>OY728141.1:464575819-474575819 GCA_963277665.1 Viscum album | reverse complement strand
AATCCATGTTTAACCATTGTTTTATACAGTTTTCTCTAATATGAAAATATATGTTTAACATTTTTTAATATCTTGAATATGTATGAAATTATAAAATTTGTACTGTAATCAAGCATGCTTCTTGTGAACTAATCATGTTAAAAGAGAGTTTATTATTTCTTTGGTGTGGAGGGGATTATTAATTTGGTATCTTGACCATGTCTCATATCAACTTTGATTCTCTCGGTCTTCAGAATTGGATTACCAGGGGATGTGACCATACCAATGGGACCCAACACATGGAATTTTTTTAGTTTATTGTACGTGAAGAAGTCTCTCTTAAATGGTATGTGAGAGAACTCATCTTTATGTAGCATGAAATTTCACTGAAATATTATCTTAATTGTGTACTGTTATATTCAGATTCATAAATTTCGCATCGATAGATAATCATATTCATGAAGTGACTTTCATGTTGTAGGTTTGGTTGATATTGTTTGGAAGAATACATGAGCATTGGACATCTACTTAAATTCATTTTGGATGTTTAAACCTTTATATTTTAACCAACCTGCTATCTTTCCTATCTATAATGTGTTTAAATTTTTAGTGTATATTATTGTTAACATATCATGTGATTAAAAACCTTAAATGATTAAATGGGTCTGGCTCCAAATGGCACACCATCTTCTCATAACAACATTAGTTTCTTTTACAATTTTCACCCATTTTATTTGTAATGTAAACATTTTTTCAAATAGGCAGGGGCTGTGCAGGTTGGAGGGGAGGGAAGGGGAGGGGAGGGGAGGGGCTGGGCAGGTTGGAGGGGAGGGGAGGTGAGGGGAGGATGATGGTAGGGGGTAGGGGGCTGCTGGGGGAAAAGGTTGGGCAAGGGGGAGGGGAGGGGAGGGGCTGGGGCCCGATAGGCTTGAGGGGAGGGGAGGGGAGGGGAGGGTGATGGCAGGGGGGATGGGGTTGCTGGGGGAAATTGTTGGGCAGGGGGGAGGAGAGGGGAGGGGAGGGGCTGGGCCGGATGGAGGGGAGGGAGGGGAGGGGAGAGGAGGGGCTGGGGTGAGGGGGATTCTGGGTGGAAATGTTGGGCAGAGGGAGGGGAGGGGAGGGGCAGGTTGGAGGGGAGGGGAGGGGAGGGTGATGACAGGGGGTGGGGGCTACTGGGAGAAAATGTTGGGTAGGGGGGAGGGGAGGTGAGGGGCTGGGGCTGGGTAGGATGGAGGGTATGGGAGGGGAGAAGAGGGGAAGGGGGGAGGGGGCTGCTGGGGTAAAATGTTGGGCAGGGGGGAGGGGAGGGGAGTGGAAGGTTGGAGGGAAGGGGAGGGTGATGCCAGGGGGAGGGGGCTGCTGGGGGAAAATGTTTGGCAGGGGGGAGGGGAGGGGCAGAGGCTATGCAGGATGGAGGGGAGGGGAGAGGAGGGGGAGGGGGAGGGGGCTGCTGGGGGAAAATGTTGGTTAGGGGGGAGGGGAGGGGAGGGGAGGGGAGGGGAAGATTATGGCAGGGGGAGGGGGTGTTGGGGGAAAAGGTTGGCCAAGGGGGGGCTGCTGGGGGAAATTTTTGGACAGGGGGGAGGGGAGGGGCATGGGATGGGCATGTTGGAGGGGAGGGGAGGGGAGGGTGATGGCTAGGGGGAGGGGGTTGCTGGGGGAAAATGTTTGGCAGGGGGGAGGGGAGGGGCTTGGACTGGGTAGGATGGAGGGGAGGGGAGGGGAGAGGAGGGGCAGGGGGGCTTCTAGGGGAAAATGTTGGGCAGGGGGGAGGGAAGGGGAGGGGAGGGGCAGGATGGAGGGGAGGGGAGGGGGGGGGGCTGGGTAGGATGAAGGGGAGGGGAGGGGAGAGGAGGATTATGGTAGGGGGAGGGGTGCTGGGGGACAAGGTTGCCCAAGGGGGGAGGGGAGGGGAGGATGAAGATGGGGGGGATGCTACTTTTAATGATCTTTTCATTCATGTCCATTTATATATTATGATGTATAAACTTCTGTTGTGTGCTTTATGTCCATTTGAATGTGATATTTCATTCATGACCATTACTCAGTGACATTAATACATAATTCTTCATATTAAGGTATTCTTATGTTGTATACTTATGTTGTATATATTCTTATGTTGTATTATTATGCTGCATATTCAGGTACTCTTATGATGTGTTAGACAATGAATATTCCAACCAATCTTATATTGGTGCAGAAAAGATGAAATGAATTGGGAACCTCTTCTACTTGCTGGAAAATTACTACATGTCTAAACATCACAACATCTCTGTTTATGGACAATAATTTTTTTTGTATTATAATTATTCCTCATCACTTCTTAGTTTTTATTAGATAAACTATTCTTTAAGTAACTCCTCTTCAACTTTGTCTTTCATAGTATGCAATATTGTTTTCCTAAATGTAGTTTATATTGAAGTCAAGTTTACATCCTTGACTATTCCAAACTATTTCACATTACAATTGATGTATCTTAATTTAACATTTTATATTGATGTCTTTTTAATAGATTCACTTATAATTCATAATTATTCCCCACTTATTTGTGACTAAAATACGTTAAACGTTACTGTATCTTCACATCTATTAAAAATAGTACTCTTAAAAATACAAATAATAAACTATTATGTTTTATAAACAGTATTCTATAGTTAATAATAAGAATTATTTTATAGTGTCATGCATCGCATGGGAGGAGTACTAGTTTTAATTATAAATGAAATATATCTATAATATTATGGTAATAATGAAAATATTTTATATCTCTTATGACCATGAGCAATGTACAAAAGTAGATTTATAGGAACTAGTGGAACAACCCCAAATGAAATATGAGAGAAAAAACTAAAAAAACGAATTAAATATCATAAAAAATGGAAAGAATATTAAATATACATGAAACATTGTTTTTAATATATTCTTTTATGAACATAATTATGTTATTCATAATTTTATACACACACACCAGTGAGTTGGGACTTGAGGTAAATGATCTTTATCTAAATTTCAATTCTTGAAGACATGTTTCTTATAATGCACAAATTCACTTTTATAGGATGTAAAATATTCACTAGTGATTTATTATATCTTAAATAAATTGTTTTTATTGGGAGTTACAATTTCATTTAAGCTCTCCCAATACCCTTTCCATCAATTCATTACCTAAATCATAAGGGTTTTGGGTAAATTTCAATTACCTGAGACGTGTTTCTTATTTTGAAAAATTACATTTATATGTTGTAAATACATCCCTATTAAGTTCATATATATTAAATAAATATTTATTATCAGGTGTTCTAATTTTATATAAAATCTAACAATTAATTTTCCTTCAATTAATTACTAAATTCCTAAGGGTTATTGTTAATTTAATTCACTTTCATTATGTTATAATATCTATTATTGAAGCTAATTATTGTATGTTTGGTTTTATCCATACTATGATTTTATTATATTATATAAACACTTTATTATCTATTTTCTATAAGCCTTCTTGAAATCTCACGTCACATGGATTAAAACATCAATGAAATAGTTCATTTTATGAGTTATTAACATTATATTTTTCATTATGGTCAAGAATATTTTTCATTTATGTCCATATTATTTATTTAATTTTTATAATGATCCATTATATACGTATATAAATTCGTAATGTAATTTCGTACCATATAACTTTTAGTACTAATGATTAAAAATAATATTTTTTACATTTTCTACAATGGTCATTTCTGAATTTTATACAAAAATTTGAAAAGAATCTCATTTTTAATGTTTTTCACATGAGCATATTTTATCATATTTTAAAAAAATTTCTTAATAAATATTACTATTCAGGTTTCTATGTTTTCCAATGAAAATTCCATTCCCATTGTTCTATGAAATTTTCATTTTATAAATAAGGGTTAATGTTATAGAAGAATAAATAAAGGTATTTCATTCCACATATGTATATTTTAATCTTCTAAAAAAATTGTATTTTTAATTTAATTTCTTTTAAATAACTAAATATATAATACTATTATTAAATTAATATTTTAAATATTCACTCTTCCCCTTATATATGTTTTTTAACAGTGACTTAGGTGGTTGTTTTCAAAAACATATTACGAAGTCTCTACCAAAATTATTTTCATAATTTCACTTAAATTATCTTCTCAAACAATAAAAGATTTATCTCTTTTGGGGTTATGTTTCATGTATCACCCTCATAATATTTTTATAAATTTTTAGTTCATATATCACAAATTTATTAGGGTTTTACTCTCTTTCACACTTCATCCCTCTCTTGATTTTAATTTTCTCCTTTATGTAAATTTTCTTTAATTTCATGGATTTATTTTATATCATTTCCACTATTTATATATTTCATTTTTATAGTATTAACATAACCGTATAGATAGTAATATATATGGTTTCATTTTTAAGGGTTATTACCTAGAAAGGTATTCCATTTAATATCTAAGGAAAATAGGGTCATTCCATATAATTATTACTTAAATGAGAATGTTTATTGATTTAGAAGGCCACATTTTTATGTATTTTATGGTTTATTCATTCCCAAATATGGTTAATGAGTTGGAATTAATTAGGGATGGGTAAAACCAAAATTTATATAGACCCATGATTAATCAGTAGGTGTCATGATACAAATTATCTTAGGGATTTTGGGTAAAACTTCGATAACCCTTATATTTAATATATTTTATTTCATGATTTATTACAAAAAAATAAACATAATACAATCGAAAAATATTGAGAGGCATAGTGTTAGGGTAATTAAGAATATATCACCATGTCATGAACTACGGATACACTAAATTTATTTAAAAACTTCATAACATTATGTTGAATTCCATTGATCATCAAATAATTTACAGGATAACTTGGAGACACACATGAGAAATAAGTGATCCATACTTCCAAATAAGGGAACCATCAATTCATATCATAAAGTAAAGTAGTACATGAGGAATTCCATGATGAATTTGAAGGGTGAGAATCATAACCATGAATGTTAAAGAATTCCATAATATGAGGATGTCATAGGAATGTGGAAATAACAAGAAACATAAAACCATAAGCATCAAGTCTAACAAATAATACATTATAAAATAGTTTTATTAGGATAACCACCCATGTACCATACATGGAATCTATAGAGGTAAAAACATTACCCAATGCATTGGAGGGATATAAAAATCGAGGCCACCCATGAAATTAATTTTATAAACATTCATTTGGGTTACACGTAGATTATACAACATAATATCATCTTTCATCATATTTAATTCATTGATTAAGGATTATGGGTTAAATACATGTTAGTTACCAATAAAAAATGGATAAGTACTATGTCAACCAATATCATTATTACTGATAAATTCATGATTTATTATATAAATATTCACTTAATAAAACCAAGAAGATCAAGAGTCCTAGTGTCTTTTGGAGATTAGGTACATAAAATAACCTCATAAAATTGGTATAAAAAACATTTATTAAAAATTATCTTACTTTCTCATAAATTTTCAGTGTAAATTTTAAAATAAACTGAATAACCTTGGGCCATATATAAGAAATAGGATAGATATAAATCCCAATAATGGAATAAATGAATCATAAAATGATGAATGTATTACATGTTATAAAATAGGTATATAAATAGAAAATAAAAGTGGTTAGAACCCTAATCATTATAATTTAAATATGATATATGATGACAACATAAACATAACATGGGAAAGTGTAAAAAATAGTAAATATAAAATTACAAGTAAAATCCAAGGATAAAAACAAAAAATCATAACATAATGTTCTTAGGATAAAATTTTGTGCACCATATATGGAATATAATGAGACTAAAACATTACCCAATTCATTAGAGTGTTTTTTGGACATTAAAATTCATATTTATATCTTGTACATGCATAAATGTGACACATGGATCCTATGACATAAGAATATATTTCATAAATTTTAACACAATGATAAACAATTCTAGTTCACATAAATGGATGTACCTAGTAAATTAAAGATATGTATATCTAGTTGAAAACCATTTAGTGTACATGGGGGTGGATACTCACAACAAAATCGTTTTACATGAAAAATAATAGCGATCTTTTGGATGCATAATGATAATACATAATGTTTCTTAAAATGGTTTAATGAGAGTGAAATGAGTATATCATTATTTGAACATAAAAAGTAGAGTATGGGGGATGTGAAAAAATATATTACAATATTATGATTTGGAAATCAAAGGAACAAAATAAAGATGGGTTTTTAATATAAAAGAAGATAGAGAGATCCATTACCTTGATAGAGTGTACCCAACAATTGGGAGGAGCTTCTTCAGAGATTGGGGGAACCATGGGAGGCATATATAAAGGGAATTACTAATTAGGGGCATGATCCAAAAATTTTTTAGGGATGTGAAAATGGATATTGTGTTGTTTTATATAGGAATATAGGGGATAGTTCTTTATTATTTCCAAAAACTAGGTTTTGCAATCTATACAATAAGGTTATCAAAATCACAAACCTTACCATGAATTTTACCTTATTTTCCACAAAAAGAAGGGGGGATTGTTTTAACAATATTATAATTTCAATAATATAAATCGATATAATATTATAAATTTTTATGTGTTAGTTATTCATGTCTATAAAGAAATTAATTTAAAACATTAAAATATTTATAGATTTTGGTGGATTCGTAAAGGATTTATCAGATTACATAATAAAATTTTTTTAACGGTGAAATATGGATTTTTTTGAGGATACCTTTTATTTTATTTATTTATTTAGTTTTGCATAATTATTTTTTCATAATACATATCTTATATTTACAAAATATTTAATGTTTAGTTGAAAATCCATTATCTCATAATATTATGAAAAATTAACCATTGGATAATTTTAACATGCTGAATTTAAAAAACTATTTATTTTATCAAAATAATTAAATATATTTGAGAAATAATAATTTTAATTTAAAACACTTGTTGAGTTAATAATTTACGTTTTTTTTGAAAATAAATATTTTATAACCCTTATATAAACTATTTTTTAAATTCATAAAATTTTATTATCATTTATATTTAATAAATACTATATAAAAATAATATTATACTAAAATAAATTTTTTTAAAAAATTTATTTAATTAATCAAGAAGTGTTTCTTGATTAAAACTATATAGTTTAAAATATTAAATATTTGTTTTATCATATCAAAATCAAAATTATATTATACAATTTATTCAATAATTAATAATGTATAAAAAATAAAAATATGTATAGTCATTATTGTAGATAAAATAAAGGGAAAACATCTATATAAATAGGGTCGATATACTTAGTCCATTATTAAACTAATGAATTCTATAATAAAAAGGTGTGTTACATAGAGATTTTCTTGGGGTGGTTTAACGAACAAGGTCCAAGATGTGATCTAGATGATCTTGAGATTCTCCCATAAAAATGTTTTATTGTAATTTAGTTATTGAATCTCATATTAGGATATTTTGAGGGAAAAATCAAAATGATTATATCTCCTTTAGAAGCTTAGATAAATGGGCTTTATAGGGTATGGTCTTACTAGTCAAGGTCATCAATTTTTTCTATTTCGAATGGACTTTATCAAAAATTGTAATTTATACTGATCATATGATCATTTTTCCATTGTTATATTCTCTATAGTTATGATTCTTAATTTAATTTGAAATCCTATAGGATATAATATTAAAAAATAAACAAATTAGTGCATTTTTTTTCTATATCATCATTAAATAATCAAGAATAAATTCATTTAAAAGGGAATTTATATTTATAAAATTTCATCTCATTATATTATTCCCCGCTTAAAAAAAATTCCTTTCATATTTTAATATAATAAACTAAAAAAGATGAGGTAATTTTTGTTTCATCACCTCTTTGGTTCCCACATCGCTTCCTCAAACTTGTGGTTCTTCTATACCACTTTGACTAGGGGAATTATTTTATTTCCTATAATTTTTTCTCTATGATACAAGATCTTCACCAGTGTCTCCTCATATGATGTATCATTTTACAATATTACCACCTATGAAATCTATACATGTTATGGATTTGGAATGAAATTCTTGAAGATAAATACATGGAATTCATCATGTTCTTGAGATAGGTTTGGGGTGAGTTCTAGTTGATAAGACAAAACTTTGATGTGATAGATAACCTAAAAGGGACCATTATTCCTAGGACATAAGTTTCTCTTCTTAAAAAATATATAGAATTTATTCCACGTATATATTAATTGGAATACTATATATCTAATATAAGACTCTTGGTCTCCTCAATGATTGTTAGTATAGATCTTTTTCAATTATGAGAAGCATTGATGTGTTTCTGAATGGTCCTAATATTTTCCACTATTTTCAAACATTTAAATAACCAACCATCTTCCTTAAAAAAACATTATCTCAAAATTTAGGTGTTCTACATCTCTTCTAACACATGACTTCATAGATGCCGATTTGGACGATTGAGTGAAAACTATTGTTGTGGGATAACTTATCCAAAGGATTATTTTGATACCATCAACCTTTGAAGTCCATAGCATATTATTGATACATGAATTCCATTTTTTATTAGTACACTAAGATTGTGAATCCTTTTTGGGTGATAATTCATAATAAATACCAACTAAGATTTCATAAAATGTTAGAGAGTTTTCCCGAAATTAGAAGCAAATCTTGGATATCAATTAGATACAATTGATACCAGTGTTACATGAGTCCTCAAAACTTTTATGATGTGTATACTTATAACATGGTCTAGAGGGAAGAATTATCAAATTGTAATAAAGTGAGTAGTCTTTATAAGATGATCCACTACAACACATATAGAATTATTTATTCTTGATGTCTCCAATGGACCAGTGAAAAAGTACATGGTTATGGTTTCTCATTTACAAGTTTGTTTGGGAAATGGTTCTATCATCCCATTAGAATTTTTCCTTTCATAGTTCACTTTCTGACATATAATACACATATATGTTTTTTTGATCTCTTTCTTCATATGTACCACCAATAGTTCTCTTGAAGATCTCGATACGTCTTCATGCTCCCTGGATGGATGGAGAAGGTCGAGATATGTGAATCATCCAATTTATTCTACTTTATCTCAATATTATATAGTAGACATAGTCATGAACCAAATCTTACCACATCTTATTAATTAATTTTTTCCTCTTAGGATTTTTATTTTCTTATAGCTTCCACCATCTTTTGAATTTTCACTTTATCTATTTTGGTATCCTTTATCATCTCCAGATGGGATGGTTCAACTATCATTTGGGAAAGTATTTATGATTTTCCTTCCTTTATGATTCCAATTTCTATACAATTTATTTTTAAGAATATTATATCCTCCTTAGTTCTCATAGTGACAAATTTTCAGAATCCCTTCTACATAGATCATATTCCACATTATTTTATTTCACATAATTATAATGGATTGTTCAGCAATAGTCCTTAATCAAATATAATCATATTTACTGGTGCATGTTCATCTATTTATGTTTTATTATATAATTCAACATCTTATGATCCATATGTATTTTATAATTCTCCACAAGTGAAAATACCATATGTTTTTCATCATAATTATTAGTGTAAGTATATAGAAATTATGTGTTGGATAGATCTATTCATGGACATTAAACCTATTTTATCCATAGGATATCTGTTTTTCATTTTACATCTATCCAAATACCAATGTCTTATTTGAAGCATATATTTATAAAGAACGTGTTCCCAACTCCTGCGTAGTGTAATTAAAGGTGTAGTGGTAAGGATCTTTTTTAACTCTATAAAACTCTCTTCAAATTCAGAATTCTAACCAAACATGAATCTGTTAAAAGTAATCTTGGTTGGATAATTTTTTAAACATGAGATATTACTCTCAAATATTTGATAATATCCAAATAGTCCAATAAAACTATTTAAGTCTATAAAATATTTCTCCCTTGGACATCCTTTGATTGCCTCTATTTTAGAAGCATCTAGATATATCTAATTTCTTGTGATAACATGCCCCATGAATGATAATTCATTCAACCAGAACTCACATTTTCTATACATTTCATAACTATTATACTTTTGTAAATTTATAAGAATTGTACAAAAATTCTCATCATTCCCCTCCACTAATTTGGAGTATATTATAATGTCATATTTAAAAACAACAAAAAAATAGTCAAGGTAAACTCTAAATACATTGTTCATAAGGTCCATGAATATTAATGGGAAATTAGTTTGTCCAAATGGAATCACTATGAAATCATAATGCCCATACCTTTCACAAAAATAGGTCTTGTGGACATCCTCATTCTTTATATTTACCAGATAATACCCCGAATGAAGATCCACCATGGAGAAGTATCGAGATCTATATAGCTTATCAAATAAGTCATCAATTCATGAAAGATGATACTTATTCATTAACATGATCTTTTTGAGCTCATGATAATTGATGAAATGGAATATTAACCCCTCATTCTTCTTGATGAAGAGAACTGGTGTTCCCATTAGTTAGTCACTTGGGAAAATAAACCATTTATCTATGTTCTTTTGTAGTTGTTTCTTTATATCAATATTTCAAATTGTGGGAATTCTATATGGATTCTTAGAAATTTGGAATTCCTTAGGTATAATATTTATTTTGAATTCATATTCATCTCTTAGAGGAAGACCAAACAATTATTTTGAAATATATTTTTGCATTCCCTCATAAGGGGAATGTATTTAAGGATGATATTTTATTTATTATTAATCAGTTTAGAGAGAAACAATATCTATTAGGAAATAAATATAAAATATTATGATGAAGTAACTATAAAAGATTTATCCTCCAACTTAAAATTGTATAGAATCAAAGGATGATTCATGATATAGAGGGTAATTTATTATCTTGGATATTTATTTTGGATCCATTTAAGGAAATATTATCCATACCCATTATTATATATCATTTTTATAAAGGAATTATCATTATTTTCATTTTTAATTTAAGCCCAAAAATTTGTATAGGGGTAGAGTTATATATATGGGATGAAAATTTTTCCCCATTTTACATTTTCAGTAAAAACTCTACCTCAATTACTTACAAGAGTATTTGAATATTCATACTAAACCTTCATGATGTGATACTAATCCATTGACCCATAATTAAAAACAATGTTCACTATTATTCAATTAATAACTAGTATACTTATCACTAATTAATTTACTTGGTCCACCTAAGTGGTTGTGATAGTATATTCTCACCTTTGTTGTCTTGGAGGTTTTTGACATTGACTTTCTATGAAACCATTATCTTAGGGTAGTGGTTCACATAGTTAAATTGTTCCTTATAGTTGTACTATTATAAAATATTCTGAGGGTTGAAAAATAACTTCACTCTTTTATTACATTGGTGGGTTTCTCTCATTGATAATAACTATCTATCTTCCCTTCCATTGTATACCTAAAGAATTTCATCACCCCCTTAAGAAATTTATAGGATTATTTTTCCCACAAATTTGATAAGGGGGATGTGGGAATATCTTTCCAAAGTTATAATGTTCCATCCTAATAACTTAATTAAACTAAAATTTACACTTCTTATCCCTATAGAAACATTGAGATCCATTGTACTCCATTTCAAATTTAAGGGAACATTAGAAAATTTTCTAAAATCTATCAAATTCATGAACATATAGGGATTATTTAGACTCATATTTTTCCCAAAAAATAAGTGTTCAACCTTGAATTATGGGGAAATGTAAAATCCAATGGTGAATTGTGAAAGTTTCATGATTTTTTTCTTGTACACCCTTGATAGATTCATCTTCTTTTTTTCTTGAGGGAAAGAAAATAACTCTCCACTTTATGAGAGGGCGTGGAAAAACATGTGGTAATTTTTTTTGTAATTCTATCCCAACATTAATTCTGGATTTTTATTTTTGATAAATATCCACCATTGATCGGATTCCCTCTCCATATGATAAATAAATCGTAGAACATTTTCTTTCTCAGAGAATTCAAGTATTTGGAAGATTTAATCAATGGATTTGATCCATTATTCCATGGTTATGGGATCAAGTTATACATTGAAAGGTGGGGGCCTTTTTCAGATAATGTTTTAAATTTTAGTTTGTTCTTTATTATGGGGATTATTTCATTCATTATAATTACATTTTCTATATATAACCAAATTAAATTGAAAAAGTATCATCACATAGTTCATGATTCTTACAACTATTAAAATTTTTCATCTCATTTGGTAAGTCATCACATTTTCCTTCAAATCAGTTATTGGTCCATTTTATCCTATTTCCAAATTTTTACTTGAATAAAGGTAAATTTAGGGATGAGTATTTTTAAAATATTTAAAACATAAATAGAAAAAAATTAACATTTATCAAATAAATTATAAAAGACATATATTACTTAACAAATGAATTTATAGGAATCAATCTAATTTATCTATGGTTTATTTAAAAACAGAAACTCTTGTGGGTATTTTTTCCCTTTATAATGGTTTCTAATTAACTTTTGAATTAACCAAAGAATATCCCTTAGGGTTTTCAGACGAGTTGTGAATCAATGATCTTTGTCATGTACCTGTTCCAGAATGATTCTAGATCAATTCAGTGTTTTCGGGTTTTTACATCTAGGTACATCTATTCCAAAGACACATGCACTTGTAGTATCTAAATAGGTATTCAATTTCATGGAAACCACTTATTATAGACATTAATAAATTTAGGGATTCCTTATTTTTTTAGTATTAACCTATAATCTTTCATTAATTTTTTCTAATCCTAATCCAAAATATTACTAGACTTTCCACGTATACCAAATATGAAAACTCAAATCATTATTACACATAAATTCATGATTTATTACATAAAGTTTCACTTAATACATCCTAAAATATCAATAGGCCTTATGTATTCAGAAAATTTGGTTCATATAATAGCATAATAAATTAACGAAATAATGAGTTTATTGAAAACATCCTTAAAATGATATTACATTTTCACTATTCTTCTAAAACATAATGGGGTAACTTTGGGACAAACATAAGAATGGAGTGAGAAATTAAGCCCAGTAAGGGAATAAATGAATCATTACATGATGAATATAAAAATCATATTCATTATTACACATTAACTCTTGATTTATTACATAAAATTACAAATAATAAAACCCAAAAGTTTGATAAGTATGGTGTCTTTGGGAAATAGGTACATAGTATAACATCATGAACAAGAGATACAACACCATTATTGAAAAACATTCGTAACATTATTCTAAAATTTCATGACCTTTAAAACTAAATGGGATAACCTTGGTATATACATAAGAAATGATTGAGCTATAAAGTCATGTCTGGTAATAATCTTTGAAACATGTATGAAAATAGTCATATCAATGGGGAATACAATGAACATGAACAATAAAGAATGATATAACATGATAATCATAACATGGGAAATGTGGAAGCAACTTAAAAAAATGAATCATACACATAGGTCAAGGATAACCAAAAAGAAATAATGATGGGAAAAGTCCTATAAAGGGATCAGGTTCAATCCCTATCCCAACATGACATCTCATTATACTAAACATTACCCAATTAATTGGATCACTATATAATTTCAGGTGCACCTGTCACTTTCATTTCATTCTCATTCTTAAGTGTGCCACATAGATCATACAACATGGATTCATTTATCATTATTTTTATTCCACATTAAATTAGTGTAGAGTATATAAATATAACTTCCATTTTATATAGGTATAATTTTATAAAGGTGAATAACCTTGATAGGAAATGGGTATGGTATTCACTACACAAATGTTTTGTAATGGAAAATTGCTGGGAAATTTTGGCAGCATAACGACTTCACATAAAAATTCATAAAATGGGTTGATGAGAGAGAAATGGATCTATAATAATTTTTAAATAAATTGGAATATAATTGGGATATTTAATATCTCATCCCATCATATGTAAAATATGGTAAAATAGATAAGGTAAAGAAGATACATGAATAAAGGGGAGAAATAAAAATATCCCTTACTTGAGTTTGTGTCACCAAATTATTGGGATAGGCCTTTTGAGAGCTTGGGGTTGCCTTGGGGTTATTCTAGATAGTGTATTTAAGATTATTTACATGGTAAAAAGATTTTTATTTAAGATTAATGGGAGATTGTGTGGGTTTATATCGGAAAAGAGGGGAATTCCTTTATTTTTTAGGTTTTGGACTCTACATAATAAAATACCTAAAACCAAAAACCATACAATGGTTTTTAAAACAATATTATTAATAATGGGATTGGTTTTCATTATTGTTTATGTATAATAGAAGATATTAATAAAATAACACTCTCTCTTATTTGGAGGTGATCCATACTTTTAAATAAATGGTTTTAAAACATTAAAATTTATTAATGGATTTGGAGGATTCGTAATGGATTTATAAAATTAATAAAACAAACATAAAACATCATTATTTTAAAGATAAAAAATATATTTGTTATAGTATCCCAACTATTGTGTTAATTACAACACTTTTTGGTTATTATGATGTCATAATAACTAATGTATATTTATTTAGTATTTAAGTTTTACTCGAAATTTAGGTTGTCTCATAAAATTATGAAATATTCACCATTAGATGATTCCAATTTTCATATTCAAAAAATAATATTCATTTTATCTAAATAATTTTAGAAATATTTTAAATTTCACTTTTAAAATTGTAATCATCATTTATTGATAAATGCTGATTTTTTTGACAATATAGTATTTGAACCCATATAAAAATTACATTTGACTTCATAAAAATTATATAATAATTTATATTTATTAAAATTTCTATAATAATAATATTTTATTAAAATATTATTTGTTTTATAAATCCATTAATACCTCAAAATTAATTCTTTAATTTTAGTTGATTATTACCTAAAATTTAAGATTTTTTGTTTTACTATATCAGAATAAAAATTATTTATAAAGTAACTATATTTGGAGGAAAATATATCCATTATTATATAAAAAATTATTTCTATACTCATAATTAAAGGGTCTTATTACATATCCCATTAATACCCCAACAAAATTTCTATGTGTAAGGATCACAATGACGAGACTTTCATGGTGTGGTTTTTCATACACAGTTTGGGACGTGATCTCAATGAGCTTGATCTTCTCCCATAAATAGTTTTAATCAGGATTAAGTTGATTTATATCAGTATCATCTTGGTCAAGAAAAGAAATCCCAATGATTTTATCTTCATTGAAAGCTCTAATAAATGGTATTCATAGGGTACAATCCTACATATTGAGGCCATGACTTCCTCTGTCTCTGTCAATTAGATATGTCAAAATCCAATATTTATTATAATCAAGTGGTAACTATTCAATTAATATATTATAAATAGTATTTATAAATAAAGTTCTTCTAAATATAGTTGTATATAATACAAAAATAAGTGAATGTGGTTTCTATAACCATATTACATAATAATACATTTACTTAAATAAAAAAGGAGAATATTATTTATACCTATTTTGGTCATTACAATATTTCCCGCTTAAGAAATTAAAACCCTCAAAATTTTCATTTATGACACTAAAAAAGATAAGGGAAACTCTGTTTCATAATGTACTAAAGATCAAATGTCTCTTTTTTATACTTGTGGTCTCTCCATGGAACATTAACCATGTGCATTTTCTTATTTCACAGAACGTTGTCTCTATGATCTAAGATCTTTACTGACTCCTACTCATAGGAAATTCCATCATCCAATGTTTCCACTTCTATATTGAGTACATGTGAGGGGTCATATATGTACTTTGTCATGTTGGATACATGTAATACATAATATACATGAGATATTTTAGGTTGGAGTGTAGGTTGGTTGGCCACCACTCTAATGTGATCAATAATCTCAAAGGGGATGATGCATCTTGGACTAAGCTTTACCTTCATCCCAAATACCATCACATTATTCTATGGTGATATATAGAGGAATACCATTTCCCTATCATCAATCATTTGGTCCCATAGATTATTGTCAACATAACTATTTTATCGACTCTGAGCAGCCCTGATGCACTTCTTAATGGTCTTAACCTTCTCCACCATTTTCTCAACCATTTTAGGAACAATCAATTTTTATTCCCGAAATTCATCTCAACATGTAGGTGTTCTACACCTACTACCATAAAGGGTTTCATATGGAACCATTTGGATACATGATTGGAAACATTTGTTTTAAGATAAATCAACTAAAAATATATATTGGCCCCATCCTCCATTCAAGTCCATAGAACATGCCCACAACATGTCTTTCGGTGTGTAAATAGTATACAAAAAACAACTATCAGTTTAATGGTGATATACCATGATAAATTTAAAATATGTTTTTTTCCATGTCAGATACATTTACAGAACATGTTGGTGAATATGATATTTCCATTGGATAAATTTGATAGTGGTACTCCATGAAGCCTTACCACTTATCTGATGTATATTCATGATGGTTGATCCAGTTAGATGTCATATTGAGTTGAAATAAAGTGATCTATCTTTTTAATACAATACAAATCAGCCCATATATAATTACTTCATCTGTATGTCTTCAGAAGTCAAGGTAAAAATCCCATGGTTATATTTTCTCATTTCCATGTTGGTATGGGTAATGATTGTATCATCCAGTTATATTTTTGCATTTTTGCCTACTGTTTCTGATATACAAGACATATTGATATATATTATATGATATCCTTCTTCATATTATCCAACTATAGGGTTCATGTATATATTGGTACATCGTTATGCTTCCATGATGAATAAGGATGGTTGATCTATGTGCGTCACCCAACAAAACCATCTTTAAATCAAGATTTGACAGTACAAAAAGTCTTGAACCAAATATTAAAACCCTTCATCCATTAACATGGAAATTTAGAGATTTCCTTTTTTTTATAGTTTCCACTTTCATATTATTTCCCACATCATCACTTTGAGAATTCTTTAATTAATTCAGAAAAGAAGGTTCAGAAATCATTTGTGAAAGGATTGATGATGTTCCTTCCTTTATGATTCTTATGTCCATCCATTCGAAATATAAGAAGTCTGGATCCCTCTCAATTACCATCAATGATATAATTTTAGGTCTTTTCTACATGTATTCTTTTGCAATTTATTATCTTAGCTAGGATGATAGGGGATTCAGCTATCATAGTCCTTGATTAGCTATCACTATCTTCATTGGTGCATATTCATATCTTTTTATATGAATATATATTATATACTTTTGTGATCCATATATGCATATCACTTATCCCAAAGTTGATATTTCCATCATTTGTTTAAATAAAATATCACTGAATCTAGCTTCATTTCACGAGTTTGGCAGTTTTATTTATAAATATTAAGCAACCATGAAGAATAGGCCAATACTTTTTAATTCTGCATTAACACAGAACCCAATCCCTTATTTTAATCACTTATGAATACTACAAAAATTTCTAAACATGTGGATAGTCTGAGAAAAGGGGTAGTGATAATACTCCATTTAGCTCATTGCATCTATATTTACATTCACCATTTTAGTAAAAAATGACTCCCTTCTAAGTTATCGTGGTTAGTGGGTTTTGAAAATAAGGATTAGTTTCTCAAAAAATGATGATAATACCCAACTAATTCAAGGAAACTATGGATATTTGTCATAGTTTTTGTCCTAAACTGTCACACCCCGACCCTGAGTATAGATCAAATTAATTATTTTTGGCCTTAAATATATATATATTTTTTTTATGTGGTTCAGGTGTGTCCCGGGTGATTTGTTTCTTTGAGTTATGTTAAAACATGCACTTTTTGGCGTCAACGTCGTCGGGTGCACGGGCGGAGCGTGAAGTTGGAGCCGCATGACCTCGCCCTAACTTTTGCGCATCCCGTTGTCTTCGGAGTTTTGAAATAAAGAGTGTATATTTAAAACGTGCGTTTATTGTCCTGTCGTTTAAATTTTTTTTTTGTGTTAAGAATTTTATTTCTATTGAAATAATATGACTGGATTTATTATTTTAATTTTAATCATCATGTTATAATTGTTATTATTATTATTGTCATTCTGAATATTACAATTAAAAATTAATGCTAATTAAAAATGTTGGAAATCATTTTATTGTTGTGATTAATATTATTGTCATTATGAATATTATTATTATGATTATTTTTATCATGAATTAATATTTAATTTTATTTTATTGATTTGTGTTGTTTAATATTTTTGTGTAATTTTATTTTTATTTTTATATATATATATATATTTGTTTCTCTTCCCACCTAACCCTAGCGGGCCACCCCCCTTTTATATTTCTTTTTCTTTCTTCTTCCCCGCGTGCGCCGCCACCCTCCTGGTTTTTTTCCCCTTCTTCACACAGCACCATCTGAGTCTCCTTCTCCTCTATCCCGTCACATAGCAACGCCTCCCCCCACCTCACTACTCGGCTTCTCCCCAGCACCGCCGTCCGACCCCGTTGCCGACCGCCGGCTTCCCTCCCTCCGGCACCGCCTCCCTTGCGCAGCACCCCCGGAGCCCCGCTGAACCCTCCCCCCTCTTGTGCTCTGGAAACGGCGCCTCGGCCTCCCTCTCTGTCCACCGTCGCACCCCTCCAGCACCCAGCAGCGCCTTCTTCTCCTTCCACCGGCGCTACCCTCCTTCCTCCCTTGCGGCGCCCCTCTCCTCCTCCAGCAATGCTCCCTCCGGCGGAGCCTCCTCCTCTCTTGTAACCCGCAACACCCGCAACACCCGGCGCCCTCCTCTTGCGCCGCCCCGCACCATCAGCCGTGACCTCCATTGGTGCCCCCTGTTCAGCAGATCACGGCCCCCTTGGTCTCTCTCTCTTCCCCATTTTCTTTTTTTTTTCTCTTCTTCTTCCCGAAGCTTGTGCGCCGCCCCCTGTCGCCGGCTCCCTTCACCGCCGGAGCGCCTCCCCTCCCCTGGAGCCTCCTCCTTCCCCCACGCAGCAGCGGCTCGGCTCCCTCCCCTCCTATCGATCTGCAGCCAGCCTTCACCCGCAGCGCAACCCGCCACCCCCACTCGGCCTCAGCTCTCCCTATACCTGCAGTTGTCGGCCTCCTCTGCTCCATGTCCGCCGCCGCACTACCTTCCCAGCAGCCGCGCACCCAGCTCCACCTCCTCCCATCTCCTGTCCGCCACGCGCTTCTCCTCCACAGGTTTCTTTTTTTTATTTTATTTTATTTCATTTTATTTTATTTATCTTGTTTTACCTTATTACTGTTATTATTAATGTTCATATTATTTTTTTTGTTATTATTATTATTGATTTTCATATTATTATCATTATTATTATTATTATTATTATTAATTTTATTATTATTATTATTTTTTTTATTATTATTATGATTATTATTATTTATTATCATTATTATGATTATTATTAATTTTATTATTATTAGTGTAATTGTAATTATTATTAATACTAATTTTATTATTATTATTATTATTATTATTATTATCCTTGTTATTATTATTATAATTAATCTTATTACTAATATAATAATAATAATTATTATTACTATTATTATTCATATTCTAATTATTATTGTTATTATTATTAATATTATTATTATATTCATCATCGTACTCTTGTTGGTTCATGAGTTTTATTTGACGGTGGGTTTTTATTTGTTGGCTTAGGACTTTTAGGACCCGCGCAGGGCGTTTCCGAGTGAGCGCCACCGCCGCGCCTTGTATTTGAGGTTCCGTCGTCGCCGCGCTTTGGTTTCAAGGTGAGCGTTTATTCTCGCCGCTTGGTTTCGAATGCTCTGGTGAGTTTTGGATGTGTCTGAGTCCTTGGTTTTGTTTATGCAGAGTATTAGACTTGGTCACGTAGTCTCGTACACACATTGTGTCATCGCGCCTTGGATCCGAGGTTGTTTGTCGACGCGCTTGATTTTGAGGTAGGTTCCCTTTGCACTGCTCTTAAAATTTAAGTTATATTATTTCATGCTGTTTGCGCACCCTAATTGTTCAAAATCAACATTTTATTAATTGTAATAAATATGAGATAATATAAAATAATTAAATTTTAATATAAGATGGTTAATTTTTAAACGGTTATTTAATGTCAAAAGGAGCCGTTTATTTTATACACGACACATGAAACATCTTTTTTACGAGCGGAAACCCAATAATGAAAGAATACCCGTTTGGCTTTTAAACATAATTCACGGAATGTAAAACAGAGTTCTGGTTTAATGAGAAATGATTTCTTTTGAAGCATGAACAAATACTTTGGTTCGTTTGAGAAATTGCTCGGTTGGCTCTTAAAGTTTATTTGGAAAAGAAAATGGTTTGGTTTGGTTTATAAAAAATACTGGCAACCTGTGAAGTAGTGTTTTGGGGTTCTTTAAACGGTTTTAAACTGGATTTTGTCTAATAAAGAAGTTGTACCTGTCTTTGAGTAGTGTTTGTGAAATGTATTAAATGCCCGTTTGGCACTTTATGGAAAGCGATAAAAATGTTTTGATAAAAACCCTCTTAGGGCGACTCTCATGCCTTGGTTGCAATGGATTGTTTGGGAGGCCGCGCTTAGAGGCTCCCGGGTACTTGAGTAGAAAAAGGCATGAGGTTGTCCCATAGAGTGGCTCGGGGAATGCCTGTTGTTCTTTATATATATATATATCTGATTGGATGCTCGGTTGGCATCGGTTGGCTCACCCCCTTTTTCTTAAACACTTGAGACATGGGAATCTGGCATATTGAGAGAATATTCTAAGAACGATTGCTGCACTGGTAGGTTATGGTACTGACCAGTGGCCCATAGTAGGTGGATATATTGGGTTTATTGCTATGGGATTTGCCCTCGACCTGCCTGTGAGTGGATGGTCGAGCGTGTTGTGCGTTTTTATTTCATCGTGACATGTCAATAAGGATGATTTCTCATGTATTGGTGTCTTCTGGTTTATTCTCGATCTCCTAGGTTCACCCATGTCTATTCAGCTTTTGTAGCTTGCAGTAATGATTATGATGCTCACGTGTATACCTACATTGCCCTTACTGTGTGTTTTACTTTGTGCATTCTGGTGTATTGTTTTCTTTGGAAAATGGTTAATTGCTCTTGATTCGGTTTCTAAAAATTGTTTTCAAATAAAAGTATTTAACCCCCTTTGTACAAATTTGAAAACTTAAACATCACTTTCCCTTTTTCTAAAATGTCATTGGCACTAATGAAATGAACCCGAATTTTGAAATGGCTAAGGGCAATGGTTCGTACTTTGTTTTTAAGTAAAATGCTTAGAAAAAAACATACTTTTATAAATTGTAGTTCAAACTTGAAATGATGTTTCTTTTATTTTAAAGGTAGTGCATTGGGAATAGATATCGGGCTAGCCTACTGAGTTTTAATACTCACGCCTATAGTTCTTTTCTGTTTTTAGTGTTTGTGCAGGTTATGGCTTGAGTGCGCTCGCCTAGGGCGACGCTTGATCGTTGAGTCGGAGAGCGACCCGCGAGGTCGCACGGAGTTTGTCCGCACGTCGTGTTTGGTTAGTTTGATTCTTGTTTGTTCCTGTTTAGTCACTTTATTTGGTTTATCTTTTCTGCGCTGCTCTGTATTATTTTCGCTGTCTTATTTATTTGTATTGGGAGAAATTGTTCCTATAGCTTCTGTTGATGCCCTGGCGCTTGTCGCCAGCCCGGGAGGATTGGGAACGCCTCTCGGGCCATGTCGCGGACCGGCTCGGGTGACGGGTTCAGGGTCGACCCGGGTTGGTTCGTGACAAAATGGTATCAGAGGAGGTTTGCTCTTAGAAGACCTCACTATTCAGAGTGCCCTTTGTTATTTGGGATG
Source organism: Viscum album (assembly GCA_963277665.1). NCBI lineage: Eukaryota > Viridiplantae > Streptophyta > Magnoliopsida > Santalales > Viscaceae > Viscum > Viscum album. The sequence goes on along the minus strand of OY728141.1, from coordinate 474,553,913 downwards.
TCAAGGTAGATGGAGTAGGATTGTCGGGACTTGAGGGGTAGGTGCGAGAAGAGCGTCGCGAACTCTTGCCCGTACTGATCCTCAGGTTTCCATGGGAAGTCCGGTTTAATTTGTTTGTTTGGGTTTTTATGGAAATGTTTTGCGATTGGGATACGACAAAGGGAGTTGGGCCATTAGTCCTCCTAACCCGCGCGGCCTGGCAAGCCATGTGGATCTGGGGGCATGGTCCAAGAAGGCTCTCTGTGTCAGTGGTGTGTTTGGCATATGGCCGCCAACCATATGGTCAAGTCACCCACTGACACTAGTCCCCTGTTTGATTTGTTTTGGGTTTCCGTTGATTTCTGAAAGTGGTTTGAATCAGAAAAGTTGGTTTTGAAAAAAAAAATGTTGTTTGAAATGACATGTTTAATTTGTAGTTTGTTTTAAAAGAAGTGGTATGAATAAATTGTCTTAAAAAAAGTTGCTTTGTTTTGGCCTTGGTGTTCCGATGAGTACTCACATGCATTTTGGTATGTTGGAAATGTGGATGGATATCTGGTATGGTGGATGGATGCCCTGGGTGGCACAGATACATGCATGTGAGTGAGACTCTAAGGGATACCAATGGCGAGGGTTTAACTTACCAAGATTGTTTTAAATTAAAGATGTTTTCAAAGAGAAAAGTTTTGATGTTATGATAACTTGTTTTCTCGGATTTTGAGCTTGTCACCTATGCAGTGTTTGATTTTGAGGTTGTTATTCATTCGTTGAGTTGGTCTTGAATTGGGTTTTTGACTTTTCCTTGTCCAGTGGTTATCCTTTGAAGCTTCGATGGGTGATCGTAGTGCGGTTGATCAACCTAAGGATTTTATGCTCGAGTTTCGGAAGTTTGATCCACCTCTCTTCTATGGTCAAGAAGACCCTTCCGTGGTAGAGGAGTGGATGCGGAAGATTGAAAGGGACTTTAGCCTCATTGAGTTGCCCGAGTCGTTGAAGGTCAAGTTTGCGACCTTCATGCTTGAAGGTTCACCGTGGATGTGGTGGAAGTCAGTGTCTCGGGACAAGCCCCGTCAAGAGGTTACTTGGGAGTTTTTCAAGGCCTCGTTCATTCGCCAGTATTTCTCTGAGGAAGATAGGGTGAGGAAGGGGATGGAAATGTGTTGTCTGCAGCAGGGCGACAGATCCATGTTAGAATATTTCCATCGCTTTGTGGAGCTAGTACCTTATGATTCAGAGTATGCCACAAATGACCTCGTGAAGGCTCGACGCTTCGAGGCGGGTCTCCGCCCTAATCTACAGTTGAAGGTTTCAGAGTCCAACCCGACTTCTTTTGCCGATGTGGCGAGAAAAGCTTTTCATGTCGAAGCCGTGATGGCAGGAGTGCTCGAAGTAGTTCTACCTCCTTCGATCCCTAAGAGCAGTGGTGAAGATTCTGGAAAGGAGATGAGTAAGAAAATGGAAATGGATGGATCAGGTCGTGGAATCAAGAGGCCTCGAGATCTTTCATCAACCTCTTCGGAGTGAGAGATTATTGTGTGTTATCTATGTGGCAAGCGGGGTCACAAGAAGTCATCGTGCCCAAGCGCTCCGAAGCCCTGCCAGGCGTGTGGACGTCTGGGTCACTTGCGACGATTTTGTCGGGGCGTTGCAAGAAAGCGTCGCAGAGGGTGTTCTCAGAAGTAATGTGCTATCGAGTCTTTGTTCAGAGTTCTTGGTGTAAGTTTCCTTTCAGTTTAAGGGATCTTTTATCGTTGTAGTTATACTGGTGGTGTTTTGGGTTTGAATTGTATGGGAACTTCATGGGTCTTTTGACGAACCTCGTCTTTCAATGCTGGTATGTTTTAATTTTAAAATCTTGCCCTTCAATCTGTCAGATCAAAAGACGTATGTATCTCATTGGGATTATCAGAACCTGACTGCGAGGCAGGAGATGCTTCATCCATCAGAGCTCCAACCAAAAAGGTCTCGGAGTGAAGCCAGCGCGTAGTCAGGAACCCCCGGGGGGGAAAATTTTAAAGAGTCCGGTTAAAGTCGCGCCTCTATCGTCGTGGTGAGATGGTTTTGGTGTTGTTGCTCTGGTTTCTTTGTCGTTGTAGTTTTCCTCTTGTCGCAAAGCGCACGATGGACATATCCCTCATGTAGTGTCGGGAATCGTGCCTCTTGGATGTAAGTTGCTGACCAGTGACTTTTCATGGTCCACTGATGTAAATCAGTTGCGTCCCTGGGTTGGGTCCATCCCGAAGTGATGGGTCGTGAGTAGTCATACGTCGTAGTTTCAGTGATATGATCCTTGGGCCCACCCTCCCCGCCCATGGGGTTAGAGTTTTTAGTTGTGCTAAGTATCCATTTAAGCTTCTACCCATTTCGGATGAGAGGAAGTGTTTGAAATGTTCTTATTGAGCTCTTTCTAGCTCGGGTAAGGCTTGATGCAGGTCGAAATTAGTTTTCTGGTTGGCCGCTAAGAGGTCAGTCCTTTATGGTGGGGAGACCCACCATGAGTCTTTTGGGTTTTCTCTTAAGTCGTTATCAAATGCTAGTTGAGTTCTTATGGTGGGGAGCCCGTTCAGGCCTCCCTCTGTTGGTGATTTATTTCAAGCAAAGAGGTTCAGTCCCACTGGTAGTCATTTTGAGGTCCTTGGGTTAAGAGGTTGGATGTTGTTGTGTGGAACCCTTAGGTGTTGATCGATCGGCTGGATAGTGTTGTGGCTTTCCGGGGGCGGAAAGCGTTATGGTGGGTAGAATTGTCACACCCTGACCCTGAGTATAGATCAATTTAATTATTTTTGGCCTTAAATATATATATATTTTTTTTATGTGGTTCAGGTGTGTCCCGGGTGATTTTTTTCTTTGAGTTATGTTAAAACATGCACTTTTTGGCGTCAACGTCGTCGGGCGCACGGGCGGAGCGTGAAGTTGGAGCCGCATGACCTCTCCCTAACTTTTGCGCATCCCGTTGTCTTCGGAGTTTTGAAATAAAGACTGTATATTTAAAACGTGCGTTTATTGTCGTGTCGTTTAATTTTTTTTTTTGTGTTAAGAATTTTATTTCTATTGAAATAATATGACTGGATTTATTATTTTAATTTTAATCATCATGTTATAATTGTTATTATTATTATTGTCATTCTGAATATTACAATTAAAAATTAATGCTAATTAAAAATGTTGGAAATCATTTTATTGTTGTGATTAATATTATTGTCATTATGAATATTATTATTATGATTATTTTTATCATGAATTAATATTTAATTTTATTTTATTGATTTGTTTTGTTTAATATTTTTGTGTAATTTTATTTATATATATATATATATATATATATATATATATATTTGTTTCTCTTCCCACCTAACCCTAGCGGGCCACCCCCCTTTTATATTTCTTTTTCTTTCTTCTTCCCCGCGTGCGCCGCCACCCTCCTGGTTTTTTTCCCCTTCTTCACGCAGCACCATCTGAGTCTCCTTCTCCTATATCCCGTCACATAGCAATGCCTCCCCCCACCTCACTACTCGGCTTCTCCCCAGCACCGCCGTCCGACCCCGTTGCCGACCGCCGGCTTCCCTCCCTCCGGCACCGCCTCCCTTGCGCAGCACCCCCGGAGCCCCGCTGAACCCTCCCCCCTCTTGTGCTCTGGAAACGGCGCCTCGGCCTCCCTCTCTGTCAACCGTCGCACCCCTCCAGCACCCAGCAGCGCCTTCTTCTCCTTCCACCGGCGCTACCCTCCTTCCTCCCTTGCGGCGCCCCTCTCCTCCTCCAGCAGTGCTCCCTCTGGCGGAGCCTCCTCCTCTCTTGTAACCCGCAACACCCGCAACACCCGGCGCCCTCCTCTTGCGCCGCCCCGCACCATTGGCCGCGACCTCCATTGGTGCCCCCTGTTCAGCAGATCACGGCCCCCTTGGTCTCTCTCTCTCTTCCCCATTTTCTTTTTTTTTTCTCTTCTTCTTCCCGTAGCTTGTGCGCCGCCCCCTTTCGCCTGCTCCCTTCACCGCCGGAGCGCCCCCCTCCCCTGGAGCCTCCTCCTTCCCTCACGCAGCAGCGGCTCGGCTCCCTCCCCTCCTCTCGATCTGCAGCCAGCCTTCACCCGCAGCGCAACCCGCCACCCCCACTCGGCCTCAGCTCTCCCTATACCTGCAGTTGTCGGCCTCCTCTGCTCCCTGTCCGCCGCCGCACTACCTTCCCAGCAGCCGCGCACCCAGCTCCACCTCCTCCCATCTCCTGTCCGCCGCGCGCTTCTCCTCCTCAGGTTTCTTTTATTTTATTTTATTTTATTTCATTTTATTTTATTTATCTTGTTTTACCTTATTACTGTTATTATTAATGTTCATATTATTTTTTTTGTTATTATTATTATTGATTTTCATATTATTATCATCATCATTATTATTATTATTATTATTAATTTTATTATTATTATTATTATTTTTATTATTATTATGATTATTATTATTTATTATCATTATTATGATTATTATTAATTTTATTATTATTAGTGTAATTGTAATTATTATTAATACTAATTTTATTATTATTATTATTATTATTATTATTATTATTATTATTATCCTTGTTATTATTATTATTATTAATCTTATTACTAATATAATAATAATTATTATTATTACTATTATTATTCATATTCTAATTATTATTGTTATTATTATTAATATTATTATTATATTCATCATCGTACTCTTGTTGGTTCATGAGTTTTATTTGACGGTGGGTTTTTATTTGTTGGCTTAGGACTTTTAGGACCCGCGCAGGGCGTTTCCGAGTGAGCACCACCGCCGCGCCTTGTATTTGAGGTTCCGTCGTCGCCGCGCTTTGGTTTCAAGGTGAGCGTTTATTCTCGCCGCTTGGTTTCGAATGCTCTGGTGAGTTTTGGATGTGTCTGAGTCCTTGGTTTTGTTTATGCAGAGTATTAGACTTGGTCACGTAGTCTCGGACACACGTCGTGTCATCGCGCCTTGGATCCGAGGTTGTTTGTCGACGCGCTTGATTTTGAGGTAGGTTCCCTTTGCACTGCTCTTAAAATTTAAGTTATATTATTTCATGCTGTTTGCGCACCCTAATTGTTCAAAATCAACATTTTATTAATTGTAATAAATATGAGATAATATACGATAATTAAATTTTAATATAATATGGTTAATTTTTAAATGGTTATTTAATGTCAAAAGGAGCCGTTTATTTTATACACAACACATGAAACATCCTTTTTACGAGCGGACACCCAATAATGAAAGAATCCCCATTTGGCTTTTAAACATAATTCACGGAATGTAAAACAGAGTTCTGGTTTAATGAGAAATGATTTCTTTTGAAGCATGAACAAATACTTTGGTTCGTTTGAGAAATTTCCCGGTTGGCTCTTAAAGTTTATTTTGAAAAGAAAATGGTTTGGTTTGGTTTATAAAAAATACTGGCAACCTGTGAAGTAGTGTTTTGGGGTTCTATAAACGGTTTTAAACTGGATTTTGTCTCATAAAGAAGTTGTACCTGTCTTTGAGTAGTGTTTGTGAAATGTATTAAATGCCCGTTTGGCACTTTATGGAAAGCGATAAAAATGTTTTGATAAAAACCCTCTTAGGGCGACTCTCATGCCTTGGTTGCAATGGATTGTTTGGGAGGCCGCGCTTAGAGGCTCCCGGGCACTTGAGTAGAAAAAGGCATGAGGTTGTCCCATGGAGTGGCTCGGGGAATGCCTGTTGTTCTTTATATATATATATATATATATCTGATTGGATGCTCGGTTGGCATCGGTTGGCTCACCCCCTTTTTCTTAAACACTTGAGACATGGGAATCTGGCATATTGAGAGAATATTCTAAGAACGATTGCTGCACTGGTAGGTTATGGTACTGACCAGTGGCCCATAGTAGGTGGATATATTGGGTTTATTGCTATGGGATTTTCCCTCGACCTGCCTGTGAGTGGATGGTCGAGCGTGTTGTGCGTTTTGATTTCATCGTGACATGTCAATAAGAATGATTTCTCATGTATTGGTGTCTTCTGGTTTATTCTCGATCTCCTAGGTTCACCCATGTCTATTCAGCTTTTGTAGCTTGCAGAAATGATTATGATTCTCACGTGTATACCTACATTGCCCTTACTGTGTGTTTTACTTTGTGCATTCTGGTGTATTGTTTTCTTTGGAAAATGGTTAATTGCTCTTGATTCGGTTTCTAAAAATTGTTTTCAAATAAAAGTATTTAACCCCCTTTGTACAAATTTGAAAACTTAAACATCACTTTCCCTTTTTCTGAAATGTCATTGGCACTAATGAAATGAACCCGAATTTTGAAATGGCTAAGGGAAATGGTTCGTACTTTGTTTTTAAGTAAAATGCTTAGAAAAAACATACTTTTATAAATTGTAGTTCAAACTTGAAATGATGTTTCTTTTATTTTAAAGGTAGTGCATTGGGAATAGATATCGGGCTAGCCTACTGAGTTTTAATACTCACGCCTATAGTTATTTTCTGTTTTTAGTGTTTGTGGAGGTTATGGCTTGAGTGCGCTCGCCTAGGGCGACGCTTGATCGTTGAGTCGGAGAGCGACCCGCGAGGTCGCACAGAGTTTGTCCGCACGTCGTGTTTGGTTAGTTTGATTCTTGTTTGTTCCTGTTTAGTCACTTTATTTGGTTTATCTTTTCTGCGCTGCTCTGTATTATTTTCGCTGTCTTATTTATTTGTATTGGGCGAAATCGTTCCCATAGCTTCTGTTGATGCCCTGGCGCTTGTCGCCAGCCCGGGAGGATTGGGAACGCCTCTTGGGCCATGTCGCGGATCGGCTCGGGTGACCGGTTCAGGGTCGACCCGGGTTGGTTCGTGACATAAACCATCCTTCAAAATTTTCTATTTTTTAAGGTCCCACAGATATCCCATTATTTTTGATGATATTTCCCAAGAATTACAATTCCTTTAATAAGAACTCACATTTTTTTACATTTCATAATGATTCTCCTTTCATAGGGTATTTTTCATAGTGCTTAGATACACCTCAAGATCCTTGTTGGTTTTGGTGTATAATAGAATAACATCTATAATTACTACCAAATTTCATTCAAGGTAATATCTAAAGACTCTATTCATCATGTTAGTGAATTTTTATTGAGAATTATTGATTCCAATTGGAATTACTATGAACTCATAGTGCCCGTACCTTATACGAAAAGAATTCTTGGGGATATCATCCTCGTTTACCTTAACATGGTCATATCCCAACCATAGATTCACCTTAGTTAAGTATTGTTCTCCACATAGCATGTCAATAAATTTTTAAATATGTGGAATATGATAATTTTTTTATCTTTATTTTTTTGATCACACTATAATAAATGAAAAGGTGCATTGACCCATCCTTATTCTTGATGAAGAGGACTGGTCCACCCCATGGTGAAGCACTTGGTCAAATGAAACCTTTATCTATATACTCCTAAATTTTTTTCTTTATCTCCTCAAGTTCCACATCATCCATTCTCTATGGTATCATTGGTAATGGTAATTCCCTAGGTATAATCTTAATTGAATGTTAAACCTCTTGGTTATGAGGAAGACAAGACAATTCAATGGGAAATACATCACCATATTCCCTCAAAATATGAATTTCTTTGGGGATGGTCCTTTCCTTAGACTAAAAAATTTGATCTAGATATGATTGATCATAGTGAAATAATATCCATGCTTATGATGTTAGTGCTAAAGAATATTCATAACCATTATTAGAATTGTACAGAATAGAGGGTTGATTCTCAATACAGAGAGTGATTTACTTCTCATGGCAATTTATGTTGTATCTTTATAAGAAAATAAAAAACATGCCCAAAATTGCATCAAATTATACAAATGTGAGAATGAAAAGATTTTTTGGGATGTTCAGCTTTAAAATTTTGATAGGGGATGATTTATATACTGAGGATGCAATAATTTTCCCATTTTTAGTTTTCACCGAAAACTCAACTTCGATGATTTTTGTGGTGTTTTAATAGTTTTACTCAAACAATCATGGTATGAATGAATGTGTAGAATAAGAATAAAAAACTATGTTATCTATCCTATAATGATTAAATAGTATATATTTCACTATTTCATTATCAGGACCTACCTTAGTAGTTGTGATGAAAAAAACATGACCCTATTTCCAGGGACATTGTTGGTTGCCTCAAAAAACCCTCGTCTTAGTGCATTGATTTAAAACTACCCTAGTTTCTTATAGTTGAATAAATGAATAGTATAATTATGGTTTAATGGATCATTCATTTACTCCACTGGATTAGTGGTTCTCTCCAATGGGGAATTTATAGCTAGGTTCCCTCCCTACCCACCCCTAAATAATTTCTTTAGCCCACGTAAGAAATTTTTGGGGTGATTGTTTTCTAAAAATGTACATGTGGTATATTGAAATTTCATGGCACAATTATATTTATCCATAAGACCAACATAATTAGACTCTACTTTCAAATTCTTATCCCTATGAAAGAATCAATATTTTCTTATCTCTATTTCAACTTTGAGGGATCATCAAAAAATTTCCTCACAACTATCAGAGTCACAGCTCACCATGCTTTTCATTGACTAGGTTTTAGCCCACTAAAGAAGATTTTAACCATGAACTATGGGTAAAAAAACTGACAATGGTTTATTTTCTAAATCTTGTGATGTTTTAATCATATGACTTGAAAGATTCACCATCTCTCTTTTTGAGGGAAAGTAAATCCTATTCCATTTTAAGACGGAGAGTTAGAGGAAAATATTTATCAAAAAATATTTAGTGAAATTTTTTCTACCCCATCACTTCTATCTCTTACCTAGGATTTGTATTATTGATAATTGTATAATACTTATTATTTTCTCACTTAATATGATAAACAACCAGTAGAACCTTCTCTTTTTTAGAACATTGAAGGATGAAGAAGTCCTTCTCAACAGATTTGATCTATAGTCCTATGATTAGGTGATCAAATGATCCACTGAATGATGGAGGTATTTGTCTCAAAAATGTATCAATCACAACATTTTCTCAATTAGGGGTATTTTTCACTCTTGTTATATATTTCTATTCAGAACAAGAGTCAGGTGAGATAGAATCATCATAATGTTCACGATTTTTATTCCCATCGAGTTGGGCTTCTTGTCAGGGAAGTCATCAAACTTCCCATCACATTGATTTTTTATGTAATTCCTACTATTTTATTCCATTATCTAGAATAAAAGGAAAACTATGGGCTATTATTTTTAAAATAACAATCACATAAAATGGGAATCCAATAACATTTTAGGAATAAATAATAAATTACATCTATTTACTTAACTTATGAATTAATAAGCTTTAATATATGTTATTCCTTCTATATTTCTTAACATATATTCTTATGGTAATATTTTTATTCCCTTATTAATAATTAGTAAGGAGAATATTTTTTTACATAAGAATATCCCATGGGAGTGTCAAAGTAGGTGCATAGTAAGGCCCATTGTTTTGTACCAGGTTACAGTAAGTCAGGCCGAACACTCATTGTAAGAGTTGTTACCCCTAGGTACATATGTAATAGACCAATATCCACTTCTAGTATCCATAAATGGATGTTTTTTAATGATAAACCACTTAATGTATACATACCAAAATTTAGAGATGTTTTCTTATATATGGAATTATCCCTACGGATTTCTCAAGAGTTTTCTGAACCTAATCCAAAAAGTAACTAACATTTTCCTATAATTTAAACTATAATAACCATATTATTTATTACTTATTAATTCATTATTTATTACTCATTAATTCATTATTTGTTACATAAAATTACACATAAAATTATAAAAATAGTGAGGAGGATACTATCTTTAGAAATTAGGTAAATTTCATAACTTCTGGAACATGGGATACAACAACATTACTGAAAACATAAAATTCTTATAAAAATCCATTGCCTTGAAAACTACATTGGATAACCTAGGTGCATACATAAGAAGGTGATGATATATAAATATTAGTAATGGAATACAAATGGAATATGGTAAATAATGTTATACAACATGCATATCACTGATTAAAAAAAGGAACATAAACAATAATGCGTGATATATCATGCAAATCATAACATAGGAAATGTGGAAACAACTTAAAACACTGCATCATAAACATAGGTCAAGGATAATTACCAATAAATCATGATGAAAAAAGTCCCATAAAGTATTCATGTTCACCCATTATCCCACATTACATCTCAAGAGACAAAACATTACCCAATGGATTGATGTTTTATATAATTCCAGAAGCACCCATCATTTTAATTTCATTCTCATGCTTAAATGTTCCACATAGATTATACAACATAGATTCATTAATCATCATATTTTATTCCATAATATATTATTTTGTAATAAATACATGTATTTCCTAACTGAATTTGTTATATGTGTATAAAGGTGAATACCCTTGATAGGAAATGTCTATGGTATTCACTACACAATTGTTTTGGCATGGAAAATCACGGTGAAATTTCAGCAGCATAACAACATCACATAAAAATACTTAAAATGAGTTGATGAGAGGGAAAGGGGTATATAATAATTTTTATATCAATTATAAAATAATGGGGATATATCATAACACATACTATCATAAGGAAATAATGATAAAAGACATATGGTAAAGAAGACACTTAAAAAAATAAGTGAAAGGAAAAGATCCCTTACTTGATTGTGTGACTCCAAATGGTTGGGAGGAGCCTCTTAAGATTTTGCGTTAACCTTAAGAGAAATATAGAGAGTAGAGGTAAGTGTATGGATATTATAAGGGTATTTTTATGAAGGTTAAATGGGATCATGGGTGCATTTATATCAGAAAATAGGGGGATTTATATATTATTTAGGTTTTGGAATCTACATATTAAAATAACAAAAACTGCACACCTTCTAGTGGTTTTTTACATGGATTATAAAAATTGAGATAAAAAATCCTTATTTTTTTAGTACAAGGTCCGAAATTAATAAAATAATACCCCTTCTTATATGGAGGTGAACCATACTCTTAAATAAACGGGTTTAAATCCCTAAAATATATTAATAGTTATAGAGGATTCATAATGGATTTATAAAATTAATAAAATAAAATTTAAATATATTTATTTTAAATATAAAACATATATTTTGATGTGGATCCCATTTATTGTTTTTATTACATCACCTATGGGTCATTATGATGTCATAATAAACAACGTATATTTATTAAGTATTTAATATTTACCCAAAAATTTGACGGTCTTAGAAAATTATGAAATTTTCCCCATTAAATTACTTCAACATTATTATTAAAAAAATAATTTTCATTCTATCTAATTTTTTTTCTAAATTTGTAAATTTTCATTTTGAATTATTGTCGTCATTTATTGAGAAATGCTGGGTTTATTTGACAATAACAGTTTTTGAACCCTTAAAAAAATTACATTTGACTTCATAAAAAATATATAATCATTTATAATTAATAATAATATATTTTTTTAAAAAATACATTAATTTATAAAAATAAATACCATAATTGAATTTTAATATTACCCAAAAATAATATATTTGTTTTATTATATCGAAATAATTCGTTTATAATGTAACATTAATAGGATGAAAATATATTCATAATGACATAAAAAATAATGTGAATATGTATAGATATAGTGTCTTGATACATATAATATTAATACACCCGAAAACACTGTAAGAGTAATGTGTGTGATAATGAGACTTTCATGGGGTGATTCCGCATACATGGTTTTGGTCGTGATATCGATGAGCTTGAATTTCTCCCCTAAATAGTGTTTCTCATGCTTATGTTGTTAGATTTAATCTTGGGCTTAGTCAAGGGAAAATCCAAATGATTTTATATACCTTGGATGCTCTGATATATGGGCTTCATAGGGTACGATCCTAATGGTTGAGGCCATCGATTACTTTGGGTATGTCAATTGGATTTGATGAAACCCTATATTTTTTATTATCATGTGATCACTATTGAATGAAAATATTATCAAAGACAATGATACTTAACTATCTTTTAAATCTAATTAGAAATAAGAAATCAACATAAGTGCATGTGTTTTCTATAACCATATTACAGAATAATACACCCAATTAAATAAAAAGGGGAATTTTATTTACAACAGTTGGGGTCCTTATAATGAAATTATTACATATTGATCAATAAGTATATCAACAAGATATAAAATGGTTGAGAATAAAAAAAATTATAATTTAATAATGATATATAATGATAACATAAAGGCAACATGGGAAAGTGAAAAAAAAATTAAAAATGAGATTATAAGAATTAGTCAAGGTTAACCACTAAGAAGTAATAACATAATGTTCTTATTATAAACTTACATGCACAAAAATTAAATATCATGAGACTAAAACATTACCTATTTCATTGGAGAATTATTTGGGTGCACCCATTCATAATCATATCATGCACATATATAAGTGTGACACAAGGATCGTATAACATAGGAGAATATTACGTAAATTTGAACCCCAAAATAAATAATTTTTGGATATATACATGGAATTCCCATATTTATATAGTATTTTTTTTTTGTATTTGTATACCTTTTAGTGGAAATGGTGGTGGATAATGACAACACAATCATTTTGTATGAAAAATCATTCTGAAATTTTGACTGCATAACGATAATACTTAATGTTTTATAAAATGTTTTAATGAGATAGAAAGAGGCCTATAATCTTTTGAACATCAAAGGTACAATATCATTAATATGGAAAATAATATACCAACATTATAAATTGGAAATTAAATTCATAAAATGAAGAAGGATCTTAAATGTAAAAGAAGAGAGAGAGAGAGGACACCTACCTTGAGAGAGAATATCCAAATGTTTGGGTAGATCTTCTTGAGATATTGGACGGCCATGGAAGGGCCCAAGAGTGGTAAGGGAAAAATAAGGATGTACTCTATGTTTTTTTTGAGAAAATATAAATGGGATCTTGGGTGTGTTTATATATGAATAGAGAGAATATTTTTTTATTATTTCCTAAACATTGGATTTAGACTCTTTACAACAAAGTGATAAAAAACACAAACATTCCCATGGGTTTGCCCATATATTCTAACAAATGAGAGTTATATTCAATATTTTATATGTAAAATAATCTAAATTTTTATAATATTCCACTTGTTGATGTTTAAGAGAGACATGTTTATAAATAAATGATTTTAATACATTATAATATTATATAGGTTTTTTACGATACATAAAATCTTTGTAAAATTAATTAAATAACCTAAAAACCTTAGTTTAATGGGGGGAATTGTAATTCCGTCAGGGATACCTTTTATGGAATATATTAAATCACTTTTGGGTCATTGTGTTTTCATAATAAATACTGTATATTTATACCATATTTAATTTTTTTACTTGAAAAGAAGGATATGTTAGAAAATTTAAAAAAAATTAATTTTTGATAATAATGACATTTTGAATAAAAAAAAATATTAATTTTTTCAAAATAAATATATAAATAATGGAAATTTGAATTTTATATAAAAATCTCTTTGTATTGAAAAATGATGGGGATTTTTGATAGTAACTGTTTTATGACCCTTAAAGAAATTACATGTTCACTTCATAAAAATGTGTTGTCACTTATATTTATAACACAAAATTTTATAATAATATTTATATAAAATATCATTAATTATAAAAAAAATTGAATTTATAAAAAATAGCTACTTTATTAAAACTATATATTATAAAGAATTCTATTTTTGTTTTATTAGATCAAAATATAGAACTCAATGTAAAATTATTTATGAAGTATAAATAATAAGTAAAAGTATAATTATTATTTTATGGAAAATTAAATATACATATTCAAACAGTTATGGTTGAGATAAACTGCAATATTTTACACCATAGAATTCTATAACAGTATGGTTTTTGGCTTTGATAATATCATTGGGTGGTTTGGAGAACATTTTTTGTGTCCTAATATCGATGAGATTGAAAATATCTAGTAAAAACATTCTTTAATACATTAGTTGTTGAATATCGGCTTGGTCATTGTCAATGGAAATGCAAAGAGCTCCTAATTCCCTCGGAAGATCCTATAAATGTTCTTCATAAGTTATGTTTCTGATAGTTTTATCCATCACTTCATTTTTCTATCTTAATAAGTAATTATTATTACTCTTAATTTAGAATAATCATATGATCATTATTCAGTGGAAATATTATGAATGGTAATTATGGTGAAAATTATTTTAAATTTGATATAATATAATATTCCAGAATAACCAAAGAAGTGCATGTGTTTTAAATATATACAATACATAAAAAGGGTAATATTCATTTAAAAGTGAATTTTTATTTATGAATTTTTGGTTCGTTACTTGTATAAATAAGTGAATATCCATTAATGGAAATGGGGTTGGGTATTCACATCACAAATGTTTGGAAAGAAAAATTATATAACACTCTCGATAACAAAAGAGGTTTACCTAAAGATTCTTAAATGATATTAATCAGAATAAAATTTTGTATCTCATTATATATGAATAATAATAACATTAAAGGGGTGTGTAAAAACATATATCAACATTAGAAATTGTAAACAAAAGGTCCTAATAAAAAGAAATTACTGGAAAGAATTGGAAGAGTAAGATAATAACTTACCTTGAGATAGTGCTTCTAAAATCTAGGGGGAGTATCATAAGAAATTGGGAACACCTTGTAAGGGATATAGAGAGGTAGTGGGTGAGGAAATTAATTCTCAATGGTTTTTGAGTGAAGATGAATGTGAGGTTGGGTGGGTGTTTATATAAAAGATCGGATAATTGTTTATTAATTTATTAACTTTTTTTGAATCTATGTAACAAAATAATAAAAATCACAAACCTTCCTAATGTTTTTGAAAAACTGCATTTGTTTCTATTATTTAATAAGGTTAGTAAGTGGAATCATTAATCTAATACCATTCATGACATGGGAGTGGTTCATGTTCATAATGAGTTTTTTAAAACATCAAAACAAAATATATGTTTTATAAGATTCATTTTAGCTTTTTAAAAATAATAAAATAATATTATAACTCATTTATTTTATGGTTAAATAAATATTTGCTAATTTATACCCTTATTAGTGTATATTTCATCACTTTTTGGCTATTATGATGTCATAATACATGCTGTTTATTTATGTAGTATTTAAATTTGTACCCAAAAAGTCGACTATCTAGGAAAATTATGAAGAAAACACCATTATATAATTTATACGAGTTTATTTAAAAATTGATATTTTATTTTAACAAAAATAATTATATAAATAGGGGAATAATTTTTTTAAAATAAAATCATTATTTATTGAAAAGTATTGGTTATAATGACAAAAACAAATTTATAACTATTTTAAAAATTATGTTGGACTCTAATAAGTTATATTATCAGTTATATGTAAATAAAAATTATTTAATAATAATATTTCGTGAAATAACATTTATTTAAAAGCTTTTAAATTTATCAAAATGAGTGTTTTAACTGAAATTAAATACTTACTGAAAAAAAAATTATGGTTTCTTCATATCAAACTCTAATTTTTATCAAACTCACTACACAATATTGTATATATATATCATAATAATGAAAAGTGATAAATGTAATATCTTTTCTATTTAGATTATAATATAAAAATTCATACTATTAGAGTCTAGATACATAAACCATTATTACACTAGCATGATTCCTTAGGGTAAGGTTTGTGATGGGGGTACTTTCATGGGCTGCTTTGATGAACATAGATTGGCTAGTGATCTCTATAAAAATGAAATTATCATTTAAATGTTTTTTTCTAGAGTTTCAGTTGTTAAATATTGGATAGTACTTTTTGAAAAGAAAAGACCAATGATTTATATCCATCATAAGTTCCAATAACACTACTACAAAACAGGTTTTTTGTAGTTCCACCCTTTAAAATCACTAAAAAAATAACTCATAAAGGGGTTACCTTTATCAGTTCTCTTTTAGAATTGATAATGTTACCCCCTTTACCATCTCTTTTTTAGTACTCTTAAAGGGACACCATTTATTAGTTCTTTTTTAGTAGCGTTGATATAAGGGGGTCTTTATTAGCACTTTTTTACTAGTGATGATAAAGGGCATATTTTAAAAAAACTATATTTCATTAAAAATATTTTTTAATGTATTAATATATTAATATAATTATATTGATATAAATATAATATATATTTTTTAATTATGTTTTAGATAAGTATGAATAGATATTTAAACATAATATACAATATATTTAGTAAAAATAGGTTGTAAAATAATTAAAAATATTTTTTAAATATTATTTTTATAATTATTATATATTAATAGTAATTTAATAAAAACTTGAATATAAACAAAATAAAAAAATGAATAAATGACCAAAAATAAGTTGAAAATGTAACTCAAACTTGGAATGAAAATAAATTTTGACCTCGGTGTCCATTTGGGCTCTACCACATATCTAATTGAAGCTTGCGAAGAGCTCTATTCCCTTAGTAACATAGGTAAACTTCTGCCACATTTTTAGAGCCCCCCCAAAAGTCCCAAATTCCTCCAAAACTGAGTTTTTAGTCATGACACCCAATTTTTCTAACATTTTATGGAATTTCACTCTCGTTTAAGCAGGTATTTGTTTTCTTTTTCAGTGGAGAATGAGTTTATTCTGGGGTATTACATTCATATTGATATTTTTGATTTGAAATTTTATATTTTTTCATAATCTACTGTTATTTATAATCAAATATATAAATATATATATATATATATATATATATGTATCTTATATATTTGTACAAATAAAAATTTAATTTAATTAATAAATAATTAAAAATATTTATATATAAAAAATACTTTTCAAAATATAATCCTTATCTAAATAAAAATAATATCCATTTTAATTCACAAAAATATATATGAATATTTATATACCAATATAATGTATGTATGTGTGTATTTTTGTGTGTTCATATTAACAAATAGATTGTATATATATATATATTCTAACATATCTATGTACATATTAATATAATATATATATATAAAGATGTATAATTATACATATATATTTACATATATAATATATATACATATTTGTGTGTGTGTATGCATGTTGCATATATGTATTTGTTAATTTATTCATTTATAAACACACCAAAAACATATTTTATAAATGTATTTAAACTGATAATATATATATATATTTATATTAGTATATGAATAAATATATGGATTAAAAATAGAACTAAATATATATAAATAAAAAAAATAAATACATATTAATAATCAAATAAATATATAAATATATAAATATATAAATATTAAATATATAAATATATAAATATATAAATATATAAATATAATTAAATATATATATTTAATATATCTAATATATATATATATATAATTATGAATAAATATATATTTATACAAATATATACTAATATACGAATATATAAAACTAAATATATATTTAAATAAATTGATATATCATTAATTAGAGAACAAAACATGATGGGATGAGTGGTAAATGTGCAAGCATGAGGGAGAGGGGTCTCAGGTTCAAATCCCAATAGAGAGAGGGGTGTGTGGGTGGGTGATTCGGGGGCTATCACTGTTAAATGGTGGGGGGCATGTGAGATGGAGTTTCTAGGGCATGTGGGCATATGAGTAGGTGCGGGGCTTTATAGCACTGATAAAAGGGACCCCTTATAATAACACCTCGATTATCAGTGCTTCTTTAGCAGTGATAATGACATTTTTAGCACTGATAAAACCCTGTTTTGTAATAGTTAAGTCAAAATACATATATTGTAGAATTTAGTAGGCCGGGACCATAAATTCATCCGTATGTGTCAATTACGCTTTATTATAACCGTAAAAATATATATTAATCTTAATAGTAACTATAGAATGAGTATATTATCAATGGTTATGATCGTTCAAATTCTTCTTATACATTTAAACAATTTTGGTTGTACTTTATTATTGTCTAAAATTAAAATTGAAATATAATGTATGTTTTTTCTATGACTATATTACCTAATAAAAAATTCATTCATTTAGAAGTGAAATTAATTTAAAAAATGGGTCATTAAATTCCTCTCCCATTAATAAATTTCATATTTGAAAATTCATTTTAGAAACTAATGTGTTTTAGTGTTCTTCTATTTCAACCCCACTTCTAGTTCCCATGTTTCCTCCTTAGAATTGTTGTTACACTATAGTATACTGATTATGTGACTTGTATTTTCTCATAGAACATTGCCTCTAAGATATTCATAAGATACTATTCATATGAAAGATCAATCTACAATGGTACCACCACTAGATTCAGTATATATAAGGGTTTCATCATGTAATCATATAAGAGGGATACATGGAAACCATCACGTACTTGAGACAGGTTATGTGGGAGTGCTAGTTGATTAGGGAAAACACCAATTAAATAAAGCATACCAATGGGACTGATGTATCTAGGACTATGATTTCCATTATTCAAAAACCTCATGACTTCTATCCAACATGATATATAATGTAACGCCTTATCTATAATCTTGAATGTTAGGTCTCTTCATTGACTGTATGTGTAGATTTTTTGTAAACTTCATTGGATTTTATATGAAACTGAATGGTTTGAAACATTTCTGTAATATCATGGATATGAACATGTCCCATTATCTTACACTATCCAACATTGTTCCATAATATGGAAATCTGACACCTCATCCTATATAAATCCTCATGACGTGCCATTTAAATGTTTGAATTTAAATCATTGTTATATCATATATCCACTATAAGAAGGTGTTTATCCCAAAATACTTGTAAATCCATCGAAGATGATATCTATATATCTTATAGAGGTTGAATGGTCCTCTCAAACAGACCATCCATCTGGGGGTGACACACAATATTAAAACTTAGTACTATAATTAATCTTACTAAAGGCCTCTCTCGAACCTTTAGGTAAGCCTTAATAATCTGTTAGTTACAGTGGAGAGTGATACTCCATAAAATATTACCACACACAAAAACACACACAGATATATATATATATTTATGAGTTTTTAACGAGATAAATATTCTATTATAGAAATGTTATATGCTAACTTTGTAAGGTGATCAACTACTACCCAAATGAAAATATTTCTTTTCGATATCCCTGGGACTCCAATGAATAAATCCATTATTTGGTTTATCCATTTTCTTAATATTATTGGAATTGTTTCATCTAACCCTTACACTGTTATAATTTATCCTTGACATATTGGCATACTATAATTTATGATAAATTTCAAATATATCCTTTTCTATGATACCCCAGTAGAATTTATGATTTCGTTCTCTATACATCTTACTAATTCGTAGATGAATAGAGAAGGATAATATATAAACATCACCAAGAATTTATTTCTCCAGTTCAAATTTTTTTGGGACACATATCTAAGTTCTAAACCATATAAATAAATTGTTATAAATATTAAACCCTAAAAGATTTTATAACTTTTTCTGCAGCTCCTTATCGTCATTTTGGGCCTCCTTGATCCTCTCAAGAATTGATGGTTTGATTGAGGTAGGATGAAGATCCATTTATGATTCCAATGCACATACATTGCATGATTTTGAATATTGGATCCCTTTTATTAATAACCATGAATAGAGTTGTTATATGATTTCTACTCAAAGAATCTTCCATTTTATTATCCTTATGAATCTGGAGATAGCTTGAATAATCATAATACTTGATCATTTCTAACCACCTTCATTGTCACATATCAAGATCCATTTGTGTGAATATATACTCAAGGATATTATAATCTATATATATGTTACACATCTCCCTATATATATAATGTCACAAAAATATTTGATGATAATATCGTTGTAGCCAATTCCAGACCATGAGTTAGGTATTTCTCATAGTGGATAATTAATTGAAGGGAGAAATTGTCTTTCAAATTTTTAATTTATAGGAGTAAAAATCCTGATCACTTTTTGGATACATAATTATAGATCACCAATCCTTACCCATTGATGGGTAATGTGAGAAAATGTGCAGTTATTAATCTATTATTGAACTTTTCAATGAACTCCTCACATTCAATAGTTCCAAAAAATCTCAGTCTCTTCTATCTTAGATTGGTTAGTGGGCATGACAATCATGAGATGTTTCAAAAATGTTGACAATAATATCTAGATATTCTATGGAAAATATGAATGTTAATAACATATATAGGTCTATTCCATCATTCAATTGTCCCATTATTTGAAGGATGTAAAGAGATCCATTTTATGGTGATAATATGACTCATGAATTTTATTTTATCAATAAAAAAAATCATATTTAATATAACTTGTATATTAATTTACTTTTTTAGGATATAAACATAGAATTAAAATACTCATAATGTTCCTCCTTACTTTTAGAGTTTGTAATAATAACATCTATAAAGCTTACCAAAATTTTTTCACAATAATCCTTAAAGGCTCAATAAATTATTTCCATGAAGATAAGTAGTGAATTAATGGTCCAATTAGCATCAGATTAATCTCATAGTACTCATACCTTATATGATAATAAGTGTTAGTGATATCCCCCTTCTTCACCTTTACTTTACAATCACCTGACTGAAGATCCTTTATAGATAAGTACTATGCTCTCTGCTTCTAATAAAAAAAGTCATCAATCCATGGAAGATAATACAAGTTCTTTATCAGGATTATTTTGAGATCATAATAATAAAAACATAGGTTCATTGACCCATCATTTTCTTGATTAAAATAACCAGAGTGCCCCATAGTGAATCATTTGTGTGTATAAACCCATTATCAAGATTCTCCCATAGTTTCTTCTTCAGATATTTAAGACCAATAATGGCCACTCTATATGGAGTCATATATATTGGAAAGGCTCTAGGTATATGTTATATTGAGAACTCAGCTCCTTGGATCTATATTAGGAAATAATCCCAACCCAGAATAGTATTGAATTACACTAAAGGGAGTAATACATGGATCCCAGAGAAATTCATCTGGAAAATATTCATATGGGAGAATTTATATATTTGGGATGAAATAATTGACTCATTCTATATGTTCAATAATAATTCAAATTCCATATATTGAGGTGGTTTAAGAATATTTCTACATTTCTTATGTGATAAGAAATAATACATAGATCCATAGTTATATAGTGAATTTGAAGTTCATGAATGGATGATAAAATTGAATTTAGCTATTTCATTAATGTTCAAATAATTTAATTCATCAAAAATAGAATTAGGTTTAATAGTTTTAAAAATTTTAAATAGATAAAATGAAATCTATAAAAATTGAATGGATAATCGATAGATGACATGTATTCCGTAGCCTTTGAATTTTGATGTTTCAATTAGTGTTATCCAAAACCAATTTTCGAACATTAAATTTCATGGGATTTTTTAACTTTTAATTATTATTATATAGAAAATGATTAACTAAATCATATCCCTTGGGAGTGTTTTACTAGTTGTGCAGTCTTATGACTCTTTATTAGTGTTGTTAATACCAAACGAGCCCTTTTAGAGTTATTGCCACTGGGTAAAACTATCCCAAAACCACATCCACTTTAGAATATCTAGAAACGTATGTTTTTTCATGGAAAACCAAACAATCTATACATAAAGAAAATAAAGTGTTGTTTTTCCTATGATTAGTCTTATCCCTATGGATTCCTAAAAAAAATATTCTAATATAAATTCCCAAACAGAACTCAGAAATGAATTTTAATCAAAAATGACAACCCTCATATTTAATACACTTTATTTACAATTTTATTACCTAAATATACACATAATAAAACTAAAAAACGTTGATCAGACTAGTGTATTTTGGTAAATAGGTACATATCACAATTAAATTTAACATGGATAGAATGACATTATTTATAAACTCTATAACCTTCCTTTAAATTCTATAGATCTTATAATATTTTATGGGATAACCAGGGGTCGTACATAAGAAAGTTATGGGGTATAAATACATGTAAGGGAATAATCAAAGAATAGAATAAAGTAACATAGTACATGTGAGTCATGATGAATAACATGATGACATAGAAGAGTGAGAATGATATTCATGAACACCAAAAATTGATATAAGATGAAAAAATAATTGGTGCTTCACCCTGAACATGATTTATTAAATTTTTAATTGTAATTGTCTTTTTATTTCATTTTTGTATCAAATCGATTTTTAATTTTAAAATTCTATGGTTGCAAGCATATGAGCACAATCAGTGCACAATAATTAGAAAATATGCACATACCATGCAAGGGCATCTATAATTTTGAAAATTATTAATTTAATAGTTTGCGAATGGTTTAAAAAATTGTATGACTACCCATGTGGGTTGTCCAGGCCCTCTAGTAGTGGCACATGGTAAGTGCATAGTTTGTCCAACCACGTATCCAAACTATGCATTATTTTTTGGTTTTAGAAAATTTAAATAAAATAGAGTAAAATAAAATAAAAATGAGGCAATTTTTTAAATAATAATAATAATAATAATAAAATCTTATAACCCTCCACACCAGATTGACCAAGCCACACTTCCCACTAGTTTAATCAATCCACACCTATAGGTGGGCACCCTTTCACACCACCACTCCCTCTCCCCCTCCAGTCATGGTCTATCCCCCCGATTCATGGAGAAACCTCCTATGATAAACCCCTATCTTTTCTCCTCATTTGGATTGGCATTTTACCCCTTTCCATCACTTAGTTTTAATTAGTAGAAGCCCTTGGTGTTGGTTTATAAAATTATTGGTCATTTCTCCCATTATTAGGGCATGAATTCTGTCTATCGAGTCAGATTTAGGCATATTTTGGAATCTTACAAAGAAGGCAAAGTATTCCAGACTATTTCAGTATGCCTGCCAATGTTATGAGGTAGGTTTCCTTCTACTTATACTTTTTTTTCAAAATTTAATTAAGGTTTTTGTGATGTTTGGGTCTCTAATAGTATTGTAGTGTGTCTTAAAGCTTTTTAGGGTTGATTCCAGAAGTCGTTATCAAATACTTATACATGTATTCATCATTAGGAATAGATATATGTATGTTTCCCTTTATATATATATATATATATTCATCCTTGTTAGGGTGAATATATATAATATAGAAACACATGATTATATATATATATATATATTAAAATGTATATTCGTTAAAGTACAAATGGGTATATTCATGTATAAAAATATGTGTAACGATCACTATGTACATACTTTTCTATGAAAATATGTACATAGGGGATATGCGTCCTTACATATAAGTGAATGTCCTTATGCGTGCAAGTAGAAAGGGAATATTTGAGTTTCTGAAATCTAAAGAAGTATACCTTGTGTTGAGGTAAGTTTTCTATACCCGCACCTTAATCATTAATTCCTTGATTTATTATAATTTTAGAAGGGTTTTTTATATTTATGTGGTATATATATTAACATGTTAGTTAAAATTGATTATGACTATTAGAATTGTTTTCTTATTTTTTTACATAAATTGTCTAAGCCAGTTTATATGTTTTCACCTAAATGTGAAGTATCCTAAATGTTTAAAATAGTTTTCAAAAGGATTACTAACATGTAAAGTGTGTTTTCTTGGAACTAATTTTTTTTAAATGCAACATATAATCATTAGTGGGTTTAATATTTTTAGACAAGGTTTGATTACTATGTGATGTTAAGGCCCATTTCAAACTTTTTTAGTGTGTTGTTTGTTTTTATCATTGATTTTGAAATTTATTTGGAAATGTGGATTTGGTTTTGAAAAATTAATGTTCCAGTTTGTACCATGATATGTTTTGGAAAATTGTTTTAAACTTATATGACTTTTAGGCTCAATTTTTAGTTGTGTATGACTTGATGTGAGATAGGCACATCTATGGTGGGATCTACAAGGATAGGGTCCTCACATAGGAGGTGTTAGTGTTTGGGATTAGAAAACACATAGGTTACGGGTTTCATTTTGATCCATGCATGTGATGAACTCACTATTCACGATGTACTATTATCATGAAATTTCTGGAAATCATCTAGAAGATCGTGTGATGGTTTCTTATCTAACCCGATTAGATGGGTTGGTACCGCATAAATTTTCTAATAGGTGAGGTGTGATGTGGTAATGGTGATGCTATTTTATAATATATAGTTGGTTACAGAATAAGGTGTTTCACCATAAGAAGACATTTGATTCTAAACCAAGTTTTTCTAAGGATTTCTTCTACGGATGTTTAGGAAATTCCCATGAATACATATTTTATATTTCTATTTCATTTTGTGTCACTTTTTATACTTGATTCCATGCCACCATTGAATTGTACTTCATAGAAAAATAGTTGATCCAAAATTGATTATCAATTAATGGAACATTTTTAAATGTGATTCTTTGTGATTTGGAAACTATTATGGGAATGAAATGGAATGTTTTTTTTTCATAAAAATGAAATCTTATTGTCTATTCTTTGAAATAATGGAAAAAAATTATATATACATATATCATATTTTTAAATAAGAAAGAATGGATTTAAATTTAATTGTAAGGTCAATGGTGTTTTTTATCCTTGTAATTACTACTGAGTATCCCGATTCTCACACCTACCCTATATTTTCAGTGTTAGGTTATTGTAGTTTTGGATCACTCTTAGAGCGAGTGTGGTTCTGTGATTGGTGGTGATGCCTTAGGTCCCTTGGAGGTATGTTGAACCATTTATTTTTATTTATTTATTTTTCTAATAGTTTATTTTATTGTATTATTGTTTATTTATATTTTTTTACGTGATAAATCGTTCCACAATGAGTTTATTTGATGCCCAACACATGTTTCTAGGCTAGGAGGATCGAGAAAACCTATCAACCCTTGTGGATTTTCTTAGGTATCTGGTTTAGGCCTAAACCAGAAAACGTTTTTACGTCACCATTTTTTACGTCGGTTATATAAAACCGACGTCATAATATGTAAAACGAGGTTTTTTACGTCGGTTATTTAATAACCGACGTAAAAACCTGTGTTTAGTACACCTTTAACGTCGGTTATAAAAATAACCGACGTTATTAATCGCGCAGCTTCGTTTTTTATGTCGGTTATTTCAATAACCGACGTAACAAATCGACATATGTAGGAGTTATTACGTCGGTTATTCAATAACCGACGTAAAAAACGCGGTTTTTGAAGGCCTTTTTACGTCGGTTAGTTTATAGCCGACATAAAAAAAGAATCCGCAGATGTTTTTGACGTCGGTTATGGAATAACCGACATAAAAAACGCGGATTTTGAGCCCTTTATAACGTCGGTTATAAAATAACCGACGTAAAAAAAGAATCGGAGGAAGGTTTTTACGTCGGTTATTGAATAACCGACGTTATAAATGTTTTTAAAACAATTATCACGTCGGTTATTGAATAACCGACGTGATAACTCATTTAAAAATTTACCCAGACCCGTGGATTGTCATTCGCGAGTTTACCTTCGACAGTCGCGACTCGTCTCTCTCGCGCGTAAACCCGAATCGGCTCGTCCATTTCGTTGGTTTAGATTCGTTTTGCGATCATCGTTTCTCATATTTAATCTCCTCTGATCAATCATCTAAACTCTCAGCACTCAGGTAATCCTCCCACTCGTTCTTTTTTTTTTTCGCGGATAGTATATATATATATGTGTTGTGATTTTTTTGTTGAAACTAGCTAAGATTCTTCGATTGCGAACCCTTTTAACTCGTTTTGGCACCATGATCTTATTTATCATCCCTAGATCTATTAGTTAGACTTGCAATATTGACTAATTTTATGATTTCACTAATTTTTCATCATTTTCTATAAATCCCCGAGAGGGTTGGGGCGTGTCCATTTGGATGGGTTGCCCTTTTACAGTTGTTACTACTTTATTCACACACAACCATGGCATAGGTGCATGGATTTGGGATCACATCACCATTTTCACCCCCTGCAAACAAAGTTTCACGAGGAGGACTCGCCAGATTTCCCCTCGGCATGTTAAAAATTTTAGATACCCTCTTTTCAACAAGTAAAAAATTAACTAGTTTTTTCTTCACTACATATCCTAAACAAATAAAACCACCATTCTTTCTAGAACCTCTTCTAGATCAATTGCATCCATCAACATACATATTTGGATCTGAAAGCATCCCTTAAGCCTTATGTTCGATTCTAACATGCTTTACTGATCTATAGAAAATATGATGGTCTGCTAAGCTCTCCATTTAAAAGTCAAACCCCACCAATTATTCATCCTCATCATGAGAAAATGGCAAAACATCTGAATTTCTGATTCAATCTCTTGGGTCACTGAACAAACATTAACTCCTTCAAATCCACACCTGGAATAGACAACCTAATGTCGAGTTCCTTATCTATCTATTGAAACTCAGTTCTTCCTCCACACCGAAAAACATTCTTTGAATGGCCCAACTTCTTGTTATGGTAAATTTTCAGTGATTCCAGGGGGGTGGGAGGGCCATCAAGAGGGTTGGGGGGTGTCCAGGGGGGGTGTCCAAGGGGGTAGGGTGTGGGGGGTGGTGTCCAGGAGGGGTGGGGGGCTGTCCAGAGGGGTCGGGGGGTGTCCAGGGGGGTTTACAAGGGGGTGGGTGGGTGTGGGGGGCTGTCCAAGGGCGTGGGTGGGTGTTGGGGGGTGTCCAGGGGGGTGTCCAAGGGGGTAGGGGGTGGGGGGTGGTGTTTAGGAGGGGTGGGGGGCTGTCCAGAGGGTTGGGGGGTGTCCAGGGGGGTGTCCAAGCAGGTTGGGGGTGGGGTTTGTGTCCAGGAAGGGTGGGGGTGCTTTCTAGAGGGGTCGGGGGCTATCCAGAGGGGTCGGGGGGTGTACAGTGATTATGATAACAAACAAAGCACCATACATGGTATATTAGGATTAAAAATCCCAATGAATTGGTGGGCTATATAATTCCAGGACAACCTATAACATTAATATATTTTACCATATTGTTATGTTCCACATTGACCATAGAATATAATAATTCATTTCATCAAATTGAGTCACCTGATTAGGGATTTTGGGTATGACATATTGAATTCCTTATGAAATTAAGGATTTATACAACTAGTTGAATAACCTTGAGTGAAAGTTGGGATGCGTATTCACAACATAATACTTTTAAAGGAAAATCATTGGATAATTTTGGAAACATAACAGGTATAACTAAAGGTTCATGTAAGTGATTAACGAGGATGAAAGGGGATATATAATGACTTTTTCATCACATTGACAGTAAATGAAAGTGTTAATGAAATTTCAACTAGGAAAAATAAAAATAAAAAGTCTTAATGGAAAGAAATTACTTGATATAAGAGGATGATGTTGAGAAATAATTACCTTTACAGTGCTTATAAAATATTTTTAGATGCTTATTAAGAGATTAAGAATACATTTATAGGGTTTTAAAAAGGGATAGAGAGTGGAAATTCACAGTCAATGAGTTTTGAGTAAATATGAATGGGTGGTTGGGTGGGTATTTATTTCAAATGAAATTATAATTATTTACTAATTTATAAACATTTTTAGACTCTATGTAATAAAATAGTCACAACCAAAAGTTTGACGTCATTTGTTCCCATTGTTTCTTCCCATTTGGAGTGGTTACTAGTATTTTATTATATTAAAAAAAATCATTAAAATAATACAATTTATAATGTGGAAGTGATTCATGTTCATAAATAATTGCTTTTAATCCCTTAAAATAAAATATAGGTTTTAGAGGATTCACTATAGGTTTATAAAATTAATTACAAAACATTATAAGAATATAATTTTAAATTAAAAATTAGTTTATGTCCATTGATGACTTTTTTAGTATTTATTTCATCACTTTTAAAAAATTATGATGTCATTATAAAAACCAAATAAATATATCTCACTGAAAATTTTAGCCAAAATTTGGCTATCTAAGAATATTTTGAAAAAGTCACCATTGGATAATTTCAATGTGATAATATAAAAAATTATATTAATTTTAACAATTTTATTTATAAATATATAAATTTTTGTACTTAAATAAAATCATTATTTATTATTAAAATAATAGTTTTCATTATATAAAAAACATTCCTACTTTTATAAAAATTAAATTGGACTTCATAAAATTATATTATCATTTATATTTATATATTATTATTTAATGATATAATTTCATGAAAATTTCATTTATTTCAAAGATCATTAATTTATTAATTTTTTTAAATTGAAACTATTATTCACCAAAAACATAATTTTTTCCTTTATCTCAATGTTTAATTTTAAAAAAAATTCATTATATAATAATGTATATTTATAATGAAATAATGGTAATCTATAAATATAATAAATAATTTATTAAAAAAATATAATTTAATACTGTTATGTTCAAAATAAAAAACTCTGTATTACACAAGAATATGGCCTATTGGTAATGTCTTCAATGGTGGTACTTTCTTAGGGTGGTTCAATGAAAATGTATTTATAAGTGTTTTCTATAAGCTTTAACCACTTCTATAAATTTATTTAGTTGTGTTTTAGTTGGTGAATCATATATTTATCTTTGTCAATGGAAAATACAAGTGATTCATTCTACATTTGAATCTTCGTTAAATAGGTTTCAAATAGCACGATCCTACTGGTCAAGGACACCACTTTATACCTTATTGTAAATTAGACTTCATCAATACACATAAAATGTATAATAATATTAATAGTCTCTATTGAAATACAATGTTATCAGTGGTTATGATGCTAAATTATTATTTTTTTCCTTCAGATAATTATTGTAATATTCTATAATGGTCCAAAATGGAAATTGAAATATATCACATTTTTGTAGGAACATAACTATTTAATAAGAAATATATTCTCTCAAAAGGTATTTTCAATTAGAAAAGACTGGGTTTTTAGAAAACCATATCCATTAATGTATTATATCTTGTCATAAAGCCTTGAAAATATGTTTATGTTGTTCTAAATTATGAATTCCACAACTGTGTATTCAATATTTATTGTCCATGTGATTATTTTCACTGTTATATTATCCATGGATATATAAAATACTTATGTTATCGATTATATTATTATTTTTGATTATATTTTATTTCATGATTATTATTCATGGATTATTTATTCTATGATATATTATGTTTTATTCTAAGCATTATTTGGTATTTGATAACACCCTTCTTATGTTTCCATTTACCGCAATTTTGAATAAGAGTTATATGTATAAAATTTTTAGTTGGGATTAATATTTTGAATTTTTATTGAGAGAGTTTGAAGAATTATTATTAAATAATGAGTTCTTGGTTTAGTGGGAATCTTTCCATTTTATGATAACGATATGGGTTATTTTAGTTAATGTTGTATCTAATTTATTAAAAAATCTAAACATAAAAGGTATTTTGTATGTATGGGACTCACTGTTTTTTATTGATACTATAATTATGGATTTTTTGGTTAATTATGTCAGTAGAAAATCAATATCCAAATAATATGTTTTTTGAATTAGATCTAGGATTGTGGGCCTAGAGGACCTTATGAAGATCATGGAAAGAAAAATATCAACATGGGGGGATACCGTAGTTGAGAATACTAAATATCTATTGTTTGGGATTGGGAAAGGACCAAATGAGTTAGAGGAGTGAATTTTAAAAATTATAGGTTATTTATTTATTTATTTTAATATCACATATATATTATTTTATATCTGTTATACTTAATAATATATTATGATAGGGGTTTAAGATCATCTTGTATTTTGGTAAAATTTATGACACATGTAATTTACATCTAAATAACTCAAAAGTGGTCATGATATTTTGTGATTAATATAATTTTCATTCACTATTACTATTGAAAAAATATAATTTTTATGAAACATCACCATCCTCCATATGCATATGTTTTATATAGTTATATTCATGGACTAGTCGATTGCATTTTATTTTTATTTTTATTTATATAATAAGAATGTTTCATTATTTATCTCATAGGGATAAATACAAAATTTCATGGGAGATTGGGATTTGAATGATGGTAGAGAAGAGTTTATGGTGATTGTTTTTAGTTGTATATCATTCCAATTAGTTATAATGCTATATAGGTAAATATAATCTGTTAGGGAGTTTTTATTTCTTAATATTTTTAACCATTATCCCTATGATTATCCATATAATTTTAATGGAATAAATCTAGATAAAAAGGTATAATGTTTATTTATTCTATTTTAGGGGTGATTCTAATACATCTCCATTCATATTGGTAACACCAGATAAACTCCTAGAGTGGAAATTTGAGTTGAAATACTTTGATTTTGAAGGGTTAATCAAATACAGGACCTCACTTTTTGTTACATTATAACTTTTTTTAATTAATATAGATTAAAAATTAATGTAATGAATTAAATATAGGAAATATAATCAATTACCATCAGGGAAAAAAATCCATTTCTTAGAACTGATGATTTTTCGATTAATTTAAGGGTTAAGATTTTTACGATGAACTAATTGATGTCTTCATACCATCTAATGAGGGTGAAGAAACATGATATCACAAAAAATTATTTTAGTTTTTTTATAACTACTAGGATTACTCAACTCTTCTATTTAGTCTTACTAAAACTCCATATATTTTCATGAAAGGAATGAATTACATATTTTATTACAATCTCAACTTGTTTTATTTCGTATCAGTCAATGATATATTAATTTATTCATGATAATGAAGAAACCATGAGTTAAATTAAGAGACCATGTTATCACTCTAAGAGATAATTAAGTCTATGAAAAATCATTCAAATATAGATTTTGGATTTTTTATGTTAAATATCTTGGACATGTAATTTTATATAATAAAATATGTGTTTACGATGAGAAAATAGATGTTATTTTTGAAAAAAATAAAATGAAATTTTGGATATGATAGTTTCTAGTATTATCTAGGTATTAATGAATTTTTGTTAATAATTTTTTATTCCTATCTTTATAGATGATAGATTAGATAAAAAAATATTTTTTGCACTTATGAACCCTAATATTCCATTTTCATTTCGAGGGGTTAAAAATAATGTTAACATTGATAATAATTCTCATTGAGAATGAGACAAATAATGGGATTATAATATATGGTGATGCCCTTATGAATGGGCTTTTTTGTACCCAATACGGGGTTTTAATGTGGTTGATTATGACTCATGTTAGTTGAGTGTACATATATGGAATTTTCCAACACTTGACTATAATATCTCAGTGGTTATTCATGAAATAAATACCTAGTTTTAATATATTTAGGTTGATATGTGTAAACTATAAATGAATTATAAAATCCATAAGTATATATTCTCACAACATTATCTCAATTTTATGTAGTTTCAAGAAATAATGTAATTGTAGAATTTCAATATTGAGCAAGTATATATTCTCTGGAATTGAAATATTATAGACAATTATTTGATCTTAATATTAAATAATGATATGCTTCAGTAATCCAATGATGGTTGGAAACTCATGAATTTATTTTAAGACATGTGGCTAGATATTTTCTATAAAAGTGTGTATATGTTTCAACAATTATCTTTATTATAACTCTTGTGGCGTGAAAACCTTGTCCTAGGAGCTCGAACCACATGACATGAACTGGGATCACCACAATGCCTCATGAAAATTTCTTGATCCCAAAATATAAAAAAATAGTACCAGTGGATAAATGTAATTGTTGGGAATTATTTTACATCTATTAATAAACCAATTACATGATACATAATTATGGAACATTTATTTAAAATCATAAAAATGTTAAAATACCAATTAAAATAAATAAAAAACCAAATTGAGTGAAATATAAACATAACTATTATAATCCAAACATGATAGGAAAATATAATATAAAACACCAATTCAATGTGAATGACTTAAATATTCCTCTAATGTATAACCAAACCCACCCCATCTAACATAAAAACATCATCTACCATCCTTGGATTAAGAACATAAGATCCTCTTTCCTACATTCATCAGGACATAATATGTCTTCCAGAATACTATGATGTACTATTTTTTGTGAGTATGAATACATAGTAGGATTACCATAAATCACTATCATATAATCCCATGAAAGACCTATTCCAAACCATGAAAAAAATATCATTGGAAACTAGTTGACAAAAATAATAGAAATTAGTTTATCAAAATTTTAGATAAAAATAGGGTAATAAAAAAATGTAATTAAATGGTTCCTAAGAAAGTTACCATTCTAGGTTTCACCCCAATTTTAAGACAATATAATTCTTGTATAATCCTTGATGAAAATATTAATAAATAAGTTCATGACATGAATTCCTACCTTTGATCAGAGTATAAAACCACTGTGGATTGTCACCCTCCTATGTGCCTCATAAATTTTACTGCTTTCCTGATCCATATCACGTGTAATTATATAACTTCATATGTATCCATATTACTCATATATTTCATTTATATTGGGATTCTAATGTTCATTTATTATATCTTGCAAAAAATAATTTCTAAAAAGAATGTAATTAAGAAAAATAAATTACCCAGAATAAGAAATTAAAGAAAAGTATTTCATTTAATAAAATTAATATGGCTTAAAATTTATCTTTACAAATCACTATTTAGACCAAAATTCTACGGTTTAATTCCAAAAAAAATTACCCCTATAGTTTAATCCAAATTCACAAACCCAATATTTCTTAAATAAAAAATACACCCTCTATAAGAGAAAATTCAACTAAAATATTTTATAATCATTTACCCTTGAAAATGAACTAAAACAACCTAAATAACATAATAAGGAATCATAATCCAATAAAGAGTGAATAATATCCAACTACCTTAGCTATAGATAACATTAAAATATTTGAACCCCATATCTATTACCAAATATTGTGATCTGGTCATTCAAATACTATAAATAAGAACATAGATTTATGGTTCTCATATTCATGATTCAAATCCCTTATCTAAAAACCTATATTTTATCCAAATAAAATGATTTATCTAGTAAATAAGATATATTCAAGGATACAAATAGAAAAATTTAAGACCCAATGTGATCATTGAAAGAATACATCAGATTAGGTTGGTGTTTTGATTGATCATACAGAGAAATGAATTTTTTGATGATATAAAATCTCATATTTCACTCATAAGGAACCATATATCCATATAAAGGGAAGTTATAGTGTCTAAGAAGGATTATAAAAGTATAATTGGGGTTTTAGTGGAGAAATTATTTAATGAGAATGTATTAAACGGTCATGTTTCACGGTATACAAGAAATGTGTCCAGATCAAGAATGTTCTTTTTTAACTGAAAAAGAGTTACATGATTTCACAAAATGGTCACAAAAAATTTAGAACTGAATAAGAAATTTCCACTACCATAACTATATGAATTTTTTGATCTCACTATATGTAACTCCCTGACCCTAGTTACCTAGAGTCAGTGCATTATTACATAACATTGGCATGATCACAAGGAAATCATGTATTGAAAGACAGATTAGTTTACTATTATTGGAAACAAGATTCATACATGAGTTCAACTATACAACTTCAAAAGAAATAAAACATGAATTTATTCCAATAGAAACATCCAATCATCCTAGATTATGCCTGCAATTCACTCATAACAAACTTTTCAAATCCTGGGAAAATAAAACATAAGAAAGAGGTGAGATCTAACGCTCAGTAAGGGTAATCAATAAAGTAGATGATAACATAAATATTAAGCATGGTGAATAATTGAACTAATGTACCTTTACCAATAATAAACAAGAATAATTTAATGGAAGGAATATGAGATGCGTAAATAATTCCATAAAAAACATAATCATGGGTATTCTACTAGTCGAATGACCACATGAACCATCAATATTATTTTCATAATGAGGGAATTTATAATGCCGAACATTCTGAAACATTTTTTCAAGGCCTCAAACAACATGTCTAAAAATGATTAAGGCCTTGGCCAAACCATATATCAAATTGGGAAAGGCCTCGACCAATTCCACGTCAAGTTGTCTCATGAGACCTACCGATGCATCGAGGAGCTATAGCAGGCTCCACCCGTTACTTACTAAGTCCAATACATTCCTCATATGAAAATGTTGAAATATAACAAAAATATTCATATTAAAACTAGCATACAAAATGTCAATACATTAACCATAAACCATGAATGGTATAAAAATAACACATCCATAGTCAATCATATCCCAAAACCTTCAATACAATATAAAATATTTGTATCATAATGAATCGACTTTATGGAGGTATAAAATCTATCAAAGGATGTTGACAAAGATGAAATCAAAACTATTTGAGAGAAATATCTCTTTCTTATTTTTGAAATCATTTAATGATACATAACTATAAAATAAAACATTTATTTTGAAAATATTCTTATAATCTTGTAAGGGAAGCTTTGACGATCTTATAATGGCGGAGAATACCCACCGTATAAGTTAAAAAAACATTCCTACCTTAATTTTCCCAAAAAGGTTGTAAAGTATCTTGTTTAGAAAAAGATTGAAAGATTCATTTCTAAACATATAAGTTCAAATAAGGGTATAAATGACTTTAACTCGTTGTCTAGTAAATAGAAAAAATGTTTTGAAATGCATTTTTAAGAAACATGGATGTGGATGATAAAGAGGTCCTAGTGGATACTTACGTAAAAACAACCTCAGATAATAAAGAGATTGTAGAATTAACCCTTACCTTGTAATTTTCCTTGGTCAAAGGTAGGTTAACCTCCTGTATAATGGTGAAATAATTTTTATTAAATTATACAAGAATCATATACACTAATATGATATCATATATGATCTTTTAACATTGCTTTGTTTATAATATCTTATTATTATCATCGCTTCGGGTGTTAAAAGATTCGTTTTCCTTTATATTCCTTATTATGGGAGTCATATTTGTTATCGATGGGATGTATATTATTCATATACAGAATGATATTAAGTCTTTAAACATTATTTTTAATCATCAAATGAAAATTAGTCTTGAATGGATACGATGGGGAATGAATCTCATCGCATTCGTGGAGATGGTAATCCGTACGTACGCACAAGTGACAATATAATTATTTTGATATTAGTATAATATATAATTGGATGGTATATCATATATACAGAATCATTATCATATTTCACATCATTATTATACCCATCCAAATAATATTGTATTGAATAATAATTACCCCATGACGTGGAGACGGTAAGACGTCTGTACGCACGTATGATGACATGTCATTCAAAGGATGGATAGAATAATAACTATGGTTGTATCATATTTATAGTAATATCATAGTATATAGAAGATACTGGAGTTATTATTTTATAATGGAAACAACAAAGAAAGAGGATGTGGAAGAAGAAAGTAACTTGATAGAGGTGATGAAATAATTGCCTCTTCTTCGGGTTCTTCCTTTTGATTTGATCAATAGGGCTCCTTAGGATGGATTTTTGACTAATATAAGACCTCTAGGATGAAGGTAGGAACATTGATAGGGTATTTTTGCAGAATTTAGCCGAGAAAAATGTCTTTGAAGGTGTGAATTAGAGAAAAGGGGGAGTGACCTTTTATAAGAGTGGTGAGGGGAACCTTAGGAAAAACTAGAAATATTATTTTATAATAAATCCATTTTTGGTTTATAATGGTTCCAAAATAAATTATTTAAAATTTGAGGTGGGTATGGGTCTAAAAACACTCAACCAATATGTTTTAGACATGTTTGGGTCAGTATATTAACGTTATATTTTCGATTTAACTCTTAGTTAAATAGTTTGACATTTACCATGTCTCTATGTACTTTTATATTATATGGTTAATAAACTTAATATATACTTCCAAGGGAATCCCAAGTGGTTCATTAACGATAAAACTATCATTATATAAGTTTTTTGGCCAAACCCTAGATTTTTAAGTATAGAATAGCAATTAATAATATAATATTTGTTTTAAAAACTCTTTTATGCCAATTTTGACACTATTTGGTATTTTGTTTTTTCTAAATTCATAACTGCATTATTACGTCGAAAAAAATTCATCTAACCAACCCTAATATGTCATATTAAACTAGAAAATTAGTGGAATTCATAAAAAGTCTCAAATTACATTTATTTGGATATTTATAATAACAATTATTTTAATGTTTCATTAATTAGGTAATTACTGCATCATCATTGTGTCATAAATAAATTAAATTATTTAATATCTAAAAACTATAAATAAAATACAATTATTTAGGAAATATTTGTATATTTCTAATTAATATTTATATTTGAATTTATCTTATGTGTAACTCTATATTTACAATGTTTTAGCTATTAAACATTCATTTAGCTCTTTTAACTCTTCTTTGAATTAAATAAAAATAAATGTCCAAGTCTAATCCAAGTGGACCAAAAAGGTTCACATTTTATTCCCAAGGTTGTTTTTGGTCGAATTATACTTATCCAATAGAATCAAGACATGTGGTAGGGTAATAATAGTACCATTTTTACCCTTAATTACCCTATTTACTTTTAACTATGGTAAATGAAAGTAAAAAGTTACTATTCACCAAAAATTATTTTCATCTTATTGAACCAAATTTTTCTTACTGATATCAACTGTGTCTCTCAGATTTTTTAAATTCAACTCACCAAAGTGGTATAATTAAGTTTTATGTAAATTTGAAAATGCACCTATGAGGTGGGTAAAAGACGGTAAAAAGTTCAATAAAATTTTTATATATCTAAAATTATTATAAACTGACTCAAATGAATTAAAATGAACATATATAGCAATTATGTATATATTTTTACCTAAAATAAATTTAAATAAAATAAATAAATATTTAAATTAAAATTTCTTTTTAAACTACAACTCAGTGTTTTCACTATTCATCAAAAATTGAAAGTTTTCAGAAAAATACCAAAAACCCACCCTAAGTTAATTTCGATATTCTGAATCCAAAAATGAAGTCCATTTTGAAAGATAAAATTTATAAAATTTCAAAAATTGTGTATTACTATTCATAATGGCTATTTTGAATGGTTGTGGTGTGTTAGAACTCGAAGTTGCGTACAACACACACTATTGTATTATTCAAAGAGAAGCGCACTGTGTAAGCTAGGGGTGTTACATTATCCCCTACTTGAAATTATTTTGTACTAGAAATTTCTAGAGTATTACTGCGTAAAAAGACTGAGGTGGATCTTCATCATAAGTTCCTCGGGTTTCCCCGTTGCCTCTTCCATCTTATGGTTTCTCTCTAGAACATTTACCAGATGTGTCATCCAGTTTCTCATTACTTGTTCTCTTATATCAAGAACCTTGACAAGCTCTTCCCAATAAGACAAATCGGGTTCCATCTTCAATTCCTCATAGGCGAGTAAATGCATTGAACTAGACATGTATTTTCTCAATAGTGTTATGTAGAACACATTGTGAACTTTGGAGAGACTTGGAGGCATTGCCAACTGGTAAGCTACAACCCCAATTCGTTCTAGAAATTGGAAAGGTCTGATGTACCTGGGACTTAATTTTAACTTCTCACTGAAATGTATAACACCCTTCCATGGAGATAAATTCACGAAAACATAGTCTCCTACCTGAAATTCCAAATCCTTCATTAGGTTATCGACATAGCTCTTCTGCCTACATTGAGCTACTTTGATGTGGGTTTGGATTACCTTCACCTTTTCCATCATTTCCTCCACATGTTCTGGGACTACGAGTTTTCTTTCACCAACATCATCCCAACAGGTTGGTGTGATACATCTCTTTCTATATAATGCTTCATATGGTTCTATGTGAATACTTGAATATAAGCTATTGTTATATGAAAATTCTACCAAAGGTAAATATTGATCCCACATACCTTGAAAGTCATGTGAGAATGATCTCAACATGTCTTCTAATGTTTGAATAGTCCGTTCTGATTGACCATCAATTTGGGGGTGCTAGGAAGTGCTCAAATGAAGTTAAGTATCCAGGGCTTTCTGAAGACTTTTTTAGAATCTTGATGTAAAACGTGGATCATGATCATAAAAAATCGATAATGGTACTTCATGAAGTCTTACAACTTCATTAAAATATAGTTTTTCTAAATGTTCAAGTAGTAAATCTTCCCTTATAGCAATAAAATGTGCTGAATTGGTAAGACGATCAACAATGACCCATATTGAATCATTCCTTCTAGGAGTGTTTGGTTGTCCCATGACAAAGTCTATAATAATATTATCCCATTTCCACTCAGGTATGGGAAGAGGTTGCATGGCTCCTCCAGGTTGTTGCCTTCTAGCTTTAACTTATTGAAAAACCATACATCTTGACACAAAATCTGAAATCTCCCTCTTCATGTTGTCCCACCAAAAATGTTCCTTCAAATCTCTATACATCTTAGTGCTACCAGGGTGTATAGCGAAGTTGGAACTATGAGAATCATCCAACAATTCCCTTTTTAGATTAGGTATATCGGGAACACAAAGTCTCTTCCCAAATTTCAAAATTCCATCTTCATATACGTAGTTACTCAATCTCCCATCATTCATAGCATTAATATTCTTTTGAAATTCCTCATTATCAGCCTGAGAAATTATTATCCTTTCTAGTAAATATTTTTTGGAAACCATTTGAAAAATAATTGATGTTTCACCTTCCATAGTTATTCCCATATCCATCTTTACTAGATCCATGAAAAGAGGATCCCTTTTGACACTCATCTTATTCAAAAATCCATCTTATTTTCTACTCAAAGCATATTACACCTTATTTTCCTTCCCCAGGTGGTATTTTATCATGCAATCATAATCCTTAAGTAGTTCAAGCCATCTTCTTTGCCTCATGTTGAGTTCTTTCTGTGAGAAAATATACTTCAAACTCTTGTGATAAGTATATATCTCAATTTTTCACCATAGAGATAATGTCTCCATATCCTCAAAGCAAAGATTATAGCTGATAACTCAAGATCATGAGTAGGACAGTTTTGCTCCTAAATTTTTAGCTGTCATGATGCATAGGCAATAACCCTATCATTCTGCATAAAGACACAACCAAGTCCTTTCTTTGATGTATCATTATTAATAACAAACCCATCATTCCCGACAGTAGAGTCAATATAAGAGCATTGAATAATCTTCTCTTCAGTTCTTAAAAGCATTCTTCACACTCTTTTTTCCAAACAAATTTAACCCCTCTACGTGTGAGCTTGGTTAATGGGTTTCCCAATCGGGCAAAATTCTGTACGAAATGCCGATAATAACCTACTAAACTAATAAAACTGCATACCTCTGTTATACTCATCAGTGCTGGTGATTCTTGGATTGCTCTTGTCATAGAAGGATCAACAAAGATTCCATATTTGTAGACAATATGTCCATGAAAAGAAATCTCATGAATCCAGAATTCACACATGCTAAACTTCCCATATAATTCATGTCTTCTAAGAGTCTTTAGAATAATGCACAAGTGATTTTCATAATCTTCATAGATTTTTGTTTATACAAAGATATCATCAATAAATACCACTATAAATTCATCAATATATTCCTGGAAAACTCTATTAATTAGATCAATGAAGAAAGGGGGTGAATTCTTCAATCCAAAAGGCATTACTGCAAACTCGTAATGCCCATACCTGGTTGGAAATGCTGTTTATGGAATGTATTCCTTATTCACAGAAAATAGATGATATCATGATCTAAGGTCAAACATTGAAAAGTATTGAGATCTATGAAGCTAGTCGAATAAATCATCAATGCAAGGTAGGGGATACATGTTCTTTATTTTTATAGAATTGATCTCCATGTAGTCAATGAACATCCTCATTGATCTATCTTTCTTATCAACAAAAATAAAAGGGGATCCCCATGGAGAAACATTAGGTAGAATAAATCCCTTATTACTCAATTTCTCTAGTTGCTTCTTTAGTTCCATTAATTCCACAGTGGCCATTCTTTAAGGGTTCTTCAATATGGGCCTTGAACCAGGAATTAAATCAATGGAAAACTCAATTTCTTGTTCTAGAGGATGCAGGTAAATCCTCTGGAAATATATCAACATACTTTTGAACAATAGGTACATCTTATTTTTGAAAATATTATTCCTCATCCACAGTTATTTCATTATCTTCCTCCCCAATAATTGAATTTAGTTGAGCTACTAGGGGTGGATCTAGATAAGAATTAGGTGGTGACGATTCTTCTCTAAAGATAAGGTTTTCATTATCATCGTCATAACAAATAGTAACCTCCTCCTTCTTACAATAAATATTTGCATCATGTTCAAAATGCCAATCGATACCGAGGATTATATCAAATTAAATCATGGGTATAACGATGAGATCAGTAGATAAAGAACATTTATATGCCCTAAGGGGAACTAATTATCAAAACTTTGTAGCAATGATACTTCCCTTATGAGCTTTGACTGAGAACTCCGTTTTTAAATAAAGTTGGAAATATATAATTTTCATAGAAAACTGGGAATATTTGAAATAATGTGATGACCCGGAATCAAATAAAGCATTGGATACACTTTTGGAAACCATTTAATTACCTGCCACCACGTCTTTCGGGGCTTCAAACTCAACAGTAGTGATCACATAATCTTGACCTAGATCCCTTGGCCTTTTCTAAGGTAAGTTTCCCTGACGCTTAGGACATTCATTTTCATAATGTCCCATCTCTTTGTAATTATAGCATTGAACATTGGTAGAGTATTTATTTACCTTACAATCACCAGTGAGATGGCCTTTCTGTCCACATTTGTAGAATACTCCATTTCCTTTTAGACAGGCACTAGGGTGCTTCCTTCCACAATTATCACAGGGTGGAAATTCAATTCTTCCATTATTCCATGTTTCCTTATTTCATTTCCCAGAGTGTTCAGTAGATCTCTTCTTCTCTTGCTTTGATTTAAAGTCATAAGACATAGAGAATTCCTTTTCTGTCTTGATAGCACACGAGATAATATCTTCGTATGATGAGAAGTATTGTGATACTAATGCTCGATAGAGAAATGGGTTTAAAACATCAATGAAACGGTCAATCTTACTTCTTGGGTTATGTACATAATCTGCAGCATGCCTCGCTAACCTAGTAATGTTAGCTTCATACATTGAGACATTATCATCCTTCTTTTCCCACAAACTCAGAAATTGTCTTTCCATATCCGATCGATGGTCATCAAGAAAGTATTTTTCTATGAAAACTTCCTTAAACTCCGTCCATTCCATATTTTCTACTTTATCTTCACCCTTTGTGTTTTGAATCAATGGCCACCATTGATCAGCTTCTCCAGTGAGGCGGTAAACTTCCATGACAACTTTTTATCTTTCTCTACTCCCCAAGGCATAGAATATTTTCTCTAGAGAATTTATCCATTCCTCAGATACTAATGGATTTGTACCCCCATTTAATATTGGTGGTTGTTTCCTCATGAAGCGGTCTAACAATGATCCTCTGTGTTGTGGATTAGGGTGCTGCATATGGGTAAGGTTATTATTTATAACCTGTGTGAGTTGTCCCAGTATGGTGATAAGCTGATCAGCACCAGTTGTATCACCAGCTCCACTATAATTATCTTGAGTAGGAGGGAAATCCCTACCTGGAGTGCGTGCATTGATATAGTTTCCATTCCTTCCACTAGGATCCATTTCAAAACAATATAATACACTAGATTAGTTTTTGAATCACAATACATAAATCCAAACTTGCAAAACACTTAAAATAAATTGAATAGTTTATGGATATAATACATAATCATAAAAATTCCTTCTTTGAGGAAGTATATACTCATAAACCATTCATAATGGTTTGTAATGAAAATAAGAATTTTCCAAATCATATCCCCTGGGAGTGTCGTGACCAAGAGTGTAGTAAGGCCTGTTGTCGTGCACCAGTTCCTGTTTGAGTCTAGCTCAAAGTGGGGTTATTGGTTTTACCCCTAGATACATCTGTGCCTGATCTGCCTCTACCTGCTCATATCCAGATAGGGATGTATTGCTTTGAAAAATCAAAAAATCTCCACAATACCAAAATTCTAGGAAGTTATTATATATTAATTCTCAAAGTCTATCTTAGGGCTATGAGCTCTAAACAGAGTTTATCTAAATCTAGTTTCCAAGGTTTGTATGTAACACCCCAGGTAAATAAAGAATATGAAATTTTCATATTTATCCATATTTTTGAATAAAATATTAATATTACTTTAAAGGGAATGCTATGCTCGAGGGCATACCCAATACGCAACAACGAGTTTCTTTGAAATCTTACGTTGCACTCTAATAATAAAATAATAATATTTTAAAAGGCAGTTAACGCATAGGCATTGTAATGGAGGGAATGAATGGAACTAACTACAAAATGATTATATATGTTTGTCAAATATTTTTACTTTTATCCAATAAATGTTGGTGGCTTAAAATGCAAATGAATCCAATTTTAAACATAAATATTCTAATATTCTTTAAAAGGTCGATTAACCGCCTTTTGATGGAGAACCCTTTTTAAATATACTTTTGAAAATTTTATATGTTGTATTTGACAAAATAAAAACCTTCTTTAGAATCTGGACATCAAAATTTACTTTGTGTAAAATTTAGTTATTTTTCCGATAAAG
The DNA here is from genome assembly GCA_963277665.1 of Viscum album. Classification (NCBI taxonomy): domain Eukaryota; kingdom Viridiplantae; phylum Streptophyta; class Magnoliopsida; order Santalales; family Viscaceae; genus Viscum; species Viscum album. The sequence continues at coordinate 474,511,212 of OY728141.1, read as the reverse complement.
ATCATTTTTATTGAAAATGTTGCATTTTTATTCAAAACCTCCTTTTAATATGATTTTTTATATGGATAGATTATTTTTTTAATTTAGATTAAAGTGTATTTAGAATATATTTTTACCATTTAATCTGATTGTGGTCATTTGAATTAATTTCACTATGAAATTGGACGTAAACTAGTGTCAATCTTTTAATAGGCATTGCTTCTTAAAAACATGCTATTTGTTTTGACAGTGGTAATTAATTATTAAATTAATTAATGCAACATATATGTTTTGAATTTTTTAAAATATAAATCATTTTTGAATTTGGGATGTCAAATATATCTTAAGGTTAATTTTTGGTATTTTTCTGAAAAACTTCAATTTTTGATGAATAGTGAAACCACTAAGTGGTAGTTTAAAAACCGATTTTTCGTTTAAATGAAACTATACCACTTCTGTGATTAGAATTTCAAAAATTTGACATAAATGGTTTTCATTAGGATGTAAAATGTGGTTCAATGGGATTAAAATAGTTTTTTGGTGAATAGTAACTTTTACGTTTTTAATCGCGATTAGAGGTAATTAGTGTAATTTAAGGTAAAAATAATGTTTTAATAATATGAAATGCCCCTGAAAAATTTCCTACCCTTATTGGTTGAGTCATGGCCGACCAATAAAATCTATTTGTCAACTTGGGGACCCCATGGAGTCACTGTGGTAGGAAAATGATATTAAAACCTTTTTATTTAAAGTTAAATTTAAAAGGTCACAAACATGTGTTGTTTTACTAAAAAAAATCATATGGGGTTATACAAGTCATATTTTTTACTATAAATATTAATTAATAAGCTAAAAAGATTTCCTACATCATGATATTTTTTTTATAATTTTTAGACATTTATTAAATTATATTATTTATGACATCATGACGATGCAGCGATTACCTCATTAATAAAGGATTTAAATAAAATGAAAAGATAATGTCAAAACTATAACTTACACTTGTAAAAGACCTATTGGATGAGTATATTTCGAACCCTTACCACCTTATCCTCTAAATACATAAATGTGGGACCTTTAAAATCCGAAACTCATTTGAAAATAAAGTAACATTTTGTAACTTTCCAAGAGTGCCCCTCCTCTCCTCTTATAAAAGGCCCCCACCACTACCACCTTACCCACACCTCTAAAGCCTTTGTGTCGGCCAAAAACTGATCATTTTGTCTCTCCACATCCCTCTCTTACTCCTAGAAGCCTTACTTTGGGCAGAAGACTTCCAAAGGAATCCTTTTAGCTCAAATCAAAGAGAGATACCCGATTTTAAGGTAATGTATTCACTTGTGTTCTTCTGTTTTATTTTGCTTCTCCAACCCCCTAAACTCTTTTTATTCATTTTTTTGTAACAACTGTAGTATATTTAATATAATAGGATTTTTTTATAAGAATTATTGGAGCTACACTTACACACACCTACATCTAATGGTTAAAGAACATACTGTTTCTGTGGATGATGAATTTCTGCCTCACGAAACGATGATTGTTCAATATTCTTTTAACACCCTCAAATGTGGCCATTAAGATGTCATTATATTTATATATGATATATAATATGTTTATGTTTTACTTATGCTTATGTATTTTTCATTTATTAAATACCTTTATGGTTTCCATTATGGTTAAACGCGATATCTTCATTTTAGGAAGTGCAGACTACCGCCCTCTCAAAGTGATTTGATTCGTCAATACCATATGTGGTACATATAAAGGATAGATTTAATGATATTATATATGATACCATACTGGAATTATAATACTATTATGTACCACTATGTTTTAATTCCATTAAATAAGAAATATAAATGGAAGTAGCGACCATGCATATGTACGGCTTATCGTCTCCATGAATGGTGCATTTCATTTCTTACCTCTTTATGTTATGTAATATTATAAATTCATGTATATAATGGATATATATGATATATATGATATATACATAATGAATATAATTTTGGATATAATATATATTTTACCACATGAACAACTTGTAATTATAAAGAGTTTATTTTTTACTCAAGTAGCAATGATCTACAAAACGACCATTATTAACTTAAATAATTACATAGTGTTCATAGAATGGTAGTAAGTGATATAAAAGGAATAATGAAATTGAAAAAGGTTCTTAATAAAGTAAAAATTAACTCAAGTTTATTATTCAGGAGGTTAATGAACGATCGTGTCAAGTCGGACCCGAGGTAAGGGATCTTACCTCTCTCTTCCTTTTTAAGTACACTCATTTATGTCATTTCTTCTAAGCTCATATTTATTATGTTTGGGGATGTTATTTTATATTCCTCATTCTGTAATTTTTTTGTTCATATTATGAGATAACCTATTTGATCTCATAAATCCATTTTTGGATGTTTTAATTGGCACCGTTAGGCTGCCAAAATTTTGTAAGGGGTTTTTTATCTCACTTTGTGTTTTCGTGAGATTCATGATACATTTGCCAATATTTCCTTTTGAGTGGTGTATTTACTGTCCATAATTCTAATCTTTAGGTAACATACGTTCGTTTATGAGTATTTACATCAATGTTGTATAGTCCTTCTTTCATGGGGTGTACGTTTGGAAAGTTACCAAAATCGGTAAGGGAGCCTTTCACCCTCCTCTTTTTAAAAGACTTCTTCTGTTATGTCTTTTAATTTTCATCTTATTATTTGGGTATATGTTATTATATATCTTTATTTCCATATATTTTATGTTCAAATGATGAGATACCCTTTATCTCTCTCATCAACTCTTTTTCTAAAATTTGATGTGACGCCGTTAGGCTATCAAGAGAACTTCTTAACCCAATTTCGATTTCTTTGGGTTCAACATGTAGTTATTGAATATGTAATACTTTGAATATGTGTGAATGACCTTTGATTATTTTACACTTAATATCCACTTATATTGGGTGTATTTATATTTTTCACACATAGTTATGAGATTGATTTATTCTTAATTTAAGGATACATTCTTTATAATGGATTTCATCTCATTTTACATTTCTATTGAGACTTCATTGTTGTTATGCACCAGTTCAATATTATATGGTGTATATACTGTCCTTTGGAATATTATATCATGAATCCCTTTATTCTCATGATATTATAGAGTTTTGATTAAATTTTATCCCTCAATTATTGTATTCAAGTGTCTCTCATTTTGTTAAAAACACTTTAACTAAAATATCGTTTTAAATGTTTTAATGATTTATTCTTATAAATATTTCTCATTAATATCCATGTTTTCAAAATGTTTTTAAGGGTTTATTTATATGGATATTAATGGTTTTAAATGTTAAAAGCTTCAAAGTGGTGTGGGACACTTTGATTCAAAAATCTCTTTATTAAATGTTTTAAATGGTTTTGAAAATGGTATTTAGAATGGATTCATTATTTCAATATCTTAAAATGTAATATTGTTATTAAAATGTAGGAATTTTATCTTTCCATTGTGCTTAAGTTATGTTCTTTGATTATGTTGTGGTTCTTGGGCATTGTTTATGAATACGGGTGGTTCCGTGATAAAATAAGGACAGGTGAGCCCGATATATCTCTCAAATGCATTGGGTTACACGACAGAGTTAAACGTTAAGGTTCCTCCGAAGAGATTTAGGGAATATACTGTGATGGGTATTCCAAACGTAACCAAGAGGGTTACTCCCTATGTAAGAATGTTATGAATGCCTCAAGTTACCTTTATGTCTTATGGTTTCTATGGTTTATTCACGATTTTATGAGGTATGTTAAAGTGATTATGTTTTATGGGTAAAGTATGATTTCATTCTTATGTGTATATGTACTCATGTTTCCTTTCCATACTTTTTATAACCATTACTGAGATTTTTATGCTGATCCCGTGTTTTTGAAATGTTTTTCACAGGTCAAGGGAATGGTACATGATATGATGATAGTGTCAAGGAAGTGTCAAGAAAGAATCCATGTTTTATTTTAAATATGTTTTCGTTGATGGGATAAATGAATACTATATTTTATGTAACCACTTTGTTTAAATGTGGAATGTAATGCATGTTTTAAGATCTAATTATCTAAAACCCTAAACCTAAAAAGATCCTCAATGTGTAATCTTGTAATAACTCAAGATTAAGTAATGTTTAAGGCTGGGGATTTATATTGTACTAATCTTCCTTTTATACCAACTGTAATGCCTCGACCCTAGTTACCCAGAGTCGGTGCATCATTACATAACATTGGCATGATCATAAGGAAATCATGTCTTGAAAGACCAATCAGTTTAGTATTATTGGAAACAAAATTCAAACATAAGTTCAACTTTAAAACATTAAAAGAAATACAATATGAATTTATTCCATTATAAATATCCATGCCTCCTAGATTATGTCTGTAAGTCACTCATAACTGACTTCTTCATATCCTGGGAAAATTAATCATAAGAAAGGGGTGAGCTCAAACGCTCAGTAAGGGTAAGCAATACAACAAATGATAACATAAATATTAAGCACAGTGAATAATTGAAACCACATGACTTTACCAATAATAAACATGAATCATTTATATGGAAGGAATATTAGCTGATTAAATAATGCCATAATAAAGCATTATCATGGGTATTCTACTAGTTTAATGACCACATGAACCATTAATATTATTTTTATAATGAGCGAATGTATAATGTCGGACATTCTGAAACATTTTGTCAAGGCCTCAACCAAGATTTCTAAAAATTATTAAGTCCTCGGCCAAAACCATATATCAAATTGGGAAAGGCCTCATCAAATTCAACATAGAGTTGTCTCATGAGATCTACCGATGCATCGAGAAGCTACATTGTTCTCTACCCGTCACATACTAAGTCCAATACATTCCTCATTGAAAAGGATGAAATATGACATTAAAATTCATATTAAATCTAGCATACTAAATGTCAATACTTCAACCATAATCCATAAATGTTATAAAAATAATACATCCACAGTCAATCATACCGCAAAAACTTCAATACAATATGAAATATTTGTATCATAATGAATCTACTTCAAAAAAGTATAAAATCCATCAAAGGATGTTGACATAGAAGAAATCAAAACTATTTAAGAGAAATATCTATTTTTTAAATCATTTATAGTTACATAATTATGAAAGAAAACATTTATTTTGAAAATATTCTTATAGGCGTGTAAGGTATGCTTCAACGATGTTATAATGGCAGAGAATAACCGCACCTGCCTTATATGTTTAAAAAAACATTCTTACCTTAATTTTGTCGAAAAGCTCATAAAGTACCTTGTTTGGAAAATGACTAAGAGATTCCTTTCGAAACATAAAAGTTTAGATAAGGGTATAAATGACTCATTTTCTAGTAAATAGTAAAAATGTTTTGAAATACATTTTTAAGAAACATGGATGTGGATGATAAAGAGGTCCCAATAGATACTTACGTAAAAACAACCTCAAATAATAAAGAGATTGTAGAATTAACCCTTACCTGGTACTTTTCCTTGGTCAAGGGTAGGTTAACCTCATGTATAATGGTGAAATAATTGTTATTAAATTATACAAGAAACATATACATTAATAGGATATCATATATGATCTTTTAACATTTCGTTGTTAATAATAACTTAGTATTATCGTCGTTTCTGGTGTTAATAGATTCATTTTACTTTATATTTTTTGTTATGTGATTCATATTTTTTATGGATGGGATGTATATTATTCATATACATAATTATATTAAGTCTTTGAACATTATTTTTAATCATAAAATGAAAATTAGTCTTGAATGTATACGATGGGGAATTAATCTCATCGCGTTCGTGGAGACGGTAATCCGTACGTACGCACGAGCGACAATATCATTCTTTTGATATTAAAATAATATATAATTGAATGGTATATGATATATAAAGAATCATTATCATCTTATATTTATTATTTACATCAATTTCACATCATTATTATACCCATCCAAATAATATTGTATTGAATAATAATTACTCCACTACGTGGAGACGGTAAGCCGTACGTATGCACGTATAGTGACATGTCATTCAAAGGATTGGTAGAATAATGAATATGGTTGTAACATATTTATAATAAAATTACAGTATATCGAAGATACTTGATTTAATTTTTTAGAATCGAAAAAACAAAGAAAAAGGATGTGGAAGAAGAAAGGAACTTGAAAGAGGTGATCAAATATTTACCTTTTCTTCGGGTTCTTCCTTTTGATTTGATCAAAAGGGCTCCATAGGATGGATTTATGAATAACTTATGGCCTATATGATAAAGGTAGGAAAATTACAGGGTATTGGGGAAGAGTTTGGCCAAGACAAATGGATTTGAAAGTGTGAATTAGAGATAAAGTGGAGTGCCATTTTATAAGAGGGGTGGGGGGCACCATAAGAAAATATAGAAATATTTTTTTATATGAAAATTATTTTTGGTTTATAATGGATCCAAAATGGATTATTTAAAGTATAAGGTGGGTATGGGTCTAAAATAACTCAACCAATAGGTTTTAGACAGGTTTGGGTCACTATATTAACCTTATCTTTTAGATTTAACTCTTAGTTAAATAGTTTGGTATTTACCATGTCTCTTTGTAATTTTATATTTTATGGTTAGTATAATTACAATATAATTCCAAGATAACACCAAGAGGTTCATTAATGATACAACTATCATTATATATGTATTTTGGAAAAACCTTAGATTTTTAGGAATAGAATATCAATTAATAATATAATATTTGTTTTTAAAACTCTTTTATGCCAATTTTGACACTATTTGGAATTTTGTTTTTTCTAAATTCATAACAGCATTATTACTTCAAAAAAAATTCATCTAACCAACCCTAATATGTCATATTAACCTAGAAAATTAGTCGAATTTATAAAAAGTATCAAATTACATTTATTTGGATATTTATAGTATCAATTATTTTAATATTTATTTAATTTGGTAATTACTGCATCATCATTATGTCATAAATAAATACCATTATTTAATATCTAAAATATATAAATAAAATAAAATTATGTAGGAAGTATTTTTATCTTTATAATTAATATTTATAGTCGAATTAATATTTATTTTAACCCAATATAATTTTTTTAGTAATTAAACATTGATTTTTACTCTTTTAACTCTTCTTTGAATTAAATAATAATAAATGTCCTAATCTAATCCTAGTGGACCAATGAGGTTCATATTTCATTACTATGGTTATTTTCGGTTGAATTATACTTATCCAATAGAATTAGGACATGTGAAGGGGTAATAATAATATCATTTTTACCCTTAATTACCCTATTTACTATTAACCGTGGTAAATAAAATTAAAAAGTTACTATTCACCAAAATTATTTTCCTCTTATTGAACCACATTTTACTTATTTATATTAACCATGTCTCTAAAACTTTTGAAATTCAACTCACAGAAGTGGTAAAATTATGTTTTATGTAAATTTGCAAATGCTCCTAGGAGGTGGGTAAAAGACGGTAAAAAGATCAATAAAATTTTTATATATCTAAAATTATTATAAACTAACTCCAGTGAATTACATTGAACATATATAAGTATTAAGTATCTATTTTGACCTAAAATACATTTAAATAAAATAAATAATTATTTAAATAAAAATTTGGTTTTAAACTATAACTCAGTATTTTTCACTATTCATAAAAAATTGAAAGTTTTTAGATAAATACCAAAAATTCACCCTAAGATAATTTCTATATTCTGAATCCAAAAATGACGTCCATTTTGAAAGATATAATTTATAAAATTTCAAAAAGCGGGTATTACTATTCATAACGGCTAGTTTGATTGGTTATGGTGTGTTAGAACTCGAAGTTGCGTACAACACACACTATTCTATTATTCAAAGAGAAGCATACAGTGGAAGCTTGAAGTGTTACAATATATGGTCCATGGGATCATGTACCATGACTATATAGTGCCCACATCACCTAAAATAACTTTAAAAAAGCATATAAGCACCAAAACTGAAATAGGGACATAACCATAAAATCATGAATATCAATATTATATTCTCCTTTAGACATTTTATATTATAAAATTCATTGGTATTTGATATCCTTAAAAAATACATTTATTTAAATTTTATCTAATCCCATAACTCCCATGCATCTTCTTGAATTTGAGCATACTTCCTAAACAACCTCACTTGTTGAATAATATGTCCACTTATGATAATTTTCTATGTTTTATAATCCTTTACATATTAATTCATAAAATTCATGTATGTGCTATTGATTTTTTAGAACATCTTTAGTACAGGGATATGAAACTCAACCTACACTACAAAATAACACAATGAAGGATCCTAGGGATAATCCATATATTTGATTATCTAAATAACCTCAAACAGACACACATACTGAGGTATAAATTTCCCACACTTCTCAGGTTATATATGTCCCAACTTCAATGGAACTCACATGAACACTTGATCTCTCATTAAAAACACCAGTTTTCATTGATGAAAATTTGAAAAAGAATTATAATGATTCTTTTATATCAATAATCATTTATAGATTATTTGAAACAAATTATTTATTTCATACATGATGTTTTTAACCAAAATGTATATTTTTTCTAATTCGACGAAACAAAATAGCGATCAGTATAGTCTCCTTTAAAACTATTTAAATAGATCCATCTGAATTTATTTTTATAAATATTATTGTAGATGAACACTTCCAAATTAGAATTATCATCTCATGATCTAATTTTTTTTATTCAGATGCTCAAATATTTGACTCCAAATTCATTATGATACAATCCATCTGCCCATTTATTTAAGGGTGATATGATGCACTGTTCTTCAATTAATCACCCATAGCATTTTATATCCATCTCTAAAACCTTTAATATAATCAATAATCTTTATTTGATATGACATATGATGGAAATCCAGGAATCCTAACAACCTTATCCATAGATAGATTATCTTGGTCCTAATCTGAGATCATATCCTGAATTAGAAATAAATGGGATGACTTCATAAATCTATCCATAATAGCAAATATGAAATCATGCATGAAATGATATTTTCATTAAAAATTCCTAAAATAAATTATAATAAATTCTATTATTCATATTTTCATATAAATTGTTTCAAAATACCCATAGGATGGTGATGAACACATTTATTTGTTATCCAGCGATTCACTAGGAGACATAATTTGCTACATCCATCTTCGTCCCTTGCCACCATAACTACAGTATGATGTAATAATATATCTTTTATACCCTAGTATGAAATAAAAAAGTAGTGTTGTAGAAATAACCCAAAAAACATTTCCTCAACCTTAAAATAACTATAACATAATATTGAAAATCGGGTATAGTGTCTGCTTCAAGTGACCACCTTTCCACTTCCTCCAAACTATTTATAACCTCTCTATTAATATTTTATTTAGAATTCAGATTTTTTAACAAACATTACTTGGTAAAATATCATAGAATTATTCTCCATATGATGAAACATTATGTCACTTACAACATAAGAAGCTTACACATGAAAAATTTCTATCATGACCATATGTTGCAACTGATCTTATGACTCTTTCACTATATGATCTTTTTGAATCAAGGAATACTTCATAACATTACCCTTGACCTAGTGTATTAGATAACACAAAACCAATGGTTTTTAGATTCTCCTTCGATCTCATTTACTTAAAGTTAAAATATCATTATGGTAATATAAACCTCATACTCCTATGTTACCAAACACGCTATCAAACTCTCTTTAAGTAGTTAATACCACAAACTATTAAATACATACTCCATCTCTACTAAAAGTAGTTTTTTACTGGGATTATTCTTCAAATGTATTAAAAAATACCTTGATCCATACAAAACCACATTACCCCTTTCATGAGAACACACCCCAATGTAGCTCTAGATACATCCTGATATACAGAGATCCCTTCACCGAACTAAGAAAATATTAAGATTGATATATATATATATATATAATTATTAGTTTCCTTATTGTAATATCTATAGAACATACTTCCCCATTAAAATACCACCCATTTCCATGTCAACATCATTATTATAGATTCGAAATTTGAAATATCCTAAATGAAGTATTAGAAATGTTATTAAAATTTGGGGAAACTCTAAATTTTAAAGACATTCTTAGGCCACTACCAAGAAATATACTCTTTTTCATTATCTAGTTCAACTAATAATCCTTTATAAAAAATTACATCCATAGATAAAATCAATTCCCATTTCCAAAACATTCATTTGAAAATCTTATCATACAACCGATTATCTCACACCATCTTCAACATAAGATTCAAATTCCTCTCTAAATATTCTTCTGATTTGGAATAAATCAGAATGTTATCAAAAAACACTATGATTAATGAGTGAAGGTATTATGGGAGGAATTACTCATCATGGGCATAAAAATATCTGGGTAATTAGTAACACCAAAATATATTATTAGAATCTCATAATTCTTATACCTACTCCTCAATTCTATGTTTAAAATATACTCAATATTCACCCTCAATTGATGATATTTTTAAAGAAAATAAATACATGAAAAATACATAACATACTTTAAAATATAAAAAAATCATTTATGGGGGGTCAAGTTTATTATTCCCCGCCTTCACCAGATTAAACTATTTATTCAAAACACAATATCAATATTTAATTAACCTTCTTGGAAAATAGAACTAGAAATACCCATAATGAAATGATTATTTGAATAAATCACTTGATTCAAAATTTGTTGATTGAATATTCATCTATAAAATCTCAGTAAACACCAAGAGATATGACAGAAATAAGAGAATACATTTACTGAGAAATAAATTAATTAAAAGATCCATATATCTCTCTTGTAAAAGTATAGAGAATATTTATTGAAACATGAATAAGAAATACTTCACCATTTCTAAAAAAAGAAATGTATCCATGGATTGTATGGAACCAAGAATATCCTTTATTTTTTACATGTTAAAAATATATGGTATTTAATTATTATTAATTCCAAAAAAGTATAAATATTATATTACCAGTAGAGTTTGAAACCACCCATTAGGTGATGTAAAGAAATTAACACATTCTTAGTAGTTGATATGAACTAAAAATTCATAATTAAATCTAACTATATTATGAAATAAAAAGTGATTATATCTAGAAAAAATAAGTATTATAATATTTCCACATCAATTATCACAATAAAATAAATATAGACATATAATCCTTCATTGTATTCTTTCACAAGGAGGTGTCTGAATCATAAGGGAATAATGATAATTCTACAAGAACATTTAATAAATATACTACTCTTAATGATATGAATAAATCAAATCCACCTATATAAAACAAAGGTGGGACAATAATATAATTCACAAAAAGATAACCTATCCTTTTAGTAATTTCTAACTCAATGTATTTCAATACATACTCCGTAATAAATATTTATCTCTAGGACTTATAAGTCAAACACAAACAATGATTTTAATTATTAATCACCTGGTTTTTATCTCTTTCATGCTTTATATTTTCCATTTATATCCATGATCCCTACATATGGTTGCAATATTTATCACTAGTTCCTCAAGATAGTTTTTTAGAACTAATTTAGTTGGCCAGGCTTCCAAAACCGATGACTTTTCTTATGTTAACTAGAAAAATAATAATTATAGTGTGATATACTACCATAAAAGTTAAATCCAAGAAACCACCTCCCTTATGTAAAATTTGGGATCAGTAATTTATTTTGGATGGTTCCATATATATAATCATATTATTCCCTATTTTTCCTTCTATAGGAATTCTTACATCCATTTGGTTAGGGAAGAAAATATTTTACATCAATAACAAACGTCATATCTACCTCTATAATATATTCCTTATTCAACAATACTGTATAAGTAGGTAAATTATGTAGAACCACCCTATAAAAGATCATAATTTGATGACTCGTCTAAAATATTAATTCTTCAAGAATTTAATTGGTCATCCAATCCAACAGAAAATACTCTAATTAAAGAAAGTGAGTGGTGTTCCCTAACACAGTCATGGTCTTTTACTCTAACCCAATGATCTATTGAGTGTTTTTCACCTTTCAAATTTATAGATAGATTTGTGGAATAAACAATTTATAAAATCATACCCATATCTGATCATTTACTATCTATGCCTCTACAATATCTCTAAATAATTATGATATGGTCCCTTGAGTATGTATATAGAAATATCCACATTTAATGTTGAAGAGGTATATTGGAAGGAGAATATTTTTATGACCCTTTATAACCAATCCTTAACTAGTTTTACCTTTACATAACCCTTAATGAAGGAAATATTTGACTTCGAGAACATGGTTGAACAATCCACGTCCATTTGTCTCTCTTGACCCATTTCCATTCCAAGCACCTGGATCACTTGAACCAATATTTTTAAGAGTTCATGAACACCCTCCACATTCCATGATATTTTCCAGGAACATTCTCACCTCTAAAATTCCTTGAAACTTCCTTATGAACAGTATCTCTGTGAGGAGGCATCCATATACCACCATAAACATGAATTAAAGTCACAAAAGGAGTTATGAAAAGAAAAAAACACTACTAAAACCATAAAACCCACAAAATGGATCTCAAATACATATATATGTGGTTCTATTCATCCTATAATTATTCATTTATAATAATATTTCATGCATGTAGTAATAAAGAATTCCAAAAAAATATTCTGAAATTATAACTCTTACAAAACCATTTTAAAATCACATTTTAAACAACATTTCAATAAGAAAACTATTTTTTTAAATCAATGTTCATGAATTTTAGTGATACACAGTCCTACAATAATGAAATGATATACTATCCATCCCAACCTCACATGATTTCAGACACATAAATATAAATTTGAAAAAAATACAATATGTGATGCTACTAATCAATAATCATACCCAAAAATTCATACTAACTCAAGTCATTATATATAGAGTTTATGTAAATTTTTTTATAGGTATCTCTTGAGATTCGACCATGATAGTCTTGAAAAAAACAAATTTCCCAAGACTAAACCATTAAAACCACACAGTAATATATATTTTTGGTGACAATGTCCTACGATCCCAAACCATGACTTGAAAATGGGGATCAAAATAAGTAATTAGGCGCATTTACCTGAGACTAAAGTCTAGAAAATAATACAATGGGATATATGTAATCAATAAAGAATTATTTTATAATAAATTAAAAACTAATTACATGAAAAAATTATGAATTTTGATTTATAATCTGAGAACCATTTTTAAATACCATTTATGGAAAACAAAAACAAATAAATAAGAAACAGAAAAATGGTCACAGACCTAAAATGACATGACAACCTAGACGATGATGTACGTTAACTGGGATTGGTCAAACTACTTATTAAATATATAGATAATCTCTATAAAATCTACAATTTAGTCAACCAAAAATATCCATTTTACATGAATATAGAAGAATATACATTACCTTCATCATGTCATAATATGTATACATGCACATTGAGATGTATTATAAGTGGCGATAAAAAATACCCAATATAATTTCTTTAAACCATTCTCATGAAATCCAATGGAAGACCTATAACAACAAATCCCACAAAAGTGTTCCACACCGAGGATAGTAATGTGGTAAGGGAGATAGTTTTTCCCAAAGTCCCACCTCAAGTAGGCCCCAGGTTGATTGCTAAAACTGAGTGGATAATAAGCATAAATATTTGAGGCATTACTCTCAAAGAGAACATGTAGAAGAGAGATATAAGACAGAAATAGAAAACAAAACCAGATTATATATATATATAATGTGCAACATGAAATGTATTATAATACTATAACAAATGAACGGAAAACTACAATTACCAAATGTAAAGATGGTAGTGAAAGTGAAACATAAACTGCACCCCAAAAACCACGAGCTAGTAATATCCAACATAATTTCCACTATTCTCGAGCTGACCTAAAAAAAATGTTTATATATACCAAGGGTGATAATTACAGTTTACTCATTTGGATCCTCCCTAGAGACTATAATGAAAAAGTGAAAGAAATCATGCTAAATCATAGTGGGAAATATTGAAACTAACTCGTCACCTGAATAGGTTTACTAAATTTCAATCCCCACAATAGATAACTCTCATAAAGTACCACATACAAGAGAAAATATAATATAATAATGAATCATGAAGGGTAAATTTCTCTTGATTTCACAAATGTTTTCCATTCTTCCCCAATGTCACATGTAATGATCCATCTATATCCAAAGCAGGTCATCTCAAAGACACCAAGATAGGGCATAACAACATGCACCTTATAAATCACATCATAACATCATCCCGTCAATATATTTGTATATTATTACGAAGTATTTTCCTAGATTCACTGCATCCTATATGTAATGTACGATATATAGGGTATTATACCTCAAGACATCATAACCAATACCCTGAGTAAGTACCTCCATCTATCACAACTTATACACTTCATACCTATAATAATAATTTGGATACTATATCCTGTAATACATGTGTGTAAAATAACTAAATACCATCACAACCCTCTACACACATATATGGGGAAGCTAACCACCATGAATACCGACAAAATTATTTACAATGTTAAAAGAGTAGGGATATAGGAGTAGTCATCCAACCATCCTCCAATTGGGATGTTTGGGAAAATCCCTCCCAAAGTCCACTGGTTGTCAGTTTCCAAATCCAAATTCGGTGGGGAAGCATATGAAATCATAGAATATACATGATAAAATATTTCTAATAACCACACTATGGTCATAACCTAGTCATATAATCATTATTATCTAATGTATCTAGGACTCCTGACTACCACTTCTAAGACCAAATATCTGAATAGAACACAAGAATTTAAAGAGATACATTAACTACTTATTTTATTTTTATCATTTCATATTATTAATTAATTTTATATCCATTAATTAACATTAAATATCAATCAATTTAACATTACATTATTTTTTAGAGTAAAGTACATTCCCTCAAGGCACAATCCAAAAAAGACCACCATTTATCAAGAGTAACATCTATTTTTTATTCCACTATCAACCAACCCCATGGGGTAAAAATATATTAAACATTATTAGAATCATTAAATAATCCTTTTACACTCGGAAATCAATCCCATGATACCAACTATAATAACCATACAAAAAAGCACATCCAGCTACCTCAAGCCGTGGGGATTGAAATGCAGATAAAACATGGAACCTAACCATTGGCCATTAAACAAATTCATAAGTGAGAATTCTGGTGGTCAACATTCATATCATTAGGGAAACCAAATTTCAAACCATTATATCATGTTTGGTTCTATCCCCAAAACCAACATGAATATCATGATTCATCCTGCTATCACATGTGTCAATTGATTCCACATACTCAAGGCCTCGCTTCCCACATGTAACATCAGTCATCCTAGGCTCAACCATTCTAGGATCGTATCACATCGATACATCCCTTCCCTATATCATATCACATAGTTAATCTATCAACTAGAGCACATCACATGTTATCAATAAACAAATATAGTCAACACGAATATATGCTCTAAAACAAGGTGTCCATCCCTAAAACATAAATAAGCTCTCCCTATTCCTACACAAGGCACTCAACCCTCTCATGAAAATGGAAAAGGTAGTCCATAAATAGTATCATTGTCAAAGAATTAGTTCTAATTACATCTTTAATTATCTTATAAATTAATAACTCATTCCAACTATGGGAAACCTAAGGCACCAAGCTATAACATTCTATCAAAAGGAAAAATATTCTTATAGCAATAATTCTAGTTTTAAAATAGATATAGAAAAAAAAATTCATTAACATTAATATTAAATTATTATCCAAAACAAACATAAAAAAGATTCACATTATTTATAAATTCCATAAATCACATGGGAGATCATATATAATTAATCAATCATAATAACATGAATTGATAATCATTATCGACCACACTAGATTACAAACATTCATGTTCCTTAATTATTGATCCAATTAATTAATTAATTCTGAATATATGTTCATTATCAATTCCAACATGATAAAAAAAGAATAAAAATATGCTAATAAATATTAGAATAGATATCACAAAATCGTAAAAATCATAAATAAACCCACTATTATGATATAAAAAACAATATTATCAGCATGCGATTTCAACCAATTTTATTAATCCTGTTCAATAGTATTAGGTTGATTATATTTCCATCCAAATTGAAAACACATGATCAATTTATGTTTTAAAAAAAATAAATAGAAATGTATAAACTCACACACTCATAAAAGATTGAAGGCCATGGAATCAAACCCATCGAAGGAATCCCAATCATCAAAATAGAGGGTTTTGGTATTCCATGGAATTGATAGAGAAGGCCTTAGATTTTGAGAAACCCAAGGCATTTTCATGTTTATAGGCATGCTACATAAGAGATTTAAATAGCGTGAATCCCATTTTTACATCATGTAAATATACTGATTCAAATATAACTAAAAAACATGTCCCCTTGAAGGATGTAATCTTGATAATTTTCTCATCGTGAACCAGACTCACACAAGTTTTGAACCGTCATTTAACATCATGTATTCTTTACACGGTGTCAATTTCCCACTCCTTGTAGTGTTTTGAAGCCAAACCTATCTATATATATTCTTGGCCTCATCTGAAAACCATGTTCCTTGAAAACTCACAAGGGGACCGACTACACATATTTGGGACCTTATATTATATACCACTTTAAAAATTCTTGTACTTATGAATCCAAAAAAAATCCAGAGACAAAAAAATGGTGCACATGAATATCCATCCAGTGATAAACCACTCAACGATCTCACCATATCCGGAGATAAACTACCTCATATGAGGAAAAAAGAAAAAAACCATAAAATGGAAATAATCAACTCTTAAACACTCTCTTGGGGGATATACATCTCAAATATGAGTCAAGACACAATAATTAATAAGAGAAAAATATTTCATAAACCATAAAGGTAAACATCCAAAAGATGAAATAAATTATAAGAGAAGAGATAAACATAAAAAAACATAGGGAACAAAGTTCACATCTACAAACAATATTAGCAGGTTCTCTCCCCATACAATATTCCACCAAAAGATACAAACCAAGGTAATAACACACTTGTGAAACACCTTATCTTGATGGTCGTGGATCTCATTATGCCAATCATCAAAGGTCACATCATCATCAACAAAGATCTTTCTCCAATCAATTACCTATTATTTATTTTGAGGATAATGATGGAGATATGACATGTGAAAAATATAATGTATTTGGTTCATCTATGGGAGTAGTGATATCCGATACACCCTGAATCTAACACGAGCCAAAAAAAGGAAGTCCCAAAATATAGTAAAAAAATATTACCCCCATGAAAAAACCATTGCTTCCCAAGATGAGGTGTAATCATCACGAACATGTGATATCCAATGTTGAACTCCTGAAGCCTACTCCTATGATAAATATAGGATTTTTTATGATACCTACCTACTTGCATCCTATAAAAAATTACCTAAACAATCTATTTCACATTTTTCACTAGTTTCAACATGAGGATTATTTACTCTACAACCTTAGTACAACATAAAAGAGAATGAAAAGGTCACATATTGAGATCATTAAATGGTGTTATTCCAATGGTGGAGTTGAAAATATTCTTGAATGAAAACTCAACAAAGGGAAGGCACCTTATCCATGAACAACCATAATCTAGGGAACAAGATATCAATATTTCTTCAAGAGAATTGATGGAAAACTCTATTGGACCATCTTTCTACTAATGAAAATTAGTGCTAAGGCATATCTATGATCTAAAAGCATGTTGGAGACCTATCAACCCCTGGAGGTAAAAAGAGGATCTAGATTAGATATGATCATAATCATGACTCCATGGAGTCTCACCACCTTTTCCAGATACTGCATAAAAAATATGTACTGAGCTTGACACTATGATCTCTATAAAGTGGGTTGATTTATTCATACTATGAACTATCATCCATATAATATTTATGCTTCAGAAGCTCAAGGTAAATCAGTAACAAATTCTATAGTGATGTTCTCCCAATTTCACTAGGAAACATAGAATGAATCACAAAATTTCAATTAGTGATGGGAGAAGACATACCTCGGGAAATTATGGTTGGTAAAAATAACAAAATGCTCATTGATGAGATAATATCACCAATACATCAATGAAAACATAACAGTCTCCAACTCAAGACCATGGTTGGAATTATTATTATCATAGGGATGTAACTGATAAGACCCATAAGAAACAAAATATAACTTATATATCATAACCCATCACAATATAAGAAGTGAAATTTAAAATAAAACCATAAAATGAACTCTATCAATTGGAAAACAATGAACTGAAGAACTATCCAAATTCTTCTTTAAGTACTCAAAATATACAGGACACTGCTAAGTCAACAAGAATGCGTGATCCTTCATGTTCAAGGCAATTAGATGGGTTACAACCCAAGTGAAATCACCTATGAACCTTCTATAATATCATACGAGACCAAGGAAAGTATACACCTCTACCACTATCTTGGGGGATGCCCAAGAAACTACTACCTCTATCTTTGAAGGATCTATAGCTAGTCCCTGCTAGGACGTAACATTCCCCATGAAACAGAATTCAAAATCCTAGAACTCATTCTTCAAAAACATCTCATACAATTTCTCATGAATAAATACTCCCAAAATGGAACAAAGATTATCTACATGATTCTCCTCAGATATAGAGTACATAAGTATTTCGTCGATGAAATCCACCAAGAACTTAGGAAATCTCTAAACAAAGTGTTCATAAAACCCATGAACATGACTACATAATTCATCACACTAAACAATATCACAAAAATTTCAGAATTCCCATGATGACTATGGAAAATAGTATTTTGAATATCCTCATCTTTTACCCACATCTAATGATATCTTAAATGTAGATAAATATTTGATAACCATATTTCTCCCTTCAATTGAGGACATATTTAAAAAAATTTCAGATAAGGATAGTGTTTTTTCACTGTCACTTAGTTCAAGAGATGATAACTGATTGTGAGCCTCAAACTACCATCAATATTCTTTACAAAAAAACTCATGCACCCCAAGGTGAGACACTCATCGAACAAAAAGCATGCTCTAATATATCAGTGAGATATAATCACATATCTCACAACTCAAAAGGAATTATCTTATATAGAGACATCGAGATAGGAGACACGCCTCATTTTACCTTGATCGAAAAATCGATCTCCCATTGAGGGGAATTGTAGAAAAATCCTCTAGAAAATATCAAGGTACTCCTACACAACCATAGGAAACACCAACTACTCATCCTTTTTCCATGTTAGTATTATCTTCACCATAAAATATTACAAGGACATAATATGCCTATGACTCGTTCGAGGGTCTGACTCACCAACAAACATTATTGCCTCTCTATTACCATAAAAAAACACAACCAAAATCCTAATTAAATCCACAAAGCCTACATAGAATACAACCAATCCATGTCAAGGATGATTTCATATGGCTATGTCCATAAAAATAGTAAATATCCCCAAGAGTGATTCTCTCCTAGTACTAGCTCACATAAAATACATACTTCATATAAGTCATCTCAACCTCTATCTTGAAAAGTAAATTCCAAGGTAAATGGAAACCTCTCTTCCTCATATCCCAAATTAAGGATGAGGGTAGTTGATATAAAGAAGTGTGTCACTCTGAAAATCAGACAAAGCATGAAACCATGCATAAAACAAGTAAAGGGTACATAAAACATTGTCTATATCACCCATTATTAGAAATTATAAAAAATGAAGCAGACCATGAACTACTCCATGACATTTTTGACCCTACATAATATCACATCCTCATAAGGGCTCTACATTATTAGGATAAGAAACATCAGGGGGACTTACTCTGACCACTCCATATTATATCTACTAATCCCAATGCAGAACACCTTTATAGTTTTACCATAGATGAAACATCCTCAATAGAGGAACCTAAAATTGAACTACTAGTTCACATTGACTACACATAAATTTTGGGTACACTTGCTACTAATGAACATGACCTTCACAAGAAAACATATTTTTGTTCCCTTTTCCTAGGTCTGTGAGCTTCTTCCCCCAAAGAAACGAGATGATAAGGGATGGGATCTACCACTGGCTTACCAAAAGATATTCTTCCCTTATAAAATAGGAACCCATACCATATAACTACTTCAAAATTACTCCTGATGTCTCCCTTATCATGATGATCTGGTTCTTGGAAAATTAGTCTCAATAATCTCTTCTAGGGTGAGCATCTCAAGATATGTCTTAACCTAAATGGTGTGACCTAGCTCTTGATCTATGGATAAAAATACTCTTAAAAATACCTCTCCCTAGCACAGTTATCTAGAAATATTTACAAATAACATGACAGAAGAATAGTAAATGGATCCTAAACTCTCCACGTTGGAACATTCATTCCGAGGGGTATGAAAATTTTAGTGACTGGCCTCGTACATTGTTGAAGAAATAAAATCTACTCAGAATTGGTCTCATAAATTCTCCCATGAGACTATGCAATCATAAATACCCCCAAGGTAAAATAAACATGAACTTCCACACTTCCCCACACAACATCATCACATCCAATGAAAACTAGTACTCCGTTCGAGCATTGATCAAATTAAAAGCTATCTCAACCACCTCCAACCAGTAGTCTGTGATTGAGTCTAAAACAGATCCCCTATACTTATATATAATATGGTGATGAAACTCTCAGAGTTTCCTCCTCTAAGTGTCATTTTCATCAACCTCCATTGTGAAATAATCTGTTGGCACATCCAAATGAACATATTCAGTGCGAACTAGACATAAACATCAACCTAGATACATTCCTTCAAAAAATAAAATAATTTTATAGCTCATAAACATCAAATATGGAATAATTAACATTAATTAATTATTTTATTATATTAGTAAGTTTTTATCCTGTACTAAGGGAAACACATTTCAAACATATGTGAAAAGAAGAATGATGCATGATCTTTTCGAAGGTATCTACCCCGATATCGATATCACTTCATTTAGTAGGCTTAGTAAATATAAACGTTTGTTAAAAAGATCATAAGTGGACCTAAATAATAATGTATCATCTAGTCTCCCATGTTTAAATCGCTCACTAAAGTTAGCTGACATCATTTCCCTACCATCCCAAGAAACCTCAGATGATCCTATCTTTAAACTCTATCTTGTCCCTCAACATGAACCACTGAAACCACTCTATCAAGACCCCCAATGTGTACCCCTATTGGTTCGATGGTGAGAGAAAAGAGATGGTGAATTCCAAAGTCCCACCACTAGTAGGACCTATGTGGGTGAGTACACCGAGGGTATAACAAACTAATATATGAGAGGCATTTCCTTTTATGATAACACGAAAACGAGAAAGATAATATAGATACATATAAAAACACCTTCTTATACATACAAACATATATAAAAACAAACATACATACTTACAAACATACATACCTATATACATAAATACATACATACATACATACATACATACATACATACATACATACATACATACATACATACATACATACATACATACATACATACATACATACATACATACATACATACATACATATATACATACATACATACATACATACATACATACATACATACATACATACATACATACATACATACATACATACATACATACATACATACATACATACATACATACATACATACATACATACATACATACATACATACATACATACATACATACATACATACTCACACACATACATACATACATACATACATTCACACATACATACATACATACATACATACATACATAAATTCATACATACATACATACATACATACATACATACATACATACATATATACATACATACATACATACATACATACATACATACATACATACATACATACATACATACATACATACATAGATACATACATAAATACATACACACAGGAACACACACACACAGACAAATACATATATACATACATACATACAAAAAAACATACATACATACATAAGTATATACATACATACATACATACATACATACATACATACATATGTTGGATCGAATAGTCGATATAAAAGTCTATTAGATGGAACAATACAAGAGGGGGGGTGAATTGTAGGTTTAAAAACTTTGAGTTTTAGAAACAAAGAGATTAGTTTAAATGATCTTAAACTAATACAAATACAAACACCCACAATTGTATTGAATGTAAAAGGTATGATGTATTGTAATACTATTGTTATGTAAAACAATTGTATTCAAGATGAACACAATAATCAGAGTAATACAAATGTGAATGATTCTACCTTAAAGCGTATAGAACCAAAACAATACAATATGTAACAGAATGATTGTAATTGAAACAATTACAATTGAATAAGGAAGAAAGGAAACAATACAAATCCCT
Organism: Viscum album; assembly: GCA_963277665.1. Lineage (NCBI taxonomy): Eukaryota > Viridiplantae > Streptophyta > Magnoliopsida > Santalales > Viscaceae > Viscum > Viscum album. The sequence continues at coordinate 474,488,585 of OY728141.1, read as the reverse complement.
TCTTAATACAACAGCGGAAATGTAAAAGTAATACAATTCTTTTAACCCAAAGAGAAGGGTTATCCTTTCACCTAGGATAAAAAGGTCTGTCTCACCAAACACCTTGGTGAGCCCTCGATACGATGATCGGCTCGTCTGTCTGCCTATCCCCGGCAGCCCTCGATACGATGATCGGCTCGTCTGTCTGCCTATCCCCGGCAGCCCTCGATACGATGATCGGCTCGTCTGTCTGCCTATCCCCGGCAGCCCTCGATTTTGCAGGTAATCGGCACCTCTGTCTTTCAATTGCTTGAAAGCCCTCGATACGATGATCGGACGCACAAGGCTGATGAGAGAAGTCACAGTGTCTCTCTCTAGAATCTTCGTAGTTCACAGAGTCTCTTCGTTCATCAGTTGTCCTCTCAGCTTCAAATGACCTCCTATTTATAGGCCTCGGGTTCCAACGGTCATATTGCCTCCAACGGTCATATTGAAACAGAAAGCACGACATCGTTTTGATTAGTATATAACTAACTCAACGACATCGTTTCGTTAGGATAAGAGATATATAGAAATGTAAAACATGAGTACAATTCATATGCAGAGAGAATTTTTGACAAAGTACCAAAACAAATAATGATTATCTGAATAGAAAAGTCAGTACGATACGATTGACAGAGTCAGTACGATACATTTGACAGAGTCAGTACGATATGTTTGACAGAGTCAGTACGATACGTTTGACAGAGTCAGTACGATACGTTTGACAGAGTCAGTACGATACATTTTGGTCGGTACGATCAACATCGTACGATACGATAAACATGATAAAAGACAATTTGTTATTTACAAACATATGATAGAATACTTTTGAGATTTCCAAAACATGACAGAGAATATATTTGTGATTTCCAAAACATGACAAAGAATATATTTGTGATTTCCAAAACATGATGTAAAAGCCAAAAGAAGACTTTTGACTTAACAATCTCCCCCTTTTTGGAAAGCACAAACACACAAAGTAAATGAAACAAGAAATACTTATCTCCCCCTGAGTTATTGAAAACTCTTCTGAATAAGAAATAGAATACAACTAACTCCCCCTTAGGTATTGACTTTCCTAAGGATTGTATTCATAGATTCTCCTTAAAAGCATTGTATTGCATTCTCCCCCTTTGTAAAACAATATTTGCTTTGTAAATATTCTCCCCCTTTGTGATTTACAAAAAGAAAGGAGTAATTTCTAATTGTCTGAAAGAGTTAGTGAAGTAAAACAAGACAATGGATAAAAGAGAGAATTATAAGAGTTATTACAAAACAAACAAGTTTCAAAAGAAACAAATACAACAATCATTTCTCTCTTTCCTTCTCCTTCTTTATCAGCTCATGAAGCACGGCTTTCATCTTCTTGATCTCCTTCTTGTCTTCAGAAATTGATTCACCCTGAGTTTTGAGAAGCTCCTGTTGATCCGCAAAAATCTGATCCTAATTTCTGATGGTTTCCTCTTGGACTCTGATTACCTCTTCAAGGGTATCAATTCTGCTTTGCAAAGTCTTGTTATCCTTGGACAACTCAGAATTTTGTTTCTTCAGTAAAACCATTTCATCTTTGAAAGATGAAACCTTCAAAAATTCTGATTGGAAAGTATTCATCCTCTCTTGCAAATCCTTCACTGAAGGAACATCGGCTCTTTGAGAAGATAAAAGATTCAGCCTTTCAACTGTTTCTTTATCAACCTTGTTGAAAGCAATTGCAAGATCATTTGATAGCCTCCTTATATCTTCAATAGCAACTTCATGGTCATTGATTGAGCTCTCTGTTTTGTACGACCACTTAGTCATCTTTTTACATGCCTTCCTGTGAACAACAGAGCTTTCTGAAAGAACTTTTAAATCGGCTTCTATAGATAAAACTTTCTTCCTCAATTCTTTCACAGATCCAAACTTCTTTCTCTGATTTTCAGTAATAAAATCAATCTTTCCTTCCAGCCTCGGGAAATAAGGAATAGTTTTCTCCATTCTTCTCAAAACATGAACAATGTAATCACTCTTTTTAAGAGAGATTGTATGTTCTGAATCAGTATCATCATCGTACGATGCTAGTTGATATGATCTGCTTGATTCAACAACAGGCTGTTTCCCTTTCGCTTTTACTTTCTGCTTTCTTTCTTCTTCTACTTTATCACTGATGACAACAACTTTGTCAGAATGAGAAGATTGAGCATCTTTCTTTTCTTTAGATGACACCCTGTCCGGTGATCTTTCCTGATCGGCATGAGAAACTTGTTGAACATCTTCGCTCAGCTTTTGAAGCGATTCCTCTCTACTTTTCTTAGAACTTTGAAGATATTTTAAAAGAAAATCTTCTTCTTCTTCTTCCACTTCTTCCATCACTTGTTTCCCTTTTTCTTTCTCAGGCTGACTCTGTACGATTGTCTCTTGATGTACTTCCACAGTTAATTGAGCACTGGCATCTTCAACAGCTTTCAAGACTTTAGAGATATCAAAGTCCTGAGCCTTTCTTTTCAACAGAGTCTTCTTTTTCTTTTCAGCTTGAAGGGTTTCTTCTACCCTTATCCTTTCTGCAAAGGCCTCAGCAGGGTCAAGTCCAAATTTCGGATCACCCTCTTTTCTCTGTTCCTTGTCCTTTCTCCACTTTGCAACAACTTCTTTACTGTACCTCGGCTTCTTCTTCGGCTTTGAACTAGTCTGCGGATCAGACTTTCGAGTAACACCGGCCGATTGATTTTCCTTGGCTGGCATAGGTGCCGATTGATTTTCAGGCACTTCAGCTTCTACATCTCTGACAAAAAGTTTTGAATTTGAATCAAAACAAACATTCAGCTTTTTCATCGTACTCTTATTAATCAAAGACGGCCACAAATCCATAGGTTCTCCTTTCAAAGGAATATTACAGAACTTCATACTCTCAAGAATGAATTTTGTGAGGATGGCTGGATACATTATTATCTGGGATTTAATCCCTCCTTTCTTGACATTCTTGACTGTTTCAAAAATATATCCCATGAGATTTACCTTACTCATATTCACAAGGTAGTCAAGCATAAAGACATCAGAAACTTTAAGGGTTTCTCTATCCCCTTTCCTTGGAACAAGGAAACCTTTCATCCATAGAGTGACAAACCTATTGTCCGGTGAAAGATGATAAACTTTCCACTTTCCCTCATTAACAACAAACAAAGTCTTTTCAGCATTTTCTCTATTGAAAGTACCAACTTCCTCTGGAAGTTTATGAGATGGACAGAATGCATCACCTTCTATAGAAACATTTAGAAAATGCGCCGCTTGTTTCACAGACATAGATAACTTTCTATCGTACACAGCGAAGTTAATATTCATATCCTTGTCAAAAGAAACGGTTTTGTAGAATTGACACACTTCATCAAACAGAACTGGATCTTGAGTATCAGGCTTTTCCACACAGAGATGTTCCCATCCTTGAAACAAAATAATCCTCTTGATTGTAGAATCGTACGCATCAAAGAATTCTCGGGATACTAACCTTTCTCTGTGAAAGTCTTTCTCTGTAAAGGTCTTTGAAGACATATCAGCGGGAGTGTTGGCAGAAGATTGAGACATAAAGATGATGCCGATTGAGAAGATCGTACGATTGATTATAGCCGGTTGAGCAGAGCTTCGCCTCAATTCCTGGACAAACGATGTGGGTTTGGGGAGGGGAGGGGGTATTTATAGGCAAAAAAAAAATGACTGTTGATCTTCTACGGTCAGGATTAAAGAAAAGCAGATCAACGGTTAGAAATAAAAATAAAAAAAATGAAAAATAATACCTGTCGAAGATCGTAAGGTGATTGCTGGTTTTGGTGACATTACGATGGAAAACAATCTCAATACTATCATCGGTCGAAAAAAAATTTGAATGGTACGATGGAAAAGAATTTGAATACTATCATCGGTCGATTCAAAAAAAATTTGAATGGTACGATGGAAAAGAATTTGAATACTATCATCGGTCGATTCAAAAAAAAATTTGAATGGTACGATGGAAAAAAATTTCAATACCATCATCGGTCGATTCAAAATTTATTGAATGATACGATGGAAAAGAATTTCAATACCATCATCGGTCGATTCAAAATTTATTGAATGATACGATGGAAAAGAATCTCAATACGATAAACAGAAAAATTGAAAAGGTCAATACGATAAACTGAAAAATTGAAATGGTCAATACGATAAACTGAAAAATTGAAATGGTCAATACGATAAACAGAAAGAAACATATATAAATAGAGTAAATATTTAAAGATCAGAAACATAAAGACATAAAGAAATGTCCTCCCCCTTTCTACGAGGAGTTTCTTACTATAAGGAGAGATTTAAAACAGGAAGTAGATATGAATGATTATTTTAATGTAATCATTCCTAGCTTCTGTTTTATAAATTCAAATCTATCGGAAGGTAAGGGTTTTGTAAAAAAGTCAGCAAGTTGTTCTTGCGTTCCGATGAATTGTAAAACAATATCTCCTTTTTGTGTGTGATCCCTAAGAAAGTGATGCCTAACATCTATGTGTTTTGCACGAGAGTGATGTGCTGGGTTCTTACTAAGAGCTATGGCACTTGTATTATCACAAAGAATTTGAGTTTTGGAGAAACTCAAACCATAGTCAGTGAGTGTGTGCTGCATCCACAATACTTGAGCACAGCAACTTCCAGCTGCTACATATTCAGCTTCAGCAGTGGAGAGTGCTACCAAGTGTTGTTTCTTGCAGGACCAAGAAACCAAAGAATCTCCTAAGAAATGACATGTTCCAGATGTACTTTTTCTATCCATTCTACAACCACCAAAGTCAGCATCTGAAAAACTTTTTAAAACAAATTCATTTCCAGAAGAGTAAAAAAGTCCTAAATCCATAGTGTCTTTTAAATACCGAAAGATTCTCTTTACGGCTTTTAAGTGAGACTCTTTTGGATTAGATTGATATCTTGCACATAAGCATACAGAAAACATCAAGTCGGGTCGACTAGCTGTCAAGTATAGCAAACTCCCTATCATACCTCTAAAAATTGTTTGATCTACTGGTTTCCCAGTTTCATCAAGATCAAGAGTATTTGAGGTACCAATTGGGGTGCTAATACTTTTAGTTTTGTCAAATCCATACTTTTTGAGTAAGTCTTTAATATACTTATGTTGAGATATATAAGTTCCTTCTGGTTTTTGAGAAATTTGAAAACCTAGAAAGAATGTTAACTCACCCATCATACTCATCTCAAACTCAGATTTCATTAAATTTGCAAAAGAATCGGTTAAAGATTTCTGAGTTGATCCAAATATGATGTCATCAACATAGATTTGGACAACCAAAACATTTTTGTTTTCCATTTTGATAAAAAGAGTTGGATCAGCTGTACCTTTTCTATCATCGTTTTGTAAAAGAAATCCTGTAAGTCTATCATACCATGCTCTAGGAGCTTGTTTAAGACCATATAGAGCCTTGGTAAGTTTAAAAACATGATCAGGATGTTTTGGATCTTGAAAACCAGGAGGTTGTTCGACAAAAACTTCTTCTTGAACAAAACCATTTAAAAAAGCACATTTGACATCCATTTGAAATAGTTTGAAATTGAAATATGCTGCGAAGGCTAATAGAATACGAATAGATTCAAGCCTAGCTACAGGAGCATATGTTTCCTCATAGTCTATTCCCTCTTGTTGATTATAGCCTTTAGCAACAAGTCTTGCTTTATTCCTTACAATGATTCCATTTTCATCACACTTGTTTCTGAAAACCCATTTTACACCAATTACAGTTGTTTCTTTAGGTCTTTCAACTGCTACCACATCCTCTGGGCCCCCACCCATATGTCACCTCATCCATCCCAGGCTCAGACATCCTAGGAAAGTATTATACCTTGGCCTCCCTAACCCATATCATATCGTATAACAAATATCAAATTTTGAGAACATAAAAAGATAGTAAAAACATAGTCAACATGGAAATCTAGGCCCAATAATAAGTCATCTAGCCTTCAATCATAAACGAGTTCTCAAGACTCCAAAAAAGGAACTCGATCTTCTCAGAAAAATTTGAATCACAGGTTCTAGAAACTATATTTATCATGAAACCATTTAATATTCAATATAGAATCATCTGATTCATTATTAATATGTTCCAACTATGGAAAAACTAATGCATTAAGATATAATAAGTAATCAAATAGAAAACATGATCATATAATTAATTCAAGTTTCAATAATTTTTGAGAAACCCCAGTCTCACTAATATTACAATTTAGTTATTATAAAAAACAATAATAAATATGAATCAAAATATTTATCAGTTACTTTATTCAAATGGAAAATAAAATTTAATTAAACATTCATACTAGCATCAATTGATTATGATCAACTACAACAAGAGATTACAATCATGCTATTTATTTTAATTTTATAATAATTAATTAGTTACAAATTTTTGTTCGTTACCAATTCCAATAATCTAATATAGGCATTACATCATGATTCCAAATCATAACATAGATATCATACTATCTAGAAAATCAGGATGAAAAAAATATTATAGTACAAAGAAACAATATCATCAACTTCTGATCAAAACCAATTTCTTTATACTAGTTTAATATTATTATATAAATTCAATTTCTATCCAAAGGTTTAAAGAATAATCAATTTAAAATTTCATGTAATTCAATAGAGAATCAGTGAATCCCCTACCTCAAATATGTCAATGTTATTTTTTTGAGAACAAACTACTATTAAGGTTATCCGATCACATATCTCGTGAGTAAACTATGATCTCCTAAAGATGTCATCATATATACACACCCGAATCAACAAGAAAAACCTCATTAGAATAGTAGATATCATGAACTATAAAATGGAGTGAATAAATAGGAGGGAAAGGAACCGAATAAAGGGAACCTACTACAAAACAAAAAAATAATTCACTTTTCATCACAATGGATTGAATGAGAAAGGCCAAGTATTGATCCTCATAGAAGAAATTCCGAACATTGGGAGAGAGTGTCATTGGATAGCTTGGAATAGAGAGAGAAGGAATTTGATTTGGAGAAACCATAGGTGATGTAATAAATATATGCATGCTACAAAAAAAATTTACATTGTGTGAAACTCTTTTTCATGTCACGTAAAATCTGAGATTGAGATCTTGTTGAAAAACATGTCACCTTAAATGATTTAATCCCATAAATTTACATTTTATAAACCAACCTCACATAAGATGTGAACCATACTTCCTTCTCAGGTAATCATTAAATAACCTGTATTTATCCCTACTTCCAGAATTTTGGAGCATATCCTATCCATACATAAAAAACTTATTCCAAACCATGTAACTAATTCCATTGAGAATTTCATAGAATAAGTAAAATTGATCAATTATTCACAATTCTATATAAAATCAGAACAATAAACAAAATAATACAACAAAATATTCCCATGAAATGTTACACTTCTTAGTTTCACTCTATTTTATTGATAATAAGTTAAATATAGAAACAAAGGAAATGTGAATAGTAAGTGAGCACATAACATTAATTTCTACCTTTGATTTGATGATGCAACCAATGTAGATCATCACCCACTTGTGTGTTTCCAAATTTTCATGGCCCATTATGCCCATATCAAATATAGTTACAAAGTTTACCATCAATACTAAATTAAAAAACAATTCATCTATACATTACACATCCATAACCAACACACATAATTTCAAAACTAGTTTACTCAAAACTATTCATAAAACCCAAACCCTAATTTAAAAAATTAATCTTACTAAAGATTAATTTTCACAAAATACCATATAAACCCAGATCCCATGATTTACTTCTACCATTGAACAAAACCATCTCCCATGGTTTAATATTAATCCCCAAACCAAGGATTTATGAATTCTAGAAAACACTAGTTATCACATTAAATTATTTGGGAATCACTTATGTAAAAAAACATCCCAAAAAACAGTAATCAGATAATAAAGATTTATAATCCCATAAGGTGTAAATAAAACCCACAAAATTTAGATTAAGAATCGTTAACAATCTTATAACTCAAAATCTAATAACAATAATCATGGCATGATCTCTAAACACTAGAGAAACGAATATGGGATCATGATTCTACTATTCAAGATTCATGTACACAATATATAGATCTTTATTTAATATAAAATGATATATCAATACATTGAAGAATAAAGAGATAATGAAATAGATAAAATATTCAAATAATATTCAATATCAATTAAAATAAATCTTTAATCCATTAGTGATGTAATCAATCCTAGATTGTTTAGAATTTTTTGTTGTTGAAGAATAACTAATTCTCTCTTGAGAAACCCTATATCCACCCCAAGTTGAGTTATTATGTCTAATGAGACTTATATATAGAAAAATGGGTTTCTAAAAGATACATAATTCAATGAAAAATTTTTTATATGGTCAACATTCATGATCATCTTGGATTTTTCACTACCCATGTGGGTGCCTATGTCTACAAAAATAGAGGCACACAATCATATGGGTTTAGGAGATAACCTTAAAATCACATTCTCCTCACCCAAATAACCTATATGGTTTTAATATATTATCCTTAGTACTAGGGAGTTCAATAATTTAGTGTTCATTTCTCCTCTAAAAAATTATAAAAAAAATCCAAAAACTACCCAAACTCAAAGGGGGACTTTCCCACAAAACTCAAGATTTCAGAGGTGGATTGGGTGAGGGTTAATTCTTTGTAGATTAAGAATTTTATTTGATAAAGTATTCCATAAATTACTGTTGGATCATTGGTAAAATTTAGGTTGTTTTGAGGATTTTTAGAGGATAAATAAATAGGACCAATTTCTAAACATCATTATTAGGGGATTGTGTAAGCTAATTTTGGGGAATCTATGAGTAAATCAATGATTTAATTCATAGTTTGTAGTGTTTATATATAAATCCATCAATAATATAAAATATTTTAAGATAAAAATCATATTAAAATACGTAGTCTCTGGGGTTAGATAAATGGGTTTTGTGTTCACTAAAAGTGGATCACAAAATATGTATTTTTACACAATTATGATGATGATTTGGACATTATTCCCCTATTATACTTGGAAGCATAATTTTGAGTGATATACACAATATTATAGAATATATATTAACCTAAATATAATTATACTATGATCTTGAATTTTTGGGGTTCCATATCTAAGGAATTATGGTCTAAATCTATCATCCTTTCATTTATTTATTTTTGATCATGTTACAAACCTATCAAAATTGGTTTGGTAATACTTATATTTAATAGTAATTTTTTTAAAATGTTGGTTCCAAGTGTTTAATAATGTTAAATATCTCCTCATTATATTTCTTTTAATTTTAATGATTTTGGTGAAAATACAAATTAGAGATTTACTAGATGTGTTTAATTTAATGAAACTTTGGGAAATTCGAAATATTTTTTATGATTGTCATGATTATAGAATTTTGAAACTATATTGATATTATTATTTATTATTAATAATTTTTTTATGGTGCGGTATTGGAAATGAGATTTTTAATTCCCTATTATGTTTGTGTTCCTCAACAGTATTGATAAGGGCTGTTGGAAATACCAACTTTAGTATAGAGGCCTTATTGGTAAAATAAGTGGGTTTAGTTTATTCATTTCACTAACAAGTAGTAAGTATCCATTTTTTTTCACATATCATCTTGTGGATAAATCAAATTTTGTACAATGGGAAATGTATGTGGGTTAATGGATAAAAAATTATGGTAATTGTGATGTGTTTTGGAAAGGATGGATGAAAACTGGTCCATTATTGTAATTTGAAAATATTTTATTTTATTCTATAAACATTCGTAAGAAGTTCTTATGTTTTATTAAATGAATTTAATAGTTACTTTATTTTTATATTTAAGGGGTGTATAGTATGTCTTGGGGGTATCATAATATGTGTCTAAGTATCAATTATTATACCATATTGGAAGACATATTGATTTGTGAAATAGGATATTGGTAATGAAATGACGCATCCTTAGCCAGAATAGCGGATCAATGAAGTTGGAGGTGGTTTTTGATGAATAGTTTAATATTTTTATTTTTTTGTGACATAGAAGAGTCATTTTGAGGCCCTATACTATTGGTTTTACAGTTTATAGGTAAATAAAACCTTATTTTAGGATTGTATACATTCTTTCACATTATTGGTTTTTATTAGAATCCTTTTAGGTTTTGAAATATTTATATCATGCATCATAATGTGTTATTATGTGAATTTATATATTTCATTTATAGGTTTGGTTATTTCCTCAAAATGGAATATAGAAATATTATTTAGACAATGGATCTATAAGAAGACATTAAATTGAAGGAGATCTTGAATATGATAATTTTTATAAAAATAAAAGTCTTATATATATAATAAACAATTTTTTATAACAATGTATATTAAAAAATATTAATATCTTAGATCACTTCATCAATGAAATGGTTAGATTTGGAAATGTAAACTGAGTGTCTATTCTTAAACATGATCAAATATATGAAATATTCTAAAAAAATATATCCAAATAAATATTATAGTTTTTTATAAATGTAAATTATTTTTTATCTTACCCGTGTCACAATAGGTTTGACTAATAAGACCCATTTCCTCTATTTTTCATTAGGGAATATGTTTTTCTTACATCATGTTGTATTTAAAGCTAAAATAAATTTTATGTGGTATAAAATGTTAGGATAAAATACCTTTAAAATGTTATGTTTAGTTTGAACATATAAAGAAATCTATAGTTATGGGGGAGTGAAATTACCCTTTATGATAGAGAAACATTAAGGAGAGGGTGAATCGATAAAAAAAAACTTTTTAAACCATTCCACACAATTGTATAGATTGAAATTATTTTTAACACTCTACCTCATGAATGAAGTAAAAAAATTACCACTTAAAGACATTGAGTGTTTTTATGGTTTATGACGAGGCATCCAAATTCCTTATAAATATGTCAATTAAGTGGAAATGAAACATAGTTTTAGGAGGCTGGTTGTATATTAAGGATTATTATAAAACATTGTATTTCTTTTATATAGTATTTTAATATTTAGTAATTTTAATTTTAAATTAAATAAAATATATGATTTTTAGGCTTCATATAGATGAAGTTAATAGAAAAAAATTGGTAATTAGAAAAATGGGGAACCTTTAGAGTTTTCGGAAATTCATTACCTCACTATTAAATTATCACCATTCTATTAATATTTCTTTAGTGAAATAACTCAATATGCCACTTTGGTTGTGGGGTAGTGGTTAAGTAGAGGGGTACTACATCTCTATTCATTGGTAGGTACATGGTTCAAATCCTAGGAGTTTAATTTCATGGAGAACCACTCTCCCAGGATCCACTCGCCTTGCCGGGTCAGCCAGTTTTTGACTGGGTGAAAAAAATGAGGCAGGACCCACCCATGTTGACAGATTGCTTAATAAACCTTCACCAACCAGGTTGTCACCTTCCGGGATGCTTTACCTTCTCATTTGGAAATAGCTCCTTCCCAACTGGGGATCTCCCCAGAGTAACATTTTTGGGGGGAGGGGAGTTTCCTTGTGCAGAGGGTTCAAAAAGAGCAAACATGAGAATTCCCTTTTTTGAAAGGATGAAAAAAAAATTCAATATCCTTAATTAAGTTACTATTAAATATAAATTTATTATATGTATGAAATCTTTAAGATCCTTGAGTGAAATAATACAAATGTTTCTTAATAAAACTAGTCTTAATCACCCAAATCCATTGAATAAATAACTAATAAATGAATCCTTTGAACATAGCTACTTGAAAACCCCAATATTACGGTATGTATCTATTAATACACTATATCTGAAGTATTATACCATAAAATACATAGCCATGATTTTTCATGAATCATCCCTTAGAATAATCAAATCCATTGAATAAATAATAATATTAGTCAATGGAATATAATACAAATATTTATTAATAAAATAATTACTGTTTTCTGATTATAATGGAAGACTAAAAACTATATACTCTGTAGTTAAACAAAATATTAAAAAAAAATATATTAGAAGGCTAGGATAAAAATATAGAAAATTTATAAAAAAAATTTACAAATAATATTTTTTTATTAACCCTTAAATCAATCCCCTTAAGATAGTTTTGAAACGTGGATTCCAATATTCTTGTACTTTGTGGTTTTGGGGGTAGGAAGAGAAAGAAGGATGAAGTTAACATAAATTTTTATGCTATTAATAAAATCATTCCTATGGCCATGTGATTTGATTCATGGTCTATTGGCTGGGGAAGAAGAGTTATCATGGACTAGTTTGTAAAAATATGGTATGTGATGTCATAGATTTACGGTTTTAATTTTTTCATGATGTATGGGACAAAAGATTTTGATGTGCCACTATATGGGTAAGATTGTTCATTGTGTTATAATGTCTAGGATTATATCATAGGGAGTTGTAGAAACCATGATTTCATGGGACAAGATAGGTTGGTATCAAATATATATATAGAATGGTATTATTATACTGATCATTATTATATTGGTTCATTAGTTGGAGGATATTGAGTTATTGTAAGGGGTGATATATTTTCACCTTGATTTATATGTGTTCGATGATTTTAAATAAGGTTAATATTAATGACTCTGTTATCTTACTTATAAGTTTTTATTTTTATGGTGGCTTACCCTAGAAATTTTTAGATATTATGTCATGATTTTAAAGTAGTTTGGTTGGATTTAACTTATTTTGTTTTAAATAATTACAACAAATCATGATTTGGTTTTACAAATTTCAATTATAAATTTATGTATTTCCACATTTTCCATTTATTAATTTTTTCAACCCCTAGAATCCTTTTCCTCTAGCATAATTCTATTTGATTATTTCTTTTCTAGTCACGAGTCATGGATTATTGAGATCAAATTTCTTGAAATGTAATTTTCTCTCCCCTATTATAGTTTATCTTTTTTATTTTCATTATCTTCCCAATGGATATTTAGAGGGATATTGTCTAGGTTTCTTGTATTTTACTAACATACATGATTTTTGGGAATTCCTTTTAGGTTTCTAAAATTCATCATCTCATCATTTTTCTTTATTATTAGTTACACTTTCTTGGGCTTTTGAAAATTTATTCAATCAAGAAAGGGATTTAAAAATTCTCTCTCTTATTTTTTTATATAATAAATTATCATTTTTTTAATTTTCATTGGGTAAGGAGTCAAAATTTACCTAATGAAGATAATAATCATATTGGAAAAATATAAAATTAGGAAATGACACGAGTATGGTTTACATATTCTCATTTATATTGTTTATTTCTTATATGATTGATTATTGAGCTAAAAATTTTGTTGTTCATTTATGTTTCTATATAATATATTTTTAATTTTGATAATGACTTAGATAATGTAATAAAAAGAGACTGTTAAAATATTGAATATTTTTTGATATTATTTAGTATGAATTAATGAATAATTGATGTGAGATGGTTAAATTAACTATATTTTTTGTATTATTGAAATGTTGAAACCTTATTCATAATTAGTAACTCAAATATAGTTAGTGAATGAACGGATAAAACCTTGATTTTTTGTTTTTATTATATGATTGGGAGGATAATTAAATTATTAAGAATTAGTAAATATGTTTTTACAGATTTTATTATATTATTATATAATAATTATTGTATTGTTATTCATTATTGTTATAACAAGGATAAAATTATATAGTGGTTGTTATTTTTGTGTGATCGATTCGTTGTAATAGAGGTAGGGGTTTTGGAATGTGTTGTTTTGTGGTAATAAGATATAGTGGATGTGAAATTTTCTTTTTCTTTTTATAGAGGTGATAAATATAATGTTATTGGCTATTGGAATTATTTTTTTAAGTTATGGTGTAAATAATGGCCTGAATTTTATAAATTTGGTGGTAAATAATTAATGTATGCTAATTAGATTATAAATGGTTATGCTAAATTTTTATTTTGAAATTTTACTATCTGGAAAAAAATGTCTCGTAATAAATATGTTGTGGATAGAAAATTATGAATGACTAAATGATTATAAATCATGAAATGAAAATATGTTTCATATATATTATTGGCTATGTGTGAATGGTAATGTTTTATAGAGGGATAAATAGTTGTTTCTATGGCGGTAATGGTGTGGTGATATTTAGTATTATAGTTGTGTTGCACTAGAAATATAACCATTATATTGGGATTACATGTTGTTATGAATTAATTATATAATTGGTTATTTAATATCCACCACCACCCCTGTTGGGTAACCTTGGTGATTTTCATATATGGATTTGGTTTTTGCGTATAACCCTAACATTCAAGATTGGTGTGATATAAATGGATAACTACTCCACCATAACCAATCTCTATTCTTAATGAAATATGGGTTATGATGTTTTGGGGATATGGTATGTGTAACTAATGTAGTGATGTGATGATGAGGTTTTTATGAGGTTGTGTAGATGATTAATTCCTCATGAAGAGGAAATTAGGTTGATCTTATTTGTGATACACCTTTATCATTATGTGATTTTATAAAATCTAATTGTATATTATTTGTTTTTAGAGATGTGTTATTTGGTTGAAATATATGGTTATAGTATATTGAATTTGGATATGATGTGGTTAAGTGGTAATTTTTTATCTATTTATGGATGGGATGATTTCATTGGGATGTAAGTTGTTGGGTCATGAGGGAGACTAGTGTAGTTGGGAAGCGGTTAAAGGGATTATTTTCATCCGAATTCTTTTTATTAATATATTAAATTACATATTTCTATATTTTATGGGTAATATTTAGTGAGGTTTTATGGAATTGACCTAGTATATGCAATGTTTTTTTTTCAATTTATCCATTATGACATTAGTATGATTCATTTATATTTATTTGTTTTATGGAACATCCTAATGAGTAAATTATTATTCTTATCAATTTATTCTATATCATTTCTAACATATTTTTGGGATAGAGTTGGTTAGTATGATATAAATTACTATCTTCAGACATGGATTTTTCAAGTTTTCACAACATATATAATATATGAGTTTTTTATTTTGGAAATTTAATTACAGAAATTTTTTATGTATAATATTACATGAATTGTGAGATTAGTTCTTTATATTTTATGTATTTGATTAATAAATTCATTTTTTATTTACTAGTGTTTATGATGGTAATGGATCCCATTATTTTTTTACATAACCATGGTGATTTTCCCAAAATCATGGCCTATTGAGGGTGTGTATCAATGGTCACATAGTGATTTACAACTAAACTAGGAGGGGTTCTAGTTGGGATGTTTTTTGATATAGTGGTATCAAATATTTTGATTATGAGTTCAAATATAGTGTTGTGTTAGGGTAGATACCCATCCATAATACTTGTATCATTATTGTTTGTTCCTATGTTTTAATATTAGAAGTTTCTAAGACTTTATTATTAGAGAGAGGTATGATGAAGTTTTCCCAATGTTTTTGGATAATTATTTTCAATATTTATTTATTATTATGTTGAATCTATTTATTCCAATATACTTATGTTTTTTTAATATTATATTATTTAAATAGACATGGGAGTAGTAATTAATTGAAACTGTAAGAAGAAATGACTTACATTGAATGTAAACAGTTAATAACAAATAAATACCTTAACAATATTGGAGCCTACTTAAACATTTCATGTGATATTATTGGATGTGTTATTTGGTCATTTAACTTTGTGTATTATTAATAACCCATAATATTATGATAACAAAAAACCCATAAAATTTTAACAAATTGTTTCAACCACATGTCTTAAGTTTCTAATTATAATGAAATGTTATGTGTTAAATTGAAATTTTTGAATTGATTGTTTTATGCATGTAGAATATGTTTAAACAAAGAGCATGGTACAATTATTATTTATTATTGAATGATTAACATTAAAAATATATATATTATATTTATTTTTTATTACTAATATTTTTTTTAATTTATTAGGAGATGATGTATAATATTATAAGTCTATCATTTTGTTTAGTTTTTATTTTGAATTATAAACATTGTTGTTTAATATATCAAAAAGTAATATTGAAGTACATGACTTGTAATTTTTAATTCTATTATCTAAATACTATGAGTGTTATCATGTTATGCCTGAGATGTTAAATTATTAATTTATAGATAATGCTTAGAAATTAATATTATATTAAAGAAATGTATAAGTTAGAACCCAATTACTTGAATTAGAGAGTTAGATATTCTCTTAAAAAGAGTAATTTCTCATCTATTTAAAAGCATATTTATTAAAACATAGGTGAACTTTTTTGATAATCTAGTTCATATAATCTACTAATTAATGTGATTTTTTGATTATATATTTATTTTATGAAAAATTAATATTTAGTAGTTGATGATAAATTTTGAAATTAACTAGTGGATGACATAGAAAAATAGCTTGGATAAGAAATGAATTATGACCACAGGTTTTGTTAAAAAATGATTACAAAAAACATTACTTTCTATGTAATGTGGTGTTAATATTATTGTAATATTATTTGATGAAGTTTACTTTGTATTTTGAAAATATTTTTATTTGGAAATGTGTTAACTTAAAATAACAAATGACATTAGAAATTTTTTTATAGTACAATGTTTTATTTATTTTAATAGTTTATTTATAAATGTATGTTTGGGGATGTTTTTGAATCTTTTTTATTAAAAATTGTTTTAAATAAAAATTATGAATTTTATTTCAATGTGATTTTGGGAAGATAAGTTTAGAAATAAAACTTTTTGAATGATTTGAAATGTAATTTTGTGATTGTGTAGTAATTGGGAAATTTTTTTGTATTGGAAAATTTGTTTTTATTTTATGATATATTTGAAATCATTCTTTAAATTGATGAGATTAATGTCATAAATATTAAATTTAAAATGATGATGCTTATGTGAAGTGGGTTTTTATAACCTTGGAAATCATGGTTGAGGTTCTTTCATGATGGAAATGACAGTGATTTTTGTACCGTAGACAAGATATGGTGGAAAGATAAAAAAATTTCTGATTTTTTGTTAAATGTTTTATTGGTTAACGATGTTGAACTAATGATGAATTTTTTTATGAGTAAATTTCATTCATGATCTAAGGGGATTGAGGAGACCCCAGATAAAAATATTTTTATTTTACATAATTTCCATAAGTTAAATATTACATCACACAAATAATCTTGCAATCTGGGAACCCCAAGTTTTATTGTATTTTGATATTATCTACAAAACAACTTATTTTACAGTACTTTTTAACATTCCCATATAATAATACCTTGATATACCCCATTCTAGAATTATTATATGTTATAATAATCTTAATAATCCCATGAATGGAAATATAATAAAGGGGTGATCATAGATGATTAGAATGCGTAAACATAATAAATAAAAATAGATGATCATATGTGCATATAAGATAATAAGGTTGGTATGAGAGCATAGTAAAGGTGTATGAACATAACATTATGAAATAAAACCAAAATAAATATGGTTTACCAATAATTAATCAAAGAATAATGATCTATGTATAATGTTATTCATGAATCATCTCAAAAGGAGAATGATGATAACCACGTGACTACGGAAAAACTATTAGAAAAAAACAACTTTGTGGGTTAGGAATTCAAATCCCTATTTACTATAATATCTTTGGTCAAAAAATAATTTCCACATCACCCTTAACATAGTGGGTCTAGAACTCAACTAATTAAGTTTCATAGAATAATGCATTAGTAATTCTCTTCCATATCTCTAATAATCTTGAGATATTAAAAATTATCTAATTAATTGGATACCTATATTTTTCCCACTTGTCACATAATGACAAACAATATATATTATTTATAATAAAACATGAAAAATTTTATATTTCAAACATCACTTAAATTAACTTATATTAAAATATGGTTTTAATTTAACTTTCAATATAGTATTTCATAATAAATCTAGATAAATAAGGTATATGGTACACTTAGTTCTTATTCTAATAAGAAACATAAATATATGTTGACATCAATGAAAAATACCTTTACAAGCACTTCAAAAAAAATAGAGATTGAAGAAGAGACAAGTTTTACATTTTTGACCACATTTGAGAAAAAATAAAAATAAATGGTAATATAAATTTATTTTCAAATATATGAAAAAGAAGAAGAGTATGTTTCATAAAATATTTTGATAAAGGATGTAGAAAAAAAAGTTAGTATAGAAATTATTAAAAAATTTCATTTTACAGTTTACAAAATGTCAATGTTGGTGGAAAGTGAACGTATAAAAAATATCAAAGGAATAAAAATTTTAAAATTAAATCATTGTTCATATAAATATAACTAAATAAATAATATAATTATTAAAATAAATTTATAAAAAAACAATTTATATGGATTTGTAGGAAAAATTTCTCCAATAAATAGAAGTGGTAATGCCTATTTTTCGAAATATCTTTAATTAAGGTAAATTATAAACCAAAGGGGTATGAGAAATTATATAATAAAATTTAATCCTAATAAAAATTACGATGATAATAAAATAAAAATAATTTAAAAGATTAATATAAAATAATTTCCCAGATGGTAATTTAGTCATATCAATCTCTATCCAAAATGTGATTTGAAAGAAAAACCCTGACCTTTTTACTAATAAATTACATGAAATATCTTAAAAATATTTTATAATCATAGACATAGTAACATAATAATTTATATACATATTCATATATATTAAATTCTATATTATTTAATTATAATCATTCATTATCCATTCATTAGTTATCATTTTTTTACGCAATCAAAAATTGGAAATTTTAAGTATTTCTCAAAATGTTCAGATTGTTAAAGTGAAACAACATTAATTTACACCATGGTCATAATTCGTATATTATGAATGGTGTTTATATAATTGTGTTTCAATAATTTTTATATCCCCATATTAATTTTATTGAAACTATGTGTATGTTTTGAGAGAACAAGATCCATATTATGCTTATTTCAGGTAATTTACCAATACCAAATTATTATTATATAATAGTCATAAATATTTGTGTAACTATTTGAAAATCATATTAATTATATATATGACTCATTAATGTCACATATATTAATAAAATATATTTTAGTACCATCCTTGTTAGGAGGTGATGAAAATAAAACACATCATCCTTGGAGGCGGTTATCTACACATATGCACGTGGAATATTTTCTTTTATTATTGAATGAGATTATTAATAAAATGAAATGTTTATACTTATGTAATATTAATAATGTAAAAATATATCATATTTACTTACTATATAAATTATTATAATTATTCAAGTAGGGTGGGAAAAAATAAAATGTGCTATTCATGGAAGAGGTAGTCCATACATACGTATGGATGGCACATTCATATTTTCAGTGGAGAAGAGTGTAAGGTAGATAATGAATTCATAATTAATACCATAACACTTAGTAAATATAATTATAATTATTTTATTAGTTTATTATTCAATTTTATACATTGATGTTCAAGAAGAAAACGTCATGTAATAAAAATGAAAATAAGTGTTTTGAGAATTTTTAGCTCACTCCTTTGAATAACCCCTTCGAAAATTGGATTATGAATTTAATGGGTAATCTTATAAGGGTAAAAAATTATCTATTAAATGGATAGTAGTGTTTAGGTGGGATTTTGGTAGAGTTTGGATGAACCAAATTACATGTGGTGTGAGCAGAAGGGGGATGGTAAGGGGCTCCTTTTATAAGTGATTGGAGTGACATTTTTTAATTATGTCTTCAATATTCAAGTAAAGTGGCTCCAAAAGAGGAAAATAATATAAAGGGGTGAAATAAGGTTATGAAATACCTCAAACATAGATATTTAGAAATTTTTTTAACAATTTTTTTTAACTTTTACCCCTTATATTTAATCTACTCATGAAATTGACTTTTAAAGTTGCAAAAAATTCTTACCTGAGTAATTTATTTTTTTCCTAAAAATAATAATGACATTATTAAATATTTTTTTAGTTATGATCAAAAATATGAAATACATTTTACAATATTAAAATTTCTAAAATCGTTAAAAAATAATTCTAAAATAATAAATGTATAATATATAAAAACATTATTTTTAATAAATATTTATTATGTTTTAACATTAGAAATGTATGTTTGTAAATAAAAATAATTATTAAAAAATATATAATTTTAGATAAAAAATATATATTTGGGCAAGGAAAAGGTTTTGTAATCTTTATGTTGTTCTTATATCCTAATTGTGTCATAAAAGTCCCAATATTTATAAATATGGTATTTAGAACTATTCAGCTAAAAATAAGTATTTTCTTAAATGAACTAAAAATTAATTATAAGATAATATAGTTATGATAAATTAAATAATGTAGTTTACATTTTTAAATTCAAATTAAAAAATTTAGGAATTTAATTGTTTAAATTAAAACAAAAAATACGAGTAAAATTATATTTCTTGGAAATTGAGTTTTTTCAATAATAATAATAATAATTATTTCCTAGGAAATTTTAATTAAATTAGTCTAAATATATAAATAATAAATGTTATCATAATGAAACCATAATATAATTGGTTCCATAAATTGAAAATTCTTAGAGAATAAAATGCCCATTTTAGAGAAAGCAATTTTTTAAAAATAAAATGATCTTATTAGTTATTCAGTAATACTAATTGAAGTTCCCTTGTAAAGACCAATAAAATTAAAGTAATTTTTTTCTTAATTTTCATTGTAATTTTACAAGAACGCAGTTTCGGAGGGCGCCTGATTCCGAGGCCCGGTGTGCCCGAAATCAATTTCCAAAGTTTAGCTCGGGTACGTTCAGTGAACGAACGAGAGGGTTTTTCTTTCATTTGAACCGGTACTTGGAATTGAAATCCGAGGATACCAAATAACTCGCAGCACCGGTATTTTCTTAGGAGAACTTTTACCGTAGGCGCGTTTTCTTGGGAGGAGAAGTTAAATTTTGGGGTTTAAGGAAGAAATAAATAAAATTGTGAACAATTTTATTTTTCTTAACCAAGGAAGTTAAATTCTACCATGGGAAGTTGTTGGTGGGACCCACAAACACCCAACTTCCCATGTGTGGATATGTGGGAGGTGGGGCCCACACGAGACCCTAACCCCCCTTGATCTTCCCATAACACCCTTGACCTCCCATAACTCACTTCCCTCTTAAATTTTGTAACTCCACTTTAACTTGTGTAACTCTCTCCTCTCTCCTCTTTAATTTCTCCAAAACACATCTTAAATTAATTCATTAAACCTCTTCAATTAATTTAACTAAGTGTTTGAATTTTTAAAAAAGTTTGAATGCATGGCAAAATAATAAAATAAGGAGAGGCCTTATTTTATTTTTGTGAGTTTTGATGGGTGAGAGAATTTGGGAGAGAGCACTTTCCTCTTCTGAAGAACATCATCTCCAAACGAAGAACGACCTTCCGACTCGGTGAAGAGTGCTCTATGTTTTCTCCAATCCTTTTTCTTCCTTTTCTGTGACAAGGAAGGAGACGCCGACCGTGGAGGCCGACACCAACAACAATGTTCTCCTTCTTCTTCTGATGTTGATGGAAGCGATACCTTTCTTCCGCGACACCTGACTACCCCGACATTCGACTACCGCGACGTTCGACTTCCGCGAATCGATGACGTGCGACGTCAATTTCGAGGTAGGGAAATTTTATTTGGTGTTCTCTTATCTTTTGAGAAAAGAATGACGAGTGCGGACCAACCATTTCCAGGTTGATCCTCGGATCGTTCGTTCATGTAGGTTGATGTTGAGGTTTATTGATTTTGCCGTGAAATATTTCTTTGCCGTACGTCGACTTCTATTTGATGGCCACTTGATATCATTATAACAGGAGGAGGTCGGACCGCACAAACACGGCCGACCCTCCTCCCCCTTGTTGTTGATTATGATGCAGTTTGGAAGATGGCGACACGGTGCGACGACACCGCGTGGGAACCTGGAGTGATGCAGCAAGGATGCGCGGTGCCGTCACACCGTGCCGTCAAGGCCGAATAAAAGTGTGGTCGTAGTCGGGGCCGCGAAGGCGAACGAAAGACTCCACAATTGTTTCTTTTGACGTGTGGATCATCAGGCATTGATGGAATGGGTTGCAGAGACGATTTGATGTTTCCACAGAGAAGAATGGGACCCTAGATGAGCATCAGCGCAGGCGGAACTGAAAACGGACCACCGGAGCAACTCCGGTGGCCCGCGGGCACCACCGGCGGCGCGGGTCGCCGGCATCGGCCGGCCGCCTGGAGGCGGCGGTGCTCCGGCACGCCCGGAGGTAGCGGCGCCCTGGTGCACCGCCTGGAGAAACTGCCGCGGCTGAAGCTGCGGCAGGGAGCTGGCGGATCCCTCGGCCGCGCGGGATCCAGGGGGGACGTGGCGCGCGCCGCGTCCGCGGAGCACCGGCTCGCTGGCCGAGCCAGTGAGCCCCCCGGCCAAGCCGGGCCAGCTAGGGTGGACCGAGCTGCGCCGGCCCGGCCCGGTCGCGCCCAGTCAGGTCGACCCAGTGCGGGCCGACCCAGGGGGGTTGGGCCGAGTCGGTACGGGCCCAAACCCCCCGTTTTCGGAACTTTTCGGTATTTTGCCCATATCATGGGTTACAGACCTCCGATCGACGCACCGTCAGCGGCAATGCGATCCTTCGACTGAGACGGTCATTTTGACATATCGCACTCAAGGTTTCGGAATACTTTGGGTTCGTCCGTGTTGGTTCGTACACGAAACTAACCGGTTCCTCGGAGCGGAAACGCTCGTAACTTGAGCTTCGGACGTCCGATTGATGTGACGTCAACTTTGTTGGATTCCTCTTGATGAGACAGAACTTTTGGATTACTTAGCTCGAGGTTTGGATGCCGTCAGAGTGTGGTCGGGTTGGTTCGCTCACGAAACCAACCGGGCCCCTGGAATGAAAAAAAGTCAATAACTCACAGACCGGGCGTCTGATTGACATGTTGTCTGTCTTGTTGATATCCTCTTGATGAGGTGAAACTTTTGGCATACTTCTCATGAGTTTTGGATGCAGTTGGATAGTGGCCGGGTTGGATTGCACCCAAAATCCAACCGGGCCCCTGGAACAGAAAAGCTGATATCTTTCAGACCGGACGTCCGTTTAATGAACCATCACTGGAGTTGGTGATCACGTGGAGAAACAGTCCCTTTGAGTATACCCTATGAGATTTCGGGGTACAGTTGAGATACGGACGTGTTGGTTCGCACACGAAACCAACCGGGCCCCGAGGACGAAAAGGCTAGTAACTCACAGACCGAGCATCCGATTGACACGCCATCTGTCGCGTTGAGACCCCTATGACGAGGAAGTTCTTTGAGAGACTTCTTCATGGGACTTTGAGATACTTGGAGTATCTACTAGTAGCTCGTGGAGCAGACCCTCCCGGAGACGAGCGTACAGAGTACGGAGACCGTGTAGCTGGCTGTGACCTGATGACTGCTTGTCCGATTTGATTCGGAGTGACTAGCATAGCCCAGTGGGGAGCACTACTTTGTGAGGTGGAAGACCCATGGTAGCGGAGCACTACTGTGTGAGGTGGCATACCCGCTGTACTCGACAGTAGGAGTACCTCTGTAGGCTATGAGGGGGGGGGGGGCACTACTGTGTGAGGTGGCAGACCCATGGCGGAGGAGCACTACTGTGTGAGGTGGCAGACCCGCGATACTCGATAGGAGGAGTACCTCAGTAGTCATAGGTTGGTGAGCAGTACCTCGGAGACGTGACAGGATCACTGTACTCCCAGAGACGAAGCTCTTCAGCAGTTACGGTTTCGATAATGAAAATCCTGGTTTGAGTTGAGTCTATAACCATTATGTTTACCTCAAGATTGAGATGGGTTACTTGATAACATGGGTATATGTATGGGCATATACCTATGTAGAGGTTATATATTGAGATCTTCTCTGTGGTTATCCTTGTTGATTTTAGTGAGACATTGAGGGTCTCGGGGTCCCTACTGAGTATCCTTATACTCACACCTGCATGGGCTATGCCCGCACCTCGTTGTGTTGGTTGCAGATGACAGGCAGTGCTGACGGAGGCCAAGTGTTCGAGGAATAGACGGTACCCGGAGGTGGACCACACGATGAGACAGTACCCGGAGGTGGACCACATGACGAGTCAGTACCCGAAGGTGGACCACACGACGAGTCAGTATCCGGAGGTGGACTTCACGACGAGACGACACACAGAGGAGGTTGACGGGCGAGAGCATTGAGGAGCTGTGCTATCTGTACCTACCCTTCAGGTAGGATCTGAGGATGACGACCCAGGAGCTGCTTCCTTTCTTCCAGCTATTGTCTTTGTTCATTTGTTGCTATATTTCCAGTTGGGTTTGTATTCTGGCCCATTTACTTTTTAGCACTTTCTTTGTACTTAGTGTTTTACTTCTGCTTGTACTCTGTGGTGTTTTGTTACTTTTATAAAGGCAATGCCTTCCCAGTTATTGGGATTTACGCCTAGGGTGCTAGTCGCCAGCCCCTGGCCTATAGAATGCTGGCTTGGGGTAGTCACGGCACGGGCCCCGAGGACGGGTCATGACAAATTGGTATCAGAGGAGTCGGTTCTACCGCAGAACATATAACTATGATATTTTCTTTCTGTGAAGAAATAGTGTTAAGGGTACCGAGTGTGGTCTTTAGTTCAGGGAGTCCAGTGTTGGTGCGGGCGGCCGACGTATCCATACACCAAGACCCTGACAACTGATTTCCGAATTTGTGCATGAAAACACTGATTGCGTGTGTGTTTCTAGAAGTTTTTAAAAGTCAGCTCAAACCAGGTCATCTCACCAGATATAAATCGTTTGACCGTGTCTTGTTTGTTTCTTTCAGGATGCCTCCCCGCGGACAACCAACTAGAGCCCCGAGAGTTGTTCGTACTGACAGCCCGCCGAGCGACGTGGCCTCAGTACAGGGCCCTATCCTAGTTGAGGCACCAGCGGAGGCACCAACGGTACTACTACCCGTTGGGCCACCGATGCCACCAACCCCAGCAGTAGAGGGTGCACGTTCCTTGAGCGCACTGCACGAGTTCCAGAGCTAGAGGCCACCCAGGTTCAGGGGAGAGACGGACCCACAGGAAGCTGGGGATTGGCTGGAGGCTGTGGTGAGAGTCTTCAGGCTCGTGGGGACGCCAGCAGATTTCATGGTGATCCTTGCTGCTAGCCTACTTCAGGCAGCAATAGGTAGTTGGTGGAGCCTAATGCTCTAGATGCATGATGAGGCGACACTTCTGTGGGAATACTTCGAGAGCCTATTCCGAGAAGAGTTTGTACCAGCCACCCATCGAGTGATGCGTATACAGGAGCTACTTCAGCTGCGGCAGGGCAGCATGACAGTGGCATAGTATTCAGCGAGGTTCACAGACCTCTCGCGCTACTCCACAGATATAGTACGGGACCCGTTCTTCAGGGCTCGAACCTTCAAGCAGGGGCTCAAGCGAGAGATTAGAGGTTCTATTGTTTCTCACAGCATTCCGACGCAGACAGGGGTGTTGGAGCGAGCCCTCTTAGTGGAGAGTTTCCTTGATGAGCATTCTCTAGCAGCAGGACCCACCACTAGCCAGCATGCGGCAGAGTCTTTTGTAGCAGGCAGTAGACAGATGACGCAGAGGTCCAAGAGGACCAGACCTATAGGTGGTCGACTGCGTGACTCAGGGTCGGTAGTGAGAGGCACCAAGGGGAATGATAGAGCCAGACCTACCATGCAGTGTTACTCCTGCGGCGGGATTGGTCACATAGCACGTGACTATCCGACCCGCCATGCAGATGACCGGCAGTTAAATGAGGAACCTCCCAGGTAGAGGCAGAGGTTCGATCAAGGCAGACTGCTAGGAGCTGAAGGCCGAGGGAGGGGAGCTGGCCATGCAGCTGGAGGCGGACGACGCTTCGAGGTGTTGCCACCACCACCACTAGGAGGTCCACCCCGACCGCAGGGAACAGGTGGACATGGGAGAGCTCAGCATCAGGCAGCAGAAGCTTACGACTACGGAGCACCAGAAGCGAGTGTACTAGAGCGGAACTAGTGGTGTATATCTAGTTCCATGTTGTTGTTGTTGTTGTTGTTACATTTGTGTCTTTGTACCATGAGCTGCAATAATATAAAGACACTTACCTTTTTAATGTTAGCTTTCCTGTCCTTTTGTTTGGTTGGTACTGAGTGGTCCCGGTTAAGACTGTTGACTTGACCCTCACTTTCGAGATTTCTACTGGAAGAGACCCAGTGACCTCACACTGATTCCGACAGTGTGACTCAACCCGTAGAGGCGAGAGTGATATTTGGATCTCTTGGTAGTAACGTCGAGGCCTTACGACGTCGTCCATGGCATGAATACGTCATTCATGTCCGATTTGACTGTATTAGGCAACAAATGTGGTTCATCTAGGGGATGAGACCAGATTTCTCTTATCGGCAAAGAAGAAATCCTAGCAGCTCTTGTGAGACTAGAGAAGGACCAGGTCATCCAAGAGCATATGAGGACAGCACAGGGATGACAAAAGCCTTATTGTAACACCCCGAGCTTCCATGATACGCTTCTCATTCAATAATGCAATGGCTTGCATTGTACGCAACTTCGAGTTCTAAAACACCGCGACCAATAAAATTAGCCGTTATGAATAGTAATAACCACTTTTTAAAATTATAGAAATTTTATATTTCAAAATGGACTTCATTTTTGGATTCGGAATATCAAAATTAGCCTATGTAGAATTTTTGGTATTTTTCTAAGAACTTCTAATTTTTTATGAATAGTGAAAAATACTTAAAAACAACTTTTTTAATCAAAATAATCTATAGTGATAAATTATACTATTTAGTGGTTTTAAATTATAATTAGAATATATTTTTAACATTTTATCCAATGGTGGCCATTAGAATTAATTTAACATTGAAATTGGACATAAACAATTGCCAATCTTTAGATATAAATTGTTTCTTCAAAACACGCTATTTGTTGTGACAGCAGAAATTAATTATTAAATTAAATAATGCAACTTATATGTTTGGAATTTTTTAAAATAGACATCATTTTTGAAATCGGAATATCAATTATAGCTTAGGGTGAAATTTTGGCATTGTTCTGAAAAACTTCAATTTTTGATAAATAGTGAAACCACTAAGTGGTAGTTAAATAACTGATTTTTCGTTTAAATGAAATATTACCACTTCTGTGATTTGATTTTCAAAAATCCGACATACATGGTTGTCATTAAGAAGTAAAATGTGGTTCAATGAGATTAAAATAATTTTTTGGTGAATAGTAACTTTTAAGTTCTTAATCGCGATTAGAGGTAATTAGTGTAGTTTAAGGTACAAATAATGTTTTAATAATATGAGATGAGCATGACACTTGCCCTACTCCTATTGGATGAGTCATGGCCGACCAAGACAACCCATGGGTCAACTTGGGGACCCCATGGAGCCACTTTAGTTGGAAAATGACATTAATATATATTTATTTAATGTTAAAATTAAATTGACACAAACATGAGTTAGTTTACTAAAATAGTTTTTAAGTGGGGTTACACAAGTCCAAATTTTGACTATAAATATCCATTAGAAAGATAAAAAGATTTCCTACATCATAGTATTTTTTTTATAATTTTTAGACATTAAATAAATTAAATTATTTATGACATCATTATGATGCAGCGATGACCTCATTATTTAACGATTTAAATAAAATGAGAAGATAATGCAAAATCTAAGGCTTACACTTGTCCAAAGCCTATTGGATGAGGCGATTTCGAAACCTTATCACCTTAGCCTAGAATTATATAAGTGTGGGACCTTTAGAATCCGAAAAGCATTGTGAAATAATGTAACATTTCAATCTTTTCAAAAGTGCCCCTCCTCTCCACTTATAAAAGGCCCCCACCTCTCCCACATCATTTACACTTTCAAGCCATTTGGCTCGGCCAACCTCTGCCCAAATACTCTCCCAACTTTCCCCTCTTACTCCTAGAAGCCTTACTTTGGGCAGAGATCTTCCCAAGGAAGCCTTTGGCTCAAATCAAAAAGATTTACCCGATTTTGAGGTAATGTCTTTTCTAATGTTGTTTTGTTTTATTTTTCTTCTCCAACCCCCTAAACTCTTTTTATTCATTTCTTTTGTAACAAAACCAGTATTCTCAATATACTAGGATGTTGTTATAAAAAGGATTCGAGCTAAACTTACACACACCTACATCTAATGGTTAAATAACATACGGTTTCTGTGGATGGCGAATTTCTGCCTCACGAAACGATGATTGTTCAACACTCATATAACACCTTCAAAGGTGGACATTAAGATGTCACTATTTTTATATATAATATATAATATGTTTATGTTTTACTTATGCTTCTGTATTTCTCATTTATGGCATACTTTATGATTTCCATTATGGGTAAAACGCGATAATTTCATTTTAGGAAGTGCGGACTACCGCCCCCTCAAAGTGATTTGAATCGTTAATGCCATATGTGGGATGTATAAAGGATGGAGTAAATGGTATTATACACTATATTATACTGTAATTATATTATACATTTATATCATTATTATTTCGTTCCATTAAATATGAAATTGAAATGAAAGTAGCGTTCATGCGTACGTACGGCTTACCGTCTCCATGAACGGTGCATTTCATTTCTTACCTCTAAATGTTACGTAATATTATAAATGAATGTATATACTGGATATATAAGATATATATGAAATCTAAATCATGAATATAATTATGGAGATAATGGATATTCTACCACATAAGCAACTTGTAATTATAAGAAGTTTATTGTTGACTCAAGTACCAAAGATCGAAAAAACGACCGTTATTAACTTAAATAATTACATAATGTTCATATCATTGTAATAAGTGATATAATAAGGATAATAAAATTGAAAATGGTTCTTAATAAGGTGTATATTAATTCTAGTTGATTATTCAGGAGGTTAAATAATGGTTGAGTCAAGTCAGACACGAGGTAATGGAATTTTTAACCCAATTTCCATTCTTGGGGTTAATCTCCTACTTTCAAATTATGTCATGATATTATTATGTCCTATCTTGTATTTTTACATTATTTGTGTGTACTTATAGTGAATAAAAATTATATATGTACTTTATTTAAAAAAAATGATCTTTTTATGGACTTCGTCTCAATCCCTTTCATTGAGGCATATTTGGTTTTATACACAACTTTCTTTTATACGGTGTATAAACCCCTTTGACTTTTACATTTATTCAAAAGGAATCTTTTTTATATGAAGCGTTTTGCTAAACGACAAAAGGGAATGTTTTTCTTTCCGTACTTATGCGGCGACAACGACTTCTTCGCCGCCGTGACCATTATTTGAGTTTCGGCTTCCTATACAAGCCATCTTTTTTTTAATGAAAAATAAATACAATGTTTTAACTTTCTTTTATTTTGGTATTGAAAATGGTTTTGAAAGAGTTTTTATTATATCAATGTGTTGTATTGATATCTTGTGATTGAAATGTGGAAATGTTATGTTTCCTTTATGCATGTTTTATGTGATACAATTATGTTATGGTTTATGATATGTTTAAACCTATTCATATGAGGAATGTATTGGACATAATAAGTGATGGGTGGAGCCCGCTATAGCTCTTCGATGCATCGGTAGGTCTCATGAGACAACTAGACGTGGAATTGGCCGAGGCCCTTTCCCAATTTGTTTTATGATTTTGGCCGAGGCCTTAATCATTTTAGACGTTTTGGCCGAGGCCTTGACAAAGTGTTTCAGAATGTCTGGAATTATACATTCCCTCATTATGAAAGTGGTTATTGATATTTCATGTGATTATTCGACCAGTAGAATATCCATGTGAAGAAGTGAATGGCATTATCTCATTTTACTTTTGCCATATTATGTTGAAGTTCATGTTTAAAAGGCTTTTGTTTTATTTATACATTGCCTTAATTGTTAATGATTATTTATGAAAGCTTCCGCATTATTGTTATCCTTACTGAGCATCTGAGCTCACCCCTTTCAATGTTTTAATATTTTCCAGGATGTGAAGAAGTATTTTAGGAATGACCTGCAGGGATAGTCAGAAGAGGATATGAGTGTGGACTATGAAGACTTTGTTATTAGTTTTTCACTTTATGATGTAATGTAAGACTTTTGAGTGTATCTAGTGTTTCCAAGGCTACTAAACTAATCGGTCTTTCGAGACTTGATCTTTCGTGATCATGCCAATGTTACGAAGTAATGCACCGAATCTGGGTAGCTGGGGTCGGGGCGTTACAGTTGGTATCAAAGGTACTTTAGTACTAACCTTGGAAGCTAGATTTAGATAATCTCTGATTAGAGCACATATCCCGAAGATAGACTTTGAGGATTAGTATAGAAGATCTTCCTAGAATTTTGGTATTGTAGAGATGTTGTGAGTTTTCTGAGCAATACATCCCTATCTGGATACGAGCAGGTAGAGGCGG
Organism: Viscum album; assembly: GCA_963277665.1. Taxonomy (NCBI): domain Eukaryota; kingdom Viridiplantae; phylum Streptophyta; class Magnoliopsida; order Santalales; family Viscaceae; genus Viscum; species Viscum album. The sequence goes on along the minus strand of OY728141.1, from coordinate 474,458,039 downwards.
CTCTGGCACAGATGTACCTAGGGGTAAAACCCTAAAACACCGCTTTGAGCTAGACTCGAACGGGAACTGGTGCACGACAATGGGCCTTGCTGCACTCTTGGTTACGACACTCCCGGGGGATATGCTTTGGATAATTCTCATTTTCTTTACAAACCACTATGAAGGGTTATGAGTATATACTTCCTCAAAGGAAACATTTCTTTTTATGATTATGGATTATATCCATAAATAGTTCAATTTATGTAAAGTATTTTACAAATATGGAATTATGTATTTTATTTCATAAACTAATATAGTTTATGACATTGTTTAGAAATGGCACCTAGTGGAAGGAATGGAAACTGTATCAATGCACGAACTCCGTGTAGGGATTTCCCTCCTGCTCAAGATAATTATGGTGGAGATAGTGATACAACTGGTGCTGATCAGCTTCTCACCGTACTGGGGCAACTCACGCAGGTTATGAATAATAACCTTACTCATATGGAGCACCCTGATCCGCAACGTGGAGGATCAATGCTAGACCGTTTCATGAGGAAACAACCACCAACCTTCAATGGGAGTACAAATCCTATAGTGGCTAAGCAATGGATAAATTCCGTAGAGAAAATATTCCATGCCTTGGGGAGTAGTGAAAGGGAGAAAGTTGTCATGGCAGTTTACCGCCTCACTGGAGATGCCGATCAGTGGTGGTCGCTGATTCAAAACACAAAGGAAGATGATGACGTATAGAATATGGAATGGAGGGAGTTCAAAGAGATTTTCTTAGAAAAATACTTTCCTCGTGACCATCGAGCAGATATGGAAAGGCAATTTCTGAGTCTGAGGCAGAAGGAGGATGAGAATGTCGCAAAGTATGAGGCTAACTTTACAAGGTTAGCGAGGTATGCTGCTGATTATATACGTAACCCAAGAAGTAAGATTGATCGTTTCTTTGATGGGTTAAAACCGTTTCTCCGTCGAGCATTAGTCTCACAAACCTTCTCAACATACAAAGATATTGTCTCATGTGCTATCAAGACAGAAAAGGAATTCTCGAAGTCTTATGACAACAAAGTAAAGCAAGAGAAGAAGAGAACGGTGGAACAAGAAATGGATAAAGGGAAAAAGGGAAAGAAGGATTTTCCATTATGCGATAGTTGTGGGAAGAATCACCCCGATGCTTGCCTAAAAGGAATGGGAGTTTGTTATAAATGTGGGGAAAAAGGTCACCAGGCGCGTGATTGCAAGGGAAAGAAAGAGGATATCAATGTTGAATGCTACAATTGTAGGGAAATTGGGCATTATGCAAATGAATGTCCTAAGCGTCAGGGAAATTTACCTCAGAAAAGGCCAAGGGATCAAGGACAATCTTATGTTGTTACTACAGTTGAAGCAGAATAACTAATGTATTGGTGCTTTCGGACTCATGGATTATATTTCGGTTATTAGAATAATGTGATATATATATATAAGGATTGTACTGTAGTACTTTTTGATTTCATTAAGGTTTTAATATGATGAAGGTAATCATATTTTTAGTATGTGACAATAAGAGAAACTTTACTTTGTTTGGGGAATCTGATAAATTGATTTTGGAATTAAGAGACCTTTTAGAGAAAGTCTGGACAGAGGTATTTTGGATAACTATAATGGTTGGAGTGGATTAAGTTGATCTTTGGATAGTATTGTTTAAGGTTAAAGCATTTCTGAAGATTATTTTTGGAATATTATAATACTATAGTTTTAGGAAAAGGGCAACCTGCAGGGTGGGGTATAACCCGTTGTGTCGGACAAAGCTGCAGGAATCGAACCCACAACCATAGTGCGAGAAGCCTTTATTTCCTACCACAAGCCTACAGGAAGTCCCTGGTTATTACAAAATAATTTTACTAATCTAAATGGTATGTGTTAACATTTGGAACCTTATACAATTAGGAAAAGTATAATATTTTTGGGTTCTATTATCTTTTTGAGTGAAAGATGAGTTGAAGGTTGAGACTCTAATTGTCAAGCATAAATATATATATATACCTATATCTTATTCAATGAATAAATTAATTCTTAAACATTATTAAAGGGATATTAAAACAAAAAAATGTGTTATCATAATACCTTATGTCTTGTTGAACTGATGATATTTTAAATCAACATAGATTGAAGGCTTTGAGGCCCTCAATTTGACAGTTGATTGTGATTGATGACATCAAACACTCCCTACAAATATTTACGTTTTTCCTCCAATTATATGTCTCTTATTTCCACCAATGTTCTCCTTATCGAGATCATAATTTGGTGGTGACTTTCTTATTTCCATTTCCCTCTTATTAAGGTTAAATTTTATTAATCTTATTTCCGATGTGGGTTTTCCACAAAGGTATTTTCTCTTTTCAACCTTCTATTTTCAAAGAAAGAATTTCAAATTGCGAGGACGCAATTTGTTGAAGGAGGGGAGAATGTAACACCCCGAGCTTCCATGATACGCTTCTCATTCAATAATGCAATGGCTTGCATTGTACGCAACTTCGAGTTCTAAAACACCGCGACTAATAAAAGTGCTGTTATGAATAGTAATAACCACTTTTTAAAATTATAGAAATTTTATATTTCAAAATGGACTTCATTTTTGGATTCGGAATATCGAAATTAGCCTATGTTGAATTTTTGGTATTTTTCTAAGAACTTCTAATTTTTTATGAATAGTGAAAAATACTTAAAAACAACTTTTTTAATCAAAATAATCTATAGTGATAAATTATACTATTTAGTGGTTTTAAATTATAATTAGAATATATTTTTACCATTTTATCCAATGGTGGTCATTAGAATTAATTTAACATTGAAATTGGACATAATCAATTGCCAATCTTTTGATATAAATTGTTTCTTAAAAACACGCTATTTGTTGTGACAGCGGAAATTAATTATAAAATTAAATAATATGTTTGGAATTTTGTAAAATAGACATCATTTTTGAAATCGGAATATCAATTATAGCTTAGGGTGAAATTTTGGCATTGTTCTGAAAAACTTCAATTTTTGATGAATAGTGAAACCACTAAGTGGTAGTTAAATAACTGATTTTTCGTTTAAATGAAATATTACCACTTCTGTGATTTGATTTTCAAAAATCCGACATACATGGTTTTCATTAAGAAGTAAAATGTGGTTCAATGAGATTAAAATAATTTTTTGGTGAATAGTAACTTTTAAGTTCTTAATCGCGATTAGAGGTAATTAGTGTAGTTTAAGGTACAAATAATGTTTTAATAATACGAGATAAGCATGACACTTATCCTACTCCTATGTCATGGCCGACCAAGACAACCCATGGGTCAACTTGGGGACCCCATGGAGCCACTTTAGTTGGAAAATGACATTAATATATATTTATTTAATGTTAAAATTAAATTGACACAAACATGAGTTATTTTACTAAAATAGTTTTTAAATGGGGTTACACAAGTCCAAATTTTGACTATAAATATTCATTAGAAATCTAAAAATATTTCCTACATTATAGTATTTTTTTTATAATTTTTAGACATTAAATAAATTAAATTATTTATGACATCATTATGATGCAGCGATGACCTCATTATTTAACGATTTAAATAAAATGAGAAGATAATGCAAAATCCAAGGCTTACACTTGTCCAAAGCCTATTGGATGAGGAGATTTCGAAACCTTATCACCTTAGCCTCGAATTATATAAGTGTGGGACCTTTAGAATCCAAAAAGCATTGTGAAATAATGTAACATTTCAATCTTTTCAAAAGTGCCCCTCCTCTCCACTTATAAGAGACCCCCACCTCTCCCACATCATTTACACTTTCAAGCCATTTGGCTCGGCCAAACTCTGCCCAAATACTCTCCCAACTTCCCCCTCTTACTCCTAGAAGCCTTACTTTGGGATGAACTCTTCCCAAGGAAGCCTTTGGCTCAAATCAAAAAGAGTTACCCGATTTTGAGGTAATGTCTTTTCTAATGTTGTTTTGTTTTATTTTTCTTCTCCAACCCCCTAAACTCTTTTTATTCATTTATTTTGTAATAACACCAGTATCCTAAATATACTAGGATTTTTTTATAAGAAGGATTCGAGCTACACTTACACACACCTACATCTAATGGTTAAAGAACATACGGTTTCTGTGGATGGCGAATTTCTGCCTCACGAAACGATGATTGTTCAACACTCATATAACACCTTCAAAGGTGGCCATTAAGATGTCACTATTTTTATATATGATATATAATTTGTTTATGTTTTACTTATGCTTCTGTATTTCTCATTTATGGCATACCTTATTATTTCCATTATGTGTAAAACGCGATAATTTCATTTTAGGAAGTGCGGACTACCGCCCCCTCAAAGTGATTTGAATTGTTAATGCCATATGTGGGATGTATAAAGGATGGAGTAAATGGTATTATACACTATATTATACTGGAATTATATTATACATTTATATCATTATTATTTCGTTCCATTAAATATGAAATTGAAATGAAAGTAGCGTTCATGCGTACGTACGGCTTACCGTCTCCATGAACGGTGAATTTCATTTCTTACCTCTAAATGTTACGTAATATTATAAATGAATGTATATACTGGATATATAAGATATATATGACATATAAATCATGAATATAATTCTGGAGATAATGGATATTCTACCACATAAACAACTTGTAATTATAAGAAGTTTATTGTTGACTCAAGTACCAAAGATCGAAAAAAGACCGTTATTAACTTAAATAATTACATAATGTTCATATCATTGTAATAAGTGATATAATAAGGATAATAAAATTGAAAATGGTTCTTAATAAGGTGTATATTAATTCTAGTTTATTATTCAGGAGGTTAAAGAAAGGTTGAGTCAAGTCAGACACGAGGTAAGGGAATTTTTAACCCAATTTCCATTCTTTGGGTTAATCTCCTACTTTCAAATTATGTCATGATATTATTATGTCCTATCTTGTATTTTTACATTATTTGTGTGTACTTATAGTGAATACACATTATAGATGTACTTTATTTAAAAAAAATGATCTTTTTAAGGACTTCTTCTCAATCCCTTTCATTGAGGCATATTTGGTTTTATACACAACTTTCTTTTATACGGTGTATAAACCCCTTTGACTTTTACATTTATTCAAAAGGAATCTTTTTTATATGAAGCATTTTGCTAAACGACAAAAGGGAATGTTTTTCTTTCCGTACTTATGCGGCGACAACGACTTCTCCGCCGCCGTGACCATTATTTGAGTTTCGGCTTCCTATACAAGCCATCTTTTTTTTAATGAAAAATAAATACAAAGTTTTAAATTTATTTTAGTTTGGTATTGAAAATGGTTTTGAAAGAATTTTTATTATATCAATGTGTTGTATTGATATCTTGTGATTGAAATGTGGAAATTTTATGTTTCCTTTATGCATGTTTTATGTGATACGATTATGTTATGGTTTATGATATGTTTAAACCTATTCATATGAGGAATGTATTGGACTTAATAAGTGACGGGTGGAGCCCGCTATAGATCCTCGATGCATTGATAGGTCTCATGAGACAACTAGATGTGGAATTGGCCGAGGCCCTTTCCCAATTTGATTTATGATTTTGGCCGAGGCCTTAATCATTTTAGACGTCTTGGCCGAGGCCTTGAAAAAGTGTTTCAGAATGTCTGGCATTATACATTCCCTCATTATGAAAGTGGTTATTGATATTGCATGTGATTATTCGACCAGTAGAATATCGATGTGAAGAAGTGAATGGCATTATCTCATTTTACTTTTGCCATATTATGTTGAAGTTCATGTTTAAAAGGCTTTTGTTTTATTTATACATTGACTTAATTGTTAATGATTATTTATGAAAGCTTCCGCATTATTGTTATCCTTACTGAGCATCTGAGCTCACCCCTTTCAATGTTTTAATATTTTCCAGGATGTGAAGAAGTATTTTAGGAATGACCTATAGGGATAGTCAGAAGAGGATATGAGTGTGGACTATGAAGACTTTGTTATTAGTTTTTCACTTTATGATGTAATGTAAGACTTATGAGTGTATCTAGTGTTTCAAAGGCTACTAAACTAATCAGTCTTTCGAGACTTGATCTTTCGTGATCAAGCCAATGTTACGAAGTAATGCACCGACTCTGGGTAGCTGGGGTCGGGGCGTTACAGTTCGTATCAAAGGCAGTTTAGTACTAACCTTGGAAGCTAGATTTAGATAAACTCTGATAAGAGCACATATCCAGAAGATAGACTTTGAGGATTAGTATAGAAGAACTTCCTAGAATTTTGGTATTGTAGAGATGTTGTGAGTTTTCCGAGCAATACATCTCTGTCTGGATACAAGCAGGTAGAGGCGGCTCTGGCACAGATGTACCTAGGGGTAAAACCCAAAAACACCTCTTTGAGCTAGACTCAAACGGGAACTGGTGCACGACAACGGGCCTTGCTGCACTCTTGGTTACGACACTCCCGGGGGATATGCTTTGGATAATTCTCATTTTCTTTACAAACCACTATGAAGGGTTATGACTATATACTTTCTCAAAGGAAACATTTCTTTTTATGATTATGGATTATATCCATAAATAGTTCAATTTATGTAAAGTATTTTACAAATATGGAATTATGTATTTTATTTCATAAACTAATCTAGTGTATGACATTGTTTAGAAATGGAACCTAGTGGAAGGAATGGAAACCATATCAATGTACGCACTCCGTGTAGGGATTGCCCTCCTGCTCAAGATAATTATGGTGGATCTAGTGATACAACTGGTGCTGATCAACTTCTCACCGTACTGGGGCAACTCACGCAGGTTATGAATAATAACCTTACTCATATGGAGCACCCTGATCCGCAACGTGGAGGATCAATGCTAGACCGTTTCATGAGGCAACAACCACCAACCTTCAATGAGAGTACAAATCCTATAGTAGCTGAGCAATGGATAAATTCCTTAGAGAAAATATTCCATGCCTTGGGGAGTAGTGAAAGGGAGAAAGTTGTCATGGCAGTTTACCGCCTCACTGGAGATGCCGATCAGTGGTGGTCGCTGATTCAAAACACAAAGGAAGATGATGACGTATCGAATATGGAATGGAGGGAGTTCAAAGAGATTTTCTTAGAAAAATACTTTCCTCGTGACCATCGAGCAGATATGGAAAGGCAATTTCTGAGTCTAAGGCAGAAGGAGGATGATAATGTCGCAAAGTATGAGGCTAACTTTACAAGGTTAGCGAGGTATGCTGCTGATTATATATGTAACCCAAGAAGTAAGATTGATCGTTTCTTTGATGGGTTAAAACCGTTTCTCCGTCGAGCATTAGTCTCACAAACCTTCTCAACATACAAAGATATTGTCTCATGTGCTATCAAGACAGAAAAGGAATTCTCGAAGTCTTATGACAACAAAGTAAAGCAAGAGAAGAAGAGAACGGTGGAACAAGAAATGGATAAAGGGAAAAAGGGAAAGAAGGATTTTCCATTATGCGATAGTTGTGGGAAGAATCACCCCGATGCTTGCCTAAAAGGAATGTGAGTTTGTTATAAATGTGGGGGAAAAGGTCACCAGGCGCGTGATTGCAAGGCAAAGAAAGAGGCTATCAATGTTGAATTCTACAATTGTAGGGAAATGGGGCATTATGCAAATGAATGTCCTAAGCGTCAGGGAAATTTACCTCAGAAAAGGCCAAGGGATCAAGGACAATCTTATGCTATTACTACAGTTGAAGCAGAATAACTAATGTATTGGTGCTTTTGGACTCATGGATTATATTTCGGTTATTAGAATAATGTGATATATATATAAGGATTGTACTGTAGTACTTGTTGATTTTAGTAAGGTTTTAATATGATGAAGGTAATCATATTTCTAGTATGTGACAATAAAAGAAACTTTACTTTGTTTGGGGAATCTGATAAATTGATTTTGGAATTAAGATACCTTTTAGAGAAAGTCTGGACAGAGGTATTTTGGATAACTATAAAGGTTGGAGTGGATTAAGTTGATCTTTGGATAGTATTGTTTAAGGTTAAATCATTTCTGAAGATTATTTTTGGAATATTATAATACTATTGTTTTAGGAAAAGGACAACCTGCAGGGTGGGGCATAACCCGCCGCGTCGGACAAAGCTGCAGGAATCGAACCCACAACCATAGTGCGACAAGCCTTTATTTCCTACCACTAGCCTACAGGAAGTCCCTGGTTATTACAAAATAATTTTACTAATATAAATAGTATGTGTTAACATTTGGAACCTTATACAATTAGGAAAAGTATAATATTTTTGGGTTCTATTATTTTTTTGAGTGAAAGATGAGTTGATGGTTGAGACTCTAATTGTCAAGCATAAATATATATATATACCTATATCTTATTCAATAAATAAATTAATTCTTAAACATTAGTAAAGGGATATTAAAACAAAAAAATGTGTTATCATAATATCTTATGTCTTGTTGAACTGATGATATTTTAAATCAACATAGAATGAAGGCTTTGAGGCCCTCAATTTGACAGTTGATTGTGATTGATGACCTCAAACACTCCCTACAAATATTTACGTTTTTCCTCCAATTATATATCTCTAATTTCCACCAATGTTCTCCTTATCGAGATCATAATTTGGTGGTGACTTTCTTATTTCCATTTCCCTCTTATTAAGGCTAAATTTTATTAATCTTATTTCCGATGTGAGTTTTCCACACAGGTATTTTCTCTTTTCAACCTTTTATTTTCAAAGAAAGAATTTCAAATTGCGAGGACGCAATTTATTGAAGGAGGGGAGAATGTAACACCCCGAGCTTCCATGATACGCTTCTCATTAAATAATGCAATGGCTTGCATTGTACGCAACTTCGAGTTCTAAAACACCGCGACTAATAAAAGTAGCTGTTATGAATAGTAATAACCACTTTTTAAAATTATAGAAATTTTATATTTCAAAATGGACTTCATTTTTGGATTCGGAATATCGAAATTAGCCTATGTTGAATTTTTGGTATTTTTCTAAGAACTTCTAATTTTTTATGAATAGTGAAAAATACTTAAAAACAACTTTTTTAATCAAAATAACCTATAGTGATAAATTATACTATTTAGTGGTTTTAAATTAAAATTAGAATATATTTTTACCATTTTATCCAATGGTGGGCATTAGAATTAATTTAACATTGAAATTGGACATAAACAATTGCCAATCTTTTGATATACATTATTTATTAAAAACACGCTATTTGTTGTGAAAGCGGAAATTAATTATAAAATTAAATAATGAAACTTATATGTTTGGAATTTTGTAAAATAGACATCATTTTTGAAATCTGAATATCAATTATAGCTTAGGGTGAAATTTTGGCATTGTTCTGAAAAACTTAAATTTTTGATGAATAGTGAAACCACTAAGTGGTAGTTAAATAACTGATTTTTCGTTTAAATGAAATATTACCACTTCTGTGATATGATTTTCAAAAATACGACATACATGGTTGTCATTAAGATGTAAAATGTGGTTCAATGAGATTAAAATAATTTTTTGGTGAATAGTAACTTTTAAGTTCTTAATCACGATTAGAGGTAATTAGTGTAGTTTAAGGTACAAATAATGTTTTAATAATATGAGATGAGCATGACACTTGTCCTACTCCTATTGGATGATTCATGGAAGACCAAGACAACCCATGGGTCAACTTGGGGACCCCATGGAGCCACTTTAGTTGGAAAATGACATTAATATATATTTATTTAATGTTAAAATTAAATTGACACAAACATGAGTTATTGTACTAAAATAGTTTTTAAGTGGGGTTACACAAGTCCATATATTGACTATAAATATTCATTAGAAAGCTAAAAATATTTCCTACATCATAGTATTTTCTTTATAATTTTTATACATTAAATAAATTAAATTATTTATGACATCATTATGATGCAGCGATGACCTCATTATTTAACGATTTAAATAAAATGAGAAGATAATGCAAAATACAAGGATTACACTTGTCCAAAGCCTATTGGATGAGGAGATTTCAAAACCTTATCACCTTAGCCTCGAATTATATAAGTGTGGGACCTTTAGAATCCGAAAAGCATTGTGAAATAATGTATCATTTCAATCTTTCCAAAAGTGCCCCTCCTCTCCACTTATAAAAGGCCCCCACCTCTCCCACATCATTTACACTTTCAAGCCATTTGTCTCGGCCAACCTCTACCCAAATACTCTCCCAACTTCCACCTATTACTTCTAGAAGCCTTACTTTGGGCAGAACTCTTCCCAAGGAAGCCTTTGGCTCAAATCAAAAAGAGTTACTCAATTTTGAGGTAATGTCTTTTCTAATGTTGTTTTGTTTTATTTTTCTTCTCCAACCCCCTAAACTCTTTTTATTAATTTCTTTTGTAACAAAACCAGTATCCTCAATATACTAGGATGTTTTTATAAGAAGTATTCGAGCTAAACTTACACACACCTACATCTAATGGTTAAAGAACATACGATTTCTGTGGATGGCGAATTTCTGCCTCACGAAACGATGATTGTTCAACACTCATATAACACCTTCAAAGGTGTCCATTAAGATGTCACTATTTTTATATATGATATATAATATGTTTATGTTTTACTTATGCTTCTGTATTTCTCATTTATGGCATACTTTATGATTTCCATTATGGGTAAAACGCGATAATTTCATTTTAGGAAGTGCGGACTACCGCCCCCTCAAAGTGATTTGAATCGTTAATGCCATATGTGGGATGTATAAAGGATGGAGTAAATGGTATTATACACTATATTATACTGGAATTATATTATACATTTATATCATTATTATTTAGTTCCATTAAATATGAAATTGAAATGAAAGTAGCGTTCATGCGTACGTACGGCTTACCGTCTCCATGAACAGTGCATTTCATTTCTTACCTCTAAATGTTATGTAATATTATAAATGAATGTATATACTGGATATATAAGATATATATGACATCTAAATCATGAATATAATTCTGGAGATAATGGATATTCTACCACATAAACAACTTGTAATTATAAGAAGTTTATTGTTGACTCAAGTACCAAAGATCGAAAAAACGACCGTTATTAACTTAAATAATTACATAATGTTCATATCATTGTAATAAGTGATATAATAAGGATAATAAAATTGAAAATGGTTCTTAATAAGATGTATATTAATTCTAGTTTATTATTCAGGAGGTTAAAGAACGGTTGAGTCAAGTCAGACACGAGGTAAGGGAATTTTTAACCCAATTTCCATTCATTGGGTTAATCTCCTACTTTCAAATTATGTCATGATATTATTATGTCCTATCTTGTATTTTTACATTATTTTTGTGTACTTATAGTGAATACACATTATATATGTACTTTATTTAAAAAAAAAGATCTTTTTAAGGACTTTGTCTCAATCCCTTTCATTGAGGCATATTTGGTTTTATACACAACTTTCTTTTATACGGTGTATAAACCCCTTTGACTTTTACATTTATTCAAAAGGAATCTTTTTTATACGAAGCGTTTTGCTAAACGACAAAAGGGAATGTTTTTCTTTCCGTACTTATGCGGCGACAACGACTTCTCCGCCGCCGTGACCATTATTTGAATTTCGGCTTCCTATACAAGCCATCTTTTTTTTAATGAAAAATAAATACAAAGTTTTAACTTTCTTTTATTTTGGTATTGAAAATGGTTTTGAAAGCGTTTTTATTATATCAATGTGTTGTATTGATATCTTGTGATTGAAATGTGGAAATGTTATGTTTCCTTTATGCATGTTTTATGTGATACGATTATGTTATGGTTTATGATATTTTTTAACCTATTCATATGAGGAATGTATTGGACTTAATAAGTGACGGGTCGAGCCCGCTATAGCTCCTCGATGCATCGGTAGGTCTCATGAGACAACTAGACGTGGAATTGGCCGAGGCCCTTTCCCAATTTGATTTATGATTTTTGCCGAGGCCTTAATCATTTTAGACGTCTTGGCCGAGGCCTTGACAAAGTGTTTCAGAATGTCTGGCATTATACATTCCCTCATTATGAAAGTGGTTATTGATATTGCATGTGATTATTCGACCAGTAGAATATCCATGTGAAGAAGTGAATGGCATTATCTCATTTTACTTTTGCCATATTATGTTGAAGTTCATGTTAAAAGGCTTTTTTTTATTTATACATTGCCTTAATTGTTAATGATTATTTATGAAAGCTTCCGCATTATTGTTATCCTTACTGAGCATCTGAGCTCACCCCTTTCAATGTTTTAATATTTTCCAGGATGCGAAGAAGTATTTTAGGAATGACCTGCAGGGATAGTCAGAAGAGGATATGAGTGTGGACTATGAAGACATTGTTATTAGTTTTTCACTTTATGATGTAATGTAAGACTTATGAGTGTATCTAGTGTTTCCAAGGCTACTAAACTAATCGGTCTTTCGAGACTTGATCTTTCGTGATCATGCCAATGTTACGAAGTAATGCACCGACTCTGGGTAGCTGGGGTCGGGGCGTTACACTTATGCTGACAGGAATTGGAGACCACTAGAGTTCGAGGATGACGATCACGTCCTTATATGGGTTTCACCTCGACGAGGTTTACAGGGATGTGGCCAATGCGGCAAGTTATCTTCGAGGTTTAGTGGAACTTCTTAGGTCCTCAGCTTGGTAGGCGAAGAGGTTTACCGCTTGACGCATCCACCTCAGTTTCACCTGGTGCACGACGACTTCCACGAATCTCAACTGAGGAGATACGTGTGTGATCATTCACATATCATCGACCTCAGGGAGTTGGATGTCGATGACAGGGTGACATACACGGAGGTTCAAGTGGGTATCGAGGATTGATAGGAGCAGATCCTACGAGGATGGATGATTCCTCGGGTGTGCTTTCTCTGGCAGTACGGGAACCTCCAGGTGAGCACATGAGAGCGAGAGGCTCAGATGCATGCTCAGTACTGCTTTTGTATCCCTAGTTTGTGTTAAAGATTTATGAGGACGTAAAGCCCTGAGGTGGGAGTAATGTAAAGACCTGTAAAATTCAAGGGAAATTTTTTCTTAATTTTCATTGTAATTTTACAAGAATTCATTTTCTGACGGCGCCTGATTCCAAGGCCCAATTGTGACCGGAATCAATTTCTGAAGTTTAGCTCAGGTACGTTCAGTGAACGAACGAGCGGGGTTTTCTATCTTTTGAACCGGTACTCAGAATTGAAATCCAAGGACACCGATGAACTCGCATCACCGGTATTTGCTTAAGAGGACTTTTACCGTAGGTGCGTTTGCTTGGGAGGAGAAGTTAAATTTTGGGGTTTAAGGAAGAAATAAATAAAATTGTGAACAATTTTATTTTTGTTAACCAAGGGAGTTAAATTCTACCATGGGAAGTTGTTGGTGGGACCCACAACCACCCAACTTCCCATGTGTGGATATGGGGGAGGTGGGGCCCACAAGAGACCCTAACCCACCTTGATCTTCCCATAACCCCCTTGACCTCCCATAACTCACTTCCCTCTTAAATTTTGTAACTCCACTTTAACTTGTGTAACTCTCCCCTATCTCCTCTTTAATTTTTCCAAAACACATCTTAAATTAATTTATTAAACCTCTTAAATTAATTTAACAATGTGTTTGAATTTTTAAAAAAGTTTGAATGCATGGAAAAATAATAAAATAAGGAGAGGCCTTATTTTATTTTTGTGAGTTTTGTTGGGTGAGAGAATTTGGGAGAGAGCTCTTCCCTCTTCTGAAGAACATCATCTCCAAATGAAGAACGACCTTCCATCTCGGCGAAGAACGCTCTACGTTTTCTCCAATCCTTTTTCTTCCTCTTCCATGACAAGGAAGGAGACACCGACCGTGGAGACCGACTTCAACAACAACGTTCTCCTTCTTCTTCCGAGGTTGACGGAAGCGATACATTTCTTCCGCGACACCCGACTACCCCGACGTTCAACTACCACGACGTTCGACTTCCGCGACTCGACGACGTGCGACGTCAATTTTGAGGCAGGGAAATTTTATTTGGTGTTCTCTTATCTTTTGAGAAAAGAATGACGAGCGCGGACCAACCATTTCCAGGTTGATCAGTGGATCGCTCATTCATGCAGGTTGATGTTGAGGTTTATTGATTTTTCCGTGAAATATTTCTTTGTCTTATGTAGACTTCTATTTGATGGCCGCTTGCTATCATTATAACGGGAGGAGGTTGGACCGCACAAACACAGCCGGCCCTCCTCCCCCTTGTTGTTGATTATGATGCGGTTCGGAAGATGGCGGCACGGTGCGACGACACCGCGCGGGAACCTGGAGTGATGCGGCAAGGATGCGCGACACCGTCGTGCTGCGCCGTCAAGGTCGAACAAAAGTGTGGTCGTAGTTGGGGCCGCGAAGGCGAACGGAAGACTCCGCAGTTGTTTCTTTTGACATTCGGATCGTCAGGTATTGATGGAACGGGCTGCAGAGATGATTTGATGTTTCCGCAGTGAAGAACGGGACCCGGGATGAGCATCGGTGCATGCGGAATTGGAAACGGACCATCGGAGAAACTCCGGTGGCCCGCGGACACTACTAGTGGGGCCCCGGCGTGCCGCCTGGAGAAACCGCCACGGCTGAAGCCGCGGCGGCGAGCTGGCGGATCCCGCGACCGCGAGGGATCCAGGGGGGGATGCGGTGCGCGCCGCGTCCACGGAGCACCGGCTCGCTGGCCGAGCCAGCGAGCCCCCCGGCCGAGCAGGGCCGGCTTGGGCAGACTGGGCTGTGCCGGCCGGGCCGGGTCGCGCCCAGTCGGGTCGCCCGGTTCGGGCCGACCCAGGGGGTGTTGGTACGGGTCGGTACGGGCCCAAACCCCCCGTTTTCGGACCTTTTCGGTATTTTGCCCATATCATGGGCTATAGAACTCCGATGGATGCACCGTCAGCGACTCTATGATCCTTGGACCGAGACGGTCGTTTTGAGATATCTCACTCAAGGTTTTGGAATACATTTTGTTCGGCCGTGTTGGTTCGTACACGAAACTAACCGGGTCCTCGGAGCGGAAACACTCGTAACATGAGCTCCGGACGTCCGATTGACGGGCCGTAGACTTTGTTAGATTCTTCTTGATGAGATGGAACTTTTGGCTTACTCCACTTGAGGTTTGGATGTCGTCGGAGTGCGTTCGGGTTGGTTCACTCACGAAACCAACCTGGCACCTGGAATGAAAAAAAAAGCCAATAACTCACAGACCATGCATCCGATTGACAAGACGTCTATCTCGTTGATCTACTCTTCATGAGATAGAACTTTTGGCAACATTCTCTTGCGTTTGGGATGCAATTGGATAGTGGCTGAGTTGGATTGCACCTGAAATCCAACCGGGCCCCTGGAACGGAAAAGCTGATATCTTTCAGACCGGACATCCGTTTGACGAACCGTCAGCGGCGTTGGTGATCACGTAGAGAAACGGTCCCTTTGAGTATACCCTTTGAGAGTTCGGGGTACAGTTGAGATACAACCGTTTTGGTTCACACACAAAACCAACCGAGCCACTGGAACGAAAAGGCTAGTAACTCACAGACCGGGCGTCTGATTGACACGCCGTCTATCGCGTTGAGACCCCTATGATGAGGCGGTTATTTGAGGTAATTCTTCGTGGGACTTTGAGATACATGGAGTATCTACTAGTAGCTCGTCGAGCGGACCCTCCCAGAGACGAGCGTATGGAGTACGGAGACCGTGTAGCTGGCTGTGACCTGGTGACTGCTTGTCCGATTCGATTCGGAATGACTAGAATCACCCAGTGGGGAGCACTACTTTGTGAGGTGACAGACCCATGGCGGAGGAGCAATACTATGTGAGGTGGCCGACCCATGGTGGAGGAGCACTACTGTGTGAGGTGGAAGACCCGCAGTACTCGAAAGGATGAGTACCTCAGTAGTCATAGGTTGGTGAGCAGTACCTCGGAGACGTGACAAGATCACTGTACTTCCAGAGACGGAGCTCTTCAGCAGTTACAGTTTCGATAATGAAAATCCTGGTTTGAGCTGAGTCTATGAGCATTGTGTTTACCTCAAGATTGAGATGAGTTACTTGATAATTGGGGTATATGTATGGGCATATACCTAAGTAGAGGTTATCTGTTGATATCTTCTTTGTGGTTATCCTTGTTGGTTTTAGTGAGACCTTCAGGGTCTCAGGGTCCCTACTGAGTATCCTTATACTCACCCTTTCACGGGCTATGCCCGCATCTCATTGTGTTGGTTGCAGACGACGAGCAGTGCTGACGGAGGCCGAGTGTTCGAGGACTGGACGATACCCGGAGGTGGACCACACGACGAGACAGTACCCAGAGGTGGACCACACGACGAGTCAGTACTCGGAGGTGGACCACACGATGAGTCAGTATCCGGAGGTGGACTTCACGACGAGACGACACACAGAGGAGGTTGACGGGAGAGATCATTGAGGAGCTGCGCTATCTGTACCTACCCTTTAGGTAGGATCCAAGGAGGATGACCCAGGAGCTGCTTCCTTTCTTCCAGCTGTTGTCTTTGTTCATTTGTAGCTATATTTCAAGTTGGGTTTTTATTCTGGCCCATTTACTTTTCAGAACTTTCTTTGTACTTAGTGTTTTACTTCCGCTTGTACTCTGTGGTGTTTTTTTAATTTTATAAAGGAAATGCCTTCCCAGTTATCGGGATTTACGCCTTGGGTACTAGTCACCAGCCCCTAGCCTATGGAAGGCGGGCTTGGGGTAGTCACGACACGAGCCCCGAGGACGGGTCGTGACATCCCTAGTGAAGTAATTTAACAGCGACCATTATATATATATTATTATGTGTTTACCAATATTAGTTATTACCATCAATGAGTACATTATAATGGTTATATTTTTCATAACAAAATGAGATGTTGTTTGTTTTTTCTTATTGTTTCATTAGAAAAAATCTATTTAACAAAAATTTTATTTTAGTGAGTATTATTGAGTATAATTTTTTTATTTCAAAAAATACCCACTAATAAGGTTTAGCATTGACCACAATGGGATTACAAAGTTACCAACAACTATATATGAAATATGAAATTTGAAAACACAAAATATAACCCAAGGCCTATATCTATGAGCCACCCACATCAGCCGGGTCATGGCACCTTCCATTTACATTGTTAGTGTAGTTAACCCACCACTATCACCACTACCCATCAAAATTAGAGATGGTCACTAGATAAACCAAAATGTATAAGAACCCTTCGACCTGTTAACCTCAAATTATACATTGTCCATTATTTTAACTTGTCACCACTATAGAAATCCATCATCGATGAAGAAAAAACATCATAACAGAACATCACATACCCTAAACCTCATCAATGTTAGAAATAACCATTAGATAGATCACCCAGATGAATAAAAATCATTCAATAATGAATTTAGGGATAAAACATTGATCAAAATATGTAAAATGAAAAAAAAAATTCATTTTCATTTCCTTTTATAACTCTGCAAGACACCATCTTCAATGAGTAAGAGGTCTGGATCATCATCATAGTATAAAATTAACTCATATCACATAAGGAACACCACCAGCTTCCAAATCCCACATCCAAAAACCTTTTAGTTTCTAATGATCAATATCCAACTAGGAGAAGATCATCGAATCATGGGGATAGATTAGGTATTTTAGTGGCCAAGGGCTCTAGATGAAAACATCATCAATTATACTAAAAATAGATTCTAAGAAAAAACAATCCAACATGGGAGCGCCAAGAAAACTACCAACCACAGAAAAAACTGATAACCCCTCTAATACCCCACCTCGAATCCTATTTGGAATAGTTCAAAGGAACATGAATCCATAGTAGGTATGAAGCATCAAGGGGATTCATCAGTAAACAATATTTATCAAAACCATCAAGAGGTTTACATTGGAGCTATTACAAATAATAATGACACCCCTAGAAATAATAAATAGATGGTACTAGAGGGAAATGAGAGGAGAAGATAGAGTAAAAATTGTATTGGGGAGGGGGAAGGCCCTAGAAACAAAAACTTCCCCCTTAATCTAAATGCTGAGGGGTACGCTACGGTGAGAGGTAGAAGAGATTGATTCCACTTAGAGGCTATTTTCCCATTTTCTTTACATTTTAGGACTAATATTCACTATAATCATTCGTTATTACATTATACCCCCTAAAAATAATTTCATAATAAAAAAATTTATTATCAGGATGAAAAAAAGTGTGGATATTTTTGTCACATTACATCCTCAGGTTTTTCTGCATCTTCCTTAAACTTGTGATTTGTCTATAAAAAATTGACCAAACGGGTTGTTTTTTCCAACAAAAAGTTATCAATTTTATCCATTATATCTACTGTAAATTTATCAAAAGAGAGATCGTGTTTCATTTTCATGATTTATATGTCATGTATATGTAAATTGTTTGGAATGTACTTCCTCAAAATTGACACATTAAACACATGATGTACTTTGGACATGTGATGAGTGAATGATAGTGAATAATATAGAGTTATGAAAAGATCAATGATGTATAAGGGACTGACATTACTAGGGAATAAATTTTAAAAACAAGGATATTTTAAATTACATGTTCTCCTTTAAATCCTAATGTGTTCAATAGCTTGGTTCACATGCAACACCAAAACACAACGAAATAAATGAAATTATGTAACTATTCAAATTTATCCATATAATTTTTTGGGTAAATATTGATATAACATAATTATAAAACATATACATATAGAAACAAAAAATAAAATTTATTACTAAAACTATGAAATCAATGAAAATTAAATTTGGATAGCTAATTAAAAAATATGACTAATTTATGCTTCAAAATTCAATGCTGCTAAAATTAAATTTTATGTGATTTATCTTAAGATATAAAATTTATTATATATAAATGATATTATTGATATGAATAATATATTAAAAAACATTTGATTAGTAATTGATATAAAATTGGAATAATAATAGTTAACACATTTTTAATAGTTGGTTTCCTATAAAAACCATTTTCATTTTATGTTTGTTTATTTATTGAAAATATAAATTCAATAATTTAATAATTTTAATTTAAAAAAATTGAATTAAATTTTTATTCATAATAATTTATTTATGCATTAATTTTGGGAATTTTTCATAATACATTGTATTAAAGTTGCATAGTATAATAATACAAATATTGTAAAGACCATCAATTTTATGAAATTATCATAATAAAATAATGAATTAAATATTTTTAAACCTTTATATATAAATTATATATATATATATATATATATTTATAATTATGATAAATAATTTAAAATTTAAAAATTTGTTTATAGAACCCACATATATTATTTTCTAATCATAACTAATATTTGATTCTAAAAACTAATTTATTCGCTTATATTAAAATTTTAGTTTTCATCACTTATAGATATTAAATACAATAACATTTATTTGATTTTTTATATTGACATGAAAATATTATGAAATATGGTCAATTTCATGAACCCTACCTCTATTGGAACCTATACTGGGATGATAATGAGCGGAGGAAGATAATTATTAATGGAGTCGCGCCTTTAAAAGGTCTCAGGATGTTGACTCGAACCAGTGGTATAAAAATATAAAATATGGATGTAATTTTAATCAATAATAATTTTATAATTAAGATATATAGTGAATAACCACCAAGATACTCCATCACATGATTTTATAAAAAAATAATCATCACCTTTTCATTTAAAATGTAAATAACTACAAGAAAATATGTCCAAATAGAACCAATAGAAAAACTATGGTAGAAACCCCACATAATCTCTGATCTCTAAGAATTTTTTTCCCAACATGGTCCCTAAACCCGACATTGAATCCTAAAAATAAGATATATACATAGTGTCATCATAACATGTATACTCAGTATGATCATAGCCAAGGTCTGCCATAAAAATGTGAAAAAGTGAATGTTAATGCATCAGTGAACAAATACTAGAACCAAAAAGGAAATAAAATTGAAAAATATATATCTAAACATCACCATATATCACAAACCAAATAGCAGAATCATTTAATAAGATAATGATAGGAGAAAATCAATAAAGAGAACCACCATCCTCTTCCCCATAGAGTTTCCACTCTCACACCCCAATGTTCATCATACCGTAATCCTATCCCATCCATGAAATCACATCAAAAAATATCAATGCATCTATGATTTGGTTTGGGTCATAACCCTACTTACCCTTTCATTTTGTAAGACTTAACATCCCATTATGGCATCAATGTCAGCATGCACATCACTGGTGCTTCTATAGTAACCTCACACATTAATAAAAATTACTGAAGTAGTGTATTAAGAACATGAAAGACATAAACCACATTCACTCCTTCAATGTATACCCCCACTACACATCACATCGTCTCATAAAAACACATCACTACCAATTGTTCGATCATCAAGGGTTAGGATATGCCACCAACAATATCATACTACAATTGTAGGGGGAGCAGGGAAGAGGGGGTAATCAAATATATACACATCACTACATAGAGGTTGGGGATTACACCCCTAGATGAACTTGATGTCGGTACATGATACTTTATTTAGGTTGGATTCAGATATAAAATATAATTAAAATTCAAACATATATAAAATTATAACTAGAAAACACATAATATTGACATAAAGGATTCATATTAGTATATCACCACCTTCATCTAATCATACAAAACAAATGAATTCTACCATACAATACAAAAAATATATGTAACCCACCATATATAACAATCATAAAAAACCCACAATTAATTTCCTTCAATTATATATTTACTAGATTCTAGTATTTTTAGTTAATTAAAAATTTAATGAAAATCAGTTATATCCATCACTCATATTAATTCCATTCAAGTTTAACTCATTAATTATCATCCAATTAATTTTTCTTTTACTAAATTTAAATTTCATTTCCATATTGATTAATCCATCCTCTTCTAGTTCTATTTTATATTTAATAATTCATATTTTATCGCTACCAAGATTATACCCACACAAATAACCCATCCCAATAAAGAAACATTCACACATCCCAACCACCTCACATATTACATCGTAACTGATACCAAACATTGATGTAGAATCCAAATATTCCCACACAACCACAAGATGAAAACATCAACGACACTAGAATACATAACATCATATTTTATTTTTTGGTTAATTATCATAATCATTTATATATTTCTATAAAAATATACCATTTTTTGTACGAGTATTTGGAAAGAAATTTTAGGTTTACACACAATGAGATAATTGGATCCATATAAGAGCATTAATTTTTATGTTTTGTTACATAAAACAACAAATCAATCAAGGGTTATTAATCTAAAACATTAAAACTCAACAATTTTTTATAATATGAAATAGCAATCATTACTTATAAATAATATACAAGAAAGAAAACATTAAATTACACCTCATACCCTCTAATTTAATTATATCCAATTAATTATGTCCATTAGTTGATATATTCCTTCTATTAAATAGAAAACTAAACAATTATATTTTCATAGTTATTGAAAATGAGAGGGAGAAAATGACCACCACATGGAAAATAAGTTGTATAATATTTTTAAGGGAAATCATGTTAAAAAATGATGATGTATTCACTTGGAAATTTCCAATTTAAGGGACTAATTATTCTTTCAAAATTCTCGGAGATGGGAGGATAAGATAGAGAAAAAGGGGTATACATCTGATGCCACACGTTGCTTCAGAATACAGAGTTGTAACTAAGATATTTAATACTACTAGAATCAAGAAAAATAAGGTTCTTGGTAGAAGTAGGAAACTCTTAATGTTTAATAACAAGGTTATGGTTTATCTAAACTCAAAGAAATAAATATAAGTTTCAAAAAGAGAATATTAACTAATTTAAGGAATCTAAGTAAGGTTTCATTGAATATTTTTTCTTATTAATTAAAATTGAGTTCGATTTTATTTAGAAAAACACATGGAATGAACCTCTATTGAAACATAGGTTTATGTAATTTAATTTTTAAATTCAATTAATATAGATTTTAAAAGTTTTAATTGGTCATTAAATTTATTTTTATAGTTGGAAACTTTTTTTCATGAAAATTATAAAAAAAGTATGCATTTTTCTAAAATTGGGAAAAAATTGTAAACTATTGGAATGACAACAAAGGGTTTAACTATGTGAAGGGATTATGAGGATATGATATGTAAAATGAGACCATGTGAACAAACATGGAAAATAATAGGGGTAAGGAGTCCCAAACACCCCCTTAACACCTCCATGACATGAGATAAAATTGCCAAGGGATTTTGGGAATTGGGGTATTATATCAATGACATCATAGAAAATTATGATCCTTGATGATAAAAACAGATCCCATAATAAAATAAAAAATCATTAATAAATAACCATCTGTGAGAAAACATTCAAGGAGCCTTTACTTTTGGATCAACTAATATATTCAATGTACTGAAAGATCTAGAAATGAATGTCGTTACTTTTAGTGGATTTGGTTCTAAGGAGGAGGAAAATCATCATTTTAATATTTTTATTTTAGTGGTTACATAACCCACTTGCGGAGAAATTATGTTCAGAATGACAAGTCAAGGGTGATAGTAAGGTACTCCTCAGGTTGAAAATCCAATTCTCCTCTTTTTCAATGTATTCTACCATGATTTGGAATTCCATGGGATTGGGAGTGAGGGAAAAAGTTCCTTAATTTTGAATGAGTGATGTATTTTTCACATATCCATTCTTGTTATTTTGAAATCAAAATAGAGTTGTGTCAATGTCTCCTTTTTTTCTAAAAGCTTGGATTTCTCATATTTATTTAGGAAATATTTTACCAAATAGTATATTTGGGTCTTCTAGAAGTAAGGTGGTTTGGTGGAATGTGTGGATTCTCCAGAAGAACATGTTACCACTAAAATTAAATATAGGGAATATGATGTTCTGTTCATATTTGTCTGTGCAAAATGTGATGTTGAGGAGATTGGTAAGCTATGGAGAGACATTTCATACATCAATCTAGGGGGCCTTCCATGGTTTGTGGAAGGGGCTTTCAATGTTATTGTGGAATAATTAGAGAAAATAGGAGTATTGGGCCATTGTAACAGATCGATAGTAGAATTTAGACTATTTATGGTGTCAAATGGATTCTGGATCTTGGTTTTTCGGGTTATATAATTACCTAATTTAACAAATAAAAATGGATTAGTCGAATTTATTTTATACTAGATAGATGTATTTCCAATCTAAATGCCTTGAATTCCTTCCCATAATCATCATTTTATCATCTTCCTAGATTGTTGTCCTTCCATTCTCTTTTGATGGTCTCCTTAAAGACAGAGAATAGAAGAATGAAAAAACATATCTTTTCTAGTAGTTGGATTAGGATGGAGGTTTTCAATCAATTGGTTCATAACACATTGAACCAACTAGTGTCTAAAAATACTAGGTCTAGGTTGTCAGAACGTCTTAAACAATTGAGGAAGTATCTTCAAGTTTGGGTGTCGATAAGGCCCAACAACAATGCCCGCTTTGAGATGCTACATAGAGAGATATGAAGTTCTAATGAGATTCACTTAACAAATTTGGATGATTATATTTTTATCATCCTTATGGGGAAGAAATATGAGTTGGATGAAATGATGATTTATCTTAAAAGGATTTGTAGGGGAAGGTCCAGGGATATATTTATCTGAGAGGCCGATCACAAAACAATCTTCTTCTAGGCATTCATAAGATAAAGGATGGTAGCTAAGAAAATCGATCTACAACTTCAGGATTTGTTTTATACCAACAACCTCAATGTGTTAGGGAGTGTCATGACCCATCCCCTGAGGCCAATGTCGTGACTACCCTAAGCCCCCTTTCATAAGCTAGGGGTTGGCGACTAGCACCTAAAAGGCATATCTGTAAAATGGGAAGGCATTGACTCAAAAACTGTACACACAAAGACCAAGAACAAAACAAGAACAAGCCACGTAGTATAAATAATTAATGTAAAAGTATGAACTAATGTAGAATGAGATATAATAAAAACCCAACTAAAAGAAAAATACAACCAAAATGAAAAATACCTCTTGAGGTCATCCACCAAGGATCCTACCTAAAGGGTATGCATAACTCATCACTGCAGCTCTCTTCTTCAACCAATAACCTCTATGTACTGTCTGGTCCTCATTCCCAAACCTCAGTCAAAGCTGCCCATCATCTATATAAGACACAATAAGGTGTGGGTGAATCCTGTGGATGGGTGCGTATAACAATACACACTATGGACCATAGGACCCCTCCAAAGTTGCCCAGAATTAAAGAAAAGAAAAACCACAAAGAATAACCTCAACCACAAAGCAAGTGTAAAATACTCATCTTAAACCAGGTATATAACATAAAGTACATGAATAATGAAGATTATTCAAAAAGCTGGTTCATCTTATTCTATTGAAAGTCTTTTTTTTTCAGATTACACAAGGCCTCTAGGTGATGACACATAGAGGATCACTTGGTGCTGACCCAAAGAGGATCTCTAGGTGCAGACCCACAGAGGATTCCTAGGTGCAGACCCACGGACGATTGCTAGGTGTAGGCCCACATAGGATTGCTATGCAAATACCCATGGAGGATCGGTAGGTGAAGACCCATGAAGGATCACTCGGTGAAGACCGATATAGGATCTCTAGGGGCAGACCAAGAGGGGATCTCTAGGTGCAGACCCACCGAGGATCACTAGGTGCAGACCCACTGAGGATCTCTAGGTGTAGGCCCACAAAGGATCTCTAGGTGTAGACCTAAAGAGTATTGCTAGGTGTAGACCCACATAGGATCGCTAGGTGGAGACCCAAATAAGATTACTAGGTGTATACCCAGAAAGGATTTCTAGGAGAAGAACCAAGGATGATCGGTAGGTTCAAACCCATATAAGATCTTTATTTGAAGACCCACATAGGATTTCTAGGTACAGACCCACAGAGGATCACTATTCTCTCTTCACATCATAGCCATCCATTGGATTTCTGCACAAAGAACGCTTGATTCCAGGAATGTCCTTCCCTAAATCCACTTGTCATACCTAAACTTCCACTAAGTACCACGAAGAAGTAACTCGATGAACCACCATGCCGTTAGTGTTCCAATGTAGAAGACGATGCGTCAATCAGATGCACAGTCTGTAATTTATAGGCATTTTAGTGCTGGGGGCCTAAATAGATTCATGTATGATCCAACCTGGAAATACTCCAACTTTCTCCAAAACTCATGTGGAGTATCTCAATAGGACCTCCTCATCTTAAGGGCTCTGTCGATGTTAACGGTTCATCAAAAAAACGTTCGGTTTAGGAGATATAGATATTTAATCGAAAATGGGCTATAATTGGGTCCTTGTCCAGTTTGACCTAGTCAGACCAACCTGACCTTGGCCATTGGGCCCATCTCAGTTCAGCTAGGCCTATACCGAAGGGTTTGGGCTGTGGGATAGGCCCTTTGGGCCATGGGCTCACCCCGTTGGCCACAGGCATGGGCCACTGGGTCACGGGACAGGCCCGACCCATTCAGCTGGGCACCTACCAGTTGGGCGTGGGGGTCAGCTCCCCTCTAGAATGGCTCAATTGTTGGGGTCCTCTATCAGTGGCTCCAGCTAGCACCACACCACCTGGCCAGTCTGTGTGGACCGGTCTTTTTTAGGACCCGTGAGGTGCGGTTCCACCCTCCCCACGGCATGGAACCATGACCCTCCTCCTCCACGTGTCACCATCATCAATGCGACTAGCAATGGGAGGCCACCCATTTCATCCACTACAATTCCTTTAGGAACCCCCAACTTCTCGCGGACACCACTACTAGTCACCGCCACCGATCACCAGAACCGTCACACCAACGGTAATTCTGCGGGCCACCGGTGAAGCAATGGGGGTCCTATTTTTTTTCAACTGCACCTACGGGCCTTCCTAGATGTCTCCTACACTACCCATCCCTCGGTTTCCCCATATCACCATACTGGTCGGTCGCACATGAAGAACTCAATTAATGAAACATTTAAGGAGGGTCCAAGCCTTCTTCGGTTCATCCCGCACCCTCCATGTTAGAATTATAACAATAAAAAGGGTTCGACGTCATCAATACTATATGAAACATAAAACTATTATAAATAATTCAAGAAAAACCCCTACCTCGAACATGTTGGAAGATGATTTGGATGAGGGAGATGAACTCGCATTCGTAGGTATTCGTCGTCGCCCGTCGTTGTCTGGTTCAAATCCTCCTACGGTCGTCGAAGCTTCATTGTACTTTGGTGGAATACATCACATGCACTTCATTAGAGGTTCCTCCCATGAGTAACCAAAACCCATGCCCATGATTTTTTTAAATAGAATAGAGGGAACCACCCACGTTGCATTTCATTAATGCAGTTTATTAATGAAATATAATTAATGTTCAATTAAAATCATTGAACATCGTGGTTACACAACCCATGGGTCGTGTCATTAAATGAATTACATTCCAGCAACACATTACATGGAGGTCTGACCATCCACCCCTCAATGGCGATAAGAGAATAAAATAACTCAGGGTGTTATTTTTTTGTAAAGTCCAAAAATTAACTTTTTCGTCCAACCATTTCCAGTAAAAGATAAGCTTCTCCTAAGAGAATCTCGGTGCTGCGAATTCAATGGTGCTCGTGAATTTTCAATTCAAGATTCAGTTAAAATGATATAAATTAATGCTTGCACGTTTACTGAACGTACCTTAAAAAAGTTCAAAAATTATTAATATACACCCTCGAACCGCGACAGTCAAGGTTAGGCTTCTTCTAAGGGGAACAAACTCTCACGAGATCAACTATACTATTGGATTTCCAATCTAAGTTACCATTTAGGAGTTAAATAATTTAACAATAAAATAATTGTTTCTTAATTATTTTATTTTTGGCCAAAAAATAACTTCCATAGTTGGCTCGTGCCAACCAATGTTAGGGTTTTCTTAAGGAAAGCATACACTCACGAGATCAGTGGTTGTCTCATATTTTTAATACGAATCACCGTTCACGACTTTAATGCAGTTGAAAAATAAAATAATTTTATTTTGTTATTTGATTTACGGTTATGCCATTTTTTTGATTTCTCACTAGAGGCTTGTTCCGACTAAACTTATGTCATTCTTAGGGTAAACCCGCCATCCAGAACGCAATGATGCCCTCATATTTCTGATCCGGGAAACCATTTAATTGATATTACTATTTTTTAGGAAAACTGACCAGAAACACTATTTAAAGCTTAAATTTTTTTGACCAATCATTCGGGGCACTCTCGGCCTTGGAATCACATGCCTTCAATTTTTAAAGTCTCATAATAATTCTATATAATTAAAAAAAAATTCCAAAAATTTTGGGTCTTTACATCCTTCTCACCTTTGGGATTTACATCCTCAAAAGCCACAACAATTTCAGGGAAACAAATGCGGGTACTAAGCATGTATATGAGCCTCCTTATCCCATGTATTTTCTTGGAGGTTCCCATCCTTCCACTGAACTCACACTAGAAGAATCAACCACCCACAAAGGACCCACTCCAATCGATCCTATATCTCCCCCGGGAACTCTGTGAACGTTGTCGAATCATCAATGTCTAGCTCACCCTATTCGATAACATACAATGGATCATACACGTACCACCTCACTGGAAACACCTGAAATGAATTATGCACCCGGTACATTTTGGGGGGAAGAATTAGGTGGTATACCACCTCTACTACTCTCCTGAGGATATGGAAAGGTCTGATGAAACTCAAAGATTGTTTTTAGCCCTGAAAAATCTCTATAATCCTTGTTGGGGTGAGACCCATAAAAAGAAATGGTCTCTTTCCTCCAACACTAAGAGCCTCCATATCCTGTCGACATAAGGCTTCTGATGGCTTTGTGCAGTCTTCATCTGCTCCTGGATGATCTACACCTTCTCAGTGGTAGGCCGTACCAACTCTAGACACATAAGTGATGAATCCCATAGGTTTGTCCAACATAGAGGTGATCTGTACGGTCTCCCGTACAAGGGCTCAAATGGTGGAATGCCAACGGTGGAGTGATAGATATTTCTTTATGCGAACTCTGCCAAGGGAAAGTAGTCCTCCAATCTACAACCAAAATCAAGTATGTAAGAAAAAATCATGTCCTCAATCATCTGTAAGGTCTACTTCGTCTGAACATTTGTCTGGGGATGAAAGGCAGTCCTCAAGTGTAGCTAAGTTTTTATCACCTCCTATAATCCCTTCCACACCCGAGATGTAAAATGAGCATAATGATATGAGATGATCATAGATGGGACACCGTGAATCCATACTATCTTTCGTATGAAGAGGCGTCACATTACCTCAACTAATCCCTACTATCAGATGGGTAGGAAGTGGGTCGACATGATGAGTTAGTCAACTATCACCTAGATGTAATCTTGGCCCTTGGATGTACGTGGAAGCCCTATCATGAAGTCTATGGAGATTCCATCCCACTTCCATTCTGGATCCTCAAGTGGCTATGTCATGCCTGCTAGAACCTGGTGCTTGACCTTCCCTTATTGACAAGTGGGGCATCTTGAAATGAACTTTGTCACTATGTTCTTCATCATTGTCCACAAGTACTAAAACTAATGGTCATGGTACATATTTTACACACTAGAATGTACCTCCAAATGGGATGTGTGGAACTACATCAACACCTCCTCCCGCAATGTCACTGATACCATTGTGTGTCCTTTGGAGAGGGTGATGTTCTCGCCACCCTTAAAAAATCCATTATGAGCCTTTCATGATAATATTTGAGCACATCGAGTCTCACAGTCAATGTCCCCAAGATATGCCTCTTTGAATCACTGAAGAAGTGGGGGAGTGACTATCATAGACTGGAGGTAAGCTTCTCCATCACTATCCCCAAAGGATAACTGCAATGCTTCTAATTAATCGGTCACCTCACTTAGCATGTGTAGACCCAACCTCCTGCTGAGTGTGTCTGCTACTACTTTTCACATCCAAGGAGCATAGACTATCTCAAAGTCATAGTACTAGAAGAACTCCAGCCATCACCACCTTCTCAGTTTCAAGTCCTTATTTATGAAGATATACTTGATACTCTTGTGATCATAGTAGACAGTAAACCGTTCTCGCAACTATACTCTCTACTCCCGGTGCTCTGTAAGAGCCATCTGATACGCAGTTGTAGATATTGGTGTCATCCATGGGTACAAGCCAATGTAGAAGTACCTCTCCATATGGGGAGGTAATCCTAGAAACAAATTTTTAAAGTATGTTTCTTAAAACTTCAAATTTTGATGGGTACATAAAAATCAAAACACATACTACCCCAAGGGTAAGGCTGGCCGACTTAGGATTGATCTATTGTACCCTCTTATGCATGAGTTTATCTTGTTCTTCATGGGTTTCCTTTCTCACCATCCAAGGAACACCCCATTCCAACATTGTATATATAACACAACCTTTTTTCCTAAAATAGTCAATCTAAGCATGAATTGTCGATAAACAGTCCATACCCAAACTGACATCATAAGGCCTTGACGCTGCCACCACGTGTTTCCAAATGAAACTGTTGCTTGTAGGGTCATATCACACCATCGAAATAAGTGTGATTATTGAGTCTCCTCTCATAGGTATCTCCATACGTAAGGGTTAAGTCAACGGTTTAACCAAAAACTCTAGGTCTTGAACAAGAGTCTTGAAAAGAAGGAATGATTAATACCTATGTCTATTATTTACTAAAGCTAGTAGTAGACACAGATTATACCATAAATCATTCATGGATCCCTTAAGTTACACTTTTTAACCACATGCAGCTACTCCCTTCCCTTGTCCTCCATCTCTCTCTTCATGGTGGGGACCACATTGGGGTGGTGGTTATAACATTTCGAAATGTACACCACCTCTTGCTACTCGGCTAGATCTTCTTTCACGTCTACTAACCTACAGATTCATCTGTCCCTATTAATTCCTCTTCTAGAAACATTTTACATATCCAAATCTCTGAGACTGATGTTAGTTTCCTACTATCCCACAACTGATATTTACTGGCTATATATACTCTACCAAATAATTTTCAACCACAAAGGTTCTCTCTAGGACACTAACACAAGTAGAAATGCATTGGGGAATAGTGTTAGCCCGGATGTCCCTATACACATATTGATTGGAGGTTTGAGCCTTGAATCACTGGTCATATCATATTCATCGGGAACTTCAAATGGTCAGTACGCCTAAAGAATACTATATTACTGAAATGTCATCCTGTAAAAACTATAGAATCTCTTGGGAACACGAAACCCATAAATTTTTATGGTAAGAGGCCCCCTTCTCGGAGGAATGTTCCCAAGATCTATCTATAGAAAAGTCACATAATCGTAAGATAGGGTTAATATAAACCCTGCCATCGCCCTGCTAATACACTTAGAATGCTCACTGCTAGGACCACCATCTGATCTAATGGTTCCCTAACTATATGGAATGTTAGTAACCACCTTAGGATAATACTTAGCTTCCTTTGAGTGGGGATCACCTTAGAACCTGAGGGGTACCTATCACTTAAACTCATGAAAAGCACTGAGCCTATATGTGTCCTCTACCAGTAAAGCCGATAGTAATTGCTGACCAACGGGAAATGGTATCGTTGGGACATCACCTAAAGGTACCATCTCAGAGAACAATACTTGTACTAGATCCTCACCACATTGTGGACAATCTCATGGCCACGCATTGAAATCCTAAAGGGTTGTCTACGTGGAGGTATCTGGAATGTGAATTAACATGATACTTGGTAAAAAAGGTCATACCTCATGAGTTGAATCAAAAGAGATAAAAAAAATTCAAAACACATACAACTTGTGATTTTATGTAACGTTCCAAAAAATAGAACTCAGGGTCCTGGTGTATGGATATGTTTTCACCACACCAACACTAGACTCCCTGGACTGAAATCCAAACTCAAAAAGTTAACACTATTTCCCCCATTGAAAATATAGACTCTTAGCTCATCTAATTGAACTGACCACCTTTTATAGAACTTTGTCATGAACTTTCCCCCGGGACCCATGTCATGACTACCCAAAGCCCGCCTTTCATAGGACATAGGTTGGCGACGAGCACATGAAAGTCATATCTGTAAAATGGGAAGGCATTGCCTCCAAACCTGTATACACATAGACAAGGAACACAATCAGAACAAACCATGTAGTATAACTGTTGAATGTAAAAGTATGAACTAAAGTAGAATGTGCCTGGATAGAAACCCAACTAAAAGAAAAATACATCGAAAAAATATCTCCCAAGGTTGTTCGCCAAAGATCCTAACTGAAGGGATGATACAACTCGACACAATGGCTCTCTGTGTCAATAGGTCACCTCCTTGCACCATCTCGTCTTAGCTCCCAAACCTCTATCAAAGCTGTGTGTCGTCTGCATAAGACACAACAAGGTGATGATGAAGCCCATGCAAGGGTGAGTATAAAAATACCCAGTAGGGACCCTGAGACCCCTGAAGGTCTTTTGGAATTCCATAAAATAAAAACCCCAAAGCTTAACCCCAATTATAATGAAAAAGTAATATACTCAACTCAAACCATGTATATAACTTAATGAATAAGAATAAATATTATTAGTCATAAAGCTATATCATATTATTCTAATGAGATTATTTTTATTATAGACCACACAAGGTCTCTAGGTGCTGACTCATAAAGGATCGCTAGGTGCTAAGCCATGGAGGATCGCTAGGTGCTGACCCACAGAGGATGGCTTAGTGCAGACCCACGAAGGATCCCTAGGTGCAGACCCATATAGGATCTCTAGGTGCAGACCCAATGAGGATTTCTAGGTTTATACGCATGTAGTATCGCTAGGTGTAGACCCACATATGATCGCTACGTGCAGACACATAGAGTAATGCTATGTGTAGACCCACAAAGGATCACTTGGTGTTGACCCAGGGAGGATTGCTAGGTACAAATCCACGAAGGATCACTTGTTGCAGACCCACATAGGTTACCTAGGTAAAAACCCCTAGAAGATCACTAGGTGTAGACTCGTAGAGGATCGCTAGGTGCATACCCATGGAGGATCTCTATTCTTTCCTCATGTCATAGCCCAACATTGGATTCCCACACTAAGCACGCAAGATTCCAGGAGGGTCCCTTCCTCAAGCCCTTGGTCACCACTAAACCGCCACTACATCCCACAAATAATTAACCAGATGAACCTCCATGTCATAAGGGTTATAAATCAACAGATGGAATGTCAATCGGAAGCCCGGTCTGTAAGTTATAAGCATTATATTACTGGGGGCCCAATTGGATTTGAGTCCGATCCAACCAGGCCGTACTCCAACGTTCTCCAAAACTCATGTGGAGTATCTAAAAATGACTTCCTCGTCTTATGTGTTCTGGATCCATAAGCGATTTGTCAATCAAATGACCAGTTTAGGAGATGAAGCCCTTTAATTGAAAATGGGCCACCCGTGGGTCCGATTTCGGTCTGACTCACTCAGACAGACCCGACCCAGACTACTAGCCCCGACCCAGTTCAACTGGCTCTGGTCTGAAGAGGCTACACCGTGAGCTTGACATGTTGAGCCATGGGCTCGGCCCACCGGGCTGCTAGACCAACCCGACCAGCTGGCTAGGCATGGCCCAAAAGATGGGTGCAGGGGTTGGCTTCCCTCCCGAACGGCTCGACCGTTTGGTCTCCTCAATCTGTTGCGCCCGCTGGTGCTGCACCACCTGAACAATCTTTGCAGGCCAGTGTTTAGTGGGACCCACGGGGCACATATTTTATCTTTGCGGCTTCTCGAAGCCACATCAATCCTCCGTGGTGCGCCGCCATCATCAATTCAAACAACGATTGTCAGCCGCCCCATTCGTCTGCTTGAGTGCGTTCAGGCAACGTCACCTTCACGCATTCGCCTGTCCCACCGTACCGGCGGTGCTTCCTCAGGCCACCGTTGAAGCCACAGTGGTCCAATTTTCTTTCTAAATCTGTCTAGAGGCCTTCCGGGACATCTCCATGATTGCACGGCCCTCAGGTTCACATTGCCTCCATATTAGTCAGTTTCCCATGAAGAACGCAATCAAAGAAACGTGGCCGAGAGTCGAGACCTTCTCTAGTTCACCCTGCGCCCTCTGTGATAGAGTTATAACAATGAAAGGGTTAGACATCATCAAGAGTTGTTGAAATATAAAAATCTTATAAATAATTTATGAAAAAACCCTACCTTGAACTCATTTAAAGACTCTATTCATGAGGGAGACGAACTCTTATTCGAAGGTGTTCGTCATCACTCATTGTTGTCTGGTTTGAATCCTCAAACAATCGTCGAATCTCCATTATTCATTGGTGGAAGACATCGTCAGGACTTCATCAGAGGTTCCTCTCATGAGTGACCAAAACACATGTTCTTGATTTGTTCAAATAGAAGAGAGGGAACCACCTACGTTGCATTTCATTAACGCAGTTCAATAATGAGCCGAAACTCATGTTTCATTAAAATAAATTAATGTAGTGGTTACACAACCATATGGTCATGTCATTAAATGACTTCCATTCAAGCCTAACGTTACACCATGGTCCCGCCATCCTCTTATAAATGGTGAGAAGAGAATAAAATAACTCATGGAGTTTTTTTGTAAAGTCCAAAAAATCATCTTTTTCTTTTGACCCTTGCCATTCGAATTTAAGCTTTGCCTAATCAAATCTCGGTGCTATGAATTCAAAGGTTCTCTTGAATTTTCAATCTGAGCACCAGTTTAAATGATAGAAATCACCACTCACACATTTACTGAATGTACTTTTAAAATGTTCAAAAATTATTAACAGAGACCCTTGACCCACGCCAGTCAAATTTAGGGTCTACTTTAAGAGAAAAATCCCTCACAAGCTCAATGGTACTCTCAGATTTCCAATCCGAGTTACCATTTAGGAGTTCAAGAATTTAACAATAAAATAATTTTTACTTAATTATTTTATTTACGGCCAAAAACTGACTTCCACTATTGGCCCACACTAGCAAAAGTTAGGATATTCCTAAGGAAAGAATACCCTCATGAGTTCAGCGGTGGACTCATATTTTTAATCTAAGTCACTGTTCATGAGCTATAGAAATTTTAAAAATAAATTAATTTTATATAATTATTTTATTTAAATTTATTCCATTTTTGGGTTTTCTCCTTAGAGGCATGTGCCGACTAAACATAAGTCGCTCCTAGGGTCAACCCGCAATCTTGAACGTAATAATCCCTCATAATTCTGATCTGACAACCTATTTAAGAGTTATTCATATCTTTTAGGTAAACTTCTCACACACGCTCTTTGAAGTGTAACATTTTTTTGATGGATCATTTTGGGCACTATAGGGCTTGGAATCACGTACCTTCAATTTTCACAGTCTCTTAATAATTCTATATAATTAAAAAAATTATACAGAAATTCTGGGTTTTTACAGGGAGGCTGGATTTAGTGAATTTTGAAGGAATTTTGGCTAGGCCTAAAAGAAAAATGGTCTGTATAGATGAGGAGATCATTAGTTGGGAGGATTTCTTGGAATGTATACCCATGATAGTGGTTGATAGTGATAATGAAAATTTAGTGGCTTTTCCAAATGGGTTGGATATTTACAAGGCAATACTAAGTTTAAAGCATGATAGAATTCCCAAACTAGATGTATTTTTGGAATATTTCTTCATGGAAACATCTTAAATTATGAAGGATCACCAAAAATATTCTCGATGATATTTTTTTAGAGGTGGGTGGATTTACTAATAATAGATGGTGCTTTTCGAGTGGTGTTGATTCAAAAGGTTTCCCAACCATTCTCCATCAACCAATATAACCTGATTTTCTTGTGAAATGTCATATATAAAATTTTGGAAGGCCTTATGAATATAATATTGGGTCATATGGTTCCATAAATTGTTTTAGATGATAATCATGGTTTTCTTCATGGTTGGATCATAAGAGGGGCTATGGGAATCACGTAAGAGATGGTGGTGGACTTGAACATGGAGGTTTTGGGAATAACATTATCATTAAAGATAATATGGATAATGACTATGAAAAAATAGAGTAGAGATTCATTATCAATGTTATGAAGAACATTAGGTTTTTTGGAAGTGGTTGTGACCTTTTTTACATATGTTACTCAATACAGTGGATCTCAATCTTCTTAATGAGGAAAAGATTTGGTTTTTTAAGAAAGTTCATGGTCTTCGGAAATGAGATCCTCTTTAGCTTAGTTTATTTTTTATTTCTTAGGAGGAGATTTCCCGGAATATCAACATAGGTGTACATAAGGGATATATAATGTTTTATAACAACATAACAGGGGACAACATCACATCACAAATGATGTCTATTGGTGGGATTATGATCTTCATTAATGGTACGCATTGGTAAATTAATGGAGTTAATAGAATCATAGATATTTAAAGTGGTATTAGTGGTAAATTGATTAATTTGGATAAGAATAGTTTTTAAATATTAAAGAGGTGGACTATGATGAGAAGAATTTCTTTTTCAAAAATAAGTCAGGCATATAATCTGGTCAAATCCTGTTGTTGTACCTGGGTGTTCCAATTTCTAGTGATATAATTAAGAAGTTTATCTTTGATAAAATTTTAAATCAAATTATGGTATGTATTTCAAATTGTAAAATAGTATCCCCTCATTCAATGGGTGCATCAATTTGGTGAATATAATTTTAGCCTTTATTCTTATGTACATGTTGTCAGTTATTAAGGCACCAAAAGGAAAAATTGATCCTCTAGAGAAAATCCTGAAATTATTTATTTGGTATGCTAATAACTCTAGTAAGTTCCACTGAGATGAATATTGGAGAATGTTAAATCCCATTGATGAATGGTAATTGAACCTTCGTGATGTTGTAGAAACATTCACACCATGCTAGCTAGAATGGCCTGGGAGATCATAGACATGAAATCTATATCAAGGAGACTTATGAGACATCGGTATGGTGTGGATTTGAAGATTTGAATGATAGAGATGGGATTCTGTTGGACCCTAAAAAATGGATGTTTGATCATATGGAAATCCTAGAGGATATTGTGCAATGGGTGGTAGGTAGAGGTGATATCAGTTATTGGAAGGTTAAATGGGCCGGTCATCCCCTATTCTTCCTTAGGTTCCCAAATCCAATGATAGAATTTAGATAATTGACAGATAATCTAGGGACGATTAAGGTAATTACCTCAGTGGATGCATAGTATGATAATTATAAGATTAAAGTTAGTACGCACCTTGGGATGGTGAGAAGGGGGTAACATACCATCGGTGTAAGGAGGGTGTTCTGGGACAAGCCTGTCGGGGGAGGTTCGACCTGAGGTGGTAAACTTTAATTGGTGCGGTGAGAGTAAACCACCTCTGGGTTCATGTTGAGGTAGAAAGTACCTTTTTGAAATGTTTTTTCACCTGAGTAAGGTCAATTTTATCAAAATACTTTAATGGATAATGTAGGGATATCCTGCCAAATGGTTTCGATGATGCTGTTGGATGCCAATTATGGGTAATTCCCTATGGATGTTCGGGCATGGTGAGTTGAAACACATCAATGATGATAAAGTTGAGATGAGATTCAGGTTATATTACCTTGATAGTAGTGAATTAATTTATGTTCAGAAATGTGTTTAAAAGGACCAAGCATTCTCCTTTACGAGATATTGAGTTTGGTCACCGTTAGAGTTGGGGAAATTTGATGGAATTTACGCTATGCGATTTGGGTCATGAGATGTATAGAAGATCAAAAAAATGGGATGATGATTGGTTCCTCTATGATGAAATAATGTTTTTTGAGATGTTTCCATGTGTTGAGAGTTAGGAACTATTTCTTATGTTTTCCATAGGTTGTTTTAGTGATTGATTAATGGTTGATGTTGATGTGTCCATGAAGAGTATCTGGTTCATGTTGTGGGTTGTGGTGAGGATGTATTGTGAGTTAAGATGGTTCATGGGTTCACATTTCATGGTAGTAGTTTAGAATTAAATGGGAACATGAGAAAATTGTAAAGGATAGGCAAGCCTAGTGGCATGATATTTTATTACTAAAGAGCAATGATGCTTGGGAATAGAAGCTCGAGGAGGAGCCGTTATAAGGTGGTGAGATTGTAAGATCCTAGAATATCCATAATTTTTTGTTTATATTTAAATTTAATTACTTTATTTTGGTTAGATAAGTGTTTCCGAAAGTTAATTTGGAGACTCGAGGGGTGTTGAAAGGGTTTGGGATACAAAATATAATGAAAAATGAGTTTCTGGGTATGTTGCATGATTTTCTCATGGTTAGTGAAACCCATTTGGAGCATCCTAGGTAACCGTGCATCCTTGGGTAGAGGCTTTCACATGGTTACTATATAGTTAAGAAAATGTATGAAATTCCCTTAGAAACCATTTGAGGGGGTGATTTGGGGATAGTATCATTCAAATGGTTTATGCACAATTTGGATAACAGTGGCACCCAATAATTCTAGAAAATTTACGACAATGTAATCCTAGGATTTTAAATCCCAACTTGATATTCTCTTCCATTACACCCCCTGAAACCCTAGTGATTATCGCGGATGAACCATGCTTCCCAATTATGGTTATCATACTATTCTTGGCCATTTGGAATGTCATTGGTTATAGATCGATGCTCCAAGTAAGTCTTATCTTCCTCTTGCTTCTATTTTCAGGATCAGGGTTTGTAGTTGGTCATAGCTTCTTCCAAATCCCTAAAAATATATTTTTCTAGTGGAAACATGTTTAAGACTTCATGTGGTGTTTGAATCTAGATCCGAGTCCATGACTAAGGATCCCTTCATTATCTGATTTCATTTAGATGGTCTACAAGTATTATCCAAAAGTTTTATTTTGGATTTGTGCATGTATGTTTGTGTTCTTATTTTCCTCATTTTTTTAATTCTTAGTAATGTAGGAGTGTTTGATAAATTAGTTTGTCTAAGTGACCAATTGAAACCTTCACAATCCCTGTAGGATTGGTAGAGGATGACTTGACCAATATATGGCCCCCATTAGATGCACCTGATTTTCTATGCTTATAAAATAGTATGGTTAAGTGAAGGGTTGTTGAGTAATAGTGTGAAACCCTTGTAAAACATGTTTTAATGGTTGATTATGTTGTAAATGGAATGATAATATAGATTCCTAGAGTGATAAGGCATAATGGGATGTTAGGAAAGACATGAAAACCTGATAAATGGGTCGAATGGAATTATTTCAATTATATAATGAAATTTGGTTATAAATTCATAAGAGGATTAGTGAATATTAAATGTTTATCTTATAATATTGTAAGTAATAAAGTAATGGATGAATATATTGAATGGATTAATACATGGGAATTTTTTTACAACTATTGGTTGAATGTAATAAGTGGTTGGGTTATGAGATATGAGAAATGTACTTTAAATGAAAAAGTGGGTAAATACTAGTGAAATGATAAATGGGATAAATGGGTAAATGTATGGTAATTGATGAAGTTGGATAAGGAATAAGGGTTTCAAAATACACATAAGGGGTGAAGGTATGAGAATATGAATTCAACAAAATATATATGAATTGTAAATGGAAAATGTATTAATGGGTTATGGAATAATATTAATTCCCAAGTTGGTTGTTACATATTGTGATCTCCATTGGAATTGCTTATGATTAGTTGTGTTGTGGTATGGTTGTTGTGATTGGATAAATAAGATTGTGGAAATGGCTTGGTAGTGTGGGTTATTGACATGAGGTTCATGCCCATGGGTAAAATTTTTCTGAGGCTCTAAACTCCACTCCAGAAATTCATGGGTTAGGTAAGGGGATATAGGCCATATTCCCATAATGGTTTCATTCTACCCAGATTGAGGCTTTGAGGTGAGGATAATTTATTGATGTGAAATGTGTATCTCTTGTGAGATAGGGAATTGAATTATTTCCCTTATTTATTGTTATGGATTTCTTTATACCCTTGTGTAGATGATATGTATGCATAACCCAAAGAGAATGTGTTAAAAAAGGATTATGTAATAATGGTTGTGTGAGAAATAAAATTGGGTAAATGCTAGGAATTAATTAAATGAACCTTGTTAATGAATGGTACCTGAACTATTCCTTGTTTACATAAAATTTATTTTGTTCTTGAATGAACAATCTATTGGGCTGGATATTTTGAAGACCCCATAGGTGGTGGCTTATGGAGTTTTGTACTCGCACCCGACTCAGGCAACTATTGGGTTCCTGAGCAGATATATTAGTGGATGGTGAGGACAAGGGAAAAATTACTACTCTATAATTTTGAGTTGGGATTAGGATGAAAATGGATAAGGATTCATACTTAGAATTGAGACCAATTTGGTGTTTTTCCATTTTCCTGATTTTTGGGTTTTATTCACCTTACACTACTAGTATGTCATGACATTGGTAATGAAGAATTATGGGGTTAACCCAGTTGGGAGTTGTTTGAAATGCATATTTATTAGTTGTTTCATATTTGTTTTGCAATTAATATTATGTTCTACTATGGATTACTCTCGAAAGAGGGTGTAGTGTCCCCATGTGACTCATTATACCCTATCTACTAGGCGGCAACCTCTGGCGTATGGGGAAGTGCACTTGAGGTCAAGTGATGATTAAAACTAGGGCAGTGGGTTAGTCGCTCCCATGTTGGGGATGTTATGACTTATCCAAATATATGGAACACAACCTCTAACCTTCGTACACATAATTTTAAAGCGTCATGTCCCACATCAAAAAATTAATCTACAATTTTTTCTAATTTTCAAAATGACTCACTTTAACACATGATTGAATAAGGATTACCAATAATACAAAATATTCATTAATCACATGCTTTACAATATTCTTCCATTCATTAACCTTTAGAAATAATGGATCACTCCTTAAAATAATTGTAAAATCCACATATAATCCACTTTTTTCATTTTATATCTCTTTCCTCTCTCATGGATTTTCACATTTTAATTCAATTCCCACCATAAAATCCCTTAGGAACCATTATCATACCACATAACCAAAGAGTTGGTTTAATCTGTCAAACCATCAATTTTCTATTTCACATTCCACATTTACCATTTTTGGGGGATTGGCGCAACCCTTGGGTGACCATTATGCCCAACCTTGTAATCTCCAATGGACAAAATGGGATCCTTTAAGGACCTCACATAACACAATAAGACATAGTTTATCATTGATAGACAATAAAAAATTTAAAACACATTGGTTCATTAACACATGTCATATAACCAGGAATAAACATCAATACTATGTGATAAACAATAAGAACACCTACATCAATCATAGATAAAATAATTTTCCCCACAATGGCCCTAGATATAAGATAAAAAATCTAATAACACTCATGCTAATACGTTCTTAGAAAAATTATGGTTTAATATATTTGAATATATAGAAAATAACCCAAAATTATTATTATTTAAAATTGAATAAATAGGAATTTTATAAAAATTTATGAATTTTAATCATATAAATCAATTGCTAAACTCCTACGATAAGAAGGATAATGATAAATGGATAGTGATAGAGGTAATGGTTCACAAAAAAGGATACTAGAGGAGAAATGTGGTAAACATTTGGGATAAAAAATTTATGTTTGGGAGGAAAAAATATCATTTTACTACTTTTAATGGGGAACACTATTTGGATTCATGGTTTTCTAAACAATGTGCCAATCGTGTAACCTCTTCTGTCTAAGAGAGGCATGGTTGAAAATATTCTTTGGAGAGCCTGCATGGTTAGTTCAAACTATTTCGATGAAATTGTGATATATTTTTTCAACCCCTCATGATTTCCAATCCCCAGGTTCATGGTTTATAAACCATATAACCCCACATATAGGGGGTATGGATCTGGCGCATGGTTAGTACTTACCTTTCACCAACCAAGCAGAATGGACTAGATGGATCCATTTTCCATATTTTTATGTCACAAACCCATGAGATACCCCGAAGACCGTCCATATTCATGTAAATAATTTCATTAAATCCGTTTATAAGGAATTTAACTAAAATTAATATGAAAACACATCAAGTAAATAGTCATGATCTTGATACCTCCACTCTTCATAAGATCCCCCACAAGCTACCCTCCCCATCCTCAATAAGCCTCCAAGGTAAAAACATCAGGCCACCAGACATTCATATAAATGTGTATGACCCAGGTTTCATGCTAATCACTACCATTCTACCACAACACATAGAGCAACATCAAGGTTTTACCGCAACAAATTTTTTCACTATGATCCACAATACAAATCAAATGATCCACAAAGGACACATTTTCCTTAAGATCAATCTTATCAACATCAATAGCATTAGAAGGGTCATGGTGAAAATACTCAATAAATGATAAATAAAAGACATCATGCATAGTAATATGAAACTATGGTATATACAAATTTATTTTTTCCTATTTGATCCACTCTACAATGTAGAACTTCCCCACAAACTTGGGTTCCATCTTCCCTTATTTCAGAATCTGTCAATGATCCAATCTTAGAGACACATGGTGAAATACATAGTCATAAACAATAAACTGAATGGGTCAATTTTTTCAATTGTTGTATGACTTATATATGCTCTGAGCCATATCTATATTCTTCTAGATTAACTAAACCAACTTTGACATCTCATGCATGAGACTCTTTCCCACAAACCCCGATTCTCCAACATCCATCCTACATAATGGTTATCTACATGGATTTCCACAGAGCACCATTTAGTATTCATTTGAATAAACATTTAATCACTAGTATTATACATGAACTCAATAAGTTTTATGAACTTCTACCATGATCCACTAAAATCCAGGATATATACTATCATCATTTTCTCTAAAACATAGATAGTATGATGGGATTTCTTGTCAGTCTATGGGAGAAAATATATGATAAAAAAACTTTATTACCCATCACCATTTGGAAAACATTTTATAAGTGTGAAGTAAAACATGTGTATCTATATGAAATAATACTCTAAGAAATCCCATGAAAATGAACCAAATATTGAACATATAAGCTTCTCATCTAATATATAGTGAAAGTATTTATGATCACTAATACATCCTCTACCTTTATCAACTAATTAAAACTTATCCAGATCACATTATTCTTACAGGGATGTTATAATAAAAACTAAAAGTTTCCAATTGAGATGACTATTTGACTAAGATTGGGAGGGGTGAATTAATGATACTTTTTTACTTTTATGTTTCCTTGAATGAACCTTCATATTTTGATAAAAATTCCATTCCTAACTAATAAAAATTCAACCACACATCCAAAGGAGCACAAGTATTTACAAGGATCACTATTTAATAAGAATAACTACATCCTTGGTGTGGTTTAGAAATAATAAAATGACACACAATCCAGTAGAAAACTATTCTCGGAATAAAATGTGGATAATATAACCATTGAATCATGTAACACTATATAAAAAATTCTATAAGTGTGTCTGTACTTTCTATGTACAAATATGGTAGAACAATATTTTTATAAAAAAAAATGTTACCAATGAATCTTTTTAACTTCAAAAATTTATTCCTTTTAAAATAATTCTTATATTTAGGACCTAGAAGTTATTAAGAACATCAATAAATTTTATAAGTAAATATCAATCGGATTTTCCCAGTACTTTTTCCCCATACAATTCTTCCTAGTAATATCATTTCTATACAATTATTCCTAGTATGATTTTCCTAGTTTGACAATTCCATGTTTATAAAATATATAACTTTTTCAGAATATGGTAGAGATAAATCTGTACCACTTCTATTTTGAGTAGGAAACACTATTTATGATTCTTCTAAATAATAATATTATTAGTATAATTCTCAATTCAAAAATAATATAGCACTTTCTGAGTATGATTAAGACAATTCAGAACACCTTCTTCCTTAGTCTAGAAATCCCAATATAGAAATACCGATTCTATAATCCAGTCTGATAGGATGATCATACAAATATGATTGATAAGATTAATATGATAGATAACTAAATATGGTGATCACAAAATAAGATGATAAAAAAACAATGATTAGCTGAATACAATGTTGCGACCAGGTCTTTTCCCATTTCAATTCTACCCATCAAAACTTCTTTAATTAATGATCAATAAAAAAATTATTCTCTCCCTAACTATTAAATTCTTATATTTCTTCTATAATGAATTGTACATTAGTTTTACAATTTACAAAGTACATATCCCTTTTTATAGGTGACCCATGAGAGGTTTTGGAGGGAATTTGAAAATATTTTCCCACACAAACAAATTCAGCCAAATCTCAATTTCTCTTAAACTGTATTTGCCTTAATGAATTCTTTAACTCATCTCAAATCTTCTATAACCTTTCTTAACCTTAATATCTTCTTCAAGATTATTTTAAAAGTCAAACTACAATTTCATTTGCCCACTATAATTTCTGAATACAATGATAGGTCACATATTTTGAAAACAACAACCATTGACAGTCAAACTCCTCATTGACATCCATATCTTTTCTTCAAAACTTATATTAATTCATTTAAAAAAACAAATTAATTCAATTCATTTTAAAAGGTTGGGTGAATTTTTGATCAGTCTCTATCACTAAAGATTTTCATTAGCTTCAACTCATTTATTTTTTCATCGGTCATTGTTGAAAAACATTCAGCCTGAGTGTGATGGTACACTGAATATGATGGACATGTATCAACAAATTAAAAATAAAAAACATCACTCTTTTAGAAACATGATCTAATATAATGACTTACATTATGAATTTTAATACATTTTATAAGACATTCATCATCGGAAAACTTAAAATTTTATTTATCATTAAATTCTATTCTTTTTAGCTTCTTTCTTTGATTTTTAGCTTGAGTTCATTTTTTCATAAAACAATTGGCCCAATCAAATTCAGGCTGAATACGATGGCCCTGATTTCAATATTTGTTAGTACCATTGGGCTGGATATGATAATTCTAATTATGATTAGCCTGGATACGATCATTATGAGTACGATTTTTTTAGATACAATCATCATGAGTAAAATTTATATGGATATGATAAATATGATTATGATTGGATTGATCTATTTTAATCACCCTATCTTTCATCAAGATTGAACACCTAGTTTTCAAAATTAATTATGATATATGTTAAATAAAAACTAGAAAAGCATCACCATATTTTTATCATAGTCATTCAGACATAAATTCACCGCCAATACGATGACATCTTTTTTACCAGATATAGAGTAAATCCGATCAAAATCCTTTCTTCCAAACATCTTATTCTCTATATGATATAATTTTTAAACAAAGGGAGTCCAATTTTTCAAAGAAAAAATTGTGATTCTGATTTTCAAATTTTACAAAGTTAGTTTATTTATCTTCTTTGAAATCCAAATACAAAAACCTTGTAAAAAAACTTCCCTAAACATCCAAAATCTTAATCCATCTAACTTGGTCCCAATGATCTATCCCTTTTGATTTTCATATCAAATAAAATTCATAAATCCCTGAAATTTATAACCTCACCTTATGGATTACATGTCAAAAATTCTAAGCCTATATGACCTAACATGTTCATGGAAATAA
Source organism: Viscum album (assembly GCA_963277665.1). NCBI lineage: Eukaryota > Viridiplantae > Streptophyta > Magnoliopsida > Santalales > Viscaceae > Viscum > Viscum album. The sequence goes on along the minus strand of OY728141.1, from coordinate 474,413,340 downwards.
GAATTATTGATTGAAAAACAATACTGTCAAAAAGTAGTGGTTGTGAAACACATTTTCAAAAATATTTCTTCCTTAGATATTCAAATTTTCTATAATTCACAACAATTAATTTACTATAACCAATCCAACAAATTATTAGAATAATTCACACACAATATAATGATGAATTCACATCTTACCCTAAACTCACCTTTTATATATTCTATTTAATGATAGATTTATGAAACAATACAATTTTCCCCCTTAAAAATACTATCCAAATTTATGATGAGAGAGGGGATTTAATCACATTCCTTACCTTGATGAGAAAAAGGTTAGACAGACATGTTCAACCTCAATTTAGAAAAGGATTTATTCGGTAATGGTTTTCTAAAAATGTCAAAAACTCGTTCTGATGTTGGAACATACTCTATCTTCAATTAATTATTCTCTAAATTCTCTTAAGTTACATGATATTTGATATCTATAGTTTTATAACTAGAATATTGAACAGAATTCTTGGTGATATTTTTTTGAACTTTTATTATCAAAACCAAAGTGCAAGGGAAGCTTCACTTCAACATGCGAGTCTTCTAATTGAGTTTTCATCCACCTATGTTTTGTAGTGGCATGAGGGTAAGAAACATACTTAGCTTCAAACATACTAATATTTAATGAAATATACTTCTTTGAATACCAAATAACACAATTGTTTTTCTAAAATAATAATCCACAAATTGCAGATTTTCTATCATCAACATTTCTTGCCCAATTTGCATCTGAACACCAAAAAAAATCAATAATTTTTGAGATTTCATACCTGATTATGATTTTTTTCATTTATATATCTTATAATTTTTTTCTATGATGTAATTATCATTCTTTTGGAGAACTCTAAAATCTTTGATATAGGGTAACAACATAAATAATATTAGGTCTTGAGTCAGTCACATATGACAATCTTCCAATTAAATTCTAATTTTTTTGATCAACTTATTTTTCTTTCTGCATCTTTTATCAACATTGTTCTAAATGAAATTTTTGTGCAAATAGGTCTTGATTTTTCCTTGCCGAACCACTTCAAGAAAAAACTTAGCATAATTTTCTTAGGAAAGAGTGATATAATTCTTAATTTATAAAATTTAGAACCAATGAAATTATTTCATTTACCCCAACATGGAAATTTAAAATACTATTTCCATATATTCATAAAATAATTCACAACTTCTTTCATCATTCCTAGAAAATATAATATCATCAAAATAAAAATTGAGATGAGGGAATACTCTTGACTTTCTATGACATAAGTATTCTAATAAAATATTCTATTCTTGAACCCATCTTACATAAGAATGGATCCAATTTATAATACCTTTCATGAAGAGATATTTTAGACCATAAAATTATTTCTTCAATCTGTATACATATCTTTCATTTCATCCAACCAAAAATATACATGGTTGTTCAATTTAAACTTATTCTTTGAGATCAAAATTCCGGAATGTGGATTTAACATCTATTTGAATGATCTTGTAATCTCACTGTTCATTAATATAATGAATGATTCTAATTTTTTACAATATTTCAATCAGATCAACCATTTCATAAAATTTAGTACCTTAAATTTATTAATACTCTTTACACACCAATATTGCTTTATTTATTATCACTTCACCTTCTTCATTTTGCTTGTTTCAAAAAACCCACTCTGTGCCAATAATGTTATTTGATTGGATTGGGTAAAAATTACCCATGTATCATTAATTTGAATCTGATAAATCTCTTCATTCATGTCTTGGACGCATTCTGAAACTCAAAATCTATTTTCACATCATTCGACTTAATTTTATAATAGAAATAAGTATTTGAAATAGTGTTTGCCAATATATTTTTTAACCTTATGATGTTGATCCCCAATTATATTTCTGGATTCCACTTCCTTCCCCATTATAAGATGATTTTTTTGAGTATATTATGCATCATTTAGAATAGATCAGATTGATTCTTCACCTAGAGAGGGATAATAAAATTTTGTATCCTTATCAGAATTTTTTTCCAAACACCCCCATCCTTCTCAACTGCATTGTCTACCCAAATACAATTTTTTTCTAAAAACATTCAATCACCTCTAAATAAATAGAATAAATAATTATTCTTATTTATTTTTTGATGAAATTCTATCCACTTTCTTCTATAACACTACCATGAAAAATTACATCTTCACCTTTTCTTCTAAATCTTTTCACAGTATCAACCTTTCTTTTTTTATAATACTTCGACTCTCAAAAACTCTTAACTGTTTCAAACATGGAGTTTTCCATAAAAAAAATCAAATGTAGTCGTACCTAATATTGGAATGTATAAACATCAGTTTCAAATATAAATATTAGTACTCATGGATTACCTCTACTAGTAATAAGGAAGACTATTTTCAAGTAACATAATTCTTCCCATTTCCTCCAAACTTCTATTCCTTCTTTCTGAAACTATATTTTGGAAAGTAGTGTATGTGGAACTATAATCATGATAAATTCAATTATTTTCTAGATAACATTAAAACTCTTCATTTTTATATTCACATCCATTATTATCTCTCAACATATTCACTAAATACTCACATTCCTTTATAGATTTTCTTTTGAAAAATTTAAAATTTTTCAAAGAATCTGATTTATGTTTTATATTCATAACACAAGTAATGTGAGTAAAATAATCTATGATATTGATGTTGTAATTATCTCCATTGGTTAATTTTTTTCCTTGTCAGATGTGTCCTATTATTTTATGACACAATTGATTCTCTACCACATTTCATGAGTTTCAATAGTTTTATATTTCACCAACCAAAAAACATTCCCTTTTGTATATTGGCCTCTTCAAAAGATATTTCAATATTCACCAATTTCGACAAAAAAAACTCATATTTCATAAAGATAACATTTTTACCATCATAATTTTTTTTGAAATAATTATAATGTTATGTTTCATTACATCAACATAAAAAGTTTTCTTGGATTTCATCTTTTTATTCCAAAGGATTGATGATCCAACACCTTTTATTTTAAAGGATTCATCATTTCCAAATGTTAGTGCTCCTTCTCTATAATATTTAAACTACTTCAACAATTTTTAATATCCTATCATATGAGAGGAGCACCCACTATGAAGTATCCATGTTCATTATCTTTTTATTGTTTTCAAAGTAGTTTCAATAATAAGAGATTATTCTTCTTTATTTTATTACATCACCATTAGCTTCTATGAATTATTAAGAATAGTTTTCTATGTTGGTAAAAAAACACAAACATTTTTATGGTTTCCAGGATGTTAAAATCATTCAAAAATATTTTCCATATATTGGATCCTATTTTCAATTCTTACTCGACCATTATTTTGTCTCTTCAATATAAACATATTCTAGATTCTTCTTTTGAGAGAATTTAATCCCCTCAACAATTTACTTTCATAACCTGTGGATTAATAGTATTATTTTTCGTTAAGAAAAAAAATATTTATCATATTTCCAAATTCACCACAATACCATAAATATACCTAAAATGAATATTTTGCTCTAAAACATCCATTATGGTTAGAATTGCGAATACATTTATCAAAAAAATTCTTATCTTTCTTTTTTGAGCCACCAACTTTTCTATTGTTAATCAGAGTATTACTTTTATTTTATGCTTTATCAGAACCAGAAATATTTGATGCTTTTCCAGATTCAGAATGTGCCAAAACATATTTAGATACATGGTTCTTTAAGACTTATAAATTCCCAACTTTGTTGATATTGTACAAATATATAACATTCCCGTCATTCTTATTTTTAGAAGCTATTTGATATTTTTTATCAAATTTTTTAGATATATATTTTTAGAACTTCTCAGATTTCTATTTTAAAAAACCTTCAAAAAATAAAATTTAATGTTTTTTAATTTTATATTCATATGTATAGATTTGGAATGTTTTTGTCGGAAAAGTTCCAACTCTTCTTTTTTAGCCTTCATCTTCACTTTTGGAAACTCATTAGGATTATTTTATTTCTCAATAGATTTTTTCAAATCATAAATCTCATTCACCAACCTTTCTTTATTATTAGAAAAATATTCTTGTATTCTTATTGACAAACATTATTCTTCTAGTATTTTGTCTTTATTTTTAATCCTTTTAATCATACTTAGAAATTATTTCAACTCTTATTTCAAATGATATTCAAGCTGATTTTCTTCTTCCTCACAAATAATTCTTCCAAAATCATCATCATTAACTTTCCTCTACTTATTCATATTTAGAAAATAATATTCTTTTTTATGATTGGTGAATTTTATTTCCTTCTATATGGAATTCAATTTCCCTTTATCTCCATGTTTCTTCTACGATCATCTCGTTTTTATTTCTTCTTCATCTCAATCCCCTTATTTATTTTTCAGAAACAATTAGCCAAAAAATTACCAATATATCCATATAGAAAACATTTCAAGGGATGTTACAATATATATATACATATCCCTATACCTATTCTAACATTTTTAGAAAACAGGGATAAAATATCAACATAATTTTTACATACCACATTTTTATAAATTGATTCAATATCTTCATCTAAAATAATAATCTTCCTTGAATTTTATTTATTTTCCACCATTAAAGACATATCTCTATAAACATTTTCTTAACTTCATATATTTTTCTGTTATCATTTAATAAGTGATGAGAGGGATATGTAAGTAATCAAGAGATTATGTTTCAAGATCTCTGTCTTCTAATGAAGAATGTTTTGCATCAAATTTTTCCTAAAGGAATATAAAAATCTTTTCAACAACAATAGAATCATATAACATTTCACCAGGACATCTTCTTTTGTCATCTCTTCTAAATTCTTCTCTATCCATATTCAATATTAATCTCTTCTTCAAAATTATATTTAAAATACAATTAATATTTCAATTATCTACTGCATTTTTTGAATACAATGCTCTACCAAATATAGAAAACAACACCCTTTTAATTTCAAGATCCCCCACAATAGCCATCACATTTATTTAGAAATTATAATGATTTATTTGAAAAGAAATAATGTAATCCAACCCCTTTTAAATGGTTAGACACATTATTTACTAGTCTCTATTATTACAATTTTCACCAGTTTTAGATCAATTCCTTTTCAACCAGTCTTTGTTGAAATCAATTTTGCTTTATAATGATGGTACACCGAATACAATAGATAGGTATCAAAAATATCAACTTCAGAAAATTCCTTCATTTAGAAACTTTTGATTTCAAGAAGACAACGTTCATGAATTTTAATATATTTAAGAAAAGGTTCAAAAACATTAGACATACATTGAATAGTATCATAATGTTCCACTCTTTCTAGCTTCTTTCTTTTTTTCCCATCCATAATATGTTTGTCCCGAAAATAGTTGGCCTAAATACAATCAGGATAAATACAATTATACATATTATGATCATTATGAGTACCATTAGCATGGATATGATAATTCTATGTATGATAATCTTGAATACAATCATTATAAGTATGATTGTCCAGGATACAGTTTTTCTGAGAATGAATGGCTTGGATATGATAATTTTGAGTATGATTGGCCTTATCTATTTCACTCCCATTTTCATTTATCTATATTGGATTATATGATTTTTAAGTAACATATTATTTAGGAGAAATAAAAATCAAAAAATAATTATCACATTTGTATCATAGTCATGAATAAATTGATTCTCCCCCAATACAATCAGTTCTTTCATAAGAGATCCAGAGTGAGTATGATTATAATCATTTATTTGAAACAAAATCTTCATGATGTGATGAAAATTTTATACAAATTGAGTCTAATTTTCTGGGAAAAAATGTGCTTCCAATTTTCATCTTTTAAGAAGTTAGTCGATTTATCTTCTTTGACAAAAAAGAAAAAAACCTTGTAAAACAAACTTCCTTAAACTTACAATAACCTCCTCTATACAACTTGGTCCCAACAATACCAAAAAAATCGATCACAAAATTATCCCACTTATATTATGGATTTGTAAATTGGTGTAATGAACCATAATGTCCCTAATTATCATCCTTTAACTATATAAAGGCCAAGAATCATGTCATGAAACCTTCGATCTCCTTCTTTGGTACCAAACACCAATACTCTATACGAAGGTCACCATATACTTTGGTCAATTTATGGTGTACCACCCAATTAAAGGACTTAAACTCACACATTTTCTCCTCACACATAAAAACAAGAACAATAACATGGTTATGAACATGTTTGATCCCAAAATCCTAAATTGTTTATTCCAGATGTAGATCCCCACTATAAACGCTATCCCCAAATGCTATACATTTTGAGTCCTCATACAGCTTGTCCTTAATCCAGACCAGAAGAGAGTTATTAATTGATTACTACAAGGGGGTAATACTATCCCTATCCTCTTAAAAACCTTTGTGTATATCAGGGAACCAATACATCATCTTCTCCTCATAACTTGCCTTCTGGACTTACTGAGTCGATGTCTTCTATCTCAATGGATCAACTGTACTATTTCCCTTTTCTTGTGTATAAGATAGCCCAAAATCAAGTATTATATATACATAACCAAAAATTTATGCTGAAAATTCAAATCACTATTCAAAAAGATATATTTTATTTTCTAATGATCAGTAAAAATGATAAAACACTTTACGAGAAGACAATGAATTCATCACTTCAATGAATAAACTTCCAAAACATACTAGAGATCATGTATGGGTCATTTTTTTATGCCTCCACAACTATCATGATCCAAATAATAATAATTTATCTCCCTGTATCATCATTTCTCTATGTATGAAACTTGATGAATCAGAAAATAGAGTATAATACTCTCCTTGTTCAGGTATGATAAAAATATGTGCACAGGTGAAACATTTCATTAACTCTTGGGAATAATTTTTACTTATATCTAACCACTCAATCTCCATAGCCTTATTAGTCAGTCCTAAGAGTAGTATTTCACATTGATAAAATTATTTGATAAAACTTCAGTAATAACCAACCATACCGAAAAATATTTTTATATAAAAAAAATTCTTGGTATGATCCTTTAGAATAAACATTTTATACTTCTTAGGGGCTATTGAAATAACTTCCTCCAAAATTATGTGACCCCAAATGTGATCCTTTTCAATCCTAAAATTCCACTTATATATATTGGAATATAGAATATTAACTTTTAGTTTATTTAGGATGATGTCATGATGTCTGGATTTGTCTTCATGAGTCTAGAAGTACACTAAGATGTGCGTCTGGAAGTACAATAAGAAGTAAAAAACACAAAAACCTAATTTTTATCCAAGTATAGTTTGAACATTATGTTCATCAAATCCATAAACACCATAAAGGAGTTCATTATCCCAAATTAAATCACCAAAAAATTATACAAGACATAACATCAGCTGATTGTAGTTTGTGATATATCAGAAGATCTCAACCGTATCTAATGATACCCTATTCCAAAATAAATCGTGAAGAACTCACATGGACCCTTCAGTTGGTCTAGAAGATCATGAATGTGTTGAATATGATACCATTTAAAAATTTTCATCTCTCTTGGTTTTGGATAATAAACACAAAAATGAAATGTTCTATCATCTTTATTGGAAAATAAAAGTAGGGTTTCCATTATGAAGTACTTGAACAGATAAAAACGTTATCATCCAAGTACTCCATGTGAGTCATATGTTTCTTATGATATTATATATACATTATATAAGGCTAAATATAAAATAGGTTTTCTCCAAGCATCAATTCAATTATAAACTCAATATATATATCACGTGGAAACCTAATAAAATCACTATGAAACACTTTTTAAACCCATCTATAATAGGATAGATGAATTCATGCTCCACTACCCCATTACCAAGAAAAATAATCTTCATCTAAGCTATTAGTTCACCCTTCTATTAACCAACTGGACCTGTATGCCCTTCCTAGATATCACAGTCCCCATGATGAAAATATATGACACCACCAAGAGATGTGGACATTACCATTTAATAGTAACAAATCAATATTAACATGTATGACAAAACCCCATCCATTCCCAAAATTCGTTCAAAACATAAAATATCAAGCATGAGAAAAAACCTAAAGGATACAATAACCAAAATTATCATTGGAAGACTCTTTATGACAACGAATACCCTCCAACCACATCCCCAACACTGTATCAATAGACATAACCACATACCAAAAATCCACTATCAAAACCAAACCATACCTGAATTTGGAATATATAAAGCAATGTGAAGCTCCTATATAAAATAAGTAACTATCAAGAATATAATCTAAAAGGACCAGCACTTAGACAGTCAATAATTCAGCCTCACTATTGATGGGTGTATGCTGAATGACATGAATTGGACCGATACCTCTTCCATGGGTAATAGTCTAAGTCACATAAACTATTATTCTATGTTAATATGGATTATATTTCCCTCAATTACTATGGCCTTACCTCTACCAGTATAGTCAATGGAATATTTTTGATTTACTGGTATAGATTTGTACATCCTCAATTAGTTATCTATATTTTCATATGTCCCCCTTCACTACTCTTCTATCGAATGTTCATACAGAACCTCTGTAGGTTACCCATCTACCAAACTCTCATCACTACACTGGTGATTGAAGACATTGGTATCTAAATTGACATATTTGTCACCACTAATAGCATACCAATTGACCACTTCTTGAGAGGGTGGTCCACTCCATTGGTTTCCTTTCCCACTACCACCATTATAGATGTTCTCATAATGATGCTACATTACATTGTTAGACATTCCACCTATTTATCCCACCAAAACCACCTGAATACCATGTGAGGTGATCTCTTTGTTCCCCTAAAAATGATATCAAAATTCACTAAATCAAAAAAAATCTATAGTCCGAATTTATTTACTTGTAACATAATCTCACTCCAAGGTCCATCTTGAAGATACTACCCCATTATTCCATCAAATCCTACCATCATCATAAATTATTTATTTATTTCAGTGAAGCAGCAATAATAATAGAACACTTACATACTCTCTTGGGTAAAATACAAGAAATTTGAAACCCTTTATCACCATATGGTATCTGGGTATAAATTCTCCAATAAATTCAAATAGAAGTCCTTAAATTCTACATCCTATATCTTCTTATCCTAGACATAAATATTCCACCATCGTTTTAAAGGTCCTAAAAACATATATGATTATATCTTAACACTTTTCTTTGTAGGGGTGTCTACGTGGTCTAGTAATGCATGGAATGACTAAATAAAGAACTTTTCTACCTCAAGTCCACCCTATCTGACAAACATTAGAGGTAAGTGTATTTGAAACTCCCTAAAAATAATAATCATACTCAAAGATACCCACCCAAGGTATTACTCGATAAACTGTATAAACTAATAAAATTACTCTTGAAATTATACCCTATTAATTGGAACCAATGGGTTATATTATCCCCCTACTATAGGTTAATACTAGGAAATTCAATCATATCAACATATTTTTAAACATAATCATTGTGAAATATCCCAACAATTAATAACACATAATTATAGGATCATAATAATTCATCTTACAGTTATAAAAATGTGTTCCCACAAATAGCCATAGAAAAGATACTCCACATACATAATATTAATGATCAAAACCGCACTATAATATCCCTATCTAGGGCCATGTGTAATGTTGGTTTAACCAAAATTCCAAATATCATGTCAAATTAGACACCATTCCAAAATATTTTATTTTAAAAATAGTTTCAACTAAATCATTAATAAATATTTTAACCATTCCGGTTTTTTCGTATTTTAATTTGTAAACAATTCGACCTTATTTATTAAGAACCATTTCTTTTAAACTAATAAGTAATTGTGAATCTCTTTATTTTACTCAACCACTTACTTTTATATGTGTATATAACATAATACATTTCACATAAATTCCTATGTTCCTAAAATATTTCATTCATGAAAAACTCTCATTCCATGATGGTATATGAGATTAATGTTAGGGATTAATAACATAAAACATAAACTGTATCACCCATGTTAAAATAAAATCCAAATTTAACCATTAACATAAAGAATCTAAATCCCACCCCATGTATCATGGATTTTATCACCTACATCATTTATCTACTCCCATGCATGAGATCATAACTAAGGCCTAAAACATCCTTATCTCATGTACACATTTAAAAAATAGAAAAACATTATAATAAAAATGTCTGTAATAAAAAATTATAACATCTTAAACTAGTGATACTAATATATTTTCCCAACATAGTTCGACACCTGACCTCAATAATGCCTTCCCATATGCCAATGGTTACTCAGTAAAAGTGAGGTTATCAAAAAAACATGGGGATACAATAACCACATTATAAGAGTAATCAAATAATGTAAATTATAATAAATATCCACATGAAATAATAATTAATAACAAATAAATAAATACTACATTAACAATTGGGGGGGAGTTCCAAAAAATAGATATAATAAACATGTCAGGTCATGATAGATGAAATTGGGAAAGAAAACTCAGAATAAATTAATGTGGAAAAGAACCAAAGTTAGGCCCTAACATCATGTCTAGTTCCCTCATCCCATATCATTCACATGTCAACCATATATCACAAGGACCTTTCCCTTATATGTATTGTAACTATATTTTCATTCAAGTACAATCAATAACTCGAGTAGGGTGAGTAAAACTTAATGGCACACCAGCAATGGTGTATAAATTAATATCCAATCAAAATATAGTTATAATAAAATGTTTTATATAATAATAATAATACATAAATGAAACATGTCATAATTTATCAAATTACTGGTAAAAATTATATGAATCGTGCTTTAGAACTCTAGGCCATATAGCATAGGGGTCAGCGAAATACATAAAAGGAGATGTTTTGTTTATTTCTCATTCAATTTATTCAACAAAAATGGTTTCAATCCATGTTCCCACAACATGTAAATCCATTTTTTCCTGATCATCATTTAAAACCCTAATTTACATGTACGAGACACCATAATCATTTACATACTCTACGGATTCTGAATGCTATGTCTATCCATCATAGTACAAGGAGAAGGAACTCTGTTTCCATAATCCATAACTCAGGAGAAGGAATTATATTCCCAACATCTTTACCCATGGGTTAGAAATGTCATCTCCCACACCAGAAAATTAATCAAAAACAATTTCCAAAGTTCAACATTTATTATCTCAAAAAACTATTAGAATAAGGATAACCATTATTCTCCAATTTCTATGATCAACATTTTATACTATATTATACACTTCATTTACCTCTGAAAACAGTGTATAGTTCATTAAAATCATTAAATAATCCAAATAAAATCCACTTTTATCATTTTCAATCATTTAATTTCTCATGGAATTACACATTTTAATTCTTGACACGCCAAAAAAATAACTTAGGTAATGTTACAATACCATGAAACCCATGAATTGGTTTAATCCCATAATCCCTATATTTAATCGTTCACATTCACCATTTACCATTTTTAAGGGATTGGAAATCCAATTTGGTCGCCATTAATCCTTACCTTGTAACCTAAAACATACCTAATGGGATCTGCAAGGTGTTATACATAGAACTCTAAGCCCCAATTTATTATCCATTTCCATGAACAAAAATAATAGATTGTTTTCACAATTAAAGAAATCACATACACATGAAAGAACATCATGACTTTGGTAAATAGTGTTATACCACCTTCCTCAAGCACATAGGTAAGAATTTTCTAAACTGTCACCCTATATTCAAGCTAAAACAATCATTAAAAGAAAAGTTAATAAGTTCATGGAAATAGTTAGATTCATTATATTTTAAAGAAGGGGAAATAACCCATTACGATTCTCTTAAAAAACACATGATATAGGACATGTTAGGGATTTTATTCTATTTAAAAGACATTTCAAACACATATGAAGAAAATGAAAACAATCCTTGTAGTATGAGTGAGATTTTGGTTCACACATAATAATTATAGAATAGAAATGTGGAGATAAATAATGGAAGGAAAAATTATTTTTAGGGGAAAAAACTGTCATTTTACCACTATTAATGGGGTGAATAGTTTGGTTGCATCGTTTACTAAACCATGCACCAACCATGAGGTCTCTTATATTTGAGAAAGGCAGAGGTCACACTATTTTATTGGGAAGCACCATGGTTTGGTAAAACCTAGTAGATACTATGTATTTGGGTCTGTCTATACCTACATGGTTTCCAGGCCCCCATGTATTATTTTTAATATATGAAACACCCTCCTATAAAGAGTACATTTTTGGTTCAATGTCAGTATTAACTATATGTAAAAAATGTCCCATTCACTAGATAGCCCACATTTCCCTATTTTGATGTCTCGAACCACAATGACACTCATGAGAACTTATCTATTTATACAAATAATTTCATTAACTTATTTGAAAATGGATTAAAAAAATTAAAAATGAAATGAAATATCCTAAAAATGTAGGATATTATAAATCTTTATCTTAGTTGGTTGTGCCATAAGAACTTGGATAACCAAGGCTAGTAATCTAAGCTATATTGGGACTGAATATATTGGAGTTAGATCGACCACATAGGGTAATATGAAAGGATAGATATCCAATACAACACGAGGGGGGAAGGTGAGTGCACACATGGGTCAGTGTACGTAGAGGGAATTGTTCATTGTTGTAGAGGGAGAAAAATGAAGATGTCATCCATGACATAGGTCAAAACCATGGGGGAGGCTGGGAAGATACTTCATTATTCACATCTATGCCTTATATATAATGAATTAAAATATATGGTATGAGTTTTCCACAATTATTTCTAATATGGGGATCTTTATTTTAATACTACACCACAACAACATCCATCATGGCACAAAAGAAGTTTTAGAGGTTTTTGGTGCCACTGTAGTTACATCATGTCCACACTATAACACAAATTACTATGTCATAGTCTAACTCTATAGGATTTTTTTCTCTATATAGCTTATAATTAAAATGTAAAGTGTATAAAATTGGTCAAAGTATAGAATTATAATTTATAATGATCACATGATTTTATGTCAAAGAATGAAGGGAAATTATGATTCTTACCATTGGAAAAAATAATTCCATCCCAAAACAGACCTTATGATGTGGATTATCTGATTTTAGTAGATGATTTTTTTGGATATGATTTCATACAAAATGATTGGAAGAAACTCTTGTGTCCACACGATAGCTAGTTTATTGTGATATAGTTTAGAGGATATAATATTTTTTAATCATATAAGGAAATATAAAAGGGGTTGTTTCATTAGAAATGTGAATCTGGTAAAATGAAAGTCTCCAAACCAAAATTCTATTTTCGATGAAATAAGATGAAGTTTGTAGTCATACAATATAGTATATATATAAAAATATGATACTATAATTCAATATCCACATTGATAATATAACCCATACATTTTCAATTTTTAATGTTTTGGTTAAGGGGAGATATGAATTGATACACCCAATAGTTAATTCAGTTTTATGGCTTATGATAAACCTGTTTAATATAGGGTATAATTGGAACAATCTTGAAGATAGAAGAATCAATCCAATCACATGTATTGAGATTTGTAGACAATGAAAACAGTTGTTAAGAAAAAAAGAACACTCAATGATGATGAATGATAGATATATGGATTTTTTTGGAATATATTTTCTAAAGGTATTGTTCCACATTTCATTTATAAGATTAAAGGTTAAAGAAATAGTTATTATATGGGTTTCATCCTCACTTGAGGTTCAAATAATTATGCTGAAGAGAAACCCAATTGTGGGTGTATGTTTTTATCATCCTTATGCAACGAAGAAGGATTTGACAAACATAGCAATGAGTTCTTCATTAAAAGAGAGTAGTATGTTCTCCAACTATTCATAGAAGAGAACCGAGAGGTTAAGTTAGAGCACTGATAAATTGTAATAGTGAATAAGTATGATTATAGGGAATTTTATTTAATGGAAAATTTCTATGACTTCTCCTTTGATGTATCCCAACTTGGGTTAACCAAGTAAAATCCCTTCATTTATTTACAACTTTCATTACAAATTACCAAGAAAGGTAAAGATAAATTTAAGTGTTTATCATTATAAGTTAGCAACACCGTCAACTAAGAAATTATTAATCATACCACGACTCACTCTCTCTTAGTGTGTTATCATATATAGGATTATAATAAATTATGCAATTAGTATTAGTTTTAATGATACATATATTTGGGTTCCAATCCTTATAATGCCATAATATTTAATGTCGAACTTTGCAATATTCTCTATATTTTACTATAGATCCATATAAAATTTTTGGTATAGCTTGATCATTATATTGATGGATAGTAAACTATTCCTTTGGGAAATGTATAATTTCTCCCCAACCCTTATTACATAATGACCCATTTTTTTGAAGACCCTTGAGTATTGGGTCATTTTCCAGCCTTGTCATGGATAAAGTAACATTATTATTGTTTATCCAATCATCATCCTTCATTATTTCATGTTCTTTTGGTATATATAGATATCACATTTATCTCCAAAAATATAATTTCACCAAATAATTAATTTAAAGATATATATATCAAAATAAAAATCACGTGACAAGTAATTTTACTCAAGAGTTATTAATTAATTGGGGGTATAATCAATAAAATTATTATTATAAATAAATAAATCTCTAAAACCCATTAATTAAGCCTTATAGTGTATCACAAACTCTTTTATGTTACAAGGTAATGTGAGCACATGTGTAGTAACCAATCTCTATATAATATCCATAATGATATATTCAAATTATTCCATGTGGGGGAATGTCACTCTATTCTACATTAAAATGGTTAATGTATTATAAAATAATGAAACATTTCCCACAATCCAACAGTTTTATATTGATAATCTATGAAATGTTATGATTTCTATTATAATGGTTGGTCTCATCCATTCTTCGATCATGTCTATATTTTATGGATCCATAGATAATACCTTTTCTTCATTACATTACCCATGAATGATTCCTTTTTCATCTATAATTAACAATTTATAAACATGGATTATAATATTTTATTTTGTAAGGTCTTTATCACAATCCTAAAGTTCTCTTCATGTTCTTCCTTGATCATATAATAAATGTGAATATTTTTAGTAATGACTACCCATGTTTTTTAATGTAATATGTATAATATGTTCATCATTTAAATGATGATATCATTAAATTCTTTATGTACGATTGGAATAATAGATAATTCATTGTGTGTATGTCTGGTGTGGATAGAAATCGTGGATATATCCTCCATTCTCACCCTTAGTTAATGATATTTGGATTAATGAACATTTAGGAAGATATATTTAGTACCTCAGAGTTAGTCAAATAGATCACCAACATGGGGTATAGTGTATTTTATATGGATCATGATCTTATTATGTTCATTACTTTCAATTAAAAGATGAATTGTTCCACCAATATTCATGAAAAAGAGAACCGGTTCACCCCAGGGTGAGGTGATCGGGCCTATAAAACAATTATCCATGTTTTCATGAAGATTTTTTAAATATCCCAACATAATTAGATCCATTATATAAGGGGTATTTGACCCATCCCTTATGAATTCAAGATCATTTTATTGAAAAACCTAGAGTATTGGGTCATTTCAAACCTTGTTATGTGTAAAGTAGAATGATCATTATTTCTCAAGGCATCATCCTTGTTGTTTTCATTCCCCAAGTTGTAACAAACTAAGAGTTCATACTATTTAATCAGATAAAATCATCTCAATCATCACATATTTAAATCATTTTGGGTTAATATATATTTCAAGATCTTATGGTCAGTACAGATATCACACTTCTCTCTAGAAAGATAATTAAACAAAATAATTAATTTTGTGGTCTTTATCACCAAATAAAAATAATAAGATATGTAATTTTACTCATGAGTTATTAATTAATGTTATGAATAAGAATTAACTTTATTATTCTACTTAAATAAGAATCTCAAACCCTTTAATGAATCATTATAGAATATTACAAAACCATCTCTATTATAATGCCATGTAAGAACAAGTAATTTGAATAACATCTTCTTAATCTCATTAAAAATTTCATAACATTCATCTATAAAGGTGAACATCTATACATTACACTTTAAAATCGTTAATATATCAGAAAATTAGGTTAAATTTGTAAAAAAGCATCAGTTTTATCCAGAAAATCTATGAAAACATAATAGTTCTATTATAGTGGTTGGTCTCAAATGGTCTTTGATCACATCTATCATTTATGCACCCCTAGATAAAGAATCTATTTTCATTACATGACCCAAGAAGGATAATTTTTTATATTTACAATTGATAGTTTCTAAACATGCCATATAATATTTTCTTTCATATGTTCTTTAAAATAGACCTTAGGTTACTTCATTTTCATCCTTAATCATAGAATATGTGAGAAGATTATCAAAAATGAATACCTAAAATTTTCAAGGTAATATCTAAAATATATTAATCATTGCACTGATGATATATTTAAAAATTGTAAATATTAATTGAATCACTATGAATTCATAGTGTGTATATCATGTGTGGAAGGTTATATTGGTTAAATATTCCCTATTTATACTTAAATAGTAATACATGGATTAAAGATAAATCTTCTAGAAAATACCAATTCCTTTGGGATGGTCAAACATATCACCAACACAATGTAGAGTGTATTTTATATTTATCAATATCTTTTTTCATTCATGATAATCCATGAAAAGATGAATTGATTCCCCCTTATTCTAAACAATCAGAGTTGGTGCATGCCATGGTGATGCAGTGAGGCGTATAAAACCCTTATCCATATTTTCATGGAGTTATTTATTTAATTTTAAAAATTTAAATAGATATATTATCTATGGGTTATTTTATTTTGAAATAGAACTATGAATGAGTTTGATTGAAATCTCAACCTCTTGATCATGGTGAAGACCAGACAAGTTATTAATAAATTCATCGATATATGTCTACACAGATGGATTATATATGACGATGAGCTCTTAAAAACTATATAAGATATATAACTCTCATAGGTTTTATGACCCTTATAACAAAGGTATTTTCTATAGGTTGTTAATAGATATACATTCACCAATAGATGAATAGATTATTTTTTGGGATTTTTAATACTAATTCCCTATCTTGATAATTAATATAGGGTCTTTATAAAGATAAAAAATTTATTATTAAAATCACATCAAATTAAACCAGAGGTATAATTTTTTTTTTTCTAAAACTAATTCCAACAAACATCCATCAAAGATTATTTGTATACAATAGATTCAATTTCTAACGCACACATTGTTTTTAACCAATAATTCATTATCTAATCATTGGGATAGTGATTTGATTTATTTAGAATATATTTAAAATATAAAAGAGTATGTAGAACTAGAATCTAGTAAAATATTAATATTTATATAGTGGATAATAATTATAATTTTCATTACATGCAATTATTGGTTACTAATGTTGGTTATTTCCATAAACCCTTGGATTGGGCCATTTATTTACATAATGAATAAAATATTTTTATTTGAATCATTATAGAATTAATAGTTAATTAAAAATTATAATTTTATTTTTCCATTTTATTAATTCTCCCATTTATGTTATTTTTAAATCCTATGCATGATTTTACACTTTTTCACAGGTTAAATATTTCCTTCACCCTATGAGGAAATTAATCTAGTGCCCCATCCCACATTTTTTTTGCAAGAATACAGTTTCATTTTTTTCACCCTTATGTTTTATTATTCAATTATTCTTTACACTCCATTTTGTCTATTATTGTTTATAGATCAATGATAATTAATTTGGTCTCTAGTTTATATTTACAACTTATGTACAAACCAAAAATTTCTATGTAGATACTGAAAACTATGATATGTAAGTATTTTTATATACTTTGTTTCAATAAATAAAATAATTATTTTATATAACTTCGGGGACAATTAATAAAATTGGTGACATGACTTGTGAGTCTTGTGATGTTAGAATCATGTTCAAATAAATTCACCCCCCTTTTGATTCGGCTAAATAAATTCTTGCTTCATTTTCATGTGAAGAGTTTGGGGAAAGTATTTGGTGAATAATTCTTTTCCAAAATCCTCCATTCTAATAGCTTTAACTTCCCTCCTCTTCCTAATATTCTTACTAGGGTCTGAAATTGGTTAGTATAACCTTCTTGGTTATACAAAACTATGAAAACATCCATATTGTTCAAGAAGTAGGGAAGGAGAAATATATTCTATATATCATTAATCGATTTCTATAAAAATTAGTGGGTTATAATCCCCAATAATGGTGGTTGGATGATTATGTATAATGGAATCCACATCAAGATGTTAAATCCATAGTTCATCCATAATCTCAAATTTTTTTACATTCTAATTCATATCTTGGAGAAACCACCACATTATCCTATATTTCTTATCCTATTATATTTAGATTCTCATTGGGACAATTACTACATTAAAAAAATCTAGTATTAACTCAGTCACTCTTTATTATAGAAATTACATTAAATAAAAGGATGTTAGAGATTCAAAAACATTATTTTATAATCATATATAATGAAAAATATTATCCTAATAAGGAATAAATAATAAATGAGATGTACACATGAACTTATAAAATTCTATGTCTCAATATAAATTATTCATGGTAATGTAATCATAATAAATTTAACTTAAAAATATTAAAATTCATAATAACTGTTGAAAACAATTATGTGAGTTTCCAAAAAATATCATGTAGGTGTGTCAAAATATGTCCACTTTTAGGCCCCATTATCATTCATCAGGTGAAGATCCTATTAATAATCAACTAGACTTTGTAGGTTTATTATAACTAAGAACATATATATTAGAGACTACATCAACTTGTTTGTATCCACCCAAGTATTTCATTTATAGAATTCCAAAAAAGGCCCAAAATTACAAAATTTTATGGTTTTATGTCATACTTATACTTATACAATGTATTTTTACTATTATTTTATCTGAGTCTCTAAAAATAATTAATTAAATCTGAAAAAATTACTAATCCCTACTATGGTACCAATAGAGGAAATAAAATATAAATATGTATTTATTTTAAAAAATTTACATTTTATAAAAATTAAAACTCACAAACAATCAAACATTCACAAAATGAAAAGGTTTAAGTTCATTGATGAATATCTATATAAACATCATATTTAACAACACTTGTGAATATTCCTCTATAATCATAACCACTGAAAACACCATATAGAATTCTCATAAGTTATACACATCTTAATAACCCATGTATTAGAAACAAAAGAAATGGGTTATATTGGATACTTGGTATTGGTTAAAATAAAAGATAAGTATTGATCATAATAATTGAGTATAAGATAACAGTGTTGGTATGAGATCATATTGAAGGTCCTTGAGAATAACATTAATAATTCATACCATAATAACAATGTGTCATCAATAATAAATCAAGGAATAATAATATAATAAAGACATAATACATGACTCATCATAACCTGAAAATTTTATAATGGATATGAATATTTCATAAATTTATGAATAGAATTTATAACACTGTGGGACATGAATTTATATCCATATCACCCATTACATTTTGAGTCAAGAATTCACAAACCTATCTACCATAACATAGTTTGTTTGTAATTTATATCTCAATATACAATAAAATCGTGGGTTAAGAATTAACATCTCTATCACCCGTAATTATCTCTTGAGATATCAAACATTACCCAATTCAATAGAAGTCTATATAGGGACCACCCATCCCATAACTATAAAACATACATATGTGTTCCCAGATAACATGAAAACAATTATATCTAAAACAAAACCCAATTAATAAATTTCAAAAATTATGGTTTTAATAATATTTCCATAGAAACTTTCTTAATAATTATGTAGAAAAATGTGGATGTTAGCCTTATTTCTTATTCCTATGAAAACAATAATGTGTTATTAATATTTATGACAAAATACTTTATATAAGCTTTAAATGTTCTAGGAGAAATAAGAAGAAATATTTTTTATATATTTTTATTTACATTGATAAACATTTTATAAATAATTGAATAGAAATTTATTTATAAAATCCTGAAAAAATATAGTGGATGTTCCAAAATAAAATATGGTGAATTTGTTAGAAAAATATATTAGTTTGAAAAAAATAAAAAAAAACCATGTCACATTTTGTAAAATGTAAATGTTTGTGGGAAAAACCAAGAAAATGTTAAAATAATATTAATTTTATAAATAATTTCACGTTCCTTAAAATATTCCAATCAATAACGAATGTAGATATAAGACCAAATTTAAAACAAAATGATGAATATGACCATAGAGGGAAAATTTCAGGATCGAAAAGATGGGTTGAGGTCAGATTTTTATAAAAGGACTACCTAGAGATCATTATTAAATAAAGGTGGAATCAACATGGTAAGATACCATGTAATAATTTTGAATAAAAATAGGCAAATAAAGTTAATTTGGATTTATATATAAATATAAAATATTTCCTAAGAAGGTAACTTTTTCATATCTATCTCAAACCCAAAATGTTATTGGAACGAAAACCCCTTATCTTTTTATTCCCAAATTCTAATAAATATATCTAAACATATATATTATTTTTAAAACAATCTTGATAAAGTATTTTAAAACATTATTATTATCTAAAACTACTTATAAACATTAATCATAATCATCCATTATACGTTCATTAGTTATTTATCATTTATTTACACTATTAGATGCTTATAATTTTAATAGTTTCACATATATTTCTAAATAGAGATTTTTTTACTCATTATTATTTTCCTATTTAATTATATTATTTTTAAAAATTATGATTAAATTATTATGTATCAATAATTTATACATCCCTATTTTCATTTTATGGAAACTGTGGGTATGGTTTGAGATAACAAGATCAATGAAGATTTTGATTGTGGTAATTTAATGATATCAAATTATTACATTATAATGATCATAAATTAGTGTTCCACCTATTAATAAATATATTAATAAAATATATGACATTGTGATATCATATATATTCATCAGACATATTTTATAATGATTTATGAATTGTTGTGTTGAAAATGGAATACATCATTCATCAAGGAAATAGTCTACATGAATGCACATGTAACAACAACATTGTCTAATTAATGATATTATTTAGTTAATTACGAATTTATCCTAATATTATTATATTTTTTTCATAAATATATTATTCATTTTCTAAATTAACTATTTGAATCATCTATCTTAGGTAGTTATGAAAAATAAAACACGTCATTCATGAAGGTGGTACTCTACACATATGCATGGAAGATGTATTTATTTTTTCTAGGGATAAGGAAAGAAGGTAAAAAATCTTATTTCAATAAATATAATAAATATTTAGGGTACTAATAATATTTATGTTATTATTTTATAATGGTATAATGAACACTGAGGCAGAATAATAAGACTTAAAAATTTAAAATAATAATTAGTGAATTTAGATTTTTAACCATAATCCTTGGAATATATCCTCTAAAAAATTGATAAAGCCTATAAGGGGTAGTCGTAGGAGGTAAAAAAAATTTAATGATGTTATTATAACTTTTGAAGAAATATTTTTTCATCGTTTGGTCTATCTAAGGCTCTTGTGGTTTTAGGAGAGGTGAGGTGGTAAAGGGATCCTTTTATATGTTAGGGGAGTGATTTTATTTATAATAAGTGATGAAATATTCAAGGAAAGCGGCTCTAAAAGTATAAGATAATGGAAAATATTTTATATAAGGTCAAAAAAACCATAAATATAATTTATAAATTTATCATTACCCTCTGATTTATCATTACCCTCTGATTTTAAATATAAAATATGTTTTATTAGATAAAATTTCAAGATTCTTTAAGGATTGGTTCTAAAATAATAAATCTACATTTTATTGATAATAATTTTATATAAAAATATAACTTATGTTTTAAAATTTAAAATATAGTATTATAAATTAATCATAATATTTATAAAAAATTAATTATTTTTTTAAAAAAAATTAGTTTTTAAAATGTATCATAAATTTAATTTCATTTCTGTATCTTAATTATTTCATAAAAGTAATGGTATTTCTAAAAATTTATATTTTCATTATTCACCAAAAAATTATTCTTTTTTAAAAAATATCCAATATTATTGATATATTATTTTTATTATATTTAATCAAAAATAGAAGTTATGTTTTTAAAAATAATAGTACAAAATTTATAAAAATTACATTATGAAGGAAATGTAAAATATAATGTAAACTATTTTTATCAGAAAATGAATTTTCAAAATATTATCTATTCTAATTTTTATTTAAAATTATTTTTTAATTAATATATATTTAATAAATATATAATATATTTTATCCTCATTTATTCATAATATACTATGTTCTATGAAATAAAAATGAATATCATCAAAACAAATTATTAGAGAAAATATATTTTATGCATAAGATAATATTATTTAGTTTTTTAACTTTGATAATTGAATTTCATCAGTACATTATCATTTAATGTTATAATTAATTATATATATATATACATTTTAGAATGTGATTACCACTACTAATTACTTCCAATAAAATGATTACTTTACAACAATTATATTTATGTCAATAAAATGTGTCATGGTATATTTTTGTTCGTTGATTCATACAAAAATCTATCGACCACAATGTTTTTTTTGTAGGAATATTATATAAAACCATGGTTTATTATAGAAATGATGGGGTGTTTCATGAATGATGGGTTGTTTTTGTCGGTAATTGGGTTGAAAGTGAATATTAACCCTAAAATGTGATTTGTATCATTCATAATGATGTAAAATATAATTATTTTAATTGACGTAGTTGATTTTTTTGGATAGAATACATCATATTAAAGGAATTTAAAGGATAAGAGCGCATAAAATGGAAGGAAAATTCATGATACAATAGGTAGTTGAGTTTTCAATAGTGACGAATACTTAAATTCTATAGTTGATTTTCAGTTTTTAGGGTTGATGGATGGATAGAGGATGATGATGTTTCCATTGATTTTGTAAAACCGAATGGAATTTTATTGTATTTTTTAAAATAAAGGATCAATATATTTTGGATATTATAAGACGATATGATGAATTTGATACGAGAAAATAATAATTCACCACATTAATTGTTATGATTATTGGGGTTGATATGAAATGGTAAATACATGTGCTAAAAAATTTTCACAATGATTATAACAATGGATAAATATTTAAAGGCCCCGAAAATAATGATTTTCATGATTAAGAGTTTATAAGAATTCTTCAATGAAATCATTGAAAAATAATAATTATTTTTCATGAGGTATTAGATGAGGAATGTGACATTAAGAATCCTGTTTAAGTTTCTAAGGTGGTGAATTTGGCATGAAATTATTTTTGGATAACTCATTTGGTTGTACTTATTAAAAAATCATGGAAAATGACATGATATAGGAGCCTACCCAATCCCACATTGTCGGGGGAGGGCCTCAATAATTAATGGTATATTACTCATAGTCCCTCACTATGGGAGTAGTTATGGAGGAATTAATTTGTCGAGGACATGTAGTGATTGTGCATGTAGAAGGCTAAGGGTTCTAGAGGGCCATCATGGGTGGGGCGCAACCTAAAAGGCATGAGTGAATTGTATTTATAGTGGTGATCCCCATTTTCCATTGAATAAACCGATATGGGAATGTAAAGAGGTATATGGAACCATTAATATATTTCAAGCCATAATGTTGGATGAAAATTAGTGATAATATTCTCCCATCATTAAAATGATACTAATTGAACTGTGGTTGTCAGATGTGATAAATTGGATCCATTCAATCCTTCAAGGGATTATCTCTAATGTCAAATCTCTTTAGAAAAAACTAGTACAACAGAGGCCATTCAAAATCAATAATTATCTATCCATATGTCTCCATTGATATTCCATGTTTAAGATGACGATATGATAAGATGAAGAATCTCTATGCCTGGAATCATCATCTTGAATGCATGTGTTCATCTGAAGAAGGTGAAACAACTGAAGATATATATCGACCTAGTGGTTTTATTGGTTGTATTTAAGAATAAATAGGAGGATTATGTGAACATCGTTACATAGGTAAATGATTAAAATGATGAGTATAAAATTTATTCAACCATAAGTTGAGACACCATCAATTTCAGCATTAGAATATTTTAGAATCCCCAAATTACTTGAGTGAGCTAAAAAAAATTCACGAAACATCCAAAATTGTGGAGTGTAGACATGTACTAAAAACATGATCTATAGAAGTGGGTATATTCATATAAAAATAAAAGGATTAATAATGATGGTGTTTCTATAATATTTAGGGGAGATATCATTTATGAAGAAATTGAGACACTGTGAAACCACTGTATCATGAACAGGGGATCCACAAAGCACTATCCTTACTAGAGTAATATGATAAATATTTTAGGAATTCAACTTGTAAAAAACATATGATTTTCATTAAGAAGAACATGTTACATAAATAAACATGTGTTTGTGTGGTAACTGTATGGATAACCTACTAGGATGGTGAAAATAATTTCGAGAATTATCTTTATTTATAGAAATTCAATACATGTAATGTTGCATGTTGTACATAAAAACATAAGATAACTCACAAAATCATGGATTTAGTTTTCATAGTGAAAATAAACTGTGTACCTATTCTGGTGTGTACACAGAAGTGGAAAGTGTGTTAGTATCTAGCTTGCATGAATATTTATGTTGTGAAAAGGCGTAACATTCATAAGGTAGGAAATACAGTGTGATATGTCATGCATATATTACTGTGTTCAAAGAAAAAAGAATAAAGTGAACATTTCATTTATGCATGCATACATACTTGAAGACTCACTTGAGATAAAATACTTTCAACACAAAATTTCATGTAATTAGAATAAATGTGAAATTCACTTTCTTGATTTTTAGGACTAAAAATAGAATCTGATGCTTGTGAAATGAGATATGTATTTGAACTGAACCATAATTCATTGTGAAGATGTCTGTTATTTGAGCATACCATATCAACAATAACATATTACATTATTTTTATAAAGTGAGACTCATTGTTTAGTGAATTAGAAATATCAGTGTCAGTATAAAAATATTAAAAGGTTTGGAAATAAATCTTTAAAAATAAAAAAAATTAAACAAATATTTTTCTGAGTGTACTTGAAATAAGGAAAGGAAAACCTTCACACTACATCAGCAGACAGACATAGTTGAAGACCTATTGACATGGTTATCTGAATACCATTAAAGAAAAGATTTATTATAATAAAAACAAACATATATTCTTAACAAATAGAACAACTAGAGGGAGTTATTATAAATAAAATTAGAGGTAATACAATTTAATGATTCTATTTAGAAGTGTCCCACCATGATAATTAGTGTCCAATAATTACAAGAGTTTTTTTGTGGGGAATTTTAGGGTATTGTCTATACTTGTAATCAATTTTCATGACAACTTACAATTAAGGGGGTAAATTTTGAAGAGAAATTAAGTATATCTATGAGAAGGAGTAGTCCTAGAATATAGAAGTCTATTTCCCAAATATAAATAACGATGTCTTGTTCGAATAAATTTTATTTCCAGACAAAAATGCATGAAGGATGTAACCAACAAGTTGTTTATGCGTTAAATTTCATGACACGAAATTATTGAAAACTAGAAGTGGATTCTAAAGAAATGTAGAATAAATTAATTGAAAATAAATATGACTATTTTATTAAAATTAATTATATTCACATTAAAAATGTAAATGAAATAGAAGAAACCATGTGTTCTATGGATAGATAAAGGAGTTCACTCAATGTAGATGAAACCCATATGAGGTTTTAAAATGATCATAACCAAAAATAATAATTTGATTTCATGTATAGAATTTAAATATACTAAATATATTGTAATAAACTCTATGATTTTTATACCTAAACAATATAGTGAAAAAATTTAAAAAAATCGTATGGTGATGCATGTTCTTTCCTAGTTTATACATAGAAGAATAACATAACCATGTTACCCTAAAGTGTTCAAAACATGAATTTAAAAAAATGTTCTAGCATAATGAAAACTGGTTCTTATTTTATGTGAGTTTCTAGGTTGAGATTATATCATCCCTACTTATCTAAAAAATAATATTTAAGAACATCATTATTCTTTCTTGTTGTATATTTTTTGATTTAACATGCATATAATTGAAGGAGAGTCACAAATTTTCCCTTATTGTAAATCATGAAGGGATTGTCTCTTAGTAATTATTATTACTAGAATAAAAGATGGGTGATGAGAGAAAAACTAACAAACCTATGTTATTATTTTGGTAATTCAATTATTAAAGGATGACTTAAGGTGATGAATACATAAATATAAAGGGGAGTGATATTTTTACACTTGAAATGTTTCTATATTCAGATAACAATGTGTGCAGGATATATATTGACAATATTGCTCAGATATCTCTTGAAATGAAAATGTTTAATAGGATTGAGGATGATATAAATAATAAACATATGTTAAGGACACATTTGATACATTAATAATATCACTCTAGTTCTCTACATCAAATTTGGCCACATAGAATTATATTTTACTTACTAAAATCTCTTTGATTTAAGATATAATGTGGTTCCATTATCTAAGGATATAGAATTATGTATAAAAATTGATTAGTTGAGATGAGAACCCACAAATACACATTTTTATTTATTGATAATAATTAGGAAAAGAAAAAGGAAGATACTTCACATCTAAAACTTGGTGAAGTGTTAAGGGTATTGAAAACAAATTAGAAGGGGGAGATTTATGAACCAAATAGAATAGAATAGTTTTTGTTTTTATTAAAGGGTCAATATATGTTTGAGATTATATGAGGGTATGATTTTGAGGTGTAAGGATAGTTACTATTATGTATATCAATTCTGGTGATTGTTGGAGATGACATTAAATGTAAAATACATGTGCTATGGAGTTTCCACAATGTTTAGAAAAATGGATAATGAATAGAAAAGCATGTAAATATTGATTTTTATGAATAAGAGTTTAGAAGAAGACTTAAAATAAAGTCAGAAAAAATATTATATATTTTTCATGTGTTATTGGAAGATGAGCATTATATTATGAATCATATTACAATGTCTTGGATGGTGAGTTCTTCATGAACTTATTTTCAGATAACAAATTTTATTGAACTTTTAAAAAAATATTGGCCTGCAACATGTTCTATGTGTACATCAACCCAGTATTGTGGGTGGAGGAACTCTTCCACACAAGGGACCTATCTCATTGTCCCACCTATAATTAGGATTTATGGTTGGAATCCATAAGATGGGAAGCTTTGTGTGCACTTATATGGAATTAATGTGTTCCAGTGTTCAAGTGTAGATTGGGAATAACCTATAAGTGTTGGGTAAAGATTTTTGTATGTGATTATCCCTCACACCATGCCACAAAGTTCTAGAGGAAAAAAAGACTAAAATGGTTTTATGAATATGTTCCTAAAATCGATGGGGGTGTAGATTAGCAGTAAAGTTCCACATTCATAAAAAAACACATTGAATTATGGATGTTTGACACGGTCAATCTAAGATATCTAGTCCTATGTGGGATTTTTTATCCCTATATCTCAAATGAGATCCCTAGTATACCAGAGTTCATGTAGAATTACCAATTATCAATCCTAATATCTCTATTGATATTCCACATTTGGGATGATTATGTGATGAGATGAAAAACATTCAGGCCTAAAAACATCATTTTTTTCTCGTAGTTATCCAAATAAGGTGCCACAAATGAATTAATATATAACCATGAAGGTTATTCAAGGAAGTGTTGATGCATGGATAGGAGTAGAATGATATCATCATTGCATGCATGATGGGTTACCTTAATGAGTGGAAACAGTTATCTTATGTAAGTGGTGTCACCATGATTTTTTGTGCAAGAATATCCGAGATAACCCAAATCACTTGGGTGAGATAATAAAAGTAATCACATGGAATATATTTTAGAGTCTCAATGTGGCATAAAAACCATGATCTAATGTTCTGGGTAAGATTATATAAATTGAGAATAAGTATTCCTAAGGGTTACAATACCATATTAAGGGGATATATCATTTCTAAAGAAACATAACCTCCAAAACCCATTTTTTCAGGATGAAGAGACCCAAAAAGAACTCTTCTTTAGTGAAAAAGATGTGAAAGACCTCAAGAGTTCAACTTAGTTAAAGAAACTCAATTTTTATCATGAAGAACTTATTCCTTGGAGAAAATTTAGGTTTTAAGACATGGTTATGTGTATCCACAATGGATTTCTTGAAGAATTTTTAGAACTCAAATGATTTATGAAAAGATAGTATATTCAATGTTTCATGAATTGGGGAATACATAAGATAACCTAAGTATTTAAATATTATGAGTCCATTAATAAATAAACAAAATACATGTTCGAGTATGCATAAAGAAGTTAAAAATTGATGCATACCTAGATTCCATAATGAATCAAGTTGTGTATAGGAGTAGTCCACACAATGAAATATGTATAGTGCATGATTTACATATTTTTCCTATGTGATATTTTTTCCTCTATTTGTGTGTGGGAAGAAAAAAAGAAGAAAGTGAATAATACATGTATATATTCATGAATTCATAAATAGGAACTAGAGAAAAAATAAATACATAAAAAAATTAAATTTAATTAGAAAAAAATATGTTTCACATCCTTGAATTTTGAAAATATGAAAAATTCTACAATATGCATGAGATAAGAGATAAGTAGTTGAAGTAAACCAGAATTTAAAGTGATGTTCTGTTTGATGTGAGTAGAACATATCAAAAAATACTCATTGAATTGTTTTGTGGAAGTGATACCTATCATTAATTGAATAATAAATATCATTATGATTATCAAAAGTTAAAAAAAGTTTGATAGCGAAAGGAGGGAAATGCCAAAAGTAAATTAGAATAATATTTAACTGAGTGGATTTGAAATATAATAACTCCAATGTGGACTCTACATCAATGGGTAGAAGTTGTTTAAGACCTATTCATAGGAGGTTATTAATACCAATGAAGAATAAGAGGGATTCTAGTGTAAACTACTAGATATTATTTTAGAGACTACTTAATTGGATGTAGTTAATATAAAGAGAACTTTTTGGAAGGTAGTCTAAAGAGATTTTTAGGATATGGAACATAGAAATCATTAGTGACTAGGAATTATGAAAGATTGTATATTATGTATTTTGTGTGATTTTATATACTTTTGACTAATTTTGTTTACTATTGAATATTATGTGCCTCATATCATCTCAAATATAGTATGTAGTCACCCACATCAAGTGAAAACCTTGTAAAAATATTAATTTTATTTTCTAAGAATTCAATTGTTTTATATGAGAGAGGTAATATTTAACACACCAAGATTTCATAGTACATTATCTCTTCAAAGTAATTCAATAAATTGTGCAACATGCAACATCGAGTTTGAGCGCACCACAACTTACCAAACTAGCCGTTCAAAAAGTAGTTATGAATAGTATTAACTGAATATTTATTTTTATATACTCCATAAAATTTTAGAATCCATATTATTTATTTCTTATACAAAATATAAGAAGAAATTCATTAAAATGATAAAAAAGTAGTTTTTAGAAAAAAATACAATTTTACCGCCTTTTAATGGTGATACCTTTTTAAATCCAATATTTGACACTTTTATATATTCAATTTGACAAAATAAACATCTTATTTAGAATCAGGACATACAAATTTAGTTATGATAAATTTTTGGTGTTTTTTTAATAACTTTCATATTTGGGTGAATAGTGAAAAATACTAAATTTTAACTGAAAACAACCTTTTTAATCAAAATAATATATAGTGTTAAATTATATATTTTAATAGTTTGGAAGTATAATTATATTATATTTTTATCATTTAATACAATTTTGGTCATTATAAGTAATTTCACATTTAAATTTGACATAAACACATGTCAATCTATTGATAGTTTTTACCTTTTAAAAAACCCGCTCTTTGATTTTGAAAAAGGGAATTAATTTCAAATTAATAAATACAAATTCTTTTTTTTAATTTGGTAAAATATACTTCCTTTATAAATTCAGAATATCATAATTATCTTAGGGCGATTTTTTGGTATTTTTCTGAAAACTTTTAGTTTTTGATGAGTTGTGAAAAATACTAAATTTTAAATAAAACAACTTTTTAATCAAAATAATATATAGTGATAAATTAAAATATTGAGTAGTTTTAAAGTATAATTAGATTATATATTTACCATTTAATCCAATTTTGGTCATTGGATGTAACATCACATTTAAACTAGACATAAACAAGAATCAATTTTTTGATAGTTATTATTTCTTAAAAACATGTTTTTTTACAGCGGGGATTAATTTTAAATCAATTTCTACCACTTCTGTGCGATGAATTTGAGAAAATTAATTTCATATTTGGAATCAGTAGGTCCAAATTTTGTAAATAGGTATCTTTTATTTTTAAACATTTTAAATATTTACTTCAGTAAATATTTTGTTTACAATGAGTAAAAGGTATATATAATAAATATGGGTAAAGTATAGTATTATAATAATATCAAATTACCCTAACATGTGTCCTAATACTATTGGATGATAAATATCCAACCATGGTCATCCTTGTGTCGATTTTGGGACTCTATGGAGTCACATGAGTGTGATAATGACATTTTATATTAATTAATTTAATGTGAAGACAAAAATGGCATAAACCAAACAAATTTAGTAAATAAATTTAACATGGGGTTATATAAGTTATATTTTTGAATATAAATATTATCTGTAAATATAAAAAAAAATCCTACATCATGGAAATTTTTTATATTTTTTGGACATCATATAAATTAAATTATTCATGACACAATAATAATGAAATATTTAACTCATTAATAAATGATTTAAATAAATAGGATTTTAAATATTAAAACAATATCCAAAACTCATAAAATTATTATTGGATTATGTTATTTTGACCATGAGTCATCTTAAAATTGATATTAACGAATAGTTGGCTTTTTTAAACCAAAGATATGGTTATAATAAAATAACCGTTTCAAACATTCCTAAAGAGGCCCTC
This sequence comes from Viscum album, assembly GCA_963277665.1. Taxonomy (NCBI): domain Eukaryota; kingdom Viridiplantae; phylum Streptophyta; class Magnoliopsida; order Santalales; family Viscaceae; genus Viscum; species Viscum album. The sequence goes on along the minus strand of OY728141.1, from coordinate 474,381,995 downwards.
TTATCCCTTATAAAACTACCTCACTTACTACCCATTTCTCACACTTTTCAAGCCTTTGGCTGATAAAAAACCTGCCCAAATATCCTCCAAAAATCCGTCACATTATTATAGAGGTCATAATATAGTCATAAATCCATCTTAATATCGTTTTTTATCAAATCAAAAGGAAGAACCTGAAGAAGAGGTAATAATTTCACCACCCTCTTTTCAGTTTTTTTCATTTTCCACTTACTCTTTCTTTGTTGTTTCAATTAAAAACTAATAAATCTATTATCTTCTATATATATATTTATGTTATTATAAATATGGTACAACCGTATTCATTATTCTATCCATCCTATGAATGACATGTCCCCATACATGCATACGTATGGCTTACCGTCTCCACATCGTGGTATAATTGTTATTCAAATACACTTTTATTTGGATTGGTATAATAATGATGTATAATTTATATAGATAATAAATATAACATGTTAATAATTCTTTTATATATGATATACCATCTATTTACATACGTTTTTAAATCAAAATAATGATATTTTCGCTCGTGCGTACATACAGATTACCATCTCCACAAACGCGATGAGATTCATTTCCCCATCATAACCATTAAAGAATAATTTTCATTTGGTTATTAAAAATAATTATTAATGAACAAAATATAATTATGGATTGGAATCAAATAGATCCTATACATCAAAAAATATGGCTTATGTATCAAAACTTATAAAGGAAAAGAATCGGTTAACAACTGAAACGACGATACTACTGAAATATCATTATCAAATCAATATTTGAAGATCATATACGATATATTTTAAATGTATATGGTTATTTTATAATTTAATAACAATTATTTCACCATTATACAGGAGGTTAAACTACCCTCGACCAAAGGAAAAGAACAAGGTAAGGGTTAATTTCATAATCTCTTTATTATCTGAGGCTGTTTTTACGTAAGTATCTACTAGGAACTCTTTATCACCCACATCCATGTTTTCATAATAATTTATTTCAAAACAATTTTTATATTTACTAAACTATGGTTTAAAGTCATTTATACCCTTATTTGACCTTATATGTTTTTAATGTAATCTTTCCGTCGTTTTCCAAATAATGTACTTTATGACCTTTTTGACAAAATTAGGGCAAGAATGTTTTTTTATATATTGAATATGTTACTATTTTCTGCCGTTATAACATCGTCGAAGCTTCCCTTACAATATTATAAGAATATTTTCAAAATAAATGTTTTCTTTTATAATTATGTGACTCTTAAATGGTTTCAAAATGGAAAGTGACATTTCTCTCATATAGTTTTTATTTTATCTATGTCAACATCTTTTGATGGATTTTTTTGAAGTCGATTCATTTTGATACAAATATTCTATATTTTATGAATGGTTTTGTGATATTTTTGACTATGTATGTGTTATTTTTATAACATTCATGGTTTATGGTTAAAGTATTGACATTTCAAATGCTAGTTTTAATACGAATGTTTATGTTATGTTTCAACCTTCTCATATGAGGAATGTATTGGACTTAGTATGTGACGGGTGGAGCCCGCTATAGCTCCCCGGTGAATCGGTAGGTCTCATGAAACAACTAGAAGTGGAATTGGCCAAGGCCTTTCCCAATTTTATATATGGTTTTGGCTGAGGCCTTAATCATTTTTAGACATCTTGTCCGAGGCCTTGACAAGATGTTTCAGAATGTTCGACATTATAAATTCCCTCATTATGAAAATAATATTTATGGGTCATGTGGTTATTAGAGTAGTAGAATACCCATGACTATGTTTTATTATGTCATTATTCACTCATCTCATATTCCTCCCATAAAAGTGTTTATGTTTATTGTTTATAAAGTCATGTGTTTTCAATTATTCACCATGCCAAATATTTATGTTATCTTCCACTGTATTGCATACCCTTACTGAGCATTTGAGTTCACCCCTTTCTTATGTTTCATTTTCCCAGGATATGAATAAGCTTGTTATGAGTGACTTGCAGTCATAATATAGGAGGCTTCGATGTTTCTAATTTAATATATTATTGTTGTATTTCTTTTCAAGTTGTACAATTGAACTTATGTATGAATCTTGTTTCCAATAATACAAAACTGATCGGTATTTCAGGACATGATTTCCTCGTGATCATGCTAATTTTATGTAATAATGCACTAACTCTGGGTAACTGGGGTCTGAGTGTGACAGTTGGTATCAGAGGAAGTTTAGTACAAACCTTGGAAACAAGATTTAGATAAACTCTGATTAGACCACATGACCCTAAGATGGACATTGAGGATTAGTATAGAAGAACTTCATAGAGTTTTGGTAGTGTAGAGTTTTTGTGAGTTTTCTAAGAAATAAATATGTATCTAGATATGAGTAGGTAGAGGTGACACAAGCACTGATGTACCTAGGGGTAAAATCTGAAAACACTACTTTGAGCTAGAATCAAACGAGAACTGGTGTAAGGCAACAATCCTTGTTAAACTCTTTGTTACGAAAATCCCTGTGGATGTGATTAAAATAATTCTTATTTTATTTACAAACCATTATGAAGGGTTTATGAGTATATACTCTCTAAAATAAAACATATTTATGATTATGGATAGTATTCATAAACTGTTCAATTTATGTTAAGTATTTTAAAATTATGGAATTATGTATTTCGATTCATAAAAAAATCTTGTTTATGATATTGTTTAGAAATGGTTCCCAGTAGAAGGAATGGAAACCATATTAATTCATGTAATCCATGTAAGTATTTCCCTCCTACTCAAGATATTTATAGCGGAGTTGGTGATGAAACTAGTGATGATAAGCTTATCACTGTACTGAGACAACTCAATTAGGTTATGAATAATAACCTTACCCGTATGGAGGACCCTGATCCACAACACAGAGGATCGATGTTAGATCTATTCATGAGGAAACAACCACCAACATTCAATGAGAGTGAAAATACATTAGTAGCTTACCAATGGATAAATACTTTAGATAAAATATTTCATGCTTTGGGGAGTAGCAACAAGGAAAAAGTGGTCATGGAAGTTTATCATCTCATGGGAGATGCAGATCAATGGTGGTCATTGATTCAAAACAAAAAGGAGGATGAAGAAGTATCACGTATGGAATGGAGAGTGTTTGAAGAGATTTTCTTAGAAAAATAATTTCCTCGTAACCACTGAGTGGATACAGAAAGGAAATTTCTATGTTTGAGGAAAAAAAGGATGAGAATGTCGCGAAGTATGAAGCAAACATTACAAGGATATCAAGGCATGCTGCAGATTATTTACATAACCCAATAAGTAGGATTGATCTTTTATTTGATGGGTTAAAACCATTTCTCCATCGAACATTAGTATCACAATCCTTTTCAACATACGAAGATATTGTGTCATGTGTTATCAAGAAAGAAAAGGAATTATCTATGTATTATGACTTTAATGTAAAGTAAGAGAAGAAGATAATGGTGGAGCAAGAGACAGATAAAGGGAAAAAGGGAAAGAAGGATTTTACAATATGTTCTAATTTTGGGAAGAAACTCCCTAATACTTGCTTAAAAGGAATGGTAGTTTGTAACAAGTATGGAGAAAAAGGCCACTAAGCTCATGATTGCAAGGGAAAGAAATCTGTTGTCAATGTTGAAAGCTACAATTTTAGAGAAATGGGTCATTATGAAAATGAATGTCCTAAGATCCAAGGAAACGTACCTCAGAAAAGGTTAAGGGAGTAGGCCAAGCTTATGTTGTTACTGTAGTTGAAGTGGAATAATTAATGTATTTTTGTATTTGGACTCAAGATTTATATTCTGGTTATAAGAATAATGTGATATATAAAAGGATAGTAATGAAATACTTGTTGTTTTCATTATGGTTTTAATATGTTGAAAGTAATCATATTTTTAGTATGTGATAATAAGAGAAACTTATCTTTCTTTGGAGAATCCAATTTTACTATTGATTTTGGAATTTAGAGACCTTTTAGAGAGAGTCCGGATAAAAGTATTTTGGATAATTATAAAGGTTGGAATATATTAAGTTTGAAATTGGATACTATTTTTAAGGATAAAGAATTTTTTTAAGATTATTTTTGGGTTGTTATAAAAAGGACTACCCGGAGGTCGGGCGGCAACCCATCACGTCCGGCAAGGCCATGTGACTTGAACCCGAAACTGATGGGTGACAAGGGTGCATCACCTACCACTGGCCTATTTGATGTCCTGGTTTTTATAATGTAGTTTTTTAAATAATCTCCCAAATGAATAATAAATTATTTTTTTGGAACCCTATACGATTAGGATATATAAATTATTTTTATGTTCAATTGTCTTTTAGATTGAAATATGAGTTTGTGGTATAAATTAGTTAATGGATAGAACATTACTTCTCAAGTATATATTTTTTTCCTCTTATTCTATGATAAAATTAGTTCCAAAACATTATTCAAGGGATCTTAAAACAAAAATGTATTATCCTAATACCATATGTTTTGTTTAACTAATGATATTTTAAATCATCATAGATTCATGGCGTTAAGGCTGTTAATTTTACACTTGTTTGGGATTGATAACCTCAATCACTTCCTATAAATATTAAAATTTTCCCTCTAATTATGTGTCTGTAATTTCCGCCAATGTTCTCATAATAGAGATCATAATTTGGTGGTTACTTTTTATTTCCCTTTCCCTCTTATTAAGACTAAATTTTATTAACCCAATTTTCGATGTGGGTTTTCCACAAAGGTATTTTCTATTTACAACTATTTATTTTCAAAGAATAATTTCAAATTGTGAGGCCACAATTTATTGAAGGTGGGGAGAATGTAACACCCCAATATTTCATAGTACATTATCTCTTCAAAGTAATTCAATAACTTGCACAACACGCAACACCGAGTTTGAGCGCACCCCAACTTACCAAACTAGCAGTTCAAAAAGAAGTTATAATAGTATTAACTGAATTTTGATTTTTATATACTCCATATAATTTTATAATCCAGATTATTTATTTCTTAGACATAATTTAAGAACAAATTTATTAAAAAGATAAATGATGTATTTTTAAAAAAATGCAATTTTACCGCCTTTCAAAGGAGAACCCATTTTAAATCCAATATTTGACAGTTTAATACATTCAATTGGAAAAAATAAACTTCTTATTTATAATCGGGACATAAAATTTTTGTTTTTATAAATTTTTGGTGTTTTTCTGATAACTTTCATATTTTGGTGAATAGTGAAAAATACTAAATTTTAACTGCAAAAAAGGTTTTTAATAAAAAAATTTATAATGTTCAATTATATATTTTAATGGTTTGGAAGTATAATTGGATTATATTTTTATCATTTAATACAATTTTGGTCATTATAAGTAATTTCACATTTAAATTTGACATAAACACATGTCAATCTTTTGAATGTTTTTACTTGTTTAAAAAACCCGCTTTTTTGTTTTGACAAAGGGAATTAATTTTAAATTAATAAATGAAAATTTTATGTTTTTAATTTGGTAAAATAGAATTACTTATTGAATTAAGAATATCAAGATTATCTTAAGGTGATTTTTTGGTTTTTTTGAAAACTTTCAGTTTTTGATGAGTTGTGAAAAACACTAAATTTTAATTAAACAGAAATTTTTTAATCAAAATAATTTATACTGTTAAATTATAATATTTAGTGATTTTAAAGTATAATTAGATTATATTTTTACCATTTAATCCAATGTTGGTCATTGGATAAAATTTTACATTTAAACTAGACATAAAAAAGCGTTAATCTTTTGATAGTTATTATTTCTTAAAATCACGATTTTTGTTTTGACAGCCGGAATTAATTTTAAATTATTTTTTCCATTTATGTGTTTTGAATTTAAAAAATATTGATTCAATATTTGGAATCAGTAGGTTCAAATTATTTAAATAGGTATCTTTTATTTTTAGACATTTTAAACATTTACTTCAGTAAATATTTTATTTACCACGAGTAACGGGTAAATATAATAAATAAGGGTAAAATATAGTATTATAATAATATTAAATTACTCTAACATGTGTCCTAATCCTAATGAATGATATTTATCTGACCATTGTCATCCTTGGGTCAAATTTGTGACCCTATGGAGCCACATGAGTGTGATAATGACATTTTATATCAATTAATTTAAAGTAATGAGAAAAATGTCATAAATTTTTTTAGTAAACCAATTTTTACATTAGGTTATATAAGTTATATTTATGACTATAAATATTATTTGGAAATTTAAAAATTGTTCCTACATCATGGTATTTTTTTTATATTTTTTGGACGTCAAATAAATTAAATTATTTTTGACAAAATACTAATGCAATATTTACATCATTAATAAATGATTTAAATAAATAAGTTTATAAATATTAAAACAATATCCAAAACCTGTCCAATTCGTATTGGATTATTTTATTTCAACCACGAGTCATCTTAACTTTGACATTGATTAATATTTGACCTCTTGAAACCGAATATGAGGTTATAAAAAAATAATTGTTTCAAACTTTCTTATAGAGGCCCTCCGCTCTCTTATAAAAATCTCTCACTTAATACCAATTTCTCACACTTCTAAAAACTTTGGATCATACAAACCCTACCCAAATATCCTCAAAGCATCTGTCACTTCATTCTGGAGGTCTTATATTAGTCGGAAAGCCATCTTAAGGAGCCCTTTTGATCAAATCAAAAGAAAGAACCCGAAGAAGAGGTAAAAATTTCACCACACACTTTTAAGTTCTTTTCATCTTCCACTTCCGCTTTCTTTGTTGTTTCCCTTATAAAATAATAACTCTAGTATATTATATAAACTTTGATGTTATTATAAATATGGTACAACCATTTTCATTATTCTATCCATCCTATGAATGACATGTCACCATACGTGCGTACGTACGACTTACCGTCTCCACGTCGTGGTGTAGTTGTTATTCAAATACACTATTATTTGGATATGTATAAACGTGATGTATAATTAATGTAAATAAGAAATATAACATGTTAATGATTCTATATATATGATATAACATCTATTTATGTACGTTTTTAAATCAAAATAATGATATTGTCGCTCGTGCATACGTACAGATTATCGTTTCCAAGAACGAGATGAGATTCATTTCACCATCATAACCATTAAAGAATATATTTCATTTAGTTATTAAAAATAATGATTAATTAACATAGTATCATTCTGGATATGAATCAAATTCATCCTATCCATTGAAAAATACGTCTTATAAATCAAAACATATAATGGAAAACGAATCAGTTAACACCTGAAACGACGATACTGCTGAAATATCATTATCAAAGCAATATTAAAAGATAAAATATGATATCATATTAATGTATATTATTCTTGTATAATTTAGTAAAATTATTTCACCATTTAATAGAGGGTTAACCTACCCTTGATCCAAGGAAATGAAAAAGGTAACGGTTAACTTCACAATCTCTTAATTATCCTAGTTTGTTTTTACATAAGTATCTACTGGGACCTCTTTATCATTTACATCTGTGTTTTCTTAAAAAATTATTTCAAAATATTTTTACTATTTACTAAACTATGGTTTAAAGACATTTATACCCATATTTTACCTTATATGTTTTGAATGGAATCTTTCTGTCATTTTCCAAACAATGTACTTTATGACCTTTTCGACAAAATTAAGGTAAGAATGGTTTTTATATATACGACGGATGTGGACATTTTTTTCCATTATTAAATCTTTGATGATTCCATTACAATTATATAAGAATATTTTCGAAATAAATGTTTTATTTTATAATTATGTGACTCTTAAGTGGTTTCAAAAATAGAAAAAGACATTTCTCTCAAATAGTTTTGATTTCATCTATGTCAACAAATTTTGATGCATTTTATATTTGTTTGAAGTATATTCACTATGATACCAATATTCCATATTTTATTGAAGGTTTTGTGATATGTTTGAATATGGATGTGTTATTTTTATACCATTTATGGTTTATGGTTAAAGTATTCACATTTCGTATGCTAGTTTTAATAAGAATTAATGTTTATGTTATGTTTCAACCTTTTCATATGAGGAATGTATTGAACATAGTATGTGATGGGTGGAGCCTGGTATAGATCCTCAGTGCATCGGTAGGTCTCATCAGACAACTAGACATGGAATTGGAAGAGGCCTCTCCCAATTTTATATATAGTTTTGGCTAAGGCCTTAATAATTTTTAGACGTCTTGGTCGGGGCTTTGTCAAGATGTTTCAGAATATATGGAATTATACATTCACTCATTATGAAAATAATATTGATGGGTAATGTGGTTATTTGACTAGAAGAATACCCATGACTATGTTTTATTATAGAATTATTCACTCAGCTCATATTCCTTCCATAAAAGTGATCATGTTTAATATTTATAAAGGCATGTGTTTTTAATTATTCACCAGGCCCAATATCTATGTTATCTTCTACTATATTTCTTACCATTACTGAGCATTTGAGCTCACCCATTTCATATGTTTCATTTTCCTAGGATATGATGAAGTTTTTTATGAGTGACTTATAAGCATAATCTATGAGTCTTGGATGTTTCTAATGGAATAAACTAGTGTTGTTTTTATTTTCAAGTTGTAAAGTTGAACTTATGTATGAATCTTGTTTCCAATAACACTAAACTGATTGGTCTTTCGGGACATGATTTCCTTGTGGTCATGCCAATGTTATGTAATAATGCACCGACTCTGGGAAAATGGGGTCGGGGTGTTACATAATACCATAATAAAATAGGGTTCACGGTCATAATAGATCATAGAGGTGGATTTAAAAATTAGAAATTGTAAAAATTGCATCACTGATTCACCCCTCCCTCTATCGATGACATATCAGAACCTATGAGCTATAGATTTGATGAGAAATCGTGAAAAATTGCTGGTTTCATTTTTTATGGAATTATTTATGTAATTTAATGTATATTTTGAGTTAGTGAGCATATTCTATTGGTAAGAATCAATTTCATATGATCCATAAATATTCAATTTAATGTATTTTTTCATGGAATGTTGTGATTATTTATATACCATTTCACTTAATTAAATTGTTGTTATTTGTTTTTAATAGGAATATTGATTTAAATTTGGTTGGGTTCATAATAAATAGTATAATAAAATGTTTTTTCATGTTTTATTAAATCCTAAATGGGTTTTCAAATTCATGAAATGTTTTTAGAGGTAGTGGACATGTTTGAGTGAACCGTCTAAAAATATTAAATTATTTTACTATTACTGAAGGATTAATGGTTGATAATGTGTACAGTTGTTATTTGATGTTTTTGGTGTTACCCTTTCACTTTTATTATGTTTTGAGTCTTTTGATATAAATATTAGTCTTTCAAGTGTATCAATATAATTATTATATTTTCATCATCTTATATTAGAGAAGGGTTAGAGTACAATTTTATATTATTTGTTAATTTTTATTGGTGTATATTTAGTGGATGATTTATTTTTGGGGTTTTAGTGTACATGTTTTTGTAGTCTATTAGATGAATGAAATGGTTTTTTATATGGTTTATGATGTGAGCACCCGTACATTTATTTGTAAATATTCTCTTAGAGGAGGGGTTTTGGGACTATCAATGGAACTAAATCTGTTTGAGAGGAATATCCCTTACTAGTTAAGTTTATAGAGTCTCCATAATTTTAGTTACTTTTAATTCTCAAGTATAAGAACAATTTTATGGGTATATAATATAGAGATTGAATTTATGATTTTCGTCATCACTATTGTGTTGGGGGTTTCATAGGTATTTAAAGTGGGTTTAGAGAGGGTTGAGAATGAAGGATGGAAAAAGATAAAATTTTCATATACTAATTAAATCATGATTTTAATAAAGGAATTGTCTTGTAATTTTATGTTTGGTGGAGAGGTGTAACAATGATCTGGTTTTTTATACTATGTTGTATTAGGTTAAAACATGAAATATCTTGTTGAATAAAGAAGTATGGGTCATTAAATTTTGGTGTTCCTATAGATGGATGAGATTGTTCATTTCATTATTATCTATAAGAATATGGAAGGAAGAGTTTTATTGTTTTATGAGGACCTTATCCATGTGATCTTAGTGGTCACATGGTGATCTTTATTGCACTATAGATTTTGTTTGAGGATTTTTGGATTAAATGAGGGCATTAGATTAAAATTATTAATTTTAGTTTCTTGAAATTTTTTGTATGGAGGCATCAATTATATTATATTCTTTTATATATAAATTTAATGGTTATTGACATTTGAAATTTTGTCAGATTACACTGTGATTTTCACGAGGATTAGTTTACTAATGCAGGTTGTGTTGTGAAACCTTACATAACATTATGATTTTAAATGTTGAGACATTCAAGAATATTTTTTAATACCTTTTTTTACATTGAATTTCTACCAACCCTAGGTTTCAAATATTTATATCATGAAATTATTTAGTTGAATCTTGGTGGATCATAGGCCATGGTATTGTGATTTCATATTCCATATAAATCAAGGTTCTATATCCACTATTTGGATTCATCATTTATTTATATTCTCTTATTATAGGATATGATTATAGTGGATGTCTTGTTTTGTGGATAATTAGTCATATTGTTCATGAAGATGGACTTTTTATCAGTCCTTTTTGGTCCTAATGTGATCATTAGTTCAGTCTATCACACAAAAATTCCATTATTTGAGCTTCTAATGAAGTAGAAGATTCAAAACATCTCTTTTATTTTGTGTTAAATATGCAATAATCTTTCAATTATCACATTAGGTACTGATTTGGAATATATAATCTAATATAATAATTATATTTTTAAAATTAAAAATTAAGAATTGTGCAGAGAATGTTTTGTATATTACCATTATAATTATTTATTTCTTGTTTTATTGAAAATTTAAATTATAATATTTTAGTGTTTTTATATTAATATATTGTGAAACATTTTCTAAAACCAGATGTTAAAATAATGTATTTTTTTAAAATTGTTAGGAAAATGATTTTATTGGTTGGTGATGTTAGAGTTATTGAAATCCGGTGAAGTTTAATGATAAAGGATATACATCATGTAATAAGAAAAATGATTATAATCTGAATGACTAGTAGTTTTAGAAAACTCATTAATTTCATTGTTAAAAGGATTAAAACCGTATTTTTAAATGATTTCAACAAACTATGATGAATTAAAAGATACCGTGACAAAAGTTTATGTGGTAAAAATTATTGTGCTTAAATGTTGTGTGTTATTAACCAATTGATATGAAAGAGTACATCAAAACGCTATGATTTTACTTTCAATAGTTTCATTAGCTCTTTTTGATAGATATATGTAACAAAAAAAATTAATATGCCTATATTAATATAATTTTTTTTAATTTTGAATGAAAGGACTCTGAATCATGACATAATAAATGGATTTTCCATGATAGAAGAGATGGTGCCAAAAAATCAAGCAATGAGAATTCATATTTGAATTGTTTTGTATTGAAATAGATATTATTCCATAAATGATTCTATAACATGATTTAGAATTTGGAATGATAATAATAAACTAAGGGAGGATCCAACTGGTTGTATAATAATTTGTGTACACACACTATGACTAGTGAAAAAATGGGGAATCCAAACATAATTGATGAATTTTATTTTTTAATCCATGAAGAGTTATGTCTCAATATTCAAAAACCAGTGGGGGTAATCAATAGTGAAGTTAAATAATAAGAATATTAAATGGTTGAGGTTGAAGAAAATAAATTTAGAATTCATTTGATTATTCAAATTTTGAATTTCAATTTTACAATTCTTACTTTATAAGGGATTATAACCATGCGGATGAAAGAAATATAGAGAGTAAAAAACATAAATAATTTCATTTAAAAAGGGAGTGAATCTAAATAAGGGAATTTTATCGAACATTTGAGATGGTAAAATGGATTTGTTTTATAATGTATTGTAACTACAGATTAGGTTTGTAAATAAGAATGCTTTTACTTATAAATATATGGAATATAGGAAGAAATAAAAATTGATAAACCCTTTTACATTTTATCGTTATTTATATTACTAATATTTTTTCTTCTTATATATAGACGAAAATATTTTTAACAACCCTATTGGAATGTATTGAGTGGAAGATAAGATGTTTTCATTGACCATTGATGGGTATTGAGATTATACAAAAGATTTTAATAGCAACCTAATGGAGTAGTGATTATTAGGAATATTAATGTATGGTCGATATGTGGTTCTTATATGTATCATAGTGTTAGTGAACCATGTATAATATCATTTTCTATGATCATTAAATTTATGCATTATTTGTTTTGTTATTTTGTGATCACTATGACCACTTACATTATAAACATGATGAAAATGTACATTTTTTTGTTATGAACGTAGGAAAATTTTGAAAACTAAAATTCACCAAATCCCCGGATTTTGGTGTGTATTGAGACCACATTTTCAGAAAAATGATATTTGTGATAGGTCAAATATTGGTGATTTAGTCAGTGAAAATTATTTATGGTGAATATTGTGGATACCAAGAGAGTAACCCTATTTTCTAGATCAAATTATCATGTTTTGAAGAAGAAAATTACATCTCATATATGATTAATTTTTCATGATGTTATCTTTGTATTAGTTCATATAATATAAGTCTGTGACACTATGAAACTATACGTAAAATTTGTGAAGAATAATCCTTTTAATGCTCATGCAATAGATGTGAATACTTCGTCTAATGTACTATCAAATGTGATATATATACATAGGTGAAGATCTTTATCTCAATGAATGTAATAATGGAAAAAGACCTGGACCATTTATAAAGAAGAAAAAAGTGAAATATATGATTTTATTTTCTTCAAAACAAATTTGATGACCAAAAGATGAACTAATATGCTTATATTGACGGTTTATTCAACCATATTATCTATTTTTTAAATGATTATTGAATTGGTGATGATATAAGAGAATTTATTATTTTTAATACTATCATATTTTCATTTACACCATTTTATAATTAAAAAGTTACAACAATTAATTAATTAAATATTGTGGAATTTTACCATGATTAATAATCTAATGATATGGTCTCACATGAATAGTGTGTGAATTCCAAATGCTACCTAGAAAAACCATAATATTAAATAGAATTTTAATAAATGTATAATCTTGAAATTGAAAGGGTTGGAAATGAAGAAGAATAAGTTATTGATGAGTTCATATCACTTGTGCTAAAACATTTTAAAAGAGGTAAAGGGATATTTGATGTTAAGATTCCATTAACATGTTTTGATCAGGGTATAGTTGGGAAAATTTAAGTTTTGTGTAAAAAAATAAACAATTTATGGGATGGGGAAATTTAACTCATTTAAAATGTTGGAATGATGTTATATTAAATATAAAACATTAATTTTTTACATTCAGGTGGAAAGAAATTTCATTGAAATTTGATAATAAGTAAATATGAAGGTGGTGCTAAAGAAGATCCCCCTAATGGTTTTGAAACTAGGTTTACCTCATATATAAAAGTTGTTATAATGGATACAATAGGGAAATAAAAAACTAAAGTAAATGAGGAATATCTACTTAAGGGGTTTATTGACTTCAAAGTGGAGTTATATGGATCTCATGAAGATATTAAACAATAAATAAGTAAGAATAAGAAAACAATATTATTTCTATAATAATCCTTGAAATATATTGATGATCCAAAAGGTGTTTTTATAATAAGATAAATTTATAGATGAACATGAAAATATCCAAGTGAAACATGATGAAGTGGTGAAAAATAGGTTAAAAATTAGGGTGACTACTCTGATACTTGATGACCTTAATATGTATATCAGGGATTTTTTGTTCAATTCATTGTGTATAACAAAAACTATCAATTAATTATCCCTAAATAATAATAGAAACCATAAGAAAATTAGTATTATAGGAAACCCACATTCATGTACTATAGGGTATTTGGAACTAAGTGTTTCATATAAAACAATGAAGGTTATCAGGTTAAGTATAGATAAGAAAATTATAATAAAATATTTCTAGGATACAAATATAAGATCAAAGCCTTTAAAATTTTCAGGAATTGTTTTAACAGGATTACTTAAATGTGTGATGTGAATGTGGTTGAAAATATTGATAAGGAAAATGTACGTGGATATGTAGTAGAAATGTTTGTGAAGGAGAATAAGTTATTGATTTAGATTCTGAGTATTTGGAAAATATTCTAATTTTTTTATGATAATGTTGTATTAAATGAAAATACTGGTCCTAAAAAAAGATAACTTAATAAAAATATTTGAATGATAAAAATTGAGGTTGATTATATAATCATTATATGAGGCATATTTTATAAAACATAGATCATGGGAGTTAAAATAATGGAGCACATAATTCTATTAATATAGTTATAATGGATAAAATTTATATATGTGGAAAATATTGAATCATGGTTTAAATATTTGGATGAAGTGTTAGAATAAATTTTATAAAAAAATATATGGGAGATTTTAAATAAAACATAACAATAAAATTTTATTGGCACAATGTGGGTGCTTATAATAAGCATGATTAATGTGGGTGAGTAGTCCCAAATAAAGAAAGACCGATATAGAAAGGGTAATCTTAGATTAAATTAGTAGACATCAAATATATGTTTATACTAGTGACAATGATTGAAATAGTCAATATTTTATGACAACATGGTTCATTAAAATAAGTTAAATTTCTATCAAATTGATGTGATGATGGAATTTATGAATTTAATTTTTAAGGAAGAAGAATATATTGAATAACCCAAACGGTATCTTATCGTAGATGATGATTCAAAATCATAATTAATAAAAAAGAACTTATATTGATTGAAACTAGAAACCTATGCATGATATGAATGGTTGGACACATATTTCATAAAGTTGAGTTTTAAAAGAAGTGGTATTGATCAAAATATTTATTTTAAGATATTAGATTAATGGAAATTTATATTGATGGTATATATGCATTAAATAATTTTGCGGGAAAAAGGTTAATTTCATTGCATAATATGAAAAGATGATATGATTAGAATTGGAGGTTTTATTTATTAGAGAGTTAAACTATTTTATTAGAAGGAATACCCATTAAAAGGAAAAAAAATCTTTTTTAAAAGGTGAAATATAAAATAGGTGTATTACAACAAAGATGGATTTTTTTTCACTGCATGTTTAGAAAAATAAAATTTACACTGGTCATGAGGATGAATATCTCTTAGTGGTTTATATAATAATTCAATATAGTCATGCAATATTTAACTATAAATTGGTATTAAAATAATTTAAATAACAAGATTCGGTGGAATATTATGATGTAGAACAGGTTTTAAATTTTGTATTTTATAAATCAAAAAGTAGTAAAGCATTTCTCACTGGAAGATATTGAGTGGAATGGATAAGTGAAAAGTAGTAAAATACATTTCTGGGAATAGTAGAAGATGGTTATATTTTTTCACCATGTATTGTATACAGTTGATCTGGATGAAGTAGTAGTTGGAAGACCCTAGAGAAGCGGTGTGAAAAAAAATTCAATTTTATGTGGCAATAATAGTGATAAAAATATAAAAAATAAACTTGTACAATATCCACATAAAAGGAACCTTGAAATACATTACATCATTATAATGTAAAATGTGAAGAAAATCAAAGGAAAATTGAATTATATTAATGTTGAATGTAAATGGGTTGATATTTTTACATTTGTGTGGGTTACACATGATTCAGAATCTTTGGTTGAACCATAGTGTTTAAACTACATCCTCGCAGTAAGGAAGTTAAAATATCATATCTCCCTACAATATATCATTTTCTAATTTTCATAGTTTTTAAGGTGGTTATATCATCAAAATTGTATGAATATAGGTGAGAAATTATCCATGAGGAAACTATATGAAAAAGTGAATTATGATATAAGATTTTAATAGTAGTATACACATTTACATGTTATCTTATTTACTATATATATCTTTATCTCATGTTGGTGTAGAGAATATATTAGTTCCACCCAATCAAGCATCAATGAAATATGAATATAGATTTTTTGATTCTTTAGTGATCATATAATGGGGGAGTTTGGTGTATGTTTATTGTGATAATATTTAGAGAAAAATACACTTTGAATTTGATTTTCAAAGGGGAGACTAAAGGATGTGATTAATGAGTAAATTATTAACAAAATATAATTGGTTAGTTTGTCACAATAATAGGTTGAAAACTAGTATTTTTTTATTTTTTTTATAATTATAGCAACCTCTTATTAACATACATGGATATTACATACATTTAAATGAATATTCAATACTTTACAAAAATATTGCGAGAGGACCATAATAGATTAGTGCCTTTAGAAACATAGAATCAAAATCATTTTTCCTGGTGAAAGATCTCCAACATCACCCATAAATATATCCACCTTTATTACTTCTACATAACCGTTCTTCATTAGGTGGAGAAAGGAAACCTAAGAAATGGGTGATCTTATATGCTCAGTAAGGGTAGACAAGGGAGACATTTAAGCATAAACATGAACATTGTAGTATGAAAATGTGATTGTGATATAAATAGATCATATCATTCATATCAAAGGTCATTAACACGAGTTATGGGATAAATCTTGGTAGTTCATAAGACATGAATCATAAGGAATTAAACATCATGAGACATGAAATCATAACTAGGGAATAAGCCATATGATCTGTGGAATACATATAAGAATAGAATGTTTTATGTCAGGTATATAAAGACCTGACCTTAAACCTTACATAATATTGAATTAAATGAATAATTCACATTTAGGATATTTTCAGGTATAGAGTTTTAGATAATTAGGACATAACTATTACATCTCAAAAGATTACAAAGCAGACACTTCTATACAGTTTCCATTTTTTTACAAAACATGAACTCTTGAAAAAATGATTCATGTCAAGTTCCATGTTTAAGACAATAAGAATTTTCCATGATCCTATCATCAACCCTATTCCACATTATGTCATGTGAAAAACATTTCAAAAACTTGGGATGAGCATAAAAAGCTCAGTAAGGGATACAAAAAGAAGGAAAAATGTCAGTTTTTTCAAAACAACAGGTAAACCATGAATACTTTATCATAAGTAATAATTTTCACATTTATGAAGTAGTAAGTAATTTTCACTGAATAAATGATCATTACTTACCCTTTTTTCAACCAAAAGATTACCATAAACCCCATATAAAGAACACACAACATTTAAAGGTAACTTGGGACATAAACATACTTAAATTGAATAACCATACGATCAACTTCTACACATATCACAAAATGGAATACCCATATGGATGACTTCCATACCCAATTCGTTGTAGGTTATAACGTAAACACCCGTCCTGGTATTCACATCACCACCTGTCATATGGTTTATCATGTAACCTCCCATCAAATGTCCAAGTACCAGTATAAAATCATATGAGATAAAACAAATATAAAGGAATGAAAAAATTTCCACATTTCAATCACAATATATCACTTAAATATATTGACATAACAAATCCATTATCAAAAATATTTTCAACACCAAAATACATAAAAGAGTATATGGTATTTATTTTCTTTTAAAAAAATTACCACTTGTTGAGGAATCCAAAGATCAAATAATACTCATGGTGGCAGAAAAGGTTGTTGTCACTTCTTACTTTAAAAGGAACATTCTTTTTGTTTTTTAGTAAAACACTTCATAGAAAAATATTCCTTTTGAATAAAATTTAAAGTCAAAGGGGTTCATACATCGTATAAAAGAAAGTTGTGTATTAATGAAAAAATTCCTCAATGAAAGGAGATTGAGATGAAGTCCCTTACCTTGTGTCCGACTTGACTCGATCATTCTTTAATCTCTTGAATAATAAACCAAAGATAATTTTTAATTTCTTAAGAACCTTTTTCAAGTTTATTATACATTTTATATCACTTTTTACTATGTTATAAACATTATGTAATCATATCAGTTAATAATGTTTGTTTTGTCGATATTAGGCACTTGAGTCAAAAATGGACTTCTTATAATTACATGTTATTCATGTGTTCAAAGGATAATTATATCCATAAGTATATTAATGATTTGTATATCATATATATCATATATATACAGAATATACATGTATTTATAATAGTACATAACATTTAGAGGTAAGAAATGAAATTCACCGTTCATGGAGACGGTAAGCCGTACGTACGCATAAATGCTACTTCCATTTCTATTTCATATTTAATGTAATTAAAACATAATGATACATAGTAGTATAATAATTCCAGTATTGTATCATATGTAATATCATTAAATCTATCCTTTATATGTACCACATATGGTATGAACGAGTCATATAACTTTGAGGGGCGGTAGTCAGCACTTCTTCAAATGAAGTTATAGCATTTACCAATAATGGAAACTATAAAGGTTTTCTATAAATGTAAATTAAAGAAGTATAAAGAAAACTTATTCATAATATATATCATATATAAATATAGTGCCATGTTAATGTCCACCATGAGAGGCGGTAGGAGATAATCGAACAATTATCGTTTCGTGAGGCGTTAGTTTTCCATCCATAAAAACATTATGTTATTCATCCATTAGAAGGAGGTGTTTGTATGTGTATTTAGAATCCTTCTCATAAAAAAATCCTAGTATATTGAGGATAATGGTGGTGTAACAAAAGAAAAAAATAAAAAGAGTGTCGGGGTTGGAGAAGTAAAATAAAATAAAACAATTTAAGAGAAACGGTTACCTTTAATTTGGGTAACTTCCTTTGGATTAAACCAAAGGACTTCTTGAAGTGCCTTATGCCTAAGGTAAGTCTTCTAGGAGGAGGAGAGGGATGTATGGAGCTTAGTCGGGAAGAGGTTGGACGAGACAAAAGTCTTGAGAGGTGTTAGGAATTGGTTAGAAGTGGACTCCTTTTATAAGGGGGAGGTGGGGCTCTTTAGGAAAGTGTGATAATAATATTTTATTATATAATGATATTCGGTTTCTAAAGGTCCAAAAATAATTAAAGTCGAATATAATATGACTCATGGTAGAAATAAATTCATCCAATAAGAATTGGACATGTTTTGGATAATATTTTAATAATTATAATCTTATTTATTGAAATCATTTACTAATGAGGTAAACTTTGAATCATTATTGTGTCATAAATTATTTAATTTACTTGATGTATAAAAATTATAAGAAAATATCATGATGTATGAAATATATTTATATTTCCAATTAATATTTATAGTTGAAACTATAACTTATATAACACCATATAAAAATTAATTTACAAAAAGATATTTGTTTTTGTCCTTTTTCCTTTTACATTAAATTAATTAATCTAATGTGTCATTTTATTTCATAAGTGGCTCCATGGGGTCCCAAAATAGACACCAATATTCCAATGGTCGGCCATTACTCATCCAATATGTTTAGGACATGTTTTAAGGTAATTTTGAATTATTATAATATTCTTTTTACCTTGAATTACCATATTTACCTTTAACCGCGGTAAATAAAAGTCAAAAGTTACTATTCACCAAAAATTATTTTAATATTATTGAACAAAATTTTAATTCTTGGAACAACCATTTATGTTGTATTTTTGAAATTAAATTCACAGAAGTGGAAAAATTTCATTTGAATGCAAAAGTCAGTTTTTTTCACTACTATTAAGTGGTTTCACTATTCATCAAAAATTGAAGTTTTCAGAAAAATACAAAATAATCAGCCTAATCATTATTTTATATTATGAATTCATAAATGTTTTCTATTTTTCAAAATTCAAAACATATAAGTGGAATTAATTAATTTAAAATTAATTCCTATTGTTAAAACAATCAACGTGTTTTTAAAAAACAATAACTATCATAAGATTGACACTTGTTTATGTCCAATTTAAAAGTGAAATTAATTACAATGACCAACATTATATTAAATGGTACAAATATTTTCTAATTACACTTCAAAACCAATTAAAATGATAATCTAACCATATAAATAAATTATATTAAAAGGCACTTTTGAATTAAAATACAATATTTTTCACTATTCTTTTAAAAATGAACTTTATCTGAAAAATAATAAAATTTACCCAAAGTAAAATTGGATGCCCCAAATCTAAAGAAGAATTTTATTTGGTCAAATAGAAGACATAAAAATGTCCAAAACTAGATTTAAAGAGGGTTCTCCATCAAAAGGTGGTAAATCAACCCTTTAAAGAATATTAGAGTATTTAGTGCTTAAAATTGGATTCATTCACATTTTAAACCTCTAAATTTTATTGGTCAAATTTAAAAACATTTATCAAAAATGTATAATCACATTTTATTTATTTATATTCATTTCTCTAAATACAAAGTCTAGGTGTTAACTGCCATTTAAAATAATAATATTATATTATTAGTGTGCAACATAAGATTTCAAAGAAACCCGTTGTTGCGTACTGGGTATGCTATCGAACATAGAAACCCATTTCAATTAAAATTAATATTTAATTCACAAATATTAATAAATATTAAATATGTCTTATTCTTTATTTACCTGGGATGTTACATCCTTACCCCCTTTTGGAAATTGCTTCCTCGCAATTTTTACTTATCAAAATAAGTGGGGGTTTTTATCTCTCATAACATTTTCATATTCCCACGTTGCCTCTTCAACCATATGGGGTTTTCACAAAACCTTAACCCAGTGAATTACCTTTTTCCGCAACTCTTGCTCTCTACGGTCAAGAATCTGAACTAGTTGTTGGTCATAAAACAGATTCTCTTCCAACTGAACTACATCTGGGATCAAAACATGAGATGGATATGGCATATACTTTATCAAAATCGAAACATGAAAAACATTGGGCACCTGGGATAAAATTGGAGGTAAAGACACTTTGTATGCAACTGATCTATCTTTCCCTAGGATTTCATAAGGTCTAATGATCATTGGACTCATCTTTCCTTTCATACCAAAATGCATCACACTTTTCCATGGAGAAACTTTGGAAAAAACATGATCACCTACCTAAAAATAAATATCCTTCCTTCGGTTATTTGCATAAATTTTTTTTCTGCTCTGAGCTGTTCTAATGTGCTTCTAAATCAACTGATATTTCCCTACCATATCTTCTACCAATTCTGGTCCTATCAGCTTCCTTTCACCTACTTCATCCCAAAAAGCTGGAGTTTGACAACGCATTCCATATAATGCCTTAAATGGAGCCATCTGTATACTAGAATGAAAACTGTTATTATATGAAAATTCAAACAAAGAAAGATGTTGGTCCCAACATCCCGGATAATCCAATGAACAAGAACGTAGCATATCCTCTAAGTTCTGAATTGTTCATTCGGACTACCTTTCTGATTAAGGATGAAATGTTGTACTAAAATTTAATTCAATACCCAATGACTTCTGAAGGCCTTTCCAAATGTTAGAAGTAAACCTGGGATCACGATTAGATACAATGGAGAGGGGAACTCCATGAAACCTGACTATCTCATTAACATACAACCAAGAATTTTGAACTAGAGACAATGTATCTCGAATAGGATGGAAATGAGAAGATTTATTCAATCGATCAACAATAACATAGATTGTATTATTACCTCGAGATGTCATTGGTAATACCACGCCGAAGTCTATTGATACATTTTCCCATTTCCACTATAGCACTAGTAAAGGTTGAAGAATTCCATTTGGTAACTACCGCTATGCTTTAACCTACATACAATTCAAAAACATCATAGTAAAATCAGCAACAACACTTTTTATTCCATCCAACCAATAATAATCCCGAAGATCTCTGTACATCTTAGTACTAGAAGGATAAACTAAAAACGAAGAACATTGAGCTTCACATAACAACTCATTCTTTAACTGTGAATCAAAAGGCAAACATAATCTCTTCCCAAACCTCAAAACAGAATCATTATCAATGTTAAATTAAGAAAACTTACCCTTCTGAACCAACTTTACTTTTTTCTATAACTCACCATATTCTTTCTAAGATTCCTATATTCTGTCTGATAGAGATGATCTCACCGACACCTGATACAAAACAGAAGAATTTCCTGCACCAAAAACTTTTATTCCAAAGATTATCAAATCAAAAACCAAAGGATCTTGTTCAAAATTTAACATAGTTAATGAAGCAATACTTTTTTGACTCAATGAATCAGCCACTTTATTTGCTTTTCTTGGATGGTAATGGATTGTGCAATCACAATCCTTGATTAATTCCAACAATATCATTTTTCTCATGTTCTATTATTTTTGAGTAAATATATACTTCAATATTTTGTGATCAGTATATATTTCACACTTCACTCCATACAAATGATGCCTCCAAATTTTTAAAGAAAAAACAATAGCAGCTAATTCCAAATCATGTGTAGGGTAATTTAACTCATCTGGTTTCAACTAACATGAAGAATAAGCTATTACCTGATCAATCTGTATTAGGATACAACCATGACCTTTAAAAGAATTATCACTGTAGATAAAAAACTCACACTTTCTGAAAGGCAGTGCTAAAACTGGAGCATTCACCAATCTTCTTTTCAATTCCTGAAAACAATCATCACATTCTTTTGTCCAAATGAGCTTCACACCTTTTCGAGTTAACATAGTCATTTGACTATATAACCATGATATATATTCAAAAAACCTTCGGTAATAACATGCCAAACCATGAAAACTATGAATATCAGTTATATTTGGGGGTCTTGGACATTTTTCAACAACTTTTGTTTTAGTAGGATCAACCGTTATTCCATTTTTTGAAACAATGTAACCAAGGAAAGAAATTTTTTGTAACCAAAACATACTCTTTCTGAATTTCCCACAAAATTTCTTTTCATTTAAGGTAAGAAAACCCTTAAATTAATTTCATGTTAATCCTTACTTTTTGAATAAACCAAAATATCATCAATGAACACAACCACAAACTTATCCAAGAACTCATAGAAAATTCTATTCATAAGATCCATGAATACAACAGGAGGATTGGTTATCCCAAAAGGCATAACTACGAATCCATAATGGCCATATCTAGTACGAAACATGGTTTTCAAAAAATCTTCTTCATTTACTTTCAAGTGATGGTACCCTGATGTCAAGTCAATATTCGAAAAATACTGAGCTCCCTGGAGCTGATCAAACAAATCATCGATATGAGGGAAAAGATACTTGTTCTTAATAGAGATGTTATTCAATGCTCTATAATCAATGAAATGTCTTATTGAACCATATGTCTTTTTAAAAAACAATACAGGATCACCCCATGGTGATGTGCTAGGTCTAATGAATCCTTTATCTAATAACTCATGAAATTGCTTCATTAATTCTAAAAGTTCAATTTGAGCCATTCGATAAGGGGGTTTTGAAATTGGATTAGCATCAAGAACTAAGTGAACAGTAAATTCAACTTCTCGATAACGTATTATACCATGCAAATCATCATAAAAAACATAAAGGTACTCATTTACCACAGGCACATCATTAATCTGAATAGTTCCTTTGTTTTCAACAATATGTGCAAGGTAAAATTTATTTCCATCTTTTACTATTTTCTCAGCTTCCTGATATGTTATCAAAAGAAAGGGTTAAACTATAAATCATTGTGAAATGAAACCACTTTAGCTCTACAGTCAATCTTAGAAAGATAAATAGAAATCCAATCCATGCCGAAAATAACATCCAACTCTACTAGAGGAAAAACAATAAGGTTTGTAGGTAGGTTCTTTCCGTAGAGAATAACGAGAAGGTTCTTATAATTTCTTTTTTATCTCAGCATTTCCTCCAGGTGTTTTTACCATAATTTCTGTATTCATATCTTGGGATGGATTTCCCAATTTACTAGAAAACTCCTCAGAAATGTAAGAGTGTGTAGACTATGAATCAAACAACACATTGGCATAATATGAACAGACAATCAGTGTACCTGATACTACTTCATTCGATGGCGCAACATCTGCTGAAGTAGTTGCAAAGGATTTCACTACCCCTTTTTTCTTGTAGTCTGGCTTTTTTCCCTCAGTTTAGTTCTTCAATGGACACTCATTTGCATAATGAACCATTTATTTACACGAAAAACATCTTATCGATTACTCTTTATTGCCTGCTTGATCATCTTATATATAGTTATGAGAAATATGACCAGACTTACCACACCAGAAGCACTTTCCAGACATTGATAAACATTCTCAAAGATTATTTTTACCAGAATTTTCATAAGATGGATGTTTTGTTTTCTTACCTCCATGCATATTTGATGAATTCTTCCTCTTTTCCTGCCATTTAGACCACTTATTCTGTTGTTTTTCAAAGAACACCCGATCATCTGCAAACTCCATTTATACCTTCTCCTCACATCGAACAAGTTTTTTCATAATTTTTGAACTCACGAAAGGCTAACTCTTTTCGATATCGTGGCTTTCATCCGGAGTAAAATTGATTTATCTTACTATCAAGATATCAGATAAAATTTGGTGCATACCTTGTCAGTCAAGTGAACTTTGCTTCATAAACATCCACGGAGTCATCCTCCTGCCTTAATTATATGAATTGTTTTTCCATCCTATGATGAACTGCCTTAGGAAAATATTTCTCAAGAAACATTCCTTTGAAATAATCCCAATCAAGAGCATCAATATCCTCAATATATCTAATATTTTTCACCATTGGCCACCACTGATCAGCTTCACCTTCAAAACGGTAAACAACAAGACTATCCTTTTGATGTTCTGAATAACCCATAACATCAAAAATCTTCTCTAGTGATTTAATCGAACCTTTTTCTAGCATCTGGTCAGATGATCCTATAAATGATGGGGGATGTTGCCTCATGAAATTTTCCTCTACAGACCTGTTCCTCTGTGGTTGATCTGGCTAGTCTCATGCATGTATACCACCGCCATTTATAACTTGAGTCAACTGTGCCATCACTGCAACAAATATTCAGTTTCGATTCCGACTATCTCAGGTTGTTGATTTGGAAGGTTGTCTTCTTCATGATATCATCCCAACATAGCTGCCCAGTTTCCTCTGCAGAAAACCATTCTGTATATAGAAATATCTTAGGTTAAGCAAAATGGTAGTCTATTAATGCTATGTCATTTCTATATTACCATTAATTAATTTATGGACATTTATTTAATAATACCCTAACTCCTAAAGTCATTTAAACCGACCTATGATACCAAATATAAGGACCCAGCCTTAAACCTTACATAATATTGAATTAAATTAACAATTCACAGTGAGGATCTTTTCAGGATTAGAGTTTTAGAGAATTAAGACATAACTATTACATCTCAAAAGATTACAAAGTAGACACTTCTACACAGTTTCCATTTTTTTTTACAAAACATGAACTCTTGAAAAAAAAGAGTCATGTCTAGTTCCATGTTTAAGACCACATGACTTTTCCATGATCCCATCCTTGACCCTATTGCACATTATATCCTCTGAAAAAGATTTCAAAAACATGGGATGAGCATAAAAAGCTCAGTAAGTGATAGACAACGAAGGAAAAATGTTAGTTTTTTCAAAACAACAGGTAAAACATGAATACTTTATCATAAGTAATAATTTTCACCATTATGAAGTAGTAAATACTCTTTATGAATAAACGATCAATACTTACCATTTTTCTAACCAAAATATTACCATAAAACCCATATAAAGAACACATAACATATAAAGGTAATTTGGGACATAAATATACTTAAATGGAAAAACCATACTGTCGACTTCCACACATATCTCTAAATAGAAAATCCATATGGCCGACTTCAAAACCCAATGCATTAGAGGTTATAACATAACCACCCATCCTGGTATTCACGACACCACTTTTCATTTGTTTTATCATGTAACCACCTGTCAAATGTCCAAGTACCATTTTAAAATCATAAGACATAAAACAAATATAAAGGAAAGAAAACATTTCCACATTTCAATCACAATATATCACTTAAATATATTGACATAACAAATCTATTATCAAAACCATTTTCAATACCAAAATACATTAAAGATTATATGGTATTTATTTTCTCTTAAAAACATTACGGCTTGTTGAGGAAGCCAAAGATCAAATAATACTCGCGGCGGTAGAAAAGGTCATTATAACTGCTTACGTTAAAAGGAACATTCTTTTTTTTTATTTATTAAAACACTTCGTAGAAAAAGATTCCTTTTGAATAAAATTAAATTTCAGAGGGTTTTATACACCATATAAAATAAAGTTGTGTATTAATGAATATATGTCTCAATGAAAGGAGGTTGATACGAAGTCCCTTACCTCGTGTCCGACTTGACTCGATCGTTCTTTAATCTCTTGAATAATAAACTAAAGTTAATTTTTACTTGTTTAAGAACCTTTTTCAAGTTTATAATTCATTTTATATCACTTATTACCACGTTATAAACATTATGTAATCATTTAAGTCAATAATGTTCGTTTTGTCGATATTTGGTACTTGAGTAAAAAATGGACTTCTAATAATTACATGTTGGTCATATAGTCAAAGGTTCATTATATCCCGAATGATATTTATTATTTGGATATCATATATGTCCAGCATATACATGTATTTATAATAGTACATAACATTTAGAGGTAAGAAATGAAATGCACCGTTCATGGAGAAGGTAAGTCGTACGTACTAATGAACACTACTACCATTTCTATTTCATATTTAATGGAATTAAAACATAATGATACATAGTAGTATTATAATACAGTATTGTATAATATATAATATCATTAATTCTATCTTTTATACTTACCACATATGGTATGATTGAGTCATATCACTTTGAGGGGGCAGTAGTCCGCACTTCCCTAAATGAAATTATCACGTTTACCCATAATGGAAACCATAAAGGTATCATATAAATGAAAATTACAAAAGAATAAAGAAAAAATAAAAATAATATATATCATATATAAATACAATTCCAATTTAATGGCCACCATGGGAGGCGGTGGGAGATAATCGAACAATCATCGTTTCGTGAGGTGTTAGTTTTCCATCCACCAAAGCATTATGTTATTCATCCATTGGATAGAGGTGTGTGTAAGTGTAGTCAGAATACTTCTCAGAACAAATTCCTAGTATATTTAGGATGCTGGTTTTGTTTCAATAGAAAGGAATAAAAAGAGTTTATGGGTTGGAGAAGTAAAATAAAACAATACAATTTAAGAGAAACTGTTACCTTTAATTTGGGTATCTCCATTTGTCTTGTACCAAAGGACTTCTTGAAGTGACTTCTGCCTAAGGTAAGGCTTCTAAAAAAAGGTTAGTTATGTAGGGAGCCTAATTGGGAAGATTTTGTATGATCCAAATAGCTTGAGAAGTGTTAGTAATTGGTTATAAGTGGTCACATTTTTAGGGGGGAGGAGAGGCTATTTAGAAAGGTGTTATAATATTATTTTATTATATATGATATTCGGTTTCTAAAGGTCCAAAAATCATTATAGTCTAAGATAAGATGACTCATTGCCGAAATATATAAATTGGACATGATTTGGATAATATTTTAATCATTATAATCTTATTTATTTAAATCATTTATTAATGAGGTAAACTCTGCATCATTATTGTGTGATAAATAATTTAATTTATTTGATGTCTAAAAACGAAAAGAAAACAATCATGATGTATGAATTCATTTTATATTTCCAATTAATATTTATTGCCGAAAATATATCTTATATAACACCATATGAAACTTAATTTACTAAAAGATATTTGTTTTTGTCATTTTTTCCTTTACATTAAATTAATTAATCTAATGTGTCATTTTCTTTCATAAATGGCTCCATGGTGTCCCAAAATACACCCAAATATTCCCATGGTCAGTCATTACTCATCAAATAAGGTTAGGACATGTGTTAAGGTAATTTTTAATTGTTATAATATTATTTTTACCTTGAACTACCTTATTCACCTTTAACCTCGGTAAATAAAAGTCAAACGTTACTATTCACCAAAAATTATTTTAATCTCATTGAACCACAAATTACATATTTATAACATCCATGTAAGTTGGATTTTCTAAATTCAAATCACAGAAGCAGTTAAATTTCATTCAAATGAGAATGTCGGGTTTTTAACTACTATTATGCGGTTTTACTGTTCATCAAAAATTGAAGTTTTTCAGAAAAATATCAAAAATTGAGCCTAATATTTATTTTATATTCAGAATTCAAAAATGTTGCCTCTTTTTAAAAATTCAAAACATGGAAGTAGAATTAATTAATTTAAAATTAATTCTCGTTGATAAAACAATTAGCGTGTTTTTAAAAAACAATAACTATCAAAAGATTGAGACTTTTTTATGTCCAATTTTAAAGTGAAATTAATTCCAATTACCAACATTGGATTAAATGGTAAAAATAACTTATAATTACACTTCAAAACCATTTAAAATGAAATCGAACCATATAAATAAATTAGATTAAGAGGCACTTTTTAATTAAAATATAATATTTTCGACTATTCATTTAAAAACGAACTTTATCCGAAAAATACCAAAAAATTAACCAATGTAAAATTTGATGTCCAAAATATAAAGAAGAATTTTATTTGGTCAAATAGAACATATGAAAATGACCAAAATTATATTTAAAGAGGGTTCTCCATCAAAAGGCGGTAAATCGACCTTTTAAAGAATATTAGAGTATTTTGTGTTAAAATTGGATTCATTCACATTTTAAGCCTCTAAGTTTTATTGTATAAATGTAGAAACATTTAACAAACATGTAAAATAAAATTTTAGTTTTTCATATTCATTCTTATCAATACAACGTCTAGGTGTTAACTACCATTTAAAACAATAATATTATATTATTAGTGTGCAACGTATGATTTCAAAGAAACTCATTGTTGAGTACTAGGTACGCTATCGAACATAGAAACCCCAATAATGTAAAATTAATATTTAATTCAAAAATATTAATAAATATTAAATATGTATTATTCTTTATTTACATGGGATGTTATAAGGTCTACCTACCATGACCTTTATAACTTGTTAGGCTTGGTCTATGTCCCATGTACATACATCAGGCTTAGGATGACAACCTGTGTACCCAAATTTTATTAGGATTCAGCAGCAACCCATGTACCTTCTTATTTTCAGGCTTGGGCTATAACTAGTGTACACTCTTTCATTATGATTTGGGCTAGAACCCATGTACCTTCTTGTTTTAAGGTTTGGGATACAACTTGTGTACCCTCTTCGTTTTAATCTTGGGCTTCAACCCATGTACCATCTTGTTTTTGGGCTTTGCCTTCAACCAGTGTACCCTCTTTGTCTTAGGCTTGGGCTACAACCCATGTACCATCTTGTTTTATGGCATGGGATAAAACCAGTGTGCCCTCTTTCTTTTAGGATTTATCTACCACCCATATGTCCCATGATATCATAAAAAACATATCATTACCCAATGCATCAGAGGGAGATATAGGTCACACACATTTCATAGTAAAATCATTCACACATATTCAACAAGATAATAGAATATTCATCATTTCATGACCCATAAAACGATTTAGGGTTATCAAACATGAAATCATAACCAAGAAAATTAAATGGGCATCATAAAAATTTCATCACATTATAACCTATGAAAAATATATAGGTTTCATAACCATTTCATTAATGTATAACCTATGAAAGAGAAATTGATGTCCAAAACATATAACTTTTGAAAGGGAAATAGGTTTCATAAAGACAATGATGTTAAGCGCAACCCATTCACAGAAAGGATATGAATGGAACCATTAGATAATTTCAAAAACATTCAGGAGTAACACCAATGGATTTCATCTTATATGGAAAATGGTTTTTAAATTCATTTCAAAAACACTTTTTGAAGAAAATATCCTTTCTTCTTTGAAAATAGATTGTTAATACATAAAACCATTTAAAAGAATTTTATTAGAAAATAAATTTAAAACATATATAAAAATAATTGAAACCAGTTTTTAATATTTTTTCCATGAAAATTAGTTTTAAAAAAATTTATTTATGATTACCCTTTTAAAAATGAAAAGTAATCTTCAAAAAAATGATGTTGGGTAAATCAATACATGTCGTACAATGTAAAAAAGAACATTTATTTTTCATGGTAAAATGGTTATAAGGAATTCCTTGTTAAAAAAGTGACAAGAAGATTACCTTGAAGTGACTGCTAAAAGGAAAAATGGTAAAAAATTCTTTTAAATATTATAGGATAATTGTATAATAATTTAGGAAACCCTTATTAGAAAACATAGTCTTTCGACTGAAGGGACGGTAAAGTTGGAATTTCATAATAACTCTTAATTTACTATATTATGTTCAAAAGAGTATATAATGGAACCCATACTTGATTATATCATGAAATAAGAGAGGATAAGGTAACTCATGTATATTCTTGACAGATGTATCACAACATTTCATCAATGTAATAATAAACATAAACAATCTCCAAAAGCAATGTGACTATATCAATAAAATCTTATAACTTAGTATCTTGTGATCATTCTCTACATATAAGGAAATTAAATTAAATAAATCATATAATATCATAAAAATACTTATATTGATGATAATTCATTTATAATACAATTATAAGCACCTTGAAGAAGAGTTAAGGTGAATAACAAAACATGAATATCAAATAATTCAAATTGAGACAAATGTTTTTTACGTTTTTGAAAATTTTGAAACATAAACCCCATAAAAGAAAGATCATAAAATTGTCATGTGAATATTAATAAATTTATGTACAAGAAACATATAATAAAATAATATTCAGTACATACAACATAGAAAATAAAATATTTGATAACATAACATTTATCTCATGAAAATTAAAAGTGATATGGAATCTCCTAACCTTGTGTCTTGACTCTCTCTGTACTCATACATTCTTATTGTATAATAAGTAAAATATTTTTATAATTATTTTAAATAATAATATTATTATATATATTACCATATACATTTTTGTTATAACCATATATTACCTTCTTGTTAATGATTCTATGTCAAGGTTTCACTTTGGATAATATTCACTATGTTTTCACACATGTCTTAATTTGTTACATATTTGGTCCTCATACTTATATCATATTTCCTGAAATTAAAACATGATATAAATATCAGTTATATACATTATATTTTTATTGTAATAATCAATATAATATAGGATCATAAAATGGAACACACCATTTATGGAGATGGTAAATCGTATGTACGCATGAACGTTGTTTCTGTTTTCATTGTCGTATTGAAAGAGAGTATATAAATGAAATATATATATATATAATTAATATAGTCTAATTAATAAATAATATATATCATATATTTTAATAAACCCAACCATAATACACTCCATGTGGTGTGTGAACTTATCACATCGCTTTGAGGGGGCGGTAGTCAATACTTCCTCAAACAAGATTATCGTATTAACACCAAATGGAAAGTAAAGATATGTGTGTTGAAAAAAAATAAAGAATATTAAATAAAAATTATATATAATATATTACATGTATAAAAATATTTTCCTTCATCATTTCCACGATGATTGGTGGTAAAGGAGAAATGAACAATAATCATTTTGTGATGTTGTAGTTCACCGTACAAAGATATTTTGTTTTCAAAATCCATTGGATGGAGGAGTGTGTATGATTAGGTAAAAAACATTTGATAAATACGTCATATTATATTTAGGATACATTTTTTTTAACAAAATAATGTAATAAAGAGAGTGGAGGGAGTGAAGAAGGAAAATAATTAAAAGGAACATGAGAGAAGACGTTACCTCTAAATATGGTAACTTTTTGGGTTTGTGCCAAAAGGCATCCTAGAAAAGTTTTATGTCCAAATATAGGCTACATGGTCTAAGGTAGGATTTTTCTGTGGCTAATTTGGAATATATTGGATTAACATAAAAGGATTGAGAGGTGTGCGGATTGGGAAGAGTTGGCTTCCATTTATATGGAAGGAAAATGAATCTTTTGGAATTTCTAAAAACAAGTTTTTCATGGACATGTTATTACCCAAAAAAAGTCCTAAAAAAATATTAAAACACAATAATGGAAGTTTTAAATAATAAATATGGAAATAAAATGGGTTTTGGAAAATTTTATAAGTCATTAGGGAGCTTAATTTTATGGTTTACTCCCTAATTAAGCTTAATTTGGCCTTAACTATTATGATTAATTTTTTTTTTACTTTTACAAATAATTTTGTTAAATAATTAACACGTAATTATTAGACACTATAAATTAGACTGAATACAATGGTTTTTTTATATTTTTTAAATTTAATCAAATAATTTGAAAAATAAAGATTATTGTTAATACTGCAGACGAGATGAAATAAAAGGGTTTTAAAGTAGGAAAAAGATCAAATGTTTGTCAAGATTTTATATTCATATTAAAAATAAATTTGATTCTAATAAATTAAATTGTCTTATTATATGTATTATTAATCTAATGTGACCTTATAAAATATTTATAATATCATTTAGTAGTGATTATTAACTAGACAGAAAGGATTTTTTTAATAAAAAAATGTATTTTTCAGTATTCATCAAAAAAATGATGTCTTAGAAAAATCCAAAAAGTTATCACTAGGACAATTTTGGCCTTACGAATTAAAAAATGAAGTTTATTTTATCAAATTAAATTTATAAATTTTTCTAAATAAGTATTATTATTAAAATCTCTTAATTCAGGAAGACAAATTTTTTTAACATAAAAGGACTTTACCAAAAATATTATCTTTCCTTATCAATATGTTTTATTTATGCAAATATACTATAAGAAATATTTAAAAAGTAGTTATAAATATTCCTATAACTTATTTTAATGGTCAGGTTGTAATTATATGATTTGAAAAATATATATTTGAAGATATTTCATAGGAACTCAGTGTTGCGTGCATTGTATGTCATGTCGGTGTTGTGTGTAATAGAAACCAAGTTAGTATTGTGTGTAGTGCAAGAAATGTAGATATTGTGTGTGAAAGGAATTCTTGAATTAATTTTTTAATATATACATATATATAAAGAATTATTTTTAGTGTCACATGAAATGATAAAAATCAAAAAGATAAATTAATCCCAAAATATATATCATAGAATCTCAGGGTGTTACATTATACCCCCCTTAAAATGAATTTCCCACTTAAAATTTATCTAGGTTATAAAAGGTTTAATAATTGATTTTTTCATCAATAGATAACAACATTGTAAATATTGATAGTAAAAATTCACCAAAAAATTAAAATTCAGAACTATAACATTTACCAAAAGTAACATATAAATACATTTATACATGGGAGAACATTGGTGGGAAGTGAAAACATGGATATGGAAGAAAATTCATACAATCATGTTCTGATGGAGAGTGATAGAGAAAAAGATTAGGATAAATTTAACAACTAAAAATTTATAAATCTTTAATGACCTGTGGGACCTTAAAATTTAAAACAAATGTAGGAATATGGCAACATTTTTTGTTTCAAGAATAGTTAAAGTGTTTTCATTAGAATATATAATTCCATGATTTCTAGACAACATCTGTCACGACCCGTCCTCAGGACCCATGTCGTGACTACCCCAAGCCCGACTCTCATAGGCCAGGGGCTAGCGACTAGCACCATGGCGTAAATCCCAACAAAAAGGGGAAGGCATTTCCTTTATAAAGTAAAGAAACACCACAGAGTAAGAAACCAGAAGAAAACAATATCTAAAACTGGGTACAATAGTAAGTGCGGAAAGTAAATGGTCCAGAATACAAACCCACACTGAAAGTAAGGTACAATTGGAAAGAAGTACAATAACTGAATGTAAAGCAGCAACATCGAGCCATGCACTAGAAGTCCCACCTGAATGGTGGGTATAGATAGCCTCCTCACCTCCTCGGGTCCAGTCGTACGCTCCGTGTACGTCTCGCCCAGTGGTCCACCTAAAGGTACCGCCTTTCTCCACAAGATCAACCACGATCAGCGCTGTCCGTTGTCTGCATCCAACACAACATAGTGCGGGCATAGCCCGTGCAGGGGTGAGTATACGCTACTCAGTAGAGACACCAAGACCCCTGAAGGTCTCCCAGAATCCACAAGGATAATCCAAAAAGGAAAGATACAATCACGAAGTGACAACTATCCTTACTTAGGTATATGCCCATACATATTCCTAAGTCATCAATTCCTGATCGGCTCCAACATCCGAGCCCAAGTTCGATCACATCCACATATGGGTACAACCCAAACCACATAGGATAACACAACCCAATCCACATAGGAAAGCAAGTCAATCATATCGAAGATATGGATTGAAAGTCCAGACTCAGCTCACACAGGTATACTTTCTTCGTAAGGTGATAGAGATGATCAAATATATCCCCTGATTAATCTAAGCTGGTACCCACGTAGAATACTAAAGCAGCTAACCTGTCGGACCCACATAGGATACAGACCAGCCACTCTGCCAGACCCATGCAGGATAACAAGAATAGAGTGAAACACTGCCAGAACCACGTAGGACACAAGAACAGTACTCATCACCGTTGAACCCATGGAGGATTTCAGTATGGTCTTCATCGCTGCCGAACCCACGGAGGATTTCAGAGCAGTCTTCATCGCCGTCGAACCCACGAAGGATTTCAGTACGGTCTTCATCACTGCCGAACCCATGTAGGATTTCAGTGCAGTCTTCATCGCCATCAAACCCACAGAGGATTTCAGTATGGTCTTCATCGCTGTCGAACCCACATAGGATTTCAGTGCTGCCGTCGTCACTGCCGAACCCACAGAGGATTTCAGTGCAGTCATCATCGTCGTCACAGTCGCAGCCAGCTCTAGGGTTCTCGCACACAGCATGATCGATTCTGGGAGGGTCCGCTCCATGAGCCAAGGGGGTCGATACATCAACTGACACATAGTCCAGAGATGATGTATCTCAATGTTCTGTCTTGACAAGAGGAACTCAACGTGAAAGACGACACGTCAATCGGACGCCCGATCTGAGAGTTATTGGATTTTTCGTTCCAGGGGCCCGGTTGGTTTTTAATTCAAAACCAACCCAACCGCACTCCAACTACATCCAAACCACGATCGGAGTAAGCCAAAAGGTCTGTCTCACTAAGAGGAATCCAAGAAAGTTGACGTCACGTCAATCGGACGTCCGGAGCTCAAGTTATAAGCATTTCCGCTCCGAGGGCCCGATTGGTTTCGTGTTTGAACCAACTCGGCCATACCCAAAGTTCTCCAAAACCTTGAGTGTAATATACCAAAATGACCATCTTGATCCAAGTATCTCTACGCAACTAACAGTGCATCGATCAAATGTCTTTAGCCCAAGTTATGGTCAAAAGACCGAAAGTGGTCCGAAAGTGTGGGGTCTGGGCCCTGTCCGACCAAGCCCAACCCCCCTGGGTCAGCCCGAACCGGGTGGACCTGACCCGGGTCCGAGTCCGGCCCATTAGGGCACAACTTGGCCCGGTTGGCGCGGCCCAGCCCGGCTGGGCGTGACCCGACCCAGCTGGGCGCGGCCCGGTCCTGTGCGCACAACCCGACCCGGCCCGGCAGGGTGGCACGCTGGCTCGGCCAGCGACCGAGCATGGGGTGACGCGGTCCCGCCCCCTTCCATTACCAGCGGATGCGGCACTGGTCACCGCATCTCCCACGGATCCCGCGCGACCGTGGGATCTGGTCATCCCGCTGCCACCGCGGCTTCAGCTATGGTGGCTGCTGCCGGCGGCGCGCCGGGGCGCCGCTGCCTCCGGGCGGCTGGCCAGTGCCAGCTGCCGGCACTGACTGCATGTTCGGCGGACCACCGGACACATTCCGGTGGTCCGTTTTGTCCGTCGTTTGCGCCTGCGGCTCTCCCGGGACCCGTAGATTACTGTGAAGGGTTCGAAACACCTTTGCGGCCCGCTTCGTCTTCACCCGTCGATCTGCACACCGAGAATAGAGAATCAGTGGGTTCAGACTTGTTCGTTGGTCCACACCCACAGTGTTAGTGGTTTAAATGACTTTCAACAATTTAAACACATGTCGAGGATTTAGTCCACATAAAATAAATTAAACCAAACCCCCTACCTCGAAGAAGTTGTCGAACGAGGATCGTTGCGGGAAATGATGTCGCGGGAGAGGATCGTGGGTGTCGTGATACAGAACGTCACGGGGAAGTGGATCGTCGATGTCGCGGTACACGGCGTTGCATCATCGATCTTCGAGGAACTTGCGTTCTTCGTCATCTTTCGTCGGAGGTCGGCATTCTTTATTGTTCTATGCGTTCTTCAATGAGGAAGGACGCTCTTCAAGACTGGAGTAATTCCTCCTCAAATCTTCTCGCACAACACAACAACAATAATAAAATAAGGCTTTGCCTTATTTTATTACTCATGCCATCTGTTTTTGAAATTCAAAATTAAATCACGATTTAATTATTGAGCGTTGACCAATTAATGATGTGTTTAATAATCCAATTAAACACAAGAGTTGACTTGGAATTTAAGAGGGGATGCAGGTGAGTTGCCAAATTAAATGCACATGGGAGGTAAAAAGGAATTAAAGGGGGTGAGGTTCGTGTGGGCCCCACCACACTAATATCCAACCTAGTAGAGTTAGGATATTGGTGGGTACCACTCCAACCACCGAGCATTGGTTTAAACTACCTAGAATAAAAATAAAATTTTTAGCACAATATTTTATTTTATTATTTAGTTAACCCATTTAATTAATAACCTCACCCAAGAAAACACAACTCCGAAAAAGGTGTTCTTAAGCACAAACCGACGCTGCGGTTTCATCGGTGCCCTCAGATTTCAATTCCGAGCACCATTTCAAAAGATAGGAAAACCCGCTCGTTCGTTTACTGAATGTACCCGAGCTAAACATCGAAAATTGATTCCGGGGAAACAGGTCCTCGGAATCAGGTGCCATCAGAAACTGCATTCTTTTAAAATCCCAAAGAAAATTAAGAAAAAAATTTCCTTCAATTTTACGGGTCTTTACATTACTCCCACCTCATGGCATTACGTCCCCGTAAAGATACATCATAAACTAGGGGAACAAATGTGGGTACTGAGCACGCATCTGAGCCTCCCACTCCCAAGTGCTCTCCTCGAGGTTCCTGTGATGCCATCTGATGCACACTAGAGGAATCGACTGCCCACGTAGGACCCCCTCTTGCCGATCCTCGATCTCCACCGGGACCTCCGCAAAAGTTGCCACATCGTCAATGTCCAACTCCCCATGGTCGATGATATGTGTCGGGTCATGCATGTATCTCCTCAGCTGAGATACGTGGAAGACGTCATGCACCCAGTTCAACTGAGGTGGTAGAGCCAGGTGATAATCCACCTCGCCAATCTTGCTGAGAACCTGGAACGGTCCGATGAAGCGTAGAGATAACTTGTCACCCCGGACAAATCTATGTAATCCACGTGGAGGTGAGACCCATAAGAAGATGTGGTCACCATCCTTGAACTCCAGTGGTCTCCGCCTCCTGTCAGCATAAGACTTCTACATGCTCTGAGCTATCCTCATCCGCTCCTGGATGACTTGGACCTTCTCTGTCGGGGCATAGACCATCTCTGGTCCCACAAGTGCTGACTCCCCAGGGTCTGTCCAGCACAGAGGTAATCTGCAAGGTTGTCCGTACACTGCCTTGTATGGTTCCATCCTGATGGTGGAGCGGTAGCTGTTGTTGTACACAAACTCTACCAAGGGTAGGTGGTCCTCCCCACTGTGACAAAAGTCTAGGACACATGCACGGAGCATGTCCTCGAGAGTCTGAATGGTCCTCTCCTTTTGACCATCCGTTTGAGGGTGAAAGGCGGTGCTCAGACGTATCTGCGTCCCGAATGCCTCCTGCAGCCCCTTCCAAAGCCGGGAAGTAAAGAGAGCATCTCAATCGGAGACGATAGATGATGGCACACCATGAAGCCGTAAAATCTCCTAAACGTAGAGGCGCGCTATGCTCTCCCCTGAGCCCTGCTCTCTGATGGGTAAGATGTGAGGCGACATGGTGAGTCGGTCGACAATCACCCAAATGGAGTCGTGACCTCTAGAAGTATGTAGAAGTCCAGTCACGAAATCCACAGATATCCCGTCCCACTTCTACTCCGGGACCTCTAAGGGCTATACCAAGCCTGCTGGTATCTGGTGCTCTGCCTTCACCTGCTGGCCGGTGAGGCATCGAGAAATGAACTCTTCCACATCCTTCTTAATACCCAGCCACTAGTGCTATCGTCTGAGATCCTGGTACATCTTCGCCACTCCTAGATGTACCACTAAATGGGAATTGTGAAACTCTCTCATCACCTCCTCCTGTAAAGAAACTGGAACCATGGTACATCCTCTGAAAAGGACATTGTGCTCTCCTCCTATAGTGAATCTATCAGGTTCCTGTCCTGAGGATATCTGCGCACGCTGCATCTCATAGTCAGCGTCCCCATGCTGTGCCTCTCTGACCCACTGCAGTAGTGGAGGAGTGACTGTGAGTGACTGAAGAAAGGCTACATCATCTCTATCCACGAAGGATATCTGCAAAGCGTCTAACTTCTATGTCTCCCCCCCAAGTAGCTGGATGACCGTCCTCCTACTGAGATCATCGACTACTACCTTCCCATTTCCTGGAGTATAGACTATCTCAAAGTCGTAGTCCTGGAGGAACTCAAGCCATCACCACTGTCTCAGATTCAGTTCCTTCTGTGAGAAGATGTACCTGAGACTCTGGTGGTTATAGTTGACTATAAAGTTCTCACCCATCATATAGTGTCACCACATCTTCAGAGCGAAGACCACTGCTGCTAACTCCCGGTCATGGGTAGTGTAGTTCTGCTCATGCTGCCTCAACTAATGTGATCCATAGGCAGTCAAAGACCGCTCCTGCATCAGGACACATCCAAGTCTAGTCCCTGATGCATCGCAGTAGACTACGTACCCAACTTCCTCCTCAGGTAGCCTCAAGATAGGCGTGCTAGTCAATATCTGTCTCAACTCTTGGAAGCTCTGCTAACATCTGTCTGACCAGACGAAGTGTTTCCCCTTCTTCGTCAAAGCTGTGAGTGGTGCCGCAACTCTGGAAAAGTCTGGCACAAACCTCCGGTAGTATCCAGCTAGACCCAAGAAACTCTGCACCTCTGTCACGCTCCTGGGTGGCTCCAAAGCCAGCACTGCCTCGATCTTCGAAGGATCCACCGGAACTCCCGCCTTAGAGATGACGTGTCCCAAGAAGTGGACCTCGCATAACTAGAACTGATAATTCGAGAGATTTCCATAAAGCTGGTGCTCTTAGAGTGTGTCTAGTACAACCCGCAAGTGGTAGGTGTGATCCTCCTCGGTGGTAGAGTATATCAAAATGTCTTCATTGAAGACCATGACAAATCGATCGAGGTTTGGGTGAAAGGTCCTGTTCATGAGACCCATGAACACTACTGGAGTGTTGGTTACTCCGAAAGGCATAACCAAGAACTCGTAGTGGCCATACCGACATCTGATGGTCGTCTTCTGCACGTCTTCGTCTCGAACTCTGAGCTGATGATAGCCTGAACTGAGGTCTATCTTCGAGAACCACCATGCTCCCTTGAGCTGATCGAAGATGTCTTCAATCCTTAGTAGAGGATAATTGTTCCTCATGGTCACCTGGTTCAGGCGATGATAGTCGACACAAAGTCACAAGCTCCAGTCCACCTTCTTGGCGAACAATATCAGGGAAGCCCATGGTGAAACACTGGGTTGGATGAATCCCTTTCTCTGCAAGTCCTCCAGCTGTACCCATAGCTCTCGAAGCTCAGCAGGAGCCATCCGATATGCTGGAGTGGATATCGGGGCCGTCCCTGGGTATAGGTAAATATAAAAGTCTACCTCTCTGCGAGGAGGTAGTCCTGGAACATCATCAGGGAAAACA
This sequence comes from Viscum album, assembly GCA_963277665.1. Taxonomy (NCBI): domain Eukaryota; kingdom Viridiplantae; phylum Streptophyta; class Magnoliopsida; order Santalales; family Viscaceae; genus Viscum; species Viscum album. The sequence continues at coordinate 474,341,971 of OY728141.1, read as the reverse complement.
TCCGCATACTGATCCACCACTACAGGAAGACTAGGACTCTGCACGTCAACTGCTCCTAGGATGAGGCTAGCCAACTGATGAGTGATGGGCTGTCCTCTCCTTTGCGTGAGTCCATCCTGTGCTGCAAAGCCTCCCTTCTCATCGGTGAAGGTGAACCTGCTCCCATCAGTGTGAACACACCACACCTTGCTCCTAATACATTCAATCTGAGCATGGATTGTAGATAACCAATCCAGGCCCAATATGACATCGTGAGGCCTCAATGCCACTACAAGAAGATCCCAGCCGAAGATCTCACCTCCTAGAGTAAGCTCACACTGCCGTCACCAGTGTGTAATCGTCGAGTCTACTCCCGTAGGAGTCTCTAGCCGTAAGGATCGAGCCAATGGCTCCGTCAGAATCTCAGACCTCCGAACAAGGGCAGTAGAAATAAAAGAATGACTTGCTCTTGTGTCTATAAGAACTGCAGCTAGGGTGGAGTAAACATAGACAGTACCTCGAATCTTCTCTGGAATGCCGTGGTCGTAGGCCTCCGCTTCCTGAAGCGGAGCCTCTCTCTTCCAGCTAGCTCACTGTGGTCGGGGTGGGCCTCCTGGTGGTGGTGGTGGTAAAGCCTCAAAGTGTCGCCCAACACCTGCTGCTCGGCCAGCTCCCCTGCCTCGTCCACCTTCTCTTGGCGGACCGCCACGGTCGAGCTTATGCCTATGCCTTGGTGGCCCCTCAATCGTCTGATGCTCCTCTAGATGGTGGGTCGGGCAGTCATGAGCCATGTGGCCCTGCCCGCCACATGCATCGCACTGTCTGCTCCTCGGAAGGCTGGCTCTGCGCCGTGTGCCCCGCTCCTCTGAGCCAGTGACCTGAGGTCGTCTGCCTGATGGTCTGGTCCGCCTGGACCCCTGTGACATCCGTTCACTGCCAGCTGCAGACGACTCTGCTACGTGCCGCCCTGCAGAAGGTCTCGATGCTGGCGTAGGCTCAGAAAGAATGCTCTATATGAGAAGAGCTCGTTCTAGTACTCCTGCCTATGTCAGAATGCTGAGGGAGATCATCGACGCGCTGATCTCATGCCTCAGTCCCTACTCGAGGGTCCAAGCCTGTAAGAATGGATCCAATACCATGTCCGTCGAATAGCGCGAGAGATCAGTAAATCTCTCCGAGTACAGGGCGACCGTCATGTTTCCCTATCGCAACGGTAAAAGCTCCTGGATGCGCACCAGACGGAGGGTGGCTGGGATGAACTCCGAGCGGAAGTGGATCTGAATGTCCGTCCAGAGGAGTGATGCCTCATCGTTCACCTGGAGCATCAAACTCCACCATCTTCCTGTTGCCGCGTGCTTCAGGCTCGTTGCGAGGATCACCATGAGGTTAGCTGGTGTCCCCACTAAACTGAAAACTCGCACAACCACCTCCAGCCAATCCTCAGATGCCTGAGGTTCTGTCTCCCTGTGGGACCTGGGCGGTCTCTGACGCTGAAACTCGTGCAGTGCACTAAGGCGACGTGCACTATCAGTGGTTGGGTCTGGTAGCATCGGTGGCTCGGCGGGTAGAGGTACCGCTGGTGCCTCCGCTGTCAGAGGGCCCTGCACCAAGGCCTCGTCGCTCAGTGGGCTGTCATCTCGCTCAAAGCTCGGAACCCTTGCTGGCTGCCGTCGTGGGGCCATCATGAAAAGAAACAGGTGAACCACGGTCAAAACAGTATACCAGGATATCTGACACAAAGTAATCACAAATAAAACGTTTGAAACACACATGCAATAAATGTTTTCGTGCATTGAGTCGGAAATCAGATGTTAGGGTCTTGGTGTACGGATACGTCGGCCACCTCACCAACACTGGACTCCCTGGACTGATAACCACACTCAATACCCTTAACATTATTGCTTTACATAGAAGGAAGATCAGAGTCCAGAGTTCTGCGGTAGAACCGAACTCCTCTTATGCCAATTTTTCATGACCTGTCCTCGAGATCCATGTCGTGACTACCCCAAGCCCGCCTCCCATAGGCCATGGGCTGGAGACTAGCACCATAGCGTAAATCCTGACAAAAAGCGGATGGCATTTCCTTTATAAAGTAAACAAACACCATATAGTAAGCAAGAAAAAGTAAACACTAAGTAAAACTGGGTACAATAGTAAGTGCGGAAAGTAAATGGGCCAGAATAAAAACCCAAACTGAAAGTATCGTACAACTGGAAAGAAGTATAGCAACTGAAAGTAAAGCAGCAACGTCGAGCCGTCCACTAGAAGTCCCACCAGAAGGGTGGGTACAAATAGCCTCCTCAGCTCCTCGGGTCCAGCCTTCCGCTCCGTGTACATCCCGCCCAGTGGTCCACATCCATGTACCGACTTGCTCCAAAAGCCTGAACCACGATCAGCGATGTCCATCGTCTGCATCCAACACAACGTAGTGTGGGCATAGCCCTTGTAGGGGTGAGTATACGCTACTCATTTGGGACCCCGAGACCCCCAAAGGTCTCCCAGAATCCACAAGGATAATCCACAAAGAAAAGATACAATAACTAAGTAACAACAAACCCTAATTAGGTATATGCCCATACATATACTTAAGTCATCAATTCCTGATTGAATCCAACATCCGAGCCCAAGTTCGATCACATCCACATAAGAGTACAACCCAAAACACATAGGATAACACAAACCAATCCACATAGGAAAGCAAGTCAATCATATCGAAGATATTGATTGAATGTCAAGACTCAGCTCACACAGATATACTTTTTTCATAAGGTGATAGAGATGATCAGATATAGCCACTGATTCATCTAATCTAGGACCCACGTAGGATACTAAACCAGGTAAGCTGTCAGACCCACATAGGATTCATACCAGCCACTCTGCCGGACCCACGTAGGATAGCACGAACAGAGTCAAACACTACCAGACCCATGTAGGATACATGAACAGTAGTCATCGCTGTCGAAACCACAGAGTATTTCAAGACGGTCTTCATCGCTTCCGAACCCACAAGGGATTTCAGTGCAGTCTTCATCGCCATCAAACCCACAGAGGATTTCGGTACGGTCTTCATCGCTGCCGAACCCACGTAGGATTTCAGTGCAGTCTACATCACTGTCGATCCCACAGAGGATTTCTGTACGTTCTTCATCGCTGCCGAACCCATGTAGGAATTCAGTGCAGTCGTCATCACTGCCAAACCCACAGAGGATTTCAGTGCAGTCGCAGCCAGCTCTAGGGTTCCCGCACACAGCATGATTGATCCTGGGAGGGTCTTCTCCATGAGCCAAGGGGGTCGATACATCAACTAACAAATAGTCCAGAGTTGATGTATCTCAAAGTTCCATCTCGACAAGAGGAACTCAATGTGACAGACGTCACGTTAATCGGACGCCCGGTCTGAGAGTTATTGGCTTTTTCGTTCAGGGGCCTGGTAGGTTTTTAAGTCAAAACCTACCCGAATGCAGTCAAACTGCATCCAAACCTCAAACGGAGTAAGCCAAAAGGTCCGTCTCACTAAGAGGAATCCAACAAAGTCAACGGCACGTCAATCAGACGTCCAGAGCACAAGTTATAAGTGTTTCCACTCCGAGGGCCCGGTTGGTTTCATGTTTGAACCAACCCAGCCATACCGAAAGTTCTCCAAAACCTAGAGTGTAATATACCGAAACGACCACCTCGATCTAAGGATTGCTATGCAACTGATGGTGCATCGATCAGAGGTCCGTAGCACATGTTATGAGAAAAAGACAGAAAGTGGTCCAAAAAATGGGGGTCTGGGCCCGGTCCGACTCGGCCCAACCCCCTGGGTCGGACCGAACCGGCTCGACTGGACCCGGGTCCGGGTCCGGCCCATTCGGGAGCGACCCGACCCAGTTGGTGTGGCCCGTCCCTGCTGGGAGGCACGCTGGCTCAGCCAGCGGCCGAGCATGGGGAAACGCGGCGCTGGTCACCGCGTCTCCCCCGAATCCCGCGCGGCCGCGAGATCCGGTCATCCCGCTGCCGCCACGGTGGCTCCTGCGGGCGGCCGACTGGTGCCAGCCGTCGGCACTGTCGTGCCGGTAGCGCCTTCCACGGACCACCAGATGCACTCCGGTGGTCCGTTTTTCCCACCGTTTGCGCCTGCGGCTCTCCTAGGACCCGTAGATTACTAAGAAGGGTTCAAAATGCCTTTGCGGACAACTTCATCATTGCCTGTCGATCCGCACACCAAGAATAGAGAATCGGTGGGTTCGGACTTGTTTGTTGGTCCTCACCCACCGCGTTAGTGGTTCAAACAGCTTTCAACAATTTAAACACATGTCGAGGATTTAATCCACATAAAATAAATTAATCCAAACCCCCTACCTCGAAGAAGTTTTCAGACGAGGATCGTCGTGGGAAAAAATGTCGCAGGAGAGGATCGTGGGAATCGTGGTACACGGCTTCGTGGGGAAGAAGATTGTCGGCGTCGCGGTACTGGGCGTCATGTCGTCGATCTCTGAGGAACTTGCGTTCTTTGTCGTCTTTCATCGGAGGCCGGCATTCTTCGTCATTCTTCGCGTTCTTCAACGAGGAAGGATGTTCTTCAAGACTGGAGTAATTCCTCCCCAATTCTTCTCGCAGAACACAACAAAAATAATAAAATAAGGCTTTTCCTTATTTTATTACTCATGCCATCCATTTTTTAAATTCAAAATTAAATCACGATTTAATTATCGAGCATTGACCAATTAATGAGGCGTTTAATAATCCAATTAAATGTGAGAGTGGACTTGACATTTAAGAGGGGGTACGAGTGAGTTACCAAATTAAATGCATGTGGGAGGTAAAAAGCAAATAAATGGGGTGGGGCTCGTCTGGGCCCCACCTCACTAATATCCTACCTAGTGGAGTTAGGATATTAGTGGGTCCCACACCAACCACCAAGCAAAGATTTAAACTACCTAGAATAAAAATAAAATTTGTAGCACAATATTTTATTTTATTCTTTATTTAACCCATTTAATTAATAACCTCACCCGAGCATTTGAATCTCCAGAAAAGGTGTTCTTAAGAAAAAACTGACGCTGCGGTTTCATTGGTGCCCTCAGATTTTGATTCCGAGCACCGGTTCAAAAGTTAGGAAAACCCGCTCGTTCGTTTACTTAACGTACATGAGCTAAACTTCAAAAATTGATTCCGGGCACACTGGGCCTTGCAATCAGGTTCCATCAGAAACTGCATTCTTGTAAAATCCCAGAGAAAATTAAGAACAAATTTCCATTGAATTTTACGGGTCTTTACAACATCACCCTTTATTTTTTGTTGATCCACTTCATCTCCCTCTAAAAAAGAAGGTTTCTTCTTCATTTTTGAAGTACTAATAGATCACTTGTTCTAGGATATTACATCCCATTTATCATTAGTTCCAACAACACAAGGTATTTTGAACAAACTATCCAATATGCATATATACTTATATGGAAGACAACTATATAATTATTCCGACTTAATCTAAATATAATCTTAAACATATCATAAATGGTTAACCTTATAACCCCTTCATAATATGGAAAATTAAGGCTTTAAAAATAAGGCCCTGAAATTATCTTAACATTGATTTCCCATATATCACAAAGTAAAATTTGTTTTGCACATTCGAAACATGTGAATAACCTCATCATATATTCCCTTTGAACATGGTAATTACCATAAATCCTTCTGGAAAAAATGTATTATTCCTTATTATAATGACTATTGGATATATTATTTATATAGAAGAAGTTATAAATTCACCCTTGATTATATAAAACACTTTGTTAATAATTAGTTCTAGGTTAATGCATACCATCCAATTTACTTATTCATATCTAGCGTACCTTTATCCTAACATCATTATCTCAATACCAGATATTAATTAAGGGTTACCTTCCCTAAAATCAAAATATTAACATCCCATGAAATCACTTTTCTATGTCTTCATCACCATTAAACATGTCCTTTTCAGTTCTTAATGAAAAAATATACTAAAAATACTTATATATTTCAGGATTCATATAACATGATCATTGAATTCCAAATGATAAATACTTTATCAATCAAACCTTATAACTAAACCATCACTAAAACTTCATAAACTTATTCCCCAATACATATTTCCTAGAAAATGAAATATGAATCATATATTAATGTTCTCTATCCTCATTATAATCATGATTCTTATGTTCAATGTAAAAAATACTAGAAATGAATCACATACCTTTCACATTTAATTTTCAGTCTCTTTATCATCTAAAGTTTAATAAATACTCATACCAAATTCCATATTCTATTTATGAGATTTCAACTTGTATAAAAAATTATATTAATTCTCATAATTTCCACATATGAAACATTTAATGTTAACCATGCTCCTTCTAATTCTCAATATTGACAAAAACTAGAAAAAACAATGTGAGGATTAATTATGATTGAAGAAAAACACATAGTCATGCAAACACTTACTTATATGATGTATAAATAATGGAACCATTCTTAATCTATGACACTCTATGTTTATATTAGGTTACTCATAGAAGACATATATTTAAATACTTCTTGATGGTTCATGAAGTGTTTGTGAATTCCAAAATCATATCCCATGAGAGTGTCAAACTAGGAGTGTATCAAGGCCCATTGTCATATACCATATTACACCGAGTCAAGCCAGAAACATATTTTCAGAGTTGTTACCCCTAGGTGAATCTGTTCTAGACCCACATCCACTTCTAGTATCCATACTAGGATGTATTTCGTGGAAACCACTCACGCTATCCTTTACCAAAATTCCAAGACATTTTTCTAAACATTAACTAATCATTATAGACATCCTTTGTGACATCCCTATACATATAATAGAAATATACCTAGGTATATCACTGATGTTTTCTCATCCTAGTTTACAATATATTATTAAATCATTCATTTGATACCAACTATACCTACCCATTCTTATCATTTGTGGAAAATACATCCTTTTAGATGAATATTAAGTACATTACGAAAATACATTCCAAAGGATAGTAATATTTTAGTGCCTTTAGAAACATGGAAACAAAATATTCTATACCAGTGAAAGATCTTCAACATCTCCCATAAATAATTCCACATTTATTACTTCTACCTAAACCATTTTTCATAACCTAGAGAAAGAAAACATAAGAAAGGGGTGAGCTCAGATGCTCAGTAAGGGTAAACAAGGGAGACATGTAATTATAAACATAAACATAGTAGTATGATAACATAATCGTAAAATTAAGATTTAAAGCATTGCATATAAAAGGTCATAAACATGAGTTATGGGATAAAGCATGGTTTTTTATAAGACATTAATCATAGGGAAATAAACAACATGAGCCCTAAAATCATAACTAAGGAATACGACAAAGGATTTGTAGCATACATTTATGAATAGAAACTTTTATTTCAGAGCTACTTACCAAGACCGTTATAACATGTTAGGCTTGGGCTACGACCCATGTAAATACTTTGATATTGGGTTGGAAATCTATGTACCCAATTTATTTTAGGCTTTGGCTACAACCAATGTAGATTATTGTTTAACTAAATGGGATACAACTCGTGTACCCTCTTTCTTTTAGTCTTGGGACACAACCCATGTACCTTCTTGTTTTTGGGATTGGGTTAAAACCCATGTAAATTATTTATTTTCAGAATGGGAAACAACCTATGTTTCTTATTAAATTTGGGCTTAGGATACTACATGTGTACCGTCTTTCTTTTAATCATGGGCTACAAGCCATATACCTTCTTGTCTTCGGGCTTGAGCTACAACCCATGTACCCTATTTCTTTTTTTGCTTGGGCTACAACACAGGTACCCTATGATATCATTTAAAATATATCGTTACCCAATTCTTTTTTGGGAGATATAGGTCCCACCCATCTCATAGTAACACCATTCACACATGTGGAACAATATGATAAAGTATTCATCATATGATGACTAATAAAAAGATATATGTCTAATAAAACACAAATCATAAATCATAAAATGAAGTAGATATCATTAAAATTTCATCACATCATAACATATGGACAATATATAGGGTCAATAAACATTTTGTTGAAGCAAAACCTTTGAAAGAGAAACATAATTCATAAACAAAATGTCTTGAAACAGAAATATGTTTCATGAAGACCATGACATTAGGTGAAACGAATTCATAGAAACAATATGAATGGAATTATTATATAATATCGAAAAAGGGTGTGAGTAACATCAATCTAGGTCATCATATATAAAAACTGTTTTGAAATATATTTCAAAAAATGTTCTTGGGGAAAATATCCTTTATTCTTTGAAAAAGTCTTGTTAATACATAAAAAAATTTAAAAATACCTCTCTAAGAAAATACCTTGAAAACTAATAAAGAAGTATTTAAACCATTTTAAAAACCTTTTTCCTTGAAAATTGATTTTAAAAAAATTTAATAAAGATAAAACTTGAAAAAATTAAAAAGGAATATTAAAATCAATGATGGTGAGTAAATCCATACAAGTCGTACAAAGTAAAAAAGAACATTCATTTTGCATGGAAGAAGGCTAGAAGAAATCTGTTGGTCATAAAGTGACAAGAATATTCCAATTAATTCATTGTTAAAAGTAAAAAATGGTAAAAATTTCCATAAAATCTTATAGGATAATTGTATAATATTCTTAGATACTCTTTTTAGAGAACATATATTTTCGACCGAAGGGAGGGTAATGTGGTGATTTCATAATAACTCTATCTTAACTATATTATGTACCTAAGAGTACAAAATGGTACCAAAAATGATTTAATCATGAAATAACATAATATAAATAAACTCATGAATATTATTGTGATACGGATAATAAAATTTGGTCAAAGGAAGCATAAACATAAAAACTCTCAAAAAGCAATGAGATTGTCTCAATAAATTCTTCTAACGTGGTATCTTGGGATCATGCTCTCCATGTAAGGAAATGAAATTAAATAAAGCATATAATATCATAAAAAAAATATATTCATGACATGGAATGTAAAATAGAAGTATGTGAACCTTAAATGAGAGTTTATCTTTATAACAAAACATGAGTCTCAAAGAATGAAAATTGAGAAAAAACATTTTTATTGATTTGGTAACATTTGAAACATAAACACCATAAAAGAAGGACCATCAAATGGTAATGTCAATAAACATAAATTTATGTGCAAGAAAAAACAAATATAATCATATTAATTACATACACTACACAAAATGTAAGATAAGTGAACATAAAATATTTCTCACGAAAATTAAATTTGAGATGAAATCCCTTTACCTTGTATCTGTACTCTGTCTGTACTCATAAAATAATTCTATATGATAAATATAATCTTATTATATTTATTTTTTAGAATAATATTATTATATATATTACCATATATTATTTTATTATAACCTTATATTACCCACATGTTAATTATTCTCTGTTATGTTTTCACTCTAAGTAATATTCACTTTTTTCTACACGTGTCTTAATTTGCTACGTATTTGGTCCTTATACTTATATCATGATTCCAAAACATAATCTAGGATTTTAATATCCAGTATAAATTGTATATGTGTATTATAATTATCTATATAATATAGAAGTAAAAAATGGAATAGGATGTTCATGGAGATGATAAGTCGTACGTACACCTGAAAGTTGTTTCCGTTTTTAATGTCGTGTTGAAAGAAAGTATTTAAATGACATATGTGTATATATATATATATATTCAATTGTTTCAGTAGAATTAAAATGTCATATATGTCATATATTTTCATTAATCCCATCTTTAATACACTCCATGTTGTGTGTGGACACATCACATCGCTTTGAGGGGGCAGCAGTCCACACATCCTGAAACAAGATTACCGTATTATCACCAAATGGAAATAAATATATTTGTGTTGAAAAAGGAATAAATAAGCATAAATAAATATTTAATATAATAAATGACAGGTATGAATGTAGTTTCCATCATTGTTTCAACCATTATTGATGGTAACGAAGAAATGAACAATCATAATTTCGTGAGGTAGTATTTTGTTGTACATAGAAATAGTATGTTCAAAATTTATTAGATAATGGTGTGTATAATTTTGGGCATGAAAAATTTAATAAAAACAACCTATTATATGGATGATACCGTTTTGGTGAAAAAAATATTAGCATAAAGTGAGTGGAGTGGGTGAAGAAGGAAAATAAAGGAAATGAGCATGAGAGACGACGTTACATCTAAATCAGGTAAATCCTTTTAGTTTATTTCCAAAAGGATTCCTTGAGAATATTTCTAACCAAAGGGAGGGTTAAAGTTATAAGGTATTATTTTGGGGAGGCTACATGGTCAGATATTGTACGAACCAAAATGGTTTGATAGGTGTGAGGAATGGGTAGTGGTGGATGCCTTTTATTGGGAAGGACATGGAATCATTTGAAATTTCTAGAAACAAGTTAGTTCTCAAAATTATATTACATAAAATACTATTAAAAAACCAGAAAAACTCAATAATGGTAGGTATAAAGATGATATTTGGAGATAAAATGGGTGTTGGAAAAGTTTTTAGGTCATTTGGGACCATAATTTTATAGTCTAGTCCCTAATTATGCTTAATATGGCCTTAACTACTATGATTAATTTTAATCACTTTTACTAATAATTTTGGTAAAAAATTAACATGGTATTATTATAATACAAATATTATAATGAATAAAATGGTTTATTTTGGAATTTTTAAATTCAAATAACATAATCAAAAAAATTAATATTAGTGCTAGTATAACAGATGAGTCCAAATAACATGGTTTTAATGTATGAAATTGTTCAAAACTTTGTTAAGATCCTATAATCATATTCAATGTGAAATTGATTCTAATGAAGTAAATTATATTATCATAAATATTTTTTATATAATGTTTCATTGAAAAGTTTTTATAAAATAATTTAGCATTAATAATTACTTATACAAAAGTCACTTTTTAACTATAATACAATATTTTTCACTTTTCATAAAAAATATCGTTTCTCAGAAAAATCCAAAAAATTAACCCGAGGATAATTTCGATATTCTGAAATCAAAAATTAATTTTTTATCAAATTTAATTTATTAATTTTTATATAATTCAATTTATTATTAAAATGTTTTCATTCAAGAAATTAATATTTTTATCATAAAAGGGCTTTACCAAAAATATTATCTTTCATTATGAATATGTTTTATTTATATAAATAGATTAAAAATATATTTTAAAAGTATTTATTACGATTCCTACGACTAATTTTAATGGTTAGGTTATAATAATCTCATTTAAATTATATATATAATGATATTTCATAGACACTCAGAGTTGCATGCATTGTACAAGGAGTCATTGTTGTGTTTGACGCAAACCCGGTCAGTATTGCATGTAGCACAAGCCAATATAGTATTGTTTCTGAAGGGAGTTTTTGACTAATTTTTTAAATATATATTTATATATGTGTATAACTATTTTAAGTGACACATGAAATAAAAAATATTGAAAAGATAAATTCTATTGAAAAAAAATATTTCACAGAATCTCGACGTGTTACAAAAAAAATGAATTGGTCGTTGTTGTTTGAGTTTTGGAATACAAGAGATGTTTTGTATTATGGAGGAAATACATCATTGTGAATGTATAAGGATAAAGAAATAAGGAAAAATTATATTAGAATAAACACGAATTTCTATTGGTGCATTGGATTTACTCAGTAGGTATATCAAATTAAATCATGTCACAATATATTAATCCATACAGAAAAATAATTATTTGTATTTAATCATGAAATGTTTCAATGTCATGTGATATTAAACCATGTATATATAATACTACATCACGAAACAACATTATGGATATTAAAACTATTCTCATCTCTTTTTGTAGAAAATATGTCAATATCACAATTAAGATACCAATAATGAGGCATTAAATGTTTAATGTAAAATAGATATAGTTTGAATGATAGTAAAATATATGTATTCCATTGTGAAAGATGGTATTTTTCTACAACTATAAATCCATGGGAATCTATCTTCATCTTATTTTGGTAACAAGGTCATTTCACTATGAATGATGTCATAATACTTCACTGTATCCACATGTTGAATAAATAGATGGATAAAGAAAATGGTTGAGTAATAACTACCAATACAAATTCTGATTATAGGAAAATAAATAATTATATTAGAAATAATTATTATTTTTACTCTATGTTGACTTATTGGTTTTATTTCAACTATATAGGTACATATTCATGGTTAAAAATAATTCTAGGAAAAACTAATATTTGTGGTTGAATGATTGGATGTTTGAATTTATTTTAAGATTTTAATTTATAATTTTAATTTCAAAATTATCATGAAATATAATAAATTCTCTATGCATATAAAATATAAATTTATATATATATATATAAAACACATATAATATTAGAAAAAATGTAGTGTAGAGGAATAATGGAATTTGTTTGAATTAGTAAGTTGTTAAAAGTGATTTTTCAAAAATAGAATATCACTAAAATAAGATTTGCGATGAATTTTTATTATTGGGTGTAGTTATGAAAATAGGGATGAAAACATAAAAGGATCTGGGTGGACACCCTTTTACTTTTGTGTTATTTTTTATACTATAAATTCATTTTTTGTTTAACTTGTGTGTTTATAAAAAAATAATTTAACCCTCTTGGAAAGTAGTGAGTATAAAAGATAAAGAGGCTATGAACCATTAATGAGAAGTGTTCCTGTGCTAAATATTATAATAATGAACTTATAGTAATATAAAAACATCATTTATACGTTCTCCTTTAAAATATCATAGTGTGAGTGACCCATATCTTAGTGTACATACTCATTACATTTTTGAATTATATGTTAAGATATTGTGGAAATGAAGTGACAAGTTAAATGATTCTTTGGAAATACGATAATAATATAATTTTTAGTTTAACAATTTTTGAAATTATATAAAATTCTAATTTACCCACCCACAAACCTAGGGTTTGTATTAGGTCGTCACATCACACAGATAATTGATTTGGATAATAAATTAAACAAGATAATAAAGAGAGGAAGATGAAATCTTGAATAAATGTGGATATTATTTTGTATTAATTACTAAATAAGTTAAGTGATATTTATAAAATAATTTTACTATTTTTGTTGTCACTATGGTAATAGATTTTTCATAATTAGTTTGTATTTATAATTTGTTAATCGAATGAGTGAAAAAAACATCAATTTTTGTTATTATTATTATCATTGGATGAGAATTGATTAATGAATCATGATTAAATAAATTATTATTTCTAATTGATTTTATTATTATTGCTATTGGGGTTATTTTGTTATCCATGAATTTGGTAATTTAGATGAAATTATATTCTTTTTGTGGATTTTTTTGTGGTTCGTTTATAATGGTATGTGGAAATATTTTGATATGTGTTTTTGTTTCGGTAATTAGAAGTAGTGGATAACAAATAGTGACATTCTTATTATATAGGTAATTAAAGTGATGTGATGAGTTTTTGGTGTGGTTTTATAATGAAGGAATTTAAATTATGGGTTTGAAATAATAGAAGTGGTGGTAAATAATTAAATGTAGGAAAATTAATTATAAATAAATTAGTGGATATTTTTATGTAAAATTAATGTGGTTGGAAATAAATTTACATAATTAATGTTGTGTGGTTAGTAAATTTTTGATGATAAAAAGGTAAAAAATAAATTAAATAGAAGGATATTGTATAACTATTATCTGTTCAATGTGTGGTTGGTTTTATTGAATAGATGTTTCTACTGAGAAAAATAAGTTGAAGTGATGTTTCTAGTTATTGAGGTGTCACATTATAATTTTGAACATTATGTTTGTATAGTTGGTCATTACATATTAATGTTATTTTTTTAGTTTTATTATCACCAAAAATAGAGTTAATAAACCTTAGAAATTCACATATGAAGGTTTAAGTTTCAGGTGTACCCTAGGAATATAAGATCAAAGTTACAATGATAGTTGACTACTCCCCATATTCTCTATCTCTTTTAGACGTAGTTTGAGTTCTGATGGGTTGAGGATATTTTATGTTGCATTATAGAAATGATGTGATGTTAAGGCAGTAACGAGGTTGTGTATATAAGTGATTTATAGGGATTAGGTCTTGAGGTTTATGTCCTTCATGATATGTATTTTTCATGATATGATTTAAGAAACGGGGTAGTAGTTACTTAATATGTGTAAGAGATATGTTATGGGGTTTGTGTATTTTAATTTTGGATATGGAATACCATTTGTGGATGCTACATAGATATGTGGTATGTAGTTTTGGTGAGGATGATATGATCAAGATATAATCTAGTAATAAAATATGGTTGACTAGTTTATGAGGAATTATGTGGGTTCCCACTTTAAATATAAATTCTCTTAATTTTTATATTTTAATACATATAAGTGGATTTTATGAGTGAGTAATGGTGAGGTTATGAGTTAGTTTACCTAGGATAGGTAACATGTTGGTTGAAATATTTATTCACTAATTTATTAGTATTCTTCTTCATCATTTTCATGAGTATTTCTACATAGGATCACATAGATATTATGTTAATAACCATCCCTAAATTATTAGTCTTATTTTAAAATACATTCATAATAGAATTGGAGATAATTCTGGAGATTAATTTCTTTTAGTATTGATTTGTTTGATGTTCATGCTATATTTTGAGATTTCTTTTTTATTTTTATATTATATAGAGTTAATTGGTGGATTCATTTACAATTATGATGATTTATGAATTTAATGTCTCTATTTATGTCGGTTTTATACCATTAATGTTACTTTAAATCCGATATTGTATTGGAAGTGGGATTCATAGTCCACAAATAACATCACTAATGGACCGTAAGTCAATATATTAATTATTACTCATGAAATTAGTCATCCATTGAAGGATTTATAGATTATAGTAGAAGAAGTAAAGTATATAAAATAATTAATATATAGAAAATAAAAGGATATTCATTAAACTAATATAGGGAAGTATAATGATTTTATCTTAGGATTGTATACTAAATTATAAAAAAGAATCCTCCTCAATTTTTATGGGATAAATTCAACCATTCATATGTTTCTAAGGATTTTTTTATTGCTTTTATAAATCATTGTGATATTTAAATTCTGACAACATTACCAAAATTGAATCCAAACTAAAATAATATTTAAACTGATTTAAAATAACTCAAACATTCTTCAATTTCTTCTATAATATTTTATTCAATAAATTTAATTACTTTTTTGTTTATAAAGTTATGTATCATGACTGTGATTTAGGATAATCAAATTTGGAATCAATTTTTTATATTTCTCGATGCCTTAAAAAAAGACATGTGTTTTATTTATGTGTTCTATGTGGGGATTCATTTTATTATGTATATATGGATTAATTTTTTAAAGAAGTACTCTTGAGGGATTATCTACATAAAATTTGACTCACATGATTTATGGTCACTTCAACTCATTTTCATGTCTTAATATACTATGGAATAATCATTTAAATTATTCTACACAATATATCCTAGTGAAAATGATTAAGATACTATATTTATTTTGGTTATGAATTAAAAAAATGTATAAGATTGATATGAAAAATAATAAATTGGTTCTAATATATGTTTTTTAGGGATATATAGATTTCTTTGGCACCAACATAGACTGGATGCATGTTATGTTACTCGAAAGTACATTGCAGCGAACACATTTTAGGCTGAGTTCATGCATCTTCCACCTCTTTCCTTTATGGAATCATTCATTTAATATTCTTTTATTAATAATTTAATTCATTTATTAACATTAATATAATTATTTCAATGGTTAAATCAATGATAAGTAATTTGTTGATGTAATTTTTTGAAACTTAACATAATCGACATGTTCATCATTCCTTCATATATTTTATGGAGGCCTATAAAAATTATGTTATCCCTTTGTTTGGTTATTTCATTAGAGGTTATCAGGATCATTAGTTTCTTGTAATGATTTCGAAAAATATCACTTTTTTGATAACATCACTAGTCATGAATAGTGAAATAGATAACACCACTCCAGGTGTATGATAATACTCTGGTTGTGAACTAGGATCCAAAGGTGGGTGGATTACCAACAGAGGAAGGAAGATTACATTTTATGCTCCCATGTTTTTTATTGAGAAAAACCTATTGAGATGGAGGCTATAAATACATTTTTATATGTATGAAATTCTTCATTATTTTTTAAATATCGATGCTATCGAGGGTAGATCAGATTACAAATGGGATTAATTCTACTTTCATTGACCATATAAAGTTCCATATAAACCCATCTATGATATAAAATCATCTTTCCTTGATGGATCAATATTTTTATTCACTATTTTTAAAGAAGACATTTTAAAAATGTAATATATTTTTTCCCACATAACATTTCATTATGTGTTACTTCATGTTGGGTTCTTCATACTACACTATGATAAGTAGTTAATGTAATGTTAAGTGAGAAGTGAGGTTATGTTAAGATATTAACTTAATATAGAGTATTTGGTGGGACTTATATGAAGAAGTCAGTGTACTCATGTCAAATTTGTAGAAGAAATATAATTTTTTACCTCTTTATTAGTGTTTCATTGATTATTAATGCAATATCAAGAGTTTCCATGATATTATTATGTGAGAAAATATAAATCCAGTCATAAAATGTTGTCTTTATTTTAGTGACGAGCAATAATCACGGATGATAAAATAATATATTGTAAATTAACTACAAAATTCCTTTCTATATTACCCAATATGCATAATGGGGTCCATTTAATTCCCATACAACCACCCTACTGGATGTAAATTTCCGTCGCACTACCCTCCACGGTGACACATCTTCCTTGCACCAACATATACTATACCTTTTTTGGATGATCTCTATTGGCCTTATTTACTATATCACTGCATTGAGGGTAAATGTAATTCAAATTGATTATATATATAGGAAAATGTAAAATAAGTTCTTTACATTTATTTATTATTATAAAAATTTACAAATTTTTTATTAGTTATATGTTTTTGGATTTATAAAAATGTGTTTTCATAAGAATAAATGAATTGTAAAATATTTATATTTATTTTTCATGTAATATGTGGTGTTTATTTAATTATTCATTCTTTTATAATATTAATTTTTAAAAATAGTTTATACAATATGAATTATGATTATGATTATATTTACGTGATAAAATTCTTCTAGGAGATTGGAAATTTTGTTACATTCTACCTTTAAATCCAAAAGATTTAGTTTCTATCTACATTGAAATAAGTTATTTTTTGTAGTTATAAGGTTGACAACTGTTATTTAATATAGTTTTTTTATATTAGTTATTAAAAAGATATCATGAATTGAATTCTATCTTGTGTAAAGTATCTCAGAGGAGAGAGACGTAGGGTGAGACTACCCCTCAACGTAGTGCCTTTTTTCTTTCTCTCAAGATGAGAGGAGATTGATATATATCACCCCATGATTAATCATGTGAATATTTTCAATACCATATAAATTTATCTATTTACATGAAAATTTTAAACCCTTTTTCTTGATATGTATGAATATCCATGGATTCTATTATTAGGTAATAAACACAGAATTGTGGGTTTTGTAAATAGTTATACGCTATTTTTGGGTATACACATTAATTGGGTGGATGATATATGTACTAAAAAACTAAAATTATTAGATTCATGCAACAAAAAAGAATAAAACCAGATAAGTTAAAGAATTAAATAGATATAAACGTTATGAATTTAATATGAACATGATATAGTTTTAGTCGGTTACTTTTTCAAAGAGAAACCCATCAAATGATATGTTTTGCATTCCTTTTATTCGGAGTTTACTATGAAATTAATAATCCAACTAGGATTATTTTTTCAAAGAAGAGTGCCTCTAGATTATTTTATGTTTGGAAAATTGGAATTAAGTGACAGTGGATCATCCCTTCCTAGGTTCTTACAAATAAGGGTTCTATTATATTGTATTTTGTTATCCCGTTCTTGGTTCATTATTTGGGTGACACTTCACTTGAAAACACAAATAGCTAGTACACCAAAGAAATTTAATTTATTGATTTTCTATATAACAGATTATTTAAAATAATTTCCTTCTCAAAAATATTTTAACAAAAACAATTTTTATTAGTGCATTTCCTTACATAAATAACTATTTGTTTTGAGACCCCTAAAAAAGACCCATTATAATATTAAATGTGGAATTTTTTTTTCTGTAGATATATTTTAGCTTTAGGTTCCATATATCAATATTGAGTAAGTTTATAAAAATTACAATATTAAAGGATATAATACATGATACTCACTCATTGATACAACTTGGTTTTAGGTTATTTTGTGATTGATGATAATAATATTAATAAAATTTATAGTTATTACATATAAAATATTTATAAATTTCTTTCTAGGTTTGAAAAATACCCACAATGTGAACCATTTTGAGCATCAAAATTTGAATGGTATAGTAGAATATTTCACCAATATTGATTAGAGGCATTAGATACTTGGTGTGGAAAAAGCATTTGTTATAAAAAACACTAAATTAGGGATAAGTTGGAATTGATAATGGGTAACGTATATTTTTGTTTTGGTAATGAAGGGTGATATTATTCATAATATGTGAATAGTTAACTTATGATATTTCTATGTGGATAGATACAAGAATTGGATAACATTTATTTTTCTCCAACTATGAAAAAAAATTTATGTTTATATTTTTCTCGTAAATTAATGGATTTTCATGCCCTATTAATTTAAATTGTTTATATATATATATATATAATAATCAAATATTTAATGGAGTTTGAAATATAATAAAAATATATATATAATAGATATGGATATTCCTATTTATATCAATCAAGATAAGATGGTCATGGTTGATTATAATCCCACTTATCTAAGGAATTAAATCACTGACAGTATATATGAGAAATGTATCCAATGAATCTGTTGAGATGGATTATTTAGACCATTTAATTATGAATCATTTAAAATTTCTAAATATTATGTATCAATAAAAATAAAAAAAATCATATTTTAGTAGAAAATGTGAAAGGGTTATTAACCAATTGAAATTAATACATATGTGTTTTTCATGAAACAAAAGTATAAATTTTTTAAAATGTTCAATATGTTTTAGAATTAATATTATAATCTAATTGGAAAATTTATTAAAATACATTAATTAGATCAAGGTGGGGAATACATGGGCAATGATTTAATTTATAACCTTTGAGATTATGGAATGTTTTGATAAATCAATCCTCCCAGAACACCACAATAGAATGATGTGTTTGAAATGATGAATCATATAATGGAGTACATGGTTTAATCAATTATTAGTCAATTTGATGATTATATTTAATTTTGAAATTATGCATTGGAGGATGATATAATTATAAAATATCATGTTCTATGTAATTATAGAATAAGGACACTCTAAAATATTTGGACTATAAAATTTTCTATCATGTGTTTTAATAAATTTTAGGTTGTGAATACTATATTTATTTTATTTTTATATGATTGACTCTAAATATAATGAATGATTATTTTTGATTATCATAAAGAAATTAAGGGATATTATTTTTATAATCCTATAATGAAAAATATGCTTGTTTTTAGATTTTATTCATTCATTGAGAATGAATTTATTGGAAATGGATTTAGTCGGAGGAGTGTTTACATTTTCAATGTCTAAGACCCACAAACATGATATATTCCTGGGAAGGAAGTTGAGAAACTATTTCAAATAATATAGAATAAATGTTGACTAAAGTAATGAAAAACAACTTCAATAGTCTTGTACAATTTATCGATATCTTGTGAGATATGGGTTTTTTCATAGTAAAAGATGATGGGTAAATAATAGTAAGAGAAGAACCCACCACATATGTAGGGTCAAAAGTGAGTTTTGATTCCATGAAATTGTTAAAATACATGGAATATGAAAAATATTCCTTGTACACTAAAAAATTTATAAACTTGGTAGACTTACATAGTGGGATAATAAAAATATTTTTAATGTGTGGTTTTCAAAAGAAAACATACGTGGATTGTAGAGTTTCTACCTATAATGCATTCATGAATGAAAATGGTTTTAGTAAAATTCATCGTAATGACTATGGAGAAACCTTTTCACATGTTGTCATGATAAAAGTCAATGAGATTTATATTTTCATAACATATTACATTGATTATTAGATATATCAAATAGATATAAATACTTGTTTCTATATTTTTAATTTTGTAAATGATGTGTAGATGATAAAACGAAAAGGTTTTGAAGTACCACATGTGACTAAAAATGTGTTAAATATATGATCGTAAATTTAGGGATTGAAAAAACGTATTGGAGTAGGAATATGTATTTTGATAATGATTTAAAAGTGTTTGGTTTCATAAAAATCATGTATGATTATTGTATAGAAATTGATTTGTGGGACTATTGTAGTGCTTCTGATATTGTATGTTGATGACATATTGTTTA
Source organism: Viscum album (assembly GCA_963277665.1). NCBI lineage: Eukaryota > Viridiplantae > Streptophyta > Magnoliopsida > Santalales > Viscaceae > Viscum > Viscum album. The sequence goes on along the minus strand of OY728141.1, from coordinate 474,321,400 downwards.
TCTAAAATTATATCCTAGTACTTAAATCCATGAATTTATGGTTAGGTAAATGATTATTGAGGAATGACATGGGTGAATATTCCTATATAATAGGTACATAAATCTATAGATAAATATCTATGTGGTTTCATTGGCCCACATAGGACACTTACATTGGTAAAGTGATAAAATTGTTTATCATGGAGAAATCCAGGAAGGGATCTTTATCAGTAATACATGTCATGAATATTTTGAATATCCATGATCCTCTTAAAGAGTTTTAAAGGATAGTTATAATTCCATATATATCTACCAATGGATATATAATTCATTCCATGTTATGTTCTTTACCTATTGTTTCCAATGATCATAAAACTAGTATAAGATACAAATACAGTATAATAGAGATCATATAGAATCTCAATATTATTTTTTGTTTTTACTAAATCCTATTACTATCAGTTGGAAGAGGTCTAGAAAATCAACAATTGATAACTTTAAAATATACATAGAGTATATCAATACATTAGATACTACTTCGAATTAGTAGTTCATCTCTAAAATAGAGGAGGTACAAAAAATCAATGGATTAATTGTGATTTAAAATGAAAAAACGGAGAAATTTTATAGATTAAAGAACCATAATCTCTATAATTAATTAAACACAACCATCTCAAATATGATATTATACCTAAAATCACTGAAAGCGGTGATGTAAAGATCAACTGGGAAGCTAGAGGTGACAATTTAGTGAATTTATTGATGAAATCATTACCATAACAGAACCATGATTGTTATGTAGAGTATTTTGGTATAAAACATTTATGTTATTTATGAAATATTATCCTAATGTATCATATTATAATAAATCTCATATCCATTTATCATTTATTCAATATACTATAATATTCATTACATGAATAGTGAAATTGTAATATCCTCTCAATGCTTGACATTGAGTTGTACTTAATTGATGGTCATCATAGAGTATTATGAATTACTTAAATATATTATATTTGCATGAATAGAATATTATAACCATTAAAAATATTTATCTATGATTTATAAATAATATATTAATGAAGTGATAAGAAAAGACTTATTTCTTTGAGTAGCCTAACATGTATATCCCCTGGAATTTCATATAGTCATCAATATAATTATGGGGGTATTGGATAGATACATAACATGAGGACCATAATAATTTGATTATATTATTATATATGCTAAAATAGACTACTCTAATTTGGGTGGTTATGTTTGTTTCTTATCAGGTTGGAATTTGGAGTGAAACCAAGATGATATTTTCCCACAAGTTTGACGACCAAAGATATCACACCATTGTTTTAATTAGACTATGTAATTTCATACCCATTCATTGTCTTCTCAAATATGATGTGTTAAAATTCCCAGATAAAAGACATGTGGTAAACTTATCTCTTAGATGAATGAAATGTAATGTTCTGATCATCTGAGCATGTATTTTTCCACAAATCAAAAAATGATGAGATTTCATACACTATATTGACATTGTTCTATGTATAGTGTCAAATCTATGACATGGGAAAAGGGATTATAATGGTACACATATTATTTATATGACACATCATTTTATGGAACGTTCATAAATAAATTTTACTATATTTTATTAAGTTTACTCCAAACCTCTTAGTAGAAAGAGTAGAATTGAGGATTTTATAGAGGCCACCATTTTCGTAAAACTATAAAATATAGATTTCAGATCTGTTTCCAATGCTACTAATGCTCGTAGGATCATATAGTTTGGACATTGAATAAATATTATGTTTTAGAAAGGCGATTCTTAAAAAATTAATAGACTTTAATGAAACCATATCCAAAATAGGTTTTAGATTTATTCATAAATATGTAATGTTCTTCATAGGGTCAATATAGATGTCAGTTCATGTGGGAGATTATAGATTATGAAATAAAATATATTTATATGAAATATATATCTTAATGACACATTAGTGATTTGTATCCTTTATCATGATCACATTTTTCGGTTGGCACCAATTTAGTGTGGTTGTAAGTGATGTAACATAACACAACATTGAACCCAATGAAATTTATGATGGGTACATAAATATACCCCTACATTCCAGGAAATTTCTTCTAGTTACTATTCTATTATTAATTGATTAAATTTTATTCATAGATTCATTGAATTATTTCAATGGTTACATAAATTATAGGTAATTCATGGGTGAAATTTTATGATGCCTTATAGAACAAACACATTCCTCATTCAACTAAACAAATTGTTGAAGCCTAAAAAATGTAATCAATTTTGTAAGTGTGTGAATAATAAATGATATTTATCATCATTTTATTGAAAGAGTTTTTGAAAATAATATCACTATCATAACAAAATTCATCATTAATAATGAAGGATCTAAAAACCGTTTCATTTTTTAGAATATTCTGGTTGGGAACTAGGATCCAAAGACTGGTGGACTACCTACATAGGAAACAATTATACACCTTATTCTCACATAATCACTATCAGGAAAATTATATTGATATGGTGGATAATAATTTATCATTTTAGGAACATTGTTCCTCATTATTTATCGCATGCTGATTATGATGGGTATAGATATAGAAATATACGGGTTTTCTTATATTATCCTCAATCATATAATAATCCCATGAAAATGATTAAATAAAAAATAACTAAAATGATATAGTACTATGTTAACTCATAAATTAGATGAATATCATTACATATATATTTTCATCCAAAAATTTCATCACTTTAATATGCATTTTTATGTTTTCATTTTTGTTCATTTATATTTTTTACTTTCCCTCCAAAAATATATACCACACAACACTAAATTTTAATATTTTTGTAGTTATAGTTAATGCTGATGAAAATGAATTTGGTATATATCCTTTTATACATATAAATATAAATTTTATAAAGATAATATATTTTATTCATGAGGGGTTTTTATCGATCCATTCTATAATTAAGGATTAATTGGTATCATTGAGAAAATTATATGGTAATAATGATGAGGAACACTCTTAAAGTGAAATACATTAATTATAATAAATTAATAAATGAAAAATGAAACATAAAATTATATTATAAGGATATAACCCTTTTCAATCCCTAACCCTTTTATATTGATTTTACTCATGTCAATATAGTTTAAAATAATAACTGATTCCATATCATTTATTTTGGATATTTTATTAAATAATATCACTTATTTTATATATAAAATCATTTTTTTCAATGAATAATATGAAAAATGTAATTAAAATTTACATTTAGTTGTGATATTTACAACCCAATATCAAAAAAATCCATAACAACCCTATTAGAATTATACTATATTCCGAATATGATAATAAAATATATCCCCCAACATTTAGATGGAATATAGTCATATTAAATACATTGGGAGAGGTAGGAAATGATAAATAGGATTCTAATATAGATGAAATAATAAAAACTCCTTGAATTTATAATCTTATATATATGTAAAATTTAAATGATGTATCAATATAGTTTTATGGATTCAAATAAAAAATGACCTCAATTATATTAAGTGGAATTGACTTTTATATATTTTTTAAAATAAGGAATGTTTTTACAATATAAATGTACCTAGAATCTTAATAAATAGGTAATATAAATAATTTATCAATGGCATTTAAAATAAAACTTATGAATTCTAGTTAATAATTAGACAAAGTATATAATTTGAAATATTTATACTGTTTAAGGGATGTTGGATATAAAATGACCTATTGTTATTTGAAGGAAAAAAGTTACTATGATTAAATGTTTTTTTATTTGAATGTGTCTACATGAAACAAAATTAATTCTAATGTAGTTTCATTATATTGGATGTTTTTAAACAGTACATGGATTTTTATTAGGTGATAATTGATCTTTTGGAATAATATTGAACAGATGTTTTATGATAATGTCCTTTTGGTGTTAATATCATTAAAAAATGACATGTTGTTCAACAAACCACCTCAAGGAGAATAGAAAAAAAACTTTTGATTTATTAAAAATAATGTGTAAATTGATCCTCATGGTTTTGGGATGTTTTAAAAAAATACATGTATTCTACATGAATACAAACCAAACAATTATTTGATACATTTTTATGGTTAGTTTTGAAAATGGTAATTTTTAAATGATAAATTTCCAGTGTTGTAATAAATATAATTAAAATGTATGGTGACCATTGTTTCATGATAATGATAATTAAATTTGGAGATCATCAAGTAATGTATATTCTATACTAGTTTTTACTATTTTTTATGATGGTAATGTGATGACCAAGACTCCAATTTCCCAGAGATGGGGTATAATTTATCAAATAATCACTAGATACAAGATATCACAACCAAAAGTTCTAATTATTTTAGTAATATTGGTAAAAAGGATACATACATGAATTTAACATATATTTAAAAATTAAAATTCACCAAATTATTTCCATTAAATAACCCCATATTCCCCTTAACATATTTATTTATATCAATCAAAAAACATTTTTTGGTATCTTGGGGAAATTAATACATAATAGAGTGGTGATATTATATGAATAGTAAGGGTATGCATATAGGGGAAGTTATCATTAATAAATAAGAATAATCAACATGGAAAGTCAAATAATAAAAACATGTTATTTAATCAATAAACATAAGAAAATACGGTATAAATAAATGATGGACAAATAAATCCATATAAAAAGTCAAATTATATAGATTATTATCCATAGGTATTCTAAATTATCTAAGAATCAAAAGGATATCCATAAATGATCTCATAATCAAGGGAATGAATTATTATGGACAGATGAAACTATTAGGACCATTCACAAGATTGTTTAAATTTGTGGGAGGAAACCCATATAAATTTCCAACTGATTTTTCTAATGAAACATGTCGATGCTTCAAGGGGATATCTATAAATGGGACCACCCATCACATACTGTGTACAATTCATTAATCATATTATAGGGGTGATGTAACATTCCTCGTAAATAAATAATAATAAATTTTTATATTTATTAATATTTTTTAATTAAATATTAATTTTACTTTAAAGGGGATTCTATATTCGATGACGTGCCCGATACACAACAACTTGTTTCATTGAAATCTTATGCTGCACACAATTCGGAGTCATACTAGAAAATAATCATATAATATTATTTTAAATGGTAGTTAACGCCTAGCCGTTGTATTAGAGGGAATGGATAGAACTAACTACAATATGATTATACATGTTTTTCAAATGTTTTAACATTTATCCAATAAATTTTAGAGCCTTAAAATATGAATGGATCTAATTTTAAGCATAGATAGTCTAATGTTTTTTAAATGGTCGATTTACTGCCTTTTGATGGTGAACCCTATTTAAATCTAGTTTTGGTCACTTTTATATTTTTATTTGAAAAAATAAAAATCTTCTTAAGATTCGGGACATTAAAATTTAATTTAGGTAAATTTTTGTTATTTTTCTGATAAAATTCATTTTAATGAATAGTAAAAAATACTGTATTTTAATTCAAAACTTCCTTTTGATATAATTTTATCATATTGTTAGATTATCTTTTTAATTGTTTTTAATTTTTAAATATATTATATTTTTATCATTAAATACAATGTTTTTCATTGGATATAATTTCACTTTGAAATTGGATATAAACAAGTACCAATCTTTTGATAGTTATTGTTTCTTAAAAACACACTTTTTTTTGACAACATGAATTAATTTTAAATATAATAATCCAACCTATATGATTTTAATTTGGAAAAATAGACATCATTTTTTAATTTGGAATATCATATATAGAGTAGGTGTAATTTTTTATATTATTCTGAGAAACATTAATTTTTGATGAATAGTGAAAACACTGAGTAGTTGTTAAAAAGCTGACTTTTTCGTTTAAATGAAATTTTATGGCTTCTGTGAATTGAATTTATAAAATCCGACAGACATTTTTGTTATTAGTATGTAAAATATGGTTCAATAATATGAAAATTACATTTGATTAATAGTAACTTTTGACTTTTATTTACCATGATTAAAGGTAAATAGTGTAGTTTAAGGTAAAAATAATATTATAATAATATTAATTTACCCTATCATGTGTCTTAATCTTATTAATTAATACATTTACGTCCATGGTAATCCATGGGTGGATTATGGGACCACATGGAGCCACATTAGTGTGATAATGACACATTATATTAATTAATTTAAAGTAAAGTCAAAAATGATATAAACATATATCTTTTAGTAAATAAATTTTTACACGAGGTTATATAAAATATCTCATAGACTATAAATATTCATTATAATGATAAAAAATTCCTAAATCATGGTACTTTTTTTAAAAAAAATAACATTAAATAAATAAAATTAGTCATGACACAATAATGATGCAGTGTTTACCTCATTAATGAATGATTAAAAAAATAAGATTATAAAGATTTTAACAATATCCAAAACGTTTCCAATTAATATAGGCTGATTTTTTTGAACATCAGTCATTTTATCATAATCTTTAATGAGTTTCAGACCTTTAGAAACTGAAAATATTTATATAATAAAATAATATTTTCAAACATTCCTAAAGAGTCCCTCCCCCCTTATAGAAAGCCCTCACATCTAACCGATTACTCACATATCTCTTGCCCCTTGGTTCATCCAACCTCTGACCAACTAATCTCCCAATATCCCTCTATTCTACTTATATTCCTTACCTTTGTCATAAGGAACTTCATGAAATCCATTTGTTTCAATCCAAGGAGAGTTACCTGATTTAAAGGTATCGTCTTTTTTTAAGTTCTTTTTTTATTTTACCTCTCCAACCCCCCAAAATAGTTTTATTCCTTTATTTTATAACAAAACCAGAATCATAAATATACTAGGTTGTGTTCATGAGATGTATTAAAACTAAACTTTAACACACCTCCATTTAATGGGTGAATAACATATTGTTTCTGGGAACGACAAACTACAACCTCACAAAATGACGATTGTTCGATTATCTCCTACCCCCTCTTCGGATAGCCATTATGATGGCACTATATTTATATGTAATACATATTATTTTTATATTGTTTCTATTCTTATTTATTTTTTATTTATACCATACCTTTATGGTTCCCATAATTGGTAAACACGATAATTTCATTTGAGGAAGTACGGACTAACGCTCCCTCAAAGTGATATGACTCGTTAATGCCATACGTGGGATATATAAAGAATGTAGTTACTAAAATTATATATTATACTTGAATTATGTTATACTTATGTATAATTATGCTTTCATTCCATTAAAATATGAAATAGAAATGAAAGTATCATTAATGCATACGTATGACTTACCGTATCCATGGATGATGCATTTTATTTCTTATCTCCAAATTTCATGTACTGTTATAAATACATATGTATAATGGATATAGATGATACCTAAATCATGAATATAATTCTTGAGATAATGGAATTTTGACAACATAGACAATTTATAATTATATCAAGTTTATTTTTTAACTCAAGTTCCGAACATCGACAAAATGCAGGATATGAACTCAAAAGATTAGCCAGATGTTTTTGAAAGGTAATAAGTAATATAAAAGGAATAATAAATTTGAAAAAGGTTCTCAATAAATTATAAATTAACTTAAGTTTATTATTTAGGAAATTAAAGAATTATCGGATCAACTCAGAAAAGAGGTAAGGGACATCATCTCAATCACCTTTTATTAAGGCATACATTGATTTATACACGAATTTCTTTTATACAGTATATAATAAAACCCTTTGAATTTTAATTTCATTCAAAGGGAATCTTTTATATACGAAACATTTTACGAGAAAACTAATGGAATTTTTTTTAACATTTGTAGAGACAATGACCTCTCCGCCCCCGCAATCGTTAATTGGCTTCCACTATAAGCCTTAATGTTTTTACAATGAAGAAGAAACCTTATTCTATTTTTTTGGGTGTTTTGGTATTGAAAGTGGTTTTTGAAATCAGTTTATTATTTCAATATCTTGAAATTATTTGTTTTGATTGAAAATGAAATGTTATTAGTGAAATATTTATATTTTCAATATTTTATGTGTTATGATTTTATAATGGAACTTGGAAATTTTAGGGTGGTTACGTGATAAACCAAATGAAGGGTGGTGCCATGATAAACCAGGATGGGTGGTTCCGTTATAACCTCCAATGCATTGGGTATGGATGTTGGCCATATGGCTATTCCATTTATTGATATGTGTTGAAGTTGACCATATGATTATTCCATTTAAGTATGTTTATGTCCCAAGTTACCTTCATATGTTATGTGTAATTTCTATGGGTTTTATGGTAATATTTTGGTTTCAAAATGGTAAGAAATGATCTTTTATTTAGTGATGATTATTTACTACTTCCTAATGGTTAAAATTATTACTTATGATAAGGTATTCATGGTTTACATTTTTTTTTTCAAAAACTATCAGTTTTCCTTCTTGGTGTATCCCTTACTGATATTTTTATGCTCATCCCACGTATTTAAAAGGTTTTTCATTCGACATAAAGCGGAATAAGGTCAAGGATGAGATCAAGGAAAAGAAATGTTGTCTAAAACATAGAACTAGACATTAGTTTTTTTCAGAGAGATTTTATTTTATAAAAAAATGGATACTAAGTAAAAGTGTATACATGTAATACTCAAGTTGTTTTGTTTATGTTATGACCTAATTCTCTAAATCTCTAATCCTGAAAAGATCCTCAATGCGAATTATTAAATTAATTAGTGATTATTTAATGTTTAAGGCAGGGTCCTTATTATAGGTATCAGAGGTTGGTTTAGAAAACTTTATGAGTTATGGTATTGTTAAATTAATATCCAAAAATAAATTTATGTTAAAATTAAAATGATATAGAATGTACAGATTTCCATGTTTCTCTACCTAAGATATTTCTATGTCTAGAATTTTTTTCCACAAATGAATCATGGTAGCTATGATGCGACAACATCAGGAGGAATATAACCTTCCAAATCAGCAGACTAAGATGGTCGGAATTGGAAATGAATAGTTGTATCTAGTGATGGAACAGTTAAATCAGGCTATAAATGGTGGTCGTATCCATGCACAAGATCATTAAAAAACCATAGAGGAACATATCAATAGTGGAACATTTCATGAGGAAACATCCCCCATCATTCAGAGGATCATATGACCCTGTTCTAGTTGAAGGTTTGATTAAAGCACTGGAAAAGATTTTTTATTTCATGGGGTGTTCATAACATCAAAGGTTTGTCTTCATGTTTATTATTTTGAAGGTAAAGCCGATTAGTGGTGGTCATTGGTGAAAAATATCAGGGATTGTGAGGAAAATAATGCTCTTGATTAAGATAAATTTAATGGTATGTTTCTTGAGAAATATTTTCCTTAGGTGGTTCGTCCTAGGATGGAAAGACAATTATTTCAATTAATGCAGGAGGATGACTCAGTGGATGCATATGAAGAAAAATTCACTCTACTAGAAAGGTATGCTCCAAATTTCATCAAATATCTTGATAATAAGATAAATCGATTTTACTATGGACTGAATATGTGATATCAAATATGATTTTCCCATCATGAATTCAAAATCTATGAAAAACTTGTCAGATGTGCTAAGAAGGTAGAAATGGAGATTTATTATGGTCATGTGTTCTAAGAGAGTAAGCAAAAGAAGGGGACCAGTTGGCAGGAAAAGGGAAAGAATTCATCAAAGAAGCCTGGAGGTAAGAAAATTAAATATTAATCTTGTGAGAAGTGTGGTAAAAACCATCCCGGAAAATGTTTATCAATGTCTGGAAAGTGTTTCAGGTGTGGTAAGTCTAGTAATATTGCTTGTAACTATAAGGAATATGATCAAGAAAGTAATTAAATTCCAACGATAAGATTTTTTAAGTGAAATGCAATGGGTCATTATGCAAATGAGTGTCCAACAAAGAGCTCAACTGAGGGAATGAATCCAAACTACAAGAAGAAAGGGGTGGTTAAATCCTTTGCAATTACTTCAGTAGATGTTGGGAAATCGAATGATGTGGTATCTGGTACACTATTTGTTTGTTCAGATTATGCCAACATGTGGCTTGATTCAGGGTCTACACATTCTTTCATTTCTGAGAAGTTTTCTAGTAGATTGGGAATTCCATCTCAAGATATGAATCCTAAAAAAATGGTAAAGAAACCTGAAAGAAATGTTGAGACAAAAAGAAATTATAATAACCATCTTATCCTTGTGTGTATATAGAATATACCTTCAAACAATATAGTGTTTCCTCTAGTAGAGTTTGATGTTATTTTGGGCATGGATTGACATTCCGTTTATCATGATTAGATTGGATGCATAGCTAATGTGGTTTCTTTTCAGAAAGAATTTCAATTTTTGTAGAAGAATCAACCCTTACCTTTGATAACATATCAAAAAGCTGAGAAAATAGTAAAAGTTGTAAATGAATGTTACCTTGAACATATTGTAAAAATCAAATGAACTGTTCAGATTAATAATTTTCCAGTTGTAAATGATTATCTTGTTGTTTTTTTGATGATTTTCATAGTATAATACCTAAATGGGAAGTTGAATTTACTATTGGTTTAGTTCCTAATGCTAAGAAAATTTCAAAACCCCTTATCGAATGGATCAAATTGAACTTTTATTGTTAAAGAAGAAATTGCATGAGTTATTAGATAAAGGTTTCTTTCAACCTAGCACATCACCATGGGGTGACCCAGTCTTGTTTGTTAAAAAGAAAGATGATTCAATTAGACTTTTCATTGATTATAAAGCATTGAATAACATCACTTTTAAGAACAAGTATACTTTTCCTCATATCGATGATTTGTTGGATAAGATCTAGGGAGATCATAATTTTATGAAGACTAACTTGAGGTCAGGGTGCCATCAGTTGAAAGTAAAGGAAGAAGAAATTCTGAAGAATGCATTTCGTACTAGATATGGCCATTATGAATTTGTAGTTATGCCTTTTGGGTTAACTAATGCACTTGCTGTATTCATGGATCTTATGAATATAATTTTCCATGAGTTCTTGGATATGTTTTTGGTTTTTTTCATTGCTAATATTTTTGTTTATTCCAAAAGTGAAGTGGAACATGAAATTAATTTATGGATTGTCTTGTACACTTTAAATGAAATGAAAATGTATAGAAAATTCAGAAAGTGTGAGTTTTGGTAATAGAAAATTTCATTCCTTCGTCACATTGTTTCAAAAAATTGCCTAACTATTGATACTAATAAAACAGAAAATCTTGAAGAATGGTCAGGACCCAGAAATATAACTAAGATTCATTGTTTTCTTAGTTTAGAAAGTTATTACCGGAGGTTTGTTGAATCATTTTCACGGTTTTCTAGCCCAATGACTAAGTTAACTTGAAAAGGTGTTATGTTTATTTGGAAAAAAGAATGCGATGATTCTTTTCAAGAATATGAAAGAATATTGGTGAATGCTCTAGTTTTGGCATTAACTTCAAGAAATGGTGAGTTTTTTCTCCTTAGGGATGCTTCGTTGAGAGGATTTGGGTTTGTCCTTATACAAAATGACCTGGTAATTTCTTATGCTTCACGTCAGTTGAAACCTCATGAGTTAATTAACCTACACATGATTTGGAATTAACGGATGTTGAATTTGCTTTAAAATTTTTGATGCAGCATCTGTATGGAGTAAAATGTGAAATATATACTGATAACAAAAGTTTGATGTATATATTCACTCAGAAAGAAAAAACCATGAGATAGAGGAAATGGTTGGATTTAATCAATGATTATGATTGCACAATCCATTACCATCTGGGAAAATAAAAAAAGTGGTTGATGCATTGAGTCGAAAAAGTAATTCTTCATTAACCTTATTACATTTAGAACAAGATCATTTGATTAATGACATGATGAACATTTTCATAGAAGTTGTTAGTGTAGGAAATTACTTTGTTTTGTTTTATGTTTCAGTGAAATCATCTCTATCAGACAGAATTAAGCAAGCGCATAAGGATAAAAATGAGTTACAGAAAAAGGTAGAGTTATATTAGAAGCATTAGTTTCTTAAATTTAACATTGAGCAAGATTTTTTTCTTAGGTTTGGAAAGAGATTATGTGTTCCATGTGATTCACATTTAAATAATGAGTTGTTATGTGAAGCTAATAGTTATGTGTTTTCAGTTCTTCCGGGAAGTACTAAGATTTACAAAGATCTTCGAGAGTATAAATGGTGGGATAGAATGAAGAGATATATTGTTGATTTTACTATGAAGTGTTTGACTTGTCAGCTGGTTAAAGTAGAGTAGAAGTTACCGAATGGGATGCTTCCGACCTTACTGGTTCTAGAGTAGAAATGGGAAAATATATCCATGGACTTTGTTGTAGGATTATCAAATACATCTCGAGTTAATAATTCAATATGGGTTACTATTGATCTATTGACTAAATCTACTCATTTCCTTCCTATTCGAGATACTTTGTCTCTAGGTCAAAATTCTTGGTTGTATGTTAAAAAGATAGTCAGGTATCATGGAGTTCCCCTCTCTATTATATCTAATCGCGATCCTAGGTTTACTTCTAACTTTTAGAAAGGCCTTCAGAAGTCATTCAGTACCGAATTAAATTTTTGTATAGCTTTTCATCCTCAATCATATTGGCAGTCAGAACGAACAATTCAGACCTTGGAGGACATGCTACTTGCTTGCTCGATGGATTACCAGGGCTATTGGGACCAACAACATTCTTTGGTTTATTTTTCTTATAATAATAGTTTTCATTCCAATATACAGTTAGCTCTATTTGAGGGACTATATGGTAAGTGGTCTCGAATTCCAGCTTTTTGGGACGAAGTAGGTGAAAGGAAGTTGATGTGACCATAATTGGTAGAAAAGGTGGCATAAAAAGATCAGTTGATTCAGAAGAACATGAGAACAGCTCAGAGCATGCAGAAAAGTTATGTGGATAACTGTAGGAAGGATCTTTCTTTTGAGGAAGGTGATCATATCTTTCTCAAAGTTTTTCATTGGAAAAGTGTGATGTATTTTAGTAAGAATGGAAATTTGAGTTTGAGGTTCATTGGACCTTATAAAATCCTGTAGAAAGTTGGATCGGTTGCATATAAAGTGGTTTTTACTCCATGTTTATCCTAGGTACACAATGTTTCTTATGTTTCAATGTTGAGGAAGTATATGGAAGATTCATCTGATTTTTTGAGCCCATAAGTAGTTTAGTTGGAAGAAAATATCTCTTCTGAGGAACCAATAGTCTATATCCTTGACCTAAGAGAGGAAGTGTTGCGGAATAAGGTAATTAATTAGGTAATCGTTTTAAAAAAAATCCTATTGTCTAAGAGGCAACGTGGGAATCTGAAAATTTTATGAGGGATAAATACCCCCACTTATTTGATAAGTGAATAAAATTGTGAGGATGAAATTTCCAAAATGGGGGATGGATGTAACATCCCATGTAAATAAATAATAATACATTTCCATATTTATTAATATTTGTGAATTAAATTTTAAATTTACTTTAAAGGGGATGCTATGTTTGATGGCGTACCTAATACATGACAACAGGTTTCTTTGAAATCTTATGTTGCATACAATGCTGAGTCATACAGAAAAATAATAATATAATATTATTTTAAATTGTAGTTAATGTCTAGACGTTGTATTGGTGGGAGTGAAAAAAACTAACTACAATATGATTATACATGTTTGTTAAATTTATTTACATTTATCTAAAAATGTTAGAGGCTTAAAAAGTGAATGAATTTAATTATAAGGACAAATGGTCTAATATTTTTTAAAAGGCCAATTTACCACCTTTTGGTGGTGAACCCCCATTACATCATGTTTTGGTCACATTTATATGTTCTATTTGAAAAAAATAAAATTCCTCATTATATTTGGGACATCAAAATTCACTTTGGGTAAATGTTTTTATTTTTCCGATAAAATCCATTTTTTAATGAATATTGAAAAATACTGTATTTTTATTCAAAAATTCCATTTAATATAATTTATTTATATGTTTTTATTACCTTTTTAATTGGGTTTAAAGTTTAATTAGATTATATTTTTACCATTTAATCCAATTTTGGTCATTGGAATTAATTTATCTTTGAAATTGGACATAAACAAGTGTCAATCTTTTGATAGTTATTGTTTCTTAAAAACATGCTTCGGTTTTGAAAATAGGTATTAATTATGAATTAATTATTCCAAATTATATGTTTTTAATTTGGTAAAATAGAAATCAATTTTTAATTTGTAATATCAAATATATCGTTTTCTGAATTTTTGTTATTTTTCTGAAAAAATTTAATTTTTGATGAATAGTGAAAACACTGAGTAATTGTCAAAAATCTGACATTTTCATTTAAATTAAATTTTACCACTTCTATGGATTGAATTTGGAAAATCTGACATATATGGTTGTTATTAGTAAGTAAAATGTGGTTCAATAATATGCAAATACTTTTTTTTGAATAGTAAATTTTGACTTTTATTTACCGCAGTTAAATGTAAATAGGATAATAAAGGAAAAATAATATGAAAATAATATTAATTTACCCTAACATGTTTCTTAATAATGTTGTTTGATAAAATTATAAACATTTTCATCCATGGGTCTATTTTGGGACCCAATGGAGCCACTTACGAGTGATAATAACACTTTATATAAATTAATTTAAAGTAATGACAAAAATTATATAAACATATACATTTTAATAAATAAATTTTTACATGGGGTTATATAAGATATATCCAAGACTATAAAAATTAATTAAAATAATAATGAAATTTTTTACATCATGGTATTTTTTTATTATTTTTAGACATCAAATAAATAAAATTATTTATCACACAATAATGATGCACTGTTTACCTCATTAATGAATGATTTAAATAAATATGATTATAAAGATTAAAAAAATATCCCAACCCAGAGAAATTATTATTTTATGATTTTATTTCGAACATGAGTCATTTTATCTTCACCATTAATGAGTTTTGGACCTTTAGAAGTAGAAAATCATTATATAATAAAATAATATTTTCAAACTTTCCTAAAGTGCCCCTTCCCCACTACAAAAATCCCTCACCTATAACCCAATACACACACCTCTCAATCCCCATGGATCATCAAACCTCTACCCAATTGAGAATCATACATTACCCTCTTCCACCAAGATGCCTTACCTTAGGCATAAGTCACATTAAGAATTCCTTTGTGTTCAAACCAAAGGTAGTTACCTGATTTTAAGGTAACGTCTTCTTTTAAGTTCTTTTATTTTATTTTACATATAAAAAACCTAAAAACTTTTTATTACATTATTTTATAACAAAAAATTTATCCTAAATATACTATGTTGTTTTATGATAAGGATTCTAACTACACTTACACACACCTCTATCTTATGGGTGAAGAACATACTTTTTCTGTGGAGGGTGAACTACTGCCTCACGAAATGATGAATGTTCAATTGTCTCCTACCGCCTACAATGGTGGCCATTATGATGTTACTATATTTTTATGTAATATATATTATATTTATATTATTTCTATGATTCTATATTTTTAATTTATTACATACCATTATGGTTTCCATAATTGGTAAACACGATAATTTTTATTTAAGGAAGTGCGGACTACCACCCCCTCAAAGTGATATGACTTATTCATGCCACACATGGGATGTATAATGTATGGAGTTACTGAAATTATATATTATAATGGAATTAAAATATACCTATGTAAAATTATGTTTTCATTCCATTAAAATATGAAATTTAAATGAAAGTAGCGCTCATACGTACGTACGACTTACCGTTTCCATGGACGATGCATTTCTTTTCTTTTCTCCAAATTTTATATGATTCTATAAATACATTTATATACTATATATATATGATATATATGATATCTAAGTCATGAATATCATTTTGGAGATAATGGACTTTTGACCACATGGTCAATTTATAAATATAACATGTTCATTTTTTAACTCATGTTCCGAACATCTACAAAATGTCTAATATAAAGTCAAACAATTAACCAATTGTTATAGTAAGGTAATAAGTGATATAAAAGGAATAATAAAATTTAAAAAGGTTCATAAGAAAGTATAAATTAACTTAATTTTATTTTTCATGAAATTAATGAACGAACGGGCCAAGTCAGACAGAAGTTAATTGATTGCATCTCAATCTCCTTTCATTGAGGCGTACATTGATTTATACATGAAATTCATTTATAAAGTATATAGTAAAACCCTTTAAATTTTAATTTCATTCAAATGGAATATTTTTTTAGTAAATCATTATACTAAATGACAAAAGGAATGTTTTTAACATTTTTTGAGCCAATGACCTCTCCGCCGCTGTAATCATTAGTTGGCTTCCTTTATACACCTTAATGTTTTTAAAATGAAAAAGAAACCCCTTATTTTGTTTTTTGGTTGTTTTGGTATTGAAAATGGTTTTTAAAATTGATTTATTATTTCAAATTCTTGAAATTATTTATTTTGATTGTAAATGAAATGTTATTAGTGAAATATTTATATTTGAAATATTTTATGTGTTATGATTTTATAATGGTACTTGGACATTTGACGGGTGGTTACATGATAAACCAAATGAAGGGTGGTGTCTTGATAAACAAATATGGGTGGTGACATTATATCCTCAAATTAATTGGGTATGGAAGTCTACTGTATGGCTATTCTAGTTAGTGATATGTGTGGAATTCAACCGTATGATTATTCCATTTAAGTATCTTTTAGGTCCCAAGTTACCTTTATATGTTATGTGTTCTTTCTATGGGTTTTATGGTAATATTTTGGTTACAAAATGGTATGCAATGATATTTTATTCGATGAATATTATTTAATAATTTAATGGTGAAAAGTATTACTTATGATAGGGTATTCATGGTTTACTTGTTTGTTTGAAAAACTAACAATTTTCCTTCTTTGTGTATCGCATACTAAGCTTTTTATGCTCATCCCAAGTTTTTGAAATGTTCTTCACAAGACATAAGGTGGAATTGGGTCAAGGATGGGATCATGGAAAACTCATTCTATCTAAAACATAGAACTAGACATGTCACTTTTTTGAAAGAGTTTTTATTTTATAAAAAATTGGATACTAAGTATAAGTGTCTACATGTAATATTCAAATTGTTTTGTTTATGTTACGGCCTAATTCTCTAAATCTATAAACCTGAAAATATCCTTAATGTGAATTATTAACATAATTCAAGATTATGTAAGGTTTAAAGATGGGTTCTTATAGGTGAAACAAAATAATCATAAATATACATATTTCAGAACATATTGAAAGCTAATAGATACCACAATAAAATAAATATAATCGTGAACTTCCTAGAGTAATATTGTGAATGATAATAAAATATTATATCCTCTGTCATATTAATCTTAGACTATCAAAATAATCAATAGTTTTAATTTAAATATGTAATATTCCATTGGATCATAATTACAATAAAGGGTTGGTGTCATTAATGAGTATAAGTACCATAAAAATGTCATTAAAACTACTTTTTGGGGAAAATATAATTAATAATATAAAATAAATATTTAAAAAAATTGTAAAGACCCAAAATTTTCATTTTTTTATTTATATGGAATTTTTACAAGTTTGTGAAATTTGATGGTGCATGATTCTATGGAATGGTATTCTTAGAATTAATTTCTAATCATTTTTAGGTAAGTTCAGTAAATGCACGAGTGGTGTTTTCTAACTTTTGAACCGGTGCTCGGATTAAAAATCTGAGGGCACCGTTGAATCCGCTACTCTAGGATTCACTTAAGGGAGAATTTACATTGACTGTAGTATGTTTGGAGAAAAATTTATGTATTGTGAATTTTTAAAAGAAATAAAAATATAATAATTTATTTATTTCATTTTCATTCTTATCCTCTAATGGACAAGAGGAGTTGGGACCAATGATGTGTCAAGCTGTTAAATGTGGTGACCCTCCAATCATATGTAATAATGTCATTAAAGAATTGGGCAGATTCCTAATTAATGAGCCCCCATTAATTCCCAACACTGTTAGACACCCTCCCCCTCTCATATTTATAGGAATCTTGGGGAGAGGTCTCAGCATAGCTTCGCCAAGAAACGAAGTGCTGAAGGAGTACCAAGACGCCAAACCTGTGGAGGAAGGAGCCAGTTATGGTGAGTGGTGACGAGTGAAGTCGAAACCCTAAACTGGAGGACGACGTGAAAGAGGCGTCATTGGAATCATGTGGCATGAACAAAGATCATCAATCCACTTTTAAGTGCAGACGTTCTCCAATGGGTTTAGGAGGTAGGGGTTTGATTATTGTTTTTAAATTCAAGTAATTTTATTGAACCCCCTTTAACTTTCTTGAGATTAAAAGATAAAGCGGGGGGTACAGACCTAATAAACCTGGCCCATACCCTCCGAAACCTTTTTTACCTCGTGCGTTCTCCATGGAAGACCGCTAGCTTCATGGAACCGGCGACTGACACTGGTAGGGACCTAGGCGGTGGTGGGGACCTAGGCAGCGACTAGCACACCAGTCGTCCGCGAGAGACGAGGTGGGTCCCTAGTTCCGCTGGGGGAACCAGCCATGGATCATCAACTACTGTGATTGGAAGAGAAGGCCGATATACCGACCGACCGCGGAGGACGAGGGCGTCACGGCCAAAACTCCACTAGAGGTCACAGGCTGCGGCCCGTCAGTCCCGGCGGCTGACACACCGGCTGACCGGCCATGACAGGAGGAAGACCTTCTCTAGCGGGTCCCGTGAGTCACCTGGAGGTGCCACGCAGCACCGCCGTTGCAGAATAAACCGAATGGCCCTTGCGGATGTTTGAAAAAATCGGACGACACACCCTAGGGTAGTGGCTGTGGTGGGCCCTACAACATCAGGCCGCCCGATCCAGCTACAGGTCACGCTTTATGTGGCCGGACCGCCTGCCTAATAGGCCAGGCCACCCCCTTGTGGATTAGGCAACCCCATGCGGGTCGAGCCAGACCCTGACCCAGCGGGCTGGGCCCACCACAGCCCAGCCCGATCGGGTCGACGCGAACTGGGTCAGGTTAGTCCAACCGGGTTGGGCCGGTCCACGACCCAACTAGACCCATATACACATAAAGGGTCATATAATGAGAACCAGACATCTGTTTGATGAACCATCTATGGTGATGGCATCCTTGGATCAATATGGTCCTTTTGATATACTCTACTTGAGTTTTGAAGATAGCTGGAGTACGAACACGTTGGATCAAACCAGAATCCAACCGGCCCCCAGAAGAAACATGTTTATAACTTATAGACTGAGCATCCGATTGACGCACCATCTCCTACGTTGGAACACATATGACATGACGACCCTTTAGGTTACTCCTTTGTAAAGATTAGTGGTGATTGAGGTATGAATGATATCTCGAGGGTCAGAATATAAAGAAACTCGAGCACACTAGGTGCGATGAATCTTGTGGCAGGCTGTAACATAAAGAAAGAACATCATATCCTATGTGGGTCAGTGCTCAACAATCGTGTGTGGGTCAGCGCATACCGATCCTGTGTGGGTTAGATCCTGTGTGGGTCAGTGCTCAGTGATCTTGTGTTGGTCAGTGCATACCAATCCTATGTGGGTCAGATCTTATGTGGGTCAGTGCTCAGTGATCCTGTGTGGGTCAGTGCATATCAATCCTATGTGGGTCAGTTCTTAGTGATCATGTGTGGGTCTGTGGGGGTTAGTTAACTATTGATCGTGTGTGGGTCAGTGGGGGTTAGTTACCTATTGATCCTGTGTGGGTCAGAAGTAGTTCTACTAAATATAATATGATGATCTAACCATACAACTAATCATTTGTACTTATATACTTAAGTTATACCTGATTGTGAGCCGAGTCTTCTATCTTCGTGGTGTTACCTATGTGGTACATCTATCTTTGTGGTGTTACATGTTTGGTACTTCTAAATATGTGGTGTAACATGTGTGGTACATCTATCTTCTTGGTGTTACTTGTGTGGTAGTTCTACCTTCGTGGTGTTACCTGTGTGGAACTTCTATATTCCTAGTGTTACCTGTGTGTTGTTTCTACCTCCAGGGAGTTGTCTTCATGGTGTTGCCTATGTGGTACTTCTACCATCATGGTGTTAACTTTGTGGGTTTCCCCCTCATGTCATAGATGTGTATATCTTGATAACTTAGGTATATGTATGGGTATATACCTAAGGGGAGTTGATGTATTAATTTTTGGTATTTAATTTTTGAAACTCTAGGAAACCTTTGAGGTTTCGAGGTTCCTACTGAGTATCGTTATAATCACCCTTACATGGACTACGCCCGCACCTCATTGTGTCTTGTGCAGAAGATGGACAACTTTGATCGGGGCTGAGGGAGCTAGGACTGGATGGTACCCAGAGTTGGACCTTTTTGTTTGACAGGACGTAATATCTACTATTTGTGAGATGTACATACCCTTTAGGTAGCATCATTAGTGGAATATCTAGGAGATGTGTGTAATTATCAGTTGTATTTTTACTTTTCAGTTATACTCATACTTTCTGTTGGGATTGTATTCCAGCCCCTTTTCTTTCAGCACACTTTTACTACAGCCATTTACTTTGTGGTTGCTTCTTTTTGTTTTCCTAGAATGTGTGTCTATACTAGTTAAAAGGAAATTCCTTCCCATTATATGGATATGCCTTTTTGGTTGTAGTCGCTATCCCCAGGCCTATGGAAAGTGGGTTTGGGGTAGTTATGGCACGAGCCCCGAGGGATGAGTTGTGACAATGTGATATTAGAGGAGTTGGTTCTACTAACGAACTAGGACTATGATATTTTCAATGTGGAAATAGTGTTAAGTGTTATGGGTGTGGTTTTTATTTTGGGGGAATGTATTTTTGGTGCGGCAGATGGCATATCCATACACCAGGGCCCTGAATTTTTATTTCAGACTTACTGTATGGAAACACTGATTGCATGTGTTGTTGAAAACAATTTCTTGTGATCTTTTGAGTCAGCACACCAGGTATTATGTATTGACCATGGAACTCCTGTTTTCATTCAGGATGCCACCACATAGATATCTAGCTAGGATTCTTGAGAGAGTACATGATGACAGCCCACCGAGTGATTAGGACTTAGTGCAGGGCCCTCTTACGTTGTTTTCACCTCCGGGTGGTGTACCAGCAGCACTACTACCCGTTGGGTAGCCGTTGCCAGCAGCCCCACAAGTAGGGGATGCACGCTGACTGAGAATATAGCACGAGTTCCAGTAGTAGAGGCCTCCAAGGTTCCGAGGTGAGACAGACACGTAGGTGGATGAGGATTGGTTAGAGGCTATAGTCAGAGTTTTCCACCTGATAGGGACACCAGCTGATCTTATGGTGATCTTAGCAGCCAACCATTTCCAGGAAGTAGTAGGAAGATGGTGGTGTTGGATCCTCTAGATACATGATGAGGTGACCCTCATCTCGGCGGACCTCGAGAACCTTTTTAGGGAAGGTTTCATCCCATTTACATTACACTCAGTGCATATACAAGAGCTGTTACACATACATTAGGCCAGCATGACTATGGCCTAGTACTCGGAGAGGTGCACTAATATCTCCTGCTACTCCACCGACATGGTACAAGACCCTTTCTTCAAGACTCTGACCATTGAGTAGGGTCTCCGATGAGATATCATAGAATCAATGATATCTCTCATCATACCGACGTAGGATGGGGTGCTAGAGAGGGTGCTTTTGGTGGAGAGCTTCCTAGATAAGCATGCACCAACATCGAAAGCCACCACCAAACATCAGGTAGTAGAGTAATCTGCAGAAAAAATTAGGTGGATGATTTAGGGGCCCAAGAGGGCTAGGAATTTTGGTGGACAACCTCAGGATATAGGGTCGGTGGTGCGGGGCACACATGACAGAGGAGGACATCTAAGGAGTATACAATGATACACGTGCGGCAGGTAGGGTCACTTGGCTCGCGACTGCCCGACCCGCCATACGGACGACCAACAGATGGTTGAGGGTCCACCAAGGAATAGGCAATGATTTGATCGGGGAGGTCCGAAAGCCGAAGGAGGATGTGGCAGAGGAGTTGGTCATGCAGTAGGCAGTGGGCTGCGATTCAAGGTTCTACCTCCCCCACCATCAGGTGGTCCACCCTGACCAGAGGGAGAAGTTGTACATGGATGATCTCATCTATAGGCAGCTAAGGATTATGATGACAACACACCATAGATTATTAGAGTTACGATATTTTTCTACTCCACCTTAGATGTTGTACTTATAGTCACAGGGGTCAGTTACTATTTTAGTTCTACAACCCTCGCTCAGAACTCAGAGATTTCGATGGAGTCGTTGTCTCCATTCTTGCTGCTAGAGACTCATATGAGAGTATATTTGATGATTACACACTGGTGCTAGCAGTGTGATCTTACTCTAGGAGGCGAGAGCTTCGACTAATATTATCTAGTAGCGGCGTCGAGGCCTTACGATGTCATCATGGGTATGGACTGGTTATCCACAGTCCATGCTCAGATTGACTGTATTAGGTGCAAAGTGTGGTGTGTTCACAAGGATGGAACCATGTTTTCCCTCACTGGTGAGAAGGGAACCTTTGAAGCACAGGATGGACTTAACCAGATGAGGGTGTAGTCGATCCCACATTATCTAGAAAACCATACTCTCATGGAAATTGATATTGAGAGTCTGAGCTATCCTGTAGTGGTGGACCAGTATGACAATGAATTTCCTGATGATGTTCTGGGACTACCACCAAGAAGAGAGGTAGAATTTTACATCAACCTATACCTTGGGACTACACCAATATCTACACCACCATATCAGATGGCTCATGCAGAGCTTTGTGAGTTACGGGTACAGTTGGAGGACTTGTAGGGAAAAGAATTCATAAGGCCTAGTGTTTCTCCATGGATATCCCCGCTTTTGTTTTCCATGTATGAAGATGGGAGTTTGAGACTCTATGTGAACTAACAACACATGAACCAGGTGACCATGAAGAACAAGTATCAATATCTGAGGATTGATGATCTTTTTGATCAGGTGAAGGGAGATCATGAGTTTTCGAAGATAGACCTCAGATCAAGCTATAATCAGCTCAGAGTACGTGATGAGGATGTGTAGAAGATGGTCTTCAGATGTCGGTATAGACACACTATGTTATTGGTTATGCCATTTGGTGTGACCGACAACCCTATAGTGTTCACAGGATTCATGAAAAGGATTTTTCATCCATACCTTGATTTCTTTGTTGTGGTCTTCATCAAAAACATCTTGATTACACTACGATAGAGGAGGATCATACCTATCATCTGAAGATAGTTTTGGATGCACTTTGAGAGTAGCAGCTTTATGGTAAGCTCTCAAAGTGCCAGTTCTGGATACAAGAGGTCCACTTTTTAGGACATGTTACCTCGGAGGATGGAGTTGCAGTTGATCCAGGTAAGATAGCGGTTGTACTTTCTTGGGAGCCACCCAGGAGTGTGACCGAGGTGGGGAGTTGTCTGGGATTTTTTGGATACTACCAAAGATTCATTCCTGAATTTTCTAGAAAAGTGACACCCTTTTCAACATTGAAAAAGAAGGGACAACCTTTCATATGGATGAAGAGATGCCAACAGAGTTTTCCAGAGCTGGGTTTGAGACTGACGAGTTCCCCCATCATGAGGCTACCAGAAGAGGGCATTGGGTATCTAGTCTACTAAAAAATATTAGGAACTGGGCATGGGTGTGTCCTGATGCAAGATCAAACAATGATCACCAATGTCTCATGACAGTTGAGACAACATGGGGAGAACTATGCTACACATTACCTGAAGTTAGCAGCAGTGGTCTTCGCCTTGATGATTTGGTGACATTACTTGATGGTCAAATGTTTTATAGTCATCTCTAAGCACAAGTGTCTCAGGTCTATCGTCTATAAAAAGTACCTAAATCTGAGATAGCATCGATGATTGGAGTTCTTCCAGTACTATGACTTTGGGATAGTATATCTTCCTAGGAAGGTAAACATGGTAGAAGTTGAACTCAGTAGGAGGTATGGTCCACAGTTGCTGAGTGAAGTGACACAGTAGGTGGACACATTGTAGATATCCCTCATGGATATAGAAAGAGAAGCATAACTACATTCTATGATAGTCACTCCCCTTCTCCTTCAGTGAGTCTGGGAGGCGCATTTTGGGGACATTGACTACGAGGCTATATGTGATTAGATATCCTCAAGATATACACCTGATGGATTTTCCAAAGCTGGGGAGCACATCATGCTTTTCAGAGGATGTACAATTGTACCAGGGGTGGTACGTGAGGAGGTGTTGAGGGAGTTCCATACGTCCCCTCTAGAAGTACATCCTGGTTTATCGAAGATGTACCAGGACCTCCGACGTCAGCATTGGTGGCCAGAGATGAAGAAAGAAATGGCAATGTATGATTCTCGATGCCTCACTTGTCAGCATGTGAAGGTGAGCATCAGGTACCGGTAAGATTATTCCATCCACTAAAGGTGCCAGAGTGGAAGTGGGATGGTATCTCCATGGACTTTGTGACTGGGCTTTCATGTACATCCAAAGGACATGATTCCATTTGGGTGATTATTGAATAACTCAAAAAGTCATCCCACTTTGTACCTATTTGAGAGAAGGGATTAGTAGAGGTCTAGGGACACATCTATATTCAGGAGATTGTGTGATTTCATGGGTTTTAATCGATGATCGTCTATGGCCATGACACACATTTTACTTCCTGGTTCTAGGAGGAATTACAGGAGGCGTTCGAGACACAACTACATTTGAGCACCGCCATTCATCCTCAGATGGATGGTCAGATGGAGAGGACCATACTAATACTGGATGACAAGATTGATACTTGTGTCCTAGATTTTGGCCGATGTTGGGAGGATCACTTTCCATTGTTGGAGTTCACATACAACAATAGTTATCACTACACCATCGGTATGGCACCATTTAAGGACCCATACGGCTGACCTTGCAGATCACATATATGCTGGAAAGTCCCATGGAAGTTAGGACTTATGGGTCCAGAGCTGGCATGAGGTACCACTGAGAAGGTTCATATCATCCAGGAGTAGATGAATACTACACATAGCACACAAAAGTCTTTTGCTGATATGAAACAGAGACCTTTGGAGTTCTAGGAGGGGGACTACATATTTTTGTGAGTCTCTCCTCAGCATGGACTATGGAGATTTGGATGAGGTGATAAGTTATCAATGATTTTTACCGAAACTTTTGTGATACATAGAAGGATAGGCGAGGTGGCATACCACTTGGCACTACCACCATAGTTGGAGAGGGTGCACGACGTCTTCCATGTATCCTAGTTGAGGAGATACGTCCACGACCCATCAAACATCATTGACCCTAGAGAGCTAGACATTGATGACTGGGCGACACTTATAGAGGTTCTAATGGAGATTGAGTATCAATAAGAGTGATTACATTGTAGGCAGTCGATACCTCTGTTGTTTGATTGTTGGTAGCATGTGAACCTTTAGGAGAGAACTTTGGAGTGGGAGGCTCAGATTAGTGCATAGTATCCCCATTTGTTTTCCTAGTATATATTGTGTCTTTTAGGGATGAAAATACCTACAGTGGGGAGAATGTAATGGAAAAGATTTTCCATTTAATTATTTTAAATTATATAGAATTATTACGAGCATGCGATAATTAACGGTGTGTGATTACGAGGCCTGGTGTGCTCGGAATTAATTTCTGAACTTTTTTTATGGTACGTTCGGTAAACACGAGTGCGTAATTTTCTAACTTTTGAACCTGTTCTCATATTAGAAATACAAGGGCACTGTTGAATCCATATCTCTAGGATTCGCATAAGGGATACTTTACATTGAGAACAATAGGTCTGGTGAAAAAGGTAAGTTTTGTGAAATTTTAAAATAAATAAAAAAAATAATTTAATTATTTCATTTTAATTCTTATCCTCCAACGGAAAAGCGGTGGTGGGACCAGCGATGTATCAAGCCATCAAATGGATTGACCCTCCATTCTTATGTAACAATATCATTGGAGAATTGGAAATTTTACTAATTAGTGAGCCCCCATTAATTCTCAACAACATTAGACACCGTCCCCCTCTACTATTTATATAGAGCTTGGAGAGAGGTGTCAGCAGATCTTTGCCAAGAAATGAAGTGATGAAGGATTAATGAGACACCAAGCCCTTGGACGATGGATCCAGTTCTAGCAAGAGGTGATGAGTGACACCAAATACCCAAACCGAAGGATGTCATGCAAGCGGCATCGTTGGAAGCCTGTGGTGGGAATGGAGATCATCGATCCACATTTAAGTGCGGACGTTCTCCAACGGGTTTATGAGGTAGGGGTTTGATTATTATTTTAAATTCAAGTTAATTTATTGAACCCCATTTATCTCCCTTGTGATTACAAGCTTTAATGGAGGTTGCGGGCCTAATGAACTCATCTTGGACCCTCCACAACATTGTTTACCCCATGCTTTCTCTGGGTAAGACCATTGGGGTAGCGATTTTCAGTGAACAGCACCCGCGGGCACCTAGGCGATGGCCGACACACCGGCCAGCCTCAAGGGAGGAGGCTGCACACCCACACTGTCGGAGGAACTGGATGCATCCCGTCAACCATGATGACTGGAAAAGGCCGATAGAAAACCTGCATATCGCGGAGGAGGAGGGAGGTGCGACCCGTGTGTTTCCGGAGGGCTCAGGCTGTGGATCATCAACCGTGGTGGATCGAGAGGTTTCCAACACAACGACCGACTACGGTAGGTAGAGCGGCGTGCCATAGCGTGCCACTAGAGATGGCGGTCGACACATAGGCCGGCCACAACAAGAGGTATGACCTACTTTAGTGGCCCTCATGAGTCACCGTGTGGTTCCATGTGGAACCTCGTTGTGGAGAAAACCGAACGAACCTCATGACCGTTCGGGAAAACTGGGGGACACACCCATGGGAAGAGGATAGGGTGGGCCCTAACACATAGGGCCGCCACCAACCAGCCGTGAGCCGGACCCCACCGCGGGCCGAACCAGCGGGCTGCCCCTTTGCGGGCTGGGACGGACCTCGGCCTAGTGGGCCGAGCCCGCCACGACCCAGCCCCGCCTGGTCGACCCGAAATGGGTCTGGTCGTCCTAGACCGGGTCGTGGCGAGTCATCTGACTGGGTCAGACCAGACCCAGACTCAACCGGAGCCATCAACACTTAAAGTGAATATCTTCGGAACTAGACGTCTGTTTGACAAACTGTCTAAGGCGCTAGGATCTGTGGTTCAATACAGTTCTTTTGGTATACTCCACTCGAGTTTTGGAGACAGTTGATGTATGGCCGAGTTGGATCAAACCCAAATCCAATCAGGCCAACATAACTAAAACGCTTATAACTCTGATACTAGGCATCCGACTGACACACTGTCTATCACATTGGATCCCTTATGACATTACAGAACATTAGATTACTCCTTTTTTGATCTTATTGGTGTTCGAGGTACGACTGATATCTTGAGGGGCTAAATATATGAATCTTGAGCAAAAAAAGTGTGAGGAATCCTATGGAAGACTTTAACGTGAAGAAATAACATCAGATCTTGTGTGGGTCAGCGCTAAGAAATCCTGTATGAGCCAACGCCTACCGATAATGTGTGGGTCAGATCTTGTGTGGGATAGCGCTCAGTGATTCTATGTTGATTAGCACATACCGATCCTATGTGGGTCAGATCCCATGTGAGTTAGTGCTCAACAATCCTATGTGTGTCAGTGCATACCGATCCTGTATGGGTCAGATCTTGTGTGGGTCACTGGGAGTTAGTTACCTACCGATCCTGTGTGGGTCAGATCTTATGTGGGTCAGCGGGGGTTAGTTACCTATCGATCTCGTGTGGGATAAAAGTAGTGATACTTAACAAAATAAGATGATATAGCCTTACTAATAATTATATGTACTTCTGTACATAAGTTATACCTGATTCTGAGCTGAGTGTTCTATCTTCATGGTGTTACATGTGTGGTACTTCTACATTCATGGCGTTACATATGTGGTACTTCTATCTTCATGGTGTTAACTGTGTGGTACATCTACCTTTGTGGTGTTACATGTGTGGTACTTCTACCTTCATAGTGTTACCTGTGTGAAACTTCTATCTTTGTGGTGTTACCTGTGTCGTGCTTCTACCTTATTGGTGTTTTCTTCATGGTGTTACCTGTGTGGTACTTCTACCTTCATGGTTATACCTTTGTAGTATTTTTCCCTCATGTAAGAGATGATTATTTCTTGATAAATTAGGTATATTTATGGGCATATACCTAAGTGGGGTTGAAGTCTTACTTTATGGTATTTCTTTTGTCGATCTCTTGGATACCTACAGGGTCTTAGGGTCCCCAATGATTATTGTTATACTCACCCTTTCTCAGGATATTCCTACTCCTTGTTGTGTGTTGTGAATATGACAGATACCATTGATCGAGGCTAAGAGAGCTAGGACGGGACAGTACCCAGTGGTGGACCATTTTGCGTGACGTGATACATAGACTACTATTACTGAGATGTACCTACCTTTCAGGTAGGATCCTTGGAGGATGATTCTGGAGTTGTGTGTACTTCTTAGTTATATTTTTATATTTCAGTTGTACTGATATATTCGGTTGGGCATGTATTGAAGCCACTTTACTTTCAGCACACTTTTACTACCATATTTACTTTTTAGTTACTTCTTTTTTAGTTCTTGGACTGTGTGTCTATACAGGTTAAATGGAGATGCCTTCTCATTATAGGGCTATGCCTTTCCGGTGCTAGTCTCCAGCCCCTAGCCTATGGAGGGAAGGCTTGGGGTAGTCACAGCATAAGGCCCAAGTGACGAGTCATGACAAAAATTTCACAAAATAATCTTAACATAATTTTCATTGAAAAAACTCTGGTAAAAATTAGAGAATAATCTTTAAAAAAACTTATTGGTAATGGTGGTGAAAAATTCTATTCATGCCCTATTAGTAAAAATAAATATTTCTTTCGCATTCTGATAAAATGAAAATAAGCCTTATCATGAAAATTACATGAATATTCATTTAAAAATCTTTTTTAAAAAGTAAAAATGGGTTTATAAATTATTTAATAAATCTTTGGGAAATATTAAAATAATTTTTTTAGAAAAAATGTATTTTGATGAAAAAGGATTTTCATCGGAAGATATAAATGATGACAGATTTTCATTAAAACGTGTTCTCAAATAGTTTATATACCCAAGAGTGAATAATTGGTAAAATTATATGGAAAATTTCATGAATAACTATTTGTGACTAAAATAAATTGATTTTAACATAAAATAACAAATAATTCCCCCAATTTGAACTTACAAAAATCATGAACAATGATGATATTGCTAAATAAACCCTTACTACATTGGTCTCTTTGAATCATAATATATAAGAAATAATTAAAAAATGAAACTTTAAATACAATTATGGGAAATATGTTCATGGCATATCATATCTAAAGGGTAATTATATACACCCAACAATAGAATTAGTGTTGAATAATGCATATGTTTCATAGAAGTAAACGTTAGATGAGATACCTTTACCTCAGGTTCGATATCTTTATATGTATATAAATCCCATCTATAATAAATTTTGGTTTATTATAAATATATTAAATATCCAAAATTATATATAACATTATATATGATTTACTTATATACCTTTACAACCCTTTGATAACAATTATTTATTAAAAGCACTGTTTCATGGGACAATTGCTTCATTTTTCATGTTTTTTATAGTTCTGTAATTCGGGTCATTTTAATATGATCATCGATAAATAATAAACATAATGATAATATGTTATATATATATATATATCTTATATATTATTTATATAGTTATTTAGTTTAATATATTAAATTTAATAATAGAAAATTGATTAAACCGTTCATGGATATGGTTGGATGTACGTACCCATGAACATTGTTTCTATTTTTTTGAAAAGTTGAAAAATAAATAAATATTAATGAAACTTTATAAAATCATTATTATGTCATATATATAATTTATATTAATTAAATTAAATCTTATTACCATCATTTTAAGAATAAAATGATAAACATTTCACATTGCTACATGGAGGCGGTAGTCCTCAAGCACGCACAAGAGACATTATTATTTTCCAAAAAAATAAAAGGTAAAAAGATAAATGTAACATAAAATTTTAATTAGTATTTTAAGGTCACAAATATCAAATATTTTCCATAAATACTACCTTACTACCTTTCATTTAATGTGTAATATAAAAATAAATCACATCAATTCATGAGGTTGTAGTTCGTCATACACATGTGTGACACAATAATATCCCCCACAAAATAAAAATTAAGAAGTTGTATGTGATGAAATAATTAAATAAGTATAATAATTTCATATATATCATACATAATATGTTAACTCTATCATTATATCTATCAACTATTGGTTGAATTGGAAAATTAATTTCATCAATTTATGTGGCGATAGGTTGATGTGCATGCAATCAATTGTTTCATTCCCCATTTTATGGAATTGGAGAGGAATATGGATCATTAAATTTAAATAATAATATCTCATTATATAAAATATAATTTTATTATCATATTATAAATGTCAAAGAAGGTTTGAAGTATGTGTAAGAAGTAATAAAACAAATATACACCATTAAACATTTTACCTCTTCTTCAGAGAGACACATTCTGTTTATAAATAAAGTATGAATAGAGGGATTAATAATAAAAATAAGGACCTTTATAAAGTTTTAAGGGAAGTAGATATGGTATTTGGTTATTCATTTTTAGAATTAAATTTATTTTTATGCGTGAATAATGGAGGATAAGTTATGGACTTTTAAAAGTGGGAGAGAGAGGATACACATGTAATCATTGAAATGATAAAGTGTTACCCAATGTTTTCCTGAGAAAAAACCCTCCAAAAATATTAATTATCAAACATTAAATATTATAATGTTGAAATATGTAAATAATATAAATTTTTACTTGTTTTTTATCATTCTTAACACTTATCATCTAGGTTAACCCAAGATAAACTCATCTTTACCTTAATAATAATATTAATATTTTTACTGATTTCACTAGGAAATTTGGTAAAAATTTAATTTGAAGTTATAAGATATTATAAATTATGATAATTAAAAATATGGAATCTTTTTTACAATTTCTAATCATAGAATTATAATAATTAAATATAATATTACACCACAGACATGATAGAAGGGCGATTTTCCATTGAGAAAATTATCAGAAATAAAGATTGTTTTAACATAAATACTCTACATTAAATTTATTTAAATTACCTAATATAGATTAATTACAATATAATTAAACTTATTTTAAATTAAAACCAATTTAAAATTAAATTTAACTATTTAAATGATTTAAATTTAGAGATAATTTTTAATAAAAATCAAATTTTTCTCTATTCCTAAAAAAATTAATATTTTTAAAAATATCAAAAATTAAGCCAAAGATAATTTTTATATGTAAATGTCAAAAATTCATTTGATTTTTTAAAATAAAATTTATTTCTAGAAAAATTAAATTAAATCTACAAATCATGATTTGGATGCCTTTTAGAAAAAACATAGTTTTTTCAGAAAATATTTATTTTTCAATCAAATGGTTCCTAATTTATTTATAATAATTAGATAACTAATGAAATTAATTTATACATACTTAAACCATATAATTATAATAAATTTTTAATGTAATTAAAACCCATCAACTTAACAACTAGGTTATAATTGTGCTAATAATATTTTAAGTGAGTATCAAATTTCCTTTAAAACCATTATTTCAGGCATTATGCACTATCAAGGATATTGAATTTCTTTAGAATTAAATTCATCATAAAGTAATAAGGTGTTACATTCTCTTCTAAGTTTGTTTTTTTCATCATAAACACTATCTAATATGATGTTACTCTTATACAATATTAGGGTGTTACATTTTACCACCATAAATAAAGTTTAACCTCAAAATTAAATAATGATATAAATAATAATGTGTTTGAAATTAGAAAATATCATTGTTTAACCCCAACATCATAAAAATTATTAATAAAATTATTCTTGATAAGAGAGGAAGAGAGGTGTGAAAGTTGTCTATAATAACACATACTTGGTTTCTAAATAGGATAACATTGGTGAAAAGTGAATACAAGGGATAGAAGAAAATATTAAACAATTATGTAGATTAGTAGAGATCATTGATCCCCTGAAACTGATACATTTTCAAAATTTTATTGCAAAAAATACATGAATTGGTGATGGATGAAATGACCATCTATTTAATATAAATAAAGTTTTTAGGATATCATTTTTGTATCACTATATTTCCCTAGATTTATATAATTCCTTTACCATCTCAACTAAGAACAGATCAAAATATAATTAGTTGATATATTTATATATAGTAGGAAAAACTTTATCCTTCTGTTGTGTTAAGTTAAATTCCCACTTCATTTCTCACTCAAATAAATGTATATGAAATTTGAATTTTTATGCCTGAAGAACATTTAATAGGTCTATATAATAAAAAATCATTCCTATAATATTTAGATATTTTCCTAAACAAAAATAGTTAGCAAAATTTATCCAAAAATTCCCAAAGTTAAACATAATAAATTACATATATAGTTAACCTTAATACACAAAAAATGTATATCCTACATCATAGTCCATAATATTTGAAGGAATGTCACTAAAACAACATTATATTTACTAGGAAATGTAAATTTACTCTTAATATCACATTACAAAATATGTGAGTACCTTTTATCACCCAAAAAATTAAATGAAAACATAAATTCTTCTAAAAAAATATCTTAGGTTTCTGAACCTATTCCATAAATCAAAACATGCATAAAAATCAATCAAAGATAACATAGTCCATCAAAACATTTACCAATTTCAAGGTCACCCATACTATCACATAAAAATATAATCATCATTATTACCTCAAAATATATAAAATATTAATAGTTATCTTACCTCAACGATGTGTTGTAATTGAAGTTCAACTTTCTATTGAATCACTTTTTTTGGTTATTGGTACCATTCATCATATGCTTTCAGATCCTTAATTAAATGGTACCACAATGCGATCCTTTAAAATTTTATGACTCTTATAACCAAAATATAATTGATAAATATTCACTTATAACATAATTTATGAATCAAAATTATATATATTTATTCATTATACTTCGATTTTATCAATGAAATAAGCTTGAGATTGATCCCTCAACTAATTTTGGGGAAATTTAACTCGACACTTGGGTAATTAATCTGTGTAGTGCTCCCTCTCATTACATTTTAATCATTATTAATTAAAATCTTTTCTCTTTCTCTTTATATAATGACAATTTTTCCATTATCTACACACTCACAAATATTGTAATTCCTTTTATGAAATTACAAGGGCATTTCTTTCCAACATTATCAAATGTGGGCATAGCCTTTTTTCCTTTATTCCCATTATCCATCATTTAATATTATATGTAATTATATCCTTTATTCCCTTTAAGATTTAATACATATATAATTAATTAATTTTCATCAAAACACATGATACTATATCCCTATATACTGAAACATTTTGAAAGACTTGTCCATTTTGATGAATTGGATGGATCCCATCAATGAAATGAAAAATCATGCTCTATGGATTTTATATGACATATTTATCATGTCATGAAAACCTTGTAATGTGTATTCTTACAAATATATATTTTCATCTCAAGTTTTTCTTAGAATGTATAATTTTCTCTCTATATCAACTCATTGCTCATGAGGATAATAATTTTCCAGAAAAAAGTAAAATAAAATCACTCAATTCAAAGGATAATACAACCTCTTCATCATTTTTGTTTTGAACTAATGACCACCATTAATTCTCATCTCCTAATAGGTGATAAGATAACATGAAAAAATTATCCCTTTCATTAGTACCCAGAGAAATAAATATCATATCTAAATAAATTACCCATTTCTCATCTACAAATATATTTGTTCTCCATTAAATGATGGAGGGTGATGACTCATGAAGCAGTCTATCATTGTTGCATCACATTGTGGATTAGTATGATGATCCATATCCAAAAGGATATTTCTCATAAGATGAGTGATATTCCCCAATATGGCTATAATTTTTCCATTTATAGTTTTATCTACGACTCTAGTTTTATTTACTTTGTTAAGAGGTATGTCCATATAAGGGGTATATGAATTGATATTTTTACCATTACAACCACAACACTCCATTTCAAAACATTTTAATACAAAATATTAATTCTTAAAATTATGAAACATAATGTATAATTATAATAATAGAAAAAATACTTAACAAAAACTAAAAAATTTATTCATACATAGTCCCATAATAATAATCATTGATTATTAAAGAATGATTTCAAATCATAACAATATTTTCAAACTGTTCACAATTGTTTTGAAAGAAAATGTGAATTAATATAAAAATATTCCTGGGGAGTTTCAATCCATGTGTGAAATAAGGCCCATATTTATGTACTAGGTAACACTCAACTATTGAATGACACACATTTTTAGAGATATTACCCCTGGGTACATCTATTCTAGAATCAAGTCCAATTGTAGTATCTATCCAGGGAAGTATTTTTATAAAATAATTCATAATATCTTCCTTGTAAAAGCATCGGGATGTCCATAAATACTTATCACCAACTTTTAACATACATTTATATTCTCTAATATATGATTTCCTAAATCTAAATCCCAATAAATATACTGACCTTCCTTGGATACCACTTGTAATGACATAAACTCCAATAGACTATAGACGATGTCATTTTATTAAATTGTGATTAGATACAAGAAATCTTGTCCAAAATAATAAAATAGTTTAGTAGTTCTACTATACTAGATAAATAATTAAATTTAACATACATGTGAAAACATAAATTATAAAAAAGTTTTTTATTTTGGCAACACCATTATTCCTCCCAGCATATCCATACATATCCATCATAAAATGCATCCTTGTATGTTGTGGAAAAATTAAAAGAATGAGGTGAGATTAGATTACTAGGAAGGGTAGTCATACAAGAGAAGCTATCAGGAATAAAATATGTATAATCAATATGGAAAGGTAAATAATTGAAAAAAATCAATTAAATCAATAAAAAACCATTTTTTGGAAAAATAAATTATGATAAAATCAATCCATTTAAATAATCACATTATCATAAAACCTAATTGTATTGGACCATCCAAGAGGGGCCACCCCAGAACTTCCCAATCCCACCTCCAAACTGATATGGGTTGGAGACTAGCATCGAGTAAGAATATTACTTACATGGAAGTCCTTATCCCAAGTATATACACACATACACACATCTCTAATCATATGCAATGATAAAATTTAAACAAAACTGAACAAGAATACATGCATACATATAAATCCCATAAAAAGAGTATGCCATGAAGTAATGTAAATAAATAAGGCCAAATAATATTCCACCAGAACGAGTCGAAAAAAAAAATCCAACTTGAAAGTGGGCACTGCGGACTATTACAAAAACCCACTTGAACAAACCTTTGTATATTGGGTCTCACTATGCAATGTCTTTTAATGGTCCATCTTAGACTCTGTCAAAAGGTCGATATTCTTCACAAGACATGACACATGTTGGAAAATATGTTGTAGGGGTGAGTATAACAATACCTATTAGGACACCCCAAAAACTACAAAGCATAATGAAATACAGTAATCTATACACATATATATGTCCACAATACATATAACAAGAATATCCAGATATACTAAATAAATATATAGAGTCTAACGGTACTTCATAACCATATTATACCAACCTAGGATTATATCATGAAGATTCCACAAAGCACTCATCCAAGAGAACACACTCCAGAGTCTAAAAGCTGTGATGATGTCTATCCAAGAGGTACTACTCTTCGGGTCTCAATATTAGAAATATACACTAAAGGACTGAAGAGATACGATTGAGAGATGCGGAACACTCCCAAGGCCTTCATGTGATACCAAAAATTCAATATGAAAAAACATTAAATTTAAAGGATCAGTACTTATGTAGTTTTGGTCATGATGATGCTGTGAACTCCACCAAGAGAACAATGATGAATAAAGGATCTCACTTCTGGCCTCACAGAGGTATTCCAATGACTATATACAAGCATTCCTACTAAAGGTATCATAGTCATAGGAGTAGGATATGATTCAATAATAACTCATAGGTAATTGTCTAGGGGAACACACCCTAATGAAACTTGTCCATGATATAGAGAATAATGGATCATTGCCATGTATAAAGAAAGTACACGACATGTATAAGGGTTGCACATTGTTTCATATGACCCTGGGTTCTATCTATGTTAATGAACCATGCATTATGCCTTGTATTTGTATATGTACATGAGGTGTAGGTGGACCATGTATTCTACCCATGTTTCAGTACACTGCTTTAGTGCATGTACAAGTTCTCGTGTACCAGTACACGGCTTATCCAATATACTATGATCTAAGTTGTGACTGTGTAAGGGAGAACCCTTCGATGGACGCATAGAGTATCCAGTGAGAGGGAAAATGTATTTTGAGAGTGTCATATATCATGGGATACTTAAGTATCTCCCAAAACCGTAGATGCTGCATAGGGGGCCCACACAACATGTTGATGTAGTATACATGTTGTGTAATATATGATTTTCTAGAATCTAAGAAACAAATGTGCATATAATCTCATTCATATGATAATTTATTTGGAGACCTCTTTTCTATAAAATCATGAATCAAGTCCCAAATATCTATACCATTACTAAACAACAATTTTTTCTCCATCCATCTCAAAAAAATTGATTTATACCTCGTTCTTCTTTGTGTGTCAGTAAATGAGAAATTGGGTATGTACGTCATTCAATCCACTGTCATAACCATAGTCACACCTCCATTGTGTCATGATGATATCATATCTATGATTTTATATTTCTCACAAGGAAACTGGTGACTAACGATCGATACTTCTGGATATATCTAACATTGGGAAAAACAAATAAAATACACGATGAATAAAGAATCAAGAGAGAAGAGCCCATGAAAAATCAAGAGGTATGGGCCTCAATTGATTTTCAGGTCAATCACGATTTGTTTCTATAAGAAAGACAGTCAGAGAATCAATAATTATGTAATAATTCTCCCAAAACCAGATTAAAATAAACAATCCCACAAGATGACTGATTCATTGTTCAATCTATTCATCTATTGATTCATGATTATCATTGAATCTAAGATAAGATAATTAATCAAATATACAATTGATTCTATTTGAATTCATATCATTCAATGATGAAGAATGAGGCTTTACCGGGTTCATTGTTGAGGTTCTTTGATTCCATTTCTCATCGATCGTCCATCCATGATCTTGTCACCATTCGAGTGAGATAAAACCCAAAAATCCCTCTCAAAAGGATCTCATTTGGTTTAGAGTTACGCATATAACCCTATAATTCTAACATAATAGTCCACTTAAAGACTCTCTAATTTTTGTGAAAATTAAAATAATTAAATCAATTTTTTTAATTTTTT
Source organism: Viscum album (assembly GCA_963277665.1). Lineage (NCBI taxonomy): Eukaryota > Viridiplantae > Streptophyta > Magnoliopsida > Santalales > Viscaceae > Viscum > Viscum album. Next base: position 474,283,695 of record OY728141.1, on the reverse strand, counting down.
TTATTCATTTACATTTCTCTGATTTATTTTCTAAAACTGACCATTGATGACCAAAGATAAGTCACACATAGGGTAAAAAACATGTTTTGAATTTTCTGGTTCCCTTGGATGTCTTATTTGAGCACTTTTTAGTAGTAATTCCAACTTTTTCTGAAAACTATACATAGATTTTATTTAAAATATTTAATGTATTTCAAAAAATAATAAGGGCACACCATGCATCATAATCACACACCGTATCAATTTATAGTCTTGTAAATAATCTATACAAAATAAAAAATAATACATGTAAAATCTGATTCGTTACATTCACCCCAGATTGTGTCTTTATTCCCTAAAAGGCCAAAAAAAGGAGACACCAAGAGCTGTGGGTACTGAGTATAAAGCAGATCCCCCTTCTCCCATGTTCTCTTATTAATACTCTCACTCTATCACCAAACACACACTAAAGGAATCTATAATCAATGGAGGATCATATTCTGTGGATCCTTGATATCCACTGAATACTTAAAAAGGATGCTCCATCCTTGATATCCAGGTCACCCTAGTTGATAACATGCAATGGGTAATTCATGTACCTCCTCACCTGTGAAACATGGAAGATGTTGTGTACCTGGTATAACTATGAAGGTAGAGTTTAGAATACCCCACCGTACCTACAATATATAGTATCTCGAAAAAGCCAATGAATCTCAATGATAACATTCCACCCAAGTAAAATATTGGTAATCCACATTGAGGTGAAACTTGTTAAACACATGGAATACTTCCATGAACACCAATAACCTCCTTCGTCTATTAGTATAATTCTCTTGATGGTTTTATGATGTATTTATCCACTCCTAGATGATCTTCACCTTGTTGGTAGTTTCTCACACCAACTCTAGGCCCATGAGTGTGGACTCTACTTGGTCAATTTAGAAATGTGGCAACCTACATACTCACCTGAAAAAAATCCTCAAATTTTTCCATACCAATGGTGGAATGGTTGATGATTTTGTACTCAAACTCTACCAGTAGTAAGTTATCCTATCCAATAAGTCCATATTCCCACATGAAAGCTTTCAGAATATTCTCTAGAACTTGAATGGTCCACTTAGTCTCACTATCGGTTTGGGGGTGAAATGTTGTGAGAAATCATAATAGAGACCTAAACGCCTCCTAAAATTCATTCAACAACCGTTATGTGAAGAAACAATATTGGTTAGAAATGACCATCAATGGAGATCTATGGAGTTGGATTATATCCCAAATATATAGGCACCCCAAGTTCTCTTGTAAATTATTCCCCTACATTAATATGAAGTGAGCCAACATGGTGAGTCAGTCTACGATCAATCAGATGGAATCATATCCCCTATATGTACATGGTAAGACCATCACTAAGTAAATGGATGTCACATCCCACTTCCATTCTACCACGTCAATGATTTGAGCTAAACTATATGGAACATGGTGCTAAAACACTACACAGTGATGAGTAAGGCATCAAGAGGAAAACTATGCAACTCCTTCTATCATAAATTTCCACCAAAGACGACGTCAAAGGTCCTGATACATATTTTACAGATCAGTATTTACCACTAAAGGTGACATATGAAAATCTCTCAGAACATCCTCTTGTAACATCACTAGTACCATTTGGTATCCTTTTTAAAGAAATAAATTCTCCCCATATTATAAAAATCCCTTAGGATCTTGTCTAGCGGACATCTGAGTACGTAGGGTCTCACAATTGTCATCATTTAGTTCTGGATCTCTAACTCACTGTAATGTAGTAGGTGTTACAAAAATCAATTGGCTCCATCTAAAAAGGATAACTACTATGAGGAAAAATTATTGGACATCTCATTCAATAACTATGAATAGGATCTCATACTAAGATAATCTTATACCCCAATCCCATTCCTAAGAGTATATAAAATTTTGAATTCATAACCCTGGAGGAATTCTAGATTTTTTTTCTATCTCAAGTTAATATAATTGTGAGAGGAGATACTCTTGAGACTCTTGTGATCATAATAGATGATAAACCCTGTCACCCATTAGGTAGTGTCACAAAATATTTAGTGAAAATACAATCACAACTTTCTTAAAATCATGGGTCACGTATTTCTTCCCATGTGTTCTCAACCAGAATAGACCAAAGGAAATAACCTCTTACCTCTATATCATGACATAACAAAGCCCAGTTCTTAATGCATTGTAAAACTATACGTACTGGACACTCTCCTCTAAAAATATCATGATGGGATAACTCATAAAACACTCCATAAACTATTAAAAATCCTACCGTAACCTCCACATATAGAATAAAAGATACCTCCTATAGGTCAATGTTTCCTTGGGTGCTGATATTTTGGAGAAATAGTTTATGAATATCCAGTAATAGCATGCAAACCCAAGGAATATCCACAACTTTTTCATTCTCTTGGGTGTCTCCCAATATAACACTACCTTGACCATGGCCGAGTCCACTGCCACTCCATCTAGTGAGATGACATGTACTAGAATGTGGAAAACATTCATCAAGAAACAAATCATTGGGAGACTTACATAATTTTTGTTCTCTCAAAGTACATCTACAAAAATAGTCAATTGTTTCATGTGCTCCTCCAAAAATGGAGAGTACACAAGGATATAATTGATGAATACAACCTCAAACCTGTCTAAGAAAGGCCGAATAATCCAATTTATGAGTCTTTTCAACAATACTGGGGTGTTCAACATGACAAAGGGAATCACCATGTACACATAGTTACCTTAGAGACAATTGAAATTCATTTTTGTATATCCTCATCCCATAATCACAATTTGTGATAGCCTTACCTATGGACAACCTTCGATAACCTTCATAGCCCTATTATGTTATAAAATATGTCATCTATCCATTATAGTGGGTAATTGTTCTTCATGGTCACATGTATCAAGTTCCATTAGTCCATACACAACCTCAAGATCCCATACATTTTCTTATATTCAAAAATCTGGGATTCCTAGGGTGAAACACATGGTCAATCAAAACCCTTCTTATGCAAGTCCTCCAACTTCACCCTCAGCTTGTGGAGATCTATGGGAGTCATCCAATATGTTGGTGTAGATATCATTTCCATCCTAGGCTGTAGATCAATGCCATATTCTATCTCTTAATGGATAGGTAAGCCCAAAAAATAATTAGGGAAACATATCTGTATTCCACCACCACTATAGAAAACTGATAACCCCCAACATCCACTACACCAAGGGTTTGACTAGACAACTGATGAGTAATAATCTGCAACCTCCTATGAATGATTCTATCTTACAATTCCTTAATTATGTTTTCTCTAACAAAGTAGAAACTACTTCCATCACTATAGAAACACCACATCCTATGCATTAAATAGTTAATATGGAAATGAATTGTGGATAACCAGTCCAAAACATGGATGACTTCATCGGGAATAATTTCTTGGACAAAGTGATCCCAATAGAATCTTCTCCCTTCAAGAGTCAGGTCACACCATCGGTATAAGTTTTTGAAAGACGAGTCTTCCCCAGCAGGATTATCGAAGTGTAAGGGTCGAGGTAAGGACTCAACCAAAATCTCTTTGTCTCATATGAGGAATTTGGAAAGAAATTAATGACAAGAATTTGTGTTTATAAATACTAACGATATGACAGCACATACATATATCATAATAGGAATCATTCATAGATCCTCCATTTTATATGATTCAGCCACCTAATACTATCCCCAACCTCGTCCTCCATCTCCCTGAGCCTATCATAGACTACTTGGAGGTTGTGGTGGTAAAACGTCAAAGCACTGACCACCTCCTACTTCTCTCTCAACTCGTTTTCCATGAATTCTTCATTAATAACATAGATGAAACTACTTCTAAATTTTCCTCAATGTACCATCCATGGTATATCTATTATTTGTATGATGGGTGAGACAATATTATGCATGATTTCACTACCATCAATTGAGTAGCACTACCTCTCACTAGGCTGAATGGACCCAACATGTGAGCCCTAAACCACATATCCTCTATCCTGGTGCCTCGTCCTAAAACATATCAGATGTACAGGTCCTTGAGATTGAATTTGGATCCTGGTTTCTTAGGTTTCTACTCTTGTATGCTCGCTACCAGTAAGAAATTGTTTTATTTTCTCATCCAATAAACTCTCAACCAATAATGCTCAGTCTGACACCCCATTATATGTAGGAATGCATAGAGGGATAATACTAGACCATGTTTCACTATGAATACCTTTATCAAAAACATGATCCCTTTGGAACTGGTCATAAACTAATTTCATCCATTACTTTGAGATGTTTCTAAAACTCTATGAATACATGTATACTATAATACCGCCCTTATGGATAAGAAGAAGCTCATGGATATGTACAACATACAATATGGATGATGAGAAGTCATATATGAATAAGTGCTATAACTATAACTATGATAGGGTCACCCATTTATAAGGATGGGTCACCAAACCCCACCGTATCCCTATTAAAACATGGAGGATTATCACCACCAAGACTACCATGTGATACACTAGTGTCCTATTGAGATGAAAAACTTGAGTCACTGCCTTAAGTATGTCCTCAGCCGACTATGGACTAGGCTCACCTCAAAACCAAATGGGCCTCGATCCATGAAACTCTGAATGTGGTCTCATCCTACGAAACTCATTCGTTGGTAATATGGGTTCCACATGATTTTCAACAGGTGGTGGTATATCCATCACACCACCCATAGGTAATACCTCTAGAACATGTCCACGTATCGAGGCCACATAACTGATGGAATCATAATCATGATCATGATTCTTGAATTCTAGTTGGCATATGTTGAAGAGACATCCAAAATGTAACCCTGATGATCCATGGACAATGATTATATTTGGGGATATGAATCAAGAAGGACATAAAAACTACAACCCATTATTATATAAATAATTTTCAATTTGTTTCCCTAAAACTAGTGTTCTCATGCAATAAGAATAAAAGCAAGTGATTAGAGTCATGGCGTACGAATGTGTTGGCCACAACACCAAAAATGGATTCCCTCTCATAAATAACGAACTCAAAACTAGTTAACACTATTTTCTGAACCAAGTCTCAATGACTCTCAGTCCTAATGTAGAACCGAATATTCTAATACCACTTTTTCATGACATGTCCCAGAGGTGATCATTTTGTGACTCCCCATGCTTGCCTCCAATCAGCTAGGGGTTGACGACTAGCAATGAGTAGGAATATCACTTACATGGGAGGCCTTAGCCTATATACCTGTACACACACACATCTCCCATCTTATAAAAATCTGAAATGTAAATAAAACCAAATAACCATGAATGTATACATCTAAATCCCAAAACCAGAGCACTATTTGATGTAAAAAATGTAAACATGTCCAAATACAAGACCACCACAATGTGTTTCAAACACAAGGCTAACATTAAATTAAGTACTCGAGACTGCAATGAAAAAGAAGAAGGAACTCACCGCTTCCGTCTGATATTACTAAGCACCATCTAGTCCTGGTCTATCTAGTACTCTGTCAAATGGTCAATCATCTACACAAGACAGGACATGTGTGTGAAAATACTTTGAAGGGGTGAGTATAACAATAAACAGTAAGCACCCTATATTCCACAAATCATGCAACAAAGTAAATATGTTCATCTCTATATAGGTATATTTATACAACACATATTATAAGAATATCTATATATAATAAACAAAGGTGCACAATCTAAAGGGAAGTTACAAATGTAGTATAATAGACTAGGATTCTTGCAGGGAGATTCCATAAAGAACTCATCTATTATAACACACACCTGAATCTAATATCACTATTTAGGTCCTTTGGAGTGGTAGTTCTTGTCGAGTCTCAGAATTAGAAACACATGCCGAAGGTCTGAAGAGATAGGATAGACCAATGAGGATCAATCTTAAGGCCATAGGGTGATACCAACAACTCAATCACAGTTTACATGCTATGTAAAGGATCAACACTCATGTAGTGTTGGTAATGAAGATACATATTTATCAACATTGGGTATAAATATGGTTTGAGGATATCACTCTCAGCCTCAAGGAGGGATTCCAATGACTCAATCTAAGAGTTCTTATGAAGGGATCAAAATCCTAGGAGTAAGAGAAGATTCCATAACATCCCTTAGTGAAATTATAAGGGGAATGAACCATAATGAAAATTGTTCAATATTAATAGGATACTATATCTAATCCCTATCTAAGAATGTACATAGTGTGCTAAAGGGTTAGGATAACGTTCCTTGAAATTGGGTTATTCCCCTAAGAATGAACTGCTTCTCAATATATGTCTGTATAGATGTTCATGACATTTGGCTAGTCAAGTATTCTACTAGTGTGTGTGTACAAGGGCCTATCCCATGTACATGTGCCCATGTACCGGTAAACAACCTAGCACGTGTACTCTGGTCAAGGGTTTTTATGTGTAAGGGAGTACATGACGTGCTTCAACCTGTGTACTCCGACCTATTCATTTCTTCCCTCCAAGGTATATGTTGACTTTTAGAGGAGAGACCCCATACCCTATTATACATAAGTGTCTCCTGAAACCCTAGAAACCTCAAGAGGGGATGGGGGTCACATGGCATATTGGTGAGGTTTACATGTCATGTAGTGCATCATTTTCTAGAATCCAATATCTAGATCCTAGGAATCTTATCCTTCATTTGATGTTAGATATGATGAATTCCATTCATTTAAATCATTAATTAATGATTTAAGAACCATTAAATCACCAAACAATAAGAAATTTTTTTCATTTTGGTCAACTTTTAAAATAGATTTATATGTCATTATTTGTTGCATACTGAAGAATGTGCAATCTCGAATCTACGTGATTTGATCTATTGCCACTACACCTAGTACACCTCCTTCATGCTGTTCCAATCTAGGATCCATGATATTCTATCTCTATGTCATGAAATGGGTAACCGATGATAAATCCATTAGGATATGTCAAACTATGGATAAAATGTGTAATTCTCATGACAAAAAAATTACTATGGGAGAAAAGAACATGAAAAATCTAGATTAATGGAGCTCAATCATTTTTTCATGTCAATATTAGATCATTATTATTATAATGAAAATCTAAGAATTAATAATTTCAAAGTAACTCTCCCAAAACCTTAATAATCTTACCCATCCAAAAATAAGACAAATCTATTAACCAATCCATTCATTTATTGATACATGTGAATCATAGAAACTAGGTGTGGGGAATGAATAAAAAAAAAATTATCATACCTCGATTTGGATAGATCTCTGATGAAGAATGAGGGTGCACTATAATCACTGGTGAGATCCATTGAATCTATTGCATGTCAATCATCGTTATATGGTCCCGTCACCAATCGTCAGAGATAAATCATATAACACTCTCTCGAATGGATCTATAATGGTTCCGGTGTTACAAAACAAATCCAGAAACTCCAAAAGAATAATATATTTAAAGTCTCTATAATCACGTCATCAATAAAATGAATTAAAATAATTTATTTAAGTATTTTAAACATTTCTACGCCCATGATGTAATTTTATCAAATGACCCGCACCGACTGTGGTTATGTTATACATAGGGTAATATCCACAGTTCATACTAAATAAAGCTCTTATATTTATGATCTAATAACCTTTTTAGTTATTATTATCCTTTTCTTAAAAAAATAGATGTTTGTTCTATTTAATATATTTTAAAAATTTATTCTAGGTACACTGGACCTCAAAATCAAATGTTGTCTCAGCACCTAGTCTTGAAAATATTCCAAAGAATATCTAAAAAGAATTAATGGAAAATTTGAGTCATTACACTATTGGTGGATATTATAAGTAATCAAATACTCACATTATAATAAATAAGTAATCACATAATGAGGGAATTAAGAATATTAGTCATATGAAACTATCATGACCAATTAGAAGGTAGATTAATTATGTGGGTATAAAACTATACAATTTTTTCCCATTGATTTGTCACACAAGACATGTCAATGCACCGAGGGGATATATATAACTAGGCCAAACCGATAACATAATATGTCCAATGAATTCCTCATATAAAAGAGGTGAAACAAAATCAAAATAATCATATATATTTTAACACTAATATATATAATGTTAATACCAACACCAATAAATTAATCATAATCATGAACCATTGAGAGTTATTTAGCGAATTTTTATAAAATTTTTACATACTTAGAAAAAAATTTCATAAAATAAAAAAATAAAAAAAAGTATGATTTTAAGAAAAAATATACCCTTGAATAATAAGTAAATTAACATGTTGATATCATTGATAAATAGAAATAACATAAAAATTTCATTAAATATATTATAAGGAAAATATCCTTTTTCACATTGAATATCACCTTTTTAAAAAAGGATAAAAACCCATTTTAAAAAATATTTTATTTGAAAATAATATTTTTTAACCTATAAAATAATAATTAAAAAAGTAGTGGTTAGGATGGTGGAAAATTAAATTCATGTTGTAAATGTTAAAATGATTATTCCATTCAAATTTTTTTGAAAAAATGAAAACATGCCTTATTTGGAAAACAGAATGAGGATTCCACTAAAAAACGTTTTTTAAAATGTTAAAATAAGTAAAAATGTATTTAATAAATTAATTAGGATTTTTTTAAAAAAATATAGAAATTTGTTTTAGAAACCATTGATTTTGAAGAAAATTTATATTCTACTGAAGAGAAAAATAATGTCACTTTTTCATTAAAAAAATTTCTCAATAACTTTATGTACCAATGAGTTGAAAAATCATAATATTATTTGAGAATATTAACTACTAACGAAATTATAATTAAATATATAGTGTTTAATAATGAATTATAATATAACCCCCACCCCCTCAAGGGATATTTAGACAAAAAAATTCTGAATAATGATTACATTTTTTTTAAATCATCCCCACTTTAGTAACATAGAGTTATAATCTCCATGAAAACAATAAATTAAATTGAAACTCTAAATACCACTAATAGTAATCGATTTATGATTTATAATTTCAAAATGAATCACATACACACCACATAAAGGAATAAGTGGTGAATTTAGTGTATATCTCATGGAAATATAAGTGAGAGGAGAAACTGTTACGTAAGGTTTGACTTCATGTAAATGTTTTTGAACCAATTTTATAATAAAAATAGGTTTATTATAAATATATAACATGACCATACTCATATATATAATGAAATATATGATTTAATTTTTGTCTTTTATCACTTATTTGTTATCAATTCATTGTTATAATCAATGTTTTTGGTGATAATTACTTTGTTTTTCATGTATATTTTAGTTCGGTAATTATGGTATTCTCACTTTGATCATTTTTATGTCATCTCAAAAAAGTTAAACATGATATAAATATCATATGTGTTTATTATATTTGTTTTAGAGTAATATATTATTGGTAAATGTAGAAAATGGATTACACTATTCTTGGAGATGGTAGGTTATATGTACACATGAACTATGTTTCCATTTTACTTGAAAGATAGAATGAAATGAAAATATATATTAATAAATCATTAGAATTTTTTTTTTCATATATAGATTTTATGTTAATAAAATAACACCATATTATCATCCTTGTAAATATAAAATGAAAAACAATTCACATCACTACATGGTGTTGAAAGTCAACACATACGGACAAGTGACATTTTTTTCCAACAGGTTTGATGTTATGAAGTTAGATGTGATATTATATTTACAGAAGTATGGTTAGATATTTAATATAATATATATTAATTAACTTTAACCACAATACCATTAATGTAAAATTTAATTGAAAAAAGAATCACCTCACTTCATAAGGTAGTAGTCCTCCGTATACATGAGAAGCGTTATCTTATCCTCCATTGAATGGAATGAAAGAAGGTATTTGTGATATCATAATAAAAAAATTAAAATAATTTCATAAATACAACAGACAAAAAATATATATATATATATATATATATTTATATGTTTAATAAATCATTATATCTTTCTTTTAATATTGGTCATGGAAAACAAATTACATAGGTTCACGGGACTGTAGTCTACTGTATACATGATCGATGATTTTGATTCCCATTAGAAGAAAGTAGATATGGATATGGGTTATTACATAGAAAACATATATGCATATAGGATATTATTCAATTAATATATTGTCATATTTATAGAATATTTTAAGTAGATGGAATGATAAAACAAAAAAATATTCACATATAAGAATTTTACCTTTTCTTTAGTGAGACTCAATAAAATTCACACAAATCCTTAATAAGAAAACTTACTAATAAAAATAATGTCCCTATGATGTGTAGAAATAATTGAAGATGATAATTGGTCAGGTATTTGTTGAAACAAATCGGTTTATATGTGTTAATAAGGGAGTATAACAAGTGTCCTTTTATAATTGGGGGAGAGGACACACATAAAATTTATGAAAGGATAAAGCGATATACATAAAGTTTTATCAAAAACACCTCCAAAATTAGTCATAATCTAAATATTGAATATTTAATAAGTAAATATTCCCATAAATTTGTGTTTTGAATTGTTTTAGCTCATTTTAACCCTTATCTTTATAATTTAACCCCCAGTAAAACAATTTTTATGTTAACTACGGTCATTAATTTTCTACTACATTCATAATTCATTATAGTAAATAGATATGTTAACATTATTATATAACATAATTTATTCTGATTCCAAATATGAACTCCATTTTTTAAAATTCAATTCACAAAATGGGTAAATTAAATTTAAAATTAATCCATAGACGAGATTGACGAGTGGTTTTTCGAAGAGAATATTAAATAAGTATAAAATGTATTAATATAAAATTTCAATATAACAATTATAGTAATGAAATAATGTTATCAAAAATAAATATATTCAGACATATTTTAATTCAAAATAATTTTAAAATATAATTTATATTTTTTAAAAAATTTAATGAAATAAAAATTTTTAAATAAAAATCCACATTTTTCACTATTTATCAAAAAAATTATATTTTCAGAAAAAATCCATAAAATTCACCCAAATATTATTTAACATATATATTTTAAAAATTTAGTTTATTTTTTATATTAATTTTTTTAAATTGAAGAAATTTTAATTTTAATTTATATGCACAAATTATGACTAGAATATCTTTGAGAAAAAATTTAGATTTTCAGAGAACATTTATTTTTTATTTCAAATAGATGCTATTTGATTTATACTAAATATATAACCATTTAATTTATTTAATACTTTTGAAAACATACAATTTCCAAAATTTGGTTAGTATTACGCATACCCTCCAAATTAATGGCTAGGTTATAATGGTTTGAATAATATTTTCATTATGTATCACATTCTATCAAAACTCACTGTTGTGTGTATTAAAATCTATGAAATATATCTTATCTGTTTAAATATACATATATAATAATGTCTCAATGTGTTAAATTATCATATAATATTGGTTTTTATGTTATATATACTATGAAAAAAGATGATCCCCTTTTAAAATATCAGGGTCTTATAGGTATTACTTTTCGATATGCAGTGGTGATGATGATCAAGGATCACAGAGAAAAGAAAAAGGTCACAGTGAACCCCCTATTTAATCTAATATTTATATAGGCTTTTATTTTAAGGAACAATTTAGTAATAGTTCATATGGGTTAAGAAAAATATTTTCATGGTTCTGCTCACAACACCATGGTTGGTCATGGAATATGGATTTGATTAGTTTTCGAGATGTATCTCTATGTATGATAGATTTACTAATAATATTAAAATATAAACATATACATAACATTTAAAAGTTTATTTAATGGTTTAAAATTATATAAAGTCCCTGGTAAAGTGAATGTTGAGATGCATATTTGAATTTTGTATTTGAATTTAAAAGTATTGCATGAGGAAAGTGATCTAGGATATAACGTTTAGTGGAACCTATTTAAGTGAGTTTTTAGAGTAATAAATAGAATAAATGAAGAATAATAAAAATGAAAATACAATTCTTTATCTTTTTAAAATAATTATTTATGGTTGATTCCATTGAAATGGATGTTTAGAACCAATTTTTTGATGATGAAGCTGGTTTCATTTTTTTCTTCAAGAGATCTATCCGGATTTTTATTATTCATTAATTATGTGTAACTAATACAAAAATAATAGTTTATTAGTTTAAGAGAAAATAATATGTTGTCTAATTTTGAAGATGCATTTTTCTCTAAATTTTTAAAATCTCATTGATTAAAGTGAAGAAAAATAAGTGATATATTTTTTATATAATTTTATAGATTATGCTTGAAAATTGAGAACTTTATTTGTGGTATATGTTTTTATGATTTATACTATATTTTAATAGGAACACATTTATCATCATAGGGGAAATATTTATTTATATTAGTTTAAAGATAAATTATAGTATCCTAGATTGATTTCAGCTCTAATATTAAAAAATTGTGTGGCACATACAAAAAATGTACTTCCTCACACAATAGTCTCCCATCTAGTAGAAAGTGTATTTTTATAGAGTGGGAAGAGAATACCATCCTAATTAAAGTATTCATAAATCACATTTAAGGAAATATAATAATTTATATAAAAAAATAAGTATTAGATAATGTATGAAATCATAACTATATTTTTAATAATATTATAATATTACCCATGCTGTAACAAAATATGATGTTTTAATGTATGATAGTCATAAAAATATAAAAAATATTATCCATGGGCATATAATATAGTAGATGTATAAAAAGTTAGAATAATATTTTTTGTTATAATAACTCTATTCTAGAGTCCATTCTGGGTCCCACCATCATTCCCCTACCATCTCCATAGATCAATCATAAACTATAGGGCATTTTAACAAACATGGATCAGGAAAAATTAATTTTTATTAGGTACCATATGGTAGAATATATATGTGAGTAAAACAAAGTAGGCCACCAGTAAAGGCATCCCAAATTAACTAGTAAATATAGTTCATGTTTTTACCTATATACAAAAATATTAATCAAAAAACAAAAAATAAAATATAATTCACACACTTCAGTGTTTATCTAGACACTTAGAGTGCATGCATGAATAATTCACCCCATTTAGGGTTATCCATTAACACATCCAAATAAATTATATGGCTAATGTGGATATACATTCCCTTTCCTACAATGTATCAAAGAAATTATATTTCCAACATTTATTAATAAGTGGCCAAGGTAAAGGCATCCTTAAATTTCATGATCTCATCCATATAGAATCATGATCCTAGCTAAATTAGTGTAATAACAATTGAAAGGTTTTTAATGGATATAAAATTATCAACACAAAAATGACTTAATCAAAACATACAACAAAATAAACAGGGTGTAATTTCCTCTATCCATATGGTATGAACACATGGATATATCAACCATGGTATAACATAATTAAAATATTAGGAGAATAATCCCTTATCATTATGGCCTCACCCCATGTTAATATCGATCATGAAATATATTAAGTGACCAATTGGAAAATGGCTTGGGACTTGATTGATCTTATCCTTTTTGTAACATCTGAGGAAAATAAAGAATATGAAAATTTTCAATTTATGAAATTTTTTGAATTAAATATAAATTTTATTTTTATAGGAGATGCTATATTCAATGGTGTACTAGAAACACAACAATGGGTTTCTCCGATGTCTTATGTAGCACACAATGCTGAATCATACTGAAAAATAATAATATATTGTTATATTAAATGGTAGTTAACACCTTGCCATTGTAATTGTAGGAATGAACAGAACTAACTAAAATATTATTATAAATATTAGTTAAATGTTTTTATATTAATCTAATAAATGTTAGAGGCTTAAAATGTAAATGAATCTAATTTAGAGCATAAATACTCAAATATTCATTAAAATATCGATTTATCACCTTTTGATGGCGAACCCTCTTTAAATATAGTTTTGGTCACTTTTATATGTTCTATTTGAAAAAAATAAAATTCTCTTTTAGAATCGGGACATCAAAAAAAATTTGGGTAATTTTTTTGTATTTTTTTGATAAAGTTCATTTTTTAATGAAGAGTAAACAATATTGCATTTTAATTCAAAAATTCCTTTTAATTTTATATATTTATATGGATTGATTATCTATTTAAATGGATTAAATGGTTAATTAGATTATAATTTTACCATTTAATCCAATGTTGGTCATTTTATGTAATTTCATTTTGAAATTAAACATAAACATGTGTCAGTCTTTTGATAGTTATTATTTCTTAAAAACACACTTTTTTATTTTGAAAAAAAGAATTAGTTTTAAATTAATTAATTCAACATATATGTTTTGAATTTGGTAAAATAGACATAATCTTTAAATTCAGAATATAAAATATAGCCTCGGCTAAACTTTTGTTATTTTTCTAAAAACCAACAATTTTTTATGAATAGTGAAAACACTGAGTAATAGTTTAAAACTGAATTTTTCATTTAAATGAATTTTTACCACTTTTGTGAATTGAATTTTAAAAATACGATATACCTGGTTGTTATCAGTAAGTAATATGTGGTTCAATAAGACGAATTTTTTGGTGAATAGTAACTTTTGACTTTTATTTACCGCAGTTAAAGGTAAATATTGTAATTTAAGGATAAAATAATATTATAACAATATAAAATTACCATAACACTTTACCAAACCATATTGGATGAGTAATGGATGACCAAGATAATCCATGGGAAAGAATTTGTTCTAGTAATGACATTTGGTTAAGATAATGACGTTAATAACATTTTATTTAAAGTAAAAATAAAAATATCATAAACATGTAATATTATTCTAAAACGATTTTAATGTGGGTTTATATAATTAATATATTTCACTATAAATATTCATTATAAATATATACAAATTTACTACATCATGGTATTTTATTTATAATTTTTATACATCATATAAAAAAATTATTGATGACACAATAATGATGCAGTGTTTACCTCATTAATGAATGATTTAAATAAATAAGATTATAAAAATTAAAAAAATATCCAAAACCTATCCAATTCTTATTGGATGATTTTATTTCGAATAATTGTCATCTTAAATTAGACGTTAATATGTTTTGGACCTTTAGAAACTGAAAATCATTATATAATAAAATAATATTTTCAAACATTTTTAAAGAGCCCTCCCCCTTATAAAAAGCCCTCAACTCTATCCCATTTCTCACACATCTCATGCCCCTATAATTATCCAACATCTTCCCAAATAAGCTCTCAATATGACTCTATTCCACTTTGAATCCTTACCTTAGGCATAAGGCAAATCAAGAAATCCTTTTGGTTCAAACCAAATGGTGTTACCCGATTTAAAGGTAACGTCTTATCTTGAGTCCTTTTCTTTTATTTTACTTCTCCAACCCCCTAAAATATTTTTATTCCTTTAATTTGTAACAACATCAGTATCCTCAATATACTTTGTTGTTTTTATTATAAGCATTCTAACTACACTTACACACACCTCCGTCTAATGGGTAATGAAATTATTGTTTCTGTGGATGGCGAACAACTCCCTCCCAAAACAATGATTGTTCAATATTTTCCCTCCACCTCTTATGGCTGCCATTATGATGAAACTATATTTATATGTGATATTTATTATATATATATTGTCTATATACTTCTTTATTTTTCATTTTTAACATACCTTTATGGTTTCCATAATGGGTAAACATGAGAATTTCATTTGAGGAAGTGCGGACTACCACCCCCTCAAATTGATATGACTCATTCGTTCCATACGTGTAAAGTATAAAGGATGGAGTTTATGAAATTATATATGATATTATACTGGAATCATAATATACCTATTTATTATTATGTTTTCATTCCATTAAATATGAAATATAAATGAGATTAGTGTTCATGTCTAGGTATGGCTTACCGTCTCCATGAATGGTGCATTTCATTTTTTATCTCTAAATGTTATATAATATTATAAATACTTAAATATAATGGATATATATTATATATGTGATATCTAAATCATTAATATAATTCTAATGATAGTATACATTTGACCACATGAACAACTTGTAATTATAAGATGTTTAGTTTGGAATTAAGTACCAAATATCGACAAAACGACCATTATTAACATAAATGATTGCATAATTGTTATAATACAGTAATAAGTGATATAAGAGGAATAATAAACTATAATAAAGTTCTTAGTAAAGTGTAAATTAACTTTATATTATTATTCAATAGAATAAAGAATGAACGGGTCAAGTTGGACACGATGTAATGGGGTTTTTATATCACTTTAAATTTCATGACCTTTCCATTGTTCAAAAATTATTTATTGAATGTGTTGTATTTGGTACCACCATTATATATATATTATCATGATTTTATTTATATTCATGGTATTATATGAATCATTTGGTTGTTATTAACTTTTTGTCTTACGACTCGATTGATTACAACGTGTTAAGGGGGTTTCATTTCACTTTTTATTCCCGTGAGATTCATGCTATATTGCCACTATTTCCTTTTTTGTGGTGTATTTACTACCCATTATTGAATTATTTGTGTAATATACAATATGTTATGTGTATTTACATCTTCATTTTATACTCCTTCCTTCATGGAGTGTATGTTTCGTAAGTTACCAAATCGATAATGGAACATTTCACCCTTCTCTTTTATTGAAAGACTTATTTTATATAATGTATTTTAATTTCCATTTTATTATATTAGGATAACTTATTATATTTCCTTATTTCTGTAAATTTTATTTACAAGTGACGAGATACCCTTTTCTCACTCATCATCTCTTTTTCTGAAATTTTATGTGACGCCATTAGGCAGTCAAATTTTTGTAAGGGAACTTCTTAACCCAAATTTAATTCTTTGGTTTAAACTTATACTTCTTGATTATTTCATGCACTGAAAATGTGTGAATGACCTATGACTGTTTTACACTTAATTCCCACTTATATTTGTTGTATTCTTATTTTTCACAGATAATTTTGTAATTGATTTTTTCTTTAATCTAAGGATATGATCTTTGCAAGGGACATTATCTCAATTTACAATCCATTGAGAGTTATTCATTGTTAAACACCAATTCACTTTTATATGGTTTATATACTTCCCTTTGACATATTATATCATGAATATCCTCATTCTAAAGATATTATAATCTTTGATTAATGTTATTCCTCAAATATGTGTATTCAAGTGTCTCTCATTTGGTTAAGATCTCATTAACTAAAATATTATTTTAGATGTTTTAAAGATCTATTCTTCTAAATATTTGCATTTATGTCCATGTTTTAAAAATGGATTATGGATTTACTTACATGGACATTAATGTTTTGAAATAAAAATTTATTTCAAAATCTTCAATGTGGTATGTGACACTTTGATTCAAAAATCTCTTTATTAAATGTTTTAAATAATTTTGAAATTGGGTTGATAAAGAATTGATTTTTTTCAATATATTGAAATGATATATTGTTATTGCAATGTGGAGATGTTATCTTTACATTATGCTTGTTTTATGAGTTATGAATATGTTATGGTTCATGGGAATTGTTTACGTATACGGGTTGTTCCATGATAAAAATCGGGTGGGTGAGCCTAAGATAGCTCTCCAATGAATTAGGTAACATGATGGAGGTAAACATAAATGTTTCTTCAAAGAGATTTAGGGAATATATTGTGACGGGTATTCCAAATGTAACTCACTATGTTCTTGTGAAAGCTCAAATTCAAGTATGTCATCAATGCAACAAGTTAACATTATGATTTATGATTTCTGTGTATTATTCATAAATATTGTGATTTCATAATGTATGTTATGATTAAAAAGTATTCCCTCCTTGATTTTTATTTATTGATTGGATAATGTTTTATTTAATTATTTTATAACACTTATTGAAATTTTTATGCTAATTCCATTTTTTGAAATGTTTTTAAAATGAATTAAAGTTGAATAGGGTCAAGGATGAGATCAAGAAAAAGTCATTATATCTAAAACATGGAACTCGTGAAATGCCCCGACCCTAGTTATAGATGTCGGGGAATTATTTTAATACATTGGCATGATTATAAGGAATCAAGTCCCAAAAGAAAAATCAGTTTAGCAGTCTTGCAAAAATTATTACACACATGAACATTACATTACACATTAGAATATAAATCAAAACATAAATGATCATTTTAAAATGCCATTAATCCCGAGCTTAACCCTACTTATCAATCATAAAATACTTATTCACATCCTTGAAAAAATAAAACCTATAAAGAGGTGAGATCTGACGCTAAGTATGAAAAAGAATATAGCGGAAACTTTCATAAATAAGCATAAACATTTATGGAAATGTATTAGAATAAAACAAAATCATTTTAAACATAAAATTCATCATAATATGGAAAATATAAAATCATATAATGTCATTTACTTATTCAAATGAATATTCTACTAGTTGAATAAGCACATTCAAAATCAATGGCCACTTTCATAATTATGGAATGCATAATACCGGACTTTAATATTTGTGTCAAGGCCACGTGCTAGGACCTAGGGGCTAACTGTAACTGGACAGCAACCCAGAGAGCCTTTATAACCGGACTCCAACCTTGAGAGCCTCTATTACCGGAATCCAAATTAGAGAGCCTCTGTAACTGGACTCCATCCCGAAGAGCCTCTGTATCTAGAATCCAACTCGGAGGGTCTACTGTAACCGGACCCCAACTCCGAGGGATTACTTTTACCAGTCCCCAACCCAGAACATACTAGTCCAACAAATTCATCTTAATAAGAGGTTGAAATATATCATAAACATTTGTATTAAAACTAGAATAAAAAATTTCAATACTTTAAACATAAACAATGAATGTAATAAAAAAACTCACCCATAGTCAATCATATCACAAAACCATAAATACAATTAGGAATATTTTTATCCTATTAAATCAACTTCAAACAAGTGTAAATTTTTCAAAGGATATTGACATAGATGAAATAAAAACTATTTGAGAGAAATATCTCTATCTATTTTGAAATCATTTAGGAGTCAAAATATTTAGGATGTAAGACATTTAATGATATTTTTTAATCAAAGTGTCCCATAACACCTTGAAACTTTTGATAGTAATTATCATTTAAAAACATTCATGTTCATATAAATAAATCCTTTAAAACCATTTTGAAAACATGTAAATTAAGGAGAATGATTTTGAAGAATACATTTTTAAAACATTTAAAATAACATTTTAGTAAAAAATTACCTTAAAAAGATTCCCTTTGAAAAATATTTTATGACACATGGACATGGATAGTAAATATGTCCCAGTTGATACTTACATAAAAACAACCTCAGATAATAATGATATTGTGAAATTAACCCTTACCACGTTGTGATAAATCGAGTCATATAACGAAAAGTTAATAACCATAAAGTAATTCATATAATACCATGAATAGATTCATGATAATATATATCAAATGATTGTACACAATACACCACATGAAATAAGTGGAAAACATTTTAAATCTCACAGAATTAAAAGATAGATAAGAAACCCCTTACCTTGCACTTTCCTTTGGTCGAGGGTACGTTTATCCCACTTTATAACGAAAAATTTATGTTATTTGATTATAAAAGAACCGTAATCATATTTATTATATCATACATGATTCATTTATGACTTTATACTACCCATTTAATAATGATTTTAAAGTTAAATTAACATTTCAGGTAATAATTGCTTTCTTTATCGTGCGTATTTTAACTTGTTTTTGTTGATCGTATCATTTAGATCATGATTTAAATACATTAAAAATATAAAAAATGATATATATATATCATATATATTTAGAATATAAATATTTATAGTTGATATATATATGAAATGGAAAACACCGTTTATGGAGACAGTAGGTCGTACGTACACATAAACGTTGTTTCTATTTTCATATCGTATTGAATGAAAGTATGTGAATAAGATATATGTAGGTACATAAATACATAAATACTTATATATATATAAATAGTTGAATTATTATTTCATATATTATATAGTTTTTAGTAATATATATATTTATAATCATTGATGAATGGTGAACGTGGAAATTAATCTCATCACGTCGTGGAGATGGTAATCCGTACGTATGCATGA
This sequence comes from Viscum album, assembly GCA_963277665.1. Lineage (NCBI taxonomy): Eukaryota > Viridiplantae > Streptophyta > Magnoliopsida > Santalales > Viscaceae > Viscum > Viscum album. The sequence continues at coordinate 474,263,440 of OY728141.1, read as the reverse complement.
GTGACAATATCATTTTCTTAAAGGTGTAGAATTGGATGGTATATTTATTTTATAGAGACATTATCATGTTATTTTTATTATTTATTTACATTTTAATCATCATTATATCCATCCAAATGACATAGTGTTGAATAACAAATTACACTACGGTGTGGAGATGGTAAGCCATACGTACGCACACAATGTGACATTATCATTCATTGGATGGATAGAATAATGAATATGGTTGTTCCATATATATAATAACATCAAAATATATATAAGGTGTATTATTTATTATTTTGTTATAGTAATAACAAATAAAGTGTAAGTGGAAGATGAAAAGAACTTGAAAGAGTGTGGTGAAATCATTACCTCTTCTTCGGGTTCTTACTTTTGATTTGATCAAAAGGGATCCTTAGGTTGGATTTCGGACTAATGGATGTCCTATAGGATTAATTTAGGACAGTTGGGAGGATATTATCCAGGGGTTGGTCGATCTAAATGGCTTTGATGATGTGAATTTTAGAGAAGAAGAAGTTCCCTTTTATAAGAGGGGTGAGGGGAACCTAAGGAAAAGATTGAAATATTATTTTATAATAAAATAATTTTCGGTTTCTAATGGTAATAAATGAATCTTTTATAGGATAATGTGTTTATGGTTCTCAAAAAACTCAAGAAATTGGTTTTACATAGGTTTGGGTCAATATATTAAGCTCATCTTTTTGATTTAATTCTTAGTTAAAAACTTTGACATTTACCATGCCTCTTGGTATTTTAATATTATATGGTTAATAAACCAACTATAAACATCCAAGAGAACCCCAAGTGGTTAATTAATAATACCCATATCATTAAATAAGTCTTTTGGATGAACCATATATTTTTAGGATTATTATATCAACCAAAAATAGAGTATTTGTTTTAAAAACTCATTTTGTAAATTTTGACAATATTTAATAATTTATTATTGTTAAAGTCCTAAAAACATTATTACTTCAAACTAAATACATTTAATCAACCCTAATATGTCTTGTTCGCCTATAAAATTTGTGTATTTCATCAAAACTTTTAATATATACTTATTTTATTATTTATAATATCATTTATTTGATTGTTTCATTAATAAGAAAAATAGTACATCCTAATTGTGTCATATATAAATATATTTATTTTATGTATAAAGATTATTAATAAACTATCCTGATGTAGGAAATCCTATTATATTGCTAATTATTATTTTTAGTCGAATAGATAAATTATATAACCTCATATAAAAATTCTTTTATTAAAAGATATTAGCTTTTGTTATTTTTGTCTTTACTTTAGATTATTTAATATAAAATGTCATTATCACTACCATGTGGCTCCATGGGGTCCCAAAATCAACCCAAGGATGCCCATGGTCAGTAATGTGTCATCCAATAGGGATAGGACACGTGTTAAGGTAATTTAATATTATTATAATATTATTTTTTATCTTTATTTACTGGATTTACCCCTTTAACCTGAGTAAATAAAATATTTACTGAAGTAAATATTCCTAATGTTTAAAAATAAAAGTTACATATTTACACAATTTGGACTTCCAAATTACAAATATGGAATCCATTTTTCCCAATTCAAAACACATAAATGGCAGAAATTAATTTAAAATTAATTCCGATTGTCAAAACAAAAAGCGTATATTTATGAAATAATAACTATCAAAAGATAGACACATGTTTATGTCCAATTTCAAAGTGAAATTATTTAGAATGACACTAATTGGATTAAATGGTAAAAATATAATCTATTAATACTTCCAAACCATTAAAATTTAAAATATAACACTATAAAATATTTTGATTAAAAAAGTCGTTTTTAGTTAAAATATAGTATTTTTCACTATTCACCCAAATATGAATGTTTTCCGAAAAGCGCCAAAAATTTATTGAAACTAATTTATTATTTCACAATTCAAAAGAATAATTTTATTTTGTTAAATTGAATATATAAATGTTTCAAATATTGTATTTAAAAATGGTTCGCCATTAAATGGGGATAAAATTGATTTTTTTAATAAATCTTTTATTTGAAAAAAATTAATTTGTTCTTACATTATGTATAAGAAACTCATAATATGGATTCTAAAATTATAAGGATTATATAATGTTAAAAAAATATGTTAATATAATTCATAGCCATTTTGAATGGCTAGTTTGTTAAGTCGTGGTGCACTTGAACTTGGTGTTGCGTGTAGTGCAAGTTATTGAATTACTTTGAAGAAATAACGTACAATGAAATCTTAGGGTGTTACAACTAGACATGATTTTTAAGAGATTTTATTTTATGAAAAAATGGAAATTGAGTAGAATATTCTACTTTGGAATTTCTGATATGTAATAGTTATGGCCTAATTCTTTAAATCTATATACCTAAAAAGATCCACAATGTGAATTATTCAATTAATTAAAGATTATATAATGTTTAAGGCCGGGTCATTATACCTTAGTTGTGGGGATCTGAACCTATCTACACAAAAGGAAAATAGGTAAAGGAAACAATGACCATTAGTGATCTCAGCCCAGTAGCAACTTGATCTGCAACACAATATTTAGAATACCATGGGAGAGGTTACCCTGGTCTATATTGGTCCAAAAAATTGTGTTCCTTGACCACGATATCCATTTGGTTTACCAATACAACAAGATTAAATAATAATTTATGGACGTTCATGCATAAGTAGAAATAACTATGTTAGTCATTCCTTAGTTTGTGTTTAATATCCAACCCATCTCTATAATATGAACCCATTTTCACACAACTATGGTAAACATAATTGAAGAGAGCGGCACACACACATCTTATATAAAACAAATACAGAGTTACCATATTATATTAAGAGATAATATGATTTCATCCTAAGGAAAACCTAATAATATAGAAGCAAACACATATTTAATATAGTATAATGGAACAAAAATAAGTCCATCATACCAAATCATAACACAAAGAACATGTATGTGGGATCTATTTACATGAATTATCCCACTTTATACCAATATTACTAACATAAAAACAATAATGTTAAAGTATAATTATAAGATGATCTATCATTTCCCTAGAAAAAAGAGACCCCACTTTTATGGGTCAAGGATATATAGTTCAGACTATCTTATGGTTAATATATCTAGAGAGGTGAGACCACATATCACATAGTGAAGAGAAGCATACATAATCCACAAAGAATGGGTGGGTCCATTTTTTTGGGACTATTATGTTCCTATAAATAATATTTCCTCATATGGTTTAAAATAAGATGCATGATATAAAAAACAATGAAAAATACATAAATTAGGTCATTATTGTTAATATGCTGTGAGGTAGTATGTAATATGAATAATATAATAAAGGGGAGTTATAGCCTTACCCATAGACATATCCTAATTTCGATAACATGAATATATTTGCTCACATAAATAATATAAAACCATAGAAGAGGTATTAAAAGGTAGAAGAGGGTATATGGGTGAAAAATTATTATAGAAAATGTGTGAAGGGAACCCATTTAGACAAATTAATTTTTTTTATGAATATAAATTATTTTAAAAAAACATGGAAGAACCCCAAAAAAGCTATGGTGGCCACCCAATGGACCTATGATGGGTTATTTAGTGGAGCAGTTCCATTGGAAGAAAATTATGAAATCTATGTCTAAACTATAAGGATTCTATTGAGGAATATGATCATAAAATGATTACTCTTCCATTAGATCACTACTTAGAAAAATATTTCTGAATCACTCCAACACATCCAACACCATAAAATGAATAGTATATATGGGGTTTAACTAAAAATAAATCTAATTAAATCTTCAAAAGGTTTAGTGGGATACAAAATTGAAAACATAGGGAATTACATATTTAGGGTGCATAATTTAAATGGAAGAAAAATCTCCAAAAAAACATTATCCACTATACAATCATATCAAACAGTCAATGACACATCCCCTCTTATAAATTATTTGTTTTCACTAAATAGATATTAAAAAAACCATCATCCCATGAAGAGACATGCTAATCTGATCCATTATTCAAACTAATTGACCCTCAAATACTGTATCCAACTCAATCTTAGTATTTTTTATTCCCGTCACTTGATATGGATTGGGATGTGACCTCTAGATATGATATACATGAATAAAATCATACATATGTCTATACTATTGATAAATATCTAACCTATATAATAATAAACTAATACTCTCCACAAACATTAATGAACCCATAAACATGGGAAACAACTTCCACTAATTTGAATCTGATGTTGTCCCGAATGAGGAAAGTCATGTAAGAAAACCTATATAAAACCTCAATATATAAACGATGGAATCACAAGTAATCATATTCTCTCTAATTTTACTATGTGGTAAATAATCAATTCTTGGTTAGCTCAGTATTCTCTGTGTCTCTTTCATGACACTCTATCCAATAATTGTTGACTTTTTAGCATCTATCCAATCTAGAGTCTATTGGAATGTTATATCATATAAAGATGGAAATGGAAAAATATGAATTGATTGTTGATAATTATTTTTATTTATGAATATATATAATGTACCATGACTCTCCCATTAACCATCAAGATAATCAAGACACTCTCTCAGTATGTACCAATTGATCTAAGGACAATGGACAATGATCAAGTGCACCTACATATCTAGTTCTCTATAAAAAAACATGTCTATAAATTAACATAAAATGGGAATCAATTTATAGTATGAGACTTTGGGACACACAACAATTATTTACAATCACACATAAAAAAACCTGTCCACCTAATCAATGGGGATAAAACGTAAACATGTATGAATTGATAAACCTTCATTAAACAATCTAGAAAAACCCATACTACATCATTGATTTTGTGTATCCTTGACATCCCTATTGAAAAATTAGTGATCACAAGATCTCACTTCCATTTGGGAATGGGTTGTGACTAGTGAAAATATAAAGATCATTAGGGCTTGACCATTACACATTAATAGGTAATGTATTATTAAATTAATGTTGTTATATCTTTCTAATTCTCAGGCTACATGTACTTTATATATGTAACATGGTACATATTAGTATTTCCTATATTAATAATTTATCTCATGGAAAGTGAATCCACACCACCTCACCATGCATGCCCATTGGTAATACCACATAACCTAAAACATAATGGAAATCTTCATAATAAAGAAACCAATTATGTATAATATCATAACCATATATATTGTGCCTAATTACATGATAATAAAAATTAAATAACTAAAACTAATTCACTGTCTTAAAGAGTGAGAATAGAATACATAGTGATTTAAGGGTTTCTTAGACTTGATACTTTGGAACATGAAGACATATGTCAACAAGGAGTCTCATCATCATCAACTTACTACTAGCCACCTACAAAACTTACACCTGAGTCTTCATACTGAGAACATTAGTAAAAATATTCTCCTTTCCTCGGGTATATTCCATCTCATGTTAGAATGACTGAAGATATGTGACACACCTACACTTATGATGGTTAGAGTAACATTGATGAAATATATAATTATGTATCTAATGGTATATATATATATATATATAACTATTCTCTCAACTAGAAGATATTGAAACTAGTAGCTCTAATCTTGCCTCAACACAACCATTTATTGATCATGTCTTAGATACTCCTAATCATACATGAAAAAATACCTATAACCATAAGGTAAAACATGCCTATCCATCATATAAACAACACTTAAACTATCCCTCAATATATAACAAATTTAGGGTGTACTTATTTCACATCTCAGGTAATTAAAAAACAAATACTGATATATGTCTCATATTATTCTCTTATAAGACTTTCTCATAATGCTTAGAACAGTCAAACCTCACCCTTAATGCTTATGGAAATCATAAACACTTTTTTAGAAATGATAAATTATTCTATAATAAAAAATTTCATTTTTTAGGTATCTATAGATCTCAACATCATTATTTGGGATCATTTGAAAAACTATTGTATGAACCTTCTAAGGTCCATTTATATACCATACTCATATATCATATTCCCTAATATATAGAACTATAAAAATGCATAATTCTAAATTTTTAGTCTTTTAATTAATCGAATTCTCCCCATGTGTCCTTAAAATGATCTCCACTAGCTGAGAATGATTCTCTAACAATATGGAGTATTTAATAATTTCATCACTAAAAACTACTAGAAATAAAACATAAAATAGGTGAATGATTTTATTCATGAGGCCCATAAATATATCTAAAATAGTATTAATTCTAAAATACCTTAATGTATTTTCATATAGGTCATACCATCTTCTAAAACTATTTAAAAAAATATCAAAAGTCATCATATGTTACTGATGGTGTCCCAAACTCAATTTATTCTTATAGAACCACATGGATACCCATTTCATTCAAGTTATGCCATCAATAAGAGTAATATAGATTAGTTTTTTTTTATCATAACCCAGTTAAACTATTAGTTCCCTAAAAAACATGACATGGTATCCACCTTCTAGGTGAATAAAACAATATCACTACAAGTAGATGTGATTGAGTGAATAAAAGATTACTACTAATGATCATCCAAAAGTGAAATCAATTATTGAATACTTGTATGATCTATCCTATAAATAGGTAGTGATATACGATACATTAATTGAATGATTTTTTTTCTAAAATATACATCTCCCTTCAGGGGATACCTGATGATGTCCTTTGGATGAATGTCTGTCAACCTTTCTATAATAGGAGGAAAGACTCTATAATGCATTTCCTCTACATCGTGAAGATCCCTGAATAATTTGAATGAATGAATCCCCAAATATCATTTTTTATTTATAGAATGACTTAATTTCAAATCTCACTAACTTTTAAGGGTATTAGAGTAAACTATATTAGAAAAAAATATAGAAATTGGAAATAGTAATTGATATGAAATTAATATAGAGTTACAAAATTTATAGATATTTATAGTTTATATTTTTTATCTATAATATGATGGAATTCAAAATATTTCGTTACCCATTAATTATGAGGTAATATTAAAAAACCATCAAATATTCTCACATGACACCCCTAATGGTGTATCTTTAAGAATATCTCCGTTATTATAAGCGGTTTTAGCAATAGATCACTTGTATAATATGAAAATATAATAGAGTTTGATAAATATGTATCAAATAATGTTACATGATGGAAAATTTCACAATGATCTTACCTAAAATTATCAAAGGTCCAACATGAGGGTATGAAAAATTTGGATAAATAGAATAGAGTGGGCCTATCCCCCAGCCGATACTTTCTCCTAGAGTATATCAATGAGATCCACTATGATTACTCTACTGACCTAGAGATATATTACCTCCTATGGTTCTTGAATATCATAATGTACTCCAACTACCAAATTGTGCCATTGAACTAGGTCTCTTTAATAACTCTAATCCTAGATATCAATAAGAAAACCCAACAAATGAGAAATACTATTGAGGAAACACTACATATTCCCTCCTAATAACAAGAATGAAACTCCATTCACATTCAATAGAACTATTCTCATGTATATGCAACATTCCATTACTAATAAAATATAGAACGAAATATATATTTTTATGAAGGAGATAATCATTAGCCTTACATAATATATCTATCTATACTCTGGTGAAAATCATTAAAACATTTATTCCAAAAACTAAGAGATCCACTCTTATACCCATCATAAGAACCCTATTTTCTATAAGTATTGTATATTTCTTGGCTTCACTTTGTGATAATTCCATGATTTGTGACCTCTAAAAAAGAAGTATACCCAAAAATATTCCATTGATAATGAAATAAATGTCTTATTTTGTCATTGAAATAGAATATGCTAATGGTATAATCACTCATTAGAGAGGGATTAAAATATATAAACTAAGTAAATGAGATGAATACCCCATCACCAATTGACTACTAAGTGTGAAATGTAAAAACTATATAGATATTTTAGCTCTTATTTCTATAGAAATGAAATACTATAAAAGGATTACCATAATGTTCTTCATAAAAAACCCATATATTACTCATCCAAGATACAGATGTCCCACCATAACCTTACACACAGTCAAAACAATTTACACTAAAATCATCACCTCCTCTTAGGGGGTTTTTCTAAATGATCAATGATATCCTACATAGACTCAATTCACATGTTAGAAGCCTATACCCACCCCAACATAAAGAAAATGGAGGTAGATGCTGCAATTGAAACTCACTAGTACAATCAAACATAAAAGTCTCATATGATAAATGTTTAATTCCCATATACAGAATTACATAAATTATACACTCATGGATGTTTCCAATTAAGACGAGGTATATGATCAATAAGACCCAGGTTAAAAACCAGGTAGAGGCATATTTTCGGGGGGTACAGTAGCAGAATTGTAGAAGGCACTATAGTAGTATTGCACATTGTGCGAGTACTGTAGCAGAACTGTACACTGTACATGTATTATAGTAGAGCTGTACATTGTGCGGGCACTGTAGCATGTAATGTTCGGTACTGTAGTAGCTGGAACTATTCACCTTAGGCTACCAGTTTGGGATTGGAGTTTTTAAGGATGTTGAGCCACCCAGGCCTTCGAGTCAGTAGGGATTTCGGGCCACCTTTAAGGCCTTTGGGGCACCTCAAGGCCTTCAGGCCACATGTAGTTAACATAGACACACTACAAAAAAAGGAGCAGCCCAGAAGAGGATTCAGAGAAATTGCACTCACCAGAGCTGAGCCAAATGGATTTTTTAGAATGAGAGGACATGGATATGCCATCAGGACCAACCTATTCTTGCACGGGAAGCCTATCCAGATGTCCATGTGAAGGTGGAGAGCTACTATAATGATGCATATGCTAGGGAGGGGTTGTTCCTTGTAGATATTCTTGTTGAATTCCCTAATTCATTCGGGTCATGTAATCTCTTAAGCATATGGACCATGAATTCTCTGAGCCTACGGGCCTTGTAAGGGTTCCCCCTCATCCTTTAAAAAAGGGATTATCAAAAAATCAATAAAGATGAAGGCCTTCAGTCCATGGGGGGGGTGTTATAAATAATAGGAAGATCATCCCATTACTTTATACACACACCCTACAATAATGTGGATCTAACATAACCACACTCACTCTCACTATCCATCACTATCCACTACCCCTTAGGGGTATGAGAAAATAAAAATAGAATTCATTTAATTAGTTATATAATAATAGAACATAATAATGGAATGGTTAATTAGAATCCCACCACCAAGTTAAAAATGAAAATAATATAAATATTTTTTAATACTTTATATAAGTAAACTCGACATTAAAATTTATGTCTTCAATCAAATTAAATCCAATGGCTCTCATATGAGTTATATATTCCAAAGATGATGGATGAAAAAACCAAAAATTTCCACCATAGGATAATATTAAAATCTGATAATTTTTTACATCACAATGAATCAGATTTAAGAAAGTTTACCCAACAATAATAGTTAAAACCAATAACATAAATATCATAATTGGTAGTATAACCATTTATGATAAGTGACATAGCTTCACTATTACATAAGGATCATCTATGTCTAGAAACACATCTTATCTTTTATATATGATATCCCAAATATTATGATAAAATAATAATTACAATAATTTAATGATAAATTTCAAAATCCTTGATCTAGGTAAACTACAATGTGACTGAATTGGGTGTAACATACCTCAAAGACACCACCCTGTATCCCAGAGGCAGACTAACATGGGAGATGGTCTATGTACAAAGAGGGTAGAATACACCCTCTAAGGTAATTTTTTTATAAATCCCTATAAAATAAATACAATAATTTGTATCCCAATATTGTACCATGATAAATTAAGGCATCACAACATAATTCCAAATATAGAAACGACCTCACTCATTCTATAAAAATTGGGAATATATAATAAAAAAATCATAAATATAAAATAAATATATTATGCAGGAATGTTTCATAGTTATAGTCTCAAAAGTGAAAAAATGATTAAATGATTGTTTCTCTTTTCTCTATTTTCTAACTATCATGTTTTGGTAATTTTTTATCTCAAACCAAAACTAATTTATTCCAAAGGCTAGTGGACTCTTGATAACCTATCGTTATGATGATGGAATATTTTTTCTTATGAGATCATGTGAGGTGAGTTAATCCTAAAAATGATCATTTTATATTATTGGGGACCCATAGATTTATGTTACATATTGGAGATTATTCCCAATAAAAAACCAATTAATATTTTGTGAAAGTGACTAAATCAAAAACCCATATATTATATAAAAATACACATTGGAATTATATTTTCCATCATTTTATAAAATTATTTATTCAATATATATTTTGGATTGTCATGAATGGAACTCTAGTATTAATCACTATTCAAGGAAACACTGGACTCGTAATAAAGGAGTAGATTTGTGTTGTGGAGTTATGATTAAACTAATGATTTTGGATTCCTATATATTTTTATGAAGGGAATAAAAACAAACATAGTTTTATACCATTTAATAAGACACATAATACTTTTAAGGTTATGTAATAAGGGATGAAGTTGTCCTTATAAGGTTATGTATCATTGAAAAAAGGTATGGATTTTAGGGTTCTGATTCCAGAACCAATTTTATGTAGATTAATATCACATATAGTAGAATATTAGTTGAGAGGTATATAACAATTAATTTATTAAGTATTTTCATAAGATAGTCCCTTTCTAGTTTAACTTAATATATGAGTGTGTGGAATGAATTTTATGAACCATGATATGTGTTTCATCTTAAGGTATTTCATGAAAAAATATATGGATCTCATATGAAGATATATAAGGAAACCAAGATGAGTATATATTATCATGGAATATGAGGAAACCAAGATTAGAATCATGAATAAAGTAATATGAGGAATTCATGATGGGAATTTAGAATTAATGAATATGAGTAATCCATGAAGAGTATTCTGACTCAAGAAATATGATGAATCCATTATTAGAATCCCATCCTAAGGAATACGAATTTAACATTTGGGAAATCAATAGTAATATCTTTATTCAATATATTTTGTGTGTTAATTGAATTATATCATATAATATATTCTATAATATCCAAGGGGTGGATCATAAATTTTGGTTCTCTCCTAAATCATGTTTAGGGTTTTAGTTATCAAAACTCAAATATCGTTTGATGTGACCCAAAGTGTTTATGATGTGTCTCTATAGTGTTAAATGGGGTTTGTGACCTACATAGATAGTTCCCAAGTAGGTGAGATGATTTAATTCTCACCCAATTAGGTGACCTGGGTGAAGGGTTTCTCAGATGTGTGACCTGAAAAATGGTTATGTAGATAGGTGACTATGGTGAAGGGTCACATAGATAAATGACTTCAGAGAATAGACACCCATGTATGACCATATTAACTATAAAATAATAAAATAATAATGGTCTAGAGGTATATTATGATTCACTTATGGATTTAATGGATGGGTAAGACTCTACTCAAATGGATCCTAGAAACCATATAATTATACGATAGTTAAGGCTGTGGAGGGGTAGGTGTAACTCAACTCTAAAGAATGTTTGCTGAAAAAATACAATTATGTTGTCTTCCAAATTATTCATAGAGGTTTCTATTTGGAAATAACTTATGGAATACAATGTAATACATGAGAATGTTGGATTTATTTTTGTGTTATAAGGTGATATGGGTGTTACTTCGTAATTGAAATGGAATTATAGTGTCCCTTTTATAAGAACAAACTGTCTTTGGTGCCCATCCATTGGTGTTAACCACCTATAACAAAATTAGGAATCCATATATGTGTACGAGATTGAGATAAATGGAATTTTGTTTATATAAAAATTAGGGAATGGGTTTTTTTTATCTTTGATAGGTATAGAAGGTTGGGAGCACAAATAAGGGAGTGCTAGGTATGGTAAAATATCTCATTATTTTAGAATATATTTCTCTTTAATAAATTTTATTTACATTAACACATGTCCTAGAAGAGACAGTAGAAAATTTAATAATAAATTTTTAAAAATATTTATTAAATAAATTAATATATATTTTAATGATATATATAAAATAAATGATTTTATACAAAGGTTCAAAGACACATAATGAAATTCCATTAATCATGGAAATTTTTTTTGAACTATTTTATTGCAATATGAATTTTTTTAAAATTAAAAATTTTATGGAAGGGTATCAACAAAAAAAATTTATAAAATTCAAGTAGTATAATTATGTAATAAAATCTGTGAAATGGTATTGAATTGATATGGAATGTTGTAGTAGTAATGTTTTGTTAAAAATTTTTTATTCATAAAAAAAGTGTTCATCATATAAGTTTTATTTGATAGATAATTTTTTTTTAATTTTGAGTATTACAATCTTAGAAAATAATTTTTTACACATGTATAAAAATGATTTTTATTTCATGAATCTATTATTTGTTGGTTATAAATAAATTTAAAATAATTTAATGATTTAAAGAGATATTTTTCGAAAAAAATTTATTGGACACAATGTGTTCTTGTATTCATAAATTAATGAGATTACTATTAATAAATGATTGTAATGATTTTTTTGAGATAATATATTCAATAAAATATGTGAACTTTTATCTAATAGTTTTTATTAAGTGGTTAATGATAATAAATTAATTTTTATTCTTTAAATGAAGATCCTATAAGAATCAATTTCCATTTTTTCATGATTATATTAAAATCATTTTTTACCGCCACTATAAATTGAATTTTATGATATATTTTATATATCTATATTAACATTATTAATTTTTTGTATAATTCATATTTTATTTTTTGTCATAGTAAAGAGTTACCATGGTAAAAGTTAATTATTCATGTTAGTGTTAAAAGGGTATTAGAGGTCGTTATACTAAGGGGTAATTAATAAAATATATATAAAATATTTCAAAAAAATTTTGTATGGGTGAATTTAGAACTAAACTTATCGTATCTTTGAACTTTTTCAATTTTTTCCACTTTCCAAATAAAATGGAATTACATTATCCTATAACGTTGAATATTTATATGGGTTTCACAGAACTTTCTTATAAAAGTGCCATTGATCTTTTAAAATCTTGACACATTTTTAGTAATCTATAATGGAAAATAGATAATAACATAATTGACCACTGTTTTTCCCTATATCATAGTGTTCTTATTCTCAAAAAAATACTACCCTCAAAAGGCATAATGAATAAGGAAACTAAGATACTCAAAGGAGAGGTAATCATATTAATCGAGTTATTTCATGTTTATTTCTTCTTGAACATAATTAAAATATATTACATCAATAATAATATATTTATATCAGTATAATAAATATTTAAATGTTTTATAATTCAAATGGAACAATTATTTTCTATTTCTTATCTATCAAATGGAAAATTAATGCATCACTAATGCATACATATGAACTATCGTCTATATGAAGCTATATGTTTAGTTTTTCAACACCACATATAATGGATGGTTATATTTATGGATTTAATGATTATATATGAAATTTAAGATATAATTATTAATAAATTGTCATTAATTATTATTTACCTCCGTTTATTTTAATTCATTAAAAAATGAAACTATCACCCATGAGCTCGTGTGGATAACTGCCTCCACAATGTGTTTTAATTAATTTTTCATCAAGACCTTATATATACTATTATTAAATTGTATCTAGTGAATAAATATAATATTTATGAAATTATTATGATTATATATATAATTAATCCATAAATGTTTCTATACTAGATTCTCTAAACTGAATAATTCTTAAAAATGACACTATTAACACTAAGAATATGTATTTTAGTAGAGAATTGTTAATAAATGGGTGATTGAAAATTATGAATGAATAATTTATAAAAATATAAGTATGAATATGGTTATTATATATATATATATATAATTAATAAAAATTTATTTTTAAAATAATAGAGTTTTTATTGTGAATGTCTATACTTGAGGTAAGAGTACATGTTCTAATCTATTTTTTAATCAAGATTGTTAATGTTTATACATTATTTAGGTAAATAATATCCCCTATTTATATATTAAAACCCATATATTTTATTATATTTTACTCTTTTCTATGTATTTTGAGTAATAATTCTCTATGCTACTTATCACTAAAAAATATGAATAAATATTTTTATACTATAAAAAGTATCATTACTTTATGGTCTAGAATATTCTTCTTCCACGTCTATATTAATTATCAATTTTATTTTTTTTATAAATTCTTAAATGATTATTAAATTTCATTTAAAAATACATCTTAATTTTCTTAACTTGGTTCAAAAGATAAATCATTTAGTAATTTTCTATATGGATCACATATGAATCTTTTTACCAAAGAGAAAAAATAATTTTTTTATCATTTTTACTACATGAAAAATTTTTCCTACATAATGGTCATTATTAATTATCAATAATAATTTAAAATTTTACAAGGATTTCTAAGGAAAATATAATTCTCATTTTTATTAGATTTTTAAAATAAAATTACCAAAATATGAGGATTCTTTCTCTTAGTTTTCAATTAATATTTCCAATGATTTTAAAAAATTATTTTTCATCTATCTCAATATCCTATAAAAAATATTATGTTTTACTAAGGAAATTATTTTATGATAAAAATCATGTTTTTTCTGTTTATGGATTATGAATATACAATGATTAAATCCTTATGAAGTTCATTTATTTTCCATGGGTTATGCTTTGATGAAATTATGAATGTCTTCATGATATTTTATAAGGCATATGTGTGGTTTCCATTATGTGATCCGTGAGTAAAAAATTGAATATTATTTTAATGAATTTATTAAATATTGATATCATATGATATTATATGAAAGGTAATTTGGAGTGAAGCTTATTTAATGTGGTACTTTTCCCCCATGAATGAAATAGTAATAAAGAGGGAACCCAATATAAAATGGGACTCGATCCAATATATTATTATTGTTTTTGTAGTGATCCTTGAAAAATGGAATTATTTTATATACTTATGAATATTACCCAATCACATAAATTGTTAGTATGATTCTAATATACTCTCAAGGCTCAATAGTGAATATTGATGACTCATCACTATTATGACTGTCGTAATTTTTATATGATAAGGTTTTTTTCAATACAAAAATATTAATGATATTTAAATGATTGGGTATTAATTTAATATGTTTTGTTCATGAACCCATACAATAATTCCTAACGTATGATCACTTATGATATTCTATTAATGTCTCCCATGTTTATAACTACTCAGTATCTAATCTCATGCATTATTATGTTTCCATATTCCCTTGGTTATAAGGAATGTTATTAAGTGGGGTATTTCTAAGAAGGGTAATATGTGAGAATATATTTACAGGAAATTTTTAATATATTTAATTAAATATATTGACTATATATCTGGCCTTTGAATACATTTAACCATTATGGTTCTGGGGATTTTATAATTGCAAGCGGTACTAAATGTTCATCTAAAATGATGTAATATTTATGTATATAATGATCTGTTCACCTATTTTATTTCTCAAATTGGGTTTAGTTATTTTCGGATATTAGGTTATAAATAATTTTATAAAATAACCTAATATATATTATTTTTAACTTAATGTGTTATTAATAAAAATATAATGTTTTATAGGTTGATAATATGTTTTCTTAATTTAGGGCCTCTCTTGAATGATTTTACTTATGATAGGTTTGTTTAATCTTATTATTAGAGAAAAATTATTACACAAAATTTTTGGTTTTATTAATGTGTGGAATGTAGAATTATTAAGTTTAGAAGATATAAAATATTCTCAAAAATTAAATTATATTTTCAGATACTAGACCAATGCATTCGTTCATGTGTTGAATGGTCTATAATATTATAAAATAATTTCATCAATTATTAGATATTGAATTATCAATGACAAATAATAATGGTATGATCATCATATCTCATATCTACCCCGACTATCTGAGAGTAGATTGTGGGAATATAATTCCAAAAAATCTTTTTATTATCCCTTTAGATGAATTTCATATGATTATGTGAATGGATTATTTCCCTGCATCTTGATCCCATATCAATTTCCAAGGAAGTAACATTATGTTCGATATTATGAATAATCCCACGACCATATATCCATGTGATGATGAACTTGATATTCAATGGAAATTATTTCCATAAAATTAGTCTTCTTACCTATTCATGAGGGGTAATTAGATAAAATAGTTGTTATAAACTGTAACACCTAAAGATTTTATGAAAAATATTTTTTTTAATTTCATTAATGTCTTGTGTTGTACGCTACACCAAAAGGATCTTGCACAACACGCATCCTTGACTTGCCTTGCATTACATGAAATCACGACCTTCCTCGATAGCGTGTGTAGTACGCAATATCGAGTTTCACTAAACAACGATATGCTATTAAAATATTTTTAAAACTAGCCGTTAGGAATTGTAATAACCACCTTTTAAAATTTTAGAAATTTTATCTCTCAAAATGGACTTCATTTTTGGATTCGGAGTATCAAATTTTGCCTAAGGTGAAATTTTGGTACTTTTCGGACAACTTTCATATTTTGATGAATAGTGAAAATTCCAAAATTTTAATTAAAACAACTTTTTTAATCAAAATAATTAATAGTGATAAATTATGAATTTGAGTGGTTTTAAATTATATTTAGAATATATTTTTACCATTTAATACAATGTTGGTCATTGGACATAATTTCCCAATTAAACCGAACATAAACAAGTATCAATCTTTTGATAGTTATTATATCTTAAAAACACGCTTTTTGTTTTGACAGCGGGAATTAATTTTAAATTAATTTCTACCAATTCTGTGTTTTGAATTTGGAAAAATAGATTCCATATTTGGAATCAGGATGTTCAAATTGTGTAAATAGGTAACTTTTATTTTTAGTCATTTTGAATAATTGTTTCGGTAAATATTTTATTTACCATGGTTAAAGGGTAAATCCGGTAAATAAGGGTTAAAAAATAATATTATAATAATAAAACAATTACCCTAAAACATGTTATAACCTTATTGGTTGATATATGTTCGACCATGGGCATCTTTGGGTCAATTTTGGGACCCCATGGTGCCACTAGTAAGTGATTGGGACACTTTATTTTAATTAAGTTAAAATGAATACAAAAATGACACAAGCATATATCTTTTAGAAAAAAATTTTTACATAAGAATATATATGTTTGATTTTCGATTGTAAATATTAATTAGAAATCTAAAAATATTTACTACATAATTATATTTTATCTATAATTTTTATAAATTAAATAATTTAATTTATTTATGACACAATGATGATGCAGTAATTACCATAATAGTGAAAAATTCACATAATTGATATTATAAATACCCAAATAAATATAATTTGAGTCGTTTAATGAATTAAACTAATTTTATATTTTAATATGACATGTTAGTAATGATTTAATAAACTTTTTTCGAAGTAATATTTCGGTTTTGAGTTTCACAAAAATCAACTATTGAATAGTGTCAAAATTGACACAAAATAGTTTTTAAAACAAATATTATATTATTGATTGTTATTTTATTTCTAAAAATCTAAGGATTGGCCAAGATACATATATAATGATAGGTGTATCATTAATGGACCACTTTGGGGTCACTTGGATTTATATGGTATGTTTATTAACTATATAATATAAAAATACAAAGTGACATGGTAAATGTCAATCTAATTAACTAAGAGTTAAAACTAAAAGATAAGGTTATTATAATGACCTAAACTTGTCTAAATTCTATCATATGAGAGTATTTCGACCCATACCCACCTTAGCTTCTAAATAAATCAATTTGGAGCTATTTAAAACTGAATTTGTCTTTATATTAATATAATATTTTTAGTTATTCCAAAGGTGCCCCTCTCCTCCCTTATAAAAGGGCACCTCTGCCCCCTCTTCCTCACATCACTTTGAGCATTAAAGCTCGGCCAAACCATGAAATTATCTCTTCTCCACTTCCATAGAAATATCCTAGAGGTCCTGGTCTTCTTCAAATACCAATTTTAGTGCCCTAAGAAGAGGACTCAAAGAGGCACTTCAAAGAAGAGGTAATGTCTGTTACCGATTCTTTCAAATTTATTTATTCTTACACTTCTTCTAATTAGGTTGTTTCATTATGAAGTAATAAAATTAGTATCACTCATATACTGATATGTTATTATAATTATGAAACAACCATATTTCACCATCTATCCATCCTATGAAAAACGAAATCACCACGCGTGCGTACGTACAGAATACCATCTCCACGCCGTGGTGTAATCTATTTCTCACCACCACCTTACTTGGATGGGTATAATGGTGTGAATAATAACTATATATGATTATTTTAAATTGATATTGATTCTGAAATAGTATACATACACTCCAATACAGTCTCATGATCATGAGAATGATATCATCGCTCGTGCGTACATACGGACTGCCGTCTCCACGACGCGATGATATTCATTATCCTCATTAACCATTCATGAATGATTATAAAGTATATATAATATGTAATAATTAAATATATGACATAATAATGATACTGGATTTATTTGTATATATATGTATTTCATCTACTTAATTCCATTCAACTCAATAAGGAAATGAAAACAGCGTTCATGCGTACGTACGACCTACCGTCTCCATGAACGGTGTATTTCTTTCCATTTACTGATTTAATATATATGTATATTCTGAATATATATTATATATAAATCTTTTTTTATATTCTGGAATTAAGTAATCATGATCTAAGTAATCATATGAATAATTACAAATCAAAACACGGACGACAAATGAAACAATTTTACCGAAAACGCTCTTTAACATGGAATTTACAAAAGAACGGGTAATATAAAGTCATAAGTGAACCATATATGATATCATAACAATGATTATGATTCTAGAATAAGTCAATGACATTATTTAAATCATTATACAGGAGTTTCGGACACTTATGAAGCAAATCGGACCTAAGGTAAGGGAAAATATCACAATCTCGTTTTATCCGAGATTGTTTATACTTTGGTATTTACTAGGGTATATTTTATCATCCACATCCATGATTTCTCAATATTTAATATTGTTTCCATCCACCTAAAATTTTTTAAATCCAATTTTACCCTTCGGTGAGTTTTTAGTAAAAGATATAAAAGGAATCTTTTGTCGTTTTTCATACGAGGTACTTTTTGACTTTTCCGACAAAAGTACGGGAAGAATGTTTTTTTAACTTATGCAGCATGAATGGATTTTTAAAACATTATTTCAAAAAATCTTCCTTTAAAAGTTTTCAAGCATATTTTTAATCAACTTCTTTTTGATTAAAATTGTATGACATGATAAGAAAGGAAAAATGTTTTTGAAGTAGAAAGGATATTTTCCTCAAGAATGGACTTCAAGTGTTTTATCAAAATTATTTGCCATCTAAGATAATATTGGGTTCTGTTTATATCCCTATTATTACATTGATATGATTATGTTGTGATGGATATATTTGTAAGAATTCCTTTATCTTATATGAATTTTTTTATGATGTCATGATGTTTAAGATTCACATTTTTATTACATGGGTTATGCAATGATGTATGATTAATGATTTTGCGGCACACAAAAGAATAGTATCATTATGAGATGGGTGGTACCTATATCTACCTTCAATTCATTGGGTAAAGATTTTATATCTCATGAGATAGACATGGCTGGAACGGCAGGTTAAACCGGTTCAGTGAAACAGGACTGAAACGAGGAATGAACTCGGTTTAGAAATTGACTTTGTCCACTAAGATAGTCTTGGAAATTATTCTTGACTAATAAGAAATTATTCTCTATGATTATGTGTGTACGCCACAAAGTTTCATGTTTTATGTTATGATTATTGGGATTACATTTCACTACTATGATTTATCCCATGTTATGATATTATGATCTCTTTTGCAGGTTAATATTTCCAAAATTTTATGTTCTTATGAATATGATGTGATTGATATTTCTTTTGTTTACCCTTACTGAGCATTTGAGCTCACCCTTTTATGTTTTCTTTTCCCCAGGATAAAAAGAAAGGTTTTAGGTAAGAAAAAAAGGGAAGATCTTTATGGGAGATGTTGAAGATCTTTCACCATGATTAGAAGATTACATTCCATGTTTCCAAAGACACTACACTATTACGGTCCTTGTGTGTGTGTTTTTGTTATGTACTAAGTATTCCGCAAAAGTAATGTAATTTCAATGTATGTCAAGCTTCGGGTATCTACAGTTGGTATCAGAGGAAAGGTTTAGTCAACCTTTTGAAACTAGGATGCGAGAACTTTAGTGAGATCCCTAGAGATATTTATAAGGTATGTCTAGGGATGTCCCTAAGGTTAAGTATAAGTATAGGTTATAGTACTAGAATTATGGTAACCCACGATGTTAGATATTGAAGGTACTCCTCCTTTATTGTGTTGTTTTCCATAGCATTATTTTTGCCTCTCACACTATTCTTTTTGGGTTTTAGACGATGGTTGGAACCCGAAGGAACCGTGTTGATCAATGTAATGGAAAATGCAAAGATTGTCCTCATGAAAAAACAAATGTTATGGGAGATGGAGTGCAAAATCTTATTGTTATACTTACACTAGATATGAATCATTATGGACTTCCAAATGAGCAGAGAAAGGAACAATATTCTATTGAGTCCTTCATGAGGCAACGTCCACCTTCTTTCAGTGGGTCTTCTGATCCACTTTTTTCTGAACAATGGATCAGTACTACTAAAAAGATATTTTCAGTTCTTCAATGTTCTGAACATGATAAAGTCATATTAGCAATGTATCGTTTGGAAGCTGTTTCTGATCAATAGTGGAATCTTATCAATAATACGAGGCCAAGAGATGAAATTGAGTCCATGGAATGGGACGAGTTCAAGAACTTATTTTTCAATAATTACTTCCCTCGTATTCTTCGAACAAAGATGGAGAAGGAGTTTCTTGAACTAAATAAAAAGTATGATGAATCTGTTGGTATATACGAAGCAAATTTTACAAGGCTTGCAACGTATGCATCTGGATTTATCATCCAATCTGAAAGTAAAGTTGATTGATTCTTCAGTGGCTTGAAACCAAATCTTCGAAGGGCATTAGCTATAAGAGACTTCAGTAGCTATGTAGAAATTGTGTGTTGTGATATCAAGGTCGAAATGGAAGTTGGTGTTACTTATCCATCTCATAGTTTTGACAAGAAACGAAAGATTGAGTTTAAGGAGAAATCTCAGAATAATTGTGAAAAGAAGATGAATGTTTCCTTATGCTCAATGTGTGGAAAGAAGCATGGTGGAGATTGTCTTAAAGGGAAAAGTAAATGTTTCAAATGTGGAAAGGAAGGTCATCAGGCACTGGAATGCCGCAATGATGGGAATAAGATGTCTAATGATGCAAACGAAGGAAGGGATACACAAAATGAACCTACTACACTTCAATGCTTCAAGTGCAAGGAAATGGGGCATTATGCTAATAAATGCCATAATCTAAGGGTTAGTGATGATCGACATGAGAAACCACATAAGACAAAGGACAAAGGGAAGTCACATGCGATCACCATTGGTGATGTTGAATATGAAAATGATGTGGTGGAATGATTAAGTGTTTATGTAATGGGATTCCAAAATAATGTTGTATATGGTATCGTGGAATATTGGAATATTTATGTTGTGGTCTATTGTGGTTTTCAATAATTTTATGGTACCGGTAACCTTGGAAAGTGATTGAGATATTTTTGGAAAAAAGATGATATGTACATAATGAAGGGATAAGGAAAAAAAGAAATGTTTGACATTATTCATGAGCTCATGATTGATATAAGGACTATGTGATATCATGGTTTGACTATATAGAATTTTTAGGATTTTGGTATGTGGAAAAGTTAACTTTTAACAACATTCATGTTTTCAATAAGGTTCAATGGGTATTCATTTTTTTCTCAAGAGAATACATGATTAAGGCCTTTGAATGTTTGAAATGTGACCAACAAGACATATCTCATGATATATGGGGATCAACAATGGTATTAACATGCTAGTTGTATGAACTCTTTGGTAATCATTTTCACTATAATATGAGATTAGACAACATTATTTTGGATAAGCCTAAAGATTAGAAAGGATTATGTTGGACATAAGTTAGTACTGTTTAAGGATATAAGTTCTTTTCGATATTATTTATGGGATGTCATAGTAATGTTGTTTTAGAAAAAGGACAACCTGCAGGATGGGCGACAGCCCATCGCATCAGACAAGGCTGTGGGAATTGAACCCACAACCGAAGTGCGACTGGCCTTTATCGACTACCATTGGCCTACAGAAGTCCCTGTTTAGTAGAACCTAGTTTTATTATATTAAGCAGTATGATATATGATGTTTAAGTCCATTTTAGGAACCATATATGATTAATCTCACTATAGATGGACTTATGTATTTTTTGATAACTTTTCTAACCTTTTGTTTGAGACAGATGGAATGACCCATCATTCTATCACATGATCTGCTAACACATCACGAATGACAAATTCAACTTCATTTCATTAAGAGATTAAGTGGAAATTGTCCAAAGAACGATCAACGGTGAGACTATACCAAAATCAAAAAAGTATTTCTTCTAATTCCAATTTCATCAACTTTAGGGAAATGATCTTGAAAACCAAAATTTTTGTCCTAGTGCTCTTATATCTAATGAATTAGATTGTACCTTAGATCGTCACAAATTTATGTATTTGTGATTGCTGGCTTTTCCATATCCATGTTCTCTACCACTCTCCATCAGAACATGATGGTTAGATTTCTCTTCCAAATCCATATTTTCACCTATCTGGAAACCCAGTGATTAGTTTATTTGTGAAACTGTTATGTTTCATACTTTTGTTTTTAAAGATTGGTTTTGGTATTATTTTTTACAATGTGGGTTTTTATTAAAGAAACATTCGAATAGTAAACCATTTATAACCCCGACGAATTTCGAGGGAGAAATTCATTTTAACGGGGTAGAATGTAACACCCCGAGATTTTACGAAAAATATATTTTTTAATTTCATTAATGTCATGTGTTGTACGCTACACCAAAAGGAGCTTTCACAACACACATCCTTGACTTACCTTTCATTACACGCAATTGCGACCTTCCTCTATAGCATGTGGAGTACGCAATACCGAGTTTCACTAAACAACGATATTCTATTAAAATATTATTAAAACTAGCCGTTATGAATAGTAATAACAAACTTTTAAAATTTTAGATATTTTATCTCTCAAAATGGACTTTATTTTTGGATTCGGAGTATCAAATTTATCCTAAGGTGAAATTTTGGTACTTTTCGGATAACTTTCATATTTTGATGAATAGTGAAAATTACTAAATTTTAATTAATTTTTTTTTTAATCAAAATAATTAATAGTGATAAATTATGAATTTGAGTGGTTTTAAAGTATATTTAGAATATATTTTTACCATTTAATACAATGTTTTTCATTGGACATAATTTCCCAATTGAACCGAACGTAAACAAGTATCAATCTTTTGATAGTTATTATATCTTAAAAACACGCTTTTTGTGTTGACAACGGGAATTAATATTAAATTAATTTCTGCCACTTCTGTGTTTTGAATTTGGAAAAATGGATTCCTTATTTGGAATCCGGATGTTCAAATTTTGTAAATAGGTAACTTTTATTTTTAGACATTTTGAATTATTACTTCGGTAAATATTTTATTTACCACGGTTAAAGGGTAAATCCAGTAAATAAGGGTTAAAAAAATAATATTATAATAATAAAAAAATTACCCTAAAACGTGTGATAACCATATTGGTTGATACATGTTTGACCATGGGCATCTTTGGGTCAATTTTGGAACCCCATGGTGCCACTTGTAAGTGATAGGGACACTTTATTTTAATTAAGTTAAAATGAATACAAAAATGACACAAGCATATATCTTTTAGAAAAACAATTTTTACATAGGGTTATATATGTTGTATTTTCGATTTTAAATATTCATTAGAAATATAAAACGATTTACTACATAATGATATTTTATTTATAATTTTTATACATTATATAATTTAATTCATTTATGACACAATGAAGATGCAGTAATTACCATAATAGTGAAAAATTAACATAATTGATATTACAAATACCCAAATAAATATAATTTGAGACTTTTAATGAATTTCACTAATTTTCTAGGTTAATAGGACATGTTAGTAATGATTTAATTAACTTTTTTAGAAGTAATAATTCTGTTATGAGTTTCACAAAAATCAACTATTGAATAGTGTCAAAATTGACATAAAATAGTTTTTAAAACAAATATTATATTATTGATTGTAATTTTATTCCTAAAAATCTAAGGTTCATCCAAGATACTTATATCAAGATATGTGTGTCATTAATGGACCGCGTGGGGGTCTCTTGGCTGTATATGGTATGTTTATTAACTATATAATATAAAAATACAAAGTGACATGGTAAATGTCAATCTAATTAACTAAGAGTGAAAACTAAAAGATAAGGTTATTATAATGACCTAAACTTGTCTAAATTATACTCGATGAGAGAATTTAGACACATACTCACCTTAGCATCGAAATAAATCAATTTGGAGCTATTTAAAACCGAATTTGGCTTTATAATAAAATAATATTTTTAGTTATTCCAAAGGTTCCCCTCTCATCCCTTATAAAAGGACACCTCCTCCCCCTCTTCCTCACACCACATTGAGCCTTCAAGCTCAGCCAACCCCTGAAAAATTCTCTTATCCACTTCTCTAGAAACATCCTAGAGGTCCTGGTCTTCTTCAAAGACCATTTTTTGTTCCCTAAGAAGAGGACTCAAAGAGGCGCTTCAAAGAAGAGGTAATGTCAGTTACCGATTCTTTCAACTTTATTTCTTCTTCCACTTCTTCTTCTTAGGTTGTTTCATTATGAAGAAATAACATCAGTATCACTCATATACTGATATGTTATTATATGTATGAAACAACCCTATTTCACCATCTTTCCATCCTATAGAAAAAAAAATCACCGCGCGTGCGTACGTACGGAATACAGTCTCGACGCCGTGGTGTAATCTATTTTCCACCACCACCTTACTTGGATGGGTATAATGGTGTAAATAATAACTATATATGATTATTTTTAAAGTGATATTGATTCTTAAATAGTATACATACACTCCAATACAGTCCCACGATCATGAGAATGATATCATCGCTCGTGCGTACGTACGGACTACCGTCTCCACGACACGATGAGATTCATTCTCCACGTTAACCATTCAAGAATGATTATAAAGTATATATAATATGTAATCATGAAATATATGACATAATAATGATACTGGATTTATGTGTATATATATGTATGTCATCTACTTAATTCCATTCAACTCAATAAGGAAACGAAAACAGCGTTCGGGCGTATGTACGACCTACCATTTCCATGAACGGTGTATTTCTTTCCATTTACTGATTTATTATATATATGTATATTATGAATATATATTATATATAAATCATGTTTTATATTCTGGAATTATGTAATCATGATCTAAGTAATCATATGAATAATTATAAGTCAAAACACGGACAACAAATGAAACAATTTTACCCAAAACGCTCTTTAACATAGAATTTACAAAAGAACGGGTAATATAAAGTCATAAGTGAACCATATATGATATCATAATAATGAGCATGATTCTGGAATAAGTCAATGACGTTATTTAAATCATTATACAGGAGTTTTGGACACTAAGATAGTCTTGGCAATGAGTCTTGACTAATAAGAAATGATTCTCTATGATTATGTGTGTATGCCACAAAGTTTCATGTTTTATGTTATGATTATTGGGATTACATTTCACAACTATGATTTATCCCATGTTATGATATTATGATCTCTTTTCCAGGTTATGATTTCCAAAATTTTATGTTCTTATGAATATGATGTGATTGATATTTCTTTTTTTAACCATTACTGAGCATTTGAGCTCACCATTTTATGTTTTATTTTCCCCAGGATATAAAGAAAGTTTTTAGGTAAGAAAAAAAAGGGAAGATCTTTATAGGAGATGTTGAATATCTTTCACCATGATTAGAAGATTATGTTCCGAGTTTCCAAAGACACTAAACTATTATGATAATTGTGTGTGTGTTTTTGTTATGTACTATGTATTCCAAAAAAGTAATTTAATGTCCATGTACGTCAAGCTTCGGGTCTCTAAATAAACTAAAATTGATGATATGTATGTTATTAATTTAATATATCATTATATCATCTAAAGAGTTTCCAATACTTTTCTTGAATCCTGAAGTTAAAATTTTTAGTTGAACTCATACATAGTCCCATTAATAATAAAATGAATCCTTATACAATAACACCAATTGAGTTACTAGAATTAAATAAAAAATTATTGGAGAATCTATAAAATGGATTTATTTAGCTGAGTTATTTTATATGTGGTCTCTCTATTCTTTTGGTTATGTTGAAATAGAGGTAAACATATCTATCTATTTATCATCATGATCATAATAATATCATGATCGATAATATATATCCTTAACTTTTATAACTGATTTGTTTGATCTACTGTGAGTAGCTCCATATTTTTCAAATATTGACTATTTATTTCAGTGTCATCTTATATGGTCCAATAAAAAGCATACCAAAGTCATCATTTTGTTTGAGGAATGACCACTATGAATTTCTAGTGATTATATTTGTACATAAAAATTCCCCACTATATTTATGGATTTAATGTGTATAGTATTTATAAATTACCTTGATCATTTTTTGGTAGTGTTTATATATTAGATTATTTTATATTCTAAAATTAGAGAAGAGAGTGGATATTATTTATAGATTATGTTAAATATTACGATAAATGAGAGGTTTTATGCATATTTTAAAATATATGAATTCTTTTCATAGAATGTATCTTTTATGGGTCGTATTATTAAAGTTAAAGGAATAATTATAGATCGATTAATTATGGATGCTGTTAAACATTGGACCAGACTGACCAAGGTGACATAGATATATTGGTTTCATGAATTTACTAGATACTATATTTTTTTTTGAGATTTTAATAATGACTATAAAATCAATAATAAAATCTTAATAGATTGTATTTATGTATATATAGGCTAATGAATGTGATGATAATTTCAAGGAACTAAGGATAAATATAGTTAGTGCAACGATTTTCCCACTACCTTATGATAGATAATTTATATTTATATATTGATGAATTTAATAAAGAGATTGTATGTGTTGTAAAATTAAATTATATGTTCATAGTTTATGTTAAAATTAATATAAGGTTCATGATAATTTTAACCAACTCATGATTTTTATATTCAAGTAGTAAATGCTCCATTTAAAATGTAGTGAAGTTATATTTATAGTGAATGGTGTGCTATATATTGTAATCATAAAACAATGAATTATATATTTATAGATATAGAATTGGATATCCACCCAAGGTGATATTTGGAGTTGATTAAATATTATAACTACAAGATACATTACCACCCACAAAAGGAAAACAACATAATTGATGCTTTGAGTAATAATGACCAATGTATCTTATCAATAATGATTACTAAAAGAGATAAAATATTTTTTAAATTTTAGTGGACAAATATTGAAATCCTTAAAGAAGGGGATAAATAATATATGGTTCATTTTATTGTTCAACCATCCATTTATGTAAATATTAAAGAGTAATCAATGGTGGATGTAGTGTTTTAAAAGAAGGTATGGAATATTCTTATATTTTACTATTAGAGTGGTGGAATGATCATGTTTGGGAACTGAGTATGTAATACATCAATACTAGAATTGAAAAAGTATTGGTTGTATGAAGAACATAACTTTTTATTCTCTATTAATATTGGGAGAAAAAAAATATGGGTATCAATATAATTTCAGATGAGAAAACGTGAAGATATATATTTCAATATAAGTATATCAATTAATTGTATATTAACAAGTCAAGGATATACATTTAATGTTTAAGGGTATGAGTAAATTATTGCGCAAAACTTTTTGGAGATAAGAAACATCACCATTTATTTCAACATATGACTCCAAAAAATATCTAAAGGCTACAATTCCATTATGGTTATAGTCATTATCATTGAAAAGTCAACACATTTAATTACTTCTAGAGAAGATTTATATGTTTTCCAAATTTCATGGATATACATTTTCAAATTTATAAAGAATCTTGGAGTACCACTATCAATCATATATAATAGATATATGAGATTTAAATTAAAGTTTATGAGAGTTATTTAGGAATAATTAAATGTAGAGTTAATGTTTAGTACACTATAACATCTTCAAAATATTAGTCAGTCTGATATATATATTCAAATCCTACAAATATTCTATGACTTTCTCTATGTTTTTCTAATATACTATGGATCAAAAAAATCCATAAATTATATTTTATCACAAAAATAGATTTTAATCGATCATCTAGATTGATCATTATAAATCCCATTATTTAAACATGCATAGAAAACAAACATGATGAGATAAAGATACATAATTATAGATATTTGGACAAGTTATAGCTGAGTACATGGTATAGAAATTTATATCTATTCAAATATAACATCATGGAAAAATAAAGTGGAAGGAATCATTAGGATAATAAATATCAAAGAAACAAATATTATCACCACAGATAAGGTATTCTTTCTGATATATCCTTATAATATGGTTAGGAAATTTTTAGGTAATGTGAATATTTTCCTTCGATAAATTATTCCATTTGATATTCCTCATCGAGTATGGTTGAATGATTATATATTATAACTTCCACCAAACCTCTCGTATGTTCATGATGTGTTATTTGAATTTCTTTTAAGGATGAAAATACTCTTAATATCACATATAATTAACTCGTAGGGCGTACAAAATGATAAATATATTTCTTAGTAAGAATATATGGTAGAAATATTATGTAATAGGAACAATTTTTTATGAAATAATTACACTCAAAGGGTCAAGGTTCTATAGAGGAATCATTAAATCAAGGAAGATATAGGGAACCAAAGGATTTAATGAAGTAGTGGTATACTAATTTTATTTCACAGGAGTAAAAAAATTTTGTGGGTTAAATTATTATATACATGGTATAATATGAAGCCCTATGATTTCAGAATATATTTCTCTTTAGAAATTCTAAAAACTCAATATCCTATGGATCAAAGTACATAGAAATTATGTGAATAATTTTTTATTGAAAATTTTAAATAAAATATGTATGTTTAAAGGAAAACTATTTTGGTAAAATAATTATCACTGAAAAATGCTAAACACCACTTAAGGAAATACCTTTGATCTAAGAGTAACTACAATGAACTATTTTGTTAAAATACAATTTTTATTAAATTTATTACTTTTAGAGAATAGTATAATTGAAAAATATCAATAAAACATGTCAACTAAACAAATTAATGACATTCATAAATATTGTCATAAATGATAAGTAATGTTACTCTAGTAATTCATGTATAAATAGAATTTGTTTTACAATCATTGTTTTTATCATGCATATTTTTTATTAAATTGCACTTTATTATATTTTTTTAGAATAAAAATTAACAAAAATTATTGTATAAAAATGTATAAATTATGGTGATCATTTAAAAATTTTCATTAATTTTTTATAAATAAATACAAAATACTTTTAATGTAGAATGATATATTTCTTAGATAAAAAATTTTACAGTGAAATGCATTTTTATGAAAATAAATTATATAATAACTATTGATGAATTATTTTAATTAAAAATATAGATAAAATAGTGAATTTAGTAATTTAATATTTATATAATTATATTTCTTATTAATATACTGATAATAAATTTATTTTTATACTTGAAAATAAAATTTTCAATAAAAATATTTCTTTTCTATTTTCATGCTTATTTTAAAATAATTTTATACCAATTTAGAAAAGTAATTTCACAACATTGATTCTATATTTACAATTATCTAATTCTTATTTAAGTACAAGAACAATTGTATTTTTTTCATGATGAATAGTCACCTTGGTAAAATTTAATCCATTGGGTAATGATTGAAAGGGTTAATGATTTAGTTAAACTAAGGTATAAGGTTTGAAAATATCTCTAAAACTATCCTATCTCAATTCAATGAGTTTATTTAGACCACAAATTAGCCAATTTTTTAAAATTATTTGATTTTTTGTCACATATTGATGAAAATAGATTTATATTATTTTAAAAAATATAATATTTACAGGGGTTCCACTGCCCTCAATTATAAAAGAGATCCCCCTCTACTCACTGCATCAAACACCTTGAGAACACCATAATGAATCATCCTTGAAAAAAAATATCATAAAAAATTTCATCTAAACTTACTAGTGGTTCTAAAATCACCAAAATACCATACTTTTAAGTTTTAAGGTCGAAGACAAAGAAAGATACTCAAAGAATAGGTATCTGGGTAAAATGAGTTCTTTCATATTCATTTCCTCTTCCACATATATAAAATATATTTTATCCAAACTAATATAGATAAATTAGTATCATTAATATAATGAAATATAGTTATGATTATGGAAGAATCATAATCTATTTTTCAGTTATCCAATGGTAAAAGAAATTATCATTCATGTAGACGTATAAACTACCATCTCCATGAAGTGATATGTATTGTTTTTCATCACCAAATCACACGGATGGTTATATTGATGTATTTAAAGAATATACATTGTATTTAGAATATAAAAATTATTATATAAATAATTTTTATTATTTAACTCCCTTTTATCCAGTTCAAGGAAAAATCAATGTATCACTCATGAGTACATATGGACTACATCCTCAATAAAGGTATGTAATTCATTTTCCATCACCACCATGCATGGATTTTTCTAAAGTTCATTTAATAATTATATATGAACATTTATGACATTATTAATATTATAGAGTTCAGAAAACCAAAACTAAGGTCATGGACTAGATGCTCCAAACTAAATCATTCATGAAAAAAGTAATAGTTATCAGATAAAATATTGATATTAGTGGGGAATTATAAATAAATTGGAGATTATAAATTATTATTAAGACATAACCATTAAGATATGTATGAATATGGTTCGAATATAGATGTATAATAAATCCAAATTTATTTTATAGGATTTTATAGTGTGCATGAAGCATCCTGAGACTTGATATATGTGTTTATGTTTCTGTATAAATTTTTATCAATATTATTTAGGTTTATATTTCTATTTAGGAAAATTTTATTCTCTATATC
Organism: Viscum album; assembly: GCA_963277665.1. NCBI lineage: Eukaryota > Viridiplantae > Streptophyta > Magnoliopsida > Santalales > Viscaceae > Viscum > Viscum album. The sequence goes on along the minus strand of OY728141.1, from coordinate 474,231,976 downwards.
TTCTATAAACAAAAAATATTTTATTATAATCAATTTATTTCTTTTGTTTCCAATATTTTTCCATTTTACCCTTCTTAGTACTCAAAATAATAGAGTAATTTTTTATTCTAATCTCTCTTGATAATTGTTTTTCCCATGTCAATATTCTTTAAATTTCAATCAACATATTTATTAAAGTATCTCATTGAAACCATCTTCTTGAATGCAGGTGACTTCAAACATGAATTATAAATTAACTTAGAATGGATTTCATATTTCTAGTCATCTTGTTTGAAAATTGGTCAATTTTTTCAGAATTGTCATAGGAGCACAAAATCCTCTATCTTCTTGTGGTATGCTCACTTTTCTGACACATTCTGGTGCCTCTTGAATGTCATAAATCATATGCAAAGGGACAATCCCATGAAATAAAGACAGGTATACCGATGAAAAGAGGGACCAGTATCTGTTTAAACTAAGAATGGGAGTCCCTCTTTCACATATTGTCAAGAAAGGGACATGTAATGGGGATGATCATAAAAGGGAAAAAGTAGGAGGATGTCGTTTTTGTACCTTGTGTTCATACTGTAGATCACAGAAAGAGAGAATATGGTGATACTAGTACAAGCACTAATATAAATTTTGAAGCACAGAAAAGATAAGTTAATATTAAAAAGGAAGTCCAAACTAGAGTACATATTGAAATGAGGCATGAAGTCATGGTCAAGACCAACAGAAAAGGAAAGAGAATGTTATTTGATAGAGATGGTATTCAGTTGGTACTACATAAAAAACCCATACTTGTTAGAATTTTATTGCTTCAGGGGGAATATAGAAAAATGGGGATGACAACTATGAATGAAATCAACTACTGCCCTACTGAAAAGGCTTTTGTAATGGCAGAACAACTACAGGTTTCAACGACAACCCTTGGAAAAAGTCTGGTTGAACAACACACCAATGTGCCACAAGATTCTATTTCTTGTTCATCAATGGATGTGGAGACACTCACATTGGTTACTCAGGATGTGCTGAATTTTTTTGATGTGCAGGATGAACCCATGATTGATCATAAAGGTATCTACCCTTAATAGTTCAATAAATTGACACTATGGGGGAAAAGAGGAGATTAATAAAATTGTAAAGGTGCCTTTTGAGAAGGATGCATCTTTCATCGATAAAGACGTATTAGGAGGACCTTTCTAAAAACCCAAAACATGGAAATGAGGTCGGAATCCAAGAAGTCATGGTAGAGGGAGCGGACGTGAATATTGCGATGCCCCAAAAGACAAATTACAACACCTGATAGACTCTAACTCTGAAGACACAAACATTGAAATCCTTATCCAACAATCAAGAATCTTAGAAGAGAGTTACTCAAGAGGGCGGGTTCTTGGGAATGAAAGACATATAAATTGGAATGATACACGGGAACAAGAGATTAAAATTGATGATAAAATTAGAAAAAAAACTCGGTCCTTGATCTCTTTGATGAGGACAATGTTTCCCTATCTGACCCCATCCTCTCTCCTTTGTACAATTTGTTTCATTTATATTTAATGGGATTTGACCCAACTTTTTTTTTATTTTTTTGTGATATTTTTAAAATATTTTTAATGGTAACATTTAACTATTTTGGACCATACATGACTTTTTTCAATAAGGAATAACATTAAGTTTTTCTCTATTGGATAATTTTAACTCATTTTATGAAATTGAAAAAAGAAATCTTTTATTAATTATCAGATGACCTCATATTCCATTCATAATGATAGTTATTTATAAAAATGATTCCATTAATTGATTCCATGGTTTCACAAAGATAATATTATTCCCAATTTTGTTTTCAAAAAGTCACCAGAAGAAAAAGATTTAGTTTTTCTAAATTCATATCTAAAATTCTACAACAAAATTATTTTTCATCTATGTCAAAATCATTAAAGATTGTTATTATTCACCTAGGATATGTGATAATAATACCATCCATGTTCATTATATGTATAACATCTGATTACAAAATAAATATATAATTATGAAAGCTATTGCATTTCCACCTATTAAGCAGTAATGAAAATATGAATGTATTTAGGATCTTGTTTAGCACATATATATGATTCTAATTATATGATTTGTGGGTCCATCATTATATATCCTAAAATCAATTAGGTAAATTTTGATATCTTCTGAGAAAATATTAATGGGAATGAGGAGTTTACCTAATCCAATATGATAATATTTTCCATTAAATTAAAAGGAAATGGGTAATGAACTCAATCATCTATGAAAATTGATGAACTATGTTTTTAATAGTCTTGGTAGAGAGACTTGACTAATGAAATTATTTTCATCACTAAATATTATATGATAATACTATGATATTTTATTATGCATATGATATTTACCCATGTATCATGATTGATAATTATTGATTCAAAACTCTTATGACTCACATCACATTTTATGAAAATGTATTATTCCATGAATGAATATTTATGATATGTGGATGATTACTTTTCCATTTTATATGTCATGATCATGATATAAAACCATTATAATTATCCTATTATCTCTTATGATTGTTTAATTTGTTCCTAGATTTTATAATTACATAGTCATTTCATATATAAATATTAAATATTTTAAGATAAATATTTAATACATTTCAAAAATACTCACATGAGGAACATAAAGCATTAGTGTATATGGAGACTCAATAAATAGTACTATAATTTCGTGAATGATATTCAACATATCCCAAAAATATCTTCACATTTACCACCCTTTATAGGAATACCATTCATAAAATTCGTCTTCATAACTCGGGTAAAGAAAACATAATAAATGATTATCTTATATTCTTAGTAATGGTAAATATAAAAGATACCAATCGATTATCTTATGAAATCATAAGATAATCATAATGGTATGAGATCATGATAATGAATTAAAATTTTACACAAAATTTATTAGGCGTTGTAAAAATTATTCATGAAATAAAACATTATTAGTTCAGAATACATGCACCATAATAGTGCTAAGTAATAAAAAATAAAAAATGAACCATATGTTCATTCCCTGTAATTGTGGAACCTCCATATGTATATAGACTCTTACAAATTTCATGTTTAACTACTAATACCATAACATCCTAGTGGATTATTCATCCCTACATATTTTCCATATCATAACAGATCAGGTATCAAGACCAATATCCCATAGTAGATACATAACATTATCTTGTTTCCCATAGTGGATCAAGAACACAGAATTGAATCACATAGTCATATCATGATACATAAAACCCTAATAAAATTCCTTAGATAGACATATAATTGAAGAACCACCAATAAAATAATAAAAACCATATATATGTGTTCCACAAGATTATAAAATATTCATTATAACATAACCAATAGAATGAAAATTCGTTTCATAAATTTTTATTAGTCCATCAAATCACAAACCATTGAAAATAAATTGTTTTTATAAACATCTCATAATAGTAATAATAGACCATGTAGATAAATAATAATAATAATTTTACCATTTCATCATATCCCCAGTAAAAAATAATAATAAACAATTTTTGTTGTTGTGGTGAATAGAATTTCCATATAAAGATCATTACACAATTATTGAGGAAATTATACTTCCCTTTAGAAATAAAATATTTAAAAATTTAAAATTTCCAAAATATGAAAGAAAATTTTTCCTTGAAAATAACATTTAAATATTATAAATTAATATTCAAATAATTTAGTGTTCATGCTGGTGGGGAATTCTATTCATGTCATGTAAGTCAAAATAACGATTTATTTGAGGATTTCTGAAAAAACTCAAAACTACCATGTCTATAAAATGACATGAATATTTATTTTAAAATATTTTTTAAAAAGTAAAAAATAATTAAAAATTAAACTAATTATTATAATATTGCTATTAAAATTATATTGAAAACATTTTTGGAAAACATAGATATGAATGAAACAAAATTTCCGACTGAAGAGAATTTTTTTTTTCCTTTAAATAATTATTATAGAATATTGAGAACATAAATAGGGTAAAATTAATAGATAATATGTAATATATATAATAATATATTATAATAAAATTCATTATATTATTCAGAGCTAGACCTTTAAATTCAATAATTTTTAGAACAATCATAAACAATCCTCATAAAAAAGATATTGTATCATAAAACCCATACTGCTTCAAAAATTTTTAATCTATAATACCATGAAACAAATAAACCTATATAGAAATTTAAATTCCCAAAATAATTCATAATATAAATCATTTGTTAAATTCATGTGTAGTATATACACCACAAATTAGAAATAAGTGGTGAATATAACATGTGAATCACATAAATAAAAGTGACACAAAAATCTTTTACATCAAGTCTTCACATGTTAGAACCTCATTTATAATATATATTGGATTATTATACATATATTTAAGAACCATAATATTATATATAATAAATTATATAACAAAGTAATAACCTTTTGCCACCTTGTTACTAATGCTTCTTTGATATAATCCCTTCTTCAAGTAATAACTACATTGTTTTTCATGTGTGTTTTTATTTAGTAATATAAGTTCATGTACATTAATCATAATTACATAATTTAATGAAATTTAATCAAGATATAAATATAATATTTATTATTTATATACATATTTAGAGTCATCTATTGAGGTTATATATATACAAATTAATTACACCCTTCATGGAGACATTATGTTGTATGTAAACATGAATGTTGTCATCATTTTTCTGATGGATGGAATGAAATAAAGGATAATGATAATTAAAATTTATTGAATCATTTTTCATAACATATATAACATATATTCATTAAATATTTACATATTACCTTCCATTTAAATATATAACCAAAACTGTATCATATCACTTCGTGGAAGATGTACTTTACCCGTACTCATGAGCGACGTTATTGATTTTCAATAGATGATAATGTAAGAAAGTATATCTCATATTGTAATTTTAGGTGAATAATAATTTAATATATTTATATATATATATATATAATAGTTAAATCCATCACTATATAAATCTTTGGGTGGTGTTGATGGAAAAAAAAATTGATCGGTTCACCAGGCTGTATTCTTCCTTACACATGATAGGCAGTTTTCTTTTCTAATTTAATATAAGAGTATATTGATATAGGTTTTTCCATTATCATAATAACATATTAGTTTATTAAATATAAATTTTTTTATTTTTTCATCATATTTGAATTGTATCTCACGTGGTTAGAAGATAAATTAAAAAAAATTCATTAAGAACAATCTCCCCTAGAAAATATTTTTTGGATAGCTCTAAAATCCTTATATAGAAGGTTTTACATTAAAAAAAAGGCCTCCAGAACATGGTAATGAATGTAATAGATTTATTTTTTTATGGTTTAGATGTACCAAAATGAATTGAAAGTATGAAAATTAGGGGATATGGGGTTTCATTTTATATGTGCGGGGAGAGGGCACACTTGGAATTTAAAAAAAATTAATATATACCCAAATTTTAGACATAAAAATGGAAAAGGGGGATCATTATCAAACATTAAATGATTTAAAGTATGAATATATATATATAATATAAAATTGAAATGCTTATATGTCAATTTAAACCTCATAATTTTAGTTTAACCCCTAGTAAACCTATTTTTAAATTATCCACGGTAATTAGCTATCACTATTTTTACTAATAATTATGAAAAAATATTTCTAGGATTATTATAAAATTATTATAATTATTATTAAAAACATGAAATACATTTTACTGACTTTATATTATAGAAGTGGTAGAATATAATTTAATATTAATCTTATACATATAGTGGAAGAGTGGTTTTCTAACAAGAAGGTTTTCATATTTCTAAGAAGTTTTAAAAGAAAATGGGACATTATAAATGATTTAAATTATTTTTCAATAACATTAAATATTTTTTTACTATTTAAAAAAATATAAATCTTTTTAGAAAACTATTAAAAATTAACTCTTTGATAATTTCAACATTATAAATTTTAAAAAATGAATTTTAGTTTTTCCAATAAATTTTCTAAATATGGAAGTTATTAATATTATTATTTTATAAAAAAATTACCTAATTCATTTTCTTATAAAAAATGAATTTTTGAATCATATAAAGACCATATAAATAATTATGTACATATTTGTAAATATATTTAATTTATACAAAACATTCTGACGTAATTTTAAAAATGTATCCATTCCAATTCATACCACCAATTTTAAGGTCTATGTTTTAACTGTATCTCTTAGATAACATTATTTATATTACAGTTCATTTATATTTGAGTTTATATATATCAAAGGATATGAAATAAATTAAATTCATTTGAAAAAAATGTATCATAAATTATAAGGGTGTTAAATTATACTCCCTCCCCCTTGAAATAAATTTCACCCTTGAAATTATATCTATTTTATACATAAAAATTATGTAACTTCTACCTCATCATATCATGAGGTTCCCACATAGATTCTTCAAATTTTTGGTTTCACTAAAAATAATTCAACAGATTAGTATCCTTGTTTCATTGAACATTCTCAATATGATCCATAATATACACTGTTTATTCAAAAAAGTTTGATCATTCTTCATTTGTATGATCTCTAAGTTCAATATATGTGAAGGATCAAGTATGAGAATCCATTGGAGTGATACATGGAACTCATCATGGACATGAGATTGTTTTGGTGGTATATGAAATAAAAATAAAAAGTTTCCTACTCAATCATTAATATCTAAGGGGACATTATTCATGGGGAATATATTTCATTTTCTTAACAAACCCCATAACCTTATTCCATGGAAAAATTACCAAAAAATGCTCACTGGCTTCAAATTATAGATCACATTGAGGATTGTCAGCATAACATTTCTATAAACCCTAAACTACCTTGATGTCTTACTAAATAGCTTTAAAATTCAATTCCATTTCCTCAACTAGATCAGGTTCGAATATCTTTGTCGCTCAAACTATATCCTAGAACATTGGAGTTCTGCACCAATTTCTATATTGGATTTCATAAACATCTATTTTAATTCATGAGTGAATGTTATTGTCGTAAGATAACATGATTAGTTAATGTTGTTCTTCCCAAAACCCATTGATATCCGTAGAACACGGTATAATAATATCCAATAGGGTTTGGACAACTCTCTTGGAGTGACAACTTTCCGAGGATGATACCCAATGTTGAAACATAACATTGCAACCAAATCATATTGATGAATTATCCATAAAATTGATGTAAAAATATGATCCCAATAAAATACAATAGAATGTTTTCCTCTATGAAACCAAACCATTTCCTTGATGTATATCTTGGATATCTAATTTAAAGATAAATATTATCTTATATAAATGAAGTATCATACTTCGTATGGCTATCAAATGTAACCCATATAACTTTCTTCATTTTAATGTTTTTGGGGGTTATGATGACTAAATTCATCATGATGCCTTCTAATTTTAATTATGGTATGGTTAATGGTTGTATGATCCTCTTAGAATTCATTATCTCATCCTTAATTAATGTTCTAAGGATCGAATAATAACTGATAGGGGGGGGTTGAATCAGTTGTTCACTTTTTATACGTTTCAAAACATTAATAAACTAAAACCCTACTACATGTTAAGATTTCATTCATTATCAACCTTTATCAAATAAATAATAATAAAATAATAATAAACCATGTAAGGAACACACGATTTAAATGGTTTGGCATCAATGTGAGAACCTAATTTCTTACCATAGCCACTCCTACTTGTCTGACATCATCTTGTGTCGCCTCCTGTTAGACACCTTCTATCTCCTGACAGGAATGATTATACTGACTCCCATAAATTTAAAATGTCTTCTCAAAGATAAATTGTTCCAAACACTAGAATAAAAACATTGTAGAATCTCCTCCACAAATGACCAGTCTAAATCATCAATCCAATTTGGCTAAGTCTGATCTTCTCAATACGGTATTGGTAGTTTTTATTTTTTACATTCATTAAAAACTCTAAGAAAACTTCTTCAATCTGGTGGGAACCTTTTACATTTAATTCTTTTGTGATCCACATTTTCCATGTGTGTGAAAGATAAAATGAGTGATTGATACGAGCACATATTTATAGGCAACTCAGTAAAAAAAGCATGAATCTCAAAAATATTTCTCGCTTCCTCAAATCTCAAAATCTCTTCAAATATTTTACATTTAATCTTAAATATTTAAATTCTTAAAACCCCATTAAATGTCACTAAGATTTACACAATGTCCAAATTATGGGTTTTTTTGAAATCTTCATATCTTTCGTACAATGATATTTTTGGATCATGGTTTCAATTTTCTTAGAAACATGCTCAAAATTGTTTTTCAATTTTTCTCATAAACATATTCAAAAGATTTGTACTTTTTAGCCTAGAAACATTCTTAGAAATACGTTTCTAAATTGTTTAGAAATTAGGTTTTTAATTATGTAGAAATTAGGTTCCGAATTGTTCAGAAATCATGTTCCAAATTTGTTAGAAATCTAGTTCAAATTGTGCAGAAATCAGGTTCGGAATTGTTCATAAACCAGGTTCTGAATTTTGTTGAAATTAGGTTTCAAATTATTAAGAAATAAGGTTCCATGTTATGAAAAAATCAAGTTTATAATTATACATAAATCATTTTCTGAATTATTTATAAATCAGGTTCCAAATTAGGAAGAAATTATCTTCCGAATTGCCCAGAAATCAGATTCCAAATTTCATAGATATCATGTTCTGAATTGTAAAGAAATTAGGATCTGAATGCTTCAATAATTAGGTTCAGAATTTTTTAGAAATTAGGTTCCAAATTTTATAAAAATCGGATTATGAATTATTTATAAATCAGTTTTTGAATTACGCAAAAATAAGGCTATAAATAATTTAGAAATCTGGTGTTAAATTATGCAAAATTCAGGTTCCAAATTATGTATAAATCAGGATTTGAAATATCAAAAAATAATGTTCTAAATAATGCAGAAATCAGGTTCCAATTTTTTCAGAATTCAGGTTCCAATTTTTCCTATAATGTTTCTCAGAATTTTGATCCGATTTTTCATAGAATTTTGGCCATAATTATAGATCCCAATTTTTCCCAAAATGTTTCTTGTTGAATGTCTTAAAAACTTATCACCATTTCTTCAATATTTTTTATCAGGAAAATTTTCATGATTTTTAAGAATATTATTACTAGAAAAGTATCATATACTTTTTTTTGAAAGTTTCAGAAACTTTCTAACATCTGACTCTTCAAAAACATTCTCTTTCAAGAATCTACAAAAACAAAAAGGAATTGAACAACATATTTCAACATTAGAAACTTCTTTATTTCCCAGTAACAAGGAAAAACTTATAGCAACCAACATCTTCAACATCCTGTAAATCAAAACATTATTCAAAAAAATAGTTAGTTTTTGAAAAATAGAAAACTATTTTATAACAAAACACCATAAAGGTTCTTTATTCTCTGCCTTTAGATTTGTTGATAAGCCATGCCAAAGTATTTTCCAGATCTCATAATTTTTCCCCAACTCATGTTTTTGACTTTTATCAAAACATAGAATTTTTCAAAAGAGAGTGTCCTGACCCGATATTACTAGATAAGGTAATGTTATTGAAGGATTTCCATCCCTTTATTACAAGAAATATTTTCATCCATGTAATGAAAATCTCCGCTTTAATTTTATCTTTCTCTTTCTCGATTTTCTTTTTCTCTCTGATTTTCAATGTTCTCTTCACCATTATATGATAGCCATAGCTTCATATTCATAAAAGAAAAAAAACTTATTACAAAGTAAAATGTTGTTTCTTTCTCTCCCCCCTTGACAATATAATCTAAATCATGGTGGGGGATACATCCTTTTGAGGTTTTGGAAGGCGAGGTACTAGGCTGAACATGAAGTTGCAGCCTTAATTCAACAAACCATTCCATTGAAATTACTTTTGTGAAGATCTCAAAAATTTGAAACTTTGTTGATGTTTATTCCATCAAAACAACTTCAGTGGAAACTATCTCTTTTATGAAGTGATATTTTATATTAATATGTTTTGATCATGATTGATGGACACGATTTTTGAAAGATCAATTTCACTGCAATTATAAGAAATTATCTTTAATGGTTTAGAAAAATTTACTTTCAAATCTTCTAGATGAACATTCATCCCCATAATTAGAGTACAACCCCGAGTAGTTGCAAAATATTTCAATTTAGGTGTGCTCAATGTTTCTGAACATTGATTTTTACTATGAAAACTCATGCAATAGTCACCCTAGAAAATTTTTTCTCTATACGTTTATTTTCTATCATTATAATCACCAACCCAATCAGCATCAGTGTAACCAGGAAAACTTATCACCCTTTTTATTTTGCATAACTACCCATATGATATCGTTTGTTTGACATATTTTAGAATCCTATTTTTCCATCATATGTGATTATTTTGTTTCACATTGATACCTAGAATATAAAGTAACCATATAAATAGTATCAGGATGTGAAGCTACAAGGTAAAGAGAACTTCCTATTAACTTCTGAAAATTTTTCTGATTCACATTGATTCCAGATTCATCTTTTCTCAGCTTTGTGTTCACTGAAATAATATTTGAAACATCTTTTAATTTTCCCATTCCAAACGTCCTTTTCAATTCCTTATCATTATATTCCTGAGATTAGAACATGTGTCTTTATTTTTTTGAACTTGTAATGCAAAGAAGAATGTTAATTTCCCTGACATTGACATTTAAAAACTCTTCTTCATTTCTTCAACAAACACTTCACAGACCTTTTCTTCCTTCCCAGAAAAAATTATACCATCCACATAAACAATTATAATTAATGTTCCAGAGTCAACATTTTTCACATAAAAGTTTCTAGAAACAATTCCTTTGGAAAAGTTCATCCTTCTCAATCAAGTGTCATGATTTGAATACCCGTCACGAAGAACTTGTTTCAACTCATACAAATCTTTCTTCAATTTAAAAAATTTGTTTTCCTCATCTTCAAGTATATACCCATAAGGTTGTTCAATTTTAATATCTTCCAAAATTTCACCATTTAAGATGGATTACGTTACAGCTATATAATAGACTTTGTAATTACAAAGAGCATCTACTACAAGAAACATTCAAATAGTTTCTATACTAGCAATGGGGGAAAATGATTCATCAAAATACACACCATCCACTCGTGTATATCCTGTAAAAACAAGTCTTTATTTGTTTCTTGAAACTTCACCATGCTAATTAATTTTTTTTGTAATCACACTTGGTTAGGATAACATTATTATTTACTGTCATTGGAACATGTTCCCATGTTTCATTATTTTTAGTCCGATCCAACTCTTCATTCATAGAATCCACCCATTATTTATATTGAATAGCATCTGAAACTTATTCTAGTTTATGTTTTAAGATAAGTGAAGTCTAATTTTCTAATCTCAACTTCATTATCGTCTGAGCTAGAGCGTTCTGATTTCCAATAATATTTTTTAATTCAACATATTTTCATAAGGAATGAAATATCATACTTTTTCCATTAGAATCACTTTATTCACCACAGGACTCATGTAAAACATTATGAGGTTGTTTTGAATAACATTCACTATTGTTGGATTTATCTAATGTTTCTTCCTCATCAATATCAAAAACTTTTCTTAATGAACTTTGATCATTAATTTCCTTCAAATCAAATGAGTCTACCAACTTTTGAAAACATTGGTTCAAACATTCATAAATTCTTCTATTTGGTGAATAACTCATGAATGTTCCTTCCATAGCTTTCTCATCAATAATTCCCAAATCCATATTTTTTACATTAAGTTGACCTAGAAATCCGAAGACTTTGATGTATTTCAATGAGGGTTTTTTGATATAACCCATTTCATAAGAAGTCATGTTGGTTTCTGGTCGGAACAAGTATCTATTTTAACATGTTCAACAGTACTAAAACCTTCTCTCGAAAAGGATCTTGATTTTTTGTGTTATGATAAAATACTTCTTCCCATACCCACCAAGCTCTTATTCATCCTTTCTAATACAACAATACTGATGTTTGATACCATGATTTCATAATTAGGATTTAACAGATTTTTTTATGAATTCAGTTTCATTATCTATCCTCATCTTCAGTATGGAAACCCCTAATTCATTATCATCATCTTTTCTAAAGAATTTAAACATTTAAATAGCCACTAACTTTTTCTTAAGGAAAATGGTGTTTGTAATCCATGTGAAATCATCAATAAAAGTGATAAAGTATAAATCCCCTTTTTTTGATTAATGTCTCATAGGCCCACATATATTAGAATTAATGAGCTCATTTTGTTTACTATATTGAATCTAAACTCTTTTATGATTTTTGTTAGTCACCATTCCTTTCTAGAAAGTAATATAAACATCTTCTTTATCTTCATTTCAATTCTGGAGAATTCTTAACAAAATTGACTTTAGAAAACATATTCATGTTCTTATACCAACGGATTACACATATTTTGTTCCACAACCTATTTTCTTCTTCTACATTCAAATAACAAGAGTTATTGTATTATCTAATTTGAAAGAGATTACCATAGCATCATTCTCCTTTTGTAATGAATTTATCATTTTTCACACTTCTAATGATACAAGAATCCTTTCTGAAGATTACTTCATTATAATTATCAAATATTTGACTAATACTAAGTAAGTTATGTTTTTCCCATGAAAAAGTGAGACATCCTTAGATTACAGTTTTTTCGATTCAATCTCCTACATTCTGATTCCTTTAATTTTTAAGGAACTATAATTTCAAAAAGTAACCTCTCCTCCATCATGATATTAAATATGTTCCAAATATCTTTATACCACTTGTCACGTGTGATGAACAACCACTATAGAGAATCCATGGTTTTTTTCATCTTGATTTATTTCGAATTTGTCTCAATAATAACATCTCTGTAACCACCCTTATTATTTTTAATTGTCTACTCTTTCTTATCATAAGAAACGTTTTCTGGAAAGAGTGTCATGAATTGATTGGAATGATGAACAGACTGATCAAAACTTCCAACAATTTATTCTAGACATTCAAAATTAATATTTGTTGGAATTTTTCTGACATCTTGAGAATTCACCTTTTCAACACTATGTGAGTGAGGAAATATACACATTCTTTTTTCACTATTTCATCTACTTTTCTCAAACCTTCATCTAGGGTATAGAAAAACTGTGCGATAAATTATAAGCTATATGACCATAGATTCTGAAACACCAATAATAACATTGAAATTTTGATTTTTTATTAAAGAATGATCTTTTGGTATAGAATCTTTTTTGATGATGGTAACTGCATTCCGAATTAACATTATCAGGATATAGACCATCTTTTCTTTTAATTGATGTTTCAAACATTGCATATTTGATAGGTTTCTCACAATTTTTTTCCACACAACATTTCTCACAACTTCTTCTAGAACCCTAAATATTATAAGAATTTTATGAACCCTTTTTTTGGTAAGATAAGATTTCACCAAATTCTCATAAAGATCCATCGCAGCAATTTTAGATGTCTCAATGTTTACTACTGTAGCTCTGTTGAAGTTTTCATTTTTCTTTCTTAGGGTTTTCTTAGACTTGAGATTTTTTTATTGAAACTTGTTAAATTATTCTTCCTTAGATTCCATCTCCTCTAAATGTTATAAAATCACCTTTCCCTATTTAACATTTATATGTTTGTATCTTAGAATATCTTGAATGTATTCATCCTCCTCCTTGATGAAATATTTTATTCCTTTAGAGACATCTTCATGATCATTTTTCATTACTAAAATTTAATTATTAAGAGATTTTTTTTCTAAAGACTTGAAAGAAGTTAGGTTTTGAGCTAATACTCTCTATAATATTCATCACCAACTTTTTCACTCAATGTGGAGTCCTTAGTTTTCTCAATATTTCCAAAAAATGGTTTGAATTTTTGAAAATATTCATATTCATAAGAATTGTTTTCAGTTGAGTATGATTAAATCTTCTCTTCTTTATGAAATAATTCTTCTTTATTTTTTAAGACTTCTCTTCTTTATCATTTTTGTTTCACTCTTTCCATCAGATTTTTCATTGGAATCATCTCGATAATCTCCAAATTTTTTCTTCAGGAAATTCATAGAAAATTTCCCAATTCCACCATAGTCAAAACATTTGATAGGAAATTTTTCCTCTATACTTCCGTATTCATCTTTGATGGTTCTTAGATATAAGAGACATGATTTTTTCATTTAAATCATCATCTTTCTTGTCATCAGATTCAAAAGCATCATCTTCATCAACTTTAGGGATTTTCTTCTTTATCATAGCTTCAAAATCCATTTCCACTTTCATTTAAATCATAAAGATTTTTTATTTTCTCATTTTATAAGCAAAATGATAGTTATTAAATTCATAAAGAGTTAAATAAACCTTATTTTATAGGGAATAAAATTTAGAATCAATCTTTTCTGGAATGTTTATTATAGGATTGTTCAAAATTTTAGAATCTTACAAGGAATATCTAAATCTTCGAATGTTGACAAAATTTTCATTAACTCTGGTGAAGTATTCATAAATTGTTTTATTATCTCTCATTCTGATTTCATCAAATATACTATGACGGATTTGCATCCTTGGATCCTTGACTTTTTTCCTTTGAAATCACTTTCCAGGTTGTCCCACACGCTTTTTGATGTTTTGAGGCCCATAACCTTCTGATAAACATTTTTTTTCACAAGGAAATAAGAATAGAATTTATATCCATTCCATAAACATGTATATTTATTTTATCAGCAAATGTCATGGAAGCATTTTTTTTAATAGGTGGAAAACCAATTGTAGTAGCATCAAAAAATTCAAGTCAAAGAGATAGAAGATAAAGAATCATCCAATTTTTTCATCCATAATTATTCATTCCATATAATGTAGAAATTCCTCTACTATTGATAGAATTAATATTCTCCATGATAAGGATTAAATAAGGGAACCTGCACTTTGATACCCCTTGAAGATACAAGGATTGAATAACACCTGATGGGTCAACATTAATGTGAGAACCTGCTTCCTTGCCATAGCTACTCTTCTGGGTCTATGGAAATCCACTACAATGAAAAAGTGAATACAACTTGTCTCAACTCTCATTAGACAAATTCTCTCTCTCGATACAGAAGATTATAGTTACTACCATATGTTTACAATGTTTTATTAAATAAATTTTTTTCCAAAAACAAGATTTTTTTTGTTGAATCTGCTCAAAAATGAACAGTCTGAACCCACATTCCAAATTTTCTATGTCCATTCTTCTGAATACGGTAAGAAAGGTTCTGATTTTTCTTTACCACAAAAACTGAAATAAAACATCTTCAATCTGGTGGGGACCATTCACATTTATTTTTTAGTGGTTTCCCTTTTTTTGCGTGTTTTAATGTTACAATTGATTTATTTATTTGAACACATATTTATAGGAAACTCATAAAACAAAGGAGGGAATCTTGAAAATCGTTCTCGCTTCCTCAATTCTCAAAAACAATGAAAATATATCATATTTACTCTTCAATCATAGACTTCTTCAAACCTCCTTAAATTTCTATGATATTTATGAAAAGATAAAATTCAGGTTCTCCTTTTTGAACTCTTTATATTTTTCTTGGAATGATAATTGTGGATCTTTGTTCCGGTTTTCTCAGAAACATGCTTAGAAATGTTGTTCATTTTTTCTCAGAAACATGTTCAGAAAAGTGATTCAGGTTTTCGTAGAAACATTATCAGAAATCAAGTTCAAAACTGTGAAAGAAATATGTACCAAATTTTTAGAATCCATGTCCCAAATTATTCAGAAATCAGGTTTTGAATTGTGAAGAAATCAGGTTCCAAATTCTTCAATAATCAGGTTCCAGATTTTTCAAAAAGTGGGTTCCAAATTTTGAAGAAATTAGGTTCTGAATTATGTAGAAATCATGTTTTTAATCATTCAGAAATTAGGTTATAAATTTTTCAAAAATAAATTTCCAAATTGCTCAGAAATATGGTTATGAATTTCTCAAAAATAAGATCATAAATTATGCATAAACTAGGTTCCGAATTGATCAGAAATCAAGTTTCAAATTGTTCATAAATCAGGTTCTGAATTATGTAAAAATCAGGTTATAAAATTCTCTGAAATTAGTTTCCTAATTATGTTGAAATCATGTTCTAAGTTATTAATAAATCATGTTCAGAATTATGCAGAAATAATGTTCTGAATTATATAGAAATTAAGTTCCAAATTATTTAGAAATTACATACCGAATTATGAAAAAATTAGGTTCCAAATTGTAAAAAATTGAGGTTCTAATTTTTCCTATAATGTTTCTAAGAATTTTGGATCCGATTTTTCTCAGAATGTTGCTTAGAATTTAGAATCCAATTTTTTTTATAATATTTTACATTGAATATCTTCAAACCTCTTCACTATTTCATCAACATATTTTTTCATGAACCCTTTCATGATTTGTGAGAACTTTAAGATCCAGAAAAGCATCATATTGTTTCTTTGAGAATGTTTTAGAAAATTTATAACTCTTGACCCCTTAATAACATTTTCTTTCAAGAATCATCAGAAACAAAAAGGGCATTAGAAACTTCTTTCAAAATTATATACTTGTTTCTATCTCAGTAACAAATACAATTTTCTAGCAACTAAGAACACCAACTTCTTGTAAATAAAAAATTTCTTCAAAAATATTTTAGTTGTCAAAAAATAAAAAACATTGTTAAAACAAAACACCATAATGGTTATTCATTAACATGATAAAAAATCAAGATCCAATTTATATATATTGAAGTATTCCTCTTTAATTAGTCACAATAATTTTTTTAAACATCTATACAACTTTTTACTTTTAGGATAAATAGGTAATGATGAACTGTGAGCCTCATCCAAGATCCCCTTATTTATTGTATGAAAAAACACATACATTATTCACGGTCCTTAGCATTCAATCATGATAAATATTAAAATTAGAAATATTTATAACCTTCTAATATAGTTGTATATCATCCTTTTCAACCTCTTTAACATTCAGATGGATATATGGTTGAAACAATATCAAAGAAATGTATGTTTTTCACATTACTTCATGATTTCATCATCTATCCTTCCAAAATATAGATATATTTTATATTTTTATCCTCATCATGGATAATATAAAATGATTGTTTTGAATCAAATCATCAGTTACCTTGTTCACATTCTGATTTTGGTATTGTATTGACCATTCATAATATTTAATTGGTTACAACTATCTTCTATAATTCATTTTAAACTCTATGTAAATAAATATATATATATATATATATAATAAATATTTATGATAAGTATATACACAATACCATTCTTTGTAAATACAATTCATCTACATAATTAATGCAAAACTTATAGAAACTCACTCCAATACATGAGTGGCATAAATTTTTTTCATGAAATATAAATCATCACGGTGAACAAACTGTGACCCAAAAATTAATCTTGATAATGCATCCCAATCACATATTTTATGAATCAATATATATTACAAACCCTTATCATATATCGTTTAGTATAATAAAAGGTGTAATTACATGCATTATTTTTATCTTCCTAAAATTTTACTCATATTCATATTTGAAAATGAACTTGGACCCCTTATGAGTTAACTCGGTTAGTGGATTGGATGTCATGAGAAATTTTCCACAAACCAATGATAATATCAAGAAAAAAAATAATATCTTAAATACTATTATTTTTTTGAAAAAACATTCAATAACTTCTACCTTCGAGGGATCCACTGTTATACCCTCTCTTGAGATTATATAACCCAAAATGAGATTTTGTTTATCTGAAATTAAATATATATAAATTTTTCAAACGAATTATCCTTCCTTAAGGTAATTAGCACAATCATCATATGATATTCATGGTATTCCTAGATCATAAATTATATAGTGATCTCATATATAAAGACTACCAAAAATCTAACAAGGAAATTTCTTTAGACTATATTAATTTAATCAATGAAGATATTAGGTTTAATAGTTAAACCAAATAACATCAATATATATTCATAGTGCCTATACATTGTACATAATTCTATCTTGGCTACATCTACCTTCTTAAAGAAAAACTTATTATATATATGATGAAGGATTATTTATAAAATTTATTGGGATCCAATAGATGATCGAACAATTTATCAATATGGGGAATATGATACATGTTCTTGACTGTGATCTAGTTCAGTTTCTGATAATAAATACATTGTCAAATCGATCCATTTTTCTTACTAAAAGAAATAACTTGTATCATTGAGGAGCCACAAATGGATTAATAGATCACATATAAATATTCTTCCAGATTTTCTTATTCACTTCCAATAATTTAATCAGAGAAATTTTATACGGAGTCTTGGAAATTCGTGTAGCACTAGGTATGAGTTCTATTAAGAACTCAAACTCATGATTTGCTGAAATAAAATTATATATTAACATAAAAAACCCAATCATAATATGAATATCATTGATATTGATTTTTTTGATAACCATATAGGATAAAAATTCCTTTTGGATATAAATGAAGTCCCATACAATGGATGAAATTTTCCTTTTATTGTTTTATTAATCATCATACCAATAAATGAGGATGTATTAATTAAGAAAATGAAATGTGACTTCCTTGCTTCAACAATTTATATGTGAGGAATAAAATGAAATCCAATGAATTCCTAGAATCACATTAAATTTAATTTAAATAGAGAATCATACGATTTTATTAAAGAACATTCCAAAAAAATCAATCCGAGAGAAACTTTAGGAATGATATGAAACCATCATACCATTAAAAGTTCTGACTACTATCTCAATTTCTAATCATTGAGATGGTTATATAATATCTCATTCGTTGTAATAGATTTAAAAGATCTAGAAGAAACATAATCAATTACAACATTTACTTCTCTATAAGGGATAATAAGTTTACCTTTCACCACATCATTCTTATAATCCACTTCACTAGTCGTGATCACATGAGAATTTCCTTATTCATTAGAAGTAAGAGGTTTTTTATTCCATTCATCATCATAAACGTTCATATTCATGAAATTATTGGAATAATTCCCATACATGTTTCATTTAATTTTTTATCTATTTTTTTTGAAATAGTTAGTGTATTATCCATTTCTATGTGTTAACCAGACCCCTCATCACATTTCAACATTAAAAAGATTCATGAACCACTTGTTAATATTTAAATCACCTTCTAGTTTCATTTAATAAATCCCATTGATGTTTCTACCCCCATTTTTGGCATGTAGATAGTTGGAATGTGTTTCCTCATTTTTATTTAATCAAGTTATCATGAGGCTCAATCTTCTTTTACTTATCAGAATGATGGTAATTATTTAAAAAAAAATATTTCTACCATGAGTTCACATCAAACAGTTTGTTCATATATGACAAAGTCTCTTATATCTAAAAACATTTTATGACATGTTTTTAATCCACTAATGAATCAATCAATTTTTTCTTTCAGGTCTAATGATTAAACCAAAGATAGATATTGCAATTCTTATAAAATGTTCTTGATATGTATCAATGGATTGATTTTAATCTTGACTAATCTCAATGAAATTATTATCCAACATTGTATATAGAATATAAGAGAAGTAAATATTGAAAAATACAATCTAAACCTCTTACCATTCCATTCAATCAATTTCCTCCTTATGTCTAATATTATTAATAATGTTCCACCAAAGATCCTATTTTCCATCTAAAAAATTAATAGATATGACAAAATTTTAATGTTCAATGAAATAGAGAAGATAAAATATATTATCAATAGTGATTATCTATAACCAACTACTAGTGGATCTGAATACGCACTAAATGAATGTGAATGTTGCCTCATGAAGGACTCAAAAAATGATTGTTCCATCTTTTTCTTGTTTAGAAAATAAATATGATCTATGTGTTGGTAATTTTTCATGATTATAGAAATTATATTTTTAATTCCATCACACATAACATTTTTTTAGAAACACAATCATTTAATTTGCCATCATATTTATAATGAATTGAATTCCATTATGTCTGAGCCATTGGCCAAGACAAAAAAAATTATTTGAGAAAGAATAATTATATAGAGGAACAACATAATCATTAAAAAATCAATTATAGTATTTTTAAAAACAAGAAACATCAATTAAAACTATCAAACCATAGTTTTAACCAAGGTAATTTATGGTTATCATTTATTTATATCCATCATGATTGTTCTTAAATACTTTTTCAATTACTGCTACAAATCCCCTAGGAGTGACATACTAGTTTTAAAGAAAGATCCATTATAGTGCAGAAGGTGATAATGAAGTAAAACACTTATGCCCCCTTTTAGAGTTATTTCCCTCAGGTATAACATTTTTTTAGCCAGACCATATTTTATTATATTGATATGGATATTATTTAATTAAAAATACTCACTATATCGTTCAGAAATATTAAAATTATTTTCTTATACATTGAATTTTCTTAAGGGTTATAAATAAAAGTTTTCTTATCATAGTTTGTAATGTTCAATTAAACCATTCTCTAATAAAAACTATAATGACCCAAGATTTTCATACATAAATAATAAATTTTTTAGATTAATATTTATTACATTTCAAAAATAAGTGCACAAGGAACATAAATGATTAGTGTATTTAAAGAAAATATACACAATCATATAATCTCATGACAGATCCTCAATATCCCCCAAAAAATCCTTCTCATTTAGTAATTTTATAGAGCTACCATACTTAAGGAATTTCATCATAACTAAGGGGATAAAAACATAATAAAAGGTGATATAAGAAACCCAGTAATGGTAAATGTGGGAGATATCAATCAATGACCATATAAAATCAAAATATAAGAATAAAGGCATGAGGTCATGATTATAACATACAAAGTTCACGCAGAATTTATCCGGGAATGTATAAATTATTCATATCCTAAAACATTATATTTTGAAATAAAATGAACTATACAAGATATAAATCATGATAAATCAACCATTAACCATAAGTTCATGTCATGTTAATTTTAAAAAATCAAATGTTTAAAACCCATTTAATATATATATGTCAAAATATTGAGACCGCCAAATCATAGTTGATCATGAATCCCTACATATTTCCCATATCATAACAGATGATTTATATCCACTTGAATCCCATAGTAGATAAAGAACAATGACTTGTTTCTATAGTAGATCAATGACCTTTACTTTATTCACATAATTATCTAATGAGATATAAAAAATAACCAATGTATATTAGGGATCTATAATTTTAGGACCACCCATGACCAAATGAAAACCATATATATGTTTTCGAAAATATCATAAAATATTCATTATAAAATAACACATTGAATGAAAATAGGTCTAATAATCATTTTACTAGTACATAAAATAATTAAACATATAAAATATATTGGCTTAATATAAATATCATCATTATAATCACAAAAATTCAAAATAAAGAACAATGATGATTCAATTCTATCATATCCTGAATAAAACATAGGAAACATTAGAGATTTTTTTGACAAATCAAAACATCATAAGAATTTCATTAAAAAATTTATTGTAAAAAATATACTTTCGAGATTGATATATACTATTTTAAATGAAAATATAAAATATTATTTTTAATAACATTTCATTTGAAAATTACATCAAAAACATATAAGTGAATATTTAAATAGTTTAGTGATAATGACTGTCAAATGTAACATTCATTCTATATATGTTAAAAAATGATTCATCTGACATTTTCAATACAAATTCATAGGGACATCTATAAGAAATAAATAGGAAGATACCTTTTAAACAAGTTTTTAAAAATTAAATCACTGTTAAAAATGAATTTAATGTCTTAGCGGCGGTTATGAAAAAATTTCGGATAATGTTTTTTTAAACATGGATATGGGAGAAAATTTATTTTTCACTGAAGGGAGAAATAATTTTGTATTTACTTTAAAATAACAATTATATATATTAAGAATAGATTTTCCCATGCACAAGTGTTATCATATCATTTAAGGATATTTCTCATAAACTTCTACCCAAACACTTCAACTGATATCACAACCCCAAGCATCCCCACACTCCAATTCTCTTTCCCAAAAACCATATTCTCTATATTCATGAATACACCTCCACCTCCACCTATACCTAAACCCTATTCACCACCTACCCTTCACATATCTTCTCTTTATGGCATTCTACCCTGACTTGGAATCCCCTTCACACATCTCATCTTCTCCACATCCTCCTTTAACTCAATGTCCTCTAGGTTCTTCAAATATGTTATGTGTTTTAACCACCATCACAACATCCAACTGCAGCGAAGTGATTTCTATCTTCATTGGATAAATTTTTTATCATACTAACTCTTTACCAAATCAGTTCTAATCTATTATTATCTTAATTGTCACTTATAAATTCTCATGTTTTCTCTTATTTAGTAGTTTTGTGATTCTATCCATTCTTCTAACCATTTATTTTAACCTTACATTATTTAGTTATATTATCTCTTTTATTTTCCTTAGATTATTTAACTTGAAGTGAAAGGGATCTTCTATATATTAGTATAAATTTCTTGTGACTTGTAGTTATTTTACATTAATCTATTTATTTCTTCCTCTCCCATATCTTATCTAGCTCATATTATTATAATGTATTTGTGGTAAACTTATTCCACTACATAAATTTATTTATTTCCTTTTCCCCTAACCATAATGTCTCTAAAAACACTAATCTGGTTTTTCATTATATTTTAGATTTCATAAGGGTTTATCTCTTCTAACAAGCACTTAATTGGTTATCATGTACAAAATATATCTAATTTTATTCCTTCATGTTAAATGAATGTATTTTCAAAAACTATGCCACCAATTTTTATCTATGCATTACCTATCTAAATATTGATTATTTATAATATCATCATCATATTGGATCACTATGTTCTGTTATAATATTAACTCACTAAATTGGAATATTTATATTTCTTTGTTTACATATATAATCTTTTCTTTTTCATGGTATGTAATTTCATTATGAATATTATCATATTATCATTTTATTCTTCTATTTGAAATATTAGATGTGCATGTTTTTTCTAAATCAACATTTCCAATTCATATTAACACTCAATATTAAATTTATAATACTTGTATTTTATCATTCTAATTTTACCATCCATGATAAATATATTTACTATAATGAATAATTTTTTCTTTTAATATATTCATAGATGGAATGTTAAACTCATTCATACAATGTGGAAATATCTCATTCATATTTTACAATTACTTTTTTAGTAATTTTTATATATCTTACAATTGGTACATACTTTTGGAGCTAATATGTGACCTATGTTTGATAGATTAATGGTCTATGAAATTCCATGAAGAGATAGATAATAATTTTGGACCATAGTTGATCTCTATATATAGAATCCATGTTTACATTAAGAAATTATTTTTTAAATAGTAATTTAATTTATATTGATATTCATTTTATAGATACATTAATTAAGAACCAATATTATATTTTTACTCATTATGTGTTTCAATTAATTCATATATACAAATTTTTTCTATACTAATCAGGTAAAATATTGTTTTTCTCTTTATATATTGAATTTTATATCTCAATATAGGTATATTGGTATATTTAATATTCATATTCAAAATATGAAATGTAAATCTTTAAATGGATGAAATAAATCAACAGACTATTCTTATTTCATTATTCATATAATAATTAAAAAAATTAATTCATTGAGATGTTATTGATGTAATGTTAAAATTATCACCAATTTTTCAATATAAATCGATGTTGATAGTTTTTTCTAGATATCCTTGTTATGTTAACATAGATAAAAATTTGGTTCTGGAAATTACTTTTCATGTCATATTTTCTACTTATGCTTACGTACTCATATGATTTAATGAGTTAATTATTTGAAAATTTAAAAAGAGATTGGATAATAGTAATAAAATAACACACTAATATAATATTCTACATTCCTTTTATATTATTTTATTTTTGAATGAGTTTTTTCAATCAAAATATTTCACATCCAGGTAGCTGAGAACAGAAATAATGTTTTACGACATTATGCATTCAAAAGGGAATATAATTTTATTTAGATTCAGGTATGAAAATACAAATTCCATTAACAATCGTACTTATTGTTATTATTGTTTTTATTTTCTAATAGTCTGTTAGTTTTTTAACATATTTAAATATTATTCCATAATTTATGGTTTACAAAATGACCATTACTATGAACTCATCATTCGTGGTAAAATGAGATCTAAAATTTGGGTTGCATATAACCACAATGAGAGGATCCTATGGATGTCATTATTATTTTCTCATAAATATGTGTCTTGTTCTATAAATTACTTTTGATGTAGAATTTTTAACATTTTATTACTTAGTAATTTGATTCAATGGGTTAATTTTCTGTTAGTTTAGAAGGACCTAGGAAACTTTTAATGAAATAACATACTAATATTTTAGTCTTTATATCATTAAAGTAATTTGGTATTTTTATGAATTTTTCCATTTAAATATTTCAATGTCCAATAGTTAATAAGGGCGATGGTTTTCATGCCATTATTCATTAACATGAATTGAAACTAGATCTATTTGGATACAGGTATGTAAAAAGAGCTTCACATAATAATATTATTTCTAATTATAATAATTATTTTTCTCTTAAATTTTTAACTTATGTAATTATTATTCTATAATTTTACTTATTAAAAATGACCATTCATATGAAGGATTATTCTAAAAAATTTATTTTTTGAATTTTGGTTTTACATAACCATAATGAAAGGTTTCTCATTAAGGGATGTTAATATGATTCCTTTGGAGAATTAACAATCAATCGATTTGAGTCCACTAGTTAAATTCTTTTGTGTATCTCTTTAATAGAAGGATTGGTTTGTTTGGACAAATCAATATTCTATAATTTTATTTTATGAGTTTTTTATAATCCTTTCTATTTTATTTTTGGGGGTTTGAATTGTATATATATATAACACAAATAGAAAATATAATGATCTCATTTTTTCCATATATAGAAATTGAACACATACACAAATAAATATATATATATATATATAATATTTTTTTATATACAAAAAAGATATTATTAGTTATATAATAATGTGAAATATTAACATCACATATTGGTAAATCCATTTAAACCATGATCACCAATAGAAATTTCATTTCATTTTAAGGTGTTTTCAATGTTTTTTAGAACATGTGTAGAGTATGACTCATAATGTTATATTAAATCACCGATTATAGTACATAAATTTATTCATTGTGAAAGTTCATATAGGAAATGATAAACTTTTCAAGGAATATATAAACATGGTCTCTAGTTTCAAACCAACTAGGGTACCCATTATATTTATATATTTTTCGAAAAATAATCAAATTTTTATAAGTGGTTTATGTTATTTTTTAATTGAAAAAATGAAAATAATAGAATGATAAAATAATAAAATAACAAGAATGACTTTTTAAATTACGTATTAGATTCAGTTATAAATTAATTTATGTACTATGTTTAGTATACTACATTAGATTTTATAATGTTTTCATTAGATTTAATATTTTGAATTTCAAATTTTAATGTATGTTTTATTCCTTTTCACTTATAACACTCTTATAATGTATGTCTGATGATTATGTATAACATAATTTGAAATTGATACCTTCCTGTCAATATAACTAGTATTTGGTACCATTGTTTACAAGCCTTCCATTTTTATCATTCTAATATACTATTCAGGGATATATTTATAGACATATATGTCTCTAAAAATTGAATTCAAAATAATTTATAACTTTAATTCTTACTAATGTGTGTATCATATGTATTGTTTTAATATAAACTCATTTTCAACATTCATTAAATCCTATAGACAAAATAATAATTTTGTAAAAGTAAAACATACTACTAATATACCTTCCCACCTGATAGTGGATGTAAGAAACTATTGCCGTTAGTCAAATACCTAATATTGTTAGTGGTAGTCATTTATATAACTAAATGTTTTATTTTTAACCAACAAATAAATGTAATTTGAATTTAAAATAATATTTAAAATCTTTTTTTAAGTACCGTTTTTAATTTTCATTCATTTTGATAATATAATTTCCAACATGTGTTAAACATCCTTGACTAGAAAAGTTTTTTTATTAAAATAATCATGTCAGAAAATCTTTCATCACGTTTTTGAAGTTTATGTTTTTTTGGTATTTGATGCATTACAACTATTTCTATTGATTGGATGCTACACATTTCGATGATGATTTATTGTTAACATGTAATCAATGCCTAAACTATTAGTCATTACATTAAGTGATTTTGGATCACTATTTTTTAGTCATTTCATAACATGAAATTATCTAAAACATTTTAATGAGTTCTTTGTTAAATATCTTTAAGGCCATGGGTTCTCCTTTCCTAGCCAATGAGACTTTCTATTTTTTATCATACAAATATATTTCTAATTTATTTGTTGGGATGTATTAATTTTGAAAATAAAACACCATTCATTTTTCAACATGCATAAATATTTTTAAATGATCACCCCATTTGTGCATATAGTTAATAATATTACACTATTAATGGGAATATTTACCTGAAGTAATGAATATTGGAGATCTATTGTAAACTATACATGGGTGAGTTCAATCCTAATGAATTTTTTTTTCGGAATGTTGGTAAAAGTGAACATTTTTTCTCTAATTTTTCTTAATGGTTTCATATTATAGTTGGTTGTATACATTGGAGGATGATGAATGACATTATTTATATGTTATATATTATTTAGTTAATTTTCATCATCTATTTTAATGGTATGACTAATAATTTTTAAAAAAAACTATGTGTTTAATATACACTTGTGGTTTACTCATATATGTTCTAAAATTTTATGTTATATATATTCTAACAAACATATTATAAATTTTGATATATATTATATATGTAATTTTAAAATAACAAATATACACACATATAATCTCTAAATAATTTTCTTGATAATACCTATTCAATATTCTAAATCTTGCAATTATGGTATATTTTTAATTCAACATAAATATTTAAAACTATTTCATGATTCATTTTTGAATTATAGGGGTTATATTGAATTCGTGAGGCCACATCCTGAAAACATATCCCTGGTGTGGTTATTTTTTATATCAAATCCATCAATAATATAAAAATTTCAATAATTTATATATTTTTCCTTTTTTACAATTTGATTTCTATTTATTTAAATCAATGAATCTATAATTTTAATGACTAGTTAATCAAATTGTTTAATTAAACACATTATTTTTCTTTTATGTAATACATTTTCTTATACATATATCATGTATATTTTAGGACATAAATTTATATTTGAATGTATTCTAAATTATAATGTTTTTACTTTCATATATATTAACAAATTTTGAATAGACCAATGTATTTTCATGGGTGAAGTAATAGTTATTTTTGAATCATTAGTACATGAATAGTGGAAAAGTAATGTATAACATTTAAATTATTAAAATAAAAATATGTTAATAAAAATAAAAGGATTATTTAGTGGTATATCAAGAAATTATATCATTAGAATAATAATCATAATCTATCATGATAAACAATGAAATTTTCACATAAAACATTTAAAACTGTGGTAACTGTTGAATTATAATCCCCTTGAAAGAAAGAAAAATATATACATATTAAAATACCCATAATAA
Organism: Viscum album; assembly: GCA_963277665.1. Classification (NCBI taxonomy): domain Eukaryota; kingdom Viridiplantae; phylum Streptophyta; class Magnoliopsida; order Santalales; family Viscaceae; genus Viscum; species Viscum album. The sequence goes on along the minus strand of OY728141.1, from coordinate 474,204,073 downwards.
ATATAGAAACCCAATAATAAAATCCATGTATACTAAATCATTTTTTATAAATATTATGAACATTGCAAAATTATTTTCATGAATACCATAATAGTTTAGTGTCTTTTGAATCATAGAATAAATATTTTTTACTTTGTGAAAGATCTTCAATACTTCCAAAAAAGATATTCCCCTTAAATAATTCTAATTAAAACATCATAACATAGGGAAATTAAATATAAGAAAGTGGTGATCTTGAATGATCCGTGATTGAATTTGAAGGATAGATGTAAGAATAATATGAACATAAGAGTAAGAGAAGATGAGAATAATATTTAATGATCACACCCTATATATAGAATAATTTAAACCCCAGAAAAGGAATAAAGATTAAAGTTCATAGGATATAAATCATATTATAATAAATAAATTGAACAATGATAGTATATCATAGTAATAAGACATAAAATTTGTGGAAAATATATAAACATGTAATATCATTCAACATAATTCAAGGATTGTTTATAAAAAACTATCAAGGTAATTCATGGGGACTACCACTACTTTGTGGGACACACAAACATCCCCAATCACTGTCCTTTCCTCATAAGGGAATGGGTTTCCCTATCTTTCGAGAGTGAATTACGATTACCCTTCTTCCCATAGAGTATCAGTATTCCCTATCGCCTAATAGTGGATTAGGTTTCCCCATATTCCATAGTGGATAAATCCCGCAGACTTTATTATCATAATTATCTCATGAGATATAAATATTTACGCAATCCATTTTAAAGAGATATATGTCTCAACCATTATATCACAAAATCATGCATACATATTCCAAATGATAATAAAACTAATATCATATCATGTACCATAAAAATTGATGGGTTTTTATAACATCATATCGTAACCTCGGAAAAAAATGATTATCATGAACATTTAATAATGTAATCACCTATGGAAAATAGGTATGTCTCATAATCATTTCATCAAAGCGTAAAAATTGAAATGTAGTTGGATTCAGAATCATATAACAAAGAGAATAGAAACATGTTTAATAAACATAATTCCATAGAAAATTAACAATTAAAGAATGAATATTAATGGTATTAAAAGATCATATCCCTAGTAAAGAATAACTATAACAATGTATGTTATCTTAAATGGGTAAGGATTAGGAAATATCATATGAATAATTATTAATAAAATAATTTTTTTCATTGAAATTGAATTTTACAAAACAATTTCTATATTTTATTTTTATAAATAGTTTTCTATATTTTCAAATAAAACATTTCTTGGTGAATATATCTTTTCCCCAAGGAAAACACTTCTTAAAACAGAATACATTTTGAAAACTATTTTCTTTTAAAATACCAGTAAAAAACTTATAATAGATGTTAGAAAATATTTGTATTTTTTTACTTAAAATAGATTTAAAAAAATACATAAAAAATTTTTTAGATCATTTCAATTCTTTTCATTAAAAACAACCTTATAGAAGATATATAATAGAATATTTAGAAAATATTTGAGACAAATTTTAGTGTAATTTTTTTTAAACTAATTTTTTTGAAAACCATTTTAAAATAAACAAATTTCAAAATATTAGGAAATAAAATTTATTTAAAAAATAACCTTTTAAATTTATTAATAAATCGTCAAGGAAATTAGAATCAAGATGGTAGGTAATTCTATACATTGTGAACATTCCTTTGGATCCTTAAATGTAAGTGATGCTCCTTAATAAGAAACAAGAGGATACCTTTAAAAACATTTTAATAAAGGGAATGTATGGGTTAAAAGTTTATTTTCTCTTAATTGTATAATAGATAAAATTTAAAACATTTTTAAAAACATGAGTATGAATGAATATGGATTTCTGACCGATATGAGAAATATAATCGAATTTGAATAATTTTTTTCATAATTATCTTAAGTATAAATTAGTAAAAAATGGTTACATTTATTAGATATTACATGGATACTATAGGTTAATAAAATTCATGATATTTCTTAAGATATGGATCAAAATATGTCATCAATGTATGCATAATCATAAATAGTCATCATAAACGATGTGACTATATCAATAAACCATTACCACTTTGGAAACATTAAATCATAATAAATTGGAAATAATAACAATACATGAACCATAAAATATCATGAAAAAAATTATGTTAATTATATAACATTTCAAAAGATGTATATACTCATAGACGAATATAGGTGAAAAATATTGAATGTGTCTCAAAGAAAAAAAATTGAGACAAAATTACTTTACTGATTTAGTAATTTTTGAAACATAAAAACCATGAAAGAAATATCATAAAATGGATATGTAAATACCCAAAATTATTTCATTATGAATAATATAATAAATCCATTGGCATTATAAACACCACAAATAAGAAGTAGGAGGTGAACATGGCTTTTGTCTTAAAGAAAAAAAAGTGAGACGAGAAACCCCTTACCTTAAGTATTGGAGTACATCAAACACTTTCAATCCACCTATATAAAAAATTATTTTTTTATAAATATACCATAGAAACATATTCTAATAATTAATAAAACATATGTGTTTATTATGACATTATATTTCATATTTTTTAGAAATACAATTTTAACGTTACGTTTCATGTAATATCCACATGTTTTTTCGTTAACGATTTGAATTATAAATCTTGATCCAGAATAATAGATCAAGATTAATTATTTAAAGAATGTAAAAAATTATATATATATCATAAATATACATTACATAAATATTAATAATTATATATAAAACATAGGTATATGAAATGGAATCCACGGTTCACGTAGATGGTAGATTGTACGTATGCATGAACACTATTTTCTGTTTCTTATCGTTTTGAAAGAAATAAAGTAATTCAAATATATTGATATATAAAACAAAAATAAATAATAACTATTAAATAATATATAAAATATCTTTTAAATAAATCTATCCTTAATACATTACATGTAATGTGTGAATGAAGCACAATGCTTTGAGGAAGCGGCAGTCCAGATATCCACAAATGAAGATATCATATTTTAAAAAATAAAAATCATGAATGTATGTTTTATATAATAATTATAGAAGCATAAATAAATAACATATATAATATATATAATATAAAAATATAGTTTCCATTATAATTATAAACCATGGAAGGTGGTAAAGGAACAACAAATAATATCATTTTTTGAGGTGGTAGTTCGTCATACACAAGAACAATAAGTTCGTTACACATTCGATAGAAGTGTGTGTAACTGTAGGTAAAAAACGAGTAAAAACAAGAAAATATATTTAGTATAATTAGTTTATTATATGATTATTGTATATGAAGAGTTTAGGCAGTGGAAAATGGAAATAAAAAAATGCCCTAGAGTAAGTGTGCTGCATGTTTTTGAGAAACGCCTCTTAGTTAGTGCCAAAGGGATTCATTAGATGTATTTTGTCCCAAATTGAGAAATATATAATGAATTGATGGATTATGGGAGGTTATGTTGTTATAGATTGCATGATCCAAATGAATTTATCTTTGGGAATAAATTAGAGGGTTGAGTACCTTTTTATAGTGGTGGTGGAGTGGAATTCATTTAAAAATTTGAAAAGGAAATTTCAACAACAATTTCCTTTGAAATTTTGAAGAAATAATGAATCCAATTATATAAAATGGACTATAGGGTCTATATATGTCAATAAAATGTAATTTTAGAAGTTTATATGTCAATTTTGTCCTAAAGAGTAGGGATTATTCCATTGGAACTCTAATTTCTCTTTTAATCATTGTATTTAATTTTTATTTACATTACCTAATATTTTTTGTCAAAAACTATGTTGATTTTGTTTGAAAATATATATTATTTTCATTTAAAATATTTAATCCATTTTGAAAAAATAAAATCATATAGATTGTGTAAATTATTTCAAATTTAATCCCGTAGATGAGACATTAAAGGGGGTTTTAAAAGTAAAGGTTTTCAAATGATAGTTTAGTTTTTCTATCCAATTTCAAAGAAAAATAGATTAAATTAACCAAAATTGGATTAATGTAATTTAACTTTTAAATAAATTAAAAACCTAATTTCACTACATAGAAAAATTAGAGAAAATTGAATTTGTGAATTAAAATTAATTGTTGTTTACTTTATAAAAAAATAAAACATCTTAGAAAAATAATAAAAATTAATACAAATTAAATTTTGTATTATAATTACAGTAATTAATTTTATTTTAAAAAAATTATAAAATTACAAAAATTTATATTTAAAATGGGCTCTCCATTAAAAGGAGATAAAAATAACTTTTTGAAAATACATTGTTTTATTGATAAAATTGGATTTATTCTTATCATATTCCAATAAAATCTATTATATTTGTATAAAAAATATTAATTAAAATATAATATATAAATTCTATTGAAAGTATTAATCAAAATTTCATTATCAAATTTATTGATATAAATTGAATTGGTATATGGAAAAATAGTTTTCTTAGAAAAGTAATTTTTTTATTTTCAAATTGTTCTTACATTCACTTATACGAATTGATAACAAAGAATTTAATTTATATAAAAGTTTTAAACATATTTTAAAAATTTATTTAATGTTATTAGTAACCTCCATTCCCACAACAAGTTGGTTTCTATAATAATATTTGAATAATTATATTAAGAGTATCTTTTAGTTTGGTAAAACTCAACTTTTCATGTAACTCATGTTTTTGAAGGGACATAGAATTTTGTGTAATATAAGCCATACCTTGTGTTTCATATAGAAAAATATAATATAATATTTTCATGTAGTGCAATCTTGACTTGGTGTTATGTATTACACAAGACACACATTATGATTTCTTATAAAAAAATAAATATTCAATGTTGTGTGAAATGTGTAATATGAAATTATTAAAGTAATTCAAAAAATAATAATTCACAAAATCTCAGGGTATTAAATTTTACCACACATAAAGTGAATGTCTTCGTAGAAATTAATCTTGGTTAATAAAGGGTTAATACATGAAAGTTACATTTTTATATATACTCATCCTAAAAATGAATACTAAAACATCTATTGAAGAGAGAATGTTAGAAACATAATCATTACCCAATGTAACACATTACAATGTTCCCACATAGGTGAAAAAGTTGTGACATTAAGTAATTTACATAGAAGAGAAATATTACTATCATATAATAATAAAGAGTGATATAGATTATGGGTATGAGAATGGTAACAGTCACAAATCCATAAATCTGTTATGATCTAAGTGCCCATTTGATTTATAAAAAATAAAGGTACTAGGATTACATTTTCCCCCCAAAACAATTTTTAAACATTTATATAATTTTCCATGATAGATGTACATACATGATTTAAATACAATCCTACCATTTTTGTTCCTTGATTAACTTCCACATCATCTGTTATTCCAAGAAATGAAGGTGAATTTTTTTGAAGCATTAACAGATCATGTGATACATAAATAGAAATATAGGTCATTCCATTTTTCAATATAATAATAAGGTTATAAATTTTATTAAATATTTATAATTCTTTATATGGATTGATAATACTTTAACATAATCCATTTCATAAATAGATATCCATATAAACCTTTTCAATGTTGGATGAACAAAACATTATAAAATAGGTCACTCATTTTCCCAAAAATAGCTTAGCATTGATCCCTCATATATCATAATGCAACTCTTTATTTTCTCATACTAAATATTGGTATACATTTATCCTGTATTCAATTGAAAAATGGTAATAATATAAATTAATACATGTCCTTATTGAAAAAAATACATGTTTCATTATTCCTATGTTTATTGGATATATTAATTAAATCAAAAAATGTTGTAAACGCCATTAATGATATCATAAAACAAAAGTCAATAAGTCCTTAATTAATTTCAAGGAAATAAGTTCCATCAAATTTCTTATTTATATCCAACATACCTTTATCCAAAAAAATTATATTAACATAATTAACATATAATGTGTTTTCCATAGACATCACATTTCTGTTAAATAGCTTTTTTATTCTATAGGGACCATTTAATGTATTATTATAATTCCTTAGAAAAAAATTGTTGAAAAATCCTTATATATTTTTCTATTTATATAACATAATTGATGAATATAAATTAATAAAAACTTCTATTATTCTACTTAATCCTTATTGCATAAGAATGATAACTCATCCTATTACTTAATAACTCTTTTCTTCCACCTTTCAACGATATTATCATCATCATCCACAATATAACCATTAGTCGTACAACCTGTATAACTTATTTTGTGAGAATTCCACATAGGATATTTATTTCTGTAGTTACCACTAATTCCTCACATAAAACATTTAACCTTAAATGATATATTAGGGAGGCCAATATTCCCATTAAATGAATTTTTCTAACCCATTATTTTACATTTTCTGTTACATGATTTGTGTTCTTATTTTTTATAGTAAAAAAACATTCCTTTTCCATTAATACATTCACTTAGGGGATTGTTTCCACATTAGTGACACATTTGAACGTTGTTTTTCATTCCTTCATGGTCTTCATTACCTTAACTATGAACAAAATAATTAATTATATTCATTGGTGAGTATATGAGATGGTTATGGTACACATTGTTAATCATTTTATGTGAAACATTATAGGGATTGATCACAACATCCATCAATCCGGTGATCACTCCATTGGAAAGCTCATATAAAAAATTTAAAACATATTCATTATTAATCTATTTCCTTCTGGTTCCCACATTGAAAAAATCTAGAAATCAATTTGTGATAATCACACATCATAGAGGAAAACCACATATTCAAAAAATACTTATAGGAAGTATAAATCCTGAAACCTAATTATTTAATATATTAAATATTATGTTTATCATAGGTTATTAAGGTTATTCCCCTATTTAAATACATCATGATGGTTTCTAATGAATTTTTGTATTCCCAAAACATATACCAAGGGAGTTTGAAACTAGGTTTGAAGAAAGTCCGGTTATCGTACATCAGTTCTTAATCATGTCTTGATTTATAAATAGTTTTTGAGTTACCCTTATATACATATGTGAAAGAGACATATCAACTTGTAGTATACATATAGGGAAGTATTTCTTAGAATCCACTCAATCTATAATTTAACTAATTCCATGATATTTTCCTAAACATTAACTCATCTATATAATTATACAAAGCGGCATGCGTTGAAATATTCTTAGAAATATACTTATGGATTCCACAACAGTTTTTTCATCCTAGATTCCATTGGTTGACTAAAATATTATTCTAATATAAACACTAGTGAATCATGAATAACATACATGGATATTACATAATTATTTATGAATATTCAGCAATTTACAAAAGTACAAGCCCGAGGACCACTTTACTTTAGAGTATTTGGAAACATGGAACAAAATATTCTAACTTTGTGAAATATCTTCAATATTTCCAAAAATTATCACCCCCTTTAGTACTTATACTTAAAAATCATTACTCATAACATAGGGGAATGAAACATAAGAAACGAGTGGGCTCTAAATCTTAGTAAGAGTAAATAATAAAAAACATTAGCCATTACAAGAACATTAGGGCCAGAACATTAGCATAACATTCGAAGAACATACCATTCATATAAATGATAAGAAACATGGGACATGGAATACATATTGGTAGTTCATAAACCAAAAATCATATGATAGTCAAGAACATGAACCATATGAGTATATAATAAGAAATGACATAGAATCTGTACAGAGCATATAAAAATGAAATATCATTCCCTATATGTCAAGGCTCATTACAAAAAACTTATCTGGCTATATAATTGGAGGTACACCTACTAGGTGGGACACACCACCATCCACAGCCACATTAAATTCATTGTAAGGGATCCTATTTCAACATCAATCCATAGTCAATTGGGTTTCCCCATCATCCCATAGTGGATCATGTTTCCACATATTACAATAGTGGACTATGTTTCCCAATAATCAATAGTGGATCAATACTGTCAATTTGATTACCATCATTATCTCATAATATATAAATCATCACCCAATACATTGGAGGGGGTTATAGGTCCCACCCATAAAATAATAAAATCAAGCATACATAGGAACAATATGATAAAAAATACATCATATCATGACCCATAAAAAGGGATATATTTCATAAAAATCATAATATAACTCATGAGATGAAATGGGCATCATAAAAATTTCTTCATATTATCAGATATGGAAAGTATTTAAGACTCATAATCATTTAATCGAAGAATTGTTTTTGGAAAGAAGTCGAATTGATGGTCATATAACCGATGAGAGAGAAACAAGTTTCATAAACATACTTACATCCAAACATAAATAATTCAAGAATGAATATGAATGGTATTATTGTATCATATCCACAATAAATCATAATTATAAATAAAATTTAGTCTTATACAGAGAAGGATTTGTAAATGTCACCTAAAACATTTCATAAGGAATGTTCCGTCTCATTGAAATTACTTTTAATGAAACCATTTTAATATCATTTACTTATAAATAAATTATTACAATTTCATTTAAAACATTTCTCAAGGAAGATATATTTTCCTCTATGTAATTTTCATTTTAAAACAGAAATCAATTTGAAAATATTTTTCTTTTAAAATACCTTTTAGAAACATATAAATAATGATTAAAAATATTTTGTAAATATTTTTCTTTAAAAATAATTTAAAAATGTATAAATGAATATTTGAGACCATTAAAATCATTTTTTTTCAAAAAAAATTCTAAAAACATGTAAGGGAATATTTGAAAATAACATGAAACACCATTAAAACATATATTTTTTTAAAAAACCCTTTTTCATTGAAAACCATTTAAAAATAGAAAATATTTTACAATATTAGGAAAAAGGTTTATTTAAATAAATAACATTGTAATTTTATAAAAAACCATCAAAGAAATGATGGTCCTGATAGTGGGTAAGTCTATATAAGTCAAACATTTATTTTGAACCTTAAAAGCTTAGAAAATTTATCTTATATGAAAAACTCAAGAATATTACTTTTAAACAAAATTTTTAAAAGGTTATACATTGTTAAAAATATATTTTAAACATAATAAGATTATATTTAAAAAACTGAAAACATTTTTAGAAAAAATGGTTTTGAATGATCAATGATTATCGATCGAAAGGAGAGATAATGTGTTATTTTCATGAATAAAAAAATGGTAATAAAATTAATAGTATTTCTTGATATGTGAATTATAATATTTCATCAAGGAAATCATAATCATGAACAATATCAATAAACAATGAGATTGTATCTGAAAACCGGTAGCACATTGGGAACTTTTAATTGAAACAAAATGGAAAAAATAAAATTACATTAAGCATAAAATATCATGAAAATAAGTTGATTCATTATATAACATGTAAAAAAAAGTATATACTGCTCATAGAAAAACATAAGTGCAAAACATGGCATGTGTCTTAAATAAATCAAATTGCGACAAAATTAATTTATCAGTTTGGAACCTTTTGAATCATAAACCACATGAAATAAGAATCATAAAATGGATAGGTAAATACACATATATTTTAGTATATTAATTGTATATTAAATACATGGGTAGTATAAACAACACCTATATGAAATAGGAGTTTAACTTTGCTTCTCTCTCACAAAAAATAAATGTGAGACATAAAAACCCTATTGAATTTCATCACAGACATTAAATTATCATATATAATATATATAAGTTTATTATAAATACACTACTAAAAAAATTATTTTATCTAATAAAATATATTATTTTATTATAACTTTATATTACATATTTATTAAAAATTCCATGATAATGTTTCTTTTTAGGTAATATCTATGTTATTTTTTGTATATGTTTTGACTAATTATTCTTGATCCTCCTAAATAAAAAATTATTTAATTTTTTTAATAATTTAAAAAATTATTTATAATTCATAAATATTCAATATAATAATCCTTAAAATATAGGTATATGAAATAAAATACACTATTTATGGAGATGGTCAATTGTACGTATGCATGAATATTGTTTTTGTTTTCCTATAATAAGGAATGAAGCAAAGTAATTATCATATATATTTATATATATATATATATATAAATTATATTATAGTTATTATTTAATATATAACATGTAATCAAACTAAACCCATCATTAATACATTCCATAAAATTGTGAACTAATCACACCGCTTGTAGGAGGCGTTAGTCCACACATCCACAAACAACATTATCATATTTACATAAAATGTAAAGAATGAAGGTATGTTTTATGTAATAATTAAAGAAGAATAAATATATTATAAATATGACTGATATCATTTATAAATGGACATTCCATCATAATTCCCATCTGTGATAGGTGGTAATGAAAAATGAACAACATCATTTCTTGAGGCGGTAGTTCACCGTATATAAGAATGATACATTTTTACCAATTAGATGTTAGTGTGTTTAAGTGTAGTATGAACAATTAGAAAAAAATATAATTATATTTAGGATAATGTGTTTATTATATGATCATGTGATAAGAATATTTTAGTGGGATGAGAATGAAAATAAAATAGAGGATCTTGAGGAAAGATATTACCTCTTCTTTGGGTAACTCCACTTGCTTTTCACAGAAGGGATTCGTTGGTTGGATTTATTCCCATAGGGAGGATTCTTGGATGAATGAAGGGATGTTTTATGGTTAATAGATATGATTTTGGGAGATACAAAGGGCTTGATAGTTGTGAATAAATGGCATGGGTGAGTGCCTTTTTGTAGTGGTTGAAGAGTGTCATTCTTTTAAATTTATTAAAAGTAATTCCACCGACATTTCACCTATGAAAGGTGGCTATAATAAAGAATACAATTAAAAATTTATAGGATAAAGTCTAAATATTTCCATCCAATGTATTTATAAAAATTTTCTAGGTAAATTTTTCCCGAAGTGTAATGTTTAGTCATTTGTTAAGAACATTTTTGTCATAATCAATTAAATTAATTTTAGCCGCATTCAATAATATTTAATTTTTAAAAAATAAGTAAAAATTATTTAAAATTATATATTTTAATCATTAAAAATATTGAATTTATTATTATAAATTCAATATATAGATCTTTCATAGATTAATTCAATTTTAATCAAATTGATGGGATGACAATGTAAGGTTTTAAAGTAAAATGTTCAAAAGTTGGGTAAGTTTTTATATAAAATTATAATATGAAATAGATTACAATGACCTAAGATAGATAAATTGATATATTATTTGTCTAATTAAATTTTAAAACCAATTAAAAACTTAATTTATATATATACATAAATTTGACAAAAACGATGTTTTGAATTAAAATTAATTTTTTTCATTACTAATCAAAAAATGAAAATTCATAGATAAATATTAAAAATTCACCCAATGTAAATTTTGATATTATTTTTATAAAAATTATATTTAATTTATAAATTAAATATTATAAAGTTATCAAAAATCATATTTTAAAGGTGTTCTCTATAAAATGGTGGTAAAATTATCTTTAAAAAAACATTTTATTAATAAAATTGAATGTATTCTAATCTTATAACTATAAAAATTTTTTTGCTAGTATAAAAATAATTTATTGAATGTGTATTATTTAAATTATATTTTAATAATTAATAAAAAAATTGTTCAATTTATTGAGATAAATTTGAGTTTGTACATTGAATAATAGTATTCTTTGAAACGTAATTTCATTATTTTCAAACAGTTCATACATTCACTTATACTAATTGATAAAAAATATTATTTTATATGCATGTGTAAATCATATTTTCAAAATTTATTTTATGTTGTTGAGAACATCCATTCTATAGTCTTGGTGGTAGCTATAATTATATTTTAATAATAATATTATGAGTATCTTGTAGTTCGGTAAAACTAGACCTTACGTGTAACAAAAGCTATCAAAGGGACTAAAAATTGTGTATAAAAAATAAAAAAAAAAGTGTTTCATGTACATAAATATAATACATGTGTTGTTTGTAGTTCAATATTTACTTAGTGTTTCGTATAATTCAAGCCTCACATACTATTTTCCTGAAACAATATCTATATTTACTGCTGCAAGAAATATAAAATATAAGAATAATTAATTACAATAAAAAAATATGATTCAAAAAATAAATAAATGTTATAATAATAGTAAAAAAATATATTGTTGGGAGTTATATACACCACATAATAGAAACAATTAGTAAGTATGATATGTGTTTTAAATATCTAGAAGATAGTTGAAAATCAATTTCATCAAGTCTCGAATTTCATTTTCCCATTCAAGCCTCCAATATAAAAAATATAACTCGGTTATAAATAAATTCATAGATTGAAATAATATATATCATTTTATATATGGTTTAGATATAACATTTTACCACATCTTTATTAACAATTGTTTATTTAGATAATTGTATTAGGTAATAACTGCTTTGTTTTTCATGCATGTTTTGGATTGGTAATTTTTGTTCTTTTACACTGATCATTGTTCAATAATATAATCACTTTCAATAGAGAAAATAATAACAATATATATATATATATATATCCTTATTTAAAGTTACATATATGAAAATGAATTACAACATTCATAGACAAGATTTGTCATACGAATGCATGAATGATGTTTTCATTTTTTCAAAGAATTGAATTAAAGAAAGAAAAATATTAATTTAACTCTAAAGAATAATTTATATATAATATATATCTAATATATATATCCTTATTACCGTATTTTTAATTAAAAAATTAAAACAGTGTCACATCACTTCATAGATGTGGTAGTCTACACGTATGCACGGGAAACACTATCATTTTCTAATGGATTAAGAGGTAATAAAGTTTTTTATTTATTGTAAATACAAAATAAAAATTATTTAATAAATATATTATATATATATACATTAATTCTATTATTGTATCTACCTGTGAGAGTAGTTAATGGGGATCAAATTGGATTAGTTCGCGAGGCGGTAGACCGTTGTACACATGACTTGCATTTTTGGTTCCCATTTTATAGAAGAGGAGATAAATATAGGTAATAACATTAACATAATAAAATATAATTACATTTTATATACTGGTGGTTTTATTTTATATCATTTAAGGATATTTTAAACATATGGAAGAAGAAATAAAATTGTAGTACTCAGTTAGGAATGCTACATCTTTTTCTGAAAACCACTTTAGGTTTTCACGAAAATACTTCAGAAAATGGTTTAATAATAAAAATATAGCCTATAAGATATTAGAAGGGATGTGTGTAATTTAGTTTGGATGATATTTTCTGAACCAAATGGAATTATATCTGTGAAGTAGAGAGGAGAGGGGGTGTCATTTTATAAGTGAGGGAGTGGACAAAATTGGAAATTTTTAAAAGAATAATATATATGAATATTTTTTCCAAACCAAAATGCTGAAAAATAGATCAATTTATATCCTTATTTAATATAAGGTTGAAATATCTTCATAAAAAAAAATTGTAGAAGTTTTTATGACATTTAAACCTAACACTATTTAGTTTCACCCAAAAAATATTTATTTAAACATTATCTTCAAAAATATATTTTTACATTTTTTACTATTCTTTAAGACCAAAAAATATGTACGACATAATAAATTATATTAATTTTTATAATTTTAAAAATAAAATAAATTTTACCAAATCTTATTTAATTAATGTGGCGATTTTAATTCATAATTAAACTTGAAGAGGAAACAAAAATGTAGTTTTCTAAAGAAATGTTTTTCATAAGTATAACACATTTTTATATAAACATTGAACATAAAATTGACACTAATGATATAAATTTGATTAATAATAGTATAATTTAACTATTTTATCATTTAAAAATATTTTAAAACAGAATTTATCATTGTAAATGATTTAAATGAAAGTATAAATTTAATAAAAATCAACATATTATAATAATCATTGAAAAGTTATTCTATTCTAAAAACTCTAAAAAATTCAATGTAAGATTATTTTTATATTATAATATTAAAAATGATTTATGTATTTTTAAATTCAATATATAATAGTGTAAACAAATAATTTTATTAGTTGTTCACAAAAAATAATAGAAATCATTTTTTAAGAAAAATGTATTTTCGAACCGTAAACGGTATTTAAAAAAATTATAAAATATGTATCAATATATATTATTTATATAAAAACATAATAATTAATATTAAAATTGTGATTATTTTTATTCATTCTAATATTTTTAAAATATGTGTAATAATGGTCATATTTAAAAAATATTATTTACATCATGATTCATTTAATCAAAGGTTTTTATATATGGCAAGATATCAATGAAAAAAATTCACATCAATAATAATATTTTATAAAATTTCATGGTGTTATAAGTTTGTAGAAATAGAAATTTATTTATTACAAAATATACAATTATATCATCCCATGATATAACATAGTGTCTAACCAAGGGGTCGATCTGGAGGAGGTAGAGTGTTTGACATAATTATACTTCTAAAATCATTAGCTACTTTTTTATATTTGAATGTAGTAACAAAAATAGAAAAAAAAATGAAGAAAATTTGAAAAGAAAAGAAGATAAAAATGGATAATCCAAAAGAACTGTTGAAAATAAAATTCAATGGGAACCAACTTGTCTTAGGTCAATTGACCACTATAAAACATATCATTAAACTAATAGAATAAAATCACTACCACTCAATTTAAATGAGTATATATTGATATATCGACTAAATTCAACCCTTATCCTCAAATAGTGGATTCTCATGAAATGTTTTTCCCTAAATAATATGACTCTCCAATCTATGAAAAAAACATTGGATCTAACCTCCTTGAACAAAAATACATTCATATAAAATTGATCTTCATGAGACTATTTTGATCATATGTCCTCACAAAAACTAACTATGTTAAATAAATTAAATGAAAAAAAGAAAAATATAATATAAATTAATTTGAAAAAAATCCAATGAATGAGTGTTCTATCACATATAAAGAACCAAAATTTATAAATGATACTCTTTTCTTGAAATAAAAGTGTATTATATTATATATTAAAATATTACACCCATAAAAATAATAGAGAAACCAATAAAATATTATTTTCATAATTAAAATTACAAAATTAGTAATCAATTAACCCCATTAAAGCTTTAAATATTTCAATGGGAAAAAATATAAAATTGAATAAATAAAATAACAAAATATGTGTAACCCCAATCTGTTAGAATCCTCACTCCCATGAGAAATACTACAGAAATTAAACAAAATATTTGTAAACACATAAAATTTTATGAAATTGAATTATATAACCATGAGGTAAATTTAGGTGCATAAATAAAGGGGGAATTTTATTGTATATATATGAAGGAATATGACAGAAGGAATAGTAATGTTACTATTCAAATAATAACCAAAACACTAGAAATAACAACATGAACGTTGAAATAGAAATTTGACCTAAAATTAATAATATGTAAGATAATTAATATTTATAATGATTTATTTATGTAAATATAAATATTATATTGAGATAAAATAAATATCATGATTAAAAAACCTAATGAAAATATGATCATATTTATAATAAACCGAATTTTAATGTATTTCATTAAAACATATTCGTTAAATTAAAAGGTAAAATTACCTATTTTAGAAATTGTTTTGATAAAATTAATAGAATTTTAGAAATAAACCAGTCCATTTTTTCTAATGATGATTTTTTGGTAGTTTTTTGAAATACTTCAATTTTCAAATGAAAAGTAAAAAATAGTTTTTACTGTGACCTATGTATCTTAAATTACACAGTTCGTTTTGTAATTATAAGGACCCAGCCTTGAAAAATTACATAATATTGAATTAAATGAATTGTCACATTGAGGATATTTTCAAGTTTAGAGTTTTAGAGAATTAGGACATAACTATTACATCTCAAAGATTACAAGGTAGACACATCTACTCAGTCTCCCTTTTTTTCATAAAATATAAAGTCTTGAACAAAAGATTCATGTACAGTTCCATGTTTTAGATGTCATGATATTTCATTGATCCCATCCTTGACTATATTCCACTTTAAGTCATGTGGGGAAACATTTCAAAAACATGGGATGAGCACAAAAAGCTCAGTAAGGGATATAAAAATACAGGAAGGAAACATTAGTCCACGAATACATAAGAATCAATGAAAACACACTTTACTCATAAATCATAAGAAATTTAACATACCTCATGAAATCATAAGATTTATGAATAACTAATAGAAATCATAAGACATGAAGGTAACTTGTGGCATATGTAACATACATACATTGTAGCTATCACAACTACATAGGGAGTAACATTTGGAATACCCATGAAAGTATATTCCCTAAATCTCTTAGGAGAAACATTAATGTTTACCTATATCATGTTACCCAATGAATTGTAGAGCTAACTCGGGCTCACCCGCCGTTAGTCTATCAGGGAACCACCCGATTTCATAAAAAATACCCAAGAACCATAACATAATCGTATCTCATAAAACATGCATAAAGGAAACATAACGTTTCCACATTTCAAAATCAATATATCAATAAAAGACATTTATATAATCCAAACATTATCAAAATCCATTTTCAATACCAAAATACATAAAAGAGTATATGGTATTTATTTTTAATTTAAAAATTTAAGGCTTGTAGAAGAATCCGAAACTCAAATAATGGTCACGGTGGAGGAGAAGTCGTTGTCACCGCATACGTAAGATAGAAACATTCCCTTTGTCATTTAGTAAAATGCTTCGTATAAAAAAATTCCTTTTGAATAAAAGTAAAAGCCAAAGGGGTTTATACACCTTATAAAAGATAGTTGTGTTTAAAACAAAATATTCCTCAGTGAAAGGAGATTGAGACGATGTTCCGTACAAAGATGGTATCCTTAGATTAAGGACAAATCAATTACATAATTTTGTGTGAAAAATATAAATACACCCAATATAAGTGGATATTAAGTGGAAAAAAATAATAGACATTCACACATATTCATAGAATTACATATTCAATAACCACTAGTTGAACCCACAGAAATTGAAATTGGGTTAAGAAGTTCCCTTGACAGCCTAACAACGTCACTATAAAATTCAAAGAAAACAAGTTGATGAGACAAAAAATGTATCTCATCACATGGAAATAAAATTTACGTCAATAAGGATATATAAGAACATATCTCAACATAATAAGATGTAAATTAAAAGACCTAACAAATGAAGTCTTTTAAAAAGAGGAGGGTGAAAGGTTCCCTTACAGATTTGGGTAACTTTCGAAACGTACACCCCTTGAAAGAAGGATTGTACAACATTGATGTAAATAATCATAAACGAAATTATATTACAAAAATATTAAAATAATGGTAAGTATGTACCCCACTCAAAATAAATATTCGCAAATGTAGAATAAATCTCACTAGAATAAAAGTGAGATGAATAATCCCTTACGAAAACTCGGAAGCCAAACGACGCCACATAAAACTTCCAAAAATGGATTGACGATATCAAATAGGGTCCCTAATCATATGAACATTAAATTTACAGTAATAGGAATATAAAATAACATCCCCTAACATAATAAATTTGATCTTAAAAGAAATTACATAAAAGAGAGTACATAAAAAGAAAGAGAGAGGTAGGATCCCTTACCTCGTGTCCGACTTGAATCTATCGTTCTTTAATGTCCTGAATAATAAACATGAGTTAATTTATACTTTCTTAAGAACCTTTTTAAAGTTAATTATTACTTTTATATCTCTTATTACCATGTAATGAACACTTTGTAATTATTTAAGTTAATAATGGTCGTTTTGTCGATCATTGGTAATTGAGTAAAAAATAAACTCCTTATAATTACAAGTTGTTCATGTGGTAAAATATCCATTATATACAGAATTATATTCAGGATTTAGATATCATATATATTATATATATCAATTATATACATGCATTTATAATATTACATAACATTTAGAGGTAAGAAAAGAAATGCACCATTCATGGAGACGGTAAGCCGTATGTACGCATGAATGCTACTTTCATTTCTATTTTGTATTTAATGGAATGAAATCATAATGATATAAAGGTATATTATAATTCTAGTATAATATCATATGTAATATTATTAACTCCATCTTTTACACGTCTCACATATAGCATTAATGAATCAAATCACTTTAAGGGGGCGGTAGTCCGCACTTTTTAAAATGAAGATATCACGTTTACCCATAATGGAAACCATAAAGGTATTTCATAAGTGGAAAATACAGAAGATTAAAGAAAACATAAAAATATTATATATCATATATAAATATAGTGACATCTTAATCGGCACCTTTGAAGGTGTTAAAAGAATATTGAACAATCATCGTTTTGCGAAAGCAGAAATTCACCATCCACGGAAACAGTATGTTCTTTAACCATTAGACATAGGGGTGTGTATGTGTAGCTCGAATACATCTTATAACAACATCCTAGTATATTTATGATACTGGTTTTGTTACAAAATAAAGGAATAAAAATATTTTAGGGGGTTGGAGAAGAAAAATAAAACAAAAGAACATAAGAGATGACATTACCTTTACATCGGGTAACTATTTTTGATTTGATCCCAAAGGCTTCCTTGGAAATGATTATGCCCAAAGTGAGGCTTATAGGATGAAGAGAGGGGTATTGGGAGCTTTTTGGAGTAGATTTTGGACGTGACAAAGGTCTTGAGAAGTGTGATAGATGGTTAGGAAGTGGGGTCTTTTTATAAGGGAGAGGAGGGGCTCTTTTGGAAATCTTGAAATTATAATTTTATTCTAAAATGAAATTAGGTTTATAATGCTCCAAAATTTATTAAAGCCTAAGATAAGGTGGTCCATGTTATAAATAAAATAATCCAATAAGAATTGGGTTGGTTTTGGATATTATTTTAAACATTCTCTTCTTATTTATTTAAATCATTCATTAATGACGTAAACACTGGATCATCATTGTGTCATAAATAATTTTATTTTTTTGATGTCTAAAAAAATATAAAAAATTACCATGTTGTAGTAAATCATCTTATATTTATAATTAGTATTTATAGTAAAAAATATAGCATATATAACCTCATGTAAAAATTGTTTTAGTAAAACAATACATGTTTGTGATATTTTTATTTTTACTTTAAATAAAAGGTATTAATGTAATTATAACCCCAAGTGGCTCCATGGGGTCCCAAAAATTGACCCATGGTTTGTATTGTTCGTAAATGACTCAAAAAATAAGGTTAGTACATGTGTAATGATATTTTAATATTTTTATAATCTCATTTTTATCTAAAATTACACTAATTACCTCTAATCACGGTTAACAAAACTCAAAAGTTACTATTCAGAAAAACAATATTTTAATCCTATGGAACCAAATTTTAAATCCTAATTACAACCATGTATGTCAGATTTTTGAAATTCAAATCACATAAATGGTAATGTTTTGTTTAAACAAAAAATCAGTTTTTTTAACTACAACTTAGTGGTTTCACTATTCATCAAAAATTGAAGTTTTTTTAGAAAAATACCAAAAATTCACCCTAAGATATATTTGATATTTATAATTCAAAAATGACGTCAATTTTTCAAAATTAAAAATATATAATTTGCATTAATTAATTAAATAAATAATTCCCACTGTCAAAACAAATAGGGTGTTTTTAAGAAACAATATCTATTACAAGATTAACACTAGTTTAAGTCCAATTTCAAAGTGAAATTAATTCCAATGACCACCATTGGATTAAATGGTAGAAATATATTTTAATTGAACTTTAAAACCAATTCAAAAGACTATATAATCATATAAATAAATTATATTAAAAAGAGGATTTGAATTAAAATACAACATTTTTCACTTATTCATTAAAAATGAACTTTATCGAAAAAATAACAAAAAAATACACATAGTAAATTTTGATTTCCCTATACTAAATAAAGATTTTATTTAGTCCAATATAATGTATAAGAGAGACCAAAACTATTTTTAACGAGTGATCGCCATCAAAAGGCGATAAATCGACCTTTTAGTGAATATTAGAGTATTTATGCTTAAAATTGAATTCTTTTCTTAAAATGTAAAAACATTTAACAAACCTATATAATAATATTATTGTTATTTATATTCATTCCACCAATACAATAGCTATGTGTTAACTACCATTTTAAATAATATGAATATATTATTAGAGTGCAAAGTAAGATTTCCAAGAAACTCGTTTTTGTGTATTGGGTACGCTATCGATCATAGTGTTCCCTTTAAATTAATATTAACATTTTATTCACAAATATGGATAAATATAAAAATTTCATATTATTTATTTAACTAGGGTGTTACATCCTCCCCCCCCCCTTTTGGGAATTGTGTCCTCACAATTTTAATATTGGGCTCGGAAACTTCATTGAATGTCCCACAACGGAACAAGAGTCGGTAAAACTATCACTTTAAAAAAAGAGAGAGAAGTACAAAGATCACCCGAGTTAACCCATACTAGGATTACATGAAAACAAGGATATGGAGGAGAAAAAAACCCTCATTTCCTGATGGAGAGTGATAGAAAACATGTCTAGGAGGAAGTTAACCACCAGAAAATCACAAACATGCGATGGGTTAAACGATATTTGATTCCCCAGTAGGAAAAGTTAACAGAAAACGTTTTTGTTTAATGTTATTTTCAGTGAGGAATTTATTTATGGGATTTACTAAAACATAGGAAAACATACTTACTTGTCATCTTTACTTTCAACTTTTGCTAGATTTCTTAGAGAAACTCATATTTTCTCCAAAAGACGAGTATTTAGGAAGACTTGTTCACATTAAGAGTAATATAATCAACTTATTGAGAATCACCTAATCCACAAAAGAGAACTATAAATTTCCCATGTCTTTAGCCCTTAACCAAAACCAAAAACAAAAAAGGTTAGTAAAATATTAGATAATCCCCAAAACAGAAATTTTTTTTACAAAAATAAAAACTACTCCTAATCTCCCAAATTTGTCTAATAGTACCCAAAGTTCAACAAAGACCATTCAATAAACATCTATCCATAAAATTCTTAAATGTAAACAAAACTATGCTTGAAACCCCAATCTATAAAGTATTTAATCACATAGTCTTCTGAGTTAAATCTTAACATTTATCTCCAAATAACATCAGCTTCTCTTAAAGTCTCATATTGAAACGAAATTAACCTAATCATATATCCTCCATTATAGGTCAATCATTTCCATAGATAACCCAAAATAAGCTTACTATTTATTCATAAACTCATCTAACTAAAATGAATTAGTAAAACCAACCAGGTACTTCATGTAGTCCAGTGGTAGGTGATAAAGACCAGTCGCACATTGGTTGTGGGTTCAATTCCTGCAGCTTTGTCCGACGCAACAGGTTGTCACACGGTCTGCGTGTTATCCTTTTTCCAAAACTACATAATTCTTATAAAATTTCCAAAAAAGTGATAAAATATTCAAAAATAAACATAACATAATTTAACCTCAAGTTTATCTCATGTCGTTCATATTCCATCATAACATATAGTAACCCATAATTACCTCAAAAGTAAGGATCATATAATCCCTCATGGTTACCTTTATAATTATTACCTGAAATTCCACATCGAGTTGGTTCTCTCATACATGATGAATTAGAGAACTCACCAAGGTTCAAGTGGTTAATCAATACTCCTGATAGTTGGTTCAGAATAACCACGATATTTCTCATTGAATCCCCAATTTCATTAAGTCTCTTAATCAGAGAACCACAATAGTTTCCTTCAAACCCATTTTCACTTTGGTGCCTGCTAGATCCATCCATTTACTAAAACCAAAAAGTTCAGTGTGAGTATATCAACAAAATCATCTTGTACTAAAGAGGAAGATAAACACTAAGATATAATTATCCATGTTATCTCAAACTCATTCCAACTTTCATAAATAACAATGACTCTATCTAATATAATAACCATTGTGGTTATACACAACTTGTCACTTATTCTTAAACAACAATCTAACCTATAAAGTTATCTAAACCATCCTTTGATACCTACTATAAGGACCGAACCTTAAAAAATTACATAATATTGAATTAAATGAATAATTCACATTGAGGATCTTTTTTAGGTTTAGAGTTTTAGAGAAAAATGACATAACTATTACATCTCAAAGATTACAAGGTAGATGCATCTACTCAGTCTCCATTTTTTTCACAAAATATAATCTCTTGAAAAAAAGAGTCATGTCTACTTCCATGTTTTAGACATCATGACATTTCCTTGATCCCATCATTGACTATATTCCACTTTATGTCCTGTGGAGAAACATTTCAAAAACATGGGTTGAGCACAAAAAGATCAGTAAGGGATATAAAAAAATGGGAAGGAAACATTAGTCCACGAATACATAAGAATTAATGAAAACACACTTTACTCATAAAACATAAGAAATTTAACATACCTCATGAAATCATAATATTTATGAATAACTCATAGAAATCATAAGACATGAAGGTAACTTGAGGCATACATAATATACATACATTGTAGCTATCACAGCTACATAGGGAGTCACATTTGGAATACCCATCACAGTATATTCCCTAAATCTCTTAGGAGAAACATTATAGTTTACCTCCATCACGTTACCCAATGCATTGGAGAGCTATCTCGGGCTCACCCGCCCTTAGTCTATCACGGAGCCACCCGATTTCATAAACAATTCCCAAGAACCATAACATAATTAAATATCATAAAACATGTTTAAAGGAAACATAACATTTCCACATTTCAATAACATGATATCAATACCACACATTGATATAATTCAAACATTATCAAAATCCATTTTCAATACCAAAATACATAATATAGTATATGGTATTTATTTTTCATTTAAAAAGTTATGGCTTTTAGAGGAATCTGAAACTCAAATAATGGTCACGGTGGCGGAGAAGTCATTGACGCCGCATATGTAAGATAAAAACATTCCCCTTTTCATTTAGTAAAACACTTCGTATAAAAAAATTCCTTTTGAATTAATGTAAATGGCAAAGGGTTTCATACACCATATAAAATAATGTTGTGTATAAAACAAAATATAACTCAATGAAAAGAGATTGAGATGATGTTTCGTACAAAGATGGTATCCTTAGATTAAGGATAAATCAATTACTTAATTATGTGTGAAAAATATAAATACACCAAATATAAGTGGATATTAAGTGTAAAACAATCATAGTCATTCACACATATTCATATAATGACTTATTCAATAACTACTAGTGGAACCCAAAGAAATCGACGTTTGGTTAAGAAGCTCCCTTGACAGCCTTACAATGTCACTTTAAAATTCAAAGAAAAAGATTTGATGAGAAAAAAGGGTATCTCATCACTTGGAAATAAATTTTAAATCAATAAGGATATAGAAGAACATATCCCAACATAATAAGATGTAAATTAAAATACCTAACAAAAGAAGTATTTTAAAAAGAGGAGGGTGAATGGTTCCCTTACCGACTTGGTTAACATTCGAAACGTACACCCCATTAAATAAGTACTATAAAAAATTGATGTAAATAATCATAAAAGAAAGTATATTACACAAAGAGTAGAATAATGGGATGTATATACAACACTCAAAATAAATAGTGGAAAATGTAGCATAAATCTCACTAGAATAAAAGTGAGAGGAATAATCCCTTATGAAAACTTGGCAGCCTAACGACGCCACCTAAAACTTCAAAAGTTGGATTGAAGAGATCAAATAGGGTCTATCGTCATATGAACATAAAATTTACAGTAACAGTAATATAAAATAACATCCCCCAACATATGAAATATGAGCATAAAATAAATGACATAAAAGAGAGTACTTATAAAGAAAGAGACATATAAGATCTCTTTTACCTCGTGTCCGACTTGACTCGATCGTTCTTTAATCTCCGGAATAATAAACATGAGTTAATTTCTACCTGCTTGAGAACATTTTTAGCATTCATTATTACGTTTATATCTCTTATTACCATGTTATTAACACTTTGTAATTATTTAAATTAATAACGGTCGTTTTGTCGATCATTGGTACTTGAGTCAAAAATAAACTCCTTATAATTACAAGTTGTTCATGTGGTAAAATATCCATTATATACAAGAATTATATTCATGATGTAGATATCATATATATTATATATATCCATTATATACATGCATTTATAATATTACATTACATTTAAAGGTAAGAAATGAAATGCACCGTTCATGGAGACGGTAAGCCGTACGTACACATGAACGCTACATTAATTTCTATTTTATATTTAATGGAATGAAATCATAATGATATAAAAGTATTTTATAATTCTAGTTTAATATCATATGTAATATAATTAACTCCATCCTTTACACATCCCACATATGGCATTAAAGAATCAAATAACTTTGAGGGGGCGGTAGTCCGCACTTCCTTAAATGAAGATATCATGTTTACCCATAATGGAAACCATAATGGAATTTCATAAATGAAAAATACATGAAGCTTAAGGAAAACAGAAACATATTATATATCACATATAAATATAGTTAGATCTTAATGTCCACCTTTGAAGGTGTTAAAATAATATTAAACAATCATCATTTCATGAGGCATAAATTCACCATCCACGGAAACAATATGTTCTTTAACCATTAGACGTAGGGGTGTGTAAGTGTAGCGTGAATCTTTCTTATAAAAACAACCAAGTATATTTATGATACTGTTGATTTTACAAAATAAAGGAATAAAATATTTTTATGGGGTTGGAGAAGAAAAATAAAACAAAAGAACATAAGAGAGGACATTAACTTTAAATCGGGTAACTCATTTTGATTTGAGCCCAAAGGATTCCTTGGAAAGGACTCCTTGGAAAGGATTCTGCCC
This sequence comes from Viscum album, assembly GCA_963277665.1. Lineage (NCBI taxonomy): Eukaryota > Viridiplantae > Streptophyta > Magnoliopsida > Santalales > Viscaceae > Viscum > Viscum album. Next base: position 474,179,044 of record OY728141.1, on the reverse strand, counting down.
AATGTGAGGATTCTAGGATGAATAGAGGGGTATTGAGAGCTTATTTGAGTAGATTTTGGATGATCCAAAGTTCTTGAGAAGTTTTAGAGATGGGTAGGAAGTGGGGTATTTTTATAAGGGAGAGGAGGGGCTCTTTTGGAAATCCTGAAATTATTATTTTATTATAAAATGAAATTCGGTTTCTAAAGCTCCAAAATTCATTAAATTCAATGATAATGTGGTCCATGTTCGAAATAAAATAATCCAATAAGAATTGGACAAGTGTTGGATATTATTTTAAACATTATCTTCTTATTTATTTAAATCATGCATTAATGACGTAAACACTGCATCATCATTGTGTCATAAATAATTTTATTTTTTGATGTCTGAAAAAATATAAAACAATTACCATGTTGTATTAAATATTTTTATCTTTTATAATGAGTATTTATAGTCAAAAATAAAACATATATAACCCCATGTAAAAATTGTTTTATTAAAACAATACATGTTTGTGATATTTTTATTTTTACTTTAAATAAAAGGTATTAATGTCATAATCACCCCAAGTGGCTCCATGGGGTCCCAAAAATTGACACATGGTTTTTATTGGTCGTCCATGACTCAAAAAATCAGGTTAGGACATGTGTTACGGTATTTTTATATTTTTATAATATCGTTTTTATCTTAAATTACTCTTATTTCCTCTAATTGCGGTTAACAAAACTCAAAAGTTACCATTCACCAAAAAAATATTTTAATCCCATTGAACCACATTTTACATCCTAATGACAACCATGTATGTCTGATTTTTATAATTCAAATCACATAACTGGAAAAGTTTCGTTTAAATGAAAATCAGTTTTTTTAACTACCACTTAGTGGTTTCACTATTCATCAAAAATTAAAGTTTTTCAGAAAGATAACAAAAGTTCACCCTAAGATATATTTGATATTCTGAATTCCAAAATGATGTCCATTTTTAAAAATTCAAAATATATAAGTTTCATTAATTAATTTAATATTTAATTCCCGTTATCAAAACAAATAGCGTGTTTTTAAGAAACAATATCTATTAAAAGATTGACACTAGTTTAAGTCCAATTTGAAAGTGAAATTAATTTCCATGACCACCATTGGATTAAATGGTAGAAATATATTCTAATTTTACTTTAAAACCAATTCAAAAGATGATCAAATCATATAAATAAATTATATTAGAAAGAGGTTTTGAATTAAAATAAAACATTTTTCACTTATTCATTAAAAATGAACTTTATCGAAAAAAATAACAAAAACATACACAAAGTAAATTTTGATGTCCCGATTCTAAAGAAAGATTTTATTTGGTCCAATATAATATATAAGAGTGACCAAAACTATTTTTATTGAGGGTTCTCCATCAAAAGTCGATAAATTGACCATTTAGTGAAGATTAGAGTATTTATGCTTAAAATTGAATTCTTTTCTTAAAATGTAAAAACATTTAACAAACCTATAGAATCATATTATAGTTATTTATATTCATTCCCCCCAATACAACATCTATGTGTTAACTACCATTTGAAATAATATTAATATATTATTAGAGTGCAACGTAAGATTTCCAAGAAACTCGTTGTTGTGTATTTGGTACGACATCGAGCATAGCCTTTCCTTTAAATTAATATTAACATTTTATTCACAAATATGGATAAATATTAAAAAAAAATTATTTACCTGGGGTTTTATAGTAATAAGGACATATTAATTTATATAACATTTTTCTTGAAGAAAACATATTGTATTTGGTATATTATTCATTAAAATACTATAAACTTGTTTTCTAATGTTAAAAATAACATTCCAATGCCTAAAGTCATAGGTATTCCTATAATGTAACATTTTCCTTTATTCCCATTCTTCATCATTGAGAAATTATTCAATTATATTTATAAATGGTTTTAAAGTTATAAAAAAATTATATTATATTTATATATGATAATTTTTTTCTAAAATATAACAATTACATTTTTTACTAGTATGTAAAATTTTATTAAATATTTAAACTAAAAAACACCCCTCTTCTATAGTATAAATAACCCTCAACCTACCCTTTTAAAACCACTCATTCCTCACTTAAAAAGTCCTAGTCATGAAACAATACACTCTCAAAAGATCTTACTAAACATTGGGACATTCGAGAGTAATGAAACTCCATTCATCAAGGAATTGTAGTGGCGTACAAGACAAGTAGCATCAAGAAATTTGTAAGTTTTTATCAAACATTCTCTATTTTTTCTTCGATATTTTCTTTTTTATAATTTATTTCATAACAAAATTTTATAATATTAATTAGAAAAAATTTTAACACTATATTATTGAATTTAACTGACTATGAAAATTATATTTTTGATGTATTTATATTTTTAACCTCTCTTTCTCTTCTTTTGGACCACGTTCCAGATAACATTTGGTGGACCACGCATAATAAAGTTACCAAATCCATTGCTTATCACATACTATATTTTTTGATATAATAATTTACCAATTATATATATGTGTGTAAATATAAGTATTTTAATCATATGACATTAATTCCACTATTTTATAAATGACCTTGAACTGAAAGTGAAAATTTAAAAAAACGAGATAGGTTTAATGAAAAATGATATTAAAATATACAACATTTAACCAAGTATATCAAGATGTAAAATCCAATTATTATAATTTATAAATATTGAATTACATAAAAATATATCTCTTATGGTACTATTTTTCATTAAATTTTTTTTATTGTTAATGAGATGGGAAAGTGATGAAATAAAGATGGAATTAAGATAAAGGTATTCACATACCCAACTCCCCCTATTTTGGTTATCCATATTTCTCAAAATTTTCTATATATATATATATATATTAAATTAATTTACCCTAAATATCCATTAAATTTTATAACATTGTCTTTGTGGGTATATACATGTTTTCTACACTTCCAAAATGATTTTTGATCCAAATAAAAATATTTATGGAAATGACTTTTCTTTCTAAAACACATATCTTACTCATCTTGAGGTGTTTCTTCATAAAAAACATTTATTCCAATATATGATCCATATTTTTTATTTGTTAATCCAAATTTCTATTTTATGATGAATTATATGTGAAATCTATGTAAAAAATATTTCATTGCATGGGTTATTTCATGACTATGATTGATATATTCTCTATATTGCATGCATTATTAATATCATTTATGATGTGATAGGTGGTCTCTTAATTATATATCCCTAAAATAAATTAAATAATATTATTTATCTTAAGAAATTATGTGTATTATTCATAAATATGATTATATATGTTTTTAAAATGATGATATTTTAATTTGTATATATATATTTTATGTGTGGATATGATTAATGTATTGGTCACAATAATGTGTGGTATTTGACCACTATGAATTGATGTTTCATTTTTAAGAATTTTATACATTCCATTCCATTATAAATAGTTCCCTCAAAATTTTTATAATTATACTATTCTTATGAAATCCTGATGTTGATTATTCTCAGCAATGCATTATTTATTAATATTCTATATTCATCCAATAAATGGGATTTTAGATCACCCCTTATTTGATGTATATCATCATCTAACTACATGTAATAAAGAGATTGTGAGAGAAATAGAAAGATACCAAAAAATAATTTAAATAATACTTACATATTATTATGTAAAATTTATTTATGATCTTAATATTCCAAACACCCTAAATTATTGGATTCCTGATTGTATCGCTATTATTTTGGTTATCTAAAATGTGATGTGAAAATCATGGAAGAAAAATCCACATCTATATAGTTGGTATTAGATAACGGTTTTGTTAATTAATGAATTATGAATAGAAATCAGAAGATAAAAAAATTATTAAAAATGTATACACATGTAAACATCCTAGAATAATCATTTTAGAAAAAGGATAAACATAGGGATCCCATAATATTTGACTTTTGAGTAAATTATTCTATCAAATAAATTATTTATTTGTTCTTTGTTGACATTTAATATCTTCAAACCTTTATTATTTCATAAAATGGTGGTAACCAAGAGAAACTAAGCCAACATACCATGTGAGGGATAATGCAATGATTTTAAAAATAGCCACCACAATGTCATGGGAGGTGGATTTCAAAAAATTACATATATGATTATCAAGATATCATAGGATATGAATAATAACTTAAACCTTGTGGAATTATCTACATCAAATAAGAAAGAGAAACTGTAAATTTTGTTTGTTATGCAGAAATGGCCACTAACATTTTGTGGGTCTTTTAATCCGCTTATAGATGAGTAGTTAGTTAACTCAATATAGAATATCATTTCTATATTCCACTATTATGAGAAGGATAAAGTGAATTTTTCTATCAAGTGTATTGATGGAGAAGCCGATCAATGATCGTATTTCATAAAGAACGCAGAGATGAGGGATTAAATGGAAGATATTTAGTGGGTGGACTGTAAGATATCATTTATTAAAAATTATTTCCATCAAAAATTACTATTAAATATAAATATTTAATTATTAGAGATTGTGTAAAAGGAAGGTGAATCAGTGATGGATTGCAGGGAAAACCAAAAGTCTTATAAGATATGACACATGTTTTGATATCAACAATGATAATAAAAGAGTTAAATTCATTAGTGTTCTAAAACCAAAACTCAAAATGTTCTATATATAATATACCTTGAGTATTATGAATAAGTATTTTTTCACTCAATATATAGATGGGGTTTGTTGTAAGATCCCATGATTAATGAAATAAAAAGATATGGGTAATGTTATAATATGGTTATTCAAATGACATAAAATGAAATAGGATCCAAACACCCACATGTTAACAACACAGGAACAAGAATCATGGGAATTTCATCAAAGGGGTAGGTTGGTGATTAAAATATTAGAGATATGGCCACCAAGCTCATGAACATTGAAGATACGTGAATAATATATCCATCATGATGGAGTTAATGATGGTACCTACTTTTAAAACACCCATGGTTCGATGTTTCAATTAAAGTAATAAGGGATATATGAAAACAAGTTCACTAAATTATGGGTCCTTGAGGGTAAATAGAGTTATAAACGATTAATGTTAGAGGATATGGGGAAAGATTATGCTATCACTAATGTCATAATGGAGTGTGAAAATGAATTTTTACAAGGAACTACTCTTATTCACACTATAATGGATAAATTATTATTCCATATAGTTATATACATTCCTTTATATCATAAATGATTTCTAGATATGTTGATTGGAAACCCAAACACCTTTAATTAATTATATATATAAAAACACTTAGTGGTTCCATCAATTCAACCCAGGTATTGGACTCTCCACAAATTTTTTTTATGTAGGAAGCCTATTCTAGAGAATTTAATAATCATTCCTTTAGTGTAATATGATTCAATATTAGGAATGAATTCCCCCTCATTATATAGTGCACACATAGATTATCAAGAAATGTAAATATATTTCTATATTCTAAACCATCCCATACTATCCGACGAATGAAAAGTAGATCATAGATATCCTTCAGAAATTATCTTAATGGAGTAGATGTTGATACCCTATGAAGAAACATACCATTAAAAAATAGTTTAGTAATAGGAAGGTGTTAACATGGAGTAAATTCCCACTATGATGGAATACATTATTGTGTTTCTAGATTAGTTACCTGGACATACCTTCGATAATGTGGTAGAGTTCTCAATAGAGATTATTCATAGAGCCACACCTATCCCTAAATACCGATTTAAAATTTTCCAAATCTAACTATAGGAGTTAAATATGTATCTATAATAGAAATTTTCAAAGGTTTCATAAATCCTATTGAATCTCCTTGGGTTATGATAGTTCTCCTTATAAATAAAAAGAATGGATCAATGTGGATATATAGATATTTCTAGGATCACACCAAGATCACTATAAAAAACAACAATGAACATCTAAGGATTGTTTAGTTATTTGATTAACTATAAAATAAATATATACGAATCATATGTGTATATTTTTTATATAGATAATTAGATTATGTTAGATAATGAATATATTTTCAAGAAATGTTTTCTTATAATGTATAGGCACTATGATTTCATTTTGTTTCACTTTAACATTAATAATCATCCTATGATATTTATAGATTTGATGAACATAATATTTAGAGAATACATTGAAATATTTTTTTGTATTATTTATCAATGATATTATAATTTACTATAAGTGAAATTAGAAACATTAAAGAATCTAGGTATTGTAATGGAAATATTAGAAAAGTAGAAAATGTTTGAAAATTTCATAAATTGTTACATTTGAATGTAGAAAGTCGCATTATCAGGGAATGTGATCACTAGTAAGGGAATTTATATAGAAACTTACTATACAAAGGAAATTGATGAATGGCTTATACCCACTAATTTCATGAAAATAAAGGATTTTTTTAACTTATAAGGAAACTACTTGTGTTTTTTTGATAAATTACCCATGATTTTGTATCTTTTTATCTATGTTAACAAGGAATGTGGTAAAGTATATTTTGATTTATGAATGTGAGGAGAAATTCATTGAGATAAAAGAGAGAATATTTATGGAACCTGTGCACAAACTTCCATCAAGTGTAGAAGTTTTTATGATACACAATTTTTTTTTAAAATGTAATGGGTTATTTACTCAGGTATAATGAGAATGTGATATCCTACACATATCTAGAAATGATGATTATTGAGCAGAACAACCCAATGCATGATCTATATTTAAGAGGTGTGTTATTCACCTTGATGATTTGGGGAAATAAATCTATGATGATAAGTTTGAAATATATACAAATAATTGGATTCTATAGTATATATTCACACATAAGGCTATAAACATGCAATAAAGAAGATGATTAGAGCTAATTAATGGCTATGACTGCTCTATTTACGAGCATCAGGGATAGGAAAAAAGGTATATATGTAACACTCCAAGGATTTAAAAAAATTGAAATGATTGAAACTTTGTTTTATGTAGATATTCAAAACTAGCCTGTAAACATATTTTATCCACTTCTCGATTTTGAATTTCAAAAATTGGTCATCTACAATGGTGTTTAGTATGTTATTTGGTGTCTAATGAAACCAACTTGATTTTTGATTAAATGTATAATACCCTTATTAATATTAATATGACATTAATAAATAGTAAATTGTATTATTATTTTATTTCCACTGGGCTTTAAGATAATGATATCTTGGTTCATTTTTCAATGTGTCATAAAACAGTTATTGTTATAAAATTGATAATTTTTTTATAAATAATGATTTATTTAAAAACTAAGTTAATAATATTAAGAAAAATATTTTCAAACAATGATATTGATTTTTTAATTCTTCACATTGATAAATTTTATGGGTGAATTTTTGGTATTTTTCGGAAATTCTTGAATTTTTGATTAATAATGAATTACTGTATATTCAAATTATCAGTTAAATATAATATTTTTGACATCATAAGTGATTTAGGACAACATGGTTCAAAATAATATGCAATTATTAATATTTGGGGTCTCATTAATTATGAATATTCACAGTCTTGGGAAAATATATTATAATAATGATTAAAATAATGTAAAATACATCCTCTCCTCCACTATAAATACCACCCACATTCTCCACTTGCTCTCACACATCTCAAGCCTAGGGCCTTACCTAATTTTGGATTAATACTCTTACTAAGGATCTTCCCCACGTCATAGAGCCTCTGGTCTCATCAAAAGCCCAAAACCAAATGGTTTAAGAAGGGTCTCAAGGAGATGAGATCAAGAGGTAAAAATCCTCTTTTGTTTTCTTTCTATTATTTTAATTTTATTTTATATTCTTCTTCATTAATCACCTCCCACTATATAAGATGAATTAATAATCATTTATCTTACGTATTATGGATTTCATATTGTTTATAGAATACTGACTGTTATACTTCATCTCTACTCCCACTTATTAAAGAAATTAAAACCCTATCTGTGACGTGTCAATTTACCGACATCGTGGACGACATGATTTCAATTTCTTTTAGACCCTTCATGACTGGCCATGAAACCATTTTTTATAGTCGAACCAGATTATAATTTATTTTTAATATCATATAGATGGTTCTGGAATCATTTTTTACATATGTTATTAATTTATAAAACAAAATGAGTTCATTACAATCAAAGAATTTCCAAAATGACCTAAATGAATATTAATAATGATTTAATTCCTGAATCATCATCATGTTAGAATTTAAAATGAAAAATGGAAAAATTTATTGTTATGGAAATATATAAATACCATTCCATTCCAATTCTTTTTCTTCACTTCCAAACAACATGAATATCCATCATGAACTGATCATAGAAATCATTTAATGAATACAACCAAAACAATGGAAGGAACAAAATATTAATAATTAAATGATGAAATTATGGTATGAAATGATAATATAAGATTTTATAAACCTAAATATGTTATTTAAGATATTAATAACACCCTTTAACCATTATACATGAGTTTTAAATGAGTTTGAAATAAGAAAAATCCGAGGTAAGGGAATTCTTAACCGGATTTCCATTATTTGGGTTAACATTCTACATCATTATTTATGTGGCCTTAAAATTGTTTGTGAGATGATTTTTGGTAATATGATTTGAATTATGTTTATTTACAATGTATATACATATTTTATCCACTCTATTAAGTCTTAATTCTATTTTATGATATATATAAGGTACATTCCTTTTAAAAAATCTCTTTTAAAATTATATTTTACAAGATTCAAAAGAAATGTTTTTATAAAATTATACTTGTTGTTTGATAATATTATGGTTAATGTTCATTTTTTATGATGAATGATGGGTCCTATATCTCCTTCCAATTCATTGGGTGTGTGTAAGTTGGAGGTCAGCCGTATGGTTACTCCAAGTGTAACTGCAATGGTTATACAAAATGTAGGGTACCCGCGGGGGTTAAAAATTATAAGGTAGCTAAGAGGGTTACAATATTGTGTAAAAAATGGTCTAGGATATATTTATGGTTCTATTTATGTTCTATATGTTTTAAAAAATTCTTGTGGAAATATCATGTTTCCCAAAGTATGTATATATGGGTGAAAAATATGTCTTTTGAAAATGATTTCATACGGTACAAGTATTCATGGACTAATGTGTTCTTTTTTTATATCCCATACTGAGCTCTTTGGGATCATAACAGGTTTTTAAATGATATTCACAAGTTATATGTATGTGTAACACAAAGAATAAATCCAAGTTAATTTTCTAATAATTGACAAAGAAATCATGGTTTTTTTGAAATGATTCAAATTTTGGAAGAAATGAAAGATATTTTTATGGTATCCACTAGCTATTAATGTGTAATGTTGTGAATGCCTTACTTCCCAATTATCTAAAGCTCCAAACTCAAAAATATCCTCAATGTGAAAGGAAGTGATTTCTTGACTAAATTCAAGATTATGTAATGTAATATGGTTGGGTCATTATAGTTGGTATTAGAGGATGGTTTAGATAACTTTAGGGGTTTGGATGATGTTAATAGAACACCATAAATGATTTTCACTCTATGATTAATTTGAAATTTTATAGAATTTAAATATTACCACATTTCTTCGACTATTACAAGATTTATCAGAATGGTTTTCTGTAGAAAAAATAGGGAAGTAGAAGTGGTGAGGCTCTGAGAGAACGAAATCATTCCAAATATACAACCTTGAATTTTAGGGATTGGAACTGAGTAGTTTGTAATAGTAACTCTTTAGCTAACACATGAACCAAATGGCAGTGGAATCCATGAAATAGGGAAACCAAAGGTACCCTAATGGAACATGAAAATTGTGGAACATTTTATGAGACAACACAATCATGCTTTCAATGGATCTTATAAACTAGTAGCAGTATAGGGATGGATTAATGCCGTTGAAAATATATTTAATGTTATGGGATGTTCAAATAATCAATATTTAAGACCATTCATTTATCATTTTGAAGGTGAAGCTGATCAGTGTTGGTCAATGGTAATGAATATCAGGGGTAGAGAGAATATTGATGCCATATAGTGGGATGACTTTAAAATTCTCTCCCTTGAAAAATATGTTCCAAAGATAGTGCGACCTAGAATGGAGAAGAAATTCCTTGAATTGAGGTAGAAGGAGGAAGATTCAGTGGATTTGTATGATGAAATATTCAACCAATTGGCGAGGTATTATCCAAATATTATTCTGGTTCATGATATAAAAACAACTGTTTTTAATCAGGATTTATGCCAATGTATTGAAGGGTATTAGCCTCTTGTGAATTCAAATGTTACGAGAAACTTGTCTGATATTCTGAGAGTATAGAGATGAAGTTTTCTGATGATCACTTGCACTTAGAATACATGGATAATATGAGTTCCAAATGGAATACGTTGGGTAAAAACCAACCAAAAAATATGATGGTATGAAAATCTAGATTCCACTTTGTGAAAAGTGTGGCAAGAAGCACCCTGGGTAATTCTTGACCAAAACTGGGAAGTGTTTTCAATGTTCTATATTGGGAAATATATCCCAAGATTGTAATGAAAAAATCCTAAGACTAATCCTGATAAGAAAACTATAAAGTGTTTTAAATGAAGTGAGATGGTTCATTATGCAAATGTCTACCCAAAGAGAGATCTGAATGATGAAAAAAGATAGATGCAAAAATACAGAATACAAGCAGAAAGGTATAGTGAGATCCTTTGCGACTATGTCAGAAGACGTCATGGCATCCAATGAAGTTGCTTCAGGTACTTTCTCTATTTACTCATATTTTTTTAAATGTTTTGTTCAATATAAGAACTACACATTCCCTTATTTCTATGAAATTTTCAAGTAAATTGGAAATATCACCTCCAAAAATGAGACCAGAACATATTGTTAAAACACATGGGGAAAATATTGTGGCAAAGAGGAATTATAAGAATCATTCTATTGTTATATTTGGAAAGAAATTATCAGAAAAAATTATTATTTTTTCCTTAGTAGAGTTTTAGGTCATTCTTGGAATGGATTGGATTTCTTTTTATCAAGATAAGATTGATTTTAGAGATAAAGATGTTGTTTTTCAGAAAGAGTTTATGTTTTTATACAAGAAAAAACCCATAAAATTGTTAATGTATTAGGAAGGTGATAAAAAATTGAAATATGGAAATGATAGTTATCTTGATACTTTTTTTTAAAAGAATTGAACTATTTAGATTTATGATATTCTACTTCTAAATGAATACCATGATCTTTTTCCTAATGAGTTACCCGATGTCATACTTGATCGAGTAGTCAAATTCACAGTTTACTTGGTTCCTAATGCTAAATAGAATTCAAAACCCCCATATATAATGGATCAAATAGAACTTATGTAATTGTAAAATCAGTTGCATGATTTTCTTGATAAAGGATTCATTCATCCTATCACTTCACCATTGGGTGCTCCTTTTTTTGTTAAAAATGAAAATTTGTTCCATGAGCCTTTACATTGATTATATAGAATTGAATAACATCAAGGTTAAAAAAAGGTACCCTTTAACTCATATCTATGAATTTTTTGATTAGATATAGGGAGATCTGTACTTTTCCAAGATTCACTTGGGATCCAGATACATCAGCTGAAGGTGGAGGTGGATAACATCCTGAAAATAACTTTTGGTACTAATTATGAGCAATATGAATTGATTGTTATGCCATTTGGGTTAAAAAATGAACCTGTTGTATTCATGAATCTTATGAATATAATATTTTAGGAGTTCATGGATATATTTTTTGTTGTGTTTATTGATGACATTCTGGTATACTCTAATAGTAAAGAGGAGAATGAAAATCATCTAAGGGTTGTTTTGCAATCCATAAAGGAAAAGAAACTATATGGAAAATTTAAAAAGTGTAATTTTTTGTTGCACATTTTTTTTTCAGGGGAACATTGTAAATAAGGATGGAATTATAGTTGATCCTGCCAAAAAAAGGTAGTTTATGAGTGTCCAAGACCCAAAATGTTACCTAGATTTTGAAGTTTTATTAGATTAGAATGTTATTACCGATAGTTTGTTATACATTTTTCATGATTATCTAGCCCACTGACTATGTTAACCTAAAAAGGGGTTAAATTTATTTGATCCTAATAATGGGATGTTTGATTTTTGAAACTGAAGAAGACATTGGTGAATACTCTAGTTTTGGTCGTGCCTTCCTGAAATGGCGTGTTTTTCATATGTAGTGATGATTCAATGAATGGACTTGGTTTTGTTCTGATCTAGAGTGATTAAGTAATTTCTTATGATTTAAGACAACTAAAACCACATGGGTTAAATTATCCCACACATGATTTGTAATTGGAAGATGTGGTGATTTTTTTGAAAACTTGGAGGCATCTCTTATACGGAGCCAAATGTAAAATATATACTTACCATAAAAGTCTAAATTATATTTTCACTCAGAAGGTATTAAATATTAGGTAGAGAAGATGTCTTGAACTAATAAAATATTATGATTTCATGATAAATTACCATCCCGGAAAAGAAAACAAAGTGATAGATGCCTTGAGTCAAAAACATCACGCATCATTAATCATGATACATTTGGAACATGATCCCTTGATTGATGATTTGATAAATTTTTCTAAGAAGCTCTTGGTTTAGGAAATTACTCTATTTCGTTTCAGGTTTCAGTGCAGTCATCATTATCAATGAGAATAAAGAAAGTGCATAAGAAATATCGTGAGCTACATAAAAAGGATGAATTGGTAAAAATGGGTAAGTTTCCAAAATTTAACCTTGATAGATATTTTGTTTTAAGAGTTGGGAAAAGATTGTGTGTTCCTTGTGATTCCCGACTGTAGAATTATTTTTTGTGTGAAGCACATAGTTCCACATTTTTAGTTCATCCTTTAAGTACTAATATGTATAGAGAACAACAAGAGTATTAATGGTGGGTTGGAATGTAAATGGATATTTCTGATTTTACCATGAAATGTTTAACAGATCTATAGGTTAAAGAAGAGCAGATGATACCGAAGGGAATGTTTCAACATTTTTCAGTTCCAGAGTGGAAATGAGAGAATGTATCCTTGGATTTTGTTGTGGGACTACCAACTAGTTCTTGAGGTTACAATACAATTTGGGTTTTTGTTGATCGATTGAAAAAAACTACACATTTTCATTCTATTCGAGATACAATGTTGTTGGATCATCTTTCTCAACTGTACCTCAAATAGATATTTAGTTTACATGTACTTCATTATTCCATTGTATTTGATCATGATCCAAGGTTTACTTATAATTTTTGTAAGGGACATCAAATGTTTTTAGGCATAGAATTAAATTCTAGTATATATTTTCATACCCATTCTAATGGCTAGTTAAAATGAACCATTTAGACATTGGTGGATATACTTAGAGCTTTTTCAATGAACTACCTGGGAAGTTGTGATCAAAATATTTCTTTAGTTTAGTTGTATTATAATAAAAATTTTCATTCCATTATACTGATGGAACCTTTCTAGGAATTATATGGGAATTAGTGTAGAACTCTAGCTTTTTGGGATGAAGTCAAAGAATGGAAGTTGGTGGGACCAGAATTAGTAGAGGAAGTGGCTGAGAAATTTTAGATGATCTAGCAGCACATGAGGATAGATCATAGCAGACATGAATGTTATACCTATTAAAAAAGGAAAGAATTATATTTCTAGGTAGGTGACCATGTTTTCTTTAAAATCATTTAATGGAAAGTGTGATGCATTTTGGTAATAAAAAAATTATTTCCACAATCCATTGATCCTTTTGAAATCCTAGAGAAAGCTGGACCAGTTTCATACCGAATATCTTTTCCTATGATATTGACTTAGGTTCACAATTTTTCTCATGCTTTTATATTGAGAAAGTATGTTCTAGATTTAACTCATGCCTTGAGCATAAAAATAGTTTAGCTAGAAGTGAACCTTTCTTGTGAAGAGAAACTAGTTCAGATTCGTGATCAATGGGAACTAATACTACAAAGTAATCCACTACGTAAAGGTTTTTTTAGAGAAACTACATGGTTGAATAAGTAACATGATAGTCTGAAAATCATATGATGGAAGGGTACCCTCACTTGTTTAATGAGTAAATAAAATTTTGAGCGCACAATTTCTTGAAGGTGGGGATAGTGTAACATCCCATGTTTTTAATAATAAATTGAAATATATGAATATTTGTTTTAATTAGATATTTAAAACTATACTTTAAACATAATTTTTCCACTTCTATGTTTTGAATTTTGAAAAATGTTCATCCAGAATTGTGTTTAGTAAGTTATTTGGTGTCTAACGAAACCAACATGATTTCTGTTGAATAATAACATTCCCTTGTGAATATTTATGTGAACCTAATGATAGTAAAAAGTATTATTATTTTATTTTAATAATAAAATAATATAATGACATTTTGGATGATCTTCAATGTGATATAAAATAGTTATAGTTTTAAAATTTTTAATTTTTGAGTAAATTATGTTTTTATATAAAAATTACATTAATAATATTTAGAAAATTATTTTCAAAAAATGGATTTAATTTTGGAATCCTAGACGTCTTGAAATGGTAAGGGTATATTATTGGTATTATTTTAAAATTCTTGAATTTTTGATGAATAGTGAAATACTATAAAATACAATATATTCAAATTATCAGTTAAATACACTATTTATGACACCATAAGTTATGTAAGACCACATGGTTAGAACTCAAATGCTATTATTACTATTTTGGTTCACATTAATTAAGAATATTTACATTCTTGAGAAAATATATTATAATAATGTTTAAAATAATTTAAAATACCTCCTCTTTTTCCACTATAAATACCATCCTCAATCCCCTCTTCCTCCCACACCACTAAAGCCTTGATCCTTACATATGTTTGAAATAATAATCATCCAAATTATCTTTACAACTTCCTAGATATTCTTGTCTCACCAAAATTCCAAATCTAATAGCATTAAAAATGATATCTAGGAGACGAGATCCGGAGGTAAACACCCTCTTTTGTTTTCTTTCATTTTTTTCATTTTCATTTCTGTTATTTTTATTTCCTCGCAGAAACTTATCAAAGAGTATTGAATGATACATTATATTAGATATTATGGATTTCATCATGTTTATGGAATAATTAACATTATTCTTCTTCTCCTCCAAACTTATTCCAGAAATTAAAACACCATCCGTGTTGTGTTGATTTACCGACATCATGGATGATGTGATTTCGATTTCTTTTAGTTCCTTCAATACTGGACATGAAACCACTTTTATATTTTAACAAAATTATAATTTTTTTATTATATCTTATAATAGTTCATATAATCATTTGTACAAATGATATAACTTAATAAAACAAAATGTGTTCATTATGATCAAAGAATCGCCAAAATGACCTAAACGAATATCAATAATGTTTTAACTTATGAATCATCAACCTGTCAGAATTAAAAATGATAGATGGTATAATTTGGGTTTTTAGAAATATATAAATACAGTTCCATTTCAATTAGTTTGTTTCACTTCCAATCAACACGAATATCCACCAAGAAGCGATCATAGAAATCATGTAATGAACGCAACCAAAATAATGGATGGAAAAAAATACTAACAATTAAAGGGTGAAATGACGTTGTTAAATGATCATATAATGTGTTATAAAGGTGAATATGTTTTATATGGATACTAATAACACTCTAATAACCATTATACAGAAGATTTAAATGAGTTTTATGTAAGAAAAACACGAGGAAAGGGAATTCATAACCCGATTTCCATTCTTTGGGTTAACATTATAATTCATGATTTATGTGGTATTAACAATTTTTTATGAGATGAGTTTTGATTATATTATGTTTAATTATGTTTATTTTTAGTGTACATATAAATTTCATACACTAAATTAAGTCTCAATTCAATTATAAGATATTTATAATGGACTTTTCTTTTTAAAAAACATTTTTATAAATTCTGTTTTACAATATTCAAAAGAAATGTTTTTATGAATTTATTCATGTTGTATAATTATATTATGGTTCATGATAATTATTAATGATTAAGGGTGGGACCTATATCTCCCTTCAATAAATTGGTTATGTGTAAGCTGGAGGTCATCTGTATGCTTACTCCAAGTGTAACAACGATGGTTACACAAATTGTAAGGTAGATGTGAGGGTTACAAATTATAAGGTATGTGAGAGGGTTAAAATATTAGGAAAGTAATACCCCAAAATACCTTTATGGTTCTATTTATTTTCTATATATTTTTTGTAAATTTTTTGGAAATATCATATTTCACAAAGTAACTATATATTAGTGATAAGTATGTCTTTAGAAAATGATTTCATATGTTAGAAGAATTCATGGACTAATGTGTTCATTTTTTATATCTCTTGTTGAGATTTTTGTGGTCATCCCATGTTTTTAAATGATTGTCACTGGTTATATGGATGTGTAAGACAAATAATAAATCCATTTTATTTGTTTGAAGAATTGAAAAAGAAATCATATTTATTTTAAAATTTTCATATTTTGAAAGAAAAGAATGTTTTTATGGTATCCTTTATGTATTAATGTGTAATGTTATGAAAATATTACATACAAATTCCCTAATTCTCTATACATGAAAATATCATCAATGTGAATAGAAATTATTTCTTGAATGTATTCAATATTATGTATTATAATAATGCCAGGTAATTATAAGATAATTCTCTTAAGATAACATATCCTATTACTCTATCCACGATGTGGATCAAAAAATATTATACATTCCTGGATATACAATAGGTGTATATAGAAATTATAATGGAATGGAAAAAATCCCAACATTCCCAAATTATTTCCCAACCATCTATCCAAGAGATGTTTATGGTGTCACAAAAGTATTATTCGAAACATCAAAAGAAGGGGAAAGCAGTTTTAGAAGGGAAGCATCATGAATTACATATCAATGATAGTTGTGTGAATTGGTTTGGAACTATTAATTATCTACCTTCATCACATTGGATAAATAAATAGCTATTGAATTATTCCCATAACCTATCTTTCTCTATCCATCATAGAATTACCAAGATGTACTATGATATCTGAGATCCATTTTGGTTGGACAACAAGAAGAATGGTATTTTATAGTACATCTCACAGTTCATGATATGTTAAAAAGTTAAAGAAGAGTTAAAAAGGTATAAGGGGATGATATAACCATTACATGTACCCAAATAGAAATGGGATATCATAACCTTGTAAATTGTCACTAGCATCTCAAAGTCCACTATAAGAAATAGTGAGATCTGGGTTGTGGTCGGTTTAATAACCAATATTTCCGACAACATTTCTATCCAAGAAGACTTATCACTTTAATAAATTTATGATATATATGTAATTGAATTTGTGAGGTTGCATGGGGTGACAATTTCAATCATCATTTTTCATGATCTATGTTACAAATTTAAATTCTATATATTTATTCTACTTTATTTGAATACTGAACTAAATTTCAGTATGCCCTTTCACACCAAAATAATGGTTAATATGAAAAGTATATTCAGAAACTCATGGATATGTGGAGTTCTTGCTGAATGGAATTTCAAGGTGTATGGGGAAAACATCTCCCATTAGTTTAGTTATCACACAATGACTAAAAATTACTTTTTTATATTAGAAAAACAATTGACCTAAGGTTATAAACTATACAGGGAAAATTTAAAAATCATTAAATTTAGTAAGAGATATACATACCATTAAAATATAATTTAAATAATTTAGATTCTTTAATCCAATGTATTTTCATATTAACACCATTTACATCTAAATCTATTTCATCCATGATATGGTATTCAAACTAGTAAACCATATTTTCTTACGTTCGACTGTAATAGTCTATTTATATCTTCTATACATTGAAACCAAATTTTAAAATATGATATTTCTAATTTAGTCACTCCAAATGCACCTTATTAATGTCCAAACAATGCAACACATTAGACATATTATCCACATCCTCTTTTAAAGAATTAATCAGGAATGATTCCTCTAACATTTTTTTCCTCATAATGAATAACAACTTCATATAGATCGCCATTTTTTAAATCATCATCCCAGTTAATCATGACCATTCAAGGAAGAAAGTTTGTTACCACCAATGCCTCCTTCTTTTTCATTAAATCCTCCAAAATATCTTCTCCCTACTCATAGTTCATATAGTCACCACGAACATTTGTTCTGTTTCTAATAACATTTAGATCATAATCAATCTCTGTTTAATTTTAATTTTGGATGGATAATGTCTCTATTGGTTTGGGTAAGTAGGAGTAGTCCTTGAACTCTTTCAAAATTTTTCATTTATTCAGATACACCTCCCTAGTTCCCAATTTCTTCTTCGACCATTCCATCTCATCAAACTATGTAACTCTATCAACTAGTTTTATTCTGCAATATATTGTAAGAAAGTGCTTGAAGAATAATCATTATACTCTATAATTTAGAGTCTCTACCCTTGATTTAGGTTCTCTCCCCTTGTTGTATCATGATAGCGATCCATAACTTCATTGGAAAAACCATTAAATTTGTTAACATGATTAATATCCAGAACATTCCCACAAACGGATTCATGTAAATCTTGACCCTTTCAACATGTTTCACCACCCTCCCTTTCCACATGAAACAACTTTTCATCACCAATTATCCTAAGTTTTGTCTATTAATAACCCTATTTTTTGATGCTTCCATTTCTTTCCTACACATCCTACACATATGACACAACCATGGGACCATTGATTCTCTATTCAAAATTTCCAGAATTTCTCACCCCATCACACAATTTTGGCTCATATGGGACATGAACCTTAATATTCATGTCACATTGTAATGTTACAAAGACATTTTCAACTTTCAGATCAAGATTTAAAGGGAATGATTCTAAAAGAGGAACGTTTATGGATGCCCCACCATGAATGTGATCTTTCAGACCATTCTCCCTGGAAAAGATAGTACTTGACTCTAATACTAAAACCTCTATATGATGACCCACCTAAATCCCTCAACAAAACATTGACATCTAATTACCAATTTAGTTACATTTTGAATAGAAATAACCCCATCATTTGAACATAAATGGTTGTTTGTACAAATGTTTGCCTCCAAATTCAATCGAGATAGAATCAACATGATACTTTGAAACATGAATTTTAATTAACATATGTGGAAAAACTAGGTGATAAACAATAGTATTTCTACTATAATTACTAAGAAATAGATCAATAAGCTTACCATGAATCCAATTTATTGATGGGTTCAAAAGTTAAAGCAGAAGCTTAGTAAAATGGATCCAGATTTTTGTTGTTGGAGAATAATGGTTCGCATGGAAATCATAGAACCAGAGAAAATAAATAAACGATAATTTTTTCAAACCTATGATGTTTTGGATCAGGAATGGATCAAATCTAACTCTAAAGTAAATAGAAAAATTATATTCATATAGTTCAAAATCTATAATATAGCATGACTATGTAAACCCCATGAGTAAAAAATAAACCAATCGAATAAATCCAAGAATGGTCTATGATGATTAAAATGAGAAACCAATTTCAAATCCATCTGGGACAAGGCATTGGTAAACTATGAAGTTGAAATCAAGAGAATCAGGTATCCTCAATACATGTTCATTATATTAAAGAAACGTGATATCATGGGGAAAGGTGAAGTGTATTTAAAGTTAGATAAGAGATGAAATGATAATGAAGTGTCATGATGTTTGAAGTTAGAGACAATGTTATACTTTGAATATCATCATGGAAGAGTGTAACATGATTTGGAATGAATGATAAGATTAACTCGAAGTACATTGGCCCATTTTGAATCTTTAATTGCATATAGACTTTCACTTACATCAAATATGGATCATGTTTCTCATATGTTCCATATATATTTATTATGGAAGTATATACTGAACCATAAAAATTCACTAAATCCGTAGGTGGTACAACTAGTCAATGGCCTCTCATATCATGGATTATCAGAGAATATCATGGGATGTGGGGAGAACTTTCTACGCAACAATACAACACACCTTACCAAAGTGATAAGGTAGAATCATAAGTATGAATAGGGGAAATGGGAACCAGATGTAACAGTGAAATAAATGTTCCCTCACATATTCTCAATTGATAATATGAGTTTAAATTTCTGGGATGAAATTTATATATGGGAAATAATGTGACTTCCTAGAGTTTATAAATGATATTTATTTCATTAAATAATTGTTTATTTTATTATATAATATATTATTATACAAATAAAACTTATATATAACCCAACAATAGTATGTTTAATTAATTTGAATCATTAAATTAGTTGTCAAATAATCACATTAAAATAAAAAATATAAAAATGGAAAAAATATAAACTATAAAAAATACCTTTAAAAAATGATTACCCTAATCTACTATAAGAATTGTTCAATGAGAAACATAATATAAATGAAACAAATTAGTAAACCAATCAAACATTTAGAAAAAAATATAGATCCCCAATATAATTTGATTTGAATAATGATTGAAGGAATTTAGTAGTATAGAATGGAGGTAATGTGATCATTAGAATAATAATCTTCCCATTAAAAATAGTAACCCAATGTTTGGAATAGTAATTTGAACTAATAATAATAAAATG
This sequence comes from Viscum album, assembly GCA_963277665.1. Taxonomy (NCBI): domain Eukaryota; kingdom Viridiplantae; phylum Streptophyta; class Magnoliopsida; order Santalales; family Viscaceae; genus Viscum; species Viscum album. Next base: position 474,158,302 of record OY728141.1, on the reverse strand, counting down.
CATTATAAAAAAAATTAATCATGAGTAATTTATGTAAATTTAATGTAATAAAACAAATATCCTAATTAGAAATCTCAAAAAAATATAAATGAATTTTTAATATAGTGTATTTTAATGTATTATATAAACATATTTGAGATTATATTACAAATTATAATTACCCTTGATAGAAAATTATTTTTAAAAAATGAATATAATTTTAGAAATCAGCACATCAAAATTATCAAAGGGGTTTTATGTTATTTAATGAAAACTTTTTTTTCATATAACTAGTAAAAATATACTTCTTTCCATAACAACTGTATCTTGAATTATATCATTCAGGATTTAAAAATGTCTTAATAAGTTTTTTAACTTGAGGTTATACCAAATTATATTTTATTTTTTAAATGAGTCATTAAAATGCTATACTAACCTAATCATTACAATAACATTATTGTCTAAAAAAATATGTAATTTGATATATGATAAAATAAAATAAAATAAACATACGTTCCTATGAAACAAATTACAACAAAAATACAAATGTAAAAAAGTATCCTATTATAATAATAATTTCTATGTTTTTTCACTTTCCTTTTAATAAACTATTAAATTATAATTACAAAGGGATAAAATTCCTTAAAAATATTATATTTAAATATTATTCAATATTCCAATAAATCAATATTGTAATATTTAATAGGGATTTAGTATTTTTCAATATTATAACACAAAAATACCCCTTACATGTAGTATAAATAACTCCACTCCCTACCCTACGAAAACAACTCATCCCTTACTTAGAAAAGCTATTTGTCTATCTAAAACCAATATAATAATCGTCTAGTATAATTATTTACATGTTATAGTAAAACAAATACATTCAAAAATGAATTATAGCTCACAAATATAAATGAACAACTTTTAATAGAGTAAGTTATTTTATCAACAATTTTATCATTTTCATTATATCATCTCTATTTTTCAGAATTTGCCTAAATAAAATCATATATGATTAATTAGGTAGTGTGTTGAAATTATATTAATTATTTTAACCTACTATTAAAATTATTTTTTTTATATACTTATATTGTATACCTCTCTTTCTTGTCCTTTTGTTGATGTTCTCCATAACTATCAGTAAACCACAAATGAAGACATTTTCAACTTATTTACATGTCACCAACATTATGGCAGGTTATAAAAAAATAAATGATATATAAATGAATAAACATATGAATTTTAGGATTATATAAATAATTATACTACTGTATACATGACTTTTTATGAAATAAAAAATCAAAGCAATTTTTTATTGAAAACATGATATAAAAATGTTTTCCCTTTAACCAATTAAATTTAGATATATAATAAAATTATTATAATTGATAAATAGTGGAAAAATTAAAATAATTTAATTATAATTAGATGTTTTAATAAAAAAATTTATTATTAAAGGGTAGGAAATGTGATAAAATAAATTTAGAATTATGGAAAGGGGATTCTCAAAAACAACCCATCCTTTGTGGTTATCCACCATTCTCACAATTTTTAGAATGAATATTCCTATAATATTCCTTAAATATAATTTCATTATTCTTCCATTTTGATGTTGGTTTTATATATTTTTTTTCTCCTATACGAAATTATTTTTAAGCTAAATATAATGCTTTTTTAATGTTATTTTCTTCTGATACACATATTTGACTCATCACGAGTTGTTTGTTCCTCAAAAAAGAAAGATATATTTTTTATTGGATGATATCAAATTTTCAACTAGGAATCCCACATTATATTCCATTTTTAATTATATGATAATTTCATTAATAAAGCCATTCCATTCCATATGTTATTTAATGACTATTAATGTTATAGGTTCATTGTGGCCTAAATTATTTTTGTAATTTATGATACGTTGGGTCAGCCCATAATTACAGAGCTCCCTAAAGCATTGTGTAAGATAATGTATCTCACAAGATTTTGTGTATAATTTATGAATTATATGTTATAATTTTTACCAATGATGATGTTATTATTTTCTCACGTATGTTATGCATGGACATGATGTTATCTTTGTCACACCTATTAGTGGTATTTGACCACTATAACACTATGTTTCATTTTTTTTCATACAAAATTTTCCATGAATTTATAAAATTATTCCCTCATGATGTTGATGGAAATTAAATTGTTCTAACGGGATGATATTGATTATTCTCACTCATATAATAATGATTAATGATCCATATTCCACACTTTACTCTGCCTTTAACTTTCCCATTTCTTGGATTTATATCCTTAGGAAACTATGTAAACTAAATAAGTAATGAGATATTTATAAGGTTAATGAAGCATAATTTAAAAAATATATATTTTATTATGTACAATTGATGAATGACAATAATTTCCCCAATACACCAAACCTGTGTATCATAGATTTTATCACTATTATGTTGTTTATCATAAAAGTGATATGATATTTATGTATGGAAATGTCAGTCACTATATCAAGAATCACTAATTGATGATAAAAATCTAATAAGAGTAAGAAAGGAAGTGGAAATAAATATGATATTTCGTCTCCAAAAATGGTTTTCTACTTCATTTTCTTCACCATTTTCCTTTTAATCATTTACTATATTAAATAAATGAGTTTAAATAAAGAAGTGTCATCAAAATAATCTCAGGAAGATCACTTTTTTATGAATAGATTTTTTATAAGGTAGTTGGGTCTTTTGTTTCATTTTATAGTTTGGATATTCCTCATGTAAAAGAAAATAATTGATTCACGATAATTCACTATTTTGGTATAGAGAGTTTAATTGAGCTGATAAATTGGTTGTTCATTTAATGTAATTGATTGTTGGTGATTTTTTACACTTAACATAGTCATGTAGAGAAGAGAGATCAGCTAAATTATAACTACTTTATTCTCACAATCATTTCTTCTCAACTATTGCATTACTTTTCCTTTGTTTTTCTTGTCCGGGTTTTCATTTCATTTTTCTCACTATGGTTTTATATTTACATTAATAAATTCAATTTTGACAAATAATAATAATATTTTATAATTATCATTAGGATAAACACTCTAGATCCTTGAGATCAACCCTGGGGATATCCATAGTGGTATTTATTGGGAAAATATAAATGCATCTTTGATAGTTTAGATGAAAATAAATCAAAAAATAGATACCTTTCTAGGGTTGAATGTTTTTTACATATTAATCATTTTCATTTACAAACTTCAAAAAATAGAGAAAATATAATATAATATTTTTTGAAACCACCCAAAAAATCAATGGCATCAAAGGCTTTAATACCTATAAAACTAGTTAATAATTTAAGATATCATGTGATGGGGAATTTCACAAACTCATTAATGGTTATATATAGTTTATGAAAACTAATGTGGATGAATTATGTAAAGAAATCAAAGGTGTTTCATACATTTTTAGTGACTTCAATATATGTGAGGTTCAAAGAAGAGATTTTATACCTTCATCATTTGAGGATAAGGTTTAAGAGGTTAAAGCCTGGCTAGAATTGCAAAATCGAGATAATGGAATTTATTTTAGGGTGAAATGAGGTAAGACACATTGAATTTGAAGTAGGTGGATATAAATTGGTGAAAACTAATATTTTTAGTTTTTATTATCATCATTTTGATCACGCTAATATATTTTTTGTTTTTGTATACTTTAATGGGATGTTTTGACTTAATATACCCAATATTTCTTCATGAAATACACCATTGATGAGGTGTTTGGTCAAAATTAAAAAAAATTATTTTATAAAAGATAATTTTATTGGTAAATTGGGAACCCACACAAAATGATACCATCTCAAAACCGCACCTACATACCACACTTAATAAACAAAAATACCCTTCACACCAGAATTCACGTATCACAATACTATTCAACATTTCAAATTTGATAATTCTTATATAAAAGTGAAAACCCGCCATGGTCACCCTCAAACCTAGCTTGAACTAGAGACTTCACCCTACATTCTAGATACCATCATACGCACACCACCATGAAATTTGATAATCTTATTAAAGAAGAACAACGACCACCATCATTAACGAATGAAACCAATACGTCACTGAAAAATTATAACAACAACAAGTATAGTAAAATCAAAACATATAAGGAAATCACCAGTGCCCTCCAAGTAACACCAATACACAAAAATGTCATCCAAAAGAAAACCTTCATGGAAATCCCATGAAACCCCAAAAGATACCCAAAGGAAAGAGGGAATCCCATGCTATCTGAGCCTCCTGGAGCGTAGATGATACATTCACTACACATCTTAAATCCTCATAGAGAAGAACTTGACAATACCACACTATAGGGTAGAAGTGGAACCAGATTCCAGAGTAGTGATCTATTGAGATATTTCAATTTAATTTGATCATCAAGGTGGTATAATACCTATATCCTTCCTCAAAATGACTCTAAATATTTTTTTAAGATAAATATGATGAACAATACTATGGAGATTTAAACTTTTTCAAACAATATTTGTTCAATTATGATTTAAAACATTTCAGACCTGTTCTTTTTTACTAGACCTATTTTAAATATTTATGTTCTACCTAATTTTTTTTAGCTCATAGAGGGTATTGTTTAATTTTCACCTTCCCCTTTTTATGAATTTATAAAGTTCTAATAAATCATTGAAAATATAAATTTATGGGATATTGAAAATGAAGTTATTGATGAAGCATATTAGGTATCACTTTGTTAAGGAATAGTGATTTATCTAAATGGTTTTATCCCTCTATGTTACTTTCATATTCCGGATATTATTAATTTGTAATATTTTAAGTATGATTTAATTTTTATAGATGGATTTTATTGTTTGTTTTGGTTCATGGTTCCAAAAAATTTACTCTCGTCTACATTTCACTAAAATCAAGAAACTGAATACAATTATGATGTTTATATAATATCTTAATTTCATGGAAAGAAAATAAATGTAAAATAATTCTTCTTTTGTTAAATAAGAAAATGTGTTTGCAAATAGACTAGGATTAAGAACATTTTTTTGGTTTAAATGAATGAAACCACATCAACTAAGTGATAGAGGACGAATCAAGGATTATCTAGGTGTGGACCGAAAAAATATAACTCCTCTTGGTTGGTTAAACCTATTATTTTCATATTTATTTTATTTTTTATTTTTTTCAATTATTTTATATTTTATTAATAAATTTTGTTAGTTTGATTATATTGTTGGAAAATAGGATGGTTGGCCAATCCATATTGTGACAACCTTTATTGTGTTATATATTTAATAACAAACAAGATTCAAGGTTATGTCCTTCTAAAATTAGAATTTTAAGAGCTTAAATTCATATGAAGTTTTGTAAATCATCCGCAGGGGAGTGGAACCTTTCAATTTAATTACTATTTAGGTATTTAAATTTAATGGTGTTAGAGCTTAATGTATTAAATGTTCAAAATCATATTTTTTAATTTTTCTTTTAAAACATTACGATGTTCATAAAAAATATATTCACATAAAATTAATTCATTTATATGTTTTGATATGAGTATATTTTTTACATTTCTTCAATAGAATATAGAAATTAATATTAAATTTTCCTGAGAATCTATATGTCACAAAAACAAGAATTAGAAGCTTTAAAGTATTCAATAAGTTTAATTGTATTTTTTACATCTGATTTTGTAATTTATTACTTGTTTTTTTTCATCATTTATGATATTTAATTTTGGTTCCATAGGGGATAAATTAATATATATTAATAGGGATTTATCATAATTAACATGAATTGATAAAGATTATAAACAGAGGGGTGATAGTTAAAATTCAACATTTTGGTTCTCTAAATTTTTTTTGAATAATAATCTAGTAAATTGTATTTAGGGTATAATAAATGATTGAAATATATATATATATAAGTGATTTTAAATTATTAAATACTTTTTCAATCTTTAAGTTATTTAAAATTTTATTTATTATCTTTTTGTAATGAAATGTTTGTTTACAGTGTTGCACATTAAAGGTTTAAATAATTCTATTTTCAGAAAAATAAATTTGTGTGGAAGTAATTTATAGTGTAACTAGTTGGTTTTTTGCGAATATTGTGAATTTTCTATAGTTTTGTTTATTGTGAGGGACCATCTTGTTTTGAGATGACTCATGAACCTCAAACATGATTTCACTATTTCAGTTCATAGAATTTTAGAACTAACATAGTCATAATTGTGTCTCCCAGTATGGAATTCAACAATAGGGAAATTTATAGGTTTTATATGTTGTAGGGTAGTCTAACATTCAAAAAACAATAAAATTTTGATTACATATAAAAATTAAAATAACTTGTTTGAAAATGTTACGTTTTTAATATTAACTTATGAAACTTCAATGGGAACCATTTTTTCTCACTTTTTAATTTTCTAATTAATCTTTTTTGAGTTCAATATTTATTAGATAGTGGATTTTGTTAGATTAATAATTTCTCTTGCTCTATTGAAGAAAATTTTTCAATAAAAAAATTATGATAATTTTATATATTAATAATTAATTTTTAATGATTTAATCTTAATTTTACTCATAAGATATGCATCCAAATATATTATGAAATGAAAATATTAATCTAGGATGAACACATTCTTTCTCTTTTTCATTTTTTGTTCATCATATAATAGAAGTGTTATTTTTTTCCACCATTAAATAATCAATCAATCCCCTTCTCCGTTATCTCTATTTATAATGAAAAATTAAATTATGTAAGTTAGTTATTCACGAGTTATAATGAATCTTGGTCATTTTATTGGATTAAAATTTATTTTAACTTAATTACCAATATTATTTTCAATCTTATTCATTTTTGTAAATAGTTAATAATGTTGTACTGATGAAATTAAATTTGAAACGGTATTGAACCTTTTAGCATGAGAGAATCTATCAAGGAAATTGATTTTTCAAATCTAATTCTAATCAAATTCATGTGTTTCAATTTTCAGGTATATTTTCTATAATTAAATTTGATTAAAGTATTTCTTGTGGAAAAACAATTTTTTATGTGTTAGGTAATTTTATGTGGATATATTTTTTACATCCTTCAACAAATTTTTTAAGGAACAAAAGTTTTTTTGTGAAAAAATAATTTTTTGAGGTTTAGAGTTTATTTTTAATTTTTAATTAAAATATTGAAGTCATTTAATTTTTTAAAGGAAGTGGTTTTCGGGTGATAAAGAGTTATATGTAATGAGTATAATTAACATTTACTTTTAGGGAAAAATTGGTTGATATTCATGGTAACTTGGTTGAAATATTCATTGAAATTGGTGTTATGATTGTTTTTTACAATTTTTATATGGAAATTAATTTCACTAAAATTATATATTTTAATTTTTAATTTTTTTTAATATATCTTAATTTTAAATTAATAATATAAGAATTTTATATTATCTATCTAAAATTTATTTCAATGGTTTTCTATGATGTTTTTTTCATATATTTTTAATAGAATTGGATCCATGTATGAGGTTATTTCTGTACCTAATTAGATAAATAGATGTATATATATATGGGTCTAAAACATTTATATTTATTCACATCCACATAGGGGAATTTTGGATTAAATAACCTATCCTAATTTTAAAGATACTACCTATTCAAATGGTCCATCATCTAATTACTCCCATAACCAAATAAGAATAAGAGCCATTCAAAAATATATTCAACCATATATGGTATTTAAAAAGTCTTAAAATCATGTATATATATTTTTAGATTTCGAAAAATTCAAATTAGAATAAGTGATTTTTTGAAGAGGTTGAGGAAAAATAACTGCGAACTATATGTTACCAAAGCTGATTAATACTATAATGAAGAATATGAGATCACGTACTTGTCATGAACTATTATTTTATGATTTTAATTTTGAATCATGATGGTTGAATTATGTATTTTTTAATAAGATAAAATATAATGAGGATGGATTGAGCAAGATGAATCCTTGCGGTAAGAACCTAAATTGAGGCTGCGACTGTAAAAAACATGAGCCTCTCGGAGGTTGAATGATGGGTCATAAAACTAAAGATACTAATGTATAAAAACAACCAAATAATGTGGAAAAATTACCATAGATAACGTAACCACAGTTTATCAAATAAGGATTTAAATCAATTCTTTTAGGATTTTGGATTCAGGTGTTCAATGGTAAATGCTTCCTACCATTATAAGAACATCTGAGAAACAAATTTTGGAATACTATGATAAGAGTGGATTTAGGATGAAATAAAAATTAATTTTATGGATTCAAATAAGATGAATTTCTTGATTTATCAAATCTAATGTAGATGATATGTTAAGATACACCATGAATAGATAGAAAAAGATCACTTATTATTAGTGATGAACAAAACTAGAATGATCCATGATGAGATCAATAGGAATTTATTTTTTGAGGCCTCTCCAAACATGATCAGAGTTTTTTAGTTTTGTAGAATCATTTTATTAAAATTTCTATTAGATATATAAACATCAAAACCATGTATGAGTCAAGAAAATGACAACATGAGATGTTGAATTTCACCTGTAATCAAATTCATGACGCGGATTACTTTTTTTGTTGGTCGTATTTCTCTAGTATCAGAAGGTTGATCTATTGAAGATGATGAGTTATGTTCAATATAATTATTATAGAAATAGCGACACATGATGAGGAACACTAACATATTATTTAAAAATTTGATTCTGTGAAATTTTCTTTGCTTATGTTGAACTTGGAAGAAGTAGTAGTGTGACTCCGGACCTTGAAAAAATTGTATGGATTATTTTGTACAAGGTTTCTATAAAATTTAATTAAGCCATTGAAAATTATATATATATATTATGTGATGTGTGATGAATGATGGAATCTATGAGTAGTTTATTTTATCAACCTAGTTATGTTTTTTAGGATGATATAGTGAATTTTCATTGGTTTCATTACTAAATGGTAGACTTGTGGAGGATTAGTTGACCATGAAAACTATTTTAATTAATTAATTGTAATCTTTAAATATTTTATTTAAGGATGTATTAAATTTAAAATATTTCCATACACATCACTTTTCATCCAACTCCTACACATAAGGGTGTAAAATAATTCATGATGGGATTCATCAAATCTAACATGGGGTGGTTGCAATAAGGTTAATGTTGACATGTGAAGCTATATATTTCTTAATAAAAATTTTAAATTTTTTAGAATTTATTTTTAAATATTGTTTTGTATTTATTTATTGTGGGTTTATTAAGTATTATATTTTCATTTATGTTATCTTTTTTTCGTTCCCCTCATCTCTTATGTAATTATATTGTTTTCAATAAAAAATATATCTATTGTTTTATCTCTCATCATGGTGATCTCAAACCTATAATAATGTTGGTATAATTTTTATACATTGTTATAAGGGGAAAATCTCAATTCTATATAGTTTTTAACTTTTCATTTCAACTATAAGCATATTCTATGCTCTAAATTATTTTTATATGAATCAAGGAGGTATTTTTTCACACTCGTTTGGATGATTAGTTTTCTTCTTTCTTACTATCAATTCAATTTCTTCATCCACTTATTAAAAATTAATAGTGAATCTAAAGAGTGGTTATTTCATTCTTGATCTTAGGATTTTCATATTTTCATGAAATAAATTATATGGGAAGGTGAATAAGAAATGTTATTATTTTCACAATTAAAAGAGTGTTCATTTATAAGAATACATTCCATTCATTATTATTCACTATTTTTGAATAAATATGTGTTTCTTCAAGTCATTGAGAACCCATTGAGTGTGGTTGACTATTTTTAGTATAAACCATTCTGATCATAGAATGGTAATAGAGAGTTCATAATTATTGTGACATACTAAGTACAGATAGAATAAGTTGTTTTCATTTTATTAATATTTATTAATTAAAAAGAAATTTTAATTTTAATGTTATGCAATGTACAATATAATAAATTCGATAAAACATTGATTTTCTCTGAAGTAATGAGTATCATTCAACACACAGTTAACCCAAAATCAATATATTATTATTTTTTAAAATGATTTTAGCTGCCTTTTAATGGATAAAATAGTTCAAAATATTTTTTTTAACTATTATGATTTTTATATGAAAAAATAAACATTCTTTTTTAATCATAAATATGAAAAATATTTTTGGGATAATTTGTACTATTTTCTGAGGACATTTATATTTTGATGAATAATAAATGATACAAAATTTTAGTTCGAGAAAACGTTTTTTATACAATTTATTTATATATATCTATTTATTTAAATTTTATTTAATGTATAATTAGATCAATTTTATGTTTTCTAAACCAATGTATTTCCTTGTAAATAATATTCTATTAAATTTGGAAATAAAAATATAGATATCTTTTGATCATTTTAACTTTAAAAACCCTCTTTGTCTTCTGGTCCAGAGGACTGATTTTAGATTAAATTCTACCACTTTTTTATTTGGAATTTTGAAGAAATAATTCTATATTTGGAATCATCATAATTTAAAATTTCTAATAATTTAAAAATATTTTTTTTTTCCAAATTGTATGGTGAAATTAATTTAAATCAATTACCATGATTAAGGAAAATGAGCTTAATTAATGAGTAAACATTGAAAATAAGATGTAAAAATGAACCTACACAGGTATAAAAATATTTTCTAGACATATATCGACCATTCCACCAGCAATGATCTATAATAATGAATTATGAACCCTTGGGGACAAGTAAAATGTGGGGATAACTAACATCATTTCAAGAATACTCAATATTCCTTTTTTTCCAATTATAAAAGGCCTACTATCCTTTTAAAATATTCACACCTATAAATAACCATTTAATCAAACAATACCTAACCAAATAATATCAAAAAATATATCCCCTCACCATAGGGTCCCCAGTTTTGGCCGAATACCAACCATAAAGTCCTTTTGTGCAGACCAAAATGAGTTACTTGAAAAAGAGGTAACATTCTTCAATGTCCAATTGTGATTAATTTCATTATCCAACCATTAATTTATTATTATTAATTTATTATATAATATCTTATTTATCTTAAATATACTAATATATTTTATTTTAATGTTTGACTTACAACTTTAGAAACTTCCATCGAATGGGTAATAAAATTAATATTTATGTATGATGAACCACTACCTCACATAAAGATGTCCTTAATTTTTCCTTTATCAAATCTCATGGTAAGGAATTATGATGGAAACAATATTTTAATATGATATATAAGAAATTTATGTTTTCTTAATTATTATTTAATTTTCAGGTAACAATTTACTTCAATCGTTCCACTTTGTGTAAATATTATAACATTGTTTGTGGATATGTGGACCACCACCTCCTCCAAGTGATTTGATGCATTCACACATTACATTTAAGATATTAAGAATGGTTTTAATTTAAAATATTTTATTTACATGAAATATATATTATATTATTTAAATAATTAACTTTATGTAAATATGATATATATCATTTTCATTATTATCCATTGACTCATTAAAAAAGAGAAAACATCGTTTGTGGATGTATGGACTACCACCTCATTGATGTGGATGGATTTATTTTACTTTAAAATATTTATATATTAAAGTATATATTATTAAATTATATGGTATTTATGATTTAATTATAATTATATAATGCTATATTTTTACTGACCTTATTTCCATAACAATCATTGAAAAATTGGAACAGTACTCATTGTGTTTTTATGACCCACCGTCTCAATGATTATAACATTGGTACATTATTCACATCTATATTATATGATTTGTTTTAAAATTATAATTGATGTAATAATATTATATTTTTTTTCATGTTTATTATTCTTGATATGTTTATATAATTAACCATTTGACTATAGTTATCCTACCAAATTCGTTTTTGAGACATAAACTAGAAATTCTCATAAATCCCAACATAAACATAATTTTTTAGGAATTTTTCTAAAATATTGTAAAAAGTGAAATAAAGGTATTGATGTAGTTGATTTTTTTAAGAAATTAAATAATTAAAATAATTTTATTATCAGAAAGATAAAGACACTTGTGACATGTTAGACTCATGGTAAGGGATTTCGTCTCAATCTACATTCATTCAAGAATTTTGTGATGTTATACAACATTATTATTTAATAAGGTGTATATACAACCCCATTGAAATTCTATATTCATTTTTTTATCTCGTGATATTTAAATTTTTTTAATTGTTAATATCTCATTGATATTATGATTTAAATGTTCAATTTTTAATGGGATACTTTGAATGTTTAAATAATTAATTTTATAAAATGTATCCATTTCAATACTCTTGATACTTTTTTAAATATTCATTTTTATGGGTATAAAAGAGTTATAAAGGATAAGTTATATCTATTTTAAATTTCAATAATTTTTTTAAAAAAAATAATATTTTATCTCATTTATATGGAATTGTTTTCCAAACAAAAAATAAAATGTTCTATTCTTAACAAACCCAATGATAGTGCATTTTCCACTCCGATGGAAATAATTTTATTTTTGGATTAATTTACATGATTTTTTTTATAAAATGAAAAACCTTCTTTATATTTTTGGTATTTTGGTAATGAAATTGGTTTTTTTAATATGATGTATTTGTATTAAAAATCTTATTTTTTCAAAGAAAATTGTATTTTAATATCTTAAAGTGATTTTCATATGAATATAAAAAATATTTTAAATTGAAAAAATGTTTTAATTAATGTTTTTGTTCTTGGAAATTATAAATTTTTGGTGTTCCCAGATAGCACCGATTGAGCAGGTTATTTATTTAATGATTGGTGCGCCCAAATAGTGATCCAATGCCTTTGGTAATGAATATATTCTCCAAAAAAATTTATTGAATGTTGGATGTATATTTATTCCAATCTATAATGGTTCAGTAAGAGTTCAAAGTGGTGATGTCCCAAGGTACACACAAGAATTTAATATGTTTTTTAATGACTTTTCATAGAAATAATTTTTTCAAAAGGATAAATAAATTATCATTCTAAAGGAATGATATTTACATATATGGGTAAAACATTACGTCTTCAATTAAGGGATTTTTATGTTTTTTTGTGATTATCAACAGATTACTTTTTTGGTTCTTTTTAAATACCATGCTATGAATTTTAGGATAATCCCACATTTTTAAATATATTTCATTGTATTTAAATATGATAAAGTGATTGGAATAGTTTATGTTGAATTTTTTGGTGATTTTCTAAAGAAGATATCATCATTTATTTTTAAACGATCTTATATAGTGGAAAGAGGATACTTATTAGAAGTTTCCACGTTGTGTTTTATTTTTTGGAAATGTATGTGATGTGGCCTACATATCTAAAACTATAAACCTAAAATTATCTTCCCTATAAAAGAATTTAATTTTTTGAATAAAACTAAATATTATAGGTTCAGTCCTTGTAAATGGAATTAATGGTAATTTTAAATAACATTAGAGGTTTGGGTAAAATTAATAACCCATCCTTTTGATATTTTACCTTATGGTCAATTTAAAATCTTATACCATTTTAAGATCACCATTTTCCGCATCTCAAATATAATATTTTATGATGCTTTTCCATAGTGAAAAAATAGAATAGGTAATCAGAAAGAACGAAGTGGAGGAAATACTTCTAAATAAATATCCAGAGATGGTTGGAATCAAACTAGAATAGTTTTTTGTAGTGATAAATTAGTTGACATATGTGTAAAATCTTTATGGTATCCATGATAGAGAGGAACCCAATCTTCCCTAAAGGAATATCTATTTTGGATAATTTTATGTTTAAAAATTCTCTATTATTTAGTGGATCATCTTATCCAGTGGTATCCAAAGAAAGGAGGAATGTTATGGAAAATATATTTGATGTCATGGGATGTTCAATATGTCAAAAGTTATCCATTTACAATTATATTTTTGAATGTGAATCTAGTCATTGTTGTTATTTGGTTAATAACAAAAAAGAGAAATATAAACATTATGCCATGGAATAGAAAAAATTCAAGTAACATTTCATTGATAAATAAAACTGTAATGTTGTTTTACTACGAATTGAAAAAAATACTAGAATTGGGTCAGAAATATTAATACATTATATCTATATATGAAAGAAAAATTCCCTTGATTTTCCTTATATTTTCTATATTTTATTTAAGAAATTGATAGAAAAATTAATTAGATTTACTCAGGATTGATTGAAATTTTGTAATAAGATTTGGATACATGAGATGTTTTAAAATCAATGAGAATGTTTTTCATTGAGAACAAATGTTTTAGATGAAGTTTTCTTACACTTATGTTCCTCAAAAACATTAATGTAAGATGTAGTCAGTAGGGAAGGCAAATGAAAAACATGAAATACAAAGATATATATGTAATAAAATTGAATTCAAATCATTTTAGTAACATCCAAAAAAAGAACCATTGATAATTTCTTATGATGACATGGAAGTGTTATTCAAGTCAAATGATTAGCCACATGTCCGGAAAATTCAAGTAAAAGAATCTCATGGAATAAAATAATGTGGTACCTGATAGAAATCTCTTTCTAAAATGATTTAGCTATAATGAGATGGGTCATATTACAAATTCAGTCTGAAGATAGTTGCACATGACATAAATCTTCATAATATGAAATAGAAAAGTGTAGCAAGGTCACTTGCCACTACCATAGTTGATGTTTGACCATTAAATAAAGTGGTGAAAGGTATGTTACTAGTGTTTTAGAATTATTCCAATACTCTATTTGATTGTGGATATTCTCATTCTTTTATTTGTCAGAAATTTTCATGTTAATTTAGAATATAACTTAATGAATGTTAGATAAAACATTTGGTGAAAACACATAGAGGAAGTATTAATTATTCCATTACATATTAGAATCTTCATATTGACATTAGTGGGATCGTAATTTCTATAAATCATGTTGAACTGGTAAAATTAATATTTGATATAAATCTTGTAATAGATTGGCTTTCATTTTATCATTCAATGATATAGATTGGTGATAATAAGTTACTGTTTAATGATTTATTTCCTCTGATAACTTACCATGAAAATTAGAAATTGAATAGAGAAAAAAATGATTATTACTAAGAAATAATTGTCCAAAATAATTTAATGGTTGATCCTAGTTATTTTCCTGTAGTATAAGAATACATGGATGTTTTTTACTTGATTTTACAAGGGTTATTCATGATTGAAAATTTTATTTTACTGTTTACTTAGTACCTGATGAAAATACTATTTATAAACTTCCTTATCGAATGTATCAAGGAGATATCATATATTTAAAAATTTTATGAGTCATTAAATAATGGTTTTCTCTGTCATAGTACTTCACTATGGGGTGATCTTATCTTGTTAATTGAAAAGGAAAAATGATCAATGAGAATTTACATTGATTATAGAGACTTGAATAACATCAATATTTATAAGAAGTATGCTCTTTTCACATGTTCATAATTTGTCTCATTAGATCCATGGAGAACAATATTTTGGGAATGTTGATTTGAGGTCGGGGTACCGTCCAGTGAAGGTTAAGGAAGGTTGGAATCTAAAGACTGTGTATTGAACTAGATATGGAAACAATGAATTCTAAGTAATGTCATTTGTTTTATCAAATGCACGCACTATTTTCATGGATGTTAAGAATAGATTTTTTCATGAGTTATTGGATATACTTGTGGTTTTACTTTTCAAATAAATTTTCCTATTCACAAAAATTCAAGTGGAATATTAAAAACATATAATTTTTTATTTTAAAACCGTAATAGAAAATAAAATGTATTGGAAATTAAAAAAGTGTAAATTTTTCGTAGAAATAAATTTCATTATTTGGTCAAGTTGTATCTAATGATGGAATAAATATTGACCAGACTAAAAAATTTATGTTTAAGAATGATTGAGTAAAAAATAACTTTGAGACTCATATTTTTCATAGATGGGAAGGTTACTACTGACATTTTTATAAAAAAATATATTTGTTTTCAATCCAACTAACTAAGTTAACTCTAAATGGAGTTAAGTTCATCTAAAAAAAGAATTTGATTATTTTTTTGGAATTGAAAAGGGGATTCGAGAATGCTCATCTTCTGACCTTTTCTTCTAGAAAGGGTGAATTTTTTATCTACTATAATGCTTCATTGAAAGTACATCATTTTGTCTTAATTAAAAATGATTAGTTAATTTATCATTTTTCATATCAGATAAAACCTCATGAGATGAATTACCCTACCCATTATTTGGATATACCAACTATTTTTTTCTATTTAAAGACTTGGATGCATCATTATTTTGGTGTAAGGTGTAAAATATATACTGATCACAAAAAATTGATGTTTATATTCACTTAGAATGAATTAAACATGAGACAAAGAAGATAGATGAAACAAATCAATGATTATAATTTCTATATTCATTATCATCCCTAAAAAACAAGGTGGTTGATTATTTGATTCAAAAAATAATTCTATATAAACCATGATATGATTCTAACATAAAAAGTTGGTTAATGACATGATGAATTCTAACCTAAAATTTGAGGATGTGGGGACATCCCCAATTTTGTTTCAATTTGTAGTGTAGTTATCATTTTTAACGTATATTAAGTGGGCTTATAGGGTGGATCAATACATGAAATAAACAGTACAATTAATAGGAGTGATAATTTTCTTGATATTAATATTGTTTAATAAGGTGATTTATGATTTAGAGAAATGATTATGTGTGCCTTTCGATTCACAATTGAGGAATGAATTGTTGACTGAAGCTCATAGGAGCGTAATTAAAAGATATATTTCAGATTTTACCATGATGTGTTTGACTAGTCAACATATTAAAGTAGTGAGACAATTACTGAATGAGAATCATCAACTATTTATGGTGTCGCTGTATAAATGGGTGATATATATATGGATTTTGTGGCAGTATTACCAAAGACATGTCAAGGTAATAATGCGATTGTGGTTATTTATGACCAATAAAAAAATATACACTTTTTCATTCCATTAAAGAAATGATATCATTAGAGAATTTAATGGACATTATCAGAAAGATACTATCATGTTACATTGTGTTCCTATCTCCATTGTATGAGACCATGACACAAGGTTCACATCCAATTTTTGGAAAAGATATTAGATGTTGTTGGTTAATTAAAAAAATCAGTAATTATTTTACTCAATCTGATGTACAATCTGAATGGAATATTTATACATTAGAAAATCTGATTCATTAATTATCAATACATTTCTAGGGAAAATGGGATTGACATATTTCTTTGGTTGAGTTTTCTTATAATAAAATTTTTCATTTGATAATTTATATTTCACCATTTGATGAAACATATAGAATGTGTCATTGAACATCAACATTTTGTGATGAGTTATTAGAATAGTTTTTGAAGGGACTAGTGTTGGTAGAGGAAATGAAGAAGAAATTTTAGTCGATTCACTCAAACATGATGCAATCTCAAAGTGGGGAAAAAAGTTATGTGGATAACCGATGAAAAGATAATTCATTCGATATAGGTGATATTGTATTTTTAAATGTTTCTCTATCAAGAAGTATGATGCATTTTGGTAGAAGGGGTAGATGAATCCAAAGATCAATGGACAATATGAAATACTAGAAAAATTTAGATTAGATTTCTACCATGTTGATTTAACTGTGATTTTATCTAAGGTACACAAGGTATTCATTATTTCAATTTTATGGACGTATGTAGTGGATTAATCTGATGATTTGAGCCCTGATGTTTTTTAGGTGTAAGAGAATTTTTATTTTGAGGAATAACCTCTTGTGGTTCTTGAATACAGATAAAAAGTGTTGCGGAATAACGTAATTCATCTAGTTAAGGTTTTATGGAAAACCCATATGGTTGAAGAGGACACATGTTAATATAAAAATTATATGAGGGAAAAATATCCCCAATTATTTAATAAGTGAATAAAATTTCAAGGTCGCAATTTCTAAAACGGGAAAAGATGTAATATCCCATCTAATGATAGAATTTTTTTCACATTTATTAATATTTATGAATTAAATGGAAATTTTACCTTAAAATTGAATCAATTTACAAAAAAAATACATGATATGAATTTATGAGTTGCTCTAAAGTCTTGCATTTCCTTGAATATAGAGTTATACCAAACATTAATATACTGTTAATATTATTATTTAAAATAGTCGTTTGATGACTTTTAATAGTAGGCTTAGTTTAAAACTAAATGTTGAAAATTTTATAATTTTAATATGATAAAATTATTTTTTTATAAATAGAAATATCAAAATTTACTTTTTTTAAATTTTTGGTATTTTTCTGAGAACGTTCACATTTTGATAAATAGAGAATAATACTGAATTTTTATTCAATGTTAATTTTCAACTAAATTGTTTTTATTTTTAAAAAAATTTATAAATGATTATAAAGTAAAATTAGGTTTATTTTATACCATTTTAAAGAATATAGGTAAATTTTAAAATATTTTACACTAAATTTAGAAAAAAACATTGCAATATATTGTACATTTTTTATTTTAAAACCCGCATTGCCATCCCATATGTGGGATTGAATTTAAACTAAATATTGCCAGTTTTTTATTGGAATTCGAATGAATGGATCAAATTTTCGGAATCAGAATATTTTATTACCATAATTTGATTATTAAAACTGTAAGGTTATATAATTATCTATTTTTTTTATCCTTGTAGGACAATTAATGTTTGGGGAGTATTCAAATCATTTCATGAATACCAATATGTCATTTTTCCCACATATAAAAGGCCTTTTATCATCCTTAATTATTCTGACCTAAAAACAATTTTGTTATTAAAAAACCTACTAATTAATCATAAAACATCCCTATCCTCACCCTAGAGTCCTCTATTTTATCATAATTATGACCAAGAAATCATTTTGTTCAAATAGAAATGAGTTTCCATAAAAAGTGGTTACATTCTTCAACATCCATTTATGTATTATTTTTTTCTCCACCATTTAATTAGATATTATTACATAATTATAAAATAAAAATAGTATCCACAATATACTGAAATATTTTAACATTAATGGTTCTACTTAAACCTACACAAATTTCTATCAAATGGGAAACATATTTACTATTTCTGTATGGTGATGTACCGTCTCACGTAGAGACATCTTTCGTTTTTTCTTTTCCACCTCTCATGGTTGGGATTATAATGGGAAAGTATTTTTAAATTAAATATATATATATAATATTTATGTTTTATTTATACATATATTATTATTATAAAAATGATAACTTCATGCTATTCATTTTGTGTAAATATGATGATATTGTTTGTGGACGTGTGGACTACTGCCTCCTCAAAGGGATGTGATGAGTTCATACATTACATGGAATGTATTAAGAATGGATTTCATTAAAAATAAGTGACATGAGAAAAAACTTTTATGGTATTAAAAACATAATTACCATTCGGGAAATATATTATATCATTTTAAAATTTCCTCTTTCACACAATGAAAAAGTGAAAATGTTATACGTAGATGTGTGGAATACCACCTCCTCGATATGATGTGATTCCTTTTAAACCAAAATTATTCAATATATAAGTATATATGGTTAAATAATATTATATTTATGATATAATTATGATTATGTAATGATATGTGTTACACACCTTCTTTCAATAATGATCATTGTGAAATGAGAACATTAATCATGCGTATGTACGACACATCATCTCCATGATTGTAATGTTGGTTCATTTTTCATAACCATATTTCATGATTGGTTTTAAACGTGTTATTCATGTATAAATTTGAAAATTATTTCAGGATACTTTTTCTTTATATTTTTATATAAGGACCCTTTTAACCAATGTTGACTTACAAAAGTCATTTTTGATCCATAAACTGAATATTGTCAAAACACCCAATATGAACATGATTGTTTATATAGATATTTACAACATTATCATAAGTGAAAAATTAATCGTAAAAATGAAGAAGGTTTTTATGTATGTAAATAATTAACATATGTTTATTATATAGTAGGATAAGGACACATGTGACAAGTCGGAGTCAAGGTAATGGATTTCATCTCAATCTTCATTCATTTAGTATTCCATTTATGATATGAACCTTAATTATTTTATAAGGTCTATATAAAAATTTATTGACATTATATATCCATATTTTACCTATTAAAATGTTATTTAATGTTTGAGGGCAGGTGTTACCTCTTCATAAGGAAAATCCATTTGGTTTTCAAAAAAGGGATTCAATTGAACAATTTAATACCAACATTTGGTTTCATGTAGTATATTATGGTTTTTGGGAGTATATGAAATTAGATATTTTATGAACAAGTTTCCTTTTAGAGGTGTGAATAATCGTTAGAGTGATTTCATTTTAACAGTGGAGATGAGTGACACTCTTTTAAATAAAATAAGGTATTCTGTAATTTGATGAATATGTTTCCAAATTTACCTCCAAAATGATAAAATAATATATGAATGTGATATTAGATGTTTAATTAAACATATACCAGAAATTAATAATTTTATTTGTATAATTTTTTTCATTAACTTCTAGGATTTCCCAACAGTATTATATTGGTTTTTATTAAGGAATCTAGTTTTCTAACCGTAGTAATTTAACAATTAAGAATAAAATAAACTTATTTTTCTTATAAATTATATATCCAATTAATAATAAATATGATACCAAATTTAAAAAATTAGAATGTCATTTTTTTAGAAATTAATTTTTAAAATAAACTTATGTGTTGCGCAAAACACTTCTTAAACCTAGATCGTGCTAAAAATGATTTTACACTCATGAGGTCAACATATTAATTATAAAATATAAATTGTAACATTAATAGGAAATATTTAATATTTTTTGACGCTTAAATATAACTTGGATGTATATAACAATTTTATTAATTTTAAATAAATTATTAATATATCAATTATTTTAAAATAAAAATAATCTAAATTTTGAAAATATTTATTTAATTTTAATTTTAGAATATAAAATAATATAGGAATAAAAATATGTTCAGTTTAAATATTTTTATCATGAAATATTTATCTTCAAAAATAATTAATTATAATAATTCAATCAATTCAATACACTTTTAATATTTATGGTATTATTTATTTTAGTTAATTTTTAACTAAATTATCACAATGATGGTGTTTCCGGAATATTTTTTGTTATAAAATCATCTCTATTTATTTGATGATTTATTATGATAAAAATAACCCATATTTCTTTAAAAAGGATATGTGTAATTGAAATAGGATGTTTTTACATAACACAATGTTTTATATTATTTGAAGGTAAGGAATATTCCTTTTTTCCCTTTCTTTACATAACCTTTTATATCAGAAAATTCTACTTAATAGTATCCAAATAACAAATAAAATTAAATCCAAAAGGGGATATGGTCTAATTATTGTCATTAAATACCCTTTTCACAGTTTTTATGTCATTTTGGTCCTTAATATTAAGGTTAAGAACCCAATTAAGCAAAATCATACCATAATTGTTGTGATTAATTTTACTCACCTTCAATAATATTTTTGTTAAAAAATTAAAATAGTATTATTATAATAAAAATTCAATCCTATTAAATAATTTTATTTTAATTTTCAAAAATTAAAATCTAATGAGTGTTAAAATTAATTTTAACACTAATCCTGCAGACATAGCGAGAAAGCGAGTTTTTATAGTAGAGATATTAAAATGTTCAATAAGTGTTCATATATAATATCAACAAAAATGTAGTTCCAATTACCTAAATTGGAGTAATATATGTAAAATTGATATATAATGACATTAAAATCTATTTAAAATATAAATAATGATTAGTACTTATTTAAATGAAAAGGTGGTTTTTAACGAAACTGGATTAATTTGTACTATTCTCAAAAAAATAATGTTTCCCCAAAAAATAAAAAAATTAACTTTAAGATAATTTCAACAATATAGTTTAAAAAAAATTTATTTAATCAAATTCAATATCTATTATTTTCTAAAATTATCTTTTTTATTTTTCACAATAGGACATTATAAAGAAGTTTCTTTTATAGAATTGTATTTTTAAACATATATTGACTTTACCCAAAAATATATATTTTATTATCAATATCTTTGTATGAAACCATTATAAATAATATTTAAAAATTTATTATTAATATTAATATTACTATATTTAATTATTATGTCTTAATTATCTATTTTAAATAATTATTGTAATAAAATAATGTTTCATAGAAACTCAGTGTTGTGTGTAACAAAAACCATGTTGGTGTTGTGTGTGTTGAAATCTAATATGGTTCCATGTGAGAGGAATATTTAACATAGTGAAAAAAATACACCAATTAAAATTATTTCACTCAGTAAAAGGTCTATAAAAAATGGGGGTGTAACATTCTACCCCCTTAAAATTAATTTCATCCTCTAAATGCGTCTTTTTTAATAAAGGATTAATACTTTTCAGTTCCATCAATATAATCCCACATTGTAAAAATTAACACTAAAAATCCAATAAAAATAATGTTGGAACCATATTGGTTATCAATGGTGACACATTGTTGGGTTTCCATGTAGGAGAACAAAGGTGGAAAGCGAAAACATGAACATTGATGAGAAATCTAACTATCTAGTTCTTGGGGAGAGTGGTTGAGAACTTGGATGGAAGATAGTTAACAATAAAAATACCTAAAATATTAAATGATATAAGGGAACATCTAACTCATCAGAAATTAAGGTACTAGAAAGAAATCCTTGTCTTGAATAACATTTTTTCAAAATTAGATGATTTTTTATTAAAAGATATACATTCAAGATTTTACGATAAGGCCACCCTCTGTTGTTTTTTAATCCACTTCACATATTTCTATAAATATTAATATGAGTTTTTCATTCCCAACGTACTAATAGATCATGCGACGCATGATATTTCATCCCATCATTTATCATAAACCAAAATTAGTTTGAATAGGCTACCCAATAGGCATAAATCTTAATGTGGAGAAATAAAACTTTAATCTCACTAACGTCATCTGTAGTTTAACATAAAATATCCATAAATGGTTAATATTATATCACTTCTGATACTTGAAAATTTAAATCATTATAATGAAAATTTTGAAATCATTTAAGCATTTTCCCATAAATACCAAAAATTACAACTTCATTGTCACATTAAAAGCATTTGAATACCCTCATGGTTTATTCCCCTACTTATCGTAAATAAATTTGGAAAACATGAACACTTCATTATTCAAATGATTACTGGGTGTATTATTTAGATCCAAGAAGTTTTAAATTTAATTATTTTTTATATAGAACAATTTTCCAATAATCAATTATAGGGTAATTAGTAATTTTTAATATACATATTTATATCCATCATATATTTATCCAAACATCATTATCTCAATGTGAAGCATTAGTTAAGGGATAAATTACCCTAATAAAAATACCAATTTTCCATGAAATCACTTTTTCCATGTATTCATCACCAATACTAATTTTTCATTTAAATACTTGATTAAAACCTATACTCAGAATACTTATATATTTCACGATTCATATAACATAATATTTTAATTCAAAAACCTAAATGATTTGTTCATCCTACTTTATTCTTAAAAGTTTACATAGGATTCATCAACTTCTTCCTTAATACCTATTTCCTTGAGTATGAAATACGAATCATGTCTTATGGTTCTTCACACTCAGTATAATCATGCTTTTTATTTTTATCGCAAAAAAAACTCGAAGAATATCACATAACTTTCACAAGTCATTTGAGATCTCCTTATCTTTTGAAGTATAACCAATACTCATAAGACCTTCATAATCCTTTTTATACGATTTCCTTATGTCACGAACCCCCCCCCGGCCATGAACCTTTTCATCTAACCCCATGGGTCTCCTGTAATACCTTGGTTCCCTTCCTAGCACACCATAGGCTATTACTCACTATAGTCGCTTATCAGACTAATGACTATCCTCACAGGCCAACGCATGTTCTTTCAGTGTGTTTTATCCTCACTCACACACACCCAGGGAAACTACCCAGAAGGCCACCCATCCTAATTACTACTCCAGGCCAAGCACGCTTATCTGTGGAGTTCTAACCAGGTAGGCTCCTGAAAATAAAGGTGCACCTTGTTGAAATGGGTAGTAACATTTAGCCTTTTAAGTCACACTTTTCTAGAGGTGTTACATTTTCCACCCCTTTAAACCATAATTCCCTTGTTGTGGACCCCAAGCCTCAAACCCAGGCAGTGCTTGAGCACTTCTGGGTGGGTATTGGCTCTGATACAATTTTTCATGACTCATCCCCCCCGGGCCATGAACCTTGACATCTGACACCATGGGGTCTCCTGTAATACCTTGGTTGCCTTCCCAACACACCATAGGATATTTCTCACTAGGGTCTCTTATCAGACTAATGAGTTTCCTCACAGGCCAACACATGTTTGTTCAGTGTGTTTTGTCCTCAATCACACACACCTTGGGAAACATCCGAGATGGTCACCCATCCTGATTACTACTCCATGCCAAACATGCTTAACTATGGAGTTCTAATCATGTAGGCTCCCGAAAAGAAAGGTGCACCTTGTTGACATGGGTAGTAACATTTATCCTTTTAAGTCTTACTTTTCCTGGGGAGTTACACCTTATGGGAAATTAATTCTCAAAATAACCATACATTTCATATCTAAAACTTTTAATGTTAACAATGTTCCTTATATATTTGTCTATTAACTAGAACCAGAAAGCATAGTGTGAGAATCATTTATCATACTAGGATACCGTATAATCATGAAAATTACTTATAGGGTTCCAAAATCACGACTTATGCTTCAGTAATATATGAACCCATAGGTTTATCTTATTTTATTCATAGCGATTATATATTTAAATCCTTTATGATGGATGGTAATTTTTTTTGTATTTCCAAATCATATATCCTTGGAGTGTTAAACCAAGTGTCAAACAAGGACTGTTGTCATGTACCAGATTACCAAAAGTCATAACTGGGACATCATGTCAGAGTTGTTATCCCTATATACATCTATGTCAGATCCATATCCACTTGTACTATACATACATGTTTGTATTTCTAGGAAACCACTCATTGTATCCTTTACCAAAAATCAATGACATTTTCTTAATCTTTAACTCATCATTATACATATCCTTAGATACATCCCTCCACATATACATAGAAATATAACTAAAAATATTAATACAGTTTTCTCATCTTAGTTTCCAATGGTTGACTAAATCATTCTTCTAATACCAACTATAGAGTCCCTCGCTTCTCATACATAGACATTACATATCTTTTGGGGAATACTTAAAACATTATATATTGAGATTCCCAAAGACAGTATTAGTATAATTATATTGGAAACAAGGAAATATAATCACTGGTACAAGAGTGATCTACATTATCTCTCAGTAGGTTATCCAAGACTAACACCCCTCTTATACATTTCATACATGAAATATATATTCATAACCTGGGTATGGAAACCTAAAAAGGGGGTGATCTCAGATGTAGAGTAAGGTTAATAAGGGGATACATGTAAGAATAAAACTTAGTATAGGGGTATAAGAATATGATCACAAAAATATAATATCATACCATTCCTATCAAAGATTATATACATGAATCATGGAGTAAAACTAAGCAGTTCGGAAGCAATTAATTATAATGAACTTAATAAAAAAATCAATGAAATAATAACATAGGAATAAAAAAATGTTTAATAGACATAAGAATATATAATAATTACAATAGTAGTCAATGAATTACTTCTAAGTCCATCTTATTGAAAAATTCCTTTACAAAACCGGGTTTACACCCTATTCTTGCACTGTATTATTGACCTGAGTTCACTCCTCATTCCAACCCTATTTTAATTAATTGTGATCACTCGTTATTACAACCCTATATTACATAACTATGTTCATTTCATTTTCCATCCACGTCTATATCATGTGCTTTAAATCATTACCTAATTCATTTGAGGGAAATATTGGTCCCCCCATCACATAATGTAATTTATATTCATGTTCCCCAAAAATAGAAAAAATCATATCATAACCGATGAAATGAAATGGGAATCCCAAACAAGAAATAATATCATAAACATTAGAAAAGATTCAGGTTTCATAATAATTTAATCAAAATAATAACCCATGAAAGGAAAATTGATTTCATAACCATATATCACGTGAAAGAGAAATAGAATTCATAGACATTTAACCCATGAATGAGAAAAAAAATTCATAAACGTATGACCTTTAAAAGGGGAATGAGTTTCATATAGAAAATGAAATTAATAACAACTAATTGAGAGACAAAATATAAATATAACTTTTTTATAATTTCCTAGAAAGTCTTGAGTAACCTCAAATTTTTTCATCTTAGATGGAAAATAATTTTGAAATATCTTTCAAAAAATTGTAATGACTAAAATAACCAATTTCAATGAATTTTTTTAATGCATAAAACATTTAAATGTAATTTTGTTATAAAATACTTTCAAAACCTATAAAGTTGATACAAAGTCATTTGGAAAAAGATTTTTATTCTAAAACTTATAGAATAATATTCAAATCATTTTAAAAACATTTTTGTTGGAAAACACATTGAAACCATTAAATGAAATCTTGAAAATCTTTTGAAAACTACTCCGTAGAAAATAATTTGAAAAATTATAAAGAAAGATTTAATACATATGGAAAATAATTTTTTAAACTATAACATTGAAACCATGTAATGAAATATTGAAAATGTTTTGAATATTGTTTCATTTAAAGTAACATTGAGAAATTATAAAAAATAAGGAAATTTCTTACAAATAATTATTACTTAAAAAGTTATGAAATAATCTTGAAAAACATTTTGAAAATAAAATTACTTAAAACTCCTTTTAACAAATATTTGTAAAAAATTAAACTTTTTAAACATGGAATTTAATTTAATATAAATGGAATCCTGTAAATCCAGACAAGTCATACAGGGTAAAAAAAATTCATTTGTATGTTCAAAGGTAAGAAACTGACATGTTCAGAAAGTGAAAAAAATATTCAGTTGAAATTGATAAAATTAAAAAAATTGTATAATTTTGTATTAATTATTATAAGAGAATAATATAATATTCTTGGAAACACTTTTTAGAAATCATAGTTTTGAAGGAACACTGATGTTTGACCAAAAAGAGAGGTAAATTCATACTTACTTAAAAAACATTAAGGACTATATTATTTTCCAAAGAGTGAAAAAATGTTATTGATATATGATGATATCATGAATAACCATATTATAATAAAATTAAATTGATTTCTAGAGATATTTATAATAATATTTCGTCAAATGAAACATACACATAAACCATCTCGATAGACGATGAGATAATTTCAATAATCTATTACCACATGGAAACATTGAACCATAAACCCCATGTAAGAAAATGATATTAAATAAAGGTTAATATATCATGAAAATAAGGGGATTTATGAAGTATTATTTCAATGATAGTAGATAAATATCATGGAAAAATATAGCTGCATTACATGGCATGTGTCTCAATGATGAAAAATGGAGACAAAATTACTTTACCAAATTGGTAGCTTTTGAAACATAAATCCCATGATAGAAAGATAAAACAATGTATATTTAAATACCAAAATTATTAATTATAAGAATCATAGAATACATCCATGTACAATATACACAATACATAAAAGAGATGGGTGGTTAATAAAGCATGTCTCTCATAAAAATAAAATGTGAGATGAAATTCCATTACATTGTGTTTGAATATTGTTGTACTCATTAAATAAACATGTATAATAAATATAAATTTATTATAAATATATAAAATAACCATATTGTTATATATAATAACATATATTTCTTGATTATATCTTTATATTATTGGCTTGTTAACAATTCTATGTTACTTTTTTTGCTTCGAGTAATATTTTCATTGTTTTTCTCGTGCATATTAATTTGTAATATATTCGGTCCTTATACTTATATCATGATTTCATGAATGTAAAACATGATATAAATATCATTTATATTCTGGGTATGTGTATTATTATAATATATATAATATATAAGTATGAAATGGAATACAACATTCATAGAGACGGTAGGTTGTATGCATGCATGAATGATGCATCCATTTTATTGACATACTAAAAGAAATAATGTAAATTACATATATTTATATATGTATATATTATAATTTTATTACCATTATTTTTTCATATATATAATATAATTTTAATAAACTCATCCTTAATACATTCCATTTAATGTGCAGCTGAATCACATCTCTTTGAAGGGTCGTAGTCAACACTTCCTCAAATGAAACTATCATATTTTTACCAAATGGAAAGTATAAATATATGTTTGAAAAAAGAATACACTAGATTAAATAAATAATAAATGTAATATATATCTTATATGAAAATAGTTTCTGTCATAATGTATTCTATGAGATTTAATAACAGAAAAAATGGAATATCATCATTTCATGAGGTAGTAGTTCGCCATATACATAAACAATATGTAGCTTACCCAATAGATGGAAGTGTCAATAAAATAAGTGCATAACATTAGATTAAAGAAATAGAAGTATATTTGGGATTCTTTTGTTGTTATAAAAGAAAAATATGAGAATATTTGATGGTTGGGAGAACGAAAATAGAATAAAAGAGTGTTAGAGTGGTTGTTACCTCTTTATCAGAATTTTTTTTGTTTGTAGAAAAGAGATTCATTGGAAGGATTTGTTACCCAAGGGGGGATTCAAGAAGGAATTTTGGGATGTTGGGAGGATATTTTATTAAATATTATCCAGGCCTATGTGGTTTGGGAGGTGTGAAGAAGAGGTAGAGTTCTTGCCTTCTTTATTGGAGGGGAAGTATCACTCTTGTAAATACTAAAAGGTATTCAATAATAAGATGTATATGTTACAAAATGTTCCTAAAATATTGATAAATAATATATTAATGTTAATTTATAGTAGATATAATTTACACAACACAAAAATATGTTTATTTAATAATTTGGTATTTTAACTTCATCAATTCCTCAATTTTATTATTTTTTTTATTAGAGCATCTGGTTTTATATCCAATGTAATTGAACCAATTTTGGTTAAAAAATTAAATAATTAATATAAAATATATATCCCCAAAATTATAAATATGATACCTAAATTAAAAAAAATAAAAATATCCTTTTTATTGGAAATTAGTTTTTAAAACAGTTATATGTGACGCACAAAACACTACATAATCCCAAGTTGTGCTAAAATATTTTTAAAATATATGGGTTAATATATTAATTATAAAAGAATAATTGGACCTATAATAGAAAATATTTAATTTTTTAACCCTTAATATTTACTTGGTATAAAATATTTTCTATTAATTTTAAATCATTTTAGAAAATATCATTTACTGTAAAATAACAATAATGTAAATTTTGATACTGTTTATTTAAATTTAGTTTTAAAATATGAAAATATTATTTTATTTAAAATAAATTAATTTTAATTATGTGTAACATGATATTTTAATCTTAAAAAGTAATTAATGAAAATAATTTAATCAATTCACTTTACTTTTTGTCTTTACTGTATAATTTATTTTAGTTAATTATTAATTAAATGACCACTATGTTAGTGTTTCATACGAATTTTTAAAAAATAAATCAGATCCCCAAATTATTGATATATAATTTTAATAAAAAGTACCCTTTTTATTTTAAAAGTATATATATAGCCTAAATTATGATGTTTTGTACATAACTCCATTTTTTATAAATGTAAAACGTAAAGAATGTTCATGTTTTTTCTTCTTCTTTACCAAACCTTTTATATAGGGAACATCCATTTAATAATATACCAATAAAACATAAACATAAAACCATGTCTTGATATGGTTGACTTATTGGCATCCAATGGATGTTAGAAAAATGTCCAGGTCATTTGGGTCCTTATGATTAAGCGTTAGTCCCCAATTAAGCATAATCTTGGCTCAATCGATGTGATTAATTATAATCACATTCAATACACTTTTTAGTCAAGAATTTATTTGATCTTATTAGACTAAATTAATAATACTCATTACAACCATGTATTTTTTTTTTCAATATTCAAATCTCAAATGTCGGAATATTAAATTTAATGCTAATCCTACAGTCATGGCAAGAGGGTTGGTTTTTAATGTAGAAACATTGAAAAGTTAATTAAGTGTAAAAACCTAATTTCAGTATAAATTTGTTTAAAATGAATGAAATTGGATTTATATATGTAAAATAGATCTATTTTGGCCTTAAAATCCAATTTAAAATATTTTTTTGACAATATTAAATATTTAAATTAAAAGGCCTTTGTTAAATAAATTATAGTAATTTTTACTATTCTCCCAAAAAATAAAGTATAAAAAATTAAAAAAGACACACTAATCTAATTTAAACATTATATATTAAAAAATTATGTTAATTATATCATGTTAAATTTTTATAAATGTATAAAATTAATTTTAGTATTTTTAACCAAAAGACATAAAAAGATGTTTCTTTCAGAAAATAATATCTTTAGACAAATAAAGACTTTACAAAATATTATTAATTTTATTATTAATTTTTTTCTTATGTGAAACCATTATAAATTATATTTTATAAGTAGATATTAATATTCTTATTACTATGTTTAATAGCTATTTTAAATATCTCATTTAAATAATTATAGTAATAAAATGTTCTTTTGTAGAATCATATTGTTGCATGTAATATTGGACAAGTCAGTGTTGAGTTCAGAGTAATCCATGTAAGCTATATGTGAATGTAATATTTTACTTAATTCAATGAAATATATAAATTAAAATTAATTCCTTTAAAAAATCTTGTCCATAAAAACTATGGGTGTTACTAAGAATGTAACAACCCCATTTTTCATTAGTGTTGGATCTAGTGATGTGTATCTGAATTTATTTTTAACATAATATATCCAAAATAAAAATGTTCAAAAATTAACCCACATCAATTATGATAATTTATTTCACTAAATTTTTAGTCACCAAATCTTGCATGTTTCCACCTTTTAGAAATGAATCCAATGATGATTCACCATAGAATCCTAAAATTTTCACTAATAGGATGAAACTTTTACAAACTCAAGGATACCATATTTTGGAATTTCAACACACTACTAATATTCTCTTTTAGAACAAAATTTATAGAGAATAAATAGTATGTTTTATTATTTTTCATAAAGAAAAAACAATATCAAATGGCCATTAAAAAGAAAATAATATGAGTGGTTATTCAGATAAGATAAATAACCCTTTAATATATATATATATATATGTTACATTATTTTAATTATAAAATAGAATCAAACATTAAATTCCATTAGTTTCAAGTTTTTCATTAAATTATAATGTTCATTCTATATATTTCATTATCTTTGTTATTGGTGAAATAAATTGATGGTCAACAATTTCGTATACTGGTTTCATATCAAACAAATTATAATGTGTATAGAGATACCTTATTAAAAACTGACATATGTATTATGTTTCTTAAATTCAAATAATTAAAATAATTAAAATAAATATGATAATACTTTCATGGAAAATATATCCATCACATTTATTACCAATAAATCTACAATTACAGTATTCATGATATGTATCTTTAAAACATCAACTACCATATCAAACTAACTAATGATACCATACATTAAAATCTCATAATAATGAAACAAGATAGATGAATATGTTGATAAAATATCAAGTTTAAATGAAGTAGTACATGATGTTATAATGAATTTTACTTGTTGTTGTCCAAACAGTCTATCTGTAACATTAAGGAATTCTTATTAAAAAAATATTCCTATATATATATATATTTAATTTTTAAATAAAATTGCCACCAATAAGAAATAAATAATATTATCTAGACATCTCTTGATGGTAATTTTCAGACATGTCCAGATATAAAAATTAAAAACTGAATAATAATTATTACAATTGTAGTGAACACATCTGTATAAAATGATTATACTGTTAATCTATGTATAATATCATATACCATTACCCTAAGATGATCTGTCTCCATATATTGATGATTTATAGTATCCCCAATATAATATATAATCTCATATAAAGTATTATTATACTTGGTATCATCTATAAATAACACATAGTAAATGGTAGTCAATTGAAGAGGTGGTATATGAGATGGGTGTGTAGGAAAAGCTGGATGAATGGGATATGAAGATGATGTAGGTGGAGAGGGATATGAATCCTAAAAAAATAATTTTCATGTTTATAAATATCCACTATTGATAATATATAATCTTCTCATCCACCATCTGACCCTCCACCTGAAAAAAGATACATAATAATCTATTTTCCAATAATTTAAATCCTCCTTTGAGGAGGTTATAGAATTACCAAACACTTTTTTGATATATGAAACACCCTACATTTTTAGTATAAGAATAGGGTATTAGTGTTTTACTAGTTCAATTGCTAAAATATCATTACTACCTATAGGTGTAAAGGTCCCCTATATTATCTTATCCTTAATGAATTCATATATTTAATATATATATAAATTACTAACAAAAAAATATATGAAGATTTAAAATAACTTAAATAACAAAAATATGCGAAATAAATCCCTATAATCTTCTCAGATATAACTCTCAACTATTCTATATGATATATTCCATCTTTTCTCAGTCAAGATATAACACCTCACCTTTATCAATGGTAAAAACAATTTAATTCAAGTTTAATTCCTTGTTTTTACACTAATATAAATTATAAATGGATTATGGAATGTATCTGTGTATACTGGAGCTTGGTCGGAGCAAATAGCCCCAAGTTTTAGAAAAAAATATATGAGTTTCAATGTTAGTTTAAAACATAAATCTGAATCCACATGATTTGTTTGAACCATTTAGGTTGTTCTAGTGCACTGTAGAGGGTCACATGGTTTGTTCTATCTATCCATCCTCGCATGTATGATGGTGAAAATGATGGAAAGTTACTAGAATTGTGTTTTATATATGATGTTCATGGTTATCTAAACCATACACCATACTCGGGTGATGGGGTGACCATGTAATGTTACTATCACGCAGTTGGCTCATGGTTTTTCAACCATAAATCAAAAACAAGTGATTACATAATGTGTGGTGAAATTTCATTTTCTCCCATTTTATTAATAAAATCAATCATATTCTCTTTTCTTCATTCTCCAATAGTTTCTAGCATAATGTTCTCATTCTCAACATCTACCGGTATTTGATCTACCAACTTCATCTAAACTCTATTTCTCTCGTTGCCAGTCATGCTGGTCAATTACTTTTAACCGTTAATATTTTCTACCTTCCATCAATGTATTCTATCACATCTATTTTGGGTTCATCGTGTAGGTTCTTTTTCTATTTTTTGTGGGATTTTTTATTTTTATTTATTTTATCTCATTCTTCAAATAATTGGATGCTGATATAAAAGGAGTTATCCTCTACCTCCCTATGGTATTTTGTTTATACATTTTAATTAATATATTTAATTTTTTTAATTATACATTGTATTGTCACGTGCCATATCATCTAGTTGTTTCCCCTAAATTAAAAAATGATATAAATTAATTCTATAACTGAATTTTAGGCCCTCATAGAACCATACATTTTTTGGACGGTGTCAGCCTCAAATTGAACCACCCTAAGGTGGTTTCATTTATTTTCCAAAGCTAAAAACCAACATTTATGTTTGAGTGTTCATTTAACCTATTATTAGAAATCTTATTTAATTAAATGTAGTTTTGATTAGTTTAATAACACTCATGATGTAAAATAAAATTTTAATAACGTGTATAGAAGAATTGGATAAAATAAAATATTATATAGAGATGAATGATATCTAGGATTTTAAATCACTATATGAATAACTATACTTGGGTATAAAAACTAACATAGGTTGTCTCATATGCTATTAATTAATATATTTTGAACATCTCTATATGATATTGATGAATGATTAATGGTATGGAAGTGATCTTGATTAAGGTATGAAACCAATGAATGTATTGAGGTATGTAACTTAATAATCCAATATATATTTATATATTTTAATATTAGGATCCCTAAGCCAAGGTCCATGGATTCCATGCCTATGTGGGTCTATAATATTTTAATGTCACATTGGAAAATTTCAATGGACATAAGGATGCCCCCTTATTCTTCCTCCTTCAAAACTAACCCATGTTATTCAAACAAAATTATATGTATGTGTTGTATGATGAAGCTTGTGGTTAATTTTATACATTTATTTATATACTGATACACAACATTTATAAAAACATTATAGATATATCCTTTGATTATGGACTTTTTTATATGTATCATTCATTACACAGTATTACATTTTCTACATGCCCAATGTTATAGTTTCTATAATTGGGATATATTAGTTATAGAAATTATTGGTGGTATTATTTTCATTAAATCACTAAACATATCCGGTTCATCGATTTTTACCTATAATGATTTCCTAGAAATTGGTAGGGATACAACAAAGGTCCAGGACATGGATTTTTGATTAAACTATAGAATGAGCGATTCGAACAAAAGGATTTATCCTTGGATCATGATTTGATTCATCTATTGTTACCTAGAATATTTTATTCTTGTATGTAGGGATTATTATTTCTCTTCCCTCTCAATATTATTCTTTTACTACTTATTAATTTATTATTGTTGTTGTGCTCTATAGACAATGAGGGTATAGTATTTCTACGGCAATGCCTTAGATCCTAGATATTAGTCTACGACCTATGGAATATGGGGGAATTCATGAAGTTGTGTAACTGACTAGGTTAGGTTTCATATGAGTTAAACATATCTAATATGTTAAAGTTGTTATTAGTAGGGTCATATTCACTTATTTTACTATTTTGGGTAAGTATACGGGAGACTAGTATCTATGAGAATATAGTATAGATCATATTCCTCAGAGTAAGTACCCCACATACGGGGAATATGAAAATTTCATTGGATGGGATTTGATGTTCTATATTGTTCCTATTATGGTTGTACTAACATTACCATTTTGTGACACGCATTATGTGTGGTGGTCCTTATTATTATAGTAAATAATATTTTATCCTTGGCCCAGAATAAGAATTAAGAACTGCTCATGCATCATCATAGGAACATTAGAGATTCAAATTCCAAGCGTATTCCATACCATATAGGTCACATTGCATAATATTATAACACATGTTCATGAATAATTGAGTGATATATATAATATGAATCTATTGTTTCTATAGAAAAAATGGAGATAAATAATTGGTTAATAATTTATCTATATCAGCTGAAATATTGATTTCCCATAAAGCATGATGATTATATATTAATTAACCAAATCTCATATATTTTAGGTGTAAATGATATTATAAAGAATACAGAATTATTTTTTTAGTACATTAATACCAATAGTAATTTAAGGATTTTTTGTATGACTATAAATATGGAACATAGATTCGTCTAGTCAAATCATCTTATTTGACTAGATACATTCGAAAATCAAATTTAATGGTCCTAACAGAATTACATGAAATAATAATTGTAATTTAAATGTAATTTAATATAATACATTTTTAATTTTATTCAATTTAATTGGTCAATAGTATAAATTCATGAATTGATAAATGTAAATTAAAATGTGGTCATCATTAAACGGTGATTTCAATTGGAACTTAAAGGGTCTTTTACTCTATAACATTCAGTTGAAACTCCTTAAATTGGGACCCATAACTAAAATATATAACGTGACCCAGGCCCTACCATAATAGTTAGAATATGATAGAGACTCTTGAAATTATTTTTGGTCTAATACATCAACTAGAAGGGTCTTTTGGTGTAATTATAGTGGTGTGACCTTCTTTTGGTATGGAAACTCCAATTAATTTTTTTTATCTGTGGAATTTTGATATAAAATACTATTGGAATTTATATATCTATGAAATCATTATTTCATCAATTAATACACATATAACGTGTCAATGACAATTCTATAGTGGTAGAGAACCATGAGACTCTAGTGTTACCTCCTAAGACGAAATATGTGGAACATACTCTTATTCAAGGTAGGGGATAAAATTCTCAGTTTTAAGAGGGATTGCTATAATTCCTGTAGACTACATCAGGTTATCGTAAACCATTATCTTTCATGGAAGAGTTAACATTAGAGTTTAAGAACTTATATCCACCTTGTTTATTAGAGGATGGTTGCCACCAGGATTACGAGTTATGGATTGAAGGAATTTTTCCTATCTTTAAGTATATAGAGAATACATTTTCTATTTGACATTGTGGGATAATCATTTCAATGATCATATAAACACACAGTAGGGTATTATTTCTGTGATGGATTACCCATCTCGTTTCACATATCTTGATCACATTGCTCTTATCTATACCACTGATAAGCCAAAAAGAGTGATATTCGTTGTCGATTGAAGCATGTGTCATAT
Organism: Viscum album; assembly: GCA_963277665.1. Classification (NCBI taxonomy): domain Eukaryota; kingdom Viridiplantae; phylum Streptophyta; class Magnoliopsida; order Santalales; family Viscaceae; genus Viscum; species Viscum album. The sequence continues at coordinate 474,121,650 of OY728141.1, read as the reverse complement.
TCAATCTTAGGTGAACAAAGTTAGGTAGACTACCATGTCTAATATAGTAAACAATGATCATAATACCATGAAAAACCTGATGGGAGATATAGGTAAATAATAGAGTGAACCTACTTCTTGAGATAGTGGTGTGATATCTGGTGGTAGCAAACATTTCTTCAAGATCTCTCAAAAGAGAAATATAAGTAAGATTACACATGATGGAAGTTTTTTATTCTATGGCAGTGTGGAGAGAAATAGAATGTGAAAAAATAGGGAGGGAGGTCCCAAGTAATGTATTGAGTCGATAGATGTATGATTCATTTATAGAAGCCTTTTATAGACATCCCTCTAGTGGATAGTGAGAGAGAATCTATATCAACTCTGAGGCCAGGAGAATTATCATCATCTTTATGTCAGGTAGAGAGTATAAGAGCTTCATGTCAATTGGGATAATAGGGTAGTCATGATCATGGGAATAAGACACATGTTGTATAGTATTAGTAGAGATGATCTATTCAAGGATGTCTATTTATTTTAGAAGGCTTTGAATTGAGCCAAATATATTATGTACATCCTATAGTGGGGAAAAAATGCACCATCATATCTATAGTTTAAGGTTAAATTTTAGAATCATATACTTTGGTATCTATTTTATATTATATGGTAACATCCTAATCCTTTTTATCAGTGGAATTTGGGGGAAGTATGGGCCTTGATATTGTGTATTTATTTAGAGTAATGATTTTTTTTTCTCATTTGGGAGTTACATTTGAATTTTTATTCCAATTAAAAGAACTACCCCTTGAGATAGGTCTGTATCATTTTTATAGTATCTCTTCATCCTAGAGATGGTTGTATTCAATATCATCCTTTAGATAGACTGATTGGTTCAAAAACATGCCCATATGGATTTCAACCACTAGAGTGTGACCTTCACATCAACAGAGGGTGATATTTATATCAACGAGTAGAAATGTAATTTTTAAAAAGGAAAAGATACACCAGGGCATCACGGTAAGGGTATGGAAGTGGCCCAGAATACTATTATAAGTTTGGATGAGCAGGGAATGTGTAGTGGAAGGTTTCTACATGTGGTAGATCAATTTGGGGATTTCACCCGATGAAAAGTTTTCAGATTACCTCATATGATATTGGTCAATTTATCTATTGATCTAGTTCTAGAAGCAGGACTAGTATCCATTCCATCATCCAGGATGTCTCCCACTGAGTTGTTGGAACTCAAGATATTGGTAGGGTACTTTGAAGTTATGTTTTTCATATGAACTACTACCTCAACATGGTGTTCACATTTTCATTTCATCAAAAATTATAGGACCCTAAAACTATAAGAGGATTTCTATAATTTGAACTAACATACTAGGAATAAATAATTTCAATTACCACACAAAGGAAACATATTTGATCAACTCAGAGGAGATTGAACTTTCCCCAAAAATATTTTTCAGGAGGTTAACCACCAAGTATGTGTAATACTATCTGGAAAACCACATATAATGTGTTGTAGAAAATATGTTGTTTTTGAGTATCTAGTTATGTAATTGGGTATTAAAAATGTACCAAAAATATTTATTGCATTGATGAATTAGATTTTCAACCGAAATTTTGATTTCTTTTTGATAATCTTCCTATAATACATATTACATTATTCTCATACATGAAATGACCATGAAAAATATCTTTACATCTTGTTGAATACATTGATAGATCACTGAATGTTTTCTTATCTAAATAAATTAATATTTTGGATTGAAAAAATCAATTATTATGTCACATTATCTTAGAGGCAGGAGTACATGTTGACCTAGATATGTTGATAGTGGTAGTAACCAAAGTCCATCTCACGAAGTATTTAATATACATATTTTTTTAGAGTATGATGATTATTATAGACAATTTATATAGGACTTATAACATATTTAATTAACACTCACATGATTTAATAAGAAGTGTTTGAAGACTACATTTTCTAAGGATTGTGAGAAATCATTCCGGGAGTTGAATGTGTGACTAAATTGGGTGAAGATCCCAATTCATCTAGATTGTGAATGAATCCTAACTATTTATTATGATGAAAAATCCATCAAGATTGGGGTAGTTATGATATTCAGAGTGTGAATCGTTGTATATGAGTCATATTATATAGGGAAACATGGGATGAATTATGATAATAACCATATCGAGTTGGATATTGTTGTTAACACCTTGCGTTGTTATAAGAATTACAAGCTTGGAGAGTGGTTTGTTATGTAAACAACCGGAAAAATAGTCAAGAATATTTTCTCATAGTGTGATTTGTATATCAAGAAAGGATGTTGGGTCAAATATCTACATTAATTCATCAATGATTGTTCATATACCCCTGGTATGTGTAGTATTTTGGTTGATGATTTAATCCAGATGACCTAGCCACATACAATAATTTTGGCTAGTGGTGATTAACAATTAATGGCCTTATTTTCTAGGATCCACATACATTTCGTGGATAATTAAAGACATAAAATTATTATATATTTGGTAGTTATATCTTAAATATTAGAGAGTTTGCAGTTTTGAAAACATTCATACCTTGATACCTTAGTCCAAAGGGGGGGTGTTTATGGTGAGGACCCACCACTGACATGGGATTTTGATGGGGATAAGAAATTGTTCATTCATGGGAACATATTGGTTACAAGATTTATTTGAGACTAATTGATTCATGAATCACATGATTCTAGTTAGAAGTTAAAATCTATTTTTATAATGATGTTCCATGAATTACATCACAAATACTAGTATCCTAGTATGAAAATAAACATAGAATTTTTTTACCCATTTTCCACCTATCTGTAGGTGAGGGTAGAACACATGTGACTGACCTGGATATTAAAAAAGGTTCCCATTATGGAGTGTAAATTGGTGGAAATAACCATGGATTTTCTAACAATATTTCTAGTATCCAATTGAGTAAATGATATAGTATAGGGTAATGTAAAATAGATCATAAAGGTCCCTCACTTTTTAACAATTGATGTGACCTATTCAGTGGATGGTTTTTTAAAACACTATACTGAAGAGATTATAAAACTTCATATAGTTCCATGTACTGTTATGTCAGATAGCGATTCTTTTCTTATATCTTATTTCTAGAAAGTGTAGTATAGGGAATTAGGTTCGCTACTACCTTTTAGTACAAGGCACCATGTTCAGACCGATAGGTAGTCTGAGTGCATGTTGAAGGTGTTGGAAGACATGTTAATAGAATGCTTCCTTTATTTTCGAGGTTCTCAGGATAAAAAGGACAATTTAATAATTCCAATACAATAATATATTTTATCTTTCTATATAGTTGGTACATAAGAGGGCTTATTTGTTAGGGAATATCGACCATCACTGTTATTTTTAGAGGTGGGGGAGGAAATTTTAAATGGACCTCATATCAATCAACATAATTCATAGTAGGTTAAGATAATTAATAAGTGAGTGGATATATCCCAGTCTTGAAATAAGTCATACGTGGATCAATATTGATGATCTCAATAGTTCAGGGATAGAGATTCATGTATTCTTTTATATTTTGAATAGATTCCTACATTGATGGATAATGATCTATGGGAAGCAATATCTTTAATTCATTGAACCTTTTTATATTTTATAGAGGTTTGTATTAGTAGATTATCAGTTAACACATAAATATTGTTATAGTTCCATGTATGACATATTTCATGTTTTTTAGTTACATAACTATTAATCTGAACCATCTATTGTTTTCCATCTTGACGAAGTGGAATTGGATGTAGATCCTTCTTTTGGGAAAAAACCTATTATTATTATGGACTTTCTCTTAATGAATCTAAGAAAATATTTTTTACAATATTCTCGGTACTATGGAACTAGTAATGGAGTGCCCAAGGATTGTGAATACATCATGGTTGTAGAATGATTTTCCAAACCATGAATCTAGGATCTGTGGATGTATAATGTACGCTAAAATTATATTTTTACCGGAACTCATTTAAAACATAAAACTGCTTCTACATTACTCATTCTCTATATAAATCCATGAGACGTTCTCTTTATCCAATTATCTGAGGATTTGATATATTTGAAAATAAATATTATTTCTTTTAAAACATATTAATTTTTAAAAAAAATTTATCCATTTAAATTCACAAATAGCCTACCATGGCCTATTAAAAAAACAATTTGAATTTCGACCCTTTAGGAATCAATAATAATGGTGGATTTGTGTTTTTATTTAAGGAATTGGGCCAGCATAGAAAACTGTTTACAGTTAAAAAAATAGTTTATATCATAACATTTTCAATTTTTATTATATTTCATGGAATGAATATGTCACCAAATCCCACTAAACCCATAAGTGCGCAAATTATCTTTCCCTACTCTTTGGTTCTTGTATACATCAACAATGAGGGTAGAACTTCTTAGGGTTTCTCAAATCGTCTAGATTTTTAGAGGTAAATTATTTCCTTCATAAATCATTAAATTATTACTCTTTTTCTCCCCATTATTTAATTTTTATTCTCATTTCCATAATGTAATAGAATTATTGATGTTAGGGTTTAAAACCTAGGGTTTATTTTTTTTACACTATCAACTCATGTGGTTTTAGGTTTGATCTAGGATCCTCTTGGTGCGGTAATAGTGAGATTTGATTTTCGCACAAGGATTCAAGGGTTATCTTTAATTTGGTAGGGGATTCATTGTGTATTAAATTTCTGTGAAATTTATATCTTTTTATGATATTTCCATGTTCATTACATTTGATTTTTTCTGAAAATATTAGTTTTAATGGTGTTTGTAATGAAGATGATTTAAATGCCATTTTTAGGTGAAATTTGGGGTTTTTCATGGAAGTCTCTGGCTGGTTCATTTGGGGATTCCCTATCTCTAATTATTTGAATTTAGCGAGATGTAATAGGGGCGAAATTATTTTTTTTGAATTTATATCCTTATTGGATGATGCTTTGAATGTTTTTTTAATGGCGATTTTGGAAATTGTGAACATTAAGTGACATGTTTGTTTACAAATGGATGTTTTACAAAGATAAAATTTATTGGTTCACATGGGTCTAACATAAAATTTATTTGTGGGTTTCATTGAAATTTATGTGGATGAATTTTCTGTTTTGGTAACTTACATGTGTGCACATAGTGTGCATAGTGTGATTTTACGGAGTTTTGGTGCAAAACAATGCAGGTTTATGAGAAATTTTTTTATGGGAAATCAATGTGTTTCATTGTGTGATTTAAATGGTATGTAGTGTGTATATAAATTATTCTATTTTTAAGTGACCAGTAGTTGTGTTTTTATATTAAAATGGATTTATGTGGCATGATTAATATGTTTAATCACAATAGGGGAAGGTTGCGTACCTAGGTGGGGCAGATATGTACTAGTACGGCTAGTGAACCACATGGGTTTCATCCCTGTTTCAATTAGAATTTGGATAAAAAAAACTCTATCCAAACTATAAGAATGATGATTGGGGACAACTAGGTTATGGGTATGTTCCACACTAGTGTCTATGGCATTAGAACTGATTTTTTACTATGGTTACTTTACACTGAGTTACGAAGTACATGGAGCCCGAGACTATCTAGTGCCTAAGGGTGTTCACAGTTTTGTTGTTAATTGGATTTGTGGTATATTTCATTTTATTGGGGTTTTTTTGGTAGTATATAATAGTATACAACATGACTATTTTAATTTGGTTACTTTATTAATGTTTTAGCCTGATAACTACTTTCAATTGAATGTTTCATTTCATAGAAATTGACACTGCTTTCCATTGCATATTAAAACTGTTTGATTTTTTTACCTTGTATTGCATTCACTTTAGAATCATTGGGTGTTATCCTATTGGAATTAGGCTCACACCATACTTACAACCTATTTATTTAAATATAATATATTATTCTTGACTCAGATAGTAGAAAGGGTTTGTGTAATGGTGTTTAGGGGTGTCAGTTCCCATCTTGGTGCAGAGTTGTGGAGAAGACTGGTGGGCGAGGAACCCATGTCATGTGGATTCCTTAGGGATATTTTGATGATTTTCTTTTGTGTATTTTTACCTCTTTTATTGTATTTGAACATATATATTCAGTTCTATATTTCTTTATAATCCTTCTTTGGTATTAATTTTTCAGATTCATTTTATCAAATGTTTTTTATGTTTTATGTATACATATTTGTGTAAATCGTTCTTAAACAAAGATAAATAAGACCCAATAACTTGTGCTATCCCATTAGGATATGGAATGTGTAATTTTTTGGACCGATCTGGTCTATTCTATAGCCGAAATCTGGTGTTTGAGGTGTTTTAGGATGTTAAGGTGACCAATCCCCAACACATTGCCAAATTTCAAGTTCTGTGAATAGTGTTTCTAGTTTACTGTCTCGGAGTTACTGTCTCACAGTTACTCTCCTAGATTTATTGTCTCAGACTTACTGTCTCAGACTTACTGTCTGATAGTTATTGTCTCGTAGTTACTATCTAATAGTTACTATCTCACAGTTACTCTCTAACAGTTACTGTCTCACAGTTATTGTCTCAGACTTACTATCTCAGACTTACTGTATCACAGTTACTATCTTGAAGTCATTATCTCATAGTTACTGTCTCTCAGTTACTATCTCAGAGTTACTGTGTCACAGTTACTGTCTAATGAACAGTGTTTCCAGAACTGTTTCATTTTTCCTTTTCCAAATTTCCATAATTTTCCAGTTTTGCTGATTTAACTTTTTCATTGATGTAAAACGCATTTATGGCCTTGTTTTAAAGGATTTAAGGCCAAATAAAATCCCATAAGTCCAATATTATTTTTCCTAAGTCCCGATATGAATTTACTTGGTCAAACCTCTTGGTTGAATGTGATATGCTTTTTATGGGAAATCAAGCATATCATAAACCGTTGATCCGTTAAATCTTCAAAAGGGAGAAGATATCTTCCCCCTTTTTTCTTCTTCCTTGTTCTCTGGTGCAAGATGATCATACCTTTCCTTACTTCCCATGTAATCATGAGATCAATATTTTTCTCTTGAATTGGTTTCCATGATGTTCTTCTTGCTGCAAGTGCACCCCATGTTTCGGTGTAACCAAGGAGTATCCATCAATCATCGATATAAGGTATGTTTTATCGTCATTCATTTGGGTTTCATATTCTGATGTTTTCCATTATATATTATATAATGTGAACTTCATGCTTCTAATGGAGTTTTCTTGGGTTTTGGTTGGTGTGGTCATACAGTGGCATCCTCGGGTGGATACAGTTGTCGCGAGTGGAGTCAATCATGAGCCGTTGTGTGGAACGTTCTCCTATAAAGAACATCATGAACTCTATGAGGTATGGGATTCATTTCTTTTCTTTTGTTATATGTTCAACTTTATAGTTAGTATGTTTTATCCCCTAGATCACAATGGAATTGATATAATAAATATTGTAACTGGACAAATAAATTGATATCGATCGTATGTTATTGCACCTTGATTTGATAGATAATGTGATATCCATGATTTCTTTGTTTGGATGTTTATTATTAACGGAAATTAGTATTAAACATAAACCGCAATTATTTGATAACTGTTTGGCTATATATAAAGAGGCATGTAAATGAATCTAGATCATCTTTTGGTAACTTGATTTTAATCAAATTGGTGGAGTAAGCATGTTTAATTTATTTGTGATAGATTACAGTTTAGGTTTTCTTAAAATGGAACCTATGAATAATAAATTGGTTAATTCATGATGGATCAAAGATCTGATTGTTTTATAATTCCTTGATGGGTTCTGAGTTACCCTCTTGCTTGATTAAGGGCTAAGAGCCTGGTTGATGCGATTTTTGTTTTCCTGCTCCTTATGTTGTAATGTGAGCCTTGATGGAGGTTGTTATATGTGGGGGTAGGGATTCCTAATGTTTGTGGCATCAATTGATGACTAGAGTGGTGAGATGCATCAGTGTATGCATGCTAGTGTCGGGGAGGACACCATTGATGATGGAACAGGTTGGATGTTAATGTTTGGATTCTTGTTGTTTTCTTGATTGGTTATCTATTTTACATTTCCCCACTATATAAGGCAGCTGGTCTTGCTTGCCCTTATTCTGAAAGAGGTGAATATGCACGGGGTATACCATGTGCATTCCGTGTTTATCTTTTCAAGAGAGGATGGGTCTACACACTTACTATAGGCGGAAACGACTCGATGGGTAGTAAATCTACTAACCGTGTTGATCCCCCTTGTGTTTAGTAGCATATAATGTTTTTTTATAATGCCTGGGAATGTGGGAATGTAATTCTGTAATGAATAATTGAATAAATGTTGTTAACCCATGGGGTTTGGAGCTTGCTGGGGTGCAATGTTGAGGTTGTGATTTGAAGGAACAATGTACATTGGGTGTGATGCTAATGAACATTAATGTTGGATTGTTATTGGTTAATTAATGTTTAAAGAATTAATTAACGTAAATTTCAATGGGTAAAGGGAAGGAAATAATGTTTTAAATCTCTTTAAATGGTTGTGTGTGTTTCCGATGCTTTCACCGGGGCGCGCGCGTCCGTCCGTCGGGGAGGGCGCGCTGCTTGTTGCCCCGCATTCCCGCTTTCCAAAGGAGGGTGGCATCTGTTCCTTGTTTAGGGACGTCATCTCCTTGATCGAAACCGGGATGATGGGATGTCGGTTCTTCCCTCCGTGGATTCCTCCTCATAGCTCATTACCTAGTCAGGGTCTCCCTCATAGATTTAAGACGTGTTTGTGAATCTCATTCCCAGTGCCATATCTACATGGACGCCAGTTAATTACGCTGCTTCCGTCAAGATGCTCCAAGGGGTCTTGTCGGGACAGCAACCTACAGTGAGGAGAATGGTCACGTTGGGGCATCGTTGGCATGCCTGTCTTTGGTCCCTCATCACAGGGCTTCTCGAGGGCGCGGAAGCCCGAGGCATCCCACATCGAACACGGGGAATGTGTACCATCTGAGGGTTTCCTCAACTTCTCATGTTTAACATGGGGAATGTCGCGAGTTTAACGTCTTGCAGAGACGGATCGGGTTAAAGGATCCCTAGGGGGAACACTGATGTTGGGGCCATCACGTGGGCGGCTTCCCATATATCATGGAGTGGGAAAGGATGGAGTGATCTCACCAGGATGTGGTGGCCCTGGTAAGGATCAGGATGGATGGTGGAGTGAAACATGGGGCTTACGTTCTGAGACGGCCCAAGAGGGGGGATACAATTTTACGTCATGTGGGATGCGATACATTTTAATGTCATGTGGGTGGAATATAGTTTAACGTCATGAGGGACGGAATACAGTTTAACGTCATGCCGGACGGAATACAGTTTAACGTCATGCGGGACGAAATACAGTTTAATGTCATGCGGGACGGAATACAGTTTAACGTCATGCAGGAAAAAATACAGATTAATGTCATGTGGGACGAAGGATTTGGGGCTTACGCTCTGAGGCAGCCTGAGGTGGTCAGAGAACAAACATGGAGAGGTCGGGACGACTGGGTGGTGGGCTTGAACCTCGTGGAGGCTTCCTACGTACCATGCGTTAGCACGGATCAAAGTCCACATAGTTCGCTGGGATGGGGCTTACGCTTTGGGGCGGCCCATAGGAGGATGTCATGGTCGATGCGCACTCCAAGCCCACGTGAGTCATGCTCGGTGTGGGAAACAAGAGGCAACAGGGACCAGACGATCACTTCGCAAAGGGTGCTTCTGTGAGAGGCGGAATGGGGCTTACGCGTTGAGCGACCCAAAGAGGAAATAGGGGCTTACGCGTGGCTAGCGGCCCTTGGGGTCGGGGCTTACTCCAGGGTGGAGGCCCGTGATGCGACAAAGCGCAGTGGGAAAAGGACTCCACTGGCCTTGGCAGGGGGGAAATACGGAGATGCACGGGTGCAATCATCCGCAAGAAAGGATAGGGGCTTACGCTCTGAGGCAGCCCTTCCCCCGCGGACAAATGTCGCTCCGACAAGGAGGATCTCATTCCATGTGAGGAAGAGTCCATTCCCGTGGAGACGAGTGGGCGTAAAAAATTTCCAAGCTGGGGGGACCCTGCGTGCGAAGCACGGGGTCGGACCACAGTTTAACGTCTTGTGTTAAGAACGAGGTGCTTAGCAGTTTAACGTCCTGTAGCTTGGACGAGGTGGGTTCAATCCACACCCCTAGGGATTACATGCCCAACGCCCTCTACCCCTTATGGAAGGGAAGGCATCGGCAAGGCCATGGTGAAGGGGGGCCGCAGGGAGAACCACCGGGGGGTCCATGTTAGTGTGGCTTTGCGAAGAAGCAATAGTCGTTAGCGTGCCTATGCGGAGAAGCATAAGGCAAAGAAACACAATGGAAAACACGGCCCAAGGGACCTTAAGGTTACTTCGTACGATCCTGGAATGCCGTGCGGGAAAAAAACACATGGTGCGCATGCCTGGCAGGGGAGACATCGGGTGCCGGTGTAGGGGGCAGCCAAGGGGCGTCAAGGTGAGGGGTCCTGGGCTTTGCGCGCAAAAGGGAAAATTTGCGCGCAAATCACCGGGACGACGCGTAATTGGAGTAATGGAATTGCGCGTGAAGAGGGAATTACACGCATGGTTTTGTGCGCAAGGCAGTGTATTGCGCGAACGGACCACAGATTGCACGCAAGTGGGGAAACCGGGGGAAGGGGAAAATTCACTAAATCCGGTGGAGTTGCGCGCAAAGGCGAACTCTAAGGCAAGCTTGCGCAGAATTAGGGATTACCTGGATGTCATATTTTGCACGGGTGGAGCCGAATTGCGCGCACGAGAGTCGCTTCGAATACCTCAACCCCCAAACCGTTCGGGGTCACCTTATATTTATAGGTGACCTCCGACGCGGAATCCAGGCAGCGCGTGAAATTTTCCACGCCGGGAACCGCTTGCACGCAAAATCTCGCCGCGGAGAACTGGGCCGCGCAATTATTGTGCGCCTCACCGGTCCAATTCCGCGAATCCCAGGAGTACTTCGCGCACAGAACATTTTTTCGCACGGATCTTCCTTTATTTCATGCACCACTGCCCGGGCCTCCGGATCGGGCCTCTGACTCCGAATATGACTTCGCTTCGTCATTTCGAAACTTCCTCCGAGAGTTATGGGCTTTTTTCTTCGTCAACAAATGACCCCCATTGGAATTGGATCGGCGAGAGGTCACAACGATCAGATTCCAAGGGAAACGCCGGAACACCGGAATGTTGAGTCACCTGATCCAGTTGCGCGCAAAATTTCGATGGGGCGCGCAAAATGTCGAACTCGCGCGGAATCCTCTTTCCGCGCGGCGCGGAACCCTGGCCTCACCTATAAAAAGGGGCGTTGGGTCCCAACTCCGTACATCCGCTGTTTCCGCACGATAAACTATTCACTCTCATGCGCGAAATCGCTCCGTGGCTGTGTGTAATAATGCACTGGCAGCACGGAATTCCTTCCAATATTTGGCTGTGATTTCGCGCCAAACTGGGATCTTCTGCGCTTCGCGTGCTGATTGTGCGCTCATATCCAGGATTTCGCGCAACTCCTTCAGATTTCACGCAAAACATTCCGATTCCGGGCACTGCAACCCGATTTCGCCCAACTCCCGAAAAAATTCGAGATGGCGGCAAACCAAGTTGATGAGGGGGAAGTCGCTGCCCGTAGGATATAAATGGCGGCAAACGAGGAGGTTTATGGAGCCAAGGTGATTGTCTCGAACAATCTGACCTTGTTCAATCTGCTGACTCCAGCCCAGAAGACGTATCCCCTGTCTGACAACCTCCCGCTCTGTAACATTGGCATCCTGGAGGAGGTGCCACTGCCGGGCTTTGAAGTGGACACGCCGCGGTCTTGGATGAATCGGGAGGATGAACTTCCTCGCTACAACATCACCAACAAAGGCCATCCTGCCAGGGAAAATAGACACATGGATTTATATGTCTTGAACCCGAGGACCAGGACCATTACCGGGGACGAGCCAGTGGCAGAGGATTCTCCGGCCCTCTAAGCGAGCATGTTCCGTCAAAGCATCACAGATGACACGAAGGGCTAGCTGAAGGATTGGGACCTGCGGTCCGGGGGCAACTTCACCAGCGAATGGGCCTGGGCGTTCTGGGTTCACGATACCTGTGACCAGTTCGGGGACGAACTGCGGTATATCTGCCTGTTCGACGCGATATGGACATCACAGTTCCATTTTCATCGCCAGCCTGAACTCGGATCGGAACTCTTCACCCGGTGGTCTCCTGACACCAACACATTCCACCTCCATCATGGGGAAGTCGGAATCAGTCTCTGGGATGTTCACTGCATCAGCGGTATCCCACTGGAGGGTTACCAATACGATGAGTTCGTTCCTCCAAAAAACACATGGGGAGACAGGATGCGAACGCCTATGCTGATGTGGCATCTGTTGGAGCTGTCCAAGGAGAGGCTGGGGGTCAAGGACTTCTTGACGGACATCGCCTACAAGGGCTGGTTCAGCCTGTTCCTTGAGAGGGATCCCGCCGTCAAGATGCCAGGACGGGGAAAACGATGCCCAACCACGACTCAGAGGAGCAAGTACGGGTCATACTGGTAGACCATAGAGGCAGGGCAATACCAATCATGGGGCTACCGCGTCATTGAGGACCGAGACCCGAACGTCCGGTATGCCGGGTTCCTTGCCGCCTTTCTAAACGGGTGGCTCCTGCCGGTGTGGGACGCAAGGATGGGAGTCCGTCCAGCGACTTTGGGGATGGCGGGCTCCATGGCCGCCAAAAAACAGTTCAACTTGGGCGTCCTCATGCTGGCCAAGATGTATACCATCCTGGGGTGCATCTCACGAGGGGGTCGCCTCAGAGAGTCTGTGGTCCCTTCCAGATCTTCCATGGCTGGGTGGCGGCTCATCTCGGTGGGTATACTTTCCGAAATGCCGTCCGTACTCCGGGCAATGGCTTGCGATCGTCCCTGGTAAACATTGCAGGGGTGGCGCCATTGACGCTCAATGAGGAGGGCGTGAGGATCCGCATTGGAAACCATGCCAATTTCAACTTCAGCCCGTTCCCCACCCCGGTTGGCCAACTGGTGGACAACGGGCGAGGCTCTCTGGAATAGCAGGAATACTTCCAGAGCATTCGGGGTGGGGTGCTCGTGGCTCGGATCAACGGGAAGGTGATCTGCGAGCCCTACGTGCCGTCCCGATTCGCTAGGCAGTTTGGGTGCCTTCAGAAAATGTCGAAGAAAGTATTCACATCTGTCTAGCTGGAGAAGAATCCATGAAACATGTTCCAGATGTGGTTGATGTTTACCACTTTCGGCTATGGCGACGTCGTTACTCTTCCTCCCACTGGGGTCGATGCCGGTCGAGAAACCGAATATGCCGAAAACCGGACCATTGCGTACCCTGAGGGGATATTACGCAAGCGCGTCCGGAAACTCAAGGTTACTCACGCAGAAACTGGGCGACGGGAAACAAGGCACGGTGCCATCGGAAGGGGAGAACCAAGGGCGCGTCAGGCAGCGAGGCTTGCGCAGGCCGGGACTTCGACGGCGGGAACATCACATGGTGCTGCCACGTCCCCGTTACCCGCAAGGGGGTCACATGAGGCGGCCAGGGAACTGCCCGGGAAGCAGATAAGATATCTGCTCGAACCATCTCAAGATGAAATTCTCCTGGAACTGTGCTCGGCCTGGATGACCATACGGCAATTGCTGAGCGTCGAATCCATCTGGAAGAAGATAATACAGAACGAGATCCAACTGTCGGAGGTCGGGCTTGTTCGAATTACCGACCGAGTGAACTTCCATCGGCGGCATGCTTATATGATGGCCATGGACGCATAAGAACGCCAAAGGGGGCGGCGTACGAAGCCAACATTTCTAGTGAAAGTGATGCTTGTCCAGGAGTAGGATACGGAAGCGTGGCCGCCGGGAGAAGGCGAAAGCGACGAGGAGCCGGAGGGGGAGGAGGAAACCAGAGAGGACGAAGGCGAGGGAGAAGATTAAGAAGAGGAGCCCGAATGTGAGGGGTCGCAAGGGGCGACCTACCAAGGCAGTCTCCGAGAGAGCGCTGAGATTTCCGACTCTGATCTCGACATAACCGAGATTCTCGAGGTTTGTCTCTGTCTTCATTCATTTCCCTCATTCATCAATTCTACTTTGCAACTTCTAACTCACTTCTCCATCCTACTCAGGAGAAACTGAGCGGTGGACAGGTGTCCCCACCAGAGGAGGGCAGAGAGGAACTAGTGGTACATGATGGGGATCCGACACCCATCATTGAATTAACCAGCGCATAGGGGTCTTCCCTTACGGCGGCTCCTGTAGCGGCCAGAACACTGGGGACCAACACTATGGATTCCTGTATGTCTCACGCTTCACTACTGGTGCTTGGTGTCAAAATATCCCGTCTGACCAGCGTATGCCATGCGCAGTGATCTCAACACTGGAGGAGCTTCAGGCTGCAGAGCCCGGGCTGTCTGCGAGTGGACCAGCGGCGGAAATACCACCTCGCTTGGAACATGCTCTCTGCACTGAGCCGTCCTCGACAATAGATGAACACGGGGAGGCGGACATCAGCGGCGCTGTTCCTGAAACGCGGTCGGAAGCTGGTGGAGGAATCAATTCTGCTGGGGCGAGAGAAGGTCGTCCGGACGTCGAGGATTCTATTCCTCATGAAGACATCCCTGGGGTGGATCCTACTGCCGATCTGTTGGTGGCCTTCACCCTATATCGACCCGCTGAACCTGAGGAGATTGACGACTCAGACTCAGAGGCCGCCGAGGAGAGCCGGATGACACGACGCAAAGGGTGGAAGTGTATCCAACGCTTCCCCAGGCAGCCCCAGTCGGATTGGCTATGGAGGATGGGATCACTTCAGACCTGGCTGCGCTTCCTATGCGCCGGAGGGGCTGACGCTCATCGCCTTCATCTGACGGTCCGTGATTACATGGTCGAGAAGATACGCGAGATCAGTTGGCGCACTGACATTGCCCAGTGCCGGGAAGGATCGGCGAGCGCTCAACCGCTGCTGAGGGCGGAGCAGGAAGTCTGACACCTTGAATGGCAGGCGGAAGATAAATAGGCCTTCATCGCAACATGCTCTGAGCTTGTGGAGTAACTGACGGCCCAGCTGGCTGATGTGCAGGAACAACTGGTGGAGGCGAGTCGCCAGATGACCGTACTTCAAACCGAGCAGGCGCAGGCACAAGCTAGGGCTGGCGAGCTGCGCTCTATGGTGGCCGACAAGGAGGGAGTCTTAAAAGAGTGAGAAGTGGTCCCGGAGGCTACCATCGAGAGGGTAGCCGTGCTAGAAAGATCGCTTCAGCACGCTAAAACCTGAGGGATTTGTTTTTTCCATCTCATGAACTTTCTGCGTGTACTGCTCATCGTCTCAATCTAATATATGGCCAAATCCACTCTTTTGTATCCTTGGTATAATGCACTCAACCATAGTTTCGAAACGAATAACAACTCACCCCTAGGCTCCTGTGGGACGTGCCCAACGCGAGAAGCAAGAGATGCTCGTACCATCATTCCGTTCAACTGTGGGGCATTGACCAAGCTCCAGGCGTCCAAAATCGGGCCTGGACTTCGGAGGAGACCCCAGGCCGATTGATGTGTCGACTTCTCAATGTGCCTTAACACACGAGCGGGGCAATTCTAGGGGCATTGAAATCCATACGAACACAGGGGGATGGAGAGAAAGGGTGCATCGGGCTGCCCAAATTTGGAACCCAATGGGGTGCAACTATGGAGGATAGCTGTCAACCGTGGTGAAAACACAGCATCCATATCACGTTGTCCTGGAATGGGCGACAATAAATGGGGGTTGACCGCTGACCATGTTGCAAAACGGGGCCTAACTCAAATATCGTTGGTCAGTTTTCCGGAACGTTGGTCCAGGACAGCAGGCGGACCACAGGTCGAGCATCAATACTATTAGGGGGTCCCGTCAAACATGACCAGTTCTCCAGAACGTTGGCCCAGGACAGTAGGCGGACTATAGGTCGAGCATCAATACTGTTAGGGGGTCCCATCAAACACGAAAGGAAATGAGGGTCTGAACAAGGGGGGACGCAAGGCATGGAAGGTGGAGTGGTGGTTTGTTCGAACAGAGTCCAACACTCCCGAAATTGCGCCACTATGGCGAAGGCACTTTAGGCGGACGTACCAACCTGATCACGGGTCGTCCCAATTTCCAGGCCGGACCTCTTTGGTGAGAGAACTACCACTTCCCATCATTACCATGGGTCATCCCGAACATTCTTGGAGTAGTATCTCGATCACACCACATCCCATGAAGTCGGGCCGAGTGACAGACAATAAGGAAGGACGGGGTTTACTAATCCCTGGGGCTGGACCCAAGACGAAACGTCCAGGCGGTCCTACGTATCTCATAAGGATGAGAATCAAGCCACACGTAGTTTTGAAAATACAGTTTAACGTCATGCGGGATGAAATATAGTTTAACTTCATGCCAGAAGAAATACGGATCTTAGATTTAGGTCTTAGAGCTCGGACCGTAAGGATCTTAGTTTTAGGTCTTAGAGCTCGGACCGTGAGGAATGGGGAGAAACGAACACATGGCCAGGCATTTACAAAACCCGACGTGAAGGAGGACCTAAGACCTATTTAACATGTGATCTCCCAGGAAATGCTCGAGTCGAGGGACCAAACACGGAGGTAGGCTGGACCCGCGGGGATGTTCCCCAAGCATTCCTACGTATCTCATAAGGATGAGAATCAAGCCACACGTAGTTCTTAATGTGACATGGTAAGATACCAGTGCCAAGGGAAAATGGGAGTGTGGGCGTGGCCCTTTCACTAAAAGAAGCGGCATTTGATAAATCTTGTTTTTCCTTTAAGGTGAGTGAGTTTTTTTGTTGTGAAGCGACCGACCTAGAGTAGCATGCCATGGTGTCGCCACAAGTGTCAAGCCGTGATAGGCGTTGAAAAATGGCATGGCATAAAACCAATACCCAACGTGATGTCCTCTACAACGAGGTTGCCACAATGCGATGCCATTTTTCATCGTGCAGGCAGGACGATAATGTCACAGTTTAGGGTCATAAGGTTTGGACAAAGAAGCACAGTTTAAGGTCATATGGTTTGGACCAACAGCACAGTTTAAGGTCATATGGTTTGGACAAACAACACAGTTTAAGGTCATATGGTTTGGACCAACAGCACAATTTAAGGTCATATGGTTTGCACCAACAGCACAGTTTAA
The DNA here is from genome assembly GCA_963277665.1 of Viscum album. NCBI lineage: Eukaryota > Viridiplantae > Streptophyta > Magnoliopsida > Santalales > Viscaceae > Viscum > Viscum album. The sequence continues at coordinate 474,104,445 of OY728141.1, read as the reverse complement.
GGTCATATAGTTTGGACCAACAACACAGTTTAAGGTCATATGGTTTGGACCAACTGCACAGTTTAAGGTCATATGGTTTGGACCAACACCACAGTTTACGGTCATATGGTTTGGACCAACAGCACAGTTTAAGGTCATATGGTTTGGACCAACAGTACAGTTTAAGGTCATATGGTTTGGACCAACAACAGAGTTTAAGGTCATATGGTTTGGACCAACAACACAGTTTAAGTTCATATGGTTTGGACCAACAGCACAGTTTAAGGTCATATGGTTTGGACCAACAACAGAGTTTAAGGTCATATGGTTTGGACAAACCGAGAGAGGAGCCTCGGGCAAAGGGGCCTACGAGGGTTCAACAATCAGGGAGGGGCAGCAGATGCCAGCTCCCAGCTAGGCTGGGCCTGAAACGCAATGTCTGGGTGACTCCTCACTCCCCTAAGGGGATGAAGGTCAAGCTGCACGCAACACGTAAAGAAGATACCCAAGCAAATACTCTAGCGCTCGGATCGCGGGAGCCCCGAGAGACACTGTTACGCAGCTCGGTCTGTCTGATGTGCGGGGGTGTACTGAGGGTTAGTACAAGGTGTGTCGAGATTCCACCTTGACACGGCGGGGCGGAACATGACATGAACCATGCCACCAACATTCAGGGCCTGGGGAACCGGCGTGACTAGTGAGGACTACGGTTGACCATGTTCGCAACACAGCATCCTGTCGTGTTAGCCATGGGGACAAAAAAATGAGCATCAACCGCTGACCATGGTCGCAACGTGGGATTTGTATCAATTTGTTGTCTAAAACCCTCAGGGGCGTTGGCCCATGATGGTAGGGGAGCCCTTGGGTGTTGTACCAAGGCCGTTCATGGGGGTCCCTCCGGGTATGAAGGATGACGAGGGCCTGAATGAAGGGGAACACGAAGCTTGGCAAGTGGATGGAACTTGCCTAAGTCGAATCTGGAACTCCAAGTTCTATACCAGAGTGCCTTGAGCACATCAGCAGAACACTGGAAAGGGTCAGAGGGCTTAGTCCGAGAGTGACCAAGAGATGGCGGATCCCTGGGAAAAAGAGGGGGCGTAATGCCAAACACCCTGGGCACCGAGAGATCGTGGGATCTCCTAAGAGATGGGGCGGGACCTGACATCTAGGTGTTTAGGCGGTCCTATGTATCCCATTAGGATTGGAATCAAGCCACACATAGTTCTTGATATGCGTCTCTAAACGCCATTGGGTAGAGGAGGGCTAAACCCTGAGGACAAGGTGCGTGGGGTGCGGCTATCGCAAACCCGACGTGAATGGGGACATAATCTCACACCACACCACGCGACCTTGTGGTCGAAGTCCCAAAGGCGAAATAGACGCGACAACGGACCTCAAGATGGACCCAAAGATGAAAGGTCTGGGCATTCCTACATATCCCATTAAGATGGGAATCAAGCTAGACGTAGTTCTGGCAATACAGTTAAACGTCATGTTGGACGAAATATAGGTCTTAGTTTTAGGTCTTAAAGATCGGACCGTGAAAAGGGATGAACCAAAAGAGGATCTTAGTTTTAGGTCTTAGAGCTCGGACCATGGTGCCCAGATGTAGGGCATAGTGTAGTTTAAGGTCGTGCAGGACGATACAGTTTAAGGTCATGCAGGACCATACAGTTTAGGGTCATGCAGGACCATACAGTTTAGGGTCATGCAGGACCATACAGTTTAACGTCATGCCAGACCATACAGTTTAGGGTCATGTAGGACCATATAGTTTAGGGTCATGTAGGACCATACATTTTTGGGTCATGCAGGACCATACAGTTTATGGTCATGCAGGACCATACAGTTTTGGGTCATGCAGGACCATACAGTTTTGGGTCATGCAGGACCATACAGTTTAGGGTCATGAAGGACCATACAGTTTAGGGTCATGCAGGACCATACAGTTTAGGGTCATGCAGGACCATACAGTTTAGGGTCATTCATGACCATACTTGTTTAAGAAAAGTACTTCTTGAGGATCCTGGAATTGGTGGGAGGAGTGATACGCTCATCATCCATAGTCACAAGGGAATACACACCATTGGGATAAACCTTATGGACAATAAAAGGTCCCTCCTACTTGGGTTCCAACTTGGGTGGTTTCCTGCCGGGAATCATTGGCGCTCTGAGAGCCAACACCAGGTCACCTTGCTGGAAGGATCGGAGGCAAACCTTTTTATCAAAAGCTCGAGCCATCCTGCTCTGATTCCTTTCCAAGTTATGCAAAGCGCGAAGCCTACTTTCTTCCAGCGCTTCCAATTCGGCTAGACGGATCTCGACAACTCTGTCCGGTGCTTGGTGGTTGTAGACCGCTGTGTGCAATGAGGGCAGTTGGACCTTGATGGGAAGGACGGCCTCAGCTCCATATACCATGGAATATGGGGTCACCTGGGCGGAATTGCAAGTTGTCGTCCTATAAGCCCAGAGGGCATTGGGGAGCTTGTTCGGCCAACTTTTCTTTTTCTGACCAACCATTTTTTGCAGAATGTTAGAGAGGGGTTTGTTAAACGCCTCAATCTGACCATTCACCTGTGCATGATAGCGGGAGGTGTGGTTAGCGCGAATGTTGTACTTGGCGTACAATCTCTTTAGTTAGGCCGCTCGGAAGTTGGTTCTGTTATCCGTGAGGATAGCGTGGGGTATTCCAAACCGATGAATGATATTGGAACTCACGATGTCACCAATAGAACTACCCTTGACTTCCCTAAGCGGGGCTGCCTCTGCCCACTTTGAGAAGAAATCAGTGGCGGTTAAGATGAATCAGCACTGGTGGGCCGTCGCCGGCGGGTAAGGCCCTACGACATCCAACCCCCAGACTGCAAAGGGCTAAGAATACATAGTAGTATGGAGAGGCTCTGGTGGCTGATGCACAAAGTTAGCATGAACTTGGCACGCATGACACCTCTTGGCGTACTCGATGCAGTCGTGGATCATGGAGGGCTAGAAGAATCCCAGTCTCCGAATCTGGTGGGACAACTTCGACCCGGCCTGGTGGGAGCCATAGGAGCCGGCGTGCACTTCTTGCATGACCTGCATGATCTCAACTCCTTTAAGACAATGGAGGAGAATACCGTCAAACCCGCACTTGTAAAGGAGCTGCTCACGGCTGGGACCGCTTTGAAGGGTGAACTACGTCGCGCGACGCCGGATTCATTCCCGCTCTTCTCGGTTCATCGGAAGATTGTCATGCCGGAGATATTCAACCAAGGGTGTCCTCCAGTTAGGAACCGTCTCGATCACCTCGCCTGAAGCCCCAGGGGGTCCTGACGCGGGGGCACCAGCGGTGAGATGGTTCACTCGCGGTCCACGACTTCCCTCCGGGATAACAGGAGCAATGACTCTTCGGTGCGTCATGTGGATTATTAGGTCATCCTGTTCGGGCTCCGCGAGTGATGCGGCCAGGCTGGCCAAAGCATCTGCTCGACTGTTCTGCGACCGGGGAATGTGAACGACATCTGGTTGGGATGGGAACTTAGCCATTAGATGGAGGGAACACTACAGCAATGACACGAGTTCTGGCTTCTTGACAGCGTAGTCACTGTTAACCTGCTTGATGACTAGCTCAGAGTCCCCTTTTACACACAGGTGGGGTACGCCACCCTCCAGAGCCAACTCGAGGCCGATGATGAGGGCATGATATTCCACCTCATTGTTGGTGCAGCCCTTTGACAACAAGAAAGAATATGGAAGAATGGCTTGCTCTGGGGTGATGAATACGATACCCATGCCCACTCTGTTAAGCCTAGGATCGTTGAGGGTTCTACCGGTAGGGCTTCGGGAGGCGCCATCAAAGTGCATCTTCCAGCATGGGGTGGCGTGATCAACTGAGAGTATTTCCTCATCAGGAAAGCCAAAATCTAGCGGCTGGTCCGCAGAGGTTGGATGAGCAGCTAAGAAGTCTGCCAACGCCTATCCTTTAACAACCTTCTGAGGTACGAACCTAATGTCAAACTGCTGGAGGATCACCGCCCAGCGTGCCAATCGGCTGGTCAACATAGGCCGACTTAGGATGTATTTCAACAGGTCTACCCGAGAGACCAGTTGTACCTTGTGGTGCTGCAAGTAGTGCCACAATTTCTGTACGGCGAATACAAGTGCCAGGCAGCTCTTCTCGATGGGAGAGTATCTAACTTCCGTGTTGAGGAGCATGCGGCTGAGGTAATAGAGGCTGTTCTCCATTCCCTCGTTGTTCTTCTGGGCGAGAAGGGTGCTGAGGGATTGCTCCAGGGTGGTCACGTAAAGGACCAGCGTCTTTCCGAGAGCCGGTGGCATCTGGACCGGAGGTTGAAGCAGATACTGCTTGATTTCCTCAAAAGCAGTCTGGCACTCTTCATCCCACCCATAGGCGGTGCCTTTCTTCATGAGCCGAGAAAAGGGATTACACTTGCCGGCTAGATTCGCAATGAATCAGCGTATATAGGCTAAGTGGCCTTGGAGGCCTCGAAGCTCCTGAATATTACTCGGGGGAGGCATCTGACTGATGGCCCTGATCTTTTCGGGGTCGATCTCAATACCTCGATACCTGACGATAAAGCCGAGAAACTTTCTGGAGGTGACCCCGAAGGCACACTTCAACGAGTTCATCTTCATGTGACAAGAATGGAGCAAACTGAACACTTTCTCAAGGTCTTTGAGATGGTTCCAACGCCGACGAGATTTGACCACCAGTTCATCTACATAGCACTCCACCTGCGTCCCGAGGATCGGCTTGAATATGTGGTGAATAGCCCATTGATAGGTAGCACCCGCGTTTTTCAGGCCGAAGGGCATAACCCGGTAGCAGAAAGTGCCATGGGGGGCCCTGAAGGCAGTGAAATCTTCATCCTCGGGGGCCATCTGGATCTGGTTATACCCGGAGTACCCATCCATGAAAGAGAGGGCTTGGAAACCGGTCGTTGCGTCGATCAACAGCTCTGTCACGGGAAGGGAAAAGTCATCCTTCGGATAGTGGCGATTAAGATAGAGGAAGTCAATGCAGACCCTGATCTTATTGTTCTTCTTCCTGACACGCACAATGTTGGATAGGTACCTAGGGTACTGGACTTCCCTGACGAAGTTGGCCTTAATGAGCTTATCAACTTCGGCCTCAACCATGGCACCGTGAAATGGGTGCATTTTTCTGGGAGGCTGCTTGATCCCGCGATGGTTTTCTGGGAGGCCAAGCCGGTGGACAGTTACCTGGGGATCTAGTCCCGACATCTCGTCATAACTCCAGGAAAACACATCATGGTGCTGTCTGAGGAAGTCTATGTACTGTTGCCGTTTCTCGGGAGGCATAGCGGCACTGACCAATGTGGGTCTTGGGTCTGCCTCACTACCGAGGTTCACCTGTATGAGCTCGTCGACCGTGGAGGAGACGCCCTCCTCAAAGGTAGGAGGAGCATCTTCCATGTCTTCTTCTCCGCATGGGGAAGGATCGTCCACGGGGGGAGCCGTTTCGGGGCTGCTCGACCCTAATGGGGAGCTAGCACCGGCTTGGGCGGTAGAGGTCGTCACGACAGGAGACTCATGCACCACGGAGTCTGTAGCGACAAAGGCGGTTGATCCAATCCCATCCGGCCTGCAGCCCAAGGAGCCACACTTTACGACATCGAAGCAGTGGTGTCACGTTGGCTTGAGCCAGTCGATCTCGGCTCGGCGAAACCGGCACGTATGACGTACTACCATTGCCAAAATCCCAACGTTCTGATAACGTATAGGGGGTAGGAGGCTCGGGGATCACCCGGGCCTAGTTGGTGTAAGAGTACGAGGTGATTTCATGCCGTCTCTTAGACCCGGAAATATGAATTCCTCTCGTACTCGAGACAACAAAGCACCCTCCCATATCGGGAGTCGTGGCCTCCAACCGATGGATTGGGATGAAATATGCGTCATCCAAACCTTCCCAGGGATCGCTCGCGACAGTGGCAGGCTCAACCTCACCTGCCAGGATCTGCTTTTCCTTGCTCTTGTAATAGTCCTCATCCAGGTAATGAGCTTCACAAGAGGCAAACGGGGACGCCTCTCCTTGGAGCACACCCACTTGACCCTTAAGGGAGTATTTGAGGCACTGATGGTATGATGAGGGAACCACTGCATGAAGATGGAGCCATGGCCTGCCCATCAACGCGTTGTAGGTAGTGTCCTGAGAGACAACCATGAATTCATTATTGGAAATTAAGCCGCCGAACTGGGTCTTCAGACGAATCTTGCCGAGTGAAGTTTTCTCGGTCCTGTCATACCCTAGGATTTTGAGGTCGGAGGGTGTTAAATCACCCTCGGACAACCCCAGTTTTTGCAGTGTCCAAGTTGGGATCAAGTTAACCCCAGAACCCATGTTGACAAGACAGTGACAGACCTCCACGCCATTGAACTGGCCGGTGATGTACAATGGGCGGATGCGCCCATGTATGGGAGGGTCTTCATCTTCACCGGAGAATGAGATAATTTCCTGACATTCGGCGTCCTCAATCACCTCGGTGTGGAAGGATTCTGCGGCCACTACCTCCGTTTCAAACTGGAGGGGGCTCCTTAGAGCCTCGGCGAGCACCTCATGCATTTAAGATGACAGGTGGAGGGCCTCAAGGATGGAAATCCTTGCCGGAATGCCGACCGGATGCTTCAGGACATCATACTGTCGCGCCAAACACGAGCTTCTGCTTACAGGAGGTCACTCTGCGATTGATGGCATGATGGGCCCTACTGGCGGGACCGGTGACTGACTGGTAGTAGGCACGTCCCGCTGTTCACCAGCTGAAGCCCGAGAGGTGGCTGTCATGCTAGGACCGGAAGGCCGTAGTCATCAAGTGGCAGGGCTAGGCCGGTCGCGACGCAGGCAAGGCGATTCTGCCCGATCCAGCAACACAAACGGTGGTGGAAGCGATCCTGTTGTCACCAGATGAGGGAGCCGCGAGTGCTGTTCTCTATACCGGGCCTGCTGCCTGGTCTCGGTGGCATGCACAGCCTGACTGGAGGTGACGACCACCGTGCCCCGGCTATTCACGTATCCACGGCTCCATCGACGTTGGCGACGGCTGGGGACATTGGGTAGGTTCACCTGGCGCTCCTCGTCGTCGGGAGCCACAAATGGATTTACCAACTCTACAGTGTTAACCGAACCATACCCCAAGCTCTCGGGGAGGTTCACCTGGCGCTCCTCATAATCGAGAGCCACAAAGGGATTTACCAACTCTACGGTGTTAACCGAAGCATACCCCGGGCTCTCGGGGAGGTTCACCTGGCACTCCTCGTCATCGGGAGCCATAAAGGGATTTACCAACTCTACGGTGTTAACCGAAGCGTACCCCGGGCTCTCGGGGAGGTTCACCCGGCACTCCTCATCGTTGGGAGCCACAAAGGGATTTACCAACTCTACGGTGTTAACTGAAGTGTACCCCGGGCTCTTTGGGAGGTTCACCCGGCGCTCCTCGTCGTCGGGAGCCACAAAGGGATTTACCAACTCTACGGTGTTAATCGAAGCGTACCCTGGGCTCTCGTGGAGGTTCACCCGGCGCTCCTCGTCGTCGGGAGACACAAAGGGATTTACCAACTCTATGGTGTTAACCGAAGCGTACCCCGGGCTCTCCGGGAGCTTCACCCGGCGCTCCTTGTCATCGGGAGCCACAAAGGGATTTACCAACTCTACGGTGTTAACCGAAACGTACCTCGGGCTCTCGGGGAGGTTCACCCGGCACTCCTCATCATCGGGAGCCACAAAGGGATTTACCAACTCTACGGTGTTAACCGAGGCGTACCCCGGGCTCTCGGTTGAGGAGTCATCCATCACCGGATGGGGTCTCGGAGGGATCCCCATTTCCGGGGGCATGAAATCGCCAAGCGTGCGAGAAGACGACGGCAACGGCAGGGCGCGTTCTTTCTTCTTGCGCCGCCGCCTGCTTTTCTGGGAAGAGGTAGGCTGCGACGACGATGCTGAAGCGGCGCTCGCGGATTCCGAGGGCTCTGGCTAGTCCAGGCAGATGTGGATGATGCCATGGGCACGGGCGACCATCCTGCGGGCCATCCAGTTGTTATACATCCGGGACCCACGGTCGGAAACCTGTTCCCACCCATCCCCATCGTCACTACTGCCATCTGATCCCACGAAGACACCTTCCACCTGTGCCGGGGCTGGGCCCAACCTGACTATGTTGTTGTCAATCTGGTCTTGGACCCTGTCCTTGAAAACATAGCATTGCTGGATGGTGTGTCCCAGGAACTGGTGATAAGGGCAGTAGTTAGGGCGATCCGTGAGACACGCCTCTTCTGGCTTCCGGCACTCTGGCAGTCACACGATCCTCTACTCCAAGGCGCTACGGAAATAACCGAGGACCTAGGCCTCGCCAAATGAGTAATCCGGATTCCTTCTTCCTGAAAAGAGGACTCTTGGGGGATGACCATGGATAGAGACCGGTGGAGCAAGTCGAGGAGGCATAGCCGGATTACCTCACCTAGGCGGTGGCGGTGTGTTACGCGGAGGCGCCTGCTGATTTTGAGGCGGGCGCTGCTGGGCCGGAGGCTGTGGTGGTGGACCCCTATGAGCCTGCTGAGCTGGCCTCACCAGAAGCAACTCTAGTTGTCTGGGGGCCTCTATCTGCGCCACAGCAGCGGGCTCGGCTCTGGCGGCTCTCCTTGCAGAGATCACAGGAGGCAGCGGGCGTGCCTGACTGGCCTGTTGCAGGGCTTCTTCGAGGCGCTAAGCCTTGTCCAAGAAGTCCCGGAACCCTCCAGGGTAATTCTGCGTGATTAGGGAAGGAACCAACTCCGCCTTGACGTTCCCCACACATAGTATCAGCAATTGCTCCTGAGTTAGCGGCATGTAAAGGGAGTACGTGAGACCCTTCCACCGGGCGATGAAGTCCGCGACTCGCTCGTAGGGCCTTTAATTTCACCTGAAGTGGTCTGCAATGTTCATCTTCTGAGTTGTGGAACTAATCTTTTAGAGGAATTTTTGGCGAAGGTCCTCCCAGCTAGTCACCGATCCAACAGGGAGCTGGCTGTACCAGACGAATGCTAGTCCTTCCAGTGTTTGGATGATGCACCGGAGCTTGGTAGCCTCCTGCTGCGCCAGAGTCCCTAACATAGGCCCGCACCTCGAGTTGAAGTGGGCCAAGTGTTGTGGCGGGTCTCCCGTCCCGTTAAAGGGGCAGAAAGTGGGGTTCCCAAATCCCGGCGGGGCCGGCAAGTCATCCACCCATGCGGGGTAAGGCTTGCCATCCGGTGGGATTGCCACCTGCTGAGTTTCCAGGGCCTCCAAGCGAGCGATGAGTACTTCCATAAGATCATCTGGATGTGGATTCATGTCCTGACGGGGATCTCTAACCACAAGAACATTTCCAGGCTCTTCGATACGATAGTCGCGCTCAGCGGCTCGGGGGGCAGCTGGCAGAGCGACTCTCGGAGCGGCGGGAGGAAACCGAGCAGGGTCTCCCAGGTTGCCTCGCTACTCGGGAGGGTTAGGAGAAACATATCGCGCCTTCTTTCCTTGGGATCCAGTATCTCCCCTGTCGGTGAACACGACACGGTCACGGTTGCTCGGGGGGATCTCAGAAAGGGGTAGATGCTCCTTCCCATGCTGTCCTGGTCTAGGGTTGTCGTAGACGGGCCGCCGCTCTGCAATGCGCATGGCCATGAGCTCATCAACCAGCCTCTTTTGCTCGGCTAGCTGTTGGCACAGCGTGGCCTTCTCAGGATCTTCTTCTGCCTTCTGCACTGAGGCAGATGGGTCGGCGAGTTTGACAGACCCGACGGGCTCTTTACCCTTGCCGACGTTTCGGCTCAGTGCCAGTGCCTCCGTGGGTACATGCAGGCCTAGGAGGCTCCTCTGTTGGCGAGTAATCCTTCCAGATGGGTCCAGTAGCGGCCTGTCCTCGGGGGGGGGGGGGGGGGGGTGAGTCCCTGTCGAGGGGCTCCATAGTGTTTCCCTTATCCGAAGATTCATCCATGTTGACTGCTACTGACCTTGGCGACGTTCCATCAGGGTCGCCCAGTGGATCGGGCTGCCGGCGGATCACACAGAAGAAAAGAGCAGCGTACTGCCCCCACCCATGGACGTGCGGGTGGGCGGTGGCCTCCTCAATAACTCTGAGGAGTACTTGAAAACTCTGGACACAGTGTTGCTGAAGGGCCTTGTGGAGGCCCAGCGACTCGAGGTGCCGGACAGCGGGGAGTGCTGCTAGGTCAACCCCGGAGGCACTGCTCACCAATCTCCTCGAGATGCACTTGGCTCCCGAGATAAGGCGCTAGCTGATGACAGAGGAAGGAGGGAGTCACCCGAAGAATCTGGCGGAAGCATTCAAACTCTCCCGGGGTGAGTGACTCTGGCACATCAAAACCCGATTTTGCTACCGGCCAAAACTTCTCAGGGAAGTGGCCTGCTGCAAGAATGGTCCAGAACCTCCATGGATCCAGCTCAAGGTCCAGTAATTTCTGCCCCTTCTCATCCACCGAGGAAATTCATGGAATTGGAAATGGCGCCGAGGCAGGCCATCGGGGCGGTGGGTTGGCCGGCGGGGAATACGGTGAACAGTCCGATTGGCCGCCGATCCCTGGGTCATCCTCCCGGGGTTGCAGTGCCCTGGCCTCCATGTCACGATAGGATGGGCCGGTGGATGGGCCTCCTATCACAATGTCGGTGCTTGCCGAGGGTGTGTCACCTCGTGATCCTTCCGTCGGTCCCCAGATAAGTTCCTCACCCTCCCTAACAGAGGCAGGAGGTGCTTCCGAGGAGATCAGCGGCAACTGCGGGCTTGATCCCTGGCGGTACGCCAAGTCCTCATCCTCCTGGATATACCTTCGAAGGGAGGAGGGAATCATACGGATCTCACATTCGGGGAGTACGAGACTGACGCACCGCGTCCCCATCCCTGCCCTCAACTTGAAAGGATGGGGGGGGGGGTTTATCGTCGAGTCGTACTCTACCTCATAATCCGAGAAACGGACTGGTCAGATTCCTGTCCAGACTCCCCCGACATTCCTCCTACGGCGACGACGCCCGGCCTTCCTGCCCCTGGGTAGCTCCTCAGGGTGAGGACAACTTTCGTCATGGGGTCCCCGGCCACAATAGAGCTAGGGCAAAGGGGACCGAAGGCCGGGGTGCGAGAAGAACCGGGACAGATGTCGAAAGGGACATGGGGAGGACCTCCATGTGAGTGAGCGACTGGATACACAACGACTCCATGCTCGTGACTGGCGGTAGGGGGAGTGACCTCATACCCCATGCAGTGGGTGCTGGAAGGAGTCATACCCGGAGCATAGCCATCACGAAGAAGCTTTCGGCTTCCCAGATCGGTGGCACGGAATGAGCCTTCATGGTGAGCAGCACTACCGCGGATTGGTCCGCAGTTGCCATTGCCAGTGTCCGCGACCGGGAGATTCGACCCAACCTGCCTGCAGGGCGGTCAGGGTTTTGATCCCATTCGGGCATGCAGCTGCCCCCGCTCAACATGCACAGGGATCTGGGAACATGAGGCAGCAGTGGCTAGGGCCTCAATGGTTGCTGATGCTGGTGCCCCAGGACGGGCATTCTCCCCCACTCGCACCCGACGCTGGTGTCGAGTCAGATGGGCCGGAACCGGTGGTGCGGGCATGATGATTGCCTGCTCCTCGGCTCGGGGAGTCGGGCGACGGCGTTGACGCATCCTGGAGGGGGTTCTTTCCGGTAACCCCTCGGACGGATCGCCGATCGAGTGGACCCGAACATCCCACACCTCATTAGTGTAGGGGAGGGATGTGTCACAGTGCTCCGGGGATAGGCTCCCGAAGCGGTTGAACGTCGGCGTGGGGAGCGGTGGCTCCCTGCGTGGCCCTCGAGGGCAGTGATGGTGGTGAGGCGCGGCCGCCTTTATATCCAAGAAGGCCATGCCCCTGGTGGGGATGACCCCTTCCTCGTCATACCTGCGAACCAGGTTATTGATCACCCTCCGTTGGATGATTTCTGACGGGGAGAGGGGGCGCAACCGCCTGGCTGCTACGGCGGCCGAAGTCGAAGCGACCATGAGATAGGTAGGACCACGCGGGGTATCCTCGTCGGCACTGCCCCTGCCCCTACGCCGGTGGGCTGGTGGCGATCGAGCTATGAATGCAGTGATCTGATTCCTGGAAACAGGGAGATGAACCCATTAGTATCAATATGAAAGGAGATCAGCAACCAAGTCCCGACATCATTCCGTCTTCCATGGTCGACGAGAGGGATCCACGCTGACGACGTCAGAGAACGGAGTAGTCAAAGTCCTGATGGCCTCGACCCCTGGCGGGCTCACGTCCCGGTGAGGGTTACCCGGACCTGGTGACATGCTATTATTCCGATGCTCCAATGGCTAACATTCCCCGTGTTGAGGAGAAGAGATTCACGTCGGGTTCACCATTTTTTGTTTCCGACGCTTTCGCCGGGGCGCACGGGCCCGTCTGCCGGGGAGGGCGCACTGCTTGTTGCCCCGCATTCCTACTTTCCAAAGGCGGGTGGCATCCATTCCTTGTTCAGTCACGTCTGCTCCTTGATCTAAACTGGGATGATGGGATTTCGGTTCTTCCCTCCGTGGATTCCTCCTCGAAGCTCATTACCTAGTCCGAGTCTCCCTCATAGATTTAAGACGTGTTTGTGAATCTCATTCCCGGTGCCATATCTACATGGACACCAGTTAATTATGCTGCTTCCATCAAGACGCTCCAAGGGGTCTTGTCGGGACAGCAACCTGCAGTGAGGAGAATGGTCACGTTGGGGCGTCGTCGGCATGCATGTCTTTGGTCCCTCATCACAGGGCTTCTCGAGGGCGCGGAAGCCCGAGGCATCCCACATCGAACGCGGGGAATGTGTACCATCTGAGGTTTTCCTCAGCGTCCCATGTATAACACAGGGCATGTCGCAAGTTTAACGTCTTGCGAAGACGGATCGGGTTAAAGGATCCCTAGGGGGGAACACCAATGTTGGGTCCAACACGTGGGCGGCTTCCCATATATCATGGAGTGGGAAAGGGTGGCATGATCTCACCGGGATGTGGTAGCCCGGGTAAGGAACAGGATGGATGGTGGAGTGAAACATGGAGCTTACGTTCTGAGACGGCCCAAGATGGGGGATACAGTTTAACATCATGCGGGACATGATACAGTTTAACGTCATGCGGGACGGAATACAATTTAACGTCATGCGGGACAGAATATAGTTTAACGTCATGCCGGACGGAATACAGTTTAATGTCATGCGGGACGAAATACAGTTTAACGTCATGCGTGACAGAATACCGTTAAACGTAATGCGGGATGAAATACAATTTAACGTCATGAGGGATGAAGGATTTGGGGCTTACGCTCTGAGGCAGCCCGAGGTGGTCAGAGAACCGACATGGAGAGGTCGGGACGACCGGGTGGTGGTCTTGAACCTCGTGGAGGCTTCCTACGTACCATGAATTAGCACGGATCAAAGTCCACGAAGTTCACCGGGATGGGGCTTACGCTCTGGGGTGGCCCATAGGAGGATTTCATGGTCGATGCGCACTCTAAGCCCACGTGAGTCATGCTCGGTGTGGGAAAAAAGAGGCAATAGGGACCAGACGATCACGTCGCAAAGGATGCGTCCTTGAGAAGCAGAATGGGGCTTACGCGTTGAGCGGCCCAAAGAGGAAATAGGGGCTTACGCGTGGTTAGAGGCCCTTGGGGTCGGGGCTTACTCCAGGGTGGGGGCCCGTGGTGCGACAAAGCGCAGTGGGAAAAGGACTCCACTGGCCTTGGCAGGGTGGAAATATGGAGATGCACGGGTGCAATCATCTACAAGAAAGGTTAGGGGCTTATGCTCTGAGGTAGCCCTTCCCCCGCGGACAAACGCCACTCCAACAAGGAGGATCTCATTCCATGTGAGGAAGAGTCCATTCCCGTGGAGACGAGTGGGCGTAAAAAATGTCCAAGCTGGGGGGACCCTGCGTGCGAAGCACGGGGTCAGACCACAGTTTAACGTCTTGTGTTAAGGATGAGATGCTTAGCAGTTTAACGTCCTCCAGCTTGGACGAGGTGGGTTTGCTCCACACCCCTAGGGCTTACATGCCCAACGCCCTCTACCCCTTGTGGAAGGGAAGGCATCGGCAAGGCAATGGTGAAGGGGGCCGTAGGGTGAACCACCGGGGGGTCCATGTTAGCGTGGATATGCGAAGAAGCAATATCCATTAGCATGCCTATGTGGAGAAGCCTAAGGAAAAGAAACGCAATGGGAAACACGGCCCAAGGGACCTTGAGGTTACTTCACACGAGCCTGGAAGGCCGTGCGGGAAAACAACGCATGGCGTGCAAGCCCGACAGGGGATACATCAGGTGCCGGTGCAGGGGGCAGCCAAGGGGTGTCAAGGTGAGGGGTCCTGGGCTTTTCATGCAAAAGGGACGATTTGCGCGCAAAACACCAGGACGACGCGCAATTGGATTAATGGAATTGTGCGCGAAGAGGGAATTACGCGCATGGCTTTGCGTGCAAGGCAGTGGATTGCGTGCACGGACCACGGATTGCGCGCATGTGGGGAAACTGGGGGAAGGGGAAAATTCACTAAAGCCGGTGGAGTTGCGCGCAAAGGCGAACTCCGGGGCAAGGTTGTGTGGAATTCGGGAATACCTGGATGTCATCTTTCGCGCGGGGGGAGCCGAATTGCGCGCACAAGAGTCGCTTCGGATTACTCAACCCCCAAACCGTTCGTGGTCACCTTATATTTATAGGTAACATCCATCACGGAATCTAGGAGGCGTGTGAAATTTTCCGCGCTGGGAACCACTTGCACGCAAAATCTCTCCGCGGAGAATTGGGGCGCCCAATTATTGCGTGCCTCACCGGTCCAATTCTGCGAATACCAGGAGTACTTCGCGCGCAGAACATTTTTTCGCGTGGATCTTCCTTTATTTCGTGCACCACTGCCCAGGCCACCGGATCGGGCCTCGGACTCCGAATATGACTTCGCTTCATCATTTTGAAACTTCCTCCGAGAGTTACGGGCTTTTTTAGGCGTCAACCGTGTGCTTATAGGATACCTAGTCTTATAAGTAGCAGCCCAGAGTCCGAGAGACGTTTTCTATAGTTGAATCTAACACTAGGTTATGCCCATAGTGTGGTTGTAGTATATAGTATATCTTGTACTTTTTGAGTTTCTATACAATACTCCACCCTGTCATTAAGGGAAACTCACACCCCAAGGATTCTGAGCCCTAGGGGGTTAGTGTTTTCCCGAAAATTTCGGTGGGAGGATGAATGGATGACTACCCCCTTTGGCCCCACACTCTTCACTTGATAGTTACTTATGCCGGAAGGAACACTACTTATTTTTCCCCATATATGTTTGTAGAGGGCTGTAATGGCTTGTGGTTATTCACAGACATATATTCTGGATATAGGTTTCTATGGACTACTATATGTGTAATGTGTATAGGCTATGATGGCTTGAGGATCCATACTCGGTGTGTGGGAAGTAATGGCATGAAGTATAATACTCGATGTATGATACACATTATGCGAGATGTGGTTGCTCCCAAATGCTACCTGGTTACTTTTTTATGTGGATGTGGTGGTTTTGTTGCATGAGGATCATGTTGTAGTGCTTCACTAAGGTGTCAGCAGGCAAGCCTTTTTGGAGATAGATTCTTAGGACGTGCAACATTGGGGAAAAGCGGAAAACCACTAGGGAAGTAGTAGAAGTGTACTGTTGATTTTCTATATTATATTATATACACATGTATGTGTTACTTGGTGAGAGTATACCTGGTGAGGTTTGGAACAAATTAAACTTTTTTAGGTGACAGGTTAGATTCACTTATTGTTCACTGTGCATTAGCATGATCTCTATAATTTTGCATGAGAGGCTTCGAGGAGGATCCTACTGAGTATACTGTTGTACTCGCACAATATATATAAACTATTTTTCAGTTCACTTGGAGTAGGTTAATAATCATGCTGGTTTCTACAAGCTTGCGGTTGCAGGAGATGTTCGATCATGTGGTTGATGCTGTTTTACATCCATTTTGGGTACATTCTATTTTTCCCCTTCTAGTTGTTGTGGTTTTTGATGACATTTCATATGTGTACTTGGGATTTCATTCATCTTACTAGTTGATATTGAGTTGGTTGTTTTCTATCATATCTTTCTCTTCCACATGTTTTCTCTTAGAGGGTAATGCCTCCCATCTGTGTGTTTACTATTCCCTTCAATGCTAATCGCCAACTTGGGGCCTACTAGAGGTGGGACTTAGGGTTTATTATCTCCCTTATCACATTGCTAGCCGAGGAGGGGTATAATTTGTGGGGACGGGGTCATGACAGAGTGGTGGAAGAGGTCTGGTTGAGGGATATGATGGATATTGGTGTTAGGCACAAGCGAGGTTTCATGGGTTGGTTGTGAAACAATGTCATTCATGTTTAGAAAGTGATGTAAACCTTGTAGACCGGTCGATACATAAGCATTTAGGGCCCCTGTGATCTAATGTAAATACCATTAAGTTTCTAGTGGCTACTAAACGAGGTGATACTAGTTGTAGGGTAGAGATCTAATAAAGGATCAGGCATCATTCTTCTTTGTGACTGTATTTGAATGGGTGGAGATTGGGATAGGATAACCTAAATTGAATAAAAGAAAACAACTAATTAATTAATGTTTTTTCTTCCATATTCAATGTTTAGGATGCCTAACTGATTGTTATTTTATAGGTAATGCTCCAGGTCGACATCCCCATTAGGATCGCATGGATGATCTCCAATATGTTGTTCCAGCAGACCGCAATAAGGTAGAGGTTTCCGATGATGACACTTGGGGGATGACACTCTGAGAGGTTCAGTGCAAGAGTCTGCAGAAGTATGAGGGATCCGTTTTAGATGCAGTCACGGAAGACTGGTCAGAGGAGGTAGAGACCGGCTTCAGTTCGATCCGTGATCAATAGGATCAATGGGTGTCCATGGTTGTGACGATGCTGTGTGGTGCAGCGAGGCAGTGGTGGTCCTTATTTTTCGGGGATCACACGGAGTCAACAATATCATGGGAGGAGATCCGAGACAAGTTTATAGTCGAGTTTCATTCTTTGACTGCGAAGGCGTCCAGTCGCCAAAAGCATCTTACCCTTCGACACGGGAGTTCCAGTGTTCGAGAGTTTGGAATCCATTTTAGGAACCTTTTAGGATATGCTTTGGACTAGTTTCCATATGAGGAGGCCCGGGTGAGGCATTAAGAGGAGGCTTTGCATCCAGAGATGTAGCGCCAGGTCACCCCATTTATGCTGAAGATATATCATGAGGTACGGGAAAGGGAAGAGGTTGTCAAGAGGACATTTTCCAGATTCAGATCATCATGAGAGGGGAGTCATCATGATTCCTCATGAAGCAGATCTATGTTCTGGGGTTCTTAGTTTTCATGGAAGAAGTGTTTCCGTTCTGTCGGGTGTAGGTCTGAGCCCTTCACATCCTATTTCACCAGGGGCAGCAGCTCTTAGTCCTATGCCAAGGGATCAGGCGGTTGTTTTTGTTGTGGTGGTCAAGGTCATCAGCAGCGAGAGTGTTCGACCTTTCAGAGAAGTCATCATGCACCAGGTGTCCCGCTCCAGGTTCCTTAGTTGAGGCAGATCCAGCAGAGGCAGTAGCAGTAGGTTGCACCAGCTTTAGATCAGTAGAGGGTAGATGGTGCAGTTAGAGGACTACCCCGTGAAGCCCCTCATACTTATTGAGTAGAGTGCGACCATGGTGGTGGTCATCAGCAGGGTAAGAGAGGTCATGGATGTGGTCGTGGTCAGCTTCATGCTTTAGTGTTTCTAGATCTAGGCGAGCCAGGTGTTACTCGAGGTACCCTTTGATTGTTTTTTTACATTGGTGTATTCCTTGTTTGATTCAGGAGTGACACACTCATTCATATCACCTACCCTTGTCCATGTTTTGGTACATGAGGTAGAGAGGTTTCCAATGGCCTTTACGTTGACTACGCCAGTTGGAGGTCGATCTGACTTGTTTGAAGTATGTAAAATCTATGAGCTAGTGTTGGGGTGGCACCGCTTTTGGGGAGATTTACTATTTATACGAATAAAACCATATTATGTCATCCTCGGCATGGATTGGTTGTATTCGGTGCAGGCTATCGTGGATTGCTTCAGGAGGCAGGTTGTGTTCTTTGATGCATATGGAGATCCAGTGTTGTTCGTTGGTGAGCAAGACCCTTGGATGGGTCATAGGCGTGTTCCATCCTTATCATCCATTAATACTGAGCTGATGATGTTTTCTTCAGAGTTTCGGTAGTTGGAATTTCATAGGGTCGTAGAAGAGTACCCTAATGTCTTTCCAGAAGAGGTTGTAGCATTACCCCCTTGACAAGAGATCGAGTTTGGGATCGATCTACAACCAGGAGCATCTCCTATCTCTATGTCTTTATATAGGATGGCCCCATCTAAGTTACAAGAGCTACGTATTCAGCATGATGGTATGTTACTGTGCATTTTTGTTCATCCATGTGTGTCACCATGAGGTGCACCAGTTTTGTTCATAAATAAGGATGACAGAAGTTTGCGGTTGTTTGTCGATTATCATCGCATAAACAAAGTGACAATGAAGAATCGCTATCCTCTTCCATGGATTGATGATTTATTCAATCAACTGAAGGGTGAAATTTGGTTCTCAAAGATCAACTTGCAGTCAGGATGTCATCAGATGAATGTGAAGGATGATGATATCACGAAGACTGCTTGTCATTGTTGTCATGGGCATTATGAGTTTGTTGTAATGCCATTCAGCATGATGAATTCTCCAGCTATATTCATGGAATTGATGAATGATGTGTTTCGTGAGTTCCTGAACATTTTTTTGGTAGTTTTCATCAACGAAATACTTATGTACGTCACATCTAAGGAGGAGCATGGAGAGCATCTACACACAGTTTTGGGAGTTCTTCAACAACATCAGTTGCTATGTAAGTTGTCGAAGTGTGAGTTTTGGGCTCAACAAGTCCGTTTCATGGGGCATGTTGTGTCCCAGTAGGTAGTAGCTGTGGATCCATTGAAGATAGAAGCAGTTGTGTCTTGGGCAGCCCAACAGACAGTGTCTGAGTCACGAAGTTTCCTTGGTCTTGCAAGCTATTACAAGAGGTTTGTAGCCAATTTCTCACGATTTATGGCCCCTCTAACAACTTTGACTAGGAAATATCAAGTGTTCTTATATAATAATCTGTGTTAGGTAGCTTTTGAGTATCTATAGGAGAAGTTAGTAAGTTATCCATTTCATTGTCTTCCAGTAGAGGGTGTTCAGTTTGATGTTTTCTATGACGCTTCGCCTATGGGGTTAGTTTGTGTTCTAATGTAGCAGAGATCAGTTGTTTCTTATGGTTCTCGGTAGTTGCGTCCTCATGAATATAACTATTCCACCCATGATCTTGAGTTGGCAACTATAGTGTTTTACCTTATTGGCGAATGCTTTGTGGTTTTCACCGATCATAAGAGTTTGAGGTATGTTTTCTAACAGTGAGACTTGAACTTACGAAAATGTCAATGGATGAAGTTATTATAGGAATATGACTTCTAGATATCAGATACACATGGAAAGGGGAATGTTATAGCTGATGTGCTGAGGAAAAAGTCACGTAGTGATGCTCTGCATGAATCTGGTGATTCATGGAGGGTAATGGAATAACATTCATCATTACATCTTAATATGGAAGATGTTGGGGGCATATGTTGTATTTTTCAAATGATGGTACAGTCATCCCTGATGCAAAAGGTAGAAGACTCCCAATTGGGGGATCTAGAGGTAGAGGTCTGGAGAGACCGAGTTGTTTGCGGAGAGGCCCCTGATGGTTGGTTAGAGGATGAACAACACTGAGGGTTGTATCACAGGAGGCTTTTTATTCACTTGACAATGCACAAGATAGTTCTTAGAGAGATTCATAGTTTCCCTTTAGTGGTGCATCCTAGCATGAAAAAGATGTAACAATCTTTGAGGAGTCAGTTTTGGTGTCCTGGGATGAAGCTTGCAGTTCCAGAGTTTGTGTCTCAATGTTTAGTCTACCAAAAGGTGAAGGCTAAGCATCATGTCCCAGGTGGTTTTCTCCATCCATTAGATATTCATCAATATAAGTGGGAGGACATCTGAATGGAATTCATTACTGGTTTACCTCGAGCTCCGGGTGGACATGATGCTATTTAGATGGTAGTGGATTTTATAACAAAATCATCCCACTTCATAGCGGTCAACGAGTCAAGCTTAGTAGATGTTTTGTCGAGGCAGTATCTGAAGGAGGTGGTGAGACTTTATGGAGACCCATGGATGATCATTTCTGATTGAGAACCTCATTTTACTTCTAGTGTGTGGAGAGGTATACAACATGATTTTGGTTCTTAGCTATGCCTAATCACTACTTTTCATCCTCTAACGGATGGTCAGACAGAGCAAACCATCCAGACTTGTGAAGACATGTTACACTCTTGTGTTCTTGATTTTGGAGGTTCATAGATGAGGCACTTTCCCTTGGTGGAGTTCACTTACAGTAATAGTTTTCACTCCACCATCAGTATGGTGCCATTTGAAGCCCTGTATGTCCGGCCCTTCCATTCTCCCTTGTGTTGGACTGGGGTTGCAGAGTCAGTAATTCTCGTACCAGATCTAGTGAAGAATACAAAAGAGATGGTATAGGTGATTCGTGAGAGGATGAATACAGCGTAGGATCATCAGAAATCATATGCTGATCAAAGGGGTAAACACTTAGAGTTTGGTTTTTTGGATCATGTGTTTCTAAAGGTAACTCCCCATCGTGGAAAATGAATGTTTGGTCATGGGAGTAAAATTTATCCTCAGTTTGTCGGTCCTTTCAAGGTGTTAGCTCATGTTGGAGTTGTGGCATATCGAGTAGCACTTCCCCTGCAGATGAGTCGGATACATGATGTTTTCCATGTATCACAACTCTATTGTTATCTTCATGGTGACTCTCACATCATCGATTGTGGAGAGTTCGATATTGATGATGATGGGACATTCTAGGAGTGACCTGTGCAGATCTAAGAACGCAAAGAGAATGTGTAATGTGGGTGTTCTATAACCTTGGTTCATGTCTGGTGGCGACACGGTGGCAGGGAGGAGAGTACCTAGGAACGTGAGTCACATATAACATATTAGTACCCATATTTTTTTGATGTTTAAATCTTTTAAGGTTACGATGTACACATTGTGGTTCTAGACCTATCATGTTTATGAGATGGATTTCTTTGGTTGCCTCTTATGGATTGCCCTCTTTTGAGAGGTATATCGAGGAGTAGTTGTTTAGACCCATTTTCTATTTTTTGGTTGGTTTTGGATTATTGGAGATGAGAATGTTTTGAGAGGCATCAGATGTAATGGTTTTGACCTCTCTGGTTCATTCCATGGCTGAAATATGGTGTTTGAGGTGTTCTGGGAGGTCAAGGAGACTGATCCCAAACACTTTACATTATTTATAGTTTTGTGAACAGTGTTTCTAGTTTACTATCTCACAATTACTGTCCCACAGTTACTGTCTCATAGCTACTGTCATGGAGTTACATTCTCATGAACACTGTTTCTTGAACTGTTTCATATTTCCTTTTCCAAATTTCATGATTTTTCTAGTTCCACCGATTTAACGTTTTCTTTGACGTAAAATGAATTTATGACCTTATTTTATGGGATTTAAGGGCAAATAAAATCCCATAACTATTATATTAATTTTCCTGAGGCCCGAGATACATTTACATGGTCAAACCTCATTGTTTAATGTGATCCACTTTTAATGGTAAATCTAGCGTATCTTAAATCATCACTCCATTAAACCTTAAAAAGGGACATGATATCTTCTTCCATTGTTCTTCCTCCTTTTTCTCTGGTGAAAGACACTCAATCCATTCCTTTGATCCCAAGGAATCATGAGATCTATCTTTTTCCCGTGGAATGGTTTCCTCAATGTTCTTATTTCTTCATGTGCAACCCCTTTTCGGTGCACCCACGAAGTATCCATTGATCTTCGATATAAAGTATGTTTTATCATTTTTCTTTTAAGGTTCATCTTCTCATATTCTCCTTTCCATATTATATCTCGTTTTCTTCATGATTATTATGGTGTTTTCTTGGGTTTCAGTTGGTGTGGTTGTACCGTGGCATCCTTGGTTGGATGGAGTTTTCATGAGAGGAGGCGATCATGAACCTTTGTGTGGACCGTTATTGTATAAGGAACCTTAAGTTCTATTTGAGGTAGGGAATTCATTGATTCTATTTACATATATGTGAAACTATATAGTTAGGATGTTTTAGCCACTAGATCACAATGGAATTGACCTAATAAATATTTGAACCGGATAAATAAAACGATATGGATCGTATGTTATTGCCCCTTGTCTTGCTAGATAGTGGAATATCCATGCTTTCTATATTTAACCATTCATTCGTGATGGAAATTGTTAATGAACAGAAACTGAAATTAATTGATAACTATTTGGCTAAAGATAAAGAGGCATGTAAAGGAATATGGTTCTTCTTGTTGTCATTTGATGTTATTCAAATTGGTTCTGTAAGGATTTTTAATTTATTTGTGAAGTATTACTATTTTGGTTTCCTGAAAATGGGACATATGAATAATAAATCAGTTAATTCAATATGGATTAAATAACAGATTGTTTTATAATTCCTTGAAGTGTTCTGAGTTACCCGCTTTCATTCTTAAGGTCTAAGAGCCTCGTTGATGTGATGTTTGTTTTCATGCTGCTTGTGTTGTGATGTGATCCTGGATGGCGGCTGAGATATGTGGGGGTAGGGAGACCTATTTTTTGTGACAGCAGTTGATGCCTAGAGTGGTGAGATGCATCAGTGTAGGCATGCGGGTGTCGGGGAGGACACCCGAAATGATGGAACGAGTTGGATGTTAATGTATTGATGCTTTTTGTTTCCTTTATTGGTTATCTATTTTACTTTTCCCCACTACCTAAGGAAGATGATCTTTCTTTCACTTCTTCTGAAAGAGGCAAAGACGTGCGTGGTATACCATGTGCTTTCCGTGTTTAGCTTCTCAAGGGAGTATGGGTCTATGCTCTTACTATAGGCGGCAAAGACTAGATAGGTAGTAAATCTTCTCACTATGTTGACCCCCCCGTGTTTAGTAGCATAGAATGTTTTTCTAGAATTCTTGGGAATGTGGGAACGTAATTCTACAATGAATAATTGAATAAATTATGCTAACCCATGAGGTTTGGAGCTTGCTGGGGTGTGATGTAGTGGTTGTGATTTGAAGGAACTTTGTACATTGGGTGTGATGCTAATGAACTTTAATGTTGGAATGTTATTGGTTATTTAATGTATAAATAATTAATTAACGTAAAGTGAAACTATTAAATTGAATGAAATAATGCATTAAAGCACTTTAAATGGTTATGATCTTATAGGATACCTAGTCTTAGAAGTAGCAGCCCAGAGTCTGAGACATGTTAGTTGCAGTTGATTCTAATACTAGGTTATGCCCATAATGTGGTTGTGAGATTTAGAATATCATGTACATTTTGTGATTCTATATGCTACTCCACCCTGTCATTAAGGACAACTAACACCCCGGGGATTATGAGCCAGGGGGTATTTTCCCCAACATTCCGGTTGGAAGATGAATGACAGGCTACCCCTTTGGCCCCATACTCTTATCCTAGTAGTTACTTGTGCTGGAAGGCACCTAAGTTAGTTTTCTCCATATATGTGTTTAGAGGGCTGTAATGACTTATGGTTATTCCAGAAAAATATTCTGGATAGAGTTTTCCATGGACTACTATAGGTGTAACGTGTGTAGGTTATGATGGCTTGAGGATACGTACTCAGTGTGTGGTCTTTAATGGTTTGAGGTATAACAACCAACATATGATACACGTTGTGCAGGATTTAGTGGCTCCTAGAAACTACCTCGTATCATTTCTTATGTGGACGTGGTGGTTTTTTTGCATTTGGTGAATGTTGTGGTGCTTCGCTCAAGTGTCTGTGGGCATGCCATTTTGGAGAGAGATGCATAAGACGTGCGACATTGGGGAAAAGTAGAAAACTAGTTGTGAATTAGTTGTTGGGTACCCTTGATTTTCTTTACTATATTATATACTCTTGTATGCGTTATTTGGTGAGAGTATCCATGGTGAGGTTGGGAACATTGTATACCTTTTTAGTTGGTGAGTTAGATTCACTTGATGTTCACTGTGCTTTAACATGCTCTCTTAACCTTTTCACAAGATTCTTCAGGGTGGATACTATCGAGTATACTGTAATACTCACCCTATGGATATATAAACTGTTTTTAGGTCACTTGGAGAAGGTTGGTGATCAACCTGGTTTCTACGATCTTGCGGTTTCCAGAGCTGTTCGGGAATGTGTTTGTTGCTGTTTTACATCCTTTTGGGTACTTGCAGTTTTTCCCCTTCTAGTTATAGTGTGTTTTCATGACATTTCATATGTGTAATTGGTATTTCATTCATCTTATTGGTTTAGTTAGAGTTGGTTGGTGTATATCTTATCGATCTCTTCTGAATGTGTTCTCATAGAGGGTAATGCCTCCCTTCTGTGTGTTTACTATACCCTCAGTGCTAGTTGTCAACCCGGGGCCTACTAGAGGTGGGACTCGGGGGGGTCATTATCTCCCTTCTAACATTTCTGGCCCAGGAAAGTACACTTTGTGGGGAGGGGATCATGACAGAACACTAATATGTCCTTGCCACAGGCTAGGTTTGGTGCCTGTATTAGTGGAAAATAGATTCAGTTCATGAAAAAAATGGTATCAGAGGCAGTTAGTTTTTTTGGTTATATTACTATATTTGGATGAGTCATGATAGTCAAAAGATATGATTTTCAGGGCTTGGGGTTTTGATCATGATTAGGGTGAATGTCATGCACCTATCATGGTAGGCCTTAAGTCACAAGGGGATGTTGGAATTGTCTGATTTTCATCACTTTTATATAAGACGTGGAAGATGTAGACCACATGTGGACATCTGGTGGGGTTGAAGTATTTGTTTATTTTATTATTGTAATGTGTTTAGATTAGTTATATTTTATGTTATTGATTAAAATATCTAGAATGGTGGTATTGATTATTGTTTTGTGACTCTTTCATTTTGTAGAAACATGCCTCCCTCGAAAGCTCTGACGTGACCATTGGTGGAAGCCGAAGAGAGTTCTCCAACATTGATTGATCAGATTCTAGTCAAGGCTGTGGTCTGGGCTATTAAAGATCTGGGATAGGGACCCGATCCTTATGTTATTCCTGTTTGGAAAGAAGTGACATGTCCTAGAAAATAATAAATCACACGAGATTCATATAAAACAATCATAATACCTTCTGAGGAAACATTGAATCCTAGTAAATAGAGGAATGGCTCGAGAAGGCCAAGAATATGTTTGAGTTCCGGGAAACACCTAAGGAGATCATGGTGAATTGTGCCACCTTTCTTTTGAAGGGTCCCTACAACAAGTGTTGGGATTCAATGCTTTAGATTTTGAAGTGTGAGTTGATGCACTGAGGATATTTCAAGGTCATATTCAATTAATAGTACCAACTAGGGGTCTTGGAATATGCCATGTCCTGAGAGTTTATAGTCCTTGTTCAGGGGAACCTTTCTGTGATGGAGTATGCCAACTGTTTCATAGAGTTGTTTCATTATTCCATTGAAATTTCCTTGAATTAAAAATTGAAGGCCCATAGGTTTAATATAGGATTGTGACTAGAGATATACTCCCATGACTTCTTGTTCAAGGTGATGGCCTATGATGAGTTCGATGATCGGACAAGTATGGTGGAAATTTATTGTAATGGTATGTATGATTTTCCAAGAACTATTTCATTAGTGGGCAGTGAAAGCTCTTCAGATGATAAGAGGTAGCGGTAAGATCAATATAATTATGGAGGTGGCAGTCCAGGCCACTCTTCCAGGCAGTTTTCATCTGGGGTTTCTAATGCCAGATCGGTTGTGTGCCACCAGTGTGGGAAACTGGGGCACATCTGACCGTCATTCAAACTTACTCTGATGCCCTGCTACCAGAGTAAAGTTATTGGTTATCTACGGTGCTTTTGCAGGGTGGAATGTCCACTTTCTTGTGGGTCAGCTTATGTGGATTCAAGAGGTGTTCCGGTGTAGTCATAGCCATCGATGATGGGAGGATCTCGTTTTGGTAGCCATGGTGGCAGGTCATGGATTTCTTATGGGCATAGCCAGTTCAGGGAACATCCCCAATATAACGGTAGTCACCAGGTAGAGACCAGACATCTCAAGGTAGTTGAATAGGCACCAGTAGGATCAGAGGCAGGACTGTTGACAATTTTAGGTACCGTTTTGATCGCATCTTGTATTGTCAGTAATCTTTTTGATACAGGTGCATCTGTTTCATTATTTTCCACCCATTTTGTGGACATGTTGAATTTTCCTACCAAATTTTGTCTTTAGTGATGGATTTTGTGACACCAATAGGACTGAAAAAGTAGTAGGGTGTCAGGTGCCCCCCATATTCTCTTTCCGAGTCAAGGGTTGAGATGGAGTGGGACCTCTTTTTCCAACATATGGAACAATTTGACCTAATTATTGGCATGGATTAGTTAGTAAACTTCTAGAAACATGTCTATTTGAAAAAGAGGCATGTGAGTTTCATGGAACCTGATGGGAGTCATCAGGTTTTTTGTGGAGAATGGGATCCTCATTTGGGTTGCACAGTACCTCCACTCCCATTTTTTGGAAGTGTTATCAACCTATTGTCATCGCTCGCAATAGAGGATGATGTTCTTTCCCCTAAGGTTTCACTGCATCCTATAGTGAATGAGTTTCTGGAGGTAATCCCGAATGATTTTCATATTTCCCCTAGGAGCATGATGTGGAGTTTTTGATTGATCTAGCACCAGGAACACAACTGGTATCTATTCCCTCTTGTCACATGGCCCCCACCACGGTGAGAGAATTAAATATAAAATTGTAGAACATAGAATCGAATAGATTCATTGTCGCAAGAATCTATCCTTGGGACACTCCTATATTAGTTAAAAGGTCTGATGGATACCTTTGGATGTACATTGACTACCGAAAGTTGAATAAGGAAACAATTAAAAAACAATACCCTTTTCCAAGAATTGTAGATTTGTTTAATTAGTTGAAGGGGGGAAAAGTGGTTCTCAAGGAAAGACATTCATTTGGGTTATCATCAACTCAGGGAGAAGGGGTCAAATATTCTAGAAACACCCTTCTGAAGCTGGTACCACCACTTCGATTATTTCATCATGCCCTTCAGATTTACCAATGCTCTAGTGGAATTTATGGATCTCATGAACATGGTGTTCTACCCGTATCTTGATTCCTTCATTATGGTGTTCTTTGATGAAATCTTGATATAATCTTGCTCTGAGGAGGAACATGAACATCACTTGATGATCATTTTGGGCACTTTTCAAGATTAGAACATCTATGAAAATTTTTCAAAGAACACTTTATGGATCAGGGAGGTGAATTTTCATGGGCATGGGATCTCGGAGTAGGGGGTTTCCATGGACCTCAAGAGGAATAATGGAGATATTTCATTGGATAAACTGAATAATGTGTTCGAGATCAAATATTTTCTTGGACTGGAGGGTTATTAATGGATATTATTTTGATATTTCTCATAGTTAGGTTCATCGATGAACTCGCTCACCAAGAATGGGTTGAAATTTGTATTGGACCAATAATTGCAAATATCCTTTTAGGAGATGAATTGACAGATGACTACCTTCCCTGTGTTGATTTTTACTAAAGCTGAGAAATGGTATATGGTCTATTGTGATTCTTCACGTATGGGTCGGGGGTATGTGCTTTTATAGGATTATCACATGGTTGCGTATGGATCTCTCCAAAATAGAACACACAAAATGACATACCCAACCCACCACATGGAGTTGGAAGCAATGATGAATGATTAGAACAATTAGCGTAACTACCTCGTTGGCGAGAAGTGTGTGGTCTACACTGATCCCAAATGCTTGGACTATATCATCTTGTAGAAATACCTCAACGTGAGGCAGCATCAGTGGATCGAGTACATGGAGGGGTTAGACCATGAGATTATCTATACAACAGGAAAATGAAATGTGGTGGCTGAACCCATGAGAAAAAGTGTTCAACTGAAGGATTTGAGTAAGTCAAGTGATCAGTGGGATTTTATGAGACTCTTTGCTCAGATGCATGTGAAGATAAAATAGAAAAATGGGGGTGCATTCTTTGAAAGAGTTCAGTTGAATAATTCTCTATTAGAGGAGATTCAGCATGAAAACCATAGTGATGAGATTTTCCAGTGATTGAAGAAGTTTCCTCATGGTGGGGAAACATCTTCTTATTGGTTGTCGTCCCCTGAGGGCATCCTGTGCTCAAGGGTCATTCATGAGTGTCGTTGCCTATATGGAAGGTGGTGATGGAGGACAACCACCAGTCTCAGTGGGATGTCCATATGGGTTCCGCCAATATGTTTTATGATGTCCCTCGGTAGTTCTAGTGGATATCTATGTGACATGACATAGAATACTTTGTGTCGAGATTCTAAACAATCCAATTGGTGAAACCAGACCATCAAAGGCTCTCTGATTTTCTCCAGCCATTACCCATTCCTAAATATAAGTGGGATGAGGTCTCCATGGAATTCATTGTTGTCTTGACCCATACACCTTGGGGTAAGAATTCCATTTGGGTGTTAATTGATCGTCTGACCAAATTTTCCCACTTTATTCCGATAAAACATTCATCTAAAGTGGCTGAGTTCTTCTATTTGAATCTTCAGGAGGTGGTGAGATTTCATGGCATTCCATTATAATTTGTCACATATAGAGACCCCAAAACACATCTATATTTTGAGAATACATTCAAAATTCCTTAGGGTCTCATATTTAGTTGGAAACAACCCACCACCCTCAAACGGATGGTCAGACAGAGAGGGTGAATTAGATTTTGGAGGATATACTTCATGCATGTGTCCTAGACATTAGAGGTTCATGGGATTTACATTTTTTATTAGATTACTATTATTATAATAATAATTAACAATCATCTATTTAAATGGATTTTTTTGAAACACTCTATTTTAGGCCTTGTCTGTCTCTCTTATGTTGGGTTGATGTAGGTGAGACCTCACTCCTGCAACAGAGTCCAATGCAAGAAAGGTCTAAGAAGGACACATTGATTAGCCTTTGTTTATTGACAGTTCAAAACCACTATTAATATTATGCTGACCAGAGGAATCGAGACCTGGTGTTTTTTTAGAGAGACATGGTATTCTTGATAGTGGACCTTCATCTTCCCCATCATCGATTGGAAAAAAATATGAAGCTGAAACTGTTGTATGTTAGACCGTTTGAGATCATATAGATTATTGGAAAGGTTTCATAGAGGTTGGACCTACCTTCGTAGTTGAAAACCATCCGGGACATCTTACTTGTCTCCCAATTGAAGATATACAACATGGATACATCCCTTGTACTGAATTTGGAGGAGTTTGATATAGATCTTGATTTATCTGTTGTTGAGGGACCAGAGAAAAAAGTGTACTTCCAAGGTAAGGTGCTTTAGGGAATTTCTATTCCATTGGACCTGGTTATTTTCTAGCATGGGAATGATACACATGAGACATGGGTGTGAAAATCATGGGTTGAGTAAGAGTACCCATTCCAATTTTACAATCAATATTCTGGTTAACTATGCGGGATGAAAAATTTTCAAGGTGGGGAGAATTACCTCATAAATATATTATTTTAAAAGTATTTTTCGTATAATTTCCATTATTTCAATGTTTCGGGAGTTTCCCATTGATTTTTATGGAAGTGGTGTGTTTTCAAAATTTGGGCCAAACTGTGAGCCCATTTCATGATTTGAAAATAAATTTTGGTTCATTTATAACTCCTTCATTTTGAAAAAATTATTATCCATTCCTATTCGTAAATGGCCTCTCATGACCTATTAACACAACCATTTCCATTTGGACCCTTTAGGAATCCATAATAATAGTGGATTTGGGTTTTTTATTATAGGATTTGGGCCAGACTAGAAGCCCATTTCCACTTTTTTATAAAAAACATACTTAATAACTTATTCAATTTTTATTATTTTTTTGGTGATTCATGGTGTCACCCAAGACCACTGAACCCAGCCAGAAAACCATTATCTTTTACCTCTCTTTGGTACTTGAATTCATCACAAATTAGGGTAGAAATTCTTAGGATATTTTAAATCATCCATATTTTATGATTGATCTTCCTTCCTTCATTAATCTTTCAATACTTACTCGTTTTCTCCCCTTTACATGATGTTTTTTCTCATTTCCTTAATGTACCAAATTTTCCAGGGGTAGAGTTTTTATCCTCAGGTTTATCCTTGAGATTTCAATAAAGAAAACTCAAACTATACTATACAGATGATTATTGGGGACCAATAGGTAATGGATATGTTCCCTACTAGTTTCTCGTGCAAGATAACATTTTTTTGCTATGGTAAATTTACATCGTGGAACGATGTACATGGGGCCTGAGACTATCTAGTGTCTGGGGGTGTTCCCAGTTTTTTTTTCTCATTAGATTTGTATTATGGTGTGTATGGGAGTATATTAGTGTACTTGACATGAATATATAAATATGATAACATTATAAATTTTTTATCTTAAAAACTATATTCAATTTAATGTTTCATATCTTCGAATTTTTCACCACTTTTCATTGAATATTAAAACGACTTTCGTTTACACCTTGTATTACATTAAATTTTGAATCATTGGGGGGTATGATATTGAGAATAAGATCACTCTCAATATAAAACACATGGGTTTATGTAGACTTTATTATGCATGACTCGGGTAAAGGAAAGGCTTTGGGTGATGGCAGTTCGTGGTGTTAGTTCATATCCACGGTGTGGAGTTGTAGATACAACATGTGGGTGATGAACCCTTGTTGTGTGGAGTCCTTGGGGATGTTTTTATGAAGAATAACTATGTATTTTTTCCACTTGTATTGTGTTTGAACTTATGTATTTAGTTCTGGATTAATGTATATACCATGTTTTGTATGAATTTTTCAGATTCATTTCATCAATTTTTTTGAGGATTTATGGAAACATATTTTTGTAAATCATTCCCAAACCAAGATAAATGATTTATGGGAACTTCTTCTAGAAAATGGGCATTGGGAACACTCTTTAGGGCTTACCATGGTCAGGGTTTGGTGTCATTATTAGTGGTGACCAGATTCAGTTCATGACAGGATCAACATTTTTCTTGAGTTGAGTTCTTGTATAGTAATAATTTTCATTCAAAATTTCAATTAGATCCATATTTTACCATTTATAGGAATATATTTATATCACTTACATGATGAAAATTTGTCATTGGATATAAAATGACTGGTCTGAAAATAGTCATTGAAATTATAGGAATTATCAATAAAATTCATTATAAACTGAAGGTTTCTCAATGTCGATACAAGATATAAGCATATAATAATCAACGAAACCTACAATTTACGGGCATTGAAAATGGATCCGCTCTGTATCTCTAGGGTTATTAGGAATGAATATTTTGAATAAGGGAAAGATATATATTTGTTTATGTATCCCCTTTGTGATTCTCAATTTCATAAATTCAAGTCATATCAACTAGCACATCATCTAAACCATTTTCATGTACATATTGTATTTGATGTTTTCCCATTGACAAGTACATAATATCTACTAAACATGAAATGAATTTATAGGTGATACAACTAAAAAATTGATATATCCTATAAGTAAAAACATGTATTTATATTAGATCATAGAGAAAAATTTATATGAAAAACAAGAAAATACACATATTCAATGTACAATAGAAAAAAAGAAAATTATTAAGAGGTGACATGAAAATTTAAGGAAAAAAAGAAATAAGATGTATCCTAAACTATTTTTACCTTAATTTGTAAAATATAATTCATTGGGTTAAATTTCACACGGGGTATAATTTTAATGAGATGAAATATTTTCAATAACATTTACCATATTAATGCTTAATTTTTTCATATTTTTTAATATAAGATTATATAATTCACACACATAACACAATAAAAATAATAATAAATGAAAATAATAGTTTTTTAAATATATTTGTAGAATATATATTGATATAAGAATAAAATGTATTGCATTGAGACAAAAAATAATAAAATGACATTAAAAATTTTAATCATATTTATCAAATAAAATAATAGCACTCACAAATAACACTATATATATGATGTATTATATAGGGGATTTAGGATGAAATTTAAAAAAAAATCCAAAATAGAGAAAAAATAAATGTTAATGAAGAATGAATAAGATAATTATTTTAAAAGTTTTATGGTACTCATTTGACCATTATAAATATTAACATTGCAATAGTATATTGGTTTTTGGAATAATATATTGAACATTGGAAAAGTAATTTGACCATTAATAATAGAAACCTTACAATAATAATTGTATCCTATCTATTGGAGGATTAAAAAAATTATGTATGTTATAAAATGATATTATGGAATCGTTATATAATGATAAAAATAAATAATGTTTTATAAATAATCATACAATTGTTAGTATTATTGTATAACATCTATATCTCATTATCACTTTTATGTAAAATTTAACCATTTTATATAAGGTTCCTCTTCATAAAATTTGTTTATAAATTAAAATTTGGTATTTTTATAATGATAATATTCTTATATGAGTCCCTGTGTTATTTTTTATAGTTCCAGGAAATTGATCACAACATTATAAATTCTATTTTTCAAATAAATAATCGATTTTGTAAGAAAATTAAATATTTCATACATAATTAATTATTTCATAAAATAATCATCATTTTTTGATTCAATAAATCCAAAAACAGTTATAAATATTTTTTTTCTATTTTTTGTTTACGATGTTTTGCTAAATAGTGATTTACAATAAATTATGATATTTTATATTATCAGATATGTACAATAATATTTGAGTCATAGATTATGTAAACACTAAATAAATAAAAATAAAATGTATTATATAGTTTATGATATCAATAAATTAAATACTACTAGTACTCATGATCCAAAATAATAATCTAATAAATATAAAATTTAAAAAAAACACCCCTCTCCTCTCCTTATATACAATACCCTTCAAAAACCCATCTCTGTGCATCTTTATTTCCTAAAAGTATGTCAAATTTATACACAAATAACATATCAATATTCATAAAAATTCCATCATTATTCTAGTATAAAAAAGTTAAAACCCACAGTCTTTATGGTTTACACGAAATTATTACATTATATATATAATATTCAAAATATACCAATTTAAAATAATATTTTTCCTCAATTATATATTCACATACCTTGTTAAAAATTTAATAATTACTATATAAACTTATATTTATACAATAATATTATTTTTATATTGTAATATTTAACATCCATCACCTTCTCATCTCTAACTCTAAAAAAGAAAGAAAAAATCATCTATTTTGTGTCACTAGACAACCTACATGGATGGTGAGTTTTATTTTCCCGTTACCACCATTATGTATGTTCAAAGAATTTATTATGACTATATAAAATGATAATAAGTACATTTTTACATATTTTATGTTCTATATTGAAAATATAATCATAATATTAAATAAACAAATTAATACGCAATTGTTTGTAAAAAAGACTGAATTAAAATTACAATAGATATTTAATTTTATTACAAATTAATCACCTATATATTGAAATAGATATGGATATTTGAACCATTTAAAATATATTGATTTTGATTAAAATAATAACATTTGACTTCTGGATTATAATTCTATCATGAAATGAATGTGAATAATTATCCTGATGTGATCAGACCTTAGTATAACATTACAAACAACCTTAAGTATAAAAATAGGTATTAATATATTTTTTAAATTCATCTAAATGATTATAATATAATTATAAGAAATTATTAAATGATGGAATATATTCAAAATAAATTAATTAATGATTTTAATACGAATATTAAGGTCATTAATATTTGTTAAATACTTTCTCACTATAATGGAAAATATTGAAGTATTATAAAAACAAAATCCATCCATATAATGATTTATCTCACTTATATATAAATTGGTTCATTGGTGATTCATTACTAATCAATGATATTCTATTTGAAAATAATATTCTTGATATATTATCATATAATATGTAATTAATAATATTTATATATTATTTTTACCAAAATATAATAAGGAAAATACAGTGCACATTATACCAAATATATAAAGAGATAATAGTTGATCACATAATATAAAGTATAAATCTTATCACTGTATTTAGGTGATTATCAATGATATATAAAAATTACATTGAAATTTTATAATAAATTGCGTTTGTATCTTTTATAATGTCAAGAGGATGGGTGGATGTGAGTAATGATAGTTGTGTGGAGTAATATTAAATGTATTTTTATAAAAATAAATGATACCCTATAGTATTTTTAATTTATATTAAATGATTAAATAATATCATTAATCACTGTTTAATTCATAATATAAAACATATTATGATGTTAAACTACAACATTATGGGTAATTTTAATATTTGATATACGAGTAATAAAGGAATTTATAATCAACTCACATTTTTATCACTGTTATATAATTTTTTACACATTTTGATTATTTGAAAAATTAGTTAAATAGATTGGTGTATATTGTATCAAATGAAGTTAATTTTTATTTCATAAACTATAAAAATGAATATATGTGAGAAATATATTGATTCAAAAAAGAGTAATTTTTTACATTTCTTATTCATAATGATATATTTTTTGTTTATGTATTACTGATATTAAAACAAATTTTTTTTTTCAAAAATGTATGACATCTAATTTGAAATACAAACTTCCAAAAAAATAAAATTTTAATTTTATTTGGAAAAAATAAATTATTATCAGTCAATTATAAATATTAATATATAAATTTCCTATAATTTGTTTAATGACATCTCCTTTATAGTAATTATTATACTTAAAAATTAAATATTTTTATATCATACCCAAAAAAAAAATTTATGACTTTTTTCTATACAATTTAATATTCAATATATTAAACATTATTAAATTTGGAGTATTTCCAAAACAGTAATCATTTCTTTTATAAAAATATCTTTTTAATTTTTAGAGAATTGTTTTAAAAAAATCAATAATAGTATGAGTAAGTTTTATTTCAATCTTACAAACAATACTATGAATTTTTTAATAACATGTTTCCAATTATTTTTATATCAAATTTATTTAAATGAAAATATTTTATGATTTAAGTAAATATTATTTTCGACAATATAAATTCATTAATAAAAGATGTTTTAGATCTCATGAAAAAACATTAGTCATGAATAATTGTTATTATACATAAAAGATAGATACTTTAAATATTATATTATAAGTAATTTTTTTTGTGAAATAATATAATTTATAGATTTCATTTTAATAATTATACTATGATTTTGTTAATATTTTAATAGTGGTCAAATGTTATGTAATAATGTCAAAATTTTTATTTTTTAGTTTCATGATTTTTTAGGTATACAATTTTTTTATATCATGTAAATTAGTTGATTGATATGATTTATATATTATGTAACAGTGAGAAAAATATTTATTCAAGATGTTTTTAAATCCATGAAATTGAGTTTGGAATGTTTTTAATGAACATGTTGAGTGGTTTCATATAAAAATTAAGGGATTTGTTAATTTTCCGAGATAGTATTCAATATTAATATTTAAATTAAAATTTTTTAGGGGTTGAGAAAATAATTAATTCCCCATTATTTTCTATAATGATCATTAAAATAATTATTTTGAATATATTGTGTCAATTTTAATTTATATATTTTTTATCATTATTTTTATACCAAGAATGTTTTTATTAATTTTTGAGTTTTTTACTTATTGGTTATCCTGAAAATTCAATTGAAATATAATACTATCATATATAATGATTTTTGGGTTTCTAGGACATAAATACACACATCAAATTGATTATAATTTTAAATATAATTTTATAAACAAATTTATATTCATTAACTAATTAATTAATTTCCAAGAATATTTTTCATGTTTTTTTTCTATCAAGCATAGTACAGAAGAATCCATGACTAAAAATTCTCAAGAATAATGTTTATAGAAAATAATATCCCTATATGTTCATTGTAATGCAATGAACTCAATTTTTAATTATATAGAGAGTTTTTCATTTATAATTAACGATTTACATGGATGATAATTATGAAAAAAAATATGACATTGTTTCTAATTTAGGGGACGATTTCATGGATTAGTATTCAATTATAATAATATATTC
Organism: Viscum album; assembly: GCA_963277665.1. NCBI lineage: Eukaryota > Viridiplantae > Streptophyta > Magnoliopsida > Santalales > Viscaceae > Viscum > Viscum album. Next base: position 474,068,120 of record OY728141.1, on the reverse strand, counting down.
ATTATTTTTTTAATTTTGTAAAAGTTTTTATTTTTTTATTATGAGCTTATAAAGATTTTACATATATAGATCATCTTAAATGTAGAAAAAAATAAATGATTCTTTTACCCATGATGGTGAATAAAAATATACAACATTTATAGTTCCTTCAATGATGTCCAACATGATAATTTCATTTAGAACCATAACATTGAGAATATAAATAATATAAAAATGTTTTAGATTAAATTACCACTTTTATGTAACTTGTTTAATTCCCCATTTGAATTATTAGGAAAAAAATAGTTGGAAATTTAAAGAAACTCAATTTTTCTAATATGAGTAAAAACATGTCCTTATATATCAAGTACAATACAACAACAACTATTTATTGTAACTAGGAAAATTTTTCTAAACAAATACACTATTCATAATATTATAATTTAGAATTAAGGATTATTATATTATTGTTAATAATCTAAATGTGGATAAACCTCCAATTATAGGTATATTTGTCCCATTCATATACATGTCAGCAGACTCTTAGAAGGTTGTCTATTTCAACCCAACCCATCCTACATAGTTTCCCCATAAAAATATAAAAAGGTATAATAGTCTACCCAAAATAATCAAACAAATTTGTTATGAATCCTTTAAAATGTGACCAAGAGTCATTGATAAAATATCTCCCACTGAGATAATTTATTATGAACAAATCATATATCTATGGTTACTTCCGTCTAAAAAAATATAATTTTTATGTCTTTTAGAGTTCTATTAAAGAGATACAACAACAAAATGTAATAGAATAAATTTATTTGAATAATAAATATCTAGTTGTTCTATATTATGATCTTTATTAATATCATCACTCCTTTATACATATAATTCTCACAAATATTTATAATATACGTTTATAATTCATGATTATTCATCAAAAAAAATGTTATAAGGTTTATTTTAATATACATTTATATCAATATATAAATTTTTTGGAAAAAAGGTAGAAACCCCTATATTATTTATTTGTTTAATATAATAAATCATAATCTTTGTATTATTTTATGGTAGTGTGATTTCATGGCCTAATTGAAAACTAATATGGTTGATGTATTGGTCGGTCACATGGCCACAAGGGAGCCTCCCCATAATGCCAGAGGTGATTGAGTAGAAGTGAGGTTCTAAAGGGTTGATAGTGGGGAGTTTTTCCCATCATGATCAGAGTATCATTGTGGTATATCATATAATTATTAACAGGAAATAGTGTAAAAAGTAATAAGTAAAAGATATATAAGAATAAAAGTAATATATACTTAATACAAATGACTAACAATGGCAATTTAAAAAGATACCATCATGTCCCAATGTTGATACATAAATAAAATAGTAGAAATATAATTTGAAACAATATAATAGATAAATATTGAAGAAAAACTAATTGAACCCTGAGAGATCATTATGATTATATTTTTATCAAGCTATGTCTTCTTATCCAATATCCCATGTATAAGCAAATCGACGCATGAAAAAATCTTTCGCCCCATGAACATGAGATATAATCAGATACCCAGTCAAATGGAGACCCAAACAAGGTGTGAGATACTAATCCTAGTATCTCACCACCCAAGGTGTATACAACTAAATCCTATATGTGATTATAAATTAAAATAGTTTGATGGATTATAAAGAATAATTAATGGACTAAAAAATAATTACAAACACTCTAAGGTGTCGAAAAGTCATCTTGCATCTCTACCTGCTTTGGAAAATGGATGGAATGAGAAGTCTAACCAGAAAATATATGTATATAGTAATAATTTAGCATTTTATAATTATACATTTCATCCATATATATGAACCATGTGAACTTGGATGTATGTGTCCATATATATGGAATACTGGCTACTATATGGACATGGTTTTATCTTAGTCATCCATAACAAGTATGAATGAACATATAAGTTCAATGAAAAGTTATGTTCACTATATCTCATAATGAGACGATGATTTCTTGCATGATACATGATGTGATGGGTTTTATGACATGTAGACACTATAATTGTAATGATTCCACCATAATGTCGACACTCACATGAGATGAGGTTCTTTATGCCCACCATCCACAATGTATCAATGGAGTGATCCATTATTCCCAACACCCAATGTAATGGAATGTGATACTTAAATGCTCGAAAAAACCCTTACCATATTTCCACAACACATGTCAAAGAATAATCACACATATATTTAATATCCTTAATGAAGTACCTATCATACATTACATTGATTATTCCCCATCATAACTATGGGAATCACAATTATGACAATTCACATAGGTCATTATTATTAAATTATAGACGGATGAACGATATTACCACCCAATTAAATAAAAATTCCATTAAATTATATAATATGATCCAGTAAATAAATTTATACAATTTAAATCATTTGAGGATGGAAAATGATATTGTAAACCCACTATATTTTAAGGATTCCATTAATATACTCAAGCATGGAAAATAATTTTACAATTATCCAAGGGAATATGATTTATACCATTGAAAATTAGGAAATTACCTAAATCAACAATCCAATTTATCACAAATTCTAATATTTTACAAAAATCTTGGTCCAAAATTCTACCAAAACGATTATTTCCATTTCACGCATATCATATATTCGTTAATTCTACCAAACATTTATATGAATGACTAAAAATCCATTTAACAACATTAATAACGAGGATGAATGATTTAACTCATTAAAAAAACACATTCTGATTTTGAATATATCAAACCTCATCCGAGGTGTTTTATTACAATAACAATACATTTCTTATCCAAAAAATAATTTCATCATAACCAATAATGAGTCAAAAAAATTAAAATTGCATTTATCATTGATTCAATATAATAATCTATCATTCATGGAAAAATTAAACATTATTTTTTTGTAGAAAATATGTGTTTCTATGATTTATTAGTTTCATAAATCCACTATATATAAGTTTAACATTCAATTACATCCCACGATAAATTCCTTGTAGGCATTCCAAGCATTCACTATTTTAAAGAAAAAAAGGAAAATATGAGCTGAAACATGAATGCGGTATCCACAATCAGAGTTGAAATTCTTAATCTTTAATAAAAGTATAGAAAAAAGAAATTCATGGTTAAAAAAAATTAGATTGAAGTTATACTAAAACTATGTGTAAAGGAAGACATGTAGTGAAATGGTGATATATAATATAATTATGGAAACGTGTAGAAAAATCTATAGAAAAACTAATTTATTATTTGGATACTCATCCAATATAAAGCTTTTATTTGGATAGCTTTGGAAGAAATATAAGAAATATAAATTTGTTATTAAAATATGGAATATGAACCCGCACCATGATAACTCTATTGAATGAATATTAACAGATGAAAGATTCCAAATTAATCAATATGTTATCAAGAGGAAATGGAAGATGTTGATGAAGACTGATTCAAACAATAGGAAGAATAGATATCTCTATTCTAAGCTTTTAGAGGAGGAGGGATCACTAAGGTGGGTGGGAGAGAACATGTGGACAGAGAAGGTTGATAAATAAATAAAAAAAATATAGAACTCATTAAGGTAATTTTCATAATTTAACTATCAAAACTAGGTCTCTCGTCCATTCCAGATGGTTTTGGACAAATAATACACCAATCAAAAAACACATTCATCCTAGGAACCCAACCACACAAGCTTTTATAACAATGTTTTCATAACCATGAACCAACCATGCAATGAATACGTTTATATTATTGCATAAGTGGAAATAATCATGTGATATAGGCACACGGTTTGAGTAAACTATGAATATCATATTCAATGACTTCGGCACCTTAGTCTCATGGAATACGGTTTACTATAGGGACATATGGTTTCATACAAACCAAGATCCCAATGTAATCCATAAAACATGGGAACTTTTCGGCTTAGTGCTTTCTAAACACAATAAGATGACTTGGGGACTCGGTAGGAATTTAACAAATTCTAAAAGACATGATGATGTGTCCTAACTACTGGAATTATGTTTTGAATATAGATTCTAATAATGATCAATAAACTACAAACCAAAAATCAAATACCATTACATTTCACCATGCCTCAAACAAGGGGTCGTTACAATCTCCCCACCTTATAACATCTCATTCCTAGGAAGCCCGCATGAGAAACAAAAACAATACCTAACCTACAGGGGTCATGAAGTTTTATTCAAAGTTTTTTGTTCCATTTTACAAAATCTAAATGAACTCCAATAATTATATAATCATACAAAAATTAATCCCTGAAAACCAACTCATATGCTTATCTTTTAATTGAAACACATAAATGGTTCTTACACGATTTTGTTTAGGTATAGAAAAAATCATATCGTTGTTTCATTAATATTATGTGTAATTTTTCTCTCCACTATAGGATTTAACACATGATAGAGAAACTATTCCATCCATTGTATATCCACCATCAGAATTTCATTACAATGCACACCACTAAACATTCTTGTTATAAGACTGGTGTGTTTTAGATAATAGGGTGAACCCCATTACATATGAGGTCATAAATGGATACTCATCGTTGTAAAACAATCAACTCCTAATGAGACTATTAGAAATACATAATCTATGGTTTCCCAGAAGAAATTTTGGACATATATAGTATTCCAGCCTTAACCGGATGACATGTTTCAAAATGGATCCCTTTAATCATGTTCATTGAACAATAATGGTAATGATTCAAGGCACCTATGGATAACCTATACCACCGCACCCACATTAGACGGATGATGTAAATCAAACTAAAATACAATGCCTTCTTAAAATGGATCATATATTCAAAATGATAACATTCAATAAAGAACATACCAATCATCTGGTGACGTTACCTTGTCAACCCATCCCCTGACGATATAATCTATCATGCCTAAACATGAACAATGATGCAACCCTCATCTAACCCACTATAAACATCACCCGTTAAAAATAATATTTGATTCTGGAAACATGTATGTGGTAACCACATATTCATCACACTGGCCTCAGATGAATTAATCTAAGGTACTCCAAACTCCATACATGGCAGTGAGTAGTTGATACAAATCCATGAAATCCACATAAGATCATTAATTGAACCCATAACGGCATCTTACTGGAAATAAAGTTAATGGAACCAACTAGTTTCTAAGAGTTTGTGCACAGAATTAGTAATTTAGAACCCATGTATTACTCAGGACAATCTATCCCTAGATAAGAAACACACACCAAAAGTAAACACAGAGATAACCACCCAAACAATCCCAACATATTTTAAAACATTGAAACATCGTAAGGCCGATGTTCTCTCAATGCATCATGGATGACATAAATATAGAGGACATGATAATCTCAATATAAGAGTTCAATAATAGTATATAAATTGTTAAAAATGATTTAAGACTCATCAATAACATGCTAGTTGATATTATCTATATGATATACATCCACACCGAACTTTCGGAATGAAGAATGGTTGAACCACACCTGGTTGACTTCATTACAAAGGAGCTCATCATCACTTGCTGATGCACAAAAACAAACTGATCATAATACCTCAATAATAAAAGAATTTTGTGATCATTCTTGATAATAATGAGCCATCTTGTAAACCCTTGTAACCCAATAATTGAGGGAATCCTAAAATATATTGAAGATAATTTTTGATCCCCACAGGTTGGAACCTCGTTCCTAGAATCATAAAAAATGCGTGTAGGAATTAATTTTCATTGAAAACTAGTATATATAAGACAAACATGCCAGTATACATACAAAAGAGACTCTATAAAGACAAGTGTTCTAGATATCAAAGAAAAAAACCAAACCTAAGTACAACAGTAGTGTAAAAAAAACTGAAATGGAAACTGAAGTCCCACTGGACTCAACTATCTATGCACAAAGATCACCATATAGAACCACATATATGAGGTTATTTTCCCATACATGATCCTTGATGGATATAATCTGATAACTCTTAATGTTATTGGTAGGTTGTGATATAAAATAATATTATGGTATCACAAATGATTCCATAATAGACGGAACATTTAATTAACCAAATAATGAGATTTTAATTATGAATGAACAGATTAGGAAATTTTAATAATATTTTTTCACAATTCATTCTTATATTTTAAATGATGGAAATACGTTAAATAAATTGTAGACAATAAAATTGATGGTTAATTTCTAAACAGATGGCTTAATAAATAATTTTATATAAAACATTTAATCATTCTTAATTTTTCAGGTAAAATAGTTCTCAAAAATCAATGGAATATATTTAAAATATAATAAAGAGATAAACATGGTCATGTGTCTTAGTGGTATGATATTTATAGGATTCAGAAAAGCCATCACATTCAATGTGACATGGAAATAATTGTATGAACATGACCATTTAAAAGTGTTCAAAATTCCCTCGTCGCCAACATAAAAGGGATTTGATGTGTTTCATTTATGTTTTGGAACATTGCAAATCATATAATTATTTACTAATAACATACTAAATACAAAAGGATTTCATGTTCTGTGGTATAAAAACAATTATCCCAAATTTATTTTAAGACTATTGATAATAAAATTCATTCCATTATCCATCCCAAATATTCTAATTTCCTATTTAACAATAAAAATGGTATTTTAATAAAAAAACATTCATTTTTTACCAAATAAAATAATATGTTTTCCATCATAAACTATTTAATCTATTTATATAAAATAAAACATTGAATAAAGATCTATCAAATCAAATTCACAAATTAAAAAAAATTAAATTACTTAATTTTTTATCAAACCAATTTCACAATTTGAATTCAAAAATATATATATAACTAATTCCCTCCAGATTTATAAATAAATACACAATTCAATGGATTTGTTTTTTTTTCTGAAAATTTTATTCCAAAATCCAATTTCAAATTCATACTCCCTAATTCAATGAAATTTGAGTTTTAACAATTTAATTCAATAAAAATAAAATAAAAAATATTCAATTGGAGTAAATTTAATAAAATAAAAAATTTGTGTTAATTAAATTGTCCAAACAAAATAAAACCACCTACCTAAAAAATCAATGATCTCAAAATAGAGAACACTAATTTGGATTCACCAATAATTAACATCAAAATTAAAACATAGAAATCACCCATATATAAAACATCTTAATAACTATAAATTTTCATTACAATTGACATGGAGATACATAAATCCCTTGTTATGAGATGTTATAGAGAGAAATAAGATAAATGGAAGAGGAAAATAACCGGGAGAGGATAAAATTTTCCATGATTTGATCCAGTTCTGGCATGGTTCACAGTAGAGAAAACCCACTATTGGGAGATCCTATGGAAGATAAAATATTATCGTTTTAGTTTGGTATATTGTGATCATAAAACAAGGGTCTAAAGTGTTTTAAAAACAATTAATTTGAATAAAAATTTCCTACATACAATTAGATGGGTAGAGGCACACAATATAGGGAAATGGTAAACCCTAGTCACATATTTATTTTAAATTGGTTGCACAATATCTTCTTGGTGGGTGAATCATTTTCCAACCATGAACTAGCCATGAAAAAACACACTTCTTCAATTTTCACGGTTTACTCTAGTAGGGCACGCGGTGTGGGAAAAACTACTTTCCAACTGTGTATAATCCAAACACATTGAAAATTTCTTATTTTTTCATTTACAACAACCCAAAAATGAACCCATACAAATAATATTTGAAATATGTATTTTGAATACATTAAAACAGTTATAGGATTTCACTGACTCCCAACTATAGAAATATTCATTCCCCTAAAAATCATATTTAGAAGATTAAATCCCAAAAATATATGTCCATTGCTCACTAATCTATGAAACCCTATCTCACATCACATGATTATTAGAACTGTGATTTAATATCACGGATACCTATGTTATAATCCTACCATGAAATACTTTTTTAGAATCTAATATCCTAAAAATCCATTGAGTCGTGGATAAATCTATTCAAACTCATGATCACTCTAGCTACGTACATGAGATAGATCATATAGAAACATTTTTAGATGAGATTAATAAATCATTATATGTTTTAATGATAACTATTTTGGATGTTCTATCTATGTAGAAAATTATAAACCTTCTAAAAAATCAAATGGTCCCACTAAATGAGGAACATACTTCCCTTCATTCTCATCCTTCAGTAACCCAACTGATTTGAATCCTTCATGAATACATGGTTACCACCTAATAATTCCACTATTCTATGATGAAGATCATCATAATACTTATATATAATATGTTCCCTCAACATTATCTAAATAATCAATTATATTTTTATTATAATCTCTTGAACCATGATTAGTCCAACCAAAGAACTATCACCAATATCCCACAAGCACAACATTTATCTACAATAAAAAACATATTAGAATTACAAATGATCCATTCTGATCGTGGAGTATAACTATTTTAAAATGATAACTCGGCCACCTACATGTGATCATCCCAACCCCCTCCAATATCAGGTGATTATTCACATATAATATCACAATGAATTGGTATAGATAATTCTTTCTACACATCTAACCTTGGATTAAATTCCATAAGAAAATGGACCCAAGACACTAGTTCATAAAATAGGAATATCGAAAATCATATTGTGAATCATGGATCTATATAAGATACTATATCTAATATAATTCCATGAAAATGAAAATGTCTCCCACATAAAGAATTCCCAAATTTGAAACCTCGAATGTATCCTGAATTTGTATAGGGTGATCTGATTTGGTTAGTTGATTGATCAAAATCTATAACACATTATTATTTCCCTAGTTATAAAAAGCCCATATCTCATGGTCCATAGAGGTCTTATTCCATATCCAATTAATATTTAGAAATAGATGAAGCAATAATGATGGTTTCTGGTTTTTTATCATCACATATTGAAAATATTTACTATTTGAGACAAATTTATCAATGCCTCATCTCATACCTAAACACCAAAACTATCCCCACATGCCTTAGAAAATATCCATGTTTCATAGGATTCAAACCCACAATGAATTATTGAAATCATCCATCATATATTTACACACCGCTAGTAGCATGAAAAATTAATTATGATACAAATAATGAACTTGGTTGAGTTTGACCAGTCTAACATAGTCTCCCAAACATAAAGAGAGGCTGTAATGACACATAAGTCAATATAAAGATGGTGATCCTAAATGATCATCTTTAAAATAGTTCATGAAAACTTACACTGGATATGGAAACATCGTCCCATGATTCCAGAACTCCAATATGCAACTATGTAAACATATCCACCAAGAACCGTTATTCTGCCGATTATTTCACATTTTTGGTTGAATGTTTGATACACAAATAATATGCAATTAAATTGTCTTTCCATGGGTTATTGGTTATTTCATACTCAAATGACTATAGGTATTCAACCCAACGCCTCTATTATAGTTTTATATATTTTTTCAAGAAGATATAATTAATTTTCTTATCATCAGAAAACATGTTTAGTGTATCTCTGTAAATGAAATTAATCCAAATATTAGGAGAGGGAATCATAGAAATGAGATCAAGGTCACTGGTCAGATATATCATCTCATGATTCCTAATCTAATAAGATCCTTAGGTGATTAAATGATCACCATTCATAATAACACATCCCCAACCTAAAACAAATGCATCACAAATTAATTTGTAGCACTACTCAACGTCTGAATGAATAATCACTAGTGTAATGTTAGTGATTTCCCCCATGTAAGAAAAAATATTCACCTTCTCTGGATAAACTAATATACCCTCTTTTCCTAAGAACATCATTTCATGGATCCAGAAACCACATTTTGAAGGCTTGTAATTAATTCAGTGATTTGTCAACAATTTTAATATGAATCATAAATGACACATATGGTTATCCTCAGACATATATTCAATGAGAAGAAATCGGAAATGAATACAATAAATATATAAAGATATATTTGTAAAACAATTTCATCAAATCCATAATGACCACTTGAGAGTAGGATAGCCAAATGGAATGACATGGTACTGATAATGGCCAGACCTACTCTAAATGTTGGTATTCTTAACATAAGATTTATTTATCTTCAACTAATTATAAGGTGATCAAAGATCAATCATAGATAAGTACTTCTCCCAATCCAACTTATTATAAATATAATTTTTTTTAAAAAAATATACATTATCTTTATCATAACTCTACTGATTTTTTAATTATCCACAAAATGGTAAAATAATCCACCAGTCATATTAGATAATAGAACAAGTGTCACACAAGATCACACACTCATTTGTATAAAGGATTTCTGTTGACGATAATCAAACTATGTCCTCAAATCATTAATTTCATCTCGTTCTATGTAGCATGAGAAAATTTACAAAGGTTGATATCATGAAACTATGTCTCTAGAAAACTATAACACTCTTACGGTTGGAAACATTGATAACAGTATAGAACATGTTGGGAAACATGATATCATCTAGTGGGAGATCACCTCTAAAGAATTATCACTCCATATCAAAGGAAAACATAGATATAAATTTCCCCAACTTTGGATAAAAAATATGGGCTCTACTCGACCATGGGTCACATTATCCTTAAATGATATAGAAAACCACATTAGGTGTAGTAATGAACACTTTTCAAAGATAAATACTAATCTATACATCATTGGATATGAAGAAATCCATCCAAAATATGATTTCATGATGTTTTATGTTATGTGAAAAAATAAAAAAATATCAGATCTGATATAGAGAAAACACAATTGGCACTACTTGGACCCTGATATCTCATCGTAATATGAGGTTAAGTAATTTTCACAGCATAAGAAAAAATCTATAAAGGTTGATTTAAAATAATAATAAAGTGGGTCAAAATAAATGATTTTTATGCATCCGTATTAAATAATTCATTAAAAAAAGATAAAATAATTTACATGGTACCTCTAACAGATGTTAGACATGTATCTTTTACCTTTGGAGACACTTCCATCGGATGAAGAAGCTTCATTTAAGATGAATATGTAAAGATACCCATTGTTCATGAATCATTTTATTATACTGTAGATTTTGTAGATTTTTCATGATCCCTTTCCACTATGTGGAGTAGATTAAATAAGGAAGAACACATACAATGGGCAGGTCATCTGCTCGAACTATATACCTTTGAAATCTTAGTGACACCCTCTTTAAATAACCAATCACCCCACACTATTAATAAATAAATGTTACATTATTGGAACAACAGGAGGTCTAAAATAACCATGGTTTTGAGATCTTCCATGGGAATCCGCACAGTTACTTTTTTACCTTAGTTTAATTCACGCATGCATATTGATAAAAAGAAACTGCCAACAACCCAGATGTTCTACATAGGTCAGTTTATACCATCAGTGATCTATATTGCACATTAGAATAAGAAGACATATTCTGCAAGAAACAAGGGAATAGATTTATGATCAATGTCCCAACTCAAATAGTTGATTATTTATATTCTCATTTGATACTATCTCATTTGAAAACAACATAATCATAGAAAAAAAGTTTACATATTTCATACACATCTTGGTCTTCCTAGTCATATTTGAAAAACCAATTTTATGTGACCAAAAGCATTGACTATAGATATAATATGTTAGTGAAATATACCTTGATGTAATTAAAATCTAATAGATAATTATTCTTCTCTATCACCATTGTTTCCCCTAATAACATTCTTAGTCCATCCTGTATGAAAGCGACACTCTTTAAATTTTTTTTATCTGTCTCCACAATCCCAAATAAATTTACATCTCACTCAACAACTTCTCAGCCTCTTCAAGATCATTTTAGGAGTTCAATAGTGAGGTAATTTGGATAAATAACTATTGAAGACAAATTTTTATAACAACACACTATGTATTAACAAAATGATTCAAATAGGAACTTGTGGTGGTCCCTATAATATTGCACATAAATCGTTCATGATAACCTCAACTAGATTCCAATCCACAAAGGATTCACTCAATGATGTTCATTGAAATATTTCTCTTGGGTTAAAGATGAATTTATTTTAGAGGATGATTGCAGAAAACATAAAAAAACATTAATGAATACATTATATGTATATCCAAATAGATTAGCAATGGAAACAAATACCAATACATAAAAAATTATGATTTTAATATCAGCATATCCAACTAAAATGTTGGGAAAATGATATAACTAATACTCATGATGTACTTACAAAATCACCCTCATGATATAGGACTCATTGTGGTGTGATATGGCAAGTAAATCAACGACAACTACCTCTTATGTGTTGAATGTATCAAACCACTACATAATGAATTCAAACCGAAAGCACAACTCAGTCTACTAATACCTCTTTTTCAAGAACCATCCCGAATCCCTCTGAAACCTAATAATTGAATCGATCATAACATATCCCATAGGAAATTCATGATCTCTATGGTTTGGTGACTGGAAACTACTAACATCCAAAATGAATGTGGGAACCAATTTTCCATGAAGAGTGGGGAATTTAGATAAATAATTCAGTATGAATAAAAAATAAAATCTACCTGGAGAAGTATATTAGATGTAAAATAGATATACAAACCCAATGTACTATAGAAATGTACCAGAAATTGAATGAAAATATCATGTCTTAGTGGGCTAAATTCTGAAGACACAGTAATAAACAACTAGAAGCACTTCTAATTGGTGATTTTCTCTTACCCGGTCCTACTAATATATAAACTACAAACACCTGATGGTATAGATAGGGTTTGAGATAAAAACCCAATAAAGGATCCAAAATGATTCGATAATAGATGAAAAATTTAATTATAAAAATAAAGATAATTACAATTTAAATAAAAATATTTTTCTTATCAAAATCATATTTAAAATAGTATTTATTACATTTAAAATCATGTAATTACATTCCATAAATGATTCACATTACATGTGTGTGTAGTATTTCTAAAAAATCGATAAATATTAATTTTAAATAAAATAGTATATATAAATTAAAAAGTAATGTAAAATATTTGTCAAGAATCAATAGAATATATTTCAACTAAAAAACTGATATACATGGTCATATTTCTATAAGGTGTGATATTTCAATACTACCGGATATCCCTTACACACATGTTGATTTGGAAATATTCGTATACCCACACCCCTAGAAAATGGTCAAATGGAATTAATCACTAACCAATTATGGACGTGACATGCAATAATTATGTTTTGGAACATTTTATATCATAGAGTTCTATCCCAGTATCTCTACAAAAACCTTAGGATTTCATGTTCTCGAGTATAAAAAAATGTTGTACAATTTATTTTAAGACATAATAAAATAAAATTCATCACATTATACATTTTTAAAATGTAAATTATCTATTTATAAACAATAACATAATTTTAATAAGAAATATTAATTTTTTTCATAAACTAAACGCATATGTTTCCATTAAAAAAATTCAATCTAGTTTTATAAAATACATCATTTAAATCAATTCCATCACATCGATTTATATAATTAAATTTCAATAATTAATATTCCATAGTTACCCAAAAAAATTAAAAATATAAGTTTCAATAATTTAATTTATCCAATTCCCACCATTTTCACAATAAATAATCAATTCAATGTAATTGGTGTTTCCCCTAATATTATTCCAAAATACAATTTCAAATCCAAAATTTTGAATTCTATGGAATTGATTTTTTAACAATTTATGTTCCTTAAAACGAAATACCATCAATTAAATATATTGAAATTTAATAAAAACTAGTATATAAGGGTTTAAAAATAGGATAATCAAAATGGAACCAACTACATTAGAAATAAAATATCTCAAAATGAAAAACCTAATCAGGGTATTCGAATGAAGAAAAAGAACAGAATCTGGCAATGACACCTAAATATATGATCTGAAAAAAGAATAATAAATTGTCCAATAAATGAGGACATATATTAACTCTTAGGGATGAGTGAATTTATTATGGTAGAAATATAATATTATGAGAGTACTAACTGGGAGAGGATTTAATCTCATTCACCAAGAATCATTCTGCATTCATGACGGTGTCGATTTGAAAAAAAATCTGATATTGGAAGATCCAATTTAGGAATAAAATTTTAGGGGTATAGTTAGGTTTTTTGGGAAATTAAAAGAGGGGTTTAAGGTCTTTAAAAAATAATTTATGATATTAATAATGTTATGCGCATGTTTTCATGGTAGAGTAACATATTTTGGTTAAATTGATCACCCTTGTTGTGCACCACTTTGAAATGCATTGTATGATTTCTCTTAGGTGGGTCCATTTTTTTACAAACCATGACCCAATCATTCATAGAATCATTAAATTGGTTTTCATATTTATCTCTATAACAGTTAATGGTTTTGGAAAATAGAGTACAACCCTATAATATTCAATATTTCAATGGTTTTCACCAAAAAACAACCTCTAGGAAAACCCAATAAATAATGTTTAAATAAGGGACTTTGGAATTCCTAAAAATAGTAATATTATGTTACAAAGCATCAAAAAATTTTTCCATAAAAGACCTACTGTATTTATCATGGGTTTAATATAAAATCATTTATTTCAACATTTTCCAGTTGAACAAGGGAACACACAATTTAAAAAATTCAAGACAAATAGGAATTCATGCATGAAAAACCATTTCCAATGTTCCTCTTTGGTTGTATTAATTCTACATGAATTGGAATGAATAGAATTGATGCAACACTCCCTATTTTATGAGTTTCCTAGTTATGGAAATAAGAGTGATAGAATGGACACTCCATAAGAAACTAGGTCATATTCAACATAAACACACATGTGACACTCCTCCATGTTACAGTCACAATGTCAAGGAATTCTTCATGAAATATTAAACCAATATTCCTAGTATGTCAAAACAATAGTTTCTCTCTGAATTAAATTTTGATAATTATGATGAACATGAATTATTTTAAAAAAATGTTACTATAATCTTGAGATGACATAAAAATATACTAAATTTTTTTAGGATCACTGATTTCATTGAACTCTCCCAAATTGTTACATCATTTAGCTACTCAATGGTCACCACATGCATAAACACATAGAAATCTTCAATATTATGATTAGTATTTATTCCATATTAATCCAAGAATTAGGTGGTATGAAAAATAGATTTATTCTAATTTTGTATTTCAATATAAAATCTTTATCTTGGATAATGACATACACAGTCATCAATCACGGATAAAGATGTAAGGATAACACCACCAACAAAGTGGCCGACCATGTGATAGGCACATATAACCTTCAAAAATAGAGAATTAATTCATGATCATGCCCGTGACAACTGTCAATGAAACCAAATTCCCCCATATGAAAAGGGAGAAATTTATAAGATTGGATTTCAAATAGTTACAATGGGACCCGAACAACACCCGACATTAGAAAAATCACAAAATTTTGCTAGCCATTTATGCTTAATGGTTAATACCTATGATGGTATATGCCTTACAAAGCATAACAGTCGTCCCTACACTAGTTAAAGCAATAATTATTATAGTAGGCCCTACAATAATCATTATACCACTTTCTAGAAGGAAACTGAAATTATAAAAAATAGCCATGCCTGGATTCTAAGGAAACACAAAGGGATCATTAAAATACCAATCTAATATGGTAAAATCAAATTATAATACCTATAGATCAATTATAAAGGAACTATATTTATTCAAATTCATCCAATTAAAAATGTAATTGATTTAAAACTGAATATCAGATACTAATTATAAAAAATTGTATATGGTAAAAGATATAGTGACATATTGGGGTCCCTTTAAGCCAACATTAATTCATTATAATTAAACCCAATTGCATTTTCTTAATTATTGATCTTTAAAAACACTCAAAAAACACTATATAATAAAAAATTGACTCAAATGACCAACATGGTTCCATTTTACTATTTTATAAGGTATTCTCAATCCATTATAGATTCCATTGATTTCATTTCAGAAAATAAAATTAACAACTTTTACATTCATAACTATTTCATAATATAACATCCTAATATATAATAAAAGTGTTTGATTATATGGGTTTCCATCTCAAATTTATAATATTCCCATACACATAATATATTGCATACTATCTCCCATTTAATCAAAACAAAATTATTTTTACATTTAATATATATAAGATATTAATTTTAACAACAATAATTAGAAATATTTCGAATAATCGATATGGTTTGAGTACATAAGATAATTTTTCATATATATAATTCTCCGATTCAAATTAAAACTGAATATGGATTCCCTATTAACTAATACAAAAAAATAAATCCATGAAAACAAATATACATATAATAAACTAAAATGCTTTCACGACTAGTAATGATAGGGAAACATGCTAATTAATCATTCAACATGACATATAAATATATACTCATGGAGTCATTATAAAAAGAAAAATAACTCTTTTTATGTTACATCCCAATGTTTCAATTACTAAAACCATTATAGGAATATTATGTAATGCGTTGTTTATCTATATAAATAATTACTAGTGTATTGAATAAATAATTACCCTCCCACTCATGATTCTGAAAGACACTTGATGACTCTACCTACATCATCTCATGCTAAGAAGGATAAGTCTGACCAGTAAACATAGGTATATAGTAATAAAATATTATTATTATAGTTTTATATTTCATCCACCTATATAAACCAAGTACTTGGGGATGTTAGTGGCCATATACGAAGAAAACTTGTAGTTGGATGGACTGGGAAAAACTGAGTCACCCAAAACCACAATAAACATGCATATAAGATCAATCCATGGGTACATTCCCTATATATCATAATGACTGAATGATGTTATGGTAATCAGTAAATATTGTTATTGTTCTCATATGTCAATAATCAAACAGTAGTGAGTTCTATGTCAGGTCAATAGTTATGAGGGATGGGGTTTTCCATTCCCAATGTACACAAAGTTTTAATTGTGTGAGAATTCATACCCAAAATCTATTGTAATGAAAAACATTTCCTCATTTCTCAACATATACCATACCATCATTCCATATACTATGTCATGTTATAATCATAGTTATAATAATTATATATGAGGCACTACCTATATTGCTTTATATTTAATATTCACAATCACAACTAAGGGAATCACAGTTATAAAAATTCTCATAATAAACAATTATTAAATTATAGAAAGATATATAGACTAAACACCCAATTCAATTCCATTTTAATTAAACCATTGAATACGATAAATTCATTTCATTTATACCATTAAAATTTATAAAATAAGTAATTCTATCTTTTCAATCAATTTCATTATGAATAATTTCATTTAATTTACTCATGAATGGAAATTAATTTTACAGAGGTGAAGGGAAACATGAAATATACCATGTATAATTGTCAAATTTATTTCATGGGAAATCCCATTTATAATTAAATATATTAAATTAGGATGTTCTTGTAGAAAATCCCCCTAAATAAAAGTTTTCCAAGTCATACCCTTCTAAGGTGAATTAATCCAACCCAGAACTCACATGAAGGAGTTAAATTCCATTTGACCACAATAGTAATGGTGATGCATTACATAAATCAATATTAAAAACTTTTAATATTTGAATATAGTGCATCACATCTAAGGTGTTTTATTAGGCAAACATGACAATTTTTATCAAACAAATTATTTTAACACAACTAATTATCACACTAAAAAATAATAATTCAATTATTCAATGAAGAATTTAGATAAGCTATTATACATTGAAAATTAAATGTAAGGTTATTTTTATGACTTATGAAGTGCTATAATTAATTGGTTTCATCATAAAACTATATAAAATTTCAAAAATCCAATTACATGACATTTCAAATGATTATGAATTGTTAAATGCATTCAATATTTTAATTATAAATGGGATATGTGAGCTATCATACTCATGGGGTTCCCATGATCAATATTGAAATCATATAAATACTAATAATGGATCAACATATGTAGTAAAATGTTTGAAAATCAATTTTGACCCAGGAAAACGATTACAAAGAAATAAGTAGAAAATAATGGAATGTGACTCCATTACTATACCTTTAAACCAATATAATATTGAGGAAAATGATTTATACAACCTAACATTGGATTATTATTCCTCACTCATCCAATATCATGCTTTGATATAGACTTGTTTGGAAGAAATCAAGGAAATACTTATTTTTCAAGAAAAATGGGTACATGAGATTGTACCTCGATAACACAGTCTAGAGAATATCAAACATCAAAATATTCAAAAAGACTCCATAGATTAACAAGAGGAATCCATAGAGTATGATGATGTTCAATTCAGACAGTGCATGAAGGATTTATCCCCATGCATGGCATGGAGATGAGAAAGGATTACCAAGTGAGAAATGATAGCTCATCTCGTTGGAGAAAGAGAATTGAGAACGGAAAAAAACATAAAAATCCTTAATGGATTTTTCATAATTTTACCCTCAAATCTAGATCACATGGTTTGTCCCCATGTTTTTTTCAAACTGTGTGACAACCATATAGATTCTTTTACTTAGGAACCCCACATCCAATGGTTTTCATAATCATGCACTATCATTGTAATGAGATGTGTGAGGTTATATCCTCTATGACACTAACCATACTTACAAGGTTCATGGTCTAGGTAAATCCTTTTAATTGAATGTTGAACCTACTACACCTCTACTTCAGGATACATGGATTAATTATGGGGTCCACCCAATTTCAGAAAAACTATGTGCCGCTGTAGAGACCATCTAATATTTTTTCTCGTAGGACTCAAAACTTCCAAAAATAAATGACACTCATGAGGGTCCCCTAATTTCATAATACATGTATAAAATAAAGAACCTAGTGTTTTTCAATAATGGTTATTACGTTATGATGATGAAACCAAAGAACATCCTATCATGTAAACATGAAAATTAAAATTTCAATGGAATTTTTCATAGGCTCAAAACATGGGTCCTTATTGGATTCATAAATTCATGAACTCAACCATTTTTAATCAAGTCCAAGATTGATCATATAATGATATGTACCCTATATCTCATGAAAATTTAATCTACATCACCACCCATGAAAACATTCTCTCATGTAACTATATCACAACAATCATGCATGAGCATGTATTCTAAGGAATTTCCATCACCTTGTCAAACCGTATGAATAAATATTCTTTACAAAATCTTAATTGAACCTCATAATTTTCAAACCAATTAATAAATTGTGTATCCATATTAAAAAGAAATTATTAAAATTATAAATGATTTATTCTGACAATCGATCACCCATGTATGTGAGAAACAGAAAATTTTGGTTATATATAAATTTTTAAATTACATATGATATACACATATTTATAACTATTAGAAAATAATGCAATATTATATTTTATGTTCTTTTGTTCACCGAATAATTTTCTCATAAATACATTTTATAATAATGAACTGTAGATACCAAATATTATATATATATTATTGATTATGAAATACTTACAATAGATTTAAAACAAATATCTATTTTTTTATATAAAATAGAAAAAGAAGTAATTGATTGAAATATAAAATTATCACATGAAACATATGAATCAATATATACTATGTTCATGATCTGAAAACATCTATATCATAATTTAATAACTACATTAATATTTTTTATCTTAATAAACTCAATATATAATTTCATGTAATCAACTATTGAATCATTATGAAGGGAGTAAATTATCCCTATATTTGAATACATTTTTTTAGTGTTACTTAAAAATATATTAGATAATATCTATGTATTAAAAATATAATTTGTTATATCCAATAGGGTTTTATTCATATACTATGTCATTTAATTTTTTATATGTAGTTTATACTTTAATAAATTGTCTCATACTTCTTCCATGGAGACATAATGTATCAAATTATTTTCTTATATATATTTTATAACATTTTTTTAGTAAAACACACTAGTTCCCATATCGATTCATGTTCGCATTATATTTTTATGTCACCAATACATTAAAAATATTTATCTTCATCTTAATTGGAAACACCCACCGTATTTTTAAAAATCCATCAACCAATTATTAAATTAATCAATATCCTACAAAAAGGAACAATTGGTATATAAATATTATCATAATAGATAATTGCTATAATATTATTTCTCCATAATAATTTTTTTATAACCATCACCATCAATTTTCTTATGAATAGATAGTTATCAGAAAATGATAACTGTAATTTTGAAGATGTATAATGTAACATATAATTATGATTAATCTTCAAGAATTGTAATTTTATATATCCAACATTTAAGATTAGTATCATTTTTATTTATTATATTTTTTATTTTATATGGAAAATACGTTTCTATAAATGAATGATTTAGAAAAACTATATTTTATAATATTTTTAGAACATTACACATTTTCTGATGGTTCAAAGAGACTATGTGAGTTCTCGAAACCATTTCTAAATTATTTTGTGATCACTATACAACTCATATGGAATAAAAATACTTTATTTAGTTGTAATGTTACTCAATATGATTAGTATGGTTTTCTAAATACTTATTTAGTTTCCTAGATCAATTGAACTATTCATTCTTGTACTATATTATTATTTCATGTTGTAGATATATTTGGTTGTAAAACTAAAATATTCCATAGTTTGTTTGATCATTTTTTTGTAAGTTCAATCATCTATATGTGTTGAGATTTTATGTAGGAGTACATTGGAATTGTTCTATCATACTATAGTCATAATGAAAATATTTTCAAACACTATATTAATTATATGTTTTCAATGATTCTCCTAGAATCCATTAAAAATGTTAATTATGGAATTGATGGGCTAGTTTTATATATTTTAAATCCTTATAGATATATTTCAATTAATTGTTGACTCACTATAATGTTATGGGGTACTAATGAATCTTTATCTAGAGAATATATTAAAAATTGTTTTAAATAGAATTTAATTAGAAAATGTGATTTCCTATCAACAAGACCCTTTTTTATATAAGAAAAGCAAGAGAACACCTTTGTTGTTTATTTTCATTTATTCTTATCGAAAAAAAATTTCTACCATTATTTTCAGGTATTGAATATCGATTATTATTGTCGACATTTATCTTATGATATTCAACAAATTTACGAATTAGCCTTCCACCCCAAGTTTTTGGTTTTAGATTTGAATATTATTTTTAGGAAGATGGTCTATGGTCACTCTTTTTTATGAAATAATGATATTTTCATAGAATTTCATTATTTTTAGAGGTTGTTTCAATTGCATTGGTTAGATCCTATTTTCAAGTACCTCAACTATTTTTATCCAATGTGGTTGAGTGGGATTTTTTTGGGATTATTCAAGGATGAAGGTGAAGTGTTTAGATGTTGATAAAAATTAAGTTTTAGATATTCCATTATGATAATAATTGGAGATACTTTGGTGATGGAATTATTTAGTGGATGGATTATATTTATTTCCATATTTTTCATTTATTTTTTTTTGTTTTTGTGACTGTTGTGTTGAAATGACGGAAATGATTCATGATATAATATTTTTTTGTTTTTTGTTTATTCTTTTAATGAAGTGTTATTATTACATTACTGTAGACTAAATTGAATATGAAAATATTATTACAAAATTGATGAAGCTTATGTGGAAATTAATCACGTGTGAGGAAAATAATTTTATATTGATTGTGAATGGTCTAGAAATTAACAAACATGATTTTTCTTAAATAAAAGAAAATATGAGTTCTCTTTAATGTGGGTTTTGAATATATATTTGATAAAATGAACTATCTAAATGATAATGTATATTATTTTGATAAAATGATAGATATATTTTTTGTATCCTAATAATGTAAATCACAATATGTGTACTGAAGTTTAGTTTGGTGACTTACATATTGTAGTGGATGTAGTTTGCAGATGATATTATGCGGTGTAATGTAAATTTTGAAGGATATTCTAATTCGATTGATGTGAACCCTTAATCTAAAAAAAATTTAATACCAATAAATAATTTTATTTTCATTTCATTTCTATAATTGACCCACCAACATTATTTGCTATATAATGACATTATTTTATTTATTATATTTTTTTGACATCATATATGTTGTGGATGGAGCTAATAATCATTTTACTACCCTTAAACACTTGTAATTTTTCAATAGTAGATTATAGTAGTACCCAATTATTTTTGAGTAATAATCAATATTCTTTAGTTTCTTGAAATTTAAATTGTCGAGGTAATATGGCTTGTGGGGTTTTTGTGTGGCTGTAGTAGAGAATGATGATGACGTCCTTTATGTTTATTATTTACTATATCATTGGTTATCGATGGATGATTGGATATAACATTTGTTAAATAGGTAAATTTATGTTTCATGTGATGTGTGTATATGTAATTATTCCAACACAATTTTTGGGCCCTACTATAGGATAGGATATTCAGTTCTTTGACCCATCACACATTAGATGGAGATGAATATGATATTAGAATGGATATGACCATAGAAATATGTTATTGGGATGTGAGAGTAGAAACATATTGATATAGTGGATGAGGGGTCTTTATTTTATATAAATTTGATATTATCATTAAATACAAGGATAAATGTTTTAGTGACAGTTCACTCGAAATAATGGATAGATAGTTTACGAAATTGGTTGCTTCTTTATTTTTAAATCACTCGTGAATTGGTATCCAATCTTAAAATTTTCATATGATTTGATATGGATGATCCAAATATATAATCTTATTATTAAAAATAAGTTGTTATATGAAAATATTTTCATATTTACATGATTGATTTAGTAAAAAAGAGATAAATTGTGTGTTGGGTGGTCAGTGATATTATGGATTAACAACATTAGAATTCTCCTCTTTGTTTCACATTGGGTAAATTTATTGTATCTCATGAAATTAATTCACGGATTATTCTTGTTACATATATATATATATTTATTTTATTTTGTTATTATGGTTCATAATTTATCTTATTTCATTAATTCATAATATATAGTTAATTCCACCGATTTTAATGTAATATAATGTTATTATTTTCACAAACATGTTGGGTTTCATATGAAAATTTTTGTAATGACTCTAATTTTTTCTTTTATTAAATTAGAATATTATGTTTAATATTTTAGGATGATGGTATTGAGAGAGTGTGATATTCTAAGGCTCGGATATCCCACAATTAATTTTTGAAATATATTAAAAATATTAACATCACATTTGCATAGTTTTCCTCAAAATGTTAAATATGTCAAAAACAAGGGCTTGATTAAGAAATATGAAAAAACAATTGAGTTTAGAGTACTGTTTTTTACACTGGGAATTAAATAATAAATGTCAAAACCAAGCATGTCTCATAATTTAATTCAAGGGATATTAATTAAATTAAATTTGTTATACACTTTTATATAATTAATTAAAATCATAACCTATTAATTCCATAATCTTTTATTATGAATTTATAGGGTTATATACATAAAACACTTATTGATATGATCTGTTAGATAGAAACATTGATGTAGGTCATGGTGGATGTCATCAGATCATATAATGATTGGAGATCATTACTCCATTAAATTTAATAAATATCATCCACAAATATAAGAAGACCACTTTTCATAATATACTGATCCAAACTCCATGTACGATGTACTTTTTTTTATTTCCATCATGTTTATTATCATTGTAAAAAAATAATATTTTACTGTATAATAATTGATATTTATATCACGGGTTTATTTTATTAAAGGTTGATTTATATTTTGTATATTATTTCCCTCTTCTTCCATCTAAATTATCGACAATTATTTAAAGAAAAAAATTACTAGAATCCAAGCATTATCCCTCACATTTTGTGGTCAATGGATTTCTCCCCAAATTCATCGCACATTCATTGGGTTCAATTTCATTGGCCCATGGTTAGATGAAATTACAAATAATTGATCATTTCAGGACCATTTTTATGTGCAAAATATTGTTAGTGTAGGTAGAGTTCGTGATCCTTGGTGACATTGAGGTGAAGTGATAGAGGATGAGAAGACATATACCAGATGAGACCAAGGATTCCCATTATTCCATGATTTTTTTTAAAATGGTGATTAATGGATCATTGTTTATGTTATCCAAGAAGATCCATACATGGATATTAGTGAGGGGAACTATAAAGGGTAGTAGAAAACAAAATCATTACTTCTGGTGATATTTACAGCAATGGAGATGCGAAGAAGAACTATTAGTTTCTGGGAAATCATTAATCACACAACATGTGATCCAGGATCACATGTAATTTTTTACCCCCTATGTAACACTCAAATTTTTGTTAGTGATGATAAGTATCACACACCATGTGTCCCCTACAAAAATTTGTGTTACGTTCCCCTAGTGGCTTAGCATTTAACCCATTGTGCATGGGGAGTTACACAACTACGTACATTCGGTGGTACAAAAACATTCCACTAGTACCTAGACACAAACAAACAAAATAAGAAGGGTTCCAAAAACATATAAATTCTATGTAAACTTTGGAACATGCCTTTTTTATTGATTTATAAATTTTTTTGTGAGAATACCATATGGATAGACCATGGGATGGTTAAACATGTCATGTACCCCTACATATTGGTCTGATCAAGATTAAAATTATTGTGTCCACCAATAATCTTGGATATAATCCCATATCAGTGAATGAAGATATCCAAAGGCCTATGACTCTTCTTGGGTAGGTCCCAATGACCTTGAATTCTTGATTGAGTGACACCTATGATAAAATTGTCCATGGACTGAATTCTCCAAGAATGATAATTTCATAGAACCTTCGAGTAAAATATTATGGTTGTATTTTGTTTGAGACCTCTTGGTGGAGTGGTGTCCTTCCTGTGTATAAATGGAATTTTCATTGGTTTTTATATTCTGTTATGTACTTATTACTCATGATAAATTTTTTTTTATTGAATTTGGGTTGATCTACTAGATATTATAATACAATCCCCTTCATGGATTTTTCTGAAATATGCTATGTCTTATACAGATGACATACTACTTGATGGAGTATGAGTGGGACCAGGACCTTGTAGAGATTCATGATCTATATATAATGAGTTGTGTTTAGTTGTTTCATATACGTCATTTATCTATTATATTAGAAGTTAGAATTGTATTCTTTTTCTTTTGGTGGGACACTTTTTGGAAAATATGTTTAGTACATTATTATCATTCTTTATATTATGTTCTATAAATTTTTTTTAATTCATGGCTATTAGTTGTTATTAATTTTAGCATTGTATGGTCTTGAGATGTATGTTTGTAAATGCACATTATTATATGGTCACCCTTGTTTTTGCAATTCCTACATTGTTCTAGTCTCTATTCCCTTATGATATTAGATAAGGACATTGGGTTTTCAATGATCAAGAACCACTATCCATGTCATGACATAGTGGTATCAATGGTTTATGTTCTACCTGATAAACAAAGTCTATTATATTTTATCGGATTGTATGGTAATATTGTAGATTGTTTTTTTAGATTTCAATCCAAGGAATCCTGTGTTTGTTAGACATATAGAATATCTATACACCAAGATTCTGATCACCCACACTTATCTATATACACATAGGCATTGTACACAGGCAATACATTTGAACATTAATCATATAGGAATGGTTTATTGTTTCCATGTCCTTTTGTAGTTAGCTACCCAAGATACATTGTTTTATATTTTGTTTCTTTTATTCTAGAACCCATGTTATGATATTTAAATAGGATTCCGATACTTGACTACATGGTTGATCTATTAGGAAGTGTGGATTCAGTGTTGGGGATAGTATCGAAGAATGTACTTCTGGGTGGTTTACTAGTTATTCCATCACCCATTGAGAAATATTTATCACTGGAAGTTCTATATGTGGATTCACACATGCTAAGTTCATTATATGTCTTCTAGAGGTAGTGAACTACCATGTTTTGGGAAAGTTATTCACATATATGGAGGTGGATTAGATAGTGGAAGTCACCTGAGATTTTATCATTTTGAGGGATAACACAGATCATATAGATATATGCATGGTGTTACTTCATCAGGGATATCCTAGGAAGTGGTGGAGATTATTGAATCTGTTACACGACAAGAGGTATCTCTCCTAGTAAGAATTCATGAATCTCTTAGGGGGGGGGGGTTTTATCTGTCTGGTTATTTATATGTGTTCATTTATGATCTTTAGCATATGGAGTAGAGATGTATGATCATAGATGAGAATCCAGTGATTTTTACTGATATGTCATAGTTCTCCATTGATGTGGTGTTAGATGTTATCTTTTGGTATTATAAATTTGAGAAGGACTCATAAAATGTTATAAGGGATTATTTGATATATTTATAGAGTCCAACCTATGTCTGTGTGCTTGAGTAGTCCATATTGGCATAGAGATTCAATGAAGAATATATGGTGATTGTGGGTGATGGTTGGGGTAACCCAAGAGTTGGGACCATGGAATTATATATCTGTTAGTTGTTTTAGGGATATGTGCATGTTAGAATCATTAGGGAATAGTCCCAGGAAAGGGGATTAGTGCTAAATGATCTCATTATACCTCAATTTAGTTGAAGGAGATATAGTTATTCTTCTGTGATGGTTAGGGATAAATTCAACATTATATTCTCTCCTTTCATTATATTGATTGAGATATAATATTTGGACCACAAAGGTATATTAAGATGAAATATAATGGTGGTATGATTCATAGAGGATCTAGATGAGGGGATCGTAGATAATTGGTAGGTGGAAGGTGGTTTGACCTAATAACATTACCTTGACTTGCTGGACCATGCAATGCCAAGGGAGTGGTGGTCAGGGATAAGTATTACTACAGGGAATGGGGGGAAATGACCCAGAGTCTCTAGTGATGATATGAAAAATGATTTGCATCTTTTTCAAATAAAATATTGTATTAAATGAAATATGTGTAAGTTATTACATTCTTATAAATTCTTTATTTCTTTAAATTTTTATTCCAGTTGATCATTTGGCTTGACACATGACCTTGGTGTCTCCAGTGGGTGGTGAATTGGAGATTATGTACATCATTTAAATTTTTAGTTTGATTGTTGGTGATGAAACTATTTTATAGGATATCTATTTAGAAGCGATGTGTTATTATGATCTCAATATAAATATCAAATTTATATCTTTAATTCAGGAAAACAATTAATTTTGTACGATGGTGATGTAGTATATACGTAGTGATGGGTTGAGGTTTTACTTAATGGATGTAAGGGAATACTTTTTTGTGGAGGATTATCTTAGGAACATGATAGTACATTATATTAATTGCAAATTGGATAGAATAAATATTTTATGAGTGGATATTTTTAGCTAACCATATTCAATTTGGGGTGATGATGTTTCAGGATTACATCCCTACAATGATTCAGACATTGGTGTTGACACAAACCTCATGAACACAATGATATCAACACCATATAATCATATGAACCATGCAGATCTATACAAAAATATGGTGGGATTAGAAGACTTAAAAGTGAATGGTTTCACAAGCCCAGTGCATCCACCTTCTCTAACCAATAGTTGTTCATCAATAATGTTGATGATAACTAGAGAATATTTAATAATTTAAAACACATTAAATTGGAGTCCTTGATGAATAAGTAAACACTACCAAGAAACTATTAATTCTATTATTAGACGATAATGGAAACATGTATCTTGAATATTAACCTTACAACTGTCTATCACCATCTAGAAGATTAGTATGCAATATATCTAAGATGACATTCTGATGTAACTATGGTCTCTATGTGTACTTTGTGATTCCATTCAATAAGACAAACACCCCCACAATGTTCATGGGGACCAAGAACCATGTATTTTACACATTAGTAGAATGGTTTATGGTGGTATTAATTGATGATATCCAACTATAATAATAAAGTAAGGTGGATTTTGTGAGACATTATCTATTAGTCATGGAAATAATCTGAGTAAATCACAATTAAATAATTCTCTTAATAGGATGCTTATTTATATAGGAGTTCCACATCCAAGGACATGATTTCCTAATAGATGGCATAATAAAGGACCCAATGAAGGATGAGATTTTTATATCTCATAATCCACATAAGAGTGTCACTATGGTAAAAAAATTCAATGTTTTTTCAAGGTAGTATTATATTTGTAAACCCAAATTTCCAAGATTTGAATAACCCATATCGAATTTTACCTAAAATTTAAATTCATTATTAGGGAGTGAAAGGTTCCATATGTATTTTAGGTTTTGAGGAAGAGGTTGATGAAAATCCCATATTTAAATTTACTGAGGATGATTTCAGTTATATAGTGTAATACTATGCCTCGAGAAACTGAATTTTTTGTGTTATGATCCATAGGTAAGAAGTGGTTACCAAATGTATCTAGGTAGTTGTGCCTAGATGAGTTGAAATACGTGACTCGTGATCATGAGCCTTCATCTGTAGTATTAGCCCTAAAAATTTGGGGACACTGCCTTATGGGAGATAGTTTTATCATCTATTATATTCAATATGTGTATCACATATATATTCACTCATATAGAGCTTAATATGGCCTATAGGAAATGGATATATATCATACATGACTATGAAGTTAGGATTTTCTATACTCCTGGGTATGGGAATGTGGTTTTAGACACCCTCATTAAGAAATCATGTTCATAATTTATAAGTGAGGAATAAAATAAATTTTCCTCATCTTTGTTTCATTTGGATGACATGGAGAGAAATGATTACCTCTAGTGAATGGTTTTACCCATATGATTTTATAGTGATTTGGGGATGAATAACATGGGTATACTGATTGTGGGACCCTATATAGATATATATTTTCTGGAAACGATCCTGCTAATATATTTGATAGTGGGGAATATCTATTTATTATATTGAAGAAGGTTGTTCTAGTAGATCTATGGGAGGAGGTTCTGAGGGCGTTTCAGACATAACCCTTGGATGTACATCTAGGTGTGGAAAAAATATTACATAATCACTGGTGGTTATTTTGGATAGTAGATATGAATATATGTGTTGTATAATTTGTTTCTTAATTAATCAATTTATAAATGGTGATGGAATTTCACTAAATAAAAACGTGTTTCAATCATCAACATGATCTTCTATAGTGGAAGTGCAATGGGTTATCCCTGAAAATCATTATTAGGTCACTATGTATGTCCATGGCCCATGATTCCACCTTGGTA
This sequence comes from Viscum album, assembly GCA_963277665.1. NCBI lineage: Eukaryota > Viridiplantae > Streptophyta > Magnoliopsida > Santalales > Viscaceae > Viscum > Viscum album. The sequence continues at coordinate 474,038,696 of OY728141.1, read as the reverse complement.
ATCAAAGAACGAGAAACTATGTTGGCCCCCTTCCTAGCTATATGATAGAATATTTTTGTAGAAAGGTTAAGAATCCTTTAGATGTGTAATATGTTTTAGAACCATAGATTTATATTGATAATAGTTTCATATCATGATTCTCACGTCACATCAAAATTTCTACGAATATTTCAGGAGGCCATTCAGAATCAATTTCTTTTGAAAATGTCACCTCAACCCCAACCCCAATAATGGATATAATAAAAATATCTTTTTTTTTTCATAGAGGATATGTTCTGAAAATACATATTAGATAATGTTTATGTTTTGAGGATTAACTACCCCTGGTAGAATTCTCATACAACAATATCTATCATTCCACCACCATTATGTAACCACTCATGGACTTGAATGGGAAATAATGTAGCTCAAAAATTGTAGGACTGATAAGGGTATATCATCACTCAAGGGAATATAATTGTTGATGGCTATTATATAGAAGGTGCAAATTGTCCATGAGTGGATTTGGACTACACCAAGCCATCAAAATTATATTTTGGAACATCTAACAATGCCCTTTGAAGTGTATGGGAGATACCCTGAGTTCTTAAGGTTTGTACCATGATATGGATTACAATTATTTGTCTAGGGTGGTAAGTTATCAACTAGTTTCATATTCCCTCCCTTATTATATGTATAGTTGGGAAGGTGTAAAAAAATTAGCTCAACCACCACTGTTAGATTAAGTACACGAAGTTCACCAAATGTCGCAGTCATGTACATACATGCTAGACCCATCACTTGTTATCAACTGAGGCCATATATTCAAGATCATCTAAAGGGGATCCTTCTTTAGTGAATGATTTACCCTATATGTTGTGCGGAATCACATGAATCTTCAAGAGATATCCTTGGAGATGGATTCTTGGATACAAGACTAGTGACCTCTTGTTTTTATTTAGTTATCTTACATTTTTGGGATGGAAATTCTAATGGATGCGAGAATTTGAGGGCTCTTATGGTTCTATTTATTACATTTTAATTTAATGTTAATATTGTTTTTGATATTTGTGGTGATATGGTATGTGTTAATGTGTCTTGGGGATCATGGAAAAAATGTCTGATATATATTAAAAATATTTAAATAACATGTGAATATGTATTTTTGAAAAATTTCAATAACTCCCCAACATAGTCTGGGATCTGAAATTTGATTTCAACATTGAGTTCAGAATGTGTGTTTTACCCTAGACAAAAAATATTCTATATCATCATTATGAATTTTTATTGAGGACTTTTTTGGGATAATAATTAATTAAATATTGTTATATTTATTTTATTAGTTAATTTAAAAACTAACAGAATGATTCCATATAAATATGTTTTAGTGGAAAATATAAAAGGTTTGATACAGAACCCTGAAAATAGATAGGTGATGTTGGATTAGAATGATATAGGATATCAGGGTGGGAGACACCAAATCAAATCGAGATTGATGATCATTGGGATATTTGAGTTTAGATATCTCACCCATGATGCTAAAAAAGACTGTTATTCATAAGTGATCAATCCAAAAATCTAGGTATGATGTTTGATTTTGTATATTTCAATTACATTCACTATAAGGGCCACATGTTGATCAATTATGTATAGATGAAAAAATTGACTCATCAAAGGTTGATATTATTTGTGGGTTATTGATTGTTCGTTAATTATTACCAGGTTTATTCTTCAAATTCATAAACAACAAATAAAGGCTGAAAATTGAATAAATGATATGGTCCATTCCTCATATTTTGAGGTTAATGGAGACATCCCTAGTTTCATCACAAGTTCATCATGGAAAATTTAATTGTCCCCATGGTTTGGTGATAACTTTAACATATATTAAATATGAGATGTTTCTTAGATGCAATGGATCGATACATTAGGTATGATTCATGATTGAGTTTGAGATTGAGGTGAAGTGATGGATAATGATTGAAAGTCGACCAGATTGGACCATGAATTCCAATTAATCTTGGTTTTCATTCATGGGTGTGAAATATTTTATAATAATGTTGTTTCATATGAATTTCAATACTCAGATCCTGGTGAGAGGTGATGATAGGGGCAGTCTAACCTCAGATGTTTGATTACACTATTATTTGGGGTATCCATGGTGGAGTGGAAGATTACATAGAGAATAAATTGATTTTCTATTAAATTTTTAATACAATTATGTGACTTATGATATACAACAACATATATGTCACCATGTGTGTCTCTATGGTTCATGTGGTAATGATAAAGATCATATTCCATGTATTCCCTACCACATAACAAGTGACCTTCCCCAAGTAGCTCAACATATATCCCAGCGTGCAAGAGCAGTTACACCACTAGGTAAATAAGGAGTTAAATGGAAAGGTCGTGAGTATATAGACATAGATTGAAGGAATATGTATGGTTTTACCAAATATCTATACACCATGTACACCGTTTTAAATTCGGTGTATATGGGTTTATACATTTCCTGTTAGGCGACAACACAAGTCAAATCTAGTTGATGGTAGACATGCTTTATACCACCAATAAAAGTTGTATACACTCATATTTTTCCTTGGAGACCGTAATTCTATATGTATTGGAACTGTATTTGTTATGTGTACTACCTTTGTCCATCCCCTCAAGGTTATGTGTTAAATGAAATCCACAACTATGGATTGTTTTCCCCGGGGGAAGAAGTGTCTCAAATAGATTTGTGGTTTCCCTTTGTTAGACCAGAATTTGATCCTCTATCATTCCTCCTTAAATCATTGTTGGGGTTCATTGAATCAATGTTACATGCATTATCAAAGAATTAATGATATATCAAACATATCGTATCAATATTATTTGTGGTATCATTGAAATACGATCTCATATATAGATGGATGATCCCCATTGGGTTTGTTGTGTTGCCCAGTGATCCTGTGTGGGATTCCCAATCTACATATCCTGATTTCCATATAACAATTAGTCGTTTTAGGTTTTGATCGATTTCGATGAATTTTTCATTTATTGTCACCCACCATTCCATGGCTAATGGTGGGGTTCATCCCATAATGATAATTTCAGATACGCATCAACAAAAATACTTTGGATTGAATTTTGGTTCATTCCACAATGAGGTGTGGTGTCCATCCTGAGTTTATATATGTTATTCATCATAATATATATTCTATTATGATATGATTAATCTTGCTTCATTATGTTTAGTTTTTTATAGGGGTCCTACATGGAATTATAATACTCACCAATGAATGGGAATATCCCACAAATGTCATGTCTTCTGTTGATGAATGACTATTTGATAGAGTCCTAGAGGGACAATTATGAGGACGAGAATAATGTTCTAGATAGTATTTGGTGTTTTTCATTGGGTGAATTGACATAATTCCTCCCTAAAATTATATGTGGTACTTGTTTTTAGTTTTTTTTAGGATTTTATTGGGTTCATTTTTCCAAATACTTGTTTGCATACTATTTTTTCAGGTTTATAGATGCATTCATGGATTTTTGTATGTTATTTTACATTTCAAAAATTTAATTTCTTGGATATGTGTTTATGTTTTTAGTTATATTATGCAAATTCCTCTAATTATTTTGATATTCATACTCAGATATAGTCTCCGTCCAATGTCCTATAAGAGGTGGGTGTGGAAATTTTTCATGCCTCAGGCACTATTGGGATGGTTCATTATAATTTTCATCACAAGATAACTTCATAAAAAATACATATGTACTTAAGGAAAACGAATTTTATATAATATATTACAATAGATCACCAAGAATTTGATAGCCAAAGTAACCAACTATATTCTTCCAATATGAATGTTTGATGGAGAACATGGGGAGTAGTGAAATGATACTCACCACCATTAAGGGGATTAACTAGATAATGAATCTAATAGAAATTCATGATGATACAAAAAATATTATGTTGTTCCAATTCAATATCATAATAGAATGATGAATTTTCTGAAAGAGGGGTATTTTTTTCATACATATCACACAACCAAATAAAATATAACTTATTCTTTTTTATAGCTAAAACCCAAGATTGTAATATCACAACACATTATATGTGTTACTTATCACTGAGTGTAATTCATTTAAGACACATCAATGAATATATGTCAATCATTAATGAATTAATAACTTTTTTATAAACAGATTGAAACCATTCAAGAGATTATTTACATGTTGTTTCATCACATGAATCTCATATAATAATTTCATTCAAATAAAAATAAATATTTTTATATGAACTAAGTTAAATTCTTGAATACATGCACCAAATTTTCGTATTTTCTAAAAATACTAAAATATCCCACTGGTAATAATAATTGTTAGTGTACATTGATTTAATATATTATTCCCTAGAATTTTAAATTTTTACATAATCAGAATGATATTTTTTCTTCCTATAAGAAGCATTGTAATCGATTGTGAACATCAATTCATCATTATGCTTCCTGAAAATCCATATCCTGTGAGTTTATTTTGAATCATACTCGACCATTAAAGATCTACTCTAAACATATATGTCTCTTCTTCGACCACTATTTCCAAAATATATTCAATATGGTTCTTTAAAAAATTCTTATTTGTAGGTATTTATCTTCTCCATGATTAAATTTCCTTTGATTGAGTACTCGATCATAGAGTTTACTTTCAAGTAAATTAAAATATTATGAAATGAAAATGTTTGGTTCAATATAGTGGTATAAATATTATCATTCAGTATTTATATGATTAGAAAATAACAATTTTGTTTTAATGTAGCCGGGTTAATCCAAATCATATCACCATATGAATATTATGAAACACAAAATCCTCATAAAATACGTTATAAGAAATTCCAAAATCCAGATATCATTTGAGTTTGTATTACTTCTCTCAAAAGAAAGTGGTTTAGTATTAATTTATACAATATTAAATAATAACACTATAATGAGATAAGAGGGTCACATAAATTGATTATCTATAAATCCATATCTGAAATTTTATGATTCCTACATTTAGATAAAAAATCCCACTATGTTTTTCTAGGATGTGTGAGTTTTTAAATAGTTACACAGTGTGTCATATTATATATAAATTATATAATGTGGTGTTATCCAAATTGATCATATCAGAAAACTTTAATAAATTATATAAGATGATTCTATAAATAATTCTGAAACAACTACATATTATAAAAAATATATTATACTTCTGTTTAAATAAGAACACATACCCATGCTATCTAAATTCATTGGTAAATGTAACAATGTACCTAAAACTATAATTTTATATTTTTATTCATTAGTCTACCAATATTTCTTGGTATGATATCTAACCTTACACATTCTCTCTATCCCTTCTCACAAATTCATACATTGACATTTCATTAATTAAATATGATTTACATATACAAAATTATTCTTAATCTAATGAGTTTTGTAGATAATTTCTATGGTCTATTTTAATGCATTTATTGTTTATATATTAAATGAAAAAATTTCAAATTTTATCGAATAAAAAAACACCATAAATTATTTTTTTTAATTTTATAAACATGTTTATCAATATAAGTAATTTATAAATAACTCTTTATACTATTATTTATATAAAACATTCCATTCATATATATAAAATTAAAATTTTTTCTAATGAATATACGTCTCATTAATTGCAAATAAAAAATATAAATCTAATTCCTAATTATGGTGGGAACATAGTTATTTTTAAATAATTCTAGGTTAAATTTAATATATAAAATTTGAATATATGTTCCTACATTTAAAATAAAAATCATTTTCTATTACTGACTTGAATAACTACACCATCTGTAATCAATTCATTGTTATATCTGATTCCATGTTTATCATCCCAAATATTTGACACGAAATATGTATTTAGTACCAATGAATTATATTTGGGAATAATTATTTATATAATATTTTTATGAGGCTCTAAATGATTCTCCATGATATCCCTTTTAAGGCATAGATAACAATTTTTAGTTTGTTTATTAGTTAGACCTTTTAAATATCCAATAATGTGTAATGGGATTCATTTCATTATAAAAAATAAATAAATAGTTTTACATGATTTTCATTTATAATTTCATTTCTGTAAGGGAACTAAATGGGTATTATCAGACAAAAAATGATAAACTCATATGTAATATCAATTTATTAAGAAAAGATCCATATTTCTCTATGAAATGACCATGTTTTTCCGTGAAACATATTATTATTTACTTATGAATGGATTTTACCCATTCCCAATATATGTGATTGAAGGATATTTTAAAGGATAACTCCTTTTACAATTGAATCAAATACATTTACTCAATTATATTGTTCATGCATCCTAACACATTGGGTTTCCCAAATATGTGAAATTTTAAAATCCATGAAAATAATTCTAAGACAAGATAATCCAAGATCTTAAATCATTAGGGAGAATGTACCCTTTGGATAATCCTCACTCAATCATTAATTTCATTATATACACATGATAATTGAGTGGAACCATGATTTACCATTAAACTACCATATTGGATGATCATGGTCATGAAATTTGTTTAATGGGAATCAATCACACAAAAAATAATTTGTGTTTTGGTTATCAAAAAAATATTATAATTCATATTCATATTAAGCTAATTACAAATAAACTATTTTTAATCATTATCATTCCATTATATATATATTTGATGTGTGAATTAGAAAATTTAGATTTTGAAATCCCTATCCTAGAATTCAAATTAATGTATTCATAGTATATTAATGTTTAATCCTTTAGACAACCCTCATGTTGGTGTAACACCTTACAATATATAGTACATGTATATAGATAAAAATATAAAATATTTACACATATAATGTACAATAATAAACTATGTAAAAGGACCAGAATATCTGGAGAATAAAAAACTACACACGAGTAACCCTAATGTGAAATATATCCTTACCCATTATCTTTCCATGAAGTGTAATATACTGTAGTAACGTAGGTGGTCTGAACCCCAGTCAAAAATCTAAATGTTAATATACAGATATGTGAATTCAATTCTTATAATATGAAACTCCTAATATTCAAAACAATACAAAAAAAGTGTTATCATAACCATAAATATAATTATGAAATGTGGTCAATGTAGTGTGAAACATTATTTTTTGATACAGAACCTATCATGATATGAAAGTCTCAAACCTATATTAAATATTTTCATACAAATTGAAATAAAAAATTATCATATTTTATAAACAGTTCACTATACATAAATATGGTATAAATTTAAATGACAAATGAGTGATCTATTTATATTCCAAAAAAGAACCTTTTATGAACTATACATAAATAGATATTAATTTTAGACCTTTCATAAATTTAAAAGAAATGAAATTTTTATATTCATCATAATATGAACTAATTTCTATATAGTATATTATATGAAATATATATGATATTTTATAAATTATAATAAATACGTAATTCAATTAATTGTGCATAAAAATTAAATAAAATCAAGATATTTCATATTTATATAAACAACAATCACATTATATCTCACATATTATGAATTATAAAGAGACCACTAATTTAAAGATATTAATTATTTTCATTTATTTTTCCAAATTTTAATTTGAAATATTAAACATTAATATTTCATAAAATGATACATAATTTTTTTAATTAACAAAAAACAATATATATGTATGTGTTTATTTATTAATTACAGATTATTTTGAATATCAACAAAATATTTTATTATTATTTAGAAAGATATTAAAATCCATGACATCATTTTCATATTAATAATTAAAACAAGATTTTTTTATAAACATACACATAATAGATTATTAATAAGAGTATCATCCATTTAACATTACATAGTCATTACCTATATGTCTATAAATATTAAATTTCTAAATGTTATTTATGGAATGAAAATAACCATAAAAATAATGACTAGAATATCATTTGTAAAACTATGTTTATACTTACCACTAGACAAGTCAAGTATATGGAATTTCATAAGGGTAATGTGAAAACATTCTATATGAGATTTCTTCACCTAGAAGTATGTATCGATGTAACATTATATTAACTTCTATAACTACTGTGAAATATAATTACAAAATACCAATACATAGAATATAGGAACCATTTCATGTACAAGAAAGTCATAGATTACCTTTATAGGGTACAATCTATGTAATAATGTAACCATTTAATAACCTACTACATTAAGGTAAAACGAAACATACCATTAGCAAATTCAAATACAATTATGTAATTGATATTTTTTATAAAAGTGATTTTATATTAATTTCATTATAAAGTTGTCAAAACACTCATTCCCCTATGCTTGGTTGGGGTGGTATGGGTGGGAATGGGTTTGGTACATGGTTAAATGGCCATGTCCTCCTGCCAGCGATTAACATGTATTTTTTTCCTTGCGTTGTTTGTCAATTTCACGATTGTATGAATTTTTTTTTAATTTCTCAAAAACTCATGATCAAAACATGAATAAATCCAAAAAAGAATTCCCTCATATTTCTGATATAATACATATGTTCATTTATTTATAATTTTTATTGGAACACAACCAAAAAGGTAATATCTAAAATCAATAAATAAAAATTGATATTGATTTCAAAAAATAGATAATAGGAAAAAAAATAGTTGTAGTATCCATATTCATCCATTGAAGGAGAATGTTTTATAGAGATCCTTACGAGCATTGATTGAATGCACAATAAATCCGAGATAAGAACTCATATAATGAATCCATGAAAACCTATGCAGAATAACTAAATTTTTTAGGCACTCTATATCCTTCATAAATTACATAATCCAAGTCATAATAACAATAGAGGCGGACACTATCTCACACACATCCCACACCCAAGTAGAAGAGTAATCATTATTGTTTAAAGATGAATACAGAATCTCACACATGATAATGCATTATATGCACTGAAACACATTGATTTGAATTTATTAAAAAAATTAAAATTAAAAAATATAAATCTCAAATGAATAATTTTTTTTTCAAAAAATGACTGAAACTAATATAAAGATGTTGTACAAAAAGTTGAGTCACATGTATCTCAAATTTGTATATCAATAATATTAGTACCTAGATAAACATATGGAATTAAATTCATATACCTGAATGTCATGACTATTTTTAACAGACACACAACATAACCCATGAACTATTTGAGGAAGGATTGAAAGATCACTAAACATCATCACTACTGGCCTAGGAGGGGAAACATTGGATTGGGATCATGATATATTGGAATAAAACCCTAGGAATGGTGATATGATAGATTTTAGAGTTAAAAACTATTGTGGATTTTATGGGAATGGCAGGTAATATATATTTGTCAAACATAATATGTGATTTAGAAAGGGTGGCTTGGTAGGGAATTTGAATTTATGGACTCAGTTGATATGTTATAAGGAACAAAATATCACTTTAATCCTCAAGAAATAAAATGATCATTGTTGTGTAGAGGATTAGTGTTGGTACATGAATCATGGTATTTTTCACTTGTTATTGTATCTATTGATTTTTAGAAATTAAAATGATTTCAATAAATTTAATAATGATAAATTCAATATTATCATAATTTGGGTTTCCCATGTATTTTTAATATAAGTGTCATTGTCTTAATCTGATAGTCTGTTGGGGAGTATAGGCTTAGTATGATTATCCATTATGTGATTGAATGATTGGCCAAATAGAGGAGGTAGAGGAAATGTAGATGGTGATGAATTCTTATAAACATTATATTAAGGAATATAATGAGGAGGAAACACATATTAAGAGATTGATAATTGGTTGAAGGATAAAATAATTTCCCATAGTTTGATTTCAGTTTGAGTTGGGTTATTGGTAGGGCTTGAAGTTAGTCAGATATAAGGAGTTTCACATTTCTAATTGATTTTACATCATTAATATCAATTTGTTTTTATATTTAATGGCATTATCTATTGAATTATTTCAAACTAGGGTTATTATCATCTATGATGAATGAATTTATGTTTAATCTTCCCCACTTCCTATAGTAGGGTGATGTGAATGTGGGATCTCGTGATCAAAATTATGGGCATTCATGGATTAGTTATTAACCACATTCCATATGAGGATTCCATTGTAATAAATCTTATAATATAACTTCATCCAATGATAATTTGTTTTTATTCCCCATTTATGGTTAGCATGTATTGATGGTGTAGAATATGGAAGTGGTTATTCATTGAATGCATTAATATGGCAGATTAACTCCAAATGGTAGAAAGTGTAGTTTATTGAGAATAATTGAATCTGTATGAGGGCAATAAATATTAATACAGCCAAGGTTCTGAAAAACATATGAACCATGCTCAGTATTTTATTTCACACTATTATGTTTTTATAGATTTATAATAATACATCAATGGAATTTTGATGGTGTTTTATATCTGGCACCATTTTCACTATCTGTATCAATGCCTAATCACTAAAGGATGTTAGTATGGTATGGGATTTTTTTACACCATTCTATTATATGTAGATGATTTCCTTTAATTCATATATTTTTTATGGATGAAAATATCTATTTAGAAGCACGATATGTAGGGTTATTCTCATCCATGAAGAAATGAAGATGGGAAATGTGATCCTATGAATGTATACATTCTTAGAAACCCAATCAATATCAAGGACAAAGAGGCCTTCCACAGTGAGTAAGTTATGTTTTGTATAGGTATATGAATTTTATGTTGGTTCTAGTGCCCAGTAAGATAATTGTATTATAAAAAATTATTAGTTTATTATAAAATTAGTTCATAAATGGATTCAATCTAGATTATAATATTTATTTATAACACCCACACGGGACATGCGTAAATATTTGTTGTTGAGAGGACTTTAATGCCCTAAATTTAATCCATTATATAATGTAGTTTGGAAATATTTTTTTATTTGTTTTAGTGATGTAGAATGATGATAGTGTAGCATCATCAATTGTGTAATTTTAATTTGTTGTATATTCATCTACATGAAATTATAAATTGGAAGGTAATTTTTATAGTATGTGTGTTTGGTTATTGATTGTAACTACATGATATTTTCATTTTTTATGTAATATTATAGTTAGTGGTGTTTTTTCATCTAGAATTATTTGTTCAGAAGAAGGAAGATATATAATCTTCAATATAAGTTGTTGGAGTTATCCTTGAGTGTTCAGGTGGTGATGTTTTCTGTAGTTCTTTTTGAGTTATTTTATGCCATCCCAGTTTATGTTGGGAAAATAAATAATAAATTTGATGTGTAAAAAGGGATATATTTACAACCACATTCCTCAATGATTTCTGTAGATCTAAATAAAATGGATCCAATGCTAGTACTTGAGATGAGACCTTGTATTTTTGATCTATTGTATAAGTATTTTATATGGACAATTGTATATCATTTTTGTTAGCTAGTGTAATTTTCCATGAACTATGAAGATATGGGAATTTTATTTATAGACTACCATAGTTGTAACATGTATATTAAAATGAAGTTCCACAACCATTAACGGATGTATGATCTATTCAATATAATAAAACAATCTATTTGGATTCCAATGATCGATAAATAATATGCATATTATAGAAAGTGTGTGTATATGGGGGTATCCTGAACAATATAATCACACGTAGGTGTTGGAATTTACTGATTTTTACAATCTTTTTTGGTTTCACATAAAATAACCTCTATTCACAGGTATCATTAACAATATTTTCTATGCGTTAGTGGGACAATTCAAAGGTATTTTCATTAATGAAATCATTTTATAATTTAACTCAATATAGAAGCACACTATGCATATTAAATCCATCAAGATTTATCTTCAGCATCATTTGCTAAATTTTATTCTCTCCTTGTGTATTTCTTTCATGTGATAGGTATATTTTTATGGGAATGTGGTGTAATAAAGGGTTTTGATCATAGAATAATTAATTATTATTTTTTTTTCCATATGAAGCACAAAAAATATTCTTTTTTTCAAATATTCCATGTTATGTATTAAATTATATGAAGTTTGTGTCTGATGCTTCTTGAATTATACACATGTTATCATCTTCTAAAATTATGTAATTACCACACTCTTCAATAATCAATGGTAGGTATCCTTTTAATAACAGAAATATAGATTGATAAATTCCCTATTCTTTTATCTTCTATAAAAAGAGGTGATGTTCAAGGTAGTTTTTATAGATTACCATTTGTGTGTGTGATTAATCATTTTTTAAAAACAATGTTTTATTATGGATATGTGTTTTTATATCCCAATTATGATAACTATGCCACTAATTATATGGATAACGAATCAATTTTTTTTCTAGGATTGTTTGGTAACATTGCCTCATCGTTGAGTGTCATCTAATCTTTATAGAAAATAAAATTTTGGGATATGTGATATTTTTTAGGATATAAATCAATATTAGTTTTGGTGGATAAATATATAATTGTATTATATTTATTATATTTTCTACAACTATGAAAATAGATCATTTTTAAAAATGTGAGGAGTCACATTTCATGATTAAACGCGTTAACAAAATAATTATGGTGTTTTGAAGTGATACAAGAGAAGGTTGAAATGCATTTTGATTTGATGGATGTTAATAGGAATTGTGAAAATTATTAGTTTTTGGTGTAAACAACTCTAAATAAGAAGAATGAGTATTTATGGTCAAATGAGAATGAGGTGGAGGTTATACATTTCCATGTTGGACATAGTGATGTTATAGAGTCTTGGAAAGTGGATGGAGACAATCAAATGTTATATAAGGGATAGTATTAATTATACTAGTTAAATGTAGAGTGTTATCTGGGATATTTTGATATCACTCCTAGTAATATCACTTGGAGTTTATAATATTTATCTTCGGATGGTGAGAAATATTTCATGTACTATGATAATTTAGTAATTAGTGGATATTTGGGAATAATGTTTATTCTATTAGTAGGTAGTGTCTGAAAATTCTTCCAAAAATGATTATATATTTCCCATCAATGTCCCAAATTTGATGTAGGAATAAGTATAAATATATTTTTTCATCATGTAACACTAGTAAATTGGAAGTTCATTTTCTATATTTATGATCATGGGCTATATTAAAATGAAAAGACATATTTCTAGAAAACAAAGTCATATACAAGTGATTATCTTGGATGTACTTCTATTAATTATATTATGTGGAATTACTGGACACTAAATAAAACTGTATGTAATGAAGATTCTCATTTTAACTTATTAGTATATTCACCATTGTACCATTATTTTTTCTATAATATATTATTTAACATGAAATTCCATACCCTGGGAGGCAAGAAGATAGATCTGAAAATCCAATTGATGGGGAATTTGTTCTTAGTAGTCATATTGGATTTTGGAGGATAATGGGTGAAGTGCATCTATTTAGTTATTTTTTCAAAAAAAATATCTAATTCTAATGCATATGTATCTATCCATTCAATGTATTGTATGGGAGTTCAAGTCATTATCAATTGTGTTGGGTAAATGATTTGTAGTAAGATGTATTTGCATTTTGTTTGAAGAATAGCATGATAGAGAAAACTACATTCATCTTGAGAATAAAATGGTTGAAATGGATAGTGAAAAGAATTATGTTTATCATATAATGGGGAATATGTATTTTTATTCATAGAACCATATTCTCTTATGGGGTCCCATTATAATGAAAACCATCAAATTAAATAAAATTTTGAGATTTATCCTCAAATTTTTAAGCCTTTAAATATTTTGAAGCATATCGGTGAGGTGAAATTTCATTGTTCACATAAACTATTATTGTAAATGATTCACATAATCTTCCACATGTCGAATATTCATAAGTATCATCACAATTACTCGGTTTTAATGGATTGTAAATATATGGGAATCTAGGATGTTGATATTATTTATAGTTGTTAGTTGATTTCTAGGATGGTTGAGAGAAGTTACTTCATGGAAATGTTATCTCATTAGATTGTTTGTAATGGATATATGGTGTTTTTAAAAATATTACCTTGGAGTGTGAGGTGTAGTTTCATCCAAAAAATCACAAGTTTTCTATTTTATATTTTACTTTATATTGTAATACCATTATTTGTTTATCTTTTACATTTTAAATCATTCTATATTATAAGTCATAATTTTTATTTCCTTTAATAATATATAGAAAATCATAAGAGGTATCATGAGGAGTGATTTTTTGGGACCCTCTTTGATTTTTTTCTAGATTCTTCTTTGATTCTCATGGATGAGAAATGTTTTAATTTTATTTAAGTTAAGGTTATATATTTCCATAAATAGTCATTCAATTTATCCCAATGATTGATGATGATAGGAGGACAGTTAGATATTATTTACCTTAAAATATATATTAATTAATAAAATCCCATGAATATTTGTGTCGTTTCGTCATCAATAATGATTTCATCCAATTTATATATATGGTCAATGAATTACTTTGTATGGATAGCTTTCTTTTTAGCTGCTTGTTTTGATTCCTCTAATAGTCTATCTATTCTTTTGTGTTTCTCATCATTAAATAGTTTGGTTAGTCCATTTCTTCTTTAATTTAGTCATTCTATATTGTCATCGTTCCATCTAATTTTGTTAATTGTAATACCTATGCATGGTTGATCCATGAACACATATTTCCCACTCATCCTTCATAGGTATTCATAAGTTTTAAAATTCATATAAAATCTATATTAATTTTATATTTTAGTAGATTGAAATAAAACCCCATATTAATGGTTTAATGATTCATGATAACTGATTTTAAATATATAATGATAGTTTTGAATTTATACTTTTCCATCCATTTTTATGGTTCTAGAGTGTGTAAATCCATGGGAAATTCAATGAATATTGATCCAATGAGAATAAAATTAGATGTTTATACCTAATATGTTTAGGGGGAATTTATTTATTAAATATTAGAAATGTGTTTCTAAAATAAGTTCATTTTTATAACCTACAACCAATATTATTCAATTATTTTAAATGGATACGGATGAAAAATTAATCATTTTTTTCATTATTTAATTGAATGGGGATCCAACACATGTGGTTACATGATTTCAATGTTATTATTGTTTAATATAGGCATTGAATTGTAATCTATTGTGTTTTTCAGGTTGTGTGTATTATAAAATATAAAACCCGACTATGTTGATTGTTTTATGTCACATATCATAAAATTTTGAAAATATAAATTCATATATCAATCAATATCATATTAAAATATCAAACTATGTTTAAATACCCATGTATTATAAGAAGAGTTTTAATAAAATCCTTCAATAGATAAATTTTCATATATTACATTTGCAAGATCTGATAGTTCTGTGATCGTTTTGAGTTTTCAGTTTCCCTCATATTTTTTTTCAATTTGTAATAGATTATGTGTTCAACTTTGTTACTTGTTCAAATTTATATTTGGATGAGGTATATTTTTTATGTTATTATTACGGTTGTTGTTTTTTGGTAATTCAGTATCAGTTAGTTTATTTGATTGGTGTTTATTATTATATGGTCATTATTATGGAATGGTTTATTATAAGTGATTGTATTAGTTTGAGATGTTATAGTTGATTTTATGAGCAAGTTAGGTTACTAATTGGGTGGTATTGTTGTAGATTCTCAATAACATTGGAATATGATACATGTTGGAAAATTCGCCGCATTATGGTTATATTGGATCGAATGGGGTTATAGATATGATTTGATGTTATTGATGAATGATGGATTTTAAAGTAGGCATTAAGGGTTGGAGAAAATATCATAACAAAGAACAAGGATTAAAAAAAACAGAGTGAAAATGTAAAAATCAAAACTAAAAATAACTTTATAAACTAAAACATTGACAAGAGATCTTAAATAGTTATCATGAAAAACACCTAAAAAATCACATGATTGTTAGTTGATATCTTAGGGAGATCAATCAATGTGTGAATGGTTAATAGTAGATATCATAGTGATATAATTTGAATTATCATATAGTTTTTAGGGGATATGTAATACATAGGACATGATATGCCACATGATTTCAATGGGATCTCACAATGTCATAATGTGAAATATATAAAGGAAATTAGGCTAAAAATGTAGGTCTAATCTCATCATATTTTGTAATCATGTGAAGACATTATAGTTAACTGATCACATTATGAGGCCAAAAAAATAACAAATTATTGGAAATTGTTCAAGATATTTTATTAGGTGACATGTTCAATTAAAATTTAGTTGACATTCAGAATTTCATTTGAATTGAAACCGGTGATCATTTCTAGTGATCACATTATGTAAAAAAGATTGATTGATAAAGGGGTGGTATGGAAGACGAACTGGGATTTGTTGAGTTTATTCTGTGGATTTGTGCCTATAAATATCCCCTAAAACATCATTAAGGAATATAGATGTTTTCTTATAGTGGATCCAAAGAAACATATTTCACATAAGTATAATAATGTCTTGTTATGTAATCACAAGATCTAGGTAAACAGAAAAAATTCATCTAGAGGGGTCTTACGATTGAGATTCAAAGCATTTTATTATGATGGAATCATGTTAAGAGAAAATTTGGTGGGGGTTTTCATGAAAACGAATAACTACTAATATCACATGAAGCAAATTTCCTGAAAAATGTTTTATTATAAAGTAGCATGATATACAGAAATAAAACAAATTCATGATATCCCCTTGAATAGAAATATGTATTTTTATCTATAACATAAAAATATCGGTGGTCCATGTGAAAATAATAAGGTCTCGTGGAGGGGCCTTATAGATAAGTATAATAGATAATTATCACATTTTACTATCATATATTAGTCTAACTAAGGATTCTCATTGATAGGTATCATGGATAGGTTTCATGAAAATTCCTTTCATATGGGTCTTAGATAAGAGTTATAATCCATAATATAGAACAAGGTTTACTAGAAAGGATCTCACACAATGGAAACATTCAAGTCTATCTCATATGTTTAACACACTATGTTTAGCATACTTTCAATATCATTTTATATAAATTCATAGGTAAAAGAAGATATAAGAACCTCACCACTCAGTAATAATTTCATAAGTATTATATTTACAAATACATTTGTTGTTGTGAATTGAAAAATGTGGGGATACAAACCAACATGTGAGGAGATTTATGGAATAATTATTGAAGGAGTAATATTTATTATCAGTTGAAGTACATGAATATGTAATATGTATCCTCTAATATTTTCTAATTGAATAGTGATTCTCAAGGGAATGTCTAAATTTATGTTATGAAAGAGAAAAACTCAGTTTAAAGGATCCTATCATACATTTTTTACCACATTAAATAATGTAATATACTGTTATATGTCAATATTTTCATTTTTCCAATTTAAATATCTGGGCATAAGAGGTATGTGTGAGTGATGTGAACCTGGTGGGATATTTTGTCTACCAAAAACATTGTAAGGGTAGTTATCCTATAAATTAGTATACTAGAATTTATCAAATGAAGTGTGATTTAAGTGATTTTGTATGTTGTCATATTTCATTTGTATGAGCCTTTGAATATTATATTGACAGTTATCATAGTAAAAAATGGGGTTTGATGTTCTTACACTAATTCATTACATTATATGAATCTTAATAATATAATTTTGAATAAGATAAGATTAATATAATCACTAAACTAAAAAAGAAGTGACCCTTATAATAAAGGCCTCAAAATTGAATTAGGTGGAATTAATATTAAATATAATTTATATATCCCAATTCACTCCCCCCATCTCAGGGTATCAAAGGCCATTTTGTGCTTAAAAATTGTACAAGATCATAGTTTTCATTTTTGATGTGTTTTCTCTAATTTGGATTATTCATCTTTTTCATTTGAACCAAATTTTCTATAATCATATCATGATTCAATGGAAATAGAAAGAATATCATAGTATAATAAGACATTTGTTGTAATTCCTCAGTTTGGATGTATAATTGGATAGGGTGGTATTGAGTTAAAGTAATGAAGATTTTATTGATGAATTTTTTGTACGAATCGAGATATGAGATTATTTACTAATTTAATGATGTTTCAAGAATTTTTGATAAATGTGACATGCCATGTGATGATGTATGTAATGATGTTAAATAAATTCCAATAAATCCAATAGAAAATGTTTTCGACATGGTAAAACAATATCACATGAAATTAAAAGGGAAAATTAGTATTAACAAATATGTATCCATGAATAGAAACTTGAATTCAATAATATAAGAGGATTAAATAATATACATTTTGATATGGCCAATGATCTATGTGGGATAAATTATTCTCCATGTGAATAATTGTAAATTGTTTATAAAAATATAAAAAAACTAAAAAAATATTTTATGTGAATGAATATAAACTCAAAAGAGATTCAAAATTTAGAATACAAATATGATTATATTCATATATTCCTATCCAAAATAAATCATGATAATGAATTAACACAATATTCAATTTCCCATATAAATGTAAAAAACTATAGAGAATGATAGAGTGGATATAATATCTATAGAATTTTAGGATTATATGACTAGTTTTAAGACTCTAAAAAGGGAACATAATGTTCAACATGAATCAAAAGAGACTATATGATTATCATAGGGTCTCTCTTATGGTGTCTTATGGATATGGAAATAATTAGAACAAATATTTTACTTAATTATTATCTCTTTTGTTCACACAAAGTAGATTCATCTAAATATTTTCAGGATTCAAATATGTTACTAAATAAAATTGACAACATTTCATACAAGTGGTCTCTGTATTCTAAAATGTAATTAATAACATGAATTTTTATCAATAAAAAATATTTATAATATATTATAGTTTGATGATGGATATTTTCAAATAGATATATTTACAAGCTCTCTTGGTATATTCCTACATATGACATCAATTTATTATGAATAATTGAAGAAAACCATGTTGGTAACATCAATGTATATATGTGACATGAATAATATCAGTTTTTATTATCTAAAAACATTTCATATTACTAATATTTTTGACTTATTAAGCATCAATGAATATTCGATTACTCAATTTGAATATGTAATTTCACATTCTGAAAATTTACTTTTAGTGTGTAGTTATACTGATGAATATGTATCTGAGTGTAGATACTTATAAAAGGACAACAGACTGAACCTTTTGTTTATAAATGGATTAAATGGTGGAGTTTCAAGTAGTTGACAAGTCTAGGTGTATTTCAGATGTCAACATATTGTGTAACCCGAGTCAAGAAGAATTTCCTAACAAAAGGGGATGTAAATATCTCATTATCTGAAAAAAAAACTCTTTATCTGATGTACAATGACCAAGGATTTTGTGATATTTTTGTAATGACGATGGAAAATTATCCAATATTATTGAGTGTAGATAGATCATTTTCAGCATATTTTAAATAATATGGACACAAAAGGATAACATTCTTCAACATTCTAAGAGATACGATATCAAGATAAAGATTCAACTGGTTCAAAATAAGATTGAATTTCAACATCATGTGGTGAATTCAATGTAGGAAGACTATTTATTAATTTTATATAGAAGATAAAAATTGAATCTTATTGACTATTGAAAACGATGAATATCTCATGGAAACTCCATCTCTAACATAGATATTATGAATGAAACAAAAACATTATGACATGGGAGATAAAGTGAAGTCTCCTATTGGAATCCATTCTTATATTTAATGTTTTAAAAATAAAAAAAATAATCCATAACCCATTGAAATATAAAAATTAAACAAATAATCTCATTAAGATTATATAGTTTATAATGGACATTTTATATTTGGATGTTTGATTATAGATATATAGTTTGTAGATATCCCAAAGAAGGCCATTCCCAAAAAAGCATTTGAATGTAATTGAATAGAGACTGGATCCCAAAAAACTACCCACACATTGAAATTGTTTATGGGGGACCCCCTCCCCATTACCATAAAGTATTGATATTTATATTCATTAAAATATGGTTACAAATTGTATTTATTGTTAAATGGAATGAAGTAGAATAGGGGAGTAGCGAAATGAGGGGAGTTTTAAATGTGTTCATTATAAATTAGGTATAACTATTTTTTAATTATCATGAATATGAGTGATGATTTCATGATGTGATAAATTTTCCAATAAATAATCTTATTAGCTGAGATAATTTTTTCAATTGTTAAAGTAATATTTTCTATTTTATTCTTTAATAATGATGGGTTTCATAGATGAATAATATATGATAATATTTTTTCTTAATAATCATGTCTAATGTGGGATAATAGTATGTGTTGAGGAATACATTGTGAAATATTTGGGTTTATTTATGGAAAATGGATTCTATTTTAACTACTTGTCAAAAATATGGGTCATTATGATTATATGAGGTTTCAAAAAAACCATGTGGAGAATGTTGGAAAAAATACACCTTGATGGTGATTTTTAGTTGACTTATTTTAAAAATTATTGATTTTATGGATTATACTTAGTTTTCATAAGAGTAATTACCTATTAATGAAAATTTCAGAACTATTCTTGTTCCGTGTGAATGTTAGAGATGATCAAGAAAAACATATAAATCAAAATTGATCACTTAGAGTCTGATTTTAGGAACTTATCGCATAGAGTGTGAAAATTAGAAAATTTCATGTGAATAAAATTAATACACGATAAGATTTTTTAGGGACTCTCTTTGAGATCATGTGAATCTCTTGAAGACATCACATGATTTTCTGAAGGTTTTTCTATGGGAACACATGATGTGTGTGTGATTTTTAGTTCACCTCTCTATGAGATCATGAAAAGATACAAATTATTATTACGATATATAGAAAATAGATCACATGAACCACAAAATTGTTGATAAAGGATATCTCTATGTTTTATTTTGATTTACATGATGGAAACTATGAAATCAATTACAGAAATATTTCCTTATCATTTAAAATCATAATATATTATGATATTTATTTGAACATGTGATGGGACTAGGTGAACTGTTAAAGGATATTGTATTTGATTGAAAGATTGTGAATTTATCACCTAATTATGAGACATGAAGAATTAATAATTTCAAATTTACCAAGTGATGCGATCACGTGACTTTCACATAGACAATATAGGGGATAATGTTAATCAGTTATCACGTGCAGCATGTGTTCATATTCAGTGATCATGTGAAGTGTGTAAGAATAATTATTGTGGTGGTGCAATGGATGGATGACAAAAACATTCTGAAATATGTTTGTGGATTTATTTATATAAATACCACTATCCCATATTTAATAATTATATACATTTTATTATGTAGTTTTATATCAAGACAACTAATTTAAATGTGTAGAAAAGGGTCTTGGGATAGAATCATGTGATTTATGTTAACCGAACTATGCCATGTGAAGGAATTAAACAATAGGTTGTCTCATATGAGTCTCTATATTATATAACCTGAAGAGATTTATGATTGGGTTTTTTTTTGATTATAGGTAGTCCTATTGATATAGAAATATCAAAAATCCTAATCAGGGTTACAAGCTAGAGTCATGAAGTCTACATGAATCGAATATTATAATTCGATGTTTATTATTAGAATTTATTATTGTGAACAAATGAATAAAAATATAACATATTATCCATTTGAATAGGAATAGATCCCATGGAGGGGTCACATAGAGGATTCTCATAGAGAATTTATATAGTGTATTCTTTTGGAATAGTCTAATGTAGAGTCTTATAGAGAAATCTCAGAGATATGTCTCAGGGAGAGGCCTTGGGGATATTCTTTTAGAGGAGCTACATACCATAATCTTTCACAAGTGTCATAAACTATAATCTCTCATGAGGGTTACAAAACATGGTGTTAAGAAAGTGAAATATCTCGGCATTGGATAGTGATAAATTTAATTTAAACATAAATATTCGTAATAAGGATATTAAGAAGACAAAGGATCAGAAGAATTCTAAAAACTAGTTTTTTTAGTATTTTAACTACTATATATGAATTAGTTAGTGGAATAATGTTGTTCTGATTTTTTTTCAGGATAAAATATTTCAAAAATCATTCATGAAAGAAGAAGAATTGATATAACATGATGAAAATGTTATAGTGATAAAGTGTTTCCATGATGTCTCAAGGAAATTTTATTTTCACGGGGAAGTTCACATCATATATGTGAAGGATCATGTGAATTCTAAATGATTCTATCTTACATTTTGTGAAACTATCAAGAATAGTTGATATTGATATTTGGACTACATTCAATTTATTTTACCTAATAATGTTGTGAAAATATGAATTTTTTGTGAGGGATGTGATCATAATGATGTTGTTTATATATACAAATCATTTCCAGGGTAGTGAGACAAGGAAGGGTTACGTAGTATAATCCCAAACTGGTGCACTATATTAGATTTTGTATATTGGCACATAACATTTTTTTCTCTATTTGGATGGATCCCAATAAGGGTGATCCATTTACAAATATGCATTTCCTTATGATTTATTACATTTTTTAAATTATATTCATTATCATTAGATATTTGTTTTGATAAAATTAGATCAATATAAAAATCAATGAGAAAATTAGCTATCCCTCATAACAAAATGTTCATGATACTCTGGGGTATAAATAATATTGAATGACCATCCATACCATGATTCATCCCCCCAATAAGGATAACAATTACACTTTTTGGATAAAAAATACTTCTATTGAAAATTAATAGGAATATATTTAAACTAAAAATGTATTTTTTAAATTAATGTAATGTAATTATTAATGGGATTAATATTTATATACTAGTAGATTCAGATGTGAATTTCATTTTTCATATTCTTAGAGTCATTTGATTTTAAATTATGGAATTAAATTAAATAAATTATAATATGTAGATATTAGTGTGGGTAATTTTTAGATGTGTATTTATAAGTGACCACAATGTACAATGGGTTGTGTATAAATGTTAGGTGGGGTAGGGTTCATTTAGATATTACAGTAGTTTGAGGTTAATGTCACTATTTTTTTGTATTAATATTTATTATGATAGTATAGTTGTGTTGAAAAAATACGTGGTTAATTATTTAAAATTAATATATATTTTATTTTTTATTTTTTTATAATATTCCAACAAACTTTTTATACTACGTTTCATTAACCAAATGGATTTAGAGTTTATTACCCCACATCCCTGACGGAGTGGGAATGGAGGATTGATTTCCAACTCTTCCACAATTTACATTATTACATACTGACAATGTTACATGGTTCCTGGATATTACCGATCATGTATGGTTCCATTATTTCAAATTCTAGGTCAAGAGAGAATGTTACAAGTACTTGGGGGCATTTATTGTGGCAGGAAGCCACATATTTGATTTCATTCATGTTCACAAAACAATAATACTATAGTAATTATATTGTGTGTATAAATTTTATAGGTTGGATAGTCACAATCATATGGTATTGTATTTTTTTAATGTGGATGGATAATATAACAAGATTGTGGAGTTAATATAATAATGTTGAAGATAATACTATTCCCATACCCACATAAACTGAATATAGATATAAAATTTTAAGGGATGTGAACATAAGATATTTGTTATTATGGTTAGAGCATAAGAAATCTATGGTGGAAGATGATTGGAGTTTATTTAATTTAAAATTTTCTCATAGTTTTTTAATCATGATGAATCATTATATAAATAGAGTATATTGGAATGGTTGACATAGATATTTTTCCTTCTTTGGTGTGTATTTATTTTGATATTTTATCCTAGTGGAATACATATTGTATTTTACATTTCTATGATTGAACATATAGATGATAGAAATGATTATCCTTGTTTCTCTAAACCAACATATATATAATGTATTTGTTAGGTTTCCAAGATGTATTTAGTCAATGAGATTAATATTATATCTTTTTGGTTGGTTCTACTGTTGATTCGTTGAGTTATAATTTTTTTTCATGGAATTTTACATTCTTATAATTTATTGTATTTACTGAAATTCTTTCTGGAATTATATGTATTTATAATATTTTTATAATATTTTAAAATTCGATTTCTTCTTATATCATTCCATTTATTCATTTTTTGTATACTATGTCTAATTACAATGTTTAATACCATAAGTGTATGATTAAAATATAGGGCCTATAGGAGGCATACATTGTGTTCAATTATTTTTATCACAGATTCAAAAATAGGGAAACCTTTGATTGGGATGTTCATGATATAAAAAATATTGGGACATCATATACAACATTATCAAAATAATATCATCAAAAATTATAATAATTTTCCACTAATATAGAAAACCATCCACCTTTTGTTTTTCTAAAACAATTAGCAATTATTTTTTCCTTATAAATGTATAATGCTAAATAATAGATTATAATAATGATGTATTTGGAAGTTCCTTGAAGTCAATTAAAATTCACCAAACATTTTCAATGAAATAAAAATTAATTGATGCCATATCATAAGAAAAATATATCCCCCTTCAAATACATTATACAGATTACTCATATATTTTTTCATAAAATAATTTATCATTCATATAATTGTAATAACTCTAATAATTATTGATCATTAATTATTTATAAAGAACTTATGTTAGTAAAAGATAAAATACTTTTAACCAATCCATAACATTTTAGAGATTATGAGTCCTTAATATTAAATATTTATCCTTATTATATAAATTTTTACAAGTTCATTATCCTTGATTCCCATATAATTATACTATACATGAGTATTTATCCCCCTAGAGATATGTTCCATAAATGTTTTAAGAAATCATATTCTTTAAGGGAATTATTTGTGTATTTCCTCATTGACATTTTTCTTAATATGTTATCTAAAATCTAAATATGAAAAATTATATATTATTAAAATACCAATAATGATATATTCTATGTTATTGATATTGGGATTATCATATAAATACTGAAAATATTGGAGATAATATTTACCCATTATTTTAAACATTTTTTGTGAACCAAATTTTTTATAATATATAATAATTAATTCATGGTGTTGATGTGTTTGATTATTCAATATGAAGCTAGTATTTTTGGAGTTTATAACTTTACATAGAATAATTGTTTTTTTTTGTGTTATTAATTTTTCTCAAACAGCATCATTATAATACAATATATTTATTTCAGCATTTAATAATGATATGATAATATTAGTAAGAATTATTTTGAAATTAAATTTTTATTTCTCATTAATGTCATTCCATATTTTATTTGTGAAACCATGTAATTTTTTATAATGATATATGGTAAATTATGTAATCACTTTTTCACAATAAGAAATTAATATGTAATATAAATATTTTTTTCAAATTTAAATAATAAGTATTAATAAAATTGTGATACACTGTTAGTGCATATATTAAAATTATTCATAATGATATATTTTATTCTATTAGTATTGTTTTAAGAAATTTCAATTAGATCCCATGTCTTCAAGAATACAAAAAATTGTGTCGATTATTAATATGAAAAATATGTTTTTTCTATTATGTAAATAACATAATCTAATAAAATCAGTTATCAGCACAATTAATCGTTAAAAATGTTATAATAATATAATGGAATTATATATTGAAAAAAATGTTGAAATAAACTAAAACTAATAGATTACATCGAACTCCAACTTCAACCCCAAAATAATCACATAATAAAATTCCATTTGGAATATAAAAAGCTCAGATAATGAGTACAGAATATATAAATACACTCTCAATATCATAAGGGAATAAATCAAAATTACATATCATAATTTTTTTAAAATTTTATATTGGAAAAGTTTTATAAGAAAAAATTACAATCATAAAGAATAAATTATTTCATGATTTTTATAACATAAATAACTCGATGAAAACTATTAATATTATTGGTCCATCAGATGGTCATCCTCCTCCCAGAAATCATCAAATGTTATATTTCTTCACCCAACTAATTTTCCCTACCACCCCTTGATATGTTTAGGATAAAAATACTATCGTGTAATAATGTATTACAATATATTTCAATCCTATAAAAATTATATGTAGAAATACTACCATTATTTAATTATAAAATCTATATTACTATATATTTTCCATGTTTTTTGTATCACATATGTATTTTTTATTACCCTTTAAAAATTAATAAATATTCTCCCATACATCCATATTTTATTAATGGAGTTATTGTTTAACAGATGCTACTTATGTGGAACTTCAATTTTATTTAGGATATCACACAGTATATTTACCTCAACCACATTAAATAACCCATGTAACTATAACATCCTTGGTAAATAATGAACATAAAATTTTTTCATATTTATTAATATTTGTGAACTAAATATTAATTATATGTTAAAGGGGATGCTATGTTCGATGGCGTACCCGCTACACAATAATGGGTTTCTTCGAAATCTTACGTTGCACAATAATAATTAATATTTTTATTTTAAATTTTAGTTAACACCTATCCATTGTAATGGTGGTAATGACCAGAACTTTCTAAAAAATTATTATATATGTTTTTTAAATGTTTTAACATTTACCTAATAAATGTTAGAGGCCTAAAATGTGAATGAATATAATTTTGATCATAATTTTCTTTAAAAGGTTTAATTAATGCTTTTTAATGGAGAACCCTCATTAAACCTAGTTTTGGTCACTTTTATATGTTAATTTTGAATAAATAAAATTCTTTTTTAGAATTGGGACATCAAAATTTAGATGGGGTAAATTTATGGTTTTTTCTGATAAAATTCATTTTTTAAAAAAAAAGAAAAATAAAGTATTTTAATTCAAATGTGCCTTTTAATCTAATTTATTTATATGGTTATATTATGTTTTTAGTTGGCTTAAAAGTGTAATTATATTATGTTTTTACAATTTAATCCAATTTTGTTCATGGAAATTAATTTCAATTTGAAATTGCAGATAAATAAGTATCAATCTTTTGATAATTATTGTTTCTTAAAAACATGCTATTTGTTATGATAAAAGGAATTATTTTTAAATTAATAAATGAAACATATATGTTTTGAATTTGGTATAATAGAAATCATTTTTTAATTCTTAATATCAAATATAGCTTCGGCTAAATGTTTCGTTGTTTTTTGAAAAAAATCAATGTTTGATGAATAGTGAAACCACTAAGTAGTAGTTAAAAAATGAAATTTTAATTTAAATGAAATTTTACCACTTCTATGGATTGAATTTTGAAAATCAAATACACATGGTTTTTATTAGTAAGTAAAATGTGGTTCAATAAGATGAAAATAATTTTTGATGAATAGTAACTTTTACTTTTATTTACCGTGGTTAAAGGTAAATAGGATATCTCAAGGTACAGAGAATATTATAATAATAAAAAATTACCTTAACATTTATCTTAACCTAATTGGATGAGTAATGGACGATTGTGGGTATCCTTGGGTCGATTTTGAGACCCCATGGAGCCACATTGGAGTCATAATGACAATTTAGAATAATTAATTTAAAGTAATGACAAAAATGAATAAAACAAATAACCTTTTGTAAATTAATTATTACATGGAGTTATATAGGTCATCTTTTCAACTATAAATATTAATTGGAAATATAAATATATTTCCAACATCATGTTATTTTTTTATAATTTTTAGACCTCAAATAAATATAATTATTTATGACGCAAAAATGATGCAGTATTTACCTCATTAATAAATGATTTAAATATATAAGATTATAAATAATAAAATAACATCCAAAACCAACTAAATTATTATATGATTATTTTATTTATACCATTATTCATCTTATATTTGACTTTAATTAGTTTTTGACCATTAGAAACGTAATGAAATTATATAATAAAATAATATGTTCACACTTTATTAAAGAGCCCCGCCTCCCCCATATAAAAACACTCACTTATAACTCATTATTCACATCCTAAATCCAATTTCCTCGTCCAAAACCTGCCCAAATAAGCTCTCAAGATCCCTTTATTCCACCTAGAAGCCTTACCTTAGGCATACGTCATTTTAATAAGTCCTCTTGGTTTAAACCAAAGGAAGTTACCCAAATTAAAGGCAACTGTTTCTCTTAACTTCTTTTGATTTATTTTACTTCTCCAACCCCTAAACTATTTTAATTACTTTATTTTATAACTAATGTATCCTAAATATTCTAGGATGTTTTTATTATAAATATTATAACTACAAGTACAAACACCTCCATCTAATGGGTGAAGAACATTCTGTTTTTGTGAAAGGAAAACTAATGCCTCACGAAATGATGATTGTTCGATTATCTCCTACCACCTCTCATGGTGTCCATTAAGATGACAATATATTTATATATTATATATATTAAGTTTTTGTTTTTTATTCTTATATATTTTTTTATAGAATACCTTTATGGTTTCCATTATGGGTAAACGTGATGATTTTATTTCCGGAATTGCGGACTACTACCCCTCAAAATGATATGACTTGTTAATTCATATGTGGGACATATGAAGGATGGGGTTAATGCTATTATATATGATATTATACTGAAATAATAATTTTCTATTTATCATTATGTTTTATTTCTTTTAAAATAATAAATAGAAATGAAAGTAGTGTTCATGCGTATGTACATCTTACCGTCTCCCTGAACGGTGCAGTTCATTTCTTACCTCCAAATGTTATGTAATATTATAAATACATGTATATACTGGATATATATTATATATATTATATCGAAAACATGAATATAATTCTGGATAAAATTCACTTTTCACTATGTGAACAACTTGTAATTATAAGAAGTCCATTTTTTACTCAAGTACCAAATATCGACAAAACTAACGTTATTAACTTAAATAATTACATAATGTTTATAACATGGTAATAAGTGATATATAAGGAATAATATACTTGATAAAGGTTCTTAATCAATTAGAAATTATCATTATGATTATAATTCCTGAGGAACAAGTAACAAACAAGTCAAGCCAGTAATGAGGTAAGGGGTTTCTTACCTCACTTTTAATTTTGTGAGATTAACATTGTTCACCACTAATTTATTTTATGTGGTGAATTTTATACAGAATTTTTTTATATATTATCATGATCCTAGTTATATACATATTATAATGTGAAACATTGGTGGTTATTTTTTTTTGGTCATACGACTCGATTGATTACAACGGGGTAAGGTATTTTCATCTCACTTTTTATTCCCGTGAGATTCAATCTATATTTGCCACTATTTACTTTTGTGTGGTGTATGTACTACCCAAGATTGTATTGATTGTGTAATATACTTTAATTTATATTTATTTACATCATAATTTTATGATCCTTCTTTCTTGGGTTGTAAGTTTCATAAGATACCAAATCGGTAAGGGAATATTTTAACCCAATTTCCATTCCTTTGGTTAATCTCTTAATTCTTAGTGATGTCATGCAATGATTATGTGTGGAATAAATATTTACTTATTTATGTTGTAATTTCAACTCCACTTTGTGTATATACTTTTTATACACATAATCACTCCATTGAAAAATTCTCTAGTAATCGACATGAACTTGATAAGAGTGATTTTAACTCTATTTACATTCATTGAGTTAAACATACAAGTCAATTGTTTTGTCCTAAAAAGAACATGTGTGAATTTCCTAGGATTTATTTACACTGAATATCAAATTATATTGAGTGTATAAATATTATTCACACATTATTATGTAATTTATTTGTCATTAATCTAAGGATATTGATTTTATAAAGGGTTTCTTCTCAATATACATTCCATTGAGACTTCATTGTTGTTATTCCCCAATTCACTTGTTTTTGCTATATATACTATCCATTAGCGTATTATATCATAAATACCCTTATTCTCATGAGATTATAATGTTTTGATTTAATTTTATTCCTCAATTATTTGTATTCAAGCGTCTCTCATTTTGTTAAAAACTCTTTTACTAAAATATAATTTTAAATATTTTAATGATTTATTCTTATAATTATTTATCATTAATGTCCATATTTTCAAAAAAAAAATTAGGAATTATTTATATGGACATTAATGTTTCAAATGATAATTTATTTAAAATCCTCAAAGTTTTATGGGACACTTTGATTCAAAAATCTCTTTATTATGTGTTTTAAATGATTATGAAAATGGTTTGATAAAGCAATGTTTATTTCAAAATCTGGATTTGATATAATGTGATTAGAATTATGAAATGTTATCTCTCCTATATGC
The DNA here is from genome assembly GCA_963277665.1 of Viscum album. Classification (NCBI taxonomy): domain Eukaryota; kingdom Viridiplantae; phylum Streptophyta; class Magnoliopsida; order Santalales; family Viscaceae; genus Viscum; species Viscum album. The sequence goes on along the minus strand of OY728141.1, from coordinate 474,008,355 downwards.
TTATTTTATATGTTATGATTATGGTTATTGGAAATTTTTTATGTATACGGGTGGTTACGTGATAAACCTATGGCAGGAGAGCCCGAGATAACTCTCTAATGAATTGGGTAACCTGACAAATGTAAACATTAATGTTTCTCCTGAGAGATTTAGAGAATATACTGTGATGGGTAATCCAAATGTGACTCCCTATGTAGCTATGATAGCTACAGTGTATGTATTTTATGAATACCATAATTTAAATTTATGATTTATGATATATGTGTGTTATTCATAAATCTTATGATTTTCTAAGGTATGTGATGATTGAAAAGTATGGTTTCGTTTATTTGTATTTAATGATGGTCTAATGTTTTCCTTCTTTATATTATAACCCTTATTGAGCTTTATTCTCTCAGCCCAAATTTTTTAAATGTTTTCCACATGACTTAAATATGAATAGGATCAGGGATGGGATCAAGGAAAATTCATGCAGTCTAAAACATGGAAGTAGACATTTTTCTTTTTAAGAGTTATTATTTTATGAAAAAAATGGATACTAAGTAGTAGTGTCTACATGTAATTTTCATGTTGATATGTAATATTTATGGCCTAATTTAATTAAAATATAAACCTAAAATGATCCTCAATGTGAATTATTCATTTAATTCATAATTATGTAATATTTAAGGATGAGTCCTTATAGTTGGTAATCAGAGCTTGGTTTAGAAAACATTAGGGATTATGTGTTTTTTTTAGACACATGGTTAGTCCCGGTGCCTATTATTTCTTATAAATCCTTATTTTATATCTTTTTCTGATTAATGATAGTCAGTTATAAATTCAAGGAGGTGGATCTCAGAAGACATCCTTATCTGTTCCTGGTGACTTGCTTTCAATAATTATTGTAATGTCATGTTCGAATGATTTTGAAACTTTTTCTAGAATACAACTCACTTTCATTCTGTTGTTTGAGATATGAAATACCACCACTATACCCTGTTATCATTGTGGATCATGGGTGTTATTTAAAAAATCATATTTTAACAATATTTTTATATTTTCAAGAAATGAAAATATTATCAAGGCATTTTCAAATATATTACCTTATCAAATGATTTTTAAACAAATTATGAGTCTAAAAAGGTAGTTAATAAGGAGACCCTTGCACAATTGATTTATATTTTCTTTTAAAATATAGTCTCTCAGCACATACCAATTGAATTTTAAAAGGAACATTAATTAAACTTTTCTACTCAAATTCGGTCTGAATGTTTTATAGAAATCGTGTTTTATTAGATCTTTTGAAATTATATTTCATACATGATTATTTTCCAAAAATGTTTTTCTGTGAACACCCATATGATCCATGTTTTACAAGGAGTATTTGGATGAAAGAGGAAAATTATTTTTAAGGATATTTAAATCATTTTTGAAATGCACGGACCTTATACCTATGTGAACAAGATTATGATGAAGCTAAATGGACACCATGATCAAGGTATGATTTTTTTTCATATTGGGGATCATTTTATTTTAACATATAGTGGTGAAATTAAAAAATTGACAATATATATAAGACATCAAGTATTAAGATGTTGAGATCATAATGAATTGTGATGAAAATGAGAGGTATAAGAAAACCATTGAGGATAAAATAGTTTAGGGTTATTTTTGAGTTTTAGAAAAAGGACAACATGTAGGATGGGTGACAACTCATTACATCTGCAAAGGTTGTAGGAATCAAACCCACAATCGAAGGCCGGCAAGGGCGTATCGCTTACAATAGGCCTACATGAAGTACCTAGTTATAATGAAATATTATTTTAGTAAAATTATTTTATGGAACAAGAATATGTTGATTTTGGGAACTTATGTTTTATCAAATGGATATAATTAGAATAGGAAAATGATTTGGTGATTAAAGAATAATGGTTGTTGTGGAAGACGTTCTCTCTTTTAAGGAAACACTATATGCCTAAGAATGATAGAATACTATGGGATTTCAATTGTGGAATAATGGTTGAAATTTTAGTTTGGAATAATATATGTTTTTATTGTGAACATATGATGATTTGGTTTATTTATGAAAATGATTAACATATCATGGAAAATATGTGATTTGGTTAATAACTTTTCAAAATGAGACATTATGAGTAACTGAGGTTATTTGGAGATAAATGTTAAGCTTTATCTTAGAAGACTATATAATTAAATCTTTATGAGATTTGGGTTTCAATCTTAGTTTGGTTTACTTTGGGTGAATTATATTGACAGTTGTTTATTGAATGGTCTTTGTTGAACTTTTTGTTTTGTTTGACAAATTTTTGTGATTAAGGGTAGTTTCTCAATTTGTAAAAAGATTTTCCCATTTGGGTATTATCTGTTCTCACACAACCCATTTTTGTTTTAGTTGATGTATAAAGACAAAGGAAATATATAGTTCTTATTTTGTGGATTATGTGATTCTCTAGAAGATGATTCATGCGTTCTTAATGTGACCATGTATTTTTAAATGCTCATTGTTTGTAGAAAATATTATTTTTTGGTACAAACTTATTTAAGGATAAAAATATACTTATAGGTAAGTATATTTTTTCATGTTCTTATTATATGTAATAAAAGAATTCCTCAAAACTATGAAAAGGAATGTAAAACAAAAATGTTGTTGGTTTTCGTTTCCTACTGGGTAATCAAAGACTGTTTAACACTTCATAAGTTTGTGATTTTCTAGTTGTTAACATTTTCTTAATCAGGCTTTCTATAACTCTCCATTAGAACTTGACAGTTTTTTCTCTCTTCCATATCCATTTTTTCCTAGATGTTATCCAGGTATGGGATATCTCAGGTCACCTTTATACTTCCCTTTCTTTCTTTTAACATGATATTTTTACAGACTCTTTTATGATGTTGGACTTTTAATGAAGTTTCTATACCTGGTTTTAATATTGCAAGAATGCAATTCCCAAAAAGGGGGAAGGATGTAACATCCCAAGTAAATAAAAAATATGAAGATTTTCATCTTTATTAATATTTGTGAACAATATATTAATTCTACTTTAAAGGGGACACTATGTTCGACGACCTACCTGATACACAATAATGTGTTTCATTGAAATCTTATGTTGCACATTAATAATATAATATTACTTTTTTAATGGTAGTAAAATTTTATCTGATTTAATGATAGGAATGAACATAACTAACTACAAAATGGTTATATATGTTTGTTAAATGTTTTTATATTTATTTAATAAAATTTAGATGCTTAAAATGTGTATGAATCTAATTATAAACATAATTTAAATTAAAAGGTTGATTTACCACCTTTCAATAGAAAACTATCATTAAATATAGTTTTGGTCACTTTTATGTGTTCCTTTTAAAAAAATATTCTTTATAATTTGTACATCAATATTTATTTGGTTAAATTTTTTGCATTTTTATGATAAAATTCATTTTTATGAATATTGAAAAATACTATATTTTAAATCAAATGTGACTTTTAAACAAATTTATGTATATGGTTATATTTCCTTTTTAATTAGTTTTAAAGTGTAATAATATTATGTTTTTACCATTTAATCCAATGTTGGACATTGGAATTAATTTCACATTGAAATAGGACATAAACAAGTACCAATCTTTTGATAGTTATTGTTTCTTAAAAACCCGCTATTTTTTTTGATAACCGGAATTAATTGTAAATTAATTAATGCAAACTATAAATTTTGAATTTGGTAAAATATACATCATTTTCGAATTCGGAATATAAAATATAGCATTGGCTGAACTTTTGGTAGTAATCTGAAAAACATCAATTTTTGATTAAAAGTGAAACCACTAAGTAGTAATTAAAAACTATCATTTTCATTTAAATGAAAATTTACTGCTTTAGTGGATTGAATTTTGAAATTCTGACATACATGGTAGTTATTAGTATGTAAAATTTTGTTCAATAATATGAAAATAATATTTGGTGAATAGTAACTTTTGACTTTTATTTACTGCAGTTAATGGTAAATAGGGTAATTCAAGGTAAAAAAATTATAGTAGTACAAAATTACCTTAAATTTTGTCCAAAACCTATTTTATGATTCTTGGATGACCATTGGCATCCTTGGGATTATTTTTTGACCCCATGGAGACACTTGGGAGTGATAATTACACTTTTGATTAATTAATTAATTAAAAGTAAAGGCCAAAATGACAAAAATATATATATTTTAGTAAATTAATTTTAATACGGGGTTATATAAGTTATATTTTAGACTATAAATAATCATTATAAAGATAAAAATATTTACTACATCATGGTATTTCTTTTATAATTTTATACATCAAATAAATAAAATGATTTAGGACACAAAAATGATGTAGTATTTAACTCAATAATAAATGATTTAAATAAATAAGATTATAAATATTAAAATAACATCAAAAAACTATAAAATTATTATTGGATGATTTTATTGCTTCCATAAGTAATCATATATTTGTCGTTAACTATATTTGGACCTTTAGAAACTGAATTTCATTATATAATATATAATATTTTTACACATTCCTAAAGAGCCCCTCCTCCCCCTTATAAAAATTCCTCACATCTATATCATTATTGACATCTCAAATTCCCATTGGATCATCAAAACCCTGCCCAAATAATCTCTAAATATCCTTATATTCCACATATAAGGCTTACCTTAGTCATAAGTCACTTCATGAAGTCCTTCTTGTTTAAACCAAAGGGAGTTTCCAAAATTAATGCTAACAGTTTCTCATTCCTGTTTTTATTTTATTGTACTTGTACAACCCAAAAAATATTTTAATCCATTTTTTAATAATAAAACCAGTATCCTAAATATACTAGTATGTTTTTTTGAGAATTATGTGAACTACACATACACACACCTCCATCTAATGGGTGAAGAACACATTGTTTTTGTGAATAGAAAACTAACGCATCACAAAACGATGATTGTTCGATTATCCCCTACCTCCTATCATGGTGGAAATTAAGATGAAACTATATTTATATATTATATATATTATTTTTATGTTTTCTTTATTATTCTGTATTTTTATATTATTGAATATCATTATGGTTTCCATTATGGGTAAAAGTGATAATTTCATTTTGGGAAGTGTGGACTACCGGCCCCTCAAAATTATATGACTCATTAATGCAATATGTTGGACATATAAAGGATGGTGTTAATGATATTATATATGATATTATATTGTAGTTATAATATACCTATGTATAATTATGTATTAATTACATTAGTATAATAAATAGAAATGAATGTAGCATTCATGCGTACGTACTAGTTACTGTCTCCATGAACAATGAATTTCCTTTCATACATCTAAATGTTATGTACAATAATAAATATGCTTATATCCTAGATATATATGTTATATTTAAAAACTTATTTATGAATATCATTCTGGATATAATGAACTTTTGACTATGTGAACAACATGTAATTATAAGAAGTCCATTTTTGACTCGAGAACCAAATATCAAAAAATGAACGTTATTAACTTAATTGATTAAATAATGTCTATAACATTTTTATAAGTTATATCAAAGTAATAATAAACTTAAAAAAGGTTATTATGAATGTATAAATTAAAATTATTTTATTATTCTAGAATAACAAGGAACAAACACGTTAAGTCGGACATGAGGTAAGTGGTTTCTTATCTCACTTTTAATTCTGTAATATTTCCATTGTTCTCCACTAATTTATTGCATGTTGTGTATTGTGTGATTAAATTTTATATATATTATCAGGATCTTATTTATATTCATGTTATTATGTGATTAATTTCATGGTTATTATTTTTTGGTCATATGACTCGATTGATTATAACGTGGTAAGGGATTTTTATCTCACTGTTTATTCCCATGAGTTTCATGCTATATTTTCCACTATTACATTATGTGCGGTGTACGTACTACACAATATTGTATTTATTGATTAATATAATTCAATTTACGGGTTGTTATATCTTAATTTTATGATCATTCTTTCTCGGGTCGTATGTTACGTAAGTTACCAAGTCAGTGAGGGAATATTTTAACCCAATTTCCATTCCTTGGGTTAATCTTCTAATTATTAAAAATGTCATGCTATGATTATGTGTGGAATCACTATTTATTTATTTATGTTTTAATTTACACTCCAATTTGCGTGTATATACTTTTGATACACATAATCAATATATTGATAAATTCTCATGTCATCGATATGAACTTGATAAGAGTAATTTTAACTCAATTTCAATTCGTTGAGTTAAACATCCAAGTCATTGGTTTTGTCCTAAAAATAACATGTCTGAATTTACTATGATTGATTTACAATTAATATCCATTTATATTGATTTTATTTATATTTTTCACACATTATTATGTAATTTATTTATCCTTAATCTAAGGATATAGATTTTATAATAGATTTTGTCTCAATTTACATTCCATTGAGACTTCAATGTTCTTATGCACCAATTAAATTTTTTACGCTATATATACTATCCCTTGGAATATTATATCATAAATCACTTTATTATCATGATATTATAATTTTTTGATTTAATTATAGTCCTCAATTATTTGTATTCATGCGTCTCTCATTTTGTTAAAAACTCTTTAACTAGAATATCATTATAAATATTTTAAAGATATAATTTTCTTTATATTTCTCATTAATGTCAACATTTCAAAAATGGGTTTTAGTAATTATTTATATGGACATTAATGTTTTCAAATGATAATTCATTTAAAAGCTTCAAATTGGTATCAAACACTCTGATTCAAAAATCTCTTTATTAAATGTTTTAAATGGTTTTAAAAATGGTTTGATAAAGCATTGTTTTTTTCAATATCCTAATTCATATAATTTGATTGGAATTTTTAAATGTTATGTTTCTTATATGGTTGTGTTATATGTTATGATTATGGTTATTGGTCATTTTATATATATACGGGTGGTTCCATGATAAACCTATGGAGGGTGATCCCGAGATTGCTCTCCAATTCATTGGGTAATGTGATCGAGGTGAACGTTAATGTTTCTCCTAAGAGATTTAGAGAATATACTATGATGGGTATTTCAAATGCAAATCCCTATATAGTTGTGATAGAAACAATGTACGTATGTTATGAATTTTATAAGCTACATTTATGATTTATGATTTATTTGTGTTATTCATAAATCTTATGATTTCGTAAGGTATGTTATGATTGAAAAGAATTGTTTAAATGAATTTTCTTTAATGATAGGCTAATGTATTCCTTCCTTATTTTATAACCCATACTGTGCTTTTTATACCCATCCCATGTTTTGGAAATGTTTTCCACTAGACATAAAGATGAATAGTGTCAAGGATTGGATCATGGAATAGTCATGTGGTCTAAAACATGGAAGTAGACATGTTACTTTTTAAGTGTTTTTATTTTATGAAAAAATAGATACATAATAGTAGTGTCTACATGTAATTTTCATGTTGATATGTAATAGTTACGGCCTAATTCTCGAAAACACTAATCCTGAAAAGATCCTCAATGTGAATTATTCATTAAATTCGGGATTATGTAATGTTTAAGGCTGATTCCTTATAGTAACATTCAGAGAAGAAATAATGTTAATAATGTTTATCTCATATTTTTCATTTATTAATAATATTATAAATTAATTATTTTTAAAAAAATGCACATTATTAACCACTTTAATATTATTCCTACATTGAATAAACATATATCTCATTCCTAAAAAATAAATTAATTCATATAGGAATTAAATATTCTATATGAAAACTAATAACTCATGAGAATTTACTTAATAGTTCCCCATATAAAGAAAAAACCTTTTTCATGTTACTATCCCCTGTGAAATTTAACTTGGTTTACCATGAGTTCAACTCCCAAGAAATATTGGCTCATGATGACTAAAGAATAAACTTATAAAAGAACCCATGATGCACTGTTTTTTCAACAAAATATATCATGAGGCAAAAAAACCTCTAATAAAATAAATAGAATAGAATAAATGAATTTGAACTTGTATTTAAAATTCCAGATTTACATTAATCAATTTCTGAATTCTAAATTACTTCATTAATGTATCAAATTTTAGTCATAATATATAATTACATTAAATTACATCAACTTCGAAATTATTTTTAATATTTCCAATTTATCCATTTAAAAAACCCAAGATAAATTTTATAATGAATATATAAATTTATTTTTTATTAGGGATATTTGAGTGTAAAAAATTTATTGATTTACTAAATGTGTATGAGAATGACATAATTTTTCATTTACATAACATTATTAATAAAAGATTAAAGAAATAAATATATATATAAATATGAAAAACACTATAATATAATATTTTGTTACTGAATAATTATCTAAATTGTATCATACATAATTTATAAAAAATAAATTTATGTTTTTCAAAATAATATTTCCACATATTTTTTATTATGGAAGATAATATTTTTCAAAAAAAGTTACAATGGCCATTTATTGGAGTGAAAGAATAAATATTATATTATTAATATACATATTTTTACTCTAAAAATGTTGAACCCTATCATATTTCCTTCAAAAAAAATTATGATTTTATTAAAAAAGTTACCTTATATATATTCTAAATATTATAGAAATGTTGTGAATAATTTATAGTCAATAAAAATCAAATAAATTATTAAATTTGATTCCTTAATTGAAATACAGTACACATATTACCCAATTATATATAATTATAGACTTAATGTGAATTTTGTGACACACAACACAAAGTATTTTATTTTATTTTAAATATATATATATTAGGGTTGGGGTAATTATATATATATATATATTAAAATCATATTTTAATTTTCATTATGTTTTATTAATATTAAAAAATGATTTTGTTTAAAATAACATTTAGTAAATGGTTATTTTTGTAAATCATGTGAAAGTTGTGTTGTGGAATTTTTATAAATTTTTCGTGGAAGATATTATGAATATCCTTATAAAGAATATTTCTTAATAAGTTTGTGATCAGATGATCAAACATAACGAAGAGTTTAATAGAGTGTCTAATGTCGCTGGAAATTGGATTCAGAATATTTATGATGTAGATGATACATACAATGATAATAATTCAATAAAAATTTTAAAATAAATTCATATGATGCATTTATTATATCAAGGATATCAATAACAAGGATAAAATGACAATATAATCTATATGAAATAGAAACATGTTTTAATTATTCCATATGCATCATATCAGAATATTAACCATTAGTCATAAATGTTTTCAAGAGATTAATAGTTTAAATTCTATTAATACTGATATAGTGGAATGTTTGTGATAAAAAGTCATTCATCAGATCAGAAACATATGATTATTCCAGAATTATCATATGTTTATTTTTATTAAAGTTAATTTTTTTTATTTTCTGTTCTGAGTGATTTTTGCGATTCAAATGCCAATGAATCTTAAAAAGGATCAACATGTCAAATTTATAATATCCATGAAAAGAAAAGTGGTAGATCATTTCTTTTATCAACCATAATATTGAGGAATTTCACATATTATTTACTGAAATGAATTTCATAAGAGGGATAAGTAGTTGAGGGATATAAAATTATTAGTATTCAATCGTAAAATCCTAATTTTATAGGATGATGTTTTTTATTGTATAAAATTTAAAGTTTTGATCCATGATATTATATTTATATAATAATAAAAAACGGACTGTTCAAAAATATGTATGTTTTGAGGTTTCTATGATTAGGTGGTCTTTAAAAATATGAATGAATAAGATTATTCATCATATGTTCATTAAATATGATAAGCTATCAAATGTATAGTCATATCTGAGAATACATGATCATATAGAATATTTTGTGAACTATTAAATCATATGAAGAACATGGATTATATTGGTAGACATATTAAAGTTTCAAATTGTCATTTTTACAGGTTTTTGAGTTATTTAGATTTTTAAAAAAGCTTTTCAACCATTTTCCATATTATTTAGACATCAAATTGTGTAATAATTTATGTGTTTTTTATAATAGGATCGATAGAAAATAATATGAGTTATTTATTTGGGTCAATATTACTAGAATGTAGAAAATAGTCCTAGATTAAAATGGTGTGGTCTATCAGTTTCTATAAAGATCATTTGAAAATATCTAAAATTAAAAAATATTAAATTTAATGAAGTTTTATAGAACTCATGATTATCTATGAAGATACCAGAAGTGTCTATAATAGTTCCAATGAAATTAAAATAAATATAATATTTTGATTTGTTAATTTCTATAATAAATATAGAATTTCATTTCCATCCATTTTTATATATAGAGACCCTATAAATTGGATTGTAATATACAGTGGTACAAAACACTGTTCACCCCATTCATTAAATATGACATTTCATTGATCTTGTTTCAGAAGTATCTTTTCTAACAGATGTTCTTTCATGTTCATGAGTTATTTTTAAATAGAGGATGTCGAACAGAATAATTAATAGAGAAGTATTATAATTATTTATATATAAAAAAGGATAATATGGGTATCAATCAGAGTTAATCAAACAATGTCATCAGCCATAGGCAGAATAGATAAATCTAATTAGATGCAGATTTTCAAAACAACCCTTATAGACCAAATGTAATAAATAATACATTCATTGTGGGATCAATTTTGTTTATATTTTTTTTAAACTGATGGGATTCAATATTATATTTCAATTATGGTTATAAAGGGTGGATAATAGGTACTCATACAAAAAAATATTTTTCACATCTTCATAGTATTGAATATCTATCTAACCATAGTGGTTAGTATGAAAAGGATATAGGTTCTAATCATGATGGGAAATCGTTCAAATATTTTCACCTTATTTAATTTATTATATTTATCATCATTTAACTATACTAATATTTTATATGAATCAAACTCTAGTATGATATATTTTTAAGGATTCCCAATGATTGATATTTACTAAAAGAATTCAACTAATTCACACCCCCAATCAGTTTCTCTGTGATATATTTTGAATTTAGTTGGTATCAGAGTGAAGGTCCTTCTATTCAATCCTTAAAATAGATAACGTCACTCACATATATAGTATAGTAATTCAAATATTTTAAAAAAAATATTATGGTTCGAAACAAATGATTATTCCATATCTTATATATCATTTCGATGATGATGTCGATCCTATATTAATTGTGTTTCCACACATTTTGAAATATCCCCCAATGAATTTTTTTAAAAAAATATATTTTGAAGCTGGTCAAAAGGATAAAAAAATATTTCTTATGTATCTATCAAAAATTGATTATATGATGGTTATTGATCCTAAAAATATTTCATGGGAAAACAATGAATGTATATTCTAAATTAATACTAAATTGAATGAATAAATGATAAAAAAATATATTAACATGTTTTATGTCATATTAATGGATGATAAAGAAATAATTAGTGAGAAATTCACTAGATTAAATGAATTTGTTTTCAACAACATCTGTTTCAGAGTTGTCTTTGGTAAAATTTCAATTGTTAAAAACCTCATATGAAACTATTCGTACATGTTTTATTCTATAATTGGTACTTCTTACGATAAAGATTAATAATATCTTGATAAACTACAAAACATTATTATTTTTTATATAATGAGAAATTACATAGTTTTAAAAAATAGTATTAATGATTAAATTCCTTTTAATGTTATTATAATGATTAAAATCCATTATTATGAAGAAGTTGTTCCTTTTTATTCTGATGATAAATACAATAATTATTTGAATTATAAAATCATATCTTTAATCCCTACAAACATTCAAAGGGTAACTGGAATGAATTCTTGAAATATTCTTCAATAATTTTTAGCACATTTTTTAATCATGAATTTTACTATAAATTTCCCCAAATAAATAAGTTATTTAAATCACTAATATCTCTTTACAAACACCTTAGTGGAATATGTTTTCTAAAACCTCATAGATAGAACATACATACACTAGTGGCGAGAATAAGTTTATTAGAATCAAAATAAGTATGATGACTAAAAAAATGGAATCTATTAAAGGAAAAAATTCATCAATGGTTGAATGTTATGGAAACACCATAATATTATTATAAAATTTTGATAATAAGAAATTTTCATCAAATATTGATGAAGGAGAAGAATGAAAGAAATCTTATATGTAATATTGGATAAAATACTAACATTTTCATGTCTTGATCAAAATATAATATTCAATAATGAAATCATAATGATGTAGAAATATAGTGTAATTATTTTTAAGGAATTTTTTTAATACGAATGAAGATTACAACATCCATTAAATAATGTGATAGAAAATATTTATTTATGATTAAGAAATGGTTATCAAAAAGAACATTAATAAATTTGAATATAAGAAAAATAATGCTTAAAAAACAATCAATTCTCTATAAATTAGAATGTATAGAAATAAATATGAATGAAAATTTCATAATAAAATCAATAGTAAAAGGTAAATCGTCTAATTTGAAGAAAAGTCTCACTCTAGGATTCATGTAAAATATATACCAACTAAAAAATATCATCTAATTTTTATATCATTTCATGTTTTAAAAATATTGTTTCGAAAAATTGGGTTTATAAGGGATTAGATAAACCTATCACGTCAACAAAAGATTAAAATTTCATTAACATAGAAAATGGCCCACATGTAGAGTATCTTAGAGTTAAAATAACTTATTAACCTAAAAAATGTATCTAACAATCATGATTATAGATCAAAAAATAGTTATTTTACCGATTTTTTAAGGATTTGGATTTATTGGAATAGAGCATAATATTTTAGGCATAATTTTTCTTTTATTTGAGGAATTTATGTATTGTTGGGATGTAATGGACGAAGATGAAAGAGGTACCATAAAAAACATGGTATATTGGAAAATTGAATTATAATAAAGAAAAAAACATCTATTTTTTATTTGATATATGATGAATGTGGAAGATGTGACATGGCTGGACACCATGTTGAATAATATATGACAAAACATATAGGGTTTTATTCATTGTTATAAAATAAAATGATTTAGGATAGAATAGATTTGAGGAAATATATTTTTTATTGATATAATGTTAAAACAAACAAATATAAAACCATGGAAATTTTATTGTTATTTTTCATCACACATTATTTGTGATTCATAAATATTGAAATACAGTAAAAATCATTAAGGATGATATGTTACGTTCTTGAATTATACTACCTCAAAAATCAGAGGAATTTGAATTGTTGAGATTGAAGAAGGAATGTTAAATTTATATTAAAGGCTGATATGAAGATGAACAAATATATTACATACATAGTGAATGTAAACATTATGATTAGGGAAAAGATTTTATTTTTATGAATGATTCAGGTATCATTAGAAGTGTGGAAGATGGAACTGTTTTTATGAGAGGAGAAGGAACCAGTGGAAATATTTATTAACGTAGATAATTTGATTAATCAAATAATCGAATTGATGAATATGTGAAAATCTTAGAGAACCATAGACAGGGACCTCATTGGAAAATATAATGATGGATTTATCTATTTTTTTAAAATTCTTTTGAAAATAAGAGGTGATTATATTTTTATAAAATGTTTGAAATGGAAAAAAATTATTAAAAGTCATAAGAATGTTGAGGTGATGATTGGAAAAACTCATGGATCAATTAATTAAAATATTTTTCAACTGATTAAGCATCATTCCAAAAAAATACATTATCAACTTTTTTTATGATTTTATTTGGTTGAGTAACATCAATTTCATGAAACAGAAATCAGAGGCTGCCGAAAAATTATGATTTTCTAAAAATGATGTTAAGAGAGAAATAGGGATTTATTGGAAAATGTGACAATATATAATAATATATTGTTCACATAGACTGTATTGGAAACTTATTTGAAAAATAGTGGAATAAAAAATCAGTATATTTCACTATAGACCTCACAAAATGTTTGATTAGTAGAAACAAAAGATATATGATTTGTGGAAATGCGATAAAGCTTGTTAGTAGAATTGAAAATTTGAATGGTATACTATAGAGAAGAAATTTGTATTGTTGTACATTTACAAAATAGATTATTTTTTAGATTTTAATACATTATAAATTACCATATTATGTCGTATAAAAAACATTCATTGAATTACTTCGATGAATAATGATGTATCTGTTTAAAAAAAGACCAAAATCCATATCATGAAAATTTATATGAGAATTTTGATATGGGAATTTACATCTGATATTCACCTAATACAAGAAGTTATAAATGTTTGGTAAAGAGTTAAAAAACTCTTAGTGGATCATATCTTGTAATTTCTTTTGAAAATAAAAATTCTTTAATCAAATTTGTTTAGAATTTTTATGATCTAAAAATAATGACTTATAATGTGAACGAAAAAAGTTCAAATAAGATATATGAATAATTTGATGAATCATGTGGTGACTAAAGTGATTATGACACTGAAATTTGGAAATTTTCTATACTAAATTTTTTGAATCATAATATATTTTTATGAATAATTAATATATGGTTCACACAACAATAATGAATGGAATAGAAAATAAGTCATTTGTTGTTTCAAAAATTGTATTAAAATAAATTCAAAAAGAAATTTAACACAAGGGATGGGTCGATGAAAAGAATGGTGTGTTGGATTGGAATGAGATAAACAACATCTCGGATTTTGTTCTACTTTTGGTAAATAAAAATGTCATTATAATAAAATAGGTGTTCTGATACAAGATGATTGAACATATAGAAGTATCAAGAAATAAAAAATTACATGTTTGTATATTTCATGTACATATTGAAAAATTAGATATTGTATGTTCTCAACCTTTTCTCGAGTAATCTCAAGTGTGATTATAGGGAAAAATATTAAATTACATTTCATTTGAGTTATGACATGGGGTTTTTTTGGGTGGAGTTTTATGATTTTTTTTCAAAAAAAACTACCGTGCATGGTTGGCACATGATTAGTGTAAACTGTTCTCCCTCCATAGCTTACAGGGCTGACCCCCAAAAAAGGGGTATGCATGGTTGGAACATGGTTTGAAAACCTATGCACACAGGCCCTAGTAATAGTGAAACCATGGATAGTGAGGGTCACACGGTTGGTGCATAGTTTCCCTAACCATGCCCCAATTCCTAGAAAAAATGTGCATGCAACTTGTTTTTTACAAAATTATTTAGTCTTAAAATCCCTTGAACACCTGAAAATATACTATTTTACCATTGATTGGGACTAGAAATGTTTTATAATTTCATATCCTACAAGAGGTTATCTAAGGATTTCCAACCACCACTCTTTGAGATTCAATTCCTGAATATAATATCCGCTCTTCTCCTAGTAAGTATATATCATCTTGATCTCTATTCCATTATTTTATTTCTTTCACTATAGAGCTTCTGGTGGAGTATATCTTCTACTTATATAGATCTATACCTAATTAGTGATAACAAGAACTAGGATTTAAAATACTAATCTATGTTGATAATATCTTAATAACATTGATCATGATTTAGGTATTTATATTTGTAATTTAGATCCATATTGTTGTGTAGCTCAGATTTTTGAGATTTTTGTTCAACAAACATTCATCAATGAATTTAAGTAGTTGTTCTAGGACAAATTTACAATATTCACGTATTTGATTCATGTATTCATGATTATATAATTTATTGTATTCTTTGTAAATTTAAATCCTAAATTAGGTTATTTAATATGACCAATTGATCTATTGATGCGCTGTTGAATTATTTGATTGATTGGGGAAGTAAGCATGAGACTAAGATTCTGTACTATTTGAAAATTTAAATGGTGGAAAATAATTTGGAGAGTTAGGGTTTCTGATCTATATTATTAATCTAGGTATTGATTATGATATATTGAATTGTCTAGATTAGTATAATTAATTGTGAATAATTATGTGTAATTATACTATGATCGTGATAATTAATGGCGGGATTAATTATGATTTGTTGAGATTTTGAATGAGATAATTAATGCTGGGTAAATATTATTGATATACCAAATTTGATATTAATTAATATATTTTATAATTAATTTATGTGATTTCCGAAGATAATTCTTTGAGGACTTAATTAAGGATGATGATTTATTTTTCTAATTTTTGAATTAGTAAGGGAATTGATGTGGATTATTAATTATCAACTACTTTTGTGAATAAATGAATGAGAATATGGTCATTAAATAGAGTTGTTTTAATTATATCTTGTCTATTTTATGTATGAGTAAATGAAAGATAACATGGTTATTTAAATGAGAGGTATAAATGGTAACTTGTTCATTGAACTTATAAGTAAAATAATGGGAACATGGTGATTCTGTTAAAAATTAACAAAGGTAACATGGGTATCCTACTTATGAATGTTGTGATTAGTTTATTTGGTATTTATGTTTGAATTTTATGATTGGTAATAAAGTAACACTATCGAAAGGACTCATATAATCATTTATAGAACCCAGACACAAGTCGAATCAGGTTCTAATATATCTTATTATCTTTGAATACTTTGATCCCAAGAATGAGTAATATTAGGAATGAAGATATGATATTACCTATAGAATGATTAATGATAATGTATGAGATATAGTGTGTATTGAGGTATGGGTACCCCATGAACTGTGGAGTGAATATGACTTTATGAAGATTAAATAATAATGTCATAACTGATTATTTATGCATTGTATTATTTTCATTATGGAACTGCATTCAATACAATTTGACTAATTTTTTTACAAACTTTTGGTGGTGTCTCACTGAGATGTACTAACACAATACATCTACTATTGGATTGGTTCTCAAATAGACTTCACTAGTGCAAGATATGTTATGGGATAGGGCCCCAGGTTAGAATGATGGTTTTGAAAAGATATTTGATGATGGAACTGGACATGGTTCTGGACCCACAATGGAGTCATTAGTGTCTTTATTTTTAGTTTTATTTTTATGAACTATGACACTTATATTGGCATAACATGTTTTCCCTTATAATTGAAAATTTTATTTTCTATTTTATTTGTCTTAAGACATTGGTACTTTTTAATATTTACATATGCTTCCACCATTTATTAATTACATTCACTGGTGTATTACTCTAGGAAAAAATGGTATAGCCTCCCAATGATAAACTTTATAGAACAAAACTTCTAATTGGTAGTCTCTACTGTACACAATGGTGTTCTTGAGATCCTGTTACAAACCAAATTGAGGAACTATTATAATGCACCCAGGACAAGATGTTGTAAAGTGGTATCTGAGGACCAGTTTTCATTCTTTTTCTTTAATATTACATGTTGTGAATGGTATACCTAATACTTTGAATTTTCAGTTAATTTTAATTAGCTCATGCATTGGAGTTGCAAAAAAATGTATGAGGGAAAACCCCAGTACTCAGAGTCAGATTGTTATTATTAATTTTTTCTCTTATAGTTGAATATTGTTTCCCCTTGGGTGACACACTTATGTTGTAAAGTAATTTGTGTTTCTAATAATATTTTAGTATTGACTCATGTCCTAGAATAGACCAATATTTGATTCTAAATGTATCATTATAGGCTCTTAGGGCCATTGTGACATGTATCATATTAGGCACGCAAGGTAAAACTTGTTATGGGTATGTTTTGAATGTGAACTATTTCTCTTATTTGTGAGATTAAATTGAAAATTGGTGCCTAAAATAAAGAAGGGAATTTTTAAATTGTTGTAAAATAAGACTAATTGGCTTATATTCAAGAAGCTTTTTAATGATATCGTGTTTACCCTTATTAACCAAAAACTAAAAGTAAGATAGTTAAGGGTGATGATAGTTCCTCGGTTTGACCGTGTGGAGAAATGTGGGGAAAAGTCATGTTGTGGCCTATTTTGATTATTCCACTTATGTAAATTTTATAAGGATGTGTTATGAGACCTAATATGTGTGTTAGCATTGTAGATAGAATGCATCCATGACGCTTGTTGAGGGACCAATCAAGGGGTCGGGCTGGGAATGGTCTCTTGATCAGGGAACTTAAGTCATAGATGATGCTCTCTAATGATGAAGGGGAGTTCTTTATGGATAATAATTCTGATTTCATGCAATTATAGTGAAAATATTTAATGAGTTGACAGGGGAGTTTCCATTGCATTACACACTGTATTTTAATGCATAGGGTTGGATTGAGGGTCATGAATTCTTTGATGAGTCCATTCCGAAAGAACATGAACATTTATAGAATCCAATTGAGAGGAGGGTCAACTATGGTTACATATATTCTAAAGGGATCAATAAATCACTGGTGGTACATTCAGGTACGAACATCGGAAACTAATGATATGTTATAGAATTAATTCGTTGAGAACACAAATACAAATACACAAAGACAATATAAAGCCAATAATTAAATACATCTGACCCATGGGAGCATGGCCCAGATTGATTTGGTAAGAAGTTACATAGATCTAAAATTCTGTGCTCTAACATTTACAGGAGAGGAGGAAACTACGGAGAAACACTTTATGGGTGGACATAAGTGTGATATAATGCCCCTAGTAAATCTTTTACAATAAATGATGTTTTCTAAAGTTGGGGGTCAGTGTCACAACCCCCTCCCACCAAAGATGCCCCTCCTGAGCTGGAAATGGTGAAAGGGAGATAATGACCCCCGAGTCCTGCCTCTAGTAGGCCCCGGAGTTGTGACTAGCACAAAGGGTATGAGTTTTCCCAAATATGAGAGGCATTAGCCTTTTATTATTTAAGATCAGGAAATGGGACAAGTCATCTACCAAAAAGGAAAAGAACAAGTGTATAGAAATAAAACCAAACCAAGCCCACATGCATGTTTAAACAATTTTATAACAAGGTGTAAGTACAAGAATGCTCAAAGTACAATACCAAAAGAAAACAAGAGTACAAAAACTGCAACATCTCCAACTGTCCGACTAGTAGGGTCCCGCACGGCCCTGGTAGTCCTCCTGGAAACCTGAAAGTAAACGTAGGGTGAGCATACTAGTATACTCAGTAGGGAAACCTAAATCTCTCTTTCACAAGTGGGGAGACATCCTAATGTCCCGTGAGAACAATAGAAGAAACCTAGAAAAAAATTCTATCCACTCAACCTCACCAGCCACTCTCACCAAAAACACAATCACATCAGGTAGTAGTATATAAAAACAAGAGTATTGGGTACCCCGCACCATTTCCCACTAGTTAGATGCTCTTCCAAATGGCGAACATCCTGACGCTACCACACTCTTCCCACCCGCAAACACCTGGGCCACAAGAAACACACATCCCGCCTGCACACACCTAGGCCTCACAACCACATAACCAAACTGCACACACCTGGGCCTCATCCCAAAGGTTCTTGGGAAATAGTAATAGTAACAGAACTCTCGCCTGAAGACACCTGGGCCTCATCCCAAAGATTCTTGGGAAAACAAACCTACCCGAAGTGTCTTGGTCCAATCCACCCCAAACAAAACCTACCCGAAGAGTCTTGGGTGTAAGGTCTCCTCATGCCATCATAGCCTATGGAAGAAGGACTAAGAAAGAGCTAGTAATTATGGGAAAACACCCTCTCCCATGAAATGGGAGTGTTCGGCACTATGTGCTCAACATGGGTGGGGTGCGCCAAAACACAAAGATACAGATATATATATGTATACCAAACACATAGCCCAACCTATGGATTCTAAACAGAGAAACTAAGAACGTGCCTCAACACTGCTACTACGAAGAATGCATAAAATAAACAACCCCAACCCCATTTAGGTTTTCACGTTTTAGCATAATTAGTTTATTTAGTTCCTTATCTATTGGGCAACCAACCGCAACCAACCATATCAATCGTTCATGAAACATATACCTGCCATCCGCAAATCAAGTTAGGAAAACACAAGCAGCACAAAAAAGTCCTTCTTATTAGCCAACCAACCCCATTGATTATTAAACCCGTTCCATTACCATGCCCCACCATTCATTAACTCTTCCACATTTGATTTATTATTCACAACCCATAGTTATTTCACATTCAAACCCATCCCTACAGCCCCACTGCCAACTGCCATAACCACAACCGCATCGTACATCATCATCCCTTGATACCATTTATCGCAGCCCCGCTGCCCACCTGATCCACAACAACCAACAAAACAAGGTTTGTGCCACATCAGCGCCCCTTTATCATCATTTACCATAGCCATGCTGCCCGTTCTATTCGTAATAACCCAGGATTCACCCCCCCTTTCACACAAAATGTAACCAAGCCAAATCCCACGTGTTCATTATTCCATTTTGTTTAACCAGGGTGATCACACAAGGGTTCCAGATTTTAATCATCCAAATTTATGTGATTAACCAGATTCCACATTCCACAAGGTTTCATTCAAAAAAATGGTCTACAAGATAGGGAAACATTTAATTTCACAATCAATGGCCCCCAACAACCATGATTTTCAGTATGAAGAAGCCTATCCAGTTCACAACATAATATCACAGGATATAAGATAAACAAAACAACTTCCCCATCCCCGTTCTTTAACCAGTTATTATCTTTATTTAATGGTTCAAATGATTCTCATGAAAACAAGAGGATACCCACACCGCATGATGCACAAATTATAGAGACAAAGGTAAAAAAAATCTCTACCTCAATAAGTTCTAATCACAACGCTCCCCCGGATCAACCTTAGAAGACGTCCGTCGGCGTCCGTCACCTCTGTCGAGTCCCGACAAAACCTCATCGGGTGCAAGTTGGAAAGGAAAGGACGAATGAAAGACAACAGATCTAAGCAAGGATGTTCCGCCTCGTGGTTATGATCTCGTGGCCACTGACGGATCGTAAATCGGATCTCGGACGAAGAAGTTATGGAAGAAAAGGAGCCTTCGAGTCTCTTGGGAGAGCTCTGATAAGAGGAATGGGGGGAGAGGGGTGAGTTGAAAAGGAGGAGGGGAACCCACCTTTTATAGGTGGGAAAAACAAAAGTACATGGCATGTACATTATGGTACATGGCGTGTACTCATCCTTTTCACACGGTCACCACGCGGCTTCCAACACGGCCTTCAATGTGGCACGCGACCGTTGACTGGTCAACACACGGCTTGAGGGTAACACATACGCGGGGAGGGACTACACGGCGTGTAGTATTGGGTACACATCCTGTACCCATTTATTTGACATGGCAAGGACACAGCCTTGAACATGGGGTATACCCGATGAGGGGGTACACGACGTGTACTCACACTACACATCGTGTAGTTTCAAAATTATGAAAAGTGCGGGAAAAGTACATTTTACCCTCCAGAACACTTCGTGAACATATTTTTGACAATGGAATGGGCTGGAGAGGTCCGAGCCATTACATCAGAAACCTCTTAAAACATTCTCATCCTCGAGAATTCAAAAACCAACCCAGAGGAAACCCAACAAGATACTTCTTAGGGTTCTCATTATAACAGGAACCCAACCAACAACCCTAATCATATGTGTTAGGAATTACTTCTCCTTTTTCGAGATATTATCCACTTTATGCGGCACTGACTCGCCTTCACAAGTTTAATCGCATCCTCATTAATGAGTCTAGATTAATAATTGGGTCTTACCACTTTCATACATTAGGATTTTTCAACTTGCACTACCCCCAACACCACGCAACCAACACACTTCCTGAACATGTGGTTTGGGGAAAATTCCTTCTCATATGTCGAGATATTATCCGCTTTAGGAGGCACTGACTTGCCCGCATAGGTTCAATCGCATCCGCATTAATGCGTCTTGATTAAGGATCAAGTTTTTCCCTTTCCCCATACATCCGAACATGCTACACACTTCTATATAACAAGGACACAAAAGGTCTCATAACCGACAAGACAAGAATTCCATATCAAAGGTACAAAGTATAACATGAACACAATTCTTAGAAGAAACAAGGAAAAAAAGTCAAAACAACTCCGGGTACTTAGCGTGCATCTGGGTCAGCCGCTCCCAAGTGCTCTCCTTGAGGCCGCCAAGCCTCCACAACACACGAACCAATGGAATGGTTCATCCACAGAGCATCTTCTCCTTAAGACTCTCGATTCTGACTAGTCATTCCTCAAAGGTCGCGTCGTCTCCCATATCTAACTCTCCCCAGTCGATAACGTGGGAGTCATTGTGTAAGTACCGACGAAGCTGGGTGATGTGGAAGATGTCATGAACTTTCTCCAACTAGGGTGGCAGGGCCAGCCGATATGCCACCTTGACAACTCGCCTTAGCACCTTGAATGTTCCGATGAACCTAGGGGAGAGTTTACTCCCCTTCCCGAACCTCCGATGCCCCCGTCGAGGGGAAACATTCAAGAACACATGGTCTCCCACCTCAAACTCCAAAGGCCTCCTTCAATGATGAGCATAAGTCTTCTGTCAGTCCTGAGCCGCTTTCATCCTCTCACGCACAAACTGAACCTTCTCTGTGGTGCTCTGTACTACCTCTAGCCCAAGAGAACCTGTCTCACCAACCTCTACCCAGCAAATGGGTGAACGACATGGTCTTCCATACAAATCCTCAAACGGTTCCATGACAATAGTAGAGTGGAAGGTGTTGTTGTAGGAAAACTCTACTGAAGGCAAGTGTCGTACCCATGATCCTCCGAAATCTAGAACGCATGCTCGCAGCATGTCCTCCAACATCTGGATAGTCCGCTCTGTCTGTCCATCGGTCTGGGGGTGGAAAGCAGTGCTAAGGCTTAGCCGGGTTCCAAAAGCATGATGTAACCCCCTCCAGACTCGTGAGGTAAACCGAGTATCCCGATATTAGACGATAGTCTTTGGAACTCCATGCAAACACACCACCTCGTCTACATACCTCTGTGCTAAGGCAATCACCGGGCCTGGCTCCTTAATTGCTACGAAGTGAGATGATTTCGTCAGTCGATCCACCACTACCCAGATATCATCATAACCACCCTGAGCTCTGGGAAATCCTGTGACGAAGTCCATTTAGATTTCATCCCACTTCCACTCTAGGACATCTAAAGGACGCAACAAACAACTAGGAACATGGTGTTCAGCCTTCACTTGCTGACACACTACGCATTTAGCCACAAACTCCGCCATTGCCCGTTTCACCCCGGACCACCAAAACTGTTCCCTCAAGCCTCAGTACATTTTTGAAACTCCTTGATATACAACCAAGGATAAGCTATGGGAATCACGGAGAACTCACTCACGCACCGCCTCTAGAATAAATAACCTTCCATGGAAAATCATCCAATGTCGGCTGTCCTCTGACCATCCTTCTGGAGCATTTTCCTGATCGACACGATCCCGCATTACTTCCGCCTCAGAGTCCCCCCACTGAGACTCTTCCACCTACTACAACAAGGAGGGTTACACCGTCATCTGAAACAAACAGCCTCTAACACCTTCTACCCTTGCATCCAAGTGCAAGGAAGCCAAATCTCCCATCACCTTCCAATTATCAGCGGATTCCCGAACCAATTCCTGATGCGACACCCTGCTTAGGGAATCTCCCACAACATTTCCCTTACCTTCAGTGTAAGAGATCTCAATGTCATAGTCTTGGAGAAACTCGACCCATCTCCACTTCCATAGGTTCAGGTCACACTAGGAGAAGATATAACACGGGCTCTTGTGATCTGAGAAGACCACAAAGCGCTCCCCAAGGAATAAATGTCGCCACAAATTCAGGGAGAACACTACTGCTGCAATATATAGGTCATGGGTCGTATAGTTACGCTCGTGAGGGCGTAACTGCCTAGACCCATAATAGATCAATCCCTTCTTCTGCATCAGCACGCACCCCAGAACAAGGACAGAATCATCACAGAACACCTCATACAACAACCCTTCCTCTGGAAACCTGAGTACGGGAGCACTGACCAACTTCTCCTTAAGGTAGTCGAAAGCCTTCTGGCACTGATCGCTCCATAGGAAGATAGGGTTCTTCCTATTCAATGCCGTCAATGGAGTAGCAACTCGAGAGAAGTCCGAAATGAACCTCTGATAGTAACCTGACAACCCCAGGAAACTACAAACTTCCACCATGCTCTTGGGTGCTGCCCAAGAAACAATTGCATCCACCTTCGATGGGTCCACTAACTCTCCATTCTGAGACACTACGTGCCCATGGAAGTGCACTTCTTGTGTCATGAACTTACACTTCGATAATTTCCCATAAAGCTGGTGGTGTCGAAGGACTTCCAAGAATTCACTGAGATGCTCAACGTGCTCCTCCTCTGATCTTGAGTAGATCAGGATGTCATCGACAAACACAATGACGAACCAGTCCAGAAACTCTCAGAAGACAATGTTCATAAGTTCCATGAACACGACCGGTGGATTCGTAACTCCAAATGACATCACTAAAAACTTGAAGTGCTCATACCTACACCTGAAAGCCGTCTTCGAGATGTCACTATCCTTTACCCTCACCTGATGATATTCTGATCGTAGATCAATCTTAGAAAACCAACCTATTCCCCTCAGTTGGTCTAAGAGATCATCTATCCGTGGAAGGGTTAACGGTTCTTGACCGTTACCTAGTTCAACCTTCGATAGTCTATTCATAGCTTGAGACCACCATCTGCCTTCTTCAAGAACAAAACTGGAGCACCCCATAGAGATACGCTGGGTCGAACAAAACCCTTCTCCATCAGATCGTCAATCTGAATCCGCAACTCCCGCAACTCCGAAGGTGCCATCCGATAAGGGGCCATCAAAATCGGATGGGCACCAGGATGTATGTCTTCCCGAACTCAACGTCTCCTCAGGGGGGGGGGGGGGTAGAGTTAGAACCTCCTCACGAAAAACATCGAGGAACTCCCCAACAACCTCAGGGAAATCCATCATCTCTGTATTATCTGGAACCACTAATAACCCGCCTAAAAAGGAAAGGAGAGGCTCCACACGCCGACTTCCCACCTGATAGCTCCTCTCACCAACAAAAGCTACATGCTTCCCATCCACATCGGAGAATACGACTCTTCTCTGAAAGCAGTCGATAACGGCACTAACAGAAAACAACCAGTCGATGCAAAGGATGACATCATATGGCTACAACTATAATAGAAGAAGGTCCCCACTAGATCGATGTGGTCCCAATGTCAGCCCACATGCCTGAAAAACACAAGATACGCTAGTCTGGCCTCCAACTGGTCTACTCAGCACCAGTGGTACGAAATTTCTCTATATGCTTAGTCTCGATGGATGGGCTAGACCAGGTGCAACAAAGGAATGTGAAGCCCCCGAATAGGACAAAGTAGAAACGAGAGTTTTGAACAAAAAATCTTACCTCGCACCACCTCTGATCCCACCAGAGCTGTCAACTCTACTGCGTGAAACTGTCCACGCCCAGCTCCTCTGCCTCCCTGATGTCATCCACCTCCCCGACCACGCCCTGGTCGAGGTCCCTGAAGTCGGCCTCCTCCCTCAAAGTCTGCCCTCGGAGGAGCATGGTTCTACTGCTGCTGGAAGGGCCTCACCGGCAACTGGTGTTGTTGAGGTCGGCGTTGAACCTTCCCACCTCCACCGTACTGAGCTCGGGTCGGGTACCGACTCTTAATGTGCCTAAATCCTCCATAAGAAAAACACTTTGGTCTTAGGCTCATGAAGAATGGATGAGGACCTGAAGATCTGAACTGGAACTGATGGGGCCTGCTCCCCACTAGCCTGAACTTGGAAGGTCCCGTCGCAGGAGACCTGCTGCTGACTGCCTTCCCCTTTGACGAACCTAGCTAAATCCCCTCACGCAGTGCACCTCCCTGCGAGTGCATCCTCTCTAAAAACTCTGACTTCTTCTATACTACCAAGTACGTCGGAAGGGTGAAGGTGGTAATAGCATACTAGAGAAGAGGACAAAGCGCCTCCTCCAAACGTCTCACCTGAGACTCCTCATCCGGAAAGAGATCCGGAGCAAAGTGCAGGAGATCCTTGAACTTGATACCCAACTCTCGTACTGACATACTACCCTACTGAAGGGATAGAAACTCCTGCTGGTTCTCCGACTTGATCACGAAAGAAAGGAATTCCTCTCGGAATTCCTTCTCAAAGTCAGTCCACAAAACCTCTGCCTCTATCCTGTCTCCGAGGTAGAGCATCCACCATTGTCGTGCCGCACCTCTCAGCTGACTGACTGCTAAGGGAACCCAGTACTCCCTTGGAGCACGAATGAAGTTAAAAGTGATCCCTAGCTCCTCAAGCCACCCCTTCGTCTCTGTATCTGAAAAACTACCCTTGTACTTCTTGAGGGTTTGCCGCTGGAAAGAATGAAGAGTCTTCTACCACTGGCTATCTTCCTCCTCTCAGTCAGTCCTCAACTAATCGACCGCCTGAATCTGCTAGGCCTCGGCCGTCTGAGCCACCCGGGGATGACGTCCAGGTGCCATATCTATACAATAAATAAAGACCGCATATGCCCAATTAGTAAGGAAATTTCCCACGATTTCATTTT
This sequence comes from Viscum album, assembly GCA_963277665.1. Classification (NCBI taxonomy): domain Eukaryota; kingdom Viridiplantae; phylum Streptophyta; class Magnoliopsida; order Santalales; family Viscaceae; genus Viscum; species Viscum album. The sequence goes on along the minus strand of OY728141.1, from coordinate 473,981,846 downwards.
ATCATTTTATTTCAATTTCATTCTCAGAACACCCAAATCAAGTAAAACACAATCATGATGATGCATGTACCTTCCCTAGGGTCTCTACCCTGCAATCAATGTAGTCTCACTTGGCCGTTCGGTATGCTCAGAGTCCGTGCATCTGATCATGGGGGGCCCTAAAATCCCATGTCCTAGCCTGTCTTCCCTGGCTTATGTCACGGACAAAGAATAACCAACACTGTTGCCCTACCATCCCATGAAATCCTCACTATGCCTAACTCCAGACTCCATCCTATCTATCAACCATCCCTCTGATACCATTCTCTAATGACCCCCTCCCTCCAAAGATGCCCCTCTTGAGATGGCAATTGTGAAAGGGAGATAATGACCCCCCGAGTCTCGCCTCCAGTAGGCCCCAGAGTGGCGACTAGCACCAAGTGTATGAGTTTTCACAAATATGGGATGCATTACCCTTTTATTATTTAATATTGGGAAATAGGACAAGTCAACCACCAAAAAGGAAAAGAACAATTGTATAGAAATAAACCAAAACCAAGCCCACATGTATGTTTAAACAATTTTATAACAAGGTGAAAGTACAAAAATGATCAATGTACAATACCAAAAGAAAAAAAAGTACAACAACTACAACAAATCCAATTGTCCGACTAGTATGGTCTCCCACAGCCCTAGTAGTCCTCATGGAAACCTGAAAGTAAAAGTAGGGTGATCATACAAGTATACTCAGTAGGGAAACCTAAAGCTCCCGTGCAAAAGTGGGGAGACATCCTAATGTCCCATGAGAACAACATAAGAAACCTAACAAAAAATTCTATCCACCAAACCTCACCAGCCACACTCACCAAAAACAAAATCACAACAGGTTGTAGTATATAAGAACAAGAGTATTGGATACCCCGCACCATTTACCACTAGTTAGCTTCTCTTACTAATGGTGAACGTCCTGATGCTACCACACTCTTCCATCCCACACACACGAGGGCCTCAAGAACCACACATCCTTCCAGCACACACCTTGTCCTCACAACCACGTAACCCACCCGCACACACCTGGGCCTCATCCCGAAGGTTCTTGTGAAATAGTAATAGTAACAAAACTCTCACCCGAAGACACCTGGGCCTCATCCGAAGATTCTTTGGAAAACAAACCTACCCGAAGAGTCTTGGGCCAATCCACCCCAAACGAAACCTACCCAAAGAGTCTTGGCTGTAAGGTGGCCTCATGCAATCACAACCTATGGAAGAAGCAACATGAAGGAGCTAGTAACTATGGGAAAACACTATCTCCCATGAAACGGTAGTGTTCGACACTAAGTGCTCAACATGGGTGGGGTGCACCAAAACACAATGAAATAGATATATATATGTATACCAAACACACAACCCAACCTTTGGCTTTTAAACAGAGAAATTGAGAACGTGCATCGGCACTGCTACTACGAAGCATGCATAAAATAAACAACCCCAACCCCATTTAGGTTTTCACATTTCAGTAGAATTAGTTTATTTAGTTCCTTATCTGCTGGGAAACCAACCGCAAACAACCATATCAATCGTTCTTGAAACATATCCCTGCCATCCACAAATCAAGTTAGGAAAACACAAGCAGCACAACAAAGTCCTTATTACTAGCCAACCAACCCCATTGATTATTAACCTTGTTCCATTACCATGCCCCACCATTCATTAACTATTCCACAATTTTTTTATTATTCACAACCCATCGTTTGTTCACATTCAAACCCATCCATGCAGCCCCTGCCAACTTCCATAACCACAACCACACCATACATCATCATCCCTTGATACCATTTATCGCAGCCCCGTTTCCCACCCGATCCACAACAACCCACAAAACAAGGTTTGTGCCACATCATTTCCCCTTTAACATCATTTACCGCAACCCTGCTACCCTTTTATTCGTAAAAACCCAAGATTCACCCCCCCCCCCTTTCACACACCACGTAACCAATCCAAAACCCACATGTTCATTATTCAATTTTGTTTAACCGGGGCGATCACACAAGGGTTCCAGATTTTAATCAGCCAACTTTACGTGATTAACCAGATTCCAAATTCCACAAGGTTCCATTCAAAAAAACAGTCTAGAATATAGGGCAACATTTAATTACGCAAGAAAAGTCCCCCGACGACCATGATTTTCATTAGTCATAAGCCTATTCAATTCACAACATAATATCACAGGATATACGATAAACATAACAACTTCCCATCCCCGTTATTTAACCAGTTATTATCTTTATTTAATATTTCAACTGCTTCTCATGAAAACAAGAGGATAACCACCCTGCATTATGCACAAATTAGAGAGACAAAGGTAAAAAATCCCTACCTCAACAGGTTATGATCACAACGCTCCCCCGGATCAACCATATAAGACGTCCGTCGGCGTCTGTCACCTCTGTCGAGTCTCGAAAAAACCTCCTCAGGTGGAAGTTGGAAAGGAAAGATCAATGTAAAGGCAACAGATCCAATCTTGGACGTTTTTCCTTGTCCTTACAATCCCGTGGCAGCTGACGGATCATAAATCGGAGATCGGACGAAGAAGTTATGGAAGAGAAGGAGCCTTTGAGTCTCGTGGGAGAGCTCTGCTCAGAGGAATGGGGAGGAGAGGGGTGAGTTGAAAAGGAGAAGGGGAGCCCTCATTTTATAGGTGAGAAAAAAAAAGTACACGGTGTGTACTTTATGGTACACGACGTGTACTTGAAAATTTCACACAGTCACCACGCGGATTCCAACACGACCTTCAACACAGCACACTGCCATTGAATGGTCAACACACGGCTTGAGGGTAACGCATACGTGGGGAGGGACTACACGGCGTGTACCCATGTATTTCACATGGAATGGACACATCCTTGAACACGGGGTATACTCGGTTCAAAATTCTGAAAAGTGTGGGACATGTCCATTTTACCCTCCAGAACACTTCATGATGTTCTTTTTGACAAAGGAATGGGTCGTAGAGGTCCAGGAAATTAAATTCATGATCTCATATATGAATGAAACCTTAGGGTGGCATCTATTTCATTACATTTTGATGTAACGAGATGATGAAGAGATGCATCTTCTAAGTGTAGGAAGCGACGTAATGATAATATTATCAAGGGAAGTTGGAAGAATAGTGCTCTGATTGGAGGTTTATTTAGATAAGAAATCCTTATGATGATCTTTAATCTATGTGGTAGGATAAGAAACTATCATTGGAATTATTCCCAACTACCATTAATGTGTCAGTTTTGTGGAAATATGGGACACCTAAAGAAGTTATGCTTGTCGTACTGACAGAATGATGTTGAGTGAGTAGATGGGTAGAGTCAAAGTGTCTAAAGGGGGTCATCTACACAATATAGTTCATCCAGCTAGAGTTCTACTAGATTTCATAGAAAAGGGAGTGGACATGGTGATATAGGGCCAGATCACACTTATTTGTAGAGAGGCACCACTCGAACGAGTTTGAAATCATCACAAGGATGTGGGGTAGAACATTTACATGTAGTGCAGCCTACACATGTGCAGAGAAATTCTAAGTCATCAATAGCGATAGGTATTATTCTAGTACATTTCCATCATCTAGTGCCTTATTTGATATTATTGCATCTGATTCCTTCATATTTACCAAACATGTTAATTGTTTGAGGCTGGTGGTTGAGATTATTAGCAAGATTATGGAAATAGATACACTGTTTGCAGTACAATCTAAGGACATCTGTTTGTGTAGAGAATGTTCTCCCGAGTTTGGAAAGTATAGTGTTCTATGGTATCTATGTATTCTTGATAATTCAATATTTGACATACTAATTAGTATAGGGTAGCTTGTCACATACAGAGCCCACATCTAATGTAACCATTGGATATTTAATTTACATCTCTTAAGTGTGACGTGTACATTGAACGTGGATAGTAGGGCATGAATGTTGGTTAATTAGGGCCAATTACTCAGCATCTGGGAGTGATCACAGCCAATTTTACATGATTATTTTTAAATTATGGGGTTGATAGTAAATATTTTCTTCCACCAGTATTAGAAATATTTTAGGATGTCATTCCTAAAGACTTATCAAGGCTACCACAAGAGAGGGATACAGAATTCAATTTTGATTTCATACTGGGGATTGAAATAGTATCTATTCCACCATACAGACTAAGCATGAATAGCTCAATACTCAGTTGGAGAAGTTAAATGATATAGGATTTATCAACCCATATACATTTCCTTGCAGATCATCCTTTTTTTGAAAAGATTGTTGTTGGAAGTTTATGATTCTATGTCATTTACATGAGGTTCAATAAGATGAACGCCAAGAAATGATATCATATTCAGCGAATCAATGGATATTTTGATCATTTAAAAGGTTCTTGTAGTTCCCAATGGTCAATTTTTTATCAATGTATCATCATTTGAGAGTATGAAATTATGATATATCGATGAATTCTTATAGAAGCATGTATGGCCTTTAGAAGTTTATTGTAGTTATATTTTGTTTGAAATATTATCATACAATGTTTATGGCTTTGATGAATATGATCATTCCCCTGTACATAGGACGATTTATTATAGTATTATTATATGGTATTTTTGGCTATGCCAATACACATGAAAATCATTAAGAACATATTGAGATTGTCATTTGAACATTGAGAGAGAATCTACTATAATCCGAGCTATCTATGCGTCAGTTTTGGATTGATCAAGTGCGCCTATTTGAGAACACCATCTCAGATGATGGTGGGGTAGTGGACCCAGATAATTTTTATGTAGCGATTTCATGGGGGAATCTCAAGAATGATTTTTGATATATTATTCTATTTGGGATAGGCTAGATATTACGTTACATTTATCTAAGTCATTTCATATTTGGAATTTCCACATTTGGTATTGACTAAGAAGGTTATATGTATTGAGTGGATAGGAACACGTGAGAATTTTTTTCAGAAGTTGAATAAGATTTTAATAAAATGACAATGTTGATCCTACCACATTCATTTGAGGAGAGCAAGGTTTACTGTGTCATCTTTGGGATCAAAGACGGAGCTATGATGATTCAAGGAGATCGAGTTGTGGAATATGGATTCTGGTAGTTCAGGCCTCATGATCAAAACTACCCTACACACATCATTGACTTGGATGTAGTGGTTTATGCTCTTAGGTGTTGGAAATACTATCTTTTATTGGAAAGGATTATAGTTTGTAAAGATCATAAGAGTTTGATGTATAAATTTTCACTTCATGATTTGAATATTTGGCATCGGTGATGGGTGGAATATATAAACTCATTTTAATTCGAAATGTAATAAAATCCTGTGAATGGAAATTTTTTCAATAATTTCGTGAGCCGGAATACACATACTCAGATATATTATGATTCATGTGCGTAATGGAATATGATTATTGTGATTGTTGAAATGCATGTGGTGGCATATGAGAGTCAGAAGAAGTTGACTAAAGTTTTATATGTGGTGAAGTTTATGCTTTTGATACAAATTTGGGATATATAGAATGAGTATATGGTCTACTTAGTAATGTGGGAATGCTTTGAGGGTCAGTAGACACCTCCGGATTGGTTTATAGATGAGGTCATGATTAACTATGTGATGAATCGAGTAGTTGTACCAATGAGAATACTAGTGGATATCTTTCACGAATTTTATGACTCAAAGTGGGATGTGCATCCAGGTGTGAAAAAATGTATTGTGAACTATGATGACCATTTTTTTTTTCATGGCTAAAAATTTATATAGTCAAGTTTCTAATAAAATACTTAACCTTTTAATAGTTAATGCATAGGTTCAATGACCTAGAGGTTTGAAAACAAATGTTTCCTATTCCATTATGGAAGTGGGATAACATGAAAATAGAAATTATGGATGATATTCCAATGATTATTATGAAGAATATAGATATTTTGTTCATTGTGCATCCACTTACAAAGGTAGAACATTTCTTTCAAATAAGGTAAACCATTACTATAGAGTATTTGGGAGAACTGTATGTTCAGGAGATAGTCCGTCTACATGAGGTTCCGTGGACCTTATGTTAAGAACATGATTGAAACATTACTTAATTCTTATTGGAGGTATTTCATAAACCCCATGTAACACATGCTTTATTGAGTATGACTTCCCACCCACAAATAGATGGTATATTGAAATGTACTTTATAAAGGCTTGAGGATAAGTTGTGGGCATGTGTGCATTACTTCGATGTGTGTTGGGATAAGCACTTCAAATTAGTGTAGTTTTCTAAAAATAATATTTATAAGGAGACTATTCTAATGGAAACATGTGAGGACCTTTATGGTGTGCCATATAGATCACCACTATACAGGATGGAAGCAGGTGAGTTAGATTTTTTGGGAAGGAGTCGCGTACATGTGAAATCGAAGAAGGTGTAGCTGATTCAAAAATGTATGACTGTGGATCAGAGTAGGAAAAAGTCATATGATGATATAATAAGATGACTACTAGAGTTAATATAGGATGATAATGTGTTCCTTAGGTTGTTTTATATGTAGGCTCACCGCAGGATTATGAGGCTAGGAAATTTGGCGAACTGGTTTGTTGGACACATTGAGGTACTGGAGAGAATCGAGCGGGTGGTGTATGAATTTGATTTTTGACAAATATATATTGACATGCATGATGTATTCCATGCTTCACAGCTATGGTAGTATCACCCATAACCTTATCATGTGATCAATGTTATGAGTTTGACGTGGATATAGATTTTTCCTTCATGGGCATCTGATACATGTGTTATATCATAGTGAGAAAGTGTTGCAGAGAAAGGATGTTCTAATTGTTAAGGTGCTATGAAAAAATGGGTGACTAAATGTGGAAACATGGTAAATATAAGTATACATGGGGGATCAATTTCTATATCTTTTTGGTTTTTAGTCATAGAAAAAAACCAATGTACAGCTCAAGGATGAGCTATTATAAGGTGGAGATATTTTACGATCTTGATGTTATCTAGAGTTATTTAATGGGTGAATTTGGGTAATTTTTTTTATTAAGTTCCTTTTATTAGAGTAATGATATGGGGTCAATTTTGGTGTAGTTTTAAGAATACATGGACTAACAAGGTTCTGTTTATGGTTGACCCATGGATTTTGTAAACTATGCACCTAGCCTAGCTAAACGTGCAAACCTAGTTAGAGGGGATCTACACAGTTGGCACATGATTTAAAAAAATATGGTAATAAAAAAATAAAACCATATAACCCCATATAGTTAGTGTCTCACAATTGGCACACAGTTTCAATAACAATGTTTCAATTCACAGAATAATTGTTCGCACAGATTCATTTCACTGTAAAATTAGTTTTAAAAACAGTCAGACCCCTGAAACCCCTCTTATTCGACCTTGGATCAGAACTTGATATTTTTGGGAAATTTTTTAGCATTCTGGATGGGATACAGGATCGTTAGACCTCTTTACGGTAATATTCCAAGCCAGAGTTGAAGAACTACTCTTCTTTTAGTAAGTGGATCTCCTTCTGAGGGCTATCACGTTCTATTTTTCCGTCATCTATTGATCATTCAGTTTAATATATCATATGTTTCTTTAGATATAACACTAATTGGTGAGATATAGATATGTGAATTTAATTGTTGATTTGGATTGATAATATCTAAATATACTTGATCTTAATTTAAGGATTTAGATCTATAACTCAAATTTATGTCATCGTGCTGGTCGGATTTTGGGGATTTCCATTGAACAAACGTCCATTAATGAAACGTGGTTAGAGGTCCATGTCCTAATTCTCATTTTTGTGTATTTGATTCATGTGTGAATTATTATTTAATCGAAATAATTATTTTTCAATATAATTCCTAAATTGGTTAAACTAGGTTGACCAATTGATCTTTTGATTCTTTGTAGAATTAAATTATTTATTGTGGAATTAATCATGAGTATAAGGGGATTGTCTATTTGAAAATTAACTTGGGGGAATTTAACGTTGAGTGATGGGGGTTGTGATATACATAATTATTAAACGGATTAGTTAAGAGATATATAATTGGATAGATTTTGATAATTAATTGTGAAATAATTGTGTGTTATTATACTTTGATCTAGATAAAAAATTGTGTGAATAATTAAAAAGAGTTGATATTTTTAATGAGTTAATTAATAATTTGAAAGTAATTATGACATATTAAATGTGATATTAATAAATTAATTGATGAATAAATTGATGATATTGGAATAATTAATTCATTAGAGAGTTAATTAAAGATATTTACATATTTAGATAATTTTTTAATTTGTAATGGGATTCATGTGGATAATTAAATATGAATTAATTATGTGCGTTAGGAAACGGAAACATGTTTATTCAATTAATAAGTATAAACGGTATCATGGTTATTGCACATATGTGTAAATGAATTGTAGCATAGTTAGTCAAATGGGAATTATAAATGGTCACATATTCATTGTAATTACGAATAAAATAGTAAGAAAATGGTTATTCTATTGAGAAGTATAAATTATGACATAGTCATATTACTTATGAAATTTTTTTGATTTATAAAATTGGCAGCAATATTTTAATTTAATGAATGTTAATAATGGATCTGTAATATATTTCCTCACATAATAATACTATGTACTCAATCATTAGTCAAATTAGGTGCTAAGATATCATTTTTTTATTGAATACTATGAGCTCTGACAAGAGTTATAGAAGGTATTATGATAAGATATTACCTATGAAGAACATTAATCTTTGGTACACGATGATGTTTGTATTGTGTTCTAGGTATCATCTAGAACTATTGGGAACATATGGAAAAACTAAATGATAAATGATAACGTGATAGTTTTTTATTTATGTATCTTCGTAATTTCATTATAGAACTGTATACACTAAATTTTGACTTGGTTTGTTTTAGACACTGTTGGTGGTGGCCTAATTATTTTTAATCACACCCTACTCAGACTACATCATTGTTACCCTATTTGAATTTACTGTCGTGGGATATGTTATCAGAAAGGGCCCTCAATAAGAATGAAAATTTGGGGCAGAGAATGGATGAGGGAACCGAACGTGGTTTGGGACCTACTTTGGGGTTTATAGTGTCATTATTTTCATTTTATTAAAGAATAGTGACTATTATATTTTTATAGAATGTATATACATTTAGATGAATATTGAATATACATTATTGGTTATCTTGTGATATTAGTACTATTTATGATTTACATATGACCCTACTATTTCATAATTAGTTGGGTTGTTATTTTACTCTGATAAAGGAGGGTATAGTCTACCCATGACTTCCTTATAATTCCCTCACTACTAGTTTCTAGTTTCTAGTATACGAGAGGGGGGGGGGGTGCACCTTAGGTCATCTGACCATTTAGCTCAGGGCACTATTGATTGGAACTTGTTTCAGAATGTTATAGTTTTTAAAGAAAAATTTACTCCAATTGAAATATTAAAATATGTTTTAGTGTTTGTAGTAGTGGAAGGAAAATAGTATATATATTTTTATATATATATTTAATGTAATTTTTTTAAATATTGATATTAATGATGAATTTTAATGTGAGAAAAATTAAGGTCTTATAATGGATTATATTGTTAGAAATGTGTTTAAATGGATGAATAAATTGTATGGGATGAAAAAAGTACTCATGTTTATGATATTTCAAAGGTAAAAATTATTTAAAATGTTTAGTTTTTATAGATTATAGGCTTAGATAATCATATATGTGAATGAAGTTAATTACAACACCCAAAATATAATTGTTTACATGGATGATATAATTTTTACTAAATATGATGAAAATGTCTCTTATAACATTTATGTACAAATGAAATTAATTTTGATACATTAGTGTTGTTTAAACTGACTTTTTTCGAGGGCCAAAAAGTTTAGATAAAATATAAATACATTTTCATAACAAAAGAAAATTGTGCTTGGTAACTATAATAAAACAAAGGTATGGTAGAATCTAAATATATTTCTACTAGGATATCATTCAGTATGAATATGAGAAAATATGATAATAGAAAAATGTCAATTTTTATTAGTTATAATTTTTTTGTAATTTTTTAATCTATTAGCATGAAGACCATATATTTTAAATGTTTTTAATTTTGTGTCCATACATCAATGTGATGAAAAAGAATATCATATGATAAAAGAAAATATAATTATGAGATATGATAATGTAAAATCATCAAATGGGATATGATAGAAAATAATTTATGAAATTACATTCTTTGTTATGTTGATATTTATTCCCCCATATATTATAATTATACAAAATAAAATATTAAATAAACGTGTTTTTGGGAATATGTTTCTTGAGATACAATAGAGAAAAACAATTTTATGTAACATTGATAATAGTCGAATAAAATTTATTGATGCGAGATAATGTTTTACACAAATTTTAAGGATAATTCTTTTGTTGAAATATTTCTTGATTTTTTCTTGGAAATGATTAAAAAAAAATTGTGATACTAACAGTGAAATTTTTCCCTACAAAAACCTTTTCAATAACTAAGAAAAAAAAATTTTATTCAATTTCATATAATGAAATAGAATTTTGATAGTAGAGATGTTGTGATATAATATATTTAAAAAATGTCAAATTTTCCATGTTATCACTAAATACATTCCAACGGAGCAATTTAATAAATTGAGTATATAAATCCTGGTTTATCCTCCACCATTAACTTCTTAAAGAAATTATAGAGAACCCCCATAATATAACATGTTATGTTGTAGAAAGGGGATAATTGTTAAAATGTTTTCATATAATGTGGAAGTATATAATTTTATCATGTAATTGAATCAGATGTTGTGGGTATCATAAAATTTCAGATATGATGAAATGTTATATAAAAAATAGAATTTAGAATTTATCTTTAAATGGATGAAAATTTTCATGTCACTAAGAAATGAAATTTGTTAAAATTACTACTTTATATTGTATTGTTGTTTCATGTCACTCTTATTTGAGAAAGGATATGACTTGGTATATTTAAAAAAAATCAATAGTTTGAGTGTAGCAATATGATGAATTGAAGAATCGATAAACATGTTTCCTCAATAAATCCTTAGGAGAAATTTATGTTCCTTTTGGATGTTTTGATTTAATAATGATTTTTTGATAACAAATAATTTTTTGTAAAATATTTTTTATATAAATCTATGAAAAGATGTGTTTCTGAACGTTTATATCTTTTCGATATAGATTCATATGAAAATCCAAATAATAAAATAAAATTGAGAAGTTTGAAAATATTTTATCCCTAGAACGATTTGTCAGGAACATAGTTTTAGTAGAAGTTTTAATTTGATAGAAATATGATTTATTCATTTTTCTTTTTTTCGGAGAAATTGATTGATGGGAAATCCTCAAACATTGTAAAATCAAGTAAGACTACTATTTTATGACCTAAAATTCATCAACATCATGGACAACTTCAAGATAAAATCACTAGATAATATAATAAAGTTATAATTTTTTTATATATATTATCAAATCGGGAAGCACAAGAAAAACAATTATCAGAATATTTGATGCTGGAATTTTACGATGTTTAAAGAAAATCCATTTTTTATTAGAAACATTTAATTATATCCAACACATTTAATAATATTTGATTAAAATAATGTTAAATTTTATTGAAATTATATCATTTTACTTTTTGAGTTTTGACAGTTCGATTTATTTCAAAATGAATAAGTAATATTTAATGACTCAATATCTATTATTTAGAATAACAAAGCAAAGAAAAATAATGGAATAATATTTTTTATAAACCAAAATCATAAAGATATTCAACATTTAATTACCAGACAGAAAATTACGGGAAGAATATACTGATGTGAAATAGAAATGATTGAGTCTTATATTGAACATTACTTATCGAATATGAGCTAGTTTTTTATTTTTTAAAAATTAATGTTTTTATATAATCTTTTAGATCCATAACTCTGAGAAAATTATTTCTCATAATGTTTGAAGCAGTTTTAATATCACGTATCTCTCAATGATTTGGTTCACTAGTTTTTTTCTAGTTAATATAATCATTTTGATTTTTTTTCATTTCACACATCACTTAAAAGGTGTATTTTATATAAAATAATAATTTATGGATTATAATATATTCAAAACTAACATAATAATGCACTAAAAAAACATAAATTTTATCTTACTCAATATGAAACACAGATGATTTCATGTGTTACATGCAACAATGACTTTCTTCAATGGCTTGGAAAACACACATGACCGAGGATTACCAAAACAAAAAAGTTATGAAAATATTATTATGTAATATAATATTTAATCAGTTAGAAATTAAATTATTGGTAATGAATAGTATTAATAATATTTATTAAACAATATAATATGACTTCATTGGTTACCAAATAATTATAATTAATATGGAAATCGATTAAAAAAATGTAATATTATTATTTTATATCCCCAAATCTATTTTACCATAGTAAATTATATTATATACAATTAATGAGTGATATTTATGTAATATATAATGTAGATATTATATAAAATATTTTTTAATAAAAATTTTATATGTTTGATATATATGAGATAATGAACAATATTAATTTTATTCATAAAACATATATTTTTAAAATATAGTTTTACCGAATTTTAATGAAGAACCCAATTTATGTCCAATATTGGGAACATTTATATATTTAATATTACAAAATTAAAATATTCATTGTAAGATAATGATAAAAAGTATGTTATGATAAATTGTTTGAATTTTTATGTAAGGGAAAATTTTTAATTAATATTTAAAAATACTAGATTTTAATTCATAATGGTGTTTCCATTTAATTTATTCATAAAGTTAAATTATATTATTAAATCCTTTTATAGTTTAATTAGACATTAATTTTATCAATTAATATAAATTCTATCAATATAACTAATTCCACATTGAAATTGGGCATAATAACGTAGCCGTTGTTTAATCATTTTTTACTTTAATAACCAGCATTGTAATCCCCTTAGTGGGATTAAATTTAATTGAATTTCTTCCAAATATATTATTATAATATGAAAAAATTTATTTCACATTTTGAATAATCATATTTTATAATTTCTTATAATATCAACTTCATTTTTAAAAATATTATAAAATTAAATGTGACTAAATGTAATTAAGCTGCTAATGGTAAAAATAATAATAACTACAGACTAAATGTTAAATTTAAAACTCAAAAGGAAATATATAAATTTCAAAAATAATTTTTTTTATATTTATACCTTGTAATACATTTAATGTAATTTTGATCATTATTTGATTCACTGAGAAAATGAAAAATGTTCGTTGAAATCTCTTTTCAAATACTTACTAGAGTGCCACACCTCCTTTCTAATATAACATCCACAACTCCCCCTCATACTGTCAAATATAAAACCTCTTAGGATCAGAATAAACCATAAAAACCCACTTCCCAACAACTGTACATTCCTTCTAGAATCATTCCCTTTGAAAAATTCAATCAAAAAATGTCTTGTTGTACAAACCAAAATGAATAGCCAAATTAAGAGATAATGTATTTTCTCTACTAATTTCTATTATTTTCCTTCTCCACCCACTCTATTTATTTTATTATTATATGAAAAATAGTATTATAAGTATTATATGGTGTTTTTTACTAATATTTGGACCTAAACACACACACACCCATCAAATGGTAACAAACATACTGTTTACATGTATAGTGCACAAATGCCTCACTAAAAATATTATATTTATTATGTCTATAAGATTTTTTAATCCTTTAAAAACATATAACTTTTTTCATTCACTTTGATATCAATACGATAATTTGGTTTGAGGAAGCGTGAATTATAACCCCTTCAAAACAAAGTGATTCATTCACACACTACATAGATTATTTTAAGAATAGATTTTGTTAATATAAACTATATATATATGATAAAAAACATATAAAATATTATTATATATATATATATATCAATATATATTCTTATATTTCATTTACATTTATTCTATCAACACGAGGATTAATTGGAAATAGGGTTAATACCTACGTATGACCTACAGTGTCCATGAACTGTGTATTTCATTTCATACATATATATTATATATATTATAAAATAAAAATAAACTAAATATTAATTATATTTAAATCATTCAATATATTATGGAATAATTATATAAATATATGGACCAACAATAAAACAAATTAACACATATATGGAAAACAATGAAAATTTTACCCGAAGTGAAACCTAAACATATAATAGTTAAAAAGCGGTAATATAAGGTATCCTTTAAACCGTTTATTGTATTATAAATAAGAATAAATATTTTTAAATTATGAATAATAAAATATTATTTATTAAATTCCCTGTATGGATGAGTACAGTGAGAGTCACGACATAAAGTATGGTGATTTCATCTAATTTTTTTCTTGTGAGATACATGATATGTTCACAAATCATTCCATTTGTGTTGTGTATAAAATTCTTATTATTGTATTCTATGTATATTATAAAAAAATTAGTATTTAAATATCCATTTTATGATACTTTTCTTAGGGGGTTTATGTTTTAAAAATTACCAAATCGGTGAAATGGGTTTCTCAAAATTTTCATAATTTAGATATCATGTTTTTTTGTGCACCTAAATATTATTTTAATGTGAATATACATCCATTTTACATGTCATAACATAAATTTAATTCTTTTATTTATATTTAATGATTTATCTAATTCCCTTTTTTATGTGGAGAGTATGATCTCTAGTAACAAATTCATAACAGTTTATTGAGACAGTCTACTCACATGTCATGATTGTTTATGTTTATATTTACATTGATGAAATCTTATGATCCATCTCTATGAAAATTGATGAAATTTATTATCATATTGTCATTAATTATTTATTCATATATTTTTATATTTTATTCTAATCTTTGTTACATAATATAGTTAAGATATTGTTTTTTAGAATACCTGACTTTACCCTCTCTTTGGTCGGAAATTTATGTAAATTTAAAATCATTCTTATGAAAAAGGTGTTCCAACAATATTGTACAACTATACAATGATAATTAAATGAAATTTTTCCTTTTTAAATTTTCAATTTTTTTTGAAAGAATATTCTTGTCACTTTCAGAGTGAGTTATTTTTTGTAATCATTTTACCATGCAATAGGAATGTTCTTTTTATCTCATATAGCGCGTAGGGATATATACACCATCAATCATTTTAAAAAATAATTTAATATATTATGTTGAATGATTTTTTAAAATGTTTTTTCAAATATATTTCCCAATAAATAATTTTTTAAATTATTTAAATTTTTGTTTTATATCTTTACAGTAAAATTATTTTGAAAATATTTTCAATAATATTTTATAGGTTTTGAAAAAAACATTTCTCAAAAAATTCTCAGGGCTCATTTTTATGTATGAAATGTTTTTATAAAGTAATGGTTTTCAATACAATTCCATGAAAATATTATAAATTTTCAGGTAAAAATGTTTTCAAAACATTTTCAATATTTCATTATCATAGTTTAAATTATTTTTTTGAAATATGTCTCAAAACATTATCCTTTTTTTCTATAGTTTTTTTGAATTATCATAGAAAAAATTATTTAATATTTTTGAATCATATTCATTATTTTTTCATGGAAAATGGTTTTCAAAATTATATCATTTATTTTTTATATTTTTCGAAGGTACAATCTATGAAAATTATTTTAAATGTTTATATTCAAAAAATATATGTTTTAAAAAATAAAGGATATTTTTTTCAATAAATATTTTTTGGATGATTTTTCGAAAATAGTTTTCATCTAAGATTACATATGTTGATTTTGACAATGTCGTTCTAGTAAATTATCGAATGGTTCCATTTATATTATTTCCTTGAATGGTAATGAATAATTTCATGGTCTTTATTAAACCCACTTCACTTTCACAATTATATGTTTATAAAATATATTACTCATTCAAGGATCATGATTTTGATGAGATAGTTAAGAAACCTGTGTCTTTTCCCTCATGTAGTGATATTATTTCATGTTTTTGAAACCAATTTTATTTCATGGGTTATCATATTATTGTTTATTATTTTATGGCACTTGAATATATGATTTTATTATGATATTGGTGGGACTTATATCATCATCAAATGAATTGGGTATATATTTATATATAATGAGATGTAAACACAATGAATGATAAATGAACTTTGGTCAGTATTTCATGTTTGGAATGTGAAATGAACATGAATCATTTTGATTGTGATGGAATGAGAAATGAACATTGTTCTATATTATCGGTTTGGAATGAGAAATGAACTTGTTTCAGTCATACTACGTTGGGAATCACTGTGAATCTAGATCATTAAATAATGTTTTCACCTATGATGGTCTATGTATAAATTATTTTACTAATATGGAAATAATATTATATTCTTATGTGTCATCCACAACTACATGTTTTGTTTCTATTTTTTTCTCTCAAGGATTATTCTCTTAATTATATTATGACCTTAGTCTTTTGAACTTCAAATCATTATTATAATTTATAATTTGAAAGTAATGATAAAAAAATTTATGCTCATGTTCAACACATAGTGATCGTGTTGTTCGTACACATTTCCATTATTTTTTTGTACTGAGCATCAAAGCTCATGCCCATTATGTTTCATTTCCCCAGGATATGAATAATATTTTGTGTAGATGTACTAAAGGTGTTGATCATTACATGATTGTTAAATATCATTCAATAGGATAGATTATTTTGATTCCATGTTTTAAAATACACTAAACTAGTATAGTCCTTAGGCTTGTATTATCACAACTTATAGAATATTCAACTAAAAATATGTAATTTTCATTTATGATAACAAATAGTCACTGTTGTTTGAATCTATAAAAATGATTAGGGAACCATTAGAAACTAGGAATAGAAAACCATACTAATTTTACTTGGTATAATTATAGGATATTTCAAGGGATGTATATAAGGATAAATATTAGGAAGAGTTAAAGTTTCAAAAATGTTTGTGAATTTTGGTAAACAATAGAGTGAGTGGTCTACAAAAAATTCATCTATGACTGGATTATACAAGTGGATTTGGAACCAGAATAGATGTACCTATTTGTAATGAATGTAATAAGATGTTCCAATCCAAGCTTGGTGAAATATGGTACATGACAACAAGCCTTGATAGACACCTAGGTCGTCACTCCTAGAAGATATGCTTTGGGAATTAAAAATTATTATTATGTACCATCATAAAGTATTTAAATATATTTTTTATATGTATAACATATGATGATCCTAGGGTTTCAAATATTATGGAATGTGTCATGGTTTTGACATCTTTTATGAATTTCTTTTAATGATTATTTGGTTTTCTGCTATTATATGTAATTCACATATTCTTCTTATTGTTTTAGTCAATCATGGGAACTGGAAGGATCTATATTAACATCGAATGTGACTGATGATTTTCTGATGGGAAATAATGCGTGACAATAACTGGTGTGAAATACATTTTTATCATACCTAATCAATTATTACATAACAATATTAACAATGTGCTCCAAAACCAACTCTCAGAATCACCATGGAAGAGAAATAATGAGTTCACTGAGATTTTGGGTTATGGAGACCATGGAGGAAAAAAAGATTTTGGTTTTTGTGTTAGTAATGTTGAAAGAATATCCTAATTTAATTCCCCAGAAGAACAAGTATATGTTTGGAATGTGTAAAGGAAGGAAACTTTAAATGTTGCTATAATTAAAAAATGATGACTTCAGTTAATGAAATTTATGATAATGCTGGCCTCCCTTATAAATCATATAATTTTAAGCGTTTTAATTGTGGAATAAATTTCTATTATGGAACTCATTGTCCAAAGAGTAATTATCCTAAAGAGTATCAATATGGTTTTATGAGTAATGGATACATTGTCAAAGATAAAGACACTAAAGATCAAATGTGAACTGACTGTTGTATTCTGTAATAGGATGTGATATCCCTGAAAATCACACAAGGATGACATTGGATAAAAAAGGATTTGTGTATTTGGATTCAATAAAGTTGTTATAAAAATGTTGAAATATATAAGTATTGTTTAGATTATGTTTTTCACTTTAGATTTACAAGAACACATTGAATGGTATCAAAGGAATAGAAACGTGATTTATTGACAGGATGGTGTCTACAGAAAACACATGATTAAGGTACTAATAACCACTAACCCATTTTCTTGGTTATGAAATTAGGGTTTATATAATTATTTGTGGTGTATTAATAAATATATTAGAGGATATTAATTACCTTATAACTAATTAAGGACATGTGGACATGTAGTTTATGTTATCATTGATGAATTATACAACTAATTAGATTTATTGAATAAGTCCAGTAATCTAGAAAATACTTGTTTTCAATAAGGATTTATGGTAATTATGGTCAATAACATGTTTATACAAAATATATTATGATGGTATTAACATCATTGGGATGTAACAAAAATAATATTCTTTTGTATATAAGTGAAAATAAACATTATGATGATTTCATGACTCTCTTTTTAAATGTTTTGGATTTTCATAAGGATAACTATTCATGAAAAGTTTGTGTTAAACAATATGGGAAGTATTTATCCCTTGAGTTTGTATTGAAAACATTGTTTAAAAGGATACAGAGTAGTTAACCATATTTCAATGATGTCCATTATATATTCGATATTATATTAGTGTGGTTTAAGAATATGGCATCTTGTATGCTAGGTGACAACTAATAAAGCCCAGAAAGGACACCGTTCATGAATCCATAACTGAAGGAGGATAAAGGTTTCACAGTTACCAAAACCCCATGTGATGTCCTAGTTATCTATAATTATTTTTTATGAATAATTATTTATGATGAAATATATCCTTTACTTTTTAGGTTTAGAGATTAATAATATAGATTTTTATAAAAAAAGTGTAGAAAAATATTTATATTTTTCATTATATTATGGGAATTAATATATGATAATATTTTTTCTAGTTTTTTAAATTTCTTAATATAATGGATGAATTGGAAATAGTAAAGGTCCTGACCATATGATTAATATTTTTTGTAGAAATATATCAAGTACGATTGTATTTTTTATATCCTTGGTCAATAAATGAATTACTCAAAGATAAGATAATAATAAAAAAATATTGTCATAAAACCATAATTTTTTATTGAACTGATGTCTTTATAAATCATCATTAGTTTATGACCATGTGGCCTTCAGTATTTCAATGATAATTCAATTGTTTGTGATTTATTTCCTCAATATCTTCCAATAAATATTTATTCTTCTTCTCGATGACAAATCTGCACTCCCAACTTCTGTTCTACTACATAGAAAAAAATTTATATGTTACATTGGGTAACTATTACAGCTCCAACATTCCCGTTTAAGGGATGTTCTAGTATTCATTTTTATGAACACATTTTCAATGATTGAATCATTAATGTATTGAAACAGTAATATCCTAGACAAATTTTGAGGAAGAAATTCATTTTTATTAGTGGTAGAATGTAACACCCTGTAATTTTGTTTATATATTTTTAATAAAATAAATTTATTTTTGATTTTTTGAATCTCATGAAATAATGATAAAGAAACAACTGTAGAATAAATATATATAAAATATGCATGATACATATATGTCTTGGAAAGAATCCAAACAATTCACAATGATGATTATTGTACTAAAAAAATTACAAATGGTAAACAGATGAGCAAATCCTTATCATCGCAAGCCTCGGCTTGGTCCCACGCACTCCAACTCCAGTGTAATCAAGTACCTGAAGAAGAAGGGCTCAACCCCTTATCTATACCTACAGAAATAAAATCTGTTTGGACCCAAAATCATGGCCCAAATGGGGTGTGAGACAAAATCGAAGTAGGTAACCACCATGAGATACGTGCATAAAAGTCAGTTATTATATGGAGGTAAAAGTACAAAAAATAGTAAATAAAAATATACACAATAGTAAAAAATATACAGTTTAAGCATTCAATTCAAAAACATGTAACCAGCTACTCATGTAGGTAGAAGAAAACAGGTAACCCTCTGGGTAGTTCTCATAGCCTAGCCCCTATGGTTCAACCAACATGTACTAGCATCCCTCTGGGAGACAAACACAGTCTCACCCCTCTGGTTCAGCTGAAGTATAGACTCTCTGGGGAAGCACTCACCATCAATTCCCCCCTATAGTCTTGTATCATACTAAAGGTGTTCTAAGGAAGCACTCAACATATAATTCCCCCTGTGGCCCACGTCATGGAACTACAAACGCTCTGAGAAAGCACTCAACTTCAATTCCCCATGTGGTCTCGCATCGTAAATTTATAAAGACTCTCTATATAATCCCTTACATCCATTCTCCATGTGGTCTACTACACTATGTTCTCACGACCCTATGTAAGTCAAATAAGTATAGTTCACGTAACGACCAAAGTAATCCTTAAAAACTACTTGGCTAGCATTCTATGTCATATCATCACATTAGAACTACAGTCCTACCATCCTACAATACTAGGCATAGAATGTAAACAACATCCAAAAAGGAAAACTAGACCCAACAATCCAGATAGGCAGAACATGCATGAAAAACATTTGTAAAGCATAAAAATTAACCCTATTCACATTAAGTATCCTCTACTCTAGCATATAAGCAAGTAAGGCATACAATACGGCTAAAACGGTAAACAAGCAATACCCTTTTCATGGGTATTGATTGAAATTTGCACAAAATATTCAATGATATTCAACAGAAAGGCACAAACCACCCACCATGGGGTTAATAGATCAATATGCTTGAACCTAGAATATTTAATATCATTAGAACACTCTAGATCTAAGAAAACGTATAAATTTTTCAACACATGATAACATGGAAAAGAAAAGAAACCAGGAAATGATGTTCCAGCAGAAGAGAGAACTCACCAATGCGATTCCAATGCAATAAACGGTGTTTGATTCAGAGATTAGATGGAGGCCTGGGGGATCATCAAAAATCTGCAGTCGTACGGGTTCTCTCGGATGAAGTCGACCTAGAAGAAGTGTGTTCTGTCCGTCAGACGTGACCCCGATGCGTTTAATGAAAAGAAGCACATTGCGTGTTCTTTTAAAGTACACAACATGTTCTGGAATTTTCTGTACACTGCTTTAGGCGGCCTCCATGTCACCCCTATATGGTCATGTGTGTGGACCTGACACGGCCAACACACAGCCTCCTATGGCATCGTATTACACAGCGTATACTTATAAAGTACATGACGTGTTCTTCAAAAATTCCATGATTTTCCTATTTTTATAAAAAACGACTAGAAAAAGAAAAAATATACATGAAAAAAAGTTCATGTTTCATATAGACTTCCCCCCTTAATGAAATTCATCCCAGAATTTCTCTAGCATTGCATAGAAGAAGAATCCCCAAACAGCTCTAGCCACTGTGCTCATACATCAGCCTCCCTCTCCCAAGTCTCGTTCTGTACCAACCCATACTGCCATAAAAATCATACCAGAGGAACATACCATCCACGAAGAACCTTTTCTCTGTGATCAAAAATCTATATAGGATGCTCCTCGAATGATGAATCCACATCTAGCTGAACCTCATAGGGTCGAAGGACATGAGACGGTTCTCAAAAGGAACGTCGGAGCTGAGAAATGTGAAAAACATCATGTATAGCCTTGTACCTCTAAGGTAATTGCAACAGATAAGCAATCGGCCCAACTCTATCCAACACCTAAAATGGTCTGATGTACCTTTGGGAAAGCTTACCATGTCTCCTATTCCTCATATGCCCCATCCACGGTGTGACAGGTAGGAAAACCTGATCCCCAACCTCGAACTCCAGAGGTCATCTCCATTGATCAGCATATTAATTATGTTGAGACTGTGTTGTAGCCATCCTCTTTCAAATCAACTCTATCAACTCTTTCGTTTCTTGAATGAGAAGAGGTATTAGAAACGCTGCCTCATTCGTACTCGATCAAGAAGGGTAGAAGTAATAGCTACAGAAGATAGAAAGATCTACCCCTATCTATCGTGCATCTCCAAATGCATCTTAGAGAATAGATCCATAAGCTTCCACTCACTATTGGCTTCCCAAACTTCCTGCATCTGAGTTCTCCTAGTCAATGCATCATCCACTACGTTTCCTTTCCCAAGCGTAATAGAAAGATCAAAGTCAAAGGACAGTAGATTCTCAACCGACATGCACTATCTCAAATTTAGATCACACTGAGTGAAGATGTACTTAAGACTCCAATGGTCGGTGAAAACCAAAATGTTCTCTCCCAGAAGATAGTGTCTCCAACAATGTATGGCATGAACAATAGTTTCCAACTCCAGATCATGTGTTGGGTAATTCCTCCCATGTGGCTTCAACTACCGAGACCCATACGCAATGACTTTATCACCCTACATAAGCACATATTCTAGCCCGATACCTGATGCATCACAGTAAAAAGTATAGATCTTTCATGGCTCTATCAAGACTAGTATCTATGATAATGTAATCCTCAATTTCAACTCCTAAAAGGCTAACTCACAAGAATCCGACCATAATAACTTCACACCATTCCTGGTCAAACCTGTCAGCAGTGCTGCTAAGCATGAAAAGTCTTGTATGAATCGTCTGTAGTATCCAGACAGCCATAGAAAACCATGTACTTCAAAGATGTTCTTTGGCTGCTCCCATGAATCTACTGCTCTCACTTTTTCTGGGTCTACTGATACACTAGTCTATTATATTACATGACCTATGATGTGAATATGGTCTATCCAAAAGTGGCATTTTGAGAGCTTAGCATTTAACTGATGCTCTCTCTGTGTACTCAAAACGATCTCAAGAATCGTGACATTGTCGTGTCGAGTGTAAGAGTACTCCAAGATATCATCCATGAAGATAACCACGAAAGAATCCTAGTAAGGATGGAACACTCAGTTTATCAGTGCCATGAAAACTGTAGGTGCATTCGTGAGACCGAACGGCATAACCATATATTAGTATAGACCATATATGCTTTACAAGGATGTAAGAGGTATATCACATGGTCTAACGTGCAACTGATGATAACCGGATCTCAGGTCAATCTTTGAGAACTCATGGGCTCCTCGAAGCTGGTCAAAGAGATCATCAGTCCTATGCAAAGGATATTGGTTCTTGACCGTCAAATGGTTCATCTTCGGATAATCAACACAAAGCCGGAGGGTACCTTCAACCTTCTTCGCAAACAAAACACGCAAGCCCCTAGGAGAAGTAATGGATCAGATGAAAACCTTTGCCTTTAACTCCTCCATCTACTTCTTGAGCTCTTGAAACATAGGTGTGGCAATCATATAAGGAGGAATGGACCCTGGAGGCGCTCCTGGTACATGATCAATAGAAAAGTCTACCTCACGCTCCAGAGCCAAACCTGAAAAGTCCTCTCGAAAGATGTCCCATAAACGATCCGCTATTGGGGGAAATATAATTGCGAAGTCCCCTGTTTATCTAGAAATAGACTAGAAATATAAGATGTAACTCCTCTTAGCCCATGATTTTCAGGTCCTTCTGTACAAGCCTAGACATCCCACTCACCTCTATGATGAAAAGATCCACCCTCTAGTGATATGAATCTCACCCTATGGTGATAACAGTCGACGACTGCTTAGAAGGGAACCAAACAATCCGTCCTGAGAATGATATCATAGTCTGTCATCTCTAATACATAAAGGTCCCATAGAAAGTGATACCCAGTAACCTCTAGAGGGAACTCCTTACACTGATTTACACTATCCATCCTAGTCCCGAACGGTGTGTCTAATGTTAAGATATCATTAGAGAAAAAGAAGGAGAGACCAATGATCTCCCCAACAATAACAGAGATAAATCTATGGGAAGTCCTTTTATCAAATAGAGAAGAAGCTAAAAATGAGGAAACAAAGATCGTACATCGAACTGTAGAGGGTCCGGGATCCTGCTCTTGCTGGGTCTGCTCCACTAAAAAAGTCTAGCCCGCACCGCAACCCTATGATCCCGCTTGACCACTCTGAGGTGATCCACTTTGATGTTACTGAAAGAACTGCGACTGACCACCACATCCACGACCCCCACCTCGGCCTGAATGGCTAGAAGAACTTCAGTTCCTTTACTGGTGAGAAACTGGTGCTGCTGGTCCCGAACAAGGAGTCATAGAACAAACCATGTAACTAGCTGTTGGATAAAAGATCAGACCGAAGTGTTGAAGGTGACCCAAATTTCCACATGATCGGCACTCCACATGGTCTCTCTTGCACTACGGCCTTATATTCACAGCCCTTCCACACTGGTAGCATACCACATGGCTACCTAAAGATATTTCTCGCTGCATCGAATCACCGTGCATAGACTTTCTTTGGAACTTCATCCTATCAGCTGGTGGAGCACTAAATCTGGAAGTGAAACCGCCCTGGATCTCAGCTCCAGAATCTCTCAAAATGAAATCTACAATCCATGCCTGGTTGAAGATTGAAGCGATGGAAGTCAACCTGAAGATATTCACCTGCGAGCGGATCTCCCGTCTGATACCATCCTCAAACATCCTTTCTAAGAAAAACCCATCTCCGCCCAGGAGGGTTGTGAAATGCTGAAGCTTGGTGAAATGAGAAGAATACTCCATAACCGAAAGATTACCCTACTCCAAAATCATGAAGTCCCAGGATCGGTCATCCCTATTGGTCTTCAGATAGAAGTAGTTATAAAAGACGCGCTGAAAATCCTCCCATGCCATAACCTGCTGATGACCCTCTAGTGTGATCATGTCCCCCCACCTATTGGAACAGTCTCGTATCATATAGGTAGTGATCTTGACCTGCCTTTCTATAGGCGTCTCCAAATTCTCAAAGATCATCAGCATGGATTATATTCATGACTCTGTAGCTTGAGGTCCTCATTCCCCTAAGAAGGTGGGAGGATGCTGCTGCTCGAAAACTCGAGTCAAGTTTACCATATTCGAGGTAGCAGGCGATACTCCCTGTAAATTCTGCCTCATCCTCAGAAAGCCTTCCCTAAACTGTGCATCGGTGCCTGTAAACGGTATCACTGGTGGTGCCAAGTCTAGCACAATAAGAGAATCTATGGGAAGTTCCTGATCAGCCATATCTAATGTATGATCAGTGCCCTGTAACTGGAGGACAATAGGAGGATGTCTCGATGGCATGAATCTGCAAGGTCAATCACAAACCTGAGATTCAAGATTGTCAAGGACTGAAAACTGGAAGGACGAGAGAGGAACATTAGAATTAAATCATTCATGTTCTGTAAAAAATGACTACAAAGCGTGTACTTTTCCTACACAGTGTGTTCCCTTATGTCATTCACATGGACTTGTACTTCAACTAAACACTTTTCGTGTAACACCCCAAATACACGGCGTGTTGTCAAAGCACACGACGTGTACTTGAATCATCTTCCATGCCCGAGTCCTTATACATTGTTAAGCCACACGGCTCTCCCAAGACAAGACCAAACTGCATGTTCAAAGTAGACAGAGCATGTACTGGACAAGTTTACCTGGCCCATGTTGTTAGTGACACGGCCTGACACACGGCTTGACAGTATACGGTGTGTTCTGAATGGACACACCATGTACTTGAAAGCATAATACCAACCTGTGTTGTTCGTGATGTGGTCGGGTACCTGGGATAAACTATATGGCATGTTTAGATGGCATAAGGCATGTATTAGACACAAATATGCCAACCTGTGTCGTTAGTGACAAGGTTAGATTAGGGTCAACACGACACGACATTTAGGGAAGACACATGGCGTGTTCACTCTACATTTTTCCCATATAGTGTCTCTACCCACACGACCTACGACATAGTCAGATACTTCACGGCGTGTACATAGAGTACACGATGTGTACATAATAAAAACTATTTCTTACCGAATAGAAGAACACATGGAATGAACATAACATTACACGGTGTGTATTCTGAGTTTTTCCAGATAGTAACCCTCAAAAACTACTCCAGAACCCAGAAAACGCTAAAAAGGGAATTGAAAGTGACAAAATCGAATCTGTTGGGGCCCATAATCCCTGCAAATCAAATTTTGGAATCTTATACATATTAAAATATGGAAATAAGGCAATGATCCACCAATTTTCGGTCCATGAGGTCCCATAACACCTCAAGAACCAATGTTTGGCATTTATTCAGGAAAATATCTGCAAAAAATAGTACCCAATCAAACATCATATATTTTTTATCAAGGAAACAATCACAAAAATATGAATATTCTACATAACGTCTATCACAACAACATGCAATCGCTAATTCATCGTAGGTGACAACGAAGGAATGCATGGAAAGTGATTTCTAACAAGTGTATATATGATGCATGAGAAGGAATACCATCATCTCATCAGGTTGTGATAGTAGTAGAATTTCAATAACAACAATAGTAACAACAAAAAACATGTAAATCACCTAATGATGAATTCGAATCAACTGTAAAATTAAAAACCAGTAAAATTGGAAAAAACGAGGTAGTATGGATTTTCCCTGTACACAGGTTAGAAACTCCCGGACACAGGTTATTATTAAGTAGAGATTCTCTTCTATCCCTGGCTAAAGGCTCCAAATAGTAAATAAAGAGAAAATAAACCCTCTGATACCACTTTGTAATGTTCAGACTCTGGAAGCCAGCAAAAGGCGCCCTGTACCCTGTTGGTCACATGGCCTCAGGCGCATTTTTCCGACTTCCAGAGGCTACAGACTAGCAGTAAGGGCCTTGGGTGTGATAGTGGGGAAACTATTCCATCATTAGCAGAGTACATAGTGGAAGTAAACAATTCACAATAGAAGAAGCAATAAATATCCAACAATAGTAAAATACAGAAGACTGATAAAGAAACAAATAGATCATAGAGAATGACGGAGACCCGAAGCGCGCACCAGAGCCACCCGACGCGGACTTCTAACCCTAAATCAGATTATCTCTCTTATGCAGAGGTTGTTGCGGGTAAATCAGATGTTGTTGTGGATAAATCAGGAGATGTTTTCGTCGATGCTTGCACTGAAATCCAGATCAAACCTAAACAGTTTCGTCATCGAGGTCAGCTCACGATTTCTTTTACTGAGGATGAGGTAAACTGTTTATCTTCTGATCTTCGGCTTGTTTTAGTTGGTAAATGCACAAATCTTCGGTTTTCTTTGAGGTTTCTTAGAATGACTCTGGAATCAATAGGTTTTACGGGTTTTAGTTTGGGTCTCCTTAATTCGCATCATATTATCTTTCGGTTTGTCTCAGAAAAAGATTACTATAGGCTATGGATGAAGAGATCCTGGTCTTTTGGAGGATGTTATATGAAAATTTTGAAATGGACCCCTGCTTTTGACCCGTATGCTGAATCCCCAATTGTGCCTATATGGGTTAATTTCCCTGAATTGCCTTTGCACTTGTTTAAGAAAGAAGCTTTATTTCCAATAGCTAGTTTGATTGGATGTCCTCTGAAGTTAGACTCAGCCACAAAGCTCTTATCTAGACCCTCTGTAGCGAGAATCTGTATTGAAATAGATGTTTCCCAGCATCTGCCAGACCAATTTTGGATTCAGAATGGAGATTTCGGTTTTACACAAGATGTTCTCTATGAAAGACTACCTGATTACTGTTATAGTTGTTTTAGGATCGGACATTCAGCGAAAAACTGTGTAAAGGATTCTGCTAACTCTAAAATCAGGAAAAATGTTTGGGTTGAAAAAGGGATGCAAGGTCATAAGGCTATTGCTGGTTCTTCTGGCTATAAGAATCTGGAAGAACCTAGTCTGAATACTGAATTGAATAATTTACAAGTTGGAGATAATCTAATTTCTGATTATGTTAACTCTGTTCATGAAGTCACTGCCCATCCTCCTATTTGCATGGGTGAACCGCATTCATTGTGGATAGAAAAGGATAAAGGAAAGCAAATAGTTGTGTCTGAGCCCTCTAAATATGTTTGTAAGGATGGAGAGGATGTAGATAAAATGGGTTTGAAGTTGCAAGCACCTGAATGTCAGCCTTCAGAATTCGTTCAGGATGGTCTTGATGTCTCCAAACAGCAAGAGAACCCTGTCTCTGTTAACACAGATCAAGAGGTTGCTGAAAAGGTTCAAAAATATGGATCCTTTTGTAGTGGATCATCATCTGAAGAGGCATATAAGCCTGGACAATTAGAAGAAGAATACCTGAAAACCATGGCTAGGAAAGGAAAAAAATCAGTGGTAGTTGCTGATGGTTTCATCACCCCGAACCCAAAAAAGACTAGAAGACGTAAGGATTATTCTCAAGTGGAATGAACCATCACCACTAGGTTGACTGAAGCTAATAAAATGGTTTACCCCGGAAAAGAGCAAAGAGAATTAATTTGCGAGAAATCCAGCGTTGTTTTATATTACTTCTCATTTCAATTCACGGAAGAGGAAATGCAAGGGTGGCTTGCTCATATGAGAAAGCAACAAGATTTGTTGAAACAGGAGAGACAAAAAGGGATTATCAATGAGGATCAATTCGAGAATGATATTAAATTCATTTACTTTGAGATATTGAAGTAGAAAGCACCACTTTCTTGATGTTTGTTTGTAGACATTCTGTGTGGTCTTTGTTTCTGATTTACTGGTCACAACTTTTTGTTGTTCTAGCTGATCTGTGTTCCTCTAAAGCTGATTATCTATCCTTGATGCGGTTGGAGTTCTCTGATCAGACTTGCTGTGGTCTATCTGCTGATCTTGGTTCTTTGGCATTTAAATGCTGTTTTTTTATTTCCTAGAAGATCTCCTAGTTGGTACAGTTAGTGGATTTCTTTGGATGTTTTGAGGAGCCTTATCTAAGGGTTTGATTGAATCTGGCTAGTTTCATCTCTGTTCTTCTGTTTTTCTGGAGACTTGTTCACTTTGATGAACTGCAGGCTTCCACTTTGGTTTCTGTTCTGAATTGAAAGACAGTTTCCTCTTGGAGTTTGGTTTCATTTTTTCTACACTCTTGGAGTTTTGACCTCATGTTGTTTGGCTTTGCCAATGATTCTGAGTTGACAGCTGGTTTAGTTTTGCATTTTGGTTTGGAAAACGCACACTCTACCTCGATTTTTTTGCTGCTTGCTGAGGATTGCTTCAAGGCTGGGCTATTTTCTGGATTCTGTTGCAGATTGGTGACTTTTATATTATAGTTGAAATCTTTATAATGCTGCATTTTGGTTTGGAAAGTGCACTCTCTACCTAGATTATCTTGTTGCTTGCTGATGATTGCTTCATGGATGGGCTCTTGTGTGGTTTCTGTTGCAGATTGGTGACTTTTACAATATGGTTTGGTTTGGCTGGTTTTCACTTGCTGCTTGGATTTCAAACTGTTTGCTGGTTTGGAATTTTCTCAGAATATTAGATGCTTTTCCTGCTTGGTTTGATGATTTTGGGACCTATCTGCTCTCAAGAAGTTTTGAAGGGATGGAATATACTATTCACACTGCTTCATTTCTGCTATTTTTTATCAGAATCTTACATTTTTATTGGTGGTTTTCTTTGATGAGGATGCTGATATATTCCCTTGATAGAGCATCTTTTTATTTCTTGATGGGAAGATCTTTGATGGCGGATCCTGGATGGAAGATCCCTCTGCATTTTGAAGGTGCTCATTTTGGCTGTTGGTTTTGTTCTAGTTTGAGTATCATTGCAACCCTTAATTCCCCGCTGGAGTAAGCTCATTACTCCTCGTGTTTTGTATTGAAACTGTTTTATTTTAATAAATTCCTTTGATGCCATGAACTAGGAAACTAGTTCATTTCATCACTTTTCTCAGTAAAAAAAATAGATCATAAATATATATATAAAATATTCATGATTCATAAATGTCTATGAAAGCAGCCAAAAGAATCACAATGCTAAATACAATACTAAACAAAAGTACAAAAGGAAAACAGATGAGCAACTTCGTAGCATCAGCCCCGGCTTGGTCCCATGCTCTCTATCTCCAATGTAATAAATCACCTAAAGAAGAGTGTCACTTGAACTTATCTATACCTGCAGCAATATAAACTATTTGCGCCCAAAATCTTGGCCCAAATAGGGTGTGAGAATAAATCCCAGTAGGTAACCACCATGAGATATGTGCCTAACAATAAGTGAATATATGGTGGTAAATGTACAGAAAATGGTAAATTATGAATGTACTCCTGTAAACAATTTACAGTTTCAAGAATTCAATTCACAAACAAGTAATCAGCTACTCAATCATTTCAAAACAAATAGGTTACCCTCCTATTAGTTCTCACAGCCTAGCCCCTATGATTCAACCACAAGTAATAGCAACCCTTTGGGAGGCACACACAGTCTCACCCCTCTGGTTCATCAAATGTATAGACTCTTTGAGGAAGCACTCACTATAATTTCCCCCTATATTCTCGTATCATACTAAAGGAACTCTGGGGAAGCACTCAATGTCTAATTCCCCCTATGGCCTGTGTTGAGGAACTACAGACAGTCTAAGGAATCACTCAACATCAATTCCCCATGATGTCTCGCATCGTAAAATTATAATGACTCTCTGGAGACTCCCGTATGTCCATTCTTTCTGTGGTCTACTACAACAGGTTCTCACAACCCTGTGAAAGTCAAATATGTATAGCACACATAACGGCCAATGTAAACCTCAATAACTACTTGAATATCACTATATATCATATCATCACATTAGAACTATAGTCCTACAATCCTACAATAATAGGCATAGAATGTAAACAAAAGCCAAAAATGAAAACTTGACCCAATGGTCCTAATAGGGAAAACATTAATGGAAATAATTTATAAAGCATAACAATTAACCTTATTCAGATCTAGTATCCACAAATCTAACATATAAGAAAAGCAGGAAAACTATAGTGCTGAAATAGTAAACACACAATACCACGTTCAAGGGTATTGGTGGAAATTGCACAAAATATTCAATGAATTTCAACAGAAAGGCACAAACCACCCACCTCAGATTTAGGTGATCAATATCCTTGAACCTATAAGCGTTAATATCTTCAGAAAGCCTTATATATAGGAAAATTTCTAAATTGATTAACCTACGATAACATAAAAAAATGATAAATCATGAATGAGGTTTTAGAAAAAGAGAGAACTCACCGATGTGATTCCAACGCAATCAATGAAGTTTCATTCGGAGGACGAACGGAGGCCCAGGGGCTCATCGAAGATCTATGGCCGTACGGGTTCTCTCAGACAAAGACGACCTAGAAGAAGTTTGTTATGTCTATCAGACGTGACCTCAGTAAATTTAATGAAAAAAGTATATAGTGTGTAATTTTAAAGTACACGACATGTACTCGCCTTTTCCAAACTCCTCTTTAGGTGGCCACCATGTCACCCCCACATGGTCGTGTGTGTGGACATGACACGGGAAGCACACGACCTACAACGACATCACAATACATGGTGTGTACTCATAATGTACACGGTGTGTACTTCGAAAATTTCTAGATTTTCCTCCTTTTCTCAAAAATGACTAGAAAAGGAAAAACATACCAGAAAAGAAGATCTAGGTTCTTAGATATGATATTTATGGTCGTGAATCATTTTACCCTATTAACATAAATTTAATACTATTTTGAGTGATATTTATGTAATATATATGTTATATATTACAGGAAATATTTTTTATATTCAAGAAATATATTTTTCAAAAGTAATATAACGAAAAAACAAATTTTATGCTAAAAAATATGTTTATATAAATATTGTTTTCCAACATTTTAATAGAAATAATTTTTATATAATTTTTTTTGATCATTTTATTTATTTAATTTTTAAAAATAACCTTCAAATATGGAAAAAACATAAAAATTAGGTTAGGATACATTTATGATATTTTTCTATAAGGATTCATTTTAAAGTAATAGTTAAAAATACTTAATTTTTATTCAAAATTGAATTATCATTTGATTTAATTATAAGTTTATATTCTATTTTAAATTGGATTAAAATTTTCAATACATAGATTTTTCTCAATTAATCCAAAATATTTCATTGGAGATAATTTCACATTGAAATTGGATATTAAATCATTTCACAGATTTGATTGTTTTTACATTAAATCCCCATAGGTTCGCCACATAAGTAGGATTAATTTTAAATTAATTTCTACCAAATAAGTGATTATAATTTTTAATTAATTTTTCCATATTTTGTATAAATATAATATATAATGAATAATAATTTCAAATTAGTTTTTTTCTAAAAATATTAATGGATGTCATTAAAATCAATTACCCCACTTAAGGGAAAAATAAGCATAACTAATGACTAAAACATATATATATAAGACTCAAAATGATCTATAAACATGTAAAATATCCATTGGATGGAATTATTTCAACCCTCTAATCTATTTATTCTAATTTTTATGTTTATTCGGTCCAATTTCATCATGAAAAACGTGAGTGGAATTACCTCTTCAAATATTTATATGAGGGACACTCCTCCTACCCTATAGAAGGCCACCAAATCTCTCCCATCCTCACACCTGTGAATCCTCTAAGGTTTTCTAAATATAATCCCAATACACTTCCCATCATTGATATATTTATACTAGAAGCATTCTATTGGGCATAAGTCAATCCAATGAAGCATTTTCCATAAACCAGAAAGAGTTAACCGATTAAGAGGTTACATATTCTCTCAAGTACATTATTTTTTTATCCTTATCCACACCATACACTATATTTTCTCTATTATTTAATAAAAATAGTATACTCAATATAATAAGATATTTTTATGCCAATATTTTTAACTACACTAACACAAATCTCCATCTTATGGATAAGTAACATACTTTTTTTGTGTGTGAAGAACTACATCCTCACTAAAAGATGATTTTTCAATTTTTATTACCACCTAAAATAGTGGAAATAATAATGGAAACTCTGTCTATTAATGTTATAATTTATATTTATTATATATATAATATACTGTATTCCTTTAAAAAAATATATCTTTTATACATTCCATTTGGTGTTAATATGATAATTTAATTTGAGGTTGTGTGGACTATTGCACCATGAAAGTGATGTGAGTCATTAACACCCTATATGGAATGGATTAAGGATTTATTAACTGAATTTAACAGATATATATGTTATAATAAATCTTCATTAATTATTATACTAATATACATATTTTATTTTTCACTATATTTCTCTCAACATGAAAATTAAATTCAAATATCGTTCATATATTAGCACGACATAACATCTACATGGATGATGTATTCCATTTCATACATATATATTATGTATATTATTATAAAAAAATATACTATATATACATGGTATTTATATCATAGATTAAATACATCAATCATGATATATTTATAACGGCCAACAATATAAAATTGAGACACATTTAAAAACAAAAAAAATATTACATGAAATGAAACCTTAACATTGGTTGGTTAACTAACATGTAGTATACGGTCACAATAAAACTATATATTGTATTATATATATTAACATCATTATGAAAATGATGTGTAATAAATTTATATTTATTATACAGGATGTTTGAAAAAGTAAGATGAGAGTCCATACCCAAGGTAAGGGAATTTCATCTAACTTTGTATTTCCATGAAATACATATTATGTTCTTCACTCATTCCTTTTATGTGGTTTATATACATCTCAAGATTTCATTTTATGTATCATATATCTAAAATTATGGGTATTCAAATATCAATTTTATGATCTTTTTTCATGTCGATTAAGTTTCAATGGTTACCAAATCGTAGAAAAGTATTTGTCTCAATTTTTTTAGTCTCATGTTTTGTTATTCTGCTAAATTATAATCTAGGAGAATATTTTTCCATTTTACATGTTATATCTTAATGTTACTTATTTTAATCATATTTTAATATCAATTTAATTTCAAATTCTTACATGGAGAGTGTGGTCCAAAGTTAACAAGTTATAATAGATTATTAAGATAGTCTCATTGCTTTTAATGATTATTTATGTTAATGCTTCCTATGATGAAATTTTATGATCTGTCTACAAAGAAAATTCATCACCATTTTTATCACATATTTATTAATGATATATTAATGTGTTGGTAAAAAAATTCAACTCTTCGGTACATATGATATATAAGAATTTTTTTTATGGAATCCTGAATTTACTCTCTCTTCAATCAAAAATCTGTTTTCCATTAAAATCATGTTTTCAAAAAATTGTTTTGAATAATATTCTACAATTATATCCTGATCATATAATGGCATTTTTACCCATTTTTTTATTTTCCCATATTTTTAAAGGAATAGTATTTGTACTATCCTAATGAGATATTTTATCAACCTATTTACCGTTAAAGAGGATTATTCTTTTTTACATCTTAAGACATGTATGGAATTATCCCCAATTTAGAATTTAAAGACTAATTTTCAATTTAAAAGGTTAATAATTATCAATAATTTTTAAAAATATATATGAAATGAACTTGTTTTTAAATGGTTTTAAAACTTATTATATATGTTTTTAATGATTTTTTTTCAAAATATTTTCATGAATCCTTTTTATAATTTTAAAAAAATGGTTTTCAAAATTGATTTCAAGCCACATCATTAATATTGGAAAATATTTTCAATGAAATTGGTTTCAAAATGTTTTCATGATCCTTTTTTACGATCTCAAGTAAAATAGTTTTAAAAAAATCTATATTTATTTATTTTTTTCAATTTATATTCAATGAAATGGTTTTTAAAGAATTTTACAGCTTTCTTGTAATGTTATCAAATTATTGCCAATTAATATAATTCAAAAAATGTTATGTAGATAATTCTATAAGTTGTCAGGTAAAATTGTTTCAAAATGATTTCAAATATACATTATATGGTTTCGTATAATTTTATAAGGAAATTATTTTTAAATTTATTTATGCATTAAAAATATATTTTAAAATAAAATCAATATTTTCCCCCATGAAATGTTATTTGAATTATATATCAAAATAAATTTCCACATAATATGTAATGTATTTATGTTTTTTATTCCATTCTATGAAATGATCTAATGTTTACATTCATATTATGTATCCTAATTTTTATGACAAATACTATAGTTTTTATGAACCTAATTTCTATTTGAAGGGATACATGTTTATGAAATTATATTTTCATTCATCTGTATTATATTGATGATATGGTTAGAAAACTTGTATCTTTTTCCATAGGTTAAGTTATGATTATTGGTTTATGATACAAATTTCATATCAAGGGTTATGATATGATTTTTATGATTTTAAAGAACATGTTTGTTTAAATTCATTATGATATGGGTATGATCTATATCTCCTTCCAATGCATTTAGTAATGATTTATATCAAATGAGATAGATATAAAAGGGAAAAAATGAGCTTGGATAAGAATTATAGGGTTGGAGCGAGAAATGTAAAAGGTTCTGTATTACAGGTCTAGAATGGGAAATCAACCCTTTACAGTACTACATGACTGGAAAGAGAAATAAACAAAAAATAGAAATACCGGTCTAGAACTATATTGCATGAGCCTTAAACATTATTTAATCTAGAATTATTTTAATAATTCACATTGAGGATGTTTTTATGTATATATATTTATATAATTAGTTAATACCTTGTACAAAACAACTTGAATATTTCAAGTAGACACTTCTACTCACAATAAATTTTTTTGTAAATCATAAACTTTTAAAAAGAAACATGTATAGCTATATATTTTATATAGCATGACTTTTCCAAGATCCCATCCTTGACACTATTCATCATTATGTTTGGTGAAAAACATTTAAAAAACATTCTAAGAGAATAAAAAGAAAGTAAGGGATATATAAAGAATAAAAGCTGTTAGTTTTCAATAAAACATGTAAACCAAGAAAACATTAATATAAAGCAATACTTTTCTCCGAAACGAGGTAGAGAAAACACTTCACAGAATATAATCTCATTTCCTTCCCATTTTTTTACCAAAATATTACCATATAACCCTTAGAAAAGTAGATAAGGTAACCTTTAAAATAATCATACTTAAATGGATTAACAACACAATCGAATTCCACTCATATCACTAAATAGAATAGCCACACATCCGAATTCCATACCCAATTCATTGGTGGTTATAATGTAACCACCTATCATTGTATTTTAATGGAACCACCCGTCATTTGGTTTAGCACGTGACCACCCATAATTGGATTATCACATAATAACCCGTTAAATATCCAAGTACCATTATATAATCATAAAACGTAAAATATTGTAAATATCAATATTTCACTAAAATCATTTCTTTTTAAATTAAAAAAAAATTCATGATATTTAAAAAATCAATCTATTTAAAATACCGTGTTCATTATGAAAACACCAAAAAAGGGAATTAAGGATTTATTTTCTTTTTAAAAACATTAAATAATATAAAGGAATCAAAATAATGATTACAGTAGCAGAGATGATATTCTTGATGTAGGCGTTAAAAACATTCCTTTTGTAGTTTACTAAAAATAAGTATAGGAAAAGATTCTATTTGAAATAAATTAAAATTCAACGGGGCTTATTATACAACATGTAAAAGATAGAGGTGTATATTATCAAAATATGAATCAATGAATCGAGATTGAGATGAATTCACATACCTCGTGTCCAACATGTCTCATTCATTTTTCAATATCCCAGGTAATAAGCCTAAGTTAATTTCTACTTGTTTAAAATCATTTTTCATGTTGTTTCATTGAATTAATATCACATGTTTCCACATTATAAAAATTACATAATTATTTATGTTAATATCGGTCGTTTCGTCGATATTGGGTAGCTGAGTCGAAAATGATCTTGTTATAATCACAATTTGTCAGTGTGGTCAAAATTCCTTTATCTCCATAATATAATTCATATATATCACAAATATCTATTATGTATGTATTTATAATATTCCATAATATTTAGGGGAAAAAACGAAATGCACCATTCATTGAGATGATAACCCATACATATGCTTGAACACAACATTCATTTCAATTTCATATTTAATATAATGAAATCATAGTGATATATATGTATATTATAATTCCTGTATAATATAATATTTTTTATATGTTATATAACTTCATTAAATAATTGTTTTATATGTTCATTTTATGGATTTAATGAGTCATATCACTTTGAGAGGGCAGTAGTCTGTACATCCTCAAATGAAATTATCATGTTTACCTATATTGAAAATAATTAGGGAATGTTTTAAATATAAGTTAAAGACAAATAAAGAAAATATAAACATATCAAATGTAAAATATAAATACAATTCCATAATAATTCCCACCATGAGAGGTGGTAAGGGAAAATAGAATAATCATTGTTTTGTGAGGCATTAGTTCACCGTTCATAGAAATAATATGTTCATATCAATTAGATGGATGTGTGTGTATGTGTAGTTAGATTAAATCTCATAAAAACATCATATTAGATGAAGGATATTGTTTTTATGTAATAAAAATATAATAATAGAATATGGAGTAAATATATAATATATTGGAAAGTAACATTAGAGAAGACGATACCTCTTTAAATGGGTTACTCCCTTTGAATTAAGCTAAAAGGTGTTATTGAATTATTGTATGTCCAAGGTAAGGTTTCTAGGAAGAATATATTGATTTTTATTTCTTATTTTGGTAGATTTTTATTTATCAATGTGGGTCTTGAGAGGTGTGATTAAATAAGGTGGGGTTATACCCTTTAATAACAGGAAGGATGGTCAGTTTAGAAAAGTTTTAATGATTATTTTATTATCAACTGAATTTTGATTTTCAAAAGGTCCATAACTCAATTAAATAAAAATATAAGATAATTATTTTTTGAAATGGTCTCGTTCAATATCTCTTAGATATTTTTTGGATTAAAATTTAACCTTATCATTTATCTTTAACCCTAAGTTAACTAATTTAACTCTTACCATGTCTTCTTTATATACCTACTATATTGTGCGAATAGTTACCATAAAATAATAATATAACCAAAAGTCATTAATTAATTACATATTAAAAATTATCTATCTCATTTATCAAATTATTAGATTTTTAGTACATTTATATTATTTAATATAATAATAATTTTTTTAAAACTCATTTATTTCAATTTTTATACTATTCATACAATGACTTTTAAAAAATTCATAAAAACTTGTTTATTTATGAAAAATATAATTAATTAAAACATAAAAATAATTAATCATCCATAAAAATAATGGATAACATAAAAAGATTCCAAAAAAATTATTTTAATATTTATAATCACTTTATTTAAATCATTCACCAATTAAGTAATCACTACATCACAATTGTTCCACAAATAAATTTATTTATATTATCTCTAAAAATTATAAATAAAATACCATGATGTATGGAATCTTTTTATATTTCAAATTTATATTTATAGTCGAAAATATCACTTATATAACCAAATATAAATATTATTTTACTAAAATAAATAATTTTGTGGTACCTATTTCTTTACATTAATTTAATTTTTATAATATTTAATTTTCACATCAATGTTGCTCCATGTGGTTCAAAAATCAATTCACGGATGCCCATTGTCGGAAATATCTCATAAAATAGGGTTAAGACATGTTTTTTTGGTAGTGAAATATTATTATAATATTATTTGTTTACCCTTATTTACCAGATTTACCGTTTAACCATGGTAAATAAAATAATTACTGATGTCGCTATTCATATTGTCTAAAAATAAACGATACCTATATAAAATATGTGTACCTCATGATTCCAAATAAATAATCCATTTTTTTAAATTAAAAATAATAATGTCATAGAAATTAATTAAAAAATAATTCACGTCGTCCAAACAAAAAAGAGGGGTTTTAGGATGTAATAACAATAAAAAGATTGACTTATATTTATGTGTAATTAGAATGAGAAAGTAATTATAATGACCAAAATTAAATTAAATGATAAAATATTAATCAATTTACACATTAAAAACAATTAAAAATAAAATCTAACCATATAAATAAATCATATGAAAAGATGATATTGACTTAACATGTAGTATTTTTCACTATTAATTAAAAAAATGAACTTTAACAAAAAAATACCAAAAAATTATTCAAAGTAATTTTTTATGTCCATATTCTAAGTAAGAGGACCATCTTTTCAGATATAAGATAAAAAAGTGAAAAAACAAGATTTAAATAATGTTCTCCATCAAAAGGTGGTAAAAGTACCTTTTAAAAATATTTGAGTATTTATGATTAAAATTGGATTTATTCCCATTTTAAGCCTCTATATTTTACAAGATAGAAGTAAAAAAATATAAAAACATGTTTAATCATAATATAAATAGTTTTTTTTCATTCCCTCCAATACAATGACTAGTTCTAAACATCCATTTAAAATATTATTATTATATTATTTATTTTTAGTATGACACGACATTATGTGAAACATAATATTTCAGGAAAAAAAAAATTGGGTTTTAAGTATTCCATCGAAAATAGAATCCCATTTAAAGTAAAATAAACATTTAAATCACAAATATTAATAAATATGAAAATTTAATATTCATTCTTTAGCTGGGATTTTTCATCATTTCCCTATTTTGGAAATTTCATCCTCGCAATTTTTTTCACATATCAAATAAGTAGGGGTATTTATCCCTCATAGAATTTATAGATTCATGTGTTTCCTTTTAATCCATATTGTTTTTATACAAAACCATTACCTAATGAACTACCTTATTCCGCAACACTTGCTCATTTCATTCAACAATTATTCCTCATAGGAGAGATTCACTTCAAACTGAACTACCTCTAGACTCAAAACATGAGATCGATCTAGTATTTACTTTATCAACATTGAAACATAAAAACCTTTGCGTAACTAGGATAAAATTGGAGGTAAATACACTCTATAGGTTACTGATCTACCTTTCTCTATGATTTCAAATGGTCCAATGATTCTCAGGCTCAACATTCCCTTTTTACCCGAACATATAACACTTTTCCATTGATAACTTTAACAAAGACACAATAACCTTCCTTGAAAGAAATATCCTTCCTCCAGTTATCTACATAACTTGTATTCACACTATGAGTTATTCTCTTGTGATTCTAAATGAACAAAAATTTCTCTTCCATCTGTTCCAATAATTCTCATCCCCAAAACATTCTTTCACCTATATCATCTAAAAAAGATGGAGTTCGAAAACTCTTCCAAGATAATTCTTCAGATTGTGTTACATTTATAATTTAATAAAAACTATTCTTATAAGAAAACTCATCCAATTAAAGATAATTGTCCTAAAATACATAATAATACATTGAATAATCACATAGGATATCTTCCAATGTCTGAATTGTTCATTCTAACTTCTCATCTGATTTAGGAGGAAAAGTTGTACTGAAATATAATTTCTACCACAATAACTTCTGAAGGCCTTTCCAAAAGATATATGTGAGCCTCAGATCATGATCACATACAATGGATTGTGGAACACTATATAACATTACTATATATTTAATATTGAATCAATAAGGTTGATATATAGAAATATTATCTCGAATAAGAAGTAAATAAGGATATTTAGTAATCAATTTTAATTTCAGGTAAAATACCCATATGAACCAATTCTACCTTTTTCTGCTACTCACTATCTTCTTTCTATACATGTATAATTCGGTCTGATAGAGATGATTTCACTGCAACCAGAAACATAATAGAGGAATTCCCTACACAAAAACATCAATTTGAAAATTCATCAAATAAAAAAACCAAAGGAACTCATTCCAAATATATCATAGTTTTGTAGCATTACTATTTTGACTCAAAGAGTCAAACACTTTATTTTCCTTTCCTAGATTGTAATGGATTGTGAAATCATAATTCAGGTTTAATTATAGCCATCTAATTTGTCTCAAATTTATTTCTTTTTGAGTGAATTTAAACTTTATACATTTTTTATTAGTATATATTTCACAATTTAATCCATAATTCAACATTAAGACACAACCATGTCCTTTCGAGGAAGCATCATTGTAGATAGAGAACTCACAATTTCTTGAATTTCAGTGCCAATACAAGAGGAATCACAAATATTATTTTTAATTTCTTAAAAAAATAATCAAAATATTTTTTCTAGAAAAATTTAACACCTTTACGAGTTAACATAGTTAGTGAGAAAGATAACTATGGAAAATATAAAACAAACCTACTATAATAAACAACCAAAAAAAGAAAACAATGAATTTTTATTTATATTTTTGGTTCTTATATATTCATTAAAAAAATTTGTACTAGCATGATCAACAATTACTCCATGTATAGAAATAGTGTGGCCAATGAATGATTTTTTTAACCAAAACTCACACTTGAGTAATTTCCAATTCATTTTAATTTATTTTAAGGTTTGCAAGACATCAAAAAAATGAATTTCATGCTCCTATTTGATTTTATAAAATACAAAAATGTAATCAATAAAAGAATAATAAATATATCCATGAAATCATAGAAAATTATATTCATAAGGTCCATGAATACATCTGGTGCATTGGTTAACCCAAAAAAATAACTAAAATTTCATAAGGGATATATATAATACAAAAATTGGTCTTTGGAATGTCTTCTACCATAACTTTTAAATAATGGTACGCCAACCTCATGTCAATCATTGAAAAATGATGAACTCCCTGCAGTTTGTAAAACAAATCATCGATAAGAGGAAAATGATACATGTTCATAACATAGATCTCATTCAAGACACTATAATCAAATGCAATGTCTTATTAAACTATTTTTTGATTTAACAAACAAGATATGATCACGCCATGGTGTCGTGCTAGGTCAAATGAAACATTTATCTAACAACTCCTATAATTGGTCTTCAACTCTAAAAGTTCACTTTGATCCAATCGATAATGGGTTTTGAAATTGGATTAACATCAAGAAGAAATTCAACAGTAAATTCAACATCATGAACATGTATAATACTAGGAAACTCATCAAGAAAACCGTATAGATACTCATTTACCACTGGAACATCATTAACATAAACAGTTCCTGTGTTTTTCGTAATACATTCAAGGAAGAATTATTTTCTATCTTTTTCATGTTTCTCGGCTTCCTAATATGTTATCAAAATAAAGGGTTCATTGTTGTACAAAAACTAATATTCTATATAAAAATA
Organism: Viscum album; assembly: GCA_963277665.1. NCBI lineage: Eukaryota > Viridiplantae > Streptophyta > Magnoliopsida > Santalales > Viscaceae > Viscum > Viscum album. The sequence goes on along the minus strand of OY728141.1, from coordinate 473,939,543 downwards.
AACAACTTTACCTATGTAGTCAATATAAGCATGATAAACAAGAAATACAATCCATAACCAAAAAACAAAAAAATATATTAGAGTAAAACAATAAGGTTACCATGTAGATTCATTCCACACACAAGGACATGAAAGTACTTATAATTTTTTTCTCAACATATGATCCATGTGTTTTTACCACAAGTTCAGAATTCATATCTTGAGATGGAATTCCCAATTTTATATAAAATTTCTAAAAAATGAATGAATGTGTAGACATTGAATCGAACAACACAATGGAATAATCTGTAAAACCCAAAAAAGTACATGATACCACTTTATTTTATTGCCAACCATCTGCTGAAGTAGTTAGAAAGTATTTCACCACCCATATCGGCCTTTAGTCCAGCTTTTTCCCTCATTTGAGTTCATTGTTCGATGCTCATTTTCATAATGACCCATTTCATTTTACATAAATCATTTTTTTGAAGGATAATCAAATTTTGTCTTACCATTACCTAGAATGTTTTATGTGAAATTATGAGCCTTATGTCCCATTTTACCACATCGGTATCATATACCATAATTCAGAAAGAAATTTCCCAGTGTGCGTATTACCCAAATTTTCACAAACTATAAACATATGTTTCATACCATCAAAATTTTGGTAATATTTCTTACCTTTCACCTTTCTCCTCACCTATTATTATATTGTTTGTCAAAGAGAACCTCATCATCCAAAAACTCCATTTCCACATTCTTTGTACATCAAACAAGTTTTTCATAAAATATAAAACCGCATGAATCTAATTCACTTTAATATTTTGACCTTAATTTTGTGTAAAATAAATTTATCTTACTATCAAGATCTCTGATAAAATTTGGAGCATACATAGCCATTAAAGTGATATTTTCTTCGTAAGCAGTCACTAAGTCATCCTCCTGCCAAAATTACCAGAATTATTTTTCAATCCTATGTCAAACAACCTTTGGAAAATATTTCTCATGAAACATACCATTTAATTCTTGTTAACAATGGGAGCCAATCTCTTCATTGTCCTTAGTATTTTTTACCATCGACCTCCAGTGATTGACTTATCCTTCAAAATTGTAAACAAAAAGTGTAATATTTTGATGGTCTATATACCCCATGACATTGACAATGATTTCGAAGGCTTTGATCCACTCTTCATTTTGCACATTTTTAGAAGATCCTCTGAAAGATGGGGGGTGTTGCCTCTTGAAATTCTAAACTACATTAACATTCCTCTGTGGGTGATATGTTAGATCTCGTGCATTGATATCACCACCATTAATAGCCTGATTCAAATATTTCATTACTACAAAGAAATTCATTTTCAATTCTGACCATCTCAGGTTTCTAATGTGGAAGTGTTTCCCCTCTTGATGTCTTCTCATCATAGTTTCCATGTTTCCTCTATGAAAAAACTATTCAAACACATAAATTTATTAGGACAAGAAACATGGTAATCTTCAAATGAAATATCATTTCAATATTATCACAAAATAATTTCGGTACGTTAAATTTACAACATCCTAACTTCACAAGTTATCTAAACTGACCTCGGATACCAACTATAAGGCACCATCCATAAACATTACTCAATCTTGAATTAGGTTAACAATTAAGTTTTAGGATCTTTTCATGTTTAGAGCTTTGTAGAATTTGGTAATAACATATACATGACAATGTGAATATTGAAAGTAGAATCTTCTAATCACTATCAGTTTTTTATAAAACAAATACACTAAAAAAAGAGGCACGTGAAGTTCCATGTTTTAGACAACATGAATTTTTATCGATCCCATCCTTGACCTATTAATCATTAAGTATTGTGAAAAAATTTCCCAAACCTGACATGAGTATAAAAATATCATTATGTTATTCAAAAATATTAAAAGATATTAGTTTTTCAAAGAAACTTGTAAACAATGAATCTTTTAACATAAATTAATACATTTCACCATAAAGAAGTAGAAAAAACACTTTACTGAATATAAGCTCATTGCTTACACTTTTGGTAACCTAAAAAATACCACATATCCCATATAAAGAAACATATAACATATAAGGTAACATAGGAAATAAAAATACTTAATTGAAATTACAATACTTTCAAATTACAAACATATCACTAAATGGAATAGCCATACGACCGACATCCATACGCAATGCATTGGAGGTTATAACTTAACCCAAAATATTTGGTTTATCATGGTAATACCCATAATTTGGTTTATCACATAACCACCCATCATTGTTTTATCATGTAACCACCTGTAAAATGTCCAAGTAACATTATATAATCATAAAACATAAAATATTAAAAATATCATTATTTTGCTACTAAAAATTCATTATAAATCAAAAGAAATAATTTCAGGATAATTTATTAATCAATCTATTTAAAAAACAATTTTCCATATGAAAACACCCAAAAATAATATAAGGTATTTATTTTCCTTTAAAAACATTAATCCTTAGAGAGGAATCCAAATAATGATTATAGTGGTTCAATGGTCATTGTCTCAACCAAAATTGAAACAATTCCTTTTGAAATTTAGTAAAATGATTCTTAGAAAAAGATTACCATTGAGTAAAATTAAATGTCAAAGGGGATTATTATACACTGTATAAATTATGGAGGTGTATATTATTAAAATATGATTCAATTAAAGGAGATTGAGACGATGTCCCTTACCTGGTGTCTGACATGACTCGTCTTTTATTTTATTTTCTTTGATAATAAACATATGTTAATTTCTAATTTATTTAGAAATTTTTTCAAGTATATTATTCTATTCATATCACTTATTTCTACATTATAAAAATTATATAATTATTCATGTTAATATTTTTCATTTTTCAATATTGGGAACATGTGATGAAAATGATCTTATTATAATCACAGTTTTTCCAAGTGGTAAAATATCCATTCCTGCCATAATATAATTCATATATATCTCATATATCTAGTATATATGGATTTATAATATAACATAACATTTGGTGATAAGAAATTAAATGCACCATTCATGGAGACGACAAGTCGTATATACGCATGAGCACTACTTTTAGTTATATTTCATATTTAATTGAATGGAATATGAACAATACATATGAATTTTATTATTACATTATAATATCATATTTTTATTTGTTAAATTTTTTCATTAACTCTATCCATTATATGATATATTTATTGCATGAATGAGTTATATTACTTCAATGTGGAGGTATTCCACAAATCATCAAATGAAATTATCACGTTTATACATCAGGAAAAGCATAAATGAATGTTGTAAATAAAATATTTACAAGGGTAAATAAATTATAAACAATATATATATAATATATAAATACAGTTACTTTATAATGGACACCATGAGAGGTGGTAGGGGAAAATTGATCAATCATCATTTCATGAGGCAGTAGTGTGTCATTAATAGAAAAAATATGTTCGTATCCATTGGATGGAGGTGGATGTACGTCTTGTTCAAATCCTTCTTATAAAATCATCCTAGTATATTTATGATACTATTTTTTTATAGTCAAATTATATGAATAGAATAGGGAGTAAAGATGCAAAATATTGGAATGAACCTTTGGAGAAGCCGCTACCTCTTAAAACAGGTAACACCCTATGATTTAAGCTAAAAATCCTTATTGAATTTCCAAATTCCGAAGATAAGTCTTCAAATAGGAATATAGAGATGTTGATTGATTATTTGGGCTAAGATAGGATGATCCAAGGTCGATTTCAAGGTGTTATTAAATGGGATAGTGTAAGGCCCTTTTATAAGAGGGGTGAGGGGAAATTTTGGAATGTTGGAAGTATTATTTTATAGTATATTGAATTTACATATTCAAATGTCCAAAAAACATTTAATTCAATGTTAAAATGATTAATTTTTAAAATACATTAGACAAATAGTTTTTAGAAAATTTTTGGTATCAAATTAAACCTTATCATTTAGCTTTAACACTGAGTTATCTAATTTTTCTCTTACTATGTCTTCTGGTGTGTTCATACTATATGGTTAATATAAATACCATAAAATGACAATAGAACTACAAGTGATTCATTAATGAAATTTAAAACATTATCGAAGACATTAGGCAGAATATTAGATTTTTTGGACTATTATATAATTTAATAAAGTAGTTTTTAAAAAAAACTCATTTATGTCAATTTTTATTCTATTCATATCATGACTTTAAAAAAATTACTGTTTTAGAAAAATATAATTATTTAAAATATAAGAAGTAAAAATAATCCGTAAAATTCTTGATTTACATACTTTGTTTAAAAAAATTTATATTTATATTTATAATCTCATTTATTTGAATCATTCATTAGTAACGTAACCACTACATCACCATTGTGTGATAAATAAATTTATTAATTTTATCTCTAAAAATTATAAATAAAATACCATGATGTAGGAAATCATTTTAGATTTCTAATGATTATATATAGTCGAAACTATCACTTATATAAGACCATAAAAAAATTGTTGGACTAAAACATACATGTTCGTGTTACATTTTTATTACATTAAATTAATGCTTATAAAAAGTAATTATCACATCAATGTGGCTCCCTGGGATACCAAAATAGACCCAATTATTCCCATGGTCAAAAAAATATCATTCAATATTGTTATGAAATGTGGTTACGAAGTTTAATATTATTATAACATTATTTTATACCCTTATTTTATTGATTTACCCATTAACCAAGGTAAATAAAATTATTACTGAAATTACTATTCATAATATCATATGATAAAATGTACCTACTTACAAAATTTGGACCTCCTAATTCAAAATTGAAATCTATATTTCTTAATTCAAAACACAGAAGTGGATGAAAATAATTTAAAATAATTCTTATTGTCAAAACTAAAAAAATGGTAATTTAATAATTTATAACTATCAGAATATTAACATGTCTTTATGTCTAATTTAAATGATAGTTTACATCCAATAACCAAAATTGTTTTAAATGATTTAAAATATCCTAATTTAACGTCATGGAAAATTGAAATGATAATTTCACTATTTAAATAAATCAAATGAAAATAATGTTTAGACTAAACATGAAGTATTTTTAATTATTCATTAAAAATTAACATTATCGGAAAAATAAAAAAAATATAACTAAAGATAATTTTGATGTCTCTAATCTATGGAATATTTAATTTTTTTCAAATAAAACATATAAATGTGAGAAAAAACATATTTGAAAAGGTTTTTTTATCAAAAGGCTATAAAACTACCTTTTAAAAAATATTAAAGTATTTGTTCTTAAAAATAGATTTGGTATCTTATTAAGAAATTAAAATATTATTAGATAAATGTGAAATCAATTAATAAAAATTTATAATAATAATATTGTTAGTTCCTTTCATTCTTACCAATACAACGACTAGGTGTTATCTTTCATTTAAAATAATATTTTTTTATCATTCTGACTCAGAATTGTAAGCAATATAAGATTTCAATAAAAATCATTGTTCTGTGTTGGGCACACAATCGAACAAAGAATCCACTTTAACGTAAAATTCATATTTAATTCACAAATATCGATTAATATGAAAATTTCATATTCATTATTTACCTATGATTTTACAAGAACTGGGTGTAAACCTGATTCAGTAAACATCTTTATCATTTAAAATAATATATTTTTACCACAATCACAGTTATGACAACAATACCTTCAAATGTTATGCTCATGTTCCTTAAACTTTTTATTTTATGCCTACATAATTATATTATTTCCCCTTACTGGGTATTGTAGGACACACCATATTATATTTCCTTTTCCTAGGATATGAAAAAGGATTTAGGTATAATTACTATTGGTTGATATATTTCAGGGATATACTTATGGCCATTAACTAGGATATAAAATTTTGATTCCACCCTTATGAAGACACGAAACTATAACTGTCCTCGAGAATATATTATTATAATGTAATAAATATTCGTATAAATCGTGTTATATCCATCTATGTTACAACTGGGTTGCTATTGATCATGTGGTTATAAATTACATGAATGAATAATTATATTTCTATGATGATATTTTGACACTGATATGTCATCATATGTAGGGTTTAATGAGACAAAGTTTGATCGGACTGAAAATCAAGAGATCCATTCAATTAGATTGATAAATTTGAGGATTTTTTTTTGAAATTTGGAAGTGTCGACAATACATATGTTATATTTTTTAAGTCACTACGGGTTTCAAAAATATACTCAATCATTTTTGGTTTCAGGATGCATTGTAGAAATAGATTATTATTTACTCATTCAACCAAGGGATTAATATGAGAGTTATTTATTTGAATCAAGAGAACCATAATTACGTAATGTGTTCTAGAATTATATTTTTTTGGACTATCATTTTCTGAATAGATCTTTGGGAATGTTATAAACAATTAAATAATGAACATATTTTAGTTTTTTATAATTTAATGTGATTTGAGAAGAAAATGGAGTAATTGAGAAGTATCCATAAAAATCAATTGATGAGAAATATTGATGTGTGAATCTGAATCTTGAGGAAAATTTAATAGTTTTCAGAATTTTATATTTATCAAATACCTTTAAATAAGTTTTTATATTTAAACTATATCTAATATTTTTAACACATTCATAAAAGATGATACTCAATATAATTGGTGTGAGTTGTGTGTTTTCAAATATAAATTTTTTCTTATTATTTTTTTTTGGAAATTTGTATCTGATCAAAATATTAGATATAGGTATGTCAAAAATAAATAAATTTAAATGATTATTAATTGATCTAGCAGTTTGAGGCTATCAGACAAAAGCCATTAGACATTGCGAGAATGTAAGAAGGTTGATCAACTATATATGTCTGGAATTACCTTTTTGGAGTATAATTTTTCAATGTTACGTTTTTTTGGTTCACATATAATAAACAATATTTTTAAATTGATGGAATTCAGTACAATAATTTGTATCTTGAAATATAATGAGTCTTACTATAGTTGAAAAAAAAATTTCACTTCTTCATAACAGTTATGTTCAGAATACACACTATAGTGGCTATAGAAATTATGAGGGTTACAACACAGAGGATATATACGTCATATATTTATTTATTATTTACATTCATATATTTCTATTCATTATCAATTTATATATAATAGGTTACATGGGTTATTTTTCCAAATCAATTATATTATTTAAAAAACAATAACTAATTCACCATATTACATTATTGTCATATGATCCATTGAAACATGGATATTGAATGTATTTTCAAAATTAGTAATTTTTATTAAATGTATATACATTTATATGACTTTTTAAATGATTTTTTCAATTAACTTTTAAGGGTACAAACTAAATTTATTTTAATTATCAAAAGAAAATTCACATACATCTTTTGTAAAAAGGAAGTATGATAAGAAAATTTTTATATAACTATTTTAAAATTTTGTAATATATTAACTGTAATTTCTTGGAAATAGTTATGAAAAATGACGAAAGGTCTAAATGGTTTTAGATCATATTAAATTTATAATCAATATATCCTACCATTATATTGTTTTAAGTGACTTTGGTGTGGATATGATGTTTTTTTATTTTATATCTTTTATTATTTTTATATATAATATAGAATTATGGTTAAATATAATGGGATAAAATATCCAAAAATCATGTCATTATAATTTTTTTATCAATAATCAATGATATATAAAATAATTAAGGACAAAATTTTGGAAAAATTTTTGTTTCGTATATTTGAAATTTTTTAATTTAATTATTGAAATTTTGTTTAAAAATTATAATAATTATAGTATATTTTATAAAAAAATGTTATTATTTACTTTTTTATATCAATTAATTATTAAAATACAAAGTATTAAAAGTTAATCATGATAATTATTTGTTAGTTGAGTATATAGTCAAATGATTTTTTGACATGTATAATGCATTTTTTACTATCAGGAAAGTTGATGGTATAAAAACACAAATTAAATATTAATGTAATAATATATTTTCTTAATGATGCACATGGAATATATGAATATATTATCAAATATAGAACTAGTAATATAGTTTATTATGAAAATACTAAAATAATTTCCCAAAAATGTAAAACAGTTTATAGGTACGGAAAATCTTAATATAATTTTTACATCGAAATTACAAAATATAATTTTATTATTATTGTTATAGGGAATTTAATGGAATGTGTACATTATTTCCATTCATTAAAATTACATTATAATAATCACATTGTAAAATATTTTCATGATATATTTAGATTATCACTCTTCTCAATTGGATTTTTTATCACATATAATACAATAGATCATGAGTGAACTATTAATGAAATGATTTATATAGAAACTCATTATAAAGAATCAATTAGGGAATTAAGACAACATATATCTACTTTTAAAACATCATCATATTTCCCAATGGATGAGAAATATGTGATTAATATAATAAAATTTATTAAAAAAATTTACATGAAACGAAATATTATATATGTTTATCGATTAATAAAATTTATATGATATTTATAAAACCAATAAGGAGTATCATATAAAATTAAATGATTTTTATGAACCTAAATGTAATAATTAAAAAGTATACAAAAATAAAATATATTTATTAATTTATTAATGTTATTGATGTGTTTAGTAATTCATAGTTTTCTATCACATATGAATGAATTAATTCTTTGAATTATTTTTGGGAATTAAAAAAAACTCTGTGTACCAGGTGATGTTGATGTGATTCTAACTATGTTAATTCAAAAAAGGATTATTTGTTTGGTAATATAATATTGTATTAAAATTATACATCTGTGAAACATTTTTAGATCGAGTGATATTATTTACGTTCCATTATTTAAAAACTAATATTCTTATATTTTATAATTTTAACATTAAAGTAATGTTTTTCAGTAATGAAATTGAAAAACTAACCCCAAAAATTTCAATTATTATTCATTTAGAATAGTATATTATCCTGAATAAATTTCTATTTATATGAGATTGAAATTTTTTCTTATGTTGGATATGAAATGTCATCTAATTTATGAATTGTTTGTTATGTTTTCTTATTCATGTCCATGATATAATAGCAAATATCATATAAAAATACTAATAATTGGCATTGATCTTCCTAATTTGGTTAATTGTTAATTTGATACCCGTATAAGAAATATTAATGGAAATATTATTTCTATATCTTACAAAAAATAAATATAATAGTTAAAATACATTTTGTTAAAAATGATTTGGGTGGGAATATTACACATTTTTACACATGTGGACAAAAATATTTCAATACATTTATAGATGATTTTTTATGAATTGTACGAATAGTAAATTTGAATATGAAATATTTTTATTTTGATGAATTAAAAATATCAAATATTTCAAATGAAATAAATATTATAATTAAATTTTAGTCATGAGAATCTATTATAGAATGAAAATATTAGGATGAGATGATCAATGCATTAAGTAATTTATTCTTTTGATGGGTCCCCTGATAAATATTATATTAATACATTCATCATTATCAATTATTTTATGAAGATATTCTTTGTATATTGTACTTTAATGTTATAAAAAGAAACCAAAATTATTTATCCAAATGTTCCTTATGTTTAAATAATTGCAAGAAATGATTTTATGACGCATTTCAATATATTAATTTATAATAAATTTGTAATTTTATATTTTTATATTTTTATATAGACTGATCATAAAACTATAAGTGAATTATTTATTATATTATATATTGTATTATGAGATAAACGGATTTTTTTTATTCTCAATTAATTCAAATAAATGAAGTTATGGATGATATTTTTTATGACAGTTGAAAATTATTGGCCAATTTCACTACCAAATTAATTTTTGATATGATCATGTTTAGAATTTTTTTATCTTATTTTGATTCAAAAAAATGTTTCATTCATATATTAAATATTATGATAATAGTTAATCAACTCATGTAGATTATATTATGCCTAAACATTCAATAGATAATGGTAAACATAGTGAAATTAATCAGGAAGTTATAATTTAGAGATCTAAAAGGGTTTTATATTTTTTCACATAATGTCCAAATAATCTTTCTTACAAGGAATGATTTAGATACAAAATATATTAATGGTCATGTGTCTTATAAATATTCAATTTAACATTGTAATTTTTCAATTTCATGAAATTATATTCCTCATGAGTTATTTTTATTTAAATATATTCGTTATGTTATATTATTGAATTTACAAATCGTCATAATTGACATAGATTCAAATGGTCCATCAAGACCAAAATAGATTAATTTAGTAATATTGAAATATAAAATGAAAGGAATTTCCTAAAAAGATTAAATCAATGGGTTGGTATTAATTATATTTGAACCATTTCACTAGTTTCTATTATATATGTTGGTGGAGATTTTATATACACAGTGTATCATTTTATTTGTTGTCATATCTAACAAATTAAAAAATTGATTTTGGAATTTGATATTTTATATTAATTGTTAATATTAGAAATCTTGACACTTTCTACGTAACATTTCTATATCTGTTGGGTTTTATGAATATAACATACATTAAGGTATTAAAACATGATATAAAAAAATTTAACCAATATTTTTTCAAGGGGTAAGATTAATTGGAAATAATGATAATCATAATGATAAATTTATTATTTGAATCAATATATTGGTAATATATTAATTCATTTTTAGTAATATACATAATTTAGTTTAATATTTTTGAAAATATTTCACCTTTAAAATTTTAATTTTTAACAACTCATAAATGAATGAATTCTGGTTTGTATCTATAATTATAGGTATCTAAATTCATCATGAAATTTATTTTAAAATTTCATATATTTTCTAAAAGTAAATATACTTAAATGATATTTAATTTATTCAAATTTGTATGAACTCGGGTTTTTGAAACGGGTTAAAATTTCTACCCTGTTTGATTTTTCTGCCTTTTATGTAAATTTTGGCTGATTTTTGATACGTCTGGAAAATATGTGAAGTTTCTGGAAATTTCTAGTCTATACGCCGTGTACTCCAAATTACACACTGTGTATTAGCTAAGCAAGTGACAACCCATCTAAGACCAAGTACATGTTGTGTGGTGCTCTGTGTAAATTTCCTTCTACACGGCATGTGGTCTTCCTTGACACGCCCTGTACCTCCTTCCATGTAAATGGTCGAGTCCCAAGCCGTGTGTTGACCGTGTACATGGTCCACACCATGCACTAGAATCCTCTTAAGTCGGAGTATGGAAAACTAATCTACACAGCGTGTAGTATTAAAATAAACGACGTGTACTTTTTTTTATTTGAGAATCTGAGACGCCGTCATGTATTATTTCCAGAACTATCTTCTTCTTCCCCGTGGGATGAATGGTTCATCATAGAGCCTCCGAAAAACAAAAACCCTCATAAATTCTTCATACGACCTCCGTTATTAAATATGTCAGTTGAAGCAGGACCACATCAGAAAGGCTAACCCTGCACACCCCTCTTTGTCCTTGATTCCTTTCCTATTTCTCTACAATTCCCATACAAGCGTAATAAGCCGAATTTGACGGAAACACAGATCTTCAGCGATTTATACCGATTCATAGGATGCTATCGAAGGAGTGTCATCATACGAGTATGAGGTGGGTGGTGCATTCCATCTTTCGTGTTTTCGTAGACAATTGGGGGATACGGCCTTCGGGCGCGATGTTGGGCATTGAGGGAAACCCTATTTAGTTGTTTTTATTTAATTATCTACATTGTGGAATGCCTCTAAGTATTCCCTGGCCCTATTGTGATGGAACGAGGCCGAGTTAGAGGTCGTTGCTCGTTTGGAGAAACTTGGCCGGGGTGCCGAAATGCGTATGTTTTGGACCATCGTTTAAACTACTGTGTTAAGAATGATTATTGAATTTATTGAGTTAAACTATTGAGTTTAATTATTAAATTCTGAATGAGTTAGGTGCTGGTATTGGATAGCACTAGTTAGTGCAACTTAACTGTTTAGTAATTGTGTGTTGAAAGTGATGCTTTCTAGTATATATATGAAATTTGTGATATTGCCGTTTTGAACTGTTTAGTAATGTCAGGCATGGCCCAGATATTCTGTTGAGTGATGATGATCACAGGTTGGGGCTTTTCCCAAGTTACTTGGGTGGTTTATACCACGGGATTTGGTGTCATGGACGTCGGTTGAGGCAGTTGGACTGTCTGGTTGGGCTTGGCCCAAGTTACTTGTATGGTGAGGCCATCAGACTTGAGTGAATGGTTCGCAGGGACATGAGGTGCAGAGGTGTTGTGACTTGGGAACATATTGAGGTGATTACCACTCACCGGGTACTTTTGAGTAGTGTGCACACAGATAGACTCCATGATGAGGTGGTACGACCACTCGCTGGGTAGAGGGCCCCGATAGACGCGGTTAGGTATTATTTGTTTGGGGGTTCTTGCCATAGGAATCAATGTGGGAGGTGAGGAGCCTTCAGGAGATAACATTGAGGCTGTCAGGTTTGGGGGCAGAGGCTCGTCGTGATTTGAGGACAGACATCACTGTCCCTCTAGTTACTTGATTTGAGGGCAGACATCATTGTACCTCTGGTTATTATTTGATGGATGGTATCGTTATTCCTCTGGTTGTTGTGCCATGGGAAAGTTGAGCTTTATGGCTATGTTATGATTTTTGGGAATACCTCCAGGACATCGGTATGCGATACACATGGTGTAAGGTGGTCCGTAGTGCCGGATTACAGACCAGAGATTCTAGCGTTGCCTGAAGTAGGTGACACTCCTTGGTGGCTTCTGAGCACCAGGGAAGTTTGTGATTACTATTGGTCATTGAACTGTTTACTATTTTTCTTATATAACCATGTCTTCCAAAAAACTTATTTTAGGTATGCACCCTTGGGTGGTATCCTACTAAGACTCATCTAACACCCTACACAGGCCCTTCGGGAGGCGTGTAGACTTTATGAATTTGCCTGCAGGTAGAGGGTCATCCTCCGGAGCTGGACCTTAAGGCTGTTGGCATGGAGACTGGCATGGACCTTGAGGTCGTGCCTTATTAGAGTTACTTTATTTAGTTTCCATTTTTGTATCAGCATGCTTACCTTATTATTTAGTAACTGTTGGTTATCCATTGGCGTCATTACATATTGATATGTATGACATGCTATGGATGCATGATTGTTTATTTACAGTAGTAGTTGTTGTGATATTCAGCATTTTGTTCTGTTTACTTTCCGCTGCTGTTGTTATATTTATTGCTTCCGCTGTTTATTGAGATTGAATGTGCTTCTGCTCTGCGGGTCTGGTTTGAGTCTGCTGGGTCAGTTATTCCGCTGCATAACTACTATTATACTCAGACGAGTACCCATATTATGATCCTCCGAGTGGTTATAGCCTCCCCACTATACCTAACAGACTCTCACTGCTAGTCGGCAGCCTTTGGCATTCGGGGAGGTGCACCTAAGGTAGTAACACCCGACCCGTTTGGCACTGTTCGGGTGGCCGTTCTGGTCTGGGTTGTTACAAAATTGTTTTAACCTATAAATAAATATATATTATGGAATAAAGTAAAATTAATTTAATAATCTCCGAAATGAGTAATGGTAACTAATGAAAAGAAAAAATTTCTCATACGGTTCAAATGTAAGAACACTAATTTATGATCATTTTATCACTGTTATTATTTTTTAATTTTTTTATAAATAAATATTTTTTATTAGTGATAACAAATTAGCTCATATAAAATCTATGTAAAAATAAATTAAATATTTTAATATTAGTGAATATTTAATAATAATCTATATGAAATATACTTAATTGTAGGTCAGTATCAATTTTGATTTTTCATTGATATATTAATGGTTAAAAAATTTCATATAGATTTATTATCATTGATTAAATAGTTTTCTAGTCATTATTGAGTTCTAAAGAGACATATACATAAGATACTAGTATGGAAAAAAGATTTCCACTTGATATGAGTCATCAAATAATAATATAATAATATAATAATTCATATTTTTTATTTAATGATTATAAACTACAAATTAAATAAAATGTGGTAATTTTTTATTTTAAATTATCATATATATGTTATTAAAATAATAATAATTTATTTCACTCATCATACAGTTTAATATTGCACATATGATTCAAAGATAATATTCTCAATTATAAAACTCAATTTCAGTTACATCATATATAATGTTTTTGATCAATATTATGATGAAAATACCATACCAACACCCAACACGATCTAGTGGTGAGATTTAGAATATCACCCAAAACTTAGAAATAAAAAACTTTATTTTTTATTCAATGATAACTCTATGATCATTAATATTTATCGAATTTTTCTATTTATAAACATCATGACATTAAAAATATAATATAATAAATATATGGATCGTCCATTATTGAAATTCAATATGAAAATAGAAATACAATTAATTCCACAAGAAAAAAGAGACATCATGTAGAAAATTAATTAATTTACCACATTTCATTGTATCATGAAATTGAAAAAAATGTTGTATATATACTCATTGAGACACATGTGTACAAAAATATATTAAAAATATAATAATTATAAAATGTAATATAATATTATATTATTATAAAATCACATTTTAGTTAAGCTAGTATCATTAAAAAATATTTTATTCTAATCCTATAAATATGTAGACAACATATAATAATTTTGATTAAAAAAATTAATTTACATAAAAGGTTCCACCGTAAAAATAATATATTTTTAAATGGGAAAATTATTTAAATGACACATAGAATCTATAGAAAATATACTGATAAAAAACAATATTTCAACTTCCCAATAATTTTTTTAAAATATAATCATTTATCAATATTTGGAAATCATGTTATTTAATATAAATTTTGATGTATATTTATTGTTTATCAATGAAAGTAATTCTAAGTAGTAAGTACCTTGCCATAATTATCGCATATCTTTATATATTCAATAACTCATGAGTAATAAAAATATTTTACCATTTTTAAAACTTTTGGTTTCAGGTACATAACACTTAATTTACATACTTTTCAATTATATAAATCTTGGGATTATATTTATGTGGTAAAATATTATTTTATCATATGTTTTAGCATTTTTTAGGTTTTATGGTTAGTAAAAAAATATACTAACTTTAGGAAAATGTGAAAACATTTTGGGGAATAATTCTATAAGAGAATAGTTTTTGAAAACTGTTATGGTTCTATTAAAAAACCATGAAACAAAAAATATTTTAAAATTATTTTTTAACATAGCTTTCCCAAACATGTGTGAAAAGCATGAAAGGATGGTTCTAGTGAATTAGAACCATATGGTTGGAACCAATATTTCCAAACTATAGTTCATAACCATGCGACTTATAGGTAGAACCCTAAATATACTAGATTAAATCCAAATTAATTCCCATAAACCTCTTTAATACCATATTCTTTGATGATCTTGAATACCCTTTACAACCATGAAATTATATTCTATTAAATTTTTAAAAAAATGATTCATGGGTGAATCAAAGTTCATTATAGATAGATATTCTTTAACAATTCATCATTTATTTTCCTTTTTCATTGATAATTTCTTCTACTCTATCTATGAACCATTGATCTAGTCCATTATTGGTAGATATTTGATAATATATGGTAATATTAAGGAGTTATTATTGAATTAATTTAAGTGATATAGATCCTATAATAGATCTTGATAATTATATTTTCATTACATATTTTTTCCAACCATGAAGGTGAATTTTCTTTCATCTCCACATAAATTAAACATGAAGGTTTAGTGTTATTTAAATTAATTTCATAAAACTATTTTCAAATCCCTATTTGATTTTAGATTAAATTATTTTTTTATCTTTTAATCTTTAAAAATTTAATGGTTTCATTGAATATATTCATTGGTGATAATTTCAAAACCATGATACTAAAATTATAGTTCTGATTTTGATATAACTAAGATGTTTTATTTTAAAAGACATAAATATTGGTATATTTTATGTGGAATGGATTTTAATATATTATTTCATACATTGTTTATGTGAGTGTATACATAGACATGAATATTTCTAAATGAGAGTGTTCTAATTTGTAACTTATTATTGGCCACCTTGTGATGAGATGGTGGATTGGGAAGAGAATAGTCAATAGTATAACATTTATATCTAGAAAAGCATGGGTGTGTGTGGTGGGACATGGTTATTAGAATAAAAATTAATTTAGGATATTTTTATGATTTTATGTTAATATACTTTTAGAATGATTATAATTTTTAAATAAATTAATTTATCTATTTGTAGAATTATTTTATATAAAATGTGATAACCATTTCTTTTCTTAACTGTCTCTGATTAGTAGTATTTGGGAAAATTCTATTATATTTATACTCAATCCTTCATGTATCTTATTTAAAATTTTCATGTTTCATATATCAAGACACATGTAATTGAATGGTATCTTAGTTATTTAGTTATGCTTCATGATTCCTTGGGTATGCCATGTGGGGATAATATGTACAGCTGGTTTATCTTTTTTTATTTATTTTGATCAATTATTTTATTGATCACTCTTTTCTTCTTGTTAATTTCATGTATATATATTGGGATCCTCATGTACTCTACAATTGATTAATGTTTTTTATATACCTTATGTTTTAATAATTAATCATATTTAATATAGGGTGTTGTATTTTAATTTGTTATGTTGTTTGTATTTATTATATTTAAGTTGAGAAAACAATCCATCAAACATTATTGTGTCCCTTGGAAATTATTTCCATCATGTGGTGTGTTTGGGATGTCACCTAAGGCAAGTAACTCATCACCTAATTTTTAAGGCAATTAAGAGGGGATAGATAATATATATGGTAGAATCATTTTTAATACATCAGTTTGAAATTGTAACAGTCTATCATTCTGATGGAAAATATAAGATCGGATTAGTGGATCATTGATGAAATGACATAAAAATATATATCTTTCTGTTTGATGTTGAACATCACATTACTAGGGTGTTTGGGTACATAAGTGTTTTTAGACACTAATAAATACTTTTTCATCTAATCATCATGGGAATAATATATTACTGATGCTTTTAATTCATAGATATTAATAAATCCCATTATGAGTGAATTTTTCATTCCAAATTAAATGATTTATGAAATGGTGGAAAACTATTGATTTTTAAAAAATTTAAATGGGGTAATATTGGAATGAAATTTTGTATTATTTTAAAAAATGATTAAAATTGTGAATATGGCCAGATTTTAAACATGATTAATTATTACACGTGTTTATATGGTAAATTTTAATTTATATTCTACTAGTTTATAATAGGTAATGATTAAATGGATTTTTTTATAGAGAATGGAACTTTGTAGACATCATTGAAATCATCCAGAAGTGGCTGTTGAAAATGATGTTCAACATGAGACTTAGGTGAACCATACAATATTACAATGAATTATACATGATTATAATGCCACACATAGGAAAAATAGGTATGGGGAGCCCAGATAAACTCACTATATTATTCAGTTCTAAAATCATAATCCTCCTATTGTTTGTGGGGATTCAGAGCCATAGTATTATAAATTTTGATGGAATAGAATGAAATAATATTTAAAAAAATAGTTAGAACACCATATGAGCTTATTTATATGTTGGAAATATGTATATTTTATGATACATGGAACAAATTATGGGATAGTATTTTAGGGATAAAATTGTAATAGGATTCATGATGGAATATTTTTAATAACGTTATTTAAAAATATTCTATCCTTAAACATTTATATGTACTTGTATGATTATCTTCTTTTGTACAAAAACATAGAACCTATTAGTGATAGACAATATAGAATTTTTTTAAATTTACACTTAATTTTTATTGACATTTTTTAAAATGAATACCTGATGGAAAAGGATTTTGAATTTGGGTTACAATAATGTATATTATCAATGATTGTTATTGATTATATAAAAATCTATACAGTAATAGTCAATATAGAGGGTATGAAATAAAGGGATATCACAATGACTGATGTGAATGAGTTAATGTTTAATTCTAGAGATAAATGTGGTAACTCTAATAATAAAAATGATAGGAAATTATACAACTACTTCTAGAGTGGGGAGATATATGAGGATCATACCTTAGGATAATTAAAAATTCAACCTCATATAAAAAAAACACTAATATATTTTTATATCATTATTTATAGAATATTAAGAATTATTATAATGAAAAACTTATAGACTATCAATATCATAACCGTATTGGAGATATTTAGCATTATGTTTGATGTGCTCTTTGGTTGGTAGCTATAGTCACATCTCATGGTTCCCAATAATGATATACTTCTATGGGACACTTATAGTAGAATAATTTTTATCATCAAAATGGAGTGAGCCTAGGTGATTCTATGATCACCATGACACCTCAACCTACACAATATCAATAGGTTAATAAATATATAACTATTATTAGTAATAAATTACATAGAAATGATCACATGACAACAGATTATAAATCAGTTCCTTCAATAGTAAGATATTTTTATTATTAAATTTTATGAATATAAAATATTTGATTAAAATGTAAATCTTCCCCTTATATTCTCATCCCATATTGTTTATCAAATTGATATAAATTTTGAGATGATGCCTTCTATTTTGAAACTTTAATATCTTATTGGGCAAAGAATTTCTTTAGACATTTTGTGTAACGATTAATTTTTAATGATTGATGGGGGTAAAAATTTTTATTTCAATATCTCTATTATTGATATGGATTTATATTAAATTATTTTAGGTATGGTTTGGATGACATCATTTAAGGCCAAAAATAAATGTTATTATAGAAATGTATTTTTTATATCTATTAATTTCATCAACCGTCTATTTAAGAGAGAATGGGTTGTAAATCCCTATAGACCAGTACTATAGGAATCTGTTTTTGAAACAATATCTTTTCAAATAAATGTTCAGATATTGTGATTTATGAACTTGATCAGAAATAGTTATTCCCTAAACTACATTGAGTACTTCCATGATGGTTTAATAATAATATCACATGTATTCCACCAATAAATAATGATGTAAATTATTTATACAATATTGATAAAAACATATTTAAATTACCTATTAAATTATGACACTCAAAAAACATAGTGAATTAAAAGTTTATTTAGATAAGTTATAATGTAAAGGGTTTATTAGGCTAAGCTTTTATTCCATGGACAAAATAAGTTATCTTTTTAAAAAAAGGATCAAGGAACTCCTAGTCTTTGTGTATATTAACTTAATAATGAGAAATTTAACATAATGTATTTGTATCCCCTTCCTTGATTCTAATACCTATTTGATCAATTTATGTGATACTAGTGGTTCTATAACTTTTACATATAAGAAGGATAGTACAAAATGAGACACCATAAGGATTATATTAATGAATATAGATTTTTCAAGATGATATAGGGATTATGAATATTTTGATATTTACATTGTTAGAATGAATTCACCCACCACATTTATGGAATTTATGAATCAAAAATTTCATAAAAATATGAATTCTATTGTGATAGTGTTTATTGATCATATTCTAATTCTAGGAACAAACATATAATGAGATACACATGAAAATATGGTTTGGTATTTTTTGAGCACCAAATTTATGATATTTTATCAATGCTTAAATTATGGATACAATACAATGATTTACATGTCAATTTTAAAAAATATAATTTTATATTTTATAGATATAGAAAATAAAAAAGTTGAAACCTATTTGTGACCACCGAAAATGGACTTCAAGATACGTAGTTTCCATGGATTAGTAGGAACATTAATGTGAAAACTAATTATATAAATGATATAACTGAAGTTTTATAGTTTATAGAATACAAAACACTATGGTTATAAGAAAATTTTTCACCATAAGAAATTATAATAAATTTCATTTTATGTAAATTCTCTCACTATTATATCTAGAAGAAAGTGCATCCTTGAGTCCAAAAAACCATTATATAGAAAAGACTATCTTCATAAAATGATGCATATTCATGCTTGGTGAAAATAATTTTAAATTAATTTTTTCAATTTTTATAAAACATATAATATATGATTAAATTAATTTTTAAAATCATGGTATCAAAATTTACATTGGTTTGAATTGTGTGATTTATTCCAAAAATACATATTTTTCAATGAAAAGTCAAAATTTTAGATTTTTCTAAATTATACTATCAAATAATAACATTAAAACAAACACTATGATTTTAATATAATTTATTATAATATAAATATTATATATTTATATTTGATATAATTAATTACCTTCGAAACCCCAATATTTTAGTTTGTTAATAGATGTTTATTTATGTGTTTATAATAATCATTTTTGGAAAATTATATTATGGTGCATAATGCTTATTTATTTTCAATAATACAAATAACCCAAAGATATGGATTATTTTAAAAATTATAATATTAATATACATTTTTTTAAATTAATATAATGGTGAAAAATATTCATATATTTAATATAAGACCATGTTTTCCTTGAAATTGGAATTTCAAGTATCCTATTTTTTCATTATGTATGTTAAGATTAATTTTAAATTAAACTCTTACACTTATGAAATTCCAATATATGAAAATTTATTCAATATTTTAAATTGGAAAAATTGAAATTACATAATCATTTCAACTTAATTTTTGACAACAATGAATGGTTAAACTAGTAAAAAATTAAATAGCTCTATTTGGTTATAAAATGATTTACTTCTTGTTAAAATAAAACTATAAGGTTTAAAACGAACTAAATACATCCATAACACCCATTTATGGACATATTTCGATATTATAATGAAATATTTTTGATAATGGTTAATTTATTGGAAATTTATTTGTGATGGAATTATGGTATCATAATATTCATTTCAAATCATTTATTTATGTCCCCTCCATCACTTTAAAAAGGACACTCACTCTCATTTCCCATTATCACATAAAAATTATTATTATTTATCCAAAAAATATCAAAATATATTCCTCAAATCCCTCCCAATTTCTAAGTGTCCACAAGAAGATATTAAAAACATTCTATGAAGTATTTAGGATAAACCTAAAGTGGTTTCATAAAAAAGTGGTAATGTTTTTATCTATTCTTCTTCAATTTACTTCTTCTTCTAACATATTATAATATTATTGAAAAATAATAATATAATAAATCTATTAAATATAAATTATATATATTTTATTTTGTTTTGTTAAGGACAAAAATACTTCTCCTCTACCATCAAATGTGAAATGAAACTGTCGATCCTGTGTACACCAGACGACTGCCTCATGAAATGATTTAATTTATTTTCCACATCGGTCATTTAAAGAAGGATATAATGATGAATTTAATATATTTTTATTATATTTATGATATATTAAGAGTTTATTAATAATTATATGACATATAAATTCATACATTTCATTTCTAGGGGGTTACAACAATTTTCCTCGTGTATACAGTGGACTACCGCTTCACAAAGTGATGTGATTAATTTTTCCAACTTATGATTAATATCAATGGTATTAAAGATAATGTTAAAGAATAAATTTAATATTAATAATATAAAAATGCATTTTTAATATATTATCACATATATTTTCTTACTTTCCAATCCTTTTAGAAAATAATAATATCGTTCGTGCGAATATGTGGACTACCCTCTATACACAGGGATGTGAAATGTTTTTAATTTAATTTTTAGATGGAATGTAATAATGAATAGAATTAATAACATAAATGATATATATAACATAATAATGATTTTATAATGATTAATTAACAAAAAATTTCTATTCATTCAATCATTAGAGATAATTTGAACAATTTTCATGCATACATACGATATACCATCTCCATAAATTGTTTAATCTAGTTGGAATATCTATATTTCTAGAGATTATTATAAATAAATACATATAAATATATATATATATATAAAGAATATATATTATATTTTTACCATGGTTTACATTATAGACATGAATAATCCATGATTAAAGTTAAATGACTAAAATTAAATAACGAAAACAAACAAGAACAAAGAAATTATCAATTAGAACAATATTTTAAACAATGAATTGCTAAATAGTTTATAAAATACCATATTTAATTATTATTTTGAATGAAATATATAATTATTTTACTC
Organism: Viscum album; assembly: GCA_963277665.1. Lineage (NCBI taxonomy): Eukaryota > Viridiplantae > Streptophyta > Magnoliopsida > Santalales > Viscaceae > Viscum > Viscum album. The sequence continues at coordinate 473,917,240 of OY728141.1, read as the reverse complement.
AAATATATTTACTTACAACATGTATTTCTTATATATATGTTTTCAAAATGTATGAAGGATGTTGGACATATGGAAAGTGATTTTTGTCTCAATTTGTCTTCTTTGAGATGTATGAAATGTAATGTACCTATATTATTTTTTGAAGTTAATATAAAAACAATTTTATATGTAATTTATTTAATTTATTTATTTTCAAGAAATTCTATTTTTAATTTAATGTTTTTTTTGTGTCCTATGAATCAATGTTACCCAAGTTTTAATGGTTTTATTGTATAATCTCATCGTTTATTATGATTATTTATGTTTATGATTGCAATGATGAAATATAATTATCAATATATGAAAAAACTCACAAATTTATTCTTCTCATGTTACTCACGTAATTCTCATATAATAGATTAAATTTATTCTTCTTTATAGAATGTATTTTTCTGAATTTTTTTGATTAAATATATTACATTATTTCTTTCTTCGGTCAAAAATACATTAACTTCAAAAAACATATTTTTTGAAAAAAAAATCACAAATGATTTCTAATTATAAAATTATTTATTTAATCCATATATTCCCATGATAAAATTTTGAAATAATTTTTTGAAGGCACAACATTGCCATATCCAGACAATTCTTATTTGGATTTTAGTGAAAACATGAATAGAATCACTTTTTTTATCATTTATTTCATTTATTAAATTTCCATCCACTCTGACCAATCAATGTTTTAAATAATAGATTATATTTTTAACAGTTTTTTTTAACAAAAATTATTCTAAAAATATTTTACCTATTAATATTGAAATATTTATTCAATGTGAAAAGGATATTTTCATCTAAAAATTTTTATGGAATTTTATTGTATTTATTTTCATCAATGAAATCATAATGTTATTTTAATGATGATACATTAGGTATATGTTATATCTGTATCATAATTATTCATTAATGTGTTAAATAATTAATGATTTGTGTGATGATGTAAAATTTTATTAACATTCATCATTTTACTCAGAATGTAATATGACATTGATTATAGATTGGGAAATTATTAACATTTTATAAGACTATTTTTAAATAAATTTGTTTTCATTGATTATTCATCACATAAATCTTATGGGGAATTAATTGGAATTAATATGTGATTGGGGTTTCTTTTATATCTTCTTTATGTATTGGAAGGTCACATAAGTCATTCTTGCCAGGGGTTTAGACTGAATCCACACACAGTTATGTAAGATGACTTGACATTAAGGGTTTTTGGTATGGTTTTGATATCTACAATTATTCATTTAAAAACTATGGTATTATTCATTTATAACTATGTGAATATTATATTTTTTATAGTATCTATGGAAGTTTATCAACATCATCTAATAAAAAATATGGAATTATTTTGTATTTATTGATTTATTCATTATAATAAGGAAATAATTTAATAAATATTATGTGTCTCAGTTATTTACTTTCATATATTTATTATTCTTTATTTATTAATATTTTTTACCATTCTCATACCCTTATATATAACTTATCTCCCCTATTTGTTATGATTCATTCCATAGAATACCATGATGAGTATTGTGATTTATATTCAAGGTTACTCAAGATGAAATAAATATTCACTCCGAGAAAATATTTTATTTTAGATTATTTTTTCAAATGTACTATTTGATTTATGTATATATCTATTTTATAAGGATTAATAAACTATATAGTACTTCATGATGTTATTCAATATATTGTATGAAATATTAATGAATTAACCACCTACTATAGGCTAATAAGGTTGGGGTCATTACATTTCATATTAGTGGAAGTTTCGTAAAAGTCACCGGAACCTGATTTAGGATGACATTGATTATATATCATAAGAATGAAATTTACATTGGGGATAATTATATTATAAAAATTTAATGATTTAGTGAGGAATAGATTTTTATAATTTTTATCAAGAAATACAATCTTTCTTATATTTTAATATTGGATTTGGTATAGAAACATATATACCTAGGGGTAATAAACTCAAAAATCCATATCATGATTGAATTAATCATTATTTAGTAAATGAAATTAAGCCTCAAATTACAAATGGTTTAAGGGTTCTGGTGGATATTCTAGTCTTAATTTTTATTTTATTTTTTAATCATTATAATGGATTATGAAATATATTAATTATTTCAATACATTTCCAATGAAATCATGGTTGTGATTATGAGAATAACTATAAATAAATTTTTATAATTAATTAATTTATTTATATAGTTTTGGAACTATAAATTATGATTCATAATTATTTTATCTATTATATTCTATATTAATATTTATAATTTGAACCCAATATTAGGAATGAGAATCAAATAAATGCACATACCCCATGTTGGGATTTCCACTCGTAATGATAATTTCGTTGGGGATGTGTTTGTAATTTAATCTGATCAAATTATAACCACAATAGGAAAACTAACCAAGGATATGAGAAGTATACTTTCCCATATAGATCATCTTACTAATCCACTAAATGGTCTTACAACGACACATTACTTCACATGTCATGATCCTCCATATTTTTATGGGATAAAAAATAATATGTTAGCGAAAGAATGGATAAGATCCTTATAGAATATATTCCACTCTATTTGATGAAATTAAAGGGAGAATTTTTTTCATGTTAGTTTATCATATTACATGGTATATGGATCAATATTAGTCTTTGATTAAAAACGAAAGGATGAAGATGAAATTGGAAGCATGGATTGTAAGGAATTTAAGGTACTCTTCATGGGAAAAAACTTCCATCCCCATCATTGAGTTGATATGGATATAAAATCCATGAGTTATAGATAATTTGAATTTGAACAGGATACTCAATATGAATAACAAACTATATGGTTATGATGGAACGTAATGGACTATTACTGAAACCCAAAAAGGATTATTAACCAATTAGTTTATGGTATTAAAGAAATACATCGATGGGAACTACTCCCCCTAACATTTTCATAATTTAATAATATAGAATCATATTCTATCAATAGAAATGAAATATTCTCCATGAACTATTGCTTTTAAGGGATCATAAGTTATATTTGGATGGAAAATAAAAATATATATAATGGGTTGACTATGATGATAGATTTTCATCAATGTGATAATTATGGAAGTAAAACATCATGTACATTCAAAAGGGGAGTAGAAGTTTTCTTTTAGTGTTTAGAGAATTATTATAATGAATTAAATGATGTGGTAATAATGAAATATCTAATGTTATGTTCATCAACTAAAATAATATTGGTAACTAAATAGATGAATTCATCAATGAACCAATGGAGTAGAACCCAAGAGAAGCTAAGGGATTAAGGTAACTTTTTTCATATTATGACGGCTGAAGATGAATGATTAAAAAGATTTTTTATTTGGAATCATTAATTATTTTTCAAATTTATTTTGTTAATTATATTAAAATTTAAGGATAAAATTTATGTACTATTCTTAAAATGATATGAAGACATGTTTTGTATTGTATTTATGGAAAATAAAATTAATTCATCTGAATGCTTATTATTTTGTAAATACATATTATTGAGTTAACATACCACTTAATACAATCCCAATATTGGGATAATAATGTTAAAAGTATATTTACTAGATATAATTACTGATAGTGAATTGTTTTAGTTAGTTTGTGGTTTATGTAATCAATTATTCACTTTTTGATTTTTTAAAATTATATTATAAATTTCATAATTTGATATTTCACTAATAGAATTGTGAGAAAAATATTTTTTTAATAATTCATGCTTTAATTATGGTTTTATAGTTATCCCGATATCCATATATTTGGAAAGTCTCATAATGATACAATTTATGTTATTTTGGTAATATGATGTTATATTTATTATTGGACACCATTTTATATTCTTGTTCTTCAAAATTGGAAAATATATATTTTAGAATGGCAATAAGGTTAATTATTTTTTTAAGGGAAGAATTTTAAATAGGGGTGTAACTTTATTACTCATACTAGAAATATTAGATTTGAATAATATTAATGGAGGTACATATGATTATTTTATCTATTTTATGTCCTTTAAAATGATAATTTTAGTATTGATGGCATGAAAAATGAATCATGAATACTCATTTCTTTGAGATAAATAAGAGATTGTGGTATAACTTTAAATTTTTTGAAATTAAACATTTCAATTAATAATTTTTCCTTATACTCTTAGATTAAATTTTTATGTAATTTCCAACACTAGTAAAATGTTCTTGAGAAAAAATCACCGTAGTTCCTTTATTGTGGATACACCAATGATCATTTTTCCTATGAAAAATTTATTATTTTTTAGGTGTTAAAATTAAATATATATCCTGCTTTTTTATGATCAATGATCCCAATCACATCCAACAATTAGTTATTCTTTTCTTACATGTCTATATCATTATATCCCATAAATGTTCTAAGATTTGGAAACATTGTTACTTGTTATTCCAAATTATGTTATTATTTCCAATTCTCTTATAGAATGAGGATGCATTATTGACCCTTTTCTAATATGGAGTTTTTTAATTATGGTGTATCTAAACATAATACCCTTTCTTAGTGGTATCACGTATAAATTTCAGCATCATAATTTATTGAATGTGGGGAAAATTTAACACATCAATACTTTAAAAGAGTAACATCAAATTTCATAGAATACATGAAAAAAAACATTGATATTATATAGGAATGTGACTGGTCAAGGAATTAGGTTATATATATATATATATATATATATATATATGTCTATCAGAGTCAGTATCTCAAGAGGCCTTATAAATTAATCACCGAGTAAAAAAAATTCTAAAAGGGATTATTTTTAAATCTCTCAAATATTTATACACATTCATGATTATCAAAATAAATATAATGATATAGTTCCCAATTTTTTAATATAATTACACAATGATTGATTATGTATAAGATGAATAATGTAAAATATTATTCAATCCATTGTAGTCAGTTTACATGATCAAAATAATATATTTAGGAAAATTGTGATAAAATATAGAAGAATATATTATTTTAGATCTAAAATAATATTTCAGTTTCAGTGCATTAATAATTTAAAAAAATTAAATCATACTACTAAAAGGAGGAATACAATAGGTTCAGTCATAGGTTGAGACATAGTTTTCTTCCCTTTGTGATCACCCACTACAAAGAAGTTTATATAAAATAAATATAGTTATACACAACCAGGATCAATATTTACAATATTTGACACACTATATTGGTCACATATGACCTATTCTATAGTTATTCATGGGAGAAAGACAAGAAATTTCACAAAAAGTACTCTACCACTATTTTATGTGAGAAAAAAATATAAAAGGGGGTTGAGAATATATTATGTATCTTCCTATTAAAAATGATAGACGTTATTCTTTTATAAAATAAAGTATTAAAAATACATCTCAAATGTAATATGAAATAAACAGAAGAGATATTTCTATTATAGCTGAGATTAGATGTTCACAATTTATTACATTGTAACTTGTGACACTTTATTTGATTCAAATGGAATGTTTGAGTTAGTTTTTCTATAAAGTCATCAGGAAAATATTGTGTCACAAAATATTGATATATGATTTATGGTAAGAGGAAATGTGAATGTGTAGTTGGACATCATAGTCAAATATTTTTAGTGGGTGATAACTAAGTGTTTCTATGAAGTTTAATATCTCTATTTCATATTAGTTCACAACATCCCTCATTACCTCCATTTTATTCTATCGGTATGTATCTCATTGTATGTCTATATTTCATAAGGTATTTACTTCACTTATATCAGTAGCAGCAACAAGATTCATATCTAGAAGAGCTACTACCTCATACTACATACCTTGACACCCTCTTTACTGCCCTCTATCGATCATTTAACATAAAATCATTATTTATGTAATTATAAAAAACATATATATAAAGACATGGTATAATAATTTTATTTAAAAAAGATATGTGATGGAAATAATAGTGGTTTCATAGATTGGAGGTGTCTTTATCTGATGATATGATGCTAGAGGTATGATACTAGTGGTATTATAATGGAATTATGCTATTGTTAGTATCTAGACATAGCTAAATTTCCACTATAGTTGTAGTGTCTCAACTATCATTGAATAGTATGGTGGTGTGAGGTCTAATGGAGGCTTAGACATAGCCAAAAGTATATAGTGATTGTATAATGTCGATGAAGCCTCATCTAGTAGTATCTCACACAGATCTAAATTATTGTTTGGGGGTATGAAAATATGATGTTTTTCAACTAAATGTGTATAATAATTTAATTTTTTAGTCAAAAAGTATGACATGATGGATGTGTGATATCCTACCGGTATCTTATAATTAAATAGATTTTTTTATACTAGTGGTGAGTAATGGGAAATGATGTCATGTGTTGGAAATACCTACCCTAATGGTGTCTCGACCTTATTCATTTTATTACCTATCTCAAAATGTTATATTCCTAAAAAAATGAAACTCATTGATTTTATTAGAATCATGTATTTTTTATCATTAAATAAAATATACTAATAATCTTTGCATACTTGAAGATCACAAATCATGTAATCCAACTTATTACAAATACTTACTCATGGAATCTGTTGTTTTATGAAACATAAGATATCATTTCCTGTAAGTATAAATAGTTTCCATGAGAAATTAAAATAGTTAGCATTAATGATAAGAATCAGGGATATAGTGTTAAAAACATGTAATAAAAACATGTATTATCAAAGATAATATACAAACAATACTATAATTAATTAATATGTCTGCAAGGATTTCAATATTCAATAAATTCATATCATTTAGTGATTGTAAAAAAGGTAACTAAAATAATGATATAAAAGGATTAAAAAATAGAATAAAAAATATCATACATATTAACATTTATTTTGAAAAGGTTATTATAACCATAGACCAATCAAACGAAAAATTTCTATTACAACAAAAAAGGTTCAAGCTATAGTAGAAGTGTCTGTTAGTTTATTTCCATTATAAATTTATTTCTATTTCCCCTTATCCAATGTAGTAGGATTATCATTATAAAAAATATATACTACAAAAGAGGACATCCCTATTATAGTACAGGAATTATCATCCATAATAAAAAATATATTTAATGTCTTAATTATTCACTGGGAGTCATAGGAAAAGGATGAAATTAGCCATGACAAGGTGCTAAAGTGTATTGAGTAACTCCTGGTCTGAGAAACAGCAGAGGAGTAATAGGTTTATCTTCCATAAAAACAACTTAAATTAAATGAACATGAATAAAAGAATTTGTTATTTTTATTAAATAAATAATTACATGGAAACCCCATTTCATCGCACTAAAGAAATCAGTTTTTTCTTCTATAAAAAAGTTCTACACTGGGTTAATATCATCGAGCTCTCTCACTTATTATCTCAAACATGGATTCACAAGATGCCTTCTAAAATTATCATAAAAAATAAATAAAATCATCCATTTGATGATTTTTATTTATTTTAGATATATATACCATGATGTACATTATGACAGTCTCTACATAAGCATTCATATCATTTTAATTCATCCAGATCATCATATGATCATGCTTAGTTCCATACACAAACTTACGTAAAATTTCTAAAGTAATCACATGTTCTCTAATATATGGGACATAGGAGGATGATGCATATTTTTCTCTTACAATTGATTGGATGATGTCAACATCAAGTAATGGAGTATGAGGAGTGGCAAAATTATATGTATCACAAGTGGTTTATTCAAGGATATTAAGAATACCAACGAAATATTCATTAATCAATGATCTAATTTATGTAATCATAGACTTCTGTGATTCCAATTCAGTATATAGAGGATCACCCCCAATATCTATCTCATATATTTGATGCATCATCACAGGTACAATATGTTGAATAACCAACTCAAATATGTATCTTTCATCATTTTCATGAATTAAATTGTTATGATTTAGTCGATTCATTAGATATAAATCAAAATTATTCATTAAAAATTTACCAAAGTACCCACATCACTTTTAGTGACTATATGAACTTTAATAGAAATAGATACAGGGATGTTTTAGGTGTAAGTATTCCAATAGATGTGAGATCATACCAATGGACATAAATATCTACATGACAAATCAATTATCCCTTAGGATCGTGTTCATATTAGACCCCATTTCTATCATATCATGGTAAAATTTTATTAAATTTACCCCAATCTATATACATAGGATAAAACCATCTTCTATATATGTGATCAACATGAAGAGAAGTGGTATGAGGTTCCCAATAGTAGATATAACCATCAATGTCTCAATATGAGTGACAACATCTAGACTCTATACATTAGAAATGGTAAATATGACTTCTAACTAGCTTCCAATAGTAGATTAATCCAGATTATGAACATATTCTTGATGAAAAACAGAAATGGATTCACCTTATAAAATATTAACCATAAAAGACATACCAACATTAAATTAAATTAAATATATGTCAACAAATTATTCCCCAATAAGCGCATTTCCCTCTTGTTAATCTACATTATATTCTACGCATCTATAACACCATAATGTTCCATCATAGCTATCTATAATACAGTTTGACTAGTGGTAAAAGATCTGGACTTGAATTAATCAATAGGTGTAAATTCATGAATATTTTCCAAATATGGTGACCTATCACCCTCATAAAATGCATTTGTATGCTCTGGTGGCATATACACATCATTTCTATTAATTTGGCCTCTTAGGAAACAATGGTTAGAGTCTTTATCAACACATAAAATCTCATATTATTCTTATTTTTTTCATAATTATCATCATTTTCTTCAGGGGAATTAGAACTTTTACACTGCTCCCCTCTAAAAACCCTAGTCTCTCCTTCATCACTCTTAACTAATTTCTCTCTTTTTTCCAAACTCTTCTGTGGATTAAGAGATACAAAAGATATCAGAGATTTTTTGGGAGGTAAATCTGGGTCACTCCCTACATCCAAATATGGACTATTTTATACATTATCATCAATAGTATTTTTTTAATAATAAAAATTGTATTCCACTACTTCATTAGGTTCAATGTCTGGATAAATACATCCACTATTAGTTTGGGAGATTTACTAGACTACACTTCACATATATATTTTTAGAATCATTGTACTGCAGCTTCTTCAAGGGGATTCAACGTATTTTCATTCTTAAAAAATTATCACTTGTATAAAAAAATACCATAGACTATAGTATACTCTTAATCACCATGAACGAGTCCCTTTTCCACAAACATGTATCAAATCAACTTTGGGTAGATTAATGAATATTATATTGAGTATTTCATTGTAATTTGGCACATATACAACACAATGTGTCTATAAATATTGGTCTTGTAACCATATATCATCGTAGAGAGAATACATAGAACTAGGTATTCTTATGTTGTAAAATAACCATTCCTTAGGAAAAGAATGTGAGATAAAAAATAAAATAAAGAATAATTTCATTATCCAACTATGTTTTAATAAGACATTAGGTTGTTCCACCTTTAGTCATCATAGAGAGAGAATCCTAAAATAATAATAGTCTAATGTATTTTTCACTACTACCTTGATAGATATTATAAACTTTATCATTAAGAAGACCAAAACACTTATCCCATTTTATTGATGAAAAAAAAATATTTACTTATCACATGACAACTTTTATAATCAGCACCATCATGAACAAATGAATATTTTAAATTATGATAAAAATTGTAGACATGCATAGGGTCGAATGATATTTTATTTAATGAAAACCATTCTAACTGTACTTGATCTGAATTAACATTGATTACCAATGAATTATTAGAAAATATATACTATGATTCATCTTCCTTTTCTGATACAATAACTCAGTATGAAATCTCAGAGGTGACTTGAGAAACTGGAGTAGGATAACATAAATCACACTTTTTCTTCATTGAGGATTTAGAATTATAATAAGAAAAATAAAATTCAAGATTCATCATTAATATTCAAATCATCTAGGATAGGGTGATTGAGGGTGGGAGAATGTTTGTGAAGAAAGTTTTGAATGTGTTTCACTAGGCTTGAGAACAGTAAGATAATATCGTGCAGGGGTCATGGTCTATTCAGAATAGGAATTGAACCCTTTAATGTCATTTATAATGATGGGTACAATAAAATTAAAATAATAGTTTAAATAAAAATTGAAATCTGTGGAAAAAATTTCATTGGTTTATAGATAACATAAATTGTGAAATAAATGTTATGTTTAAAAAACATTGAGACCCATGAAAATTTATAATTTCATTCCAAACGATGGTGTGATATGGTGATTGTATGACATTCCAACAACATTAAAATAAAACGGAATGAAAATAAAATGTCATGAAATGAAAAAAATAATGCACTACAATGGTATGTCACCACCAACTATGCATAACCAAATTTAATCATTCTTAAATCTTGTTTAATATAAATCACTCTCTCAAAATTCAATATACCAGTGTATATATCAGTAAACTGATGTTCTATGCCAATAAATTCAATAGTGATATATCCTTTATAAAAATAGACTCTCAAAAAGTTATGTCGTATATCATCGTTCATTGTCAAAGAATTATAAATATTATTTTTAGAAATGTTAATAACAATGTTGTGGTAATAGTTTATGGGGACATGTCAGAATTTATATGAATTTTCTAGTAGTGTGTTTTTCATCAACAAAACATATTCATAGATAAAACAAAAAACTGTGTACTCATCTTCAAAATTATACAATGAAAAATAAATTTTAATTTTATTACACCATGAAACTAGATACAATCCTAAAAAAGTGACATGTTCTGGATGTTCTTATTCTATATTACATTCATTCACAAAATATCCATCATAAAAACATACTTAATGAAATTCTTGTCCAATTCTATATAAAAATTCTAAATTAGATATATTCTAGAAGTCTCATAATATTATTTTAGTAGTAATACGGTGTGACTCTTTTTGGTATTACTTAAAATGAGATCACATACACACAATAAGCATAATATCTGGTTGGATTGTATTCAATTAAAAATTACATACCATCATACCACTTTTAATAGTTTGAATAACTGGTTTCCATGCATCATCATGATCCGACATACATGTGGAACTCATGGGAGTATCACTACTTTTTGTGATGACCATGTTAAAATAATTTACAATAATGTTAATGTATATACATTGATTTAAAATAATTTCATCTTTCTATAGAAAGATCTAAAATAAAATATATAATATTATTTCTCCCATTAAATTCATTTCAATTTTGTTTTTGATATAACAACCAATAATTTATTTACATTGATATTAGATCAACATTTATGTATATTTATTAAAAAATATAATTAATCCATGACGTGACTGTACTGGTGTGTTGTTATTAAAAACTGGGAAGCATGAACAACTGGTTCATATAACATATACATTGTATCCATCTTATTTCTTCATAACTGGACTCCTTTTATACATATATTACTTAATACACTTATTCTTGGCCTAGGAAAACAGATACATATGATAGGGTGAGTTCAAATGATCAGTATGAGAAACATGGAAAATATCAATCATATCATAATCATAAAACATAAGAAAAATACCAATTGAAAGAATTATCCTTCATATGAAATATCATGATATCATGTCAGGGGATAAAAGTGTATAGAAATTAATGGCCACAATCCCCAAATCCATAAAATTAGACACATATTTTTGTGGCATACACATAAGAATAGAAAATCATTTCATATTGCTCAATCCTCATTGCCCAAACCATCATAGCAGACAATATCAATTACTAGCCCAGGATTACATGCCATTCATGCCATGTATTACTAAACCAGATTTTTATTTCGTTTTAGTAATGTCGATATCATGAGATATGAATGTAGATATATGTCCACCTCTTTCTTTATGAAATAATTCTTAAATGTTCTATAAAACGTAAATAATTCATCATATCATGACCAATGATTTAAAATGGGGTTCTCAATATATCATAATATAGTGAATATGATATATAAATATATAATTAACTCATTAAAATCATATTAATAATGGGGATATAAATAGAACCCTATTTAGATAATCTCATCTTAGATAGAATGTAATTTTGATAAAAAAACTTGAAATTAATTGTTGAGGAAAATATTTTTTCTTCTTCAAATCTGTTTTCTTTTCACAAAATTCCATAAAATATTTAAATAAAGTAATCTTTTTGAAAATAACCATGAAAGATTATAAGTAAATATTCATGGAAATAATGAATCATGAAACTATAAAAATAATTTCATGTTGTATATGCTAAAAACCATTCCTCTTGTACTTTTTCAAGAAAAGTCAAAATGTTCATCGTTCTGAAAACGAAAAAATATTCTTTTCATACAATTTAATAAAATTTAACCAATGGGTAAAATTGGCATTAAAAAATTTTAGAATATAATAAATAATATTACATATTTTCAACACTTCTATGTGAATGATAAATATACAGTAATAAACACATTAGTATAAATAATCTCAGATAATAATGTCATTGAAAAATTATCCCTTGCATTAGATCACATTTCTTTTATATATTTATCCAAAACTATTGTATAATGATTTAAATAATGAATTTGACTAGTTATTGAATAATAGTAATTTTATGATATCATATATGATTATATTATTATCTTTTTGTTAGTAACATTTCACTGTTACTCTTTATTTGGATATTAACTACATTAAGTTTTTATGCATGTTTTGAGGGAGACATTCATGTTCGAATTCTTAGGTAATAGTTAAATAATTTACAGAATGATAATATATTAATATATAAATATCATATTTATTTAGTAAATTATTTTATATAATTGTGGTTTAATGAATATCATTTTGAATGAATTTCACCACATCGTGGAGATGGTAGACCGTATGTACGCACGAACGATGATATCATTCCCATTATTGTTGAATGGTATTGATGTGGATAGTGTATAATATTTTAGAAGATCTATCATGTTATAATAATTTTATATAGTTATTATTTACATCATTATACGCATCCACAGATGGTTGTGGTTAAAAATATATTAGACAACAATGTTGATATGGTAATACGTATATACACACATGTCATTATTTTGTTTTCGTATGATGGATAAAAGGTGAAATTTTTTTGCATGTTAATTATAATAACATATCAGAATAATAATGATAATTATGCTATTACTTTATAATTAAACAAATAATGACGATTGAGTAGAATAATAAATTTTTATTAATGAATAAGTAGAAGTGATTAACTCTTCCTCGACATGCTTCTACTCAATTACTTCTTAGAGCACTGGATTTTTCCATTAAAGATACCCAGAACCTCTAGAATGTAAATAGGGATGTTGAGATAGAAATATTACATGGTTTGGATGAGCTTTAAGGCTCAATGTAAAGTGCATAGGTGAGGGAGGAGGTGCTATTTTGTAACTGAGGTGAGGGGAAGTGTTTGTAAACTCCATAAATAATAAATTATAATAAAATAAAGCTATATAGAAAACCTAAAAATGTATCAATTTCGATATTGAGATTAGATAGGGTTGTAAAATAGTAAAGTAATAAATTTTTTAGAAGTATTTATTTCTATTTAGTACTTATTATTTTAATTAACGCTTAGATATTCAATTTAATTTTTAACTTGGTTAACTTATAATAAATTGATTAATTATTATATATTTTTAAAAAATCATTAATGATTTTTAAAAAGTTTAATAAAACATTATTTCAATAAAAAGTTATTAGTATCAAATTTGAGAGTATTCAATATATATAATTTTTTTAATTATATTAATATAATAAGATAACTTCAAAAAATAATAATATTCTTATGAGATAAATTATTTATATAAAATTCATTATTCATGTTAATTAACCAATATTATATTTACAGTAATATTTTTAACATTATTTATTTAATATTTTTATTAATAAAATAATTACTAGAACAGTTGTTTGGAATTATTTAATACGCATATTTTTTTAACTAAACATATAAATAAAATACTATTATTAAGATAAATATATGAGATTTTAGAAGAATACATGTAGTAGAACTTTTCTTTTGAAAAATAAAATATATAATATGTTAAATATATTAAATTATAAAGGCGATAACTTTCAAATCACTTGAAATAAAATAATATAGGTTTCATAATCCCTCTTATATGGCTAAAAAATGGTCCATAAAGAAGCCCATGGATGATCATGGTCGAGATATAGTTGAAAAATATTATTTTTCAAGTGTTTGGATCTTCTAATGGGTATTATTATATTAATAAAAACAATATTATTGATTGTTTATCAATTAAAAAATTACTGATCATTATTTTATAATATATTAATGTAAATATTTATTTCCTAAAAATTATTAATATTTTCTCATGATAATGGAAAAAAAATTCATATTTAAAATGAGTATTGATAATATACATTATCTATGGTATAACTTCATATGAAAAATGATTTAGTTTTTAAAATTTAACTGAGAAATATATTAATTTTCATTAAATAAAATAAATTAAATGTCCTAATGTCATCCATGTTAATTAAAATTTATACCATTTCTACCCAAACATTATTTTGGTAAAAATACACCCATAAAATGGTTTTAAAAAATGGCTTATCATAATTTTATAATAGTATTCTTACCTTTAATTTCCTAGATTACACTTTTACCGTATTAATGAACACTACTGAAGTAAATATTAATAATAACAAAAAATATAATAAATATATTTACATAATTCAGTCCTATTGATTCCTATTATAGATTCTATTTTTAATCATTAAAAACATAGAAGTTGCATTAATTTATTTTAAATTAACCCCAATTTTAGAATAAGAGAATGAGTTTTTAAAACTAAAATATTGAAAACAATTTAAATGTTTAAAAATATGAATTAAACATAAAATAAATGAAAATAACATGAATTATTTAATTATAATAATATATTCTATATATAATTTTATGATGTTCAATATTCTAATTTTTCAATATAAATTATTTTGACAAAAAAGATGTTTTCACAAAAAATATCGTATTTTACAATTCATTAAAACATGAATGTTATAAAAAAATAACATAAATTCATCCAAATAATATTTTTATATCCCTCTCCATCGGTCGGGAATATTTTTTCATAAAAAAATTATTATGTTTTCGAAATCATAATTTTAAAGTGGGTTTCCATTCAAAGGAATGAAATTACCCTTTTAAAAATATAGGTTTTTATACATAAAATAGAGTTTATTCATACCAAATGACTGAAATATGAATTGGAATAATATAAAAAATGTTTTATTATGTCTATATTATATATATATATATATATATATATCAACAATTTCATGACCAATATTACTTCACTCAAAAATAAAAATATCTAATTGATTTATATTTTTTCATAAATAATTTATAGGTAGTGAATCTACAATTAAATTTCATTAGTTAGTTATACATATTCCCACTAACATAAAAGGTAGGATTAATTGTAATTTTATACTATGTTTGTCTCTCGGTTTGTACAATCTCGTGATTCCCTACATTGCAAGCTACTGAAGAATAAAAATTAATTTAATAAAATATTTAATAAAAATATATGGGTGTTACATTCTAAACCCCTTATAATAAATTTCAACCTCAAAATTAACAATATGGATGAAAAAATGTGAGGATATATATCTCTCATCATACCCTCCAGTTCCCACATTGCTTCTTTCAATTGGTAGTTTTTCCATAATCATTCAACCAAGAAAGTGGTCTAGTTTTGTAGAACTTTTTCTCTACGATCTAGAATTTATATCAGTTGATCATCATAAAAAAGATCGTACTCCAGTGGTATTTCATATGAATTTAGTATGTTTAATGTATCAGGTATGGAATTTATCAGGAGAGATACATGGAACACAACTTAGACCTAAGTGAGATTCAGTGGAAGTGCCAATTGGTATGCTACCTTCCCAACATGATCCAGAATTTCAAAAGGATTGATATACATATGGTTACAAATTCCCATCATTTAAAATCTCAATACTCCCTTATAAGGAAATATTTGTAGAAACACTTTATCACCCACTTCAAACTCTAGGTCTTTTCTATAGTTTCCAGCATGACTTTTTTCGACTATGAGCTAAATTTATGTATTGTTGAATAGATCTAACATTCTATTCCATTTCATCACTAAGGTCAATTCCTAATAGCCTTTATTCAAAAACATAATCCAATAATGTTAGAGTTCAACACTTGTTTCCATTTTGGGCTTCATAAGGAGTCATCTGAATACTAGAGTGAAAGCTGTTGTTGTATGAAATTTCCACCAATGTTAGATGTTGATCTCAACCACCTTTCAAATCCATATAATAAGTTCTCAACATGTCTTCTAGAATTTGAAATGTCCTATCAGACTAAATCTCTATTTTAGGATGATAAGTAGTGGTGAAACATAACATTGTGTCTATATCCTTCTAAATTCATTTACAATAAATCGATAAAGACAATGGATACTGATTATATATAATAGAAAGTGTTACTACATGTAATATTACAACATCCTTTACATATATCCTAGAAAGAAAATCAATAGATAAATCCTATCTAATACAAATGAAGTGTTCCATATTTGAAAGGCAGTCAACTTTAACCCAAATAGCATTATTACCATTAGTTGTTTTTGGTTGTCCAACGACAAATTCAACATTAATGTTTTTCTCATTCAATTATGTTATGGTTAATAGTTGTATCACCCCCTTCTAGATTTATATCTCACCCTTAGCATACTGAAAAACCAAGAATCTATAGGCATATTCAAAAACATATTGTTTTATTTCATCCCACAAGAAATACTATTTTAGGTCCTTATACAAATTTTTTCGTCCAGAGGGAATAGATAATGAAGAACTATGAGCCTCATACAATAGCTAATTAATTAATTTTGATAGAAGAGGAATAAAAAAAGTTTCATGAACCTTATTATTCCATTACAATAAATGCTTTATTTAGGAGCAATTTCACTATCTTTTGTATATCCACAACATTCTTCTATGCCCCATATATCTCCACATTTATATATAGATGAACATTTATTTGAGAAAGAAATTATTTCTCCCCTTCATATTAAATTTCAACATTAATCCTTTGAAAATCTATAAACATTGGATATTATGTGATCCTCATCACGTATTGGCAAGCATGGTCTTGTTGAATCAAAGCATCTGCCAACTTGTTTGATTTTCCATGGTGGTAGTATATTGATCAATCGTAATCATCAAACAACTCCAACTATCTTCATTGGTACATATTCATCTCATTTGTGTGAAAATATACTTTAATATTTTATAACCATTATAAATATCTCACATTTCACCATAATGATAATGACTCTATCTCATTAATGAAAACATTGTCACAACAAAATCCTAACCATGAGTTGGGAAATATTGCTCATGGATTTTCAGGTTCAATGAGGAACAAGCTATCACCATATCATTTTTCATGATAACAAATCCCGAACCATTTTTTATGTATCACTATTGATGACAAAACATTCTCCACTACAAGGCAGTGTAAGCATAGGTCCAATAGAAATCATTGTTTTTTGATCTTTGATATTATCTTCACATTCCTACATCTATTAAAAAAATTTATTTTTGAGTCATCCATGGGTAGTGGATTAGATAATCATGAAAAATCATACACAAATGTTGATAAAATCCAGCCAATCCTGGAAAAGTTTGGATTTCAGTTTCAATTTTTGTCCCCCTTAACATTCAACAATGTAGGCTTTTGATGGATACATATATATCCCATATATTGAGATTATGTGACCCGAAAATGAATCTTTCTAAAGGAAAGATTCATATGTGTACAATTCTCATAATTGTTATGATTTCTCACTGTCTTTAGTGCAATTATAAGGTGGTCATCATGTTCTTCAATTCTCATTGAATAGATAAGAGTATCGTCTATAATGATATAAAAAAACTGATCAATATATTCTATAATGGTTGTATTCATCAGATACATGATGATAATAGGGGAATTAGTAAGACCAAACGACACCATATTAAAATCATTGTGTCCATACCTTGTATGAAATTTCATCTTTGATATATCCTCCTTTTTAACCCATAACTGATGATATTCTAATCCATGATTTATCTTGGATCAATAAGCCCTCAATACAGGGAAGATGATAAATTTTCATGATAATGATCTTGGTATGTTATCAATAATCAATGTACAGTATCATTAATGAATCATTTTTCTTATCATATAGAACATGTGTTCTACAAGGTGATTCACTATGGTGTATGAATATGTTATCTAGATTATCTTGGAGTTTCTTCTTCAATTAATGAAACTCAATTGGGGACATACTATATGGTGTCATTGAAATAGGCATAACACACGATATGACGTAAATTGAAAACTCAATATCACAATTCTGTTGAAGACATGAAAATTTATCTTGAAATATATCATTAATCAGCCATACAATGGGATTATTCATAATCCTAAGTTACTATTAAACAATTTTATGTTAATGACCTTCATTTTATATTAATAAAGTCACAAAATATGGAATAAATTAATATTGGATGGATATATTCATCATTGTACTGATAAATTATTATTGATTGATCTAGAATATGATATGTGATGTCCCTTCATTGGATATTGATATGATATTCATATAGAGATATCCAATCCCTAGAACGAATCACATCAAATTTTACTATAGAAAGGATCACAACTTTTGTGGAAAGCAACTTCCAAAAAACATCAAATGGAGAATAATTATAAATGTTTGATGGGACAATTGTGTTATTAGGATTTTTCATAGGTAAATCAACATCTAATTTTTGACTTAACCCATCGATATCATTAGAAAATTATTCAAAAATAAAATAGTTGATGGATCTATAATAAAAAAATCATTTTCAACTTTAGAGTGGATGTTATATATACCTTTTATGATTTCATTATCATACACCACATCACTAATAGTGATTTCATGTGAAATTCCTTTGTATATAGCCTTAAGAATTTGTGAACATCGATAATCATTAATAATCCATGGATTAGGACATTGAATGGAATAATTCCCTATTTCCTTGTACTTGTATGATTTTGGTATACGAGATCCATTATATGTAGCCTTTCCTCTGTTCGCATCAATAAACATATTTTCTCCATCATATAAACATTCAAAATCCCCATGAAATTTTTTTTACACATAAAAAATTTACTATTTTATTTAATAAAATTTCCTCCAAGTTTTTCTCCACATAATGATCATAAGGGAAAAATCATCTTCTTTTCAGTGTGGTGTTTAGATTTTCCATTGAATTCATTTGGTCAATTTTTATTAAATTCATAGGACTGATGGGTTACTCCAATATTAATATCAACCTTGAGAAGACATCCAACAATTTCCTCATATCCATTATAGTCCATTATGGATAATTAACTTTGGAGAATTGGTTTTAAGAAACTAAATAATCGATCAATTTTACTCTCATGTTGGATAATAATTTGAAAATAGTACCTTGAATATCAAGTAAAATTTTATTCTTAGGAACCAATGGATTCATAATCTTTTTTAAAATTTTCAAGAAATGTATTCTTCATCTTTTTCTGAAGAAAATATTGAATGTACTTATAGAAAAAAATGTTCCCAAATTTATGCCATTTTAAGTACTCAATTTCATCTGTTTTCATCGTATTCATGATAAGATTCCACCAATGATCATCTTCTCCTTCCTAATGATTGACTGCCAGGACGAAACTATAATGAACATAACATTGTAGAAATAAAATTATGTTTGGTACTAATCAATTATTCAGCTTCTAATTGATTAAAAGACCAACTAAAAGAAGGTGGACACTGAAAAATAAATTTTTATTCAAAATCAAAAAAATAGAAAGGGTACAACCAGAGTCATCAAAGAGGGATAAATTTTATTCATTCCATCTCTAATAACATTTGGTTTCTCAAGAGGAAAATCATTGCATTTCTTATTCCAATCAGTATCAATGGGGTACCTTTGAGTTCTATCCATTGACTAAAACTGAGAAGCATAGTGTGAGAAACACTAACCATAATAGAAAAACCATAAAATCAAAAATATCATTTGAAATTAGGAACCATTAGGTTTTATCCTTGGTTATTCATTTTAATTTATAAAATACATGTAATGTAACCAATACATAGACATACTGTAACGGTTATTAATTGATTTCTCATCCTTGATTCCAAAAATATAACCATTCCTTTCCTCTGATACAAACTATAATGACCCATACATTATATACACTGACAGTAAATAAAAATTTGTGTATATTAATTAAAATATATATTAAAAAAATTACAATACCATATAGTTATGTAGAATTTATAAACATGGTAACATAAACAACTTGGTCATAAAATAGTTACATTGACTCCCACTTATTTCATTTTTACTAGTATCCTTCTTGATATATCATACTTAACACCCTTCATCAAGTCCCATAGAAAATAATCATATGAAATGGTGAGCTGAAATTATCAATATGGGTATTCAATGGAAATATCAATCATATCATAATCATATAACATAAGAACATAAAAATTAAAATTGTTATCCTATATATGAAAGATCCTGATATCATGTCATTAGATAAATGTTGACAAGAATTAATGCCCATAAAACCTAAATTAATAACTTAAAATATCATGTATTGTTACATAAACATAAGCATAGGATATCATTACATATTAGTCAAGCATCATTTGCAAGACCATCATAGCGAACAGTGTCTTTTACTGAACTGAGTTTACATGTTGTTTGAACCTTATATTATTGAAGTAGAATTACTTGAAATTTTATTCATGTTTATCTCATGAGATATAAATAATTACCCAATACGTTGTAGGGATATATAGGTCTCACTCATCTCATAATTAACCCATTCTTATATATTCCACAAAAACATAAATCATTCATCAAAGCATAACCCAAGAAATAGAATCAGTTTCATAAACATCATTACATCATAACATAAACCATTTAAAATACCATTCCTTTATAAACCCAATAAAAAACTATAGTAATGTAGATATAAACATTACCCTATTTATATAATATCATCTTATATGATAATTAATTTATATATAGCACATGAAATGAATTCTTGAGGAAAATATCATTTTTTCATCAAATAAGTTTTCATTTCTCAGAACACCATGATTTTTTAAAGGAAAGTAATTTATTTGAAAATAACCTTTTATACTTGTAACGTATGTTTCCTGAAAATATGTTATCTGGAAACTGTTAAAATACATTCCTTTAATATAAGTTAAAAGACATTTATCCTATAACTTTTCTTGAATTCGCTAAAAGTACGTCATATTGAAAATGACAAATGATTCCTTTCATAGTGGGTAAAATTGAATTTAAAAGATTGTAGAAGAATAGAAATTATATTATATAATTACAAAACATTGACTGGGATGATAAATATACCCTAGTAAGTAATTAAATATAAACAATATCGGATAATAATGAGATTATAAAATTACCCCTTACCATTGATATGATATCCTATGAATGTTATTGAACATCATTTATAATGATTTAAATGATACCATATAATTATTCAATAATCATATCCATTTGAAGGTATCATATATGATAATATTACCATCCATTTTTTGTAACATTTCACTATCATACGTTATTCAGATATTAACTACATTATGTTCATATTCTTGTTTTCTTAGATAACATCATTTTCCATTTCATGGGATATAGTTATATCATTTAAAAATTGATATTATTACAATATATATCATATTTATTCATTCCATTCATTTATATAATCTTTTATTAATTAATATTATGTAGAATGAATCACATCGCATCATGGAGACGGTAGGTCCTACAAACGCACAGGTGACAATATCATTCCCATAATTGTTGAATGTTATTGAAGTGGATGGTGTATAATATTTTAGAATCAGTATCATGTTATAATAATCATATATAGTTATTAGTTCCATCAATATACCCATCCACGAATGGTGGTGGTAAAAAATAGATTACACCATGGCGTGGAGACGGTAATTCGAATGTATTCATGCGTAGTGATGTTGTTTTTCATAGGATATATAGAAGGCGGAATAAAGTTATTTCAAAAATATAAGAACTTATTAGTATATAATTGATTCTTATTTCATTAAATTATAATGAATAAAACTAATGAATATTAATTATAATAAGAATGATGTTTGAATGAATCAGTTGAAGTGATTACCTCATCCTCGAAATGATTCCTCTAAATCACTTCTTATATAACTATAGTTTCTCTTTGAAGATGGCCAGAACCACTAAACTGTAAATAAAAAATTTGATAAGAAAAAAGTGAATTTTATGGAATATATTTAAGGCTCAATGTGTTCTAGATAGTTTAGGGAGAAACTAACTTTTCATAATTGAGGTGAGGGGCATATTTGGAAACTAAAAAAATAAAAATTTATAAAAAAACCTACCCAAAAACTTCTAAAATGATCCAATTTGAAAGATAATATTAGATAAGATTGTAATATCCACAATAAATAATTTCTGGAGATGTATTTCAATAAATTTAAACCTGAAATATTTAATTAACACTTATTTATTCTATTTAATTTTTTACTAGGGAAACAAATATTTCAAAAATTGAAATCTAAAATATTTTATTATTTGATGTAAAATTTACCATAAATAAATATGTATTATCATTTTATACCATATAATAATTATTATAATTTTTTTTTTAAAAATATTTTTTTATATAATTTATTAAAACAATATTTTGATAAACAATCAATTGTATCAATTTGGCACTATTCAATACATTGAATTTTTGAAAATATTAATATAAAAAGATAACTTGAAAAAGTATATTATATTATAAATTTATGAGGCTAATTTTATCTACAAAAATCATTAGATGTCTAAATTATCCAAAATTATATTTAATTTAATGTTTTTAATCATATTTATTTTAAATTTCTCAAAATAAAATAATTACTACAATAGTGTGGTGTAATTATGTAGTATGCTTATTTGCGGAATAAATATTAAAAATTAAATAATAATATGAAGTAAAATCTACTATATTTCAAAAGAATACTTGTAAGAAAATTTACCTTCTAGAATATAAAATATTTTAAATGTTATACATATTTAATTTTGAAGGTTATAATATAAACATCACTTTAAATAAAATTATTCAAGTATCATAATCCCTTATTTTACTCTCCAAATTGTACAGAATTCGAACCTTTGATGATATTGGTTAATATATACTAGACCAATAATTTTGTTTATGTGTTTTGATCTTTTAATGGCTATTATTATTTTAATAAAAACTATATTTTTAATTTTTCATCAATTAAATATTTTTTTGAACATTAATGTATAAGATAATACAATAATTATTTATTTCCTAAAAATTAAAACTAAATTACCAGGATAAACGATATAATTTTAGATTTCAAGTAATATTTTATAATATAAATTAGGTTTATAATAACAATATATTAAAAATTATTTAGTTATTAAAATTTTAGTGAGACATATTTAGCTTTTCATTAAATAAAATAAATTAAATGACCAAACCTGATCAATGTGAATTCAAATTATTACCATTTCAGTAAAATGATGATTTAGGTTGAAAAAACTGCTAAAAATATTTTAAAACAAGTTTTATGTAAATTTATTAACATTATTCTTACCCTAAATTACCCTTTTTACCCTATTACTTTATTAAATAACTTTACCGATGTTACTATTCACAGTTCTGAAGAATAAAAAAATAAATTTTCCAAAATATGTCCTACTGTTTCCAAAAATGGATTCCATTTTTTAATATTCAAAATAATTATGTTTTATTAATTCATTTAAACTTAATCTTATTGTTGGAAAGAGAGAATGGGTTGTAATGATAAAACATTAGAAAAAATGAAATATTTTTACATCTCAATTCAATGTAAAATTAATTCTAATTACATAAATTATATTTAATAATAATAATATATTCTATTTATATATTATAATAATTCAATATTTTTTCTATTTAAAATATTTTGACGAAATGTATTTTACATTAAATGTAGTGTATTATTACTATTCATCAAAACATGAAAGTTATCAGTTTTTTTTTGAAATTCATCAAATTTTTTTTTATATCTCACTTCTTAATAAAATATTTATTTATTTATATAAAAAAAATTAATGTGTAAAAATATTAATGTAAAATTTCTTTTCCATTCAATGGCGTAAAATATCCCTTTAAAAAATATAGGTTGTTAGACATAAAATAGGGTTTATTAGTACCCTAGTAATAAATTAACCATTAGATGAATATAAAAAATATTTCATTAAGAATATAATATAAATATATATATCATTAATTTCATTACCAATAGCAATTCACCAAAAAATTCAAATATCTAATTGATTTATATTTTACATACATAATAGATAGGCAATTAATTCACAATGCAATTTCATAAGACAGATTTACATATTTCTACTAACCTAATGACTATGCTATAATAGTAATTTTATACTAAGGGAATATCATGGTTTTTTAATCATTTTATGTAATACAATTCATGTCACTAAAGAATAAAATTTCTTTAAAGAAAATATTTCATATAAACATCAGGGTACTACATTTCATATTTTTAAAAAAGTCATCACATATTTTTTGATTATTTTAAAATAATATCATCAACATATATTTGTACTACAAATATAAGAATTAAAATTTTCTTTATAAAAAAATTTGTGTTAATTATTCCTTTTGATAAACCTTTTGAAATAATAAAATTGATGAACTAATCATATTGATCTTTAGCTGCTATTTTTAAACAATAAATCAAATTGGAAAAAATTAAACTCATGATTTGGAAAATGAGGGTTTTAAAAACGAGTGGGTTGTTCAACAAAAACATCATCAACTATAAAAACCTATATGAATGCACTCTTTACATATGTAACGTCCCGATTCGAAATCTGACCGTACCCAATTGGTCACATTGCCTCAAGTGCATTTCCTTGAACTCCAGAGGCTGATGACTTGCATCGGGGGCCTTGGGGGATTTAGTGGAAAAAATATGCCTTCATTGGGATAGTAACACATCGGAGTAGACAAAAATTTATAATGGCGGAAGCAGTGAACATATCAAACAACAGTAATAGCAGAAAACTGAAATAATAAATAACTACAACACATATATAAATGATACATGATTCATTTTTTTAGGAAACAACAAAACAAGTCACAAAACTGAATACAAAACTAATCCAGAGATCAAAAGAAAAAAAATAAATAGATCAACAGCATTGTAAGCATATGCTTGGTCCCATGCTTCCAGCTCCAACGCAATCAAGTACCTGAAGTAGAAGGGCTCTTTCCCTGATCTATACCTGCAACAATATAATCTGTTTGGGACCAAAAGCAAGACCCAAACAGGGTGTGAAACTAAATCCTAGTAGGCAAACACAACGATATATGTTCCTAACAGCCAGTGAATATATATATATATATAGTATGAAATAACCAGATAGAAGTAGTAAACAAGGAAGTAATCAATAGTAAAAAATTCCATTGTTTCAAAGCATTCTGTTTCATATATAAAGTAAGCATCTTAACACAAACAGGTATCCCTCTAGGAAGTACTCACAGCATATCCCCTTGGGTCCCACCTAGAAACACAAGAAAGCAGATAACACAACAGGTATCCCTCTATGAAGTACACACAGCCTATCCCCACTGGTCCAACCTATAAACACAAGCAACCCTCTGGAAAATACGCACAGTCTAACGCATTTGGTTCTACTTAATTATAGACTCTATGATGAATTACTCACTATCAATTCTTCATATAGTCTCGTATCGGTAACTAAACGCACTCTAGGAAATAAATTACGCCACATTTCTCATGTGGCCCATGTCAAGGTACTATAGACACTCTGAGGAATAATTTACCTCAATTCTTCCTATGGTCTCACATCAGATGAAAAAAAGATACACTAGAGAATCCCTTACGTCCATTCTCTCTGTAGTCTATACACCAGGTTCGCACGACACTATGTAAGTCATGTATGTACAAAAAATCATATCATCCAATTTAAACCTCAAATACTACTTGGCTAAACAATCTACAACATATAATTATGTCAAAACCAGTCACACTATCCTACAATGCTAGTCATGGGAATTAAACCACATCTTAACAGGCAAACGCGGCCAAATGGTCAAAAAAGCAATCTTGCAAGGGAAAACACTTCCAAATCATAGAAATTTAACCTATTAACATTCAATTTAACCTCTACTCAAGCATACAAGCATACCAGAAAAACAATTGGGCTAAACCAGTAAACATGGAATACCCCGTTCATGGGTATTGACAATTTGGCACATATAAAAAATGCTCGATCGGGGGCTTGGAGAAGATTTGCAGCCGTACGAGCTCTCTCGGACGAAACATACATAGAAGTATAGTATTTTTTTCATCAGACGTGACCCTGGTACGTTTAATGAAAAAAAATTACTTTGTGTGTACTTTGGATGTACACGTCTTGTACTTACCATTACCAAGACCAGCTTTAGGCAGCCTCTAGGTCACCCCCACAAGGCTATGTGCATGGTAGTTACACAGCCAGTACTCAGCTACCTGCGGTAACTGAGTACACGGCGTGTACTTATGAAGTACAGGGCATGTACATAAAAAATTTCAAAAAGTCTTGTTTTTCTCAAAAATGACAAAAAGGAAAGGCAAACGTGAAAAAGAAGGTTTGGGTTCTTATAATAATCCCCCCATAAATAAATTCTTCCTTGAATTCCCCAATCAAGGTAGTGTAGAAGAAGAAACCTCCAATAGCTCTGGCCACTGCGATCATACATCAGCTTCCCTCTCCCAAGACTCGTACTATACTCACCAGTGCTGCCATAGCACTCATACAAGAGGAACAAATTAGCCATGGAGAACCTTTGTACATTGATCAAAAATATGGATGAGATGCTCCTAGACCAATGCATCCACTTCTAACTCAACCTCTCCAGGTTGAAGAACACAAGACGGGTCATAGAAGTAACTTTGTTGCTAAGAAACGTGGAATACATCATGCATATCTTAGTACCTTTAAGGTAACTGCAACCGATAGGCAACAAACCCAAATCTCACCAACACCTCAAATGGCCCGATATACCATGGTGAAAGCCTACCATGTCTCATAATCCTTATCTGTCCCAACCTCGGTGTGACATGCAGGAAAACCTCATCCCTGACTTCAAACTTCATAGGTCATCTCTGCTGATCAACAAAACAATTCTGGTGAGACAGTGTAGTATCCATCCTCTTCCGAATCAACTCTATCTGCTCGGTGGTCTCTTGGAAAAGATATGGTCCCAGCATAGCTGCCTCTCTTGCCTCCATCCAACATAAGGATGATAGGCATGGCCTACCATACAAAGACTTATAAGGTTCCATCTGAATAGTTTCATGAAAAATATTATTGTAGGCAAACTCTGGAAGAGGTATATACTTCCCCTACCCCGAACCTCCAAAATCAAGGATTCAAGCTTAGAGAATGTCCTCAAATACCTAAATCGTACGCTCGAACTGGCCATCCATCTAGGGGTGGTAAGCTGTACTCAAAAGTACATGTATACCCAAAGCCTTCTGAAGCCCCTACCAGACTCGAGAGGTAAAGCGTGCATCCCTATATAAAACAATGGATTATGGAACCCCATGAATATTTACAATCTCTCGGATGTAGAACTTACCCATCTCATCAAAATTGAAGGTCTCGTTGATCATATAAAAGTTAGAAACCTTCATGAGTATGTCAATGATGACCAAAATTGCATCATTCCCTCGAGGCGACCTTGGTAAACCTATCACAAAATTCATCGTAACTACATTGAACTTCATCCCGGGAATGGGTAACTACTGTGAAATCCATGTTGGTCGCTGATGCTCCACCTACACCTACTAACAGGTGGAACACCTCATGAAGAAATCAGAAATATCTCTTTTCATACCTGGCCACCTATAATGATGGTGTATATCACGATACATTTTTGTGACACTAGGATGAACTGCCGAAACTGAGAAATGAAAGACCCACATAACCTCCTTGAGTTATTATTCTAACACCCGTACGTGACCATAAAAACACAAGATCTCACAAATTCCTTTGGTCCATCCCAAAATAGGGTCCTCTCCTGACATTCTTTATCATAGGAATTGGCCTTCAGAATCTGAAAGATTCCCCATTCGAACTCGATCAAGAAGAGTATAGGTAATAGTAATAGAAGAAAAAAACTTCTTCCCTTGTTTGTAGTACACCTCCAAATGCATCTCAGAAAAAAGGGCCATAAGTTGCCACTCATTTCTGGCCTCCTAAACTGCCTATATCTGTGTCCTAATGCTCAATGCATTAGCTACTGCATTGCCAATTCTAGGTGTGTAGCATTCTCAAAGTCAAAAGAATGAATGTATTCAATCTATCTTCACTGTCTCAAATTCAAGTCGCATTGATTGTCGATATAATTGATAATTTTTTGGTCGGTGAAAACCAAAAAATGCTCTCCCAGTAGATAATGTCTCTAGTGGTGTAATGCACGAACAACCGCATCAAACTTGAGATCATGTGTTGGGAAATTCCTCTCATGTGGCCTTAACTTCCAAGTCCCCTAAGCAATGACTCCTTCTCCCTTCATAAGTAATTCTCCTAGCCCGATACCCGAATCATCAAAGTAAATAGTATAACTCTTTCCTGACTTTGGGAATACTAGTATCGGGGTTGATGTCAACCTCCCTTACCGTTCCTGAAAGGCAGACTCGCAAGACTCTTACCACACGAACTTTCCATCCTTCATTGTCCAACACGTCAGTGGTGCTATTAAGTGTGAAAAGTCCTATATGAGACGTCTATAGTATCCATCCAACCCTAAAAACTCCTCACCTCAATGAAATTATTTGGCTACTCCAAAGATACAACAGCTCTCACATTCTATGGGTCTACTGATACTTCTGTCTCTGAGATAGCATGGCCTAAGAAGTGAATCTGGTTCATCTAAAAGTTTCATTTTGAGAGCATATCATATAACTGATGCTCTCTTAGTATACATGAGAGAGAACGATATAACCATATTCTCGTATAGACGATACCTACTCAAGATGGTTGTAATAAGTATATCAAATAATCTAATGCTCAAATGATATTTACAGGATCACAAGTCAATAGTTTTGAACACCTGGGCTCCTCGAAACTGATCAAATAGATCATCAATTCTGGGCCAAGGATATCAGTTCTTGACCGTCAACTATTTCAGCTTCTGATAATCCATGCAAATCCTAAGGGTACAATCTGCCTTCTTCAAAAATACGATAGACAAACCCCATGAAGATGTGCATGGTCAAGTGAAATCATTTTCCTGAAACTCATCCAACTACCTCTTGAACTCCAGAAACTCTAGTGTTTCCATCCTAAAAAAAGGAATGAACACTGGTTCCATTCTTGGCACAATATCAAAAGAAAATTCTACCTCTCTCTTTAGAGGCAATCCTGGAAACTCCTCTAGAAAGACATCCCTGAAATAATCCACCACTGGAGTAAGGACCATCTATGAAGTCCCATGGTCATACAAATATAGGCCAGCCATCTGATCTGTAACCCCTCTTAACCCATGATTCTCATGTCCCGCTTTGCTTTCCTAGAAATCCCATTCACCCTTATGGAGGAACGATCTGCCTTCTGGTGATGTAAAGCTCACTCAATATTGATAACACTTGACCAAAGCCTGGAAGAGAACTAATCGGTCGATTCTGAGAATGACATCATAGATTATCATCTCTAAGACATAGAGGTCCCAAACAAAGTGACCCCTACCAAACTATAGAGGTCACTACTTACACTGATGTACATTAGTCGTTCTTTTTCCCAACAGAATGTCTAATGTCAATATATCAGTAGAAGATAACATACAAAGATAAAGGATCTCCACAATATCAACTGAAATAAAGATATGGTAATCCCCTATTTCAAAAATATTAGAAGTGAAAACTGAGGAAAATAATATTATACCTCGAACTGTGGAAGGTCTGAGATCCTTCTCCTGCTGGGTCTCCTCCACTGCAACTGTCTGACCTGCACTGTGGCCCAATGATGCTTCCTGTCCACCCTGAGCTGATCCACCCTGTTGTCACTAAAATCATGGTCACTGAATACCATGGACATGACCTCCAACTTGGCCTGAACGACAGTAAGAACTCCAGTTCCCATATTGATAAGAAACCGGTGGTGCTGATCCTGTACAAGGAGTCATGGAAGAACCCCATTCACCAGCTGCTGCTGAGATTAACTGACAAAAACACTACAGATGTCTCATTTTGATGCATGATCGGCACTCCGCTGGGTCTCTCGAGTAGTGTGACCTTCTATTCCGACCCTTTTTGCACTAGTAGCACACCACTTGGTTACCAGAAGAATTTACTCTCCTCCTCGGATCACTGCACGAAGACTCTCTACGGGGCTTCATATTGTCAGTAAGAGGGATACTAACTCCAAATGTCAAACTACCATGGCTCACAAATTTAGAATCCCTAAGATTGTGCACCATGATGAGCGCATGATTGATGATAGAAGTTATCGATATCAACCTGAATATTTTCACATGTGATTGGATTTCGTCCCTCAATCCATCCTCAAACATCCTTTCTTGGAATATCTCATCATCTCCTGGAATAGGCGTGATGCGTTGTAGCTTTGTGAAGTGAGAAGAATACTCCATAATAGAAAGAGAACCCTCCTCCAGTGTCATGAACTCTCTGGATATATTAGCCCTCAGGGTCTCCTGATAGATGTATTCATAGAAGGGACACTGGAACTCATCCAAGGCCATAACCTACTGGCGCCTTTCCTGAGATATCACATTCCACCGTCTCTTGAAGGAATCTCAAAGCATGTACCAAGAGAGCTTGAAAGTCCTCTCTAGAGGCTTCTCCAGATGCTCAAAGATAGAAAGCATCGATTATGACCATGACTCTGCAGCCTGAGGTCTTTCATTCCATGTGAATGTGGGAGGATGTTGTTGCTGAAAGATTAGCATCAGCTCTACCATAGATGGATCAGGATGTAGTACTCCTTGGAGGTTTAAATGAATGACATGAAGCCCTCTCAATACTATGCATCATCACCTCTATTCAGAATAATGGATGGTGCCAGGATCATCACAACTTGAGGATTTGATGGAAGCCCATGATCAGCCATGTCCGGTGTCTGATCGCCACCCGACAACTAGCGGGTCACCAGAGGATGCCTCAGAGGCATGACTCTACAAGGTCAACCACACACCTTAGATCAAGATTATCAAGGAATGAAAGCTTGAATCATAAGGAGGGAACATGAAAAAGAAATATTTCATGTTTTTCAAAACATAGATACACGTTGTGTATATTACATAAACGGTGTGTACTTGAATCATCTTCTATTGCCCGGGTTCCCTTACACATATAAGCCACACAGTTCTCCAAAAAGAATACTTCTCGGTGTGTTAGTACCAAACATGTTGTGTACTAGACGAACATCACCAACTGTGTTGTTAGATACATAGCCGGTTACATGGTTGACTCTACACGACATATTTTAGACGAACATAGTGTGTACATGGAGGATTTTGCCGACCTGTGTTGTTAGTTACACGACCGAATTCCAGAACTACACTACACGGTGTGTGTAACCTCTATTTTTATTCCTCTTTTTCATTAGTCGCATGGGTGAACAGAACGTCTAAGCACACAGCAGGTACATCTGGTACATGGCGTGTTTTCCAATGTTTATCCCTACCCAATGTCCCTGCCCACACGGTCAGAAACACGGTTAGAGACTACAATGTGTGTACATAGAGTACACATAGTGTAGATAATAAAAACAATTTCTTCATGAATATAAGAACACATAGTGTGTAGTCAAAACTACACTCCATGTATTCAGGGTTTTGCAGGATAGTAAGCCTCGGAAACTACTACAGAGGCCAGAAAAACACTAAAATAGACAATAAAGTGCCAAATTCCATTCTATGAGGGCCCATACTACCCACAAATCAATTCATGTCATCTTATACATGTCATAAAGAAGCATAACAGTGCAATGATTTACCAAATTTCGGTCTATTAGGTCCCATAACATGTCAAGAACCAATGTTTCACATTCATTAAAACACAACCATACACACAAAAATACCCTATCAAACAATAATATTATAACAAGGCATATATCACAACAGTATGCATATATTGCACATCACCTATCACAACAACATGAAATCGCTAATGCACCCTAAATGGCATGGCAAGAATGCATGAAATGTGATTCCTAGGAGGTACCTATATGATGCATGAGATGGTATACCCTCATCTCATCGTGTTTCAACAGAAGTTGAACATTAATAACATCAAAAATAGCTAAATAATACATGTGAGTCACCCAATGGTGAAAATAAAATCAACTATAAAATTGAAAAACCATAAAATATTGAAATACGATGTAAATTGGCATTTCCCTGAACACGGGTTAACAACTCCCGAGCACAACATATTACCAAGTACCTATTTCATCCCATCCTTGTCTATAGGTGCCAAGTGGTAAGTCATGAAGAATAAAAATCCTATGATTCTACTTTGTTATGTCCTAGTTATAGATGTATCCCCATACCCATTTGGTCACATGGCTTCAAGCGCATTTCCCCAAACGCCAGAGGATGCCGACAAGCAGTGAGGGACTTGGGTGTGATAGTGGGGAAACTATTCCCTCATTGACAGAGTAACACAATAGAGGAGAAACAAATATACAATAGAAGAATCAGTAAATATATCAAACAATAGTAACAGTGGAAGAATATAATAATAACTAACTAGGGAATATATTTAAATGATGAATGATACATATGTCTATGAAATATCCAAAATAAGTCACAACGCTGAATACAAAACTAATCCAATGTTCAAAATAAAATCAATAAACAGATCAACAACATCACAAGCTTAGGGTTGGTCACATGCCCTCTAACTTCAATGCAGTCATGTACCTAAAGTAGAAGGGTTTGTTCCATTATCTATACTTGCAACAATATAATATGTTTGGGCCAAAAACCATGGCCCAAATATTGTGTGAGACTAAATCTCAGTAGGCATCCACAAAAAAATTTACGCCTAACAATCAGTGAATATATATGGAAGGCAATAAGAAGATATAAGCAGCAAACAAAGAAGTACTCAATAGTAAAAAATTCCACAGTTTCAAAGCATTCAGTTTCATATATCACGTAAGCAGCTAAACAAAAATAGGTAACCCTCTGGGAAGTAATAACAA
Organism: Viscum album; assembly: GCA_963277665.1. Taxonomy (NCBI): domain Eukaryota; kingdom Viridiplantae; phylum Streptophyta; class Magnoliopsida; order Santalales; family Viscaceae; genus Viscum; species Viscum album. The sequence goes on along the minus strand of OY728141.1, from coordinate 473,883,714 downwards.
CATATCCCCTCTAGTTCTACCAAGTAACACATGCATGCAGATAACACAACAGTTTACCCTCTGGGAAGTACACATATCCTATCCCCTCTGGTCCTACATAAAAACACAAGAATCCCTCGGGGTAGTACGCTCAGTCTAACCCCTTTGGATTAGTTTAAGTATAGACTCTCTGAGAAAAAACCTTCCATCATTTTCTCCTATAGTCTTGTTTCGGTAACTAAATGCACTCTGGGGAGGCACTAGCATCACATTCTCCGTGTGGCCCATGTTGAGGAAATACAATCACTTTGAGGAAGCACTTATGTCAATTCTACCAATGGTCTCACATCGTAAGCAGAAAATGACACTCTGGAGAAGCCCTTACATCCATCATCCCTATAGTCTATGAACCAGGTTCTCATGGACTTGTGTAATTCATGCAAGTACAACAAAGTATATCGGCCAAATTAAATCTCAGAAACTACTCAACTAAACAATCTAGAACATATCATTATGTCAGAATTATTCACACCATCCTACAGTACTAGGCATGGGAAGTAAACCGCAACCTAACCGGAAAACACGACCAAACGGTCAAAACAAGAAATCATGCTTGGGGAATCAATTCCATAGCCTATAAATTTACCCTATTTCCATTCAATATAACCTATACTCAAGCATACAAGCATATTAGGAAACAAATAGGTCTAAAATAGTAAACAAGCAATACCCCATTCATTGGTATTGGTAAATTTTCACATATAACTCAAAGACATTCAATAGAAAGGCACAAAACACCTACCTCGGTGTTGGGAGATTGCGATACGTGAACCTCAAGACTTGAATCGCCCAATAACAATGTAGATCTACAAAAATGCCCAAAAAATTGAACCGGAGATAATTTAAATAAGAGGAGGAATGAGGAAAACAAAGATCTAGTAGAAGGGAATTCTTACCATGGTGATCCCAACACAATCAACAATGATCAATTCAGAGAACAGATGCTTGCTCAGGGGCTTGGAGAAGATTTGCAGTCATACGAGTTCTCTCGAAAGAACTAGACCTAGAAGTTGTGAATTTTATCTGTCATACATGACCCCAGTATGTTTAATGAAAAAAAATACATGGTGTGTACTTGCCGTTATTGAGCCTCGCTTTAGGCGGCCTCCAGGTCACCCCCACAAGGTTGTGTGCACGGCCAGAACGCGGCTAACCACTGTAACTGAGAACACTGTGTGTACTAATAAAATACACGACATATACTTAAAAAATGTCAAAATATTATTCTTTTTTTCAAAATTGTCCACAAACGATAAACAAACCTGAAAAAGAAGATCTAGGTTTTTACAACATACATTTAATAATTTTTTAAATCTAAATGTTCTTAATAAGAAAACATGATTCCTATGGAATCAAGTCATTATATAGGTGAAACAATTATCTCATAGTCTATTCTTACTTCTTAACTATATCCCTGTGCAACAATTCTATCCTTGATTCACATTATGGTTCTTACCTCATCAAATTCATTTCTAACCATCCCATTTAGTGCCAATATTCATGGTTTAATAAGTATTTATATATGTTCCCACACACTTTTTCTTTTGAACTATGTTAGTTGTTCTATTATTTATATTACCTGGAATTCATAATTAATGTATTCATCAATGTTCTTAGGTTAATGATATGAAAAGAGTGATTGATGTTCAACCAAATTTCAAAAAAAAAATATTTGGTTTTTGTTCTTATATTTACATAATTTATAATATTATCAAAATGATGGTACATAATAGTTCTAATTGCTCTAGAGAAAAATACATTTGTCAATTATGGATTTTCAAGTTCGGTTTCTCGATGTGCTAGATATTCTTTAGAACTAAAATATTTGTGAGATAATTGAAAGAATAATCTACTGGTTTTTAATTTATGTATAGGTTATATAAATGATCCTCAAGATTTTATATGAATTTCTTAAGATTATGTGGATATATTTCATTAAATATGACATGCATTTCTACTTATACAGTTTTGGTATTCCTATTAAATACCTTATATGAATTTATTCAAATTGAATAACTAGGGAAAATCCCTTCATAACTCATTGAATTTTTTATTCAAGATTGTTCTTAATGTTTTGAATAATGAAATTGAAACGAAATAATATAAATTAATTAATATTTGGTTTTCAATTATTCAAAAACTAATAAGGTGTCTTATTAATAATTTAACTAATAAATATTCTATTGGTGATATCACATGATGTATTGACATATTCATCCCTAAAATAGATTAGTAGGTCATTCTCATTTAACATAGTATTGACTATCTCTCCTAATGAACTATTGATTCATTAAATAAATCCATTATTTAAGACAGTCAGATGAGTATTGAAGTTATGAGTGTAGTAATTTTTTGAGAAAATGGATACAAAATATTTATTTTTAAATGCATAGCCCTGATCACAACTCAAGTATTTAATTTTATGTCCACTAATATATTCTACACACATGTCATACATGATAAATTACGAGTAGGATTTAATTTTATGAGATAGAATATATACCTATATATACATAGTGAAATAATATATACGAACATATATATAGTGCTTACCATTAATACTTGGATCTTTATAAGCTCGAAAGAAATCCATCTAAACCAAGTCGAATGGTTTGTAAGTTGACTCCTCTTTCATTAATTTAAAAGAAATTTTTTGTTGTTTCTTTTTTGGTAGGGGTTATAGTCTTTATCAGTTAGTAACATAATCATAAGTAGACCATAACTAAACCTTCCATTGAATGATACCTAATAGAGAAATTTTTTCAATGTTCTATTATTATTTTCAATATCCCTAACTCTTTGTGGAAGGTACATAAACAAAATAACATATTTAGAAATCAGTGAATTGAAATCAACATCATAAAAATTATTATTTCGCAAAAAAGTAAATATTATATAATTTTTATAATAAAAAACTCTGTAATAATCATTCTCAAATAGAAAATAAATTCCATAATAAAACATTAGATAAATAATCAACATATTATACATTAAATAATGAAAATAGACATCATTAGAAGTTAAAAATGAAGTAATGTTAACAATCTGGACGAGGAAATTGATATATTTGTTTTTTCATTATCAGCAATGGTGACATGTCTACCAAAAACATTTCCGACAATCCTGAAGAATTTACAAAATTTTATCATATGTCTCATACAACCACTTCCCAATTACTATAGGCAACTGCTGGAAGGCGTCATAAATATTTCATATAAAAATGTTTTTAAAAAATAAATATTTCTTGTTTCAAAAATCAATTTCTATCATTAATTATCAGTAATAAAATCTCAAGGAACCCACATTGAGATAATGGGTTTCCTATAAATAGGTTGAAAACATTTATAAATAATTAAAATGGTGTTTTGTTTTGAAAAATGTCATTAAGTAGAGCTTTATAGGTTTCATTTAGGAACAAATCTACTTTTAGATATTATTATTTTTCTAGGTTTATTTATTTTTCCAGTAACATATTCTAGAGAAATTATTTTCCCCTGATAAATGTGTGTGTCTCTCAAAAATTCATAAAATTTTCAAAAAATCATCAATTTCTCACATGAATGTTTATGTTCAGTATTTTCATAGAGTAGTTGAGAATTTTTTTCTTTTTCTATTGACAATCTGATTTTATATATATAGTTAAATAATTCTATTTTTAATGACTTTTATACTTATTTATTAAATCATCTATTCTATCCTAAAAAATGTTCCAACATTCAAATAATTCATTATTTGAAATATTTTCATCATCATGTTGTTCATTTTCAGAATTATCAGACACATTAACAATAAAAATATTAGAAACAATATGTGAATCAATTACCCCACTAACATCAGTCATAAAACACTTTTCTACTTAGCCTGGTTATTTTCAAGTGATACATTTGAATCACATGAACAATCTATTGAGGCAATACAATTTCTCTTCCGGACTATTTTTTCCCTTTTTTCATCATATTTTTTTACTTTAGATTTGGAGTATCTGATTTTATGTGACCTTTCCTCATGCATTCATTGCAAATAAATTATTTTTAATCATTGTATTTTATCAAAACATTCATCCAATTTACTATGTTGTAATACCTTCCTTTATAATTTTATTTTATGAGGACCTATTTCTATATGTAAAATTTCTTGATTCTTTTGGCTAAGTGAGCCATCTCCCTATATCAATGAGAGGGTTATTCAATATCACTATAAATAGAGGCGTGGACCTTCTCTTTTTCTTTTTTTTCCTTTTTTTTTCTATGGGAATACTCTTAAAGAAAATTTAATTTAATTTTGGATCCACATCCTCTAATGGTTTACCATTAATTATTCATTATAAATCAAAATATGTCAAATCAACTACTTCACATGAAGGTACATAGTTGCAATATTCTCATATTGAAACCTATGGGACTGTCCGCATTTTTGTAGTAATCTGAGTAATCACATGATCCAATAATTGTTTTATATTGGTTTTAAATGAGAGATTATTTGATTTAAAATACAGTTAATATTGAGATACATTTTAGAAATGGGTTCAACAAGATTAATTTTAAAATTATCATATTTAAAATTATAATTGTTAAGATGCATTTCATTAACATTGGAATTTATCCAATGAAAAATGAATAGAGTGTCCCAAATCTCAAAATTAGTTTTACAAAAAGATATCCTATTAAATTCCTCAAATCATAAACAAAATTAAATTAAATTCATTTATTTAAAAATATTTTTTAATCAAAATTTGTTGAATCATCAAAAGTACTTACAGAAACGAGTATTACATATTCATCTACTATTGTAGAACATATATTAAAACCCATACTTTCTATATGCAATTTCAATTTAATATTCTATTGAAGAATAATTTTTTCCATTGAAAAAGGTATGAATATTTTTAGTATAACATTATTATTGATTTTCAATTTTAAAAAACTAGATTTTGAGATGAAAAAAATTCATGATCATTAATGTAAAATTGAAATGACTTTTAAAATGATTTTAAAAACATTAATTCCATAGACAGAAAATCCACAAATACCAAAGGTTGGTCATACTGTGTACCTCATGTGGGCGATGGTGGGAGGAGAAATGAGTTCTCAATAAACTTTTGTTTCCTAAAATAGATACTTTCGAAATCTACCCTATGTTTAGACACAACCTAGTTTATCAAAATATCTAGTGTGATATATATCTCAATCATTTTATATATTTCTCTAAAATTGAATAGGTCTCTCATGGATAATATATAATATTATTAAATCAATTTAAATCCATTTACAAGATTTAAATACTATATTATCACAAATTACAATAAAAAATCAATGTATACATTTTTTACAGTTAAAATTTATTTTTAGTTTAAATGAAAAAAATGTAAAATTAAATTAAATCCCATAGTAGAAAATATGAATACAAGAGATTCATTCCCATTTCCGAACATTCTCCTCTTCACTTGGTAATCACCACCACCAATAAACTTCTATAAAATAAACACAATGATTAAAAACCTGGATTTGGTTATACATTAGTTCACACATTGTCCATATCACAGATGAACTTATCCATAATCCTTCGTTAGGGAAAGACTAAACACACCACACATGGACCTCAAAAAATCATATCCATTTGATTAAAAAATATAAATTTCCTTAGAGAAGATATCGTGTATGTTCTAGTTTATCAATAAAAATAATCTGTTTATATAATATAGAGTATATGACACATTGGTAAATTGTAAAAAAAATAAACATAATAGATCAATGTTTTTGAGATGACTCTAGATATTCTCAGACAATTTAAATGAATCCTATGGCTCATGATTTTATTCAAGAATGAAAAATGAGTATGTTTATATTTAAAATATTTTTGGAAAATAGATTGTTAATGACTCGTGTTCTCTAACTGAAAGTATGCTGCAATTGTGTAGATTAGCTTCCTAGTCGAAAGTTTGCAACATGTGAGCTCTAATTTTGTCCAGGTAGTTTGATCTCTCAATGTTGCATTATTTCACATCTTGAACCACTGCATCTATTTTCCTCTATCATTATTTATCTCTTTCTATGTCAATATTATGTGTGGGAGTGTATTACACATTGATTGAAAGTAGTATCATGTTGAATAACCCGAATAAATGCCACCTCATACTGCATGGCCTTACACTATCTTTAATGTTTTATATCGATAATTTATGACACATTTATTAACATTATAAATACAATTAACATCAATAAAAATATCCATAAGTATACTATGAATTAAAATTAATAGTTGTAGTAAATAGTAGTGGTGTTGTAAATTGGCAATGTATCACTATGACGAAATGATGTTGGTGGTATTATACCGGTTGTATCTCAATCATATCGAAATTTTCACTATGATAGTGGAGTCTCAAATAGAGATGTCTATAATGGTGGCGTGAGGTCTATATGTTTCATATACATATCCATAAATAAATTTTGATGGTAGGATATTGGTGTTCATTTATCAGGTAGTTTTTTATTCTTAGCAAAATTCGTATCCTCGGGACAAGACATCCTGAAAGCGTGTCTAATGATGGTTTCATAAAAATTTTCAATTTTTTAGTCCAGAAATACCACATTCTAGATGTTTTATATTCATTAGGTATCTAATACTTATTAATATTTCTATTTTCATAGTGAGTCATGCACTACAATGTCTCGAGTTGGTTGTGAAAACATTAATGGTGTCTCATCATTTCTCATTTTCATTACCTATATTTGAAATTGATATTACTATAGAAAACATTATACTCATTAATATCATTAGAATAATGATTTTTTATCATTAAAACATAGTTTTTTGTAATATATTTTCTTAAATATATTCAATCCATGTGACTTCTTGTAGAACATGCATCCCCAAGTCTGATTGAATGATAATATAGAATATTATTAAACATAACTTTTAAATTTGATGTTATAAATATGAATGAATAAATTATAAAAATAATATGGTTTACACAAATCCAAACACAATTAAATGGTTATATATTGATTATTAATAAATCAACAACCATTTCAATGAAAAATATGTGTTTTCCAAAAAACTAATTTTTTCTAAAAGGATACTCAGTCAGTCAGTGCACACATATTTGAAAATTAATTTTTACAACATTTAGAGATTTGTTTTAAAAAATATTACATAAATTTTAAATATTCATATCAAAATTTACAAAAGGTAATTATTTGGGATTTTTCATAAAATATTGATTTTTAATTGAATAATGAAAAATATTGTCTTTTCAAACAATGATTAATTTACTTAATATTAAATAACAATTAAAATATAAATTTTCTTTCATGTGACATAGTTTTTATTATTTATATATAATAAACATAAAAAAATTGATTTTGATTTATAATAGAATTTATAATAATCCTATTTTCCGGTTTAAACCTGAATTTTAATGATTACTTTTTTAAAGTACATAATGTTTCATAGTTTTAATTAATCAAAAAACCCTTAATGGGGATTTAATTAAAGGAATTAAATATATTTTAAATATAATTTTTATGTTTATTTTTATATAATAATTATTATTATTCATAAATACAAAATAAGATCATCTTTCTCCAAAAAATTACATTTAAAAAAAAACCGTTTTAACTATGGGGCTATGAGATTAATTTTTAATTATGTTCGTCAATGTAAAGACCCAGAAATTCCATGTAATTTTTTTAAAAAAATATGTTGTAATTTTATGAGTCCAAAAATACTAATGGCACGTTATTCCAAGGCCTGGTGTGCCCTGAATGAATTTCTGGACTAATTTTCGGTTACGTTTAGTTAACATACGAGCGTGATTTTGTAACTTTTGAACCGGCGCTCATAATTGAAATCTAAGGACACCGTTAAACTCATAACATTGATGTTCTCTTACGGAGACAATCACCTCGACCACAGTAGGTCGATGATGAATGATAGATTTTGGGGTTTTCCTTGGGAAGGAAATATAAAATAGAAAACAATTATCTTATTTCTAATAAACCTCCAATGTGAAGGCTATGGAGGTTGGGACCATGAAAAGTTAAAACCTCCAATATTGAATGCTCAGTGGTGTGGACCTCCAGAGCTAGTAAAACCCCCAATTCAAAGCTTGGTGGTGGGGACCAACCAAACCCCTCATTATGGGAGAAAAACATCTCAACTCCCTACTTTAATTATTCCAAATCTCCTTTAATTAATTAAGTCAACTCACCTTTAATTAATTAACCAAACCTATTTTGTGCCAATATTAAATTAAACAACATATTATATTATGTTGGATACATTTCTTTTTGGTGGATTTGGGATAGGAGAACCTTTTATAGGATCACTCTCTCCAACGAAGAATGTGTTCTCCAACGAAGAACGTGCTCTCCAATGAAGAACGCTCACACCGACGAGGAACATCTTTGACAACAACAAACCAATAATCGGGGAAACGCCAACGTTACCGACTTCACCCCTTCCAATTTCAACGATAAATCACGCTAGGTGTTTAGTTGTGTATGAATATATATTCCCATGTTGTTCCCTTCTAAAACAAAAAATGTGGATCAACTCTCTAACTAGTTTATATACAGATGATTTCTTTTGTGGGTTTGGGAATAATCTATACGTAAGGATAGGGTTTGAGGCTCTTAATTCAATTTTTTGTTGAGTTTCTTGTTGCCGCTCTAATGCAGTGGGTGGGGGCCAAAAAAATATGGCCCGACCCCTCCGTCATTTTTCTTGAATGGTGTATCCTTTGTAATGGAAGAAGGTGAATTTGGGCCACGATGACGAAAGGACGTGGCGGTCGACACATCGCTGGCCGCGATGAAGGTAATGGCGCAACGACGCCACCCCATGGCCACCGCCACCCCGCAACCTCCGCCGCTTATGGCCATCGCCACCTCGCAGCCTTCGCCGCCCCATAGCCTCCACCGCCCACAGCCACCGCCGCCCAGCAACCTCTGCTACCCATGGCCCCCGCCGCACCGCGGCCTCCGCCGTCTGCGGCCCCCGCCATCAGTGGCCCCCGCCGCCCTGCGGTCTGATGCCTTCCATGACCTCTACCTCCCCGCGGCATCATGACGGCCGTGGAATCCGTATCCCTATTAACTCATGCCATCGGCGGCCTCCACCGCCCCGCGACCTTGTGCCGCCCCCAGCCTTGCCACCTCGCGGCCCTCAGTGGCACCTACGGCCTCTCTGCACATCGTCCTCACTGCCCAGCGGCCCCACGGCCTCTCCACCCAGTGGCCTCCGTGTCCTCTCCACCCAGTGGCCCCCTGCGGCCCTGGTGGCCTCGCCTCCCAATGGCCCCCCGTGGCCTTCACTGCCCTGCATACCCTCTCGGTCACGTCGTACCGCAGCCGCACGGCCCTTGCATATTCACAGCCCTCAGAGCCTCTATGACACCATCTTGGCCTCCGCTTTGACCTCGTGGCCTCACGTTGTTCTGCAGCCTCCAATCCGTAAAGCGTGGTCGGGTCGGCCGAGTGGGACAGGTCGGTCCGACCGGGTCAGACTAGACCCGGGCCAACATCGAACATTACAATCTTTTGGCCATATCATTGGCACCAAACGTTCATTTTATAAACATTCAGCAGTGTCGGATACCTTGAACTGATATGTTTCCTTTGAGTATACCCCACTGGTGTTTTGGATAAATCTGGAGTACGGTTGGTTTGGATCGACCTCAAAGCTAACTTGGCCCTCGGGACTAAAAGGCTTATAACTAACAGGTTAGGTGTCTGACTGACGCACAGTCTATTGCGTTGAAAACCCTTTGACATGGGGATCCTTTGAGATACTTCTTCGGGATACATAATGGTAGTTTGAGTATAGACCATTGGATTTTGGAGCGGACCATCCCGGATACAAGTGAGTGTAGTGTGAGAACAGTGTAGCTGGGTGTGATCTGAAGAATTAATAGCGATTATCTATGGGTCAGTACCAGGAAATCCTATGTGGGTCAGTACTTAGTGATCTTGTGTGAATCTGCTCTGATCGATCATGTGTGGGACAGAACCATGCTTTCCTGTGAGGGTCAGCTCCGACTGATCCTATGTGGGTCAGCAATGAGAGATCTTGTGTCGGTCAACAGCTGAGCCTCTTATCAGAGTAACATGATTCAGTAGTAACATCTAATCATACCTAAAATTGTACCAATGTTATACCAGGTGTGAGATGAGTCTATACCTACTGTTACTTTCCATCGTGGCAGTAGCTTGGAGGTATTCATCGGTGTGGTGTACCAGTGTGGTTCTTACCTTTGTGGTATTTCTTCCTTTGTGGAATGGTAGAGCTTTGGGATTTTGGGTTGACCCTGTGTTTTCTCATGATTGAGATGGGTATACATCATAACATAGGTATATGAATGGGTATATACCCAAGTAGGGTTGACAGTTTACTTCATGCTTTGTGGATTATCCATTCTAGATTTTGTGAGACATTGAGGATCTTGGGGTCCATATTGAGTATCGTTATACTCACCCCTGCACGGGCTATGACTGCACCCTGTTGTGTTTGGTGCTGACGATAGACAGCGCTGACTGAGGATGAGAGTACCAGGAGTGGAGGTAGTTGGAAGGTGGATGTTAGATGATGTGAACCGCATAGATGGTAATTTGTGAGATGTACATACCCTTCCGGTAGTATTCACAGTGGATTATCCAGGAGCTTCTTTTCACCTATCAATTGTCTTTTTCATTCCATTTTTTCTTATACATTCTAGTTGGGCTTGTATTCTAGCCCCTTTTACTTACTGCACTCATTCTATATACTATTCATTTACATGGGTTTGTATCTTGAAGTGTACATGGTTGTGTGTTCTTATTGGTTATAAAGGTAATTCCTTCTCATTTTTAGGGAATACGCCTTTGGTGCTAGTTACCAACCCCTAGACTATGGATGGCAGGATTGGGGAAGTCACGACACAAGCCTCGGGGGACGGGTTTTGGAAAATTGGTATCAAAGGAGTCGGTTCTACCGTAAAACATAAAACTCTGATATTTTTAATGGAAATAGTGTTATTTATAGTGAGTGTGGTTATCATATTAGAGAATCCATTGTTGGTGATGCAGCCAAATTATCCATATACCAGGACCCGGACATTTGATTTCTGACGTAGTGCACAAAAACACTGATTGTGTGTTTATTGTGAAGAGTTTTATTTGTGATCTCTTTGAGTTAGCTCACCAGGTATAACTTTTTGACCATGACACACCTGTTTCTTTTTAGGATGCCTCCATGAAGACAACAATCTAGGGTTCCAGATGTAGTATGCACTAATATCCCACCGAGCACAAGGCCTCGGTGTAGGGCCCTCTTCTAGTAGAGGCACCAGCGGAGGCACATGTGGTACCATTACTAGTTGGGCCACCGCTTCCACCTTCCCTAGTAGAAGAGGGTACATTCTCCTTGAGCGTGTTACATGAGTTCCAGTGCAAGATTCCACCCAGGTTCAAGGGAGATACAAACCCACAAGCAGCTGAGGATTGGCTGGAGGCCGTAGTGAGTGTCATCTGACTAGTTGGGACACAAGCCGATCTCATGGTGATTCTTCCCGCCAGTTGATTACAAGAAGTAGAAGAAAGATGGTGGAACTTGATGCTCCAGGTTCACGACAAGGTGATGCTTCTCTGGGTAGACTCTGAAAGCCTATTTCAGGAAGAGTTTGTTCCAGCGACTCTTCCCACAGTGCGCATTCAAGAGCTACTTCATCTGCAGCAGGGCAGCATGACTGTGACTCAGTACTCAGTGAGGTTCATTGAATTCTCACGCTACTCCACATATATGGTACGAGACATATTCTTTAATTCCTAAACCATCTAGAAGGGACTCGGGCTGGAGATCAAGTCATCAATGGTCTCCCTCAGCATCCCAACATAGGCATGGGTGTTATAGAGAGCCCTCTTAGTGGGAAGTTTCTTTGATGAGTAGTCACCAGCAGCGAGACCCACGACCATTCATCACGTAGTGAAGTCTTCTATAGCTGGCAGAAGATAGATTTCTCAGAGGTCCAAAAGGACTAGACCTTCAGGTAGACGACCACAGGATTCAGGGTCACTTGTGCAGGGCACCCGAGGCAGATCCAGTCATTCCAGGAGTAAGCAGTGTTACCGATGCAGTGGGTAGGGTCACATGGCTCATGACTATCCAACCTGTTATACATATGGTCAAAAAACGGAAAATGGACCACCCGGGAAGAGACAAAAGTTCAATCGAGGTTGTCCGTAGGGAGCAGGCAGACGTGGAAGATGATCTGGTCGTGCAGATGATGGTGGCTGATAATTCGAGATGTTACAGCTAACACCACCAGGTGGTCCACCCCGACCCTAGGGAGCAGGAGGACATGGGCGATCTCAGCTCCAGACCGGTGAGGCCTATGATCACGGTGCTCTGGAGATGATACAATGTACAATCTCTGTCTACTCCACCTTAGCTGCAGTACATATAGACTCATGTACCAGTCATTATTTTATTGCTACTTCCCTCGTTCTGAGCTCATAGATTCTGACAGAGGAGTTGGGTTTATCCTTATGACCAGAGAATCTTACAAGATAGGATTTGATGATTACACATTGGTTCCATCAGTGTGAGATTACTCTAGGAGGTGTGAGCTTCGGCTCGGATATCCTAGTAACGGCGTCGAGGCCTTACGACGACATCTTGGGTATTGAGTGGTTATCTATATTCCATGATAAGATTTACTGTATTAGGTGAAATGTGTGGTGTGTTCACATGTAATGGACCAGGTTTACCTTCACTGGAGAAAAGGGAGCCTTTGCAGCATAAGATGAGCTTACTCGGATGAGAGTGCAGCTGATCACTCATCAGTTAGCTAGGTTTACCCTCAGAGCAGTTGACTTAGAGACTCTGAGTTATCCTGTAGTGGTGGACCAGTATGTGGATGTCTTTCCTGATGATGTTTTGGGACTACCTCCTCACAGATAAGTGGACTTTTACATTGACTTGTACCCCAGGATGATGCCGATATCTACACTAGTGTATCATATGGATCCTGTGGAGCTTCGTGAGCTGCAGGAATAGTTTGAGGACATACATGGAAAAGTGTTCATTTGGCCCAGTGTTTCTCCTTGAACAGCCCCAATTTTGTTCGCCATGAAGGAGGATCAGAGCTTGAGGCATTTTGTCGACTATCGGTGCATAAACTAGGTGACCGTCAAGAAAAAGTACCCACTCTCGAGGATTGATGACCTCTTTGATCTGCTGAAGGGAGCACGGTGGTTCTCGAAGAGAGACCTCAGATCAGGATATCACTAGCTCGGAGTGCGAGACGAGGATGTGCAGAAGACGATTTCCAAATGTCGGTAGGCCCATTATGAGTTCTTGGTTAAGCCGTTCTGTGTAACCAACACTCCAGTAATGTTCATGGGACTCATGAAAATGTTGTTTATGCCATACCTTGATCGTTGTGTAGTATTATTCATCAATGCCATTCTGATCTACTCAACTACTGAGGAGGATCATCCCTATCATTTGTAGGTAGTACTGGACACCCTCCAAGAGCACCAGCATTATGGTAAGCATCAAATGTTCCAGTTCTGGATCTGAGAGGTTAACTTTCGGGGACATTTCATATCAGATGCTGGAGTTATAGTGGATCCAGCGAAGATTGAGGTGGTACATGGTTGGGAGCCACCTAGGTGAGTTATGGAGTTATGGAGTTTCCTGGTATTGGCTGGATACTACCGGAGATTTGTGCCAGATTTCTCTAGAGTTGCAGCACCACTTTCAGCATTGATGAAGAAGGGAAAACCCTTCATGTGGTTGGAAAGATTCCAGTGGAGTTTTCAGGAGCTGAGGCAGAGGCTGACTAGTGCCTCAATATTGAGGCTTCTGGAGGAGGGTGTAGGGTACGTAGTCTAATATAAGACATCCGGGATTGGGCTCAAGTGTGTCCTGATGTAGAAGAAAGGGGTGATCACATATGGTTCTGGACAACTAAGATAACGAGAGCAGAACAATGCTACCCATGACCTCGAGTTAGTAGCAGTGGTCTTCCCCTTGAATATGTGGCGACATTACTTGATGGGTGAGAATTTAAAGTTGAACTCTAATCACAAGAGTCTCAGCTATATCTTATCTCTTAAGAAAATTAACCTAATACATCGACGTTGGCTTGAGTTCATCTAGGACTATGACTTTAAGATAGTATATATTCCTGGGAAGGAGAATGTTGTTGCAGATGCACTCAGTAGTAGATCTGGTATATAACTACTGGGCAAGGTGACAAAGTAGCTGACCGCTTTTCATATATCCTTTGGGGATCATGATGGATCAGTCTTTCTTCAGCCTGTTACAGTCACTCCCCAACTTCTTCAGCGAGTCAGGGAGGCTTAGTGTGGGGACTCTGACTGTGAGGCTCCACAAGCTCAGATATCCATAGGGGAGGCACCTGATGGATTTTCTGAAGGTGGGGAGCACGTCATCCTCTTTAGAATACATAGCATGGTACCAGTGCCACTTCAGGAGGATGTTTTGAGTGAGTTCCAAACATCCCCTCTAGCGGTACATCCAAGAGTGGAGATGATGTACCATGACAGAGGTAATCATGAATGTTTCTTGTACGATATTTTGGGAATATATTGTGATGGGTATTCCAAATGTAACTTCTTACGTAGCTGTGAAAGCTACAACGTAAGTATGTTTTTATGCCACAGGTTATGTTTACGATTTATGATTTCTATGTATATTTCATAAATCTTATGATTTCATGAGGTATGTTAAAGATATTATGTTATGTATTGGTTGATGATCTAATTATTTATTTCTTTGCAATATAACCCTTACTAAGAATTTTATTATTATCAAATGTTTTTGAAATGTTTTTTAAAAGACATATAGATGAATGGGGACAAGGTTGGGATCCTGGGATATTGATGCTGTCTATAACATGGAAATAAACATGATTCTTTTTTACAAGGGTTTTTATTTTATGAAAAAATGGAAACTATGTAGAATTGTCTACTATATAATTTTTTATATGTAATGTAATAATTATGGCCTAATTCTATAATACTCTAAACCGTAAAAAATACTCAGCGTGATTAATTCATTTAATTAAAGATTATGTAATGTTTAAAGGCAGAGTCCTTTTAGTTGGTATCAGAGGTTGGTTTATAAAACATTAGGTTTTAAGATATTGTTAAATTAATATCCATAAATTATTTTTAGTTTATGTTATGATTGAAATGATATAATATTTACAAATTACCAAGTCACTTCGCCTAAGATATATCTGTGTCCTGAATGGATTTCTGTAAAAGAAACATGGAAACAACGATGGGATGACATCCGGAGGGAGACAACCTTTCGCATTAGCAACCTTAGATAGTCAAGATCATAACAGAATATTTTGTTGCAGTGATGGAATTGATGACTAAGGCTATAAATGGTGATGGTATCCATGCACGAGATCATCTAGATAAACTACAGAAGAAAATGTCAGTAGTAGAGAATTTCATGAGGCAACATCCCCGATCATTCAGAGGATCTTCGGACCCTATACTAGCTAAAGATTAAAAGCACTTGAGTAGATTTTTTGTTGCCCATGGGTGTTTAAAACATCAAAATGTTAGTCACATTGTTTACCATTTAGAAGGGGAAGCTGATCAGTGGTGGTCGATGGTAAAAAATATCAGGGATAATGAATAAATTGTTTCTCTAGATTGGGATGAATTCAATGGTATGTTTCTTGCGAAATATTTTCCTAAGGTGCTTCATCTTAGGATGAAAAAAATATTCCTATAATTGAAGAATGATAATGAATTAGTGATTACTTATGAAAAGAAATTCACTCGACTAGCAAGGTATGCTCCAAATTTCAAATGAGATCTTGATAGTAAAATCAACAAATTTAACTCAGGATTAAAGCCAAAGTATTGAGGGGTATTAGCTTCTCATGAGTTCAAATGTTATTTAAAACTTGTTTGACGTGTGGAGAAGGTGGAAATGGATTTTTTTGATGATCTGGTCTTCTTTGAGAAACAAAATAATTAGAATTAGAGGATCCAGATGAAAATGAAGAACTCTTCAAAAAAATTTGATGGTAAGAAGGATAAATTTACAGTTTTTGAAAATATTGGTAAAAAACATATTGTGGAATGTCTTTTAAATTATGGTATGTTCTACTGATGTGGTAAAATGGGACATAAAGTTCGTAAGTCTACTGAAAAAGATCAGGGAAGTTTTAAGAAAAAATAAAATTTTGTAACACCCCAAGATTCCACGGTACACTTCTCGTTGAATAATACAGTAGCATGTGTTGTACGCAACATCGAGTTCAAACACACACCACAACCAATCAAACTAGCCGTTATAAATAGTAATACCCACTTTTTGAAATTTTATAAATATTATTTTTCAAAATGGAATTCATTTTTGGATTCAAAATATCATAATTAGATTAGGGTGAATTTTTTGTATTTTTCTAAAAACTTTCAATTTTTGATAAATAGTGAAAAACACAGAGTTATAGTTTAGAACCGAATTTTTATTTAAATAATTATTTATTTTATCTAAATTTATTTTAGGTCAAAATAGATACATAATACCTATATAAGTTCAATTTAATTCATTAGAGTTAGTTTATAATGTTTTTAGATTTATAAAAATTTTATTGAACTCTTCACCGACTTTTTCGCATCTCCTAGAAGAATTTGCAAATTCACATAAAAAATAATTTTACCGCTTCGGTGAGTGGAATTTCGAAAATCCAAGAGACATGGTTAATATCAAAGAGTAAAATGTGGTTCAATAAGATAAAAATATTTGTTTTGCTGAAAAGTAACTTTTACTTTTATTTACCACGGTTAAAAGTAAATAGGGTAATTAAGGGTAAAAATGATATTATGATTACCTTAAAACATTTCATAATTCTATTGGATAAGTATAATTCTAACAAAAACAACCTTATGAATAAAATATGAATTTATTTGGTCCACATGGATTAGATAATGACATTTATTATTATTTAATTCAAAGAAGAGTTAAAAGAGATAAAATCGAAGTTAAATAACTAAAACATTTTTAATATAGGATTATACATAAGATAAATTAGATTATAAATATTCATTAGAAATTGAAAAAAATTTCCTACATAATGATATTTTATTTATAATTTTTAGACATTAAATAATGTAATTTATTTTTGACATAATGGTGATGCAGTAATTACCTAATTAATGAAATATTAAAATAATTGATATTATAAATATCAAGATAAATTTAATTTAAGATTTTTTTTGAATTTTACTAATTTTATAGGTAAATATGACATGTTAGGATTACTTAATTAGATTTTTTTCAATTTACTAATGTTTTTATGATTTTAACAAAAATCAATTATTAAATAGTGTCGAAATTGACCTAAAGGAGTATTTAAAACAAATATTATATTATTAATTGATATGATTTTCCTAAAATTCTAAGGGTTAGACAAATGACATAGATAAGATTATTTATATATTAATAAGGAACCACTTGGGGTTATATTGGCTTTTTATAGTATGTTTATTAACCATATAACATAAAAATACAAAGAGACATGGTAAATGTCAAACTATTTAACTAAGAGGTAAATAAAAAAGATAAAGTTAATATAGTGACCCAAACCAATCTAAAATCTATTGGTTGAGTTGATTTGAACCCATACCCACCTTCTCCTCGAAATAAGTCACTTTGGAGCCATTATAAAACGAATATTAAATTATTATAAAATAATATTTTATGCTTTTTCTAAGGTTCCCATCACCCCTCTTATAAAAGGGAACTCCCCCTTCTCTCAAATTCATACCTTCAAAGCCTTTTGGTTCGGCCAAGACCTACCCAAATATTCCTTAAAATTCCATCTGTTCAACCTAAAGGCCTTTTTTTGATCAGAAATCCAACCTAAAGAGCCCTTTTGATTGAATCAAAGGAAGAACCCGAAGAAGAGGTAATGATTTCACCACCCTCTTTCAAGTTCATTTTTTCTTCCACTTTTAATGTCATTGTTATTTCCATTCTAAAATAATAACTCTAGTATCTTCAATATATTATGATGTTATTATAAATATGGTACAACCATATTCAGTATTATATCCATCCCTTGGATGACATGTCACCATACGTGCATACGTAAGGCTTACCGTCTCCACGTCGTGGTGTAATTATTATTCAATACACTGTTATTTGGATGGGTATAATAATGATGTTTAATTCATGTAAATGATAAATATAACATGATAATTATTCTGTATATTTTTTATACCAACCAATTATATATTATTTTAATATCAACGGAATGATATTGTCGCTCGTGCGTACGTACGGACTACCATCTCCACGAACGCAATGAGATTCATTCCCCATCGTATCCATTCAAGTATAATTCCCATTTGATGATTAAAAATAATGTTTAATGACTTGATATCATTATTTATATGAATAAGATACATCATATCCATAAAAAACATGTCTTACGTAACAAAACATATAAAATAAAACGAGTAAGTTAACACCCCAAACGACGATAATACTAAGATATTATTAAAAAAGAAATGTTAAAAGATCATATATAATATCATATTAATTTATATAATTATTTTATAATTTAATCACAATTATTTCACCATTATACAGGATGTTAAACTACTCTCAACCATGTAAAAGTACATGTTAAGGGTTTATTTCACAATCTCTTCATTATCCGAGGTTGTTTATACGTAATTATCTACTGGGACCTCTTTATCATCCATATCCATGTTTCTTAAAAATGTATTTCAAATCATTCTTACTATTTTATAGAATATGGTTTATAATAATTTATACCCTTGATTAAATTTTTATAATATTTCTATAAAAGAATCTTTCTGCCGTTTTCCAAACAAGGTACTTTTTAACATTTTTGAAAGAATTAAGTTGAGACTGTCTTTTTTTAACTTATACGGCGGGTGTGGCTATTTTCTACTATTATATAATTTTAGAAACTTCCCTTACAATCTTATAAGAATATTTTAAAAGTAAATGTTTTATTTTATAATTATGTGACTTTTAAATGATTTTAAAAAAAGAGAAATTTTTCTCAAATAGTTCTGATTTCTTCTATGTCAACATCCTTTGATGGATTTTAAGATTTTTTGAAGTTGATTTATCTTGATACAGAACTTCCATTGAAGGTTTTGTGATATTTTTGACTGGGGATGTGTAATTTTTATACCATTAATGGTTTATGGAGAAATTATTGACATTTCGTATGCTAGTTTTAATACGAATGTTTATGTTATGTTTAAACATGTTCATATGAGGAATGCATTGGACTTAATAAGTGATGGGTGGAGCCCGATATAGATCCTCGATGGATCGGTAGGTCTCATGAGACAAACTAGTGTCTTGGCAAAAGTCCTTGACAAAATCTTATTTGTAGTCTTGGCACAAGTCCCTGATTATGTGGTTATGATAGTCTGGCATTATGTATTCCATCATTATGAAAGTGGTTATTGATATTTCATGTGATTATTTGACTAGTATAATATCCATGTGAATAAGTAAATGGTATTATTTCATTTTATCTTTTCCATATTATGCTTAAGTTCTAGTTTAAAAGGCTTCTGTTTTAGTTATACATTGCCTTAAATTTTTATGTTTATTTATGAATGTTTTTGCTATATTGTTATCCTTAATGAGCATCTGAGATCACCCCTTTCAATGTTTTAAATTTTCCCAGGATGTGATGAAGTATTTTATGAATGACCTGTAAGGAATGTATGAGGGGATATGAAAAGAATATGTTGTAGTAGTTTTTTTAAATTATGATGTAATGTAAGACTTATGAATATATCTAGTGTTTCCAAGGCTACTAAACTAATCGGTCTTTCGAGACTTGATCTTTTTTGATAATGCCAATGTTATGTAATAATGCACCGAATCTGGGTAACTAGGGTCAGGGTGTTACAGTTGGTATCAGAGGATGTTTAGTACAATCCTTGGATGCTAGATTTAGATAAACACTGATTAGAGAACATAGAACATAGATGGACTTTGAGGATTAGTATAGAAAAACTTCCTAGAATTTTTCTATTGTAGAGATTTTGTGAGTTTTCTGATCAATACATCCCTATTTGGATAGGAGCAGGTAGAGGCGGCTCTGGAATAGATGTACCTAGGTGTAAAACCCAAAAACACCACTTTGATATAGACTCGAACGGGAACTGGTGCATGACAACAGGCCTTGCTGCACTCTTAGTTACGACACTCCCTGAGGATATGCTTAGGATAATTATCATTTTCATTACAAACCATTATGAAGGGTTGATGAGTATATACTTCCTCATTGAAATTTTTTTATGATTATGGATTATATCCATAAATAGTTCAATTTATGTTAAGTGTTTTACAAGTATGCGATTATGTATTTTGATTCATAAACTGATCTAGTTTATGACATTGTTTAGAAATGGCGCCCATTGGAAGGAATGGAAACCGAATTAATTCACACACTCCATGTAGGGATTTCCCTCCTACTCAAGATAATTATAGTGGAGCTGGTGATGCAACTGGTGCTGATATGCTAATCACCATACTGGGAAAACTCACTCAGGTTATGAATAATAACTTTACCCATATGGAGCACCCCAATCTGCAGCATGGAGGGTCAATGTTTGATCACTTCATGAGGCAACAACCACCAACATTAAATGGGGGGTACAAATCCACTAGTAGCTGAGTAATGTATAAATTCCATAGAGAAAATATTCCACGCCTTGCGGGGTATTGAAAGGGAAAAGGTTATCATGGAAGTTTACAGCCTCACTAGAGATGCTGATCAATGATGGTAATTGATTCAAAATACAAAGGAAGATAATGAAGTATTAAATATGGAATGGACAGAGTTCGAAGTGCTTTTCTAAAAAAATACTTTCCTCATGACCATCGAGCAGATATGGAAAGGAAATTTTTAAGCCTAAGGAAAAAGGAGGATGAGAATGCCGCAAAGTATGCCGCCAACATTACAAGGTTAGCAAGGCATGTTGTAGATTATATACGTAACCCAAGAAGTAAGATTGATCATTTCTTTGATGGGTTAAAACCATTTCTCTGTCGAGCATTAGTCTCACAATCCTTCTTATTGTATGAAGATATTGTCTCATGTGCTATCACGACAGAAAATGAATTCCCTAAGTCTTATGACTTTAATGAAAAATAAGAGAAGAGGAGATCTACTGATCAATCTAGAAATTGAAATAAGGGGAAGAAGGTAAAAGTTAAATATCCATCCTATAGTAAATGTGGGATGAAACACCCCAGTACTTGCTTAAATGGAATGGGAGTCTATTACAAGTGTGGGGGAAAAGGCCACCAATCTCGTGATTGCAAGGGGAAGAAATAATCCAATGATGTTCAATGATACAATTGCAGGGAGATGGGACATTATGAAAATGAATGTCCTAAGTTTCACGGAAACTTACCTAAGAAAAGTCCAAGTGATCAAGGTCAAGATGACGCTATCACTACTGCTGAGGTAGAAGCTCCGAAAGATGTGGTGGCAGGTAATTTAATGGTGTCCTCAAGGATAGAAAATGCTTTATTTGATTCTGGATCATCGCATTATTTCATATCTTCGCAGTTTGATAAGAAAATTAGATATTTTCAATTGGATTTAACAAAGGAGTTATCATTTAAAACTCCTAAGGGAAGTATCATTGCTACAAAGTTCTGTGAATCAGTTCTCATTAGAGAATGTAAATGTTCTTTATCTGTTGATCTCATCGTCATACCTATGATTGAGTTTGATATAATCATCAGTATGGATTGGATTTCAGACCACGATGCGAAGATTTATTGTAATAAGAATAAGGTTACAATTTTTGATGATGATGATAAGGAATACCTTATCTTTAGAGAAGAATCGTCACCACCTAATTCTTATCTAGATCCACCCCCAGTATCTCAACTAAATTCAATTATCAAGGAGGAAGAGAATGAAATAACTGTGAGTGTGGAATGTAATGATCAAATAGAGGATGTGCCTATTGTGAAAGAATATGTTGATGTGATTCCAAAATATTTACCTGGACATCCTCCAAAAAAAGAAGTTGAGTTTTCCATTGATTTAATTCCTAGTTCAAGGACCATATCGAATAACCCTTATAAAATAGACACTGTGGAATTAGTTCAACTAAAGAAACAACTAGATGAATTGAGTAATAAAGGGTTTTATTCACCCTAGTGTTTCTCCATGGTGAGCCACTGCCCTTTTTGTTATGAAGAAAGATGGATTTATGAGGTTATGTATCGACTACACGGAAATCAATGCTAAATAATAAAGAACAAGTATCCCCTACCTCACATTGATGATTTATTTGACCAACTACATGGAGCTAAATATTTTTCAAAGATTGACCTTAGATCTAAATACCATCAGTTGTGTGTGAAGAAATTAGCCATTTTGAAGACAGTATTTCGAACCAGGTACGGACATTACGAGTTTACGGTAATGCCTTTAGGATTGACTAATGCACCCTCAGTATTTATGGATCTAATAAATAGGTTTTTCAAGAAGTATCTCGATGATTTTGTAGTGGTATTTATTGATGATTTCTTGGTATACTCCAAATGCAACAAGTACCATGGAAATCACTTGCTCATTATCCTGAAGACTCTTAGAAGACATGAATTATATGGGATGTTTAGAAAGTGTGAATTTTGGATTCAAGAGAATTATTTTCATAGCCATATTGTCTCTAAGGAAAGAATTTTCATTGATCCTTCTAAGATAAAATAAATCTATGAACGTCCAGCACCAACGAGTATAACTGAGGTACACAGTTTTATTGGTTTAGAGGTTATTATCGGTGCTTTGTCCAGAATTTCACCCGATTGGCTAACCCATTAACGAAGCTCACATGAAAAGGGTTTAAATTTGTTTAGAAAAAACAGTGTGATGAATTTTTTGTAGAACTGAAGAGAATATTTGTAGAGACCCGAAGCTTGATGTATATGAACATTACATTAATTTTTCGGAATACTTAGTACATAACAAAAATAGACACACAAGGATCGTAATAGTTTAGTGTCTTTGGAAACATGGAACGTAATCCTCTAATCGTGGTTAAAGATCTTCAACATCTCCCATTAAGATCTTCCCTTTTTTTGTTTTCTTACTTAAAACAATTCTTTATATCCTTGGGAAAAGAAAACATAAAAAGGATGAGCTCAAATGCTCAGTAAGGGTATGCATGGATTAAATAAAACATGTTATATACATTTGAACTTAAAAACATGAACATAATGTTTAAACGTCAAAAGCTTGAGCAATGTCATATAACATGGAAGTACGTAAGGAATATATCATAAAGATACATTAAGAATGATAAAATAGCATGGGAATAAAACATGTAATTGTGGATACCATTATGCACATGATATGATTTCCATAGTAGCCAAGGCATTGGTGTTAAGACCATCTTAGTGGAAAAAGTCCGTTTCTGAATCGAGTTCACTCCTCGTTCCAATCCTGTATTACTGAACCGGTATAAACTGTCATTCCATCCATGTCTATATCATGAGATATAAATCTTTACCCAATGAATTGGAGGGAGATATAGGTCCCACCCATCTCATAGTTAAATCATTCTTACTTGTGCCACTAAATAAACTTAAAACATTTATCATAACAAAAAGAATAAAATGGGTTTCATAAATATCATCCCATCATCACATAATCCATATAAAACAAATGGATATTTCATCATAAGAAAATTGAAACCATGTAAATCATAGAGACATTATACTTGAAACATACACATATGAAATAATTTCATCTTATATAGAAAATGGTTTTGATAAAACACTTGAAATGAATTCTTGAGGAAAATAACATTTCTTGTTCAAAATCAATTTCTTTTCAGAAAACATCATGCAATTTTAAAATAAAAGGTTTTTTTGAAAATATTCATGAAATATTTTGGAGGAAGCTTCATGAAAATAAGGCTTTATAAAACCGTAAAAATCTGTTCGTGCCGTATAAGTTAAAAAACATTCTTCTCGTACTTTTGCAGGAAAAGTCAAAAAGTACCTCGTAAAAGAAAGATTCCATACATACCATTTATTAAAAGTAAAAAATGGGTAATAAGGACATTAAACATACATAAAACCATATTTAGGAAACATGGACATGGATGAGAACAATAACCCCAGTATATACTTATGAATAAACAATCTCGGATAAGAATGAGAATGGAATAATTATCCCTTACCTTAGGTCTGATATGATTCGTACGTATCCGAACCTCCTGTATATTGAATTAAATGATGTCATTGACTTATTAAAAAATCATATTCATCGTTATGATATCATATATGGTTTACTTATGACTTGATATTACCCATTATTTTGTAAATTAATGTTAAAGTAGCGTTTTGGGTAAAAACATCTTATTTATCGTATGTGTTTAGACTTGTTGTTCTTGATGTTATTATTACTTATATCATTATTTACTTACATCCAAAATGTAAATAATGATTTATATATCATATAAATTCATTATATATCTATCATATACAAGAATTTATAATAGTACATAACATATGGAGGTATGAAATGAAACGCACCGTTCATGGAGACGGTAAGCCGTACGTACGCATGAACACTACTTTCATTTCTATTTCTTATTTTAATGGAATTAAAAAATAATTATAAATAGGTATATTATAAATCCAGTATAATATCATATATAATATCATTAACCACATCCTTTATACATCCCACATAAGGTATTAACGAATCACATCACTTTGATGGGGCGGTAGTCCTCACTTCCTCAAATGAGATTATCGTATTTACTGACTATGGAAACCGTAAAGTAATTATATAATTGGGACATAAAGAAGAATAAGGAAATCATAAACATAATATATATTATATATAAATATTTTTCCATCATAATGGCCACCATGAGAGGCGGTAGGAGAAAGTCGAACAATCATCGTTTTGTGAGGCGTTAGTTTTCCATCACAGAAACATTATGTTTTTCATCCATTAGATGGAGGTGTGTGTAAGTGTAGTTAGAATCCTTATCATAACAACATCCTAGTATTTTGAGGATACTTTTTCTGTCACAAAATAAAGGATTAAAAAGATTTTAGTGGTTGGAGAAGTTGAATAAAAGAAAACAACTTAAGAGAAATTGTTACCTTTAATTTTGGTAACATCCTTTGGTTTGAACCAAAAGTACTTCTTGGAGAGTCTTCTGCCTAATGTAAGGATTCAAGGTGGAGTATAGGGATATAGGGAGCTTATTTGGTCAGAGTTTGGACGAGCCAAAAGGTTTGAGAGGTGTGAGGAATTTCATAGAAGTGGTCTTTTTTTATAAGGGAGTGGAGGGGCTCTTTAGGAAAGTGTGAAAACATTATTTTATTATAAACTTATCTTCGGTTTGAAGAGGTCCAAAACACATTAATGTCGAAGATAAGATGACTCATATTCGAAATAAAATCATCAATTAGAAATTTTATAGGTTTTGGATGATAATTTAATCATTTTAATCTTATTTATTTAAATCATTTATTAATGAGGTAAATACTGCATCATTATTGTGTCATAAATAATTTAATTTATCTGATATCTAAAAATTATAAAAAAAAATACCGACATTCAGGAAATTGGTCTATATTTCCAATGAATATTTATTGTCCAATATATAATTTATATATCCCATTATAAAAATTAATTACTAAACAATTTTTGTTAATTCCAATTTTGTCTTTACATTAAATTAATTAGTCTAATGTGTCATTGTCTTTCATAAGTGGCTCCATGGGGTCCCAAAATCAACCCAAGGATGCCGATGATCGGAAACTACTCATAAAATAAGTTTATTAAAAGTTTAAAGGTAATTTTGAATTATTATAATATTCTTTTAACCTTGAATTACCCTATTTACCTTTAACTGTAGTAAGTAAAAATTACCGTAGTTACTATTCATAATATCAAAAAAATAAAAGTAACCTATTAACATAATTTGGACCCACTTATTCCAAATATGGTATCAATTGTTCAAAATTACAAACATAGAAGTTGCAGTAATTAATTTAAAATGAATCATGTTGTTAAGCAAACGGGTTTTAAAAGTTAAAACATTGTCAAAGATTGAATTTATTTAACCTACGAATTCAATATAAAATCAAGGCTAATGACATAAATTATATAAAATGGTAAAAATATATTCTATTTATACTTTAAAACCATTAAA
This sequence comes from Viscum album, assembly GCA_963277665.1. Lineage (NCBI taxonomy): Eukaryota > Viridiplantae > Streptophyta > Magnoliopsida > Santalales > Viscaceae > Viscum > Viscum album. The sequence continues at coordinate 473,857,438 of OY728141.1, read as the reverse complement.
TATTAATATTTAACCACATAATTTATTATGATGAAAAAATTTGTTTTTAATTAAAATATAGTGTGTTTTTACTATTCATTAAAATATGAAAGTTATCAGAATAATATGAAAATTTTATCCAAGGTAAAATTTTATATCCTGATTGAAAATAATAATTTTATTTTGTAAATTTGAACTTATAAACATTTCAAAAACTAGATTTAAAGTGGGTGCGCCATCAAAAGGCGGCAAAACTGCATTTTTTGAAAAATACTTATTTTACCCGAAAAATTTATTTTGTTCTTATACCATGTTCAAGAAAATGTGTAAGATGAATAATAATGTTATAAATTCAAAATTTAGTTAATAATATTCATAAAGGCTAGTTCATAATAATATTATAATAATATATAATTGTGTAGTAAAACCTGGTATTGCGTACAACACACACTATCGAGGAAGGTCGTGATTACGTGTAATGAAAGTCAAGTCAGGGTTGCGTGTTGTGCAAGAATCCTTCGTTGTTTCGTATAACAGAATCCAACCATATTTCATTTATACATTGAATATATATATATATACACTCAATGTTGCGTAGAATGACTATTATAAAACGAACATGAAATTGTGTGTAACACGATCCAAGAATAGCGTTGCGTATACTGAAAGATAATACGGTGTTGCATATAGTACAAGCTAAACTTGGAGTGCTGTATAATAGAAGACATCAATGAAATTAAAATAATATTTTTCATAAAATCTCAGGGTGTTACATTCTACCCCCCTTAAAATGAATTTCGCCCTCGAAATTCATCGGGGTTACAAATCGTTTATTACTCAAAAGTTTATTTAATAGAAACCCACATCGTAAAAAGGAATACCAAAACATGGCTTTAAAAACTAATGTATAAAACTTAACGGTCACCCAAATTAACTAATCACTGGGTTTCCACATATGAGAACATAGGTGAAAATATGGATATGGAAGAGAAATCTAATCATCATGTTCTGATGGAGAGTGGTAGAGAACATGGCTATGAAAAAGACAACAATCACAAAGACATAAATTTGTGATGATCTAGGGTACCATCTGATTCATCAGATATAAGGGATCTAGGACAACATTTTTTGGTTTTCAGGAGGATTTCCCTAATGTTGAAGAATTTGAATTAGAAAAAATACTTACTTTATTTTGGTACAATCTCACTGTTGTTCGTGCTTTGGACAATTTCCACTTCATCTCTTAAGGAAATGAAGTTGAATTTGTTATTCGTGAAGTGTTAACATATCATGTGATAGAATGATGTGTCATTCCATTTGTTTCAAACAAAAGGTTATAAAATGTTATCAAATATACATAAGTCCATCTATGTTGAGTTTAATCGTATATGATTCCAAAAATGATCTTATACGTCATATATAATACCTCGTAATAAAATAAAACCAGTTTCTAATAACTAGGGACTTCATGTAGGCTAGTGGTAGGTGATAAAGGCCAGTCGCACTTCGGTTGTGGGTTCGATTCCCACAGCCTTGTCTGACGCGATGGGCTGTTGTCCATCCTGTAGGTTGTCCTTTTTCTAAAACTACATTACTATAACATCCCATCAATAATATCAAAAAAAACATCTATCCTTAAACTAACTTATGTCCAACGTAATCCATTCCAATATTTAGGCTTATCCATAATACTACAGTCCACTCTCATATTATAGTGAAAACGGTTACCAGAGATTTCATATAACAAGCATGATAATACCATCGTTGATCCCCATATATCATAAGATATGTCTTGTGGGTCCCATTCCTAACATTCAAAGGCATTAATCATGTATTCTCTTGAAAAATGAATAGCCATTGAATCTTAGTGAAAACATGAGTGCTGTCAAAAGTTAACTCTTTCCACATACCAAAACCCCAAAATTCTATATACTCAAACCATGATATAACTATTTCATTATATCAGTCATGAGCTCATGAATACTGTCAAACATTTCATTTTCTCCTTATCCCTTCATTATTCCCAAATTATCCTCTATCCAAAAATATCTCAATCACTTTCCATGGTTACCCGTACCATAAAATTATTGAAAACCACAATAGACCAACACATAAATATTCCAATATTCCACGATACTATACACAACATTATTTTGGAATCCATTAAATAAACACTTAATCATTCCACCACATCTTTGTCATATTCAACATCGCAAATAGTGATCGCATATGAATTCCCTTTTTCCTTTTCCTTAAGCAGTTGCTCATGCCGATCATCATTAACCCTAGGATTAGGGAATTGATTAGAATAATGCCCCATTTCATTGCACTTGAAGCATTGAAGTGTTGGTGGTTTTCTCTCTATAGTCTTTTCTTTATTCACATCATTAGAAACCCTTTTTCCATTACTTCGACACTCAGCTGCTCGATGACCATCTTTTCCACACTTAAAACATTTTCTAGTACATTTTAGGCAATCTCCACCATGCTTATTTCCACACTTTGAGCATAAAGAAACATTCATCTTCATTTCACCATTGTTCTGAGATTTCTCCTTGAACTCCATCTTTCGTTTCTTGTTAAAACCATGAGATGGATATGATACACCAACTTCCAGTTCTACCATGATAGCACAACACACAATTTCTTCATAGCTACTGAAGTCTCTTATAGCTAATGCCCTTCGAAGACTTGGTTTTAGGCCACTGAAAAATCGATCAACTTTACTTTCAGGTTGGATAATAAATCAAGATGCATACCTTTCAAGCTGTGTAAAATTCCCTTCGTATATACCAACAGATTCATCATCCTTCTACTTAAGCTCAAGAAAATCCTTCTCCATATTTGTTCAAAGAATACGAGGGAAGTACTTATTGAAAAATAAGTTCTTGAACTCGTCCCATTCCATTGACTCAATTTCATCTCTTGGCCTCGTATTCTTGATAAGATTACACCATTGATCAGATTCACCTTCCAAAAGATATACTGCTAAGATGAATTTATCTTGTTCAGAACATTGAAGAACTGAAAATATATATTCAGTGGTACTGATCCATTTCTCAGCAACAAGTGGATTAGAAGACCCACTGAATGATGGTGGACGTTGCCTCATGAAGGACTCAATAGAATATTGTTCACTTCTCTGGTCATTTGGAATTTAAAAATGATTCATAGCTTGTGTAAGTATAGCAATAATATTTTTCTCTCCATCTCCCATAACATTTTTTTGTTCAGGAGGACAATTATTGCATTGTCCATTGCATTTATCAACACGGTTTCTTCGGGTTCCAACCATCGTCTAAAACCCAAAAAAAATAGTATGAGAGGCAAAAATCATGATAGGGAAAACAACAAGATAAAGGGGGAGTACCTTCAATATCTAACATCTTAGGTTTAATTCTAAGATCGTCACTGTAATTCTAGGACTATAACCTATACTTATACTTAACATTAGGGAAATCCCTAGACATACCTTAGAAATATCACTAGGGATCTCTCTAAAGTTCTCGCATCCTAGTTTCCAAAGGTTGACGAAACCTTTCCTCTGATACCAACTGTAGTGACCCGAAGCTTGACGTATATGAACATTACATTACTTTTTTGGAATACTTAGTACATAGAAAAAACAGACACACAAGGATCATAATAGTTTATTGTCTTTGGAAACATGGAATGTAATCTTCTAATCGTGGTGAAAGTTCTTCAACATCTCCCATTAAGATCTTTCCTTTTTTTGTTTTCTTACCTAAAACATTTATTTATATCCGGGGGAAAAGAAAACATAAAAAGGGTGAGCTCAAATGTTCAGTAAGGGTATGAATGGATAAAATAAAACATGCCATATACATTAGGACATATAAACATGAACAGAATGTTTAAACATCAAAAGCTTGAGCAATGTCATAAAACATTGAAGTATGTAAGGCATAGATCATAAAGAAAGATTAAGAATGATAAAATAGCATGGGAATAAAACATGTAATTGTGGCAGCCATTAAGCACATGATATTATATCCATAGTTGCCAAGGCATTGCTGCCAAGACCATCATAGTGGACAAAGTCCCTTTCTGAATCGAGTTCACTCCTCGTTCCAGTCCTGTATTACTGAACCGGTTTGACGTGCCATTCTAGACATGTCTATCTCATGAGATATAAATCTTTAACCAATGAATTGGAGGGAGATATAGGTCCCACCCATCTCATAGTGAAATCATTCTTACTTGTGCCACAAAATAAACTTAAAACATTCATCATAACCCAAAGAATAAAATGGGTTTCATAAATATCATCCCATCATCACATAATCCATATAAAACAAATGGATATTTCATCATAAGAAAATTAAAACCATGTAAATCATAGAGACATTATACTTGAAACATACACATATTAAATAATGTCATCTTAGATGGAAAATGGTTTTGATAAAACACTTGAAATGAATTTTTGAGGAAAATATCCTTTCTTCTTCAAAATCAATTTCTTTTCACAAAACATCATGCAATTTTAAAAGAAAAGTATTTTGTTGAAAATAGTCATGAAATATTTATGAGGAAGATTCATGAAAATATGGATTTATAAAACCGTAAAAATCTGTTCATGCCGTATAAGTTAAAAAACATTCTTCTCGTACTTTTGCTGGAAAAGTCAAAAAGTACCTCGTAAAAGAAAGATTCCATACATACCATGTAGTAAAAGTAAAAAATGGGTAAAAAATACATTAAACAAACATGAAAACATTTTTAGGAAACATGGACATGGATGAGAACTATAACCCCAGTAAATACATACAGATAAACAATCTCGGATAAGAATGAGATTGGAATAATTATCCCTTACCTTAGGTCTGATATGCTTCGTACATATCCGAACCTCCTGTATAATGATTTAAAGAATTTCATTGACTTATTAGAGAATAATATTCATTGTTACGATATCATATATGGTTCACTTATGACTTTATATTACGCATTATTTTGTAAATTAATGTTAAAGTAGCGTTTTGGGTAAAATCATCTTATTTATCGTACGTGTTTGGACTTGTTTTTCATGATGTTATTATTACTTATATCATGATTTACTTACTTCCAAAATGTAAATCATGATTTATATATCATATAAATTCATTATATATCTATAATATACAAGCATTTATAATATTACATAACATATGGAGGTAAGAAATGAAACGCACCATTCATGGAGACGCTAAGTCGTACGTACGCATGAACACTACTTTCATTTCTATTTCTTATTTTAATAGAATTAAAACATAATGATACATAGGTATATTATAATTCCAGTATAATATCATATATAATATCATTAACCACATCCTTTATACATCCCACATAAGGTATTAACGAATCACATCACTTTGAGGGGGTTGTAGTCCGTATTTCCTCAAATGAGATTATCGTATTTACCGACTATGGAAACCGTAATGGCATTATATAATTTTGAATTAAAGAAGAATAAGGAAATCATAAACATAATATATATTATATATAAATATTTTTCCATCATAATGGCCACCATGAGAGGCGGTAGGAGAAAATCGAAGAATCATCGTTTAGTGAGGCGTTAGTTTTCCATCAAAGAAACATAATGTTCTTCATCCATTAGATGGAGGTGTGTGTAAGTGTAGTTAGAATCATTATCATAAAAACATCCTAGTATTTTGAGGATACTTTTTTTGTCACAAAAGAAAGTATAAAAAAGATTTTAGGGGTTGGAAAATTAGAATAAATGAAAACAACTTAAGAGAAACTGTTACATTTAATTTTGGTAACTTCCTTTGGTTTGAACCAAAAGGACTTCTTGGAGAATCTTCTGCCTAATTTAAGGCTTCAAGGGGGAGGATAGTGATGTAGGGAGCTTAGTTGGGTAGAGTTTTTATGATCCAAAAGTCTTGAGAGGTGTGAGGAATTGCATAAAAGTGGTCTCCTTTTATAAGGGAGTGGAGGGGCTCTTTAGGAAAGTGTGAAAACATTATTTTATTATAAACTTATCTTCAGTTTGAAGAGGTAAAAAACAAATTAATGTCGAATATAAGATGACTCATATTCGAAATAAAATTATCCAATAGGAATTGGACAGGTTTTTGATGATATTTTAATCATTTTAATCTTATTTATTTAAATCATTTATAAATGAGGTAAATACTGCATCATTATTGTGTGATAAATAATTTAATTTATCTAATGTTTAAAAATTATAAAACAAATACCAACATTTATTAAATATTTTTATCTTTCCAATTAACATTTATAGTCCAATATATAATTTATATAGCCCCTTATAAAAATTAATTACTAAACAATTTTTGTTAATTCCAATTTTGTCTTTACATTAAATTAATTAATCTAATGTGTCATTGTCTTTCATAAGTGGCTCCATGGGGTCCACAAATCGACCCAAGGATGCCCATGATCGGCCACTACTCATCCAATAATGTTAGTACAAGTGTAAAGGTAATTTTGAATTATTATAATATTCTTTTAACCTTGAATTATCCAATTTACCTATAACCGTAGTAAATAAAAATTATCGTAGTTACTATTGATAATATCAAAAAAATAAAAGTAACCTATTAACATAATTTGGACCCACTGATTCCAAATATGGAATCCATTTTTAAAAATTCCAAACACAGAATTTGCAGTAATTAATTTAAAATAAATCACGTTGTTAAGAAAACGGGTTTTAAAAGTTAAAACATTGCCAAAGATTGAATTTATTTAACCTACGAATTCAATGTAAAATCAAGGCTAATGACATAAATTATATTAAATGGTAAAAATATATTCCATTTATACTTTAAAACCATTAAATATTATTATTCAACCACATAATTTATTACGGTGAAAAAAGTTGTTTTTAATTAAAATATAGCGTGTTTTTACTATTCATTAAAATATGAAAGTTATCAGAATAATATGAAAAATTTATCCAAGGTAAAATTTTATATCCTAATTCCAAATAATAATTTTATTTTGTAAAATTGAACTTATAAACTTGTCAAAAACTATATTTAATGTGGGTGCACCATCAAAAGGCGGCAAAACTGCATTTTTTTAAAAATACTTATTTTTCCCGAATTTTTTTTTGTTCTTATACCATATTCTAGAAAAAGTGAAAGATGAATAATAATGTTACAAAATTAAAAATTTAGTTAATAATATTCATAACGTCTAGTTCATAATAATATTATAATAAAATATCGTTGTTTAGTAAAACCCGGTATTGCGTACAACACACGCTATCGAGGAAGGTCACGATTGCTTGTAATGCAAGTCAAGTCAGGGTTGCATGTTGTGCAAGAATCCATCGTTGTTTCATATAACAAAATCCAACCATATTTCATTTATACATTGAATATATGTATATATATATATACACACCCTCAATGTTGCGTAGAATGACTATTATAAAACGAACAAGAAATTGTGTGTAACACGATCCAAGAATAGTGTTGCGTATACTGCAAGCTAATACGGTGTTTCATAGAGTACAGGATAAACATGGTGTGCTGTATAATAGAAGACATCAATGAAATTAAAAGAATATTTTTCATAAAATCTCAGGGTGTTACAATATTAGCCAATGATCCTATATTGACTCTACCATCGAGAAATGATGGGTTCGTTATTATTAGTGATGCATCGTAGAAAGGACATGGTTGTGAACTTATGCTGAATGATAGGGGTACACTACTAGAAATTCGGGCTATAGCCACGGTTATAAACCATGGCTATAGGCCCTCAAACCGTGGCTATGTTTGGTGTGGCTATAGGCCTAGACCTAGAGCCACGGTTCCAAACCGTGGCTGTATACCTATAGCCACGGTTTCAATCGTGGCTATACTAAAGGCTGGACAGAATATATTTCCACGGTTTAAAACTGTGGCATTATGTCTATAGCCACGGTTAAAAACCGTGGCAATAAACCAATAGCCACGGTTTAGAACCGTGGCTATCGGCTGTCCAAATCTATAAAAAAACACCCCCTGGACACGCCCCTGGACACCCCCCTGGACACCCCCTGGACACCCCCTGGACACACCCGGGACACCCCCTGGACACACCCTGGACAGACCCTGGACACCCCCTAGACACCTCCTGGACACCCCCCGGACACCTCCTGGACACCCCCCAGACCCCCCCCCCACCTGCACACCCCCTCCCTGCCCCCCACAAAATTTAATTCAGTTAGCATGCTTGCAATAAAAATGAAACCTACTAAATTAACTGTAAAAGTAGTTTAATTCATAAATTTTTCTTATGCTCAATTCATGATTACAATAAATATTTATTTTAATAGTAATCCAACTAAAATATACAGATTGTTTTTAACTTCTAAATATTCAGTTCATGAGGAAATATGAACTCATAATTATACTACATGATATAGAACTAAAATTTAATAATGATATGTAAGTAAGTTAGTCTAAACCACGGGACACCCCCCCCCCACCTGCACAAACCCCTTGGACACCCCCTAAACCCCGGGACACCCCCTGGACACCCCCCTAGAACCCACCCCAGGACAGACCCCCCCCCCCCCCCAGACCCTGGACACCCCTTCCAGTCTGCCCCCCCAGACCCTGCCCCCCCCAGAACCTGTCCCCCTAGAACCTGGACACCTCCCCAGACCATGGACACCCCCCTAGAACCTACCCCCCCAAACACAGACCCCCCCAGAACCTGCCCCCCACCTGCACACCCCCTCACTGGATAGACCCCTTATAGCTCCTCCCTTCCCCCTTGGACAGACCCCCCTAGCACATCCCCACCCCTTTACACACCACCACTCTCCCCTCTGGATAGAACCCCTTAGAACCCCCCTTGACACCCCTGGACACCCCCCTGCACCCCCAGTACCACCTGAACCCCCCCCCCCCATCCCCCTTACACCCAGTTTTATATCCAGCCCCCACCCCCTACACCCAACCCCCACACTACCCCTTGCACCTAGGTCCCCCTCCCCCCCACCCCCCCCCTCACTTCACCCCCACTATCCACCCCCACCCGCACCCCCACTACCCCCCTGCACCCAGGCCCCCAACCCCCCCCCCCCACCTGCCCCCCCCCCCCCATCCCCCTTCACCCAGCCCTATATCCAGCCCCCACCCCCCTACACCCATCCCCCTCACTACCCCTTGCACCTAGGTCCCCCTCCCCCCCACTACACCCCCACTTCCCCCCAGCACCCAGGCCCCCACCCCCCCCCCCCCAATCCCCCCTTCACCCAGCCCTATATCTAGCCCCCACCCCCCTACACCCATCCCCCTCACTACCCCTTGCACCCAGATCCCCCTCCCCCCCCCCCACTTCATATTCTGTTGAAGTCCAAAAAAGAATACCAGCAATAGACACCACTGCTGGACACCCCTCCCCCTGGACCACCACCCCTGGACCACCCCCCTGGACACCCCTCCCCCATGCTGGACACCCCTCCCCCCTTCCTGGACATCCCCTCCCACTGCTGGAAACCCCTCCCCCTGCTGGACACCCCTGCCCCCTGCCCCCTGACCCTTGACACCCCAGGACAGACCCCACCGTAGGACAGACCCCCCCCCAGAACCTGGACAGCCCCCCAGACCATAGACACCCCCCCAGAACCTACCCCCCCCCCCCCCCAAACCCAGACCCCCTAGGATAGACCCCGCCCCAGACCCTGGACACCCCAGGACAGACCCCCCCACTGGACCCCCTAGACACCCCATGGACAGACCCCCCAGGACAGCCCCCCCCAGACCCTGGACACCCCAAGACAGAGCCCCCCACTGGACCCCCAACTGGACCCCCTAGACAACGGATGGATGTCATGGGATATTGCTAAAAGACCGAATCCGGCTGCTGAAATCAGTAGTAAGTAAGAAGAGGTAAATGAAGAAAAATGAATAAAATTTTTCCAATATTCTTGGGGAATTTTATTCATCAGCAGGAAGAAGAACAGAATAACGGTAGCTGAGAGTTCCTTCCCGGAGGTGGAGAATGATTTTTTACATAGGATCTGTCTAATATTTAATAGAAGAAAGAGGGAGAGGAAATTAAGTACCTCATTACAAGTGGCAGCATCCAACAAATTCTCTTCCAATGGAATAAAATATTAAAAAAATCTATAAACCTTCTCTCTCCTCTTGTGGCTTCCAGGTGTCCAGGTGGTTAATAATTTGGTTGAGGTGAGGCTGTGGACTCATGGGGGCAAGCATGAAGGAAACTACGTTGGACTGGATTTTAAGTAGGCTGCTCTTGTTTTTCTGAAGTGACAGGGCTGATTGGGTCTAAAATAAGTGAGTTGGAATAGGAATTTTGATGAGGGCTTCAAATGTTAAGGGGTCTGGTTTAATTGGTTAGAATTGGTTGAGGTTTGGAATGGTTTTAAAGTGGGATGCCTGGTGGAAAATGTGGGGTTGGTGGCTTACAAGTTAAGAGGTGGGTAGGCCTGATTAGTGGTCAAGTTGTGGATGAGTTTCCTAGGTGGATTGAAAAATGGTGGGGGACAGGGAAGGAGTTCATAGTGGCTAAATTGAAGTGGGATCTTGGAATTGTAGTAGGGCTTGAGTTTGGATTTTTAGTGAGAGTGGAAATGGCCCTGGAATAGCTGGTTTGATTTTGGTGGGTTGGCCATGGTATTTTTATAGTGCATCGAAAAATAGTCACTATTAGGGATTGGTTTGGTGTGAAATTCAGTCAAACGGTTGTGGGAACCATCATGGAAGCAACTACCAAATACAGACCAGAGCTACTCTCCTCTACAGTGAAGACCCTTCATGGAAACTCTTCAAGCAAATCAGGCCTCCAGTTGCATCTTTGTCCATAAAAAACAAGCCCTATTTGCATAGGCCCAAACAGACCTCCCTTTGCCAGCTTGTGGGGGAAATGTGGGAACTCCAGCATGAAATAGGCCCTCAGAATAGAACAGCTTCTTTGGAATTGCATCAAACAGATTGTGTGCAGCCTTTAAAACTCAACTTGGCAGTTATCATCCTCCTCCAATGAGTGCTACATGAGATGAGGGAATTATGGAAGGAATTTCATCTAAAACAGCCAAAAGCAGACATTGAATTTCCATCACAATAGGCTAATCCGGTTCAGACGACATGTGCAGAGGATGAGGATGATCTAGTTCAGACAACATGTGAAGAGGATGAGGAAAAAGAAGAATTACCGAACAAATATTATGTGATACACGTACAATAAAATATGCCAGACAATTCCAAACCAATGTTTTCAGTTGAATTGAGCCTTTGTACCACCTGCTATGAATGTTTTGTGGAAAGATGGATGAGAGGTAGCGCTGAGAGGAGATATAGTTTAGGAATGAGGAAATACGAAAAATTATGGAGCTAACCGTTCAATGTTTCTCTAAGGAGGAGTAACTGCCGCAGGGTGTCATCCTGGAGCAGGGCCAAATCACGGCGTGACCGCGGCGTGACCGCGACGTGACCGCAGCATGACCGCGGCATGACCATGGCGTGACCGCCGCAGGGTGTCTTCCTGGAGGAGTAACTATCGCAGGGTGTCGTCCTGGAGCAGGGCCAAATCACGGCGTGACTGTAGCGCGACCGCTGCGTGACCACGGCGTGACCGCGGCGTGACCGCCGCAGGGTGTCATCCTAGAGGAGTAACCACCGCAGGGTGTCATCCTGGAGCAGGGCCAAATCACGGCGTGACCACGGCGTGACCGCGACATGACCGCGACGTGACTGCAGCATGACCACAACATATTGGCCTGGTCCAGCGACATCCGCGGGGCAACATCTTCCACTTAATTTCAAATAGGATGATATGGATGGCATGAGAGGATGTTTTCTTAGAATATTTAAAGAAATGAATGCTAATCTATGATGACTAGAAGATTGGATGACCCCTGATATACCTAATTCGATGAGGTTTGGAGATCTAGAAATGTGTAGGAATACCTAGAGGAATACCCCATGGGATCAGACAATTCCAAACCAATGTTTTCAGTTGAATTGAGCCTTTGTACCACCTACTATGCACGTTTTGTGGAAAGATGGATGAGAGGTAGCGCTGAGAGGAGATATAGTTTAGGAATGAGGAAATACGAAAAATTATAGAGCTAACCATTCAATGTTTCTCTAAGGAGGAGTAACCGCCGCATGGTGTCGTCCTGGAGCAGGGCCAAATCACGGCGTGACCGCGGCGTGACCGCGGCGTGACTGCCGCAGGATGTCGTCCTGGAGGAGTAACCGCCGCATAGTGTCATCCTGGAGCAGAGCCAAATCATGGCGTGACCGCGGCGTGACCGCGTCGTGACCGCGGCGTGACCGCAGCATGACTGCCATAGGGTGTCGTCCTAGAGGAGTAACCACCGCAGGGTGTCGTCCTGGAGCAGGGCCAAATCACGGCGTGACCGCGGCGTGACTGCGGCGTGACCGCGGTGTGACCGAGGCGTGACCGCAGCATGACCATGGCGTGACCGCGGAGTGACCGCCACAGGGTGTTGTCCTGGAGGAGTAACTATAGCAGGGTGTCGTCCTGGAGCAGGGCCAAATCACGGCGTGACCGCGGCGTGACCGTGGCGTGACCGCGGCGTGATCGCGGCGTGACCGCGGGGTGACCGCCGCAGGGTGTCATCCTGGAGGAGTAACCGCCGCAGGGTGTCGTCCTGGAGCAGGGCCAAATCATGGCGTGACCGCGGCGTGACTGTAGCGTGACCACAACGTGTTGGCCCGGTCCAGCGACATCTGCGGGGCAACATCTTCCACTTAGTTTCAAACAGGATAATATGGATGGCATGAGAGGATGTTTTCTCAGAAGTTTTAAAGAAATGAATGCTAATCTGTGATGACTAGAGGATTGGATGACCCCTGATATACCTAATTCGGTGAGGTTTGGAGATCTAGAAATGTGTAGGAATACCTAGAGGAATACCCCATGGGATCAGACAATTCCTAACTAATGTTTTCAGTTGAATTGATCCTTTGTACCACTGTTATGCACATTTTATGGAAAGATGGATGAGAGGAAGCACTAAGAGGAGATATAGTTTAGGAATGAGGAAATACGAAAAATTATAGAGCTAACCATTCAATGTTTCTCTAAGGAGGAGTAACCGCCGCAAGGTGTCGTCCTGAAGCAGGGCCAAATCACGGCGTGACCGCGGAGTGACCGCGGCGTGACCGCCGTAGGGTGTCATCCTGGAGGAGTAACCGCCACAGAGTGTCGTGCTGGAGCAGGGCCAAATCACGGCGTGACTGCAGCGTGATGGCAGCGTGACCGCGGCATGACCGCGGCGTGACCGCGGCGTGACCGCTGCGTGACCGCGGCATGACCGCTGTAGGGTGTCGTTCTGGAGGAGTAACCGTCGTAGGGTGTCGTCCTGGAGTAGGGCCAAATCATGGCGTGACCGCGGCGTGACCGCGGCGTGACCGCGGCGTGACCATGGCGTGACCGTTGCGTGACCACCGCAGGGTGTCGTCCTGGAGCAGGGCCAAATCACGGCGTGACCGCGGCGTGACCGCAGCGTGACCGCATCATGACCGCCGTATGGTGTTGTCCAGGAGGAGTAACCACCGCAGGGTGTCGTCCTGGAGCAGGGCCAAATCACAGCGTGACCGCGGCGTGACCGCGGCGTGACTGCGGCGTGACCGCGGCGTGACCGCGGCGTGACCGCAGCTTGACCACAACGTTTTGGCCCGGTCCAGTGACATCTGTGGGGCAAAATCTTCCACTTAGTTTCAAATAGGATGATATGGATAGCATGAGAGGATGTTTTCTCAGAAGATTTAAAGAAATGAATGCTAATCTGTGATGACTATAGGATTGGATGACCCCTGATATACCTAATTCGGTGAGGTTTGGAGATATAGAAATGTGTAGGAATACCTAGAGGAATACCCCATGGGATCAGGAAAATCACAGGTTACATTACTGGTACTGTGGGACCCCTGGGCTGTGGAACTAGGCTTTTGGTTGGATTTAAATATCACATGCCATGTGACATGGTCACACAACATGGGACCCATCTTAAAAGTCTAAGGGCACTTAAAGATTGTCTTGGTTCAAACAATTGTTTTAATAAAAATAGGGAAACCCCCTACAGGGATATAAAAAAGTTCAAGTATGATGTGTTCTTTATGACTAACAATGACATCAAGTATAAGGAAAACATCAATGGAATAATGTTAAGCAAGGTATACCACTGTGAGTTTTCGCAGACAGCACACCTTCGTTGGAGGGGTTTTATTACAAAAACAGGACTTATTTATCAAACGAAACAATTATCTAAACTAACACTTATTCAAGAATTGCAATTTAATATAAACATGAAATATTAAGAAGGCAACTAAATGAAATTTAAAACATTCTCGAATTAAATGGGTATGAGAGGGACCCCACCTCAACCTCAAGGCACGTTTTCTTTTGACGACGAAAACTCGAATCATCCTTTTTTCCGCTTGCACGCATATGAAACTTAACATATATATAAGGAAACCTAGCCCCTATGTACATTTTTTCATGGCCAAATATGCACAAGGGGGGCCTTAGATATATGTTTATACTTGAAAGTACCCCTTTATACTTACACGCGTATGCATTTTTCATATCTATATATAAGCACACCTAGCCCCAATATATATATTCATACTGCCATGAGTGAATATATATAAAGGGGGAACATATATATGTATATGCCTACCTAGGCATACACATGTAAGCCTTCGTCAACGGCGACTCGAATCCACCTCAATGAAATCCAAAGCACACAATAAAAATATAAATAACCCAAGCCCTAGACACCCCTGCCTGTCCCCCCCCCCCAGACCCTGGACACCCTTGCTAGTCCACCCCCCAGACCGTGGACACCCCAGCCCCTGCCCCCTGCACCCTGCCCCCTGCACCCCACTGGACAACCCCCATGCCCCAACTGGACATCCCCACTGGACACCCCCTGCACCCACTGGACACCCCTCCCACTGCTGGACACCCCCCCTGCCAGACACCCCTCCCACTGCTGGACACCCCCCATGCCACTGATAAGTGCAGAATTGTACAGAAATTCTGTAATCCATCCTCTATTAATACTTCGTTGAAAGATGCTCTGAAAGGGAAAAATATTAATACCAAACACTATGTTACAAAAAAAAACAATGAAGGTTAAAAAGAGGTCACCTGGGGTACCAACAACCAACATACATGAATCACGAAATAGAAAATAGATTGTTCCCAACATTTTTTATTCAACCAGAACATGTCTAGGACCATCATTAGAGACCTCACCCTATAGGTTACACATGACATATACTAATAGGGATTCCACATTTTACTCTACCTGTTGTTACACCTATTCATGCTCCTTCTCAGCTAGACATTCCTCAAGGATATCCCCTCCCCCCTGCTGGACAGCCCCTCCCCCTGCTGGACACCCCTCCCCCCCTGTGGGACAGCCCGTCCCCCCTGCTGGACAGCCCCGCCCCCTGCCTGGACAACCACTCCCCCTGCCTGGACATCCCCTCCCCCTGCTGGACAGACCCTCCCCCTGCCTAAACAGCCCCCTCCCCTGCCTGGACAGCCCCTTCCCCTGCCTGGACAGCCCCTCCCCCTGCTGGACAGCCCTCCCCCCCTGCTGGACACCCCTCCCCCTGCTGGACACCCCTCCCCCTGCTGGACAACCCTCCCCTACTGGACAGTCCTCCCCCCTTACTGGACAGCCCTCCACCCTACTGGACATCCCTCCCCCTGCTAGACAACCCCTCCCCCTGCCGGACATCCCCTCCCACTTCTGGACACCCCCTCCCCCATGCTGGACACCCCTCCCCCCTTCCGGACACCCCTCCCCCCTACCGGAGAGCCCACCCCCTGCCTGATAGCCCGCCCCCTGCCGGACAGCCCGCCCCCCTGCTGGACAGCCCCGCCCCCTGCCTGGACACCCCTCCCCCCTGCTGGACACCCCTCCCCCCTTCTGGACAGCCCACCCCCTGCTAGACATCCCCCCCCCCCTGCTGGATAGCCCTTCCCCATGCTGGACAGCCCTCCCCCCTGCTGGACAGCCCCACCCCCTACTGGACAGCCCGCCCCCCTACCGGACACCCCTCCCCCCTGCCAGACACCCCTCCCCCCTACTGGACACCCCTCTCACTGCTGGACAACCCTCCCCCTGCTGGAAATCCCCTCCCCCTTCCAGGACACCCCACCCCCTGCTGGATAGCCCCTCCCCCTTGCATGGACACCCCTCCCCCCAACTGGACACCCCTCCCCCTGCTGGACACCCCTCCCCCTGCTGGACACCCCTCCCCCTACCTGGACAGCCCATCCCCCCTGCCGGACACCCCTCCCCCATGCCGGACACCCCTCCCCCCTACTGGACAACCCTCCCCACCTGTTGGACAACCCTCCCCCTGTTGGATAGCCCCTCCCCCTGCATGGACACCCCTCCCCCTACTGGACACCCCTCCCCCTGCTAGACACCCCTCCCCCTGCCTGGACAGCCCATCCCCCCTACCGGACACACCTCCCCCCTGTCGGACACCCCTCCCCCTGCTAGACACCCCTCCCCCTGCCTAGATAGCTCTATTGGTACTCACACAATTTTTGGGAAATTTTCTCAGTCGTGGGGAACTCAATTTGGTTGGATATACATACCGATAACCCAAGGTTTGGACACTATGTGATAACCCATGTGAATGTGGACATGTATATAATGATTCTAGAAGAAGTAATCTTAACTAACTAGATGAATTTATAGACTTTCTGATCCAATATGAAAATAACCCACAGTTCCACATGAATTATATGTTTTTCCATCATTCTCCAGAATGTAATAGGGACAAGGATTGTTCTTTTTACAATATTAAGGGGAATGATGTCTCTAACTATGAAAGTTGGAATGGTAAGATGAATATTCCAATCTATGACTTGGAGAGAAAATACACTACTGTCCCTTATAATGTGGATAAGATAGGGGTTATATCAGCGTAGAAGGATACTGGGAAAACTACAGACTTAATCACTTCAACATCACCTTAGGATGGTCCTTCTAATGAAAAAAACATGGATTATTCTCAGTGTGTTGTATTTACTCTAGAGGGCCCACCCCCGGGAAAATCCTTGAATGATGACAATGTACCCCTTCCTATAGAGAGATAAACATATGGATAGAACATCCAGTTCAAGGGGCATGTATTTTGGGGGCACCTTTCTCTGATGTGTTGTACAGATCCAAGGGACTGTAGGTATTTGCACCTTTGTAGGAAAGCCTAATGTAAATACTCACGAATGGGAAAAATAGGCAGAAAGTCAATGTGGACCTCTATACAAATGTTGATGGTATTGAAGAGAGTACGTCAAATGAGGCAACATTTGATGGCATGCCTACATAGAGGTGTTGCTTTTAGGATGCTTTACCTAACCTGATTGCATCTCATGGTTCTCAAGTGGTGAAAAATGGGAAAACATTCTTGCCAGTTCCTACCTATCATTAATTGATGATGACACATTCTGAGGGACCCCTCATGCATATTTCATACATAGCTATATAGGAACAATCCAGGAAGGAAACCTCACCAGGTTCTCTGAATATGAGTACACCCAAGGATCATCAAAATAAGTTACAGCTGAATCCCTTACCTACTAAAAATAATGATCAGTATGGGGTTTCACGGAAGTACCTGCTGCAATGATTACTACGAATAAGGCCTCCATAGAGTCACAATCTTATCCTAGATAGTATATGGATAAATTTACACACTTAAGTCGTATATTATGGTATGATGATGATGAGGAAATTTCAATCAGTTATAAGGTTATCATCGCCTCCAATATGGTAAATGAAGATGAATATTAAAAATCTAAATACATGTATGATAAAGGCATGGGTAGTGACCCAAAATTAAAGAACAAGAAAAATAATTAGAGTAATGGTATGGAGAAACTGCCCCCTGCCCCCTGCCCCCTGCCCCCTGCCCCCTGCCCCCCTCCATCCTGTACCCTACCCCATGCCCCCTGCCCCCCTCCACCCAGCACCTTAGCCTGCACAACACCCCCTGCAACCTCCCTGCCCCTGCCCCCCTCCACCCCCCTGCCCTGCCCCCTACCCCCGGCCCCCCCTGCCCCCTACCCCCTCCACCCTGCCCCCCTACACCCCTCCACCCTGCCCCATGCCCCCCTCCACCCAGCCCCCTATCATACTGTAATACATACTGAAGATATTATCAAAAACACTTCAAGCCATAAAATGACTATTTTCAACAAATATAAAAAAAAGACCAAAATATATGATGCAAGAACCACAAATCAAAGACCCTCTCAACATACCTGATGTAGCATGGTAAAAAGAAATAAATGAACATACCAAAATGTTACCATAAAACAAAATGGTGCCTTAAGAGTACATTGGGTGCATATTTCTTTTTCACCATAAGACTATATTTTACCTACAAGAAATAAAGAAAAAAAGATCAAAATAAATCAGAATTAATTATGTAGAGAATAAATAATTGATAAGAAATATATTTGTGTTTATGTGCCTGAATAAAATCATGTATCCTGCAAAAATAGTAGATGCAAGAACCACAAATCGAATCTTACTTGAGAGGAAAATGTTTTGTTTTGAAAAGTTCAACTATTAGAAATTAGAGCTTCAAAAATTTCATCACCAGTTGCACCCTATCTTCATCAAACTGTAAAAGGTTTATGGAAGAAAGAAGGTGATACAATCATATTAAGCACAACAATTGAGTACCGTAGAATTCAACTCATAAAAAATATTTTAGAATTGGAACCATAAAACTATGATTAAATTTTTATTTTATGTTTGTAAAACTACATGGGAACAAAATAATATGTTAATATCACTCTAATCAAAACCAATAACTGAGATGTGAAGTTCACATAGATGTCCATTACCAAGAATGGATGTTCCCCCTTGCTTTTCGGTTGCATGACAACGTTCCAGCATTTGAACCAACACCAACCACCTCGTCCTATGGTAGAAATGATTAATTAGATATATGCGTCAATTTGTAACAATAAATAATTTTTTTATCTAATTAAAAACAAAGCATATAACTAATATATTAAAAACAAAAGAAATGAAGAATATAGAGTTCAAACAATCACACAAAATGCATGAATGATACCCACTAGTTACTATATTAACAACTTCAACACATATTCATGGATTTTAATGTAGATGCATGTTAACATTTGATGTTGAAAAGTGAGTTTTAGTAAAAAATTAATATAAGAATACACACCAGAATTTCAATACAAAAAGGTAGTAAAAAAGGAAGCAACAACCAACAAATTTAACAAGATGATTTCAACATACAAAATTTATTAAAAGGCATCTTCCAACCATTTATTTCAACTAAAAAAAAGAAGTGAATTTTCAAGTTTAAGTAGAAAAATCACAGAATTTAAACTATTACACCCATGGTGTAGATTCTCTATTCATTTGAGGTCATTGGATAAAGTTTCCCTTCTTTTCTTGTTGAATAAATAGCATTGGTTTCCAAAATTTCATCTCCTATAAGTGTCAACACATACATTAATTTATAAAATTTAAAGTTCAAAACAAAACAAAACTAGAGTAAAAACTAAGGTAGATTGGTTCAAAGTTACTATGAAATATAACTTCTCTAGATCTATAAAAATCTTTGAATCTATACTTCAATAGGATGTGAAATTATGCTCACCAAAGTACTAAAAAATAGAAATTATAACGTACATTCACTTATTCTATGTGAATAACATAATTTTTTTAATAAAAATCAATAAAAAGGAATGTTTAAACAATGATTTAGAATTATAAAATTTAGCATTAGAAAAAAATGGTGTACCCTTACCTCATCCATGTGGCCTATCCAAGGGCATTGTCCCCATTCCATTTGAGATGATGATAACAAGAACCTAAACCAACTTTCCTTTAGTGATTATATTCTATGACCCTAAAGTCACCCCATAGTAGTGGAAATAAACTATTAGATCCCTCCCTATATCGAGTATCCCTAGCATGGTACTCTCCATCGTGACTGAGATGAGCATAAGTGAATCCACCGGTAAGCCTTGCCGTTTACACTCTAGAGTATGAATAAATTAATGCCACCCTCAAAAGATCTGGGTTTAATGAAATTATCGTATATTACAACCAAATATATGGGATACCTAGGGTTATTTTGGAGGTCAATGTTGGGTCCAAATTCACCCATCATGTGGGACTGAAGCACTCTCAACAGATATTATTATTGGGATACATTTAGCCCTCCATGCTCCATAACTACACCATTTTTTCTTAGAGTTTTCATGGGTGTTAGAGACATTCAATTATTTTACATCAACCATTATAGATCCTCCACACCACCATGTAATATTTTCCTCTTTCAGTATGGGGTCTCATATCATAGGGCCATACCCACTAGAAAAATATATCATGTTATAGTTTATTCTAACTGAAATGGTATTCTTCACCAAGTGGGAAGAAGTAGTTATCGTCAATGATGTTAAATCTATGTTTGTGATCATGTTTTTGATCTACCACACCATAGATCAATTTGGATTTCTTCATTCCATTCTCAAATAATAAGGCACTAACTTTTAGGAATAGGATTTAATGAAATTTTACATGAAGTACAAAATCTGGTCCAACGTTCCTACTTACTAGAATTCATAGGAAAATGTGTAGATTGAAGAGTGATATAAGAAACAGTATATTATCCCATAGAAAACACTGGGTTATAAAAAATATGATTTGGCTTGATAATCTCTTGAATTTCCTCTATACCTATTTTATGATGACTCTTAATTCCACCCCAGTGACCTCATATCCCTAGTATGTGAAACCAAGTAAGTCATTCCCATCAAGGATTAGATACCATAGATCTAAATAGATTTATACAAAAACAATAGTCTAGAATGAATGAAAGAATATCACTTGGACGATTTGGAATCCCTCATATAGAACAACTTCCAAGCATTTCCCAATCTAGAGAGAAACCAAAAGTAAATGAAAATAAAATTCAAAAATATGGTTTCCTCTGCTCCATACAATACAGTGACATGGTACTGGATCTCAGAACAAGGATGATACCCAAATAAATAAACCGAAGTTGGTGCCCAAGTGGGAATGACCTTACCTCATTCATAAGGTCTATTCCAACGGGGTATACTCTTTGATCACCATATATAGAGATCGTATCACACCTCCCACCAATGTGATGTTTCTGAAGTAGTACTTCACATGAGGATACCCATGGTCCAAGAAAGAAAACCTAAAAAATATTTTCATGCTTCCAAGAATTATGAATATAAAATATTCACAAATGTTCCAAGATTTATGACCCTAAACTACCAGAAACCCCATGGTCGAGCTAGTATGACCTTAAAATATTCATAACTGGCCAAAGCAACAAGACCTTAAAAATATCCTTAATCTAAAATCTTTGAACATAAACAAGGAGTAATATTCCATGAATTGTGAAAATAACTATTTTCTACAAATATTGTTTGAGTTTAATGACTTTAAACTATAGATATTGACATCCTAGGCACACAAAATTAAATAATGATCTTACTCGATATAAAATTAAGATGACTCATATGATAACTATGGGATAATATGAAAGGTCTTACAATTTTTATAACCATGGTGCCTCATAATATATGTATGATATTGTCTAAAAAATCACCCCACCTGGAATCAATATGAATCATATGATATGAGATGAACTAAACCATCATCCATATAACACGATGCTAAACTCAAGCATTACCCATGTCATAAATTTGGGATTCCCCCACGAGAGAGGATTTCCCCCAATTTTGGAATTGAAATCCTACTATTACATAATTTTGAACCATGTGTGGATTGGCTTCCATTTTCATGGGATATGTTGTAATTCCTATACATCTCATTTATAGGTCTAGATAAATATATTTCAACCCTACATCCCCTTAGTCCCATTTACACACACAACATTATGACTTTAACTTGTGTGTAGTCCATCTCAAGGTGTGAACATGGTATATAAGACTATTTGGGTCCATTTACAGTAGGTTTTATCACTTATGTGACACATATATTACTGTGAAACCAAATTACACATATTCCAAGCATCATGAATTTAAAACGTCATCTACATTCATCTCGGTCTGATCATTATAAAATTATACGATATGGAATTTTTTTCTGAGGTGTTTGTGTGGTGCGTGGGATGTCCTGCCCTCAATTCAAATCAAATTCAACCTCATTCATGAATTGAATTTTTTTTCAAAATATACCAGTTTCAGTAGCCCATGAATCCTGAATGTAAATTGTTTTCTTTCATCCAAGAGGTATGACATTAAACATTGATCAACCATCTTCAGGATCACTTCATTTGTTATAGGACATCCTGGTATCCGTTCAGATGGGTTTTAAGCATTTTTCACTGCATTATCGTCCTTAAAGATCAATTTTATACTCAAATCATCAAGAATATAAACTATTTTAATTTTCACTAAGCTCCATGAACTCAAACATGAAGACTAGATGAAGGCATTGTGAACCTAAACTATATTCATGCACCTATTATTCACATGGTTTTCACCATCTCTGGTGTTGCATAAATCTAACAGCTCTACCATACAAAACTATATATGTCTTGATTCCTATCTTTATTGGATATGCAATGACGGATAGACCATATATCTCTAGGAAAAACCATAGATTAATTGTAAAATCATATTTTACATATGGTTATATCACCATGATATTCTCATATTTTCCTCCTTTTTGGGAATAAGCCCCATTAATTTCTCTTGAACAACTAGAAATCTAGTATTCCCTAAAAAATAGATATATATAGTAGAAAATAATTGGATGATGAAGGCATATCCTACACTAATGTTCCTAGTTCTTGATGTTAATCTATAGTATTACCCTATACAAAACCACGATTCCTCATACGATATTTAAGGGATGGAAATCAAACCAAAATCCATGGAACACAATTCTAAAATGTTGACATACCCTATATAATTTCTGGATGCCTCAGATTCGAAAATGGTATGATTTAGTATCCTTATTCAGGAGGATCGGCCCGAGCAGCAGAAATATCTTACATAAAAGAGTGGAAATATTCTTTAGAAGGTTCTAATTACTACTAATATGGATTTTGAAAAGACTATTGTTAAATATAAAGATACTGGAAGTGATAAAAAATGGAATGATAAAGATACATGCAATGAGGTCATCCGGAGGAGGCCGTCGGGAGGAGGAGAGTTCGTTGGAGGAGGAGATTCCGTCGGGAGCATGGGAGTTGCGGTCGTCCGGAGGAGGTGAGTCCGTCGAGAGGAGGGGAGTCCTTCGGGGGAGGAGGGGAGTCCATCGGGGGAGGAGGGGAGTTCGTCGGGGTCGTCCGGAGGAGGGGAGTCTGTTGGTGTCGGGGGAGGCGCTGTCGTCCGGGGAGGGGGGAGGCGCGGTCGTCCGGGGAGGGGAGTGTGTCGGGGGAGGGGAGTGAGTTGAGGAGGGTTCTGTAGGAGGAGACCGAGAGAATATTGGCCAAATCGCACATATATCCACAAATGAATCTTCATCCATTGTTATAACCATGCTATAGCCACGGACTTATAAAATCGTGGCTATAGGTCCGTGGCTATAGCTTCATTTTGTAGTATTGTAATTTCCTATGCATCACGACAGCTGAAAATTCATGAGCAAAACTATCCTACTCATGATCTTGAGATAGCTGCTGTAATAATTACTTTGAAGATATGGAGACATTATCTCTATGGTGAAAAATGTGAGATATATAGCGATCACAATAGTTTAAAGTATATTTTTTCACAGAAAGAACTCAATATGAGGCAAAGGAGATGGCTTGAACTACTCAATGATCATTATTGCATGATACACTACCACCTGGGGATGGAAAATAAGGTGGCAGATTCTTTGAGCAGAAAGGATCATCGAGTTTTCACAAAAATGAGAGTTGAAAAGGATCCTATACTCATGGATCTAGTAAAGATGGATATGGGAATCACCATGGAAGTTGAAACATCAATACTTTTTCAAATGGTTGCCAAACCATATTTACTAAAAAGAATAAAGTGTTCTTAGACCGATGATGAATAGTTTTAAAAGAAGATTAAAGTTATGAATGATGGGAGATTTAGTGACTTTGTATATGAAGATGGAATTTTGAAATTCTGGAAGAGACTTTGTGTTCCAGATATAACTGATCTAAAAAGGTAATTTTCGGATGATACTTATAGTTTCAATTTTGATATACACCCTGGGAGCACCAAAATGTATAGAGATTTTAAGAAACATTTTTGGTGGGACAACATGAAGAGGGAGATTGCTGATTTGGGGTCAAGATGTATGGGTTTTCAACAAGTGAAAGCTGGAAGGCAACAGCCTAGAAGAGTCATGCAACCTATTCACATACCTGAGTGGAAATGGGATATTATTACAATGGACTTTGTCATGGGACTACTAGACTCCAAGAAGGAACAATGCAATATGGGTCATTGTTGATCGTCTTACCAAGTTAGCACATTTTCTTTCTATAAGAGAAAAATTCCACTTGAACATCTAGGAAGACTATATATTAATGAAGTTTTGAGAATTCATGGAGTACATCGATCGATTGATTCTAATTGTGATCCCCGTATTACATCAAGATTATGGAAAAGTATTTAGAGGTACCTGGATACTGAACTTCATTTGAGCACTGCCTACAACCCTAAAACAGATGGAAAATCAAAACGGACTATTCAAACCTTAAGAAGACATATTGAGATCTTTCTCACTTGACTATCAGGGTATGCAAGATCAATGTTTACCTATGGTAGAATTTTCCTATAACAACATCTTCCATTCGAGTATTGATATGGAACCATATGAAGTGTTATATGGAAAGAGATGTCACACACTAACCTGTTGGGATGACTTTGGTGAATGAAAACTCGTAGGCCCAGAACTAGTGGAGGAAATGATGGAAAAGTTGAAGGAAATCCAAAACCACATCAAAGTAGCTCAAAGTAGGTAGAAGAGCTATACCGACAACCAAAGGAAGGATTTATAATTTCTAGTAAGAGATCATGTTTTCTTGAAGATATCGCCTTGGATGGGAGTTATACGTTTCATTAAGAAAGGTAAATTGATTCCTAGGTACATAGGACCTTTCGAAATTCTAGAACGAATTGGGGCTAGAGCTTATCTTTTGGAAATGCCACAAAATCTCTCCCAAGTTCATGATGTGTTCCACGTATCACTTTTGAGAAAATACATGCCTGACCCAACGCATATACTCACTTATGAGTTAGTAGAACTGGAACCCAATCTGTCTTATTGTGATGAGACCATTGGGATTCTTGATACCAGAGAACAAGTGCTGAGAAATTGGATGACTCGTCTGTTAAAAGTTCTATGAAGAAAACATAAGATGGAAGTGGAAATGTGGGAACCTGGGGAACTTATGATGAAGAACCTCCAGATTCTTTTCATGCGGTAGTATTCTCGAAATTTCGAGGAAGAAATTATTTTAAGGAGGGGAGAATGTAACACTCCAACCTTCCACGGTACACTTCTCTTTGAATAATATAGTAGCGTGTGTTGTACGCAACTTCGAGTTCTAACACACACCACAACCAATCAAACTAGCCGTTATGAATATTAATACCCACTTTTTGAAATTTTATAAATATTATTTTTCAAAATGGACATCATTTTTGGATTCAGAAAATCAAAATTAGCTTAGGGTGAATATATGGTATTTTTCTGAAAACATTCGATTTTTGATGAATAGTGAAAAACACTGAGATATAGTTTTAATCAGAATTTTTATTTAAATAATTATTTATTTATTTAAATTTATTTTAGGTCAAAATAGATATATAATACCTATATAAGTTCAATGTAATTAATTGGAGTCAGTTTATAATGATTTTAGATATATACAAATTTTATTGAACTTTTCACCGTCTTTTACACATCTCCTAGGAGAATTTGCAAATTCAAATAAAACATAATTTTACCGCTTCTGTGAGTGGAATTTCAAATATATCAAAGACACTGCTAATATAAAGGAGGAAAATGTGGTTCAATAAGATATAAATAAATTTTGGTGAATAATAACTTTTACATTTATTTACCACGGTTAAAAGTAAATAGGGTAATTAAGGGTAAAAATAATATTATTATTACCCTAATAGAAGTCCTAATTCTATTATATAAATATAATTCGACCAAAAAACCTTAGGAATAAAATATGAACCTCTTTTGTCCACATGGATTATATTAGGACATTTATTATTATTTAATTCAAAGAAGAGTTCAAAGAGATAAAATCAATGTTAAATAACTAAATCATTTTTAATATAGGGTTATACATAATATAAATTAGATTATAAATATTCATTAGATAGATAAAAATATTTCTTACATAATGATATTTTATTTATAATTTTTATACATCATATAATTTAATTTATTTATGACATAGTGGTGATGTAGTAATTACCTAATTAATGAAATATTAAAATAATTGATATTAGAAATATCAACAAAAATGTAATTTGAGACTTTTTATGAATTTAACTAATTTACTAGGTTAATATGACATTATAGGATCACATAAATGATTTTTATTGAATTAATAATGTTTTTATAATTTTAACAAAAATCAATTATTAAATAGTGTCGAAATTGACATAAAGGAGTATTTAAAACAAATATTATATTATTAAATGATATTCTTTTCCTAAAAATCAATGGATTGGAAAAATGACTTATATAAGGTTATATATATTAATAATTAACCACTTGGGGGTTCTCCTGACTTGTTAAAGTAAGTTTATTAACCATATAATATAAAAATACAAAGAGACATGGTATATGTCAAACTATTTAACTAAAACTTAAATCAGAAAGATAAAGTTCATATAGTGACCCAAACCTGTATAAAATATATTGGTTGAGTGGATTTCAAACCATAACCACCATATCCTTTAAATAAGTCACTTTTAAGCCATTATAAACCGAATATAAATTTATTATAAAATAATATTTTATGTTTTTCAAAGGTTCCTCTCACCCCTCTTATAAAAGGGAACTCCCCCTTATCTCAAATTCATACCTTCAAAGCCATTTGGTTGGGCCATCCCCTGAAAAAATATTCTCTAAACTTTCCTCACTTCATCCTCGAGGCCTTAGTTTCATCATAAATCCAACCTAAAGAGCCCTATTGATCAAATCTAAAGGAAGAACCCGAAGAAGAGGTAAATTACTTTACCACCCTCTTTCAAGTTCATTTCTTCTTCCACTTCTTCTGTCATTGTTATTTATATTCTAAAATAAATACTCTAGTATCATCTATATACTCTGATGTTATTATAAATATGGTACAACCATATTCAGTATTCTATCCATCCCTTGGATGACATGTCACCATACGTGTGTAAGTAGGACTTACCGTCTCCATGTCGTGGTGTAATTGTTATTCAATAAATTATTATTTGAATGGGTAAAATAATGATGTGTAATTCATGAAAATAATAAATATAACATGATAATTATTCTTTATATATGATATACCATCCAATTATATATTATTTTAATATCAAAATAATTTTATTGCCGCTCGTGCGTACGTACGGAATGTCATCTCCACGAACGCGATGAGATTCATTCCCCATCGTATCCATTCAAGTATAACTCTCATTTGATGATTAAAAATAATGTCTAAGGACTTCATATCATTATGGATATTAATATGATACAACCTATCCATAACAAACACGTCTTATGTATCAAAACATATAAAAGAAAACCAGTAAGTTAACACCTAGAATGACGATAATACTAAGATATTAATAACAAAGCAATGTTAAAAGATCATATATGATATTATATTAATGTATATGATTACTTTATAAGTTAATAACAGTTATTTCACCATTATACAAGAGGTTAAACTACCCTCAACCAATGAAAAGTTTAGGGTAAGGGTTTATTTCACAATCTCTTCATTACCCGAGGTTGTTCAAATGTAATTATCTACTGGGACCTCTTTATCATCCACATCCATGTTTCGTAAAAATGAATTTCAAAACATTATTACTGTTTTAAATAATATGAGTTAAAATCATTTATAACCTTTTTTGACTTTTTATAAGATGTTTATAAAGGAATCTTTCAATCATTTTCCAAACAAGGTCCTTTTTAACCTTTTCGACAGAATTAAGGTAAGAATGTATTTTTTTAACTTATAGGGAGGGTGCGGCTATTTTACGCCATTATAAAATCATCGAAGCTTCCCTTAAAAGCATATAAGAATATTTTTAAAGTAGATGTTTTATTTTATAATTATGTGACTTTTTAATGATTTCCAAAAAAGTGATATTTATCTCAAATAGTTTTGATATCATCTATGTCAACATCCTTTGATGGATTTTAAGCTTATTTGATGCCGATTTATTATGATACAAAACATCCATTGAAGGTTTTGGGATATTTTTGACTAAGGATGTGTTATTTTTATACCATTTATGGTTTATGGAGAAAGTATTGACATTTCGTATGCTAGTTTTAATATGAATGTTTATGTTATGGTTAAACCTGTTCATATGAGGAATGCATTGGACTTAATATGGGACGGGTGGAGCCCGCTATAGCTCCTTGATGTATCGGTAGGTCTCATGAGACAAACTAGTGTCTTGGAACAAGGCCTTGAAACAAATCTTATTTTTAGTCTTGGGACAAGGCCTTGACTATGTGGTTATAATAGTATGGCATTATGCATTCCATCATTATGAAAGTGGTTATTGATATTACATGTGATTATTCGACTAGTATAATATCCAAGTGAATAAATAAATGGAATTATTTCATTTTATCTTTTCCATATTATGCCGAAGTTCAAGTTTAAAAAGATTTTGTTTTAGTTATAAATTGCCTTAAATGTTTTATGTTTATTTATGAAAGATTCGTCTATATTTTTATCCTTACTGAGCATCTGAGCTCACCACTTTCAACGTTTTATTTTTTCCTAGGATGTGAAGAAGTATTTATTGAATGACCTTCAAGGAATGTATGAGGGGATATGATGAGAAGATGTTGTTGTAGTTTTTTTACCTTATTATGTAATGTAAGACTTATGAATATATATACTGTTTCCAAGGCTACTAAACTAATCGGTATTTCGAGATTTGATCTTTTGTAATCATGCAAATGATACGTAATAATGCACTGACTCTGTGTAACTAGGGTCGGGGTGTTACATATTTACAATCAGTATAACATTTTAAGTGCAATGAAATGGGTCATTATGTAAATGAGTGTCCAATAAATAACTCAAATGAGGGAAAAAAGATAAACTACAAGTAAAAAGGGGTGGTGAAATCATTTCCAACTATATCAGTAGATGTTGGGCCATAAATTGAAGTAGTTTCAAGTTCACTGTTTGATTGTCCATATTATGCCAATGAGTTGTTTGATTCAGGTTCTACACACTTTTTCTTTTCTAATATGTTTTATAGTAAATTGGGAATTCCTTCTCAAGATTTGAATATTGAACATACTATTAAAACTCCTGGAGGAAATGTTGAAGCAATAAGAAAACATAAGAATGAACATCAAGGTTCTTGATGTTAATAAACTTTTATAGATAAAGAAGAAATTAATGGATTTTTTAGATAATGGTTTCATTCGACCTAGCACATCACCTTGGGGTGATCCTGTCTTTTTGTTAAAAAGTTCGTCTTTTCAATGAGACTTTGAATTGATTATTGAGCATTTAATAACGTAACTATTAAGAACAAGTATCATTTTCCTCATATCGATGATTATTTTGATTTTCTCTACAAAACCCAGTATTTTTCAATGATTGATTTGAGGTCGGGGTACCATTAGTTGATATTCAAGGAAGCATACTTTCCGATGACCATGTTTCATACTAGATATAGAAAATAAGAATTTTTAGTTATACCTTTTGGGTTAACCAATGCTCCAACTGTATTCATGGATCTTATGAATAGAATTTTTCTATGAGTTCTTGGATAAGATTGTGGTTGTTTTCATTGATTATATTTGGATTTATTCTAAATGTAAAAAGGATGATGAAATTTATTTAAGGGTTGTTTTGTAATCTTTAAGTGAAAAAAATATATTTGGGGAATTTGAGAAGAGTGAGTTTTGTTTACAAAAATGTCTTTGCTTGGTCACGTTGTTTCAAAAAATGGAATAACTATAGATCCTACGAAAACAAAAGTTGTCAAAAAATGGCCAAGACCTGCACATATAACGGAGATTCTTAGATTTTTTCTTGAATAATGGGTAATTATGGGAGGATTGTTGAAATTTTTTCACGATTATCTATCCCAATGTATATTTAATCTCAAAAAGGTGTCATGTTCATTTGGAAAAAATAATGTGATGATTGTTTTCAGGAATTGAAAAGAAGATTGGTGAATTCTCCATTTTTGGCACTGCCTTCCATAAATGGTGTGTTTGCTATCTAGAGATATGATTCGTTGAAAAGAATTGGTTGTGTCCTTATGCATAATGATCAGGTAATTGATTATGCATCACGTATGTTGTAACCTCATGAGTTAAATTACCCTGCACATGATTTGTAATTAGCTACTGTTCTTTTTTCTTTAATAATTTGTAGGACTCATCTCTATGGAGTAAAATGTTAATTATATACTGACCAAAAAATTTTGAAGTATATATTCAGTCAGAATGAAGTAAACAAGAGACATAGGATATGGTTTGAATTAATCATAGATTATGATTACATGATCCATTACCATCTGGTAATATAAAATAATGTTGTTGATGCCTTGAGTCAGAAAGTAATGCATCATTAACCATGCTACTTTTGGAGTGATTTCCTTTGGTTTTTAATTTGATAAAATATGGAATAGAAGTTGTTGATGCAATAAATTCCCTCTTTTGGATTCAAGTGTCAGTGAAATCATCTCTATCGGATAGAATTAATAAAGCGCATAAGGAAACAATGAGTTATAGATAAAGGTAGAGTTGGTTTAGAAGGGTATGCTGCCTAATTTTAACATTGATAATGATTGTGTTTTGAGGTTTGGGAAGAGATTATGTGTGCCTGGCGATTCATAGTTGAAGAATGAGTTGTTATGTAAAGATCATAGAACTCCATTTTTAGTTCATCCTGGCAGTTCTAAGATGTACAAAGATCTTTGAGAGTATTAATAGTGTGATGGAATGAAAAGAGATATTGCTTAATTTATAATGATGTGTTTGACTTGAAAATAGGTTAATTAAGAGAGAAAGCTACCAAAATGAATTCTTTAGTCTTTACCGGTGCTAGAGTGGAAATTGAAAAAATATATACCTGGACATTGTTGTGGGATTACCAAATACATATCGAGGTAATAATGTAATATGGGTTATTTTTTATCGATTGACTAAATATGCTAATATTCTTTCTATTCGAGATACTTTTTTTCTAAATCAACATTCTTGGTTGTTTGTTAAAGAGATAGTCTAGTTATATAGTGTTATCCTCTCCATTTTATCTAATCATGATCCCATATTTACTTCTAACTTTTGGAATGGCCTTAAGAAGTCATTGGGTACGTAATTAAATTTTAGTACAACTTTTCATCCTCAATAAAATGGGAAATCAGAACAAAAAATTTAGACCATGGATGATATGTTACATGCTTTCTTGATTCATTAACAGGGACGTTGGGACCATCATCTTTATTTGGTTAAATTTTCTTATAATAAAAGTATTCATTCTAGTATACAGGTGGATCCATTTAAGGCGTTATATGGGAATCGATGTAGAACTACAACCATTTGTTATGAAGTAGGTGAAAGGAAGTTGATGGGACCATAATTGGTAGTAGAGATGGAAAAAAAGATTATTTGATTCAAGAGAACATGAGAACTACTCAGAGAAGGCAAAAAAGTTATGCCGATAACAAGAGGAAGGATCTTTCTTTTGAGGTAGGTGGTCTTGTCTTTCTCAAAGTTTATCCATAAAAAAGTGTGGTAAATTTTTGTTTGAAGGTAATGTTGAGTCTGAGGTTCATTAGACCTTATATAATCATAGAGAAAATTTGATTAGTTGCGTACAGAGTGGATTTACCTCCATGTTTTTCCTAGGTACACAATGTATTTCATATTTCAATGTTGAAAAAGTATATGCCAAATCCATCTCATGTTTTGAGCCCAGAGGTAGTTCGGTTAGAAGACAATATCTCTTATGAGGAATAACCAGTCTAGATTCTTCATCAAATAGAGAACGTGTTTCAGAATAAAGTAATTAATCAGGTAACGGTTTTGTGGAATAACCATAATGTTATATAGGAAACGTGGAAATATGAAAAGGCAATGAGGGATAGATACCCCCACTTATTTGATAAGTGAATAGAATTGTTGAGACGCAATTCCCAATAGAGGGAAATACATAACATCGTAGGTAAATAAAGAATATTACATTTTTATATTTATTAATATTTGTGAAATAAATATTAATTTTATTTTAAAGGGGATTCTGTGTTCGATGTCATACACAATATGCAACAATTAATTTCATTGTAATCTAACGTTTCACACAACGTTGGGTCATACTGAAAAATAATAATATAATATTATTTTAAATTGTAGTTAAAGCCTAGAAGTTTTATTGGGGAGAATGAAAATAACTAACTAAAATAGGG
Source organism: Viscum album (assembly GCA_963277665.1). Classification (NCBI taxonomy): domain Eukaryota; kingdom Viridiplantae; phylum Streptophyta; class Magnoliopsida; order Santalales; family Viscaceae; genus Viscum; species Viscum album. Next base: position 473,824,798 of record OY728141.1, on the reverse strand, counting down.
ATATACATATTTGTTAAATATCTTTACATTTATCCCACAAATTATATAGGTGTAAATAAGAAATAATACTATTTTAAGAAAAAATACACTAATATTCTTTAAAAGTCTGATTTACTGCCTTTTGATGGAGAACCATCTATTAATCTAGTTTTGGTCACTCTTATATTTTCTATTTGACAATATAAAATTATTATTTTGAATCGAGACATCGAAATTTACTTTGGTTAAATTTTTTGTATTTTTCTAATAAAATACATTTTTAATGAATAGTGCAAAATACTGTATTTTAATTTGAAACTGCCATTTAGTATAATTTATTTATAACGGTAGATTACCTTTTTTATTTGTTTTAAAGTGTAATTATATTATGTTGTTACTATTTAATATAATTTTGGACATTGGAAGTAATTTCACATTTTCGACCATGGGTATCCTTGGGTTTGTTTTGGGGCCCCATGGAGTCACTTGGGAGTGATAATGACACATTATATTTATTAATTTAAAGTAAAGATTAAAATAAATATAACATATATCTTTTAGTAAATGAATTATTATATGGGTTTATATAAGATATAACATCGACTATAAATATTAATTTGAAAGAAAAAAAATACTTCCTACATCTTGATATTTTTTTATAATTTATAAACATCAAAAATAAAAAATTATTTATGACACAATAACGATGAATTATTAACGTAATTAATGAATGATTTTAAAAATTAAGATTATAATGATTGAAAAAATAAAAAACATGTCCTATTATTATTCCATGATTTTATTTAAAAATGAGTCATCTTATCTTCAACCATAATGATTTTTGGGTCTTTAGAAACTGAAAATTATTATATAATTATATAATATTTTTAAACATTTCTAAAGATCCCCTCTGCCCCCTTATAAAAATCCCTCACTCTAACCCATTACTCACACTTCTCAATCCCCTTGGATCATCCAACCACCACACAATTAATATCCCTAAATATCTTTTCTCCTCTTAAAAGCCTTCCATAGGTATAATTCCATTCATGTAAACCATTTTCTTCAAACCAAAGGGAGATAACAGATTAAAAGTTAACATCTTCACATTAGTTCTTTTGTTTTATTTTACTTATACAATTCCATAAACTATTTTTATTAATTTATTTTATAACAAAACCATTATCCCCAATATACTAGTATGTTGTTATGAAAAGGATTCTAACTACACACACACACCTTTATCTAATGGGTAAAAAAAATTCTGTTTATGTGGATGACGAACTACTGCCTCACAAAACGATGATTGTTCAATATTCTTGTAACTACTGTTATGGTGGCCATTAAGAAGGAAATTTATATATATGTGATATATATTATATTTATATCATTTCTATTCTTCTATATTATTCATTTATAGAATACATTTATGGTTCCATAGTAGGAAAATATGATAATTTCATTTGAGAAAGTGCGGACTACCATCCCTTAAATGTGATATGACTCGTTCATGCCATAGGGGGAATATATAAAAGATGGATTTAATTAAATTATGTATGATATTATACTGAATTATTATATACCTATGTATAATTATTTTTTTATTCCATTAAATATGAAATAGAAATGAATGTAGCGTTCATGCATATGCACGGCTTACCGTCTCCATGAACTGTTCATTTCATTTCATACCAAAAAATGTTATGTACCATTATAGATAAATATATATACATGATATATATGATATATATGAAATCTAAATCATTAATATCATTCTGTATAAAATTTAATTTCTACCACATGGACAATTTATAATTATAACAAGTTCATTTTTAACTCAAGTTCCATACACCAACAAAATGTCAGATATGAACTCAAAAAATTAACTAATTGTTATAGCAAGGTAATAATTGATATAAATAGATTAATAAATATGAATAAGTTTTTTAAGAAAGTAGAAATTATCATTATTTAATTATTCATGATTTTAAAAAACGATTGAGTCATGTCGGACAAGAGGTAAGAGACTTCATCTCAATCTCCTTTCATTGAGAAATATTTGGTTTTATACACGACACTATTTTAAAAGCGGTATAAAAACCTTATAATTTTAATTTCATTCAATTGAAATCTTTTTCTACGTAGAAATTTTTTAAATGACTAAAATGGAATGTTTATTTTTACATTAAGTGGTGACAATGACCATTCCACCGCCGCGAGTGTTGTTTGTTCTATGTCTTCAAAAGCAAGATGTAATGTTTTTTTAAAAAAGTAAATAAAAAATACTGTTTTAAGTATTTTGGTATTGAAAATGGTTTTTATAATGGATTTGTTATATTAATATATTTAAATGATATATTGTTATTGAAATTTAGAAATATAATATTTTCATTATGTTTGTTTTATGTGTTATAAATATGTATTGGTTCTTCGACATTGTTTACGTATATGGGTGGTTCAATGATAAACATAGGGTGGTGAGTCTGAGATAACTATCCAATGCATTGGCTAACATGATGGAGGTAAGCATGAATGTTTTCCCTAAAAGATTTAGGGAATATACTAGGATGAGTATTCCAAATGTAACTCAGTATGTAGCTGTGAAAGCTACAACGTAAGTATGTTATGTATTCTATAAGTTACAATTTTTATTTATAATTTATATGTATATGTCATAAATCATATGATTTAATGATGTATTTAAAAGACCATATGTTATGTATTTACTGATGATCTAAAGTTTTCTTTCATTTTTTATAATTCCTTTGTAGCTTTTTATACTAATCCCATGTTTTTGAAATGTTTTTTCACAGGACATAAAGATGAATATAGTCAAGGATGGTATAAAGGGAATGTATGTTGTCTAAAACATTGTACTAGACATGAATCTTTTATTAAAGAGTTTTTTTATGAAAAAATTGTAACCTCAGTAAAATGATCTACACTGTAATTTTTGAGATGTAATGTAATAGTTATGGCCTAATTCTCTAAAAATGAAAACCTGAAAAGATCCTCAATGTGAATTATTCATTTAATTCAAAAATATGTAATGTTTTAAGGCTTGGTCCTTAAACATTAATTGATGAATATTACTGAGATATGTATTTTGATTTTATTAATAACTTCTTATGGGTGATTTTTTCAAAAACAATTCATGATTATCTAATACATTAACTAAGTTGGATTGATAATTGGTTAGGATTATATTGTCATTATGTAATGGCCCAGGGTTTTGGGGTCCATTACATGGTGAAAATATGATGTTTGGGGTGTTATGGGTGGTTTGGAAGGCCATCCAAGCTTCTCGGTGATGCTTAAGACTCCTAGCAGTGGCCTTGGCCTACCAGTGACCTCGGCCTACCGGTAGCACCGGCCTAACGGTAGTCGCGGCCTATAGGTAGCCTCGGCCTACTGGTAGGCCCGGCGTACCGGTAGCACCGGACTACCGGTAGTCGTGTCCTACCATTAGCCTATGCCTACCATTAGCAGCAGCCTATCGGTAGCATTGGCCAACCGGTAGCCTCGACCTACCCGTATCCACGGCCAACTGGTAGCTTGGTCTACCAGTAGACCTAGGCTACCGGAGACCTTGGGTACCAGTAGCTCTCGCCTACCGGGGGCCTTGGTGTAGCGCCTTTTTTTGGAAAAAATTTTTTTAAACCGTGTTTTGACCCCTTTAAGCCTGTTTTAAAGCCCATTAATGGCGTTTAATAAAATAAATGGTGAGGTACCCTCCTTAAATGAAGAAAACATGCGTTTTGGTCATGCCTTTAACTGTGTTTTCAGAAATACATGTAGCGCATACTGTGAGGAGTCCTTAAGGTGTGCATCGGTTTTAACTGCCCAAAGGGTGGGGTCCTTTTTAAGTTGGATGTGTGGGGTGGCCCAGCCATGTGGTCAACCGACGATCTCGATTGTTCCACAATTTCGAGTTTTTTCTCCATATCTTAACCATCCCGAGAATGGTGTATCTCAGCCTTTATACCTTAAAGGCTTCTCTTCTCCATGGGTTTCTTTATCTATCACCCTTTGCTCGGAGTACCCTTCCTCCCGACGAGTTGTACCCCCGTTGCAATGTTTTCCTTGATCGCGTTCCGTGGAGTTCCTGCTACCCCAGATTTCCAGTTTCCACGGGAGGACTTAATGTCAATCCTTGATCAATCAAGTAGAGAACTTACCTTTGTATCCCCTCCTTGTTTAGCATGCAGGGTGGGTGTTCTATGGATCCCACGAGGCAGTTAATCATTTCTAAAATGAAGATAATAACCAGTTAAAGAACGAGGACGAGGAAGTTTGTTAATGTTGTTACATCTTTTACCCATGCTTTCCCTATGATGTTGTTATGAATTGAATGGGCTTAGGCCTAATGAAAATCACGGTCGTAGGGGGCCTTTTTTGCGCACCTTTTCTATTCTATGTTTTACTCTTTGTCTGGTGAATGGGAATCTTGTATGAATTGGTTAAACACTTAATCATGGCTGTTGAATATGAATGCCCATAACCTAGTGTGATCACCCCAGTTGAACTAAATAATATAAAAAAATGAATTATGAACGATGGGATGGTTCAGTAATGAAATGGGTGAAGGTGTGAATGTGTTTTGTTATGGATGGGCGAACAGAGGGGTTGTGAATGGTGTGGTTGGAATGACATGAGTTGTTGTGTTGATGTGGTGGTGTTTGGAAGCAGGGCTGCAGGTTGGGTTGTGAACATGAATAAAAGTGGAAAGTTAATAATGAACTGGGTGGAATGGTAATAAATTAATGTGGTGATAACCAATGGTTTGTTTAGTTTTACAATTGTTCCAGTTTTTCAAGGGATCCCACTGATCCCACGTTGATGTTATTATTTATAAGAGAACCGAGTGTGAATGCTTAAATTTCCTGATAGTTTTCCTTCCAGCTTTAATCGTTGTTTCATCTATGATTGTGCCTATTATTTTCCCAGTAGTGAAGTGATTAAATCATACTGAACTGTTATGAAATGATCACTTGAATAGGGAAACTGGGAATTGATTGTTGTGTGCCTGTTTTCTAGAGGCAGTAGTGCTTGGGCACATGCTTGTATCTTTTTGAGGAGCCATAGGTTGGGCTGTGTGATGGTATATATTTGTGTAACTATATGTTTTGTGTTTAGTCGCACCCCACTCGCGCTGGGCACTTAGTGTTGGACACCCCATCTCATGGGGAAGGGTGTTTCCCCCTAGTTACTCTCCTTCTTGCTCCCTATTCTAAAGGCTGTGATGGATGGAGGTGACCTTACACCCAAGGCCCTCCGTGTAGGTTTCGATTGGTGTGTTGTTAGCCCAGGACTCTTCAGGAAGGTTGTTTTCACAGGTGTCTTCGGGATGAGGCCTAGGTGTGTGCAGGTAGGGATGTGTGGTTGTGAGGCCCAGGTGTGTATGGGAAGGGATGTGAATGGTTGCGAGGCCCAGGTGTGTGCGGGAAGGAGGAGCGTGGTAGTGTCAGGACATTTTCCATTAGGGATGAGCAGTTAGCTAGTTGGGAAAATGGTGGTGTGGGGTACCCAAATGTTTTGTTCTTTAATATTACCTTACTTCTTGTGTTATTTGGTGAGTGTGGCCGGTGAGGTGGGATGAATAGATTCCATGATAGATTATGTTTCATAAGTTTATCATGAGACTTTAGGATGTTTCCCCCCTTGTGCATGAGAGCATTATGTTTTCCTACTGATTTTAATTTGTATTCTCACCCTACAATTACTTTCATTGTTCTAGGTGGGCTTCGGAGGATGTACGGGACATTACTTGTCTGGGCGTTGGAGTTGCTGTTGGTCGTTGTTTGGATTCTACTTATCCTTTTGCCTTTCTTGTTTGGTATTGTACTTTGGAGTTCTTATACATTGTTCAGTTTTATTATTAAAACACGCATGTATTTTTCTTTTTTTTTTGAGTTTTCTATACATGGTGGTGTTTGGCGTTGACTCATTCTTTCTCCCAATACTGGTTAACTAAAAAAAGGGTAATGCCTCCCATATTGTGAAAATGTTATACCCTTGGTGCTAGTCGCCCCTTCGGGGCCTACTAGAGGCGGGAATCAGGGGTCATTATCTCTCCTTCAACTTAAAGAAGGAAGGGCTTTGCAATCTGCTGTCCCTTCCCTCCTTTTCTTGAAGGCGGGTCATGATAGAATGGTATCAGAGTGCAAGGTTGAGGGATAGGATGGAGTCTGGAGTTAGGAATGGTGAGGATTGCATGGGATAGTAGGGAAACAATGTTCGATGATCTTGGTTCGTGAAATAGACTAGGGAGGACCAGCTAGGACACGAGATTTTAGCCCCCTTGTGATCTGATGCAAGGACTTTGAGCCTATCAAACGACCAAGTCAGACTACATTTATTATAGGGTAGAGACCCTAGCGAAGGTACATGCATCATACTGATTGGGTTTTTAATTGATTTAGGGCATCTTGGAGAGAAACATTTAATAAAAAAATAACAAAAAAATTCCATTGCTACCCGGTCTTAGGCATTCTTTGTTTACCTAGCAGCTATGGCACCCGGACGTTATCCACGAGCGACTCGGGCGGTTGAGGTATAGAGGATCGAGGCAGTTGACCAGCAGAGGGTTGACCGAGATGGGGAGGATGACTTTTGGCAGAGGAGTCTGCGCTCCTTCCAGCGACAAACCCTCGAGAAGTATGAGGGAAGCGTTTCATACTCAGTGATGGAGGGATGGCTCGAGGAGCTATCCATCAAATTCTCTTTGATCTATGCTCTGAGGGAGTACTGGGTTCCGTTGGCCGTCATTCACTTGAGAGGAGCAGCACATCAGTGTTGGATGCTTTTCCTTGGAGAGAAGACAATGAAAGAGGTTTCTTGGGCTGATTTCGAGAAGGAATTTCATGAGGAGTTCCTCTCCTCTACAGCGAAGGCTGAGAAGAGACAAGAGTTTATCCCCCTTCAGTAGGGAAGCATGTTAGTGATGTAGCTGGGTATCAAGTTCAAAGATCTCTTGCGCTTTTCCTCGAATCACATTCCAGGTGAGGAGTCTCGGGCAAGACAGTTAGAGGAGGCACTCCGTCCTTCTGTTCAGTATGCCTTCACTCCCTTCACCCTTTTGACGTACCTAGTAGTACAGAATAAGGCTGAGATAGTAGAGAGGATGCACACCAAGGGAGGAACGCCACGAGAGGGGAACCATATGGGTTCATCAAAGGGGAAGGCGGTCAAAAGTAGGTCTCCATTGACAGGGCCTTCCAAGTTTGGATAAGCACGTAGTAGGCCTCATCATTTCGAGTTCCATGGTTTTGGCCCTCGCCCCTTTTCCATAGGGACATGACCAAATTGTTTCTATTGTGGAGTTTTCTGGCACATCTAGAGAAGGTGTCCGACTCGATCTTCACATGGTGGAGGTGGGCAGTTTCAGCACCCACCTCAGCAGCTTCTGTAGCTGGCGAGGCCTCTCCAGTATCAGCAGCAGGACCCTGGCCCTCTGAGGGACGACATTGCAGGAGGAGACCGACACCATTGTTCTCCTCAAGGACCTCGACCAGCAAGTGGTCGGGGACGTGGTCGACAGCAGTGAGGCAGAGAAGCTGGGCGTGGATAATTGCACGTGTCAGAGTTAGTAGATCCGGCAGAACCAGAGGTCGTTCGAGGTATAATCAGTTTATTCAGCACTCTTTTTTCTGCCTTGTTTGATTCGGGATCTTCGCACTCCTTTGTTACGCCCGAATTAGCCCATGCTCTAGGTCTGGATGCCGAGAGACTTTTTGTACCCCTAGTGTTGAGAACACCCGTTTGGGGTCAGGCCAACGTATCTTACATTTTCTAGGGAAGTAGACTGATGTTGGGACCACATCAGTCTAGTGGAGACCTTCTCTCATTGAAGATGCTACATTACGATGTCATTCTAGGCATTGACTGGTTATTCTCCATGAATTCCATCATCGACTGCTATTGGAGAAGGATGAATTGTCCAACGAGGATGGAGGGCGTGTGGCTTTTGTTGGGGAGAAGAGTTATCAGGTGGGGAGTCGACATGTGGAGCCACTCCTTTCTATGCTGGATGGGGTTTCAGTGGAGTCGGAGGACACAGAAATGATGGATGTGCCAAAGGTCATAAGATAATTCCCTAATGTCTTTCCCGATAAGGTTGTGACTCTACCCCCTCGATGTGATGTTGAGTTTGGCATAGGCTTACAGCCTGGTGCCCGCCTGATCTCGATGGTTCTTTATTGGATTACACCTTCTGAGTTGCAGGAGTTGTGGATTCAGATTGACGATTTGATGGGGAAGGGCTTTGATCGACCCAGCGTGTCACCGTGGGGTGCTCCGGTTTTGTTCGTAAAGAAAGAAGATGGTAGTCTATAGCTATTCATATACTACCGAAGGTTGAATTAGGTGACGGTCAAGAATCGTTACCCCCTCCTGAGGATAGACGATCTATTCAACTAGTTGAGGAGTGCAGGTTGGTTCTCTAAGATCGATCTACAGTCTGGATACCCCCAGTTGAGAGTGAAGGAAGGTGATACCTCGAAGATGGCTTTCAGCTGCCGATATGGACACATTGAGTTCGGGGTCATGTCATTTGGCATTATGAATTCACCAGCTATGTTCATGAACCTCATGAACTCTATCTTCAGATAGTTTCTGGACCAGTTCGTTGTGGTGTTCATCAATGACATCCTTATCTACTCAAGATCAGAGGAAGAGCACGTTGAGCATCTTAGGGTAGTTTTGGGAGTCCTTAGACACCACCATATTTATGGGAAACTATATAAGTACAAGTTATTGATGTGAGAAGTACATTTCCTTGGACACGTAGTGTCTCATAAAGGAATAGGAGTAGACCTGTCGAAGGTGGGTGAAGTCGTTTCATGGGAAGTACCCAAGAATGTTGCAGAAGTTTCTAGTTTCTTGGGTTTGGTAGGCTATTACCGGAGGTTTGTTCCCGACTTCTCTCGAGTTGCAGCTCCGTTGACAGCTTTGACTAGGAAGGAACATGCCTTTTTATAGAGCGACCAGTGCTAGACATCTTTTGGCAACCTAAAGGAGAAGCTGGTTAGTGAACCAGTGCTCAGATTACTAGAGTAAGGGGTGTTGTTTGAAGTGTTCTGTGATTCTTCTGGCCTAGGATTGGGATGTGTGTTGATCCAGCAGCAAGGAGTGATCTCTTATTAGACTAGGTAGTTACGTCCTCATGAATTCAACTATTCCACCCACGATCTGGATCTTGCATCCGTGGTGTTTCCATTGAAGTTGTGGAGAAATTATGTCATCGGAGAGTGCTTTGTGGTATTCTCAGATCACAAGATCTTGCATTATGTATTTTCCCAATGGGATCTGAACTTGCGGCAGCAGAGATGGGTTTAGTTCCTGTAAGACTATGACTTCGAGATATCTTATACAGAGGGCAAGGGTAATGTTGTAGTCGATGCCCTGAGCAGGAAATCACAGAAAGATGTAGTTAGGGAACCTGTAGATGCTTGGAGAGCGATGGAAGAGTTAGGGGCCTTGAATATGGATGCAAGGGTGGATAGTGGAAGATTCTGTTTGTTTCAGATTACTGTAGTTTCCTATTTAGTGGTGTAGGTGGAAGAGTCTCAGTGAGGGGACTCGGAAGTAGAAGTGATGCGAGATTTTGTTTATCAGTGAAATCCTCCTGAGGGGTGGCCTGAGGATGGTCAACATCAGATGCTTTTCCATGGAAGATTATTTGTTCTAGAGATGATGCATAAATGAGTTCGCTGTGAGTTACATGGATAGGCTTTATTAGTACATTATGGGGTCTCAAAGATGTACCAAGGCCTGAGGGGACAGTTTTGGGGGCCCGAGCTAAAGCCAGCGGTGGCACAGTTTGTGGATAAGTGCCTAGTGTGTTAGCAAGTGAAGGATGAACACCGTATTCAAGGAGGGTTGTTACAGCCTTTAGATGTTCCCGAGTGGAAGTGGGATGACATCTCGATGGACTTCGTCCTAGGGATACCCAGGGCTCAGGGAGCCTATGATGCCATCCGGATAGTGGTAGATCAGTTGAAAAAATCAGCTCACTTCTTGGTGATTAAAGAGTCAAGCCCGGTGAGTACTTTAGCCTAGAGGTACGTCGATGAGGTGGTGCGGTTGCACGGGATTCCGAGATCTGTTGTCTCCCATCGAGAAACGAAGTTTACCTGACCAGTATGGAAGGGGTTACAGTATTCCTTTGGCACCCAGCTATTCCTTAGCAGTGCTTTCCACCCTCATACAGATGGGCAGACAGAACAAACAATCCAGACATTAAAAGACATGCTGCGGGATTGTGTTCTGGATTTTGGGGGATCATGGGTACGACACTTGCCTTTGGTGGAGTTTTCTTATAACAATAGCTTCCAATCCACTATCGGCATGACACCATTTGAGGCCTTTCATGTAAGTCCATGTCGTTCACCCCTTTGTTGGATAGAGATTGGGGAAGCAGCTGTTCTTGGGCGAGAAGAGGTGTAGGGAACCACTGAGAAGTTTTCAACTTGTGTGTGAGAGGATGAAGGTAGCCCAGGACCGGCAGAAGTCTTATGCCGATCGTAGGAGGAGGCCCTTGGAGTTAGAGGCTGGAAATCATGTGTTCATGAATGTTTCTCCTTGACGTGGGGAACAAAGGTTTGGGAAGGGGAGTAAGCTCTCCCCTATGTTCATCGGACCTTTAGAGGTGTTGGGACGAGTTGGTGAGGTGGCGTATTTGCTGTCATTGCCACCTCAGTTGGAGAAAGTTCACAACATCTTTCACATCTCCCAGCTTCGTCGATAACTACACGATGACTCCCATGCCATCGATTGGGGAGAGTTAGATGTCGAAAATGATGCGACCTTGATAGAATGACAGATCAAGATCGAGGATCGTAAAGAAAAAGGGCTTCATGGATGAACCATCCCCTTGGTTCATGTGTTGTGGAGGCATGGTGGCCTCGAGGAGAGCACTTGGGAGCGGGGGGCCCAGTTACGCATTCAGTATCCAGAACTGTTTTGACTTGTTGTTTTGTTCTATGTTTTGTTGATATGTTTTACCTTGTGATTTAATATATGAAATGCTTGTTTTTCTTAGCTATTAGAAGATCTGTTCCCTCTTCTCTATGTGTCCGAATGTGTGATGATGGGAAAACCTGACTACAAATCAGGACTCATTAATGTTGATGCGATACAACCCATGCAAGGGAGTCAGTGCCGCTCAAAGTGGATAATATCCTAACATGTAGGAATGGACTCCTGGACTTCTGTGTTGGACAGTGTGATCCTTGTGCTTGATGTGGATGTTTGGGGTTGATAACTCTTGGGGGAGTATTCTTGGATGATGGGGGGTTCTGTTCCAGCTTTCGAACAGCTCAGGGGTTTTCCCCTAAGAAGTATCTTTAAGGGGTAGTTGTTATTCTTGGGGATGAGAATAGTTTGAGAAGTATCTGATGTAACTGCCCAGGGTTTTGGGGTCCGTAACATGGTGAAAATATGATTCTTGGAGTGTTCTGGGTAGTCTGGAAGGCCATCCAAGCTTCATGGTTATGCTTAAGACTCCAAGTGGTGGCCTGGGCCTACCGGTGGCCCTAACCAACCGGTAGCCTCGACCTAATGGTAGCGGCGGCCTACCGGTATCCATTTCCTACTGGTAGTCACGGCCTACCAGTGGCCCCGACCTACCGGTCGCCTCAGCCTACCGGTAGCGGCGCCCAACCGGTGGCCCCGAAGTATCGGTAGCCTCGGATTATCGGTATCCTCGGCCTACCAGTAGCTTCGGCCTTCTGGTAGCATCGACCAACCAGTAGCTTGGACTACCGGTAGACCTAGGCTACATGAGACCTTGGGGTACCAGTAGCTCTGAACTACCGGTGGCCTTAGTGTAGCGCCCTTTTTTTTCGAGTGGTTATTAAACCATGTTTTGAACCATTTAAGCCTGTTTTAATGCCCATTAATGGAGTTTAATTAAATGATTGGTGAGGTACCCTCCTTAAATGAAAAAAACCATGTGTTTTGGTCATGCAGTTAACCGCGTTTTCAAAAATGCATGTTGTGCATATTCTGAGGAGTCGTTGAGGTGTGGGTCGGTTTTAACCGCCCGAAGGGCGGGGACCTTTTTAAGTTGGATGTGTGGGGTGGCCCAACCGCGTGGTGAACCCATGATCCCGCTTCTTCCACGATTTCGAGTTTTTTCTCCATATCATAACCATCCCGGGAATGGTGTATCTCAGCCTTTATAACCTAAAGGCTTCTCCTCTCCCTAGGTTTCTTTTTCTATCACCCTGCTCTCAGAGTACCCTTCCTCCCGACGAGTTGTACACCCATTACGATGTTTTACTTGATCGCGTTCCATGGAGTTCCTTCTACTCCTGATTTCCAGTTTCCACGTGTGGACTTAACGTTGATCCTTGATCATTCAAGTAGAGATATTACCTCTATCTCTCCTCCTTGTGTATCATGCGCGGTGGGTGTTCTATTGATCCCACAAGGTAGTTTATCATTTCTGTAATGAAGATAATAACTGGTTAAAGAACGAGGACGAGGAAGTTTGTTAATGTGGTTACATGTTTTACCCATGATTTTCCTATGATGTTGTTATGAATTGAATGGGCTTTGGCCTACTGAAAATCATGGCCGTTGGGGGCCTTTGTTTGCGCACCTATGCTATGCTCGGTTTTACACTTTTTCTGGTGAATGGGAATCATGTATGAATCGGTTAAACACTTAAACTCAGCTGTTTAATATGAATGCCCATAAACTTGTGTGATCACCCCCATTGAACTAAATATTATGAAATAATGAATTATGAATGTTGGTATGGTTCAGTTATTAAGTGGGTGAAGCAGAGAATATGTTTTGTTATGGATGGGAAAACAGCGGGGCTATGAATGGTGTGGTTGGTATGGCATGAGTTGTTGTGTGTCTGTGGTCGTTTTTGGCAGCTGGGCTGCAGGTTGGGTTGTGAACATGAATAAAAGTGGAAAGTTAATAATGAACTGTGCGGAATGGTAATTAATTAATGTGGGGATAACCAATGGTTTTTTTGGTTTTTCAATGGTTCCAATTTTTCGAGGGATCCCACTGATCCCACTTTGATGTTATTATTTACAAGAGAACTTGGTGTGAATGTTTAAGTTTACCGATAGTTTTCCTTCCACCTTTAATCATTGTTTCATTTGTGATTGTGCCTATTAGTTGCCCAATAGTGAATGGATTAACTCATACAGAACTGTTTTGAAATGATAACTTGAATTGGGAAACTGGGAACTGTTTATTATGTGCCTATTTTCTGAGGTAGCAGTGCTTGGGCACATGCTTGTATCTATTTGAGGAGCCAGAGGTTGGGCTATGTGATGGTATATATATGTGTAACTATATTTTTTTTGTTTAGTATCACCCCACCCATGTTGGGAACTTAGTGTCGGACACCCCGTTTCATGGGGAAGGGTGTTTCCACCTAGTTAATCTCCTTCTTATTCCCTCTTCCCTAGGCTAGGATGGATGGAGGTGACCATACACTCAAGGATCGTCACGTAGGTTTCGATTGGTGTGTTGTTAGCCCATGACTCTTCAGGCATGTTGTTTTCCCAGGTGTATTTATGATGAAACCCAGGTGTGTGTGGGAAGGGATGTGTGGTTGTGAGGCCCAAGTGTGTGCAGGCATGGATGTGGATTGTTGTGAGGCCTAGGTGTGTGTGGGAAGGAAGAGCGTGGTAGCGTCAGGACGTTTGATGTTAATGATGAGTAGCTAGCTATTGGGGGAAATTGTGGTGTGGGGTACCCAAATGTTTTGTTCCTTATTATTACCATATTACTTGTGTTATTTGGTGACCGTGGCCGGTGAGGTGGGATGGATAGATTCCTTGATAGATGATGTTTCTTATGCTTCTCACGATACTTTAGGACATCTCCCCACTTGTGAATGAGAGCTTTAGGTTTTCATACTGAGTATACATTGTATGGTCACCCTATGTTTACTTTCAGGGTTCCACGAGGGCTTTGGAGGCCGTGCGGGACCTTACTAGTCTGGATGTTGGAGTTGTTGTTGGTCATTGTTGGATTATTCTTAGCCTTTTACCTTTCCTGTTTGGTAATGTAATTTGGAGTTCCTGTACTTTTTACAGTTTTATTATTAAAACATGTCTATAGTTTGATTTTTTATTGAGTTTTCTATACATGGTGGTGTTTGGAATTGTCTCATTCTTTCTCTCAATCTTGGTTAACTAAAAAAGGGTAATTCCTCCCATATTGTGAAAATGTTTTACACTTGGTTCTATTCGCCACTCCGGGGCCTACTGGAGGCGGGACTCAGGGGTCATTATATCTCCTTAAACTTAAATAAGGAAGGGCTTGGAAATCTGTTGTCCCTTACCTCTTTTTCTTGAAGGTGGGTCTTGACACATTGTAATGTGAATTATATTTTTTGGATTTAGTGAATATATTTTTTAATAACCTGATACTGACATTACAATTAGTGAATGATAGTTTTGTGATATATAGTTATCCATTTAAAAAATTAATTGGATGTATCCCTTATTATAATAATAGAGTCCCTATTAGTGAATAATTATATTTAATTATCCATGACATGTCTTATCCAAAAAAATTATATTCATTTGGAATCCTTAATCTTTTCATTAATTTATTATTTTAAAAATATCTATAGAGATACTACTAAAATATATACATTCCATAAGATTTTAGAAAACATCCTATACCAAAAAGTGATCTCAAAAAGGGATAGCATATGTCTAAATAACATTTATAAATTATTTACCAGTAAAATACCACAAAATGAGAGAAAATAATGTGGGGGGGGGGGGGACTGTAGTAAGTGATACCATATTGTGTATTCCAATATTAGTATAGAAAAGGATTCAATATTATATAATTTTCAAAAATGGTAATGAAAATTATTTAGGATGTTGAACAAAATTCATTTTGAAATATATTTTCAAACCTTCATTTTTAGAGAAGATAAATTGATAATTTTTTATTACAAATATTATTGAAGAAAATGAAATAAACGAATGGAGGGATGTTGAAAGAAATTTTTGATAACTATTTTACATTGAAATATTGAGATGTTAAATGTATTACATCTATAAATGAGGTGAATACATAATTACTATAGAAATATAATTGCCCTAATTTTACAATACACTATTTGTTTAACCAAGAAATATCTATATTTTATAGAATTATATTGGGGGTACATTTTGAGTAGGTAAATTTCATAGTTTTTATGGAGATTATTGGGTTTTTAGTAAATATATAATGATAGAATGAATCGATTATGATTTCTAAAACATCCCCTTATTCCAATGTTAAAATGAGATGTTATTATTGTAGAATTTATCCCAATATATTCAATGAATCTTATGAATAATGATACTATATGTTTTTTATAGATAATATTTCCATGTTTTCTAGTTTTCTATTTAAAATTGAAGATCTACAAATTGTGAATCTCAAACTACTCTACAAAAAATAATTAAAGACTTCATTGTGAAAAAATATCAATAGTATTAGATAATAACTAATGGGAATTATCAATAATATTGGATAGTTTAAAAAATTATCACCCAAAAAATATCCATAATAAAACATATTATCAACCATAAATTGAAGAATAATATTGTTGGAATAAATAATCCTTAGGTAATTTTTTTGTCACAGACACATGATTTTCATGGAATATGGGATCATTATTTACCACTACTAAAATATTCATAAAATATTATCTGGCATGTATGAATTAAAATGGAACCATATGTGGAATTGTATTGCAAGTTATTTCATACTCAAACATGTTGGTCTAATGATGGATAAAAATTAATGTTTTCTTAGATCATTTTTAGGAACTAATAAGAAATGAACAAGACATTCAAAATAATTTCATAATTTTGAATGGTTGAAAACTTAAATATTTTATAATTAATAAATTAATTTTTAATTTCACATTTCTATGATGTATTCTTAATTGATTCTCCACAAAAAGATTCAATTGGTATTAGTTTATGTTGGATGTTAAGACATTCGTACATCATGCATATTGAAATTATAGAAAGAATTGGATTTATTCCCAATCCATTCTCTATAAAAACCAACCTATCTAATGTGAATGATTCCTTATATGTTTTATCATCAAGGAAATACATTCCTCATGCGATCCATATAATCCCATTATTAATATATTTATATAAAAGAATTATTTTTCTTATAATAAAGGGTCTATTAGTATTCATGAAAGATGAGATAATTCGTTGCATATTCAAACTACCTGACAGTTGAATGTTGATTTGAGTATTAACATGCTAGAAGATTAAACATGAGATCCATAAGATTAAATATTAATTAATTAAACATTTTTTTATTTAAAATAATGTAAAAAATTTGATTTAGGATGAAATTTTATAATAGGGAAGAATATAATATCTAGTATTATACTTTGGAAGTAAAACACTACTTTCGCAAACTATATCCACTTTCACATTATATTATTATTAATGATATTTCTTAAATATATTTTTTAATTAATAATTATAATATATAAAATTTTAAATTGGTTAAAATAAATCACAATTTTTTATTTTTTGATTATGAAAATACATTTGGATTATTTTATTGTAATTTTCAAAAATGTTTTATTTTTTACAATAGTGAAAAAATACATTTTTATATTAATAGTGTAAAATTTAGGGCATAATAAGGATAGAGAAATAGAAGGAATTATTTTCATTTTTTTATAAAACTTTTACATTTGATATGTGTAATAAGTAATTTAAATAATATAATTGATTATAAAACATATTGTTGTCATTTTAGATCCCAATTGATGTTTTATTCTAATTATATAAATATTATATATCTATAATTTTTATTAATTTTATGAAAAATATAATTACATTTTTAAATTATTTTGAGTAATAATAAGTATACATTTTGAATATTAATCCAATATATATCATGATAATAAATTCAAAATATATTATTCTTATGTAAATCAACGGTTATGCTCAAAAATGATTTATCATTAAAAATCCATTTTTATACTATATAATATATTTATATTAAAATAATTTTCCCACTGTATACATAGATTTTATTAAATATTACTCTTAATTTTGAAATATATTATCAATATTATTTATTATGTTCTTTTAAATACTTTGGAATTGTGGATAGTTATCATCATTTAGTTATATCACCACATTATGAGTTAAAATCAATAAAAAGTGATTAAACTGTGGTATAAGTTTGCCTTTTTCGATATTATTTTAAAAAAACTATTTTAAATAAAAAATACACAAAAAAGAAAAATCCCTCAGAAATTATCCTTTAGATCAAAATTCCCATTAAAATGACTATATATTATTTCAAAGTCTAGAATATTAACCAACATGCAACTCTACCCAAATATGAATGTAGAACCACTTCCCTTCACATATATATATATATACATATATATATATTATTTTAGAACATTATCCCATCTAATAACCTATAATATATCTTCTGAGAACCCTTATCTTTGACATATATGTATTTTCCATATTTATTACATACATACCCCTATAAAGATATCCAAAGAAGATTTAAATTCATTAACCGAGTTCATTTAAGTCCATTTCTTATTAGAACTGTACATGTCATAATTATTTATTAAAATGAAATTAAAACAATCAAATATTTTTATTTACATTTCATTATGTTTGTGGAACATCTTTAATATTCCATTTTCCAATTCTTCGGAATGTGAATATGTTTCATGTGTGTATGTCTCGACTATCGCTTCTATAAACAATGTATATCATTATTCCCCCCAACTTCACAAAGATGGTAATAATCTTCATTTTATAGAAAATAATTGATATATATTAATTAATTATTATTTTATAAATATTTATTTTTATCTCTCTTCATTCCCATAAATCAATTTTAAAAAATAAACTATTACCCATGTGTACATGTAGAAGACTGTCTCCACAAATGATGTATATAATTTCATGAAAATTAATCAGGAGTTTATAACCATAAATGTATTCTTAACATATAAATAATATATATAAAAAATATAAAAAATATTATTATTTTGATAAATCCATGAACATGGTAAATGATTTAGATCTAAAAAATCATTACTTATGTGTAACATATAACACTAAACCCTTAAATAAATGTTTTAATGATGACTTATGGGTAAATAATATTAAATTTATTTGAAAATAATGATTTCCAAAATGATTTATATATATTTATAAGATCTATATGAATTATAATGAAAATTATATTATGTTATATGTTTGAAAATGTATGAATACGAGTGAGTCCTAGGTAAAGGTTTATTATATAGTCTTAATTTATATCAAGATTAATTATCTGTCTATTTATATTGAGATATTTTAAAATACATTCCCTTCTAGAATAAAATTATTTTTATGCAATTTTAATAAAAACATTCTATTTAACCTATATAATAAAAACAATCCAATCTATCACTAATTGGAAATGCATTTTTGGTCCTCATTAGCTAGATACTAATAGTCAAGCATCATGAAATAAATAATGGAAATGATTTCTACCAACTTGAATATGAAAAAAAGAAACATATATAAAACATATAAAGATATTGTGTAAGATAAAAAAGGAATTTTATGTTCTCAACCGGAAGAAGATAGTGGAAGAGATACAACTCAAGTAGTTCGAACAACAAAATGTATATTTTCAACAAAAAATTACAAATAAAATGTATTCTCACTATTACCAGTGATAATGTTGGAAAACTATCATCATCACACTATTAGATACAAAAAATAAGATTATAGAAACGTAAATACCTCACTACAACACCTTACCTTACCCTATATCAAATGAAATAACATGTTATTAACTTTATTATTGATGTGTCCATGGTGTAATCTATACATGAATAGAGTGATCACACCCAGGTGTTCTATAACATTTCTCATTATATGAATCATATCTATGAAAATATTTGTGAAAACAAGTCATTTATGTTTGTTAAATTTTTTAGATAATGTCAAGGAAAAAAATAATTCCCCTTTAAGTATGTCTATATAATGACGGTAATACATTTTTAAGGAATATCATGTAAATATATTAATGAGGGTAATAAAAACCAAAAGTTCAAACTAAAATCATAGGTAACATCTTGCTAATTATTAATACAACTTATCATAACTATAGTACTCATTAATAAATATAGAATATGATATTAATCAACTCCCTAGAAATATGCATTGAGTATAGAGATAAGAATCACACCACAAAATGAGAGAAAAAAACTATATATAGCATATCAGTAGAAAAATATTATCTAGGAGGAGTTCAACACCCCACACTTGAACCCCCTAATAGTATGACAGAATGAGGGAAATTTCTATATCATACACCATTGTACCTAGGGCTTCCCATGTGAATATATTTCCCAAACATTTCATCAAATTCATTTATTGAAAAAAATATATAAATCCACTTCAGAATGTTTTGTTAACATCTATTTTTTCAGAAATAGTAGAAACATGTATTCAATCAAAACATATTTACACATTCAAATAGTTCAATAATTCTATATTATGTACCAAAAAATTTATAAAAAATGAGAAATTAATAATCATATAATACAGCTACTGATGATACTATAAACTTCATATTTTTGTTGCACACAACTTTTTATGGGATATAATAGCACTTGAAGGAATAATGAACAATAATACGAATCTGTATAACTAATTATCACACATTATAATTGTATTACATAACTATAAACAACATGTTAAATACTTAATAAAAACATAAAAATGAGAAAAAACACCTCCCACACTGTAAAAAATAATGTATTGAACCATGGTATAATATTTCAAGAGTTACTAAAAAGGATCAATAATAATTTTACCCGAAGATCAACAAATTTATAAATTTAATCATACAATAATGTCGTGACCAATGAAAACAAAGAAGAAAAAGGGTATCTTACCTCGAGAGGTGTAGAAACACCACACCAATGATTAAATGGGGAATGATGTGATCTTAATAGAGATGAAGTATTGAATATTTATCAGGAGATCATGAATTATTTGAGAGAATAGGTTTACACATTGAATGTGAAATGAATGAGAAGTCAATCATGATAATGCCATAAGGTGATTTCAAATTCCAATTAGGAATCCCATTAAGTGTTTGCATTTATTGATTTATCAAATACATTGTAAAATACCACACCTTATGTTAAATTAATATAATTATACCCATTCATGATGTTTAATGGTTTTAAAACATGTAAGTATTTATAATCTAAATTAAACTCACAATATCTTCCATTCAATTCATTAATTTTATTTTACCCATTCATAATGAAAATTTTCATAGTATGATTTACACAATAAATATATCAGAGAAAAAACCCAAATCAATCTATATAAATAACTAAATCCATGGGAAAATCTGTAAACTATTTAATCATTTATATTAGGACTCAATTAATTTATACAAACATACATCCTTGAATATTATGTAATTTTACCTAACATTGATATCTAACACTGAAAGGTCCCAAATGCACCCAAAAAATATATTAAACTAAATTATAGACATAAAATACCTCAATTTTGGTAATTTAATGTTATAATACGACTAAAATAATAATTTCTAACATCAAGAAGTCATTTGAAGACATATTATCCCAAATCTGTGAGGCCACTACCCCCTTTATGATATTTCATGTACCTAAGTTATAGGAATATAATCAAAGATGTGATGAAAATATAAACAATGGAATATTCATTGCAAAAATGAATTTCCCATTATATGATATATTTTTAAAACATTATGAATCCCTATATAATTTTTTTGGTAATGATAATTAACATGAAACCATCCCTATGTATTTCCTGACATTAAATGGTGCAACATATTTCATGGATATCTGTAATGGTTTACAAAGAATATGAAGAACCAAAAAAAGAGAAACCGTTATGAAAACCATTTAACCAATGCAAAACTATAAATAACATCATTGATTATCATGATATTATTTTTTATATCTATAATCTATAACAATAAAATTAGGTAAATCCTGAATCTTTATCGCCATATCTTGAATGAGACAAGTCCCCACAATAAAAATGTTTTCAACCTCATACAAAGAGAGAGGTGAACTTCATGGGTGTCTATAAATCATTGAAGGGATCTCTTATAATAATTAATATTAAAAATATTTATAAGTACATCAATAAAGTCTCGTATTTCAATCCCACGATCAAGGAACGTTCGTTTTGAATGTATTACTCATATCCTCTATAATGTGAATATAATTCACCCTATGAATTTTCACCTATTTATGGTAATATGTACTCAACCTGACTGGATTCCCTATCACCTCCACCATACTTTTCCAAAACCTATATGTTCCTAAGGATCTATGTCTAAATCAATTTATGAGGATAAATAATATAACATAACAACCTATAACATATATATATCTTACCAAAGTCAACATCTATAGTTATGTACAAAAGAATAACTAAATCTTTCTATATCATTAAATGATCAATAAACATCTAGATAGAATTATTCCTTCTATGAATTTATGTTTTCCATATAATAAATTCACAACAACCTCATACAATTTCCCAAACCAGCACTTGAAGGGGATGAATAAAACTATAATGTTTCATAGTTATTTCTTTTATTTTTTTGGCATGTAATATTGTGACACATAGTTTACAATTTGTCAAATCATAAGAGTCCGCTAGCTTCACCATATCATGTTATAACATATCTCTATAGTTATAATATTAATTTCCCATGAATAACTATGAAGGTCATACAAAATTAGTCACAATATCAACTCTTGGATGATATGCTGATCGCCAAAGCAAAGACTAATAGTTGAAGTGAGAGACTAACTAGAAATATACTGCTCAAAATAATGTGATTTTATAATAAATGAAATACAATATAAAAACCCCAAAAGTGTAAATTTAATACTGTAATATCTAGATAATCAAATCAATAAATTTGAACATTTTTTAGAGTGACCAAATATAACCACAATATATTCATAATGATCATTACTTCCCATGAAAATTGTATTTGTAATATTAGATGCCTAAACAATTAGTTGATGATAACACAGAGAAGTATTTATCATTTAATATAACTTTTCCAATATTAAATATTAAAATAAATCAGCCTTGTGTGAAAACAGTTCTCATTATTAATTATCACATGGTTCAACATCCAATAGTCATCCACAATTAAAATGAACCATTATACTTCACTACATAGTGTAGTTGGGATTAAAAAGGGAAAAAATACAGATAATGAATCCATTAAATATAGGATCATCCAAAAAATTGTGATATATTTCAATTATTGTAGTCTTATATGATAAGAAGGTGCCGAGTTCGGTTATCTACCCGGCACTAGGCAAATTGAAAACTCTCCAATATTTCATGGTTGAAGACTGGAGAATTCATTTGGGAAGACATATGTAATATATTTACCAAAATTGAGGGTATCACTAAGAGATGAAACATTATCAAATTTAACTAAAATAATAGATGAAAAAATTAATATCTCTATTAAGAAACGTTTTTCATAACAATAATATAGGTCCAACTATTTATAAAACCTAGAAGACATCCCGTCATCAATCAATAATGAGACACCGTGTTGATAACAATAAAAATAAAAACGGTGATTGATAAAAAAATACATACCAATAGTTAAGTAAAAAATATCCATAAATGTAATCAGAATTCCATTAATCACACATTATCAGTTATAAATAGCATCTAAGGACAGTGATACCCCATCCCTTTCTACTTACCAAGAGTTGTTGTTAACACTATAATAAAGGACATGAAATTTTTGGGACATTTTTTTGAATATATATAAAGGGTACATACAAATTAATAGGTGTAACCCATTTAAAATAAAGATATTCCTATAAAATATGAAAAAAAACATTGTACATTTAACTATCACTGGACTCGAATAATATTCATTCGAAAAATCATGCACTGTGCAAAGGTACTTCAATCCCCAAGCTTATGGTTGGACCCCCATATAATATTAATCTTTTTAATATCCCAAAATACACTTTAGTGATGATGATAATATTCTATAATGAAGAGTAGACATATCCTTAAAAACACTATATGTTTACATGTTATCCAAAAACATTGATAATCATTATAGGTGAGTTGAATAAATTCAAGGTGAGTCCAACCTTTCCACCATGTTAGAATGTTATGGGAACACAAATAGATATAAATGATCATGAATAGGATGGAGATTAAAATGTTACACACCCTTCACTACTGATATGATAATGAAATTTTTTATTCTAACCATTTACGCCACTACAACTTCGACGTGGTGGATGGTAAGGGCCTATAGAGAAATCTTTTCCATCAATATCAATCCCTTCCATCATTTGTCAATATAATATATGCATACTGTTATGATTATTCAAAATGAAACCCATGATATTTATACATTTTCCTCATGGAATATACTTATTTGATTTCTTTTTATCGTAATTCACATCAACCATTGAATAAAAAACTATCTCTATGACTCTTCTGGTGTACCCAAATACTATTGTCTTTCCCAAACACAAGGGGAGAAACTTGACTAAAATTCATTTCCTCATAGACATTTAAACGAAATTATAGAATAAGTGGTCAGTGAATCACATCCAGTCTATCCCCACATGACTATCATCCTATACAATTGAATCCCAACATTATTTTTGAAATCTTTTAGCCTAAACACAGTAAACATCACCATTTTATTCTTAGGTTGTCTAGGAAGTAAAAGATATAATCAATATTTCCAAAAAAATACACATCATGTGAACTCTTCATACCAAATAATGAATGGTAATTTATTACTTCCAAATAACCAAGATCAATCCATCTCTCTCCTTGATCCTAGATGTACCTCCACAACTATTTTTTGTAATTGTGGAATATTTTGGTCCATGGGTCGAAATTATCACTCGATGCTCTCTTTAAGAATTTTATCCAATGAAAAAAGTCAAAGTTGGTTCTTTATATAAAACCTCTTGTGGAACCCATTAAAGATGTATTATAGGCATATCAGTATATAATGATATTTTATGTATTGATCATAGGATGGGAAAATCTCAGTTGAAATGAGAAAACCACAAAAATATATTTTTAATACTATGAATGACAAATAATAATACATAGACCCAAAATTAGATAGTGACATAAATCTCATCCCAAAAAGAGTTATCCATGCACTTAACATAAACTAACTCTCATGTCCTACCAATCATATATCATATTCACTAACACCATAGAACTAAGAATAAACATGATATGATACGAAACTATATCACACCAACTTGGTTTACACTCAAAATATAAACATGACCTGATCTTCTACATAACCAAAGGGAATTTATTCTCACCCAAGGAGACAAATTATCATCTATAAAGCAAACAAAAAATTAGTTAAGAATTTTACCCAAACCAAATAATCCAATTTTAAACATATACAAATAGTATAAAGACCTAAATAAAATGAAGAACATGAAAATTGTATTCCATTGTTAAATAAAGATAATTGATATTATACAATTTAAATTTTCAAAACCACCCAAAGAAAATTTCTAAATGTAATGGAAAAATAATATAAAATTTTTCTAGTCCATGTTATATAGTGGGAAATTTCCCTCAATCTAATTAAAAAGTTCCAAAATTCATCTAAAAGAAACCTAACCGCCTAACTACATAGCCTTACCCTTACCAACATAAAAATATATAACAAATTATACACACTTCAAAAGGGGTGTGAAATGTGAGAGATAAATAAGATCCATTGGATTCAACTGAGGTGTTTCATAATATTTCACAATATATATTTCTAAATTTGAACATTAACAAAATCAATGCATGAAAATCAGTTAATCATTGTTTATATCAAAAAATGGTAAAACATTATACTTTTTCCAAAATTTTAAATAATTCATCTGAAAAGGTTTTAATTATTTTCATACACACATATATATAAATATATTTAATGAAATATAATGAATAAAAACACAATGAATAGGAAACATCATGCCAATGATCACTATATGCTATACTAGCTAGAATAGTCATATTCAAACTTATAAAATGTTGTGGATCATGTTCATCAACATATTGGTTAAATTTATAGAGTATAGGGACAACCTAAAACATGAACTCTATAATAGTGTCTAACATGTTTCGAGAACATTGGACATAGGTTGTAGATGAACGCAAAATAATTCCCCACATCTTCAAGATTATCAATGGATGAGGCCTATTTCTAAACATTCTACCAATATAACCATGGGTTCCCATGTAGAAAACATTCAAAACTAATTTGATCAAAACATTCATTGAAATCAATTTCATAAATAAAATTATAAAATAATTCAAAAAAAATATTATAACAAAATATAATTAGATAACTATTTTTTCTCAAAACAACATTTACACACAAAAATAAATCAATAATTCATATTTATTTAACATAAAATTAATGAATCTATAAAATTCATGTTTCATCTAACACATTATAGGGAAGTAACCACCTACAATGAATTCATGAATTACAATAAATGAGATAGGATCCAAAACAATCAATAGGAATGAAGAATAACAAAAATAATCCCCATATATGAATCGTCATAATTAAAATCGCCTTTCATAACCATAATAGATAGGGTATTGTTTATATCGATACAACACTCAGTGAAGCCATAAATTCTAGAATACAATCACAGAGTGAATCTAGAATGTAACATGAATAATATCAAAAAAAAGATTCAAAAATATCTCAAATACAAAAAATTAAACATCTCTAACCAATTGAAATGAGGAATTAAAAGGGTTTCATACCTAATAAAACATTGAGGAACCACCACATAGATCAAAAACTAAATAGGTGGATTTAGAGAGAGATAAGGTACCCAAAATAACCTAGAAGTTAACCTAAGGTTAAATTGATGGGGATTGTAATTATAATTATTATAGAATCTTACATGTATTGGGATAAAAACCACTAGCCTAGAATAATTCACATCATGAATCATGTTCATAGAGAGAATTGCATGATTTAAAAATTAAACCAAATTATGTTCCGCATCAGGCATTTTTAATTTCATTTGAATAATTCATGATGTTAAATCGTTTAATAAATTTTCATCTTTCATTCAATAAATAAAAATCATGGCATCATCTCTATAACGGATTCATATCATGTAATTATTTAATGATGTGAATGTTGATAAAATACGATGAATAATCCATTCTTAGTATATATAATATTAAACAATCTCTAAAACACTAAAAGCCTTTGTGGAATCCTTGAAATCCTATTCAAAATTTATACCAATATTCCATTAATAAAAAAAATATAAATACATGTAATTTGGGTCATTTTCACTGAAAAAGGATCATAGTCATTTAAAGACCCCACGTGAACCAAAAAATAAGGTTAACCGTAATGAGATATAATTAATACATAAAACTAGGAAGTGGAATGATAAAACCTTATAATTTATAGATACATCATGTATTCTATAATTTTTTCGTCTCATGGGCCCACAAATAAACTTAATGAATTTTTATATTAGTAATTGACCTAATGTTTTAGTTGGGGTCGGTGCTCCTTTTTATCCATATATATATTTTATATTTTTATTAATAAAATATCGCATTCTATATTTCTATTATTTATATATAATAATTTCAATAACTCTTATATTTCATTTCATATATATAAAAATAATTTTTTTGACATTTTTTTATACAAATCAATATTTATATTATTCACAACAGATACAGAAAAATTATAATGTCTACCACTTGAATATCATTTTCCAGCAATTTTTCATTTCATTAATATTAATTATCCATTAAAATATTGGATGGTTTTTCAAAAATAAATATAATACTATTATTTATATAATTTTTCATTTTAATAAAAAAAAGTGTGATAATTTTTTTAATCCTTTATAAAGGGATTTAATTTCAATAATGTATATATTTATCTTAAACTACAAGTTTTTTTTAAAAAAAAGGTGTTTCCAATCATGTTTCCATGGTTGTAATTTTTTTACAAATACTTAATTAATTAATTAATTAATATCTCATTAAATGTGTTTTGGATATAACTTTGAATTTATTTTTGGAAACTATGTATCAAAATTTTAGAGAACTCATTTTTATTTTTTTCATATCTTATCCTGTATAAATATGTTATTTTTTTCTATTGAACCAAGGCATCATTTTTTATGAATATATGGTACCATTTAATCATGTTCTAATTAATACATTTTTGTGATTGAATAAGTTAACTCGATTCATTAATTTCAAATATATTTTAATCTCTACCTATCTCTATTACTCTATTGAGATTATTTTTCTTATTTATTACCATGTTCATTATTATAATGGATATATTTGTTACATTAAATTTTTTAATTATATTACATTCACACATGTCGTATTATTTAAGGAAATATAACTAATGTTATTATTCAATTGGATGTGAAATAATTTTTATTTATACATTATTCAATATAGATATTAATATATTGTCAACATATATTTATGAGGAGTTATAATATTCAATTAATATATAAATAATTCGTTATACATGTGTATGTGAAGAATGAGGCTTTACAATATGTAGCCCCTAAATTATTCAATATGCATCATGAGAAAATCATGTTGGAATACCTTATGTTTTATTTTGTTATTTAGTTTATTTCCCACCAATTTATTGAATGTTTATTGAACAATGGTCATATGGTATGAAATGATTTTTGGATTTATATATTCCATTATTGATAAGTATATTATTATTTTCCAAGTGCTTACTACATTTTTATATACCATAGATTTATATCATTTACATGTTATTTATTAAATATAATATATATTTATTTCTAACTAAAAAATTAGTGTTTATGACTTATATATTCATTATAGATTTCATTGTATACAATTCTTTATTTAGAATCTATGATGAATGTTTTTTCCCTTCACTAGGGTATCTAAAAAATAAATTTTAATGCTTCCATAGGTAATAATAAAATTTTCAAGTAATTTTTAGAAAATTTTTAAGAATATAATGAAATATGGAATATTATATATGTATATATCTCCCCAAGAATACTAAAAAATTCAGTTCCTTATAGTTCAATAACATTTATCACATAAATATGTGAACATATAGAATGAAATAGATTATGAAAAGTATTGATATATAAATTACGCATGGTTAAAAAATAAATCCATTGATTAAAAATGTTTATATGTTCCAATATCATATATTTATGACATTTAATCTTTCACTTATGGGTAAATAAATGTTTTATAAGGTTCCCTTTTATGAACCTCGTGATAATAAAGCCCAATTA
Source organism: Viscum album (assembly GCA_963277665.1). Lineage (NCBI taxonomy): Eukaryota > Viridiplantae > Streptophyta > Magnoliopsida > Santalales > Viscaceae > Viscum > Viscum album. Next base: position 473,796,417 of record OY728141.1, on the reverse strand, counting down.
AAGGTAACTTCTCAATTTCATACCAATTTTTATGTATTCTACATAATTTCTTTAGGACAACAATATTTTTCTATAATATGTTTTTTTTATTATGGAAAATAATATTAACTTTTTTTTTGGTTTTGTTTAAACAATAATTTTTTTCATTTTAAATACTCTTTTATTTTTCAAAAACTGCACTAAGGTGGCCCATTTCCAATGTTTATTAAAATCTATTTTTACATGTTTTCACTTCAGTCAAATATATTTTATTAAAAAAATAATTTCTTTTACATAAATTCATTTGTAGGATATACTTTTTTAAATTTATATTTATGAATAATAATATTTGTTTTCCAAATATAACTTTTCTTTCCAAAGTAAATTTTTTTCCCATCCCACTTTTACATATGTGATATCTATGCAATTTTCATCACTCGTTCCTTGTGTGTGGTGTTTGTACATATCATTGATAAATTATTTCATGAATTGTATTATTCTTATGATATTTTATGTTCCATTAAATTTCATTACATCATATTTATTATTACTAAATTGCATCAATGTGGTACGAGAAAAATTGGAATGTTTAATGGTTATTTCCCTCTAGATTACATCAATGGACACATAAAAGTATCATAATCAATTTCAACATCCTTTGATGAATATATTACTTCATAGTATATACCTCTTATGATACAATCAACCATAAGTTATTTAAGGGTTCATGAGTTATTTAACATTGTATGTGGTATTTTGATATCGTTTGTGGTTTATGGTTATGGTATTCGCATTTCGTATGCTATATTTTTTGTACTAAAGTTATTGTTCTTTATATTTTACAATTTTTTATATGATTAATTTGTTGGAGTTAGTAATTGATGGTTGAGGAATTTTATAGCCCCTCAATGCATCTTTATCTCCCATAAGACAATCTAGACCAAGTTTGTCTGAGGTCATTCCCATTAATGTAGACATCTATGTTGAGTCCTTGATGATATATTTATGATGATATGAATTATGAATTCCATAAATATGATGTTATTAAATGATTATATATTTCACTATTTGACAAGTATAATATCCAAGTTCATGTTTTTCATTCTCATATGATTATTTATATGGAATATTTTTCAGCTTTTATTCTATCGGTATTAATCTAATGATTATGTTCTAATGGAATTTATTTTTAGTCATTCCAAATGCCTTGTTATTTATGCTAGCTTTATATGTATTTCAGACACTTACAAATAACATAACGACACCACTTTCTTATTATTTATTTTTCCCTAGGATGAAATTATGAATAATTTTAATGACTTTCAAGGATAATATAGGAGGGTATGAGTGTTTCAAATGAAGATTCTATATTTTTTTTTAAATTCATGTTTTAATGTAGTACTTATATAATTATCTTGTTATAAAATGTTACAAAAATATTCGATCCATTGGGATGTGACCTATTTTTTCATTATACAAACATAATAATCTATGGAAGTGACTCCAGGCTACTATAGTAAGGGTATTTATAGTTGGTATCAGAAGAAGTTTAGTACATACCATGTAAAACAACATAAAATCATTTAAATGATCATGTTTCTTGAAGCCCCTTCAAGGAGCTCATTGCCCCTGGGACTACAAGAAGTAAGTTGAGAGTACTCTAGCTTGTCTGGCTCCCTGTGCGAATATGAAAACATTATTGACAGGTGGATTTGTGAGTCTAATGGATCTTCCCCAAATCATAGAGCAACTTATTGGTTCATGGAACACCCCTAAGAATCGTTAGACCCCACATCCTATAAATATCAATATCACTCCCCCTCAATGTTTTGGTTACTCAGAACCTTCTTCTGATGATTACTCTTATTGTATTATCAATTCCCCTCATTACTGAACTATGAAGGTCTTGATCCCTATTTTCTGAATAGGGTATGAATGAATCCTCCATGAAGTCCAATCCCATCAAATAGTAATAATTTGTGCTCCATTATAGGTATGTACCCTCTGATGTGATGTGATCCCTTTATGGGTCACATTCCTCTAATCCAGTACTTTTGGGTGTCTCAATCCATCTACCATCACATCATCCATATCCTCACCCACATCCTTGTGAGATCACTTCAACCACTAATATACATTTTTATTGTCATACCACATAATCCCCAACCACATGCTTCATTTTCATATAGGATGCATCCATATGTGACCCATCCACAATCTATATCCATCTAGGATAATAACTATGTGTATTTTCTAGAATTTCTTTAAGAAAATACACATGTGTAGTCCTTAATTCTCATCATGGTCATTCCCTTGTTCCACAATGTCATGAAAGGATCTTTCCCCATATAAAGGGTTCCACTTCATTTGGGTCCCCATATATATGTTCCATTCATATGAGCCTACTTATTAGGTGTTTCATCTGAACATTCAATACTATGTGGAATTTGATCTCTGTCTTATACACAGGTTATGTTGGAATCTTCTTTGAGGCTCAATCCCATCACCCCTCACAACCCATTTATTCCATCCATTAAATCTCTTACACTTTTCCAATGTCCATATTAATTAATACTTATGCCACAAAATCTCAATGATATCATTCCATCCATTTGTATCACCATGGTGTGTAAGGCTCATTCCCCATATCGTTAATCCAAATAGAACATTATCATATAACCATGTATAATACCCACAAAATCCATATTCATCCAACGAAGAGTGATCCTCTTGAGAAGGGAAGCTATGCATGTGTAATAACCATGCACCATCACCCTTTCTAACTAAATGGATTTTTATTATTAATTTATATATATGGTATATTAGAATCCTCACTAAGCTTCAATCCAAACCAGTGGTAAACTATATTGTCCCCCTTTTAAGGGTTCACCTCCCCAATCCTCACTCAGTGGTGTCAAGATCATCCATCATGGTGTGAAACAATATCCTTATGAGAAACAAAACCCTAGATCCTATCACATTGGGAAAACTAGTCCATTTATCTAGAAAACCTTCAATGTGATCCCTCCTAGTGATCGGACTTATTGATACATCTATGTGGAACATTCCAAACGATATCATCCCATCCCCATAAAGAGTTTAACTCATTGTGTATGTTGTTCTAAATAATTGATGTATACTGAAAACCTCATGAGAAGTTACTCTATCATGATATACCTTGTGATTTTGACATGATGCATCATGTTCTATTCCATTGAGATTCCATCTTATAAAAAATAATACAAATATCCCAGTGATCTGGTGCCCAACCATGTTAATCATTCTCAATCTGACAACTCTTCTAAATGATGTTTTCTTCCATAACTAGAGCCCTTGTAATATCTATATAGAATAAGTCTAATTTAAAAATGTCTGTAGAGAAATAACACATGGAATGAGTTTCATGAACTAATACTCAAATATATGAGGGATACATGTAATAGGAAATGAATGTCATGGAAGGATGAACTCACATAACCTCAACCTATTTTGTTCATTGAGAGGACATATATAGGAATGTGATGAGTACATCCCACATTTAGAATTTGGGAATGTATGGTACAGTGCATCTATTAGCTGAAGAAGACACAAATACACATACAACACACAAGCGAATGACTGACCAGAAGAGGTGGATGTGTCACTCTATATAGTTTAAGGAATATAGATCTTAAACTAGATGGAAATATATTCTCCTCAATAAGGTATTATTAGCATTATATTCATCAGTTCAATATATAGTAATGTTATACGATCCTGATATCTATCACTTAGTCGCACTACAAAATATAGTGGGCCCAACATTTAACTCACTAGAACATTGATAAGTTGAACAATAGGATTCACATTTGTGGAATTGTCATCATTGATCATTCTCCTCAGCAATGGAAAATTGGTTGATGATGGGTTATTGTGAATTTCATTCCTAATATACATACTAACCTGATAAATCATCCTATATTTTAGGACCCAATGTATTGGATACTCCTCACCCAACATACTTTAATGAAGGGGCCTAAAAATGTCATTGTGGAAATCTTGTGCGACCCTACCTCTCCCAAAATTCCCACTAAATGATCAACTATTGGGTTCCCCAGCTATATATCACCCTCTAAGATATTTCAGATAATGTTGATAGACAACCTCGTATGATGGTCTGAGAAGAAGGGTGTCATTTATCTAAGGGTCATTGATCTCCAATACATTTAAGCTCTTCCACAACACCATCACAGATTCCCCCATGAGTTGTTTAGGGAGACACTACTCCCCAACCTGATGATAAACCTCTTTAAAATCCTTCCCATAAAGTGATATTTTAACTCACTCCCCGAATCCCAAGAGGTAACGGGTGGTCGAGTCACACAGATAATAACCACCTCCCAGAACAGTACAATGGGGGTTCCACCAGGTAGTGTCAATTCCTCCAACAACTATTTATCCATGATGAAAAACATTTTAACCATTAAACTACACATCTATCCCAAGTCAATTTTACAAAAAAAACATTGATCCAATGATATCGAGGATTCCTATTATGGGGCATCATCTTCAATAGTTTATATGGACCTTGCGACCCCCAGCGCACTCCGCCACATAATATGTACACCATAGAAAAGAATCCTTGATGCCCTGTTGGAATTGATCCCTCAACTACATCATTGGTGGGTTGGTCTGACTCTCTCAGTAACAAGAATCCCCATCACCACTATGTTCCAGTCTAGGACAATGAGACTCAACACAAAGGACCTCCCCATGCCATATCTTACCAATGTGGTGGTCCTCCCCACTCTCACACCCAACATGGAGATCCTCCCCATGTTTTTAGAATCATCCAATGTTTAAGTCAACCCCATATCATTGGCATTCAAAATAGAGGTCTAGCCAGTGCATATGGTTCCAGATAAAGAGTTCCTCTTAGTGTCTCTATCCTACCATGTGAAGGACCTTCTTGAGTCATACCCAGGTCCAGTGCATGTCCTCCCATCTCTAGCAACAACAAAATGGGAGGTCTTAGCCACTCAAATGATGATTAGTAAAAATACCCACCTCATTCAATAATAGGTGAAATAGAGGTCCTCCTCATGGGCAGATCGATTAGTGTGAAGGTCTTCCTCACACCACGAACCTCTAATGAAGAGGTCATCTCTGACCCAGCAACAACCGACATAGTGGTCCACTCCTTGTCTCCAAAGAATCCATCATAGGTCCTCCATACCATGTCAATATTTGGACACAAATATTTCATTATCATAATGAACACATCTAATGTTTAAGTCATCCCAAATCAAGAAAAAATCAATATTGAGCTCCTCCATGTATACCAAAAAGCGAATCGGAGGTCCTCCCTTCTCTAGTGATAACTGATATAGAGGATGTCCCCATGTCTCATTTGACAAACACCTAGGTCCACGCCAAATCATAGCCCACAAAAGTGGAGGATCCCCCCCCCCCACTTCATAAAAAGATTTTTGCATGATGTTACATCTGGTTTCAAAAAAATATCATTCACATACAAACCATCCTAGGGAAGAAGGGTGAATCAACACACCTCAAGGAATAACATTAGGAAGCCCCATGATGTGGTGGATCTAACCCACATCTCATATTTTGAAGCTGAATGTGACCCAATGAGGGAGCCATCAACCCATTATTATTTATTAGAGTCTAGTGTATGTTCTAGGTAGGTGATTCTCATTATCTTATAGTTTTAGATGCCACAAATCCCCAAATACATGCCCAAATATATGTATGTGGAGGAAGATTTGGATCCCTTTTAAGGTCCCACCCGACTAACAAACATGTTTTCACAAGACGCTTGATCCATATCAACCTGATATAAATGATAGTGTTTCTAGGATATGATAGACTACCATTACCTAGTAGAAACGAAGATGACTACCACTTCCATCACTCATGAGGTAGTGGTTAGTACCCCATACTATAAGGAAGTGATGTTGTAGTCGAAATAGACATAGAGAGATGAATGAACATGCAATGGTGAGTTCACACATGTAATAGACTATTCATTTGGTAGTTCACCTCCCTAGTTGCCCACATCTATAAAATTTTCATCTTCTCAACTATATTTGACTAGAGATTGGGGCAGCCAAGAGTTAGGGAATTCTTCCAACCAGGGAAGCATGCGGGACACTCATCTATAGACCATCTACTGAAAATGTATCAAGAAAATTTAGATCTATACCTCTATAGTCCATATTCTCTCACTTTGGAGGTGATATGTGGTTTGAGCATACCATATGGGTAATGAATTTCTTCATCCACAACCTTCATTTGGTCTATCCAAAGGGATTAGAATAATTTAAAGATATCATCCAGTAGTGTCACATGGTTCAGATAGAATAACTTCAAATGGTGCATCAACTTGCATCCCCTATTAACAATTGATACTTCAATGTTGATGCATCCATAGATTCAAAATGATTATCAGGGTCATTAAAGAACCTCCCCACATGTGATATTCTATGGGTAGGGGTAGTATGATACTCCCTAATTTAGTTCTATCAAAAAACATCCTAATTTATTTGGTGGAATCAGGGACACTGCAATATTTTCATGGATAATATGATCAAGGTAACACTACCCACATACAGGGAGAGCATCTTATTTTTCGATGAATAATATCAGTATAATAGGGTCGCGCGACATATCATTGATCCTCTATGTATGATCACATGCCTTGAGAGGAAGACTCTTGGTTATGCACTAACCTCTTCATCATTTATCATCTGTCAGAGTCCTGATAATAGTATGGGAGGTCTTGAGAACTAGGATCTATTTGATGTCATTATGATTTAAGATAATGATCTTGTAATAACTAATTTTATATAAGAGTATAAATCAACATCAGACAAGTAATGATCTTCATGTTGAGTGTCACCCAGATTAGGATGATTCCCCAACATCATTACGCTCCTCCCCAACTAGCTTAGCCAATGGATATCGTGGAGCATTCGTGGCCAATTTACATATCTCATAATTGGTGATCCCACACAACCAAATAGACTAGATTTTAGAGACTTTGGAAAGAGAGAATGATATATTTCACTAAATCATATTGAGTAGGGTCAAATATACCCTCAATATCCACATCATGTTATATAGTTGGATGATCCACAATCATCTAGGAATAAGGTTTTTCAGTTTTTGGATCATCCTTATCATTTTGAAAAAACCCATTAATGGCATGGTGGTACAGATTAATCATTTAATATGGAACCAATTTTAGGGTTATATGATATCTTCTCTCACTTCTCAGATCGACGCCTTATTAATGCGACAAGTGGGGGTCACCTAATGAAAATCTATATCTGGTTTGGGTGGTTGAAACTTGAATACCACCTAATTTTATAAATTTAATTATATCCCCCATTTATGAGATTAAGGACCTGATGCAAGATATGGACCCCTTAAGATGTATGTGTGGATCCATATTGGGAACTCCAAAGTTGTAGGAGGGTTCCAAGATCCAATATGTTGTTCAAATGTTGAAAGGGCCTATGTTTTTATTGTATAGCCAGATACCCATTGGGTCCATTACTATATAGAATGATGTATTCATACAGTTTTTATTCTTTTAAAATCTACCAAATTCATGATTATTATTTACGACCTCTTCAAGGGTATAAAATGTCATGATAATCGTGGAAAAGAATTCATTAGTAGGTAGAAAGGCCTCATGTACTAACTTGACATGACATTAACTCAAGAGAATCTATTGACATTAATCATCAGGAATGTAAAGAATCAACTACTGCCCACAATAATTTCTAAAAACATCATTGGTGGATTTTGTATTTTTCAGACAAGGCCAGATTCTTAGAGAAAGCCTTGTAGTAGGCCATGTAGGCACATCATTTTCTGCTTCTATCCCCTCCAAGAAGAGACACTAAGACATAGTCAACCACTGAATAAAAGATATGGGTTATAAAACTACTACAACATTATATAGTACACCTTATCCATAAGAAACCTCATCAAGGATAGCAACCTTGGCATGATCCGCCTTATCACCCATAGAATCAGCAATAACCTCCCCAACAGGAACTACTACACAGAATAGAGAATGTTCTCCCTTTTAATAATTTTCTTATCGCCTACTCCACATAATCATCTCCCATGTTTCACCTTCAAAATATGATAATCCAAACTTATTCCTCTTAAGATACCATGGTTCTTAAATTTTTATATAGGGCATTGGATATAAGATCATTAAATCTCCATCGATGAATAATGCCTCAAGAGGAAAAAATATTTGACCATACAAACTAATATCCTTACCATATTTTCCCTGGATATAACATGAATCCATACAATTTATTCAATGAATATCTCCAATACTAATAAATGGTGAGTTTATTAGGTTGGTAAAACACCCGAGAGAGGTTACATATATCTCTATTGAGCCCCATAATTATAGTGAAGGGTCTTGTGAATGTCATCAAGTCTGCAGCCATGGAGCTCAAATGTATGATGACTAGATTGATCATAGGGTATTTTCTCATGACCCATGGACTTATTCATCCCCACCTAGGCCTTCTTGAACATCCAAAATTCGTTGCACCTACTTAAGTTGCTACATATGAATCCACATACCACACCATTAAATCTCAGAAGAGTAGGAATCGATAATTCCAGGGAAAGAAATGTCATTCATTGGGGGTAAAGCCTCGCCATACTCATGGTGACTTCATGACTCTATAAATTGATATCAAACACATATTACATCCCACTCTGTAAGACTCTTCAGACATTGATAAGGTGTGTTTTTCTATGAATACCATCATATTGTTGTTTCTCCACATGGTTCCTACTGATGGAAAGTATTAGGATAACCCGTAGAAAGTCCCCTGCCAATGCCATCATAGGGGAATCCAATGACAGGAAATATACCAAAATTCTATGTTAAGTCCTTAAAACTATGCCATGCATGTCACCGAATGTATAAATTAGGTGTTACGAGCTCTACATGCATAATCATTCCATATCGCTCTACAAGATTATATGCCAACATTGACTGGGCTTGTTGACAGGCCAGAATTGTTATAGTTTTATCATGATCAGCCACATTCAGTAGGGCCCAATCATCATGTAGTAATCCAGATTTTATTTTTAGTAGCTTGTATGATCATTAGAGTATTTCAAACACCATATGACATCTTCTAGTTCTTCCCATGTCACATGTTGTGCTTTCCACCGATGATCAACCCATTGTGGAAAAATTGTGCTTCTATCATGGTATTATGATGTGTTGAATCACAAATACAAAATTCCTGTAAAACACTCATCCCTAATGTCACTACCACTATTAGATGTTATACAAGAAGCCCTTAATGAAGCCTTGTCATGCCCCTCCAGTTTGAAATAATGATTGGAAAAGCAGAGAAATTCCACTCTGAGTAAGTTGAGAACTTATAATTCCATGACATATTATCTTTCTCCAGAAAAGATTAGAGTTATATTTTGAAGGGTCATATATTCCCATTGTACATCACCAGTCACTTCAATGGTATGATTCTCTATGATAGTCTCATTTAAATAGGTCCTAGAATCAATCTCATCCTTACTCAGATGCCGTTTAGGCTTGGAATCTCTAATGAAAACTTGAGCCCATGTAACATGAATATTTGCAGTTATGATAAGACCGAACAAAGAACGTGTGGATAGATCCATTTTAAGACCCAGTTAAGTAGTTTTCTAGTGGAAAAATATTTTTTGGTTGTCTCATAAGATATCACATACAACACATTAATGGTAAGGGATTTCCAAAATCCACACACAAAAGACCCTTGTCCTATAACCAATGCCTCATGTACTCCCTCATTGGTTGAGTAAAAATTATCCAAGGTGACACATCCCATATTTACTCATAAAAAAAATTCCCTATAAAAGCATCTTAATACTAGGGCAGGTAAAATCATGTTAAAAAACAAGGCTCATAAAACCTCAATTGCAGTCATCCTATGGGTAAACTTTGGTGATGAATTTTTCATCCAGATTCAATATTCAGAAGCAATGAAGCTAAAAAAGGATAATTTCATTATCGTTTATAAAACTAATGTGGTACATGTTCTCTAGTTTATGGAACACCATATTATTTCATTTTAGTCCTTAAAAATTCGATATTATGTCATACTAGAACCCCCTACTGCCATCATATATCCAGATGTTCACCGAATGGCTACAGTTTTTCATCAAAACTTATTGTCCCACTATGATCAGTTGAATTATCAAAAACTGACATGTCACTATTTAATTGACATCAATAATGGACCTATTGGTTAAATTCCTCAAGGAATCAGATTGAAATATTTTGTGTCCTTAGTTTCTGCCGAGCATGAGTCACTTGATGAATATTCCACTGCCAATCAAGCCAGCAGTACTGTTACCACATATATAGTCATACCAACTAAACTGTCTCCTACCATGAATACATCGACATAAAAAATTGAATATTATTTGGAATATTATCCTCCCATATTCATGGATTATATATCCACCACCGCTGATGAGTTCTAGAAGTGAATCTTGGTACTATGGGAAATTTGAGGACAACTCTAATCAGTTCATCCATGAACCTAGATGATCAATAGTAGTCCATGGATTTCTCAATGAAGTATCTTGATGTGTTTTCATGGAGTAATGATGACATTATTGGAAAATTATCTTACTTCCATATCCCCATAATAACTTTCATGTTAGTCACCTCATGTTTAATAATCCTCATAGGAAGATGAAACCTTTCATGATTCTATATTCCATGCTGAAGTTTACAATATAATCAAATAAAATATCATACAATAAGTTCATTAACCAATGTGGATAAAAAAATAGTTCATATATAGATGATGAGTGGATATATTATAGTTTTTATTGACTTATGTGATCTTACCAAACACTATATGAAGGATCATTTTCCCCATCTGGTGAAAGATTTGTTGATTGATGCCATTACTAGATTTCATGAGAATTACATCATGGATCAGTATTCAAGGTACTACTAGATTTCGATGGCCCCGGAATACGGAAAATCTACCACATTATTGTCATCTATATGGACTTTATTCTATCAAGAAATTCCATTAGGCCTGATTAATGTTGTATTCACCAATCTATGTTCCATGCACTGCATCATAAATATGATACACGGGACTCTAGTGTAGTAATATGTTGATGATTTGGTTGTCAAATAATGCAAGCTGCCAGACCATATTATAGATGTTGATAATGTTTTCAACTTCCTTTGGAAAAAGTAGTTGAGGATAATCCCCATGAAATGTGAATCTTTGAAATATTTTGGAATGTTCTATATTTTCATTGTCAAATATAGAGGCACTGTGATTGGCCATGAGAATATCATGCTTATCAAACATATTCCTCCTCCGAGCAAACATCATGTTCTCTGTGTCATTCAAGGACACTTATTAAACATGCATTAAGTTATCATGGATCTACAAATAAAGTGTATTCAAAATTCCTTGATCATGAATAATTTTTCTGTTTATGTGTGATATGAAGTCAACTAGGACAGTTTTTCGATGATTGAGTAGTACCTTCTACATTCTATAGTTCTGATGCCACCAATCTCCAAGATTACATTAGACCTCCATGTGACTAGACAGGAATTATAACTTGGCACACTACACCCCCAAACGAACAAGAAATGGATATAGAACAATTTATACAATATGAGTCACATGATCCTCAACATGGACTCCAGATACTCCCCCATTGAGAAAACCATTCTCACGATGTTTTTCTCCATCCAGAAGTAATATAACTATATGCATAATCATAAGATACAGATGATATCCTATTTGAATCTACCATACTATATCATTTTCTTCCAAATGTTTATTGGAAATCATGATTTCTAGGTAGTGACACATTATTAGCTCTTCATAAGATTCATTCCACATATGTCTGTTAAGGGTCAGCCATTGAAAATTTTTATGGATGCTCATTCGATCCAATGGAAATTACAATGGATGTGGATTTATTATATGAGGGTATCCTCTAAATGGACAAATACTTTCAATGTTGGAATATTAATTTCAATGGTACCTCCCAATGTCTGACCAGATGAAGGCTCAACAGTCCTAGACTCAAAAGATTATACCTAGGGATTGACATCATCACCCTGACACAATATCCCTTTCATTTTCATTAATTCTATTAGAAGACATTGCTTACATCAATGTAACATATTAGGATCACAATTTATATCAATAGATAGATCATAGGTTGATGTTTCCCACATTCATGTGCAGGGGGACTTCAAGCTAGTAAAAAATAAGATCAATGTAGAATATTTCATCTGGAACACATAGCTCATACCCTTTCATAGGAAAGCATTCCATATGATGTTTTAGTTCCTATATTAGATTGAAGTGACTCATGTTCCTTGATCATAGAACATTCTAGATGATGCCCTGGTTAGTTTATATTCATCACATGTTAAGCCAAACCAAGATGAAATGTTCATTCATGTGTGGTAATCAAAGAGTAATTGACCTTATTAGCATAGACGACAACAGAATCTTGTAGGCATATCACATCCCCACTAGTTCTTACACATCTAGATCTCTAGATCACCCCACAAATGGAGAATCATTTTATTGGGAAACTCCCTTCATTGATTATCTTTAGTATTGATCTCTATTGTCAAAAAAATCCAAACATCAAAGAATCATTCAGCATTTATTTTAGATCATCCTCCAGAGAGTCCAATACTGAAGCATACTCTATAAAAATGTGGTATTGATGGAATTAAACGTCACTAAATTCAGCGACATGTAATTACTTAGGTTATGTAGAATGTTAATGTCGGGTCTCCTAGTTCTCATATGTCTAGGTTGAAGTTCTCTCATCAGATCTAGAGGCTATTTTACATATGTCCCTCCCAGGTTCATAATTGAATAAAGTTTAAAAAGAGATTAAACACATGTAAAATCGATGTCCATATTTTGCAATGACAACCAGATACCCTCCAAAATACAAAGAACTCATTTCCATTTTGGTGTATGAACTTGATGTCATGGGAGAATATTCACCAAAGACAACACGATAGTGTAGGTTCATTATGATAAAAACATATTTCTTCTCAAAATGGGAAGAATTGGGACCCCTTTAGGAACAAAGGTCCCATTATATTCTTGACTTCATGATCTCTAACATAATTTACCAATGTAGTGTCCCTAACGGAGTAGACAATGAAAATAAAACAAACTTATGGAAAGGTCAGCTGATGAAATTATATTCCATGTATAGTATCTATTCCAAACACACTACATGATATCATACATACGTAAATGGATAGATCAAGAAGTTCTAAAAAAATATTGATTATTTTGTAAAAGAATATTTTTCAGAATGAGAACATAATGATGTAAAATCTCCCCAATTCCCTTTGGGACAATCAGATGATAATTTGAAATTCCACTCAGGTGTCTCCATATTCCATACAATACAAAACAAATGAAATCTATACCATTGATAATTATTTTTTGTTTCTCCACACATATTTTAATGACCACCAGATGTCATAAAAGATAGAAAAAAAACATCTAGCCAAACTGGAAGCTCTCGATGAGAATAAGCTATAGGACTTTCCCAATATAGAGTGTCACAAACACAAGAGAGCTAGAGTGTTCAATTAGAGTGTTCATTTTCACTTATTCCTTCAAGATGAAATTGTATTAGCTTTACGGATTCTAATTGTATCATTTTTGAAAATGAAAAATATGGTGCACATAGGGAAATGACCTTATATTTTTTTTATATGGAATATCTAAATGGTGTGTATTATTTGGTCGTCGTGGATGGTGAGAATATGAAACATCCGTCCAATTCAATGTTCCTCATGTAGTACATTATATTAGAAGAGTAGCTAATATTGAATTAATTCAATCTACATTGATGCGTCTTTTATGACATTAAACTACATAGATGTGCCATGAATTGTATCAAATTGGTGTGACCATTCATGCATGATGTTAAAATTCCAAAACACATCCTAAATGATGATAAATTATGTTGGCAATTCCTTCAGAAAAATAGACTTTTTCCAAAATCATAGAAAACATTAAACTTTTAATGATTCCTAGTGGCAATAAAATACACTACAAAGCACTAATGAACACTTTTTCCTGACTGTAAAAGGCACACTCCTAGCATCTGATCAAAATGATGTTAAATTGGCACCAAATTCAATGCTCATGAATTTAAACTATTTGTGAATTATTCTCATGAATTTTTTTTGTGTGTAATTTTTCGTCCATGGACCTCATTAATACAAGGTTTAGTGATTTTTATGCACTTCATATCTCCAATTTATAAGGATCATCCAATGGTCTCGCCAGTATCACTGTAAACTATGATTCCTAATATCATAGTCACTTAGGAAAACACTATGTGACAATCATGATACACTCATTTGAGAGGATATCACATCCCGTAAAATATCATCTATAATTCCATATTCAATAACTATGTGTGTCTTTATTCACATCTTCATGTAATAAGTATCGACGCCCATACATTTTATCTTCTAGCCCAACTGTGGGATCACAATCCTTTTGGCCCCTTGGACTATGGATTCCATGGGAAAATTTTGTGTGGTGTGGGATTCCATTTTATAATTCATGCCAGGTAATTTTTCAATGGCATAGATAGCCACTTTGGGATACCTCCCCCTCCCAAGTCCATTGCTTAGGACATTAAGCTATGTGTGAGTTTTCTTAAGCAATGCATCATGCGTTTTTGGGCCTCCTTGTCCTTCATTCACGTTGGTTTTGTTCATGGCGTCATACTAAACATATATAGAATCATCATATGATATAAATAAATGAATTTAAAATAATATTCATAATATACTATTCACATAACGATAAACTATATAAAAAGACCACATTATCGTCTAAGTGGATATCGCCTCATTTAATCAGTCATCCCCCATGACATCATTAAGAATTCTGTGTGTCTTGATTACCATCATCATTGGATACATAAAAATGCCTATTTTTTCATGGGGCCATGATACAATATTAGAAACCTTTTCCCCCCTTATGATGAGATTCCCATTGGGAGTGCATGGCACAACGTGGATCACTTGGGTCGTCATTCTTGTCTGGTAATTTTCAGCACAATACACTTCCCCTCAGGGATATATCCTTTTACTAAATGTCCATGTTGGTTAAATGTAAGACATAACATTTTTCATCCTAGAATCATAAATCTAAACTAAACATCACTCATGAATCTTTCTACAGGACCATAAAAGTAATGTTCTCTTGTTCCATAAAATATGATGTTAAATTATTAGGCAGTGTCCCAGTTTCATGAAAATAAACACTATAACATCTTCATCCTTACAGCACGACGGTAAACTACATTGATATATCATAGAAACATCATGATAAACAAGGCTCATATGGTCCAAACTCAATGAAATTAAACTAAGATGGTGTGGTCTGAGGAATTATACATTGAACTATTTGTGACACTAGTATATTATATCTAGAGAACAGTTGGGTCATACCACAAATATGATTTGATGTGATGGGCTACGAGACTAAAGGATTTAGGTTCCATTCAAACATGTATCTGACCCTTTTCCATATATTGAGCCATTCTTGTTTTTTTCCACAATCATTCATATCCAGATAGACCACCTAATGGTGATGGATACCGATTTTTAGGACACCTCCCATCTGGGGACAACACCCAAAAGGATTTTAGAAAAAAATAGATCATGTGTTTCAAATTTTATAAATAGTTGATTCTAATTTTTAGTCCACACACTTGATATGTAATTTTTTATACCCTACGTTGTGAGTATGGTCAGCAATGTTCTTTTCGATATGTCTTCCCTTCAACGACTTAGAGTTGGGAAGTTGTGATTTACATACATTCCACTTCCAATTTTTCTAATGGAACTATATAACATTTGGTTTTCTCCACTATTCATTATCATTAATTCGGTGTGACATTTGATATCTTTGAGAAATTACTATCCCAAATTTTCATTAGCTTTGTTTTTATCTTCTACGTGTGATAGGGAAATCCTAATACCAAAACTTGTTTCCAAAATTGAGCATGTATAAAGTGGCGTTATATATTTTATATAGGATTTTGACCCACATAGTTGAGTTTCACAATATAATGTCCAAAATATATGACCTTAATCTTGAATCCCCTATGGTCCAAACAATAAGACATTAAAATAAGAGACTCTACATGGTTATCATTATATTGTGTTATGTGTTGAGAGTATCCATGGACCTCATTCATGTCAAGTTATATTTCCACACAATACAGATGCCCTTTTTAGTACCAGCCCCAAACCAAATATTATGAAACATGATGAAAAAATAAACTTATCATTCCTATCATACTAACTTAAATGATGAAGTATTCATTTTGAACTCATAAAGAAATATGGACACACATTTTTGTTTTCTCACATGATTGGACATCATCCTTTCCATTATTAATCAACAACTACTCTTTTCATGACATACATAAGACATGATTCCTCTATAAAAATTATTTGTAGTGACACTTGAACCATAAATCTTAGTCAGTCCACAAAAAAATGTGAAATGCCCTTTCTCCCTCTCTAATTTTATGGGTTAAAACTGTATAACAAAATTTCCCTTAGAAAACATCCTTGGTGTGATTCCATTCCTTACAAGATATAAGATACATTGTTACACCATGTTCATAAATTTTGGTTCTAGATGCAACATTACATCCCCATTTCATGGCGGATCATCTCAGTCCTCACTTCATAACATTAAACTTCATGTATTTCTTGAACTATGTGTGTCCTTATTCAAATATATATTAGATATGTATTAAAACTATGGAATTCTCCCTTTGGGAACAACTAAAAAATTTCCATTCTTTCATGTGGGGTCACCCATTGTGTGTTCTATGACCATAATCTATACACTCTAATCAAGGAACCATGAAATTAAAATGAATGCAAGTATCCTCTAGGATTTTTTCTGTTTCATGGACCTATTTATTCCTCATTCACATTTAGACTATTTGGAATCCATAAAATGTACACCCCTTTTTGAATTATCTATAGTCCAAACTCTATGACTATGAACTAAGAACCCATCATCCTCAACGCACAATGCTAAACTGAAACCACCCTAGGCAAGTTCATAATGTCCAATGATAAATTATTGGATGAATCAGATTTCTCACTAGAGAGAATTTTCCCAACCTATGTTGGTCTTCTAGAGTGATGTGTTTCAGAAATATGGGTTTCTCGATTCAAACCCTTATCATATGTGTAGTGATTCCCATGAATGTTTTCTTTGGGCCCTACCTAAGTTTGTTACCATTTTTTATAGTTATTTACTCAGGTATAGTCTATGAGTTGTGACCTTGAACATCATGAAGTTATTATTAATTTATTTATGTACGGTGTTATTCATTTGGAATCCTTCATATTAGTTATTTATGTCATACATTTTTTATTCATTCCCTAATATTTAAAATCTTACTTATGTTAAAGAAACATAACATTAAATTGTTTTCCATATTATTATCATTTTGAACATAAACTAAATACATTTTTGTTATATTTTAACCTCACCATAACATATTTTCTTATTTCACATCTCTTATATGATACAATTGGGGTGGTAAAGCTAGTTTTCGTTATTCAAGTCAGGTTTATTTCTTATTTTCTACAAAAAATATTCTATAAATTGATATAATAGTCCATAAAATATTACTTTAATATATTGGTCAGTTTATTTAAGGAAGAAACATATAATATGTAAAATGTCCACGTCACATTATGTTAAAATGTGAGACACATCTTGGTCAACTGATACTAAATTTTACCACATATCCCCTCACTTTGTGACATTAAAAAGTGTGTTCATCTCCATTTTTTTCATCAAGAAAAAATTTAATGACCCATAGGTTCTCACTAGATAGATCATTGATAGAATACAGATTTGAAATTTTTCTTACCGATATATATACGAGAATTTACTTTATGTCATGGTGTTTTAATTTCAATATTGTTGGAATAAATTTGGACATTCCATCACTCCACCCCACAATTCATGTTCCACTCATTTGGATACCCATCCACTTCCATGTCACTTGGGAACCACTAATGGATTGAAAATGTTTCCTCAGATCCCATAACATCATGGGCCAATGTATAAAAATAAATAAAAAGATATTTCCTAACAAATCTCCCATTTCATATATGGCTAGCGAATGACCCTTTGTTCTTATCTTCATTTTAGGGTATTAGTATAGATATTATGTTTTTAATAAAACCATCAGTTATCATGTAC
Organism: Viscum album; assembly: GCA_963277665.1. Classification (NCBI taxonomy): domain Eukaryota; kingdom Viridiplantae; phylum Streptophyta; class Magnoliopsida; order Santalales; family Viscaceae; genus Viscum; species Viscum album. The sequence continues at coordinate 473,778,088 of OY728141.1, read as the reverse complement.
CAATATTCTATCATCCCTTCATTTTAAATTTAGATAATTTTTATTCATTCGTTTTATTCGACATTTCTCAGGTAGATTACAATCCACCTAGAGTTCACCCAATTCTACATTAGCTAATGATTGGAGAGGCATATGGGCTATTCCAATATCATTTTTTCCTGCCACAACCACTCTTTGTCTAATCCCATTGGGTGGTCAGTAAAAAATTGTAGACCCATGTATTCAATATTTATATAACACTCCCATAAAAGATGAATGATTATGTGATTGTCCCTTGTTTCTCGAACAAGGAATTTCCAACAATATTTATTTATTTGGCCTTGGTTGTTTAATATATATGGTTAAAGGGAGATAATTGAAAGAATCAATAATGTGTCATTTCACACAATTAAAACTATAAGTACTATTCATGGCCTTGGAAAAAAATTTTCAATATAGATCTAACCATTAAATGTAGTGATTAAGCTTTACCACCCATTTGAATGTGCCCTCAAACAGTTATTTTCTCCTTTTGAGATCCCAATCCTCTTAATTTACTTCAAGACTGACCTCATCAAACCTGGTCAGCACCTAGTCCCTCTCATCCCATAGATCAAAGAAATGAATGTATATCTATCTCAACCAATCTTGGGATTCCCTCAACATGACACTCAATCTTGAGATCAATACTAATTGAGTGATAGAAAGGAAATAATGTTACTCCATTTTCCATTCTAGCTGTTGGATCTTCAGTTTAGCCTATTGAATATTCTTAGTGTGGAATGATTTATCCTGATTAAATTCTATGTCTAGTTGATGAAAGAACTCCCATATTTTCTTAGTTACATCATCCCTAATCCTCATGTTCAGAACTCAAATTTTTATCCTTATAGTGCATGGACCATACAACCACTGGTGAATTAATTCCATTCAGCCTATCCAATATTTTTCTAGAGAGATTTGGATAATTTAATTGGAAAAATTATTTCCAAGAGTTGGGTATCTTGTATTTCATTAACTGCATCAGAATCAAACTCATAAAAATCGTTCAGATCAATAAGCTCACACTCTATAAATACTACTATGAATTCAACAAGAAGATACTATTCTAGAATCTTGTGAAAATGGCTAGGATCTAATCCATGTTTTTTATCTTCACTAATTGATCCAACCTCGTTGAGATTTTTATAGGCTAGCACCTGGTGCCACCTCACTAGAGGCACCACTACAAGCTATGGTCTGATCAAATTGTGCAGAATGATTTGCATGAAACTGTTCCCCATCAGGAAGGAATCACATAACCCTTTACCATGACCTATAGTATAGTGTATGCTACCCAATCCCTATAGATAAAATAATCATCTCATTAAGCCTGTTTAAAAATCAAGAGATGTGTCTTTACAATGAATTAATATTAAAAAAGTCATGTGTTGGAATATTTCATTATAGGTATGTCATTTTTGATAACTTGGGATTCTCCCCCCCACCGTATATTATTGAGGGAACATAAGATTCTAGATAGGATCCCATGGCCACCTCATCAATACTGGATCCATGAACCACTAAAGCCACAAACATAGGTCATGGTGCTTCATCATCTACATCTTCATCTAAACTTCATACCCATAAGAGTGAGTATCATGGGAAAGAATATCACAGATGAAATAGATGTTAGTTGATAGATATAGATAAAACATTAGAATAATGATAGGATAAAGGAATGGGTTCATGATGACCTAGATGGCTATAATAAATCCATTCAAGAATGTTTCCCCCGATGTTGCTACATCACCATCCTCTAAACAGTCTTCCATTGAGGCTAATACCTTTGTATACTCCTAATGGGTTCATTTATTGGAATATTACATATAGAATCTATCCATTTCATCAGGAAAGGAGTAACACTCCACTAGATCATATTACAATTGATTTGGGGGTGAGATCTTGTCATTTACCACCCGCACTCGACATTTAATTGGACTTGAAATGAATTTGGAATGCACTAGATCCTCTCAAACCAATGTAATACCACCCCCTCTTTCTAATACTTGAGGAATCCACACATAGAACTACCTGTACCGAATAGCTCCATTCCATTCATGTTCAGATTATTTCACTAGATGCATGCGTTGATTAACTATTTACAGGTATCCCATGCTATTTAAGCCTCAGGATAGATGATGTCATCATGAATCTCCACAAGAAGAATTTTTTTCTCAAGATATTGGTTGGAAATCCGGTAGAACCACTTTGATAGCTCCCATTGATTTAAGGTCTTCTAGAAAAGTACCACTGGATCAGTTTCTACATCTACTATTCTTTTTTCTCTGATTTATTTTTATCCACATACCATTATTCACTATATTTTTCATCTCCACCATGATTTTCACTGGACCTACCCCTATGAAGCTCCCTTTATTAAACTTGGTATCAACCATGAATTGGAGTTCCAATCCCTTTTTGGTTCAATTGGCCCACTGCCTTAGAGTTTTTAAAGGATTAATAGAATATTATATTTTTCATAAGAATCAACTGGACCAATCATAGTATTGGATGAGGACAGATCATTCTCCTTCTTTTCATATTCCCATGGGAACATGAGCCATAGCTACCTCATCAAGAATAAATTATCTTTATGTTGTACACCATGGTACACATTCAGAGTTAGTCTTTGTAGGAAAATAAACTTCCTCGAAAAATGGTGTTGATTTTATAACTAAAAAATTGGTTTCCAATACACCCTCAACAACAATGCTATGCCTCAATAGTCCAAGAAATAAAATCTCTAAAATATATTAGTAAAGGGAACTTGTCAATGGTGAATCAGAAAGTCTGACTAAACATGCTTATCATGACCTTATATCCCATATTGAAAGGGAAAATCACTAAAATATTATAATTAGTGGTCTGAAGTTCTTATTAGGAGGTATGATTGGATTTAGATATTTGAATCCTCCTATGGAAATTTCCTCTCAAATATAATTAATTGGAATATGACCATTCATGGATTATAGATTCATCACCTCCCTGACATTCCAAGAAACCTTATATAGATTCTCCAATACAGGTAATCCATGATTGATATGCTTCCCTATTTATAGCATCTCTACCATGACAAACATGCTAGGTATCTTCCCCATGTGGACATCTCTTACTAAGATCAACCCTCAAAATATCACTATAGTAATGAATCCGTCCAATCTCACTAATGGATAATAACCTATTTTGATAGATTACTCCAACGAATGACACAATATATCCTCTAGGTTTATATAGCATGAACCCTCTTTACCACTCTAGTATCCCATCAGGTAGGTTCATTGTCTTGTCAGAAGAATACACATTACATATTCCCCCTTAGCAGGATCCTTTCTAGGAAGTTCAAGAAGTATCAAAAAATGATATTCCACATGTATGTCTCTTATCCTCTTGTGGTCTTCATTAATGTGCATCATAAAATCGAGTAGATCATTTAGTAGAAATGTAATATGCTCTTGATCCTCCAATGTATTCCCAAAAGGAAAGAATTTTTCATATATTTCCCCATGACCGTGATCCTAGAATTATGGTGGAGGTCATAGAGGATAATTTTATCTTCCCCATGATGAAAATGGAATGTTCTTGTTTTATATGTTCATATAATCTACAACTCTACTATAACATCCTTCAGGTGATAAAAATTTAATTTGGAACATCATTTTACCACATATAGGATAACTCACCTCATCTCTTCTCCAAACTCTTAAAAAGACACACATACCTGGTTGCCTCAGGCCCATTATTCTCTGATGTTGGAACCCTCTTGTAGATCCCAACAATTGGTATAGACTTTATGTGTGATTATTCAACCCACCTTGACAATGGTCTTGTATTATGGGGGGTGGGGGTGCCTCTCTCTCTCTCTCCAATTGTCTCTTATCAAAGATGTTGACATGGTTATAATGGAAGCCTACTGTGATAAGGTATTTATCCTCCAGACATGGACATCGGTAGCCTAATTCCATTGGTAAATCCACAATATTCCTCTAAAACTATAAGATGATACGCTCTTACTCATTAGTGGGATGAGGGAATCATCCCCCAACGGAAATCCATACAATGGAAATCTCATGGAAAGGGTACATTCCTTTTGTAAATTTTACAGTAGTTTAAGTAGCCATTCATGGTTTGAATGGATCTATACATACTTTCTAATCATGATATTATTAACTATATATTCCCTTTGGAATGAGTCTACAAAACCTCCCTAGAATCTCATTAATAGACCATCAGATTTGTGACATAGTTTATTTTTCAATACATGTTCACCACGAATGATCATGAAGACCATTTTTGGGTGAACCAATTCATAGAGCCTCACTACTATGTAATGAATTATTAAAGATACAACAAGTATCATTATCTTGGTTCACTAGTTATAATTCATAGAGAAATTGTTTGAAGACATTCTATTCAAAGGCACGTTCACAGGGTGGGATGGATTCACACGAACAGAGATTGTCTCAGTTTTTCAAAGATATTATATGGATAATTCCCCCCTTGCACACAATTATTAGACGGGGTTCAAACTAAGATTCTCGTCAACATTCATTCCTATGAGCTTCTTGGTGTCCCCACACTCATGTTCATCACTTGGCCTCCATCGTGTTACACATTTACAATCACCTAATTTTTGGAAATTTACCTTCAGAATATCACCCTCATGTTCGTATCAGATCACATTATGAAGGGAATGATTTATTCTTCCTAAATATATACCATGGTATAGGTGGAGATGCACCATGAATTTTAGTGAGGGTAACCAATATCAAACAACTTAAAATCCTCCAATGGATCCAATTTCCTGAACCCCCTTCATGTATCCCATCAGACCTTCAAACACATGAAGGAATGTGATCATATTATTATGGTATTAACACCCTTTCTGACCACTGGATCATCATTGACATATGAATCCATCATTCTGATAGATCGTCCCTTGATGAAATATTCTCTTTGGGATTTGTGGCATGCAACCAAGTATCATGAGACCCAGTTTCCTATCATTATCCAGCTAATTACCCATCAAATGTATGATTACTTTAACCAGTAGACTTAGGATCCCCCATTTCATGATGCACCTATGAACAATGAGAATGTGAGAAAATGGATCACCTGTCGTACATGACCATCACGATCCTCCCATTCCATTATTCTAATTTACCCCTACTAGTGATAGGGAATCCTTTTGTGAAGGCCCAAACATTCCATGCATGAAGGAGACACTATTCATTAGTCGAGGCTTTGTGGAGCATTAAAAAAACATAAATCACTATTCCTTTGAAACAGACTCCATTTTGTGGGTTGTTACCCATGCATCGTGTGACATATTCCATTACAAATCCTTATTTTTCTAATACGCATAAAATCTTCATGAAGCCCCTCTCTAGAAAGAACCTTTCAGTGTTATACCATCTTCTATGAAGCCCTCAATGATATTATATAGTTTTTAATTGTCCCCTAGTGTAGAATCCCATAGTACATTTCCAATCCTATTTTTCTAGCATAGACACTCTAATGGATTTCTCTATCTAGCATAGTTTTGGTAACCTGGACCCTATAACTAACTATTCATCTTATGCCTCCCATCATGAATTTCTTGGAATGTGCACCATCCAAAGGTTCATGTATTATTGCAATGTATGTATAAGGGTGTATAGAACTAGTCATCCTCATTTTAGATATTTCATGTTAAACTATCAAGCGTCATTGTCTATAGCACAAGAAGTTAAAATTTATTCTCGTCTTGTACAATGGACATGAGGTGCCACAACTAAGGAATTATCTACTCCCACTCATATCTAGGGGATTGATATAATTAGATCATCCTCACATTGAATTAAATCCACATTGTGAATCCTCCTTTTATAATCCCCACACCATCACTCACTGATGGATCATCCATGATTCAGTCATTTGATATTCTACCTATTCTTTTTTATCACGTCGAGAATGAATCATGTGGGCATAGAGGTAGGTAGTGAATGTAAAAAAGCTCTTATAAGCATCCCTCCTAGAGTAAACCCTCTTCACCTCATTAGCAAACTACATGGGTTCCGACGACAACCTACTAAACATGGTACATAGAAAGGCTCCATGATGAATAATTCAATGAAATGGTAAACTATAGTTCTCCTACCTAGGGATGTAAATTCATGTTGTGACACACTCCCTTTATGGGACACATCCCATGGATCCACCTCCAGCGGGTTTTTGGATCCATACTCCCATACAACATACGTCACCTCAACCTTATCCCGATGTGATCACTTTATCCTCTTCCACCCATTTTGGTCGTCTTAATGAGAAATGTAAAACAAAAGGCCATGTTTCTATATGGGCCGCCTCCATAGATGACCTGGCACAATATCCATCCTTATTGGATGTTAACAATGAACAATCCTCAGCATGTCAACATATATGTAGCCATGTGTATCCCTCAATTCCATGACCTATTCAGGAATTGCATTGATATTGATCTTTATCTTCTATACAGGGTATGTAAGAATCGTCTCTGTTCATCATGACCATCATCCATTCCCATCATTGAAATTCTTTGTTTTTTTATGTCTCAATGGATCGTGACACAACCTAGAGGATAAAATTATTTTGGGTCACCATCTATATACTCCATTCTCAAGAGAAATTTTATTAGTGGTCTTGTCACCCCATTATTATATATGTGGACTTTGATCCCTTCCTTATACTTTTTTATATAGAGTGGCTCCTTGTGGTTCTATCCCATCACCCATCACACTCCATTGATTCATCTAATTCCATCTCAGATACATCAACCATGTGGATCATGATTCTAAACAAACCCACAACATCTCAGTGATATAATTCAATCCTTTTGGGATGTCTCACTTCGTAAACCCCAACCAATCTATCACTACTCTATGTATCACTCAAGAATATGACCATGCATAATTCACAAAAAATCCATTTTCATCAAAGCAATTTCGATCCTCTTAACTGTGAAATATAGAAATATGTAAGCCACATTCACCATCACCCAATAAATATATATTTATTTTGATCATTGTATTCTAAAAATCATATATAAGATGCATCGCTAATGGTCAAACTCAGCCAATAGTGATCCATGGTATCCACCTCTTTGGGGAACACCTACCTTATCCACACTCAGTGGTGTCCAAATCATCATTCATGATGTAAAATGATCCATTTATCAAACACACAACTCCATGTCTACTCCCATTTGATGATTCAATCTATCTATTTAGTAGACCATCCAGTTGTTCTATTACATTTTTTAACCATTGTGATATTTCTTCATGGAATTTTCTAATCTATATCACCTCATCTCCTTAAGACGTTAAATAATCGGCCCACATTCTATTAAAGATGGGATGATTCAGAAAATATAGGGAATACATGCCACTAGTATAAGATACATTGTGATCACAAAATATACCTTTGGTTCCGCAACTTTGATAATACCTCTCAGTAGTAATAAAACATAAGTTCAAATGTTCAAAATTCTATACATGATATTGATTCTCAATGTGAATTCTATCCTAAAATAAGTTTGATTCCCTGATGATACATCCTGGAATAACTAGATATAAGTAGTGTAATTAACCTACATCCATAAAGATATGGAACTGAGAGTGGGTATCTTAATCTAGAACTAAAATATATAAGGCATACATAGACTTGGAAATGAATTATAAGGTGGAATCCATGTAAAGAGGAACTGATATTCCATCATCTTATTTTGATTATTGAGAATACATTATTGAGAATGTGATGAATGTAACCCTCTATTGGAAAGAGGGAAAGTAGGACACAATGAATATTTATGAAAATAATGACACAGACATACCTAAAATACGAGTGAAAGAGCATGTGGATGGGGTAGACGTGCCCTGATAGAATGTTTCAAATATGGGAACAATTACCAAAGAAAAAATTTGAGTATAACCATAAAAGAACATGTAAAATTTTGTTATGGTAGTGATTGGTGGGCCTTCATAAAAATAAATCCATATCTAGATACTTCCATGGATATATTTTTAGAATAGATAGAACTAGGGGTGAAAATTTAATTAATGTATGATGGGCCTGACTCACTATAACCTGATACATAACTACATTCCTTACTATCCACAGTGTTTCATAGTCCATGGTGATATTATTATGATAATCTACATTTTCATTAAAAACAAGTATAATTTAATTAAAAATAAAACATATATTACTATTCTGATTTTTCCATTAAAAATAGTGGATATTGAAATTTTACAAATGATTATATATTATTCTCACTATGATAATTGTCACCAGCACTATGCTTTTTGGGTTTTGTTAATGTGAAGAACATGAGGGATTAATGGTAACATTGATCTTTATGGATAAGGTGGTGGAAACGACCAACCAAATGTGATATTTATATGATTGATTGATATTTTTTTCATTCCCAATAAGTTCTACTAAATTATGATAAATAAAATATACCTCAACCAAATACCCAACTCACCATAGAAGAGAATAATGTAATTTTATAAGATCTCTAGTGGTGGTGATCATGGATGAAAGAAGGCTATACTTCCATCTTTCACAAAATGTAGAAGGATAAATCAGTGAACTCTCTCCATAGAATAGAGAAATGATTTATGTTTGGGAATTAAAGACATAAATGAAGGAATTACCATGGAAAAATGAAGTACATAATATATTTAGTTAAAGCTCATCCTAATAATATTTTCATAGTTCATTTCTTTAATCCTGGGGAACACAGGAATTAAAGGTGTCAATTCCCTCTTTTTTATGATAAAACCTAGACCATGGATGAACCTATAAGTAAATTAATGGATGATTAATTTATCGGATTGTGTTGAATTGTAATCCATAGTGAATATTATATCTAGTGATTGAACTTATTACAAAGACGTTCCATTATATTTATTTTTGAACTTATATTAACATTATTTTTGAAAAAAAATATCCTATAGGTCATGTGATAGTCTTTCAGATTTGGAAATTCCATAGGGGCTGAACCCACAACTAAAGGGTGATAAGGGTGAATTGCATACCACTAGCCTATATGATGTACACATTAAACTAATTTTGTATAGTTAACTGATATAATGGGTAAATATTATTTTTAAATAAGGGATGTTATTTAATTATAAAAATAACCATTGGATTTAAAAATATTTAGAGGATTATGTGATTAATGTTATTTTTGAATATGTTTTCTAATTTTGGAATGCTATAAGATTAAAGAGAACATAATGTAATGAGGAAAATGGGTATATTTATCTCTAGGAGTCAAAAGTGATTTTATTGTGACATATGGTGATTCATGATATATATATAAATTATTATAATAAATTTTATATTATGTGATTTTAGAAATTAGATTTTTTGTATGATACATTAAAAATGATTGATTTTATTCAGAAGACTATGTTATTAAATTCATCATATTTCTAGGTTTCAATCATTCTCTTGAATATTTTTCGAAAGGATCATTTTTTGGTGAATCAACCATGTAAAACATTGGGTACTAGTATTGAATATTGGATACTAATATAGATTTCACCATATAATGGTTTATTCTTATTGCGCAATTAAATAAACATTTCCATGAATTTTTTATAATTATTATTTTATAAAGTTAAGTGTAATATCTAATTATAAGTTGGTAGATTATGGGAACTATAGATTTTTATTGGAAATATTAATGTGTGAAAAAATCATCTTGGTCATTCATTTCGAGGTAAAAATAATGAAGTGATAATAGATCGAAGCACAACCACTTGATATGATTATTATTATAACAAGTAATGTAATGATGTTTAATTAATATCCCATGTTCATTTATAGATAGTAATTCCATCTCACAACCCTTGAAAAAAATAATTTGAAATAAAAATCATGTCTATTAACATTCCTTAATATGATAATATTGGTATTTAAACTGATCACAAAATTTGTTTTTTGTGATGATTTACATTCTAATGACCATATCCTCAATAATTTTCCATCAGAACATGATTGTTAGATATTTCTTTTATACCCATGTTATCACTTTCCTGTAATGTTATCCTATCTAAAAAACCAATTTGTTTTATGAAATTATCATTTCCATTCTATCTTAATTAAGTGGATTCTTTAATAACCTTATTTCTAATGTGGGGTTTCCAAAAATGGGACCCTCCAGTCTGAATATCTCATTTTCATGAAAACATTAAAATAGGGGGGATAGAATTTATTTATAAGTGGGATATTGTAAAACCCCATGATTTTATTGTACATCTCTTTTTTTTAATTTTACATCTTTGATATATTATGGGAAAAAAATATAAATAATATTATATATTTAAATTTTATATTTCTGGAATTGTGGAAATAATGAGATGAATAAAATTATCATAATATAAATTACATAGGGTTTATAAAATGTATACATTGATTACAAATCAATTTGAAATAAAAAATTGTTGAACATAAAAAGTATTTTTCATTAAAACCATTTTTCTCCAAAAAATAAAATTTTATATCAACGAATAAATTAATCATGGTTATTGAAGAATTTTAATGAAATTTATATGTCCTTTATATTGAATTTATTTTTTTAATTCATTCATTATGTTTGATAGGATTAAGGTAACAATAAAACAATTTTTATGAGTAAAAGATATAATTTATAAAAGTAAATATTTTCTCCATTTATTGGTGCCCATATTTTAAAACAAAATTTTGAGAATTAAATAAACTATATTTCAAAAAATAAATATTATTTTTGAAACATAAGATGAAATTTTAAATTGGTTCAATTTCTGGAAATTTTATGTTAACATTTATTTTGATGAATACTAAAGTGACCATTGGAATAGTAATATGATCATTAAGAATAATAGTCATACCAATATAATTACTTATACCTATTTTAAACTATAAATAATTTTTAGGAATTTCATAAATGTATATATGTTATATTTATATCATATAATACGATAATACATGTTTTGGAAAGAATAAACTATGTATTGGTATTTTTTGAAACATAAAATGTACATTTAATAATTTATAATTAATATAATGATATAAAATAATATTTATATTCAAAATTTGAATTCATAAATATATATTTTGTTTAATTATGATTAGAAGATTATTTTACAAGGCCATAATCAATTTTTAAAAATATCATAACATTAGTTTCAATTTTAAATTTTGTTCTTTTTTGAGTAAGTAATGATTTTATTTAGATGTTGATTTTTTCATATTTAGTAAAATGTTTTAACAAAATTCAGTTAATTACTTAATTCTACATATCTAAAAATGTTAATGGAATTTTTTTTTAGATTTTCCTAAAATATTTTTTTTCGTGAGTAGTGAAATACATAATTTTTGGCATATATACATTATAAGATAATTACACTATTAAAAGTTTAATGAATTATGTTACGAAAATTTCTTGAGATGAAAATTCACTAATTGTTGTATTTAGTAAAAATATTAATAACTACTAATAATCATGTCCCAAAATAATAAAAAAATAAATTAAATAATAAAAACCCATCTCCTCCATTATAAATACAGCGCCTCCCCACCTATTCTCTTCAAACCTCAAAAAATATTATGCTTCTTTATATTCATCCCATTAAAAATAAAAAACATCACACCCCACATATTTTTATTTATTTTATATCCAAAATTACATTTCATTATTCATTAAGGATTTTTTCAAGGATAATATTTCAGGTGGTAAATCATTTTTCGTTCTCTATCAATTTATTTTATATTATTTATTTTTTATTATTTCCATAACACAAATGTAAAAAAAATAAATGAAAACTATTTTATATTATATATGATATAATTTTGTTATGTTAATGAAGTTTCCATTATCAAACCCTTCATCTGCCTCTTTTATTCTATGTATGAAAACATCATCAACGATGAGTTGATTTACCACCGTCATGGACAATGCAACTTCATTTTCTATCACCACCTTCATGGATATTTATAAACAAATAATTAGGAATAAAAGATATTTTATTATACGTATTATATGTTATTTAGTTTTATGGAACTACTATATATACATTAGATTACATGATATGAAAAAAATTATTCATGAATATCAAAAAACTGATAGTATAATCTAAACTATTATCATTAAAGTCATATCAAGTGAATCACCCACACATCTGTAACAAAAACATATATTACCAATAAATAATATGTATTATTATTGATAACTTATATATTCAATTCATGATATCCATTTTTGTTTTACATGATGTTTCAGACATATATATGAGTCAACGAATAATGTACCCAAGGAATCAAATACTCCCAAATGTCAAAATTTAATCTTATAAATCATCATAAACAGAATATATGAACATAATAAAATAATAATAAATTTAATAAAGTGTGAATAATGTTTTATATTTTTGTATTAATTACTCTGTTTTTGTTGTCAAGGACATTATGTACAATTTTAGAACACTTTAAGACAATTGTCAAGGGGTTTTCTCATCTCACATTCTTTTATGCGAGATATGGCTTTCCGTTAGTATGATTGTATGTGTGTTTTATGTATAATATCTTTTATTAAATCATATCGTGAATTAATTTATGTTAATCGTTTTAAAATGATTCATTTTATGATTATAATGTTTTTGGGAAACATTTTTATTCATTAAATTGTGTTAAGGTATTCACCACGAACATCCATTTTTTATTTGGTTTATGCTTTATCTATCATTTCCCCAATTAAATTGAAATTTATTTTTATATAGTTAAAATAAAATATTTTTAAATGTTCTAAAATAATTTATTCATAGCATTTCATCATTCTCTGATATTTAACTACATGTTTTACAAGTATCTATTTTCAGTACATGTTGATAAGGATGAATGATTAAAGGGATCATACGAATTTTATACCAATTTACATCTATGCTTCTTAATCTACTTTAATACACCAAAATTATTATAAATTACTTATTTTTATCATTAAAAAATATTTAACTATTTTTTTAGTTTTATGTAGACAATTAGTCATTATTCATATTTAAAGGCTCATTTAATTTTCCTAAACCACACTATGGTGGCCCATTTATAAAAATTCATAAAAACTATGTTTACATATTTTCACTTCAGTTGAACAAAAATTATTCATAAAAATTATTAATTCTTCCTTACATTTAATTTTGGGAAATATGATTTTTCAGTTGATTTTAAGAAAAATAAAAATTATTTTCCAAAATAACTCTTATTTTCAATGTAAAATGTGTTTTTCTTGTCTCACTTATACTTATTAAAGATATATGCCTTGTTCAAAATATATTATTTTTGTGTGGTGTATTCAAATTCATCTAATATATTATATCTTCAATAGTCTTATTCTCATTATATTCTATTTTCCATTTAATGTTATTCCCTCATAGGGATTATGAAATAATTTTTTGAAATTATATGGGAAATTTTAGAGTGTTTAATGATTTTTTTCAGGAAATTATCTATATAATCATTTAAAAGTATATTCAAATATATCAACATCTTTTTTTGATTATTTATAATTCATATAGAATTATTTATTATGATACCATATTTCATATAAAATTGAAGGGTTCATGATCAGTATGAAAAAGGATATTCTATTTTGGCACCATTCATTGTTTACTATTATGTTACTCAAATTTATTATTCAAACATTTCGATATTAAAGCTTCTGTTATTTAGGTTTCACCCTTTTTATATGATAAATGTAATGGACATAGAAACTGATGTGAGGGACCCTTCAAATCCCTTCAATGCATCAGTATATATAATGAGAAAAACATGTCAATGTTTTGGTTGAGGCCTTACATATTAATATAGAAATATTGGTTGATGCCTTGATAGTAAGTTTATGATGTTATGAATTATGGATTATCTCATTATGATTTCTGAAAATTATAATCCATGTGATCATTAAAATATTATAATATCCATGTTTATCTATCTTTCTAATTTTTTTATTTATCATTAGTTTTTTATTCAAATTATACTCATGTCATGTTATTCTCATGATTATGTTATACTAGAATTTTTTTTTGTCATTCAACATTCCTTATTATTTTTTATAACTTTCTCTATATTTCTTATCCTTACTGAGAACCTATGATCACCACTTTCTTATATTTAATTTTTCCCCAGGATGTGAAGATGTATATTTTGAATGACATCAATGGATAATCTATGAGTGTTTTTTTTTTCAAATTGATTTGTTGTGTTGTATTTCAATTAAAGTTGTAATGTAAAACATTTACATGTATTTGGTTTTCCAAATCTATTAAACTATTCAGTCTTTTGGGATGAGAATTCCTTGAAAATTATAACAATATAAAAATATATAACAATATCTACATGCTACTGGGGTTGGGTTCATTACACAACCACTCCCTAGAAATACAACTACCTTAGGATTCAGTCATTCCACGATTAACTATAGTTGCGGATTAAAGGTCTAGAGTGTTATGTTGGTATAAAAATAAATGTTTTTTGTTACCATCTATAAATAGGTTATATGAAATCAATTTTAAATCTGCTAGTATCTCTTGTGGTACTATGTATTAAGGTAATACCAATGAAATTGAATAGGAATATGGTTGATTCCTTCCAAAGATTAATTAAGTGGGGGAAGGGCTAAACACAATATACTGTTGGGTCTAGTAATTGTGTGGTGTGTTAGCTAGAATAAATACGCATTGATATATCCTTTTACAAAAAAGGGGTTGCCTATGTGGTAGGGAGTAAGGATTACACTATCGAGAAGTATAATTGGATCACGTTTCTATCCAGTATCACTTTCATTTATCTTTAGAATGATTGATCATGTTGATGGGTTAGGACGAGGGAAGGCGTGTTGGGGAATGTGGAATAACCATGTTATAAAAAATACTTTTGATGTTAGGGTGGAACCTGAGTAGTATACCCTATAATCCCACATTCAAAATACTGAATCTTGAATAATTGAAATCCCCTTGGGATATTTATGATGTAGGTGGTGAAACAAGCATGACATGTCTATGTGGTAATGCTGTTAGGATGCAGACCTAGTGACAAAGATAACATGATCGATACTTGACGCTACATTGGTCTTTCAAGAAATGTTCCTCAACCACAATTCCTTGTGATTATGGGATTTGTAAAGGGTCTAACATACCTAAATAGAGGGAATTTCTTTCATAATAAAAATATTATTCTACTGAATGTTTTTAAAGTGTTGAATTATAGGGTATACCATAGATTAAATCATAAAAAACAATTTAGATATATGATTTATTGGTTATTATGTTTGTAATATATTCATGACATAAATTTTATCCCACATAACATTAATAATACGTTGAGAGGACCCAATAATTTATTCTAGTAATTTAATATTCATCTCTAGATACATTAGTATTAACTACAGTACTTAAAGGCATTAAATTAGATTTCATCAATATTGAAATGATTGTATGAGATTTGTGTAGTAATTACTAAAAATATAGGAAAAAAATCTTGTAGTATTCATACATAACCCTAATGTTGATAGAGGAACAATGATAACAAAATATATTGAAGGGGTCTTTATAAAATAAATAATATGAATTAGAACTTTTAAATTAACAGATACACATCACATAAAAGGAGAACAATAGTTCTTTAAGATATATATTTACATTCCGACTATGTACATTCACCATATATATCTGAGTGACGTCATAAATATATAATGATGTAATAACCAATGTGTTTATGTTGGGGTGGTAAAAAGTTAATTATTAAATTAGTTATATATATTATTCTAGATGAGATAGGTTGATTAGTTGATTAGTATTATCCCTTTTTATTGTGGATTATTTGAAAAAGTAAATCTCATATTCCTTCATATATTATTCATATAAGATTACAAATGATTATAAATATGCAATAGTATCAAATAAAACATAATGAATTGAACACATTTAACAATTAATGGTTATTTATAAAATGGTGGTACATAGTTTGGGGAAATTTTATTGTTTTATAAGAAATAATTTGTACTGATTATATTGATTTAAATTGAGGGAATAATGTCATCAATAATACAAAAACAATTTATCAAAAAGAGGGGATTAATTAATTATATTTACATGAATAAAGATCTTATAGAAGAAAACGTTTTAATGTTGTCACTTGGGAGAAAAAGCTACATTAATAATACATAGGCTCAAATGATATTTCAATCATTATAAACAACTTTAAACTTCTCTAATATTATCTTGAGATAAATTTTATATGGGATC
This sequence comes from Viscum album, assembly GCA_963277665.1. Taxonomy (NCBI): domain Eukaryota; kingdom Viridiplantae; phylum Streptophyta; class Magnoliopsida; order Santalales; family Viscaceae; genus Viscum; species Viscum album. The sequence continues at coordinate 473,761,766 of OY728141.1, read as the reverse complement.
TACAATTTTTTAATGAATGATACCATCCAATTAAACTATAATTATTATTTGATTATTTTGGAAAATTGTTGGCCTATATGTTTATTATTATGTAATGCCTAGGTTAGGTTATTGGGGCTTCGCTCTGAAAACCTTTTTTTGTGTTATACATTAATGTGTTATTTAATGCATGTGATGCGGGTAAATTTTTTTAAATTAATAGTCCATAAAATTATATTTTTTAATAGTTTATAATCAATTTAAATAATTTTTTTAAATGAAAAAAATGACTAACCCCCCCCCCCCCCACCCAACATTAGCAGATTTATCCATTCATTATTAAAAAAAATTTATAATATCTTGTAAAATATAATTAATATGTTATAATGAATAAAAAAATATATAAAAAAACATTGACATAAAATCATTAAGGTAAAACCATTTATGGATAGAATAAAAGGATAATACATTATAAATATATCTATTATTGTATATAATAGTCTTTTATATAAAATTATTCCAATCATAGAAAAAATTTTGAATTCTGAATTTAGTTTGTATGTGGAACGTGAAACATGATGGTAAATGTCAAAATAAAATTCTCATATCTTTAACAAACAAGTTTTACACTACGGTATGATTAATAAATTAGTAACGGAATATTTGGAAAAGAATAAAGGATCAGACGATGAAAATTTAAATATTATCCAAGAAAAAGGAATTAAATATATAAATGTTTGTTTGAGGACCTCAATATTTCTCTTTAATAAAACAAAAATTATTTCTTTCTCTAGATTTGATGAAATAATTAGAAATAATAGAGGATTTAGAAAAAATTTATGAATGAATAAAACATTATGGTTATGTTAATGATCAAATTAATCAATATATTTGATCATATTATTTTATCCCTTAATGATATAGATTTATTATCTATAGATGAACTGAAAAATATAATTGTGGCATGTGATATGTGGAATTCATCAAAATTTATTAAAATAGACGCATAATAGATATAATTTTAATCCATGACAAAAATTTAATACAACACCTAAAAAGATGAATATTTAGATAAACTAGAATATAATGAAATATAGGAAATTTGAAGATAATATCTATTTTCATGAAAAAAAAATTATTTTTAAAGAAACAAAAAAAGGCATGACTATCTTAAAATGTTTCATATGATACATAGTTGGGAATTGTTCATTCAATTTCTTAATGATGAATAATAAATATGAATAATATATGCCTAATTGAGAGCCTCAAAATACTATATGGAATTTTGATAAAAAGGTATGAAAAAAATTATTTAAAAGAAGTAAAATTATTCTTTAAAAAATAAATGAATTTTTTATTTCATGGATGGAGAAGAAATAATTTTAATTATTCAACATCTAATTAAGAAATTTCTGGGATATTCATAAAAATAATAGGCCATATTAGACAACATGAAAAATCTTATGAATAAGGATAAAAAGTCGGGTAACATTAATATTAAATAAATGAAAATTAGTATCTGATGCATTTACTATAAAAAATAGAACTGTCATAATTTAGCATTACATATTAAAAAAATTTGCAGACAATAAATTTCAAATTGGTGAGGGTTCCCTCATAAGGTATTGTGATTACATTGAGATAATACACATATTAAAATAAATGGTATCTAAACCTGAAATAGTAATGAATGATAAAATGTAGAATATTATTTAATTGGAATAAGTTATGGGAAATAAAAAAATCCATATGTATTGAAGGACAAATAACTCTGAAGAATTTGATTGACGATTTCAATAATTTAGTTGGTTTTGCTGATGAAAATTTATAATTTTATATCTGTAAATATAATTTTTTATTATAGAAAAAACAATACATTGAATTCTACTAAAAAATTTTATTCTATAAGAAATTTTTTATTTTTTATAGTGAGAAAAATAAAGAAATTATTTCTGTTAAACTAATGGATGTTAAAAACAACATCAAGAAGATTTGATTCTCCATGTCTTAACTAGAAGGAATACATAACTGGAGGTGAACCCCTTGATAATTCAATAAAATAATAGTCATTGATTTAGAGTGGTTGAGGTTTAAATGATATTAATATGGATGGGAACTAATACAAACATTCCATTACATATCAAGAAAATAGAATGCATCCATGAAGGAAGATTAATAGGGGGTGGTGGTTATTTCAAATTAAAAATATTAATATTAAAAATTAGAGAGGTAAATGGAACGAATATTAATATTTGAAATATCTAATAAAAATTAATTTCTCATACATTTATAAATAATGTATAATATTTGATCATTCTATTCCATCTAATACACAATTAATGGAAATTCATCTAAGATATGATATATTGATTAGAAAATAAAAAGACAATGGAAAAATGGAATATTAGAAATAGTGATTTTTTCCATCACATCTAATACGAAGTAGATTATATGGATTATTTACAGGGTATTTCCATCACATATGACTAGTGATGTTAAAATTTATTATATATTGATAATTATAATATAGGAGTTTTAAGCATTGGAAAATTATGATCCCTACAATTCAAAGAATGTGGAAAACCCATCCTTGATTATCAAAATTTGTAATCCAATTATGTTTATTTTACAGTTCAAGTTAAACAAAACATTCATTGTCTACTCTAGATATGTGATTATGGAAATTATTTGATCATCCAACTAAATATTATCATCTACTGGTTCTTGAAATATAGATGAACTATTTCTGAAGGAGTAAGAAATGAATAAAATGTGTTTTAAAGTATAAATAAATTAACTTGTATTACATAAGTGAAATTTGAAAAAATAAATTATATAATTGGAAAAAATGATATAATTGAAAAAAACATGATAATATACTCAATGTAATATTCTATAAAAGATTTCACATTCTTTAAACGAGGAATAACCACTCCTTATGAATGTTATTAAAAAGGAAATATAACAAAAGAAAAACAAAAAGATTTATAAAATTCTATCAAACAGAAGACATGAACATATAAATTATGATCTATATGGACTAAGGAGGCATCAATCATTGAATTTTTATTTTTTCCTTGTTCTTTTTTACATATCTCATATTTCATGTGTTATGTTTTTAAATAATTAATCTAATTTAATGGAAATGGTCAAGTTTTACAATAAGGAATATAAAAAAACATAGTGTATAAATCATGATTATTAATGTGGAGAATGTAAAGTAGTTGAATTTTAATTATATTAATTTATATTAGTCAAAAAAAGAGTTAATCATAAATAATATATCCCATACACAACTCAAAAAAGGGTTTGTTGAATAGAATATTGTATGTGTTGTTGAAATTAAATGTACCATATTTACAAAATGATAAATTCATATGTTCTTTTTATGTTAACCATAAATTTTTGTACAAGAGTTTATGATAGATATACTCTTTCAAAAGGAATTTATGATAAATCATATTACATGTTGTTTAGAGAAAACAAATGGAGAAATATTTTACAGTACTTTTACATCTAGGCACAATTAAACAAATAAATTTAAATATTGGATAAATTGTGGAAAATATGATGAACGTATTTTCATGGGCTACACAACAAAAAGAATGAACAATATATTCTTTAACATTTAGTCCTAAAAAATAGAATTAAAATGTGACTATTGGGTAATTAAATATAATTATAAATCAACTGAGTAAGGAAATGTAGAATCTTATGAGGAAATAAATGATTTCTACAACTTTTCCAAAATAACAAGTGAAAAATATTTAATTCACGAGACCATGATCAAACAAACATTCTTCAATGAATCAATCAATCAACATGATTATAATTTACGTATGAAGATAAAATTTTGGACCATAAAAAACAATGAAATTTTTTGCTAATATCATCTGATTCTATCATGATTCAGTGAGAATAAATATAATGATAAGAATAAATAATCTACTGACAAGTGTCCCTAGGTGGATTCTCATTCATTATTTAAATATGTTCACAATCATGAATGTATAATATATTGTAATGATGAATTTTATTAGATTGGGAGTACTGAAATCATGGAGAAATTCCAAAAATAAAAAAAATCATCTTAACTTTTTTGGCCTTAAACAATAAGAATATGGAAATTGGATATGTTTCTAGAAATTATGAAATATTAAATTAAAAATGATAATCAAAATTTTAGAAAGTTTATTTTATTAAAATTTCATTTCTTAGTGGTGGATTTGATCCCAATGAATTGTTTTTTGAATTTACTTCTCTTCAGATGAATAAGGTGTGTCAGACAGATGTTAGGTTTTTATTTATGAATAAAGTTGTTTAATTAATTTTTTATCTCTAACAAATTGAGAAATTCTTACTTAATATGGATGTATTTATCATTTTTAGTCTCCATAAATATTTTTATGAGTTTAAATATTCTACACGTTGATGTAATTATTAATTAAATATATTACTAAGAAAATTTAATTACTCTAATTGAATAGATTATTTCATATATATTTGTGAAAGTGGTATAATATTAAACTCTAATAGTCTTCGATTATGTTGGTTACATAATATTTGTGACTTATAAAGATCAATATTATATAGAATTTATAGAATAAATGACTAAAATAGTTGTATATTTTATTAAATGGATAAATGAATTTCTTTATATGGATATGGGTCATAAAAAGTGAACTCTAATACAATTTAATTACTCTAATTGAATTTTTTATTTAAGTATATCTTTTGGAGAGTGGTATGACATTTAAATCTAATAGTCCTCTATAATGATGGTTACACAATATTTCTGACTGATAAAGATCAATATTTTATAGAATTAATAAAATAAATGACTAAAATAGTTGGAAATTTTATTAAATTGATAAATGAATTTGGTTATACGGATATAGGTCATATAAAATGAAGGATATCTCTCTCTATCAAATGATAAATATTATTGTGATTTATCAAGGATGTTCATCATGGATGAACCAAAATATATTTCCTCTATTATTTATATTGGATTAATTTCGAGAGAGGATAGATATAGTGAATGTTTCAATGAAATATATTTCTAGAATTTTTTTGGTTGCTTACAATATCAATTTATATCTCTTCTAAAAATTCATCGTATAGTTACTTCATGTGATAGTTATCAATCAGATCTGAAGGGTCACACATAATAGCTACAATTTTTTTTCTTATTTGTTACTAATGAAAAATAATCATTGGATTTATGTTTTGTATAATTGTTAAGTTGAACTTACTATAGTTAATGGATAACAATTGGTCCAATGACTTCATGTCCTATAATTCCACATCCTGAGGTACTCACTATTTAATATAATGTTGACTTTCCTATCACAGTAATTGATGAAATCCATTTACTAAAATTATATATGAATTTTAATATATTGATGATGTTAGTTATTTAAATTAGGATTTATGAATAAATTTTAATGTACAATACTTGAATTTCATTACTGAATATCCATTATAAATTTACTATGATATTGAATTTGAATTTGATCTCTAAAAGAACAGAGTTGAATATTTCATATCAATTCATACTAAAAAATATGATATATATTCAAGTATAATGTATTTATTGTGGAAGATGAGGTTGATTATAAATCAATTAAGTATCAAATTATTGATATTTTAACTAATTATATTCCAAAATAATGTTTAGTGGAACTAAGTCCAAATCATTAGGTTAAACCTTTTCAGACTGCATACTAGATTTTTCTGTAATCCCCCACATGTGACATGGATTACACTAAAGAAGTGGGATGAGAGAAGTGAATGTGGTTATCAATTAGATGTTGTAAAAAAATTTCAATATTAATTTGAATTGTGCATGGAGTTATCATAAAATGGGTTTAAAAATTCAATTTAAATGATGAAACAAACTGAATTTTCACAAAAGTGTGGTTCATTATTCCACCATTATTCATTATTTTATCTAGGTAAAATTTTTCTACAACCTAATAATGTTTTTGGGAGTGTCCGAGGATTTTTTTGAGTGCTATGTTCTGGAATATATTGAAACAAAATATATCACCTAGTTTTCACATGTTTAGTGATAATTTTTCTAGGTACACATTATACAGGGGAGGCCACATGGTTTTTGTTCAATTGTGTGAGCTAGGATGCATGCCCTTGTTTTATTTTAAAGGATAGTGATAGTGGATTTTTGCATTGGATGAACAATATTTCCCATATTTTGCCCCTACCCATGTGAGTGGGGTTCAAATGCAGTGGTGGAACATGTTTGGGGGACAATTTTTCCAATCGTGCAGCCAAACCATGAAACATAGTTTTGGGGGTGATTTTATTATTTTTCATTAATAGAATTAAAATCTAACTCCACTATCTAATTTATTCTACCAATGATAAAATACATATTTTCTTCTATGGGATTTATTTTCCTCCTGACCATGGCATCAAGGTAACTCCTTCAATCGAACTCCAAATAGTCTTTCGTCAGACGTATTCAATTCATATAATAAATATTCTTAATACTCATACTTCCATTATTAGGTTCTCCTTTCGTATCATGAGATATTTAGGTGAAAATTCATATTCCATATTTTCAGGGAGTTGGAAAATTATTATATTATCTTTTATTTGAGTTCAATCTAAATAAAAATATTGGATGACGAGTCATCTACAACCCAATGGTAGGTGGACTATCTACTTTACATAAAATTTGTTCAACATTTATTGATATGAAATTTTGTCTCTTAACATCCATTTCAACACAATTTTCATAAATACGTTATATCTTTCTAAATAAATATATTCATGTTGTTATACACCCATATACCATTGATATGTTTTTTATGGTTTTTGAAAAAATTCATTTCCTCCCCTTTTAATCCGTAATTTAAATTTCTACCTTCATATAGAAGATAATAAACCAAACTAACTCCATTGTTGTCTGGATTAACTCTAGAATAGAAATTTTTTTATTACTTATATTCAATATCTTAGTTTAATTGTTTGTAAGTTGGTAGAAATGAAACCCCACATTATATATAATTATAAATGTAAATTGTATAAATTTTGATGCTAGTGATCTATTAGGATTGAGGAATTGTAATGATCAATATATAATGAATTGATATTGGTATTAGTATTTCTTGGATATTAGTTGTTGAAAAATAGTTAAAGGATTATTCAATCATCAATTTTCATACTTAAATCATTTGGTTTAGTTATCATGTCGTACAGGGATATTCATTTTGTTGGGAAATTCTCTAGATGTTCTATGTTTCTGCATATTGGGTGATGTGAATCAATAATCATCCCAATATCCCCAATGATAGTAAATATGTGTCCTATTAATTATGTTCTAGTTACACTAGACTAGATTCCCTGAGAGGTGGTGAATTAGGGTGTGACAAATTAAAAAAACTTCCCCTATTGATCTTTTGTTGCTGTTAGACAAAACACTCTCCTCTCTCTCCTTCCTGTTGTAGAGTATGAATCAATCTTAAAACATCCTCATGAAACATCAATTTTACTTGGTTCACCCTCACTAGGCTATGTCTAAGGAGCTTACATTTTAAATGTACATAATTACCGAATCTATTATAAGCGGAATTCTATTTCCAAGTTAGAAGTGGACTCACCATACCTCCTGAATTACAACCATTCACAATTTGAGAACTCACTGCTCTCTCAAATATATATGGCTCACTAATTCTTCAGAAGATCCAATTACATATTAAAGAATTGTTGTTCCTTTAATTATCTTTATTGAGAGAATCCCTCAATATATATAGATTAATTGTTGAAAACCAAAATTCATCCCCAGATGAATACCCCTTTGACGCTAATAACCAGGCAACATCCATTGGAAATAACATTTCAATGCTCCCTACATCGGAAAACATTAAATTTTACAATGATCAAGCAAGCCTCTTTGATGTCCCTACTTTTACACAATGCACACAACTTCACACAGATTACTGCATCACAAATATGAAGCCTTCAAAGAGCATTGGTCGTCGAATAGCTCAAGCCATCGAAAAGTGACTTCCTTCACGATGATCAATGATACAACACAAAACAAACCCCTTTCACAGAGCATGATTAGCTACCATGATGATCCTAAAATTTGCAAAGCAAACTTCTTCCATGAACCTCCTTTTGTATTTGAGAGCTATAAATATTTATTAAAAAACACTCTCTCTTCTCAAGGGGGTCGGGCTTAATTATAGGTGATTTCACTAACTATAGAACCTTTCATGTAATAACAACATCACGTTATCTCAAATTGATAGGCTATGAAATTCCAAAACAAATTCTATATATATCTCATATCAACATGGTAATCATCAGATCATAGATCTCATTGTAATTGTGGAGCATTCCATCAATACCTTTTGTGATTTCATTGTAGTGCTACATCACTATGTCCTTCAACTGTGTAGTTCACGTAGCTTTTCATAGTCATAGATCACACTGTCAATATTCATCCAGTCTATATGAAATTTACTTCATGAAGCCCATATTCATGAAACTAATACCTTTTCCATATTGTGATGAGATCATAGAGGAAATCCACTTTTCATGATGCTCACAAAATCCCAAATTATGGATCCCAATAATTTGGAAAAAACTGAAAAATTGGCACCACCTTGTATCTATTCTTTTGTACCACCTCCATGTCATCCATTCATTTTTAAAGTTTCATTGTCAACATGGAATGTCACAAAATTCTCTGGGAATCCACCATTCACTTGGATTTTTCAACAAACACAACCAACCCAAAAGTTCGTCAATGTTACCTTGAGGGATTTTTTCCCAAAATTCTCCCCCTTTGGGTTTGTTGAAAACACTTCTCAATACGATCCTTGCAAAAATAATACCTCACCGAATCTCCTTGCATCATCAACCATCATTTACCTCTTGTGATTCAAAAAGAAACAAAATATTCACTAACAACATACTCTATGACCACATTAAAAAATATTGGTGTGGGAAACCAGTGTATGAATAAATGTTATCAATGAATCACATAATTTCAGGGACCAATCATTGATAACATAAAGATACCAATAATCTAATTTCATCACGAACCTCAGATGTCATTATATGTAATCATTGTTCAATCACTACAAGCATCATCAGATTTAATACTCTACCCAAATCTCACTGATCCCCTTACCTTGTTGCTCCACCTGTCATATTCTCTTTATATCTAAACAAAGGCAGTTTCTCATCCTAAAAGAACCTCACTTTATCTTACTTTTTTAACGTTACCAAATGTAACTTCTTTTTAGTCTACAACTTTGGAAAGAACATAGATTAGAAGATTTTGAAAAAACATTCAATACCTCGGGGATAGGTGTCTCTCCACATCCAAACATTTTCATGTGAAGGGAGGAGAATGGACTCTCCAAGCTTGCTGATAACTCTCAAATGCATAATTGGGTAAGAAATTTGATAGAATCTCTTTAAACGGTACCTATGCAGGCACATGATCCAACATCAATAGTCTGTGCTCCAATATCTCCTTGATAAAATTTTACTCGATCTCAATGTGCTTTGTCCTTGAGTGATGGACTTGATTTTTCCTAATACTGATATCACCCAAATTTGTGATGTCTATTTTGAATTTGGTGAATCCCGAAAGTTTCATGTGATCTCCTTGAAATTTGAAAAGTCTATTTTGTTGTTTTTTAATCGGTTTTTGAATCTGTGCGGTTCCCACTCACCCATAAAGTGGTTATGGAAAATAAAAAAATAAATATTTGCAGATATCACTCAAATTAACATAATGGATTCTGATTGGAGACATCACTTCAATGCCCCTATAATCAAGCTGGTGCATCATCGACAATAATTTTGTGCATTACTGAGTGGAAAAAATATATACATCTTTTATAGTGCTCAAGAAAACGAAATCGTGCCTCTTGAATATCAAATTAATAAAAAAAATCACCAATATAGAAATAACCTCTTGATGTGGATTTTCTATCATCGGCTAAACCTGTCTAATATGTATTTTTATATCCCAGTAGTTCGGGCTGAGATTTTTCATTATACATCAAAACCAATTCCACAGTGCCTTTAATATACAGAAGTACTCATTTCAGGGAAATCATGTGGCTTTCCTTGGAATTTATTTTATATCATGTTTCTTGAAATGTGGTGAAAATAATATCATATCTTTATGTTGTCATGTACAGTAAAAATTCGATCACATGCTTATATTTTGTTACATTAATCACGTTTACTTCATTATCATTTGATAATTTTATTTGGGTATAAACCGAAGTCTTCATCTCCTTGTAATTTTCCATTCCATATATTCTTAAAACCTCCTTGGCATTTCTGGATTGAGAGATTAAAGTTCCATTCCTTTCATGTGTCACCTTTAAGACAATGAAAATTTCATCTCTATAATCATTGACATTTCAAACCAAATTTAAATGAATTTGGAAATCTTCATACCCTGAGCTTCATCCGATATTCCAAAATATTATGCCATCAACATAGACTTGCACCATCATCCTTTGATTTTTTTCATTGTTGAAATGGATATTATAATCATCTCCACGATGTTGAACACCAAACTTTTTCAAATTCTGATCAAGCCTCGAGTATCATTCTCTTTGTACTTATTTCAGCCCATATATACCCTTATTCATTTGAAAAACATTGTTCACATCATAATGAATAAGAATACTATCGAGTTTCTCAATATGAACTTCCTCATCCCTAACCACATTCAATAATGCTGATTTGAGGTCCATCTATAAAACTTTAACATATGTTGCACTGTAATGGCTAGGAATAATCTGAGTTTCTCCATCCATACAACAACCGAAAATGTCTCGTCAACATCTATACCCTCTATCTTGGTGTATCCTTTTCTCACTAGTCATGCTTTGTTTCAAATGAATGTGACATTTTCATTAATCTTGTTGCGAAAGAACCTTTTAGTCCTGATTACATTATTATTAGATTTCCTTGAAACAATCTCCCATGCTTGATTCTTTTCAATTCGATATAGCTCTTTATTCATTGCCTGAACCCAGTTTTTATCTTCAGCTGCATCAAAAAAACATTTATATTCTACCAGAGATATGAAATATGTCTGGTCAGTTATTTCATTATTCTTGTTGAACATGGGTTGATTGATCACCAAGGATATTCTTCTAGTCAATTTCTTCTCGAATCTTTGGCTTCTCTGTAGATACATACTTGAATTCTATAATTTCAACCTTAGTGTCTTTATCTGATTCAGCTTCTGCTACATCTTATCCCCCTGTGTTACTTTCCTCTTCATCACATTTATCAAGAAACTGTTCACTGTTCAACTAATTATTTACTTCATTTTCAATAATAGTGACTTCATTTATCCCAGCTACATTTCTTTGCATTTTATTTAAGAATTTATATGCTTTTCCTTTTCCTGAGTATCTAATAAATATCACCTCATCACTACATGACTAAAATTTTCTATGTTTTTCTTTAATGGGAATAAATAAAATACATCTAGAGATTTTAAATTACTTCACTATTGGATTCTCTCTATAAAATATCTTATACAAAGTCATTCTTTATTTCATGAACAAAAGATCCCTATAATAAATTTATTCAGATGTCAAAACAACTTCCTTCCAAAAAATCATTCTGATAGGTCTTTTTCAAAGTGAATCGTTCTATCCATGTTATTGATGATCCAATTTTTTTTTCAAAAACTCCATTATATTGGGGAGTTCTCACTAATGAATCAATTTGCCTTACCCCATGTTTCTCAATATCGTCTTCTGCATGAATTTTTGTGAATTCCACACCATTTTCAGTATGAAACTTCCATATTTTATACCCTTTCATGATTTCAGATTCTCATTGATAATATTTTATAAAACTGATCACAATGTAATTTTGGTAAATAATGATTCAGCATGACATTATTCTCTATAAATATTTTAAAATAATGTAATACCACTTTCTTTTAATGACTCTTGGTGTGATAGGTCCATAAACATCATCATGCACCAATTTTAGCAATCTTATTAACTTATTATCCATTTCCTTGTTTGCCTTTCTGATTATCTTCCCATGTTGACATGAATCACATGTATGTGTATGATAAATTAATGTGTTAGGGATTTATCTTGCTTCATCGCACATTAGCAGATCTTCCAGGGATGGTTGTAATAGATAACCAAGTCATTTATTCCATATCATATTTTCTTATTCTATTGACAGACAACACATATCTTTTTCTCCACTTACAAGGTAGAGATTTCCCTTTATTATTTTTCATTGTGTAACCACTGCACATTCTCTTACTTTGATGATACAAATCTTATTAGTAAATAATATTGAATTTTCTAATTCACATAGTTGGGTGATGCTAATCAAATTTGGACTGAGACCTTCTCCTACTAATAAATCAACATGTCATGTATCGTTTCCCCCAAACCTAGCCTTTCCTTATCCAAAAATCATCATGCCTTTATTTTTTCAAATCATGAAAACTCTTTCTTTTTCATACTTTATCCCTGATATAGGATCATTATTTCAATTCATGTGAGATGTGAAACCACTGTCAACAATCCTTACACCAGTACAGTTTGATGCATTAAGGGAAATTTCGTCCACCACTACCTTCACGTCCATTTTCTTTTTTATCCTTGTCCTTGACCTTACACTCACTATTGTATGAAAATCTTGAACATCCACAGATTAAAATGTCCCAACTTCATCCAAAAAATTATCAAATATTTTTTCATTTTCAACTAAAATTTTGGTTTAATGATTCTTTTTTGGGGGCTACATTGAGTCTTCTAGGGACCATTCCTCTACATGGTTGATGAACCATATCTATCTATGTTCCCAAATTCTTACAAAAAACAATTCCCATCAAAATATGATCTATAATATTGAACATTTTTTGGCTTTCACTTTTGTTTTTGTGCCCTTCAGTTTCACTTCTCTATAGAAAACACATACTCTGAATGTCCCAGCATTCCTCAATAATAACTCCTTATATAAGTGCATTCGTGCATGTTACTTCAACACTACAAGTTTCCCCTTGAAATCTCTTAATATTCATATTCGGTTTTTTCCCAAATCATCCTTCAGTCTTAGAATGGGTTCTTGAGGTCTTACATCAATTTTCGTATATTTTTGTTTTTGATCAATCCCCCCATAATCTTTAGTATCAGAACGTAATGGTTTCTTCTCTCTGTGGAACAAATATGCACCACTTTTAGATTCTTGGTTTTCTGACTGACCTACTTTCCTGATGTCAAAACAAGAGTAAAGACTTATTCATTATACTTGACCATTATATGAAAACCAATAAATTCTCCTTCAGGTTATTTGATATGCTTTATTAGATATTTCCTTGTGTTATTGAGGTCATCGATCTCCCTTTTCTGTTTTTCAACCATGATTTTATACTGACTAACTGATTCCGAGTCCTCTGTTGTTGATGACTTGAGATTCTCAATTTCTCCCCTCAACTCATACATCTATTCTTATTCCATCTAAAAATAGTTTTTGGATTCACACACTACATTGTTTTCTTTCATATTTTTGGCCCTCCAAACACCTATCTCTTCCACAGCAACCACAAACTCAGCTTGCATATCAATTCTTCCTTCAACTTCTTCTTCTTCTTCATTGTTGGTTTCTTCGATTTTGGGAGTACTACCAACACCTTCCACCAAATCATATTCCCTATAATCTTTAAATTTCTCTATCATTTCACCCTACTCAACCCCATAATCGTCAGAAATATCATATTCATGTGATATAATATTATTCTTTCTAAAGAAAATATTCATTAAATATTTATTTTCATTCATATAAGATGAAGTCTCCTTCATGGGAAATTCATCTTCATCAACATCATCATATTCTTGTAATTTTATTGGACACCATTCCACAAGATGACCATCCTTTCCACATATAAAGCATGAAAGTGAATATTTCCCTTTAAACATTCCTTTTCCACAATGAATATTTGAGGAAAATATTTACATCACTGCATCTTTCTCTTCTTTTCATGTCCATCTTATTTAGTGAGATTCTTTATATATTTGATTTCCACCTATTTGATTTCCCCTTTCCACAACATTGTTATCATTATTTATCATTTCATATGCTACAAGTGTACAATGCAAGTTATCCAGTGTCAGATCATTCAAATCATTGACTTCTAATAATGAACCATTTGGTTAAAGCGAGGTGGATGTATCTTCAAGACGTGGTTCACAATCATTATGTTGTCAGTGAATTCACCAAGACCTTATATGTCATACAATACAAAATATACCCTATCAAATAATGCATTAACAGACTCATTCAGGTTCATTCTAAGATCGTCATAATTTATTCACAACACATACATCTTTTCTTTTATATTATTAATATCCTCCATATATGTTATAATGTTTTTCCAAAATGGAATTAGATGTTATACATGAAATCACCATTGTATAGATGTAATTGGATATGGCTCCCCATAATGCATTGATTCCCTTTCCATCTACATCAAATTCTCTTCACTTAGCTTTCCATAATGAGCCACTATTAATATCGGCTGTTATACAATGCCTTACTATTGTAAATAAATCCATTCCCAACGATTGAAAGAAGTTTCACATCCAATTATTCCATAGATAAAAATTTTTTCTTGTTAAATATTAATATAAATTTATGGTTGGTGACCTCCATTTTAGAGAGAAACACTGATATCAACTGTTCTCTCTGATACCAATTTGTAGGTCCACAAGGCTAGATGATTTGGGGGGTGAGTCAAATTATGAAAAATTAAATCATATTCCCCTTTTGATGTGGTATTGTTGTTAGAAAAAACTCTCTTCTATATATCATTTTTATTGGAGAGTAATAATGAATCTTAAAACATGCATGTGACACATCAGTTTTAGTTGGATCACCCACAGTAGGGTACTTCCAAGGAGCATTCACCAGCAATGTTCCAATGTACCGAATCCACTATAACTGCATGTCTATTTAGAAGTTCGAAGTGGTCTCACTTTCCCTCCAAGTTTATATCTATTCAAAATTTGGGATCTCACTGCTCTCTCAACTTAAGTATTCTTGTTGCTTCTACAAGAAGATCCAATCCTAGTTTAAAGATGTGTTGGTCCTTTCATTTTATCTAATGAGTGAATCATTCACTATATGTAGATACTCTATTTAAGTGAAAATATTATCCACTGATGAATAATCCTTTGCCATTGATCACTGGGAAAAACCATTGGAAATATCTTCGCAAAGCACCTTACTTTGCAAAGCTTCTAATTTTGAAATCATCAAACAATCCTCTACGAAGTCAGTGCTTCATCACAAAGAAGACACCTTCATAGAGCTCACTGATTTGTATAGAAAACTAATTCGTAGAGCTGATGCCTTCACAGAGATTAGGAAATCATAGAGATCAAGACATCTTAATGTGACATCCTTCGCGAAGCTCACAAATCCAATGTTGGACACACCTCTTTCCTAGAGCTTGATTATCCATTGCGACACTCTTACCGTTGGTGAAGAATACATCTACTAAAAACCTCCTTTTCGATTGGATAGATTAATATTATTCTTGAAAAATCCCTCTACTATCAATGGGGTCATGTAATATATATGTGTGTGTGTGTGTGTGTGTGTGATTCCACCGAATTGAGAACGTGTAGTGCCAACTCAGCACCACATCAGCTCAAATCGAAAAAATACAAAATTTCGGCCAAATTTATCTCTATATCATGAAGCACCATAATAATCATCAGATCTTGAATCTTGTTGTAATCATATAGTGATCCGTCGATACCTTTGAGCCACCACCACAATGCTCCCTCTCAATGAATTTCACCAATGTTGTTCGTGATGTTGTTCATAATAACAGATCTCGCTATCAACATTCTTATCGTCTCTACAAAATCTAACTCAAGAAACACATCTTCATGAAACTCATGCATTTTCCATATTTTTATTAGATCATTATGGAAATCCACTTTTCTCAATGATAACCAAATCCCAAATTTTGGACCCCATTAATTGGAAAATACTTGAAAACAGTGCCACCATGTATCTATTATTTGGTAGTACCACAAGATCATCCATTCCATGGTTAGGGATCTTTGTCAACAAGGAATGTCAACAACATCTCAATGCGCCCAAAAATTCACCATGAAAACATGCTTTGTCAACATACAAAACCAAACTAACAATGATGAAATGTTACATTGAGGTATTTTTTCCCATCATTATGATATTTAATGAATATACCCTTTATAGAGCCATTGGGATGTCAGACTATGGAGTTGAGCATGAGATACATTACAGGTCTAGCTAGCACATAGAATCCATGTTTACGGATGTAAAAAACTCACTAATAGTGTTAATATAAATGAATATATATATATATATATATTAGTCATATATATATATATATAGTTATTATTTGGCCTCATTTTGATCTTATATAACATATGTAGAGTGATCATGGTGACTTATATAAACCCAAGCTGAATGTTGTTAATTATTCAGCATTGTTATTATAATTCCCTATCATACCTACACACTCTTATGTTATATATACTATCAGAACTTTTTTAGGCGCTGTTGGTGGTATCTTAATTATTTTATCTCACTCCATACAAACGCTTCAAATAGTACTTGAGTATATTATATATGTACATGTATAGATATTGTCAAGGTCTCTGGTATAGATTCATAATATATTTAACATGTAGCATGGATCATGGAATCATAGGATCGATCTTATTCTCATTATTCTAGTGGATTAGTATTTTTGAAATTATGTTATTTTTTATAACATGCTATATATTCGTGTCTCATATTCCATATTATTGTATGTCAGTATAGTTTGAAAACTTTTTATATAGGAATCGTCCTATGTATTTTTTGTTATTTTTAAATTTTATTAGTTGTAACACTTGTAATATAATTTATTTTATTTGTTTCTTTTGTTCCATATGTCATATCAGGTATCTTCTATTATATGAATATCTATTACAACCATTTTTTAAATCTAAAACGAATGTCTAGTACCCCCATTGTACCACCATTCACCCTCCCTACTATTACTTATCCTCATGTTTATAGGGATATGTAATGGAGTCAATGTGACCCACATGATCAATGTAAAGATTAATCTGATCCCATGTCAGGTAGTTACAATGTGGTATTAAAGAATTATATTTCATTTTGTATTACTGTTTTTGTATTAGAAAAGATGCAATATTGTAATATTTTTTAATGAGATTTTATTTGGATCAGCTAACCCAAAAACATGGGAAATAAAAAATAAATGGTATGGGTTAATGCTATTTTGATTTTATGCAAATTATAATTGATATGATTTCACTATTTAGTGAAACACATGTTCTGTTTCATTTTTCTTATTGATGTTATATTACATATTCAAGATTTTGTTTTTTTATATCTCGGTATGAAAAGTGTTAATATATCATGAATAATTATAAAAACATTTGGCATAACATTCCATATATTTTTCCATTCCATATCTACTTTATACAATAATTTTAATGTTGTATATATTTTAGTTCATGCATTATTATATTTTGAAACATGTTGACCTTTTTTATAGGGATGGTATAATTTGACTAATTACAGACTAAAAATCAATAAAAAGATTTTTATGACATAAATTGCTGGTGAAACATTAATTATACAATTATATAATGTTTTGTATTCTTGAACAACATGTTCTAGAACATGAGGTATCAATATAAATATGTTCAAAAATATAAACTAAATTGATTTTAAGTCCTTAAAATTGAAATTTGTATCATTAAATGAAATCAAAATTGAAATATTATGGATTTTTTCTACTACACATTACAATTTACAAACCATAAACTACGACCACCATCTTAATGTTATAAGATACATATACCAAAACCTATTTATAGTAGTATATTAATGGGAGTCTCCTACTTTCTTATGGCTGGTTATAGTTTTCCTTACCACCTATATCTGCCTTTTGGATCGGGAAGATAAAGGATTCATTTTCTATAAAGAGTTTGTGTTCATATCCTATAATATATCTTTGATTAATTTCAACAATTAAATTCTCCATAGATTAATTAATTTTGAATTTAAGATTCATGCTACCATATCATCATCAATACACACAACATGATGGTGGTGATGACCTTGCAGAAGAGGTAGTGGAACATAAGCCACAAGTGATACCTATTCTTGTACCATATATGGTACATCCCACTATTCCTGATATGTGAAATGATTCCTTGATTAAAATGAATTATTTACATTATGGGGTCAAGTTATGGTGTTTCTCGACCTATCCACTCTATGATAGAGTTGAATAAAGAGTGTTAAAAGCTGCGTCCTATATCCAGTTTAGGTGATAATGGACCAAGAGATATAGATTCATGGATGGAGATCGTTCTTTGTATATTTAATAATTTGGAGAGGCCACTTTAATAGTGCTTTAATATCACTACATATATTCTTTGAAGTTATGCTAATAGTAAATTTGGATGTAATTAAATAGGAAGATTGGCATTTAGAAATGATCTTGGCGGGGTTCTAGATGATATTTTATGATTAATTTATTCTTCAAACATTGAGAAATGACCATGAAATATATTTTAAGATCCAAAAGGTGGGATCCGTGTAATTTATGGAGTATTCTACTAGTTTTATTGTAATATACTAGTTCCCTGTGACTACACATAGTGATTATATTTTTACTATCAGGGTATTCGAAGATGGGTTGGAAAATACGTCATATCATAGGACAATGTCATTTAGCTAATGACTATTTTTGATAATAACAACTAGTACTCCATTAATAAGTGGAAAATGATGCAATATGATGGTGGTAAATCTGGTATTTCAGTACCAAGGCCTTATACTTGTTTATATAGTGATTAGTAGTTTCATTTTGAGGATTACTAGTCAGTAGTACCAGTAAATTGAATCATTCTATTAGAATACTTATATGACAGTTGTGTGGAATAGTGAGAAATATTAAACCTCATTATAGAAAGGATTTATTGGAGTGTAGGTTTTGTGTCATGATGGTGCATGTCCAATTCTTCTATGTTAATTTTCCCCCAAATCTTAGTGCTATGGGATATACACCAACACCAAAATCTAGAGCAGGGATAGTAGTACCTCACTTGGTACATAGACAGAATAACACATTCTTCTCGGGATAAGGTGGTTTCCATAGTTGATGTTCTCAGACTCATTATATGTAGTTCATGCAGATAAGGAATTCTCAGGGAAGTCATGTTGTGACTCAAAGAAATTTTGCAGTCTAGATATATTCATTAGATCCTATTACATAGAAGGTGAGTGAGGAAGCATCTAATATTCAAGATTCATTTTTTATATCATCTACTTTACTATCTCCTTTATTAGACATAGGTGGTTTTTAATCGTTTATATCTGAGAAAATTTTGGATATTTTGGTGATTGATAGAGAGAAATAATTTGGCATTATGATAGAACATACCCTATTGGGTAACCGATACGATACTGTTTTTTTGTTTTAAGGATTGTGCCCTTGAGAGTGGAAGGTATATATTTATATGAAAAAATTTTATCCATGAAATGATAGAGTTTCATTAAATAATTAGGATTGAATGGTGATTTCATGATTGATCACTCATTGATTTTATTATGGATAGTTACGTTTGTATAATCATTAGGCTGTAGAAAAATATGTAAGGGTGAATCAATATCCAAAAAATCAATCATGAAAAGATAATAAGGGGTTTAAAATAGTGATATCCCTTATTTCATGTATATTCATTGATAATCAGGGGTTATGGCTTAATGTTTTCCTTCTTTTAGTGGATATAATTAAGGACATCTTTGTTGATGATTTTTTTGGCTACCTCTGGTGAGAGATGTAGAATTCTCTATTAAGCTAGTTATAGAAGAAGAATGATTGTCCATTAATACTAATAAAATATAACCTATATATTTTGTGGATCTCAAAATGTAGTCAGAGGACCTAGTGCATAATTTTCTAATATGCCAGTGACTTTACAATAGGGTCCACTAGTCATTTTTTCAAAGAATAAGGATGTTACCCTTAGGCTATGTGTGGATTACTGATGTTTGAACCATCTCGCGAATAAAAGACCTATTATATTGTCTATAATAGGAGTGTGTTTTCTAGAAGAATGATTTTATTTAGGGCTCTCTTCAGGTGTGTATGAGGACTTTAGAAATACATCACCCAGTTTTTCTATGGAGGTGTGGTTTTTACGAGTATACGGTAATGATGTTCAGTATCACGAATGCACCTATAGTTTTTATGGCTATTATGAATTATGTTTTAAACGTGTATAATTATTCATTCATGGAATTATAGGTGAATAAATATTATTTTATTAAACTCTTCATGAAAATTCCACACATCATGAGATCATGTTGAATATACCATGATAAAAAAAATTATGGAAATCTCAGCAAACAGATCTTTTGGATCAGCAAATCTACTTCCTTGAATATATCAACTGAGGAATATAAGTATTAATGGAACTCTAGAATCTGGGTTATATATTTTTATATAATCAAATAAATAATTTAATTGACATACCATGTTTTTTTTTCAGAAAGTAGGATATTTCAGACACCTAAACTGTGATTTCTACTAGTGATCATCAAATAATATATGGTTAAGAATAAGTTGTGTTAAATTTAAATTGATAGAATAATTTGAATATTTCATTCAATATTTTAAGGGAATATTTAAATCAATTACAATATTCATTATTTACTATCCTAGAGGGATATATAATCTTTATAATATCAAATATATTATTAGGCCGATAGATGTTCTTATGTAGAAAATCTGACTCATATCATTTGGAGTCTCATCAACTGACGCCTCATGAGATCTATTACTAGAAATATAAGATCATGATTGAATCTAAAGTTCATTTTTTCCACTGGAGGAAGAATTAAAATCATGGAGATAATTTCTTGGCATTCACTGATCGAAAAGCATCAAAAACATATTGACACAATAACATCTAAATATCAGGAAGCACAAATGTGTTGTGTACCAACAATATTTTTATTTCAATAATTCCTAAATGCTTGAAAAATCAAATTACATAGTGGTGTTTCTGAACTGGAAGGCTCATACAAGGATTTTTAGGTGGGTATAGGTGAGTAAATTCTCATGGCCATGTTTTTATAGATTCACATTTAGGTTCTAGTTGTTAATCAGAAGAATGTACTCAATGCCTTAGTTATGAAATCTACAATTTTGGAATGTTTTATAATGACACAACACTTTAATATCTAGTGTTTAGTCCTATAATAACTTATGTATTTTTGAAAATTCATATTTTTTGGTTCATGGATATGGAAGAGAACTTACTCATTTATGGGTGTTTTTTCGATATAGTAAAAATTCGATAGGAGATTTTGTATGGATTTTAGGCCATAGTCTTGACGGTAAATCGTGGGTTCACAAAGATTTATCAAGGATTATGATGCATGTATTGATGGAATTTTATGAAATTGTATATATCTAAATTTATCACTCAGTCTACAACATTTCATTAAGAGAATGAGGAATATCAGCAGCTGATAATACTTTTATGAACATTATCCATTCTTGGGTGCATGTTTGATGAGGTCTCTATAGACTTCCAAATTTTTTTACATAAATAACCTCATTGAAAAAATAATTTATGCATACTCGTTTATTGGATAATTAAGTACACATATTTTTTTATCCTTTTTAACAATATTATCGGTATATGATATTGGGAGGATATACATATTGTAGGTTTCGCATCTTCATGGATCTCCTCATTAAATAATATATAAAAGCGAAAATCACATTGTATATAACAACCCTATTTTTTATTGTACACATAATCCTGACTTCTTACATAAAATATTCACTTAATAAAAAATTTAATATCGATAGTTCTATTGTCATTGGGGCTTAGGAACATTACCTAACGATATAAAACATGAAACAGAATATCATTATTGAAGACTTACTTTAAATGACCACTACATTCCCTTGTACTTAGAATTTCATGGGATAACCTGAGGTCATTAATAAGAAATGGGTGAGGAATATTGCCTAGAAAGATAGTAGAAAAGTAATAACATGAAAAATAAAATACATTTTATGCTATAGAAATATCAATGTATCATATAAGAAATAGGAACCTAAATGCATGATATAGCATGATTATCATAACTTTGAAATGTGGCAACAACACCTAGCATTGTATTAGCATGATCCAAAGCTCATTGCACATAGAGAATTATTAAACACTCATTTCAATAGAATCATAATGATTAAACCATCATTTCACTTGGAATATCATTATACTAATCTTTACCCAATGCATTATAGTGAAATATAGGTGCACCCTTTTTAATGATTTTATTTTATTCCTAAGTGTGCCACATGGATCATACAACATTGAATCATTAAACATTGTTATTTATTACACGATAAAGGAATGTGGAATTCATACATGAAACTCTACAATAAATATGTAAATGTGAATAATGGTGAATATCCTTGATTGTGAAATGGGAATGGTATTCACTACACGATGACTTTGTCTTGGAAAATCACTATGCAATTTTGGCAACAAAATAGTGTGAAATAAGAATTCAAAAAATAGTAGATGAGATATAAAGGGTTGTATCGTCATATTTATATAAAATTGAAAATAAGGGAATCATATAGATACATGTACCATCACATGTAATGGAATTTAGATGAAGAAAAAGTTGCTTGAATGTAAATGAGGATAGAGAAATCATATAATTAATTTTATCATGGTAACACGTGCACATGTGAGGAGTTAGCGAGAGGAAAATTGGTATCTAATTATTAAAACATATGAAGGGAAGTATGGGGGAGGTGAGAAACCATACCCTCACATTTGCAGTTGAAAATGAAAGGCCACAACAATATAAATAAACATGGATAAAATGAGAAAGGAATGAAACCCTTACATGGAAGTATGATCCAAAAGGCTTGGGAAGGGCATGTGAGTGGATTTTTAGAGCTTTGGGATCCATGTGATGATTATAGAGAAAGGATGGAATACGTCGGTCAAGCTACAAAAGATTTGAGTGAAGAGGACTTTGGAGCATCAGTGCGTTTATATAAGAAAAGAGAAGGAAATATTTATTTTTGAGGCTTTGGACCTTACACATTAAACTAATCAAAACCAAAAACCATCCCATAGTTTATTCTCGTAGTTTTTTCCAAAGGGAGTGGAAAAAAATATTTCATATGGAAAATTACAGAACATCAAAATATATTAGGCTTTCTTTGGTGGTGATCCACACTCTCAATGAAATCAATTTAAAAAGTTAAAATGTTTTATAAGTCTCTGATGGTCCACTAATGATTTCTAAAATAAATCAAACAAATCTAAAATCAAATTATATTAATTAAAAAACATATGTTGGCCGAGAAACCAAATTAATGTATTTTATTAAATAAATATTTGGTCATTATGATGTCATAAAAAAAATTATATAATTACATGGTATATAATTTTGATCCAAAAATTAGACAATCTTAAAAAATTATGAAATATTAACAATTGGATAATTTCTTTATTCTGATTCCAAAAATAATATTCATTTTATGTGAATAATTTTCTAAATCTGTGAATTCTTACATTGAAATAAAAACCTACATTTATCGATAATTCAGGGTTTTTGACAAAAAATGGCTTTCAAACCTTAAAAAAACAATTGTATTCTTAAGAGTTAAATGATCATTTATATTTAATAACGTAATTTTATTAATAATATTTTGTTAAAAATTTATTTAATTCCAAAAATCTATTAAATCAATGAAATTGACTTTTTAATTGAATATTTACTAAATATAAATTTTTTCAATAAAAATTATTTATATTGTAAAAATAATAAAATGAATGTATATTCATTATTATATAAAAAAATAATGAACATAATCATAGTTCTAAGGCCTTGTCACAAAACCTCTTAAAACACCCGTACAAGACATAAGGGTATGTTGTGCGATAGTGACAGACTCTTTTGGTTCCTAGAATATCATCTCTTGGGGGTAATCACTATCAACATACTCTTCTCAAGTATGATATTTTGTTCGAGAATAATGTGTTGAATCCTGGATTGGGTTTGGTAAAGTGTGATTCCCAATGATGCCACCTTCTTTCCGAGCTCTGACAAATTGGCTTTGTATTGAGTAATTCTAATGGGCGAGGTCATTGATTCCTTTGTTTGATTAAATTTCATTTCTTAAATACCTATATTTATACTATTTGTGTAATAGATTTTTAATGACTATATTATCAATGGTAACAATTCATAACGGTATATTGAAATCTAAAAACATAAAAAAAGTGAATAGGTTATATAACAGATTTTACATAATATTAAATATAATTTGATGAAGAGTAATTTCCATTAATAAAGTTTTGTGTCTTCATAATCATTCCCCTTAAGAAGATTCACCCCTGAAATTTCCTTTCCCCTCACTAAACTGTTGATGGTCGCTCTGTATCATCACTTCCTTTGATTCAAACGTTTCCTCTTCAATGTTGTGGTTTCTCTATAGCACATTTACAAGGGGCATTGTCTTATTTCGAAGAATTTTTTCCATATAATCTATGATCCTCACTGGATTCTCATCATATGAGAGGTAATTCTACAATGGTTCCACCTCTTTATAGATTACATGTGATGGGTCGGGTATTTACTTCCTTAAGAGGGATACATGGAATAAATCATGTACTTGAGATAGGTCTGGTGGTAGTGCTAGTCAATAGGTCACTACTCCAATTCAATCAAGGATCTCAAAATTGTTGATGTACCTTGCGTTATGCTTTCCCTTATTCCCAATTCTCATAACATTATTCTATGTGGATATGTAGAGGAATACCAAGTCTCCAACATCAAAATATACGTAATGTCAATGATTATCAATGTAGTTCTTTTGTCAACTCAGACCATCAATAATGTGTTACTGGATGGTCTTAACCTTCTCCACCATTTATTTGACAATTTCTGAACCTAGGGGTTTTTCCTCCCCAACTACTCCCCAACATGTCGATGTACTTCACCTCTTCACATACAGGGTTTCATAAAGATCCATTTGTATACTTGTGTGGAAATTGTTGTTGTAATATGTCTCCACTATTAAAAGATATTGATCCCATCCTCCTTTGAATTACATTGATAATTCTCTCAACATATCCATATATGTTTTGATAGTTCCCTCAGATTGGACATTAGTTTGAGGATGATATGCCATTTTGAAGTTCAGCTCAGTATCCATAGCATGTTTAAGAATCTTCCAAAAATATAGGTGAATCGTGTATCTCGGTTTGATATTATAGATAGTGGTAAACCATGCATCCTTAACACATCTCTGATGTATATCCATTTCAGTTGATCCAATTATAAATCTACATGACTAGAAATTATGTGTGCAGTATTTGTGATACAATCCACAACAACCCAAATAGCATTGTTTCTTTTGGATGTCATAGATAATCTAGTGACAAAGTCCATGGTGATGTTCTCCAATTTCCATACTGGTATGTGTAAGGGTTTCATCATCCCCTTAGACTTCTACCTCACATCCTTCACCTTTTGACATACTATTAACATTGATGTATAGTTAACAATATCCTTCTTCATGTTATCCCACCAATAATGCTCTAAAATATCTCGATACATCATTGTGTTTCCTAGGTGAATGGAGAAATTTGAACTATGTGAATCATCCAAATATTCCTTCCTTAACTCCAGATTCAATGGAACACGTATTCTTGACACAAATATTAAAATTCCTTATTCTATACATTGAACTCAGGGAGTTTCCCTTTCTTGAAAGTTTCCACCTTTTTTCTGAATACCGACATCATCCTTTTAAGCATCATTTATCCTTTCCAAAAGAGACCGGTGATGAATCATGTTTTAATGTATTGATGATGATGCCCTCTTTATGATTCCCATGTCTATCATCATCAAATATATTATGATTGCATCCTTTTCAATTCTTATCAATGATATAATTTTGGGTCCTTGCTACATAGATCATACAACACCTTGTTCTCCTTCCCAGGGTGGTAATGGATTGAGCAGTCATAGTCTTTGATCAGCTCTAACCATCTTTGTTGGCACATGTTCAACTCTTGCAGTGTAAATATATATTTGAGGCTTTTGTGGTCTATATATATATTGCACTTCTCCCCAAAGAGGTAATATGACCTAATTTTGAAATTGAAGATCACTGTAACCAACTCCAGATTATGTGTTGGATACTGTTATGCATGGACATTCAATTTCCTTGATGCATAGAAAATGACTTTTTCTTTTTTCATTAACACATGGACCATTCCATTCTTATATGCTTCACAAAATACCACAAAACATTATCCACTTGTGCACAGTATGACAAAATTCATAGTGATAAACCTCGTTTTGAACTCCTTGAAGCCCTCATCACATTCATCACCTAAAAAAACTTTACTCCCTTCTGAGTTATCTTCGTCAGAGGGTTGGAAGACCATGAGAAATTTTTCACAAATTGGCGATAATATTCAGCTAACCCCAGGAAGATACGGATATCCATTACAAATGTTTTCCATGACCATCCCTCAATTGAAGCTGTCTTGGAGGGATCCACATATATCCCATTATTTGTGATGATATGACCAAATAATGAGACCTCCTTTATCCATAACTCATTCTTTCCGTACTTTTCATATATATTCTCTTTTTTCGAAGTATCTTGTATAGTTCTTAGATTCACTTCATGCTCCTACTTGGTTATGGAATATATTATAATATAATCTATAAAGACTACCAAAAATGTTTCAAGGTAGCCTCTAAAGACTCTATTCATCATGTACATAAAATATTATGGAGAATTAGTGAGTATGAAAGCCATTACAATGAATTCATAGTGCTCATACCTTATACAAACAACAACCTTGGGGATATCCTCCTTCTTCACCCATATTTGGTCATATTCTGACCATAAATACACCATGAAAATGTATTTTTCTCCACATAGCTAATCGAAAAAGTCATTAATTCGTTGTAGAGGATAATTGTTCTTTATAGTGATTTATTTTAGCTCATGATAATCAATGCAACTGCACATTGTTCCATCCTTCTTCTTTACAAAGAGGACCGGTACACCCCATGGTGAAGCACTTGGTCTTATAAACCTTTTATCCAGATTCTCATGTTGTTTTTTCTATAGCACCTAATTCTCCACAACATCCATACAATATGGATTCATTGATATTAGAAACACCCCACGTATAGGGTATATTGAGAATTAAACAACTCTTTTAGGAGGAAGCCCAGTAAATTCCTAGAGAAAATCTTTAGTGAATTCCCTCAAAATTTGCATGTATTCAAGGATGGTTGCTTCCTTAGACTCAGTCATTTGAATCCAGATACATGTACTCATAGGAATGTAATATCCACACTTGAGATGATAGTGCTAAAGAAGATTCATCATCCTCATTGCACTTGTATATAATCAGTGGTCGATTATCCATATAGAGATTGATTTACCTCTCATAGAAATTTATTTTGGATCTATATAAGGAGTAAAAGACATGTTGATAATTGCATCAAAATCCAGTAGAGGTATTATGAATAATATTGTTGAGAATTTTAGTGAACAAATAATGACATTGGAAGAGTTATATTCATGGGATGCAATTATTGAACCATTTGCTATACTCACCGACATCTTTACTTCCATAATTTGTGGTGGTGTTGGGATTGTTCAACAAAACATTCAGGATATATAAAAAATATATAGAAAAAGAATCAAAAAGTACATTCTCCATCCTTTAATGAATAACTAGCATAAATGTCACCACATTGTTAATGGGTTTCTCTTTGGTGTTAGTGATGGAAAAAGCTCACCCTTGCTACATTGGAGGTTGTTGGTTGCCTCTAAAAACACTTCCCTTACAGAACTGATTTGCAATGTACCCTAGTTCATTGTAGTTGATGAAATGAACAACATGTTGAGATTTGAATGGAGCGTTACTCTCTTCTGTCACAGTCACAAGTATTACTTGTAAGCAGTTAAGGTCTAGGTTCCCTTTATCTTAAAATCAAAAATCATTTCCTCGTGGCATTTATAAAATTTCTAGGGTGGTACTTTTCGTACCTTTAACATGCATGGTGATATATTTTCATAGAACCATTGGATCTATCAATCAGATCACCAGAATTGAAGTAAACCTTACACACCTTGTCCCGGTGATACCCCTGAAATTTACCGATCTCTATTTCGACCATGAGTAAACATTGTATAATTTCTTCCAATCTATCTATGTCATCGATCACCTGGGATTTACATAGGCTAGGAATCATCCCATTAAGAAGTGGTAAACCTTGAATTCGGGGGTGGAGAAAAAGTCAGAGGTGTATATTGAAATCCTTGTGATTTTTTTCTCATACGCTCTGAAGGATTTGTCATCTTTTTTCCAGAGGTAAATAAAGTCCCTTTCAATCTTAAGTTAGAGGGTGCAAGGAAAATATTTTACAAAAAACATTTTCGGAAAATCCTTCATTTACTATTCCTCGATCACATATTTGTTATTCATATTAATTATAAATTTCCACATTTATTGGCTTCACTATCCATACAATAAGAATCTAGAATAATATTCTCTTGTACGAAACATTGATGTATGGAGAAGAATTTTTCAATCAAGTTGATCTATTGTTTGGAATTTGAGTGATCTTATGAGCCATTAAAATTAAGAGGCCTTTGTCTCATGAATCTCTCGATTGTGGCTTTTTCTTTCTTCAGGGTGTTGAATGTTCTATTGAATCATGATTCTATTCAATTCATTAGTAAACATAGAGAGTATAATGACAGACTTAATGATTCCCACTCCCATTGGACTAGAAATCCTATTAGAAAAGTCATCACATTGATCATCACATTGGTTTTTACCTAGAGTCTTACTATTGCCATCCATTTGCTGTGATAAAACGTATGATAGTGGAACACAGGGAAGGTTAATAAAAAGGAAAAAATGGATAATGTATAAATAACAATTTTTACCATAACATATGAATCTATAGGATTCAATCTATGTTATCCCTGATCAACATCCGAACATTTATTCATAGGGGAATTTTTTAATTCCCTTAACAATGGATAATACAATGAATATGAATTTACCAAAGCATATCCTCTGTGTGTAAAGACCCGTAAATTTCACGTAAAATTTTTTCATAAATTCGTTGGGATTTTATGACTACGCAGTTTCTGACGGCACCTAATTTCGAGGCCCAGTGTGCCCGGAATCAGTTTCTGAAGTTTAGCTCAGGTACGTTCAGTGAACGAATGAATGGGTTTTTCTATCTTTTGAACCGGTGCTCAGAATCAAAATCTGAGGGAAATGAAGAAACCACAGTGCCAGTAATTGCTTATGAATAGTATTTCTAACGTTGTGTTTTCTTGGGAAGAGCTTTTTAAAAATATGTGGATTAAGTGTGAAGTGAAATAAAAATTGTGTTACAAATTTTATCTCTCTTCTAAGATGTTTAATCCCATGTGTGGGAGTTGGGGTGGGACCCCCTTGGTCCTAAACTCCTCTTGATATGATATTAGTGAGGTGGGGCCCACACGATCCCCACCCCTTCAAATCTCCTAACTCTTCTAAACCCCCACATCAGTTATGCGGCTTCTCCTCTTCCACATTAATGTTTCCAACTTAACACTCCATTTAATTTGACAACACAAGTTTAATTAATTATGTTAATTCAACTCTTGATGTTATGAAATTTTGACATAAGTAAATAAAATAAGGCAAGAGCCGTATTTTATTTTTGTTGTTTTGTTGTGTGGAGACTTTGGGGAGGAAAATCTAAGTCTTGAAGAACTCCATCACCTTCGTTGAAGAACGTCAAGACTTCGACGAAGAACACCGTAACTGCAAGGAGAGATCAATGTGTCGTTCCTTATCCTCTCTGTAGCCAGTGTGTGACGCCATTCCCTTATTGCGAGCATGTCAACGCCATCATAGAAACCACACCCGCAACACTAGCTTCCATGAATTTCTTTGAGGTATGGGTTGATTATACTTTCAAGATTAAATTGAAGTTCTTCATTAATTATTAGCCGCTTGTTATCAATATAAAGGGAGGAGGTCGGACCGCACAAACACGGATGATCCTCCTCCACTTTTTGTTGTTGATCTTCTTCGTTGCTTGAAACGGAGGCGATGCGGTGTTGTTGCATCGTGCGGGAACAAGAGTACTGCGACCAGAGTGGGCCGCGACGAAGAAGTGCGGTGTTTTTGTGCCACGCCGGTGAAATAAAAGGAGGCAGTGGCTGAGAGAGGGCCGCGACGGAGGGGCACGGTGCCTTCGCGCAATGTAGGATGCACAAGAGCCGCGACCTGTGTCCGCGGTGGTTTGACATGGGGGCGGTCGGACTCCGCCGGCCGCTGGCGCATCAGAAGATGGGACCCGTGGGGGTCCCGCGATAGCTCACCGGTCGGCCAAAATGGTCGGTCGTTTCCTAGAAGTCTGGGGGTTGAAAACCCCCCAGCCAGCACAGCTATGGCGGACCCCACATGGGTCAACCGTTTTCGAAATCAGGGAGGGCGGCGCCCCCCCCCCCTTCCACATCCGCCTGCGCTAGGTCGGCCGCCCGCGCTGGGTCGGACCGCATGCGTTGGGCCGGACTGCCCGTGCAGGGCCAAACCGCCCGCGCAAGGCCGGGCCACCCGCGCCAGGCCGGACCCCATGTCGGGCCGGGTCGGGTCGACCCGGTTCGGGCCGACCTAGGGGGTATTGGTCCTGGTCTGACCGGGCCCAAACCCCCTGTTTTCGGACAGATCCATTCAAATGACCATAACATGGGTTACAGACCTCTGAATGATGTACTGTCAGTTGCGATGGGATCCTTGTATCGAGACAGTCATTTCGGTATATTACACTCAATGTTTCGGAGAACATTGGGTATGTCCGGGTTGGTTCGAACACGAAACCAACCGGGCCCTCAGAGCGAAAATTCTTATAACTTAAGCTCCAGACGTCCGATTGATGTGCCATCGACTTTTTTGGATTCCTCTTAATGAGACGGTTCTTTTGGATTACTTCGTTCGAGGTTTTCATGCAGGAGAAGTATGGTCAGGTTGGTTTTAACTTAAAAACCAACTGGGCCCCTAGGATGAAAAAGCCAATAACTCTCAGACTGGGCGTCTGATTGATGCACCGTCTGTCGCATTGAGTTCCTTTTGATGAGACAAAACATTGTGATACATCAACTCTGGACTTCATGATGGTTGATGTATCGACCCCTTGGCTCGTGAAGCGGACCCTTCCAGAATCGAGCATGTTGTGTGCGGGAACCCTAGAGCTGGCTGCGACTATGATGACGATGACGACTGTACTTGGATCCTACGTGGGTTCGGCAGCGAGCACGACTGTACTTGGATCCTCTGTGGGTTCGGCAGTGATAACAACTGTACTTGGATCCTACATGGGTTCGGCAGCGACGGTTAATGTACTGGGTTCCTACGTGGGTTCGGCAGTGACGACATCTGTACTTGGATCCTATGTGGGTTCGGTAGAGGAGATGATTCAGAGGCTACACCAATCATCTCCACCCCTCTTCATGAATAGTATTCCTGTGTGAGTTAACTCTTGACTTTCAGTCATTATCTTTGATAAGATTGACTTGCTTTCCTGTGTGGATTGGGACGTACCTTCCTATGTGGATTGATTTATACATTCTTGTGTGGACTGGGTGTACTTGAGCTCGTGAGTAGGAGCAGAATTGGAATTGATGACTTAGTTATATGTATGGGCATATACCTACATAGTGTTGGTTGATACTTGTGTTCGTATCTTTCTTTTGTGGTTACTCATTTGTGGATTATGGGAGACCTATGGGAGTCTCGGGGTATCTACTGAGTATCGTATACTCACCCCTTCACGGGCTACGCCTGCACTATGTTTTGTTGGTTGCAGAAGACGGACATCGCTGATCGTGGTTGACGCTTTAGGAGCGGGACAGTACCCGAAGGTGGTCTATCAGGTGGAACGTACACGGAGAGGGCGGCTAGACTCGAGTAGCCGATGAGACTGTCTGTACTAACCCTTCAGATGGGAGTTCCAGAGGACAGCTTGGTGGTTGCTGCTTACTTTTCAGTTGTTATACTTTCTTTTCAGTTGTACTGCACTTTCAGTTGGGTTTGTATAATGGCCCGTTTACATTCCAGTACTTACTTGTGTATTCAGTTTGCATAGTTTTTTCTTCAGTTTGCGTACTCTGTGTGTTTGTATTCTTTTATAAAGGCAATGCCTTCCCTTTTATCGGGATTTATGCCTTTGGTGCTAGTCTCCAACCCCTAGCCTGTGGAAGGTGGGCTTGGGGTAGTCACATCACGGGCCCCAAGGACGGGTCGTGACAAATTGGTATCAGAGGAGTCCAGTTCTACCATAGAACTCAGGACTCTGATCTTTCTTCTATGTGAAGAAATAATGTTAAGGGTATTGAGTGTGGTTATCAGTCCAGGGATTCTAGTGTTGGTGTGGCGGCTGACTTATCCATACACCAGGACCCTGACTTCTGATTTCTGACTCTGTGCATGAAAACATTGATTGCATGTGTGTTTCACAGTTTTCTTTGTGATTACTTTATGTCACCTCACCAGGTATATTGCATTGACTGTGGCACACCAGTTTCGTTTCAGGATAGCCCCACGATGGAAGCCAGCTAGGGTTCCGAGCTTTGTGCGAGATGGCAGCCCACCGAGCGACGAGGCCTCGGTGCAGGGCCCCATTACAGCGGAGGCACCGACAGTACCTCTACCCGCCTATCCACCGATGCCACCGGCCCCAATAGCTGAGAGTGCACATCGCCTTAGTGCACTGCACGAGTTTCAGTGTCAGAGACCACCCAGGTTCAGCATGGAGATGGACCCTCAGGTAGTCGAGGATTGGATGGAGGCTGTTGTTCGAGTTTTCTGATTATTAGGGACACCAGCTAACCTCATGGTGATCCTTGCGGTGAGTCTGCTACACGTGATAGCAGGTATATGGTGGAGACTGATGCTCCAGGTGCACGACGAGGCATCTCTACTTTTTAAGGACTTTGATAGCATCTTCCACTCAGAGTTCGTTCCATCTACCCTCCGGGTGGTGCACATTCAAGAGTTGCTACAGCTGCGGTAGGACAGCATGACAGTAGCCTAGTACTCGGCGAGATTTACCGATCTTTCGTGCTACTCCAAAGACATGGTACGAGACCCATTTTTTTGGGCCTGGACCTTCCAGCAGGGACTGAGGCATGATATCAGGGCTTTGATGATCTCCTCCAGCATACCGACGTAGGAATGAGTACTGGAGCGAGCCCTTTTTGTAGAGAGCTTTCATGCTGATCCTACACCAGCTGCGAGACCTACCGTAGGGCGGCA
Organism: Viscum album; assembly: GCA_963277665.1. NCBI lineage: Eukaryota > Viridiplantae > Streptophyta > Magnoliopsida > Santalales > Viscaceae > Viscum > Viscum album. The sequence goes on along the minus strand of OY728141.1, from coordinate 473,728,311 downwards.
CGTAGCGGGGTCCTATGTAGATGGCATTCCACTGATGTCACAGGGGTCCAGGAGGACCAGACCATCATGCGGACGACCTCAGGATACTAGCTCGGAGGTGCGGGGAACAAGTAGTAGATACAGTCATTCGAGAGGTAGACAGTTCTATGCATGAAGTGGGCAAGGCCACATGGCTCGTGACTGCCCAACCCGCCATGCAGAGAAGCAGCAGACGGTTGAAGGACCACCCAGGCAGGGGAAGAGGTTCGACTGTGGCAGTTTGGAGGGAGCTGGAAGATGAGGCAGAGGAGCTGGCCGAGTGGCAGGTGGTGGAAGAAATTTTTAGGCTCTACCACCACCTCCATCAGGAGGTCCACCCCGACCACATGGAGCTGGCGGATAGAGGCAGGCTCAGCTTCAGGAAGTGGATGCCTATGACCACTAGAGATTATTCGAGGAACTATCTGTGTATACTCCACCCTTACTGCAGTTCTTATAAACATATGAGAAAGTCATTCCTTCATTGCCGCTTCCATTATTCAGAGCTCGGAGAATCCAATGGAGCTGTTGGCTCGATCCTTATGGATGGAGACTACTACGGGAGCAGACTCGACGATTACGCACTGGTGTCGGCAGTGTGAGCTTACTCTAGGAGGCGAGAGCTTCAGCTGAGATCTTCTTGTAATGGCGTCGAGGCATTAAGATGTCGTCTTGGTCATGGATTGATTATCTACGGTCTATGCTCAGATCGACTGTATTAGGCACAAGTTGTGGTTTGTCCGCACCGATGGGAGAATGTTCACCTTCACCGGTGAGAAGGGAGTCTTTGTAGCATAGGATGGACTCACTCAAAGGAGAGGACAGCTGATCACTCATCAGTGGGCTAGTTTGATCCTAGGAGCATTTGATGTGAGGGATCCGATTTTTCCTGTTGTGGTGGATCAGTATGCAGACGTTTTTCCTGACGACGTTCCAGGACTATCTACTCATAGAGAGGTAGAATTTTATATTGACCTATACCACGAGAAAGAACCGATATCTACTCTAGAATATCGGATGGCTCCCACCGAGCTTTGTGAGCTACGAGTAAAGCTGGAGGACTTTCAGGGAAAGGGATTCATTCAACCCAATGTTTCAACCTGGGCTTCCCTGATTTTGTTCTCCAAGAAGGCAGACGAGAGCTTGCAACTGTGTGTCGATTACCATCTCATGAACCAGGTGATAGTGAAGAACACGTATCCACTTGCAAGGATTGATGACCTCTTCGATCATCTCAAGGGTGCACGGTGGTTCTCGAAGATAGACCTCGGGTCTGGCTATCATGAGCTCAATGTTCGGGATGAGGATGTGCAGAAGACGGATTTCACGTGTCGGTATGGCCACTACGTGTTCCTGGTTATGTCTTTCGGCGTAACCAACACTCGAGCAGTGTTCATGAGTCTCATGAACAGTATCTTCCCACCTTACCTCGATCGATTTGTCAAACTCTTCATCGATGAAATATTGATTTACTCGACCACTGAGGAGGAGAACGCCTACCACTTGCAGGTTGTACTAGACATTCTATGAGAGCACCAGCTATATGGTATGATCTCAAAGTGCCAGTTCTGGATTCTAGAGGTCCACTTCTTGGTGCACGTAATCTCTGTGGTGGGAGTTGCAGTGGATCCTGCAATGATCGAGGCAGTGCTAGCTTGGGAGCCACCAGGGAGCATAACGGAGGTGCAGAGTTTCCTAGGTCTGGCTGGGTACTATCGGAGGTTTGTTCCAAACATCTCAAGAGTTACAACACCACATAAATCTTTGACTAAGAAGGGAAAACCCTTCCTGTGGTTAGATAGATGTCAGAAGAGCTTCCAGTAGCTAAGACAGAGATTGACAAGTGCGCCCATCTTGAGGCTACCAGAGGAGGGAGTAGGGTACGTAGTCTACTGCGATGCATCAAGGACTAAACTCGGGTGTGTCCTGATGTAGGAGCGGGTAGTGATCGCTTATGGATCATGACAGTTGAGGAAACATGAGCAGAACTACGCTACCCATGACCTGGAGTTAGCAGCAGTGGTCTTCACCTTGAAGATGTGGAGACACTATCTGATGGCCGAGCACTTTACAGTCTACTGTAACCACCACAGTCTCAGGTACATCATCTCGCAGAAGGACCTAAACATGAGACAGTGGCAATGGCTTGAGTTCCTCCAGGACTATGACTTTGAGATATTCTATACTCCTGGAAAGGGGAACGTAGTAGGCAATGCTCTCAGCAAGAGGACGAGAATTTAGCTACTTGGAGAGGGAACAGATTAGTACATATATTTCCATAGGATAGGAACCTGATGGGTCAGAGAGGCACAACATGGGGATGTTGACTGTGAGACGCGGCGTGCACAGATTTCCACAGGACAGGAACCTGAAGGACTTTTTGTTGGAGGAGAGCACTTCATTCTTTTCAAAGGATGTACTGTCGTACCAGTTGCATTACAGGAGGAGGTGCTGAGAGAGTTTCACACTTCTCCTTTGGCAGTACATCCAGGGGTAGAGAATATGTAATAGGATCTTAGATGACAGAATTGGTGGCCGGGTATGTAGAAGGAAGTGGCAGAGTTCGTTTCATGATGCCTCACCTGCCAGCAGGTGAAGGCGGAGCACTAGGTACTAGCAGGCTTGGTACAGCCCTTGGAGGTCCCGAAGTGGAAGTGGGATGAGATATCTATGGATTTCGTGACTGGACATCCACATAATTCCAATGGAAATGACTCCATTTGGGTGATGATCGACCGAATCACCAAGTCGGCCCACTTCTTACCAATCAGAGAGTATGGCTCAGTGGAGATCTTGGGACGCCTCTATATTCAGAAGATCGTATGGATTCATGGTGTTCCATTATCTATCCTCTCCGATTGAGATGCTCTCTTTACTTCCCGGCTTTGGAAGGGGTTACAGGAGGAATTCAGGACGCAACTATGCCTGAGCACCGCCTTTCACCCTTAGATGGATGGTCAGATAGAGAGGACCATTCAGACTCTCTAGGACATGCTCTGCGCATGTGTCCTCGACTTTGGTTGCAGTTTGAAGTATAACCTACCCTTGATGGAGTTTGCGTACAACAACAGATACCACTCCACCATCGGGATGGAACCACATGAGGCATTGTACGACCGACCTTGCAGATCACCTCTGTTCTGGAAAAACCCTGCGGAGTCAGCACTTGTGGGACTAGACTTGGTCCAGGCCATGCTAGAGAAGGTTCAGGTCATCTAGTAGTGGATGAGAATAGCTTAGAGCTGACAGAAGTTTTATGCTGATAGGAGGCGGAGACCACTATAGTTCGAGGATGGAGACCACTTTTTGTTACGGCTCTCACCTCGATGTGGAATACGGAGATTTGGCCAGGGCGGCAAGTTATCTTCATGCTTCATCAGACGGTTTCAGTTTCTCAGCAGGATAGGTGAGGTGGCTTATCGCCTGACTCTTCCACCTCAGTTGCACCAGGTGCATGACGTCTTCCACGTATCTCAGCTAAGGAGATAAATGCACGACTTGGCGCATATCATCGACCTTGGGGAGCTGGACATCGATGACGGGGAGAATTTTGCAGAGGTCCGGTGGAGATCGAGGATAGACAGGTTCAAGTCCTACGTGGGTGGTCGATTCCTCTTGTGCGAATCAGGTGGAAGCACGAGAACCTCTAGGAGAACACATGTGAGCGGGAGGCTCAGATGTGTGCTCAGTTCCCCCATTTGTTTCCCTAGTTTATGTTGTATCTTTACGGGGATGTAAATCCCTGAGGTGGGAATAATGTAAAGACCCGTAAATTTCAAGGAATTTTTTTTCTTAAATTCTTTGGGATTTTACGAGTACACAGTTTCTGATGGAACCTGATTCTGAGGCCCAGTGTGCCCGGAATCTGTTTCCAAAGTTTAGCTCGGGTACGTTTAGTGAACGAACGAGAGGGTTTTTCTTGCTTTTGAACCAGTGCTTGGAATCGAAATCCGAGGGCAATGAAGAAACTGTAGTGCCACTAATTGTTTAAGAAGACTTTTTTTGAAGTTGCGTTTGCTCGGGAAGAGTTGTTTAAAAAATGTGGATTAAGTTTGAAGTGAAATAATAATTGTCTTACAAATTTTATCTCTCTTCTAAGTTGTTTAATCCCACGTGTGGGAGTTTGGGTGGGACCCACATGGTCCTAAACTCCTCTTGATAGGATATTAGTGAGGTGGGTCCCACACGAGCCCCACCCATTCAAATTCCTTAACTCCTCTAAACCCCCTCATGAGTTATGTGACTTCTCCTCTTCCACATTAATGTTGCCAACTTAACTCTCCATTTAGTTTGAGAGCACAAGTTTAATTAATTAAGTGATTTCAACTCTTGAAGTTTTGAAATGTTGGAATAAGTAAATAAAATACGGCAAGAGCCTTATTTTGATTTGGTTTTTTCATTGTGTGGAGACTTTGGGGAGAAAACTCTAAGTCTTGAAGAACTCCATCACCTTCATTGAAGAATGACAAGACTTCGACGAAGAACACCATCACCGCAAGGAGAGATCGACATGCTGTTACTTCACCTCTCTGTAGCCGGTGTGTGATGTCACTCCCTACTTGGGCACACATCAACACCATCATCAAAACAACCCCCGCGATGCTAGATTCGGTGAATTCCTTTGAGTAGGGGTCGATTTTATGTTCAAGATTAATTTGATGTTCTTCGTTAATTATTGGCAGCTTGTTATCAATATAACGGGAGGAGGTCAGACCGTACAAATATGGTTGATCCTCCACCCCTTTTTGTTGTTGATCTTCATCGTGGCTTGAAAAAGAGGTGACGCGACACCGTTGCACCGTGCGAGAATAAGAGAATCGCGGCCGGAGTGGGCCGTGGTGAAAGAACGCGGTGCCGTTGCACGGCAGCGGTGAAGCCAAAGGAGGTCACGACCAAGAGGAGACCGCGGCAGAGGGGTGCGGCGCCGTCGCACCATGCCGCATGGGAAAGAGTCACGGCCTTTGGCCGCGGCGGTTCGGGATGGGAGAGTCCGGACTCCGTCGGCTACAGGCGCATCAGGAGGCGGGACCCGCGGGGTCCCGCAGCAGCTCACCTGCCGGCCAAAACGGTCGGCCGTTTCCTAGAAGTCTGGGTTTTCAAAACCCCCATCCAGCATAGCTAGGGAGGACCCCACATGGGTCCAGCATTTCGAAAATCAAGAGGGCGTCCCCCCCCCAACACCCCCTTCCACGTCTGCCCGCTCTGGGTTGGCCATCCGCGTTGGGTCGGACTGCCCGCGTTGTGTCGGACCGCCCGCGCCGGGCCGGGTCGCCCGCGCCGGGCCAGACCCCTGCGCCGGGTCGAGCCGTGCTGGCGGGGCCGGGCCACGCCAGCCGGGCCAAGCCGCGCCCAACCGGGCCAGACCCGAACCCGGGTCTGGTCGACCCGGGGAGTGTTGGGCTGGGTCGGACTGGGCCCAATCCCTCGGTTTTCAGACAAATCCGTTCAAAATTCCATAACTTGGGCTACAGACCTACGAACGATGCACCGTCAGTTGCGATGAGATCCTTGGATCGAGACAGTCGTTTCTCTATATTACACTCAAGGTTTTGGAGAACTTTTTGTACATCCAGGTTGGTTCGAACACGAAACCAACCGGGCCCTCAGAGCGGAAACACTTATAACTTAAGCTTCGGACATCCGATTGACATGATGTCGACTTTGTTGGATTCCTCTTAATGAGACGTCTCATTTGGCTTACTCCGCTCGAGGTTTGGACGCAGCTAGGGTATATTTAGGATTGTTTTAGCTCAAAAACCAACCAAGCCCCTAGATGAAAAGCCAATAACTCTCAGACCGGGCGTCCGATTAACGCGCCATATGTCACGTTGAGTTCCTTTTGAAGATATGAAACGTTATTATAAATCATCTCTGGACTTCATGACAGTTGATGTATCGAACCCTTGGCTCATGGAGAGGACCTTTCCAGAATCGAGCATGCTGTGTGCGGGAACCCTAGAGCTGGCTGTGACTGTGACGACGATGACGACTGTACTTGGATCCTACGTGGGTTCGGCAGTGAGGACGACTATACTTGGATCCTCCGTGGGTTTGGCAGCGATGATGACTATACTTTGATCCTCCATGGGTTCAGCAATGACGGTTATGGTACTTGGATCCTACATGGGTTCGAAAGAGGAGATGATCCAGAGGCTACAACAATCATCTCCACACCTTTCCATGAATAGTATTCCTGTGTGAGCTGAGTCCTGACTTTCAATATTTATTTTCAATAAGATTGAATTTCTTTCCTGTTTGGATTGGGACGTACCTTCCTGTGTGAATTGGTTTATACTTTCCTGTGTGGACGGGGTAGTACTCGAGCTCATGAGTTGGAGCAGCACTGGAATTGATGACTTAGGTATATGTATGGGAATATACCAAAGTAGTGTTAGTTGATAATTTTGTTCGAATCTTTCCTTTGTGGTTATTATTTTGTGGATTCTAGGAGACCTACGGGAGTCTCAGGGTCCCTACTGAGTATCGTATACTCACCCCTGCACGGGCTATGCCCGCACTACATTGTGTTGGATACAGATGGCGGACAACGCTAATTGTGGTTGAGGATTGGAGAGCGGGACGGTAATCGTAGGTGGTCTATCAGATGGGACATACACAGAGAGGATGGATGGACTCGAGGAGCTGATGAGCCTGTCGGTACTCACCCTTCAGGTGGGAGTTCTGGAGGACGGCTTGGTGGTTTATGCTTACTTTTTAGTTGTGGTACTTTCTTTTCAGTAGTACTACACTTTCAGTTGGGTTTGTATTCTGTCCAATTTACTTTCCAGCACTTACATTGTATTCAGTTTACTTAGTGTTTACTTCAGTTTGGGTACTCTGTGTGTTAATTTCGTTTTATAAAGGCAATGCCTTCCCTTTTATTGAGATTTACGCCTTTGGTGCTAGTCACCAAACCCTGGCCTATGGAAGGAGGGCTTGGGGTAGTCACAGAATGGGCCCCGAGGATGGGTCGTGACACTAGGAGTGTTGTAACAAAGGGTGCATCAAGGCCCGTTTTCGTGTTCCATGATACACCGGATCAAGCCCGAAACTCCTTGTCCATGTTTTCACTCCTAAGTACTTCTGTTCCAGATACGTCTCTACCTGGTGGTATACAAAATGGATGTATTTTTTTTGATAAATTAGTTAATCAATAATCACCAAAATTTTTGGGATGTTTTTATTATACTTATTCTTATCTCTAATGCTTCACTAGGGTTTTCTATTCCTAATCCCAAAAAATAACTAAACCTATCATCTGATACAAACTATAACAACCCTTCCTTTTATTACACACATAAAAAGGACATACTACAAAAAATATTCATTTGATACATCATAGAAGATCTATTGTTCTAGTGTCTTTGGGTCATAGGAACATTACATAATGACTTAAAACTTTAAACACAACATCTTTATTTAAAACATCATTTACATAACCACTACATTCCCTTATACATAGCATTTCATGTGATATCCTGAGGACATGCATAATAAATGGGTGAGCTATAAATCACAGTAAGGTAGTAATCAAGTAATAAATTCAAGAATACAACACATGATATGAAATAGGCATATAAATGGAGCATAAAAGAAACATAAACACAAGGCATGATATAACATAATTATCATAACTTGGAAATGTGGAAACCACACTTAACTTGGTATTAGAATGAGACAAGGTAAATTTCACATGGATCATGAGTAAACCCTCATTGCACTCGAATTAGAATGATTAAACCCTCATTTCAGTTGATGTATCATGATACTAATATTTACCCAATGCATTGGAGCACATTTAGGGCACACCCATCAGTTCATTTCATGCATAAGGGTGCCACATGGATCATACAATATGGAATCATTCAAAATTATCATTTATTATAAGATAAATAAATCTGGAATTCATACATGAAACTATATAATCAATATTTAAATGTGCATAAAGGTGAATATCATTTATAGAAAATTGGGCATGGTCTTCACTACACAATGACTTTGACTTGGAAAATCGTGCTGCAATTTCAGCAGCATAACAGTGTGACATAAGAAATAATAAAAATGTTTGATGAGCGATAAAGGGGTGTATAATCATACGTACATGAAATAGAAAGTAAGGGGGTCATATAGATACATGTACCAATATATGTAATGGAATTTATTATCATAATAAAAAATAATTTCTTGAATGTAAATGAGAATATAGAAAACCCTTACCGAATTTCGGCATGGTAACATGTGTAAATGTGAGGCATTAATGAGAGAGAGAGTTTTCTAATCATTAAATCATATGTAGGGAAGAATGGGAGAGGTAAGGAAATGTACCCCAAAATTTACAATTGAAAATAAAAAGGCATTACAATATTAAGAAACATGCATAAAATGAAAAAAGAATGAATCCATTACTTAGAATTGTGATCCAAAGGGCTAGAGAGGGGCTTGAAAGAGGATTCATGAGAGATTGGGGAACCTTGAGAGGATTATAGAGAGATGAGGGAGTATGTTGGTCAAGATCCAATGGCTTTCAGTGAAGAGGAAGTGGGATCTTGGTTGGGTTTATATAGGAAAAGAGAAGGAATTCATTAGTTTTTAGGTTTTGGACCCTACACATTAAATTAATAAATATAACACAAACCATCCCAAGGTTTTCTCCATTTTTTTCAAATGGTTATGGAAAACAATATTTTATAAATAAAATGGCCTAAAAACATAAAATATTAGGCTTGCTTATGTGTAGGTGAGTCATACTCTAAAGGACATCAATTTAAAAAGTCAAAATGTTTTATAAGTCATGGAGGGTTCACTATAGATCTGTAAAATAATTAAATAAAACAAAAAATCACATTATTTTAATGGTGAAACATATATTGGCTGGACATACCATTTATAGACTTTTATTACATCACTATTGGGTCATTATGATGTCATAAAACACATTATATAATAAAATGGTATTTAAATTTATCCAAAAAATCGAATGTCTCAGAAAATTATAAAAAATTCACAGTTGGAAAATTTAATTATCTATATTTATAAGATAATTTTTATATTATCAAAATAACTTTATAAATAAGAAAATTCTTACTTTAATATAAAAACTAATATTTATAAAAAATTCACTGGTCCTGAGAAAAAAAAGCTTTCAAACCTTAATAATGATTAGAAATATATTCATAATATTTATATTACCATTTAAAATTAATAAAAATTAATATACTAATAAAATATTATGAAAATATTATTTAATTCAATTATCAATTAATTCATCATAATATATTTCTTAATTGAATAATAACTAAAATTAATATTTGTGACTTATAAATTATTTACAATGTAACAATAATAAAATGAATGTATATTTTTATTATATAAAAAAACAATCTACATAATCATTGTGCTATGGTATTGTTACATAACCCTTTATAACACCCACATAAGATCAAAGGTTATGGTTTGTGATGGTGACACACTCTTGACGTGCCTTAGACAACATTTCACAGGTGGAAATATCTATCGACATAAATTTATCTTGTAGGTGGTTCCCATGAAGCATAACATGTTGAATCTAATATTTGGCTTGTTTAAGAGTGAATCCCAATGATGCCACCTCCTTTTGGGATCTGGAAAATGGTCTTTGTATGGAGAAATTCTACTAGATGCGACCATCTCTTCATTGTCTGAGTAAATTGGGTTTGTTAAACCCCAATATTTATACTAATCATTCGATTAATGTTCAAGCAATATATTAGAAATGATAACAATAATTAATGGTATTCTGAAATCTAAAAACAAAAAACCAAAGAATTGGATATGTTATCTAACCATATTACATGACAAATCATTTAATAAGATCAAGGGAATTTCAATTAATAATGGTTTGGTTTGTTATATTACAACATGGACTTGGTAGTGTTTTTAGATAGACTTGGGAACATAGATTCTTCTGATCACAACCTATTTCACATAGAACAAAAAATAAATTGAGTTCACGAATCATGTGTTAGGGGAAATGCTTCATGCCAATTCCCTTTTACATGGTGGTTCTTGGGGGGAGACACAAAACCCTATTAGATTTATCTTACAACATTAAAATTTAAATTACCATTTATATGGTCAATAATAAATAAATATGTGGTACAATATAATTATCACCTAATTACCTTCAAGAGAAAGGAATGTATTCTTTCTTCGACCACATCTCACAATATAGATTTCAGTACTGTTTTAGTGGATCTAAAAATTAATGTTAAAAGTTCAGTCCATAAAGACACCATATACTAGTTGTTTTTTCCATCCTTTTTAGTATAATATTGGGGAGTAGTTTTATTGTGTGGGTCACCCAATTTTGTCTGTCGATGAATTCAATGATAGGGTAATCTTTCACCTGGATTTAAATGGATTCATTGATATTTTTAAATGAGTTGGATAGGTAACATAATAGATAGGACTTATTCAAATATGTTGATTAATTAATGATATATATCATGTATCTCATCCTATTTAGTTTAATCTAGAAATATCAGATGTTTTAAAATTGGTGATGTTGACTTAGATGTGGAATCTTTTAACAAGGAGTATCCAATAAATATTATGTATTGGAGCATGAAGAAACTTTGAAGAAGGATATTCCCTTCAGTAAATGTTCTTTGGAATCATGACTAAATACATTTTGGGACATGGGTTATAGAAGCTGATATATGATCTCAATTACATGTGCGTTTCAGATATGATCCCTATTTTCCATCTGAAGGAAAACCCATGGATGAGTTCATTTATGGAGGGGAGGTTGTAAAGACAATGCTTTTCATGATGTTATGATATGTTTGTTTTTCAATTTGTATCGTTGGATTTATCTGTATAAACATTATCTATGGACTAATAATGACTTTAGGAGTGTCTCTAACTTTTTTATATTCATGAATTCAAATAAATGGTGAAACATAATGGTCTACACGGTTGGTGATTGGTTAGTAATAATAGTGAGACTCAACAATGGAGGATTCCTACTTAAAATTGGAGGACACAATATTTTTCTAAAACTATGTGAGCCAGGTTGTATGCATGTCTTGGATTGTAGATGTTGGTGAAAAATTAATTTGACATGGCATGTGCATGGTTATCCATATAGTGTTCCTAGATTTTTCATGTGGGGATCAAAGGTAGTGCCTGCCATATGATTGGAAAATGTCTTGGAAAACTGTGCTACCAAACCATACAGCCTAGTTTTGGTGGTTCTTTTATTGTTTTTCTATTCTATTAATTAAAACCTCACCCTAATCATTCATTTCCTATATAGTAAAAAAATAGCCATTTTCATATTCTAATGATATTTTTCTACTCCTCATCTATGGATCAGGGTAACTCCATCATCATGACATCAAACAAACATCAATTAGAATAATTGGTTCCCCTAGACAATATCTTTAATCATCTTATTTCATTTTTAGTTTCTCTTCCCATCTCTTCATCTATTTATGTTCATGATCATATTCTATATCGTTAGTTAATTGGACCATTCTTCCATTTTTTTCCATTATACCTCAATCTGATAGCTGATATTCAACGAGGAGTCATTTACCACCCTAAGGATGGTGGTCAAATTATTTTTTTTGTAAATTTTGTGGTGTTCTCGAATATTGGTTATTTTTATGCACTCTGTATATTTTCTTTAGGTTTCCCTTAGATATGTTATTCTATTATAAATAAATATATTAATGTTTTTATACACCCATGGAACCATTATTTTTTGTTATGGATTAATGAAAATTTTTATTTCCACCCATTAGCAAGTAATATGTTAATTAAAAAATTGATATAAATTATAATAAACCAAACTTACTCATATGTGGTACAACTTCACATTAAAATAAATCTTACATGATTAAATAAATTTTATGAAACTTTTATATGGGATTTGATGTGGGTTTCAAGGCCAAGTCACGTGATATATACTTATACATGTAAATGGAATAAATTATGCTTCACATGATTGATTGGGATCGATGAATTGGAATTAATTATAAATATTATTCCTTTATACTATTATTTTAATTCCTTGTTTATTGGATGATGAATAATGGATAAGGGACTCATTGATCATGATGTTTCATGGTCCATTACATTGGGTATTGGAAATTATATATCACTCCTTTACACTATTATTTGGGTGATGGAAATGATGTTCTACATTCCTTCATATCGGGTGTTTGGAATGATATCTCACCTAACCATCTCAAAATATTTGATTATTTATCACATTCATCATGAGATTATAAGCTTTTAGTTTTCTAGAGTCATTGGTTCATTAAAAATGTTATGGGTTTTTGAGTTATGTGATGGGTCCTACTATCACAGAGTATCCATGTATATATCACCAAATAACCACACATATAATTTGAATATATATGTGTAAATAGTATATATATATATATGACAGAAAAACATAATATATGGCCATTGACCTAACTAATTTTTCCTCCAATGAAGCATGTAGGGAAATCTACATGCTCTTAAGGAACCAGATACAACTGTAATTTATTCATCATCATTTTTTATTAGTATTATCTATTATACATGAACAGTTATATACAATGTAAACATTATGGATAATTTAAAGATATTTTTGATGATTTCCTACTATTATTATCTCACATCAATCTCATTCTCCCTTTAGTAGTCGATTTTACCTTATGTTTAAAGTTATGGAGATGGAAAGTACCCTTATATGGATTATTGATCATTTTAACTTGTATAATGTATCATTTGATAAGGGGATTGATAATAAACACATGATTCTAGTATAGAATTCTTGTGGGGTATTTTTTTATTTTGGCATTTCATGGTTTATATGCTTTTATAATGTTTGTCATTTTCAAAAATCAATATTCCATGAAATCATTAAGTATATGATTCATTCAATGGGTTTTTGGTTATAATTACATATTTCCTGATGATTAGATACCACAGTTGTAAATTTAATTTGATTCGATTCTAAAAAATATTATATCAGGATTCCTTTGTTGAGTGTTAATTTATTACTAACAATGTGGTTATCTAATATGAATGTATTGACTACCAAATATATGTACATAAAACCTCCCAACTTTTCAATAGCCTCTGTAATATGTTGTGTAACGAATGAGGACATGTGTACCACTTGATTGGAGTAGTGATTTAGTGGATATGGTTGGGGAAATTATAGATGAGTAGAAGTTTAAATTATTAAAGATAACAAGGCCACAATTTGATTCTAATATTGTAAAATAATGTTGTGACAAAATCACCACCAGTTTCATGATATTATTTTTTCCATCATAAAATGTTGTCATTAAATTTAATGAAATATGTTTCTTTTTTTATATGAATTGTTCTGAAAAAATACAATTAGGTAAATAGATGTTCTCCATGGTTATTAATGGTGTTTTTTTTCTTAGGTTGTTTTTAAATAATTATTTAGTAATAGAACTTTTTAATATTAATAATACAAGTTTTTTCATGTTGTTTTTGTATGTTCAATGGATGTTCATGTAGGAATAAAACATTTAACTTGAAACAAATCGGATCATTGGAAAATAATGATGACAATGTTAAACTATTTTAGAAATGTAAATGAATGAATTTTTTAGTATAGAAACAATAATTGAATATGTTGAAGTATATTAATGGATGTAAATTGACTATATGGTTCAGACTGATTTTATAAAAATATTGCGATGTAATAAATATATTATTGTTAATGAATAACAAGTAAAAATAGTGTTATTTGTGAAAAATATTATTCTGATTAAAGACAAGATATATGGATGAGTTTAGGAATATTGAAACCATTTTTTAAAAAGTATTTAACTGTAAAATATATATATTACATCATATGTTATTAAAATGTTCTTTACAAAAGACATGGTGCCAGGAGTTTTATGAAATCAGTTCCCATGAATTCAAAAAAATTATTAGAGAAATAATAACTATATAAAGTGCCAATATCATTCATTAAAAATTTTATTATTGATTTGGAATCATTATTCACAAATTATATTAATTTATTTAGTTATGATGAAAATAGATAATCAATCCTAAGTTCAATTATGGAATGCTATTTTGGAGTTTAGTTTTCCAGACACAAATTTAACTGCATAACTATGTTCCCAGAGTTGTTTTTCCAAGAAAATGATTCTATCCTATATATGTGGTTTATATTATAATATAATCATTGTAAATTAGTTCAACAACTATAATATTTTATATGGATACTTTCTATACATGACGATGTAATGTGTAAATATTGACCACTTCAATAAGACTATAATTATTAGATAATATCTCTGGAATTTATATGGAATAGATATTCTTTGCATGACATGTATTCTATTCACTCATTAAGTCTGAACCTTGTAAAAATTGCTTTCTTTTACTTTATGGATTATGTTAGAAAATATACCGAGGGTTATTCTTTTTTACAAGACATCAAAATAAGCATCAAAAGTTTTAGATGATACATTTATGTTAATAAGTGTTTTAAAAAGTGAAATACACATTCTACTTACAATCTAATTTGATCAACCATTTATATGTAACACTTAAACATATATTTTAATAAAACACTGATGAGATCAAAAAATTATGACTAGGAAAATGATTTATGATTAAAACCATATTTACCAAAAACATGATGATTCTCTATATCCAATACAATTATCATACATAAATCATTTATTGAAAATAATTTTTAAATAATGAAAAATGTATGGTCTATATATAAGGATCAACTAAAAAAACTTTTCATTCCCTTTAAATGTAAAAGATAATATCGTCACAACAACTATTATAATTCAATATTAATTTTTTTTGGTGTTGGAAGTGTTTGTAACTCAAAAATAGTCTATTAGTTTATTAACATTTCATATTCACATGGAAGGCATTGAAACTGAAATATGTAGATCCTAGATTTCAATAATGGGGACAAAAATATTCTATGAACATCACATTATATTGTTTATATTACTATAATAATAACCAACCCATGAAAAAAGTGGGGAGAGGAAGAATATTAAGACTACCATTCTAACACAACCCCACCATCGAGTCACATGGTAATGAATATATTTTTATAATTTTAGATATATTATTCTATTACTCATTCAAAAATAAAATATATTGGGAAAATATAATATGTACGAGTATCATTTAGATGATACGGGACATCAAAATATTTGTAAATGATCATTAAAATCAACTACCACTATTATATAACATTTTGTGCTTTATGGGGATAATAATTCTTTTAGATAACATCAAATACAAAATTTACCTTTATTTGTTCATATATATTATTAGAATTATATGAAATTATGGATTGAAAAAACCATGTCATCATCAAACACAATTAAAACTATGAAGTGATAGAATTGTTATCATTTTTGGTTAATCTAAAATATAGATCACGTTTTCAATTAGGTAATTTGTGAGAACGTTATTTCATGCACTATAATATGATACTATAATTCATGGGTAATATAATACCTCATGGATGGAGGTTTTCTGTGAAATATATGTGCATATATAAAGGGAGTAATTTATAATGCATCTAATATCCATAAATGAGGCATGCTAATAAGGTTGAAAACACGAATCATGTTTTATGATAATCAATATTTGGGATATTTTTATATTCATTATTGGAATAATAAAATATGCCTTATAATTTTTTTGGATAGATGAATTAATCCACAATATTTTTTAGTGTAGTTTATGGTGAGACTATATAAGATAAATCAATAATGAGGTGATGTTAATATCATGTAATTATTAAGAAACTATAAATGTAAAATACATAGTTCTACAAATCCCATGATGTTAAAACATATACATTTATATAATATAATTAAAATATGTCATCAAAAATATAATAAAAATATTAATTAATCTCACAAATCCTAAATAAACATTTACATATAATCCAAAAATTATGTGACACCTATAATATTCAGAATTCCATATGATGATAAATTTTTTTCCTCCATATATTTCTTCAATAATATATTGATATCATTCTAATTGAATATAAAATAGAGTTAGGAAATTATTTAATATAAATATTCATCAAATATTATAAAATAGAATGTGTATTGGCCAATCTAAAATGAAGGACATTGTTCTGGTAAGGATAATATTATCCAGAAAAGTCTATCATCAGAAATTACTATTGTATTTGTTATAGTTGATGATACCATGATCATAAGTCAACAATATAAAACAATTTAGACCCTTTTAAATGGAAAAATAATGGAGTAGTTCATGGTGATGGTTATTTATTCCTAATAGTAACCAATTTCAAATTTAAATTTTACAAACCTAATTATAAGAATCTTTATTTTTTATTTTTTAATTTTTTATGATATCCCCATAGGGAGGTAATGTATTAGAATAGAAAATAAATATCAATATAATAAAGCCTAAACAAATTATTTATTTATTTATTTTTTAAATTATTTATTATATAATAGAATTTAACAACATTCCATATAATATATATATTTGAAACTCTATATATTTTAGCAAGATCTATTGAAAATTTTTCAGGAAATAAAATAGAAAGGATCCTACAATTAGAGGCATGGTTTTGGAATTCCAAACCAAGACTACTGAAACAACCAAACCCACATTTCATAGGATGTTATTTGTACATCAATCTGATAAAACATATCATAATGTGTTTTAATTAACATTATCCAATAACGAAATAAGAAATACACTCCATTGAGGAAAATTAAAGACATATTCAATATTATATAGTTTGATAATTTAATTGAGTCAATCCATCATGTCCATGATAGAATAGGGATAATTATTTCAACGGTGGAATATTTTCAAAAATTAATAAAATTCACATCCTCAATAAAAAAACAAATACATATTTTACTCAATTATATTTATGTATAAAATAAATAAATAAAAACTTATTAGTTTCAAATATTTATAAATATCCAATAAAAAATGATATAAAATTACAATTAAAATGAAGTAAGGAAAGGCATAAATGTTAAATGAATAAAAATTTTGAGAATAATATAACAAAACTCCTTACAATTTATGAACATTTCTAGGATTATTATCTGGAGTAATGGGATGTATAGACTCTAAAAATTATACAATAATTTTCATGTGGTTGAAATAATTACATATAACGTAATGTATAATACTAAAATCATTTAATGAGTTGATTGTTTACCGGACTACATTTTCTAGATGGATGTTACATTCACAAATATTTATTCCAAAAATATGAACATAAAATTTATGATTCTACATTATTCAAAATATTTTTTAATCGATTATATCTATTGAGATTTTAGATATCTACAATAGTACCACTATAATTTCAATTCCATATATGAATTTGATTTTTTTTAATGTATCCTTAATGTTCATCCTATATGAATTCAGTTTTGGTGATTCTACACTTAGTTAATGGATAACACCCCCCATGAATACCTTATATAGAACAAAAATATCATGCTTTATCCCAACATTGAATTACCAACTCAAATATCACTACCATGAACATTGGTCAATACTTACTTTACTAGATCCAACATCATATATATATAAAAGGGTTCCTTCAAACACATTTTGAACAAAAAACCTATTGTTTTTTATCCCAAATAATATATGATTTAATGAGGAGTTGATTAATTAATTTAATAAAATAAAATAACATTTGTGTCATTCCCAATATATGATATGTATATAATAATAACATTACATTGTTATGATTTCATTATAATAAATATTTGTAAGAAATCCCTTAAAATACTTCATGGAATGATTTATTTCCAAATTTCATATGACCGTGTAATTATAACATAGACTATTTTCTTATATATTAATAAGGGGTAATCAAGTATGTTTAATGCCCTAATGATCTGAAATATGTTTTTTCCATGACATAAAAAGTCCTAGACATCATATGTTAATACAAAAAATAATAAATATAAATGAAAAAAACTAAATGTATCATTTGAGATCCAAATCAAGGATATCCCAACTAATGAGTTAATTTCTAGTACCCATGAAAAACATTGTTTTCCCAACTAATACATGGGGGAAATAATTAGTCTAAAAATGAAGACTACTCATTATATCAATCATATTAAAAAATATGGATATAAAGAGTTCCATATTCAATATTTATATAGAGAATCATAAAACAATCACTGAAAATTATAGTCAATTTTAAATTCATTCTTCATTATTGTAGTCAAATCATTACCCCATCCCACAATTATTATTCCACAAGGTGATGTATTACCTTCCTTGAATGCTTGAAAAGTATTAAATGACATGTCTTGCTTGTATTTAATAGAATTATTTGGGATGGTTTGAATATATTGAATGAATAAAACTGTGAAATTGAAATGAAATTTAATTGGGTGGTATGAAAACACCACAATCAATAATTGAATGAGAACAAATTATTTTATTTTCTATTACTGTGAATGCCTTAATTATGAAGGTATTAATCAAATTAAATCAATATATGTATTTCCCAATAGCTACATTATGATTAATATGATTTTGCATTAACATAGGTTGGTGAATGATATTAAGGGTTCTATTGAGCATGACAGTATCATGCCCCATTGCATTAGGTGTTGAACATAACTTCTCGAAGAAATGCTATTATGTGGATGGAGGGAATGGCACTACTCATCCCCAGTGATTGTTGTCATGATAGTGAAATCACTATTTTTGATGTTTTCACATGATAGAACCCCCACCATCTCAGGTGAAGAGCATGACCTATCCCAATAATTATTTGATGTTCTAAACATACCCTTGGGCTTGAATTCACCTTGTTATTCAAATTTATTATGGATGAATTGGTTATGGTATGGTTTTTCTTACATCTAGTACTCTAGGTATATGTTAACATATTTCCACAAGTATATAGTTCATAAATGTTGATGAAATATATATATATATATATATTATTACAATATATTTAGACACCGATCAGACACTCAATCTAGGTGTGAGTTTAATAACGTATAAAACAACATGTTACTTATTAGATCCTATTCCAACTGATACATATTTATTTATACAATGTTTTATCATTATTTATTCCTGAAAATTTATTTATATTCACTGACTGGTATTAACCATAGACATTGTGGGTGGTAACCGATTTGGATTTATATCTAACATCATACTCATGCCAGAACTACGTTGGGGAACCTGAGTAGATCTCATGTTCAACAGACTATGTGTTATTGCATATTTTCCAATTCTTGTACCTATGTAGTACTAGGACATGATAGAGATGTATCTCATCACGATCATGGAAATAAACCTCATTGATTTTTTTATTTTCATTATATATTTACTAAAAATGATGACTAATAGTTTAGTTTATTTACTATCATCTTTGAATGCATGCATTGTATACATTATAACTGGATATCATTTGTAATCATTTTATATTATTGTTTTACTTCTCTACCTTTAATTTATCAATTCTTCTACTACCATCTATTAGGTATTATTTGATATATAGTTGTGCTACATTTATAGTGATTGTATATTGTCCCCACAATCACCTACATAAAAGAACACTATTTAGCAGTAGACTATGGGATATAAGGATGTGTGATCGAGGCCTCACGACAAACTAATCAAGATATAATATAACTTTTCATTCTTGGAGGACATCACAGTGAGGAAATAGTTTATTTAGGTTAGGGATAATGTGACACATCTCTCTTTCTGATATATTATTATGTCATTGATCTATATTTAATTGTTAATTTTTTCCCAATTATTATAATTATTTTTATCTTGTATGTATAATATATCATAGATTATATGGAATGAAGAAAAAAATTATTACATCAATATAAAAATATTCAAATATAAGTATTTGAAACTATTAATATCATACTATTTATTGTTAAATACAATGAATGATGACACAACATAATATATTATAAACTGAAATGGGATAATAAATAGAACTGAATAATACATTTATTTCTATAAAACACCTAGAATAATATCACTTATAATAATCACATGAATCCCAAATAATACTAAAATTATGAATAACATAAAAAGGATAAATCAATTTTTCAAATGAAAAAAAATCATAAATTTAGAAATATCTTCTTTGAAGATATGATTGAATTAATTTATTAGATGCAATAGTTTTAATGAAACTATTATATGGTCATTATATATGGTTATAACAAAAATTCACACTAGATATATAGTTGTTAGAAATATAATCATTGTTATTGTTGTCATTGGGTATTTATATATCCAATAGTTATATCAGTGTTGTATTATTCAAAGTAATAAATTTAATATAGTCTAATTCAAAAATAAAAAAACATTAAGGAAAAATATAATAAATTTATTTTATTAAAAAATACATATCATTATTATATAATGATATTATGAATGATATTAAATAATTATTTCAATAAAAGAGATTTTTCAAAATAAGTGATATATAAATTATATAAATATATTCTACGATATAGTTATGGATCTCTAAATAATAAAATTATAATTACCCACAACCAATTTAATATTACAAAATATTGAAGTATTATAAATTATATGTATGCATTTAAAATTTCAATATATTATATTTTAACCAATAAAATGAAATTTATTATATTTATATATATCATTTTGAATTAATAGTCATGGTAGTAGTTTCAATTTGCTGTATGAAATAATATAATCTTAAAATATTAAAATTATATATTATTTAATGTAATTTAACATTTAATATTGATATTTTAACATTAGAAGAAGATAATAATAAATTAAAATGATTTATAAAATATATTTTACCAATTGATAATGAAATATATTATCAACAATGAATTAATAAATGATATTAAATAATATCAAGGTCAACATATTTTTAAAAAGTAATAATTATCTAAAAAATATTTTAAAATATATATTTTATATTTTATATTCAAAAGTAAATTTCATATATTTAGAAATTGAATTTTATTTAATGGTGGCAAAATTGATATAATTATTTCTCTATTAGGTAATGAAGACAAATTTAATTTTTGGAAGAATAACTAGTAACTGAGGTAAAAAATTCAATTGTTAATATGAATGTACAATAATATGAATATGATATAAAATAAGTAATTAATTAATAAAATTTAATAAAACCCTAACTATAAATTATTGGAAAAGATATTGGTAAACATAAAAAATATTCCACTACACATATCATCTACAATAAATTATGATGCCTTTCATGATGATACCATTATAATCTCAAAAATTCATATTTTCATGACCCATCCCCTGGGGCCCGTATCGTTACTACCCTAGGCCCACCTTCTATAGGCCAGGGGCCAACAACTAGCACCAAAGGTTTAAATACCTAAACTGGGAAAGCTTTCCTTTATAACTATAAACAAACACAACAAAGTACACAACTGGAAGAAAAAACTAATTAAAATTGTACACAAACGAAGTTCTAGAAAGTAAAAGGGGCTGAAAATACAATCCCAACAGGAAAGTACAAGTACAACTAAAGAAATGTAAAGAAGTTATCGGGTCATCTTCCGGGGTTCCTACCAGAAGGGTAGGTATAGATGGCCTCCTCAGCACTCCACATCTCTCCATCTCCTCTATGTACCGTCAAAATGAGTGGTCCACCTTCGGGTACCATACAGTCCTATTACTCTCTGCCTCAATCAGTGATGCCTGTCATCTACAACCAACACAACCAGGTGTGGGCATAGCCCATGTAGGGGTGAGTTTAATGATACACAGTAGGGACCCCAAGACTCTCATGGTCTCACAAAATCCAACAAGGATAATCCACAAAGTATGAAAACAATGGATAACCATTACTTAGGTATATTCCCATACATATACATAAGTTATCTAGTGACCCATCTCAATCATGAGGAAAACACAAAAGTCATTGACTCAGCTCAAACCAGAATTTTCATTATCAAAACCACGACTGCTATAGAACTCCTCCTCTATCGAGTATAGTGGGCATGTCGTGACACCGAGGCGCTGCTCACTGACCTTGGACTGTTGAGAAACTCTTCCTGTTGAGTACTACGGGTCTGCTGTCAACTACCAGGCACTCCTCCATTGTGGGTCTCCCGCCAACTACTAGAATCTCCCCCTAATAGCATGTAGAGGAACTCCTGTTATTGAGTACCGCGGGTCTGCCTCCAACTACCAGGTGCTCCTCCACTGTGGGTCTTCTGCCAACTACCAGGCACTCCCCACTGTGCAGGTCGATTCATTCCGAGTCGAATCGGTCAAGCAATCGTCATGTCTTCCAGCTACTAGGTCTCCAGACGTTGTCTGCTCATTTGTGGAAGGATCCACTCCAAGAGCTATTGGGAAATACTGCAACTATCGTGAAATGCCATGAATAAGTATCTCAATGGTCTGCCATGTCATCGGATTCAAATCCAATCAATATAGGTCCAGGACACATAGACTAGATGACCATGAAATTTCCTAGAAATTACACGGCGTGTTTGTATGGTTACATTACGTGTCTTCAGACCTCGAGTACTGCCGGTGTAGAATAGCCCGTGTCGAAGTGCTGGTTGTGTAGAATCATAGTTACATGACATGTGGTACGGTCACACACCATGTCCGAGCATCTGGGGTCAGCTCCGTGTATGCTGGCCATGTGCCTGTACATGGCCTCAACCCATGTTTGCCAACCCGTGTAACTGGTACACGGGGTATCCCGTGTCATTTTCCTTCCCTAGCAGTGTAGTTGAGTACATGCATGTGTACTTAACCTGTGTCCTTGTATCCCCGGGATACTATTGGAACCATGATTGTCGTTGCATGAATTGGTGTATGCTTTCTGTTTGTTGTCAATCCTTAGTGGATGTTCAGCATATGTGCTAGCAATGTGATCTTACAGTTCACGTTGATAATAATATTTAAGGTTTCACTGTTTTACAGTGTTTGCCAAATTTTTGGACCTCAAAATTGAAAAAATAAAGAAAAGTGTTTTTTGCCAATGGACTTGCATGCCGATTACATGGAGTATTAGAAACTTGTGTGCCATATGTTTTTCATGATCATAACATCAAAATATGGCAAAGGATACATGGGTTCCCAAGTTTTCAGTTTGGTCCTGTATGTGACTAGCGTGGTAGAGACTTGCGCGCCAGAACATGCATGCAGAGGGGAGACTTGCATGCTATCGTGTAGGGTGTCCAGTATGCCTATAAATAGTGTACCACCCCTCCTCTGTAGATGGATGTTCGAGAATTAGGGAAATTTAGAGCTCCCGTCGCGCATGTGTAGTGGTCACGCAAGTGGTCGTGTGGTCGTGCAGGTAGAAGTTGCACGATAGTAGATTGTTGTGTGTCCAAGATGGTTTGGGAGAGAAAGGGTGTGAGTCACCCAAGTTTGGATTTGGTGAAGGAGGTGTCGTGTAGGTGGTTTGGTGACACTAGAGCACCAGGTTTTGAAGGCGAGCGATAGTTGATAGTTGTGCCCCAAAACCGGTTAGGGTGAAAAAGAGTGTGAGTCGCGCAAGTTTGAGGTTGAAAAAGAAAGTTTCACGCATGTGGTAAAGTTTAACTTGCACGCCATCTTAAAACTTGTGCACCAGCATGGAGAAGCACACCAATTGTGGTTGAAGAACACCAGTCCTTTTGGGGCTACTTGAATGCTGGGAGTTTGCCTGATACCTTTGGTGCAAAGTGAGATTCGTCTACCGGTGGAAGTTAGACTTCAACAAAGCATCTACATACAACATCGAATGTATTTATTAGAGAAGATGATGAGACTTTAACGTCTATAAACTGAGTGGGACTTCACCAAAGGCTGTCAGCCAGGGGGAGTCAACAGAAGTGACCCGAGGGATGCAATGGGCTATCCCTGAATAGTTGTAAAGGCAGTGAGCCTAGGACAGAGTGACTGTTCCTGATCCTTTGTAATAAACAACTAATGAAAAATAGTGTAATTTATTACTACTGGAAACTTGTTGGCATATGCACCGTGGATGTAGCCCTTAGAGGCGAACCAAGTAAAAAATGTTGTGTCATCTCTTTGCATGTGAATGTTTCATTATTGGTCATATCCATCAAACAGGTTTAACTAATTCCAACCAACATGGGAACAAAATCCTTGTTTTTAAATGAAAAATTAGACACCCAGATTCAAACCACCCCTCTCAGGGTTTCCTAGGTCCTACAATTAGTATCAGAGGGTAAAGGTTGCTGGTGTTAGATCTGTCCTTTGCAGTCATGGAAAATTCAGACAGTGTTAGGGGAGTCCCCCTCATTGATGGAAATAATTTTCAGATTTGGCATAACAGAATGATATCTCATATAAGATGCCTTGGAATGGATGTTCTATTTTCCACTATACAAGGTATAAATGTTTCCGATCCAACAAGACAGGCTATGACTAATGCAGATAGGAATGTTCTCGATGTAGATGCTAAAGCATAGAATGCTCTCATAGCATCCCTTTCTGATCAAATCTATCTAAAGGTGATGCGTTTCACCTCAGGAAAGTCCATGTGGGATAAACATAAAAATATTTATGAAGGATATAACAATGTGAAGGAGGTGAAACATTAATTGTTGCACAATTGAATCGATGATCTGATGATGCATCCTTATGAGAATGCAGACACCTTCTTCAATCTAATTACTGTAGTGGTTGGAGAAATTCAGGGCCTATGAGAAGAAATCAAATACATTGACAATGTGAAGAAAATATTGAGAAGACTTCCACCCCTGTACAATGAAAATGTGTCAAACCTTTAGGAAATAGATCTTTCCAAACATTTTTTGGATGATCTACTGAGCAGCCCCATGGCATATGAAATCAGATTCAAACCAGATGATGCTACAACTTGAGTGTGCAAGGAAATGGCATTAAAATCCATTGAGAAACTGAAAATCTCAAAAGATAGTAGTGGTGAAGATGATGAGGAAAAAGAAATTATTTCTCTCATTGGAAATACGTTCTAGAAGGGAAAAGAGAAATTCAAGGGGAAGTTACCTCTAGCTTGCTTTCGTTGTGGAAAATTTAGTCACATTGCCTCCCAATTCATAAGAAAGTTTGATGATGAGAATAGCGATGCTGAAAACATTGAGAAGCCTCAGAAAAGGTTTTTCAAAAAGGGAGACTTCGAATCAAGAAAGAGAGTACCAAATTGGAGCTTTGTCTGTCAAGAGGAAGATGATGAAAATGAAATTGTGATAAAGAAGAACTAGAATTTAAAACTGGAAACCATTCTTCCATGATGGATACCATTGAAAACTTAGAACCCCCGATTGGTAAAAGCATAGATAATAAGATTACTCCTAATGGTGATCCAAAGATTCAAATTAAGGATGCCTTTTCCATGATTTAGAATAAATGTAAGAGATGCAATAAGTGGAAGGAAATGGTGAAAGAATCATCGGAATATGATGATGATATTGAATCAGAAATTGAACGACTAGAAGAACTAGTGAGAGTTCCGTCTTCAATCCTTGAAAGCATAGATGATTTTGTGGATCTAAAGATTATAATTTAAGAACAAGAAAAAGTAATAAATGAACTTTCACCCATACTAGAATAGAAGTCCAAGACTGTTGAGGGTCTTGAAGAAGAAGTTGTTACTCTTAGGGGTAAAATTGAATGTAAATCAACCACAAATGTGGGTGAGAATAAAATTAATTTTGGAAGATTCACAGATGAAAAATTAATAATAGGATCCAAGTGTGGTTCAGATGGGGTTGGAAAAATCTTGAGTGATCAAAGACCTGATTGCATGGGAAAGAGTGGATTTGGCTGTGAAGATGAGACATCAACTGCTGGAACTAAAGAGTGCCAAATGAAAGACAAGATGATTGTTGGACATGTTGAGACATTGGATGATGTTCTGAAAAATAAACCCATAATCCAAACTAAAAGAATAACTGAAAATTATAATCAAACTTTCAGAAATGATAGGCAGTCCAACTATTCTCCCATGGAAGAATTTATGAGGAGAAATTCAAGTGAGGAGACATTTACTCTCATGAAGTTTCAGTTCTGTGGCTATCTGGGCCATACCATGTCATATTGCGAAGAGGCAATGAGCTACCTGAATGGGGAAGATCTGGGATGTCTAAAAAAAATATTGACTTCATATCCTCCATCTTATAGAAGAAAATATTTCTATGGATATTGTTTTCTTTGTTCAAACATTGGTCATAAGGCTGTTAATTTCTGGTAGATAAGGGACATAGACGCCTCATACCAGAGTTCGAGACAAGTGATATCTCATCATCAAGATTGTGTTTCTCTTACAAACTAGTTTTCTCTTCTCATAGAATACTTCGACTGTGAAGAACCAATATACAAGGATAAGATAACTGAAAGTCCATCAATGATATATACT
This sequence comes from Viscum album, assembly GCA_963277665.1. Taxonomy (NCBI): domain Eukaryota; kingdom Viridiplantae; phylum Streptophyta; class Magnoliopsida; order Santalales; family Viscaceae; genus Viscum; species Viscum album. The sequence continues at coordinate 473,701,880 of OY728141.1, read as the reverse complement.
CGATCGAATGTCTCATGGAAAGAAAGGAAGAAAATTGAGTATTCCAACCTTGCAGAGGTGGCCCTGAAATCTACAAAAAGAAACATTATATGAATTCTAGATAGCAGTTCTTCATCCCATATGACAGGTAATGTTGGCCTGTTAATAGATATCAAAAGGATGGTTGATGGAACAGTATGATTTGGGAATTATTGATCTCTGAAAAATCAAATGTAGGGGAATTACTGAATTAGATAACGGAGAGATAAATAATACTTAAGTCCTTTATGTAGATGGCATTCTTCATAATCTACTAAGCGTGATTCAAATCTGTGACTCAGGACTTATAGTTACTTTTAATCAGAAAGGTTGTACTATCAAGGGAAATACAGGAAATTCACTTAAGAACGGATGTAGAACAGAAAGAAACTTGTATCAGGTTGACAGTAAAGAAAATGTTAGTTACAAGACTATTGAAGAATAAAACAATTTGTGGCATTGGAGACCGGGGCACATCAATCAACAAGAAATGGGGAAAATATCAAAATTTAGGAATGTCATGGACATTCCCAACCTGAAGTGTGAGCGTGAAAAGTTTTGTGATGCTTACATTCATGGGAAGATGGTCTTCTGTTCATATCAGCTAAACAAGAAAAGAGAATCTTATCATCTTGGATATAATTCATACATATGTATGTGGGCTGATAAATGTTGCTGGAACTCGTGGAGAAAAGTACGTTGTCCTTTTCATTTATGATTACATTATAATGGAATTTGTAATGGTCATTCACAGGAAACGACAAGTGCTTCACTGCATGAAAACATATTTGTGAATCACAAAGACTCATACCAGAAGAACAATCAAAGTGTTGCGATCTAACAATGGAGGGTAATACACATCCATTAAATTTTAAAATTAACTAGAGAATCATAGGATACAACATGAGTTATCTGCTGTGAGAACTCCACAAACAAATGGGGTTGTTCAACATAGGAATCGATTGGTGAACAACATGGCACAAACTATTTTTATTGAGAGTTTTATTCCATTACATTACTGGAAAGAGTATTTTCAAGTTGCAGTGTATATCCAAAATCAAACAGGACTTTATAGGGGTGAGACAAAGACACCATATGAATTATGGCATGGAAGGAAGCCCTCTTTGCAATAATTTCGTGTTTTTCGAAGTAAATGCTTCATCAGGAAAAAAAAGAAAATCAAGGTAAGTATGGTGACAATGCAGATGAAGGAATTTTCTTTGGATACTCAATGAACAGTAAATCCTACAAGTGTTTTAACAAGAGATTAATATGGATTGTGGAAAGAATTGATGTTAAGAAAATTGAAGGGAAAACCACAAATGATTCAAGGATGCAATATGCTGATGTGATAGAAAGTGAGGTAGAAAGTGAACGTGGAGAAAATATAAATATGTAAATATAGGAAGCTGTACAAAACACTCAACAGTCACATCATTATGTTGACTCAGAAGAAGAATCTGAAGAAGAAATTGTGGATGGGGAGAATGCAACTGAATCGCATAGGAGAAATCGTAGATCTGAGATTGATACATCTAACATAATTGGGTACATGAGTGCAACCACTCAAACAAGGAGGAAGAGGAATAACACGCAATCTGCATTTCTGTCATTTGCGGAGCCATCCTCATTTGAAGAAGCCACAAACGATGAATCATGGGTGAAAGACATGAATGAAGAGTTAGATCAGATTGACAAGAATCAGACATGGGTTCTTATCCAGAGACCCGAAGGTCACAATCTTATTGGTACAAAATGTATCTTCAAAAAAAAGTTTGATTAGAATGGAAGTGTTATTAGAAAAAGGAACGACTGGTATGTAAATGATACTCCCAGATTGAAGGTGTTGATGTTGAAGAAACCTTTTCTCCAGTGGCTCTACTGGAGTCAATCAAGATTTTCCTTGCCATGGAAGTTCAAAGAGGATATAAAGTATATACAATGGATTTAAAGATATCAATTTTAAAAGGTGTACTCGAAGAAGATGTCTACATTCAACAACCAGTGGGTTTCCTTCTTGGTACTGATGAAACAAAGGTTTGAAAAATAAAGAAAGCTCTATATGGTTTGAAGCAGGCACCACAAGCATGATATTCCAGGATGGATTCTTATCTTAAGAAGCAGGAATTCAAACGAGGAGGAGTAGATCACAATATCTATGTGAAGAATTATCCGAAAGATCAATTCATGGTTCTAGTTTATGTCGATGACATCATATTGGGTTGTAGTAGGCAGAAATCAGTGGATAAATTTCCCAATAGCTTGAAATAAAAATTTGAAATGTCAATCATTGGAGAGATAACATATTTATTACGGCTTCAGGTGACTCAAAATAATGATTATACTTTCATCTCTCAGGAAATTTACGCAAGAGAGCTGCTAAAGAAATTTAATATGCATGAATCCAAACCAATTTCAACTCCGATTACAGTTGGAAACAGACATGGAAAGCATGAGGATGATACCTTTTTAGATCCCACCATGTACAGGAGGATCATTGGGAGCCTGCTGTACCTGACAGCAACGCCACCATATATTGTCTTTGCAACATGTCTAGCAGCCCATTTTCAGAGTAATCCAAAGGAGGAACATATGGTGGTAGTAAAAATAATAATGAGTTACATACAAGGAACTCATAACTTTGGGTAATACATTACTGTAGGCAGGGATAGTGAATTATCAGCATTTTCTGATGCTGATTGGGCTGGTGATGTAGTGGAAAAAAGTCCACCAGTGGTGGAGCATTCTATACTGGGAATAAATGTGTTGGATGGTTGAGCATGAAACAAGAATATACTTCTCTTAGTACTGCTACAGCTGAGTATATATCCACCAAAAAGACATACACTCAACTGCTATGGATGAAGCAACAATTAATTGATATTGGTGATGAGGTGAAGCAACCTATGGTGATTTACTGTGATAACAAGAGTGAAATTGATCTTACGAAGAATCTGGTTCAGCATTCTCGTACAAAACATATTAAAATTAGGTATCACTTTATCAAAAAGAATGTTGAACAAGGCGTTATTAGAATGGATCATGTGGGAACTGATGAACAAGTGGCCGATATTGTAACACCCCCAAATGATAAAAGGTTAAATGACTAAATGATATGACTCATGTCAACAAGGTTCACCTACCATTTTGAGAGCCTATCTGATTATAACTCCACAGTTAAGCGTGCTTAGCCTGGAGTAGTGATCAGGATGGTGACCTTCTGGGAAGTTTCCCAGGGAGTGTGTGAGTGAGGACAAAGCACCCTTGAAAGGACATATGTTGGCCTGTGAAGAAAATCATTAGTCAGATGACCCTTTCGGCCATGTGGGTGGACCCTGGGGTGGGCCCCACATGTTTGCAGGGCAACTAGTGGTACCTGGTAGGCCAGGACCCGACAGCCATGTTAAGGCAGGGTGTATGTGCTATCACTGGGACCCGGTTGTCACATTTGGTATCAAAGGTGGTACCCGGCCTTAAGTGCAGTGCACTTCCTGGTGAGAAGTAGGGCCAACAATGATGATGTTGTGCTCTTAAAGGGGGTAATTGCAACAACCCCAAATGATAAATGGTTAAATGACTAAATGATATGACTCATGTCAACAAGTGTAAAGCCCCGTAAATTTCGAGGAAATTTTGTTTTTAAATTATTTGAAATTTTACTAGTACGTAGTTTCTGACGACACCTAATTCCAAGGCCCGGTGTGCCTGGAATCTACTTCTGAAGTTTATTTGGGTACGTTCAGTGAAAGAACGAGCGGGTTTTTCAAACTTTTGAACTGGCGCACGGAATCGAAATATGAGGGCACCGATGAAACACCAGTGCCGGTAATTGTTTAGGAAGACATTTTCTGGAGTTGTGTTTTCTCGGGAAGAGTTGTTAAAAAATGGATTAAGTTTAAAGTGAAATAAAAATTGTGTTGCAATTTTTATTTCACATCCAAGTGGTTAACCCCATGTGTGGGAGTTGAGTGGGACCCACTTGAACCTAAATCCACTTGGTAGGATATTAGTGAGGTTACACGAGCCCCCACCTTTTCAAATTCTCTAACTCGTCTAAATCTCCCATGAATTAAATGTTGGGACTACCCTCTCCCACATTAATGCATGCCAACTAAACTCACCATTAATTTTGACAATTCAAGACTAATTAATTAAGTGAGTTTATGTTTTTGAATTTTAAAAATGTTGGTAAAAGTAATAAAATAAGTCAAAGGCCTTATTTTATTTTGGTTGCTTCATTGTGTTGAGAGAGGGAGAGTTCTACACTTTGAAGAACTTCATCTTCCTCCTTGAAGAACATGAAGAACGCCGACACACCATTCCATCTTCTCTCCACATCAAATAAAGGGAGACGCCGCTTCCTCCTAGGACGATCTCCATCAATGTATACAGAACCTCACCCTGAGAAGCTGTTTCCCGCAACGCTAACATCCACGAACATCTTTGAGGTAGGGGTGTTTTTTGATTGGGCAACGTTGGTTTTCCTTCGATGTTGTTGATTCTCATAAATCCACTTTATATCGGACTAATGTGGAAGGAACCGGACCAAACTAACACGGTCTGATTCCTCCACCTCTCTTGTTGTTGTATGCTTTTCTCCCATCGTTCATTGAGCGGTGAATCATGTCATGCTTTCGGCACTGATTGGAGGCCCAAAAATATGGAAAAGGGCCTCATAGCACCGGGGTTACCTAGAAGTGGAAGTTTCGTAGAAAATGAATAATCAGAACAAAGAACAGACACCTCAGGGGTCGTGATGGCCAGAGGTGTCGTTTCTGGAAAATTCCAGAAAACACAGCGTGTACTCCAGTAGCACACTCTGTGTCATAGAAGTGTACAATGGCTTCCGTTTCGGACGTTAGAAAAGTAACACAAGACGTGTGACTCTATACACACGGCGTGAACTCTACTCACAATTTTTCAGAGGAGGATTCGATGGACATGGTGTGTATTAAGGGAAAATACACGAAAAAGGAAAACAATAAACGGCTAAGTAACACGGCGTGTATTCACTCCATAGAATGGAAGAAGCGGCTTCATGAGGCTCGATGTGTAATCAGGGAGATACACGGACACTGATAGAACCACACGGCCAAGAGGTACAACGTGTGCTACCTTCAATATGGTAGAACCGACTTCGTGATGACTCGACATGTATTCCTAAGATACACGGACATGGGGTGGAGTACATAGGAATGTACTCCACCACACGGCGAGGCACGACCAGTGGCATGGGATACCCCACATACCAGTTACATGGTTTGGCGAACATGGGTTGAGGTCGTGTATGGGCACATGGCCAGCGTACACGGAGCCGACCAAGATGCATGTAAATGGCATGTAATCATACCGCACACTGTGTACTTACTTCCTACATGACTAGCCTCTTGACACAGACCGTTAAACATAGGCAGTACCCAAGAACTGACTACACGGCGTGAACCGTATACTTACACACCGTGTATTCTTTGGTAAAAGGATTGGTCATTTTGTACATAGTATCTTGGATACTTTTTGTTTGGATTAACCCCTTATGACATGGCAGAGCTTTGGAATACATCAACTTGAGACATTGTTGATGTATCGATCGCTTGACTTGAGGAGTGGACCCTCCTGGAATCAACTACGCTGTGTGCGCGAACCCTAGAGATGGATGCGACTGCGATGACGATGACGACTGTACTGGGATCCTCTGTGGGATCGGCAGTGACGACGACCGTACTAGAATCCTCCGTGGGTTCGATGGTAATGACTACTATTCTTGTATCCTATGTGGGTCCGACAGTGCTTTACTACTGTTCCTGTTTCCTATGTGGGTTCGACATTATTTGACTCTGTACTTATATCCTATGTGGGTTTGGCAGAGTAGCTGGTCTTGTATACTTTGTGGGTCTGAAAGCTTAGCTAGTATTGTATCCTATGTGGGTCCGACAGCTTAGATGAAAGTGGCTACATCTGATCTTCTCTATCACCTTACGAAAAAGTATACATGTGTGAGCTGAGTCTTAACTTAAAATCAATATCATCGATATGATTTTTGTGTTTTCCTATGTGGATAGGGTTGTGCTTTCCTATCTGGATTGGGTTGTGAATTCTTATGTGGAATGGGTTATGTATTCCTATGTGAAATGGGTTGTACTTGAGATCGAGTGCTGGAACCGAACTGGAATTGATGACTTAGGTATATGTATGGGCTTATACCGAAGTAGAGTTGGTTGTTACTTCGTGATTGTATCTATCCTTTGTGGATTATTCTCCATGGATTATGGGAGACCTTCGGGCATATCGGGGTCCCTACTGGGTAGCGTATACTCACCCCTGCATGGGCCATGCCCGCACTACATTGTGTTGGATGCAGATGATGGACAATGCTGATTGAGGTAGAAGCTCATGGAGCTACACGGTACCTGGAGGTGGATCACTGGACAAGATGTACACGGAGCGGACGGCTGGAGCCATGGAGTGAAGGAGAATATCTTTACCCACCCTTCAGGTGGGATTTCCAGAGGACGACTCAGTGTTTCTTAGTTACTTTTCTACTGTTGTACTCTCTTTTCAGTTGTATTTTACTTTCAGTTGGGTTTGTATTCTGGCCCATTTACTTTCCAGCACTTACTTTTGTACTTAGTTTACGTAGTGTTTACTTCATCTTGCATACTATTTGGTGTTTGTTTTCTTACATAAAGGCAACGCTTTAACTTATATCGAGATTTACGCCTTTGGTGCTAGTCACCAGCCCCTGGCCTATGGGAGGTGGGCTTGGGGTAGTCACGACATAGGTCCCGAGGACGGGTCGTGGCAAATTGGTATCAGAGGAGTTCGGTTCTATGACAGAACTCTGGACTCTGATCTTTCTTCTATGTGAAGCAATAATGTTAAGGGTATTGAGTGTGTTTATCAGTCCCGGGAGTCCAGTGTTGGTGCGGCGGCTGATGTATCTATACACTAGGGCCCTGACTTTTGATTTCGGACTCAGTGCACGAAAACATTGATTGCATGTGTGTCTCAAAATATGTTTTTGTGATTACTTTGTGTCAGCTCACCAGGTATACTGTATTGACCATGGCACACCTAATTCTTTTCAGGATGGCCCCATGATGGTATCCAGCTAGGGTTCCAAGCTTTGTGTGAGATGGAAACCCACCAAGTGGCGAGGCCTCGGTGCATGGCCCCTTTACTGAAGAGGTACCAGTGGTACCTCTACCCACCGAGCCACCGATTCCACCAACCCCATCCTTTGAGAGTGCACCTCGCCTTAGTGAACTGCAGGAGTTTCAACGTCAGAGACCGCCCATGTTCTGTGGGGAGACAGACCCTCAGGCAGCCGAGGATTGGATGGAGGCTATTGTACGAGTTTTCATTTTAGAGGGGACACCAGCTGACATCATGGTGATCCTTGTAGTGAGTTTCCTGCACACGGTAGAAGGTAGATGGTAGAGCCTAATACTCCAGGTGAACGATGATGCATCTATTGTTTGGAAGGACTTTGAGAGCATCTTACACCCAGAGTTCATTCCATCCACCCTCCATGCGGTGCATATTCAAGAGTAACTACAGCTTCAGAAAGGCAGCATGACGGTAGCCTAGTACTCGGTGATATTTACCTATCTCTTGCGCTATTCCACAGACATGGTACGAGACCCATTCTTCCGGGCCCGGACCTTCGAGCCGGGATAGAGGCATGAGATCAGGGCATCAATGATATCCCTCAGTATTCTGATGCAGGCAGGAGTACTGGAGTGAGCCCTTCTTATGAAGATCTTTCTTGCTGAGCCTACACCAGTAGTGATACCTACCGCAGGGCGGCTTGTAGCATAGTCTTCTGCAGCTGGCAGTCGACGGATTTCTCAGGGGTCTAAGAGGACCAGAACATCTGGTGGACGACCTTAGGATATTGGCTCAGAGGTGCAGGGCACATGATGTAGAGCCATCCTTACGAAGAGTAGGTAGTGCTATGCATGCAGCGGGCAGGGCCACATGGCTCGTGACTGCCCGACCCACCTTGTAGAGGAGCATCAGACGGTTGAGGGACCACCCAGGCAGAGGTAGAGGATCGACCGTGGTGGTCTACAGGGAGAAGGTCGATGAGGAAGAGGAGATGGCTGACCAGCAGGTGGTGGGCGACGCTTTGAGGCTCTACCAACACCACCACCAGGAGGTCCTCCCCAACCATAGGGAGCTGCCAGACAGAGACCGGCCCAGCTCCAAGCAGTGGAGGCCTACGACCACGGCGCACCAGAGACGATTCGAGGTACTATCTGTGTCTACTCCACCTTTTCTGCAGTTCTTATAGACACATGAGCGAGTCATTATTTCATTTATGCTGCCCCAGTTCGGAGCTCGGAGATTCTGACGAAGTCGTTGGCTCGATCCTTATGGCTAGAGACTCCTACGAGAGCAGACTCGACGATTACACACTGGTGAAGGCAGTGTGAGCTTACTCTAGGAGGCGAGTGCTCTTGCTGGGATCTTCTTGAAGTGGCATCGAGTCCTTACGACGTCATCTTGGGCATGGATTGGTTATCTACAGTCCATGCTCAGATCGACTGTATTAGGCGCATGGTGCGGTGTGTCTGCACCGATGGAAGCAGGTTCACCATTACCGGTGAGAAGGGAGCCTTTGCAGCGCATGGTGGACTCACTCAGAGGAGGGGACAACCAACCACTCATTAGTTGGATAGCGTAATCCTAGGATTAGTTGATGTGCGGAGTCAGAGTGTCCTTGTTGTGGTGGATCAGTATGAGGATGTTTTTCCTCATGACGTTCTAGGACTACCTCCTTGTAGAGAGGTATACTTTTATATTGACATGTACCCCAGGACATCCCCGATATCTACTCCAGAATATTGGATGGATCCCACTAAGCTTTGAGAGCTACGTGTACAGCTGGAGGACTTTCAGGGCAAGGGATTCATTCGACCTAGTGTTTCACCCTGGGCTTCCCCGATATTGTTAGCCAAGAAGGCATGCGTGAGCTTGTGACTGTTTGTCGATTACCGTCTCCGGAACCAGGTGACCGTGAAGAACAAGTATCTTCCTCCAAGGATTGAAGACTTATTCGATTAGCTCAAGGGAGCATGATGGTTCTCGAAGATAGACCTCAGGTCAGGCTATCATCATCTCAGAGTTCGGGATGAGGATGTGTAGAAGACGGATTTCAGGTGTCGGTATGACCAATATGAGTTCTTGGTTATGCCTTTCAGCATAACCAATGCTCCAGCAGTGTTCATTAGTCTCACGAAAAGGATCTTCTAGCCTTATCTTGATCGATTTTTCGTAGTCTTCATCGACGACATATTGATATACTCGACTACTGAGGAGGAGCATGCCTACCACTTGCGAGTTGTACTGGACACACTCCGAGAGCACCAGCTTTATGGTAAGCTCTCGAAGATTCAGTTTAGGACATGTTAGGTCCACTTCTTGGTAAACTTAATCTCTATGGTGGGAGTTGTGGTGGATCCTGCGAAGATCGAGGCAGTGCTATCTTGGGAGCCACCTAGGAGCGTGAAGGAGGTGCAGAGATTCCTAGCTTTCGTTGGGTACTACCAGAGATTTGTGCTAGACTTCTTTAGAGTTGCAGCACCACTTTTAGCTTTGAAAAAGAAGGGGAGACCCTTCCTGTGATCAGATAGATGTTAGCAGAACTTCCAGGAGCTAAGACAGAGATTGACCAGTGCACCCATCTTCAGGCTACTGGAGGAGGGAGTAGGGTAAGTAGTCTACTACGATGCCTAAGGGACCGAACTTGGGTGTGTCCTAATGTAGGAGTGGGTAGTGATCGCCTATGGATCACAACAGTTGAGGTAGCATGAGTAGAACTATGCTACCCATGACCTAGAGTTAAGAGTAGTGGTCTTCGCTATGAAGATGTGGTGGCACTATCTGATGGATGAGTGCTTTACAGTCTAATCTGACCACCAGTGTCTCAGTTATGTCTTCTCGCAGAAGGACCTGAACCGGAGATAGCAGCGATGGCTCGAGATCCTTCAGTACTATGACTTTGAGATATTTTATACTCCTGGGGAGGGGAACGTAGTAGCCGATTCTCTCAGCAGGAGGATGAGCATTCAGCTACTTGGAGAGGCGACAGAGCATCTAGCCTCTTTGTAGATATCCTTCATGTATAGAGATGGATAATCCTTTCTTCAGTCACTCACAGTCACTCCTCCACTTCTTCAGTGGTTCAGAGAGGCATAGAGTGGGGACATTGACTATGATACGCGACATGCACAGATATCCTCAGGACATTCATCTGATGGATTCTCTGTAGGAGGAGAGAACATCATCCATTTCAGAGGACGTACCATGGTACCAGCTGCTTTGAAGGAGGAGGTGATGAGAGAGTTTCACACTTATCCATTAGCGGTACATTCAGGGGTAACGAAGATGTACCAGGATCTCAGACAACATCACTGGTGGACGGGTATGAAGAAGGTTGTGGTAGAGTTTGTTTCTCAGTGCCTCACCTGCCAGTAGGTGAAGGCGGAGCACCAGGTACCAGCAGCCTTGGTATAGCCCTTGGAGGTCCCGGGGTGGATGTGGGATGGGATATCAATGGATTTTGTGACTACACTTCCACGTACTTCCAGAGGACATAACTCCATTTGGGTGATCGTCGACCGACTCACCAAGTCAGCCCACTTCTTAACCATCAGAGTACACTGCTCAGTGGAGAGCTTGGTATGACACTACGTATAGGAGATCGTACGTCTTCATGGTGTTCCATCAGCTATCGTCACCGATCGCTTTACTTCCCTACATTGGAAGGGGTTGTAGGAGGCATTCGGGATGCTGCTACACCTGAGCACCGCTTTTCACCCTCAGACGGATGGTCAGACGGAGAGGACCAGTCAGACTCTTGAGGACATGCTCCGTGCATGTGTCCTTGACTTTGGTCACTGCTAAGAGGATCACCTACCCTTGGCAGAGTTTTCATACAACAATAGATACCACTCCACCATCGAGATGGCACCATACGAGGCATTGTACGACCGACCTGGAAGATCACCTCTGTGCTGGATAGACCCTGGGGAGTCAGCACTTATGGCACCAAAGATGGTCTAGGTCACGACAGAGAAGGTCTAGGTCATCCTGGAGCGGATGAGGATAGATCAGAGCCGACAGAAGTCTTATGCTGATAGGAGGCGGAGACCACTAGAGTTCGAGGATGGCGACCAAGTTTTATTATGGGTCTCACCTCGACGAGGATTACGGTGATTTGGCCAGGGGGGCAAGTTATCTTCGTGCTTCATCGAACCATTCTAGGTTCTTGGCAGGATAGGTGAGGTGGCTTATCGCCTGGATCTACCACCTCAGTTGCACCAAGTGCATGACGTATTCCACGAATCTCAGTTGAGGAGATACGTGCACGACCCAATACATATCATCGACCATGGGGAGCTGGACATTGATGATGGGGAGACTTTTGCGGATGTCCTGGTGGAGATCGAGGATTGACATGAGCGTGTCCTACATGGGTAGTCGATTCATCTAGTGCGCATCAGGTGTAATCATGGGAACCTTTAAGAGAGCACATGGGAGCGGGAGGCTCAGATGCGTACTCCGTACCCTCATTTGTTTCCCTAGTTTGTGATGTATCTTTACGAGGACATAAATCCCCGAGGTGGGAGAAATGTAAAGACCAGTAAATTTCAAGGAATTTTTTTTTCTTAAATTCTTTGAGATTTTACAAGTACGTAGTTTCTGACGATAACTAATTTCGAGGCCCGATGTGCCCGGAAACTATTTCCAAAGTTTAGCTCGGTTATATTCAGTGAATGAACGAGTGGGTTTTTCTAACTTTTGAACCCGTGCTCGGAATTGAAATCTAAGGGCACCGATGAAACCGTAGTGACAATAATTGTTTAATATGACCTCTTATGGAGTTGCGTTTTCTCGGGAAGAGTCGTTAAAAAATGGATTAAGTTTAAAGTGAAATAAAAATTGCGTTACCATTTTTATTTCACATCTAAGTGGTTAACCCCATGTGTGGGAGTTGAGTGGGACCCACTTAAACCGAAATCCCCTTGGTAAGATATTAGTGAGGTGGGTCCCACATGAGCCCCCACCTTTTTTAAATTCTCTAACCCCTCTAAACCTCCCATGAATTAAATGTTCTGACTACCCTCTTCCACATTAATGTATGCGAACAAAACTCACCATTAATTTTGACAATTCAAGACTAATTAATTAAGTGAGTTTAGGTTTTTGAATTTTAAAATTTTTGGTAAAAGTAATAAAATAAGGAAAAGGCCTTATTTTATTTTGGTTGCTAAATTGTATTGAGAGAGGGAGAGTTCTGCACTTTGAAGAACATCATCTTCCACCTTGAAGAACGTGAATAACACTGACACACCGTTCCATGTTCTCTCCATGTCAATGAATGGGAGACGACTCTTCCTCCTCGGATGATCCATCCACATATACGAAGCCTCACCCTGCGATATTGTTTTCCGTAACGCTAGCTTCCATGAACATCTTTGAGGTAGGGGAGTGTTTTGATTGAGCAACATTGGTTTTCCTTCCATGTTGTTGTTTCTCATAAAACCACTTGATATCGGACTAATGCGGAAGGAAACAGACCAAACTAACACGATCTGATTCCTCCACCGCTCTTGTTGTTGTATAGTGTTCTCCCACCATTCTTTGAGTGGTGAATCAAGTCATGTTTTCGGAGCCTATCATGGGCCCAAAAACATCGAAAAGGGCCTCAGAGCACCGGGGAAACCTATAAGCAGAAGGTTCGTAGAAAACAGATAATCGGAACAAAGAACGGACACCACAGAGGATGTGCTGGCCAGAGGCGTCATTTCTAGAAAATTCCAGAATACACGACATGTCCTCCAGAAGCACACGCAATGTAGTACAAGAATATTGTGGCTTCCTTTTTGGATGTTAGAAAATTAACAAACGGCGTGTCACTCTATACACATGGCGTGTACTCTCCCCACAGTTTTTCAGAGGAGGCTTTGATGGACATGGCGTGTATTCAGGGAAAATACACTGACACAGACAAAAAAACATGCCTAAGTTACACGGTGTGTATTCACTTCATAGAATGGCAGAAGCGGCTTCACAAGGCTCGGTGTGTAATCAGAGAGATACACGGACACTGACAGAACCACACGGCCAAGAGGTACGGCGTGTACTACATTCCCCATTGCAGAAGAAGCTTCGTGATGAATTGACATGTATTCATCGGATACAAGGACACGTGGTGGAGTACATGGACATGTACTCCACCACACGACCAGGCATGACCAGTGGTACGTGCTACCCCGTGTACCAGTTACAGGGTTTGGCAATCACGGGTTGAGGCCATGTACAGGAACATGGCCAGCTTACATGGAGCCGACCCATATGCGTGGACATAGTGTTTAATCATACCACACATCGTGTAATTACTTCTTACATGACCAACCTTTTGACATAGACCATTAGACGCGGGTAGCACCTAAGAACTGACTACACGGCGTGTACCGTATACCCACACACAATGTACTATTTGATAAAAGGCTTGGCCATTTTGTACATAGTATCTTGGATACATTTTGTCTGTATTAACCCCCTATGACATGGTAGAGATTTGGAATACATAAAATTGAGACTTAATTGATGTATCTATCCCTTGACTCGAGGAGCGAACCCTCTCGAAATCGAGTACGTTGTGTGTGGGAACCTTATAGATGGTTGCGACTACGATGACGATGACGACTGTACTGGGATCCTCCATGGGTTCGGCAGCGACGACGACAGTACTGGAATACTCTATGGGTTCGACAACAATGACTATTGTTCTTGTATCCTATGTGGGTCCGGCAGTACTTGACTACTGTTCTTGTATCCTATGTGGGTCCGACAATATTTGACTCTGTACTTGTATCCTATGTGGGTCTGGCAGAGTAGCAGGTCTTGTATCTTTTGTGGGTCCGACAGCTTAGCTGGTCTTGTTTCCTATGTGGGTCCGATAGCTTAGATGAATCAGTGGCTACATCTGATCACCTCTATCACCTTATGAAGAAGTATACCTGTGTGAGTTGAGTCTTAACTTACAATAAATATCATCAATATGATTGTCGTGTTTTCCAATGTGGATTGGGTTGTGCATTCTTGTGTGGATTGGGTTGTGAATTCCTATGTGGAATGGGTTATGTGTTCCTGTGTGGACTCAGTTGTACTTGGGATTGAGTGATGGTACCGAACTGGAATTGATGACATAGGTATATGTATGGGAATATACCTAAGTAGAGTTGGTTGTTACTTCGGGATTGTAACTTTTCTTTGTGGATTATTCTCTGTGGATTCTGGGAGACCTTTGGGGGGTCTCAGGGTCCCTACTGAGTAGCATATACTCACCCCTACACGGGCTATGCCCGCACTACATTGTGTTGGATACAGATGACGAACAACACTGATCGAGGTAGGAGATCATGGAGCTGGATGGTACCAGGAGGTGGATCACTAGATGAGACATAAATGGAGCAGATGCCTGGAGCCAACGAGCGGGGGAGACTATCTGTACCCACCCTTCAGGTGGGATTTCTAGAGGACGGCTCGGTGTTGCTGCTTTACTTTTATGATGTTGTACTCTCTTTTCATTTGTACTTTACTTTCAGTTGGGTTGGTATTCTGGCTCATTTACTTTCCATCACTTACTTTTGTACTCAGTTTACATAGTATTTACTTCTTCTTGCATACTCTGTAGTGTTTGTTTTCTTAAATAAAGACAATGTCTTCCCTTATATTGGGATTTATGCCTTTGGTGCTAGTCGCTAGCCCCTGACCTATGGGAGGCGGGCATGAGGTTGTCACGGCACGGGTCCTGAGGATGGGTCATGACAAAAAGGTGCATCTTCCTTTACGGGAGCCTGTCTGATTAGAACTCTATAGTTAAGCGTGCTTGGCCAGGAGTATTGATCAGGATGGGTGACCTTCTGGGATGTTTCCCAGTGTGTGTGTGAGTGAGGACAAAGCACACTGCAAAAGACATGTGTTGGCCTGTAAGAACAATCATTATTCAGATGGCCCCTTCGGGAACGTGGGTGGACCCTGGGGTGGGCCCCACATGTTTGCGGAGCTACTGGTGGTACCTGGTAGGCCAGGACCCAACAACCATGTTAAGGCGGGGTGTATGTGCAGTCACCGGGAACTGGTTGTCATAGATATTCTGACAAAGCCACAGTCAACGGCTGTGTTTGAGAAGAATCAGTTGAACCTCGGTGTTCAGCAACCTCTCAGTGCATAAGGAGGTTACGAATAACCCCTCTCCCAAGTTATGTGAACTGTTTTTTATCTTTTTAGGGATATGATGCAGGTTTATGGGGGAGATACTATCCAGGGGTGTTTTGAGATGTTCAATGAGTAGCGATCAGGATGGGTGACCTTCTGGGAACAAGGTGCACCCATCTTTTTGGGAGCCTATCTGATTAGAACTCCACAGTTAAGCGTTCTTGGCCTGGAGTAGTGATCAGGATGGGTGACCTTCTGGGAAGTTTCCCACAGTGTTTGTGAGTGATGAAAAAACACACTGGAAAGGACATGTGTTGGCATGTGGGGACAATCATTAGTCAAATGACCCGTTCGGGTATGTGGGTGGACCATAGGGTGGGCCCCACATGTTTGTGGGGCAACTGTTGGTACCTTATAGGCCAGGACCCGATGGCCATGTTAAGGAATGGTGTCTGTGCTGTCACCGGGACCTAGTTGTCACAGATATTCTGACCAAGCCACTGTCAACGACTATGTTTGAGAAGAATCAGTTGAACCTTGGTATTTAGCCAACTCCCAGTGCATAAGAAGGTTATGAATAACCCCTCTCCCCAGTTATGGTAACTTTTTTATATATTTTTATGGATATGATGCTGGTTTATAGGGCAGATACTGTCCAGGGGTGTTTTGAGATGTTCAATGAGTAGTCATCAGGATGGGTGACCTTCTGGGATGTTTCCTAGGGTGTGTGTGAGTGAGAACAAAGCGCACTATAAATGACATGTGTTGGCCTGTGGGGACTATCATTAGTCAGATGGCCTGTTCGGGCACGCGGGTGGACCCTGGGGTGGACCCCACGTGTTTTCGGGGAAACTGGTGGTACCTAGTAGGCCAGGACCCGACGACCATGTTAAGGCTGGGTGTCTGTGTTGTCACCAGGACCCAGTTGTCACAGATATTCTGACCAAGCCACTGTCAACGGCTGTGTTTGAGAAGCATCGGTTGAACCTCGGTGTTCATCCACCTCCCAGTGCATAAGGAGGTTATGAATAACCCCTCTCCCCAGTTATGTTAACTATTTTTAATCTTTTTATGGATATGATGCAGGTTTATGGGTGAGATACTATCCAAGGGGTGTTTTGAGACGTTTAATGAGAAAATACCAATCTTTGGGTTTACTTCCAATGGGGAAGAAGGAATAAATTCAAGACATGTTTGGTGTATCATGATGAGAATTCGGTGATAGGATAAGAAGGAAATCTTTGGACATGTAATGATTTTTTGACTTGTAATGCTTCTGGGAAATCTGGGAAATTTTAAAAGACTTTCATGGGCGTCATCGAAAAATTCTAAAATAGAGGATCTCAATTAACACTTCACCTGTTGTTTCATAGACCGAGAATTTCTCACGTAGACATAGAGTGTTAGCCGGAGTTGATTCCTGAATTTTTTTGTTAGCATGTGGCTGGTACTCTATTGAATTTATTTACTGATTGCCAACAAAATCAAAGGGGGAGATTGTTGGAACCATGATTGTATGTTCATGAATTGGTGTATGTTTTGTGTTTTTGTCAATCCTCAGTGTATGTTCAACATATGTTCCAACAAAGTGATCTTAAAATTCAAGATGATAACAATATTAAAGGTGGAACTATTTTGCTGTGTTTTCCAAATTTTTGGACCTCAAAATTGACTAAATAGTGAAAAGTGTTTTCTGAAAAAGTACTTGCGTTCCAATTACATGGAGGCATAGAAACTTGTGAGCCATATGTTTTTCATGATCAGAACATCAAAATATGGAAAAGGAAGAAGTGCTCCCATGTTTTGAGTTTGGTCGCGCAAGTGACTAGCGCAGCAGATACTTGCGCGTCGGAACATGCGCACCGAGGGGAAACTTGTGCGCCGTCATGCAGGGTGTCCAGAATGCCTAAAACAAAGGAACACCCCTAATTTTTAGAGTAAATTTTGAGACTTTGAGAAATTTAGAGCCTCCGTCGCGCATGTGTAGTGGTCGCGCAAGTGGTTGTGTGGCCGCGCAAGAAGAAGTTGCACGATAGTTGTCTGTTGTGCGTCCAAGACGGTTTGGGCGAGAAAGGGGGTAAATCGCCCATGTTTGGAGTTGACGAAGGAGGTGTCGTGCATGTGGTTTTGTGACACTTTCATTCTAGGATTTAAAGAAGCATGGCAGCTGACAGTTGCGCGCCAAAACCGGGTTGGGTGGAATAGAGTGTGATTCATGCATGTTTGAGGTTGAAAAAGCAATAGTCACACAAGTGGTAGAGGTGAACTTGCGTGCGATCTTAAAACTTGAGAACCTTCTTGGAGAAGCCTTCTAGGTGTGGTTAAAGCATGCTAGTCTTTTTGGGGCTTCACAAAAGCTGGAATTTCGTCTGATACCTTTGGTGCAATGTGAGATTCGTCTACGAGTGGATGTTGGACTTCAAAAGAGCATCTACATTCAACAGAGGATGTATTCATTAGTGATGATGAAGAGACTTTCACATCTATAAACTGAGTGGGACTTCACCAAAGGTAGTGAGCTAGGGGAGTCAACGGATGTGACCTGAGGGACACAATGGGCTATCCTTGAACAGTTGTAAAAGCAGTGAGCCTGGTACATAGGGACTATTCCCGAACCTTTGTAATCCAAAACTAGTGAAGAATAGTGGAATTTGGTACGACCAGAAAATTTTCGGCCTATGATCCGTGGATGTAGCCCTTTGTGGTGATCCTAGTAAAATATTTTGTTTCATCTCTTTGTATGTGAATGTTTCATTTCTGATCATATCCATCATCAAGGTTTAACTCATTCCTACTAATGTGGGAATAAGATCCTGGTTTTTAAAAGAAAAAGTTGACACCTTGATTCATCCCTACCCTCTCAGGTTGTCCCGGGGACCTAGAGATACATACCAAGTCTCGAAAATTCCCCTCTATCATGATGAGTTAGAGAGTACATGTCATGTCGTCAGGCCATGTGATTCTTCCCATGTCTGTGTATTCCCCAAGATACACACCGTGTGTCTCATAGCTACATCTGCCAGGCCATGTGGAATGTACATGCCGTGTGACTGGGGTCACACGCCGTGTGATACCCATTTGTCACTCAAACCCTAGACATAGTATGCCCATACTACATGGCATGTATTTCGAGATTACACGTCGTGTATTTTGGAATTTTCAAAAAACAACTCCTCTGGCCAGTGCGCCTCTCGTGATGCCCATTCATTGTTCTGATGGTCCGATTTCCACGAAACTGCTGACTTTAGGTCACCCCGTTGTTCCAAAGTCATTGCTGATGTTTTAGATCCAACGATCGGCTTCGAAAACACATTTTTATTCTCTATCATGGGAAAGGGGTAATGAATGGTCCTTCTATTCCAATACGATCTGTCACCCACTATCATCGCTGCACCTCCGTTCAGTCATCGTGCAGTTGGGTCTTCATTCTGGGATCTTTGAATCGCAAAATGAACCCGAAATGATACGTTGTTCATTACCGAAGAAGAACGTGAAGATCACACCAATATTCACAAGAACAGCGAAAGGAATAGGGGCCATGTTAGTTTGGACCAGTCCTTCCACATTAGTTTGATAGGAATAAGATCAAGAGGAAAAAATTCAATCATGGAAGGATGAATTAACATTGATCAAAACCAAATCACACCCCTACCTCATATCTTTGTTCGTTGACGATTTCATGGAAAGGAAGACGTCTATTTGTTGACATCGAAAATAAGATGAATAAGTCGAGGATTCGTCGGTGTTCTTCAAGGATGGTTCTCCCTCCTTTGTTCCGGTTGATGAAGGAAAGGGGTTTTCATCACTGGAGGATGAAGAGTTCTTCATTCTTTGGTGGTCGTTCTACGTTGGAGAGTTCCTTCCTCCTCAATTATCTCTTCCAACAAATGAATTATGCCAACACAAATGAAATAATAGACTATCTTTTATTTAAATTATTGGCATGAATTGAAAAGGAGAATTAATTAAGGGTGGCTCCACTTATTTAATTCTTGTGTGTAGGCACAAATTAATTAAGGGAGTCCAAGAGGTTTCTCCGCACTTAATGGGGAGTTCAAGAGGTTTAACCTTGGGTGGTCCCCACCAATTTAATTAATACGATGTGTTTAGACCTAGGCTGGGACTTACCACCATAACCTCTCATTGGAGGTTGTGGTGTGGTGGCCCCCACCTCTCACCTCCTCCTGCAGGTTTTAACCACCAAATAAAAATAAACAACCCACTTTATTTTTATTTAGTTTATTCTAAAAAATTCCAAAAACTAAAATTCATTCTTAACCAACTGTCATTGAGGTGAAAACCATATTAAGAGAATACCGGCACTGTGAGTTCAACAGTGCCCTCAGATTTCATTTCCGAGCACTGGTTCAAATGTAATAATATCTTGCTCGTACGTTTACTGAACGTACCTGAACAAAATTTTAGATATCGATTCCGGGCACACCGGACCTCGGAATCAAGCGCTGTAAATTTTCACGGACTCGTAAAAATCTCATTTTTTTAGAAAAAAAATGCCTCATAATTTCCAGGTCTTTACATTCTACCCACCTTAGGGATTTACTTCCTTGTAAGCTACAACTCAAACTGTGGGAAAAAATGAGGGTACTAAGAACTCATCTGAGACTCCCGCTCCCATGTCCTCTCCTGGAGGTTTTCATGCTGCCAATGAATGCGCACTAGAGGTATAAACCGTCTATGAAGGACTCTCTCATGTCGATCCTCAATCTCCACTAGAACCACCGTGAAATTCACCCCATCATCAACATCCATCTCCCCATGGTCGATGATTTGATAAGGGTTGTGCACATATCTCCTCAGCTGAGATACGTGGGAGACGTCGTGCACCTGGTGCAACTAAGTTGGAAGAGATAATAGGTAATTCACCTTGCCTACTCTATTGAGGACCTAGAAATGTCCGATTAATCGCAAAGATAAATTTCTGCATCAACCAAATCACCGTAGACCTCATTGAGGTGAGACCCATAGAAAGATGTGGTCTCCATCCTCGAACTCCAGAGGTCTTCATCTCCTATCAGCATACGACTTCTTCCTACTC
The DNA here is from genome assembly GCA_963277665.1 of Viscum album. NCBI lineage: Eukaryota > Viridiplantae > Streptophyta > Magnoliopsida > Santalales > Viscaceae > Viscum > Viscum album. The sequence continues at coordinate 473,681,575 of OY728141.1, read as the reverse complement.
TGTACAGTCTTCATCTGCTCTTGGATGATCTGTACCTTCTCCGTGGAAGCCCGTATCATCTCTGGTTCCACTAGTGCTGACTCCTTTGGGTCTGTCCAGCTGAGTAATGATCTGTAAGGTTGGCCATACAAGGCCTCAAAAGGTTCCATACCGATGGTGGAGTGATAGCAGTTGATTTAGGAAAACTATACCAATGGTAATTGATCCTCCCAGCTGTGAACGATGTCGAGGACACAAGCACATAGAATGTCCTTGAGGGTATGAATGGTCCGCTCAGTCTGAACATCTGTCTAACGATGGAAGGCAGTGCTCAGGCGAAGCTGTGTCCCAGAATCCTCCTCCAAAAACTTCAAGAGCTAGGATGTAAACTATGTGTCACGACTAGAGACCAATGATTAATGTACTCCATGTAGCCTCACAATCTCCTACACATAGAGGCGTCCCAAGCTCTCCACTGAACCCTTCTCTCTGATCGGTAAGAAGTGGGACAACTTAGTGAGTTGGTCGATGATCACCCAAATCAAGTCATGACCCCTGGATGTATGTGGAATACCCATCATGATGTCCATGGATATCCCATCCCACTTCCACTCTGGGACTTCTAAGGGATGAACCAATCCTGCTGGTACTTGGTGCTATTCATTAACTTCCTAACAAGTGAGGCACCGTCAGATAGACTTCCCTACTTCCTTTTTCAAAACTAGACACATGTGTTGTTGTCGAATGTCCTCTTATATCTTCTCCACTTCTTGATGTACCTCTAGAGGGGTTTTGTGGAACTCCCTCAACACCTCCTCTTGGTGTGAAGCTGGTGGAAAGGTACGTCCTCTGAAGAGGATGATGTGCTCCCTACCTTCAGAAAATCCTTCATGTGCTTGCCCTATGCATATCTGAGCACGTCAGTCTCACAGTCAGCGTCCCCATGTTGTGCCTCCCTGACTCGCTGAAGAAGTGGGGGAGTGACTGTAAGAGACTGTTGATAGGCTAATCTTTCTCTATCAACAAAGGATATCTGTAAAGTATCCATCTTCTCTATCACCTCTCCTAGTAGCTGTATACCAGATCTCCTGCTGAGAGTATCTGCTACAATGTTCCCCTTCCTAGGAGTATAGAATATCTCTAAGTCCTAGTCTTGGAGGAACTCAATCCATCACCGTTGTCTTAGGTTACAGTCCTTATGAGACAAGATATACCTGAGACTCTTGTGATCATAGTACATTGTAAAACATTCTCCCATCAGATAGTGCCGCCACATCTTCAAGGTGAAAACCACTACTGCTTACTCCAGGTCATGGGTAGCGTAGTTCTGCTCATGTGGTCTCAGCTTCTGAGAACCATATGCGATCACTGCTCGCTTCTGCATCAGGACACACCTGAGTCTAGTCCCTGATGCATCATAGTAAACTAAGTACTCTATTCCCTCCTCTAGAAGCCTCACAATGGGGGCACTAGTCATCCTCTGCCTCAGCCCTTGAAAGCTCTTCTAGCATCTCACCGACTACACGAAGTGTTTCCCCTTCATTGTCAATGTTGATATTGGTGATACAACTCTAGAGATATTTGGAACGAACCTCGGATAGTATCCATCCAAACCCAGGAAACTCCGTACCTCCGACACACTCTTGGGTGGCTCCCAAGCAAGTACCGCCTCGATTTTCACTGGATTCACTACAACTCCAGTCTCTGAGATGGCGTGTCCCAAGACGTGAACCTCTCGAATCCAGAACATAAACTTCGAGAGTTTACCATAACGCTGGTTCTCTTAGAGTGTGTCTAGTACTACCCACAAATGGTAGGCATGTTCCTCCTCAATAGTTGAGTAGATCAGAATATCGTCGATGAAGACTACGACAAAGAGATTGAGGTAAGGCTAAAAGATACTGTTAATGAGACTCATGAACACTGATGTAGTGTTGGTTACGATGAAGGGATAACCAAGAACTCATAGTGGCTATAACGACACCTGAAGGTTGTCTTCTGTACATTCTCATCTCGAACTCTGAGATGGTGATAGCATGAGCTGAGGTCTATCTTCGAGAACCACCATGGTCCCTTCAACTAGCCAAAGAGTTTGTCAATCCTTGGGAGTGGGTACTTGTTCTTTACAGTCACTTGGATAAGGATACGGTAATCGACACAGAGCCTCAAGCACCTATCCTCTATCTTGGCGAATAAAATAGGGGCTGCCCAAGTAGAAACACTAGCCCGGATGAATCCCTTACCCTTCAAGTACTCTAGTTGTACCCTATGCTCGCAAAGCTCAGCAAGAGCCATCTCATATGCTGGAGTAGATATCGGTGCCATCCCGGGGTACATGTCAATGAAAAAGTCCTCCACCATGCGAGTAGGTAGTCCTGGAACATCATCAAGGAAAACATCTGCATACTAGTCCACCACTATAGGATAAGTCAGACTCTCCACATCAACTGTTCCGAGGGTAAGGCCAGCCAACTGGTGAGTAATCGGCTGCACCCTCCTCCGAGTAAGTCTATCAAGTGCTGCAAAGTCTCCCTTCTCTCTGGTGAAGGTAAATCTAGTCCCATCAATGCGGAAATGCCACATATTTCACCTAATACAGTCAATCTGAACTTGGACTGTAGATAACCAGTCCATACCCAAGATGATGTTGTATGGCCTCGACACCGCTATTAGGAGATCCCAGCTAAAGATCTTGCCTCCTAGAGTAAGCTCGCACTACCAAAACTAGTGGTTAATTGCCGAATCAGCTATCATAGAAGTCTCTAGTCGTAAGGATCAAACTATTGGCTCCTTCAGAATCTCCGAGCTCCGAATGAGGGAATTGGTAATGAAAGTGTGACTGGATCCTATGTCTATAAGAACTGCAGATAAGGTGGAATACACACAGATAGTACCTCGAATCATCTTTAGAGCACCGTGATCATAAGCTTAATCTTCCAAAAGATGAGCTCTACCCTATCCCCCTACTCCCTACGGTCGGGGTGGACCTCCTGGTGCTGGTGGTGGTAATACCTCGTAACGCCGTCCACTGCCACCTGCACGTCGAGGTCCCCTACCACGTCTTCCTCCTCCCTGCAGACCGCCTCATTCAAACCTATGTCTCTACCTGGTAGGTCCCTCAACTATCTACTGATCATCAGAATGGTGTGTCAGACAGTCATGAGCCATGTGACCATGCCCATGACATGAGCAACACTGCATGCTCCTGGCATGACTAACTGTGTCTTCACTCTGGGTGCCCTGCACAACTGATCCTGAGTCATGCGGTCGACCACGAGTAGGTGTGGTCCTCTTGGACCTCTACGACATCTGCCTACTACCAGATGAATAAGACTTCACTGCGTGTCTACTATTGGTGGGTCTCGCTACTAGAGACTGCTCAGCAAGGAAACTCTCCACTAAGATGGCTCTCTCTAGCACCCCCATCTGCATCGGGATGCTAAGTGAGATCATTGGAACTATAATCTCTTGACTAAGTCCCTACTCGAAGGTCCAGGCCATGAAGAATAGGTCTCATACCATATACGTGGAGAATCATGAGAGGTCGGTGAAACTCGCTGAGTATTGTGCTACTATCACGCTACCCTTATTTAGATGCAGTAGCTCTTGTATCTGCACCGCTCGAAGGGTGGATGGGACAAGCTCCGCCCGGAACAGGCTCTCGAAGTCATCCCAGAGTAGTGTCGACTCATCATTAACCTGGAGTATCAGGATCCACTATTAGCCTGCTGCTGCCTGAAGAAGGCTGGCACCAAGGATCACCATGAAGTCGGCTGGTGTCCCTACTAGTCTGAAGACTCTCACCATAGCCTCCAACCAATCCACAGCAGCCTGTGGGTCTATCTCTCCCCTAAACCTGGGTGGCCTCTGGTGCTGTAACATGTTCAACATGCTCATATAGCATGCATCGTCTACTGTTGGGGCTGGTGGCATCAGTGGCCCAATGGGAAGTAGTACCGCTGGTGCCTCCATTGGTAAAGGGCCCTACACTGAGGCCTCATTGCTGGGTGGGATATCAGTACGTAAGACTCTTGAGGATCAAATAGGTCATCCCAGGGGAGGCATCCTGTAAAAAAACTATGAGACACGGTCAAATTAATATACCTACTGAGCGGATCTGGTTTAGATGACTTAACGAAAACGTTTGGGAACACACAGACAATCAGTGTTTCCGTGTACTGATTCAGAAATCAGAAGTTAGGGTCCTGGTGTATGGATACGTCGGCCGCCCGCACAAACACCAAACTCCCTAAACTGAGAACCACACATGGTACCATTAACACTATTTATTCACATAAAAGAAATATCAGAGTCCTATGTTCTGTAGTAGAACCAACTCTTCTAATACCAATTTGTCATTACCCGTCACCCAGGGCCCGTATCGTGACTACCCCAAGCCTGACTTCCATAAGCAAGGTGATGGCGACTATCACCAAAGGCGTAAATCCCTAAACTGGGAAGGCATTGCCTTTATAAATATAAACAAATTTAACAAAGTACGTAACTAGAAGCAAAACACTATGTAAAAATGTATACAAAAGATGTTTTGGAAAGTAAATGGGGCTGGAAATACAAGCCTAATAGGAAATTACAGGTACAAATGAAAGCAAGTACAACTAAAGAAAGGTAAAACAGCTACTGGGTCATCCTCCGGGGTTCTTACATGAAGGGTAGGTACAGATGGCCTCCCCAGCACTCCATGTCTGTCTGTCTCCTTCGTGTACCGTCACACCGAGTGGCCCACCTCTAGGTACCATCCCTCCCTGCTACTCACTGCCTCAATCAGCGATGCACGTTGTCTACAACCAACACATTGATGTGCGGGCATAGCCCATGCAGGGGTGAGTATAATGATACTCAGAAGGGACCCCAAGACCCTCATGGTCTCACAAATTCCAATAAGGACAAACCACAAAGTATGAAAAAATGGATAACCATTACTTAGGTATATGCCCACACATATACCTCAGTTATCTAGTGACCCATCTCAATAATGAGGAAAACACAAAATTCACTGACTCAACTCAAACTAGGATTTTCATTATCGAAACCATTACTACTGGAGAAATCCTCATCTGTCAAGTATAGTGGTCCAATATCAACACTGAGGTTCTTCTCACTAACCTTGGAATGCTGAGGTACTTCTCCTATCAAGTACGACGAGTTTTCTGCCAACTACAATGCACTCCATCACTATGGATATGCTGCCAACTATCAGGCGCTCCCCTAATAGCCTGTAGTGGTACTCCTCCTGTCGAGTACCGCAGGTCTGCCGCCCACTACCAGGCTCTCCTGCACCGTAGGTGTGCCGCCAACTACCTGGTTCTCCCCACTGGGCTAGTCAAATCACTCTGAGTCAAATCGGTCAAGCAGTCATCAAGTCCGCCAGCTACTAGGTCTCCACACTCTTTCTTCTTGTCAGTCGAAGGATCCGCTCCACGAGAAACTGGGAAATAATCTAACTATCGCGATGTTCTAAGAAGAAGTATCTAAATGTTCCGCCAAGTCATTGGGTTCAAATCCAAGAAATACAAGTCTAGGACACAGAGATAAGATGACCAATCCATTTTCAAAAATGTACACGGTGTGTAGGTATGGTTGCAGGTCGTGTCTTCAGAACTTGAGTACTGCTTGTGTACAACGACCCATGTTGAAGGGCTGGTCGTGTAAAAAAGTAGGTACATGACATGGGGTATGGTCACCTGCTGTTTCCAATAATCTGGGGTCTGCTTCGTGTACACTGGCCACGTGCCCGTACACGGCCGCAACCCATGTTCTCCAATGTATGTAACTGGTACAAAGGGTATCATGTGTCATTGGCCTTCCCTAGCCGTGTAGTGGAGTACATTTACATGTACTTCACACATGTATGTGTATCCCAGGGATACACACAAAGTCTTGCGAAGTCCCCTCTGTCATGTTATGTTAGAGAGTACATGCAGTGTCGTCAGGCCGTGTGATTCTTCTCGTGTCTGTGTATTTCCCAAAATACACACCGTGTGTCGCATAGATACATCTTCTAGGATGTGTGGAAAGCACACGACCTGTGACCGGGGTCACACGCCGTGTTCTACCCATTTTACACTCAAACCCTACCCACAGTATGCCCGTACTACAAGGCGTGTCCTTCGAGAGTTTACGCTGTGTATTCTAGAATTTTCCCGAAATGATGCCTCTGGCCAGCACGCCTCTCGTGATGCATGTTCTTCATTCTGATGGTCCAATTTCCACGAAACTGCAGACTTTAAGTCGCCCCAATGTTCTAAAGTCATTTCCAGTGTTTTTAAGCCTCAAATTTTCTCCGAAAACACGTTTTGATTCGCCCACATGTGAATGAGGTGAAGAATGGTCCTTTCGTTCCGGCCCGATCTGCCGCTCTCTATCGTCGGCACACCTCCGCTAGGTCGTCATGATGTTGGATATTTATTCCGGAATCGTTGCATTGAAAAATGAACCCACAATGATCCATTGTTCGTTGCCGAAGAATAATGTGAAGATCACAACAATAGTCAAAAGAACGGTGGAAGGAATCGGGCCGTGTTAGTTTGGCTCGTTCCTTCCACATTAGTTTGATAAAAAGCGGATCAAGATGAATCAATTAAATCATGGAAGTAAGAATTAACTTTGCTCAAAACCAAATCACACCCCTTCCTCGTATCATAGTTTGTTAACAATGTTGCGGATAGGCGAAAGTCTATTTGATTACGTTATAAAAATGATGAAGAAGTTGATGATGGTGTCGTAAGTGTTCATCAAGGATGGCGATCCCTCCTTTGTTCTGGTTGAATATGGAAGGAGGTGTCCATCATTGGCGGATGCAGCGTTCTTCATTTTTCGGTGGTCGTTCTTCGTTGGAGAGTTCCTTCATCAATTCTCCCTTCCAACAAATGAATTGTGCCAACACAAATGAAATAATAGATTTTCTAGTATTTTAATTGTTGGCATGAATTCAAAAAGATAATTAATTAATGGGGGGGATCTTCTAAATTAATTCTTTTGTGTTGTCAGAAATTAATTAAGGGAGTCCAAGATATTTATCCCCACTTAATGGGGAGTTCAAGAGTTTTAACCTTGGGTGGTCACCACCACTTTAATTGATAATAGGTGTTTAGACCACAGGTGGGCCCCACCGCAATAACCTCTCATGGGAGTTTGGGGTGTGGTGGCCCCCACCTCTGACCTCCTCTTGGAGGTTTTAACCACCAAATAAAAATAAACTACACACATTATTTTTATTTAGTTTGTTCTTAAAAACTCCAAAAAACTAACATTCATTCTTGACCAACAACCATCAAGGGGAAAGTATCCTTATGAAAATACCGTCGTTGTGAGTTCAACAGTGCACTCATATTTCAATTCCGAGCACCGGTTCAAAAGTTATAAAATCCCGCTCATAAGTTTATTGAACGTACCCAAACAAAAAATCATAAATTTGTTCTAGGCACACCGGGCCTCAGAATCAAGCGCCATAAATTTTTGCGGGCTCGTAAAAATCCCATGTATTTAAGAAAAAAAATCCCTGGAATTTCTAGGTCATTAGACATATTTTTAGAAATACTTCTAAAAATCACATTTAAAAGGACCCCTGTATTTATTTTGCTAAACGCCTAAAAGAATTTATATATCTTTTTTATATTTTCCCTTTTTCATTATCATAAATATTTAATAGATGTTTTGAATCTCCAAGCTCTATTAAGGAAGAATAAAACATTCATTCTAAGGGAAACAATTTCAACAAGGAGAGAATCCATCATAATATATACATTGTCCCACCCAATCTATTTCAATTACCATATCACGTCGATACATTATCAAAACTATTATCTGATTAATTATGATATTTTATATTCAATATTATTTTGATGAAATGATATTACTATTACATAACAATTTATTATAACTCATTTCATTTTGTAATGTTTTTTTATTTGGGTCGGTTTAACCACATCCATCAATGATATTTTACAAAAATTATCATGGCTAATTTGAGTGAGTATCAATACATTAATACTAAAAATATATGGTTTTAAATTGAAAATAATCCGTTGTTCTTTTTTAATTATCGTAATATAAATATTTAAATCATTTTAACAATAATACCTTTTGATCTTTATACATTAGATAAACATGTTAAAAATAGATTTAATCTTATAAAACCTTACCTACAACTCCAATGGAATAGAAATTGGATTTTTAAAAAATTAGTGAAATTTTATTATAATACCTTCACTAATATATATATCATGATTTACTAAAAATATAATGACGATTGAAACCATCATGTTGAATCCCATATCTAGTAGATGAAACTATAAATAATCATTTATAATTATTATGAAATTATAAGTAATAAAAATTTCATAAATGAAAGTTTGTAATATTAGATTTTATATTCACGAATATGGATATAAAAAACATTATCATCGAGTTTAATTTTTTATATACGATTATTTAGTACATTAAACATGAAGGAATCCTTGGAAGGGGTTAATCATTTTAGTATTATTTTTGTGAAATATATTCTATATTCACTATCTTATTTATATTTATAGTTTATATACTACAATTTGTATAAATTTTAACATATTTTCATTTTATACTTGGTATGTAATAAATAATTACATAATATTTCATTTATGCTATTTCCATTCCATGGTCTATAAACCAAATAATAGGTCATTTCAAAACTCACACTCAGATTGTGATTATATATGTAGAATATCCTATATAATAAAAACTTATGTTTCTTGTCTCATAAAAAAGAAATATTTTTTCCTTTCTATTTCAATGTTTTTAATATATTATTAAACAATTTCATCACTTATGAATATAGAATGATCCATATATTTTTTTGGTCGAGTTCATTCTACCTTCATGCCTATATTTTTAATATTATGTATCGAATATTCATTTATAAATTATAATGATTTTACTTATTAGATTTATGATATAATTTAATTTCATTAAAATTAATAAAAATAATTTTTTTATTACTTCTAAAATGGTAATTGTTTTTCAATAATGTACAAAATGAATCACTTAATTAACAATTTTTATAGGTATTATGTTTCATGATATTTTTTCACATATATATATTTTTTGATTCTCTCCAAAGTGTACATGGAAATTTAAAATAAAAAGTATTCATAGTAAGTTTTTAATATATTATTTTAAATGATTTGATAAGAATATGATATTTTTTTCAATGTAATTTTTTCATTTTATATTAAATTTTTTTATCAAAAATATCAAAAAACATTTATGTATATTATTCATATATCGGGATATTATTTATTGATATGAGAACCAATATTTCTATATGTGTATTTTGAAAAGAACTTGTGTATGAATTTAAGAAACATATTTCTTCCTAACATATTATTTAGCTATGATTAAATTTTTGAATATTTTTATGGTTTTTGGGTACATATATATGGTTTATCAATGTGTGATGGGTGGTTTTATTATAAAACTCCAATGTAATGATTGTGGATATATTTATTTTGATCATAAAATGGTATTGGGATATTATCCAAATATTATAGCGGGGAATGATTTTTTATCATTCACCGAAAATTATAAATTGTTAGTTTTCTTACATCCAAATGTGTATTGGAGTTATTATCTCAATTTCAAAAGGATATCTAGTTTTTTTTTAAAATTCGCAAAATTATATACTATTTAGCATCCTAATACTAAAAAATGTAAATGGATATTTATATTATTCAAAATGGTTTACATGGATTTTTAACACAATCCCACATGGGTTATCTGGTTTTTTATATAAGGAGAAATATTTTATGGGATGGTTGTCATCTTGTTCAATCATGTGCAGAATGTATTTGTCATGAACTGTGTCCCATTAAATAATTTATATTTTATGGAGTATTTTATATTTTTTATTATCAAATGACTCGTGATTATTGACTCGTGTTTTCACACTTACTACTCACGTACATATTAATGAAAAAAGTTATATTGTAAATATATTGATTTATTATCTATTTTTCATCTGTTTTAATTCCCATATACTTTTTTACATTTATATATATTTTTTAATCATGTTTCCATTCTCATTCTATTATTAGTTATTACTTTTTATTATTATCTCTTTTCATTACTCTTAATGATAAATTTAACAAAAATATTTCATATTTTTCCATTCGTTTAGTAATGGTTATATTTGATATGAATGAGTTTCTTATTAGGATAATGTCTATTGAGGTTATTTTATAAATATTTTTGACATGTTATGAAATTAATAGTAAATTTTCATAATATCTAATAACAAAAACTATTGGGTTTTGTTACTTTCAATTCCTTTTTAAAATAGAATTTTTAAATAATAGATATGATTTAATATATAATTTCTTCATTAACATTTATACACAATTTGTATGACATAATGTTTTTAAATAAATGAAATTTTTATCCCCAAATCTATTAGAGAAGATTTGGAATAATCAATGATAATGAAAAAAATTTATCATATTTTAGTGGAGTAATATGTTAGAGTAGGAGTTGATAGTGATTTATTAATGAAAAATACAATAATTAATACCGGTTGAAAAATTATACTCAACAAACAAATTTACTTCCATTCAAATTTATGATTATTAGATACTCACAATATTAGGTTTATCATCTTCATTATTGAACATATACTTTATAATGATGTTATTCTGGTATATTTGAATATAATTAAAAATAATTTGAAACATTTCAATCCTATATTTCATTTTCAAATTATAATACTAAAATACGTATCCTTGTATACAAAAATAACAAATGAAGTCCCTATCACATTACATCTGAAACTATAAAATTGTATTCACTATAATAGAGTGATTAATATATGATATTGAGAAATAAATATATTTTAATTATCATAAAGAAGATATCAAATTAATCCAGCGCACCAACAAAATAATACCATTGAATGATTATTGATTGCACCTAAAATATCATTATAAGGTCCTAAAGCGGAGTCAAATATGGGTTTATAAAATTAATGGGTTGTTAATTTGGATAAATAAGGAATGAAATTAAACAATCATAACAAAAACATATAAACATTTATTTTATATATGTTAATTATAAAGTGTAAAAACCATTGTGATGATGTTTCACTAGTATATGATCACATTTCCAATACAAATTTTTAAATAACCATTATTAATAGAAATGATGTTTTTTCACATACTACAACCATTATAGTGTATGCCATTGTTTTTAGAACATTCATATAAACAATTATTTAGAAAATAATTCAAATCATTTATCTTTTATTAATATTCCCAGTCAAACAAATCTAAAAAATATGAACATCCCATTCTATGATAATTGATTCACTAAAAATATTATTCTCCGATGATAATAATTTCAATAATAAGTAATAAAATATCATTCATTCATAAAATATTATAAATTTATAAAAGAAGCATGGATTATAATTTCTATTTCATTATAATATATGCGCCATATAATTTTATATATAGATTGTATACTTCATATCCACCATGAAAAAACAAATATATATTCATAAAAAATTTCAAAATTTATCTCTAATGATTACTAGTATGATAACATAAATTTAAAGATTGTAGATATTGATCTACTATGTAGGATTTATATAATGATGAGATTTCCTATAGATCATGGTGAATGAATGAAAATAATATTAATTATTTTTACAATACCTCAAAAAGATTATATTGTAAATAAAAAAATTGATATTTATCTGCATAAATAATTGTTATGAAACAACAAGAGGTAGATCATGAATATTATTTTTAAAATCATATATACACAAACTAAGATAATATCCCACTATCAATTTGGAGAGTTACAAAAACTATAAAGGATCCGCACCATGTTACACCACACATAAATTTGAAATGAATAATAATTATAAATAACTGAACATTATGAATATAATTTTACCCCTATTCGAAGAATCACCTAAAAATTCAAGAACACTACTATTTTAATCCAATTGTATTAAATATGGGTAATGAATCATTTATTTCTACATTTAATGTTTTTATAATTTTATATATAATCTAATAATTTTGTGTTGTATCATAAATCATAGCTAAAATTATAGGGGATGAATAAATTTTATTAAAATAAAACAATATTGTTTGAAACATTATCTATAAAAACCCCTATGTGTTGGAAGGTACATTTATGAATGCTAAATTTTATTAAAAGAAAACATGTACTATGTTAAATTTTATCCTCTGATCCAAAAAATAATAACACATTGACATATTCTCTATTTCATGAAACTATTAGTTCTCAAAGTTTGGCTATCAATTTTTTATAAATTTTTATTAAAATAACCATTTGTGTGAGAAAATTGTTCTAATCATTATTATGTATAATATAACAGAAGATATATCCATCAAATTAATTTTTTAATTGTACACATTAAATAATTTTACATACAAAATATAACATCATGATAAAATATAAATAGACACTTTAACGTGGTTTCCAAATATTGGATGAATGGATAACATTTTGTATAAAAATTGGGAAAAATTATACAATAATTAGTTTGTATATACTACATAGAAAATAATATATATATTTTTCCTCTTAAATTGTATGAAACTTTTTGGATACATGAACATAATTGTTACCTGATATATTTCCTTCACTAACTGATAACAGATTTATTTATCAACATTACAATATCATAATATTATTTTATTCATTGTGAAATATAATTAAAAAATTGTTTAACCCTACTTTCTAAATAGTAGTCAAACTAAAATTTCTGAAAAACTAAATTTCAAAATTTCTTCACAATAAATGATGAGTAAAATGATATAAACAGACATGAAATTTTATATAATGTTTTATCCTTTGAAATCATCCATTATGTGTGTGGCAATCAATCATATGATCCAACAAAAATAGAGTCCCCTAGTCCATGCTTTCAAACTCAATCTCATGGAACATTAATTATTTCTCTTCGCCATATATTAATGAAATAATCTTCTAAATATTTTTCCAATAAAATGGTTAAAACATAAAAATTACACTAAATGTTTTCATAATTAATTTTTGTAATAATAAAAATTAATATATGACATTTAATTCACTCTAAATACTTCTTCATTTTGATTTAATAGATTATACATGATCTCAAAATTGTATTCATAATGAAAAATTATAATTACATTATTATCATGTATAGAAATATTTAATGTCAATTATAAATTTATTCCTTAATATTGATATAATCCCAAAAATAATCATCATATAAAAAATGAAACTATGATTTTGACCCCATAAATTTAAAATGCATGCTTAATAACATTGTTAGTATATATACAGTTTTGATAGAATAATTATACCATCATCTATTGAATTAATTACTCCATAAAGGTAAAATAGAATATAATCATCACTGTTATGAATCAAAAAACTCAATGTATGGTAATCAATTAATATATAATTTAGAGATTGGTGTTGATTTTAATTTCCCCTTAATACATTCAATAGTTGATTTTTGAAAATACAAAAAAAATTATCCTATCTGGTAAATGAAGTACATAGAGTGGTTAAATAATAATATTTAAAAAAAACTATTGAAACAAAATTTATATATAAATAAAATATATAAATTTTGAATAATGTATAATTGATTCAATATTATTTCCACCACTCTGTTTATTTGATGTGCCATAACCTCTCATTAAAATATAGTTTACCCAAGAAAAAAAAAATTAAATGTAATAAAAATATTCACTTATATATCATCCAAATAATTTTTTTCTTTTGAAATTATGTAAAAAATCTTAAATTTTATGGGTTCCCCTCATCTATTTAGTATTAATAAATATAATTTTTATGTAATATAGACATATATTTATTGATAGATTATTAAAATATTTGATCCATAAATTATATAAAAATATATAATTTAATATACAATATAAATAGTTTTGAAATAAATTTTAAATTCACTAATTAATTGGAGCATATAATAATAAAAGACAATTCATCTGTAACCCTCATCTATGGATATCTATATATAAAATTAATTATCAAATGGAAGTTTTCTTTTGTAAAAAGTCAAATAAAATTTTGATTCTGTGTAAATAAAAGAAAATGTTAACTCAAACATAATTTTAATCATAAATATTATATATATAAATATAATAATCTATTCACATGTTTATTCATTTAAAATATATACTTTTATGGTCATATATTAGGTTGAATAAAACGTTCTATTATATCACATATGCATGAATAGTAAATACATTGAGATCTATTTGTTCCATATGATATTTTAATCCCAAAATTAATAATATTCCTTGGTATGATTTAATACCAAACTATTTTTCTTATTACATTACTATACATAAAATTATTTATATAATTATATTTAAAATTTACTTACCTTCTAGAGAAATTACTTAATACTTCATAAAATAAACAATTATTTCTATTTTTTTCTAAGAAAAAAATATCTTTTGATCGATGCATGAAAATGATTTTCTACTATTCTATCCAACAATGAAAAGAAAGAAAAATTGTTTTCAGGAAGATAAAATATGATCCATTTATTATCACAGTTAAAAAATCCCATTTAGTAAAAAAAATTAAATTGTTGAAATTATAAAAGGTATTTATAAGGTTATTTAATCCCATGATATTTTAATATTCACACCAACATACCCAAATACAAAAATTTTCTCAAATAAACATATTTATCATACTACTTGTGTGGAAAAAACTCACATTCAATAATGTATCTCCATGTGATGGTATATATGTTTTCCATGTATAGGTATAATACATATTTGGGAAGTACTAGTATAACATAATATAAACACAAGTGTTGATAAATAATATTTCTTATATCCTAGAATATTAGGGCCTTTTATCTCAAATAATATATGTAATTGTGTATTATACATAGAATCCAACTTCAAATCAATAATTTACTCTACAATTCAACAAACTACTATTTTATAATAGAAAACTAGGTTTGATTATGTATTTAGCGAGCAACACTGAGCTTAAAACACAATGAAATATATAACAATTATATCCTAATCCTTAAATTCGATTGAATTAATTGTATTAAAGAAATGATGATATATATATATAGAAGTCACATAATAAATATACATTTCTTATAAATTCTTTTTAAGTAATCAATCTATTTTTATTAATGTAATTTAATATTTCAAAAAAAATATTATCATCATAGTACATTTTAAATAATTTTGAAGAGAAAAAATTATAAATAAATTTTTAGAGATTTACAAACATTAATTGATAAAATGAACTCCCTTTATAAAATTATCTTATCACTATTTACTCCAGGGAGAATTGTTTATATTTTTTAAGGAAAATATTTATTTTTCCGTGAGTAGTGAAAAATATCAATTTTGTAAAAAGTCGTTTCATTTCCACAAGTCATGTATTTTTATATTTACAAAATGTTATGAAATGAAATTAAAATAATATATATTATATAATTATATTTAATACATATAATTAATTTGGAATCACATTTATATTGGATTTTATTATATGATTGTATTTTGGTTTAAAAAATTTATTTCTTTGAAAAATGATATAATGGGAATATTATTTACCCTTATTAATTAATTAAAAAAATTATTATGGGTGTATTATATAATATATAAAAATCATATATCATTAAATATAAATACATATTAACATAATTTGTATTATTACACATATAGTAAACATAATTTTTTGTCATGAAAAATAAAATATATAAATACAGGCTCTTTTATTGCTATTATGTGACTAAATTTAGAATTAAAATACTCTATTTGATGGTATTAATTAAAAAAAATTTATTTCATAGTTCAAATCTAAATAATATATATTTTTCATAAATGAGAACATTTTTTTAACATAATAACTATTAAAAACATCAAAAATAAATTCCAGCAGTTTATGTGAAAATTGATTTACATATGTGTTAAACTAAAATGATAAGGGAAAAAATGTCCAAAAAACATATCAAACATAAATTTTATGGGAATATTTAGACTTCATAATTTTTAGTTATTGAGAAAGAAAAGTTCATAAGTCTTGTGTCATGCTAAAAATGTGGGTACACCATTTCCGCTTAAAAAATTATGAGTGCGTACCTACCCTAACTTATAAATGTCCATATATTCTCCACTCATCTTCACACCAAAAAAACCTTACAAAAAATGAATTCCCTAAAAAAATCCATAATAAAATTCCTATTCATATCCTAGATTTATATTTTTGATATCATATATTTTAAATAATGTTTTTTGTTCAAACCTAAGGAAGTTTTCTAATGAATTGGGATCATGGTTAAATATGAATTTATAATTTATTTATTATTACACATCATTAAAATAATATAAAAATAATATTATATATTAAAACATGTAATTAACATTTATTGAGATGTTATGTTGATAATATAATAATATAAATCTGTCTCCTCTCCATCCAAATGTGATATGAAATCATAATTCTTGTGTATGACAAACATTTTCCCAATGAATTGATGTCATTTGTTTTCCATTATCACCTCTATGTCTATTTATATTGATTTATTTAATGTATATATATTATTTTTGAATCATATATATACTTATTGTATATTTTATCACGTTTACTGTATTACATTACATTTTTTGGGGGATAAGATATTGTCTCTTATGTGTATGGAGGTCTGCAACCTCACGAAGTGATGGGATTTTTGTTTCAATAATGATTTCCATGGAAGGTAATAAGAATAGTGTATCTGAGTATATATTATTTAAATTAAAAAATATTATATTTTTGACATATTTATCATTCTTAATCCATAATATATCATATTCTTTTATTCAATGAAAATTGATAATGTCGATTGTGTAATTATGTTGACTATCGCCTCTACAAAGTGGTGAGACTCTTTTTTCAACACTAAATCCAAAGGATGTAAACTATATATAATTATATATAAATAAATAATATAATACTTATGATATTATCAATATTCTATAAAGACCCAATAATACATAACTAATTTCTATATTGATAATGGAATAATGGAAACACTAATCATCTGTTTGTAGGTCCTACTGTCTCTATGATTATAAGATTATAAAATTTCTATTGTTTTATTTAATGATTATTTTAACTAGATTAATTTATATAAAATTAATAAATAATATTTCATGATTATTGTAAAATCCAATTACATTTATTCTTTTATTTAACATCTATATACTATTTTCTCACAATGTTTTGGTGTGTCATGGTACTTCGGAAAATTGACGTATTTTCCTAGATAAGTTGACCAAAAAGTCTTGGATTTATGATTATTTTAATTCTTGGGGATTATGGATACATGATAAAATGGGTTAATAAGATTTATATTGTTGTTTTTATAGACCCAAGGGAATTTTCTATGTGTTTTGGTAGAATATTTCTTCTGAATGATTTCACATCTTTAATGGGATACATGATGTAAATCTATTTATAGTGAAATTCCGTGAAATGGTTAAGAAAGTGAATAGATTATAATTCATGGAGTAAGATTACATATTATAAAAAATTATTTGAGTTATTTTTAATTAAATCTGATGAATTTTTTAAAATATCTTAATATTAATGAAATTCAAGTGATGAAAGGTTGTTATAGTAGAAATTCCTTGAGTATAATTGTTAAAACCATGATATTAAAAAAATAATTAATTCAAATTGAAAAATGAGCTATGAAACCTGAGATATCTCCCAGAAAATTTTGATGACCTCATCTCCATTTAGATTATTCTTCAATGTGATTAATCATAATTGTGGAATCACAAAGTATCTAATGGTATTTGATATTACTTCTTCTTCAATTTGATTGGTCACATCATCATCATTGTATTGAATTTTAATATTTATTGGCTTTTTGGTGTTTATTTTTAAATATACCTTCTAAATATATTTTCTTCAATTTTATTAAAGGTTAACCGTTATGTTGGTGATGGATTTTTATTTTTGTTTTTTTTTATTTTTGTGTTTTTTCATCTTATTTGATATCCTTTTTCCTTCTAGAATTATTTCAATGATGTAAGGAGTGAATCTATTTCCTCTGGTGTTTTGTTTTCATTCTATTATCTTGGTGGATCGTATTGAGGGTGCATATTAACTGATATTGTGGTGGGTGATTCCCCCTCTATCATTCATCAAATGATCTGTATTTCTCCTGATTTATAAATTGTTTTGATAATTAATTTTCATGATTGAATGGTGTGTGTGTAAACACGTTTTTGTGATAATATTTTTTTCACATTATTTTTGTAATTGAACAAGAATTTCCAACACATCAAGGAATATATTTATGAAATGGTTTTCAAGGAATTATTTTTAGGAAATATATTTGAAAATGAAAAATAAGGAAAGCCTTGTATTCTATGGTTGAAGGTGAAGTAAAAGGCCAAATATTTTAATACTATATATGGGTTCAGTAATGGGGTGTTCCTAGTCCCCCTAGGTAGGATTCTCATGGGACATTTTAGACATGTTTGTAGGTTCACATTATAGGTTGTTCCAATACTCTATAGATTAGCTTTGAATTTTTATAAACATGAATCAAAATATTTTCAATCTTTTTTATACAACTATTATAGATTTCATTACCATTTTTGATCCATTTAATGAGTTACATAATCATAGTTTTGTATATTATGTGATTTTATATCATATATAATATATTCGTTGACAATGTTGATAAATGTGTCATTCTTTGAAATTTTTTACTTCCATTATTTAGATATGTGGAAAATGTTGGAAATATTTTCACTAGATTTTGATATAAAAACATTATAAATATTTATATGACCTATTATGTTTTTTGGATAATTGGTTGGGTATTTTGTTACAAAAGAATGAAAAGTAACTCTTTGGTTGGATATTGATGAGCCTAGTTATATTACACTTTTAGCACGGCTTCAATAGTGCACATACCATTTTATTTATATTCTATGCAGGGAATGGAAAGGATATGCAATTATTTGTTTATTTTTTATCAACAACATCTATGTATATAGGGGTTATTTGAAGAGGCTTTTCCCATTCCCTAACATGGAGTATCTATTTTAGTTTATTTCCCATTATTTTTTGATGCATTTCTTGTAGATACATTATATAATTTTGTGTTGAATAATTAATTATATTATATTTTACTATTAATTATATTGTTATTAATTTTTGTAATATTTAATAAAATCATTT
Organism: Viscum album; assembly: GCA_963277665.1. Lineage (NCBI taxonomy): Eukaryota > Viridiplantae > Streptophyta > Magnoliopsida > Santalales > Viscaceae > Viscum > Viscum album. The sequence goes on along the minus strand of OY728141.1, from coordinate 473,662,342 downwards.
GTATATATTATTATTTCTAATGTTTTTAATAAATACATTGGTGAAATTTAACCCTCTTGTTATTGTTGACAAATGCTTTCTAGTCTCCGTCCCAAGGGGATCGTGAATTCCATTCATGTATGTGATTTTTCGAGTTAGGTGTTCGGTTATGAGGATATACAAGTCAAGTTCATCCATGTCTGGTATTAAAGGATTTTTTCTCAATTTCTGGATGTTAATAGTCTAGATAGAGGATTTATGGGTCTTTAGAGGTAGGATGTGATGAGTTCCCAACTAGCTCAAATCCTAACATGAATAATGATACCATGGTATGTGGGGCTGTGTTTCTCCTTTTTTTAACGGTATAAATAATTTTTTTTTCTTATTTTTTAATAGTTTGAGAAAATACTAACCTCTCTTCAGATCAAATTTTCTGTTTCGTTGTCTCGCGGTATTCCTTTAAGACATCTTCTATGATATCCTTAGGAGGCTATATCAGATCCTTTATAATGGAATATTCATATAGTTCTTAATATTATCATGTTTAACATGTGGGTTGTATGGGATGAACCTAAAAATTCCCTGATAGTCTAAAATGTGGTTGTTGAAGAAAATCAAGTAGCTTCAATATAATTGGATCAATCATGGGTGTTTTAACATGAGAATCCAGTATCATTTATAGGATATTAATAAAAAAATATGAGTATGAATGGTTCAAATAGTTTGACCATAACCTATAAATTCTTGATATATAAGAGAATAACATGGTGATGTACATGGAAATAGTACATGAGAGTCCCATAATGTGATTGTGGGATTCTATTGTTCTGGTAAATAGGCACACAATCTTTTATTGGAAGGGTTTCAAGACCAAAATCATTTATCAATTTTTACTGAGATACTAATGATAGAAAAGTAAATGGAGTTCCTCTACAAATATTAGGGGGGAATTTATGTCTCTGTGCACCAAACGGTTTATGGATCTTGTTTTTTATGTAGGTATTAATAAATGGCCATATGAAGGCACAAATGTTCCTCTGGGGTTTTCCATAGGATATTCGATTATAGGTAAATATGATGATCCTTTATATTTATGAAGATATAGTTGACATGAAAAAAATGATAGAGGCATAAATTGAATGAATGGTTGGATATTATACACCTTCTCTTCCTCATAGTGTATGATATAGTGGAACACATATAAGGAATAAGATGTACCATGATTACCTTAGGAGTTATAGGGGTTGTTATCTATAGTGGGATACTTCTTCACCTTCATTTATAGCCACTACTATTCTAATGTATTGTTATTATTATGTCAAAATTGGAAACAATTGAATTTATTGGTCCTCTATGGAAAATCAATTTAAAACATAAAAAATCTATGAACAAATATAGTTTTTATTAGTGTTTTATTACTCCACGTTATGGTCAAGGATTTTCAGCACCATGGCCTACTATAGGACATTCATTTGTTTCATCATCTAAAGGGATCTAGACACGGGAGTTAAGACTAAAGAACTTTTACATAGTGAATGTTCTTCTAATGTAGTTATATTTGGTTCTAATGATTGTGATAGGTACAATCATTAATTCATATTCAGTAGAAACTACTTCATATGATATCGGTACCTACCACTTTTTTATATCTACTTGTTTTCAAGATATGATTAAGTTACCAATGAAACTCATTTTCATTCTTATTATTTTATTGAATCCTCAAAGAAATAATAAATATGAGGGGTTTGGGATTCCTTTTTATTCTCAATTGATATCCATATGTAGTAGTAGTTTGGGGTTTCATTTTCTCAATATGGGTCAGTTTATCATCATCATCGTGATGGATTAGATTATAACTTATCATATTATGTGTGATTTTATTATATGTTGTTTTTCACTTCTTATGGATTATGGTTCCAATTTGTGGTACTTGGTGAGTTGGATATGTGGTTTGGTCAGACATGATAATTTCACCTAGTACTCAAATGTTTTTTCTACAATTTTTGTTGATGTTCATGAAATTTCATTTATCAGAAATCTGCAACTACTTTTCAATGATATTCTAGATGCTTTTTTCAAAGATTAATTACTTTGTCCTCCTCCACATAATGTGGTATAGTTGATGATTGATATGGTGTCAAGTACATAGATGATATCGTTACCATATTATTATATTCAACATAAATACATGAAACAAATCATAATTATATTGGATGATCTCATGGTTAATGGTTTCATTCACCCATGTTTTTTCCTAGTGAATCCCATATTCAAATTAATAAAAAGGAAGCTGGTTCACACTAATTGTGTGTGAAATATCATAATTTGAAATATTAATGTTTAAAAGAAAGTTTCATTTGTCTACTGTGGATTATTTATTAAACCATTTAAAGGTGGATTTGTGGTTTTTGTGATCGATCTTCAGTTGGGTTATCAATAACATAGAGTTTGGGAGTCAGATGTACAAAATAAAACTATCATTATCATGTATTCTAATTATAATTATATTATGATGTAATTTTGTATCAATAGTGCTCGTGTATTTTTTCTATAATTGATAAATGAAATATTCAATGATTATTTTGAGACTTTTGGGTTCCTGTTCATGGATTATATTTTGGTTTATTTGATATATTAGTTTGATAAAGAGAACCGTATGACATTTGAATTAGAAATAAAGTGGAGTAGTTATTTCAATGGAATGCTTTCGAAAAGAAATTTATTGGTCAATGATGTCTCGTTTTGGGGAATGTGATTTTTTATCATGGATTATCAATTGATACTGAGAATGTTAATTTTTTATCGTCATCTAACTATACACAAATCATTGTTGATATTTGGAAATTCATTAAACTTACTAACTACCAATAGAATATCATTATGTATATCCCAATGAGGGTGTCATCATTGAGTAATTGTATTGGGAATGCGGTGAAATTCATATGGTATGAAATGTTTTCTTCTACTTTCAACAGGTTAAAATCACTTCTTCCATCAAATATTATTATAAAATAACCTAATCACACTATGGGGAATAAGATTTTCTATGATGAATATGGTGATAGTTTTGGATCCACTATCATGAAAGAATATCATATGGTCTCTTACATATCTATATTGCATCAGACATGTGAGATTATTTATGCCACTCATGGTATATATATTGACTCAGTTATTCATTTTCTAAAATTATGGTGGAACTATCTTTTATGGGTGAGGTTCATAATTTTTCATTCAATATTATTATGATCAATATCATTTATAAAAATGAATTGAATCTCTATCATAGTTTATTGATGGAATAACATCAAAAAATTAACAATAGCATAACATATAACATTGGGATGGGGAATGTTGCTTCACATTATATCAACAAGAAAGTACCATCATAGGATTTTTTTGGAAACAATGGAGTAGTGGGACATTATAGGGATCTTTTCTCATTTTAAAATGGATGATCAAGAGGATATGTTAGGTACGGTTTTATGCACTTTTCAGTTAGTGTAATATCTTATTTATCTAATTCCATTGTATTATCCAAATGATGATGAGTTTAGTGAAATTATATAAAACCCACAAATTAGGAATACAATCTCTTAATTTTTTTCGTCGTTGATATGGTATTATCCATTTTTGGGATACATTATTCATCCCAACATATGTGAAGATATTTCTTATACAATCATTGTTTTCCAGGGGTAATTTTTAAAGGAAATACAATGAGTATTATGATACATGATAGTTGTTCTTGTGGCTGTGTATTCAGATTGACAAGAATGAACGTGTGTCCTAATATTGAACTTGATAATAGGTAATGATTGATTGTATAAAAACATTTATGGATTCTCCACCCTCTATCAATTTCATTTTGAAATTGGATAATGTGTTAATAGAAAATGATGTTGGTCTAATATGTAATCCTTAATGGATGAATTCTATCTTGGTGGTTATTGATTTGTCACCTTTGATGGCTAACATCATTCAGATTAGGTACACCACTAATGTTGATGGTTGGGGGAAGATATATTTGATTACATTTATGAGGTTACATGGGGTTACATCATCCATTGTTTCCCATAGTTATAGTATATTTACATCACAGTTCTGGTAGAGTCTCTAAGAGGTGATCGGGAATAAATTCAGTTTGATTAAAACATAGTATCAAAATACAAACAGTCATATAGTGTATTAAATTTATATACAAAATGAAATTCTATATGCCTACATCATGGATTATGGTGGATCATGGGACAGCCTTCGAGGAATTATTTACTTTTATTAAAAAAATATCTATTTTTCAATGATCATAATGGATACCATCGAGGGGCTTTATCAGTACCCTAGTAAGTTGCCACTTTTTGGGATGTACTCCATGAGGTCGTTATTTTCAGGATGATCCATATTCAGGTTACGTAAATATGTATTTAGGGTTTATGGTAATTCCTAGATACAACTCATATTTGGAATTAATCATACTTGTATTGTCGATGTATCCCTTTACAGTTTTCCATTAGTGACATGGTTTTCTGGAATGTTTCTCCATCATTGAGTCATTTTAATGTTATAAAATGGGGGAAGTTGGATCAATTATATGTTTCACTTAATGAGTTCCATAACTAGGTTTTTTAGGTTTTATATTGGATAGATATTTATGATAAGTTTAAGGATATTCATGATTTTATAAACATATCACAACATTTAATATACCATCTTAATCCCTCTCAAATTTTAGTTAGGGTGAAAATGAAACCATGAGAAACATGTAAAACCTTTTTGAGTGAATTTTGATGTGATTGGAATAATATTTATGTGTGTTTTAATTCCCTTAAATAATGATATTTATAAGAGTTTTTATCTGACCTTTAAAAAAATGTCCATTAATAATTTCAAATTAAAGATGATAAATTACATATGATAACAATTTATATATAAATAAATGAATATATATTGAAAAAAATGAATTTTTATATTTTTATTAAATAAATATTGGATTCTTAATAAAATTAGTGATTTTATTTCCAATATATATTTCATAGTTTAATGTAATAAATAGATTATTTGAAAAGATATTTTAAAACATATAATGTGTGAGTTAAAATATATCTAAATTTTATATGAAAAATTCTATAAGATTTAATGAAATTTTTGAAATAAAACAATTGTATATGTGGAACATGATTTTTTTTCCAAAGGGTCTTCTCCTCCTTCATCTGTTCGATCCAATGGGCCAGTCAATCCACTATGTTAGAGACATCTTTTGTGAACCCCAATACCACTCCACGCTAAATGTGTCTGCTTCCATTTCAATATTCGATCTTGTATAGGAACTGCCCAACCACCGTGAATATTTGATTTAACATGTTGACCAGATTTCACTCCCTAAAAAAAACTAAAATTAACCATTCATTTTATTTAAAAACATCATGTTATCTTTAACCTTTATCGAAAATTTAATAACCTATGAAATACCTCCCCTATGGTAATTTTTTATTGTCACACTCAGAGATGGACCATCTATTAAATTTGTAGCTTGACAAAATGATTTGGAATGATAAAAAATATAAAAAACTAAAAAATTTTTTAATGATGAGATATTTCAAATTAGATAAAAGTATCTTAAAACCCCATTATGAATCTATGATACATTAACAATTTGAAATATAAATATATTCACCCTTTCAAATATCATTTCTTGTGCCTTGAGATCTATTAACATATTCTCGGATCCCAAATACTTCCAATGATATGCATAATATAAATATATATATCTTTATTTATTTCAATAAATTTAAATAATTCTTAATAAAAAATATTTTTGTTAGACATACATTTCAAAAAAAATCTAGCATTATTTTTTTTACTAAAAATTCCTTCTGTACGAAAGGGTATTTTACAGATAAATAAAGAACACACTCGTATTAAAAGACAACATCTCTCCAGATCCCAAAAAATCATTTTCATTAAATAAAAAATATAATGAAAAATAATATTTTTATTAAATTACATAACATTTTAGCATGAAATTTACCCTAATAAAATTTGTGTTCTTTTTTTAAACACCTTCTAAAACCTTGTTATTATTTTTATGTTCAAACATAATTTGTAATAGTCCTTTGTCTACTTATATTCATGTTAGAATATTTATATTTATAAATATTCTTTTTATTTTTATTTTCAATGGGTTATAATATGTTAATAATTTAATTTTTTAAACCTACATAATTTATGTGTTTAAGATCCTAAGATCATATGTTGTTGTTAAGGCCTTGATCTTACGTATATAGAACACTATTATTTAATGTTGTTTTTCTTATTCCATTATTACCATTTTATGTGAAACAATTTTATCTACAACCATTTATGTCAAATTCATTGAAATGAATTATATATTTTTATATTATGTAATACCAGTGGAATTTATGTATGTACAATAAGAAATATTAAAAGAATCATAAAACCCGACACCTGTATGTTGTAAATAGGGTATGGAATTGGGGAGTGAACCCGTCACATAGTGTGTTGGTAGGCCCATGATAACCCTCAACATTAAATGTTTTCCCAGTATTTAGATTTTTAGGATCTTTTATAATATTTACTCAAAACTACTGGGATATTTTCTAAATGTATTTTTAAAGTATGAATATTTTCAAAATGAAGATATTGTAAAAGATTAAATATAATCAGTATATTAAATATTTTTCAAATCATTATTATTTTCAACAATAATTTCATAATTATTTTTAAAAATATAATTTCATTGTTATTTACCTGGATGTTATTTTCCAAAGAATAATTTCTTAAAAGGTATTTCAATGGTTTTTAAGACCCCTTATAGAGAATCTGAAAGCTCATCCTGATATTTTAAATGATTTTCATAGGTATCATGATGCTTTTCGAAATAGATATCATGAAATCATAGTTAACATATTTCTTATTTTTATTTCACTTCTATATATTGGAAAATTTTATTTAATTTCTCAAAAACCTAAATAGTTAAAAGGTGTGCATATGTATAATATGATGGGTAATTATTTAGTATCATTTTATAAATTAAAAATTCAAAAACATATTTATGCATTTATTATGGAAATTTAGGATTATATTATTATACCATTGTCCATAGTGTTATGGATAGATAAATTTGATTCTCAAGAGACACGAGAGCTCATGTCATCATGGAGGTAGAAATGTCATCATATTTTTTCAAGCACCATTCTTCCACATGACATTCATGGGAAGTAACATATTATGGTTGGGAGTTTTTAATATCTCATTACATTAATTTAGGTATTTCTCTTCCTCAAATCATTTCTTATAATTTTTGGGTGTTTTTTTAGACTTGTAAAGATTGAGAGTGTTTGAAGTGGAAAATGAACTAATGCTTTTTTGGAATTATTGGAGTCTATGAATAAATGTGAAGTACGGTTATGAAGATATTCATTAGGGTTTTATTTTATATGATCAATTTGAATATGTGTGTTATTAGCATATACCTACTAAATGATTTCATATTTTCCCTGAGTTACATGACAAGACTTTGTTTCTAGGACCATGTAGTGAACCAGTTCAGAGCACAAAAAATTTATATGACATTAAACATAATAAAACAATGTAATGGTCAATTAAATATATTTTTATTTGAAGGGGGAATTATTTTAGTGTTTTTGGGGAATCATGAAATTCGCATCATGAAATTATTTTATATTTTGAATATTGTAGTGTAAATTGTTTTTAACATGTTTCATTTTGGATTATGTTTTTATTTGGAGTGTAAACTCTTATTTAGAATCTTACGTGCTCCTCCAGACGAATTTGGGGGATCTACTATCCATTTAGCTAATTAGTTTTGGTAATTTATTTTCAGTGTGGTTGTGATTCCTCAATCTAGTTAAGTGGTCATTCAGGTCATTCATTTCCTTGGTCATAACAACACTATTGGATTACATTTTATGATTTGTTGTTTTTTTGATGGTGATTATCTATGATGCATTCTAGATATATTGTGCGATCTTCCTTTTGATTTTGACCTTTTATTGGTCTTGGTGAGGCATACGATTTTTGTGATGTTTATGTTGTTTTATCTTATCCACTAATTTTATTCATATGGAATTGATTCTGATATGTATGTATTGATTCATGGAACCCTTTGTTGTCTTTATGTTTTTTCATGATGACGGATCCCATTATAATCATTTTTTACCTAATGTTGAGGTAGGAGATTCCATATCCAACATATGTTGGACGAAAAGTATTTCTCTAGTTTGATAAATTGTGTTTTAAAATACTCATTATTACATAATTTAGTGTGTTGAGATGATTTTTGAAAAAAGAAGGATTTATCATTATTTGGGACTTATAAAATTTACTTTCAAATCATAATGAAATAGATTTATGAAATAAATTTTCAATGAATTTTTTTCATGAAAATTCTGAGGAAATGTGTCACATGGAAATCCTAGGGTTCTTATATTAATGGTATGGTAACAATAATTTTTCATTAATATTGTTATAGGGTTCACTAATGGGTTTCTTCTCTACTCTCAGGGATTTTTGTTCATGAGAATTGTTAGAACTATTGGTAGTTTCAATTTCCGGGGTGTTCTAATGCACTATTGGTCTGATGCATATGTATACTGACTTGAGGTGTGTGAATATTTATTTTTAAGGAACAATGTTCTCGGTAGAATGAATAATCGTGATACATGGTGCAATTTTTATATGATTTGTTTTTAATAAATTGGATTTGATATAATATGTGACATATTATTTTTTAAAATTAATATATTAAATATTATTTAGTACTATATTATTTTGATTATTTAAAACTATTGAATAATGTGGATATATTTTGTAATAATTTTGATGTAGAAGTTATATAAATATTTATCTTTAATTGTCTTGATTAAATTTTAACATGTTTGGTGTATTGTGTTGAGAAATGATTTGGAAGACTTGGGTGAGATCCTACTGATAATTTTTATTTCATATCACGTTCACCCCTTTAGTAGTGCATAAAATATTATATGTCTGTATATATTGGGAATGTAAATTCATTTAGATAAAATGGACAGGTATCTCTCAGATGTATCTTTGTAATTGGAACTGGGATGGTGTCAGTTTTCCCATGATATCAAACGGATCAATTGTATAACATTTTATTTTTCCTTTTCTGCTTCATTATACCTTGTAATTTTTCTAGAAACATTCATGTATTATCATATTTTATATTCTATATTTCAGAAAAATATTTATTATATACTATTCATTTATTTATTCCAGTTATGTATTTAAATGTTATCATTTATACTATATATATGGTTAAATATTCCCCCCACATTGTTGTTTCTTCCTGGGTGAAAGTTAACAACATTTGGGGATGGAGAACGACCTTCATATATGTGATAGTTCCAGTCACTTGATAGTTTGTGATGGTATCTAGGTTGGATTCATCTGATTTATTAATCTAGATATTTTTAATATATGACAACCTTAAACATGATCAATACATGTAATCTTTTTAAAATAATGAACTAAAGAACATCAAAACACCTAATTTGTATGTTAATAATTTAGTATTTTAATGTTTCATTAAGAATAAAAAATGTCTTTAGTGTAAGGTGTTATAATTATAAATTATTCCAACTAATTCAAATAAATATTATATTATTATTATTCCTGTGTATAAGGATATGTAATGATTAAGGACCATCGGTAAGGGTTTCTCTTCTCAAAATTGATTTCAATGATACATATCCCATATTCAACAAAAAATTTAATTAAGTGGTTTATATTCAACCAAAATTAAATATTAATAAATTAATTATTTATTGAAAAAATAGGTATATATTTGATTAACTTCATTCATATTGATTTTGAAAGAAATATACAATGTGGTAATGAATTTCATAACTCAATTTCTTTTTACTATCTTGTATTACATCATAATATTATTTCAAAATCAATGATTATGTTGGAATTGAATTTTTATTATCATAATATTTATATCATCTATCTATATATATTTACAATTCATACACACACATTATTCATGTATTAATAAACAATATTATTAGTATGATTTTTAAGAATTATTCAACTAAATTAATAATTCATTGAGACACACATATATGATATGTACTGATAATAAATTTTTATTGTTATGTACATCCCATTAAATTGATATGTATAATTAAAATCAATTTCATTATGATATTTCAAGTATCATTTTATGTTATTCATTCACGGGGATGACAACTGAAGACTTCCCTTAGAAGAAAAGTGTTTATGTTATAATCTCCTTTCTTTCAAGAATGTTAATGTCCAATGTTCTAATTAGAAAATAACATGATCTTATTTTCTTGAAACATAAATGTATTATTTTACTATTGTAATGAATCTCTTTCATATGTATACTTTCCTTTTCCTCCCTTATTTATTAAGTGAGAATTAATGATATTTATTATAAGTGATATAGATTTTGTATTTTTTAGTTCGGGTTGAGTTATTTTCCATGTAATGTTTAAAAAATTTCTTATAATATTTTATTTTAAATGAAATGATTTCAAAAGTAATATACAATCTTATTATAAATGAATTGTAAATGAAAAATTTCAATGTTTCCCAATGGGCCAATTTTTTCCATTTTCTGAAATGTTTTTTATATATTTTATATTTTTTAATTTTATGATGTGAACTAATTCTCTACCATAATGTCAATTACATTACATGATGTTTATTTTATATTTTTTCAAGGATGTTTTTGAAGAAAATAATTTTCATTATTTTCAGGATATTTTTATTTTTAACGTTACTTTCTGAATTCCATTATTAAAAACTAAAATAATTTTAGCACTGATATTAAAATATAATATTTATGAAATAATAATGTGAATAATTGGTGTTATGTACACATTATTGGGGGTATGTTATATTGATACCATCCATTCTCTTTCAATAGGATAATTATTACATTAATAGAAAAGGAATTTATTTTACATATATGAATCTATTAAATAATGAAAGATTATTATTTTTATATTGAAGTGTTAAATGTTTTAAATTTTTTATACTTAAATAGTAATCATACATTAAGATCACAAGTGACCCTAATATATCATATATATGATGGATGCACCAGATAACGCTGGGTGACATCGATATAGATGTTATTATGTGTTCTCCCGAATAGTTCTTTGTGATCCTTGTTAATCTTATATGATAGGAATACCTATATGATGCTCTAATGTAATGGTAAATGTTCGTTGAATTTAAAAAAAGAATTATGGAGTTTTGAGAATGTTAATCCAATAGATGTAACTGGTTTTATTATTTTCTATCGTTGGTTTAAAATGATTTCTAAAGATAATGTTTCTATAATTCCAACACATATTATTTTCGGGTGTCATAGTTTCTAATGCCTGTTATGGTGAAGATGATATCATATTGATTGTGATTATTTATTATGATGACTAATTTATTGGAAATTTCTTTTGAAATGTTTTCATATTTAATGATACGTTCATTGGTGGTTATGAATATTCTTATCCTATGGTCATTCAATCTAATTAAGTAATGATACATATACTATATTCTTATTGTCACGGATGTCATTCTATTTATAATTATTGTTTTTACCCATAGATATTGAACCTATGAAACCTGCGTGGGAAACATAGGAAGTATTAATAACCATTAATAAGGTGGAATTTTACATTCATATGTTCAATGTTCTCAATTCCCAACATATATAATTTACTAATTAACTACTCATAAGCATAGAATAAAATATTTTCACAAAGACAATGTAACACCCTGATATTTTATGAAAAATATTCTTTTTAATTTCATTGATGTCTTGTGTTGTACGCTACACCAAAAGGAACTTGCACTACATGCAACCCTAACTTGTCTTGCATTACACGCAATCACGACCTTCCATGATAGCGTATGTTGTACGCAATACCGAGTTTCACTAAACAACGATATGTTAATAAAATATTATATACAGTAGCCATTATAAATAGTAATTCCAACTTTTTAAAATTTTATTTTTCAAAATGGACTTCATTTTTGGATTCGGAATATCAAAATTAGCCTAGGGTGAATTTTTGGCATTTTTCTGATAACATTCAATTTTTGATGAATAGTGAATACACTGGGTTACTATTTAAAAACCAACTTTTTATATAAATAATTATTTATTTTATTTGAATTTATTTTAGGTCAAAATTGATACAAAATACCTATATAATTTCAATATAATTCATTGGAGTGATTTTATAATAATCTTTGACATATAAAAATTTTATTGAACTTTTCATCGTCTTTCACCCACTTCCTAGGAGAGTTTAAAAATTTACATAAAACATGATTTTACTGATTATGTGAGTGGAATTTTAAAAATCCAAGAGACACAGTTAATATCAAGGAGTAAAATCTGGTTCAATAAGATTAAAATAATTTTTTTTGTGAATAGTAACTTTTTACATTTATTTACCACGTTTAAAAATAAATAGGGTAATTAAGGGTAACAATGATATTATTATTACCATAACACATGTCCTAATTCTATTGTATAAGTGTAATTCACTTAAAAACAACCTTAGGAATAAACTATTACCCATTAGGTCCACTTGGATTATATTTGGACATTTATTATTATTTTATTTAAAGAAGAATTAAAATAGTTAAAATCAAAGTTTAATAACTAAAACATTTTTAATATATGGTTATAAATAAGATGAATTCGACTATAAAAATTTATTTGAAAGCTAAATAAATTTCCTACATAATGGTATTTTATTTATAATTTTTAGACCTTAAATAATTTAATTTATTTATGAAACAATGATGATACAATAATTATGTTATTAATGAAATATTAACATAATTGATGTTATAAATACAAAAATAAATGTAATTTTAAACTTTTTATGAATTAAAATAGTTTTATAGATTAATATGACATGTTAGTATTTATTTAATTAACTTTTTTTGAACTAATCATGCTGTTATGATTTTCACAAAAATCAAGTACCAAATAGTGTCAAAATTGACATAAAATAGTTTTTAAAACAAATATTATATTATTAATTGTAATTTTTTTCCTAAAACTTTAAGGTTTGGCAAAATGATTTATATGAGGATATATATATATTAATAATGAACCACTTGGGGTACTTTTGGCTTGTTATAGTAAGTTTATTAACCATATAGTGTAAGAAAACAAAAAGACACGGTAAAAGATAAATTATTTAACATAGAGTTAAATCTAGATGATAAGGATAAAATAGTAACCTAAACTTGTCTAAAACCTATTTTTTGAGAATATTTAGACCCATCCCCTCATTATACTCTAAATAAATAAATTTGGAGCTATTAATAACCGAATATGACTTTATTATAATATAATATTTTAAGTTTTCTTAAGGTGCCCCTCTCCTCCCTTATAAAAAGGGCACCCCTTCCCTCTTCTGTTCACACCCATTTGAGCCTTGATTCTCGCCCAAAACCAGCCAATTCATCTTCTAAATCTCTCTAGTTATATCATGGAGGTTATGGCCTTCACAAAATACCGTCTCTAGTGCCGTAAGAAAATGTTTAAAGGAGGTACGTCGAAGAAGATGTAATGTCTTCTAACGATTCTTTCAAGTTTCTTTCTTCTTCAACTTCTTCATATTTAGTTGTTTCATTATAAAGTAATAACATTAGTATTACTTATATACTGATATGTTATTATAAATATTAAAAAACCCCATTTCACCTTCTATACATCCTACGGAAAACAAAATCACCGCGCGTGCGTACGTACGGAATACCGTCTCCACGCCGTGGTGTAATCTATTTTTCCACCACCACCTTATTTGGATGGGTATAATGGTGTAAAGAATAACTATATATGATTATTATAACATAATACTGATTCTATGATATTATATCATCCACTCCAATTCCAATAAATAAATATAGGAATGATATCATCGCTCGGGTGTACATACAAATTACCATCTCCACGACGCGATGAGATTCATTTTCCATGTTTACAATTCAAGAATGATTATAATGTATATATAATATGTAATCATGAAATATATGACATAATTATGCTACAAGATTTATGTATATATATATATGTATCTCATCTACTCAATTCCATTCAATTCAATAAGGAAAGGAAAATAGCGTTCATGCGTATATACGGCCTAACGTCTCCATGCACGGTGTATTTCATTTCATTCATCTATCAATTATATATATATATACTGAATATAAATGATATATAAATCATTATTAAATTATTTAAGTAAGTAAATCATGATCTATGTAATAATAATATCAATAACAACAAATCGAAACACATACAATAAATGAAACGATTTTACCCAAAACACTACTTTAACATGAAATTTATAAAAGAACGGGTATTATAAAGTCATAATTGAACCACATATGATATTATAACAGTGAATATGATTCTGTAATAAGTCAATAACATTATTTAATTCATTATACAGGATTCCCGAATGCATACAAATCATATCAGACATAAGGTAAGGGATAATTTTGCAAATCTCATTTTTATCCGAGATTGCTTATACATAAGTATTTATTACGCTTATATTTTTCATCCATGACCATAAAAAGTTTTTCATAAAGTGTTTAATATTCTTCCATGTATGTTTAATTCAATGTTTACCCCTATTTTACTTTTACTTTGTGTTATGGAAGGAATCTTTCTATTGTTTACTATTAGAGGAACTTTTTGACATTTCCGACAAAAGTACAAGAAGAAAGTTATTTTTAACTTATACGGAGTGAAAGGATTTTTACTGTTTCATAATTACTTATTTCAATGATGTTTCCTCTAAAAAATTATATGACAATTTTAAACAAAATACGTTTTTTATGATTGCATGGAATTTTGTGAAAAGAAAATGATTTTGATAAAGAAATGATATTTTCCTCAAGAATTCATTTCATGTGTTTTATCAAAACCATTTTACATCTAAGATGACATTAGTTCATATGTGTATGTTTAAAGTATAATGAATCTATGATTTACATGGTTTTACTTCTCTTGTGATGAAATTATATCCATTTTTTTATATGGATTATGTTATGATGTGATGATGTTTATGAAACCCATTTTATTCTTTGGGTTATGATGAATGTTTTATGTTTATATTGTGGCACAAGTAAGAATTATTTAATTATGAGATGGGTGGGACCTATATCTCCCTCTAATTAATTGGGTAAAGATTTATATCTCATGAGATAGACATGGCTGGAATGGTATGTTAATCCGGTTCAGTGTTATAGGACTGAAACGAGGAGTGAACTCGATTCAGAAAGGGACTTTGTCCACTAAGATGGTCTTGGCAGTAATTCCCTGGCTACTATGGAAATCATATCATGTGACTAATGGTTTTCCACAATTAAATTTTTTATTCCCATGCTATTTTATCCTGATTGATGTTCCCTTATGATATATGCCTTACGTACTTTCAAGATTCACGTCTTTACTCAAGATTTTGATGTTTAGATTTTATGTTCAAGTTTTTTCATTCAAATGTTTACGGATTGTTTTATGTTCTCTATTTTTACCCTTACAGGGCGTTTGAGCTCACCCTTTTTATTGTTTTCTTTTCCCTAGGATTTAAATAATGGTTTTAGGTATGAAAATAAAAGGGGAAGATCTTTATGGGAGAAGTTGAAGATCTTTCACCAAGATTAGAAGATTATATTCCGAGTTACAAAAGACACTAAACTATTACGGTCGTTTGGTGTCTGTTTTTTATTTGTATTATGTATTCTGAAAAAGTAATGTAATTTCCAAGTATGAAAAGCTTTGGGTCTCTATAGTTGGTATCAGAGGAAAGGTTTATTTAACCATTGGAAACTAGGATGCAAAAACATTAGTGAGATCCCTAGAGAAATTTCTAAGGTATGTCTAGGGATTTTCCTAAGGTTCAGTATAAGTATAGGTTATAGTCCTAGAATTACGCTAATGATATTAGAAGTATACCTAAGTTGTTAGATATTGAAGTTACTCCCCCATTATTATGTTGTTTTCACTATCATGATGTTTTCCTCTCACACTATTCTTTTTGGGTTTTAGACGATGGCTTAAACCCGAGGGAACCGTGTTGATCAAAGTAATGGATGATGCCTTGATTGTGCTCATGAACAAACCAACATTATCGGAGATGGAGTGAAAAATATTATTTCTATACTTACAAAATCTATGAATCATTCTGGACTTCCAAATGAGTAGAGAAGGGAACAATATTCTATTGGGTCCTTCATGAGGCAACATCCACGTTCTTTCAGTGGGTTTTTTGATCCACTTGTTGTTGAACAATGGATCAGCACCCTTGAAAAGATATTTTCCATACTTCATTGTTTGGAACATGAAAAAGTAATTCGGGATATTTACAGTTTAGAAGTTGAATCAGATCAATGGTGGACACTAATTAAGAATACGAGGCCCTGAGAAGAAATTGAATCCATGTAATGGGATGAGTTCAAGAACTTTTTTTTCAATAAGTACTTCCCTATTATTCTTTGAACAAAGATGGAAAATGATTTCTTTGAGCTTAAGAAAATGGATGATGAATCTGTTGGTATATACAAAGAAAATTTTACAAGGCTTGCAATGTATGTATCTGGCTTTATCATCCAACCTGAAAGTAAAGTTGATTGATTCTTCAGTGTCATAAAACCTTGTCTTCGAAGGGCATTAGATATAAGAGACTTAATTAGCTATGAAGAAATTGTGCGTTCTTCTATCAAGGTATAAATGGAAGTTGGTGTTACATATCCATCTCATGGTTTTGAAATGAAATGAAAGATGGAGTTCAAGGAGAAGTCTCAGAATAATGATGAAAAGAAGATAATTGTTTCTTTATGCTCAAATTGTGGAATAAAGCATGGTGGAGATTGTCATAAAGGGACTAGACAATGTTTTATGTGTGGAAAATATGGTCATCGAGCAGATGAGTGTCGAAGTAATGGAAAAATGGTTGCTAATGATGTGAATAAAGAAAAGACTGTAGAGAACGCACCACCAACACTTCAATGCTTCAAGTGCAAGGAAATGGGATATTATGCTAATCAATTCTCTAATCCAAGGGTTAATTATGATCGACAAGAGCATCCTATTAAGGAAAAGGAAAAAGGGAAGTCACAAGTGATCACTATTAGCAATGTTGAGCATGACAAAGATGTGGTGGAATGGTTATGTGTTTATGTAAAGGGATTCCAAAATAATGTAGTGGAATCTCATTTATAGTATTGTGGAACATTGGAATATCTATCTAATGGTTTATTGTGAATTTCGAAAATTATACGGTACCAGTAACATTGAAAATTGATTCAAATATTTTGGAAAATAGATGATATGCGCATAAACAAGGGATAAGGAGATAGTAAAATGTTTGATAGTATTAATGAGCTCATGACTAATGTAAGGAAAAAGTGATATCATGGTTTCAGTATATAGAATTTTTGGGATTTTGGTATATGGAAAGAGTTACCTTGTGAAATCATTCAAGTTTTCACTATGGTTCAAGAGAATACATGATTATGGTATTCACATGTTTTGAATGTGACCAAAAATATATATCGTATGATATATGGGGGATAAATGATGGTATTCACATGCTCGGTTAATGAAATTTCTAGTAATTGTTTTCTTTATACTATGAGCTTGGAAAAAAGTATATTGTATAAGCCTGAATATTGGAATGAATTAAGTTAGACATAAAACAATATTTTTTTCTATTTTATTGTAGGAATGTTATTATAATGTAGTTTTATAAAAAGGGACAACATTTAGGACGGGAGACAACCCGTCGCGTCTGACATGGTTGTGGGAATCAAACCCACAACTGAAGTGCGAAAAGCCTTTATCGCCTACCACTGGACTACAGGAAGACCCTGGTTAGTAGAAACTAGTTTTATTATATTAATCAGTATGATAGCTGAAGTATAAGTCCATTTTTGGAATCATAAATGATTAACCTCACCATATATTGACTTATATATATTTCGTAACCATTTCTAACATTTTGTTTGAGACATATAGAATGACCCATCATTCCATCACATGATCTGCTAACACCTCACAAATGAAAAATTCAACTTCATTTCTTTAAGAGATGAAGTGGAAATTGTTCAAGGCACAAACAACGGTGATATTATACCAAAAATAAAGTAAGTATTTCTTCTAATTCAAATTCTTCAACTTTAGGGAAATAATCTTGAAAACCAAAAATGTTTTCCAAGTGCCCTTATATCTGATGAATCAGATGATACCTTAGATCATCACAAATTTATGGCTTTGTGACTGTTGGCTTTTTCCTAGCCATGTTCTCTACCACTCACCATCAGAACATGATGGTTAGATTTCTCTTCTATATCCATATTTTCACCTATGTTCTCCTATATGGAAACCCAGTGATTAGTAAATTTGGGTAACCGTTACATTTCATACTATAGTTTTTAAAGATAAGTTTTGGTATTCCTTTTTACAATGTGGGTTTCTATTAAAGAAACATTCAAGTAGTAAACCATTTATAACCCTGACAAATTATGAGGGAGAAATTCATTTTATGGGGGGTAGAATGTAACACCCCGAGATTTTATGAAAAATATATTTTTTAATTTCATTGATGTCTTGTGTTGTATGATACACCAAAAGGATCTTGAAGTACACGCATCCCGGACTTGGCTGCATTACACGCAATCACGACCTTCCCCGATAGCGTGTGTTGCACGCAATACCATGTTTCACTAAACAACAATATGTTTTTAAAATATTACATATACTAGCAGTTATGAATAGTAATACCCACTTTTTGAAATTTTATTTTTCAAAATGGACTTCATTTTTGGATTCAGAATATCAAAATTACCCTAGAGTGAATTTTTGGTATTTTCTGAAAACTTTCAATTTTTGATGAATAGTGAAAACACTGGGATACTATTTAAAAACCGACTTTTTATATAAATAATTATTTATTTTATTTAAATTTATTTTAGATCAAAATTGATAAATAATAACTGTATAAGTTCAATGTAATTCATTGGAGTCATTTTATAATAATTTTAAACATATAAAAAGTTTATTGAACTTTTCACCGTCTTTTACCAATCTCTGAGAAGAGTTTGAAAATTTACATAAATCATAATTTCACCGCTTCTGTGAGTGAAATTTCAAAAATCCAAGAGACACGGTTAATATTAACGAGTAAGATATTGTCCGATAAGATAAAAATAATTTTTGGTGAATAGTAACTTTTTTACTTTTATTTACCACGGTTAAAAGTAAATATATTAATTAAGGGTAAAAACGATATTATTATTACCCTAACACATGTCATAATTCGATTTGATAAGTGTAATTAGACCCAAAACAACCTTAGGAATAAAATATTACCCTTTAGGTCCACTTGGATTAGATTAGGACATATATTATTATTTTATTTAAAGAAAAATTAAAATAGTTAAAACAAAGTTTAATAACTAAAACATTTTTAATATAGGGTTATACATAAGATGAATTCGACTATAAAAATTCATTAGAAAGCTAAAAATATTTCCTACATAATGGTATTTTATTTATAATTTTTATATATTAAATTATTTAATTTATTTATGATACAATGATGATACAGTAATTACCTAATTAATGAAATATTAACATAATTGATGTTATAAATACCCAAATAAAGGAAATTTTATACTTTTTATGAATTAAACTAATTTTATAGGTTAATATGACATGTTATTAATGATTTAATTATCTTTTTTTTGAACTAATCATGCGGTTATGATTTTCACAAAAATCAAGTACCAATTAGTGTCAAAATTGACATAAAATAGTTTTTAAAACAAATATTATATTATTAATTGTTATTTTATTCCAAAAAATCTAAGGTTTGGCTAAATGACTTCGAAAAGTAATTATATATTAATAATTAACCACTTGGGGTTCGTTTGGCTTGTTATTTAATGTTTATTAACCATATAGTGTTAGAAAACAAAAAGAAAAGGTAAAAGTTAAATTATTTAACATAGAGTTAAATCTAAATGGTAAAGATAAAATAGTAACCTAAACTTGTCTAAAACATATTTTATGAGAGGATTTCGACCCATCCCCACATTATCTTATAAATAAATCAATTTGGAGCTATTAAAAACCAAATATGACTTTATTATAAAATAATATTTTATGTTTTCCTAAGGTGCCCCTCTCCTCCCTTATAAAAAGGGCACACCTTCCCTCTTCTCTTCATACCATTTTAAGCCTTTAAGCTCGGCCAAACTATAACAATTACTATTTTAAACCTCTATAGTTATTTCATGGAGGTTCTGGTATTCTAAAATGACCAACTCTAGTTCCCTAAGATGAATATTATAGGAGGAGCGTCGAAGAAGAGGTAATCTCGTATAACAATTCTTTCCAGTTTCTTTCTTCTTCAACCTCTTCTTCTTTAGATGTTTCATTATAAAGTAATAACATAAGTATTAATTATAAACTGATATGTTATTATAAATATTAAACCACCACATTTGACCTTATATCCATCCTACGGAAAATAAAATAACCGCACGTGTGTACGTACGGAATACCGTCTCCACGTCATGGTGTAATCGGTTTTTCCACCACCTACTTACTTGGATGGGTATAATGGTGTAAAGAATAAAAATATATTATTATTATACCATAATAATGATTATATTATATTATATCATCCACTCCAATTCCATTCAATAAATTTGGGAACGATATCATCGCTCGTGCGTATGTACGGATTATCGTCTCCACGACGCGATGAGATTCATTTTTCAGGTTAACAATTCAAGAATGATTATAAATTATATATAATAAGTAATAATGAAATATATGACATAATAATTATACTAGATTTATGTATATATATATATATATATATGTATGTCATCTACTTAATTTCATTCAAGTCAACAAGGAAAGGAAAACTGTGTTCATGCATACGTACGACCTACCGTCTCCTTGAATGGTGTATTTCATTTCATTAATCTATCTATTATATATATATATACTGAATATATATGATATATAAATCATTATTTACATTCTGTAAGTAAGTAAATCATGATATAAGTAATAATAATATCAAGAACAACAAATTGAAACACGTACGTTAAATGAAACAATTTTACCCAAAACGCTGCTTTAACATGGAATTTATAAAAGTAAGGGTATTATAAAGTCATAATTGAACCAAATATGATATCCTAACAATGAATATGATTCTTTAATAAGTCAATAACATTATTTAATCATTATACAGCAGGTCAGGATACATATGAAGCATATTTGAAATAAGGTAAGAGATAATTGTGCAAATCTAATTTTTATCCGAGATGGCTTATACGTAAGTATTTTCTGGGGTTATATTTTTCATCCATGCCAATAAAATGTTTTTCATAAATTGTTTAATATTATTCCATGTACGTTTAATGTCATGTTTACCCCTCTTTGACTTTTACTTTGTGTTATAGAAGAAATCTTTCTTTTGGTTACCATACGAGGAACTTTTTGACTTTTCCGACAAAAGTACGAGAAGAATTTTATTTTTAACTTATACGGTGTGAATTGATTTTTATGGTTCTATAAAGACTTATTTCAATGAATTTTCCTATTCAAAATTTTATGAATAAAGTCACCAAAATACTTTTATTTTGAGATTGCATTGTATTTTGTGAAAAGAAAATGATTTTGAAGAAGAAAAGATATTTTCCTAAAGAATTCATTTCAAGTGTTTTATCAAAACCATTTTCCATATAAGATGACATTAGTTTATATGTGTATGTTTCAAGTATAATGTGTCTATGATTCACATGGTTTTACTTCTCTTATGATGAAATTATATCCATTTGTTTTATAAGGATTGTGTTATGATGGGATGATGTTTATGAAACCCATTTTATTATTTGGGTTATGATGAATGTTTTAAGTTTATTTTGTGGCACAAGTAAGAATGATTTCATTATGAGATGGGTGAAAAATATATCTCCCTCTAGTTAATTGGGTAAAGATTTATATCTCATGAGATAAACATGGCAGGAACGGTAAGTTAATCATGTTCAGTGTTATATGACTGAAACGAGGAGTGAACTCGATTCAGAAAGGGTCTTTGTCCACTAAGATGGTCTTGGCAGTAATGCCTTGGCTATAATGGAAATCATATCACGTGATTAATGGTATTCGACAATTACATGTTTTATTCCCATGCTATTTTATCATGATTGATTTTCCCTTATGATATATGCCTTACGTACTTCCAAGATTCATGTCTTCGCTCAAAATTTTGATGATTAGATTTTATGTTCAAGATTATGCATTCAAATGTTTATGGATTGTTTTATGTTCTCTATGTTTACCCTTACTGGACATTTGAGCTCACCCTTTTTATTGTTTTCTTTTTCCCAGGATTTAAAGAATGGTTTTAGGCAAGAAAATAAAAGGGGAAGATCTTTATGGGATATTTTGAAGATCTTTTACCGAGATTGGAAGATTATATTTTTAGTTTCCAAATACAATAAACTATTACAGTCCTTTGGTGTATTTTTTTGTTATGTATTATGTATTCCGCAAAAGTTATGTAATTTCCATGTACGTCAAGCTTTGGGTCTCTATAGTTGATATCAGATGAAATGTTTATTAAACCTTTGGAAACTAGGATGCGAAAACTTTAGTGAGATCCCTAGAGATATTTCTACGGTATGTCTTGGGATGTCCCTACGGTTAAGTATATGTATAGGTTATAGTCCTAGAATTACGGTAACAATCTTAGAAATATACCTAAGATGTTAGATATTGAAGGTACTCCCACATTATTATATTGTTTTCCCTAGCATGATTTGTTCCTATCACACTATTCTTTTTGGGTTTTAGACGATGCTTGGAACGCGAAGGAACCGTATTGATCAATGTAATGGACTATGCCATAATTGTCGTCCGGAACAAACCAATGTTATTGGATATGGAGTGAAAAATATTATTTATATACTTACACAATCTATGAATCATTTTGGACTTCCAAATGAGTAGAAAAGGGAACAATATTCTATTGAGTCTTTCATAAGGCAACATCCCCATTCTTTTAGTGGGTCTTCTGATCCACTTGTTGTTGAACAATAGATCAACACCATTGAAATGAAATTTTCCATTATTTGTTTTTCGTAAGATGAAAAAGTCATTCTGGATATTTACCGATTAGAAGGTGAAGCATATCAATGGTGGACTCTAATTAATAATACGAGGCCCCGATATGAAATTGAATTCGTGGAATGGGATGAGTTCAAGAACTTATTTTTCAATATGTACTTCCCTAGTATTCTTCGAACAAAGATGGAAAATTATTTCCCTAAGCTTAAGAAAAAGGATGATAAATCTGTTGGTATATATGAAGCGAATTTTACAAGGCTTGCAAGGTATGCATCTGGCTTTATCATCCAACCTGAAAGTAAAGTTGATCGATTATTGAGTGTCTTAAAACCAAGTCCTTGAAGGGAATTATCTATAAGATACTTCAGTAGATATGAAGAAATTTTTCTTTGTGCTATCAAGGTAGAAATAGAAGTTGGTGTTACATATCCATCTCATGGTTTTGACAAGAAACGAAAGATTCAGTTCAAGGAGAAGTCTTAGAATAATCGTGAAATAAAGATAAATGTTTCTTTATGCTCAATGTGTGGAAAGAAGCATGGTGAAGATTGTCTTAAAGGGACTAGAAAATGTTTTAAGTGTGGAAAAGTAGGTCATTGAGAAGTTGAGTGTCGAAGTAATGTAAAAGGGTTGTAAATGATGTGAATAATGAAAAGACTATATAGAACTCACCAACAACACTTAAATGCTTCAAGTGCATGGAAATGGGGCATTATGGTAATCAATGCCCTAATCCAAGGGTTAATGATGATCAATGTGAGAAACCTCTTAGGGAAAAGGACAAAGGGAAGTCACATGCGATCACTATTAAAAATGTTGAGTATGACAATGATGTGGTGGAAAGATTATGTGTTTATGTAAAGGGATTCCAAAATAATGTTGTGGAATCTAATTTATAGTATTGTGGAACATTGGAATATCTATGTAATGGTTTATTGTGGTTTTTGATAAATATATGGTACTGGTAACCCTAAAAATTGATTCAAATATTTTAAGAGATAGGTGATATGCACATAAATAAGGGATAAGGAGATAATGAAAAGTTTGATAGTATTAATGAGCTCATGACTAATATAAGGAAAAATTGATATCATGGTTTGAGTATATTGAATTTTTGAGATTTTGGTATATGGAAAGAGTTACCTTGTGACAGCATTCACGTTTTTACAATGGTTTAAGAGAATACATGATTAAGGTATTCACATGTTTGGAATGTGACCAACAAGATATATCGTATGATATATGGGGGATAAATGATGGTATTCACATGCTCGGTAGATGACATTTCTAGAAATTGTTTTCTTTATACTATGAGATTGGACATAAGTATTTTGTATAAGCCTAAATATTGGAATGAATTATGTTAGACATAAGATAGTATTTTTTTCTATTTTATTGCAGGAATGTAATTATAATGTAGTTTTAGAAAATGGGACAACCTGTAGGACGGGAGACATCCCGTCGCGTCGGACAAGGTTGTGGGAATCAAACCCAAAACTGAAGTGCGACAAGCCTTTATCACCTACTACTAGCCTACAGGAATTCCCTGGTCAGTAGAAACTAGTTTTATTATATTAAGCAGTATGATAGATGAAGTATAAGTCCATTTTTGGAATCATATATGATTAACCTCACTATAGATGGACTTGTATATATTTGATAACTTTTTCTAACGTTTTGTTTGAGAAATATGGAATAACCCATCATTTTATCACATGAACTGCTAACACCTCATGAATGAAAAATTAAACTTAATTTCTTTAAGAGATGAAGTGGAAATTGTTCAAGGCACGAAAAACGGTGAGATTATACTAAAATAAAGTAAGTATTTCATCTAATTCAAATTCTTCAACATTAGGGAAATGATATTGAAAACCAAAAATGTTGTCCTAGTGCCCTTATGTCAGATGAATCAGATCGTACCTTAGATCATCACAAATTTAGGGCTTTGTGATTGTTGGATTTTTCATAGCCATGTTCTCTATCACTCACCATCAGAACATGATGGTTAGATTTCTCTTCCATATCCATATTTTCACCTATGTTCTCCTATGTGGAAACCCAGTGATTAGTTAATTTGGGTAACTGTTACATTTCATACTTTAGTTTTTAAAGATAAGTTTTGTTATTTCATTTTACGATGTGGGTTTCTATTAAAGAAGCTTTCGAGTAGTAAACCATTTATAACCCTGACGAATTTTAAGGGAAAAATTAATTTTATGGGGGTAGAATGTAACACCCCGATATTTTATGAAAAATATTATTTTTAATTTCATTGATGTCTTGTGTTGTACGCTACACCAAAAAGAGCTTTCACTACACTCATCCATGACTTGACTTGAATTACATGCAATAGAGACCTTCCACGATTTCATGGGTTGTATGCAATATGGAGTTTCACTAAACAATGATATGTTATTAAAATATTAAATAAACTAGCCGTTAGGAATAGTAATACCAACTTTTTAAAATTTTATTTTTCAAAATGGACTTTTTTTGGATTCAGAATATCAAATTTATCCTAGGGTGAATTTTTGGTATTTTTCTGATAACATTCAATTTTTGATGAATAGTGAAAACACTGGGTTACTATTTAAAAACAGACATTTTATATAAAAATTATTTATTTTATTTAAATTTATTATAGGTCAAAATTGACACATAATACCTATATAAGTTCAATGTAACTCATTGGAGTCATTTTATAATAATTTTAGACATATAAAAATTTTATTTAACTTTTCACCGTCTTTTACCCACTTATTAGGAGAGTATGAAAATTTACATAAAACTTAATTTTATATCTTCTGTGTGTGGAATTTCAAAAATCCGAGAGACATGGTTAATATCAAGGAGTAAAATGTGGTTCAATAAGATAAAAATAATTTTTTTTGAATAGTAACTTTTTAATTTTATTTACCATGGTTAAAAGTAAAAAGGGTAATTAAGGGTAAAAATGATATAATCATTACCCTAACACATGCCCTAATCTATTGGATAAGTGTAATTCTACCAAAAACAACCTTTCGAATAAAATATTAACCATTAGGTCCACTTGGATTAGATTAGGACATTTATTATTATTTTATTTAAAGAAGAATTAAAATAGTTAAAATCAAAGTTTAATAACTAAAACACTTGTAATATAGGGTTATACATAAGATTAATTCGACTATAAATATTCATTAGAAATTTAAAAATACTTCCTACATAATGGTATTTAATTTATAATTTTTAGACATTAAATAATTTACTTTATTTATGAAACAATGATGATGCAGTAATTACCTTATTAATGAAATATTTACCTAATTTATATTATAAACACCCAAATAAATACAATTTTAGAATTTTTATGAATTCAACTAATTTTATTGATTTATATGACATGTTAGTATTTATTTAATTAACTTTTTTCGAACAAATCATTCTGTTATGATTTTCATAGAAATCAAGTACCAAATAGTGTCAATATTGACATAAAATAGTTTCTAAAACAAATATTATATTATTAATTGTTATTTTATTTTTAAAAATATAAGGCTTAGCCAAATGACATAGATAATAATATATATATCATAATAATTAAACACTTGGGGTTATTTTGGCTTGTCATTGTAAGTTTATTAACCATATAGTGTAACAAAAAAAAGAAAAGGTAAAAGTTAAATTATTTAACATAGAGTTAAATTTAAATGATAAGGATACAATATTAACCTAAACTTGTCTAAAACCTATTTGTTGTGAGGATTTCGACCCATCCCCACCTTATCTATTAAATAAATCAATATGAAGCTCTTAAAACCCGAACATGACTTTATTATAAAATTATATTTTAGGCTTTCCTAAGGTGCCCTTCTCCTCCCTTATAAAAAGGGAACCCCTTCCCTCTTCTCTTCACACCCTTTTGAGCCTTGATGCTCAGACAACCCCTACCAATTAAACTTCTCAACCTCTCTAGTTATATCATGGTGGTTCTAGTATTCTCAAATGACCAACTCTAGTGCCCTAAGAAGAAGTTTAAAGGAGGAGCATCGAAGAAGAGGTAATCTCTTCTAACGATTCTTTCAAGTTTCTTTCTTCTTCATATTCTTCTTCTTTAGTTGTTTCAGTATAAAGTAATAACATTAGTATTAATTATATACTGATATGTTTTTTTAAATATGACACAACCCCATTTCACCTTCTATCCATCCTACAGAAAATGAAATCCTCGCGCGTACGTACATACGGAATACCATCTCCACGCTGTGGTGTAATCTGTTTTTCCACCACCACCATACTTGGATGGGTATAATGGTGTAAAGAATAACTATATATGATTATTATAACATCATACCGATTCTATCATATTATATCATCCACTACAATTCCATTCAATAAATATGGGAACGATATCATCGCTCGTGCGTACGTATGGATTACCGTCTCCACAACGCGATTTGATTCATTTTTCATGTTAACAATTCAAGAATGATTATAATGTATAAATAATAAGTAATAATGAAATATATGACATAATAATTATACTGTATTTATGTATATATATATGTATGTCATCTACTTAATTCCTTTCAAGTCAATAAGGAAAGGAAAACTGCGTTCATGCATACGTACGGCCTACCGTCTCCTTGAACTGTATATTTCATTTCATTCATCTATCTATTATATATATATATACTGAATATATATGATATATAAATCATTATTTACATTCTGGAAGTAAGTAAATCATTATATAAGTAATAATAATATGAAGAACAACAAATTGAAACAAGTACGTTAAATGAAACGATTTTTTCCAAAATGCTTCTTTAACATGGAATTTATAAAAGAACGTGTATTATAAAGTCATAATTGAACCATATATGATATCATAACAATGAATATTATTCTTTAATAATTCAATAACATTATTTAAATCATCATACAAGAGGTCCGGATACATATGAAGCATATCAGACAAAAGGTAAGGGATAATTTTGCAAATCTCATTTTTATCCGAGATTTCTTATACATAAGTATTTACTAGGGTTATATTTTTCATTCATGCCCATAAAATGTTTTTCGTAAAGTGTTTAATATTCTGCCATGTTTTTTTAATGTCATTTTTACCCCTCTTTGACTTTTACTTTATGTTATGGAAAGAATCCTTCTTTTGTTTACCATATGAGGAACTTTTTGACTTTTCCGACAAAAGTACGAGAATAATGTTATTTTTAACTTATACTGCTTGAATGGATGTTTACTGTTTCATAATGACTTATTTCAATGAAGTTTACTCTACAAAATTTTATTACTAATTTCAAAAAAATACTTTTCTTTTTATATTCCATGGAATTTTGTGAAAAGAAAATGATTTTGAAGAAGAAAGGATATTTTCCTCAAGAATTCATTTCAAGTGTTTTATCAAAACCATTTTCCATCTAAGATGACATTATTTCATATGTGTATGTTTCAAGTATAATGTATCTATTATTTACATGGTTTTAATTCTCTTATGATGAAATTATATCCATTTTTTATATGGATTATGTTATGATGGTATGATGTTTATGAAACCCTTTTTATTCTTTGGGTTATGATGAATGTTTTATGTTTATTTTCTGGAACAAGTAATAATGATTTCATTATGAGATGGGTGGGAACTATATCTCCCTCCAATGGATTTGGTAAAGATTTATATCTCATGAGATAGACATGGCTGGAACGGTATTTTAATCTGGTTCAGTGTTATAGGACTGAAACGAGGAGTGAACACGATTCAGAAAGGTGCTTTGTCCACTAAGATGGTCCTGGCAGTAATGACTTGGCTTCTATGGAAATAATATCATGTGATGAATGGTTTTACACAATTACATGTTTTATTCCAATGCTATTTTATCATGATTTATGTTACCTTATGATATATGCCTTACGTACTTCCTAGATTCATATCTTCGCTCAAGATTTTGATGTTTAGATTTTATGTTTATGTTTTTGCATTCAAATATTTATGGATTGTTTTATGTTCTCT
Organism: Viscum album; assembly: GCA_963277665.1. NCBI lineage: Eukaryota > Viridiplantae > Streptophyta > Magnoliopsida > Santalales > Viscaceae > Viscum > Viscum album. The sequence goes on along the minus strand of OY728141.1, from coordinate 473,633,129 downwards.
ATGTTTACCCTTACTGGGAATTTGAGCTCACCATTTTTATTATATTCAATTCCATAGGATTTAAATAAAGGTTTTAGGTAAGAAAATAAAGGGGGAATATCTTTATGGAAGATTTTGAAGATCTTTCACCAAAATTAGTAGATTATATTTGGAGTTTCCAAAGACACTAAACTATTATGGTCCTTTGGTGTCTGTTTTTATTATGTATTATATATTCCTCAAAAGTAATGTAATGTCCATGTTTGTCATGCTTTGGGTCTATGTAGTTGGTATTAGAGGAAAGGATTAGTTAACCTTTGGAAACTAGGATACGAAAACTTTAGCGAGATCCCTAGAGATATTTCTATGGTATGTCTAGGGATGTCTTTAAGGTTAAGTGTAAGTATATGTTATAGTCCTAGAATTATGGTAAAGATCTTAGAAATATACCTATGATGTTAGATATTGAAGGTACTCCCACTTTATTATGTTGTTTTCCCTAGAATGATTTTTTCCTCCCGAACTATTCTTTTTGGGTTTTAGACGATGGCTGGAACCCGAAGGAACCGTGTTGATCAATGTAATGGAAGTTTCCATGATTTTCCTCCTAAACAAACCAAAATTATTGGATATGGAGATCAAAATCTTATTTCAATACCTACACAAGCTATGAATCATTCTGGACTTCCAAATGAGCAGAGAATGGAACAATATTCTATTGAGTACTTCATGAGGAAACGTCCACCTTCTTTATGTGGGTCTTCTGATCCACTTGTTGCTGAGAAATAGATCAGTACCATTGAAAATATATTTTCCATACTTTGCTGTCCAGAACATGGAAAATTTATTCTGGCTATTTACTGTTTAGAAGGTGAAACAGATCAATGGTGGACTTTAATTAAGAATACGAGGCCCGGAGATGAAATTGAATCCATGGAATGGGATGAGTTCAAGAACTTATTTTTAAATATGTACTTCCCTCGTATTCATCGAACAAATATGGAAAAGGATTTCCTTGAGCTTGCGAAAAAATATGATGAATCTGCTGGTATATACGAAGTGAGTTTTACAAGTCTTTCAAGGTATGCATCTGGCTTTATCATCCAACCTGAAAGTAAAGTTGTTCGATTTTTCAGTTGATTAAAACCAATTCATCGAAGGGAATTATCTATAAGAGACTTCAGTAGATATGCTAAAATTATACATTATGCTATCAAGGTAGAAATGGAATTTTGTGTTACATAACCATCTCATGGTTTTGACAAGAAACGAAAGATGGAGTTCAAGGAGAAGTCTCCGAATAATGGTGAAAAGAAGATAAATGTTTCTTTATGCTCAAAGTGTGGAAAAAAACATGATGGAGATTGTCTTAAAGGGACTAGAAAATGTTTTAAGTGTGGAAAAGAAGGTCATCGAGCAGCTGAGTGTCAATGTAATTGAAAAAGGGTTTCAAATGATGTGAATAATGAAAAGACTGTAGAGAACACACCACCAACACTTCAATGCTTCAAGTGCAAGGAAATGTGGAATTATGCTAATCAATGCCCTAATCCAAGGGTTAATGATGATCAACGTGAGAAACCTCTTATGGAAAATGACAAAGGGAAGTCACATGCAATCACTATTAGAAATTTTGAGTATGAAAACGATGTGGTGGAATGATTATGTGTTTATGTAAAGGGATTCCAAAATAATGTAGTGGAATCTCATTTATAGTATTGTGGAAAATTGGAATATTTATGTAATTGTTTATTATGGTTTTCGATAATTATAAGGAACCGATAACCATGAAAAGTGATTCAAATATTTTGGAAAACAGATGATATTCGCATAAAGAAGGGATAAGAAGATAATGAAATGTTTCATAGTATTAATGAGAACATGGATAATGTAAGGAAAAAGTGATATCATGGTTTGAGTATATTGAATTTTTTGGGATTTTGGTATATGGAAAGGGTTACCTTCTGACAACATTCATGTTTTCACTATGGTTCAAGAGAATACATGATTAAGGTATTCACATGTTTGGAATGTGACCAAAAAGATATATCATATGTTATATGGGGGATAAATGATGGTATCCACGTTTTCGGTAGATGACATTTCTAGTAATTGTTTTCTTTATACTATGAGCTTGGATAGAATTATTTTGTATAAGCCTAAAGATTGGAGTGAATTAAGTGAGACATAAGATAGTATTTTTTTTATCTATTTTATTGCAGGAATGTTATTATAATGTAGTTTTAGAAAAAGGGACAACCTGCAGGATGGGAGACAACTCGTCGCGTCAGACAAGATTGTGCGAATCGATTCCACAACTAAAGTGCGACTGGCCTTTATCACCTACCACTAGCCTACAGGAAGTCCCTCGTTAGTAGAAACTATTTTTATTATATTAAAAAATATGATAGATGAAGTATAAGACCATTTTTTGAATCATATACGATTAACCTCACTATAGATGGACTTTTGTATATTTGACAACTTTTTCTATCCTTTTTTTGAGACATATGGAATGACCTATCATTCTATCACATGATCAGCTAAAACCTCACGAATGAAAAATTAAACTTCATTTCTTTAAGAGATGAATTGGAAATTGTTCAACCCACGAACAAAGGTGAGATTATACCGAAATAAATTATGTATTTATTCTAATTCAAAATTTTAAACTTTATGGAAATGATCATGAAAACCAAATATGTTGTCCTAGTGACCTTATATCCGATTAATCAGATGGTACTTTAGATCATCACCAATTTATGGCTTTGTGATTGTCGGCTTTTTCATAGCCATGTTCTCTAGCACTCACCACCATAACATGATGGTTAGATTTCTCTTTCAATTCCATATTTCCACCTATGTCCTCTAATGTGGAAAACTAGGGGATAATTAATTTGGGTAACCATTACGTTTCATTCTTTAGTTTTTAAAGAAAAGGATTGGTATTCCTTTTTACGATGTGGGCTTCTATTAACATATCTTTCGAGTAGTAAACCATTTACAACCCCGATGAATTTTGAGGGTGAAATTAATTTTAAGGGGGGTAGAATGTAACACCCCAAGATTTTATGAATAATATTATTTTTAATTTCATTGATGTCTTTTTTTGTACGCTACACCAAAAATAGCTTTCACTACACGCATCCCTGACTTGGCTTGAAATACACGCAATCGCGACCTTCCACGATAGCGTGTGTTGTACGCAATTCCGAGATTCACTAAACAATGATATGTTATTAAAATATTATATAAACAAGCCATTATGAATAGTAATACACACTTTTTGAAATTTTATTTTTCAAATTGGACTTCATTTTTGGATTCGGAATATGAAAATTCTCCTAGTTTGAATTTTTGGTATTTTTCTGAAAACTTTCAATTTTTGATGAATAGTGAAAACACTGAGTTACTATTTAAAAACCGAATTTTTATATAAATAATTATTTATTTTATTTAAATATATTTTAGGAAAAAAATGATACATAATACCTATATAATTTCAATGTAATTTATTGGAGTCATTTTATAAAATATTTAGATTTACAAAAATTTTATTGAACATTTCACCGTCTTTTACCCACCTCCTATGAGAGTCTGAAAATTTACATAAAACATAATTTTACCACTTCTATGAGTGGAATTTAGAAAATCCGAGATACACAATTAATATAATGGAGTAAAATGTGGTTCAATAAGATAAAAATAATTTTTTTTGAATATTTACTTTTTACTTTTATTTACCACGATTAAAAGTATATAGGGTAACTACAGGTAAAAATGATACTATTATCACCCTAACACATGTCCTAATTCTATTTGATAAGTGTAATTCGACCAAAAACAACCTTAGGAGTAAAATATTACCCTTTAGGTCCACTTGTATTACATTAGGACATTTATTATTATTTTCTTTAAAGAAGAATTAAAATAGTTAAAATCAATGTTTAATAACTAAATCATTTTTAATATAGGGTTATACATTAGATTAATTCGACTATAAATATTCATTAGAAATATAAAAAGATTTCCTACATAATGGTATTTAATTTATAATTTTTAGACATTATAAAATTTACTTTATTTATGACACAATGATGATGGAGTAATTACATTATTAATAAAATATTAACATAATTGATATTATAAATACCCAAATAAAGGAAATTTTAGACTTTTTATGAATTCCAATAAATTTATATGTTACTATGAAATGTTATTATTGATTTAATTAACTTTTTTTTAACTAATCATGCTGTTATGAGTTTCACAAAAATGAAGTACCAAATAGAGTGAAAATTGATATAAAATAGTTTTTAAAACAAATATTTTATTATTAATTGTTATTTTATTCCTAAAAATCTAAGGATCAGCCAAATGTCTTAGATAAGGATATATATATTAAGAATGAACCTCTTGGGGTTCTTCTGTCTTGTTATATTATGTTTATTAACCATATATTGTAAGAAAACAAAAAGACACGGTAAAAGTTAAATTATTTAACATAGAGTTAAATCTAAATTATAAGGATAAAATAGTAAACTAAACTTGTCTAAAACCTATTTGTTGAGATTATTTAGACCCATACCAACCTTATATTAGAAAAAAATGAATTATGATCTATAAAACACCGAATATGACTTTATTATAAAATAATATTTTATGTTTTCCTAAGGTGACCCTCTCCCCCTGTATAAAAAGGGAACCCCTTTCCTCTTCTCTGCACACCAATTTGAGCCTTGAAGCTCGTCTAACCCCTGCCAATTCATCCTTTAAACCTCTATAGTTATATCATGGACGTTATGGTCTTCTTAAAATACCAACTCTAGTTCCCTAAGAAGAAGTTTAAAGGAGGTGCGTTGAAGAAGTGGTAATCTCTTCTGACGATTCTTTCAAGTTTATTTCTTCTTCAACTTCTTCTTATTTAGTTGTTTCATTATAAAGTAATAACATAAGTATTAATTATATAATGATATTTTATTATAAATATGAAACAACCCCATATCACCTTCTATCCATCCTACTGGAAATGAAATGATTGCGCATGCGTACGTACGGAATACCGTCTCCACACCGTGGTGTAATCTGTTTTTCCACCACCACCTTACTTGGATGGGTACAATGGTGTAAAGAATAACTATATATGATTATTATAAAATAATAATTATTCTATGATATTATATCATCCACTCCAATTCCATTCAATAAATATGGGAATGATATCATGGCTCGTGCGTATGTACGGATTACCGTCTCCACGACGCGCTGAGATTCATTTTCCATGTTACCAATTCAAGAATGATTATAAAGTATATATAATAAGTAATCATGAAATATATGAAATAATAATGATACTGGATTTATTTATATATAATTATGTATTTCATCAACTTAATTCAATTCAATTCAATAAGTAAAGGAAAACAAAGTTCATGCGTACGTACGGCCTACCGTCTCCATAAACAGTGTATTTCATTTCATCCATCTATCTATTATATATACATATATACTGAATATATATGATATATAAATCATGATTTAAATTATGAAATTAATTAAATCGTGATATAAGTTACAATAATATCAATAACAACAAATCAAAACACATATAATAATTGAAACGATTTTACCCAAAACGCTGCTTTAACATGGAATTTATAAAAGAACAGGTATTATAAAGTCATAATTCAACCATATATGATATCATAATAGTGAATATGATTCATTAATAAGTCAATAACATTATTTAAATCGTTATACAGGAGGTCCGGATATATTCGAATCATATCGGACATAAGGTAAGGGATAATTTTTCAAATCTCATTTTTATCCGAGATTTCTTATACGTAAGTATTAACTGGGGTTATATTTTTCATCCATGCCCAAAAAATGTTTTTCATAAAGTGTTTAATATTATCCCATGTATGTTTAATGTAATGTTTACCCGTCTTTGAATTTTAATTTGTGTTATGGTATGAATCTTTCTTTTGTTTACCATACGAGGAACTTTTTGACTTTTCTGACAAAAGTACGAGAAGAATGTTATTTTTAACTTATACGATGTGAATGGATTTTTATGGTTTCATAACGACTTATTTCAATGAAGTTTCCTCTACAAAATTTTATGACTATTTTCAAAAAAAATAATTTTCTTTTAAGATTTCATGGAATTTTGTGGAAAGAAAATGGTTTTGAAGAAGAAAGGAAATTTCCTCAAGAATTCATTTAAAGTGTTTTATCAAAAACATTTTCCATCTAAGATGAAATTATTTCATATGTTTATGTTTCAAGTATGATGTCTCTTTTATTTACATGGTTTTACTTCTCTTATGATGAAATTATATCCATTGTATTTATAAGGATTATGTTATAATGGGATGATGTTTATGAAACCCATTTTATTCTTTGGGTTATGATAAATGTTTTAAGTATATTTTCTTGAAAAAGTAAGAATGATTTCATTATGAGATGGGTGGGACCAATATATACTTATAATGAATTGGGTAGAGATTTAAATCTCATGAGATAGACATGGCTGGAATGGTACGTTAATCTGGTTCAGTGTTATAGGACTAAAATGAGGAGTGAACTCGATTCAGAAAGGGACTTTGTCCACTAAGATGGTCTTGGCAGTAATGCCTTGGTTACTATGGAAATAATATCATGTTCTTAATGGTTTTCCACAATTATATGTTTTATTCCCATGCTATTTTTTCATGATTGATGTTCCCTTATGATATATTCCTTACATACTTCCAAGATTCATGTCTTTACTCAAGATTTTGATGTTTATATTTTATGTTCATGTTTTTTCATTCAAATGTTTATGGATTGTTTTATGTTCTATATGTTTACCCTTACTAGGCATTTGAGCTCACCATTTTTATTTTTTTCTTTTAACCAGGATTTAAAGTAAGGTTTTAGGTATGAAAATAAAAGGTGAAGATCTTTATGGGAGTTGTTGAAGATCTTTCACCAAGATTAGAAGATTATATTCAGAGTTTCTAAAGATACTAAACTATTACGGTCCTTTGGTGTCTGTTTTTGTTATGTATTAAGTATTCTGAAAAGGTAATGTAAAGTCCATGTATGTAAAGATTTGGTTCTCTACAGAATATTATGAAAGAATCATAATTATGATGTTTTCAAAATAAAATGGAGTAAAAATCCAAATCATGGGCATGTGATAAAAATATAATTTAGGCTAAAAAAATATGTGATGAATAAGGATGAATCCAGTTTGATAAAGGGAATCACCTAAGAAAATAATTTTGATCATATATTAATGATTTTTATCATGTATTCTTACAAGACACCAATAGTTAGGAAGCATGAATTTGTTACTAGATCGTGACCATCCTTTAACATATATTGATGTAAAAGATGTTCTAGTGAATTCCTAGTATGTGTGAAATGTAGATCAAATAATATTACCTTAAAATAAAATTATTAATAGAAGAGTATCATAATGTATCTCTAATATTTGGCTCCAATAGTGTTAATTCATTATCCACGTACAGTGATATGATTAGAAATTTTTCTTGAATTGGGAATCATTATCTAAAAATATATATACTAAAGTTTTTTAAAGACCTAATGAACCATATCCCATTAGGTGTGTGATGTACATTCCCCCACAAACCCAATCCACCAACCAATATTCCTAGTTATAGAAATAGGGGCAACAATGAATTACTATAATATATGCCTTTACCAGATGAACATCTAAACCTAAACCCTTCCATATCTATGTAACAGTGTAGTCGATATATTTTAAAGAATATAACATATAGAGATAAAAAGTATGAAATAAACTATAGTGAATACATCATAAAAAATTTTAATACATCCAATGTGTAAAATGGAAAATACATTCCCAATAATAATGGAAGTCACATCGAGAAAATAAATAGAAGTAATGAAATATGAGTTGTCCAAACCCATTATCTATTTTCCTAACTACTATATGAGGCCAATACACCCATATATCACTATGATCCACCATAATCATCATTGATATGTTCATCATCATTACATGAATATACATATTCTAGAAAATATCTTGAAATTGTGAGTATATATTTACCATAATTGAACACCCTAAAATTGATTAGAATCGCTAGATATAAAAAATATCATCTCATTGTTGTGAAATATGGATATTAAACCCAATTTATACAAATAAAAGGTTCATAATTAAAAACATCTAAGAGTTAAAGGGGATATCTATATTCAAAACAATATATAGTCATTGAGTCGGCCTAAAAATCCACATGTCCACCCCTAATTCCAAAAATCTGAAACCCTCAAAAAAATTTAATAGAGGTTCAAATTCATTCAAATTGTTCTACCCTGCTTAAAGAAGAACTCATCTCTCATGGGAGCCACACACCTAAATAAAGACAATATATAGACCATTATTCCTCCCTAGGATGATAAATTTTAGAAAATATTATGAAGGGTATCATAAAACCATTCTTCATAAAGAATTTAGGAGAAACAAATTATGGTTCCAAATCTGAGTATAGACCTCGACATCTCTCTGATATACTGATGAACCCAAACCTTTGGTTATCATGTGAGTATTGACCCCAAAATCTATCTAGTTGAATATGGAATCCACAAAATTTATTAAAAAGGAATTACATACCTTAATATATAAATAATTAAATTGGGCGCCAGTGGCCATTTGTACGATGGGATTTCAATCCCTAGTATAGATCCGATGATCCCACCAAATAAATTATATTTTCTAGTGTTGGAAAAAAAATGTGACACATTGGGAAAATGATACAATATATCATAAAATCCATTATTATTTCCACCATCACATCCTACATATAAAAATTCATAGAACATGCTACTCCAATGCCAAAATCAATGTCAAAATGAACGAGATACTATAGTTCTATGATTCCTATAAGAGTACATAGTGTGTTTGCCGTCCAGAAGGTATGTTTCTATTCTATGTTTCCTCACCAGGTTCTCTCTAGGCAATGATTTGTAGTCCATTTCCTTGTACATAGCACATCCTACAGGACACAAGACATGTATGACCACCAGATATCATGGACATGCATCTCAACATGTGTCCATGTATTGTTGTTCATTCCATTTAATATGGAACATGATGTGACTGTCTAAATAGGACCATCTAAATGTGTTGTTGGAACAAGTTTTGGCCACCTCATAAGGGTATCACTATTTATAGGCCAACCTACATGGATTATGATATTAAACTTCTCATGAAACCAAAGTGCGATATCCAAGGGAGGATACAAGGTGTTTTTTTATTCTTGTACAATAGTGTCGTAGGGTTGTTCTAAAAAATAATTTTTTTTGCTTGGGGGTTCCTGATCCCTAGAATTAACTATAAATCATGTGTATTTACAAACAATATTTGTTTCGAAAATTCTATGGTTGTCATTTCCCTAACTCTAGTGGACATAAAATAGAATCCATCAATTCACTAAATGTCTACATTGCCTCCCATTTTCTATAGATTCTCATGGCACCATCCATCACTGCATCAAATACAACATTCATGAATAATCGTCTATATATTTTTTCTAATATTTCCATAAAACACTAATTCATTCATAATTCTAAAAACATCCATAATTATTGGGGGTTAAATTACTTTTGAACCCACTTGAAATATTTCAATACATGAACTCATGGTCTAATGTTAATGAAAATGAATACATTGTCGATAATAGAATAAGTGCATAGTTGAGACCATATTTGTCCTAGTGTTATTGTACAAAAATCACATATCATTGAAATTAGGTGACAACATAACACAATTCAATATATAAATGAAATATATTTTTAGAATCATCAACAGTGTTCACTCAAAGAATGTGGGGTCCAAAAATAAAAACCATAAAATAAAAAAAGCAGTTGTTTTTAATTAAAATCATTGAAATAAACCGTTGATAAGACCTACCTTGAAAAAGTATCAATATATTCTAAATAATTTATTCAATAGTTAAGTACAAATCCTTCTCCATGCACTTCCACAGGATTCACCATGATTCAATCTCTATATTTCATTAGACTATGATTCACCAAGAAGGTGTTCTTTAAACCTCCACTTTCATATTGAATGGTTTATGTGCATAACACTAGTAAAATAAACATATGATGGAATTTATAGTGGATTTTAATTATTTCATTTAAAAATATAATTAACTGAATTTGTATTTAATTTAATTAATTACACCCTCAAATAGTTATTTCAACTGTATTTTTGTTTTAATCTAATGTTTGGTAACACCTAGGGTAAACAACAAGTCCTAGAATCAACTGTGGCCTTGGATTTCAAATCCAAGGATCCATATTAAATTTATTCAATTAATACTAAAAAACTAAAAGTGTGTGATATTTATATATTTAATATTTTTCTATATAAATTATAGGCTCACCAAGCCTGGGAATCTCATGATGTTTTTGCCACTATATTTAAAAATATTAAAAAAATATGATTCAAATTCATAGATGTATACATTAGTTTAACAACGTGTTTTGTTTAAAATATTTCTATAAGACCATATAAAATGGATATTATCATCGACCTACCCTAACAAGCACCCATAATCATGGATGATGTGCCACAGACCTACACTAATGGGTGTGGTGGAGAAAAATATCATTAAACACTAGGTTTCACTCAAAAGGATATAAACCTATATATATATTACTACAATTAATTTAGATAAAAAAAACATAAAAAATAATCACACAATCCTATGAATATATGATTTATATTAATATAGTACATCATACATAGGAAAATTATTATTTATAATACTGGAACATTTCTCCATATTCATACCATAACAGTCTGTCTTTTAGTTAAAATATATGTTATAATCATAATCATTATATGGGGAAGCAATAAATGTGAAGGTAGTGAGTTTTATCTTCCTTTAAGGGGAATATTATTAGTATTCAATAAAGGTTATGATAGTTATAATATATGTTAACATGACCAGTTGAAAAATCTCTTATTAAAAGAACCATGAACAATGTGAAATGTCAATATTTCTTATGATAGGTACATTTTATCTTAGATGGACAACAATATACAATGAAATAATTTTTTTCAATCATTATAAATTAGAAATTCTATAAGAAGCATAATCGTAGGGCTGAAAAAAATAAAATAAGGCATTTGTGAATCTATAAACAATGATAACCAGAGAGAGTAAGAATTCCCACTTTATTATAATAAAATAATTATCATGGGATGAAAATATATGTACCATTATTGGCATGGTCTATGAAATTTTTTTATCATAATCTTGGAATAAAAAATTTATACCCTCAAAGGCTTAATCAACAACAGATGTACTTTTTTTATTGTGGATACAACCTGTATAACCAGTTGGGCTTACACTATAACCTGTGTAACATCAGGGAATTTTACTATTACTAGTGTTCCCTCATAGAATTCATCTACTTCCTTTTTACCCTCATGTGAATTTCCTAAAACTTTTGTATCATATTGTACACGAGTCACAACTCATCTTTCTTTAGTGGTTTTAGTTATAAACTCTTTAATATTTAAGATTTTTCTTATAATGTGTGTGGTCCAGTTGATCATAGGACATATAATACATCAACAAACAAATTAGTGGTAGATATACGATAACACCTATCAATCATCCATAAACATTTTTGCTACCTAAAAACTAACATTCATCATATCAGAATGTACACATGGAATTAATTTTTTTTAGGATTTATTAATTGTATCACATGAATTGACCACAAAAATGTAAATGGGTGATATTAGAAATTCAATTTTTGAAATGATTTATTTGTTATTAAAAATTAGTGGGATGTTCATGAAAACCTATTCTATGGAAATGACACCTTTAAAGAAAAAGATAATAATGGATGAAAAATAAAAAATAATATTTTTAAAAATTACATTTATATTTGGAAAAAATGATAAAGGTACCATCACATTTAAAAAAATATTATCAAAAGTTGTTGTGGAATATAAAAAATATTAATTTTAAAATCTACATTCAATAGTGGATCCTGGAAAGAACATAAATATTAAAAAATTATGAAGAAAAAAATTCTTGTAAACAACTATAAAAATAATTTATAATAATATATTCTTGAAAAAATATTTCATCATTTAGAAAAGGTGAACTAATTTTTCAAAACTAAATCATATAAAAAATATTCAATAAATAATCTTGTTAATTACATATCAGTTTTCTTGGATGAATTTGTACAAGAAGATAAAAATTATTGTCTTGATAGAATTAGAAATTGATATATCATGAAATATATTTTTCAATCACATATATTTTAAAATTTATGATAAAATAAGTCAATTTTCAATTAAAAACCCGCAAAAAAGATATATGTGGTGAATACATAATGAATCAAAATGAACCAGTATTTATATTCCAAAACACTTAATATAATAGAATCATGTGAATAATATTGTTAACATGAAATTTATATTCAAATAACAAGAAATGAAAGGTATTCATTATAATTTTAGGAATGGATGTAGTGAATATACTGTATAATATAAATTATTGTAAAAAATATATACACCACCAACAAAATATTAAATATAGACCTATAACCATTACCTCTAGTCTTAATTTTTTATTATTTTAATCCTAGGGTCAATAATAATAGAAATTAGTTTATGAAAAACATTATTTATAACCATATACAAAAATATTTCATTTCATATGGTTTACATATTATCATATGTAATTTATTTTTCAATTATTATTCATTTATTGTTGATATTATTGTTGGTTTGGTCAATTTATTTTTTGACTTCGTTTCTATATAGTCTACTGTAAATTATATTTTATATTAGGTTGAAAATATATATAATTGTAGTTGTTTAATTATTTTTATTATTAAATTTTGGAAATTATCATAAATTTATTTATGTTTTACCAAAAAGGACTTATATTAACAAAGGAGACATGACATGTTTATATAAGGGGGTTATGTATATAATGGCCATTTATTATTAACATTTGTTATATAATTAACTATATGTACATCAAAAATATTATAATTTTCATAAATAAGGTTTTATAAATTGAAGAAAAATTTAAATTCATCTTTGTTACCATGTAATAAAATAATTATGAATTTCAATCATGGAGGTGGTAGATTGCATATATTCATAACACTAGATTCAATTAATTCTTTTTTAATATGAAGGTATGAAATTATATTTGATTACTATAAAAACAAATAAGAATAAAATTTATATTTTTTTTATTCATTCATGTGTTATTGGGGATTTTTTTAGACTAAGTAAACAATTATGAAAAATCGGTGGAGATCCTTACCTCTCCCTTTGGGGGTTCTCCCTTATCAAATTTATTAGGTCTACATTTGTAAGTTTTTGGAATTAATAATGTTTCTTGGACATAGTGGTAATAGTTTTTATAGGACATGGAATTATTTTATATTTATGAATCTTTTCTATATAATTGATATGTATGGAGAATATAATCTTATTTTAAAGGTGAATAAGATTTCAATTTTTAAAACACAACCTACATTTTATAAAATGGCATGGAATACAGTAATGATTAATGAGTTTGAAAGTGGGAAATAATGATGTATGGGGTGATATAATTACAATAAATACACTACCACACTTATAATTTTTAAATAAATAGGTTTCATGTATTTAGTGACTATATTTTAACATTTTACTTGGTTTTTCAATACCTTGTTAAGTTTTATTTATCCGGTTAATTTATATTTTATTAAAAATTTAATCAAACCACATTTAACATATTTTTAATTTATGACCATAAATTTATGCCACATTAATACAATAAAATTTATTAAAAAATGTACGTAATAAATTAACACAATTATTATATTGATTATTTTTTTTTAATTTCTTTATCAATTAATTTTTTAATCATATTTTGTTATGATTACAAACTGAATAATTATTAATATATTAATATGTTGGATTACCAATTATTTTAGTTTCAAATTTTTTACATCAGAATAATTTATTTTATTATATTATATCTCTATTATTTTAATAATATAATACATTGAAATTAATTGTTTTATTATTACAGTGGTACTGAATTTTATTCATAATAGTCATACCATTTTCCCTAAAAATAAAATTAAAAATATTTATTAATATGACTATTATGATACAAAATATGAAATCCATATTTTTAATTTTATTTATATTATTATTTTATAATATATATGCGACTAAATACATTTTTATATAAAATAAAACATATCAATTTAAAAATTAAATATATTATTTATTAATACAAACAATATTTTTGAATTAATTATTTAAATTTATAAATATATATTTTTATAGATACATATTTCCTATAAAATTAGTATGTCATTATTATATTAGAATATATCTATAAAAACAACATTTTACGAAAAATATTAACTTTTTTACTATTTGACTTAAACGAAATTTTATTCTAAAATTTTTAAAAAGCATCTTAATATTAAATTGAATTAATAAATAAAAAATGACGTACATAATGTCAAATTATCATTAAAAACATATTAAATTTATCTTTTAAATGATGATAAAATATAAAATAAAAATGCTCTCGTATTGAAAATTTTCCTACAACATTAACTATTCTTAATCATATTTTAAATAACCTTATAATTTATTATAAAAATGTAATTTACTATATATGTTAATATTATTAAATATTGTTATTTGTATTCCTTTATTTTTTTTAGGGTTCATTTTGGTATAGGATAGCATACAGAACAAGTTATCAGACATAGTATTAATGAGGTGGGAAATAAATTAGAAAATATATAGGTGTCACATTCTCTAAAAATTAAATACATTTATTCCCAAAAAATTTAATTATCACTCACTAATGAATATAATTAGAGCTATTTAACTTATAAAATGACCGATTATAAAATTTATAAAGATTAATCAATATTGTAATCATTATAAAATATCTATTTCATCTGATTAGGATTCATAATATAATTGATTTTTTATTTAATTATTTAAGTTTTTTATATTTCATTATTTTTTATCATGATCCAAATTAAATAAATTTATTCTCAACAATGTTCTTAATGATCCAAAATTTTTTAAATTACTATGGGATGATATGATATGTGATATCAATTTTGTGAATATTTTTATTCATGGATAGGGGAACCCATCATTTTTTTATACAACATGAAATTAATATAAATGAATGATAATAATATTTACATAATTAAGTTAATTATAAAAATAAATTCATGATAAAATATAATAATAATTTTTCCATAATTAAATCATTATGATGGTGATTTAGTACGACATTAAAATTCATAGATACACTACAGAAGGACCCAATAAATAATCTAGAAATATAGATAGGGTTATACATATCCCCCTTAGTATGTTATATTATATGTGGTTATTAGTTTTGTCGATCTATTTGATTATTTATAATTACAGAGTCTTTCCATTATTATTATGGTTTTTAATGTTTTTAATACCAATAATCCCTGGTATACTATGTATTATGGAATCATGTTGAATAATTCCAAAATTTCTTATACATAAAACATTGAGGTGTGGATGGTGTAGTATTTGAAGCATTAATTAATTTAATAATATTTTTCAAAATTTCCAAATTTCATCAAAATGCACAATATTCATGTCCAATCCATCAAGACATAAAATATTTTCAATTAACACTTAGACCTCTCTGATGATAATTAATCCCAAATTTTTTACATGTCAGAAATTGAGTTGTCAGTAAGTAATAATATTCATAGCCTAGCCTTTTATAAGACTATATATTTATATTCATTGGTGTCTTATGGGTTTATAATGAATCTTTTTGTTAATCATAAATCATGATATAGGAGTGAGAATTACTACATGAAATTTAACACTAACTACAAAACCATTTTGTTTTATTTTTGGATTATCAAAGCATTGTTCATTGTATCCATTGTTATATTTTTTTTCTCTGTGATCCATCCATTATATGAATAATTATGATATTTAAATGAATACTTTATTCATAAAAAATAAAAACTATATAACTATTAAAAATTAATTAATTAGTTATATATGATTTATATACCCAAAATTTGAAATTTCAATGTTCTAGTAAAATTTATCTTTTCTTATCTCTTTTCTATGATATCCAAATAATAGTACAATATTTAAATCCATTATAATTTTTCAAAAATAGAATATTAATTAGTTTTTTCATGTTCAATTTGATTGATTATCTAAGAGGGTATTTTAAGGCCCACTCATCTTTTATGAGGTAAGATTGATGTTATACTCATGAATCCATTTTTAGGGTGATTAATCCAAGGTGTATTTTTTTAATAAATTTATATCATCATTATTCCCAAAATAATTACAGTGATCCTCAAAATTAATTATACCCTTCACAAATAAAAAATACAGAAATCATAAGTCAAGCCTCTCGACTTTATATTTGGAAAAAACAAAATTAAACATTCGGGTGGATATAATGTTATATTACCATATCATAATCACATATAAATTGCATATTTAAGACATCAAATATAAAAAATAATCATTCAATCCATAGAACAAATGGTTTTTTATTTTATAAGATAACATAAAAAGGTGTCATTTTTTACAAAACCTATGATAATATCTCCATAATATTACCAGAATAGTAACACTACTATAATATTTTTAAGTAATATTTTTCATTATAAACAATGGATGTTAAATATAATTAATGGATGGTATCAAATTCTTAGTAAGGGAATTCTTGTTAACAAATCAACAAGGATTGAATCATAATATTCTATGAAATCCAGATCATTGTATAAATTACATATTAGAAGATAATTGACCTATATGATTAATCCCCACTGAATCATAAATTTATAGGTAAATTCATATAAAAAATATATACCATGGAGAGACTATATAGAATCAGAAAATGTAATCATGATCAAAAGAGTATATTAACATGTATGAATTTTATTAATTTTATATAATAAAATCATAGGAAATAATAATCTTATAGAGTATACATTTTCACTAGAATGCTCTAACAAATTGGTCTTATGTGGAAAAAATATATAGTTTCATTTAATTGTGCTACAACCTATCTACCATAACATCCATGTGCAACTATTCTTCGAACCTCTTGTGCTTATGCTATATCTTGTGTTCCAAAAAATGTAGGGTATATAAAACATGTATATTTTTGAAATTGTCCTAAAACATGTGTACCATCATGGTATTGAAATATAACATGTGTAAACCGTTGGACATAGGAAAATACTTTTCTGGACACATGGGTTTGTTACATGATACATGTAACAACTTTTGATTCTTCTACAACAATTATAATTTATTGTTCCTTGGATATAAATCATGAAAAATCATGTTCATGAGATACTATTTCTATTCCCCAATTTATAACATGAGATATAAAACCCAAAAAATTAATTCGATGTATATATATGTCCACTGAAAAAATCATCCCTGAAAACGTGTTCTAGTTGTAAAAAATCTATCATCACCACATTAAAAATAGAAATCAAATAATAATGGGTTTTAATAATTTGAAGAGGGTGTCTAAAAATTAAATCCAAATATGTAAATGATTCATACAAAAAAAGTAATTACACAATGTTTTATTTGAGATGAAAATTTAGATTCAATCAAAGTATAAATAATTCTTATGAAAAAAATATGTTATAAATGATAAGAAAAATCGAAGTGAAATTGTATAATAGTTCATAGTGGAAAATTATATCCTTTGAAAAAAATATAATGTCATGATCATTTTGAATTGTAATTTTTAAAATAGTGATGTTAAAACATCATAAAAATAAATAATTTTTTAAATTAATCTTAAATAATATATAGATGAAAAAATAATAAATATTTTATATAAGTGATGTAAAAGTATTTTAGAAAATTTTAATACAAAAAATATTCATCAGTAATATGGTGTTAAAAATTAATAAAGGGTTTTAAAATGAAATCTAGACTCAATGATAAAACATTTTATTCTGATGGTATCAAAATCCTTATTAAAATATTACGAGGGTAATATTAATTTGGTAAAATTAATTTTTATTAATATGATAATATTTACCTTATAGAAATGTGGAAATATAAAAAAGATATATGAAATATAAGAATATGAAAATCTCTAAATTATGATATCGATGTAATAAATTTTTAACTCAATGAAAGTTTATTTCAGTTAACAAATTGATATTATATATTCATTGATGATATTAAATTACTCCCACCATATAATTTTCATGTACAAAAAATAATTTCCAATCAGTGATTCGGTTTTGGTCATACACACCAAAAAATAGTGTTGTTGGAGTTCATTTAATTAAACTAGAGTTTAATATATTACTCTAATAATTCAATATATTAATACCAATAATGTTATTATTATTTTTAGTGTTTCTAAGTAATTTTATAATATATCTTTAGAACAGACCATTGGCTAATCCTTCCATTGGATGGGTCATATGGACCACACAAGAAAGAACAAAAAATAAGTTAGAAAACTAAATTAGACATAAAGATAGATTTAGTGGGCTCAATCCAAATTTCATTGTTCTTCAATTTCCCAGAAAATGTCAAGGGGAAAACAATTCTTATTGGAAAAATATTTAATGTCCCAACTACACCAAAAAGGGTCCCAATTGATGTTTTGAAGTCAATCAGAACATTATTTTATAGAATTAAAATTATTTTAATTTCATCGACAATTATCCTCACATAGACATCTAATTGAACTGCGATTTTGCAGTGTGTATGAATCTACATTGGATTCATACACTCTTCAATAAATGGTTCATATTTTAGGTAATATTATTATACCAAAAACCCATTCAAATTTTGAAAACAAAAAATGTTCCGAAAAAATTTATAGATTCAAATTTTTTTTGTTAAATCAACAATATATATATATATATATAAAAGACAAATGGAATCCAAATTCTAAGGGTATACTTTCAAAATCAATACTTACTTATTTTAATAATATGATTTCACAATATTCATATGTCTAATTTATCAATTTATCAAGACAACATGATCGGTAGATTTGGAATGCAATAATTCTACCACCTTTGGATATAAAATTATCCCCCTATTCTCCTTGTAAGGGATTGTTGTTTTAAGCAATTAAAGAGGATATTTAGCATGAATAATGAATTTAAAATTTTCTAGAAGTCATGGAATTGATCTTGTTCCAACAAGATCTACCTCTCATTCAAGATTATTGCCATTTTCATTTGCTTTGGTTTATCAATTTTAATTCTGCCAGTTTGATTTCATTTCCGTTAAATATTAAATAATGTTTCATAGTCACAATTTATAATTATCAACAACCTCTATAAATTATTATTAATATTCTTAAACTAGATCAAATAAATTTAAAAAACATACTCTTCTTTAACATTGCCTTTCAATTGAATGTCTTTTACAACCCCTCACCATTATTGTGTGTTTCCAGTGCATCGCTATTTTCATGTACTTTTGTTTTTATTTTATTTTACATCCATCATAATAAAAAATAAAACCATATTATTAACTACCCAAATTTATTACAAAATCTATCATTAGGGTGAATCATGATTTAGGGATGTTATGTGATTTAGTGTTTTCACACATTTAAACATTCATTGAACTACTATAGTGTGTGTAAATTAAAATATATTATGGATTAATGAATAATTTTAGAAAATTGGATTACATAGATTATTGGAACAAAAAATACACATGGATTCATGAAATATTTAACCATAATTTATCTATATTTGATAACAATTAGAACCATCATTAGGGATTGTTTTTAGCCCAAACAATTGGAATTTCTAATCAAAATCACATCTTGAAAAAGATATTTATTTTATGTTATTTTTTGAAATTCTCATTTATATACCAAGAATAACTCCCTAATTTCAAACTAACCCCAATAAATATAAAATATTTAAATCAAACTTTATCGATTTATGTACATTATTATGATATTTAACAAAAACCCTTTCAAATGAGAGAACATAAAATCAATTGACTGTAAATTTAGTTCCTTCACTGAGGATTTTATCCGAGTGTCTCTATGCACATTAGATGGTCACCATACCATTGATCGGTCGATATGAGACAATAATTCATGCTTCAAATGTAACCATTTTTTAGGTTCGTACAAATTATAGTTGGATGTTTTAGAATTTTTTGAAGAAAATTAAATTAAATATGAATTAAAAAATCTAGAAAACAAACATCAAGAAAACACCACTTATGCATCCTTTAAAATCATCCCATAATTACCATTATCCTTCCAAGAAATATATTGGATATTTTCCCCTAGAAATCATGTGAACCCTTCACAAACATAGATAGACCATTCGGGATAATCAAATAACTCTAGAATCATCCATTTTTCATCATATCAAACTAGATATGGAAAATTCTAGGGAACGAACCGTAAAAAAATTCACTCCTCATGGTATGAATTTCCATCCTCCTATTATTCAATATAAAAATATTTTGGATGATTTTGAACACAAATTGAGGATGAATTATATTTTGCATCATTTCTAGGGGATACTCGGTGAGGATCCTCCTCTTCAAATCAAACAAATCCAAGTGTTGTGCTATAGAATTTAGTCTCAAGGGGTTTCTGAAGAACAATCCAATATTTAAGAATGCCCTTTCCCCCTAACTATCTCTATCATATAATAGTTCAATTACCATCCTTCTAGTTTCATAACCACATAGAATGACATGAAATTCGTCTTCATAGAGAAATTATTTTCTAATTCTCTCTAAAAGTAAATAAGTGTTATTAATCAATTATCCAACGCATCACTCCATTAGTAAAGGGTGAGGTTATAAATTATTTTGGATACCTTCCCACATTACCAAATAATTACCAACTATTTATCCAAATCTTTTATGGAGGGTTAATTTACATGGATTGAACTCTCATTTATGATGCAACCGGTAGTGCTCCTATGAATAAAACTCCTATAGCTGCATGAGATATCATAGTAAACCTAGATTCCATTACATTTCATTTTTATAATCAAGATCATGATATTGTGAAACAAGTCCATGAAAATAAACCCATATAGTATAATATAAAGACCAAGTGGATGAGTGAACTTATAGGTTTTGTGCGTCCACTAGATGTGGCTTCTAATGCCTCAACCCTATTATCTGCACAATATTTGTTATATAGACTTATCAATAGTTGTAGAATATATAGATAACTTTCTCCTATAATAGACACAACCCATAGCTTCATGGTGAACCATCTAATCTTTCTAGTCCAATGGAGCTTAATGTAGCATTTTCTCAGTAGAACGTCAACCCTCAACAGTCAGTTCAATTCATTAGAAACTTCATCTAGCTCCACTCTAATTTCTTCTCTTCTAAATTTATCCCATACTTGATTATTGGAAATCCCAAATATCAATACCTACAATTCCATCATCATAATAAAACCCAATTACAATATGGTCAAAGTGGTGGTACAATCAAAAAACCATATCCTTTTATTCCTCAACCTTAAAGGATCAATACCCCTCTTTCTCCTTCAAGATTCCACTTTAGTAATGAGACTTCTTAATTGCCATCCCAATACACGAAATTTATAAAGTACCAAAATCAACACAATTCTAATTTGGGACATATCTCTTCTTCAATGAAAACATGGGAAAGATCTATAGGAGATGTGTTGGTCAGAGTAGTTAACTCAAGAGGGGAGGGGTGAATTGAGTAACTATCTTAAAATTTCTGTTTAAAATATAATAGTTTTACAAATAATTATTTCCGCAAAAATTTATACAACCGAGTTAATCAAGGTAATACTATTATAACAGTTTGACTGTTTAAACGACTTCTTATACGATTGATTAAATCTCAGTAATCTTAATTGGTATTATTAAAACTACTTTTGAAGTTATCTTACTAAGACAAATCAGATATAACTTATTTCCAAGACTAACTATCAATGTGAATTTAGTTTTTTCTGGATTATATAGTAAAGCAGTAAAACAGAGTAGACTAAATTTAAATAGCACAGTGGATATAAAAAACGTGGATGAGTCTCATGCCATGACCTAATCCACTCCACTTGGTGATCACCAGCCACCAAGCAGTTTATATAAACAAACTCTGATCCACACCCTGGATCGGGGTTACCATCAATACATGGACTGTCCAGGCTATGGAGGTTCCACTTCCACAGTTTTCGTGGGTAAACAAAATAATGACCAGGCCACACATGGACCTCTTCCAAAGTTGTCGTGGGAAACAAGGGTAATGAATTTGGTGTGAGGATTTTGAAATCCTCCAGTTCAGCACATGAGTCAGCGTGTGTGTAAAATATACAGAGTACACACACTGCTCAAAAGTAATATAAAGAAATCACTGAGAGAGATAGAGTAAGTATCAGTTTAGAATGCTCTAGTGATTAGAATTATAGTTCTGGAATCCTTGGATAAGATAGAAATGCTTCTGAGTCCTCTGGTTTTTGTGTTGTAAAAAAAACTGTTGCGATTCATCTTTTGTTCTTCACTAGTAAATATGTTCTCTGAATTATAGTGTACTTCGTGTGTTAATTAGTATAGTCATATTTCATGCATGAGACAATGATTACTTTTAAGATATTTCAATGTGTTCTTCGCGGTTATGCTCAGTCTTTCTTTTCTGTTGAGTACTGTGCACTCGCTTTTCTTGAGTTGTCGCTTATTACTTGCTCTTGGACACTCTGCATTCTTTTTCTTCGAATGCATGAGGGTTAGCTGACTGGTTCCTTATGTGTCGTACCTCGTACCTCGTACTATGTCTACAAAGAAACCTTAAATATTTCAGTGCATTATAGATGTCAAATATGACCATTAAAAAGTTAAATTGAAAGATGAAAAAATATGTTAAGAAACGGTTTCTCGGTATGTTATGAAAACAGTGTCTTTTTCACGGTATCTCCTTGTCACGGTGTCTCCTTCACTGTGTCTCCTTGTCATGATGTCTTGCTTATGGTTTCTGGCTTCCAATGCCTTTCTCATATTTTCTGGATTCACGGTGCCTTGATGACTGTGTCTTGCTAACTATGTCTCGAACTTAGGCAAACAAAGTGTCTGGCTTACAGTGTTTGTTCTTAGTGTCTTGCCTCATAGTGTCAGACTTACTATGTCACATTGTCTTGTTGTAATGTCATCTCATTGGACACAATTTATTTGTTTTAGGCTTCACGGTTTATGGTTCATCACAGTGTTCTTGTTCACGGTGTCTGTGTCTTGCTCACAGTGTTTGACTTACTCTGTCAAGCTTCACAGTGTCTTGTACTTAGGAAAATAACTGTATTCAGACTTAAATAATAATATGCATAAAATGAAGTGATCTTAGCCATTATCAAGTACGAGATTACTGGAAACATAAAGACACATGATTGATCATATTTGTGATATTTGTGATCATTAATAATATTTATAATTATTATTGAGATTTGTGGTCATTAAAACATGATTAATACATAAGGAGTCCAAAAATCTCCCCTTTTTGATGATCACAAATCAAGTATAGTTAAAGGGTAAATTTAATGTATCTACAAAGAAAATAACATATAGAATAACAGATAACTTCTCATTTTTTCACCCCCTTTTGGGATTATCAAAAATTGGAAAGAATAAAGGGAAAACAGTGCACATTTCATTAAAAGGAATTAGGGTATAGTACAACATAAAGTAGAAATACAAAAATAAATGACATCCCCAAAAATAGTAGTAAGCATTTTCATTCTTCAAGGATTGTCCTTCTCTTTTCCTTTATCACCAGCAGAAGAGTAAGCTATAAGGAAATTTGATAATGTAGAAGAAGGCATAGAATTGGTAGATAGAGAAGGTAAAGTGAGACCTTCAAAGACTGAGGGAGACAATGTAGGAGTAGTAGAAGATCAAGGATGTTGCTGGTCAAGAATGAAAGGCCTGATCTGACTAAGTGCCAGGCCAACAGACATGGTTGTTGAGGGTAAGGTAGAGGTAAAAGTGGGTCATCTAGGTCTGAGAGGAGCGCCGCTGGAGCAACAATGGCTATACTTTGTACATGAAGATACAGTCTCAGAAGTTTAATGATGTCTTCAATAATCTCTCCACCATATTGCATGGCCATTTCAAATTCAACTTTGTTTTCTATGAATTTGTCTAACAATCTGGTAAACTCGGTTAGCTTCTAGACTTGGGTTTTCAAGGATTGGGTTACAGGAGGAATTATCAGATTTTCTACTAGATATTTGAAGTTGTTGTTCATGTAATATTTGGAGAAAATCCAATTTAGATAAAAATCCACTTTTTAGAGATCTCCTGCTGAGCATCATTGGAAATCATCGAGTGAATTTGAACCAGGTTAAGCACTCTATCACTGTTTTTAACAACTTTAGAAATAGGAGCCATATGATAGCCACTGAAGGCATTCTGAATCTCTTACTTAACAATATATCTGAGTAGAGAACTATCCAAATAAGGAGTAGAGGTTAGACCAGAGGAAGTAAGAGCATTGACGATTATGGTCAGATACTTGAGCTATTTCAGGACCTTTTGAATACAACTAGTATATTCATCTGTGAGATTATTAAGGTTCTCCACTAGCTCTTTCATGTGTTGAAACATGGGTTTGTTCCTCTCTCCAATAATTCCATCAAAGGATAAGAGATATGGTTGAATCTGGGACACAATATGTCTAGAAATATGAGAAAAAATTGGTTGAGGAGACGCAGGAGCAGGCTTTGATCTGGAATGAAATTCTCTCTGTAGGTCTTCAACAAAGCTTTTCAGAGTTTCAACTTCATTAATGAGAAACTTGTTTTCAACCCTTACTTCTTGAATTTCATGAATCATATTGGGTTGAATGTGACATCTAATCATTTCTAAAAGCAGTAAGGCATCTTCAGGACTCAGTTTGGTCACAAGACGAGGATGAAAGGACATAATATTCTCATATCCAGCTAATATAGTGTCTCTAATGACATTAAAATCGTCTTTACTGACAAAATATTGATGTTCAGGTAAAGGTGTAGGTGCAAGAAGTTTTATAGGTGCAGGATCAGGTTGAATTTCAGGTTGAGGCTTAGGTTTAGGTGATAAGTATGTGACAGATTTCAGTTGAAACAAAGATGAAAGTTCAATCCCAGTGGTAGTAACCTATTGAGATTAACTCACATCATAAAAGCTCATGAATTTATATTTAGTGTCCAACGAATATGAATCAGTTGGTTAAGATGCTTCAACAGACTCAGCTTCACCAGTCTCAAGATTTTGAGGTTCCTCCCCCTAAAGAAGTGATTCCTTTTCAGGACCTTGAGGCTCAGGTACTTGTTCTAAATCCACTGGTTCATCTCTAATTTACTCAGAATTTTCTTGCATAGCCAACCTAAAGGCTATCTACATCCTCTCTTTAGTAGAGGGTATTATCTCAGGAACAGATTGTTCCACAGGAAGGTCTTCCATATTAGCTTCTTGGATAGCAGAGAGTTATTTTTGAGTTTCTTCTTTCATAGTAGGGAGTTCTCCTACTACAGCCTTTTCCATGGCTAGCTTCTCAGATTCTAGGACATCTAATTCTCTTGCAACCATAGATTGGATTTCTAGATTAACAACAGCTCTAGGGGTAGGAGGTTCTTTTCCAGGGACAATAGGAGGAACAACATTCCTTTCTTTCTCAATAATAACTTCTTCTCTATGAGGTATATCAGCCTCTTCTCTATGTGGTACTTCAGCTGCCTCTTTCTCTTCTTCTTAATCTTCTGAATAATCAACAACTTCATCTAGTTCCAAACCAGGATTAGAAATGTCCTTTGGCTTTGTTGGATAATCCACATTATTATACTTCTCATAAATCTTATCATTATCTTCAACACATTCCTTCTTCCAGGGGTTCTAGTTTATTTTCTTCCTCATAATGGTAGGTTTAGATAAAAATATTCAAAATCCATAAGTACTTCTTCATTGGGTCCAACTAATACTTTTGCAACAAGCATTGCTGAAATCAGCCTAGAGTAAACCAGAGAGGTGGATTTGGATGTGACCTTGATCAATTCACACATATGGTGAATGATGTATTAGAAAAGATTGATTTTGTGTCCATTCTTTATAAGATGAATCAAGAACACATCTTTGTACTTTAAGACAGCAAAGTCACCTTTCCTCGGGCTAATCAGATTTTGAACAAATTTAAATAACAACCTTATCTCTCCATCATGTTCAGCAGTAATGGCCCTTCTCTTGGTGCCATTTCCAGTTAGGGTTTCCAATGCATTTTCCAGGTCAAAGAAATTAGTTGTAGGTGGGGGATCTCTCTAATAATCATCACAAATTCCTTCATGAGGAATCCTAAGGCATGATGCCCAGATCCCTGAAGAGAATAAGTAGCTTTGTCTATTGACCCAACCCCTCACAACATAGCTTTCACCAGAATCAAAAGAAAAATATACATAATTATAAAAAAGAGCTTCCAACCTCAGATAAATAATTCTATTCTTCATTGAGAACCAATCTATCCAGCCTTGTTCTCTTAAAAATTTTAATACCAGAGACTTGTTGGAAAAAATCCACTCAGGGAAAACTTATTTTTCAGGAACAACAGTGCAATTTACCAGGTTTGGATTCAAGGGTCCTTCGGGCACCAGCTTCAGTACAATCTTCTTTTTCTTCGAGCTGCACTTCTCAGGTGTGGATGAAGATGGACGCTTCATCCTTGGCATTCATCAAATGTCTAGAGAGAGATATGGTTGCAAGGTTGAAAGGGTTCAGAAAGAGTGAGTAGGAGATGGTCCAGGTGAAGAACCGAGTGAAACCCTTTGGTTTTATCATTTGGGAATGTCATACGTCACAAAAATAAAAATGCGGGAAAGTAAAAGTGGTGAAAAATGAATTACCATAATAATGGTTAAAAGAAAATCATAAATAATTTTCATGGTGGGACCGTGAATAGTTGTTATAGTGCGATGGAAAATGGTCTTCACGGTGAGAGAGTCGGTGGTCATCACAGTGAGACAGTGAATGATCTGTTTTATCATGGTGAGACAATACGTAAACTGTTTGGTCACGGTGAGATAGTAAATGATAGACCGTTAATAGAAAGTTCTAATGGTGAGACTATAAATATGAGATATAGTAACAATGAAATAGTTAACATGAAACAATAACGTAAAATATAGTAAAAGATTAAACAGTAGTACCAGTAAGATATCTATTTGTGATTGATCATGCCAAGATCATGTATGATGTAGTCTATTCTCTCATAATTTAATGGTTTAGTGAATATATTAACAAGTTGATATTCAGTACTAATGAATTCCAAAGTGATATTACCTTTTTGATAATGATATCTCAAAAAGTGTTGTCTTACATCAACATGTTTTTTCCTAGAATATGAAATATGATTTTTTGAGATGTTAATAGCACTTGTGTTGTCACAATTTATTTGTACATGTTTGAATTGATATCCATAGTTTAGTAATGTGTGTTTCATCCAAAAAATTTGTGCCCAAAAACTTCCAGCAGCTATGTATTCAACTTCTACAGTAGATAATGCAACAGAATTATGTTTCTTACTACACGATGATACTGTAGACTTTCCTAAAAGGTGATATGTTCTAGAGGTGTTCTTTCTATCTAACATACAACCACCGAAGTCAGCATCAGAATAACTAACTACTTCAAATGATTGTCCTTTAGGATAGAACAGTCCTAGATTAGGTGTATGCTTGAGGTATTTGAAAATTCTCTTTACAACATTTAAATGAGATTCTTTAGGATTTACATGAAAATGAGAACACATACACAAACTAAACATAATGTCAGGATTGCTAGCAGTTAAGTAGAGTAAACTTCCAATCATTTCTCTATAAGTGGTTTGATCAACAGATTTTCCATCTTCATCAAGATCCAACATACAGGTGGTACTCATGGGAGTGTCACTACTTTTAGTGCTATCTAATCCAAAACCTTTTAGAATATATTTAGTGTATTTACTTTTATTTAAAACAATTCCATCATTATTTTGAAAGATTTGAAATCCATGAAAGAATTTTAGTTCACCCATTAAGCTCATTTCAAATTTGTTTTGCATCATTTTAGAAAAATCAATACATAATGGATTTTTTTGAATATTTAAAAATAATATCATCTACAAAGATTTGAGCAACTAAAACATCATTTGAAATTAGTTTTATAAAGAGGGTAGGATTATCTATTCCTTTTGTAAAACCTTTGGAAATAAGAAAAGTACTCAATCTGTCACACCAGGCTCTCAGAGCTAGTTTTAAACCATATAAAGCATTTGATAGTTTGAAAATATGATTGGGAATATGAGTATTTGTAAATCTAGGGGGGTTGTTCTACAAACTCATCTTCATCTATATACCCATTTAATAATGCACTTTTAATATCCATTTGATATAGTTTGAAATTCAGATGTGAATCATATGCAAGTAGGATTCTGATGGCTACAAGTCTGGCTACTGGAGAAAAGGTCTCCTCATAGTCAATTCCTTCTTCTTGACTATAGCCTTGTGCAACTAATCTAACCTTATTCCTAACTATATTTCTAGCTTCATCAACTTTATTTCTAAACACCAATTTAGTGCCTTTGACAAAAGTGTCCTTGGGTGTTTCTAAAAGTTTCAAAAAAAAATTCATTCAAACTGATTGAGTTCTTCATGCATAGTAATTACCAAGAATTCATCATTGATAGCATCATAAATGTTGTAAGGTTCAAGCTGTTCAATGGAGGCCTGATGTTCAACCTGATTTCTAAGAGAAGTTCTAGTTTCTGTTCCTTTCTCTAAGTCTCCTACAATGACATATAAGGGATGGTTTTTAAGATTTATAACCTTTCTAGAGAAAGAGGTACTGGTGAATTCAGGTTCAGCAATAGATTCAGGTTCATTAAGACTTGATTGCAAAAAATTTCCAGGGTTGGAAGTTTTCACAGATTCTTTCGCAGAGGTATTTGAGGATTTTGAGTTGATTTTCAGATTTGATACATCATTCTCCAGATTTTGTAGGATGGTTCTAGGATCATCTTGATCTATTTCATCAAACATTATATAAATAGATTATTCCACACATTTAGTTCTTTTATGGAATACTCTATAATCTTTAATTGATATTGAGTAACCTAGGAAAATTTCTTCATCACTTTTGGATGCAAATTTGTGAAGATTATCCTTAGTGTTGAGAATAAAGAATTTGCAACCAAAAACTCTAATGTATTTATCCTTAGGCTTCCTATTTTTCCAAAGGTCATATGGGGTCTTTTTGAGTATTGGTCTAATAAAAACACTATTGATTATGTACCATGTTGTATTAATAGCTTCATCCAAAAAGTAAACAGGTAGGACATATTAACTAATCATTGTTCTAGAAATTTCATGCACGGTTCTATTTCTTTTTTCTACAACACCTTCTTACTGAGATGTTCTAGGGGCGGAGAAAATGTGATTATAACCATTTTCTGAGCAAAAGGATTCAAACTCTTGATTTTCAAACTCACGACCACGATCACTTCATAAAGATTTAATTTTAAGGCCACTATGATTTTCTACAGACTTGGAATACTTAGTAAATTAAGAGAATGCTTCACTTTTGTGAGCCATAAAAAGGTCCAGGTATATCTACAAAAATCATCTACTAGAACATAAACATAGTACTTCCCATTTAAACTATAATCTCTAGATGGTCCAAACAAATCCACATGAACTAATTTGAGAGGTTGAGAAATAGAAACCTATTTATTTTTTTTGAAATAGATTTTCTATTGTTTTACCTTTTGACAGGGATTACACACATTGTCATTTGGAAAGTCATGTTTGGGTAAGTATTTAACTAGGACATTTCTAGTTAACTTTCTAATGGAGTGAACATTACAGTGTCCTAGTCTCCTATTCCAGATCCAAGATTCAATATGAAATACACTTATGCATGAAACATGTTGACAAGCTAAAGAATCTAAATTAACAGAATAATCATTTTCATTCATTGATGCAAAAAATACTAATTTATCATTAGAATCAAGGATATTACATGCATAATTTTCAAATTTAACATGATATCCATCATCACACAATTGTGAGATATGAAGAAAATTATATTTTAGACCATTAACAAATAGTACTTCATATATTTGAATCGAACCAGAGTTACCAATCCGGCCTAAGCCAATGGTCTTCCCCTTTGCATTGTCACCAATCGTGACATGTACTCCATCTACATTTTTTAGATTCTTGATGCATGAGTAGTCTTTCGTCATGTTCCTTCAACACCCACTGTCCAAGTGACATAGATTTTTGCGAGATCTCTTCAAGAAGATTTCCTATAACATGATCAAGCAATGAAAGATTTTGGTACCCATACTTGTTTGTGTCTAGTAACATTAGTAATAAGTTCTTTAGGAACCCATATTTGGCTCATAGGTTTCCTATAAGCATTATGTAAATAATTTGAAAAATAAACTACATTAGGTCCACAAAATCTTGAAACAGTAGAGTATGTCTCATGACTCGAGCTAGATGAGTTGTGCCCAGAACTGAGAACAAAATTATATGTCCTAGATTTTGAAACAAAATTCTTTCTACCAAGGTTTCTTTTACCATGGTGATAACTAATGCCAGTATTGTATTTAAGGGAAATTTGTTTTTCTAGCATTTGACTAATGGTATTTTTCCCATTAGTAAACTTTTCTAAGACACTTTTTAATTGATCATTAGAAATTTTTAATTCATTGTTTTCTTTGAGTAGTTGGGCCTTTTTCTCCTTTTTAGTTGTATGTTCAGATTTAACATTTGTAGTGAGAGCATGTTGTTTCTTCAATGAATTATATTTATCCTTTAATTCATTGCATGTCTCTTCATGGATGTTGCAATATTCAAAAATTTCATCATTGGTCATATTTTCATAGTCACTATCATCTTCAAAATAGTATGAATTATGTTAAGAAGTTTTCAGTGTTACCTCAGATATGTTTTTCATAAAGCACATATTTGATTTGTTAGCCTGTTCATCATGTGATGTATTTGAGTAGCTTGAACTATACTTAGAGGCACTCCAAGTTGCTTTCATTGCCTTTTTGTACTTCTTATCCTTATCCTCATACTTCTTCTTATATTGGAGGTTTGGAAAGTCAGACTTTGTATGTCCTTTGCGATTACATTCATATCATACAATTTCATCAGTTTTGTCATTTCTTTTCCAATCCTTTTCCCAGTTTCCATGATGATCATACTTTCCCTTTAAGTTAGGTTTTCTGAAAACGTTTTTCTTCATGTAAAATTGTTTGAACCTTCTATCCAGTTGAGCCATCTTGTCATCACTGTCAGGTAATGATTGTTCAGTGGTGGAGCTTTATATAGGAGCTTCTAGTTTCCCTTTGTCTTTGTGCTTTGATAAGGTGGTCTTGAATTCTACAGATTTCCTCTTTGGTTTATCCTCCTCTTCTTTATTGACTTTCAGCTCTTCCTCATACATCATCAGTTTCCCAATGAGTTCTTTTACATGTAGCTTACTGATGTCTCATGATTCTCTAATAGAGACAGAGGTTCCCCCCCATCTATTATGTAAACACTGGAGGAATCTCATGATCTATTCTTTGGCAGTGACTTCTCTTCTAAGAGAAATCATTGTGTTGATAGTCTTATTGAACCTAAGATACATTTTAGAAATAAGCTCATCCAATTTCATTTTAAAATTATCAAATTTTATAGTATAAGTATTGTGTCTCATTTCCTTTACACTTGATGTGCCTTCATGTGAGACAGACAAGGTATCACAAATTTCATGGGCAGTTTTATAGTAGAAATCCTATTAAATTATTCATCTCTTAAGGATCTTTATAAAGCATTCATGGCTTTGCAATTATTATTGTAAGCAAGTTTTGTACGTTCATCCCATGTAATTATATCTGTCACATGAAATTTGTATTCATCTATAATTGAAGACCAGATTTCAAAGCTCATACTTTCTAGATGCATTTTCATTTTAATTTTCCATTGAGCATAGTTTGTTCCATTAAATAATGGTGGTCTGTTAGTTTCAGCACCTTCCAATCGATCTTCCATACTAACAAATTAATTTAAAAGAGCTTGAAATTTGGAATTATAAAAAATTTACAGATCATTAAAGTACAACTATAATCACAGTTGAATAAGATCACACAAAGTCCTAATAAAGAAACCTATAATACCAAATGTTTCTTGGAGTAGTTTACTCAAGAGGGGAGGGGTGAATTGAGTAACTATATAAAAATTACTATTTAATAGATTTCAATTTTACAAATAATTATTTCCCCAAAAATAGATACATCCCAGTTAATCAAGGTTATACTGTTATAAGAGTATGACTGTTTAAACAACTTCTTAGAAGATTGATTAATTCTCAGTAAACATAATTGGTATTATTAAAATTACTTTTTAAGTAATCCTACTAAGAAAAATCAGATATAACTTCATTCAAAGGCTAACTATCAATGTGAATTTAGTGTTTTTCTGGATTATGCAGTAAATCAGTAAAATAGAGTAGACTAAATTTAAATAGCACAACGGATATAAAACAAGTGGTTCAGTCTCAAGCTGAGACCTAATCCACTCCACTTTTTGAGCACCTTCCACCAAGAAGTTTATATAAATAAACTCTGATCCACACCCTGGATCAGGGTTAACAATAGTACATGGACTGTCCATGCCACACATGGACATCTTCCATAGTTTTCGTGGGTAAACAAAATAATGTCCAAAACACACAGGTACCTCTTCCACAGTGGTCGTGGGTAAACAAGGGTAATGAATTTGGTGTGAGGATTTTGAAATCCTCCAGTTCAGCGCTAGAGTCAGTGTGTGTGTAAAATATACAGAGTACAAACACTACTCAAAATTAAAATAAAGAAATTACTAAGAGAGAGTAGATATGAGTTCAGAATACTCTAGTGATTAGCAGTGCAGCTCTGGACTCCTTGTATAAGATAGAAATGCTTCTGAGTCCTTCTCTGGTTTTTGTTTTGAAAAATAGAGTGTTGCGTCTCAGCTTTTGTTCTTCAGAATTAAAGATGTTCTCTGAATTCCAGTGTAATTCGTGTGTTCTTCAGTAGAGTCGGATTGCATGCCTGATACAATGTTTTCTTTTATGATCTGGCAATGTGTTCTTCGCGATTATGCTCAGGCTTGCTTTTTTGTTGAGTAAGGTGCACTTGTGTTTCTTGCATTGTTGTGTATTACTTTCTCTTGGACACTCTACATTCTTTATCATCGAATGCATTAGGGTTAGTCGACATGTTCCATATGTGTTGTACCTCATACCTCATACTATGTCTACAAATAAACATTAATTATGTCAGTGCATTAAAGACATCAAATATGACTGTTAAAAATATAAATTGAAAGATGATAAAATAGGTTAAGAAATAGTGTCAGAGTATGTTATGGAAACAGTGTCTTCTTCATGGTATCTCCTTGTCACTGTGTCTCCATCACTGTGTCTCCTTATCACAGTGTCTTGCTTATGGTTTCTGGCTTCCGATGCCTTGCTCATAATTTCTGGATTCAAAGTGCCTTGATGGATGTGTCTTGCTAACTATGTCTGGCACTTAGGAAAACAGAGTGTCTTTCTTACGGTGTCTGTACTTGGGGTCTTGCTTCACAGTGTTAGGCTTAATGTTCCATGGTGTCTCGTGATCATGGTGTCTCATTGGTCATGGTGTCTGAGACTTATCCTTCACGGTGTCTGCTTTATCACAGTGTTCTTGTTCACGTTTTCTGTGTCTTGCTCACAGTGTCTGACTTACTCTGTCAAGCTTCACAGTGTCTTGTACTTTTGCAAATTACTGTATTCAGACTTAAACAATAATATTCATAAAATTAATTGAGCTTAGACATTACCAAGTATGAGATAACGTAAAATATAAAGACACATTATTGATAAGATTTGTGAGATTTGTGATCATTAAAAATATTTGTAATTATTATTGAGATTTGTTATCATTAAAACATGATTAATACAATAGGAGTCCAACAAGATCCTTCCCCCATCACCTGTTTTAACCATAAAAACATTGAAATCCAAATTTGTCAAATTTCGTCACACCATATACTAATGCTATAAAAAATTATTCCCAATAAGGATTAACCATTTCAAAACCCAAGAAGAATGTAAGTTCAATTGCACTTCAATCATGAAAAAAAATTTACTACCCTCATGATGGATACTCAAATGAACCATTGAATGTTGATCATGAGTATCAAAATAAAATAATTACATAAAATTAAAATGAAGCGAATACATAACATCCTTACATTCCCCAAAATAACTCAATCTATTTTCCTCAAGTATTCTCCAATCCAAAGAAGTCATTTCATCCCAATCTTGAAATTACCGACCTGTTTAGACATGCTAATATAAAAATTCACCTGTTAGATTCTATCCAAATAAATCATAAGTATGATATGTTTCTTAAATATTTTTTTTCAAAAAGTGTAAAATTAGAGCGATTGAATATTTTTTGACCCAGAATTATATTACCATAAAAGGAAATGATCCATGGACCTTTATGGTTTCATGACACATATTGTTTCCCAACTGTGATGACACACTCAATGACCTAGGATCCTTGAAAATTTTTATTTCAAAATCCATCTTCTCTACCCTTGGCCTATGTCCCTTGGAAACTATGAGTGTTATTATCCAGTTATCAAATATTAATATATCTGTTCTTATGGTAATAATTGAATATGTTCTTATATGATTTAATTATCGTATCTTCTTAGATGGTTTCTAGGTCCTATACATGTATACCGAGACAAAAACATCTTGATCTCCCATAATTCAAGGACAAACATTACTCTAACATGTAGAACTAAGATTTATGTCCATGTAGGGATTTTATCCGTCGAATTTTATGAACAATAGGTCATGCTAAACATATTTCAAGACATGAAATTCCATTCTGAAGACCACACTACCTTCCCTATCCATGATTCTTAGGACACTTCATAGAGTCAATTGATCCAAATTCTATCATGTTCTTCTAGATATAATGAGAGTGGATCTTGAGAAATTTTCACCATGATTAACCGATTCATAAATGTAGAAGTTGATGTTGATCTATCATTCATAGACTCTATCAATCTAGAGGATATTAAAAACACTCTTCATTGTCATCTGAATTCTAATTTCACTGTTCCAACTTTTAAATTAATATGGATTGTGAATGATAACAAATTGAAGTCGCTTCCTCCATTCCTTATTTTTCAAGACCAAAATTCAATAATGGGACGTTTTTGAAACATTATCCATAAAACATGAAATGTGAATTCTTTTTCCATGATCACTCTCATCATGTAATTGTCTCCACCACAATTACTGAAACCTAAGAGTCCAAAACTGATCACGTGTTCTTGGAATATATAAAAACTATAGGTTAGAAATGATATAACATATTAAGAATAAACCCTTCCAATTGAATACATCACTTCCATAATGAATAATATTTCAAAAAAACCAGACAACCACAAAGAATATTGAATCCAATTTTTCTTAATTTTGTTAGGGATGATAACACCAAAATTATTCAAGATCGAATTATCAACAAAATTTCAGATATTGAATTGGTTAGTCTGATTAAATAGGTACCTAAGAAGGTTGGGATGTATATTTTCACAAAGGAACATAGAGAGGTGGTCACACCTAATGTGTAATTCAAATGATATGTCTGCAGCGATTATTGGAAATTGAATACCGAAACCCAAAAAAGATCACACACATCATTCATTCCATAATAAAATTCTAGAACTATTAGTATAAAATATAAATTATTTCATTCTCGATGGATACAATGTATCCTACCAAAACCCAATAACACAAAAATACTAAGAAAATACAACTTTCACTTGCTTCTTTGGAACTTATTTATATATGAGAATTCCTTTGGGACTTCTCAATTACCCTACATGTTTCCAGAGGTGATTGATGAATAATTTTTTTTTCTGAATTCCTTATTAATATCATAGAGGTATTCATGGATAAAATTAACATTTAAGGTGATTAATTTGTATTCCTCTTGTATTCCCTCTCCCAAGTCCTTTAATATTTTGTCAAATGTATCCTTGTTTTTAATTTTGGAAATTTTCACTTCACGGTTACAAATGGGATTGTTTTGGGGAACATAATTTAACAAGTGGGTATTCCAGTAGATCCTACTAAAATGGAGGTGATCAAGTCACTTAATAAATACATATTAGTTTCAATCATCTACTCATTCCTTGGTTAGGAATGTTTCTATTGGTTATTCATCAGTTACTCTAGTAGGATTTCTCTGCCAGATACGCAGATACTGTAGAATGATGTTAGATTCTATTTTGATGAGGGTTAAAAGAGAGGATTAATTGAGCTCAAAGATATTCTTACATGTTC
The DNA here is from genome assembly GCA_963277665.1 of Viscum album. Classification (NCBI taxonomy): domain Eukaryota; kingdom Viridiplantae; phylum Streptophyta; class Magnoliopsida; order Santalales; family Viscaceae; genus Viscum; species Viscum album. The sequence goes on along the minus strand of OY728141.1, from coordinate 473,596,676 downwards.
GAAAATAATCAAACCCTGATATTGGTCCTAAGATTTGATTTGATGTTTGATTCTTCTGATGTGGCCATTAGGCTTGTTCTTGGCCAAATAAGATATAATATTCCACATGTCATCTATTATACCTCCAAAACATTGAATCCAACTAAATCTCATTAAAATATATTTGAAGAGACAAGTTTAGAAGTGGGTTTTCCACTGATAAATTAAAGACCTATTTATTAGGTATCAAAATCATCATCTTCACTTACAATTAAAATATAATTTTCTTACTCAAGAAAATTTGTTACAAAATAGGTCTAATAAGATGGATCCTGATACTCCAGGAGTTAATTTGTTTTATTATATATAGATATGAAAAAGAAACCTCTATGGATGTTCAACTATGTAGAATTTATAATTTTTATTGTTATGAATTTATATATCCTAAATTTTTAATCTATTCACCTATGATATCACACTCAAATGTGACAATGGTATTATCCAACTGTAAACAACATGGTTGATGGTTTTTTTCACTAAATTGTTTCAAACTAAAAAATTGTGAAGTTGAAATGTGATTGAAAATTTTATTTTTGAGATGATTATAAAAATTGGAAGACATGTGATGACATTTTAATTAAGAGATATGTTGATGAAGATGAGTATTCCTCTATCTTGGAATTTTATCATGAAACGCCCTGTGGTGGTCAATTTAGACCAAAAATGACATCCCAAAATCACCTTGACAAAATATTCATCTAGCCTTTAGTCTTCAAGGACTCACATGAGTTATGTATATCATATTTAACATGCAAGAAAATTTACCAAACTTTTAAAAGAAATTAAATGCCACAAAATACATTATTAATATCTTAGAACTTTTATGTTTGGGGATTCTAATTTATTAGACCATTTCCAACTTCAATTCCATTATAATATATAATTTTTTTTTGTATATAATGTTTTTAGGTGGGTCAAGACTATACCCACAAGAAAAGATGATTTATATACTATTAGTAAGTTATTAAAATCCCAAATCTTCCATAAATTTGGAACCCCACATTATTTTATATGTGAATTAGGAAGTCATTTATGTAATCAGAACACCAAATATCTTCTTGAAAATAATGTGGTTATACATAAAACATAAACTATATATCACCCAAAAAATGGCATAGATGAACCATCTAAAAAATATGTGAAAAGATTTCTTTAGATAATTGAAAGGCCCACAATAAAGACCTGCCTGACCGATGTTGTGATGTTCATTGGGCATGTCGACTTGCCTATAAGACCCCCATTATGATGTCTCCATTTAGGTTATTTTTTCATAAATCATTCGATTTACAAGTTTATATTCAACTGCTGTTATTTTGGGATGTGAAAACATATAATATAGATTTTGAAATATATTGGGAAGATATATTGTTAGTGTTGAATGAATTGGAGGAGCATCAACCAATTTCTTATGAGAATTACAATCTCTATAATTAAAATGATAAGGCATTTAATTTCAAAAAAATACTACAAAAGGTGTACCATGAAGGTGAAAAAAGTGTGGGTCTATGATCCAAATTCCAAAAGGACATTCACAATTAAGTGACATCAGTTAAATCATTCTAATTAGAGGAAATGGATGTTGTAATCCACACGGACTTCCCTTGAATCCCCAACCACTACAGTAGACCCCCATTATATGAAGATAGGGAACTCCCAAATATATATCAAGGGACACCACCTTACCTTTTCTACACACAATCTCTATCCCCGCTCTCTCTTTCTCTAATTCTCTCTTTTTTCTTCTTTATATGTCATTATATATTTTTACCACTTATTTCATCATACCTTTTTTTAATTCCATTTTTTATTGGTGTGTATTTTAAAATTACTAAAACAAATATTACAATGACTAAAAAACTAAAATAGTCATAATTACTCACCATTAAATTTTGAAATTTATTACAATTCTTTTAAGGAGTCCAGTGACATATTTTCATATGATTTTTTTTATTTTATTCACAAAATTGGATAATGAATATTGTGTCAAGACTAATAAATATTTAATGGTCATTTTTATAATCTAAAATATGATTCTCCCGCAACCATGAGTAATAACATTAGATTTCATGGAAATGTCACTTATGAGAATATTTTGATTTTAATTCACCCCTGATTGAGAGTCATGAGTATGTGGATCGCCTATTTGGATATCCTACTATAGTATACATTTATATTCTAGAAATTTTTTCATAAAGACATGATATTTATAATAAGAAAAATATCCTCCCATTACCATTACATTTGTCCACCTTTTGATATCCCTTTCGATCCTGTGAAAATATTTTTTTGATAGCCACATTCCTTGACCAATAACCTATCCCATATAATGTATAGATGTATTTTCATTGAATAATTTATTACTATTTATGTGTGTAGGAATGTATTTAATTTTTTACATCATTTTCTTGTTTTTTAGACTGTTATCATATGCTTGAGGCGAAGTAGCCATTTTTTTGAGGGGGGAGGTTTTCATTTTGTGATTTTTGGGAATATATATGTGTTTAATAAATATTTTACTAATTTTATTGAACAATTAAAAAAAATTATGATAAAAGGAAGAAAATAATGTGTTTCTTATTTATTTCGAAAATTACTCTTCCTGAAACATTTATCTTCAAATAAATATTAAAATTAGTTTTTAGGGGAGAAAAAAACATGGGCTATGATATATTTGTAAAATATTTTTCAAGTTACAATTTAAAAAAATGAAAAAATTAAATAAAGATCAGTTTTTTCATTGGGATAATATTTTAGTTTCGTAAATATTTCATCAACTCATCTCATTAAAAATTTCATTCAATTTTCTGTATTTATTCAAACAACCGTGACCTTGTAAATATTTGTTTCCATTTACGTTTGTGTTTCATTAACAGAAATATGTTTTCATTTTTACCCATGATGGTGTTTTATAGCTATTTATTACCCTTTTAGACACTATATTACTACCATACCATATCCAATAAAAACAAATAAAAATACCTCTAGATTATCCTTCACATTAGGATAGGGATATGAAACAAATATCCATCTCGGGATCAACGAATTTTACATTTTGCTGGTGAATGAATTAACATCCAAAAAAATTATCATTTTGAGAATCATATGTTACGAGTGCATACATTTTCCATTTATAATTTTTATCATTAAAAATGAATTGTTTTTAAACAATATCAGTGTAACAATTTTTTGGGGAATTCTGTATAAATGAGTGAAATGTTATAGACCCCCTAAATGGAGAAAAAAATTTAAAATTATTTGTGAATAAAAATGGTTTAGATAACCTTTTCATTTATGTACATGAGTAGAAGAACAATGAAAATTGGGGATGAATTTATAGTATATATTAATTCGTAATTTTAATGTAATATCATCATTTAATTGTTAGTTTAAAATAATTAACATCCAATCAATGATAAAGTTTTTCTCATAAACGCACAAGAGGATAATTATTCGAGTTCATGTAAATGAACTACTGTTTAATGTTTTTTTATTATAGTTAACATAATAATATGAATAATATTTTTATTATTTTTTAGTTTCTCTAATGTATTTTTAAATATAGCATTAGAATGGATCTTTGTCTAATTTTTTCAATTTTAATGGTATTATGGACCATGGAAGAAGTCCCAAAAATTATTTTGAGAATGATCGACTAGAAATGAAAATAGAAATTTAGGACTCAATCCAGATGTCATCATTCATTGATTCGCTGATTTTTTTGGGGATAATACAATTCATCTTGAATAAAATCATCATGTCCCAACTCTATGAAAATAGGGCCCAACTAATGTTTTGAAACCCATCTCGCAAATATTTCAGAGAATTAAAAATATCACACAGCCCATGAGTTTTTTCCCTATATATATATATATCTAATTGATTAGAGTTATTTATGTGTAAATGAAAGGATAGAGTCGACAAACATTATGGGAGAAATGAATATGATTTTAGGGAACTTTCCCATACAAAAATACATTCACATTTCAACCTAAGAAATTTTTTGAATAAAAATGGATAGGTTTACATTATTTATTAAAACAATATATTACATTATATAAAATTTCCAATGGATGAGGAATTTGGATGGTATAATTTTTAAATCTATATCTAAGACATTGAAAAATAATATTCCTCTAGATTCCCATATAAGAATTGTCAAATTATTGAGACAACATGAGGGGAAGATTTGGAATGATAAAATTCTTCCACCTTGTGCTCTAACAGTAAACCACTATTCACCTTGAATGGTGTTGGATTTTAAGAACATAAGGAATATAGTTTGAATGAATTTTTCCCTTAAATGATATTTCTAGGAAATCCAATTATCTTGATTCGATAAGAAATACCTATCCCCAAAATTTATTTTCGTGTTTATTTGTGTTTGTTTTGAATTTTTATAGTGTATGTTGCCTTTAATTTCAATTGAATACTAAATAATGTTTCTTCATAATAATTCTTAATTATCATCCACCCAAATTTGTGTAATATTAATTTTATAAAATAGTTTTAATCAAGGTTAAACCATTTCCTTTATTTATCATTATCATTCAATAGAAGGTGTGTCTTAAACTCCCTTCACATTTAGTGTATTGGTTTGGTGAACCGCTCTTTTCTTGTCCCATTTATTATTAAATTTTCAATCCCATAATCATAAATATTCTAACCAATTTATTATCCACCCAAATTTATAAGTAAAAATTCGATGACTCCTAATATAGTTATGTTAATATATTGAGACTTCTCACTCATGTAAACATTTTTTCAATTAATATGGTGTATGTAAAATGAAATATGTTGTTGATTAATAAAATATATTTTACATATGGATTCCATGTATTAATAGAGAAAACAATTCTATGTATTCATGAAATATTGATACATACATAAATAATATATTATTAATAATTTGCACCCTTATTATACCTTGGAAAAAAGAAAAAATTATGTGTTCTGATGAAAATCACATAGTGAAATGGATATTAATTTAATGAAACATTTTTTTAATTGGATAAGGATATCAAAATTTTACTTCGCATATTTTGAACACACATTAATCATTATAAAATTATTGAATCAAACTCCATAAACTAATCAACCAAGATATCTGAAATCGAAACCCCATTTCATAAGACAACACATAACATCAATACGCTATAAAAATTTTACAATCGCCAATTAATTGAATTGAGTGTCTCTATTCACATTATAAATGTACTTGAAATTTTAATAGTTGATAGACGATAATCAAATATACTTATAAATTGTCAATCTATTTGTTTTTAATATGTTTTTTGTATTCACTTATGAACCAAATAATGTTATTAACATAAATAAGTATATTCATTGATATTAATTAAATTAATTAAATATATAAATATATTATTAATCATAATATGATTTGTTATTAAAAAAAATTCTTGAGAAATGAAAATATAGTATTTATTCAATGAACAAGAAAATAAAATAATTGGGTTTAACAATATTAAATAAAATATTATTTGAAATATTTAATCTGAGTAATGGTTATTTTAGGTCAATATGACACATTAATGTGTATATAAATAATTATATTATAATATCACTTTTTTTTTATGAATTTTATTTCAAATTAAATTAATTCTTCAGAAATTGATATTAATGATAATTTACCTAAAAAATAATCTATTAAATATTATAAAATTAATATCAATGAAATATTAGACCCTTGGAAGATAATATATTTGAAAAAAAAAATGTATTTTCCATTAATGAGTCATTTTATCATTTAGAGTAACAGTATTAATCCTTTATCATTAATATATTGGTTACCATGATTATGGTAAAAAATAGTTAACCAACAGGTAAATCAAAATGATAAGGTATCAAAATAGAATATGAAATATGTCTATATTATTTTTTATGATCTTATTACAACCCCATTATTTATTATATTAATATTTTTTTCAATTTATAATAATTTTTTATGATAAAATAATTTATTAAATTGTAATATAATGAGAAATTCAATAGATCCCCTCACCTAAATTTTAAATGGTCACCTTCTACCTCACTTCATTAGAATAATATGATACACATTGTTTGACCAAAACCTTCCCATTTACCTTAAAATTTTTCGATCCTTGTTCTTGAGGTCTTTATCTTTCAAAAGGATCTACCCTAGATCCCTTGAGGTGATATAAAAATGAAGTTCACTGGAGAAGAGGTAATTGTTTTTACCAATGATTTTGTGTTGATTTATTTTATACTTACTCTTAATGGGTTGTATCTATATTAAAATAATAAATTCAGGAAAATATTTTTAATGAGATGTTATTATTATTATGTAACAATATTCTTCAATTTACTGATCCTATTAAATATGAAATCATAGTATGCACTTTTGTGTGAATTATCATGTCTACATAATTGAAATGGTAATTTTTCACTAACACATTAATTTTATGGTTATAATAATGGAAATAAAATAAATAAATAATAATTATAAAATTATATTTATTATGGATAATTAATATACCATTAACTTCTAACCCTTTCAACCATTTAGAAATGATATAATCCCTTGTGTGTACAAACGTATTACTATCCATAGAAAGTGATATGTCTAATTTTCTATGATAAAAAATAAATAATGGCTGTGAAAATGTATTTAATGATTAAATATGATACTTATTAATGTATTTTTATTATAGATATATCTATTTATATATATTTTAAGATACGTGGGAGTTAAAAAAATATTCATGATAAATCAATGAAATTAACACTGGAACCAAGAAATGAATAATATATTAGTTATAAACGAGTGGTAAAATATTATAATTTGATCATATATAGAATTATAAATACCAAAATAATTCTATAATGAGTTAATAAATTTTTTAATACAATTAAAACAGGGGATTAGACACATACGGGGAAAATCAAACCAAGATATGAGTTTATTTCACAATCTCATCATTATTCATGATTGTTTTCATTTATGTATTCTATGAGGAATATTATTCCCCTATTTAAATTTTAACTATAACTATTTTCAAAAATAATTTCACTATTTTATAATAATTTTATAATTTAATTTTCCCCTTTTGAATTTTTATAAAATGTTTTAAAAGTAATATTTTTTATGTTTTCTAAAACAATGTACATTATGATACTTCTTTAAGAAATATATACATGGATGTTTATTCATATATCTGTAGTTAATTGAATTTTTAAATCTTAATAACACATAATTATTTAATTATTATATAACTTTTTTCAAGGTTATATTCAAATAAAATGGTGTATTTTAAAATTTCATGGCTTTTAAATGAATGATTCAATAATAGAGATAGTATTTCTATCAAGAAATATTCAATTATATTATTATAGTATTTTCAAAAATTTCAATAAACATTTTTGAATCATAATATTAATTAAGGATGAGATGTTTTGATACCATCCAAAATATTTTGTTTAATGGTTTATTAATATTTTGATTATGAATGTTCAATTTTGATACCATTCATTGTAGTACACTTGATGGATTGTAGTTTAGTACTCACAGTTCGTATGATATATTTTCAATATGAATGTTTATGAATTTTATATTCCTCCCTTTTCATATAATGAATGTGTTGGACATATTCCAGGATGGGCTGCATCTGATATATCCCCTTGATATCTCAATTGGTCTAATAACACAATCTGGTCTGGGATTTAGATGAGGCCTTACCCGTTTTTGTTGATTTATTAGTTGAGGCCCTAAAATTATATTTTAGACATCCAAATTAATGAATTACAATATTATGATAATAGATATTAATATTCTTAAGGATTATTAGATTATTAGATTATTATAATATCAAAGATTATGTTTCAATATCATCTTATTAATTATAAATAATTATTTTATCATTATTTATTCCATACATATTATGTTCATGATTTTGTTTATTTGAATTTTTTTTTGATTCACCATTCTATATGTCTTGGTTCGTTATTTACTTATGGATTCCTCTATATGGTAATCCTTATGAAGAATCTGAGTATTCTAGTTTCATATCATTTAGATTACCCTAAATTGTGTGGAATTGTTTTGTGGTTGATTATTATGGTTATACAAAGCGGGAATAATGGAATTCTTAATAAATTCCTTTTGTAATTTATTATTTAAATTCTAATATTGATTTAATGAATGAATAATTTTACCAATACTACTAGCTTATTCATTCCTTATGAATGTAATTCCTTGTATCTTATACCTATAAAATAATTTTACTACTAACACTAGAATATTGGGCTTGAGGTCATTATAATAATGGTATAATGGAAAAATAATCATACCTATCACAGTCATAAGATTTGATTGATAATATATGATAAATTTGTCATCTCAATAAAATTTCCAAATAGATTCAATTTTTTCTATATTATCCTACTGATTTTTAAATATTTAGGGAGTCATGGGGTTCTTAATGTAACCATGAATTTCGTAATTATAATGATGAGAGTTATCCTTCTTCACTTATCCCATCGATGGGTATGATTACATAGAAACATGAGATGTTCCTTTATCACATTTACTTCGAGTAGTATGATTCCAACATTAAATGTTTCTTATATTAGTTAAATTTTGAAATAATTTAGGTGGAAAGACAAAATATCTCAATTATGTGATCATGTGATATACACCATGAAAATCACAGATTGTTTTCGGTCAATAAATGTTTTACTGATGAAATAATTTGATTCTTAATTTCCAAAAATCACTAGAATTAACTATCCCTATTACACATGTTCCTAGTAATAATTTTTAAACATGTTCCCATATGAATAAATATTCTCCATGAATCCATATTTCTAATGATATTCATTTTTCCAATATCTCTCTATTTACATTTTCTGAATACTATTTCATATAAGGAATGAAATTCATTGATATAATTTCTAACCTCAACCCAAACTCATAAAATGAATTCCATTAATGATTCACTTTTTCATATATAAAATAATGTAAACTAAAATCATAAATTAAATGAATAATATATTATACAGAGATTCTATTTCATTAGATTTATGGAGTCATTTGTTTTGTCAATATTAATGTTGTTAGTGTAGATTTTCTTGTTAAATAATTTCCCAAAATAACTTATATCAGGCCTTGGTCAAATTTTTCGAAAACTATTAATTCCCTCTAATGGAATTAAAAATTCACATGAATATGTTTTTCTATATATATATATATTAAGCTATTAAATATTCCCAAGGAAATTGAAAATTTAATTCATCTGATTCTACCAAACATATTATTCTCTATATTTGAATCCCCTAGAAAGATACAGCAATGATGCATTAGAATAGAAAAAATGGTCCAATTTATGAGGTTAATAATTATTATTATCCATATCCATTTCATTTAAGTATTATAAATTTATTTTCAGTAGCTATTACTTTAACTATGGACCATGTGCAACAAAATTTTTAGTAGCCACATCTGGTTGAATTCTACGATGCCTACTATGTTCTATTTTTAGTAACCAAAAAACATTTCAAGTCTATATCATTTTCATATATAGAATTACTAATATTAATTTACCACATCATAATATATAATAGAATATATTTCTATAATTATACTTTATGTTCACCATTCATTAAAATACAACTATCATGATTTTAAAAACAACCATTTCCGGTATTTAAAAACTCATCCTTTTTAATTTAAATTTCCATATAACATAAAATGAACACAAAAATCATATTGATATGGAATAGTGTAAATTCATGTTATGGAACTATAATATGATAAACCTATGATGATAAGGTGATAACTAGCCAAAAAAGTTGTTAAAACGCACGTGTATTCAGACACATCTGTAACATGTAGATGAGTATAATGTGTTTAGATACAACTTTTTAATTTATTTTATTTTTGTTAGATATTTCTATATACTTATTATCATCAAAATATACATCATGAAACCATTTCCAAATCTATTAACAAATATAACAAACTAATATATTTTGTATAAATGATTTATGGACCAACCAATGCTGATGCCATTTCCTATGTTAAGGATAAAAACATCTGATCTGGTTAGCAACATCCTACACATCATTTTTATATTATATGCATTAGGATTATTTATTTTCCTTACATGAACTCTAATTGAAACCAATTTTTTGAAATAAATTTGGTGAGTCATAAAAAAATTGGATGATTTTCCAATTGAAATATGAAACATTACAGAAATGACAATCAATAATCAACCAATACATTATATAAAACATGAGTATGAAATAAAACACAAAAAATAATCAAATATATAAACCATATCATAGAAAAATTAAAATCTAACCGAAATATTTTAAGAACATGAAATGACAAAAAATCTAAAAACAACCACATGACATCCACCAATAACACCCATCCCACTCCAATATCCAACTCCACATGACATGAAAATCGTATAAAGAGAAATAAAAAAATTAAATGAGATAAATTTATTTTACCTATGTCTTATTAAATGATACTTGAAAAAACACAGTAGTGTCCGAGCATTGTGTGCATCTATATATAGTAGGTTTTCCCCCATTTACATCCCAACTCATTCCACTAGGAAAATATATTCTAGACAAATTTTTATAAAATAGTTTTATGTATTGTAAATAGTTTTTATCAATGAAATAAACTATATAATGTGAAAATATGTAAATAAATTATTTCAAACCATAACTCAGATTACTAGGTATACCAATTCAATGTAAACACAACCAAAAAACCACACATACTTGTGAATGGTCTTTTTCTTCATTATAGATCATTACATACATATTGAATCCCAATTTTAAGGTTGTAGACAAAACCATAATACATCCCACAAAACACATAGGAAAATTAATATGCCCATATAATTCAAACCATTTACAAAAATACTAGTTCCTTCCCCTAACTAGTCATCATAAAACCATTTTATTTTGTAAACTATTTTTAATAAACATATTAAATGCATTAATAAAACATATTATTTCAATTTAATATTTAATATTTATAATTAAATATGTTTTTCAAAAAAATACATTTCTAAATTTACAAGTCACAACTAAAAGGGAATTTTCAAAAAAAAATCACACATATATTTCACAACTGTATCAAAAAAAATTATTTAGTTAAAATAAATCAATCATATTATAAGTCATGTAGAGGGGAGGGACAATCCAGCTACATTAAAATGGTTGAAAAACTGAATAATTAAACAATGAGATTCTATATTTGACCTTGGATATACATTCTGTCAATATATTCATTGATAAAACATCAATATTTCAATATGGGAACTTGAATCTATCCTCCAAGGATTATATCTATGATTAAAATATATGGAAGATGTTTAGATATTTAAAGGATGATTTATAATTATTACTCGATGTTGAGTATGGGAATCCATTTTATTTATATTGACATGTTAATGAATTCTATATTGAATGAAAAATTTTCTCAATACATGGGAGAAAAATGAATCCATGTTTTTAAGGGATTCGAGTAGAAGAAGTTGTTCATAGGTTTAATTCATATTACATCTTTATTTATTAGTATCCTAATAGTACTCCACATGGTTAGGCCACCAGATTTGGAAAACTATGTCACATCTATGTGGTACAACTATCTTAATCAAACCCCTCACAAAGTTCAATCGCAGTATTAGGAAAACTTTGCAATAATAATTGTTTTCCCACTATTTCAAGTTACATAGTTTATTACTGGATCATGCATTATTTTTTCGACCCTTTTGGGAACCATTCCCCAAACTGTGTCCCACATTCTTCACATACATTCTTTCATAGACATAGTGCATGGGTTTTACTAATTTTTCACAAACTGTGTTATTCTATAAATGTTTTGGAAACATGCAAAAAACCCTCAGAACATCCAAAAAATAACCTAATAATTTGAGTAATGTATTATCCATGTTTCAAAAATGGTTTTATTTTATTTATTTGTTCAATATAGAATTTATGATAAATTTATTAGTTTCATTATATATATTTAATAGAGAAATTAATTGAATAAAATTTAGACATTATTATATTACAATAATTTCATAAAATTTATATAATTAATAAATTCATATTTTATACACAATACATCGACCAAAAATTTTGTTTAGAAAAAAATAAGAAATCATCGAATGAGTATATAGAAATTTTGGTTTTAAAATTTTAATTATTATTGTTGAACTAAAATTATATTATTTATAAATTTATATTATAAATGAAAATAAAATATACAAATGAAAACATGTTTTATTGAAAATTTACCTTTGAAATCATTATGTGTTCTTAATCATAAACGTTATCAATTTCATAATTATTACATTATTTAATTTTTATGGATATTATTATTCGTTATTATAATTTTTAATATTAAATGAATATATTGAGACTCATATTATTATAGTGTTTCATATAGAAAAATATAATGAAGATGGATTCATCTATTGGAATATATATTCCAATAACATTGGTTGTTTTAATGGGTTTTGGACAAGAAATAATGTAGATACCTTTAAGTCCACGCATGAAACAGTCAAAAATACCAAATCCCATGTCGATATAGAAATAACTATGATTGATAATAGAAACCCATGCCAATATTACCAATCATTTTATACTCCTTGATGTATTAAAACATCACTTTTACAATGTTTCAAGAATATTAAATTCAATAACACTCAATAGGATGCCCAAGATAAAATGCAATTAATATAAATTTAATAGTCTCAACAATTAATATATAACTAGGTGTAATCACTCCCCATTTTTAATTTCATCAATATTGTGTACCATACATTAGAGTTTTATAATGACACATTACCATAAGATTTGGTGGTAAGGTAAATCCATATCATTGATGGTTTAGATCCCACCAAATATTATCTTTATATGGATTCTACTAGAATTAAATAAAATTAATGATGGACAACCCAACTAGATGATGTATAGGTTGACCATATCTATAATCTGCATCACTCAATTCATACCACCCGATGGTAATGTGTGGTGAAGTGTACAACTAACTCACCACTATATGAAATAACTAAATTAATTTGTCACATCCAAAGTCATGGTGACATTTAAATTGTAAAATATTTTCTTAAAATGGGGTTTAGATTCTAGGAACCATCTGTTACTCTTTATTTTACTCAACCAGACACATGTTATACTCTTAACCTACATAATAGCCCACCTTAGATCGATGAAGTTGACCCCCCATGGCGGTCACCCCCCCCCCCCTGTGTAAGGGGATGACATTGATTCTCAATGATTATTCTTTTGATGTCAATAGGAAAACCTATGGGAATTAACAATGTAAATTTCATTATATTAGTTTCATGTAAACATTTTTAAAGGAACTAATTTTTTAAAATTGGTATAACTTTTAAAATAACACCCATCCTAATAGATTTAATTATCATAGGGGATAAATAGATATCCCTTCATCACGCCACCCCTGCATGGTGGAAACACTCACCAGATATTAATGAATAAACATAAACATAGATTTCAAATAATCTATTGACCCTCCACCTGGATCTATATGTTTGGGTGTATTAGCCTATTTCTATATTCTAAACATCAGAAAAATGTTCTTCAGTCACCCAAAATCTCTTCACTCTACTTATAAAATAAAATTAAGGGAGAATTAAAAAACAAAGATTGTGATCTCAGATGAAAAACAACATTTGATCAAGCCTAAAATACAATATTAAATCGATTAGTAATTAGATAAATTAAATATATTTATAATTTCCCATTAAAATTCTGTTATGATTTTTTTAATCATTTATTTTTTTGGGTGGGTATTGTCGACCCTGAAATTTGGAGGATGCATGTAATTTTATATTCATCAATATTGTGGAAATTTAAATACAAAACTACATTTTCTTATATTCACTGATGTGTTACAAGATGTTTAATGTGATTAAATGAAGTAAAATGGTCAATAGATATATCATAAAAACTCAAATACAACGTGATAATTGTATATGTCATGTAAGGTTTACACATTTTGTAATATGAAAGATCATTTTTTAATTAAAAATGAGATACATTTTTTTGTAACATAATATGGGACATTTCAACTATGTGTAAACTATTAAATTCTTTTTAATTCCCTAATTTTCTGATTCTGGATTTTCATGTGGGTTTTTTTAGGTATTACCCTCTTTTGGATCATCGTCAACTCATCCAGAGTCGTTACCCTATTTGATTCTGAGTAACTCATTCTATTTGGAAAAATCAACATGGAGGCTGATCAGAAATTATCTGAGTTTCATCACTTCAAGTAATAAATCAAATAAATTTCCATGTCATTTCTAGTTGCATCACTGATTGGGGAAAAGATTTTTTATGAGATCATGTTTTTTATAAATTCATTTAATTTTGTTGTTATTCCTTGTCTTCCCAAAGAATATCAAGTTGTTTCCAATCCCTATTGTGAAATTTTTTTGTGTGTTATATGTCCATGAAGAATGTTGATTTAGTCACTCATTCTAATTTCTTTAATTTCCTAATATAACTATTAATTTGTTGATATTTGAAACCACATTACATGTGTTGAAAATAAAAAAAAGGGTTTTTTGCATTAAAGGGGCAATTGATTTGAAAATAGAAATGCCTTGATCTGGAAGAAAATGGATTTTCAATATTGAAATATTATTTCCATGTATTTGAAATGGTTTTCTAAAAATTTGAGTATTTTTGTTTAAATAGTAATTTAATAACATTACATCGTAGGAATGTTGGGTGTGTTGAGAAAGAGAAGTGGATGGACATAAGGGGTGCGGTACCACTAGGATGTAACATATTGTATATGGAATGGTTATGGAAGGACATGATATCAGTTGGTTATGAACTTACATTTGTTGGGTTATTGAGTGTCTAAAATATATTTTCTAATTAGTTATATCCATAATTCAAGGTAAATAGTAATTTATTGTTGTTTATTGATTGTTATATTTCTTTATTGATATTTCCTCACATGTGCATCTATATTTTTTTACATCTTATTTTTTTAGACTGGAAATTTTTGGATATGGAAAATAGTATATGAAATATTTGGAAAACCCAAGGACCAATTTAGAAATAATTATTAATTTTTTAATTTATAAAATATCTATAAAATTATTTTTTATGCTAGAACTATTGAATTTATTATGTTATTACTTGCATTGATTGTTTGGTGGTTTCCTATTGGGTAAAAATGATTACAAAATAATTCTACCATTGGGTTGACTTAGACCATGTTTTATAGTACCCATGTGAATTAATAAGAATTCAATCACATGCATGGTTCTCAATACATTACATTTTTTGTTCAAAGGGAACAGTTCATCAAATGTATACTTGTTAGTGTAGTCTTCTATTATTCCTTTTTTAGCCATTTTGGATTTTATTTATGTCTATTTATTTATTCTTGGTAATATTTTTATTAGTTTTGTTTTATTGTATTCAAGACTTTTTTATCACGGTTATACCTCACCTCATAATGGAATGATATGGGAGATTGGCCTTATTGATTTGTATTGGATAATTAAAATTTAGTATCAGAAGTTTTAGTCAACCAAATGAGTCTCATCAATACTTGTTTTTCTGTTGTGTATTATGTATACATGATTAGTATCATCAAAATTTAAGTAGTAGGTGTAGTAAAGGTACCTATTTTCTCACTTCCATTACTAAATCTATGTTTCTATTGGTGGTAAAAAAATCTTGTTCAAGACTTGTTATTTTGATTTTATTGAATGAATTGTGTCATTTATCTATTCAAATATACATATATACTAAAATTTGGACATGGTGTGTGTATTGTTTTAAAATAAACTCTTTTCGAATTTTATTCATATTCACATTTCCTTTCATACGGTTTTCCTTATTATTTTTGAAATCTTATTGGATTTAAATTCGTATTGTTTTACTAATTTGGTTTAGTTTCTATAATTTGGATCAATAGTTTTTTAGATTTCTTGTGAATGATTAGTTATTAATTTTTTAAACTGAAAAAAGCATATAATTTATTTTCCAAATATGAGAGGGGTTTCTATGAGGTGGGATTCACAAGAGGATCCTCTGGTGGACCCTTCTTTTTTTGAAGCAGATAGCCATATCATTAAAACTCATAGGTCAGTAAGGACCATTAACAGTGGATGATTAGTGGATCACGGAATATAATTTACTATGAATTATCATCCAATATTTAATGTTTAAAAATTAATTGAAGACTTATAAGAGTGTCACAGTTATTTTGATATGATATTTGTTATTTTGAAGACTCTTGGGGGTTTAAATGTTTGTTTTTTGACATATATTCTTGATGGTATATGAAGAATGTGGTGGTAACATATAATGAATTAATGTTTTTTCAAGGTTCTTACCAGGGATTCATTCATCAAAATAATTTTTCCAATGATTCATCTAAAGAATTTAAATTTGGTGAAGACCTTGGATTTTTAGACCACTGACCAAGTGGGTATTCCGTTCTAGAGTCCTCAACCAATTGTGTTGTGTGGATGTATCTAGTATCAAAGATTATCACAAATGAATAATTGATGGAACAGATGTTATATAAGGGGATGGTGGTTGACATATGTTCTATGGTAGTTCATTTGTGGTTTCAGATCATTGTGGAGGTAGTGGATAATTAATAGTTGGCGATATAAATCTTAGTTGGAGGATTGATTTGGGCAGAGCATCAGATGGTCCATTGGTTATCCAGGGTGATTCTTCTGGTTATAAAAGGATGCATAATATTAAGCAGTTTTATATAGGAATGGTATTATGAGTTTCTCCATGGTCGAAATAGGTTATCTACTACATGTGCGGGGTGATTTGCCAATCCATGAACCATATTATGCAGGCTCTGATGACTTTCAACTCTATGAGTGATATGTCCATCTAAAATGATTCAATGAAAGGTTGTATAATAGAATAAAGATAGGATCAACTGCTACAAATGGAATATATGTTACCATTCATGTTCCCAAGGGTGGTGGGTCTCATTCATAGTACAAGGAGATATCAAGGTGGCTATGATCAGGAAACATTATATTATAGACTATGCACCATGGAAATCTGATGCAAGGCCAACTATAACTACATGCATGAGGTTTGTTTCATATTCAATGGTGTTTGATTTTTTTATACATGATATACGCATAAATTTATTTCTTAATTGTTAGTTGTCATGTGGTGTTTGTTTCTAGATCTTATTTTGTTTTGTAGATATTATTCCAAAACATTAGGAATGATTTCAAAACAAGTATTATTGTTCCCCACATGTAGGGTGTTGATATGAGTCATTTATGTTGTATGGGACTTCATAATTATTGATCATGAAATATTAAAATTAATTATAATAAATGATTGGATGAACACTATGACGTCACATATAGAATTTTCCCACGGGTAGTTATAGTTCTTATATGACAATGGGTTCACTCACATTTTCTAGGTGAGTAGGACTCTATATAAACATTGTAAGAGACTATAGTTCAATTTACTTGTACAATATACAACAAGATTTTAGGAATGTTTCATGATGTTGTTGAACATTTTATGGCAGTTAGCTACCTGATGTTCTATGTGTAAACTATGAGGTCTTTTTGGGAATATTTTTTATATCCACTTCCAGATATATAGTTCTAGTTTAATAATTACTTACTCCCTAGAATCATTCCCATTTCAAAAACAACCTATCAAATGAAAAATTATGAGTTGGATGAATAGTTGTTATAGCATATGGAATTATATGTGAAAGGATTTATTCATCGTATTATGTCACAATGGTCTTCACCTATAATTTTTTCTAGAAACAAAAATTAAATGTATTAGGATTTTTATTTACTATCGAAAGTTGAATCATGTTATTATCAAGAACAAGTATCCATTACATATAATTTTTGATCAATTTTATCACCTTAGAGTCGTTCATTGGTTTTTAAGATTGAATATAATTCATGTAATTGTAAATTGAGTGTGTTAGAGTTGGTCATACCCAAGACAAAATTTATGAGTCGATATGGTAATTTTGACATTTTCGTTTTTCCACTCAGACTATCTAATGATCATGAGGTGTTTATGGATTTGTTAAACTATATTTTCACCAGTTCATGGTATCATTATTTGTTATTCTAATATATGATATCATGGTGAACTCCATGTTATAGGATTAACATATGGACCATTTGGTATTCATTATTCAATTCATGAAAGGGAATCACATGTATGTTAAATTTCTAGGTGATAGTTTCAGATTTGATAGTTTATGTCTCTTGGGAATGAGAATTCTTAGAGGGGTGTATCAGTTGATCCTAATATGATATATTTATTAATATCTATCGAAAATACATGAAATTTGTTGGAAATTCAATGAATCTTGGGGTTATCTGATTATTATATATGGTCTGTTCAGGGCATCACCATTATTTCATCTCCAAGGAAATATTTAACACACAATGGCATCAAATTTGAGTTGGATAAAATGTTAGAGATATTTTTTGGATCAAAATGTGAGGTTCACATTAGCACGTATGTTGATTCTCCCAGAACCAAGTTTATGTTAAAATGTTTTCTTCGATGATTTAGGTATGGGTTTGGGATATTCCTTGATGCCTGAAAAATGGTGGTTACTTATGTATCATTATATTTATTACCTGATGAGTATAAACCCTAACAAATGATCTAGATTTATTATCAGTGGTTCACACAATCATGGTGTTGTGTCACTATCATTTTGGGGATAAATTTAAAGTATATTCTCATCTCAAAGAGACTAATGTATCTTATCTCCCATAGGGATCTGATCATGTAATATATATGTTGTGTTGAGTATCTATGGACCTTTTTTATATCGTTTATTCCCTATGTAATGGAATTGTGGGTTTTTATTTTTTCATTAGATGACTGCTGATCCAAGTAGTGAATACGTTAATTAAAAAGTGTTCTCTGATGTGTTTGTTCACTGAGATGAGATTGGGAGTGAATGAAGATTTTGGATAGGAATTTATGGATTCAATAATTTTTGAATCGTCTATTAATGAGAACTTTAAATAAGAGAAGATGTTTGACACTAAGAGTAGAGGAAAAGGATAAATCCAAAATATTACAGAGAGATACGGTGACTAGCGTCAGTTACCCAGTGCAGCTTTGTGATTTTGTATTAGGTGGGTTATTCTATTATCCCTAATATAGGAATTTTTATATTGTAGATAGTGGTCATGTTGGTTCATTCACACTTCAACTACAATGATGTTCCATGGTTAGGGACATTAATATTAGTGGTTTCTAATGAGGTGGTTGGTTATTGATTTCTTACTGTGGTGTCTCACTACTCAAAGTGTTAAGGATTAACACTATAGAGTAGACATATCATTGTTTCCTTTACAAACTCTATTTTATTAGTAGGATAAAAATAACATGAATTTCATCATTTTCATACCACAAATTCATATTTGGATGATGGGATTTGGTGATTATGGAAAGGCTCACTAAATCATCCAATTTTATACCAATAAATAGAACAATGAATTTGGAGTAGTATGAATAATTATATTTTTGAGAGATTGTGAGACATCATGGGGTTCCCAAAGTGGTAGTTTTTGATAGGGACATGATTTATAGAATCTCGATTTTAGAATGGTTTATAGGAGGAAATTTTTTCGTAGTCGAAATTGAATATGTATTATCTTTAACAGATTGATGAAAAATAGATTTTTCCTTCCATGATGTTGATGATATGCAACCTGACATTGTGCATGATTTTATTGGATATCAAGATAAAATTTTTCTTCGGTTTAATTTTCCTAAAAACAAATTTATCATGATTAAATATGTATGTTTCCCATCGGTGCTTTAAAAGGAACCCCATTTTTATCTCTCTTATGTTCGGTAGAGATGAGTTAATATTCCATGGTTGGGCTGAGTCTAGTTCAAGAGATGATGTTTTTATTGTAGTTTATCCATATGATATTGATCATTGAATATTGTCATGAAAAATTGTATTCTAGGCATCATCAATGGACTCTGGGTTTTTTTGTTGGTAATATGGTTATTCTCAATGTTTCACTTTTCTTGGGACACTGTTGTCTGGGTAATCTAGGTATGTTTGAACCATGGTTTATGGGCCTTTTTAGATCATTCAATGACTGGGGAAGTGGACAACCAGTTTGATATAATACATTATGTGATTCTTATCCACAATGTGATTCATGATTCTTAATTTAGAAGGTATATAATAGATCCATACCATCTGATTATGTGGGAAGATATTTATCCTGAACACAATATCAACTAGGTTGGGAATCTAGTTCATATTATTGAATGCCAGGATAATCTGTTACATGTTAAAAAATCCCCCTATTATGGGTAACATTGCAGTGTTGATAGGATCACTATGAGTTGAGGGAGGAGGACTTGTTCGTGAGGAAGTAATCTACTTCCCTTTTTTAGATCTCGGATCATCATATTTTTCAAGGGACTGAAACATTTTATAGTGGGGAGATTGTAATTCCCCATTACCTTTATATCATGTATGATTTAATTTTTTTGGATTCATTTTTTAATGTCTTTGTATTATTGGCCATTAAATTGTGAGGATAGATATAATGTTGTAGTTTTTAATTTTTTTGAAATTTTCAACATAAAACTATAATTTCTACTATTAGATGTGTAGTTATACAACATGTAATGGGATTTCACCACATGAAATGCTGACATAATAGACCTACTAATCTTAATACACTGCATTATAGTAGTACACATTGTGTAAGTGTTACATGATATGTAATGTAAAAAATGGGTTTTCGAAAAATAGTGATACATTTTTTGAGTTAACCTATAATGAAAGAATTCCATGATGTATAATTCCTTGAATTTATACTTTTTCTATTTCATATGGGAGGTTTAGGCTTCAAAATCAATTATATCCCCATTTTATTGGCTTCATATCTTTCCCTACAGAATTATTGGTGTCTCATTTCCCTTATAATAAAATATCACAGTAGTCGATCATTAGAGATAGGTATTTTTTTTCCCATGGTTTAAGAATTACCTTTGTATTCATACACTTTTTTTGATATGGAACTGACTGTGGTATAAACTTTTAATCACCACATAATTTCTATAAAAATTTATTTATTCTATTTTTGTGCCTTATCTTACAAAGGAAAATCTCATGGTTTCAGATCCACATATTCAAATGTGGGGATTTTTTCTATTTCCTTGAGGTAAGTGGATCAATTTATCATGCTAATTTCATTAATTTCCTATTGTTATTACTATTTCCATTTTATTAGAAATGAAATTTCTTGTGATGGCATTGAAAAAAGAATGGGTTTATGTATTAAATGGGTTTTTCCTTTAAATATGTAATTTCATTTATTTAGATAATAATGGATTTCAATCACTGAAGTCTATTTGATTGTATTTTTAATGGTTTTATATAAACATGTGCATGGTTTTTAAATTGTATATTGGAATACATTCACATCAGTGACCTTTGGTGTTCTGATAGAGTGATACGAGTATCTTTTGTGGGAAAGACACAACCATTAGGTATGATCTTTTATACCGAGGGACTATGACATCACTTGAAATTTGTTGTATCCCACCATGTTTATTTTAGGCACATAAGTGACTATTATGTATTGTCCAATAGTATTGACCATTAATAAATAGTGCATTTTTGTGTTTGTTTTTTATTGCAGGATATATTATTACATTGATGTTTTCTTAATTGTATATTTATATTTTGGTGTGTTTACATACATTTTTTATGACTGCAATGATTCTATATTTTCAAAACATGATGTTAAATTTTAGGGAAATCCATATGATGAGTATTAATTGATTTAAATCTATTTATATAAGAATTCATCTAATGTATTTGTAGTTCAAATATTGAACATGAGATTTATGGATGTATTAACTTGTATATATATTAATTTTTTATTTCCTAATAGGTTTTATTTATCGCACCCAAATTACACTCTTGGTTGGTTATATACATTGTTTTTAAAGACATAGGTCAGGAGAAGTTCATTATGAAGAAAGGAAGATTCTATTTATATTAGTGTTTTAGTTTGGAGGTGATAGACTGTCAAATTGAAACATGTTAGTCAAGAGTTGTCATATTTCTCGATTTGGAACGCTTGGATTTGTTATATCTCTCATTTATTCTTCTTTTTACATTGTTAGTTTCTCTTATTTTAAGATATTTGATACTTTCATGGTTATTTAAATTATACCACAATAAATAATGTGATATATTTGGTGATTGTTCTGGTTTACTAGGGTTAGTTAATTACAATATATATCATCTTTGATAAAACTATAGAATCTTAGGACTCTAATGTACATTCATGTCCTATTCCACATAAGTATTTAATGGATAAATATTCTCTCATATGTTCCCCATCATTTGTTTATATTTACATTAATTGTTACTCAAGATTATCAAAAGTCACTTGTAGAATCTTTGGTTGATCATTAGTAAGAATACCCTCTTGAATAAAATATGTATGATAAAGGCCTATGAGATATATAGGTCACAAAACAAATAATATTCATGTTATAGATGACAATATCCCCTCATTTTTCAATCAAAAAATATCTCACTAAATACCGCAGGGCGTATTAATGATATAATTGGTAGGAAACAAAAATCCATGATCATCACCATAATCAATCATATCCCAAAATATCTATAAACTATTATACATTTGAACAATAGTGCAACATTATTCTTCACATTCCTCAGAACCTATCCCAGTTACATTTCTCTAAAGGATATCATAGTCCTACGATAAAATATTGACAATAGATCATTTTTTTGTTGAAGTGGTATGTCATGATGTACATACCAATGGTTAAGGATGTGTTCCTCCATCCAATACATTCTTATAGAAATATGGATGTACTGTATCAAAGAAATATGTACCAATGTTTCATGTGATCTTTTAATTCCTAAATCTATTTTAATTAATTTCATCATTATTGTTCTCTAAGAAACCATAGATCACTACAAATATAATTATGTGGATGAAAAAGTATTTACCCAAGGGATATTATGGTAATAGGTACAACCTCATGTAAATATACACAGTAATAATTATATAAAATGAATAGGCCTCACTAGTGTTGTTTTGGGAACCACATCCAACAACACACAAAAAAATTAAAAAATCAAGGTTTTACTTATTATTCATTTATAATCAAATCCATACAAAACAAATATATAATATTTTAGAATAAATAATTTCCTTCATGATATTGAAGTTATCCAATAGAATACCACAAATCTATCTAAAGTGTATCTTTATAAATAGTATTATATTAAAAAAACAATGTCTTAAAATATGAATAACCATGTAACATATAATCCATGGTCATTCAAATATGATATAATAATTAAATTTTCATTACCCATAAAAGATGATGGAATTCCCCAAAGAACTGTCCCTTTTATAATATTCTGACTTCCTATCACTACAAAAAGGTAAATATTATTTTTGTGCCAGAGGGACAGCTAGGGGGAATTCACAACAAAAATTCTCAAATGATGATGTGATAAGTTCTCTCACAATCTGACTAGAGGATTGAAATATTAAACAAGACTTGGTACAATAATAATAGAATATATGCCTAGTGTAGGTGGAGCATATTCCCCTACATCCATATTTTGGTAAATAAAAACATACCTTATTCAATGGTAATGGAGACCTATGAATAATTTCAATATCACTTCAACACATATAGTGGTTGATTCTAAGAACACAATTGTATCGAGATGGGTGTAACACAGCATTTTTTTGAAATCATTTTTCATCTCTATCTACCATACTATTTATTCAAAAAAAATTACATATATTTTCCAATGATTTAATCAGATAAAAAATAAATCATATAAAATATTTATCAATTATATAACATAGTATTCATTCATAATGAAAAAGTATTGAAAAGTATCATAACATGGATTATTTAAAACCATGGTTTAATACAACACCGAAATATGTAGTTCCTAAAATAGATCAATAAATAAGGAATAAAAATATATTTACAATAAGAAAAATATCATAGGTCATATGTAAACTTTATAATATAAAATAGCTTACCAATAACTACATGGGAATGAGTGAAATTGAAATGGAAATTATTATTCATAATATTGAATGAATTTCGGTCTTTGTGAAGTGACGGTGCAATTAAATTATTATTTAAATAAGGCAAGATGAAGATAAAAAATATAACAACTAAAAAAATATAGTCAATGGATGTCTGGTAATTTGTGATATGGTCATTTGATATAAAAATAGAGAATAGATATACAGAAGGATGAATATAATACCAATGTATTAATAAAAACTTTATGCAAATAATTAATATATCAACCAAAATATCTTATGGGTATTGTAATAATAATAAATTAATTTTTTCTTATAAAAACTGTATTTAGAGAAAATACGATTATAAGTTATGACATTTTACTGTAACAAAATTAATATATTATTGTAAAATAATGATAAATTATATAAATAATTATTATTTAATTATTTAAAAATATTAAATTAAAATTGATTACAAATATGAATTTTAACATTTAATAATTTAAGAAAACTCATAAGCCTATTTATTTATATTTTGATAATAATATATTTATATAATTAGAATTATATGAATTAGACATTTTTTTATTTTTTGAAAATAAAATCCTTTTAATATTTTACATTTTAATATTCTCCTTGGTTGAATTTCTAGTATATTTATAATGTTGTTGATATTCATTTAAATATTGAAAATGGGTTTTTTAACAAATACTATTACATTTATTATTTCATCATGTTATAATAATTCCATGAAAAAAGAAATATCAAATTTAGGACTACTAGATTAAATTAAATAGTATAATTTTAAATTTTAATATACATTATTAAATTTAAAAAACTATTGTTCGGAATTTTGGAACTAATGTAATCTTTTATTCTAGTGAAAACATAATTTAAAAATTTAATTAAATATTAAAATGACTTATTTTAGTTTTTATTAATTTTAACTATATATAAATATTATATTTTAATAAAAAACCAATTAATGTTATTAAAATAAAATATACTAACAATAATTTGATAAACATTATTTGTATTTCTGAAATTTTACATTATATATAAAATGGTATTTTATGTATTATACACCAACATTAAAATTCATTATCATAGGCTTGAAAAAAATATTATTATAAATAATATTATTTTTGAAATAAACTATAAATTTTTTAAATAAGGCCTTATTTATCATTTTCAATAAAATAATGGTACTGTGGTTAAAAAAATGTTACCGCACTAAATGTAAAATATATCTAACGAAAGTCCTAAGGAAAAAGGACTAAATTTACACAAACATTATATATAAATTCATATAGAATGTTTTTATAAATTAAATCCGCAAAACACAACCACTAGTTTTCAGTTTTCAACTCACATGACCTTATTAGTTTGTTATCATGTAATGATATTAAAAAATTCTACTCCTCTCACCCATAAAAGGATACTTCAATCACGATTTTACATTCTAAATATAAATATTAACTCGTATAGACCCTATAAAATTTATAATATCCAAGAGCACTATCCAAAATTATTTTCTCATTGATCAAATAAATAGCCATAAATCATCCATTTTCACAATGTCAACTAGGAGATGGTTATAATTCTTTACATGGGTACCATTGACATATTAACATTTTTTAATATCAATCATTTTCCAGTATGTAGTTTTTATGGATTATATTATAATTAAATAATAATTATTAGGGAAGATAAAATATATTTTGTAAATAGTATAACCATTATATGACATTTTCACTTCTATAGAAAACATGAGAATATTGTACATGAATACGTGTAGAGTATCTCCACCACTATGTGATGTACTTAATTTCTCATAAAATCCATAAATTTTTATTATAAAATATTATTTATTTGGTAAAAAATATATTTATTATATAATATTTATTATTTAAATATAATTAAATATCAAAATTTCTTCTATTCTGTTTGTTACAAAATTGAAAATGTTTTTCTTGCATACGTGCATGCAACAAATTCAATGAATAGTATTTTTATACTATCAACACTACTATTAATGAATAGTTGTAAAAATATAATTAATGATTAGAAATATTTTTCAAATCATTGATGTGCTTCAATGATAACATAATCAACACATTAAAAGAATCATCCTTTGGAAAATGAAAATGGCGCTCATGTTATGTGAGAGGTAACTACTCTATGTTTGATCTGTTGCAGTTTTCATAACAAAATAAATGGATGGTTACAAAAAAAATATACTAAAAACTATCATTCAAATAAAAATTTCATAAATTATTAAATATTCATTAATAAAATTGAAAATTGTATATTCATTAAAATTTAATCAGTTGACATCACTAAATTTCACAAAACAATCTAGTAAATTGATTCCCTTAAGGAATCAAAACTAAATAAATTATGGTATTATATGGTAACATTATAAATCATTGTTAAACATATATTAAAAAATATATAATATTCATTGAATGAATATACATTTATAAATGAATGGGAATTTAAATATCTATTATGAAACTCATAAAAAACAATCAATGATACTAACATTAGATAATAATAATAAATGAAATCTGCATAATTAATTGTCAATGATCTTTATAAAATACAAGTATAAATGGTAATAAATACAAATATAATTCTATAATAAATTACTAATATGTTTGTATTTATTATAATTAATTTTTAAATCCATTCATTAATGTTTTGAATTAAGGTATGGTTTCTCGTCTGAGTTTTTTCTTTATTACTTTTTACAAATCCACCAAATTTTTTAATTTTTTTTGTTTTATATAATACCTAATTAAAGATTTATATCCAAATTATATTTAAATTCATGTAATTTTGTTTTCCATTTCATTTTTACTATTTCAAGATCATTCATTATAAATTTTAAAATAACATAAAGAGTATCTTATTTAATATCTCATCATTTCTGTTATCAAATTTTATCCAGCAAATCCATATTATTCATCAGCCCAATTTTTTTATTATTTTTATATAAAATTAATATTTTTACCTTGTTACCTTCAAATATGAATTTATCTTTATACAAATTTAGCTACTATTATTATTTTAATCAATTGTTTTGTGTTAAATCTATTTTTATGTAATATATTGTTTTATATCTTTTGTCATCAAACATAGATCTATTAATTTAGCAAGTATCTCCCTTTTAAATATAATTGTTCATGATTACTATTTTTAAATAATTTATTAGGAAACTACTCATTTATAATGAATTTATATTTTAATGCTACATGTTTTATAATTTCTTATTAACATTTACCTCTTTTCAAAAATGTAAAAGTAATATCTTATAATATTTTCTATACAAATAAATTATTCCAACCATCATTTTCAAATTTACTTAAAAAATATCCCTTTCTATGTTCAAATATACATCCAATTTTTTAAATTTATGTTTATTTATAACACAATTTATAAAAATATGATAAAATATTAAAATATTTTCTTCTTCTTCCTATAAATTAATTTTTAATGATCTTAAATATTTTTATCTATAACAAAAAACATTAAAATATTTTATAGAAAAAGTGAAAATTTTATAATTACGTCATTCACCTATTTTCATTGGATATTTTATGAAAATGTTCCTCCTTTTTGTTGACTTTGATATTTATTGATATCTTATATATTTTTTATTCACATAAAATTGATTATTAATATATTAGTATTGATAATTGTGTATTGTTTCGATCATTCAATTTATGATGAATTAAGAGTAGTGTTTTATTTTATGTTAGGGGTTTGTAAAAATATTTCCACATGATGCACTAGTAGATCACCTGAGATAAAAATGATTGGGTATTTTTTGAATTCCTAACCATTTCTCAAATAATTCCATAGAATATTTCATCATGGATAGAGAAATATCTTAGATGTGGGGTTTATTGAAATAAAAATTACATGGATGATGTCAAATAAGTATGATAAACATCAGATCTATGATCATTTTGTTATGAAAATTTTATTATCTTTATGATGGAAATAATATTTTTTTCATTGTTGTCATGATGGTATGTAAAATTTCATGGATTATGACTTAATGTTACGAATTAGATTTAAAAAAATTATTCATTCTGTAACTATTGAGTCATTTATTGTTATTCATTCGATTATTTACAATACCATGCAATATATTTATGTTTTTGAGAATCATCAGATCATTTATATGACATTATATAATTTTTTTATTCATTCCATATTATTCAAGACATTTTTATCCTGTTATATAATTTGATATATTATACCACTTACCGAGAAATAAAACTCAAACTTATTTTTTTATTTCCTTGGTTTCTATGTAAATGAACACACCTCATACTTCTAATTGTAAATCACACGTGATAATTTTGTGGGAAATTTTGTATAAATTTTGTTGATATTGTATTCATTTCAAATTAGTAAACATTCGCTCTTTAGAGATCAACATCATATTTTTAAACAATATTTATTTACTTTCAAAAATTCAAAACAAAATAAGACATTGATGTGTATGTGTGTCAATATATTTTTTGTAATTATAATAATGAATTTTTCTGGTTTCATAAGTTGTTTTCAATGATATTAATAAAAATACATGTTTATTCAAATTTAATTTATAAAGTGAGTTTATGGGGAATCATAATTGTTATCAAATATAGGTTTAGAAATTTTAAAAAGGGAAGGAAGAATACATGATCAGGGTATAACTATGTTTTTATTTATTTATGTCAGTCTATGTCAATGAATTTTTCAGTATTATAGAAAATATTAATATATTTATGGGAATAGAGATGATTGAGGAATATATTAACAGGTGTTTCATTAATGATTCACAAGGATAAGTAATATCTTGGATTCATAGCACATAGTAATATAATAATAAATATTTACAGTTTAATAGGAATTAGTGTTACCAAATACTAATTAAATCATAAATCATAATTATAAGTAATCACAGGCATGTTAAAATTTTGGAAAATTTTAGAGTGTTTAATTTATTATCATTATAAACCCTATATGAATATACAAAATATATTCATGCTATGAAATATTAAAACATAGAGTTCATATACGTAAAATATAATATTTGGGTATTAAATATATCATCACTATATATAAAGTATCTACAACTAACACCCCAACTAGTTTGACACTACTAAAGGATATTCATTTATTGATTCAAATGTTCTTCATGAAAAACAATAAATTATTAAAATATAACAGTTTTGAAAAAGAGTTCGTAACCTGTAACTATTTATAGAATAAACATGAATGGAAAAATATATGGATAACCCAGGTTAAATATGATTTAGTCAACATTAAAATGATTTAATCACAAGCTATAGAACATTGATCTACAAATTTTATCATCTGTTATCACATCAATTTTATTTGTTAAATGGATCCTGAAAAAGAATTTGTAAAAAAATTATTTCTATATAAACTAATATAACTATATAATGAATCATTATTTGTATAAATATTTTCCTCAAATAGAAATGTTATCTTGTTTCTTTTAGGATGAAATTAGGTGTATCATTATGTTTAAAATGATAGTGAGGTAAATATCCCATTATAAATTAAATCATGTTTTTATTATATCTTTTAAATAAACATATATATTTTATTTATTTAATGAAATAAAAATTTTCATGAAAAATATATTAGTTGAAGGAATATTGTAAAACATCATGTTTTTAGAATTTTTAATCATCATTTATCTAAATTATTAAATCCCATACATATTATTACATACATTTCATCAATAAAATTATACATGAGTAGAAAATATTTTATAAAAGTATAATTAAAACTAAAATAATTGTGTATTTATAATAATACATTAATACAAAATTACATAATTATTATTATTATATTCAATTATTTATTATGTCAATTAAGGGTATTTAAATTAAAAACATGTATGAAATTTGAAAAAAAATGTTAAAAAATTTGAATAAATTTGGATCATGTTCTATGAGTAGAATCACCAATATATAAGAAAATGTAATAGTGATATTGAAATATGTAATATAGAAAGATCTATATGTAGTTAGTAATGAGGTATGTGCATTGTAAAGGGAGAATAAAATATTATATGTTCTTAAAGATGATATATAATGAAATAAAATCTAACCATTTCAAATCTGTTCACTATAAATATCATCTTTAATTATATGGTTATTTTATATAAATTCACTCAATGGTTATGTCATACATACTATTATGATTTATTTAATGATTCACGATTTTGGTATTCAAAATTTATGTTAATGTTTTCACATTATTATGATTATATTTTGTTTCATGTTTTTCATGTTTACCCTTACTAATAATTTTGGCTCACCCTTTTTCTGTATTCTTTTCCCCCAAATATAAAAATAGATTTAGATAGGAAAACTAATTGAGATGATATTTATTGTGATGATGAATATATTTCACCATGTTAGAAGATTTTGTTCCGTGTTTCCAAAGACACCAAACTAATATGGTCTTCAGGTGTATAGTTGTGTAATATATTATGTATTATGTAAAATAAGTGTGATTTCCATATATGTATAGCTTTAGTCATTTCAGTAGGTATCATAGCAAAGGTTTAGTTATTGTTTGGAAAATAGGATGCGAAAAAATTAGTGAGAATCATAAAGATATTTCTATGGTACGTCTAGGGATATTTCTAAGGTTAAGTATAACTATAGGTTATAGTTCTATAATTATGGTAACTATCATTAATAACGTAGGATGAAACACAAGATGTTAGATATTGAATGTACACCCCCTTGGTAATGTTGTTTTCCTATTATTATTTTTTCCTCTCAAACTATTCATTTTGGGTTTTAAAAACGGCTAAACATGGGAGGAATCTTGTTAATGAAGAATATGAGGAAGAATGGAATGATATTATTCATGATAAAAAAAATTAAATGTTTGTTGGAAGGTGAAACATTATTATTATGCCTAATTATAAATATCATAAAATGATAAAAAAATCAATTTTTTTGAGTTTACTAACCTAGATAATAATAGAAAGCTGGAGTTTCCTGGTGATCATAGAAGAACTGATGTTCAATTTTACTCATGAAAATTACGTGAGAAGTGAAATATAAAATATTTTTTAAGGAACTAGATGATTCAATGGGTGTGGGAAAAAGGACAAAAATCCAGTAATTGAAAAAATGGTTTGGTTGACACAATGGATAAGGATAATGGTATTTCTAAGACATAAATGACAGGTAAATGTTTTAAATGTGGAATGAATAAGGATTATAAAAATCAATACCCAAAAGTAAAATCTTTTGAATAGAATCAACATGGTAATATGGGTAGTATTTATTTCATTGACGATGAAGACACTACAAACGATATATGAGATGAATGTTGTGTTAAGGAATAAAATGGTGAAGCTCAGTCAACTGTTTAACAAGATAGTGGAATGATTTCATGTTTATCAAGAATAAAGTTTTATAAGAAAATTTATGGTACTACAGAATAAAGAAACCTCAAATTATTTTACACTATTGTTTTTCCTTAAGTATTTCAATGAATATGCTGGATGGTATCAGTAACCCTGGAATTTTATTCAGATGTTTTTTGGGAAAACACACGATCTTTGAATAATGATGGGATAAACATATAATATTTTATTTGAAAATTTTATTGTCCTTATTATTAATATAAGAAAAATGGGATATCATGGTTTTAGTATATAAATTTTTTCTATTTATTTTTGGAGAATGAGTATATTTTGACAAAATGTATGTTTTTTGTAAGGATCTATTGTATTTCTATAATATTACAATGTTTTAATAGAATACATGTTTATCATATTCATATGTTTGGAATGTGACAACAAATAATGACCTTATGATATATGGGATATAAATGCTAAGTTTATTTATTTCACCACTTTCTAAAGATTCATATTTTTAGTTTTTGGAAGGAATTTAAGGTTTTGTATTTATGGATAATATGAGTTATAATCTAGTTTATGTTTGATAGTTCAATGTATTATCTCACTATAGGTTGACTCAAGAATATTTCATATCATGTGATAAACATTTTATTGAGAAAGATGTAATGACCTAACATTCCATTAATTGATAACATGATCTGCTAATACAACAAGACTGAAAAATTAAACACCATTTCTTTATATAATGGATTTAGTAGAAATTGTTCAAGGAACGAACAATGGGAACATTGTACCCAAATCAAGTATGTTTTTATTCTTATAAAAAAGTAATTAACATTAGGGGAATGATATAGAACACCACAAATATTTTATAAATACCTTATTTTCTAATAAATCAGATGGTCCCAATGATGAGGTACTTTGGGTAACCATTATGATTCCAAAAATCATTGTTATTTTGACATTTTATTATTTCTCTTTATGATGTGGGTTTCCATGAGAGAAACATTCAAGTAGTAAACCATTTATAACCCCGAATAATTTCGAGGGATAAATTCATTTTTAGTGGGGGTATAATGTAACACCATAAACTTTTAAGACCATTTTTTCAAATAAATTTAAAATTTCATTTATATAATGAAATTCACGAAGATAAACATTCATTTTAAACTAATCCAACTTGTTGTATGCTATACAAAATACCGAGTTAGAGTACAATACACATAACTAAGAGTAATTTTTTTAATGTATAAAATAACTAAGATTGATTTATGTTAAACATAACACCAATGGAATCATTCAAAATATACAACCTTGACTTGTCTTGTATTACACACAGGTGTGTTCTTCCCCAATAGGTTGTGTTGTAAGCAATGTTGAGTTTCACTAATGAATGATATATTATTAAAATATTTTTATTTAATGGTATATAAACTAGCCATAATGAATACTATTGACCACAATTTTATTTTTATATAATATTAAAATTCATCTATTGTATTATCTATATATGAAATATGAAAAATTATGTTTTTCGGATAAAAGAGGTATTTTTCAAAAATAATATTGTTTTACCACCATTTGATGGCGAACACTTTTTAAAATCATGTTTTTGAAATATTTATTAGTTCTATCTAACACAATAAACATATTATTTTTAAGCGGGACATAAAAATTTACATCGGTTGAATTTTTTGTATTTTTCTTGTAAAATTAATATTTTAATGAATTTTGAAAAAAATAATGTATTTTAATTCAAATCTACCATTTTCCCTAATTTATTTGTATAGTAATTTTATATTTTCAATTGTTTATAAGGGTTAATTAGATTATTTTTTATCATTAAATATAATTATGGTCATTTGATGTCACTTCACATTTTAATTGTAGATAAAAACATGTTAATCATTTGATAGTTTTTAATTTATAAAAAACCGCTTTTTGTTTTTTAGAAATAGGAATTAATTGTAAATTAATTTATGAAAATTATGTGTTTTGAATTATAAAAAATTCATTCCATATTTGGAATCATTGGATCACAATTATGTTAATATGTTATTTCTTTGGATAATATGAATAGTAACTATGGTAATATTTATTTACCAACAATTAATGGTAAATCTTGTAAATTATGGTAAATAACAATATGGTAAAGATAATAAAACATACCTAACACCTAAATAAACTAATTGAATGAATGAAAGTAAAACAAATATCACCTATTGGAATGAATTGATTCATTAAATTTAATTTCTTTCATGAAACTGATGTAATTATAATTAAAACAAAAGTAGGTGACATCATGTCATTCTCATATATCTTATATGTATAACAATTTTAATATAGTGATATCCAACATGAAACATAGAACATAAATAGTAATTATAAATATAATAAAATTATGTACATCATGTGTATTTATTAATAGTTTTTAGAGAATAAATAATAATATTTAATGATGACACAATGGTGATGTATAAATTATTTTATTGATAAAAATATAAATAAAATTATTAAAAAAATATTAAAATAAATATCATATGAACTAATTAATGTGATCCACTAATTTTATAAGTGAACATGACATGTTGTATGTGTATTAAATATTTTCTTTTTAATTTATCATATGTGTGGATTTCATTGAATGTCAAATAAATTAATAATTTCAAAATTGATATTATTGATATTTTATAAAAATAGAATATTAACAAATTATTTATAAAGCAAAAAAATATTTAAAAATTACCATGTTAAATATATAATGTCGGTATTGTCATATTGTATCCATTTATGAAAATTTTACAACACATATGTAAATATTTAAAGCAGTTTAATATTTTGAATATTATTACCACATATAAAACTAATTAAATTAAATTAAGATAAATCAAACCGATAAGGTTTAAAATAAAATAAATACTTAAATAAATGTGAATGGTTGAGATTATTCTGACTATAATCATCATATATAATAAGTAAATGTGTTTAAGAGCATTATAAAATGAAATTTAATTTATAATAAATTAATATTTAATGACTTTACAAAGGTTCCCCTCCCATCTCTTATAAAAGAAAACATATACTTCACGTTTAATCACATATCCAAATAAATTTGGCTCGGATGAAACCTAACCATATCTCTTCCAAAAATCCCCCAATTCATCTTAGAGGCTACTATGGGGATAGAAATCCATCATAAATAGTTCTTCTGTGCAAACCGAAAGGAGATACCAGAAAAAGAGGTAATTTTTTACAAACTCTTTCAAAATTCTTCTCTTCTTTTACATCCTCTTAAAATGTTTTTTTCTATAATAAAGTAATATATAAATTATCTTAAAAATTGGAATATGTAATTATAATTATATTAAAACCTTATACGTCCTTTTATCCATCCTATGAATAACAATATCAACATGTGTGCGTACGTACACCTTACCGTCTCCACAGTGTGGATTAATTGTTATTGAAAAATAATTAATTTTTATGGGAATATTGATGAGTATAATGGATGAAAATACTTAAAATAATAAATTTATTATTATTTTAAATTCATATAACATTTAATAACATATTATTTAACCATCAATGGAATTATATTGTTGCTCATTGTACGTACGACTACCATCACTACGACGCGATGAGATTCATCATCCATGTTAACCATTCAAGATTTATTATAAGGTATAGATAATAAATAAGAATTACATATATTAACTAGTAATGATCATTGATATATGTATATATTTATATATATTTCATTTACATACTTATATTCAATTCACTAATGGAACAAAAACAACGTTCATGCGTACTTATGATATATTGTCTCCCTGAACGGTGTATTCCATTTCATTTATCTATCTATTATATATTTCTATATACATAATATATATGATAAATAGGTAATTTTTTAAATTAAATATTTAGATAATTCATGTTCTATGTAATAATATCTAGGATAACAATTCAAAAATTGTATGATAAAAAAACCATTGATACCCAAAAGCGTTGCTTTAACATGGAATTGATAAGTGATAGGGTAATATAAATTCATACGTGAATAATATATGATGTCAAATATATTATTATGGTACTTTTATAAGTTAGTAATATGTTTAGTCCCACTATATTGTATTTTTGGACCCATACTGATGAAATCGGACCTAGGGAAAGTTTAATTTTTCATTCCCTCTTTTATATAAGATTATTTATACCTAAGTATTTACTATGGATATATTTATAAACCATGTCAATTATTTATAAAATTGTTTTTATAAAATTAATACTATTAATATATATATATATATTATTAATTCATTTTTCCAATTTTTGACATTTACTACATGGTATGGAAGAAGTCATTCTTTTATTTACAATATGAGGTATTTTATGAACATTCTGACACAATCACGAGGAGAATGTTTTTTACTTATATGAAATTAATGTATTTGTTTATGATGTCATGATGACTAATTTCCTTGAAGAATACTATACAAAATTAAATACGTATTATCAAATAAAATGGTTTCTTTAAAAAATGAGTGGTATTTTGTGGAAGGAAAACGTTTTTGAAGAAGGAAATATTTTTTTCCAAAAAATTATGCTCAAGTGTTTTATCAAAATTATTTTCCATATAAGATGATATAAGTTTATGTTTATATCCTAATTATTACATTGATTTTATTATAATTATTATTTAATTAGTTTTACCAAATCTATTTATCATATATGGATTATGTTTTGATGGAATGATGTTTTAGAAAACCACAATTTTTCCTTGAGTTATGCTATTGTGAATGGTTTTTGTTTTGTGGAACATGTAAGAATGATTGAATTATTAGATGGGTGGGACATATATATCCCTCCAAAAAATGGGTAAATATTTATATCTCATGAGACAGACATTTCTAAAACTTCATGTTAATCTTATTCAGTAATATAGGATTTGAATGAAATGTAAATCCAGTTTAGTAATATATTGATGGAATGGAAAGTAAAATCTTTTCAATATTGGCCTTTTTCACTATTATGGTCTTGGGAAAAATGACTAGCCTACTATAGAAATCATAGTTTTTTCATGTTAATTTTCCAAAATCCCATTATTTGTGCCTATGTTATTTTATCATGGTTATATTTCCTTTATGATATATGCCGTAATTACACCCAAGATTTTTTTCATGATTCAATGTTTTGATATTAAAAATTTATTCCCATGTTTTCACAATTTTATGTTTCTATTTTGTTTGGTGGTTTTCATGATTTCCCATACTAAGAATTTAAGCTCACATTTTTTATGTTTTCGTTACCCCAGTATATATCGAATGGATTTATGTTGGAAACCTAAAGTGGATGATCTTTTTGTGAGATATTTAAGATAATTCGTCGTGATAGAAGATTACGTTACAAGTTTACAATGAAACTAAACAATTATGATCATTTGGCATATAATTGTGTAATTTATTTTGTTTTCCACCAACGTTTTGAAATTTCTGTATATGTCTTTCTTGGGTCATTACTGTTGGTATTGAAGTAATGATTTATTTAACCGTTAGAAACTATGATACGATAACATTAGTATGATCCCTATAGATACTTCTAGGATATATTAAGGGAAGACCATATGAATAAGTAGGACTATTGATTGTAGTCCTAGACTAAAAGGTACTATCATGAATAACCTATGATGTTATAGATTGAATGTACTCCCTCGTGGTTATATACTTTTCCTAATATGATATTCGCCTCTCACACTATTCATTTTGTTTTAAGAAAATGGTCGTAAATAGAATGATTCGTGTTATTAAAGAATATGATGGACAATAGAATGATATTTTTTATGAAAAGCCAAATGAAATTGATGTTTGAGGGAGAAACATTGATATTATTCTCAATCAATAATATCATAATACGATAAATAATATCAACATTGGTGAGTTTTCTAACCCAGATAATAAGAGAATGATGGAGTTTCATGGTGATCATAGAAGAAATAAAGTTCAATTTTTATCTTGTAAATAATATAGGAAGAAGCATCAATGGGAATTTTTTGAAGGAAATAGAAGATTATTTTGGTGTGTAAAATAAGGACACAATGAAAATAATTTCAATGGAAAAGGTCATGTTAACACAATGGACAAGGATAATGGTATTTCTAATACATAAATGATGGTTAAATGTTTGAAATGTGGAATATATGAGAATAATAAAAATAGAAGCCTTAAAAGAAAATATCATATAAATAATCAGCATGGTAGTATGGGTAGTATTTAGGTTTCTAAATATTAAGAGACTAAAAATTATATATGAGATGAGATCTGTGTTATGGAATAATATGATGAAGCTCGATCAATGCTTTCAGATGATAGTGGAATGATTGCATGATTATAAGTAATTTCCATGTAATAGTAATTTTAATGTACTATGAAATTAAAAATAATATAAGGATTGTTAAATTATTGATTTTACAAAATATTTGATAGTTTATGTTGAATGGTACCGATAACCATGAAAATTTATTCCGATTTTTTTTTGCAAAACACATGATAAGTGAATACTCATAGTGTAGGGAGATAATGAGTTGTTTTATAGTTTTATTAATCTCAAGATTAATATATGGAAAAAGTGATATCATAGATTGTGTATATAGATTTTTTTTTATTTTTGGTGTGTAGAATGATTTAATTTTTACAGTATGAATTTTTTAACTAAGATTATATGGTAATTCATATTATTATAATATTTCAAGTGAATACATGATTAACATATTCACATGTTCAGAATGTGATAACAAAGAACAAACTTATTTGATATGGGAGATAAATGTTAAGTTGATTAAGTTGAACTATTTTTAGTGTTTTATATTTTATGTTTTTGGAAGGATTGTAATGTTATCAAATTATGGATATTAAGAGTTATACTTCGGTTGAATATTATTAAATCAATATATTATCTCACTTTAAGTACATTCATGTGTATTTGTTAACCTTTGATAACCTTTTTTTAGAAAATTTGAATGAACTATCATTCTATTTATTTATCTCATGATCTGCTAACACATCATGAATATCAAATTCCACATCATTTCATTATGTAACAGATGAAGTGGAAATTGTACAAGGAACGTACAACGATTATATTATACCTAATCAAGTAAGTATTTATTGTCATGAAAAATTATATAACATTTGGGAAAGGATATTGAACATAAAAAATTATATCTTATTTTTTCTTATCTAATGAGTCAGATGGATCCTTAAATCATCATAGATATATGGCACTCTAGTTGTCAACATTCTCCAAACATTGTTCTCTATCACAAACCATCATAACATGATGTTTGATTATTTTCTTCCATATACATGTTTTATCTAAATACCTATGTTCTCATATGTAGAAACCATGTGATTATTTAATATGGGTAACATTTTTGATTCAAAAATACATTTTTTAAAATGATGTTTTGTTATTTTATTTTTCGATGTGGGTTTTCATAAATGAAACATTAAAGTAGTAATCCTTTTATGATCCCAAAACATTTAGGTGGAAAATCATTTTAATTGTGGTATAATGTAACTCATCATGTTTTTATGGACCATTTTTGTTGAATATATTCAAATTTTCCTTTGTATCTTATAATGTACTAACATAAACATTCATTTCACACTAAACTGACTTGTTGTATGTTACAGACAACATCGAATTGGCGTACGATACACACAACACTACTTATAGATTTTGTTCAAGGGATAAAATACATCGATTTGGATTATGTTATGGGAAAATACAAAGGAAGCTTTCACTACACTCAGCATTGGCATAGATTTTGTTACACGTAGGAGTGTCCTTCCTCAATAGCTTGTGTTGTATGCAATACCATGTTTTAGTATGCAATGATATGTTATAAAAATATTATAATTAAATGGGATATTAACCAGCTGTTTGAAATAGTATTAAAAACATTATAAATTATATAAAAAATTAAAATTTATCTTATCTAATTTTTAGTCATGATATAAGAAACAATTCAATTTTTTAGATAAAAGAGGTATTTTAAAAAAAATACAGTTTTACCTCATTTGGATGGATAACCCTTTTTAAATCTATTTTTTACATATATATATATATATATATATATATGTTATACATGAAATAATAAATTCCTTATTTGGAAGGACATATAAATTAACATTGGATGAATTTTTTTAAATTTTCTTGTAAAATTCATATTTTAATGAATAATGAAAAAATAATGTATTTTAATTAAAAACTACATTTCCCTCTAATTTATTTATATAGTGAGTTTATCTTTTCAATTGGATTTAATGTGTATTAGAATTATGTTTTTATAGTTTAATCCAATTTTGATTATTTCATGTAATTTCACATTTAAATAGGACATAAACACATGTCAATGTTTTGATAGTTTTTACATCTTAAAAACCCATTTTTTGGTTTTTGAAAATGGGAATTAGTTTTAAATCATTTTATTCTAATTAAGTGTTTTTTATTATGAAAAATGGATTCCAAATTTTGAAGCAGTAGGTCCTAATTTTTTTAGGTTACTTTTATTGGATATTTTGAATAGTAACTACGATAATTTTTATTTACCAATTGTTAAAGATAAAATCGGGTAAATTAGGGTAACTAACAATTTCATAAAGATAATAAAATGGCCTTAAAGAATATAAAAATACAATTTGAAGAATTAATGTCAAAAAATATAACATATACTTTGGAATTGATTCATTTAATGGAATTTTTCCTCGAAATTGATGTAATTATAATTAAAACAAAATAAGGTGATAACATGTAACTCTCATATATCTTATAAGTATAACAATTTTAACATAGTGATAAACATGATAAAACATTTAAAATAAAGAGTCTCCAGAAATTTAATTAATGTACCTAAATCATGTGAATTTATTTTGATTTTTTAGATTAAATAATTAACATTAATGCTGAAACAATAGTGATGCATAAAATATTCAATTGATAGAAATATCAAATAAATGGTTTTAAAAATATTAAATAAATATCATATGAAATAATTAATGTTCTCCATGTATTTTCTAGTTGACTATTACATGTTTTGAGTGTATTATATATATTTTTATTTATATTATGTGTGGATTTTTTTTAATGTTAAATAAATGAATAGTTTTATAATTGTCAATATTGATATTTTATAAAAATAACATATTATTAAACCATTTAAAAATCACAATATTTTTAAAAATTACCTTGATTAAGTTTTAAGGTAGAAAATGTCCTAAATTATCCAATTATTAACAATTGACTTTATATAAGCAAATATTTATAACAATTTAATATTTATAATATTAATACAAACATTTAAGTTAAATAGATTAAATAATTATAAATCATAATCATACTATTTAAAATAAAATCAAAACATGTGAAAATTTTAGTTTTTTAGAGGAATTATTCACATAATCATTTTATAATCTAAATAAATGAGTTTGGGAACATAATAAACCGATAATGAATTTCTTATAAATTAATATATCAATATTTTCCAAATGTACCCCTCCCCTCTTATATAAAAGGGCACCACTGTTTCTCTATTAATCACACATCCAAATCCATTTGGCTCATACAAACCCTTCAAAATATCCTCCTAACATCCCTAGATTCATCCTAGATTCCACAAATTGGTTATAAAGTCATCTTAATGAGTCCTTTTGTGCATACCAAAAGAAGATTAATGAAAGAGTGGTATTTTTTTATCACCTCTTTCAAAAACAATTTCTTCTTTTGTCTATTCTAAGGATGTTAGTAAAAATATGTAATAAACATAGTACCTTTTACATTATGAGAATT
This sequence comes from Viscum album, assembly GCA_963277665.1. Lineage (NCBI taxonomy): Eukaryota > Viridiplantae > Streptophyta > Magnoliopsida > Santalales > Viscaceae > Viscum > Viscum album. The sequence continues at coordinate 473,555,234 of OY728141.1, read as the reverse complement.
TATTATAAGTATTTTACAACTTTATATTTCCTTTATCCATCGTACTTATAATAATATCACTATTATTGTGTGCGTACAACTTACCATCTCCAAGCCATGGTGTAATTGTTTTTCGACAATAATTAATTTGGATGTGAATATTTATGAGTATAATTTATGTAAATATAGAATATAAAAAAATTATTATTATTTAAAATTCAGATAAAAAACTATTCCATACTATTTAACTATTTAGGAAATTATATACTTTCTTCTATGTACTTACAGCTTACCGTCTCCACGACGCAATGAGATTCATTATCCATGTTAACTATTCAAGAATGATTATAAGGTATATATAGTAAATAATTATGAAATATATGAAATAATTTTTCAGATTTATTTATGTATATATATATATATATTTCATTTACTTTCACCCATTCAATTTAATAAAGAAATGGAAATAATGTTCATGCGTATATACGACCTAGTGTCTCCTGGTACGTTGTATTCCAATTAATTTATCTATATAATATATATATTTATATACTAAATATATATTATATTAGAATACTACATTAAAGTATATATGTATTTAAATAATGATCTATTTAATAATATCAAGAATAACATGTCAAAACATGTATGATAAATAAAACAATTATTATGAAAATGTTTCTTTAACATTGAATTGATAATTGAATAGGTTATATAATGTTATAAGTTAAACATGTATGTTTTCATAAATATTTTTTTGGTTATGTCACAAGATAATAACATTTTTAAACCCAATATAGAAAATTTTAAGACACATATGTATGAAATCGAACCAAAGGTAAGAGATATTTTTTCAATCTCATTTTTATCTGTGATTGTTTATACGTCAGTATATACTAGGGATATATTTATCAACCATGTCCATGATTTATAAAAATGTTCTCATAAAATGTTTACAATTATTATAAGTATGTTTAATGTCATTTTTACCCATTTATAACTTTTATGACATTGTTTGGAAGAAACCCTTATACTATTTAACATTTGAGGTATTTTTTGACTTTTTTGGAAAAAGTACAAGGATAATGTTTTTTATCTTATACATAATGAATGGATTTATTTTCTATTTTATGATAACTTATTTCCTTTAAGAATACATTACAATAATACAATTTTTCTTTCATAGAAAAGTTTTTTTCTATAATTATTTTTCATTCTGAGGAAGGAAAAAAATTTGAAACAGAAAGAATATTTTTCTATAGAATGAAGTTAAATTTATTAATCAGAATTATTTCCCATCCAATATAACATAGGTTTATGTTAAAATATATATTATTAAATTGATTTTATTTTTATTATCGTTAAATTATATTCAAAAAATTCAATAATTTTATATAGATAATGTTATGATGGAATAATATTTAAGAAATATACTTTTTTGTTCCTTGTGTTATCATATAGTGGATGATTTATATTTTCAAAGAAATGTAAGATTGATTTCATTATATGATTATTGGGAACTTTATCTCCCTCAAATTAATTAACTAAATATTAATATCTCTTGAGATATACACAACTATAAATATAATTAAATCTGGTTTAGTAATACAGGCCTGCAATGACAAGACAATCTAGTTCAGTAATACATGTCAAGAATAGAATGTAAACCTAGTTTAGTATGAGAATTTTTCTAATATTATGATCTTAGTAGTAATTCTTTTGATACTATGTAAATAATATTATGTGATTATTTATTTTCCACAATCCCATGTTTTATTCCAATTCTATTTTAACAATGATATTGTCCCATTATGATATATTCCTTACGTACTCCCAAGATTTATTTCATGACTCGCGATTTGGATATAAAATATTATGTTCTTGTTTTCTCATAATTATTTTTCTTTTTTGTTTGATCTTAATCATGTTTACCCTTACTGATAGTTTTCTCTCACCCTTTTTATGTTTTCTTTCCCCCATGATTCAATGAATGGTTTTAAGTAGGAAAACTAAATGGGAAGATCTTTAGGGGATACTTTTAAGATATTTCGCCATGTTATAATATTATTTTCTATATTTCCAATTACACTAAACTAATACGGTCTTTGGTCATATATTTCAGTAATATATCTTGTATTCTTCAAAAGAATTGTAACGTTCATGTTCATCAATATTTGGTCGTTACAGCATTGGAAAGAATTGATTTTATTTTCAATGAAATGTATATGGTTCTTTTTATGGGTTTCATGTATATCATTGTTAAAATAAATATTTAATATTTAATTATGATAATGATTATTTATGTTTTTCATTTTTCCTATAAGAATTAATTTGAATTTTTTTAGAAAATATTTGGATAAGGAAAATGATTGGATGGGTTATAAATTTAATATTATAAGTCTAATGATTATTTTTAAAAATAAAATTTTCATAAATATTTTAGAGCTAGTACTTTAATAATTTATATTTTTCTCTCATATTAAATTTTTTTTATCATCTGATATTTTAAATTTATATTCTTATGGCCTTTATTTGTGTAGGAAAATATACATGTTATATTGAATGTAAGGAATATTTTTCGTGAAAATAAATGATTATTATTTTTCTATGTTTTATATTATGTAAAATTTATTTTGATTAAAACAATTCATGTTTTATATATATGTATTTATTATATAATATTTTATACCGAATTATATAATACTCTAAACTGAAAATTATCTATGAGAATGTATTCACCTTAATTCGTATATATAGTAGATATAATATAAATTATTTATGGTTGGGTCACAATAATTACAATTAGACCATAGTCTAGATGACATTAGATGATAGTATGTTATTTAAATACAACTTAAAACCCATTTATAACAAAAATTAATAATATATTAATGAAAACTATGATTATTTTGGATAAAAATAAAATATTTTTTTAAATATAATGGATAATGATATAATATTATTTAACAATCTCATTGAATAGTTTACCATAATTTTAATAATATGATAACATTTTCTATTTTGATTTATTAAGTAGTTTGATATAATAGGAACCAATGTAACAATGTGTTTGATGAATCTTTTTGGTGGTAATTTGAATCAGAAAATAATGAAATATGAGTTACACTAAAAACTATAGAAGTTATGATTAACCAACTATTAAATTTTTTAATTAAAATCATGATCCTAGGTGAGTTTCCCAACTCACAAAATTAGATAAACATGAATATATATGGAAGTTATTTTGATGAGTTTCATAAGGATAAAAATATTAAATGAATTATGTTTCATGAATTCGGAAAAGATCACCCAAGAACATTACATCAAATAATGGGAAGATGGCCTGAAGGTAGTAATAGAGGGCATAAAGTAATAATATGCCAATGAAAAAGGAAGAAATAAATTAAATCATGGATGAGGAATAATTTTCTTCCCAATTAACCCATTTAATTCATTAAATTTTAGAGTATAAACATTATGAAAATTTATTTCATAGGGGAAATCTCAAGAATATGGTTCGCAAGACAATACTGATGAAAATTTGTTAATACCTAATGTTATTATTGTCGAAGGAAAATGAAATGATAATAACATATGAATTTTATGTTATATATCATGGATTATGTTTTGATATTATTGAATTAATTTATGTGATTCATAAGTTTTTATCAATAATACTTTTAGGGATTAGTTTGAAATGAATGGTTAATGATTAATGTTTTTACATATATTAAATCAAGAGATATAATGTAGTGGTATAAAATATATTAAATATAATAGAGATACCTTTTTATTTGTTATGTTTTTTTATTAATTCCGGTGTGATTAATTATGTTTAGTAGATGTTTGAAAAATATGTACCAACATGATAAATTTTTTTAAGGATAAATTCAATTTCAATATTGTGGACATAAGATTAATGGTATTGATAAAATTTTGGATTTATATGATAGTAAATGATTAAGATTATTTTTATATATTGGAATCATAATTTTAGGGAACATTATAGTAATTAAATAAATTTTTATTCAAATAATTACAACCCATAAGATTGTTGAAGACTCATCCCATCCTATAAGGTTGTGAGGAAAGAACCAAAAACTAAAGGGTGACAAGGGTGCATCCTCTTCCATAATTCTATATGATGTTTGAGATAGTATGTCCATATATATATTTCTCTATAATGTTTTAATTGATATTAATTATTTTGTTTTTTGGGATCATAGGTTATATCATCACCATGGGATTAGATAATAATTTGGTGATTCAGTGATTTCATAAGTATATTGATAAAATTTGAAGGACCAATAATTTTTATATTGGGGTTTTTAGGAGTCAAATGGTAATTATCTTTCAGATTTACATATGAACATAATGTCTATTTAAGAGGATTTATTTTAATTATTGGCATGACTGTTATATCATTGATATTATATGAATACGAAAAATATATATTTTTATAGACATTAATATTGGTTGACATTATATGTAGAAAAAAATTAAAATTATCATGAAATAGTATGTGATAAAATACTAATAATATTCTGGGTTCAATCTTATTATATACTATTTTGATTAATATTATTCTTAGTTATTAATCTAATGATCAAATTTATTATTTGGTTGGTAATGATTTTTCTTAGGTAGTAAATGTAACATTTCACCAAATGGATACTTATTCATTTTTTATAATCATCTTAAATTGTTTTGAAAATTATGGTTTTGGTTAATTTCATAATCCAATTAGATAATCTTATTATCATTATAATGAATTACCTAAACCCAGTTGACATTCGTTCTTTAGTTGTGAAAAAGTCATCTTGAATACTCATTTTTTAGACCGGGAGATAACATTGTGGTAGAATTAGGTCGAAGGATTAAATTAATAATTTAATATAAGTTTATTTCCGTACTATTATGATATATATCATAAGGAAATTTAATAACAGTAGAACAAGTATATTAAAATAAAAATGTCATCCATTTTATTTTCATACGACAAAATCAATGGACTTTTATACAATCACATATATATATATATGTGTGTGTGTGTGTGTGTGTGTGTTTTTATGGACTCCCATCTCATGATAATATCTTCTATCACTATCTATAAGTACTTTTGAATTATTTTCTTCTTCCATTTCACTTTTTTCACATCTCACCAATGTTTTAAAAAATGGAATACTACTAATGTGATTTTATAAATGAGATTATCTGTAATGTATTTTCTCGTTCCTTATTGATTTTTTATTAATCATATTTATAATGAGGCATTTTAAAAAATAAATTTTAAGAAGTTAAAACCCTTAATTTTTATCCTGATTTCAAATTGTGAGGATGTAAATTCTTAAATAGGATTATAATGTACTACCAAAATATTTTTTGAAATAATACTATGTTTGGTGGCCTATAAAATAAGAAATTTCGAGTTCAAAAAAACCATGAAATATTACAATTAAAAAGTGAGCATTATAACATAACCATTAAATTTGCGGGTATGAATAAGTGTAATTTTTTTGAATATTTACATTCAGATTTCATAAATAAGAAAATTTCATTGATTTTTTTAATAAAAGAATAAAACAAATTCAATAGATAAAATTAGGTGGTTGTTCAAAAAAAACTTCTTCTTGAACAAAACCATTTATAAAAGTACATTTAACATCCATTTTAAATAATTTGAAATTAATGTATGCTACAAAGGATAATAGATTACAAATAGATTCAAGTCTAGCCACCGGAGTATATGTATATTCATTTTATATTCCCCCATGTTGATTATAGCCCTTAAAAACAAGACTTTCTTTATTTCTTACAATGACTCCATTTTCCTCACATTTATTTCTGAAGACCCATTTTACACCAATTACAGTTGTCTCTTTAGGTCTTTCAACAAAAGTCCAGAATTGATTCCTTTCAAATTAATTTAGTTCATCTTGCATTGATTTAATCCAATCTTCATCACCGAAGGCCTCACTTGGGCTTTTAGGTTCGAATTGGGAATGAAAGGCAAGGTGTTCTATTTCATTTCTCAGGGAATTTTTTGTTCTTATAGGTTGATTTAAATCACAAATGATTTTATCGCTAGGATGATTCCAAAAAAACAACTGATTTGGGTTTTGTAAGTTCTTTTCATCCACGTATGGTAGAAAATCATCTGGAGTAAAAGTTTTAGAAAAAATTTCTTGGAAATTTTCCTTATTAGAAATATATTTTATCATGGGTGGATAATCTATTTTTGAAAACAAATATGAGGTTGTAGGTTGAGTTCTTTTAAAAAAAAAGGTGTTAGTTTCATCAAATATAACATGCACTATTTCTTCAACAGTACATGAGTTTTTGTTGAAAAATTTATAAGCCTTAAAAGTTTTTGAATAGCCTAGAAAAATCCCTTATTCTAATTTGGGTGAAAATTTATGTTGATTGACTTTTTTATTCAATATGAATACTTTGCTTCCAAAAAAATTAAAGTATGAAACATTAGGTTTTCGGCCAGTCCACAATTCATAATGTGTTATACTAAGAAAAGGTCTTGTTAAAACATGACTTTTAGTATAACAATAAGTACTAACAGTTTCAGCACAAAAATGAATAGCAATTGAGTATTCATTCAACATGGTTCTTGTCATTTCATATAGAATTGGATTTCTTCTCTCAATGACACCATTTTGCTAAGGAGTTCTTGGAGCTGAAAATTTGTGTGTAATACCTTTCTTACTACAAAAAAATTCAAAATCTAAATTTTAAAATTTACTGCCATGATCACAATGGATAGTTATTAAAGGTTGGTTTTTGAAATTTTTAACATGGGATCTGAAAATTTTGAAATAGAAAATGGCTTCAAATTTCATTGTTAGAAAATAGACCCATGTAAGTCTAGAAAAGTCATCAAATAATACAAATACATTGTATATGCCTCTGATGCTTCCAGTTTGTGAAGGACCAAAAATATCCATGTGCACCAGCTATAATGCATTGGAAGTTGAGACTTCATTGATTGATTTAATTCTAGTTTTATGATGCTTTTAAAATTGAGAAGGATCACAGACCTTTGAAGAATCATATCTATGATACAGTAGATCCTTTAAAAGTCAGTTATTTGAAAGTTTACAAAGGTTTTTTAGGTTTTAGTGTCCATGTATTCTATACCATATCCAAGAGTGTTCTTATATTGGACTCATGCAAGGTAAATTTTGTCTCCTAAGGTCTTCTAAGTTAATAGTGTATACATTCTCTTTCCTATGGGCAGATAGAATTAATTCATCCTTGCAATTGTGAACTAAAAATTTATCATTTCTAAAATTCACAAGGTATCCTTCATCACATAATTGACTTATGCTTATGACATTATGCTTAAGACCATTGAAAAAAAAATTAAATTAGTTCTTTTCCATGAAAAACAATATTAACTATTCCAACAATCATTCCTTGAGAATTATCTCTGAAGGTAACTTTTCCACCTTTTATTTTGATAATATTTTCAAATAAATTTTTGTATCCGGTCATGTGTCAAGAACAACCACTATCCATGTACGAAATTTTCATGTTGTTGGCACACTTAATATTTTCCTGAAAATTAAAAAATTTGTGTTTTGGAATAAAAAATGTTTGGATCCAGAAGGGGTTGATAAAAGAAATTTAGAAATCTACATTTGTTTTGAAAAATGAGATTTATGAAATCCTAAAGACTGAGTTCTTTTAATAGAACAATTTCTTTCTCAGTGTCGACCACATTGACACTTAGTAAAAAATGGGGTACTTTGAAGAACAAAATTGTTATTACTAAAAATTTGTTTAGAATGAGTATAACCAAAACCAAAATGATTCCTTAATGTTCGAATTTGACTATACATATTATCAAAGTTTTCATTTCTATAGGCAAAGTTTGAAAAACACTTCTTCAAGGAAAATATTTCTAACAATAGTTTTAAAACTATGTTTTTATCCTTGAAAAATTTATTTTTGGAACTAGAGTTAGTTTCTAAAATATTTTTCATAGAAATTACATTTTCAAGATCCATATAAAGTTTACCCTTATCTGAATTGGCATTTTCAAGGGTTTTTAAAATAATTTCAAATTAAGAAGATTTCATATCAATATCATTAGAAAGATCGTATAATCCTTTAGTTAAGATAGAAATTATAGAATTTTCTTTATCATGATTTTTTTGTGTTTAGAATTTTTGTTCTCAAGTAGTTCAGAAAACCTAGAAACTTATTCTTAAGAAGGTAATGTATTATCTTCTGAGGAAGAAGACTCTTTATTTAAAGATTTATAATATTTATTGTTTGTCTAATTTTCATTCAAGGATACATTTGTAATAGCTTTAGCATTGTGTACCTTAGCCATGAAACAATGATCTTCAATTAGTAGCATGGATATATGTACAATATTCTTTTGCCTTGAAGATTAATATTATGAAGAATAATCTAATGATTCACCAACAATTTCACTCCAATAATCTTTTTCCTTCAAGACATTATTTGTCTTTTTCATGTAAAACATTTTCTTATTTCGTTCAGAATGTATCTCCATTCTATATTTTCTTTACCGTAAATGAAAATCAGGTCATATGTGACCTACTTTCTTGCATTCATAAAAAGTTACTTCTGAATCTTTATTATACATCCTATCTTTCTTTTTGAATCTGTATTGGAATTAATTCTTTCCCAAAATCTTGTTCATCCTTTGAGAAATATTGGAAAACTCATTATATGAGTGATCACTATCACTTGATTCTGACATAACAACTTTCTTAGCTTTGGATCTTGTTATCCATTAAGGTATTTTAGCTTTATATGTAGTAGTAAAAGATACACTTCCATTTCCATTTTTTTTCTTATTGAAATTAGCATCTCTTTTCATTCTTGTCTCATGCTATAGAAGAGTTCCAAATATTTCATCAAGAGTAATATGAGAAACTTCTATGTTTTCATCAATAAGTATCCTTTTTGACTCCCATTCGTTTGGCATTATATCAATAATATTGTGTACAAGATCTTAATAATCAAGACTTTTTTCTCACATAGATTTTAAAATGTTGACAACTATCATAAATCTTTGTTGAACCTTACATATTGGCTCTCCATAAGGAAAAAGATATCCATGATACTCTGCTCGAAGCATTGCTCTTATTGTTTCTATAACCTTAGATGTACCAAAATGTGTGACTTCCAATTTCTTCCAAATACAGTTGGTTTCATCACAAGATGATATCTGACTATAAATATTCCTAGTTGTTGAAAATAATAGAGTATTGCATACCTTGAAATTATGTTGATATTATTGCTTCTCTTGATTGGTGAAAGTACTATCTTCTTTTCATGGATTTTTATGCAACTGTAAGCATAATAAAATTGTGTACCCCAGTATTACTAAAAAATGTATTCTTTCTATCTCTCCATTATTCATAATCATTCCCATCAATGTTATGTGGTCTAGTTGGATTTAGAATTACAATTGAACTAATATTCATTTCTTCCATCTAATAAAACAACAAAATCTTTTCCACTCCACATGTTACTGCAGTAAGTAGTGTAAAATAGAAATTTGTAATAATAAAACTATTATTTTTGAAAATAAATATATAAAGCAATAGATTTTAGTGGAAACCACCAATGATACCAATTTTTGGACCGATATATAGATTTATATGTATTTTCGATGGATTAATAAAAGATGGGGTTGAATTGTTGGTTTAAAAACCTTTGTGTTTAAACACTTGAGAAATTAGTTTAAATGACCTAAAACTAATACAATTCACAACAAATACAATTAACCACAATTGTGTTAGATATAAAAGGTATTATACGATGCACTACTATAATAAATGTAAATAAATTGTATTCAAAATGAATACAATAATCACAGTAATACAATAGTGTAAGATTCTCTATAAATCATATAGAATCTATTAAGACAACATGTAACAGTATAATTGTAATTGAAAAAATTACAATTGAATATGAAATGAAGAAAGGTAACAATACAATTTATTTTCTAATACAAACAACGGTAGAAATGTAAAATTATTACAATCCATTTATCCCAAAGATAAGAGTATCCTACTACCTATGATAAGAGGTATGTCTTAACACCACCTTGGTAATCCCTCGATATGATGATTGGTACATCTATCTTGTTATCCCCGCAAGCCCTCGATACGATGATCGGTACGTCTGTCTTATTATCCCCACAATCCCTCGATATGATGATAGATATTTTTGTTTGATATCCCCTCAATCCCTCGATATGATGATCGGTACATCTGTCATGGTATCCCTTCATGCCCTTGATTTTGTAGGTAATCGGTACCTCTATCTTTCAAACACTTGAAAGCCATTGATGTGAAGATCAATAGCATAGTCTACCTACCCTCAGTAGTCCTCGATCATTATCACCTGATCGGTCGCATAATGAAAATCAAAGCACTTTCTGAAATACAAAAACTAAGAATGATCCGTACACGTTTTCTAATTTCAAAGCAATCCCACGAACCGAGAGAGAAGTCAAAACGTCTCTCTCTAGAACGTGGTAGAAGAAAAGAATGATCAAAGTCTCTCAGTTGTATTCTCAACTTTAAATGATCTCTTATTTAAAGGCCTCAGGTTCCAACGGTCATATTTCCTCCATCGGTCATATTTATATGGAAAACTCGGAGGGACTTGAACACATGGCATTATAACAGTAATATTGAAAGAGAAAACATGACATCGTTTTGATTAGTTTATAACTAAATCCATGACATAATTTTAGTTAAAACAAATGATATATGAAAATGATAATCATGAGTACTTTTATGTTTTAACAAAGTATTAAATACATTCATGTGATAGAAGAAATAAATATACAATTAGTATTACTAAGTGCAATGTATTGATATGATGCAAAGTGAATGTGTTGCAAAAAAGACAGTACAATTTACATATTCAGTACAGTTGATAGGGTCAGTTCAATTTAGTCAGTATGATAAACATAGATAGAACTATAAACATAGTCAATATGACAAACATAGTCAGTATGATAAGCTCATTCAGTATGATAAGAAAAGTAGGTACGGTAAACATAGTCAATATGATAAACACAGTCAGTACGATAAACATAGTCAGTACGATAAACATATTCAGTATTATAAACAATTGTCAATAGATTTTTTATTTCCAAAACAAGACAAAAAAGTCAAAATAGGACTTTTACTTAACGAAGAGATGCTCGATATCATCCTCAGTCCTGAAACTAACTATTATCCTATAACATTCGATTTGTGCCTTGAACGTTGCAATCCAATCCATACCCAGGATTACATCATAGACATCCATATCCAACATCAAGAAGCCCCATTTTAACTTAGCTCAATCAATGTTTATAGAACATGCTCTACACACAATGGCATGACATTCTCATTAACCAAGAGGAGTTTTCAATTTCAAAATAGAAAGCATCATTTTTAGTTTTAAAAATAGAATGTCAACAACACGAGAAGCAATGAAGGATAGTGACACACCAGTATCAAACAAACTTTCATAAATGTTGATATCAAAAAAATCGTACCTCTTACTATAAATGGTTCAGCCTGATCATCGACAATCATCTACTCAGCTCCATACAATTTCTTCTTCACTATATTGTTCTTCTTGTTTCCTTTCAAAGGTTGCCTTGGTTTAGGAGTCATGGTATTTCAAGAATCATGATGGCTAGCTATACTCTGCTGACGAGACTGATTATGTTGTCCTCATCGAGTAGAAGTATATGATACTTGCGACAACTGAGAAGTGTCTCGAGCACTTGACCTTGAAGCACTGCGACAATAGAGCTGAAGATGCCCCATCAAGTTACAATTATGACATGCTCTGGGCTATGACATACTGCATCATCCCAGGTAAATAATGAATATGACTTTTTCATATTTATTAATTTTTTAATTAAATATTAATTTTACTTTAAAGGTGTTCCTATGTTCAATAGCGTACCCGATACGCAACAACAGATTTCATTGAAATCTTACGTTGCACACTAATAATATAATATAATTATTTTAAATGGTAGTTAACTCTTAGCTGTTGTAATGGAAGGAATGAAAAAAACTAACTACAATTTGATTATACATGTTTATTAAATGTAATTACATTTATCCAACAAAATTTAGAGGCTTAAAATGTGAAGGAATCTAATTTTAAGCATAATTGACATTAAAAGGTCGGTTTATCACCTTTTAATGGAAAACCATTTTTAAATCTAGTATTGGCCACTTTAATAAATTATAATAGACCAAATAAAATCATTCTTTAGAATGGGGACATCAAAATTTACTTTGTGTAAATTTTTTGAATATTTCCAGTAAAGTTCGTTTTTTAATGAATAATGAAAAATATTGTATTTTAATTCAATAATGCTTTTTAATATAATTTATTTATATTGTTAGATTATTTTTTTAATTTGTTTTAAAGTAAAATTAAAATATATTTTTACCATTTAATCTAATGATGGTCATTTAATTAATTTCACTTTAAAATTGGACATAAACAAGTATCAATGTTTTCATAGTTATTGTTTCTTAAAAACACGCTATTTGTTTTGATAACGGGAATTAATTCTAAAATTAATTAACGCCACTTATATGTTTTGAATTTTTCAAAATAGAAATAATTTAAGAATTCGGAATATCAAATATAGCTTAGGCTGCCTTTTTGGTATTTTTCTAAAAAACATCAATTTTTGATGAATAGTTAAACCACTTAGTGGTAGTTAAAAAACTGACTCTTTCATTTAAATGAAATTTTACCACTTCTATGAATTAAATTTAAAAAAATATTACACACATGATTTTTATCAAGAAGTAAAATGTGGTTCATTAAGATTAAAATATTTTTGGGTGAATAGTAACTATTGACTTTTATTTACTGCGGTTAAAGGTAAATAGGGTAATTCAAGGTAAAAAGAATATTATAATTATTCAAAATTTCAAAAACACTTGTCCAAATCTTATTGGTTGAGTCAATTACGACCATGGGCATCTTTGGGTTGATTTTGGGACACTATTGATCCACTTGGGAGGGATAATGACAATTTGGATTAATTAATTTAATGTAAAGACAAAATTTACATTAACAAAAATCATTTCGTAATTAATTTTTATATGGTGTTATATAAGTCATATATTCAACTATAAATAATCATTAGAAAGAAAAATATATTTCGTTCATCATGGTATTTTTTTAATAATTTTTAGCCATCAAATAAATTAATTTATTTATGACACAATAATGAGGCAGTATTGACCTCATTAATAAATGATTTAAATAAATAAGATTATAATGATTAAAATATTATCCAAACCATTTACAATTCTAATTGGATGATTTTATTTCGATCTTGGGTCATCTTATCTTGATCTTTAATGATTTTTGGTCCTTTTGAAACCACATATAATTATATAATAAAATAATATTTCCACACTTTTGAAAAGAGGCCCTCCTCTCCCTTATAAAAGGAGACCATTTATATCCAATTCCTCACACCTGTCAGAAATTTTGCTCATCAAAACTCTTCCCAATTAAGATCCCCACATCCCTATCCCCCCCTTAGAATCCTCAACTTAGGCAGAAGGCCCTTCAAGAAGTCCTTTTGTTCAAACCAAAGGGAGTTACCCAAATTAATGGTAAAGGTTTCTCTTAAATTGTTTTATTTTATTTTACTTCTCCAACCTCTAAAATCTTTTTATTCATTTTATTTGTAACAAAAACAGTATTATAAATATACTAGGATTTTTTTTATGAGAAGTATTTGAACTACACTTACACACACCTCCATATAATGGATGAAGAACATAATGTTTCTGTGGATGGAAAGATAACGCCTCACGAAACGATGATTGTTCAAATATATCCTACCGCCACTCATGGTGGAAATTATGATGGCACTATATTTATATATGATATGTATTATGTTTATTTTTTCTCTATGATTCTTTATTTTCCATTTATATCACGCCTTTATGGTTTCCATAGTGGGTAAATACGATAATCTCATTTGAGGAAGTGCGGACTACCACCCCCTCAATGTGATGTGACTCATTAATGCATTATTTGTGATGTATAAAGGATGGAGTTAATGATATTATATATTTTATTATATTGTAATTATAATATACATATGTATCATTATGTGTTAATTCCATTAAAATAAGAAATAGAAATGAAAGTAGCGTTCTTGGGTATGTACGACTTACCATCTCCATGAACGGTGCATTTCATTTCTTACCTCCAAATGTTATGTACTATTATAAATACATGTATATAATGGATATATATGATATATATGATATCCAAATCATGAATATAATTCTGGATATAATGAACCACTAAACACATGAACAACATGTTATTATAAGAAGTCCATTTTTGACTCAAGTACCAAATATCGACAAAATGGAAGTTAATAACTTAAATGATTACATATTATTTATAACATGGTAATAAGTGATATAAAAGAAATAATAAACATTAAAAAGGTTCTTAATAAAGTTGAAATTAACTTTAGTTTATTATTCAGGATTTTAAAGAACGTTCTAGTCAAGTCAGACACATGGTAAGGGATTTTCTTATCTCACTTTCAATTCCGTGAGATTTCCATTATTCGCCACTAATTTATTAAATTTGGTGTATTGTGTACTGAAATTTGAAATATATTATCATGATTCTCTTTATATTCAAGTTATTCTATGAATAATTTAGTGGTTATTAACTTTTTTTCATATGACTCAGTTGGTTACAACATGGTAAAGGGTTTCATCTCACTTTTTATTCTCGTGAGATTCATGTTATATTTGCCACTATTTCCTTTTGTTTGGTGTATGTACTACCAATTATTGTAATATTTGTGTAATATAATTTTATTTATGAGTATTTACATATTCATTTTATGATCCTTCTTTCATGTGGCATATGTTTTGTAAGTTACCAAATCGGTAAGGGAACCTTTCACCCTCCTCTTTTTTAAAACTCTTCTTTTTTGTTATGACTTTTAATTTACATCTTATTATGTTGGGATATGTTATTATATATCATTATTGATGTAAACATTATGTCCAGGTTTTGAGGTACCCTTTTTATCTCATCAACTCATTTTCTGAATATTAATGAGATGTCTTTAGGCTGTCGAATTTTTACGTGGGAACTTCTTAACCCAATTCCAATTCTTTGGGTTAAACTTGTACATCTTGAATATGTCATCCTATGAATATGTGTGAATGACCTTTGATTGTTTTACACTTAATATCCACTTATATTGGGTTTATTTATATTTTTTACACATAATTATGTGATTGATATATCATTAATTTAAGGACACCATCTTTATAAGGGATTTCATCTCAATTTACATTTCATTTGAGACTTCATTGTTGTTATGCACCAATTCAATATTATATGGTGTATATAATGTACTTTGACATGTTATATCATTAATAACATTATTCTCATGATATTATAATGTTCTAATTAAATTTTAATCCAAATTTATTTGTATTCAAGTGTCTTTATTTTTGTTAAAAAAAACTCTTTAACTAAAATATCATTTTAAATGTCTTAAAGATTTATTCTTCTAAATATTTTCATTAATGTTCGTGTTATGAAAATGGGTTTTAGGATTTATTTATATGGAAATTAATTTTTTCAAATGATAATTCATTTATAATCATCAAAGTTGTATGGGAAACTTTGATTCAAAACTCTCTTTTTAAAAGGTTTTGAAAATGATTTGATAAAACATTGTTTATTTGAATATCTTGATTTGATATATTAGAATGTAGAAATGTTATATTTCCTTTATATATGTGTTATATGTTATGAATATTTTATGGTTATTGGGAATTTTTTACGTATACGGGTGGTTCTGTGATAAACCTAGGGTGGGTAAGCCAGAGATAGCTCTCCAATTCATTGGGTAACGTGACAGAGGTGGATGTGATGTTTCTCCTAAGAGATTTAGGGAATATACTATGATGGGTATTCCAAGTGTTACTCCCTATGTATCTATGATAGATACAATGTAAGTTTGATATGGATGCCATAAGTAATATTTATGATTTATGATTTGTGAGTGTTATTCATAAATCTTATGATTTCATAAGGTATGTTATGATTGAAAAGTATGGTTTCATTGATTTTTATTTATTGATGGACTAATGTTTTCCTTCCTTACTTTATAAACCTTACTAATATTTTTATGCTCATCCTAGGTTTCTGAAATATTTTCTACAGGACTTAAAGATGAATAGGATCAAGGATGGGATCAAGGAAAAGTCAAGCTATCTAAAACATGGAACTATACATGTTTCTTTTTAAGAGTTTTTGTTTTATGAAAATAAAATGGATACTTAGTAGTAGTTTCTACTTGTAATATTCAATTTGTAATTTAATAGTTAAGGCTATTTCCATAAAACTCTAAACCTAAAAATATCCTCAATCTGAATTATTCATTTAATTCAATATTATGTAATGTTTAAGGTCAGTTCCTTATAGTTGCTATCATAGGTCGGTTTAGATAACTTTATAGGTTTGGGAAATTCCATAAGCATAAGTGACATTACCATAATGGTAATGATTCAGAAAGAGTCATAGTTTTTTAGATAAATTGAATGAGATTAAGATAACATGAATAAGTATATCTTAGTGTTTACCCTCTTCATAAGATATTATATGATGATTTTACTGATATAATCACACTGAACTTTTTAGTTTTAGTAAATGGATGGATCTAGCCGAAACCAAAGTCACAGTGGTTGTGAAGATAACTGTGATGGTTTTCTGAATGAGCAACTGAATGATATGGGATCTGCAATGAGAACACTTGTGGTTATTCTCAACAAACTATATAGTGTCATTATTGACCACCTAAACCTTAGTTATCATTATAAGGCATCATATATGCAAGAAAAAAAATCCCTACGAAAGTTTAGGTAATAATCATAAATGTAAGTGTGTTCAAAAACCTATGTGTCAAAGATGTGGAAAGAAACACCTAGGAAAATGATTCAAAGGGACAGAAAGATGCTATAGATGTGGAAATTAAGGTCATAAAGAAAGATCCTACCATGTAAAAAGGATGAATCTAGTTGACTCTAGAAAAGGGAAAGAAGTCCTTTCTGAGGGATCATTTGAGTGTTTTAAATGTGGTGTGCATGGTCATTATACAAACACATGTCCTACAAAGAAGTTTCAGGAATGGTATCACTTGGATCATACAAATATATTTTTACCAACACCTAACGCCATTCCGATTGAGGATGAAGAAACTGACAATGACCAGTGAAATGTATAGATTAATTCCTAACATATGTTTTGATATTATTGAATCTTAGGATATGATTCATGATTTTTTTATGTAGGAACGAATTATTTCAGAATAAGTTGGTAAAGAGTGGTTAAGGTATCATGAAGAACATTGCATGAGTAAGAGGTCAACATATAAGGGATTTAAGAGTTATGTTAGATTTTAGGATGGTGGAATGCTTAAAAGTATTAAGGCTCTTTTGATGATGGGATTACATTAGAAGAATTTTTATCATATGTGTAACCTTGAAGTTTGATATATGAAAATTTTATTCAAGGATTAATTATCTTTTATTTTGTGTTTATATGATCCATGAATTTGAGAAAATTATTGATTAATACATTTTGGGATGCAAAATGAAAGTTTTTAGATAACCTTTGTGGTTAAAATATGTTTTGGTTATTTTTGATGAATTTATCTCTATTTGGGAATGTTATAAAATTATATAGTTTTTGAAAAGGGACAACACGCAAACCGTGTGACAAACCGTCGCATCGGATGAAGGTGTGGAAATCGAACCGACAACCAAAGTGAGACTGGTATTTATCACCTACCACTGGACTACATGAAGTCCCTCGTTAGAATGACTAATTATTTTTTGTTAGATTATTTTACGAATCAGGAATAAGTTGATTATGGGTTATCTATGGAAACGATTAACCTATCATGGAGGACATGTGATTAGGTTAATTACTTTTCAGTATGAGACCTAAAGAGTAATCGGTGTTATTTGGAGATAAATTTTAAGATTTACCTTGGAAGACTATGTGATTAAATTCTTCAGAGACATGGGTTTCAATCTTAGTTTTGATTACTTTGATGAATTTTAAAGATAAATGTTTATTTAATGGTCTTCCATGAACCTTGGGGTTTTTTTGATGCATTTTGGAGATTAAGAGTAGTATTTATTTTTATAAAGGATTATCCTTTTGGTGATTATCTGATATTATACTAAACAGTTTGGTTTTATTTAATATCTAAAGTCATTTGAAATATATATTTTAGCTTTTGTGGATTATTTGATTCTCTTGAAGTTGATTATAGCAAAAAAAAGTCATCCTAAATACACATCGTTTGGAGAAAATATGAGTTTCTGTTAGAAATCTAGTAAAAGATGAATGTCTACATGATAAGTAAGTATATTTCCTTTTGATTTTTGTTAAGCTCATAGATAAATTCCTCAACAAAAAGTATCATTAAAAAAACCAATCCGATAACTTTTCCTACAAGGGAATCAATGACTGTTTAACCCATCACAAGTTTGTGATTTTTTGGTGGTAAACTTTCTCCTAAACATGTTTCCTATCACTCTCCATCAGAACTTGACCCTTTGTTTTCTTATATATATCAATTTTTTCATGGAATCTTAGTATGGGTTAACTCGGGTGACCATTGTACATCTCTTTCATTCTTTTAATGTGATAGTTTTACATACACTTTTTTTCTAATGTAGGACTTTTAATAATGTTTCCGAGCCCAAATATTAAAATTGCGAGGATGCAATTCCCAAAAGGGGGGAAAGATGTAACATCCCAGGTAAATAAAGAATATTAATTTTTCATATTTATTAATTTTTGAATTAAATATTAATTTTACTTTAAAGGGGTTGTTATGTTTGATAGCGTACCCGATACGTAACAACAGATTTCTTTGAAATCTTACGTTGCACACTAATAATAAAATATTATTATTTAAAATGGTAGTTAACTCCTAGTCGTTTTATTGGAAGGAATGACCAAAAATAACTACAATATTATTATACTTGTTTGTTAAATGTAATTACATTTATCCAATAAAATTTAGAGGCCTAAAATATGAATGAATATAATTTTAAGCATAATTTACATTAAAAGGACGATTTATCACCTTTTGATGGATAACCCTTTTTAAATCTTGTTTTGGTCATTTTAATACATTCTATATGAGCAAACAAAAACCTTCTTTATAATGGGTACATCAAATTCACTTTGTGTAAATTTTTGGAATTTTTCTAATAAAGTTCATTTTTAATGAATAGTGAAAAATATTGTATTTTAATTCAAAAGTGCATTTTAATATAATTTATTTATATGGTTAGATTATCTTTTTAATTGGTTTTAAAGTGAAATTAAAATATATTTTTACCATTTAATCCAATGCTGGTCATTGAAATTGATTTCACTTTAAAATTGGACATAAACAAGTATCAATCTTTTGATAGTTATTGTTTCTTAAAAACAGGCTATTTGTTTTGATAATGGGAATTAATTAAAATATTAATTAATTCCACTTATATGTTTTGAATTCGGAAAAATTGAAATAGTTTTTGAATTCGGAATATCAAATATAGCATAGGCTGTATTTTTGGTATTTTTTTTTGAAAAACATCAATTCTTGATGAATAGTGAAACCACTTAGTGGTAGTTAAAAAAACATATTTCTTAATTTAAATGAAATTTTACCACTTCTGTGTATTGAATATTAAACATCCTACCTACATGGTTGTTATCAAGATGTAAAATGTGGTTCATTAAGATGAAAATAATTTTTGATGAATATTAACTTTTGACTTTTATTTACCGTGGTTACTGGTAAATTGGGTAATTCAATGTAAAAAGAATATTATAATAATTCACAATTACCTCAAAACATTTAGAAACCAGATATTTTGAGTCAATTACGACCATGGTCATATTTGGGTAGATTTTGGGACCCTATTGAGCCACTTTGGAGTGATAATGACAATTTCGATTAATTAATTTAATGTAAAGAGAAAACTGACGTTAACAAAAATCTTTTAGTAATTAATTTTAATATGGTGTTATATAAGACATATATTCAACTATAAATATTAATTAAAAATTTAAGAAGCTATCCAACATCATTGTATTTTTGAAACAATTTTTAGACATCAAATAAATTAAATTATTTATGACAGAATAATGATGCAGTATTTACCTCATTAATAAATGATTTAAATAAATAAGATTATAGTGATTAAAATAAAATCCAAAAAATATCCAATTCTGATTGGATGATTTTATTTCGATCATGAGTCATATTATCTTCATCTTTAATGATTTTTGGACCTTTTTAAACAGAATATCATTATATAATAAAACAATATTTTCACACTTTCCTAAAGAGCCCCTCCTCTCCCTTATAAAAGGATACCATTTATATCCAATTCCTCACACATCTCAAGCCATTTTGATCGTCCAAAATCTTCCCAATTAAGCTCCCAACATCTTTATCCTCCCCTTATAAGCCTTACCATGGGGAGAACGCACTTCAAGAAGTCCTTTGGTTCAAACCAAAGGGAGTTTCCAAAATTAAAGGTAACATTTTATCTTAAATTGTTTTCTTTTATTTTACTTATCAAACCCCTAAAATATTTTTATTCCGTTCTATTGAAACAAAACCAGTATCCTAAATATACTAGGATGTTGTTATGAGATGTATTCTAACTACACATACAGACACCTCCATCTAATGGATGAAGAATATAATGTTTCTGTGGATGGAAAGATAACGCCTCACGAAACGATGATTGTTCAAATATCTCCTACCGACTCTCATGGTAAAAATTATGATGGAAATGTATTTATATATGATATATATTATGTTTAGGTTTTTTTTATGATTATTTATTTTCCATTTATAGCATGCCTTTATGGTTTCCATAGTGGGTAAATACGATAATCTCATTTGAGGAAGTGCAGACTACCGCCCCCTCAAAGTGATGTGACTTGTTAATGCCTTATGTGGGATGTATAACGGATAGAGTTAATGATATTATATATGATATTATAGTGTAATTATAATATAGTTATGTATCATTATGTTTTAATTCCATTAAAATAAGATATATAAATGAAAGTAGCGTTCATGCGTACGTATGGCTTACCATCTCCATGAACGGTGCATTTCATTTCGTACCTCCAAATGCTATGTACTATTATAAATACATGTATATACTGGATATATATGATATATATGATATAAAAATCAGGGAAATAATTTATTATATATTTATCCAATGACCACATGAACAACATGTGATTATAACAAGTCCATTTTTGACTCAAGTACCAAATATTGACAAAATGGACGTTATTAACATAAATGATTACATAATATTTATAACATGGTAATAAGTGATATTAAAGGAATAATAAACATGAAAAATGTTCTTAAGAATTTATAAATTAACATTATTATATTATTCAGGAGATTAAAGAACGATCAAGTCAAGTCGGACACAAGGTATGGGGTTTTCTTATCTGACTTTCAATTCCGTGAGATTTTCATTGTTCGCCACTAATTTATTGAATGTGGTGTATTGTGTACTGAAATTGGAAATATATTATCATGACTATCATTATATTCATGTTATTCTGGGAATCATTTTGTGGTTCTTAACTTTTGGTCATATGACTCAGTTGATTACAACGTGGTAAAGGGTTTCATCTCACTTTTTATTCCCATGAGATTCATGCAATATTTGCCACTATTTTCTTTTGTGTGGTGTATGTACTGCCAATGATTGTACACTTTGTGTAATATAATTTTATTTATGAGCATTTAAATATTCATTGTATGATCCTTATTTCATGTGGCATTTGTTTTGTAAGTTACCAAATCGGTAAGGGAACCTTTCACCCTCCTGTTTTTTAAAAGACTTCTTTTTGTTATGACTTTTAATTTACATCTTATTAAGTTGGGATATGTTCTTATATATCATTATAGATGTAAACATTATGTATAATTGTTGAGGTACCCTATTTATCTCATCAACTCATTTTCTGAATTTTAAAGAGACATCGTTAGGCTTTCAAATTTTTACAATGGAACTTTTTAACCCAATTTAAATTCTTTCAGTTAAACTTGTACTTCTAGAATATGTCATCCTATGAATATGTGTGAAATAATTATGACTAATTTACACTTAATATAAAATTATATTGGGTGTATTTATATTTGACACACATAATTATGTGACTGATTTACCCTTAATTTAATGATACCTTTTTTAAAAGGGTTTTCATCTCAATTTACATTTCCATTGATACTTCATTGTTCTTATACACCAATTCACTATTATATGGTGTATATACTATACATTGACATATTATATCATGAATAAATTTATTCTCATGATATTTTAATGTTATGATTAAATGTTATTCTTCAATTATTTGTATACAAGTGTCTCACTTTTTAAAAAAAACTCTTTAACTAAAATATTATTTTAAATGTTTTAATGATTTATTCTTCTAAATATTTATCATTAATGTAAATGTTTTCAAAACGTGTATTAGGATTTATTTATATGGACATTAATGTTTCCAAATGATAATTCATTAAAAATATTCAAAGTGGTATGGGACAATTTGATTCAAAAATATCTTTTTAAATGGTTTTGAAAATGATTTGATAAAACATTACTTATTTCAATATCTAGATTTGATATATTGGAATGTGGAAATGTTATCTTTCCTTTATACATGTGTCATATGTTATGATATTGTTATGGTTATTGGGAATTTTTTACGTATACAGGTGGTTCTGTGATAAACCTAGGGTGGTTGGGCCTGAGATAGCTCTCCAATTCATTGGGTAATGTGACGGCGGTGAACGTGATGTTTCTCCTAATAGATTTAGGGAATATACCATGATGGATATTCCAAGTGTAACTCCCTATGTATCTGTGATATCTACAATTTAAGTTTGATATAGATTCCATCAGTATCCTTTATGATTTGTGATTTGTGTGTGTTATTCATAAATATTATGATTTCATAAGGTATGTTATGATTGAAAAGTATGGTTTCATTGATTTTTATTTACTGATGGGATAATGTTTTCCTTCCTTATTTTATAACCCTTACTGAGCTTTTTATGCTCAACCCATGTCTTCGAAATGTTTTCCACAAGACTTACAGATGAATAGGGTCAAGGATGTGATCAGAGAAAAGTCATGATATCTAAAATAAGGAACTAGACATGTTTCTTTTTAAGAGTTTTTATTTTATGAAAAAAATGGATATTGAGTAGTAGTGTCTACTTTTAATATTCAAGTTGTAATGTAATATTTATGGCCTAATTATCTAAAACTCTAAACCTGAAAAGATCCTCAATGTTAATTATTCATTTAATTCAATATTATGTAATGTTTAAGGTCGGGTCCTTATACATACAATCTCTATTTATGTGGACTTGAAAACCACATTGATAACAATCGGCATTGCTCTATGTTCTTGGAGGAAGGTTTACTAATCCCACCATCTGGTTCTGATTTCCACTTGAACCATGGAAATAAGTGTCTATTTTCCTCGTGTTCCCCGTAGTTGTGTTCCAACCATTTCGTGTAGGTATCATCATTCATCCTCTTATCGATCCCAAGATATCACATTCAACAATAGTCGCTCTATTCACCATCTCTGTATAATCCATAATACAGAGAACCAAAATATTTGATCAAATATACTTCCATAGCACCAATTCGAAGATGTGTGCCTTCAAAGACGCGCATTTCGTAACCTCTGGTACAAAATAGACAAAATTCATGATCTTAGTTGCATACTCTATGACAGGGAGGCTCTCCTATTTCATGTTGAAGAAGTCAATAATTTTCTGGATTTTTAATGTGTGAGGATAGAATTGTTTGTTGAACAATTCGTCAAAATCCTCCCATGTAACGTCGTCATTCAATTTGCATGAACCACTAAATCCCACCACTGACCTGCAATATCCTTGAGCATATACTTTTACTACATGACCTTGATATCTGATGTTGTGACGATAAGATAAACGATATGATTCATCATACAAAACCACACCTCCAGCTTATCGGGTTCAACGTCACCCCGAATGTTCAGTGGAGTCTGCTTCATGAACTGGATGGTTTGATTCACATGCCTTGGTTCATTTCATCGCTTCCCCATATCCAAAGCATGAAAATCCTGGAAAATACTTTGAACCAGCTCTTGTTCATCCGTGGTTTAGGTGAAACCACATTCTCTGCCACTTCTTCGGGTTGGTTTCGACAACACCTTCCGGGTGACATTTTCAAAACCAACAACAAACTCTATCAATCACACTCTCTAGCGACTGATGTCTTAGTATTTCAAATTATATCACATCAATAGTCACAATCTTGTTTTCTAAAACATCCCTTTTCCCATGTTCAACTATTTTTGAAACCACTTCACTTGGTTTTTAAAATTAAACCATTTTCAAAATATGATAATCATTCACTTTTTGAAAATATTTTATTTGAAAACCAATTCCATACTTTTCAAATATGATCATTTATCAAAATTATGTATGCAATCCTACTGGGATGTAATTCCTCTATAATACATTTCATGCTCATCTCATTGGATAAAACCATGACAATGAGATTTCAAAATTCTATAAGTGTCTCCAAACACTAATTTACCCAACTCCTTACTAACTTGAAGTTCAGCATAAAAGGGTTAGCTATGTCGTTTTATGCTATATATTTCACATTCCGAAATCATACTCCTTTATATGATTCCCACCAAAGGAATAGACAAGAAGAGATTTCTTCTCGAAAACTAGGAATGTTGATGACTACTTCTTTGGAAGGGACCGAAAATGTTGATTCCATTTGTAATGATCCGCCACTTTAAATTGGCATGAGAGTACAAAGAGTCATTATTAGGACTTAAAATACTTTCCCAAGCTTTCAAAGTCTGGCAATAAATTCGGAGGGATTCAAGAAATGATTGGGGAATGATTTTCCCTTAAGAAAAAACAAACCAAACAATCAATCCACTATCAACAAACTATATTATGAATGTCAACAAAACAACCAACTCATACATTACCAAAAAAGAACTACACTATTCCAAAATACAACCCCCAAACCAATACAACCAACATAATTACATATTACTATGCAGAAGACTAAACAAAAGACCCAAAATATGCCAAGACACACTCCATGGCTCCAAACCATGCTCCATGCTCCAAGCCCCACCACATATCCCAAGCATCACCATGAACCACTAACAATGAGATGTTTTACTTTTAACTGTATCCTAGAATATGACATCTACAAAATCACCAAAGTTCCAAATCATGGGTGAGTATAAAACTTAGTAGGTTTCCCTAATGACTTTCATACACATGACACTAGGATAGAAAAGTTCGTCACATTTATATAAAATAGTTTATATAAAACAATTTAACAAAATAGCTTATAACAAAATATAAACTAGTTTCAAAAACCATTTATAACCAAAAGCATAAAAGTGATGTTGAAACCAAATTTTACAACATTTTAATTTTTCAGAAAAATAACTAAACAAGCATTAAAACCATTTCTCAATATTCCTTTGACATACACAATTCATTCTATACATCAACACAACCAACCCTGCATGTAACCTGGATCTCCCTATACTCGTGAGTGGTGATTCATCTTTTCACTATGTCATCCTTAGTGAACCAATTAAAGAGGGAGAGCCCTAACCCTTATTCATCCCATTAATGATGTGGGAGAACCCTAACCCTTATTTGTCCCACATACACCCTTTAACGGGGGAGATCCCTAACCCTATCCATCCTGTTAATGATGGGTGAGACCCCTAAAACTTATCTGTCCCACATGCCCATGAACATACACAACCATCTTGTCAAAAACCAAGTGTGTTCAACCAATTCAAACAATTTCAATACAACTGTACTTTTATTGAAAAACAAAGAATAAACCAATTTCCAAACAGCCACTTAACTTCAATAAAACATTCACTTTAATTTAAAACATCTAATCCAAAACATGTGTCAAATTTCTGAAAAACCCCCATTTTAAAATATATATTTTCAAATTAAGAACCAAAGAAATAATTCAAAATCCCCAAATTTCCATATTTCACAACCATCGCTCAAGAAGGATTCCAAAAAGTGTTCAATAGAAAAATCACAATCAATTCAACACCAAACATTCTATTTGAAAACATTCCAATAATTTCTACTAAGTGGTGTTGATAATTAAGCCTCTTACCTCAATGGTTTTGACAAAACCCCCAATGAATGAAGAATGCACAATAAAACCGGGTTGATTTTTCAAGAACACACCTTAGATCTCTTTTCCTAGAAATACCAAGACTAAATCTCATAATATTTGGAATCCACACAATTAGATCTACCCATAGCCGACATATATCTATGAAACCAAGAGAATATGATAAATAGATCTATGAAACAGATCAAGAATGATGAAGAACAATCACATACCTCAAGAATCCAGCTTTGATTCACCAAGTAAAGACTTTGGATCACCACATAACGATTGGGATAGGTTCTCCTACCTTTAAGGGAGTGTGATCCCAAGTTATGACCACTTAAGAGGAAAACAAGCCATTTAAAGGAAAAAACGTGTGAGATCCACTTTTTTAGGATCTCATTCAAGTGCTTTCACGGTTAGTTCGCACGGTTTGACAAACCGTGCGCTAACTATGTGTTACCTACTGCCTCAGCAGACCCTTGCATGGCCTCATCACACTATCTCCGAAACATTGCTCCAATAGTGTGGGATACACAACCTCAAAAAAGTTAACTACGCATGGTTTGGCCGCATTGCATAGACAACCCATGTTCCCCCGTGGGACTTCCCCTTTCCAAAAAACTTCATTCAAAGTTCACCTGACTCTCTCATTTATCACCCTTATCTTTATAACCATTAAAACCATTAAGTAAGGGTTACATACGAAAAACTGGGGGTATTACATTCTATCTGGGATATTTTAGTTATGAAAATCATTGATAATTATTTTTCAACTATTCAAACCTGGAAATATCAAGGGGAAACAAAAAACAATATTCAGGAATGTAGAGAATCATTTTTGTATGATTTGGAATTATTTATATTATTTCATCATAAATTCCTACAACTGGGCTTGATGTATGGATAAAAATGTACACACAATATCATGGGATTTAAGACAATGTTAGAGGTTTTTTGATTAATTCTATTGATGGGGGATTTGGATGAAGAAACTATAAATTTATTGAGATATCCTTTGGGATATATCATCCAATTCTATTAGTTATATATATATTTTATAAATTACCATGCCATGAAATTAATAAATGATGGAACTCATTGATTGTTCTTAGTCATGGAATATATGTTTTTTACATAAATATATAAATAATTTTATATAGATGTATATGATCAATATCATCTCAATTGAATCTTTGTAAATTGTAATAAATGTCATCCATAGTTTAAGAATTTATTCATCCATTATAGAATATTGTGGGATCATACACAACAATATTAAGTTCATATTCATCAAAAAATATAGTATAATTAAATGAGGAAGAAATAAACCCCTATATAAAATCCATAACTATAAATGTAATGGACAGTATAATTGTTCTTATTCCCCCAAACTTGTAAATTTTTAGCACATTAGTTACAATACCCACTAGACCCTAAAAACCATACCAACCATGAAATTCAACTATTTGAAATATAATTATAACTTCTATTGCTAAATCATATTAATATATATTCAACCATGATGACACACTAAGAATCCATGAATATTATAATATGAAATTGAAAATCGACATTTTGATATATCAAGGTATATGAATGAAAAAATTATCAGACCTTATTAGAAAAATCACAAAACAAACTTCATGGTTACCTAAATACACATAAATGGCATGAGGGTATATAAATTATATTATATAAAAGCAGAGTTATGAATAACATGAATCCATATAATGATTATGAAATTTGGTATGGGAAAACATGTATAGGGAAGTAATGAAATGCAAATGAATCAATAGAAGGAGGAATATGATCAAAAAAATAAACATTGGAATGAATATTGAACAACACAATTTGTTTTATAAAAAATAAAATTAATCAGAATCCAAAATATAATATAACCTTAAAAAAACTACATCACATATCCTGGGAGGTTGTAACAAAGAAATGATTATGTAAATTTCATGGTGTCTGTTTATATGTTAATTAATCTCCACATCGACATTCCATTCATAAGAAATAAATATGAACTGAATTTTAATGATAAATATTGTAATGAACTATGTTCCAATAACATAATATTGGATTATTCATTATTTTTATCATCATATAAAATTTTTAGAAAAATGGTTTATAGGATGACCCATGTTGATGATGCAATAAACAATTTTTGAACATGTTTCATCATTATTTGAACTAGTTCAATTGTGATGGTTTTATTTCATAAAAAAAAAAGAGAACAAGAGGAGAATGGTAATTAGTTATCCAATCAATGAAATACCACATAGTAATATTATATTACATGTTTAATTATATGATTCTGTTTATATTTGTATATGATTTTTATATTCATGAAAAAATAAAATAACCAATTGTTATTATCATCCAAGGAATAACCGTTATCTTAACAAGAAATTCTCTAATTTCTATAATACAAAAAAGAGTTATCATTATAGTTAATAAAGGAAAATTTCACTTTTATAATGTAAATGTTGTGAAATAATGTAATTATTAAGTGGCATTTCAATACATTTTCAGGTAATACGAAGGGGTTCATATGGATCTATCATCATTGTGCCTTCAAGAATAAGAGGAGGTTATGTTAATCTAAATTTTTGAAAGCCTATAATCAAGAAAGGAGAATCATCACAATGATAATATCCTAAAAATATAATTTTTTATGTAGATATATAGGCTATTAACATTTTTTTATTTTGATATCACTACTTAAACCCTTAATATAGTGATATAAGAGTTAAATTCACCCTCTATTACACTTGGTTAAAATCATATTTTTAAAAAGGATTCCCTAATAGTGCGAATCAGTTAAGCTTTTTTTAAGGAATAAAGAAAAAAATTAAAATAAAAAAATTACATAGGACTGGGAATTTATATAAAATAAATTTATCATACCTACAGTTTTCACATAATAAGTGATATATTAATACAATGTTAAATCAACTTGGAAACCCCAATGAAAATATAACCATCCATGAATTAAATTTTAATGAGTGTGGTCTAAATTTTCAAGATTATGGATATATACTGTCATCCCCAAATATGAATTGGTACATATATTGCATGTGTTACCAAGAATGGGGGATTTAATTTTTTGAGGAATGTGGAGAACAATATAATTCTGATATAAACATATAGAAGTTTGTGGTTTTGTGTGGATTATAAAAAACATAATATATATACTCTGAAATATCAATTCACATAACAATTTACTGATCAATTGATTGAGATAGCATTCATGAAATAATTAAATTATTTTCTAATTGGTATATGTGTTAATAACCACATCATAATATACCCCACTAATCCAAAAACAATATTCACATACTCATTTTGTATATTATATTTTGTTCACATATTTATTAATATGTTAACATAACTAGTCACATTTAATATGATCATCACTCATATATTTGTTAAAAAAATGGAATAAATTGTTAATATTCTTTTATATTTCATCTCATTTCATTTTCTTTCATTGGAGATACTATTGTGTAATAATGATTTAGTGCCAAGGGGGTGTTATGAAAAAATTATTTTTCATAACCAAATCAACATATACATAATTGTTGGAAGAGTAAAATTTCATGGGATTAGAATATCAAAATATATTATTATGTTTTAACATAATAATTAAATTGTCATAAGGGATCTCTTGGATCTGACTTCATTCAACGACATTAGGATATTTTGTTTGTATGCAAGGTAATGCAAGATATTTGTGAAATATTGGTCATACAAAGACATATTATTCCCACATTTTATTGAAAAAAATAACCAATTCAATAAATATCAATGATAGAATGATTCCATTAATCTATAAAATGAAAATCAAAAGGAATCACAAATAATAATAAATTAAAATTGGGAATAATACATTGAGCTTATGTTTGATGAAAGATATTTTACAGTGGGGATAATTTTTTATATTAGCAAATAACATCTTCTTTCCTAATTGTTATTTAATTTCCACCCTAAATAATTAATGAATCAATTATACATATTCCAAGAATTATTTACCTCAATTATATTTTACATCTTAAAAATAAACAATTATCTTTTTCTACATGGTTGTTTTATAAATTGACCATTGAAAACAGTGATATTTTTTTAAAAAAATTATTATAAACAAAGATCAAAATATAATAACATTTTAAATTAATATTTTATTTTCTTTATTTTACATAATATGTGTGATGTCCAGGTTATGGAAGCCACCGAGAGGCGCCTCGTACCCGATTGGTTACATGGCCTCAAGCACATTTCCCTAAAAGCCAGAGGCTGCCAACTAGAAGCAAGGCGCTTGGGTGTGAAATTGGGGAAACTATGCTCTAATTGGAAGAGTACACAGCGGATGTAAACAAATATATACAAGAGAGGAAGTAGTAATAATATCATACAAAAATAAACAGTGGAATATTGATAGAATAAACTGGAGAACATATATATAATGATGCATGATACATATTCCTAGGAATGTAGCGAAACAAACCATAAAGATGAAATACAGTACTAAAGGAAAATGGTAATCAGCTCCACAGCATCACAAGCCTATGCTTGTTCCCATGGTCTCAAGCTCCACAACATGTCATGTACCAGATTTAGAAGGGCGATTTCCCTTGTCGATGCCTGCAAAAATATAATCTATTTGGGCCCAAAAACATGGCCCAAATAGGGTGTGAGACAAAATCCTATTAGGAAAACACCATGAGATATGTGACTAACATTCATTGAGTAAATGGAACATAAAAGCACAGGAAAAATTAATCAAGAAAATACGAAATAGTAAACAATCCACAGTTCAATATCAAGCAACAAATATCCAAGTAGATAAACACAAAAAAGTAACCCTCTGGGATGTACCCACTGTTGTTCCCCTCTGGTAATACAAAACAAGTACAAGAAACCCTCTGGGTAGTACACATAGTCTAACCCCTCTGGTTCATCTTAAGCGTAGACTCTCTGAGGAAGCACTCACCATCAATTCCCCCTATAGTCTCGTAATAGTACTAAAGGTGCTCTGGGGAAGCACTCAATGTATCATTCCCCCTCTAGCCCACATCGATGAATTATAGACACTCTGAGGAAGAAATCAACATCAATTTCCCTTGTGGTCTCGCATCGTATGTAAAACAGACACTATGGAGAAGCTCCCAACATCCATTCTACCTATAATCTATACACCAGGTTCTCATGGCCCTGTGTAAGTCAAGAAAGTGTAGTAGCAGGTATCAGCCATGGTAACCCTCAATAACTACTTGTATATTATTCTACAACATAACATTGTAATAGTACAACAATCACACCATCCTACAATACTAGGCATGGGATAGTAAACAGCATCCTAGCAGGAAAACAAGACCCTAAGGTCAAAATAGGCAACACATGCATGGGAAACACAGCCAAAGAACAACAATTCACACTATTCAAAATTAAATAACATCTACTCAAGCATACAACCATAGGATATATACAATAGGTCTAAAACGGTAAACGCGCAATACCCCATTCATGGGTATTGGGAAAATTTTCACATAAAACTAAAATTCTATCAACAGAAAATAACAAACCACCTACCTTGATGTTAGGAGAT
This sequence comes from Viscum album, assembly GCA_963277665.1. Taxonomy (NCBI): domain Eukaryota; kingdom Viridiplantae; phylum Streptophyta; class Magnoliopsida; order Santalales; family Viscaceae; genus Viscum; species Viscum album. Next base: position 473,523,299 of record OY728141.1, on the reverse strand, counting down.
CGCTATAAGTGAAATTTGAGGCTTGAATCACCTTATATCACTAAAGATCTACAATAACATCTAAAATGTTTAATGGAGGATATCTTGGAGAAGAAGAGGAATCAGAAAACGATGATCTAGGAGGACGAAGAGCTTACTGAGGTGATCCCGAAGACATTTACTACAGTCAAATCAGAGATCAGATAGAGGATCAAGGGCTCAAAGAAGTATCATGGTCGTACGGGTGCTCTAGGCCGAATGAGTCCTTGAAGAAGCGTGTTCTGGAGATTAGATGCAACCCTGATCCGTTTAATGAGAAAAATAAATGTTGTGTACTTTTGAAGTACACGGCATGTACTCTACTTTTTTTACTCCTCTTTAAGCAGCCTCCATGTGACCCCCACAGAGCCGTGTGTGTGGCCATGACACGGCCAGAACATGACCTCCTGTGGCAAAGCAGTACACGACGTGTACTCATAAAGTACATGACGTGTACTTCAAAAATTTCTAGAACATCCCATTTTTCTCAAAAATTGAAAAAAAGAGAAATTCATTCCTAAAAGGAAGGCATGGGTTCCTACAAACTTCCCACCTTAAAGAAATTCATCCTCCAATTTCCCTACTGCGGTGTAGAAGAAGAAGCCTAGAACAGCTCGGCCACTGTGCTCGTACATCAGCCTCCCTCTCCCAAGTCTCATCCTCTGCCCGCCCATGCTGCCATATCACTCGTACCAGAGGAACAGACCGGCCACAAGGAACCTTTGTACAGTGATAAAAAATCAAGATAAAATTCTACTTGAAAGATGCATCCACTTCAAACTCAACCTCCTCGGGTTGGAAAACAAGATATGGGTCTGAAAAGTAACGTTGAATCTGATAAACATGGAAGAAGTCGTGCATATATAGTTACCTATGAGGTAACGACAACCAATAGGAAACTGGCACAACTCTCTCCAACACCTAAAATGGCCCAATGTACCTCAGTGAAAGCTTACCCTATCTCTTAATCCTCTTATGTCCCAACCTCGGTGTGACATGCATGAATACCTGATCCCTGACCTCGAACTCTAGAGGTCATCTCCGGTGATCAACCTAAGTCTTCTGTCGAGACAGTGCAATAGCCATCATCTTCCAAATCAACTCTTTCTGATCCATGGTCTCCTAAACAAGATGAGGTCCCAGCAATGAATCCTCTCCTGCCTCCGTCCAACACAAGGGCGATAGGCATGGATTACAGTACAAAGCCTCATAAGGTGCCATCTGAATAGTTGCTTGAAATGTATTGTTTTAGGTAAACTCCACAAGAGGTATATGATTCTCCCAAGAGCTTCCAAAGTCTAAGATTCTTGCTCGGAGCATGTCTTTAAGCACCTGAATCGTACGCTTTGATTGTCCATCTGTCTATGGGTGGTAAGCTATACTCAAAAGTACATATGTACCCAACGCCTTCTGTAGCCTCTCCAGACCTGAGAAGCTAAACGTGAATCTCTGTTTGAAACTATGGAGGGGGGAAATCCATGCAGACGTACAATATCATGGATGTAAAACCATCCCATCTCATGAACACTTAAGGTCTCTTTAATCTGTAGGAAGTGAGAAACCTTCGTAAGCTTGTCAATGACAACCCAAACTGCATCATTTCCTCGAGGTGATCTTGGCATCTCAGTCACGAAATTCTTTGTGACATCATTCCACTTCCGCTCGGGGATGGGTAACTGCTGCAAAAGCCATGCTGGTCAATGATGCTCCCCCTTCACCTGCTGACAGGTGGAACACCTCATGACAAAACCTACAACATCCCTCTTTATACCTGTCCATGAAAACTGATGGTGTGGATCACGATACATCTTGGTGACACCAGGATGCACTGCCCAAACTAAGGAATGAGTGTTCCACATCATCTCTTAGTGTATGTTTGCTGGCACCAATACACACCCCTGGAAACACAAGATCACATCCTCACTAATGGTCCATCCAGGAATAGGGTCGTCTCCTGACACACTTTCCCGTAGGACTAGGCCTTCAGAATCTAATAGCTGCCTCATTCATACACAATAAAGAAGGGTTGAGGGAACAACAATAGAAGAAAGAAACATCTTCCCCTGAATATCATGCACCACAAAATGTATCTTAGAGAACATATCCATAAGCTGCCACTCATTGCTGGCCTCTTGAACTACATGTATCTGAGTCCTCTTGCTCAACGCATCAGCTACCGCGTTGCCTTTCCCAGATGTGTAGTAAAGCTCAAAGTCAATGGACTGTTGGTACCCAACCCACCTTTGTGGTCTCAAATTCAGATCACGCTGAGTTAATATCTAATTGAGACTCTTGTGGTTGGTGAAAACCACAAAATGCTCTCCCAGCTGATAATGTCTCCAACAACGTAACGCATGAACAACAACAACCAACTCAAAATCATGTGTTGGGTAATTCTTCTCAAGTGGTCTCAAATGTCGAGACCTGTATGCAACGACTCCATACCCCTACATAATCATAGCTCTTATACATATATGTAACACCCCAAGATTCCACAGTACGTTTCCCTTGAATAATTCAGTAGCGTGTTTTGTACGGAACTTTGAGTTCTAACACACCACAACTGATCAAACTAGAAGTTATGAATTGTAATACCCACTTTTTGAAATTTTATAAATTTTATCTTTCAAAATGGACTTCATTTTTGGATTCATAATATTTAAATTATCTTAGGGTGAATTTTTGGTATTTTTCTGAAATCTTTCAATTTTTGATGAATAGTGAAAAACACTGAGTTATAGTTTAAAACTGAAATTTTATTTAAATAATTATTTATTTAATTTAGATTTATTTTAGCTCAAAATAAATATATAATAACTATATAATTTCAATGTAATTAATTGGAATCTGTTTATAATAATTTTAGATATATAAAAATATTATTGAACTTGTCATCTTCTTTTACCCACATCCTAGGAGAATTTGCGAATTCACATAAAACATAATTTTACCGCATCTGTGAGTGGAATTTATAAAATACAAGAGACATGGATAATATCAAGGAGTAAAATTTGTTTCATTAAGATAAAAATAATTTTTGGTGAAAAGTAACTTTTTACCTTTATTTACCACAGTTAAAAGTAAATAGGGTAATTAAGGGTAAAAATGATATTATTATTACCCTAACACATGTATTAATTCTATTGGATAAGTATAATTCAACAAAAAACAACCTTAGGAATAAAATATGAATCTCTTTGGTCAACATGGATTAGATTAGGACATTTATTATTATTTAATTCAAAGTAGAGTTAGAAGAGTTAAAATCAATGTTTAATAAATAAAACATTTTTAATATTGGGTTATATATAAGATAAATTAGATTATAAATATTAATTAGAAATAAAATGAAATTTCCTACATAATGGTATTTTATTTATAATTTTTAGACAATATATAATATATTATATTTATGACACAATGATGATGCAGTAATTACCATATTAGTGAAATATTTAAATAATTGATATTATAAATACCAAAATAAATATAATTTGAGACTTTTAATAAATTACACTAATTTTATAGGTTAATTTGACATGTTAGGGTTTATTAAATGAATTTGGTTCAAAGTAATAATGTTGTTATAAATTTATCAAAAACAAAATACCAAATTGTGTCAAAATTGACATAAAAGAGTTTTTAAAAAATATATTATATTATTAATTGATATTCAATTCCTAAAAATATAAGTATAGGCCAAGAGACTTATATAATGATAGGTGTATCATTAATGGACCACTTGAGGTATCTTGTAAGTATATAATAAGTTTATTACCTATATAATATAAAAATACAAAGAGATATGGTAAATGTCAAACTATTTAACTAAGAGATAAATATAAATGATAAGGTTAATATAGCGACCCAAAACATTCTAAAATATATTATTTGAGTGGATTTAGACCCATCCCCACATTAGCCTCGAAATAAGTCACTTTGGAGCCATTATAAACCGAATATTAATATATTATAAAATAATATTTCTAGCTTTTCCTAAGGTGCCCTCGCCCCTCTAATAAAAGGGAACTCCTCCTTATCTCAATTTCACACTGTAAAAGCCTTTTGGCTTGTCTAACCCCTACCCAAATATCCTCCTATATTCCTTCAATTCAACTTAGAGGCCTTAGTTTGATCATAATTCCAACCTAAGAATCCCTTTTGATCAAATCAAACGGATGAACCCAAAGAAGAGGTATTGTTTTCACCACCCTCATTCAAGTTCCTTTCTTCTTCCACTTCTTCATTCTTTCTTATTTCCATTATAATAAATTAACTATAGTTAATTCTATATACTTTGATGTTATTATATATATGGTACAACCATATTCAGTATTCTATCCATCCTTGGAATGACATGTCACCATTCATGCGTACGTACGGCTTACCGTCTCCACGTCGTGGTGTAATTGTTATTCAATAAATTATTATTTTGATGGGTATAATAATGATGTGTAATTCATGTAAATAATAAATATAACATGATAATGATTATTCATATATGATACACCATCAAATTATATATAATTTTAATATCAAAATAATGATATTTTCGCTCGTGTGTACGTACGGACTACCGTCTCCACGAACGCGAGGAGATTCATTCCCCATCAAATCCATTCAAGTATAATTCTCATTTGATGATTAAAAATAATTTATAAGGACTTGATATCATTCTGGATATGAATAAGATACAAACAATCAATAACAAACATGGCTTATGTATCAAAACATATAAAATAAATCAAGTAAGTTAACACCTGAAACGACGATAATACTAAGATATTATTAATAAATCATTGTTAAAAGATCATATATGATGTCATATTAATTTATATGATTCCTTTATAATTTAATAACAATTTTTTCACCATTATACATGAGGTTCACCTACCCTCAACCAAGGAAAATTACAAGGTAAGGGTTAATTTTTACAATATCTTCATTATCTGAGGTTGTGTATACGTAATTATCTACTGGGACCTCTTTATCATCCACCTCCATTTTTCTTAAAAATGTATTTCAAAACATTCTTAATATTTTATAGACTATGTTTTAAAGTAATTTATACACTTTTTATACATTTTATAAGATTTTTATAAAGGAATCTTTTCTTCATTTTCTAAACAAAGGCCCTTTTTAACCTTTTCAACAAAATTATGATAAGAATGTCTTTTTTTTAACTTATACGGTGGGTGCGTCTATTTTTCACCATTATAAAATCATCGAATCTTCCTTTACAATCTTATAAAAAAAATTCAAAGTAAATGTTTTCTTTTATAGTTATGTAACTTTTAATTATTTAAAAAAAGATATATTTCTCTAAAATAGTTTTGATTTCATCTATGTAAACATCCATTGATGGACTTTAATACTATTTGAAGTTGATTTATTATGATACAAAACTTCCATATTTTGTTGAAGGTTTTGTGATATGTTTGACTATGGATATGTTATTTTTTATACCATTCATGGTTTATAGAGAATGTACTGACATTTCGTATTCATGTTTTAATACGAATGTTTATGTTATGTTTAAACCTGTTCAAATGAGCAATGCAATAGACATAATAAGTGACGGGTTGAGCCTTCTATATCTCCTAGATGCATCGGTAGGTATCATGAGTCAAACTAGTGTTGTTCCAAAAGGCCTTGAAAAAATCATATTTATAGACTTGGCACAAGGCCTTGACTATGTGGTTATGATATTTTGGAATTATTCATTCCATCATTATGAATGTGGTTATTGATATTGCATGTGATTATTCAATTAGTAGAATATCCATGTGAATAAGTAAATGAATTTATTTCATTTTATTTCATCCATATTATACATATGTTCATGTATAAAATTCCTTTGTTCTAGTTATACATTGCCTTATATTTTTATGCTTATTTATGAAAGTTCCCGCTATATTTATATCCTTACTGGGCATCTAAGATCAACCCTTTCTATGTTTTATTTTTTCTAGGATGTGAAGAAGTATTTTATGAATGACATGTAGGGATTGTATGAGGGGATATGAGTGTGGTCTATAGAGACAATATGTTGTTGTAGTTTTTCAATTTATGATGTAATGTAAACTTTATGAATGTATCTAGTGATTCCAAGGCTATAAAACTAATTGATCATTCGAGACATGAACTTTTGTGATCATGCCAATTTATGTAATAATGCACCGAATCTGGGTAACTGGTGTCGGGGCGTTACAGATGGTATCAGATAACGTTTATTACAAACATTGAAAGCTAGATTTAGATAACCTATGATTAGAGAACATAGTCTTAAGATAGACTTTGAGGATTAGAATAGAAGAACTTCCTAGAAATTTGCTATTGTATAGATTTTGTGAGTTTTTTTAGCAATACATCTCTGTCTGGATATGAGCAGGTAGAGGTGGCTCTGGCACAGATATACCTAGGGGTAATGCCCAAAAACACAGCTTTGCGCTAGACTCGAATGGAAACTAGTGCACGACAACGGGCCTTGTTGTACTCTTGGTTACGACACTCCCGGGGGATTTGCTTATGATAATTCTCATTTTCCTTACAATACATTATGAAGGGTTTATGAGTATATACTCCCTCAAAGAAAACCTTTTTTATGATTATGTATTATATCCATAAACTGTTTAACTTATTTTAAGTGTTTTAGAATTTTGGAACTATTTATTTTGATTCGTAAACTAATCTTGGGTATGACTTTGTTTAGAAATGTGGCATAGTGGAAGAAATGTAAACTATATAAATGCACGCACTCCATTTAGGGATTTCTCTACTACTCAAGATAATTTTAGTGGAGCTGGTGATTCAACTGGTGCTGATCGGCTAATCACTATACTGGGACAACTCACTCAGGTTATGAATAATAACCTTACCCGTATAGAGCACCCTAATCCATAGTGTGGAAGATCAATGTTAGATCACTTCATGAGGAAAAAAACACCGACATTCAATGGGAATTCAAATCCATTGGTAGCTGAGTAATGGATAATTTCACTAGATAAAATATTTCAGGCTTTGGGGAGTAGTGAAATGAAAAAAGTTTTCATGGCAGTTTACCACCTTACTGGAGATGCTCATCAATGGTGGTCATTTATTAAAAACACAAAGAATGAAAAGTATAAAATATGGAATGGAGGGAGTTTAATGAAATTTTCTTAGAAAAATACTTTCCTCATGACCATCGAGAAAATATGGAAAAACAATTTATCTGTCTAAGGAAAAAGGATTATCAGAATGTCGCAAAGTATGAAGCTAACTTTACAAGGTTAGTGAGGCATGCAGTAGATTATATACGTAACCCAAGAAGTAAGATTGATCGTTTCATTGATAGGTTAAAAACATTTCTCCATCGAGCATTAGTATCACAATCCATATCATCATACGAAGATATTGTCTCGTGTGCTATCAAGAGAGAAAATGAATTCTCTAAGTCTTATGAATTTAAATCAATGAAAGAGAAGAAGAGATCTAGTGAAGACTCTGGGAAAGGAAATAAGGAAACAGGGAAGAAGGGAAGAATTAAATTTCCACCCTGTGATAATTGCAGAAGGGATCACCCTACTGCCTGTCTAAAAGGAAAAGGAGTATGCTAAAAATGTGGACAAAAGGCCATATTGTTGGTGATTGTTAGGGAAATAAAGATGCTACCAATGTTCAATGCTACAACTGCAGGTGAATGGGACATTATGAAAATGAATGTCCTAAGAGTCAGGGGAACATACCTCATAAAATTCCAAGGGATAAAATCCATGATTATGCTATCAATAATTCTAAGGTAGAATCTCTTAAAGACATGGTGGAAGGTAATTTAATGGGTTCTTTCAAGTTTAGAAAATTCTTTATTTGATTCTGGATCATCGCATTGTTTGATATCTTCCCAGTTTTCTAAGAAGATTAGATATTTCCAATTAGATTTAACAAGGGAGTTGTCAGTAAAAACTCTTAAGGGAAGTATCATTGCTACAATGTTCTGTGAATCAGTTCCCATTAGAGAATATATATGTTCTTTATCTGCTGATCTCATCATCATACCCATGATTGAATTTGAAATAATACTCAGAATGGATTGTCTTTCAGACCGTGATGTGAAGATTTATTGTAAGAATAAGGATGTTACTATTTTTTATTACGATGATAAAGAACATGTTATCTTTAGAGCAGAATCATCACCACCTAATTTTTATCTAGAACCACCCCCAGTATCTCAACTAAATTAAATTATTGGGGTGGTAGAGAATGAAATAACTGTGGGTGAAGAAAGGAATGTTCAAATAGAGGATGTACCTATTGTGAAAGAATATGTTGATGTGTTTTTAGATGATTTACCTGGACATCCTCCAGAACGAGAAATTGAGTTTAACATTGATTTAATTCCTTGTTCAAGGCCTATATCGAAGAGCCCATATAGAATGGACACTGTGGATTTAGTTTAAATAAATAAACAACTAGAAGAACTGAGTAATAATGGATTTATTCTCCCCTAGTGTTTCTCCATGGGGAGAACCTGTTCATTTTGTTAAGAAGAATGATGGATCAATAAGGTTGTTCATTGACTACAGGGAGATCAATGCTATAACAATAAAAAACAAGTATCCCCTACCTCACATTGATGATTTATTCGTACAACATCATGGAGCTCAATATTTTTCAAAGATTGGACTTCGATCTAAATATCATCAGTTGTGTGTGAAGAAGGAAGTCATTCTGAAAACAACATTTCAAACCAGGTACAGGCATTATGAGTTTACAGTAATTCCTTTTGGGTTGACTAACGCACCCTATGATTTCATGGATCTAATGAACAGAGTTTTTAAGGAATATCTTGATGACGTTGTAGTGGTATTTATTGAAGATATCTTGATATACTCCATAAGATATAATGGTCCTGAAAATCACTTGCAAATTATCCTGAAGACTCTGAGAAGACATGAATTATATGGGAAGTATAGAAATTGTGAATTATGGATTCTGGAGATTACATTTATTGGCTATATTTTCTCTAAGGATGGAATCTCTGTTGATCCTTCTAAGACAAGAGCAATCCAAGAATGGCCAGCACCAACGACTATAACTAAGGTACTCAGTTTTATTGGTTTAGCAGGTTATTATAGATGTTTCGTCCAGAATTTTTCCCGGATGGCTAATCCATTAACCGAGCTCACATGTAAAGGGGCTAAAATTGTTTGGAAAAAATAGTGTGAAGAATGTTTTGAAGAAATGAAGAAAAGATTAGTCAATGCTGCTATATTGACTATACCATCGGGGAAAGATGGGTTTGGTATTTACAGAGATGATTCAATAAAAGGACTTGGTTGTGTCCTTATGCAGAATGATAGGGTTATTTCCTATGCATCACGACAGCTGAAATTTCATGAGAAAAACTATCATACTCATGATCTTGAGTAAGAAGCTGTAATCTTTTCTTTGAATATTTGGAGACACTATCTCTATGGTGAGATAAGTGAGATTTATACTGATCACAAGAGTTTCAAGTATATTTTCTCACAGAAAGAACTCAACATTCGGAAAAGGTAATGTCTTGAACTACTGAAGGATTATGATTTCATGATACACTACCACATGGGGAAGGAAAATAAGGTGGCAGATGCTTTGAGAAAAAAATATCATGGAGTTTTGAACAAGATGATAATTGAAAGGGATCGAATTTTCATGGATCTAGTGAAGATGGACATGGGAATAACCATGGAAGGTGTAACATCAATGCTTTTCCAAATGGTTGTTAAACCATGTTTACTAGAAAGGATTATGAGTTCTCATAACGATGATTAAGAGTTTCAAAAGAAGATTAAAGCTATGAATGATGGGAGATTGAGTGACTTTGTGTATGAAGATGAAATTTTGACATTTACAAAGAGACTATGTGTTCCCGATATACATGATCTAAAAAAGGAATTATTGGATGATGCTCATAGTTCTAATTTCTCTATACACCCTCGGACCACCAAAATGTCTATATATTTGAAGGAACACTTTTGTGGGACAACATGAAGAGGGAGATTGCTGATTTTTTTTCAAGATGTATGGTTTGTCAACAAGTGAATGTGGGAAGGCTGTGGCCTGGAGGAGTCATTCAACATCTTCCCATACCTTAGTGGAAATGGGATAATATCATGACGGACAATGTCATGGTACTACCAAATACTCATAGAAGGAAGGATGCATTATGGGTCATTATTGATTGTCTTACCAAGTCAGCACATTTTCTTGCTATAAGAGAAGATCTACCACTTGAACGTCTAGAAAGACTATATATTAATGAAGTTGTGAGACTTCATGGAGTACCCCTATCGATTGTTTCTGATCATGGTCCCTGTTTTACTTCAAGATTCTAAAAAAGTCTTCAGAAATCTCTGGATACTAAACTTCATTTGAGCACTGCATACCACCCCCAAACTGATGGACAATCAGAACGGACTATTGAAACCTTAGAAGTCATGTTGAGATCTTTATCACTTGACTTTTAGGGTATGTGGGATCGGTATTTACCTCTGGTAGAATTTTCATATAACAATAGCTTCCATTCAGGTATTTGCATGGCACCGTATGAAGCATTATACTGAATGAGATGTCACACACCAACCTGTTGGGATGATGTTGGTGAATGAAAACTCGTAGGCCCAGAACTGGTGGAGGAAACGATGGAAAATTTGATGGTAATCCAAAGCCACATCAAAGCATCTCAAAGTAGGCAGAAGACCTTTGATAACAACTGAAGGATGGATTTGGAATTTCAGGTAGGATATCTTGATTTCTTGAAGGTATCTCCATGGATGAGAGTTATAAATTTCATCAAGAAAGGTAAATTGAGTCCCAGGTACATAGGACCTTTCAAAATTCAAGAACGAAGTGGGGATGTAGCTTATTGTTTGGAAATACCACCAAGTCTCTCCAAAGTTCAAGATGTGTTGCACGTATCACTGTTCAGAAAATACATGTCTGACCCAACGCATGTACTCTCCTATGATGAAGTAGATCTAGAACCCGATCTGTCTTATTGATAAGAGGCCATCCAGAATCTTGATACCAGAGAACAGGTTCTGAGAAACTGGACGACACATTTGGTAAAAGTTCTATGGAAAAACCATAAGATGGAAGAAGAAACATGGGAACCCGAGGAACTTATGTTGAAGAACCACCCGAGACTTTTTATGCAGTAATATCCTAGAAATTTCAAGGAAGAAATTATTTGAAGGACAAGAGAATGTAACACCCCAAGCTTACACGGTACGTTTCCCTTTGAATAATAGAGTAGTGTGTGTTGTACGCAACGTTGAGTTCTAACCCACCACAACTAATCAAACTACCAGTTATGAATAGTAATACCCACTTTTTGATATTTTATAAATTTTATCTTTCAAAATAGACTTCATTTTTGGATTCAGAATATCGAAATTAGCTTAGGGTAAATTTTTGGTATTTTTTTGAAAACTTTCAATTTTTGATGAATAGTGAAAAACACTAAGTTATAGTTTAAAACTGAAATTTTATTTAAATAATTATTTATTTAATTTAAATTTATTTTAGGTCATAATAGATTCATAATACCTATATATGTTCAATGTAATTCCTTGGAGTCAGTTTATAATAATTTTAGATATATCAAAATTTTATTGAACTTTTCACAGTCTTTTACCCACCTCCTAGGAGAATTTACGAATTCACATAAAAATTATTTTTTCCACTTATGTGAGTGGAATTTTGAAAATCTGAGAGACACGGTTAATATCAAGTAGTAAAATGTTGATCAATAAGATAAAAATAATTTTTGGTGAATAATAACTTTTTACTTTTATTTACCATGGTTAAAAGTTAATAGGGTAATTATGGGTAAAAATGATATTATTATAACCCTAACACATTACCTAATTCTATTGGATAAGTATAATTCCACAAAAATAATCCTTCGGAAGAAAATATGAACCAATTTGGTCCACTTGGATTAGATTCGGACATTTATTATTATTTAATTCAAATAAGAGTTAAAAGAGTTAAAATCAATGTTTAATAACAAAAATAGTTCTAATATAGGGTTATACATAAGATAAATCCAATTATAAATTTTCATTAGAAATATAAAAGGATTTCCTACATAATGGTATTTTATTTATAAATTTTAGACATTAAATAATATATTTTATTTATGACACAATGATGATGCAGTAATTACCTTATTAGTAAAATATTAAAATAATTGATATTATAAATACCCAAATAAATATAATTTGAGACTTTTGATGAATTCCACGAATTTTATAGGTTAATATGACAAGTTAGGGTTGATTAAATGAAGTAGGTTTGATGTAATAATGCTGTTATAAATTTAGAAAAAGCAAAATACCAAATAGTGTCAAAATTGACATAAAAGAGTTTTTAAAAAAAATATTATATTATTAATTGATATGAAATTCCTAAAAATCTAAGTATTGTCCAAGAGACTTATATAATGATAGGCGTATCATTAATAGACCACTTGGGAGTCTCTTTGAGGTATATAGTATTTTTATTAACTTTGTCATATAAAAATACAAAGAGACATGTTAAATGTCAAACTATTTAACTAAGAGTTAAATATAAATGGTGTGGTACATATAGTGATCCATACCAATATAAAATCTATTTGTTGAGTGGATTTCGACCCATCCCCACCATAGACTCTAAATAAGTCACTTTGGAGCAATTATAAGTCGAATATGAATTTATTATAAAATAGTATTTCTAGCTTTTCCTAAGGTGCCCCTCACCCCTCTTATAAAAGGGAACTCCCCCTTCTCTAAATTACACACCATCAAAGCCTTTTGGCTCGACCAAACCCTACCCAAATATCCTATCAGATTCCCTCACTTCATCTTAGAGGCCTTTGTTTGATCATAAATCCATCCTATGGTGCCCTTTTGATCAAATCAATTGGAAGAACCCGAAGAAGATGTAAGGTTTTCACCACCCTCTTTCAAGTTCCTTTCTTCTTCCACTTCTTCTTTATTTTTTATTTCCATTTTAAAATAATAACTCTAGTATCTTCTATATACTTTGATATTATTATAAATATTGTACAACCATATTCAGTATTCTATCCATCCTTTGAATGACATGTCATCATACGTGTGTACGTATGGCTTACTGTTTCCACGTCGTGGTGTAATTGTTTTTCAATACATTATTATTTGGATGGGTATAGTAATGATGTGTAATTCATGTAAGTAATAAATATATCCTGATTATGATTCTGTACATATGATACACGATCCAATTATATATTATTTTAATCTCAAAAGAATGAAATTATTGCTCATGTGTTCGTACTTACTACCGTCTCCACGAACGCGATGAGATTCATTCCCCATTGAATCCATTCATGTTTAATTATCATTTGGTGATTAAAAATAATTTTTATGGACTTGATATCATTATGGATATGAATAATATACAACCTATCCATAACAAACACATCTTATGTAACAAAACATATAAAAGAAAACAAGTAAGTTACACCCGAAATGACGATAATACTAAGATATTATTAACAAAGAAATGTTAAAAGATCATATATGATATCATATTAATGTATATGATTCTTATATAATTTAATAACAATTATTTCACCATTATACAGGAGGTTAACCTACTATCTACCTATGAAAATTACAAGGTAAGGGTTAATTTAACAATCTCTTCATTATCCGAGGTTGTGTATACGTAATTATATACTAGGACCTCTCTATCATCCACATCCATGTTTTTTAAAAATGTATTTCAAAACATTATTTATATTTTTTAGACTAAGGCTTAAAGTCGTTTATACCTTTTTTTGACATTTCATAAGATGTTTATAAAGGAATCATTCTGCCGTTTTCCAAACAATGGTCCTTTTTAACCTTTTCAAAAGAATTAAGTTTAGAATGTCTTTTTTAACTTATACGGTGGGTGTGGCTATTTTCCACCGTTATAAAATCGTCGAATCTTCCCTTACATGATTATAAGAATATTTTCAAATTAAATGTTTTCTTTTATAATTATGTGAATTTTAAATGATTAAAAAAAGAGATATTTCTCTAAAATAGTTTTGATTTCATCTACGTCAACATCCGTTGATGGATTTTAAGTTTATTTGAAGTTGATTTATTATGATACAAAACTTCCATATTGTATTGAAGGTTTTGTGATATGTTTGACTATGGATGTTTAATTTTTTAAACCATTCATGGTTTACAGAGAATATATTGACTTTTAGTATTCTAGTTTTAATACGAATGTTTATGTTATGTATAAACCTATTCATATGGGTAATGCAGTGGACTTATTATGTGACGGGTGGAGCCCACTAAAACTCCTTGATGCATCGGTAGGTATCATGAGAAAAACTAGTGTCTTGGAGCAAGGACTTGACAAAATCTAATTTGTAGTCCTAGCACAAGGCCTTGACTACGAGGTTATGATAGTCTGGCATTATGCATTCCATCATTATGAAAGTGGTTATTGATATTTCATGTGATTATTCGATTAGTATAATATCCATGTGAATAAGTAAATGGAATTATTTTATTTTATTTCTGCCATATTATACTTAAGTTCATGTTTAAAAGGCTTTTGTTTTAGTTATACATTGCCTTAAATGTTTATTCTTATTTATGAATGTTTCCGCTATATTGTTATCCTTACTGGGCATCTGAGCTCAACCCTTTTTATGTTTTATTTTTCCCATGATGTGAAGAAGTATTTTATGAATGACTTGCAGGGACTTTATTAGGGGATATGAGTGTGGTCGATGGAGACAATATGTCATTGTAGTTTTTCACATTATGATGTAATATAAACTTTATGAATGTATCTAGTGTTTCCAAGGCTACTAAACTAATCGGTATTTCGAGACTTGATCTTTTGTGATCATGCCAATGTTATGTAATAATGCACTAACTCTGGGTAATTGGGGTCAGGGCATTACAGATACTTGAAGCATCATAATAAAAAGTATAGATCTTGACCGGCTCTGGACATACTAGCATTGGTGCTGAAGTCAACCTCCCTTTCAACTATTGAAAGGATGACTCACAAGAATCTGACAATAAGAACCATCCACCCTTCTTAGTCGGGCTCATCAGCTATACTGAAAAGCGTGAAAAGTTATGAATGATGAGTATATAGTATCTAGCAATCCCTAGAAAACTCCATACCTCCAAAATGTTCTTCGGCTACTCCTAGGAAACTACTGCTCTCAATTTCTCTGGGTCTACATACACTCTTGTTTCTGAGATAACAAGCTTCATGTATTGAATCTGATCCATCAAAAAGTGGAATTATGAGATCTTAACATATAACTGATTCTCTCTCAGTGTACTCAAAGTGATCTCAAGATGGGTCGGATGGTCGTTTCGAGTGTGAGAGTACCCCATTATATCATCAATGAACACAGTAAATAAATCCAAGTACAGATGGAACACTCATTTCATCAGTTCCATGAACACTATAAGAGTGTTCGTGAGACCGAGCGGAATAACCATATACCCATATAGAATCTAGCTTCAGATAAGTTGTGTGTGTAGGATCTTGGAGGAAGTTCATGATTAACAAAAATGATATATTTTTTGTGGACTATAATCATATTGATTTTGACATTTGTGATGACAAAGATCTAGATAATACACCTATACCCATTCTCATTACTACTCCTAATGTGGAACCTCATACAATTGAATTTATAATTCATTCCAAGATGTTACTTATCCTAATTCTATCATCATCTAAGGTTTTAATGATCCTCAACATGTTGAAGATTGGTAAAGAATGATTGGTACATTGATTTAGTTTTTTAAGACACCTGAAACGATCAAGGATAAATGATACAAATTAAAACAATATAAACCTATAAATATATGGTTGAACTCAATGGTGACATCAAATAACCAAAATGGATTAGAGTGGAAGGAAATCATTGTTCAATTCATTGAACAATTCTATCTAGAGTATATGGTGCTGGTAATGTCTATGTATTTTTATAGATTTTATTATAATGATAAGAATGTGAGAAAATATAAAAACTGATTCAATGATATTGTGATGTTCATATCCATGATATTATAGAAATAGAAGACAAGGATTCGAATGTTCGAGATGAGACATTGATATGATATTTTTGTTTGGTTTTTAGTATGATGATATCTTTTTATGTTGTCATGTGATATAGGTTATTGGTGGTCAACATCAACCCTTTTAGTATATTACGTTTGATTGTGGTTCCTTTTTGTCCCCATGTATTTTCATTGAGTTATATGAAAAGAAAGAAATTTTTTGGTAAGCCTCATGATGTTTCTCAATATTAGCATTCTTCTAGACCACATGAAATTCCTAGAAGATGAAATTTTATGTGAATCTATTGTTGAAATCTGGGGAACTCGAATTGGGTTTTCACTAGGGTTCCCATGATATGTGGTCCCTACATATGGCCAGGTCACATTCTAAGGTTCATTCATATAGTTATCATTATCCATGTAGTGGAAGGGATTATCTGCGCTAAAACATACCTTAGTGATATCAAATTCTTTATTAATAAAGGGGTTCAACCCACATCCATAAAAAAATTATTTTTTACAATGTGGAGGGGTCTTTAGAAGAAGAAGATACAACTACAGTGAGTGTGAGAGGTACCATCAATATTTATTCATCTATAGTGACTACTTTATTTTTCTATTGGTACTTCTCATTCATAAATTTTAACATTAATTGTAAATCTTTTAAATTTTTCTATTGATATTTTATCTTATGTTATTGATATTACTACACCCCTTGTAAGGAGAAGATAACATGGACACAATTGTCCTTGTGGATTCTCATTATCAATGATTCAACATACATTGAATTTTCTATATTATGACATGGAAACTATTTATTTATTTTTCTTGATGGATTGGATAATTTCTAATAAATTCCAAACAGATTTTTATATTCTATGGGTATCGATTACTATGCCTAATTGGCAGTTTCATGTATTTTTTGGGAGAGATTGAAATGATATCAAGTAGGGATAGTCCATTTTATCAAGATTAAGGGAATGTGATATCGATTTATTCTTTGTACCTTGAGTAAGAATAATTCAATGATGGTCTCTATCAATTTGACATTGAATTACTATACATTTTCCCTCTTGGTATATCTATTATTTTTGTGGTAAGAGTGGCATAGTTTTCTTTTAATTTAGTTCTTGTTACACATCTAGTGTGTATACATTCTTACCATATGATACTAGCTAAAATGAAGTGTTGAAGTCTTATATTGATGATCATTTAATGAATGTTTTCATAACCCCTATTGTGTCACACTGGGCGATGACGGTTTTATTTTCTATGAAATATGAGGGAAAACTTCATTTGTGTATTGATTATTGAAAAATCAATCAAGTCATTATAAATAATAAGTATCCACTTCCACATATTGATGAATTGTTTTACGAGTTTAAAGGGAAAAAATGGATCTCATATATTGATCTTTTATATGGTTATCAGAAGTTTAGAATAAAAGAATATTACATTCATAATATGTGTATATAGAATTGGAATGGACATTATGAGTATCTTTCCATTCCATTTGGTCTAAAAAATACTCACAATGTCTATATAGTATTGATGAACATAATATTACATTTGTATATAGATACATTCATGGTTGTATTATAGGATGAAATCCTCGTTTAATCTATGTTCATGGAAGAACATGTGTGTCATCTATGACAATTTATTATTTGTTTAGAAATAACAAATTGTAATCCAATCTAACAAAATGTATTTTTTGGAATCTTGAAGTAAGGTTCTAGGAAAATGTTGTAATCGATCATGTTATATCAGATGATCCAAAGAGCGTGAATGATGTTATGAGATGGGGGGAACTTTATAATTTTTTTGATAATCAGTCATTAATGGGTTTGGATGGGTATTATAACCATTTCATAATGTATTTATTTAAGTTGTATTATATGATGAATTCACATACATGTAAGGTATTAGTGTTTTCTTTGGTTGAGAAATTTCATATTTATTTTTTTGATATGAATTTTTTTTGAATTTAGAACCGGTTTTTACTCTTCCAAATTATAGGAAGAGCTATGGTTCTTATGTGATTCATTTGGTTTGGGTTCACGATATGTCCTTATAAATGGTCAAAATGTTGTTTTATATAAATCATAATAGAAGAGGCCAAATTAAATTCATTATCCAACCCATGACCGTGAAATGAAAATTGTGATGAATGCATTTAACAGTATTCAATGTTGAATTTTCAGAAATTTTTTTATGATGAATAACAACAAAAAGATTTATATATACTTTTATGAAGATTTTAATCACCACCTATATTGTTGGGTTGAATACCATAAATCGTTTGATTTAAATAAATAAAATATAGTAGGGATTGTGTATGTCATTACTAAAGCATTATAATGGAACTCTTATCATGGGATGTGAATGAGTCCTCAGAATATTGGAATATGATATCTCTTTTTCATAGATTCATTTTATAGTATAAGAATCTTGGGTTTTTTTATTGATGGGAAATTTTTAGTATAACTCAGATATTTTAAAGTTGATTTTTAAAGAACAATAACATGATGATTAATTATATAGCATGGGAAATTATATTTATTGTGGGGATATAGTGTATGTGTGTATATTATCCACAAAGGGTGTCCTATTATTCAATAAATGAAATTTTTTACCATTTCCCATGAGAAAATTAGTTTTGGGGTATTGTCAAAATTCAATATGTGATTTAATCCCATAATCCAAAAGGATGTTATATTACATGTTGGGGTGATTCTGGAGACCATGTATGAGATAGAAAATTTATAATGTTTTATTTAATTATTATACATTCCAATATGTCATGAATGAAAATAATGGACCTTCGGGATATTATTAGCCACTTCGTATCCTAACATGGAAGTGGGATGATATTTCTATGCACATTATGGTTAAAATTCCACAAAATAAGAGAAATATTAATCTGATATGGGTGTTGATCTATTCACTAACCATTTTTTTCAAAATATAATGTTTTTTTATTCATCACTAAAATTTGATATAATTGAAATGTCATAATTATTATAGGGATCTTTACCATAGAAAGTTATAGTTTTCAGTTAGTGATCAGGTGTTCATAAATGTTTCCCCTCATTTCGGTCATCGATGCCTTGGGGGGAAAGGGAATCCAGATCTATGTTCTGTGGGACCTGTTGAGGTTTTTGAGATGGGGGGGGGGTTAAATGTGACAAATAATTATGATCTTTTTCCATAGTTGAATTCAATACACATTTTTTCTATGTATCTTAGCAGTAGAAATATCATTCCTTCCATCTCATGTTCTGTAACACCCTAGGTAAATAAAGAATATGAAAATTTTATATTTATCCATATTTTTGAATAAAATGTTAATATTAATTTAAAGGGAATGTTATGCTCGATGGCATACCCAATACGCAACAACGAGTTCTTTGTAAATCTTACGTTGCACTCTAATAATATATTAATATTATTTCAAATGGTAGTTAACACGTAGCCGTTTTATTGGTGGTAATCAATAGAAATAACTATAATATGATTATATAGGTTTGTTAAATGTTTTTACATTTTAAGAAAAGAATTCAATTTTATGCATAAGTACTCTAATATTCACTAAAAGGTCGATTTATCACCTTTTGATGGTGAACTCTAGTTAAAAATAGTTTTGGTAACTCTTATACATTATATTGGACAAAATAAAATCTTTCCTTAGAATCAAGACATCAAAATTTACTTTTTGTATGTTTCTGTTATTTTTTTCGATAAAGATCATTTTTAATGAATAAGTGAAAAATGTTGTATTTTAATTAAAAACCCCTTTTTAATCTAATTTATTTATATAATTAGATAATATTTTGAATTGGTTTTAAAGTTCAATTAGAATATATTTCTACCATTTAATCCAATGGTGGTCATTGGAATTAATTTCACTTTGAAATTGGACTTAAACTAGTGTCGATCTTTTAAAAGATATTGTTTCTTAAAAACATTGTATTTGTTTTGACAGTGGGAATTAATTATTAAATTAATTAATGCAACTTATATATTTTTAATTTTGAAAAATGGACATCATTTTTGAATTTTGAATATCAAATATATCATAGGGTGAATTTTTGGTATTTATCTGAAAAACATCAATTTGTGATGAATAGTGAAACCACTAAGTGGTAGTTAAAAAAACTGATTTTTCATTTAAACAAAACTTTACCTGTTATGTGATTTTAATTTCAAAAATCTGACATACATGGTTTTCATTATGATGTAAAATGTGGTTCAATGGGATTAATTTTTTTTTGGGTGAATAGTAACTTTTGCGTTTTGTTAACTGCGATTAGAGGTAATTAGTGTAATTTAAGATAAAATTGATATTATAAAAATATAAAAATATTTTGACACATTTCCTAACCTTATTGTTTGAGCCATGGACGACCAATACAAACCACGGGTCCATTTTTGGGATCCCATGGAGCCACTTGGGGTGATAATGACATTAATTCCTTTTATTTAAAGTAAAAATAAAAATATCACAAACATGTATTGTTTTACTAAAACAATTTTTAAATTGGGTTGTATATGTTATATTTTTTACTATAAATACTCATTAGAAAGATAAAAATATTTCCTACAACATGGTAATGCTTTTATATTTTTTAGACATCAAAAAAAATTATTTATGACACAATGATGATGCAGTGTTTAAATAATTAATGAATGATTCAAATAAATAAGAAGACAATGTTTAAAAAAATATCCAAAACTTTTCACATTATTATTGGATTATTTTATTTCTAACATGGACCACCTTATATTCTACTTTATTTAATTTTGGAACTTTAGAAACCGAATTTCATTTTATAATAAAATAATAATTTCAAGATTTACAAAAGAGCCCCTCCTCTCCCATATAAAAAGACCCCACTTCCTACCTATCTCTCACACTTATAAAGCCATTCTTCTCGTCCAAACTCTACTCAAATAATCTCCCAATATCTCTCTATTCATTCTAAAATCATCACTTTGGGCATATTCCTTTCCAAGGAAGCCTTTGGGCTCAAATCAAAAAGAGTTACCCGATTTAAAGGTATTGTCCTCTTATGTTCTTTTGTTTATTTTGCTTCTCCAACCCCCTAAACTCTTTTTATTACTTTATTTTGTACCCAAAACAGTATCTTCAATATACTAATATGTTTTTATAAGAAGGATTCAAGCTACACTTACAAACCCCTATGTCTAATGGTTAAAGAACATACTGTTTCCGTGGATGGCGAATTTCTGCCTTACGAAACGATGATTGTTCAATATTCTTTTAACACCTCCAATGGTGGCCATTAAGATGTCACTATATTTATATATGATATATAATATTATTATGTTTTCCTTAAGATTCTTTATTTTTAATTTATGAAAATCCTTTATGGTTTCCATTATGGGTAAACGCGATATCTTCATTTTAGGAAATGCGGACTACCGCCCCCTCAAAGTGATTTGATTCGTTAATTCCATATGTGGGAAGTGTAAATGATGGAGTTAATAGTATTAAATATGATATTATACTTTAATTATAATATATTTTTATATCATTATGACTTCATTCCATTAAATACGAAATAGAATTGAATGTAGCGTTCATGCATACATACGACTTACCGTCTCCATGAATGGTGCATTTCATTTCTTACCTCTAAATGTTATGTAATATAATAAATGCATGTTTATATTGGATATATATAATATATATGATATCTACCTCAAGAATATAATTCTGGATATAATGGATATTTTACCACCCGAAAAACTTGTAATTATAAGGAGTTTATTTTGGACTCAAGTACCAATGATCGACAAAACGACCGTTATTAACAAAAATAATTAAAAAGTGTTCATAACATGGTAATAAGTGATATAAAAGGAATAATGAACATGAAAAAGTTTCTTTAGAAAGTATAAATTAACTCATGTTTATTATTCAGGAGATTAAAGAATGATCGAGTCAAGTCGGACATGAGGTAAGGGATCCTACCTCTCTCTTTCTTTTTAAGAACTATCTTTTATGTCAATTCTTTTAATATCATCTGTATTATGTTGGGGGATGTTATTTTATAGTCCTCTTACTATAAATTTTTTTTTCATTTGATGAGAGACCCTATTTTATCTCGTCAATCCATTTTTTGAAGTTTTATGTGGCACAGTTAGCCTGCTGACTTTTCATAAGGGATTAGTCATCTCACTTTTATTCTAGTGAAATTTATGCTACATTTTCCACTATTTATTTTGAGTGGTGTATTTACATAACATTATTCTACTCTTTGTGTAATATACCTTCATTTATGAGTATTTACATCAATGTTGTACAGTCCTTCTTTCATGGGGTGTACGTTTCGAAAGTTACCCAAGTCGGTAAGGGAACCTTTCACCTTCCTCTATTTAAAAGATATCTTGTTAGGTCTTTTAATTTACATCTTATTATGTTGTGATATTTTATTCTATATCCTTATTGATGTAAAATTTATTTCCATGTGATGATATACCCTTTTTATCTCATCAACTCATTTTCTTTGAATTTAAAAGTGACGTCGTTAGGGTGTCAAGGGAACTTCTTAACCCAATTTTTATTTCTTTGGGTTCAACTAGTGGTTATTGAATATGTCATTCTATGAATATGTGAGAATGAATCTGATTGATTTACACTTAATATACACATATATTGGGTTTATTTCTATTTTTCACACATAATTATGTAATTGATTTATCCTTAATTTAAGGATACCTTCTTTGTGCGGAACTTCGTCTCAATCTCCTTTCATTGAGGCATATTTTGTTTTATACACAAATTTCTTTTATACGGTGTATAAACCCCTTTGACTTTTACTTTTATTCAAAATGAATTTTTTTATATGAATTTATTTACTAAACTATAAAGGGAATGTTTTTTATTACGTATGCGGCAACAATGACTTCTCCACCGCCGTGACCATTATTTTAGTTTCGTCTTCCTCTACATATCATAACTTTTTAAATGAAAAATAAATACCATATACTCTATTATTTATTTTGTTATTGAAAATGTGTTTTGATACTGTTTGGATTATATCAATGTGTTGTTTTGATATCTTGTTATTGAAATGTGGAAATGTTATGTTTTCTTTAAGCATGTTTTATAAGATACGATTATGTTATGGTTTATGGGAATTGTTTATAAAATTGGGTCGTTCCATGATAGACTAAGGGCGGGTGAGCTCGAGATAGCTCTCCAATGAATTGGGTAATGTGACGGAGGTAAAAATTAATGTTTATCCTAAGAGATTTAGGGAATATACTATGATGGCTATTCCAAATGTGACTCCCTATGTAGTTGTGATAGCTACAATGTATGTGTGTTATGTATTCCTCAATTTACCTTCATTTCTTAGGATTTCTAATAGTTATTCATAAATTTTATGATTTCAGGAGGTATGTTAAATTTCTTATGTTTTATTAGTAAAGTGTGTTTTCATTGATTCTTATGTATTCATGGACTAATTTTTCCTTCCCATATTTTAATATCCCTTACTGAGCTTTTTGTGCTCATCCAAAGTTTTTGAAATGTTTCTCCACAGGTCATAAAGTGGAATACGATCAAGGATGGGATCAATGAAATGTCATGATGTCTAAAACTTGGAACTAGACATGACACTTTTGTTCAGGAGTTTATATTTTGTGAAAAAAATGGAAACTGAGTAGATGTGTCTACCTTGTAATCATTGAGATGTAATAGTTATGTCCTAATTCTCTAAATCTCTAAACCTGAAAAGATCCTTAAAAAGAATTATTCATTTAATTAAATATTATGTAATGTTTTAAGGTCGGGTCCTTATAGTTGGTATCAAAGGTCGGTTTAGATAACTTTAGAGGTTAGAATGTTGTTTAAGAATAAGTGACAAGTTGTGTATAACCACAATGGTTATTATATTAGATAGAGTCATTGTTATTTATAAAAGTTGGAATGAGTTTGAGATAACGTGGATATTTATATCTTAGTGTTTATCTTCCACTTTAGTACATGATGATTTTGTTGATATAATCACACTGACCTTTTTGTTTTTAGTAAATGGATGGATCTAGCAGGCACCAAAGTGACAATTGGTTTGAAGGAAACTATGGTGGTTCTCTGATTAAGAGACTGGATGAAATGGGGGATTCAATGATAAATCTCATGTTTATTCTAAACCAACTATCAGGAGTCATGGTTAACCACTTGAACATTGGTGAGTTCTCTAATGCATCATGTATGAGAGAACCAACTTGATATGGAAGTTCGGGTAATAATTATAAAGGTAACCATTAGGGTTTATATGATCCTTACTTTTGAGGTAATTATGGGTTACTATATGTTATGATGGAATATGAAAGACATGAGATAAACTAGAGGTTAAATTATGTTATGGTTATTTTTGAATATTTTATTACTTTTTGGGGAATGTTATAAGAATTATGTAGTTTTGGAAAAAGGACAACACACAGACCGTGGGACAACCCGTCGCGTTAGAAAAAGTTGCGGTAATAGAACCCACAACTAAAGTACGACTGGTCTTTTTCGCCTACCACTGGACTATGTGAAGTCCCTCGTTGGTTTGACTAATTATTTTTAGTTAGATGATTTTATGATTCAAGATGAAGTTTATTTTGGGTTATCTATGTAAATTATTGACCTATCTTGAAGGATATATGATTAGGTTAATTTCTTTTAAATACGAGACTTTAATAGAAGCTGATGTCATTTGGAGATAAATGTTAAGATTTACCTCATAAGACTATGAGATTAAATCCTTTAGAGATTTGGGTTTCAATATTAGTTTTGTTTAATTTTAAGAGTTTTATTGATAGATGTTTATTTATTAGTCTTTGTTGAACTTTGGGTACTGTTTGACAAATTTTGGAGATTAGGAGTGGTTTTTCTTTTTGTAAAAAAATTATCCGTTTTGGGGATTATCTAATCTTGTACTAACCTTTTTGGTTTTGATTTTGGTTAAGGTCTAACGAAATGGGAAATTTATAGTTCTATTTTGTGTATTAGGTGATTCCCAAGAAGTTGATTATAGTACTCTTAATGTGAACAAGTCTTCATAAATACTCGTCATTTGGAGAAAATATGAGTTTCTCTAAGAAATCTAGAAAAAGTTGAAAGTCAACATGACAAGTAAGTATTTTTTTGTTATGTTTTAGTTAAGCCCATAATTAAATTTCTCAATTAAAAGTAACTTTAAACAAAAACATTTTCTATTAACTATTTCTACTAGGGAATCAAATACCATTTAACCCATCACAAGTTTCTGATTTTCTGGTGGTTAACTTTCTCCTAGACATGTTTTCTATCACTCTCCATCAGAACATGATGGGTTTTTTCTCCTCCATATCCATGTTTTTATGTAATCCTAGAATGGGTTTACTCTGGTGACCTTTGTACTTTGCTTTTTTTTAAGGTGATAGTATTATCGACTCCAGTTCTGATGTGGGACTTTCAATGATGTTTTAGAGCCCAATTTTAAAATTGCAAGGATGAAATTCCCAAAAGGGGGGAAGGATGTAACACCCCAGGTAAATAAATAATATGAAATTTTTATATTTATCCATATTTGTGAATAAAATGTTAATATTAATTTAAATGGAATGCTATGCTCGATGGCGTACCCAATATGCAACATCGAGTTTTTTGGAAATCTTACGTTGCACTCTAATAATATATTAATATTATTTAAAATTTTAGTTAACACGTAGCCATTTTATTGGTTGGAATTAATATAAATAACTATAATATGATTATATAGGTTTGTTAAATGTATTTAAATTATAAAAAAAGAATTCAATTTTAAGCATAAATACTCTAATATTCACTAAAAGGTCAATTTATCACCTTTTTATGGTGAACGCTCATTAAAAATAGTTTTGGTCACTCTTATACATTATATTGGACCAAATAAAATCTTTCTTTAGAATTGGGAAATCAAAATTTACTTAGTGTATGTTTATGTTTTTTTTGATAATGTTCATTTTTAATGAATAAGTGAAAAATGTTGTATTTTAATTGAAAACCTCTTTTTAATATAATTTATTTATATTATTAGTTCATATATTTAATTGGTTTTAAAGTTCAATTAGATTATATTTCTACCATTTAATCCAATGGCGGTCATTGGAATTAATTTCACTTTGAAATTGGACTTAAACTAGCCTCAATCTTTTAATAGATATTGTTTCTTAAAAACACGCTATTTGTTTTGACAGTGGGAATTAATTATTAAATTAATTAATGAAAAATATATTTTTTGAATTTTGAAAAATTGACATCATTTTTGAATTCGGAATATCAAATATATCTTCGGGTGAATTTTGGGTATTTTTCTGAAAAACTTCAATTTTTGATGAATAGTGAAACCACTAAGTTGTAGTTAAAAAATTTATTTTTCGTTTGAAAGAAAACTTACTAGTATTGTAATTTGAATTTAAAAAATTTGACATACATGGTTGTCATTACGATGTAAAATGTGGTTCAATGGGATTAAAATATTTTTTTGGTGAATAGTAACTTTTGATTTTTGTTAACCGCGATTAGAGGTAATTAGTGTAATTTAAGATAAAAATTATATTATAAAAATATAAAAATATCTTAACACATGTCCTACCCATATTTGTTGAGTCATGGGCGACCAATACAAACCATGGGTCAATTTTTGGGACCCCATGGAGCCACTTGGGGTGATAATGACATTAATACCTTTTATTTAAAGTAAAAACTAAAATATCACAAACATGTATTGTTTTACTAAATCAATTTTTACATGGGGTTATATATGTTATATTTTTTACTATAAATACTCATTAAAAATCTAAAAATATTTCCTACAACATGGTAATTTTTTTATATTTTTTAGACATCAAGAAAATAAAATTATTATGACACAATGATGATGTAGTGTTTACGTCATTGATGAATGATATAAATAAATAAGAAGATAATGTTTAAAATAATATCCAACACTTTTCCAATTATAATTGGATTATTTTATTTCAAACATGGACCACCTTATCTTCGACATTAATGAATTTTAGAACTTTAGAACCCGAATTTCATTTTATAATAAAATAATAATTTGAAGATTTCCAAAACAGCCCCTCCTCTCCCTTATAAAAAGACCCCACTTCCTACCCATCTCTCACACTTCTAAAGCACTTTAAATCGTCCAAACTCTACTCAAATAATCTCCCAATATCCCTCTCTTCTTCTTAGAAGCCTCAATTTGAGCATAATTCTTTTCCAAGGAATCCTTTGGGCTCACATCAAAAAGAGTTACCTGATTTAAAGGTAATGTCCCCTCTTATGTTCTTTTGTTTTATTTTGTTTCTCCAACCCTTAAACACTTTTTATTAATTTATTTTGTAACAACACTAGTTTAATTAATATACTAGGATGTTTTTATAAGAATTATTCGAGCTACACTTACACACCCCTACGTCTAATGGTTAAAGAATATACTTTTTCGGTGGATGGAAAATTTCTAGCTCACTTAAGGACGATTGTTCAATATTTTTTTAACACCATCAAAGGTGGAAATTAAGATGTCACTATATTTATATATGATATATAATATTTTTATGTTTTCCTTAAGCTTCTGTATTTTTCATTTATGAAATACCTTTATGGTTTCTATTATTGGTAAACACGATATCTTCATTTTAGGAAGTGCGGACTATCTCCCCTGCAATGTGATTTGATTCGTTAATTCCATATGTGGGACGTATAAAGGATGGAGTTAATAATATTACATATGATATTATACTGGAATTATAATATAGCTTTATATCATTATAATGTCATTCCATTAAATATGAAATAGAAATGAAAGTAGCGTTCATGCATATGCACGGCTTACCGTCTCCATGAATGATGCATTTCATTTCTTACCTCTAAATGTTATGTAATATTATAAATACATGTATATACGAGATATATATAATATAAATGATATCTAAATCATGAATTTAATTCTGGATATAATGGATATTTTACCACATGAACAACTTGTAATTATAAGGAGTTTATTTTTGACTCAAGTACCAATGATCGACAAAACAACCGTTATTAACATAAATAATTACAAAGTGTTAATAACATTGTAATAAGTGATATAAAATTAATAATTAACTTGAAAAGGGTTCTTAAGAAAGTAGAAATTAACTCATGTTTATTATTCAGGATATTAAAGAACGACCGAGTCAATTCGGACACGAGGTACGAGAACCTACCTCTCTCTTTCTTTTTAAGAATTCTGTTTTATGTCATTTCTTTTAAGCTCATATTTATTATGTTGGGAGATGTTATTTTATATTTCTCTTACTGTAAATTTTAGGTTCATATTATGAGAGACCATATTTGATCCCATCAATCCATTTTGGATGTTTTATGTGGCGTCGTTAGGCTGCCGATTTTTCGTAAGGGATTATTCATCTCACTTTTATTCTAGTGAGATTTATGCTACATTTTCCACTATTTATTTTGAGTGGTGTATGTACTTCCCATTATTCTACTCTTTTTGTAATATACAAACGTTTATGAGTATTTACATCAATTTTGTAGAGTCCCTTTTTCATGGGGTGTACGTTTCGAAAGTTACCCAAGTCGGTAAGGGAACCTTTCACCCTCCACATTTTAAAAGACTTCTTTTGTTAGGTCTTTTAATTTACATCTTATTATGTTGGTATATGTTATTATAAATCCTTATTGATGTAAAATATATTTTAAAGTGATGAGATACCCTTTTTGTCTCATCAACTCGTTTTATTTGAATTTTAAAGTGACGTCGTTAGGCTGTCAAGGGAACTTCTTTTCCCAATTTCGATTTCTTTGGATTCAACTAGTAGTTATTGAATATTTCATTCTATAAATATGTGTGAATGACTCTGATTTTTTTACACTTAATATCTACTTATATTCGGTGTATTTATATTTTTCACACATAATTATGTAATTGATTTATCCATAATCTAAGGATACCATCTTTGTATAGAACTTCGTCTCAATCTCCTTTCATTGAGGCATTTTTTGTTTTATACACAACTTTCTTTTATACAGTGTATAAACCCCTTTGACTTTGACTTTTATCCAAAAGGAATTTTTTTATATGAAGCGTTTTAATAAATGAAAAATGGAATGTTTTTATCTTACGTATGCGGCGACAATGACTTCTCTACCCCCATGACCAATATTTGAGTTTCAACTTCCTCTACAAGCCATAACATTTTAAATGAAAAATAAATACCATATACTCTTTTATGTATTTTGGTATTGAAAATGGATTTTGATAATGTTTTTATTATATCAATGTTTTGTATTGATATCTTGTTATTTAAATGTGAAAATTTTATGTCTCCTTTAATCATGTTCTATGAGATATGATTATGTTATGGTTCTTGGGGATTGTTTATGAAATCGGGTGGTTCCGTGATAGAATAAGGTCGGGTGAGCCCGAGATAGCTCTCCAATGCATTGGGTAATGTGACGGAGGTAAACTATAATGTTTCTCCTAAGATATTAAGGGAATATACTGTGATGGGTATTCCAAATGTGACTCCCTATGTAGCTGTGATAGCTACAATGTATGTATGTTATGTATTCCTTAATTTACCTTCATGTCTTATGATTTCTTTGAGTTATGTTAAATTGCTTATGTTTTATGAGTAAAGTGTGTTTTCATTGATTCTTATGTATTAGTGGACTAATGTTTCTTTCCCGTATTTTTATATCCCTTACTGAGATTTTTGTGCTCATCCCATGTTTTTGAAATGTTTCCCCATAGGACTTAAAGTGGGATACAGTCAATGATGGGATCAAGGAAATGCCATGATTTCTAAAACATGGAACTATACATGACTCTTTTGTTCAAGAGATTATATTTTGTGAAAAAAATGGAGACTGAGTAGTCATGTCTACCTTGAAATCTTTGAGATATAATAGTTATGTCCTAATTCTCAAAAACTCTAAACCTGAAAAGATCCTCAATATGAATTATTCATTTATTTCAATATTATGTAATGTTTTAAGGCCAAGTCCTTATATGTTCTGAGCTGGAGTGATATTAAATTTGAGCATCATTTTTTAGTGAATGATCATCTAGTTTGGGTTGTTGATTCTGATTATAGGGTAATTAATAGGAGTATGTTAACTTTCATTAGTTTTTTAGGAATCATATTCATAATATTAATGATAATTTAGAGATTTAGACCTGGTGAGAGAGGAGAGGCCTCATCTTTTTGAAATGGAGACATCGTGAGATGATTTTTTAGGATATAACATTTATATGGTGGGGATGTTGTAACATCTAGTCTGTATTTTCGCAGTACTCCATGAACCTTTTTTGAACATCAGTTTTTTGGTCTCATTTTGGGGTACATCAAGTGATGTTTTTAAATTTTTTGAAATTTATGTGCTATGCGTGATTGCTGCATAATTATCCCAAACTATGCACCCACCCAGTGCAAACTATGAAACCTCAGGCGGTGGAGTTTTCATATTCAATACACTGTTTGACAAAAATTGTTCAAATATAGTAGAAATCATAAACCCCATTAGATGTGATCATGGTTAGGGAAAATAATATGTTTTAATAGGAAACCCACTCAACTAACCAAGTGGGTGTGAGTTTTTAAATGAAAAAAATATTTTTAGAATTTTAAAACCCCATAAAACACCAAATATACCCTAACATTGGTTTAATAAAATTACTTGTTCTTAGTTTCTCTATAAAACTGAATTTGGGTGTTCTAAAATCCTATATAGGTGGATCTTAGAGTTATATATCTCTTTTTCTCCATCTATTATAAGTGATCTACTCCAGTTAAATCTCCCCCAAACTCTCTCTCTTTACTCCATAGATTGAGTAATAGAATATTATTATAGATGGAACTAAACTCATTTGATTTGAATAATGAATCTAGTTTATATTTCATTATCTATGTCTCCATCATTAGTTATTGTAAATTATTTTTGATTGTGTTCAGATTTGATACCATTATTAAATTTTGGAGGTTCTACATATATTTTACATGGGATAAACCATTTATTCTTTTTTAATTATTATAAATTTCCTTCAATTGAATTATAAAATTATAATTATAATTTAATATTTATTTAAATTTACTTTTTATATATTTAATGGAAACCCCCAATTCTAATGGAAATAAAAATTGTGTTTTATTTTTTTAAATAATTGAATTCTTAATTTTTTTGTGTACTTATTTTGGATAATACGTTAAATATATTTTTTTAAAACACATTAATGGTTTTTTTAAATTTCATGAAATTATTAAATTCATTTATTATTTTTGTAAATTGACAATCAATATTAATATTTTCATTTGGAAATTTAATTTTAAAGTGTTCTGAAATTATTGATTGATAAACTATATGATGTAATTTTCCCTTTAGTGTGGGTTGGGGTAGTTTCCCTTTATGTGGGAGTATATGAAACTATTCATTAATTGGGAGTGGATGTAATTTACCATTTATTGGGTGAGGAATTAGTTTATCATTTTATGGTGGTTTAATGAGTTTCTTTATTGATATATATACATATATTCCTATTATTTTGAACATCATTATTATAGACTAGAAGATTAAAAAATTGAAATTATATATAATTTTTATATACCATTATGTGAAATGATTTCATTTTTTGAATATAAAAGAATTTATTTTATTATATATGAAATTTTACAATCGTGATTATTTATTTGAATATATAAATGATGATTTGTTCTATTGATTTATGTATTATTATTATAGAACACATTGTGTGACCCTAATGGGGTAAGAGCTCACACCCTACCTATTCCTCCATGAATTTGTAGATTTTTTTCTTCTAGGTTCAAGTAAAGGGAATGAACTATTTAGAGGAGGGGTATTATTGATCCTTTGGGATTGGATTGTGGATACCTTTGGTATATTTGTGTTTTATCATGACATGTTTTTTTACATTGATCATGTACTATTTTGGGTTTTGATATTGTTGTTTGGATTTTATAATGTCTTCTTTAGGAGTATTATATATAAAAAAACATATGAATCAGTTTATTCTATCATTTTGTGGAATATTTTTTACCACTTATATATTTTTCTTCCATATTCGAGATTCCATCTAATAAGGTTCATGAGCACCATTCTTGTTACGCCAGTGTCGTCTCAGACATTGGAGTTATAGGGTATCACATATGGTGTTTGACAGAAATAAATAATAATATTTTATGACATTATAAACTATATGATAAATTTACTGAATGATTATGATTATCAATTTTTTGTAAAATATTTTTAAAATATTTATATGTCTGAAATGTGTTCCTAATTATGTAATTTTTTTAAAAAAATTTGTTATATGCTTTGAAAATACACTTTTCCGGAAAATAGATTATTATTTATTTTTTTGAGAAAAAAAATATATTATTCTCCAAATATATTGAATTTAATAGGAAAAAAATTATTTTACAATAAATAAATAATAATTACCAATGATTAATTAATAAAAAAATCAAAAAAGATATATTTTTAAATATAATGTGGAAAATTCATATCTTTATCAGAAATTTAATTTTCATTTCAATAATATAAATCATTACATTATATCTAAAATGGATATGAAATGAATTTTATATATTTAAAATCTTTATAACACTATTACAGTCATTATATTTAATTTATTTGTTGCATTCTGGTAGAAAACATCTTATACATATTAAAACAGTATTTCTATAAAGCTGTGTTTTATTATGTTTTTAGATATTAATATTAAATTATATTATACCACTTCTATGTATTTAATTTTTTATAATATATTTGAAAATTTGAATAAGAATGATCAAATTTTATAAATTGGTTTCTTTTATTTTTTTCATTATTAATGGTAAGTGAGGTAATTATTTTTAACTATGGTTAGCTTACGTGTAGTAAATTAGTTTCAGAACATTATAAAAAAGATTTATATATTTCATAACATTTTCTTATATCATATTTTATGAATAATATTTGGTAATTTCTATTTATGTACTGAATATATGGCCACATTCTATCATTTTTTATTTTTATTATCAATATATTAATTTAAGAAAATATTAAATACCAAATTTATCTCTCTTGAAATTAATGACAATATTTTATTTACTTAAGGATAAAAAATTCAATGATCATTTATTTATTTTTATTTGATAGATAAATTAATTTTTTTATCATTATAAAATTATGGACTTTTTTTATTGAAGAATTAATTTTAATAATTACACAACACTTGAATTACTTTTATTTAATTAATAGTAAATTATATAAAATCGTTTCTAAATTAATTAAAGTTATAAAATTGGTTTGAATTATTGTTATACGTTATATTTATAGATATATATAACATGTTACCTTAATTTGAGTTGTTTACATTCTAATTCAATAACTATCTTGACATCATTAAAGTCAACCTATAAAAGAATGTAAAAAATTACATTAATAAATTTATAAGAAAAATAACATTTTTATCGAAAAAATATAAATAATGAAATTTAATAAAGAGGATAACAAGGTTTACATATGATAAAAATGAAATACATCATCAATTGAATGATCCAATTATTATATTATAATTAAAATTATGAAATATTAATATTTAAATTGTTGTTAACATGATGAATGTTTATAATGGTTAATAAATGGTTAATCAAAATTATATATTCTAAAATGACACAAAAAATCAATAAATATTAATGGATTATTATATATAATCTATAACCTCTCTTATAATAATTTCATTTAAATTTGGATTCATTATTAATTAAAAATTCATTAATGGTATTTCATTATTTTATGTGATTCTATAGCTCTCATATCCCTCCATTGGGAATGGAAAAAACATATTAATACTTTATTTCAACAAAAAACCATTTAATTATCTTGTATACATCTATATCCATAATGTATAGGTTTTGGCCCAGTGAACCCATCCCCAACAACATGGATCTTGTGACCACATTAACACATTACCATATTATATAACAAATCACATCCCAACGTGTTGAATAGTCTAATAGACATGGTAAAATAAATACATACATGATTCCCATATTACATTTTCATAATAAATTACATCATTTTTTATGAATATAATTATTCCTTCATGGATATAAATTCATATCAATCACAATAAACTTTTGGGATTCACAGGAAACGAAAAAATAAGGGTGATCTCAGATGATAAGTAAGGGTTATGTAAAACAAAATATATCATTAATAAATAATCATGAAAAATAGTTCATGATAAATAATTAAATATAAATTCAATAAAAATTATATTACTATCAATATTAAATAAGTAATAATTATTATGTAATATAAAATATCTAAAAAAACATTTATTTTAATCATTTTTCATAGAAAAAACTACATCTAGATATTTTATTACACAAAAAATATTAGGGATAATAATAATGGAATTCAAAATGGGTCAAGTTTTTAATTGTAATAAGTCATGATCTCATTCATGAGGATACAAATACCATCAAGACCTTTCAGAATATGATTAAACTATGATAGGTAGTATCTAAAATAATCTAATAATACTATGGATATTAAACTGATTTGACTCGTTAGAATACCAATTCCTCAAGTTTCTGTCTATTATTTATCCCCAAATGTTATTTTATGTCAAACACATTATATATATATCAAATATTCAATTTAATTCATGAACATTATCCATATAATCAAATTATCAAACTGTGTAAGGAATTAAAATTAACAACAATTTCGTCATTCAATTATATAACATTGGATGTGAAACAACATATATTGAAATTATATAAAATTTATGTATTAGTAATTTCAATGATAAAAAAATTTAGTTATTTATGGGATCTATAATTTCAAATTTAAATAGGAAATAGAATATTTCTAGGTAATGTTAATGGTTAAAAAATTAGTCAAGGAAGAGTGTGTAAATAATTTCCCTATTCAAACTAATCATAAACCACACATATAAATAATAAGGATGGTATAAACACCACATAACCACAGTTTATAATCAGTACAAATAAATTTTTGATGTCTTTGATTAATTGAAACACCATAAATTGAAATTATTACATTCTTGAGGAAAATAATATTTTCAAATTGAAATTAAATTTTAAAAATAAAATTTCACAAATTTTTTTAAAAAATACATTTTCTTGATTAAAAAATTTTACAAAAAATTATGGTATCATCCCAACATTTATTATTTTCGTTAAATGTTAATTATGTATTATCTATACACGATGAAATACATACACTTTTAACATTTTTATTGAAAATAAAACGTGCATTATTTTTAAAACTAAAATTATATTATATTGAATTTTATTTATGAAAAGTACATAATGGTTAAAATAATAATTAATAAAAAATTTATGAACATTAAAAACAATTTTGAATTTTTTTAAGAAAGAACATTGTTTTGGATGAAAAAAATTCATTTAGTCTAAATGAGAAATAAATTTATATATCGTTAAAAAAACCGTCTCATTAATTTAAATATAAAAGTGTTCAGTATGGTACTATTATATTATTTAATCATGAATAACCAAATGATAAAGAAATTAATATGGTTTATTAGAAAATGATCA
The DNA here is from genome assembly GCA_963277665.1 of Viscum album. Lineage (NCBI taxonomy): Eukaryota > Viridiplantae > Streptophyta > Magnoliopsida > Santalales > Viscaceae > Viscum > Viscum album. The sequence continues at coordinate 473,487,549 of OY728141.1, read as the reverse complement.
AATCGTTTTCTTCAATAGAAATTCAATTATAAAAAATCATTATTAAATTGAGACTATGAGATAAACTATAATAAAAACCATAATCATGAGGTGATAATTAATCAGTGAAATAATTATATGTGTAAAATTTACATCCACATAAATCAAGTAGAATTAATTCATAATATGGAAAAAGTATATAAATACCTAATCATGGAATTTCAAATACAATGAAGTGTTAACAAAACCCAATGAAAAAAAGGAGTTGTGGAATCCTTCTTCTATTTGTAATTTTCAATAAAAATATATATTTATGAAGAAATTAAATTTTAAAAATAATATACCATGATGTAAAAATTTATCATGATATTACATGAAAATGGTAATTACATAAACCATATAAAATAAAATAGTTTTATGACATTAAATTATGCCTTAGTGAATGGAAATTGAGACGAAGTCCCTTACCTCGCACTTCTTTTTGGATGAACATGATTAATCCAAATGAAATGGTTTTAAAAATAATTATTAACTTATTGAGTAACCTTATAAATATTTATAATATCCTATATTATCCCATTACAAAATTTTACCACTCTATTTATTATAATATTTCATTATTTTAATTATTTCAGGTGCTAATTACATAATTTTCTCACGCATGTTTCATCATGAAATTTCTGGTCAATGATCATATTATATATTTCCATAATATTTAAACTGATATTCATATTATAAATATAATTTTTTCATTAAATAAATTTAAATAATATTTATTTTATTTTAATCATGCAGCATGGATCCCATTGCTTCATGGCGATGGTAGGAATTACATATGCATTAGTGACATTATCATTTATTTAATGGATTAAATTTTATAAAAATGAGTGATAAACTAATTTTTATTATTGATTATAATTTAATATATATCACGTATATTCACAAAATTTCTCATTATTTCCATAAATGTAATTGGTATATTAAAAATTAATCACAACACCTTATTCTGTTGTAGTCTGAGGTATAAACAGGTGACAATATCATATTAAAAATGATATTTTAAATATGACTATATATGTGATATTAAAATTACATTAGTATAATAATATAATAATTTTCATAATAATTTTTTAATCATTTATTATATTTGTCCATGAACAATGGTGATGGAAAACAAATTAAACCGGGTTATGAGGTAGTAGTCAGTCATACACATTATCAACTATTTCATTTCCATTTTTATGGAATATGGAATGGAAATACGTCATCCCCTTTACATAATAACATATTAATATATGGAATGTAATAATATTGTTAAATAATCATATATCGTTTCAATTTTAAAGATGTAGATGAAGAACAAAAATAAAAACATTTATTTAAGAATGTTAACTCTCATTTAAAAACATTCATTAAGATCGAACCCAAAACCTTCCTAGAATGGATTTTAGATGAAAAAATGGGTGAAAGATGTTTTTATGGGAATTATTTTTTGATTTTGGAAGTTCTTTTTATATAACAATTTAATTGTATGTGGTAAGACTACAAGAGAGTCTCAATCCTTTTATAAGATGGGGAGAGGAAATAGATGGAAGTCATAAATTTTATCAATTACTCCCATGTTATTATCATTAACAAAAAAATGAAATGTAAATTTATAGATCCATATATGTAATATATATGAAATAATTAAAAAAAACTATGTTTTGGAATTGTATTATGTATTTTTTAACCCTTATCTTTTAAAAGTAACCCCAGGTAAACAATATTTTACCATTTGCATAGTACATAATTTTCACTGTTTTAACTATAAATAGTGGGGAATTTTTTTTCCAATCATATTATATTATCTAAATAATTAGGATTAAAATTATAGAATACATTTTTTAAAATCAATTAATTTATTTGAAGGAATCCCATTTAAAATTATACCGGCATACGTGACAAAAATTAGGTCTTGAAAGAAAAAAATATCATTTTTAGAAAAGGCATTATAATCAAAATTCATAATTAAATTGCATTAAATGATAAAACATATATACATTATAATATAATTGAACTAATTTTTAAATGAATTTAATTAAAAATATAATATTTTGTTTTAAATTTTTTAAATGAAAAATGAGTTTTATGTTGAGTCAATATATTCTATTATTCATCAAATAAAGATACTTTTTATAAAAATCAAGAAATTCTGCCACAATATAGTTTTTATATGATTATTTAAAAATATATTTTTATATTATCAAATAAGTTTTATAAAATTGATAATTTTTTTAAATTTATACAAGAACAGTGAGAGTAAACTGACATTTAGAAAATTAGAGTTTTCAATAAAAACATCTTTTCCAAAACATTAATTTTTATTATTATAATGAATCATTATATGAAAAAGAATATTTGTATACAATATATTTTTATAAATAAGTTTTTCTTATTCATACCATTAATCATATAATTTATATAATAATAATAACATTTGAAATAATATTATTTTATTAGAGTATTCTGTTTCTATTAAACATGTTGTTGTTTGCATATGTAATATCGAACGTTATGTTGCACCTTGATTGTATATGGTTATTACATTATAAAAATATTAAATAAATTGTATCCTCATAATTTTAACATGTACTTATAAATAATGGGTTTTATCTATGATAATATATTAATGAAAATCCATATCGGAAAAGGGTAAATAAAACAACCTCTTCAAAGAGGGAAATAGAACTATGAAATATCATATGAAATAAGGAAAACATGGTTTCCAATTATTTGAGCATGTATTGGAAGTAATCACATATAATATGATGAAAAGTGTAAATAATTATTGTAATAACTTGAAATTACAAGGTTTTCTTTAAAAATTAATTGGGATTATTTCGAGACTAGGATCTGAGACGACACATAAGTCTGAGGCCTGTAGTGGCTGAAATGTATTTTTTATCTTTATTGATGATCATTAAATAATCATGAAGGGGGGTTTTTATAACATTCAAATCGGTGACCAGATCAAAAATATGAGGGAACTGCTGAACTCAGAGCATTAGGATTCACGTAGAAAGGAACTAACATCGACCGATGAGGGTCGACTGGAAAAGATAAATTTTGGACATTTTGGATGAAAAATTAAATTAAATAAAATTTAATTTAATTTATTTCTCTCCACCATTTAGAAGTGTCACATCAGCATAGCGGTGTAGTGATGAGGCGATGATGAAAGTCATTAAATGAATCCCTTTAATGACGCTACTTAATTGAAGCGTAACAGATATGTTTTTTTCATTAATGAAAGAATCATAACGACGCGATGGTGTAGCATAACAGAAATGTTTCGATGCGTATCAATTTTAATGAGATAACGGGTTGGAGAATCAGAGATATATTTTCACTAATGCACTATGAGTAAATTACCTCCAACATATAATGTTGCTGAATCTCTAGAGACAATTACACACCTTGAATAATGGTTCTGATGACTGATGAACAGATTTTCCTTTAACCCTTTGAAAGATTAGAAGCAACGTGTGCAGAAGATCAAGAACGGAGAATGAAGGAATTTCATACCACTATTTCTAGACAAACAAATCCATCCTATGTAGGTGTTATTTTTTGTTTTTTGAATTCCCTATTCTGGATTCTAAAACAAAGAACAAAGAGAATCCCACAAACAGTTTGATCTTCGAATGACTATTTCTTGAGGGAGGGAGCTTATTAATAGGGTTTTCCATCGGGATTGATTTTTATATAATCATAATCTAATCCCTCCATGTTTTAAAAAAACTACAATGTAGAGGGTCTGGGCCGATGCGAACAATTCCTAAGCCCCTATTCCTTTGTGAGTTCTTTTCTATTCTTCATGAGGAAAACTCTAGATTGATGACAAGGAATTTTCAAGTCTGTAGTATTGAAATGACACTGCATGGATACTAAAGGCATAGATAATCAAAATAAAGGACCACCAGAGTGGTCCTGGTGGTCTGTGGAACATCCTGCTCATGGTGGTGGCTGCGTGTGGGTGGTGGTGCACCATGATGGCTCACCAAGGTGGGCCTCGACTAGCATTGGTCGTGGTGGTGCGGTGGGAGCCGATGGCACCCGGACAATGGCCAGAAGATAGGGACACGACCACCCTACCTCTTCAGTGGAGCAGGCCATGACAGGAGCTGTAACACTGTGTGATATGACACAGTCTATTTGGGACTATGTACTAGACAAGTCTGTGGCTGATATAAATGGCCACAAACCCCACGAACTGGGTGCCACCTTACCTCTTGACTAATGGAGCCTATCCTTCATAAGAGGCTGAGCTGTGAGGCGTGAACTGAGACACAGATCGAAAGGGTCAAGAATTATGTTTCCTCGACTGTGTGGGCCAGTATAGTATAATAATACTAGGATGCAGGGTTGTCCAGTCTAAGAACAAATTGGATCATCTGTTGTAGGATGAGCCAGATGGAACTGGGTCACTAGGTGACCCAACGGGCTAGACCCCCAACCGAACTAGGCTGGGTCCAGAAAGGCCCAAATTTATTGGGCATGTGTCAAGGCTAGACCTATCCGGGGCATGTGGTGGCCATAGGCTGGGTTGGTTGGGTCGGTCTCACAAAGTCAGACTGAGCGCAGACACAACAAGACTATATTCATTAAAACCTCAGTATGATTCTGATCGAGCTTCTATTTGATGATACATTTGTAGTGTTTTAACCCTCTGGTCTAGGAGGTTATTTTGGAATGATCTATGTAATATTTCATGGAAGATTAAATAGGAATAATTTCTTGAAGAGAAGATTCTCCCAGAATCAATTGTGCTCCATGCAGGAACCCTGCGGCCAGTTGAGACACTCAGACTGATGATGAGCAAAAAAAAGTGACCCTTTAGCCCTAGAAGATAGGATACCTAGTCTGGATCAACTCCAAAAGACCCTATTTGGATCATCTCCATGTGACCCTATGTTGATCAGATAAGAGAGTCCCTTTGTGGGTCAGCTTCATGAGTTCCTGTGTTGACTAGTTACAAGAGACTCTTTGTGGATCAGCTCCATGTGACCCTATGTGCATCAGCTGGAAGTGGCCCCAAGTTGAGAAACAATAATGGCCTAAGATGGATGTGGATCTTTGTTATCCAGTAGACCAACGATACTCATTATGGATGAGTATATCATCAGTCCAAGGTGTTTATTTCTATGAAAGATAGTCTAAATTTCCATACATTAGATTATACCTCTATGACTTTTCTTTCTTCTTGATAGAGCTCGGTGGTTTGATTTGTGTATTTATTAGTGGACTTTCCTTTTTTATTTTTGTTCACTACTGATTAATTTATTACTTACCACTGCACGGACTTCACCCACACATATTGTGTCTGGTGAAAATAGATGACGCCTTAATAGAGGACTTGGTGGTAATGGACCTCATGGTTCCCAATGAGATCAAGCATGTAGGGCCTACATCAACGAATTATAAAATATTCTCTATACTTACCCATCAGGTGGGGTATTAAGAATATAGATTTCTAAATTACTTTTTAACATTTATGTTTTCAGATTTCTTTTGGTCGGTTAGTATTTTGGGCCATATGATCAACAAATAATACAATTACTCTGTGGGTTTTTTGGGTTATGCATGTTTTCCTTTCCACTTTTTGGGAAGTGTTTGTGTGTTTTTGTGTCGGTTCTCATGGAAATACATCACACTTACAGGTTTATGCCTTCGATGATAGTCACCGAACCTTGGTTTCTGGGAGGTGGGCATAGGGGACTCATGACACATGCCCCATGGGAGAGGTCATGAAAAAGTGGACTCAATGGTAGTCAGATCTACCTGAAGAACTAAGAGTATGTATAAGTTTTTGTGGCAACAATGTTGACTGTTTCAATTGTAGCATTCAGGTCAGGGAGTCTAGTGTTTGTACATCAGCCAACGTATCCATACACCAGGGACCTAAATTATAAATTTCAAATCAGTACATGAGAGCACTTGTTGAATTCATTTTTTATATTTTCTCATGATCTCCCGGAGTCATAGTCATCTCAACAGCTATAATCTATTAATCATGATTCATCATGATACCTTTCAGGATGAATCCACGTAGATAGCCATCCTGGATTCTAGATCATGACCATAGTCATGGTCCACAGAGTGACGAGTCATTGTTATATAGACCATTTCCCAAAATGGTACCTTCAGGCAGTGTCCCAGTGATACCATTTCCCATTGTTTAGTAGTTACTACTATTGCTAGCAGTAGATGAAGCTTGTAGGATCGGTGGAATAGATGAGTTTCAGTGGTAGAGACCCCTCATGTTCTGAATAAATCCTATATCACAAGAGTCTAAAGACTAGGTTGAGGTTGTGAAAGAGATTTCCATCTTGCCAGGGCACTATTAGAACAGATGGTAGTCTAGGCAGTGCACCTTCAACATGGTGCATTAGGGAGATGGATGGGTTTATATTACCCAATCTTATGATGAGGTGAATTTTTCTTGGAATGAAATTAATAACAAATCTCTAACAAGGGGGTATCTTAATAAATTCCAAGGTCTATGCATGAAAAAGATAATTTGAAGATTTAGTGGGAAGATGTGTCAGTCACTGTGTATTTTTCATGACATACCAACCCTTCAAGCTACTCGATGAATACGATGTGACATGTGCTTCAAGCCTCGGACCTCCGAGGAAGTTGTGTTTAGAGAAATCTGAGGGAGAACTATTAAACATTACATTTATACCTATGCTTGGGTTCTAGAGAGAAGCATTGTGGTTGAATGTTATTTCACTGGGTAGATGCAACCAATGGATTTTAGTATTGGGAATGTAGGAAACTAATGTCAGTCTCAGAGGCTTAGATGAGTATAAAGATGTATTTCCTGAGGATGCTCCAGGACTAACTTATCATAGGGAGGTAGAATTATGCAATGATATATACCATGTGAGGGCACTGATATTGATAACATCATATCATAAGGGTCCCACAATGCTTTGTGAATTGAGATTATAGTTGGATGGCTTCTTGAGAATGGTGTTTTTAGGACCTACGTTTCACCATGTGTATCCCCAGTGTTATTTCATGAAGGACAACAAAATCATGAGGTTATACGTGGACTTCCCTCACCTGAACCAAGTCACTGTGAAGAATATGAATCCTATACCAAGGATTGATGACCTACTTGATCAACTTTAGGGAGCGATATTGTTCTCAAAGATAGACCTCAGATCAAGCTTTCACCAGTATTGTGTACGAGATGAGAATATCTCAAAGACATCTTTCAAATGATGTTATGACCATTACAAGTACTTATTGATTATAATTGGCATGTCAAATTCCCCAGTCATGTTAATGGGATTCATGAAAAGAATCATATAATCGTACATAGGCTGGTTTGTAGTGGTCTACATTGATGACATCATAGTTTATTCAGTGTTAGAGGAGGTTCACAGGATACACCTAAGGATGGTTCTGGGCACTCTCTATGAGCACAAACATTATATAAATCTCTAAAAGTGTGATTTAAGGATATGATCTATCCACATAATAGGAAATGTAATCTAAGAAGCTATATTTGAGGTGGATTCAGCACATATATAGGTGTTACTTTATTGGGAATCACCTAAGTGTGTTACCGAGGTACAATGTTTATTTGGGTAGGTTGGGTACTATATTAGGATTTTACCTGAATTCTATAGAGTGGATGTACCCATGATACCACTGACAAAGAATGGAAAACAATTTGTTTGGATAGAAGTATGAAATAAGATATTTCAGTAGCTAAGTCATAGAATGAAGAGTTCTCATTTCTTAACACCCTATAAGAGGGTGCTGACTACGTGGTGTATTGTGACGCATCAGAAAACGGGCTTGGATGTGTACAGATGTAGGGGAAAGAAGTTATTGTTTATGGATCATGATTGTTGAGACAAAATTATAATAACTAAGTGAATCATGACCATGATATGGGAGTGTAGTCTTTGCACTGAAAATGTGGTGACTCTACATTATGGGAAAATTATTCATCATATTCAATGTCAATAAGAGTCTCAATTATATCAATTATCAGAAGGATCAGAATCAGAGACATTGATGTGGATATAGTTCACCAGGACTATGACTTCGAGAGATTCTATACTCTTGGGAAGGGGAAAATGGTGGAATATGTTCTCAATACGTGATCAAGTTCACAAATACTGAATGAGGCCTTACAGAAAGTGGTATCGCTTCATATATCCTTTGTGGATAGTGTTGAGAAGTCTTATCTGCAGTCGATGGTTGTTTCCCTCCACTCTTAAAGTGAGTCTAAGAGGTGAAACCAAGAGATTCCATCTATGAGAAAACACATTCCCAGATGTCCATTTTGCATGAAAATATTAGATATTCGAATTGTGGGGAGAACATCATACATTCGAATGATGCATAATAATACCGGTGGCATTGCGGGAAGATTTGTTGAAGTATTTACATACATCCCCTTTAAATTTACATCCGGATGTTGTGATGATCTACCAGGACCTCTGACATCAGTACAGGTGGCTAGGGATGGTGAAGACATTAATAGATTTTTTTTCAGATGGCTCACTTGTCAACAAGGGAAGGATTAACACTAGGTTCCAGCAGGTTTGACACAACCGCACAATATACTAGAGTGTAAGTGGGATTGAATATTGATGGACATCACGACAAGTTTACCACGTACGTCCAGGAGACACAATACCATCTGGTTGATTGTTGACCGACTCACCAAGACAGCCCAATTTCTACCCATTAGAGAATAATTTTTAGCAGAGATATTTGGATGCCACTATGTATATGGGATAGATTGACTCCTTTTAGTTCTATATATGATAGTCATAGATTTTAATTCACCTTTTACATCTAGGTTGTGTAATGGATTAAATGTGGAATTTGGGACACAGTTGTGCTTAAGCACATACATTCACCCATAGATTGATGTTCAGATTGAGAGGACCATATGAACCTTGGAAGATAAGATTTGTGTTTGCATCCTTGATTTTGGTCATAGTTCGGAGGAAAAACTAACACTCGTGGAGTCAGCTAGCACTCCACCATCGGTATGGAACCATTCGAGGAATTGTACAGATGGCCATACAGGTCATCATAATGATATATAAACCTAAGGGAGTCACCACTCATTCGTACGTAGATGGTATACGATTCAACTAAGATGGTACAGGTCATCTGAGAGTGGATGGAAACAATAGAGTGCGGATAGATGTTATATACTGATGGGAGACGAAGACCATTGGAGATCGAGGTGGGGGAAAATGTATTATTATGATTCTCTACCTAAATATGGGTAAAAATAATTTGTCAGTGTTGAAAGTTACCTATAAGGTTCATCAGACCATTCCTAATAATACGTAGAATCAGAAAGGTGGAAAATTATGTTCAACCACCGCACTTAGAGTTAGTGCGTGGCGTCTTCCTCTTATCATAGCTGAGGAGATAAATTATCGACCATTATCACACTGTCAAAAATAGTGAGCTAGATATTTACGAAGGGGCGATGTTTACGGAGATCATTGAGGATATATATGATCGAAAGGAGTGGGTACATCATGAGAAGTTTATTCATATGGTGTGAATTTTTTGTTAACTCGGGAACCTCTAGGAGAAAACATGGGAGTGGGAGGCTCGGATTTGTGCTCATTAACCTTTTATGTTTGATTATCCCTTTTTTGGATTATGTGGACATATATATCCAAAAGTGGTAGCTATGTAATATCCCATAATTACTAGAATTTTTAATAAAATTATTTGGGATTATTTTGAGACTAGGCTCTGAGTTTACATGTAATTATGATGATGGTAGTAACAAAAATGTATTTTTAATTTTTTTTGGTCAATGAAATAATCAGGTGATAGGGTTTTTCTAATATTTAAATCAGTTCCCAGATCAAATACCTAAGGGAATTGTTTCACTCAGAGCATCGGGATTATCCAATTAAATACCTAAAGTTGACCGGTGAGAGTAAACCTGAGAAGTTAATTTTCAGACTTTTACGATGAAAAATAAAATAACATAAAAAGTTATTTTATTTATTTAAATCCACCATTGAGTGGTGGCACGTCATCACAACATTATAGTGACAGGTCAATGAAATAACTCATTAAATCAATCCCACTAACGATGATATTTAATTGAAGCATAATTGATATACTACTTCATTAACGAAACAATGAATCAACCAAATGAAGAAGTGAAACGAAAATTTTGTGACACATTTGTTTATTAATTAGATAATGGGATTGAGAATAAGAAATATAATTTATCTGATAGATGGCGGAGTAAATTATATCTAATAAGGAAATCATGTGAATCTCCAGTGATAATGACACATCTCGAAGAATGGGGCCGACGAATGACGAACACATTCTCCTTCCACCATTCAAAGGATAACTAGCAATGGGGGCGACAGATCAAGAATGGTGGTTGAAGGTGTGCAATGACAATATTAATTGACCAATGAATCTATCCCAGGCAGTGGTTAATTTTTCTAAATTTAATTCCCCATTCTTTATTCTAAATAAATGAATGGAGATCAACCCATGAAAAAGGTTTATCTGCAGATCACATGTTCTTGTGGGAGGGATATTAATCTTGGGGTTTTGCGTCAGGATTATTTTTGATAGAATTGTAATCTTATACCCCTTGTTTTAAAAAAACTCTAACGCAAAGGGTGTGTTCTGTCATGAACAAGGCCTGAGCCACTCCATCATTGTGTGTTCTTGTGTGTTCTTCATGCCAAAACTCCAGAATGACGACATGGAAACTTTTCATCCATAGTGGGGAATATGGAACCTAATTGAGGTAGAAGGCATAAACGGTTGAATAAATGGGCCACCAAAGAGGACTCGGTGGCCCTCAAAACATCTCGCGAGCATGCAAGTGGTGGTGTCCATAGGCACATGGCATATCACCATGGTGGAATGTCGATGCATGTCGTAGTAGGCTCACGCCTTGGCTGTGTGGTAGGTGTAGTCAAAAGCTGACCGATTGTTGGAGAATAATGGGAAAACCACCTGACTACATTAGTGAAGCAAGTAGTGGTGTGGAATACTGGAACATGGTCTATCATGGACCATGTGCAAGACGAGGGGTGGTTGGTATAGTCGGCATCGACACGAACGAATCGGGTGTCACTTGGTTTTTGACCTGGAGGAGACCGGCCACATAGAAGGCAGGACTGGGGGGTGTGAACTAAATTGTTGATAGACCTTGACTAGAATTATTTTTTCCCTCTTTTACTGGATATGTCATCAGAATAAAATTTTCTACTGGGTGGATCATGCTGGGAACAAACCATCCCACCTATTGCGGGTCGAGCCAGATGGAACTGTGTCTCTGGGTGACCCAGCGGGCTTGAAACCCAGCTGAAAAGGGTCGATTTCCACAAATCCCAATGGGCCCAGCAGACCTAGACCCAAACTGTATCTGGATGGGTCAGTCGAACCGAGCCCAGACACAACCTAACCTTGTCCACTATAATAGAAATATCATTCAGAACATGCATCTGTTTGACGACCTGCTTATGGAATTGGAAGAATTGTGAGGAGACGGTTATTTTGGAATGATCTAATAAGGATTTCATGGACGATGAAATTATAACAATGGAATTTTGAGTGGATTTTCCCAAAATCAAGTATGATACATACACGAATCCTACAGCTAGTTGACACTTAAATACTACTGAAGAGTGAGCCCATGTGACCCTATAGGAATAGAATAAATGTGAGCCTATGTGGATCAGCTCAAAGAGAAAATGTGTGGATCATATCCAAGAGGCCCTGTGTAGATCAGCTACAAGCGACCCAATGTGTATTAGCACCGAGCGACCCGGTGTGGATATTCTATAAGGGACCCAATGTGGATCAGATCTAATATACCATGTGTGGATCAGCTATAAGTGGCCTTATATGGAACAACTATGATGTCCTAATTGGGAAGTGGCTCTATGAGACCCAACAGACCCCTGGTACTCATTAGGGATGAGTACCTCAGTAGTCCATGGTGTTCCGCGTTATGACTAATAGTCATAATTTTTCTACATTATATTATACCTGTGAGAGTTTATGGCTTCATGGTCATGCTTCTTGGATTGTTTTTTGGATTACATTATGGTCTTTACTTTTTGGATCGGGGTCCTAAGAGAGTAATTTGATACTCACCAATGCATGATATTCTATTCACATGTTGTGTTTGGTGTAGACGAATGACACCTAGACCTAGGATTTGGTGGCATAGGACCTGGTGGATCCTAGTGAGATCAGTCAGGTTGGGTGTACTACTATGACTTCTAGTAGCTACTCTATACTTACACATTAGCTGTGGTTTTCAGTGGATGGATTTTTAGAGATCTTATTTACTTTCCTACTTTTAGTTTTTATTTTGTTAGGTTTTTATTTTAGCCCATTTTACCTATAACTTGTACCTTTACTAAATGATTTTTAGAGGAATACATGATTTCCTTTCTAGTTATTGGGTCATGTTTGTGTGCGTGTGTGTGTGTTCGTATAGTTACTCAGACAATTATACCTCACATTCTGGTTGATGCCTTTGGTGCTAGTCGCTAACCCATGGCCTTTGGGAGGCGGGCTTGGGTTAGTCACAACAGAGGCCCCGTGGTACAGTTCATGACAATTATAGAGAGTGATAGATGTCATTGATCAAATGAATGTGACAATTCAATGAAATTTTAAGGACCTCATTCTCGTATTTATTTAATTATTTAAGATAATATTTAATTCTTCATATATGAATCCAATAGTATAACATATTTTTTTAAGATCATTTTCCAAATGTTGATAATTTTTTTATTGTATAATAATATATATTAATATACTTAATTAATATTTTTATATCGTATAATAATAATAATAACAACATTTAGCTGGGATTAAATAAATTTCCACTCCATTTATTATTAAAATTATTCATTATCCAGAATGAATGGTTATTCCTGATGTTCTAAAATTTACATCAAATAGATCATACAATCCAAAAAGAAGAAAATTCCTTCCTTGTTTTTTTATATATTTTTTAAAACTGACATGGTCATAAATATTTATAAATTAACATTTAAACATAAAAAGAAAAAATACTCATCCAAATTTAACATTTATATACAAAAACATTTAATTGAAAAGGGTGATATAATAAACAGAACATTGTGTAGGATAGAGGTAGGCACAACACAGAATTCAACAAATGGTTATGAGTTCAAGCCCAATTGCCTTATCGGATGCAACATGTTTTCAGCCAAGATAGTGGTTTTAGTTTTTATAAAAATAAATTATGAAAATTACAAAATAATTCCCAAATTTTAGTTACCATAAATTACCTACAAATGAAAGATAAGATAAACAATATTAGTTACAAATAATGTTTTACTAATCTTACAAAAATACAAGAACAATATTGATTAAATAAATTTTTTTACTAAACATATAGAAACAATGGAATTTTATTTCCATAAATTTCCCACATAATATCTGCAATCATTATATAATCCCCTCATAGAAATTTTTAAAAATTGATTTTTTGGACGTAGAACATTATGATCAACCATAAAATACTAAACCCATGAGAGAATCCATAACGGTTATGTTATTGAAGAAATATAATATTTTTATATATAACATAATATATAGATGATTCATTATTATTGAATGAAAAATAAAATAAGTAAAATTATTTCTACGATTTAATTTTTCATCACAATACTTATATACATATTCTATTTTATTTCAAAATGTGTTCCTCATTGTTATAGGGGTTTACCATTTGGAGCACCAATAAAAATAGTAAATTTAGTTGTTCATGATATTTCATATAATGAAATATAAATGAATCCCTAACATTAAATTTTTTCCACCAATCAAACTCTTTATTTTTTCAATAGTGATTCAATATTTTTTCTATTTTATTAAACAAAAAAACATTTTATTATTACATTAATGCACATTCCTATGTGACTAATTCCTCATTTTTTACACGTTAGAACTCTATAAGTCATTATAAAATGGTCTCCATAACTCTAGATTCTTTATAAATCCATCATTATATTCCATGTTGAGTTTAAAAGGTGGTTAAGTTATATTTTATTTATCATATTTCATGAAAACAGATTAGAAATACTTTAAATAAATTTGATTGTTATCATCCTTCCATTAGACTTCTCATATTCATCACATTTTCTATCATGATCAATGTTATCATGATTAAATTTGTAATAAATACACTTAACAAAACAATTAAAAGATTATTCATTGGGAAGAAATAATTATATTATGAAAAACGTATAATTAATTATACAATGTCTTAAAAATGACATATTTTTAAAAAAAGGACACCATCAAATTACTTTATATCATTTATTCTCCTCATATATTCAAATATAACATAATTTATTTTATAGAAAATTTTAATATACTAATCCATATCACCTTGGTCTATCATCCCTAGTGGGACGTTATTCTTATTAGTTTGTAGTAGGAAACACTCAATTCAACCCCAAAGGGAATTTTTTAGAGTTATAAACCCTATGTAAATCAATAATACATTTTTATACACTTGTAGTATCAAAATATTAATGTCTTTATATGAAAACCAATATAATAACCAACATACAAACTCTTTTTGATGTTTATATATATATATATATCCCCAAATTCTACAAAATGGTTATGTCACCAAAAATTTGTATTCATAGTTCTAGTTTTAAAAGATTCTAATAAACTAACCTTTATAAAAACATTAATTACCTAGTTATCTATATACCCAAGTGAATGTACACATAATTTTTTTTTTATAGGATATATGGAATATCATTCATATGGATCATATAATTTAGTACTCTTCATGAACTATATTTATACAATGTTCCCACATAACATTTTTAATAAACAGAGAAAATAATTTTTAAAAATTATCATTATTTCTTCTTGAATATCATTTAATATCATCCATAGTACACTTCATGCTTTATTGGGAATAAAATAAATATATGAGTGATCTATAATTTTTATTTGTGGTTAATTGATGACAAACATATCATGAATAAGTATACAAACAAAATACTAAAATTTTAAATAATTGAACACACATTCCAATTAAAAAAATTTATTATCATTATTAGCAAATCCATAATCATTATAGAAAGGTAAATATCTTATAAAAATGAAATTTAACCACCTAATAATGAATTAAATTCACATGGAGATAATATCATCATGATAATATCAGTGATAATAATAGTAATTTAATTCTTATTGAAGGAAATTCCAAATTACTAGATGTTATTATCTAGAGAATCAATATAATTATACGATTAAGACCACTATGATTATAATTTAAAAATAATGGGAATATATACACTAGAAACCCAGTAAATAAGGGATATCCAATTGATTTTTCTAATGAGAAAACCAATGCATTATAGGGATATCTATAATCATGCCTCACTCATATCTTCATGAAAGAATATTTTCTCCTATATGAAGTAATCTATTTATTTCATATAAAATAAAACATATCAACCAATTTCCACATCAGTTTTGGAATATCAATTAATATTAAATTTGGTGATCAATTGTTTAACATTCAAAGTAAAATATCATATTTATAAAAGATATAAAATATAGGAAATAAGTACTTCCAAGATAAAATATATTTTTATTTCTTATAAGTGTAATGTTTAAATATTACAAGAATGTGGATAATTAAATGGAATATAAATGATTACAAACATTTATCAACATACATAATGTCAATACATTTCCTAGTAAATATTACTACAAACCATCTAGAGACATAATATGGATGAAATCAATAAATAATTTCCATAGGCTATCATATTTATAATAACGAGATGATGTCGTATATAACTATAAATACAAAATATGAAATTGAAACATTGTTGTGGAAAATAACCTTTTCACTTTGAAAAAAAAATTAAAACATATGTTTCATGTAATATTTTGAATATATTATTATTCAAAATTTACCATTGAAATAGATTACTGAATATTTAAAAAAAAATTAGTGGTAATTGTGATTGAAAATTCAATATAAGTAGTAGAAATTAAAACAAATATTATTTTAAAAAATTTTTTGTTAAAGACACGCATTCCGTATTTGGAATATGATATGAAGAATACATTATTTTTTTAAAAAAATAAAAATGGGGTATATTTTCATTAATAAATCATTGTTATAATGGTAAAAACATTTTTTATTTGATTTTTAGAAAATATGAGTTTGGTTGAAATGATATTTTTGAATGCCTAGAGAAATGATTTAAAATTTTATTACAAAACACTTTAAAATTATTTTCACTAAAAAAAGAATATAGTAATATTTCATGTAAAATTAATGACTAAATGGTGGAAAATATAATTAAATATGTTTATTTTAAAACAGTGAAATAATTTCACTCAATGGAAATTAATATTTAAATAATCCCTATAAAAATGAAATTTTGAAATAAACCTTTATATATAACTTAATGTCAAAATGATAATTAATTAATGAAAAAAAATATATAAAATTTAAATATATAAGAAAATTATGAAATCAAAAAATAATATTCATATGTTTTAATGCATATAATCACAGAATTTAAAAGAAAATAAATATGAAATACAAACAAATGAAATGAAAATTTGGAACAAAATTCTATACCAAATGGTAAATTTAATGTAAAATAAAATTAGACAAAATAATCTAACAGGAAACATAAAATACCTTTAATTATTATGTCTTAATGATATAACAAAATAATTTTTAGTCTTTACATCATAAAAAAGAAATTAGTTGTATGACATTAAAATATTTCTATATGGCCCCAACCTTATGCATTACTTAATCTTGAGTTATTTCAAGAATACACATTGTGGATCCTTTCAAGTTTAGTGTTTTAGGGAATTAGATCATAAATCATGCCTTGCATTCCACATTTAAACGAGGTGGTGACATAAAAGACAATATTAATTTTCACACATCAAGTAAACATATTTAAAATAAAACATGGATTATTTATTGACACTTCCTCGACACTATCATCACATCATATACCATTCCCTTGACCGGTGAAAAACATTTCAAAAACATAGGATGAGAATAAAAAGCTCAGTAAGGGATATAAAAATACGGAATGAAAACATTAGTCCATGTATACGTAAGAATCAATGAAATTATACATTATACATAGAATATAAGAACTTTAACATACCTCACGAAATCATATGGCTTATGAATAACTCATAGAAATTATAAGACAAAAAGGTAACATGAGGCATTCATAACATTCTTACGTAGGGAGTAACCCTCATGGTTACGTTTGGAATACCCATTAAAGTATATTCCATAAATCATTTCGGAGAAACCATAGCGTTTAACTCCTTCTCATTACCCAATGCATTGGAGAGCTATATCGGGCTCACCCGCCCTTAGTTTATCACAGAACCACCCGTCTTCATAAATAATGACCATGAACCATAACATAATCGTATCACATAAAACATGAATAAAGGAAACATAAAATTTCCACATTTCAATCACAAGATATAAAAAACACATTGATATAATCAAAGCATTATCAAAACCATTTTCAATACCAAAATAAAATAAAATTAAAACATGGTATTTATTTTTCATTTAAAAAAAGGTATGGATTTTAGAGGAAGCCGAACTCAAATAATGGTCACGGCGGCGGAGAAGTCATCATCGCCGCATACGTAAGACAAAAACATTCCATTTTGTTGTTTAGTAAAATGATTCATATAAAAAATATTCCTTTTGAATAAATTTAAACGTCAATGGGTTTTATACACCGTATAAAAGAATGTTGTGTATAAAACAAAATATGCCTCAATGAATGGAGATTGAGATGAAGTCCCTTACCTCGTGTCTGACTTGACTCGATCTTTCATTAATCTCTTGAATAATAAACTATATTTAATTTATAATTTCAAAAGAACCTTTTTCAAATTAATTATTCATTTTATATAACTTATTAACATGTTACGAACATTATGTAATTATTTATGTTAATAATTGTCGTTTTTTCGATCTTTAGTAATTGAGTCAAAAATATACTCCTTATAATTACAAGTTGTTCTTGTGGTAAAATATAAATTACATCCATAATTATATTCATGATGTATATATCATATATATCATATATATCCAATATATACATGCATTTATAATATTAAATATCATTTAGAGTTAAGAAATGAAATGCACCGGTCATGAAGATGGTAAGCCATACGTACGCATGAAGGCTACTTTCATTTCTATTTCATATTTAATGGAGTGAAATAATAATGATATAAAGGTATATTATAATTACAGTATAATATCATATATAATATCATTAACTCAATACTTTATACATCCCAAATATGGCATTGACGATTCAAATCACTTTGAGGGGGCGGTAGTCCGCAGTTCCTAAAATGAAATTATCGCGTTTACCCTTAATGGAATCCATAAAGGTAAGCCATAACTAAAAAATAATGAAGAGTAAGGAAAACATAAACATTATATATATATCATATATAAATATAGTAACATATTAATGGCCACCATGAGAGGTGTTAAAAGAAGATTGAACAATCATCGTTTTGTGAGGCAATAATTTCCCTCCCCCAGAAACATAATGTTCTTTAACCATTAGACGATAGTGTGCGTAAGTGTAAATCCAATAATTCTCATAAACACATCCTATTATATTTAATATAATGTTTTTGTTACAAAATAGTGTAATAAAAAGAGTTTAGGGGGTTGGAGAAGCAAAATAAAACAAAAGGACATAAGAGAATACATTACCTTTACATCGAGTAACTCCCCTTGGTTTGAACCAAAAGGGTTTCTTAAAGAGCTTTCTACCTAAGTTAAGGATTATATGATGAAGATAGGGATATTTAGAGATAAAATGATTAGAGTTTGGAAGAGCCAATGGCTTGAGAGGTGTGGGTAAGTGGGTAGAGGTGGGGGCCTTTTATAAGAGGGAGGAGGGGCACTCTTGGAATGTCTTGAAATGTTACTTTATTATAAAATGATTTTCAGATTTTAAAGGTCCCACAATGAAATATTTATAGGATAAGGTGATATGGTTTCGAAATAAACCCATCCAATAGGTTTTTGACAAGTGTAAGTCTTAGATTCTACATTATCTTTTCATTTTATTTAAATCGTTAATTAATGAGGTAATCACTACATCATCATGGTGTCATAAATAAATTTATTTATTTAATGTCTAAAATTATAAAGAAAATACCATGATATAGGAAATATTTTTATATTTCCAAAGACTATTTATAGTATAAGATATCATTTATTTACACAAATATAAAATTGTTTTTCTTAGGTGTTACATACTTTTGTTATATTTTCATTTCTTTAAAAAAAATAAAATGATAAAAAGTCACTATCACACAAAAGTTATTCCATGGGGACCCTAAGTTGGAAGAAGGCATCTCATGGTCGTCCAGGACACAACCAATAGCAATAGGACACATGTTGGGGTCACTTTATATTATTATGATATTATTTTATTACCCTTAACTACACGATTACTAATTAATCACGATAAATAAAGATAATTACCGTCATTACAATTCATAATGTCCAAAAACAAAATATTCTTAATTGCATAATTTGGACCTTCAGATTTCAAATATGGAATCCATTTAAAAAAATTCCAAACACATAAATTGCAGTAATTAATTTAAAAATAATTCTCGTTGTCAAAACAAATTGCGTGTTTTTAAAAAACTATATATATCAAAAGTTTGACCCTTGTTTATGCCCAATTCCAAAGTGAAATTAATAACAATGACCAAAATTTGATTAAATGGTAAAAATATATTCTAATTAAACATTAAAACCAATTTAAAGGAAAATCTATCCATATAATTAAAATACATGAAAAATCAGTTTTGAAGTAAAATACAGTATTTTAGAGTATTCATTAAAAAATGAACATTTTCATAAAAGTACCAAAAATATATCCAAAGTAAATTTCAATGTCCAAGTCCTAAATAATAATTTTATTTCGGAAAATAGAGCTTATTAAATTGTCAATTGTTTGATTTAAAAAAAAATTCCATCAAAAGGCGGTAAATTGATTTTTAAAAAATATTAGAATATTCTATTCTTAAGATTGGATTTATTCTCATTTTAAGCCTCTTAAACACTATCTAATTCATAAATAGACATAGATATGAAAATCCATAATTCGTTAATTACATGGGATGTTACATCCTTCCTCCCTTTAGAAAATTATGTCCCCGTAATTTATTTACTTATCGAATAAGTGGGGGGTATTTATACCTCATTTTATTTTCAGATTCCCATGTTACCTTTTCAATCACGTGGTTTTTCCACAAAACCATTACTTGATGAATCACATTATTCCACAATACTTCCTCCCTGTGGTCAAAAATCAAGACAGATTGTTCCTCATAAGATATATTCTCTTCCAGCTGAACTACCTCTGGACTAAAAACCTGAGATGGATCTGGCATTTACTTCCTTAACATTGAAACATGAAAAGCATTATGTACCTGAGATAAACTCGGAGGTAAAGCCACTCAGTATGCAACTGGTCTAACTCTTTCCATAATTTCATATGGTCTAATGAACCTTGGACTCAGCTTTAATTTTTACCAAATCGCACCACACTTTTCCATGGTGAAACATTTTGGAAGACATGATCACCTACCACAATAGAGAGATCCTTCCTCTTGTTGTCTGCATAACTTTTCTGCCTTCTCTGAGTTGTTCTCATGTGTTTCTGTACCAACTGAACTTTTTCTGCCAGCTCTTCTACCAATTCTTGTCCCATCAACTTCCTTTCACCAACTTCATCCCAAAAATCTGGAGTTCGACACTACTTCCCATATAATGCCTCAAATGGTGCCATCTGTATACTGGAATGAAAATTATTATTATATGAAAACTCAACCAAAGAAAGATGTTGGTCCCAACTTCCCTGATAATCCAAATAAAAATCATGTAGTGTATCCTCCAATGTCTGAATTTTTCGTTCTGACTGCCCATCTGATTGAGGAGGAAAATATGTACTAAAATTTAATTCAGTACTCAACGAATTCGAAAGGCCATTCCAAAAGTTAGAGGTAAACCTAGGATCACGATTAGATATAATAGAGAGGGGAACTCCATGTAACCTGACTATCACTTTAAGATACAAATGAGAAAGTTGATCTAGGGAAAAATTATATCGTATAGAAAGGAAATGAGAAGATTTAGTCAAGCGATCAACAATAACCCAGATTGCATTATTACCTCAAGGTGTATTCAGCAATCCCACAACGAAGTCCATGGATATATTCTCCCATTTCCACTCGGGCACTGGTAAAGGATGAAGCATCCCTTTCAGTAAATTACACTCTGCTTTAACCTGCTGACAAGTCAAACACTTCATAGTAAAATCATCAATATCTCTTTTCATTCCATCCCACTAGAAATACTCCCTAATATCTCTATACATCTTAGCACTTCCTGGATGAACTGAAAAGGGATAACTATGAGCTTAACATAACAACTCTCTCTTCAACTGTGAATCACAAGGCCCACGCAATCTCTTCCCAAATGTAAAAACACAATTATTATCAATGTTTAATTCGGGTAACATGCCCTTATGAACCATCTCTACCTTTTTTCTTCAACTCACTGTCTTGCTTCTGTGCTTGCATGATTCTGTCTGATAGAGAAGATTTTGCTGATACCTAAAACAAAACAGAAGAACATCCTGCAACAACAACTTCTATGCCAAAGTTCATCAAATCCTTAACCAAATGATCATTTTCCAAATGAAACATGGTTAATTATGCATTGGTTTTTCGACTCAAAGCATCATCCACTTTATTTGCTTTTCTCGGATGGTAATGAATTGTACAATCATAATCCTTGATTAATTCCATCCATCTCCTCTGTCTCATGTTCAATTATTTCGGAGTGAATATATACATTAAACTTTTTTGATCAGTATATATTTCACAATTTACACCATACAAATGATGCCACCAAATTTTTAAAGCGAAAACAACAGTAGCTAATTCTAAATCATGTGTAGGGTAATTTACCTCATGAGTTCTCAACTGACGTGAAGCATAAGAAATTACTTGATTATTCTTCATTAAGACGTAACCAAGTCCATTCAATGAAGCATCACTGTAGATAAAAAACTCACCATTCCTGGAAGGTAGTGCCAAAACTGGAGCATTCACCAATCTTCTTTTCAATTCCTAAAAACAATCATCACATTCTTTTGCCCATATGATCTTAACAACCTTCCGAGTTAAATAATCCATTGGACTAGATAACTGTGAATTTTTTTAACAATCCTTCAGTAATAGCCTTCCAAACCAAGAAACTATGAACCTCGGTTACATTTTTGGGTCTTGTCCATTCATCAGCAACCTTTGTTTTTGTAGGATCAACAATTATTCCATCTTTAGAAACAATGTGACCAAGGAAATAAATTTGTTGCAACCAAAATTCACACTTTCTGAATTTCCCATACAATTTATTTTTCTTTAAGGTTTGAAAAATAACCCTTAAATGAATTTCATGTTCCTATTTACATTTAGAAAACACCAAAATATCATCAATGTAAACAACCACTAACATATCCAAGAACTCAGGGAAAATTCTATTCATAAGGTCCATGAATATAGCTGGTGCATTGGTTAACCCAAAAGTCATTACTACAAATTAATAATGGCTATATCTAGTACAAAACACGGTCTTCAAAATATCTTCTTCCTTTACCTTCAAATGATGGTACCCCAATCTCATGTCAATCTTTGAAAAAAACTGATCTCCCTGGAGCTGATCAAACAAATCATCGATATGAGGAAAATGATATATGTTCTTAATAGTGACGTTATTCAAGGCTCTATAATCAATTTAAATCTCAATGAACCATCTTTCATTTTAACATATAAGACAGGAGCACCCCATGGTGATGTGCTAGGTGAAATAAAACCGTTATCTAATAAATCTGGCAATTTCTCCATCAACTCTAAAATTTCAATTTGATCTATTCAATAAGGGGGATTTGAAATTGGATTAGCATCAGGAACTAAGTCAATATTAAATTCAACTTCCCGATCTAGTATTATCCTAGGAAACTTGTCATGATAAACATCAGGATACTCATTTACCACTGGAACATCATTAATCTGAATGGTTCCTTTGTTTTCAAAAATATTTCCAAGGTGACATTAATTTCCATATTTTACAAGTTTCTCATCCTCTTGATATGTTATCAACAGTAAGGGTTCATTATTGTACACAAACTGAAAGTATTTCTGAATACAAACTTCTATAGCTCTACAATCATTCATAGCATGGTAAACAGAGTGCCAATCCATACCCAGGATAACATCAAACTCTACTTGAGGTAAGATAGTAAGGTTTGCATGTAGGTTCTTTCCACAGATAAGGATAGGAATATTCTTATAAATTATTTTTTCCTCAACATTTCCCCCATTTGTTTTTATCAAAAGTTCAGGAGTCATTTATTGAGATGGAATTCCCAATCGACTCGAAATTTTTCAAAGATGAAAGAATGTGTAGAACATGAATCAAAAAACACATTGGAATAATATGAAAAAGAAAAAAAAATTCCAGATAC
Organism: Viscum album; assembly: GCA_963277665.1. NCBI lineage: Eukaryota > Viridiplantae > Streptophyta > Magnoliopsida > Santalales > Viscaceae > Viscum > Viscum album. The sequence continues at coordinate 473,463,886 of OY728141.1, read as the reverse complement.
CACTTAATTTGATGGCCCAACATCTACTGAAGTAGTTGCAAAGTATTTCACAACACCTTTCTGCTTATATTCCGACTGCTTCCCATTATTTTAGCTCTCTGTCGAACACTCGTTTTCATAATGACCCATCTCATTGCACTTGAAACATTTCACAAACTGTAAATCAAATTTGGTCTTACCTTTTAGTGAAATCACAAGCCTTATGTCCCATCTTACCACATCAGTAGCACTTTACAGAATTCAAAAGACATTCCCCAGCATGCTATTTACCACATTTATCAAAAACTGAAAACATTGTTTTCTTACCATCAGAACTTTTTGAAGGATTCTTCTCTTATGACCATAACTTTTTGATGGATTATTTCCTTTCTCCTGCCACCTCGGTCTCTTATTCTATTGGTTGTTATAGAACACTTGATCATCAACAAACTCCATTTCCACCTTCTCATCACATCGAACAATATTTTCATAAATTTTGAACTCGTGAGAAGCTAATGCCTTTCGATATTTCGGATTTAATCCTGAGTAAAAAATGAGTGATTTTACTATTAAGGTCTCGATTAAAATTTGGAGCATGCCTTTCCAATCAAGTGAACTTTTCTTCCTAAGCAGCCACTTAGTCACCCTCCGGCCTCAATTCCAAGAATTGTTTTTCCATCCAAATTCGAACAGCCTTAGGAAAATATTTCTCAAGAAACATACCTTTGAATTCATCCCAGTCAAGAGCATCAATCTCATCAGCGTCGGTGATATTTTTAACCATCGACCACCACTGATCTACTTCACCCTAAAAATGGTAAATAGCAAGACTATCCTTTTGATTGTCTGGACACCCCATGACATCAAAAATCTTCTCCTGTTCTTTAATCCAACCTTCCGCTTGCATAGTGTCAGATGATCTCTCGAATGATGGTGGATGTCACCTCATGAAATGTTCCACCACTGACATTTTCCTCTGAGGTTGATCTAGCTGATCTCTTGCATCGATACCACCACCATTTATTTCTTGAGTCAACTGCGCCATTACTACAAAAAACTGCTTAGTTCCAATTCCGACCATCTCAGGATGTGGATTTGGAAGATCATTTCCTTATGTATTCCTTCTAGCATTGCTTCCATATTTCCTATGTGGAAAAACATTCTAAACAGACATGTCTTAGATGATGCAACATGGTAATCTTTAAATGCTATATCATTTCAATTTCACCATTAAAAAGTATATTTTTGGATAATCATTTAAAATAATTCCAACTCTTAAAGTTATTTAAACCTCCCTATGATACCAACTATAAGGACCTAGCCTTAAAAATTACTTAATAATGATTTATTTCAAGATTACACATTGAGGATATTTTTAGGTTTATAGTTTTAGAGAATTAGATCATAAATCATGCATTGCATTCCACATTTATACAAGGTGGTTACATAAAAGGCAGTATTCATTTTCTACCATCAAAGAATCATATTTAATATAAAACATGGATTTTTTCTTGACACTTCCTCGACACTATCATCACATCAGGTACCTTTCCCTCGACCTGTGAAAAACATTTCAAAAACATGGGATGAGAATAAAAAGCTCAGAAAGGGATATAAAAATACGGAATGAAAACATTAGTCCATTTATACATAAGAATAAATGAAATCATACTTTATTCATTGAATATAAGAACATTAACATACCTCGTGAAATCATAAGTTTAATGAATAACTCATAAAAATCATATGAAATAAAGGTAACTTGAGGCATTCATAACATTCTTACGTATGGAGTAACCCTCATGGTTATGCTTGGAATACCAATTACAGTATATTCCCTAAATCTCTTCAGAGAAACTTTAGTGTTTAACTCCTTCATGTTACCCAATGAATTGGAGAGCTATATCGGGCTCACCCGTCCTTAGTTTATCATGGAACCACCCGTCTTCATAATCAATGCCCAAGAACCATAACATAATCATATCACATAAAACATGCATAAAGGAACCATAACATTTCCACATTTCAATCACAAGATATCAAAAACAAATTGATATAAAAAAAGCATCATCAAAACCATTTTCAATACCAAAATAAATGAAAAATAAAACACGGTATTTAATTATAATTTAAAAAAAGTTATGGCTTGTAGAGGAAGCCGAAACTCCAATAATGGTCACGGCGGCAGAGGAGTCGTTTCCACCGCACATGTTAGAAAAAAACAATCCCTTTTTTTAGTAAAACACTTTGTATAAAATGATTCATTTTGAATACAATTAAAAGTCAAAGTGTTTTATAGAAAATATAAAAGAAAGTTGTGTATAAAACAAAATATGCCTCAATGAAAGGAGATTGAGACGAAGTCCCTTACCTCTTGTCTGACTTCACTCAATTGTTCTTTAATCTCCTGAATAATAAACTAGAGTTAATTTTTACTTTCTTAAGAACCTTTTTCAAGTTCATTATTCCTTTTATATCACTTATTACCATCTTACAAACATTATGTAATTATTTTCTGTTAATAATGGTCGTTTTGTCGATCTTTGGTACCTGAGTCAAAAATAAACTTCTTATAATTATAAGTTGTTCATGTGGTAAATTATCCAATATATCCAGAATTATATTCATGATGTAGATATCATATATATCTTGTATATCTTGTATATACATGCATTTATAATATTACATAACATTTAGATGTAAAAAATGAAATGCATTGTTCATGGATATGGTAAGCCGTACATACACATGAACGCTACTTTCATTTCTATTTTTTATTTAATGGAATGAAATAATAATGATATAAAGGTAAATTATAATTCCAGTATAACATCATATATAATATCATTAACTCTGTCCTTTATAGGTCCCACATATGGTATTAAAGATTCAAATCACTTTGAGGGGGCGATATTCCGCACTTCCTAAAATGAAATTATCGTGTTTACCCATAATGAAAACAATAAAGGTATGACATAAATGAAAAATACAGAAGCATAAGGAAAACATAAACATTATATATATCATATATAAATATAGTGACATCTTAATGGCCACCATGAGAGGTGTTCAAAGAAGATTGAACAATCATCGTTTCATGAGGCAGTAATTTTCCACCCACAGAAACAGTATGTTCTATAACCATTAGACGAGTGTGTGTGTGTAAGTGTAAATAAAATCCTTCTCATAACAAAATCATAGTATATTTAATATATTGGTGTTGTTACAAAAGAGAGGAATAAAAACAGGTTAGGTAGTTTGGGAAGTAAAATAAAACAAAAGGACATAAGAGAAGACATTACCTTTAAATCGGGTAACTCCCCTTGGATTGAACCAAAAGGCTTTCTTTTAGAGATTTCTGCCTAAGGTAAGGCTTCTATGATGAAGAGAGGGATGTGGAGATACAAAATGGGCATAGTTTGGCCAAGACAATGGCTTGAGAGGTGGGGGTAAGGGGGTATAGGTGGGGGCCTTTTATAAGAGGAAGGAGGGGCACTCTTGGAAAGTCTTGAAATACTACTTTATTATAAAATTATTTTCGGATTTTAAAGGTCCCACAATGATATATTTCAAGGATAAGGTGATAAGGGTTAGAAATCCACCCATACAATAGGTTTTTGACCAGCTTATGTTTTATATTTTACATTATCTTTCGATTTTATTTAAATCCTTCATTAATGAGGTAATCACTACATCATCATGGTGCCATAAATAAATTTATTTAATTAATGTCTAAAAATTATAAAAAAAATACCATGATGTTGGAAATATTTTTATCTTTAAATTTAATATTTATAGTCTAAGAAATAATTTATTTACACAAATTTAAAATTGTTTTACTTAGTTGTTACATACTATTGTTATATTTTCCTTTATTTTAAAAAATATAATGATAAAATGTCACTATCACACAAAAGTGATTCCATGGGGTCCCTAAGATGGCACAAGGCTTCCAATGGTCATCCATGACATAACCAGTGGAATTAGGACACATGTTGGGGTCATTTTATATTATTATGATATTATTCTATTACCCTTACTACCCGATTACTAATTAATCACGATAATTAAAGATAATTACAATCATTACTATTCATAATGTCCAAAAACAAAAGAGTCTTAGTTACATAATTTGGAACTTATGATTCCAAATATGGAATCCATTTCACCAAATTCCAATCACATAAATTACAGATATTAATTTAAAAATAATTCCTGTTGTCAAAACAAATAGAGTGTTTTTAAGAAACAATATCTATCAATAGTTTGAAACTTGTTTATGCAAAATTCCAAAGTAAAATTAACTAAAATGACCAAAATTGGATTAAATTGTAAAAATATATTCTAATTAAACTTTAAAACCAATTAAAAGGACAATCTATCCATGTTATTAAATTAGATGAAAAAATAGTTTTGAAGTAAAGTGCAATAATTTTCACTATTCAATAAAAAATTAACATTATTAGAAAAACACCAAAAATTTATACAAAGTAAATTTTAATGTCCCAATCCTAAATAATAAGTTTATTTTGACAAATAGAGCTTATAAAATTGTCAACTGTTTGGTTTTAAAAAGGTTTTCCATCAAAAGGCGGTAAAACAATCTTTTAAAAATATTAGAGGATTTTATGCTTAAGATTGAATTTATTATCATTTCAAGCATATAAAACACTATCCTATTCATAAATATATATGGATATGAAAATCCATAATTCTTTACTTACTTGGGTTGTTACAATTTCTCAACGAGGGAATGTTTAGACGAAGTCCTCTACCTCACACGTCATTTTGTTTCAAACTGATTTAATATCATGTATTGTCATTATATAAATTATATTAATTAAATCAAAATAATATTCATATTAATAATTTTATATATGATACCCTTAATATATTTACCTCTATTTTTAAATAATATTTTACTATTTTCAATTTTTTTGGTGTAAATTGAGTAGTTATCTCATGAGTGTTTTTTTTGAATATTGTGTTAATTGAAAATATTATAAAATATTATAATGTATATAAAAATATTAATAATTTAAATATATTTTTTTCATTTAACTATTTTTTATGATATGTATACAAATTTCAGCATGGGGAACAAAGCCCATCCCTTCATGGATATGGTAGGTTTTATGTAACCAAGAGAGACATTATTATTTTCATATGGGTAAAATGTTAGGGAAGTGTGTTATATATTATTTTAATATAATTTATTTAAAATAATATAAATCCCTTATATTAAACAAATCTATCCTTATTAACTTCTATATAAACTATAATTGAAAAAAATCACATCCTTTCGTGAGCCGATAGTATTCAATACACAATAAGGATGTAATCCAATTTTAGAAGGAAGGGAATGAAAATGTGATATGTGATATTAAAATTAAAGAATTATAAATATATCATAAATATAATATATATGTTTTATGTCAACCAGTATATCCCTCCCTTAAATAATTTTAAAGAAACATAATTACATTAGTTTACATGGTGGTTTTATTCTGTACACACGATCATCTGTTTCATTTTTTATACGATAGATGAGGATATGTAAATAGGTACTCGAAATAACATAAGAACATATATTTTATTTTAGGTTGACTAATTTTTTATGTATAATAATTGTAAATTAATATTTTAAGGGGTATAAAAAAAATGGAAATAAATGTTTATTTAACAGTATTACCTCTTTTTTTGAAAAATCGTTAGGTTTTCACCAAAATCCTTCGTTGGATAGAATTATGATCAATAACAAGGGTCTATGATGATACTCGGGTTTGAAAAGGTTATTTTGAATGTAATTTGATGATCCAATTTGATTTGGAGGTGTGATGAGAAGAGGAATGTGGTTTCAATTAATAAGTAGGGGATATGACATACATTATATTTTTTATAACAACAAATTACACACACTTTTTAATAATAAAACTCCAAAAAAATATGATAATATAATAAATATATGATATGTTGATGACTATTTTCCATCCAATGGGTTTTGGAATATTTTTTAATGATTTTAACCTTTATCTTCATAGTTTAACCATTAGTAACCCCATTTTTCCATAATAATGAAATTTATTTTATTTTTTAATGCTAATTATGGTAAAAAATAATTTTAATAATATTATAATATGTAAATTAGTAAATTATTATTATGAACTCATTCTATAAAATTCAATTCACTAATGTGGAAGAGTAAAATTTAATATGATTTCCATAGACATGTCAAAAAACATGGTTTCCAAATAAAAATATTTCATATATATAGAGATGGTATTAATATAAAAATAAAATATTAAAACAATTGAATTAAAATAAAATATTTACATTTCTATATAATTGAACTAATTTTAATTTAAAAAATATTTAAATTATAATTTAACAATTTAAATTATATTAATGAAAATATTATTTTCAAAAAATAAATTCACTATCTATTGAATAATGAAAAAATTCATAAAAAATAAAAAAAAACCTAATATAATTTATAGATATATTTTTTATATATTATTTTTATTTTATGAGATAAATATTATAAATTTATTAAATATTAATTTTAAATTTTATGTGCAAAGCACGACTAAACTGTTCATTATAAAAATGATTATTTCATAAAAATTTCATTTTCATTCCAGTAAATATTTTAATATATAATAAATATATAACTAACAAAAATATATATTAAATATATTTTTATAAATTATTTATAAATATTTACATCATCCAAGATAATGGTAATGTTATAATGGATTCATTTTAACTTCAAATACTATAACAAAGTATTTTGTTTCTTTTATTCTTAGTTTTTCATTAATATGTTATATTTAAAATTATGATCATTTTTTAAAATATCATTTATGATAAATACGGTTTTCTATATATTTATTTATTTGTGTCCTTATGAAAGGATATATATATATAAGTTTCCTAGATAATAGATAATCATCTTACTTGACCACTATTAATGTTATTTTTTGAATCATTTATATATGAGGAGTTAATTATATTTTATAAGATTATAATTTCAATATAATGAAATTTTATTATAAACATGAACCATTAATTATATAGACCATTTTATATCAAATGTGATGTGAAATTATTGATGAAGCATATGTGTGTACTGCCACCACCACAATTTAATACCATTTATTATCTATCACCAGCAGTAGTGAAATGTTTTAATTATAGGAATATTGTTTATATTTGATATATATAGTATCGTTATTATTAAATAAATTTAATATAAAATATAAATTAAATCATTTCTTTCTTTTGGGTAATGAAAAAATTACAATTGAGTTTGTGTGGTCTACTACATAAATGAGTGGAAACGATTTGTTTTTAATCTTCTCATAAAATTTATTTTAATAAGTATAAATTTAATTAATTTATATGATATTTATGATACTATAATGAATCTATAAAAAAATTTATTTTTTTTATTTTTTTACTTCCACTCTTTAAAATGAAAAAAATTGTTAATGCATATCTATATTCAACTGTCTCCATAAATATTATAATTCATTATTCTATCAATATCATTAAATGTTGATAGGAAAATTTAGGTACATTTAACATATATGATATCTGTGACATAAATAACATTCTCAAAATAATGAAACCATGATAAACATTAAACTGCTTGAACTTATTTAAAGAAATTTTCATAAAAAATGAACATGTAATCAATTTAAACTAAAGATTTTAATAATGAAATATTAATAATTACATGTTGAAATGATATATTTTGATAAAAAATTATATCATAAGTACATACATTAATCTTTTATAAAATTAAATACAATTTATAATTATATTCTTAATATTTTAATGACTTTGATTCATGTAATATTTGTTGTAAAGTGTTTATGTTTATATCTCATTTTTCTCATGAATGTTTATATCTTCATTTACATTTACTGATATTATATGATCCTCTACAGTGAAATATATTTTTTTTATTCTAAACTAGTTATTTTTTTATAATACATTATTTCCATATAATCTCCTAACATTATGTGCTCAAGAGGCTGAGATATTTTCTTTATGAAAAAACTACATTATTTCTATTTACCATTAAATAACTTTTTTCTTCAATGTCTAATATTTCTAAAAAATATTCATGATTTATTTTAATATTATTCCATTATCTATAATATAATTTCTCCCATTATATATTTTTTCAAATTTTCATTAATACTAATATTATTGTTGTTTTCAAACATGTTAATTTTGTTTTTTTACAATAAAATTAAAAGAAACCATTTCTTTCAGATAGTCTACTTGAATAAAATATACCACAGTCATGAAATCAAAATTCTTTGATTGTTATGTTATATGTTTCGAATATTATATTCAAGGAAAATATATTCATAAATATTTAGAAAATATATATTTTTTAAAGATGTATTTTGAAAAATAGATATTTTTATCAAGAAATATTCCAATGATCTTCTATTTAAAATTTTAACCTGTGATTACATAATATAATTTTATTTTTACAATATATGAGATATTGACCAATAATTTAATAATTATATTTTTTTGGGTTATTTTAGGTTTTCTTAATGAAATTTTGGTGATTCCCATTTTATTTTCTGTGAGTAAAGAAATGATAAATGTTATATGATTTTATGGAATTCAAAAGAATGAATTATATGAAAAGTAAACCAAATGATATATATTCCTCAAATGAATAGGGAAAATATTAATCATGTATGAATTCAAATTGTGCGGGGGAGGTTACACCGTGACAGAAATATGATATATAGATGGCTTTACTATGCGCGAAAGAAGCTACATGGGAGGTCATCCCAAGCAAGATGTGGGTATATGTTTAGATTTCCAAATTTCGACATGATATGAATTTGGTGATGGGTATATATAAAATAATAATCATAAGATTAGGATTATTCCATTTCATATAAAACATTTTGATAATGATATTATACTATTTTTTTATCATGGAACATGTTTATGATTCATGACTTATGAACTACCAAGAATTATTCCCTCACTAATGTTTTGTATTAATGAAGTACTGGGTATTATTTCAAAAAAATAATCTCATGTTATCAGAAGATTTATGTTCATGTTATTTTTAAATGGTAACTTATATCTATAATAATTACACTTAAAGATCATGTGATCTTACCATTTACAATTTTGTATTTTCTAATGGATAAAAATAAATGGTTAATGTCTGTTTACTCTATTAAGGGATATTGTTGTTAATAACTATTAGTAGTAATTGTATATATTTTCTAAACATGCTATTTATTTTATAATTTATCACATTATAATAACCATTACATCTCTCTCATGAACTGTAATATTATAAAATAGGTATTCATCTAATTAAAATACATCTTTAATGAAAATTATTGGTCTATATCTGCACTCATTTTAATAATAAATTGATATGGAGATTTTTAAAAATGTATTATTTCTGATATAAGAATAGAAAAACATCCAAAAATAAACTACAATAGATATGAAACTACCTAACTGATAATCTATTAATATAATAGATAAGATTATTAATTCAATATAGATATATAAAAAAAATATGGAAATGCATTATTGGTATATCGAATAGAATATATGATACCAATTATTACAACACTCTTTGTGAATATTTTTCAGTTTACGTGTCATTTTATGTGGGGTGAAAATTGATTGTATTGAGTTATCATACATTATAACATGAACAAAACGAATAAGGGAAAACTCAGGAAAATAATTGGGGTATAGGAATTAAAATTATATGTGTGTGTTAATGAGAATATTTACTAGGATAATACAAAACATTGGACCATCGATTAATGGCTCATCAATATTTTAATTATTGAGATCTTTTTTCAATATTTAACTATCACTTGAATATTGTTCAATAAAAATTTAAATCAAGGATGACATGAATATTATTTAATTTATGCTTTATCATATATTACAATATTGAGAAACAAGGATAAAATAATGAGTTAATTACAATGAATAGTAAAAGGCCTAATTTAAACATGGAATGGTTCCAAAATAGATGTGTTCTATCATTTATGATTGACTGAATTATCAATGATTTATATGTATAACTCAATATTAAATAAAGTGGTAACTATGAAGTATACCATATTGTTATTGAGTGATATTTTTCTTTTTTATTGGGTGTTGTTTTTGTTTTCAAGACTAGATATCCCCGATACCCTCTTCAACTTACATATTAATTCAATATTCTATATAATTTACTGTAAAATATAAATAAATACTAGAAAATTCATGTAAAAATGAATGAATAGTTGATTCTACTCTAATTATGAAGATTGAAGTCATGAATTGTAATGTTGATAGTAGCTATAAAGGATTAATCATTTATTACTAATATTTTAATGACCAATATCTTTCCTAAGTAATGAACAAATGTATCAAAATAATTATAATTATATGTTTTATAATTGAATCCAATTTAAATACTTTTACATTTAATATAACTTTAATTATAATTAAATAATATTTTCTATAAAAACTATAAAATATATTGGTATGTAAATGAAAATATAAAATTAAAACGCAATGTTAAACCCCAAAGGCTTGTATTGGCCTATGGATATCGCTCCATGTTTAAAAACTGTTAGAAGAAAAATATTTTTTTGAATATGATAGAAAATATCAAGGGAAGTGTTGTAAATTATAAAGAGAATTAATGAATACTGAAAATTCATAATAGTGGATTATAAATAGGGTATAATGGGTAGAGAAAATGCTGATATTATCATGTTTTTTTAACTATTGGTCAATTTGACCGTGTATAATTATGATCATTAGTAATATTTTTACCCTTTAGATTAATTTATATTGCGGAAATGAAATAAATTGATATATAAAGTATAAAATATATAATCAATAAGTGTAAACATACCTTATGAAGCATGTTTATTAGAGAATAGTTTGGTGATAGTATTATAGTTGTTCTCCTACAACCAAACTCATAAATATATTCAACAACGTACTCTTATAAACAAAATAATCTTCTAGAAGTTCATATTTGTTGACATCACTCGTAGATCAATGTTTGTTGAGTCGGAAAATTAATGTAACAATACCTTAGACATTACCCTTCATGAATATAATTGTTTATTTAGGTGTTTCAAATATTTAATTTAGTACGATAAAATAATATTTTTCATTCAAAAATTATATAGTTGTTTCATCAAACTTATTTTCATTATTTTTTACATAATAAAATATACAAGAGTATAACATGAACTTCATAATATATATATTTTAAAAATTTCAAATAGATATGTATTTTTAGGAATCATTATAACTATACAAAATTTAACAATAAATTAAACTACATTAAGTAAAAAAAATTTCACAACAAAAATCATAAAAATATTATATTTATAATAAATTCTAATAAAATTATACATTATTATAATTAACTTTTTAAGGGTAACAAATTTCATTATTTTATAAAAAATTATACTTCAATAATAAATTATTTTTAATTACAACTATAAATAACAATATTTAGAAAATAAATTTGCATTAAAAACATAATTTGTTAATTTGAATGTCTAAATTAGGACAGAAAAATGTTTTCAATTTTTAATAATATGATGTTATTTGTTTTAAAATTTAAAAATATACATTTTACATGTGTTTTATAACAACATGAATATTTCATATTCATGAAATAATTATTAAAAATTTTTCCAAGTCATAAAATATGTAATTTTAATAATATATTGTATTTTTAATATGAAAAATTAATTTCTATTACAATATATTATTATGACAGGGAAAAAATGAAAGAAAATTTATAAACATTAGTTTTAAAAAACCCTTGATTCCCATTCCAAAAGTAAGACAAAATATTGAAGTCCGATTCTGAAAGAAAAATATGTCAAAAAAACACACACAACATGATCAAAACCATTTTTAGGAAATTGGAATTCCTATTAACACATCCGAGATTTCCAAGGAAAAATATTAATTAATTAATAATCAAACCTTCAACGTTTTATATTAATTCATAAATCTCCACCAAATTGTATTTAATCCCATTATATTGTTTATGAATTTCACATCATGTCTAATATCTAGAGACATTACAAGTTGTTTCTAAGGATATTGGTGTCTGTTCTCTAGATTTAAAATTCTATAATCCATGGAAAGGTATTAGATGCCTCTTCTTACTATTCTTGAAAATACTTTATTGACAGTCGTATAATATTAGCGTTGTTATGTTCTCAAGAATTTTTTAATTGATATTATTATCCATATTTTTTCAATTAATCTGATACTTACATTCTATCTCATTATGGACTTTCTATAAAAAACATTGTATAACTCTTACAATAACAAACTCATTTTTATTTTTTTAATGAATCCTTTTTTATGCCATTAATAACTATCCTTTTTTTATATTCATGGGTAATCATATATATAGATAATTATAATTTTTCAATTTTTTATATTACCATATAAAACCATCATCCCCAAAATATGGGCTAAAAATTATGAACAGATCATCTATTTAACACTATTACACTAAATGATCTTTATATGAATCCCATTTTTTATTTACCATTGGTTGTTGATGAAATATATTATTATGATAATTTTTTTTAATATCATGTTACCTTTCCGTTATCTATGTTTTAACCATTGTTTTGGTTTCTATTTTTCATTGGTTTAGTATGACCTTGGAGTAATTAAGAGGATACCTATAATGGGGACTTCAAATATTTATTGAAATTATCAGCATATATCATATAGTTTTTAATGTATAATTAGTATTTACATGAAATGTAAATGGGTTACAAGATGTGTATTTATTCCCTAGAAGAGTTTATGAAATGGGTACATAATGTGAACATTTTCAAATCATGTATGGCTTACATGATGCGTCAAACGTATAAATCTTACCTTAATAAAAGGTTACTACTTTTTCCCCTTTATATATGAATCGATAATTACAAAACATGTAATTGGGTTACATACCATGTAAAATAATTAATATTGATTTTTTGTAGGTAATTTAGCTAAAATTTCTATTTCATTACTAAATTATTATTTCCTCTCACCCTAGATTATCTTTCGATGAGATTTTGGAGTTCTCAAATCCATATGGATCATATATTTTGGAATTGATTGTAGTATATGTTGTGGTGTGTCTCTCTAAGTAGGTGGTATTCTTGTCCATTCCCCCCCTCTCTCTCCACCTCGAAGTTTTATATACCATCCTATGATTAAATGATATAATCTATGGTTTATTAAATGTTTATTCTTCTATGTATTCTTAGATATTTTGTGTCTTTGGGTTTGGATGGAGAGTCCACATACGAGTGTTTAATTCCATGATTATATTTAGGTGGATGTTGTTTATGTTTATCCACATTAAGAAACACTGTTTCTATTTATGTTTGTTAATTTATTTTGATTGAAATATGAAAATCCATTGTAATGATCTTTTAAAATGGAAATTCCATTACTATATATATTATGTAAACGATGCCAATTTCAATGGAATGTGAGATTCAAGAGGTTTTTGATACCGAAAAAAATAAGAAAAATAATTATAAATTTAAGTATATAGAAAAATAAGATGAATTATTTTGTTGAAATATATTATTAGATATAATATTGAAAAAAAAAATTGATTAAAAAATAATCTTTTTCATTTTGAATGTGAGTATGAATTATGAAAAGGAAATGAGGGAAATTAAACTATGAATGATGAATTACCTCAAATGTTATTTTCCTCTACTTGCTATATATTTATTGAGAACATATAATCTTGGGTAGTTAGTCAGTTATTTTGGAATAACATGCTTGGATTATAATTCCCTATAAATGAATGGATAGTGAATTTTTTTACAAAAACCTAGATTGGTATATCAAATCCCAAACAAGATATTGATGAGTCATATTTTGTCCGATCCTAAGGTATTATTTAAAACAATTACATGGTTACTTATTTGAGGGTTTCATGATCCCATAACTATAAACAATCATACCACCTGGAAGATAACCATAGATCTTACTAGAATGTTTTGAGTATAAATATCAATGGTTTTGAAAAAAGTGTCAATCATTCCAAATGATTTATTTAATTTGTATTATATAATATATTTATTTAGGAAATGATTAAAATGTTTCAATAATTATGAAATTAATCATGTATTTTTAAATATTAAAATGTACGAGGTCTAATATATTGGTTAAAAATTTAATTCATGATTATTATTATTATTATGCAATCTTATTATGGAACACCTGTTGAGACCCTAATAGGATTTCTAGCTCACACACTACCATTTAATTTGTAAACTTGTATAATTTATCATACAATGTCCATGTAATGGGAAAATGACTCTTGGTAGATCTAGATGTCCTTAATCCAATGGTTCATCGAGTGACATGTCTGTTGTGATGTTGATTTTTTCTTATTGAACATTGAGTACATGGATGATGTACATGTTTAAAATTTAATATACTTATCTCCTAATTTTTACTATCTCATGTTTGAGTCTTTCAATATTCAAATATGTATCTTTATCATCCTCTATATTTAAAAAACAAATTCCAACTATTATAAACAATTATGGAATGTTCTAGTAACCAACTCTGGGGGTGTCATAAATTCCCTTCAAGGTATGCATATACATGCTCAATTATCATAGTACTAGGATATACGGGTTGGTCCGTCACAATTATGGACCCAAGGTGTAGTCTGATCAACTTTATGTGATTCCATTTTGTAGTTTGATAGATTTTGGGACATAAAAGGATGTTGTGACAGATTTTTTATCCAGTTCTCGTCATAAAGATCCCAAAGACACCATGGGTTGTTTGGGAAAGCTAACATGATGATTAATTCTTGTCATTTACCTACATTAAAATAGTTTATGTATAAATAAATATCATATTTTCCTATATGATTTGACTAATATTCTTGTTTCTATTATTTGAATTATGATATGTGTACTCTTATAACATATTTGATATTGTTTTTTGATATTTTGTTGAATTATGCCTTTGAGAAACCATATGAATAGAATTTATGTGGAATTTGATGGTGGACCACAATAAAGGAATCCTTCTATATACTAGAATATTTTTGAGGTTATTGTGAGGTCTCTCCATGTTATGGGACAAGCATCCACAATTGTTCACATTCATTATTTAGTTTTGGACCTGTACAGGGAAAATTCTAAGAATAGTTCTCGGGTGTTCATTCTCTTTAATACACTATTATTAAATGGATCATCTTATCATTTTGATGTTTAGGATTGGATGATAAAGATATAGACCACTATTAAGTTCTTCAAAATTCCAGATTTTATCATGGTGAAATGTTCCACCTTTAATCTGGAAGGACCTTGTTAGAAGTAATATTGGTCAATGGTGAATGAGATTAAGACTAATGGTTTGGAGTGGAATGTAATTTTCTAAACATTCTAGTTCTATCAATAATATATGGTTTTGAAACATGCTATGAAGTTTTTCAAATTTGAGGTGAGTGATAGGACAATAATGGACGATGAAATTAACTTTTTTGAGCAAATGAATCTTTGATATTTTAATACTTTGAATGAGTTATTAAATACTCGATGATTTGAGATGGGACATTGATATGATATTCGTGCTCAAGATCTCCTAGTTAATATTTTTTCTTATAAGGACATGCTAGATGGAGTTTTGATTTTAAACATGATCTGGATAATATATTAGGGTTTAAAGGAGTTCATTTTTCATGGAGTGGCAGTTCACTCAGTTTCCACAATGGGAGGGTAAATGGTGATGAGTTTCATCATTGATCACAATTATAAGCTCCCATCAGAAATCTTATATTACCAACAATATTCCATTTTTTAGGCTTCTACTGTGGGATGTCTGGGAAATGGAAACATGTTTTCACTGAGTCACCCATGATTTGGGATAACTAGTGTTATTTGAGATAGTTGATATAATATGTAATAAATTATCCACCACCCAGAGTTGAACAATATCATCAAAACATAAAATATATGTAGTGAAATAAAATTCTTCAATATATAGAGAGTTTCTATTTACAGGAATAAGGAATTAAAGTTGTTGACATAGTGGAAGAGTCTCCTGAGGATGAAGATATGGGTCCAGTGACTATGAGAGTAACCATCACTTCCTATTCAAATATTGTGAAATATTTATTTTGTATAGGTGCATCTGATTTAGTCATATAAAGTAATATTCTGAATTTACTAAATATTCTTATGGATATTTTATCTTATATGGAGGATATCACAATATCCATATGAATAAAGATAATTAAGGGTCCTCATTATCATTTTTTGATACTCCTTATCGAGATTCATCATACATTTTGTTTTTCGGTTCCTTACGAGATACCTCTAGATGTCATTTTATGGACGGATAGGTCAATTTCTAATTAATCAAAAATTTGTTAGTATCTTCGATGGGTATTCTTTACTATTCTGTATGGGTTGGGTCATATAATTCATAAGGAATGCGACATGAGGATGACTAGAACTAAATAATCTTATCTAGAATTATGGAATGTGATATCATTGATGTCTTTTTAGTTATAGTGAATATCATTTTATTATAAACTCTCTCCATTTTTCATTGTGTTTTCTAATGTTTTTATTAATTAATTCAATGGTTTTCCACTAGTAAGTGCTGTAAAGTTGTATGTTGATTAATTTTTGTTTTACTCAACTAGTATCTATTACATTATATCAAATGAATATTACTAAAATGAAAGACATAAAAACATAGTTGGACGATCTATTAGTGAATAGAATAATTTTATAGAGTTTTCCACCTTGGGATATTCAAGTTTTAATATCAATAAATACTAATGGAACACATTTCTAATGTTTTAATTTCCCAATCCAACATCGAGATATATTAATGAACATGTATCTGATGCCATAATTTTATGATCTATTGGACCAGCTAAAAGGGTTGAATTGGTATTCAATGAATGATATTTTTCTTATTATCACAAGTATATAATAAAAGAAATCTAGCATTCAATAAACCTCCTTCCAGAGGAGGAGTAACTGTTGTGATTACTATGTCATGTATTGTTTCCTATCTAATTATCATGTAGTATTTATGTATTTGATGAAAATGATCTTCCATGTATATCATTAAATGTTCATGGTAATCATTGTGGATGAAATCCTTATTTTATTTATGTTTCAGGAGGATCATGTTAGTTATTTGAGTGTAGATATAAATTTTTTAATAATCATTGAATTTTTGGGAATCTATAAAAAGGTGATTTCTGGATTCATGAATTGAATTTATTATGACTTGAGGTGCTAGAAAAATTTCATTAAAATTATCTTGATAAGGTGGAAGCTATTATGAAATGGGATCAACCATTTTATATTATTGATATTAAATGATTAATTTTTTTAGCTATATATTGTCACATATTCGTAACAGGTTTTTCGTAGTTGGATTCTCTGATGATTGCTCTATCATGGAATGGGGTTTTGTTTTATTAGGATGAAAATTGTGAATGTAAATATATTGACATGAAACATCTTTTTATTTTCTACCTAGTGTGAAGTATTCAAGAGGATGATCATGGAAATGTAGTCTTCTATGATGCATCATGTTTGTGTTTGGGTTGTGTTGTTAAGCATAGTGATCACGTCAAATTTTAATGGATATCAGGATCTTTTGAAACACATGTATGATTATATGATCTATTGATATGAACATATAGATGTGATGAAGGTTCATTGGTGTTGGTGGAATTACATTATTAAATAATTGTTTGTCTATTATTTCAACAAAAAAAGATATTAATTTATAACTTCAATATAAATTATTTGAATCTATCAAAGAAGATTTGGTTGGACTACCAGAAATTTTTTGAAATTAACATTTCCTATAACTCAAGGAATGGGACTCCCATATCTAATGCATTGAGATGTAAACACCCATAAAAATCCATGAATGAATCATTAGAATAGCTGAACATCATGCATATTTTCATATTTTCATATTAGAGTTACAGAAAAAGAGACTGAGGTTGTTGTAACATCCCAGGTAAACAAAGAATAAGACATTTTCATATTTACTAATATTTTTTTATTAAATATTAATTTCCCAATAAAGGGGATGTTATGTTTGATGGTGTACCCGATACACAACAATGAGTTTCTTTGAAATCTTATGTTGCACACAATGAGGAGTAATACTAAAAAATAATAATATAATATTATTTTAAATGGTAGTTAGACCATACCCATTTTATATTTAGTAATTTACATAACTAACTACAATATGATAATACATGTTTGTTAAATGTTTTTATATTTATCATATAAAATTCAGTGGCTTAAAATGTGAATGAATTTAATTTTAAGAACAAATAGTCTAATATTTTATAAAAAATTGGTTCACCGTCTTTTGATGGGGAACCCTATTTAAATCTTTTTTTGGACACTTTTTTATGTTATTCTTGACATTATAAAATTTTTCTTCAGATTCGGGTCATCAAATTTTTTTTGGTAAATTTTTGGTATTTTTCTGATAAAATACATTTTTTAATGAATATTGAAAAATAATGTATTTTAATTAAAAAATACCCTTTAATATAATTTATTTATATGGTTAGATTTTATTTTAATTGGTTTTAAAGAGTAATAAGATTATATTTTTACCATTTAATTTAATTTTCGTCATTGAATGTTATTTCACTTTGAAATTGGTTATAAACAAATGTCAGACTTTTGATAGTTATTGATTCTTAAAAACATGCTTTTGTTGGCACAACATGAATTAATTTTGAATTAATTAATCCAACTTCTATTAATTTAATTTGGTATAATAGACAACATTTTTTAAGTAAAATGTTTTTCAATAAGATGAAAATAATTTTTTCTGAATAGTAACCTGTGACATTCATTTACCGCGATTAAAGGTATATAGGGTAATTCAAGGTAAAAATAATATTATAATAATATTAATTTTACCTAAAATGTGTTATAATCCTGTTGGATGATAAATTTCAGACCAAATGAATCATTAGTTCTATTTTGGGACCCCATGGAGCCACATAAAAATGATAATTACATTTTATAATAATTAATTTAAAGTAATGTCAAAATGACAAAAACATTTATCTTTTAGTAAATCAATGTTTACCTGGGGTTATAAAAAGTTATCTCCTAGAATATAAATATTATATTGAAAGATAAAAAGTATTCCTATATCAAGGTATTTTTTCTATAATTTTTAGACATCCAATAAATGATATTATTTAGGAAATAATAACGATGGAGTGTTTTTCTCATTAATAATTGATTATAATAAATAAGATTATAAAGATTAAAACAATATCCAAAACCTATAAAATTTTAATTGGATGATTTTATTTCGAACATGAGTCAACTTATCTTCAACTTTAATATGTTTAGGACCTTTTGAAACTGCAAAAAATTATATACTAAATTAATATTTTCAAACACTCCTAAAGTGCCCCTCCTCACCCTTATAAAACGCCCTCACCTCTAACTCATTAATCACACCTCTCAAGCCCCTTGTATTGTCCAGACTCTACCCAATTAAGCTCCCTATATCCTTCTATTCCATCTAAAAGCCTTATTTTAGGCATAAGGCACTTCAAAAAAATTTTTGGTTCAAATCAAAGGGAGTTACCTGATTTAATGTTAATGTCTTCTATTAAGTTCGTTTGTTTTATTTTCCTTCTCAATACTCCTAAACACTTTTTATTACATTATTTTATAGAAACACTTTTATCTTTAATATAATAGATTGTTTTTATGAGAATTATTCAATCTAAACATTATCATACATCTATCTAATGGGAAAAGAAAATATTGTTTCAAGGGATGTCAAACTACAGTCTCACGAAACGAGGATTGTTCAATAAAATAAAACCGCCTCTCATTGTGGGAATTATTATAGAACTGTATTTATATTTGATTTATATTATATTTATATTGCTTCTATTATTCTTTATTTTTCATTTATATAATACCATTACAGTTTCCATATTGGGTAAATATGATAATTTAATTTGGCGAAGTGCGGACTACCCCCCCCCAAAGTTATATGACTCATTCATGCCATACGTGGAGCATATAAAAGATAGAGTTACTAAAAATATATATATGATATTATACTATAATTATAATATAACAATGTATAATTTTGTTTTCATTCCATTAAAATAGAAAATAAAAATGAAAGTAGTGTTCATGCGTACATACGACTTACTATCTTCATGAACGGTCCATTTCATTTCTTATCTCTAAATTTTATGTACTGTTATAAATACATAAATATAATGGATGTATATGATATATGTGATATCTAAATCATGGATATAATTCTGGAGATAATTTAGTTTTAACACATGGAAAATTTATAATAATAACATGTTCATTTTTTAACTCAAGTTCCGAACATCGACAAAATGTCTGATATGAACTCAAAAAATTTAAAAAAAATTATTGAAATTCAAATATCGATATAAAAGGAATAATAAACATAAAAATGTTTCTATGCAATTAGAAATTAACATTATTTTATTATTTGGGTAATAAATGAATGAACAGGTCAGGTCAGACACGATGTTAGGGATTTCATATCAAGATCCATTCATTGTGGAATGCATTGAATTATACACTACTTTATTTTATATGGTATATAATAAAATCCATTGACATTTTATTTCATTATAAGGGATAATTTTTTCTATGAAGCGTTTTACTAAAAGGTAAAAGGAATGTATTTATCATTTGATGCAAAAATGACCTCTTCGTCAATATAATCGTTAACCGACTTCTTATATATGACTTATTGTTTTTAAAATTTTAAATAAACCCCTTATTCTGTTTTTTCGGTGTTTTGGTATTGAAAATGGGTTTTGAAATTGATTTATTATTTCAATATGTTCAAATGATTTATTTTTATTGCAAATAAAATGTTATTAGAGAAATATTTATATTTTCAGTATTTTATGTGTAATGATTTTATAATGATACTTGGACATTTTATGGGTGAGAACGTGATAAACCAAATGACAGTTGGTGCCATGATAAACCAAGATTTGTGGGTACATTATACCCTCTAATGCTTTGGGTATGGAAGTCAGCTGTGTGGAAATTCATTTTACTGATATGTGTGGAAGTTGACCGCATGGTTATTACATTTATGTATGTTTATGTCCCAAGTTACGTTTATATGTTATGTGTTCTTTCTATGGGTTTTATAGTAATATTTTGGTTACAAAATGGCATGAAATGATCTTTTATTCAGTGATGAGTATTTACTACTTCATAAAACTGAAACGTATTACTTATGATAAGGTATTCATGGTTTACATGTTGTTTTAAAAAACTAACTATTTTCCTTCTTTGTGGATCCCTTACTGAGAATTTTATGCTCATTCTATGTTTTTGAAATGTTTTTTATAGGAAAAAAAGTGGAATAGGGACAAGTATGGGATCAAAGAAAAAGTAATTCTATAACAAACATATAACTAGATATGATAGTTTTTTTCAAAGAGTTTTAATTTTATAAAAAAATTGATACTGAGTATATATGTTTACATATAATATTCAAGTAGTTTTTAATGTTATGACCTAATCCCCTAAATCTCTAAACCGGAAAAGATCCTCAATGTGAATTATTATCATTATTCAAGATTATGAAATGTTTGAGGCATGGTCCTTATAGTTGGTATCATAGGTAGGTTTAGACTACTTTAGGAGTAAATCTATGTTTAAATTAATATCCCTAAATTAATTTATGTTATAATTGAAATGATACAGCATTTATAGATTTATATGTTGCATTAACTATAATATTTTTGTGTTTATAATAGATTTTTGTATGGGAAATAAGGATTCGTTGATGGGAGAACATCATGAGGAAGATAACCTTCAAAATTAGCAACCTTACATGATAGGAATCAGAATGGAACAGTTAGTTGTTGTGATGGCACAGTTGACATGGGCGATAAATGGTGGTGGTATCCATGTTGGAGATCAGCCAGAACAACCATAGAGGAACATGTCAGTAGTGGTGCATTCCATGTGGCAATGTCCCCTATCATTCAAGGGATCATCTGAAAATGTTCTAGCTGAAGGATGGATTAAAGCACTAGAGAATATTTTTTATTTCATGGGGATTTTATAACGTGAAATGGTTATTCTTGATGTTTACCATTTTTAAGATAAAGCTTATCAGTGGTGGTTGATTGTGAAACCTATTATGTATAGTGAAGAGATTTGTACTCATGATTAGGATGAATTCAAATGTATATTTCTTGAAAAATATTTACCTAAGGTGGTTTGTCATAGTATGAAAAACAATTCATTGAATTGAGGTAGGAGGATGACTTAGTGGCAGCTTATGAATCCAAATTCACTCGACTGGCAAGGTATGCTCTAATTTTCATCTATGATCTTGATAGTAAGATATATCGATTTTACTTAGGACTAATGTTGCGATATCGAAGAGTATTAGCCTCTCATGAATTCAAAAGCTATGAGAAACATTTCAGATGTGTTGAGAAAGTAGAAATGGTGGTTTCTGATAATCAGGTGTTCCAAGAGAGTAAACAAAATAAGAGGTCCAGTAGGTAATCAAAGGGACATAATTCATCAAAGAATCATGGAGGTAAGAAAATTAAATATCCATCCTGTGAGAAGTGTGGTAAAAACCATCATGGTTTATGTTTATAAATGTATGGAATGTTCTCCTGGTGTGGTAAGTATGGTCATATTTCTCATAACATTAAACTAGATGATCAAGCAGGTAATGAAAATCCAATAGTAAGATGTTTTTAGCGCAATGAAATGGGTCGTTATATAAATGAGTGTCCAATGAAGAACTCAACTGAGGGAAAGTAGCCAAACTACAAGAAGAAAATGGTGTTCAATTTTTTGCAACAACTTCAATAGATGTTGGTCCATCGAATGAAGTAGTATTAGGTACACTATTTGTTTGTTCAGATTATACCAACATGTTGGTTGATTTAGGGTCTACACAATCTTTCATTTCTGAGAATATTTTTAGTAATTCGGTAATTCCATATTAAGATATGAATCCTAAACTTATGGTAAAAACATTTGAAGAAATACTGATACAAAAAGAGATTAACAGAGCCTTCATGTCCTTTTGTGCGGATAGAATCTGCCTACAAACCATATTATTTTTTCTCTAGTACAGTTTGATGTTATTTCGGGCATGGATTAGAATTCCTTTTATCCTGCTTTGATTGAATGTAGAGATAAACTGGTTTCTTTTTAGAATTAATTTCAATTTGGGTACAAAATGAACCCTTACTTTTGATAACATATCTGAAAGAGGAGAAACTATTAAAATATGGAAATTAATGTTACCTTGAACATATTGTTGAAAAAAATGAACTATTATGATTGATGATGTGCCAGTGGTAAATGAGTATCTTGATGTTTTATCAGATGAGTTTCCAGGTATAATACTTGATCATGAAGTTTAATTTACTATTGACTTAGTTCCTGATGCTAAGCCAATTTCAAAACCCCCTTATCAAAGGAGAAAAATTTAAAATGTAGAGTCAAAGAAGAAATTGCATGAGTTATTAGATAATGTATTTATTCAAACTAGAACACCACCTTGGGGTGAACCTACCATATTTCCTAAAAAAATATTGTTCAATGAAACATTGCATTGATTATAGAGCATTTAATAACATCACTGTTAAGAACATGTGTATTTTGCCTCATATCGATGATTTGTTTGATCAGCACCAGTGAGATCAGTATGATTCATTGATTGACATGAGGTCGAGGTACCATCAGTTGAATATAAAGAAACTATACATTCCAAAGAAAACATTTTTTAATAGATATGGACATTATGAATTTGTAGTTATACCTTTTGGTTTAACCAATGCACCTGCTATATTCATGGATCTTATAAATAGAATTTTCTGTGAGCTCTTGGATAAGTTTGTGGTTATGTTCATTGATGATATTTTGGTGTATTCCAAATGTATAGAGGAATATGAAATTCATTTATGGGTTTTCCAGTGAATCTTGATAGAAAGGAAACTGTATGGAAAATTTAGAAACTATGAGTTTTGGTTACAACAATTTTGATTCATTGGTCACATTGTTTCAAACAAAAATTGAATAATTGTTGATCCTTCTAAAACAAAATTTGTTGTAGAATGGTCAGGACCAACAAATAAAACTAAGATCTATAGTTTTCTTGGTTTATTAGGTCATTATTGGAGGTTTGTTGAATATCATTCGCATTTATCTAGCCCAATGACTACGCTGACTCGAAAATTTGTTAAGTTCATTTGGACTAAATAATGTAATGATTTTTTTCAAGAATTGAAAAGATGATTGGTGAATGCTCATATTTTGGAACTGCCTTCTCGAAATAGTGTGTTTCTATCTAAAGTGGTGCTTCATTTAAAGGACTTGGATGTGTCCTTAAGAATAATGATTAGGTAATTATTTATTCATCATGTTAGTTGAAACCTCATGAGATTAATTACCCTACACGTTAATTAGAATTTACTGATGTTGTTTTATCTTTAATAATTTGGATGATTCATTTTTATAGAGTAAAGTGTAAAATATATATTGATCATAAACGTTTGAAGTATATATTCACTTTGAAATTATTGAACATGAGACAAAGGAGA
This sequence comes from Viscum album, assembly GCA_963277665.1. Taxonomy (NCBI): domain Eukaryota; kingdom Viridiplantae; phylum Streptophyta; class Magnoliopsida; order Santalales; family Viscaceae; genus Viscum; species Viscum album. The sequence continues at coordinate 473,439,195 of OY728141.1, read as the reverse complement.
TGTCTATAATTAATCAAGGATTATGATTGCACAATTCATTACCGTCCACGAATGGAAAATAAAGTGGCTTATGCTTTGAGTCGAAAAAGTAATGCTACATTAACCATGATATATTTGGAACAAGGTCCTTTTATTAATGATTTGAAGAACTGTTTCATTGAAGTTGATGGAGCTAGAAATTTCTATGTTTTGTTTCAAGTGTTTGTGTAGTCATCTCTTTCAGATAGAATTAAGCATGTTCATAAGGAAGACAATGAGTTGCAAAAAAGGAAGAGATTGATCATAAGGGTATGATTTCTAAATTTAACATTGATAAGGATTTTATTTTGTGATTTGGGAAGATATTATGTGTGCCTTCTGATTCACAATTGAAGAATGAGTTGTTATGTGAAACTCATAGTTCTTCATTTTCAGTTCATCATGGTAGTACTAAGATGTACAGAGATCTTTGAGAGTATTACTAGTGGGATCATATTAAAAGTTATATTTCTGATTTTACTATTAATTGTTGGAATTTTTAGTAGGATAATTCTAAGTGGCAGCTATTGAAAGGGATTCTTCATTCTTTAACGATTCCAGAGTGGAAATGGGAAAATATATCCATTGAATTCATTGTGGGATTACCAAAGAAATATCTATGTAATAATACAACCTGTGTTATTATTGATAAATTGAATAAATCTACTCATTTATTTCATATTCAATATATTTTTTCTCTAGAAAAAACATTCTTGGTTGTATGTTAAAGAGATAGTTTGTGAAACTTCCTAGTTTCAGAAGCCACCTAGAGGCGCCCCGTACCCGGTTGGTCACATGACCACAAGCGCATTTTCTCGAATTCCAGAGTCCGCCGACTAGAAGGGAGGGACTTGGGTGTGATAGTGGAGAAACTATTCATTCATTGGCAGAGTAACACAATGGAAGAGAAACATTTATACAATAGGGGAAGTAGTAAATATCCAACAATGGTAAATAGTGGAAAACTGAAATAATTAAAAAATGGAGAACATATTTATATATATAATGATGCATGACACAAATGTCTTGGAATGTAGCCAAAAATGTCACAATTATGAATTCAACAGTACTAAACCCATGTAAAAAAGAAATAGATAACAGCTCCTCAGCATATCAAGCCTAAGCATGGTCCCATGCTCTCTAGCTCCACAACACATCAAGTACCTGAAGTAGAAGGGAACTTTCCATTGACTATACATGCAGCAATATAATCTGTTTGGGACCAAAATCATGACCCTAACAGGGTGTGAGACTAAATCCTAGTAATAAACCACCACGAGATGTTTGCCTAATAGTCAGTGAATATATGGAAGGTAAAAGTACAGAATGCAGTAAAAGGAATGTAATCAATAGTAAACAATCCACAGTTTCTATATCAAGGAATGACTATCCAATAAGATAAACACAAACATGTAAGCCTATTGGATGTACCCACATCATATCCCCTCTGGTCATACCTAGCAACACAAGTATGCAGCTAACAAATAGGTAACCCTCTAGGAAGTGCACGCAGCCTATCCCCTCTGGTCCTACCTATCAAGTACATGCAAGCTGCCTACAAATAGGTAACCCTCTGGGCAGTTCCTATAGCCTATCCCCTCTGGTTTTAAATATCATGTACATGAAACCGTATGTATAGTACACTCGCTCAAACCCCTCTGGTTCAGCTTAATCGTAGACTATCCGAGGAAGCACTCACTGTCAATTCCCCATATAGTCTCGCATCATATCTAAAGTTGCTCTATGGAAGTACTTACATCACAGTCCCTTTGTGGCCTGCGTTGAGGAACTATAGACTCTCTGGTGAAGTTCTCAACGTCAATTCCCCCTATGATCTCATATCATAAATTATAAGACACTCTGGAGAAACCCTTACGTCCATTCTTCCTTTGGTCTACCACACCAGATTTTCACGGCTCTGTGTAAGTCAAACAAGTATATCAACACGTATCGTCCAATCTAATCCTCATGAACTCCTTGGCTAGCAATCTATAGCATACCAGCATGTCAGATAAACAAGATTACTCAATCCTATAATACTAGTCATGTGAAACAAAAAAATAATCCTAACAGGCTAAGCAGAACCAAACAGTCATAAATATATCATGTGTGGGAAACAACTCCAAAGCATAGAAATCAACCCTATTCACATACAAATGACCTCTACATGCACACACCAAAAAAGCAGGAAATTGATAGGGTTAAAAAGGTAAACGCAGAATACCTGGTGAATGGTTATTGGTGATTTTTCATATACAATTCAAAGACAGTAAACTGAAAGGCACAAACAACCTACCTCTTAGTTTTTGGAGAAATCGACCTCTCCATCGAAACAAGCTCCAAACCGGGTGAACGCCTTCTCGAAACCACCCCAAAAAACTCTTCCCTATAAACAATAAGGTCCACCATTAGCACAAAAAATGCAACAAACCCCTATATCTACATACAAACCTTGTAGATCTTGGAAACTAAGTGAGAGAGTGAGAGATAACCCTAACCAAAACCTCAAAGAACCAAAAGAGGGACTTACCCGAGGAGAACCGCCTTCGATCTACAAAGAAACCCCTTCGATTTGCCTTTAAATCGAGCCAGGGTTCTCCCCCATCCTCTGAAAATTGCTACTCCCATGTGATCCATGAGTGCAAGGAAGAATGGTGGAGGAATGGGAAATCCTAAGTGGCCCGGGACTTAAAAAAACCCAAACATTAAGTGGTCGCACAGTTACCCCGCAGGATTTGGAAAACTGTGCGCCAACCGTGCGGTTTCCACTTTCTCATCCAGGGACTTCACACAACCTTCCCACATGGTCAGAAAAATAGTATGCAGCCCGTGCGGATCCCACTGTTAAGGGTGCACGATTTTCCAGGGTCGGCCGCATGGTTTGTTCAGACTGTACGCCAACACTGCCCCCTTGCATAACCTCCCGAAAAATATCAATTTCTCCAAAATGACCAGAAAGGAGAAAATACCTGAAAAGAAGGTCTGGGTTCTTACAAACTTACTCCATTAAAAAATTCATCCCTGAATTTCCCTAGCGCGGTGTAAAATAAGAAACCTCGAATAGCACCAACCACTGAGCTAGTACATCGACCTCCCTCTCCCATGTCTCGTCTTGTACGCGCCCGTGCTTCCATAGGACTTCTACCAGAGGAACAGACCAGCCACGAAGAACCTTTGTACTATGATCAACAATCTAGAAATGATGCTCCTCAAATGATGCATCCACTTCGAGCCCAACCTCCTAAGGTTTAAAGACAAGAGATGGGTCTGGAAAGTAACTTTGATGCTGTGAAACATGGAAGACATCATGCATAGCCCTGTACCTCTGAGGTTACTGAAACCAATAGGAAACCAGCCAAACTCTCCCCAACACCTCAAACAGCCCGACATACCTTGGAAAAATCTTACCCTGTCTCTTGATCATTCTTTTCTCGAACCATAGTGTGACACATTGAAAAACCTGATCCCCAACCTAGAACTCTAGAAGTCATCTTTGCTGATCAACATAAGATATTTGTCGAGACTGTGCAATAGTCATCCTCTTCCGAATTAACTCTATCTGTTCAATGGTCTCCTGAACAAGACGAGATCCCAACAAAGCTACCTCTCCTACCTCCAACCAACATAAGGGTGATCGGCATGGCCTACCATACAAGGCCTCATATGGTGCCATCTGTATTGTTTCTTGAAAACTATTATTGTAGGAAAACTCTACAAGAGGTATTTGCTTCCCCCAAAAACCACAAAAATCCAGAATGCATGCTCAGATCATGTCATCAAGAATCTCAATATTATGCTTGGATGGGCCATCTATCTAGGTGTGGTAAGATGTACTCAAACATGCATGTGTACCCAATGCCTTTGGAATCCCCTTCCAGACCTGAGAAGTAAAACGCACATCCCTGTATGAAATGATGGAGGGTGGAACTCCATGAAGAAGTACAATCTCTCGGATGTACAACCGTCCCAACTCACCAACCTTGAAGGTATACTTGATCAGTAAGTGAGAAACCTTTGTAAGACTGTCATTGACAACCCATACTAAATCATTCCCTTGGGGAAACCTCGGAAAACCGGTCACGAAATCCATCGCGACGTCATTCCACTTCCACTCGGGAACGGGTATCTGCTGCAAAATCTTTGCTAGTCATCAGTGCTCCACCTTCACCTGCTTACAGGTGGAACACCTCATGATGAAAACAAAATCATCCCTTTTTATACCTAGCCACCAATACTGATGGTATATATCACGATACATCTTAGTGACGTCAGGATGAACTGCCCAAAATGAAGAATAGAAGTCTCGCATCAGTTCCTTACGTATGTCACCTGGAACTCATATGCACCCCTGGAAATGAAAGATCTCATTCTCGCCTATTATCCATCCAGGAATAGGGTCCTCTCCAGACATGCCCTCCCTTAGGACTAAGCCTTTAGAATCTGATAGTTGCCTCATTCGCAATCGATCAAGAAGAGTAGAGGTCACATCTCCAAATAAAAAAAAGTCTTCCCCTGTCTATTGTGTACCTCCAAATGCATATCAGAGAACAAAGCCAGAAGCTACCACTAACTGATGGACTCTTGAACTGAATGTAGTATCCAGCAAGCCCTAGAAAACTCCGCACCTTATGATGGTCTTCGGCTTCTCTCAGGAATCTACTTCCTTCACATTCTCTAGGTCTACTAACACTACAACCTATGAGATAACATGACCCAGAAAGTGAATTTGATTCATCCAAAAGTGTCATTTTGAGAGCATAGCATATAACTGATTCTATCTTAGTGTAAAAAAAATTATCTCAAGATTTATATCATGGTAATGTGGATTGTGAGAGTGCACCATGATATCATCCACGAAAAAAACTACGAAGTAATCCATGTATGGCTGGAACACTCAGTTCATCTGTGCCCTGAAAGCTGCAGGTGTGTTTGTGAGACCGAACGGTATAACCATATACTGGTATGGACCATACCTAACCTGAAAGGCTGTAAGAGGTATATCATATGGTCTAATGCACACCTGAAGATAACTAGATCTCAATTCAATCTTAGAGAACACCCGGGCTCTTCGAAGCTGATCAAAGAGATCATCAATCCTCGGAAAGGGGTATCGGTTCTTTACCATTAATTGGATAAACTTTAAAAATTCCACACAATGCCTGAGGGTTCCATCTACCTTCTTCACAAATAGGACATGCGGTCACCATCAAAAAGTACTAGGTCAGATGAAACCCATTTTCTACAACTCCTCTAACTGCATCTTGAGTTCCTCTAAGTCTGGTGTAGCCATCCTATAAGGGGGAATGGACACCAGTGATGCTCCTGGAACGATCTCAATATAAAAGTCTATCACACTCTCTAGAGGTAAACCTGAATAGTCCTCTGGAAAGACATCTTTTAAATGATCCACCGTTGGAAGAAATTATAACTATGAATTCCTTTGGACATCCAGATATAAAATAGAAATCTAGGTTGTAACTCCTCCTAACCCATGATGCTCTAGACCCGCTCTGCTCACCTAGACATCCCATTCGCCCATATGAAGAAAATATCTTCCCTATGGGGATATGAAACACACCCTACGACAATAGAAATAGATGACTGCATGGGAGGGAACGAACCAGTACATTTTGAGAATGAAATCGTAGCCTATCATCTCTAGGACATGCAGGTCTCCTAAGAAGTGGCACTTTCTATCCTTTAGAGGGAAGTCCTTACACAGACGCACACTAGATGTTCTCATCCCCAACGGAGTATCTAGCTTCAAGATATCGGAAGAAGAAAAGATTAAGAGCCCAAGGCTCTCCACAATAAAAACATAGATAAAGCTATGGGAATCTCCTTCGTCGAAAAGAGTTACTGATAAAACTGATGCTACTATGATTGTACCTCGAACAATAGAGGGTTCACGATCCTACATCAATTGGGTCTACTCCACAACAAAAGTCAGGCCTATTCCACGGGCATGTGACCCTGCCTGACCGCTCGGAGCTGATCCACCCTACTGTTATTGGTAGCCTCATTACCAACCACTACAACTGGGACTTCCACCTCGGCCTGAGTGGCCGGAAGGACTCCAGTTCCCAGACTAGTGAGAAACTGGTTAAGCTACTCCTATATGAGGAGTCATAGATGAACCCCTATCACCAGCTGCTAGTGAAAAGATCACACAGAAACGCTGAAGGTGACCCATAATGCTGCATGATTGACATTCCACTGCGTATTTTGGGAAATGTGGCCTTGTATGCCCATTCTACCCACACTGATAGCATACTACATAGATTCCCATAGGTTTGTATTGCCTCATTGGATCACTTTGAAAAGACTCACTATGGAACTTCCTACTATCAGTATAAGGAACACTAACTCCAGATGTTGAGCTGCCCTGACTCACAAATCAAGAATCCATTAGATAACACTCTGTGATCAGTTCCTGGTTGACGATATAAGAGATGTAAGTCATCCTGAAGATGTTCACCTGTGAACTGATGACGTGCCTCAGATCATCCTCAAACTTCATTAATAAGAAAAACTGATCACCTCGTGGAATAGGCATGAAGTGCTAAAGCTCGGTAAAGTGAAATGAATACTCCATAGTAGAAAGAGTTCCCTGATCCAGACACATAAACTCTTGGGCTCGATCAGCCCTCAAGGTCTCTAGATAGATGAATTCAAAGAAGATGTGATGAAACTCATCCAACGCCATAACTTACTGGTGTTCTGCCTGCGATTTCACATCACACCAACTCTCGGAAGATTCCGGAATAATATAGGTAGCAAGCTTGTCCCTCCTCTCTAGAGGAGTCTCCAGATGCTCGAATATCTTCATCATGGATTCTAGCCATGACTATGCAACCTGGGGTCCCCCATACCCTGAGAAAGTGGGAGGATGTTGTTGCTGAAAGACCCGCATCAAATCTTCCATCGATAGGGCAGGAGGTGGTTCCCTATGGAAGGTTTGCATCATCCACATAAATCCTTCCCTGTATTGTGCATCAGCACCTAAGTCAGATATAACTACTTCTGCCAAGACTGGCACAATATGAGTTTTTATAGAAAGTCACTAATCAACCATATCCAGTGTCTGATCACCGCCTTGTGGAAGGCGTACAACCGGAGGACGTCTCGGATGCATGACTCTATAAGGTCAAACACAATCCTTAGATCAACATTAGCAAGGACTAAAACATAGGAGTAAACGGAGTGTACAGAGAGTACACGATGTGAACTTAAGAAATATTGTTTCCTCCCAAATAGAAGAACACATGTCATGTAGTCAAAACTACAGGGTGTGCATTCTTGGTTTTTCTGGACATTAAGCCTCAAAAACTACTCTAGAACCCAATGAATCACTTAAACAAACATTTAAAGTTCCAAATTATGATTATTGAGGGCCCATACTCCCCACGAATAAAATATTGAGATCTTACACATGTTAAAAACAAGCAATGACAAGGCAATGATCCACCATGTTCTGGTACATGAGGGCCCATAACACCTTAGGAACCAAAATTTGGCATTCATTCAAATAGAACACTCACAAACAATACCCTATAAAACATAATGTATTTTTATCAAGGCATCTATCACAGCAACAAGCATATTCTACAAAACATCTATCACAACAACATGCAATTATTAATGAAATCAAGATTGCATGACAAGAATGCATGACATGTGAATTCTATCAACTGCCTATATGATGCATGAGATGGAATACCCACATCTCATCACGTTGAGACAAAAATAGAACCTAAATAATATCAATGATAACGGTAAAATACATGTGAATCATCCAATTGTGAAATAAAATCAACTATAAAATTGTAGAAATAGTAAAATTGCAATAAACGAGGTAGATTGGATTTTCCCTGTACACAGGTTAGCTACTCTTGGGAACATCTTATTACCAAGTACCTATTCTGTCCTATCCTTGTATATAGGCTCCAAACAGTAATTAACGAAGAAATAATCCCTTTGATACCACTTTGTAATGTCCAGGTTCCAGAATCCACCTAGAGACGCTCTGTACCAGGTTGGTCACATGACCTCCAGCGCATTTCCCCGAATGCCATAGGCTGCCAACTAGCAACGAGGACCTTTGGTGTGATGGTGGGGAAACTATTCCCTCATTGGCAGAGTGACACAGCGGAAGAGAAAGAAATATATGATAGCAGAAGTGGTAAATATCTAACAACGGTAAACAACAGAGGAATTAAATAATAATAAACTAGAGCATGTATATATATATATATATATAATGATGCTTGATATATATTTCTTGGAAAATAGCCAAAAAAAGTCACAATTCTGAATACAATCATCCTAAACCCAAGTACGAAAGAAACAGATAACAGCCTCTTAGCATCTCAAGCCTAAACATGGTCCCATGCTCTCCAACTCCACAACATGTCATGTACCTGAAGTAGAAGGGTTATTACCCTTGTCTATACATGTAGCAATATAATCTGTTTGGTCTGAAAAAAATGGCCCAAACAGGGTGTGAGACTAAATCCTAGTAGGCAACCACCACAAGATCTGTTCCTAACATTCAGTGAATATTTGACGGTTAAATGTACAGAATACAGTAAAAGGAAACTACTCAACAGTAAACAATCCACAGTTTCAGTATCAAGAAACAACTATCCAAGAAGATAAACACAAATAGGCAACCCTTTGATAAGTACCTACAACATATCACCTCTGGTCATACCTAGAAACACAAGAATGCAGCTAACAAATAGGTAACCCTTTGGGAAGTGCCCGCAACCTATCCCCTCTGGTCATGCCTATCTAGTAGAAGCAAGAAACCAACAAATAGGTAACCATCTGGGATGATCCCACAACCAATCCCCTCTGGTCCTACTTATCAAGTACAAGCAACCCTCTGGGCAGTACACTCGGTCTAACCCCTCTATTTCAGCTGAATCATAGACTCTCTAAAGAATCAACCGCCATTAATTACCCCTATAGTCTCATATCTTATCTAAAGGTGCTCTAGGGAAGCACTTACGTCACATTCCCTCTGTTTCCTGCATCGAGGAACTACATACTCTCTGGGAAAGCACTGAATGTCAATTCACCCTTATGGTCTCGCATAGTAAATTATAAGACACTCTAGATAAGCCCTTACGTCCATTCTACCTATGGTCTACTACACCAGGTTCTCACCGCCCTGTGTAAGTCAAAAAAAATATACCAATCTGTATTGGCCAAAGTAAACCTCATGAACTACTTGGATAGAAGTCTACAACATACCAGCATGTCAGATAAACCAGATCACTCCATCCTACAATTCTAGGCATGAGAAACAAACAAAGCCACCTAACAGGCTAAGCAGAACCAAACAATTATAAATAGATCATTCAATAGAAACACCTCCAAAGCGTATCAATCTACCCAATTCACATACAAATAACTTCTACACACACACACCAGCAAAGCAGGAAATTAACAGGGTTAAAAATGGTAATCTCACAATACCCTGTTCTTAGGTATTTGTGATTTTTCACATACAATTCAGAGACCATAAACTAAAATGCACAAAACACCTACCTCTTAGGGTTTGGAAAAATCGTCCACTCTACCCAAACGTGCTCCAAACCGGGTGAACTCCTCCTCAATACCACCCAAAAACTCTTCCCTATAAACAACAAAGTTAACCATTAACACACAAAGGCAACACAACCCTAGATCTACATGAAACCCTTGTAGATCTAGGAATCTAAGAGCGAGAGAAGGAGCTAACCCTAAACAAAACCTCAAAGAACCAAAATATGGATATACCCGAGGAGAACCACCTTCGATCCACCAAGAAACTCCTTCGATTTTCTTCCTAAACGAGCCAAGGAGCTCCCCCACCCTCTAAAAATTGCAACTCCCGCATCAGCCACGAGTGGGAGGAAAAATGATGAAGGAATGGTAAATCCCGAGTGACCCAGGACTTAAAAACCCTAACATCAAGTGGCCACACGGCTTCCCCACACGGTTTGGAAAACCATGCACCAACCATGTGATTGACACTGTCTCATCTAGGGACTTTTCACGGCTTTCTCGCATTGTTTGACAAACCATGCATAGCCCGTGCATAGCCCAATATCAATGGTGCATGATTTTTTGGGCTAGCCGCATGGTTTGATCAGACTGTGCACCATCTGTGCGCCCCTGCACAACCTCCTGAAAAACCCATTTTTCGGAATAAACAACTAGAAAAGGTAAGCATACCTGAAAAAAGGTCTGAGTTCTTAGAGTTAGGTTGCATGGAGTTCCCCTCTCCATTAAATCGGATCATGATCTTCGGTTTAGATATATGTTTTCGAAAGTCCTTTATAATTCATTGGGTATTGAATTAAATTTTATTATATATTTTTATCCTTAATCAGATGGGTAGTTAGAACGAACCATTCAGACATTTGAGTATATTTTACGCGCTGGTTCACTGGACTACTAGGGATGTCGTCACTAAAATCTTTCTTTGGATGAATTTTTTACAATAACATCTTTCATTATAGTATATAGATGGCTCCATTTGAGGCATTATAAGGGAAGCGGTGTCGAACTCCATCTTTGTGGGATGAAGTGGGTGAAATAATGTTGAAGGGACTAGAATTGGTAGAATAGATGGAAAAAAAGTTCAGTTGATTTAAAAGAACATGAGAAGATCATAGAGTAGGAAAAAAATTTATGCGGATAACCGGAGCAAGGATCATTCTCTTGAAGAAGTTGATCATGTCTTTCTCAATGTTTCTCAAAGGAAAACTGTGATGTGTTTTGGTTTGAAGGGAAAGGTGAGTCAGAGGTTCATTGCACCTTATAAAATTCTAGAGAAAGATGGATCACTTGAATAAAGAGTGGATTTAACTCTACGTTTGTCCCATGTACACAAGGTTTTTCATGTTTCAATGTTGAGAAAGTTTATTCTAGATCCATCCCATGTTTTGAGCTCATAGGTAGTTCAATTTGAATATAATCTCTCTTATAAAGAATAACCAGTCCAGATTCTGGAATGAATAGAGAAAGTATTTTGCAACAAAGTATTTAATTTGGTAATGGTTTGTAGAAAACCTATACAGTTGAAGAGGAAATATGGGAATCTGAAAATGCTATGAGAGATAAATAACCCCACTTATTTCATAAGTGAAAAAAAATGCGAGGATGAAATTTCCAAAAGGCGGTAAGGATGTAACATCCCAAGTAAAAAAAGAATAATAAATTTTTGTATTTATTAATATTTGGGAATTAATTATTAATTTTTCATTAATAGTGATTCCATGTTCAATGGAATACCTGATAAGAAACAATGGGTTTATCTGAAATCTTATGTTGCACACAATGGTGAGTTATACTAAAAAATAATATTATAATATTAATTTAAATGGTAGTTAACTCTTAACCGTTGTATTGATGGGAAAAAACTAAACTAACTATAATATGATTATACATGTCTGATTAATGTTTTTTACATTTATCCAATAAAAGTTAGAGTCTTAAAATTTTAACAACACTAATTTTAAGAATAAATAGTCTAATAATCATTAAAATGTCAATTTAGCACCTTGTAAGGGAGAACAATCTTTAAATGTAATTTTTTCTATTTATATTTTTTATATTTGAAACAATAAAATTATTATTTAGATTCGAGACATCAAAATTTACTTTGGGTAAATTTTTTGTATTTTTCTATTAAAATTAAATTTTAATGAATAATGAAATATATTGTTTTTAAATTCAAAACTGTCTTTTAATATAATTTATGTATATGGATAAATTATAATTTTAGATGGTTTTAAGGTGTAATTATATTATATTTTTTCATATAACCTAATTTTGGTCATTGGAAGTAATTTCAATTTGAAATTGGACATAAACAAGTGTCAATTTTTTTTATAGTTATTGTTTTTAAAAATATGCTTTTGTTTTGACAACATGAATAAATTTTAAATTAAATAATCAAACATCAATGTTTTTAATTTATTAAAATAGACATCATTTATGAATTTGTAATATCAAATATATCTTAGGATGATGTTTTGGTATTTTTCTGGAAAACATTAATTTTTTATGAATAGTGAATTCACTAAATAGTTTTTAAAAGGATAACATTTTCATTTAATTTATTTTACCACTTATGTGAATTTATTTTTCAAAATCAGACCTACATGGTTTTTATAAGTATGTAAAATGAAATTCAATAAGATGAAAATAATTTTTTGTCCAATAGTAACTTTTGAATTTTATTTACCACATATAAATGTAAATAGGGTAATTCAATGTAGAAATTGTATTATAATAATATTAATTTACCCTAACTTGTGTCCTAATCCTATTGGTTGATACATTTCCGACCAAGGGAATCTTTTTGGCGATTTTGGGACCCCATGGAGCCACTTAAGAGTGATTATAACACATTATATTAATTAATTTAATGTAAAAATAAAAATGACAAAAACATATATCTTTTTGTAAATAAATGTTTTCATGGGGTAATATAAGTTTTCTCTTCTACTATAAATAGTTTTTTGAAATATTAAAATAGTTCCTACATCATGGTATTTTTTTATAATTTTTATACATAATATTAATGATATTATTTGTGACACAATAATGATGTAGTGTTTACCTCATTAATTAATGATTTAAATAAATAAAATTATAATGATTAAAAAATAACAATATCCTATAAACTCCATATTGGATTATTTTATTTCTAACATGAGTCATCTTATAATCATATTTATTTAGTTTTGGAACTTTCGAAATCAAAAATCATTATATAATAAAATAATATTTTCAAACATTCATAAAGAGCCCCTTCTCCCCCTAATAAAAAGCCCTCATCTATAACTCATTACTAACACCTCTCAAGACACATGGCTCATCCAAACTCTACCCAATTAATCTCCAAATATACCTCCCTTTCACATAAATTCCTTACCTTAAAAATAAGGAATTTCATGAAATATTTTTGGTTCAAACTAAAGGGAGTTATTCAATTTAAGGCTAATGCCTTCTCTTAAATTCATCTGTCATATTTTCCTTCTCAATCCCCCTAAACTATTTTCCATACTTTATTTTATAGAAACACGGAACACATAATAGATTTGGTTGTTTTTATCTGATAGATTCGAACTACACTTACACACACCTCCATTTAAATGGTAAGAACACACTGTTTCTACGAACAAAGAACTGTTGCCTCCAGAAATGATTATTGTTCAATTATCTCAAACCTCCTCTCATTATGGCCACTATGATGGAACTATTTTTATATGTGATATATATTATATTTATATGGTTTATATGCTTTTTTATTTATCATTTACTGAATATATTTATGGTTTCCATAGAGGGTAAAATACTATAATTTCATTTGAGGAAGTGCAAACTACCATCCCCTAAAGTGATATAACTCGTTAATTATATAGGTGGAACATAAAAAAGAAGGAGTTTTTGAAATTTTATATATGATATTATACTGGATTTATAATATAACTATCTATAATTATGTTTTCATTCCATTAAAATATGATATAAAATGATAGTAGCGTTCATATGTACGTACGACTTACAGTCTCCATGAACGGTGAATTTCATTTATTTTTTCCAAATTTTATACATTGTTATAAATATATATATATATATACAAGATATATATGATACATATTATATCTTATTCATGAATATATTTCAATATAAAAAGGACTTTTGAACACATGGAAAATTTATAATTATAACAAGTTCATTTTTTAACTCAAGTTCTAAACATCGACAAAATGTCTGATATGAACTCAAATAATTAACAAATTGTTATAGAAAGGAAATAAGTGATATAAAAGGAATAATATACATGAAAAAAGTTCGAAAGAAGTTATAAATTAACTTATGTTTATTCTTCAGTAAAATAAATAATGAACGGGTCAAGATAGACATAAGGTAAGGGAGTTCGTCTCCATCCCCTTTCATTGAGGCATACCTTTATTTGTACAGAACATTATTTTATTTAGTATATAATAAAACACTTTTACTTTTAATTTCAATCAAATGGAGTCTTTATTCTATGAATCAAATTTATAAATGACAAAATGAATGTTTTTATCATTTGCTGTGATAATGACCTCTCTTTTGTCCAAATTGTTAGATGGCTTCCTCTAGAAGACTTAATGTTTCTAAAATGTAAAAGAAACGCATATTTTTGTTTTAGGGTGTTTTGGTATTAATAATGGTTTTTGAAATTTATTTATTATTATAATAACATGAAATTATTTTTTTTTATTGCAAATAAAATGTTATTATTGAAATATTTATATTTTTAATATTTTATGTGTTATAATTTTATAATGGTTCATAGAAATTTGACGTGTGGTTACATGATAAACCAAATGAAGGGTGGTGCCTTCATAGACCAGGATGGGTGGTTACATTATAACCTCCAATGCATTGGGTACAGAAGTCAGTCGTATGGATATTATATTTAATGATATGTGTGGAAGTCGACCCTATGGTTATTCCATTTATGTTTTTTTATGTCCCAAGATATCATTATATGATATGTATTATTTCAATGGGTTTTATGGTCATATTTTGGTTACAAAATGGTATGCAATGATCTTTTATTCAGTAAAGATTATTTAAGATTTTCTAAAGGTGGAATTTTTACTTATGATAATGTATTCAGGGTTTACTTGTTGTTTTAAAAAACTAACAGTTTTCCTTATTTGTGTATCCCTTACTAATCCTTTTATGCTCATCCCCTGTTTTTGAAATGTTTTTCACATGACACAAAGTGGAATAGGTTATAGGACTGGATCAAGTAAAATTCATGCTATCTAAAAAATGCAATAGGAAATGACTCATTTTTTCTATGATTTTTTAATATATAAAAAAATGGATACTGAGTGGAAGTGTATACATGTAATATTCAAGTTCTTTTGTTTATGTTATAACCTAATTCTCTAACGCTCAAAGCCTGAAAATATCCCTAATGTTAATTATTAACTTAATTCAATATTATGTAATGTTTAAGGCTGGGCCGTTATAGTTCTATTCTATAGTGTTCAGTAAAATATCTTTCTTATTATGTTTTTAAATGATGAAAAGACTAATGATGAATAATTGTATAGAATAAAAGACAATTGTTATGGTGTTGATATTGTTTAATAAAGGTCATTTAGGATTGAGGGTATTATATGTTTTTTGAATTTGTTTTTCATGTATTTGGCTATGAAAAATTTGGAAATGATGTATTTCTATAATTCCCAGGGGATTGTTCACCTAGTAACCACAATTACGGTCTATGACATGAAATGCTAATTCTTGTGGTCGGTTATGAGACAAGAATTCTATGAATTCATTTCACATATATACACTTTTCAATAGATGAATGTTGTTCAATAGATACCTCATGTTTCCTTCATCCAATTCTAGGGATAACTTTGAAGTGGGACAAGATTTATATAGTCATTGTGGATGGGATTGGACATATACAGAGAAAGAATAATGTGATATGGTTTGTGATCAATAGGATGAACAATTATGCTCACATTATACCCATTCCTGATACATCAAATTAGGAGGAGATTATAAATCCTTGTGTGACAAATATTATTTATTTAGAGAGAGTTGCATCTTATATAATCTACGATAAAGATCCCTATTTTAGGTCATTAATTTTGAGAGGCCATAATTAGGCATTATGGTCTTATGTTCACATGGGTATAAAATTATATCCATATAAAGATGGCTTCACATATAGGTCTATATAGATTATTGGTGATATGGTTTTTTCCATCTTCCTCGATTGTAGGGGATCTTATGATGACCTTTTGGGAATACTGGGCTATTTTGATAATAATAGTGACCATTCCACAATTAGAATGTATATTTTTTTAAGAATTTTATGTTTTTCCTATAAAATCTATATTGTTCTCATCATAGATCGTTGAATGTTCCTTGAATGGACTGAGATAAGTTTAATATTTGACAATAAAGGTTTACTGTATTCATCATATGTTGTTGATCAAACAAAACTAGTATACATAACATGCTCATCATCAGTGTATAAAAATGTATTTTTCAATTGGTTAATAAGTGTTCATGAATGTTTCAACTCATTTAGGTCATCGATATATTAGAAAAAATGGGAAGACGTCTCCAGAATTGTTGTGACATTTTTAGTTTGTTGTAATATTGGGGAGATTTTCATACCATTCAGAACATCCACCATTACTCATTTTGATAGATAAATATTTTCATATATCACGAATTTCAAAATATCATTCATATCTATCACATGTTTTGAGTTGGATTTACCATGATATTGAGCCTCTTTTATCTATGGATGAGAATCCATCCATTTTCATATATCATTAGACCTAGATAATTTATGTGGGGAAAAAACATTGTTATATGTCATTTGGGAACATGGTTCTGATTTATTTGAGACATTTGAGTGTGGAGAAATTGATGAGAGATAAGTGGCCTCAACTTTTTTTGTGGAAAATTCATGATATAATTGGTTGAGAAATAATGTTTTCATTGTGTGGAGGTTGTAATTACAAGATAAAATTATTCTATATATGTTTTAAATTTTTTTCTTCACATTATAATGGTTGGGTAATGTCGCGAGGGAATGTGAAGGATACCTATATTATTAAAGTCATTGAATTTTTTAATTTTATCATAATAACCTATAGTATTTGTAGTCTATTTATTCTTTATACACCAATGAATGGGTTTGTGTGACATGTAATCATACCTTTATAGATAATCTGAACTATGTACACTAAATCCAATTGTTTAGATAATGAAATAATAAAAAATCTAAATATTTGATAGAGGGTGTTGAGTTTTTTATCAAATATTCTACAAGAATATTAAATGATGTGTTATTAGTTAAATCACCATGTATAATAAATTTTTTTAGATTTTAGTATGTGGTTATGCTAAAATTAATATTTCATTCTTACAATATTAAATGATATAGCCCTGAATGAAATTCATATGTGATTTTGGATATATCTAAACCCTCTAGATAATCTGATTGATGATTGATAGTCATGTTTAATATAGTTCATTTCAATGTTTAAGTAGCATTATTGTCTCTTCTAACACTCTCTCATTCAACGTGGGTGTTTGATCGATCATCTGGGGATTGATTGATCATAACTCAAGGATATTTAATTATAATTCATGATTGTGATCCGAGATATTTTTTTGACTTCAATTTCTAGTGGTGTCTGAAATATTAGGAGTTTCTTTCTATGATAAATGGTAACTTTATTCATATATGTTTTCTATAAGATTAGACATTGATTTTTAAAAAATGTTGTAAATTTATTTCAATTTATCTATGAAAACCTAATTTGGTTCGAATAGGAATTAGAAATTTCCTTAGTATCTTTTTAGGGAATACCCTAAAATTCCAATAAAATATGATATATTAGTCTATTTTCAATAATGGGAAATATTTAAATTATTTTTGAAATTATTTTTAATAAATATCCATTAAATTATAATGATGAAAACACGTGATTAATTTTATTTTGAAATTTTATGAATTGATAAAAATATGGTTTCTTGGTTTCCAATGTGAATTATAATTTGGAAAAGGAACAGTGGATGATTAAATTTTGAATGATGATGGAGTTGTAATGAAATAATATACCCATTTTCTATTGGGTTATCTAACATAGGTACGAATGGTTTCTTTTTGGGTGATTTATAATAAGAACACTAGGATAATAATTCCAATGAAATACATTGACAATGAAACTCTTAAAAACCATGTTATGCTGATCACATCCCATATAGGATATTTATGAGTCTTATTAGGCATGATCTTAAGGGAAGTGTGTACACTGGTACATGATCAATATAAGAGTGTGAGTATCCTATAACTAGATATTATCATATGATAGGGATGATGACATGATACTTAATATGACTAATTTGACTATAAAATCCATTTATTGGAAGACTACAGTATCCCTTCACAATATTTTAAATTATTTATTTTATATATAGTTTTTTTAATCTATATGGGAAATGGATTCATAATTGAAAAAAGAAAAATATTTTTTATGTTATGATAATGTATATCAATTCATATTTTGATTATAAATTTATTGCAAGAAGCGGTTCATTATCAAGGAAAATTATTAGGGAATTCATGGTGAGACCCTAATAGTATTTTTTTCTCATAAAATATCTTTTTCTTTTATGAATTTTTAGATTTTCTATATTCATGTATGAGTAATGGGAAAATACCACTAAGTGGAGAAGGATGTTATTGATCCCTTTAGGTAATAGGTGAGCATAACTTTTGGACATTGAGTTTTCATTTTCAGACATTGAGTACATTGATGGTTTATTGATTGGGTATCTGATTCAAGAATTTGGTTTCACATAATTTTTCATTTTGGTGTTCTTGATACTATTGGGAGGAATATTCATATTATACTTTTTGGTGGAAAATTGATTAAATTTTCTATATTTTATGATGCCAGTTTCTTGTCGCTAACCAATGGGAAAATAGAATTCCCTTCAATAATTATTTGGATCAGATATGTTATCCTTGTAATATGATTACATGGTTGGTTTTTGAGAGTTATGGAATATATGAATTAATACATTTAAGGGGTTTACTTGATTCTATTTCATTTAATTGTGTAGAAAACTAATATTTATAAAGGACATGTTTTCTATTTCCATTGTAAAAGACCGATATTAAAATGTTCAAAATTATATTCTATAGAATAAAATTAATTAAATACTAAGTTTATATTATGATAAATGATAATATGATTTTCTTCAATATATTTCTCTACAAAAAACACCCACCTTAAATTTCTGTATTTGAAACTATGCGGTTTTTATGTTTAATAGCGTATTCAATAGTCAACAAAAATAAATAAATAACCAACCATATATATTTTCCTAATATTCTAACCATCAGAAGGGATAATATGAAAATGTCTAAAATTATTATAAAAATATTGTTTTCACATTTATATATAATGAATTATGTGGTGACCAATTTTATAAAAATAAAGAAAACATTTTGAAAATACAAGGAAATATTTTTCTAAAATTATATTTTAATGCCCAAAGTGATCTATTATACCAACAAATTAAAAAATTAACTATTTTTGGATTATATTAATGAAAGTAATATATTATATAATTTATTTAATGATTAAAATTTATTATATTTATTTCTAATAAATGATATACATAATTCTAAATTCTCATTTCAAATGTAACATTTTTCTAAACGGTTTTATGCCTTTTATTAGGAAACTTTTATTAAAACTCAATTTTGATAATATTATAAATTTTATTTTAAAAAAATAAGTCTTTTTATTCCAATATTATTTTCAAAATATACTAATGATGAATTTTTATATTTTTATTAGAAGATTAGTTTGTTGAGGAATAGTATAATAATATCGAATTTTAATTGAAAACAAGTTTTTCATCAAAAATGTTTTAAATTTTAACTAAAATGATGAATTCGTTTTAAAGTAAAAAATAGATCAATTATGCTCATATTAATAAAAATTATATTTTGGGATCATTTTTAAATAGAATTTAGATATATCATTAAAATCATACATTCTCTTCTAATTACTTTGACTAAAAAAATGAGATTACATTGTGGTTAAAATATATTCATAAATTGTAAAATGACCTCCAATATCATTCAAACCCCATTTCCTAGACATAATTAGAAATTATCCACTCCTGTATCGAGTTTGGTGCATTATTTTGCAGCATTTCATAGAGACAACATGTGTGGAATTCCCCCTTTAAAAAATTTACATGTTTTCCATTCAATTGTTATATAAGATGCCTCCCCTATCTATATTTTTTTAAAAGATGTTAATATATTTATAATAACCATTACAATCCCAAATCATTTCTAATAATTCATTATTCCATCATATAATCCATAGATTGGGTATATATCCTACTATGAATGTTCTTTGGTGTAATCCAAAAGAAGATACCCGAAGTGGATTTAACATTCTCTTATGAGCATTTATATTTTATTTATTTTTATGCCTCATAAATTATTCGTATAAAATGATTATATAATAACCTCATTTTCATAGATATACTTATATTTGTTTATTTTTATAGATACAATAATGTCATTTTTGTGAATAGTGGACTATCATCCTGTAATGTGGTCTGATTTGTTATCCCTATCAAGTTACAAAGAAGGTAATAAGGAAAAAAATAATTAATATATGTGATATAAAAGAAATATAATGATATTAATTTCTTTTTTATCATTCCATTTGTATAATATATCTTTTTACTTATTACATTCTCACTTGTTGGAAAAGTGATAACACCGTCTGTGGACGTGTGGACTACCACCTCCTCGAATCGATGTGATTCTTTTTTTTCATCATCATATCACAACAATAAAAAATGTAATTATATATAACAAAATACCTTGTTAGTTATGATATAATAATATTTTTAGGAAGATAAATGTTAGTTTCCTTAGTTCCATAATGATCTTCAAAAAATTCATGATGTCACTCATGCGTACGTTCAACTACCATCTCTATGATCCTAAAATTAGTTCATTTTTCATAACCATATACAATAATTGATTTGAAAAGTATAATAGGTGTATACATATTATATTTTATTAATTTTATTTAGTATGTATATTTTTAAATATTTTCCTTTTTGACCATAGGGAACCTACAGATCTCATTTTTTATAGAGAAGCTGAATGTAGTCAAAACATTTTACATAAACATAATTTATTATATAAATATATATATTTTTAATATATGTTAAATAAATATAATAATAAAAATATAAAATTTTATCAATTAAATAGTTAACTAATTTTGTTAATATTTAAGAAGATAGTGATCAAGCCTTATAAATTAGACTCATGGTAAGGGTTTTTCCCACCACAATTTTATTTTAGTGAGATATATGCCATATTCAATAATTATTTTGGTTTTTAGTATATTTTATACCCATGAATATCATTTTATGTTTGATATCCATATATTTATAGGTATTTAAAATTCATTTTAGGATCTTTAATTCATGGGGCTTATGATTTAAAGTCACCAATGTGGTAATGGATTTTTGTCATAATTTATCCACATTGAGTCTTTTGTCATGTTATAAACCTAAATTACTTTATGATATTTATATATATCCCTTGTTGTAGTTAATATCGTGAATTTATTTATTGTCATGGAATGTAATGACTCATTTAATTTAATATATTCATGGGGATTATGATTCAAATATACCATGTTGGAATGTGTTTTATATTACAATACCATTATTTATCAAGATTATTTATGATAATACATACAATCATGGAATATTATGATATATTCCAAAATAAATTCTTTGTTTTTATAATCCATTTTTGATTAATTAAATTTTAATGTAATATATATTTTGTTGACTCTTTTTTAATTAATGCATTTGAGAATGTTTTTTATGATTAAAATACTCCATTTCTCTCTTCAGTCAGAAATCTGTTTTTTTTTTCAAAACCATATTTTATAAATATAGTATAAAAAATATTATTTGGAATCATATAATTTATTTATTATATTAATTTTTACAAAAAAAATATATTTAATATTTCATTCATTTTTAAAACAACTCACATATATATGTTTTAAAAAAATGAAAATTAACTTCTAATTACCTTCTAAAATAGGTTCTTTCTAAACATTTTCAAAATAAAAAAGTAATTTTCATATATATTTTTAGGGAATGTAAGGAACTACCCACCATAACTTATTTTAATATTCCATTAAATAATTATGATTATTTAAAGTCAAGATATTTTCTTATGTATGAGTTTTCCGTAATTCTCTAAATCTATATACCTAAAAGGTACATGTCCATGTAAGTGATCCATTAATTTTTTATGTTTCATGTTTTTATTATAGAAAACATGTTTACCTCATTAGGTATGAAATAAAAAAAATCAATTGTTTGTTAATTTAGAAATATATCAAGATATGTAGGTTCTGGGCTAATATAATTTGTATCATAGCATGGATTAGATAAATTTGGATCATACTATGTATGTATCTGAGGTTATGTAAAGTGTTATGGATGGTATCATAGGTTTATAAGATTATGCATGATCGTAAGTTCAATGTATAATACATCACATTTTTTTAATAGATGATGTCTTAATGTGATTAATCACATTTTTTGAAATGTTTAATTGGGTTATTATGTTTATAAAAAACAAATATAAATATGAAGTGTTATTTAGGGAGGAATAATTTTTTTCAATGGGAATAAATATACAACCCAAAGGCTTGTTGATAACTTGTCACTTACATAATAGATATGGGGATGGAACCCATATATGATGAGATAAAAGGGTGTAACACATACAACAACACTATGGGATATCTTTGATTGTATGAAATTTTTATATGTTAATATTATGTTTTTTTCATAAACATTTTTGGTTTTATTTGAGTAATAAATTATGATTTACATCATATGAATATATGATCAAATACTTTTAATCATTTTCATTCTCATAAAGTTAAAAAATAAATGAAGTATTTTAAGGATAATTATTTATGGAATATTTTTTTATCTTTGTATTTTACATTATAATTATTAATATTATTTTATAATGTGATGATTTAATCAATTTGGGAATTGCCTTACCATGTGATAACCATTTTTTTATTACTTGTTAAATATATGTGGTATATCTTGTTATCACATTATCGCTTATATGATACATTAAAGGAATTATTTTTTGTGATTCAAGAATAAAAATTCATCTTTATTACTCAATTTTTGGATAAAAAATGAGATTGCGGTGGAATTTGATTTCTATATGAAATTATAAATTGTGTATTTAAAATTACATATTCTATTAGTCTATATTGTTTAATAATTTCTCAAAAAAATTAAAATGATATTAAAAAAAATTATCCTTGTACCTGCATTTTATGATGATTCGATGACCATATATATAATCACAGATCTATTGTTTAGAGTTCTCTAACATTCGGTTGAAAAATCATATGCTTTTGATCAGTGATTTAAATCACTCTCTATAATTATATATAGTTTCCCTCATTCCTGTATCTATTTTAGTTCTTGGAATCTGATTTATGTTCTACTCTAGATGGACGTCATAAGAAATTTTTAATAAAATTAAGGTATATTTTTATAAACCCATTTAATGATGGGTGGTTTGCAACAAAATTATTTTCACTATCAAACCATTCACTACTAATATATTATACAATTACAAGGAAATAATGTATTAAATGGGAGAGATCTAAAATAGAATGATTATAACAAATGAAAATCATTTTCTAGAGCATAATGCGAATAAAACACTGTGTTATATTATGATATATAAAAGAACATGTTTATTTAATATCCTGTGTTACACACAAAATCCCAGTTTAGATTTTGTCACATGAACCAATGATATTTTTATGTTCAGTGGTGTATTTAACACAAAACATCAATATTAAATGTCCCATGAGATATATTATGATTAAAACAACGCAATTAGAATAGAATATATGAGCATGATTAAATAAATTATAGAAATATGATTTAAACATGTATATATAATGAATTATTTAGTGACTAATAAATTCAATATGACAATAAAACAGTTATGAAAAGAAATAGTAATATTTTTACGAAAAAAAAATATTTTAATTCAAACAAGTATATTTTTACTAATAATTTATAATCCTACTATTTTTGCATTATATTAATGAAATTTATATATAGTATATTCTATAGAATGTTTAAACATTACCATATATATTTAACATACATGATATATAAATAAATAAAATATCATTTTTAAAAATAATTTTTTTAAAGGCCACTTATCATCCATTTAATATTGCACATGTTTTGAAAATAAATTTTGAAAAAATTATAAATATTATAAAACAAAAAAAAATCATTATTTATGTTTTAATTTCACAAATATCTTATTATTATTTTTTGTTATTTTTATGAGAATTTTTATTTTTTGATTAGTAGTTTAAAATACTGAATTTTAATTATCAATGAACATTTCATATAAATAATTTACGATGATATTTTTTATTTATAATTGTTTTTGAAGTAAAATAGTATAATTATACTTATATTAATCAAATTTATGTCAATTTAATAATTTTTCTATTTAATATAGATATGAAAATCTAGTATATGTTTGAACATTTTCATTTTTAAACCCATTTTTCTCATCATTTCGATGTGATTAATTTATTTTGAATATTTCCAAATATTTAAATTAATGAGAAAAAAATTTCTAAATATTTTGAATAAGAATAATTTATAATATCTAATATGTATAAAATAATTTTTGACAAAATATGTAGGTAAAAATATTAAAAAATAATTACATTAATTAAGATAAAATTAGGTATACATATTGATTAAACATCAATCTTATTGGAATAAATGACATATTATTTTTTCAAATCCCATTTTATAGACTTAAATCCACCTTATATATTATAATCTCAAATTGTTTCATTATTGTTTCCATTTGACTTCAAAAAATCATTGGTGTTATTCCCTATTTCATAAATTTACTTGTTTTCCAATCACCCCACTTATGAATGGAATTTACCGTCCTCACCTCTATTCACACATAAAAATCAATTTGGATTAAAAAAATACCAAAACAAATAAATTCTCATATTCCATAATTGAATCATATAATCATTAATTTAGAATGAATAATATCTATAG
Source organism: Viscum album (assembly GCA_963277665.1). NCBI lineage: Eukaryota > Viridiplantae > Streptophyta > Magnoliopsida > Santalales > Viscaceae > Viscum > Viscum album. Next base: position 473,414,409 of record OY728141.1, on the reverse strand, counting down.
AAGGCCTTTGTTGAAAACCAAAAGGATATACCTAATGAAAATCTATAGTTATCCAATGAGAATTTTATTTTATTTATATTTACACCCCATTAGTTTTTTATACTAATATTATATAATAAAATTAATATCATTAATATTTTGTGATGATATTATGTTAAGAGTTTGGATAACATCATTCTTGTGTACGACCCACTATCACCCCATGGAGTAATGTGATTCGTTTTCACTAAAATGTTAAATGGAAGGTAATAAGAGTAATGATAATGAATTTATTTGATACACATGACATATAATGAAATTACGGACATATTAATCATTTTTTATTTAAAATATATCATTTTAATTAAAAAAACAACACACTAAAAATTTAATAAAATCGTTCGTGGTTGGGTAGACTACCGCGACCTTGAGGTGATGTGATATTTTTTCATCCCTGATTCCAAATAATGTTATATATAAGTATATATAATTAAATTATAAATAATTTATGATATAATTATCAATATATAGTGAAAAATTGTACTTACATTCTTTCCATATTGTTTATTAAAAAATTGGACCGTTAATCATGTGTACAAATGACCTACCTTTTCCATGGTAGTAACATTAATTAATTTTCAAAAATATATATATATAATAATTGGTTAAAATGTATAAATATTGTATGAATATTAAATATATATCATGATTTTTATTCAATAAATGGTTATATTTTTACTTCTTTATGTTAGTCAACCTATCAATAACATTTTTGAAACATATGCTCAATAGGGTTAAACATTAGACTTATACTCAATTGATTATATAATCATATATAACTTGTTTATAAGTTAAATAAATTTAATAATATATTGGGAAAGTTTTTTAAATATATAAAATAAATTTCAAAATATTATTATACATCATGATAAATAACTAGCATGATAAATCAAACACAATGTAAGTGTTTTTCTTATCTAACATTAATTTATATAAGGTATATTCTATAGACACCTGTTTTTTTTATTATGTTATGTAAATAATTTCCATGAATGATTTATATTTTATCATATTTTTAACTAAAATTTCAATGTTACGATTTTTTTGGGGCTTTACAGTATCAATTTTATCTAATCGATAATAAATTTTTTTCACAATTTTCCTTTTTTGGGACTTATATCATGTTAGGCAGCTTACATATATTATAAGCTATATATACATACCCATTTATAGTTAGTATAATTAATATATATTCTCATGGTATTTTACATTTCAGTTATTGTAATCCAATCATGGGGATTATAATTGAATGATAACAATGTGGAAACTGTTTAGGATTATGCTTTCGATTATAAAATATTATGATTTATCCATCATGAGACACATGAATTTTATTCTCCAATTTTTATTTTTGATATTAATATATAATATTTCCAATTTTCAACTATTTTTTTGTTAAATTATTTGAGATCATATTTTATGAAAATTCAAAATAATCTCACTCTTCGATCAAATTAATTTTTTTCCAAAATGAGGTTTACTAAAAATGGTATCGAGATTGTTTGTATCTTCTTCAAAATTATTTTTAGTGGCATTTTTACAAAAAAAAATTAATATAATCATTATATTGATCAAAAAAATAATCATATGTTTTTTTATTAATAAATATTAATAAAACCATATTTTTATATCCAAATAAGTCATATTATAAACAATTTATTATGTAAAATGAATGTCATGACCCATCTCCTAGGCCTCTTATCGTGACGAGCCAAAGCCCGCCTACCGAAGGACAGGGGTAGGCGACTATCGCTGATGGTGTCAACCAGCATGTGGGAGGAATTTTTACGACTACCTGTACGAACACACACACCCAACCACATCCTAACATAATAAAAGGGGAAACCAGTACCACTGAAATAAGATGAGAGGAAGTAAAACTGAAGTTAATTGTGCCAGAATAAAAACCCAATAAGATATGAAAACAGAAAGTACAAAAATAAAAACTCTGATGGCCATCCACAGAAAACCCAAATTGATCTGAAGATTAGTTATTCTACTGGAAGGAGAAGTAGTACATCATGTCCTCTCGGTCCTACTGGGCCCCACCAGGTCATAGGCCCCCAAGTATAATATCATGGCATCAGTCAATCATGTCTCTTTGAGAAACCATGTCACAAAGTCGATCGTCTGAATCAGACACAACTCATGCGGGTGAAGCCCGCACAGGAGTGAGTAACACAATAATTAGTAGAAACCCCAAAACGAAAATGAAAATACACATATCAAATCCTCAATGTAAAAAAATGAAACACAAGACATCTCACACCACGTATATTATAAGGTAGCAATAGTTGCATCATCAAAAAAATTCATCAAACACTTCATCTCCTAGAAAACTCATCCTCTGTCGAGTACAATGTGACTTCCAGTTCACACCAAACTGCTTCCCACTAACCTTGAACTACATAGGTACTCCTCCTCATCGTGTAATGTGGGTATGCTGGGTCACACAAAGTCCCTCCCCATCTTGGTCGGGTGATGTATGTCTCTTATTGAGTACCATGTGTTTGCTGGGTCACACCGTATCTCTCCCCACCGTGGGACTGCAAAGTCACACAGATGCGCTTCCCACTGGGATGTCGAGTCACAAAAAGTTGAATATCAGAAATCATTATGTAACACCCCAAAGTTTTGGAAATAAATATATAATTCCATTTTATAATCTATCCTCTTCTATGTTTTGAATTTCAAGAAATGTTCATCTAGAGTTGTGCTCAGTAAGTCATTTGGAGTCTGATAGAACAAACTTGTTTTTTTGGTGAATAGTAACATACCCTTATGAATAGTAATATGAATAGTAATATGACCTCATGAATAGTAAATATTATTAATATTTTATTTTCCCAAGGCAATAGGATAATGGGATCTTAATTAATTTTCCAATGTGACATAAAACTAGTTGCACTTAAATATTGTTATTTTTCGAATTAACTGTGACCTTATTGAGAAATTAAATTAATAATATTTAGAAAATTATTTTTGAAAAATGGATTTCACTTTTGAATTATACATGTCGAAAAATGGTAGGGGTAAATTTTTTGTATTTTTCTGAAACTCTTGAATTTTCAGTGAATAGTTAAATACGATAAAATACCGTATAATCAATTTATCAGTAAATATGCACTATTTATGAAATCATAAGTGATGAAAGGCCACTTTCTTCGAAATCACATGATATTATCACTATTGAGGGCCACTTGTTTTGAGATTATTCATAGTCTTGATAAAAATATTATAATAACGATTAAAATAATCTAAAAAACCTCCCCACCTCCACTATAAATACCACCCTCACTCCCCTATTCCTCCCACACCTCTCCAGCCTTGAGCATTGTCTTAATTCTGCCAAATTCCCTCCCCAATCTTCTTCCCCACGTCCTAGAGCTTATGGTCTCACCAAATGACCAAAATCAAAGCCCTTAAGAAGGATCTCAATAAGAAGAGATCAAGAGGTAAACATCCTCTTTCATTTTCATTCTTTTCTTCCATTTTTTGTTATTCTCATCCTTTCCCTTTGTATTTTGTTGGGGTATTTCATTAAATATGTCCCCTTACTGTCCAAATTTTGTATGAATGATGAGATATTCCATTCCTCTCATCAATCTTGTTTTTATGAAATTTTAAGAGACGCCGTTAGGCTGCCGATTTTTCGTAAGGAATTTCTCATGTTTTCTTTATTTCAAGATTCCTTTCTCTTCTTTCATCACCCCCTCTTATCAAAGAAGCATGAAATCTCCAGAATCATGTATATTCTGGATTTTTTCATGTTTATGGAAAATTACAAATCATTATTCCTCTCCTCTCTCGCTTATTTAAGGAATAAAAACATTGTATGTGATGTGTCGAATTACCGACATCGTGGACGATGTAATTTCACTTTCCATTAATACTTTCAAGTCTGGTCATGAAACCATTTATATGGTTGAACCAGGTTTTAATATATGTTTTATGACTCACATATGGTTCTGTTTTTCTTTTGTACTCATGGTTCTAGTTTATAATACTAAGTGTGGTTGTTATTATCAAAGAATCACTTAAATGATCTAAACGAATATAATTAATATTTTAACTTACAAGTCATTATCATATAAAGCATCAAAGTGATAAATGGTATAAATTATGGTACTGGAAATATGTAAATACTACTTCATTCCAATTCTGTAGTTTCACTTCCAATCAACAAGAACGATTCATCATGAACCGATCATGAAAATCACAAAAGAACTCACCCGAAATAATGCAAGGAACAAAATACTAACAAATAAGAGGTGAAATGAGGTTATGAAATTACCATATAAGATTCTATAAACATGAACATGTTTCTATAAAATACTAATTACTCTCTTTTAACCAATATACAGGAGGTTTTAACAAGTTTGAAGTAAGACAAGCCTAAGTTAAGGGTTTCTTCATCTCACTTCCATTTTTGTGAGATATTCTGTAATCACTATTATTACTTTGTATGGTGTTTGTATACTGCCCATTATTGTCTCATATCATGAATATCTTTATTTTTATGATATTCAATTTATCATTTGACAATCATTAATTTTGGGTCATATAAATCAATTGATTACAATGTTGTAAGGGGTTCCTCGTCTCACTTTCATTTTTGTGAGATTTTAGTCATTCGCCGCTTATTTCTTGTATGTGGAATGTGTGTACTGTCATTTGATATATATAATAACTTTATTCTCTTTATGTTCATGTAATTCAATGATCCAATTGATATTTATTATGTTCTGGTCATATGATTTGTCCAATCACATTGTTGTAAGGGAATTCTTAACCCGATTTCCATTCTTTGGGTTAACATTCTACTTCGTTATTTATGTGGTATTTAAATTGTTTGTGTGATGAATTATGATTAAAAAATGTTTAATGATGTGTATTTATAGAGTATATACATATTATATCCACTCTTTTAAGTCTCACTTCAAGTATATGATCTATATAAGGGACTTTTCTTCTAAAATCCTCTTTTAAAATTCTATTTTACGATAATCAAAAGCAATGTTTTTATGATATTATTTATGTTGTATGATTATGTTTTGGTTATTGGGAATTGTTTATGATGAAGGGTGGGACCTATATTTCCCTCCAATGCATTGGGTATGAGTAAGTTGGAGGTCGGCTGTATGGTTACTCCAAGTGTAACTGTGATGGTTACACAAAGTAAGGTAGCTGTGAGGGTTACAAATTTTAAGGTAGCCAAGATGGTTACAAGATTATGTAAGTAATTCCCCAAGATACCTCTATGATTATATTTATATTCTCATGATTCATGTGGTTATTAAACTAGTAGAATACCCATAATTATGTTTAACTATGGCATTATTTGTTTAGCTCATATTTCTGCCATAATATGTTTCAAGTTTATTATTAAAGGCATGTGTTTTCAATTATTCACCATGTCTAATGTTTATATTATCTTCCACTGTATTGATTACTCTTACTGAGCGTTTGAGATCACCCCTTTCTTATGTTTCATTTTCTCAGGATATGAAGAAGTAATTTGTGAATGACTTACATGTATAATCAAGGAGACGAGATGTTTCTAGTGGTTTAAAATAGTGTTTTTGTTTCCCTTCTTGTTGTAATGATAAACATATGTATGTATCTTGTTTCCAATAATACTAAACTACTCAGTCCTTCAGGATTCGTATTCCTTGTATGTATGCCAACATAATCAAATAAGGCACCGGCTCCGAGCAACTGGGGTCGGGTCCTTACAGTTGGTATCAGAGGGAAGTTTAGTAGAAAACTTGGAAACTAGATTTAGAAAACGTAGATTAGGGAACAAATCCCTAAGATAGTATTTGAGGATAAATGTACAAAATCATCCTGGTATTTTGGTAAGGAACAGAATATATTAATCCTTCTAGAAAATACATCCATGTCTGGATACGAGTAGGTAGAGGCGGCTCTGGCACATATGTATCTAGGGGTAAATCCCGAAAACACCGCTTTGAGCTAGACTCGAAAGGGAACTGATACACGACAATGGGCCTTGCTGCACTCTTGGTTACAACACTCCTGGGGGATATGCTTAGGATAATTCATATTTTTTTTAAAGCCATTATAATGGAGTTAAGGTAAATTTTCCTCATAGTTTTGGGTTTGAATAACTCTGGAAACCAGAACTGAACAATTATTAACTTTCTTAAACAATACTAAGAGCGATGTTTTTTTATTTTCAGATGGAAGGACAAACCCATATGTTATCTCTTCCTATGGATATCTTGGAAATCAATGCAATCAAAACCTATGAAGAAGGGTACCTACCTCTCGAAAACTTTCAAAAAACGTGTAAACAACTATATGATGTGAAAAATAGTCCAGACATTCTCCGCACCTGCCAAGGGAATGCTTCCAATTACTACCGCTTATCCATAGCTCAATTGGTTGGGTACAGGCGAAGAGGGAAATACCACGAAGGGAATTTCCAATGTTTCACCCTAGGAAGAAACTATACGGCCAGGTTATGTTTTCAAGAGGCTGCGTTAGAGGGAAACCTTTGTGCAACTTGCATGTACCAACTCCTTAGTTTTAGCTTGTATAACAATATCTACGAATTAGATGTTCTCAGTCGAGACATAGTTCGGCGAGTTCTTCGTATGTTGGTCCATTCAGACATTTCTAAACATTGCACTATTCGAGCCTCCCTTTGGAAGCCCGAGTGTTCGATGCAGGAGATCAACCCCTTCTGTCTAAGGTGTGTCTGGGTCAGAGAACTAGAGGAGTTGAGCAACAATTTGGGTTTTCCGCTGAACGCACCTGAGGGTCCTCTACGACGGGAGATGTGGTAAGAACGTCTGAGAGCATTCTTTTGTGGTTATGAAATGAATTGAGAGAAAGCAATTCATTGAAGGAGGGAATAATGTAACACCCCAAGGTTTTGAAAATAAATATAGAATTCAATTTTATAATCTATCCTCTTCTATGTTTTGAATTTCAAGAAATGTTCATCAAGAGTTGTGCTCTGTAAGTCATTTGGAGTCTAATAGAACAAACTTGTTTTTTTGTGAATAGTAACATACCCTTATGAATAGTAATATGAATAGTAATATGACTTCATGAATAGTAAATATTATTATTATTTTATTTTCCCAAGGCAATAGGATATCTGGATCTTAATTAATTTTCCAATGTCACATAAAACTAGTTGCACTTAAATATTGTTATTTTTCGAATTAACTGTGACCTTATTTAGAAAATAAATTAATAATATTTAGAAAATTATTTTTGAAAAATGGATTTCACTTTTGAATTCTACACGTCGAAAAATGGTAGGGGTAAATTTTTGGTATTTTTTTGAAACTCTTGAATTTTCAGTGAATAGTGAAATACGATAAAATAACGTATAATCAATTTATCAGTGAATATGCACTATTTATGACATCATAAGTGATGCAAGGCCACTTTCATTGAAATCACATGATATTATCACTATTTATGTCCACTTGTTTTGAGATTATTCATAGTCTTGATAAAAATATTATAATAATGATTAAAATAATCTAAAAAACCTCCCCTCCTCCACTATAAATACCACCCTCACTCCCTCTTCCTTCCACACCTCTCCAGCCTTGAGCATTGTCTAAATTCTTCCAAATTCCCTCCCCAATCTTCTTCCCCACGTCCTAGAGCTGCTGGTCTCATCAAAAGACCAAAATCAAATCCCTTAAGAAGGATCTCAAGGAGAAGAGATCAAGAGGTAAACATCCTCTTTCATTTTCATTCTTTTCTTCCATTTTTTGTTATTCTCTTCCTTTCCCTTTGTCTTTTGTTGGGGTATTTCATTAAATATTTCCCCTTACTGTCCAAATTTTGTATGAATGATGAGATATTCCATTCCTCTCGTCAATCTTGTTTTTATGAAATTTTAATAGACGCCGTTAGGCTGCCGAATTTTCGTAATGAATTTCTCATGTTTTCTTTATTTCATGATTCCTTTCTCTTCTTTCTTCACCCCCTCTTATCCAAGAGGCATGAAATCTCTAGAATCATGTATATTCTGGATTTTTTCATGTTTATGGAAAATTACAAATCATTATTCCTCTCCTCTCTCACTTATTTAAGGAATAAAAACATTGTCGGTGATGTGTCGAATTACCGACATCGTGGACAATATAATTTCACTTTCCATTAATTCTTTAAAGTATGTCCATGAAACCATTTATATGGTTCAACCAAGTTTTAATATATGTTTTATGACTCACATATGGTTCTGTAATTCTTTTGTACTCATGGTTCTAATTTATAAGACTAAGTGTGGTTGTTATTATCAAATAATCACTTAAATGATCTAAACGAATATAATTAATATTTTAACTTATAAGTCATTATAATATAAAGAATAAAAATGATAAATGGTATAAATTATGATACTGGAAATATGTAAATATTACTTCATTCCAATTCTGGAGTTTCACTTCCAATCAACAAGAACGATTCATCATGAACCGATCGTGAAAATCACAAAAGAACTCACCCGAAATAATGCAAGGAACAAAATACTAACAAATAATGGGTAAAATGAGGTTATGAAATGACCATATAAGATGTTATAAACATGAAAATGTTTCTATAAAATACTAATAACACTCTTTTAACCATTATACAGGAGGTTTTAACAAGTTTGAAGTAAGATAAGCCTAAGGTAAGGGTTTCTTCATCTCACTTCAATTTTTGTGAGATATTCCGTAATCACTATTATTACTTTGTATGGTGTATGTATACTACCCATTATTGTCTCATATCATGAATATCTTTATTTTTATGATATTAAATTAATCATTTGAAAATCATTAATTCTGGGTCATACAAATCAATTGATTACAATGTTGTAAGGGGTTCCTCGTCTCACTTTCATTTTTGTGAGATTTTGGTCGTTCGCCGCTTATTTCTTGTATGTGGAATGTTTGTACTGTCATTTGATATATATAATAACATGATTATCTTTATATTCATGTTATTCAATGATCCAATTGATATTTATTATGTTCTGGTCATATGATTCGACCGATCACATTGTTGTAAGGGAATTCTTAACCCGATTTCCATTCTTTGGGTTAACATTCTACTTCGTTATTTATGTGGTATTTAAATTGTTTGTGGGATGACTTATGATTAAAAAATGTTTAATAATATGTATTTTTAGAGTATATACATATTACATCCACTCTATTAAGTCTCACTTCAAGTATATGATGTATATAAGGGACTTTTCTTCTAAAATCCTCTTTTAAAATTCTGTTTTACGATAATCAAAAGAAATGTTTTTTTTATATTATTTATGTTGTATGATTATGTTTTGGTTATTGGGAATTGTTTATGATTAAGGGTGGGACCTATATTTCCCTCCAATGCATTGGGTATGAGTAAGTTGGAGGTCGGCCGTATGGTTACTCCAAGTGTAACTGTGAAGGTTACACAAAGTAAGGTAGCCGTGAGGGATACAAATTTTAAGGTAGCCAAGATGGTTACAAGATTATGTAAGTAATGCCCCAAGATACCTCTATGATTATATTTATATTCTCATGTTTCATGTGGTTATTCAACTAGTAGAATACCCATAATTATGTTTAAATATGGCATGTTAAGGCGGGGTGTCTGTGCTATCACTGGGACCCGGTTGCCACATTTGGTATCAAAGGAGGAACCCAGCCTTAAGTGTGGTGCACTGCCTGGGTTGAGATGTAGGGCCCACAACGAGGGCGTTGTGCTCTAAAGGGGGGGTGATTGTAACATCCCCAAATGATAAAGGGTAAAATGACTAAATGATATGACTCATGTCAACAAGGTGCACCTTCTTTTTCGAAAGCCTGTCTGATTAGAACTCCACGGTTAAGCGTGCTTAGCCTGGAGTAGTGATCAAGATGGGTGACCTTCTGGGATGTTTCCCAGGGTGTGTGTGAGTGAGGAAAAAGCACACTGGAAAGGACATGTGTTGGTCTGTGGGTACTTTCATTAGTCAAATGACCCGTTCGGGCATGTGGGTGGACCCTGGGGTGGGACCCACGTGTCTGCGGGGCAACTGGGGGTACGTGGTAGGTCAGGACTCGACGGCCATGTTAAGGCGGGGTGTCTGTGCTGTCACCGGGACCCGGTTGTCACACATTATGTCTCAGCCGGTCGCATAGTTCCATACATAGCTAAATTGTGAGAACATATTCTCAACACATTATTGACTTCTCTTCATCCATTAAAGTCACAAAAAGGTGTTCTGGAAGATCTGAGTCCTGAAGCGGGTCACAATGCCACAAACAGCCCATTAATCGGATGCATTGTTTGCATGATATAGGAGTTTTAGTAACCAGGAGGCTGATACCGATGGGGCTCGGTCTAACCAGGTCGGACCAACCTGACCAACCCGTCTCGAGGGTTCCACAAAACCTAGTTCATTCTGACAGACTTGACCCAACCTGGTCTGGTTTGAGTTCATTCTTGTCCGACTAGGCCAGTGGGCCATGCCCAATAGGCCTCGCTAGACCCGACCTAGTTCATAGAGGGTCCATCCCCCTGGTCAACCGATGACCCTATCTAGTCCGGATCATCCCGAAAAGGGAGTGGTTATGGCTAGTGGAGGGTGTAGGTGTAGCTGCCTACGTGGGTCAAGCCTATCGGCGCGGGTTCGGCCCACTGGGCTGAAGACTTTCTATGTTAGCAGCCAGTGGCGTGCAACTGGGGCGTGGAAGAATGTCACGTCCCTCCCTGTCGATGTTCGGCCTGCAAGGAGCGTGCCTTTATTTAATGTGTCGTGGCTAGTGAAGACTGACCACCCACCACATCAACTACGAACCCAATCCACGGGTTAACCCTGGTCAGTGCAGCGCCATGCTATTGCAGTGGGTCTCTAGTGCCACGACCTAATCCAACGCGGCTTTCAACACTCTAGTGCGCCATCTCCACTTGGTATTGCTGCTGACACCATTTAGATGGTAGAATCATCGATGGGATATCAGACGTGCTCCAATGGTCTATCCCTTGCGGCACATGCCACTACAGTTTCCGAGCGAGGATTCCATTACTATGATGCCTTCTAAACATACATGTCATCGCATTTGGTAAAACATTCACCATGAGCACACAACTAGAGGGGTTTGGGCCCTTGATCATGTCAGCCAATAGCCTCTACATTCGAATGCTTAAGTATGGGGGAGATTTTCAGAGTCTTGGTTCAATCGTTACATGCTATGATTTGAACCCCCAAATAATCATCCCAATTAAAAAGTCACACTCCCATTATAATGCATGATCCATAGATTAAAGCGTTTGTGGGTTAATTCACAATCATTGATTATAAATTAATGGGAAACAAATGGATTAAAAACCCCTACCACTTGAATTCATTTTATGCACGTTCGTCCTTGAGTGGATAGAACTTCGGCGTCACTTCTCATTTCTGATATTCAAAGGGATTGAAAGATATAGATGTCCCACCGATATTCTTTATTCTTCATTGGGGTGAAATTTCATCAGAAGTTCTCTAGAGAATACTATAATTTTTTTAATGTATATTTCCCTATTATTCTGAATTATAAATAATAGCATGTCACCACATTTCCATATTGATGTGGCGTTGCATCATTACGTTGAAACAGTGTTGTTGTAACTCATCCTTAAATCATTATTTCACCATGAGTTTAACGTGCCTTTGATAAACCTTATTGATTCGTATCATCACCGTAGTATTGTTTCCATGCAGCGTCACCATCTGCCACTCCAAATAGAAAAAGAAAAGAAAATAATTCATTTAAATTATTTTATTATTTTTCAGGAAAAGTCCAATAAATAACTATTCATTTTACTCCTTGTCAGCAAATTTTAATTCATTTATAAGAGAATATCATTGTTCTGAATTTAACGGTGCTCTTAAATATTTGATCGAAGTGATGGTTGAAATGATAAAAAACCCACCTTGCACAATTAATGAACATACCTTAAAAAAGACCAAAAATTATTAACAATCACCCTCGACTCGCACTGGTCTTGGTTTGGATCCACATAATAGAAGAAACACACCCAAAAAATACAATTTTACACTCGAATTTTTAATCATATTTATGGTTTAGAAGTTAAAGTATATAACATTAAAATAATTTTTACTTAATTATTTTATTTACATCCAAAAAATAACTTCCACTTTTAGCCCACACCGACCAATGTTAGGGTGCACCTATAGAAAGAAAACCCTCATGTGTTCATTTTTGGTCTTAGAATTTTAATCTGAGTCACTGTTCGTGAGTTATAATCATTTGAAAAATAAAACTATTTTATTATTTTATTTTATTTAGGTTTATGCCATTTTATGGTTTTCTTACTCAAGGCATATGCCAACTAAACATAATTCACACCTGGGGTTAAACCGCCATACATAACACAATGGTGCCCTCAAATTTTTGATCCAGGAAACCATTTCAGTGTTATTCAAATTATTCATGAAAAATTCTCACACATTCTATTTGAATCCTCACAATTTAAAAAAATCATTTTGGGCACTCTGAAATGCAAAATTATCTTCCCTTAAATTTATATGTCTCAAAATAATTCTATATAACAAAAAATAATATGGAAGTTTTGAGAAATTAAATTCTCCCCACCTTAGGGCCTTACATTCCCAAAATCCAAAACAAAAACTAAAAAAGGATGAGGGTACTGCGCATAGATTTGAGCCTCCCACTCCCATGTTCTCTCTTAGAGATTTCTTTGCTGCCATCGGACATACACTAGAGGAATCAACCACCCATGTAGGGCTTTCTCTTGTCTATCCTCTATCACCACATGGATCTCCAAAAATTTCACCCCATCTTCGATAACTAGCTTTCCCCGATCGATGGCCTGTGATGGATCATGCACATACATCCATAGCTACGACACATGGAAAACATCATTCACTCAGTGAATTTGTGGGGGAAGAGCTCGGTGGTAGGCCACATCGCCAACTATGTTCATGGTCTAAACACATGATATCCCTACTCAAACTCTAAGGGACTCCATCTCTTGTAGACATATAACTTATGCCTCTTCTATGTAGTCCTCATCCCTCCTGGATGATCTGCACCATATATATGGTAGCCCGTACCGAATCTGGACCCAAAAGTGAGGACTCCCCTGGGGTTTTCCAGCACATGTGTGATCCGCAATGTTTCCCATTGAAGGCCTCATACATTTCCAGGCCAATAGTGGGGTGATAATAATTGTTGAATGAATACTCCACTAGTGTTAGGTGCTCCTACCAACCATGAAAAAAGTCGAGGATGCAATCATGAATCCATTCCTCCAATGTCTATCAGGTTCACTCCGTCTGACAATCCATCTGGGGATGAAAAGTTGTACTCAAGAATAGCAACATCATGATTGCCTCCTGTAATACCTTTCACAATCAGGATGTAAATCAGGCATTGTGATATGAGATGATCGTTGAAGGCCCCCATAAATTTGTATTATCTCCTGAATGTAGAGGTGTCTCAAGCCCTCTACCGTCCACTGGTCCTAGATGTATAGGAAGTGACCTGAATTGGTGAGTTAGTCAATGTTAACCCAAATAGAATTGTGGCCCCTAGACATATTTGGTAGCCTGTCATGATGTTCATAGTGACAACACCCCACATCTATTCTGACACCTCAAGTTATTAAGCTATCCCTAAAGGTACCTGATTCTCAACCTTCAATTATTGATAAGAGAGGCATCGTGATATGAACTCGGCCTCGACGTTCATCATCCCTGGCCACCAATACATATGCCAGAGGTCCTTCTACATCTTCTCCACACCCAGAGGTACTGCCAAATAGGAAGTGAGGAACCCCCTCAACACCTCCTCCTATAATTCCACTATTTCTAAGGTTCTCCCTCTAAAAATAATGACATGCCCCTTCATAAAATCATTCAAGAGCCCGTCCGAAGGATATTTGATCTCGTTGGGCCTCATAGTCAACATTCCCCAGCTACGCCTCCCTGACACATTGTACGATTGGGGGAGTAGCATCTATCTACTATATGTAAAAAAGCTTCAACATCATCCATGAGGAATACCTGCATCGCGGCTAACAGCTTTGTCACCTCACTCAGCAACTACAACCTGGTCATCCTAATGAGCACATTTTCCACCACATCCTTGCTTCCCTGGAGTATAGAATATCTCAAAAAGCATATTTCTAGAGGAACTCCAACCATAACCATGGTCTGAACTGCTAAAAATCCTACAGTCACCTTTCCTTCCACACGAAAGGCTACCCTTTTAAATTATTGATATTCCTATCGACCCATTGGTTGTGGCATACTTGCTCTACATGACCACTTAGTTAAAGATATTTGAATAAATGAAAAACCTTAAACTCTCATCTACATTCTTGAAATAATAAACCGGGGTTCCCATGGTGAAATGCTGAGTCTTATGAACCCCTTATCCTACAAGTCCTCCAGTTGTTCCCTCTTCTCAAAAATCTCTACACTAGCCATTTGATATGACAAAGTGGATATCGGTGTCATCCTGGGGTACAGGTTGATACAAATGTCTACCTCTCTACGAGGAGGTATACCTGAAACCTCATCAGGAAAAACTTCCCCATACTCATCCACAACTACAAGAAAACGTGGAATCCTCTCTTCCACTGGACCGAGGGTGAGGCTAGCCATGTGGTGGGTGATTGGCTGTAACCTCCTTTGACAGAGTGTGTGTTATGCAGCAAGGTTTTCCTTTTCACCGGTGAAGGAATACCTAATCCCATATGTACAAACACACTAAACTATATGCCAAAAACAGTTGATCTGAGTATTAACTGTGGACAACTAGTCCATACTCATGATGACATCGTAAATCCTCGATACTACTACTAAAAGATCCCAGCAGAAGCTCTTGCCTCCTAGAGTAGGCTCACACTTTTGGCAAAAGTGTGTAATCATAAAATACCCTCCTATACGATCCACTAGTAATAAAGATCTATCCAATGGATCAACAAGAATCTTATAGCTCTAAAAGAGATTAATGGAAAGGAAGGAGTGACTAGCACATGTGTCTATAAGTATTGCAGTTAGAGTGAAGAAGACACATATAGCTCCTCATATCATCTCTGGAGCACCATGGTCATATGCCAATGATGACGAGAGCTGATCTCTCCCCTATCTTCCGGCACCCTGAGGTCGGGGTGGACCACCAGGGGGTGGTGGAAGAAACACCTTGAACTGTCACCCACTACCTGCTACTCGGATAGCCCCCTATCATTTCTACTTCCCTTTGGACCTCCTCGCTTGAACCGTTGCTGCTGTCTCGGGGGCCCCTCAACCGTCTACTAGTCATCTTTATGGAGGGTCAGGCAGTCATGTGACATGTATCCTTACCTGCCGCACGGAATGAAATGTGTGTCCCCCCATCTGACTCCATCTATCCTGGGATCCCCGCACTATCAACCCTAAGTCCTAGTGTTAGCCTCTGAAAGACCTGGCTCGCTTGGGCCCACGTGTGTGATATCTACTGCACGTCAAAGACTCTACTGCATAGGGTATGCAGACAGATCTAACTACGGGCCCCTGCTCCACCAATATTCTCTCTACTAGAAGGGATCTCTCCAACACCTTAGCCTATGTAGGGATGCTGAGAGGCTCCACTGAATCCCAAATCTCACACTAGGGTGCCTACTGAAAGGCTCGAGCCTTGAAGAAAGGGCCTTTCACAGAATATTTAGAGTAGCGGGAAATATCTGTGAAGCATGAAGAGTACTAGGCCCCTTACATTTTGTCTTGATGTTGGTGAGGTAGTTCTTGAATGCACACATAGAACATCATCGAAAAAAATCTCCTGGAAAAGCCTCTAGAAGTCAACCCAAGTGAGGATAACCTCATCGTGGGTTTAGATGGTCAAGCTCCACCATCTCCTTGTTGAGACCTACAAAAGGCCCACCACCATGAATTCCATCTATTTTGGTAGTGTCCTCACTAAGAAGGAGACCAACATCACAACCTATTTCTAGTCCTCAGTGACTCGAGGATCCGTCTCTCCCCTAAAACTGAGAGGTATCTGTCTCTAAAACTCATATAGGGAACTGCACCTATGAATTTCCTCTACCTAAACTGTTGGAATTAGATACTGACCATCGGGTAGTGGTAGCACCAGATCACCACCTGGTGGGTCTATCTCAATCACTGGTCCCTGAATAGATGCCTCGTCGCTAGGTGGGATATTCTCACAACCTCATATCGGGATTCTGGCTGGTCATATATGTGGATCCATCCTTATAAATAGCAGGATATACCATGTTTAAAACATTATATATATGGAGAGGAATCTTATTCAAAATCACAGGAAACTTATGGAACTACTATTTCATGTATTAAAATGAAATGCAAATTTAATGGTCCTAGTGTATGGATATATTGGTCGCCACACCAACACTGGACTCCACTAATCTGAAAGCTAGACCAGCAAAATTTAACATTGTTGCACCATGAAAAACATAGACTCCCAGACATTAAGGGGGGACCAACCACCCTATGAGACAACAATGTAAGGAACAATCTGTCGGGGCCTGTGCCATGACTACCATAAGCATGCCTCCCAACGTCCATGGGCTGGCGACTAGCGCCCATGGGTTCAACAAGAAAGTTGGAGGAATTACCCTAATACCTATATTCACAAACACACACAACCACATCCATACAAAAATATAACAGTAAAAAAGTACCAATGAAACAAGTTGAGTGAATATATTACTAAAGGTAATTGTGACAGAATACAAACCCTACATGAACATAAAGCAGCAAGTATAGAAAATAAACATTGATGGCCATCTGTAGAAAACCCCAACTGATCGGAAGAGTAGTGAAGCTATTTGAAGATGAAGTATTTCATCATGTCTTCCCTATCCTACTATCCCCCAGTCGTAGACAAAAAAAATCCACCTTTGTGTGGTCCGTAAATCTCATCTCAATGAGCAACTCTGTCATAACGTTGGTCTTCTTCACCATACAAAACATGTCCGGGCGATGCCTGTGCAGGGGTGAGTAACACAGTACTCACTAGGGAAACCGAAACAAAAATGAAAGAACACAAAACAATTACTCAAAGTAAAACATGAAACACAAGTAAAATCACACCAGGTATATTCTAGTGTAGGAACAGTATCATCAAAAGACACTTTGTCTAACACCCAGGCTGCAGGATAACTCCTCCTCTATCGAGTATAATGGACATACAAGGTCACATAGTGTCGCTTCCCACTAACCTTGAACTACTTAGGTACACTTCGCCAATGTGTATCGTGGGTCTTTATAGTCACACAGAGCTTCTACCCATCGTGGAATGCTGAGTTACTTCTCTTATCGAGTACTGTGGGTCTGTCAGGTCACATAGAGCTTCTCCACACCATGATACTGCAATGTCATATAGAGGTGTTTTCCACTGGCCCCTCGAGTCACAAATAGTTGAATGTTAACAGTATTTAGGTCCAACCCAGTCACAAGGATCCGTAGGTTGCTCGCTTGGGAGAACCGCTTCCCAGCCATTCGTCACTTATCTGAGTCTATGAATGTCATAAAAAAGGCATGCTGAAAGATCGTCCTCCTATAAAGGGTTCCAATGTCGCAAAAGTCCCTTCAATCGGATGCACAGTATACAAGATACAAATGTTTTAGTAACCACGGGGAGATGGGATAGGGCCCAGTCTAACCCAATCAGACTGACCCACCAACACAGCTTGGGGGTTCTACATACCACAGTACATTCGGATGGACCCGACCCGACCTGGTGTGGGTCGAGGTCGGTTTGGACCATCCTGGCCAGTGGGCCTGGCATAATATGTCTTGCTGGAACCAGCCTAGTTTGTAGAGGGTCTAGATAGATGGTTTGCCAGGAAACCCAGTCTAGTGCAGGTCTAGCTCATGAGTGTGGGTCCAGACTGATGGGGCACAGCCCACTGGGGGCGCGGCATGATGTTCCGAATTTCGGTTGTGTTAGCGGCTGCTGGGGTGAGACTACGACATGGAGGAAAACTGCATCCCACCCTATCAAAGTGCGGCCCGCAATGAGCGGGCCTCTCTTTCATCATTCGTGGCCACTGAAGACTAGACACCATCCAAATCACTAACAAACCCAGTCCATGGGTTCATCCCAGTCAACCTAGCACCATTCTTGCACCACTGATCTCCATCATCGTGTCCCAGTCTGTCGCGGGTTCTACCACACTGGCACACTACTGGCATGGCCAACGGATAAATCCACCATCCAACACATGATTGGAGAGCGCCAGCACCGCCGCCATGTACTGTCCCTATCGGCACCTGTGTGCTGGTAGAATCCACGACGTGCCACCAGACGCAATCTAGTGGTCCATCCTTTGTGCTGCTTGCGCCAATGGTCTCCGAGTTAGGATGCCTTTACATCGAATCCATCCTACTGGCACTGCCATCACATTAGACAAAATGTTCACCATGAGCACAAATATGGATGGGTCTGGGCATTTTTCGTGTCATCCCACACCCTCTGAATTAGAAGGATTAATGATGTGGGAGGTTTGGGGAGTATCTGTTTAATCGTTAGATGCCACGATTTGATCCCCCAAATATTCATCCTAAAAAAAGTCACCTTCCAGTTACAACACAAAATCTATAGATTAACATATTTGTGGGTTAATCTGCATTTTTCATTTATAAAGGAAAAGAAAAAACAAATATTAAAAATCCCTACCTCTTGAATGTTATTTTCGCACGTTCATCATCAAGGGGTTAAGATGTCGATGTCACTTCTCAGTTCTGATAATTGAAAGGAGTCAAATAAAGTGAATTCTTGTTGGCGTTATTCGTTATTCACTAGGGTGGATGTCTGTTAGATGATTGTTAGGGAATCCTCCAAGTTATTTAATCCATATTTCCCTAGCACATGGAATTATAAAAAGGATAATGTCACACCGTTCCCACAATGATGTGGTGTCACATCATTATGGTGAAATAGTGTCGTTGTTACTAATCATTAATGCATCGTTACACTGCGAGTTTAATGAGCCATTAATGTGCCTCATTGGTTATCATCGTTGCTACACTATAGTGTCTCTATCCATCAGTCGAATGGGAGAAGGAAAATAAAATAATTCATTTAAGTTATTTAATTATTTTTCTCTAAATTTTTGAAAAATATCTTTTCCACTCAACCCTTTTCGGGGAATGTTAAGTCATTTCTAGGCGAATCCCATCGTTATAAATTCAATAGTGCCCTCAGATATTTGATCTGAGAAATGGTTCAAATGTTATAAAATTCACCCTCAATGTTTATTTAATGTACTTTAAAACATGATTATAAATAAAAATAGTCACTCTCGACCCGCGTCAGCTGAGTTTAGGCTCCGCATATGAAAAACTCATCCCTATGAATCCAACGGTACTATCATAATTTTAATCCAGTTTACCGTTTAAAAGTTAAAATATTTAGCCTTAAAATAAGTTCTTCTTATTTATTTTATTTATGACCAAGAACTAACATCTACTATAAGCTCGCGCCAACCAATGTCATGGTCTGCCTGAGGAAATAATACCCTCATGATTTTAGGGGTGGTCTCAGATTTTCAATTAGAGTCAATGTTCGTGATTTATAAGCATGTAAAAAATAAAAATAAAATTATTTAATTACTATATTTTTAGTTACTCCATTTTCTAGTTTTCTCACTGGTGAAATGCGCCGACTAAACATAAGTCGCTCCTAGGGTAAACCCACCATCTTGAATAAAATAGTTCCATTAGTTTTCTAATTCGGACAACCGTTTAGGATTTATTCCACTTTTTCATGAAAATTGCTCATGTGAGCTATTTAAACCTGAACATTTTTTAACAGATCATTAAGGTCACTCCAAGCCTCATAATTACATGCCGTCAAAATTTTTAGTCTGCCAATAATTTCATATAAAAAAATATATGAAATTTCCGAGACATAACAATGAATTAATTTTATCATTTATGGAATAGAAATTTTTATATTCTATTATTTTATTGAAAAATCCTTTGAATTTTTATAATGATATTCATAATGAAATTTAGACACATTTTATTTTAATGCAAAAGGAATTTCCAAATATATAATTTTTTAAAAAGTTTTTTTCAAACATATATTTTCCTTCAGAATATTTTTATTGATCATTAAATGGTATTTCCATTCCTCAATGTCAACAATCCTTTTTGTAACATAATATCCATGTGGTATATATTTCATTTATAGCATATCAATTCCTTATCTAGATGGATAATTATTTTTTCAAACATATTTTTATGTAACCCCTTTCTTTCCACAGGTTAAATGTGTTTTAAAAGACTATTATGAAACCCATTTCATTTTTACTTTTAAAAAATATTTCAAAAATATTACCATGGGATCCATTTCATTTCCATGTGTAAATAATGTTATATGAAAATAATTATTTTATAAATGATATTATGATAAAATATTAAAAATATTCATGTTTTCATTCAGTATCATTATACAAACATGTAGTTTTCTAGGAAGAAAACAATAAGCCCGTAATAACAAAACTTGTGGTGGACCATACAGCGCCAGGTAATCCCATCACTAACTAGGCATGGGGAAGCCTAGATAGCTCAGTGTAAGCCCCTTATATCTGAACATGGTGTGGTGTAGGTAGCATTATTTAATCTAGTAATAGGTTAAATAGTGGGGTCACCCAAATTGTGCACCAATTCATTAGATAATGATTATATTAGAATTTGTCTATAAGGGTGTTATAATTAGAGGTGTTTG
The DNA here is from genome assembly GCA_963277665.1 of Viscum album. Classification (NCBI taxonomy): domain Eukaryota; kingdom Viridiplantae; phylum Streptophyta; class Magnoliopsida; order Santalales; family Viscaceae; genus Viscum; species Viscum album. Next base: position 473,393,629 of record OY728141.1, on the reverse strand, counting down.
GAAATGGGTTTAGTAATATGAATATTCATGATTCCAAAAAGGTTTTACATTCATGATATGGGTATATTGTATTCATTATGATAAATAATGATATAACATGGCTCGTTATTATTCATTATTATGAATCATTACTATTTAATGCATTCATATTTCATGATCCCATTTTTTATGGATTTGAGATATTCAATGAAATAATCATAATAATTTATTATGTCATAATACCCTTGTGATTCTCTGATTCTAATTGATTCAATTCAGTTGCAAATTCATATTTTTAAACATACTATTAATTTGAGATCATTATTCTTATGTTTACATTTACATAGGTTGTAAAGAATTATGTAAAATAAAATATGTCTTCAATGTATTTTTAAGGATGATACTGATGTTGTAATGTAAAAATAAAAAATAGTCTAAGATAAATGGGTGAAATTAACCATTAATGTCATGATATTTTTATATACTATTTTTTATAATTCTATAAGTCTATATTAACAAAAAAATCATGTGTTTGTAAGTGATCCTATATTTCATTTTGATTTTTTATGATTTCATTGGGTAAAATTGAATCCCCTTCCTCGATATCAATAATGAATAATTATTTTTTATGAATTTAGATCTCCATCTAGATGTACAGGTTCTAGGATATTCTATCCTTTATAAAATTCCTTGGAAATATTTTTTCACCACCTCAGTGTTTAAACTTGGTGATATTCTTTTTTATCTTTCATTCATCTATTTTATTTAAATTTACAATTTATGTATTAAAAAAATATTATTACAATCACATGTTGTGAATCATGTTCTTTCATTGTCAATCTCACTTGTTGATTTTATATTTTATCCCTTAAATGGATTTAGTCTCACCTTTTTATATTTTAGGTATTTATTTAGTTAAATTCTTTATAGTTAGAAGTAGTATGATATATAATTAATGGAGTATTTCTAGATTATTAAATTTTTTAAATATTTATTTTTCCTTTATATAAATAATTTATTATATACGATGTTTCAAGGAAACATTACCTTAATAGGTTATTCAATGTTATCAATATAATATTTTCAAGGTTTTTTTCAACAATATAATCTATTAAAATGATGGGATAATATAGTTAGCATAAATGGAATTGACCTGTTATATGTTAAAATTTTTAATAAAAAATATTTTTAATAATTCTTCGAGTAATTAAAAATATATGAAAAAATCCAAAAATTATGGTGATTTATAAAAATAGTGGTTTCTATGAAATAATATACATGTCTATAAACTATCGTATGATGTGGTTATATAATAGTTATACATAGTGGTAATATTCTTGAAATGAGTGTCTAGGAATTAACTTGATAATTACATAGTTCCAGATAATTTTTCCTTATTTCGCCCCTTGTTTGAGACGCATAGGTTATATTCATTAGTTAATAATAATATTTTACAATACCATTAAATGGTATATATATAATTTAATTAATTTAAATATTTATGTACATAATCCTAGAAGAAAATTATTATAAAACTTCAAAATTAAGAGTTCCTTTAAAATTATTTTTTAAATAAATGAAATAGTACATAATTTCATACCGTAATTTTACAATTCATGATTAATCGATGTAAATAGAAAAAATCATGTGAAAAAATCGATGTTATGTACATAATAATGGTAATATTGTATATATTATGCATGAAATAGTTGAAGAAATCATGATCATGGCACCTCAATTAAATAATTTCATGAATAAAAAAAATAAAAACTATTTATTATATGGATTTAGCAAGGAATAATCAAAATGAAATTGAGTCATTCATATGTCAATAACCATTTTTTAAAAATCAACGATTAAATGATTTCATAAATATGAAACAATACTATTGAAATGATATATCAAATTATCTAATTTTTTATAAAATATAGTGTTATGTTTTCAGTATATTTAATATATGGAAAAACTAATATGTTGTGGTCACTGGTCAGGAATAAAATATGATAGTTAAGGATGAACCAATTGAGGATGATGACATAAAAAAATTCATTTTTAAAAAATATTTTCATTATAACATTTAAATAATGATGGTGATGGAATTCCAAGAGTTGGGTCAAATGGAAAATAAATCATCATGGGGTTATGATAATGACATTACAGGGAGTTTTTGAAATATTTTATGCTCTTTCATAGATCATGATAAAATTATAAAATCGTAATTTATTGGGATAAGACTACATCTATGATAATATATATTTATATATATTAGAGACGTTGGGAGTTAGGAATAAATAGTATGATATTCCCACAAGGTGGATATTATAGTTTTAATATACATAGTGATTCATGTACATGATGATATTAAGTGGATTATGGATCCGAATTTTAGAATGATTTTGAATCACGGAAGGGGAATAATGAAAAAAACTAATTAATAATACAAATTTAAGGAAAAATAATTTCTAAAATTCATTTAAAGGATTGAGAAATTCCTAAAAGTGTAGAAGATTTTTGTATATTGAAACACCATGATATTTTATAATATAATTTTCAATAAATAAAAATTATGTCAATGAGAGATTGTCAAAGATTCAACCTCATGTCTATATAAACCGTAATATAATAACCTATTATACCATTACCATTACATTGGAATGTATGAGAATTAATGAAAAAATTGTAAAATATATGTATAAATGTTTATATATATATATATATATACTTATTAATGATTAATAAATAATAACACATTTTCATATATAACATTATTTACTTCTTCTAAAATTTGGGGTTTTAAATGGTTGTATTAAAAAATTGAAAATTAATAAAAATTTCAACCATTTTTTATAATTTTTTTGTAAGAATAAAATATTAATTTTAAATTATGTATGTCAATATTTTCTTATAGCCAATTTTTATTATATTTTAAAAAAAATAATTTTTTCTAGATAGTGAAATAAATATATTTATAAAAAATTGTTTAATTTCATATAAATATTCCATTAGATTTTGAATTTCATCATAACGTGACCAAATAAACCATTAATTAATAATAATATAACTATATAAATAAGAATTTCCATTATACTTGATTTTGGTATAAGGTAATTTTTTTCTTAAAAACAATTTTCTAGAAAACATTTTTATGAGTGCAATGTGTTTTTTTAATTATAAATTATTTTAATATTTATTTATTAGTGTATTAAATGAAATTAATATATTATATAATAAATAATATAATTTAAATGTCATGTTATGGTTTTTAAAATTATGTGAAATTAATTATATTATATTTTATTATAAAAGATTCAATTTTTGAAAATAGATTTTCATTGTGGGTTTTTTTCTTATTTAAAATAGAAAAATATTATTTATAGAAATTAGATGAAAAAATTTTATTACATACACAGATGAAAAATTACTTATCTAATCAAATATTTTGATATACTTTTTTAATGAAATTATTAAAATAGTAACAACCGTTTACCACTTTTCCTAATTAAAATGTTTTTCTATGAATTAAATCAATAGATATGGGTTCGATTTCCACCCACATTGATGAATTTATTGTTCATTAAATATATTTCAACCATATATTTAAATAACATCATGTAGTTTTCTATTTTTATCAAAATTACAATGAAATATAACTTATATATTTGATATATTTTAAAAAATTCATTTTATGTCCCTCCATTCCCTTATAAAAAGTCGAGTATCCTCCTGCTTTATTCATATAATTATATATATCTTTAGTATCCATAATCTACAGATAGTCCTCAACGTATTTCATAACATCATCAAATATCTTCATTAATTATATTAATAAAAATGTTTAAATCTATGTTTTTTATTTCATTGGATGTAACACCCTGACCGTAGTTACCCAGATTCGGTGCATTATTTCATAACATTGACATGATCACAATAGATCATGCCTTGATAGAACGATTTGTTTAGTATCATTGGATGTACTAGAAACATTCATATGTTTAACATAGCATTAAAAAATTAAAAAACATCATTTGTGTCTCCTTTGAACACTATCATATCACATAGAAAATCCTTTCAGTTCATTCATAATATACTTCTTCAGATCCTAGAATAAAATAAAACATATGAAAGGGGTGAGCTCTGATTCTCAGTATGGATAACAATATAACGTAAACATTCATAAATAAACATGTACATTGATGGAAATGTTTAAGTCTAAAGAACCTTCTTTTTAAATTTAAATTTCGGAATAATATGGAAAAGATAAATCAAATAATTCCTTTTACTTGTTCACATGAATATTATACTTGACGCATAATGACAATTAATATCAAAAGCTAATTTTATAATGATGAAACACATAATGTCAGACATCATAACCACATAGTCAAGGCCTTGTGCCAGTACAACAAATATTATTTTTTCAAGGTCTTGTGCTCAGAAATTAGTTTGTCTCATGAGACTTACTGATGCATCGAGGAGCTAGAGTGGGCTCCACCCATCACTCATTATGTCCAAAGCATTCATCACATGGAATGGTTGAAAGAAAACATAAACAATCTTATTAAAACTAGAATAAAAAATGTTAATATTTTAACTATTAACCCTGAATGGTATAAAAATAACACATCCACAATCAAACATATTAAAAAACCATTAATACAATATGGATGGTTGTACAATAATAAATCAAATTCAAAAAAGTGTAAGATCAATCAAAGGATGTAGACATAGAAGAAATTAAAGCTATTTGAGAGAAATATCTCTTTTTATATTGAAATCATTTAAAAGTAACATAATTTTAATGGAAAAAAATTATATTGAAAATATCCTTATAATTTAGTAAGGGAATCATAAAATGTGTTATAATGGTGGAAAATATCTACACCCACTATGTAAGTTAAAAAAACATTCTTACCACAATTTGTCAAAAAGATCATAAAATACATTGTTTGGAAAATGATAGAAAGATTCCATTCAAAACCTTTTATAAAAAGTAAAAAAAGTTTATAAATAACTTTAACCCATATTTTTAGAAATAATAAAAATGTTTTGGAATACATTTTTAAGAATCATGGAAGTGGTTGATAAATAAGTCCCAGTATATACTTACATACCAACCACCTCAGATAATATAGATATTGTAAAATTAACCCTTATCTTGTAATTTTCCTTGGTAGAGGGTATATTAACATATTTTACTATAGTTAAATCATTGTTATTAAATTATACATGAACCATATACATAAATATGAGATTATATATGATCATCTAATATTGATTTGTTAATACTATTTCAGTAGTATCATTGTTTTGGTTGTTAACTGATTTGGTTTCCTTTATATGTTTTACAATGTAAATCAGGTTTTTTATGGATATGATGTATTTAATTCACATCCATAATGATATTATATTCATAAAAATTATTTTAATTTAGAAAAAGAAAACTATTCTTGAATGGTTAGGATGGGGAATGAATGTCATCGCGTTTATGGAAACTGTAATCCGTACTTACATGTGAGATAAAATATCATTCTATTGAAAGAGAAATCATATTTAATTTGATAGAATATCATATAAAAAATTAATTATCATGTTATATTTATTATTTACATAAATTATTATCATTTATATACCCATCCAAACAATAAAGAGTCGAATAAGAAACTACACAATGGCATGGAGTTAGTAAGTCGTACGTACGCACGTATAGTGGCATTGTCATTCGTAGGATGGATAGAATAATGAATACCATTTTATCATAGTTATAATAATATTACATAATGTATAAGGTACATGATTTGTTATTTTGGTGTGGAAAAAACAAGGAAATAGGAAGTGGAAGACGAAAAGAAATTTCAAAGAGGCGATGAAATTATTACCTTTTATTCAGGTTCTTCATTTTGATTTGATCAAAAGGGCTCTTTAGGTCAGCTTTCTGATCAAATTAAGGATGATAGTTTTAATTGAGGGTATTTGGGAAGATATTTGAGCAGGTTTTGGCCGATCCAAATGGCTTTGGAGGGATGATTTTGAGAAAAGGGTATGTACCCTTTTATAAGAGAGGTGAGGGTCACTTTATGAAAATCGTTAATTATTAATTATTTATAGAATAATATTCGGTTTATAATGGCTTGAAAAAGATTTATTTTGAGGTTAAGGTGGGCCTTGGTCGGAAACCTTTCAACCAATAGATTTTAGAAAAGTTTAGTTCAATATATTAACCATATCTTTTATAATTAACTCTTATTTAAATAGTTTATCTTTTACAATGTGTTCTTGTATTTTTATATTAAATGGTTAATAAACATACTATAAAAAACCAAGAGAACCCCAAGTGGTTAATTGTTGAAATATCTAACCTTAAGTAGATATTTTTTCTAAAACATATATTTTTATCAATATTATATATATTAAAAATATAGTATTTGTTTTAAAAACTCATTTATGTCAATTTTGACACTATTCATTATTTGGTTTTTTTGAATGTAAAAAAAACATGATTACCTAAAAAACTGAAAACAATTTTATCCTAAAATATTAACCTATGAAATTATTTTAATGCATTAAATGTCTCAATTGAAATTTATTTGGATATTTCTATTATGAATTATTTTAATCATTCATTATTAAGGTAATTACTGCATTATCATTGTGTCGTAAATAAATTTATTTATTTAAGGTCTTAAAATTATAAATAAACTACCTTTATTTATGAAATTATATTATCTTTCTAATGAATATTTATACTCAAATTTATCTAATATATAACCCAATATTAAAAATGATATTGTTATAAAAATATTAATTTAAAACTTTTCACTATTCTTTAAATAAAATAATAATAAATGTGCAAATCTAATATAATTGGATCAAAAAGGATAATATTTTATTCCTAAGGATTATTTTTTTCAAAAAACACATATTCAATAGAATTAGGCCATGTGTTAGGGTAGTTATAGTATATATTCTTACCTTTAATTACCCTATTTATTTTTAACTGTGAAAAATAAAATTCAAAAGTTAATATTCACCAAAAATTATTTTCATCCTACTGAACCACATTTTTCATTCTGATGTCAACCATGTATCTAGGATTAATGAAAATCTATTCACATAAGTGGTGAAATTAGTTTTTATGAAATTTTTAAAATGTGCCAAGAAGGTGGGTAAAACACATTAGAATGTTTAATAAAATATTATATATATAATAATTTTATAAAATGAATCCAAGGAATTATATTGGACTAATATAGTTATTATGTAAAAATTTCGACTTTAAAATAAATTTAAATAATAAAATAATTATTTAAATGAAAAAGACTGTTTTTATCTACAACGTAGTGGTTTTCACCTTTCATCAAAAAGTAAGAGTTTTAAGAAAAATTGAAAAAATTATTCCAAAGAAAATTTTGATAATCCAAATTCATCAATTGTGTGTATTTTAATTTTATAAAACATATAATTTGACTCAATTTATTTAAAATTAATTCTTTTTTTCAATACTAGAAAGCGTGTTTTTAAGAATTAAAAACTATCAAAAGATTGTCGAGTGTTTATGTCCAATTTAAATGTGAAATTACTTACAATGAACTATATAATAGAAAATGATAAAAAACATTCAAATTATATATTAAAACTACTAAAATTAATAATTTAACACTATAAATTATTTTTATTTAAAAGTTTTTTTCAATTAAAATTTAGTATTATCATTATTCAACATAATATGGATGTTATCAGAAAAGATCCAAAAATTTATCCAAATTACATTTTTATGTCTTTCTTTTAAAGAAAAAGTATATTTTGTCCAATTGATTATATAATAGTGTCAAATAATTTATTTAAAACTGGTTCCCCATTAAAAGGTTGAAAAATTGTATTTTCTGAGAAAATACTTATTTTACAAGAAAAAATAAATTTTTTCTTATATTATGTCTATGAAACACATAATATGGATGTTAAATTTATATAGATTATATAAAATCAAAATACAGTTAATACTATTCATAACTTTTTTTAATGGCAAGTTTGGTAAGTTGGGGTGTGCCTGAACTTAGTGTCACGTATTGCGCAATATATTGAATTACTTTAAAGAGATAACATAATATTTAATATTGGGGTGATACATTGGAGGTCTATCAAAAAAGTTGAATAAATTATAAACAAGAATATTAAGTCTTAATTAATATAAAACCTTTTTGAAACCTATCAAAACCATAAAAACATGATTAATTTAGATTCATGAGTATATTAAAATGTTATTACTATGATTTCATAGTAATTTACATCATCTTCTCAATAAAATTATAGTTAATTGTGTCATTCCTGAGCATATGTGTATTACCCGTCCACACTGTGATATCGCCCATTTACCCATACCATAATTCATGGATGGTCTTTATGATAGATTTATTTTATACACATGATTTTTTTGATATAATAAGTACTCTTCAATGTGGAATTTAAATTTTCCATAAGTAATTTACATCCATGAAGAAATGGAAACATAACAGTTGTGTAAATACAAATTACAATCTCTACATAGTTTGGTATTTCAGTTTTCATAAAATATGTATATGAAAATTTAAATTTTTTTAAATAATTAATATATGTGATTCATATATAATTATTAACATTATATATATATGAACCATGATCAACATGCAAGATGCACAAATTTCATGAAAAAATTATATATTAATAAAAAATAGATAAAACCTAAAATGAAATATTTAAAACATTATTTTCAATAGACAGGTGTATAAATGATATAATTATACCATATATGATATTATATGTATTAGTATTATTTTGGAAAATAATTATAACAAATTCAATTTTTTTACTCTAGATGCTGGATTTCTTACAATTAAATACAGTCATGAGGATAGAGTTTTATGGTTTTATTTTCAAATTCATCACACATAAATAATATTATTCACAATAATTTATTATATATGGTTTGATTACATCAAAATTAATGTCTTTATATATACAAAAAAATTAATGTTGATTTTAGAAACATATTTTCTTTCATTGAATTCATTTTTTTGAAGGATACCAATCATTCAAGGGTGTTTTCACCCGAGTCCTCTACATTGAGACATGTTTTAATTTTATGAACCTATTTTTTATTTATATACTGTATATTTATAAAAATATAATATTTTGAATAATACATGATTTAATTCATTTTATTAATATATCATTATGAATTTTCATCATAAAATGACTTTTGATATAAAGATTTCTATATTTTCCACCATTTTCAATTAACATATCAATTTTTCAGAGATTTATTGGGCCTAAAATTTTCAATTAATATGTTATATTATATATAAATCCAATGTATTATGTATTTTATTATTATTGTTTTCTTCTTTAGATATCTTTTTCCCTTTCACTTCCACCTCTTAATGTATATTTGTGACTTATTGAATGTTTTTTATGAAAATGTTTTATGTTTTCTTATTTTAGTATGAATAGTTTATTCCATGTCTATATAACATTTCAAAATTGTTATGAATATTTTTAAAAGTATAAATAAAATTAATTATCTCATTTGGAAGTATGTGTTAATTTATATAAATTTTCTTAAAACCCATATTCATGACTTTTATCAAACAAGGTTGTTATGAAATTACAATGATAAATTGCTTTTTTAAAAGTACACCACATGAAGGAATTTATCCACCATCCTGATCAATATTTTCATTTTAGTATCATTAATAGTTATATATAGAACATTCTTTAAAAAAATCCATAAAAATTTTGAAAATTTTTCAATAAAAGTAATTTCATAGAAATGGAAAGTGTATTTTCCTAAAAAATCATATTATTTTATAGAAGGGGTTTTCTCTATAACAAAATTATTTAATGATTCATTATATTTAATGTGTATATTTAAAAACCTCACCATATTTATTATATATATGTATTTTTTATGATTATGACTATAAAATGTTTAATATTCTTATATACATTTTATGGGTGAAGAAGTTGTGATGTAATGAAAAATATTTTATCTTATGGAACACATATGATTTGTATTCCATATTTTATTATTGGGATTATATTAATATAGAATCATAATGAATTGAAAATAAAATTATCCACATTAGATAATGTGTTCAATAATTAGGTGTGATCCTAATTCATTTATTACAATTATCTAAAAAAATATTTATAGAAAACAATGACTATAGAAATTATGTAATGGGGAGTGAATAAAATCAATTATGATAGCCATTTGAATTATAATTTATTAAAAAATTATTTTATATTCTTAGGTTGAGGAATAAATAGTATGTCTTCTACCTATAATATGTTTTCATATCTCTTGATTAATTATATTCGATTAAACACTCTTTTATCCGGTTCCATTTTTGTGATAAATCCTTATCCAATTTTTCATGATTATTATATATGCATTAATTTGTATGATTTAATAATGTTACTCTCATATTTTCATCCAATTTATATTATCTAATAATCTTTTATTATCATTTATATATTAATATTATGTTTAGAAATTATTATAATATAATATAACAATTTATCATATTTTCCATATCTACATTAGGGATAATTAATTTAAGTAATATATGACAAATATGGGTGATAGTTTTCAAAAAACATTAAGTAATGTAGGTATTTTATGAAGCTGTTATTTACATATCGTTGTTTTTATAGATAGTATACCTCTATAGACAATAGTAACATATTTTAATAAAATATATATAATGATCATCTAAAATTACATTCCATTTATGTATGAAATTAATCAATAACTATATTAGGTTTTACATTTAACGAATAGTATATTTTTGTAACTTGGATGAGGATTGTTTTTTGAGAACCCTAAGGATAATCCTATGTATATTATAACAACCTATCTTACAGAGTAGTATATATTATGGTTATTATATTATGAGAAATAATTTTTTGGATAATACATTAGGAAAAAATGAATAGATTAATCCATGGGTATTAACCACTAAAATAGTATGTTAATTATATCATATCAATTATTCTAGTATTTGTCGAATTTTCTTTTATAGTGTAATTCAATTAAATCACTACAGGGGTATACTAATGTTAATTCACATTTTTTTAGATCCATTATATATATTTATGATAGGGTATGGAATGGGATACCTTATGTTTATTCATAATGATCTATCTCATTACATTATTAGAAACAATGATTATATATGATTTTCAAAATTAAAAATTGAGAGGAAATTGTGTATTCCTGAATATCATGGTGGAATGAAGATTTAACCATCTTTATGTTATAAATGTGGGATAAAATACATGTGAAATTTTCTGAAGGGGTTGATAATATTTTCTATAGTTGTATAATAAGAATATAATGCAAGTAATTATCATGTTAGAATGAACATTTCATTAAGAGGAATAATGTATATTCTAATGTACTATTTATAGTTCAGTGTTTTATATATATTGATTGTGTGAATTATCAGATCAAATGAACAAATCCAATGACCTATTCCTAGGCCATGGAATTTTATAATCATTGAAAATATTTTATGTGGAATAATTAATGATTTTTTGAATTTTTATTTGATACTTTTATTATAGACGTTTTTTATTAATTTTATTCTTTTGATGGGAATCATGAAACATATATGAATTCTTTTATATCAATTTTTTATTGCATATTTAAAATAATACATTCAATTATCTGAATAACCATGAAAATTGATTAAGTGGAAAGATGATATTTTTTAAAAACACCTAATTGATAGGTAAATTTCCATTAATTTCATCATATTGTTGAAATTTAATAATTTTGGCTAACAAATGATGATTTTGATAAATTGATTTTTAGTGTATTTATTTTCTTGATATTAATTTTTTTTTATGAAAATTTTATTTAAGTTATATTTCATGATGTTTATTGATTTTTTAGATTTATGGAAGATATGGGGTATACTATGATATGATATGAGGAAAAATAATAATTTCTATTTTCGAAGAATAATTTTTTTAAAATATTAGTTATGGATATTCAAGATTTTTAAATGTTTTAATAGAATATATGGTGAATATATTCTTATTTCATTATTCTATATGAATATTTACATAATTTTTTTTGGAAAATCATAATATTGATCATTAAAAAATAATATTTCATAAATCCATTCATATTTTTATAGTAATGATTAGGGTAAAAAATAATATATAGGATATTTATGAATAACTACAAATAAATTGGTTTTAGATTATCTTTTGGGGTTATGGATGACCTAGTAGTGATTATTGTCATATATTATAATATTAATATTTATTCATATTAGATAGTTTCTCTTATCCATCATTGATTTGGAAAATATATATTGATGACAACAATGAATCTACATTATTTTATATAACATTTGAATATTTAAAAAATAATTTTATTACATAAAACATAATAATTAATCAGTAATATTCATATGTTTCAGTAAGGGGTGAGATAGAAATCAAAAAATAATTGAGGCCCAATTAATGATAGAAAATTATGAAACTAACTCAGGTAAATATATTTTCTTGTGTTCTCAACCTTTATAGTCAAATAATTCCTCAAATCAAGGAAAATATCATGATAATGACTTCTTTCACTATTTCCATCTATTTTGGTGAAGTTTTGTTATTTCCACCCATCATTGATTTAGAATTTTTTTGGTCATTAACATTATCAAGTGTATGTTCCATATCAACCTCAATTAATTTATCTAAAATTATATTTTACATAATTTTTATATATAAATTTCCCCTTAATTTTATCCATATATGGGAACCATCTTATGATATATTTAATTTAACAGTTATGTTTACCACATAATGTTTTATTATAATTATTATTATCCATTTATAAAATGAGGGTCTTAAAATTTTTTATTCCAAATTATCATAATATTAATCAAAAAGATAAAAATTAGGAAGGATAAATATATTTAATATGATATAATGTTACAAAATTCGGTTTTGAATATATTTTTCGTTAAATTAAAATGGAATGATTGATATCTTTACTAACATGTAACCATGAGTCTATATACACAAAAATATCGAAAAGTTTTATAGCCATGTTTTTATAGTAGAAGACATGAACTATAAAATATTCATTATGAAAAATATGTATAATTGTTTTTTGTGATATATATGTATTCATTTATTCATTATAATTGAATACTAAATTTTTAGTAAATCAATTTTATGCTTCAAACGTAAGTTTTCATAAAAAATATAATTTATCAACTTTTTTCAGATGACCATTTTAAATAATTTTCAGCATTTATTTAAATTTTAATTATGGAAATTATAATATTTTTTTAAAATAAATATTTAAAAACATTATTAAGGTGAATATTAAATATTTTGTCAAAGTATTTTTTACTGAATAATGAAAAATATCAATTTTTCTAAAGAAATCTCATTTATTTCCATGTCAATATACAATTCTATTTTGAATTATATATATAATTTTCATAAGTCTCCTTTTACTATAGATATTCAATATAATTATAAATTAATAAACATCAAACATAATTTTTATATTAGTTAATTCTTTATAATAAAAACACATTTTTATATTAATCAGTTTTTGTGCGTGCAATTTTTTTGTCTTAATAGTTAAAATTAATCTAATTTTAATAATGGTTTTTCAAAAATTTATAAATTATATATTTATTAATATATTTTAACATTCATTTAGTAGTTTTTACATAGAGTGTAAGGCATTAAAATTATCTTTTTAAAAATATATTTATTCTCAAATGTCAGTTATTGACATACTTGTTTAATTGTTCACAAATAAATAACTACTATTATATTAATGAGTTTTATTCTCTATGAATGAATTTTGTATTATAATGATTGTTTGGAGAAATTTTTTCTATGTGTTTGAAAGACCCACCAATGCACTCTACTCACCGCCAGACATTACTCGCTGTTTAGGATGAGTCACCACTTGTCATGAGTCGCTTTTAGGATGAAAATTCGTATTTATATGTGAAATACCCAACACCAGACACAAATCCTAACCATGATGATAATATAGATACGTATGGAGAAGACTAACAACAACAAAATTATTCACTTTTATAACATATTCACCTCCAAATTGGGAAAAGTCTTGAGATTCGATACACCATAGAAGACTGACCATTGAGATGATTCACCATTAAGGATGACCTACAATTACCGGGACTCATATTTGGCCAAACAAAATCTCATCTTATGTCACCACTAGAGTTGTCTCACTTCTTAGTTGAGTCAGTTTCTTTATATCTATTTATTTTGAATTAAATACATTTAACATACCCGTTAGGAAATTCAATGGTGTTGATTAATTAAAAGGTGATTCCTAAACTAGTATAGAGATGTATTAAATCTATTTCCATTTTATCATTATAGGGAGGATACGATCAGGATTATTTTTACTTAAATATATACTTTTTTTTATGTTACTGGTACATTAAGATTCAAACCCCCCCTGTGTGAGTGATGTGTGGCATACATGTTAATAATAGAAAAGAAGGAATCGAAAATAGTGGCGTGAATAGTTCCATTTATTATGACCATTACATGACAAATTATTACATTTAATTAGCTATATATTATTGACTCACACTAAACTACCAAATCCATTCCACCAGAAAAAAATAAGTTAAGACATTATGTTTTACTGTGATTTTTGGAAACACGACTCGATATCCAATAAAATAGACATCCATGGAGTGTCACATTATAGATAACATTATAACAAGACAAAAAAATTTGAAATATTAAATTTATCTTTCTAATTGATTCAGTTATATTGTTAGTAGTGTTTAATTTACTCTGAATATTAAACAGACACACACTATCTTCATTAATTATGAATTACGATACATTATAACATTTAAAATTTCTATAGTCATAAAGACCACGAATTTCCATGTAATTCGTTTTAATTATATGGTAATTTTATGAGTCTGCGAAAATTTACGGCACGTGATTCCAAGGCCGGAGTGCCCGAAATGAATTTTTGAACATTTTTTCACGTACGTTTAGTAAACGTTCAAGCGGGTTTTTGTAACTTATGAACCGGTGCTCATAATTGAAATCTGAGGACAATGTTGAACTCACAGTGACAATGTTCTCTTAAGGATACTTTCACCTCAACGACAGATGGTCAAGGGTGAATGTTATTTTTTATTATTTTCAAATAAGAATATAATAAAATATAAATGTTTGACATTTTTATTTGTTGAAACCTTCGATGTGGATTTTATAAAGTTGGGGATAACATGAACTAAAACCTCCCACATGCATGTTATAAAGGTGGGGAACACAGAGCCTAAAAATGAATTCCTAAAGGTGGGGATAACCCAAACCCTATTAATGGGAGAAACCCCTTGAACTCTCTAATTAATTGTTTTATCCTGCATTGAAATTAATTAAATGTGTCAACATTTTATTATAACAACATTCGTTTTTGTTCCAATGTAATTTAATTTGATAAACATAAATTAATAAGTTATCTATTTCACATTTGTTGGAATTGAGAGGAAAGGGTTGTAAAGAGGAGAGATTTTGGAGGATTATTCTCTCCAATGAAGAACACCTCCCAAAGAAGATCTTCTTTGCTGGAGAATGCTCCATCTTCTCCAATGAAGAACACGCCACCTATAAAGTGGGACGTCTTCACCAACAACCAACCAACATCTATCCTTTATTCCTATCTGTTGTCAACAATCCTTCAAGGTAGGGTGGTTGTTTGAATTTTTCCCCTTACCCGTTCTTGAAGACCATTCTTAATTCAACAAGGAATCATAGCCACAAGGTACCGCTCTAACGCAGAGAGTGCGGGCAGAATGAACATGGCCAGACCTTTCTGCCATTCTTGTAATTGTTTGTGGTGTTTTTTGCGACGAAGGCGTGAGTGTGACCGCGCAGCCGGAAGGAAGAGAACTATGGCTTATGTCTTAGTAGTGAAGAAATGATGGTCAGCCAAACCGGCCACCAACGAAGGTGTGGCGCATCGCATGGAGAGGAAGGATGACTCTCTGGACAGCCGTGGTGGACTACCTCCACGCAGCTCCCGCACTGCCTCGTGAACCCCATGCAGCCCTGCGGCCCCAGCGCCTCCCCCACCCCTGCACTTCCACTGCACCTCCCCTTGGCCCCATGCCACCTCGTGGCCCCGTGGCCTCACTGTATCCCCGCATCACCCTGTGGCCCCCGTGCGGCACCGTGACCCCCACGCCTCATCCTACCCCCCCCCCCCACCCCACCCCCCACCGCATCATACCACAGCCCCCCTGCTACCAGGTCGGGCCACCCATCAAGGGTCGGGCCAGACCCAGCGGGCCTGGTTGAACCCAACAAGCCGGGTCGGGCTAATTCGGTCCAACCGGGTCAGACCTGACCCAGAACAGCATCAACTGATTTTCTCACTTTTAGCCATAACATTGGCACCAAGTGTCCATTTGATGAACCATATACGATGTTGAAAATCTTGGAGAGAGACTAACCCTTTTTTATACCCCACGAAATGTTTGGATAAAGTTCGTAAACGGTCATGTTGGATCGAGCACAAATGCAACTAGTCCCTGAGGACTAAAAGGATAATAACTTACAGACCGGTTGTCCATTTGATGCATTTTCTATTGCGTTGAGACCACTATGACATGGTGGTCCTTTGGATTACTTCTTCATGTGTCTTCATAGCAGTAGGAGTATCAATCGGTTTCTTGAGGAGCAGACCCTCTTAGAGACAAGAAAACTTAGTGAGGAAACGTTTTAGCTGGTTGTGACGATTGACAAGTATCTTGTGTGGGTATGATGATGTACTGATGATGTACTAGGATACTATGTTGGTATGACGACGTACTGACAATGTACTAGGATCTTATGTGGGTCTGACGACATACTGACGATGTACTAGGATCATGTGTGGGTCTGACGAGATACAGACATTGTAGTAGGATCCTGTGTGGGTATGAAGACGTACTAACGATGTACTAGGATCCTGTGTGGGTCTGAAAATTTACTGACAATGTACTAGGATCATGTGTGGGTCTGACGATGTACTAGGATCTAGTGTAGGTCTGACGAGGTACTAGAAACATGTGTGGGTCTAACGATGTACTATGATTCTCTAGGGGTCTGATGATGATTTAGGATCTTTCGTGGGTCTTCCTCTTAATAGAGTAAGATGTATTAGTAGTTATATATAATAATCTATACTACTATACCTAAGTTATACCTAGTGTGAGAAAAGTTTGTACTTGTGTGGTACTTTCCCTTTGTTGTAATACCTAGGTGGTATTCTTCTATGTGATGCACCTATGTTGTACTTACCTTCGTTGTACTCCTTTTGTTGTGAAATAGTTGAGCTTGGACTTTTGATTTGGACTTTGTGTTTCCTCATGATTGATATGGGAATACATGATAACTTATATATATTTATATATAGGCATATACCTAAGTAGGGTTGTCAGTTGATTTAATTCTTTGTAGTTTATCCTTTGTGGATTTGTGAGACCTCGAAATTCTCAGGGTCCTTACTAAGTATCATTATACTCACCCCTACATGGGCTTTGTCCTCAACTTGATGTGTTTGGTGTAGATGATGGAAAATGATAATTGAGGAAGAGGGTACTAGGACTCAATGATGCCAGGAGGTGGACCATACGGCGTATCGGTACGCAGAGGAGACATGCATACGTGGAGTGCTAAGGAGGTGATTTGTACCTGTACTTCGTGCAGGTACCTCGAAGGGTGACCCAATAGCTCTATTTTCCTTTCTACAATTGAATTTTATTTTAGTTATACATTTACCTTTACTGTTGGGCTTGTATTCCGCCCCATCTTACATTCAGCACTCTTTTTTCTATACAGTTTACTTGTGTTCGTATATTTTTGTGTGCTTGGTTGAGTGTGTTTTCAGGTTATAAAGGAAATGCTTTCCTAGTTTTAGAGAATATGACTTTTTCTTCAAGTTTCAAGCCCCTAGCCTAAGGAAGGTAGGCTTGGGGTAGTTACATAATGGGCCCCATGGGATGGTTCGTGACAAATTGGTATCAGAGGAGTTGGTTCTAGCATATAAAATAGGACTCTGACCTTTTTCACTAAAATAGTGATATGTGTTGTAAGTGTAGTTTATAGTTTAGGGAATCGAGTGTCGGTGTGGTGGAAGACGTATCCATACACTAGGATATTGACTTGTATGTTTCTGACTTAGTGCACGAAAACACTTATTGGGTGTGTGTTTTCAAGAGCCTTATTTGTGAACATATTGACTCATCCCATCAGGTAAAACCTATTGACCGTGGAGAATATGTTTCTTTTTTAGGATGCCTCCACACAGACTGCCAGCTAGGGGTCTGAATATAGTACGCACTGACAGCCCGCCAACCGATGAGGCCTCGGTGTAGGGCCCCCTTTTAGTAGAGGCACTAGTGGAGGCACCCGCAGTATAATTACATGTTGGGACACTGATGCCATCACCCCCAACAATAGAGGGTGCATGCCACTTGATTAGGTTGCATGAGTTTCATCACCAGAGGACACCAAGGATCAGGGTAGAGATGGAGCCACAGACGGCTGAGGATTGGCTAGAGGTCGTGGTGAGAGTTTTAGGACTAATAGGGACACCAACTGATCTCATGGTGATCTTTTCCGCCAGTCTTATATAGGGAGCTGTTGAAAGATGGTGGAGCTTGATTCTCCATGTACATGACTAAGTGACACTTCTCTAGGAAGACTTCGAGATCCAGTTTCGAGCAGATTTTTTCCCAGAAACTCTTTGTGCAATGCGCATACAAGAGCTTCATCATCTACAGTAGAGAATCATGATTGTGTCTCAGTACTCAGCGAGGTTAACCGAACTATCATGCTACTCATCCAATAAGGTAAGGGTACCATTCTTCAAGGCCTAGACCTTCGAGAATGGTCTCATGCAGGAGATCAGTGATTCAATGATTTCTATCAGCATCTCGATGCATGCAGGGGTGCTAGAGAGATCCCTCTTAGCGGAGAGTTTTCTTGATGAGTAGTCGCCTCTAGTGATAACCACAACCAGATGTTAGGTACATGAGTCTTCTGCAGCTGGCAGTAGACAGATGTCACAGATGTCTAAGAGGACCATACCTACTAGTGGACGACCACATGACTCAGGATCGGTTGTGTAGGGTACCGAAGACAGAGCCATTTAGGTGAGGAATAGGTAGTGTTTCACATGCGGTAGTCAGGTTCCCATGCCTTGTTACTCTCCGACCCGGCTTAAGGATGACCAAAAAATGGTCGAGGGGCCTCCCAGTTAGAGACACAAGTTCGATCAAGGAGGTCTGCAGGGAGGAGGCAAACATGGTGAAGGTGTTGGTCGTGCATCTGGCAGTGGGCGACAATTTGAGATGTTACCGCCACCACCACCAAGAGGTCCACCCCAGCCACATGGAGCAGGAGGACAGGGGAGTGGTTAGCTCTAGGCAGATAAGGCCTATGATCACATCATTCCAAAGATGATATTAAGTATGATCTATGTCTACTACACCTTAGCTAGAGTCCTTATAGACACAAGTGTTAGTCATTATTTTATTCCCATTACCCTTGTTCCAAGTTCAGAGATTCTGATGAAGCAGTTCGATTGATACTTACATCTAGAGACTCGTACATGAGAGGATTCGATGATTACACACTGGTTCCGGCAGTGTGAGTTAACTCTAGGAGGTGAGAGTTTTAGGTGGGATATCCTTGTAGTGGTGTCGAGGCCTTACGATGTCATCTTGGGTATGGACATTTTATCTACATTCCATGCTCAGATAGACTGTATTAGGCACAATTTTTAGTGTGTCTTCATAGATGGGACCATATTTACCCTCAATAGTGAGAAGGGAGCCTTTGTAGCCCAGGATGGACTTACCTAGAGGAGAGTGCTTTCAATCACTCATCAGTTTTCTAGCCCTACCCTCGGAGCGGTTGATGTGGAGAGTCTGAGTTATCCTATAGTGGTGGACCAATATGAGGATGTCTTCCCTGATGATGTTCCAGGTCTACCTACTCACATAGAGGTGGACTTTTATATTGAATTGTACACATGGATGTCATTGATATCTACACCAACATATTAGAAGGATCCTATGGAGCTTTGTGAGCTTCGGCTACAACGGGAGGACTTTCATGGGAAACAGGTCATTCGGTCCAATGTTTCTTTTTGGGCAGCCCAGAATTTTTTCACCAAGAAGAAGGATGGGAGCTCGAGACATTTTGTTGACAATCGGCACCTGAACCAGATGACCATGAAGAACAAGTACCCACTTATGTGTGTTGATGATCTCTTTGATCAGCTGAAGGGATCATGATGGTTCTCGAAAATAGACCTCATGTTAGGCGATCACCAGCTCAGAGTGTGAGGTGAGGATGTGCAGAAGACGGATTTCAGATATCGGTACAACCATTACCATTTCTTGGTTATTCTATTCGGTATAACCAACACCCCAGTAGTGTTCATGGGACTTATAAATATGATCTTTCAACCATACCTTGAACACTTTGTGGTGTTCTTCATTGATGAAATTCTGCTCTACTTAGCTACCGAGGAGAATCATGCCTCTCATTTACAGGTAGTACTGGACATAGTCTGAGAGGAGCAGATTTTTTTTAAGCTCTCGAAGTGCCAATTCTGGATCCGAGAGGTTCACTTTCTGGGACCTGTCTTCTTGGAGGCTGGAGTTGTGGTGGATCCAGTGAATATTGAGGTTGTACATGCTTGGGATCCACCCAGGAGTGTGAAGGAGGTACAGAGTTTCGTGGGTTTGGATGGATAATACCGAAGATTTGTGCCTGATTTCTCTATAGTTTCAACACCTCTATCAATATTGAAAAATATGGGGAAACCCTTCGTTTGATCAGATAGATGCGAGTGGAGTTTTTAGTAGTTGAGTCAGAGAATAACTAGTGCCCCCATCTTGAGGCAACTAGAGGAGAGAATAGGGTACGTAGTCTAGTGCGACACATTAGGGACCAAACTCAGATGTTACATGATGCAAGAGTGAGTAGTGATCACATATGGTTCTCGAGATCTAGGACAACATGAGCAGAACTACGCTACCCATGACCTGGAGTTAGTAGTAGTGGTCTTTTCCTTGATGATTTGGTGACATTACTTGATGGGTGAGCATTTTACAGTGTACTCTGATCACCAGAGTCTTAGGTATATCTTCTCTTAGAAGGACCGGAACCTAGGAAAATGATTTTGGATTGAGTTTTTCTAGGACTATGACATCGAGATAGTCTATACTCTTTGGAAGGGTAAAATTGTTGCAGATACACTCAGTTGGAGAACGGGGATTCAACTTCTAGGTGAGGTAACAGAGCAGCTGTTTGCTTTGTAGATATCCTTTGTGGATCGGGATAGAGCAGCTTTTTTTCAGTCTCTTGTAGTCACTCCCCCACATCGTCTGCGAGTCTAGGATACGTAGTGTGGGGACATTGACTGCGAGGCTCGGAATTCTCAAATATCCACTGGACATGCACCTGATGGATTTTCCAAAGGTGGGGAGCACACCATTCTTTTTAGTGGACGTACCATGGTACCTGTGTTGCTTCAGGATGAATTCTTCAGGGAGTTCCACAAATCTCCTCTAGCTGTACATCTAGGAGTGGCGAAGATGTACCAGGATCATAGACGATAGCACTGGTGGCGGGGAATGAAGAAAGCAGTAGAAGATTTTATCTCTCGGTGCCTCACTTGTCAGCAAGTGAAGGTGGAGCATTAGGTACCAGTAGGCTTTCTTTAGCCATTAGAGGAACCATAGTGGAAGTGGTATGGGCTATCCATGGGCTTCGTGAGAAAACTTCCATGTACATCCAGAGGTCATGATTCTATCTGGGTGATCATCAACCGACTCACCAAGTCGGCACACTTCCTACCAATCAGATAGAAGGGATCAGTAAAGAGAATGGGATTCCTCTATGTGAATGAGATTTTTCGGCTACATGGAGTACCCTTGACGATTGTCTTCGATTTTGATGCACGTTTTACTTCCTGGATATGGAAGGGGTTGCAGGAGGCTTTCGGAACACAACATCATTTGAGGACCACCTTTCATCCTAGGATGGATGGCCAGAATGAGAAAACCATTCAGACTGTCGAGGACCTGCTGCATGACTACATCCTTGACTTAATTCCCAGCTCGGAGGATCACTTAACATTAGTGGAGTTTATATACAAAAATAGCTATCACTCCCCCATTGGGATGACACATTTTGAGGCGTTGTACAGTCAAACTTGCAGATCACCATTGTGTTAAACTTACCTTGGGGAGTCAGCACAAATTGGACCAGAGATGGTATGGGATACCATATAGAAAAGGCAGATCATGCAGGATCAGATGAAGACTGCACAGTGCAGGCATAATTCTTATGCCTATAAAATATGGAGACCTCTAGAGTTCGAGGATGGTGACCACATCTTTCTACGGGTCTTACCCCGATGAGGATTATTAAGATTTCGCTGAGGCGGAACGTTATCTCTGAGGTTCATTGGACCCTTCCAGGTCCTCAAAATAGTTGTCGAGGTGGCTTACCCCTTAGCACATCCCCCTCAGTTGCACGAGGTGCATGCCTTCTTCCACATATCCCAGCTGATGAGATACATGCATGACCCTTCTTACACCATCGACCATGACGAGCTGGATGTCGATGATGGGGTGACATTTACAGAGATTCAAGTAGATATTGAGTATCGATGGGAGAAGGTCCTTCATGGGTGATCGATACCTATGGTGTGCATTCGCTGTCAGCACAAGAACCTCCAGGAGAGCACATGGAAGCGGGAGGCTCAGATTCGTGCTCTGTACCTCCACTAGTTCTCTATGTTTTGTGATGTGGTGTTCGAGGATGGAAATACCTGAGGTGGGGAGAATGTAAAGACCCTAAATTTCCATGTATTCTTTTATTATATGAGAAATTTACGAGTCTATAAAATGTTACGGTGCTTGATTCCGACACCCGGAGTGCCTAGGATGAATTTCTGAACATTTTTTCCGGTACGTTCAGTAAACGTGCGAGTGGGTTTTTGTAACTTTTATACCAGTTCATGGAATTGAAATCTGAGGGAACCGATGAACTTGCAGTGTCGATATTATTTTAAGGATACTTTCACCTCGATGATAGTTGGTCGAGGGTAAAAGTTATTTATTGTGTTTTTCGTGTAAGAATAAAATAAAATAAATTTTTTTAACATTTTTATTTGTTGAAACCTCCCATGTGGATTTTTTAAAAGAGGGAACCACTAGAACTAAAACCTCCCACATATTTGTTTTGAATGTGGGGACCATTGAGCCAAAAACCCCCATATTTTTTTCCTAAAGTTGGGGACCACCCGAACCCTCTTAATGGGAGAAACCCCTTGAACTCCCTAATAAATTGTTTAAGCCAACAATGAAATTAATTAAATGTGTCAAAATTATTTATGACAAATTTATTTTTTGTTCCAAAGTAATTTACTTTGCTTATCATAAATTAATAACTTGGATATTTCAAATTTGGGTGGAATTGAGAAGAAAGTGTTGGCAATATGAGAGCTTTTGGACGATTATTTTCTCCAATGAAGAACACCTCCCAATAAATATCTTCTTCGATGAAGAACGTGCCATCTTCTCAAATGAAGAATGTTCCAATTCCAATGTGGGACATCTTCACCAATGACCAAACGACATTCGTCCTTTCTTCCACTCTGACGTCAAAAATCATTCAAGGTAGGGTGGTTGCTTGAATTTTTCTCCCCTTACCCATTCTTGAAGACTCTTTGAAATTTATGAAGGAATCAAAACCAAGTGCTACCACTCTAATGTTGAGAGTGTAGGAAAAAATAACTTGTCCCAACCTCTCCGTAATTATTGTGATTATTTGTTGTGTTCTTCGCGACGAAGGCGACGACGTGACCGCACCGCCCGATGGAAGAGAACGGTGTCTTGTGCCGCAGCGATGAAGGAATGATGGCCAGCTGAACTGGCTGACGGTGATGGTGCGGTGAGAGACTGTGCCTCCCAGAGTGAAGGGCGGACCTTCTAGCCCAATGCAGCGGACCAACGCACCGCGGCCCCCACACCGCCCCAGGTCCCCCGTGCCACCCCGCGACCCCTGCACCACTCCACGGCCCCCGCGCCGCACCGCCCGGTAGCCCCGTGTTTCCCCACGGCACCTCATGTTGCCCTATGTCCCCCGCATCACCATGTGACCCCTGTGCTGCCCGGTGGCCCCACACACCGCCCCACGACCTTGCGCCGCCCCGCGGCCTACGGTGTTGCCCCACCGCCACCCCGACGCTAGGCCGGGCTGCCCAGCTCAGGCAGATCTAGACCCAATCATCCGGGTCGACCTAAACATGGTCGGGTCGGCTCAGGCATGGTCAGGCTGGGTTGGTCCGACCGGGTCGGCCTGGACCCAGACCAGCTTCGACCCATTTCCGCTCTTTTGTCCATAACTTTGGCACCGAGATTCCATTTGACGAACCATCTATGACATTCGAATTCATAGAGTAAGACAGTCCCTTATGTATACCCCCTAATGTTTTGAATGATTTTTGGAAATGGTTGGGTTAGATTGAGCACGAATCCAATCAGGCCCTTAGGTGTAAAAGGAAAATAACATACAGATCGGACGTAAGTTTGACATACCGTCTGTTTCATGGAGACCCCTATTCTGTGGTAATCCTTTGAAATAGTTATTCGTGGGTTTCCATGGCAATTGGAGTTTTGACTAGTTGTTTGAGAAGCATACCCTCTCAGAGACAAGTGTGCTTAGTGCGGGAACCATGTAGGTGAATTTAATGATATACTAGGATCCTTTTGGGTATGAAGACATACTTACAGTATAATAGGATAATGTGTGGGGTTTACGATGTAATGTCGATGTACTAGGATCCTCTGTGGGTCTGACGACGCACTGACAATGTACTAGGATCTTTTGTCAGTCTGACATTGTACTACCATCCTCTCTAGGTCTGATGATGATTTAGGATCATTCTTGGGTTTTCCTCTTAATAGAGTAAGATGAACTATTAGTTACATCTAATTATCTCGACTACTATACCTATGTTATACCTGGTGTGAGATGAGCTCGTACCAATGTGGTACTTTCCCTTTGTGGTAATTCCATGGTGGTATTCTTATATGTGGTGTACCTGTGTGGTACTTACCTTTGTGGTACTCCTTCCTTTGTGGAACATTTGAGCTTGGGATTTTCTGTTGGACTCTATGTTTTTTCATGATTGAGATGGGAATTCTTGATAACTTAGGTATATGTATGGGCATATACCTATGTAGGGTTGTTAGTTGATTTCATGCTTTGTGTTTTTTCATGTGTAGATTTGTAAAACCATTAGGATCTTGGGGTCCCTACTGAGTATCGTTATACACACCCCATCGTGGGCTATGCCCGCAACTTGTTGTGTTTGGTGCAGATGACAGACATCGCGGACTGGGGATGAAGGTACCAGAACTGGAAGGTTCCTAGAGGTGGACCATTCTGCATGTCGGTACGTAGAGGAGGCAAGTAGAAATTGATTTTTGAGGAGGCGATATGTACCAACCCTTTAGGTAAGAACCTCGGAGGATGACCCAGTAGCTGTCTTTCTATTTCTTCCATTGTATTGTATTTTAATTATACTTGTACCTTTACTATTGGGCTTGTATTCCGACCCCTCTTACTTTTAGCACTATTTTTGCTATACAGTTTACTTGTGTTCATATCTTGTTGTGTGAATGGATGAGTGTGTTTATAGGTTATAAAAGAAATTCCTTCCCATATTTAGGGAATTCTTCTTTCGGTGATATTCGCCAGCTCCAGGCCTAGAGATGTTGGGCTTGGGGTAGGTACGACACCGACCTAGGGGGACGGGTCATGACAATAGCCATATTTTACCATATGTTGTGGCAGAGTTCTTTATGTGTCCTATGTTTTTTTATTCTCATGGTTGTTGTGGAAGAGTTCCCTTCATATCCTTCACATAATTTTTGAAATTTTATACCTAATATAAGATGTTGGTCGATGTTATTTTAAAAAATCTACTCAGAATTTGGTGATTTCCATGTTAATCTATTTAAGCCATATCATGAGACTAAACAACATTTATTATTCATATATTCCTTTATCATTCATCCATTTATATTATTTAAACTGAATTTGTTTTAGTGTATAATTAAAATAACTACATTAATAGTTACTCTAAATTAGTGTTTATATAATATTATGATTATGTATATTGATTTTGAATACTGAAGTAATCGTAAAATATTATTTTAACTGATACATAATCACTCATTGATAATCATCTCAATAGATTAAAAAATATATTAATAATCAATTTTTATTAAGAATACTGCCTCAATTATTTGTTGGTATTCATTTAAACTTGTTTTAGAAAATTTTAATATTGGGTACATAATTCACCTGTAAAGAGACACTCACTCCGCCCATCATTTGGAATCAATTTTCCTTTAAATATTTTCAAATATGATTTTAGTTTTTTCATGAAGATCATTATTTTATAAAAATTATAAATTAAATTCATTAATAGGATACTAGACAAGATGGATATTCTACCAAGAT
Source organism: Viscum album (assembly GCA_963277665.1). Lineage (NCBI taxonomy): Eukaryota > Viridiplantae > Streptophyta > Magnoliopsida > Santalales > Viscaceae > Viscum > Viscum album. The sequence continues at coordinate 473,367,043 of OY728141.1, read as the reverse complement.
ACCTTATTTAATATTTAGAAATAATGATGATAAATAAAAATTAAAATTGTAATTGAATACTGATTGTATTTTTTATTAAATTTAGATTTCTATAGAGGATGAATATGAATTACCTAATACTAAAATGAATATAAGTGAAAATTACACTATATATTCATGAAACAAAAATTATGGGTCATAGAATTCTATTTAGTGTGATTTTAGAGAGGAAAATTTTAATAGGACGCCATCCAATAAAACTGCATTATGAATTTTGGTAAATTATCTATTTCTAATGAAGGGAATACTAATGTTAATAAAAATAGACTAAATACAAATACAATTAAATATGATACATTTAAAATTAAACATGAAAAGATTATTTGTGTTCATTATTTCATGTTCTATGAGATACAAAATGAAATGATTTCCTTGGGGAATCTAGTGTCAAACATAGATCCAATAAAGTGCTACTGAGATGACTTATAGAGGGAGGTAGAGGTAAATTTGTTTAAATAATGGCGTCATGTGACATTAGTGATACACCTATTTTGGAATTGATTGGTAAGTTGATGAAGTGTGAGGAAGAGTGTGTGGTTGACTTCGAATACGATGATGTACTTAAAAGGAAATCCATTTCCTTCAAGAATTTTACTTCATAATTGAAATAAAAAGACAAATATCAAGATGAAAACCATAAAAACGAGGAATCTCTATATTTTAGAGATTAGAAAATGGAATACTTGTCCAGAAATATGAAGAAATTCCTAATGAAGAATAAATTATTCCAAAAATTGAGATATAAATAAATGAATAATAGTAGAGGAAGTTGGAAAATTTCTAGATGAATATATAATAATTCATATGATATTTCCTATTATGTGTGTAATATAAAATGGAATATTCAGGAATATTTTCCTCTGATAAAGTAAATAAATAGTATACCTAAAAGTATAGAATGTAAAATAAATCCATGAAATCCAATTGGAGTTTCTCAAAGGAAACTTAATTGAATCTGACTCAACTCGTGAAGAGTCACCTGATAGATAAAATACGTGATTCATGAAATATATATCCAAGGTACATACAATATCTTCTTTTCATAATTATAATCATTTAAAAAATTAACAAAATGTTGATGACATGTCAAAATATGAAATTCCACAATACTAAAATATGCATGAAGTTACATTTAATGTTGTCAAAGACAACACAATTTTACGAAGAAACATCCTTTTTTATATGAATTTGTTAGAATTTACCTCGCTATAAAAATGAGATTAATTTTCAATTATTGAATAAAAATATAGAAATAAAATTTTCAAATGATGAAGTGAATAAATACATCGATATATATACAAATAGGCTATAGTATCTTACTCAAATAATATGTAGAAAAATATCTCCAAATTGGAATACTGGTCCTTGATACCAACCATTTCAATTAAAAGTTTTTAAGAGAACATTGACTCCCAAATCTTATTCTGTAAATTATTGAACTATTCTTTTCAAGTTCACCTAATAATGTTTTTATTTCTAAAATATTAAAATATTTTTATAGGAAACATTTTAATCAATAATAGGTTTTTAAATATTTATCCTCTAACATATCATGACATTAGAAAATATGGGAAATTTTAAAAATTTATGATAAAAACTTTTCCTGAAGGGAAACGTCTTGAAAATATAATATAGAAATCTATGGTACATGGATAGCTATTGTTCATCACATGTCATAGGTTATTATATGAGCTCCATGAACCTAATAAATGTTTATAGAGTCTGTATAACCACTGGTGACATATATAAAGGAATGTTATTCGGAAATTCCCAAATAGATAAATGAAATTAACTTATAATTAATAAAGTAGTTTTTGTTAATGGTTTAAAATTAAATTATATTAGTATCTCATAGTCATGTGATGTCGGTTTTCATGTAAAATTTTAAATCAAATGGTGTAATTGTTTTCTGTAAATATGTTTCAGTATTTATGTCTGTGAGTACTGATATTTTTATATTATTATTCTTAATTCAATAATTTCTAAAAATGTTTCTTTCATTTGTTTTATTCATAATTAATCCTTGATTTTCCAGAGGATACGAAACTACTGTAACATTCAATAACCTAGAAAGCATATTAGAAAAGGGTTAGTCAAGGATCTATCCAAACATTAATTCCAAAATTTTAATATCAGTTTCCCCTATCAAAAATGTAATAAAAAAATTATCATAGAAATTATAGAAATAATATTAAACTTCTCATCATGTTGAGTTGTTTGACATGTTATTGTTTGGTTCATCCATAATTTCTAGTTGAAATAGAAATAACAATGTCTATGTACTTATAAAATACTTTTATTGGTATACATGGGTATTCTTTTTATCAAAAAAGAGTGAAGCTTTATTATATTTGACTATGTATTCTAAATCTGTAGAATACATTAGTTGTTGTAGAATTATGACCATATGAATCAACCATATGTGTGAGTTTCAAAATTAGGATGTTGAATCCTAAATTCCCACAAAATGTCTTTTTCCATTATTTAGGTTCCCCAAGGACCCCTTGGAAAAAATGGTGTTGTATAAAGAAGAAATCGAAAAATTCAAGAGATAACATGAACAATTATTAATGATTATAAATTATCTGTCTATTTTATCAAAGTAGCTTTGGTAACATCTAAGTTCACAACTAATTTAGTATTAATTAAGCATATTTCAAATAATACCACTTATAATATTTTGAATATTAGAAATCATTTGGTTAATTACAATATAAATTTTGGATTTAAAGTATTTATTCATAACACTAAGGATAATCTTGATATCATTCCCTCTAAAATTAATGCAAGGAATTTCTAAGGTTATTAATATTTATCTCAATCCTATCTATATTTTATCAAATATACCAAAAATGTGGAAGATTCTATCCTTGTTAAATTTAATAAGACATATCCTGATATACAAAAAACCCCATTATGAAAACATTTATGAATATTTATCCTCATTGAACAAAAATTCCAAACACTCTAATTCTGATGTGGAACATGTAAAACATCACCCGCTCCTTAAGAACATCTAGAACAATAATAGGAACCTATAGATTCCTCTATGGTGAGAATACATTCTTTTTATAGGTCTATTAGGACTCATGAAAACATAACACTGCATGATTTTTTTGGAGAATTAAAAAAATGGTGACAAATTAGATCATCACTAAAAAACTATCATGAACATCAAGCATTCAGTTTACAACATAAAATTAATAATATCAATTATTTAGTTAATGATGAATTATGTTTTTATATGCAATAACACATAATCAATTTCATGTAAATATTGTTTGGGATCTTGTTAATAGAAATAATTAATCCTTCTTTATAGAAACTAAGTGGGTGTTGAGTAGTATGTTTGATGAATCTGGAACAATTGTATGAAACAATGCTAGACTTGTTGTATAAGGGTATAATCAAGAAGTTGGTATAGACTATGAAGTACCTATTTCACATTTACCTACATATAAAGACATTAGAATACATTATCCAATACACCACATATGTTTCAAACTATATCAAATGGATTTAAAAGTTGATTTAGTAAATGGGTTTATATTTTGATGATTTTATTGTAGAACTTTCAGTGGATTTTAAAATCCCCACGTTTTGAATCATGTTCTCAGTTTAAAAAAATCATGGTTTAAAATAATCTTTAAGAGCATGGTATGATATGTTCGAGAAATTCAATATTTCAAAATGGTATTCAAAATATATATATGATTGAACCTTTTTTATAAAAATAAAACTGAAACATATTTTATTTGGGATAATATACATAGATTAAATTATATAAGGATCTTCTACAAAATCTTTTTTTGATGATTTATCAAAGATGGTTGAAAATTGCGTTGAAATTATTTTCGTTGCAGGAACAAAATATATATTCATTTTTATATTTTTCAAAATAAATAATTATTTATTTTAAATCAAAATTATAAATAATAAAGGCCATTTAAATTTTTTGTTTTGGACAATACTAAGTGATTTGAATCTGATTTTAGAACCACCTTTAAATTGGATATTGATAAAGCTATAAAATTGGAAAATCAACCTAGTTAAAGAGTAATGATGGAAAGTATTCCTTAAATAAATTCTATCCTACCATAAATTATGTTTATTGTGTTTATGTGTTATTAATTTTTTGATAATACAAATGATCAAACAGAATTTTCATAAACAATTTATTTAAAATACCATCATTATAAAACTAATTTTGTATGGTTTTATCCTAGTGAAGTAGAATTTTAGATAATCAGTTATTCAGATGATACATTTGGTGGTTTCATGTTATATATAAAAATAAACTCTTGAAAGTACAATATTTTGGGCTAGAATCTACTTTCATGGTCAATTATGAAACGAAATTTAGTTTCAAAATATATGATTGAAGTTGAATACATAGTTTTAGGTAGCCATTGTGATCAAATTTTGTAGACTAAACACACATTACTATAATATGGATATCAATTATGACATGTACATATAAAATGTGACAAAAAAGATCTATAAATACATCAATGATGTATGAATATTACTTTATAAGAACCTTATTTATTTTAGAAATCACTTTTTCAGAGTTCCTTCTCAAAAGGGTTATGTAATAGTTGACTATATTTGAACTAAACATCATCTTATTGGTATTTTCACAAAACCATTGAATTCAATGAGGATGGACTACATAAAATATTAATTATAAATTATAAATTTTGGTTATAATTAACTTTATGGATCCCACCTTTGGAGTTAATGACTATTAGAGTTTAATCATTCTCTTATTTTTACCATCCATTAGAGTTTACTCTATGCTAGTGCTTATCTAATGTTTAAAAATAAACTCCCCTAAAAAATGTTCACCCGTTGGAATCTAGTATGCCTTTCTGATTTCTACTTATTATTTATTTATTTAATTTTTTTTAAGATTAGAATTTTTTTTCTTTTTAGATTTATAAATCCCCATGTCCCGAAATGCTATAAATTATATTCATTACAAATTTCAGCACTCTAACTTCCTCAATTCTTACTCTGAACCCTTTCAATGACCCATTCTTTATCAACCATTGTCTTAACCTCAATCTCTTTCAAACCTCTTGAGTCATTCTCCATGGTTACAGTATAGAGAATGACTATTTCTTCTGTAAAATAATAACATCCTTCTAAAATGTGTGATTCAAGACATCGAGGTACTTTTAGTCCAATAAACCTGGAGCATGTGAGGTGAGTCATGGTACATGAATAGTAATATATTTATGAATGGTGGATTTTGGGCAAGTCATTGGTTCCTAATTTTTAACACGATAAGGTATTTTTTGAGTGATTCTCAAATAATGATATATCATTTTATTCAAGGGTAGTTCCCCAGTTCTATAAATATATCATGTTCAATATTAAGGAAGATGATGACTTGGTAGAAGAATAATAAATTGATGAAAATATGTTTTTTATGATGATGGGAATAATTTCTAAAAGTAACTCATAAATATATATCATATGACTATATATGAAATGAACAAAGTTATATTGATACATTTAAATATCAGGATGCTTTAAAGAGATTACTGGAGGTGGATTTATTAGAAGACTAGCTAAAAATAAGATTTAAAGTGACTAGAATTAACTTTTTTAGGTTTATTAAACACATGTTTTATTCTAGGAAAGGTTATTTTACCAAAATTAGTTACTAAGATGTATATATATTTTGTATTATGAAAATTGGATAAAATGTAAATCTATGTGGATAACTTATGGTTCGCATGAAAGTGATATGCAAGAAAACATCTAATAAAATACACTTATATACCCCAAGTTCATATCAGCAATTATGGTGGCCAATGTGTTAGTTAATTAAAAAGATGATATCATGATAAAATGTAAAGGTTTTCATAATATATGTTTCATTTCTAAAATAAATATTATAATCTAGTTCCTATTGTTGAAATAGTGGGTTGATAATGGTGATAGTTTCTATGAGTATTTCAATTAATATGATCACAATTATAGAATAATTAATATCATGGGTCTTTGATTAGATCTTATTGAATTGGTTGAGTACTTTGATGTGGTATATCAGGCTTTTTATTCCTCCTCTAATGACAAGGTGGATTTTTCAGTTTCTGATGGTAGTGTAACATTCATTCATGAGAGTTATCCCAGAATTAAATATGGTGATCATAGACCTTCTAGATATCTTTATATCAAGAGGCTCTTTTATAAGAATTAAGTGATGAATAAGAAAAATGTTTTTCTACCAAAGAGTAGTTTTAAAAAATCAAAATATACTGATGAAAATGGCAAGAATATTGATGAATATGATGAATAATTAGAAAGAGGAGAAGAATAAGAAGAAGAAGATGAAAATGTATATGGATATGAAATATATAAGGTAAATGGAGATGTGATTTATTGTTTTTTCGGTTTTAACCATGATGGGCCTGGTGGACACATTATTATGTGGTTGATGAGATGCCTTAGGAACTATTTTATTTTCATGTTTTAGTAGTTTTCTCTTTATTTTAAGAGGGAACCATCATTGTTAAAGATGTGGATATAGCTTTTAGATATTAAAATGTATCATCCATTGTGTGGTAGTGTCCCTATGCTGGGACAGTTACACTATTGATCCTATTAATGAATATCATTACATTTGTACAACTATTATATAGAGGGTTGCTGAGAATATCGTTGAAGAACGTTATATTGATGAGAAGTTGGATGTTGATACAACTATTGTTGAGCCTTCATTCTTTATAAAAAAAATTCATATATATGATAATACTTAGGTGATATACCAACCATTTATGATTCCACCATTGCTGAATATTTTATTTTTAAGACCTATAGTAAGTCATATGTAATGATGGGGGGACCAACTGTTGTGGAATTGAAGAAGTAACCCTGATATGTGCAACTAGGATTGGAATTCATTAATCTTGATGATAAATGTAGTCTAAAAAAACATGGCAGACCTTCTCATTGAGAAAATATGTTCCCATATAGATCAATGTTAGAATAGATATATTATGTAAGGGAGTCTGCATGATTTTCTTCAAATGATAATTTTATTTACGAGCCATAATATTCTATATTTCTACATACCATTTATATTATACCCGTTCTTATAAATATTTTTTCTTTATAGTCTTTCTTATTGATGAATCTCCCTAATTTTTAGGGAATTTAATATATCAGGAACCTTAGGTCATTAAACATGGTGAGGGAGACGAAAAGTGTTTATTTGAGCTTCTGGTACATCCCATCCATCCCAAGATGATGCATCACATTCAAGATGTTGAGATAGAGAATAGAAGGTCAAAAAATTATCTTGGCCCCTTGAAATCTAAAATGTATAACATGAGATACTATTTGGTTGATTATAAGTATGATTTATAGATATAAAGGGAAATAATTCTCATATGGATTCAAATTCGAGTGACCCACCTCATTCATTTGTTGTTCAATTGATTATTTTAGTGTTTAGAAAATAGTCTGATAGTGTTTCAGGTGATGAATCTAACCACCCCAAGAAATTTTGAGATAGATCAGACATAAGAGTGATCATGTGCATATTATTGTTAGAAAATCCTTCAAATAAATGAAATTTGATAGAGAGGTACTAAAAAGGATATAAATTATATTATATTCAGTGGTTATACAAATAAATAACTTACTAAACTTTACAAATATATTACTTAGTGACAAAAAATACCATTATTCACCCAAAAAATAATTCCTAGTGGATCCACTAAATTTGATGACCCTAGTGATCATGATTTTTAGGGGAGGGAAAAAGTATTTTTCAATTATATAGAATTTGGAGGATATATTATAATGAGATTTAAATTTTTTTTGAATCCCTTTATTTGTGATTATTAAATAGAAATGGTGGATTAGGATGTCGTTCTAGCCACTGCTCATCTCACCCCTCTATATTATACTCTAATTCTTTTCAGACGAGGAGTTACAAGGAATCTATATTCAAAGTAACCTACTCTTTCTTACCCATTTTGTCAAACTGCATGATATTGTTTTATACATTTCATGCATATCATTAAAAAATAGACACCTTATCTATAGTCTATCCCTACAACCATCCCTATAGATACCTCATCCACAACTAACGTGCATTCTATTTCTAATAAGGCGAAGGGGAATGAAACTCTAGAAAAGTGTTGAGATTAAACCTATAGTATTTTATTGGGATTTTTTGGAAAAATAATATTTTATATCTTATTTTATGTACCTCAATTTCCATTTTCAATTCGAAAATTATTTTTATTCATCTTCTATATCTTTTAATTTCTATTTTGTTTTGGTTTTTGATAATCCCAAATGAGGGATAATACATTTATGGAATGTAGTTATTCATTTTAAACGGATGTCTATTATATACCATCCATTATATTTTTTTCAAATGTTTCATTAACACCACTAAATATAATACATTAATATTAATACTTTGATACAATCTTTTATTACAATTACTTTCATTCTATAATTTTATAAATTATTCCTTTTAGAACCTTATTTCATTGTTCTTACCTACCTATGATATTCCCCACTATATAAGTATGATTTATAATATCATGATCAAACCCTCACTAAATAAATATGATCTATTTTATAACAACATGTTCATTACATATATAGTTTATATCAATTCCATGATTTGTGATCATTAAAATATGGGAGATTACTAGAAGCCTTTTTAATGAAATAAAATAATTATTTATATGAAATTATTGGCTTTTATGTTTTATGGTACCACCTTATAATATATTAATGTTTCACTATATATATAATATGTGATGGAAATAGATAACATCAAACTGTACTCACAGACATACATGACTCATTATAGAGGATGAGTCAATAACATAAATTATTTATCGTCAGGATAAATAAGTGGATATGTATAAGAAAAACCCACCATCTGACATGAGACACCTTCAGGATAAAAATTTCTCTTTGTACGAAACTGATCAAAAACCTGAGGATTACTCTCTATTATAAATTAGTCACAACAAAATATATAAATTTGTTGATATTACCTACTAATACAGAATAATCACCATTGAGGCATGTAACTATTGAAAATTACCTATTATAATCATGAATCATTGTTTCCTTACTCACCCCTAGCACGAGTCACATCTATATATGTCTCACCACTTAGAATAGTCACTTTCATTTTTTCATTATATTTCGAATTGAATACTTCTAACCTCTACATTATGAAATTTAATGGTGTTTATTATTTTAATGATTATTATTTAACTGTTTCAAGGATGAATTAATGTTCATGTATGTCTATCATTATGTGGAGTATAATAGATGCTTGACTATTCTTCAAATTCGTACTCCAACATTCCACTCATACAATAATAAGTAGACTACATCATGTGTGAGTGATGTGATTCATTCTGGTTGACAATAAAAATAAGGAACCTAAATGAGTGATGCGAAGAGTTCCATTTAATAATTATTTACATGAATAATTCTTTCATAAATCCAAATGTTGATGATTGAAGAACATAGAACATATTGTTCATTCCCATTGTAAAAAAAAATAAATTTCAATCAAATTATTTTTTACAATGATTCTTAGAAACCTGTCTCGAGATTCAATTCTTACTACAAATAAGGATTCTAATGATTCAGTTCCCTTTCGATCAATAAACACTAAAATATCTACTTGTTTATTTTATGTTCCTATTTGACTCATTTATATTTTGGGTAGTGTGTAATTTACCCTGTATACTAAAAACACAAATTAATCCTTCAATTTATCTATAATATACTTGGTATCTTCCCAACACTCTTTACACATATTTTCTCATGTGTGGTAGAAGTGGTTGATGTGTGAGATGTTTTTGTTCTGTTTTCATGGTTTTTATGGAATTTCTCCCTATATGTAATTGTCATATTTTTTTTCTTATTATTAATTTAATTCATGTTTTGGATCATGATTATTTTATATATTCTTATTATGACCTGGTTTTTTTTCTAGTAGATAGTATTATGTCTCAGATTTATATTGAATCACTTGTTATTTATTCTAATATGTATTTTATTTGTTCATTTCTATGAATTAGTATTAATTTTTATAAGCTATTAAAAATAGAATAATAGTTGTTATTAATAAGTATTTATATGAGGGTTTTATTAATTAAAATGATTTTTAAGGTTAAAGTTGTCATCGTTTATTGTTTTCAATGACACTTAATTTCTCTTTGGGGAATCTTTTAACAGAATAGAAATTATATCAATAATTATTTTTGAGTTTCTAGTCTATTTTACATATATCATGTACTACATTTAAAAATATATTTAATGAAATTTTTATGAGATACTCAATTCACCCCCTCAATATGTAATCTCTTTCACCAACATGGATTTTCATTGCATGTTTCATAGTTAATTTTTTTTTATTTGGAAACATATGGAATTTTTATATAAAAAATGTATGTAATGTTCTTAATCATGATATTTAATATATTATAATAGGGTGGATATAATTTATTCATAGTTAAATGTTAAAAAATTATAATTTTGTTGATGTGGTTATGGTGAAAATTGGTTTTCTAGTGGAGGTGGTAAAACCAAGACATAAGTGTAGGATTTTTATACAAACATATTAATTTATTTAAATAGAAATTAAACATTTTATTAACTTATATTCAAATACCTATCAATTTTAATCAATTTATGGATTAATTTTACATTATATAAATGATATATTCTCTGTAAATTTGTGTATTTACCTCATATAAACTATAAAATTGAACATATAATCAACTATTATTCACATAATTTCGGAAATATATGTTTAGTACCACCCCATATAGAGATTACACATTCTTATTTTCTGGTACCCTTTTACTATTGTATTAGTTAATAATTGGTTGGGTAATTATTTGGGGATTTTAGGTGAAATTAGGGTATATTTGGATCCCATGGGGCTATTCAAAGTTGGAAAAATGATATGGAATTTTTTTATTTTTCCATTGTAAACCATACATGCCATTTAGAGGCACAAGGTGTAGCCCATGGTTTGCACTTACTTGGGTCAAATTGTGAACCCACCCTCCCCAAACAATTCAACCGTAAATAGTGGGGGTTTTCATGTTTAGCACAATTTTTTTAAACAATTTCCCACATATGATAAAGAGTAATCTACATATATAGAGGTTCAAATTTATGTTACATTGTAAATAAAACCATTCAAATCTTCCTAGAAATCTATTAATGTGTTTTTTAAAACCCATAAAAATTTTATTAAAATTATAGAACCAAAATATTTTAATCCTCATTAGTACCCACTTGGATGAGAAATAATTTCATTCATTTTTCAAGATTTCAAATAGTATTATAGAGAGCCAAAATCCTATTTCATATAGAATAAAATATATGATTGAATGACCGACACCTATACGGTATGTAATCTCTTCCATGTTTTTGTTCTCCTCACTCAAATATCCCTCTCTTAATGAAGGGGGTGGATTTTCCTATATTGAAGAAAGTTTAGATCTGGGTTTTGATGGTTGTGTTTTTTTGGATCATGATATTTGGTATTCATCAAAGATCTTCATACCCATATTATTTTACGTTAATAAATTAAAAATTGTGGATATTAGTTTGGGAACGTTGGTCCTTGAAATTCATGTTGGTGGTATGATTTTCAATTATGAAAATATTAATTTTATTTTGGTGTGATTAATTGTGAAATTTCAAATTCCAAGTTTTAAAATTTAATTATATAATAAATAAATAAATTATCTTATATCTGATTGTTAAACTATTCATGGGACCCATTGAACACATTGGTAATTTTTAGACCGGACTAGATTCAAATACATGGGGTGTTATAATAAAATTTTAATGATGGATTTTTAATTAATTAGGGAGTATAAATTATGATTTATGATTATTTTTTATAAATGAATTTATGAAATTGGATTAATGTCAAATTTTGGGAATGACTGATAAATGGTATGTGAATGTGGAACAATGTTTTGTGAAATTTGTGAATGAGTTTTGGGAAATGGAATACTATTAAAAATACCCATGAGGTGTTATAATTCCACTCTATTACCCCAAGATAAAGTCACCATCACGTGATCATAGAGTTCTTGGACATGTAATTCTACTCCAAATACCCATGTGGTGATAGGCGAATTCCCTAGGACACATTTTTTTATTATCATATTATAATTAATTTATTAATTATATCCCATGAAAGATTTTAATATGATGTTCGTATGTTTTATATTCAGACTCTGGAATAGGACAATGTATGTATTATTGGTATGTGTGTCACCGTGAACCCTAGGTTTTATGTGGTTAATTAATGAATAATTTAATGTGAGAAATATTTAGATATTCATTCATACTTTCTTATTTATACAAAAACATTAACTACTATATTAATTATATTTTTTTATACAATCTTTGGGTTTCCATAATGATTTTTCCATAATCTATACAATGGATAAATGATTGGTACATGATTAGATGTCATGTTATCAAAATAAGATATGTCAAATAGACAAATGATTGATTTCAAAGATAGGATTCCGGATATAGAATAGATGAGGGAATGTGACATCCTATATAGACCTATTGGAAGTTTTATAGGTGTCATTATTTTTTTGGTTTCATTTTATGGAGGAGATATTTATGCAATGAAAATATAAAACATTGGTTTTCAATATTTTTTTCCTGTTTTTGCATTATCATGTGATATTGGTCTTTATTACTGTGTTATAATTATTTTATCATTTTTTTCATTTTTATTAGTTTATAGTAAATTGTTTTAGGATTTTTTGATACATTGATAAATATGTAACTTTTTCTCTATAATCTATAGTATACCCTCAATTCGTGTTAGAGGCCTCTATCATATGGGTAGGGATACAAGCTTTTACAAAACATATCGTCTCTAGGAACTAGCATGTGGAATCCTAGTTAAAAAGTTTCAATGCGGTATTAGAGGTGGTTTTATTTTTATTGTTATGTGTCTTAATATTTTGGAAAGGGTGATTTTAAACTATGATAAGTTCGTCATTGTTCAGAAGCATATGAGTGAGACTAGGTAACACATATATGAGGGAAAAACCATTTACATAGGGTAGTATAGTTGATATTGAGGTTTTTTATTATTTAATTTTATTTCATCATGAGTGAAACAATATTTTTTCTTCATGTTATCATTTTCTAATATTATTCATCATGATCTGGTATAGCAGGAATGTTGGGTATACATGTAGAAATTTTGTCACTCAGTAATTTATGTGACATTCAACATATTAAGAACTCAACAAAAATAAATTCATTAGTTTTTGGAAACTCAAACTCTTTTATTTATTTTATTAATCTTATTATGATGGTTTCTAATGATGAAAATAAAATTTCTAAGTATTTTAGAAATATTAATTAAAAATGATTTAAAAAATAGAGTGTGCAATGGGAAACATATGATTTGAAAATAAATTTATACTATATTTTCCATAGAAAAACATATAGATGGTTAATGTATGTGATAGTTACATTGTATTAACCATCTTTCAGTTTATGATTGATGATTGTGATGAATTTTAATAAATTTATATTTAGTAACTCTGTTGATGATGAGTTATCTATTACAATATTTTTGATTCATATTATAAATAAATATCTCTATGATGATATTTGTTGATATGATGATTTGAGGACATGGGTGTAAATGTGCATATAGTGGTGGGACAAGATATATATTAGTTCTAGTTGATAGATATAGAGAAAATTTCCATGATAAAATTAATTTCATTGTGTATTTATTGGAAGGATACATAGGATGGGTTGTGCTGAATATATAAAATATGATGTGGGAGTTCCAGTTGAGGCATGATCTGGCCATCACTGTAGAGAGTGTACCTGAGGAAGAAGTTTTTTAGATCGAGTATATCCATAAAATTCTTGACCATTTTGACAAACATACATAGAAAATAGTCAGGTTTAATGCTTATATTTTTTGTGGATTAGTGAAAAAAATTGTTGTATCAAGGCATGGGATTAACAGTTGAAGAGAATGGAATGAATTGAAATGAAATATAAATTCTTGGAACACTTTTATATAGAGTCTATTTGTAAGGAGATGAATGATGAGTTTATTAAGCTGACCTAGGTAATAATTTCATTGATAGAGAATGATTGTCACTCCTACAAGTTGAACTTCTTTCATCCAGTGTTTCTAGATATTGACGAGGATGTGGGGAGATGGTTTCATGATGGAATTAAATATGATATTAACTCCCAATATAATATATTCCATTTGAAGAAGTTTTCTTTATGGGGTGAAGAACGATTTCTTTTCTAATGTCAACCAGAATTTTTTTTCTAGTGGAGGATATGTGGTTTCTTTTTTATTACTATGAGGAATTTATTTCTAGAGTATGAAAAATCGCTATGAGAATGTAAAATATGGAAGTGGAATATATAGTATATAGGGGAAGGATCAATTTCTTATAGAAGTAATTGAGTATACAACCATCAATGTAGTAGGAATGTCCCCATTCATAGTTTGTGTCGTTGACCACTAGTGGAGTGCCACGCCAATTGTATTATAGTTTACGTATACAATATGAAAATTTGTTATATATATACTGAAAAGTTATTTCAATTGTTGTCAAAATTGTGTATATCACCTATAGCCGCAGTAACTCAAACCATAGAGTCTATTGTAATTTCTTGAGTGTTGAACCAATATCAACAGTTTCAATCTATGGCTATATCCCTATTAACATCATTTGAAATAATAAAGATAATTCTATTTAAATGATTTAAATCTGTTGAAAATACGCTTTTTATAGGGTTTAAAAACATTGAAATAACACTATATCCATGGTTTGGATACATGTAAATAGGGATACATCTATAGTTTCATATAGTTTAAAGAGATATATTTCCATAGTTTGAAACAAAGATGTGGCTAATGGATTTATGTAACGTGATTTTCTATATTAGAAACTCATACCTCCACTTCTGACACCAAGAATATAGGCACAGTTAAACATCAAAATTTTCATATTAATGAGAATATTTTTAAGAAAAAAATTATATATATATATATATATATATTCACTAACCTTGTAAATATATTTAAAAAATGGGTGTGGACCTTCCCATGAATTTCTTATGGGAAAGGTGTTCTCTTGTAGTTCTATAAGAATCCTATAGCCATGGATTTCATGAGACATGGCTAAATGTAGGGAATAATATCCATGGGTTTCGAATAGTGTGGAAACAAATTTGAATAAAAAAACGTTTTATATTGGTTTTGATGAATATAGAGGCTATATTTGGTGACCTAAATCTTCTTTTTTCCAAAACTGTGGCTATATACTAGACTAAAATTAAAATATCCATGGTTTATGAAAACTGTGGGTATAATATATACATATGGGAATGGTTTTGGAAAATTATGGATATAGATATGACCAAAACACCTATAGAAATTGTTTTCATGGAATCTTTGGCTATAGAAAGGACAAAAAACCTATAGGCATGGCTCATTAAAAAACAATGGCAACAAATTGTGCCAATAACAACAATTTTATCTAAATCATTGATACATCATGTGTATAATACCCTATAATCATAGTTTTGGAAATAAATTCTTATAGGTAAGTGACTATATCTATATTTTATACTATTTTAACTATGGAATTATAGGAACTCTCGAATGATGAATAATTATAGAGGATCTAGGATGACAAATAGTACTTGATGGGGGTTATCCAATAAGTACGTGTTTGAATTTTAGAGGTCATTTGGGCATGAAGGTTGAGGTAGTTGACTTGTATGTTTAGGGAAACTGTTCCTATATTAACAGAATAGTGTATCTCATGGGAATCAGAGTGGGGCACCGAGGATAAGAACTGTTATTATTCATATATATTAGCACTCACTAATGGATAATGAGGTCGGGTCATCGATAATCCAAGTAAATATTATAATAAAATCTATTCTTTATTGTTCATTATTTCATTCTATATCTTCAAATTGTTTTGTATCTACTGAACCTATGAATATATTCAGTCTAGTTATGGAGTTATTGAGAAGTGTTATGATGATTGAGACACTTCTTTGTGCATAGTCAAATGAAATCTATCTATTCAAGTGATGTTCCCTCGATAATGAAGATTATTGTTTCCTTTGGGATAATTAAACACGTTAAATGTAATGTTTTTAATTTTTTTTGGATAGGGAATGGATATTATCATAATAATCCCTCATTTATTATTACCATCGGGGTGTAAATGTTAAGACTCTTCAGGGTATTTATTATGTTCATCAAGGACAATGGTAAATGATGTATGCTAATGTCAGTTTAGTTCATCAAAAACTATAAAATCTCATCAAACATGTTGAATGTCTTTTTTTGGATAATGTGGGAGTAAAAATTGCATATGTACAGTCATTTTGGAATAATATTATAACATGATTCCTAAATACCTATCTGGGTTACCACCAGAGATATATGTTGAGTTTACAATTGATGTTTTTTTGGAAGATGATATAGTTTCTCATTCACCTTATATAAAGCAAACAACAGATATTCAAGATTTGATGAATCGGTATGATGAATTCATGGATAAGGTGTTTATAAATACATGTATTTCATATTGGTATTTGGGATTTTATTCACTGATATGGTAGATATAACAGTTCATTTGAGAGATATTCAGCAGTAGTTGAATCAAATGTTAGTTAATAATTCGAATTCTGTTCAACTTTTCAAGGATCTCATTGACCTGTTTATAGGTAAACCTATGTTATCCAAAATTGAATTGAGATTGGGATATCTTCATCGGTGATTTAAACCTACTGATATACCATAGACTACCTTATTATGTATGAATCCCCTATACGAGTTTTTGTGAGGTTATTCATATTAAAAACCACTCTGGATATATTTACACCATTGATATGATAAATCATCCACCACTACCTAGAACAGTTTTTTGTTTTTATTGTATGACACCTTGGTTTATTCCAAGTGTCATGATGATCATTCCAAAAATAATAACAATTTTTTAATACTCATAGAGAACATAGTTTATACAACTAGCTATATATGTTACAATTCTAAAATGATATAGTACATTTCTTGTGTCACATATTCTATGAGAATAGTGTGTATTCATACCCATAGAATGTACTTGGATTTGATTATTGGGAGTCTCCAAATTATTTTATTTGACATGAAAATTATTATAGGTATACGGGGTTATTATCATAGATTCATCCAAGAAATTTTCAATTCGGAAGCACCACTATTGGGATTCTATTGGATGGGGATCAAGATTGAGTTTTATAGATCATTTGAATATTACATCAAGGCGTTAAATATAAAAATTACTACCACAAATATTTTATTCCTACCCAATAATGTTAAGGTGTATACCATGTGTTCTCATGCATCTGGAATTGGATATGGAGAAGTGTTAATATAGGGAGATCGGATCATGGTCGATGGGTCATGAAAGTTGAGTCTAGAAGAATATAATTACATTATGAATGATATCGTGTTTCTTATAGTGGTTGATGCATTAATTATTTGGTAAGATTGCATATTGAATGAAAATAATATTTTGTATAACAACCATAAACTCTAAAAGTGCATCTTTCTTCTTTTAGATTTTAATTTCGAGAAGAATAGATGTGTTGAGTATATGATTTCATTTTACATTGATCTAGATTATACACCCAAGAAGAGAAATTGGTTTGTTGATTCCTAGAGGTCTAATAAATAGACTCAAGATATCCAGAATATTTTCTTCTAGTGGAATATTATAGAATTGTTTATTGAGATGGAGGTTAATGATCAAGAGTTGTGTGATTTTATAAACCTTGAATCCTGATAAGTGTATTAAACATATATAATTGGGGACAATAAGAGGAACTTAGAGGAATCATCCTGTTTTTTGTCGTGGAAAATACATGAATACGGGACATTTCCTTCATATGGTACAACATATGGGGTTGTTATAATATATATCCATGACCATTTTATCATAACAACGTGCATGCAATAGTAATTGATGTGTGAGTTTAATGATTCTATGTGGGTGGTGCCTATTGGTATGAAAGAAATGCACCATGAACTATGTCAATATTGTTGGTGGTCATGTATGATATTGGTTATTAAAGTTTTTTTAATTCTATGTGTTTTTAAAAGAGAAAAATTTGACTGATACTTAATGTGATACACAATACAGAACGCAAACAAAGAATGATTATTTTAATATAAACATTTTAACCTATATATTCATTTTTTGTGTATGGGATGGTCAATATAATTTATAAATTATATTTATATCCTTAATATATTGACAAATACTTTGTAAATAATCCTTTCATTTTTTGTAATGTATTTTTTGTTCAATAAAATTTTATTTGATTGAAAGTGGTTTTTATATATTTTTATGAAATAAATATTAAAATTATTTTACATAAAAATTAACACAATTATTTTATACAACAAACACCTTTTTAATATCATCATATTTAATATATCATTGGTTGATAATTTTTGATTTTCATTAAATATATATCTTTCATTAAATAGTGATGAAACCATTTTTTATGTAAAATTTTCATTTCTTATGATAAATTAATTAATATAAAAGACCAATTATTATTTTAATTTTATGTTAACATTATATGTTTTTCATTACAAATATTTCATTTAATTTTTTAAATTTAAATTATATTACTACCAAATTTTAGTATAAGTTTATTTTTAGGTTTAGAAATAAATTTCCATGAAAACTATTTTCAAATGCACATTGCTTCTCAATTAAAATTAATTAAAATAACCCATAATTAAAAATTATTGAAATTAAATGTATATATTACATGTCTAAATTTATGAATTGAAATATATATAAATATTATTACTAGTAATTTTTAAGGTAAAGTAATTTTTTCATTAAAAAATGAATTTTTCATAAAACCTATTTCGATCGTGTTTGCGAATTTTGTATATAATTGAATTGCTCAACATAAGTAAATTGATTGTCATAAAATTTATTCAATATTTAGTTCCATTATAATTATTATTTTTTAATAATATGAATTTCACTTTTGAAAAATAAGAATCGTAATTGTATTAAAATTTTATTACCATATTTAAAAATGAATTGGGTAATTAAGGGTAAAGATAATTTAACAAATAATAGAACCAAAATAAATTATATAGTAGTAATATTTATATTTCATTTTCATTCAAATAATTATTATATTTATTCCTTTTTATATTTAAATTCTAGTTTATTAATTACTATGTTTTATAAAATTTATATTTTCATATGATAAAAAACAAATTGTAATTTTCAGTAATATGAAATTTCAATTTAGACATCCATTTGAAGAAGAAATGATTTTTTTTAAAAAAAAATAATATCATAAAATATATTCATAATGTAATTATTATAATATATATAATGTTATGTAGTATTAATAATGTTCAATGTAATTTTTATATGTTCTCGAAAACTATTTTTGTTAAAAAAACAATAATTTATAAATAAGTGCCAATAATATTTTAAGAGTAAAATTATCAAATTTAAAAAAATTCATAAAAAAATATTACATATGGATACAAATCATTGAAATAACCCAAAGGATAATTTTTTATAATTTTTAGAGACATTCCAATATTTGAGTAAAAATTAAATACGTTATAAATTCACTTTGAAAATTATTACATCATAATGACCCAAAAGTGATGTCATAAATAATATAAAATGTTTCCAAAACAGAATATGTGTTTCCCCATTTAAATAATTTCATTTTAACTATTTTTTATTAATTTTATGAATCATTTTTTAATCCCCCAAACCCTATAATATATTTTATGGTATAAAAATCACTTCATTAATGACACGGGGCACATCCACAACCTATGACATGTTATTTTTTCTATTTCTTCCCGTTACCATATAAGGTAATGAAAAAACTCTTTTCTTCTATAATAGAGTGGAAAAACCATGGTAATTATTGAGGTTATTAATATTTTATTATACAGATTTCTTAAGCTATGTTTAAGAAATAATAAATAATTCCCCTCACTTTTCCTATATCAACCCTCCCATGATCTCATTTTCCGACTAAAACCCCATAAAGTACATCCATACTTATCCATACCCTCTATTGAGTCCTAAATATGTGCCTCAATACTCTCATGATTCTCCCCCAGTGCATTTCGTAATCACATTCTCAAGGTAAGATATTTCCCTCTTATTTCTATTCAAGAACCACTTTTATGTTATACCTGTTTAGATTCCATTTGCAGCTATTCGATTATATATTACTACAACCCATTTAATGTAAATTTTATTACCATGTTATGAATGTCCACTTTTAATCTCATTAATCCCTCCCATGATCCATTATGTGTACCTATTACCCATCTGAAATTATGATTGGGATTCTCATATTCTCTTTTTATTCAAGAATCTCCATTATCATATTTTTTTATCCTCAATTCATAATTTTTGGATTTGTCCTTCTATACCCCACTTACTATATTTATTATGTTTAAATTATTAGAGACACATTTTAATCTCATTAATCCATTTCAATAACATTTATATGCCCTTATTTTACTACCACAATTCTACCATGATATTACATGCCATACAATTTTGTAGTGAACACACATACACATGTCCTATCAATATTTTTCACCATTATGAAAATATAACAATTTTAATTGGTACTTGTATGTACAGGTTCAACAATACACTATCATGGAATTATAAATGATGGTAAATGGTTCAATTTTGGATGATCTACATGGAAAACTTATACTTGTGAATGAAATGAAATTGACGTGTGCACCAAAAATTAAATAGTGCTCTAAAGCATTTTGTAGTACTTTTGTCTCATGAGAAATCATGAATGTGATTAGGTTGTCAACCTAGTCAACCTGGGTTTTTTTCTATCAATATATCTTTGAGTTTACTATTGAATCATGTTTATTATTGTATATTTATTATTTTACACATTTCCCATGTTTCATTTATGTAACCATGATTTACCATTCTTTATTATTCATTTTAGACATAATATCATAAATGTAATTCATTATTCATGAAATTTATTTTTGATCCTCATAATGGTATTCATATCTCACCCCATTCTTGTGTATGACTCTAGATTGTCCCGTGTATTTTTTAAATCTATGGAATTTTAGTAACATGTCACTGAAGCATTCAATAATTTTGTTGTATCTCATATTTAAGATGTTACTATACATATATAATTAATAACGTCAAAATATTTATACATATTGATGTTTTGTTATGTGTAATATTTTGTAATTAATCATAAATAAATAAATAATAATGTGAAGGGTTGGAATAGTTTGTAACACATTGATGTTGAATTAATTTTTTGAATTGGATCAGAAAACATTAATGTCATCCTAAGGGACATGGCCAAGCGTTAGAAGAAATACCATCATATTTGTAATTAATATTTTATATGGTTTCCAAGAAAAAAAATCCCATTGTGGATACTAAAAGTGTATATGTCTGAATAATAGATGTACATATGGGTGAAAACTAAAAACAACATATTAGGATCGAATCGATTGGGAACTGGTGTATAGTAATGGGTCATTAAACACATCCAGATTGACACTACTAAGGGATTTGATTTGGGAATTCACATGACTATTACGGACCATTAGTAAGGAAACAATTATTATCAAAATAATCTTATGTTATGAAATATATAATGGAAATAATTTACTAAATCCAATTAATTATTTTGTTAAGGAAAGGCATGTAATTTGAAAGTTATCATATTAATGTCATTGGATAACTATTTATGTATTTAGTAGTATAAAATTAATCATCCATAATTTTCCCTTTCTTATAGTATATAAATGTAAATCGGGAGAACACATTAAAAAAACAATGCGATAGAAATTCCATGACTTCCCAGATAAGATGCCTAGCATAATAATATCTCTAGTATGCCAGATTCTAATTATGCCAAACCTATAATAAAAATAACAATTATCTATTGAAACATAGTTTAACAACAAATGATATAAAATAAGAGGAAAATGGAATATAAATAGTGTACATCTAATAAAGGATATAATGGCATGAAGAATCAATTTCATGCATGTCATAAATATGGAAAAGGGAACCAACTGAAATTAAACAATTAAATCTATGGTATATCATGTATGAAAAATAATGTTCAATTTTTCTAGTATCCCTATAAAAATAATGATTGTGATATAAAATAATAAATTACATCATACAAAAAAATTTGTGGTTTAATATTTTATTTGTGGTGTTACATTTATTATGAGAACAAATTCAAAAATCCAAGGGTTAAACCATATACAATGAACTTATTCTATAGAAATAATTTAGGTGTAAGGATTAAGATGATTATGTATTTCTATTTTAGATTTTTTAAAGATGATTTATATCAATGATATTTTTTATATAAGAGTCGTGATGAATCTATGGATTATTATTCAATTGTTTTTTTAAGTATTTTATAACATATATTGAATGGTATTGACTACCTAGAAAGTTATTTAGATTAAAGTGATATGTTGGAAAACTCAAGATTGGGGGATTTATAACCCTTAGAAGGAATTTTATTTTGGGATAACCCTAAAGAGTATTTGTATAATATGTCTCTGATTAATATTATGATTATAAAAGTAGTAATTTATTTTTTGATTTATTTGATTGAATTTTTGGATGATTTTTAATACTTTGTGAATCATATTGGAGGATCAAATGATTTATCTTTGATTTTATTAATTTTATTTGAGGATATTTTTTTATATAATTGAGGTATATAAATCCATTTGATTTTATATAAAGTATAATCTTAGGAGAATTATATTGTGTTTTTTGGAGGACTTAGATGAAGGGTATGAGACAACCTATGAAAAAAACATCTTTAATATTGAATTTACATTTTTATTTGGGATATATTAATATTTAAAAAAATAGTGATCTATGATAATCTTTTGGTATTTTTGTGAAAATTTGGATATCAATGAATTAAGGTTTCTTAGTTTTTAATATTATCAGATGTTATTCAACCCTTATTAAATTTGGTAAATGTAATAGAGAATTTTGGTTGTTCTTTTCCATATTATTTTAGTCATTAAAACATTATTCTAGTGATTTAGGAATAAATAAAATTTTATATTGACTAATAATAATTCAATGAATATAATATATTATAGTGGAAATTAATTTATGTATGAAATTAAAGATTTCAATAATTGTATTTCAATTTGTTCTTAGACTATATGATAATGGAAACCTTGAAGTAGAGGAAATTAATATTTTAACAGAAATTTATTCGTAGTTCAATAACTTATGATGAATTTAAGGCATGTTCACCCATCATAGATTTATGTTGTGTGGTAATTGACTCTCTCTCTTATTCTTGTTATCTATAAGACTCCATTTTTTCATTCATTCTATTTTAATTTCCATATGTATTTTTTCACATCACCCTAATGTCATCTTAGAAGGGAACCAAGTCAAATGATGACCATCATACATACCTTTATCTCATTCCATGATGTTGTTTTAATAACTCTTTTATAATGAGGGTTTTCAAAAAAAAAATATTTCAATGTTTCAAAACATTTATTACAGACATCATGATAAAATTTGAATGCTAGAGTTTATTAAAAGGTAAATATTTTAATGCTTTGAGGTTTTGAAATAGAAAATTTGGATCAATAGCATATGTGATAAAAAAATAACTGGGAATGATTATGATTGACTAATTTATGAAATATTATTATGTATTAATTATTTTACAATTTTTTGGTAAACAATCCGTCATTTTTTGAAATATATTTTTTTCACCAAAATATTATTTCTTCAAAAATGATTTTAATAACTTTTATTGAAAATAGTTCTAAAAATATATTCTAAACAATTTAAAATATTTAATTTATAAGAGTAAATAAATTTTTAATATCATTATATAAATGAAATTTTAAGGTGAAAATGTGGGATTTATGGAAAAATATAGTTTTGAGTGAATATTGAAGATACAGTTGTTATGAAAAATTGTCATTTTATTTGAAAAATTATTTAACGTAATTTTCCAATTATTATTTTAATGATATATTATGTTAAAATAATTGTTTGTTCATATTTCATTTCATTAATTATATTTTAATCATCTTTATATTGTAATTTTTTTTATTTTTTTATTTTTGGCTAGAAGCTCATTTTTAAAAAACACAATTTAAAATTAATATTGCTTATCAGTTATAATATGTTTAAATAAACCCTAATGAGAAATCATTTAAATTAAAAAAATTATTATATGTCGCAATTTTTTTTGAAATTAATATAATGAATATTAATAGTTATAGTTTGGAAGGAAAATCATTTTTTCATAAATAGTACAGTTTTCAGAAATCCCTTTTTCATTGTGCACACAGGTAATAAATTTAGTTTAATTACACCACCTATATAAATTTATTTTTTCAAAATTGATTCAAAATTCAGATTAATTATAATTATATTTTTTAATATAGTAATTATAATGTTTTCATAATAAAAATAGTAATTGTTGTAATTATTTATTACCATGGAAAAAATAATATTTTTTAATTAATAGAAAAAATAATTAATCAAAGTCATGAAAAGAAATTTACCCTAAAAAATATGACTATTTATATTAGTTTTCATTAGTATAATTATTATATTTTTTCATTATTATATTTACATTAAAATTTATTAAGTAATTTGTTCAATCAAATTTATATTTTGAAATAATAAAAAATGCTGTTTTTTAATATGCAATTTAAATTAAGAAATTCTACATGAATAATAAATGGATAATCAGTGTTATATAATTTTAATAAAAAATTTATTAAATAATTTTTTGTAAATATAAATTATAATATAAATTTTTTAATGTTTGATGTAATATTTATAGGTGCTCAAAAAAATTATTATAAAAAAATCCATCAGTCACTAATAAATGCTGATTAAATATTAATATTGAAAATTTCTATATATTTAAAAATAATAATAATAAAAGTTTATATTTTTCTTCATAACATCAAAATTATCAAGATGGTGATTTTTCATAATTTCCCGAGATAATCGATTTTCATATAAAATTTGAATACGGTATTTACATTTGTTTTGTATTTTTCATCTTAATGATAAAAAAGTGATGTAATGAATAGCATAAATTTTATACATGAACATATATATATTTCAAATTTAATATAATGATATATTAATGATATATTAATTTTTTAAATCCATTAAGAATCCACAAAAACATATAATTTATTTAATGATTTTAAAAACATTTTTTAACAGTATGATTAACTCCCTCATTATAAAGGATATTATTTTAATACCTTTACCACATTCACTTGTAAAATATTTATATCCACCCATATTTTTCTAAAATCATTGAAATGATAATGAAAAGAATTGTTATTTTGTATATTTTATTATATTGAGTGCAACAATTGTGTTTGTGAAATAATATATAACCCCCCATTATTTTCGTACATAATCCCACACATGTTCCCATTAATATTCACTATAAAACATGGGAGGACTTCCGAAATATTTATTCTAAATCTAAATTCCTCATTCAGTGTTCCTATTCTCTCAAAAATCAAATCCTTTAATTTTGGGAATCAGTCTATCGGGGTTGGGGATTTCACTCCTTTTATTCAAAAAGGACATTTCATTTATAACACATAGTTTCAATATGTAGTTGATCGGGTATGTTTTCCTATAACTCACGTACTATAATTTCTATAATTATTTACTAATATATTCCTTTCACTATCATTATTCTTTCCCATGACCAATTTTTTATACCTGCTTCCAGCTGAAATTTTAGTAAGATATTCTCTTCTTATCCTATTTATTTATGTATCTCAATTGTTTTATTTTGATTAAATCCCAATCCTAATGTGAGGGAATGTTCTTCCACACCACCTTACTTTCCATGTCATTTTTATGATGAAAGACTAATTTTAATATCATTAATCCCTTCCCTGAATATTTATACTCCCATGAAATAGTACAGAAACTCCTCCGTGATTTTATATACCAAACAACTGTGTAAAGAATACCAATAACCATTTCCAATCAAGTGTTTTTACATTTATTGACTTATAATTTATTTATTTTGGAATTATATTTATGAATTACATGCCCATTTATTGTAGAATAAAATATATTGTTAAATTAATCAATTTTTTAAGATCTATGAAGAACTATTATACATGTGAATGAAACAAAATTGATGTGTGTTCTCAGAATTATATAGATGTCCAATTCATTCGGTTTTTTTAGCCTCACATTGAAATATTAATAGGATTGTTGAGTGAACCTAATCAATAACATGGCTTTTTTCCTTTATTATTTATTAGAGGTTATCCTTGAATTATTTATACGATTCCATGTTTAACGTTTTGACCACTTTTCCCTTGTTACTATTAAGTTATGTTGCTACTATAATGAATTATTATTCATGTAATACCTTTTTTATAGAATGTAACCATTTCTTCATATTATAGGAGGTTTATTACATGACATGGATTTATATTCCATTACTTTATTATGTATGTCCCTAGTTTATCCCATGTAGTTTTAAAATATTTGTAAATTTGGAAGCATGTTAAAGAAGCATTGAATAATGTTCTTGTATCCATTGACAATAATTTTATGATATATACCTAATTCTTAATGACAATATAATTATTGATTTTTGATGTTTATTTTTTTAAGATTACATAATAAATCATGAATTAATGTTTAATGTAGAGAATGTTTCTCTTAGTTTGTATAGATGGGAAATTTAGTTATTTTAGGGATTATGATTTGAAAACACTAGTGAAAGACTCTGTGATAATAAAAGAAAGGGGATACATCCAACTATTTTTGGTAAATTAAAGATTAATTGGATTCCAAAAAAATAAATCCATTTCTATAATCTATAATAACTTGTGGCTTCGGAATATATCTACCAATGGGAACACATTAAAGTGATGCATTGATCACGACTCGATTGGGAACTATTACATGAAAATAGGCCCTTATAAACACATGGATTGAGACTCATCAGAGATATTCATTCGAAATTCAAAAGATTTCTATGAACAATTATGAAGGGAATAATAATAACAATAATAATCTATGTTTATAAAATATATAATGGAAAAAATTGATTAAATCCTGTTAATTTTTATGTTTAAGAAATACATGTCATTTATAGGTTATGCGGTAACTGTTTTTTGATGACCATTTATGTGTTTAATAGTTTAAAATTTCTCATCTTGGATGTTTCTTCTATGAGTGTAATTATATTGAAATAGGGAGAACCAAGAAAACTAATAATTTGATGATAAACATGATGACTAAAATAAATGAGATTCAAACCATGATGTGATCTCATGGAATACATGTTGTGCTTATTGAAAAAATACTATAAAAATAACAATTAAAAATGAGAACATAATTGAATTTAAAATGATCTCATTGAAAAAATGAATGATGCCTTAATAAATTTCATCTAATACTGGTGATAAAGAAAGAAGATTATATTTCTCTTATTTTAAATATATGGAAAGAGGCACCAAGAGAAAAGACACAATTGTTCATGATGTATTCTTATGTGTAAAAAATGGAGATCAATTTAGTGTTATGACACCTAATATCCTATATCTAGTTTCTATGACAATTATAATGATATAATGTATAGGTAAATATTTTTTAATAAGACCAAACAGTTTATTAGTCGTGGTAAATAGGATGCATTCATGAGTATTGTTTTCCAAATGAGTACACTAATTGCAACATTAAATTTTCAAGAAAAATTTATTCCATATAGTGTTTCCCCTATTATCATTATTATTATTCTTTATGTAATTAAAAGGGAATTGAATTAAAATAATGATTAAAAAATATTCCAAATAAGGCCAATATAAAGTGGAATAAATAACGAATCAATGAGAATAGGCAATACAAGAAGGTAAATAAATTAAATCACATGAAATGTAGTCAATTTATAAAAATTAAATGATTAAATATAATGAAATTTAATGTAACTAAAAATAAATCCCATTCAAATTAAAAGATATGGAAAATACCTTTGTAATAGTAAGAAAATCAAACACATTCTATTTAATCAATTAACTAATAATTGATTGTACACATAGATATATCAATGAAAAAAATTTAATTGGTAATATTGACTGAATCAAAAGGAATACAAAGGATAATCATTGAAAATATTTATTCTTAAGAACATGAAGTAATTAATTTAATGATAGTTAAAAATGTACTGGGTAAAAATGCATTTTATTCATCTAGAAAACTAATTTCATATTATGAGACTAAAAATTATTCTTGGAAATTTCATTAAACATCACAAAACCACAGGATTTTGTTTAATAATTATAATCTCATGTATTTTATTTGAAAATAATTATTCAATAATTTAATTTAAATCATTATCGATATGTGTTATATAATATTAATTTTGAGTAATGGATAATGATTTTTCAATATTCCCCCAATAAATCAAATGGGCACCATCTGTAAAAACTATTATATGGTTTATGAAATTATAATATCCAAGGTAAATGATATATATAATTATAGGAACATCAATATTCCATGATTATAGGTAATAGAATATTTAAAGGGGTCCAAAAGGAATCATGGAATTGAATTTCAATACCATATTTCTCCAAATCAATCAAAAACCATCTAAGGGACAAATGAAGATGCTAAATAAAAAATACCTCATGTGGAGTAATGAATAAGGGTCATCATCATTGTGGAATGATAATACTATAAAAATACATCTTAAATAAATTCTTAAGGAATATATCCATTTTATTTTGAAAAATAATTCCTTAAATTCATTTCTATAAATAGATATATTATATAAATATTCATTAAAAATTACCCATTTTATCTTGAAAAGGAATCATCAATGAGATGATGAAGGGTAAATTAATACTTGTCGTTTGAGGAAAAAACATTCATTTTCCATGGTAAAAAGTGTTACAACATTCTTTGTTCATAAATAAACTTGAATATTAATTTAATATAATTTTAAAGAAAAAAATGTTCAAATATCATTAAGAAAAATTTTTAGAATAGTTATATTTTTTAAAATCATTTATCAAAAATATTGTTAGTAGATGAAAATAGGTTCTATGTACAAAAGGGAAATGTTGTTGGGATTACCAAAAACACATTTTATAAAATATTTAGATAACCCAAGAGTAGATATATTGTAATATTACATTATAAAAGTTGTTAATAATAAAATGAGAATAAAATTAAAGGTTTAATTTAAAAATGGTTATAATATTTATTTGAAAATAAAATCAACTGTAAACAATCTAGTATAAAATGATATTTTCATTTAAAAATCTGAAAAGAGAATAATATTGAAATGAGATTCAACCAGTGAATAAGTTTATGTGAATGAGAAAAAAATACACATAGGGGATGTTGAAATAGATCATGAAATTTTCGATTAAACTATATAAGTAGTCATATAATAAAAATTATAATGACAATGTATTATAACCCAATTAAGAGTAATTGGGTTATAAAATTTCATTTCCACATGGGTAAGTATTAAATCTAATACCAATAGAAGAAATATTTCAAATAAAAAAGTAAAATAAAATGAAAATAAAATAATTCTTGATATAATATATCATTATTCAGAGTTTATTAACCATAAAATAAAGTTCTGAACATTATATTTTATACGTAGATGTATAAAGTGTGATGAAAATATCTTACATTTCATTTTTATTTTGGTGTATTTTTTTTAAACTTCTTTACAAGGGATTTCAACATTTTATTATCTTATTCAATAACTATAATCACATTTTTTATATCATATATTATCTTTTTATAATATCTTATTACCCATTTGATTATAATATTTCATTATGCTTACTATTTTGAATGTTGATTTCTTAGTTTATTGAGTATGTTTTTTGTTGTTATTTTTTGATCCTATTAATTAGGTCATCAATTCTCCATATAAAGAACGTAAAACATTATTTAAATATTATATATATCATGTATATATGTATATATAATAATACATAATATTTGGTGATAATAAAAGAAATGCTTCGTTCATGGAGACGGTATGCCATATGTACGCATGAACACAACTTTCATAAATTTTCATATAAAAATACTAAAATGTAAATTATAAATATTTTTATTATAATAAAAATATCATATTAATATCTTATGTATTACAAATATGTTTTAAAACCATCAATTAAATTTTCTATATATAGAGTAAACTAATTGTATCTCTTTGAAGGGTGGATAGTCCACACACCCACAAACGATGTCATTGTATTCCCCGAGATGGAATCCATAATTTTATATACTAGATTAACATTTTATAAGAATAAATACAGTATAGATACAATATAAATCATATATAAATTTTATTTTTCATCATAATTACCACCATTAGAGTCAATAAAAGAAGAATATACAATCATTCTTTTGTGATGAAATAGATCTCCAAATAGAGAAAGAGTAAGTTTAATACGAATTTGAAGAATGTGTTTGTAAGTGTAGAGATACCACTAAACATGAAAAATAATTATTATATTTTGGATACAAAATTATTTATATAACCATGGAATACGAACAATTGAATGACTGGATAATGAAATCAAACTAATGATCATGAGGAAAGAAGATGTCACATTTTTGGGTTACTCATTTTGGTTTTCAGCCAAGAGCTTCATTGGATGAATTTCATTACACGGTAAGGATTATAAAAGTATATGAGGGATTATTTTGAGATATTTGGATAGATTTTGGTTCATTAAATGTTTTTTGAGATTTTTGAAGAATTGGGATGGATGAGTACCTTTTTATAGGGGAGGTGGAGTAGCATTTATGGTAATTTTTTAAATGGGAATTCCACCCATGTTTTTACCATGGAATGAGGATAAAATGATGTATCATATTTAATAAATTTTAGTAATGGGTGTAAATATTTCATTAAAATTTATTTTATACATGTTTCATGGTAAATTTTTCCTTTCAGTTTAATGGTTAATCCATTGCTATGTTTAATTTTATATTAATAACTGTAATTAATTTTATTTACATTCACAAATATTTTTTTTCAAATAAAAATATTACCATATTATAAGTTATAAAATATATTTATTCCATGATTTTAATATATTTTAATAAATTCCAATAACATAATTGGAAAATTTAATTTAAATTCAGCCTCATAGACTGACGATAATGAGAGTTTTTATTGTAAAAATTTTAAAAATATTGCTTGGTTTTCATATAAAATTTCAATGTGAAATTGATTACATTGAGATAAAATAGATTAATTAATAAAATTTTTATAACATTTAATATATATATATATATATATATTAACATAACAAATAAGTTATATGAAAATTCAGTTTTTAATTAAAATTTAGTATTTTTGATTATTCCCTAAAATATTTATCATCAGAAAAATTATGAAAAATGAAACATAAACTAATTATTATGTTTCTATTTAAATTATTAATTTATTTTTAGATATATAATATATAATTATTCTAAACATTGGATTTAAAATAGTTTATCACTTAAAATATGATAAAATTTTCTTCAAGAAGAAAAATGATTTTTATATGAAATATTTGTGATGTTCTTATATTTTGACTATAAAATAAGTATAATAAATATCAAATAAAATAATGGAATATATAATTGTAAAAAAATTGATATAAATACCTAATTAATTTAATTTATTAGTGTACAATTTCATTATGGTAATAAAATAGTTTTCTATAAAAATATTCACTTTAGTTTCAATTGTTTTTTATATTAATTTCTAAATATTTTTAAGCCAATAAATTCACTCTATATATTTATAAACAACATATATTTATAACATATTCAATATTTTTTATAACTCCCAATTTATCTTCTATTTTATGTCATGTTATATTAAATAATAATGTTTTAATTATATATTTTTGTTTAGTAAAACCATATTTTATGTGTAATGAAAGCTGTAAATGAAACTCATTATTGTTTGTGATGTAAGATAACACATAGTTTTGTTCATTGTAAACCGTATTATATATTTAATTTTTTTAAACAGTAAATATATATTTAGGTATTTCAATATTAAATTCCATTGATCGCTTGTTTTCATGTTCCGTACACACAATCGAATACAAGTTATGCATCTATAATTTTCACACTGTTACATTCTCCCCTACTTAAATAAATCTGGTCGATTAAATTTAATAATTTTCATGGTAATAAATTGTTTAAAATTTCTAATATATATATAGTGTTATTTAGACCATCATTCATAACTAATTTAATAATCAATGTACTGTTTAGGGCCTCAAATCCATAATTCCTTGATAATTATGATGACCATTAGTTTAAAAATTAGTAAATTAGGAAAATATGTTATTTTATGATTATTTTTCTAATATGGAGGAATTGTTTTATTGAACAACAACACTAGGATTTATAATTTCCTGAAATATTTCTATAAAAAAATTCATGATTTTTTTTCCATAAATTTTAAATTCCTTCATCACCTAAAAAAATTTGTAAAAACAAATATTGATTCCCAAAGCACAAATAAACCCTTTCAACAAATCATAAGGCCCATAAAAAAGTGCCAAGATTAACTATTTGTCATTAACTTTTTTCTGAAACCATTATTTTTAATATGTTAGTCTCTAAACCGAAAATTTAACACTATAGGTTCATCTTTAATATTTAGTAATCAAAATATTTATGAAAAACCAATGACATATTACCTATGACACTATATATGTCTATGGTTATCAAAAAACCCACATCATTGTTTGGTCATGGGTTCATGACCCATGACCATTCTAGACATTATTCGTTTGTCATCCAACATACATGTTGTATATTTCAAATGCCTTATTAATATAATTTTCCAAAATAATTGTTATCAAGACCCTTTCAATGAGGTTAATAAAAAATATCTCTTTTCATTACAGTTTCCCATAAACACCCAATATATAAATACATCTTCAATTTATTTCGAGATAGGTAACTCTATGGTATATATTTTATCCTTTACAAGAGTTAATTAAGATGATTAATTACCCGTTTTACAAAATATTAGGAATCCAACCTTAAATGGATCTATTGGGTGAGTTTTATTTCCCTCCATCATATTGTTCATTTTTTCACTTAAATTATTTTCCTCATGTCTTTATTTCTCACACATAAAGTAAATATATGTTCCATTGAGACACTTTCCTATGTTCTACCTTCAAAATTTCATGCATAATATATTTTCTTCAATATTTTCTCCGGATTCTCTAAAACTAGAGATCATAAAAAATCTATCCCAACAATCATTGGTGATTTTGTGAGTTGGTTAAGGTGTATGTTGTTAATCATATTTTTTTTAAACTAATTTTTCATAAACATGATATGTTACACTCCTACAGACACATGAATTGGATTCTCATCTTCACCACCTAACCCTTCTTGTTCAATATTAACATGACAACATTGGGTTCCACCCATTAACAAAAACAAGAAAGAATATTTTGAGTAATAATAGAAATAGTGGGAAAAAAATATAATCATTTATATAATATTTATATCATTAAACCAAATTTTTAGTTTAAAACACATTTAGAATATCTAATGTTATCATTTTTCATTATATACTCAATTTCGTTAGGATGGTTTTGGCAATAAAATGTGAAATATTAAAATATGTTCCACTACGAGTGTCATACTAGGTGCAAATTAAGGATATTTTTCGTGTACCATGTTAGACCGAGTAACGTATAATACACCTTGTAATATTTTTCACCCCTTGTTACATCTGTTCTAGAACCATGCCCACCTGTAGTATCCAGACATGGATGGATATTTCAGATAACCCACATAACCACTATCTGACTATAACATTAGTATATTGTTATATAATTATCATAAAATACTATATAAGATAAATAGTCCCTAATATATTTTTTCCTATAATTAATTGTAATGGGTTTTACTAAATATACATATGATACCTACTATAGTTACCCTAACCTAGACAGCCTGGAGCCTATGTATTCAAAATTTAAATTTTCATAAGATATATGTAAATCATGTATCAGATGACCGAATAGTAAGGTAGTCTAAAAAAACTAGATTCACACATTATTATTGTTATACAAATGAGTGCACTAATTAAAATATAATGTTTTCTGTAAATATCATTTTTCAATCAACTGTATCCCATCATATATTTCACAGTACAATTCATGAAATTCTTGTGGAAAGAAAACAAAATAAGGGTAATTTAAAATGCTTAGAATGGTTGTATTATATTTTAATAAATAATTAATTTATAATAATAATAAATATTGAAATCAAAATAACTAAAAACACATTCAATGTTGTCAATAGTTTAATAACATGTGTGTAACTATTATAGTAATGTATTTAAATGAAAACACATTCCATTAAATTAACTACATAATAAAAATAAATATGGAAAGGTAAAAAATATAAATTCAATCTATTAAATCATTTAACTAATAACGAAATTTATCTATAGACATTTTGGAAAAAATCACATGGTAATAATGACTTCATAAAAATGAAGACAATGATTATTTATTTAAGATCATGTTTCCTAAGAATAAAATAACATTATAAAAAGTATTTTTTAAAGAATAGTTATTAAAATGACATTCTTTAGTGTTTTTAACTTATTTCATCCCATGTGGTTAATGATGAATTACAGGGCTTCCATTAATCGGAATCCAATCAGTATATCTCTCATTTAATTCTCCCCAACCTGTGTCCTGCATGTCCAAATCATTATTAAACAATTGCATTAAATTCATCTAGAAATTGTTTTATCAATTATACTAATTTTTTAAGGATATATATTTATCAATATTTACCGTATAAATCAAATGAAAATCATATGGAAAACTAGAACATGGTTTTGGGAATAATAACATCCATGGTAAATGATATTTATAATTAGGTTAAATTCAATGCTAAATGATCATGAGAAATTAAATATTTCAATGGGGATGAAAGGAATCAATGAAGTGAATTTCAATACTATGCTTGGAAAAAGAAATTAAAAAACCATATAATGGATTAATAGATATGGTATTAATAAAATAACTTCCATGTGAAGTAAGTATTAAGAACTTTTTAATTTAAGAATTTCAATACTTTAAAAAATCACTAAAAGTATTTCATGAAGAAAATATCTCTTTATTTTTGAATTAAATTTTTATAATCCTTTTCATTAAAAAAAATATTAAAACAATTTTATTAAAAATCAACATTTTTTATTAAAAATTTATCTTCAATGAAATGATTCTAGGTAAATGTATACATTTAATACGAGGTAAAAATAACATCCCTTATTCATGGTAATAATGGTAATAAAAATTCCATGTTCTGAAGATGATAAAAAGAACCATTTAAAAATACTGGAATAAGAAAAAAGGGTATAAATTTTATTAATAAATAAATTTTTAATGGTTTAAATAACAGTTTATATCAATTTAATAAAATATTTTTTTAGAAGAAAACAGATTGTCCTACTGAGAGAGAAACGATGTCAGGTTATCATTAACAAAATTTCTAAAACAACTTTTGTAATAAAGTGTGTAAAAATAGAAATATTACTTGATAAAGGTAATGAATATTCATAGTATATGAAAACATAATTCTTTATTATAATGGATCATAAAGTTTCCTTTAATGTAAATTCTTATGTAAATAATCATGAATAAAATCAGATTGTCAAATAATTCACTTAAATGACCAAACGTTGTTGTCAGAAATAGTCAATAAATATATTTGTGTTTATAAACTATAAATCCCGACATGGGATTTTAAAATACATCATGAGATGGTAAAAATAATTATACAACTAATCATAGATTGTTAATGAAAATGGTGAATTAATATGACACACTTAAAATGAATTGTGTTATGAAATTTTTTTTTCCACGTGGGAAACATTGCGCTGAAACCCACGAAGAAGAAATAATTAAAATTGAAACTTAGAATAAAATTAACATAATCATAATTAAATATATAATATATCAATATATTTAGTATGCGAACAATACAAATAATAATTGGTTAACAATAAAACTATTTTGTTGATGTAAAAAGTGAGATGAAAATATTTTACCATATATTTCCTTTTGGGTAAAGGTTCTTTAAACTCCATTATAATGCATTTAAAAAAGTTTTTAACTTATAAAAAATAATTAATATATTTAAAAATTTATATATTTCATTAGTTTTTTATATTTGTACTTGTATGTTAATTGTCATTAATTATTTTCACTATTTCAGTTGTCAATTTCATAGTTTGTTGAGTACGCTTTGATTTGGTATTAATTTTTCCTGTTAATATGATCATTATATCACCATATCAATAATATATAAAATATTTATATAACATTTATACAATATTATAAATATATATATATTTAAAAAAATACATAATATTTTGATAAAATAAATGAAAAGCGTCATTAATTGAGATAGTCGGTTGAACATACCCTATAAGAATACATTAATTTCATTTTCGTGTTAAGAGAATGAAAAGTAAACAATACATATTTATATGTTAATTCCATTTCAATATTAATTTAATAAGTGTTACATATTTTTATTAAAATATTCATTTATTCATTCCATGTAATTCATGAATGAATCACATCGCTTTGAGGAGCTCGTAGTCCATACATCCACAGACAATGTTATTGTATTCCTAGATGATAGAAAACACAAAGTAATGATCTATATAAAGAGTAAATAATCATAATGAAATTATAAATATAACATATATCACATAAAAATTTATTTTTCATCATAATTACCAACATGGTATGTGCTACTGAAAATAATAAAATAATTGGTTAATGAGCCGATAGTATGCCATAAACAGAAATGGTAAGTTATTTACCCATTAAATGGTAGTGTGTTCATGTGTAGGTAAAAATTTTGACATAATAAATCTCATTACTTTTTTGATACATGGGTTCTTATATAATCTTGTAAGATGTAAAATTTAATATGTTGAGAACGATATAAAATTAAAGAGCTTTAGGATGGATTTTATCTCATCATTGGGTCACTTCATTAGTTTTACAAAAATGGGAATCCATGAATAGATTTCCTCAAAATGACAGGCTTAATGGATGAGATGATGGATTTAAAGATATATTTATCTAGATAATCGATAAATATAAGTGTCTTCCGAATATTACAAAAGTGGGAGGGATGATTTCTTTTTAATAGTAGAGGAGGAGTGGCACTATTGTAAATTCTTGAAAAGGGAATTCCACACTAATTTTTCACATGGAAAGTGGATCAAATAATATAACATATTATAGACAAGTTATTATTGTGTATAAATATATAAAAAAATAGATTTTTTATATGTTTCAATGTTTTCCATTAAGATTATGTTTTACCCATTTTATAATATTAATTTAACATTAATTATCGTATTTATTTTTATTTTCGTTCACTAATATTTCTGGTAAAAAATAATATTATTAAATTATTAATTATAAATAATGATGATTAAAAATAGGGAATTTTTTTTCTTAATTATAATCATATAATGGGTAAATTTAAATTTAAATTTAATCTGAATGACAGGATGACAATGTAGGTTTTTAATGTAAAAACATTCATAAGATTTATTTGGTTTCATGTCCAATTCAATTGTGAAATTTATTCCGATTAGTGGAATTGGATTTTTTTAATCAAAAAATTGATCTAATTAATCTATACAAACAATTTCATAGATAAATTAAATTTATAATTCAATTATACAAAAAAATATTTTGAAATAAAATTCTCTTTTATCATTATTCATCAAATAATAAATCTTCAAAAAAATACCAAAAATTCACCCAAATTTATTTTTATGTTTCAATTTTAATGAATAAGATTTTATTGAAATATATAATTTATAAATTTTGGAAAAAATATATTTAAACTTTTTTATCCATTAAATGGTTGTAGACATGGATTTTGAAAAATAATTATTCCTTATGTGAAATATTATGTTTCTTCCTCTTTTATATCATTAAAATCTATTATATGAATATATAAAATATTTTATTAAATATAATATATATATTTATATATAATTATTATTATAAATAACTAATTTATTTAAATTATCAGTACAAAAAAACATTTTGAACTAAAACATATATTTCTAAAAAAATATTCCCTTTATTTTAAATTTTTTCTTATATTCATTTCTAATCATTTTGAAAATAATGAAATATTTTTATATTTTAATAAAATAGTAATTTTTATATGTTCGTTAATTAAATTTATAACCACTTATTTATTAGGTAGCTTATGTCTTATTATATAATATAATAATGTCTTATTAATATATTTTTGTTCAGTAAAACATGATCGTGTCTTTAATTCAAGCCAAAAAGAAATTAGATGTTGCGTATGACACAAGTTTTCTCAATTTTGTGTCTATTTCAAACTCTCTCTTATATTGAAAACAATTTAAATATTATAAATATTTTAATCTAATGGGATATTAAATAACATTACGTGATTAGAATTGTGTGTCCTTTACAGAATCAAATATATGTTAATCATTTAGTATTTTCTAGATGTTACACACAAAGTAGCTAGTTTCCCTATAAAAATAAATATTGTGATGGAAGAGAATAAATTACATCATATTATTAGAAATTTTTTGAATGTATTATTTGTGGATAATATGGGCATTATCATAGTGAATTCCATACTCTAATGGTCAAAACATATAATAAGAACACATGGTAAAAAATCATAAAAGCGAAAGGATTAAAATGATTTTGTAATGGTATTTTCATTTTTTGATTTTGAATTACTGTATTAATTAATTTTTGGATAAATGTATAATGAAACATCTATATTTTGGTCCAAAATATATTTTATATATGGATTTTAAACATATATTGAATTATACTCTCCACCAATAATGTGAATTATTGGCACAATGATATTTTATAAAACACATGATCGAGGGATTAAAAACCTGTAGAAAGGGATTTATTTTTTTAACATAAATAATGTTTCATTGGTTAATTTGTATAAGGCTAATATTATAATTAAATTCATAGATATGACATTTCAGGATTTATTTTTTGGAAGTTTAGTATGATTAAGAATATTTTGGGAAACATATTACAGGATCAAATTTTTTGACATTAAGATGATTAAAGATATTTTGGGAGGTGTTTTATTATTTTAAGTTATATATTCCCATTAGGATTAATATAATTTATTATTTTGTAATAATGGTCATATGTGTCTTATGTTTTATGTTAATGCTATGAGACAACATTTGATGTAATAATATTTTTTCATGTTTAATTCTTATATGTTTTTGGTTATATCTGAGTACTTATTTATGTAATAATCTATGTTAATCCATTATAATTTTTGTTGAATATTGGATATCAATGAATTATGTTTTTTAATATTTAATATTATTAAAATTTATAATACACATTTATATTATGATAAATAATTTTGAAATACCTTATTTTTCTTTAGTTGATTTTGTGATTTGATAGAATCTAATTCTAGTGCCTTGTGAATAATGGTTTCTCCCTTGACTACATGACATTTTATGGAAAATTTTATTTTAGTGGATGTTAATTATAGTATGAAATTATACATGTAAATAAATTATATTACATTCTGTTAATAGTTTAGATAAAAAATTTCTTAACTCTAAATAAATAATCCAAGAGAAAAATGAATTAACATAGCAATAAATTCTAATGAATTGATGGTTTCAACCACTATCACAAATTTCTATTTTATGTTCATGGAAATTTTTCTAATCATATTATATATAAAAAACTATTAGTTCTGCACTATGATTTTTCATTTTATTGTCTATGTTTTCACTTCCCATGAATGTTCTCAAACATGGAAACCATGTTATGTGATGAACATTATACTTATATTTACTTTTATTAAAGAGGATGTTTTATTAACCATTATTACAAAGTGGTTTTATAATAAAAATATATCCATGCATCAAAACATTTCATTCCAAGTAAATGTTCAAATTTAAGGGACATAATTTATTAAATAGAAGAAGAATTTAATTCCCCCAGCAATTAGAGGTGAAAATTATGATCAACATAAAATGTGATACACAACAAAGAACCCAAATAAATAAAGATTATTTAAATATGATAATTTTATCCTCTCCATTATAATTTTGTGTATGAGTAGGATTATGTAATTTATGGAATATATTTATTTCCCAAAAATATTTATCACTTTTATGTAAATAAGCCATTAGATTTTTGAAATTATTATTTATTCATAAAAACATGTTTTCTACTAAACTAATATTTTTTCAATTTAGGAAAAAATAATAATTAATTTTTTGAAAATATCTATTTTTTTAAAACAAAATAATATTTTTTTATCATCATTTAAATCATATGTTAGGGAGAAGATTTTATATTTTTTGAAAATACAAGGTTTTCAATGAATAGTTAAAAATATAGTTTGTATGTAAATTTTTTATTTCGTATGATAGTGAAATTAATTTTAAATTAAATTTATTATTTTAATTTTATTTTATGGTAATATCACTATTCAACAGTTATATTTAATTAAACAAATTAAGTTGAAATAAGAGTCACACTTGTTAAAACACTACCCAAGCATGGGATCGAACCAAAACTACCCCAAGCCCACCTCCATACACTAAGGGTTAACATATACATACCAAATAGAATAAGTAAAAAAAATAGATGTAGTGAAATCAGATATAAAAATAATGAGACGTATTAAATGAATCACGGTATGGTAGAAGGGGATGGACATAGTGAATCTCACCCCATCAAGAGTGTGATAATAGACTCATCCAAATGCTTGAAGCAAGAAACGGTGAGGAGCTGAACCACCCCCCCCCCCGACCCTTCATGACCTCTATCAATTGAGTAGACCCATACATCATTAAGAAGACAGTCACAGAAAGAATGTGGCATACACCACACATCTTCACCTGTCAGTGAAGGATAGTAACCAAGACCCAAAGATTAGATACTATAGCATTATATATATATATATAATGAATAGTCATAGAATCCCAAAACAGAGTTTATGGGGATTCCATATCACAACTCTACCTATAAATGTATGTATCCAAAAGTTCCAATGATAAACAATCTGCAGTTCCCAATACCTTATATATCATCCTAAAAGACACAAGATAGACAGGATTAAATCACCATACCATGATAATATCCACTTTTGGTATCACTAAATATCCTTCATAGTTTTTGATTAAGTCACAAGGACACATCATAGTAGGAATGTACACCTATATCTCATGATTCTTTTGGTAAGTCAACCAATGACTCACAACTATACAACATTGTCGAGAGAATTCTACAAATAGTAGGGAACTACACTACCCATCATAGAAAGAGGGTCATCCTATAATCATCAAGGACTATGTTGCCCAGTCCAGATAGAGGGTCATCCCTTGTATGACACCTTCAATACCACACTACCCTGCCCAGCTAGAAGGTATCCCTAAAATCAATGGGAACAATGATACCCATCATAGATGGAGGATCATCCCTAGTATCTCATCGTTGGATACTACAGTACACATCCTGCATGGCTTGTCAACCTAGAATAATTGGGGACTATGATACCTAGGACAGCTATATGTTCATCCATTGTATCTCGTCTTTGGGGACTACACAACCAAGCCTAGCTGGATGGTCAGCTCAAAATGTCCTCAAGAACTACCCTACCCAGCCTAGCTGGAGGGTCACCCTAGATTCTCGGCAGGGACTACACTACAATACACATTTGTGGTGGGGGGTGCATCCTATAATGCTTTGGTAATCCATTTTGATCAATGGTATTAATGTGCTTCGTCTCTATGTGTTCTGCTCCCAAAATATCCACATTATATCTCAAAATACTTATTCAAGGTAACCATGACATTATAAATGAAAAACAAACCAGATTGGCATCCCACTAGCAGGAATCCAAGTTCAAATGAAGTAGATATGAACAATTGAAGAGTGCTCAGTAGATCTCAAAAAGTACATGACATGTGAGGGGGGTCCAGACAACGTGTTTCCCCCCTTCATTGTTTCCCCATGTTTGTTGATGGAAATGGGGCCCATACCTTGTAGTAGTTCATTCCATGTAGGTTGACAACACAACGTGTTACATTTTTCCAAGGACAGGTCCATGTCTGTTAGATGTACATGTGTACACGGGCTCTATGTCAATGTACATCAGTAGGCTATGTGTTGGTCTATACAATACACTTCCCATGTAACCATGTTCTTTCTATATACTCAGTTCGGAGCATGTTCATATCTATGTCTCTTTCACACTGCTCATCTCACATCGAGAGGTTGTACAAGGGGTGTCATGGGAGTATACACCAATTTATCCTTATATTTTCCCAAATTATGGTGCCATCATCAAGGGAGGATATACACAGTGTTTTCATCATTAAAAAAGGCTTGTAGGAATGATTTTCTCAAGAATCATCAGATTTCCCAAAACATCTTTCGTGCTTCAATTATACTTCATATAGGGTTAGAGCCACCCGAGTTTTCTCTAATATTGTTTGATCTAGCCAATGAATGTATAATCTCTTATCTGTTCACCGTGAATTGCCCGTGTTCTAAAATTAGGGTTTGTATTGATATTCTTGATGCCTTAGTATCTTCCTTTCTATTTATATCATTATGAAACCTTAGGATTATTTAACATTTAATCAGGGAATTTCAAGATCCATTACTTGCTCATGATTCCTTCATTGTTCTCCAATTTCTCTCCAAATCTAAGGGCCTAATTGAGCTCAGGCCTCTTAGAAAATAGTGAAACAATGATCCATGGGGATTACAGAGTGATATATGTGAAGAAAGAGGAGAGGGAAGAACTAAAAACCAAGGTTTTAATCATTATTGGCCAAGTTTTCTTTACCTGTTATTGAGAATGGGGAAATGGGATTAGAACCTGCAATACACAATAATAAATTTGGTACTTAAGCTCATACAGAGTTTGGAATCGTGAGAGAAGGTGGAAGAATTTTTTTTAACAAGATAAAACATTTTATCAATGGCATAAAAATGCTCAATATGAATGTTACATGGATTGGATCATTTTAAAAAAAAACATGTTCACCAAGAAAGGAGGAGGATCCACTCTATTCGTCACATCTCGATCCATCTAGATCCAATGATTTATCATTTTTTTATTCATTTTTCTTTATTCAGCAGTAAAGAAGAGAGGAGGGGATAGTTCGTTATTGAAAAAAACAGGGTTTATGTAGAAAAATCCTCTTATTAATTATTATTAACCATTTATTATGATAGAAGATTTTTTTTTCAATTAATTGAATAAAATAAAACATTTAATCTATTAAACATCTCGCCAGTGAAAGAGGGATCTGAATGTCTTGAACCAACACATTTGAAGTTGCATATAGGGTAAACACCTCCTTACAAAACCAATCATGAAATAAGATTTCTGATATGATCAACCACTTTAGAGTTAATTCATTATCTTTAACTAACCACACGTGCATAATATAAAACTATATTAGAAAATTTTATAAAATTAATTTTGGGCACAACGGGCCTTAGAGTAACATGTCATCTTAGCTCGAAGCTCTGGATTAGTATTTATAAATATTTCAGTTTCTTATTAGGCAAAAACTGGGTCTCTATAATACTATGTTTTAATATAAATTTATCTATAAGTTTAATTATTCTCCAAAAAAATTTAAAATTAATAATTTTTCTATATTATAATTATTTAAATTAACCCTAAATGATAAATTAATTATGTTTATATTTTTGATGGTTTATCTATCTTTTTTATTTAAAATTAATTGATAATGATTTATAATTATTTTGTGAATGATAAATAATTACTTTCTTAAAAATGCATATTTTGGAAAAAAAAATATTTTCTTCATGCTTAAATGTTTATTATTATATTTAATTCCTCCACCCCTATGAATTTATTTTTATTAAATGTATTTCATATCATTGATAATTATAATTAATATCTGGTAATGTGGCCAAATTAACTTTTCAAATACATGAAAAGTAACTCTAGTAAATATTAATTACCATATTAAAAGTAATGATGGTTAATTAAGAGTCAAACTAATTTAACCATGTCTACAAGAAATTATACCTAGTAGTATGAATATTTATATTTCACATTAACTTATATAATTATTATACATATTCATTTTTTTACATTATAATTTTTTCTGTCATCAGCTTGATGAAGGTTATATTTTGATATGATAAAACACAAATTGTATTTTTCATTAATTTAATAATTCAATTCTGATATTAAATTTTAAATATTAATTTTTTTAAATAAAATACAATTTAATTTCATATTTTTAGTAAATAATGTTTATTAAAGATAAATTACATTTAAAAAAAATTTAAATAAGTTTTTTATAAGTTCTAAGAAACAATTATAATAAGTAAACCAAGAATTTTATAATAATTGTTTATTCTATTTTAAATTTAAATAATAATATGTTTAAAAAAAATTAATATTAATATTATTTTTGTAATCATCATATTGAAATTATCCAACAGATAGTTTTTCATAATTTTATGAGATAGTGGATTTTTTGGCTACAAAATTAAATACAATACAAATATATTATGTGTATTATGACCACATAAATACCCATACG
This sequence comes from Viscum album, assembly GCA_963277665.1. NCBI lineage: Eukaryota > Viridiplantae > Streptophyta > Magnoliopsida > Santalales > Viscaceae > Viscum > Viscum album. Next base: position 473,322,142 of record OY728141.1, on the reverse strand, counting down.
TAGTTTAATAAATGAAAAAAAAAGATTAAAGTAAAAAATATAGGTTTTCCCATTAATGTAATATTATTTTATTTCTATTCTATTAATTTTATAAATCCATTTTGAATCCCCGGAATCCTATTATATATTTTATGGTTATCGAACAGTTTCTTTAAGGAAATGAATCACGTCCACATCAACATGGGACTTGATTTAATAAATCATCCAATTACCTTATTAATAATAAAATAAACACTATTTTATAGAAACAAGGGTAAAAAATAAGTTGGTTTGTGGTTTAGGTTATTTTATTATTTATAGACTAAAACCAATGTTTTAGAAATAATATCAAACTCCCCACGCTTTTCTATTATACACCCTCCCAAACACCCTTTTTTAAAATAAATACCCCAGATCATGTAATTATTATTCCATAATATCTCTAGAGTTGATAAAATGTTCCCTAAATCATACAAGATGCTCATTTAGAACATTTGGGAATCACTATCTCATGTTTAAGGATTTTTCTATTGTTTTCTTTCAAGATCATCTTTTATAGTATGACACTTAGTTTATATTTTGTGACTTGTTTGGTATGTTTCTCTAATACCCAATTACATTGATTTTTTTATCGAATTATATGATATAAACCTTTAAATGACATTAATCCCTCCCATGATTCTTTACTTATACGCATTATAATGTCAAAATTTTTGAATTTATAGTTGTCTTCTAATCAATATTGAATTATCAATATTATATTATGCATTTCATATATATATATAATAATGTTATGATATGTAATTATATGTCATTATTACTAAATATTTTATGTATAAATTATGGGATACCCATTTTAATCTCATTAATACATTCTGTGAACATTTATATTCCCCATTTATGCTACTGAAATTACACCACTTGATTCCATGAAAAATAATTATGCAGTGAATACACATACTATTTCTTTTCAAGTATTATCACCATTTAGAACTTATAATTATATTAATGGGAAATTATATATATTTGTTTCTATACATATTGATCATTTTATAATGTATTATGATAAATTATTCCAAAATTTATGATGTGTGTGGAACACATAGCAATGTGAATGAAATGAAATTGACATGTGATTGAATAAATATATTTTGGTCTAATACATGGGGTATTGTTTTAGTATCATGATATGACATAAAATGTATTAAGTAGAGAATATAATCAATCAATGTAATTTTTACAACATGAATTCATGGATTTTAAACTTCACTAATGTTTCTAATTCCATGTTAAATGTTGTTTCCAAATTTCTCATTTGACTTTTTGTTACAATGACATTTCGTGACCTATTATAAATGATATTCATATTTATTCATGTAATTTATTTTACACATTGTTCATGTTTCATCCCTTTCCATGCATTATAACTCACCCCTTTCTTATGTTTATACCCAGGTTATCCCATACAGTTATAAAATATATAGAATTTTAGAGCATATTAAGGATGCTTTCAAGAATGTTGTTGTATAAAATGTTTATGGTATTACTATATTTATCTACTTCCAAAATAAGATATTAATATTGATCATTTTTTTTTGAATAATGTCTAATATTATTAAATAAACTATGAAATAGTGTTTGATAATGATGAAGGATATTAAAGGATATAGAAAAAATTCTACAGATCTTTGTAGGTGAAGGCTAATCATCAACCAACTGGGGGTATATTGTAATCATTTTTCATTATGAAATTGAAGATTTATGATGTTAACCAAAAAAATGTGTTGGTTAATATCTGTATGCCTTAAAATAATGAATTTATATCAGTGAATATGGGTAATTTTATGAAATTAGACCATTTCGTTCAAATTTGGGGGAATGTTCACAACTGATCATTTTTTATAACTATATTTGTTGGGGATAATACTTCTTCAAAAAATTTTTGAGAGTATACTTTCGTATAAATATTAATGCATTATATAGTGCGTCGAAAAAGTCTTACAAAAGGTGTTGGTTACACAAGTGAATTTGATTATGGATTTTCAACCACAAATGCATGTGTAATCAGTGAAAACTATTCAGTAGATATATGCCATGGTACGGGTATGCAACTCAGATGGGGGAAGGTGAGTATGAGTAGTTGGGGCCCAATATCCTACAAGAAACATCATAGAAGGTCTAGTAGATTTACATATGTATTGATATATCTTAGATTATGATGAATTTTTATTCTGATAAATGTTGATAACCCCATGAGATTATAGGGGTTGATATATTATTCATTCATGTCCCTCATAGATTGGTTCACTATAGGATTTAGATGTATGTAATGTTGGAATCTAGGATTGTTGGACCATTTGAAAATATAGGGAGGACCATTCATGCAAAAAAAATGATATGATCTTCTATATAGTCATTTTTTAAGAGTGATTATTTCAATATTCATATATTTTTTTGTATCTTGCTAACCCTTTTCATTTTATTGTTGTCGATGATTTTGATCTTGGGGATGATGTGTCTATTGAGAAGCATTTTATTCTTGTAATGGATTGCAGTTAAAAATTGTTATTTGGAATTTCCATGGTCATAGTCTGAGTGTCTGAAAACATGTCAGTTTTCATGAGGAGTCATGTGATATTTTTCAATAAATATGGTCTCATTGGCATACACTTTTTACTTTATAATCGTATAGATTCATGGGAGAATATATACAGGATGAGTTATAATATAGTGGAGAAATTATAAGATCTTGGACACCTAAATATGATTTACACGCATTTTCCAGTACCCTTTTGTCATTTTTTTGTTATAGAATTATTGTGGTTTTATTGGGGTTATTTTGGTTTCGATTGGAAAATTTTATAATTTTATGGGGATATGCATGATTAGTGAATAGTTAGGGAATACCATGTGATATTCCCTAAGAAAATGTTTTCCCATTATAGTGGCATAAGAGGTGGGACACAGTTAGAGCAGGGTTTGAAAAAATTGTGTGGAAACCCACCAAAAACCATGCTGCCTAAAATAGTGTGCATTTAAAAATTTATAGGAGGGTTTTTAATAGTTTCACCACTTAGGATATATCATTGATCCCATGTGTCGAAGAGCATGGTTTGGGCATATGGTTTTTGAAATTATGCTCCTACACTAAGGAAACTATTTATACAGGTTCTAATCCAAATAATAATTTTATAAAAAATAATAAACCCTCTAATGGTTTTCCTTATTCACTATAAAATGAATTATATAATTTCCTTCATTTTTTGAGAGACTAAAGTTTATTCAAATTCTCAAAAAACAAATTCCATAATTAATCAAAGATCCAATTGATTGATCGACTCTTCTACATTATGTTATCTCTTGCATATTTGATTTTATATCTCTCATATTTCCCAATTCTGAAGAAGGATGTGTTTTTGTACCCTTGGAGGTGGTTTAGATTTATTTTTTGTTCTTTTTTTATCTACATTTTTTGTTTTAGTCAAATATATTCTATTTTTTTATATATATATCAATTTTGTTTAATTTGGAATTTTATATTAGTGAACATTCGTCAATGTCAATGAGGTAGGTGAATTTCCATTTCCTATAGTATACATTTTTTTATGTTCATGTAATTGTGAAATTTCAATTTCTACATTGCAAAATTATTCTTTTAATTAAATTAAATAAGTGATTTCCATTCGATTGTGAAACCCTTTATACGTCCTATTTGACCTATTGATGAGTTATAGACCACACCATATGGAGTATCATGGAGGAGTTCATATCATATTGAAATGGTGAAATATTAATAATGAATGGTTGATAAAAGGGGAATTGTAAATATTGCTAATAAATGAATTTATGAAAAAATTTGAATAATGAAATATAATAATTATTGATAAATTTGATATGAAAATAGAACAAAGAGTTTTAATATTTTTGAATAAGTTATAAGAAAAATCAGAAAACTCAAAATACCAATGATTTTATAGAATAATACCCTAAGACCCTAATATATATTTGTTTCAATGTTATCATAGTGTTATGGGGTAGGGATGACTACTCCAAATACCCACGGTGTGACATACTACTACAATTGGAACCCATTGTATGATTATGAAATTGTAATTAACTGATTAATGATATCCCATTAATTATTGAACTATGATATTCTTATGGTTTTTATTCAGACTTTGGTATAGTATGTATAAGTAATTATTGGTATGGGTATTATCATGAACCCATGATATTTTGTGTTGAATTAAAGAAAAATTAATGTCAAATTTATTGAAAGTTTTATTTGTAAATTATAAATTAAAAAACTACGTAAAATATAAAAAAATGAATAATAATTCATATTAAATTAGTGGTGTCCCGCTGATATTTAAACATTCCACACAAGGGCTACCAAATCGGTGCTGGAATAGACTTCATGTTCCCAAGACAGGATAACAGAAAGACCCATTTGTTAGATGGATGAGTTGGTATATAGGAAAGAGTTTAGATGCGGGAACCACTAATAATTTTGGGATAGGATGTGAGCTTCTATGGAGACTTTATTTTAAAGTAAAAATTTACACATGAAATAGATATGGCATGAAAATTCTACATCTTTGGTTTTTTTATATTGTTTTTCTACTTTGGGATTACCATGTGATATTGGACGTCATTATTATTGTATTATGTTTGGTTATTATTCATAAATATTTGTCAACGATTTAGTGATATAAACTATTTCACTAATTTGATAATTATGGTAATTAATTCCCCATATTTATATTATACCCTTACATATAGTGAGAATACTACGGCGTATGGGAATGTACAACTGGGTTCATGTACCTAATCGTCTCGAGGCACCAGCATGTGGCACCTAGGTCATGACTGTACAATATATATTGAAAAAATTTTGTAATTATCATTCTCATAATCCTTCCATTTATCATAGATCAAATTTTCATCTCATTAAAAAAATTATTCATGGATTAATATGTAATACCAAGGAGGTCTCTCAATAAATAATTATAAATCATACCCATGATATTTTTATTCTATTTATTCATAAGACATATCTAAAAATATTGTATCCATAATATAATGATGAAATTTGTCTTGTAAATATTCATATATTTTACTATGTTTATTTTACAACCGCATACCACCTAATATATATATAATAGGATATTAAATTAATACTAGTTATTATGTTTGGATTGAAACCTCCATATAGAAATACAATTAATTAGCACAACAATAATTAATGTATGGGTTTTAAAATAGATTAATTTTTTTATGTAATATATTAATGATGTTATATTTATTATAAATATGAGAATTATCATTTACAGTTATTCAATTACATCGATCCAAAAATGGAATCATCACTTGTTCATCCGAAAATCTACCATCTCCACGTATTGATGTAATTTACATTTCATTACCCATTTACAAAAATGGATATAATTATGAAAATAATGAATGTAGAAGGTATTTATATCATGAATAAAATTATGTAATTAGATGAAACATAATAAATTCTCCAGGACCATAACATATAATGAATAGTACACCTAAATAATTATGTACTAAATATATGAAATGATGGAAAAAGTAGAGTATTTGTAATTTAAGGATTCTTAGATAATATATATATATTATATATGATACTACATCTGCTAATATGGTTATTTTATAGATTAATACAATATTTAATATATTAAATATGAAATCAAAGCACTTACAATGATTGTCATTCATGATGTAACATTATCACTAACGCATTATCATATTCAATGGCCACATTAAATATTTCACACAAACATATTATATGATGTTTGATTTCAACCTAGGGATTTAATTTATAAATAATATTGACATTTATATTTCAACATGATCCATATCATATTATTTTATTACATGACCATTTATTCAAATGATATCAAAATTAGAGGGGGAATTTTTCTCCCAAATTCTATTCATCGAGATATATATTAATTTAATATAGTGATTTCATATATCTATTGTGTAAATAATATTGAAGAATGTATTTTTTCACAATTAAATATTTATTAATTAGTTTTTATATACTTATTATTTTTAGTTATTTATTTCTATATGATTCAAGTATTGATAAATCTTTAAGAGATTTATATTATAACCTGAATCTTACAAAGATAATTTAGGAATTAATCTTACAATTAAGACATTATGTGGTATATTTCTTCAAATTAATATATATTTCATTTTAATAAAATTATATCAATATATTTCATTAAATAATTTTATTTTTATATATTTACATACTCGGGTAACCATCATAATTCCTTAATGAAAACATGACACGTTTTTCCCTTCAATATAGAATAATTTTTTATTTTTCAGTATCTTCGATAAAAATATATCAATATTGTTTTAAATTTATAAAAATATTTTTAAAAAATATTTTTTTTTTCATATTTAACATTCAAAAATAATTATATAAAAATATTTTATTTTTATTTTCCAAAAAAAATTGCTAAATTTTTTCCCTTTAATGTGAAATAATTATTTTAACATACACTATATGAAAATATATATTAATCTATAAAAACATTATATTATTTTTCTTATGATTTAATATGAATATGATAAAAGTTTAAATTATTCATACTTTATTTTTATTTTATATGATTATAGTAATGAAATATACAAAGAACCCAATTATTTTTCATAGGTTATTATATAATATTATGATCAATATTTTATCTTCTAGTGAAACACTTATATTTGGGTTTTTTTATGTAATGGGGTGGTTGGAAATTATAGTATACTCAAACCAAATGAGAAAACACCGTTATTCATGAGACAATATGTATTATAAATGGTAATGAACCTAGTGAATTTATGGAATTTTTAGAATAACATATTCTTTAGGGGTGAACTATGACTATGGAAATGACAGAAAGGGGACTAAATACATTCTATAAGGATAGTTTTACCAGGGATACTTAACTAATGAAATTATTTTCTATTCTTATGTTAATTTCAAATATATATATATTATTCTTAATATATGTGTTCATAGGGAAGGTATGTTTATTGATTATTACACATTCTTATTCCAATGTTCATTTGATTGATTATAATTTATTCTATGTTTCATTATTTTAAAAAATGAATTTATTGTAATGAATTTGTAATGTTTAGATCATTTTGTCATACCATTATTTTCATATTATGTTGATAAGTGATATTTTATTGATATCTTTTATGTTTACACTTACTGAGAAATTGATATAACCATTTCATATGTTTCCCTTATTAAATATATATTAAAATGATTTAATTATTTTATTTATTGAATGGTTATAGTTGTGAAGAACATAATTATAAAGGATATATATACATTATTTATAGAGTGTTTATGTTTCCATGATTCCAAATACACTAAACATGCATATTCCTCAATGGTGTGTTATTATGTAATGTGTTTAATATTATTCTAAAATGATGTAATATTTTGGTATATATATTATTGTTCACAATAAATATATATAAAAAAAATAATAGATATTTAATGCCTAAATATCTGAATTCCAATTAATTAGGGATAATGAAGCATATATAACCTGCGTTAAAATATGTACTGTGTGGGGAACATGAATAATTTTCTAATTAATTTAAAAACATTACTATAATGGGGGATACCCCAAATTACTATTTTAGAGGCCAATGGTGAAATATCAATCTTTTATAACCAAAATATATAAAGTATATAATGCAAATAATTGTGTGGTATGTAAACTCAACATACATTAAAATATAAAAATCTAATTAATCAGCCTTTGGTTTTATTCAATGTTTTATTTTTTTCATATTTGAAAACTACATTTATATAAACACTTGTATTTACATGGTATAGTTATTAGTTTAAAATCCTTGAGTAAAAATTAATTAATCAGTGATCAATTGATATTCAAAATTTTCATTTGTGAGTATAATCATTCAATAAACCCGATGGATATATTAACTGTTGAATTTTATATAATATATGTGTTAAATTGATAGTGAAATTATATTTCAATGAAAAAACTATATAATAATGTAATTTTCAGTCATCTTTATGTGATAACATAAAATTATCATCGAAGGAGTTATGTACATCTAGAATATTTATATACATCACATCCCTTTTCATTCTTTATGTATACAAATTGATAAGAATTAGAATAATGAGAATGAATAAATATAATAGATGTACCGATTATTTTAGAATAAGTATTTTTACATCTTAGTTATTTTTATAACCGTATTCGGGATAAAGAGGTAGAGTTCTCAATCGAACTCATATCTTGATCCAAGACTATATTAATGACCATATTGAGAATTTTATTTGAGGAGTAAGTAGAATTTATAAATAACAATAATTTTATTTGGAGAACATTTTTATCCATCCATGTGTGTATCCTTATGGATATCCAAAAATCATTGAATAGAAAAATGATGGATTAATGAGATTATGTTACGATTATAGTTAACATTATATTTATAATATGAATATAATGTTCCCACATGAAATGGTTGATGATTTGTTCTAACAACTCTATGGGGATTAATTCTACTCTGGGAATGACCTCTTATCAGAAAATTGATAATTAATCGTGAATATATATTATATACCTGGGACTACCACCTAAAGATGATATACATATTTTTATATTATTTTTATTCCATTTTAATTTACTTATAATCATAATATATTTATTTATTTGATAAAAAAATTAAGGACAATGTTTATCATATTTTGATACCTTTACTAATTTTATTCAGATATTATTAAATTATTATTTGGTACATGAGTATTAAGTACGGGTAACATAAAATATATGAGGAAAGTGGATATTTTTAGTAAAATTAATATATGAATGTTATATTTTCTAAAAATCAAAATATTAGAAAACATCAAGAAAGTGGGGGAATATCATTGGATCTATCATAGGCAACTCTCATTGATGACTGGATATATCCTATAGTAGAAACTTATATTTTTAGTTTCCAATTAAATAGTGGATGTTATTGTTGGTTTGGGTAAAATCTTTGTTTTATTATTCATAATCATTGTTTACATGAAAATTAGTAATGTTTATCCGAATAAAATAATATGAAAATTGATTCCTTGAACTAATGAAGATGTTTGTTGGTGAAATTGTACAATAATTTCACTTTTATAGGGATTTATTTTTTATTTATAGTGATGCATCCTTAAGGGGAATTTTATGATTTCTCATGATTGTTATAAAATTGGTTTCATATGAATTACAAAAGTTAATTCCAAATTAATAAAATTATTTTACTCATGATTTGGGGTCACCTATAAAAAAACATATAATTAATGATATATAGACACTGTATTTCATAGAATAATTGTGATCTAGAAACCAACAATCATAGATTGATGAGAATATAAATAAAAAATGAGAACATGAGAAACAAATATCATTGTAGTTTCTTAAGAATATTTTTTATTTTATCTGTTTTCAACATTGAATATAAAATACTCCAATGCATTGAGTTGGAATGTCCAATTAGTTCTAGCAATGATGATAATCATAAGAGTATACTGGGTCATGGAACATGTAAATTTTGAAATGGAAGTGATAAAAAATAAATAATTAGTTATATGAAAAAATTCCCCTTCAATAATTAAAATCCAAAATGATGAAAAAAAAAGAAAAAATATTATGTTATAAGGTAACATAAATACTGATAAAAATCAGAAGTGTTCTAAGTTCGGTGTAGATAATTTTGGAGTACTATGGATTTATACAAGGATATGTATCCCATATTAAATATATTTAAATGGCCATCTGATTGATGAAGAATACATCTCTATATTATCTATGAATCAATAAATGGAAATGGTTTGTAAATTTATGAATAATCAATATAATTAAGGATTAGATTAAAATTTAGATTTTTTTATATACAAAAAGTAATTATTTTTTATAGTTGATAAATATTGGGGAAGAACTTCCCAAAGGAGAGATTATCCCACAAACCATACATGTATAGAGGCTTTGATACATCACAATGGATATTATTTTTAGACATCATAATATATTTGACAAAAATAAATATGTATGGGTAATCCTTGATAGATTAAAAATGCATGCTCATTTGATAGATATAAAAGATGATATCTCACTTGATATCCTTAATAATATATATATATTGAATATGTGGTTACATTTCATGGGTTTACACTGTCCATTTAATCAAACAATGATCAAAATTTTCATTTTTTAAATATTACACTAAGAATTTTGTGAAAAGAGAAATAAGTAATAACACATCATATCAACCAAAAATATATGGTTATTAATTGATTAATCATAAAACATTAGAAGATATTTTATTGTATACATTAATTGATTTATAATCTAGTTACGACTGAAATATACTAATTTTTTAATTATATTATAAAAATAAATCCAGTTGCTTATACAAATGAATCCTTATAAAGACCATCATACAATGTGGTGAATATGTAAATTATTATGTGGTTATGTTTAAGATGGAAATAAACTACTATATATTCTATATTCCAATCATGATCTGAATCATTTTTTCCAAAAATAAAATATTTCATAGTATAGTTGAGAAATATATATGTTTACAATATAAGGATAAAATTACAATTTAACATTATGGATCATTTGTTCTTATTAAACCCACAATGATAAGGTTTCATAACATTAAAAAATATGTATAAACTATGTGAATTGTATATTGGACCTTTATAGAATTTGTTTAATATTACGGAAAATTCCTAGTCTGTAACGCTACCTTTAATTATTTCCAATGTCCATGACATCTTCAACATGCCCCAATAGTAAAATTAAATTTCAAACCCAATATTATTTAAATATATAATCGTTATGGGAGTGGAACCCAACCTATCATCTATATAATAATAATTATAGTCTCATATTAAAAGGGTAATAGTTTAGAGGATCAATAAATCCAAACTTTTGAATGTATTGTAATGAAATAATCAGTTCTAAGGAGAAACCAAGGAGACTAAAAACTATTATCAAAGAATTATCACATTTTTTAAGGTATTAAAAATATTTCAGGATGAAATTTCTTACGGGAAGAGAATGTAATAGTCCAACATTTTTCATTTCAAAATAATGAATGTTTGGAAATGAAAATTTTAATTTTTTTTATTATAGAGTAATATTGGAAATATTATAAATTTAATAAGACATTACATATCACTAATTTGTATTTACTATAATAGATACAAACAATACATGAAGATAAATAAAAATGACCAATGAAAAAATAGTGATAATCTCAGCAAGCATGAATTCTTCATTTTACATCAGTCCAACTATAAAAACATTAAAAATATAAAATAATATATATGAATATCATAGTAATTTTCAATTTATTTTTCGGCCCTTTGTATGTGATGTAAAGAATACTAATTTATGATAATAATGGAATAAATATATGGTATAAATTTAAAACATGGTATTGGGATTTTTTATTTAACCTGAAATTAGTTAATATAATGGTATTATATTATAAATGTTGGTAATAATGTTTAATTCGATATATATTATATAAATAATAGTGAAAATGGTAGTTGATATAAAAGGGATAAATGATAACCTCTTTTGGTAGTATCATGCCATTTTAATCTTGTTTATATGAAACTATGATAAAGGTAGCATCACTAGGATTATACAATTACAATGATCATATAATAATTCAATAAGGATATATTTTTTTGAATTAGAAAAATTAGTAGCTCATGTATATTGAGATCACCACTAACGTAATGATACATAATCCACCCCTAAAATGTACAGCCATCACACATTATACACATATAGATTATTAAATATTATTAAGGTGTTATGAATCATCATATTTGTATGTTAAAAGTGGAATTATCTGTATAAATTAAATGATAGATTCATTAATCCCATATTAATTATTTTCTTAATAAATAAACATGAATATGATATGAATATGATAAATATTGTTTAGGGGAAAAAGAAAAAAATCATTATTGGGAAATTTATTATTAAAATAATAATTTATAATAAATTCTATTATTTTTATTTAATCTTTTTTACCTAAAATATTCCTATAAACCAATTTATTTTATTATAAATGATAGTATTATTTTTGAAAATGTAAATTTAATTTATAAGGGAGATAGTGTGCATTATGTATTAAAATGATTTATTATTTAAATAAAAAATATTTAAAAGATTAAATTCAAATAATTAAAATATTATATAGACTTTAATAAAAATTATTTATGAAACAAGTTCATCAAAATATTGTCTTAGTGAAATTTTTTAGAATTAATAAAACATTATTTATCATTGAATAGTAAAAATATAGTTATGTTTTTTGGTATGTTTTACGAGTTTCTAAATATGAAATAATGGTGAAAAATTTTATAAAAATGAATGAAAAACCAAAAAAATTATATATTATATTTGGATTACATTAATTTAAAATTAAAAACCTCTAAATAATATTCTATGGTTTAAAATGGATATTAATGTTTTAAAATGATATATTTTTTGAAAAAATATTTTCTCATAGAAAAATTTATATAATATACTAATTGATAAATTCATGAATAAAATATTTCAAAATCCACATCCTTAATTTTAAATGATTCCTTACAAAATGTTATCTAAAATAATGGTCTTCCATTTTCAACAATCTATATTCCCAGGAAAATATTTTAAAATTTAAACAAACATATTCCTATAGTTTCTATAATTAGCAACCTCTCCACCCTACATCATTCACTCCGAGTAAATTATACATGAATTTCACATAATTTACCTAATATGGGGACTATAAAATGTGTCAGTAATATTCTGTTGGACACCCCACAAGGTTTATGAAACTATCTTCAAATCTATGGGGTTCTCATAATATATTTTTATCAATGTATTTCCAATGTAGTTAATCGTTTATATTCTAATATATGACATCATCCAGAACTCATGATGATTAAATTATATTTATATTTTTTAAACTCAATTAAAGACTAACATTCCATCCATTAACAACATTTCAAAAAACAATATATTTACTAGTATTAGTATTAAAATCATTCAGTGATTTCCAATGAATCCCATTTATGGTATGAATTATAATCGAAAACAATATTCAATGTTATTCATAGTGATATAATTATATTTTTTTTGATATTTACAAGTATGATACATGTGTCCCCATTAAATGGTTTAATAATAACGAAATTATCATGTTTTATATAACAAATGTATTTAATGATTTTATTCAACACTTGTTAATTAGTCATGATTTCTCCATAGTAAAATAATATATTACGATAGATTATAAAATAAAAAATTAATACCTATGTAGGGACCAATAATACTCCTCCAAATAATTGTGTTTTTGAATTAGTTTTTAGAGACGAAATATTTTATTCTTATTTTGTGAAGCACATTACTACAATATTTTTCCAAGCCTCCTTATTTATCATTTTCGTTATTCTTATAAATGTCTCAAAATTTTTATCAAATTTATATAGTATTTATCACATATTTATTATTCTCATTTGACATTTATCAAAAAAATTAATTCATTTGAAAAACCCATCTGAATTTTTCTTTTTAATCCCTTATTACGTATTATAATCATCTTTTTATATTAATGTTTCAACTAATGTAAATATATTAAAGTGATTTATCCTTGTACTAATTAATAAATTATCTATTTAATATAAATAAATTATTTTTATTTTTAAATTATCCTTATATAATTCATTTTTTTTTGAAACAATAATCCAATGAACTAAACATAAAAATTATTTTGAAGTTCATAATTTAATAAATTGAAATATTATAATGATTAATAAAATTTATTAAAATTTTAGGACTCCATAAATTGATAAATATTATTTATGGGGTCTAACTATAGATCCACAAAAATTAATAAGTAAATTATGATGAAATTAATGATTTTTTTGGGACATGTTGAATATTATTCAATATGTGACATTTTCAGGAAAATATTCAGTTGTGTTCTCTCATAATTAAATTATCTTGTCATAAAATAATGGATGTTTCCTAATACATATAGTTACATATTACATTAATTTTAGAATTTATTTATATTTATAATTAATAATTGAAATATAAAATATATAATCAAAGAAAAATGAGTTTTTTTGAGTTATAAATCAATGTGTAAACCCAAAAACAAGAAAATAACCATAATCTTATCCTATAATTAATGTTTATACAATACTCCCACCTCCTCCATAACCTCGCTCTCCTCTAATATAAATGACATGGAAATGAATATTTTACCCATAATTTTTTCTTTGGATTCCTCTCATCCACTTTTTATAATAAATAGTTCTTCACGATTTATTACACTCTATCTATTTCCATTACAATCATAAATAGTTTCACACTTCCATAATCTTATTTACCTATACTAAAACCACCTTTAGAACCAGTATTAAATTTACTCCTAGATGTATGGGATCAAATTAATGAAGCAAACCAAATATCACAACCATGAAAACAAAATCAATCATGGAAAAAAATAAACCCCAACCATCAAGGAAATAAAAAACCTAAACCCAATTATAATCTTTTAATCTTTCTTCCAGACATTATCCCTCATCCCACAACCCTTCTATATCATCCCCAATGGAGGGATACCAAAAAAAACTGACAATATATTGTATTAATTTAGTTCCATAAACCACCTAGAACCATTCTCGAGAATACAAATGGTGGCTATTATGACAAAAAAGAATGTTGACATGTTGTTTTCTAATATACAAAATTTGAAGAAGAATTTATTGAGATACTATAGTACATGTACATGTGTAATTTTATTTTGATATAGATGATCCATGAAAAAATATTTTGTATGAATAAGTATCCAAAGTAGATATAAGAGTTTTTAGGTTATGTTTAGAAAATGTTTGAAACCATGTGACATATCATTGATGGAATTATTGTAAAGCATAGAGTTTAGAGTATAGAATTTATAGGGAAAAATAATTATGTAGAAATATCCATGGAATCGAAAAATAATTTGCCACACAAATTTTTGTTTTACATTTCTTATTACCCCAAATATTAATATGAAATCAATTTAACCAAAATCTCTTGATTAAGTGGGCCTTCACAGGATTTTCAAATAGAAACCATCTAATGTTTTTTAGAAAGGTAATAGCTCATAGGGTAATTTAGTAAATGGTGGTTTTTAATTTTTCCACAGGTATATTAGATCAATTAATCAACATAACAATTAATTTATTATATTTAATGTTGTATTGTTGAAGAATTCATTAGGGAATCAGATTGGAGGAAATATCATCATTCAACTAGTGACGTATTTGGGAGTATTTTTTACATCCTTTATAAGAACATATTTAGGGATTTCACAAGATATTTACTTCTATAACCTTTCCAAAATTGGATTATTGAAAAAAAATGATATTTATATATATATATATAATTATATTTGGAAGGATATATAAGAACTGAATGATCAGTATTATACATATCAAGGTTCAATGCTACCCTCTAAAGTACACCCTAACATGGAAAATGAGGGACATAATATCCATCATCACCAATAAAAACTATAGAGGTATGCATTCATTATATTTTTCCTCCATAAAGATATGTATTGAAAACTAAAATGCTATATTTATAAAAATATTTTTTCTTTATCAAGGGATAACATTTTTTCACATTACTCATAATGAATGGCCAACGCCAATCTTATTGAAATCTTGAGATAATAAATAATTTAATGAAAACAATTCTATCACTACATATTTGGTATCCCTTTCCAAATTATATATATATATATATTTCCCAACTACATTTCGATTATTATTTACACATATTATCATAAATTGTGGATCTAGACTTGAACATTTAATTAATAAATTAATATAAAATGAAAATAATGTGGTATTCCATAGATATGATTCACGATCATAAACTATATGATCATCCTGTTCGATAGAGGACTTATAATTAAGTCTATGACTGAGAGGCGTCAAATAATCCACTCAATGATTTAATGGTTAGCCTGACTATTGTCCTGAAAGACATAGAGGATGTTGATTGTTAACATTTTGTTAATCCTCATATCTATATGGTGGAGACACGTTTGGAAAAAGATTAGGTTATTCATATTTCTTCTATAACATACAATAGTGCCACTCATTTTTTTTCATTTATTGGCTATTTGTTTATTTCTATTTTTGTATCTCATGTATTTAAAAACATTTTGAGTATAACTCTTATCTATTTTAAATCATTGATAAAATTCATGTATGATTGATTTACTCATAAACATATTTATGATATTAATTTTCTCTATATATTCATTAATAACATTCAAGTATTTTTTTTGAATTATTGGAACTACCAACAATTACGGATATCACTAATTTTTCTTGATTCAATTAATAATTTTTTTTATGATGAGGTAGGTTTCAAATAGTTTTTTCACTCTCTCATATATTTTTCCTTTTTTATAGTTAATTGTCATTGTAGTTTTCTATTTAATTCATCCCACCTTGATCAAAAATAATGAGGAATCTATTTAAATATTTTTGAGAATCATTATATGATGAGTCATTTTTATTAAGAAATCATAATTAATAATATAATTTAGAAGAAACGTGATAATACAAATAAAATAATGCTAAATTAATTGAAACTGATTTAATATTAATTTTTTATTGAAAAATAGTATGTCTATTTAATTTAATATAGAAATATGTTTTTAAATTCCTTATATTCTTTTTAATTAACTAATTAGTTGTCATTAATATACCGAGTCATTTTGTAAATTTTTATTTCTTAGTTTTCATTGGTTTTGTGTGTAAATTTTTTATATTACATCTTAATATATCATAGTGGAGATAAATATGCATTCATATCAATAAAATAACATTAATTTTATTCTTATAAAATCAATGTATTTTTAATAGAATTTAAAATTTTTTGGAGATGGATTTATTTTAATTTTACCAATAATATTTAGAGAATTTTCATGAAATTGATCCACAATTAAACACATAGATTAAATGAATATACTTTATTAAAACTAATATTAAATATCGAATGTTTCCTCTAATCTTTATGATTGGTATAATTTCATGATTATTCTTTTAATAATTTAAATTACTAATTTTGGTGGTTCGTGCTCTTTTATATGATAATACTATAAATAACATTGATTTTAGCCTTTCAATGAAACATTTGACGATTCTTCACTACAATCATGACTATAATACATTGGTTCCATGAAAATTTGAAAAGTAAATTGAAAAAAATACCAACAAATTAATGAAAAAAGATAACATTCTAGGATACAATGGATTTACCAATGACATGATACAACTTCTGCATTAATGATTTTTTATAAATAATAGTTTACCTATTCTATTAGTTAGGGTGATTGAGGTTGTTGCTCAGTTCAATGTTGATTTTTTATATCATTCTAATAGAAATATTTTATAAATTAATTTTGATATAAAAGAATAGAATGTTAAAAATTGGGAGTTATTTATAGTTCGTTCTAATGATTATTCTGTAAACCTGTGAGATAAAAGAGATAAAATTAATTGTAATAAGATGAGGGGGTGGTGGATGTAATGGAATGAATATATCACCTTATTTATAAAGATATATACTTGCACTTCCAACCAATTAATTCACATTATCCTAATATAAGCCACGAAATGTGATGCTAAAAATAATTTAACCAAATATGTATGGTCACATTATCTTTTTGATTTAATTTCAATATTGGTATATGGGTACATTTTAAATCTATAGATAATGATTGCGACTATCAAATTGAGAATAAATTCAGTTTACATTTATCATTACTAGTTATTGAAATTATAATTTAAATGTAAATCCCAACACAAAAATACTTCTTTAATGAAAATTAAAAAAAATCATAATTTAAAAGAATATTGATTGGTGGAAAATTTATATATTTATGGTTTACTAGACTCATACAGGGAATAATTTCTACTTTATTTATTAGTTTTAGTTATTAAATTATTATATATTCATGGTTTTATTTGATTAATTATTATTGATTACTACTCTCCTTATAGATTCTTTTTGAGTTTTACATTTCTTAAGAAAAAAGAATTCGTGTTTGAGGAACATTGATACATTCAAGTCATAATAAAATTATTTTTATTTCCATGTTTTTTAAGCCTAAAAAACATAACATTTTTATTTAATCATGATTTGTTTAAGTGTTAATTAAATTCATAGTTGTTGATTCTAAGAAGGATTAAAGAGGAAATATAGGGAATTTAAACCATGGAATCTGTATTAATGGAATGACCAGAATCAATTCAAAATATTTCTATAAAATTCATATACTTACAATTGAAAATATGATTATACTTACCACAAAATATCCATTATTGATGTAAATATTAAAACACATTATATAATTATTACATTAAAGTTGGACCACGTCATGAATAATGATTTAAGAAAAAGAAAACACAATACGTGAATAAAATCACCATTAGAGATGATACATCTACAATGATGTAAAAAGGTTATCTCGAAAATAGATCATGGTAGAATATCATAAGTTAGACTAGTTTGGTGAAAGTGTTAAACAAATCATTATGGTTATAGAGTGGGGTAGCTAAACAAGAGGTAATGACTAGTGGCATGGTACCCACATTGATAAAGTAATGTACAATCTAACGTAAAATCACTCCATGGATATATATGAATTCTTTCATGTAACACCACATTGTTTTGAAAATAAATTGAAATAAATGAAATAATGAGCATCCACATAATGAATAATTGTTTTATATAGATAATTTGAAACTATCCATTAAATACAATTTTTTTTGCTTCTTTGATTTTAATTTAAAAAATATACATATATGATTGTGATAAGTAAGATGTTGGGTGTTTGATATAACTAGCTGGTTTATTGTGTACAGTAACTCCCACATATGAATAGTAAAATGAATAGTAATATGACACTTCTGGATAGTAAATCATTTATTATTTTATTTTCTTAACATTATAAGATAATGACATCTTGATTAATTTTTCAAGGATATATAGAATTAGTTATAGTTTTAAAATTGATATTTTTCGAATGAATTATGATTTAATTTTAAAATTAAATAAATCATATTGAAAAAATTATATTAAAAAAATGGAGTTAATTTTTTAATTCTACATGAAAAAAAATGGATATGTTGATTTATTGGATTTTTCTGAGATAGTTGATGTTTTGGTGAACTGTAAAAATACAGTTTATGTTTTAGGTTTGTTTGATAAAATAATAAAACTATAATAATGATTTAATCACTCTTGTAGACACATTAGGGATAAAATATAAAATGAGTTTCCCCAACTGGCCAATCTATTGTAAAAATCCATGGTTTTTCATGTACCACTAAAGAGGTGTCTTTGAAATTAATTAAAAACTCACCCACTTTCATGATAAATACCACCCTCACTCACTCTTCCTCTCACACCTCTCATGATTTTATAATTGTATAAATTATAACCAATAGAATTTATGTGTCTCTATCTCATTTCCATTACCGGTTGGTCTCACCAAAATGACAAATCCAGGGTCCTTAAAGATGATCTCATGGACAAGAGTTCAAGAGGAAAAGATCCTCTTTCATTTTCTTGTGTTTTCTTTTCAATTCATCTATTTTATTACGCTTTTCTAATCCCCATATCCAAGAGGAATTAAATCTAAATTATAATATATACAATATATTTTTATAATTTTTACGGAATTATTTTTCATCATTATTCATCTCATGTTCAACTTATTCTAAAAATAAAAACATTTTTTGTGATGTGTTGATTTACTGACATTATGGAAGATGTGTCTTTTTTTTCATTTAACTTGTTCATATGTTGGTTTAAAACAATTTTAATGGTTAATATTTTTTAAATAATATTATAGGACCTCTTTTATATTATTAAATTATCATATATTAATAATATTGAGTTTATATTATTAAACAAGTTTGTGATTATCGAAGAACTATTGAAATGATCTAAACGAATATCACTACTGATTTATCTAATAATTCATCATAACAGCATATCAAAAATTATTTAGGTCAATGTTTATTAATATAGAAACATATTAACACCATTTCATTCCACAATTTTAGTTTCTCTTTTATTCGATATGAATATCTATTACGAACCAACAATGGAAACCATGTAACGAATACACACGAAACAATGTAAATAACAAAATATTATTTATAATTTGGTCGAATAATGTTATAATATGATTATATAATGTTTCATAATCATTAATATTTTTATTCAAAATATTAATTAAAAACTTTTATCCATTATACAGGTGGTTTGAACAGTTATATGTAAGAAAACCCTGGGGTAATAGAATTTTAAACCCAATTTCCATTCTTAGGGATTAGCTGCTACATTATTCATTATGTGGTAACATGATTATTTATGTGATGTTTTTCTATTTATATTTTGTATTATTATGTGTATATAATATTTATACACATACTCCTTTCATTCTATTTAATTATCACATTACTTATATGATAATTTTAATAGACATTCATTAAAAAATCACTTTTAAATTTCTATTTTAGGAAATTAGAAAGAAATGTTTTTATTAAATTATTCTAGTTTTGTGAATATGATTTTGTTTTTGGGAATTGTTTATGATTTAGGATGGGATGAATATCTCCCTCAAACACATTGGTTATGTTTATGTTGGATGGAAGCAATATGGTTACTCCAAATTTTACTATGATACTTACACTATAAGGTAGTAGTTAGGGATAAATTGTAACGTAGTTTTTAGGGCTATAGATAATAAAGTAGCTGCGAGGGTTACAATATAAGTATGAAATTCCCAAATATTGGTCTATGGTTATAAATTTGTTATTTAATGTTTAATTTAAGTCTCATGTTTCACAAAATTATGTTTATATGCGTGAGAAGTATGTCTTTGGGAAAATGATTTCCTATGTTTTTTAGTATTCATGGACTAGTGGTTTATTTCATTATTTTTATATTTTTTACTAGGGTTTTTATGACCATCCCATGTTTTTTAATGTTATTCAATGATTAAAAGTTTTTTTATTAGAAATAAGGAAGTAAATATTTTTTCAAAAAATCGTGTTGTTGTCTTGTGTTCAAAATTTAATGGTTTAAATGAAATGGATATTGATTTAATGGAACCGACATTGTGTTCTTGTGGGTTGATATGTAAATGTTAGGTCCTACATTATAAAAACTCTTTAATTAAGAGATCATTGGGAATGAAAAAAACTAAAATATATTATAAATATCTATATTATGTATTGTTTAAGGCCGGACCATTATTGTTTTTATCATAACATAGTTTAGATAACCTAAAGTGTTGTGATAATGTTAATAGTATAACATAAATGAATATTTAATTATTTTTATGTTGAAATGGTATAGAATTTAAATATTACAATTATTTTTCATCTAATCTATGTTTGTTCAGAATGGTTTTCCACAAAAGAAATAGGGAATCTAATGTTGGAAGGAAACGAGAGGCAGATATCATTCCGAATACGCAACCTAGAATGGTGGGAATTGGAAAATAGAAGTTTATCAGGGTAATTTGTCAGCTAATACATGAAATTAATAGATGTTAAATCAATTGAATATAAAAACAAGATATAACAAAAAGGAACAAGATAATAGTGGAACATTTTATGAGGAAACTCTCTATTGATTTTAGTGTATAAGGTGATTTATTAGCAACTAAATGATGGATTAAATCCTTTGAAAATATGTTACATGTTATGGAATGTTCAGATAATCAAAATGATTGTCTCTCTATTTTTCATTTTAATGGTGATGGTTATCATTGTTGGCCAATGGACAATAATATAAGAGATATATAGAACATTTAATCTTTATATTGGTGAGAATTTATAATTCATTTCATTGAAATATATTTTCCCATGCTGGTCCAATATAATTATGTATCCCAATAGAAAAGTCAACCCTTATTACTCAAAATTAAGACCAATATATCGAAGGGAATTGTTCTACTATGAATTCAAATTTTATGAGAAACCAATAAAATGTGTTGAGAGGGTAGAAATAGTGTTCTCTGATAATATCATGTACTTCATGAACGTAGAGAATGATAGGTACAGATGGCATGTGATGTGTAATAATCAATTAATGAAATCCAATGGTATGAATGTTCCTATTTATGTTTATAAATAGTGTGGTAAAAAGAACCCTGGGGAATTTCATTCCCAAAATAGGAAGTGATTTTGATGTAGTATGTTTGGACATATGGTAGATATTGTAATAAAAATGATCCTCAAATAAATTCTGATAATAAGACTATACTGTGATTCAAGTGATGTGTGATGTTTCATTATGCAATTGTCTACCCAACGAAAGATTCTAGTGATGGAAGATAGCTAGTCTATAAGAATAAATATGCAGTGAGATCATTTGTTACTACGTTAGTAGATGATGAGAAATCCAATAAATTTGTATCTGGTAATTTGTTAATATAATCATATTTTTCTAATGACTTTGATATGAGGTCTTGAATTCCTGGATTTTTGAGAAATTTTCTATTAAATTGGAAAAATCTCCACAATAATCAAGACAAGAACTTATAAATAAAAAACGAGGGGAAAGGTTTAAAAAGTAATTTTAAGAATCTATGTTTTTTTATTTGTGGAATTAAATTTCATGAAAATATTTTTTTGTATCAATATTGTTTTATATCATGTTGGGTTTTGATTATCATTCATTTTTTTATTCAATGATTTATTTTACATCTAAAGAAGTTTATCTTCAAAACGGATTCTATTTTTACACATGAACTAACTGATAAAATTAATAACATATCAGGATGCTAAGAAATTGTTAAAAAATGGAAATGAATTTTGTTTTTATAATGTTGTTGAAAACAAGATAACTATTCAGATTAATGATATTCTAGTGTAAAATTAATAACATAATGTTTTTCATGATGATTTCGCTAATATTATACCTGATCATGATGTTTAAATTAAAATTTATATAATTCATGATGCTAAGACAGTTTCAAATCCCCCTTAAAGAATGGGCCAAAAGGAACTACTTAAATTGAAATTTCAGTTATGGAATTTTCTGGATAAAATATTCATTCATCATATTGCATCACCATGGGGATCTTCTTTTTTATTAAATAAAAAACATTCCATGAAACATTGTAATAGATTAAAAATCATTTAATAATAATACAATTAAAAATAAATATCGTTTAACTCACATTGATGACTTTTTTTATAATCTCTTGGGAGCATATTATTTTTCCATGATTGACATGTGATTTAGGTACCATAAACTAAAATTGAATGTAGTTGACATTCCAGAAACACCTTTTCAAACTAGATATGTCCATAATAATTTTTTTTATTTCGTTTGGGTTAACT
The DNA here is from genome assembly GCA_963277665.1 of Viscum album. Taxonomy (NCBI): domain Eukaryota; kingdom Viridiplantae; phylum Streptophyta; class Magnoliopsida; order Santalales; family Viscaceae; genus Viscum; species Viscum album. The sequence continues at coordinate 473,298,654 of OY728141.1, read as the reverse complement.
AATGGACCTACTATATTCATGGATCTTGTTAATAGAATATTTCATGAGATCTTAGATTTGGTTGTGGTTGTGTTTATTGAATACATTCTACTATATTCTAGAAGAAAATTTGATCATCAAAAGAATATTAGTGTTCTTTTGAAAGATTAAAAGAATCAAAATTATATGGAAAATTCATCAAGTGTGAATTTTGGTTTCAAAAAAATTCTTTCCATGGTCCCAATAATTATAATGATGGCATAAATATTGATCTAGATAAAATTAATTTTTTTGAAGAATTGACAATTCCCAAAAATTAAACAGTGATTCCTACTTTTCTTGGTTTGGTAGGTTATTACCAGAGGTTTGATTAATAGTTTCCACAATTATCTATTCTAGAAAATAAGATAACTAAAGAAGTTGTAATATTTATCGATAAAAAATAATGTGTTGATTATTTTCTGTATTTTAATATAATATTGGTTATTGATCTAGATCTGACCCTACCTTTAGGAAATGGTGAGTTTTTCATCTATAGTGATGCTTCCCTAAAGGTAATTGGTTGTGTTCTGATACAGAACGATTGGGTAGTTTCTTATAATTCAAGAAAATAAATCCTCGAGAGTTAAATTATACCACACATGATTTTGAAATACTAGATATGGTTTTATCATTAAAATTTTAGAAGAATCATTTATATGGAGCCAAATGGGAAATATATACTGAGCGAAAAAGTCTAAAATATATATTCATTCAAAATTAATTAATCATAAGGTAGTGAATATTGCTTCACTAGAAAAATGATTATTATTTAATAATTGACCTAGTCTGTCGTTGAATCCGGTAAAAGTTGAATATTTATATTCCTACTAACTACAGTATATATGGAAAGCAGGGTCAAACCCACAGGGAATGTAAATTTGGCCCCTACTAAACTAAAAACATAGAAAACTCCATTGTTTTCAACAATGGATTGGTCTTTCTAATTTTCACTTTCTATATTTTTTTATCATATAATTTTTATTTTGTTTTTATAAAATGAAAATTAAAACTACACATCTCTTGTCAAATTTTCTCTAACCTAAACTAAACAGATAACAACTTAGAATCAGGTGCTACAATGAAAACAAAATGCTGATAAAAGACAAACAGAAAAGAATGCTCGATGATTACTATAGTCTACTGGTTTAAATTTTTTTCCCTATTCCTGTAAAAATACTGCATTGTACTGCTGCATAATGTCAACATACTTCCCTCTCCATGAGTTAAGTCGTAGAAATTGTACAACTTAGAGTTCGCCACTCCAAGAAGTACAACTATAGAAAGGTGATTTAAAAGAGGACAACAATACAAACTCACTGTAAGTACTGAAGTTTTTATTATGAATTTTTGTTTAAAAGATTAATCCATAATCAAACTCACCGAATGATTATAGTGTTTTGAAAATTTTAGTATTTGTGGTATAAATCCTAAATGTGTAATTAGAATTGATCATACCGATCAAATCTAATCACAAAACAAATGTCTAATGAAGACGATGAAAAAAAATCACCAGTAGATCAAGAACTCTCCCCGAACTAAAAATTTATCTGATTAATATATGTTTCATTATCACTATCTTGAAAACTAAACTCATTCAAATACAAAGGAATATATTTGGAAGAAAACAGAAGAAGAAAAATCCCTCTGCTCCCATCAATTAATGCTGCTCCTGGCCCTCAGAACTCCAAAGAGCGGCTCTCCGAGAAGTTCTCCAGGTACTCTGCTCTGCTCCGAGACTAGTGTGTTTGTCGAATGAGTGTGTGTCATGAATGAATATCACACTAATTCTTCTACTTCCTCTTCTTAAAATACCATCTTCTATCTGCTACACGTCACTGCAAAATCTTCCACCGAATTCAAAAGCTCCTTCTTGAACGCACTGCAAAATGTGCATTTTTTCGCGACCTGCATGTCGCGTGAGTTATACCCTCGTTACTAACCTCCGCTGAGATGTTTGAATGCCCCTAGATGCTTTCCTACCTCTTAGATGAACCTGGAAGGTTAAAAATACAAGAAAAGTAAATAAATAAAGACACAATGAATGAAAATTGGTTATTATTTATAATGTTAAATGTTATATAACTCTCTACAAGATAACCTAAGTTAACTAATAAACAACTTAATTGATGATTATTATTTACTTTTATAAAACATTATTATAAATTTATTAAATTCTATTGATTTAATTAGATTAATAAAAATAAAAACTAAATACTAATTTTTTAGTTTATCAAATTAAACTAAATCATTAACATCATACATAAATAAGTAATTATAAATTTAATAATTTAGATTGTATTAATAATTTTATTATTACAATTTAGGAAAAAAATAAGTTTCTCGATTAATTTATTTTCGAGTTAATTCTAATTTATTAATTAAAATTAATGCTTAAGTTTTAAATATATTAAAAAATATATTTTATAGTTTATTTATAATTATTATTAATTATATATTTATACTATTAATATTAAATTAATTAATTATCAATACTTAATATTAATTTATTTTTATATTTTAATTTAAAAAATATCTATTGCTTAAAATTATAATTTTTTAAAATCATAACTTTTATAAATTAAATTATATAAATTTATCTTTTAAAAGTTTACTTTACTTTAACATTTATTTATTTTTCATTTTACTTTAATTTTATTATTATATTATAAATTATAAATTATTTTATGTAGTTTTTTTTAATTCATCCCCCCCCCCCAAATTCCGGCTCAACATGGAAATGGGATAGGGTTTTAGTCTTCCCCTCCTTAATAGAGCTGCGCAGGGCAGATCCCTGTTTTCTCCTTGGAAGGCAGCGGTATGCCAGCGGCTTCGGTTCCTCAACCTTCAGCGGCGATGTGCCACCAGCAGGTGCGACTTCCCTCAGCTCCAGCATGATGCGGCGCGACTGCATCTTGCTCTTCCCAAACACCACATCAGATCCTCCTTCAGCACGGTGCGCTTCTAGTGGAAGCACAAAACCAGCTGTAGCAATTCCCCCCGGTGATGCCTCACATTGGCCCAGCTCCTCGTGCACCTTAAATCAAGGTTCAACACCCGCAGTGGACAACTCGGATCTTCTCCTGATAGCTCGACAACTCCAGCTGCAGCAAGCTTCAAAATCTCAGGTGAAGGATGAAGCTGTAATAGATTTTGAAGAGGAACGAAGTAACCAGAGGTGCAGCTGGTTCGGTTCAACAGAAGAGGATAGGGGGCATGGAATGGTATTAGGGATGGACTTGTATCGGTGAGAAGAAGCAGGGGTTGAAGCATAGTTCGGTGAGACTATAGAACAAATTTTTGTGTTTATATGTGAGTGAGAGACCGACACTAGATGTTTGGGTATCAGTGAGAGGTGACGTGAGAAAATGAGTGAAATAACGATGAGTGGGTGATGTCGATAAAGGAAATGAATCAGTGAGTGGTAAGAAAATTAGAAAGCGATGAGGGGGAGGAGGGATCTGAGTGAGCGAGGGACTGATCAAAAAAATAGATTAGTACTGAGGGTGGGACCGATAGTATATAAAAAATGGGGTATCGGTAGAAGGGAATAACATCAGATCGGTGTCTGTGAGACCGAAAATGTAGGGATATGAAACTGATCGTGAGCGTTTGGTAGAAGTGGAAATGGGAGAGACCATAATTTAAATAATAATAAAGACACCTTTAGTTGAAAAAAAATCCATCAGTGACTGAAAACCCAATGGAATAAAATAACGACTCACTAATAAAAATAAAAAGTAATTGACGGTGACGTGAAACTGATGATGATTTGGGATAACGGTGAATCAGTGACTCCTAGATATAGTGAGAGACCATAACCGATGCAAGAAGAAACTGGCACCGATGAAATAATCATTACGTTGCAACAACGGTGTGACAACCCACCGATAGTTATTAAAAAAACTTCGGTGTGTTAAAAGATTGGTGAGGCAAATAATCGGTGTGGCAACAGCATCAGTGGGTCACTCACCGATAGTAAAAAATTAAAAATGGTAACAATAAAAATTAATTTACAACAGATAATAAGAAGAACAACACTAATTAATTAACAAAAAAGAGGAATTAAATATGATGTTTAAGATTAAATAATTAACTGTAACTAAAAAACTATACAAATTATTTAACAAACTAAAAATAAAACAACTTATTATTTACTAAGAAAATAGAATTTAAAATTAATTTAATTTATGTCTAAACAAATACAGAACTCCTACAACTAATTAACTGCAAACATATAGTTAAAATAATTAGAATTAACTAGAGTTATTTAATGAAAAAGTTAATTACTTATATTATAAAATGAAACTTAACATTAAAAACATAGTAATTTTTTAAACATTAACAAAAACTTATTTACTTATCAGAACAATTGAACCGATTAAAAAGTAAAGTTAATTTATTTAAATAAATCAGAATTAAATGGTAAAGTATTAAATTGAAAACTGGATTACATTGAAGAAAATAAAGATGACAACTAAATAATAATTATTTAGAAAAGTTAATAAATAACACAAATTAAGATTATCAAACAAGAAAGTGTGTTAATATATAGAATAATTAGATAGACAATAAAAAATATAAAAACACGTATTTAATTATAAAAAATGATTAATTAAGAGAAGTAGTAATATACTTACAAAATTTCCATTATTTATTAAAAAGTGTCAAAATTATTAATTAAATTGATTAAAATTAAATAAAAGATGTGGAAAAACTATGTGAAAATAGAGCCACATCAAAATCCCCCACAATTAAACATTTTTTGTCCTCATACAATCCCATGTTTTATTATCATTGTGAAATAGAAAAAATGTTTTTATTATATTGCTCAAGATATAACATGTCCAGAACATAAAACATATGATTTAAAAAACATGTCAATAGGCTTTTAGAAAATAAATTCCTAATATACACCTTTCCTAGAACAAATTATCACTGGTAGTCAAGAGAGCAATGAATCAACAAGTAATGAAAGTGGCAGGCCTCATATGTGGTACTATTTAGTGACTAACTTCAATCCAGGCATAAGTCCAAAGTCCAAGAATGACATGAGGTAAAACATCAATGGAATTAAGATCTTTACCAAGGAACTTTGTACTTTGACTTTTCAACTAGGTTCCAACAATAAATAGTTTTTTTAATCACCTCAATGATACAACGTAAATGATTTCCATATATACCCTTTGATCCCTTATTCATATGGCGTTCATCATTCCCCTCACCTTAATGAGCTCATTTTTGACCCTAGACACTTTATTTATTTTCCCCAAGCCATGTTTCTTTGTGTTGAGCACCGTGCAATGCACGTATTCAAGGTGAATAGAGGGCTTATAGTAAACTGAAACACACACAACATATAGGGTCTCAGAGACTCACTGTGGGATCCCAAATTCCCAAATTACTCCAGTTCCAAAAGATTTATATAATACTCATTTACATTGGCTCATTAAGATGACTATTCTTAAAAATTAAAAAAAATGAATGAGGCCCCTAGAAAAAGAATCAAACTTCCAGTTCCAAGAGTTATGATCATAATTACATTAAAAGGGTACCTATATCTCTTTCAAATATAGTTTATAAACTACGATATCCATCAAATCACTAAATAAGATCACTCTGAAATCATCCATTATCATTAATTTCAGTTTCAGAGCAGTTTTTAACTACCAACAAGGAACTTGTCCTATAGAAATACCCAATTGAGTACAATGTAATGCCTAAAATTATTCCAGAATTTTGAAAAAAATTATCAATTTTTTTACAAAAAAATTGATGGTGTAGTGGAAATTGATGAGATTTCCATTAATCACAGTTTAGCACAGTCACGAATTGACCCCTCCCCCACACTTAAAACCCAACTATTTCCCCAAAGTTGACTTATAAATATGGAGAAGAACAATTAGTCAATTATTTTTCAAAATATTTTCAATTAGGTAGATAAATGACATGTTTAAAGGGTCTCAATGAAGTTCAAAAAAATATTATTTTCCCCAATGGATAATTTACAGCAGGTTCATTAGGAAGTATATGAATTAAAATTTATGTCCAATGATTTTTTATTAATGTTCAAAAAGGCATGGAGCTTATGAGTGGAGAATTAATTTGGTGTAAGAATTTTGAAAAAGTATAATTCAAATGGATGTTCAATATAGCATAAAGATGCATGATAACACCCCTTAGCAAAACCATTTAATGAAAAGCACACTAACCAGTAAGCATGTCCCCCCCCCCACTTAATTTCAAGTAGTGGAAAAGATTTCAATAACAATGAAATTCAGTTTTTTTTTTCAACAAGAGGCATAAGCATAATTTTTTCACAGCATAGTGACATGTAACATGATTTTCTAAAACAAGTAGATTTTTTAAGTAAGAAGAATAATATTTATCAAAAATAGGAGGTGAAATAAATGAAGAAAATTGAAATACATCATTAACTACTTATTGTCCAAAAATGATCATGGGAATTCCACTCCTTCGCCATCAAAATGAGAAGCATCTTAAAAACACAAAGCATGAAAACCAGGAACAAAAATCCTGCAGATATATATTTCGTCTAGGAGACAACAAAGCAGCAGTTTATTCAACACTAAACAATAAAAAATTGAAAACAAAGATAGAGCATGGGTTGACTCCCATGAAGCACTAATTTTAAAGTCTTCAGTTAGACTTTATTTAATCAATTTTTATTTAATAACAAGAGAAGAACCATGGGTTTCTTCCCATTCAGCGCTAGGATTATAGTCGCCAGCCAGACATCATTCAAGATTAGTTTTCTAGCACTGTGAAGGCAGCCATGCCCTTTGGTTGTCCCTCGAAATAATGTTTTACTCTCTGCCCATTGACGAACATGGGTTTATTTTCATCACCAAAAATTTCAACAGATCCATTCATTAGCACTCTAATTACTGTAAAATTTCAATAGCACTTGGACTTTAGATTTCCAGGAAAGAGTCTAGGTCTAGAGTTAAAGAGGAGGTCCTTCTCTCTAGGTTTGAACTCTTTGTTTTGGAATATATAATCATGAAAAGTTTTAGTCATCTCTTTATAAATTCTTGAATTATCATAACCCTCTCTCCTAATCTCATCAAGTTCACTCAGCTCAAATAATATCCTCTCACCAGCACTCTTAATGTCAACATTTAGAGCCTTAACTGCCCAATAAGACTTATTTGGAAACTCCACAGGTAAATGATTGCATTTACCAAACAACAGCGTGTAAGGAGACATGCCTATTGGGGTCTTAAAAGAAGTTCTATATGCTCATAAAGCTTCATCCAGTTTAAGATAAGTCTTTCATAGATTGTGACACAGTTTTCTCAAGCATTTGTTTTAGTTCCCTATTTGAAATTTCCACCTTCCCACTGGACTGTGCATGATAAAGAGTACAGGTTTTGGGAACACATCCATATTTCTTCATTAAATCTTTAAACTTATAGTTCATAAAGTGTGTTCCATTATCAGTGATAAAAGCTCTTGGGACTCCAAATCATGTAAAAATGTTTTTCCTCACAAATTTTATTACACTGTTTTCATGATTTTTGGGCAGAGCTACTACCTCAACCCACTTTGAAACATAGTCAACAGCAACTTGAATATACTCATTCTCATGAGATGATGGAAATGGACCCATGAAATCTAGACCCCAAACATCAAATATCTCTACCTCCAAAATTTACTTTTGGGGTAACTCCTACATTCATCCAAAATTTCCTAACCTTTGGCACCTATCACAGCTAACCATAAACTCCTAGAATCCTTAAAAAGTGTAGGCCAATAAAAACCAGAATGTATGAATTTTTTATCTGTCCTTTCACCACCATGGTGACCTCCCCAAGGTGAGGAGTGAAAAATCTCAAGAATCGAAAGCATCTCCTCCTCGGGTACACATCTCTTAAGAATATGATCATCACGCCTCTTAAACAGTAGAGGGTCATCCCAAAGGTAGTAATTATGCTCAGAAATGAAATTGTTTCTTTGGTTATTGGATAGATTTTTGGGAAAGAAACATGATGGCAGAAAGTTGGAAGAATCTGGAAACCAAGCAGATTGCCTGATTGACATAGTAAGAAGCTTTTCATCAGCAAAGGAAGAGTTAATCTCCCTATAATTTTCAGAATCAGATTGAGTAAGAGGAAGCCTAGAAAGGTGGTCCGTAACTAAATTTTCAACACCCTGCTTATCCTTAATTACTAAATAAAATTCTTATATCAATAGATTCCATCTAATAATCCTAGGATAATTTTCTTTCGTAGACATCAAGTATTTTAAAGCTGAATGATCAATCAAAATTATGACTTTAGAACCTAACTGATATTTTCTAAACATTTCTAGAGCAAACACAACAGCTAAAATTTCTTTTTTAGTGGTGGTGTAATTCTTTTGGTCATCATCTAGAAGTTTGCATGAATAATACACCATATGTAACTTCATATCCCTCCTCTGTCCAAGGAAAGCACCTACAGCCATGTCACTAGCATCACACATAAGCTCAAAAGGTAGTTTCCAATTAGGTGTAGTGATGATAGGTGATGTGGTGAGTTTCTCCTTAAGCAGATTAAATGATTTCACACAGTTTTAATCAAAATTGAAAGGTGTATCCTTGACCAGAAAAGAACAAAAGGGCATAGTTAATTTGGAAAAATATTTTATGAATCTCCAGTAGAAACTAGCATGTACAAGAAAAATTCTAACACCTTTGACATTAACAGGATGTGGTAGTTTCTGAATAACATCAATCTTAGAAGTATCAACTTCTAAACCTCTATTTTACACCTTATGACCAAGCACAATACCCTCTATAACCATAAGCTGACATTTCTCCCAATTAAGAACAAGGTCGGTTTCAATGCATCTCTCCAAGACCAATTCAAGATTTCCTAAACAAGTTTCAAAAGTACTCTCCACAATAAAGAAGTCATCCCTGAAAACCTCAATAATTCTCTCAATCATATCTGAAAAGATAGCCATCATACACCTTTGAAAGCTTGCTGGAGCTCCACACAACCCAAATGGCATCCACCTATAGGAAAACGTTCTAAAGGGGAATGTGAAAGTGGTCTTTTCCTGATCCTCTGGATCGACAGGAATCTGGTTGTAACCAGAATACCTATCCAGAAAATAGAAAAACTCATTGCCAGCAAGCCTCTTAATAATTTGACCCAAGAAGGGCATTGGAAAATGGTCATTCCTAGTGGTTGCATTTAGTTTCCTATAATCAATACAGACTCTCCATTTTGTGGATTTCTTAACATGGACTTCTTCATTGTTTTCATTTTTAATAACAGTGGAACCTCCCTTATTGGGAACAACATGGACAGGACTGACCCAAGGACTATCAGAAATGGGATTAATCATTCCAGTGTCCAACAGTTTGATTACATCCTCTCTCACAACTTCTTTCATGTTATGATTTAACATTCATTGAAAATCTACCCTAGGTTAATGATCTGGCTCCATAAGAATCTTGTGCATACAGAATGAGGGACAAATACCCTTGATATCAACTATTTTCCAGCCTATGGAAGATTTAAACTTTTTCAAGACATTCAACAATCTTTGTTTTTGGTTTTCATTAAGTTCAGTAGAAATTATTACCAGTAGATTAGAATTATCACCCAAAATGAATATTTAAGATTAGCAGGGATTGGCTTCAGTTCAAGATCAGGTGGTTCTATACTCAAATGAAGACTCTTAGGCCTGGGGGTCCAAGATCTTAAAAAAATTTCATGTAAGGAGTACTAAAAGATAAAATATTTTAAATTTCATGGTCAGATTCAAAGATAATAGTTCTGCTGACCAAGGTGGGAAGCTCAATGTACAGAATTTCTAGATCAGAATTCAACATCTCAATAAAAGATGAATCATCAAGTTGTCTCAAAATTTCTCCCTCAGTAATATAAAAATTCTCAGATGTGTTTGTGATAACAGAATCACCACTAATTTCACTTATAATGCTCCTATGTTCAGAAACAAAGTCCTCTCCTACAGCAAAAAATGGACAGTTGTTCAGTTCTTGAAAATTTTCCCGTTTTGGAGTTACAGTTGAATTTTTAGTTTCCAAAACAGACACACAAGAGCCTCATCCAAGTTGGTGAAGTCTCGGTAGGTTCATCCAAAAGACCCGAGATCAAATCTGAGTGGAGGCATATTTCCGGGTTACTATAGCAGTACTGTATAAGTACTATAGCAGGAACTGTAGCAGGCACTGTTTGGTACTGTAGCAGCTGGAACTATTCATCCATCTAGGCCTTCGAGCCACCAGTTTGGTCCTCAGGTCCTTCAAGGCTTCTGGGCCACCCAAGGCCTTCAGGCTAGTTGACTCTCAAGGCCTTCGGGCCACCTTATGGCCTTCAAGCCACCCCATGGATTTTGGGCCACATGAATGCAGGCCCAGACACACTACGAAAAAGTAGGATCCCCAGAAGAGGATTCAGAGCAGGTGCACTCACCAGAGCAGAGCCAAATGGATTGTTAGAATGAGAGGGTATGGCTATGCCATTGGTACCAGCTTGTACTTTCACGGTAAGGCTAGCCAGATGGTCATGCAATGGTGGAGAGCTACTATCATTATGCAATTGGATGGGAGGGGCAGTTCCTTGTAGATAATCTGGTTGAATTCCCTAAGACCTTCGGGTCATGTAATCTCCTAATCCTACAGGCCATGTAATCTCTGAGCCTACGGGCCTTATAAGGGTTCCCCCTCATCCCTTGAATCGGGGGTTATCAAATATCAATAAAAATGAGGGCCTTTGGTCCATTCAGGCTAGCAGTTTCCAAAACAGATTGAACAGGATTTTCAGCATCACAATTAATTTCTTCAATAGAGGATTGATTTATAGATTTTTTAGTAAGTTCTAGTTGATTTTTATAACAATCTTCTGCTTCAAGGAACTCTATTTTTGAACATTTTTCAGAATATTTTGGTTCCTTAATATTTTAAAAACATTGAACTCTTCTTCTTGTTCACCAATTTTGAATATCAGCTAACCCTTTGACACATCAATAACCGCACCACCAGTGACCAAGAAGGGCCTACCCAAAATGATGGGCACCTCTTGATCACATTCCATATCTTTTTCATGATTGTTAGTAGGTAAAAATAGTTTCCCATCTCCAACTAGCATGCCATCTACCCAACACACAGGATAATTGAATGATCTATCAGCTAACTATAGAATGATTGTGGTGGGTTGAAGATCACCCACCCTCAACTGTCGAAACAGTGAGTATGGGAGTAGATTAAAACTAGCACCTAAATCACACAAATAGTTCAGCTAACCAGAATTTACAAGAGTACAATGGGATGACAAAGCTACCTGGATCTTTCAGTTTAGCTGGGATTTTCTTTTTTATGTACAGCACTACATTATTCAGTGAGGATGTAGGTAGAAAATCCTTTAAGGGTCTTTTTGTTTGAAACAATAGTATTCACAGATTTTAGATAATATGAAGTCTTGGGTAAAAGGAATGTTCACTTTATTTTTAGAAAGAAGTCCAACTGACTGAAAAGTTCAGGCCTGGTGTTACTTTGAGGTTTCAGTTTCTCAAGGAAGGGGATGGTTGGGGAAAAAAAATTTAGAACAGTGGGAACATCCCTCACCTCTTCCACAACTTTTTTTTTCCTTTATTCTTTTGATTTTTAGATGAAGTTTCAGCTTTAGATTCTGGTGAAAATTTCAAATTTAGATCATTTTCAAGACTTTTTTGTGAATTTCCAGCATGTGTACAAAGCACATTTTTATTACCATGTTGAAGGAAATTTTCATTTTCAGGACTTTCATGATATTTTTCTATAATAGTTTGAGTATTAAGTCTACTTTTAGTGACGAAATCCATGTAATTCTATCTAGGGTTAAGTTCAATGGTACTTGAAAGTCTACTTTTTCTCTAGATGAAAAATACCTAGCATGTTGACCTATCTGTGTTTCCATGTTTTTCATTATAACATCAGTTTTCATTTTATCAGACTCATATTGATTTTGATGCTTGGATAGTTGATTCAAGATTAGATAATGCATAGAATACATGTGACTATTACTGTTTCCTTTTTAATTTGAAGACTCGCCCCTCTATTGATTTTGAAAGTTTGGTCTTGGTTGATTAGAGTAATTAGGGGCAGTGGATTGTTTAATTAATCCTTGATCTTTCCAGGAAAGAATAGGATGGTTCCTCTAGCCTTGATTGTAATTATTTGAAAATTTTTCTTCATTAGGAGGAATTCTAGGACCACAGTTAGAAAAGTTTTAATTTTATTATTGTTGGAATGACATATCAATTTTAGGACAAAAATTTTCAGTTTTCCCAAACATACCACACTGGACACACTATTCTCTTAAAGACTGATTGTAATTTTGACATCCATGTTAATTAACGGTTTGTTTAGAATTCTGGTTCATTAAATATTGAAGTTGGTTGGTGATTTCAGCCAATTGAGATTGAGTTTCATTCATTGAACCGGTGTTTGAATTAACGTTTCTATTGACACTTTTTCTTCTTGAATTTGTTTTTGTGAATTTAGTGCAAGATTATTAAATATATTTCTAAGTTCTTCATCAGTTTTATCATTGTAATTACACCAAGCAGCTTGGTCAAATAGATTCTCTCTAGAGGAGGATAGCCCTTCATAGAAAGTATCCATGAGGATATGAGATGGGAGTTGATGATGAGGACACTTCCTAAGAAAGTCCCTAAATCTATCCCAAGCTTCATGAAAATCTTCTCAATCCTCTTGGTAAAAACTATTGATCTTAGTTATTAGTTCTCCTTTTAATCTTTGGGGATAAAATTTCATAATGAATGAGTTGTAAACTTGATCCCAATTCTCAAAAAAAATCATCTAAACATAAAAACCAGTTCCAAGTATTCCCTTTAAGTAAAAAGGGAGAAATAATCATCCTTAGTTCATTTTCAGTGAGTCCTAATAAAGAATGTTTCTACACAGTGTTATAGAAGTATCTAATGAAGGCTAGTGAGTCCTCATTAGAGAGCCCATTTAATGCAGCCAACATAGAAATATGTGATTGTTTCAATTCATAGTTTCTGGACCTAGGACTTAATCTGATAGATGATGGGTTGCTTGAAACATGAGGAAGTTGAAACTCTCTCATCCTAGGCCTTTCATGTTCATCTAAGAGTTCTGGATGATTATTTTGAAAGTTATTTTTCTCAGGAACTCTATTATCTATGTTCTCCATTTCAATTTTGTTTCTCTTTCTTAGAGTAGTTAAATGTTAATCTAATTCAGGGTTCAGGGGCTCTAATCTAACAGTAGAATGTCTTGTGCTCATACAAAGTAGATCACCAATTCAAATAGAACAACTATAAAGAAAAATAGTAATATTTCAGCAAAAAATGAAACATTTGTTTTACAATTTTCAAATTTACAAAAAAAAAAATTAAGATTTTTATATATGTGTTTTTTTAGTGTTTATTTAGAATTAATGGCTCTTTCCTTCCCCAGCAACGACGCCAAAAAAATGACCTAGACTATCGTTGAAGCTAGTAAAAGTTTAATATTTATATTCCTACTAACTACAGCATATGTGGAAAGCAGGGTCGAACCCACAGGGAAGGTAAATTTGGAAACTACTAAACTAAAAACATGGAAAACTCCACTGTTGTCAGCAGTAGAGTGGTTTTTCTAATTTTCACTACTTATATTTTTTATCTTTTAATTTTTTTAAGTGTTTATAAATTGAAAAGTAAAACTACACATCTCTTGTAAAATTTTCTCTAACCTAAACTGAATAGAGAATAACTGAGAATAATGTGCTACGAAGAAAACAAAATGCTAATAAAAGATAAACAGAAAAGAACGCTCAGGGATTACCCTAGTCTACTAGTTTAAATTTTTTTTCCTATTCATGTAAAAATAATGCATTGTACCACTACATAAAGGCAACTTACTTCCCGCTTCATGAGTTAAGTCATGGAAATTATACAACTTAGAGTTTGCAACTCCAAGAATTACAACCCCAGAAAGATGATTTAAAAGAGGACAACAATACACACTCACCGTAAGTTCTGACGTTTTTCATTATGAATTGATTGTCTAAAAGATGAATCCATAATCAAACTCGTCGAATGATTACATTGTTTTGAAAATTTTAGTGATTGTGGTACAAAGCATAAATTTGTACTTGGAATTGATCTTGCCAATCAATTCTAATCACATAAGAGATGTTTAATAAAGAGGATGAAAAAAAATCACCAGTAAATCAAGAACTCTACCTGAACTAAATATTTATCTAATTAATAAATTGTTCATTATCACTATCTTGAAAACTAAAGTCATTCAAATATAGAGGAAGAGATTTGGAGGAAAATAGAGGAAGAAAACTTCCTCTCCTCGCATCAATTACTGCTGCTCCTGGCCCTCGAAACTCCAAAGAGAGGCTCTCTGAGAAGTGCTCCAGGTACTCTACTCTGCGCTGCGACTGGTGTGTTCTTCGAATGAGTGTGTGTCGTGAATGAATGCCGAACTAATTTGTCTGCTTTCTCTGCATAAAATATCATCTGTCATTTGCTACACATCACTGTAACATCTTCTAGTGACTTCAAAAATTCCTTCATGAACACACTGTAAAATGTGTGTTTTTTCGGGACCGGTATGTCGCGCGAGTTTTATCCTCATAAATAACCTCTGCTGAGTTAGTTGAATTCACCTGGATGCTTTCCTACCACTTAGATGAACCTAAAAAGTTAAAAAGACAAGAAAAGTAAATAAATAAGGACACAAAGAACGAAAAATGATTATTATTTTTAATGTTAAGTGTTATATAACTCGCTACAAGCTAACCTAAGTTAACTAATAAACATCTTATTTGACGATTATTATTTACTTTTATAAAACATTATTATAAATTTATCAAACTCAATTTATTTAATTAGATTAATAAAAATAAAAACTAATTAGTAATTTTTTAGTTTATCAAATTAAACTAAATCATTAAAATCATAAATAAATAAGTAATTAAAAATTTAATAATTTACATTGTATTAATAATTAAATTATTACTATTTAAAAAAATTAAGTATCTAGATTAATTTGTTATCGAGTTAATTCTAATTTAGTAATTTGAATTAATTCTTAAGTTTTAGATATATTAAAAAGTATATTATATAGTTTATTTATAATTATTATTAATTATATGTTTATACTATTAATAGTAAATTAATTAATTATTAATACTTATTATTAATTTAGTTTTATATTTTACTTTACAAATTATCTATTTATTAAAATTATAATTTTTTAAAATCATAACTTTTATATATTATATTATATTAATTTGGCATTTAAATGTTTACATTACTTTAACTTTTATTTTTTTTATTTTTCTTTTTAATATACTTTTATAATAATTTTATTGTTATATTTTTATGTTTTAAATTAGTTTGTTTTTTTTAATTCATCCCACACCCCCTAATTCCGGCGCAACATGGAAAGGGGGTAGGGTTTTAGTCTTCCTCTCCCTAATAGATCATCGCATGGGAGCTCCATCTTTTCTCCTTGGAAGGCAGCAGCAAGCCAGAAGCTTCGGTTCCTCGGCCTTCAGTGGCGATGCTCCACCAGCAGAAGTGGCTTCCCTCAGCTCCATCACGATGTGGTACGGCTGCATCCTGCTCCTCCCATACAACACAGAGGATCCTCCTTTAGCACGGTGTGCTTCCAGTGGTGGCGCAAAACCAGCTGTATCAATTTCCCCCAGAGATACCTCACATCGGCCCAACTCCTCATGTAAATAAATCAAGGTTCAACACCCACAGCGGACAACTCGGATATGCTCATGACAATTCGACAACTCTAGCTATAGCAAGCCCCGAACTCTCAGGTGACGGATGAAGCTGGATTAGATTCAGAAGAGGAATGAGGTAACCAGAGGTGCAACTGGTTTGGTTCAACAGTAGTGGACTGGGGGCCTGGCATGGTATTGGGGATGGACCTACTTCGGTGAGGAAAAGCAGGGGTGGAAACAAGGTTCAGTGAGACTGTATAGTAGGGAAATTGCTGTGTTGATATTTGAGTGAGAGACCAACATGGGAAGGTTGGGAATCAGTGAGTGGTGAGTTGAGAAAATAAGTGAACTAATGGTGAGTGGGTGACGCCGATAAAGGAAATGAATCGGTGAGTGGTAAGAAAATGGGAAACCGATGAGGGGAGGAGGGATCGGTGTGAGCGAGGGACTGATCGAAGAAATCGATCAGTGATGGGGGTGGGACCGATAGAGTAAACAAATGGGGTATCAGTAGTAGAGAATAACATCATACCAGTGTCTATGAGACTGAAAATGTAGGGATATGAAACCGATCATGAGGGTTTGGTAGTAGTGGAAATGGGAGAGAACGTAATTTAAATAATAAACAAGACATCATTAGTTGAAAAAAAAATGCATCGGTTACTGACAAAACTATGGAATAAAATAACGACTCACCAATAAAAATAAAAAGTAATTGACGACATCGTGAAACCGACGATGATTTAGGATAATGGTGAATCAATGACTCATCGATTGAATGAGAGACCGAAACCGATGCAAGAAGATACTGAAACCAATTAAAGAATTAGTACATTACAACAACGGTGTGACGACCCACTGATAGTTATAAAAAAGATATTAGTGTGTTAAAATATCGGTGAGACAAAGAATCGTTGTGACAACAGCATTGGTGGGTCACTCACCGATAGTACAATATTTAAAACATTAACAATAAAAATCAATTTACAACAGACAATAAGAACAAGAACACTAATTAATTAACACAAAAGAGGAATTAACTATGTTTTTTAAGATAAAATAATTAACTATAACTAAAAAATCTATCCAAATTATTTAACAAACTAAAAATAAAAGCAACTAATTATTTACTAAGAAAATAGAAGTTAAAATAAATTTAATTTATGTCTAAACAAATGCAGAACTCCTACAATTTATTAACTATAAACTTATAATTAAAATAATTAGAATTAACTAGAGTTATTAAACGACAATGTTAATTATTAAGATGCTAAAATTAATCTTAACATTAAATACATATTATTTCATTAAAATTTAAGTTATAATTATTTACATAGAAGAACAACTGAACCAGTTAAAAAGTAAAGTAAATTTATTTAAATAAATCATAATTAAATGGTAAAGTCTTAAATTAAAAACTGGATAAGACTGAAGAAAATAATGATGATAACTAAATAATAATTATTTAAAAAAATTAATAAATAACATAAATTAGTATTATCAAACTATAATGTAGATTAAAATATAGAATAATTAGATAGACAATAAAAAAACTAAAAACACGTATTTAATTATAAAAAATGATTAATTAGGAGTAGTAGTGATATAATTACAAAAATGCCATTGTTTATGAAGAAGTGTCAAAATAATTAATTAAATTGATAAAAAATAAATAAAAGATGTGGCAAAACTATGTGAAAATAGAGCCACATCAATAATCAATTACCATCCTATAAAATAAAAAAAATTTCAATATTCCATGATTAAAAAAAATAATGCATCATTAACTATGTTATGATTGAAATAAATACTTTTGATTATTACATTGATGAATTTTATCATGAATGATGTTGGTGAAAGAAATTAATCTGTGTTGTTTTAGTTTTCAGTGTTGTAATCATTTTCATACAGAATTATGTAAGTGTAGAAGGTAGACAAAGAGATATATAAAAAGGTAGAAACGGTTAATGTGGGTAATTTTTATGAATTAAACATTGTTAAATAATGGGTTCTTTGATTTTGAAAATTATTGTGAGTGCCTTGGGACTCACAGCTGAAGAATGTGTTGTTGTGCAATGCTCGTAAGTCTAAACATTCAATTCATCCTTGAAGTAATAATATGTACATAGATCATCAATTTTATTACTAGTTGGAAGCAATAAAAAGAGATATTGTAGATTTTTCTCTGAAATATTTGACATGTCAATAGGTTAAATAAGAGACAATCGTACCTAAGGGGATTATTTAGCCTTTACTAGTTCTAGAGTGGAAGAAGTAAAATTTATCCATTGACATCATTGTGGGACTGCCAAAGACTTATTGAGGAAAAAATGCAATCTGTGTAATTATTGATCGATTTACTAAATATGATATTTTCCTTAATAATCGAGATATTATAATTTTTTACCACCTTTATTGATTTTACATCAATTAGATTGAATTGTATCATGGATTTCTCATTCCATTGTATTTTATCATGATCCAAGGATCACTTATAACTTTTGGAAAGGTCTTCAGAAGACATTCTGAACAGAATTATATTTTAATACATCATTTCATCCTCAATTAGATAAGAATTCAAAATGGATGATTCAAACATTATGGGATATTTTTTTAGGGTGTTCAATGAACTACCAGGTATTTTGTGATCATCCTTTTTCATTAGTTGAGTTTTTCTATAATAACACATGACATTACACTATATAGATGGAACCTATTGAGGCATTGTATAAGAAGTGATGTCGATGTCCAACTTTTTTGGGATGAATTCAGGGGAATGATGTTGATGTGACTAGAATTAGTAGTGGATTTGTCTAAAAAGTGAAGATGATTCAGAAAAAGACAAGGACAACACAAATATGGAAGATTATTTATGCATATAATAGGAGGAATGAAATATCTTTTGAGATAGGTGATCATGTTATTCATAGAATCTCACCATTGAAATGTATTATTCATTTTGGTAAGAATGAAAAGTAAATTCAAATGTTCATTAGAACATATGAAATACTAGATAATGTTGGACCGATTGACTACTAAGTAGATTTTTTTATGAGGTTATCTCTGCTACACAATGTTCCTTCGAGTTTCTATTTGAAGAATGTATGTGCGAGATATATCTGATATTTTGAGCCTATTTATAGTTTAGTTAGAAGAGAATATTTCTAATGAAGATAAACAAGATCATATTATTGATCGAAGAGAAAATGTATTATGGAATAACTTAATACATTAGGTAATGGTTTCTTGGATAAAGAACACGTTTGATGAAGCAATATGGTGATCTGAAAATATTATAAGGGAATGGTACCCTCACTTGTGTAATAAGTAAATAAATTTGTGAGGACACGATGTCATAGAAGTTGAGGAGAATAATACACCCTAGGGTTTTAAAAATAAATTGAAATACATGAAGGACTATGTCACTACATAATGAAACATAGTTTTATGTAGATATTTATTAACTACCTATTAAATATTATTTTTATGCTTCTATGATTTTAATTTCAAAAAATAGACATCTATTGTTGTGATCATTATGATGTTTTGAGTCTGATAAAACCAACATGTTTTTTGGTGAATAGTAACATACCCTTAGGGATACTAAAAGAAATAGTAATATGACCATAGTGAGTAGTAAATTAATTATTATTCTATTTTATTAAGGTTATAATATATGGTGATCTTGATTAAAATTTAAAGGTGATAGAAAATAATTTATTGGTTTAAATTTTTTATTTTTTGAATAAATTTTATTTTATATAAAAATTAACACTACTATATTTAGAAAAATATTATCAAAATTATTACTTACTTTTCGAAATTTTCACATCAAAAAATCAATACATATATTTTTGATTTTTTTGCAATAATATAATATTAACTTAATAGTAAAAATACAGTTTTATGTTTTTAGTGGGTTTGATGACATCATAATTATATAATAATGATATAATCCTTATGATTGACTATTTAGGGTTAAAATATGATATTATTTTTCATGTGTGTCTAATTCCATGGGAGAAAACCATTGTAAATCCCACTTTTTTACAAATACAATGAAACAGGTTTCCATAGAAATTAATTATGAACTCTTCCACATTAACTATAAATACCGCCCTCACCACCTCTTCCTCTCACACCTATAATTATTTTATAATTGTCTAAATTAAATAAAATCCTCTTACCAACGATCATACCCACATCCAAGACCTTATAGTGTCACCAAAAGTCCAAAACCATGGTCTATAACGATGATCTCTATGATAAGAGATCAAGAGGTAACGACCCTCTTTCATTTTCTATTGTTTTTATTTCAATTATTATATTTTATTTCTATCTTGACCCTCACTTATCAAAGAGTCATAAAATATCCAATATTATATATATTCTTTATTTTTATCATGTTTATATAGAAATTCATCATCAATAATGCTATCTTCTTATTTTATTCTAAAAATAAAATCACTATTGATGAGGTGTCTATTTACCAACAACTTGGACGATTTGTCTTTAATTTTCTTTATTTCTTAAAAATAAGGTTGTAAATCCATTTTAATTGTTTAAAAGGATTGAAATTTTTGTGAAATGCCATCTCTTACATTTTTTAATTAATTTATAAGCATAATATTAATGTTATATGATGAGACACATTCATGATTATCAGAGGACCACCAAAATGAATAATTGAATATCACTAATGATGCATCCTCTTACCATATATATAAAATTATTTATGAAAACATTTATCATTATGGTAACATAATAAAACCATTTAATTCAGCTTTTAGAGTTTCCCTTCCATTCTAAGAGAAAATCCATTATGAACCAACCATGGAAAATATGTAATGAACACGCCTGAAAAAATTTACATAAAAACATTATTAATAAATTGGTTGAATGATGTTATAAAATGATCATATAAGGTGTCATAAACATGAATATGTTTATAAAAAATATTATTAACACTATTTTAACCATTATACATGAGTTTTAAACATTTATTAGTAAGAAAAGCATGAGGTAAGGTATTTCTTTAACATAATTTTCATTCTTTTGGTTAAGAGGAAACATTATTCGTTATGTGGTTATCATATTATTTGTGTGACTATTTGTTCAATCTATTCTATTTTTATAATTATTTAGAGTGTATAAACATATTCTTTTCATTATATTAATTTCTCATATCAATTCTATGATATCTATAAGAGACATTCCATTAAAAGTCATATTTTAAAATTCTATTTTTCATATTTCAAAAGAATTGTTTTTGTGCAATAATTCATGTTTTGGGAATAAGTTTTACTTCATAAAAAAATTTATGATAATGTATGTGACCTATATCTCTATCAAATTTATTAGGTATGTGTTTGTTTGAGGTCTGACATATGGTTACTCCATGTGTAACTACGATCGATACATCATAAGAAAACCATGAGGGTTGCATTATAAGGTATCCATAAGGTATATAAATCATAATGTAGCCACCGGGGTTAACATATAAGTAAGTAATACCTTTAGATAACATTATTCTATAAAATAATTTCAATGCTTTTTTATGGAAATATCATTCTTCATAAAGGTAATTATATATGGATGATATGTATGTCTCTGTGAAAATGATTTCTTATGTTTTTATGTATTCATAAACTATTCATTTCTTGCCTTCTTTTTATATCAATTACTGAGATTATTATTCTCTTATCCACATTTCTTAATGTTACTAATATATTATAAATATGTGTAAGATAAATAAGGAAGTCATGATTTTTTTAATATATCATGTTTTGGTTTTGTGTTAAAAAAATTGTGTTTTATAAGAAATTTATACTAATTTATGGGTATTTCACTAGAATGCATGTGGGTTTCCATGTATACATTATGTCCAAACATTTATATAACTCTAAACAGAAAAGAAATTTGTGAATAAAAAGAATCTAAATATAGTTGAAATAGATATATTATGTAATGTTTACTTATACTTTCTCATATTTCATGTCCTGAAATGCCCATCCATTAAATTACCCACCATTTATATGTAATCAGAAAAGTAATTTTCTACCACATTAAAATTCAAGGCACCACACATTGGAATGTTATGAGGCAGAGTGATATGGTTTTGTACATGAAAGGAATATCCATATATAGTGTGTATATAAATATTATTATCAATTCTAATATAGTCAAATTATGATTATTTGAGTCTTCTACCAGAAAATGAAAATTTTAACCACATTGTATGACATTAACTATGAAATAGGATGGGATCCAAAAAATTCTGTGAATCCCATGGAATTATTTTAATGAGGTATTATTTTTCAAATGAAATGACATGATTTTATCAATGTTAGAAATTATGAAAAAGATTAATATAATAATATAGAATAATTAAATTGAGGATTTCTAACTATATTTTCCCCTGATATATTTTGTAAAATCATGGTAGATAATTTAATATATAATTAAATCATCATTGTTTTTTAAAATTTATAAATATTATTTAAAATTTTAGTCAATTTTATATATTCATTAGGATTTATTTTTCTAATTCATTATATATATTTTTTGAGAATTTATATGGGGGAAAAATAATGGATCTTTAATTTTTTATTATAATTGTATTTTGTTTATTATCTTTTATTGTAATATCATTTACTAATATTAATCCATCTCATGTGCTATATTATCTTACTCTCATATTTGGTAGACACTAATTTTGTGAGATATATATATATATATATATATATAGTTGATGTGGTTGAACACTAATAACTATTTAATATCACTCATGGCTACTGTAAATGTTTGGGAATAGTTTTTTATTATCCTATAATTTTTATAACATCATATGAATCTTTTACGTTATATATGGATGAACGAAAACATAAGAAAATGATAAAATTTTTTATGAAAAATATATATAATAACTTTCTTATACTATATGGGGTGTCCCCAACACACCAAAACCTACTAGATTTTTTATTTCAGTAATTCATCTCTTATTTAGATAAAATAATCTTATATATATAGAAAACAAAGATAATATTAGAATGTATCAATAGTTAATTTTCCCGGAAAATCTATTGGAGATGGAGGTGACATCATTTGATACAATCCTTCAATATTGGCCATAAAAATATTATATAGTTAAATATTTTTAGGTAATTGCAAATTTCATTTCAAATATTTTATCCCAATCCACGTCATTAATTTTTTTAAAAATAGAATTTAACTATATTCAAAGGTTGTCATGTTAACCTCATCATATGAAACCATTTGACTACAATATTTTCTATCTTGATCAATGGTTTTATTAATATTTATGATTTTACAACAATTTTTTTATTATTATTGTTATTCTATGATTGGTATTTATTATATTATCTGACCATATTATCATGAGTATTCTAATTAGACATTTGATCATTTGTATTGGTCATATCCTGGGTCTTTATAATAGAAATTTTCATTGAAGGTGTCATCTTAAAAATAAATGATTTATAGAAAATTATATCAAAATATATGAATGGTTTATATTTTAACAAAAATTTAATGAAATATATCATTTATAAATAGTTTTAATTAAAAAAATATTTATTTTTTATATAAATGAATCTTGATAAATTTAAATTAATTTATAATGGTATTGATTAGGGTGTGGGTAGGATAATTTTGTAGAAATTTGAGAGAATCCTAGATAAATTTATTTTTTAGTTTATCCTCGATATGGAGGTTGGAGTAGGTTATAAGATTATGGTTTTGACATTAGAGGTGGTATCTAATGTTATTTAACATTGAATAATGAGATTTGTGGTTAGTGTTTTATTTTTCTTCTATGGTATTTTTGTCTTTGTCATATACATCAATATTGAATTATTTTTATTTAGTTTCAAAAATATCTTGATGTCTTGGAATTTAATATCATTAATGTTTTTTAAACTAATTATTTATTCATTTTTATATTAATTGATTTATGCTTTATGTTTGTTATTTATTTGAATTGAAATATATAGAAAATGTATATTATTTGTGCAAATGGTTTTCTGATAAATAGGTTGGTTATTATCAGATTTTGAGAAATGATATCTATGTTAATTATTGTTTATTAGTTGAAATTACTCCACATGGAATATTTTTTTTCATTGGACCCAGTTCCCAACAAATATGGGTCTTGAGTGAACATTAATCCACACAATAAACTATATATGTGCACAAAACAGTGTTATCATTGATGATTCATGAAAATATAGTATCAAGGCTTAAATTTTAATTCCTAAGTGATTGTAGATAATTTATTAGTGTATACACACTCATCAGTTATGGTTTTTAGAATGAATAATTCTATTTATTATTTGGATACTTGGGTTACCACATGAAAAATTATTGTGAGTATTGGAATTGAAAATAATGAGTATCCCCTTTATATGGTTCTGATTATCATATTTTCATAGAGGTGGGATAGTTTATATTTCCCCAAACTATATGACAAATCATTTCACATCAACTATGAAAATGTATATTTATTTTTAAAACCCCCTTGATTACAGGTTTCATTTATTAATGATTTTTTTCCTATTTGAGATTAAATAAATTGATTTTTATGATAATTTTTTGTATCTGTACTGATATAGATAAATGTTTGGTTTGGGAAAATTGATTAATATTTTATTGGTTTTTAAAAAAAATTATGGTACTTTTCAATGATAGAATGACACTAACCCTATGTAATGTAATTTTAATGTGATATCAATGAATAATTTATGAAATGGTAAGGTGATTTTCAATGGGATTTTTTCATTTTAAAAAATGGTAGCAATAATCATAGCATTATTTTCATAGGGTTTTCAATTATAGGTTGTTTTATTTGGTTATTTTATGAAATGTATTTTATAACATTATGACTATAATTTGAAGAATTTATAATGGGGACTCCCTAAATGAAATAAAATGGATTATTTTATTAGTGTTTTCAAAATTATTTTGTTGATGATATATAAATTGATAAATCTATATCTAAGGGTAATTTTGGATATTTAGATAAATAATTATGTATTTGATATAGTTGATATTTTTTTAAGAGATTTGTTTTGTAGAAGTTTTTAGAAACATTATTTAACTGTAATTAATTACATTTTTCATGAATGATTAAATTTTCCATCAATTGGTTGTATTTTATTTATATTTATAGAATTTAGAACCATGAATGATGTTTTTATTTTCATTATTTTCAATTGATTTTTTTCCATTACAATCACATCATAAAATATTTATAAGGGAAACCCATTATTGAATCTTTTCTAGTCAATTATTCATCTAATCAACCAATAAATTATGTTTTAATGATTCAGAAGTTGGTTACTCCTCTCTTTTATAGGTGTTAAGATTCAAAAGATGTAAAAGAATTTTTTTTTAAATAATTAAAAGATAATTGTCCTTTTGTAGATCCATCATTATTTTGAGATACTATTACCAACCTTTGTTCAAGAATTAATGAGATTAGTGTAGTGTATTTAAATCATTAATATTTTTTCATGGATGAAACATTAATTAGAATTTATTATTTAATTATTCATATAATAGTATTTTCTTGGAAATGTGGTCATAGATATATATGTAGGGTTTTATTTCCTTGATATTAGTTTTTTACCATCGTGGGAGTACCCTATCTATTTCTTGGATATATATCCCCATCCACCTCAGCTTGCACTAGTAACAGCTTAATGAGCTTGATATTTCATCATATTCCAACATCATAAACTTTTATTAATTGTATTTTACTGTAGCATAGTAATAATTTTGTACATTGAAATGTAGCCTATTAGAATTAATTATAACTTCTATGGTTGTTCGAGGTAATCGATACATCATATATTATTTGGACTAATTGTGGTAATTCTTCTAATAAAATATTGATGTAGGATAAATCAACAGAGATGGGTTTTAGCATCATGAGTGATTAACATTATTATAATGAACTACTATTTATTGTAAAATAAATGGGTGGCAATAGTGCATGAAGCTAGTTCATATAAAAAAATTTGTTTAAGAATCTCAAAAAAAATCTACAGTTTTTGTAGTTAGGGTTTTTTTGAATTGGTTTTGTTCCCAAATCAATTTTAAGATGAGTGGAATCGGATCTAAAACATCAATGAATCCCTTAACATAACATTATTAACATTATACTTATTGTGTGATTTCTTGTGGTATTTAAACTTTTATTTTTTATGTTTTAACTATATTTTTTATTGATTTTTCATTAGATCTATATATTTCAAACATAATTAATATCATATAGTGGTTATTGATTATTATTATGGTATATAACTTGTTATAGTAATTCATCATCATTAGTAATTATAAATAGGGACTACACATTCCATTGAGGCTTTATTACATGGTTTATGTGGGAATATATTTAAAATATATTTATTCAATTATTCTCTCATGTTAAGGATTTTAGTCATCGTTAGAATTATGTGAATAAATAATTATCATTGGTGAATAATTTTATGAGTGAAATTCTTAGAATGACGAGGAGATAATATATATTTTTATACTTTTTATCATTAATTCCGTTTTATAATATAGTGGGAATGAAACCTATTTTTCTAGTTAAGTATAGGGTATAAAAAATATATTATTTCATGTGATGGGGTATATTTTAATTAAAATTTTAATTATATGGTAAATAAGATCTATGATCCTATGTATATCAGTATATATAAAGAATTTTAGTTACTGTTATATTCTCTACTATCATATTGATGATGAGATATATGTTTTTTTGTTATGTGCTCTATCATTATTCAATGAGTATGCTTGAGATTAATTATATGATTATTACTAGATTATTTCATGGTGTTTCTTAGGTTAATGATTACACGATATTACATATAATTTTGTGTTTCATATCTCATTTCATTTACCATATATACTATGAAATAATTGGTATATAATGTGATATTGTGGAATGAATTTTCACAACTATAACCATTAATTATTTATAATATTATTTTATTACTTTTTTATTCAGTTAATCATTTTTATTTTATATACGATTTTCACGAACTCCATTTTTTGGACTATATTACGTAATGGAACAGTTATGGGAGGTCATATAATGATAGTTCCTTGGGATTTCATGATTTTTTTTACATCATGAACCATGGTTCTCTCACTAGGATAACTATTTTGGATAGACATGATTAGATAAATATTGTATATATTATATAAAAATATATGTATATTTCATCTTTCTTTATATTTTTTAATATTTTGGGTGAGGAAAAATTTTCACTTAGATTTAGTGTATTTATCTAAATATTCCCATTAATGTATTCAAATCCTGTGAATATGTTATGGGTTTTCAAGAATGCGGCCCATTTTTGGGATGGAATGATTCTACATCACATTGAAAGTATATTATCATGGAATAATTTGGGTTTTTTCATTGATTTTTATCATTGTTTTTTTATTTTTAGGATTTTTCACTTTTTTTCCTTAATTAGATTTAACTCTCGTAGCCCTCTATTTTATTCTATTTTGAGAATATAATTTTATATTCATAATCATCCTTTTTACCTAATTTCAATTTAGATCACATGTTTCACACCTGTTGCGTTTATGGTCATTTCGTGGCCCATTTATTTTCTTATTTTTTGGTTTCTCTGGTTTGTGATGCGCACCTATTGTGTTTGATTTTTTGGATCTTTGGATGTTTGTCGAGCGGAGGAGCTTGTGTTTGCTCATGGATTTTGGTTTAGACTGGTGATGATGCGGTGTCGGGTTTCCTCCGACGGTGATAGTGATGAAGGACGTCGATATTGCTCGTCGGCGTTTTGCAGGTTGATGATGGCGACGACGGTCGCCGGTGTTGCTCGCCGATGATTTGTTTGGTGGCCGGCCGGATTATCTCATCAGCAGTGACACGTGATGATGGGTTTGATGCTCGAGGTGGGGCACGTGGCTGGTGTTGCATGTTGTTGGGTCCACTGCTCGAGGTGGGGCTCTCATTTTTTGAAGCGCGATGATGGGCGTGCGGCTCAAGGTGGAACGCATGGTGTTCGTTGGATCTGCTTGGTTTGAAATTTGAAATTTGAAATTTGAAGTTTGAAATTTGATATTTGAACTTCGTTGAATGTTGTATGTGGGGGGAAGTGCTTGTACGGATTCTGGTTTTCCTTAAACCGGTTTGGGGTACCGGTTCCCCTAAACCGGCTTATGAAAATGAAAAAAAAATGATTTCCAGTAAAAAAATAATTGAAATGGATTCAATATAAGTTATTTATACGATTGTTTTTTATTATGTGTAAAGTAATGTTTATAAATGGATCAACGTTCTATGGTTTAACATAAAATTAATGTTCAACTTTTTAATTTATTGTATAGAAAACAAAAAAATGTTGTTATTATTTATTTATATGTTTGAATTGGGGGAGTATACATATTGGGAAAAATATTACATGCCTATATAAATTTTTTGTTCACTTCATGTTCCATATTGATGTAGTATTAATCTAATGGATTAATATCTAGGCATGTGGAGGTGATAACTGATGATGCTTAATATTCCATGCTAATATAGGTGGTTTTTGTTATGATTTTAATAAGGTATATTGTATCAATGTTATATCAATCCATATAGGATTTCTTTATTTTTTACCTTTTTTATTTTCATGGTCTATTATTTTTCATTTTTTTTATAGTTATAGAAAAAAATATCCTTCTTTTATAATCCTTGTTTATGTTTTATTATTTATATTTTTTATTATTTCATATTTTATTTTTTAATACTAAGATGACAATATAATTTATTCATTGATCATCAACTATGAGGTTTTTGATATCGGGATTCTAATGTGTATATCCATGTTTATCTCGGTTTATCAGGAATAGTTTTCCCCATTAAATTTTCTAATACAACTTCACTAGTTTTTAGCCAATCAGACATGATAAATTCATTCATTCACTTATGTGGACAAACATGATTGCATGAGTCAGGGAAATCGTGAATTTTATTATGAAATAAGTATTCCCAACCTTTATAAAAATTAAAAAACATTATTGTAGAAATTAATAGATATTTATTAAAAAAATTATTTTATTATATCAATATGTTGCATGTTTTGGATTTTTTTCATATATATTAATGTATTATTTCATTATTACAATATATGAAATAATGAAATATATTTAAAATTATGTTAATATTTATTCTGTAAATATTTATCTTTTCTAAAATTTTATGGTATTTGTTAAAATTTGGATAGAGTAGAACACCACAAAGATTGTGATGAATTCAGGGTTACAAAAAACACTAACTATGAAAATAATTTTCTATTATCTATTATTCCTCAATGATAAAAAAATTCTGAATTGATTTCACCTATCAATTGAAAGAATTGAAATGAAAATTTGATCAATTTTCAATTCCAACCTAATGTTCCATAGAGATTTTGAACAATTTTCTTTATTTTTATTCTCATTATTAATGAGATACATTTTACTACTACAAATTGTATAAATTTTGGATCTATTTTTAATAGTGAACAAAGAGTAAACATTAATACAAATTCTATTAAATCATTATCAATTAGTCTATAATTTCTATGAGATTTTATTTTCCCATTTTATTCACACTACATCAATAAAAATACAATGATATATTTTTTTAATATCTATTAAATATAGTAACATCTACAGATTCATTCATTCTAAACAAATGTAAAAAGTCAACAGAATAAATTATTTAAAATAAATATAAAAATATAGTTTTTTAGTATGATAACCTAAAAATAGTAATATATCTCTAATAATCAAAATCATAACGGGTTTTCCATTTCCAAAAAAACACTAATGAAATTAATTTTTTTCAGAAAAAAAATATATCACAAACATTCACAATCATAAATCTATATCATTATTTATATCCATTGATATTGATATTGTTTTCAATATTTTATTTTATGCAGTTTTATTCATATTTGTTTCTATCATCTAATAAATACCATTCACGGGGAACTGTTTAATACTATTATATTTGTTCTTTATCTTAAAAACATGAGGGTCATGAACATATTGTATAAAATATCTTAGTAAATAAATTTTTACCACTAATTTTGGATTTTCATTCATGGACTTATATTTCACATCAATTTAGGAAACAATATTTCTATTTTGGAAATGTTTCATAAAGTGACATAGATCCTTCCATGAACGGTGGTGGTGGAAAATATCTCATTGAATATTATATAATAATTTTTATTTTACCACATGAGTAAAAGATGATTAATGTTTATAAAATCATTACCCTTCATACAATTTTCTTTTTAGAAATCGAACATTATCCCTATAAAATGGATATCTTTTAAGAATAAAATTAATAACAATTTATCACTCCTCTAAATATGAATCATCTTTTCTTGCGTAGTTTTTTAATCAGAATGTTTTAATTTATATTTAACTCTAATTTCTTAAACATATCAATGTAAGAAGGATTGATTTGAATCATTCATTATTCTATAAGACTAAACATAATTTCTTGATTTCAAAAGCATATTTTTAAGGATAATTTGTTTTGAATGTATTAAAATCATTGATCCTCCCTATTCAAAAACATCCATGCAATTTTAAAAATATTAATAAGATAATGAAAAGGAATATTTAAGTCATTAAAATATTTTCCCCTTGAAATCCAAAAACATTCACAGATATTTGTTTTTTCCCCATCATCATCATGAAATAATTAATTTCTGGAATGTTTTTTAATATTAAAATGTTATAATTATCAATGAATTTTAATAGTAATTTTCTCATTTTTAACTCATTTAATTGATTGTATAACCATGAATTATTCACTCATCGCCCCTCTTAGTATACATTCTGTAATGATTTGTTTTAATATTATTTAAACTCAGGCCTCTAAATTCATATAGAAATTTTTTATTTGAATTATTCACCTACCTCACCACATTAGTTTTTTTAGTAAATTAGCTTGAAGTAAGAATTTATTTCTAATATAGATATCCAATACTTTATATTTTTCCTATAATTTCAAGGATTTCATAGTTCATAAAAAATATTCTTCTAATGTATTCCAACCCATTATTTTCTCATTAAAAAATGATTTAACTGATGTGTTTGAAGAGAAATATTTTCATTTACTATTCAATGTTTCTCAAGATATTCACTAAATTCCACATAAATTTATTCATATATATTTCCAATTTGATTCATTATGAAAACACATCATTTTATATTTTCAAAGAGACCACTAAAATCTCTTACAAATCTAATGTGATTTGGATTTTATGAAAATAAAATAGATAATATTTCTTTGATTAAATCCAATAATAAAATTATTAAAATACCTATAACGTTTTTACTTCATTAAAATCAGACCAAACACATTTGAATGTATAAAAAAATTTATTTTATCAATTTTAAATCCTATAAATCATAATCAAAATTTTTATTGTGATATATTATTCTTGTGGGTTTAATATATCATGACTTAGATTTGTTTTTTTATTTTTAATATATAATGTAACATGTATAGATATTATTTTTTCTTACGACATTATTTATGTAGATTTTTGAGAAGTGATACTATAAAAATTCAATTTAGATTAAAAAATACAGTTCCTTATAAAGTGTATAATGTTTTAAAAGTGTTTTATTTTGATTATATGAAATGAATTTCATGTTGATTTTATATGACAATATTGGTGATAGATTATATTGTCTATGAATTGGATATTAAATGAATTATATTTAATATTAATTAATTCATGCTTGTTAGATTAATTTGAAATAAATTTTGATTCACCAAGAGTGTATAGTATGTCTAGAACAATGAATATATATTTTTAGAGAATATAGGGTATGATAAATGAGATCACATTGATGTATAATTAATCATGATGAAGTGGAATTTATGTAAAATTATGTTCATTTGATTCATGAGTATTAACATAAGAATTTTTGTTATTCATTTTTTTATAAAAATCATGAAAATAATGACACATTCAGCTAATTTTTGACATCATCGGGAGAACATCTGAAACCGTAATAAATTATATTGCTTATTTTTATTATTATTTTGAGGAAACATGGTTTCACAACCATTAAAAAAATTTACATGGAGATAAATTATCCCAAATTCATGATGTACATCATGTCACGTAATTATAAGATAGAATTTCATTAGATAAATAATAATATGGTACTATTGATCTTATTATGTGGCTTATAATATGGATCATTAAATCTCACAAAAATGATTTTTTAATTACTATTTTTAACCGCTTTATTAATTAGTGTTTCATAGATAATTCATCAGTATATATTGTTTGGATTAAAATATATATTTGTATTATGAATTGGTCAAATTAAAACAACATGATTACATCATGATAACCATATTATTATCATTATTTTCCAAATCAAACTACAATGAGAATGATAAGGACCAGATTTATGTAATATTTTATAATTAGAGTGTTTCATGGATGTGTCTTAATTGGTGATTAAATTTATGTATATTCAAGAATATTAATGTTTATATATCTAATGTATTGGTTCAATAATAGATTATAGTTAATCAAGGAACAATGATGATGTAGTATTACATTAAGAGGTAGTTATGAATTTGAATTTGAATTTATAATTCAAACATTAATGTTGTATAGATATATGGATTCAAGTATAGTAATTGTTGTATATAATAAATAATAGAGTCTGTGAACAGAGGGTCTGGACATGGTATATATAATTTAAGAACAGGAATTGTAAAATAAAAAAAAATATTAAATTCATGTTGAAGAAGTAAAACCATAACATGAAATAAGGGTACTTTAGTCATAAATATAACTTCTTTACATATCTAAATTGAAAGTCATTGATTATAGATGAACACATTGAAATAAATTATGGTCTAAAAATTAAATTTTTAATTCAAAACCAATTTTTATGAATTTGCTGGACACCATAAAAGTACTACAGAATTATCCATTATACACAATAGGAAATAAAAACATTATAAATAGGACATAAATTATAAGAGTTAATAACCTTGTATTTCCCCCAATGAAGGACATATAACATCATTTATCATTCCTTTAAAACTAATCCCTCTAAATAGATAGATATCTTAATCTAGGTTTGAATATATTCCTAAACATTAATCTCTCTTTCATTGAATTAATGTGATAAAATTCATTCATGTCTTTTAATCCAAACCATTTGGACCATGTTGACATCAAATAATAATTCCCTTTATATGATTTCATACACATACTCATTTGAATCCTTATGTTGAAAGGTCTCTACCTACATGCCTTCATTAGAATGATGAATAATCTCTAGCTCAATTCATTTACTATATTTTTTTCCTTCTTCATGGGTCCCATCTGCCTTTCTATCCATACCAACATTCTGCTTTTTATGAGTTCACTACTTTTGACATTTTTCAATCAATTTTCCAGTGCCAAAAAATTATTTCATTTTTAAACATTGTATATTTTTTCATCATCCCTCACTTTTTTTCTATTGTCCGATCTTGTTTCTATGGGATTCAGTAGTTGGGAGTAATCCTTTTGATCTTTTTTTGCACCCTTAAGAAAAAGAAATCACCCCACATCTTAATTCCCCATATATACCTTTTTATTAAATGGATAATAAATTCCTCTCGTGAATATTACCTCTGTACAGTACACTGAAAATGTAATAGAGAAATCATCCTCACCATCAAACCCTGAATTAATGAATATGGGGATTTATTCGGTTGAAGTTGTATGTATACCCACCACAGCCTGAGCCTTCCGTTCATGAATAGAGCATAAAGACAATTGATGGTCATCACCCTTCTTCTCATGTTCTAGCCCTTCCGCATCCATCCCTTAAAATTATTTGTTCTAAATTATATGAAATCTACTCTAAAAAAGAGTAATCTTACTCAAACTTCTCAAATTTCCCATATATAAATACCTTAATATTGTGGTTTTGTCCTTTTGAGCTCAATGAATCTATCAATATGACTACATGGATCAAATATAAAACAATCTCAATATATCTAATTTGATAAATCTTTTCGACACTATTATATTGGGGTATGTTAGATTATTAAAAATATGTAAACTTTCATTTTGGATTATTGAATTATTTAATAATTATTTGTGGTTGTTTGGATTATTAATTGATTTGGGTTCGTATATTTGGATAGATATATTTGTTCATAATTGTATGAATAGATGATTTTTTATGGGGAACCATTATTGTAATTGAATTCACCAAATCTGTCATGACCCGGTCTTACTCGGGCTCGAGCCGCAACTACCCCAAGCCCGCCTCCATAGGCCAGGGGCTGGCAACCAGTGCTGAAGGCACAATAACTCGGGGAGGCCTTTGCCTAAGCACCTGTACACACACACGCAACACACTCAATGCAAAGGTGTAGAGTAAAAAAGGAAAGCAAAAGGGAAACTGCTATAAACAACCACAAGAGTGCATCGACCTCTAAACAGTACAAGAAAAGTGCCGAAAAGGAAAAAGGGGGAAAACACACGCCCAACATGAAAAGGTGCCACAACCCGGCAACAGGTAAACAAAAAGGAACCACCGATGGGTCTCCCACCTGGATCCTGGGCACGACCACCGCACGCGATCCAGGCTCCCAAGCTCCTACGCTCCACTGAAGTTACGCTCCACATGTTCGTCGTCTGCAGGGGCACACCAAGTGCGGGCAAAGCCCAAGCAGGGGTGAGTATAAAAATACTCAGTAGGATACCCCGAAGGCTCGAGGGAGCAAAAAAGGAGGTACCCGAAGGGTGATCAGTAGAGGGAACAGAGAAAAGTAAAGGAGCACAACCGAGAGGGCAGTAAAAAGTACAGTAAAGTGTCCAGCTCAACCCAACATGAGGAAAGAAGGTAGACTCGTCCAGGCACAAGGAGCTGGAAATGGTGAGACGATGAACTTCCTGTCGAGTCTTCGCTACCTATAGCAGGTGAGTAGACTCGTCCAACCATGAGAAGCTAGACACAGAAAGCACATGGCATACCCCGCGCGTCTTCGCCTCTCCTGGAAAGAGAGTAACCAATCCCAAGGAGTGGGTACTATAACAAGGTATATACAAGTCCATATGCTCAACAAGAAGACTGAACAAGGTCGTAAGGGGATCTCCATCCCATAGCTCAGCCCAAGGAAGAGTAGCCAACAGTCCTGGAAGAAACTCCATCGATTCCCAGCATCCCACACGTCTACCCCTAACTGCAAGCCAAGGGGCTTAATCACCACACCTCGACACTATCCGCTTTGGGCAGCACTGACTCGCCCACATGGTTTTAGATCGCCTCACAAGCACGCATCTCGGTGGGGAATGCGCCCCTCATACTCGAGAGGTCTAGAGAATGTCAAACCCCACCTCGTCAATGCCCTACAGTCAAGAGGTCTCCTCAAAGTCCAAGTCGTTCCATCACCGACCCGTACAACCAAGGGTCCTGCTCAGGTGGTCACAGAGGAAAGCCACAGACTAGCCTAGTAGAAAGGACTGAGTCTGGAATGCCAATAGGTGTCCCATCACCTAGCCCCGCTGGAGGGTAATTCATAACCAGATATCGGGTGACCCACTGCCCAGCCCTGCTGGAGGGTAAACCCTGACACATCATCAAGCGACCCACTGCTCAGCCCCGCTGCAGGGTAAACCATATCAAGATACCGGGTGACCCACTGCCCAGCCTTGCTGTAGGGTAAACCATAACACATCATCTGGCGACCCACTGCCCAGCCCTGCTGGAGGGTAGACCTTAATACATCATCAGGCGACCCACTGCCCAGCCCCGCTGGAGGGTAGACCTTAATACATCATCAGGCGACCCACTACCCAGCCCCGCTGGAGGGTAGACCAGGAAGAAGTCGACAGGTGACCCACTACCCAGCCATGCTGGAGGGTAGACCTGGAACTAGACGACGAGCGACCCACTGCTCAGCCCCACTGGAGGGTAGACCCTAAGAGGTCGTCGGGTGACCCACTTCCCAGTCTCTGCTGAAGGGTAGACCCTAAGTGCGTCGGGTGACCCACTGCCCAGTCTCTGCTGGAGGGTAAACCCTAGAAGTCAGCGAGGAACCCACTGCCCAGCCCCACTGGAGGGTAAAACTCAGAACTGCTCTGGCCATCTCTACTGGAGGGTATAACATTGGACACCTGAACACGGAGTGGGTATCACAAAACCATCCAACTCCAGAACAACTCTCCCAAAAGAGGTTCAGCGCCTGTTCCATCACGGGGTGCCACTAGCACCGCTACCAGCCAATCCATCGGGAACGAAACCAGGGGGAGACCACTCAACCCTGCTAGTCAAAAAACGAGTACAGAGCCAGGGAAACCCCACCCTGCTGGTCATTCAAACACATCGAGGGACCCTCTGCGTCGCGAGAGGTCAAACTACGCAGAGTAGAACATGGCATGCACATGAGGCCCACACGACCTGTGGCCCCAAGTCAACCCCGACCAAGCGCACGAACATCTCAGGTACAAACCACACATACCTCAAAGCACTCCCGTATACTCCCAGTATATACCTCGTTCCAGCCCATAGGCTATTATGCACACGGCACCCAACATCAACACGAAGGCATGACATAACAACTCCAACTTGCCACCTCATCGGCTGAGGCACAACCAACCACATCTCATGAACCATTTATATCACTCTCCCAAGAGTGTGTGATCAGACGCCAAGGGTCCGCTACAAACAAGGTAGGGCGAACCACCGCTAGAGCACCTTCCATGCTTCCACATTTAACAATATCGCACAAGAGGCTCCGCATGACCAAACGGATAACACCGTTGTAATCCTCGCGGAAAAACACGCGAGATCGACTACTTACTCGCCTCCATCGGATATCCGACGGAAAAGCCGCCAACACCGCCTCATGCCCGAACGGCATCCCATGGTCCCGAGCCTCGGCCCCGAAAACAGTTGGGCACATCACGCCATTGTGATCCCCTCAGGAAAACACGTTAAAAGCACTACTCACTTGAGTGCAATGGATATTCGGAGAAAAAGATGCATCTCGGCGCACCGCACACGAGTGGTGCCACGTGGGACCCGCATCCCGGTCCCGAAACACAACGAACGTATTGCACCGTTGCGATCCTCTCGAAAAAGTACACGAAATGGACTATTCAGTTGTCCAAAACGGTCGCCCGGTGATTAAGATAGAAAAATCACCGTCGACGCCGAAACAGCCTTCGTGAGCCCCGCACCATCATGCCGAAATTGAGCGGGCGGATTGCACAATTACAATCCCCTCATAAAAATACCCAACATCAACAGCTCACACGCCCCGAATGGACGTCCGAAGAAAAATTCCTGAAACACTACACGCAGCTCGAAAGATGGGTCATGGGGCCCACATCGCAACTTCTACTTCAACGCCTGAAACCATCCTCGAAACCTTCGGCCATGCACCAGGGTCCCAACGCAACTGAAGGCGCTCAAAATGGACGTCTGATGCGTCCGCGCCGCCCAAAACAAGTTTCCCCCGGAAAACGACAAACCACTTAAAGACACGTTGTGCCTCCACGGCCCATTGTTTCTGGAATTAAAAATTTCTGAAACCATCTCAAATGTCCCACCTCTGTGTCAGGCCCGCACCGCCGCAGACGGCGCGCAAAGAAGACGTTCGTAGTGAAAGCTACGGACGTCGGAAGTTAGAAAAAGGGGGGGACCCCTTGGGCCGGACCGGCCCGGTCCGGTCAGTCCGCCCACAGCCGGCCCGCGGCCCGGCCGCGGGCCCGGCTCACCTCGCCACGGCCTGCCGACACCCGACCGGCCCGGACGGCCGGTCTCGCTGCGCCCCCGCAGAGACCCGCGGTTGGCGGGTCTCTGTCCACCGAGGTCGCGTCGCGCCGCGACCCCGGGTCGTCGTCCCGTGCAGGTGCCCTCGGCATGCCTCTGCCGAGCTAAGGGCCGCCGCCCACCGCAAGCGCCGGAAAATGCCGCCGCCAGCCAGAGCCACTCCGCCTAGCCACCGAACCACCGCGACGCCCCACGGCCACCTCCTCGGACCGAAGCCGAGCCGTCGCGCCTCCTTCCGTTGGAGCTCCCAAACTGGCCGGAAAACCTCCAAAAACCCGCAAACTTCAGCGATCGATTGTGAACGCCTCCGAACTCGGATTTCGAATCCAAAACAAGTGTCGGAAAGAAAAAAATCATAATACACTACCATGGAATTTTTTCTAAGATTAAACGACGATCAGATGCTATGATTTGGGTTCAAAGGGGGGGTTCGGGATTTAAAACTCAAACAACACCACCTACCTCGCTGTGCTTCGCACGGAGCTTTGCGTCGATCCGCCAGCACCACCGCACCTTGTCAGAGTCGCCTCGCCGGAGCTTGCCTCTCCGGAGGTGAAGGAGGGGGAGGAGGGTTTGAGGAAGAAGACGAAGAAGAAGAAGGGGGTGGAGGTGTTTAAGTACAAATCACTTAAACGCCCGCCCGACAGCCACGAACCCGAACTCCCAACGGGGTCGGGATTTAGCCTCCCCTAGGATAATAACCACGCTTTGAGCGGAACGGAGGTCTCAGAAATCTATTCCGAGACCCCGTTCAAAAGTTATAAAATTTAACGTCTGAAGCCGCTAAATTATTAAAACGCCCCTGGGCCCATTTTTCACAAACAACCCGCGCCCGTGAAACTTATACCCCTCCTAGGGTAAACGGCATGCTCCAAACTCAACGATGCCCTCAGTTTTCCATTCCGAGGCACTGTTTATGAGATACCCGAGTTTCACCATTAAATGAATAAATTAATTAATTTATTTATCCATTTAACGTTCCGGGAGTGGGCGAGGGGTCCAAACATCTCACGCCGACAAGTTTTATGTCGTTCCTAGGGTAAAAACTCCATTTCGGACCCATCTGTACACTCGGATCTCTGATCTAGATCTCCGTTTAGGAGTTATCCCATTTATTTGGTGTTTCCAGTGTGAATGCACTGAAAATATAATTCCGGCCACTCCGGGGCTCGGAATCGCACGTCATCTGAAGGCGCTGCTCTGGAATATTATCAAGAATATTCCAATGTCTTTCTCCGAAAAAACCAGGTTCTTACATCATTCCCTCCTTTAATATTTTCATCCTCGAAAAGAAAAACTAGGGAGCAACACAGGGTACTAAGCCCACACCTTGTTTCCCCATACCCAGAAGAACCCACGCACAGCTCTGCGTCACCGCACACAGACCAAGGGATTGATATGTCCATGATAGGTCAGTCCTTACCGACGGTGTCCACCCACTCCAGACTTTGGGGTTAGGGCAAGGCGGTAGGGTACCTCGCCATCCCTTTGCATGGTCTCAAATGGCCCGAAGGCCCTCGGTGGTAGCTCACCTCCCCACCAAACCTCTACGTCGCATTCCGCGACTAAAATCATTGTCCGCACCTGAAACAAGGACCAGTGATTCCCTCCTTCAGAATATCCATATGGTGGAACACCTGAGGATATCTGGTCATGCAAGATTTCACAGTCGAGGCTCTCTTACACGCTCGGTGAGCGATAGAGTCGACACCATCGACTAAAGGAAAAGGTCTCGCGCCTTTTTTCTTACCAACACAGGGTTACACCCGACGCCCTGCGTCACCCTGGTAACACCTCAAACAAGGAGCAGGGGGAAATGCCTTTCACACACAGAACCTAAAAATTATACTGAACGAAGTAGAAGAGTCGCAAGGGGTACCTCTCACCATCCCATGCTCTGCAGGATCGTAGATATCCAGAGCTCGCGGTTGTTCGTGGTCCCAACTGTCAGCTCCCGGAGCCTGACGTGGACCGCTGAGTGATGATGGGGAGATCTCGTAACGTCGTCCCCCACTACCAGCTCCTCCCGCTCCTCTGCTAGCATACCCTCCCTGGGTACTATTCCGATCACGGCACTACCTCTGCCACTACCAACCGCAAAACGTGACAGGAATCTCTCTATCACCAATGCCTGCTCTAGCACCCCGACATATGTGGAAACGCCCAAGGGTACCATGACAGCACGAATCTCTTGGAGGAGACCCTGCTCAAACTTCCACGCTCGGAGGTTATTGTCAAGGACCAAGTCTGGGTAAAAGCGTGCACGGTCTGCAAAACTAGCTGCGTACTCAACCACCATCATCCCTCCCTACTGAAACTACAGGAGCTCCTGAATCAGAACGGAGCACAAGTAGGAGGGGCAAAACTCCTCATGAAACAACAACTGGAACTCGCCCCATGAAAGCGCCAACTCGTCAAGAAGGTAAGTCCCCAGACTCCACCAACGCTGAGCTGCTCCATGAAAAAGGGTGGCTGCCAAAGCCACTCTATGATCTGTCGGTGTCTGCACAAGCCTGAAAAGGAAAACCACTATCTCTAGCCAAACCTCTGCTGCCTGAGGGTCTGGCTCACCACTGAACCTCTGCGGTCTCTGCCGCTGGAACTCACGGAGTGCGCTCAACCTGCGCTCAAACTCAGCCTGCTCTGCTGAAACTGTCTGCTGCTGAACAGGTGGGGGTGCTACTACCAGCCCACCCAGAAAAAGGGGCTCGCATGATGGGTCCTGGACTGTGGTCCCGTATCTCACAGGGTTGTCGTCACGCACCAAAGCTGATATCTGGGCTAGCTGTCTTCGCGGAGACATCCTAAATATTATCATGGAGTGTCGCGGTCAGATGAGCATATATGTATATACCACAACAACAACGATGGGGAGCTAACTCAAGAAGGACAGTCAATGACTCAGTTCTATGTGATGTACAAACAAATTTCCCTGCAACAAGTGTATCATCATGCCGAGTCGACATGCGGGTTATCAAGGTCCTGGTGAATGGATACGTCGGCCGTCGCACCATCACTAGACTCCCTGGCCTGAGAGCCGCTCTCGAGACACATTAACATTGTTTCCCTAATTCCCAACCAATTCCTCTTTTAGAGACATCCACACAATTCCCCAAGGAATGAACCAGCTCTGATACCACTTTGTCACGACCCGACCCTACTCGGGCTCGAGCCGCAACTACCCCAAGCCCGCCTCCATAGGCCAGGGGCTGGCGACCAGCGCCGAAGGCACAACAACTCAGGGAGGCCTTTGCCTAAGCACCTGTACACACACATACAGCACACTCAATGCAAAAGTGTAGAGTAAAAAGGAAATCAAAAGGTAAACTTCTAAACAACCACAAGAGTGCATCGACCTCTAAACAGTACAAGAAAAGTGCCGAAAAGGAAAAGGGGGAAAAACATGCGCCCAACTAGAAAAGGTGCCACAACCCGGCAACAGGTAAACAAAAAGGAACCGCTAACGGGTCTCCCACTTGGATCTCGGCCACGACCACCGCACGCGGTCCAATCTCCCAAGCTCCTACGCACCACTGAAGTCACGCTCCACATGTCCATCGTCTGCAAGGGCACACCAGGTGCTTAGGCAAAGGCCTCCCCGAGTTGTTGTGCCTTCGGCGCTGGTCGCCAGCCCCTGGCCTATGGAGGTAGGCTTGGGGTAGTTGTGGCTCGAGCCCGAGTAGGGTCGGGTCGTGACAAAGTGGTATCAAAGGGGGAGTTCGGGATTTAAAACTCAAACAACACCACCTACCTCGCTGGGCTTCGCCCGGAGCTTCGCGTCGATCCGCCGGCACCACCGCACCTTGCCGGAGTCGCCTCGACGGAGCTCGCCTCGCCTGAGGTGAAGGAGGGGGAGGAGGGTTTGAGGAAGAAGAAGATGAAGAAGAAGGGGGTGGGGGTGTTTAAGTACAAATCACTTAAACGCCCGCCTGACAGCCCCGAACCCGAACTCCCGACGGGGTCGGGATTTAGCCTACCCTAGGCTAAGAACCACGCTCTGAGCACAACGGAGGTCTCGGAATTCTATTCCGAGACCCCATTCAAAAGTTATAAAATTTAACGTCTGAAGCCGCTAAATTACAAAAACGCCCCTGGGGCCATTTTTTACAAACAGCCCGCGCCCGTGAAAATTATACCCCTCCTAGGGTAAACGGAACGCTCCAAACTCAACGGTGCCCTCGGTTTTCCATTCCGAGCCACCGTTTAAGAGATACCCAAGTTTCACCATTAAACGAATAAATTAATTAATGTATTTATCCATTTAACGTTCCGGGAGCGGGCGAGGGGTCCAAACATCTCGCACCGACAAGTTTTATGTCGTTCCTGGGGTAAACACTCCATTCCGAACCCATCCGTACACTCGGATATCTGATCCGGATCACTGTTTAGGAGTTATCCCATTTATTTGGCGTTTCCAGTGTGAACGCACTGAAAATTTAATTCCGGCCACTCCGGGGCTCGAAATCGCACGCTGTCTGAAGGCGCTGCTCTGGAATATTATCAAGAATATTTCAAAGTCTTTCTCCGCAAAAACGGAGTTCTTACAAAATCACACCCATCCCTAGTGAAGTCACACATTTTATGTGAGTCATTATCCTTTTCTATTAGTAATTTATAGGTTCCCTTTAAAGTTGACTAAACTATTTAATGTTCCTAGAATTTTGGTTCTTCTGATTTTGTAGTTGTAATGAATTTATTTTTTTCTTTATTATAGATGATATTATTTTGATGGATATTAATAAATTTTTTATGTTTTATTGTATATACTATGTAGTATATAATAATAGTTTATGATCAAACCAATTATCAATTTAATTCAATGTAATTTATGGGATGGAAAATAAGCATCTCATCATACTAAAATTACATTGATAATAATGGTTGAGAAATGTAACATATATAGTGACAATAATTATAATAAAAATAAAAATATAAAATCATCATTATTAGATG
The DNA here is from genome assembly GCA_963277665.1 of Viscum album. Taxonomy (NCBI): domain Eukaryota; kingdom Viridiplantae; phylum Streptophyta; class Magnoliopsida; order Santalales; family Viscaceae; genus Viscum; species Viscum album. The sequence goes on along the minus strand of OY728141.1, from coordinate 473,256,085 downwards.
TGAAATTCATCATTTAAAAATATATTATTTGTATAAAAAAAATTCTACAGAATATAGATAATGTTTTTAAATGAAAAAGAACAATATGAGTGACAAAAATGTGTAGATTTAAACTGTAATTTTTAGAGTCATTTAAATTCATGGTGATGTATGTATTATTGACATCATCATAAGATTTAATAATATTCTGATATTAATCAGTGTTCTTTTCGAAATAAATTATATTCTCTAACCAATGAAAAGAAAATAAAAAAGTTTCTTGATAAATATGTTCCCTTGGTATTGGTACTTGAGGATAATGATTAAAATAGTCTTAAATTTATATATTATTTATAGAATGTTTATTTGTTATAAATTAATAATTTATATGAAATCAAGGGATAAAATTAAACAAGATATTATAGTATATTTGAATTATCTGAGACATGATAGGTGATTGAAATATGCTTTCTAAGTATGCTGAGGAATATAATAAAAAGGTTAATGTTAAAATAAGTTTTATAAAAATTATTCACCTTATAGTTAGATATTTGATAATACGTGTGAGAAAATTCCAGAAAATAAATCAACACAATAGTTTTAATCACACATAAATTTTATATTTCACATCAAATATTAATAAATTAAAATAAAATGGATATTTTTTACTTTTAGATAATAAAATAATTATTTAATTAAATTATATTGGTTTAATATTTTTATAAATAAATTTTTTATTTAAAGGGTGTGTAAAATTGTTTTCAAAAACTTATAAATGGAGACATATTATCCATGATTGATGATGATGAATGTAATATGGATGAATTGGATGAATGTAACTCTATATAAATTCAACATAAATTATAAATTTGATAAGAAAATTGGGATTATATTAAAATTTATATGAATTAAAATATTTTATGACTATAATAACTAAAAAAATAGATCATTCACAAATGGGTACTCAAAGGTTATTTGTCCATTATTTGAAATTTGAAGTAGCGGCGATGAATGTGATTAAAATTTTAAATTATTATGGTATAGCATCACCTTATATGTAAAAAATTAATCAATGTAGATAGATGATATTTTTTCATGATATAGATAAAATTTTAACTGAAAAAATTTAATGTCATATTGGATATTATTTTTAAAAATAATTACCATGGGATATAATTTATACAATATATTCAATAAGAGGGAAAAATAATAATTTAAAATCTATCATTATGAATTCATCCTATATTTAATTATAAATATTAATGAAAATGGCATATGATTCGGTAAAAAATGAAGATGATTTGGATTAGAAAATAAATTATAACATTTAAATAGTATGCGATGTATGTGAAATTTAGCACATTGAATCAATGATACATGTGAGGAATGTAGAATTTGTAAATTTGTGGGAAGTATTTAGTAAATTAAAAAATATTAGAATTATTAAATGTATAAAATAATAATACAATTAATGGTATTAAAAATTCATTAAATAATATGATAATAAAAATAATTTTATTATAGATGATTAAAATATTAGTTAAAAAATTTCCAATGGTAACAGGTTAAATTTTTTGAGAATAATAATAATAATAAACTAGAAATAAATTAATATTTAAATTAAATGTACTCATTTTATATATATTCTCTGGTAGTGAAGAATAATTGGGACCATAGATTAGAGACGTTAGCATAAAATGAAATATCAATATGAATAATAAATACAAGGGATGATGGTATTGAATGGAAGAACAAAAATAAAAAATAATGATTTGATTTTGGAATTTTAGACTTATGGTTGAAAATAATTTTGAATAATCAGTGTATTTTTATTGATATTGTGACCAATTGGACAAAAATTATTAATGGTATAAATGTATTATAGTTTCAATTTTTGTTAAAATATTAAAAATAAAATTTCATAAAATAAGATTGAAAATGAATGTATAAGGAATTATCTATTTGAGTGGAGCTCAATGAAACCCCAAATGAATATCAATGATTACTGGTTAGTGTATAATATTGATATTTGATATGATATTTTAATGTCATTAATGGTGATGATAAGTTTAAGGAAATATTGGTGAACATTGGAAAAAATAAATCACTATTTAAAAGATATGATTTTACAATGATAATTGGAAAATAAATAATAATGTTACCAAAAATTCCTACTTATATAAGGTGAAACACAGCAAACAATGTTTATCTATCACTCCCAATGTTGGTAAAAAAAATTCTTTCGAATTCATTATTTATTGGGAATCTTTTTTTCAATTTGTGATACTGTAAATTGATGTCAGCTGATCTTGAAAGAAGAAAATCTATTCTTCCCCCAAATAATATTCAGGAATTTTCCATAAAATATGATATAACATTTTGATGAATAAACATTCATAATAAAACAATAATTTATATGGAAACAATTTTAGGTAAACTAACATTGAAAATGGGTATAATTTTATCTCCTCACATTAGAAGGTAATATATCAAACATCACACCCATTTGAGAACATTCATATAATATTTTTTGGAAAAAAGAAAATTATATTAATATATTTTGATGTGTTTTCTATTTAATATAATAATCAAACAAATTTATTATATGAATAATGTCTATGAAATATATGTTGAAGGCTATGAATTTGTAATCATTTTTAGAAGATGTAAAAAATTATTGTGGTTTATCGTTGATGAAATTATGGAAGGAAAAATATGTTAAAGAAACATGTAGAGGATTTGAATAATTTATAAAAAAATTGTAGTTATTGTGAATTCAAGTCACCATACACCCAATAAGAAATTACACTATCGAAAAATGATTATGAGCCTAGTAGAAATGGATTTCATTATATCAGTGGACCATAATACATCTATAGTTTTCCTTAAATAAGTTTTGTTTTTCAAATTATCTCATATTAAAAATAATTTCTTCTATTATTATAATTTAGATATGTCCCAACATGAGATATTTTATTTTATTTACCCAATAATTAAATATGTAATGATATTTTGTAGTGGATGAATTATCATGGGGGTGGGTGAAAACATGTGGAATCATGAGAAAATGGGATGAAAACAAAATCTTCCTTGGTTATCATAAAATTGAAATATGATATTATTTTTATAACAAAGAAGTGAAAAGTATTGATTTTGGTAATTTTGTTTTTTAATAGCACACAAATGGTGAATATAAATTCCATGACGAATACTCTATTAATGATGCTTAAAAAAATTTTCAACTAACTGGAGAATATTTTTAACAATAATTTAAATTAGGAATGAGGATAGGTTATAAAAATATAATTAGGTTTTTATAGTGATAAATAACAATAATATAAAGCTAAAACACATTTTAAAAACAACATAGAGATCAAAAATATCAGTAGAGATCAAGGATAAAATATTAAAAGTTTGTATACATTAAAGAATGTGACACAAAATTCATTGTCCTTCCATGTTTAGAAAATAGATTTGAATGTATATATACAAAATAAATTGTTCATATTTTACATTAATGTAGTAATGAATTTGACATGGCCTACATAATATTATGCTTTTCTACTAAGTCCAATGAAAAATAATACTTGTGGTAAAAAGTGAGAATTTAGTACCTAATTGAATAAAATATGTTGTATATAAAAAAAATTACCAAATAAAAATGATACTAAAAAGTATAATTAAATAATATTGATGATATATTAATATTTATTAATGGATTAATATCATTAATATAATTTTTTGATCAATTGAGAAATAAAATTAATGATTATCCAAATGGATGTCAAGTACCATTCTTCTCACACTTTTCAAAAACCCTTTAAATGGTTGAGTGTGAATTAAAATCAATCCATTTGTTGAATCCTTTTTCTTTGTGGAATTTATAAATCCAATAAAACCATCACAAAAACAATAAAAATCACTAGAAAAATAAATAATTCAAAATAATAAATTGGATCATATCTATCAACCAATAATCCAAAAATTGTATTCTCAAAATCATCATGACTAATTCTAAGACAACACACCTCCCTAAACAAGCACTATTTTTTCCTTCAGTATGGAAGGGGATGATACAAAAATATTCTCAATAATACTGAATATTTGATCCAAAGGAGGATATATAACCATGAATAAAAATTAATTAATTGGAAAAATATACATTAATGATGAATACATATAGAAACTAACACATTTCATACCTAAAAATTACATCATTTAACATTAATATTCAAAACATTTCATTATAATAAACACCGGAGGAACATATAAGAACAAATCCTTTTTAAACCTGGATATAAAAGTAACTTGAATATAAAAGATCTAAATCATTTCCATTTATATTTTTCATTACTAGAAAAATAATAAATGGCGGTATCATATTCTCAATATTGGAAGACATAAAATACATCCATAGAAGATCCTAAGTGAATATAAGATTAGTATATAGGTATAAATAAATGATAAAGACATACTGTAATAACAACCAATAATTCTAAGATATTCAATTATAAACCATGGAGTTTTGTGTCTTTAAATGAATGACAAATAAATTTTCAGTTTGGAATCAGTAATAATTAGTCATCTTCTATGAAAACATATAATAAGAATAAAAATTTTGTTTCTAGAATGGAAATATTAATTAAAAATCATATATTTTTTCGGGGGTCACAACCAATACATACATAGTGGACTAGTCACACTCCACACTAAATTTCTTCATTACTTATGTTTCTCCACCAAGTCTATCTTATGATAGATATTCACATACTGAACAACTTTCACTCCCCATTAATGTCCTTATTATCACATTACATATACATATTCACATAATTAATTGGAGGGAAATATAATTCTAGGAACACTACTCACATAATGAAAATCATGTATATTTATTTCAAATTATAATAAAAATCAATTATATCATGATATAATAAAAAATCGGAATGATATAGTTTTTTATAAAATTAAACATTATAATAAAAAATCATCTAAATAAATATTTATGATTGAAAATTAACATAACATCTCTAGAGAATCATTTTAATCATCAATTGATCTTATAGTGAAAATATATTTTAATTTTTACTGGATTATTTTATAGGAAAATATAGTTGTCAAATTAAATTAGTTATTTAGAATTCATGATTTTTTTTAAAATGGAAATAATTTTATTTTAAAAAAACTAAATAAATATAATCAATTATGTTTGATATATATATTTATTCACTATGTAAGTTAAATACATCCATTTTTTTCATAAAAAATTTATTTCACATTATTATTAAAGTGTAAGAATAACCATGTTTAGAAAATTGAAATTAAAAATAAATTAATAAGATAAAAAATGAATAAAATTAAATATTAATTTTTTGTGTAGAAAAGTAAAAAACTTCTAAAACAAATTTCATGTAATTATTGACATTGCAAAAAAAATATATTTTTTCTTATGAAAATACATGATTAAGGTTTGAAATCACTCTACTTTGATTTTTTTAGTACTTAGAGAGAATTGGATGAAATTTAAATATGAAATATCTAGAAATGAATTTTTTAAAATAAATTTATTATGAATTGAGGGATATAGATCATATAATTTAATCATAATAATATTTAATCACAAACACTCTTCATAAAAATTATATTGTAATATAATACACTTTTGTCTTTAGTAATCATTTAATTAAAATTAATTATATTCATGAAAATCATATGGATAATAAATTGTCGTTATATAAATAATATATTATTCCAATATATATTCATTTTTGAAATACATAATTTACATAGTAAAATCTTTCACAAAATTGAAACAATTTTTCAATGAAGATAAATGTACAAGAAAAATCCTAGCTCAACTATATCATTTTTAAATTATAGCCCCAAATTTTATTGAATTAAAATACATTTTAAATTTACATATAAGATAATAATAATCATAACTAAAAAAAATAAATGGATTACCTATAATATCATATCATATGAGCATTAAAAATATTTTTGTATCCTCATTAAATGTCCTATAAACTGCTTTCTTTTTCAAGTATGTTTTCCTTTGTCAGTAATGGTCTTTCCACATCGCTAGTAGTCCAATAATTTATGTTATTTTAATAATGATATAAATATCATATATATTTATTTTCTATATAATAATAATTATTCATGTATAATTGGGATGAAAAATTAATTGCATTACTATGTGAAGAGGATAGTCTGTACATTCTCACATGTTACACTTCCTTTTTCAATGGACATGAAAAAAATAAATGAGAACATTAATTCCAATTACATGAATCAACATTATAACAAAATTATTATATAAAAAATTAAATATATTATAATATATGTACTTTAATGATGTTTGTGGAAACTTGGTTATTACTCTATATGGAGGCGTTTGCGAACATGTATGAAAGAGGGAAACAATTATCTCCCATTACATTGATTTATGATACTAAATGAATTTTACAACATCACAACACCATATCATTACACTGATGATTATGGATTTATAATGTTCTTCAGTATAAGTTTTTTTAAAGAATATAGAAGAGTATATATAAATGAAAGAGTATGGTTAAGATTTATTCCATGTCTTTGAGAGATGTCCTTTTAATAACACCATTTGAATTGAAGGATTGGTATTTGGATAATAGAATAATATCTAGAATAAAAGGAATGATTGTAGTATAATGGGATCCTTGTTTGAACTATCAAGTTGTTTATAAATATGAAGGTTAATTCCAAACGGTATGTTTTAATTAAAAACCCTAATTACTCATTCATATATATGATTAAAGATATAATTAATTATAAAAGGTAAAATTTTACTTGTTAACAATTCCACAAGCTCAAGGTATTATAAATCTTATTTTATGATAAAACTAATATTTTTTATGAAGAGAGGAGAGGAAAATATTTATTACATAAAATAATATAAGTAGGTATATCTATTTGTTAATTTACATTTCTATTATATAATATACCCTATATGATGTTAATAAATTTATTATAACTATTATTTTGTAAATGAATTATATTATTTAGATTCTGATTATTTTTGATATGTTTTATTTCATAGGTCTCTGAATATATTAGGGGAAGGGTTGAATTTTCTTTTTTGAATATACGAATTCATAAAAACATATGAAATTTTTTGGAAAAGAGAGTACACATTTTTTTATATAAAAAATTTATTAAAACAAATATTAAATTGATGAACATGGAAAATATGTCAACCCAAGATAGATTAGAGGAATCTTTTTTTGTACTTGACTTCTCCTTTGTTTGATATTTTTTTATATTGTATGACTACTTTAAATGTATACCAAATCAATCATATCTGGTTACTAAATATATGATACCTTAATAAATTAATGTCATTGATAATTATTATTTTTAATATGATGAAAAAAGAGGTCTTTGTAGGTTTAATTTGGTTATCTAAATTATGACTGAAATTCTAAAACAAAATAATTTTTTTTTTATTTTCCATATGTGAAGATATTTATTTGACATGTCTCACATTGAATAATAAATCAGCGACTATAAGTACTTATAAGGTGAAATGTTTTTTTAATACTGAATGGAAACTCGAACTATCATATATAAATACATAATATGAATATATACTTTCAGATGTGATGATTCTGAAAAAATAGAAGTGATAATCAACGTAAAATAAATCGATTAATAAATTACATTTTTATTGTTGGAAATATTAAATTTATATGAGTTAAATTTTTTTAATAATATGGTGGATGAGGGAGTGTTGAATTGCTATATTTTAAAACCAATGTAGATAATAGTGTATTTTCTATTAAAAACATTATCAATGAGAGTCATTTAAAAAAATTGGGTTAGTAATGGGAGTCGAAACTCAAAACATTAAAGTCAAATTAGTATTTAATCCATTTTCCCACACACGTATTCATTATATTTATCTTCTCATTGGTGGTGAAAAACTAAATTGATCCCAATATGTAACATTTTTTATTTTTTTTACAAAGAGGAAAAATAAAAAACTTTTTGAATAAAATAATACATTTAACCCACTAAAAGAAAAAATATTATTTGTGCAGAGAATGTAATATCAAGGAATTTATATATTTTAAATTAATGAAATAAAAAATTTTCATTGCGGTCTATGTGAAATTGAATAAATCATATTTTGGAAATATGTTAATTAATATTGTTTACAACATAACCATTATTTTTTTATGATTTTTAATGATTAATCTATTGATTGAGCTGTTGGATGTCAGTATAATGTAAAATAATGGAAAAACTACATATTAATAGTAATTGTTAATATTTAACAAAACAATTTATCTAAAGAAGTATTTGAATGGTTGAATAATTATTAATTACAGGCTTGAAATGTGTATTTCTATTATATGGTTGACAATAATTTGATGAACATTATAGTTTTTATTAAAATACTAGTGGGGGAGGGGGTGTTGAGACCATGTTAAGGATGATTTTTCATACTAGAGAGTTTCCATATATTGTAATTACTGAATAAATTGTTTCTTTTATATTTTTATAAAGTTATAAATTTGAGGTGTTTTTTGTGTGATGTGTAGTGAATTTGAAAGGGATAAAATTTAAATTCACCAGTCTTGTATTTTTTAAAAGAAAATTATATTATATTAAACATATTCAATTTGAATTAACTATTGGTGATATTTTGATGACAATATTTATTTGAATATTGGAATAATATATATTTTATTTTTAACTAATATATGGGAGGATTATTATGTTATAATTCTACATATATTAAAAAAAATAATGCACGATTCAAAATTGATATTCAGTATATTTATGATTAATTTTTATAGGTGATAATTGGTTGCAATACAATATTTTTACAAATGGTTTAATTTTTCATTTTATTGGATTATATATCGATGGTACCGATCATGAAATTTATTACATTTCTTAGGGACCATGAATTATTTATTAATGTATTTAATATTTTATAGAGTAAAAATAATTGTGACATAAAAGAAAAAAATTATGGCATGGTGAACATTGACCGTATCACAATAATTTTAACACATCATAATAAACGATGATACAATTTTTGTATATATGTGAAATAATTGGATAATACATGTCAGAAAGAAGAGGTCCTTGACTGCAAATTAGTGGATTGTGCTAAGGAGACTCCAATTACACCACAAAAAAATACCATGAATTACTCATTCTTACATTTATTATTTGGTTTTTAGAGGTCATGTAATAATATTAATGGTTATTCTCCAAATTAATAGAATATATTTATTACGATTTATTGGAAACATCATATTAATTTCATTAAATATATGGAGGTCCCATGATTAGTATGGTCATTCATAAATGATCCTAATAACATTATGTTTCTTGATAGAGACCATAAATTTAGTGTGTTTATTAATTTTTATTAATTAATTCTTCATGGTTACATAAAATAGTATCACCAAATATCTACCAATCATTTTGAAATGATATGATGACCTGATGTTATCCAATTTATAAATATTAAATTCATTTATGTGAATGTAATTTTTATTTAATTATAATTTGAATTCTATCTTGATAGATATAGAGGGATGTGAAATCTATGAATAGTATTTTATGAAATTTTGAATGTGCTGAATGGGTGTATAGAGTTATACATATTTTTCAATGATAATACAATGATAATATTATTATTATCATGAAAATGAATTTATGTTATTAATATATGGGAGTCAACATGGATGATGTCTCTTGTTTTCAATTTGTAGGATTATACTTTTTCTGATTAAATGGTATAATACCATATATTTCAAAATACATACCCTGTTTTTTTCATGGATAAATTATATTAGTTTAATAAAGAATATTGACACTTTTTAGTTATATGATCAACCATCTTAACAAATATTTAAATGAGTATATTGATTCGTTTTCAGGGGAAATCCTTTTAAATATAAAACTTCCATATTCCATTTCTAATGTTATGTTATATCAGATAATGGATATTAATATTTATTTAATTTCATAATGTTATTTTATTTATTAATGATAATCATTAGTGGATTTAAATCACTAATTCACCACTAGTGAATTCCTTGTGTTCACTTTTTCATTTTAATTTTAAATTTAATTTTCCCATATACAGTTTTAAATTTTATTTTACTCTAATATTATAAAAAATAATTATATATTTTGAAATATATAATTGTTTTGAAATTGTAATATTTAACAAAAAAAATTACAAAAACACCCTTAAATAGCATAATAGTAAACTCATTTATAAAAATTAACATCTTGTACCCATTATCCCATAGTGGATAAATACTCGCACTATTATTCCTCATCTAATAAAAAGTGGTATCATTATTTGATTCATGTATCATATCACAAATTTTTGTCACTCTAAATCCCTTTTCATTACAGGTCATAATGGTATTATAATAAATTGATCCACTTTAATAATATGGATATTTTTAAAGATTGTTTCACATACATTCAATAGTGAGGGGGAAAATTTTATGTATCAATGGGTTTTTCCCATTTCACTACATTATTAACAAGTTAAAAAATGATTTTTTTCAATAGACTATAATTTTATAGATTGATTTTGAATTCTGATATCCCATTAACTATTTTTTTAGTTGTAAGGAGATTATTAGTGTTGTCACTAGCTACATCACACCAAATAGTTTTCTTTAAGAGTCAAAAGTATATTACCATTACAACATTTCATTTAGTTTTATAGTTGCGTAGGATCATCCACCCTCGAATTCTGTCACTAATAATTCTTGGAAAATCATCATAATAATGACTAATTACCTTCACTGTAATGTGTGTGATAATTTTTTATATAATCCTTGAAACTAAAATCTAAAATAAATGAGAAATCTATATAATTAAAAATATGGTACATCAAATGTTTCTCAAATTAATTTTGATTATAATAAATTCATTAAATTTACATTTCTTAATAATTTATGTTTCTTAACTTTCAATTTTTATGTACATAATATTATACCAAAAAAATTTATAATTCAATATATCGTTGTCTTTTTTAATTATCAAAATTACCACTATAAAAATAATAGTGCACATTTTTTTTCATAAAATGGAGACGTTGTTATATTTTCCCCCAAAATGTCATACTAAAAATAATATTCACTTTAGAATGAGACTAAAAATTATATTTATACACTAGTTGTGAAATAAAATTGATTTATGGTATGAATAATGACCTAATAATCATGTATTGAACATTTAACAAAATTTATAATATAATTTTGAAGTCAAATTGATAGTTATTATGGAAGTTATATGAATCCAAAAAATACCACCAAAGGATTCATCACCTCAAAATATTTAATTAGACTTATTAGGGTGATCTTAAATATCTTTTCTCTTTTATTTATGGATTATTATGATTATACCCATTTACATACGTATTTTGTTTCCTAAAAATTAATTCAAATTTTTTTAATTCACATATAGTCATAATTAGAGAATCATACTAATATGTAAAAGAATTATTTTCTATATGATCTATTTTTATTTTCATAAAGCTACCAAAAATATGAATTATTTTTTACAATTGATTTGGTGTCTCATATTCTTCATATTCCTTCTCTATTTTACCTATATCAGTGATTAATTATTTATCAATAAACGTTATGTTATAAATTTTTATGTTGTAAATAGATTAAATGAATCATTTATCATAATTTTTTCAAGAAATTAAATTTTATCCGCATAATATTTGTTTTCTTTTTCAATGAAAATTTATTTTATTTCAATAATTGAAATTTAATTATATTAATTAATTTTCCTCCACCTTAATTTCTTCATTCCTTTATTTATATTTATTATAAAGGATATTTATCTTCTCATTCACCGAGAATAATATTAATTGAGAAACAAGCTAAAAATGGTTCAATATTTAAATTATTTTAAAACATAAATTTTTGACTTCTCTTGAAGATAAATTTTCCTCTATATAGGCCTTTTGAAGTATTTATCTAGAATAATTGATATACCAGGAATCATCAACCAATTTTTTTATAAATAATGTGATGTAATATGATTATCAACTTATGTGCCATTTCATAGTGGAAATATTATCTTCTTTTTATATATTCCAATTTTATTAACCATAAAAATATTATTTACTTAGTATGATACAAGGAATTTCTTTATCATAGTGTAGGTATACTCACCCATGTTTTGATCCTCATGGTTATAAATAAATACTTAAATTTTAGTTTAGAATATTCAAATAAATTTTATTATATGAAAGATATCAAAAAAAATATCAAATCTCTTTATTCAATATAACAATATTGTTCTCCAAAATTTTAAATTTATCAATAAATCATGTTTCCCCCTTTATACTTCCACAAATTAAATCTACCATTTTAACAACCATAAATCATTTTCTAATATATAAAGCATAGAGAAATCACGTATTTTATCCCAAAACATTATATACATTTTTTTACTATTCAATCATGTCAAAAGATTCTCTATTTTTAATTAGTTTAATGGATTCCATGTCTTATATATGGGTAATTTTTTCTTTTTTTCTACCAAGTATTCTTTCTACTAACATTGTTAATATTTGAACAATTATTTATTGTTCAAAATTCTCTAATGAATGAGAAAGACTATTTGAAACCATCACCCCTTCCATAGATAAAGTCATATTTCAATAATCATTGGATATCCTTCAATGGTGGTTGTTTTCTGAATAAAATTTGATATATTATATCAAATAATTTTTAAAAAATCAAAATCAAAAATAATTTTAAAGAAAATCTCATCTTATTATTGAATTTTTGATACTAATTGTCTTAGTCAGTCTAATGTTGATCGTCAAAGATATTGGGTGAGTGATTGGATATCAAAAAACTAACTCTCAAAATATTTTTATCATCACTGGAATGTTAAAACAATAATTAATTAAATTACAGGTTTATTATATATATTATAAAATGAACATCTGTAACACAATAATTTTTTCATAGAATATTAAAATATTTTATATAGAGGATACCACATAATATACAACTATTATGATGCATCTATACACATTACTACATTAATCATTATTAGCACAAGGTTTTGGTCATTCAAATGGTTATAAATAAAATTTTTAGTAATATTTGAGATAACACCAATATGTTGGAAAACAATCTCCCCTACTATATATGCTTCTTGTATTTGGATCAATTTCGAACACATGTTAATATCCTTAATATCATCTAAAATATAAATGTAACTATACCTTTAGTGTGGTGTTGGATTTTTAGATTTCTCATTAGGCTATTATATAGGTGATTATCTTATTAATTTTATATAATATTTTTCTAATAGTTTTTCATTGTTTGTTATGATGTGATAGATTAGTCAAAATGGAATTGGTTTGTTGATCTATAAAAAATTAACCAAATTTTATGATGTTTCTAAAAAATAGCACTATTCATTTTATAACTACTAATATTAAGTGTCAAAATTGGTCTTTTGGTGTTATTTAGTTATATTCCATGATAACTGATGATAAATATTACCAAAAAATTGTCCTAATGGAATGAACTATTATGTTATATTGTGATGATTTACTTTCATCATAGTGATTGTTAGCACCTTTTGATTTCCAAAATTGAATTCTTGGGGACCCAAATAAAAGAAAATTAAAACTCATTTTAATCCTTAGGTATAACAATTATATAGAAACTTGTATTATTAAGGTGTTCTTTGATGATTTATGAGCCAAAACATTATTATTTCCCACTCCAATATTGAATTACAAGTACTAAACATAAAAAATCATTAATACAAGGAATGATAATTTTTGTTATTAATCATAGATTCAATTATCATAAAATCTACCAAAAACAATCCTCATTATAATTATTACTACGAAAAATATAACTAAAATATTCATTCTTATTTGACATGTATTATCAGGAAAACAAATTTAGAACTACTATATCATATGGTTGTTATTAGATTAAAATTTTTTAAAATTGAATATTTTTTCATTGGTTCATAATATAGTAGTTATATAACATTATATGGTTGTGTGAAACATTTGGTAACGATTAAATATTATAAAATTAATAACGTTGTTGGATTAAAAGAAATTTAGTTTGCATTAATTTTTTTTTATTTTTAATGTTATCATTGATTTAATTTATTATAACTGGATAAGTTTTTATAAATTATTAATAATTTTATCAGAAAACTACTCATAGATTATTAATTTCTTAATTTTTTATTCTTAGATATTATTAATATTAATCATGATATATTATAGATATGTCAATTGTAATTGATGTCACAGTTGCCTAATTATAGTAAATCTAGGATAAATTGTTCTATTTAATAATTAATGAATTCAAAATAGTATTATAAAAATAATATACCCAAATAAAAAAATTATATATAATTAATATCATATAACACATTTTATGTAATTTAAAATTTAGAAATAATTATGTAAACATTGATGCCTTTATTAAAATATTGTTTAATGAAAAAAATAAATTTGAAACACATAACTATAACATTCTTTATATGATTCTATTAAAAACTGTTATTAACAGTAATTGAGATAATATATTTCATCAAATATTCTAAAAGAAAAATTAAAAATTAATTTATGAACCATTATAATAAATGGAAAGTAATTTAATTCTTATTTATATAATATAAATATCCTACTAATAATGATACATGATGTAAGATTAATGTTATCCAAAAAATGTCTTGAAGACAAAACATTATATTTTGAAAGATTGGTAAAACCTATTTTTTATATAGCAAAATAAAAATATTCAAAAAATTAATTTTAAAAATATGATACAAATAATTTCTTCACAAATATGTAAAGAAAATTATTAATATAATAGTGTAAAATATTATTTTGAATTTATAATAATAATGAAAAAATATATTTTTGGAATAATTTGTATCGAAATGTCAGGGCACTCGTCATTAGAAGAGAATATACTTTTTTCATAAAAATGAGTCACCTTTATTGGAATGATAATAATAGTTAACAAAACATTAAGATAAATAACTCCTTCCCAAAATAGATAAATGAAAAATTTTCATAGGAAAACAATTATTCAAACATTGAAGAATGATATTTAATAACAATTATTTTAACTCAATGAATGTAAATTTGATTTTATGAAAGCTCTCTCGGATTCTGTACTTTATGAATAAAGAATAAGTTCAAATGTGGTATATATTGTTGAAATGTAGGTAAATTTTAATCAAAAATAATATAATATTTAATGATGAAAATAAAATAATTTTGAAAATATATATAAACATAATAAAAATGTACAACCATATCTCAATAAATAATAATTTTTTCCATAATTTTGTTTATAGTAGTGATGTTTGAAACAAAATATATAATTGGGATACTATAAAATAAATATTTAAAAATCTTGAAATGAAATATATACATTATACATTTTTTTCATTGGGAGATGATTGAATATTTTAAAAGAAACCATGGGGGGAAATTTTAAATCATGTCTCATAGATTTGAAAATGAGAAAAAAAACCAGTACAATAATTCATGACATACACTTATTCACATTAAAATATTAAATATCCCAAATGAATTTCATTCTAAACTATTTTAAAATTTTATTCCTCTCTATATCATTTTATTAATTTTATTTATGATTATTCTATCAATTTATATTTTTTCTTTATAATCTTTGTTAAATATAAAGTGTGTGAAATATTTCTACTTTTTAACATGTTTCATAATAGTAGTGTTTTATCACTATTCATTGAAATTTAATTATTCCAAAATCTTAAAATTTTATATAATTTATTATCTATAATTATTTATATGGTAATAATAAAATTCTATTAGATTAATGTTTTTGGTCCTTAATGATAGATATAGTGATGGGCATGATTTCTTGATTGTTAATGAACATGTGTTTGGAACAAAATTAATGAATACAATGTTAATTTAACTTTTAATGGAGAAATTTAAAAAAAAACTTAAATTCATATCATATATATTTTAATTATATATTATATCATATTTATATTTTATGTCATATTAAATCAATTTTCAAATTGGTAGTTAGACTGATTCAACCATGATCATTGCATAATTATTGTATGTTTATAAATATGATTGTGGTAAAGTTTTTCATAATATAATTATAATAGAATGATAAATATATTATTTAAATACTTTTGAATATATTTTTATAGTTTATGAAATTTTAGAAAATAAAAAATAATGTTGTTTAACAAAATAAATATATTTCTTCAAAGATGTGGTAGTTTGAAAAAACCATGATCATTTTCATTATTTCTCATAGATGGGTGGAAATAATGGAAAATCATAATTTTTATATTGAAAATCATATTTATTTTATTTTTATAAAAATTATTATTCACTTTCATCATTTTAATCACTAAAGATGGCACTAGTGAGAAGTGAAATTCATCACATCGGGGAGGCAATATTCCACACAACACATGAATGATATAATAGTTTTTCATAGTAAAAAATGTGGATTGTTTTAAATTGATATTAGAATATAATAATTACATTTATAATTATAAATAATATTTTATGTATACTTAATAACAAAAATATTACAGAAAAATTAGCTTAGCAAGTTAAATAATAAATAAAAGACTATTACACATGATAAAATCATTCATTTTTCCTTAGGGGATTCCACATAAATGGATTTCTTAATAACATATTATGTTACCAAAAGGATATCTAAAATTAATTGCATTATAAATGTATTAAAATATGGTGATTTATAGGTTAAATAATATTTCATTGAGTGGTGTTGTTGGGTTTGAGATATGACTTTTTTATAAGTGGCGATAATGTATTTCTAGTGATTATATTCAATTAATGATTTCAAAGGACATTATAATCATGAAAATTGGATCATAAAATGAATAATAATTGAATTTTTTATAATATTTTTATTTTAATGCCTAAACAGTTATTTTTCACTCATGTTTGAATAATATTTTTATGACCATTACTCATTGCTTTTTTTCTATTATCATTTGTTGTTTTACATGATAACTTGTTTCAACCATAGTAACCCACATTTAATTCAATAAAAATATGATGACCCACGTTAAATATTTTCGAAACAATGTTTAAAAATGAAAAATATATTTTATCAGATAAAGTTTCACTTTATAATAAAAAAAATTCAACATCAGCCCATGTAACACATAAAAACCGTTTTGATGAAAATTTATATTTTTACGAATAAAATATATGTCAATGATGAAATTATCCATGTCGAATAATTATATGATATATATTGTTCTCGAAAATAGATATTATTTAATTATGTTTCAAATAAAGAGAATATCCAAATTTTTTGGAATATATTATTTAATTAAAAAAATACAAACAAAAACCTTGTTTATTGTAATATACTAGTTATGTTAAAAAAATTAATCAACAAAGTTATTATGAATTTATTATTTATATTTGAAATATGTAATTTAACATCAAAAAAGTTATATGATTAATAGTATTATAAACATATATATCATGATTATATATTTATAATATTACAATGTTACTAAAAATATTATCATTAGTATTCACTAAAAATGTCATTTGATAATTGAATTAAAAAAAAGAAGGAAATTTTAAAAATATAAATTAAGAATAAGTTAATTTTTATTAAAATAAATTTATGAAATTTATGGATTAAGCTATTTATAATTGAAAAAAGATTAATGAAATAATTTGTTTATTGAAAATTCATATCTAAATTATATTTTCTTTATTATTATTTCATAAAAATTTCAAACTAAATAATCATCAATATTATAGCTCAAAATTTTTTAATATAAATATTATATTTAATTATTCTACTCTGATACACTTAATATATTAACCTAAAATAGGACATTCCCATATAAAAATGGTTCTCTGAGTGGAGGCCCCTTTTAAATAAAATTATTAACAGCTAAAAAATTAAATAAATATTTTAATTTATTATTATATTTTAATTTAAAAACAACAATAATATTCAAGTAATACTAAAATGAAACCTTTCATTTAAATTGGGTTTTTAGTTATCTTTTTTCTTGTTGAATAATAAATTGATGATTTTATTAATTTATTGGATGCATTATATCAAGAACTTCATTCAACCCTCATAAATAATTTTTATCCCCAGAGTTGTAATTAGTAATCACTGATAAAAGTAGGAAAATATATTCATAACATATTTAAAATTTTCTATATAACTTCTAATTAGACTTCTATAATACTCTATTAGGGTATATAATGTGACTTCTCATTCCATAAACAATTTTAATCTTTTAAAAAGGAATATACTTTAGTCTGTATGTACCATTAAAAATACTTAGCACAAAACTGCATTCCCAAAACCATTTTAACAAATAAGATATTAAATTAATGCTGGATAATATATTTCTCAATCAATTTACCATATATTAAACCCTCTGTTTCATTAATATCTACTTTAAATTATCAAAAACTAGTTAATATATAACAATATCTCAAAAATGAAGTAACATTCCAAAAAAATATCATGGTTTTCATTTTCATTTAATCCATACTCATTTTTATGGTTACTATTAATATCCAAATCAATTTTTCCAAAAACAAATTCAAACCATCATTACCTGATCATTGATTCAATGTAAAAACTAAGTGTTTTATAGGTCATAAATATATTTTCTCTAAATACTATTCAAAAAATAATTTTTTTTTCAAAATTTTTTTTCAGGTAATTTATACAATATAATATTTCATTCTAAACTATATAGAAGAAATAAAGAGGAAAATATTTTGATGGTACATTTAATCATAATAAAAAAGGAAATATTTCAGAATATCATCTATAAAAATAATTCATTAATAAAAATAACCGAGAGTACAATGATTGTATACCAATTAACATATCATTGAAAAATTTATATGATTGACTAGGATACATGAATTTTCTATCATATTGTAAATATATTAATGTTCACTACCAAATATGTATTCTCTATTTTTCTATTATAAGACATAGTTGATTCAAGATATATATATTTATATGATTCACACTCAGCGTCTTATTTCAAATAGTCAAAAAAACAAAATCATTACAATAATATCCAATAGAAATATTTTCTTTGTTAATTCTTATCCAAGTAAATGATTATTTCATTCAATGGTACTATATCATAATTTCATTATTCTATGACACTATTCATTCCACTATGGTTATGCTAATTTATTATCTCTCAACCATTTTGAGATAATCAATTAAAGAAATTTATAAATATATACTTCATCATTATTCATAGATAGAATATTTTTAAGAAAATCACACCTAAAAATAGTTTAAAGAATGGTTTGAAACCATTAATGTATTCCTTCAAAAGGATAATAATAAATTATTCAACAATATTCACTTTTCAAGGTTACTACAATAAGTTACATTGTTATGAGAACCAATATCCACTTGTAGTATCCATATTTTAATATTGTTTTGACACAATACATACATTAACTATATTACTAGAAAATTTGGATATTATTTGAAAAATAAACATATACATTATTCATATCCCTAGAGTTTTTAGAAATGTTCCCCAATGAAATACCCAAAATAATGAAACATAGTTTTAATAACAACAGCGGATAAACTAGGAAAATAAACTCATAAATTTCGTCATTTTACATGAGAAAATAATCCCATGACACAGGTATTCTCGTAAACATTATAGAATTTTTTTCAGTCTTCAATAATTAATCAGATTAATATCTTAATTTAAATAAATAGAAAAAATATATTCATTACCACTCAACTCTAAACTCCCCAATATACGTATCACATGTAACACCAATGCGCATATCATGAGAAATAAAAACATATTATAAGAATGGGATTAGATTTTTGTTAAGATAAAAAATAGATAACCAAATGATGATCAAATTTAATTAAAATATTAACATTTGAGTATGAGGTAAAATCCGAAATATGTGGAAATAACATCAGGAAAACATACATCAATATGAATAGGATAATAATACCTGAGAAATAATATCAAAATTTCCTTTTTAAAATCAAATAATATTACACATCCTATAAAATATGAATCAAAAAACACCGGATTAGGAATAAAATCTTATTTTCCATTCTAGATCATGTTTCAATCACATGTTTCCAAAAGTGCATCAGGATTCACTCACTAATTTACCTTGGTGGATTAGGTATCAC
Organism: Viscum album; assembly: GCA_963277665.1. Classification (NCBI taxonomy): domain Eukaryota; kingdom Viridiplantae; phylum Streptophyta; class Magnoliopsida; order Santalales; family Viscaceae; genus Viscum; species Viscum album. The sequence continues at coordinate 473,235,833 of OY728141.1, read as the reverse complement.
TCACCAATTTCCATTAGTGAATCAAACTTCACTAACATGTTTCTATTGGTGGATTGAGAACCATTACTCATTCCACATTATAACATTATATATTGAGAATTAAAAAGTGTTTTATTGAGATATATGAGGACTAAAATTAATATAATATTACCTATTTATATATTTTTAATAAGATAGAAATCAATTAGTATATCAAGAAAATTCATGTGACATAATTAGTTTCAATAATAAAAGCATAAAGATCTAACGGACTTCAAAATAATTTTCGAGAAATTTCTATATCTTATCACTAACTATAAATAAAATTATATAAAAACCTAAATCTTTAAACCTAATCATTGCAAAAATGTATATTTTAAAAAATTATTTCGAGGGTTATTCTGGAAAAATGTGTTTTAAAGAATCAAACCCATTAGAGATAAAGGGTAAATGATGGAAAACCCATAATTGATTTTTTAGAATATCTATTTGTCTTTGGCATATAATGTAATAATTCTATTTCACTAGAAATTCAATTTTAGATAGGTTAATTTTTACATATTGAAGATACTATTTGTTATAAAAAAATATTTAGAAACATATTCAATGAGAAGTCCTCAATATGAAAGAGTGGTTTCAAAATATTACGGTGAAATAATATTTAAAGATTTTACATTTTAAAAATTTTATTTATAATTGAAACCTTTAGTATGAGATTTTATTTTTAAAATGGAGATGTGAGTTCCTTTCAAAAACATATTATGTTTCAAAATAAAATATAATAAATTATCATTAAAATAAAAATAATTGGTTCAAATAATTAACGTTAAATTTTTTAAATCAAATTATTTAAAAAATAATAATCTTCAATAATAGATCCCTGAAATGGAATAATTATTTTCAAACTAAAAAATTGAAAATAATATAAATAATTAAATTTTTAATGTAAGGGGAACATTTTTTTATTGTATTGAAATACCATTATTAAAACCCCACTACGTATAATGTTTTAGAAAGGATTCTATTTAATACTTCGAAATTGAATATACGAAAGAAACATGATTAAGAAAATATATATAACTCAACATTACATATTGAATTATTTTTAAATAATTAATATTGAAATATATTTAACCCATATTTAAAGGTGATTTGGTTTTTTTCATTAAATAGAGGATTAATTAGGGTTAATAAATTCATCAAGAGAATGTTCTTCCATTAAAAATGACATTTTTTAAAAGATATAAGATGTAATATTTAATGAAAAGAGGAATTTATGAATTTAATAATCATTGATGAATTATTATCCAAGAATAATATTTTTTATTTGTTAAAGGAAATTATATTTTCCAAAAACCATGAATAATGTCACAATTTGTTAATAAATAATAACATGTAAATGGTATAATGTGGTAGACGATGAAATAATTAATAAATAAATAAATTGATTAAAAAATAAATAAGATAATGTTTCTAAATATATATGAAATATATTTAGGGCTAAAGATAATAATCCAATGAATGAAAATTTTCATTTACATAAATACTTACATTAATTTTTTAGGTACGAACCAAAAGGAAACAAGAGGAAGATAATGAAATGGACATGTAAATATGATAAAATGAATTATATTCATTATTAATTATATTAATGGGTTAGTTAGTAAAACATGTAAAGTCATTATATTTTTTAATATCAATCGTGTCTTATTAATTTGAAAATGATACAATGAAACCATTGACATAATTATGGAAAACCACTACTACACTTAAATCTCAGGTATAACACAAAAAAATCACTATCATATATTTAATGAAATTATACATATCTATCTATATTTATTAACTTAAATTATAATTATTTTATCCATGTATTTTAGTTATTTTTTTATATTTTAAATATTGGGATTGAGTAATCTTGGTTATTTTAAACTGGTTTCATAATAATTATGATATTCCTAATTATTAGCCTAAATATCATCAATATCATATCAAAAAAACAAACTATTATTGATTATTTAAATATATTTATAATGTTATAAAATATTTCTATTGTATTTTATGTTTTGATTCTTAATGATGAATTTAATGATGAGAATGTTTCATTGTTTTTTAATGAATGAACATTGGTATCTAATTAATGAATTTAATATTAATGGTCACTTCATTAGAAAAAGTATAGTTATCTTTTACTTTTTTATATAATATATTATCATAAATTTTTTTGTAATATTTTTCAATAATATTTTTTCATGTTTCAAATATGTTGTTTGACTAATCCAAATATAGGTAAACCATGATTAGTAGATAGTTATGATTATGAATATAATTTATTTGTGAATAATATCATTTTTAAATATAAATACTGACAATATTATATAATTTTAATTATGTGTATCATATTTTATGATATTTAAACAAATAATAAAAAATTAGTTAGAAATAATAGCTTCAACTTTTTCAAGGCAGTAGTCTACACAACACAAGATTGACATCATCAATTTTAAAACAATTGATGGAAATGATGGGGAGATAAACATTTATAAATTCTTAATATTATTATTATTATGTATCTCAAATTTATTATTCAATTTCATAAAAAATTATTTTATTGATGTGGTGGTGAGAATAAAGATGTTATCACCTCATTGAGGCAGTATTCTAAACAAACAATGAATTTATGTTTCAGTTTTCTTCTTTTAAAATGAGAAATATGGTTGTTTATTATTCCCTTAGCATGATAAAATTAATTTAACAAATAATACTATTTTCATAATGATGGAAATTGAAAATATGAAATGAAAATTTTAGAACGAAATGAAATTAAGTTGGGATTAATTATTAATCATATTGAAACGATTATATTTTTATTAGAGAATTACATAAGAATTTAGGTATTCAACATGTATATTGTGACAAAATGATTATATATAAATTATTCCACTAATAAGGTTTCATAATGGGTAGATATTTTTATTCAATCCCAATTAATTAATTTATTAGATGGTAGGGTGAGAAACCTATTTTATATGTGATGAGAATGTTATTTTTTCAATTATATTTACTTTATATAAGGGGTTCAAAAGTAAAAAATCAAATGTGACACAAAAAAATAATAAATAATAAATTTTAATTTAAGATAGTTCTAATAATACCATAAACATTCAATTACATGAATAATTCTAGAAAAATTAATCCTTTATTCTAAAATGTTTTAATTTTACTTTTTTTTGTTTTACCGTGGTGACTACTTTTTACCATCGTAATATATTATTCATGTGTGATGATAATACATCCATTATTCCATAATTCATTATTTATATTTACAAATATTAGATACATTTATCAGATAAAATATCAATATGTCATAAAATTATTCATATTATTATTAAATATAAAACAACATGTTTTAAACATCATATATTAAATATAAAACAAATATGTGGGATAAAATTATTACTTTACATCATTATCATGGTATATTTTTGTTTATTATAAATTTATTAAATGTTATTAGTCCTTAAAATAACTCCGTTGAAATAAATTTAAAAAATTTTATTTATATAAAAGAAAATATTAAAAATAGACTCTATTGGAAAAAATTAATTATGTTTGAAAAATATAAAATATTAATTTTGTTAGATTGGTTAATGGAAGAAGGGCTAGAGTTGGTAGAATATATTATATTTAATATAAATAAATCAAATATATTTATTATTTAGTTTAAATATTATTGTTAACTATGGTAATCAATTATTATTGGAATGAGTAAATAATCAAAGGATGTTTTTTATAAATGTTCAGTTAAAAGTGTGAAAAATCTACACATTTACCTCTCAACAAGGATGAATAAACGTGTGTACTAATGAAATTTTTTTATAGTTATACTGACTCAATTACCTCATCCATTTATTGTGGAGGGAGAACCACAATACATTGACTCTTTTATTGGGAGTCACAACCCAATTACAACACTCAAATTAGATATCCGGAGTAAGAACTCAAATGTTTCAGACATTAGATACAAGGAATCACAACCCTCAAATCTAGATTTTATAATATAAGAGTCACAAACTATTTAAATAGAATACTATATTATTTTCTATATAATATCATAATCCTAAAAAAAGGAGTAAATGAGATAAATGGGAAATAATGATACAGACACATAAATTAGATGAAGAAGACGAAAAAAATGATTGAACATGTACTGGTTCATGAGAATAAAATAAGTTCATATAATTAATTTATTATAATTTGATGAGTATGTAATTATTCATATGATATATTTTTATAGTGCTGAAACTCAATTTTTCATAAGACATTGCATTGCACAACATTTTAAATATTCACATTTTTATGTTTTGGAAATGTATAGAATCAAATAGTAATCAAGTACATTCCTCCAGGTTTCATGGTACCATTAAATATTAATTTAAAAAAACATAAAAAAATATATTTTCTTTAAGAAAATAAAATTAGAAACTAATAAAATTAATCCCTAGAGGGAAAATTATCCTCAATAATTATAGTAATAAATATCATTTGGATTCAAAATCAGAAAGAAATATTCAAAAAGTCTTTGACTGCCCATTTAATAATTATAATAATTCAATTAAATCTAATAAAAACCATTATAATTTTAAAAAAAAATTATAAAATAAATTTTATTTTAATGTATTGTGTAATATTTAAAAATTATACTTTTTTAAAAACCATAAAATCATTTCGAATAATTAAAATTTCATTACATAATAAATTTATAAAATAGTTATTCAATGAAATTAACTCAAAATATTCACACATAAAATATTCTATAAAAATTATGTATTTTTTTGCAAGAATATAGTAAAATAACTAAATTTTTAAAACATGTGAAAATATATTTATTGCACAAATCATCGATTAAATATAGTGTATACTAATTTTGAAAATAATTAAAATAGTTTATTTAGTTATTATAAGTATAATGTTCATAATAATATTAAAATATTGGAAAATATAGCATGAGAAAAAAAATCATAATAATAACTAGTGGTCATATAAAAACACATTGGTGGAATATTTTAACATGAAGTAGAATAATTAATTGGTGTTGGGAATATCCAACTACCATTGAGTCACTTATTTAAAGAGGTGTCGTTAAAGATCCACCATTATTTAAAAATATATTTTTATCCACCATTATTTATTAAAATAATTTAATAACAATTAGTTATAAAAATAATAGATCCACATCTATAAAAATAATTTATCCACTTTTATTTGAAAATATTATTCACCGTTTGTTCTGGGATGATCCTCTATTAGAAAATGATGGAACATTATAAAATTTCCCACAATTTGAAAATTATACATCGTTGAAAAATTATCCTTCTTTAAAAAATAAACAATTATTGAATAATAATTCACCAATTGAAAATGATGCACCATTTCAATGTAATCCACCATTGGAATGAGACAAATAATACACTATTGGTTATGTAAAACAATCCAACATTAGTTTAGGAAAACAAGACAACATTAGTTGATGAAAATAAACCACCATTAGAATATGAGAAATAAAATCTATCATTTTCAGTTTAAAGAATCAAGATGAGATGGAATTGAATGGTAGATTTTACACACCACTAGAATAAATTGAAATTATCTACAGTTGAATTAAATAAAATTACCATTTGAGGAGAAAACCTCATCTACCATTGGATTATTTATTTTTTCCACTGTTTTTTCATTCTTATCAACCATTAGTTCATTTTCATCAACTGTTGTAGAATATAAATGATGTGAAACGTTTATAAATAATGTAATTGTTGCTAAAAAGGGAAAAGACGCTTGCATTATTGAAGAATAATCATGATGTGTTCATCTATGATGGAATGAGGTTATTGGTGTATGAATGAGGAAACATAAAAAACTTGAATAGTGTATCATCCTATGAACATAATACACAATTACATTAGGGAAATATTAATCTATCTAAATGACTGTATTAGATTTTTATCAATAATAATTAATTGAAGATACATCTTATACCTTTCTAAAAACACTAGAATAAATTATATATAATAAGTATAGAATTATATATTATAATAGTTTATTAAAAAGATTTTTTCAATAGTACATAAAAAAATTTAGTAGTTCAAAAACTTTTATACCAACAATTTGATTTTTTTAAACCATCATGCAGTTTTACTTAATGAAGAATAAATTATTATATATATAACTAAGAAAACAAAAAGTTATTATATATATATAAAATTATAGTTCTACACGATAAATATATATTTAAAATATTTAAAATTATTATTATCTTATTATTTACTAATGATTGAATTCTACATAAAATTTATATAGATTGTTCTTTATTTATAATAGGTGTTGCATTTGTTATACTTTTGTTATGAAATATATATTGAATCTAGTAATAATATAAGTTATCCAAATTCTCATTTCGTTATACTTAATCCCTAAAGAAAATGTTAATAAAAATATTTAACATTTCAAATCATCTCTAGACCTTGAAAAATGAAACTAAAATTAAATTATATGTTATTTAGTTTTATTATGTACTTTATATAAACATGTAACATTGATCAAAACAAATACACATGTATCATCATTTTTATAAAAGTTAATGGTCCATGTTAGATGTGTATTATAGCTGAAAAAATTGATGTACTATAAAAAATTATTGTTATTCCATTCGTAATTATATTAACCTCCTAAAAGGCCATTTGTATGATAATTTTTTAGTTTATTATTATTTAAAAAGAAAACTTATACTATGAAATGAAAAAATTACATCTTCCATGATATATCTTATATTTGTTCTATTGTTTTTATGTATTCTTCTTGGTAAGGAAAATAGTTTCTTAAAATGTTAATTAATAGATATGGGGCCCCACTATGAATTGATGTGGTATTTATTTCATTAATTACATCCATTTTATTTAAATAATGTAAATAAAAATATTTTATAATTAATTTGGATGAATCTATAATCATTTTCAAAATACAAGAGATATTTTGATATATTATCTAATATATCCAAAATATTACTATAGGATCATAGAATTTAATTGATCACTAGTATTTAAAGATACATAACTAATAAATTTTATTTATATTAATCCATGTCACTCAATGAACTTATTTTTATAATAATATTTCTATATTGATTTTGTCAATATCATTATAATTTCATTAAAATTCAACCGGATTTATGGAATTTGTTAAAACAAATATTGGAACACCACAATATTCATTCCTCCTTATTAATATATGTAATTGTGTAGTAAGTGTTCCTTTATTGGGGAACTAAACATAATCCATAAAGATACATAGTTTATCAATGATTCACTAATTTCATATATTATATATGATTAATAAGACCTATAAATGTAAATTTTTTATATCTATGAATTTTCACAAATATTTAAAATTTCCCCATATTTGAGTTTATTTTCCAAAGATTACTCTTTTTGGGAATGATTTACCCTTAGAAAAATAAATTCTCGTGATCATTAAAAATGTTTTGGGACATCAAATGAATGTCTAATTATTAATTATTGGTATCTATTAATTTAAATAATTTAATTAATATATCATTAACGATAATATGTTTAGGTAGATCCAATTACTGATATAGTGGACATTTTGAGGTTGATAATATTATCATATCATCGATAATAGATGTTTTTAATGCATTCTAACATCATTTACCAATGAAATAATGGGTCTATAGTATCTCTCCATATATACAACATTAAATAAGAGCTTATTCCATTAAAAATAATCATAAAAACTATATGGTCCAAAATATATTTCTCTATGATACGAAAAGACTACATGAAATCTCTATCCCATACAAATACTACTCCTTTAATCAATTATTTTTTTTAATGGAAAATATTTTTATTTCTGATTTTCCATGAGGTGCCTATGGTGGATATTATTTATTGATATCCTCTAAACTGTTGGATGATTGTAAGAGGGTCATCAACAATATTTTTTTATTCAATTTAATTAAACCTAACAATAATGATTATAAAATAAAAAAACCCAAAATGTTTTCTATAGTATCCCTAAACATGCACCTAAGTGTATGTAACTTAATGATTTTATTTCATATTTTGGGGAATATATCTATATATTAGGTTGATTGATCATGATTCAAGATTGATATAATAGCTTAACAATACTTATTGAAATCAACTATCATGATTTCATGTGTATAAAATTTGGGTTTACAAAATGTAACTAGTTTTATATAATATTCTATAAGACAATTTGTGTCACCTAATAAAAATATTATTTATAATTTTGTAGGATTATTATGGACATTTCACCATTTAGGGGTAACAGTATTAGATTTTCTCTAAGAAATAAATCCACAATTGATTGGACTTCAAAACATATAATTGTATTTATTATAAATATTCTAATTGGAATATTTCTATTAGATATAAATATGATTCATTAAAAACATGTAGTCAATGAAAAATCTATTACTTTTATTTTTTATAAAGATCATATTTTATAATTGATTTTGGATATTATTAAAAAAAATTAAAATTTTCATTCATTATTTCATTCCCCTAAGAATCTACCATTTACCAATGATTTGGATTCAATATTAAAGATGATTTTAGATAATGATAATGTATATTGACTTAACCTAAATGAATTTCCTATTGTAATTTATCATTTCCATTGATTTCAATATAATTTCCCATTAGTATTTCCAAGTCTTTCCTAATGAAATAAATCTATTACTCCGCTTCCTCAGTGTTCATTAATACACTAATCAATAATACTTATTAGACCTATTATGTATATAATTTTAATAGAATTTTCCATAATAAAGAGTTCCAAACACATTCCTTAAATATTTTTATAGAAACATAATGATTTTCAATTTCATTATATGTTGGGATAAACTAATACCAGTCATGGTCACACGAATACAAATAATGTTAGTATTCTATAATCTTGATTATTATCATGTAATTAGAGGGTATTGTTATGAAAATATACCTTTATGATAACTTCTATATCTCATTCTGATATAGATTCCCTATTATAACTTACTATATTTCAATTAATCCACCATTTTCGAATATATTCGAATATAAGATTAATGGTTAGGTCTTCTATAGGATAATTTAAATCATATAATGTTGGGGAATAATATATTTGTTTTATCAATTATAATAAATGATAATGATTTTGGAATCCCTTTTTTCTCTAGTAAAACCCTTTGATTTCTAAAACCTATAATTATCATTTTATTGTTAATGATTATTACAATAAATCATCACATTAAGTTATTCAATAAATTATATAGGAAAAATTCCAACTCATTATCGTTAATGACCTATGGTTTTTCATCCATAAAATATTATTTCAATTTTTTTAGAATAAATTTGATCAATCATGCTAGGGTCGTCAGCATGGAAGGTGATTTTTCTCCATACAAAATGTAAAAATTAAACAATATAAAATACATTGTAAATTTATTATAAAAAGAATAAATTATTATATTAATTTAAACACATTTTATAGATAATTAGTTGACAAAGGTAATGGGAAAAAATATAGTAACTGTAGAATCATAAATGAGTTTAATAAATTCATTGAGCAAATTAATTTTTCATATATATTTTTACTCATTTTATTTTTATTACATGAATTAAAAAATGTGAACTGGTTGCATAATCATACTTGAATCCAAAATAATTAATGGATCATTCAAATATGTGATTGGTTTTTTTCCATTATCCCAAAAAGACTTGATATATAATTATCATTTCATAGTTTTTGGATACATTTTAAACACTAATGTGAACATGTGTTGAAAATTATTTATTGTGTTCAATTATGAGAATGATCATATAAAAAAAGTTTTTATTAGTTTCAAACATTTATGCCATAGTGGTATCAAAATTTATTTCAAACACATTGGGTGCATGATTGGGTCTCAATGGGAGACATAGTGTATTAATTAATGATTATATGTGCATCAAAATCAAATATCCTCTTTGGGGAATAAAAAATTATTTCAATAAATCATTTTTCAACATCATTGTAATATGCCTTATTCCTTGTGTTTGTTATTAGTATTGAGAAACAAAATATTAATTAAAATTTATTGATCACTCTAACCTTATTATATAAATATTGAAGATTTTTTTATATTCCTATAATATTGATCTACATTTATCAAATTTCATCAATAGATAATTAATTTTCTATCATCTATTGAATCCTCCGAATTTATAAAAGTGGAAATATTTAATAATGAATTGGGATTTATTTGGATCCCATAGAAGTGATTCTAAAGATCAATTATCCATAATAAATTCACATGAAATACAATAGAATTGAAGAAAGAAGAAATTTATGTTTAGCCTCTATCCTGTCTTCATCTATGTATAAAACAGCATATCTATATATTGATAAGGAACATTATTTTCAAATAATCACATTCATCAAAAAATATATATTCATGATAGATATCATTTATTTATTTTTAAAAATAATCAAAAAATTGAAATTACTTTTTTATATTGTGTTCACATATTCATAGTGATAGAGGCAAATTATTTAATATTGTCATGGTTTGTTTGGGAATCTATAGTGATTCCTATTATTATTATTTAATATATTAATTTTTTAGATGAAAAATTTTAAGCGATATTATATTTGAATTTTTTATTCAAAGGACATGGAGTTAATGAAGTTCATTACTAGTTGAATCTATTGTTCCTTATTGATTTCATGCATGTGGTTTACTAAAATTGAAGGGAAAATTCATTATAATTAAATGTGTTTTCCTATTATTTTTCAACAATATATCTTCATCAAAAAATTGAGTAATATACATAATTGAAAGATGAATCTTTTTATTATCATTATTTTGTTGATTTTAATCTTATATCATTTTTTGATTGTTAATAAATAAAAATAACTCTATAATAGTTTATGAGATTATCTTAGGGGAATGTTAGTAAATCAATCAATAAACCTGGAATCATAAAAAAATTAGTTTTTTTAAAAATTTTAAATTACACTTTTCTACAGATGAGATTTAATATATTAGAAGCTAATTTTTGTCGACATAATTTGACATGATATTATTTTATTCAATATTTAGTAAAATTTATCCTTCTTCACCAACAATGTGTTAATATTAGGATATTATCTTTAATAACCTGACCCTATATGCCCACATGGTGAGTGGAAAGTTGATCTGTTACAACCTAAATGATGATTCAGTTAGAATGTTGTTATATAAAAATATCCATAAGGAATGAATGATAGGTTAGACCTTTTCCTTATGCACATTTACACATTAACATAACCTTCACCATGAAAAAGTTTAGAGGAAAAATATTATGACTATTAAATAATGAGTAAAATCATGCATAAAATTAAATCTAAAGAGTGAATAAATATATGATAAATTACTCCAAACCCTAAAGGGTTAAAAAATTCCCTACTATAAACGATGACCAATTCTAAAAAACCATGAATATTGGAAAAACGAGAGATCCTAACTCGTTGTCAATATGAAAAACCACCATTAATGTTATATTTTGTAACAACCAAGGTAACAATTGGTTAAATTTTTTTATTTATGAAAAGGTTAATTACATAGTAATTATAATAGAAAATATAATCAATATTGTCCATGATAAATTTTATTTTATTGTTAAATACATTGTTTTTCTAATAATAATTTACCCATATTTTTATGTATCACTTGTTTTAAATGAATATTTTTTCACTTTTATAAATTTTATTTCAAAAAATAAATTTTATAATTTAAATTGTAATATAAAAATTTATATTGGATGAATACTGGGTATTTTGTTGATAAGATTTTTGTTTTGATGAATAATGACAAAATATTTCATTTTTAATTGAAAATTTCTCTTTCATCAAATATAGTTATGCTTCTAAATTATATTTTTTTTGTTTAAAAGTATAATTATATCATTTTTCATTTCATACAATTTAGTTTATTGGAATCACTTTTACATAGAAATTGAATATGAAAATTGTGTCAACATTTGAACAGTTAATTTCAAAAACTATTTTTTCATTACATCAATGGGAGTAAATATTTAATTAATTTAAACCTATTTTGTGATTTGAATATAGAAAATTAGAAACCAAATTTGGATTTAGACTGTCAAAATTATTTAATTATGTCTCTTTAATTATTATAAATTATGAATAATAATATTAGTTATATTTTTATTACCATAGTTAAGGGTAAATATGGTAATTAAATGTATGAATAATATAATAATATTGAAAAATCACCCAAACAATTGTCATAATTTTATTGATTATGTTTAATTTTACAAAAGTAAAATTTTGGTGAATATTATAACCATTATAAGCCACATGGGTTTGAATATGTCATTTATAGTATTATCTTCAAAGATAAGTCATAATTTTCACACACTTGTTTTTATCATGTAATGTATTTTAAGTATGGGGTTATATAATTGATATATTCTACTATAAATATTCTTAATAAATATAAAATGTTTACCTAAATCATAATAATTTATTTATTAATTTTTATGAAAGAATTAATTAATTTAAATTGTGGCATAATTGTGATGCAATAATTGATTAATTAGTGAATGAATAAAATAAATCTTTTTATATATATTAAAATAAATATAATAAGATATAATTGACATAATACTCAAAATTTATGGACACAGTTGACATATTATAGATGAATTAATATTATGTGTTCCTTGTGATTCACAATTTAATAAATACTTGTTTTCTAAAACTCTTATTTATCCATTTTCAGTTCATCATTGATGCAATATGATGTACCATAACATTTGAAAGTATTACTAGTGGGATATAATGATAATAGATATTACTAAAATTACCCTGATATATTTGAAATAAAATCATAATAAGTTAGAATGAAATTTTACAAAGGAGATTAATCCACCCTTTATAGTGTCATAGTGAAAATGAAAAAACATATCTATGGACTTTGTAGTGGGATTACTGAAGACCAATCGAGGTATCAAAGTGATATGGGTTATTATTGGTCGACTGACTAAATCTACACATTTTATTCATATTCAAGACACACTATATCTAGATATATATTCATGGATGTTTCATAGAGATATATACATTACATGTAGTTCATATATCCATTTTATATGGTCATGATCCCGTGTTCAGTTATAAATTTTGTAAAGGCCTTCAGATTTAATTGGGTACAAATTTAAATTTTAGTATATATTGACAACCTAAATCATATTAGAGCTCCGAATATGAAATTAAATTCTTGGAATACAAGATATTCTCCTTCTAAATGAATTAATAGAGATTTTGGGACCAACAAAATTATCTGTTTGATCTTTCTTATAATAAAAGTTTTATTTCTAGTATAAAAATCGAACCATTTGTTGTATTTTATGGAATGTTGTGTCGAAATATTGATTTTGGGGATAATGACATGGAAATGTAGATTATGGGACTGGAGTTGGAAGTGGAAATGGAATTAAACATATATTTCATTCAGTGAAACATGAATAAAATATAAATATAGAAAAAAGGTACGGGTATAACTGATGGAAGGATCGTTATTTTGAAGTTGGTTATCATGTCATTATTAATGTTTTTTTGGGGAAATGTGATATGTATTTTTGTAAGAAATGAATGTTGAGTCCTTGGTTTGTTGTTCCATATGAAAACCTAGATTATGTAATGTCATTTTTTAATGGATAGTGTTTTACTCGGATTTTATCCGATGTACACAATGTCATTGATAATTCAATATTATGAAAGTATATATTTTATCCATCTCATATATTGATCCCTGACATTTTTTTGTTGGAAGAGTATCATTATTTATGAGGAATAGAGATTTTAGGAAATTGATCACATATAGAAAGTGTTGCAGAATAAGGTGATTTATCTAGTTATAGTATTTTGGAAAACTAAAAAAACAGATTGAACATGGGAATCTGAAAATGATAGGAGTGAAAAATATCCCATCATATTTAATAAGAAAATAAAATTATAAGGAAATAATTTAAAATGGTTGGAATATTATAAAAACCTAGTGAAAGATATAATAATCCATTTTCATGTTCATTAATATATTAATTTGTCTCTAATGAAATGAGAATGAATTTTTAATAGCATATATGATAAATCAAAAATTATGGTTAAATAAGTTTTTTATAAAAAAGAGTATCAATAACTTTTGATGGGGAATTTTTTTTCTAGTATGGTTCTTTCACATTAATAAATTCAATTAGAAAAAATAAAATTTCTATTTAAAATAGTAATTTCAATATTTATTTTGGTTTAATTTATTAAAATTTTCTAACTAATTTAATGTTTTTTGAATAGAAAAAATATATTACATTTATAATTGGAAACTTATTTTACATCGAATATTTTTATTGTTAAATTATATATTTGATTACTTGTAAAGTACAATTGTTTCATGTTTCTATCATTTCATACTATTTATGACATTGGAATCAATTTCATGTTGAAATTATATATCAAAACATTGTTATCTTTCGAACATTTTAATTTAAAATCAAGTTTTCTTATTACGTCAATAGAATAAAAATTCTAATTAATTACATCCAATTATATGTTTTCAATTTTGGAAGATAGATTCTATAATTTGAATAAAAATATAAAAATTATTTAATTATTTACCTTTCATTTTGGGATATTATGAATAGTAACCTTATTTATACTTTTATTACCATAGTTAATAGTAAATTGAGTAATTGAAGGTAAATTTTTTAAAAATTTCATAACATTAATCATACACATAGAATCATTTAATTTTATGATTTTTTAGAGAAAAATATTCTTTCTTATGAGATTATGACCTATGGAAGCCACTTGGATGAGAATATGACATTTATAATATAATATTCAAAGATAGGTTATTTTTTCACACCCTTTTTTAAGTAGTAAACTAATTTTAATTTGGGAATATATAATGAATATAAATTACAATAAGTATTTTATAGAAATGTAAAAGGTTTACTTACATCATTTTAATTAATTTAAAAAAAATTCAACCAAGGAATTATATTAATTGGTGATAGAATAATGATGTATTAATTGGTTAATAAATTAAAGTATCATGTAAATGTTTTTATAAATATTAAAATAAATAAAATTTTATATAATTATATAAATAAAAGTATTTTTTGGATAAAATTGAAATGTTATTTATTTGTTAATATAGTTTTTTAAAAAATTTAATATTTATATGATAATTTTAAAAATATTAATAATGAATGGTATCCTAATTAATATTGTTGAAAATTTAGAATTATCAATATATTATTAAAAGATATAAATTTCATAAAAATACAAAAATAAACCAAATTATTGGGGTATGTCCCAAATATTTCACTAATGAATAATTTATAGGTGTTTTGGAATTCAATTGAAATTAATTTAACCATCATATCGTATATTACATGATGTCATGATACAAATTTATAAGGTTTTAAAACAAAAATGTAAGGATTAATAAAATATTAAAATATGTATTATTTTTATTATATTAATTGATTTAGACCCATAATTATGCTATATTTAAAATAAAATATTTTTCTAAATCATTTATTAGTAAATTAATTTATGTTAACATAATAAATCAAATTATTTAACGAGTACACATCCCCTCTTCTAAAATAGGGATCCCATACATATCAATTATTCAAACCTAAAACCAATGTTTTTATCAAATATCATAACAAATACCTTCTTAGAATTCATCACAACATTATTTATCTCTTAGTATTGGTATAACACTCCCCTTAGAGGTGTGAACATGTTAATCAAATGAGGTTGTCTGAAGGAAAGGTACGATTTGTAAAATTGTTTGGTTTTTCTTCTACTTCTGCTACATTAAAATATTATTCAATAATAATAAATAAAAAATATAGTATCTTAAATATACTAAGATTTTATTATGATAATATCATACCCTATACCCATCTTCAATTCCATTAAATTGAAAATTATTTATTTATTTTTGTGTACTACGGACCCCCACCTCGGGAACCAATATAATTTATTTCATCAATCTATCTCGAGACTGGTCATAATGATAGAATTAATGTATATATGTTATATTTAAGACATATTTACCATTATGAAAAAATAATTTATCATTTTTGTTCAAACATTTCCATGAAAATAAAAATGATAACTTGTTTCTGCATGTGTGTGGACTATCACCTCTACTAAGCGATGTGATTCTTTCTTCATCACCACATCACATCGATGGAATATATATATATATATATATATATCATTAATATTATATATATCATATTATGATCATTTTATAATGATAAAATTATAATTAGCTACTTTCCATATTGATCATTGAAACTTGTAAACATTACTCATGCATAGATACGAACAAGCATCTCTATGATTATAACATTTTATTTTTTCATAACAACACATAAATAGTTTGATTTAAAATTATAATTGATTTATAAATGTGATATTATGTCCAGAATATTATTTTTGATAATTAGAAATTATGACTGTCTTGAATATAGTCATCATTTCAATGTCATTTTTGACTCGAGTATTGGATATCTATAAAACGCCTAAGGTGAAGATAAATAATTAAGTAATTATTTTAAATGGATAATTAGTCACATGAAATGAATAATAAACATTTAAAATGTTCAATAAACTTTAAATAATGATCTATTTTTTTATTCAAGATGATAATGAATGTAAATTACTAGACAGGACTAAAGGTGAGGGAAATTCTGTTAATATCCACTTTTGATGTTTCTCTTTCATCTATTTTTACAATTTCTAAAATAATGTTATTTTATGTTATTCTGTATGAAATTATATTCTAGTTTTTATGAATATTTAAATTTTATAATTTTAAATTTCAAATATACTCTATTAATTTCAAATAAATTGTTTTCAAAATTTAGTACACGGCTATGCAAAAAATTAATTTTGACCTAAATGTTAAAATGTTAATTTTAATTTGTGATTTTTTTAAGTGATAATGTTATTGGTAATTGTGTACTAGTTCATGTTATTTAATTATAAACTAATGGAGGGTGATTATACAAAAGCTGTAAAATGCATTGGGTAATGAGACATAGTTAACTAATAGCGTTTCTTTTAATTTATTAATTGAATATACTATAATGAGTATTAAAAATGTAACCATTAATGTCACTCCCTATATAAATATAAATTATAATGAGAGAGTCTAATGAAAATTATTCAACACATTTTATTTTTTATTTGTGTTTTCTATACTATTTTATGGGAATATTTTGATTTCAT
This sequence comes from Viscum album, assembly GCA_963277665.1. NCBI lineage: Eukaryota > Viridiplantae > Streptophyta > Magnoliopsida > Santalales > Viscaceae > Viscum > Viscum album. Next base: position 473,218,481 of record OY728141.1, on the reverse strand, counting down.
GAGGTAATATAATGAGATTATGTATTATTGGTGAAAAATATTACATTGTAAAAATGTTTTTAGTGGTTTACCGTATTCATAGAATAACAAGTTATTTAATTAATTTTAAATGTTTTTTATTATCAAATAAATGGATACTATTTTACATGTAACATATTTGTATGAAAGGGTGATTTTATATATTAATTATGACCAAATTATTTAAAAATCAAAAAATAAATGATAATCAATGTGTAAGAATGTAATTTCTTGATTAAACCTCATGATTATGAAAATTTTAAGGTAATATCATTATATTAAAACCTTTGTGTCAATATCCTCTAATGGTGTAATTGATGAAATACCTATCAATTTTATAATACAAGTCACATGTAAAAAAATACCAATGTTGTAAAGACTCGTAAAATTCAAGGGAAATTTTTTCTTAATTTTCTTTGAATTTTACAAGAGCGCGGTTTCTTACGACACCTGATTCCGAGGCCCGGAGTTCCCGGAATCAATTTACAAAGTTTGGCTTGGGTACGTTCAGTGAACAAATGAGCGGGAATTTCTAACTTTTGAACCGGTGCCCGGAATCAAATTATGAGGGCACTGATGAACTCGCAGCGCCGATATTCGCTTAAGGATACCTTTTCCGAGGTTGTGTTTATTGTGTGTTGAGAGTTAGTTTTTGGGAGTTTAGATAAAGTTAAATAAAAATTGTGGAATACAAATTTTTATTTTAACTTGTTGGTTAACTTCTCCCAAAGGGAGTTAGAGGTGGGACCCACATCCACTTAACCTCCCTTGGGAGGATTAAGTGTGGTGGGGCCCACACGAAGCATAACTCTTCACCTTATTTTTTTTAAAACTCCCTTAAACTCCTCTTTTAATGAACATGACAACTTTGTTAATTAATGGAGTTGATTTGTTTGAATTTCAAACCTTTGAAATTCAAATTGTTAAGTGTGTGAATAAAATAAGACTTTATCTTATTTTATTTGGGTTAGAATTCTCTAGCCACCTTGAGAGAAATTGGAGTTCTTCTTCTTCTTCTTCTTCTTCAAACTTTGACGAAGAACGCGAAGAACCTTCGAACATCGACGAAGAACGCCACGTTCTCGGGAGTCGTCTTTCGCGACGCCATACTCGCGACACCGACGACGTCTTCTTCTGCGTCATCTCTTCCGCGACGAAATCGTCGTCAAAGAACTTCGAATCCTCGCTTTACGTCATCGACGTCCTTCTTCCGTGACGCCGACCACCGCGACGCGTCTTCCGCAGGTCGTTGACGATCATCATTCTTGAAACCGAGGTAGGGGTTTGTTGTTGATTATTTATTTACTCTCATTCTTGGTTCTAGCATGATAATCTTGTGGATAAATATTTAAGGTTTATCATCTAACGAGAGGGGGGGTCGGACCGCACAAACACGGCCGAATTCCCCCTCTTTTGTTCTTGATTATTATTATTTTCTTGAGGATGAACGAGATGGCGTGGTGCCGTCGCACCACGCGGGAATCACACGGCAAATATTGTGCGGCGCCGTCGCGCCGCGCCGTGGAAAGATTATCTTGAACGTGACGTCGTCGCGCCGCGTCGAAGGAAACCAAAGGCGCAGCGGCCGGAGCGGGGCCGCGGCGGAGGGGCGCGATGCCATCGCATCGCGCCAGATGACAAAGGCCGCGGCCGGTTCCGGGCCGCGGTGGAACAGGAAGACCGGCGGCCAGCCGGGCCGCCGGTGTCGGAAGCTGGAAAGGGGGCCGGTCTTGCCGTTCCCGTTGAGGAAGGACCGGCCAGCCAGGACGGGCCGGCCGGAAGGGACAAGAACCGGGGGAATTAATTCCCCCGGCTGGCCAAAATTGGACCCCCATAATGGGGGGGCCGCGGTTACACCAAGGGGGGGCAGCACCCCCCCGTTTTTTTCAAAAGCAGGCCCCCACCTGGGGGGGCCGTTGGACAAAGGCGCGGCTTTCAGTCGCGCCGCCAGCAGGAAAGTGGGGGCTTTGCCCCCCGCGCGTGGCACCCGAGCGGCGCCCAGGCCGCGCCGCCGTGCCGGACCTCGCTGCTGCGCCGGGCCGTGCCGCCGTGCCGGACCTCGCTGCCGCGCAGGGCCGCGCCGCCGCGCCGCCGGCCGGGCCGGGTCGGCCCGGACCCGGACCCCCGTTTTCGAAATGACTTCGGTCTTTTGGCCATAACTTGAGCTACGGACCTCCGATTGACAAACTGTCAGTGGCGATGCGATCCTTGGATCGAGATGGCCGATTCGGTATATCACACTCAAGGTTTCGGAATACTTTGATTTCGGCCGGGTTGGTTCGTACACGAAACCAACCGGGGCCTCGGAGCAGAAACGCTCATATCTTGAGCTACGGACGTCCGATTGACGTGCCGTCAGCTTTGTTGTGTTCCTCATAGTGAGACGGATCTTTTGGCATACTCCGCCCAAGGTTTGGACGCAAGTGGAGTATGGTCGGGTTGGTTTTTCCTTGAAAACCAACTGGGCCCCTGGGACGAAAAAGCCAATAACTCTCAGACCGGGCGTCCGATTGATGCGCCGTCTGTTGCGTTGAGTTCCTGTTGACGATACGGAACTTTTGGATACATCAACTCTGGACTATGTGACAGTTGATGTATCAGCCTCTCGGCTCGTGGAGCAGGCCCTCCTGAATGAGCTTGCTGTGTGTGGGAACCCTAGTGTTGGCTGCGGCTGTGACTGCTACTGCTACTACTACTGCTACTGTGACTGCGACGACGATAGTACAGAGATCCTTGGTGGATTCGACGACGACTACAGCACTCAGTGATCCTACGTAGATCAGTGCTACAGGTCCTGTGTGGGCCCGATCCTGTGTGGGTCTGATCCTGTGTGGTTCCTTGCGCTCAGCGGTCCTGTGTGAACCAGCGCCTACATGTCCTGTGTGGGCCCGATCCTGTGTGGGTCTTTATAGGGGTTAGTTACCTATCGATCCTTCGTGGGTCCGACGACTTAGATGGATCAAGGATCATATTTATCGTCTTTCGATGAAGTATACCTGTGTGAGCTGAATCCTGTTGCTCTCCTGTGTGGATTGTGTTGTGCTATCCTGTGTGGATTTCATTTATCTTTCCTGAGTGGAATACGTATACTTTCCTGTGTGGACTGAGTTGTACTTGGGCTCAGAGGTTGGAGCGTATTGGAATTTATGACTTAGGTATATGTATGGGCATATACCTAAGCACTGTCGGTTGTTACTTCGTGTTTGAATCTATAGTTCTTGGTTTATCCTTTGTGGATTTTGGGAGACCTTCGGGGGTCTTAGGGTCCCTACTGAGTAGCTTATACTTACCCCTACACGGGCTATGCCCGCACTACGTTGTGTTGGTTGCAGACGACGGACAGTGTTGATCTTGGCTGAGGCTTGCAGAGCAGGACGGTACCTGGAGGTGGACCACTGGGCGTGACGTGTTCGGAGCGGACGGCGGGACCCGAGGAGCAGTGGAGCTATCTGTGCCCACCCTTCAGGTGGGATTTCCAGTGGACAGCTCGGTGTAGAGGCTTTTACTATAAAGTTTTTGTTTTCCCTTTTGAGTTGTACTTTACTTTCAGTTTGGGTTTGTATACTGGCCCATTTACTTTTCCGCACTTTCAGTTGTACACTGTTTTACTTAGTGTTTACTTTTCTGCTTCCTTACTCTGTGGTGTTTGTTTACTTTTCAAAGGCAATGCCTTCCCTTTTTACTGGGATTTACGCCTTGGTGCTAGTCGCCAGCCCCTGGCCTATGGAAGGCGGGCTTGAGGTAGTCACGTCACGGGCCCTGAGGACGGGACGTGACAAATGTTGGCGTGAGTATATACATACCCATTAAGAATAACTTGAAACCATAAAGGGAGGCATATAATACTACAATAATGGTCATATAAACACATTTAAATAGGGGAACAAAACCCATAATATATGTATATTCTAAAAAATTAACGTATATGAGATATAAATGGTATATCTGTTAAATTTCCAAGCATGAGATGAAGAGTTTTCTTGTAGTTTCAATGGTCCATCATTGTGGCTTGACATCTCAAATGTTTTCTGAAAATTCCATGGGGAGAACATACACATCAACACTACTTCAAAACTCAAGGGGGGTAAAATCTATAATAGATTACCCATTTAAAATTATTATTAGCTTGATACATTAAATAAAAAGATGAAATAAATTTTAGTTTGATAAGTTTTACCCATGAGTAAACAAAGGACTCTAGCTCTAGCATGACATAGGGTACCACTCTATAGATATATTGATATAGGACCCATGCCCTATTGTGTTATTCGGATGACACATAGTGAATATATGACCAATTATATTTTAATATAAGGGGGTCCACTCAGTTGGTACAACATAATAATCATTTTCTATCATGAGAGTACAACTTATTAATCATAAGACTTACATATTAGTGTATGAGGGGGTACCACTCTATGGGTATAGTATCCTCACATTTTTTTAATGTTCCATATTATTAGAAAGGTGAGAAAAAATATGTTACTATTAATAAAAAATATAAATGATATTAATGTTCTAAAAATTAAATGGAGTTGTTTTGTATAGTTTTGGTTCCTTTTTTATCATGGAGAAATATATTTTGGAGAAGAAGATTGAGCGACATGGTTACTAATAATATTGAAAATTGATGTTGTGTGGGGTGAAGAGTGCATAGAAAGAGGCTGGACATTAATACCTAAACCTAAACACTATACATCATGGCCATAAATTTTCTATCTAATATTTAAGAGGGGATTTCCATGGCTTTTGATTAGTTATTCAATCCTTGTGGCCGACCCATGTGATTGGGTTCCATGTTAGTGGTTATCGCATAGTTGGTGAATGGTTTGAAAAAATTAGTATAAGAACCATGTACTTTTTTTAATTAAGTTCAAATTTCCATATTCTCCATGAAATTAAAGAAAATATTAATAATTTTTTCTCACATAATTGATATCCCTCTCCCATCAGAATCTATCCTCCTTAATCATAAGAAAGGAAATTAGATTTCTCATGTATTATATATTTATTTTTTCATCACCGTTGTGTGAATTGGGTCCATAATGGTCAAGGATTTAATATTTTTCCTACATTTATTCATTTATCATTCAATAATTCACACTATTTTTGGGAGACCTCATTTTTCTCTATTTTTGTGGTTTTAATCTATTCTACTGATTTCACCAATTCATGCTCGATTTATGGGATGATAATGGATTCGGAGTGTACTAAGGTATTAATAAAGATGGTTGAGTTCATTTCCATAATTTTATTGTTTAATTTTATTAAATATTTTTTATCTATATCTCATACATCCTGATTTCACCTTCATATGTATTAATTAAATTAATAAAAGCTATTCTTATCAATAATGGGACATTATCTACTAGTAAATCAATTCGATGTGGATTTTTCCTCTCCAAGAGGCTCCTTATTGGGTGTGCCACTCTATATATTATTATTAGATATATTTTTTCACAATGGGATAACTAAATATGAATCGGGTGTATGGACTGCCATGTAATAAGTAATATTAATGACAATTTCATAAGAAATTGATATTCAATGAGTATTGTTTCTGATTCTTCATGAAATAATTTGAATTAAATGAATTTAAAAAAAATTCAATTACTGGGTGTTATGGAATGATTTAGTGATATCCATATCATTTATTTTTTTTAAAAATCCCAGGGGCGATATAAGGGTCCTAACTTATGGAACCCATGCACGGGATCACTGAGATTCATAAATAGAAATTGTAATTATTAAAATTATATTGTCATAAATAATTAGATTTTTAAGGACTTCATTGGACATGATCACTAGATGGATTAATTACATACTCATGAGAAATACAATTTTACAAGGAGAGATAAGATTTATGGAATCATTGGATGGTATGGTTACAACATCCATGAGTTATACGTGGAGCCCAACGAGGTACATATAGTATGAGCATAGATTGTAAAGATTTACACAATATTTAAAATGATACTTAGTTGATAATTATGGATCTACATTGAAAACCCTTAAATGTGATGGAAATTTGTAGGGATCCAAGTATGATACTAATGTTCCTATAAAAGTATGTACATGGATGGGACTAGGATGCCACATTTTCAACTTATAATGATGCCTTATATTATATTCTAGAAATTCTGGCCTATTAAATAAAAGAATGAATCCTCCAAAAAATGACCTTCTTGGGCTCAGTCCATTATCGATACTTATTTTATGACGACCCATTTAGATTCACATATCGTACTTCTATATGTTCACATTGGTTCACTGATATCATTTTTTGTCAAAGAAGGTTTTCTTGATTGGATTCCAATCAGCAACCCACTCCGATATATTTATTTATTTATCTCATTAGATTTATTATGTACCTACATAAAAATAATTTCATATTAATAGACTTTAATATTCTAGACACTTTTAGTTGTGGCCAACTAGGTATATCTCACACCCTCCCTGGGCCTCATTTTTTAATTGACTATACTTCAAGAATGGAGGTGAACATAATCATAAGTGTCCAATATCCCATGATTTATTATGGTTATTGGGATAGAGTATGGGATCATAGGACAAAGCTTGTGCTTGTTATACAAGCAGTATCATATATTGGAATTTTTTTATTTTAATATAATGTGATATATGAATATATACATTGTTCCCTTGTGCCTCATTATTTTACATCTACATGAATTGATCATCCTCATTTATTTATTTATTATTGATTCATATACTACATGTTAATTGATATTGGCTGATTTATTATTCTTACTATACTTATTCTTATTTGTTAAATTTTCTAATTCATATAATATATATATTTCATTTATGATACACATTGATTTTTGAGCGAATAGAATCCCGACAGACACATCAATGGTCATCACTGCAAGTCTATATTCTATGTCATATAGGGATGTGAAAATGATGTCATGTGGACCACCGTCTCGAGTAACCATATATTTTTTCTAAAGAATTATGTTATAATGTGGTATCATAGTGCATTTATAATTTTTTACAATATGATTATTATATTGGATACTAGGATGCATCAATATTTTGTAATAAGCATGTTCTTGGTTGTAACTAATGCAAATATAGGGGAATAAAAAATTTCCCGTGATGGGTTATTACTTTTAATGTTTTTTTCCTGTCATGGTTGTAGTAATTTCCCAATTGGGTGATCCACATGTATTGGGATATTATTATTTTTATTGAATTTATTATTAGTATAGTTTTATTCCCATGACTTATAATGGAGAGGACATATCTACTCCATCATCATGGGAAAGTTATGACGTATATTCTATGGATTATTTCATTCCATTTTTACTTTCTTCTTCATTAATCATATAGTTTGTATCGATATTATTATACGACAAATGTGTAAACATTTATTATATGTACAACATAATATTATTCTTTAATGGTCTGATATAAGATTAAATTGTGTTTTCCCACATATTTTGATGATTTACCTGTAATTACAAATTTTACCATGATTGAGCTAGGAATCATATGTTCAATGGACTGAAACAATAGATGATTTTATTGTTGGATAGAAATTTCAATTTATGAATCATGTTATTACATAGATTGGTAATGGATATTTATATAATAAAATAATTTTACATGACATGTTACATCTCTATGATGGATATAATGATTACCTTCAAGTTAATTGAGATACTAATTTCCATTTATAAAGAGTAAATGACATTATAAATTGGGAATGGGGAGAGACCAACCATGATTTTGAAATCTACATGAATATAAATGAAAATTAACATAAGTAAATTTGATTTTGAATGAAATATGTACCGTAAAATGGTTGTTTAATTTTCAATTTAATTGTTGTTTTAATTTATAACATAAAATTGAAAACCCATATATCTAAACCTATGTCATGGTATATGAGACTTCGAACATGATGAATAATTTGTATTGGGTAGTATGAAGTATATAGACTGACTCATGTGACCATTATTATAACCAAGACCTTTCTTTAGGAGTTGGTAGAGAGGTGTGGGATGTGATTGTAAGGCTATGAACCAATCCTTTACTTATACCAACTTTCAATCAATTTTTAATTATTATATGACATATGAATTTATAAATTATGGAGTTATACCACCATGATATCATCAATTCCTGCACCATGGGGATGGATACAACCACACTATTGAGGTGGTGGGTTCCCGTTGACCAGTATTGCTTCCCATGGTTCCACCAGAAGAACCCCATATTGATCATTTATAGTCTATCAATTCATAGTTTAGAGATAGATTATTTCACATTCTAAAGTCCCAATATAAATCTCAATGAACTACCACTACTGTGGAATAATTGAAAAAGGAATTCTAAAATAATCATCCTACCACCTTTTGGGGGAATGGTTGTCCTTAAGATACAGAGTCATATCTATAGGAATTTTTTTAATATCAAACATATAGAATACCTAAATATATGATGGATAATTCTTCCACCGATACTCTTCATGAATCCTCTAATAAGTGGTGGGATGTAATCTCTCACACACTTCCTCATCGCGTTATGCTCTTTGTAGACCTTGTGATATCGCTCTACAACTACACATTCTAAATATTCTATTTGAGGACAACACATGAGAGTTTAGAAAACTTCATCACTACTCTTTGTCCATGATAGAACATTCATCTCGATTTGCGAAACATAATCTTTTTCAACATATCTTATCAGTATTGAGATGAAGAAGATGACAAGGCTTGAGGATGGTCTTGTGAATGCCATATGACCGTAGATAAATGTTTTCCGACTGACCATGGTTTTAGAAATAGTTATCTCGGACCTCATCAAATAGAATAAAATTAAGTAATATAGCCACGTGAACAAGGGAAATTATGTTTCTTGGAAGAGAGAAGATTTTTTTATAGTGGGAAAAGTTGTTTCATGGTTACCCACTAGGGACGAAACTTTTATATTACAAATGCCAATTGATTTCTGGTGTTTCAGCAATGTGATTGGGAGACTCATAAGATTCAAACATGTAAGAGGAACCAAATCATGTTCCATGAATTCTACATGTTTGGAAAACACAAGATCTTCTGTTGAAAATGTGCACTACTACTCAGTGAGAAAGAATCTATTATAACACAAAATATGTGTAAAATAATTATAGATATTTTTCAGGCTAAGCACTCAGCTAATAATAATAAATCATTCCAAGGAGGTGTTAGTGGATGATATTTTCAGGTTTTAAAGGTTCATCACTTGATTATTGGACCTTCCTAGGGTATTAATATTTCACATCCGGGTCATGGATTTTGACATATAATTTTAGTATAGAATTCACCTAGGGATTAGATTCCTAGGCCATAAATATTATGAGGTACAATTTTAGAATCCTCTACTACAGTTTTTACTTTTTTTTAAATAAGTGTATCGCATTATTTGTTATTTAATAAAATTATTGAATATATAGGACATGAAATGAATTAATTTAGTTGGTTCATGACAATCAACACAAAATTATCAGTTTATTTTTAGACTATTAAATATCTATTATTTCTAGTATTTGATAGGTGGTTATCAAGTCACATGGAATTTAATTTCATCGAGATGAATGGCTTTGAAGTCATTCTCTGGATGGAATTGATAGTTCCATTCCATAACCATATTGATCATTATCATTCGATGGTGTCCTTTAAATTACCCTAGGAATGTGTCGATGGTTATATGGGTGAATGGTTTTTCTATGAGAGATAATATGGAACCAAACACAGTGGGATGGGGGAGTACTATACTATATTTTTTGTTAACTTATGGTAGATCATGGAATGCATAATATAAAATTACATTTATGGTGGATCATTTCCTGGATTTATTCCCTATTACTTCAATAGTGTTCCTCTATTGAGAGAGATATTGTTCACCATTGAGCATTTTATGGGATAATACCATTATTTATTCCTCCTTATAGGATGGAACCTACAGAGCTCCAAAACCCATGAAGCTATTGGAATACATATATCCAATGGGTTTTCTACAACACCTTACCTCTAGATGAGGGTTACCATTCCTTTTCACAAATAAGGGGGATGGTATCATTGAGTTGTGAATAGATTAAAATTTCAAAATGAGTTTATTAATTAATCATGTCTGTGTGATAATAGAAAACATACCACATACAATGTTTTGATGTATGTAAGAATTTTATGAGTATATTGTTGTGAAATTCAGCCTAGAAAATACTCCAGTTGATTTCATAGCTCTAAGGAATTTTTATTTTGACCCATATATGGATTCATTTTTTGTAGTCTTCATGGATGATATCCTGGTTTATTATTATTCTATACATGATCACAATTTCCTTATTGATATAATTTTGAATATACTAATAGATAACTATCTATATGATAATATCAAAAGAAAATACACATTTTGAGCAATAAGGTAATCTTCCTAGGACATTTTATTTCAAACATAGTAGCCACATTTTACCCATAGAAGGTGAGAACCATGGTAGCTTTGGATATGCTAAATAATGTCTTTGACATAAGCAGTTTTATGTGTATGGATGGAAATTACATGTGTTTTATTTCGGACATTTCATTCCTTGAAGTTCCTCTCATAGTGGTTAAATATAATAGTGTGATGTTTGTGTGGTCATAATCATGTGAGATAGCTATTCAAGAGTTTAAAGGGATGTTGAATTCTAGGTCAATCGTGATTCTAGAAGATCCAATATGGATTTATATAGTCTATTTTGATTCTTCAATAATCAATATTGTATCAATTTAGATGTTATGAGATAATTTTTAACATATGATTCCAACCATTTCACATAACATTAGCGTAACGCCCCGGTTCTGGAAGCCACCTAGAGTCACCCTGTACCCAGTTTGTCACATAGCCTCAACTGCATTTCCCTAAACTCAAGAGGCTGTCGACTAGTAGTGAGGGCCTTAGGTGTGATTGTGGGGAAACTATTCCCTCATTGGTAGAGTACACAGTAGAAGTAAACAAATACATACAAGATTGGATGCAGTAATAATGACATACAATAGAAAACTGAGGGTATAAACTGGAGAACATATATAGAATGATGCATGATACATAATGTCTATGAAACCATCCAAACAAGTCATAATGCTGGAATTCAAAAGAACTAAAACAAAGTTCAAAAGAATGAAGATAAACCCCTCAGCATCGCAAGCCATAGCTTGGTCCCATGCTCTCCAGCTTCACAACAAGTCAAGTACCTTAAGTACAAGGGCACTTTCCCTTACCTATACCTATGAAAATATAATCTATTTGGGCCCAAAAGAAAGTGCCAAATATGGTGTGACACTAAATCCTCGTAGGAAACCACCAAAAGATCTGTGCCTAATAGTCAGTGAATATAGGGTAGGTAAAAATATAGAAGGCAGTAAAACAAGGAAGTAGTCAGCAGTAAACAATCCACAGTTTAAAGCATTCAAATTACCACCCAACATGCAATAGCTAATCAAAACAGATAAACACTACATGTAACCCTCTTGAAATTACACACATCATATCCCCTCTAATCCTACCCAGCAACACAAGTAAGCAAATAAACACAAGGTAACCCATTGAGAAGTACTCATAGACTATCACCTCTATTCCAAACTAACAAGTACAAGCAACCCTCTAGGAAGTACACTTAGTCTAACACCTCTGGTTCATCTTAATCATAGACTCTCTGAGGAAGCACTCAACATCTCATTCCCCCTGTAGCCCACATTGAGGAACTGCAGACACTCTAGGGAAGAACTCAACAACAATTCCCCATGTGGTTTCGCATCTTAAGTAAAACATACACTCTAAAAAAGCCCTCAACATCCACTCTCCCTATGGTTTATACACCAGGTTCTCATAGCCATGTGTAAGTAAAGAAAGTTTAGAAGTGCATAACATACAAGGTAAACCCCAAGAACTACTTGGATAGCATTCTAAAGAACAACAGAAAAACTGAACAATAGTCACACCATCCTACAATACTAGTCATGGGAATGTAAACAACACCCTAACATGAAATCAAGACCCAAAGGTCCAAACAGGAAAAACAGGCATGGGAAATACATCCAAATCACAACAATTCACCCTATTCATAATCAAAAATCATCTACTCAGGCATACCAGCATAGCAGAGAAACAATAGGGATGCAACGATTAACACGCAATACCCCGTTTATGGGTATTGGGAAAATTTTAACATAAAACTCAATGAATTTCAACAAAAAGGCATAAACCACCTACCTCGGGGTAGGAAGATCATGATACTTTAACCAAGAGGCATGAATCGCATTATAATGTCGTAGATCTACGAAAAAGTATAAAAAATTTCACAGACGATAACTCACAAAAGAGGATAAATCTAGGTATGGAGCTCTAGGAGAAGAGAGAAATCACTGATGTGATTCCAAGGCAACTGACGGTGTTCAATTCAGAGGATGGACGCTTGGCCGGGGGTTCGTCAAAGATCCCCAGGGATGAAATTGGTTGAGAAGGAGATGGTTATGTCCATCAGACGTGACCCTGATGCATTTAATGAAAAAAACCAAATATACGGTGTGTACAATTATAGTACACGAAATTTAATCACTGTTTCCATACTTCACATTAGGTGGCCTCCAGGTCATCACACAAGGTCATGTACAAGGCCGCTACATGGCCAACACATGGCTACCCGTGGTAACCTAGTACACAGTGTGTACTTAAAAAATTTCCATAAACTCCTCATTTCTCAAAAACACTAGAAAAAAGAAAAAATTACCTGAAAAGAAGATCTTGGTTATTACAAACATCACCCCTTACAGAAATTCATCCCTAAATTTCATTAGTGCAATGTAGAAGAATAAACCTCGAACAACTTTGGCAACTATGATCCCATATATGTCTCCCTCTTTTATGTATCATCTTGTACTCGCCCGTGCAGCCAAAGAACCCATACCAGTGGAATAGACCAGCCACGGAGAACCCTCACGCTATGATCGACTATCCATATAGGATGCCCCTCAAAGGAGGAATCCACTTCCAACTCAACCTCCTCTAGCTGAAAGACATGAGATGGTTCTGAGAAGTAATGTCGGAGATGAGAAATGTGGAAGATGTCTTGCATAGCTCAGTACCTCTAAGGTAACTGTAACCATTAGGAAACCGGCCCAACTCTCTCCAACACCTCAAACGGCCCGACATACCTCGGCGAAAGAATACCCTCTCTCCTAATCCTATTGTCTCCCAACCTCGGTGTGACATGTAGGAAAACATTATCCTCGACCTTGAACTCCAGATGATGTATCCTCTGATCAACATAACACTTCTGTCGTGACTGCGTTGTAGCCATCCTCTTCTAAATCAACTCAGTCTACTCTATGGACTTCTGGATATGAAGAGGTCCTAGAAAAGCTTCCTCTCCTTTCTCCAACCATCATAAGTGTGATCGGCATGGCCTACCGTAAAAGCCTCATAAGGTTCCATATAAATAGTTGCTTGAAAACTATAGTTGTAGGAAAACTTCACAAGAGGTATATGCTTCACCCAAGAACCTCCAAAATCCAGAATGCATGCTCAGAGCATATCCTCAAGCACCTGAATCGTACGCTTGTACATGGAATCTTTCTGGGGGTGGTAAGTTGTACTTAAAAGCACATGTGTACCCATATCCTTCTGAAGCACCTACTAGACCCGAGAAGTAAAATGTGCATCCATGTCTGAAACAATGGAGTGTGGAACTCCATGAAGACGTATGATCTCTATGATGTACAACCGTCCCAGCTCAACAACACTAAAATAGTCCTTGATCTGCAGGAAGTGTGCAACCTTCATGAGTCTTTCAATGACAACCCAAACTGTATTATGACCTCGAGGCAACCTTGTCATACCGGTCATGAAGTCCATCACAACATCATTCCACTTCCACTCAGGAATGGGTAACTACTGTAAAAGCCATGTTGGTCACTGTTGCTCTGCCTTCACCTGCTGAAAAGTGGAACGCCTCAGGATGAAAATAGCAACGCCCCTCTTCATACCTGGCCACCAATACTGATGGTGTAGATCACGATACATCTTGGTGACACCAGGATGACCTGCCAAAACATTGGAAAGAATGTCCCGCATTAGCTCCTCGCGTATATCTATTGGCACCCATACACGCTTCTGGAAACGCATGATCTCATCCTCTCCTACAGTCCATCCAGGAATAGAGTCCTCTCCTGACACACTCTCCCTTAGGACTAGGCCTTTATAATCTGAGAGCTTCCTCATTCGAACTCGATTAAGAAAATTAGAGGTAACTACAACAGAAGATAGAAAAGTTTTCCTTTGTCTATCATGCACCTCCAAATGCATCTCAGAGAACAGAGCCATTAGCTTCCACTCACTGCTAGCCTCCCAAATTTCCTATATCCGAGTCCTCTTTCTCAACGCATCATCCACTATGTTGCCCTTCTCAGGCGTATAAGAAAGCACAAAATCAAAGAACTGTAGGTAATCAACCAACTTGTGCTATCTCAAATTCCGATCATGCTGAGAGAAGATGTACATGAGACTATTGTGGTTCGTGAAAACCACAAAATGATCACCCATAATATAATGTCTCCAACAACATAGGGAATAAACAATAGCTGCTAAATTCAGATCGTGCATAGGGTAATTCCAACCATGTGGCCTCAACTGCTGAGACTCGTATGAAATGACTCCATCTCCTTGCATATGCACAACCCCTAGCCCAATATCTGAAGCATCGCAATAAATAGTATAGCTCTTTCCTGAATCATGAAATACTAGTATCAGTGCTGAATTCATCCTCCATTTCATCTCTTGAAAGGCTGACTCACAAGATTCTGACAATAAGAACATTTTTCCCATCATAGTCGAACCTGAAATTGGTGCTAATAAGAGTGAAAATTCTTGTATGAACCGTCTATATTATCTATCCCGCACTATAAAACACCACACCTCAAAGACGTTCTTTGGCTACCCCCAGGAAACTACTACTCTCACATTCTTTGGGTGTAATGACCCTTATGCCTCTGAGATAACATGACCCAATAAGTTAATCAGATCCATCCGAAAGTGAAATTTTGAGAGCATAGCTTATAACTGATGCTCTCTTAGTGTAATCAAAAAGATCTCAAGATGGGTAGCATGGTCGTTTCGTGTGTGGGAGTACACCAAGATATCATCCACGAAGACCACAACAATGAAATCTAAGTATGGATGGAACCCTTGGTTCATTGCTGCCAGGAAAACTACTGGCAGATTCGTGAGACTGAACAATATAACCATATACTCGTATAGACCATACCTACTCTAGAAGTCTATAAGAGGTATATCTGATGGTATAACATGCATCTGATGGTAACTGGGCCTCAATTAAATCTTCAAGAACACCTGGGATTCTCAAAGCTGATCAAAGAGATCATCAATACTAGGCAAGGGATATCGGTTCTTGACCGTGTACTAGTTCAGCTTCTGATAATTCACACAAAGCCTAAGGGTACTATCTTCCTTCATCACAAATAGGATAAGATAACCCCAAGGAGATGTAATGGGTTGGATGAAACACTTTTCATGCAACTCCTCCAACTATTTCTTGAGCTCCTGCAACTCTTGTGTAGACATTCTATAAGGAGGAATGGACACGAGTGCCACTCCTGACACAATCTCAATTGAAAATTATACCCCACGCTCTAGAGGAAAACCTGAAAATTCCTCTGAAAAGACATCTCTAAAATGATCCCCCACTGGAGAAAAGTCTCAATGTGAATTCCCTTGGTCATCCAGATGTAGAATTAGAATTTGGGTTGTAACTCCTCCCAACCCATGATGCTATGTACCCACTCTTCTAGCTCAGACATCCCATTCACCCTTATGAAGAAATCATCCACCCTCTCGTGATATGAAACTCACCCTGCAACGGTAACAGTTGACAGCTTCCTGGAAGAGAACTAGCCAGTCCATTCTGAGAATGAAATCATCGCATGTCATCTCTATGACATAAAGGTCCCATAAAAAGTGACACCCACCAACCTTTAGAGGGCACTCTTTGCCCTGATGTACACTATCTGTTCTAGTCCCCAACATAGTGTCTAGCGTCAAGAGATCAACAAAAGAAAATATGCAGAGACCAAGGCTCTCCACGACATCAACATATATAAATCTATGGGAAGCCCATGTATCAAAAAAAGCATAAGATAAAACCGAGGCTACTAAGATCGTTCCTCAAATGGTAGAAGGTCTAGGATCCTTCTCCAGCTGGGTCTGCTCCACTATGAAAGTCTGGCATGTACCGCAACCCTGTGACCCTACTTGACCACTCTAAGCAGATTCACTCTGTTGTCGCTGAAAGACCAACAATTGACCACCACGACCATGACATTTACCTCAGAATGAATGGCTAGAATGAATCTAGTAACCTGACTGGTGATAAACTGGTGGTGCTTCTCATGAATGAGAAGTCATAGAAGAGCCCATGTCACCAGCTTCTGGAGAGAAGATCTAACATAAGCTCTAAAGATGACCCATATTTTTTCAAGATCCGCACTCCACTGGGTCTCTCGAGCATTATGGACTCGTATTCCTACTCTTTCCACACTCATAGCACACCACCTGGCTACCAGAAGATGTGTCTTGCCTCATCAGATCACCACGCGAAGACTTCCTGTAGCTCTTCCGGCTGTTAGTAGAAGGAATACTTATAAAGACCCATACTTTACTTACATTTTTAGTACATCAAATTTGAAGTACACTTATTACAACAGATAACACAACCATGAAAGGACCGTAAAGGTATAGTGTCTTTAGAAACTGGGAAACATAAACAACTAGTTCATAAAGTTTCTACACTGTCTCCCATTTATTTCATCATATCTATAGTCCCTTTTGGCATATCTTACTTAACAACCTTCTTCCTGACCTAGGGAAAGAAAACATACAAAAGGGTGAGCTCAAATGCTCAGTAAGGGTAAACACAAAAAATATCAATCACATCATATTCATAAGAACATAACATTTAGGAAATCATACCCTGCAAAAAAGATCATAATTTCATAACATGGGATAAATCATGGTAGTGAAATCTAATCACAATATTCATAACATAAACATGAAGCTTTGTGGAATACACACATAATCATAGAGAATCATTTCTTATTAGTCAAGACTCATTTCCAAGACTATCTTAGTTGACAAAGTCCATTTCTGAACCGTGTTAATTCCTCGTTTCTGTCCTGTTTCACTGAACCGGTTTAACCTACCGTTCCAGCCATGTCTATCTCTTGAGATATAAAATCTTTACCCAATTAATTGGAGGGAGATATAGGTCCCACCCATCTCATAATGATACCATTCTTATGTGTGCCACAAAATCATAAACCATACATCATAGCATAACCTATGTAATAAAAATGGGATTCTTAAACATCGTGACATCATAAAACAATTAATATAAGATAAAGGAATTCATTAAAATAATTCCATCACAACATAATCAAATCAATGTAATAATAGGGATAGAAACAGAATCCTATATTATCTTAGATGGAAAATAATTTTGATAAAACACTTGAACTCCATTCTTGTGGAAAATATCCTTTCTACTTGAAAAACACTTTTCGTTTCTTAATATGTCATACAATTTTAAACTAAAAGAAGTTGATTAAAAATAAACATGAAAACTTTTAAAGGAATCTTCTTTTAAATAATGTTTTAAAAATCCATTCATGCCGTATAAGTTAAAAAAACATTCTTCTCGTACTTTTGTCGGAAAAGTCAAAATGTACCTCATATGAAAAATGAAAAAAGATTCATTTCATATCTTTTACTAAAAACTAACCTAAGGGTAAAATTGGATTAAAACAATTGTAGGTGGATGGAAATAATATTAACTATTGAGGAAACATGGATGTGGATGATATAATACACCCCAGTAAATTTCAAAGTATAAACAATCTCGGATAAAAATGAGATTGTGATATTTCCCTAACCATAGGTCTGATTTTCTTCATAAGTGTCTGAACCTCCTGTATAATGATTTAAATAATGTCATTTAATTATTCCAGAATCATACTAATTGTTATGATATCATATATGGTCATATTCTTAGCTTATTATTAGTAATATTTCATTGCTACTTGTTATTCGGGTGTTTATTACTTTTTGTTCTTATGCGTGTTTTGTCGAATAAATTCTTATTCTTATCTTTAGGTTATAGATAACTCATTTACAGAATGTTATTAGTGTAATATATATCATATTTATTCAATCCATTTATTTATGTAATCATTATGCAATGAAAATCATGTAGAACGAGTCGCATCACATTGTGGAGATGGTATTCCGTACGTACGCACGAGCGATGATATTGTTCCCATGATCGTTTAATTGTATTGGAGTGTATGTATACTATTTTAGAATCAATATCAGTTTTCAATAATCATATATATTCATTCCTTACACCATTATACCCATCCAAGTAAGCTGGTGGTGGAAAATAGATTACACCACGACGTGGAGACAGTATTCTGTATGTACGCACGCGCGGTGATTTCGTTTTCCGTAGGATGGATAGATGGTGAGAAAGGGTTGTTTCATACTTATAATAACATATAAGTATATGAGTGATACTGATGTTATTAATTCATTATTAAAAAACTAATGAATAATAAGTGGAACAATAAATAAAGGTGAAAGAATCAGTAACGGACATTACCTCTTCTTTGAAGAGCTCTTTTGAGACCTCCTTTTAGCGCACTAAAATTTGTCTTTGAAGAAGACCACGTCCTCTAGGATGTTTCTAGGGAAGTGTAGAGGAGAAATGGTCAGGGTTTGGCCGAGATTGAAGGATCAAAGTGTTGTGAGGAAGAGAGGGAGCAGGTGCCCTTTTATAAGGGAGGAGAGGGGCACCTTTGGAAAAACTAAAAATATTATTTTATGATAAAGCCATGTTCAGTTTTAAATAGATCCAAATTTATTTATTTTGAAGAAAATGTGTAGAGGGGTCTAAATCCTCTCATCCAATAGAATTTGGACAAGTTTATTTTACTATTTTAACCTTATCATTTAGATTTAACTTTAAGTTAGATAATTTTACTTTTACCGTGTCTTTTTGTATTCTTACACTATAAGGTTAATAAACATACTATAACAAGACAAACGAACCCCAAGTTGGTTATTATTAATATATATAACCTTATATAAGTCATTTCGCCGATCCATAGATTTTTAGTTATAAAATAACAATTAATAATATAATATTTGTTTTAAAAACTATTTTATGTCCATTTTGACACTATTTAGTAATTGATTTTTGTGAAACTTATAACAGAATTATTAGTTCTAAAAAAGTTAATTAAATCAATAATAACATGTCATATTAACCTATAAAAATAGTTTAATTCATAAAAAGTCTCAAATTACGTTTATTTGGGTATTTATAACATCAATTATGTCAATATTTCATTAATAAGATAATTACTACAACATCTTTGTGTTATAAATAAATTAAATTATTTACTGTCTAAAAATTACAAATAAAATACCATTATGTAGGAAATAGTTTTATCTTTCTAATTAATATTTATAGTCGAATTTATCTTATGTATAACCCTATATTACAAATTATTTACTTATTAAACATTGATTTTATCTATTTTAACCCTTCTTTAAATAAATTAATAATAAATGTCCTAATCTAATCCATGTTGGCCTAAATGGTCATATTTTATTCCTAAGGTTGTTTTTGTTCGAATTACACTTATCCAATAGAATTAGGACATGTTTTAGGGTAATAATATTATCATTTTTACCCTTAATTACCCTATTTACTTTTTACCATGGTAAATAAAAGTAAAAAGTTACTATTCACCAAAAATTATTTTCATCTCATTGAACCTCCTTTTACTTACTGACATAAACCATGTCTCTCGGATTTTTGAAATTCCACTCACAAAAGTGGTAAAATTATGTTTTATGTAAATTTGTAAATTCTCCTAGGAGGTGGGTAAAAGACGGTGAAAAGTTCAATAAAATTTTTATATATCTAATATTATTATAAAATTACTCCAATGAATTACATTGAACATATATAGGTATTATGTATCAATTTTGACCTAAAATAAATTTAAATAAAATAAATAATTATTTAAATAAAAAGTCGGTTTTTAAATAGTAACCTAGTGTTTTCACTATTCATCAAAAATTGAAAGTTTCCAAAAAAATACCAAAATTTCACCCAAGGATAATTTCGGTATTCTGAATCCAAAAATGAAGTCGATTTTGAAAAATAATATTTACAAAATTTCAAAAAGTGTTTATTACTATTCATAACAGCTAGTTTTAATAATATTTTATTACCAAATCGTTGTTTAGTGAAACTCAGTATTGCATACGACGCAAGCTAAAAAGGAAGGTAGAGATTGTGTGTAAAGCAAGACAAGAAAGTGTTGTATGTAGTGAAAGATTCCTTTGATGATTTATATAAAATAAAAACAAAATATTTCTTATAAAAGTCTCGGGTGTTACGTTCTACCCCCCTTAAAATGAATTTCGCCCTAAAAATTCTTCACTTGTAACAAACAGATGAGGATACCTCTCCCTCATCATATCATCAAGCTCCCATGTAGCTTCTTCTAATTGTTGGTTCCTCCATAAAACTTTCACCAAGAGAGTGGTCTTGTTCCGTAGGAATTTTTCATTACGGTCGAGAATCTCTATCGGCACTTCTTCATAAGAAAGATCTTGTTCCAGTGGTACAACTTCTAAGCTGAGTATATGTGAAGGATCAGGTATGTACTTTCTCAAGAGAGATACGTGGAACACATCGTGAACTTGAGAGAGATTCGGTGGAAGCGCCAATCGGTAAGGTACCTTCCCAACACGACCCAGAATTTTGAAAGGACCGATATACCTAGGGATCAGCTTTCCCTTCATTCCAAATCTCATTACTCTCTTCCAATGAGATATTTGTAAGAACACTTTATCACCCACTTGAAACTCTACGTCTTTTCTTCGGTTGTCAGCATAACTTTTTTATCGACTCTGAGCTGCTCTTATGTGTTGTTGAATAGATCGGACCTTTTCTGCCATCTCATCAACAAGATCAGGTCCTAATAGCTTTCTTTCCCCAACTTCATCCCAGCAAGTTGGAGTCCTGCATTTCTTTCCATAGAGAGCTTCATAAGGAGCCATCTGAATACTAGAGTGAAAGCTGTTATTATAATAAAATTCTACCAAAGGTAGGTGTTGATCCCAACCACCTTTGAAATCCATAGAGCAAGCTCTCAACATATCTTCTAGAGTTTGAATTGTCCTTTTAGAGTAACTGTCTGTCTGAGGATGATAAGAAGTACTGAAACTCAACTCTATATCCAGAGTATGCTGAAGACTTCGCCAGAACATTGAGGTAGACCTCGGATCCCGATCAGATATAATAGAAAGTGGCACTCCATGCAATCTTACCACTTCCTCTACATATATCCAGGCAAGCTGATCCAGAGAGAAATCCTCTCTAATAGCAATGAAGTGTACAGACTTTGTAAGATGATCAACTATGACCCAGATAGCATTATTGTCTTTGGATGTTTTAGGATGTCCTGTGACAAAGTCCATAGTGATGTTTTCCCATTTCTATTCGGGTATGGGTAATGTTTGTAACATCCCCTTAGACTTCTGTCTCTCAGCTTTAACTTGCTGACAAACCAAGCATCGAGAGACATATTCAGCAACATCTCTTTTCATGACATCCCACTGGAAGTACTCTTTCAGGTCCCTATATATCTCTGTGCTTCCTGGATGAATAGAGAATGAAGAACTATGAGCCTCATCTAGCAGCTCCTTCTTTAATTCAGGGATGGGAGGAACACAAACCTGATTCCTGAACATTATTATCCCATCACAATCAAGGTTGAATTCAGGAACATTTCTCACCTTCTGTTGTAACTCTACTTCTTCATTCTGTGCCTCTTTAATCTTAACATGTATAGATGGTTGAACATTCATGTGAGAAAGATACGATTTTCCCCTTTCATTATAATTCCAAGATCCATCCTTTGTAAATCCATAAATATTGGATATTTTCTGATCCTCATCATGGATAAACTGGCATGGTCTTATCGACGTAATGCATCTGCCACCTTGTTTGCTTTCCCAAGGTGGTAATGAATTGAGCAGTTGTATTCCTTAATCAGCTCCAACCATCTCCTTTGGCAAATATTCAGATCCTGTTGTGTGAAAATATACTTTAAACTTTTATGATCAGTATAAATGTCACACCTTTCTCCATAAATATAATGCCTCCAAATATTTAATGCAAATATTACCGCAGCTAACTCCAAATCATGAGTTGGGTAATTTTGCTCATGTATTTTCAACTTTAGTGAGGAATAAGTTATTACCATATCATTTTGCATAAGAAAACACCCTAGTCCCTTCTTGGATACATCACTGTAGATCACAAACCTTTCTCCACTACAAGGCAGTGTGAGCACAGGTGCACTGGATAACCTTCTTTTCAACTCCTTGAAATTCTCTTCACATTCCTCCGTCCAAACAAACTTAACTCCTTTCTGAGTTAACCTGGTGATTGGATTAGATAATCGTGAAAAATCTTTCACAAAACGTCGATAATATCCAGCCAAACCAAGAAAACTTCGGATCTCAGTTACTATTGTTGGTCTCGACCATCTTTCGATAACCTCTGTTTTTGTTGGATCCACAAATATCCCCTCTTTTGAGATTATGTGACCCAAAAATGAAACTTTTTGAAGCCAAAATTCACACTCGGTAAATTTGGCATAAAGCTTCTCCTTTCTGAGGGTCTTCAATATAATTCTCAAGTGATCTTCATGTTCTTCCTTACTCTTTGAATATACAACAATATCTTCTATAAAGACTACCACAAACTGATCAAGATTGTCTCTAAAGACTCTATTCATCAGATCCATGTAGATAGCAGGGGCATTAGTAAGACCAAATGGCATCACTATAAATTCATATTGTCCATACCTTGTACGGAAAGTCATCTTTGGTATATCCTCCCTTTTGAACCTTAATTGATGATACCCTGAATGAAGATCAATCTTGGAAAAGTATTGAGCTCCGCATAGTTGGTCAAATAAGTCATCAATGCATGGGAGAGGATATTTGTTCTTGACAGTGATCTTGTTAAGTTCTCGATAATCAATCCAGAGTCCCACTGATCTATCTTTCTTCTTAACAAATAGAACAGGTTCCCCCCATGGTGATGCCCTAGGGCGTATGAACCCCTTATCAAGATTCTCTTGGAGTTGCTACTTCAATTCCTGCAACTCAATTGGGTCCATTCTATAAGGTGTATTTGAAATAGGTAAAGCACCCGGTATGAGTTCTATTGAAAACTCAACTTCATGATTTGGTGAAAGACCCGGCAATTCATTCGGAAAGACATCATCAAACTCCCGTACAATGGGCATATTCTTAATCGTGAGTTTCTCACCAACTATTTGAGATAAATAACCTTCATTTAGTGGAATCAAGACCCATAAGATGGAAGAAATTTCCACAGGAAGGTTATGTTCATCCTTGCATCGATAGATGATCATAGATTGATCTGGAATATGAAACCCGACTTCCCTTCTTTGGCAATTGATATGAGCTCCATATAAAGAAAGCCAATCCATGCCAAGAATCACATCAAATTCCACTATAGGAAGGATCACAAGATTTGTAGGATGCACTTTCCCACAAACATCAATCAGAGAAGAATTGTAAACTTTTGATGCGACTGTTGTTCCATTAGGGGTTGTCACAGAAAACTCAACATCTAACTGTTGAGGTAATATGGTGAAACCCATAGAAAATTCTTCACAAATAAAATATTTGGTGGATGTAGAATAAAATAAAACATTTTCTACTTTAGAGTGGATGGTAAGTGTACCTTTCACCACTTCGTTATCGTACTCCACATCGCTGATAGAAATTGCATGTGACTTTTCTTTGTCTTTATCCTTAAGAGTTTGTTGACTTCGATCATCATCAACAACCCTTGGATTAAGGCATTGATTAGCATAATGCCCCATTTCCTTGTACTTGTATTATTGAAGTGGAGGAGGTGAACTCTGTGTAGCCTTTTCATTGTTCGCATCACTAGACATCTTCTTCCTATCATTGCAGCATTCAAATGACCGAGGACCTTCCTTTCCACATTTGAAACATTTACTTGTCCCTTTATGAGAACTCCCTCCATGTTTCTTTCCACACTTTGATCATAAGGGAAAACTCATCATCTTTTTAGTGTGGTCTTTAGATTTCCCTTTGAACTCCATTTTACTCTTCTTATCAAACCCATATGACTAATGGGTTACTCCAATCTCCATCTCAAGTTTGAGAGCACATCAAACGATTTCCTCATAGCTGTTGAAGTCCCTTAGGGATAACGCCCTACGAAGACTTGGTTTTAAGCCATGAAAGATTCGATCGATCTTACTCTCATGTTGGATAATAATACCAGAAGAGTGCCTTGAAAGTCTTGTAAAATTTTCTTTATAGGTACCAACATATTCATCATCAATTTTCATTAGTTTAGGAAACTCCTTCTCCATCTTTGTTAGAAGAATACGAGGGTAGTACTTATTGAAAAATAAGTTCTTGAACTCGTCCCATTACATGGACTCAATTTCATCTCTTGGCCTCGTATTCTTGATAATATTCCACCATTGATCAACATAACCTTCCAAACGATACACTGCTAAGATGACTTTATCATGTTCAGAACATTGAAGAACAGAAAATATCTTTTCAGTAGTACTGATCCATTGTTCAGCAACTAATGGATCAGTAGAACCGCTGAATGAAGGTGGACGATGTCTCATGAAGGATTCAAAATAATGTTGCTCCTTCTTTTGCTTGTTAGGAAGTCCTGCATGATTCATAGCTTGAGAATGTTGTGTGAGCATGGCTACAAGATTTTTCATTCCAGTTCCCAAAATGTTTGGTTGCTCAGGGGGACAATCATTGCATTTCCCATCGCATTCCGCATTAACATGGTTCCTTCGGGTTCCATCCATTGACTTAAACCAAGAAGAATAGTGTGAGAAACAGTAATTATAATAGGAAAACCACATAATCAAGAATAAAATTTCACATTTAAGGTCTTATCCTTGGTTATTCATGGCCATTTCTAAAACACTAAGATTGTGTTCTATGCTTAGACTTTTCATTAGGATTCTTACTAAGGCTTTCACATCCTAGTTTCCAAAGGATGGCTATACCTTTCCTCTGATACCAACTATAATGACCCATAATTTACATATATTTTTAGTACTTCAAAATTGAAGCACACTTATTACAACATATAACAAAACCATGAAAGGACCATATAGGTATAGTGTCTTTATAAACTGGGAAACATAAACAATTGATTCATAAAGCGTCTACACTGTCTCCCATTTATTTCGTCATATCTATAGTCCCTTTTTGCATATCTTACTTAATAACCTTCTTCCTGACCTGGGGAAAGAAATCATACAAAAGGGTGAGCTTAAATGTAGAGTAAGGTTAAACAAAATTAATATCAATCACATCATATTCATAAGAACATAACATTTTGGAAATCTTACCCTGCAAAAGATATAATAATATCATAACATGGGATAAATCATGGTAGTGAAATGTAATCACAAAAATCATAACTTAAAACATGACGATTTGTGGCATACACACATAATCATAGAGAATCATTTCTTATTAGTCAAGACTCATTGCCAAAACTATCTTAGTGGACAAAGTCCATTTCTGAATCGAGTTCATTCCTCGTTTCAGTCCTGTTTCACTGAACCGGTTTAACCTGCCGTTCTAGCCATGTCTATCTCATGAGATATAAAATCTTTACCCAATGTATTGGATGGAGATATAGGTCCCACCCATCTCATAATGAGACCATTCTTATGTGTGCCACAAAATCATAAACCATACATCATAGCATAACCCATGTAATAAAAATGGGATTCTTAAACATCGTGACATCATAAAACAATTCATATAAGATAAAGGAATTCATAAAAATAATTCCATCACAACATAATCAAATCAATGTAATAATAGGGATAGAAACATAACCCTATATTATCTTAGATGGAAAATAATTTTGATAAAACACTTGAACTCCATTCTTGAGGAAAATATCCTTTATACATCAAAAACACTTTTCCTTTCTTTACATTTCATACAATTTTAAACTAAAAGAAGTTGATTACAAAAAACTTGAAAAATTGTAAAGGATGATTCTTTTAAATAATGTTTTAAAAATCCATTCATGCTGTATAAGTTTAAAAAAACATTTGTCTCGTACTTTTGTCGTAAAAGTCAAAAAGCACCTCGTACTAATAACGACAAAAGATTACATTCATATCTTTTACTAAAAACTCACCAAAGAGTAAAATTGGATTTAAACAATTGTATGAGGATGGAAATAATATTACATATTGAGGAAACATGGATGTGGATGATAAAATACACCCCAATAAATTTCAAAGTATAAACAATCTTGGATAAAAATGTGATTGTGATATTTCCCTTACTTTAGGTCTGATTTGCTTCGTAAGTGTCGAAACCTCCTATATAATGATTTAAATAATGTCATTGACTTATTCCAGAATCATACTCATTTTTATGATATCATATATGGTCATATTGTTATCTTATTATTAGTAATATTTCATTGCTACTTGTTATTCGGGTGTTTATTACTTTTTGTTCTTATGCGTGTTTTGTCGAATAAATTCTTATACTTCTTTTTAGGTTATAGATACCTCATTTCCAGAATGGTATTAGTGTAATATATATCATATTTATTCACTCAATTCATTTATGTAATCATTATGAAATGAAAATCATGTAGAAAGAGTCGCATCACATCGTGGAGACGGTATTCCGTACGTACGCACGAGCGATGATATCGTTCCCATGATCATGTAATTGTATTGGAGTGTATGTATACTATTTCAGTATCAATATCACTTTAAAATAATCATATATATTCATTCTTTACACCATTATACCCATCCAAGTAATGTGGTGGTGGAAAATAGATTACACCACGGTGTGGAGATGGTATTCTGTACGTACGCATGTGCGGTGATTTCATTTTCAGTAGGATGGATAGATGGTGAAATAGGGTTGTTTCATACTTATAATAATATATCAGTATATGAGTTATACTGATGTTATTAATTCAAAATGAAAATACTAAAGAAGAAGAAGTGGAAGAAGAAATAAAGGTGAAAGAATAGGTAACAGACATTACCTCTTCTTTGAAGAGCTTCTTTGAGACCTCCTTTTAGGGCACTTAAATTGGTATTTGAATAAGACCAGGACCTCTAGGATGTTTCTAGAGAACTAGAGAGGATAAATTGGCAGGTGTTGGCAGAGCTTGAAGGCTCAAAGTGATGTGAGGAAGAGAGGGAGGAGGTGCCCTTTTATAAGGGAGGAGAGGGGCACCTTTGGAAAAACTAAAAATATTATTTTATTATAAATCCATTTTCGGTTTTAAATAGCTCAAAATTGATTTATTTAGAATATAAGGTGGGGATGGGTCGAAATCCTCTCATCCAATATAATTTGGACTAGATTAGTTTACTATTTTAACCTTATCATTTAGATTTGACTTTAAGTTAGATAATTTTACTTTTACCATGCCTTTTTGTGTTCTTACACTATATGGTTAATAAAATTACTATAACAAGCCAAACGAACCCCAAGTTGTTTATTATTAATATATATAACCTTATATAAGTCATTTTTACCAACCTTAGATTTTTAGGAATAAAATAACAATTAATAATATAAAAAAATTTAAAACTATTTTATGTCAATTTTAACACTATTTAGTAATTGATTTTTGTGAAAATAATAAAAGAATGATTAGGTCAAAAAAATTTAATTAAATCAATACTAACATGTCATATTAACTTATAAAATTAGTGTAATTCATGAAAAGTCTCAAATTTCAATTATTTGGGTATTTATAACATCAATTATGTCAATATTTCATTAATAAGATAATTACTGCATCATCTTTGTTTCATAAATAAATTAAATTATATAATGTCTAAAAATTACAAATAAAATACCATTATGTAGGAAATCGTTTTATCTTTCTAATGAATATTTATAGTGGAATTTATCTTATGTGTGACCCTATATTAAAAATTATTTACTTATTAAACTTTGATTTTAACTATTTTAACCCTTCTTTAAATAAATGAATAATAATTGTCCTAATCTAATCCATGCAGGCCTAAATGGTCATATTTTATTCCTAAGGTTGTTTTTGGTCGAATTACACTTATAAAATAGAATTAGGACATGTGTTAGGGTAATAATAATATCATTTTTACCCTTAATTGCCCTATTTACTTTTAACCGTGGTAAATAAAAGTAATAAGTTAGTATTCACCAAAAATTATTTTCATCTCGTTGAACCACATTTTACTTACTAACATCAACCATGTCTCTCGAAATTTTTAAATTCCACTCACATAAGTGGTAAAATTATGTTTTATGTAAATTTGCAAATTCTCCTAGGAGGTGGGTAAAGGACTGTGAAAAGTTCAATAAAATTTGTATATATCTAAAATTATTATAAAATTACTCTAATGAATTACATTGAACTTATATAGGTATTATGTATCAATTTTGACCTAAAATAAATTTAAATAAAACAAATAATTATTTAAATAAAAAGTCAATTTTTAAATAGTAACCTAGTGTTTTCACTATTCATCAAAAATTGAATGTTTCCAGAAAAATACCAAAATATCACCCTAGGATAATTTTGATATTCCGAATCCAAAAATGAAGTCCATTTTGAAAAATAAAATTTAAAAAATTTCAAAAAGTGGTTATTACTATTCATAATGGCTAGTTTTAGTAATATTTTAATAGCATATCTCTGTTTAGTGAAACTCGGTATTCCCTATGATGCAAGCTATCAAGGAAGGTCACGATTGCGTGTAAAGCAAGTCAAGCTAGTGTTGTTTGTAGTGAAAGATTTATTTCATGATTTATATAAAATAAAAACAAAATATTTCTTATAATAGTCTTGGGTGTTACAATACTAACCCGGGATGTAGAGCCGTACTGGTTCACAACTCCAGAATCCTTAATATTTCCCTATATTATTAGTTCCTGGTTGACTGTAGAAGTGATAGAACTCAAATGAAAGATGTTCACCTACGATTGGATGTTGTGCCTTAGACCATCCTCGAACTTCCTTGTCATGAACAACTGATCAACTCTTGGAATAGGCGTGAAGTGATGCCGCTCGGTAAAGCAGAAGGAATACTCCATAACAGAAAGATTACCCTGATCCAAACTCATAAAATCCAAGGCTCGATTGGCCCTCATGGTCTCTGGATAGAATTAGTCAAACAGGATGCACTGAAATTCATCCCACGCCATAACCAGCTGGTGTCCTGCCTATGAGATCACATCACACCACCTCTTGGAAGAGTCCCGAAGAATATATGTAGTGAGCTTGACCCTCCTCTCAGGAGGCGTCTCTAGATTATCAATGATCATCAACATGGCTCTTAGCCATGAATATGTAGCCAAGGGTCCTCCTTCCCTTGATAATGTTGGAAAATGCAGCTACTAGAGGACCTATGTTAAATCAGACATCAACAAGGCAAGAGGTGGCGCTCTCTGAAAGGTATGCATCATCCTAAGAAACCCCTCCCTGAACTATGCATCAACACCCATGTTAGGTTCAATGGCTAGTGCCAAGGCAAGAACAACTAGGGGATCTACAGGTGGTCCTTGATCAGCCATGTCCAGTGTTTGATCACCAACTGGAAGCTGGCGTACGACTGGAGGACGTCTTGGTGGCATGACTCTACAAGGTCAAGCGCTCACCTTAGATCAATATTACCAAGGATTGAAAACATATAAATGTAATAAGGGAACAAGAGAATGAAAACCGTCATGTTTTACAAAACCAGACTACACAACATGTATAATTTCTACACGGTGTGTTCCCTAAAGTCATTAACATGGGCGTGTACTCCTTCCTAAACTAGTCGTGTACCACCAAGGACACACGACGTGTTGTCTTCACACACGGCGCGTACTTGAATCTGTATTCCCTGTCCAAGTTCTTCTACATTGCTAAGAAACACAGCTCTCCCATAAAAAGACTACATGGCATGTTCTAGATAGACACGGTGTGTACTAGAAAAGATTCACCTAGACCGTGTTGTCCATGACCCAACCTAACACACAGCTCACACTACACGACATGTTCCAGATGGACATAGCATTTGTGAGAAGGGATAACACTGACCCATGTTGTTCGTGACATGGCTGGGGACCTGGGTTAGACTACACGGCATGTTCAATGTGGACACGGCATGTATAGCTCATGTTTTATCTATCTGTGTTGTTAGTTACATAGGCAGACACAGGGTTGACACTACACAGAGTGTTTGACTGGTACACGACATTTTCCCACTATACATTCCCCATCTCGTGTCTCTGCCCGCATGACCTACAATTCGGTTAGAGGCTACACAGCGTGTACGTAAAGTACACAGAGTGTACATAATAAAAACAATTTCTTCTCGAACAGAAGAACACATGGCATGTATTTAACATTACACTACGTGTATTATAGGTTTTTCCAGACAGTAAGCCACAGAAACTACTCTGGAACCCAGAAAACACTGAAACAATCATTAAAGGTTCCAAATTCCTATCTGTGAGGGACCATACTCCATGCGAATAAATGTTTGGAATCTTTTACACATTATAACATGGAAAACAAGGCAATAATCCACCAATTATGATCCATGAGGGCCCATAACACCCCAAGAACCAAATCTTGGCATCCATTCAAACAAATCTCTACACAAATCAATACACTATCAAATAGAAGGTTTTTTATCAAGGAACCTATCACAACAGCACGCATATTTTACACATCATCTATCACAACAACATGCAATCTCTATTGCATCTTAGATTTCATGGAAAAAATGAATGACATGTGATTTCTAGCAAGTGCCTATATGATGGACGAGATAGAATAACCTCATCTCATCTGGTTGCAACAGAAATAGAACCTCAATGACATCATTAATAATAGCACAAATCATGTGAATCATTCAATGTAAAATAAAATTAACTGTAACAATTTCAAAACAAGAAAAACATCAATTAACGAGGTAGATTGGTTTTTCCCTATACATAGGTTAGCAAATCCCGAGCGCATCTTATTACCAAGTACCTAATTCATCCTATCCCTGACTATAGGATCCATATAGTAAGTAAATAGAAAATAATTCTTCTAATACCCCTTTGTAAAATCTCAGTTCCGGAAGCCACCTCAAGGTACCCCGTACCCAGTTAGTCACATGGCCTCAAGCACATTTCCCCAAACACCAGAGGCTACTGACTAGCAGTGAGGGACTTTGGTGTGATAGTGGGGAATCTATCCCCGCATTGACAGAGTACACAGCGGATGTAAACAAATACATACAAGAGCGGAAGCAGTAATGATGACATACAACAGAAAACTGAGGGTTTAAACTGGAGAACATATATAAAATGATGCGTGATACATAATTTCTAGGAAAATATCCAAACAAGTCACAATGCTGTAATTCAACATAACTAAGCCAAATTTCAAAATAATGCATATAAACTCATTAGCATCGCATTCCATAGCTTGGTCATATGCTCTACAGCTCCACAATAAGTAAAGTACCTGAAGTAGAAGGGATCTTTCCCCTACCTATACCTGCAACAATATAATATGGTTGGGCCCAAAAGAATGGCCCAAATAGGGTGTGAGACTAAATCCCTGTAGGCAACCACCACGAGATCTACGCCAAATAGTCATTGAATATATGGTAGGTAAAAATACAGAAGGAGTAAAACAAGGAAGTAATCAGCAGTAAATTATCCAATGTTCAAAGCATTCAAATTACCGCCCAACATGAAAAAGTTAATCAAAGAATATAAACACAACAGTTAACCCTCTAGGAAATACCCACAACCTACCTGCTCTGGTCCTACCCAGCAACACAAGCATGTAGCTAAACACAAGGTAACCCTCTAGGAAGTACTCACAGCCTATCCCCTCTGGTCCTACCTAACAAGTACAAGAAACCCTATGGGTGGTACACTCAATCTAACACCTCTGGTTAAGCTTAAGCATAGACTCTCTGAGGAGGCACTCACCGTCAATTCCCCCTACAGTCTCATAACAGTTCTAAAGGCGCTCTAGGAGAGCACTCAATGTCTCATTACCCTTGTGGTCCACGTCGAGGAACAACATACACTCTGGGGAGGCACTCAACGTCAATTTCCCCTATGGTCTCGCATTTTAAATAAAACAGACACTCTTGAGAAGCCCTCAATGTCCATTCATCCTATGGTCTATACACCAGGTTCTCACAACCATGTGTCAGCTAATCAAGTGTAGCAGCACGTAACGGCCAACGTAAACCTCAAGAACTAATTGGCTGGCATTCTACATCACAACAGCATAACCGAACAACAGTCACACCATCCTACAATACTTGGCATGGGAAAGTAAATAGCATTCTAATCTGTAATCAAGACACAAAGGTCCAAACAGAAAAAACATGCATGGGGAATACATCAAAATCACAATAATTCACCCTATTCACAATCAATTATCTTCTACTCAGGCATACAGCATAGCATAGAAACAATAGGGATGAATCGGAAAATTTGCAATACCCAGTTCATGGGTATTGGGCACATTTTCACGTAATACTAAATGACTTTCAACAAAAGGACACAAAACACCTACCTCAGGGTTGGGAGATCACGATACTTGAACCACGATGATTGAATCACATTATAACACCATATATCTAGGAAAGTGTATAAAACGTTCATACCACAATAACTCACAAAAGAGTATAAATCAAGGGATGGTGCTCTAGGAGAATATAGAACTCACTGATGTGATTCCAATGCTATCGACAGTTTTTGATTCGGAGGACGGACACTCGGACAGGGGTCCATCAACGATCTGTGATTCCAATGCTACCGACAGTGTTTGATGTACTCGGCATGTACTCACTATTTTTGTACTCCACTATAGGCAGCCTCAAGGTCATCCAACATGGTTGTGTGCAAGTCACTACACACCCAGCACATGTCTACTGATGGTAACCGAGTACAAGGCATGTACTCATAAAGTACACGACGTGTACTTAAAAAATTTCCAAAAACATCTCTTTTCTCTAAAACTCCAGAATAAAGAAGAACATACCTGAAAAGAATATCCAGTTTCATACAATTATAAAATTACACTACACATAACATCGAGCTTGATGTTTTGGTTTATGAATTATAATGTTGGAGGAATTATTTATTTGGGGAATACTTCATATTTTCATGGACCAAAAAAATATAAAATAAATTTCCAAATAACATGTAATTATTCTATGACACATTAGGTTGGTAGAGTATATTGTTCTACATTGTGTTTTCTTATACACTCAAAATATGAAATGTAGTAGGTGACTCCATATGTCTGATAACTCATCCAGAGGAATTAAAGTAGGATATTTTTTACTAGTAGTTTATTTATATATTATCTGAGAATTGCCTAAAGGATTTCAAATATCACGGGATGCCTATCTTCGAAAATATATGAGTGAAATCTTATATTTTGGAACAAGTGCAGATGAGAAGTCATTGAAATTCCAAGGGCCTCATCTTTAGGGGGAGTGTCTTAGTTAATGACCTAGCTTCCTAATGGTTTATCAATGAGGATTATATTCTATTATTTTGTGTGGGTATTTTTGTACCTAGAAACCTATTGGAAGATTTTAATTGATAATATCATGAATCTACTTGAGTAGTTCACCAAGGGACTGCATGCTTTTGAAAGGGAATTTTATTTATTAAACCATAGATATCTGAGATAAATTCTATCGGAAATATTAATTTTAATATTTGTATAGTGCAACACACTTATATTATTTGATATATATTTTTTCATATAATTTCATTTATTAGTTAGATATTTTTCATTCCACCGAACCGAAAATATATATTGTGCTATATAAAAGCACTAAGATCTTCATTATTTTTATTCAATGATAAATCATGGTAATTCCACATGAAAATTCACAACCCATCCTCCAGGGCCTGCATCGTGACTACCCCATGCCCGCCTTCTGTAGACCAGGGGCTGGGGACTAGAACCAAAGGCGTAATTCCCTAAAACTAGGAAGGCATTTGCATTATAAATCAAAAACACATACAACCAGAGCACAAGCGGAAGAAAACACTAAGTAAAAATTGTGTAACAATCATACTGAATGTAAAGGGGCTGTAAATACAAGCCCAACAGTAATGTACAAGGAAAGGAAAAACAGGTACAACTAAAGACAAACAACTGGAAGGTGTCTAGTAGCTCCAGGATTGTCCACCACAGATCCTACATGAAGGGAAGGAACAGATAGTGTCCTCAGCACTCAACGTTTGTCAGCCTCCACCGGGTACCGTCTTTTCATGAGGTCGACCTTCGGGTACTGTCCAGTCCTTGTACATTCAGCCTCGGTCAGCGTAGTCTATTGTCTGCATCCAACACAACGGGGTGCGGGCATAGCCCGTGCAGGGTGTGTATAACGATACTCAGTAGGGACCTTGAGACCCTCAAGGTCTCATAAATTACAACAAGGATAAACCAAAAGGTATGATTTCAATGGATAATCATTACTTAGGTATATGCTCATACATATACCTAAGTTATCATTTAACCCATATCAGTCATGAGATAAACACAAAGCACATTGACACAGGTCAAACCAGGATTTTTGTTCATGATTTTGAAACCACGACATCGGGGGAACTCATCCTCTGTCAAGTACAGTGGGCATACCGCTAAAACCAAGCGCTTTCCACTAACCTTGGACTGCTTAATTACTCCACCTGTCGAGTACTTTTGGCCTACTGCTACAACCAAGTGCTTCCCACCATGGGTCCGCCGCTTCAACCAAGCACTCCCCCTTATAGCCTATAGAGGTACTCCTTCTGTTGAGTATCGTGGGTCTGCTGCTACAACAAAGTGCTCCTCTACCATAGGTCTACTGCTGCAACCACGTTCTACCAACTGGGCCTTTCGAATCACTACTAGTCGATCGATCAGCAGTCGTCAAGTCTTATCCAGCTACTAGGTCTCTACAATCTGCTCACTTGTCAACGGGAGGGTCCGCTCCATGTTCCACAAGCCGATACTCCAATTGTAACAAAAACTCATGTAGAGGTACATCAAAGGACATTCTCATCATAGGGGTTTCAAAAAAATAGATGGCGCGTCAATTGGATGCCTGGTCTGTGAGTTAATTGCATTTTATTCCCGAGGGCCTGGTCGGTTTCGTGTACGAACCAACCCGACCGTACCTCAACTATACCTCGAACTCCCATGGAGTGTACTCAAGGGGACCATTTCTCAATAACATTAACAACATAGAATCATAGGGGATAATCCAAACAAAACATATCCATGATACTGTGTACAAGATGACCAAACCTTTTACCAAAAAGTACACGGCGTGTTGGTATATAGTACACGCCGTGTAGTCAAACCTCAGGTAATGCCCATGTGCAATGGCCTGTGTTGAAGGGTTCTTCATGTGGAAAAGTAATTACACATTGTGTGGTATGGTTACACTCCATGTTCAAATACCTGGGGTGGGCTTAGTGTACGCTGTCCATGTGCCAGTACACGGCCTTAACCAGTGTTCTCCAACCCGTGTAATTGGTACACGGGTTATCCCGTACCACTGGTCATGTGGTAGAGTACATGCCCGTGTGCTCCACACCATTTCCATGTATCCCTGGGATGCGCACCGAGTCTCACGAAGCTGTTTCTTCTATTCTGAATAGAGAGTACACGTCGTACCTCTTGGCTGTGTATTTCTGTCCATGTTCGTGTGTTCCCAAAATACATGTTGAGTCTCGTGAAGCTGTTCCTGCCATTCTTTGTAGAGAGTACACATCGTGCCTCTTGGACGTGTATTTATTTCCATTTATGTGTATTCCCAAAATACACGCTGAGTCTCGCGAAGCTGTTCCTGCCATTCTGCGTAGACAGTACACGTTGTGCCTCTTTGACGTGTATTTATATCTGTGTCTGTGTATTCCCAAAATACACACCGAGTCTCGCGTAGCCGCCACCTCCTTACTGTGTGTTGATTACATGCCGTGTGACAGAGGTCACACACCGTGTGTTAGCCTTCTGATGTCTGAAAACCTATCCATAAAATGCCCGCACTACACGACATGTTCTCCAGGAGTACACACTGTGTAGTCTAGAATTTTCCAGAAACGACGCCTCTGGCCAGCGCCCCTCCCTTGATGCATGTTCTTCTTTTTGATTGTTCTTTCATCACAATACTTCAAACTCTAGGTCACCCCGATGTCCCGAAGTCGATTCTGGTATTTT
This sequence comes from Viscum album, assembly GCA_963277665.1. Lineage (NCBI taxonomy): Eukaryota > Viridiplantae > Streptophyta > Magnoliopsida > Santalales > Viscaceae > Viscum > Viscum album. Next base: position 473,182,000 of record OY728141.1, on the reverse strand, counting down.
TGGGCTTCCGATCGGCTCCAAAAACACGTTTTGAATTCTCGCTCGAAGAACAGTCGAGGAATGGTTCATCCCATTTCGGTCTGAACCGTCACCCACTATCGTCGTAGCACCTCCGCTAGGTAGTTGTGATGTTGAGTCTTTAATTTTGGGATTGTTGTGTCATAGAACAAACCTGTAACGATCCATTTTTCATCACCCATGAAGAACACGAAGAACCACCAACAATCACAATAAAGGCGGAGGAATCAGACCGTGTTAGTTTGGCTAAGTCTCTCCACATTAGTTTGGTAGCAGGCGGCTAAAGAGAAGAAAACAAGAAGGAAATAATATTCAACCTGTTTTCAATCAAAACACACCCCTACTTTGTAATTGACATCGCACATTATCGAGCCATGGAAAGGGGATTTAAAGACGACGTTAGGTGCGTCCGAGGAGGAAGAGTAGTCAACATTACTCACGGACTATGCCTTCTCCCTTATTGCGGAGGAAGAGGAAAGGATGAAGTTCTTCTTGGAGAGAACATTGTGTTTCATATAAGGATGAAGCTCTCTTTTAATTCCAAAGGTTCCACCAAAATATTTTCCAAGCATATATTAATGTAAGGATTCTCCCAATTTTAAAATATTTGTAAACCAATTCAATATAATTCAAAAATAATTATTAACACCCATGTTAATTAGTGAGTACATTAAATATTTGGGTTGGCACAATTTATGAGAGGAGAGGTGGCCTCATTAAATCATGGGAATTCCAAGAGTTTCAAAAAGGGGGAATTAAGGGGAGATAAAAGGATTAGGGCATGTGTGGGACTCACCACACTAAATCCTCTCATGGGAGGTTATGTGGGTGTGGGCCCCACCTTTAACTCATCTTGGGAGGAAATAACAGCCACTACATAATAAAATTCTGTACCGACAATTTTATTAATTTAGTATGAATTCCTTAAAATATAACTTTCAACCCGCATAAAACGCAAATGCGGTGAAGTTCCCCTTAAAAGAATATCGGTGCTGTGAGTTCATTAGTGTCCTCAGTTTTCAATTCCAAGCACTGTTTCAAAAGATAGAAAAACCCGCACACACGTTTACTGAATGTACCTGAAAAAAACTTCAGAAATTGATTCCGTGTACACCGGACCTCGGAATCAAGTTCCGTCAGGAACCACAGACTCGTGAAATTCAAAATTATTTAAGAAAAAAATTTTCCTTGAAATTTCAGGGTCATTACATTACTCCCACCTCAGGGCTTTATGTACCCGCAAAGATAAAACACACACTAGGGAAACTCAAGGGGGTACTGAGCACGAATCTGAGCCTCCTACTCCCAAGTGCTCTCCTAGAGGTTCTTGTGCTGTCAGTGAAAGTTCACTCAAGGAATCGACCATCCATGTAGGACCTGCTCTTGTCAATCCTCGATCATCACTGGGACCTCTATGAAAGTCTCCTTATCAATGATGTCTATCTCCCCGTGGTCGATGATGTGCGATGGGTCCTGCACGTATCTCCTCATCTAAGATATGTGGAAGATTTCATGCACCCGATACAACTGAGGTGGAAGGGACAGGTGGTAAGCCATCTCACCTAATCTGCTGAGGACCGGGAAAGGTCTAATTGAGTGTGGAGATAACCTGCCGCCCCAGACAAATCTCCATAGAACTCATCAATGTGACACCCGAAGGAAGATGTGGTCACCATCCTCGAACTACAGTGGTCTCTGTCTCCTATCGAAATAGGGCTACTGTCTGTTCTATGCAGTCTTCATCCGCTCCTAGATGATCTGCACCTTCTCCATCGTAGCCTGCACCATCTTTTGTCCTACAAGAGCTACTAAGATTTCTCCTTTTCCGAAAAGAGAAATCTGGTCTGATTCCCTAGATGAACTACGTCCATTTCCTAATACAGTCAATCATGACATGAATAGTACTAATTCATGCCATGGATGACGTCGTAAGGCCACAACACTACTACTATGAGATCCAACTGTTACTCTCGACGCCAAGGGTTGAGTAACACTGTCGGCATCAGTGTGTGGTCACTGGGTCTCCTCTAGTAGAAATATCAAATGTGAGGGTCAAGTCAACAGTTTTAACCGGAACCTCTTAGTATTAACCCCACACACAAAAGGAAAGAAAATGTCACATGGACAAGTGTCTTTTATTACTGCAGCTCAAAGTACAAAGAAACAAAGCAACCCCAAAAATGACATTAACTAAGCTAGAATAATCATGAACAAAGTACTCTATGCATGGAACTAATACCGCTCTTGCCCACCTATTTCTGAAGCTCCATGGTCATATGCTTCAACTTCTTAAAGTTGTGCTCTCCCCTGTCCACCCATTCCCTGCTGTCGGGGTGGACCTCCTAGTGGTGGTGGTGGAAAAACATCAATGTTTCATCCACCACCAGCTGTATGGCCAGCTCCTCTGCCTCGGTCTCCTGCTCCTTGCAGTATGCCTCGATGGAACCTCTGCCTCTTCCTGAGAGGTCCTTCATCTATCTTCTTATCGTCTGCATGGCGGGTCAGATAGTCACGTTCCATGTGACCAAGCCCGCCGCAGGAGTAACACTATCCGCTCCCGATAAGTCATTCTCCACCCTAGGTGCCTCACACACTATCATGATTCATACGGTCGACCACCTGTGGGTCTGGTCCTCTTGGACCCCAGTGTCATCTGTCTACTGTCAGCTATAGAAGACTCCGCTGCATGTCGGCTAGTGGTGGGTACCGCTGCTAGAGACTACTCAGAAATGAAACTCTCCATTTGGAGGCCTCACTCCAACACCCCCCGTCTGCGTCACAATACTGTGGGATATAACAGAAGCTCTGATCTCTGGCTTAAGTCCCTACTCAAAGGTCCAGGCCCAGAAGAACGGGTCTCGTACCATATCAGTAGAGTAGTGCGGGAGGTCTGTGAACCTAACTAAGTACTCTGATATTGTCATGCTTCCCTGCTACATATGTAGTAGCACCGATAATATGCACCGCTCGAAGGGTGGCAGGTACAAACTACACCAGAAACAGGCTCTGGAAGTCTTCCCAAAGATTTGTCACCTCATCGTGGACCAAGAAAATCAGGCTCCACCATCTGCATGATGCTTCCTAAAGGAGGCTGGCAGCAAGGATCACCATGAAGTTAGCTGGTGTCCCTACTAGTCTAAAGACTCTCACCACATCCTCCATCAAATCCTCAGCTGCCTGCGGGTCCATCTCTCCCCTGAACCTGGGTGGCCTCTAGCGTTGGAACTCATGCAGCGCGCTCAAGCAGCGTGCACTCTCTGTCATTGGGGCTAGTGGCATTGGTGGACCAATGGGTGGTAGTATTGATGGTGCCTCTGTTGGTTCCACAACTGGAAGAGGGCCCTGTACTGAGGCCTCGTCGCTCGACGGGCTATCATTACGTACAACTCTTGGGGATCTAACTGGTCGTCTGCGGGGAGGCATCATGAAAGAACAGATGTGACGTGGTCAAAATACTATACCTGGTGAGCTGACCTGGTTTGACCTGACATAAAGGAAACTTTTGAAAACACACACACAATCAGTGTTTTTTTGCACTGAGTCGAAAATCATAAGTCAGGGTCGTGGTGTAAGGATACGTCGGTCGCCCGCACCAACACTGGACTCCCTGAACTTAAAACTACACTTATTACCCCTAACACTATTGCATCAATGAAAAGAAATATCAGAGTTCTATGTTCTGTGGTAGAACTGACACCTCTAATACCAATTTGTCACAACCCATCCCTGAGGGCCTGCATCGTGACTACCCCATGCCCGCCTTCCATAGGCCAGGGGCTGGCGACTAGCAACAAAGGAGTAATTCCATAAAAATGGTAAGGCGTTGCCTTTATAAATCGTAAACACACACAACCAGAGTACAAGAGGAAGAAAACAATAACTAAAAACTGTGTAACAAGCATACTACAAAAAAGGGGACGAGAATTCAAGCCCAACAGTAAAGTAAAAGGAAAGGACAAACTGGTACAACTAAATACAAATAGTTGTAAGGTGTCTAGCAGCTCCAGGATCATCCACAATAGATCCAACCTGAAGGGTTGGTACAGATTGTCTCCTCAGCACTCCATGTCCATCAGACTCCACCGAGTACCATCTCATCTTGAGGTCCACCTCCGGGTACTGTCCAGTCCTCAAACACTCAGCCTCTGTCATCGATGTCCATCATTTGCATCCAACACAATGGGGTGCGGGAAAATCCCACGCAGGGGTGAGTATAACGATATTCATTAGGGACCCCGAAACCCTCAAGGTATCACAAAATCCAACAAGGATAAACCACAATTTATGATTTCAATGGACAACCATTACTTAGGTATATGACCATACATATACCTAAGTTATCAAGTAACCCATCTCAATCATGAGGGAAACACAAAAGACATTGACTCAGCTCAAACTAGGATTTTTGTTCACGATGTCGAAACCACGACTACTGGAGAACTCCTCCTGTGTCGAGTACAATGGGCCTACCGCTACAACCAAGCACTTACCACTATCCTTGGACTGTTGAAGTACTCCACCTGTCGAGTACTGTGGTCCTAATGCTTTAACCAAGCACTTCCCACCATGGGTCTATCGCTACAACCAAGTGCTCCCCATCATAGCCTATAGAGGTGCCCCTTCTGTTGAGTACCACTGGTCATCCGCTACAAACAAGAACTCCTCCGCAGTGGGACTTCTGCTACAACCAAGCTCTCCCCACTAGGCCATCTGAATCACTCTGAGTTGATTGATCAGTAGTCGTCAAGTCTCAGCCAGCTACTAGGTCTCTACAATCTGCTCTCTCTTCACTGAGAGGGTCCAATCCACATGCCACATGCCGATACTCCAACTATCATGAAAACTCACATAGAAGTACCTCAAAAGACAGCGTCATCATAGGGGTCTCAACGCAACAGACAACGCGTCAATCGGACGCCCAGTCTGTGAGTTATTAGCATTTTAGTCCCGGGGGCCCGGTTGGTTTCGTGTACGAACCAACCCAACCCTACCTCAACTATACCCCGAACTCCCCTAAGGTGTACTCAAGGGACCGTTTCTCAATGATATTACCAAATCCACATCATAGGGGGATAATCCAGACAAAACTTATCCAAGATACTATGTAAAAGATGACCAAGACTTTTACCAAAAAGTACACAGCGTGTTGGTATACGGTACACGCCGTGTAGTCAGACCTCAGGTACTGCCAGTGTGCAATGGCCCATGTCAAAGGGATGGTCGTGTTGAAAAGTAAGTTCATGGTTTGTGGTATGGTTACATGCCATTTCCAAACATCTGGGGTTGGCTCCGTGTACGCTGGCCATGTGACCGTACATGGCCTTAACTCGTGTTCTCCAACCCGTGTAATTCGTACACTGGTTAGCCCGTACCACTGGCCATGTCTGGTCGTGTGGTAGAGTACATGCTCATGTACTCAACACTGTTTCTGTGTATCCCTGGGATACACGCTGAGTCTCGCGAAGATTTTTCTTCCATTCTGCGTAGAGTGTACACGTCGTGCCTCTTCGCCGTGTATTTCTGTCCGTGTCCATGTATTCCCAAAATACACACTGAGTCTCGTGAAGCTGTTCCTTCCATTTTTCATAGATAGTACATGTTGTTCCTCTAGCATGTGTATTTATGTCTATGTCCATGTATTCCCAAAATACACGCCGAGTCTCGTGAAGCTCTTCCTCCCATTCTACGTAGAGAGTACACATCGTTCCTCTTGGCCGTGTATTTCTGTCTATGTCTGTGTATTCCCAAAATACACACCGAGTCTCATGTAGCTGCCACCTCCTTGATGTGTGGTGAGTACACGCCGTGTGACCGAGGTCACATGCCGCGTGTTAGCTGTTTGAAGTCTGAAACCCTTGCCGTAGAATGCCCTCACTACAAGGCGTGTTCTCCAGGAGTACACGTCGTGTAGTCGGGAATTTTCTAGAAACCACGCCTCTGGACAACGCGCATCCCTTTATGCCCTTTCATCAATCTGATGGTACATTCATCATGAAACTTCAAACTCTAGGTCACCTCGATGTCCCAAAGTCGATTCCGGTGTTTTCGGGCTTCCGATCGGCTCCGAAAACATGTTTTGAATTCCCGCTCGAAGAACGGTCGAGGAACGGTCCATCCCGTTCCGGTCCGAACCGTCGCCTGCTATCTTCATCGCACCTCCGCTAGTTCTTCGTGATGTTGAGTATTAAATTTTGGGATCGTTGCGTCGCATAATGAACCCGTAACGATCTGTCATTCATCACCCATGAAGAACACGAAGAACCACCAATTATCACAAAAAAGGCGAAGGATTCAGACCATGTTAGTTTTTCCCAGTCTCTCCGCATTAGTTCGGTAGTAGGCGGTTAAAGAGAAAAAAACCAATAAGGAAAGATGATTCAACGTTGATTCAATCAAAACACACCCCTACCTCGTAATTGACGTCACACATCATCGAGCTGTGGAAAGATGATTTGAAGACGACGTTAGGTGTGTCTGAGGAGGAAGCGTAGTCGACGTTCCCTGTGAACGACGTCTTCACCCTTTTCACGGAGGAAGAAGAAAGGATGAAGTTCTTCATGGAGAGAACGCCGTTCTACATGGAAGGATAAAGCTTTCTTCTATTTCCAAAGGTTTCACCAAAATATTTTCCAAGAAAATATTAATGTAAGGCTTCTCCCAATTTTAAAATATTTGCCACAGAATTCAAAATAATTCAAAAATAATTATTAACACCCAAGTTAATTAATGAAGACATTAAATATTTGGGTTGGCACAATTTATGAGAGGAGAGGTGGCCTCATTAAATCATGGGAATTCCAAGAGTTTCAAAATGGGGGAGTAAAGGGGAGATGAAAGGATTATGGTTCGTGTGGGCCCCACCAAACTAAATCCACTCATGGGAGGTTATGTGGGTGTGGGCCCCACCTCTACCACATCTTGGGAGGAAATAACCGCCACTAAATAATAAAATTTTGTACCAACAATTTTATTAATTTAGTATCAATTCCTCAAAATATAACTTTCATCCTGTATAAAACGCAACTGCGGTGAAGGTCCCCTTAAGTGAATACTGGCGCTGCGAGTTCATCAGTGTCCTCAGTTTTCAATTCCGAGCACTGGTTCAAAAGATAGAAAAACCTGCACGTACGTTTACTAAACGTACCCGAACAAATCTTCAGAAATTGGTTCTGGGTACACCAGGCCTCGGAATCAAATGTCATCAGAAACCACAGACTCGTAAAATTTCAAAGTATTTATGAAGATATTTTCCTTGAAATTTTTGGGTCATTACATGAAAAAAATGGATTTGATTTTTTATACACAACAAAATTATTTTCTTCTGTTACACACGATTTTGTGTTATTTTGATAGCTTGTCTTACAAGAATGACCGAGTTTTACCGAACTCCTATATAGTATTAATATTATTATTAAAATATTATTATAGTTACCACCTAGACATTACTATGTAAATAAAAAAAATTACTAATTAAATCCTTAAAATATTGATTATTATTATATATATAAATAATCCTTTGATATTCAATTATCTATAAATGAATATAAAAACTGTTTGAAAATAAAGAAATTACATTTCGAAGAAAACCATTTTTCTTCAAACATACAACATTTTATCAAAATAAATTAAAAAATATATATTTATGAACATTTTAAGTAAAATTTATATATTACATATTCAATATTTATTTTGGAAATCATTCAATATATTTTAAGGTATATGATAAGAATAATTAAATATATATAAATCAAAAATGCATTTTTCAAAAAGATAAATTTACTGCAATTTAATAGAAAATAAATTTTAAATAATATTTTTGACATTTTTATAATATTTATGTGATAAAATAATATTTTCCAGTTAAATATGGTTATTAAAATATTATTTGGTTAAATTATTGGAATTTTTCTTATATGTTTCATGATTTGATGAATAGAGAAAACTACTTCATTTTAATAGAAAACTACTTTTTCATCTAAGTTATTTATAAGGTTAAATTATTAATTGAAATGTTTTTAAAGTAAAATTAGTTAAATTTTACAAAAAATAACCCAGTTTTTTTCATTGTATCTAGTTTCACATTGAAATTATATATAAAAACATTAATATATTTTTGATTTTTTCACATTACAAATTTTGTTTCCCATTTAATCAGCGATATCAATTATAAATAAACATTTGTCAATTAGGTGTTAAAATTTTAAATAAATGGATTCAGTTTTTTGAATAATAATATCAAATTTTAGTAGTTAGGAATTTTTTTACAGTATGAATAGTATCGTTGGTAATTTTTATAACCATGTTTATGGGTAAATCGATTAATTAAGGGTAACAATAATATTATTAATTTTAAAAAACTACACTAACACATTCCAAAATTTTATTGGATAATATTAATTATATCCTTATCACCTATGGTTTTAAATTATATAATTTTAAGGTCACTTTTATATGAAAATGAGTAAGATAATATTAAAATTACACAGAGTTCCAAAATAACACATTATTACTTTCAAATGAATAATATTTTTAGTATAGGGTAAAATATAATATTTTATCACATTAATGTTTTATTATGAAATTTTTATGGATTATAAAAATTTTGTTTTATTATTTATATTATAAAATTTATTACTATAATTAATAAAATAATGATGATTGCGTTATTACTCAATTAATGAAATAATAAATTAAAATTTATTATAAATATAAAAATTTGTATAATCTGTATTAATTAAGGTAATACATGAATTTTACTTTTTAATAAAAAATTATATGTTTCAATATTATCTTACGTCATTTATTTTATTAAAATCAATGTAATTAATGATGTCAAATTTGATGATTACGATATTTTATGAAAATATTATTTCACTAACATGTGTATTAAGAATATATATATTAAATAATGACAATGGTGATTATATGTGGTATTAAATATCCTAAATTTTCCATTAATTTTTTAATTGGAACTTCATATGTAAAAATTAAATCATCTTAATATTGAAAAATCTGGTTCCATTATTAAAATTAAATAGGAATTCCCAAGGGTTAATCTAATAGGTAAGGTTTTAATTAAAACCGAAACATTCATAAAATATAATGGTTGATTATTTGATAGGCACATGTTTTCTATATTTTAATAAATTTTATTTTCAAGGTATTTTGATTGGTATTAATTACATTATAAATTAATCATGTTGTAAATTCTAAAAGTACACCTCCCAACTCTTATAGTAAGGAACATCTTCTTCTATTTTATTAACAACTCATAACATAACTTTTTAGCCATATTATATCCATATGTCCTCCAAAATTCAATATCCTAATCCTAGAAGCATTAACATAGGAATAAATCCAACCAATGAAGTCCTTTTGGGAAAATCAAGATGATATACACAAAAATGGTAACATTTATCAACGAATGTTTTTGTTTTATTTATTCTTTAAACAACATAAATTATTGTTTTTAAATGTTTATAAAAAACATTAGTATCCTAAATATACTTAAATATCGTTATATTTAGTGTACAACCTACAATCATACACACTTCCATCCAAGGGGATATGCAATCACTGTTATTGTGTACTGTGGACTACCGACTAGTGAATTGATGTCACACTTTTTTCCATTTCATCCTTTCAAGTATGGAATTAATGATTAATTTATGTTTTTATGATATATATATATATATATAATATTTATTTATTTATTCTTCATTATTCATTATATAATACATATATTCATAGAATCCCTTTTGTTAGAATATGATAACATCATGTGTGGACATGTGGACTACCTTCCCTTGAAAGAGATATGATTCGTTCACACATTACTGTGAATGTATTATGGATTGGTTGATTGAGATTAAATAAAATAAATTACATAGTAATTACACTAGAATAATAATATATATATAAATACACATATTTATTTACATTGTTTATATCAATACAACATGGAATGGAAGAAGCATTTCTGAAAATGTACAACCTACAATTTCCATAAATGGTTATTTAATTTTATATTTATGTATTTTATCAATAAACATAAAAATAATATTTAATATATATTATATTTATTTTATTGATATAATTATTGAGATAATTAAATCATTATGTATGTTTTTTGATGAATAATAACAAGTCAAAATATGCCTGAGAAACAAAGTTGTTATTACATGAAAACATAATGTAAACATGGAAGTGATTATATATGGGTATTATAAAGATATAATTAAATAATATATGGTATTATATATATTATTATTTTTCTTTAATGTATGTTTAATAAACATATATTTTTATATTGGAGGATTTCACGAGCACTATAAAAGTCAAGATATAAAGAAATGGATTTCTTTATCTCTAATTTTGTGAAATATAAGCAATGATCAAAACCAATTATTTATATGTGGTGTATATAATCACCAATAATGAGTTATATGAGCCTTATCTTGAATTATATGTAATTTACATATTCATATAATTTTAATTCTTTCATGGGGTATGTGATTATACTGATTACAAACTGGTAAGAGGATTTCACTTCTCACATTTATTTCTATGAGATTTATTTTATATTTATCTTGCATTTGGTATGTGTTTTGTATATACATACAATTAATTTCTTCTATGATCCTTAAAATTAAATTTATTTTTATATCTATATTCATTTTATGTTCTCTCTTTCATGTCATTTATGGTTGGGATGTTAGAAAATTGGTAAAGCAATTCTTCTTTAATTTACCTTCTTTGATAAAAATGTTATGTTATGTACCTATATTATTTTACAAGGTTTATATACTTTCCCTTAACTGGTTTTATGATTAATCTAATTATTTCAATAATACTATATGTTTCATGTAAATTTACTCTTCCTTCAGTCAAAATCATAGTTCTTATAAATAATTTTTTTTCTAAAAATGTTATAAAATCATTTTAAATGATATATTTAATTTTTTTGGGAACATTGATTCCAAAAATGTTTATAGTAGTTTTATAGTATTACATTATAAATTTTCATGGTTATATTTAATGAAAATGGGTTTCTAGAATGATTATGATTTGAAAATAGTTTTTTGAAATGGGAAATGAATTCTCCTCAATAATTATTTCATGTGGTATTTAAAATCAAATTCTATATAATACATGATTATTTGATGTTTCTTATATATTATTGGGAATATGAACCGAAGTTACCATTCATAATATTCCCCTAAATTCTTTATATTTAGGATGGATTTATTTTGATGAATGTTTTTTCTTTTCTATGAGTTATGTTACGATAAAATTTTCATGAAACACACTTTTTCAATGTTATGAAATGATTTATCTTCATGTGGAACACATGTGTATGGTTTTCATTATATTACATGGTTTACCTATATCTCCCCCAAATTAATTGGTTAATTATTTATTTCTCGTGATATAAAAAATCAATCAAGTATATGGACATGATCGAGAATGGAATATGGAGAAACGAGATCCACTATGGGGAGATTATGAATCTAGATCTAAAATTGGAATATATGGAAATATGATCCCATATAAGTAATGGATTTTTACTGAGGGTGGTAGTGTTTCCTTCCTAATTTTTTTAGTACCCACGATGTTCTTGATGTTTTTTTTTCAATCTTCCTTTACTTATAGGAAATTCTATTACATGCATATGTGTTCTTCACAAATTCCATGTTTTATTATTATATTATGATTTCATGTATTATCCTATTTATTTCCAAATGATTCACATTTTATGAAATACCTTTATTTATACCATGAATCATTTATATGATCATTAATGTAGATGGTATGATTTTATAATTTTAAACATGTGTTCTTATTCCCAAATGTCCATGATTATCCTTATATACCACCATTTTATAACATTAATGATCATCTATGATCACTATTTTTTTGGTTTTATTTTCCCAACGTAATAATTAATTGTTTTAGGTATGGGTAATAAAGGGGAGAGATTTTTTGGGAAACATTTATTTATATTCACTATACATTACATTTATGTTCAATGTTTCCAAAGGATATAAAATAATTTGGTATTTCCCCATGTGTTTATATAATTTGTGAAATGAAATGTAATAATTATTTAATATCGATGTATGAATTTAATAGTTTATTATTATTACTTCTCGGTGATTATGATCGAGTGTATTCTATCGAGAGAATGACATGTGTGTTGGTAGGGATGTATCATTTTCTTATCAATACATGATAAGGCATGATCTCTTGGATATTCCATCAATGATTTAAGAAATGCTTGAGATTGTGTGAATTATTATAGATATCTCAAATGGGATGGTATATTGATACATGATGAGTGATTTCCCTCTAATGGGTTTCAATAGGGATAGATTGGCTCATTGTGGAAAATATCCAAGATGAGTGTTACCTTAGATCCTAGAATATATTCCAATTAATAACAATATGTTTGGGACATATATAGTGTTGGAGTATGAGATGAGAATATGTGGGTGATTTTGGGAGTCATTATTCCATTGTGATATTTATTTATTAACCCAACAAGTTTATCTAGATGACTGTACATGTATTGTTAAAGAGTAGTTTAGATAGAGTCTCACATTATCTATTGAATGGATTGCTTCTGGCATGTGTGGGGTAAAATGATTACTTATAGTTTCTCCCATTATTTTGTTTGGGTTGTGACTCTTATGAAGTATTTTCATAATCACCCATTCATGGTACCTTCTTACACATTTCATGTCTTTTTGAAAATGATATTCCTTTCAATAGGGTCATTGTAGTACCTGGAGAAGTTATACTATAGTCAGCTGGATAGGGATTGGGGTATACCAGTGTTTGAACAAGGTATGTATTGTTGGTTTCATTTTTCAATAGTTACCTTCAGTATAGTTTGGACACTGTTTCATATAGTTTTGTGTTTGGATTTTAATCGTTTTAGGTACTCAGTATATTTCTCATAATCTTATTGTGGGATAGATTTTTGCATCATTTTTTCGATTATTTATTATTTTCATTGAACTATTTCATGGAGATGGATGTTGATTTAGGAATAAATGTAGAATATTTTTTTATCTATCATGTGTGGGATATGACTACTTGGAATTGGATCCCATCCCATGGACTATAATAGGCGGGCTTGGGATAGTCACTACTCAAGCCTTGGTGGGTCAGTTCTGAAGGAGTTGGTATCATAGGAAATCCTTCCACAAGACCATAGCCTATGAGGATATCCTGGGATTTTTGAAATTAAGGATACTAGTTCTTGGGTAAGAATTTATAGATATAAACCACAGTGATAGTATAGAATATTATTTATACATTCACCGGGATTGTGATAACCATTTTAAGGAATCAAAGTATCTTGGACCTCGTTGTATGGAAATTGTTGTACATGGAACTTATAGGGTTGGTTTGTTGGTTTCATTTCATTTTTAAGTCAAAATCCATGATATAATAATTTAATTTGTTACATATTGATTCCTTTATAGGATTACACTTTTATGACAACTATATCTGTGTCATGGAATTTCATTCATGATAATCAACCTAGTCGTGAGGACTTAGTGAGGGGTATTGTGCAGGATTTGGTACCACTAGTTGGTCCTCCAGTTGAGACACAACATTATGATAATAATTTTATTTTGGATGTTGTGGTCAAGCATGTGCCTGTGATGAAAGGAATTCATGTGTTTTAGATTTAGGTTACTATGATGTTCTTGGGTCAGTGGGACACTGAGGATGATAACGAATTGCTGGAGGTAGTCATTCATGTTTTATGAATAGTGAGAACACATACTGAACAAACGGTGTTACTAGTGATGATCACTCTATTGAGATCGACTGAGTGATAGTGCATTCAGGTGATTCAAACCCATGATAATATGATTCTCACATTTATAATGTTTTATAATCTCTTCAAGGAATTGTTTTATACATCGACATTGAGATCAATGTGTTTCTAAGAGCTTATGTAGATTAATCATCATATCATGACTATGGTAGATTTTTCATAAAGGTACAAAATACTTTTTTAATACTCACAATTTTTTTTTAGAAAACTATAATTCATATAAATTATCATAAACAAGTACATATATAGAGATATCATGGATTAAATGATATTTTAATGTATTCCAACATTTACATTGTGATCTCAAGATGTCCATAGTGGTGAAGTGTTTTCTGGATAATTACTCTCCACTTATTGGTGTGAGGAACAAAAAGATGAGAGAATTGTATCTAGATTTCAACAACAGAATCAAATATCCTTGGGTGTGTGATGCATCATTAGGCGATCCCAAATTGGAGGGACTGTGGCTCAAAGATTTGAGGTCTTTTATAGTCCGTTATAAGAGAGGAATTGTTTTTCATGTTATGGATGGTAAAATATGCTGAAAGACATTCTGACCAACCATGATTATAAGAGGGATACTATTGATAGACCTCCAATGTACATATTTTGACCCAAGAATGGGGTTATTCATATTGGTGGACATGGAATTTAAGTGGGTAGAGTGGATGTGGTGGAAAACAGAATGATATTCTTCCATTATAACACCTGGATGGTCTTCCCTTGGCTGAAGGAACTAGAGGAAAATAGTGAGGATACCTTGAAGCTGAGTAGGACTATGTATTGGAGCTCTGATAGTAATCCTTGGTATATTATGTGACTTTTCTAATTTTATAGTACCATTTTGATACTAGTTTATGATAAGTTATTCCTTCCACTCCATTATTGGGGCTTACACAAGGTGACATGTGGAGTTGGAAAATATCAGTCTTGGAAACGTTTGATGTACCATTAGATTCACATTTTTGATGGATTCTTCCCACACAATGATGTGTTCTTTTGATATCATACTAAAATATTTGGGTGGAATAGTTCTGACCAAAGAGTATAGTGTTGGTGTTTATTGGATGAGTCTCTTTGAATTGGTTATTATGGGTGAATTCACATTATAGTGTCGATAACGATTAAGGGATACTAGTAGGGCCTTATTCTGGACCCTAATTATGGATGATTCTAAAATTATGACTAGTGACTACACATTTTTTAACAAAGTAACATACTTATGGGGGTAGTGTTACTTGTATGGAATCTTTATTTTGTGGTTGTTTGACCCTACGATGATCTTCCTAAGAAAGGATTGTTTTCTTATAATCCATTGTCAGATGGTTTCCATTGATTTTTGTGACGATGTTCGTAAATTATAAGATTGGTTTTTTCTCTTTAATGGAGTGATCTTTGGTAGATAAGGATGATTTCTTGTTTTGGAATATACAACCAAATTTATTTTTTTTGGCATTTATGACCGTTAGAGCATTGGCCTTGTGATATTTACCTTTTATACTATGGGGGTAGAGTTTCTGAGGTCTACCTATGAACATTATAAGTTTACCTCTCCACTCATACTTGTCTATTTATTAGACTAACACTAAGGGATTTTCCCATTTTAAAGTCAGCATATTAGTTTAATATCATGGACCTTCATGAGATATGGTGTTGTTTGAGGTTTTCTTATGAAGTCTCTGGTATGTCCTAGTTTTTCACATGGGAAGACCTAGGTTGTTCATTATTACCCATGTGTTCTATTCCTCAAGGGATCATGAGAAACACATTATGATTACATGAAACATATCTCATTGATGTTGGTTATGATTATTCCATTTTAGAAATTCTTGGAGATTCATCTAGGAGATTCTCTTAATCATGTATCAGATTAACATATATCTACTATAAATGTTCATGCTATGTTCCATAAAGAATGGGAGTACATCTTCCATCGGGGGATCGATGTTAAGATCAATCATACTATGATTCATGGTGGTCAGGATGTTTCTTTCAAAAAGTAGTACAACCAAGAGAGGGGTGGTTGTTCCACTTAATGATGAAAAAATATGTTCGATAGAACATGTTTCTAGTTTCTTTTTTGAGTCATTTTATTGTCCCTCCAGCATCATTGTTTCAATATTAGATAGAAAATTTCGGATTCACTATAGGATACCACAATACTAGTTAGTTTTAATTAGATACATAATATATGAGACATGAATTTGTGATAGTGATGTATTTTTAAGGTGTATGTCATCAAATGGTGGATGAGGACTATTGGGTTATGCCAGTATTTGTGTTGGGTTAGTACAGATTTATATAGATAGATTATATGATAGAATTTGGATAGATTTTATTGGTTTTTCTTCCCATCCCAACTGAGGAGACATGTGTAAAATTATGTTAATTGATTCTACCGATTTTAAAATTGAATATGTATGTGGTTTGTATTCAATGGTTTCCTATAATGTGTGTTAGAAGATAGCATGGGAACCCTATTTTTATCACCCTAGTGTGAGAGTCCAAGTTATGAGATCATATTATTTTCCATGTTCCTAGTCATCAAATTTTTAGGGAAGAGAATATTTATTGTTGGTAAAACTTAGTTACTATGATTTTTCAAAGTAATAAACTATAATATTTCTTGTAATTTGTCTGAATTGAGATGATTAGTCTGTATTGGATTCTGGGGCCCCAAGCTCATCAGTACAGTGATAAAACAAATATTAAATATATTTTATCTAAAAAATACAATTAATTTGTAAATTTAAAAAAAAAAATTAGATGATTCAGTGGTCATAAATTTACGAAAATGGATGGGAAAGAATATTGTGTTCAACCTATGTGAAATATTGATTATTTTGATGTCAATCAAGGTGTCAGATGTAACCATTATTGGGGTGATAAATGTAGGATTAATAATTTAATAAATATGAAATTAATTCACCACCAGGGTCACATGACTAGATATTAGATGGAGGAGAACCCTAGAAATATGGATAACATGTTGATGAATCAACAATAGGATGTTACCTCGATTCCTAATCATGACACCAGACAACATTAGATCGAGGTCGAACAGCTTCTGATCATAATTTTGGATTCAAACCATCAGTGTTTCACTGCATCGTAGGTAATTTTATGAGTTTTATTCATGAAGCCCTTTGATTAATTTGATTAAGGTATTGATGACATATAATGACTACTACTGATTATAGGGAGTGGATATGTGTATTTCGGTTGAAACTATGGAGTTTTCGAAAGATCATATTGAATTATTATTCAAAATCCCCTATAAATCAATATTTAGTAATGGGAAAGACACCTTGTACTCTTTATAATTTGGGAAGATGGTCATTGTGCATTATATTACACGTACTAGAGGTACATACCAGGTAGTGATCGCATGTCTTGTGGACTAGGTACATGGCTAGTAACTCCATGTCCTCTGACAAGGTGGTTAATAAGTACATGACTAGGTTACATGGGCATGGGGTGTTAGACATGGGAATGGGAAGATGGTTATCTCAGAAATTCCATTTACATAAGGCACACACTAGGTAGAGTGACATGGCCATACGGACATGTATTTATGTGGACATGGCCCAAACATTAGATGGAATATCACACCGTGAGACCTGGGTATATGATCTTTATATCAAAAAATACATGTTGATTAATATATGTGACACAAAATGGTCTGGTTTCCAGATACATGTGCTGACTTATCGTTACATTCCATGTAGAAACAATTTGAGGCACTTACCTCACACTTTTCCATCCACTGGATTCAGATAGAGACCCATGTGTAGCTTATCCTATATCATCCAACGGCCCGAAGGCCTTCATTTTTTTTATTTGATAAATCCCCATTTTCAGGGAAAAAGGGGGGAACCCTAACAGACTCCACAGACTTAAGAAAAATCACACCTGAATAGAAAAAAGTGAAAAACCAAACTGAAAACAAGGACCCACCCCTCCAAAGAAAATGAACATGATGAAGCTCTCCACCGTGGTAGGGCGATTCTGCAAGCAAGTGTCATGTGTCAAAGCACATGCCCAATCCGATGGAGGAAGCCATACCTTATCAACAACCAAATATGTAAAGCACTGAAAAGATGAACCACCAGCTCTGGATCCTCCTCTCGGGATTATTCCAAGTTTTCGAATTCGGTTGCACTGACTTCTCACCTTCAAGATCAAACCATGGGCAATATAAAACCTCAAACATGAGCATCATATACCAAAATTCAGCATCATCACAATGCACTTTGCGAGTAAACCTCTACTCCCCCATGGTCCTATGACTCCCATCCACCACTTCAGACGCCAGAGAAACCAGAAGATGATCCCGAGAACGTGATGTCAGTCCATCGTCACCTAGGACTGGATGTACCAACACCACATCAAGGGTATGTCACCGGTGAATGGATCCGGGCTAATCTGAACTATAAAACCCACTCTCGGCATGGATCTTCTCAGAACAGTACCACAGACACACCCCACCGGAATCCATGGTATGCAGACCATAGGAAGAGAAAGCACAGAGCACAGTAGAAATCCAGTCCGCCACACAAAACCCGATCCACATATTCAACGTAGAAAATAGAAACCAGAAATACCAAACCACCTCACAACAAAAGAACCACAAATCAACACTAATCACGAAATACATAAACACTGAGATGGACCTACTGGAAGAAACAAAGTACTGCCGTAGGCCAAAAATCATGCTCCCCTACGCGGTACTTTAGGGCCAATGATAAGGAACAGACCAGTCGCTCACCACAAAGCCTTCGCTGCTGATTCCCAACCAAGATCCAAAGCAGATGTTCATTCGCACGCCTACCTCGATATCATTGCCTACCAAATCCGAAGCTGACGCTAACACCAAAGTCATCGTCCACCGAGATGCAAGGGCCCATCATTGCGAAAAATCTGGAAGAACTGGAAACCCTTCACACTGAAGCACGAGTGTACCGAAACCAGATTCCGAATCCAAAAAACGAACCACCAGAAGAGATGAGGGGAGGAGGGACGAGACTGAAGGAGGAAACCCTAGCATGCAGTGGGGAGTGGCGATGCCACTCAGAGGCAGGGAAAATTCCTATCCTATATGTTTTTCTACTTTTTCCAGGATTTTGTCCATTGTTTTGGAACAAGAGATGTGATTCAAGGTTATATTAGTGGATTTCTTTATTATTATTCATAGACTATTATTGTTTGAGTGGGTTATCATGGTCTATCCTTGTGATGGTTGGGTTGGAATTTTTGCCACAATATATGAATATGATCCCCTAAACATGATGATATCAAATCAATATTTTGTATCCATTTTAGAGTCCCTGAAAAATCCTCTGATTTATCTAATTCTCTAGATGGGGTTTATGGTATCATTATGACCATCATATAGGGTGATAGTCCCATATCATGTTTTTCTATCCACATAGGGGTTATTTCATTGTTTGGAATATGATCCCATACATAGGGGTGGTCTTGGTAAGGTTTGTGGAGTCATATGTTATATGATCCCCAACATACTGAGTCTTCAATGTAGGTTTTGGGTCATCATCATATATATGAAACCCTCTATAGATATTGGATCCAAATATGATTTCGGTATATCCCAATGGTCATGGTCGTGATCTCGTAATTTTGTATCATGGTTTTTGGACAAGGTAGGGGTTATTTCTGTGTGGTCCTAGGATTGATCTCTTATCTAACAATTTTGATCTATAGAGATCCATATTCAGTTCATGGTTTCCCACATCGGGAATTGTTTTGATCACCATTCAGATAAATGAAATATTATGGGTATTTAGTTGGGTTTGTGGAGTCCCCCGTAACGGATCAGTGGGATACCATATCTATGAATTGAGGTTTTTTGGGTTCCTTCAAGACTTCCTTTATAGAGAGACCTGATGATCATTGTAATAAACTGAAAAATAAAAAATATTTACATCTATTTGATAGCATGTAAGAAACATAACAACAAACATTGAAATTTATATATATCCTCCTGATACATTATTTTATAATTAATATTTTACATAAATTTAATATATTCTATAGATATCAATGAATGAAATACTTATTTATCATGTATTACATGAAACATATACATTCTTCGATAACTTCTATTACCTGAAAAGTATTACAGAAATATAATATATTTGTAAAATATTATTATTTAATAAAACATTATATTAAATAATGATTCAATTAGTTATTATGAATTAAAAAACTAAGTTATTAATATATATTGTTTACACACACACAAAATGAATTTATTGGTTACCAATTAATTTTGAATGAATATAAAAACAATATGAATATAAAGAAAAATTTGTTATGTTCCCAAAGGGGATTTATAATAATAAATTAAATTAATTAATATTAGTTATTGATGTCAATGAAATATATATATTATATATTCAATATAATATCTTTACATTAATCTATCATATTTTATTGGCATAAAATAACTACATACCAACTATTATTCATAAATATAAATATTTTTCTAAAGGAAAATTTATATTTTTTTCTTGGAGAACCATCATTAAAAATAAATTATGGAAATTTTATAAATATATTATTTGAAAATAAACCAAATATTATGTTTTATAATTTATAACTAATTTTATAGTCAAATTTTGGTATTTTCTGTGAAGTTTCATTTTTAATTCAACAACAATGAATATTGAGGTTTAACTGAAAACTAATTTTTCATCTTATTTCATTTTATAGTATTGTTATATTTTAATTTTTATTTTAATTTAATTTTGTAAACTTATATATAAATTAATAAAATTTTGTTTATTGGAATCAATTTTACATTAAAATTGGTTGTAAAAACATTTTATTTGTTTTAACATTTTTACAGTAAAAACCTACTTTATCATCCGGTCTGTGGGGTTAAATTTAAGTTAATTTATAAACATTATATGATTTTAAATTGAAATAATTTTTCCCATATTTCGAATAATAATTAATTACAATTTCTAGTATGTTAAAACTACATTTTGACCAAAAATATTAGTGAATTTATTTAATAAAAATAAATGCGCCGAAGGTAAAATTAAGCATAGAAAGTTACTAAACCTTAATCATAAGGGACAAAATAAAATAGATAAAACTAAAAAACATATTTTCTTAACATATTTTGACCATAGACTCCATTTTATATAATATTTTTTATTATTGGTCACACCTAACATAAGGGGAATGGTCAATAGTGTTTAGATTTTTATATTTTCTTGAATTCCACTCCACCTCCATTATAAAATGACACTAAAAAATCCCACTTTTTTGCTCATTACAATAAATTTATATCATCCAATAAAATAAAAAATAATATCAAAAATTCCATCCAACAATCATGGACCACATGCTTTGGGAAAAACGCTAACCAATGATGTCTTTTTGTATAATCCAAAAGGATATACCTGAATAAGTGGAAACAACCTTCAACGATCACTTTTGAATCATTTAATTCAAAAATAAATTAATTATTTTCATATCATTGATATACAATGAGACCAAAATATTAAATATGATGATAGTTTTTTATAAAAATATTACATCCTAATCTTTTAAACATAATCCTTAAATGGGATATGCACTCATCTTTCATGTGAGTCACGAACAATCACCACACGAACTAATGTCGATTTTTATCCATTTACCACCATTAATGGTTGTCAATAATTATGGAATTATATTTTGAAAATGATATATATATTGTTTATAAGTTTTTTATTATTATGTAACTTTTTATATAAACATACATTCATGAAATCCGTTTTATGGGTATACGATAACATCATTTGTGGACTTGTGGACAACCAACTCCTCAAAGTCATGTAATTCATTAACATTTTACATGTAATAATATATGAATGGTATTGAAAATAATATGTGAAATATTTGACACAAATATGATACTAAACTTTTAATATATATATATTTTAGTAACATTCCATTATTCCAATAAAAAAAATAAATGGATGTCTTGTACATGCGTACATACGTCGTATTGTATCCATTAATGTTACATTTCATGAACAATATCAAAATATTATGAATTATTCTAAATACATACATATATTTAATATTTGTCATAATTAAATAATTTTATCTATTTTGTATATTGTTAAATCATGATTGAGATAAGAAGACGAAAATATCAATTCAAAATCACACTCAAAAAACCAAGTAATTATTTCTTTAAATGATGAAAATGATGAATGATAAATAATGAAATGGTAAAAATATTTTATATAATAATAATATAGTATATTTTAAATATAATTATGGTTCATGTATATGTAATGAATGTTATTAAAATCATTATACATGATTTTAATAATTTTTCAATAAAATGGAAACACATGGAAAGAGATTCTTGTCTCAGATTTACTATCATGAGGTGTGATCCGTATTCACCACCTGTTAATTTTGAAGGGTGTTTGTAACACCCGAGATTTTTATGAGAAATATTTTGTTATTATGTTATATACATCATCAAAGGAATCTTTCACAACACAAAACACTAGCATGGCTTTCTTTACATGCAATCACAACCTTCCTTGATAGCTTGCGTTGGCCGCAATACCGAGTTTCACTAAACAGCGATATGCTATTAAAATATTATTAAAACTAGCCGTTATGAATAGTAATACCCACTTTTTGAAATTTTATAAATTTTATCGTTCAAAATGGACGTCATTTTTTCATTCAGAATATCGAAATTAGCCTATGATAAAATTTTGGTATTTTTCTGAAAACATTCAATTTTTGATGAATAGTGAAAACACTAGGTTACTATTTAAAAATCGACTTTTTATTTAAATACTTATTTATTTTATTTAAAAATATTTTTGGTCAAAATTGATACATAATACCTATATAATTTCAGTGTAATTCATTTGACTCATTTTATAATAATTTTAAATATATAATATTTTATTGAACTTTTCACCGTCTTTTACCCACCTCCTAGGAGAGTTTGAAAATTTATATAAAACATAATTTTACCACTTCTGTGAGTGGAATTTCGAAAATCCGAGAGACACAGTTAATATCAAGGATTAAAATGTGGTTCATTGAGATGAGTATTATTTTTGATGAATAGTAACTTTTTACTTTTATTTACCACAGATAAAAGTAAATAGGGTAATTAAGGGTAAAAATGATATTATTACTACCCTAACACATGTCCTAATTCAATTGGATAAGTTTAATTCGACTAAAAACAACCTTAGGAATAAAATATTACCATTTAGGTCCACTTGGATTATATTAGCACATTTATTATTAATTTATTTAAAGAAGGGTTACAATAGTTAAAATCAAAGTTTAATAACTAAATAATTTTTAATATAGGGTTATACATAAGTTAAATTCGACTATAAATATTAATTAGAAATCTAAAAATAATTCCTACATAATGGTATTTTATTTATAATTTTTAGACATTAAATAATTTAATTTAATTATGTCATAATGATGATGTGGTAATTATCTTATTAATAAAATATTAACATAATTGATGTTATAAATACCCAAAAAAAGAAATTGAGACTTTTTATGAATTCCAATAATTTTTTAGGTTAATATGAAATGTTAGTATTCATTTAATAATATTTTTTCGAACTAATCATGCTTTTATGATTTTCACAAAAATCAATTACCAAATAGTGTCAAAATTGACAAAAAATAGTTTTTAAAACAAATATTATATTATTAGTTGTTATTTTAGTCCTAAAAATATAAGGATTGGCCAAATGACTTATATAAGGTTATATATATTAATAATAAACAACTTGGGGTTCGTTGGGCTTGTTATAGTAAGTTTATTAACCATATAGTGTAAGAAAACAAGAAGACACATTAAAGGTTATATTATTTAACTTAGAGTTAATTCGAAATGATAACATTAAAATAGTAACCTAAACATGTATAAAATCAATTGGATGATGGTATTTCGTCCCATCCCCACCTTATCTTATAAATAAATCAATTTGGGGCTATTAAAAACCGAAAATGACTTTATAATAAAATAATACTTTAAGTTTTTTCTAAGGTGCCCCTCTCCTCCTTTATAAAAGGGCACCTCCTCCCTCTCCTCCTCACATCACTTTGAGCCAACAAGCTCGGCCAAACCCTGACAATTTCTCTTCTAAAATTTCCTAGAAATATCCTAGAGGTCTTGGTCTTCTTCAAAGACCATCTTTAGTGCCCTAAGAGAAGGTTAAGAAGAGGCACTTCAAAGATGAGGTAATGTCCGTTACCGATTAATTCATCTTTATTTATTCTTATACTTATTCTTATTTAGTTGTTTCATTATGATGTAATAACATCAGTATCACTCATATAATGATATGTTATTATAAATATGAAACAAACCTATTTCACCTTCTGTCCATCCTACGGAAAATGAAATCCCCGCGTGTGCGTACGTACAGAATACCGTCTCCACGTCGTGGTGTAATCTATTTTCCACCACCACCATACTTGGATGGGTATAATGGTGTAATGAATAACTATATATGATTATTGTAAATTGATATTGATTCTGAAATATTATACATACACTTCAATAAAATTCCATGATAATGGGAACGATATCATCCTCGTGCGTACGTACGGCCTACCGTCTCCACGATGTGATGCTACTCATTCTACATGATCTTCATTGCATAATGATTATATAAATGAATTGAATGAATAAAAATGATATATATTACACTAATACAATTCTGTAAATGAGGTATCTATGACATAAAATAAGAATAAGAATTTATTCGACAAAACACGCATAAGAACAAAAAGCAATAAACACCCGAATAACAAGTAACAATGAAATATTACTAATTAGATGCTAAAAATATGACCATATATGATATCATAAAAATGAGTACGATTCTGGAATAAGTCAATAACGTTATTTAAATCATTATACTAGAGGTTCGGACACGTATGAAGCAAATCATACCTAAGGTAAGGGATAATGTTGCAATCTCAATTGTTTTCTATCTGAGATTGCTTATACATAAATATTTACTAGGGTTATATTTATCATCCATGTACAAGTTTTATAAAACAAATTCATGTATGTTTAAAGTAATTTTTTCCCATTTTTTACATTTACTACATGGTATGTAAGGAATGTTTTTTTCCCATACGAGGTACTTTTTTACTTTTCCAGAAAAAGTACGAGAATAATGTTTTTTTAACTTATACAGCATGAATAGATTTTTACAGTTTTATAATGCCTTATTTTCATGAATCTTACTCTACAATATTTCATGACTACTTTCAACAAAATATTTTTCTTTTAAAATTTAAATGCATTTTGTGGAAAGAAAATGATTTTCAAGAAGAAAGGATAGTTTCCTCAAGAATTCATTTCAAGTGCTTTATCAAAACCATTTTCCATCTAAGATGACATTATTTCATATGTGTATGTTTCAAGTATAATGTCACTATGATTTATATGGTTTCACATTTCTTATGATGAAATTATATCCATTTGTTTTATATGGATTACGTTATGATGGAATGATGTTTAAGAAACCCAATTTATTCTTTGGGTTATGATGAATGATTTATGATTGTTTTATGGAAAACGTAAGAATGATTTCAATATTATATGGGTGGGACATATATCTCCCTCCAATGCATTGGGTAAATATTTTTATCTCATGAGATATAAATGGATGGAACAGCAGGTTAAACCTATTCAGTGAAACAGGACAGAAACGAGGAGTGAACTCAGTTCAGAAATGGACTTTGTCCGCTAAGATAGTCTTGGCAATGAGTCTTGACTACTAAGATATGATTATCTATGATTATTTTTGTATCCCACAAAGTTTCAAGTTATGATTATTGGGATTACATTTCACTATTGTGATTTATCCCATGTTATGAAATTATAATCTCTTTTGCAGGTTAAGATTTCCAAAATGTTATATTCTTATGAATATGATGTGATTGATATTTTTTTTACCCTTACTGAGCATTTGATATCACCCTTTTGTATGTTTTCTTTCCCCATGTCAGGAATAAGGTAATTAAGTAAGATATTCCAAAAGGGACTCAAGATATGATGAAATAAACGGGAGACAATGTAGATGCTTTATGAACCAGTTGTTTATGATTCCCAGTTTCTAAAGACACTATACCTATACGGTCCTTTCATGGTTTTGATATATGTTGCAATAAGAGTGCTTAAATTCTGAAGTAATAACAATGTATGTAAAGTATGGGTCGTTATAGTTGGTATCATAGGAAATGTATAGTCAACCATTGGAAACTAGTATGTGAAAGCCTTAGTAAGAACGCTAATGTTATGTCTAAGCATAGGTAAAAATCATAGTGTTTTAAGAATGGCCATGAATAACCTATGATAAGACCTAAAGTATGAAAGTTTATTTTTGATTATGTGGTTTCCCTATAATGATTAGTGTTTCTCACACTATTCTTATTCGTTTTAGTCAATGTCTGGAACCCGAAGGAACCGTGTTAATGCTGAATGTGACGGGCAATGCAATGATTGTCCCCTGAGCAAGCAAATGTTATGGGAGCTGAAATGAAAAATCTTATAGCCATGCTCACACAACTTTCTCAAGCTACGAATCATGCAATACTTCCATACGAGCAAAAGATGGAGCAACATTCTGTTGAATCCTTCATGAGGGAGCGTCCACCCCCATTCAGCGGGTCTACTGATCCATTAGTGGCTGAACAATGGATCAGTACCACTGAAAAGATATTTTCAGTTCTTCAATGTTCTGAACATGATAAAGTCATCTTAGCAGTATATCGTTTGGAAGGTGAAGCTGATCAATGGTTGAATCTTATCAAGAATACAAGTCCAAGATATGAAATTGAGCCCATGGAATGTGATGAGTTCAAGAACTTATTTTTCAATAAGTACTACCCTCGTATTCTTATAACAAAGATGGAGAAGGAGTTTCTTGAACTAAATCAAAAGGATGATGAATTTGTTGGTACCTACGAAGAAAATTTTACAAGACTTTCAAGGTAATCTTCTGGTATTATTATCCAACATGAGAGTAAGATCAATCGAATCTTTAGTGGCTTAAAACCAAGTCTTCAAAGGGCGTTATCCATAAGGGCCATCAATAGCTACGAGGAAATCGTTCGATGTTCTCTCAAAATTGAGATGGGGATTGGAGTAACCCATCAGTAATATGGGTTTGATAAGAAGAGGAAAATGGAGTTCAAAGGGAAATCTAAAGACCACACTGAAAAGAAGATGAGTTTTCCCTTATTCTCAAAGTGTGGAAAGAAACATGGAGGGAGTTATCATAAAGGGACAATTAAATGTTTCAAATCTGGAAAGGAAAGTCATCGGGCATTTGAATGCCGCAATGATGGGAAGAAGATGTCTAGTGATGCGAACAATGAAAAGGCTACACATAGTGCACCTCCTACACTTCAATGTTACGAGTACAAGGAAATGGGGCATTATGCTAATAAATTCCCTAATCCAAGGGTTTTTGAAGATGATCGACGTCAACAAAATCGTAAGGCTAAAGACAAAGAAAAGTCACATGCAATTTCTATCAGCGATGTGGAGTACGATAACGAAGTGGTGAAAGGTACATTTACCATCCACTCTAAAGTAGCAAATGTTTTATTTGATTCTAGATCCACCCAATCTTCTATTTTTGAAGAATTTTCTATGGGTTTCACCATATTACCTCAATAGTTAGATGTTGAGTTTGCTGTGACAACCCCTAATGGAACAACAGTCGCATCAAAAGTTTACAATTCTTTTCTGATTGAAGTTTGTGGGAATGTGCTTCCTGCAAATCGTGTGATCCTTCCTATAGTGGAATTTTATGTGATTCTTTGCATGGATTGGCTTTTGTTATATGGAGATCATATCAATTTCCAAAGAAGGGAAGTCAGGTTTCATATTCCATATCAATCTATGATCGTCTATCGATGCAAGGATGAACATAACCTTCCAGTGGAAATTTTTTCCATCTTATGGGTCTTGATTCCACTAAATGAAGGTTATTTATCTCAAATGGTTGGTGAAAAACTCACGATTATGAATATTCCCATTGTACGAGAGTTTGATGATGTCTTTTCGAAGGAATTTTCGGGTCTTCCACCATATCGTGAAGTTGATTTTTTAATAGAACTCTTACCGGGTGCATAGCCTATTTCAAAGACACCTTATAGAATGGCCCCAATTGAGTTGCAGGAATTGAAGAAGCAACTCCAATAGAATCTTGATAAGGGATTCATAAGCCATAGTACATCACCTTGGGGAGCACATGATCTATTTGTTAAGAAGAAATATGGATCAATGAGACTCTGCATTGATTATCGAGAACTTGACAAGATCACTATCAAGAACAAATATCATCTCATGTGCATTGATGAATTATTTGACCAACTACGCATAGCTCAATAATTTTCAAGATTGATCTTCATTCATGGTATCATCAATTAATTGTCAAAAGGGAGGATATTTCAAAGATAGATTTCCATATAAGGTATGGACACTATGAATTTATAGTGATTCCATTTGGTCTTACTAATGCCCCTGCTATCTTCATGGATCTGATGAATAGAGCCTTTAGAGACTATCTTGATCAGTTTTTGGTAGTCTTTATAGATGACATTCTTGTCTATTAAAAGAGAAAGGAAGAACATGAAGATCACTTGAGAATTGTATTAAAGACCATGAGAAAAGAGAAGCTTTATGCCAAATTTACCAAGTGTGAATTTTGGCTTCAAAAATTTGTGTTTTTGGGTCACATAAACTCAAAATAGGGGATATCAGTGGATCCAGCAAAAAAAGAGGTTATCGAAAGATGGTCGAGACCAACAACAGTAACTGAGATACGAAGTTTTCTTGGTTTGGATGTATATTATCGACGTTTTCTGAAAGATTTTTCACGATTATCTAATCCACTCACTAGATTGACTCGAAAAGGAGTTAAGTTTTTTTGGACGGAGGAGTGTGAAGAGATTTTCATGGAGTTGAAAAGAAGGTTATCCAGAGCTCCTATGCTCACACTACCTTGTAGTGGAGAAAGGTCTTTGATCTACAGTGATGCATCCAACAAGGGGCTGGGGTGTGTTCTCATGCAAAATGATATCCTGATAGCTTATGCCTCATGACAGTTGAAAATCCATGAGGAAAATTACCCATCTCATGATTTGGAGTTAGCTGTAGTAATCTTTTCATTAAACATTTGGAGGCATTATCTTTATGGTGAGAGGTGTGATATTTATAATGATCATAAAAGTTTAAAGTATATTTTCACACAAAAGGAGATAAATATTCACCAAACAAGATGGTTGGAGCTGATTAAGGATTAAGACTGCTCAATACATTATCACCCTGGGAAAACAAACAAGGTGGCCGACACATTAAGTCGACAAGACCATGCTAGTTTATCCATGGTGTGGATCACAAAAGATCCAATATTTATGGATTTACAAAAGATGGATATTGTAATTATAATGGAATGGGAAAAATATTATCTTTCTCAAATGAATGTTTAACCATCTATACATGTGAAGATTAAAGAGGCACAGAAAGAATATGTGGATTTACAAAAGAAGGTGAAAAATGTTCCTGAATTCAACCTTGATTGTGATGGGATAATAAGGTTCAGGAACCGTGTCTGTATTCCTCCCATACAAGAATTAAAGAAGGAGATTCTGGATGAGGCTCATATTTCTTCATTTTCTATTCATCCTGGAAGTACAAAGATGTACAGGGACCTGAAAGAGTTCTTTTAGTGGGATTGCATGAAAAGAGATGTTGCTGAATATGTCTCTCGATGCTTGGTTTTTCAGCAAGTTAAAGCTGATAGAAAAAAGTCTAAGGGAATGTTACAACCATTAACTATACCAGAATGGAAATGGGAAATCATCACTATGGACTTTGTCACTAGATTTCGTAAAACATCCAAAGGAAATAATGTTATCTAGGTTATAGTTGATCGTCTTACGAAGTCGGCACACTCCATTGCTATTATAGAAGATTTTTCTCTTGATCAGTTTTCCAGGATATTTGTAAAGGAAGTGGTAAGATTTCATGGAGTACCACTTTCCATTATATATGATCGGGATCCGAGGTTTACCTTGAAATTCTGGCGAAGTCTTCAGTATGCTCTAGATACATATTTGAGTTTCAGCACTGCTTACCATCCTCAGACAGACGATCAGTCTGAGAGGACAATTCAAACTCTAGAAGACATGTTGAGAGCTTTCTCTATAGATTTCAAAGGTGGTTGGGATCAAAACCTATCTTTCATGGAATTTTCTTATAATAATATATTTTACTCCAGAATTCAGATTTCTCCTTCTGAATCTCTCTATGGAAAGAAATGCAGGACTCCAACTTGCTGGGAAGAAGTTGGGGAACGAAATCCATTAGAACCTAATCTTGTTGATGAGATGGCAGAAAAGGTCAGATCTATTCAACAACACATAAGAGCATCTCAGAGTCGAAAAATAAGTGTTGCCGACAACTGAATAAAAGATCTAGAGTTTGAAGAGGGTGATAATGTGTTCTTACAAATATCTCCTTGGAAGAGAGTAATGAGATTTGGAAAGAAGGGAAAGCTTAGCCCTAGGTATATTGGTCCTTTTGAAATTATGGATCGTGTTGGGAAGGTAGATTACCGATTGGAGCTTCCACTAAATCTATCTCAAGTTCATCATGTGATCCATGTATCTCTCCTGAGGAAGTACATACCATATACTTTACATGTACTCAGCTCAGAAGTTGTACCGTTGGAGCAAGATCTTTCTTATGAAGAACAGCCGATAGAGATTCTGGATCGTAGCGAAAAAGTCCTAAGGAACATAACCAATCGCTTGGTGAATGTTTTATGGAGGAACCACCAATTAGAAGAAGATATATGGGAGCTTGAGGATATGATTAGGGAGAGGTATCCTCATCTGTTTGTTACAACATGACGAATTTCGAGGGAGAAATTCTTTTTAAGGGGAGTAGAATGTAACACCGGAGATTTTTATGAGAAATATTTTGTTTTTATTTCTCATACATCATCAAAATAATATTTCACTACTCACAACACTAGCTTGTCTTGCTTTACACGCAATCACAACCTTCCTTGATAGCTTGTGGTGGACGCAATAATGAGTTTCACTAAACAGCGATATTCTATTAAAATATTATGAAAACTAGCAGTTATGAATACTAATACCCACTTTTTAAAATTTTATAAATTTTATCTTTCAAAATGGACTTCATTTTTGGATTCAGAATATCGAAATTAGCCTAGGGTGAAATTTTGGTATTTTTCTGAAAACTTTCAGTTTTGGATGAATAGTGAAAACACTAGGTTACTATTTAAAAACTGACTTTTTTTAAATAATAATTTATTTTCTTTAACATTATTTTAGGTCAAAATTTATACATAATACCTATATAAGTTCAATGGAATTCATTAGAGTCATTTTATAATAATTTTAGATATATAAAATTTTATTGAACTTTTCATCATCTTTTACCCACCTCCTAGGAGAGTTTAAAAATTTATATAAAACATAATTTTACCGCTTTTTTGAGTGGAATTTAGAAAAGATGAGAGACAAGGTTAATATCAAGGACTAAAATGTGGTTCAATGGGATGAAACTAATTTTTGGTGAATAGTAACTTTTTACTTTTATTTGCCACGGTTAAAAGTAAATATGGTAATTAAGGGTAAAAATGATTTAATTATTACCCTAAAACATGTCTAAATTCTATTGGATAAGTTTAATTCGACCAAAAATGACCTTCGAAATAAAATATGACCATTTAGGTCCACTTTTTTTAGATTAGGACATTTATTATTAATTTATTTAAAGAACGGTTAAAATAGTTAAAATCAAAGTTTAATAACTAAATAATTTTTAATATGGGGTAATACATAAGATAAATACGACTATAAATATTCATTAGAAAGCTAAAAAGATTTAATACATAATGGTATTTTATTTATAATATTTAAACATTAAATAATTTAATTTATTTATGACACAATGATGATGTAGTAATTATCTTATTAGAGAAATATTAACATAATTGATGTTCTAAATACCCAAATAAATGTTATTTGAGACTTTTTTTTGAATTAAAATAAATTTATAGGTAAATATGAAATGTTAGTATTGATTTAATTAACTCTTTTTTAACTAATCATGCTGTTATGATTTTCACAAAAATCAATTACCAAATAGTGTCAAAATTGACATAAAATAGTTTTTAAAACAAATATTATATTATTAGTTGTTATTTTATTCCTAAAAATATATGGTTCGGCCAAGTTACTTAGATAAGGTAATATATATTAATAATAAACAACTTGGGGGGTTCGTTTGGCTTGTTATATTATGTTTATTAACCATATAGTGTAAGAAAACAAGAAGACACTGTAAAGGATAAAGTATTTAACTTAGAGTTAAATCTAAATGATAAGGTTAAAATATTAACCTAAACTTGTCTAAAAGCTATTGGAAGAGAGTATTTAGACCCATACCCACCTCATATTATAAATAAATCAATTTGGAGCTATTTAAAACCGAATATGACTTTATAGTAAAATAATACTTTAAGTTTTTTCTAAGGTGCCCCTCTCCTCCCTTATAAAAGGGCACCTCCTCCCTCTCCTCCTCACACCACTTTGAGCCTTCAAGATTGGCCAAAACCTAAAAATATCTCTTCTAAACATCCATAGAAATATCCTAGAGGTCCTGGTATTCTTCAATGACCATCTTTAGTGCCTTAAAAGAACGCTAACAAGAGGCGCTTCAAAGAAGAGGTAATGTTCGTTACCAATTCTTTCAACTTTATTTCTTCTTCTACTTATTGTTCTTTAGTTGTTTCATTATGAAGTAATAACATAAGTATCACTTATATACTGATATGTTATTATAAATATTAAACAACCATATTTCATCTTCTATCCATCCTACGAAAAATGAAATCTCTGCACTTGCGTACTTACGGAATACCGTCTCCACGCCGTGGTGTAATCAGTTTTCCACCACCACCATACTTGGATGGGTATAATGGTGTAAATTATAACTATATATGATTATTTTAAAGTTATATTGATTCTGATATAGTATACATACACTTTAATACAATTCCACGATCATGGGAACGATATCATCGCTAGTGCATACGTACGGCCTACCATCTCCACGATGTGATGCGACTCGTTCTACATGATCTTCATTGCATAATAATTATATAAATGAATTTAACGAATAAATATGATATATGTTACACTAATACCATTATGGAAATGAGGTATATATGAACTAAAATAAGAATAAGAATTTATTCGACATAATACGCATATAAACAAAAAGCAAAAAACTCCCGAATAACAAGTAACAATGAAATTTTACTAATAAGAAGCTAAGAATATGACCATATATGTTATCATAACAATGAGTACGATTCTGGAATAAGTCAATAACACTATTTAAATCATTATATAGGAGTTTTGGACATGTACGAAGAAAATCAGACCTAAGGTAAGGGATAATTATGCAATCTCAATTGTTTTCTATCTGAGAATGCTTATACGTAAGTATTTACTGGGGTTATATTTATCATCCATGACCAAGATTTATAAAAATGTTTTAATGTATGTTTAAAGTCCTTTTTACCCATTTTTTACTTTTACTACATGGTATGTAAGGAATCTTTTTTTTACCATACGAAGTACTTTTAGAGTTTTCTGGCAAAAGTACGAGAAGAATGTTTTTTTATCTTATACGGCATGAACTGATTTTTACAGTTTTATAATGACTTATTTTCATGAAGCTTACTCTACAAGATTTCATGACTACTTTCAACAAAATTATTTTATTTTAAAATTTAATGGCATTTTGTGAAAAGAAAATTATTTTCAAGAAGAAAGGATATTTTCCTCAAGAATTCATTTCAAGTGCTTTATAAAAACCATTTTTCCATATAAGATGAAATTATTTCATATGTTTATGTTTCAAGTATAATGTCACTATGATTTATATGGTTTCACTTTTCTTATGATGAAATTATATCCATTTCTTTTATATGGATTATGTTTTGATGGAATGATGTTTATGAAACCCAATTTATTCTTTGGGTTATGATGAATGATTTATGATTATTTTGTGGAACACGTAACAATGGTTTCAATATGAGATGGTTGGGACCTATATCTCCCTCTAATTAATTGGGTAAAGATTTATATCTCATGAGATAGACATGGCTGGAACGACAGGTTAAACCGGTTCAGTGAAAAAGGACTGAAACGAGGAGTGAACTCAGTTCAGAAATGGACTTTGTCAGCAAAGATATTCTTAGAAATGAGTCTTGACTACTAAGAAATGATTCTATATGATTATGTGTGTATGCCACAGTGTTTCTAGTTATGATTATTGGGATTACATTTCACTAATATGATTTATCCCATGTTATGAAATTATGATCTCTTTTGTTGGTTACGATTTCCAAAATGATATATTCTTATGAATATGATGTGATTGATATTTCTTTTTTTACCCTTACTGAGCATTTGATCTCACCCTTTTGTATGTTTTCTTTCCCCATGTCAGGATGAAGGTTGTAAGTCAGATATGCCAAAAGGGACTCTAGATATGATGAAATAAATGGGAGACAATGTAGATGCTTTATGAACCAGTTGTTTATGTTTCCCAGTTTCTAAAGACACTATACCTATATGGTCCTTTCATGGTTTTTTTATATGTTGTAATAAGTGTGCTTCAATTATGAAGTAATAACAATGTATGTAAATTATGGGTCGTTATAGTGTGTATACTGGGCCAGTTATATTTTAAATCAACAAAAAATTTATCTTTATTTATTTTATTGTCTCATTCAATTATATTTCTATAATTGGGATTATGACTCAAAATATACCAAGTGGTAATCTATTTCATCTCTATTTCATTTCATTGATGAATCTTTTAGTGTTATTCAACTAGATTATTTTTTATAATGTATATTGTTAAATTTTGATATTTAATATAATGTAAAATTCATTATTCATGTTATTTTAAGTTTCAATATTAATTATTTCATCCAAGGGTATTTGGACTAAAAGATACCGTGTGGTAAATAAATTTCATAATTCAATTCCCTTCATTTTTTATATATTATTAATAAAAATTTTTTAAAAATTACTGATTATGTGTATAATGGATATGGTAATATATATATTGTTTAAATATTATTATATATGAATTTAAAATTGATACACATAATCCATTCATTCCTTAATTCCTACATTAACGGTGTAATCATTTTAATGTTTCATTTCAAATTCACTTTTTAATCGAGATTATTTATTCATCATATTACATTAAATGAATATAACGATAATTGTCAATAAAACAATTTATATTGTTCTAAAAGGGTTATCAATGAACTATTTCAAGAAATAATTCCATTTTTCACTCTATTATAATAAAAATTCTTTTCAAAATGAAAATAAAATTATCCATAATAACATTTTCAGATTATTTTTATGTATCTCTATTCCTTAATGATAATAACACTTTATAATTACTCCACAATAGATATTTTTAACTTATTAAAAATACAATCTTCCTCTATATGGTCTATGTATGATGTTGACAGGGATAGTAATTAAATTCACTTTCTGGATTCATTTTTTTATGACCCTTGAAATATTCAAATTCCAATGACCATTGAATATTAACTTTTCCCAAAATAACCATATAATTTATCATGGATATGGTTATATATTAATTCATATAACATGATTTCATATGGTGTTCAATATTAATGATATTTTATATTTTGGGATTTATTTGGACATTCATGACACTACTGGGGTCCAATAATATGTATCCCCTCGATTCATCAGCAGTATCATTGAGTGAATTAGTTTGCTAGCCTATGTCGGTTATTCACCTAATATGTCTTGATGATTTCTTTGAATTTTTTTGGTGGTAATATAATCATGTACCTAGGAAATATGGAATCCAATAATTATTTATTTCAATCATTTTGATACAGTTATTAATTACCATTATACTTTCACTATGAAAAAATATATAGATTCATTTCATTCCAAATTTGGATATTAAATACATTTTTAGTAATTATCCTTTCCATATTAATTATACATTATCTTGTTATTTCCATGGGTTGTTAGTTCAATTATTATCATATCCATATTTTTTACACACTCCCTCTAATTATGTTGATTTTTTGGAATGCGTGATTACTGATTACATTGACATGTTAATTATCTCATTGATTCATTATTTCTTCCACTTTAATTCACCCATTTAGAGTATTTATGCTCATCATTATTCTTTTTCCATTTCCACGGAATCAAAGAAGTGTTTTACAAAACAAATTCAAGATTATTCTAATTTTAAATAATGTTTTCCTTCATTGAATGAAATGTATGGGGGTAAATTGTTTATTCATTTGTAATAAAAGACTCGTTTATATATATTTGTTTTATCTTAACTACTAAACTATTTTGTATTTTATGATTGTATTATTATTAATAATGAAAATTTAATTGAAGTAGACAAAAAATCTAGTCTTTTAGGGCTGATTAATTATAATTTATACCAGCAGAAGATTAATAGCAGTACATGGAACAATATATAGTAAAAAACATTTAGGAAGCCTTTAACTAAGAAATAATTTATGGATATGTACACAAGAACATTATAATGTGTCAATTATATATGTGTGTGTGTTTGCGTGTGTGCGTGTGTTTGTTTTCTACAGATAAGACATTTTCTACAATCTAAAAGTTGGTGTTCTTATGGAAATGATGTACTGATGGGTAAAATTCCAAAAATGTGCATTAGGATTGACTCAAGTGTAACCTAGTGAAATATTATGGGCTATACATCCCAACAAGTATAACAGTCCTAGGAGATTATATTATTATAATTCACATTCTCTTTATAAACCATTATGATATATTTAAATAGACAATGGAAATTAGAGGAATAGGTTAATCCTTTGACAAAGGAAAGAGCTATGTTGAAATAAAACTGAGGAGGTATTTATGTTTTAAGGTTGTAATGAATATCACAGTTAAAAGGATATTTAGTGATTAACATTATTTCAAGGATTTCTATAATATTTATTTTAAAAATAATATTAATATAGTTTAAAAAAAGTAAAATCCACATGTTGGGTGGCAACACATAAAATCTAGAAAGGTGGTGAGGCATGAACCCATAATGGAAGGACAATAAGGGTTTCACACCTACCACTAGGATATGTTGTATCCTTGTTATGTGTGATTATTTTTAGTTAAACAATATGATGAATATATATTAATGATGAAATAATAAGTATTAGTTTTTAGGTGTACATATTAATGTATTAAAAATATATTTTTTAAAATAATTATCCACATATTTAAATACATATATTTGGGATCTTATGATATATTAATATAAAATTATACATATTTAAATATTTAAACTAAATATTGGACATTATTCTCATTGAGTAAGGGGATGAATTTAAAATTTATTATTGATCAAATAAATGATGAAATTATATTTATAACATTATATTATGTATGGAAAACTTATTATATTTTAGTATATGGACCTAACCTTAAAAAAATTACATAATCATGAATTAAATTAATAATTCATGTTGAGTATATTTTCAGGTTTAGTGAATTATAGAATTACGCCATAACTATTACATTACATCTCAAAAAAATTACTATGTAGACACTTCTACTCAGTTTCCATTTTTCATAAAATAAAAACACTTAAAAAGATTCATGACTAGTTCTATGTTTTATAAATCATGAATTTTCCTTGATCCCATCATTGACCATATTAATATTTAAGTCCTGTGAAAAACATTTCAAAACATGGGATGGGCATAAAAATTTTAGTAAGGGTTATAGAATAAGGAAAGGAAACATTGACACATCAATAAATACAAATCAATGAAACTATACATTTCCACCATAAACATACCTCATAAAATCATAGTATATGTGAATAACACACTGAAATAATAATTCATAAAGGTAACATATGGAATCTATATCATACAAACATTGTAGTTATAATAGCTAATTAGGGAGTTATGTTAGAATACCAACCAAAAAATATTCCCTAAATCTCTTAAGAGAAACATTAACGTTTACCTCTCTAACATTACCCAATGCATTGGAGAGAAATATCGGGCTCACCCACCCTAGGTTTATCACGAAACCACACGTATACGTAAAAAAATTCCCAATAACTATAACATATTCATAACACATAAAACAAGCATAAATTAAAGATAACATTTCCACATTGAAACCACAATATATCATTCCAATATATTGACATAATTAATGCTTTATTAAACTATTTTCAATAACCATTTAAAACATTTAATAAAGAGATTTTTGAATCAAAGTTTCCCATTCCACATTGAATATTTTAAAGAAATTAATATTTTAAAACATTAATGTCCATATAAATAAATCCATAAAACTATTTCGAAAATATGAACATTAATGAGAAATATTTATATGAAAAAATATTTAAAAACAATATTTTAGTTAAAGAGTTATTAGCGAAATGAGAGATTTCATAATACAACTAATTGAAGAATAACATTTAATAAAAATCTTATAATATCATGAGAATAAAGGTATTATTGATATTATATGGAAAAGGACAATATATAATCCATTTAAAATATAATTGGTTCATAAAAACAATGAAGTCTCAATGGAATGTAAATTGAGACGAAATCCTTTACAATGATGATATCTGTAGATTAAGGATAAATCAATGACTTTAATATGTGTAAAAAATAAAAATACACCAAATATAAGTGGATATTAATTGTAAAACAATAAGAAGATTCTCAAACATATTTATAGGAAGACATAATAATGAAGTATATGTTTAACCCAAAGAATTGAAATTGGGTAAAGAAGTTCCCTTACAAAAAATTGACAGCCTAACGGCGTCACTTTAAAATTCAGAAAATGAGTTTATGAGAGGAAAATTGGTATATAATAACATGTACATCAAATTTATAGAAATAAGGATTTATAATAACATATACCAACATAATAATATGTAAATTAAAAGACATAACAAAAAATAAGTCTTTGACAAAAAGAGTTAGGTGAAAGGTTCCCTTACTGATATGGTAACATACAAAACATACACCTCATGAAAGAAGGATCATAAAATGAAGATATAAATACCCATAAATTAAATTATATTTCACAATTAATAAAATCATGGTCAGTACATACACCACACAAAAGGAAATTGTGGCAAATATAGCATGAATCTCACAGGAATTAAAAAAGTGAGATGAAAACCCCTTTCCACGTTGTAATCAATCGAATCATATGAAATAATGTTAATAACCATCAAATGAATCACATAATACCATGAATATAAATAATATCATGATAATATATTTCAAATGTCCGTACAAAATACACCACATTCAATAAAAAAGTGGCAAACAATGGAAATATCATGGAATTAAAAGTCAGATAAAAAACCCCTTACCTCGGGTCTGACATCACCTATTCATTCATTAATATCCTAATTAATTAACTAATGATAATTTATAATTTTTATTGATAATTTTTCATGTCATTTTTTCCTTTTATATCACTTATTATCATGTTAT
Source organism: Viscum album (assembly GCA_963277665.1). NCBI lineage: Eukaryota > Viridiplantae > Streptophyta > Magnoliopsida > Santalales > Viscaceae > Viscum > Viscum album. The sequence continues at coordinate 473,142,439 of OY728141.1, read as the reverse complement.
AAACATTATGGAATCATTTATGTTAGTAATGGTCGTTTGGTCGATATTTGGTACTTGAGTCAAAAATGAACTTCTTATAATTACAAGTTGTTAATGAGGTCAAAAATAAATTATCTCCAGAATGATATTAATTATTTATATATAATATATATCATATATTTCTAGTATATATATGTATTTACAACACTCTATATCATTTGGAGATAAGAAATCAAATGCACCATTCCAGGAGACGGTAAGTCGTACAAACGCATGAAAGCTACATTCATTTTTATTTCATATTTAATTGAATTAAAATGTAATAATAAATAGTTATATTTTATTTACTGTATAATATCATATATAATTTAATTATTTCCTTCCTTTTTACAATCCACATATGGAATGAATGACTCATATCGCTTTGAGGGGCAGTAGTCTGCACTTTCTCAGATAAAATTATCGTATTTATCCACTATGGAATCCATAAAGGTATTCTATAAATGAAAAATACAGAAGCATAGAAACAATATAAATATAATATATATCACATATATGTAATGTTCCATATTAATGGCCACCATAAGAGTTGGAAGGGGGAGATTGAACAATCATTATTTCGTGAGGCAGTAGTCCGTCGTCCATAGAAATTGTTTGTTTTTTACATATTTAATGGAGTTGTGTGAATGTGTAGTTGGAATAATTCTCATGAATAAACCTAGTACATTGAAGATAATATTTTTTTATAAATTAATGTAATAAAAAGTGTTTAGGGTGTTGTAGAGGTAAAATAAAAACAAAACAAATTAAGAAAAGACATTAACTTAAATCATGTATCTCTCTTTGGTTTGAACCAAAAGGATTAATGAAATTTCCTTATGCCTAAAGGAAGGCTTCTAAAAGGAGGTAGGTATATAGGGAGATTAATTGGGAAGAGTTTTTACGAGACAATGGGCTTGATAAGTGTCAGGAATGTGTTATAATTGGTGTCCTTTTATAAGGGGGGGAGGGGCTCTTTAGAAAAGTTCTAAAATATTATTTTATTATATAAAGAATTTCGATATCTAAAGGTCCAAAAATCATTAAAGAAAAATATAAGATGAAACATGTTATAAATAAAATCATTTAAAAATAAGTAGATAGGTTTTAGATATTTGTTTAATCTTTATAATCTTATTTATTTAAATCATTCATTAATAAGGTAAACACTACATCATTATTCTGTCATAAATTTTTTTATTTGATGTCTAAATATAATAAAAATATATCATAATATGGGAAATAATATTATATTTCAAATTAGTATTTATAGTATAAGTGATAATTTATTTAACCCCATGTAATAATTTATTTACTATAATATATATGTTTGTGTCATTTTTGTTTTTTACTTTAAATTAATTAATATAAATTGTCATTATCACTCCCAAGTTGCTCCATAGGATCCCAAAATAGACCCAAAGATTCATATTCTTATAAATATATCAACCTATGGGATTAGGACTCATGTTAGGGTTATTCAATGTAATTATAATAATATTGTGTTACCCTTATTTACCTGATTTACACTTTACCCATGATAAATAAATTTTTTACTGAAATAATTATTCATAATATCTAAAAATAAAAGATAAATATTTGCACAATTTAGACATCCTTATTCCAAATATTAAATCCATTTTTTCAAATTCCAATCATAGATGTGGAAGAAATTTATATAAATTTTATTCCCATTGTCAACAAAAAGGGTGATTTTAAGAAAATAATAACTATAAAAATATTGACGATTAATTTTGTTCAATTTCAATGTGAAAATACTTCCAATGACCAAAATTGGATTAAATGGTAAAATAATAATATAATTACACTTTAAAACAAATTAAAATGATAATATAGCTATATAAATAAATTATATTAAAAAGAAGTTTTGAATTTGTTGACCCCTGAAAACGCGTCCCCAAAATTTTCCAAACATCCCCATAGATGATCTCGGAGCGTAGCTCATTCCGTAAGCTTCGATTTGACTGGTCGTGGAGCCCAAACAGAGTTACGGATTAGAAGTTATGACTGTTTGAAGTTGGACTGCTGGGGATGGCCATCTATGACGGTTTCGGGGCGAAGTATGGATTTGCGCGTAAAAAGGAGTTCCGTGCAGAAAACCACATGCGCGCGTAGAATATTAGGTGCCCATCTTTGCAGGAGCGGAATTTTAGGCGCAACACTTTGCCCGTGCGAAATTTTGCGTGCACCGCCTTTGCCCGCGTGAAATTCTACGCGCACTGCCAGGCGCGCGGAAGACACTTCGTGCGCGCGGAACACACTGCGCGCGTGCGGAAAACACTTCGTCCGCATGGAATTTTCTGCGCACCGGCACCCATGCTCCACCTATAAATACGAGGGCACCCCCCCCCCCCCCCCCGTTGAAAGAGACCCCCCAGAGGTCGGCCGTCGCTCTAATGCGCGTAAGTCCGCAGTTTCCGCGCCCGCGCGGAAAACTCCCCTCCGGCGCGCAAAACATTAATTTTGCGCGAAAAGGGCCAACCTGCCGAGTTTTCCGCGCAACTCATAATTGTTGCGCGCAGTAGTGCCGCTGAGCCCGATTTTTCGTGAGCCAGTGCAGCACCGGTCCTATTGCGCGCGCCGCCGCATATTGCGCGCGCGCAGCCGCTATTGCGCGCGCCGACCCTTTTGGCGCCCGCATCCGGTATTGCGCGGGCTTCCGCGTATTGTGCGCCCGCCGCTGCATATTGCGCGCCCGAAGCCGCTATTGCGCGCGCCGCACCCTCTCGCAGGCCCGCATCCGGTATTGCGCGGGCCGCCACATATTGCGCGCCCGCCCAGCATATTGCGCACCCACAGCCGCCATTGCGCGCCCGCCGCCGCCATTGCGCGCCCGCCGCCGCCATTGCGCGCCCGCCGCTATTGCGCGCCCGCATATGGTATTGCAGGCCCGCCGCTATTGCGTGCCCCCCCCGCTATTGGGCGCCCGCCGCTATTGCGCGCCCGCATCCGTTATTGCGGGCCCCCCGCACCTATTGCGCGCCGACCCGGCGTTTCCCGCGCAACAACCTCAATTGTGCGCATGCTTGCCCTGCGCGCAATTGAGGTTGTTGTGCGGGAAAGGTCGGGTCCACGCGCAATATCGGATGCAGGCGCGCAATATCGGATGCGGGCGCGCAATAGCGGCGGGCGCGCAATGGCGGTTGCAGGCGCGCAATATGCGGGGCGGGCGCGCAATATGCAGCGGCCCGCGCAATACCGGATGCGGGCACACAAGAGGGTGCGGCGCGCTCAATAGCGGCTGCGGACGCGCAGTATGTAGCGGCGGGCACACAATATGCGGCCACCCGCGCAATAACGGATGCGGGTGCCAAAAGGGGCGGCACGGGCAATAGCGGCTGCGAGCGCGCAATATGTAGCGGCGCGCGCAATAGGACCGGTGCTGCACTGGCTCGTGAAAAATCGGGCTCAGCGGCACTGTTGCGCGCAACAATTATGAGTTGCGTGGAAAACTCAGCAGGTTTGCCCTTTTCCGCACAAAACTAATGTTTTGCGCGCCGGAGGGGAGTTTTCCGCGCGGGCGCGGAAACTGCGGACTTACGCGCATCAGAGCGACGGCCGACCTCCGGGGGTCTCTTTCAACGGGGGTGGGAGGGGGGGGGGTGCCCTCGTATTTATAGGTGGAGCACGGGTACCGGTGCGTGGAAAATTTGGCGCGCACGAAGTGTTTTCCGCACGTGTGAGGTTTCTTCTGTGTGCCAGGCAGTGCGCGTAGAATTTCGCGTGGGCAAAGGAGGTGCGCGCAAAATTTCGCGCAGGCAAAGTGTTGCGCCTAAAACTCCACTCCCGCAATGATGGGCGCATAATATTTCGCACGCGCATGTGGTTTTCCACCCGGAACTCCTTTCTTACGCGCAAATCCATAATTCGCCCCGAAACCATCCTAGATGGCCATCCCCAGCAGTCCAACTTCAAACAGTCATAACTTCTGATCCGTAACTCCGTTTGGGCTCCACGACTAGTCAAATCGAATCATACGGAGCGAGCTACGCTCCGAGATCATATATGGGGACGTTTGGAAAATTTTTGGGACACGTTTTCAGGGGTCAACAGAATTAAAATACAATAATTTTCACTATTCATTAATAAATGGATTTTGTCAAAAAATACCAAAAATTTACCCAAATTAAATTTGGATGTACCGATTCTAAAAAATGTTATTTTGTCATATAGAACATATAAATGTGACCAAAACTATATTTATTTAGGGTTCACCATCAAAAGGTAGTAAATAGACCTTTTAAGGAATACTAGAGTATTTATGCTTAAAATCATATTATTTATTACTTTAAGCCTCTAAAATTTATTGGGTAAATGTTAAAACATGTAAAAAATGGGTATATTAATAATGTTTTTTGTTATGTCCATGCCCACCAAAAAAATTACTATCCATTGACTACCGTTTAAAATAATATTATATTATTATTTTTCAGTATGACCCAACATTGTGTGCAACATAAGATTTCAGTGAAACCCGTTGTTGTGTTTCACGTACACCATCAAACATAGAATCCCAATTAATGTAAATTAAATATTTAATACAAAAATATTAATAAATATGAAAATGTTATATTCTTTATTTACCAGGTATGTTACATCCTTCCCCCTTTTAGGAATTGTGTCCTCGCAATTTTAAATTTAGGCTTGGAAACATCATTGAAAGTCCCACATCGTAAAAAGAGTCAATAAAAATATAACTTTAAATGAAAGAAATAAAAATAAAAAGGTCACCTGAGATAGCCCATACTAGGATTCCATATAAGAAAACATGGATATGGAAGAGAAGAAAACCATCATGTTTTGATAGAGTGTGGTAGAAAATTTGATTGTGAGATTTTTAACCAGAAAAAAAATCACAAACTCATGATGGGTTAAACGGTCATTGACTACCCAGTAGGAAAATTTAATGGACCATGTTTTTTATTTTATTATTTTTCATAAAGTTATTGAATTTTTTATGATCTTAACTAAAAACATAAGGAACCATACTTATTTGTCATGTATACTTTCATTCTTTACTATATTTTTACCACAAACTCATCTTTTCTTCGAACAATTAGTATTCAAATTGACTTGGTCACACTAAATGTGCTAAAATAAACTTCTAGATTATCAGATAATCGAAAAATTAGGAACTATATATTTTCCATGTCTTTAGACATTAACTAAAACCAAAAAGTTTATTACCAGACTAGATAATCCCAGGAAAATACTTTGTAAAAATAAATACAACTCTTAATCCCAAAAATTCAACAAACAATACCCAACATTCAGAAAATACCATTCAATAAAAAAATGCTCTTAAAATTCTTCAATGTAACCCAAAGTAAAATTGTATCCCAAAACTCAAAAGGATTTAACAACATAATCTTCCACAGTAAATCTTTACATTTATCTCTAAATAAAATAGACTGCTCTTAAAGTCTCGTATTGAAGTGTAATTAACCAAATCATATATTCTCTATGATAGGCTAATCATTTCAAAAAATAACCCAAATCACCATATGTCCATAATAAGAAAATAGATTCTTCCAAAATAAAAATCCACCATTTACCATCAAAGAAAAGATAATTATTCCTTGAACAACATTTCCATATATCAAAATTTTGGGTTACACATACTATAAAAAGTCTTCTTATGTAATCCCATCCTAAAAATTCCAAATTACAATTAAGAATTTCATCATCTTAAAATCTGCCATAACTCTTGAATCCCATATATTTTTACTTTTTACTCATTCAATGTTCTTCTTGATCCATTAACCAATCCTTACCAACTTATTCTGAAATACTTCTTTCATAAAAAAATAATGAATCATATCATAGGATTCAATAAGATCAAAACATATGTTATGAAATAATATATACCATTCATCGGTCATTGTTGGTTTCTTCATCTTCAATCGGTATGAAATTAGGTATTGGTAAACATATATTTGTACGATCTGGGTGATCCAATTCCCAAAACTTCTTCTTCGGAAATCTATTTGTATAATGACCAAGGACACCACATTTAAAAAATTATACTGATCCCTCAAAAATTACTTCTTTCACATTCCTAGAGTCAACTGGATGATTCCTTTTTCCATGGTAGGATCATGCTTTATGACCTTCATTATTACATATATAGCATCTTCCCATCCCTTTGATGAATTTTCATATGTGTTTCTTTCCACATCCTTGACATATATGTTTTTGAACATACGTACCTTTATGATTATTACCTGAACATCTGTAGGGATTTGTTTCTCACGTATACGATTCCTTATAAAATTCTCCAAAGTTCTGTTGGTCAATCATGACTCCAGATAGTTGGTTGAGAAAAACCACAACAATTCTAATTACAGCTCCCATTTCATTAAGTTCCTCATTCAAAAAACAATCATTGTTTTCTTCATATCAACTGTTACATTGTTTCCTACTAGATCTATCCATTTACTAAATCCAAAAAGGTTAGTGTGAGTATATCCGTAAATTAATCATATAATATCTTTTTAAGGGGTTAAATACTAAGATACACTCATTCATGTTATCTTAAACTCTTTCAATTTATCTAAAATAAATACGAATCTTTATAATATGCTAACCATTATTATTATGTCACTTATCTATAAATAACACCCTAACCTGTAAAGTTATCTAAAATGACATTTGATACCAACTTCAATGACCCAACCTTAAAACCTTATATAATATGGAATTAAATTAATATTTCACAATGAGGATCATTTTAGTTTTAAATTTTTAGAGATTTAGGCCATAACTATTACATTACATCTCAAAATAATTACAATGTAGACACTTCTACTCAGTTTACATTTTTTTTAAAATTAAAACTTTTAAAAAAATAGTCATGAAAAGTTTCATATTTTAGATAGCATGAATTTTCCTTGATCTCATCCTTGACCCTATTCTTCTTTAAGTCCGATGAAAAAACATTTCAGAACATGGGATGAGCATAAAAAGCTCAGTAAGGGATATAATATAATGAAATGTAACACTATCCCATCAATAAATACAAATTAATTAAACCATACATTTCCATCATAACATAACTCACGAAATCATATGATTTATAAATAACACAAAGAAATCATAAATCATAGATATATGTTATGGAATCCATATCATACTTACATTATAGCTTTCACAGCTGCGTAGGGTGTTACGTTGGAATACCCATCGCAGTATATTCCTTAAATATCTTAAGAGAAGAATTAAATTTTACCTCTATCACGTTAAACAGAGAATTGGAGAGCTATATCAGGCTCATCCTCCCAATGTTTATCACGGAACTACACGTATACATAAAAAAATCCCTAATAACCATAACATATTTATAACACATAAAAAACCATAATATAAAAATAACATTTCCACATTTTAGTCACAATATATCATTTCAAGATATTGAAATGACCAATCCTTTACCAAACCATTTTCAAAAACCATTTAAAATATTTAATAAATATATTTCTGATTTAAAGTGTCCCAAACCACATTGAAAAGTAATTAGAATTTTAAAACATTAATTCCCATATAAATAAATCATAAAACCATTATAAAAATAAGGACATTAATGAGAAATATTTATAAGAATAAATCATTAAAAACAATATTTTAGTTAAGGAGTTCTTAACCAATAGGGGGATTATTAAATACAAATTATTAAGGAATTACATTTAATCAAAACCTTATAATATCAAGAAGATTAACATTATTCATGATATAATATTCAGAATGACTGTATATACACCATATAAAAGTCAATTGGTGCATAACAACAATAAAGACTCAATGGAATGTATATTGAGATAGAATCCCACAAAAATACGGTATCCTTAGATTAAGGGTAAATCAATGAACTTAATATGTGTGAAAAATATAAATAAAACCAATATAATTGGATATTAAATGTAAAAAAATCATAGGTTATTCACATGTATTTATAGCATGAAAAATCAGTATGTATAATTTTAACCCAAATAATTGAAATCGGGTAAAGAAGTTCCCTTACAAAAAATCGACATCCTAAGGGCGTCAACTTAAAATTCCTAAAATGAGTTGATGAAAGAAAAATGGGTATTTCATCACTTAGACATAAAATTTATAGAAATAATGATATTGGAGAAAGTATACCAACATTAAAATGTATCCCAACATTAGAATATGTATGTTAAAGGACATTAAAAAATAATTATTTGACTAAAAGAGGAAGGTGAAATTATCCCTTACCAATTTGGTAACTTACAAAAAATACACCTCATGAAAGAATGATCAAACAATGAAGATGTAAATACCATAAATTCAATTATATTACACCATTAATACAATCATGGGAAATACATACACCACACAAAATCTAATAGTGGATAATAAACCATGAATCTCAGGGGAATAAAAAAGGTGAGATGAAAACCCCTTACCATGTTGTAATCAGTCTAGTCATATGACCAAAAGTTAATAACAACGAAATGAATCACATAATAAAATAAATAGAAATATTATCATGATAATATATATCAAATGTTAGTACACAATACACCACATGCAATAAATGAGAGGAAACAATGGAAATCTCACAGAATTAAAAGTGAGATAAGAAACCCCTTACCGCATGCCTGACTTGAACTGTTCGTTCTTTAATCTCCTTAATAAAAAACGAAAGTTATTTTATATTTTCTTAATAACATTATTCAACTTTATTAATCCTTTTATATCACTTATTACCATTTTATAAACATTATTCAGTCATTTATGTTTGTAATGGTGGTTTGGTCGATATTTAGTACTTGAGTCAAAAATGAACTTATAATTACAAATTGTCCATGTGGTCAGAAATAAATTATCTCCAGACATATATTCATGATTTATATATCATATATATAATATATATATATATATATACTATATATATGTATCTATAATAGTACATAACATTTGGAGATAAGAAATAAAACACACTGTTCATGTAGATGGTAAGTCGTACATACACATGAATGCTATATTCATTTCTATTTCATATTTAATGGAATGAAAATGAAATGATAAATAGGTATAATATAATTCCAGTTTAATATAATATATAATTTCATTATATTCATCCTTTATACGTTCCACGTTTGGTATGAATGATTCATATCCCTTTGAGGGGCGGTAGTCCACACTTCCACAAATTAAATAATCGTATTTACCCACTATAGAAACCATAAATGTATTATATAAATGAAAAATAAATATGCATAGAAACAATATAAATATAATATATATCACATAAAATTATAGTGCCATCTTAATTTCCACCATTAAAGGTCGTAGGAGTAGATTGAACAATCATCGTTTTGTGAGGTAGTATTTCGCAATCCACAGAAACATTATGTTCTTTACCCACTAGATGGAGGTGTGTGTAATTTTATTCTGAATACTTCTCATACCGACAACCTATTATATTGAGTATAATTCTTTTATTATAAAATAATAAAATAAAAAGAGTTTAGGGGGTTAAATAAGTAAATTAAAGCCAAAAAATAAGAGAAGATGTTACCTTTAAATCGGGTATCTCCCTTTGGATTGAACCAAAAGGTATAATTGAAATGCCTTCTTCCTTGGGGAAGGCTTATTGGAGGAGGAGAGGGTTGTAGGGAGATTAATAGGGTAGTGTTTGGTTAGTCCAAGGGGCATGAGTAGTGTGAGGAATGGGTTTAAAGTGGTGTCTTTTTTTAAGTGGGGGGAGGGGCTCTTTAGGAATGTTTGAAAATATTATTTTATTATATAATGATTTTCATTTAAAAATGTCAAAAATTAATTAAAGTATAAGATAAGATGATTCATGTTCAAAATAAAATCATCCAATAAGAATTGGATAGGTTTTGGATATAGTTTTAATCATAATAATTTTATTTATTTAAATCAATCACTAATGAGGTAAACAATGCATCATTATTGTGTCATAAATATTATTAGGTATCTGATTTCTAAATATTATATAAAATATATCATGATGTAGGAAATATTTTTAGATTTTAAATTAATATTTATATTCAAATAGATAACTTATATAACCCCATGTAATAATTGATTTACTAAAAGATATATATTTGCGTCATTTTTGTCTTTTCTTTAAATTAATTAATATAATGTTTCATTATCACTTCCATGTGGCTCCATGGGGTCCCAAAATAGACCCAAGAATAACCATGGTCTGAAATATATCAACCAATAGGATTATGAAACATGTTAGTGTATTTTAATATTATTATACAATATTTTACAACCCTTATTTACTATATTTACTTTTTAACCATGGTAAATAGAATTTTTTCTGAAGTAAATATTCATAATGTCTAAAAATAATAGTTATCTATTTACACAATTTAGACCTCCTGATTCCAAATATGGAATAAATGTTTCCAAATTCCTAACACCAATGGGGAAGAAATTAATTTAATATTAATTCTCGCTCTCAAAATAAAACGGTTGTTTTTAAGAAATAATAACTATCAAAATATTGACAGTTATTTATGTCCAATATCAAAGATAAATTACTTCTAATTTCCAACATTGGTTTAAATGGTAAAAACATAACATATTTACTCTTTAATAAAAATTGAAAATATAATCTATCCTTATAAATTAAATAGATTAAAATGTATTTTGGAATAAAATTACAATAATTTTCACTATTCATTAAAAATGATTTTTATCAGAAAAATACAAAAAATTTACCCAAAGTAAATTTTGATATCCCGATTCTAAATAAGAATTTTATTATTTCAAATATAACATATAAAAATGACCAAATCTATACTTTACAAGGGTTTTCCATCAAAAGGTTGTAAATCAGCCTTTTAATGAATATTAGAGTATTTATGCTTAAAATCAGATTCTTTCTTATTTTATGCCTCTAAAATTTATTGGGTAAATGTAAAAACATTTAACAAACACGTATATTAATATTTTAGTTAGTTCTTTCCATTCTCACCAACACAATGGCTTAGCCTTAACTACTATTTAAAATAATAATATATTATTATTTTTCAGTGTGACTTAACATTTTGTGCAACATAAGATTTCAATGAAACTCATTGTTAGGTATCGGGTACGCCATCAAACATAGCATCCCGTTTTAAGTAAAATTAATATTTAATTCAAAAATATTAGAAAATATGAAAATTTTATATTCTTAATTTACTTGGGATGTTACATTTATGTTGTAAAATAATTAATCAACATTAGAAAAATGATCATGTAATAAAATGTTACCCTACTACAGTCATTTTTTGTGATCCGATGGGCTTTTAAATCACCATATATTTATGGATTTTTGTATCTCATATTTTAATTGATCATTTAATTATTTGTGATCAATTACCTCAATCACCCAAATAAATATTTATCTTCTTACTCTATGTATATATCTCTACTTTCCACTAATGATATCCTACTAAGAGACCAAGTTATATCATATTCTATATGACCTTTGAACTTCTCGTTCACTATTATAAATAGTATATTTTATTAGCTCTTCCAATGATATGTGATTTAAAAAAAATTATCAAAAATAAAACCTTATATTTCTATTATCGAGTATAAATTGGGATGATATAATTTATTTAGTGCGGGGAGAATGTAGCGTAATAGAAATTGTAAAATAGTATATTTTACTTGATAACATCTAGTTCACAAAATACCAAATATAGAATGGAATATATCCTCTCAATAATTTATCATATATTTAACATTTTAAAAAATTAATATAGTATATATCTTTCAATGCACATAATACAGAGTTAGCTTGTGTTACAAGAAACAAATACTTTCTTTAATTTCATGCATTACAAATAAGACCAAGTTTTACGAATCAAAAATATATTATTAAAATAAAATTATTTAATAAATTAATATATAACCTATCCATTAAATTGATCACTATGAATAGTCTTAAATATTTTATGTTAATATTGTATTTACAATAATATAAAATTACTTCATCAATTATAAATTAATTATAAATTAATATTACAAGTAATTGAATATCAAAGAAATGATTTTATACCAAAAATGATGTTTTATCGAAATATAAAATACTAATTTATATAACCTAATGATATTAATTTAATATATATGTTTTATATTCAAAAAAATCATTTTTACATTGATCAAAATTATTTTATAGAAATAAAATTACAATAAACCCAATTTTATGCACAAAATAATAAACATTTTTCTAAAGTCAATTTTGCTGACTATGGATGGTAAAATGTCATAAAAAAGTTTCTGAATTTTTTAAATTTAGAATTAAAAATATATTAAATTTTGAATACGGAATTTCAAAATTATCTTAGTGTGTTTTTTAATTTTTCATTGATGTTCCATTTTTTAATGAATAGTGAAAATATATAATTTTAATTGAAAATAGAATTATCATATAATTTATTTTTAAATATAATTTATATTTTATGTATTTTAATGTAAATTTAGTTAAATTATATATCACTAAATGAACATTAGTTTATTGTAATCAACTTCACATTGATATTGGATGTAAAAACATTTCAATATTTAGATCATTTTTACTATAATTACCCTCTTTGTTATCTCGTCTATGGGATTAAATTTAAATTAATTTCTATCACATTTTTTATTCTAATTTTTGAAAAATTGATTCTCTATTTTTAATAATCATTATTTATAAATTTAAATATTGCCAAAAAAAATTTAAAAAAATTTATTATTGAGTGTCGTTAAAATTATTTGCAGTGATTATGGTGAAATTAAACATCACAAGGGGATAATCCATTATCTTTAGGCCAAAAGTATCATAGACGCATGTAGATATAATATTTTCTGGATATATTACGACCATTTACTACATTTAATCTTAATTGGATAATTATTTTTGGAATATTATGTAAGGGGGGACTCTCAATACCTTTTTTAGAAGATGTCCACTCATCAACCATTGTAAAAGGAACTCACCACTCCCACTTCTTCACACATTTGAATCTATTTGGATCATCCACAACCTACCCAAATAATATCCCAACATCCATAAAATACTACTATAAACCTAAATATAGACATAAATGTTTCCAAACATGTAATTTTCTATGGACCAAAATGAGTTACCTGAATAAGAAGTAATGATATACAATTATCATATTTTATTAATTTACTTATCCACAAATTAAATATTTTTTAAATAATTCTTAGTTACTAATATCATATCATAAATATACATGGATTTAGTAATGATAATATTTTAAATTACACATTCATAATCAACCATCACATGTGATATGTAATAGCCATTTGTGTGTTTGGAGGACTACTACCTTACAAATGGATGCCCTTCATTCTTGAATTTACTACATTTAATTGTTTTAAATAATGATGGAATTACAATTCTCGTATTATAAATATTGAATTTATAATTTAATTATGGTTTAATGTATTCTTGTATAACCATACCATCATCTCTTCTATTTTTTGGAATACAATAACATCATTTTTGGAGGGGTGGACTATAAACTTCTCAATGCAATGCAATTCATTAAATCATTATATAGAATGTATTAATAATAGTTTTAAAAAAATATGTGATAATAATGAAATCAATATTATACTATATTTTCAATATACATATATATAATTTAATTTTTATTTCTAAAAGTAATATAAATTATAATAAATATATATATAATTATTTTGTATTATAATTATATCATGGTTTACATTTTTATATGATCAAACAAGATCTACATAAGATGAATAAAAATTAACATGTCAAATCATACTCGAAAAATTGTGTATTTATTACCCAAAACACTCAAAATAATGGAAGATAATTAAAGGAAGGATAATGATATATTAACAAAAAATCAAATATGACATTATAAATATGAATATAAGAATTTTATAAGTTAATAACACGATTAATCCGGTATACATGATGATAATGGATGTTGCCCTAAAAGGAAATGCAAGATAATGGATTCCTGTATCGATTTTACCTTCGTGAGAAAAGCTCCATATTCAAAATTTATTTAAATTTTGTGGTGCATATAATTTACTTATTATGTTTAATGTAATGCATAATTTTATCTTCACAATATTTAATGATTCATTAGATTTTATTAATTTCATCAACTTTTGATTCAAATGTAACTAAGTGGTAAGAAATTTCATATCAATTTAATTTCATTAAGGAATACTATAATATTATTCATCTAGATTCACTTATTCGGTGTATATAAAGCCATTTTGATGTATAATATCAATAATAATTTATTATTCTTGTTATTTATAGATTCAACTCAGAATAATTCATCTACGTGGATATTATCAGAATGATACCAAATGGTAATTTAACTTCATAACTCAATTCTATTCCATTGTGTTATATAACATCCTTGTTGTCCTTAATATTTTATGATTGTGTGTATAATTCATTTGAATATATGTTTATGTAATTACACTTATGATATTTTTCCATTAAAATTGATACAGATAATTAATTCCTTGATTAATTCTCTCTTAAAGATTATAATCATTTTTGGTGTTTATTTCAAAATATAATTCTAATATAGATTTTTTATTCATAAAATTCCATTGAATGAACATAAATTATCATTGTTAATAAACCCATTGATTTTAATATATTATTATTATTCATGACCACTTTCATGTAATATAACTATTTATTCTATATTTAGTTATGAAATAGTTTTTCAAAATTAAATGAAATTTTATTCAACAATGTTTTGAAAAGATAATTTTGTTTATTTTTTTATTTATTGAAAAAATAACAATTCATCTTTACTTGACTTTTAATAATTTGTATTTATATCAACATTATTGTTCCTCTATATTATTTATGATTTATTTGCTTAAGGAGGGTATTTAAATTCACTTACATGATTTATTTGAATCATCCCCTTGAAATAATCAATTTCCATTGATCATTGAATATTATATTTCCCCTAAATATCCATACCATTTTTCATGGATATGATTATTTTATAAAATATATATCATTTTAACTATGGTGTTAACATTAAATGTTTTTTATATTTGGGTAAATATTGATAAATCCACATCTTTTACCCAATGTATATATTTGTTGCTGTACACACTAATCATTAGTTAAATAGATCATTGTATATGTGGAAAACGATTTCGACTGGCACAATACCGATAATGTCACGAACCGAATCTGGTCGCCGCCAAAACCGGCACAAAACCCGACCCGCAACATGAACTAAAGGGTTTTCCTGATCCCCATGGGTGGAACAAGTGTCTGGGTATCATAAAATGATGTTTGAGAATGATTTACCCGATTTTATTACCACTAAACAACAAATGAACTCAATAAAACAAATCTGGATTTTTCAACTAAAATCATCTTTTAAAAAATTTCAGAACTGAATTATATGATTTGAAACAATGTAAAAGGTCCATTAAAAAGGATTAAAAAAAATTTATAGCCCGTAACCTACATGGAAAGAGGCACCACCCTCAATCCATCTCTACAATACTTTGCCACTAAGGACATGCTAGAAACCCGGACCACGAGAACTAAAAACTATACCCAAACTATGACAAAAAAATTACCAAGTCTACTTACACCCAAGGGTGTAATTAGGGTGTGATCCAATTCCTAGTAGGATACCACGACTAAGATATTCCAAGCGATAAACAATCAAAGAAGAAAAACATGCACGTTTTCAAAAACATGTAATTTCTAGTTACAATTTCTAAAATATGAAACTTATAAAAAACAGTTTTCAAGTGGGATAATTTATAGAATCAATAATTTTAAAATAAATAAAAACACTACTGAATTTTCTAGACAAATATACCATATGCTGACAGTAATCATAAAGGATTTAATGAGTACATGCAATAGGAAATAACCCCTAGGCACTAGCTCATTGTGGGTCACAGGTACCTCGTATATCGGTTACAGTAACCATCACTAATATCTATTATCGTGCACGATCCAATAGTAGGGAACATACCCATAACCTATTGGTCCCCTATCATCATCATCATAGTTTAGTTAGAGTTGTAATTTTCAATCGTTCAAAGTGAAACTAAGTCTAAACCCCACAGATTCACTAGCATACTAGTACACGTCCACCCACCAAGATACCCGGGTATTCCCTTTGTGCTCAAACAAGTTCCAAAAGTCAAGAAATCTACTTTTCGCATGAAAATATCATTTAATCATAAAAATTTCACCAAACATCCCACATGTATACCACACAAGTCACAAAATTTCACTTTTCATTCAAATTGATTTGAAATCCGACTCACACCAAAAAAGCCAACAACACTTTTCACATTTATTTAACACTTTCAAAAATCCATTAAATAGTATTATAAAACCATTCCAGTATAATAAAAATCACATAAAAGCCCACTCACATGCTACATAAATACCCATTTCGTAACCAAAATCCATTTTCCACATCACACTCACACACAACATCCCACATCACTTTCACATCTCTTACACACTTTAGTAAATCCTTAAAACATTTTTATAAAAACTTTCCAAGATGGAACACATTAAAAAACATCCCCATTAACATTTAAAATGTACCATTTCAAAATATACACACTCCAAAATAGTTTTCCAATATGGTTTAACCTCTTACATAAATCATTAAATCATTCAAACCTTTCGTAAAAAAATTCTAATGTGTATACCCAATCTTTTCTCATAAAACCCATTTCAAAACCATATTTCAAGTACAAAATCACATCAATACCCTTTATAACCCGAATTGGAATCCCCAAAATCATTTATTAAACTACCCCCAAGTGTTATACAAATACCTCAACAATACCACAAAAGATCCACATGAAAAGAAAAAGTTTTCAAAATCACTTTCAATAAGTAAAATAATGTTTTACACCATAAACCCATTAAACAAACATCTTTAAAACCTGATGGCACACCAAGACTCAACCAAATCATAATTTTCAGCCCAAACAAGATTTATTAAACCAATTTCATATGTTATAAAACACACCCAAACAATACCCCAAGGGTAACACATGAAAAATACCCAATTTCATGCTAAAATGAAACTACAAAATTAAATCCTTAAACAAATCCAAAATATAGTTTTCACACCATAAAAAACATATTAGTAACATGAAAGATAAGTAATTCAAGCAAACTAACTCATCTATAAATTTTTACACATGAAATCACCTACCGAAAGTGTCGAAACCCTAAAATATTTGGGCGAAACATCAACCGCACCACATCCACACCTCAAGGAAGTTAAAAGAAAACTAAAACCTCAAAATTTCACCCATATATCAGTAATTTAGAACCTATTCATGAAATATAACTTATGGGAATTTTATAAATCATGAAATGGTGAATAAAACCCTAAGGAAAGGAAATAAATCAAAGAGAGAATGACTTACTTGTAGAAAACTTGGAGAAAACTCCTTAAATCCACAAATATCTGAATCTTCATGTAACCAAAACTGGTATGGAGGCTTGTAGGGCCCATATTAGGTCATGTGGGGACTGAAATGGGGGGAAAAGAGTGAAAATTGGGGGATTTGTGAAAGAATCATTTTACCTCTTTAAATCTGGTTGATTTGAGAACAATTTAGGAAGCTCGCCCCAATCCTCATGGGATATGACCTCCATAGAGGCAGAATAGCTAATGGGGTGAGCCTCATGTTTTTGGATTCCCGTTTGAGGTAGAATCTCCAAAAAACAGTAAAAAATGAAAATGTTTTATAAACAAACAATATTCATTTTTAAAACAAGAAATGGGCTTCTGGGCAGGCCCCATCCCTTAAATTAAAACCCAAATCCACCATTATTACGTATTCCTAAAGAGTCCAAATTGCAATGGTGGTGATAATAGGTCAATATAGGCCATTTAGGAATTAGAATGGGTGCAAAATATTAAAAAATAAAAAATCTCTAAAATAAAAAAAAATTGGTTTTTATATCTGGAAATGGGCTCACGGTTTGACCCAAATCATGAAAACTCACCCTTTCCACGGAAAAAAGCTTGGGAAACACCCCAATAAAATCTAGAATGGAAATTAATTGAAAAATAAATTTAAAATAAGTCTTTAATGTGATAATTCTCCCCATCTTGAAAACATTACGTCCCTGTAATGCCACAGTAATTTGAAATACAAAAACTAAACCCAACCGATAAACCAAGATGTGCTTCTTTGCCAAGCTTCGCCTCCAAAGGCAAAAACACCTCTAGTGATCAATCAAGAAACATTACTCTCACAAACAAAACATACACCACATTCCTAAAATGATCAACCACATTCATACCTTATCCTAAAATAAAACTCCTCAAACACTATTCGAACAAGACTCATGTAATTCACTCAAACGAACAACAAGTTGGAACAAAGTTAAACTTACCTTACTTTAACTAAACCATTGGGTGCTATCCAATCCCAATGCTTAATCAAGGAAGATTTTGGTTGCTATATAGATTCTAACAAGACTATCTACACCAATCTAATCCCATGGACAAATCTATGTTACTGGTACGGGGGACACAAATACACTCCCCACCATAATAGACAACCAATATTTTTTCGAGATAGAATTAGGACAATAATATGGGGGGCCTGAACGGACTCCGTTGTACATAGGGTAGACTTCCATTCAAAATTTCTGAAGGAATATACATGAGAATCAAAGTGGGTCACCCCACCATAAGAACTAACCATACTAACCGACCAGCATGGGCCGACGTAGAGAGACCCAAAAATTTCAAGGTTTGGGAAGGTCACAGGGTTAGTTCGCACAGTTTGTGAAACCCTAAACTAATTGTTCTGATCAATCATCCCACATGAATTCCTGTAACATGGTCACTATTAATCATTCACAAACCATGTTCTCATCCTTTTTTTCAAATTTCCAACCATTCTCTAATGACTCAATGAAAACCAAAGGGGTAGGGAATGACATTGGGAGATTCCATGGGTACAAGGCCCTCCAACTATTTCCCACAAACGTGAACAACAGAAGAAATATGATGATACCGGATATTTAAACTCTTCCAATATTTCATATTTATTATAGGAATTTGTACAAGGGTTTAAATGACCCTGGGATTTCCCTTGACTACGTGCCAGTTTATCTCCGAGACCTATGGCTGGAGCTCAAATTATTGAAGCATATTTGGCCTCACAGTTAGTCTTTGGAAACCCACTGAATGATAATTCTACTTTCAGTGCCACCAAAAACTACACCGCAATCCCAGATAAGTTTTCTAGACAAAACACATTCTAGACTCACTTTACCCTATCTCAATATTTCACTGAAACAATGGATTAGAAGATTCACAAACATCAAACCTTGTTTCTTTGGGTGAGAAACAATAGAAGAAAATAACACCTACACTCACCTTCCTCTAAAATAGAATATTTTGAAGTTTTTCCAAGGGAGACATTCACCCCAAATAAAAGGGACTCACATAGGATTTCATGACATTCACCTTTACAGTCAATCAAGGAAATGACATCACACGACATCATTAAATATGACCAAGGCGACTGATATAAACAATGTATGGTGAGGGACCTTATACAACATCCCAAAACAGCACACAATTCTAGAAGGTGGCCACAATATCCTCTCATGACCAGATTTCCCACACTGGTACTTTCATGTGAACTCTTTATTCTATGAGACTACAAATGGCTGAGAGGACCTCTTAGACATGATCCAGATACTCGTCCAGGCTAACAACCCCAGACCACTTCCACCTTCGGCAAATCAAGAAACATAAGAGGCTAAGGTATTTCTAAACCTTCCATAATCACTCTCCCGCTACAAGAGGATACAAAAAAAACCATGAAATGAAAGGGTGTAGACTCAATCTAAAAAGTTAAGGAAAAATATTACTTACATTGATCAACTGGAGGATCTTCCAATGAAAAAACAACATGGGTTTCAATTCAGTTGTGCACAAACTATTAATGGGGCATACCTAATTCAATAAGAGAACCCAATGACCCAACCAACCTGGTCCATTGGTCAAGACATACCTCAACCAGATCCAAACAGATGAGGGGAAACATCATAAATTCTTCCCAAAATATTCTCAGAGGATACCACTAATCATCCCTTCAACCCCGCATATTGACCAAACACAAAACCAAAACACTATTCAATAGGAGGGGTTCTTAGACTCAAAACATTCCACAACATCACCACTTCCAAAAAACACTTAACACACACCATACCAAACCACTCATCATGACATAATGTTTTCATTTTAAAAACATATCTTTGAAAATAAATGGGTCAACGGTTATCGTATCCCGCAATGGTACCTAATGGGCCCCACATATTCATGTTATTATTTCACACCGGGCTACCTCCTCATATTCATCCCAAAACTCATCCAGTCATGCCATTTACCATCCATCGTCTCATATAACCCCATTCATGTGGTCTCTCAAGAAAATACCAAAGGTTAATACAAAAACTCATTCCACTTTTCAAAACCAAAATAATCAACCAATACAACCTTTTTCTCAAGACCGCTAACCACGAAATCAATCAAAAATTACCACAAAAAATGTTTCAGAAAGTCATAATCATTCCAAAGAATACTCACTTTTAGGTTATTCACAACAATTTCAAAACATCTCATACCCTTAAATCACCTTTCAATAGTTTACAAAACTCTATTGGAAACACTTTTTCAAAACAAACCTTGACGTAGTCTATGCTTTCAAAACAGGTGAAAACACACCATTTTCCATTCTAATAGAATTCTGAAAATTTAGTTCTCCATTTTTAAATATCAAACCATTCCCTATTTATTAGATAATCATTTCACAAAAACATTTCTCTTCATAAAACCAAGTCACTCTTAAACAAATGTTCCTAGATTTTAAAACAAAAGAACACAAGACAATGCGAGAGAAAACTAGTTTCAGTGGGTGAATTGGACATATGATTTGCAGACATATTCTAATCACTTCACCATCACAGAGAGTGTTCTAGTGAATATCCATGGCTCCAAATGACTTTCTAGGCCCTGTGATCTCACCAAGACCATTAACCCAACTCTCTTTTAATTTCCCCTAATCATAATCAATCTAAGACATCCAAAGAACTCAAATAAATCCCAACTTCCCCTGCAGACTCGAATCTTTTCTTGAGGTGTTGTGATTAGGCACACTACCCATAACTGATATACCATGTCCCAAAAATCCTAAATCTATATTATCATGACTGTTCCCTAAATAACGTGACCCAAAGTGTTAAACAGAACCTTCTCTAATACCATTTTGTAACGAACCGAATCTGGTCAACACCAAAACCGGAACAAAACCTGGCCTGTGACATGACCCGATGGGTGTTCCTGTGCCCATGGGTTGGAACAAGTTCCTGGGTATCATAAAATAATGTTTGGGAATTATTTACCCAATTTTATAATCAGTAAACAACAAATGAACTCAATAAAAAAAATATGGATTTTTCAACTAAAACTATCTTTTACAAAATTTCATAACTGAATTACATGATTTGAAATAATGTAAAATGGCCATTAAAAAGGTACAAAACCAAAAATGGATATCTTAGAACTCTCAAGGAAAGGGGCACCACCCTCAAGCCATCTCCACAAGACTTCGCCACTATGGACCTGCAAGAAACCCGAACCACTAGAACTAAAAATAGTACCCAATCTGGGACAACAAAAATAAAAAAGTCAAATTACAGAAAATGGTGTAAGTAGGATGTGATCCAATTCCCATTATTATACCACCACTATGATATTCCACGGGAAAAACATTCAAAGATGAAAAGCATCCATGTTTTCAAAAACATGTAATTTCTAGTTACAATTTCTAAAAGTTGCAACTTAAAAAAAGAAGTTTTCAAGTGGGATAATTTAAGGAATGAACACTTTTAAAATAAATTCCAAAGCTTCTGAATTTTCCAAAAAAAAATATACCGTATTCTGATGGTAATCATAAAGGATTTAATTAGCACAAGTAATGGGAAATAACCCCTATGCACTAGCTCATTGTGGGTCACAGGTACCTCATATCTCAGTGACATTAACCATCACTAATATTCATTATTGTGCATGATCCACTAGTAGGGAACATAACCATAACCTATTGGTCCCCAATAATCATCATAATAGTTTAGTTGGAGTTGTAAGAGTCAATCTTTCTAGGTGAAACTGAGGCCAAACCCCATAGATTCACTATCATACTTGTACACGTCCACCCACCTAGATACCCAGGTTTTTTGCATTGTGCTCAAACAAGTTCAACAAGTCAAGAAATATACATTGCACATGAAAATATCATTTCCTCATCAAAAATTCACCAAAACTCCCACATGTATACCCCACAAGTCACAAAATTCCACTTTTCATTCAGATTAATTTGAAATCCGACTCACACCAAAAAAGCCCACAGCACTTTTCACATTTATTTAACACTTCCACAAATCCATTAAAAAATTTTATAAAACCATTCCAATTTATTAAAACACACATAACATCCCACTCACATGCTAAATAATACCCATTTCGTAACCAAAATCCATTTTTTACATCACACTCACACACAACATGCCACATCACTTACACATCTCTTACACACATTAGTAAATCCTTAAAACATTTTTATAAACAATTTCCAAGATGGAACTCATTAAAAAACAGCCCCATTCACATTTAAAGTGTAACATTTCAAAATATACACACTCCAAATAGTTTTCCAATATGGTTTAACCTCTTATATAAATCATTAAATCATTCAAACCTTTCGTAAAAAAATTCTAAAGAGTATACCCAAACTTTTCTCATAAAATGCATTTCAAAACCATATTTCAAGCACAAAATCACACCAATACCAATTAAAAACATATTTTGAATCCCCAAAATCATTTATTATACTACCCCCAAGTGTTATACAAATACCTCAACAATACCACAAAAGATCCACATGAAAATTACACATTTTCAAAATCACTTTCAAGAAGTACAATAATGTTTTACACCCAGAACCCATTAAAAACGTCTTTAAAACCTAATGGAACACCAAGACTCTATTAAATCATAATTTTCTTCCCAAAAAATATTTATTAAAACAATTTCATATGTTATAAAACACACCAAAACAATACCCCAAGGGTTACACATGAAAAACAACCAATTTCAAGCTAAAATGAAACTATAAAATTAAATGCTTAACCAAATCCATCATATAGTTTTCACACCATACACAACATATTAAGAATATTAAAGATAAAAAATTCATGAAAAATAACCCATCTAGATATTTTTACACATGGAATCACCTACCGAAAGTGTCGAAACCCTCAAATATTTGGGTGAAACATCCACCGCAACACCGCTGCACCTTTAGGAAGTGAAAAGAAACCTAAAACCTCAATATATTACCCAAATTATAGTAATATTGAACCGAGAAACAAACCCTAACTTGTGAGCCTTTTATAAATCAAGAAAGGGTGTAAAAAACCCTAAGGAAAGGGAATAAATTAAAGAGAGAATGACTTACTTGCAGAAATCTTGGAGAAAAATCCCTAAATCCACAAATGACTGAATCTCCATGTAACAAAAACTGTTATGAAGTATAGAAGGAGTCATAGTAGGTCATGTGGGGACTGAAATGGGGGAAATAGAATGAAAATTGAGGGAGTTGTGAAAGAATCATTTTACCTCTTCAAATCTGGTCGATTTGAGAATGATTTAGGAAGATTGCCCTAATCTGTAAGGGATATGAGCTCCAAAGCGGCAGAATATCTTATAGGGGTGAGCCTCATGTGTTTGGATTCTCATGTGAGTTGAAATCACCGAAAAACAGTAAAAATTAATATGTTATTAAATAAAAAAAATCATTTTTAAAATAGGAAATGGGATTCTGGGTAGGCCCAATCTCTTAAATAAAAACCCAAATCCACCATTATTATGGTTTCTTAAAGAGTCCAAATTTCAATGGTGGTGTTAATAGGTCAGGGTAGTCCATTTAAGAATTGGAATGGGTGAAAAATATTAAAAAATGAAAATGTTATAAAAGAAAAAAAATTGGTTTTTAAATCTGGAAATGGGCTCACGGTTTGACCCAAATCATGAAAACTCACCCTTTCCTAAAAAAAAGATCATGAAACCCCGAAAACACAGAAATAATGGAAGTTAAATGAAAAATAAATTTAAAATAATTCATGGATGTGATAGTTGGGTCCTAGTTATAAATACATCCATGATGTATTGGTAGTCTCATATAATGAGTTTGTTTTCTAGCCTTAATAGATTATCACTATCTATGTTTTTAATTGTCTTATAAATTCTCTTAGAATGTAATGGTATAACTTACCTGGGAAAATAAAATCCTACAATTAAGATTTTCCTTTATTTTTATTTAGTTTATAGTATCCACGAGACTTTCAAAATGAAAAAAATCTAGCGATTAATTTCATTATAAGTATAATATTAAATGGATATTTCTTAGTAAATTTTTATGACATATTTATTATTCTTTATCTGCTTATTTAGAAATAATGTTTCTTTGGTAATTTACCTGTACATATTATTCATGAACTCCCTCTCAATTTATTCACTACATAGAATGTGTGTATAGTTATTACCTATAACATCCAGACCCAAATCACCACTAAACCGGTGGTCGGACTGGTCACCACATGACCTCAAGCGCGTCTCCCCATACGAAAGAGGCAACCGACTAGCAGTGAGGGTCTAAGGATAGTTTGTGTGGAGACTATACCCTCATTTTAGTGTTCCAAAATATAGAAAGGCAATAATTAGCCGAAACAGTCTAATAATGATAAAGCAATGGAAAATAATTTATAAATCTTGTACAAAACAAATGGCCAATGCCAAATTATACATCAGATGCATGCATGACATGCTAATGATACAAAAGTAGAAAATAGTGAACAAAACAACATGCTTTAAATTCCAATGCATAAATAAATAAATTATGACTCAAAGCCCTAATGGTGATCTCCTCGAGCATCCTGAGCCTCCGCTCGGTCCTCTGCTGCTAACTTCCAAGTAAATGCAAACAACATAGTCCTGTAATAAAATAGAGTCTACTAGGGTACCCAGTGAAGTGGCGGCCCGAGTAGGGTGTGTGATATAAATCTCAGTAGGCCGGGACCATCGGTGTCTACCCCAAATCCAAACATCTAATAAATAATTTAAAACACGTGAAGGCATGCATAAAATAATGTGAGCTGTATAAAGTAACTATATACTCAAGTACATGCTTCAGCCCTCAGCTGGTGTCTGAACATACACTATTCATTTTTCATGCATACTCAACAATAATTACATAATCATTTTTCATTTATCAATTTGTCACATCTTATTATGAAAGTCCGGAGATTCATCCTACACCTAACATCCCCCGTATAAGTCACTTAGCACAGATGTCTCTAAAGACCATCTATGTAATCAAAGTAAATACTGAATCAAAGCTTGTGCTTTGGCTTGGATAACGCGTCATAAGGTATTCAATTTAATCTTTCATATATTATGTCTATTCCCATCCACTAAAATATTGATTCGCTCCTGCGTCAGTCCACTAACAGTGGTTCACCGAATTCATTAATAATTCTAAACCCTTTCTCATAATCTAATCCCAAAATCATTATGTCACAAACATGTTTATTTCCCATCACTTCATTTCATGCATGAACAATTGGACCCACAGTCTAATGTTAATTAATGGGTGTATAACATCATTTCTAGCACCCTCATAGATATTCAGAGCATTAGTCCATGTCTCACAACCCATTGGTATTTGGAGCATCATTCCCTGCCCCATAAAAGAATATTTTCTTGCATGCTGGGTGTAGAACGCCATGTCTAGAACCCAGTGAGTATTCGGAGCATCAGTCCCTATCTCACAACCCATCTATCAATCATACATATACATTTATCATTGGTGATTCCTTAACAAGCCTAAACCTATCTACTCAAACAGTGATTCATCCAGGACAATGACAATCTAAAAGCACACCATAATCATCACAAAACATGTTGAAAAAATCCATGATATTTAGAAACCATATAACACAACATATCATATTTTCAAACAAATCTATCCAAGACAACGTACGTCATGGGAAACTAATACACATCAAAAGTACTCCTGGATAACAATCGTAATAAAAAATGAATTCATAATCATTATTTAATTCATGAAAATTAATTAATTCAAACATTAATTAATCAATCGTTATCTCTTTAACCAATCATCAATTTGTTAACCATTTACCATTTAACATGAAATAATTAATCCCTCCATTAATTATTACCAGTTTCTTATTATCTTCTGAACATGTCAAATATTCGATATTCCAAATAATCTGTAAAAGCGGCAATATTTTTCCAACAAATGACTTGATAATTAATCCTACCATTAATTACCCTATAACTCATTATTTCTATTCAAATCATTTAAATGTTTAATCTTATCACTTTAACCACATTAGACAAACATGCTTAAACTCAACCCAAGTTCAAATCCTTGCTTATCTCATGTGGGAAGAATTATTTAATAAAATCAAAAGTGTCATTCATTGAATATCATAATGATGGAAACTCACATTCCTAATTTATTTAAAGAAATTATTATTCATAAATAAAGTGTTAATGATTTGGGACCCTACATTAGGTTTTTGATGAAAACCACCACGAATGAAGAACCCTCAAGAGAAACAGGTTGATTCTTCAAGAACATGCCTTTGATCACTTCTCCTAGAAAAACCAAGACCAAAACTCATCATACATGTCATCTACATTGTTATATTTACCCATAACAGGCGTTGATATGAGAAACTGAGAGAAGAGTTTATTTAGATCTAAGTAGATCTAAGAAACCAAACAATAATGAAGAATAACATCTACCTACCTCAATAATTCGGCATTGAGTTGCCAAGAGAAGACTTCGGATCGCCTCCAAAACACTTGGGAGATGTTTTCCAACCATCAAGGGAGAGTAATCCTAAGTTATAGCCACCTAAGAGGAAAAACAATCCATCTAGAGGCTAAAACATGTGAGATCCACTTTTTTAGGATCTCACTAAAGTGCATGCACGGTTTGACAAACCGTGCGCTAACCGTGCATTAGGTACTGCCTCGGCCACCCCTATCGAACGACCTCATCGCACGGTCTCTCCTAACCATGCACCAACCATGAGGAATCTACTAACTCAAAACTTCAACTATGCATAGCTTGGCCGCACAGTTAGACAAACCGTGCGCCACCCGTGTGACTTCCCCTGTGCCTCAAAACTTTAAATAAAGTTCGAAAAAATGACATCTTAAGGTGTTCCGACACTCAGAATAAAATTATACAGCTCAGTTTTACAAAGAAAAACCCATTGATAAACTGAAATTGAATTTTAGAGTCATTCGTAATTTTAACCAGGTTCAAAACATGGGATCTTACATTATACCAACCATAAAAACTTCTCATCCTCGAGAATCCATCTAGAACTACTACTAAAACAACTGACCTACCAAGGTCATTTAATCTCACTAGAAAAGACGTGTTGCGTTCGCAACGCCAAACACACCTTTAACCCTTCTCAAACCTGATGGATAAGCCTTTTTAACTAGATCCAAAGATTAATCTAAAGCTCAATCATTGAAACCGATCTTATATATTAGGTCATTATAAGTACCTTGTCTACGTAAAATGTTGGACCTCGATCGAAGAATGGAATATCTTTCTCATGCTTCCCTCAAAGACATCGCAGACCCAAAATCCACTTTCTCCCTTTATCTGACGATGTTCCTTTAAATCTATCCCAAAACCATCCTCCAGTATAACAAATTCCTTACCCCACATATGGTGAAATTTACAAGTCAAGCCATTGCAAGGCTATTTTAAAAACAACTGTTCCCAAACATGAAAAAGGAAGTAGCCCAAAGAATCCACTTATCCCACATACTACCCAGATAACAACCACTCATCAATCCTAACAACATTTAAAATGTAACGTGGCACAAGACCGATGGTATATTAGTGTCTCCATGATGAGGTCAAGATAGGGAACATGCTCGTCGTGTCCAAAAGTGCGCACTAAGAGAAAACCGAGGCCATGAAGATAATCAGTCAAACCATTACCAGACAACTATGTCCTAAAATCTTGGAATCACCTGCCAACACATTCATCGTGAATAAAGTTGAAATACCCACTTTATGATTTCCCATGACGTCTCAATAAAATATCAGCCACTAACCAACATGCTAGATTAACCACAAGATCGGCATGTCAAAACACCTGGGTCATCCGAAAACCTTTCCATGTATTGCAATGAAATTGATTATTTAAATCTCTCATCACTCTACATGGAGTTTACAAGAAATCGAACTCAACAGTATAAGAAGACTTATTACGGAGTAATTTTGCCCTATACAACCATTTTTCTAGATGACGCCATAACCAGTCATCCATTACTAATAAGAAAGGGGAAAACGACCAACAAAGAAGTCGACCATGCCCGAGGCACATCTAACCAACTGACAAATAACATTACTCGATGCTCAAACCCACAAAAAGGTCAAGAAACACATCACCACCCATTCGAACAAGGGTGTTATAGGAAACTAGAAGTCCTACCTGGGACAACAGCACCCAACAAATCCAAAAGAGTGAGAAAACCATAGCGCAAGCAAGGCATTTAACTTTTGACGGTGCTACCGACCACAGGTTTGCCCTTTAAGATAAAAAGTTGTCATCCCTAAACCGGGTCACTTCAGACAAGTCACTAGGCTCAAAATCCAAACATAAGGCCATTTCAAAAAATAAGAACACCTATAGAAAGTACACATGCTTCTGTTCCAAGGAAACTCAAGAGAATTCTGAACTACCCTTTACATGAGGGTTTTAAATAGTGGACACCACAATATGTTCCATTTCCAAGCCTCTTATATTTAATCACTTTTAATCTTTTATCGTCAAATTTTTTATTCAAAACATCAAGTACCATTTTCAAAATTCCCCAAGGAAAAATAGAAAAGTTTCATAAAACTCCATTTTAAAACATTTACGTTAGTTGACATCCCATCATTTTAAAAAAACTTATCAATATAAATTCCTTTTATGAAGATAAGGTGAACTACGAGGATCACATTTTATCCAACCTGGGTTCTCTATAAAGAAAACCAATAGCAAATGACAGGTATTAAAATTTTAAACACCCAAATGGGTTATCCCATAAAAACACTCCCCAACGGACCTACTTGGGTCCAGTATCATTCAAAAAGCTAGACAAATTATTTTATATCAACATTAAACATCTTTCATATTTATAAGCATTTCAAACGGCATCATGTCATCACATTTAATATGAGTCATCATTTCCCAACTCATGAAGCGCCCATACAATCCATGGATTGAAAATTGGCTCTCATTAATCGATATCAGTGTCACTTTAGAAATTAACATGATCAACCTAATTGTCCAAATTATATGGATGGCCCCCAACCAATCGATAAATCACCCATACACCTTATCGCAGGATTTTGTCTTCCTTTTAAAACAATCAAAATTTATTTAAAATTTTATCATTAGCACCCCTTTCACATATCAAAACTTTTTTTACATGTTAGCATAAGCAGAAAAACAACAACATGATATAACACGGAAGCATGTCACAACAACAAAACATGCTAATAACTCAGGTAGTATGACATATAATCCCCCAATCTTGTTAAATCTATCACTGTAACACGCTATCTAGAGAGGCATGCTAAAACAGATCAAACAAGGCATTGAACCTGAGGAACATAGTCTAAATTAGCAGGAATCCTACTAATGCAACTACATGGCATGTTATATACTTGACATGTGAATATCTAAGCGAATAAGATGATACATGTATGAAACTTATTTTCTATATCAGGCCAAGAAAATTATTCTTTTCAAAATTCTCAAAATCAATAAACAGCAGAAAATAAACCAGTCACTCAAGGTGAAATCATATCAACTGTAACCTCTAATAGTACCAACATCAATTCCCATCCCTGGACACTTGGTTATTTCCAATACATGAGATGATCAGTCCCAGTTATGACAATTAACCCAAGGGCTGACACATTCCTAGTCTCCTGTTTACCAACCCCAAAACAGTAAGACAAAGGAAAAAAAAGAAACCAAAACCTATTATACAACTTTATAAAATCCCGACCCAACTCACCACTAAATCGGTGGTAGGACCGATCGCTACATGACCTAAAGCACGTCTCGCCATATGCCAGAGGCTTCCAACTAGCAGCAATGGTCTACAGATAGTCAGTGGGGAGACTATACCCTCATTTTTGTGTTTAAAAATAGACATAGGAAATATGTAGTGGAAACAGTCTAATAATGAAAAAGGAGCGGAAAAAATACTTTATAAATCTTGTACAAAATAAGGGGCTAATGCCAAATTACACATCAGATGCTTGCATGACATGCTAATGATAAAAAAGTTGAAAAAAGTGACCAAAACTACATGCTTTACCTTATAATGCATAAATAAATAAATAATGACTCAAATCCCCAAGGGCGGTCTCCTTGGGAATCATGACCCTCTTCTCGTTCCTCTGCTCTTAACTTCCAAGTAAATGCAAACAGCATAGTCCTGCAACGAAAAAGAGTCTACTCGGGTGCCCAGTGTAATGGCAGCCCGAGTAGGGTGTGAGATATGAATCTTAGTAGGCCGGGACCACTGGTGTCTACCCCAAATCCATACATTTAATGAATAATTTGAAACACATGAAGGCATGCATAAAATTAAGTAAGCAGTACAAAGTAACCATATACTCAAGTACCTGCTTCAGCCCTTAGATGGTGTCTGAACCTGCACTATTCATTTCTCATGCATACTCAACAATAATTACCTAATCATTTTTCATTTATCAATTACTCAAATATTATTATGATAGTATTGAGATTTAGCCTATGCCTGACATCCCCTGTGTAAGTCAATCACCATAGATGTCTCCAAAGACCATCTAAGTAATCAAAGTAAAAACAGAATCCAAGCATGTTCTTTGGGTTGGATAATGCATCATAAGTTATTCAATTTAATCTTTTATATATTTTTTCTATGCCCATCCACTAAAATAGTGATTCTCTCTTGGGTCCATCCACTAACAGTGGTTTACCCAATTCATTAATAAGTCTAAACCCATTCTCATAATCTAATAAAAAAATCATTATGTCACAAACGCATTTATTTCCCATCACATCATTTCATGCATGAACAATTGGACACATAGTATAATGTTAATTAATGGGTGTAGAACATCATGTCTATCACCCTCGTGAGTATTTGGAGCGTCAGTCCATGTCTCACTACCGATGGGTATTTGGAGCATCAGTCTCTGTCCCACAAAAGAATATTTTCTTGCATGTTGGGTGTATAACTCCATGTCTAGCACCCCATGAGTATTTGGAGCATCAGTCCCTGTCTCACAACCCATATATCAATCATAAATATATATCTATCATTGGTGATTCCTTAACAAGACTGAACACGTCCAATCAACCAATGATTCGTCTAGGACATTAACAATCTACAAGCACCCCATAATCATAACAAAACATTATGAACAAAGCCAATAAATTTAGCAACCATCTCCCACAACATATCATATTTTCAAACAACTCCATCCAAGGCAACTTAATTCATGGAAAACTAATACGCATCAAAAGTACGCCTGACTATCAATCATAACAAACAATCAATTCACACTCTTTATTTAATGATTGAAAATTAATTAATTCGACAATTAATTAATCAAACCTCATCTCTTTAACTATTCATCAGTTAGTTAACCATTTTCCATTTAACATGAAATAATTAATCCCTTTATTAATTATTACAAGTTTCTAATTATCTTCCGAACATGTCAAATATTCTATATTCCAATAATCTGTAAAAGCCACAATCTTATTCCAACTCATGAATTGATAAATAATCCTACAATTAATTACCCCATTATTCAAATCATTTAACTATTTAATTATATCACATTAACCAAAGTATCCAAACATTCTTAAACTCAACACAAGTTCAAATCCTCACTTCACTCATGTGGGTGGAATTAATTAATAACATAAAAAGTGTCATTCGTTGAATTATCATAATGAAGGAAACTCACATTCATAATTTATTTAAAGAAACTATAATTCTTATATAAAGTGTTAATGATTTGGGACCTTACCTCGGGGTTTTGACGAAAACCACAACGAACAAAGAAACCTCAGTAGAAATGTGTTGATTCTTCAAGAACCCGCCTTTGATCACTTCTCCTAGAAAGACCAATACCAAAAGTCATCATACTTGTCCTCTAAACACTTATATTTACCCATAACGGGTGTAGATTTATGAAACTGAGAGAAGGGGAGATATAGATCTAAGTAGATCTGTGAAACCGATCAAGAACGAAGAAGAACATCTACCTACCTCAATAATTCATCTTCGATTCGCCAAGATAAGCCTTTGGATCACCTCCATAACGCTTGGGAGTGGTTTTCAAACCTTCAAGGTAGAGTAATCCTGAGTTATGGCTGTTTGGGAGGGAAAACAAGCCATTTAAAGGTAAAAACGTGTGAGATCCACAATTTGGGATCTCGCTTAACTGCTCGCACGGTTAGTTCACACGGTTCGACAAACCATGCGCTAATCGTGTGTTAGCTGCTACCTCGAACACCCCTCTCGCACAACCTCATTTCATGGTCTCTCCTAACAGTGCACCAACCATGTGGAAGTTACTGCCTCAATACTTCAACTATGCACAGTTTGTCCACACTGTTAGAGAAACTTTGCACCGCCCATGCGACTTCCCATGTGCCTCAAAACATCAATCAAAGATCGAAAAAACAATATCTTAAGGTGTTCCAAAACTCGAAATAAAATTTTGGAGCTCAGTTATAAAAAAATTACCTGTTGATAAACTAAAAAGAATTTCAAAAACAATCGTAATTTTAACACTGTTCAAGACAAGTTATCTTACATTACCATTCCATATTTATTTTTAACAATGATTAACTATTTAATATTATGTAGTTATCCCTTAGAGATAATTCCAGAGCACCCTTATTTTCATTCCTTTATTTATAAATCAATGTAATTTAAGAAGAAATATATGAAAGGATATGCTAATTGGGAATAATGTTTTCATCCAAAGAAAATCAATTATATATTAATTAATGTATTCATTTTTAATATCAGAGTCATGTATGTATCTAGTATACAAAGACTACTAAAATATTCAGACTTTCAGGATTGGAATCCTTTTAATCATGTTCTTGTAATGGTAGTAGACAATGATTCAGAGCTTTTTGGGTCCAAGTGCTAAAATCATATTTTATCAGTTGTATGTAGCGTATGAGGGCAAGGATGTTCGATCTCCTCAGAAATAAAAGATACAACATGTTATCTCAGTTTAATCCCCATGTATTTCAGATCTTTTCTCATCATTGTGTAATATCTCATATATGAATATATGGTGGTATAGATATACTCAATATGTGTTATATCACATATGATTTCAATTCATAATGGACAAACTCATGTGATAATATCCCATGGACGAGCATTAAATTTGATCAATGAGATGAATCTTTTGGATATCTATGAGGTTAGATCCTCTTGAAACATGGATTTTAATACATGTATAACTATGTGATTTTCGATGTCCTTGAAGAGATTTCAAATTTCTTGGGTTAGAGACCATGTGGATTGAGTTGTCTAGTCATGTGTAGCTGAGTATTGGTTGAGATAATGTTTAATAGTCACTATTTACTGGGTTCCCTGGGGATTTGGATTAGTGGACTATTTCATTTTATTTTTCCATTTGGATTTTTTGTTTTATGGTGAATATAGGGTATTTTTATAGTTACCCCTACTTTTGATCTGGTCACACATGTTATATATTGTGAAGACGAGAGACCTTTTGGCGGTGTCCTAGGAGGATATTGAATTGGTAGTGTATAATAATCTAGACTGAACAAGGTATATTCTAGTTCTTGACTGAGGTGTATTTTGGTGGAGTCATTTTTCAGCAGTCCCATCTAGATATGCATGTTTCATTCATTTTTCCATTTTATTGGGATTATATATTTCTCTTATAACACATTCAAAACCTTTTTTAGTCTAATTCTTTAATGGATGTGTGTATGGATTTCTAAATTTAAATATTATTGTATTATCTCTATTGAGTTTATATGGATGTGGATTCATGGGTATATGTAGCATGGGGTAAGTCCTCCAATGATTTTGATATGCCTATGTGGTTCTAGTCACTAGACCCATGCCTATATAAGGTGTGATTCATGTATTCTTTACTCGAAGCCTAGTATATTGTGTCATGACATCATAATTCTGATTATAGTCTTATAATACATCCATTACACTACATTATTTATTATATGGGAGGTTTGAATGTTCATAATGGTTTCCAAGACAAAACATATAGAACTTCTGTCTTAAATATACTTCTTTAGTACATATATTATTTTATGCCATTGTCATCACTTATTTTGTGAAAAAAATATTATTTTTTTGTAAAATCATAAATATTTTTATTTTTAAGATATTTAATATTTTTTTTATTCTTTAACAGGGATTTCATTTAAAAACATTGCAAAAATTTTTGGTAATTATTATCTCAGGTCTATTTCTATGGGAGACAACTCATATATACCACTTTTTTCATTTGTGTAGTTCATATACTATCCATGAATTCATTTTATGGTTCATAAAAATAAAATTTTCTGATATAAATAACAATATATTATTATTCCTTTAATGGGTTTATGATTCAAATGATTGCATTGTGGTAATGAAATTATGTTATAATCAATTTTTTTCTTTATTGACATTGATTATTCTACTAATGATGAGAAATTATGATCTAAATATAAAAAATTCCTTAATTTTATTATAATATTGTTATTTTATGAAAATAAATTATTTCTTTTTCTTTTAATCTATTTATTTATGGGTCCAAATTAATTTTATTAATGAAAACACACAATATATCGCTCTTTAGATGAACATATTTATCAGTCGATGTGCCTGTATTTTTTTATGAATAGTTTAGCTATTATAAAAAAATTAATGCAATTTTTACCCACAATTTAATTTTTTAAAAACATTTAAAATAATATTAATTTAATTATTGGAATAAGAAACTTTTTGAACACATACAGAAAATTTAAATGTAATATTTTTATTAACGAGTATGAAATGAACCATTCTTTCCAATGTTATAACATCTCAATATTTGAAGTATTTTTATATATAATTAAAATATTTTTATCAAATGAAATTATTTTCAAAACATTTTGTTAAAAATCATTTTAAAAAAATTTGATTTTCAATGTGTGATGATTATTTTTCTCTAGATATTTTCCAAGTGATTGTTAAAAATATTTTTATATAAAAGATGAAATCCCTTTATGATTATTAATTTTACTTGCTATATATTCCAATAATACTATCATTTTTTATTCTCTAGATGGTGTTGAATTATATTTATGATATTTTAATGAAATATATTCCTTATCCATATATTATTGTTTGATGAATTAATGAGATAATTTGGAATCCAATTTGATTATATGGTTTATGTGGGGATAAAATTTCTATGAAACCAATTTCATTTCTATCGGTTATAATATGATGAAATATTTTGGGGACCCATTTC
Organism: Viscum album; assembly: GCA_963277665.1. NCBI lineage: Eukaryota > Viridiplantae > Streptophyta > Magnoliopsida > Santalales > Viscaceae > Viscum > Viscum album. The sequence continues at coordinate 473,106,658 of OY728141.1, read as the reverse complement.
GTTTATTCCTTAAGACATTTTTGTGATCAATGAAATGCAATGTGTTTTTATCAAATGTTATTTTATTGTTCTCATGAACTTATATTCATGTAGAGTTAATATCTCTCTTGTATACCCATACCAAGCATCTAACATCAACATTATTATGTAACAATTCCACTTAATATTAATAATTATTTAATGTATTATATATCTATGAACAGTTTTATTTATGATAAATAGAGTGAGAGATGATTTTTACCTAATTAACAAGTTTTTTATTTTTCCATTTTAAAAAATTCCTAAAAATATTTATATATAGAATATATTATAATTTTATGTAATGAATATTAATATATTAAGATTTACTATATATTTATGAAACTTCTGTGATGTTATTGGTTATTAATGACTCATTTCTCATCAGTGGTCAGATTGAAGATTCCTAAACCCTGCACAGATTCACTGGTCACTATTTCAGTCTTCCATAGTTTCTTTAGATCCCAGCACTATGAAGTGTCACTAGAAAATCAACCCAATCTATTCATGTATCACCATCATAATCAATTCTCACAAAACAAAAATGAATCTAAGGGTTTGAACATACTCAAAGACATCTGGGAATATCGATCCAATACCCTCTGATTCAAAGTTGAAGAACATTTAAAATGGTCAAAAATATTTCTTCTAAATTATGTCATAAAAGTCTATATCCATGTGTTCTTGGTCAAAAATCAAATAAAATTTGAAACCATAGGTGATATAAAGGTGTAACACCTATAAATTGATTTATATGTTTGATCAATCTAATTTAGATCAATCAAAGGATGTGAAATTTTACATTAATAAAGGGATTTAAATTTATATTATGAATTTGTAATTAAAATGATAGAAACCAAAAATTACCTGTGATGGAAAAACTAATTGACATATTTTTTGTGAATAACATGTCCTACTGTGATGAAAAATACCATTTGCATTCGCTTCCTCTCGATCTACCTTGATCTGATTGTTCTTCATTCTATTATAGGATCTCCCAACAAATAACACATGTTTTTCTCATATCAAATCAACCTATAATTATGCAGATAAACCAAGTTTATTATAATAGGCTTGATAAAGAGTAATTTAGGTCATGTGTATTTAAAAAAAATTACATATTTATGAATTTTAAACAATAAAAATATTTAATAAATGATTTATTCCAAATATTCGATGCTAACAAACCTACGGTTGGGTTTATGGTAAACAACACATTCTATAATCAATCATGGTCTCATATTTGAAAACAGATAGCCAGAATAATATGAGAAAATAAAATGAAATGAAATGATGGATTCATGATAATTACAATATATTTTTTAAATATATTAATTATATGGTCTCAAGACACCAAATAATTATGCCAACTCTGAGGTTAAATCATAATATATTCATGGAAGTCTAAAAGGGTAAAATTCATCATATAAAAAAATTGAGATTATTATTCATATTCATTAATTTAGTTTTCAGAATTTTTATTAAATTACACAAAAATATTCCCAATAAAAATATTAGTTTATTGATATTAAAAACATTAAAATGAAACAGTGGACCATATATGAGATAGATCATGTTTTATTATGTTCATAATAAATTGAACCCTACGTAAATATATCATAAATATTAAATATATTCATAACCTATGGAGTAGAATCATGAAAATGGTATGCTCATATTCTTTGTAATGGAAAATAAAGATGATACAAAGAAATAAAATGAATTTAATTGTATGGGAAGATTTGAATTGATTTAGATAGTTATACCTTATATATCAATGATCATAATCATGATTATTTGCATAAATATTGGATGTTCATAAATCATGAGTCATAAGGGAATCAATTGTCATGCTACAAGAGATAATAAAACATTGAATTGGTTCCGTATACATAATAATGGAAAATCATTTCTATATTTGTCATGAATCACTTCCAAGACCATCATAGTGGACAATGTACATTACTGGACATTTTTTACTTCCCGTTGCAGCCATGTATTACAAAATTGAGTTCACCTCCCATTCTAGACCTATATTTCCTCTCCATGTTCACTCCACAATAAAAGCCTTCCTATATCATGATATATATATCATTATCAAATTTATTGGAGGGAGTTTAAGGTACCACACTTCACATAATGAAATCAAACATATTTGTTCCAAATGAATATAAATCATCATAGTATTAGAACCGATAAAATGAAATTTCAAATCAAAAACATTTTATCAGAACATAACTATTGTAAAATTTATAGCTTACATAATCATTTCATAATAGAATAACCCATGAAAATAAATATGTTTTCATAATAATTTTTTCATTGAATAACATGTTGTAGAGAAAAGGGTTTTATAAAAATCCTACAATTAAAACATATACCAATCAAAGAATCAATATGAATGGTATTACATGATCATATACAGATTAAATAATAGGTAAAATAATATATGTAATATTTAATGTAAATTAATTTCTATATATCATTTATATAATTTCAAGAGTGGAACATATTTTTAGGTATGAAAACCATTTAAAAAACATAAAATATATGGAAAACATTTTCATTAATATTAAACAATAAAAAACAGAATATGTGATTTTGAAATCATTTAATTCATTTTTTTAAAAAAAAATTATATTACATTTTTATGAAAATTGTATTCTATTACCATTTAAAAATATTTTAGAAAATATGGTTTTTGAAGAAAATATATTGTCGACCAAAGATGAAAATAAAGTTTCATTTCAATAAAAAAATTTACACAATTATATTAAATACCAAATTGTAATAAAATACTACTATTACTTGAATATAGCATGAATAAACATATGAAAATGAAATTAATTATAATTTTGGAGATATGGAACAGAAGTTTTCATCAATTGGTGCATTATAAAAGAATAGTCTTGATAAATATTAAGAATGTGTCAATATACATTCACTAATTTGGTGACATTGAGTCATAATAATCATGATAGGGTAAAATTCAATAAACCTTTTTAAATAATTAAAATATAGATATTCATGATATAATATTTTAACAGGGAATTATATAAACCTCTAATAGAATATAGGGGCATAACACAATGTCTGTCTCAAAGATGGAAAGTCAATACATATTTCCCATACAGATTTGGAATGTTGTGAACTACATACCTTATGAAATGGATATACTAAAATGTATAATGAAATAATTTTTTTTGGAGAAATATCATAAATAAATTCATGTTATGTTCTTCCACCACATAGAATAATGATGTGGTGAATATATAATGTGTCTCAATAAAGTTAAAAGTGAGAAAAAACTATTATTCATTAAGTTTTGGCTTCTATTTTAATCATAAAAATATGATGTATAATAAATATAGGATGATTATACATATATTAATGAATAATATTCATATATATCATATCATATATTATTTCCAGATGTCCTTTTGTTAATCTTTTTAAAACAATTCTATTTCAAGGATACATTTCTGGAAATAAAAAATTGTTCTTCATTTATTTATTTTTTGTGTTAAATTTTTTGTACTTTTAATTTAATCATGCCATAATTATCTCAATAAATATTAACATTATATAATTATATTATATATTATTAATATATATATATTTATAATAAACTATGAAATATAATAATAAGAAAATAATTACTCATCCTAGTGAGATGATAGGTCATACATAAAGATGAACATTTTTTCCATTTTGTGTTGTATTGAATGAAATAATAACATATGTTGTATTAACATTAATTAATTTTTTTAAAAAAATATTGATTATTTGTTTTAAACCCATCTTTCATATAGTTCAAATTAAGCATGAATGAATCGCATAGCTATTGAGGGTGTCGTCCTACGTACATACGAAAAATATTATTATATTCCCAAAAAATGGGAAGCTTGATTGTATTTGTGCTATAAAAATACCATATTTATAATAACATAATTTAAATATTAAATATCCCATATGATTTTTTAAATCATTATAAATATCCTTGAATGGTTCTAATGTAATAAGTAGAAGACATTATTCGTGAGGTGGTAGTTTTTCATACTCAAGAACGATGATTTGTAATACATTTGACGAATGCGTGTGTGGTATCTAGTAAAAACATTAACATAAATTAATATAACTATATCAAATGTAGAAATAATATTATACAAATATTATATAAAATTTATTTAATGGGTTTGAGGAAAAAATCTTCATTGATTATTGTTACCACTCCTTGGAATATCTTCTTTTGGTATACACAAAAGGCCTACATTTGTTGGATTTCATCCCAATTAAATACTTATAGAAAGAGTTAAAGGATGTTTGGAGGACATTTATATAGAAAATAGACTATTTATAGGTCATGTGATTTTTTAATATAGGGGGGTAGTTTGTATCCTTTTATATGGAAGGTTTGTGGAAAAGATGTAAATATTTGAAAGAAAGAATTAAACATAAAATATTCATGTGGAAATTGAGTCAATAAATTGATAAAATATAATTAATAAATTTTAAGGCATGTGTACTAATATAAATGTGTTTTGGACATGTTTTTTGGTCATTTTTACAACTTATTTTCAATGGTTAACAATTATGTGATCTTATTTTTACCGTAATCGTTTAAATTAATTATAATTAAATTCACTAACCACTTTGGTAAAAAATAATATTTACCTTATTATACATTATAAATTATGAAAATTATAAATATGAAAAAAAAATTAATTCACAAAATTGGATAAAATTAATTTAAAATTAATATCACAAACGTGTCAATAGAGTGATTATTTCAACTGAAAAAAATTTAATTATTATAATGTTTTAGTATCCAATTTCAATGTGAAATTTGTTCGAATTACAAAAAAAAATTTAATAGATTTATTATTCAACTAATTATACATTACTATAAAATAAAAATATAATTTATCTTTAAAAAAATTAAATGAAGAAGTGGTTTATTAATTTAAATCGAGTATTATTAACTATTCATTAAAAAATAAAACATTTCAAAAAATATATAAAAAATTCAATATAAGATAATTATTAAATTAATAATTCCAAAATAGTTGATTCTTTAAAAAAATTAAATTTATAATACCATAAAATTTTATTCTTTTCATATTTCACAAAAATATATAAATAGAATTTTTTGAAAAAATAATACATTCAAACATATAATGACATTACCAAAAATTAAATATCTTGTTTTAAACATGATTTAATTGTGATAAAAATAATTATTTATACTAAAAATCGTGTTATAATTATTCATTTTTCTATTTCTAATAGACAGTTTATAGAAGTCGGGATTAAATAACGATTTTAAGAATACCATGAGGTTTTATCAAAACATAGTGTCATTTTTCTTGAATGCTAACCGAGTGTACTATATAGTTAATGGTAACATACTGTTATCAATATTTAAATAATGAAACTATGTAGTAAAAATGATATCCATCAATTAAACATAATATTTTTTGAAAATGTTCTTAACAAATTGGACATTTACATTCAACCCCCTTTAAAAACATTTATCCCTCAAAACTCATCACATTGATACAAACAAATGAGGATACTTATGCCTCATTATACCATCATGTTCCCATAATGTTTCATCCAATGGGTCTTTTAACCAAAAATATTGGCTAGGTGATTGTTCTTATTTTTTATTACATTCTCTGTAATATCTAGAATCTCCCCAGTTTTTCCTTAGAGGAAATATCCTAATCAAGCATTATAAAATATGATATTAGTACTGTTTAAGTGTTAGGTATGTATTTAAATAAGAAAGAAACATGGAACACATCATGGAATTGAAAGATGTTTTTTGGATGTTCCGAATGATAAGACTATATCCTCATATAGTAAATAATTTCAATGGGACCGATATACCAAAGTCATAGTTTAGATTTATTACTAAACATCAGTACCATATTCCATGGAGATATTATTAGAAACATCTATTCAATAACATAATATTCTACATCATGTTAGATATTATTATCATAAATATGTTTCCGACATTGTATTTCTTTAATGTGCGTCTGAATGGATTAAGCCATTTGTTGTTTTTCATAGGATATCTTAGGTCCCAATAGATTTATTTTTCCAAAACAAATAAATTATATTAGAGATATAGTTTTTTCTATAGTGGTTTTTTCTTAAAGGGTTTTATTTGAAATATTGATTTCAATATATTATTTAAAAAAAATCATCTAGAGTAAGGGTTTAATCCTAACAATAATTGAACAAAAAAGAACAAGATATCTACATATCCTATAAGGATTTTATTTTTATTTTAGACTGAAAATACATATTTGTTTGATATATACTGATAAAACCTAATTTTTTATCCAAATAATTATAAATACTTAAATAAAATATTTAGTAAAACCTCAGTTACCTGTTAAAAATTGTGGAATGTGGTTCTATAAAAAAACACACCACATATTTAATATATATGATAGAAATATTGTACTCATGGAATAATTATCTATTATGGATGAATCCTTTTAAATTAGTATGATGATCAACTACTACCCATATAAAATTTATCCTTTCAGTGTTTTGTGGATATAAAATGAAAAAATATATAGTTATATTCCCCCATTTAAATTATAGTATGAATAATGAACGCAAACTCCCCTTATTTTTTTCAGTTGTAAAATATTGATATTCCATGAACCAAGATACAAACTCATTGATATATCTCTTTATTCCATCCAAATAATGTATTATTTTAAATCTCTATACATATTCATGCATCTAGGATGAATAAAGAATCATGAATTATGAGAATCCATAAATAACAACGTATTCATGTCTTTTATGGAAGGAAAACATGCATGATTACAAGATAATATCATCAAATCATGATTTAGGATATACTTAGGAACATTTACATTCTTATTTCCCATCACAATATGTTTCATCTAAGGATATTTAATCATCAAATGGATAGATAGATGATACTTCAATAAAAAAATCTATTATTTTTCACACTCCACTTTGATTTCTAAATCCATCCTTATCAAATACAAAAAAAAATAAACCTGTTGTGATACTTATCCTAGATAATATAGCATTATTATTTCATCTCAATGCAATAGATACCCTGTTCTCCTTCCTCATGTTATAATTTATTGTGCATATATAATCTTTATTCATATCTATCCATTATCTTTGGATCATGTTCCCCTCCTTCTATTTTAATATATAATTTAAATTTTTTGATGAGTATATAAATCACAATTTGATCCATAACGATAACCCCCCCATATCATTAAGGGATAATTTACAATAGTTAACTCTAAATAACGAGTTGGGTAATTTTCATTATAAAACTTCAATTTGTTGAGGTATAATAAATAATAACAACATTTTTTCTAATAAAACGTCATAATACCTTCTAGGATACATCACTATAGATTTAAGAACCCTCTCTACTATAGAGAAGTTTATGCACAACTGAATTTACTAACCTTGTCTTTAGTTTATTGATATTTTACTCAAATTCATTCATCATAAAGTACTTGTCTCCCGTAGTAGTCAATGTGGTCAAAGGATTAGAATATAATATGAACTTCACCACTAAATTTCAATAATATCTAACGGGACTAGGAAATTTAAAAATCTCATTCACCATCATTTTCCTCGACCAATATTCAATAGTATCTTTCATTTATGGTTCTACTAATATACCCTCTCATTATATTATATGATTGGTAAATTTAATTCTTTCATATCCAAAATTCAATTTTTGTAAAATTTTCATATATTTTCTTCTCTCGTTGTGTATTTAGTATGTTTCTCCAGTGGTCTTCATTCAATTCCTTTCCCTTTTAGTATATAAGAAAATAACTTTTTAAAGACTACCATAATTATTCAAGGAAATATCTAGATAATCTATTCATTACATCTATTATTATAAAAATGGAATTAGTAAGTTTGATAGGCTTCAAAATATAGTAATAGTGTTTGTAAAGTGTAAGAGATGCCACCATTGGTATATTCACATTAATAACCTATTAATGATGAATTCCATAAGGAAGTTAAATCAGGAAAATTATTGACCTCTTTGTAGTTGATCATTCAATCGATCAATAAGAGGATGATGATTCTTTTATTTAATTGTGATCATTATTATATCATGAAAATCAATGCAAATTCATATAGATCCATCTAATTTTTTTACACAATAAAACATATTCATGGCATAGTGGAATACATGGATAAGTGGATCCCTTATCATTGGTTTATTATAGTCTATTATTCAATTCCTACAACTCCACTGGGTCTATTCAATAGGGAGTATTTGAAATTCTCATTCTGCCAATTATGAGTTCTAATTTATACTCAAAATAGCGTTTTGGTGTAGTTCTAGGAATGGATTTGAGAAAGGCATAAAAAATTTCCTCATAATTCTAATATCATCTATGTCATGTTTATGAATATCCAATTGAGATAAACCTCCGTTAAAAAGGCAAATTAAGGCCAATAAAAGGGGTTAAATCTCCATCAATTTTTTTGTTTTTTTCACATTGATAGATGATCATAGGTTGGATGGGTTTATAAATTGAAACAACCCTTTCTCAATAGTTATTGTTGTATTTATTAAGTTAAATCTAATATATTCATAGAATCAGATAAAATTCAATAATCTAATCATAGGTACAAACGTATTTTATGTACAACACCATTTAATGGTATTTTTTCAAAACACTAAATAATAAATCAACATGACATCCATGTTTGATGATAATAACAAAAGTGTAACTCAAAAGTCTTTTAATTAGACTCATATGTACAAACACATTCTATATCCTTTTTTTCAAGGAACACATTATCCTTTGTTATAAATCATACAAGGAATGAAATTATTGATAAATAATTTTGTTACCTCATCTTTATCAAATATGTAAATTTCTATCTAGTTTCCTTGATAAGATTCAGCCATTTATCTATTTGAGGTTCCAAATCATAGACATCCATTCAGAGTTTTTCTTTTGATAAAATCTAAATAATATAATATAACATACGAGTTTCAAAAATCAATAGTTCACAACATAGTGGAGAAAATGACCAACTAATATAATCTGGGAATTTGTACATGATGGGCTCAATAGAATGTTGTTCCCTTATTTCATTATCTAGAAGTCGATTGTGATTTGTAGTATCTGAATGAAGTTTGAGAATTTCAATGAGATTTTTCATTACAGTTCCCATAAAATATGGATTATCAATTGTAAAACCAATACATTTTATATCACATTCAATATTAATGAGGATCCATTGGGTTATATCAATATAAAAAACAAAAAAATCTAATTTAAGAAATAATAATCATAGTTGGAAACTATATATTCATAGAAATCACTTATAGGATGTCTAAATTATGAAAACATATTTAATATATAACACATATGGTTTATCTTGGATCATTAATATAAAAAAATTCTTTTATTATGGTTTATAAAGAGTTTGTCAGTATTTATAGAGTATCCCCAGGGAATGTCAAATCGGGTGTGTAGTAAATCATGTTTTTATACACAAGCTCTTAATCGAGTCTAGATCAAGATATTTTTATTCGTTGTTTCCCCTAGGTACATATATTATAGAACCACATGAACATGTGTCATCCAGAAAGAGATATATTTCTTAGAATATACTATCTATAACCTTTAACAAAATTCTAGGATATATTCATATACATTTACCCATCATTTGACTAATCCTCAGACATGTGTTTTTGGGTACCAATATTATTTTAAAATCATATTTTGTTATTGTAAAATCATCTATTTTTTTATACCAAATATAATGAAGTGATATTATTATACAAAAATTTACAACATTTTTTGGAATATTAATTACATTAAACAAACACACACCCAATGTCTATATTACTTTACTGGAATATCATACATTGAATGATTTACATTGAACCATAAGTGAGATATAACATCTCCCATAATGATATTCATAACAAGAACCATTATTAGACATGTCATACAAAATACATGTCTTCATAACCTGATGATTTGAAACATAAAAATTGTAATCTCATATTCTAAGAATGGGTAAACAAAGAAGATAATTATGTATAATATGAGTAATTATATAAAACATGATAATATCATATGAAGACCATACCCTTCATATCAATGATCATAATCACAAGTCATGGCACAAATATAGAAATTTTATAAGACATGATTCATAAGGTAATAATAGAATATTTTCCATGAGATAGTATGACCTAGAATTCGGTTCATACCCATAATAGTAGAAAATAAATTTTATATATGTGAAGGTTTACTACTAAAACCATCATAGAGGAAGAAGTGCATTACTGAACATGGTTCAATCCCAATTACAAAAAAATATTACTGAAATGAGTACACATCCCACTCAAGAATATTATTATAGAATTGAGTTCTCTACCCATTCGATTACTATCTATATCATTAGATATTAAACTCTACATAATTCAATGGAGAATCATATTGCACCCACTAGTTAGATAATTGAATAATACATATCTGATCCACACGATCATAATAATTAGTCTAATCATAACCCATGAAATGAACTGGTTTTCATACACATTATATTATATAGTAACCTGTGGAAGATTTTTATCTTTCTTAATCATTAAATCAAAGAATAAACTATGAAGATAAGTTGGATTTCATAACCATTTGATCCTAGAACATCCCATATTAGAGAAACTTGTTTCATAAACATTATTCCATACAAACATAAACCATTAAGAGAATGGATTTTAATTTTATTCATAAATAATATCCTAATGAAAGAATAAGTTAAACCAATGGATGTCATATTAGAAGAAAAATAATTTTAAAATATTATTTAATACATTTAATGTGGAAAATATCCTTAAAAAGTTGATAAATTATCTTTTAAAACATACCACATTTTCCAGAACATTTTCAATGGAATTTTATTTGAAAAAATATAAATAAGGATTGGAAAAATATTTAAAGTCCTTTTTTGAACAATAAAATATAATAATTTCCCGTGAAAATGAGCTTAAAATATCGACTAAAATATTTTAAAACATTTTTTTAAACATTTTTCTTCAGTAAAGCAGATTACCAGCAATAAAACAAATAAAATAATATTTTCATAAATACATTTCTTTAATTATCATAATTACTAAAGAGATAAATAATTATACCATTACTTGAAGATATAATTTATAAACATATGATACTAAAAGTCATGGTAATTATTGAGATATGGATCACAATATTTCATCATTTTAAGTGTAATCATAAACAATCCGGGTAAATAATGAGATTTAAGAAATGAATGTTTACAAATTTGGTGTCTTTGAATCATAATCCTGATTAAAATATATCATTATAGAAATATAAAAATATCATGAAAAAAATTATATTCATTTTATAGAATGTATAAATGGTATTATATACAAAAATTAAAATAATACGGTTTTATAACATTACTTGTGTCTCAAAGAATAAAAATTAAGACAAAATTCCCTTACTGATTTGGAATCTCGGTAATTATAAACACCTTAAATGAGTGGACCTAAAATGTATATGAAAATGAAAATCAGTTTTTGGAGATGAATCTTAAGATAAATTCAGGGGTATGGCATTCCCTACAAATAATAAAAACGTTGTCAATATCGCATATGTCTCTAAAAATTAAAAAGTGAGATGCACATCCAATACCTTTAGTTTTAAAATCCATCATACTCATTGAAAATACCATAATAATGAATATAATATTGTTAAAAATATATTATATAATTTAATCATATATGAAATATCATATATATTTTTTCTTTTGAGAATTTATTACAAATTTATTAAAAATTCCTTGTAAAATTACTTTTTTATTAATAACTACTTTGTTTTCTTAATTGTTTTGAGTTGTTATAATTTTTTCATCTTAAATTAACCATTATTTAATAATCTATTAAAAGAAAATAATGATATAACTATCATTTATTTTTGAGTATATTTTATTTATAATAATCAACATAATAAAAAAATACAAAATAAAATACACCATTCATGGAGGCGAAAGGTTTTATGTGCACATTAAAGTTGATTTCATTTTATTTTAGTGTTGAAAGAAAAAAAAGTATATGATATATTATAATTAAGTAATAAATATCCCATCATATATATTAAATTTATTTACTAAACTCGTCTTTAATATATACCATGTAAATTGTGAACAAGTGGCATCAGTTCATGGGGTTGTAGTCTTTCGCACACATGAATGATGTTATCATATTAAAAAAATTGGTATAAATGAATGTATGTGTGATATAACAATTATTGAATCATAATAAAATCAATAAAATCCAAATTATACTATAAAAATAGTATTTACTTCATTATTTACCTACTTTTAATGTTGGTAATGGAAGAATTAATGATATTGATTTGTGATGTGGTAGTCCAATTTATATATGAATAGTGATTTCACAACACATATGATTGTTGAATGCGTTGGTTTATGTCCTAAATTATAATAAAAAATTAAAAAAATAATGTAGGAACTGTGTGTACTGTATATTTATTAAATAAATATAATTTATGTGATTTGAACAATAAATAAAAAAACATTCATTGATAAACATTACCTCTTTTTAGGGTATCTCCTTTTTGTTTAGAGAAAAGGCCTTCCCTAGTTAGATTTGTTCTTAATTTAAGGATTCTATGATGGGGGGATGTTTTTAAGATACATTAATAATTATTGGATGAGCCATATGGAAAAGGAGGTGTGATTATAGGGAGAGAGCTTCAGTCATTTTATATGGGAGGTTAGAGGAAAACTTGTCAATTTTTTAATTATATAATTATTCCAACGTTTTTCCATTGGAAAAATGTACAAAATTGATCAAATTATAATATTATAGATGATAAGGTCCAAATATATTCATCCAATTGGTTTCGATCAACCATTGGTTAATTTTAAATATTATTTTCCATGTTTAACTAATAAGTAATATTATTATCTTAGTTTCTATAATTAATTTTAATTTCTTTCACTGGTCAATTTTGTAAAATATTATGTTGACCATATCAGACATTAAAAATTATTCTTATTGAAAAAATGAAATATATTTTCTAAAATAAAATTTATATAATTAATTTTTATTAATTAATCTCACTAACATTCCAATTGATCATGTTTTAAATGAGATAATATTAACTTTTTAGGAAGTTTTTATAGAAAATTTTAATTTTAATTTGTATACAAATCTCTACATTGGATAAATATATGTATAATTTAGATAATAATAATTTAAAACATATTAATTTATTAATTAAATTTATAAATAAATTTAAATTAATGTAGCATAACAAGTAATATTAATGATTGGTCACAATTGTATTAGAAAATATTTCTTTTTAGAAAATTCCCAAAAACTAAACATAATAAAATTTTGAAGTTATTAATTAATAAACTTTGTTGATTTTATCAAAAATAATTTAAAAAAATTTAAACATTATTTTTATTATTTTATTGATTGAGATAAATATTTTTAGAAGATATTATTTTTAAATACTTTACTAAAAATTATATCTTTTATAATCAATGTATTTCCATTATGTAAAAAAATTTAATTATTTTTCAAAAATTTGTTACTACAATTAATTTTTGTATGAAAAATAATTCTTTTACAGTATAAGCATTTAAATAACTACATTAATAATATGTCAATGTTTTTTAGAAGGTCAGTGTTATGTGTCATGCATGCTAACATACTGCCATGTGTATGGAATGATTAAATAATTTTGGTTATAACTAACACTTATTTTTTCTTAAAAATTCAATCCAATCTATTCTTTAAATTAAATTTATTTGAAAATAATCATAAAATCATGTATTATTACACATCATATAATATTTTTTTATATAAATGTTTTTGTTTCTACCCATAAATAAGAACTACTTTAATTTTTTCATTTTTTTGGAAATTAATCTATAACAATTGCCAAATTATATTTGTTGATATTTTTCTCATGCTTCCCAGATATAATTTGTTATAAAAGATGTATCTTTCAGTATACTATTATGGTGTGAATAATATAATAAAAATATTAATGATATTAAAATAATCAATTTAATTCTACCAAGTTTTTTTTGAGTATTTTAAAAATTAAATGATCAAAATACAATTTTTTCAAATTTATTATTATTGTTTTTAATAAAAAAATCACTAAAGGGAGATTTTGGAATGCCTTTCCATATATGTAATGAATCATGAGATCTATGATATGGACATAATGATTATAGTCAAGTAGGGGTATCTATATTTTATAATGTAGTTCAAAGAAACATTTGATCAATAAAATTATGAATTTGAGGCCATAAACAACCATAACTACCAAGGATTCAATGTTAATGTTTTGGTTCACCGGATGGTGGTGCATTGGTGCTTGTGTGTTTTGTTGTTTGAATTTAAAGAGGCATTATGATTCAAGTTTTTCAATTTAATGGGATATATGGGAATGTTTTAGGAATCAAAATTTTAATATTTTTTTAACTAATGAGGGAAAACATGCACGATTAGAAACATAGTGGGGTCCCGTGATCGAATACTAACCAATCACCCTATAATAAAATTTTTAATATTCCCAATGAAAAAAATGATTATAACTGAAATTATTTTTCAATAAAAAAATATAAATTATATATTAATATAAAAGCGTATTTATATTGAAAATATTGTAGAGGGAATTATTTGTAACCAATTGACCTTAGTGTGCCCATATCATCTCTTGAATTGGACCACCATAATTCGCGAGGGATGTTATTGATCATAATGGCCAAGAAATAAAAATAACATGATCATACCAAGAAACATGGGAATGATTTCAAAATTAATATATATATATGATATGATATAATATATGAATGTATGTAAATAAATTTCCATAAAACTATATATGTAAAAAAACAACCAAATATGAAAAGAAACATTGAACAACTAGATAAAAATGTCTAGAAGAATAAATTCAAAAAACAACATCATATAACCTATAACACCCCATGGGGATATATCATAAAAACCATATGTCACCACCATTCCAATCCCACTATTTGTAAACACGACCAAATATATACTTCCTCTACATTACTCACTTTCATTAATTTTTATCCTTAAAAACTAAGGCTACAAAAGGCTAAAAAATAATGTTTTGAGCACTATATTATAGAATGATATCACTTGGAATACATTTAATATCATTCTATATTAAAGTATTTTAAAATTTATAAAAAATATTTCAAAAAATTCATATGAAATCATTTCTCATATAACATCATTTTTTGATTTTATTTTTAATGTAATCCAATATTCCAATTAATAATGTAATATTACATATAATTAGTCCATAAATAATTTTCAATAGAATAAGATATTTATGAATAATATACATTAATATCTTGTAGGAATATAAAAATATCAAATGAACATGAAATTAATCCATCCTAAAAAACACGGGTAGAATCAAAACAAAATTATGTACACAAATAAGACCAATAAGAAACACTATTTGAGAAATATAGAACCAAATTTTAGAGATCATTAATCTTCCAAAATTTCTATATAATAGAAACCCTAGAATCACATGAACCTCACCCAATTATATATTACAGATCTATGGATCTCATGGGTCTAGATCTACACAATATCATTAGGTAGGCCCCATGTTCTAATGCATTTTAATATCATTCATGAAATGAAATTACTTTTATATAATAGTATTGAAGGCATAGATAGTTCAGTAAAAATTTATATAAGAAAATATTTTCCATTTCCATGCCATAATTTTAAAAAAAGAAATAGAAATTTCACACCACTTCTATAATTTAAAACCCATTTCAATTTGAAAACAACATTTCAAGAATTTTTCCCATCACCTAATGTGAGTAAATATTTTTTTTCCAAAGGCCCCTTATTTTTTAACCATTTATAGATACATTAATGTATCGATACATCAATAATTGGAATAAAATGATATCATATATATATGAATACAAAAATTAAACTATAAGATCACATATAACAACAAGAAATTTACAATAAAAAGAGACACATAAATCATGAAAGAAGAAAAACATCACATTTTTTAATTTGGATATTGGAAATGAGTAAATTGTTGATACATGAACATTGATCTAGGTATAACATCCCAAGCACCTAGAAAACACCATATCATGCTATTCTATAGAATATAACATTAAAATCACCCTCAATATAATAGTCTAGTTATAGAATCATAGCAAACATAATTATATTTAACACTTCACTTGAAGTAAATTGAGACCATAGATGAATTAAATTGCTCCACTCATTTTAGTTTCATGTGACTAGAGTAATATACCCTCAGAATACATTGAAATAAAAAATACTTTTAATGTATGAATACCCCCACCACTACACATTGGTTCTCCTCATGAAGGCATGGTGAACTCACCCAGGAGAATGACCATATATACCAAACATTCCATGGCCCTGAAACCCAAGATATTTGGCACAACCATGATCTACAACAATCATTTTGTGATACATGTTTAACATGGAACACTATGATACTTCCAAGGGTACATTCTTGGGAATGATCCCTATACTAGGCATTATGGCTAAATCTTTTTTATACTAGAAAAATAAACGAACACCATGACCTCCACCATGGTCATGGTCTTACCTATTGTTCTCCAACTATTCTAAGAACATAAATAAATTGGTAAATGTGTATCTCTTCAGAATTCCACATATCTGAGTTTGATAATTCCTTCCCCCATACAATCTATATATCCCCAAAAATGATCAAATAGTTTACCAAAAAAAGTGACAATCAAACTGATTTATAATCAAGGCCATATGCTCTGATATGTCATTATTGACCCTACAACACTACCTAATCGTGTAAACTAACAATGTTATCTTTTAATAAAACACCTTATAAAGATTATGTAAAATTTCCCTAGATGTGATCATATCAAAAAATGGGGAAATAATTCCAAAATAATAACATCAAATGATTTTAAATAAAAAACCAAAGGAAGTTATTTTAAAAAATTATATGATAAATTTTAATTTTTTCTTGTGTAAAATTAATGACATATCCAAATGATCCCTTGTTATATATTGTGATATATCATAAATAATGTTGATTGATGCATAAAATGAGAATTATTATGAATATTATAGTGAATTTTGTTATATTTTAATATCCAATATTTCACTTAAACAATGGTAATTCTTTTCCTTGAAGGGTTTTGTAAAATCATCATTAAGTTATTTATATTTAAAATATCACTATTGTATTTTAATAGTTTGATAAAATATTAATTTCTTACTTCATTGTCTACTAATAGTAGTCTTTTTTTGTTTACAGAATAATTTTCATATCATCGTGGTTAGGATGGATCAGATAAAAATATCCAATCTTTAGTGTCTCATAATAATTTTTATATATGCATAAATTTTATTCTATTAAAAATTTTCCAATGTTTATTATGATAATGTATGACTTTATTTTTTAAACATTTTGGTTGAAGACTCTTTGTTAAAAAACAAATGAACTGACCTCTTCTTTTGTATTAAAGGCCTATTAAATGGCTTGTAGGCCCAGTTAAAATTAAATCCCATTACATGGCTTATAAGGCCCTTATTTATGTCCAAATTGCCTCTAGTGAATAATACTTCTATAGTAATCAGAATGCTACATTTCATGCTATATATATTTTTGAAGAATTTTACAACTCCATTAATTTATCTTGTAATATAATACAATGTCATTTAATCATAATGTTAATTAGTTATAAAATTTCATGTTATTACATTATTTATACATTATCCTAATATTGTCAATTTTCTAATTTATTCACAATAAAAACATAGATATACAAATAATGAAAAATATTATTGTTTTTTATCATTAAAAATCATTTTATTGGATGATAATTATTGAAAAATAATATTTCCCAAAAATATCAACCTTTATTATCATCACAATACAAGCCATATTAGTGCATCAAAAAATATTATATGAGTCTAATGCTATTATGTAAACAAAAAATGAAACTGATAATGATAAATATGTTCTTATCTATTTCATTTATAGGGTTTAGTTTTATCATAATAGTCATACAATATTAATATATATATTATTTGAAAAAAATTATTTTATATTCTTCTCCATTGAAGAATTATTATAATTTTTAAAATAAGAATGTTTTAAAATTAATTTTTCCTCATTTGGAAGAAAATAATTTATTCTCTACGAATGAAAATATAAGATGATTTTAAATTATATGAACTAAAAATTTTCTTATTCTTTGCAACAATTTTAGTAGAGGAGGGTGAAGATATGATCCTTTGATCACTGTTTGGAATGAATGAATATTATTGAATATAAAAAATAAGCTAGTTTGGATAATATAGATAGTTTTAACATAAAATATAAATTACTATATTGATTCAATTAGGGATATTTTATAAAAAGATGATTCTAGATAACTCTTCCAAGAAAATTATTTATGGAAATAAATGTTTATATATTAGAATTTATAAAAATTGATTGATTTTTCATTATATTAATGATTTGGAAGTAAATAATATTTTTCCAGATATGGATTATTCTATTTTCTAGTATATTACATTAAATGTTATCTTATCATATAGTTTACTTTAGATATTGGATAATTATATTATAGTGTATTCACTATTTATATGATTAAACAATCACTATAAATCTTATCAATAATTTCAATATTTATTAAGTAGAGTTTATTTTATTTTACATTATTTTATTATTCATAAAATTATTTTTATACTAAACAAAATTTTACTATTTTTTTGAAAATTTATTAAAAAATGAAACAAGATCATGGAAATATTTTTTAAATTATGTCTTTACAAATGTATGGAATCCATTGTTAAAAAAATATATGAATGAGTTTATTTTAAAAAATAAACAATATATACATAATATATCATACTTCTGATCCATCCAACTATATATATTTTAATAATCAAATCATCCATACTCCAACTTTCTTGACTATCATATCATGATCTTCATGTCATTTTTTTCATCTCAAAAGAGCCATTAATGAAATTATTGGATATTTAGTGGATTAGGGAGGTATATTTCATAGTGTTTCATATCCATTATGTATTTATATGAATTCATTTAATAGAGGTGAGTATTTTTAAATGTATAAATAAATGAAGAAATAGAAAACCTATTATTTATGAATAATTATAGTTATTTTATTTCTAAATGGTTTTCAATAGATGGTAGTGACTCTTAGTATTGAATTGAGTAGAGATTATACAGTTCTCACAATGTGAAAACATATACGAGGGTATTATTTTTTTATATTCATATAATAAAATACCAAATGATTAAATAAAATACATTCATTCATGAAATAATTATACTCCCCCAAGGTCAACCCATTGAATTGAACCAGTAGTCCCAAAATTTTGAATATGATTATTTAGATTGAGAAAATGTTATGAAATATATAATTATATATAATTTCTATATAACTATAGATAATTAATGTATCAATATCAATTCAACTTCTAAAAGAAATGTTTTTTTGAAAATTAATCTGAGTTTATTAATTTTGGCATGACCAAGATCAATTGATGTATGATCCCGAACATTGTGTAGGTATGTTCTTCTTTAAAATTAGTTTTTAACCCATTGATGTTTTATAAATAAATGTTTATCAAGTGTATGAGGAGGCTTGGGGGGGTTTAGTGTTATAGACATGAAATAAATGCGATAGTGGCCATCCATTACTTGTTTTATGGTTAGCGCATGGTTAATGATAACCATGAGCCCAAACTGTTCTATATAAGAGGAGGGGGAACAATTATGAAAATTGAACAAGGGACCGAGCCATGTTTTTCAGGATTTTATATATAAATTTATAGAGGTTTGGTGTATAGTTTGTCTAACCATACAGAGCTTCCCAGGAAATCATGTGCCCTCAAACCTCTTGGATGGTGGTTGCACACAGTTTTCACTTTGTATGTAAAATATTGTAGCCAAACCATACACCCCTTTAAAAGAATAAATTTTCCATTTCCCCATTTTTATATTATGTATCCAACCCAATTATTCCCAACAATATTCTCCCACCATTTGTTATAGTATAAAGAATCCCCCAATCTCCCCAAGCATGGTTCTCCCTATATTCTTGGTTGTTTTGGGTTTTGATGATTATTGATCAAAGACCTAGGTGAGTCTAATGTTCCTCTTTCATCTGATTCCTTTATCAAGGTTTATAGATTTTATCATCTTATTTTGAATTCCTGACCACATGTTTTTTGGCGACTCATATATTAGGTATTAAAATGGTTATTAAATCCATATCTAACTCTATGGTTAACGGTGGGTTCATCATTGGATCTGATGGTTGTTATTTACATGTTTTATACCATGGTTTTATTAATGATTTTTGCATGTGGGGTTATTTTCACGGTTTTCTCTAGTTTTTCATATGGTTCAATAGTTTGTCCTTGGTTTAATGGTCAACTAAATAATGAATTAATATCCTCATGATCCTCATGGGGTATATGGATATTGTCAACACCGATTTGGGTCCACCAATGGGTTGTGCCTATATTCCAGAACATTGGACATGGAAATGTCAAGCACAAAAATTAGTTATATTAAAATAGTTCCCAAGATAAAGGTGTTGAAATTTTAGTTAAAAATAAAATTGGAACCAATTGTGGTTTTTTATAGTGGTTGTTATTTCCATAAGGGATTTTTTGGAATAACATGAATTGAGTTGTTCATAATTAAGAAATTGTGATAATTGATTGATGAAGTGTACATGAAATGTATATGTTTGTTAATGCTTAAGAAATGGTTAAAATGTTAAATGGTATAATTATTGATAATTGATAAATGTGTGAAATAATATTATATAAGGTAATTGATAAATGGTATAAATGGGATAATGTATAGTGATTATAGAACATTCCCTATTAGTTATTACATGGAAATTGTTAAATGTTCTAAATGTGTTAAAGTGTGGAAATTGATGAATATATAAAACAAATATTCATATTGAATGTGTTGAATGTACTAAATGGGTTATGGAATGGAAACACAAATTTGTTAAATGGGTTATGATAATTATGTGTTAATGGTGGTAATGGATTAAATCATGTGGTTGATGTATTTGTTCAATAACATGTGTTTTTCTAATGTTATGTGTATTAATTGATTATGGTTGTGATATGGTATATATGGTAAATGAATAAGTACGTATGTTCACCTATCTTTGATGTTGTGGGGTATTTCAGTGGAGGATCTAGAATGATATACTAATTTAAAATGAGGCTCTAAACCCCATCCCATAAAGCAAGAAGATCAGGATCTGGTAGGAGTAGGTCCTCAAAAATAATATATAATAAAAAAGGAGTTAGACATACAAGGGGTTATTAAATAAGCAAGTGTGCAAGACACCACATCGATCCAACTACACCATCAGAGCACAATAATCTAGGGTCGTGAAAGACAACATCATATCAAGGTCAAGTATAGCCTTTTTGGCAAGTGTATCAGCAACCTGATTGGCCTCCCGGTATACATGAGAGAAAACCATATGTAATTGATTGGTTTGGCAGAGACATTCAACCCACTGAGATAGCACACACCATAGCACATTTCGCATTATAGTGCTCAGTGCATGAACAACAATAATTGATTCAGATTCAATCCAGAGCCATTTCTTGTTAAATTGTACAACATACCTTATCGCATGGATCATGGCCTATAGTTCAGCTTCAGAAGCAGTTTCATGGCCAAGGTAGTGATAAAATCATCCCTTAATGAACCCACGAAACGTGTGGAAAACTCCTCCGCATCCAGCTGGACCCGGTGCCCCTGATGCGACTCCATCAACATTTACATTGAGGCACGGTGTAATCGGTGGTATCCATTTGATATGTTTAGGCATCCGAGGTTTGCGTGGATGTCCCGAAACACCAAGAAACCTAAGAGTATGGAGGTCAGAAATGGTGTTAAACATTACAACATCTTGGATCACTAACACAACATACATGTCCCTGTGGATGGAGCTCATTCCCTTCCAGACAACATCAACCACACCATCAAACAAATCCATGTTCCTCGAGTCCAACAAGGATAAAATAACCGCTGCAATAAAAGCAGTAAAGAGGCTGAAAATATGCTCACAACAGCGCACCTATAGCATCCCAGACAGAAGATCAATAATCTGGTTTTTGGAATCCACTGCGAGTCCAAACAGCACACCCAAATAGATTCAGTGTTGACAGGATTGATCACACTCCATAAACAAATGTTGTGTGGTGTCTTCCACAGCCCTGAAAACATCACACCTGGATGCCATCTGAAATCCAGCCTACTTCAAGTGTTCAGAAGTGGGGAGTCTATTTTTCCAGATTCTCCAATGTAGGATAAATCGGGCTGGCTGAATGAATGGAGCTCTGAATTTCATCATCCATGTTGGGGTGTGGTCATTACCGCCACATGAACTCTTGTATAATTCTTTGGTGTCAAGGATCCCATTATTGCTATGTATCCAAATCATTTTGTCACAATCCATAAAAGCATAACTGTTAATTTGAGATAGCACATCATCAGAAATATTCAGATCATGAAAAGACTGATACGAGATAAAATCCAAGATGGATAATGAAGTAAATTTAGGTGTGACATTCATGAATTGTAAGGGCTGGTCCAGCCACAAAGTGCACCAACAGCTAAGATTGGAATCCATGTTGACCAGCCATTTAGAATCCTATAGTATTGTTTCATAGGCCTGCTTAAAGGAATCCCATACCCAAGACTGGAGGTGGTATTTATATCCATTAACCAGACGCTTTGTGAACCTTCCTGACATAAATTCATCATCAACATCATTTTATATCATCCTCCAAGTGAACTTTCCGATCAGACCGTCATTAAAGGTACGAAGATCCTTAACTCATAATCCTCCCATTTCTTCAGGTTTGATGCATTCCTTCCACCTCACTATGACCAACATTATTTCAAAGATTGATCTTGTCCATATAAAATTTCTCACCAGGCTTTGAATTTCCTTAATCATCCCTCGCGGCCATTTGTAGAGAGAGAATGATTAGATGAATTTGGATGTAATCCCTGAGTTCACAAGGAAAACCCTCACAACCATGGACATAGATTTCCCTATCCAACTGGAATGTTGATGAGTAATGACAGCATAAATGCCTTCAAGATATCGTCGTTTCACCCTTCCCCAGAAAAGAGGCACCCCAAGATACTGAAAGGGAATGAATCCCCACTTCACCACAAGGCAATGAGTGATCCCATTCTTTTTTTCCTACAGTAATTCCATTTCCCAAAAACAATTGAGGACTTGTCCCATCTTATGGCCTATCCAGCCACATCCTCATACTGAGTAAAATGAGCCTTAATATTGGATATGGTTCTTCTTGAAGCCTGCCCCAGCAATAAGATGTCATTAGCCTTGAGAACATGGGATGGGGCATGATCATTTATACCAACTCTCATCCTCTTATAAATACCCATATGAGCAAGCTCATTGATACATCGTCTTAAGTAATCCCCTTTAATGTAAAACGGAATACCCGATAATGTGTCACCTTGCTAAACGCCTCTTGAGCAAGAAAAGAATCCTCTCGGTGCACAATTCTCAAGAATTGACATCTGTGAGGATCAAAGAATAGTTCTAATCAGGTTCAGAAAAGAATTCGATAACCCATGCCTGTGAAGTATCTCAATTAGAAAACTCTATTTAAGGGTATCAAAAGCCTTAGAAATGTCAATCTTAATGGAAACATTCCCTTCCTGTGACTTCCCTCGCATGAGGTTAAAACTATCAGAGGCCATGAAAAGGCATTGATGTATGTTCCTTCCAGGGACAAAACCAAATTGATTTACAGTGATCATCCCTCCAAAAAGTCCACCCATCCTCCACATAATGATCTTGCTGATGAGTTTAGGTATTTTTTCCCCAGAGTAACAGGTCTGAAGTCCTTAATTTCAACTGCATTTTCCATCTTTGGAATGACTGCAATGAAGCATGAATTCATACCATGGGGCATATATGAATGGGAGAAGAAATCCTTTATGGAATTCTCAATGTCATCTTGAACAATAACCCTGTAGAACATTAAAAATTTATTAGTGAATCCATCCGGGGTCGGAGCACTCTCAAGATTAATAGAGAGGAGAGCAGATCTGATTTCCTCCTTAGATGGAGGTCATGTAAGAGACTGATTCATCTTCTCATCAACACAGGGGATGATGTTGTCCACCAGGTTAGTGGAGAAATGCTTCCCATTGTCAGAGTACAAACCTTTGAAATAATCAACAAAGGCTGATGCAATCGAATTATCATCAGAATAAATATGGTTACCAATTCTAATCACATTGTTTCCAGCACACGCTCTATTCTCCTTATGTAGTCTATTGAAGAGATTAAAGTTCCTATCACCATCCTTAAGCCACTTAACATTAAACTGATTCCTATCCAGCCTATCCTTTACCATGACAAGATCATCAAGATTATTCTGCGCTATAATCTCTTACCTAGACAGGGTGGGCTGATGCTCATGATCAATCTGAATCTTTCCAAGATCATCCTCATATTTTTGAATTTCCGCATCAATTTTAGAAAAGGATTTTCTTCTCTGTTACATTAGCAATCCTTTGAGATTCTTTTGTTTGACAACAATTCTGTAAAGGGGACTCCCAATGGGCTCATGCCTCCAAGCCTCCAAGGCAATTTCCCTACATTCTGGGATGACAATCCAAGCATTATTAAACTAAAATGGTCTGGGGGATGACCTCATCCTCTGGAAATTGACATCAACAATGATTGCATTATGATCAGATTTATTCTTGGGAAGAGTAAAACCAGAGACCCCCTGTATGTCGGTATGTTCATCAATTTTCACAAGGCATCTATCGAGTTTAATGGATTGATTTCCTTCCCATGTGTATGTGCACCATCTGAAGTCACTTCCAATAAGAGGGATCTGAATTAAATTATAGGAAGCAATACACTCAAATAAATCATAGGCTGCAACCCCAATAAATCCATCATAGTTTTTTCCTCAGGCGTCAGAATAGTGTTGAATTTAGCAACAAGCATCCACCTTTGATCCATCCTAAGTGATGTAGCTTTAAGATCCTCCCATAGTTCCCTCCTCCTCAAGTAAGAAATGGAGTCATAAACAAAAGAAATAGAAATATTCTATCATGTAATGTTAAAACTAAGCAGAATGTTCGGAGATCCATTAACAAATGAGTTAATTTGGATGCAATCATGTCTCAGGACCCACAAGTGATCCATGTTTGAGCTATTCTGATTGATGAATATCATATTAAATCCAAGGGAACTCCATTTGAAGCCTTTCCAATTTCCCAAGAGAAGCTTTAGCTCTGCAATACTGACAAGAATCGGTTTATAGGTCATAATATAATGTTGAAGGGCTCTAACCGTACGGGTGTTTCCCAGCCCTTGACAATTCCAATATAAAATCCTCATTAACACTGAGCCCTGCCCCTTGTCTGGGGGCCCTCTGTTTTCTCAACAACACTTTGAATTTTACCTTTCTTGCCTTTACCCTTGTTAGTTCCCTTTGAGGTGGATTTGGAGGCCTCGCAAGGTTGGACAGCCTCACTGCTCTCCTTATCTTTACTGACATCATTCACACCAGCCTGCTAGTTCCTTATAGCATCATCCACACCAGAAACAACCTCAGGACCAGTAGTCCTTTCGGCATCGACCTCTTCCATTTCATCAGACCAAAAAATCCCACTCAAAGGAGTGAACATGTTCTTACATTTCAGGTGGGAAGGATCAGTTTTAATCTCCTTTATCTTCCTAGCCACTTTTGAAGGAGAAACTTGGACAAAGACTCCAGCTAGGTCATATGTAGTTGCATGAGCAGTGCCTGGACCACACCCATTTTTGCCATTGGCTTTAATTTCAACCTGCTAAGGCCTCAAGGTTCCTACTATAATGTTATCCTCACAAGTAGGGATCATGTAGACAGCAACATGTTCCCCACTGCTCTCTTCACTCCCAGAGGCATTGGTGGGGGTGTTTTGATCAGCCACCTACTTAGACATTGCCAAATGGGCCTTTTCATTCACAATATGTGAGTTTCTATCATCAGATTCTCCCAGAGAGACCCCCTTCCCTAAAACATAAACATCTTGTTATATCCTCTGCTAAGAAGCTAATCCTTGATCACATTTATAAAGCTCAAAGGTAGTATTCTCAGCCTCTTCCAGTTCATTCCGCACAACAGCAAGCAAGGAAACCAGATTTCCAGATGTGACTTCATTTCCAGAAGCAGTTCCAATTGCTAAGGATCCTCCACTTCAGCGAGAGGGCCGTTTCCCCCATGAGGCTCCCCACAAAAAGTAATGGAACCTGTTCAAAACCACCATCACCCAGTAAATACAATTCCACTGCCTTTCCCTTTCTTGTATTTAATATGGTATCATCTTGACCTTTTTCATTACAAATCAAACATGTTTTATCCCTCCGGCACTTAGAGGTCAGGTGACCAAAGATTAAAAAGTTCATACAACATTTGGGTCTCCTTTCATATAGTATTTTCAATTTCATGCTATCATCCCTTGTTGTGCGGAGAACATCTTTAACTAAAGTGCTAAAAAAGTCAACATCAACCAAGACACTGGCATAATGCCCATATCTGGGATTATCTGTTTGTCTATCTAGATGAATTGGATTACCCACATCCAAGGAAATGTCCCATAGGATGTGTGGATGCAAATAAATCCAGTTAAGCTTATAAATCTGAATCCACAGTTGGGTGTGCGTGCATCGAACTGTCATGGGATCAAAATTCATATCCCATTCTGGGATACTTAAAGAAGCTAGGGTTCAAAGATAAATTACCTTTTCTACACACCCTCATCTTGCTCTCATCACTCGGAAAGACAACTTGGTAGTATCACTTTCCCATTATCGTCATCCTCCAATCATCAAATCCCCATAAATCTGTGATACTTTTTGTCAATTCTTTGAATTTCCATAGTTGCGCCCCCTTGGGGGTGAGATCCTGAGAAATAATCGAGTGCCGACACAAGTTTAATCATTCATCAACAACTTCTTTATTGGTCAAGAAATGAGCAACCCTTCCTTTCTTAATCACTCATACATGTGGTGGAGGGCCAAGGTTAGGAAATGATGTTCCAGATGTTCTCTTTACAACATCCACAAATTTCATCAGTTCACCTTCTGGGCTAGTGTGAGAAGAGACATTCCTATAATTCTTGGAGAGTGCAAAAAATTCTTTGTGTCCAACATATTCTCCATTTACACAAGCCACATCATCTCCTCGTATTTTCTCTGAGGAGTTATCAGTAGATCCATGATTTGTGTTTATCCCTAAAACCCCTTGAGCTGCCATCCCCCCTTCCACCTAAACACCACCCCATAATATTTAAGGAAGGGAAGGCGACTAAGGATCTATACACCTAATAGATGACTTTGATTTGACTAACTACATTGATTCTCCAATGTAAGTGTGATGTTAATGTTTATGAATTTTTTATCCTTAGAGAGATTTGGAACTTGATTTACACCCTTATGCTTATTAAATGATCATATTATTCTATTCAATGAATAATTTCAATTCCAAACCCATAGAGTATTTGATTGAAATGTATTTCTTAAGGATGATGATATAAGTTATAAAAATGGAAATAATTGTGGAAACTTTTAGCGTGAATATTGTAATGTATTGTCAGGTGAGTTATATTTTGGTTGACGTTTTTATTTTTTTCATACTCGCATTCAATATCTATTTATACTGGATATTTTTTAGACAACATTGGTAGAGGTCTACTGAGTTGTACTCACATACCTCTATAGAAACCATAGGATTTCCTTAAAAAATCATTATTTTAGGCTAAGAAAAGGGAAAAGAAAATATTATAGGGAGTTGGATTGGGATTAGGGAGTTCATGGGTGAGGATACGAACAAGCATATATGGCCAATATTGGATATTCAGTTCTTGGTATTTTTCTGGGATTTCAATCACTTTTAGCACTTTCAACGTGGAAGCCATATTGAATATTTGGTTGTTTTTTATACCCTCTTTGGATACTACTTGTAATTCATGTTTTGGGTTTTTTCTTATTATTTCTTTATTTCATAGGTTATCTAGTAGTGGAATAATTTGGTAAATATTGTATAGTCTCCCCAAGTGACTTATTAGACTCTCACTTCTAGTTGGTAACATCTGGAATACGAGGTGGCATGCTCGAGCTCATGTGGTGACTCAGCTTTGAGCACTAATTTAGTGGTTCCTAGGTCATTGATGTTAATTTTTTTTATCAGAGTTGGTTATTTTCTATGGTCTTGTTTTTTGGGATGGTATATGGGTGGTTAGGAAGTCTTCATCTGTTGTAATGTGATCAAGCTTCAGAATATTGTACCCATGTATGCAGTAAATTCCAAGCCACCCATGGTGAGATCATTGTTCTTGATGTTTGTTTTTATTGATTGAATGATATTTCACCATTGGGGGATGCACATGTTGTGGGTTGTTACTGCTTTATTACATTTTTCTCATGTTTGGGAAGAATTTATGTTCTATTTTCATTCATGATCAATGGAACCAGGGAATATATGTGGCATGCATCATGGTATGAACAAACGGGGTGGTTGAATGGGGCATGAATTGTCAGATGAATTCTATTCTACTAAAAATTTTAAGACAACAGTTTCAAAAAAAGATTTTAAAAATGTTAAAACTGACCGAATGATAATTTATGGTTGAACAATTTTTCTTAATAAAGAGACATAAATGAGTTACAATTGTGGATACAATGAGTTGTGAATAAGATAAAATGTTCTTTATAACTAAATTTGAAGGTATAATGAGAATAAAAATGATTGTTTTGTGTTTTTAAAGTATAAATTGTTTAAAATTAGTACCTCATTCAAGACTTGTGACTATGTAGGTTGGTGTACCTACTGTTGACCATGACCCACTATACCAATGGTAGATGGAAGTGATCTACATGAGGTGATGTATACAAGAATTGATTATGTAAAATGGAATGTCTATGGCTAGTGTGGAGTCACTTTTTATATAAATAATGAATCCCTTATTTAATGTGCCCTAGTAATTTTTTTCATTTTTAGAAACATTCATGCATGATGGAATATACTGATTTTGTCAAAATATCATATTGACTAGAATGTTCCTCATATATGGGAGGTAGAAATTCATTGGTCCAACATAACATAAGACATGTTCAGTTCAATGATAAATTATATCATTTATGTAAATGATGGAACCTGACCTAGTGTGGGTTATTCTATTTAGGATTAATCCATCTAGATTATTTCATTGGTAAGACCCTCTGATGTTTTTCAGAGAGGGTTTCAGTGAATTTCGAGCATGTTGTATCTGAGAAAATGAAGCGATATGTGATATTGGTATCCGTAGTGTTGTGATCAATTTCTCTGTATGGGAGGTTGGGTAGTGTGACTGTAGTAGTTTAGAGCCGTTGGTGATTTTGATGTATTGGATAAAAGGATGTCCCTTAGTGTACCATTGGTTAGGATGTGGTCTTATGGTTGAGAGGTATCAATTTATATCCAAGATTAGGTAACCCTTATGGGACATAATCAGTATGGTTGTGTTGAGATTGAAATGATTATCATGGGTTTTTGTTCCACAGATGGTGGATGCGTTTTTATAATATAGAGCCAAGAGTATAAGGTCACTTGGTGTACTAGGATCTATAGGTATCGAAATGGGTGTAAGATTGCTTCTAGTGAGCAATGATTTATTTATGTCTTTAAGTGTATTGATCAGAGAGGGGGATAATTAGTTTTCTTTTTCGTAACCCTGGTATAGGTATTTGCTATCATTCTATACTCAATTAGATCTTCCAGAATATTTGGATGAGGTTTCTAGGGATTTTGGGTTTGTATCGACTAGTGGATTTTTTTGACATTCGAATTTCAACACAGATAATGTTTCCTAGTATTGGGTTTCCTAGATGGATAAGTGGGAATGATGACAGTTTTGTTCATGTAGAAGGAGTTGTGGATACACATTGATAGTGTTGGGGAAATATAGGGTACTAATAAGTGCGGGTGGCCTAGTGGTGATGGTGCCTTAGGATGTGAAGTGCAAGAGGTTAATTCAGCTTTGGAATCAAAGACCGATTAATACCATTGAGTTTTTTCATAAAAGTTTATTTTTATTACTCAATCACATCTTTAGGTAGGAACCTGAGTGTTGGTAGAGGTCGTAAAGTTGGTTTTGATGTTATGGATGGTCTGGGTGGTTGACCCATACATTTTTATGATGAATAATGGAGGCCTCAATGTTGATTTTGGGAGGATGAGATAAGGGTGACTAAACTATGGATCTGTTATTTCATTATGATGGTGACCAACAATGTTATGATGGTTACCTGGTGGGTTTTTTGGTAAAAATTCCTTGTTTTTGCTTGATATGTTGATAATTCTGTGAGGTCAACGAGGGTAATGGAATGTGAGTCGTGGTTGTGTGTGTAAGAAAACATTTGGGATTTGCTCTAGTAATTTTTGTCTCATGAGATCTGAAGACATTTTAGTATGTGGTCACAAGAATGTGAATGGTCCCTATGAAACATAATTGGTCCAAATTTATTCACATGTTGGGAAGGAGAGATTCAATTTGGGATTCATAAACATGTGTCCCAAGCGTAGTATCATGTACTTTTATTGGAAATTAGTTGGATTTTTTTGTAATAAGAAATGCCATTTGGTTCCGAATTAGTGTGATGGTTCCCTATATTTTAATTGAAATTTTTAGGAGGCATGCTCTAATGAACCAAGTGGTGTGGAGTTTATAGGGATAAGCAAAAATATCTTCACAACTGACTATTAGAGAGTCATAATGCAGTGGTGGTTATGGTTGCTAACTACACTTGAGTTTTGGTGGATAGGTGTTAATTAGATGTTATGGTAAGGGAGGCCCACGACTTCTGACTGGTGTAGTTATCCCCACAGTGGGAGGTGTAACTAATTAAAGATATTTTTGATGGTGTTTTTTATGACATAATAAATTAATTATAGGTATGGACAATTATGCAAAAAAATAATGACCTCATCCAATGATTTTTATGAATGATCTATCATTACACATGGAAAATTAAATGTGTTTTGGATGGATTTATAAATCTGGTATGATATACTAAGGGTGTTGTGTATTTGGAGCTGGATGGAGAGATGTATACCATATATTGGATATGGGTTATGTCCACATGGTTTAACAAGTGTTGATTATTGTCATGGGTGATGTTCTTGGGGGTAGGTACCATGTTTTGGAAATATTTTTTTGTAATTATGTGAAATGATAAATTGTCATGACCAAGTTTTAGGTTTCATCTTGTGATTGAAGTGTGATCCATGGTAGTTAGAATAGGATGTGAAAAGTGGAGATAGAAACCACCATAATGTGGGGAGTAATGAGTTCGTCATGGATGTGTGGAGTATAGTTTGGAGTTTATGTGGCGGTTTTGGGATGCCAATGAGAAACATGTAAGGTTAACATTGATTTACTCATAAAAAGATTGTTGGTCCTTGAATCTGGTGGTTTTGTGAGACAAGTATTGGTATTTTCATTGGTTGGTTCTAAGTGATTTTGATATGTATGTGTTAAAGTATTTAATGGGTGTGGTAAGACATGCTAACAGTTCTTGGAATGGGCGGTTGGATTCAAGAACATCATCAGAGTTCAAGCATAGACTCTGATTGGTTTGTTTAGGTGACCATGTATTTCCCTCATGTGATAATTCATTGTGTTCATTTATGGTATTGGTGTTTCTATAGATAATTTTGGTATTTCTATGATAAACTAGTAGGGGGATATCATATCTCGACATTTAAGAAGACACAAATGTGGGGTGTTCAATCTATCTTCTATGAATTTTTTAGAGTGAACAATATATTTCAATGCGTGAAAATTGGTTTTTAGTAATCACCTTGATGTATTTAGTCAATATTATTTAAATAATATGTGTTTGTATTAGGAATGTTGATGGGTTTGGTAGACCATGATGATTTTTTAATGGTAGTGGATTCCATGGCAGTGATGTTTTATCGAATGTCATGGAATGATCTTGGTTATTGTGTTAGATGATTTTAATAATCCATAATTGAGTATGAGTTTGGGTATTGTGAAGGGGCATCATGTCAGTAGTGGGCGATTGGTGTTTTTGGAAAACCCTTTAGGTGGTGGTCTAATATGATATGAAAAAAATGTTATAAATTAGGACACACATCTGATTTGATGTTCTTAGTTGAAAATATGTTTTGATGATGGATATGTAATTAAATGAGTTAAACTAGTTATTATTTGGAATTTTGGTGGTGAAGGAATGTCCAACAATGCTAGTTTTGATTCAAATTTTTATACCCTTGTACGATGGTGTTTTGGTTGTTGTTTGAGTGAAATGAGTTGGAATACACATCATGTAAGTTGTGAAATTTTTGCGAAGGACTTTTTGGACTTTTTCAATAGTGGATGATCTGACCCCATGAATATGGTGGTGGTATGATAAATAATTCGGTGTAATGAACTATAGAGGGGAATTGTTATTTTGATTATGTGACTAATGTTTGTGGTTAATAGAATTGAAGGGGAACCATCTTGGGGTTTCGGTTTTGGTAACATACGTTGGCTCTGGTCTTGACAAGATGAATACCTTGAGATGAAGTATATGACTGTATTAATCCATAGATATTTGAGTATGGAGTGGGGTAACTTTTCCTTGACTAGTATATTTGTGTAGTGATTAAATGGGCTGGGAAACCATTTATTCCTTGGGTAAGGAATAGCTTGAGTTGTATAGAAATTTTTAAAAGCGGGTAATACAAAACAAAATGATTTGGACCAACAGTTGTGGGTTTTTTTTGGGATGGTAGAGTGATGATTGGATATTTCTTGGTGGTATAATGATATGTATGACATTTACTTGTATTAAAATTTAGGAATTACTCCTCATATTCCACATGTTGTTTTTGTTGTTGATGTTGGTTTTAAGGAAGATGCATCCTCTGAGTAGAATACAATTTTTTGTTTTTGACTGTAATGATAAATTATTGTATGGATTGATTATGCCTTTGAATAGTGTTTTATGGAAGCATGGTAATGTTTAGGAGGAAGGGAAAGAGTGTTGTATATGTCGGTTAAATGGCCCATTCTCTTCACATCATATGTTCATTAATTTTTGGTTGTTTGTATTGAGTACGAACAATTATAAGGTGGGGTGGTTATATGATACAAAACATCATTGATATAAATTTTGTATGAAATTTTGTTTGTAATCCCTTAATGTTTTATAAATAAATTATTATCTATTTTATGAGGTGTATCATGGTTTTTCTTGGAGGTACATAAAAGAAATAAAATGGGATTTTGTCCATCCAATGCATGTTTCATGGATGGTGCATGACTAGGGATACCCATGTACCCAAACTGTACTTTCTAAGAAGAGGGGTGCACGATTATCCAAACTATTCAAGGGGATATCCAAGCCATATAGTCTTGGATAGAGAAATTCCACATGGTTGGTGCATGGGTTTTCTAACCATGTGGATATTCCAAAGTAATAATTCGACCACAGCCCCTCATGGACTATTTCTGGTGCATAGACTGCACATGGTTTTGAAAACTATGTGGCCAAACCATGAGACCCATTATAAAATGTGAATTTACAATTTTCCACCACATTATTTTATGTATCCCCCAAATTTTCATCCTACTCCTCCTTCCATTTTCCCTAGTGATGATCCTAAGCACCCAAATCATCCCAAGAATAATTCTCCCAAGATTTTAGACATTTAGAGCATCATTGGTTGTAGATCAATGACCAAGGTGAGTCTAATATTCCACATTAATATCTCTTCTAGATTAGGTCATGTAGATTTTTCAATATTCTTTAGAATCCCTAAAACCCTCTTTTTCGTGTGAATATAAAACTAGGGCTTCTATGGTTGCATATAGATGTGGATCTAATGATATGGTGAAGGGTTGATTGATCATTGAATTTGAGGTTGGTGTTCTATAAGTTATATTCCAAGGATTTTTTATAGATACATGGATGTATGCTTTTGTTCTTGGTTTTCCCATATTATGAATTTGCACTACAAAAGAAATTGGTTTTCGTGGCGGTTTTTTGGCGGCGGTTTTGGTAACCATAGCTAAATGTTTTTATAAAATGGTTTCATAGCGGTTAATTAGAAACTTCCATGAAACATTTTTGTAATGCTCCTGACCCTCCCCCCCTGACCCCGCTTCTCCCTGCTTCCCCCATGACCCCGACCCCCCGCAACCTCCACGACAGAGCAATGATGGTGAGCCCGCTTCCCTGGCGACCTCAGCCCCCCACGACCTCGACAACCCCATGACTCCATTGACCCCATGACCCCAGCGACCTCAGCCCACCGCGACCCCGGTGACCCCGTAACCCAAGGTGGTATTGAATATTTTTCTCATAAATTATATATATATTATGCGTATGTGGTTGTTCCAATTTACTTCTTTACTATGATTTGTGTTCCTGAGTAAGAAAAGTGATATTTGGACTCAGATTGATGTATGAAAACCTCTAAGGACTCTATTGGGTCTGTTGATTTTTGAGATCATACCTAGGTCTACCCTTGTGTTCTGAAAACCCCTTAAGGTTGGTGAAATATTTTTTAATATGTTCCAATAAAATAATTATGAAATTGGATGGGTGTAGAATTGTAAGTTGGTATGTAGTCAAGGATAATAGGATATTTGAAATATGGAATTGGTATTGTTTTGAAATGCCTAGTTGGATTCTGAAAATGGATTAAAATAAGAATTTTTA
This sequence comes from Viscum album, assembly GCA_963277665.1. NCBI lineage: Eukaryota > Viridiplantae > Streptophyta > Magnoliopsida > Santalales > Viscaceae > Viscum > Viscum album. The sequence continues at coordinate 473,071,696 of OY728141.1, read as the reverse complement.
ACTTTGATCTGGTTATGGTTTTCTATGAAGGACACGAATGTTTTGAAATTGGGTATTGTTTTGAAAAGGAAGTTTTTATCTCAATGTTATAGGAAAAAATGGGTTATCTTAATTGATTTAAAATGGTGATTAGAAATGATGGTGTGGTTCCACTTTTTTTTTAAATGATTTAAATTCCCCTTTTATGGTGGTAAATAGAAATTAAATTCGATGGAAATGTTGAGTTTTTAAAAGAGGAAGACTTGTTTTTTAAAGGTTGGATTCAAGATTATTTCAATTGAGTATCTTGAATTGTGTGTTATTCCATGATTTTATTTTAAAGATATGTTGAGAACATAGTCATTTAAATGATATATGGGTTAGAGAGATAGAACCCCTGACAAATAGGTTGGCATCTTAACTTGTTTTATTAAAGGAAATAAGTGATAAATGTGTTTTTTTGATGAAATAACATAAGGCGGCATGTGGTATAATGTGATTGTGTTAAATGGGTTATGGTATGGAATTGATATATGTGATAAATGAGTTGTGATTGTAAATGGAATATATGTTAATGGGTTCTTCATTATAAATGGGATATAAATAGTTAGTTATGGGAATGATCATTGATGTAGATTGATATAAAATATTATTTCATTCTTGGATGGTAACCTAGAGAAATAATTTGGAAGGATGTTGGTGTTTCAATCCAATATTGATGTTTCATTAGCAGCGATCAAATTTTTTAACACTAACTGGTCCTTGATTTTTCCAACCACAATTAGTATATCATTAATTCTAAGTGTATTTAGAAATAAATCCCAAGTGAATTAATGAAGATCATTGTATAGAGATGTGAACACTACCTAATAATCTTGGTGGACTATGTCAGCTTTAAATCCCACCATGTAGTTCATAGAAAAGATTAAATCAATGAAATACGTGTATATGATATAAATAAACAAGATAAATTATACTACAATAATAGTCATGTAGAATTCTATCCATTTCAATCCTCCTCACTACCACTATCTATGAGGTGCGTTGAAAATGATGGTATAAGGAAGTGTTTACACATGTTGATTAACAATAGAAGAATTATGGATGTATTCAATACAAAAATATCATATATTATATCCAAAATTTCCATATTTAGACAAATGGTACCCCAAACCATATAGGAATTATGTTTCTTATTCATGATATCCTTCACTTATGTATAAAACTACTTCTAAAATTTCACAAGATAGTTATTGCTACTTTAATGAGGCCCATCCAAATAAAATTAATTGTTCCCAGATGCCTCTTAGTTTTCCTAAGTCTTTTGATAAGAACTAGTATAATAGGACTATTCCATCTGAGCATACAAAACCATAGGTAGAGTTGATCTTGTTGCACAAACTGGTCATAGAATTTTATGAAAATATTTTTTAAGATTCCAATTCATGGAACAATGGTGTAAATTCTACAATGGTGATATGAATTAATTATTCATGTGTAAATTCAAGATGCACTGTAAAAAACCTGGTCAATTGATGTGATATGGATTATAAGAAACTCATCCCATTGATTGATTTTATCTTACATGACTATCATAGGGCTGAATCTATATATTGTGTTTAAATCCCATGTTGATGGTCCTAGTTTCACTTAGCTAAACAATGGGGTCTTCTACATTAATATTCTATCCAAAGTCTCTTTCTCCAGCCAACTCCTTATTATCTATTTCTTGGCGGCATGTAATATAAAACGTTAAAAATATTAATAGATCCTTAGTTTGGATACATTAAATAATGATCTATTCATTTAGTCATTTTCTAGGTGTTTCCATTCATGAAAAGTGAACAAGGTGAATGAATTTTGAATTATATTTAATCTCTTAGACACATACATGTTCAAATTTAACAAATTATTCAACATTTATTACCCCAATGGTTTTCAAGAATAATTATTTTACATTAAAAGTATACAAATCATTTCCAAGTGAGGTATTAAAACAACATATCCTAGAGCATCTACATTCTTAGTTTCTCTATATTTTGGTTATAGTGTCTTCATGGTGGGATAAAACAGGGAGGCTTCTACATTATCGTTAGCTTCCAACATACAGAATCAAGTAAATTGTATTTGGATCCAAACATCACTGTAAAAACTAAGTTGTGATAAAATGTGTTTGGTGCCAATTTTTTCCTATCATCATAGGGATATAGGAGAATATTGATAAAGTGGAGTTTATTCTCCAACTCTTTTATGGATTGGCCACAATTGGGTTCAATTAATTGAACTTATACGCTCTTATCCATCATTTTCTCACTTTCTGAGAGGAATAGGAAGTCCAAGAATATATCCTCCTCATGAACTGTGATTCCAACCCAGTTATGCTTATGTTACTTTTTGTTATCTAATATTATATTTTTATGTTATAAATGATTTCAAAAGTCAAGGGTTGAGAATTTGGGGATTTGGGAGAAACATGATAGGAATAATGTTTAGCATAACTTTTATTATTGAACATGTGGTAATTGAGTAATATGGTATTGTTAGCACACTGTTTCTCTTTACGAAAGATACTTCCCCTATCATAAACAATAGAGGGTTCATATCTAACTCAGGGGCTCATCTTTATTATATAATGTTTCTGTAATCTTACTCTATTGTATATATGAATCTATTTCTCTATTTAGTAGTAACTATGTGTTTTATTTTTTTTATTATTTTGTAGGCACATTGTGATATACAGGGATAAAAGTTGGATCACATTACTGAGGAACACACCTCAGTATGTTAAGGTTTTAAATGAGTTTTTAGATTTTTCAATTTCTAATCGATCCGTTGAAGGGAGAATAATATGTCCATGTCCTAAATGTAAATTTAGAACATTGTTGAAGATAGATGAAGTTTATGAACATTTAATACTGATGCAATTCCCTGGTCAATATTTGTGTTGGGTTTCACATCGAGAATCAAACGTTACAAAAAGATTGAGTATTGGTGTTAATCCATAGAATGAGATCTCATGTTCATCAACAATGGAAAGTGAAATGAAAAACCTCATAAATGATGCATTCATCACTGCAAGACACCACTATCAGCATCAAAACATATTAAAACAACCAGAAGAGGGTTCTACAAATTGTAATGTGACAAGTGATGTTTTTGAGACTTCAACACAATTAGATCAAGATTGTAACATATCATTGGATCCTCCTCTTGATTCTATGGATCCAAATGTAAGAGAAAACTTCACTGAGAAAAATGTGTTTCATGATTCAGTTCATGATGTAAATCAAGAGTTGTATAATGGGTGTTTGAAATATTTGAAGCATTCATTTCTTCTGAAGTTGTACCATATCAAATGTCTATGTGGAATTAAAAATAAGGTAATGTCCATGATATTGGAATTGATTCGTGATGTATTTCCTAAAGCAAAAACCATAGAATCTTTTTATGATATGAAAAAAGTTGTTAACAAGTCTGGTCTGAATTATACAAAAATACATGTGTGTCCCAATGATTGTATGCTTTATTGGGGAGAGGATTAAAGTAGACAGAATTGCAAAAAATATTCTTCTTCTAGATGGAAGTCAAAGGGTGATTTTGTTAATGAACATAATTTCATGGAGAATAAGAAAAGGAACACACCTGCAAAGGTTTTGCATTAATTTCCCTTGAAGCCTCAATTGCAAAAATTATTCATGTCATCGAAAACCACCGAACACATGAAGTGGAATTCTGTAGATAAAAATAATGATGGGTTAATGAGACAACCATGAGATTCACAATAGTGGAAGACATTTGATTCATTACATCTACATTTCTCAGATGATCCTAGGAATGTTCGATTGGGATTGGTTGCTAATGGATTCAACCCATTTTGGACATTGAGTACCAGTTATAGAATTTGGAAAGTTGTTTTGATCCATTATACTCTACTTCAGTGGATGTGTATGAAACAAACATATTTTATCATTTCAATGATTATATCTAGAAAACAAATTCCTGGAAATGATATTGATGTATACTTGCAGCCTTTTATTGATGAATTGTAGGATTTATGGAGCAACGTTGTTGAGGAATTTGATGCTTCTTCTAAAACAATGTTTAAAATGTATGCTACTTTAATGTGGACCATTAGTGACTTCCCTGGGCTTGGGAATTTTTATGGTTGGAACACTTACATAGGTTTGGCTTGTCCCATTTGTAACATTGATTTTGAGCCCAAACGGATACCTCACAGTATAAAATGGTGCTTCTTGTGCCATTGAAGATTTCTCAATGCATCTCATATATTTAAGTTGAACAGATCAAAATTCAATGGTTCCATTTATCATAGACCACCTCCAAAGTTGTTAACTGGTTCTGAAATATTGACATAGCTTGAAAATATTGAAACAGGATTTGGGAAGGTACATCATTTTAATGATAGCGGAAAACGGTTCTGAAGTGCATCGTCAGGTGAAATCATAACGCAATAATGGAAGAAAAAAGTATATTCTTCAAACTCCCGTATTGGGAATTTAATTTGTCCTGGGAAAATCATGATGTGATGTATATTGAGAAAAATATCGGAGATAATTTTATTTTCCATTACATAATGAGCATGGAAAGTCAAAGGATCATCTCAATGTTGACAAAGACTTACAAGTAATGAACATAAAACATGATATCTAACCAGATGAGAATGAAAAGTATGATCTGGGAATTTTTGCAATGAAAAATATGGATAAAGATACATGCCTTTGAATTTTAAAGAATGTGAAGGTATCTGATGGTTATTCAAGTAACATCTCGAGGTTTGTTAAATTGAATAATCTAAAGATACATGGATTGAAAAGTCACGATTCACATATTTTTTTACAATAGTTACTACCATTGACATTGCGTACATTATTAACTGAAAAAGTTACTGCTGTTGTAGTAAAATTCTACACATTTTTCAGGAAATTATGTAAGAAATCTCTACATACATTTCTACTTGACAACCTCCAAGAGAGGTTTGTATTGACCCTTTTTTCAATGGAGATTATCTTTCCTCCATCGTTTTTTACGATCATGATGCATTTAACTGTGCATTTGGTTGAGTAATCTAAATTATAAGGCACCGTTCATTATCGATGGATGTAACCAATTAAGAGGTATTTTATTTATATGTATTTTATTTAAGTAAAAAAAAAAATTGGAATTTAAATAAATTCATAATATTATTATTTTATTTCACAGATATCTTAGGCATTTGAAAGCCTACGTGAGAAATAAAGCTCAACCAGAAGGATCTACTTCTGAAGGTTATTTGGATGAGGAGTGTCTTACCTTTTGTTCCAGATATTTTGATTATATTGAGACAAGGTTTAATTGAGTTTTGCGTTTTGAAGACACATCAACTCAATATCAAATGCATCATAAATCATTAATATTTGCTGCTATTGGCCGATCAGTTGGAAGGACCTCGAATATGACACTGATAGAATTGGAATTATTAAAGTCACATAGATATGTGCTACTGAATAGTGAAATTTCAGATCCATTTACTGAAGAGTTGAGGATACAAACAAAGAGACGAATGAGAGGTCGAATATGAAATGAAAAAGATATAATGAATGCTGTGAATAAAGAGCTTGTTGAATGGTTTGCACGACGTGTATGTTCATAAATATTGAAATAAATACGAAAATTAGTTTGAAACATACATTTTTTAAATATATTAAATTATATTTCTTTTTTTCAGATCATTAATACTAATAATTGAGAAGACTTTACAGAACATTTGAAGTTTCTTGATAGAGGTCCTATAAAACAAGTTATAAATTTCGACGATTATAATGTGAATGGATTTAGATTTCGTACAGTCGATCAAGAAGTGGGTTTGAAAACACAGAATAGTGGTATATTTACATTTGATAAAGTTGTATAATATTGAATGATGCATGATATTATATAATTAAACTACCACAGACATTTTTATATTGTTTCATTCAAATGAAAAAGGGTCAATATTATTATAGGTGTTAAAAGAGGTTCCTTACAATTTACTTCTGTGAACTTCTCTCGCTTGATGGATGTTGGTGATCATGAAATTCCTGATCCATATATCTTAGAATCGCAAGAAAAAATGTTATATTATTTGAAGGATTATATGGATGAAGGGTGGAGTGTAGTTTTTCACGTAATACAAAGAGATTTGTATGATATGGGTGATGAAGTGGATGATTTGACCTATGAAATTGAATTTCATCAAGAAAAGGAAGAAGAATTATTTGTCCATCATGATATTGAAAATATTAGTCTAGCAAGGATGAATTAAGTGGATGAAGCAATTGAGCAGGAAACCGACATGATTGAAGTGGAAAATGATTTTATGTATAATTATTTATTCATCTAGAAACCACTTGTTTCATTTCTGCAGTTATTCATTATCATTGTTATATATATTTTGTCTGTTTGTACTGTGATTCTATTATCATTTATAATTTTATTTTCTACACACTTTTTTTGAAATATATATTCTGAACTAAATTTTATTTGATTAAATGACTGGAATGCCAAGGAAAAAAGCGGTACACTATTTCATCTAGTTCTGCTACAGATGAAGATCCATCTGGCTCCCTCCCTATGGCATCTAAGGAACCAGCTGCGCAAACCCCTTGCACCATCACCCCTGCACCATATCTCACACCATCTGTATGTGTCCCATTATAGGCTGAGTCATCGAATCCCCCTTCATAAGCCTCAGCAGTGGGGCGGCGACACGCCCCTTCCAGTTCATCACAGACATACAGGAGTGTCACTGTCATAGGTACAAATTTTAATTAAATAAATTTATTGCATTTTTTAATGCTAATTGTTTGCTCATTGACGATGTAAAAAATGAAACCATGGATAAAAACAAAAAAAAAGTTCAGATGTTTGGAATATTAATTGTGAGAAGATAGTCAAGCCATTTGATTCTTATGGGGTCCCTATGGATGACACTGCGGGGTTACTCGGCCAGGTTCTAGGCTAGCTAGCAGCGGAGCCCATTTCCATTCCTATTTCTTTTGATGATTGGAGACATATTCCTCCAAGATGGAAAAATGAAGATTTTTATTCCAAAATTAAGGTGATTTTATTACATTATGGTCTAATTCAATGTCGTGTTACTAATATGTTCAAAATGAATTTTTGTATATAGGTGTTCATCCACTTTACAATTGCTGATGTGATAGCACGAAAGTGGATGTTGAAAAATCTTGGTAAAATATAGTAAGATTTAAAATGGAGATTGTGGTTTGATTTCAATGATACTTCATTGACCATGCAACAAATGTATGAGAACCTAACCAGTGGGGTACCTAAAGAATAGTGGAGTGTTTTTGTTGACAGACATCATGATGAGAAGCAGACGGTATTGAAATATATATTATGATATGATCCTAATTTTACATTTATACATGTATATGAAGAGGAGATGACATTGAATACATTACTGTTAAATTGAATTTTATTTATTTCAGGATCTCTCAAGACAGAATGCATCAAACTGGGCTAAGAAAGTCATCCCTCACACTGCGGGCTCCAAAAGCTTTTCTAGAAGCTGAACAACATTGATAATTTTGTAATTATTTTAAATATTTTTAAGAAAAATATTATCTATTTAATATATTTATTTTTTGATTTATCTTTTCTTAATGCATTCACAGAGTTTAGGGCACGAAGCATCCTGAACTGAACTGTGGTTGGATATTCACAAAAAATCAGATGCAAGTTTTGTTATTGAGCCCACCAAAGATGTTGGGGTATGAAGTCAATTTTTTATTATAATAACTTATTATTAGTTTTTAATGTGTTAATATATATTGATATTTGATTTATAGGTAAAAATTAAAGAACTATGGGATGCCAATCTTGGGAATTCCTACTCAGTCTCCTAGGATGACCCAATTGCTAAAGTCCATGGTAAGGATCATCCTGGAAGAGTGTGTGGGATGGGTTTCGGACCTGTACCATCTGAGGTCTTTGGCATGCCACAAGGGATTACAGGTGTGTCTACTCCTGGTTATAGTCAGTCCATACCCGAATATTCTCATAGGGAGATTGCTTCTCTATGAACCACAGTTCAAGATCAAGGGGCTCAGATATCTGCTTTGAAGAAAGCGATGACTGATATACATCACCAGATGAGCAGATATGCCCCCAGTGGTGGTGCATTTGACTGGTGGTTAGCAGGTAAATCACAAAAAAAATCATTTAGTTTGCAAACATTCATTGGTTTTACGTTTTATTATAAATATGCAACAATATTTAATTTTTAATAAAATGTTCTTACATGTGAGAGTAGAAAGTGTAGATGGAAGTGGAGAGGGTGACGATGCATCATCGGACCCTGAGTAGTTGTATTGTTGATGTGTTGAATAAATATGGGAACAATTGGTTTGTATATGTACCATGTGTGGCACATAGTTTCCACCAAACATTTTCATGTCCTAACATTTCCTTGATTTCTCATGTTTACTTTTATTCATTTTATTGATTAATGATGTTTCCTTTTATGTCTTGATTTCTCGAGTGTGGTATAAATTATTCCAGTTAGGCCTATGTTTGAATTGGTAGTAGAGATTTTGGATGACTATGAGTTAAACCCATCATTGATGTGTTGAATAAATTCTCGATGCCTAATATTATAATATGTAATTATTCAATATCATCATCCAAGATGGTAAACCCTTCTGGAATTGGTATCCTATGACACAGTGAATCACAAAAACATGTGGATTGATAACTCTTTATTAGGAACTATTTTCTATGACACCAATAGAAAATGATTTTCATTTTCCATAACACAAACATAACCTTGTTTTCTATTTGAGCCTAATATGATTCATATTATATAAATCGTAATTTACTAAAATTATTCATGAATAAATAAAAAATTACATTTCTTTCCATGAATAAAATCGTAGAAAAAAATAATATCTCACAGTTAGCGCATCACCCGAGGTGAAATAACATCCAACTATAACATCAAACAACAAGAACAACCATCCCAAACCAAGAACCTGGGTTTTTCCCCTTATATGGGTTAGATAATCCCACAAAAAGACACATTACCAAGGACTAAAACACATTAATATCATATAAATCGTTCAAAAAAATTATTCAATAGAAAATAAAATGGTTTTGATACAACATTGCGACGCCATTACCTAGGTTCCACTAAACTGGTTCCCCAAAACAATGTCCCACATGACCATAGGAATGCCTCCTCATATACAAGAGGCTTACTATTAGTATTGAGGGCCCAATGAGGTATGTGGGGATAATATACAATCATTACCAGGGTAAAACAATAGTATAAATCAATTTAAATGATAACCAAGTATGTTATAAGAATAATCATGCATGATGTATTCAATTCCAAAAACTGGGTAAATCACTGTAACCAATATAGTAAACATTTCAGTTCATACAAGTGTCATGAGTTATGGAAAAGAAAAAATAAAAAACCTAATAAAAATCATAAAATGGGTCTTGATTTCCATCTAGTTCCCTCATACATGCTCCATACCATATCCCAAACCAACCATCTATCAAAAGGGTTTTCCCTTATACTTCCCTAAAACCATGAGATCTACTCAGGAATCAATGGCATCCTAAAAAAGGTGTGAGTATAGGTTAATAGGAAACCACCAATAGTGTCTAAATAAATAAATATATTAATAACAATAATACTGTATACATAAGTACAATTAAATAATGAACAAGGAAGAAAAAGTAAACAAGTTCCATAATTAAACATCAAGCGTTTAACCCTGTATATCCTTCGATTTTATGATGACATAAAATCCCAACAAACCTTCTTCATCCATGTCAAAATTATATTCCATTAATTTAAATGGGTTTTAAATTTTTACTCACAAAATTGGTAATTCATTAATCATTTCAAATTCATATACTGTGGTCCACTAATCAGTTTACTCATATCATACACATAGGCTTTAGTGCTTGGAATGCCATGTCAACACACTATCCAGGCATAGGAAACTCCATATACATCATATCAAGTCCATTATGTCAAATTTCATATCTAGCCATCCCACATCAAAGATAAATAATTCCTTGTGAAAAAATTCTTACCCATGGGTGGGATCTACTATGTCCCTCATCATTTACTAATCCATCAATACACGTTCCACAAGGTCAAACACACTTGACCTTTCTAAAAAATTACAATATGAAGGGTGAAGCAATTTCATTTCACAAATATTCACATAGTTTATCACTTTCACTGCACTTAACGTAATTCCATAACTATTCTATTTTACTATTCATTCATAAAAAAACCATTGTACATATTTTCAATTCCATCTTATAACATGGATATTCCCACATTTTCTATTCATTATTTATCCCCTTATTTATCTTGCAACCTATTTAACCATAAAAGTTATGATAAACAACCACTTATTCCATTTTAAAATTCTAAAAATATCTATAATTGGTTTAATATCATAAACCCTTCAATTTATCATTTAATAACTAAATTCACATGTTCAAGGGACTGGAACACCCCATGGGTGGCCATAAACACAGTCCACTCTTCATTAATATTTCCTAAGGAGTCCTTGAAAGGTCTAACACATCATTGACTTGATGTTATTTTATGAGATTTTGTCTGGTTTGATTTGTTTTTCAGGGATGTGGTGGAGTGGAAGCATCAATTTTTTTTTCTCGTCATCTTTTTGTGGTGTTTTTAATAGCTCCTAATAGTATACAGATTAGATAGTAGTGGTGGTTATAACCACTGAGAAACAAAAGTATTCTTACGTTTAGTGGCAGTTTTAACTACTGCTACAGAGTCGCATCACCGGCCTGCATTCACGGTGATTCTTCGGACATCAGTGTCAGTTGTTAAGAGCCCATGATTTTATTTTATTAGAGGTGGTCATAATCGTCGCTAATAAAATAAAATCATGGTCTCCTAAGAACCGCCACTAAAGTCACGAGAACTACCGTGAAATGAGGCATCTTGGACGCTTTTCTTAAACCGCCGCTAAACGAAAAAATAACCTCCGCTAAAGGGCAGTTTTTTGTAGTGTTTCTTCCATTTTAGGGTTTTAATAAATTGTTGGATAAAAGATTAATTAAACTCCACATGTTGCATGTGCGTACATGGATTGTGACTAAACTGATTTAGGTCCCCTGATGAGGTGTTTCAATATTCCTAATCATTGAACATGTAAGGTTATGAATTAAATTGAAACATTTGAAATATATCCCATGATAAAGGTGTTGATATTGTAATAAAAGATTGATTGGATTGACATGAACTATGTTTTACATAATAGTTAAATTGTGATAAGTGATTTATAATGTGTACCTAACATGTATGAGTGGGTTAAAGCATGAGAAAGTGGAGAATATTAAATGGAAAATGATTTTGAATTTTTAAATTAATTAGATGTGTTAACAGAATGTAACTGATGAATATGTTAAATTGGATAATGTATATGAATTTTTCAGGACTCCAAATGTGTTATTGTATGGAAATTCTGAAACTTAACAAATGGGTCAAAGTATGAAAATTTCTAAATATGTGAAATGGGTTATAATATATAATGTGTTGAATGTACTAAATGTGTCATGGCATAGAAAAAGAAGATGGTTGAAATGGGTTATTCTAATTATGTGTAATAGTGATAATGTATTAATGCTTAGGGATGATTTTTTGTTCAATAATATGTAAAATGATTGTGTTATGTGTAATGATTGATTATGGTGGTGATATTGTTTGTTTATTAAATGTAAAAATATTAATGTTCACATGTATTGGTGGTTGTGGGGTATTGGACATGAGGATCTACACCATGGATCATGTTAGACTAAGGCTCAAAACCCCACCCCATAATGAATATGTTAGGGAAGGGGACCATTGATATAAACCACAAATAGATTCTTGTGATGAGACTACCTAGACTGAGGCACCAAGGTATGTGTCATGTAATTGTCTATGAATATTTGATCAATAGAGAGATGGGGATTTTTATTTACACTCTTATTCATAGTAATTTATTTGATAATGTTGTTTGGTGAATAATGTAAATTCCATAACAATAGAGCATGTGATGGAAATGGATTTATTAATGATGATGGAATAAGTGAAAAAAATTAAATACTGATGGAAATAATAAAAGAGATATTGTTAATTATTGGAACATGAGTTGTCTATTGAATGAACTTGTCATTTGTTTCATACTTGGATGAACTGTCTATTTGGATTGGATATTTTTTCGACACTATTGTTGGAGCTCTACTAATTTTTGGTCACACACTTCTCAGGATTCCATTGGATACATGAGAAGACTTCATTGATACAAGTCAAAAAAATGGAAAATCCACAATAATATGGAGTTCAATTGGGAATGGTGGGGGAAAGGATGTGGATCAATACGTGGAGTCTAGAACTGTTTTAGAGATATAGATGTCCAATTTTATTGGTGTTTTCATTCAATTTTAGCACACAAAACATTGAATGAAATATTTACTATTTTGTTGTCATTTGTACACTATTTGGAAACTAGTTATAAGGTATGTTTTGGGTTTTTGGTTTATTATTTCATTATATCATATGTTACTTGTTGCGGATTACTCTGATGAAGAGGGTATAGTCTCCCCATGTAATTTATTAGACCATCATTTCTAGTCAGAACCCTCTAGTGTATGGGTAGGTGTGCTTGAGGTCATGTAGAATCTTGTCTCAGAGCAACGATTTCATGGATTTGAGGACACAAATTATACAATTGATTATATTTGTTGATTGATATACCTAGAAGGAAATTATTCAACCCCCATATATCTATCCTTAAGAAGCTCTACAAATGACAGATTTTATTACATATATTTTCATCAATCATGAATTCACAATACATAATTCAATTAGAATTAATATTTTATTTTATTTATTTCATTTGGAATGTTTTCCCTCGGTCAATTTGTAATTTTGATTTATTATATTATTATACTACACCCATTGGTTTTATTTAATGAAATGATCAAAATGATGTATCTAGAAGTATAAGAATTATTATATTTCATTGATTATTCTAAACGGTTATCATTATTGTGGTTTCAATAAAATATTATTCACTAACTAATTGAATTTTTTATTCCATATTTAAAATTTCCAGTATTTTTTTAGTGTATTATATATAACAATATTTTTCCATCCCTCAAAAAAAATTACCATAGACTCTATATGATATTAAATTTTATAAATTTTGAAATTTATTTTTTTTATCAAAAAAAGGGGACATGTTAAAAGTTATCTATAAGATTTTTTTTTATTTATTGGAGTTAAATTATTGATAACAATGAATTTTTCTAAATAAACCAAATATTACTATGATTTTTAAAATCTAATATTCAGCCCCATTTAAATATTTGGATTCCAATTGTTATTTTTGTGAAAAAGATGTTCTTTATCACTGAAAGAATTATTTTTTCTCTTGAAGATGTTGGTGGATATAGTTTTATAGAAGTTAAAGGTATTTTATTTTATTAAGGTGTTACGTTTCTTTTTAATTAAATAAATAAAATTATATCAATGAAAAAATCTCATTATTTAGATATTCTAAGTACAATAAACATGATGATAAAATTAAAGATATTTTTTTTTAAATTAATGGAGTTCATATTGATATTAAATTTTATTTAATAAATATGTCTAAAACATGTAATTAAATATGAACATAAACATGCTAGTTCATGATAGGAGAACATAACAAATTAGGTGTTATACAAATATATATATACTTATGACCATTTTCTCAATATAATTTTTTATTCCTTGGATTTCATGGGGTAAACTCTTCCATGTTTTGAGTTTCATTTCCATCTTCCAAGAATAAAACAATGATTTATGTAAGATAATTTTTTTCATAATAACTTAAAGTATAGAAAAAATATAGGTATTCATGGTTCTATGATCATCAATGAATTTTTTTTGGATATTCTTAATTTTATTAATATATCAGTACTTTGGTATGTTTAATAGTGTTTTGTGAATTTTAAATAATTAGGAAATTTAAAATTATAGTATTTATAAGGAATTACAGATAAAATTTTTAAATAAAATTATTTTAATTTTAAATTTATATTTTTAAAATTGTAATAAAAAGATTAGTGTCTAAATTTCTGTTGAGAAAAAAGGTTGTAGTTTTACTATAGACAATGTACTTATTGATGGAATAATGATTTTATGTTTTTTTATGATGTATCATATATCATTCTAATCAATGTTACATTAAATTTGTTCCCTGAGACAATTTGACAGTTGGACTAAATTGTGACTCCCCAAAATTTATTGGCTACTGAATGAAAATGATGGTATAATGGAGGTAGAGTGAGAATACAGTGATATCTAGAATAGTAAGAAATAAAATAGAAGAAATAACATTTAATGGGAGTAGAATATGATGACCACAAATAATGAATAATAAATGATATATTGATCATGATTTAACATGGCATGATTGGAAACAAAATTTGTTAGAAATTATTGATAATAATTAAAATAGAAAATGTAATAAAATCACCAAAGTCTAACTCCACATGCATCCTAAGTTGTATTTAAATTATATTCTCTTACACTATGACAAACTTGAGTAATACAAAATTCATAAAATGTGAACCTGAATATGAAAATATGAGTTATGTCAATGTACCTAAATGACGTCCAAAAAATGGTGACAGATATACTCAGTAGGGTACTACCATTGGTGTCTAAATCTATCAAATATGAAAATATAAAACATATAGTGTATAGGTATATCAAAATAATGTCTAAAATTATAAATAATAATATATTGAGACTATGTTACTTGATGAAACCGGGAAAAAATATCTATGTTGGAAAAGGACTTAATTCCCCTCTTAACAATCCATCAGGTATATATATTCACATGTTAGACAATAATTTTCATATATATATATATATATATATGTATGTATATTAACTACATTTGAACTAAGGGTTAGTACCATAGAATACACATGAGATGATGACATATCAGATATTATATGTCATGTCCCAGGTTCCATATCCATAATCACTATATAAGGGATGAAAATTCAATGATCTCATACCCATTGTCCCAATATATGGGATTCCTACCGAGGTTTCTTTCCTGTAATACCAATAAAGTACACCATTCAAATAGATCATAATGCAATATATTCCATGATCAAGGACGCAATTCTTGTGCATTATAACATAAGGGACCCCATTCCTAGGGACATCATTCCTAATAATTGTAACATAAGTGACATCATGCCCAGGGACACAATCCCATTAATAATGAGGGACTGCAAACCCATGTATACATAATTCAGAAGGACTTCATTACCCTGTAAAATCAGTCATGTTGGATTTATTCCTAGGTATAGAGAGTCAAGAGGGGTGCCATGTTTGATTATCATATGTCCTAATAAAATGAAATACAAAAGTGACCATGTTTATAATCATTCCATTTTAATGTTGTGAAAATTGGTTGGGTCATGCCATTATTAATTAATTATGATGGGATTGGGAAGGTCCATGTTGCTACAAATATATCATGTAAGACGAGGAACATGTCTCATTCATTTCATCACAAAGGTCCGGTGTAGGTTCATATCATTATCGTTCCTTTCATTTCACATTTTAATCTTATAGTCCAGGGTATTAACCATAAAAATCATCCATTTATGTATAAGTGATTAGGGGTTCCATGAATGCAAAAATTCTCATTTTAACCTAAACAATTCAATTATCAAAAAATATATATGTATAATATTTTGGAATATTACAATAAATGGACACTGAGGGACATTAATATGGCTTACAAATAGAGGGGATTAATATTTATAAGAAAAAAAACATTTATAAAATTTAATGAAACTCAACTAAAATTTTTGTTCGGTTTGAGAAGTCAACCTCCAACTAATTCATGGGTCTAAATTTCATCTTGGTAATTTTATGGGGAATTATCTAAATGAATTATAATTTTTGGTGCAGTTCTTTGGAAGTAAGGCATGTAGAAAACCAATAATTTTATATAATCTGAACAAAACAAAGGTAAATGTTTATGGAACACCTACCTCATGATTTGGACATTCCAATCATATAATATCTTTAATTAAATTGAGAAATAATATAAGAAATGAGATTACTGGAAAAACACTCTAAAAATATAAAGACATAGATCAAGAAGATAAAAAATAATAATTTATGCAAGATAAACAATTATAATATTCATTATGACTCTTATATATAATGATATGCTTTGAATTACCCTAATAGTGTGGAATTGGGTGTTCAAAAAAGGATAATCCTCATAGGGTAGAGGAGGAAGAGTATAATTGGGTAGGTGACATGCTTGGAGAAAATGAGGGAGAAAGGTGTTGTAAACCATTTTAATAGAGGAGGGTAAAGGGTAAATTATCCACAATTAATGTTCTCAAGGCTCTGGCCACAAGGTTTTTTTAACCATTTTCCAACTATATAGACCATACTACCAAGGAGTAATAGCACACAATGACTGGATTCACTTTTTTCACTAACAAAGTTCTAACCATGTGGTGATAATGGTTATGTTGAACTATCCATATAGGATTTGTGCATGATTTTGAAAACATTTCTCAACTTGAATGCCCACTATTGAAATTATCTATATTCATTCCTCATTGTTGTGCTATGAAATATTCACTTTTTAATATCCCATGATAAACATCTTATAGGTACAGACTTTTTCACTTGAGGTGACGTAATATTTTAAAAAATTGTGCGCCCTATTTATTTCTCTCAGAATTTGTGACTTTAGAGCCAATCACACCCTAAACACTTCAATAATTCTATGAAAACTCTTGTTCCATAAAACATATCAAAACAGACACATTTCACTATTCCATATCATCTAATTATATTCTGTGACTCATTTTTATATTTTTCATAACCATCGAACAAAAAGATCAATTTACAATGGTTATTTAAATTAGTTCAAACAATGTACCATTAATACGACTGTGCCTTACAAAATATCATACCAAAAAATCCATGTGTAATAATGAATTTTAAACCCAACCAATTAGGTCATGAAGATTTATTCAAATGGTTACTCTATGTTTCCAAATTTCCAATGAACCTATAGGCATTACATTAAACAAATAGTATATTTGAAAAATATATCTTGAGGAACCACTCATAAATATTGTCAGTGCATTAATATGAAACTTTAGTGATCCCAAAACCCACAGAATTGATCAATTCATCCTCTAACTCCATAAACCTTCTAATGTCATTTCCCCAACATATGTTCTGGAATTCCTCAGGGATGGCTCTAAGTAACGGTTCTATTAAAACTGGAATGAGCCTATTTGATCTTTTTGTAGTTTCTTAGTGACACATAAGGAATTATTATCATATTAATCATTAGGGAACTATACCCAGTCAACAATTCTATCAAGTTTATGATATTCTATTGACCATAATTTCATTGGTATCATTCAACACATTCTCTCCAAACCTTAAAGAAGAAGTACTGGATTACAATCATTAAATATCTAGAACAACATTGAAAAAATAATTCTTCATTATAAATACACATGCACTATAATCATTCCACATAATTCAATGACAATTAAATATTCTTCATCATTTTATTCCTTAATACCTCATTCTTTTCAAATTTAATTTTCCTTGTCTTCATCATTAATAATATAACCATTCATATTATATTATAATATCTTCTCCTAGGACCTGGATTTTCGTAACATTAAATCTCTGATAATATATGAGGAAACTATTTTCATCCCCTTAATTAACTATGAAATTACATACATTGTGTCCACCACTCAAATACCAAAAACACATTACATTTCCTCTATGTCATTCACTTGGGTTATTATTCTCGCATTCTCAATATAAATGAAATTAAATCATTATTCCACCATCGTTTAAACAACTATATCTCCTGGGGAACTATATCCTTATCATATTTTTCAAGTCTAATATATTCTACACTTCATAATGTTATTCAAATATCATGATAATTGGTTAATAATAATGATAGTATTATTAACTCCAGGCATTGTATCATTTGATTTCTCATCAACAAAATGTCTATTGATGTTCGCATGCATTTTTTTTAATTCACATGGGCTACAGTCAGATTTGATTTAATTTTTTCAAACTACACATGTTAATCGGGCATACAATGGTGTTAGTGTTATTCGTGTCCCACAAGGATTTTGATTGGATGGAAATAACTAAATCATTCAACCCTTTGGGGTAAGATTCCACACATGTTGGTCGAGCATTGGAATAAATAATTATAAACTATTTTTGGATTATGATTAGTGACAAATAATGTATCAAGATTATTTTTTGGGTTCTATATAATTGGGTGATATTAAATTTTAAAATGTTATGTTCAAAATGATAATTATGTGATGTAAGAAAAGGTAACTATTTTGATACAGTAATGTCAACTAGATATATAAAAGATATATCATTTCCATTGTCTATAGATATCTATGAACCTGACGCATAAAACATATATATTAAGGTAGAATATGTCATATGATATAATTCATAACCGATTCTACTTCAATATGGTCATGCAAGATCATTCAAATATCACATGGTCATGGTTACATAAAAGAATAGATAAAAAATTGGTTTGCCCCGTTTTTTTATCCATAAGAATACCTTGTTGATAATTAACAACTAATTACAATTAATACCCCATACACTCGATCCATACCCTATGTGTTTTAACCACTCAGGGTAGAATAAAAAAAATAGAAAAAGAATTATTAACATAATTATCAAACCCAAAAAATTAGATTATGAAATAAAAATTCATCAAGGATTTTTATTAATTCACTAACAAACATGATTTCAAGTAAAAGTAATAGAATCCTCAAACTAATAGATATTAAAATTAATTAAATAATTGAAACAAGAAAATTAGTTAAAATAGAATATATTCATCATTGATTGATGATCGAGATGAAGAACTCGTGTACCATAGTAGTTGACAATAAAACGGAAAGAAGAAGTCTTCTAAAATCAATCCATAGTGCTTGGATTAATTTTAAAAAATGGAAATTATTGATGATTAATGGGTTTAGAGAGAAAGGGTGGAAGAAAATATAGAGTGAAGGAGGAGAGAAACATTATAAATTCCAAGGGTCTGTCACTTATGTCCATTTCCCGCCTGATGTAGTTAAATATTTTTGATATTACAAGATGTATAATCAGTATTAACATTATGTAATTCTGATCCATAATTTTATATATAAATTCCAAATCTATATTAATTATTCAAAATTTTCATTTAATATATTCGTTATTTGTAATTATGACTCTTCTAAAAACATGTAACTAGGCTTCATGGATTGTTCCTTCCATCGAATTGATCATGAAAGGGGTAATCATAATTTGAATATTACACAATGTGTACTGAGGAATCATGTTTTGGTAGTGGTTTAATTTCATGTAAAACTTTTATGAATTACTTTATGATTTTTCATATGCATTTAAATATGACTACGCATCATCCAAATGGAGTTCCATGATGTGTAGTGGTGATTTTAGTTTGATTCTCCATATTTTACATTTATAAGTTGAAATCATATTTACTTTAATAATAAACAAATACTTAGTGAATTAGTGAGTAAAACATAGCTGATACATAAAAGGATGAAATATATTTGTATATATATATTATTTAAACTTATAAGATCCAAACCCAATTCAACAATTTCTTTTCCTCAGGAATAATGATCTCAAAAAAGATTTCAAGTGTTAAAAAACTCTTAAAATATTTAACATTCAATAATACCAGGAAAATAAAACTATGTATAATTAGAAAAAATTATTCAATTGAATCAATATGGTATATAATATCATTAATGACTCATCGTTAAATTATTTTAAAAACCCCATATTCTTTTGGAAACAATTTATTAAATACTCTGTGAACTCTATACCCATTTTAAATATACCTCATAGTGAATTATCTCTCATGACCCAGGGTAAAATAAAACTATATTTGTTTTCATATATTGAGTATATGTTCCTAACCATAGTCTTTCATTAGTTATAGAAGATCCACATCATAAAGAAAAATACAAAATCAATCAAGAAGTATTCAACAAAAATGATTAGATGATTTTGAGGTTCAAGGAGGTTAGGTAGATAATGAAAAGAAAAATTATAAAAAAACAGGGGTATTCTATAATTTATTATTTAGAATTTCATGAAAAAATGTAATGAAATAATTCCTCACATAGAAAATCAAATAAAGGATCCCAAAAAATCTTGGTAGACCCATTAATAAAAAATGTAAGTGAAGAAGGTATCATATTCCATTATAATTATATCCCTTGTTATATAATATTTTTCAAATTTAATGTCATGTAAATATCTGACATCCATCCTCTAACAACATATGAACCCTCAGGGGATTCATCGGTATGGAAATGATGATTTGGACATTCTTAAAACAAAACCTTATATTTTTTTCCTTTTATTTTCAAATAAAAAAGGCATAAAATATTAATAATTACATATGAATTATAATAAAAATGTCTTGTTGTAACCATAGTATATTTCCTCATTAAAATCATAGTGTTTCTATCGGTGAAAAACTCCCCCGCTCTTGTTCAATGTAATGACAGTCACTATAAAAAGTGAAAGGATGGAATGGTTAATCAGCATTGAATGTCAACATCCTATTAATGTATTTCAAGAAAACAATGGTCTCAGTGATTTAATGTTGTAGGCTGAATATTTCTAAAAATATACAAACAAATTATTACTTAATTATAATAAAATTTTATTTGTTCAATAGAAGAATAAATAAGATCTCAGTGCATATTTTGAATGATTTACATGTCCAATGTGTATCACAAGAAATATTCTCAAATATTTAGGAAATAATAGGTTAAAAATACTATTTAGAATAGGAGTAAGTAAAGAAATAATTTATTTACTGTGTGTATAAAATAATTAAATTAGCGTATTAAATGTTATTTCCAAAATATTGAATTTTTATTTAATTATTAAACTCATCAATCAGTTTAAAAATCTAAATATGATAAAAACAAAGAATTCTAGAAATATTTGTATTATATTTTGTTTATTTAAATGTTTTTAATGGGTTTTAGGTTTAAAGAAGGATTTCAAATGAAAAATAACTCTTAGATATATAAGAATAAGAAAAAAATTAACATTATCGAAATTGAAAATCAATGAAAACTCTCCCCCACATAGTATGATATTTTTTCTACAATAACAATTAAGTTTCCATGGGAGGGTTATGGAATAAGAATTAAAAATTATTTAAATATATTTTTATAAAACTAAATACATAAGAAATTAGTATCTCCATTTAATGAGAGGAATGATACGTGGAAATTTTGAGATGTCCTTAATTTTTTATTAGGAGACCAGAAAAATTTGATTGAAATTAAAATCTTGCACAAGATAAAATATTTTTTAACAGGGTTTAATTTTTTTAATAAAAAAATAGGTAGGGAACATGGTGAATATCAATTAAATAATATTTTATAAATACAAGTATTTTTATAAAATAAATCTCAATATCACGCGTGACTAAAAAGAGAAAGCTATAAATTGAGGACTATGACAAAAGAATATGTAAATATGTGAGAAAAATAGTTAAAATATAGGTTTCCAGCCATAAATCACTCAAAATGATTTCTTCTTCTAGATGGTTGGACCATGTATTGGTCAATATCATCAATTGGTTTATATATTCTATTTCTTCTACAGATACTGGTGGAGGAATACTCTATCTCTTTTGATTGTTTGATATGATATATCCATTCAGAAGAATGAAAAGCATGAATCCAAAATGTTACAAAAGATTTATGTTATTGTGGTTGTTTCTACTGATCATAAATATAAGGTGATAGATCCAGAATCTTATGCACCACAACAGCCAGTTGTTGAGTTAGTTATAAAATATGGGTAGTCAGTAGTGCCTCAGGAACGTCGATGATAATAGATGATATAGAAGACCCCGAAACAGATACTATCATAGTGTAATGAATTGAAAAAAAACCTATTTAATATATGTAATGAAAATAATCCCATATATATAATTTTCAAAGATACAACAATTAATTAGAATACATTTAGTATATAAAATCAGCACTCTAGTAGGAATCAAAAAATGTGGGATAACAATATGGGTTGGGTGTGAGCATGAGTAGTGGGTGGAGGAGGGGATGGTGGGGGTAAAGCAAGAATTTAGGGTTTACAAGACAAAAACATCATGTAATTAGACAACATGTATCTAAGCTTTACAATTTTCAGTTATACCTCTTCTTAATTTTGGATGTGAATTGTAAATGTCATGAAATTGTATGAAATGACAAGTAATTGGCCTTTTGGAAAAATAATGATCCCAAACAATTTCCATTGCACCAATAATATCATAAGTTAGACTTTTATTATTCTAACTTATTCTAGACATGGTTAATGTAACCTGAACTTACTCTAATTCAGAGAATCATTTAATGTCGAGATCTTGATTCTTGGATTCACAAATGAATCTATTTTTGGTGGCACACCATTCCTATAAGGGGTATTTAGTAATTTTTCTTTATTGAAAATTGACTTTAAATGCGATTTTGACTTCTTTCAGAATTTTGATTGTCACATAAGGGAACACACAAATGACCACCAATGGACCCGACCATCATTATATGAGATTTGAAGGAAAGAATTTAAATGAAAAATTGAATAACAAAACATTAGTCCCTCGGAAAAGATATCATCTCATAATGGGTGAATCATTACATATTTTGTTTCTTCAATAATAGATCATGTAATTTCAAAAATATCATTTCTGATTTCTTCTAATTCATCCATTGGTAATATCCTAGATTCCCCATATTTTTGGGAATCCGGATTGATCTTCTTAATATCTTAATATGAGAGATTATCATGTTCCACTAGAAAATGACATGTTATTTCCATATATCAATCAGAAAGGTGTGGTAAAAATGGTTTTTTGTACACATTACAGAATCCCATTAATGTGTCATTTAATTTCAAAATCCAATAAACATTACATGTGTTGATGGTTGGTCAAGGATTTATTAGATATCCTTCATTTAAAATTCTTCTTTCCTTCTTATTTTCAAGTGGTAACGAGTTCCTCTGTTTTAGCATATTTTATATTTTGTATGAAATATTTTCATAGAATTATTGGTGAATTTCATTCACTAATCACTAATTACTATCTTGGGAAATCATAATTGTGATAAAACATTATTCATTAAGAAATTATGGATCACTTTTGTAGTGTCGGGGTATGTAGATTCATCTTCTATCGACTTGGAAAGTTATTCAACACAAAGAAAGATATAGGCATCTCCATTTGAACTAAGAAATGGTACCATGATATATATTCTTCATACATTGAATATATTGACTTTTTAATTGGGTTTGGGGCATTTCATTCATCATTCCATCTATTCCACTCCATTGGAACTAATCAAAACATTGACATTAATGTCTTTAATATTTATGCAGTGTTGTCCATAAAGGTCCACAGTATATAATTTATTATATTTTTCAATGTGGTCCATGATATCCTCCTATTTGTGATATAGGAAACATTTATAAAACATTTATTGTTTCTTCCTCATGAACATAGAGACATAAAAATCCAACTACCCTTTTCTTGAAAATAATTGGATAATCAAATTTGTATTATGATTATTTAACAACCAAATATTCCCATTTACTAATAAGAGAGTTCTTCATTAAGATATCCCATGGTGAGATAGTTTTAAATGTTATAATAAAATGGTTATGCATTTTAATTAATATTGAAAAGTGGTTCGTCAGGGAAGTCCAGTTTAATGTCGAGATCATCACCCTATTTTATAAGGGGTAGTAGATATTAGAAAAAATGACTAATGCAATTTTTTTACAATTCGATGGTATATTTTACGATCATGTATAATTATTAAAGAAATATGTTCCACCATATTAATCTTTGATTTTAATACATTTTTTCATTTAATATTTTAGGGTAGTACGATTAGTGTGCACAATCACTTTTGACAAAACAAGATAGCAGATACATTTCAATAATGAAAAAACAAATACATAGAACTCCTTATTTATTTTTGTGTATTTTTCTAGAGATTCATTTAGTATGATTCTATAATAATATATGGGAAATAATATGTGACTGACCCAATTTCCAAACACAATGATAATATCATAATTTCTGGCTTCTCACATTAACTCTATAGCTTTTTTCTTATTTGGATATATGGTAACACGAGTAGCTTAAAGGATTTTAATTAATGATTTGAAAGACCATAGAAATTATTCAATTAATTAAAATGTAGTTTCTTTGGATAACATCTGAGTTTAAGGTTAGGAATCTTTTAGAAAATCATTCTAAAAATAATTGATCGAATCATATATTTCTTAAAAATCTCATTATACCATTGAATATTGAAGGCTCAACTAAATCCTTGATTAAATTTTTTTGATTGGGTCAATTTCAATGAAAACCTTGAAATTTTGTTCATTGAGTATTATTACTCCATGCCCATAAAATAATATTTTTCCAAATTTAAAACTAGGATCATATCTTCCGAGAACTGTGGGACCAGTTCAATATTACTGAGGTAAACCTCTAATGATCATCCAAAAACAATAATATTTCCATTAAAATTAAAAGTAAATCATATTCTACATTGAGTAATATAAGATTCATCCACATCTCAGAGGTTTATGGTGCATTGCACATAACAAACGACATGTTAGTCTATGTAAAGGTACCAAATGGATATGTGACTACAGTTTTAGAGTAGTCTCATGGGTTGAATGTAATATTGTTGTATTATATGTATAAATATATAAAATTTTATAATTAATTTATTGTATCTATATCTATATTTTTATCGATGTATGGTAGGGGAAATGATCTTTTTTTGTTAGTAATTTAGTTTTCTATAGTCCATGCACACTCTCTATCCTGTTATAGTGTGAGTTCAGATAAGTTCATCTTCCACATTATGTTATACGATGAGACCCCTTTCATGGGAACAACCTAAAGAGAAATAAATGCCTCAAAATGATAGATTGAAAAAATTATTCCATCATGAGAATGTTCTAGTACTTCTTTTTTAAAAACCATCCTCATTGGTGTAGTGAGTCGTCTATATGTTTGGAATTGGGTTTATCAACATCAAATAATAAAATCATATTACGGAATAATTCATGTTTGATCCCATTGATATCTTCCACTTCCCAAGAAATTGAATTCTTATGTCATTGTGGAACATTAATCAATTTTTATTCTTGTGATTGAGTCAGTTATAGGATGATGATGACTGGTAGTGGTGCAATAGTTACAAGAAATAAATATTTCAGTGTACTGTGGAGGTTTGTCAGTTCCTATTTCTATAGTGGAATGACTGAGGCTTTGAAAAGTGGGATGTTGTCTCTTGTAATAGATTCTATGTATTTTAATTCTTCATAATCATATTCCTCATCCCCATTAGGTGTTATTTTGGTACTCCCTTCTATAATGTTTATGTTGCATCACTGTCAACTGTAAGAAATATTTCATAGTAGTCAAAATAATCATATATTTATTTTGATTTATTTTATAGGATGAGGACAACTATTTCATCACATAATCGTAATATAAGATCACCTTGATTGACCTCATTCAAACACTTCCCAGTGTCCAAGAATTGTGATCTTAAAATAATTGGAACATATTAATCCTCTTCAATGTCTAGAATGAGGAATTATGCTGAAAAAATGAACTTTCCCATTTTTAATAAGACATCCATGAGATGATATTGGAGATACATTATATATATATCAGACAATTATAGTGAAAATGATGTTTTTTAGTTATTTGAGTCATATCTGTTGTACATCTCGTTCCCCTCGTTGTTTGATTTTCATGATCACAATCACCTTCTTATTTATCTAACATTGTTTTTAAGTGTTGTGGATGATAGGCAAAATATTGCCAAAGGATTGACCCAAGAAAGTTGGCAAAATGGACTGAAATTCAGTCCACCGGCCAACCGGTGTGATAGCACCGGCCAGCCGGTGGAACTGGCAGAGGCATTGCCCACTGCCAGGTTCCACCGGTCGACCGGTGGCTCTGCCACCGGTCGACCTGTGGCACCCATCCCAAATAGTATTTGCTACTGTCTTGCCACCGGCCAGCCGGTGGCTCCTCCACCGGTCGACCGGTAGAGCCTGGATCAAGACTCTTCTTCTCTACCAAGGCACCGGCCAGCCGGTGGCTCTGTCACCGGTCAGCCGGTGGACCCTGGACAAGAATCCTATGCCTTTTTGCACACACCGGCCAGCCGGTGGGACTGTACCGGCCAGCCGGTGGATCCAGTCAAACTAGCCGTTGGGCTTTGACCAGGCTGCTCCACTTGCCTCCCAACGGCTCCGAAAGCCTTTACAACGGCTCCGAAGACCTCCAACGGCCATATGAGGGATCCCCCTCTATAAATAAAGGACCTTGAAGCCCCGGAACAATTGCCGGACCATATTTAAGCATTGTGAAGCCAACGAACACAATTATCCTCATTTGGCAAACCTCCGGCGGATTGCTCCAAGGGAACCACAACTGCTCCAATCCAATTCCACATTCAAGGAGCACCACCATAGAAGCTTGGGAGTGCACGTCTTCAACTCCATTCAACCTTTGGCGCCCAAGGCTTCTCAACTATACGGTTTTTATTGTTTATTCATTTTGAGCTTTAATTTTGGGTTTGTGCCTACAAACCCCAAACCACTTTTCTCATCCCCTCTTTCTTTTGGGTTTCACATCACCATTAAGGTGTGAAGAGGTTTCTTCAAGCCTTTCCTTTTAAAAGGCTTGAGTTTTCGGTGAGCTAGCCTTCACCCGTTAAAAAGGCTAGTGGGTTCTTGCTAAACCAATTAAAAGAAAGTGGGTTCTTGCTAAACCAATAAAAGCAAGCTGTAATAGGTCCTAGTGCTACCTCAAAGCCTAGTGGGTTTCTTGCTAAAACCATTGAAAAGCAAGCGGTAGGAATCTCTCAACGATTGAGTTGGGAGCGGAGACGTAGGCCGGGTTTTGGCCGAACTCCGTTAACAATTTCGTGTGTCTTGCCTCTTTACTTTCCGCTGCATTTCAACTTTGATTTTTAATTTGTTAATCATTTTTTAAAAGGCAATTCACCCCCCTCTTGCCATCATTCCCCGTTTATTCCGACCCAACATTTGGTATCAGAGGACGTTTTTGAATAATTCCCTAACCGGTTTCAAATTAAAGATCCTTTTTTGATGGCTTCTACCGCTTCTTCTTCTCAAACTCTTGAAGGCTATTCTTTGGATCGTGCTCCATTCTTTGATGGAGACGATTATTCTTTTTGGAAAACACGCATGTCAACTTTTCTTAAAAGCATTAGCTATCCAATTTTTAAAATTGTTATGCAAGGATTTTCCCTCTCCTCTCCCGATGAGTCTAAATGGACCCCCGTAGACATTGCAAATTTTGAGCTTGATGGAAAAGCCATGAACGCTCTTCATTGTGGTCTTGATCGTTATGTTTTTGATTGTATTTCTTCTTGCACTACTTCTTATGATATTTGGAAATTGTTAGAACTAACCTATGAAGGTACTAGCGAGGCTCCAAAGCAATAATCCGATCAAAAGCAAGAACCCGCTCGAAAGCAAGAACCCGAGGCAAAATCCGTACCCGCTTGCCCACTTCACAAGAAAAGGTCCAAGAAAAAGAAAAAGGAGAAGAAGAAGGCTTCAAAGGCAACATGGAGTGATAGCTCCACCTCTTCATTCTCCTCCTCCTCCTCAAGCGACAACGGTAACAAATGCTTAATGGCATTTCATGAGGTAACATCTTCCGATTCCTCTTCCTCATGTTCTTCAAATTCAAATTCCTTAAATCATTTATCTTATGAGGAACTCTCACATGCTAGAGACCAATTAGAAAATGGTTTTCATGAACTCTCGTCAAAATTTGTTGCTTTAAAAAAGTCTTTCAAAAAACTCTCCTCCGAAAAAGAACAACTTCTCAAAGAGAAGGAGGAACTCACCCTTAAAATCCAAAATTTTCCAAATGTTGATTCTTTGGAATCAACCATCAAGGTCCTTAGAGAATCCTTAGCCAAGTTCACCCAAGGTGAACAAAATTTGACCAAATTATTGGGTTCTCAAAGGGTATCTAGAACCACCAATGGACTTGGCTACACCAACCAAGCCTCCTCCTCCCATGCACCCACTTTTTTTGTAAGGGGGAGCTCCGGTTTTAAATTTTGCAATTATTGTAAAAAACACGGGCACATGATATATGAATGTAATTGCAAAAACGCCCGGTATGGAAGGCCCAAATCGATTTTTTATTCGGATGAATTTTATAGGAGAAGACCCGCCATGAGACAAGTTTGGATTGAAAAATCCCTTCTTGCGAGTCTCTCCGGGCCGAAAATCATCTCTTTTCAAAATCCCTCTCCCCGGTGACTTTTTGTTTTTATTTAGGGGGAGTTAGGATCTTTTAAGTTTTTTTTTGTAATTTCAAAATTTTCGATTCAAACTTTCAATTTCAACTCTTGGTTTCAAAATATTCAATTCGAATTTTTTATTCAAATCTCTCAATTCTTTTTTGATTCAAAACTCTCAATTTCAAAAATTTCATTTGGTTTCAAATTTCAAATTTCAATTGGTTTTTGATTCAAAACTTTCAATTCAAACTGTTATTCAAATTTTTATTTCATTTTTCATTTCAAAATTTTCAACAATTGATATCATTTTCAATTGAATTAAAATCTCGTTTTTCATCCTTTCCCTCAATCAAGTTTTATGCCCCATTCTATTTTGATAATCACAAAGGGGGACAAATTTCTTGATTGATTGGGGGAGAATCCTTTTCATCATGCTTAGTATTTCCTTTCAATTTCAGTTTTTTTTACTTTAATTGTTTTGGTGATTGTGATCATCAAAATAGGGGGAGATTGTTGTACATCTCGTTACCCTCGTTGTTTGATTTTCATGATCACAATCACCTTCTTATTTATCTAACATTGTTTTTAAGTGTTGTGGATGATAGGAAAAATATTGCCAAAGGATTGACCCAAGAAAGTTGGCAAAATGGACTGAAATTCAGTCCACCGGCCAACCGGTGTGATAGCACCGGCCAGCCGGTGGAACTGGCAGAGGCATTGCCCACTGCCAGGTTCCACCGGTCGACCGGTGGCTCTGCCACCGGTCGACCTGTGGCACCCAGCCCAAATAGTATTTGCTACTGTCTTGCCACCGGCCAGCCGGTGGCTCCTCCACCGGTCGACCGGTAGAGCCTGGATCAAGACTCTTCTTCTCTACCAAGGCACCGGCCAGCCGGTGGCTCTGTCACCGGTCAGCCGGTGGACCCTGGACAAGAATCCTATGCCTTTTTGCACACACCGGCCAGCCGGTGGGACTGTACCGGCCAGCCGGTGGATCCAGTCAAACTAGCCGTTGGGCTTTGACCAGGCTGCTCCACTTGCCTCCCAACGGCTCCGAAAGCCTTTACAACGGCTCCGAAGACCTCCAACGGCCATATGAGGGATCCCCCTCTATAAATAAAGGACCTTGAAGCCCCGAAACAATTGTCGGACCATATTTAAGCATTGTGAAGCCAACGAACACAATTATCCTCATTTGGCAAACCTCCGGCGGATTGCTCCAAGGGAACCACAACTGCTCCAATCCAATTCCACATTCAAGGAGCACCACCATAGAAGCTTGGGAGTGCACGTCTTCAACTCCATTCAACCTTTGGCGCCCAAGGCTTCTCAACTATACGGTTTTTATTGTTTATTCATTTTGAGCTTTAATTTTGGGTTTGTGCCTACAAACCCCAAACCACTTTTCTCATCCCCTCTTTCTTTTGGGTTTCACATCACCATTAAGGTGTGAAGAGGTTTCTTCAAGCCTTTCCTTTTAAAAGGCTTGAGTTTTCGGTGAGCTAGCCTTCACCCGTTAAAAAGGCTAGTGGGTTCTTGCTAAACCAATTAAAAGCAAGTGGGTTCTTGCTAAACCAATAAAAGCAAGCTGTAATAGGTCCTAGTGCTACCTCAAAGCCTAGTGGGTTTCTTGCTAAAACCATTGAAAAGCAAGCGGTAGGAATCTCTCAACGATTGAGTTGGGAGCGGAGACGTAGGCCGGGTTTTGGCCGAACTCCGTTAACAATTTCGTGTGTCTTGCCTCTTTACTTTCCGCTGCATTTCAACTTTGATTTTTAATTTGTTAATCATTTTTTAAAAGGCAATTCACCCCCCTCTTGCCATCATTCCCCGTTTATTCCGACCCAACAATATCTTGTATAATATAGTCAGCATAATGTGGTTGATGTTTGCTAATAAATCCTATAAGGCTCTTCTGAAGTACAATTCTCTTATTCTACATAGGACTAAAAAACATACAATATCTCTCATTTTTTGGATGAATATTGTAGTTAAAACTATCAATGAATTCTTAATTCATCTATATGACTCCTAGGTCCATCATTGTTCTGTAGATTGAAAATAGTTCCTCAAGAAATTTTTCAATGGTCTGAATTTGAGTGACATCGTCACCAAAAAAAATGTTGAGTTGAAATTCCTTGGACATGTCTATATAATTATTGTATTTCCATTGAATTCTTCATATCCCTGATCTTTCCAAATAAAAGAAGATGTGGATTATAATGTGGTGGAGAAATTTAGACTTATTCCTTAGGTTTCTCATGTGTTTTGGATTTTTTAGAAGGTGGTGTTTCTTGAGATATCACTACAATGATTCCATTTTTTTCATCACATATTTCTGCTATGATTGTTGTATTCTTTTTGGGTTCCTCTCCATGGCATAATTCCCCACTGCATTGTTAGTAAAATTCCATCACTTTTCCACTCATCATCATCAATTCATTTTCCTCTTACCCCATGTATAACTTTATATTAATAGGTAGTGTACCTACCTATCTATATATCATAGTAATTTAGATATAACCTATTTAATACTCAGGGATACACAATGCGTAATTTTTTTCTACATTTTTGTCTCATGGGTGGTCATCCAATGATATTACTTTTTAACAAATGAGGAATGTATATTTTTATTATTTTATTGAAGATGGAAAAAGAGTTGTGGTTGTTTAGATGGGGTCAGTTGAAATTGTTGTTGGGATCTTAAAGGGAAGGGTTTTGGTTTTTCATGTTGTGGGGGTTGAGGCATAGGCTACATCGACATATATCTTGGTGATCATTGGGGGATAAATTTATCCTGACCAACCCTTTATTTTTAGTATCATAGATTTTCTTTTTGTTTTCATTGGAATGGACTTTTTTGAATTTATTTTTGTAGATTATATAGATTTGGAAGTTGATAATTATAATTAATGTAAATTTAATATTTCATTGGTTGTTCATAACCATTTGTGGTGAAATATTTATAAATTAATGGTCCACCAAATATTTCACATGACTAAATCTCCATCATTGGATCCATATTGGTGGTGATGTATCTAGTAGTTTAAATGATTATAACTTCATGGTCAAATAATTTACTTTTGTAACTAATTTAGTGTTCTCTTTCAAATGGTGGAAACAAACTGGGGAAGTCCATGATATATATTACAAATACAAGAATTATTAGATTCTTCATCTAATATTTCTTGGCCTACATTAGTTGGTTTAAACATAAACTGTCCATCATAAGATACTTCAGTTATAGTGCACATAACTTGTTAGAGGACATGAGAAAATACTTGGAGTTGTATCGACCTATTGATTTTATGATGTGATCACTTATGGGTAAGATTCTTAAAACAATCAAAAGATTCCCCTGCTGATTATTTGTCTTCATGAGTGATGTTTTGGATATCATTAATTATTTTCCAAGTAAGGATTTTTGGGAATTACATATCGAAGAATTAGATGAAAAAATGATTGTATGTAATTTTTTTGCTCTATATATTTATATTGGAGGCCATCCTTGGCCCAGTCTCATAGTGAAAACGGAATGACTCTCTAGTGTATGGATTCGAAGGACACTACTTGGTTTAAAAAGAAATTGAAGACTTCCATGAAGTTTGAGATATGTTCATGGGGGTTTTCACTTTGAATCATGCCAAAATAGAATATATTAAAATTCATATTAATGAGTCCATGATTAAATTCGAATATATGTTATTGTATAGGATTACATACGATACTATTCATTACACAATTTATTCACGGAAATCCATAATCCATGATGTTTTTATCATTCTACAATGGTCACTCTCTGTGTATTTTGGGATGAATGTTTTCTAGGTTGGGTACTCTATGATTAATGTGGTTATGTAACACTATGAGATTTTTTGAATTAATTTTTTCAAAATAGTTCTTCCATTTTGATATTTTTTATTTCATGAATCACCAATGATATTATATTTTACAATAAATCTCTTTTTCTAGATTGCATTATACTCAACACCATGTTAATTATGCAAAACACGCAACATAATATTTAGCTTCCTCTACACAAAAAAATGAGGTTATATTGTGTTGGAAGCAACCATGAATTTCATCAATGACTAGCATAACACCCATGTCTGAGGATTGACGAGAAATATTATATTATTAAAATATTATTATATATATAATAAGATAATACATTGACATTATATTAGAGGTTAGGAATTTTATTTACTAATTTTTGAATATATATGATTTAAAAAATATAATTTGAATTCATAGCATAAAAATTAATTAAAAATGAATATGAATAGCGATTTAAAATAAAATGAAATATTATTATAGTTACAAATTTGTTTTACCTTAATAAATTAAATTTTTATTTAGGGATTTCAATGCAATAATACAGACATTCCGTTCCCATGGAACATTGACTTGGCCAACATTACATGAAATACTGAGTTTCTTCAGATAATAAATTTTTTATTATAATTATTTATTCGAGTTTGTTATAACACAGATTTTAATACATAGAAATATGAATACTATTAAATACTTTTAAATTAATTTTATAATGGTTTTATTTAAAAAAATATTTAAAATGAAAGATAATATTTTTGTTAAAATACTTTTATGATTTAAAATATTATTTTCTCGAATGAACCACTTTTAATGTCCTTCAATAAAAAATAATAAAATTTTCTTTATAAATATTTATAAATTTAATTAGATAAAATAAAATATACTTTTTAATTCATAATGACATCATTATCCTAGAATTAATTTTTGGTATTTTTTTGAGAAACCTAATATTTTTATAAATTCTTAAAACTACTAAAGTTTAGTTAAAACTGAATTTTTTATTTAATTATTAATGTAAAATTATATTATAAATTGGTTATAAATAAAAACTATCAATAATAAACCTATTAAAGTAATTTAATTCATTAGAATCGGCATTACAATAATGTTTAACATAAAACCTTAACACACGTTTAAATAATTTTTTACTTTAAGAACTCATTATATTGTCTTGTCTACAAGATTAGCATTAATATTATTTTTCCTACATCTGTGAATTGAATATATAAAATATTACATTAACCATTATATTAAGTATAATATTTATTTTCTAATAATTTCATTTTATTTTTTAGAAAAATGACTAGTCATAGTGATTAAAATTAATCACATCGATTAAGGCCATATTTAGCTTAAATAGGGACTAAACCGTAACATTAAGTATCCAAATGATCTACCGACATTTTCAACACCAATTATCTATCAATAGATCTTTCATAAGAATTAATTTATTTTAGTTTTATGGGTTTGGTATGAATGTTTTTAGGTAATAACACTAGTATCCCAAACTTGTTTCTAACAACTCAAAGTGGGTCATTTTATTTCCCTACAATAGGACACCACCGCTCACACTTCTTCACACATCTAAAACCTATTATGTTCACAAAACACTAGAACAATACACATCCCAAAATCCCTATGTTCTTCCATAAATCCGTCCATTTGGTAGTGGTTAATCTATGGAACCTTTTTGGTAAAAACCCAACAGAGTTACACAAAAAGAGGTAACATCTTCTCTCACATCCTTTATTTTATTTTCCATCTCCACACTTATAAATATCATTATCTTATTCTAATATAACAAAAATAATATCAAAAATATACTAGGATTCTGTTATATAATGGTTTCTACCTACACTTGAACACACCTCCTTATAAAGGGTAACAGACATAATGTTTCTATGTATGAAAAAACTACTTCCTCATGAACTAATGAATATTAAATTTTTCATTACAACCTATCATGGTGTCCATTGTGAGGTAAAATAATTTTATATATGATAAATATTATATTTATAAAATCTTTATTCCTATATAATTTTATTTATAAAATAACATTATGTTTTCCATCATATGTAAATAACATACTTTCATTTGAAGAAATGTGGACTACAACCCCCTCAAAGAAATATGTTTCCCTCGTATACTACATGGATTGAATTATGGACCATATTATTGAATATATATTATATGTATGATATCATTAAAATAATTTAATATTGATATATATCTATATTCCTTTTACATTCATTCTCTCAAAAATAAAATTTATCAAAAATTGAGTTCATTTGTATGTATGACCTAACATTACCGTGAAAGATGTATTCAGTTTCATACTTATATATTATATAGTTTATTATAATATAAATATATAATATCTAAATGATATTATTATCATATTTACATTCATTAATGGTTATATACGTATAAGTACCAATAATATAATTAATTATGTCACATGCGAAAATGTAAGTGAATATTTCCAGAACTGAAACCTTAAATAGGATTATTAAGAACAGGGTAATATAAGGTCATAATTAAGAGATATATGGTATTATATATAATAATATGGTTCTATAAAATATTGATAATAAATTTATATTTATTATAAATTTTTTTAATGAGTACTACTATAGTCAAGATCCAAGGTAAGGGGATTTCACCTCACTTTTTATTCATGTGAGATACAATAAATGTTTACCGCTTATTCCTTTTCAGTTGTGTGTTTAATGACTATTATTTCATTTTATGTATCATATAAAAATATTTATGGGTATCAACCTATCCATTTAATCAAATATAATTCATGTTATTTATGTTTCTAATGTTATATAATTGGTATAATGTTTTGTCTCAATTTTACTTCTTCGAGACACATGTTTTGTTATGCACCAAAACACATTTTTGAGGTATATATACTTCAATTTTACATGTTATATCATGAATATAGTAATTTTGAACATATTTTATGAATAATTTAATTTCATTTCCACACATGTATAGTATTATAAAAAAGCTACAATGTTTTAATAGTTTATTGAGACTATATCATTGCTTTTCGATATTAGTAAAATTTATTCTTCCAATGATGACTTCTTATGTTCCATCATTCTATACATACATTAATTTAATTCTCTTGTGGTTATTATTACTATATTCATTTAGTGGTAAAAAATTTTACTCTTTGGTGCATAATATATTTAATTTTTTTTTTAAAAAAGCCCAACATTACTCTATCTTTGGTCGGTAGTCTGTGTTCATTCAGAACCTTGCTTTCTAAAAATGATTTACAATAATATTCAACTAATATCTCGTGATCACTAAAATACTATTTTATTCTTTTTATTTTAACAAATTTTTTCAATGTAATAAACTTTTAACATTCCTAATTAGGCATGTTTCTATCATTTTTACCATATGAAAGGAATGTTATTTTTACCACAAAAGATATTTACATATTTTTCCACCATCATTACATTGAAACATTATATTAATTTTTAAATGTTATTTTGTAAAATGTTTTGAAAATAAATTATCAAGAAAAATATTTATTAAAACCCTTCCAAACATCTTTTATAATTTTTTAAGGAAAATTCATTTCAAAAAAATTTCACAAACTGTTATTATGTTATAAAAAAATTAGTGAAATAATTTTCAAAACATTTTCAAGCATTATTTATAAATTTTAATGTGTTTTTGATGAAAGTGTTTTTTTAATTGTTTTGAAGATTATTTTATATTTTTTTAAAGAAGAATGTTTTCAAATGATTTCTTTTCTTTTTTATAAGTTTTAATGATTTTTTCTATTAAAATGATTATTAAATAGTTTTATGAATTAAAAAGTTTTTTTAAATAAGAAATAATATTTTCATCCAGAAATGTTTTTGAAATATCATTCAAAATTATTTTTCATCTAATATGAAATCCAATGATATTAATCACTACCTTATAAGGAAAGATCTTAAGTCACCATTACTAACCATTTTATTAATGGTTTACTGTTAATGTCATTGTATTTATGAAACTTTTTTATCATCCAAGAGCTATATGTTTATGAAATCTATTTATCTGTCCATGGGTTATATTATTATGAAATTAATTTCTTTTCCACATGTTAAATAATTTTAATACCCGTATCTTTTCATGGATTATAATTTGATAAAATTATTATGAAACTTTTCTCTTTTACAATGGTTATAATGTGATAATATTTTAATGATACCCATTTCATTTCCTGGGTTATGATTTGGTGTTTATAGAACCGATCACTTTTCATGGGTCCTGAAATGTTGAATTATTTATTTCACATGCATGTATGATTTCATTATATGATGGGTGGGACTAATATCTACATCCAATGAAATGGGAAAATATTTATATCTCGTGATACAGACTATGAGGGAAATGGGAGTGAAACATGACTACCATGATGTTATGAGGAGTGAACTCAAGATACTAATATTTCTATGGGAGTGAACCTTTCCTACTGTGATAGTATATAGATTTTAATCATTCTACTAATATAGCCCTCATAGTGAACCATTACTACCAATAAGGAATGGGGAGTGAAACCATAATACCAAGATTTCATTGGCAGTGATTCCTTGAATACTATACGTCAACCTAATTACATGTTCATAATGTTATGCATTGACATGGTTGCTTGTCCATAAGTTTATGTGAGGGCCCGATATAAAATCCTCTCATAATAGGTGAACATGTTTCTACTTGTACATGATCAAAAGATTATAATATTATGTTTCATCATCAATTCCATGTTTTATTCCTATGTTATTATTTCATGGTTTATATTCCTTATTTTCTTATGATTCATTTCTTGTGAACTACTTTTCTTTATAACATGATTCACACATATGATCTTTGATAGGTAGGGTATGATATTCTATTTGCATGATTATGGAATAATACCCTTATGATTATATTTATGCATATATATTTTCCTTATTTACCATTACTAATCATTTGATCTCACACATTTCTTATGATTCTTTTATATAGGTTATGATGAATGTTTTTAGGTAGATATACTAAAAGTGTAGATATTAATGTAAGATGTTGAAGATCCTCCAACAAGGTAGACTATATTGTTTATATTTTTTCAAAGATACTAAATATTATGTTCCTTGTTCATTTATTTTTGTAATGTACTAAATATTCATCTAAAATGATGTAAAATCCATGCATATTAGTCCTCGGTCAACATTTCAAAAAAAATCCATTAAATTTTGTTGAAGAATATAGTGACTGGTTTCTATGAAATACATACTTCTCTATATACAACAAGTAAATGTGGATTTTCCATATATGTACCTAGGATTAACAACACCAACAATATTTTATGGGCCTAACTTGGGGAATCTGGAAGACAACAATGGTCCTCT
Organism: Viscum album; assembly: GCA_963277665.1. Taxonomy (NCBI): domain Eukaryota; kingdom Viridiplantae; phylum Streptophyta; class Magnoliopsida; order Santalales; family Viscaceae; genus Viscum; species Viscum album. The sequence continues at coordinate 473,033,951 of OY728141.1, read as the reverse complement.
ATAGACACTTGGTTTTACACTATAGGGGGATATACTATTGGAATTCATATACATTGTATGAACAATAATGAAGGATTTAAATAAAATATTACTATGAATTAAAATGGATAAACATGGCTATTCATGTATTAATGAAGTGTGATCCATAATATAGGTATCCATGAATTAAATTTTCATGATTATATGGTTTCCCTTTATGAAAATTTTTTATCACACTATTATTTCATGTTATATTTAATGGTGTGAATTAGAAGGAACATGGTTATCATTGAATATTTCAGATATGAAATGTACGGGAATTATAAAAATTATTAACCTAATTAGATATCTCATAATGGGAATATGGAAGGTGGTATGAGTAATAGTTATATCTGTGATGATAAAGAGACTCGAAATGAAATGTGAAAGATAAGTGATTCTATTTCAGTATTTTTTACATTTTTCTTAATAATTATGATTAGATTTAGGATTAGGATCCTTAATACATGATTCTTATTTCATATTATTGGAAAAAAATATTTGTGAATATGATTATGAATACTAAATTGTGAATTAAAAATAAAGTTGCACGAATAAAGTATATTTTTTGGAATTCAAAGATTATGAATTATTTCTTTATTTTCCGTATACTTATTTATTTTGGATTGAAAAGGAAATCTTCAATTCTGAAGAATTCATCAAAAAGTGATTTACTAGAATAGTTTTATTTTTATTAAGGTAAGGTAACCATTAATAAATTCCTGACATGATGATTTTTATTTTTATAAAAAGATAGACTATAAAAGAATAAGTAAATTAGATGGTAAATGTAATGGAATTGACCATCTAGATTCATTACTTTTCCAAAATTTAGTTTTTGGGGTGTTTGGGGAGGTAACAGTAGCTCATTTCAGGAGTTTTCCAAAATTCTTTTTTTTCAGTGACTCAAGGCATCAGAATGTTTGGGCATCAGTGAATCAGAACATTGGTATGTCAGGACATCAGTGACTCTAGGCATCATAAAGTTATGACATTAGTGACTCAACGCATCGATATGTATGGTTGTAGGTAGGTCAGACATTAGAAGGTTGGGTGTTGGTGAGTGGTGTCAGGGAGTCGTGTTGGTCACTCACAATCAGTGGGTCACATTGGTGACTTGTGCTAGTGAGTCACATCAGTGACTCATAACAGTTACTCTGGGTCGGTGAATCCCATAGAGGACTCACCCATCAAGGATTTCATTCTATTTTTTCTACATTCACCCATCACACGTTTTACTTGAGGTAAATTGTGTTAAAATTCCTAATTGAGCCATTCTAAAGGGTTTTCAAAGGATATTAATTATATATTTATATTCTAATGCTCTATATACATTGAAAAAGTATAACTATATAATATTGAAAATGAATTCAATTTAATGGATCTTGAAATTGTTTCCTTCCATTGATATAGGATCTGACTTTTTTAAGCCAAGATCTTCTCTTACTTTTGTGTTTTTGTTATCCCTTTATGCCACCAGAACAATTTTTCCCATAATAGTTGAATTTTTTACTGTAGCCATGGATCCAATTCTCATTAGAGTATTTCCTACTACTCATTCACCCTAGTTTATTCCATATGGAATAATTTTTATCGACTATTGTTCCATTAACGAATTCCTTCTTTAATATTTTAATTGATTATCATAAAGGGTGTGTCTAATCATGTCTTCTTATGGTTATGGTTGGAATGATTTTGACAATGATAAATTAAGAACAGGGTGATGTTGATGATGTTTGTTTGTTTTATCTGTTATCTTTGATCCCTCTTCTGAATCATATGGGTAGTATCCTTCAAAAGATCATATATTTTGGTAGTATTGTTTTGTGCACCAGACTCATGAATATGTTTTGTTAATATTTTTTGAATGGATGTGCACTTGAAACAAGATTAATCACATATATCATGTTTTTTATGTGGATGCCCAGGGATCAAACTTGTTTTATTATATAACCTATATTAAAAACTGTAATTAGGGGACATTTTTTGTAAAATATGAATAGCCATTGTTTTATAGGTGTGGATGTGTGATGTGTATGGTTCTGTTCAGTTTTAGTGCCTTGTGTGGGTTGTATGGTTCTACGGTTAGAAGTATGGTTGGGTGTGCCTGGGTGGATAAGGGGGGTAGATTTTGGGTATGGTCTGGTATATTTGTTTAGCAGGTTTGTGGAATTGGTGATGGTTGTTGTGGGATTCATGTATTAAGTGGTAGGAGATTTGAAATGGAATCCCATGTTCAGCGGTTATTGATTGTGGAATATATGAACTTGTTATGCAGTGGGACCGCAATCTAGTTTAGTTTTGTTATTTTCTTTTATGTGGTTTTTTTCATGAAGCAGGGCTATCGAGGATGGTATGTAAAGGATTATTTTTAAGAATGATTGTGTTACATTATGGGGGAGTTTATTCTAGATTTTCTAGCGACATTGTGATGTGTGTGGGGGTTATTATGTTACCTATGGAATGCGGTGATTGGTATTTTCTCAAGTTGGTATAGAATAAATAAATGAATGAATTTATTAAGGAATAATGATAATTAGTTAAATGAATTAGTTGGGTTTATGAATTAATTATATGGCTATTTTTGTGGTTATGAATTATAGGTGGAGGAAATATAATTTTAGTGTGGGAGGGTAGTTTATTTTAAAATACGATTGGTTGGGTTGTGTGTTTGGAACCTTAATAAATATATACATGCATATCCTTGTGATTAATATACGCACCACACGTGGGTTGAGATATACGTTCTGAACACCCTCATTTTTATGTGGTAGGATCTCCTTTCCCAAAATCCCATTGAGTGGATGTATGACTAGTTATTTGATCTTATATTTTCCCTATTCTATGAAATTGTAACCCAAGGCTCTTCGAGCAGGTTGTGGTGTGGTTTTGAGGCCCAGATGTTAGTGGGTGAGGTGTGCATCTCAGGTGTCTTCAGTATGAGATTGTGGTTTTTTTGGAAAGGTTTCTAAGTGTGAGATGTGATGTGGTATGTGGCCTAGGTGTGTGTGGGTGGGTTTTGATGTTGGGTCATGTGGAAGAGTGTAGTAGGGTCAGGACGTTCCCCATTAGGTATGAGTAGTTAACTACTAGGATGTGGTGTAGGGTGACCAATTATCAAGGACCTTACAACATTACTTTACTTGAATTTTTTTATTTGGAGGGTTTTTAATTGTGATGTTGGGGTGGATAATATACCATGTTCGGTGTTCTTGGGTTTCGTGTTTTCTCATGGGGCATTGGTATTCTTCTCCACTTGTGCACGAGTGACTTTGGAATTTATTATTGATTATACATGTATGATCACCCTACATATATAAAAATATTTTCATGTTTCGAGGGTGATTATGTAGACCATGTTAGGTCGTACTAGCATGAACATTCGAGAGAATTATTTTTTTCTTCATATATTTTATTTTCATATTTACAGTAGCTTTTTATTATATTTTTATAGGTTTTCACTTTTCTTTTGGATAGGCATGTGGGATAGTTTGGGTTATCCCTTTGTTTATATAAATATATCTTGGAGTTGTTTGGGGATGATACATATTTTCTATTGATCATGGTTACTATAAAATAGGAAATTCCTCGAATTCTGTGACAATTTTTTACCCTTAGGGTTGGTCTCTAGCCAAGACCTACTGGAGGTGGGACTTGGGGGTCATTGTCTCTCTTCCTTCATAGGAAACTTTGGAGGGGAAACAATAGTTGGGAGGGTCATGATAGAATAGTATAAAAAGTTATGGATGAGAGATATAATGGATTTTAGAGTTAGTAACAATGATGATTTCATAAGATGTTAGGTAAAAGTGTTAGGTGGTCATGGTGTGCGACATTGGCCAGGGAAGACTAACTAGGACATTGGATTTTTTGGTCCTTAATGATCCACTTCAAAGACACTGATCATACTAAATGACAAAGTGAGGCTAAACCATTTTCATTGTAGAGACCTTAGGGAATGAAAATACATCATGATAACAGGTGTTTTTGTTTTTTGGGTGTTTTGGGAAATTAAATAATAAAATGAGTAAAAATGAATCCAAAATAAATTAGGTACTACTCTGTCTTAGGAGTTCCATATTTTATTTTCAGTTATTGCACATGGTCGGTGTCCACATGTGATATGAGCTGTTGAGGCTCATCAAACCGATCTAACTGATCAACAATGGGTTGATCTAAAGAAGGATGAAAACCAATAGAGAAAGATGATTATTTGTATCAAATAGATAAATATACAAATGTTCTATAGTAGATTCTTAGATAAATAGATGGGAAATTATCTTGGTAAACAAGTGAAAATTTTCAACATGATATGGGCTCTGATGGAGCACTGGGTTCTTCTGGTGGTGAGCTAGATGTGGGGTGCTGCATGTCAGTAGTGGACACTAAACCTAGTGAAGAGGAAGGTGGATGATGTTTTATTGGATGATTCAAAGAAGTATTTTTTTAGGAATTACTTTCCATGACCATGAAAACTGAGAAGAGACATGAGGTACTCTCTCTACAGTAGGGGGTATGACAGTACAAGAGTTGAAGATCATGTTCAATGACTTCGTTCTCTTTTCTAAAAATCACTTTTTGGAGGAGGAATTTTGGTCGAGACACATAGAGGGGGAACACTATCCTTCCCTCAAGTAAGAAGATACTCCCTTCACCGTTCCGACACACATAGTGGTTGAGATAAAGGATATAGTGGTTTAGAGGAAGCAATCGTGAGAAGGTATACCATGATAGGGGAGATAGTAGTGTTCTATTTTGGGAAAGAATTCGATGACAAGGTATTGAGAACTAGAGCTTTTGAGGTTTTATTTAGCTGGGAATCAACCTCAGCAGTTTCAGTTTCGACCTTCTTGTCCTCATACTATTAACATAGACTGGAGACCAAGGGGTTTTGATTTTTTACTCCATCGGAACATTCAGAGTTAATGAATAGTTTCAGCTCAGAATGGAGGATGTGGGAAGGTTTAAATCATTCCTTGGCATCATTTTTCGGCCAAGCCATGTCATCATTAAGAACATGAGGATACTGCTCCACCAAGGGAAGAAAGATCAGAGGGAGGCCGACCTCTGGGTGTTAGTCATAAACAATGACCCATGCATGTTTGAAGAGACAATCAATAGTAGTGGGGAATATGGGTTAGGTGTGGTCAATTTCATGGTGCAGAGGTAGTTGTTCCAACGTGGACTAAGATTGTTTGAGATATACTCATCTTATTTACTTCATCTTTTTGTGCCTTATTTTATTAAGTAGATTTACACTCCTTTGTTTCACCTGGTCTATCCCAATATCTAGTAACAGAAATTGATATACATTACATTCCCCTAGTGTTGAGTACACTTCTATGAGGTCACACCAACATGTTTCATGTATGTTGGGGATGTAGACTCATAATGGGACTACATCAGTCATGCGCGGATCTTTTTCTGTTGTAGATGAAATCATACGATTTAATCTTTCCCATTGAATATATTAACATTGTTCATGTTTTTATCAACTACTTGCTGAGAGGAGACATGTTTTCAAATGTTAATGTCCAACATGCGGCTTCTGTTGGTGAGCAAAATTGTCTGATGGGAAGTCAGTGTTTGGAGCCTCTTCGTTCCTTGTTGGCTGAATTGTCATTGAAATTAGTGGATGTAAGGATGATGGGTGTTCCCTAAGGTTTTGGGTATTTTTTAAATATTTTTACTGAGGATGTTGTGAGTCTACCCCCCACTATATAATGTTGAGTATGTGATATACTTTCATCCCAGTGCTTCTCCAATTTTAATGGTCCTTTACTGAATGGAGAATATTGATCTATGGGAGATATGGATTAATATTGATAATATATTGAATAATGAATTTTTCTATCCTAGTGTTTCATTGTGGAGAACTCTATTCTGGGTTGTGAATAATATATATGGTGGTTTGAGGTTGTGCATAGTCCACCAGAGGTTGAATTTGGTGACATTCAATAATAGTTACCCGCTCCCAAGGATAGATGATACATTCAACAACATTAGGGGAGAATTTTTCTTTTATAACATCGATTTATAGTCAAAGAATAAATAGTTTACGGTGTAGGAAGAAAAAATCATGAAGACTGTTTTAGGTGCTGGTATGGGTACTTTGAGTTTTTGGTTATGTTGTTTAGTGTTACAGATGCACCAGTCATGTTAATGGTTCACCCGAACTCTATCTTTTGTGTGATTCTATAAAGTTTGTGGTCATGTTCATTGATAAAATTCGGACCTACTTGATGGAAGATGAGTTTCATACCGAGTATCTCACGACTTTCTTGGATGTCCATAAAAGCCACAATTACTACAGAAGGTTTTACAAGTGCATGTTTTTGAAAAGGGAGGTCCACTTCCTGGGACCTGTGGTGTCTCAGAAGGGTGTAGTAATGGATAAGTCTAATTTAGAAATATTTTATTATTTGAATGCACACAAGAATGAGGCATAGGTTCGCAGTTTTATCATTCTTCCAGGCTATTACTGGGGATTTGTACAAAATTTCACTCACATACCAGCTCTATCGATGGCACTAACCAGAAATGACATATCCATTATGTGGAGTGAGAAGTGTTAGGAAATCATAGAAAATCTTTAATGTTAGTTTTTCAGTGCTCAAGTGATCAACTTTTCATAGGAAGGTTTGATGATCATGTTGTTTTGAGATGCTTCTCATCTATGCTTGGGGTGTGTGTCGATAGAGAAATGGGGAGTTATCTCTTCTAGGTCTAGGAATTTACATCCCCATGAACATAATTAGGCAACCAATGATATAGAGATCATCGTAGTTGTCTTTTCCCTAAATGATTGGCGACATTACCTAAATGTCTTAGCATTTCGTGGTCCTCACAGATCACAAAAGATTTAGGAATATCATTTCCCATTGTGACCTGAACATTTTGGAGTGTGGGGTTAATGAACATTCTCTAATATTATGATGTTGATATCTCATACACCTCAGGAAATGATGATTTTTTATTGATTTATTGAGAGGGATGTCATGGATAGAGGTAGTTTTGGAATCTGTTGATGCATTGAAGGTGATAGAGGAGTTTCATGCCTTGAACATAGATTGAAGAATGAATGGTGGCTGAGTTTTTCTATTTGAGATGATGATTCAGTCAACCCAAAGGTAGTAGGTGGAGGAGTCTCTATGGGGAGACTTGGAGGAAGAGGAGATGCATTATCATGTTGACCAGAGTGATGTTATATAGGGGTCATCAGATGATAGGCATAATCATGTGTTGTTCCATGTAAAGTTGAATGTCCGATCAGAGATGCACAATGGGGATCCCAATGATTTTTACATCTCACCCTTAGTGGTGCACCTAGAAGTTTCCCTATTGTTTTTTGGGTTGATAGTGGAGTTTTCATGGCATGGGATGAAGCGGAATTTTTCAGAGTGTGTGGTGATGTTCATGGTATGCCAATTAGTGAAGCCAGTGCACCGTGTTCCCAGGGGTTCATTGTAGTCCTTATTTTTCCTCAAGATTAAGTGCAAAGGAATATCAATGGATTTCATCATAGCGAAAACTTGGCTTCAAGGAGGAAATGATATTATCTATGTTGTGGTGGATGGACTGACAAATTCATCTCACTTCATAGTTATTATAGAGTCAAGCACAGTGGATGCCATTGCGCAGAGTTATGTGGATGAGTTGGTGTGGCTGAAAATAGTTCCAAGTTCCATTGTCTCGTACTATGATATGTGTTTGACCTCATGAGTCTGTAGGGGATTGTAGCATGATTTTTTCACTAAGTTACACCACAGATATTGTTTCCACTATAAAAAAGATAGGCAAATAGAACATACAATCCATACATTAGAGGGCATATTGTAAGAGTGCATCTTGGACATTGTAGGATCTTGGGATTGAAACGTGTCCTTGTTTTTGTTTTCATATAATAATATCCATCATCATTCAATTGTCATGTCTCCATTGGATTCTTTTTACGGGAGAATTTTTCATTCACCTTTGGTTGGAGAGAAGGTGGGGAGTTAGTTTTTATTAGTTCTGAAGTGTGATAGACTACGTCTGACAAGGTGTATCTTTTCTACAATATGATTAATGTAGAACAAGACTTTAATATGTTTTATATCAATTGTAAAAGGAGGACCTTGGGGTTTGAGGTTAGAGACAATGTGTTCTTGTAGGTTCCCCCTCGGTGTGGGTAGTGGAGGTTCGGTATATGGATCCCAAATTCTCCCAAGTTCATCAGACCATTTGAGATGTTTGGGTGTGTTTACGTGGACGAATACCAGTTGGAATTTCCACTATAGTTGGAGAGGATCCACAATGTCTATCATGTCTCTCAACTTCATCTGTATCTACACGATGACTCTCACACCATTGAATGAGGAGAGTTTGAAAATGATGATGGGGCAACAGTCATGGAATAATCAAAAGAGATATAGTATCATCAGTAGAAGGTGATGTGTAGATGAACCATTCCATTTTTTCATTTGTTGTGGTGTCATGGTGTCTGGGAGGAGAGTACTTTTGAGTGGGAAAGACATTTTTGTTCCAGGTACCTTGGGTTTTTCTGAGTATTTTTGTGTGTTTTCCTTTATAATGTAGTACATGAGCCTCAATTATAAAATTAGTTTTTTTCTTGTTTTGTAATGTGTGATGATGTTCTAACATGGAAAAATGGGATACCATATTCATAATCAATACAAATTAATTGAGATGTGAATAATCCCATGTGGGAAATTCAATGCCACCTTGAGCAGATAGTATCTTAACATAATATGGGGAATTATCTAATTCATTTGTCTAGATTGTTGGTAGTTTTTTGGGATATCTTGTTGATGTTTTGTTTAGAGTAAGTGGGTAGAGGTGTACTTTTATGTTTATGTTTCACTCCAACTTTCTAACCACACGTGATGGTTTTTCATTAAGAGATATCTTATAGGGTTTTTTCAGACCCCTCTTTCTTCTGAATTTGGTTTTGAAATCATAGAGGAAAGAATAGTTTTAGATATATTTTATGTTATAGTCTGGACCTCCCCAGTCTATTACATTGTCAAAATTTGGTGTTTAGGGTGTTTCGAGAGGCTATGGTATCTCATTTTAATAGTTTTCAAAAAATCCAGTTTTTTAGTCTATGACTCAGGGCGTTAGTAGTTAAGGGAGTTAGTGACTAAAGGAGTCGGTAGATTAGAACATCAGTGACTCTGAGAATTGGTAGGTCTAGGTGTTAGAGATGAAGAGCATTGGTATGTTATGACATTGGTAGTTCAGGTGTCTGTAGGTTGTGAGTCATTGAGTGGCATCAGTGAGTCGCATTAGGGACTCACTGTTGATGGGTCATGTCAGTGACTCATGTTGGTGAGTTGCATCGGGGACTTTTGTTGGTGACTCAATTTCATTTAATGACATTGGTGACTCACCCATTAGTAAGTCAATTCTAGTTTTACCTAGTTTCTCTATTTTATCCCCTCATAAGTATTATTTGGTGTAAATGTTGTCTAAAACCTTGATGGAGTGTTTCTAAAGGCGTTTGAATGGATATTAATAGATTATTTAATATACTCAAACTCCATAAAAAATTTAATAGTCAAATAGTGTAAACATGAACATTATCTAATGATAACTTCCCTTGAAATTGATTTCTTCTTTTGATATATGATCTAGCTCTTCAATGCTGAGATTATCTCTTCCTCGTGTGTTTCTATTTTTTCTTCATCAAACCATAACCTTTCTTCCCAGAGTAGTGGCCTCAATGTTTTATCCATGGATCTAGTTTTTTTGGATTCTTTCATGCTACATGGGAACCCATTGTTTTTTTTCACAATGAGGAATTGTTGATTGTATTTTTTCCTTGTATGAATTCATTTTCCTTTTTTTATAAATATTTATAATGTGGTGTGGGTGTACTGATGTCTTCTTGTGGGTTCGGTTTTATACATTTTGACCAAGTTAAATGAAAAATATTGTGATTTTGATGACATTCATTTTTTATAAGTAATCTTTCATCACGATTGTGAAATTTATGGGTAGTATCTTCCTGAAAACAGTTTCCATTGGTGGTCTATATTTGCACACCATACATATGAATACTTGTTGTTTATCATCTGTTGAATGGATTTTCAAATAAAAACATGATTAATCAATTATACCTGATTAATTAAATGGATTCCCTGAGATAAAATATTTTATGTAATAACCCCAAAATTATGAAATTTGTATTAGTGAATAGTGTTGGTAAAATCTAAATATACTCTATTGTATAGGTGTGGTAGTGTTCTTTCTATGGTTCTATTAAGTTTTAGTTCCTTATGTGGGTTGAATGGTGTTGTAGTTGGAATCACATGTGTGGATGTAGGGGTATACATGGGGGTTTTCTCTGTCAGTATAGTGTTGTATGTTTATGAATTGGGGATGTGGTTTTGGTGAAGGTTATTGTATGTTCCGTGTATTGGGTGGTTCAAGATATGTAATGGAATCCAAGGTTGATATGATATTTACTGTGGAATGTATGATCTTGTTATGCAGTAGGACTGCAATCTATTTGAGTTTAATTATTTTTTAAGATGTGGTTTTTTCCATACAGTGGGGTTGCCAAGAATGTTTTTATAGTGTTAATTTGGAAGGAGGATGGTGTTAACTTGTGTGGGACATTCTCTCATTGTTTTTAGTATTTTTGGTTGTGACTGGGTTATGATGTTACTTTTGGTGTGTTGTATTTTGGTAAATTCCAAGGCAGGGATTGAATAAATAAATAAATGAGTTCATTAAGGTAGAAATATAATTGGTTAAATTAATTACATATGGTTATGAATTATGCCTATGGATAGTTGTTTGGTAATGCATTAAAGGTTGTAGTAAGGGTGATTTTCTGTGTGGTGGTTGTTTATTTTGAAAACCCATAGGTTGGTCTGAGTGTTTGGTACCTATATACATATATACAGGTAGTTAATTTTTATTTCTATATGCACACCACCTATGTTGAGAACTACATCCCACACACCCCCATTGTTATGGGGGAGGGTTTTCATTACTAACATCCATCTATGGTAAGGTTGTGGTGTAGTTGTGAGGCCTAGGTGCCTGCTGGAAAGGCTTAATTACCAGATGTCTTTGGGGTGAGGTTGTGGCTTTGTGACCCATGTGTCTATCTGGGGGATGTGATGTGGTATGTTTCCTAGGTGTGTATGGGAGGGGTGTGATAGTGGAACTTGTGGAAGAGTGTGGTAGAGTCGGGATGTTTGACATTAGAACTGAGAGTTAAAAAATTGGGGGTGGTGTGGGGTACCCAAATATCGATGTTCCTACTACTTTTCTTTACATAACATGTGTTATATTATTACTATGACTTAGTGAGGTTTTAGTGGATATTATACCTTGCTAATATCTTCTGGGATTTTTGTTTTCTCATGGGAGAATTAGTATTCTTAACCCCTTTTGCACGAGAGACATTGTTATTTCCTATAGAGTAAACTTGTTTGCTCACTCTACTTATATAAAATTTTATTAGGCTTCCATGATGATTACACAGACTATTCTAAAACTTACTAGCTCTGACAACATGTAATTTTGTTATGTCACTGCTAGATTTTCTTTTATTATTTACTTTGGAGTTTTTCATTGTATTTTTTTCAGTTTTATCTTTTATTTTGGACATGCATGTGCGATGGTTTGGTATTTCTAATTTTTATATATATATCTTTCTTCAATATTTTTGTGGTCGATACATCTTATCTCTAGAAAAGGGTTACTATTAAAAGGGTTATGCCTCCTATTTTTTGAGATTTTTATACCCTTGGTGCGAGTCTCCAACCCATAACTTACTATAGGCGAGACTCGGTGGTCCTTGTCCCTTTTCCTTTAATGCCAACTCATTAAGAGTATCATTTGAGGGTTCAGATCATGAAAATATTTATTACCCTGAAATTGATAATTGAAAAGGTGTTCTATGTCATCAAGGATAATGTTCACATCATCTTTGATTTAATTATTACATCTAGTAATCATATAAATTAGTAAACAAATATGTTTTCTAAAAGGTTTTAGGGTAATTAAATTATTATTATGTTCTAAGGGGATATATGATGAGTGTATTAACATCTCTAGAATGTGACAACAATGTGATACTTTATGATATATGGGGGATCAATGTTAATCCTATTTAATAAATTACTTTCTAAAGCATCAAATTTTCATCATTAAAAATGGTTATATGGTAACCCATTTTCATAATTTTTAACTCAATATTAATTAAATGTTTTTTATTAATGTATTTTCTCACCACATATGGACTTATGAATATTGGATAACCAATTTTTTCATATGGTAACTAATGATAGATGGGTTGACTTACGATGAATCTCATGATTTTTATTGCTTTAGAAAAAAATAATTTCATTCATTTCCCATGTTAATAGATGAAGTTAAAATCTATCAAGACATAAACAAATGTTGGTATTGTGAATACCATCATGTAAGTAAATTTACATATATACTCGGTCAATAAAAATAATTATTCGGTGATCTGATAATAATAAAAGAAAATGTGTTGTCTTAATACCTCAATTTTCATTGAGCTAATGTCACTATAAATCATCATAGTTTGTTAACATTGAGACACTCATAATTTCATTAATCATCCAAATATTTTGGATTTATGGAATCAATCACACCCTATAAATTTTTTATCTTTTCTTCCATGTCCAATCTTCACTCCCAACCTATGATTTCCTCTACGGAATCCAATCTATATATTACATTAGGTAACCATTATACATTGATCATTTCTTTTTCAATGGATGTTTTAGAATTAATTTTTATGATGTGGGTATCTATGTATGAAACATTAAATTATTAATCCTTTTATAACATTGATTAATTTCGAGTGCCAATTTATTTTTAAGGGTTGTAGAATTTACAACTCAATAAATATTGAATTAATTTTTTCAAATTAATATATTATTTTTGTTATTTTCCATTTCATGACACCTTTAAGATAGAATATTCTATAATAAATCATTATTAATGGATTTAATTATATGATAATCAACATTAATCATCCACTACACACAACAAAAACATTGGCTAGCTATATATGGAACACTAATGTCATCTTGTGTTATACACAGCAATGTCTTTGCTCAATGACTAGAATGACCCGCAAGACAGAGGTCTACTAAAAAATAATATGTTATTAAATTATTATTATTTAATATAACAAAATAAGACCTTTATGTTAAATCATTTGTAATTTATATTTTTAACTAATTTGTGAAAATATATGGTTTACACAATATAATAAGAATTCATAGGTTACAAATTATTTATAATTGAATATGAAAATCCATTGAATATAAAAGAAAATATTATTATTTTCATAATGTTGTTTTACTATAGTGAATAAAATTTTCATCAATGTCTTTAAATTAACTATGAAAAACATTCCTTTCACCCTTAACATATACTTGGCGTATGTTACATGCAATTCCATGCCTGTACGAAACCTAAGTTTATTGTTATATTAATTTAAATGAGTTTGTTATAACCAAGCTGTTAAAACATAGTAATTTGAATATTAATAAATTATATTAGAATATTTTAATAATTTTTTATATAAATTGAACATGTTGATAATGAATGATATGAATTCTAGTGAAGTACCTCTATGTTTTAAAAACATTTTATTGAATGAATCACTTTTAATGATATTCTATGAAAATTGATATAAAACATTAAACTAATGTAGATATTGAATTTGTCTAAACAAGCAACATTTTTTAATTCATAGTGACAAAATTATCCTATGGTGATTTATTGGGACTTTTGTGGAAACGTCATTATTTGATGAATAATTAAAACTAAAACATTTTAGTTACAAACTACCTGTTTGATTAAATTAAAATTTATGTCACAATATATTTAAAATTTGTGTTAAATTTATATTATATAAATTAAACATATTTTTACACAGTTAATCTCATGAGAATCAATTTTACATTGAAACTAAATATAAAACCTTAACATGACATCGACAAATTTCCCACATTAAAAACACTTTATTTTGACCCATCTACGGGATGATAATTAATCATAATTTTCCTAATTATGTGAATTGAAAATATAAAATATAGAATAAACCATATTATTTTGCATAAATTTTTTTTTAAAACGTGAATAGATAAATAGTTGGGCAAAATTATTTGTAAAAGTGATTAAAATTAATCACAACAATTAAAGAAAAATTAAAATTATTTATTTACTAACATTAAAATTTATGGACCAAATGATCTATTAACATGTTCAAAATAAATTATATGTACATATTTAGTACATAAACCATCAATAATTTTGTTTTTTTCTTTAATATGAACTTTTTAGGTATGAACATGTGTACACCTAAGGCAACCAATTGAAGCATTTTTACACAAATCAAATGGAGTTACCTAATTAAGAGGTAATGTCTTCCTTTAAGTCAATTCTTTTATTTTCCTTGTACACAGCCTAAAACACTATTTATTCTATTAATATTTACCAAAAACAGTATATTCAATATAATAATATTTTTTTATATAAATGGTTTGAACAACACATTCACACACCACTATTTAATGGGCAATGAAAATACAATTTATATGTACGACAAACTATTGCCTCACAAAATGATGATTGTCCATTTTTTAATTAACACCAATCAAGGTGTCCATTATATTGAAAAAATGTTTACATATGATATATAGTATATTTATAATGACTTTATAATTCATAAATTTCTTTTGAGAACACATTATTATTCTTTCCATCTTATGTAAATATGATAATTTCATTTGAGTATGTGAGGACTACCGCCCCTCAAAACGAAATGGCTCATTCATACACTTCATGAATTGTAGTAAATATAATTTTAGTGAATATATATGATATATATATATATATATGATATGATATGTCTACCCTAATAATAATATTTATATATAGATTTTTTACTTTTACATTCTTTCTCTAAACATGACAATAAAATGGAAATAACATTCATTTGTACGTACGACCTATCGTCTCCCTGAATGGTGTATTCTGTTTTATACATAAATATTATTTATATAATTATAATACAAATGTATTGTATATAATTGATATTTATAAATATATTTACATTTTTTAATCATGAAATTCGTATAAGGACCAACAATACAACAAACTATGACACATGCGAAAAATAAAGCAAATATTATCTAAAGTGAATCATGAGCGTATGATTGTAAAAAAGAAGGAATTATAAGGTCAAAATAAAACCATATATGGTATTAAATATATGATTATTGATCAGAAAATATTTATAATACATTTATATTTATTTTAATTGGACTTTGAATTAGTACGACGAGATTCAGGACAAAAGGTATGGATATTTTATATTACATTTAATTCCCATGAGATACATGCTATGTTCACCACACTTCACTTTTCTATGGTGTATGTACTATCCCTGATTGTATTCTATGAATATTATACCTAAATATATGGGAATTAACCTAACAATTTTATTAACTTTTATTCATGGGGTTTATGTTTCAAAAGATACTAAATAGGTAAAATGTTTTGTCTCAATTTTCCTTTATTGAGACCCATGTTTTGTTATTCACCTAAAATATATTTCTAAGTGTACATACTTTCATTTTAAACATTCTTTCATGAATATAATTTTTTTCATGATATTTTTAGTTCCATTAAATTTCCATTTCTGACATAGAGTGTATGATCTATGTATACTCGGTTATAAGTGTTTATTTAGACAATCTCATTGATTTTAGAGATGGTTTTCGTTGAGGCTTACTTTGGGGAGTTACCATGTTATATCTCTACAAAATTAATGAATTTTCAGCCCATCAGGTTATTCATAAAATATTCATGTACTGGAACCATTTTTTACTCATTATTAGATAATAAATTTATGAATGTTTATATTATGAAACCTCAAATATAACCTCTCTTCGATCAGAAATATGTGTTCCTTCAATACCCTGTTTTCAAAAAAGGGTTTCCAAGAATATTCTATTAATATCAAGTTATTATTAAAATAAATTTCTCAAATTGTCTATTTTACCTATATTTTTAGTGGAATATTATTCTTTCATTTTGAAAGAGGAGTGTTTCTATCAACTTTACCGCGAAAATGGTATTTTATTTTTACCTCATATGAAATGTATAGATTTATCCACTATGAGTCATTGGAAAAAAAATTTATCATGTGTAATGGTTCTTTTTTTAAAAAAATTCAATGATAGTTTCAAAAACTATGGTTTTCAAAATGTCATCCATCTTCTTTTAAATTTTTTCTCAGAAATTGGGTTTCGAAAAATTTTTATACACTATTTATATGTTTTCTAAATAATTTCAAAGAAATGATTTTAAAAACATTTTCAGGCTTTATTTATATTTGTTTCAATGTTTATTGGAATAAAATGTTTATTAAAATTTTTTTAAGATTACATTATATGTTTTGAATGAAAAATGATTTAAAAATATTTAATGTCATCTTTATAGGAGTTAATGTTATTTTATATAAAAATGTTTATTAATTGGTTTTATTTATTAAAATGTTTTTTCAAAGAAAATTTGATATTTTTCTTAATTAATATATATGAAATATGTTTCAAATTTATATTACATCAAAGAAATCCATCATTTATGTTTGTTATAACCTTTAGGTGAATGGTAAAAATGATATATTGATAGTATATCAATTAATGGGTTATTCTTAATGACATGGTCTCTATGAAACCTATTTATATTCCATGGGATATATGTTTATGAAAGCTATTTCTCTTCTATGGGTTATATGTTTTTGAAATTCATTTCTTTTCCATGTGTTATATTATTTTCAAAAATGCTTTATTTTATGGGTAATACATTGATGAAATAAATATGAAACCAATATTTTTTCTCAAGGAGATGATGTAATGAAATTTTGATGATACCCATTTCATTTCATGGGGTATGATTTGTTGTATATAGAATACATCTCTTTTCCTGGAACATGATATTATGATTTTTATGTGGCACTTGCATGTATGATTTCATTATGTGTCTATGGTGACCTATATTTTTCTCTAAGGCATTGCGTAATGATTTTTTTCTAATGAGATATAATAAGATGGAAATCGGAGTAAAGCATGACTACCAATATGTATGGGGAGTTAAATCATGCTACTAAGTTGGCCATGGGAGGGAACCTTGACTACCAAGATGGTATGACGAGTAAAATCATGACACTAAGATGACCATGGGAGAGAACCATGACTACCATGATGGTATGGGGAGTGAATTTATACTAAAAAGATGGTCTTGATAGTGATGCCTTCACTATTATGCATGAACCTTATTACTGTTCAATTTTTCATGCATGGACCTGGTTGCATGTCCATATGTTTATGTGAGGGCCTTATCTCATGCCCAAAAGCTAATGATAGAATATGTTTCTACTTATACATGTTCCCAATATAATATGATTTGTTTTCTCCCCTAATTCCATGTTATATTTTTATGTTATAGATCCATGTATTATGTTTTTTTCTTATGATTCATGTCATATGAACTTCTCTATTGTTTAATGTGTTTCATGTACATGATCTTTGACATACAGGTTGTGATCTTCTATTCTCATTAACATTATATCATACCCTTATGATCATAATTATTCTTATTTATTTCCCTTATTTACCCTTATAGAGCTTCTGATTTCACCCTTTCATTATCTTTCCATTCTCTATATTATGATGAACTATTTTCTATTTAATTAATAAATGTGTAGATATTAATGGGAGATGTTGAATATCATTGCCCAGGATATAATATTTTTTTTCCATTTTTCCCTATACACTAAAATATTAGGCTACTTGGGAAATTATTTTTTAAATTTACTAAATATTCATCTCAAATGCTGTAATATCTAGTTATGTTATGCGTGGGTCACAATAGATTCCCCATTTTTGAACACCGATATGATGATTTGTAGCAATTGATTTTAGGTTCAATGGTAATATGTTCATGTATTCCATTGATATTTGAACGAGTCAATGTACTTGGATGTATGCACTGGGCCTCAATGAAAATAAGGGCCTAGTGGCTTCTTGAAATGAATAACACATAACAGAAAAAAGATAGTTGAAAAAAGTGAGGTAATCCTGGGATCCTGGAATAGGTTTTGGTTCCATTCAACAATAATTTTTTCCCATAAATGAATCCAAAAAAAATTTATCCTCAACACGTCATTTAATTCAAATGGGATTTGTTCTAATTAGATTTTTTTTTTCTAAATCAAAAATTTCTACCTAGGAAGATATATTTTTAGTGTGGGGTTAGTCACATGAGAATTTGGTTTTGCTTGAATGATTTAATGTTTATAATCCTTTGGGGTATGAGTCCTCACAATGTTATTGAGGATGTAAATAACTAATTAAAAGGCCATAATGGATTAATATTAGTGAAAATTATGGGATTACGATCAATTTGAAGGTCTATGGAAAAATGATTGTCTTAATTATAATTTGGTATGGCACTATGAATTTGGCTGTGAAGCAAGAAAACATCACTAGTCCGCTATGGTAAAACAATCCATATCTATCTATGAGAAATATATTATATGATCAAGAGATAGTTTTAATATGGATTCTTTATTTATTGGTTTGAAGGATGAAATTTCCATATTCTATTTGTAATAACATATTACAATCAAATTGGGTTAGGATCGTTCATTAAAAATTCACATGTTAAGAAGAAGGTAAAATAATTGGATAAAAGAAATTTAACAATATTATCAACCATAATGTTACCATGTTTAAATTTAATGATTAATTAAATTAAAAAAACCCTACTCTCAATACCTACAATGTGTGGTTTATCAACTCATGGTTTAACCAATTAGACATATAAAATGAATTTCAATCATAATTAACTTAACAACACTGAATGAGATTAATATATTAACAATAATTCAAGGGTTGTTATTAATCATTAAAATAAACACAATCAAGAATAATAAATTTATCCCTTGAACCAATTGAAATTACATTCAATTATTTACATAAAATAAGAACAGTATGTAAAATAGTTAGGATTCATTACAAATCGATGATGGATATGAAGAACACATGTATCATGGGGGTGATAATGAAAAAGTTTTTATAAATATCTTATCAAATAAATACAATGTTCTTTGATAATGTAAAAATTTAATAGAATTTATATAAAATAAGTTTAGGGATAAAGGGTTGAATAAAAATAAGAGAAAAGATAGGGAGAAATGAGAGAAACTCCAAATGTATGTCATATCTATTTTCTACACGCCATCTATCAGTAAATAATCATGATATTAATTGACATATAATTGGTTTTCACATTCAGTAACATTGATCCAAACATTTCCCCACAATTTTTGAATATGAAAAAATATCACATGAATCTCTAATTAAATAATTGATATTTGGAAAGTTGACTCTTTTCATGATGTTTAACTGGGATTCATGACTTATGACTTCCTTAAGCTAATTTTTAAATGATGGAATCATGAATCTAATAGTACATGATGCATACTAGTGAAACACATCATGTAATGGTTTCATGGATTGTTCCACTTTCATAAAATACTTTATGTTTTTCATATGATGTGAAGGATTACTACACATCATGTAATGTAATTGCAAGACATGTAATCTTTATTCTTGGTTAGTTTCTCCATATTATCATTTGAAATTTTTAAAACCAATTTTATGCAACATATAACACATATATGGTGATTTATTGATCAACATATAGATAATAATTAATAATATGAAAAAATTAATAGATTATATTAACTTATCATCTATCATATACATCATTAACAATGTTCCTTTTGGTTCAATCCATTGACTAAAAAAAGTACAGTGTTACCAATACAAATCATAGTGATACAACCACGAAGAATCATTTATAGGATGTAAAAATCAGGAAATATTCTACAAAATATATAAGAACAAATTGTTAACAAAGGTTATCAATGGTCATTACAAAATATATATATTCATATCATATACATAGACTTATCATCATTTTTATCCATATAGTTGTGCTTTCTAATCCATGATGTCATATATCTATTACAAATGGTTCCTACTAAACTTCATATGATACCAATGGTGAAGATCCCAACCCCAATATCCCATTATCGATTTTAACATTAATAAACATGCATATTTAATACAAAATCGCATTTTAAAGGGCCAAACTCTTTATTATTTTTGAAAAACAAGATAAATGATTGAAACAAATATTATAATTGAAATTATAAATTACAGTAGAAATATTCCTTTATTATCAATATTATAATTCTCTCTTATCCATGTACATCAATAATAATATAAATTAGGGAAACAGGGAAAAAAAAAGAATGTAGTGAGCATATATTCACATTATGGGTTTGTGTACATTTGAATCTATATTGAATAAATAAGTAGAAAAATTAATTCACAGTAATAACTGAATCACGAGTTATTTACACATAATCATCAGAATAATATGTATATAATAAATTATAATAAATTAATTCCATATAATTAATAACATGTATATTCTAAAAATCAAAAAATCACTTGGTATATCAATAAATAATCTAATAATTTGGGAATCTATATGTCCAACCATCATAAACATATAGTTAATTATATTACTAAGAAACTATATGTAAATGGGTATTTCATCAAAAAATACCCAAATTAGTTTGTCTCATGAACCTATTGATGCATCGACATGCTATAGTAAGACCCAACCATCATATAGTAAGTATAATGAGCTCCTCATATTAAAGTGGTTAAACAAAAACAACATTAAAATTTATATTTAATACTATCATGTTAAATGATAATAGATTAACCACAATCCATGAATGAAATAAAAATAGAACATCCATAGTTAAAATTATCCTAAACAATTCAATAAAATATGGTAGGTAGTATCATAAAATCTAAACCTCAATTAATAATAATATATAACAAATAATGTTGATATATAAGAAAATAATCTAATGAAATTACATAATAATTCATCGCTGATATATAGTTTTTACATTGAAATCATATATTTTGCAAGCCTCACAATTATAAAAAATCATATTACATGAATTGAACATTATAAATTCATAACGTATGATTAAAAACATTTAGGTATCATTATTTCATAAAAATACATTGATTCCATATATGTTTAAAACATTTTTTCTAATATTTTTATCAAAAAAAATATTGAACCTCTTTGGGAAATGAAAAAAATATTGTTGTAAACCATTTTGTAAAAAGTGTAACATGGGTAAAAAGGTTTATAATATATATATGATAATTTAAAAAATATTTTTAAATATCTTTAAAAGTAAAATAAGCATGATAATTATTTCCCAGTGTAAACAAAGACAAAAATAATCTCGATTAATGATGAGATTGGGAATTAAACCCCTACCTCAGGTTTGATTTCCACTGTATGTGTCTGAAACTTCTATATAGTGTTATTAGAAATTTTATTATATTATTCTGGAATAATTATAGTATTTTGGATATCATAAATACAACTTAACAAATTTTTTAACACTTATATATTTTTAATATTTTTTCATTTCACTATTTTAGGGCGTAGTTAATAGGTTTTTTAAATATTTTTTTCTAAAGGTACAATTTATCTAGAATAATATATTCATCCATCATATATTTAATAATATTAAATACATAAATAAAAAATTTAATAATTAAATACATTTTTGGAATCACTGAATAATGATTAACATTGAAAATCAATCTCATCGCTTTGTAGAAATAGTAAGTCGTTTGTATGAACGAGCACTGATATCATTTTTTTGGATGAATGTGTAATTAAGTAGATAATATATTTATATTTTTCGTAATCAATATAATTTCATAATTATTAAATACATATCCTATATTCCCATCATTATAACCATCCTACGATAATGGTGATTAAAAAATATACACCATAATATGGAGATAGAAATCCATGCATTCACTAGCGTGGTGATTTTATTCATCGAATGCATAATAGATGGATATTGGTTATATCATAATAATAATATCAAATCAGAATATATTTTTAACTAGATTTTTTTACTTTATAATGAAACTAAAACATGAAGAAGATATAAAAGAAAAAAAGGTATTGGATGAGTTGGTAAGAACAATTGCATATCTTTTAGAAGATATCCTTTTATCTATTTTTTATGACGGAGGGTAGGTATTTTAGAAGGAGAAAAACTCTGGAAATTATCTAATGATGTATATAAAAAAATTTATAGGTTTTGGTTTGTCTATATGGCTCCAATTGGTTTGATGAAATTAGGTAGGAGGTGCCTTTTTATAACTGACGTGATAAGAGCTTTTAGAATACCTAAAAATATTATAATTTGATAATTTTATTATATAGAAAATGACAGTGATTTTAAAATATATAAGTATGGGATGAAATTTTTGACCATATATTACACCGTTTTTTATTATATTAATTTATTATGATTTTCAAAAAATCTCATATTATATTTATTCAATAAAATATCATTAATGTTAAATTTGATACTATTCAATTTAATTGAAATAAAAAATATAAAGACAAAATTATATTTAGAATATAATTCTATAAAATATATCTAATATATCATATAACTCTATATAAATCATTATAAACATTAAATTGTCCCATATATATCAAAAGTAATATATTTAAAAGCTATTGTTTTACTTTTATATTAACTAAATTAATAAATTATTAGAATTACATAATCATTAAATCTAGTTATAAAATTTTTAAAAATTAAATATAAATTTAAATAAGTAAAATATTTTCATTAAGATAGTAACTGGATTTTATGTTTGTTCATATCTTCATTTTGTCGCTATGTAGACACCAAAAATATATTAAATACAGTTATAGTATCATTTTGTTACAATCATTTATTTAATTATTATATATGTCCAATTAATGTAAAATTACCCATTTAAAATATCAAACTAAATATTAAGGTGATATGGTTTCAATATTCTTCAGCCAAATTTTTTTGGACAAGTTCAACTCATTGATATAGCCTTATCATTTGGTTTTAACCCTTATTTAACCCATTTCACATTTAATATGACAACTTTCATTTTTCTATTTCAGGGTAAATATATATTATAAAATTAAAAAAAACACCTAAATAGATAATTTTTTATTCGTTTAACCATGTAAAAATATTTTTTTTAATTTTTTTTAAAACATTAAATTATTTTATAAATTTTTATTTATTTTAAAATAACATTAATTTCGATTTGGATGTTCTTCATTACATTTATATTTAAAAAGATTAGTCGAACAACATTTTTTAAAAATTTATTTTAATAAAATCATTACATTTCATGTTCATCAATAACATTATTTTATGAAATTTATTATTTCAAATCATATTTATTTTAATATTTTAATAATATATGTTATATTTTCATTAGTTAAAAAATTAATACCTCATCATTGAGAAAGCCTTTATATTAATTAATTTTTCTCAATAATGAAGAATAAATTTACAAGGTGAATAAATATATTTTATATTTAAAAATTATATTTTTAGTTGTATATATCTCTATGGTAATGCCACATTATAGTATTAAACTTGTTAAAAACAAAATTATGACATCTTATATTTTTCATTAAACATAAATACTATAAATGGAATAAAGTCATCCATGTTGATCAAAGAACTCATAAAAGTACTCCAAATGATTATTTCAGTCAATAATATGTCATAAAAATAGTACAATTGTATAGATAATATTATAATGTTTATAATATTATTTTCTCCCCTAATTACCTCATTTGACCTTAACAGTGGTAATTAAAATTAATAAAGTTACTGGTCATATTCACAAAAAATAAAATGGATATATTTACATAATTTATACATTCTGATTCAAAATATTTAATCTAATTTTAAAATTTTCATAATACATAATTGAATAAATTTAATTTAAAAATAATCCCATAGATGGGGTAAATACATGAGTTTTTAAAGATAAATGAGAAAATATTTGAAAAGTGTATATATCCATATACAATATAAAAAATAATCTAATTATCATAACTAAATTATTATATTTACTATTGATCAAATTTTACATTATATTCAATTTAAAATTTAATTTATCATCATAAATATTTTTTAATAAAATATCATTTATAAATTAAAATGAAGTATTTATTAATATTATTCAAAAAATGAAACATATCTAAAAAAACAAAAAATAAAAAACAAATCCAATATTTATAATACTGATTAAAAAATGAAATTAGTTTTTAAGATATAATTTATAACACTATCAATATTTAGATTTCAAATAGGTCATCAATCAATATGTGTAAAAACAACTATTAGAAAAATATTTTTTTTTTATTCATAAAAGTGATTATGTTTTTATATTTTGTCAATAATAAAAATAAAATTTACGTTTAAAATTATATTAAAGAAATCATATATATATATTTCATGGTGTGATTATTAATATTCATTGTTGTTAATTTAATTTCTATGTAATAATAATATTTGATTGTTCAATTAAGATGGGTGATGTGTGCAACATAAGATTTTGAAAATATTATTTCTAAGGATATACTTACTATAAAATCTATTGGTGTAAAAAATAATTCATATTTATATAGTTTCATATAGATTTATGTTATTTTCAAGAATATTTTTTTAATTTCCATGTATGACATCAGTCACCTTTGAATTAATAATCAACAATTAACATGAATGAATTAGAAATCATCTACATTTGTTTGATTTTTCACATTTTCATATGGATTTATATGTATTTTAGGTTATCCATCAATGGTACCTTTGGATTTCCAAACCATAAATCTTTTTATAGTCCATTATTACAGTTATTGGTTTTAAGCTAGTAATGTGGGCCACTCTGGAATTTATCTTAATCCTGGGAGACAAGATCTATTTTGATGTAAAGATCGAACCCATAAGATTTTATTCCTACATATCATTATGAAAGGAATTATAACCCACCTATTATTATTCAACAAACTAGGAAACATCATAAATATTAAATTCATGTAATGTGGAGGAAATGATGTAGTTTTATTTCTTGCAGAATGGATGCCTAGGCGGAAGGTTCCTTGTCAAAGTCTAGAGTGGGGCATATGCTAAAGTGTCCAAATGTGTCTGGAAGAAGTGTAGTCTCACAAGAGAGGATATGAACTAAGTGAGAATAGTCTCCAGTATGTATGGAGTTTAAAGGGGTTTTTATGTAATTTTATATTCTATGTTGGATGTACCCCAATAAAGAGTATGGCCCAGAGAAGATTATGGTGAATTTGGGGCATTGTCTTTGGAACCCTTTTGAGGATGGTAAGGTATCACAATTATTTGACATTCAAAGAAGACTTACTTCATAATGGTAATGAATGGGTCTCAGCAGGAATATAGTGCTCAATATTAAATGTGAACTTAATAGTAATACACCCATTAGAATATTATAGTGAATTTTTTGTGTTTGTTTAGGACCTTATGGAAGATTCCTACGTATCCCAGCTTACCAAGAATCATGTCCCATGAAGTTAGGATAGTTTGTGCCTACAAAAAATAGGATTCCAAAATGGGTTGGGTATTCAGTAGACATATACCAAATGGGAGGTCCATACATTCAGAACCATGAATAATGTATCCAATCGGGGTAATTTTTTGGTTTGTAAGGGGGTAGTCAAATAGAAGAAGACCAATATTTTTGTCACATGATTGGGGATTTTACCTTTTGAAGATGACCATTTTCATGGTATCATATAGTTTAAATGATCAATACTCACCTATAAAAACATGTGAGACTTGCTCAGTGTGATAAAAAAGAGGAAGTTGTATATTTGAAAACCAAAAAACCTCGCTTGACCACTAATGAACGAGGCATGGTCCAAAATGAATCAAAAAAGAGAGAGGATACTGAAACCTGTCACAACATTTTTTTAATATTCAATTCCAAAATAACGATATATTGAGATAGAGATAGAGAGAGAGAAAAAGATATATATATATATATATAGGTCATTGGAGTTCCCCTGAACTTTTTTGGGTAACCTAGATATTCACAATAACTCCTAGCCACAACCTGATAATAGTAGTTAATCAAGAGTGAAACCTACACTAATAAAGTCGTCTGTATTACTCATAGGGGAATTTTCTTCTCACTATTCTATATAATAGATGTGGATATGACATTATACCTCAAATCAAAAAACATGCATGATCCTCTCATTTCCTACATTGAATAGGGAGTTCCAAATTAGTACATCCAAGGGAAAGACTCACATTACCATGGTAATGTAAGAATAAATACATTCTACGGATACCCCCATATTAATGATGATGAAAATATAAACTATTATTACATGGGTATGTATTCTCAAGAGGACATGTTCATGTTTCCAGTGATTTGATTATACCCATATGGTGGTTTTGGGAGAGGCCTCATCTTGGTTCCATTTGAATGTTCTCCATGGGGGGCCTGGGCCCCAACTGTAACACCTCGACCCCATAATCCTAGAGCCGATGCATTATTTTATTAAATTACCATGATTACAAGGAATCATATCCAGAAGGAATGCTTAATTTAGTATTATTGGAAATATATTTTTCATACATGAAACACATAATACATTGGGATATAGAAATTGAAAACGTGATACATAGTAAAATAAAATAAACTACATCCTTGAAATCATAATCAATGATTTAGTCAACATAACCTCGAGAAATGAAACACAATAAAGGTGAGTTAAAACACTCAACAAAGGGAAAGTAAGGCATATGTAATAATATATCATTGAGAATAATTAACATGGGAAGGTAGATAACTAATAACACATTCTATTCAAATACTGAAAAATTAAAATGTCATGGTATGTAACTAAAAAAGAATTCAATTTATTCAATGAAATGAAATGAAATGTATCCGTAGATATATCAATGAAAAATATCATGGATGAATAATAATTGAAACTAAATTAAGGAAATTATTTAATAATATTTTTCATTTATGATTCATATTAAAACATAATACTATAAATTACTTTCACAAAATAGTTTTAAAATGTGTAGAAACCCATAGAATTTGGCCATATTATTTGACTCATGAGAACATGTCAGTGAATCAAGGAGATATATAATATCTGTGATCTGTCGGTCAAAGAAAATCCATATAAATCAGTGTATTTACTAATGAAAATAATATTCCTTATCAAATAACTATATTTAATGAGAAATAGGGAATTAATATTTATAATGAATTTAATCGAATAACTATTTATGAAAGCATCGTATTTGAAATGGAATATGGTTTAATAAATACTAATATTGTAGAGACCCAAGCATGACATACATGGAAATTTCATTTCTTTTTCATATTTCATAATACATGACCCAAAAAAAATTATAAAGATCGTATTAGTTTATTTTATTTGGAAGCTCAGAACATAATCTTTTAATCATGGTGAATGTTCTTCAACAAATCCCATAAAGATTTTCCCCTTTTCTTTTCCTACCTAATATCATTCTTAATATCATGGGGAAATGAAATCATTGAAAGAGTGAGCTGAAATTCTCTATAAGGGTAAACATGGAGAACATAAAAAACCATAAACATTTGAATGTAAGAACATGAAAAAAAATTAAAACATCAAAATATTGATTAATGACTTAAATTGTGGTAGTATGTAAGTCATGTATCATAATGGAACTTTAACCATGATAGAATAGAATTGGAATAAATAATGTAATTTTGGAAAACTAATAAGCACATATTATGATTTCCATAGTAGCCAAGGCATTGCTGCCAAGACAGTTATAGTGGACGAAGTCCATTATTGAACCGAGTTAACATGTCGTTCAAGCCCTATATTACTGAACCTGATTTAAATTCCTTTCCAGCCATGTCTATATCACGTTATAAAATTATTTACCTAATGCATTGTAGGGATATATATTTCCCACCCATCTCATACTAATATAATTCTTACATGTTCCACAAAACAAAAAACATTCGTCTTATCATAACCTAAGAAATAAAACGTGTTTCTTAAATATCATTCAAACATAACATAAAATATAATAAATATAATTACATTATTATGAAAATAAAATAAAAGTAATAATTGGGGTAGAAACATACCCATATTTAAGAGCTTTATCTTAGATGGAAAATAATTTTGATAAAACACTTGATATTAATTATTGGTGAATATATCCTTTCTTCTTCAAAAACATTTTCTTTTATCAAACTGACGTGAAATTTTAAAAGAAAATAATTTAATTGAAAAGAAACATGTAAAAATTTAGATTATTATTCCTGGAAATACAACATTATGAATATTTAAAGACTTGTTCATTCCATATATGTTAAAAAACATTCTCCTACTACATTTAACGAAAAAGTCAAAAAGTACCTCATATGGTAAATAATATAATGATTCATTTCATGCCATGTAGTAAAAGTAAAAGAAGGATAAAAATGACTTTAAACATACCTAGAAAAATGGTTAACAATTGATGAAATTTTTTTTTAAAAACATGGACAAGGATGACAAATATATCCCTTGATAATACTTATGTACATATAATCTTAGATAAAAATGAGATTTAAAAATTATCCATTACAATTGGTATAATTTCATTTAAATGTGTCTGAACCTCTGGTATAGTGGGTATAAACATATTATTAACATGTAAAAGAACCATAATAATATTTATGATATAATATATGATTCATTTCTGACATTCTATTTCACATTCATTTGTCAATTCCTTGTTAAAGCAAGGTTTTTGGTAGTAATCGTTTTATTTATCTTACACGTTTGGACCTGTTATTATTTATATGACTATGAAAATCATGATTTAAAAACATTCATAATGTAAACCATGATTTATATATATCTTATATATTCATTATATAAATATTTATATAATAGATAGATAAATTAATTGAAATACACCGTTCATTGAGACGGTAGGTCGTACGTACGCATGAACTCTATTTTCATTTCTTTACTAATTGAATGGAAGTAATTAAATGATATATATATATACATAAATCTAGTAGAATTATTATTTCAAGTATTTCATTATTATTTGTTATTTATAATTTATAATCATTCTTTAATGGTTAACATGGATTATAAATCTCATTACGTCGTGGAGATGGTAAATCATACGTATGCACGAGCGACAATATCATTCCCATAGTTTTTGAATAGTATTATAGTGGATGTTGTATAATATCTTATAATTATGTTCATGTTATAAAAATCATATATTGTTATTATTTCCACAATTATACCCATCCAAATAATGTGGTGGTGAAAAACAGATTACACCACAACGTAGAGATGGTACTCTGTACGTATGAATGCGCATTGATTTAGTTTTTTATAGGATGGATAGAATATGAAATAGGGGTTTATAACATTAATAATAAGATATCCGTGCATGGTTTATAATTATGTAATTATTTTCTTATGAAACAACTAATGAACATGAAGTAAAATAATAAATAAATTTGAAGGAATCTGTAGAAGATATTATCTCTTCCTCTACGTACCTCTTTTAAATTTCTTATTACAGGACTAGAATTGGTCTTGTGAGAAATAAAACATCTAGAATGTAACTAGAGTAGTTGATAAGGGAAATGGGTAGGTTTTGGATGATTTTTAAGGCTTAAAAAAGAGTTAAAGGTTAGGGATGAGGTGCCCGTTTATAAGAGAGTAGAGGGGCAATTTAGGAATGTTCAAAAATATTAATTTATTATAAATTAAATTTAGATTTAAATTGGTACAAAAACTTATTTAATTATAATATAGGATGCCTTTTATTCTAATACCCATAATCCAATAATTTTATAAAATGTTTTGATTTTTTATTCTTAATTTTTTTGTTTTACCCTTATTTTACCATTTTTAATCAGACATTGGTAACTTGTTATTTACATATTGTGGGTTAATTGAATTACCATATTATGTCAAACAACACACAAAAAGGTATATATTATATATTTGGACTTATATTAACCATTTTTCAGAATAGTATATTTTTATGAAATTAATATCATTCAACAAACTATTTAATGTTTTAAGTAATGAATTGTGTCAATATTGGACACATTTCATAGTTGACTATTTTAAAATTTTATAAATACCTATTAAATTATAAAATAAGGGACTAAACAAGATCTAATTAGTAAATAAAATCAATAAAAATCAAGGATGAAATAAATATAACCAAATTACAATTGTTTTAATATTTATAATTTCATTTATTTGAATCAGTCATTAATGAGGTAATCACTACATCCTAATTGCGTCATAAATAAATATATTTATCTAATATCTAAAAATATATATAAAATACCATGATATAGGAAATATATTTATATTTCTAATTACTATTTATAGGAATAAATATCTATTATATAACCCCATATTAAAATCAATTTAGTAAAAGATATATGATTAAGTTTTATTTATATTTACTTTAAATTAATTATTATAAAGCATCATTTTCATATCCATATTAATAAATGTTGTCTAAAAATCGACCCAATGATTCCATGGTTAGAAATATCTCATCCAATAGAATTAGGTCATGTGTTAGGGTAGATTAATATTATTATAATATTAATTTTTACATTTATTTACCAGATTTACCCTTTAACCATGGGAAATAAAATAATTACTGAAGTTACAATTAATAATTTCCAAAAATAAAAAGTAACTAAATAAAAAAATTTATCCTTCTATTTTAAAATATGTAATTCATTTTTCCAAATTCAATACACAGAAGTTGCAGTTATTAATTTATGATTAATTCTCGTTGACTATACTAAAAAGTGTGTTTTTAAAAAGTAAAAACTTTAAAAAGATTGACATGTGCTTATGTCCTATTTAAAAGTGAATTTACTTCATATGAACAACATTAGATTAAATGAAAAAAATATAATACAATTACACTTTAATCCAAATTAAAAAAATAATATATCTATATAAATAAATTAGATGAAAATGATTTTTTGAATTAAAATGCAGTTTTTTCATAATTCCTTAAAATGTGAATTTTATCAGAAAAATACAAAAAAATAAACAAAAGTAATTTGTTTATGTACTGATTCCAAGAAAAAGTTTATTTTTTTAAGTTGAACTTTTAAAATAGTTATAAACTAGATTTTAAATGGTTGCTTCATCAAAATGTAGTAAAACTAAATTATTTTAAAAATATATCGTTTATCCAAAAAATGGATTTATATCATGTGTAATATGAATTCTAATGTTACATAAAATTCTTTATGTGGTTAATAAAATTTATAATTGCTAGTGTATATCCCATTAAATAATAATATTTTAATAATATATCGTTGTTTATAGAAACTCAACATCGCATGCAATACAAGATTCGATGAAGGTCACTCTTGCATGTACGCAAGCCCGGTCAGTGTTTCTTGGTGTGGAATCTTAATTTGGGGGAGTTTATGACATAATAAAATCATAATTAATTTATAAGATGAACAAAGTATATACTCAGTGTTTCTTGAAATGAATTTTTTCAAAATAAATTGAAATTGTGCAACACAAGCCAATAATGGTGTTGCTTATACATATAGCGCAAGATAATCATGGTGTACCGTAAAACACAATACATTAGGGAAATTAAATAGAATCTATCTCATCAAATATCAGTTTCTTACATTTTATCCCCCTTAAAATGTATTTCTCCCTCAAAATCTTCATGGTTATAAATGTTTTTCTATATTAAAGTTTATTTTATGTAAACCCACATCGTAAAAAAGAATTCAAGAACACCATTTTAGAAAGGGATTTTAGAAACATAATGGTTTCTCAAAGTAACTATTCATTTGGTTATCAAATATGAGAACACAGGTAGGAAGTGAAAACAAGGATATGGAAGAGAAATCAAACCATCATGTTCTTAAAGATATTGAGAGAGAATATGGTTTAGAGAAATGTAACTACTAGAAAGACATAAATCTATGATGATTTAATGGACCATATGATTCATCAGATAAGAAGTTTCTTCACTATAATTGTCACGACCTGTCCCCCAGAGCCCGTATCGTGACTACCCCAAGCCCGCCTTCCATAGGCCATGGGCTGGCGACTAGCACCAAAGGCTAAAATCCCTAAAACTTGGAAGTAATTACCATTATAAATCATAAACACATACAACTAGAGTACAAGTGGAAGAAAACACTAAGTAAAATCTATATAAAAAGTGTATTGAAAGTAAAGGGGGGATAGAATACAAGCCCAACTGTAAAGTACAAATACAACTGAAAACAAGTACAACTGGAAAAGGGACAAACAGCTAAAAGGTTATAGTAGCTCCTGGTTCATCCTCTGAGGTTCCTACCAGAAGGGTAGGTACAGATGGCCTCCACAGCACTCCACATCCATAAGACTCCACCATGTACCGATACGTCTTAAGGTCCTCCTCCAGGTACTGTCCAGTCCTGGTTCTCTTGGCCTCTGTTAGCGTTGTTCACCGTCTGCATCCAACACAATGAGGTGTGGGAATAACCCGTGCAGGGGTGAGTATGAAAATAATCAGTAGGGCCCCCGAGACCTTCAAGGTCTCACAAAATCCAATAAGGATAAACCACAAATTATGATTCGAACGGATAACATTTACGTATGTATATGCCTATACATATACTTAAGTTATCAAGTAATCTATCTCAATCATGAGGAAAACACAAAGGTCATTGACTCAGCTCAAAAAAGGATTTTCCATTATCAAAACCATGACTGCTATAGAAATCCTCCTCTGTCGAGTACAGTGGGAATGTCGCGACACCAAGGCACTTCTCACTAACCTTAGACTGCTGAGGTACTCCTCCTATCGAGTACCGCGGGTCTGCTACCAAACCAGGCGCTCCGTCCGTTGTGGGTCTGCCGCCAAACCAGGCGCTACCCCTATGGCCTACAGAGTTACTCATTCTGTCGAGTTCCACATGTCTGCTACCAAACCAGGTGCTCTGTCAGCCATGGGTCTGCTTCCAAATAGGGCACTCCCCACCGGGCAAGTCGAATCAGTCAAGCAGTCATCAGGTCTGTCAGCTACTAGGTCTCTGCACTCTATCTGCTCGTCTCTGGGAGGATCTGCTCCACAAGCTACTGGTCGATACTCCAAGTTTTATGAAGTATCATGGGGAAGTCTCTCAAAGGACCGCTATGTCATAGGGGTGTCAACCCAATAGACGGCGAGTCAATCGGATGCTCCGTCTACGAGTTATTAGCATTTTAGTCTCGGGGGCCCGGTTGGATTCGTGTACGAACCAACCTGACCATAACTCAACTATACCCTAAACTCCAGAAGGGTATACTCAAAGGGACGGTTATTCTCCAAGAATACAGGTGTCGCTGAAGGTTCGTCAAACAGACATCTCGTGCCAAAGATATGGCCCAAGAAGGCAATGGGTAAGTAATGGGCCCCGTTCCAGTCCGACCCGGTCGGACCGACTCAGCCCAACCCAATCTGGGCCGACCCGATCTGGGACGACCCGGTCAGACTCGTTGGGTCTGACCCAGCCCATTGGGTGGTCCATCCCACTACGTTTTGACCAGGTCCGCTAGTCCCGACCCAGTGGACAGCGAGGGCGGTTCGGACCGATAGTCGCCACGTAGGTGGCTCGGTATCTCGGCCCGGAAGACCGGGCTGATTCAGCCTATGACACCACGGGGGACGACCCTGGTCGGCTCGGGTGGCCGGTGGCCAGGAGGCCAGTTGGCGGGCCACGCGGGGCATGAGTAGGCCAAATGGAAATTGGGTCGGCCACGGGTACACCAGGCAGGGCGCAGCGGTGTCGGGCAGGGTGCGTGGGTGCCGGGCAGGGTGCCGGGACACCGGGCAGGGATCCGGGCAGCGGCGCGGGGGTGCTGGGCAGGGGTGTGGGGGCGTCGGGCAGCGGCGCAAGGGCACCAGGAAGCGTCGCGGCGGTGTCGGGCAGCGGCGCGGGGGCACCGGGCAGCTGCACGGGGGCACCGGGCAGCGGTGCGGGGGTACCAAGCAGCGGCGCAGGGGCACAGTGCAGCGCGCCCAGGTTGCCGGGTAGTAGCGAGGGGTTGCGCGCAGGGGCGTCGGGCAGCAGCGCGGGGTGCCAGGAAATGTGCGAGGGCACCGGGCAGGTGCGTGGGGCGTGGCGGTGCGCGGAGGCCGCGGGGAGCGGTGGGGCGCGAAGGCCGCGGGCAGCTCAGCCTTTGATCGTCGTCTTAGTCTCAGTCGCCGTGTGTACCGCCTTCGTCGTCATCAATCAAGAACAAGCAAAGGGGAGATGGTCGGGCCGTGTTCGTGCGGCCCGATCCCTCCTCGTTACGATGATATCATTTGGCAAAGAAGTGCTCAACAATCGATGAATAATGGAGGTTTAAACTCATACATAAATTAGCTAAAAAACCCCTCTACCTCGCTTGTCGTTCATTTTTGATGAAGTCGTGGGAAGTGGGCTTCATTCAGTTGATGTCGGAGAATGAAGATCTCAAAGAGGACGAGTCGAGATGACGTCGTTGGTGTTCTTCATGGGCGGCAGTGCTCCCTTTTCTTTCCCTGGTTGAAGAAGGATGAATACAGCGTTCGTCGTTCTTTGTTCTTCGTGGCCGACTGTTCTTCATTAGAGGAATAATTCTGCAAGGGTTGGGTGTCATGTCTCTTTTCCAGTGTTTCACCGCTTGAAGAACCCATCCCAAAACCATTCCCCAATCATCCTTTATATAAGAGAGAAGGAGAGGTAAGTAACCATCATGGAATTTATGATGGTTCATTTATTAGGAACATTCCTAATTTCCAATGATGCGGTTACTTAATTTAAAAAGGGAGAAAAAAATAATTGGC
Source organism: Viscum album (assembly GCA_963277665.1). Lineage (NCBI taxonomy): Eukaryota > Viridiplantae > Streptophyta > Magnoliopsida > Santalales > Viscaceae > Viscum > Viscum album. Next base: position 472,999,015 of record OY728141.1, on the reverse strand, counting down.
CCTACTAAAAAAATTGCATCAGAGGTGGCTTACTTAATTTGGAGGATGTTAAGAGGCTCCCTATAATTAATTTATGCGCATTAGAGAAATTAATTGGAATGCGCGTTGGCTCAATTAATTGGAACGTGCATTGGCATAATTATTTGGCACATGCGTTGGCACAATTAATTCCACAGAGGAGGTCAAGAGGTTCTCCCTCATTAATGAGGGGTTATGCGTCTCGGGTGGTCCCCATGTCGTAACCCTTCACGAGAGGTTATGATCGGGTGGAACTTACCAGCATTACCTATCATGGGAGGTTAGGGTGTAGCGGTCCCACCCCCAAATCCCAAGTCCCAAGGGGAGGTTCCAACTAACCGCACACACATGGCTGATGGAATAAAATAAAGTGTGGCTACACTTTATTTTTTTATTATTATTATTATTTTAAAAGCCAAAAACTAACTTCTAAAATCGACAGAACGCAACTGTGGTGAAGGTCTCACTAAGAAATTACCGATGGTGCGAGTTCAAAGGTGCCCTCATATTTTCATTTCATGCACCTATTCAAAAGTTATAAAAACCCACTCATACATTTACTGAACGTAACCGAACAAAACTTCATAAAATGATTCCAGACACACTGAGCCTCAGAATCAAGCGCCATCAGAAACTGCGGACTCATAAAATTCCCATGTATTTAAAAACATTCACAGGAATTCTGGTTCATTAAATTCTCCCCACCTCCGGGCTTTATGTCCCCGTAAGCTACAATTTTAACTAAGGGAACAAATGGTGGTACTAAGCACGCATATGAGCATCCCGCTCCCATGTTCTCTCCTGGAGGTTCTCGTGCTGCCAGTGAACACGCACCAGAGGTATCGACCATCCACGTAGGTCCCAATCCTATCGATCCTCAATCTCCACTGGAACCTCTATGAAATTTTTCCCATCATCGATGTCCACCTCACCATGGTCGATGATGTGGGATGGGTTGTGCACGTATCTCCTCAGCTGTGATACGTGGGAGATGTTGTGCACCCGGTGCAACTAAGGTGGAAGAGCTAAGCGGTAATCCACCTCACTTACTCTGCTGAGGACCTAAAAACGATCGATGAATCTCGGAGATAGCTTGTCGCCTCGGCCAAATCTCTATAGACCTCATCGAAGTGAGACACGTAAGAATATGTGGTCGCCACCTTCAAACTTCTGAGGTCTCCATCTCCTTTTAGAATACGACTTCTGCTTTCTTTGTGCAGTCTTAATCCACCCCTAGATGATCTTCACCTTCTCTGTGGTATCCCGTACCATCTCTGGTCCCACTAGTGCTGACTCCCATGGGTCTCTCCAGCACAATGGCGATCTACAAGGTCGTCCGTACAATGCCTCTAAAGGTGTCATCCCTATGCTGTAGTGAAAGTTGTTGTTGTAGGCAAACTCCAACAAAGGAAAGTGATCCTCCTAGCTATGAACGAAGTCGAGGACACATGCACGGAGCATTTCCTCGAGGGTCTTGATGGTTCTCTCGGCCTGACCATTTGTCTGAGGATGTAAGGCGGTGCTCAAGCGAAGCTGTGTCCCGAAATCCTCCTGCAACCCCTTCCATAGCATGAAAGTGAGTCGTGTGTCACGGTCGGAGACTATAGAAGTAGGAACTCCATGCAAACTCACAATCTCCTGCACATAGATGTCTCCCTAAATCTCTATTATGCCCTTCCCTCTAATCGGTAGGAAGTGGGCCGACTTGTTGAGTTGGTGGAAAATCACCCAAATCAAGTCATCACCCCTAGATGTACGTGGAAGACCCGTCATGAAGTCCATGGATATGCCATCCCACTTCCACTGTGGGACCTCTAAGGGATGAACCAAGTTTGATGGTACCTAGTGCTCTGCCTTCACTTGCTGACAAGTAAGGCACCATGCGACAAACTCCGCCACTACCTTCTTCATACCTTGTCACCAGTGCTGTCGTCGAAGGCCCTAGTACATCTTCCCCACTCCTGGATGTACCACTAGAGTAGAAGTGTGGAACTCCCTCAACACTTTCTCCTAAAGTGAAACTGGTACCATGGTACATCCTCTGAAGAGGATGACGTGCTCCCCACCTTCAGAAAATCCATCAGGTGCCTTCCCTATGGATATCTGAGCACGTCGTGTCTCGCAGTCAGCATCACCATACTGCACCTCCCGGGCTCGCTGAAGAAGTGGAGGAGAGACTGTAGATAGGCTGCACCATCTCTATCCACAAAGGATATATATAAGGCATCCAGTTTCTCTGTCGCCTCTCCTAGCAGCTGAATAGCAGTGCTACTTTTGAGCGCATCCACAACAATGTTCCCCATCCAAGGAGTATAGACTATCTAAATGTCATATTCCTGTAGGAACTCAAGCCATCGTTGTTGTCTAAGGTTCATGTCCTTTTGAGAGAAGACACACCTGAGACTATTGAGATTAGAGTAAACCGTAAATTTTTCGCTCAACGAACTATGGGTGAGACTAGCCATTTGTAAGAACTCGACTTCACCCTTCTTCGCCTACATTCTACAAGAGTTGCTCAGATTTTTTACTTTACCGAAAAGAGAAATTAGATCTCATCCCCTGGATAAACAACGTCCTTGGCCTAATACAGTCAATCCTGATAGGAACGGTACTAATTCATGCCATGGATGACGTCATAAGGCCTCGACGCTACGACCAAAAGATCAAACCGTTACTCTCGCTTCCAAGGGTTGAGTCACACTGTTAGCATCAGTGTGTGGTCACTAGGTCACCTCCAGTATGAATCTCGAATGTGAGGTTCAATTCAACGGTTTTAACAGAAACCTCTTAGTATTAACCACACAAAATATAGGAAAGAAAATGCCAGAAAGACATGTTTCTTTTATTACTACAGCACAAAGTAAAAAGACACAAAGTAACCACAAACAATGACATCAAAAAATATAGAAGCATCGCGAACAAAGGCCTCCATGCCAGGAAGTAGTCCAACTACTGTCCACCTACTTCCAGAGCTCCATGGTCATATTCTTTAGCAACCTGAAGCTATGCTCTCCCCTGTCCACCCATTCACTACTGTCAGGGTGGACCTCCTGGTGGTGGTGGTGGCAACACCTCAAAGCGTCGTCCACCACCAGTTTCACGACCATCTCCTCTGCCATGGTCCCCTGCTCCTTGCGGTCCGCCCTGATCAAACGTATGCCTCTGCCTGGGAGGTCCCTCAACTCTTTGCTAATTGTCAGAACGGTGGTTCAGATAGTCACGAGCCATGTAACCAAGCCCGCCACAAGAGAAACACTGCCCGCTCCTGGTATATCTGGATCTGTATCCACTCTGGGTGCCCCGCACAACCGATCCTGAGTCGTGTGTTCATCCACCTACAAGTATGGTGCTCTTGGACCTCTATGTCATCTGTCTACTACAAGCTGTAGAAGACTCTCCTACATGTCAAATAGTAGTGGGTCCCGCTGTTGGTGACTGTTCAACAAGGAAAATATCCACTATGAGGGCTCTCTCTAACACCACCACCTGTGTCGGGATGCTGTGAGAGATAACTGATGCTCTGATCTCTCACCTGAGTCCCTGCTCAATGGTCTGGGCCCTGAAGAATGGGTCTCGTACCATATCAGTGGAGTAGCGCAAGAGGTCGGTGAACCATGCTGAGTACTGAGCTACATCATGCTGCCCTACTGCAGATGAATTAGCTCCTGTATCCGCAGTTCTCAAAGGGTGGCTGGTACAAACACCGCCTGGAACAGTCTCTCAAAGTCTTCCCACAAAAGTGACGCCTCAACATGCATCTAGATCATCAGGCTCTACAATCTGCATGCTGCTTCCTGAAGGAGGCTGGCAGCAAGGATCATCATGAAGTCGGCTGGTGTCCCTACTAGCTTGAAGACTCTCTCCATAGCCTCAAGCCAATCCTCATCCGCCTATGGGTCCTTATCTCCCCAGAACCTGGGTGGCCTCTAGCATTGGAACTCGTTCAAAGCACTCAAGCGGCGTGCATCGTCTACTGCTGGGGCTGGTTGCATCGGTGGCCCAACGGGAAGTAGTACCGCTGGTGCCTCAAATGGGAGAGGGCCATGTACTAAGGCCTCATCGCTCGGTGGGCTGTCAATACGTAAAACTCTTAGGGCTCTAGCTGGTCATCCGTGGGGAGGAATCCTGAAATAAATAGATGAGACAAGTTCAAAAGACTATACCTGGTGAACTGACCTTGTTTGATATGACTTAAATAAATCTTTTGAAAACACACACATGCAATATTATTTTCGTGCACCGAGTCGGAAATCAAAAGTTGTGGTCCTGGTGTATGGATATGTCGGCTGCCCGCACCAACACTGTACTACCTGAACTGAAAACCACACTTAGTACCCATAACACTATTGCTTCACTGAAAAAAATATCAGAGCCCTTTGTTCTACGGTAGAACCGACGTCCTCTGATACCAATTTGTGACGAACCATCCCTCATAGCCCATATCGTGACTAGCCCAAGCCCGCCTTCCATAGTCCAGGGGTTGGCGACTAGCACCAAAGGCATAAATCCCTAAAATTGAGAAGGCATTGCATTTATAAATCATAAACACACACAACCAGTGTACAAGTGGCAGCAAACACTAAGTAAAAGTTTTATAACAAGTTTACTGAAAGTAAGGGGGTGGGGGAAGAATACAATCTCAAATGTAAAGTACAAATACAACTGAAAACAAGTACAACTGGAAAAGGGACAAACCGATGAAAGGTTAAAGCAGCTCATGGATCATCCTTCGAGGTTCCTACCAAAAGGGTAGGTACAGATGGCCTCCACATCACTCCACGTACGTTAGACTCCACCATGTGCTGATACATCATAAGGTCCTCCTCCATGTACCATCCAGTCCTGGCGCTCTCGGCCTCCGTCAGCGATGTTCATCGTCTGCATCCAACACAATGATGTGCGGGCATAACCAATGTAGGGGTGAGTATAACAATACTCAGTAGTGACCCCGAGACCTTCAAGGTCTCAGAAAATAAAACAAGGATAAACCACAAAGTATGATTCCAACGGATAACATTTACTTAGGTATATGCCCATACATATACCTAAGTTATCAAGTTACCCATCTCAATCATGAGGAAAACACAAAGGTCATTGACTCATCTCAAACAATGATTTTTCATTATCGAAACCACTATTGATAGAGAACTCTTCCTCTATCAAGTAAAGTGGGCATGACACGACACCATGGTGCTTTTCACTAACCTTAGACTATTGAGGTGCTTCTCATGTCGAGTACAGTGGGTCTGCTGCCAAACCTGACACTCCGTCTGCTGTGGGTCTGTCGTTGAACCGGGCGCTCCCCCTATAGCCAACAGAGGTACTACTCCTGTCGAGTACAGTGGGTCTGTTGCCAAATTAGGTGCTCCATCCACTATGGGTCTTCTTCCAAACTGGGTGCTCCCCACCGGGCTAGTGGAATCACTATGAGTCAAATCGGTCAAGCAGTCGTCAGGTCTGTCACCTACTAGGTCTTCGCACTCTATCTTCTCGTCTCTAGGAGGATTCGCTCCATTAGCTACTGGTCGATACTCCACGTGTCATGAATTCTCGTGGGGAAGTATCTCAAAGGACCTCTTTGTTATAAGGGTCTCAACGCAACAGAAGGCTCGTCAATCGGACGTCCGGTCGGTGATTTATTAGCATTTTAGTCCTGGGGGCCCGGTTGGATTCGTGTACGAACCAACCTGACCATTACTCAACTATATCTTGAACTATAGAGGGGTATACTCAATTGGACTTTTATGCTCCATGAATACCAGCGCCACTGACGGTTCGTCAAACAGACGTCTGGTGCCAAAGATATGGCCTAGGAAGGTAATGGGTCAGTAATTGGCTCGGGTCTGGTCAGACCCGATCTAGGTCGACCTGGTCAGACTCGCTGGGTCTGACCCAGCCCATTGGGCTGGTCAACCCACTATGTTTTGACACGGTCCGCTGGACCCGACCCAGCAGACCGTAAGCGCAGTTCAACCCGATAGTCACCACGTAGGCGTCTTAGTTTCTCGGCCGGGGAAACCGGGCCGATTCCGCCTGCAACACCACGGGGGACGCCGCGGGTCGGCTCATGTGGCGAGGGGCCAGGAGGCTAGTGGTCAAGCTGTGTGACGCGGGCAGGCCGTCTGGACACCAGGTAGGCCATGAGTGCCACGGGCAGGGCGCTAGGGCGCCGGGCAGGGCACGTGGGTTCCGGGTAGGTTGTCGGTACGACGGGAAGGGCATCGGGAATCACGCATGGGCGTCGGGAAGCAGCACGAGTCACTGGGCAGCATTCCAGGGCACCGGGCCACGGTGGGGGGAGGGGTGATGGGCAGTGACGCAGGGGTGTCGGGAAGCCTCGCGGGGGCACCGGCAGCCACGCGGCGGCACCCTACAGCCGCCCGAGGGCGCCCGGCAGCCGCGCGAAGGTGTCGGGCAGCACCGTGGGGGCACCGGGCAACGTGCGGGGGCGCCAGGTAGCAGCGTGGGGGCGCCGGGCAGCGCGTCGGGGTGCCGAACAGCAGTGCGGGGCACGGGCATCGCGCCGGGGCACCGGGCAGCAATGTGGGGCGCGGGGCCGTGCACAAGGGCATCACACAGTGGCGCGGGGCGATGTGGTGCGTAGAGGCTGCGAGGGTGTGTGGAAGCCGCGTGGCACAGCGGGGCACGGAGGCCGCGGTTAGCGCGGCCTTTGGTCATTGTCTTCGTCTTCATCGCCACATGTACTGCCTCCATCATTATCAATCAAGAACAAGCAAAGGGGAAAGGGTCGGGCTGTGTTCGTGCGGCCTGATCCCTCCTCGTTATAGCGATATCATTTGGCAATGAATTTCTCAAAAAACGACGAACAATTGAGGTTTAAAATCATACATAAATTAACTCAAAAATTCCCCTACCTTGCTTTTTGTTCATCATTGACGAAGTCACGGGAAGCGGGCATCGTTCCGTTGATGTCGGAGGAAAAATAGATAAAAAAAAGACAAATCGATATGACATCATCGGCATTCTTCATGGGCGGTAGTGCACCCCTTTCTTGCCCCAGTTGAGGAAGGATGAAGACTACGTTCGTCGTTCTTCGTTCTTCGTGGGCGACAGTTCTCTGTTAGAGGAATAATTCTCCAAGGGTTGGGCGATGTGTCTCATTGACAGCATTTCTCCGCTTGAAGAAGTCATCCCAAAAACTTTCCCCAAGATTCCTTTATATAGGATAGGAGGAGAGGTAAGTAACCATCATGGAGTTTTTTACGGTTCATTTATTAGGAACATTCCTAATTTCCAACGATGCAGTTACTTAATTTAAAAAGGTAGAACAAATAAATTCTCTCTACTAAAAAAATTGCATGAGAGGTGGTGCACTAAATTTAGAGGATGTTAAGAGGCTCCATATAATTAATTTACGCCCGTTGGAAAAATTAATTGGCACGCGCGTTGGCTTAATTAATTAGCACGTGCGTTTGCACAATTAATTGGCACGTGCATAGGTATAATTAATTTCGTAGAGAAGGTCAAGAGGTCCTCCCTCATTAATGAGGGGTTATGCATCTCGGGTGGTCCCCACGTCATAACCCCTCGCGGGAGGTTATGATCGGGTGGACCCCACCACCGTAACCTCTCATGGGAGGTCAGGGTGTGGCGGTCCCACCCCTAACTCCCAAGGGGAGGTTCCAACTAACCGCACGCACATGGAGGTTAGAATAAAATAAAGTGTAGCTATGATTTATTTTATTATTATTTTTAAAAACTAACTTTTAAACTCGACAGAATGCAATTGTGGTGAAGGTCTCACTAATAAATTACTGATGCTATGAGTTCAATGGTGCCCTCAGATTTCCATTCCAATCACCAGTTCAAAAATTATAAAAAAACCGCTCATACGTTTAATGAACATACCCGAACAAAACTTCATAAAATGATTCTGGACACACCGGGCCTCAAAATCAAGCATTGTTAGAAACTATGGACTCGTAGAATTCCCATGTATTTAAAAAAAATTCACAATAATTCTGGGTCTTTACAATAATATTTTGTTTCAAGATCCTTTTCCAAATTTTTAAGAACATTATAAGTAATAATTACTTGATTTTATTTCAATGTAGTCATTGGAAGTGCCATGAACAATTTCTTCATCATCTCTTCTTTATTGAAATGATAATAAATTATTCATTCATGATGCGTTAGTAGATCCTAAGATCAAATTATAGGTTATTCAATATATCTTAAAAAAAGGCTATCAAAGATAATAAAATATAAATAAGTCCATCAATGGTGATATTCAATATATATGGTTCAAAAAATGGACTTATAATTCATCTATGATACCACATAACAAAATAAAACTAATTTCTACTAACCAGGAACTTCATGTAGGCCAGTGGTAGGCGATAAAGGCATGTATCACTTCAGTTGTGGGTATTATTCTTATACCCTTGTCTAATGTGAATGGTTGTCTCTCGTCTTACGTGTAGTCCTTTACATAAAACTATATTATTATAAAATTCCAAAAAAAGATAAATATTGTTCTATCCTTAAAAAATACTATATGATGTACAACTTCATCCATCAAACCCTTAGGATTATCGAAAATAATTTTTTCCAATATCAAAGTACAAAAAAAATAATTACCTGAAAAGTCCTATAATAAGTGTCTGAATACCATAATTTATACCCCATATATCATAATATATATCTTGTTTGTCATATTCCAAACATTTGGTTGAATTCTCTTGAGTCATCGTAATAACCTAAATTTCCATATATTCTTATTGAAAACATGAATGTTTCTTTATTCCAATACTTATCAAACGTATTCTTTATCTCTAAAAATGTTATATACTTTATCCGTGACAACATAACCCACATTTAAAAACATCATAAACCAGTTCCAAGGTAACTAATATCGTCTAACATATTTTTATACAAATATCATTATCTCAAAATCCTTCACATATTAAGGTTTATCCTTCCCTTAATAATGTGTTTTGTATGAATATCACCTTTTCATTAAATCACATTTCTTATCCACTATAATTATTCATCATATTCTTGAAAATCCTTACCGAAAAACATAAACTAATAACTCTTATATAAATAACTTTTCATCATTCATGGATTAAAATACAAAAAAAAAATCAATCCTTCCACTTTAATGTTATGCATGGAATAATTCCTTCATCGTCTTATAAGTAGATTCTTTTTTCTATGCATTTACTTGGGTAATCGCTATGTTTTCCACAGATGATAGATTGATCTCTATAACAATTTGTCACTATGTGACCCTTTTCCCATAGAGATAACAACTTCCCCTCCATTTTCGTTATTCTTTAAGGATTTTATTCCCTTATTTCTTAATATGTAGGAAGCGTAATCTTCTTTTTTCTATATTACTCACCAGGGGAACATGCAGGAATGTCTATCTTCGTCTTATTCGATTACTTAGGAAAACCACTAAGGTGCACCATGTTAATCATATACTACGATGTCTGATTCGGAATAATCACAATAACATTCACTCTAGTCATTACACAATTTCATTTCTCATAGTCACCATGTTGTTCATCAGATTAAATGTTTACCCAAATCCTTTTGGTTTCCTCCGTTGTCTAATACATAAAAAAAAGAATAGTGTGAGAGGAAAACATAATTCTATGAAAATAGAATAATCAAGGGGGATTACTTTAAATCTATGACATAATAGGTTTTAATTCTAGATTATTTATGATCATTACTATAATTATCATATTGTATCCTATAGTTATACTTAATATTTGTTACATCCCCATAAATACCAAATAAATATATCTAGGGGTCTCACTAATGTTTTCACATCCTAGTTTCCAAAGGACGACTAAACCTTTTCTCTGATACCAACTGTAGACACCCAATAATGACATCCATGGAAATTACATTTATTTTACGGATTACTTAATATATGAAACAATCAAATTTTCAAAGACCATATTAGTTTAGTGTCATTAGAAACAAGAAACATAATATTTTAATCATGGTGAATGATCATAACCATCTCCCTTAAAGATATTCCCCTTTTTTTCTTACCTAAAATAATTATTTATATTATGGGGAAAACAAAACATAGAATGGATGAGCTCAAATTCTCAGTAATGTGAAACAAGGAGAACAAAAAAACCTTAAACATTTGAACATAAAAATTAACAAAAATTTTAAACATTAAAATATTACGAAATGAAAAAAATCTTGGTAATATGTAAGGATCGGATCATAAAGAAACATTAATAATGATATAATAGCATTTTCATAAAACCTATAATTGTTGAAAACTAATAATCACATATTACGATTTACATAGTAGCCAAGGCATTGCTAACAAGACTATTGTAGTGGATGAAGTCCAATACTGAACTGGGTTTACTTACTATTCCAGCCATATATTACTGAACTGGATTTACTTTCAATTCTAACCATGTCTATATCATGGTATATAAATCTTTACCCAATTCATAATAATTAGATATAGGTCCCACCCATCTTGTACTAATATCATTCTTACAAGTTTCATAAAATATTAACCAATCAGCAAAGCATAACCCATGAAATAAAATGGGTTTATTAAATATAAATCAATCATAACATAATACATTAAAAGATAATTACATCACTTTGATAATAAAATAAGAGTAATAATAGTGGTAGAAACATAACCATATTTAATATATTTATCTTATATGTAAAATTATCAAGAAAAAACACTTGAAATTATTTCTTGAGGAGAATTTCCTTTCTTTTTCAAAATAGTGTTCTTTTCTCAAACTGCCGTGAAATTTTAAAAGAAAAGAATTCATTTGATAATAAAATTGTAAACTTGTAGAGTAATATTCATGTAAATAAGTCATTATGAATATATAAAAACATGTTCATGTTGTGTAAGTTAAAAACACATTCTCCTCATACTTTTACATGAAAATTCCAAAAGAACCTCATATGGTAAGAAAAAAAATTATTCCTTCCATACCATATAGTAAAAGTAAAAAATGGGTAAAAATTAATTTAAACATACATAGAACAATGGTAAACATTTTATGAAAATATTTTTATAAAACATTGACATGGATGATGAATATATCCCCAGAAAATACATACGTATAAACAATCACTGATAAAAATGAGATTGCAAAATTATCCTTTACCTTAGGTCTAATTTCTTCTATATGAGTCCAAAAATACATTATAGTGGGTTTAAAAAATCAATTAACTAGTAACAGAACCATAATAAAGTTTATGATATCATATATGATTCATTTATGACTTTATATTACCCGTTCATTTGTCAATTCCTTGTTAAATCAATGTTTTAGGTAATAATCATTTCATTTATCGTACAACTTTTTACATGTTATTCGTCATATGATAACATAAATCCTGATTTACATAACTCCATAATGTAAAACATGAATTATATATATCTCATATATTCATTATATAGATATTTATATAATATATAGATAAAAGAAATGGAATACACTGTTAATGGAGACGGTAGGTCATACATACAAATGAACATTGTTTCTGTTTCCTTATTAAATTTAATGGAAGTATGTAAATAATATATATATATATACAAATCATGTAGCATTAATATGTCATATATTTCATGATTATTTATTATATATACTTTATAATCATTCTTGAATGGTTGACATTGGTAATGAATCTCATTGCGTCGTGGAGACGGTAAGTCGTACGTACGCACAAGCAACGTTATCGTTCCCATAGTTGTTGAATGGTATTGAAGTGGATGGGGAATAATATATCAGAATTAAAATAATGATATAAAAATAATATATAGTTATTATTTACAAAATTATACCCATCTATGTATGGTGGTGGTGAAAAAAATATTACACCACGGCATTGATACGGTAATCTGTACGTACGCACGCACAATGATTTCATTTTTCATAGGATAGATAAAAGGTTAATAGGGTTGTATAAAATTTATAATAAAATATCATTATATTAGTGATAATTATGTTATTTATTTATAATTAAACAACTAAATAATAGGAATTATAAGAATAAATAAATTTGAAAGAATCGGTAGGAGAGATTACCTCTTCATCGACAATCCTTCTTTAAATTTCCTCATACGGTACTAGAGTTGGCCTTTTGAGAAGACCAGAAGCACTATAATGTAAATAGAAAATTGTAGAATAGAAATGGGAAGGTTTTGGTCGAGATTTAAGGCTTAAAATATAGTGAAGAAGAGAGGGTGGAGGTTCCCTTTTATAAGAGATGATACAGGCACTTCGGAAATGTTCAAAAATATTAATTTATTATAAATTAAATTTCACTTTAAAATGGTCCAAAACATATTTAATTGTAATATAGGACACTTTTAGTTAGAATACCCATCATAAAAAATTATTTTAAATGTTTTGAATATTTTTTTATCCTTATCTATTTTGTAATACCCTTATTTTCCCCTTTTTAATCTTAACTTGATATCATGTTATTTACACATTGGGGGTTAATTTAATTACCAATGAATGTCAAAAAACACACATAATGTTATATATGACCTATTTGGAATTATATTTATAATTTGGAAGATTATTATATTTTTAGGTATTTAATATAATTCAATAAACTATTTTATATTTTAAGTTATTAATTTTTCAATTTTGGACACTATTCATATTTGACTTTTTAAAAAAAACTCATTTCAACCTAATTACTTGAAAAATAAGGCATTAAACATAATATACTATTCAATATAATATAAAATTTTGTTAATGTAATCAAAATAACCAAAATAGAATTGTTTTAGTAATTATAAATTCATTTATTTGAATCATTCATTAATGTGGTAATAAATACATCATAATTCTATCATAAATAAATCTATTTTCATAATGCCTAAAAAACATAAATAAAATACCATGATTTAGGAAATTTTTTTATGTTTCTATTTAATATTTTTAGGAAAATTGATCTATTATATAACTCTATATTAAAATAGATGTTTTAAAAGTTATATGTTTAGGTTTAAATTATCTTTACTTTAAATTAATTCTTATAAATTGTCATTTTCACATCCACGTGAATCTATTGGGTCCCAAAATCAATCAAATGATTCCAATAGTCTTAAAAATCTCATAATAAATTATTAGGGCATGTGTTAGGGTAGTTTAATATTATTATAATATTATATTTTACCATTATTTACCATATTTACCCTTTAACCATGGTAAATAAAATAATTACTGAATTTACTATTCATAATGTCCAAAAATAAAAATAACCTATATAAAAAAAATTTCATTAGGATTAAAAATATTGAATCCATTTTTCCAAATTCAAAACACATAATTTCCACTAGTTAATTTATAATTTTTTCTCGTTTCCAAAATTAATAAAATGGGTTTTAAAGAAGTAATAACTATCAATAGATTAACATGTGTTTATGTCCTATTAAAAAACGTAATTACATTAAATGACCAAAATTGTATTAAATAATAAATATATAATCCCATTAAACTTTTAAACCAATTAAATATCTAATCTATCTATATAAATAAATTATATGAAAAGATAGTTTTGAATTAAATTGCATTATTTTTCACTATTCATTAAAATTTGAATTTTATCAGAATAATACAAAAAATTCAACAAATATAAATTTTTATGTGCCTCTTCATAAGAAGAAGTTTATTTTTGAAAAATTGAACTAATAAAAATGTAAAAACTATATTTAAAATGTGTGCGCCATCAAAAGGCGGTAAAACTGCATTTTTTTTATAAATACTTCCTTTATCCGAAAAAATTATTTTGTTCTCATATCACATGTAAGATGAATTATAATTTCAATTAAAAATTATTATGTGGTTAGTAATATTAATAAAAGTTAGTATATATCCCCTTAAATAGTAATATTATTATAATATATCGTTGTTTAGTGAAACTTGGTATCAAGTACAACGTAAGCTATAAAGGAAGGGTACTCTTGCATGTAATGCATGCCAAGTCAGTGTTTCGTGAAGTGAAAGCTTCCTTTTATGTTTTTTATAACATAATAAAGTCATTTATTAATTAAATAAAATCTATACTCAGTGTTGTTTGAAATTAATTTCATCCAAATAACTTGAAATTTTGTGGAACAAAAGCCAAGAATAGTGTTTTTTATATGTATAGTGCAAGTTAATCTTGGTGTAGCATACAACACAAGATATCAAAAAAATTAAAAAGAATATTCCTCGTAAAATATTAGGGTCTTATGAATATCCATTTTTTTATAATAATGATATTCAAGTTAATTTGAGATGAAAATTTATTACAATATAGTGATTGTTTCTATAAAAGGGTAATTGTAACAAAATAATGCTAGATTTAAAATATAGTCCTTATGAACAATATTGAGTAGAATAATCCTTATACATTCCAAATTATCGCATACCAAATTGAATCATTTGAATTATAATATACAGATATTTATGAAATTAAATGAAACATATAATATCATTATAATAAGGGTAATTTTTATATAACAAAAAAATTTGTATATTCACTAAATAAATGTGAATTGCATCATATTAAAAAATAAGTATCGATGAAATTGAAATTGAGACGAAATTCCCATACTATATACATAATTTTTTGGTTGTGTAGCCTTTGTCCACCTGTATAATGGTTTAAAATCTGTTAATAACTTGAACCTAACCATAATAACGTTTAAAAAATTATATATTGACTTTCTATAATATTTTATTACCTGTTTGTTAACAATCAGTCATTAATTTCATGATTTGGGTGGTAATTTGCTAATTTTATCGATTAGGTTTTAACTTATTTATCTATTATAAATAATTATTTCAAGGTTTTATCATTTCTAGAATATAAAACATGAAAAAATATCATCTAAGATAATTATATATGTATTTATAATAATCAATAACAATTGGATATTATAAATAAAGTGAACCATTCAGGGAGACGGTAGGTAGTAGGCTCGCAGAAACACTACTTTTATTTATTTTATGTATTAAAAGAATAAAAAAATTGATAGATATGTATATTATAATTATAATTTAATATATTTTATATATATATTACATAGGTTTATTAAAATCATATTTTATATGTTCCCTTTATGGCGTGAACAAGTCATATCACATTGTGGGCGGAATAATCCACACTTCCTCAAAGGAAAATATCATATTAGCATAACATGAAAAGAATAAA
The DNA here is from genome assembly GCA_963277665.1 of Viscum album. Lineage (NCBI taxonomy): Eukaryota > Viridiplantae > Streptophyta > Magnoliopsida > Santalales > Viscaceae > Viscum > Viscum album. Next base: position 472,983,805 of record OY728141.1, on the reverse strand, counting down.
GAAATGTCCTAAATAAAAATTACAGAATAATAAATACATTATATATATCATATATATCATATATAAAAAATTTCTATAATAATGGTCACCATTATAGGTTGTAAAGGAAAATTGAACAATCATCATTTCTAGAGGCGGTAGTTCTTCGTACAAAGAAATTGTATGTTCATTAACAATATGATTGAGGTGTGTGTAACTCTAGGTTTAAAACATATCATAAAAACATCATAGAATTTTATTATTAATATTTTTTATACAATCATATAATCAGAATAGTATATGGATTTGGGAATGAAAATTAACCTAAAAATATTTAGAGAAGGCGTTACAACTTAATCGGGTAACATCATTTAGTTTATACCAAAAGGATTCCTTGGAAGGCTTTAATCACAATGGTAGTATCCAAGTTATAGGGAAGGTATGTTGGGAAAATATTTTTTGTAGATTGTGATCAAGACTATGATTTTTTTATAGGTGTTAAAGAGTGGGATAGTTGGTGGCATTTTATAGGGAAGGAAAATGACTCACTTAGAAATCTGGAATACTGCTTTGGTGTACACATGTTAATACCTAAAATTAATCATTATAAACCAATAAAACTAATTAATGGATTTTTATGGCCTATATATTTAAATGAAATGGGTTTTTGACATGTGGGTAGGTCTTTTGAACCCTTAAATTAATAGTTTTTTCCATTATTTTGAATAATTTTACCTTAATAATTGTGAATAATATTATTTACATTCACTAATATTTTTGTCCAAAAATCAAGTTGGTATCATTAGACATTATAAATTATTATTATTCCAAATATGGTACCCATTTTTCAAAATTCTAGGAATAGAAGTGGTGGATGTTAATTTGAAATGTATCCCTATGGTGGGATAACAATGTGTGTTTTTAATATAACAATATCCAAAAGCTTCCTTTGTTTTAATAGACATTTTCAATGTGAAATTAATTAAAATGACCTATATTTATTTAATATGTTAAAAATCATATAATTATATATTAAATCCAATATAAAATATTATTTATCCCTGTTAATATATTAGATTAAAATGTAGTTTTGAATTAGAATTTGGTATCTTTTACTATTAAATAAAATGAAATGTTTCATAAAAATATAAAAAATTAACCATAACCTAATTATTATGTTTTTTTTCTAGGATGAAGTTCATTTTGATTTATTAAACAATTTAAAGTGTCAAAATTCCTATATCAACTAATTTCTCCATTAATGGGAGTTAAAATTACCTTTATAGAAATATAGTGTTTTAATGTGTAAAATAGGGTTTGTTCTTAACTTATTCATATAAAACCTACTTCATGAATATCCGAGATATATAATTGAATATATTTAATATATATTTAATTAAATAATTGAATAATTATAATTATTTTTTATTAAGATAAAACTTTTATGGAAGCATACAAATAATAATATTTCTTTTTATATCTAATTAGTTCATATTTTCATCTCTCATTAATTGGTAACCCATGAATTAATTATATATATATATATAATAAATTTTTTATGTTAGTTAATATTAATTATAATGGTCATTTCATATCTTAATATATTAAATAATTGTATTTTAATAATATATTATTGTTCATAAGAATTCGTTGTTGCGTGTAATGCATGCCATCGAAGAAGGTCACACATGAGTGTAACACATTATAACTTTATGTTACGAGAATTAAAATATATAAAAAATATCAATATTTTGTAAATAGTAATAATATTTTTATGTATCATGGTTTTATATCCCATTATATACTTGTGGAATCGTTTCATAAAATCTATCGAATATAATGTTCTAACATTAGAATTGAGGGATGTCACAACTGTATTCTGGAGGGAAGCCATGAGAGCTAAAAGAATAAAAACCCAAAGAGACCACATTCTACATTACCCGAACATACAAGGGATGTTATTCCCTCTATTAAACTCTTTAATATGTGGGTTTGGTTTCAATCCGTGTAGAGAATTTATAATCGGGTATGGAGTATATCCACAGAGTGTTTTACTTTGTAGGTATAAGATCCAAAAATGTTGAAATTTACTACACAACCCTGAGTTCCACTAATTTAGAATTCTCCAACATGGTTCAGGGTTCCAACCATGTGGTTTCTTTACTTTGTGGGTGATGGAATATAAATAGGAAATGCACATATGATCAACAGAATATTGTCCGAAAAGGACTTCTGATTCACAGTTTGATAGGTGAATCCATTTTTCTACCTTAATGTTATGTGTTAGGTTTACCATCTCAAAATAGATGTCTCTCTCACATACTTCAAATTTTTCTATGTTTTTCACCTATCTTATCTTCAGATACCCTTTGGGATTTTTATATAGGGATACTATCACCATCAATAAGGATATATTTTCTTTCATGGTGGGCTGTGTAGATTTTTTTATGGCAGCCTGATCACGATTCAGATGCCAGAAAATTATTTCCTTCTTCAGGGTTAAAAAATTACATATTCCCCAAGAAACAACAGAATTTTTTAATATGGTGGAACCACATACTCTTTACATAAGTGATTTTTTATTATGGGAATCCCCACCTTACCACAAAAAAATTTGTTTTTAGCAGATTGGAATCACCATCCACCACAAATGAAATTTCTATCCACCTGAGAGGAAATAACCTCCAACAATTACCAATAACCATTTTAATTACTGGATTATATGAATAGTGGTGGGAACCATGTTAAATTGGATTTCAAAAAGAAATATTTTTTGTGCACCATAATCCCTCCTTCACTGTCTTTCATCCAATGACTTATTTTTTAACTCTTCAGTATGTTTATTTTACCCTTATAAAACTCATGATATTTTTTGTAACTTTAATGTAGTGTTTTTAGAAACAAATAGACAACATTCATATGATATATAGCCATAATAATAATATAATGGATTGCATTACATGGATTTCACACACGTAATAATAATATGTGGGACTCCATGCCATGTGCTCCATAACCGTAACAATAATAATGAGACCCCATTTCTAGAAACACCATTTCCACGTATCAAAATCTAAGGTATTCCATGACCAAGGGTACAATTCCTATGAATAGTAACATAAGTTATACCGAGACTAGGGATTTCATACCCATTAATTGTAAGAGGAGGGACACCATCCATTATTATATTGATACCAAGAATTATGAGGGACACAATTCCTATGTATATAATGTCAAGAGGAATTACTTGCTTAGGTATAATGTTCCAACAGTTTTGTCCTTCCAATCTATAATAAGTCAACATAGACCTCATTCCATTGAATCATATGTTATTAGAACAATAAATACCAATGTGTCCAGGTCTATAAACATTCCAAAATATATGTTAAGTACAAAATTCTATCCACTTCATTATTATTTAATTAGGAATTACATTAGAAGGTACATGCCACATAAAATTTATATTGTGATAATTCTCATAAATCTAATTTATTTATTTATATTGGATAGATGTAGGCCCAAAAAAATTATATTCATTCCGTCTCACTTGGTTATTTTATAGGCTGAGATACTGCCCATGAAATTCATCCATTTTAAAATAAGATGTTATTTTGGACAAGAATGTAATCATTCCCATTTTATCTTTAAAAAAATAATTTATCAATGATTAATTCGTTATGATTATTATGAAAAATATAATAAATCGAAATTCAGGTCCACTAATTAGACATACTAAGTAGATTGATTATTCTCAAGGGAAAAAATTATAATAATCATTCGAACTCACAAATATTATGGTTCAAGTTGAGCCATAAGACTATAAAATGGTCTTGGGGGATATGATATATAAATTTCAAGTTTTATGGATTATATTCAATTAATTATACATTTTAGTATAAATTTATGAGAAGTCCAACAGAAAACATAGTGGAAAATTATATAAACCACTAAACATTATGGGAAAAAATTATAGAAAAACAACCTCATTGAAATTATGTTCTTCTAATCCAATATAATGATTTTATTTTATAAGGAATAAAAGAAATAATAATATTATAAAAACTATAGAAAATAGTGTTTAATTATGATCTAGGCTTATATCATTCTATATAAGAATCATAAATGATGAAATGAATCATGGGGGGTTTCATAGTATTATATATTCATCAAAATCACCTAACATGGTTTGACTTTTACAGAAGACAATGGATAATTATTTAATGATAGAGGATAAGTTCATGGGGAACAAGGTGGGAAAATGAGGGAGAAATTATATTTAAAACCTTATATGGGTGGAGGGTAAAAATGAAAAGTTTCCAATTTTCAAGAGGACCAAATTTAGTTCGAACATTATGTATAACCATGATCTAACCCTGAATCTCATAATTCAAAACAAAAAAACCCTTCACAGTTTGGAAACCAATTTTGTGATAAGCTTTCCCTAACAATTTGATGATAATAGTTTTGTATCCCTAATGATGATGGATAGGCACACATTTTAGAAAATCGTGATCATAATATGGCCTAACCTATGAATTTTACTATATTAGTTTGTCACATCCCTACACACAACAATTCATGGTCTAGTAGACCATTAAAAACGTCTTAAAGGTCTATATAATTTCTCCTCGGGTTTTAAATAGTTTAAACATACAGTGGCCCCTCTCTATTTCATCATAAATGTAATCATTTTGACCTTGAATCACTTGAGACTCATACATGATTCCATGAATACTCTAGGGACTCAATCCATATAAAAAACAAAAATTTTATGTGTTCCAACATTCCTTGATTTTTTTTGGACTCAATTTTATAATTTTCTTATATACAAAATTAGAATTCCAAATTATGTTTTAAATTTCATAAAGATGAAAATATGGGATGTTACAAGTCATTATGAATTCCACTTGTGCATATCTACAAAACCAATAACATCCATAAATTATTTCTATATTGATTTAATGTTTATATTTTATCTATAATATTATGTTTATGTTGATGGTGATGGATGCCAATATAGATATATTTTTATCAATAATGTTATGTTGATGATGATTTAATGTCTTTATTTTTTCTATAATAGGAATAGAACATAGTAGAATATTAATAGAAAAATTAAACAATAGTATGATCATTGTTCCCTTCATCATTAATATTTTTAGTGGAGATCTGCATATAATTTAATAATTAATGGACTACATTGAAGATGGTACACAGCTATAGTTTTATAGGTTGCTGTATATTTTCATCATAATTATTTGTGATCATACATTCATCTATATTGATTGATTTAATAATAAGAGTTTAAAAATAATTTTTTATGATCCTATTATAAATTTTATTCTATAATAGTTAGACCTTATGACATTCATGTGAAAGAAAACAAATGGTAATTTATTCATGGAAATTTTGAAATTCATCTATGAGCTAAAGAAACTATTATTTTTTTCAATTGAATTTCTGTATATTTTTTAGTGGGATTTCATTTATTTTTCCAGTATACATTATTTTATACACCATTTCATCAATAGATCATTCAAAATTTAAACATTTTTTTAATACATTAGGATTATATTACAGTGGACAATTCCTTTCAATTTAATGTGGGAAACAATGTGTTCTACAAATAAGAATTTTCCTTTATCATACCCATATTATCTACACAAAATAGACATCATGGTAATTTAATTAAGTTTAAATAAATTATTAAATTTAATTTTATAAATAAAATTATTTAAGGGTGCATGATTAAAAAAACTAGTTTAGATCATTTTTTCTTATTGATCCAAAAGATTTCTTTTAATGATTTCATGCAGTTTTTCAAATTATTTACCCTTATATATCAGAAAATTCATTGGATGTTATTTCATTATTTTTTATTTTAGTATTTATCCCAATAGGATTTTTGTTGTAATAAATAATAATACACTTTTGTAAATTCCAATAAAATGTGAAAGTATTATATTTCTTGATATAATATGTAATGAAAAGTGATAAGACGTGGTTTTATACATGAGTACTCATATGAGATGTTATACTTTTATAAAAATAAAAATTTATATTAATATTTTAGATTTAATCCACATTAAAATTACTTTTCACCTTAATTAAAATATAAAAAATGCTTAATATTGTTAATCTAATAGTAAAAACAAATAATATACAAAATAGTTCTATCATTTTCGTCTAGTAATAAAAAATAAGACAATCAAATAATATTAATGCTTAATTAACGTTTTTAAGTAAGGGGAATGAAAAAATAAATACTTATAAATTATGTTTCTAAAAGTAAATGAACTACTTAATTTTCTATCGATGATACTAATTATTGGTCTATTAATGGTTGGATATAATCTAAAGTATGAAACAAAAAAATGTGGTGAAATAAAAGGTTACCCGAAATAACCTATTAAAATATATTCTATCATTTATTAATACATTTTGGTAACAAAATTTTAACACGTAGTATAAAAATAAATAGATTAATATATATGTTGGTAAATAAATTAATATTATGATTCATCAATACATTGATTTTGTTGTAGGATACTTTTTTGAAAATAAAATATATTTTTGCGAAAAAAAATATGGTCCATTTAACACACACATACACACATTGAGACACACACAAACACAGACATAGACACACACACACACACAGATATATATTTTGTAACACCCCAAGATTTCATAAAGTGTTATTTCTTCAAAATAATTCAATAAATTGCACTACACGCAACACCGAGTTCAAGCACACCATGACTTACCAAACAAGCCGTTCAAAAGAGGTTATAAATAGTATTAACTAAATTTTAAACATTATATAATCCTTATAATTTTAGAATCCATATTATGAGTTTCTTAGACATGATGTAAGAACAAATTCATTTTCAGTATTGCACTTTTACCAACTTTTAATAGTGAACACTTTTTAAATCCAATATTTTAAACTTTTATATATTAAATTTGACTAAATAAATTTAATTTTTAGAATGGGGACATCAAAAATTTACAATGAAACACCCCCAGCTTCCACGGTACACTTTCCATTAAATAATACAGTAGTGTGTGTTGTACGCAACTTCGAGTTCTAGCACACACCACAACCAATCGAACTAGCTGTTATGAATAGTAATACCTACTTTTTCAAATTTTAAAAATTTTAGCTCTCAAAATGGACTTCATTTTTGTATTTATATTATCTAATTTAGGCTAAGGTGAAATTTTGGAACTTTTCGGATAACATTTATATTTTGAAGAATAGTGAAAATTACTAAATTTTAATTAAAAACGACTTTTTTAATTGAAATAATTTATATTGATAATTTATAAATTTAAGTGGTTTTAAAGTATATTTCGAATATATTTTTACTATTTAATACAATATTGGTCATTGTACATAATTTCACAATTAAACCGGACATAAACAAGTGTCAATCTTTTGATAGTTATTATCTCTTAGAAACACGCTATTTGTTTTGACGACGGGAATTAATTTTAAATTAATTAATGCAACTAATATGTTTTGAATTCGGTAAAATAGACATAATTTATGAATTCATAATATTAAATATAGCTTAGACCTAATTTTTGGTATTTTTCTAAAAACATTCATTTTTTGATGAATAGTAAAACCACTAAGTGGTACTTAAAAAACTGAATTTTTCATAAAAAATAATTTTACCACTTCTATGAGTGGAATTTAGAAAATTCGAGAGACACTGTAAATATCAAGGAGTAAAATGTGGTCCAATGAGATGAAAGTAATTTTTGTTGAATAGTAACTCTTTACTTTTATTTACCACGGTTAAAAGTGAATATGGTAATTAAGGGTAAATATGATATTAATATTACCCAAACACATGTCTTAATTCTATTGGACAAGTGTATCTCGACCAAAAACAACCTTATGAGTAAAATATTATCATTTAGGTCTACTTGTATTAGATTTGGACATTTATTATTATTTAATTCAAAGAAGAGTAAAAAGAGTTAAAATCAAAGTTTATTTACTAAAACATTTTTAATATAGTGTAATACATTAGATAAATTTGATTTTAAATATTCATTAGAAAGATAAAATTATTTCCTACATAATGGTATTTTATTTATAATTTTTAGACATTAAATAATTTAATTTATTTATGACACAATGGTGATGCAGTAATTACCTAATTAATGAAACATTAGAATAATTGATATTATAAATACCCAAATAAATGTAATTTGAGACTTTTTATAAATTACAATATTTTTCTATGTTAATATGACATGTTATGATTGATTTAATTTAATTTTTACGAAGTAATCATTCTGTTATGAATTTTAAAAAAATCAATTATTGAATAGTGTCAAAATTGACATAAAATAGTTTTTAAAGAAAATATTATATTATTAATTGATATTAAATTCCTAAAAATATAAGTATTGGCACAGAGACTTATATAATGATATTTTTATCATTAATGGACCACTTGGGGGTTTCTTGGAGGTATATAGTATGTTTATTAACTATATAATATAAAAATAAAAAGTGACATGGTAAGTGTCAAACTAATTAACTAAGAGTTAAAACTAAACGATAAGGTTAATATAATGATCCAAACCTATATAAATTCTATTGGTTTAGTGGTTTTAGACCCATCCCCACCTTAACATTTAAATAATCTACTTTGGAGCCATTAGAAACCGAATATAAATTTATTATAAAATAATATTTCTAGCTTTTCCAAAGGTGCCCCTCACCCCTCTTATAAAAGGGCACTCCCCCTTCTCATTAATTCACACCTTCAAAGCCATTTTTCTCGGCCAAACTCTGCAAAAATACTCTCTCAACTTCCCTCACTTCATCTTAGAGGCCTTCCTTTAGTCAAAAATCCATCCTAAGGAGCCCTTTTGATCAAATCAAAAGGAAGAACCCAAAGAAGAGGTAATGTTTTCACCACCCTTTTTCAAATTCATTTCTTCTTCAACTTCTTCTTTATTTGTTATTCCCATTCTAAAATAATGAATCCAGTATATCCTATATACTGTAATATTATTATAAATATTGTACAACCATATTCAGTATTATATCCATCTTTTGAATGACATGTCACCATACGTGTGTACGTACGGCTTAACGTCTCCACGTCGTGGTGTAATTGTCATTCAATATATTATTATTTGGATGGTTATAATAATGATTTTTAATTCATTTAAATAATAAATATAACATCATAATTATTCTATAAATATGATATACCATCCAATTATATATTATTTTAACATCAAAAGAATGATATTGTCGCTCGTGCGAACGTACGGACTACCGTCTCCATGAACTCGATGAGATTCATTCTCCATCGTATCCATTCAAGTATAATTCTCATTTGAGTATTAATAATAATTTTTAAGGACTTAATATCATTCTGGATATGAATAAGATACAACCTATCCATAAAAAATATGAATTACATAACAAAACATATAAAAGAAAATGAGTAAGTTAACACCTGAAATGACGATAATTCTAAAATATTATTAACAAAGCAATGTTAAAAGATCATATATGATATCATATTAAAATATATGATTATTGTATAATTTAATAACAATTATTTCACCATTATACAGGATTTTAACCTTCCCCAACAAAGGAAAAGTACAAGGGAAGGTTTATTTCACAATCTCTTCATTATCCAAGGTTGTTTATACGTAATTATCTACTGGGACCTCTTTATCATCCACATCCATGTTTATTGAATGCTTATTTCAAAACAATCTTAATATTTTACAGAATAGGGGTTAAATTCATTTATACCCTTGTTTGACTTTTTATAAGAAGTTTATGTAGTAATTTTTCCATTGTTTTCCAAACAATGTCATTTTTAACCTTTTCGACAGAGTTAAGGTATGAATTTTTTTTAATTTATATGGTGGGTGCAGCTATTCTCTGCCGTTATAAAATTTTTGAAGCTTCCCTTACAAGATTATAAGTATATTTTCAAATAAAATGTTTTATTTTATAATTATGTGACTTTTAAATGATTTTAAAATGAATATTTTAAGGATTTATGAAAGGTACTCTTTATCAAAATCAGAATTTTAAATGTTTTAAAGATTTATCATTCTAAATATTTTTAATTAATGTCAATGTTTTCAAAATGATTTTAAGGATTTATTTATATGGACATGAATGTTTTGAAATGGTATTTCTTTTCAAAAGTTCTGAAGTGGTATGGGACACTTTGATTCAAAAATATCTTTTAAATTACTTCCTTAATAAATCTGTGACGTTTAAATGATTTAAAAAAAGAGATATTTCTCTAAAATTGTTTTGATTTCATCTATGTCAACATCCTTTGATGGATTTTAAGTTTTTTTATGTTGATTTATTATGATACAAAACCTCCATATTTTTTTGAAGTTTTTGTGATGTGTTTGACTGTGGATGAGTTATTCTTATACCATTAGTGGTTTATGGATGAAGTATTTACATTTCTTATGCTAGTTTTAATATGAATGTTTATGTTATGTTTGAACCTTTTCATATGGGACTGCATTGGACTTAATATGTGACGGGTGGAGCATGTTATAGCTCCTCGATGCATCGGTAGGTCTCATGAGACAAACTAGTGTCTTGGCACAAGGCCATGGAAAAATCATATTTGTAGTCTTGGCACGAGGCCTTGGCTATGTGGTTATAATAGTTTGGAATTATGAATTAAATCACTGTTAAAGTGGTTATTAATATTGCACGTGATTATTCAATTAGTAGAATATCCATGTGAATAAGTAAATGTAATTATTTCATTTTATTTTTTCCATACTATGTTGAAGTTCAAGTTTAAAAGGCTTTTGTTTTAGTTATAAATTGCCTTAAATGTTTATTATTACTTATGAAAGCTTCTGCTATATTGTTATCCTTACTGGGCATTTGAGATCACCACTTTTTCTATGTTTTATTTTTCCCAGGATGTGAAGAAGTATTTTATGAATGACCTGCAGGGATAGTATGAGGGGATATGAAGACAATATATTGTTGTAGTTTCTCACTTATTGATATAATGTAAACTTTATGAATATACCTAGTGTTTCCAAGGCTTCTAAACTAATCGGTCTTTCGAGACATGATCATTCTTGTGATCATGCCAATGTCATGTAATAATGCACTGACTCTGGGTAACTGGGGTCACGGCGTTACAGTTGGTATCAAAGGAAGTTTAGTACAAACCTTGGAAGCTAGATTTAGATAAACTCTGATTAGAGCACATATATCAAAGATGGACTTTGATGATTAGTATAGAAGAACTTCCTAGAATTTTGTTATTGTAAAAAAATTTTCGAGTTTTCTGAGCAATACATCCCTGTCTGGATACGATCTGGTAGAGGCGGCTATGGAATTTATATACCTAGGGGTAAAACCCGAAAACACCGCTTTGAGCTATACTTGAACGGGAACTGGTGCACGACAACGGGCCTTGTTGCACTCTTGGTTACGACACTCTCAGGGGATATGCTTAGGATAATTCTCATTTTCTTTACAAACCATTATGAAGGGTTTATGAGTATATACTTCCTTAAAGGACACATTTTTTTTATTATGGATTATATCCATAAACTATTTAATTTATGTTATGTGTTTTAAAATTTTGGGATTAGGTATTGTTATTCATAAACTAATCTAGTGTATGCCATTGTTTAGAAATGGCGCCCAGTAGAAGGAATGAGAACTCTAGCAATGCACATGATCCAAAGAGAAAGAAGGATCATATCTTTCAGTCTTAAGACATAATTTCTTAGAGAAATAGTCTCCCATGTATTATCATCATATGAAGAAATAATATCATGTGTTGATAAGATAAGTAAAGGGTTTACTGAGTCATATGGCTTTGAAGGGAAGCAAGAGAAGAAAAGGATGGAAGAGAGAAATATGGATAAAGGGAAGAGGGAAAAGAAGAATTTTCCCATATGTGATAACTGTGGGAAGAAACACACTGTAACTTGTTTGAAAGGAATGGGAGTTTGTTATAAGTGTGGAAAAAAGGGCACAAAGTACGTGACTGCAAGGGTAAGAAAATGGTTTCAAATGTACAATGCTTCATTTTCAAGGAGTTTGGACACTACGCGAACCTATTTCCCAGTCATCAGACTATGCCGCAAATGATTCTATTGGATAATAATCAAGTTATGATACTACCACAGATGAAGAGGAATGATTAGAGTTATTATGTAGATTATGTCATTTGAGTGTTGTATCAACAATGTACTTATTATAATAATTATGGAGTATATAAGGATTGTACTGCAGTACTATTTCATTAAGGACTTGAGATTGTGTGGAACAAAGAAAAGTGACTCAATAGCAGGTTAAATTTTTGGAAAATATATGGTTGAGAGAAAGATAAACCATAATATGGTTCTGATACCGAGATAGTGATTTTAGAATAATACCTGATTGATTTGGATAAATTATATTGGATATTCTTGACTACCTTGAAACTGATTAATGATTTGTATATTCCATCATTGTTGGGGTTTACAGCATTTTTAGATTGAAGGAGTATATCTATTATTCTTTAAGGAATAAGGGATCATGAATGTAATCAATAAGGTTTTATGGTAATTCAGGATGTTTTAGTGTTTTAAAAGAATACATGATGAAGGTGTTCACATGTTATTACGCGGAAAAAAGGATCTTTATTTTGTTTACCTTCCTTATAAATTTTGGACTGTAGTATTTTGGATAGTTCTAGTTTGGATTATTTTGGATTTCCATAAAGGGACAACACAGAGGTCGGGTGGCAACCCATCATGTTCGGCAAGGCCGCAAGACTTGAACCCACAAATGAAGGGAGACAAGGGTGTATCACCTACCACTAACCCACGTGATGTCTTCGATAGAATAATGTTGTTTTTTAATGGTTCTGCTAGATGAATTATAAATTCATTTTTTTAACCCTATAAGAATAGGATAAATAGATTATTATTTTTATGTTCTATTATCTTTTAGAGTGAAAGATGAGTTTGTGGTAGAACTTAGTTAAAGTATGAGACTCTACTTGTCAGATATATATTTTTCTTCTTCTCTTATTCAATGAAGAAATTAATTCTTATACTTTAGTGAAGGGATCATAAAACAAAAAATGTGTTATCCTAATACCATATGTTTTGCTGAACCGATGGTATTTTAAATCATTATAGATTGATAAATTTAAGGCCCTCAATTTTACACTTGTTTGTGATTGATGACCTCAACCACTACCTATAAATATTTACGTTTTTTCTCCAATTATATGTCTCTAATTGCAACCAATGTTCTTCGAATAATGATCATAATTTGGTGGTGACCCTTTCATTTCTCTTTTCCTCTTTTTAAGACTGAATTTTATTCACCAAATTTCTGATGTGGGTTTTCCCACAAAGATATTTTCTATATTCAACCTTTTATTTTTGAAGAACAATTTCAAATTGCGAGGACTCAATTTATTGAAGTAGGGGAGAATGTAACACCCCAAGATTTTATAGTGTGTTATTTCTTCAAAATAATTCCATAACTTGCACTACACGCAACACCGAGTTCAAGCACACCATGACTTACCAAACAAGCCGTTCAAAAGAGGTTATGAATAGTATTAACTAAATTTTAAACTTTATATAATCCTTTTTATTTTAGAATCTATATTATGAGTTTCTTAGACATGATGTAAGAACAAATTCATTTTCAGTATTGCACTTTTACCAACTTTTAATAGTGAACCCTTTTTAAATCCAATATTTTAATCTTTTATATATTCAATTTGACTAAATAAATTTACTTTTTAGAATGGGGACATCAAAAATTTACAATGAAACATCCCAAGCTTCCACGGTACGCTTTCCTTTGAATAATACAGTAGTGTGTGTTGTACGCAACTTCGAGTTCTAACACACACCACAACCAATCAAACTAGCCGTTATGAATAGTAATACCTACTTTTTCAAATTTTATAAATTTTATCTCTCAAAATGGACTTAATTTTTGTATTCAGAGTATAGAATTTAGCCTAAGGTGAAATTTTTGAACTTTTCGGATAACATTTATATTTTGATGAATAGTGAAATTTACTAAATTTTAATTAAAAACAACTTTTAAAATAAAACTAATTTATATTGATAAATTATGAATTTGAGTGGTTTTAAAGTATATTTAGAATATATTTTTACCATTTAATACAATATTGGTCATTCTACATAATTTCACAATTAAACCGAACATAAACAAGTGTCAATCTTTTGATAGTTATTATCTCTTAGAAACACGCTATTTGTTTTGACGACGGGATTTTAATTTTTAAATTAATTAATGAAACTAATATGTTTTGAATTTGGTAAAATAGACATCATTTTTTAATTCATAATATCATATATATCTTAGGCCTAAGTTTTGGTATTTTTCTGAAAACTTTCATTTTTTGATGAATAGTGAAACCACTAAGTGGTAGTTAAAATAACTGAATTTTTCATAAAACATAATTGTGCCGCTTCTGTGAGTGGAATTTAGAAAATCTGAGAGATACAGTTAATATCAAGTAGTAAAATGTGGTTCAATGAGATGAAAATAATTTTTGGTGAATAGTAACTTTTTACTTTTATTTACCACGGTTAAAAGTGAATAGGGTAATTAAGGGTAAAAATGGTATTAATATTAGCCTAACACATGTCCTAATTCTATTGTACAAGTGTATCTCGACCAAAAACAACCTTAGGAGTAAAATATTATCATTTAGGTCCACCTGTATTAGATTAGGACATTTATTATTATTTAATTCAAAGAAGAGTTAAAAGAGTTAAAATCAAAGTTTATTTACTAAAACACTTTTAATATGCAGTTATACATAATATAAATTCAATTGTAAATATTCATTATAAAGATAAAAATATTTCCTACGTAATGGTATTTTATTTATAAATTTTAGAAATTAAATAATTTAATTTATATATGACACAATGGTGATGCAGTAATTACCTAATTAATGGAAAATTAGAATAATTGATACTATAAATACCCAAATAAATTTAATTTGATAATTTTTATAAATACCAATAATTTTCTAGGTTAATATGACAAGTTAGGATTGATTTAATTAACTTTTTTTGAAGTAATAATTCTGTTATGATTTTTAAAAAAATCAATTATTGAATAGTGTTAAAATTGACATAAAAGTGTTTTTTAAACAAATATTATATAATTAATTGATATTAAATTCCAAAAAATATAAGGATCGCCCAAGAGACTTATATCATGATATTTGTAACATTAATGGACCGCTTGAGGGTCTCTTGGAGGTATATAGTAAGTTTAATAACTATATAATATAAAAATAAAAAGTGACATGGTAAGTGTCAAACTAATTTACTAAGAGTTAAAAATAAAATATAAGGTTAATATAATGACCCAAACCTATCTAAATTCTATTGGTTGTGTGTTTTGCGACCCATCCCCACCTTAACCTTTAAATAATCAACTTTGGAGCCATTAGAAACCGAATATGAATTTATTATAAAATAATATTTCTTCCTTTTCCAAAGGTGCCCCTCATCCCTCTTATGAAAGGGCACTCCCCCTTCTCATTAATTCACACCTTAAAAGCGATTTGGATCGGCCAAACTCTACCCAAATACTCTCTCAACTTCTATAAATTCATCCTAGAGGCCTTACTTTAGTCATAAATCCATCCTATGGAGCCCTTTTGATAAAATCAAAAGGAAGAACCTGAAGAAGAGGTAATGTTTTCACCACCCTTTTTCAAATTCATTTCTTCTTCAACTTATTCTTTATTTGTTATTCCCATTCTAAAATAATGAATAAAGTATCTCCTATATACTGTAATATTATTATAAATATTGTACAACCATATTATGTATTCTATCCATCCTTTAAATGACATGTCACCATACGTGTGTACGTACGGCTTACCGTCTCCACGTCGTGGTGTAATTGCCATTCAATATATTATTATTTTGATGGGTATAATAATGATTTGTAATTCATGTAAATAATAAATATAACATGATAATGATTATGTATATATGATATACCATCCAATTATATATTATTTTAACATCAAAAGAATGATATTGTCGCTCGTGCATACAAACGGACTACCGTCTCCACGAATGTGATGAGATTCATTCTCCATCGTATCCATTCAAGTATAATTCTCATTTGAAGATTAATAATAATGGTTAAGAACTTAATATAATTATGGATATGAATAAGATACAACCTATCCATAACAAAACTGTCTTACAAAACAAAACATATAAAAGAAAATGAGTAATTTAACACCCGAAACAACGATAATCCTAAAATATTATTAACAAAGTAATGTTAAAAGATCATATATGATATCATATTAATATATATGATTATTTTATAATTTAATAACAATTATTTAATTATTATACAGGAGGTTAACCTACCCCAACCAAGGAAAAGTAGAAGTTAAGGGTTATTTCACAATCTCTTCATTATCTGAGTTGTTTATACGTAATTATCTACTGGGACCTCTTTATCATCCACATCCATGTTTCTTGAAAGTGTATTTCAAAACATTCTTACTATTTTACAGAATAGAGGTTAAATTCATTTATACCCTTGTTTGACTTTTTATAAGAAGTTTATAAAGGAATCTTTCCGTCATTTTCCAAACAAGGTCCTTTTTAACCTTTTTGACAGAATTAATGTAAGAATGTTTTTTAACTTATACGGCTGGTGTGGCTATTTTCTGTCGTAATAAAATTTTCGAAGCTTCCCTTACAAGCTTATAAGTATATTTTCAATGTAAATGTTTTATTTTATAATTATGTGACTTTTAAATGATTTAAAAATGAATATTTTAAGAATTTCTGAAAGGTACTCTTTATCTAAATCAGAATTTTAAATGTTATAAAGATTTATCTTTCTAAATATTTTTAATTTATGTCCATGTTTTCAAAATGATTTTAAGGATTTATTTATATGGACATAAATGTTTTGAAATGGTATTTATTTTCAAAAGTTTAGAAGTGGTATGGGACACTTTGATTCAAAAATATCTTTTAAATTACTTCTTTAATAAATGTGTGACTTTTAAATGATTTCAAAAAAAGAGATATTTCTCTCAAATAGTTTTGATTTCATCTATTTCAACATCCTTTGATGTATTTTAAGTTTATTTGAAGTTGATTTATTATGATACAAAACTTCCATATTGTTTTCAAGTTTTTTTGATGTGTTTGACTGTGGATGAGTTATTCTTATACCATTCGTGGTGTATAGATGATGTATTTACATTTCGTATGCTAGTTTTAATATGAATGTTTATGTTATGTTTGAACCTTTTCATATGGTAATGCATTGGACTTAATATGTGACGGGTGTAGCCCTCTATAGCTCCTCGATGCATCGGTAGGTCTCATGAGACATCTAGTGTCTTGGCATAAGGCCTTGGAAAAATCTTATTTGTAGTCATGGCATGAGGCCTTGGCTATGTGGTTATGATATTCTGGAATTATGCATTCCATCATTATGAAAGTGGTTATTGATATTTCATGTGATTATTAAATTATTAGAATATCCATGTGAATAAGTAAATGGAATTATTTCATTTTATTTTGGCCATACTATGTTGAAGTTCAAGTTTAAAAGGCTTTTGTTTTAGTTATACATTGCCTTAAATGTTTATTCTTATTTATGAAAGCTTCCGCTATATTGTTATCCTTTCTGGACATTTGAGATCACCCCATTTTCTATGTTTTATTTTTCCCAGGATGTGAAGAAGTATTTTATGAATGACTTGCAGGGATAGTATGAGGGGATATGAAGACAATATATTGTTTTAGTTTTTCACTTATGGATGTAATGTAAACTTTATGAATATATCTAGTGTTTCCAAGGCTACTAAACTAATCAGTCTTTCTAGACTTGATCATTCTTGTGATCATGCCAATATTATGTAATAATGCAACGACTCTGGGTAACTGGGGTCAGGGCGTTACATATTTATTATTTTTTATAAATTATGAAATAAATTTTGTTAGAATCTTATATTCATTTTTAGTATAAAAAAATGTGTCACTCTCTAAACAAGGACATGAAATATATATATATATATATATATTCATTAATTAATATAAATGATGTAAAATTTCAAAAAAAAATATACGATAAAGAAATGTTTCATTGTATTCAACGAATGAAAATTTTAGTTGATTTGGGTAACTAGTCTTTATACCCATTATATTATATAAATAAAAAACAAAAAATCCATGTTTACATCTCTAATTATATTACAATGTTGTAATATAATATTTGAGCTTATGTAGTATACACTGTGTATAAGTAGTTTTAGAATTATAATGATTAGGTGTGTCCTTATACCAAAGAAATTATCAATATAAAAAATTTGAGTGTCAATTTATCATCATTCCTATATAATATACCAAATATTAGTATATGACCAAGACCAGAGTAATTCAAAAGTCCATAGTTATTAAAATACCATAGTTTTTATCTTGACTATGAATTAAATAATCATAATTTTACAAAATAAATATATCATAATAATTCAAATATTTTTTGAAACATTAAAATTAATGAATACATATACATCAAACTTCTACAAAAAGTTAATATTTTTATACAAAATTACAATCATCACATAAAATATCCTCATAGTGTTAGTGGTTTTAAACTTATGATCATCCTTAAATCGACCACTACATCATAACACATCAATCCCTATAACTAGACACCATAACCATTAAATTATAAGTATAATCCATTGACCATGATTTCCCATCTTAACAAATAATACTTAGCATTTACCTTGACTCATGAATATCAAAACAGAAGGAAGGATATCTTCCATGAAATTAATATTCTATTTTTTTGTTTCCACATCATCAATTGTAATTTCATAGAGATATTATAGAATCTTTTTTGTATGATGATAATACTTTTCTTGAGAATTGCCTCTAGGGAATCATTTTAAATAATTATCCAATTCAACAAATTTAAAATATTCAATTGATATATTAGATATAAATATATTCCCCATCACAGTGTTAACTGAAAGAATCGTTTTTCAATTATTGATTATTTTTAGATTCCATATTTACCACATATAAATAATATTCTTTATCTATTAAGACATTTTATTGGGTGCTTCTTTCATCATTGATGATACATAATTTATTAAATATTTATAATTTTATGATCTTTATCAACTATAAAACAATAGATATTCCTTTATATCTTATTTTTTGTTTACATAGAATCACAAAGTTTTACATTTTTTATTCATATCTCATGATAACTTGAAATAATAACCAAAAGAGTTTTCACAATATCTACTGTTATAATCATTTTCCCATTTATAAATCCACCAAATAATCCTTCACATCCAACTTAAATTTGTATCTTACTAAATCGATACTTTTATTGATATCCAAAAGGCTAGTGAAATAATTTAATATTTTCGTAATGAAAAATTTTATAAGGAAGATTAAAGCCAACATTTCTTTAACCACATTATCATCAACACTTTATATTTATATATAATAAATATTATTTTCACAAAATATATTAACTATTTTATCTGTAGATGAATTTTAACTTATACTCAAAAAAATATTGTCCTCTATATTTATCTCAATATATCTACAGATATGAACTATATGGAAACAACCATAAGCATTATATAATAATTAGTTTCAGGAAATAAATTTATTCTCATATATTTTTAATCATTACGTTTAAATTTTTGGTAGAGTTTTCCCATCACCATTAAATATTAAATATTACATCACAACATGCATACTTTATCAAAGTATCCGTTTTTTACAAAAAATAAAGCATTAATGATCAATCAATTTTTATTTTCACGAAATATATTTTAATTATCATATTCCCCATATCTTAAACCCTATTAATCATTAAAAAAATTTAAGAAATACATATCAAGAAATGACGAAAATGGCTAGTCCATAAACATTAAAAAAATTCCCATTTCAATATAATATTTGTTTACATAATAAACAGTTTCTCACACATGAAAATGACATGTTTCCCCCAAAACATTTAAAAACATATCATATTAAATTTTAGAATCCTAATAAAACCCATAATTATTAATTTCCATTTTGGAAACTCATGATATTATTTCAAAAAGGGATATATGTTTCACCCATATCAAGTACCATCCACTTTATCTTAAAAAAATTATATCATTAATATATTTTTGAAATCAAAATATAACCATAGAAACACATAAGATGCATTAGCAAGTCACATGGTTTACATTAGTGAAATTTTCATGTCACTCATAAAAATTTATCACAATGAATTGTTTCAAATGTAAAGATATTCATCATTATGATTGGAATAATATTCATGATTACAAATAGAATAACATTCATTGTAAATTCTTATCATATATTAGATGAAACCAAATTAGTAAAATATATCCCTTTACAAAATTAATTATATGTATATAGTGGTCTCATCCATAATAGAATTACGTGAACCACATGTCATTATTAATAAGTCCCATTAACCATAAAATAATCACAATAAAAGATAACACTATTTTCTCCTATGAAAATGAATTTTTAGATATTGATATATCCTTTTTCATTAAAAACTAATTTTCTTATTAAAATTCACTATACAATAGGAAGGAGATTTTTTATTTTTTGAATACATGAAATCATATAATGTAATTGAAATATTAATTATTAGTTTATGTGTTTGGAAATACAGTTGACACCATATACATTGAAATATAATATTCAGTTAGTTTTTTTGTCAAATAGATCCGTATAATTTACATAATAATATTACATTTTAAAACACTCATATGAAACATGAATGAGACATAATTTTCCTTTTTATTTCATTTATATATGGTGAGGACTACCGTATGAGCATTGAAAAATTCAAAAATGAATAAATACCTGAATGTGGGTATTATGCTCCTCATAACAGCAATGGAAGAATAAGGTGACTTGGACCCCTGAATCACGTGACAATCCAATGGATGGATGATTGTGTGACCATCTTGAGGTAATGTTAATAATTTATCTGTAGTCGAAAACCTCTGAATGGTCCCACACAAATCTATTATAAGATTAATTTACTCTCTCAAAAGGTCTTTGGATAGCTAGGTCTTTTATTGGAGGATCCAGATAAGCTCCACTAGGCCATATGGGTTTTCAATGATTGGAACCCAAAACCCTATTAAAAATTACATCAATAACTAGATACAATTTTCTAAAATGTGAGAACCTATTAAGGTCTTAAATGGTTATGTGATTCATCATTGATAGAGAGGATGATTTTCATTAAAAGTGCCCAAGAAAACATGAGAGATCCATAAGAAATATAGATTTAAATAGTGGAATTAAAAATGAGTATTTGGTAGCCTCACACTATCATAAATGTCACAATATATGCCCTTGGCAATCCATATGACATTGTGAGACCCTGGTGACATGTCTACCTCATCTCATAAAATCCATCTGGCTTATCATCTCTATCATAAGGAGAACCATAGTAATGTCCAAAAAACTATGTTCTCTCCCTTTGAGACCATAAATTAAGAAGATGTAATTTCTCATGATATTATCAAACATATCAATATATCATTTATTTGTTTCAAAATTAATCACTCAATGTTAGAGCATTTGTCTTCGACATTACTCATGTAATATCAGAAGACTCACAAGCATTATAAAAAATGAAATAAAAGGGAATGGGGAGGGAACCGATCATTGTAAAAAACTAGTAAAATGGGCTCTAGATATATGTAACACAGTCTCGAAAGTCCAATTTATAAGCCACCATTATCTCATAGAAATTCCAAGAAAAGAAATTCAATATCACATAAAAGGATTTTGAAAGGAACCCTAATATCATGATGGCCTTTGTATACGTCAAAATTAAAAAATATTACTCATTGGGGATGCTCTAATGGATAAAAAATTCACCATAAATTGGAAATAATAATGTAATTTTTTGTTGATAGGAGGATGTCATGGTCATTGAAAGTCGTGAGATTCCCTTGAAAATATACATGGAAGACACACCTAAAGATGTGTAACCTTCACAGAATACATTATGTAAAGGGGATAATTTCAAGGGTGTCAAAGCATATAATCCCCCACCCAGAAAGAAAAATGAATGACAACGTGGGTTTGGAATCTCTAATAAAATTTCAATTTCAAATTCATATGCACCATTACTAGAGTAAATTCTATGCATGACTGATCTTATCATTGTAAGAGATTCCCATTGAGTATGACCTAGGTAATAACCAGTGTGATCATGCAACATTAATAGCCACTTCATGTGATAACATATATATCACATGATGGAATACTGGTAGTAATGATAAAGATCTTCCCTCACATCTTCCAGATCACATGTGAAATAAAACATGATAACACATAAAAAATATTAGGAATTCACAATATAAGGGCTTGAAAAATGATAAAAGATTGTATACATAAGAATATAATATATACGTGGATCCACATCTTCATCACATAAATATCCCAAGTCATGAGACATCACCAGGTCATGTCACCAAGATAATGTGATGCTACTTTGGTAAATAAACCAGGTCATGTGAAGTCTCATATAAATGTCAAAGAATGTTCTATAGCATCCTTAGATATGCCCCCATATCTTGAGGATCAATCAATGATCCTCATTCTTGTCATGCATTGCACTTTATAAAATTCACTTTACTCACATGGAGGCACCAGTGTTTGCCATATTATTTTCACGGTGTCACATGGGCATGTCAACCTGCTCTTTTGACACCTTCTGGTCGAGCCAACTATGTTTTGTGGTGTCCTATAGACATATCATCTAAAATTTATATCACCCTCCAAAAATATTAATCTAAATCATGTGACTTCCATGAACTGTTTCAGCAATCTTTTGTGATAAAACCTGGTCAATTTAGCTAGATCCTGAGACAAACTCTAGAAATGTTAGTTCGGTTCATGCAATGACTTCCAAATAAAACCATATTGGTATTTGGAAATTCTAAAAAAAATCCAATCTTGATCATGAAAAAAACATTTTACAATCCTTCTAGTATATGATATTTTATTTAAAAATGTCAAATGGATCACATGACTTACTTTGGACATTTCATCCACACATTACCTGACATTTCATGATAATGTCCAATGAATGTCCATCAGAAAATAAACACATGCCCAGAAGACAGGTATACCATGTCACAATGGTTATATAGGACTATATTAGCATATTGATCTCTATTATTATAACATCCCAAGTAAATAAAGAAATATGAAAATTTCATATTTATTAATATTTTTGAATTACATATTAATTTTACATTAAATGGGATTGCGATGTTTGATGGCATACCCAATACGCAACAATGGGTTTCCTGAAATCTTACGTTGTACACTAACAATATAATATTATTATATTAAATTTTAGTAAACACCAAGATGTTGTATTGGTGTAAAGAATATAAATAACTAAAATATTATTATACATGTTTTTTAAATGTTTTTACATTTATTCAATAAATATTAGAGGCTTATAATAAGAAATATTCATTTTTTAAGCATAAATACTCAATTATTCATTAAAAGGTCGATTTATCTCATTTTGATGGCAAACCCTCTTTAAAGATAGTTTTGGTCACTTTTATATATTTTTTTTCACAAAATAAATTTTTTCATTAGAATTAAGACATAAAAATTTACATTGGATAAAATTATGGTATTTTTTCTAATAAAATTCATTTTTAATGAATAGTGAAAAAATGATGTATTTTCATACAAAACATCCTATTAATCTAATTTATTTATAAGGATATAATATATTTTTAGTTGTTTTTAAAGTGTAATTATATTATGTTTTTACTATTTAATACAATGTTGGTCATTGGTAGTAATTTCACTATAAAATTTGACATAAAAAAGTGTCAATATTTTTATAGTTACTATTTCCTAAATACACACCTTTTGTTTTAACAGTGGGAATTAATTTTAAATTAATTTATACCACTTTTGTGTTTTGAATTAGAAAAAACAGATTCCATATTTTGAATTAGGAGGTCCAGATTGTGCAAATAGGTAACATTTATTTATATACATTATGAATATTTACTTCAGTAAAAAATTTATCTACCATGGTGAAAGGGTAAATCTGGTAAATATTGGTAAACAAATATTATTATAATCATAAAAAGTATCCTAACATGTTTCCTAATACTATTGGATGATACATATACGACCATGGAAATCCTCAGGTCGATTTTGGGACCCCATGGAGCCACATAAAAGTGATAATGACACTATTTTAATTTACATAATATAATGACAAAAAATGACATAAACAAATATCTTTTGAAAAAATTAATTTTTACATAGGGTTATATAAGTTATATTTTCTACTATAAATATTCTTCCAAAATCTAAAAATATTTTCTACATCATGGTATTTTTTATAATAATATTTAGACATCATATTAATTAAATTATTTATGACCCAATAATGATAGAGTGTTTACCTCATTAATAATTGATTTAAATAAATAATTTTATAATGATTAAAATAATATCCATAACTAGTCCAATTCTTATTGGATGATTTTATTTCTATAATGAGTCATATTATCTTTGACTATAATTAGTTATGGATCTTTATAAAATGAAAATCATTATATAATAAAATAATATTTTCATATTTTCTTAAAGAGACCCTCCTCCCCCTTATAAAAAGCCCCCAACTCTAACCCATTACTCACACATCACACACCCCATGGCTCATCCAAAACCTGCCCAAATAAGCTTTCAATATCCATCACCTCCTCCTAGAAGCTTTAAATTAGGCATAAGGCACTTCAACAGACCCTCTTGGTTCAACCCAAAGGGAGTTACCCGATTTAAAGGTAACATCTTCTATTAAGTTATTTTGTTTTATTTAACTTCTCCAACCCCTAAACTATATTTATTAGTTTATTTTATAACAAAAACAGAATCCAAAATATAATATTATGTTTTTTGAGAATGGTTAGAACTACACATACCCACACCTCTATCTATTAGGTAAAAACATACTATTTCTATGGACGGTGAACTACTGCCTCACGAAACAATGATTGTTCAAATATCTCCAACTTTCTATCTTGGTGTCCATTATTATGGAAGTGTATTTATATATGATATATATTATATTTATATATTTTCTATGCTTCTATATTGTTCATTTATAGAATACCTTTATGGTTTCCATAGTGTGTAAATACGAAAATATCATTTGAGGAAGTGCGGACTATTGTCCCCTAAAAGTGATATGACTCATTAATACCACATGTGGGATTTATAAAGGATGGAGTTAATGATATTATATATGATATTATACTATAATTATAATATATTTCTGTATAATTAAGTTATAATTCCATTAAAATGATAAATAGAAATGGAAGTAGCGTCCATGCATACATACAGATTACCGTCTCCATGAAAGGTGCATTTCATTTCATACCTCCAAATATTATGTATTGTTATAAATACATATATATACTGTATATATATGATATATATGATATCTAAATAGTTAATATCATTCTGGATATAATTTAATTTTTACCACATGGACAACTTGTATATATAAGATTTTCATTTTTGACTCAAGTACCAAATTTCAACCAAATGACCGTTATTAACATAAATGATTACATAATATTATAACATGGTAATAAGTGATTTAAAAGGAATGAAAACATATAAAAAGGGTTCTTAAGAAAGTAGAAATTATCTATAGTTTATTATTCAGGAGATTAAATAATGAACAGGTCAAGTTAGACACGAGGTAAGGGACTTCATCTCAATCTCCTTTCATTGAGGCATATTTTGTTATAATACATGAATTAATTTTATACAATGTATAAATATCTTTGAAATTTCATTTAATTCAAAGGGAATATTTTTCTATGAATCATTTTAATAAAAGGAAAGAAATAATCTTTCTTTTAACTTATGCGGTGACAACGACCTTTCCGCTGCCGTGAGTATTATTTGATATTTGGCTTCCTTAACAAGTCGTAATATTTTCAAAAGAAAAACAAATACTACATATTATTTTATGTATTTTTGTATTGAAAATGGTTTATATAATGGTTTTTTATGTCAATATAGTTAAGTGATATATTGTGATTGAAATTCGAAAATGTTTTCATTCCTTTATATTTGTTGTATGTGTTTCAATTTTATAATTGTACTTGGAAATTTGATGGGTGGTTACATGATAAACCAAATGATGGGTGGTGTATTTATAAAACATGATGGGTGTTTATGTTATAACCTCCAATGAATTGGGTATGGAAGTCGGTCGTATGGCTATTTCATTTAGAGAGATGTTTGGAAGTCGACCGCATGGTTATTCTATTTAAGTAAGTTTATGTCCCAAGTTACCTTTATAGGTTATGTGTTATTTATATGGGGTTTATGGTAATACTTTTGTTACAAAAAGGTAAAAAATGATCTTTTATTCAGTGAAGAGTATTTAATACTTCATTCTGGTGAAAATTATTACATATGATAAAGTATTCATGGTTTACTTTTTATTTTGAAAAGCTAATAGTTTTTCTTCTTTTTGTATCCCTTACTAAGTCTTTTATGCTTATCCCAAGTTTTTTAAATGTTCTTCACAGGACATAAAGTGGAATAAGGCCAAGGATGGGATCAACGAAAAGTCATGTTGTCTAAAACATGGAACTAGCCATGACTATTTTTTTAGGAATTTTTATTTTGTGATAAATATGGGAACTGAGTATAAGTGTCTACTTTGTAACTTTTGGGATGTAATGTAATAGTTATGTCCTAATTCATTAAAACTATAAACTTGAAAAGATCCTCATTGTGAATTATAACTTAATTCAAGATTATGTAATGTTTTAAGGTCGAGTCCTTATAATTATGTATACCATGATCATAAGGAAAACCTCAATGTGTAGGCCCTGACTAAATAAACATTGATGAATATGATTCTTACTATAAACATGATGTGTATGACGTTGTCCAAAGGCTCAATCACCAAATTAAAACACACCAAGGGATGTTATGACACATATGTTTCACACCCATAAGCAATGAGGATGATTATTTTCTAGCATTTGTCTGTCACACATATTATAGCTCATGTAGACATAGGTTGTTGATATGATCATATCATATTGATAAAAAACGAAAATAAGTATAAGGGAAATTTATTTTTTTTATTCTTTGATACCATTGAACTAGAAGGACTACGATATATTCCCCCACTAGGATATGTACAATTCATTCTTAAAGTCCGATCCTATTCTTAAATGGTCATCTACCTCAGTGTATGTCTCACCATGTCTCTGATATTTCAACTGTTGATAACACAATCATTGTCATGGCCTCATAACTATCTTATCCCTTAAAGGATTCATAAATGATCAAACCAGGCTAACACCAATTCCTTCCATAACTTAGATACATTTTATGTATAATCAAGAATAGAGATCAATTATTTAGTCCCCAAAAAACCACACCCTATTCTTCTCTTCATGTCATCAAATTTTATGTATTTTAATGATATATGTAGGTTATAAATCTTGTAATAAGTATGATATATAGGATTCCTAATAATGCCTCAATCACCTCCTCATAATTTTAATTTCCTCCCTCCATGAAATCAAATTCTAATGTACTTTGTTATATTGATTTAGTATATAAGGTAGCTATTCATTACTTAGAAAAGGTGAAATTTTCTTGAATACATATAGATGGATTCAATAATGAGATCCCCTGTGTATTTTTAAACAAAAGAGGTTTAACCTATAATTTTTTTAGGCTAACCAGTAATTTATTTTTTTTAGGAATTGATACTAGAACATATCATAAATCTTTAAGAGAGTCCCAATGTAGGAAACATTTTCCCTTAATAGGGTGCGGTGATTCGGACATCCCATCCTCTCGACCAAAGAGAGTCCATAAGTGTCAATAGGTCTAAAACACCAAGGTACCTCCTGCATTTTAATGAAGGTTTGTACCCAGTTAAAGATGAGGGAACCATTGGGTGTTTGGATTAAAAATGAAATTATTAACACAATTTTAATGATTATGAAGGATAATAACCCCCCCCACCCACAATAAACCATCAAACCAACACAAATAATAATGGTGATCACATCTTCCACTTTGAAATAAAATAATGGTGAACCCGATGTGAATCTCTCTAACCGAAATATTATTTGATAATAAAATGTCAAGAATTTTTTTTCCAACTATATGAAAGAAATTATGAACCAAAAATAAATAATTCTAATAGAAAAATATATTGATATATAATCCATTAGGCCATTTTTACACTATATTAGAATAAAAAATAGTGAATTCGAGTTGAATCTCTCAAATAACAAAATTACAGGGTTATTAACTATTAGTAAAATATTTTTTCCCAACATATTAAAACAAACATGCATATCCAAACATAAATATATCAAACAAAAAAATATTGGGTTAGTCATGTGCCATGAATTTTTTTTACAAACAAAATTTTCAGAACAACCTGGTCATACATATAATTCCTGGTAACCAGGGTTCCCATGAAATAAATTCATCCTCACATTGAAAAGTCAACAAAAGTAGAATGACTAGATTAGGAATAACAGGACAATTGTGTTAACCATGAATATCTAATTGAGAACATCATGCCTATGATATTACACATACCATTGACCTTTTTTTTTGTTTTTGGCCTGAATATTGATACTTATCTCATTGATAGCATTTCGATTTGAGAAAATGTGTTATTGTATCAAAGATTGCTCCAATAAATCCCCTACTCCTATCACCCTCATAGGTCTCAAAAGTATCTCACTTTCTTAACAGATCCAACATCAGGTAATAAACATGATGGTCCATGAGTACCATCAACATGGTATAATATTTACCATGGAATCTTCTAGTGAGGTTATCTTTCCACAAAAACCAATGAGAACGTAGTTTAGTTGGAGACTAGTAGATAAGTTTTTGGCTCCCAATACAATGAAAAAATAATTCAAGAGTGTATCCCATGAAAGTAAAAACATACACCTTTAATGTCTAATGAATTTTGACTATAAATCCAAATATGCCTTCAGCCCGGTTGAGGGGCCACCCATGAGGTCTCCTGTCAATCAACATCGCCAGCATCACCCCACTGATACCCACCTATCACCAGCTAAGGGTACCACTAAATACACTTACACCAAATATTACCATGGAATATTGATAAGGAATAATCATTAGATAAAGAAGGATCTAGATATACTGGAGAGGGATCGTATCCCCACTCATATTAACAAGGTATGCTGGAATAATCCAAAAGTGTCCCAAAAGTTGGCCCGAATCCATGCACACTCAGAATAATTATGTGGGTATAATAATATGTCTAAAATTGTAGAGACACATATCCCTACCTCCATGAATGAATTATATTGACATATTCTAGTAACCAAAGGACAAAAAAAGATGGATCATATCCCCTCTTTAATAAAATATGTCTGAATTTTCATAGTAGAGATTGAAAATATGCATTATCATATATCTAGATAGACTATTATAAAATGAAAATGTATTTTAGCTACAACTATATAAATCGTCTGAAATATTATGCCCTTTTAAATGATAAATGTATAGGTTCAAATTCATATCCATACTGCCAGATAAACTCAACACTCTGATCAGCATGAACAAGTGTCTTAAATGAAGAAAGTGTACATTAATTGTCTCTTCCAAGGGGATTATTGACATATTTTGATAATGAATGTGGCTATAGATTGGGATTATTCTTCAATTACAATTGGGGATCACCATGTGAGAGTGGAACATACCTCCAAATAGGGGTACATGACTCTCTAATAAATTCAGTTACATATTCCAATCACTCTGGTTCAGTCTCATAGAACTACAAATATGGCCTTTATCTGTGCTAGAAAAGTCTGTTTATATCTCAAAAAAATGTTGTTAATATAAACGAAGAAAAAAGGGGGTCCCTTTTTCAGCACTAAAAAAAACCCTGAAAATAGTGGTATTTTATCATCACTAAAAAAGCGCTGATTATTGTTAAAAACATTACAGAAAAATAAAAAAATATTTCTTCAATTCATAGATGGGTTTTATTAAAACCATGATCATTATTACATACATAAACCTGATTTATTACATTAACTCTTCACTTGATACAACATAGATGATCGAGAGGTCTAGTTTATTTGGGGATTAATAACATTACATAAGAACTTATAACATGAAATGAAACATCTTATTGAAAACTTCATTTACATGACCACTACATTCCCTCGTACTTAGCATTGCATGGGATAACCTAAAAACATACATAAGAAATGGGTGAGCTATAAATCCCAGTAAAGGATTAAACAAGGAATAACGTGAAGAATACAATACAATTTAGGAAAAATGAATATCAATTGAGTATAAAAGAACATGAACATAAGTGATGATATATCATGATTATCTTAACATGGAATTATGGCAACAACACTTAACATGGAATTAGCATGAGCCAGGGCTCATTGCACATGGAGCATTAGTAATCCTTCATTGCACATGAAGCACATGTAAACCCTCGTTACACTTGAATTACCATGATTCGACCCCCATTACACATGATGTATCATGATACTATACTTTACCCAATGCATTGGAGTGCTATCAGGGTGAACCCTTCATAAACATTTCATTTCATGCATACATCTGCCACATGGATCATAAAACATGGAATAAATAATCAACATTTCTTTAATGGAAAATGGATTTTTAATACATAAATAAAGATTTATAATCAATATGTAAATGTTAATAAAGGTGAATACCTTTGATAGAGAAATGCGAATGGTATTTACTACACAATGACACTAGCTTAGAAAATCGGTGCAATTACAGCAACGTTACTACATGATGTAAGACTTCACAAAAACAGTTGATGAGAGAGAAAGTGGTGTCTAATAATATTTACACATAATGGAATGTATTTGGGTCATATAGATACATTTCCCAAAATTTGTAATGGAATTCAGATTCAGGATACAAAATAATTTCTTTAATGTAAATAAAGAGAGGGGAATTCTTACAGAATTTCGGCATAGTAACGGGTGTATATGGAAGGAATTAATGGGAGATAAAGGAGTCTCCCATCATTTAAACATAAATAGGGCATTATTGGGGAGGTGAAAAATCATTCCCCAATAATAATAACTGAAAATAAAAGGACACACCAATATTAAGAAACATGGATAAAATGAGAATGGAAGGAATCCCTTACTTGGAAGTGTGATCCCAAAGGCTTGGGAGAGGATTGATAAAGGCTTATTGGGAGCTTGGGGAACCTTGGGAGGATTATAGATAAAGGTGGGAAGAGATTTTAAGAACACCAAAGGCATTGAGTGAAGAGGAAGTGGGAGATTGGGTGGGTTTATATAGTAATGGGGATGGAATTCATTATTATTTAGGTTTGGGACACCATACATTAAAAATATTCAAAACCACAAAACCAGCCCATGGATTTTTCTAATGGAGTTTGCCAATGTGGAGTGTAGAACTATATTTTATAAGTCCAGTGTCATAACATCTTAAAATTATAGGTTTTCATATGTGTGGGTGAGTCACACTCTCAATGAAATCATTTTTAAAAAACAAAATGCTTTAAAATCCTTGAAGGGTCCCCAAATGATTTTTAAAATAAATAAAAAAACTCTAAAATCACATTATTTTAATGTTAAAATATATATTGGCCGAAAATAATGTTTATAGTATATTATTACATCACTATTGGGTCATTATGATGTCATAAAACATATTATATATTTAAACAATATTAAATTTTACCCAAAAATTTGACTGTATTTGAAAATTAAGAACAATTCACTATTGGATAATTTCGAAATCCTGATTCCAAAAAATAATATTCATTTTTTCCAAATAATTTTCTATATTCATGAATTTTTACTTTTAAAATAAAAACTGACATTTATCAACAATTCCTCGGTTTTGACAAAAACAACTTTGAAACCTTAATAAAAATTACAATTTCATTCAAAAAATTATATGATCATTTTTATTTAACAAACATTAATTTAATAATAATAATAATAATTTATTTAAATATTATTTAATTCAAAAATCCATTAATTCATCAAAATAGATTTCTTAGTCTGAATATTAACTAAAAATACTATTTGTACTTTAAAAACTATTTACAAAATAACAATAATAAAAAGTATATATATTCTCAATACATGAATAATGTACATAATCGTAGTACTAGGTTCATATAAAATGACCCCTTAAAACACCCGGATAAGACCTTAGCGTAAGGTGTGAGATGGTAAAAGACTCTTTAGGTGGCTCAGATAACATTGCCCCACTGGTAATCTCTATCAACTTCCACTTCTTTTGGAGGAGGTTCTGCTCAAACATAACGCATTCAAGCTCAGCTTGGGCTCGGTAATGAGCTATGACCAATTATGCCACCTTCTTTCTATGCTCTAACAAATGGGATTCGTATTGGTCCAATCTACTTGATGAGGTCATCACTTCCGTTGTCTTAGTAAATTGGAATTGTTAATGCCCACTATTTATACTAATCATGTGATCACTATTTAACAACTACATTAACAATAGTCACAATTCCTAATGGTATTTTAAAATCCAAAACATAGAACCAAATGAGTGCATACGTTTTACATAACCATAAAAAGACATTTAAATATACCAGGGGGGATTCTCATTAATGAATTTTTGAGTCGTTACATTCTTTTCCCCATAAGAAATTTTTCCCTTGAAATTTCCTTTTCCCACACTAAAATATATGTGGGTAACTCTGATTCAACACTTCCTCTGATTCTCGTAAATCTTCTTCAAACTTGTGGCTTCTCCACAACACCGTGATGAGGGGCATTGTTTTATTTTGTAGAGCTTCTTCTCTACGATCTATGATCTTCATTGGTTCCTCCTCGTAAGAAAGATCTTCCACTAACTATACTACCTCTAAAGATAGTTCATGTGAAGGGTCTGATATGTACTTATTTAAGAAGGATGCATGAAATACATCATGTACATTGGCCAGTGTAGGTGCAAGTGCTAGTCGATAGGCCATAACCCCGACATTATCAATAATATCAAAGGGGTCGATGTACCTAGGACATAACTACCATATCATTTCAATCCTCATGACCTTCTTCCACGGAGATATGCATAGAAACACCATGTCTCCATCTTTGAACTCAAGGTCTCATCGACGGTTTTCTGCATAACTCCTCTGTCAACTTTTTCTTCATTGATATGTTTTTGAATGGTTTCAACTATCTCCACTATTTCTTCGACCATATCTGGTCCTAGTAGCTTATGTTCACTGACATCATCCCAACACACGAGTGTTCTTTAGATTTTCCCATAAATGGATTCATATGGTGTCATTCAGATTCTCAAGTGGAAGCTGTTATTGTAGGAGAATTCAACTAGGTGAAGATGATAGTCTCATCATCCTTTTATGTCTATAGAACATGATCTTAATATATCATCCAGTGTCTGAATAGTTATCTTAAATTGTCCATCAGTTTGAGGATGATAGGCCATACTAAAGTTCATTTTAGTATCAAGAGAATTTTTAAGACTCTCCCAAAACATAGAGGTAAATCTTGGATCTTGATCAGATACTATAGACAATGGTATTCTATAAAACCTTACCACTTCCCTGGTGTATATTCATGCCTGTGGATCCAATAAAAAATCCTCCAAAATTTCAATGAAGTCTGACGAATTTCTAAGACGACCCACAACAACCCAGATTCTATTGTTGCCTTTAGATATCTTTCAATGTCCTGTGATAATGTCTGTGGTTATGTTCTCCCATTTCTATTCTGGTATGGGCAAAGTTTGAATCATCCCCTTATAAATATTCCTCTTTTCCTTCACTTGCTGACACACCAGGAACTTTGATGTATAATCAGTGACCTTCTTCTTTATATTATCCCACAAATAATACTCTTGGAGATCTCGATACATCGTTGTGTTTCCTCAGTGAATAGAGAAATTTGAACTATGTGCATAATCCAAAAGTTCCTTCTATAGCTCCCGACTTGGAGGAACACATAGTCTTTTCCCAAATCTCAGAATTCATTCTTCATTAACATTAACCTCTGAATATTTGTCTTTTTTGACAGCTTCCACTTTCTCTTGAATTCCCACATCATCCTTTTGAGCATCCATTAACCTCTCCAAAATAGACGGTTGAGCAATCATTTGTGAAAGCATTGATGAAGATACTTTATTTATGATTCCCATGTCCATCATCATCAAATCTAATAAGATTGGATTCTTTTCAATTCTCATCAATGAATCCTTGGGTCCTTTCTACATATATCATCTGCCACCTTGCTCAATTTCCCAGGGTGGGAATGGATGGAGCAGTCATATTATTTGATCAGCTCTAACAATCATCGATGGCGCGTGTTCAACTCTTTTTGTGTTAATATATACTTGAGTCTTTTGTGGACCATATATAATTAAAACTTCCCCCCAAAAAGATAATGCCACCATATTTTTAAATCGAAGATCACCGCATCCAACTCAAATCAGTTGTTGGATAATTCTATACAAGAACATTCAATTTCCTTGAAGCATAGACAATGAGACTGTCATTTTGCATCAACACACAGCCCAAGCCCTTCTTTGAAGAACCACTGAATACCATAAAATGTTCTCCACGTGTGGGTAAAGTGAGCACAGGCATAGTGACATGCCTCGTTTTCAACACCATGAATCTTTCTTCACATTCATCACTCCATAAAAATTTACTTCCTTCCATGTTATCTTGGTAAGAGGGTTTAAAAATCGTGAAAAATTTCTCAAAAATCAGTGATAATATCCCGCCAACCCTATGAAGCTACGGATATTGGTTACTGATGTTGGCCTTGGACATCTCTCAATTATCGCGTTTTAGGAGGGATCCAAAAATATCTCATTGATTGTGATGATTTGACCCATGAATGAAACATCCTTTAGATAGAAATCACACATGTTTTGCATCTCATGGAGCTAATCCTTCAGCATGCTCTCTAGTACAGTTCTTAGATGCTCCTCATGCTCATCCTTAGTTTTGGAGTATATTAGAATATCATCTATAAAGACTACCACAAATTTTTCAAGGTAATCTCTAATGACTTTATTCATCATGTCCATGAATATTTCTAGAGCATTGGTGAGTCTGAATGGAATTTCAACGAATTTATTGTGCTCATATATTTTACAAAAAGAAGTCATGGGGATATCTTGCTTCTTCATCCTTGATAATTTTCTGACCGCAAATCTACCCTGGAGAAGTATTGTAACACACACAAATGATTGAACAAGTCATCGATTTAGGGGAGAGGATAATTTTTCTATATCAATATTTTGTTATGCTTGAGATAATCAATGCAAATGTGCATTGACCCATGCTTTTTATTGATGATGTGGAATGGTGAACCCCTAGGTGAATCACATGAGAAAATAAAACATTTATCCAAATTCTCTTGTAGTTGTTTCTTTAGCTCCTCAAGCTCCACAACAACAACTCTATATGAATTCTTGGATATTGTCAATGCAATAGTTATAATATTAATTGAGAATTCAACATCTCTTCAGGGAGGAAGACCAGAAAATTCATCAGGAAACACTTCATCAAATTCCCTCACAATAGGCATTACTTCATGGATGGTTTCCTCCCTAGACTTAATTATATAATCTAGATGCGTATTCCCATAGGGTAGTAATATCTACACTTGAGATGATATAGCTAATGAAGATTCCTTGTCTTCCATGCACAAGTACAGAATCGGGGGTAGATTATCTACATAGAGAGTGATTTCCCTATCATAGAAATTTATGTTTGATCTATATATGTAATTCCAATCCAAGTCTAAAATTGCATCAAATTCCACCAAATGGAGTTTTGTGAGGTTCTATGGGATTATTAATCCACTTTTTATGATAGGGGAGGAGTTATATTCATGGGATGGAATGATAGCCCCATTTTTCATACCCACTAACATCTTTACTTCAATGATTTTTGGTGGTGTTGGGGTTGTTCTACTAAAAATCAGGGATATAAAAGAATGCATATAACATGAATCAAAAAGTACGTTTTCTATTCATGAATGAATCACAAGCTTACCTATCACCACTTCGTTTTTAGGGTTCACTTTGGCAATAGTGATGGAAAAAGATCACCCTTGATACCTTGGAGTTTATGGGTTGCCTCCAAAAACCTTTTGAATAGGGCACTGATTTTCAAGATTCCATGTTTCTTTGCAGTTGAAGAAATGAACAATGCATTGAGAGTTGAATGGAGAATTCTTATCCTCTGTCGCAGCAGAGGTTTTTCTTGTTCACAATTAATTTCTAGGTGTCCTCCTCTTCCACAACTAAAGAATTTCCTCATCCCCTTCAGGCAATTTTCGAGGAGCTTATTTCCACACCATTGCCCAATGGTGTGATGTATTTTCTTATCACTGTTGGATTTATCCATCTGACCGCTAGAATTGAAGTCCACCTTACGCTTATTATCCCCAGGATACCCTTGATATTCGCTGATCTCTATTTCAACTTTGAGGGAAGATCAGAAAATTTATACATAGATCTAGATGTCACGGATCTCTAGGGATTTATGTAGTCTATGATTTAGCCCACAAAAGATGCAGTCAGCCTTACATTCTTGTTTAACGACAAATCCAGAAGCGTATCATGAAATCCTTTTAATGATTTCCTCGTACGCTCTGATGTATTCCTCATCTTTTTTCTTGAGGGAAAGTAAGTCCCTTTCCATCTTATGTTGGAGGGTGCACAGAAAATATTTATCAAAAAACATTTTCCAGAAATTCTTCTATTCTAACATCTCGATATCCTCCTCAATCATTTTATTTTTTACCAATGTCCACCATTTATTGGCTTTACCCTTTGTTTAATTAAAATATAAAAAAAAATTTCTCTTATTCGGAACATTGAAGTATGTAGAAGATATTTTCAAGGGATTTGGTCCATTGTTCATTGATTGAGGGATCAGATGATCCATTAAAAGTAAGATATCTTTGTCTCATTAATCTTTAGATAGTGACTTGTTCTTTCATAGGGTGGTTGAACATTCCTCTTTACCCATGTTTCTATTCAAAGTTTGAGTTAACTGAGAGATTATCATGATAATGATCCTGATTCCCTCTCCCATTAGATTGGGGTTCTCATTAGAATAGTCATCGCATTGATATTCACATCAGTTGTTAGCCCGAGTCCTCATATTACCAGCCATTGGCTGGAATAAAAGGAATGTTAGGGGTAACACATAAAGGGTATTCCAAATACAAAAATAGATGACTTATAAAGTACATTTATTTCATTAACTTTTGAATCTACAGGCTTCAATCTATGTTATCCATGATCTACTTTTTATTATATATTCATAGGGGTATTTTTTTATTTCTATAATAATGGTTCATACTAAGATTGCGAATTTACCCACGCATATACCCTTAGAGTGCCATAACCAACAGTTCAGGAAGGCTCATTGTTGTGTAATAGGATACCCTAGGCCAAGTCTGAAACTCCTTGTTGGGTTTTTCTCCCCTAGGTACATATGTGCCCGTGCCACCTCTACCTGCTCGTATCCTGAAAGGGATGTATTATATTGATAAACCACTTAATTAATTTCCACCAAAACATAGGGATTTTTTTATTATACATTGTCTTGTCTCTAAGGCTTAACTATGGTTTTCTAATCCTAATCTAAAAAATAAATAAACCTCTCTCTGATACCAACTATGACAACCCAACTCTTTATTAAAAATATAAACCTGAATTATTATATAAACACTTAACCTGATACTACAAAGATGATCGAGAGGTATAGTGTCTTTGGTTATTAGGAACATTACATAACAAATTTGAACATGAACACAACATATTATTGAAAACTTTCTTTACATGTCCACTACATTCCCTCGTACTTAGTATTGCATGAGATAAACTAAGGTCGTACATAAGAAAGAAGTGGGATATAAATTCTAATAAGGGATTAAATAAGGAATAACAGGAATATTATAATACATGTTAAGAAATATGCATATCAATGGTGCATACAAGAAAATGATCATAAAGGCATCATATAGAATGATTATTATAACATGGAAATGTGGCACCAACACTTAACATTGAATTAGCATGATCCAAGGGTCATTTCACATAGATCATGAGTAAACCCTCAATGCACATGAAGCACACTAAAACCGTCAATACAATGGAATTAGCATGATTAGACACCCATTGCACATGAAGTATCATGATACTATACTTTACCCAATGCATTGGAGCACTATCAGGGTGCACCCTTCATAAACATTTCATTTCATGCATAATTGTGACACATGGATCATACAACTTGGAATCAATCATCATCATTTATTTAATAGTAATGGGATATAGAATACATAAATGAAGCTTTAACATCAATAATTAAATGTGCATAATGTGAATACCCTTGATAGAAAAATGGTCATGCTATTAACTAAATAATGACATTGGCTTGGAAAATCTGTGCAATTTCGGTAGCATAACGGCGTGACGTAAGATTCATAAAAATGGATGATGAGAGAGAAAGGAGTGTCTCATCATATTTAAATGAAATGTAAAGTAAGGGGGTGGGGGTTATATGGATACATTTTCTAACATGTTTAATGTAATTTAGATTCATAATTCAAAATACTTGTTAGAATGTAAATGAAGAGAGGGAAATTCCTTACGGAATTTCGGTATATTAACGGGAGTACATAGAAGGAGTTAATGAGAGAGAAAGGGGGCTAAAATTATTCAAACATATATAGGGCCATATGGGTAGGTTTGAAATCATACCCCAAAAATTATAATTGAATATAAAAGGACATTCAATATTAAAAAAACTTGGATAAAATCAGAATGGAAGGAATCCCTTACATGGAA
This sequence comes from Viscum album, assembly GCA_963277665.1. NCBI lineage: Eukaryota > Viridiplantae > Streptophyta > Magnoliopsida > Santalales > Viscaceae > Viscum > Viscum album. The sequence goes on along the minus strand of OY728141.1, from coordinate 472,944,769 downwards.
GTGTGATCCCAATGTCTTGGGAGAGGATTGAGAGAGGCTTATTGGGAGCTTGGGGAGCCTTGAGAGGATTATAGGGAGTGGAGGGAAGAAATATTTCTAACTCCAAAGGACATTAGTGAAGAGGAAGTGGGATCTTAGGTGGGTTTATATAGGAATGGAGAGGGAATTCATTATTATTTAGGTTTGGGACACCACACATTAAATTATTCAAAACCGCAAATCAGACCATGGTTTTAACCCATGTTTTAGGACAAAGGGGAGTTTAAAACAATATTTTATAAGTTCAATGTCTGATATTATTAAAATAATAGGGTTGATTATGTGGAGGTGAGTCACACTCTCATGGAAATCAATTTAAAAAGACAAAATATATTATAAGCCTTGAAGGGTCCACTAAAGCTTTGTAAAAGAAATAAAACAATCTCCAAAAACACATTATTTTAATGGTAAAACATATATTGGACGAACATAATGTTTATAGAATTTTATTACATCACTATTGGGTTATTGTTATGTTATTAAACACATTATATATTTAAACAATATTTAATTTTTACCCAAAAATTGAAGTGTTTGAGAAGGTTATGAAAATTCACCATTGGTTAATTTTGACATCCTGATTCCAAAAATAATATTCATTTTCTCTATATAATTTTCTAAATATGTGAATTTTCACTTTTAATATAAAAACTGGCATTCATTAAAAATTCATGGGTTTTAATAAAGACAACATTCAATACTTAATAAAAATTACAATTGCATTCATAAAATTATATGATCATTTAATTTAATAAAATGTAATACAATAATAATAATATTTTATTACAATATTATTTAATTCAAAAATACATTAATTCATAAAAATAAATTTCTTTGTTTGAATACTAATATAAAATACTATTTTTGTTTCAATAACTATTTATAAAGAAACAATAACAAAAAGAATGTATATTCTCTATACAAAAATAATGTACATAATCATTTTACTAGGGTATTATTACATAACCCCTTAAAAACTCACATATGACCATAGAGTAAGGTGAGTGATAGTGAAAGTCTCTTGCGGGTGACTTGGATAACATTTCTCGAGTGGTAATCTCTATCAACTTCCCCTTCTCTCGTCGGCGGTTCCGCTCGAGCTTAATGTATTCATGCTCAGATTGGGCTTGGTCAAGAGCGAAGCCCAATGATGCCACCTCCTTTCTGAGCTCTAACAAATAGAATTTGTATGGGTCTATTCTACTGGACGAGGCTATCTCTTCCTTGGTCTATGTAAATTGAATTTGTTAAAGCCTTATATTTATACTAATCATATGATCACTGTTGAATGCCTATATTTAAAAAGGCCACAATTCCTAACAGTATTTTAAATTCCAAAACATAGAATCAAATAAGTTCATATGTTTTACAAAACCAAAAGAAGAAATCTAAATGAGTAATTTTCATTAATGAATTTTTTGATCATTACAAACTTCAACAATGCATGGAGCCGCCTTCAATAGCCCCCCCCCCCCTCCCCCAGCCCACATTCTGCAACCACCCTGCCCCATTCTTTATCAGTGCCTCAAACCTTTAACAGTGTTAGAACTTATTCCCACCTATGTGTGTGACCTGCCTCCCATTATATTCGAACTCGTGACCCATTTCATGCGTACCTAAGACTTTACCACTCCACCATATTTATCTTCTCTTCATTTATTAATATATATTTTTAATTATATATATATATATATATAGTTTTATTTAGTCGTATATTAATATATATTTATATTAACATATATATATTTATATTAGAATATATATATTTAGTTATATTAATATATATATATATATTTTTATTAATATATATATATATATATATATATATAGTTATATTAATACATATATTTAGTAATATTAATATTTATATTTATATATTTATATTAATATATATATATAAGTATATTAATATATATAGATATATTAATATATTAATTCATATACTAATATAGATTTATATGATCATTTTTAAATAAATTTATAAAATATGATTTTCTGTGTGTGTTTATAAATAAATAAATACATATATAAAACATTGGGAAGCACATATTATATGTATATTTTTAAGTATAATTATACATATTTATATATATTTAAAAATATTATTAATTAATATGTACATACATATGTTTAGAATATATAGATAATATATATCAGTTATTCAATACAGATGCACACAAATTTATATAAACACACACACACACATCATATAGGTATATATATATATTAATATATTTGTAGTTTAAATAAAATAGATATTAGTTTTTTTATTTTATAAGCCATATAAATTGAATAATATTATATATATATATATATCTGTGTGTGTGTTTAATTGTTTATCAATAATATAAAAATTATATAGTTAAATATATAAAAAAATATGTATATATTATTATATAAATGATTATAAATAACAATACATTTTAAAAAACGATACAATTTCAAATCCATAAAATCAATATAAATGTAACCCACAGAATAAATTAAGTCCCCAGTGAAAAAGGTAAAAATGAACCCTTGAAACGAGGCTGAAATTCTATATAATGTTAAACAATTTGGGTATCCGAACAAGAAAACTCAGTTTTTGAGGCCTTCTAAGACTTTTTAGACTCAAAAAAAGTGATTGAAGTTTCCCTTCGATCACTGCCCCATATATCTCCTTGTAGGCCTCAAATTGATATGTTGCAGGGCTCAAATAGACACTCGGATCAAAATTTGTGGTTGTTTGATGTTTTAGTTATGTTTTCAACTTATTTTAGATCTTTTAATAAATTTTTTCATTCTTTTTTTATTCATATTGTTATTAAATTAATATTAGTCTATTATAATTATAAAATTATTAATTAATAAAATTTTAATATATTTTATCTATCATTTTCACCAATTATCTTGTATATTAAATGAAACTATTTATTTATACTTATCTATAACACACACACATATATATATATATATATTAATAATATATACATAAATATACTTATATGTTTATATATCAATATATTATTTTTTATGATTTTTTTTGAAATATACACATTATCAGCAATTGGAAAAAAATCACTGATAAAGCCACCCATTTATTTATACTACTAAAAAAATTTCTAAAAAATAGGGACCCTTTAACGACACTAAAAGATGTGTGGATAAATGGGGTGCCTTTATGATGGATAAAAATAAACCATTCTCAGTGATAAAAGTGTTGTTAAAAGTGACATTTTATCAGTCCTTTCTAGCACTGATATAGGCACCCCCTTTATTAGATGAGGAAGGCTAAAGGCATACTCCAAAGACCTAGGAATTGGCATATATCCTTTTTATAGGTGGGATAATGATGTGAGATTGAAAAAAACCTAATGACATACTCATATTTCTATCAACCATTCTACCTAATGTATTCCATCATATCACAGAAGCCAGATGAAAATTCATACTTCTACCAATGATTGAATACACCAACATTATTCCAAGGAAATATAAGAGAGGTGTCATATCCCATATCCTATTTCATTGTTCTATAGGAATATTCATGTGGGGAATGAAAATATAGTCAAGAATAATATTCATACTCTAACTGGGGCTCACTATGTGAGAGTGGAACATTCCTTAAAGGAGGATCAAACCTCTTCCAAGAAAGACCAATGACATATTCCTATGGTAGGAAATCAGGCTCATACTCTCATCCCAGCCAAGGCTCACCAACTGAGAATGACACAATAATCAAGATATGATCATATTTCAATAAATAAAAATATCTATGAACATCATATTCCAATATCTTATTTTTTATGGGATCATATTCTCACAACACCATATGGTTATAAGCATGTTATGGAAACCGCCATATAGCGGGAAGATATACCTGAACATATCTAATAGTTTGGTCATCAAATTCCAACCACGATGTATGACATGAATAAAATTTATAGTATTATTAGTTACAAAATTCGTGTCTTCATTCAAGACACCTTCACAACACCATATTGGTTTGTAGACTCTTCCACCAAAGTTGAAGATTATCCTTACTATGAAAGACCTCCTCGTGGTAGTGTGAAGATTGATCGATGGGACCCTACTATTGACATTCACCATGGTCGAACACCCGACAATGATATATCTTATAGATATGGAAATCGATCCCTTTTCCAAAAAAATATTATAATGGTTATCAATATATGGAAATATTCATATGGAGAGGTTTTCAATGTTACATAGCCTTCACGTAGATAGGTTCATGATACACACATATCATTATCATATAGTTCCCAATGAGATTTCTCAAGGACTCCACTGCAGTAGGCAGAGGACCCTCATAATCATCTTCTATGGTCTACCTAGATCGATTCATGTAAGTCTGATGATGGGGATTCTAACAATGACATATAGGTATAGTTAGCTAGAAACAACCTCCACATCTTGTTATACCCCTCACCACTTTTGACTATGAGATCTAAAATCAGATAGAAAATGAAAGAATTAATTATATGAGACAAAAGTTTTGGGATACTCATCATCGACAAAATTTTAGATAGATCACTTATCCATGATATGTTAGATACCTTCATAACATCAAGATAATATGTTTTTTAATAGATTTGTCTAATATATTCATGGAATGGGATCCCAAACTGGAAATTATTAGTTCAAATATTTGTCACACTTACCACCGTTGCATCGCCATTCTTTAGAAGCTGATCTATGAAACCATATATGCATTTTTTTCGAGGTATGGGAGTGTATGAGGTGTTATAATTTCCCACACCACTTTAATATTATAACCCCTTTGATAAACTATCCTGCAATGTTATAGACTTCGAAGAAATTAGTGGGACAAGAAATTATTAGGCCAGTTGATCACTATAATATAATTCCCCAACATCAATGGTTCCCATAAATTATGAGTGGTGGGAGGGGATAACTAATATTTCATTAAATATAGACCCTCATTTTTACTGTAATTAGTTTCAGACATTGAGATAATAGATTCAATCAACCGGATAACATCCCATGAAGAATGATTCCACTCACATGCTTCTATATAAGCCATCTCCCACATGACTATAGCTACACCACAAACAAAGAGCTATAATAGTATATTCAAAAACATTTGTATATGTTGAACCCAACTCACCAGGATATTGGAATATATACCACAACCTCTACCTAATGCATCATCAATTCCCAAGAGAATTATAGACATATTGATAGTGATTGGAATCAAGCCAATTCCCATTGGGCTGGGGAAATTTATATCTCAATCACCATCACCATGTTCATTTTACCTTTAGAGGGACTAGTGGAAATCAATTATGATTCCTCATCAACATCACCCAGTTGGGATATGGGGATTTATATCTTCTTTCCTGTCTCAAGAATAATGAATTCCTGAACATGAATCATTGGATCCCCAACAAGTGAACCAAAAATCCCAATGGTGGACTTGAATAACCCCCGCCCCATATGGGTGGGTATTTTTCATTGTCATCATCACCATATACATAACAATTCTTCATCAAGTGGAGAGGGATTAATAAATGGTAAGAGCTCCACCCATTACCCCCACTACAAAACTATCATTTATTGGGTGAGGTTAATTTGGAAATCATAACTAAAAACTATATCCTAGTTACTATTATTAGATCATGATGAAACAATCATGCGAAAGAAGGAAATCATAACCCACCTCCTACGTAAGGCCCAATGGCTCAATATGGAAAATAATTATTAAAATAACCCAGATGAATGTTATGATGAATAAACTTGTTATGTTCATAATAACAGCATAACCATCAATTCCCATTATGACTCTATAAAATTCATCACTATCAATATGATAGTAATTTATCTGGATGAAAATAAATAGGGTCGTAACATTGAATATCTACCTTGAGGGGACGATAATTTGGATTAAAAAACTATGGCTCCACACAACCAAGAGTATACAAGGCTCCAAAATATTGACCCTCTAAATAAAGAGGGACCACATATCTAGTGGAATAATTCTAATAAAAAAGGGAAACATGTGGCTATATATTGATCACTATCCAAAATAGATGTGGTTTTTTTCCATAGAGGAAAAGTTTTCTCAATTAGATATAGATAATCCAACATTATGACAAATAATTGATGAGAAACTCGGGGGGAAATATTCATACATGGTATCATCATCATACTGAGATAAGATAATCTCCCTCCATTGGATGATCTTCTTGCAAAAGTGTCATTTTGGTATCAGACTGACTATGGATGTAGTTAATAGTCTACATAAATGAGTAAGCAGAAAACAGTCAAGACTCCCCTCTATTGAGGAAAAAACCTCTCCCTCTCCTTACTAATAATTCAGTATTAAGAAGAATTATGAATTATAGGGAGGTAACTGTGGGGACACCTCCATTACTATCACCCACACCCTATATATGGTAGGTGGATGATATAGTAGTTTTTTCGGATCTACTAAACGTCAATGAGTCTATGACTATGGAACATAAATCCATGGAAGGGATATAAAAACTATTTCCCCATGTGAGAAGTCCCTATCCTGAATGGGTGGATGATACTTTTCGTCCTTAAATTTTTTAAACTTATACTTTTCTCTACTTTTGATAGTTCATACGTCCCTATGTAACATCTTACAAAATTTGTTTCCCGATGTGGGAAGAGGATGGGCCTTTTAGATCAAAATGAAGCAAAAAAATGTGTTTTTTATGTATCAATATCTTTGCATCAACATACATTACAATATTTGTAGACCTTCATAGTCAGTTCCTTCATAAAATCAGCTCCACGATAAGAGAAATTACAATCAACAACCTGATGAACTACATACAAGACAATAAGGATAGCGTACATGAATTCATATTATGATGTTAGTTTTTGACCTATTCAATTAGCATCCATCTCTTGTAAGAGAAATTTTTATTATTTTTTTGATTAAAATCAATTGGATGTGTTAAACTTTCTCCTGATGTTGATGATGTATTTGTGTGGTTTGCGCAAGTTTATAGAAATTATTAAATGTCTTAGGAAAGCCATTTTGTAAATTCGATCCAAGACTCAACTCATTCCCAATGCATAATGAAAAAGTCCTAGAAAAAATTAAGTTGTTTTTATCACTCTCGTGACAATATTAGTTACCATCAAAGATCCTATGACAATCCAAAACAATCCATATCCTCCTGTCAAGCAGTGAAATCCACCGAATATCTCTCGATCATAAGAAAAAATATATCAGGGATTCCTAGAATTTCTGGAATTGATGAATAAAGCCTACTCCATAAAAAATAAAGGTGTAACTGATAATTTTTTGTAGTCATGGACAGTAAAATACTCACACTACAATAGCCCTAAAACCATGATGAAGTCAACCTCACTAATCATCATGATTACATCCCTTTCTACTGATGTTTGGGTTATAATATATATAATTGTTCATATTCATATACATCCTTCATATAATGATCCATTATTGATAGGTGGTGTTATATAACACTATAGAGTAGGTTTCTTTCATAATCATTGATCAATCAGAAGAAGAAGGTGGTCAGAAGAATGTTATATCATTGCATGAGAGAATATTCATAAAATAGATGAATTGAAACAAATTGATCAAGACCATTCTTTATTGAAATCACAACTACACATACAAACAATAGTTACACCACCCAATGAGGAAACATAATATATTCCCTCCCAATTATTGGCATTACCACCGGATATTATAAAAAATAAAAGGGGATGATTCATATTTTTTTCCGAAAAAAGATATAACTCTTGAAAATTTCATCACAGTGAAATCCACAACATTTAAATTTCCCCAGTAAATGGAATCCCTTATAGATTATGATCTCATCTTTGGTTCTATAAAATTTATAAACTTGTAATACCCCTTTTCTAATAATGAATATACCCCCAAAAATGTTTTTTCTCCCACATCACCGGGGAATGATAGGATGCATGCACAAGAACCAATGACATAGGGGAAACTACCGATGTGGTAAGATAGAATATTCTACTCATGTCCCCTTGAAGAACATATATATATTAGAGAATCATCGAAATTATTTCTACAAGAATAAAATAAGGAAGGTGGTTCCCTAGATCCATCCATTTGTCATATGCTCCCAATTTTCATACATGATCCACAACTAGGTGTTCAATTATTTAATCAACCTATACAATAGGGAACTCTGATGTGACCTTCCACTAGAAGAAGATATTCCCACGACATCTACATAGGAACTTGACTAGTCCACCTCCAATGCCTCATATACTTACCCTCATTCCTAGAATAAACCCCATATCGGATGGAATTGACCTTTTTCACAAAAATATGATGTTCTAAAACAATTGGTTTGTATTTAAATGAATCTATTAATCCTTGAAAATCTATATCATTAATATAAACTCAGTGAGGCACATATTGATGCCTTTTGAATTCCATAAGAGTTTAATAGAGAAGTCATTGGATTCTAGGTTTATCAAGCTGAGACCATGTCAATGTAATTCTATGCCACCATCGCATTTAAAAAAATGGATTATTAATATTTCCTTCAAGGAAACAACATACCCCTATATTTTTCAGTAAGACATGATAATGTTTACAACAAAGGGGATCTAATTGAAAATGGATTTGATTTCAACCTTATCCTCATTTAAACCCTCTAATGTTTGGAATATAGAGAAAGTAAATTATAACCCACAAAAATGACTATTGAAGGATATGATATGATTGAGAAAAATCCTCCTTGTAAGGTCAAAGTTGACGGTAAATTTGGGGACCTCACATATCACACTAACATTATGTTTAATCAGCAAGACACCACATAAAATTTCCTTCTTTTATGGCCCTAAATCCATATCCAATTGGAGGTATCATCAATATTCCATAAGTGCCTAAAAACCTCATTAACTAAAATGTTAGAAAAATAAGTGTTGAAATTTACCCATTCAATAATTGTACAACCACATATGGAAAAATTATTTCTACATAAGTGGAGGTAGAAAACCAATGGAAGATTATGATATATTTGTTTCACCCCCAAATGGATAGGGGACATCCCCTACAAATCCCAGGAGTATGCTCAATTGTGACTATTTACTCCCCATGAATCAAGCCATGGTGATAAACCAAAACCCATTGTCAAATTGAACATATAAAAGTTTCAAATATTGGATTTAAAAAGGGTTCACCATTAAAAGGCGGTAAAATTTCATTTTTTGAAAAATACTTCATATATCTTAGAAAAATGTATGTGTTCTTACATTATTTCTAAGAAACTCATAATATGGATTCTAAAATTATAAGGATTATAAAAGGTTCAAAATTAAGTTAATACTATTCATACCATTTTTGAACGGATAGTTTGGTAAGTTGTGGTACGCTTGAACTCAGTATTGCGTGTAGTCCAAGTTATTGAATTACTTTGAAGAAATAACATATTATTAAATCATGGGGTGTTACATTCTTCCCTCCTTCAATAAATTTACTCCTCCCAATTTGAAATTTTTCTTCGAAATTAAAATGTTAAAAATTGAAAATACCTTTGTGGGAAAATCCACATTGGAAATTGGGTTGATAAAATTTAGTCTTAATAATAGGAAAAGGGGAATGAAAAAGTCACTACCAAATTATGATCTCGATTAGGAAAACATTGGTTGAAATTAACGACACATAATTGGAGGAAAAACATAAATATTTATATAAAGTGATTGAGGTCATCAGTCACAAAAAAATAAAGAATTGAGGGCCTCAAAGCGATCAATATATGATGATTTAAAATATCATCAGTTCAACAATGCATAAGGTATTAGGATAACACATCTTCTGTTTTAAGATGGCTTACCTGAAGTTTAAGAATTTATTTCTTCATAGAATAAGAGAAGAATATATATATATATATACTTGACAAGTAGAGTTTCATCCTTCAACTAATTCCTACCACAAACTCATCTTTCACTCCAAATGATTTCAAAAAAAATTATATTTACCTAAATAGTATAAGGTTCCAAAAATAATGAATTTATAATTCATTTGTCAGACTATTTAAAAAAAACTAAATTATACAAACTAGTACATCACGCAGCCCAGTTGTAGGTGATGCATCTTTGTCACTCTTCGGTTGCGAGTTCAAGTCTCACAGCCTTGCCAGATGCGACTGGTTGTCGCCCGACCTCTAGGTTGTCCTTTTTATAACAATCCGAAAATAACCTTAACAATAGTATCCAATTTCAAACTTAATCCATTACAACCTTTAGATTTATCTGAAATACTTATATCCAAACTCTCAGTCCAAAATTTATGAAGAAGTTAAACACAATGGGGATCTTTTTTCAATATAATACATGTGAACACCTTCATCATGTATTATTTTAAAACATGGTGACATCATAATTACCATAAAACCTTATTGATTATATTCATGCCTCCTTATTCCTTATAGAATACTGGATATACTCCTTCTATCCAAAACTAATGTTGTAAACTCCAACAATGATGGAATATACAAATCATTAATTATTTTCAAGGAAGTCAAGAATATCCAATATAATTTATCCAAATCAACTATCTCTTATTCCAAAATCAATACCTCATTATCAGGACTATATTAAGGATTACCTTTCCTTTAACCATGTATTTTCCAAAAATCATATCTTACTATTAAGTCACTTTCCATAGAACCATATAATCTCAAATCCTCAATAAAATAGTACTGCAATACAATCCTTATTTATCTCCATAATTCATGTAACCAGTATATTGTTGATACAACACTCAAATGAAATAATTATATAATAAGAACATAAAAACACTATTCTTTCCTCTTCATCTGAGGTAGTATCATAACTTGATTACTATCCAATAACATCATTTGTGGTATACTCTTATGAATGGTACATTGATTTGCGTAGTGTCTCAACACCTTGCAGATGATGCATTTTACATTTGAAAACTTTTTCTTACCCTTGCAGTCACGTACTTGTTGTCCTTTTTCTACAAACTTATAACAAACTCTCATTCCCTTCAAGAATTTACCAAGGTGATTCATTCCACATTTATCACATATTGTAAAATCCTTCTTTTACCAATTCCCTTTATCCATATTTCTCTCTTCCGTTCATTTCTTCTCCTACTTCCCTTCAAATCCATAAGACTCATAGAATTATTTACTTATCTTATTAACACATTATTCTATTTTTTATATGTTTATAATACATGTTAGACTATTTCCCTTCTTAATGTTGGCTTAATACTATGAAATATGTGATTCTTCTTACTCTTGGGATCATACGTTTTGCTGGAGTTCACATTCCTTCTACTGGGTGCCATTTCTATACAATGGCATACACTAGGACAATTTATGAATTGTAATGAGTAAATCCAAACTTGTAAAATATCTAACATAAATTGAACAGTTTATGAATATAATCCATAAAAATAATTTCTTTGAGGAGATATATACTCGTAAATCCTTCATAATGATTTGTAATTAAAATGAAAATTATCCAATGCATATCCCCCGAGAGTGTCGTAACCAAGAGTGAAGAAAGGCCCATTTTCGTGCACTAATTCTCGTTCGAGTCTAGCTCAAAGCGGTGTTTTCTAGTTTTACCCCTAGTTACATATGTTCCAGAGCCGCCTCTACTTGCTCGTATCCAGACAGGGATGTATTTGCTTAGAAAACTCAAAAAATCTCTACATTACCAAAATTCTAGGAAGTTCTTCTATACTAATCCTCAAAGTCTATCTTAAGGTAATGTTCTCTAATCAGAGTTTTTCTAAATCTAGTTTCCAAGGTTATTGTTAAACTTCCTCTTATACCAACTGTAACACCCCAACCCTCGTTACCCAGAATCTGTGCATTATTTTAATACATTAACATGATTACAAGGAATCAAGCCTCGAAAGACCGATCAGTTTAGCAGTCTTGGAAAATAGATTATATACATAGATTTTAGATTAAACTTTAGAAAATAAAACACAACATAAATGATCCATTGATAATGATATTAATCCCCTACCTTAACCATTCTTTTCAATCATAATACACTTCTTGGAATCCTAAGAAAATTAAAACATAGAAAGGGGTGAGCTTAGATGCTCAGTAAGGATAACAATATAGCAGAAACTTTCATAAATAAGAATAAACATTTAAGGCAATGTATAAGACTAAAACAAAATCCCTTTTAAACTTAAACATCAGAATAATATGGAAAATATACAATAAAATAATGCCATTTACTTGTTCACATGTATATTATACTAGTCGAATAATCAAATGCAATATCAATAGCCACTTTCATAATGAATGAATGCATAATGCCAGACTATCATAACCAAATAGTCAAGGTCTTATGCCAAGACTACAAATAATATTTTGTCAACACCTTGTGCCAAGACACAAGTTTTTCTCATGAGACCTACCGATGCATCAAGGAGTTATAGCGGGCTCCACCCGTCACTTACTAAGTCCAATACATTCCTCATATGAAAAGGTTTAAACATAACATAATCATTCGTATTAAAACTAGCATAAAAAATGTCAATATATTACCCATAAACCATGAATGGTATAAAAATAACACATCCACAGTAAAACATATCACTAAACCTTCAACACAATACAGACGATTTGTATCATATTAAATCAACATCCAACAAGTTTAGAATCCATCAATGGATTTTGACAGAGATGAAAATGATTTGTAAAACAATTTGAGATAAATTTCCCTTTTTAATGAAAACATTTAAAAGTCAAAAAATTTAGAAAGGAAGACATTTAAATACATTTTTGAATCAAAGTGTCCCATACCACTTTGAAACTTTTGAAATTAATTAACATTTTAAAATATCCTTGTCCATTTAAATAAATCCTTAAAACCATTTTTAAAACATGGACATTAATGATAATGGTTTAGGAGAATAAATCTTTAAAACATTTAAAATGATGTTTCTGTAAAAAGTACCTTAAAATAATCCCTTTGAAAACTATTTTATGAAACATGGTCAGGGATAATAAATATGTCCCAGAAGATAGTTATGTAAAAACAATCTCGGATAATAAAGCGATTTTGAAACTAACACTTACCAATTTGGTAACTTACAAAACATACACCCTATGAAAGAATTATCATACAATGAATATGTAAATATACATAAATTAAAGTGTATTGCAAAAAAAATACAATTATGGGTAGTACATACACCACACAAAAGGTAATAGTGGCAATATGTCTTGAATATCATCGGAATAAGGAGTGAGAAGAAAACCCCTTACTTTGAACTTTCCTTTAGTCGAGGGTACGTTTAAGCTCTTGTATGAATATCGTAGTATGTTATTAAATTATACCAGAACCATATTAGTATTTATGATATCATACATGATTCATTAATTACTTTATAATACCCATTTAATAATAATTTCCATGTTAAATTAACATTTCGGGTAATAATCGCTTTCATTATCGTACGTGTTTTAACTTGTTAATCTTGATTGTATCACTTAGACCAAGATTTAAATAAATCCAGAATATAAAACATTATTTATATATAATATATATTTAGAATATAAATATGTATAATAGACATATATATGTAATCAAAAACACCGTTTATGGAGACTGTAGTCCATACGTACGCATAAACTTTGTTTCTGTTTTCATATCGTATTGAACGAAACTAAGTTAATAAGATATATGTAAGTAGACACACACATATATATATATATATATATATATCTAGTAGAATTATTATGTCATATATTACATACTTCTTAAGAAATATATATTTGTATAATTGTCGATGAATGGTGATCGTGGAAATGAATCTCACCGCGTCGTGGAGACGGTAATCTGTACGTACACACGAGCGAAAATATCATTTCCTTAAAGGTGTGTAATTGGATGGTATATTAATTTTATAGAGATATTATCATGATATTATCAATATTTTTATACATATTACTCATCATTATATCAATCCAAATAAAATAGTTTTGAATAACAAATTACACCACGGCGTGGAGACGGTAAGTCGTACGTACGCACGCATGGTGACAATATCATTCATAATATGGGTAGAATAATGAATATAGTTATGCCATATTTATAATAACATTAAAGAATATATAATATACTGGAGTTGTTATTTTATAATGGAATCAACAAAGAAAGAGTAACTGAAAGAATTAGAGAACTTGAAAGAGGGTGGTGAAATCATTATCCCTTCTTCGGGTTCTTCCTTTTGATTTGATCAAAAGGGATCTGTAAGATGGATTTCTGGCCAATGGAAGGCCTCTAAAATAAAGGTATGATAGTTGGGAGGATATTTGGGTAGGGTTTGGCAGAGCCAAATGGCTTTGGAGGTGTGATTTTGAGAGAAGGGGAATTTCCCTTTTATAAGAGGGGTAAGGGTCACTTTAGGAAAAGATTATTGTATTAATATATTATAAAATCATATTCGGTTTATAATGATTAAAAATGAAATTATTGAGAGCCTTAGGTGGTTATGGGTCTAAATCATCCCAACCAATAGGTTTTATACAGGTTTAGGTTACCATTTTAACCATATCTTTTGGATTTAACTCTTAGTTAAATAGTTTAACTTTTACCGTGCCTTCTTGTATTCTTACTCTATATGGTTAATAAACATACTCTAAACTACCAAAAGAACCAAAAGTGGCTCATTAATGGTATATATAATATTATTTAATCCCTTTGGCCGAACCTTACATTTTTAGGAATTTTATATCAACCAATAATATAGTATTTGTTTAAAATATTAATTTATGTCAATTTTGACAGTATTAGATATTTTGTTTTTGTGAAAGTCATCACAACTTGATTAATTCGAAAAAAATACATTTAATAATCCCTAAAAAGTCATATTAACCTATAAAATTCGTGGATGTCATAAAAACATTGAAATTATATTTATTTTAATATTTATAATACCACTTATTTTATTATTTCATTAACAAGGTAATTACCACATCATCGTTGTGTCATAAATAAATTGAATTATTTAATGTCTAAAAATTATAAAAAAATACCATGATGTAGGAAATATTTTTATATTTACAAATAATATTTACATTCAAATATATTACATATATACCACCATATAAAAAGTAATTACTAAAAGCTTTTTATTTATGTGAATTTGGTTTTACTTTAAATTAATTTATCTAAAGTGTCATTTTCATTTATAAGTGGATCCATGAAGTCCCAAAATCTACCCAAGGATTACCATGGTATTCCATTACTCATACAATAAGGTTAGGACATGTTTTAAGGTAATTTTCAATTATTATAATATTCTTTTTACCTTAAATTACCATATTTACCTTTAACCGCGGTAAATAAAAGGCAAAAGTTTCTATTCACCAAAAATTATTTTCATCTTATTGAACCACATTCTACTTACTGAGGTTAACTGTGTCTCTCGTATTTTTCAAATTCCACTCACAGAAGCGGAAAAATTAAGTTTTATGTGAATTTCCAAATTCTCTTAGGAGGTGGGTAAAAGACGGTGAAAAGTTGAATAAAATTTTTATATATCTAAAATTATTATAAACTGACTCCAATGAATTATATTGAATTTATATAGGTATTATGTATATATTTTGACCTAAAATAAATTTAAATAAAATAAGTAATTATTTAAATAAAAATCCGGTTTTTAAATGATAACGTAGAGTTTTTCACTATTAATCAAAAATTAAAAGTTTTCAGAAAAATACCAAAACTTCACACTAGGATAATTTAGATATTCTGAATCCAAAAATAATGTCTATTTTACAAAATTCAAAACATAGAAGTTGCATTTATTAATTTAAAATTAATTCTTGTTGTCAAAACCAAAAGGCCTATTTTTAAGAAATAATAACTATAAAAAGATTGACAATTTTTTATGTTCAATTTCAATGTAAAATTACTTACAATGACCATAATTGGATTAAATGGTAAAAATATAATCTATTTATACTTCCAAACCATTAAAATTTATTATTTAACACTATAAATAATGTTGATTAAAAAAATTGTTTTCTGTTAAAATATAGTATTTTTCACTATTCACCCAAATATAAAAGTTATCAGAAAAACACCAAAAATTTATTGAAACTAAATTATTATATCCCAATTCTGAAGAAGAAGTTTATTTTGTCAAATTTAACATATAAAAGTTTCAAATAATGGATTTAAAAAGGGTTCACCATTAAAAGGCGGTAAAATTGCATTTTTTGAAAAATATTTCTTTTATGTGAAAAAAACGTTTGTGTTCTTACATTATTTCTAAGAAACTCATAATATGGATTCTAAAATTATAAGGATTATATAAAGTTTAATATTTAGTTAATACTATTCATAACTGTTTTTGAACGGCTAGTTTGGTAAGTCATGGTGCGCTTGAACTCAGTATTGCGTGTAGTGCATGTTATTGAATTACGTTGAAGAAATAACGTATTATTAAATCATGGGGTTTTACATTGTTCCCTCCTTTAATAAATTTCCTCCTCCCAATTTGAAAATTTTCTTCGAAAATAAAAGGTTGAAAATTGAAAATACCTTTGTGGGAAAACCTACATTGTAAATTGGGTTAATAAAATTTAGTCTTAATAATAGGAAAAGGGGAATGAAAAATTCACCACCAAATTATGATCTCGATTAGGAGAACATTGGTGGAAATTAGAGACACATAATTGGAGGAAAAACATAAATATTTATAGAAAGTGATTGAGGTCATCAGTCACAAAAAAAATTGTAGAATTGAGGGCCTCCAAGCCATCAATCTATGATGATTTAAAATATCATTGGTTCAACAAAACATAAGGTATTAGAAAAACACATATTATATTTTAAGATGCCTTACCTTATGTTTAATAATTTATTTATTCATAGAATAAGAGAAGAATATATACATATATATATATATACTTGACAAGTAGAGTTTCATCCTTCAACTAATTCCCACCACAAACTCATCTTTCACTCCAAATGATTTCAAAAAAAATTATATTTACCTAAATAGTATAAGGTTCCAAAAATAATGAATTTATAATTCATTTGACAGACTATTTTGAAAAAAAATAAATTATAAAAACCGTTATATCATGCAATCCAGTTGTAGGTGATGCTCCTTTGTCACTCTTCTGTTGCGGGTTCAAGTCTCGCGGCCTTGTCGGACGCGACTAGTTGTCACCTGACCTCTAGGTTGTCCTTTTTATAACAATCCAAAAATAACCTTAATAATAGTATCCAATTTCAGACTTAATCCATTCCAACCTTTAGATTTATCTGAAATACTTATATCCAAACTCTCAGTCCCAAATTTATAAGGAAGTTAAACACAGTGAGGTTCCTTTTTTCCATATAATACATGTGAACACCTTCATCGTGTATTATTTTAAAACATGGTAACATCATGAATTACCATAAAACCTTATTGATTATATTCATGCTCCCTTATTCCTTATATAATACTGGATATACTCCTTCTATCCAAAACTAATGTTGTAAACACCAACAATGATGGAATATATAAATCATTAATTATTTTCAAGTAAGTCAAGAATATCTAATATAATTTATCCAAATCAACCATCTCTTATTCCAAAATAAATACCTCATTATCAGGACCATATTAAGGATTACCTGTCCTTCAACCATGTATTTTCAAAAAAACATAGCTTAATATTAAGTCACTTTTCTTAGAACCATATAATATCAAATCCTTAATAAAATAGTACTGTAGTACAATCCTTATTTATCTCCATAATTCATGTAACCAGTATATTGTCAATACAACACTCAAATTAAATAATTCTATAATAACGACATAAGAACACTAGTAATTAATTTTCATCTGAGGTAGTATCATAACTTGATTTTTATCCAATAACATCATTTGTGGTATACTCTTATGAATGGGACATTGATTCGCGTAGTGTCTCAACGCCTTGCAGATGAATCATTTTACATTTAAAAACATTTTCTTACCCTTGCAGTCACGTACTTGGTGTCCTTTTTCTCCACACTTATAAAAAAATCCAATTATCTTCAAGAATTTACCATGGTGATTCATTCCACATTTATCACATATTGGAAAATCCTTCCTTTTCCCATTCCCTTTATCCATCTTTCTCTCTTCCATCCTTTTCTTCTCCTACTTCCCTTCAAAGCCATAGGACTTAGATAATTCTTCAATTATCTTATTAACACATTATACTATTTTTCATATTTTTAGAATACATGGTAGACTATTTCCCTTCTTAATGATGGCTTAATACTATGAAATATATCATCCTTCTTACTCTTTGGATCATACGTTTTGTTGGAGTTCACATTCCTTCTACTGGGTGCCATTTCTATACAATGGCATACACTAGGTTAGTTTATGAATTGAAAATAATAATTCTAAACTTGTAAAATACCTAACATGAATTGAACAGTATATTAATATAATCTATAAAAGTATTTTGTTTGAGGAGATATATACTCGTAAATTTTTCATAATGATTTGTAAGGAAAATGAGAATTATCCAAAGCATATCCCCCACCCCCCCGAGAGTGTCGTAACCAAGAGTGCAACATGACCCGTTGTCGTGCACTAGTTCCCATTAGAGTCTAGCTCAAAGTGGTGTTTTTGGGTTTTACCCCTAGTTACATCAGTGCCAGAGCCACCTCTACCGACTCATATCCAGACAGGGATGTATTTTCTTGGAAAACTCACAAAATCTCTACATTACCAAATTTCTAGGAAGTTCTTCTATACTAATCCTCAAAGTCTATCTTAGGGTAATATTCTCTAATTAGAGTTTATATAAATCTAGTTTCCAAGGATATTTCTAAACTTTCTATGATACAAACTATAACACCCCGACCCTAGTTACCTAGAGTCAGTGCATTATTTTAATACATTGGCATGATTACAAGGAATCAAGTCCCGAAAGATAGATCAGTTTAGCAGTCTGGGAAAATAGATTACGTGCATGGATGTTACATTACACTTTAGAAAATAAGACACAACATAAATGATTGTTTTATAATTCCATTAATCCCATATATTAAACCAGCTTATCAATCATAATGCACTTCTTGAAATCCTGAGAAAATTAAAACATAGAAAGGGGTTAGCTCAGATGCTCAGTAAGGATAAAAATATAGAGGAAACTTTCAAAAATAAGAATAAACATTTAAGGAAATGTATAAGTATAAAACAAAATTCTTTTTAAACGTAAACATCCGCATAATATTGAAAAGATTCAATAAAATAATTCCATTTACATATTCACATGGATATTCTACTAGTCGAATAATCACATGCAATATCAATATCCACTTTCATAATGATGGAATGCATAATGCCAGACTATCATAACCACATAATCAAGGCCTTGTGACAAGACTACTAATAATATTTTGTCAAGGCCTTGTTCCAAGACACTAGTTTGTCTCATTAGACCTACCGATGCATCGAGGAGCTATATCGGGCTCCACTTGTCACTTACTAAGTCCAATGCATTCCTCATATGAAAATGTTTAAACATAACATAAACATTAGTATTAGAACTAGAATACGAAATTTCAATACATTACTCATAAGCCATTAATGGTATAAAAATAACAAATCCATAGTCAAACATATCACAAAACCTTCAATACAATACAGACAATTTGTATCATAATAAATCAACTTCAAACACGTTTAGAATCCATCAAATGATTTTGACATAGATGAAAATGATTTGTAAAACTCTTTGAGAGAAAACTACCTTTTTCATGAAAACATTTAAAAGTCAAACAATTTAGAAAGGAAGAATTTTAAATAAATTTTTGAATAGAAGTGTCCCATACCACTTTGAATCTATTGAAAGTAATTAACATTTTAAAACATTCTTTTCCATTTAAATAAATCCTTAAAACCATTTTGAAAACATAGACATTAATGAGAATGGTTTAGGAGAATAAATCTTTAAAACATTTAAAATAATGTTTTAGTAAAAATTACCTTAAAATAATCCCTTTGAAAACTATTTAAGAAACATGGACATGGATAATAAATATTTCCCAGAAGATACTTAGGTAAAAATAATCTTAGATAATAAAGCGATTGTGAAATTAACCCTTACCAATTTGGTAACATACAAAACATACACCATATGAGAGAAGTATCATACATTGAATATGTAAATACACATAAATTAATGTTTATTACACAATTAATACAATTATGGGTAGTACATACACCACACAAGAGGTAATAGAGGCTATATGGCATGAATCTCAAGGGAATAACGAGTGAGAAGAAAACCCCTTACTTTGAACATTCCTTTACTTGAGGGTATGCTTAACCTCCTTTATGAAGATTTTAGTATGTTATTAAAGTATACCAGAACCATATTAGTATTTATGATAACATACATTATTAATTAATGACTTTATAATACCCATTTAATAAAAATTTCCATGTTAAATTTACATTTCGGGTAATAATCGCTTTCTTTATCGTACGTGTTTTAACTTTTTACTCTTGATTGTATCACTTAGACCAAGATTTAAATACATCCTGAATATAAAACATTATTTATATATAATATATATTTAGAATATAAATATGTATAATAGACATATATATGAAATGAAAATCACTGTTTATAGAGACGGTAGTCCGTACGTACGCAAAAACATTGTTTCCATTTTCTTATCGTATTGAACCAAACTCTGTGAATAAGATATATGTATATATATATATATATATCTCCAGTAGCATTATTATTTCATATATTACATACTTATTAGTAATATATATTTTTATAATTGTCGATGAATCGTGATCGTGGAAATGAATCTCATCGCGTCGTGGAGACCGTAATCCGTACGTACACACGAGCGACAATATCATTTCCTTAAAGGTGTGGAATTGGATGGTATATTAATTTTACAGAGACATTAGCATGTTATTTTCATTATTTATATAAATATTTCTCATCATTATATCCATCCAAATAACATAGTGTTGAATAACAAATTACACCACGGTGTGGAGACGGTAAGTCGTACGTACGCACATATGGTGACATTATCATTCATAAGATGGGTAGAATAATGAATATAATTGTTACATATTTATAATAACATCATAGTATATATAAGATACTAGATTTATTATTTTATAATGGAATAAACAAAGAAAAATTAAGTGGGAGAATAAGAGAACTTGAAAGAGGGTGGTGAAATCATTATCTCTTCTTCGTGTTCTTCCTTTTGATTTGATCAAAAGGGTTTCTTAAGTTGTCTTTCTGACCGAAGGAAGGCCACTAGAATGAAGTTAGGATAGTTGGGAGGATATTTGTGGAGGTTTTGGCTGATACAAATGGCTTTGGAGGTGTGATTTGGAGAGAATGGGAAGTCCCCTTTTATAAGAGGGGTGAGGGTCACTTTAGGAAAAGATTAAAGTATTAATTTATTATTCAATAATATTCTATTTATAATAGTTAAAAATGAACTTATTGAGAGACTTAAATGTTTAAGGGTCGAAATCATCTCAACCAATAGGTTTTAGATAAGTTTAGGTTACCATTTTAACCTTATCTTTTAGATTTAACTCTTAGTTAAATAGTTTAACTTTTACCATGTCTTCTTGTATTCTTTCTCTCTATGGTTAATAAACTTACTATAAACTTCCAAGAGAATCACAAGTGGCTCATTAATGGAATATATAATATTATTTAATCCCTTTTTTATGACCCTTACATTTTTGGGAATATTATATCAACCAATAATATAGTATTTGTTTTAAATATTAATTTATGTCAATTTTGACTCTATTTGGTATTTTGTTTTTGTGAAAGTCATCACCACTTGATTACTTCAAACAAGATACATTGAATCAGCCATAACATGTCATATTCACCTAGATAAATCGTGTATGTCATAAAAACTTTGGAATTATATTTATTTAAATATTTATAATACCACTTATTTGATTATTTCATTAATAAGGTAATTACTGCATCATCATTGTTTCATAAATAAATTTCATTATTTAATGTCTAAAAATTATAACAAAATACAATGATTTAGAAAATAGTTTTATCTTTACAAAGAATATTTATAGACAAAAATATTACTTATATAACACCATATATAAATTAACTACTAAAATATTTTTGTTTATGTCAATTTTGTATTTACATTAAATTAATTGATCTAAAGTGTCATTATCATTTACATGTGGCTCCATGGTGTCCCAAAATCGACCAAAGGATTCCCATGGTCGGCCATTACTCATCCAATATGGTTATGACATATGTTAAGGTAATTTTGAATTATTACAATATTCTTTTTTCCTTGAATTACCATATTTACCTTTAACTGCGGTAAATAAAAGTCAAAAGTCACTATTCACCAAAAATTATTTTTATCTTATTGAACCAAATTTTACTTAATGAGGTTAACCGTGTCTCTAGAAATTTTTTAATTTCACTCACAGAAGCGGTAAAATTAAGTTTTATGTAAATTTGCAAATTCTCCAAGGAGGTGGGTAAAAGACGGTGAAAAGTTCAATAAATTTTTTATATATCTAAAATTATTATAAAATGACTCTAATAAATTATATTGAATTTATATAGGTATTATGTATCTATTTTGACCTAAAATAAATTTAAATAAAATAAATAATTATTTAAATAAAAATCCGGTTTTTAAACAATAACTCAGTGTTTTTCACTATTCATCAAAAATTTTAATTTTTTAGAAAAATACCCAAAATTCACACTTGGCTAATTTCGATATTCCGAATCCAAAAATTCTGTCTATTTTACCAATTAAAAACATATAATTTGAATTTATTAATTTAAAATTAATTCTCGTTGTCAAAACCGAAAGGCGTATTTTTAAGAAATAATAACTATAAAAAGATTGACAATTGTTTATGTCCAATTTCAATGTAAAATTACTTACAATGACCAGAATTGGATTAAATGGTAAAAATATAATCTATTTATACTTCAAAACCATTAAAATTTATAATTTAACAATATAAATTATTTTGATTAAAAAAGTTGTTTTAGTTAGAATATAGTTTTTTTCATTATTCACCCAAATATGAAAGTTATCAGAAAAACACCAAAAATTTATTGAAATAAAATTATTATGTCCCGATACTAAAGAAGAAGTTTATTTTGTCAAATTGATCATATAAAACTTTCAAATATTGGATTTAAAAAGGGTTCACCATTAAAAGGTGGTAAAATTTCATTTTTTGAAAAAAACTTCTTTTATCTGAAAAAAATGTATTTGTTCTTAAATTATTTCTAAGAAACTTGTAATATAGATTCTAAAATTATAAGGATTATATAAAGTTCAAAAATTCAATTAATAATATTCAAAACCATTTTTGAATGGCTGGTTTGGTAAGTCATGGTGCGCTTGAACTCAGTGTTTCATGTATTGAAAGTTATTGAATTACTTTGAAGAAATAACATACTATTAAATCTTGGGGTGTTACATTCCTAACATAATATTTTCAGGAATGGATTACTTTATAAACCTTATAAAATATGAAAATTAAAATTCATTTAATAACATTCTTACACTAGATTTACGTAGATCACCCATATTTGAAGAATTATCTCCTCATTTTGTCACATTCCAAACATGTTAATACACTCATGGTAAATTATTTTGGAACACGGTAAAGACATGAATTACCATAAATCCAATTTTGAGAACAAGAATGCATCTTTACTCCATATATTATTGGATATATTCAAAAATTCCAACAAGTTTTAAACTTCATACATGATGACATGAACTAATTTTAAACATGTCCTTAATTAGTTTCATTGTTATCAGTACCATCCATTTTACTAATTCACATATCACATATATAAATCCAACCAAAATTATCATAACATATGAAATATATTATGGGTTATATTTCCCTTAATTCTGTATTTTCCATGGACATCACCTTTCCATTATATAACTTTTCTATTCCTTTAGTGATATTTAATGTGTTCATTTAAAAATGTAGCAAAAACATAAACTAAAGAATAACTATTTATTTTACATTTTAGATATCCGAATTCTTGAATATGAACACATACATATTTTATTATTCCACTTCATCCTTTTGAAATTTACAAGGAGAACACATCTTATTATACAATTCCTCTTTCTATACACATTATTTCTGTAGTCACGTCATCATCTGTAATGTAACTATTAATCACCACCTTTCTAGTTCCCATTAAGAGCGTTCATATTGGGATATTTAGTTTCATAATGATGTTTTTACTCCACACATAAAACAATTAACCTAATATTATGTCTTATAGAGTCAAATAGTCTCATCCATTTTTTAATCAAAGTCTTTATTTTTTCATTTGTGTCAATTACATTATGTCCCCCTTTTCTACAGTACAAACATCTTTTAATTGCTCTAATACATTCACATAGGTGATTTTTTCCATATTAGTAGCCGAGAGGAAACATAATATTTTTTCTTATATAGAATCTATTAATTGTAATATCTGAAAACACTTTCTTTATCTTCCTTGGTGTGTTCAAGAGTTGTTGAAGGTATATGTTATTAATCATGTTTAGTGAAAACTGACTAGGAATGATCACAACATGATTCACCCCAGTGATCATACCACTAGAATACTCATTAGGAAATATACCATCACATTAAATGTTAATATTAATTCTTTTTATTTCCCTCCAGTGACTAACATAAGAATCATAGTATGAGAATCACTCATCATAGTAGAAAAACACATAGTACAAAATGGATGTACTTATAAGTTGATTATTTCATGACACATTCCTTAATCTATTACACCCTAGGTTCATCCTAGTTTATTCATATAAAACATATATTTAAATATTTCATTATGGTTCAGGAATATTTTGTTAATTCCAATAGCATATCCATAGGGTGAGTCAAACCAAATGTGAAGCAAGGATCGTTGTTGGGTACTGGATTACCCTGACTTAGGACCAAAACATCTTTTCATAGTTATTACCCCTAGTTACATATGTTTCAAATCCGCATCCACATGTAGTATCTAGATAGGTATGTATTACTATGAATCCACATACTCTACCCTTTATCAATATTCTTCGATATTTTCTCAAACATTATCTCTTCCTCATACTTATCCTCAGAGATATCCCTACTGATATCCTTAGAAATATACTGAGGGATGTCACATATTTGTTGTCATCATAGATTCTGAAAGTTAACTAAACAATAATGTTGAAACCTTTTATAGAGACTCTCACTTTTTATACATCAATATTGCATAACTTTTACATAATGCATAGAACGTTATACAAACAGATCCCTAATGATCATACTAGTCTAATTCCAATGGAATAGTTGAATCTTAAAAACTGATATAAAAGTGAGATATATTATCTATAACTATGTTCTTCATGACTAGCATCCATCTTAGAAACATCAAACGTAATACATATCTTTATATCATTTGAATGAAACATTTTGAAGGGGTGAGATAAAATTCTTAAAAGGGTTAAAAAGGGAGATATGTAAGCATTATCTTGAGCATAAGTTTATGAGAACATTATCATGGATATATAATATCAAACCCTATAAATCAATGAACATAAAAATGGATCATGTTATAAATCATGGCTATTAAAATATCATATATATGCACTCTTTCTTGGTTTTTTCTATCTCTCTCACTCGTCTTTCCCCTCTTTATGGTAGTGCTCTGGTTTTCTTCATGTCCGCCACTCCGCTCTCTGACTATGTGATCCTAATCTTATCTCCTGGTCAGATTTTGGGAATGGGATTCACTAATCTTTTGGGTGAGTGGTTTGGTGGATGGCAGATTCCTAGGTGCTTTAATAGTTGGGCCTTTAGACAAGGGTTTCATTACAATTCCTTTTTCAGGTTTATCTCGCTTTCATCTTTCTCGTAGTGGTGACTTTCACTTGCTCAGGGATGCACTTCCTCTCGATTTTACTTCTCCCTTTCTTGACTATCCATTCATTGTGACACACTCCAGTTTTCAACTTGTTTTCCTCCCTACACTCTGATCTTGATTTCCTATGCTATCTCCAAGTCGCTTTTGGAGAAAGAGTTTTGCTGAGGTTTTGGGCATGCAGTATGATGGACGGCGGATTTCTATGTACTCCGGAGTTGGTCCTTCCTAGGGTTTCACTCCAATCCCCTTATTTCAGGTTTGTTCCTGATGGGTCCCCCCAATGCGGTATGTTTCATTTTTTGGTGCAGGTTTGATTGATTCCTTTTATATGGAGGTCGATCTGATCGAGACAAGCTCGATAAAGTTCCTTATGGCATTTTGTGGATTTGTTTCCCTCTATTTTGGTTACGGAGGATGTTGTTGGTGGTTCATGGTGGTGATGTTTCTAGTTAATATTCCTTTATCATCGCATTTTGATGAAGTGAGTTTTAAATGTACTGGTGTTTCAGATATTCCTTGTTTGTAATGGAATGATGTTGTTTTACGGTGGTACTGAAGGCCTTTTTGGCGACCGGTGTGATGCTGGGTTTCGATGACAATAGTTTGGTTGGAGATGGTGATGAGTTTCTTCTCTATCATTAAGGATAGAGATAAACATGACTCTGTCTATTAGAAATTCAATGACCTGACCACTCTCTTGGATCTAAGTCTCCTCGTGATGGCTGATTGTTTGTGGATCGAGATGGGTTTACTTGTGGATCGAGGTGGATGTGGTAGTTCCTCTTTAATTGACCTTTTGAAATTTTAATGTTTAAATTTTTAAACATTGAATGTGGTGTGTAGTGGCTTTTATAGAGGTGGTATATGCATGTACAAGTGGCTTCATTTTATGGTTATCACATTCCCAAAAAGTGGTTAAAAAATTACAAAAATAGTAGTAGTGGTTGATATAATGATTTCCATAGTAGTTAATGAAATGATTCCAAGAACATGTTAGTGGAAATAGTCATTTACTAAATTAGGTTCACAACCTATTCGGGCCCTATATTTCTAAAATGAGGTCACCCCTCACTCTAGACAGGTATAAATTAATCGTGTTCATTTTTTGTTCCATCCCTATAACACTGAACCAATATCATTTTGCATTCTAGAAAAGTATATTTTATGAGATAGAAATGTATATCCAATATGTTGTAGTGATATATATGTACTACCCATCCCATTAGGAAATCATATATACATGTGTTATAAGATAATAAATAATCATATCATAAACCAAGAAATAAAATGGGTTTTATAAACATGTAATCATTTTGTAAAATGTGGAATGAGATATTATTCATTAATTATTTTATCAAAAACATAACTCTTGTAAAGAAGTGTATTTCAAATGAATATAACCCTCGAATGATAAATGAGATTAATCAACATCATGTCATCAGAAAATAACCCATTAATTAAACGAATATGAATAGAAAAATTAAATAAATTGAACAAAAAAATAATGAGTAACACCAACAAATGTTTTTTTTATGGGAAATAATTTTGAAATATATTTTTAAAATTTTTTTTGAGAAAAATACCCTTTTCTCATTAAAAATTATTTTAAAAAACCATTAAGAAAAACAAAATTCTTGAAAATATCATTGAAAACATATAAATGAATCGTTCAAAACCATAAATCGTTTTTAAATTCATTTTTTCTTTTATATATGATTTAAATATATTTTGAAAAGCATTTAGAAACCATTTTTTAAACATTTTTCAAAACATGGTGTTTTAATACAACATATTTTATACCAGAGAGTGTGACTAATAGTTTTTAATTTAAAAAAAAATCATAAGAACCAAAGATAAAAAAAATAGTACCAATACATGTTGATATCCAAAATAAATAGAGGATAACAGAAATCATGATTGATGTTGAGAGATGGATCATAATATTTTAACATAGTAATCATATTTATAAAAAATCTTGAATTGTTCTGTGATTGTTTCAATACAATCATATAACATGGAATCATGGGATTATAATCTCCATGTAAGAAAAATAAATAATATGAAACATAAAATATCATAAAAAGATATAAATTAATGATATTACATGTAAAAGGTATGTATAAACATTTGTTAAAATAGTTTCACTGCATTATGAAACATGCATCTTGAAGAAAGAAAATTGAGACAAAACTGTTATACCAATTTAGTAACTATTAAAATTTAAACCCCAAGAAATAATTATAATAAAATCCATATGATATTAGCCATAAATTTTATTATATGGTACATATAATAAAATCATGTGTAGTACATTCTCCACACAAAATGAATGAGTAGCGAACATTATATGTATCTCATGGGAATAGAAAGTGAGATGAAATCCCCTTACCTTGTCTCTTGACTCTCATCAAACTCATTCAAACCACCTATATAATAAGTATAAATTTACTATAGATATTTTAAATAACAATATTAGTATATAGTTTTTTTACATAACCATATATTACCCACTTATTAAAAATCCAATTATAAAATTTAACTTCAGGTAATATTCTTTTTATTAACATTTGTCTTAATTTGTTATTTATTTGGTATCTATACATTATATGATTAATTCCAAAATGTAAAACATGATATAAATACCATATATATACACTATATTTTTATTATAATATCCTATATAATATATAAGTATGAAATGGAATACACTGTTCATGGAGACGAAAGGCCATGCATACAAATGAATGTTATTTAATTTAATTGTAGTGTCGAAATAAAGGAAGTAAAATAGAACTATGTATATATAAATATATCATTATTATAGTATATATATGATATGATATATGATATAAATGTTAACAAAAACTATCCTTAAAACAATCCATATAGTGTCTGAATGAATCATACCACATTGAGGGTGATATAGTTCACATTTCCTCAAACAAAATTATCATATTAACACCAAATGGAATTTAAAAAAAGATATATGTTGTAAAATTAATACATATGATTAATCAAATAATACATATTTGAAATAACATATATAAATAGAGTTTCGGTAATAATTTTCTTCTATGAGATCTGGTAATGAAAATTGAACAATCATCATTTGTTGAGGTAGTTGGTATTCGTGCACATTAATAATATACTCATCGTCAATTAGATGTTGGTGTGTGTATGTGTTGGTTAAAAACAAATCATAACAACATCCTTGTATATTGAGGATATTAATTTTTTTATGAAAATATCTTAAAATTTATGTGGAGGGGGTGGTGAATGTAAATAGAAGAAAGGACTTGAGAGAAGATGTTATCTATTTAAGAGGTAACTCCTTTGGGTTTGTACCAAAAGGATTACATGAATTTAATTTTTTCCAAAGTAAGGATTACAGTTGGAAGTTAGGATATCTGGTAAGTGTATTGGAAATATCTGGGATGACTTTAAGAGTTATTAGATTTGTGAGGAAGTTAAAAAGGTGGTGGGATTTTATAGGGTAGGAGGAGAGGCACTCTTCTTAATATTTGAAAAAAGAAATCAAACCATGTTTTTATGATGAATGTGGTTACAATAATGATCTAAATTTTCTAGAAGGGAGTTTAAAGTATAATTATGTCTATACAGTGGATTTTGGATAAGTTTTCATGGTGTTTTGGGCCTTATGGTTATAGTTAATTTCCTTATAATTATAAATTTGACCTTAATCGATGTAATTAATTTTTATCACATTCACTAATATTTTGGGTCAAAAACCAAGTTGAATGTTTTCGAAATTATAAATTATGTTGACTAAAAATATCTATTCCATTTTTACAAATTATAAATACATAATTGGAAGAAATAAATTTTACCATAATCCCGTTGTTGGTTCATCAATGTGGGGTTTTAATGTATAACTAATATAAAGTTTTCTATGTTATTATATCAACGTTCATTGTGGCATTGGATGATATTACCAAAATTGGATTTATTGAAAAAATATTATCTATTTAAAATTTTAATCCAAATAAATATACAAATTAAACTTAAAAATAAATTAAATGAAAATGATATTTGGAATTAGAATCTAGTATTTTTTAGTATACATCAAAAAGTTGTGTTTTTCAGAAAAATCTCAAAAATTTACCCTAAGCTAATTTCGACAGTATAAATTTGAATATTAATTTTTTTAAAAAAATTTAATTTCTAAATGTTTTTAAGATTAATATTTATATTTTCTCATATAAAGACATTAAAAGTAGTTTATTCTAGAAATTGGAATTTTTATTCATAAAATTACATTACCAAAACAAATTTAATTCATCATCAATATTATATATCTGTATAAAAAAATTATAAATAATATTTGAAAAATAGTTATTTTTATTCAAATAACTAAGTATAACAGCTAGTGTGTAATTAATTAATTTAAATACTTATAACTATAAAATTATATATCATAGAAACATCTATGTTGCGTGTAACATATTCCAAGTTGGTGTTATGGGTACGTCAAGTAAATTCAGTATTGTGTGTAGTGCAAGACAAGATGGTGTTGTGTGTATGGAAATCCAAGTTTTTATTGTGTATAGCCCAATCCAAGTCTATTCAATGTAAAATGAATGTTTTACTGAGTGTTTTTAAATATATGAAAAAATATATATAAATAAAAAATTTCAATGTAACATAAAATGAAACATATCAGAAAGATAAATTAATTTTAAAAACAAAATAATTCACAAAATCTCGTTGTGATAGACCACACATAAGAGATGTATTTTGATGAAGCCTCCAAGAGTTCTATCATCAAAATTATGTAAAACTGAGGCTCAATATGTTGGTCTTAGATAATTTTTCTTTTTTTGAAAAAGTAGTTTTCCCCTACCATTTATCACCACTCAAAGGCTACATAAAAAATGAGGTGAAATACCAATCCCACATTACTGGCCTGAAAATAGCCCTAAACTACACATAGCATAACTAGATATCAATGCGGGTTTTGAACTACTGATAAAGAATATCCATGTTGAATATTTTAACATAAAGGAATAATTGAACCCTCTACCTACTATGTCATGTGACTAATATAATAGTTCCCATTGCATCCTATATTGCCTCATGTTTCCTGATAAATGAATTCTCTTACTGACACATTGGTAAATTTAACCACCATCCTAGATGACCATGATCAGGAGGAGGAAATATTCATTATCACACATTGAACAATGATGTAATAGATATTTGTACTTCATATGGATAAAACAAATCATGTTAAGATCACCCAAGAGCATGATGAACCAATGACCACCCCTAGATAGAAGGATATTATAATTGATTATATTCAAAATGGGACTCTCTTGGAAGATAGAGAAAGAATGGAATATATTGTGCACCGTGCATCAAACATTACTCTACATTGTAGTCCAAATGATAAGAATTACCTCAATATTTATCCATTTAGGGGGATCATCCTCAGATGGAATGTAGGAGAAATTCTCACCATCATTGAAGAAGTCCATTAAAGCTCTTCTGATGCCCAGCAATCTAGAACTATTCTCTCACCCCAAATTAGGAGGTTGAGATATTATCAGATTACCATGATACATGAAATCAGGGAATTCACAATGAAATTTCTTACATTCCATAATCATGAAAATGTAATCCATTAAACCCTTGAATTTCTTCTTACATCTAAATCTTTCGATTTGTTTACCATTTGGGGAATTGATGGTATGGGGCCATATCCCTCATCTACGAACACGAATTTCAAGTACAACCTTACGATTATAGAAATATTTTCCAAATGTGTAGAAGAAATATTCCTCTAGGTTGTCTATATCATTAACATCATCATCTTCTTAAATTACCATATCCTCACCAGATTTGGAATTCCTCACACATCATTGACAAAAATAGGTTCCATCTTTTGTTTTGTATAGTTAATGAAGATTATCCAGGAGTACAACATCAATTCCAATCACTCATCACATTATCATATGATGGAAAATGGATAGAAAAAGGCCTTTAATATGACTATGTCAAATATACTCTAGATGATTGTGAAGAATTATAGATAGTGTAGTCCATAAAAAATATTACATGCTCCATGTACCTACCATACCACATGTTGTAGTAATACACCAACAATGACAAACTCATTGTTGTACTAGACTGATGTATTCTAATGCCTAGATAAATATCTAAAATATATCTAGATATCCATTTTATATAGACCATGGATGATGAAAAATCACATAAGAGGTGAGATGATTTGGAGATTCTTGATGAGAACATGTTGTATAAATTTCACAACATTGACGTTCCTCAGAGTCAGATCACATGGGCCTTCAATAGAAAGGTTTTCATTCATTAATTTAATCCTTGGAGAGATGGTGTTGGATCTTAGTAGTCCAATGATACCATTAATGAATCCTAAAATGATGGAACCAAAATGGTAATGGCATTACATCATATGTAATTTCAATCAAAATGAGGCTTAATAAAAAAACATAATGGATATGGAGAGTGTCACACCACACACCAATGTGATATTTATCAGGAAATAATTTTAATAGATGTAATAATAAGGGAAAATGCATAATTATACTCCTCATTAACTCATACTGACCAAATTAAATTAAAATATATGATGATGTCCGAGATAAAATGCAATAATATATATAACCTCATCTTCTAACAAGATGTTAATCTGCATGAAAGACATCTTTACTGCATGATGTTAAACTTCATTGTCTACTAAGAACATTGTCATTCATCATTTCTTTCATTATAATATATGTTGAGATTCCCAGACCTCCATTCATTGGCCTAATTGAAACATATATCTTCTTTCACAATGATTCAAAAACATCCATAACACTAGATGTTAGACAACACGATAGATTTATTTTCATTATGAAATTAAACTGCATATCTTTTCTAAATATATGTATGGATTAATTCCCAATTTAAATGATACATATAGGTATTCCTCAATAATATATCTTGGTACAACCACCACATGAAGAAAATTCCCCTGTCCTATCCATAATTTCGTTTATGTGGTAGGAGGAACCATTATCGTCCCTTGATACTCACACTCAGCAATACTCACATTAGCTTAGGATGTTTGGTAAGGGATTTCCCATGGAAGTATGCCCTGAAGGACCATGAATTGTTCATCATGGTCCTTAATTCAATACCATAAAAGGTATAACATTATTTTTTTATACATCAAGTTAAAGTTAATAGTTTTTTTCCCTGCATGATGTAAAACTACAAATTCCTGTAGATCTCCTTGGATGGGAACAATTTTTTCGATGTTTGTCTCTTACTACACCACCATTCAATAAATACATGTTGAATGATTCATTTAATTGAAGAAAATGTAGTTAGGCCTATATTATTATTATTGGGACCACCTATAATAATCATTGGAAACAATGCACACCCCCTCCTACAAATAAGTCATATATAGATGATTTTTTGTTCAAGAGATGCATGTGGCTTGATTACTATCATCATAGGATATTTAGTGACTCATGGATCTATAATATTGTTCCCAACAAAAATAGTAAAATGTAAAAATTCCCCACTCTATGTATGGGTCAGACCTGCATAGGGAGTTTCCCATTCAAGAACTATGCTGGACTTTATTCATGTCCATGCACAATATATAGTGATGCTAAGATCTTCAACTAGTTTTCCAATCATATTAAGAAAATCTAAAAATTCCCTCCTCTACATTAAATTCATACCATCACTTGGATTATTCTTAATAAATACAAGTGTTTTGATTCCAATCAATAAAGGATTTTTAGTGACAACCATAATTTTTTTATGGGCCCTACCATAAATTACCACTTCACATTGGGGAGCCTAACTCTTTACAACATGACATTAAACTACACAGAATATTAGAAAATACACGTGGATTTATTCCTCAAATTACATATATATAGAGATTTTAGAATCAAAATTAATAGTCAAAACTCCAATATACAACAATAGAAATAAACCCCAAATTCATTGGAGATAAAACATACAAGACCAATTCACCTATTTATGAATCAAATAAATGTGTGTAATGTTTAAGTATATAATGTATCTTGTACAATTTATTTATTGAACCCCCCTTCCTTACTGCATGACAATAAACTACATGAAAAAAATCATTACCTCATGATGATAACCTACTCCAAAAATGTAATAACCACATGACATAAACTACCAGGAAAATTTCTTTCCCTCAAAAAAATAAACTTAGTTGCAAAATTCATTACAACACGAAAATAAAAAACATATAACACATCCTTAAAGCGTAAAAAACTACCTAGAACACATCCTTACCACATTTCGTTTAACTAAAATGAAGAAAATACATCCCTAATACATGTTAATGAACTATTAAGACTATTATCCACCATCTTCCATTTTTAGAGGACTATAAAGGGCCTTCCCTGGTTCATCCGGTGTATATGGTCCTTACATAATCATTTAAGCAACTCAATACAAAAATAATACATCCTGTCTCAAGTAACTTAGGATTACACAAATCATCCATAGCCCCTATAAAAGTGACATGACTTCAAGAAACACTTTTCATGACTATGCATGTTTGCCTAAGGCTCTCGCATATGTTACTATGGTTGCCAAACAAATGTGTGTATATAAAAAAGGATATTCCATTCCTTTTGAGCCTTGATGTAATCATTTCAAAAAATTAACACCTCAATGTGATCTGAACCAATCCAAGTATGGTTTTCTCATTCTATTACCCAGGAACCGAGAACCTTGATTCATGATTTACAATATTTTAATCACTCAATCATAAAGAAGGTCGTGTTCCCTTGACCCTTGGAATCCTAATTAGGATCGTTTATATCATCTCCTATAAAAGAAAATGTGTATAATGGGTTTAAACATCATCCACATTTGTAAATTATGTATGACCATAAACTCTAGCCTATAATGGTTGAAACCATAAGACCCAACCTTCTAGAGAAAGACCCACAACACATTTATGGTATGAAACAAACAAAATGAAACTTGAGAAAAATTTGAATCTCTAATAACAATATCCATCATCTTTAGTGGTTATAAAAAAATAGGGTGCAAATAAATGCATCAAAAAATCACATATAGACTAATCTATAATTCTAATAAAATCCATGATATTCTCACCAGACCTATTATTTTAGCCAAAAGTTAGAGTAATGATTTTTAACTTCTCCTCATTTTGTGAATTTGTTCACAGGGTCGTGACTTGAATATTAGTGTTCTTAAACCCTCCATGGATATTACACATTCTATAAATAATGTTTCATGAATGTGGTGCCTAAGATCACTATAAATATTTCACATCCCATGATAAACATATCTATCTTCAAGGGTACCCTTTCTTGATTGTTCATTCTTTCCTATAGCACCTTCATATGCATTTATTTCCATTAAAAAAGATTTCACACTACAAAAAGGACATTCAATTCCTTGTGAACCATAACATCGTTGTGGTAGGACTCAACACCTCAATGTTTCTAAACATCTCCCAGTATGACTTTACTATATCATTATCTTAATGAAAGAACCTATGACCATGTATTATAGTTTACAAACCAATCTATATGAGTGAAGTCAACATCCTCGATGTTATGCCCCCTTATATGGAACACTTTCTGAAGGATGGAATGCGTCATTCCATTCATGATCCATTTATGACCACAATTCATGATTCAAAACCTTAGGAAAT
Source organism: Viscum album (assembly GCA_963277665.1). Classification (NCBI taxonomy): domain Eukaryota; kingdom Viridiplantae; phylum Streptophyta; class Magnoliopsida; order Santalales; family Viscaceae; genus Viscum; species Viscum album. The sequence goes on along the minus strand of OY728141.1, from coordinate 472,909,051 downwards.
TTTCATTTATCTTCATTTTCGAATTTTAAACTGCCCTAGGGAGCCAGATCCTTTCTATGATAGATTTCCTCCCATACCCATCCTCATTTTTTGGATATCTTATTTGTCAAAAATATTTCATATAACTCATAGAGGAGTGGATATCATATTTTTCATGAACATGATATGGATTCATATGGTCATAAGCCACTTAATAACGACTTATCTTATTTTTTATAGTGTTTCATTAACCTACATTAGCCCTAGAAGCACCACGGTGGAAACTGTCATCTTAAAATGTCAAGGGACCAACCTACCTTTTCCTACCCATATCAAATTCATGGCTCAATGTTTTTTAATATGAATTACATCACCCATAAAGCAACTATCTTGGATGACCTATCACCCATTTTATTTTTACCCAAAACAGATATTACCTCTCTAAATCTTCTATAGCCCATAAAAAATATTCCCGACATTAAGAGACCCATTTCCTGAACATTAATGTTTTCATGTGGATCTTGTATATGTGATTGTGTTTAACAACCGAATTTCTTGCTTTCTAAAAGGGATTATTGATCATCCTAATCCTTGGAATCGCCGTGGATGAGCTCGATATGCTATCATGTTTTGGGTAATTCTTGGCCTATCTGTACTATATTTCATGATCATTGATCAAGTCTCATATAAGTGAACCTAAAGTAATGTATTATTAGTTGTGATATAAAATAACCTAATCATAAATAATATATGGTATGAGCTAGATGAAAATAAACTAATGAAATATCTTGTCTGATAAAAAAGTCCATAAACTAAAGAAATGGAATGTATTAGCTAGAAGACCCTAAAAACAATATATGGTCGGACGTAGTAGACCCTATACTAAATCAGTATAAAGTATGAGTTAAAAGACCATAAAATAATGTAATATCATGTCAAATTTAAAATACTTTATTCTAATTCAATATAAGGTCCATGTTAAAAGATTATAAACTATTGTGATATAATGTCTGACCTAAATTACCCTAAATAAAATAAATATAATTTCTAAGGTAAATGATCCTAAACTAATGGGATATATGGTCTAAGATAAATGACACTAAACAAATAAAATATATATTCTTATATAAATGATTATAAATAATTGAAATATAAGTTCTGTTCCAAAATAAATTAAACTAAAGAATGTCAAGTCTAAGATAAAAGATCATAAACTAAAACAATATCATGTATAAGATAAAATACCAAAAAATAAAGAAATAAATGGTAAGAGATAAATTAATCAAAACTAATTTAGTAGAGGTCTGATCTAAAAGTCTATAAAATACCATTAAATATAATATTGACTAGAAAGAATGGATGATGCTTGTGATGGAAAATATATGGACCTTGAAAAATCATGATATGCTTCCCAAGCCAATCAGATTCAATAAAAAAAATCACCCCACCCAATGGTACATATATCCTAAAATTCTTTAATATATGAAATATTAAGACTGTTGGAATAGATGTTTTAATGAATAATATTATTTAGGAGGGTATTAATGAGAATATCTCAAATAATAATCAATTTGAATTTCAACATTCAAATCCATACATTCATATTTGCTGCATATTATACATAGGATGGGTAGAATATTAATTTCACCTAATATATGATGAATAATAAAGTAATGAACATCATGGATTAATGAAAATTAGAATTAAAAAAATAATGTTTAATAGATATATTATTTGATATATGAAAAAGAAGAAGAATCTCCACGTATTAGAAACATTCCTATGAACATTGAATCGAGAAAAAGAATGAAATTTTTTGATTTAGTCATTAAATATGCTCAGATGAATCCTTGAGTTATGAATGTATCTTCTCCATTGAGGTCATAGATCAGAATATTTGAATGAAAAACATGGTTTCCCCTTCTAGAACTCAATGTAACTCATCCTCCAAGAAATGGCTTCAATCATGGCTTTGTTTACTATATCAGGGATCCCCCCACTATTCGGATATGATCTCCCCTAATATATGAATTTAACATTGAAATTTCTATAGGTCTACATGAATATGACGAATCATTGTGTTATGATCCTGATTTGTATGTTTCCCAGAATTAAAAATGTATCCTTGAGAATCCACCTCTAGCACACACTGGGAGGATTAATTTATGACTCCATAAAAGTTCATAATCTCTAAAGAGGATGACTCAACTATTACAACTCTCAATTCAATGGTTTTTTTCTTCATTCCAAGACAAACAACATTATTCACCAGGTCATACAAGGTGGAGTACTAAAAATCCTCGTATCCTTTGAAGGAGAACATCAATAAAAGTTGTCTTAATATATAATTCAGTCTATGCAATGGGGTTTTTGTTACCAAAATACAAACATCCCTCAATATTTCTCATCACACCGACTGATAAATTGATGTCATACTAGGGCATGGTCATAATTTGTTTTTTGAGAAAGTAATATATTTTGGGAACATGTTTGCAATAGAGAGATTTGTTCCCATAGTCTTTGATGACATAGGAAAGAGTTAGCCTCTACATTGGTTGATCTAGTCAGAAGTACCCCCAAGAGGGTAGGCAATAGAGCCCATGAACTATGGGGTGAATGCACTCTAACATGTGAAACAAGGTATTTTAAATCACATGATAAATATCATGTTTTCAATAGGTAATCTATGTGTGTAAATTATTTTATAAACACACATTTCTCTATCACGTCCCTAGTGAAATCCATAACCCCAACACCATATTAAGAAGAACAAGCAAAGGATTCCACTTATGAATAACTTTGCGGAACTTATGGTACCTTTTTTTGAATATTTTTATTACTCTCCACACTTGTGAACTGCTGGAATAAAATATATTTTCATGTGATATGGCACTAATAAAAAAATATTCATGATTTTATGAAGCATTCCCCTTCTCCCAAAATCACATTCATTAAGGATGATATTGTAAGAGAATAGATAAATGTATCATTAGTATCCAAAAGTGAATCTAAAAATTCCTAATTAGATGGAATGGTCACTAAAACATTTGTTGTAGGAAATCTGAACGATCAAGCTAGAACCTCAGTCTCTTCGGCTTATTGAGAAATCTTGACCAATAGTGAAGGGACATATGGAGAATCTACATTTTCTCCTACACCGCATTAAGTTGATTCAGTTTCTCCTAAATGAATTTGGTGGGGAATTATTTGTTTTTAAAATGTCATAATGTATCCCTAGAATAATCCAAACTAATATAACTATGCAAAACAATACTTGATTTAGGATTCATGGGGAAGATACAATGTCAATGCAGAACACTTTTTTCCCCATTTCATTCAATTGAAGGCTCTCCAGAAGGCACGTATGAAAAATTCACTATTATAGGAGAGCAAATAGCTTGCCTAATTGGGGATATTCTTTTAGGGGATCCATATTCTTCAGTCCCCATGTCAATATAAAATCCCCCTCCCACAGATGTACCATGGGGATAGGATTTGAGTAATGGAATGACTGGATTGTCTTAAGAATCATCACCATGAATCAATTATACATGAATTATGATGGTACATTTGTATTGTACACCGTAAAACCTTAAATATAGTAGTGATATCAGTCATAAAACTATCTCTATGGGATATAAAAACACTTTCACAGCCATTCTGTGTATTCCCCACACCACTATTTAGTGGAAAAAATTGGAATTGTGAACCCAAAACTTGATGCTTTCTACGATTCATAAATGTCATAAATGAAGACCTTATCCTTCTAAATCTTGTCATTAAATATAATTACTAGATGTGAGGTGAAATTATAAAACCCCCCTAAAGATATCTCTATATGGAATGTGATACCTCATTGCTTATCCAATTAGGTCTAAGTACAACAAGTGATCCACTATAAGCATGTGATAAGGACTGATAACATTTTTATAGCCTCACCCTATGGAATCACATCTTTTATAGTTGTACGAGTAGCCACTATAGTAAATTATTTATATTCTTATAGGGTTCCACTGAAGCTATGGATCCTCCAAAAACCAGTCACTTCCTACAATGGGGAATTTCATGAAAATTTAGAAGCAATGCCAAATAGATTGGATAATTGAAAATTATGATACAAGCATGTCCAAATCTCATAATATTGAGACAACACAATTACTATAATACAGTGATGATGGATAATCATAAAATGAGTCCCCTTCCTGGTAAAAAATGTCCAGAAATGGAGATCTTCCATAGGATGTTCAACTATTATAATATAAGAAGAGTGACGACATCATTATTGGAAACATAATAAAATTTAAATAAACCATAAGGTTGCATACCATTTTTGGATGAGGTCCATGTCAATACTGGATGAATGTGAATCCTCACAATGTAAAAACACATAATCCCATGCCTCAATACTGGCCTCACCTATATCAACGAAATTAACTATTGGAACATTCTTATTGGTTCTAAAATAGAATTGATCATAGTGTTTTATATTATCCCAAAAGTATCTCTCTTTCAAAAAAATGTGTATTAACCCACTATATCATTGCTTGTATGGTATGAGGTGGGTATTAGGGATATACAGTATGTCCATGTATTCGTATCCACCTAAATTAGCCCCTATCCATCCCATAAAACATGGATGGGGCATGAAATTGTGAAGGGTATAACCCTTATAAACATGGTGAAGGATATCACAATGACTAGCCTATATTGAGAGGATGAACCAATACATACCCCCATCAGAAAACTGAAACCATAAATAAAACAATTGAAATAGTGTGGATTATGTACCAACATAGATATATGGTGGGTAATTCTATATAGTTGGTTAAATTGATAAATATAAATATAAACTTCGTATCCCCATTACATAAACATCCCCTCCTCAACTATAGTCATGTCAGCACCGGAGGCCCTTTGAGTATCCATTGTATGGGAGGCCTTCTTCAAACTAGAATCCGTCTTAGTGTATGTATGATTGATGAAATATCCAAAATTTAGGTTCTATAGATTTACCTATAAGACATTAGAATGTTTTTTAGAATATTTACGAAGCCATGCATTGAGTATTTGGGGAGATAGTGCGTAAAGACCCGTAAATTTCAAGGAATTTTTTTCTCAAATTCTTTGGGATTTTATGAGTAAGCAGTTTTTGAAGGCACCTGATTCTGAGGCCCAGTGTGCCCGGAATCAATTTCCGAAGTTTAGCTCAGGTACGTTCAGGGAACGAACGAGCATGTTTTTCTAACTTTTGAACCAGTGCTCAGAATCGAAATCTGAGGGCACTGATGAAAGCGCAGAACCAGTATTTTCTTAAGAAGACGTTTTCTAGAGTTGTGTTTTCTCAGGAAGAGTTGTTTAAAAATGTGGTTTAAGTGTTACGTGAATAATGTTGTGTCACAAATGTATTTTTCTATGTGTTTTAACTTCCATGTGGGGGAATATCCTAACTCCTCTTGTTAGGATATTAGTGAGGTAGGGCCCACACGAGCCCCACCCCCTTCATATTCCATAACTTCCCATTAAACCCCCTCTTCCTTTTAATTTGTAACTCTCCCCTCTCCCCTCATTAATTATGCCAATACACTTAATCAATTAAGTGAGATAAGAGTTTGAATTTTTGAATTCATGGAATGAGTTAATAAAATAAGGATGAAACTTATTTTATTTTGGTTGGTTGATGTGTGAGGAAAATTGAGGAGAGAGATCTTGTGTGTTTTCCTGAAGAGCTTCATCTTCTTCACAAAGAATTCCAAGACATCGACGAAGAACGCCGTCACTGCAAGGAGAGATCGACGTGTCATCTCTTCTCCTCTCTGCAGCCGGTGTGTGATGCCATTCCAGAAGAACGACGAAACGCCCTCTTTTGACCTTCTCCCCATGTCGAAGGAAGGGAGACACCACTTCCTCCTTGGACGTTCTCCGTTAACATATACGGGGATTCACCTCACGACGCTATTTCCTGTGACGATCATTTTTCGACAACTTATTCGAGGTAGGGGTTGTTTATACGTTCAAGATTAATTTTGGAGTTCTTCGTTAATTTTGGCCGCCTGTTATCAATATAATGGGAGGAGGACAGACCGTACAAACTTGGTCGAACTTCCTCCCCTTTTTTGTTCATTGATTTTCTTCATGGCTTGAAACAGAGGTGGTGCCATTGCACTACGCAAGGTCAAGAGTACCACAGACGGACCGGGCCACGGCGGAGGAGCGGGGCACCGTCGCGCCGCGCCGGAGCACCAAAGTGGGCCGTGGCTGGGGCGGGCCGCGACGGAGGGGTGCGGCACTGTCACACCGTGCCGGACAGAAGAAAGTCGCGGCCCTTGGCCCTGGAAGTTCAGCAAAGTGGGCGGCCTGACTCACCCTGTCGTCGGTGCACCTGGTGGCGGGACCGGCAGGTCCCGTGACAGCCACCCCTGACCGACCATAATGGCTGGCCATTAACCTAGAAAACCAGGGGTTGAAACCCCCAGCCAGCACAGCAAGGCGGACCCCTTGGGTCCGCCATTTCCAGGCAAGAGGCAGCGCCCCCCCCCCCCCCCCTCGCGCCTGCTCGGTCACGAACTGAGCGCCCGGCCGAGCCGGGCCGCTCGCGCTGGGTCGGGTCTCCCGCGCCGGGCCGAGCCGCCCACGCCAGGCCGGGCCGCCCACGCTAGGCCGAGATGCTCCCAAATGGGCCGAACCTCGACCCGGGTCGGTTCGACCTATTTCGGGCCACCCTAGGGGGTTTCGGGCCAGGTCGGTCCGGGCCCAAACCCCCTAAATTCGGATAGAATCATTCAAAGGCCCATAACATGGGCTACAGATCTCTGATCGACACACCGTCAGTTTCTATGATATCCTTGGATCGAGATGTTCGTTTCAGTATATTACAGTCAAGGTTTCGGAGAACTTTGGGTATGGCCGGGTTGGTTCGAACACGAAACCAACCGGGCCCTCAGAGCGGAAACGTCTATAACATGAGTTCCGGACGTCCGATTGTCATGTCGTCAACTTATTTGGTTTCCTCTAAGTGAGATGGTTCTTTTGGATTACTTGGATCATGGTTTCGACACAGCTGGAGTATGTTCAGGTTGGTTTTACCTTAAAAACCAATAGGGCCCCTATGACGAAAAAACCAATAACTCTCAGACCAGGCATCCGGTTGACGCGTTGTCTGTCACGTTGAGTTCCTATTGATGAGACAGAACTTTAGGATACAAAAAATCTGGACTACGTTTCAGTTGATGTATCGACCCCTCTTGGCTCATGGAGCGGACCCTCCCAGAATCGAGCGTGCTGTGTGCGGGAACCCTAGATCTGGCTGAGACGATGATGATGACTACCATACTAGGATCCTCCGTGGGTTCGACGACTGTGATGGGTTCCTCCATGGGTTCGACGAAGACGTCTACCATACTAGCATCCTCCGTGGGTTTGACGACTGTGTTGGTATCCTCCGTGGGTTCGAGGACGACGTCTACGGTACTAGGATCCTCCGTGGGTTCGATGACTGTGATGAGATCCTGTGTGGGTTCGACGATGAAGTCTACTGTACTAAGATCCTCCGTGGGTTCGACGATGATGTCTACTATACTAGGATCCTCCATGGGTTCGATGACTGTGCTGGGATCCTCCATGGGTTCGATGGTGATGACTGCTATACATGGATCCTCCGTGGGTTCGGCATCGACGACTTCTATTCTAGGATCCTATGTGGGTTCGGCAGAGAGGATGATTCAGAGGTTACATCTAATCATCTACACCCCTCTTCGGAAGTAGTATACATGTGTGAGCTGAGCCTTGAATTTCAATCATTACCTTCAGTATGATTTTTTTTCTATCCTGTGTGGACTGGGTTATGCATTCCGTTGTGGACTGGGTTATGCTTTCCTTTGTGGACTGGGTTATGCTTTCTTGTGTGGATTGGATTGTGCTTTCCTGTGTGGACTGGACTGTACTTGGGCTCGAGTGTTGGAGCCGCACAGTAATTGTTGACTTAGGTATATGTATGGTCATATACCTTGGTAGTATGATTGTATTCTTTCCTTTGTGGTTTATCCTTTGTGGATTCTAGGTGACCTTCGGGGGTCTCGGGGTCCCTACTGAGTATCGTATACTCACCCCTGCATAGGCTATGCATGCACTACGATGTGTTGGATGCAGACGACGTACATCACTGATCGTCATGGAGGATCGTGGAGCTAGACAGTACCTGGAGTTGGACCACTGGGCGGGACATACACGGAGCGGACGGCTGGACCCGAGGAACTGATGAGACAATCTGTACCCACCCTTCAGGTGGGGTTTCGAGTGGATGGCTTAGTGTTTATGATTTACTTCACAGTAGCTGTACTTTCCTTTAAGTTTTACTTTACTTTAATTTTGATCCGTATTCTGGCTCATTTACTTTCTTGCACATACTTTTGTACTCAGTTTACTTAGTGTTTACTTCAGCTTGAATACTCTGTGGTGTTTGTTTACTTTTTAAAGGCAATGTCTTCCCTTTTATTGGGATTTACACCTTTGGTGCTAGTCTCCAGCCCCTGGCCTATGGATGGAGAGCTTGGGGTAGTCACGGCACAGGCCCTGAGGACGGGTCGTGACAAATTGGTATCAGAGGAGTTTGGCTCTACCGCAGAACTCAAGACTCTGATCTTTCTTCTATGTGAAGCAATAATGTTAAGGGTATTGAGTGTGGTTATCAGTCCAGGGAGTCCAGTGTTGGTGTGGCGGCCGACGTATCCATACACCAGGACCCTGACTTCTGATTTCCAACTCAATGCACGAAAACATTGATTTCATGTGTGTTTCAAAAGTTTTCTTTGTGATTACTTTGAGTTAGCTCACCAGGTATACTGTATTAACCATGGCGCACCTATTTCTTTTCAGGATGGCCCCACGATGGCAGCCAGCGAGGGTTCCCAGTTTCGTGTGAGACGGCAGCCCACCGAACGACGAGGCCTCGGTGCAGGGCCCCAATACATTGGAGGAACCAGTTGTACCTCTACCCACCAAGCCGCCGATGCTACCAGCCCCAGCAGCTAAGATTGCACGCCGCCTGAGTGCACTGCACGAGTTTCAGCGTCAGAGACTGCCCAGGTTCCGCGGAGAGACGGATCCTCAGGCAGCCGAGGATTGGCTGGAGGCTGTTGATCGAGTCTTCAGGTTACTAGGGACACCAGCTGACCTCATGGTGATCCTTGCAGCGAGTCACCTACACGCAGTAGTAAGTAGACGGTGGATCCTGATGCTCCAAGTGCACGACGAGGCATCACTTCTTTGGACGGACATCGAGAGCCACTTCCACTCGGAGTTTTTTCCAACCACCCTCTGTGCGGTGCACATTCAGGAGTTACTGCAGCTGTGGCAGGGCATCATGACGGTAGCCCAGTAGTCGACAAGATTTACTGATCTCTTGCGCTACTCCACAGACAAGGTACGGGACCCATTCTTCCGGGCCTGGACCTTCGAGCAGGGACTGAGGCATGAGACCAGGGCTTCGATGATCACCCTCAGTATCCCGACGTAGGCGGGGGTGCTGGAGAGATCCCTTATAGTGGATAGTTCTCTCGCCGAACAGTCACCAGCGGTGAGACCCTCCGCAGGACGACCCGTAGTGGAGTCTTCTGTAGATGGCAATAGACAGATGACGCAGAGGTCAAAGTGGTCCAGACCATCAGATGAGCAATCATAGGGAACGGGTTTGTTTGTGCGGGGCACACGAAATAGAGCCAGCCACACGAGGAGTAGATAGTGTTATGTATGCGGCGGGTAGGGTCACATGGCTCGAGACTGCCTGACATGCCCTACAGATGAGAATTAGGTAGTAAAGGGACCTCCCAGGCAGAGGTTCGACCATGGTGGTCTGCAGGGAGTAGGTGGATGTGGAGGAGGAGCCGACCGAGAAGCGGGTGGTGGGCGACGCTTTGAGGCCCACCACCACCACCACGAGGAAGACCACCCCGACTGTAGGGAATGGGTGGATAGGGGAGAGCTTAGCTTCAGGCAGCTAAGGAAAACGACCATAGACCTCTAGGAGTAGATGGACAGGAGCGGGACTAGCTCCAGACATGGAGACTTTTGTTCATGTCTCTTCTAGCTTTGTTGATGTTTTGTGTCTTTGTACCTTGTGCTGTAGTAATAAAAGACACTTTTTCTTGTGACATTTTGTTCCCTTTTATTTTTTATGTAGTTGATACTAAGAGGTTCCAGTTTAAACTGTTGACTTGACCCTCAATTTTGAGATACCTACTAGAGGAGACCTAGTGACCACACACTGATACCGACAGTGTGACTCAACCCTTGGAGGTGAGAGTAACTGTTGGATCTCTTAGTAGTAGCATCGAGGCCTTACGATGTCATCCATGGCATGGATTAGTATCATTCATGTCAGGATTGACTGTATTAGGCAAGGAATGTGGTTCATTCAGGGGATGAGACTGGATTTCATTTATCGACAAAGATGAAATCATAGCAGCTCTTGTAGGACCAGAGAAGGTTCTAGTCATCCAGGAGCGGATGAGGATAGCTCAGAGCTGACAGAAGTCTTATGCTGATAGGAGGCGGAGACCACTAGAGTTCGAGGATGGCGACCAAGTTTTCTTACAGGTCTCACCACAATGTGGTTTACGGAGATTTGGCCCGGGTAGCAAGTTGTCTACGAAGTTCATCGGACTCTTCTAGGTCTTCAACAGGGTAGGCGATGTGGTTTACAGCTTGACCCATCCACCTCAGTTGCACCAGGTTCATGACATCTTCTACGTATCTCAGCTGAGGAGATACGTGCACGACCTGAATCATACCATCGACCATGGGGAGCTGGACGTCGAAGACAGGGCTACATTTGCAGAGGTTCCAGTGGAGATCGAGGATCGACAGGATCGGGTCCTATGTGGACAGTCGATTCCTTAGGTTCACATCAGGTGTCAGTACGGGAACCTCTAGGAGAGCACTTGGGAACGAGAGGCTCAGATGCGTACTCAGTACCCTCATTTGTTTCCCTAGTTTGTAATGTATCTTTACGGGGACGTAAGGCCCTGAGGATGGAGTAATGTAAAGACCTGTAAATTTCAAGGAAATTTTTTTTCATAAATTCTTTGGGATTTTATGAGTATGCAATTTCTGACGGCACCCGATTCTGAGGCCTGGTGTGCCTGAAATCAATTTCTGAAGTTTAGATCGGGTACGTTCAGTGAACGAATAAGTGGGTTTTTCTAACTTTTGAACCAGTGCTCGGAATCAAAATCTGAGGGCACCGATGAAACCGCAGCACTGGTATTTTCATAAGAAGATCTTTTCTATAGTTATGTTTGCTTGGGAAGAGTTGTTTAAAAATGTGGTTTAAGTGTTACGTGAATAAAGTTGTGTCACAACTTTATTTTTCTATGTGGTTTAACTTCCATGTGAGGGAATATCCTAACTCCTCTTTTAGGATATTAGTGAGGTGGGGCCCACATGAGCTCCACCCTTCAAATTCCCTAACTCCCCATTAAACCCCCTCTTGCTTTTAATTTGTAACTCTCCCCTCTCCCCTCTTTAATTATGCCAATACACTTAATCAATTAAGTGAGATAAAAGTTTGAATTTTTTAATTCATGGCATGAGTTACTAAAATAATGCTGAATATTATTTTATTTTGGTTGGTTGTTGTGTGAGGAAAATTGTGGAGAGAGCTCTTGTGTGTTTTCCTGAAGAACTTCATATTCTTCATGAAGAACGCCAAGTCTTCGACAAAGAACGCCATCGCCGCAAGGAGAGATCGACCTGTCCTCTCTTCTCCTCTCTACACCCGATGTGTGATCCCTTTCCCGAAAAACGACGACATGCCCTCTTTCGATCTTCTCCCCGCGTCAAAAGAATTGGAGACGCCGCTTCATCCTCGGATGTTCTCCATCAACATATACGGATCTTCACCTCACAACGCCATTTCCCGCGATGATCATCGTTCGACAACTTCTTCGAGGTAGGGGTTGTTTTTATGTGCAAGATTAATATTGGAGTTTTTCATTAATTTTGGCCGTTTGTTATCAATATAACGAGAGGAGGACGGACCGTACGAACACGGATGAACCTCCTCCCCTTTTTTGATTGATTTTCTTCGTGTCTTGAAACAGAGGTGGTGTCGTTTCACAGCACGAGGTCAAGAGAACTGCGACCAGAGCGGGCCGCGGTGAAGGAGCACGGCGTCTTCGCACTGCGCCGGTGAGACCGAAAGAGGCCGCGGTCGGAGTTGGGTCGCAGTGGATGATTGCGGTGCCACCGCGCCGTGCCAGAGAGAAGGAAGCTGCGACCCTTGGTCATGGAAGTTCAGCAAAGGAGGCGACTGGACTCACCCAGCCGCCGGCGCACCTAGAGGCGGGACCAGCAGGTCACGCCGCAGTCACCCCCGGCAGGCCTTAATGGTCGGTCGTTAACCTTGAAAACCGGGGGTTGAAACCCCCGGCCAGCACAGCAAGCCAGACCCCTCGGGTCTGCCGTTTCCAGCAAAGGGGCGGTGCCCCCCCCCCCCCTCGCGCCTGCTCGGTCACGAATTGAGCGCCCCACCGAGCCAGGCCGCTCCCGCTGGGCCGGGCCGCCCGCGCCGGGCTGGGCCGCCCGGGTCGGGGCGGGACGCCCGTGTCGGGCCGGGCCACCCGAGCTGGGCTGAGCCGTGCCAGCCGGGCCGGGACGTTCCTAAACGGGCTGGACCCGGACTCAGTTTGGGTCAACCCAGGGGGTTTTGGGCCGGGTCGGTCTGGGCCCAAATCCCCTAAATGTGGATAGAATCGTTCAAAAGACCATAACATGGGCTACAGACCTCTGATCGATGCACCTTCAGTTGCGATGAAATCCTTGGATCGAGACGGTCGTTTCAGTATATTACACTATAGTTTTTGGAGAACTTTGGGCATGGCCAGGTTGGTTCGAACACGAAACCAATTGGGCCCTTGGTGCGGAAACGCATATAACTTGAGTTCCGGACGTCCGATTATCGTGCCATCAACTTCTTTGGTTTCTTCTTAGTGTGACAGTTCTTTTGGATTACTCCACTCGCGGTTTTTACATATCTAGAGTACGGTCAGGTTGGTTTTATCTTAAAAACTAACCAGGCCCCTGGGATGAAAAAGTCAATAACTCTTAGATCGGGCGTCCGATTGACGCGCCATCTATCATGTTGAGTTCCTATTGACGAGATGGAAAGTTGTGATACATCAACACCATACTACGTGTCAGTTGATGTATTGACCCCTCTTAGCTCATGGAGCGGACCCTCCCGGAATCGAGCGTGCTATGTGCGGGAACCCTAGAACTGGTTGCGACGAAGATGACGACTATCGTACTAGGATCCTCTGTGGGTTCGACGACTATGTTGGGATCCTCCGTGGGTTCGACGAAGACGTCTACCATACTAGGATCCTCCGTGGGTTCGACGACTATGCTCAGATCCTCCGTGGCTTTGACGACGACATCTACCGTACTAGGATCCTCCGTGGGGCGGACCCCTCTTGGCTCGTGGAGCGGACCCCTCTTGGCTCATGGAGCGGACCCTCCCAGAATCGAGCATGATGTGTGAGAGAACCCAAGAGCAGGCTATGACGAAGATGATGACTACCGTACTAGGATCCTCTGTGCGTTCGACGAATATGTTGGGATCCTCTGTGGGTTCGACGACAACGTCTACCATACTAGGATCCTCCGTGGGTTCGACGACTGTGTTGGGATCCTCCGTGGGCTCGACGACGACGTCTACCGTACTAGGATCCTCCGTGGGTTTGACGACTGTGCTGGGATCCTCTGTGGGTTCGATGAAGACGTCTACCATACTAGGATCCTCTGTGGGTTCGACGATGATTTCTACTGTACTAGGATCCTCCATGGGTTTGACGACTGTGATGGGATCCTCATTGGGTTCGACGACGATGACTACTATACATGGATCCTCCGTGGGTTCGGCAGCGACGACTTCTATACTAGGATCCTTTGTGGGTTTGGCAAAGATGATGAATCAGAGGTTACATCTAATCATGTCCAACCCTCTTCAGAAGTAGTATACCTATGTGAGATGAGTCTTGACTTTCAATCATTACCGTCAGTATGATTGTTTTTCTATCCTATGTGGACTGGGTTATGCTTTCCTTTGTGGACTGGGTTATGCTTTCCTTTGTGGACTGGGTTATGCTTTCCTGTGTGGATTGGGTTGTGCTTTCCTGTGTGGAATGGGATGTACTTGGGCTCGAGTGTTGGAGCCGAACAGGAATTGTTGACTTAGGTATATGTATGGGAATATACCTAGGTAGTGTGATTGTATTCTTTCCTTTGTGGTTTATCCTTCGTGGATTCTGGGTGACTTTAGGGGGTCTCGGGGTCCCTACTGAGTATCATATACTCACCCATGCACGGTCTATGCCCGCTCTACGATGTGTTGGATATAGATGACGTACAACGTTGATCGTGGTGGAGGTTCGTGGAGATGGACAGTACCTGGAGGTGGACCACTGGGTGGGATGTACACGGAGCGGACGGCTGGACCCGAGGAGATGAGGAGATAATCTGTACCCACCCTTCATGTGGGGTTTCCAATGGACGGCTCGGTGTTTCTGCTTTACTTTACAGCAGTTGTACTTTCCTTTTAGTTGTACTTTACTTTCATTTGGGTTTGTAATCTAGCCCATTTACTTTCCATCACTTACTTTTGTGCTTAGTTTACTTAGTGTTTACTTCAACTTGGATACTTTGTGGTGTTTGTTTACTTTTTAAAGGCAATACCTTCACTTTTATTGGGATTTACGCCTTTGGTGCTAGTCGCCAGCCCCTGGCCTATGGAATGCGGGCTTGGGGTAGTCACGGCATGGGCCCCAAGGACTGGTTGTGACATAGTGAGCCTAGAAACCCTCAATGTAGATATTTTTAAAAATATTAATAAGATTATATCATGAGGACTCAATTTCCATCAAAACATGAATAACTCTTGAGTGGAATCATATATCATATATTTTAAACCATGATTAAGTTCTAAACTTTGTGTTTACACTAAACATGAAACAAATTTTCATCACAATGAGTATTTCTCAGAGATGAGTTGGTGGGGCCTTATTTGGTGGAATAATTAATTAAATAAAAATTTAATTAAAATTATAACCTAACCCTCCTTGACACTCATGTTGGGTGCATGACACACCAAATAGGATAATTTTATCATCTCTTTTCCCACTTTTTCTATGAATTACCAATTCTGAATCAACATAACATGCTACTACCAATCTTGATTTTTACATAGATTATCATTTGATCAGGGAGATATATGATCTATGTGTCATTATACACAATATGTTTTAGTGTTTCACCCTCCAGTTAGGATATTTTTATTTTTCGTCCGGGTACCTATCATTATGAAATTGTTTAAGTTTGTAGAGCCCAAATACAACAGATACATATCCCTCTAATGTTGATATGTAGGTTTCAAGGTATAATGGTGTGAATCTCATGATTTTTCAAGAAAATAATGACTATAATTACCATATACACATCATATATTCTGGATAGACATGTCATTTATCCAATTCTGTTTGGGGAATAATACTTTTGTTATTTAAATGCAATTTATGGGTGTTAAATTCCGTGTATTTACCACGTGTCATGTGGACATGGGATTGGTCTTATGATATCCAAGTAAAATTTCATGGCCATGTATAATTACATAGGGAAAGGACATGATCTCAGGGTCTATTTAAAGGACATGGGAAAACTTGATGGACAATGAACATTCATCTTGAACACTCAGTGTAATATGGGATACCTGATATGTGAGGGACACAATTACAAGGTTATGTAAAAGAGTATAAATAGTCTTTTCCATGGTAAATGGGAACAAAATTTATTAGCTATACAGATTTTGTACCCCTACATGGGTTGGAAAAAATGTATACCACATACAATACAATGTTCTCTGGTAAGATCACTCATCGTGCATATCGTCTTGCACATTATGTACTCTGTTGGGTTCTTCCTCCTTCCATATCTCGATGTCTGGAAAATGGGTTTAGTCTTTTGATTATAATATCCTTACCAATTATACACCTAAAAAATTATGGTGGATTTTTTAGGCCCAAGAGATACAAATTGGCATTTATGGAACATGAATCTTGTTTTTTGGTACTTAAAATTGTGTAGAGATTGTGTTGTATCACTAGATTGATAATGGGGCTAGTACAATTCCACTTTGTTTTAATATATGGGTCCTCTAGATTATTTGGGTAGGTATATTGG
Source organism: Viscum album (assembly GCA_963277665.1). NCBI lineage: Eukaryota > Viridiplantae > Streptophyta > Magnoliopsida > Santalales > Viscaceae > Viscum > Viscum album. Next base: position 472,892,845 of record OY728141.1, on the reverse strand, counting down.
TGTGTTTTATAACATATATTCTAAGAATGGTACTCTCCTATGGGATCTGAGAATTTGTTTCTCTTTACTATATTTTTTGAAAGAGATAGGAGTCCTTGTGTGGTGGGTGTTAGTTCTATTCATTTGGGTACTTATTATACAGTTGGTTCTCCTAATATAGATTATGGATAGGGTTCCCCATATCATTATTTTAATTATAGATACAACTTCCCTTTATTGTTAGGGAATGATCCCTCCCTACATCATGGTCGGATAGCTTAGGTACTCCACCATTGGATTAGGGTGTGTGTCCTCTATCTATAGAGGTGGTACTCCCTAGTCATGTTAGGGTGCAGGACCTCTATCTTTTGTTTCATAACTCCCATGTCATTCAAGGGTGTGGGTCCTCCATGCGTGTTTATTTGGTAGGGTTTGTACTCACCAATCGAACAATGGAGCAGGTCCTCTAGTATGGGGACCTTACTACCCTACCATATCAAGTTGTGGGTCCCCCATAGTAATTGTGATGGTGGAGTTTTACTCCCATGTTGTTCCAGGGATAAGTCCCACTAGACATAGAGTGGTACTCCCCTATCATACCATGTTACAATTCTTGTATTATCTGATTTTCACTACCCTATCATTCCATGGTGAAAGTCCTCACTTATAGATTATTACTCCACCATATTTGGGTGACAGTGGGGAGTCGGTCCTTCATTTGAGTCAAATATCCTCCATCTATTGAGTAATTCTTCGGGTTATGGGACCCTCCACAAGTTATGTGAAATAAATTTTCTCGAGTAGGGATCCATCAACAATTTATAGTGGCAATGGGAGGTCATCTTTACTTGGGATTATTTATCTTGAGCTTGGCACAAGGTTGAAAATGTTAAAAATATGGTTTTGGGAAATAGCGATGGATCAATTCAGTTGTTCTATAAGGAGTGTATCTCTCTCACAGGTTCTATCTGGGACGAAAGAGATTGTAGACTATGTCCTCCTTTTTTTATGTGTTACCAATTGAGATATTGAGTAGAATCATATTACAATCCATGGGGTTAGTACCTTGTGGAACTCTGATTTTGAGATGAGTATATCAGTGTGATTATGGGAGTCCTTGTGAGGTTGTGGTTTTTTATAGAAGACAACCCTTGTGTAATGAGGTAACATGTCATGTGTAGACAATGATGGATCTTGAGGGAGATTTTCTATTGACTATGTTCCCTATGTCACAATAGAGAGAATTTTTGTCAATAAATGGATCCTTTTTATTTTGGGTTTTTGGAGCGCCTACATAATTTTTTATACTCACCCATACTCGGTCTATGACTACACATGTTTCCAATTTTGTAGAATAGATTTATTTTCATAGATCTTTTAGAGAACTTAATGTATATGGAACTTAGTGAGCTAGACCGAATGAGGTGCTTACTGATGTTGGGAAATTGATTTTCCGAGTAGTTTCATTTTATAGTGACCCCACCATTAGATAAAGTTGGATTATTTTATAGTATTATTTTTGTGGGTGTGTGCTTTTTTATTTTCACACTTTTAGTACATCTAATGCACTCTGGTATGAAATAGTTTTATGAATGGATTTTAGTTTCACGATTTCTATATCTCTAAATTGTTGCATCATGGTGTGTGTGTGTGTGTGTGTATAGATTCATTAAAAAAATTACTCCCATATATTTGATATAACTACTTGAAACTAGTTTTCATACCTTGTACTATCATAGGTGGGCTTCAAGAGTTATGTATCAAACCTCGCTGGGTTGGATCGTGACAAAGAGGTATCAGAGAGGGTTCAACATTTTTAACGATGTGTCATGAACTTGGTTTGGGTTTCATAGTGACAATACAAATGTGTCTTGAATTTTCCTCATAGTTCAGAGGTTCTACTTCTTTTTTGGTGGATGAAGAATCCATTCATTAGGACTTTGAAAACCTATATTTAGATTTGGTAAATTATCACACTGGTGAAAAGGGTATAATGGTACATGAATCATATTGGGTTGGTTTTTTATTTTTACTTTTCCATATTGAGTTAGATCTCAAGATATACTCTTTCACTATGGTTTGTCTTCATTTTATTTATAAATGTCACCATTACAACAACTTGATAGGGTTCCATAGTAGGATTATTGTGATGATATTTCCTATGATGGGGCTTCAATGAATTGCAATTATTCAAATGAGGTTCCTCTGGGTTGTCCACCGATTATGTCGCCATCTAATGAGTGGTAGGTTGTTATAGTTGAGTATGAGGAGGATTTACACATGTTTATTATGTTATATGAGTTCTATAAGAGGTGACCTCTAAGGCACTGGGGTTATCAAGAACCCCATGAAGTTGATGACTGACTCAAAGAAGTAATACATGGTTTATGCCACATGAGGACACCTCATGACCAATCGGTGTTCCTATTGGTGATCCATCTCCTTAGATCAACAAAGAGATATTGGATTTTAGGTAAATAGTCGCATGATGAAGATATATTCACTTGGTTGGAGTTCAAGATACTCTTCAAGGATGAGTTTTAACCAACCACATTTTGTTTGGTGTATATCGCAGATCACCTACAACTTCTACATGGTTGCATTACTATGGAGGAGTACTCAGTGAGGTTAATCGACGTGTCACAATACTCCCATGAAATGTGGATAGACATATTATTCATATATCATACCATAGAGTAGGTAATACATATATATGACCGAGCATGTGTGGTAACCTTATTCCATCCCTCGTAGACTAGATTATTAGAGTGATATTTGGTCATAGAGAAATTCCATGATAATTGATAGGTTCATTTGGGCCATAGTGTTGGTCACAATGTTGTGGAATCTATAGTATTTGGAAGATGAATATTGGTTGGATTGTTGTGAAAGAGGAATGCCCATAAAAGTATTAGGCACAAAGACATGTATCACAAGATAACCCTCTAGAATTAGGTCAACTATAGAAGTGGTGGTGTTATGTATTTTATGATAGGGGAATCATGCTAGAGATTGTTTTACCCACTATGATTCTAAAAGGGAGCTAGTTTATTGATTCCTAAGAAGAGGAAATGTTTAGATTAGGTAGTTATAAAATTTTGGGGATGTGGTAGAGAATATGGGAGAGTATAAGTATCCAATAAGAATTTTATTGTTGTTTCCAACACCACCTCCAGGTGGTCCATGCTAGGATCAAGTAGCTGGGGGACATGGATGAAGATAGCTATAGATAGTAGTGTCCTTTAACCCAGATTATCTATGGATTAATATAGGTACACTCTATATCCTTATTACTTAGTATATTAGTAATTATTAGACATTATTTTGTGTTACTATTTTCTCCCATATTCTTGATCAAGGATTAATTGGGGTGACACGGGGCATTGGAGTAGCCATGTGTTGGTTTTTTTCATCCAAGATTTTAATAAATGATAAATAGCCCCCCCCCCCCAAGATTCAATTATTCGATGTGTGGTAAAACATGAGGAAGATTTAATGACTCCCAAAGAGGATATTATCGAATTATGATGGATTACTCCCTCTAAAATGTCTATTTGGGGTTTGGGGATGTGTTTTTGGCTTTAGACCGAGGGGCCAATAAGGCACAATGTGAGGTTTTGGGTGTCCCATTATTAGTACCATTCATGCTAGTACTATTATTTGAAGTATTTTTTTCCCATGAGGAAAAGTGAAGCTTTCCGCAATTATGGTTTATTTTTGGAATGTGTCCAAAACCATGAAGGTGAGTAAGTACTACCCAAAGAATATAGTGTCGACTTTTAATGAATGTGTTCTGTAGATTTTTTTGTTTAGGGATATGATTTTTAATAGAGTCTTGTAGAATGTATGAGTATTTCTAGTTGACTTTTTTTTCTTGTTCATTATGTGTGGTTACCCTATTGTAGAGAGTGACTCACTTATAACAATTATATAGAGGAACATTTAGACCCTAAATTTTTTTCCACATTATGGATTAGATTCCTGGTATCCATACATAGTTGGGATGCCATACGTCGAATTGGTGGTGTTTTTGTTTTGGTTTAATCATTTTCCATGAGAGGCAATGATTTTTGGAGTATTCCATGTGCTTTGTGTGTCTAGATTTTCATTCATGGATGAGTCATTTCTTATTTCTTCTTCATTGTAACCCTTGCGTGATCAGAATAATCCTTCTATAAATGATTTTAAAAGAGGATATTAAGTATTTATCTCGAGTTGGATCTAAATTGTGGGGTTGTGTTGGTATTTTCATTAGGATAGCAAGGTGGTGTACCATTAGATATTGTAACAACATATGTACAGTGGTTCTTGATTACATTCCACCTTCCACATCTGATGAGACATGTTCCCACTTATTAAATTTTTTTGAAATGGTGGGATGTATATGCACACATTGTTTGGCCATAGGTGTTCATTATTTTCATTCATTGAAGCAACACATGAACCCCTTGTGATCTCATAAGTGTGGTATTTCCATAGGAGCAATAATTTTATTCCCTCACGCATTAAAATTCTCTTTTTGAGGAAGAAAATCCATAAGGGTCAGGAGAATTTAGAGACTTGATGTTGACTTGTATGACTTTTTCATATTTAGGAAAATATTTTCAATGTAAGAAACTGAGTCGGTGAGGAGATTCAAGGCCTCAAAAACCTTTGGTTGTTTATTTTTAAAATTATTAATCATATTTTATCACAAACACGCAATTTCCCTTAAAAAATGAATAACTACTATGAGAAATATATGATCAGATTTTTGAAACTATAGCTATGTTTTAAACATTATGTTTACCCTAGGTTCATCATAAAGTTGTCTATGCTAGGGGTTTTGATCATAGAAATGTTGGTAAGGCTTTATGTTGTGGATTAAATAATAAAAATAAAATTTAATTACAAATATAAACTATCCATCTCATCCCCTTATGTTGGTAACATGAAAAACCATGGTGGAGAAGCATATCCTCACTAGTTCCCTTTGGTGATGTAGAACTAACACAAAATCAATTAAGTGAGGTACTATTGATCCCAATTTTTTTGATGATGATCATCATCAGATCAAGGAGCAGAATGATATGGGCATCGGTTATTACCCAAAGAATCAATGTGTCTCCACTGAGGTAGTATGTTTTTTATTTTTAGACTTGAACCATGTGGTTATAATTTTTTTAATGTTGTAGATCACAAATACTATTGCTAGATATCTGTCCTTGTTTGATATACATGTTTCATTGTAAATGGGGTAAATCAGGCAATTTTAAAGGTAATTTATGACTATAATTAATTTATACACATCATTAATTCCATAGAGGTACATATTTTAATTCGTCAATCTGGGGAACAATACATTTAGGGTATACATGCGAGGTACCATGGGTAAACTCCATGTAGTAACCCATTGTCATGTGTTCATGGGACATGGATTTGGATCACTATGTAAATTTATATGGATGTAAAAAAGTCCATGACCAATGTAAATAGACATTGGGTTTGATACATGGACACCATAAAACCACATTTACAAGTGACTGATTAGTCAGAACTCACATTGTTGTATGGGATACACAGCATGTGAGGGACACTTTTGGCCAACCATGTGAAATAGGTTAAACTTCCCAGAGTCGGATGATGTGATACCCAGTATGTATTGACTCAACTCGATGTTTACCCCTAAAATAGATTGAAAACCATGTATGATGAATACATTTCCAGGGGCTTGCGGTGGATCACATGATGTGTGGACTATAGTGCATGTCTTGTACTCCTTTTATATATTCTTGAGATCTTCCTCCTTTTGTTTCTCATTCTTTTGAACTCGGATTTAGTCTTTAGAGTACCATATTCATAGTGGGTTTCCACATTTATCATGATAGTGGCCTCCATTTTTACCTATGATATATGATGTAGAATGTTTTGATCCAAATTCTTGTTTAGTGATGAATAACATTATGTAGTGACATAGTTGTATCAATGGGTTTACATTGGGTTCGTACCCTTCTCTGTTATTAGGATGTGTGTCCCCTAGACTCTTTGTGTTGGTAGATCGGTATGGTTCGTAAGAGATATGTCAGGATTGGTACTCCCCTATGGAATAAAAGAACATGTTTCCCATACCTCTTCACATAGTAGATATGGGACTCCCACATGGTGATCACAGGTTATGTATATTTGGGTAGTTATTACTAGGTCGGTACTCCCCTAATTGACAATAGAAAAGATACTTGTTTTATTTGTATATTTTTAGATATACCCCCTACATTTTTTAGGGGAAGTCCCTATATTATTAAGCTTCAGATATAGTTTGTACTCAACTATGGGGCATGGGTGCATTTCCACTATCATGGAGTGAATACACTCCTTTCGTGTCAGTTTTTAGGTCCTCCAGGTATGGAATATAGTTATAGTATGTAATCCCATATCATGTTATGGGTTGTGTTCTCTATCATTGGTTTCAGAACCTTCCTGTTAGTTCAGGGTGTGGGTCTTCCATATGTGGGTTTTAGGAAGAGTTGGAATTCCTATATTGTTCATGGTAGTATGTCCACTTGTATAGGGTTAGTAATCTATTTTCATGTTAGTGTGTGGGTCCCCCATAGTAATCATGTTGGCATAGTTGTACTGCCCAGTCAAACGAGTGTGTGGTTGTACTTTCCACATACTGTTACTCCCCTATTGTACTATGGTTCAGGTCCAATATTTTCTATGATTCACTACCCTTTAATTCTAGTGACTTGTTCGTCACCCACTGAGTAGTGGTCCCCCTTCCCTGGGAAGTAGTGTGGAGTGGGTTCTTGTTAAGAGTTACTCCTCACTCAGCAAATAACTACAGTTACAAGGAGTGAGAATCTCATCTATTAACAAGTGATACTAGTACTGGAGAAGTACTCCCACAACTATGTGCTGTTTTGAGGGGAGAGCCTCTCCAAATGGGCTTCCTTACCTTGAGCTAAGATTAATGTGTTAATGGTTGGAGCACAAGTGTTGGGAACTAGAGATGGACCATGTGAGTTTTTTCTGAAGGATCGTATCTCTTATATGTGTTCCATCTACATGGATGAGAAAATGGACTCTCCTTTCATGGTTATATATGTTACCATTTGAGTCATCATGTAGAATATGGTCACTAGTCAAGAGGATAGAACCTCATGATACTTGGAGTCTGATAAGACAATATATGGGTGATTCTATGAGAGCATAGGGTGTTTTCCTATGTGTTGGTCGAAACTCCATGTGGTGTAAGATTTCTTCTCTTGTATAGACAAGGTTTTTATGATATAGATTTTATCCTTCATTTTGGTTCCCTTTTGATTGGTAAAAAAGACTACTTAAATTTATATTCCCCAACTTCTTTTGGGTTTTTAGGTCCTTACTAGGTATTTTTATACTCACAACTGCATAGGATTTTCAAACACATGTTGTGTCCTATGAAAACCATAGCTCATTAGAAGGAGTCCATGGATGAACTAATGTTGGAAGATCATAATAAGTTAGGCTCACCTAGGTGTTAAAGTAAATGGGATGAGGATCCATCCAATATTCTTATTTGATATTGATCCCCTCCTCCAGAGTAGGTTGTATGCATTTATATTTTTCATTTGGGGGGAATGTTTTTTTTGTTTTCATTGATTTTATTACTTCTACTGTACTATATTTTGGGATATCTTTAGGCATGAATTTTATTATAAATGGTTTTATATCATTACATGGTTTCATTGAGGTGTGTGTGTGTGTGTAAAGGTTTATTAGGAAATGTATTGCCATATATGTGATATTCCTAAATGGTTTTAGTCACTAAACCCAGACCTATTAGAGGTCGGATTAGGTTTTTACAGTGTAGAACCCATCAGGATGGGTCATGAAACCACCCTTGTTTGGAATGGGATATCTATTCTGGGATGCAGCTCTTTTGCAAGGTCCTTTTCAACAAGCTTTTCCAACTACTGAGTAGTAGGATGTGTCATCATTAATTCATCCCTAGAAGGATTTGGTGGAATTAAATATTCATAAATCCTACCTAATATAGGTTCACTATATATGTTCTCTTCATCCCAATAGATGATTCCCACATATCCATTAATATTGTGAAAGTTGTTTTTGTATGGGATCTAGGAAATGAGAATTTCCATCATGAGACCCTATTTAAAATAAGAAGAAATCTACGAGATACAGATGTCTTTTTTACATTCAAAACTGCATCAGCTCTAAATAGAATTTAGAATAATAGCATTGTACCAAGAATGACCATCCACAGTCAATTCAACATCAACTTCCTGACCAGATGTCCAAATTGAGAATCCACCTACTCTTCTAGATATAGGTATATTTCCTCATGACTGGATGGTACATATGAACATGCCCATAATGTCCATCATCAATCTCAATAATTTCTATGGGAATGTAATTCAGTATATGACAATATTCATGGTCTCCTTTATTGATAAATTGGCCCCCTTAGGAGAAGTTTTCTTATAAGGTGTCAATATTTCTCTAAACCCATGAGTGGGGTATGAATTACGATTTTGGTGAAGTAATTGAAATATTATAGGTAATTATGAACCCATAAGGTTGTACAATATAGGATATGGGTATTACCATGAGCATTATCCACATTATGTCTACTAGTATCACCTTATATGACCAGACAACATGATGGGTTGTATCATCTACACTTGATAAAATATAATCATGGTGGTCTATTTTTACTTTTAATCCATCCTTGAGGAATAGTGATAAGAAGTGAAATGGGAACCAAAAGTCACCTGAAATATACTAATTGATTAATTTTAGACTAATAAAATAAAATCATGTAAAATGGAAGAAATAATAAACTACTAGCATCATGTGAATATCATGAATCAAAAAGGAATGCATGAATTTTGTAAAGGAGTCATGAATCACTTTTTCATCAATGATCACATGGGGTGAATTACCATATATGGAATCTAACAATTTTATGACCCCTTGGAACTCAAGAACACATGACATGGACATGTTCATGTCAATCACATGACAATAAGGTTATCATATGATCTTGTATGTAGACCCCATGATATCCCCAATAAATTCACAAATCCTCATGGATGATGATCAATAAGTTTTTTATATAGTGTTTTTAGTCTAGTTTGAGCAAGGTATTGGGATAATGTGGTATTGCAGAACATTCCTCAAGAATGTTGTATCATGGGAACGTCTCATGATCAGGACATGTAGAATGGTCTTTCCATGATAGAACATAAAGGAAATAGGGTTAAGGATCTATAAGAGTGGTTATATATTAAAATATAGTCTCCCTATACTACCTTATATATAGAGAATATTGAGTAATACCAAGAGTGACCCGATAGATGAAAGATCCCTAATACATCAAATCAAAAAAATGATTAATACACATGTGGATGTTTACATTCCTCATAACCATGTCATTAACCCTATGAACATATCTTTTGATGGGGGTTGGGGGATTTGTTGACACCCACCCATTAAGAAAAAAAAATTCATAATAGATGAAATATATGAATATGGGTTTTATCATCCCTACAATAGAAATGGAATTAGAAGATGCATGAGAACCATGTATTTCATGAGAATTCAATGGATTTAGGATAACATGATTACCATGATGTCATGTGAATATTTCATTCATATAAGATAACATTTGAAAGGTCCTTCACAAATCCATTTCATGATCTTCTTATATTTACAAAGGTGCTCCGGACAATAAGAGATAATGAATTAGCATCCAGATATTTTCCTCTAGGCCTCGTGGGTTATCTTCCATTGTGAACCTGACAACCCATCCAAAAATCCATCTAAAAGGGAAAACATTTCAAATTGTTAGAGATGATTGTGTTTGTAAATATCACGCGACACATCTATGATGGAAAGGATTATTATACATGACAAAATCCAAGTAAAATCGCAATATCCCCGACCATTGTTAAATAAATTGAAGTAAATAAAAGAAGAGGGTTTAGGAGAAACTTGTGGTGCTAAACATCGCCAGACATTCCCTTTTAAATCTGAGTGACACCATCAGACCCCACTGACATACCCTCACCCTCTCAGGAAATCCCTCTGGCTTTTCATTCCCATCACCTGAAGGACCTCAAGTATGTTATAGTGACCATGCTCTCCCACTTTGGCTCCTAATGGATGGTTAAATCTAATTTTCCATGAAATGATCATCCATATGAATAGAACCATTTTTAGTAAAATGATGCACCACCTAGAGGTAGAGTATTTGACTTCAAAATTACTCATGTAATCTCACATGACAGCCAACCATTGCAAAATATAAAAAATAAATGGGAATGATGTTGGTCAACTAATAGTTCTAAAAATTGTGTGACATGCTAAGGATATACATTTAAATGTGTTGAAAATCCCTTTGAAAATCCATAATTGTCTCATTGAGATTCATCCACAATCCATTAGAGATGACAGAAAGGCATTTCATTAGGATCCCTGATATTGAGAATCCCCTTGGACATGGCAAAATGACAATGTGGAATTAAATTATAATTATTTCCTTAATAGAAAAATCCAAATTAATTTCATATAAGCCATCAAAGGGAGGATCAATGGGAGAGAGTCATGGTTGCAAAAAATCATGTGAAACCCTTCAAGCGATCCATGACCAAGAGTTAAGAAGATTCAAGATCTTCTCGAGATACACCAATCAAATTGACAAAAACAGGGGTGGCGAGGCTTATAAAACCCCCACCCCAATAAGAAAAATGATTGACTACACGATTCTAGACACTCTGAAGCAAGATCATTTTCCTATAGATGCACTATTTATAGAGAGGCTAATATTGTGACCACAAAAGTTTCATTTTAGATATGATATAGGTAAAACATGGCATTTTCCTATGTAATGAATTAAGAATTCATGTTATCACACATAGATCATAAGATTGTATTCTAGAAGGATTCATGAAGATCATTCCAAACATCCTCTAGACCACGAACAATTTAAAACAAGCTAACAATAAAAATATATATGGAATTTACAATATAAAGGCTATAGAAAAGTCTAAGAGAAAAGAGACATTAGATCAGAATGTATATGTTTATCCACATGTGCACCACATGAACTACCCAATTCAGGTGATGGAAACAGGATATGTCATTGAGATCATGTGATTCTCTTCAAACATGTCACCTAACTAATATGGTTTCACCAGTGTATATAAGGTGAATCTCTCCATAGAACCCATTAATGTCAATTGTATATAGTTATGCCTTCTACTCATGTAATCATAGTCTCATGATTTCCTAATAACATGTCATCCTATATGAATACCACCCTCTGTGATAAGTCACATGGCCTTGTGTGAGGTCCTCCAAGCATGTCAGGAATCTTTCATGACAACACCCGAACAAGTCAACTGGATCATGAGACAGCCAGTTTAGATTCCCATTGGGGTCATGTGATGGATTCTAGAGGAAACCATCCAGGTCTTGCAATATCCTCTAGATAATTAATCCTTGATCACCTGACACATTTTGGCATTCCATATAATAAAAACAATTCACCATGGATAAGAAAACCAGATCACATGATTTTCTTCCGAAAGGTTAGGAAGACATTCTACAACATGTAAAAAATACATTAAAATAATATCAATTAGAAAATCATTGTGTGTTGGATAGGAAAGAAGGATTGTTAAAAAGGGAATAATAGGACATGATAACCATTTTCATTGTCATTAATAACGCCCTGACCAAAATAAAAACTGCAATGTGTAATCCCCGACAAACTGAACTGTGATGAATCTAATTACTGTAATAAAAAAGATATGTAGGACACCTTCTGTTGATAAATCACAAAATTAAAATACCTAGTGGTATATCCATCACAAAATTTATACACTAATAAGTAATGAGGATTATTATTTTTGGACTCTTATTCCACATATCAAGAATAGCTCGTGTGGGATTAAAGAGTCTCAATGATCGTCTAGTTTTATTAATAGACCAATACATGTAAAAGGGAATCATAAGTGCATATACACATATACCAATGAACTACGTGAACACCAATACCTTCCATATCCAAAATATGTATGATTCCTTCTTATGGTCTAAGCCAATGCTCAAATGGGAATATACTTATGTGTATTTCACGCCATGTCTCCAATCTTTTATCATATGAGAACTAAATATTTCTCATTAGAGGATGAATACCTCATACCCTAGGCAGAGATAAATTAATGAACTATAAAAACATTGATTCCTACCATAACTAGGATACATTGGACTTCTCATCGAGACTCGAGTTGAAATATTCAGAACCAAATTACCCAAACACTCTTCCTCTGTGTATGACATTAAATTGCACAAGTTTTAATGAACATCAAAGGTTTTGATTCTTTTAATAACCATGATACATTGGAAGCCTCATAATGGTTGAATTACTCCATAAAATTTTAACATCCTCCCTATGTGGCGGGATTTTTTTTTATATTTAGTTATATAAACTCATTGTCTAAATCAGGTTTGCATTGTTATAAAATGGATGAAGATCATCGAATACATATTGATGGTTTCAATAACAATATTATCTCATTTCTTTATAAACAGTGTATATAAAACATATTATTGTTTTATGGTATTCAGAACTATATTGATGCTTGGAGGTGATTCTTGGACATATCATAAATCTATAAGAGGGTCCTATATTAGTTAACTATTCATCCTAATATTGTTTCATGGGACTGACCACCCATCTTGTCGACCATTGTGACTCCCTATGTTTTGTATGGACTAAAACCCCATGTGAAAACCTTCCTTTTGAATGATGGTTTATATCCATTTATTTGATGATGAAATCAAGGGGGTTTCCATCAATAATGGCAATGGTAACCCGATGTTAATGATCATTTATGAAATAAATCGCCCTGAATAAACCATCGGCCTAAGAAAAATACAGTATGAGGTTTCCTCTCCTCCAACGAAACAACATCCATATAAATAAATTCATTAATAAATATTATCAACATGTTAATAGAATAAACTATTTCGAAATAAATCATTAAAACATGTTAAATGAGGTATTTAATTGAATGTGTCATTTACCTTTAGTATGACCCATCCCATAAATTATATATCATCCCTAGTAATAATCATGTGCTAAATAGTTAATTTATTTAGAAATTTTAGCATTTTTGACATTACTTTAATTTAATTATTACAAAGATTTATTCAATTATGTTATTATCAATCATTATGATGACATTTGGCAGATATCTTAACAATGAATTTGGAAGACTCACTATAACAATAATGGTCATTAGTCAATCAATCCTTGAATAATAATCATGAAATAATTTTCATTTTATATAAAAATTATAAATTCAAAATCCGTAAATTAATGTTTTGTAAAAATTAACTATGTTATCACCATGTATACAGTAGGCTATACATATGCATGAGTAACACGCCCATTTTTGAAAAATCATGATAAAAATAAGTTAAGTGTTATTTTTTAATTAATGAATTTTAGTAATATCATAAATATTATTATATAAATTAAAAAAATTATATATACCACCAAATTTATGTTGTGTTGGAAAATGAATAACAGTGGTTCGTGGAGGTGGTTTTCCACACCTACATAGGAAATACATTTTCATTTTTCAATTATTTTACTTATATGAATGTATATGATATAATATATTTAACGAATGAAAAATTAGTTATAAATTACATAAATATATATATAACCCATAATTATACCTAGAAGATAGAGGTGATGATGGAACATTAATCTCCCCCATTTCCAAGGTAGTAGTACGCCATACACCCTAATGACTGTATAATTTCTAATATAAAAGAATAAGGCGATGTGTATAAGTTATTAAATTAAAATAAATATATATTCATTCAGGATATTATTTTTTATAAACTTCTTTGAATAATGTTATATGGAGAAGAAAGATGAAATAAAACTACAATATTCAGATAAAAGATATATCTATTTATAAATCATTCATCAACATTAAACAGTAATCCCACTTGGGGTGATATTTTTCATTTAAAAATATATTAAAAATTGCTATTAGAATTTTAGATGGTATTTAAGAATTTCAATGCCAAACTAAAATTCCTTTTATTTTTAATGAATAGAGGAGTGGTTGTTCTATTTTATTAGAGAGGGAATGGAATTCTTGGAATTTCATAAAGAACTGAATTATTGTAATTTACGGCTCATTGAAAAATGTCTAAAAATTTATATAAATTGAAGATAATATTCTAATAAGCATATATACTCTCATTTAAAAAAATGTACAACTTATGTTGATGAATTAACCTTCACATATTTTTTAACCATCAGTCAACCATTTCAGTGATTTCAGATATGAGAATGTTTTCTAATCATTAGGGGTTATGATAGTAACTATAAAATTTTAATTATCCAAAAAATGGAAAAAGATTTTTAGTTTCAAGTATATTATAATAAATCTGATGATTATGGGGTGTTTATGATTTTTAAAAATTTATTAAAATACTATTTAAAAATTTTAAAATCATTAATGCCAGTTTCGTATCTGTTAATTTAATATGAATTTGTAAAAAAATTAAAAAAATTAATTACAATTTCATATATTCATAGATACACAAAAATTTATATTTATGTACATGATATTTGCAAGAAAATAATTATTCTATATTATATTCATTTAAATATTTCTAAAATAATTTATTTCATTTTTTTTATGGATCTAATAAATAATATGATAGAGTAACGAATGAATATAAATTAATTATTTAATTATAAAAAGTTTACATAATTGTACATGAAAAAATAAATAATTTATATTCTAGGAGAACTTTATGAACCAAAAATAAGTTATTTTTATCCCTCTCATGAAAATAATATAGATATTAAATTAATGAATGTGAAAATTTTGACATTATAATTTCAAAAAATATGATGTTATTCAATATAATAGAACAATGGACCTCGGATTTCAAAAAAAAATTAATTTCATGTAAATTGAACCAAAAAAATAATTATTTATGAATAAATTCAGTTGTAGGGTAATTTTTTAATCCTTATAATATTATTTTTTCATTAATTCCCATATTTAAATGTACAACTGTAATGATTATTTATGATTTTTACTATTAGTATGGATTAAAAATAAAAATTACATAACTAAAAAATATCATAAATCCTAATATAACAAATGGAATCCATTTTTTCAATATTTTTATAAAATAATTTGAAAAAAAATTATTTCACAATAAAATGAATACTTTTAAGAAAATTAGTTTTTGAGAACTATCTCACTGAAGTATAAAATATTTTTTTTAATAAAATCCAATAATAAAATTGAATATATTTTTGAAATTATCAAAAAAATTAATCCAATATATTTTTGAAATCATGATTAATTAATTGATATAATTTTTATGAAATAATATATATAAATTTGTAAAAAATAATTATAATATTATGTCCCAAAAATAAATAAAACGCGTTCTTCAAAAAATACATATTTTTGAAGTGTAAAATAACTTGACTATAAATTGAGTTATTATTTGCAAATAATCTATTAATGTATTTATTTTTATTAGGTATAAAACATATATTTCATAATTTTTTTAACAACATTCATTCAATCTAATTTAGCAGCTTGATTATAGAGTTTATTTATAAATAAAATTATTTAGTGGTTCATTTATGATTGTTGTTTTATATCTTGTATGCTATCAAATATAGTCATTAAATTAAAATATCATTATATTTATACAATTATAAATAGATCTAGTTCTTTAAAAAGTAACCACCATTCCATTTGACATTTAATCTCCCTTTACTATTCACCAGGTTTGACACTCCAATTAGATTTTTAGAGGATAATTAACCATTACATTATTAAAAACTGTGAAGGATTTCAATAGACAATTGTAATTTTTTCCCGAGGTTATAAATAAATATTAATTAATTAAATTTAATGGGTCATTATTTAGATATCCATTTAATTATTAATCATTATTATATGATTTATCTCTTTGATTATTATATCGTTATTCTAACTCTATTCTTTTTGGTTTTTGTTAATCTCTTGATCCATATGGAGTCATTATAAGAAGGAATGCATTACAAAAGGAAATTATTATCCACATGAGAAACAAAAAATATTATTGTAGATAAAAATTATAATATAATTTTTATGTTCTTGTACCATTCTCAAGCTATGATGAATATTGTTCTTATGAATTATAATGGAGGGAAAATATACTTTTGATTACTTCATGAAGAAACATCAACCTTATTATCCTAGGATTTGTGATGCATACATGGCTGAGTGAATGGGGAGTACCACTATGAAAATAATTTATATTTTCTAATTTCTAATTAATGAAAATATTATACTAGAATATTATAATTTTTATGGAGAATATGATAAATGACGAGATAACATTAACAATACAAGGAATGATAGAGAAATTGACTCTATGGAATGGGATGAGTTCTGAAGGATTTTTTTAGTAATTTCATTGTATACTATATATCAAAATTATCAAAAAAATTACATGATCATGTGTTTAATGAATATGAATCCATATGCATATTGGTGGGATATTTTAATATATAAGAAAGGTATGCTTCATTTTTAATCATCAACCTAGAAAGAAAAAATTATCAATTATTTAGTGGATTAAAATGATGTCTAAAAAAGGAGTTAATTATAAGAGTAATTTATTACCTATTTTGAAAAACCACAATAGGATCCTAATTTATAAATTGAAATTTTATATTCCCATCATTATAAAAAAATTTATAAGAAAATGAAGATGGATTATGATTACTAATCAAATATATCATGTGTGGGAATTAAATTCCAGTCAATTACATTCTTTAAATTCTGAAAAAACATAGTGGTAATTGCATGAATGTAACTAAGATATTCAATAATGTGGATGGTATGTTCATAAATCCCACGAATTTTGAAAGGTGATAAATAGAATAGTTGATAAAATGGTTGAGAGGAATATTTCTACAAATACACTACCCACACATAATATTTTATAAGGCATGTAATATAGATATTATGTAATTCATTTCATGAATATAATTGTTTATGATTATGTTTACTATTAATATCATCATAAACCAACTGAAAATGGAAAATATAAATTTATTAAAACTACCAATGTGGGAGACTAGAATGATATTATAAAAGGTTTGATTATAATCCACTCTACAAAAGGAAAAGAATTTTATAAAGGAATCACAATACCACATCCATAATTATATGTTGTGATAGTAATGAAAAATTATAATGTTATAATGAAAACATGTATTTTATATAGTTCCTCTCCAATTGATTTTTTTTTGAAACATAATTCAAATAAAATTTTTCATTCTTTTTTTAGTTCAATTTTATGTGATTCTAGGCATGGATTATGATTATTTATATCAATACCATATCAATTTCTATTTATTGATAGTTATAAATTATATTTTGAATGAAACTATGATAATTTTGTGTGTGAGGATGTATATGAACATTTACTAGAAATTATGTCTATCTTATTGGTCGTAATTTTTCACCATGAAGGGTATTTATGTCATATGGTTGGGGTGAATCTTATCATTTTGGATATTCTTATTTTAGAGTATTTATATGATTTATTTATATAAGTGATTCATTTAAATCCTATAAATCATGAAGTTTATATATATAATCCATACCATGTTTTAAAACTATTTCAATATGACCATATAGATTAAACTAGATTTAGTTATAGGAATTGATGAATAAACACCAGGAGAATCCGGATAAGGTATTCATATTCCCCAATATATCACCATGGTGTGATTGTGTTATCTGTGGAGAATATATTTGAGTTAATGCATCACTGAATTTATAATTGATTACATGATAAGATAAATATCAAGAACCATATCCTCATCCTATATTATCTACATGGGGTTATTTAATAGAGTATATAATGATTACATTGATCATTATTTTCTATTTATTATAGTTGATATTCTATTATATTAAATGATTATATAAGATAATGAATGTAAATTAGGCATTGTGTTGATAAACCCAAACAAGTTAATTTGTTTTCTAAATATCCAAGTTATGCACTTTTCCTTCAGAATGATTCAATATTCGTTCATATAATACCAATTAAGGGTATATCAGTTGATCCGTAAAAGGTATAGGATATTGATAAATGACCAAGGCCAAAAATGGATTCTGAGATCCGTAGATTCCCTAAAATGGATGCATAATACCAATTATTAGTGAGTTATTTCTCAAAATATTCTAAACTACTCAGCATTATGACATGTAAGGGTGTTATATTTTAATGGAAAGATAAATATTATGAGAATTTGAAGGAGCATAAGAATAGTATAATCACACACAAACATAAAATAACATACAATAGTGATGGTTTTGTGATCAATATTTATTCATCAATGAATAGAATATCATGTTTCCTAATTAAAATATATATAGTGATGGATGATTTCTATCAAAAATACATATTAGATGAGAAAAATAAATAGGCTCACAATAAATATCTAGAAGTAGATATTTTCCCATCATATATAGGGGAAATTATCACTATAATAAATGGTGTGATGCATATATGGATAATAAAATATTGAAGTTCATATTTATAGAAATAGTGGTGAATATTTTCAGATAATATTGTTCAAAACAATTATTGATTATAACTTCTTAATACATTACCATAATGTAATGTGATTAATGTTACTGATTTTTTACTGTATAGGTCTATACTAGTTTCTACTTGAAGAGGATTTTATGAGATATAATACTTCTGTATTTATAAAATATGTAGCTAGATGTCTATATGTAATTGGAGAGATTCACCCTTTCACAAATTAATATCCAACCATCTATTCATGATATTAGTAAAAACTAAATTAAGGAAGAAATAATATTTTACATGAAAGTGAGGGATCTTCTTATGTTCATCCACTATTATCGTATAATTCTAAGTGTTTTGGATAGATTATGTATCTAATAAAATCCATAATTTAGGAAGAAACTATTAATTGATCACATATTTTTTGATCCTCTATTCATCATGGATGTATGATTCTGTATATGGATCAAAAAGATTTTTTTCTTATTGGAATAAATGATGGGATAGTTTTTCACGTATGCATCATGGTGCTTGTAATTTTTTCCAGTTAAGGATGAAAATTAGACGCCTAATGGGTAGTTATAACCATTACTCATACGAGAAAAATATTTTGAAATCATTAGAGTGTATTTCATCATTATATTATATAAAACATAAAAATAATATAATGTTATTTTTTGTTGTAGATGATTAAATTAAGAATTCAGAACTTTTCCATTACGTTGTAGAATATTTCTATCATTATTAGATTTCAAGAATATAAAATATAATTTTTTTATGGTTACCTAGAGTGACATATATTATTTATATTATTGATTTATCATATTTACCATTCTTTTTTGAATAATTCATCATCTTAATAAGGATATATAGTGGTGTTTTAGTACTATTTATTATCCTTATGTAGAGGTTTATGAAGAGGGACTTTCAAAATAAAAAACAATTTTGGAGATATCTCTATATGTATTTCAATATTGGTTGGGATCAAAAAAATAATTGGTCGGTTTTTTATACATCAAAAACTTTCACATAACCCATCATATAG
This sequence comes from Viscum album, assembly GCA_963277665.1. Classification (NCBI taxonomy): domain Eukaryota; kingdom Viridiplantae; phylum Streptophyta; class Magnoliopsida; order Santalales; family Viscaceae; genus Viscum; species Viscum album. Next base: position 472,873,179 of record OY728141.1, on the reverse strand, counting down.
CACCATATGTGATCTATACAGATATATGTGAAAAAAACAATTTTATAGGTTAAGGAAGGATAGAGATATCAATTAGAAAATGTTCTTGGTGTGAAAATTGATGATAATTATAAATATATTTATTATCACTAATTAGAATCTCATAGTGAAAAATGTAATGAAATTTATTAATGTACTATCGATTAAATCACTCTATAAAATGAGAAACCACGGTGATATTCTATATCGTATATAGTGATTTCAATGAAACATGACCCCTCAACTTTTTAATGAGTTTTTTGTGCAATATTGAATTATAGGAATGTATTTGGCACCCTATGGATGTAATGAGTTAGAAGTATTATCTTTTGATTGTATCCATTTGATATAATTTTGTTGGATAAATTATTATAATGGTGGAATAATATTACATCATATTGTTTTATGATATTTATTTTTAAATAAATTGTATTTCATTGATTTCATTCTTTATACAAAAATCATGTTTAATTGAACCCTTATATATTATTAAATCATTTATATTTAATGTGACAACTACATCATAGTCATTGGATTTGAGGTTATGTATAATAATAACTAAAATATGTAACTTTATTTCACACACATGTATAAATATAATTAAATAGTTATCAATTTATTATAAATAAAAATAGATTTATTTGAATGAAAATGACTTTCATTTAAAAAACTATTTTTAGATATGTAATGTGCCTTTATTAAAGTAAATTAAATAAATCCCTACTAATTAATGATTTAAATAAAATTAAGATATTATATATTATATATTTTAAAAAAAACTATCACATGTGGTTCACTTGTAATTGGATTTGGATAAATCATGTCTTATGCTTATAATTTTATTTTTTTGAGAAAACAATTATTTTTGTGTTTTTTCATGACCAATTTTAAATTAATTTATTTCACATATATAAATTATTTCCTGTAAAAATTGATTAAATATTTAAAATCATGATAATAAATATAATTTAATAGGTTCTAAAATATTTTTTTGCTATTATTAATTGTATCCTTGCAAATATTTTTCACCTCGATAAGGTTAATATGGGGAAAATTGTTAAAATAAAGGTGTAACATATTATAATTTCTCTAACACATTCTTTTATCCTATTAGATGGCTATTGTTCGACCAATGACATGTTTAAAAAGATATTTATTATATTTTCATACATTATATTGATTTTGGTAAACTGGGATTTAATTTTTGAGGATAATATAAATTTTATTTAAATTATAAACTATATTCTTGGTTATTTCATTTAATCATATGGTTATAATATTCTATTACTGTTTGGGATAATCCATAAATATAAACACCCATATAGATATATTATTAAACTATAGAAAATTATTTAAACAAAATTTTTAGTTTATTTCAAGGTGAACTGATTTAGTTTCATCATTTACAAATATTATTTTATTAACTCTTTTAATTTATGTTGTATAATGATTTTATAATGGTAAAAAATTTATGTTATCATTGATAAGGTAAAAACTGGTTTTCCGTGTATTATCTACTAGATAAGGCATAAAATTTACAAAAAAATTATAGTTGTTATTAATTTATTATGTTTAAAACCTATAACATCACATGTTCATTTTGATCTTCCTTGGTGACACTTTACATTATTATATATATATATATATAATTTAATCATTTAAAAATAATTATGTGAATTTTCCATTACATAAAGAACAAATCCTCATATATTCTTTTATCTACAATTTATGAGCCTTATTGTAAGAACCCTGTTTTACTACGAAAGACTTTGGAATATTCTTGATAGTATTCTAGACCAGCACTATTAGACGACATGCGATTCTGAGCCCTGGTGTGGCTGGAATTAAATTTTCAGTGCGTTAACACTGGACACTCCAAATAAATGAGAGAAATCCTAACCAGTGTTTCAGATCAGAGATCTGAGTGTACGGATGGGTCCTAAATGGGGTTTTAACCCTAGGAACGACATAAAGCATGTCGGTGCGAGACGTTTGGACCCCTCGCCCGTTAACGGAACGTTAAACAGATAAGTAAAAAAATTAATTAATTTATTTAATATATTAACTTAAGTATCTCTTAAACAGTATCTAGGATTGGAATACTGAGGGCACCGTTGAGTCCGAAACGTGCCGTTTAACCTAGGAGGGGTGTAACTTTCACGGGCGCGGGCCGTTAGTGAAAACTGGTCCCGGGGGCATTTTCGTAATTTGGCGGCTTCGGGCATTGAGTGTAATAACATCTGAACAGGGCCTTGGATTAAAATTATTATACCTTCATTGTGCTCGAGAGGTGTTTTTTACCTAAGGGGAGGCTTAACCTCGACCCCATCGAGAGTTTCGGATGTGGGTTAAATTATGGGTTTAAATTAATCAACATTTTAATTATTTCTTTTTTTATTTAAACCCATATTCTCCCATTCCCCTCCCTTGTTCTCCCCTGGATAAAACTCCCTCAACCCTTCCCACTCAACCTCCTCCTCTATCCTCTCCTCCCCAAGGTGGAAGCGGCAACGACAAAGTGCGGATCGACGACAAAGCTCTGGGCTACGCCCAAGAGGTAGGATTCGTGCGTTTATTATTTTAAACTCCAGCACCTTCTTTGAACCAATTTATATGTGACTAATTGCTGTTTAATTTCCAAGAATATCCCACGGTTGTGTAGTAAATTTTATGGTCTTTCTGATGCTTTTTTCAGATTGAATTTCCGAGTCCCGAGCCTCCCGCACTGGCCCGAAAAAGTTTGGATGTGTTTTGGGTTTTTCTGGCAGTTCTGACACTCCAGCGGTGGCGGCGTGCTCCAGAGGTGGCGGTGCGGGTCTTCCAGGTGGCGGTGGCCTCGGCTCAGGCGGATGGCGCGGCGGCAGGGCTTTTGGCTTCAGCGGCGGCTCCAGGCAGCCTTCGGCATGGCGGTGAGCTCCTCAGCTGTGGCGGCGAGCTCCTCAGCCGAGGCAGCTTCGCGCGGTGCGGAGCAGAAGAGTCGGCTGGCTGTGCCGGCCAGTTGACTCAGAGCATCAGGGTCGCGGTGTGTGACCCCGCGGGGGAGACAAGACCCACCTTCAGTGGGACGATCGACCTCACAAGGGTCGGTCGGTGGTGGACCACGGGTCAGCGCGGGCCCGGCCGTCGCGGGTCGGCCCAGGTCAGGCGGAACGGCCGACCCAGGCCGGTCCAGCCCAAGGGGATCCGTCCCCTCTTCGGGAACCCGCAATTTTCATTACGGGTGTCCGTTTTGCATTCCATATGTGGCAGTGGGAACCTCGGCTCAAGGCGAAGGATATGAGATGGTTTTGGGTGTTTTAACTCCCAGGATGGGGGCCTCGGTGGCACGTCGCATAGGTTAAATGGATTGACGTTTTTCCAGGGGTTCATGTTTTTAGCGGCGCAGACGCATCCGACATCAGATTTGAGTTCTTTTAGAAGAATTGGGACCCTAGTGCCAAGGCGGAGTTTTCCAGTGTGGTTTCGAGCGTCGAAACAGGAGTTGAGGCGTGGGCCCCACGGGCCATCTTTCGAGCTGTACGCACCTTTTGTAACTTTTTCATCGGACGTCCATTCGGGGCATGTTAGTAGTCGATTTTGGGTGTTTTTTCGAGGGCATTGCAATGGTGCAATCCGACCTCTTTAATTCCGCACGCTGGTGCGGGCCTCGTGGGGGCCATTTTGGGAGTTGGCGGTGATTTCCAACTTTATCACCGGGTGTCCGTTTTGGACAAGTGAATAGTCCATCTTGTGTATATTTTCGAGAGGATCGAAATGGTGTGATCCATTTGTTGTGCTTCGGGACCGGGGTGTGGGTCCCATGTAGAACCGCTCATGTGTGGTATGGTGAAATGCATCTTTTTTCTCCGGATATTCGATCCACTCAAGTGAGCAGTACTTTTGACATGCTTTTCCAAGGGGACCGCAATGGTGCAATGCGCCCGACTGTTTTTGGGACCGAGGCTCAGGATCACTGGACATTGTTCGGGCATAAAGCGGTGCTGGTGACTCTTCCGTCGGATATCCATTGGAGGTGAGTAAGTAGTCAATCTCGCATGTTTTTTTAATAGAATTACAACGGTACGATCCGTTTTGATGTGCGGAGTCTCTTTCGAGATCTCTTTAAATGTGGAAGCATGAAAGGTGTACCGGTGGAGGTTCTTCCTACGGTGTTTGCAGAGAACCCTTGGTGGGTGATCGCGTTCACTCTTGGGAGAGTGAAGTGAATGCTTGAAGAGATGTAGTTGGCCGTGCCTGAGCCATTTATGTGGCACGTTGGAGTTGTTAGGTTTATGGCCTTCGCGTTGACGTTAGGTACCGTGTGCACAGTAGCCTTTGGGATGGACATGTGGCATACTTTGGGAGTATGCGAGAACGCTGGGAGGTACATGTGGATGTTTTTACCTAAGAATGTCTGTGCACTTGGCTAGGGTTGAGTTGGGGCCACACATCATGTGGGCCCAATGTGCATGTCGTGTTCTGTTTTGCATACCCTTGACATCTCGCGACGTAGAGGGTCCCTCTATTCTCGTTTGTTTGACCAGCAGGGTTGAGTGGGTTCCCCCTGGTCCTGTTCACGCTGGTTCAGATCAGTAGGGTTGAGTGGTTTCCCTGGTTTTGTTCTGGAGTTGGGTGGTTGCATGATACCCACTCCGAGTTTCGTTGGACAGTGTTGTACCATCCAGTAGGGATGGCCAGAGAAGTTCCGGGTTTACCCTCTAGCAGAGACTGGGTAGTGGGTTGTTCACTAACTTCTAGGGTTTACCCTCCAGGAGGGCTGGGCACTGGTTCACCCGGTGACCTCTTAGGGTTTACCTTCTAGCAGAGACTTGGCAATGGGTCTCCTAATGACTCTTGAGGGTCTACCCTCCAGCAGGGCTGGGCAGTGGGTTGCCTGTCGCCTTATTCCAGGTTCACCATCTAGCAGAGACTCACCAGTGGGTCACCTGACGACTCTTGAGGGTCTACCCTCCAGCAAGGCTGGGCAGTGGGTCTCTCGTCGTCTTGTTCCATGTCTAACCTCCAGCAGGGATGGGCAGTGGGTCGCCTGATGATGTATTAGGGTCTACCCTACAGCAAGGCTGGGCAGTGGGTCTCCTGTCAACTTATTCCTGGTCTACCCTCCAGCAGGACTGGGCAGTGGGTCATCCGATATCTTATTATGAATTACCCTCCAGTAGGGCTAGGCAGTGGGTCTCCGGTTGATATTTCAGACTCAGTCCTTTCTATTAGGCCAGTCAGTGACTTTTCTCTATGACTACCGGAGCGGAACCCTTGGTTGTACGAGTCAGTGAGGGGATGACCTTGACTTTGAGGAGACCTCTTGACTACGGGGCAGTGACTACGTGTGGTTTGACTTTCCCCAGATTTCTCTTGTATGAGGGGCGCTTTCCACACCGAGATTCGTCCTTGTGACGCGACCTAAAACCGTGCGGGCGATTCTGTGCCGCCCAAAGCGGTTAGTGTCAGGGTGCGGTGATTTGAGCCCCTTGACTTGTAGTTCAGGGCAGACGTACTGGATGCTGGGCATTGATGATGGTTACTTTTGGGACTGATGGTGACTCACTTTCTTGGGCTGAGCTACGAGATGGATATCCCCTTACGATCTTGTTCGGGCTTCCTGACAGAGCATATATATATGTATACCTTGTTCCAGTACCTACTTCTTGGGTTTTGGTTACTCTCCTTCCAAGAGAGGTGAAGACGCGCGGGGAATACCATGTGCTTTCTATGTCCAGCTTCTCGTGGTTGGATGAGTCTACTCTTGTGCTATAGGTAGAGAAGGATCAACGAGAAGTTCATCTTCTCACCATTTCTAGATCCTTGCGTTTGGATGAGTCTACATCCTTCCTTTTGTTGGGTTGAGTTGGACTCTCTATTGTTACTCTTCTTCACTCTTGGTTGTACTCCTTACTTTCCCCTGTTCGATCTACTGCTCACCCTTCGGTACCTCCTTTGTTGCTCCCTCGAGCCTTCGGAGTATCCTACAGAGTATTTTTACTCACCCCTTCTTGGTATTTTCCCGCACTTGGTGTGCCCTTGCAGACGACAGACAGGTTGGTCATGAATTCAGCGTAGTTTAGGAGTTCGAGAGCTTGGACCGCGTACGATGGTCATAGTCGGGTTCTAGGTGTGGGACTCTCTCAGGTGTTGGTTTTTGTTTACCTGTTGTCGGGTTGTGACACTTTTCTGGTTAGGCGTGTGTTTTTACCTTTTCTTTTCAGTTTATCTTCAACACTTGCTTTGTACTATTTAGAGGTCGATGTACTCTGTGGTTTATTTATAGTAGTTGGTACTTTTCTTTTTAATTTTACCCTGCACTTTTAAGTGAGTGTGATGTGTGTGTGTGTATAGGTACTTAGGAAAAGGCCTCCCCAAGTTGTTGTGCCTTTGGCGCTGGTCGCTAGCCCCTGGCCTATGGAGGCGGGCTTGGGGTAGTTGCGGATCGAGCCCGAGTAGGGTCGGGTCATGACAAAGTGGTATCAGAGGTGGTTCGTTCTAGGCGAAGTTGTTTAGATGTCCCTAAAGAGGAATTGGTAGGGTTAGATTTAGGGAAACAGTGTTAACGTGTCTCGAGAGCGGCTCTCAGACCAGGGAGTCCAGTGATGGTGCGGCGGCCGACGTATCCATTCACCGGGACCTTGATAACCCACTTGTATAGTCGGCATGCTAAGACACTTATTGTAGGAAAAAAATTGTTTGTGCATTATATAGGATTGAGTATTTGACTGTCCTTCTTGAGTTAGCTCTCCATCTTTGTTGTTACTTATATATACATATATTCTCATTTGACCGCGACACTCCTTGATAAGATTCAGGATGTCTCCGCGAAGACAGCCAGCCAGGATACCAGCTTTGGTTCATGACGATGACCCTCTGAGCTATGAGGCCACATTCCAGGACCCATCATTGGAGCCCATTTCTTCGGGTGGGCCGGTAGTAGCACCCCCACCTATTGAGTAGTAGACAGCTTCAGCAGAGCAGACGGGGCTTGAGTGTAGGTTTAGCACGCACCGTGAGTTCCAGTGGCAGAGACCACTGAAATTCAGTGGTGAGCCAGAACCTCAGGAAGTAGAGGTTTGGCTCGAGGCAGTGGTTCGCCTCTTCAAGCAACAGAGGCTTGGCTCGAGGCAGTGGTTCACCTCTTCATGCAGCAGAGGTTTGGCTCGAGGCAGTGGTTCGCCTCTTTAGGCTTATACAGATGCTGGCATATCTTATGGTGTATTTGGCCGACAACCTTTTCCGTGGAGCAGCTTGGAGTTGGCGGAGTCTGGTGACTCAGTTTCTTGACGAGTCGTCACTTTCTTGGGGAGACTTTCAGTGGTTGTTTTGTGAGTATTTTTTCCCTTCTTTCTTACGCTCTGTTCAGATTCAGGAGCTCTTGCAGTTTTAGTAGGGAGGGATGACAGTGGCCGAGTACGCGACTAGTTTCGCAGACCATGCATGCTTTTACCCAAACTTGGTCCATGATGGAAACTTTTGAGCGTGGGAGTTTGAGCAGGGTATCCGCCAAGAGATTCATGTTTTCATAGTACCCTTGGGCATTCCCACTTATGTCGGGGTGCTAGAGCAGGCACTGGTGATAGAGAGCTTCCTATCACATTCTATAGTTGGTGGTGGCAGTAGGCATGACCGATCCGAGACGTCTGACGCATCTAGCAGGTGTTGGCTGACAGAATCTCGACGCAGGTGGATTTCTGATAACCGGACTCAGGGGTGTGGTCGTACACCACAGTGGCACCGGAGGGAACCCGGGATGCCTGGAGAGCACCTATACTATTCTTGAGGTAGGCAAGGTCACCTGGCACGGGACTGCCCGACCGGGCACACTGAGAATATCGGGCAGCGCAGTGATCAGAGTAGCGCCCTGAGAGGTGGTTCTTGCAGAGTATTGGGTGGAGCTAGTAGGGGGGGAAACTTTATAAGGCTTTCCCATCACCACCAGGCAGTCCACTTCAGGCTCCGGGAGCTGACAGTTGGGACCACGGACAGTCGTGAGCTTTGGGTGTCTACGATCCTGCAAAGCATGAGGTGATAAGAGGTATTCTCTACAACGCTTCTACTTTTTTCAAGTAGAATTTTTAGACTCTATTTGAAATGCTTTTTCTCCTTTCTCCTTCTTTGAGTTGTTGCCAGGGTGGCGTGGGGCGTCGGTGTAACCCTGTGTTAGTAAGATAGAAGGTGTGAGACCTTTTTCTTTAGTCGATGGCGTCGCCTCCTTCGATCCCGAGCTGGTAAGAGGGTTTTTATTGTGAGACATCGACTATGAAACCTTACGTGACCATATATCCTTGGGTGTTTCACCATATGGATATTCTGAAGGAGGGAATCATCGGGCCTTGTTTCAGGTGTGAGTGGTGATTCCAGTTGTGGCATGCGACGTAGAGGTTTGATCGGGGAGGTGAGCTACCCCCATGGTCCTTTGGAACGTTAGAGAACGTGCGAAGGGATGGAGAGGTTCCCTACCACCTTGCCCTAATCCCAAAGTCTGGAGTGGGTGCATGACGTCTCCCACGTGACTTGCCCGAGAAGATGTGTGCATGCCTCTATGCACGTCATCGGCAAGGGCAGACCTCGCTTGAACAAATCAAATCCTTTGGTCTATGTGCGGTGATGCAGAATGTTGTAAGAGTTCTTCTGGGTACGGAAGATCCAGTTGTGGTCTTAGTACCCTGAGTTGTTCCCTGGTTTTTCTTTTCGGGGACGAAAAGCTTAAAGGAGGGAATGATGTAAGAACGTGGTTTTTGCTATGAAAGACTTTGGAATATTCTTGATATTAATCCAGAGTAGCGCCTTGTCACAACCCACCTTCACCAAAAGGAGGGAAGGTTCAGAAGATTGCCAGGCACTTCCTTCTTTAAGTTGAAGGAGAGATAATGACCCCCAAGACCCGCCTTCAATAGGTCCTGGAGTGGCGACTAGCACCAAGGGTAAAGAAATTTCTCACAAATGGAAGGCATTACCCCTTTTTGTTTTATAAGATAGAGAGATGAGATGATGAAACTCAGAAACACCAAGGTAAGAGAAAAGTAAAGAAAAAAATAAACTATTCCCACATGCATGTTCCAAAAGTAAAGCCACAAGTACAAAAGGTGACTACAAGGTAGGTACCAAAGAGGAAAAGCAACAACTGCAACTGCCCCAAAGGTCCGATCTAGTAAGGTCCTGCGTGATCCCCGAAGTCCTCCTGGAAACTTGAAAGCAGTTTTATATACATAGGGTGAGCACACAAGTAAACTCAGTAGGGAAAACCAAAGACTCTCGTGCACAAGTGGGGGAACGTACTAAAGTCCCGTGAGAAAAAGAGTAAACCAAACACCTAACAAGGTAAACTATCCACCCAAGCCTCACCAAGGTACACTCCCCAAATAATGCAAGTCATGTAATATATATAATAAGAGCACATCGATGTTTGGGTACCCCGCGCCACTTTCCCACTGGTTATTGAGACATCCTACGCATCAGACCAATCCCGCCATTCTCACCGCAGTCCCACTGCCACACCCGCCCGCACACACCTGGGCCACAACCACACGAAGTCCCACTGCCGAAATCCCGCCCTCACACACCTAGGCCTCAACCACACGCAGTCCCACTACTGAATCCCACCCGCACACACCTGGGCCACAACTGTCACATGTAACCACGCCTGCAAACACCTAGGCCAGAACAACCACCACCACGTCTGAAGACACCTGGGCTAAAGGATCCACTGCCACGCCCGAAGACGCCTGGGCCTCATCCCAAAGACACTTGGGAAACCACCTGCCGCACACACCTGGACAACCACCACACTACCCCGCCCGAAGGTTCTTGGGCTAATAATGGACCTCAGGCCATCATAGCCTACCCGATGATACTTGGGCTATCCGGGAAAGGGATAAGAAAAGGAGCTAATAACCAGCCATTAATAATAGTGTTGGGAAAAACACCCTCCCCCATGAAATGGGGGTGTTCGGCACTAAGTGCTCAACTTGGGTGGGGCACAAATAAGAAACACAAAGCTACAAGTATATATATATAGGTAATAAGCACTCACCCAAAGCTAGGTTTTTCTTCAAACAGCCTACAAATCACAACAGCACTCAAGTCTGAGTCACGACTCACGCTAAAAAACCCATTTGTCTCGTTCTTATTTCACGTTCAGTGTTAATGTTTAAGTTTAAGCACTACTGGGAAACTAGTAGGCATAGGCATGAGTCCAGGAGAGTAAACTGTCAAACATCAACCAAAACGCCCACACCTGGTTCTCAACAACAGAGGATTCCACCCCAATTCGTGATATAAACAAGTAACCACCGGGTCTTAAAAACTCATAAACACCGAAGCCACACCAACAGGGGATCCCATCCCCCAGTTTCATAACCACCGAAAGCATAAAAGAACAGGGGATCCCATCCCCACCCACATCTCCAGTAATCGACTCATAAGAGAAAACCACCAAAACACTGCCACCAGCACTGAGCAAGGGCAAGCCTGTATTTTCATATTTAAAAGATTTTACACGTTCCAGGATTTCAATTCTATTTCGACCGGGGTTAGCACAGAAGGGATTGATCCTGGTGCTTTCAATTTATTCAGCTGGATATACATGATTAACCAATTACTATTCACAGTAGGATTTTACAACCACAACAAGGCATTTGAAACATCAGCAGGGGTTCATTAGTGCACCAAAAACGACCACCAACGGCCTCGATTTTCAGGATGCATAAGCCAGCAAAACTCAACAAGATGGTCATAGAAGAAACAACATCAAAAATATAAGACAGCATCAACGATCACAGCCCCCCCCCCCCTCTTTCGTTATAGAATTCATTCATTATCTTTAATTAGGTCTGGTTTATCCAATACTACAGAATAAAAAGCACGCCCACCCCGCATGATACACAAAAGAGAGAGGCAAAGGAGAAATTCCCTAACTATTGATAGATGCTCGGCATCTAGGCTGGGCGCGGAACTTTACGGATAACGATGTGCCCGATGCACCAGAAGCTATTTGTGAAAAGCCAAAATCGAGGAATGAGAAACCACTTCTAACCCTTAGATTATAAGATCCAGGGACGTTTGAGGTGAAAACGCGAAATCGCGTAAGGCGCGGTGGTCGTGGGTTGACCACGCAGCTCCAGTCGTCACAAAAAGGGGTTGGGTGGTTTAAGCCGACTCATGAATTGATTAAGTATTTAATTAAAACTCTTATGTGCGTTACGAGCCTTTAAAACATGCTTAAACGAGACAGAATAGGGTTTATAACCCTATTTGCGCAAAAGAAGCGCTACTGGAAACAACTTGACAAGGTCGGGTGACGTCGATCGGTCTCACTGATCGGTCGCACCGATCGCTCTCACTGATCGGTCTCACCGATCGGTCATGCCGATCGGTCTCACCGAGACACCACTCCTTTAGGACCTGGATTTTGGAAAAGGGAAGGACCAAGAGAGTCTGGGTCATCACATTAGATACCTCTCAAACTATTCTCGTCCTCGAGAATTTAAACAACCCAGAAGGGAAGGGCGGGTCCAAACAACCACCCCGAAAGATACCTCTCAAGAGTGAACCTCATCGTTAACTATGAACACCTTCCTGTCACGAACCAAGCAACATACCATGCAAAACTGCCCGGGCATGTGGGTTGGGGAGTCTCTCGCCCCCCCCCCCCCCCCCATGTCAAGATATTATCCGCTTTGGGCGGCACTGACTCACCCGCACGGGTTTAATCGCATCCACCTTAATGCGTCTTGATTAGGGGTCGGGTTCTCTCATTCCCCATAGCCGGGGCTTTTCACACACAAACAGAGGAAAGAAAACCAGCACATTTCATAGCCAAAAGACAAAACGTTCTACCACAACAGGTACAACAAGGAACAAAACTCAAAACAACTCCGGGTACTGGGTACGCATCTGTGTTTCCCTCTCCCACGTACTCTCCTCAAGCCCACCATGTCTCCACAACACACAAACCAAGGGGATGGTTCTCCCACGAAGCACCTTTTCTTTGCGATCCTTGATCACCATTGGTCTCTCCACAAAGGTCACGTCGTCCTCGATGTCCAGCTCACCCCAATCAAGGATGTTTGAATCGTCGGGCAGATACCAACGGATCTGGGACACATGAAATAAATCATGTATCCTTAGTAGTGGCGGTGGCAATGCTAGCTGGTAAGCCACTTCGCCGACCCGCCGCAACACTTGGAAGGGTCCGATGAATCTGGGAGAAAGCTTACTCCCTTTGCCGAACCTCTGCTGCCCACAGCGAGGGGAGACCTTCAAGAACATGTGGTCCCCAACCTCAAACTCCAATGGCCTCCTCCTAGTATTAGCATACGAATTCCGTCGGTCCTGGGCCGCCTTCATCCTTTCCCGTATGAGTTGAACCTTCTCTATCGTGTTCTGCACCACCTCCGGGCCAGGGATGCCTGCCTCTCCTACTTCGGTCCAACACACAGGTGAACGGCATGGCCTCCCATACAAAGCTTCAAACTAGGCCATGACAATGGTAGAGTGGTAGCTATTATTGTAGGAAAACTCTACCAGAGGCAAGTATTTCACCCATGATCCTCCAGAGTCCAGAACACATGCCCGCAGCATATCCTCCTAGGTCTGGATGGTGCGCTCTGTTTTTCCATCTGTATGGGGATGGAAAGCAGTGCTAAGGCATAACTGGGTGCCAAACGCATGCTACAATACTCTCCAGACTCGCGAGGTAAACCGTTCATCCCTATCCGAGACTATGGACCTCGGAACTCTATGAAATCGCACCACCTCGTCCACGTACTTTCGTGCCAAAGCGTCCACAACACTCGACTCCCTGATCACCAGAAAGTGAGCCGATTTCGTCAACCTGCCCACTATCACCCAGATGGCGTTGTACCCTCCTTGGACCTTGGGTATTCTTATGATGAAATCCATCGAGATGTCATCCCACTTCCACTCGGGAACATCTAGAGGCCGCAGTAGGCCGCCTGGAACTCGGTGTTCATCCTTCACTTGCTGACACACTAAGCACTTGGCCACAAAATCTACCACCACTCGCTTAACTCCGGGCCACCAAAACTGCCTTTTCAAACCCTGGTACATCTTGGAAACTCCTGGGTGTACCGCTAGGGGTGATTTGTGGAACTCACTGAGAACCTTGTTGTGCATCGCCTCCGGGACAAACAACCTTTTCTGGAAAAGCATCTGGTTCTGACCATCCTCTGTCCATCCTTCTGGAGCATTGCCCTGATCGACTTGGTCACGCATCACTTCGCACTCTAGGTCTCCCCACTAAGACTCCTCCACTTTTTGAAACAGGGATGACTACACTGTCATCTGATATAGGCAGCCTCTGCCGCTATCCATCTTCGCATCCAGGTGTAAGGCGACCAACTCCTCAATTGCCTTGCAGGAGTCCCTTGACTCTCGGACCGCATCCTTATGTGTCCTCCTACTCAAGGCATCGGCCACCATATTTCCCTTTCCCTCAGTATAATAGATCTCAAAGTCGTAATCCTGTAGGAACTCCACCCATCTCTGTTGTTGCAAGTTTAATTCCCGCTGGGAGAAGATATACCTCAAGATTTTGTGATCCGTGAAGACCAAAAAGCATTCCCCGATGAGGTAGTGTCGCCATAACTTTAGGGAAAAGACGACCGCTGTAATCTCCAGGTCGTGGGTGGCGTAATTACGCTCATGGGAATGCATTTTCCTGGACAAATAAGAGATCACCCCTTGTCGCTACATCAACATTCATCCCAGGCCCTGTCCTGAAGCATCACAGAACACCTCATAAGCCGCACCTTCTTCTAGTAATCTCAGCACTGGGTCACTGACCAACATCTCCTTCAGATAGCTGAAGGCTGACTGGCACTGCTCACTCCATACGAAAGCTTGGTCCTTCTTGGTCAGAGCCGTCAAAGGGGCTGCTACTCGGGAGAAGTTGGGTACGAATCTTCGGTAGTAACCTGCCAGCCCAAGGAAACTACGGACCTCTGCCACATTCTTGGGTGCTTCCCAAGAAACAACCGCCTCAACTTTTGATGGTTCCACCGCTACCCCCTTCTCGGACACCACGTGCCCGAGGAAGTGCACTTCTCGTGTCCAGAACTTGCATTTTGACAATTTCCCATAGAGCTGGTCCTATCGGAGGACCTCCAAAACTGTCCTCAGGTGCTCTGCATGGTCCTCTTCTAACCTCGAATAGATTAGGATATCTTCGATGAACACAACCACGAACCGATCCCAGTACTCCCGGAAGATGGAGTTCATAATCCCCATGAACACAGCTGGGCCGTTTGTAACACCGAAGGGCATGACTACGAACTCGAAGTGTCCATACCGACACCTGAACACTGTCTTTGGGATGTCCACCTCCTTTACTCTCAGCTGGTGATACCCAGACCGCAGGTCGATCTTCGAGAACCATCCTTCCCTTTTCAACTGGTTGAAAAGATCGTCTATCCTCAAAAGAGGGTAGCGATTCTTGATCGTCACCTGATTCAGCCTCCTATAGTCTATGCACAACCTAAGACCACCATCTGTCTTCTTTTCAAACAAGACCAGATCACCCCACGGTGACGCACTCGGTCGAACATAACCTCTCTTCATCAGATCGTCAATCTGGATCCGCAACTCCCGTAGCTCCGAAGGTGCCATCCGGTAAGGAGCCATCGAGATTGGACGAGCGTCGGGCTGTAGGTCTATCCCAAACTCGATATCACATCGAGGGGGTACAGTCGTCACCTCCTCAGGAAAGATGTCCATAAACTCACGGACGATCTCTAGCACTTCTACCATTTCAGCATCTACTGATTCCACTGTCAGCTCGGTCAACAAGGAGAGGAGAGGTTCCTCTCTCCTGTTTCACTTCGGACTGCTCCACTCGCCGGTGAAGGTAACACGCCGGCCATCCAAGTCTGAGAACACCACCCTTCTTCGGAAATAGTCGATGACAGAACATACAGAAAATAGCCAGTCGATGCCTAGGATGAAATCGTATGGCTGAATCTGTAGCAAGAGAAGATCCTTAACCGACTGATATGGCCCTATCATCAGTCTACATCCCCGACAAACAAACAACAAGTCGGTCTGACCTCCGACTGGTGTGCTCAATACCAAGGGAACTGGAAGTCTCTCGGCATCTAGACCCAAGGCATGGGCTAGACTGGGTGCAACAAAGGAGTGCGAAGCTCCGATATCGAACAAAGAATAAGCAAGAGTGCTAAACAAACTGATCATACCTCGAACAACCTCTGGCCCTGGTGGAACTGCTACCTCTACGGCGTGTAACTATCCACGACCACCTCTCCTGCCCCTCGACTGTCGACCACCTCCCCGACCACGCCCTGGTCGAGGTCCCTGTGGAGCGCCCTGAGGTCGGCCTCCTCCTACGTCTGCCCTCAGAGGAGCGGGAGCTCGCTGTCCCTGCTGCTGCTGCTGGAAAGGTCTGGCTAGAAGCTACGGCTCGGCTGGGTGTTGGGGCTGACTGCCACTACTGTATTGCACCCGGTCTGGGCACTGACTCCGGAGATACCCAGGGCACCCACAGATGAAGCACTGCGGTCCCGGGCCTGAAGGAAAAGGGCGAGGGCCGGGGGATCGAAACTGAAACTGCTGTGGCCTGCTCCCTACAGGTCGGAACTGAGAGGGTCTTGATGCTGGAGGCCTGGCGCTGACGGCCTTTCCCTTTGATGGTCCTGGCTAGATCCCCTCTTGGGACACTCTTCCTAGAGCATGCATCCTCTCCACAACTTCGGCCTACTTCTGGACCTCCCAGTACGTCGGCAGGGTAAAGGGGGTAACAGCATACTAGAGGGAGGGTCGGAGTGCCTCCTCTAAACATCTTGCCCGAGACTCCTTGTCGGGAAAGAGGTCCGGAAAAAAATGTAGGAGTTCCTTGAACTTGATCCCTAGCTCCCTCACGGACATACTCCCCTGCTGGAGGGAGATTAGTTCCTGCCTCTTTTCTGCCTTCATCGTCGAGGAGAGGAATTCTGCCGGGAACTCCCTCTCGAAATCCACCAAAGCCACCTTAGACTCTCTCCTCTCCCCCAGGTAAAGCATCCACCACTGACGTGCCACTCCCCGCATCTGGCTAACAGCCAGAGGAACCCAGTACTCGGTCGGGGCCCGAATCAGGCTGAAGGCTATAACTAGCTCCTCTAGCCAGCCTTCCGTCTTCATATCGGAGGTTCTGCCCTCATACTTCTCGAGGGCCTATTGCTGGAAGGCCCGAAGAGTCTTCTGCCACTGGTTGTCCTCTTCCTCTCAATCATCTCTCTTCCGATCGTCCAAAGTAGTCTGTGGGTCCTCGATCGTCGGCACCACACGCGGTCGCCTTTCAGGTGCCATAACTGCAAGGTAAACAAGGAATGCCTAAGCCCATGTAGTGCAGAATATCGTTCTTAAAACTTCTTAAAATTTAATTTATTCTTAATTCCCAAGACATTCTAGAAACACAAGAACACAAGTCATTATGATGCATTTACCTTTCTTAGGGTCTCTACCCTGCAATAAATGTGGCCTCACTTGGTCGTTTGGTAGGTCCAGAGTCCATGCATCGGATCACGGGGGGCCCTAAAATGCCATGTACTAGCCGGTCTTTCCTGGCCAAATTCACGTGCCAAGGTCACCCAACACTGTTGCCTTACCATCCCATACAATTCTCACTGTGCCTAACTCCAGACTCTATCCTATCTCTCAACCATCACCTCTGATATCATTCTGTCACGAACCACCTTCACTAAAAGGAGGGAAGGGTCAACAGATTTATAGGCCCTTCCTTCTTTAAGTTGAAGGAGAGATAATGACCACCGAGACCCGCCTTCAATAGGTCCCGGAGTGGCGACTAGCACCAAGGGTATAGAAATTTCTCACAAATGGAAGGCATTACCCCTTTTTGTTTTATAAGATCGAGAGATGAGATGATGAAACTCAACAACACCAAGGTAAAAGAAAAGTAAATCCAAAAATAAACAATTCCCACATGCATGTCCCAAAAGTAAAGCCACAAGTACAAAAGGTGACTATATGGTAAGTACCAAAGAGGAAAAGCAACAACTGCAACTGCCCCAAAGGTCTGAGCTAGTAAGGTCCTGTGTGATCCCCGAAGTCCTCCTGGAAACCTGAAAGCAGTTTTATATACGTAGGGTGAGCACACAAGTACACTCAGTAGGGAAAACCAAAGACTCCCGTGCACAAGCGGGGGAACGTACTAAAGTCCCGTGAGAAAAAGAGTAAATCAAAAACCTAAGAAGGTAAACTATCCACCCAAGCCTCACCAAGGTACACTCCCTAAATAACACATGTCAAGTAATATATATAATAAGAGAACATCGATGTTTGGGTACCCCACGCCACTTTCCCACTAGTTATTGAGACATCCTACGCATCGGACCAATCCCGCCATTCTCACCGCAGTCCCACTGCCACACCAGCCCGCACACACCTGGGCCACAACCACACGCAGTCCCACTGCCGAAATCCCGCTCACACACACCTGGGCCTCAACCGCACGCAGTCCCATTGCTGAATCCCTCCCGCACACACCTGGGCCAAAACTGTCACATGTAACCACGCCTGCAAACACCTAGGCTAGAACAACCACCACCACGCCCGAAGACACCTGGGCTAAAGAATCCACTGCCACGCCCGAAGACACCTGGGCCTCATCTCGAAGACACTTGGGAAACCACCTACCGCACACACCTGGCCAACCACCACACTACCCCGCCCGATGGTTCTTGGGCTAATAATGGACCTCAGGACATCACAGCCTGCCCGAAGATACTTGGGCTATCTGGGAAAGCGAGTAGAAAAGGAGCTAATAACCAGCCACTAAGAATAGTGTTAGGAAAAACACCATCCCCAATGAAATGGGGGTGTTCGGCACTAAGTTATCAACTTGGGTGGGGCGCGAATAAGAAACACAAAGGTACAAGTATATATATATAGGTAACAAGCACTCACCCAAAGCTAGGTTTTTCTTCAGACAGCCTACAGATCACAACATCACTCAAGTTCGAGTCACAACTCATGCTAACAAACCCATTTGTCCCATTATTATTTCATTTTCAGTGTTAATGTTTAAGTTTAAGCACTACTGGGAAACTAATAGGCATAGGCATGAGTCTAGGAGAGTAAACAGTCAAACATCAACCAAAACGTCCACACCCAGTTCTCAATAATAGAGGATTCCACCCCAATTCGTGATATAAACAAGTAACCACCGGGTCTTAAAAACTCATAAACACCGAAGCCACACCAACAGGGGATCCCATCCCCCAGTTTCATAACCACCGAAATCTTAAAAGAAAAGGGGATCCCATCCCCACCCACATCTCCAGCAATATAATCGTAAGAGAAAACCACCTAAACACTGCCACCAGCACTAAGCAAGGCCAAGCCTGTATTTTCATATTTAAAAGATTTTACACATTCCATGATTTCAATTCTATTTCGACCGGGGTTAGCACAGAAGGGATTGATCCTGGTGCTTTCAATTTATTCAGCTAGATATACATGATTAACCAATTACTTTTCACAGAAAGAGTTTACAACCACAACAATCCATTTAAAACATCAGCAGGGGTTCATTAGTGCACCAACAACGACCACCAACAGCCTTGATTTTCAGAAGGCATAAGCTAGCACAACTCAACAAGATGGTCATAGAAGAAAAAACATCAAAAATATAAGACAACATCAACGATCACATCCCCCCCCCCTCTTTATTTATAGAATTCATTCATTATCTTTAATTAGGTCTGGTTTATCTAATCCTACATAATCAAAAGCACGCCCACCCTTCATGATACACAAAAGAGAGAGGCAAATGGGAAATTCCCTACATATTGATAGATGTTCGGCGTCTAGGCAGGGCGCGGAACTTTATGGATAATGATGCTCCCGATGCACCAGAAGCTGTTTGTGAAAATCCGCGATTAAGGAAAGAGAAACCACTGCTAACCCTTAGTTTATAAGATTCGGGGACAGTTGAGGTGAAAACGCGAAACCGCGTAAGGTGCGGGGGTCATAGGTTGACCACACGGCTCCACTCGTCACAAAAAGGGTTCGGGTGGTTTAAGCCGACTCAAGAATTGATTAAGTATTTAATTAAAACTCTTATGCACATTACGGGTCTTTAAAACACGCTTAAACGAGTTATAATAGGGTTTAAACCCCTATTTGCGCAAAAGGAGCGCTACTGGAAACAACTTGACAAGGTCGGGTGACGTCGATCGGTCTCACCGATCGGTCGCGCCGATCGCTCTCACTGATCGGTCTCACTGATCGGTCGGGCCGATCGGTCTCACCGATCGGTCTCACCAATCGGTCGTGCCGATCGGTCGCACCGAGACGCCACTCCTTTAGGACCCAGATTTTGGCAAAGGGAAGGACCAAGAGAGTCTGGGTCATCACACGCCTTCAGACGGCATGCGATTCTGAGCCCCGGTGTGGCAGGATTTAAATTTTGAGTGCGTTCACACTGGACACACCAAATAAATGAGATAACTCCTAAATTGTGTTTCGGATCAGAGATCTGAGTGTACGGATGGGTCCGAAATGGGGGGGGGGTTTACCCTAGGAACGACATAAATCATGTCGGCATGAGATGTTTGGACCCCTCGCCCATTAACGGAACGTTAAACGGATAAGTAAAATAATTAATTTATTCGTTTAATGGCTAAACTTAAGTATCTCTTAAACAGTAGCTCACATTTGAAAACCAAGGGAACCGTTGAGTCCAGAATGTGTTGTTTACCCTAGGAGGGGTGTAACATTCACGGGTGCGGGACGTCCCTGAAAACTGGACGAGGGGGCATTTTCGTAATTTGGTGGCATCAGGTGTTGAGTGTAATAACTTCTGAATGGGTCCTCAGATTAAACTTCTAATACCTCCTTTGTACTCGGGATGTGGTTTTTACGCTAGGGGAGGCTTAACCTTGACCTTGTCGAGAGTTTCGGATGCGGGGTAAATTATGGGTTTAAATTAATCAAAATTTTAATTAATTCTTTTTTTTATTTAATCCCTTCTTCTCCCCTTCCCCTCCCTTCTTCTCCCCTGGAAAAACCTCCCTCAAATCATCCCCCTCAACCTCCTCCTCTATCCTTTCCTCCCCAAGGTGGAAGAGGCAACGGCAGGGTGCGGATTGGCAGCGAAGCTCCGGGCTACACCCAAGAGGTAGGATTCGTGTGTCTATTATTTTAAACTCCCACACCATCTTTGAACCCATTTATATGTGATGAATTACTTTTTAATTTCCGATAAAATCCCACAGTTTCGTAGTACTTTTTATTATATTTTTGAAGCTTGTTTTGGTTTGAATTTCTGAGTCCCGAGCCCCCCGCACCGGTCCGGCGAAGTTTGGATGTGTTTTGGGGTTTTCCAGTGGTTCCGGCACTCCAGCGGCGACGGCGTGGGTCTTCCAGGCGGCTGCGGCCTCGGCTCAGGCGGATGGCGCAGCGGTGGGGCGTTCGCCTTTGGCGGCGGCTCCGGGTGGCCTTTGGTGCGGCGGCGAGCTCCTTAGTCGTGGCAGCTTCGCGCTGCGCGGAGCAGAAGAGCCGGTCGGTTGTGCCGGCCAGTTGACTTGGAGCATCGGGGTCGCGGTGCGGACGCATCCGACGTCTGATTTGAGTGTCGTCAGCGGTGTTGGGACCCTGGTGCCGAGGCGGAGTTTTCCAGTGTGGTTTCGAGCATTGAAACCAGAGTTGAGGCATGGGACCCACGGGCCGTATTTCACGTTGTACGCAACTTTTGTTACTTTTTTATCGGACGTCTGTTCGGGGCATGCGAGCAGTCAATTTTGGGAGTTTTTACGAGGTCATTGCAATGGTGCAATCTTCCCTCTTTAATTACGCATGCTGGTTCGGGCCCCGCGGGGGCCGTTTTGGCAGTTGGCGGTGATTTCCATATTTATCATCGGGTGTCCGTTTTGGACAAGTGAATAGTCCATCTTGTGTACTTTTTCGAGAGGATAGAAATGGTGCGATCCGATCGTTGTGCTTCGGGACCGGGGTACAGGTCCCACGTATAACCGCTCATTTGCGTTATGGCGAAATGCATCTTTTTTCTCCGGATATCTGTTCCACTCAAGTGAGCATCCCTTTTGACGTGCCTTTCCATGAGGATCACAATGGTGCGATGCGCCCGACTGTTTTCGGGACCGAGGTTCGGGATCATGGGACACCGTTCGGGCATAAAGAAGTGTTGGCGACTCTTCCGTAGTATATCCGTTGGAGGCAAGTAAGTAGTCGATCTCGCATGTTTTTTCATGAGGATTACAATGGTACGATCCGTCTAGATGTGCGGAGTCTCTTTCAAGATCTATTTAAATGTGGAAGCGTGAAAGGTGTACCGGTAGAGGTTCTTCCTACGGTGTTTGCAGAGAACCCTTGGCGAGTGATCACGTTCACTCTTGGGGGGGGGGGGCGAAGTGAATGCTTGAAGATATGTAGTTATTCGTGCCTAGGTCGTTCAGGTGGAAAGTTGGAGTTGTTACGTTTACTTCCTTCGCTTTGAAGTTAGATGTCGTGTTCATGGTAGCCTTTGGGCTGGAGACGTGGAATACTCTGGGAGTATGCAAGAACGCTGGGAGGTACATGTGGATGTTTTTACCTGAGAATGTTCATGCGCTTGGTTGGGGTTGATTTGGGGCCGCACATCGTGTGTGCCCCATGTGTGTGTCGTGTTCTGCTTTGGGTACCCTTGACCTCTCGCAACGTAGAGGGTCCCTTTTTTCTCATTTGTTTGACCAGCAGGGTTGAGTGGGTTCCCCCTGGTCCTGTTCACGATGGTTTAGATCAGCAGGGTTAAGTGGTTTCCCCTGGTTTTGTTCTAGAGTTGGGTGGTTGCATGATACCCACTCCGAGTTCTATAGGCTACTGTTGTACAATACAGTAGGGATGGACAGAGAAGTTCTGGTTTTATCCTCTAGTAGAGACTGGGTAGTGGGTTGCTCACTGACTTCTTGGGTTTACCCTCCAGCAAGGCTGGGAAGTGAGTCACCCAGTGGCCTCTTAGGGTTTACCCTCTAGTAGAGACTGGGCAGTGGGTCACCCGTCGACTCTTGAGGGTCTACCCGCCCGTAGGGCTGGGCAGTGGTTCGCCCGTCATCTTATTCCAGGTTTACCCTCCAGTAGAGACTGGGCAGTGGGTCACCCAACGACTCTTGAGGGTCTACCCTCCAGCAGGGCTGGGCAGTGGGTCGCCCGTCGTCTTGTTCCAGGTCTACCGTCCAGCAGGGCTGGGCACTAGGTCGCCTGAGGATGTATAAGGGTCTACCCTCCAACAAGGCTGGGCAGTGGTTCACCTGTGGACTTATTCCAGGTCTACCCTCCAGCAGGGCTGGGCAGTGGGTCTCCTGATGATGTATTAGGGTTTACCCTCTAGCAGGGCTGGGCAGTGGGTCACCCAATTTCTTATTACGAATTACCCTCAAGCAGGGCTGAGCAGTGGGTCTCCCGTTGGCATTTCAGACTCAGTCCTTTCTATTAGGCTAGTCGGTTACTTTTCTCTGTGACTACTGGAGCGGGACCCTTGGTTGTACAGGTCAGTGAGGGGATGACCATGACTTTGAGGAGACCTCTCGGCTGCGGGGTAGTGACGAGGTGTGGTTCGACATTCCCCAGAACTCTCAAGTATGAGGGGCTCTTTCCCCACTGAGACGCGTCCTTGTGATGCGACCTAAAACTATGCGGGCAAGTTAGTGCCCCCCAAAGAGGATAGTGTCATGGTGCGGTGATTTGAGCCCCTTGAATTGCAGTTTAGGGAAGACGTGTGAGATGTTGGACATCGATGATGGTTACTTTTGGGACTGATGGCGACTCACTTTCTTTGGCTGAACTAAGGGACGAAGATCCCCTTAGTTCAGACTCAGTTCTTTCTATTAGGCCAGTCAGTGACTTTTCTCTGTGACTACTAGAGCGGAACCCTTGGTTGTACGAGTCAGTGAGGGGATGACCTTGACTTTGAGAAGACCTCTTGACTACGGGGTAGTGACTAGGTGTGGTTTGACTTTCCCCAAAACTCTCTTGTATGAGGGGCGCTTTCCACACCGAGATGTATCCTTGTGATGTGACCTAAAACCGTGCGGGTGAGTCTGTGCCACCCAAAGCAGATAGTGTCATGGTGCGGTGATTTGAGCCCCTTGACTTGTAGTTCAGGGTAGACGTACTGGATGCTGGGCATCGATGATGGTTACTTTTGGGACTGATGGCGACTCACTTTCTTGGGCTGAGCTACGAGATGGAGATCCCTTTACGATCTTGTTCGGGCTTCCTGACAGAGCATATATATATGTATACCTTGTTCCAATACCTACTTCTTCAGTTTTGGTTACTCTCCTTCCAAGAGAGGTGAAGACGCGCGGGGAATACCATGTTCTTTCTGTGTCCAGCTTCTCATGGTTGGATGAGTCTACTCTCGTTCTATAGGTAGAGAAGGCTCCACGAGAAGTTCATCTTCTCACCATTTCTAGCTCCTTGTGTTTGGATGAGTCTACATCCTTCCTTTTGTTGGGTTGAGCTGGACTCTCTATTGTTACTCTTCTGCACTCTTGGTTGTACTCCTTACTTTCCCCTGTTCGATCTACTTATCACCCTTTGTTACCTCCTTTGTGGCTCCCTCGAACCTTCGGGGTATCCTACTGAGTATTTTTACTCACCCATTATTGGTCTTTTCCCTCACTTGGTGTTCCCTTGCAGACGACTGACAGGTTGGTCGTGACTTCAGCGTAGTTTAGGAGTTCGAGAGATTGGACCGCGTACGATGGTCGTAGTCGGGTTCTAGGTGTGGGACTCTCTCAGGTGTTTGTTTTTGTTTACCTATTGTCGGGTTATGGCACTTTTCTGGTTAGGCATTTGTTTTTACCTTTTCTTTTCAGTTTACCTTCAGCACTTGATTTGTACAATTTAGAGGTCGATGCACTCTGTGGTTTATTTAGAGCAGTTGGTACTTTTCTTTTTAATTTTACTCTGCACTTTTTAAGTGAGTGTGATGTGTGTGTGTGTGTAGGTACTTAGGAAAAGGCCTCCCCAAGTTGTTGTGCCTTCGGCACTGGTCGCTAGCCCCTGGCCTATGGAGGTGGGCTTGGGGTAGTTGCGGCTCGAGCCCGAGTAGGGTCGGGTCATGACAAAGTGGTATCAGAGGTGGTTCGTTCCGGGCGACGTTGTTCAGATGTCCCTAAAGAGGAATTAGTAGGGTTCGATTTAGGGAAACAGTGTTAACGTGTCTCGAGAGTGGCTCTCAGACCAGGGAGTCCAGTGATGGTGCGGCGGCCGACGTATCCATTCACCAGGACCTTGATAACCCACTTGTCTAGTCGGCATGCTGAGACACTTGATGTAGGGAAAAATTTGTTTTTGCATTACATAGGATTGAGTATTTGACTGTCCTTATTGAGTCAGCTCCCCATATTTGTTGTTACTGATATATACATATATGCTCATTTGACCGCGACACTCTTTGATAACATTCAGGATGTCTCTGCGAAGACAGCCAGCCAGGATACCAGCTTTGGTTCATGACGACGAACCTCTGAGCTATGAGGCCACATTCCAGGACCCATCATTGGAGCCCCTTTCTTCGGGTGGGCTGGTAGCAGCACCCCCACCTATTGAGAAGTAGACAGCTTTAGCAGAGCAGACGTGGCTTGAGCGTAGGTTGAGCACGCACCGTGAGTTCTAGTGGCAGAGACCACTGAAATTCAGTGGTGAGCCAGAACCTCAGGAAGTAGAGGTTTGGCTCGAGGCAGTGGTTCGCCTCTTCAGGCAGCAGAGGCTTGGCTCGAGGTAGTGGTTCACCTCTTCATGCAGCAGAGGTTTGGCTCGAGGTAGTGGTTCGCCTCTTCAGGTTTATACAGATGCTGGCATATCTTATGGTGTATTTGGCCGACAACCTTTTCTGTGGAGCAGCTTGGAGTTGGTGGAGTCTGGTGACTCAGTTTCTTGACGAGTCGTCACTTTCTTGGGGAGAATTTCAGTGGTTGTTTTGTGAGTATTTTTTCCCTTCTTGCTTACGCTCTGTTCAGATTCAGGAGCTCCTGTAGTTTCAGTAGGGAGGGATGACGGTGGCCGAGTACGCGGCTAGTTTCGCAGACCATGCACGCTTTTACCCGGACGTGGTCCATGATGGAAACTTTTGAGCGTGGGAGTTTGAGCAGGGTCTCCGCCGAGAGATTCGTGTTGTCATAGTACCCTTGGGCATTCCCACTTATGCAAGGGTACTAGAGCAGGCGCTGGTGACAGAGAGCTTCCTATCACATTCTATAGTTGGTGGTGGAAGTAGGCACGACCGAATCGAGACGTCTGCCGCAGCTAGCAGGCGTTGGCTGACAGAACCTCGATGCAGGTGGCTTTCTGATAACCGGACTTAGGAGTGTGGTCATACACCACATTGGCACCGGAGGGAACCCGGGCTTCCCGGAGAGCACCCATACTATTCTTGCGATGGGCAAGGTCACCTGGCGCGGGACTGCCCGACCGGGCACACTGAGAATATCGGGAAGCACAGTGATCAGAGTAGCGCCCTGAGAGGTGGTGCTTGTAGAGGATTGGGGGGAGCTGGTAGGGGGGACGACTTTATGAGGCCTTCCCATCACCACCAGGCAGTCCACTTCAGGCTCCGGGAGCTTACAGTTGGGACCACGGACAGTCGTGAGCTTTCGGTGTCTACAATCCTGCAAAGCATAAGGTGATAAGAGGTATGCTCTACAACGCTTCTACTTTTTTCAAGTAGAATTTTTAGACTCTATTTGAAATTCTTTTTCTCCTTGCTCCTTGTTTGAGTTGTTGCCAGGGTGGTGTGGGGCGTCGGTGTAACCCTGTGTTAGTAAGATAGAAGGCGTGAGACCATTTTCTTTAGTCGATGGTGTTTCTTCCTTCGATCCCGAGCCGGTAAGAGGGTTTGTATTGTGAGACATCGACTATGAAACCTTACATGGCCAGATATCCTTGGGTGTTTCACCATATGGATATTCTGAAGGAGGAAATCATCGGGCCTTGTTTCAGGTGCGAGTGGTGATTCCAGTTGTGGCATGCGACGTAGAGGTTTGATCGGGGAGGTGAGATACCCCCATGGTCCTTTGAAATGTTAGAGAACCTGCGAAGGGATGGAGAGGTTCCCTACCGCCTTGCCCTAATCCCAAAGTCTCGAGTGGGTGCGGGACGTCTCCCACGTGACTTGCCCGAGAAGATGTGTGCATGCCTCTATGCACGTCATCGGCAAGGGCAGACCTCGCTTGAACAAATCAAATCCTTTGGTCCATGTGCGGTGATGCAGAACGTTGTAAGATTTATTCTGGGTACGGAAGATCCAGGTGTGTACTTAGTACCCTGAGTTGTTCTCTGGTTTTGCTTTTCGGGGACAAAAATCTTAAAGGAGGGAATGATGTAAGAACCTGGCTTTTGCTACGAAAGACTTTGGAATATTCTTGATATTATTCCAGAGTAGCACCTTGTCACGACCCACCTTCACCAAAAGGAGGGAAGGGTCAATAGATTGTCAGAACCTTCCTTCTTTAAGTTGAAGGAGAGATAATGACCCCCGAGACCCGCCTTCAATAGGTCATGGAGTGGCGACTAGCACCAAGGGTATATAAATTTCTCACAAATGGAAGGCATTACCCCTTTTTGTTTTATAAGATAGAGAGATGAGATGATGAAACTCAACAACACCAAGGTAAGAGAAAAGTAAAGCCAAAAATAAACCATTCCCACATGCATGTTCCAAAAGTAAAGCCACAAGTACAAAAGGTGACTACAAGGTAGGTACCAAAGAGGAAAAGAAAAAACTGCAACTACCCCAAAGGTCCGAGATAGTAAGGTCTTGCGTGATCCCCGAAGTCCTCCTGGAAACCTAAAAGCAGTTTTATATACGTAGGGTGAGCACACAAGTACACTCAGTAGGGAAAACCAAAGACTCTCGTGCACAAGTGGGGGAACGTACTAAAGTCCCGTGAAAAAAGAGTAAACCAAACACCTAACACGGTAAACTATCCACCCAAGCCTCACCAAGGTACACTCCCCAAATAACACAAGTCAAGTAATATATATAATAAGAGCACATCGATGATTGGGTACCCCGTGCCACTTTCCCACTGGTTATTGAGACATCCTACGCATCGGACTAATCCCGCCATTCTCACCGCAGTCCCACTGCCACACCCGCCCGCACACACTTGAGCCATAACCACACGCAGTCCCACTGCCGAAATCCCACCCGCACACACCTAGGCCTCAACCGCACGCAGTCCCACTGTTGAATCCAGCTCACACACACCTGGGCCACAACTGTCACATGTAACCACGCCTGCAAACACCTAGGCCAGAACAACCACCACCACGCCAGAAGACACCTGGGCTAAAGGATCTACTGCCACACCCGAAGACACATGGGCCTCATCCCGAAGACACTTGGGAAACCACCTGCTGCACACACCTGGCCAACCACCACACTACCCCGCCCGAAGGTTCTTGGGCTAATAATGGACCTCAGGTCATCACAGCCTGCCCGAAGATACTTGGGCTATCTGGGAAAGGGAGAAGAAAAGGAGCTAATAACCAGCCACTAAGAATAGTGTTGGGAAAAACACCCTCCCCCATGAAATGGGGGTGTTCGAAACTAAGTGATCAACTTGGGTGGGGTTCGAATAAGAAACACAAAGCTACAAGTATATATATATAGGTAATAAGAACTCACCCAAAGCTAGGTTTTTCTTCAGACAGTCGACAGATCACAACAGCACTCAAGTCCGAGTCACGACTCATGCTAAAAAACCCATTTGTCCCGTTCTTGTTTCACGTTCAGTGTTAATGTTTAAGTTTAAGCACTACTGGGAAACTAGTAGGCATAGGCATGAGTCCAGGAGAGTAAACTGTCAAACATCAACCAAAATGTCCACTCCCGGTTCTCAACAATAGAGGATTCCACCCCAATTCGTGATATAAACAAGTAACCACCGGGTCTTAAAAACTCATAAACACTGAAGCCACACCAACAGGGGATCCCATACCCAAGTTTCATAACCACCGAAAGCATAAAATAACAGGGGATCCCATCTCCACCCACATCTCCAGTAATCGACTCATAAGAGAAAACCACCAAAACACTACCACCAGCACTAAGCAAGGCCAAGCCTGTATTTTCATATTTAAAAGATTTTACACGTTCCATGATTTCAATTCTATTTCGACCGAGGTTAGCACAGAAGGGATTGATCCTGGTGCTTTCAATTTATTCAGCTGGATATACATGATTAACCAATTACTATTCACAGCAGGATTTTACAACCACAACAAGCCATTTAAAACATCAGTAGGGGTTCATTAGTGCACCAACAACGACCACCAACGGCCTCGATTTTCAGGATGCATAAGCCAGCACAACTCAACAATATGGTCATAGAAGAAACATCATCAAAAATATAAGACAGCATCAACGATCACAGCCCCCCCCCCCCTCCCCTGCTTTCTTTATAGAATTCGTTCATTATCTTCAATTAGGTCTGGTTTATCCAATCCTACAGAATAAAAAGCACGCCCACCCCGCATGATACACAAAATAGAGAGGCAAAGGAGAAATTCCCTGCCTATTGATAGATGATCGGCATCTATACCGGGCAGGGAACTTTATGAATAACGATGCTCCCGATGCACCAGAAGCTGTTTGTGAAAAGCCACGATTGAGGAAAGACAAACCACTGCTAACCCTTAGTTTATAAGATCCGGGGACGGTTGAGGTGAAAACGCGAAACTGCGTAAGGCGTGGTGGTCGTGGGTTGACCACGCGGCTCCACTCATCACAAAAAGGGGTCGGGTGGTTTAAGACGACTCATGAATTGATTAAGTATTTAATTAAAACTCTTATGCGCGTTACGAGTCTTTAAAACATGTTTAAACGAGTCATAATAGGGTTTATAACCCTATTTGCGAAAAATAAGCGCTACTGGAAACAACTTGACAAGGCGGGGTGACGCTGATCGGTCTCACTGATCGGTCGCGCCGATCGGTCTCACTGAGACGCCACTCCTTTAGGACCTGGATTTTGGCAAAGGGGGGGACCAAGATAGTCTGGGTCATCACATCAGATACCTCTCCAACTATTCTCGTCCTCGAGAATTTAAACAACCCAGAAGGGAAGGGCGGGTCCGAACAACCACCCCAAAAGATACCTCTCAAGAGTGAACCCCATCGTTAACTAAGAACACCTTCCTGTCACGAACCAAGCAACATACCATGCAAAACTGCCCGGGCATGTGGGTTGGGGAGTCTCCTCCCCCATGTCAAGATATTATTCTCTTTGGGCGGCACTGACTCGCCCACACGGGTTTAATCGCATCCACCTTAATGCATCTTGATTAGGGGTCGAGTTCTCTCCTTCCCCATAGCTGGGGCTTTTCACACACAAACAGAGGAAAGAAAACCAGCACATTTCATAGCCAAAAGACAAAACGTTCTACCACAACAGGTACAACAAGGAACAAAACTCAAAATAACTCCGGGTACTGGGTACGCATCTGTGTTTCCCTCTCCCACGTACTCTACTCAAGCCCACCATGTCTCCACAACAGATGAACCAAGGGGATGGTTCTCCCGCAAAGCACCTTTTCTTTGCGATCCTTGATCACCATTGGTCTCTCCACAAAGGTCACGTCGTCCTCGATGTCCAGCTCACGCCAATCAAGGACGTTTGAATCGTCAGGCAGATACCAACGGAGATGGGACACATGAAAGACATCATGTATCCTTAGTAGTGGCGGTGGAAACGCTAGCTGGTAAGCCACTTCGCTGACCCGCCGCAACACTTAGAAGGGTCCGATGAATCTGGGAGAAAGCTTACTCCCTTTGTCGAACCTCCACTGCCCACGTCGAGGGGAGACCTTCAAGAACACATGGTCCCCAACCTCAAACTCCAAGGGCCTCCTCCTGGTATTAGCATACGACTTCTGTCGGTCCTGGGCCGCCTTCATCCTTTCCCATATGAGTTTAACCTACTCTGTCGTGTTCTGCACCACCTCCGGGCCAAGGATGCATGCCTCTCCTACTTCGGTCCAACACACAGGCGAACGACATGGCCTCCCCAACAAATCTTCAAACGAGGCCATTCCAATGGTATAGTGGTATCTATTATTGTAGGAAAACTCTACCAGAGGCAAGTATTGCACCCATGATCCTCCTGAGTCCAGAACACATGCCTGCAGCATATCCTCCAAGGTCTGGATGGTGCGCTCTATTTGTCCATCTGTCTGGGGATGGAAAGAAGTGCTAAGGCATAACTGGGTGCCAAACGCATGCTGTAATACTCTCCAGACTCGTGAGGTAAACCCTGCATCCCTATCCGAGACTATGGACCTCCGAACTCTATGCAATCGCACCACCTCGTCCATGTACTTTCATGCCAAAGCGTCCACAACACTCGACTCCTTGATCGCCAGAAAGTGAGCCGATTTCGTCAACCTGTCCACTATCACCCAGATGGAGTTGTACCCTCCTTGGACCTTGGGTAGTCTCGTGATGAAATCCATTGAGATCTAGAGGCCGCAGTAGGCCTCCTGGAACTCGGTGTTCAGCCTTCACTTGCTGACACACTAAGCACTTGGCCACAAACTCTGCCACCGCTCTCTTAACTCTGGGCCACCAAAACTGCCTTTTCAAACCCTGGTACATATTAGAAACTCCTAGGTGTACCGCCAGGGGTGAGTTGTGGAACTCACTGAGAACATTGCCGCGCATCGCCTCCGGGAAAAACAACCTTTTCTGGAAAAGCATCCGGTTCTGACCATCCTCTGTCCATCCTTCCGGAGCATTGCCCTGGTCAACTTGGTCACGCATCACTTCGCACTCTAGGTCTCCCCACTGAGACTCCTCCACTTGCTGAAACAGGGATGACTGCAATTTCATCTGATATAGGCAGCCTCTTCCGCTATCCATCTTCGCATCCAGGTGTAAGGCGACCAACTCCTCCATTGCCTTCGAGGTGTCCACCGACTCTTGGACCGCATCCTTCTGTGTCCTCCTAATCATAGGCATCGGCCACCATATTTCCCTTTCCCTCAGTATAATAGATCTCAAAGTCATAATCCTGGAGGAACTCCACCCATATCCGTTGTTTCAAGTTTAAGTCCCGTTGGGAGAAGATATACCTCAAGCTTTTGTGATCCGTGAAGTCCAAAAAGCGTTCCCCGATGAGGTAGTTCCGCCATAACTTTATGGCAAAAACGACTGTTGCAAGCTCCAGGTCGTGGGTGGCGTAATTATGCTCATGGGAACGCAGCTGCCTGGACCCATAAGAGATCACCCCTTGTCGCTGCATCAACACGCATCCCAGGCCTTGTCCTGAAGCATCACAGAACACGTCATAAGCCGCCCATTCTTCTGGTAATCTCAGCACTAGGGCACTGAACAACTTCTACTTCAGATAGCTGAAGGCTGACTGGCACTGCTCACTCTATAAGAAAGCCTGTTCCTTCTTGGTTAGAGTCGTCAAAGGGGTTGCTACTCGGGAGAAGTTGGGTACGAATCTTCGGTAGTAACCTTCCAGCCCAAGGAAACTACGGACCTCTGCCACATTCTTGGGTGCTTCCCAAGAAACAACCGCCTCAACTTTTGATGGTTCCACCGCTACCCCCTGCTCGGACACCACGTGCCCGAGGAAGTGCACATCTCGTGTCCAGAACTTGCATTTCGACAATTTCCCATTGAGCTGGTGCTATCGGAGGACCTGCAAAACTGTCCTCAGGTGCTCTGCATGGTTCTCTTCTGACCTCGAATAGATCAGGATATCGTCGATGAACACAACCACGAACCGATCCAATTACTCCCGGAAGATGGAGTTCATAAGCCCCATGAACACAGCCGGGGCGTTTGTAACACCAAAGGGCATGACTACGAACTCGAAGTGTCCATACCGACACCTGAACGCTGTCTTTGGGATGTCCACCTCCTTCACTCTCAGCTGGTGATACCCAAACCGCAGGTCGATCTTCGAGAACCATCCTGCCCCTTTCAGCTGGTTGGAAAGATCGTCTATCCTCAGAAGAGGGTAGAGATTCTTGATCGTCGCCTGATTCAGCCTCCTATAGTCTATGCACAACCTAAGACCACCATCTGTATTCTTTCCAAACAAGACTGGATCACCCCACGGTGACGCACTCGGTCGAACGTAACCTCTCTTCATCAGATCGTCAATCTGGATCCGCAACTCCCGTAGCTCTGAAGGTGCCATCCGGTAAAGAGCCATCGAGATTGGACGAGCGCTGGGCTGCAGGTCTATCCCGAACTCGATATCACATCGAGGGGGTAGAGTCGTCACCTCCTCAGGAAAGATGTCCATAAACTCACGGACAATCTCTGGCACTTCTACCATTTCAGCATCTACTGATTCCACTGTCAGCTCGGTCAACAAGGAGAGGAGAGGTTCCTCTCTCATGTTTCACTTTGGACTGCTCCGCTCGCCGGTGAAGGTAACACGCCGGTCGTCCAAGTCGGAGAACACCACCCTTCTTCGGAAACAGTCGATGACAGAACACACCGAAAATAGCCAGTCGATGCCTAGGATGAAATCGTATGGATGAATCTGTAGCAGGAGAAGATCCCTAACCGACTGATGTGGCCCTATCATCAGTCTACATCCCCGAAAAACAAACAACAAGTCGGTCTGACCTCCAACTGGTGTGCTCAATACCTGGGGCACTGGAAGTCTCTCGGCATCTAGACCCAAGGCATGGGCTATATTGGGTGCAACAAAGGAGTGCGAAGCTCCGGTATCGAAAAAAGAATAAGCAAGAGTGCTAAACAAACCGATCATACCTCGAACCACCTCTAGACCTGGTGGAACTACTACCTCTACGGCGTGTAACTATCCACGCCCAGCTCCCCTGCCCCTCGACTGTCAACCACCTACCCGACCATGCCCTGGTCGAGGTCCCTGTGGAGTTCCCTGAGGTCAGCCTCCTCCTACGTCTGTCCTCGGAGGAGCGGGAGCTCGCTGTCCCTGCTGCTGTTGGTGGAAAGGTCTGGCTGGAAGCTGCTGCTGGGGTGGGTGTTGGGGCTGACTGCCACTACTGTATTGCACCCGGTCAGGGCACTGACTCCGGAGATACCCATGGCTCCCACAGATGAAGCATTGCGGTCCTGGGCCCGAAGGAAAAGGGCGAGGGCCAGGGGATCGAAAATGAAACTACTGTGGCCTGCTCCATACAGGTCGGAACCTAGAGGGTCCTGATGCTGGAGGCCTGGCGCTGACGGCCTTCCCCTTCGATGGTCCCAGCTAGATCCCCTCTCACAACACTCTTCCTAGAGCATGCATCCTCTCCACCACTTCGGCCTACTTCTGGACCTCCAAGTACGTCGGCAGGGTAAATTGGGTAACAGCATACTGGAGGGAGGGTCGGAGTGCCTCCTCTAAACATCTTGCCTGAGACTCCTCATTGGGAAAGAGGTCCGGAGAAAAACGTAGGAGGTCCTTGAACTTGATCCCTAGCTCCCTCACGGACATACTCCCATGCTGGAGGGAGAGTAGTTCCTGCCTCTTTTCGTCCTTCATCGTCGAGGAGAGGAATTCCGCCTGGAACTCCCTCTCGAAATCCACCGAAGCCACCTTAGACTCTCTCCTCTCCCCTAGGTAAAGCATCCACCACTGACTTGACACTCCCCGCATTTGGCTAATGGCCAGAGGAACCCAGTACTCGGTCGGGGCCTGAATCAGGCTGAAGGCTATAACTAGCTCCTCTAGCCAGCCTCCGTCTTCATATCGGAGGTTCTTCCCTCATACTTCTCAAGGGCCTATCGCTGGAAGGCCCGAAGGGTTTTTTACCACTGGTCGTCCTCTTCCTCTCAGTCAGCTCTCTGCCGATTGGCCAAAGTAGTCTGTGGGGCCTCGATCGCCGGCACCACACGCGTTTGCCTTCCAGGTGCCATAGATACAAGGTAAACAAGGAATGCCTAAGCCCAGGTAGTGCAGAATATCGTTCTTAAAACTTCTAAAAATTTAATTTATTCTTAATTCCCAAGACATTCCAGAAACACAAGAACACAAGTCATTATGATGCATGTACCTTTCCTAGGGTCTCTACCCTGGAATCAGTGTGGCCTCACTTGGTAGTTCGGTAGGTCCAAAGTCCTTGCCTCGGATCACAGGGGGCCCTAAAATCCCATGTCCTAGCCGGTCTTCCCTGGCCTAATTCACGCGCCAGGGTCACCCAACACTGTTTCCTTACCATCACATACAATCCTCACTATGCCTAACTCCAGACTCTATCCTATCTCTCAACCATCACCTCTGATATCATTCTACCACGAACCACCTTCACCAAAAGAAGGGAAGGGTCAACAGATTTCCAGGCCCTTCCTTCTTTATGTTGAAGGAGAGATAATGACCCCCGAGACCCGCCTTCAATAGGTACCGAAGTGGCGACTAGCACCAAGGGTATAGAAATTTCTCACAAATGGAAGGCATTACCCCTTTTTGTTTTATAAGATCAAGAGATGAGATGATGAAACTCAACAACACCAAGGTAAAAGAAAAGTAAAGCCAAAAATAAACCATTCCCACATGCATGTTCGAAAAGTAAAGCCACAAGTACAAAAGGTGACAACATGGTAAGTACCAAAGAGGAAAAGCAACAACTGCAACTGCCCCAAAGGTCCGAGCTAGTAAGGTCCTGCATGATCCCCGAAGTCCTTTTGGAAACCTGAAAGCAGTTTTATATACGTAGGGTGAGCACACAAGTACACTCAGTAGGTAAAACCAAAGACTCTTGTGCACAAGCGGGGGAACGTACTAAAGTCTCGTGAGAAAAAGAGTAAACCACACACCTAATAAGGTAAACTATCCACCCAAGCCTCACCAAGGTACACTCCCCAAATAACACAAGTCAAGTAATATATATAATAAGAGCACATCGATAGTTGGGTACCGCACGCCACTTTCCCACTGGTTATTGAGACATCCTACGCAGCGGACCAATCCCGCCATTATCACTGCAATCCCACTGCCACACCTGCCCGCACACACCTAGGACACAACCACACGCAGTCCCACTGCCGAAATCCCGCTCGCACACACATGGGCCTCAACCACACGCAGTCCCATTGCTGAATCCCGCCCGCACATACCTGGGCCACAACTGTCACATGTAACCACGCCTACAAACACCTAGGCCAGAACAACCACCACCACGCCCAAAGACACCTGGGCTAAAGGATCCACTACCACGCCCGAAGACACCTGGGCCTCATCCCGAAGACACTTGGGAAACCACCTACCGCACACACCTGGCCAACCACCACACTACCCCACCCGAAGGTTCTTGGGCTAATAATGGACCTCAGGACATCCCAGCCTGCCCGAAGATACATGGGAAATCCGGGAAAGGGAGCAGAAAATGTGCTAATAACCAGCCACTAAGAATAGTGTTAGGAAAAACACCCTCCCCAATGAAATGGGGGTGTTCGGCACTAAGTTCTCAACTTGGGTGGGGCGTGAATAAGAAACACAAAGGTACAAGTATATATATATATATATATATATATATATATAGGTAACAAGCACTCACCCAAAGCTAGGTTTTTCTTCAGACATCCTACAGATCATAACATCACTCAAGTCCGAGTCACGACTCATGCTAACAAACCCATTTGTCCCATTATTATTTCATGTTCAGTGTTAATGTTTATGTTTAAGCACTACTGGGCAACTAGTAGGCACAAGAATGAGTCCAAGAGAGTAAACAGTCAAACATCAACCAAAACGTCCACACCCGGTTCTCAACAACAGAAAATTCTACCCCAATTCGTGATATAAACAAGTAACCACTGGGTCTTAAAAACTCATAAACACTGAAGCCACACCAATAGGGGATCCCATCCCCCAGTTTCATAACAACTGAAAGCTTAAAATAAAAGGGGATCCCATCCCCACCCACATCTCCAGCAATAGACTCGTAAGAGAAAACCACCAAAACACTACCACCAGCACTAAGCAAGGCCAAGCCTGTATTTTCATATTTAAAAGATTTTACACATTCCATGATTTCAACTCTATTTCGGACGGGGTTAGCACAGAAGGGATTGATCCTGGTGCTTTCAATTTATTCAGCTAGATATACGTGATTAACCAATTACTTTTCACAGCAGGAGTTTACAACCACAAAAATCCATTTAAAACATCAGCAGGGGTTCATTAGTGCACCAAAAACGACCACCAACAGCCTCGATTTTCAGGAGGCATAAGCTAGAACAACTCAACAAGATGGTCATAGAAGAAACAACATCAAAAATATAAGACAACATCAACAATCACAGCCCCCCCCCCCGCTTTCTGTATAGAATTCGTTCATTATCTTTAATTAGGTCTGGTTTATCTAATCCTATAGAATCAAAAGCACACCCACACCGCATGATACACAAAAGAGAGAGGCAAAGGTGAAATTCCCTATATATTGATAGATGATCGGCGTCTAGGTCGGGCACTGAACTTTATGGATAATGATGTGCCCGATGCACTAGAATCTGTTTGTGAAAAGCCACGATCGAGGAAATAGAAACCACTGCTAACCCTTAGTTTATAACAGCCGGGGACGGTTGAGGTGAAAACGTGAAACCGCGTAAGGCTTGGGGGTCGTGGGTTGACCACGCGGCTCCACTCGTCACAAAAAGGGTTCGGGTGGTTTAAGTCGACTCATGAATTGATTAAGTATTTAATTAAAACTCTTATGCGCATTACGGGTCTTTAAAACACGCTTAAACGAGTTAGAATAGGGTTTAAAACCATATTTGCGCAAAAGGAGCGCTGCTGGAAACAACTTGACAAGGTCGGGTGACGTCGATCGGTCTTGCCAATCGCTCTCACCGATCGGTCTCACTGATCGGTCTCACGGATCGGTCGCGCCGATCGGTCGCGCCGATTGGTCTCACCGATCGGTATCACCAATCGGTCGTGCCGATCGGTCTCACTAATCGGTCTCCCCGATCGGTCTCACCGAGACGCCACTCCTTTAGAACCCAGATTTTGGCAAAGGGAAGGACCAAGAGAGTCTGGGTCATCAGACTCCTTCAGACGGCATGTGATTCTGAGCCCCGGTGTGGCAGGAATTAAATTTTGAGTGCGTTCACACTGGACACACCAAATAAATGGGATAACTCCTAAATTGTGTTTCGGATCAGAGATCTGAGTGTACGGATGGTTCCGAAATGGGGGGGGGGGTTTACCCTAGGAATGACATAAATCATGTCGGCATGAGACGTTTGGACCCCTCTCCCGTTAACGGAACGTTAAACGGATAAGTAAAAAAATTAATTTATTCGTTTAATGGATTAAATTAAGTATCTCTTAAACGGTAGCTCGGATTTGAAAACCAAGGGAACCGTTGAGTCCAGAATGTGTTGTTTACCCTAGGAGGGGTGTAACTTTCACGGTGCGGGACGTCACTGAAAACTGGTCCAGGGGGCATTTTCGTAAATTGGCGGCATCGGGTGTTGAGTGTAATAACTTCTGAATGGGTCCTCAGATTAAACTTTTGATACCACCTTTGTACTTGGGATGTGGTTTTTACACTAGGGGAGGCTTAACCTTGACCCTGTCGAGAGTTTCGGATGTGGGGTAAATTATGGGTTTAAATTAATCAAAATTTTAATTAATTCTTTTTTTTATTTAATCCTTTCTTCTCTCCTTCCCCTCCCTTGTTATCCCCTGGAAAAACCTCCCTCAAACCACCCCCTCAACCTCCTCCTCTATCCTTTCCTCCCCAAGGTGGAAGTGGCAACGGCAGGGTGCGGATTGGCAGCGAAGCTCCGGGCTACACCCAAGAGGTAGGATTCGTGTGTCTATTATTTTAAACTCCCACACCATCTTTGAACCCATTTATATGTGATGAATTACTGTTTAATTTCCGAGAAAATCCCACAGTTTCTTAGTACTTTTTATTATATTTTTGAAGCTTGTTTCGGATTGAATTTTTGAGTCTCGAGCCCCCCGCACCGGTCCGGCGAAGTTTGGATGTGTTTTGGGGTTTTCCAGCGGTTCCGGCACTCCAGCGGCGGTGGTGTGGGTCTTCCAGGTAGCTGCGGCCTCGGCTCAGGCAGATGGCACAGCGGTGGGGCGTTCGCCTTTGGCGGCGGCTCCGGGTGGCCTTCGGTGCGGCGGCGAGCTCCTTAGTCATGGCAGCTTTGCGCTGCGCGGAGCGGAAGAGCCGGTCGGTTGTGCCGGCCGGTTGACTCGGAGCATCGGGGTCACGGTGCAGACGCATCCGACATCCGATTTGAGTGTCGTCAGCGGTGTTGGGACCCTGGTGCTGAGGCGGAGTTTTCCAGTGTGGTTTTGAGCGTTGAAACCAGAGTTGAGGCATGGGACCCATGGGCTGTCTTTCGCGCTGTATGCAACTTTTGTAACTTTTTTATCGGACATCTGCTCGGGGCATGCGAGCAGTCGATTTTGGGTGTTTTTACGAGGTCATTGCAATGGTGCAATATGCCCTCTTTAATTCTGCATGCTAGTTCGGGCCACGCGAGGGCCGTTTTGGCAGTTGGCGGTGATTTCCAGCTTTATCACCGGGTGTCCGTTTTGGACAAGTGAATAGTCCATCTTCTGTACTTTTTCGAGGGGATAGCAATGGTACGATCCAATCGTTGTGCTTCGGGACCGGGGTACGAGTACCACATAGAACCGATCGTGTGCGGTATGGCGAAATGCATCTTTTTTCTCCAGATATCTGTTCCACTCAAGTGAGCAGCCCTTTTGATGTGCCTTTCCATGAGGATCGCAATGGTGCGATGCCCCCGACTGTTTTTGGGACCGAGGTTCGGGATCATGGGACACCGTTCGGGCATAAATAAGTGTTGGCGACTCTTCCGTAGGATATCCGTTGGAGGAAAGTAAGTAGTCGATCTCGCATGTTTTTTCATGAGGATTACAACGGTACGATCCGTTTGGATGTGCGGAGTCTCTTTCAAGGTCTCTTTACATGTGGAAGCGTGAAAGGTGTACCGGTAGAGGTTCTTACTACGGTGTTTGTAGAGAACCGTTGGCGAGTGATCACGTTCACTCTGGGGGGAGCGAAGTGAATGCTTGAAGAGATGTAGTTAGCCATGCCTAGGTCGTTGAGGTGGAAAGTTGGAGTTGTTACTTTTACTTTCTTCACTTTGACGTTAGGTGTCGTGTGCACGGTATCCTTTGGGCTAGAGACGTGGCATACTCTGGGAGTATGAAAGAACATTGGGAGGTACATGTGGATGTTTTTACTTGAGAATTTTCATGCTCTTGGTTGGGGTTGAGTTGGGGCCGCACATCGTGTGTGCCCCATGTGCGTTTCGTGTTCTGCTTTGGGTACCCTTGACCTCTCGCAACGTAGAGGGTCCCTTTGTTCTCGTTTTTTTGACCAGCAGGGTTGAGTGGGTTCCCCCTAGTCCTGTTCACGATGGTTTAGATCAGCAGGGTTAAGTGGTTTCCCCTGGTTTTGTTCTGGAGTTGGGTGGTCGCATGATACCCACTCTGAGTTCTGTAGGCTAGTGTTGTACCATACAGTAGGGATGGACAGAGCAGTTCTAGTTTTACCCTCCAACAGAGACCGGGTAGGGGGTTTCTCACTGACTTCTTGGGTTCACCCTCTAGGAAGGCTAGGAAGTGAGTCCCCCAGTGGCCTCTTAGGGTTTACCCTCTATTAGAGACTGGGCAGTGGGTCACCCGATGACTCTTGAGGGTCTACCCTCCAGTAGGGCTGGGCAGTGGTTCGCTCGCCATCTTATTCCAAGTTTACCCTCTAGCAGAGACTGGGCAGTGGGTCACTCGACGACTCTTGAGAGTCTACCCTCTAGTAGGGCTGGGCAGTGGGTCGCCCGTCGTCTTGTTCCAGGTCTACCCTCCAACAGGGATGGGCACCGAATCGCCTGAGGATGTATAAGGGTCTACCCTCCAACAAGGATGGGCAGTGGTTCACCTATGGACTTATTCCAGGTCTACCCTCCAGCAGGGATGGGCAGTGGGTCTCTTGATGATGTATTAGGGTTTACCCTCTAGCAGGGCTGGGCAGTGGGTCACCCAATATCTTATTACGAATTACCCTCAAGCAGGGCTGGGCAGTGGGTCTCCCATTGGCATTTCAGACTCAGTCCTTTCTATTAGGCTAGTTGGTGACTTTTCTCTGTGACTATTGGAGCGGGACCCTTGGTTGTACAGGTCAGTGAGGGGATGGCCATGACTTTGAGGAGACCTCTCGGCTACGGGGCAATGACGAGCTGTGGGTCGACATTCCCCAGAACTCTCAAGTACGAGGGGCGCTTTCCCCACTGAGACGCGTCCTTGTGATGCGACCTAAAACCATGCGGGAAAGTTAGTTCCCCCCAAAGAGGATAGTGTCATGGTGCGGTGATTTGAGCCCCTTGACTTTTAGTTCAGGGAAGACGTGCGAGAAGTTGGAAATCGATGATGGTTACTTTTGGGACTGATGGCGACTCACTTTGTTGGGCTGAACTAAGGGACGGAGATCCCCTTACAATCATGTTCAGGCCTCTGGACAGAGCATATATTATGTATACCTTGTTCTAGTACCCACTTCTTGGGTTTTGGTTACTCACCTTCCAAGAGAGGTGAAGACGCACGGGGTATGCCACGTACTTTCTGTGTCTAGATTCTCATGGTTGGATGAGTCTACTCTCCTGATATAGGTAGCGAAGACTCAACGAGAATTTCATCTTCTCACCGTTTCTAGCTCCTTGCGTTTGGATGAGTCTACATCCTTCCTTTTGTTGGGTTGAGTTGGACTCTCTACTGTTACTCTTCTGCACTCTCAGTTGTACTCCTTACTTTACCATGTTCGATCTACTGCTCACCCTTCGGTACCTCTTTTTTTCTCCCTCGAGCCTTCGGGGTATCCTACTAAGTATTTTTACTCACCCCTGCTTGGGCTTTGCCCGCACTTGGTGTGCGCTTGCAGACGACGGACAGTTTGGTCATGACTTCAACGGAGCTTAGGAGTTTGGGATCTTGGACTGTGTACGGTGGTCGTAGTCAGGTTCCAGGTGTGGGACTCTCGCAGGTGTACATTTTTGTTTACCTGTTGCTGGGTTGTGGAACTTTTCTGGTTGGGTGCGTGTTTTGCCCTTTTCTTTTCAGTTTACCTTCAGCACTTGCTTTGTACTATTTAGAGGTCGATGCACTCTGTGGTTCATTTATATCAGTTGGAACTTTGATTTTCCTTTTTTACTCTGCACTTTCTCATTGCGTGTGTTGCGTGTGTGTGTGTACAGATACTTTGGAAAAGGCCTCCCCGAGTTGTTGTGCCTTCGGCACTGGTCGCCAGCCCCTGGCCTATGGAGGCGGGCTTCGGGTAGTTGCAGCTTGAGCCTGAGTACGGTCGGGTCGTGACACTTATATCTTGAGAAATTCATACCTCAATACAACCTTCTATTCCCTCACAAAATACAATACCTTATTTATTTCATAAGATCCATTTTTTGTGTATTAATTTTTAATCAAAACTATGATTTTCAAAGAAGATGTATAAATATTAATAGAGTACTTCCAACTATATTTATTCTTCATCATCAAATAAATCAGTGGTATGCATTTTAAAATTGTTTATCAATAATCATATGAATATAGAGTTTATATTACAATTATTTGTCAATCATTATACACCTCTTTTCAATTCATTTGGAATTAAAATTAGTAATGGTGTGTACATGTGGACTAAAACCTCCATGAAGTGTTGCATTTCATTTGTAATCACGGTTACACATTGTTTATTAGTATAATGTATTTACTAAATATATATGATAATTTTGACATTATAATAAATATTTAATTGTTTCATATTTTTATTTGTATTTATTTCTATCAATCGTAATGTGAAAAAATCAATCATGTCATTGTATGAACTACAATACCCAAAAAAATTGTATTTAATTTTTCTCCACCAATTAACATTTATAGTTTTAAATTTTTATATGATAATTAGTCATGATAATCATGAAACTATTATGATCATAGTGACTATGAAACCATGATCGATGTATAACTACTGAGACTACTAAACCAAAATAAGCATTGATAAAGAAATAGTTGTCACCTAAAATTTTGAACATAGTAAAAATGTTTAAAAACAATGGATAAGAAATTATAAGTAAACCATATATATTATGGTACATATTTTTATGGATATATAATATATTATTTACATGTGATTTTTGAAAATTATCAATGAATGGGTAAATATGCAGTGATGGTTTATGTTAAATCTCGTTTACTTTAGGCCTTGTCAGTGATGAATTTTCAATGGAAGAAATTTCATTAATATTATACTTTATAGCCCATATATGTTCTTCACCTCATTTACATAATATAAATTTCAATTTATAGTTCCATTTTTAAATATTTTATAATTAATATGATTGAGAAAAATATTATTTCAAAAATCAAACCTTATTTCACCTTTTATTGGCAGACATTTTGTTCCTTTCTAAAGCCCTCAAATATTATTATAAATTATCATTTATATAGATGAAATGTTTAAAAAAAAATATTTTATACAATTATTT
The DNA here is from genome assembly GCA_963277665.1 of Viscum album. NCBI lineage: Eukaryota > Viridiplantae > Streptophyta > Magnoliopsida > Santalales > Viscaceae > Viscum > Viscum album. The sequence goes on along the minus strand of OY728141.1, from coordinate 472,830,675 downwards.
ATTTAGTATTCCATGTATTATCAATTAATATTTCTACACCTTTTCTGAACATGTTTTTTCACTTTACAAATATTTTTAGAAGGAATATTCTCTATTACCATATATGGAATAGAAGAATATTTCCATCCACCATAACTCTTTTTTTATTAAATACTATATTAAATATTTCAATATTTATTTTCAATGAAATTGATTTTCTCATTATTTTGTAACATTTTGTGATTTTTTTTCAAAAAAAAATGATAATTTCCCATGTTTTTAATGAATTGTATGATAGATCTAATAAGTGAATTCTATATCTATATCATCAACATTTATGGATTGTTATTAATCCCTTGAGATAAATCCATATTTCATAATCCAGACATTTATATTTCTTAAGTTAATGAGGCCTTTATGAAATATATTTCCCTCTTACGGGTTAATTATGATTTGATGAGGTCATTTTGAAACTCATTACTTTCCCCCGAGCTTGTTATGTAATGATAATATAATTACAAAACATTTTTATTTTACATGGGTTATGATATATAAATTAGAGTAATGTTTGATGATACTCTGGAACACATATTTATGTTTTACATTTTTTTATGGAAAGCTTCATTATATACCTCCAATTCATAAGGTAAGCCTTATACCTCATTAAATAATTTTGGGAAATGAGTATGTGTTCTTGATTAATGATGGTAGACCAGTAGAGATAACTATTCCGAAATGATAATTTAAAAATGTGGAGAATCATGATAAAATATGATATTTCATTCATGTGTTGATTCTGGATCACCTATTTTTGGATTGTATTAGCTATTTACCTTAAATAATGTTATGTTTTATATTTCAATGAATTTTTCAAACTCCTCTAACAAGATGTAATTATTATGATTTGAACACATGGCTCAGGATTGAATTGTATTGATATTACATTCTCGTAATACTAATTTTTTATACAATGAATTATGATTTTCATAAATTAGTTATTGGGAATGATTTCATGTTGATGATCACATAATCTAAAACCCTTATAATCATCAAATTTTTAAACATGATCAATAATAGATATCTCTAATGTTTACCAATATAATGAGTCTAAGATCACCCTTTATTATATAATAATAATATCTAGGTTATATAGAGGGTTACATAAAAAAGTTAGTATACAAGGGTATCATATGAAATGAGTGAATTTATAAATTATATATAATGTACTAAAATAATATGTTTATATATGTAGTCTCCACATGAAATGAATCATTATGTTTATCATGTACATTTATTTTGGGGAATGTTTATATATTCATCAAAAATTTGTAATGGATAGAATGTTATTCATGGTTTGTTATATAATAATATGATGTTAATGATCATTTTCACAAAATTTTAATATCATAAATTTTTGTCATCGATCTGTTATGGTTATCAATATTTATGTTTTTATGTATGGTCCATTTTGGTTTATTTTGATTCTTACATTCAAATAAATGGTTGTTGGAATGATGTTTTCTGAATTAAACCTTTATTTTTTAGGTTTCACAAATTTTCAAAAGTTATATTTTTTTTGTTAGAGTGGAAATTTTCATAAAATTATGATCCTTATGATTTATAGGGTCTTCATCGATGATGTTGGTGTGTGGATGATGATTCATCGAGGATTTTATAATTACAGTCAGTTATGACACATATTAAATATATTAATATTTCATCAATTAATCAACTAATAGTTTTATATGTATTATGTGATTTAACATATTTTAATGAGAATTTTTTTAAATGTAATTAATTGGAAAAAATGACCAATGCACAGATTTTATTAAAAGAAAGAATAAAAAAGTCTAAAGTATGGGATCATGTTACAATATTTTTAACGAAAGTGAATAAGAGATGATGGAAGGTCTTCAATCCAGGTAATGTATTGATTAAATCCCAGGATGGCCAAGCCATTACAAACTATGTTTTCTTCCCGATAAACATGTGTGATGATATAGTTTAGGTCGGCGAGCAATCATTTGCATTCCATCCAATGAGAAGTAACCGGCCTTGCTAAATGAGTTATGCCGTTTCAAATTGCATGAACGATGGTCATCAAGTCACTTTCAATCCAAAGGTTTTTTCAACCAAAAACCATGGAAAATTTAACCACATGAATCAAGGCCATCATATCAGCTTCAAGTGAGGAGGAAATGCCTAAATGACCCATCAAGCAGCCTAGAATCTGTTCGAGGTTGTTCTTGAAGACAGTGCCACACCCTATAGAACCCATATTACACATGGAGGTGCCATATATGTTGATTTTGTTCCATCCACTAAGAGGAGTTCTCCAGAACACCTCCATAGTGTGGTGTGGTTGATAGAAGTTGCCATTGATCTGTTGACGTTTCAAAATTCCAAAGTCATCCACGGTATTAGGGAAATAAAATTTTCGAATTAGAGTAGCTTCTCGTATGGAAATAAGGATCTGAGTAAAACCTGAAATAAGATTGAGTGAGTAGTTGTTATTAATAATTGTATTCCAATCAAACCAAATCACATGATAATGTTCAGAAACTGCCGCAAGGGAAAGGTTTCTGCTTTGTTGAGAGCCATCTAACTCTGCACATATCATAAGATGATTTTTGACGGAGTCAATAATAAAAAAAATTCAATCAATGATATCAAAAATATAGTTCCAAAGAGAAGAGGAAGTAGCACAGGAAAGGAAGAGATGGTAAGCATATTCTTTATGTTGATTAAAAATTTTACCTTTAGTGCTGAGCTAAATTCCAAAAGATTGAAGGAAGATCTCAGTGGGAACTCTGTTGTGAGCTAGAAACCAGATGAGACTGAATCTTGAGGGCTCAATCCAAGGTTTTATGATGTTTTTAATACAGCTATAATTGTATTCATTTTTACAGCATATATGAGTGTAGTAATTTTAATAGGTATGAATTCCATTGTAAGTCGGATCACAAATTAAAAAATCATTGTTATATGTGAAAGGGTAGTCATCAATTAGATTCAAAATAGTATCTGGGAGATGATCTTGTTGAGAGTTTAAGACATCTTTGATAGATCTGTTCGTGTCTTCAAGAATTTTATCAGGTGAAATCATAGATATTAATGTTGTTCTAGTTTAGTTATTCATCCATAATTTTATGGAATAATCTATGGATACCATCCTCATGTAGTTATTCATATTGTTGGCGAATGAGTTTTTGATGGTAGGCCATATTGAATAATTAATACAGCTCAAATTTTTAGTCATAAGTTTACCAATAAATCTATTTTTGAGAAAAATGAGGGATTTTAAAGAATTGTTAAAAAGATTCCATGTACGCCGAACATGAAGATCTTAATTAATGTATTTTAGGTTTTTATACCAATGTCTCCATTCTCCATAGGCTTGCAACAAGTTGACTAGGTGACTATCACTAGTTTTCTTTCAAAAGTACTACATCTCCATATGAAATTTTTAAAAGTTGTATTTATTTTTTTGATAAGACCACTGGGCCATTTGTAAACCATCATAGAGTATACCATCTTAGAGACAATATAGTATTTTATAGGCCAGGTCCTACCTTCCAAAATGAAGGATTTACCATTCCAAGATGAATGCTGGTTGAGAACATGATTAATAATAGTTACAAAGTGGCATGCTTTGGGTCTACCTGAAAAAATGGGGACAACAAGGAACTTGAATGAGAGATATCCTTTTTTCAGACCCATATCACTGATAATATTACATTTTCTATTGGGGGGAAAGTTATTCCCAAAAAAAACATGATTTTTTCCAACTTATTATTTGACTAGAAACCTCCTCATTATGGGAGAGAGCAGTTTTGAGGTTATGAATGTTTATTTTGTCTCTGTGAAGGTAAAGGATGATGTCATTAGCATAAAAGAGATGTGTAGGAGCATTAACATTTCTAGAGACATGAATAGGTTTTAATTAATTTTAAACCACCAAACGATTGATCAAACTACTAAGGTAGACTTTTGAAATTGAAAAGAGAATGGTAGAGAGAGTGTCTCCTTGTATAACACCTTTGGTGAATTTAAAGTAACCTTTGGGAGAGCCATTTATCAAAATAGAGATTGTGTCCGAATTGAAGGGAGTTCTAATCGCAATGATGAATTGCACACTAAAACCAAAACATTGAAGGAATTTGAAGATAAAACTCCATTCCATGGTGTCAAACGCTATCCTGATGTCAATTTTAATTGCTATATTGCATCCTCTATTGGTTTTATTCAAGTTGTTGATACACTCAAAGGCATGACAGAGGCATCCTTGAATGGATCTACCTTTTATAAAGCCAAATATTTTCCATGAAACAATTTTTTCTATAATAGTTAATTTTATATTAGCATTGATTTCAGTAATGATTTTGTAGAGAGTGTTGATAAGATAAATGGTTCTGAAAAGATGAATTTCAGAGGCATTATCCACTTTAGGTATTATTGTAAGAAATTGAGATTTGATAGAATGAGGAAGAACCCCATTTTTGAATAAGTACTTAACAATATTAAAAACATCGTATTGTACTGTATCGCAATAATGTTGGATGAAACCATTGTTAAATCCATCGGGACCCAGGGCACTATCTGGATTCAGAATGAAGATAGTGTCTTTGATTTCATGATCCAGCGGCATGTTCTGATGGAAAGTATTGTCTGAATCAGTGATCAATAAAGGAATGACCTCAAGAAGGGGTTCTTTATTGTTATCCAGGACATTGAATATTGATTCATAATAGAAGACTATATGTTGAGATATGCACTCATCCTTGTTAAAAAATTCATATCCTCATCCTTTAGAAATGTTAGAGGTCTGGTGGCCTTCCTGGTTCTTTGGAGGGCATTATGAACATAAATTATGTTCTTCTAATAAATAATACAGTTAAGTACCAAAAAACTTATTTTAAAATAAAATATATATTAATTCTTTAATATTTTTATACCTCAACTATCTATACTAGAATATTTCATTCAATAATTTTAAAACTATTAATAAATAGTAAATTTAAGATTTAAGTATTATTAGGTATTTATAAGTAATAAAAATCCATTTTTATAACCTCAACCGGGTCTTAATTTAATAAATTGAGTGTTTTTTTGTGTTCCATTTGTGAATGTTAACCCATTAATGATGTGTCGAGATTATTTATTTTCACTCCATAAATTGAACATAATGAAATTGTTCCATCATTTGATTAATTTAAATATGTTATTGATAGGACACATAATATCAAATACATGTTTTCATATCTAATACATATCAGTGATATTTGAAAAAATTTGAATCATCAATTTTATCCGCATATACCATTAAACACCTAAAAACAATATTGATGTTTTTAAAATGATTTGAAACAAGAATTTTAGAATTTATATATATATATAGAAATAACCATCGATAATATTTACTAGAACTGATATGAAAAATTATTTTCTAGAAAAAACCTCAATTAGTATATGAAGAAATGTAAAATAATTATAAAATTTGATATGAAGTGAAATAAAAACATAGGTTTACATTCTAGTGTGTGACATAAATATTTTTATTAAAACAACAATCAAAATTAAATAATTCATGGTGGGAATTAATAAAACCATATTCTATATTTAAACCCATTTTTCAATTTCTTAATCAATACATAATTTTTTTATGTTTAATTTTCATTAAAAAAGTAAATAGTCACTATTGTTTAAAAAATAACATGATTAAACCTATAAATTTAAAATCATTATTAAAAATATATTCTCATTTACTAATGTTATAACACTAGAACCCATTTAAACACTCCTTCCACAATTCATTATATGTAAATGAATACATGGAAGCTTTAGTAAAGATAGATTTTATATGGTGATGCAATTAATGGGTAAATTTTGGTAGAGGAAATCTTTTTCTATAATATTAGGTTTAATTAATAATTATTTTTAAATTTTTTATAATTAGAATTATCATAAAATTTTGGGAATGTTTAATAATCATATAGGATTATTCATTAGGTACACTTCTTCACAAAAAAATATTAATAAAAAATTCATTCTGATAGCATTTGTTATCAGGTGTCCTTGATTATGATAAAGTATATACATTTTGTATTTAATTTTTAAACAATCCTAAAATATTTAATATAATTTTTTATCTATTTGGGTTATGGTTTTTAGGTTTATATGAAATTATTAACCCAAGTGTGTCCTGTAATTTAACCTTAATCTATATAGCATGACAATGTGATTTATATATTTGGTGGTTATTTAATATGAACATAATATATTATTTTATATATAATTTAATATAGTAAATGATGAATTAATCATGATGTAAACTTCTTTATTGAGTATATTTATTTATACTAATAGTATGTTAAAGTAAATTGTATCACCCTATAGATTTAATAATAAATTTTAATATAAAATGAAATGCATGAAACACTAGGTATCAACATAATGATAATTTTTTAAGGATATAGTTATAACCAATTAATTAACCTAAATTTTTATGTTTCTATAATTTTTATTTAAAAAAACGGTCAAACACGATAGTGATTAGTATGTCATTTGGAGTTTTTTATTTCTAGAATAATTTTTGGTGAATAGTAACATACACATATGAATTGTAATTTATCCCTTATGAATAGTAATATAACCCTTATAAATACTAAATCTTCCAAGTGAATAGTAACCTCACTCGTGAATGTATAAATAAAATTTAGTATTTAATAAGTGACAATATATCCATTGTATAAGTGTAGGTATTTTTTGTAAAAAATAAATATATAATTGAATTTTCCAATTAATTTAATATTTCAGTTGAAAATTTTATTTACTTAAATGTACACATAAATTATTAATTTTTTGTTTTATGATTATAATATAATTTTATAAAACCTTGATAAATAGTTCAAGGTGTTATAATATTAGTTATAGTTTTAAAATTGTTCATTTTACAATAAATTATGATTCTATTTGTAAATTAAATTTCTCATAAATAAAAAATTAATTTTACAAAATAGAGTTCATTTTTCAATTCTACATGTTTAAAAATTGTTGGCATGATTTTTTGGTATTTTTATGAAATACATGAATTTTTTTAGAATAGTGAAATTTGATAACTTTAAAAATATGCTATGTAAATTAAGTTTTTGCATAATGATTCAGTCATGGATGGTGTAAATGAAAATTGGTTATAACTAACATTCACTTATTACTACATTTTTTCACAAGAATCATCACTACTACTTATCTTTTGCAAAATAATAAAATAATGATTAAAATAGTGGAAAACTCATCCTCTAATCCACTATAAATACAACCCCTCACCCCCTCTTCCTATCAATCCTCTTAAAATGTTATAATTTAGTAAATTATTTAGAATAAATTTAACAATATCTTCCCAATATTTGAGACCTAATTGTCTATGTCCAAAACCAAAGGATTTAAAGAGGATCTTAAGGATAATATATCAAGAGGAAAAATTCATCTTTCATTTTCATTGAAATGATATTCATTTATTTTTAATTTATTATAATATCTTCACATAACCATATGCAAGAGGAATTAAATATCATGTATCATATATATACAATAATTTTATCATGTTTATGGAACAATTAATAATCATACTTCTTCTCCACCCCTTTTATTCTAAAAATAAAAACACAGTTCATGATGTGTTGAAATACCAACATCATGGACGATTTGTTTCCAATTTACATTAATTACATTAATTTGTATATATAAACATTTAAATGGTTGAAATTAGTTGTCAAATCCTTGATATATCCTATTTCATGTCCTAAAATTTACATAAATACATAATATTAAGTTAAATAATAAAACTTGTTCGTGATTATCAAAGAACCTACAAAATAATATAATTTCATATCATTTATTAAACAAATTATAGAGCAATTTTATATTTTGGAAACATATTAGTAGAATTTAATTCCACTTATTGATTTTTACCTCAATTTAGAAAGAAAATACATTACAAACCGACCATGTAAACCATGTAAAGAACTCACCCGAAATAATGGAAATAAGAAAATATTATTAATAAATGTGTGGAGTTATGTTATAAAATGATCATATAGGGTGTTATTAAAATTATTATTGTTATGTGAAATTTTAATAACATTATTTTATCCATTATAAAATAGGTTTAAACACATTTGATGTAAGATTAACCCATGGTAATAGAGTTCTTAACCCAATCTCTATTATTTGGGTTCTCCTTATACTTTATTGATTTTATTATGATATGAATATTTCTCAAATGAAATAATATTATATTATGTTTTATAATGTGGAATAATATTTCATATATATATATACATTTAATTTTATTATTTCTTGATTCTAAGATATTGAATATGTAAGGTACTATTCTCTAAAAATCTTCTTTTAATTTCATATTTTTACCTAATTAAAAAAGATTGGTTTATGAAAATATACATTTTTTATGATTATGTTATAGTTCTTGGAAATTGATTCTGATGAATTTTTGGACCTATATCTCCCTTCAATTCATTTGTTATGTGTATGTCGGTGGTTAGTCATCTGGTTACTCCAAGTGTAATAATGATGGTTACACCATAAGGTAGAGTTGATGGTCACATTATATGGAATATTTGAGGATTAAAAACCATAATGTAGATAAGAGGGATACAATATTAAGTAAGTAATTACCTATGATAAATTTATGGTTTTGTTTATTTTTTCTATAAAAATATTATGCTTCACAAATTAAGAATATGTTACATTATAGGTTAGAAGCCTGTCATTGTGAAAACAATTTCATAAGATTATAAGTATTCTTTGTTTAATGGATTATTTCACTCTTTTAATATCCATTAAAATGATTTTGATTCTCATCCAATTTTTTTAATTGTTTTTACCAAATATAATCATGTATAAGGTAAATAAAGAAGTAATGTTAAATGATAATATAGATTTTTTGAAGAAATCATGTTATATTTTTAAGCTTTTTTTTAACAAAATGAATATTGTTTTTGTGGTACCCACATTAAATGTTTGTGGGTTCATATATTTTAATTCTTTCATAACATTTGATATCTGTAAATTGAAAAGATATTTTGGAATTTAGAGAATTTAATTATAAAAAATTTACTAGATTATGAAATGTTTATGGTCGGGACCTTATAGTTGGTATCAGATCACGATTTAAATATCATTAGGGGATATACTGAAGATAATAGAAAAAAAATAAATGAATTTTACCACGTATTTATGGTTAATAGATATAGAATTTAAATATTTCCATGTGGCTTCATATAAGATATGTCTGTTCGAAATGGTTTTCCATAGAAGCAACAGAGAAGCTGAAGTAGTAAGTCACTGAGGTGATGATATCATTCAGAATCCCAAACATGGAATGGTAGGAATTGGAACCAAATATATTTTGATAGTACTGTTGTAGTTAACAAAAATTATAAGTTTCTATAAAATCTATGAACAATAAATTCTATAGCTAACACAATATAAATTGACTATATTGGAACATTTTATGAGGAAACACCCTCTTTATTTTAGTGGATCTTCAAACCTATTGGTGGCTGAATAATCGAGTAAATCCCAAGAACTGATATTCAATGTTATAAGGTGTTCAAAAAATTAAATGGTTAGTCATTAAATTTATCTATTTGAACGTGATGTGGGTCATTGTTGGTCAATGTTCAAGAATATCATGGATATTGATAATATTGGTTTCATAGAATGGGATGAATTTTAAAAAAAAATTGAAAAATATTTTCCAAATGTGGATTGACATATGATGGAGAATAAATTCCTTTAAATGTCAAAAAAGGATGAATATTTTGTGGCCATGTATGAATAAAAAATCACCATACTATAATGGAGTGTTCCAAATCTTATTCGGGATACTGATTGAAAAATAAATCATTTTTACTCTGATTGATACCATGGTACCAAAAAAAATTGTCTTCTTGAGAAATCAAAAGTTATGAGAATCATGTCATAAGTTCTGAGAGGGTAGAAATTAAGTTTTTTATGATAACGTAAACATTTAAAACATGTTTAATAAGATTTATAGATAGAATGTGATGGGTAAGAATAAATCAATGAAATATTTAGGTCTGAATGTCAACTGTCCAGTTTGTGAAAAGTGTAGTGAAAAGAACACTAGGTAATGTCTTTACAAAACATGGAAGTATTTTCAATGTGGTATGTTTTGATTTTTTCCATGAGATTGTAATTAAAATGAACCTATGATTAATCATGATATGAAAACTAGAAAGTGTTTCAAATTTGGTGAGATCAGTCATTATTTTCATAGTTTGATTTTAAATTCAATTCTTTGTTTTCAATATTCTATTGGATCATAGTTTTAGATTGGTTTTCAAGTGTTCTGGGTTTATATTTGGGGTCTCGGGTGTTCTGGAACAAAATAATTAGTCTTAAATGTCTTGGATGGTATTTGTCTATGTATTTTGTAAATGGAATTTATAAGAATGAGGTGTCTTAAAATTTAATTTTTGACACTCTTAGTGGTATCTTTTGTAAGGTATGTTTATTTGGGCGGTTTCATTAGGATGTGTGCCAAACTAGTATCACTTTTCCAAAATTAAATAAAATATCTTTCTTTTATAATTCCTTAAATTTACAACATTTTTCTCCCATTACACTTCCCACCAGACCTCACCTGACCTATTCAAACCACAATTTACATTTAGAACCCATAGAAACTCATTATCATGGTGGGTTTGGGTGATTTATTTAGCCATTGGGAAATCCTGTGATCCCATTTCCACATTTAAGGAAATAAATTATTTCTTTTATATCTCATTAGTTGTTTAGAATTTTTCAGTCATTCCACCTATCACTCGATCCCACAAACTCTACACACACCTAAATGATTTATTATCCCTCCTTGGATCTAATATTCATCATGGATTAGGGAGAATTTCTTCAAGCTTTCTCAAATGGTCTAGACTTGAAAATGGAATATATTTCATTCAGAAATTATTCAGTTTTTACTCTTTACCTCCCATTTCAGTCCCCAATCAACCTCTAGATCCATATTTATCCCTCACTTTTAAATTTTTTCTACTTGGAGATTCATTTTATGGTGTATTTGGGTCAATTTTATCTACATTTATCAAGCAAGTGAATTCTTCTCTTGATCCTTTCATGTAATGTCTTTCGTAGGTTTGGGAAAAGATTTTATAACTAGTTTCTATGGTTGTTTGCATCCATTCAAGGTGCAATGTTGTGTAAAAGGCTTAGGTATGATGGACCATTGCCATGTTGTTGTCTTTGAGTTGTTTTGTCTGCAAATTTTTAGTTTTTTCTTCTTGGGATTTGTCTAAAACAATGTATTTTAATTTGGAATTTTATCAATGGATTGTTAGGATAAAATATTCAGATTCAGTTTGTTTATTTATTTTTGGTTGTTTAATGCTTAAATATTTGGTTAAATCATTCCCACACAATTATACATCATACTAGGGAACATTTATACAGCTAGTGTGGATAGGTATTTACATATGGGTATTTCTATAGACTAGGTTAGGTGCTGGTATTGAAGGTGAAAATATCTAGTTTGTGAAAAAATGGTATCAAAGAAGGTTCTCTCATTTGGGTCATGTTCTATAAAAAATGAGTCTAGGTAGACCCGAGATAGTATTATTTTAACTCAATGTTTAGGTTACATGTAATGATCATGAGCAACACACCTCAGGTCAGGAATTGAAAAACTAGCAATTTTCATGTTTCAACTCATACTTTGGGTTCTCCTGGTTGATCATTGTTTGAGAAATGAAATGGGAGTTAGGTCAATCATCTAAGTGAGCTCCTAGGGATTGGAAGGCCATGTAGAGCTCATGATATTTTGTAATAAAACCCTTTCTGATGGTGGTGTTACTAGTTTATGGCCACCAACCATACATCTGAGTGACCCATCAACACTAGTTTCCCATTGATTTGGTCGACATCTTTATGGGTTTTAGAAAATCTTTTTGGAAAGTTCTTGCTTGAAAATTGTGGAATCTATATTTTAAAATGGAATTTTTTTTTGTAACTATTGTTGAGTTTATTGTACATTAATTTTCATTTTTTAAACATATGGTCTACAAAAATAAATTTTTGGGAATGTGTATGTTATGTTAAAGAAGGTTTGGGAAATCTGTTTGAAATGGAATTTTAATGTGGGTATAGTGTTATTTTCCAAGGATTTGAAAATGGTTTTTTGTAATATTTTTGAACAAAAATTTGAAAAGGTGGATTTTCATGAATCATTATTTGTGAAAAATAATATTGGATTTTTATAATTATAACTATATGATTAAGAAACTCGATGGTTTGGAAAACAAGTTTGATTTTAAATTGGTTTTTGAAATTTTGTTTTGATGGAATGAAATGTTGTGGTTTTGAAACTTGTAAATTACATTGTTTTTATCCATAGTGTTCTTAGGGGTGACAACATGAATGGTTTATGTGAATGGAAAAGTGGATGAGTGATATCCATGTGTTATGTGTAATGAAAATTGGTTGACTACCCTGGTTGGAATGTGGTGGGTGCTCGTGGGGGCATGATAACATGAATGTGTGAGGCCCATGAGTACCATTAATGAATGTGCTAACCGCTGAACCCATTTTCATTCAATGAAATGATTTTAAGTATATTTCATGTTTTGATAAGTAGTCATTAGGGTGGGGTGTCTTATGTGTTTTTTTGAATATTGTGGTGTGTGAATTGATTTTGAGAACCCCTCTTGTTTGGGAGATGTTTTTATTGTTTTTCACAAGTTGGGTTGATGTCTTGATTGGTATCCCTTTTTTAGAAATGTTTCACGAAGCCCATATGGTTTATCCCCTATGGTGATCGGTTCTGGTGTGTGGTATTTTTTAACCAATGGACCGACATAGTTGAGCCCTTGGGTTGCCTTTTGGCTAGCGCATACCCCCATAATGAGTTAATTCATGATTGAAGTGAATCCATATGTTATTTTATATTGGTATATCCACCAGCCGATCAAAAAATTGAATTGGTTTTTGACCTTTTGATGTTGACTCTACACCTATTATTTTTTGGTTAACTAGATCCTAATGTTGTAGGAGAGTTGTTGTGGAAGGTTGAAATACACCTTGGTTCCCTTTCATGCCTGAATAGTCAAAGGGGATGTTTGAAACATATGTATCTATTGGTTTTATTTGTACATGGTGAAGGAAAATCCCATTGAGGAAGGTGAAAATATTTTAGGGTTTCTAGTGTAGAATGATTTTTTTAGGGGATCGTTAGTCTTTCATCAGTCTCATCGATGAATGATTTCATGATATCTGTCAATGTGAAAAATATGGTCGTTTGAGTATGTATTGGTTACTTTTAGTAGTATCATGTTACTTAGAACTCTATTCAATGTCCCAATCCATGTAATGGATCTATCACATGCAATAGTCATGTTTTGTGGTGTCTTGTTGTGTTGTGTTTTTATTTTAATGTAAAAGGTGGATGTTGTGGAACCTTTTGAGGGCTTCTTCTTAAATGAAAGACTGTTTTTATTCTGAGATTTTTGAATTCATTATTCTATGTGAATATCTCTTTCGTGTTTTTTCCTTATCTTTTTTCTTCTTAGTGGTGAAAGAGGTGATGCTTGTGCATTATACAAGTCCATGTTTGGTTAATGGTTTGTATTTTAGATAGTTAATTACATGGGGTATTGTGATCATTAGCTCTTCCCTACGGGGCATCAGATGCATCAAACATAAGGGATCTAGCCCTAGGCCTCAGAGTGAATCTTTTCACATAGACTTTAAATATACAGGGGCCACTAGTGCAGAAAACATTTTTTACGTCGGTTATTTTTCATTATTTACGTCGGTTTTTAGGCGACGTTAATACGGACGACGTTATAAATAACGTTTATTACGTCGGTTATTTAAAACCCGACGTAACATCCCTAACATCACGGTGTTTATCACATCAGTTCATTAATAACCGACGTGATAAATATGCACGGGGGGGGGGGGGGGGGGTTTATCACATCGGTTATTTCTAAACCTACGTGATAAAACGCCTGGGATATCGTTTATCACGTCGGTTATGACATAACCGACCTGATTAACCCTTCCCCGGGCCTATTATCACGTCGGTTTCTTAAATAACCGACGTGATAAAAAGGCATGGGAAACGTTTTAGCACGTCGGTTATCCAATAACCGATGTGCTAAAACGTTTCCCAGGCCTTTTTATCACGTCGGTTATTTAAGAAACCGACGTGATAATAGGCCCGGGAATGGTTTATCACGTCGGTTCTCGAAAAAACCGACGTGATAAACCCCTACCGATTTATTTACCACGTCGGTTATAAAATAACCGACGTCAAAGCGATATTTTTTTTTAAAATAATTGCACTTCTCTCACCAAAAAGCAACCAGAAACCAAACAACAAAAATAACCATGCCATCCCTCCCCCAAGCCCCAACTGAACCCCACCCTCATCTATACCCACCTAACAACCTGGCCAGCCCTCCCCCACCACATTGGAGCCCCACCACAACCCTTGGACACCCCCCCCACCCCTTGGACAGCCCCCCCCCCCCCACCCTCATTTACACCCCCACGACCCCTAGTACAGCCTCAAACACCCATTGGACACCCCTCCCATATCCCTTGGACACCCCCCACCCCTTGGACAGCCCCCCACCCTCATTTACACCCCCAAGACCCCTAGTACAGCCTCAAACACCCATTGGACACCCCCCACACCTTGACAGCCCTCCCAGACCACTTGGACACCCCCCCCCCCCCGACCCCTGGACACCCCCCCGAGCCCTTGGACAGCCCCAAACACCCCTTGGACACCCCTCCCATATCCCTTGGACACCCCCCACCCCTTGGACACCCCCACCCCTTGGACATACCCCCACCCTCATTTACACCGAACCGGCCCCTTGGACAGAACTCCCAGACACCTTGGACACCACTCCCATATCCCTTGGACACCCCCACCCCTTGGACACCCCCCAGCACTTGTACATCCCCCCCACCCTCATTTACACCCAACCGGCCCCTTGGACAGAACTCCCAGACACCTAGGACACCACTCCCATATCCCTTGGACACCCCCCACCCCTTGGACATCCCCCCACCCCTTCGACAGCCCCCCACCCTCATTTACACCCCCCGAACACTAGGACAGCCCCAAACACCTCTTGGACACCCCTCCCATATCCCTTGGACACCCCCCCCCCACCCCTTGGACACCCCCACCCCTTGGACAGCCCCCCCACCCCCTGGACACCCCCCCCCCCCCCCGACCCCTTGGAAACCCCCCCCCCCCATCCCCTTGGACAGCCCCAAACACCCCTTGGACACCCCTCCTATATCCCTTGGACACCCCCCCCCCCCAACACTTGGACACCCCCCCCACCCCTTGGACAGCCCCCCCACCCTCATTTACACCCAACCGACCCCTTGGACAGCCCCAAACACACCTTGGACACCCCTCCCATATCCCTTGGACACCCCCCACCCCTTGGACACCCCCCACCCTCATTTACACCCCCCGACCCCTAGGACAGCCCCAAACACACCTTGGACACCCCTCCCATATCCCTTGGACACCCCCCAAACACCCACCCACCCCCTTGGAACCTCTCCCCCCTTACCAAAATCCAGACCAGAAAAACCATCAATAGTAGACCAAAACAAGAAGTAGAGAAAAATTAAACATTCACTTATATAACATTGAAAAATTACACTGTCAACTTCAAAAAAAACTAAATCCAACCTAAACAACAACGAAATACACAATTACATTAACAATATTCAAAATTACATTTTACATTACAAACAACTAAAAGTCAATCAAACCTGTAAAATAATTTGACCACTCCACTTGTATGTGTTTGATATCTTCAGCAGTAAAGGGTTGAGGTTCATCAAAAATCTACAAAGGAAAAGGATAGTAGTCAATGTGTATAATGAATAAATCAAATTGAAATATTATGAGAAAGAGGAAATCTTACCAGGTCAAAACTCAGAACTGTCCCAGTTGTTATTATTTCATACATAAATCTTAACATGTAATATCCGCATTCGATGATGCCTTGTTGCTCATGACATTTCTGTTTGAATGAGTGTAAATTCAATATATTATTTTTATGTAATAAATCAAAATGTACAAATTATAAATGGATATTTACCTTCGCATGTACATATTTGATCTTGAAATTCCTTTTCTTTGCGCTTTTTCGAAAGTGGACCCATGCCCTGTTAGAAAATAATACGAATGGGGTAAATTTAAAATTCATTATAATATATAAAACTATTGTGAAATTGAAACTTACATTTCCAATATATTCTTAAAACTTTCTCGCACATCATCATGGAGAGAGCATATCCAATAAAGTTGTTTCTCCCTTGGACAAAAAACCCCTAACATCCAATGATCCCTGATAAAAGGAAATTTAACGTTAGTGGTTTTTTATGTTAAAAGATAATTAACTCTTGGAGAGGGATGTGTTTCATACCTCTCACAAAAAGGCATCATCCAACACTGTGTGATTACATTCTTTTCAAATCTATCAGCAATATAAATCATTCTTTGTTCCTCATCCAATGCACATGCTTTAGGGGAAATCAATAGTGGGTCCACGAATCCGTATACATCTGTCAACTCATTCCTCTCACAAATTTTATACAGATACCTAATACAAAGCAGACATAAGTATACATTTTTAATAAATATAACGCAAGGAAAAGGTGTTAAGACTTACATGATAAAAATTTGCACCATGTTGATGTCCAAATTATCTCCAGTGACAAACTCCATGATATCAGTTTTCATAATCCCCAGACTTAGTTCACGTCCACAGACATGAGCTTCCATTGTAAGGTCATAATGATCCGCCAACAAATTTGAATATCTTGACAATTTGTCAAGACTGCTAGTATCTGCATCTGATGTCATAGCAATCTGTCTTTGTTGTTGTCTATACAATATTTCTTTACCTTTGAAGTATTCCTGTAAAAATAAATTGAAAAATATATTATTTTTCAAATGATAAAACATTAATAAAAATATAAAATAAAATATATAACATTCATACCTCTATGGTAATGAGTTAAAGAAGTCTGGATGGCCAAAGTAAAAAATGGCCAATACTATGTCCAACTGTCGTCACCTCATTTGTAGGTAATGGTATCCGAGCTGATCTATCTATAATATCCTGTACAGTGACCCTCTGATTCTCTACCTCTAACTGTTGATGATGAACTGTATATCCTATACAATATACCATCCCATATGCAACTATATGATGTTGAGGATCATCAACATACAACTCACAATAAGTAGGTAGCTGCGGCGGAGGAGGAGGATCAAAAATGGGGTCCGCAGGCTGAGGTGGGGGAGTGGGAGCTACTGGGAGAGGTGGAGTGGGAGCTGCACCCTGAAATTGTCTTTGCAAGTCTGCAAACATAAACTGCACTGATGCTCTAATCTTGTCCTCCATTGTCGCATTAATATTATGGACTTCAGCCTCCAAGGATTCTATTTTTTTTTATAAACTCCCTCAACGTTAGAAGTTGAGGAATGTGGCAACACTTTTCTTACCGATACACCTGCCGGATATCCTCTTACACGGCCAGGGTGTTCGGGCTTTCCCAATGCCACAGATAAAATATCTTCCCTCCCAGATGGTGTAAATGTCCCCTGTGAACTCTGCTCCTCAAGAGAGTCCTGTAATAATTAATTTAACATTTCTATAATGATTGGAAATATATGACGAAAATAGTAAACTTAAATAAATAAAATAGATATCTTACAATCCTCTCAACTACGAGTCTCGATTCTTCCGAAAGATATTTTCCTTTTTTGCCCTTCCGAGCTCTTTTCCATTTCTCATGTCTAGATGGAGGGGATGGAGGGGCCACCTCTCTAGAGCTTGAAGACTCAGCTCTTAGTGGTTGAAATTTTTCTGCCATCATTTGTTCTTCCAATAATGCATACCCTCCCCGAGATAAACTATGAGGGTATACATTTTTAGATTGGATCTCTTGATGAGCTTTCCTTGTTTTCTTTAAATTAAGAATAATTAATCATTAACAAAACAATAATAAGATCATTTATATAAGAAAGATTATAAAAGTTTACATTGCCCTTACCAAAAATGATTCTTTTCTTCTACTTTCAAAAAATTGTCTCCATGTGTCTTCATCTATAAAAGGATATATACGACATGGATTCTCACGACTCCTATGACCATAAATGAAATCAGATGAGAGGGTTGATTTGAAATCCCTCCATCTCCTAGCAGCCAATGATAAGCATTTCTTCCTGACTCCTCTAGTCTTAGGAATATCAAATGTCATCTGATAAAAAAGAGGTTAAAAATATTATATATACTAGAAACATTTAAAGAACAGTCAAACAATAGAAAAAGATCTTACCAAAATGGTCTCCCATAGCTGAGAAATTATCACCTTATCCACACTTCTCCAATCATCATAGAGAATGCTTACTTTTCTCTTAGCCTGAGTTGCTACAAAACCCTTAAAATCTTTAGCATTTGGACCTCTAGGAAGATCATCATCATCAAACTCCATGACTATCCTTTCCTCCTTCGTACGGGCAAGTGATAATTTTGGTAAACGTGTGCACCCACGCTTACCAACCTTTGAACTCTTTTTCGTAATAGGAGCATGTGAATGTTCCTCCCCAGATGTATGACCAATATGCTCATCTCCAGAATCATGTGGCTGATCAACTGATTGATCTGTCATTTTCCTTCAAATCAAAAAAACAAACATTAGTTCACAAATATACAAATTCAAATATTGTAATACTACTTAATCAGAAAATAGAAAAGTGTACTAAATTACATAATAGTAAACATTGGTAATATGGTAAGCATGTTAAACAATGATAAACATGGTAAACACAGTCTGTTGTACCCCTCTATCTTGGATTTTAATGATCACAATCACTCTTATTATGTTCTAACTTTTTTTCAAGTGTTTTTGTTGATAGGCAAAAGGTTGCCAAGGAGTTGGCCTAAGAAAGCTGAAAAGTGGACTCACTGAGTCCACCGGACAGCCGGAGGACCCAGGCAGTACACTTGCCCACTGCCTGGTGTCACCGGCCGGCCGGTGGTTCACCATCGGCCGTCCGCTGGATCACCACCGGCCGGCCAGTGGACCAGACAGCCTTGCTCTGTCTGGACCACCGGCCGGCCGCTGGATCACCACCGGCCGGCCGGTGGACCAGACAGAGAGCCTTCCTCTCTGTCTGGCCCACCGGCCGGCCGCTGGCTCATTACCGGCCGGCCGGTGCGCCCAGGACTTCTCCTCTTTACGGTTTTTATTGTTTTATCATTTTGGTTTGATACATGTTTTAATAAGTAAAAAATTTACAATATCTAACATTATATGAAAAAACCAAATGTAAACAAGAAATAAACATGTGTTACCTGTAATTTTAGGAATGTTCAGTTGGATTGTTTTCCCAAATTCCTTCGTCGTGATCGTTCCTTATGGCAAAAACCATGTCTTCAACATACTCATCATTATGTTCTGTTAATCTTTCCATGGAAGTAGGGATCTCACATAAATCAGCATCTTCATCAAATTCATCCTCACCAACATATTGGACACCGCCCTGGACACCCCACCGACCCCTCTGGACAGCCCCCCGCCCCTCCTGGACACCACCCCCAACCCCCTACCCCCTTGGACACCCCCCTGGACATCCCCCAACCCTCTGGATAGCCCCCCCACCCACCTGGACAACCCCAAATACCCTCTGGAGAGGCCACCACCCACTTGGACAGCCCCCCACACCCATCCACCCCCTTGGACACCCCCCTGGACACCCCACCGACCCCTCTGGACAGGCCGCGACCCCCTTGGACAGCCCCCCACACCCACCCATCCCCTTGGACACCACCCTGGACACCCACCGACCCCTCTGGATATCCCCCGAACCCTCTAGAAAGCACCCCCACCCCTCCTGGACACAACCCCCCACCCCCGACCTGCTTGGACACCCCCCTGGACACCCCCCAACCCTCTGGACAGCCCCCCACCCCTCCTAAACACCACCCCCACCCCCTACCCCCTTGGACACCCCCCTGGACACCCCCCAACACCCACCCACACCCTTGGACATCCCCCCACACCCACCCACCCCCTTGTAAACCCCCCTGGACACCCCTCGACCCCTCTGGACAGCCCCCACCCCTCCTGGACACCACCGCCCACCCCCTACCCCCTTGGACACCCCCCTGGACATCCCCCAACCCTCTGGGAAGCCCCCCCACCCACCCGGACAACCCCAAATACCCTCTGAAGAGGCCTCCACCCACTTGGACAGCCCCCCACACCCATCCACCCCCTTGGACACCCCCCTGGACACCCCACCGACCCCTCTGGACAGGCCGCCACCCCCTTGGACAGCCCCCCACACCCACCCATCCCCTTGGACACCACCCTGGACACCCCCCGACCCCTCTGGACAGCCCCCGACCCCTCTAGAAAGCACCCCCACCCCTCCTGGACACAACCCCCCACCCCCGACCTGCTTGGACACCCCCCTGGACACCCCCCAACCCTCTGGACAGCCCCCCACCCCTCCTAAACACCACCCCCACCCCCTACCCCCTTGGACACCCCCCTAGACAGCCCCCAACACCCACCCACACCCTTGGACAGCCCCCCACTCCCACCCACCCCCTTGTAAACCCCCCTGGACACCCCCCGACCCCTCTGGACAGCCCCCCGCCCCTCCTGGACACCACCCCCCACCCCCTACCCCCTTGGACACCCCCCTGGACATCCCCCAACCCTCTGGACAGCCCCCCACCCACCCGGACAACCCCAAATACCCTCTGGAGAGGCCTCCACCCACTTGGACAGCCCCCACACCCATCCAACCCCTTGGACACCCCCCTGGACACCCCACCGACCCCTCTGGACAGGCCGCCACCCTCTTGGACAACCCCCCCACACCCACCCATCCACTTGGACACCACCCTGGACACCCCCCAACCCCTCTGGACAGCCCCCTATCCCTCTAGAAAGCACCCCCACCCCTCCTGGACACAACCCCCCACCCCCGACCTGCTTGGACACCCCCCAACCCTCTGGACAGCCCCCCCACCCCTCCTAAACACCACCCCCCACCCCCTACCCCCTTGGACACCCCCCTGGACACCCCCCAACACCCACCCACACCCTTGGACAGCCCCCCACACCCACCCACCCCCTTGTAAACCCCCCTGGACACCCCCCGACCCCTCTGGACAGCCCCCCACCCCTCCTGGACACCACCCCCCACACCCTACCCCCTTGGACACCCCCCTGGACACCCCCAACCCTCTTGATAGCCCTCCCACCCCCCTGGAATCACTGAAAATTTACCATAACAAGAAGTTGGGCCATTCAAAGAATGTTTTTAGGTGTGGAGGAAGAACTGAGTTTCCATAGATAGAGAAGGAACTCGACATTAGGTTGTCTATTCCAGGTGTGGATTTGAAGGAGTTAATGTTTGTTCAGTGACCCAAGAGATTGAATCAGAAATTCAGATGTTGTGCCATTTTCTCATGATGAGGATGAATAATTGGTGGGGTTTGACTTTTAAATGGAGAGCTTAGCAGACCATCATATTTTCTATAGATCAGTAAAGGATGTTAGCATCGAACATAAGGCTTGAGGGATGCTTTCAGATCCAAATATGTATGTTGATGGATGCAATGGATCTAGTAGAGGTTCTAGAAAGAATGGTGGTTTTATTTGTTTAGGATAAGTAGTGAAGAAAAAACTAGTTAATTTTTTACTTGCTGAAAAGAGGGTATCTAAAATTTTTAACATGCCGAGGGGAAATCTGGTGAGTCCTCCTCGTGAAACTTTGTTTTCAGGGGGTGAAAATGGTGATGTGATCCCAAATCCATGCACCTATGCCATGGTTGTGTGTGAATAAAGTAGTAACAACTGTAAAAGGGCAACCCATCCAAATGGACACGCCCCAACCCTCTCGGGGATTTATAGAAAACGATGAAAAATTAGTGAAATCATAAAATTAGTCAATATTGCAATTCGAACTAATAGATCTAGGGATGATAAATAAGATTATGGTGCCAAAACGAGTTAAAAGGGTTCGTAATCAAAGAATCTTAGCTAGTTTCAACAAAAAAATCACAACACATATATATATACTATCCGCGAAAAAAACGAACGAGTGGGAGGATTACCTGAGTGCTGCGAGATTAGATGATTGATCCGAGGAGATTAAATATGAGAAATGATGATCGCAAAACGAATCTAAACCAACAAAATGGACGAGCCGATTCAGGTTTACGCGCGAGAGAGATGAGTCGCGACTGTCGAAGGTAAACTCGCGAATGACAATCCACGGGTCTGGGTAAAATTTTAAATGAGTTATCACGTCGGTTATTCAATAACCGACGTTATAATTTTTTTAAAAACATTTATAACGTCGGTTATTCAATAACCGACGTAAAAATTTTCCTCCGATTCTTTTTTTACGTTGGTTATTTTATAACCGACGTTATAAAGGGCTCAAAATCCGCGTTTTTTTACGTCAGTTATTCCATAACTGACGTCAAAAACATCTGCGGATTCTTTTTTTACGTCGGTTATAAACTAACCGACGTAAAAAGGCCTTCAAAAACCACGTTTTGTACGTCGGTTATTGAATAACCGACGTAATAACTCGTACATATGTCGATTTTTTACGTCGGTTATTGAAATAACCGACGTAAAAAACGAAGCCGCACGATTAATAACGTCAGTTATTTTTATAACCGACATTAAAGGTGTACTAAACACAGGTTTTTACGTCGGTTATTAAATAACCGACGTAAAAAACCTCGTTTTACATATTATGACGTCGGTTTTATATAACCGACGTAAAAAATGGTGACGTAAAAAATGTTTTTTGCACTAGTGGGCATAAGGGATCTTTGTAAATATTCTTCTTCTAGTGTTGGAGGTTGAGAAATTTTGAGGATTTGATGTGATATTTCAATTTCAAGTGGTCCTAGGTGGTGGAATGGGGTGGGGGTACACTATCTATAGGGTTGTTGTCCACATTTCCGGTGAAGTACCTCCTATGTTATACAGAGGCATAATGGTTTTTTTCTCAAACCCAGTTCCTTAACCCTTGTGGGTTCAATTATCAGTATGGTTTTTCATTTATTAATATCCTTGTATGATCTTTTCAATCTTTTTTTTGGTTGGACTCATTTGAGGATGGTAATGTTCATGTGAGTTATGCACCACATAATGTCTTTATTGGTATAGAGATTAGTTGATCCCCCCACCTTCTTGTAGTGGGGATTGGGTCTTATGGGGTCTATTTACTTTCAACCAATACTAGTTGGTTGAGAAGGTTTGTTCTTATGGTGGGAAGACCCTCCATGGTTCTCATGTATGTTCTCTTCGAAAATGTTTAATGTTAGTCTATCTCTTATGGTGGGAAGTATGTTCGGGCCTCCCCCTATTGGTGTCTCAATTCTATCCTGGGATATAATGTTGGATCTTATGTTGGAGATTCTATTGGGGTCTCTCGATACCATTAAATTATTTATTTCCATGGTGTAGTATTGCTGGTGGGTAGTCTCGTTTGGAGCTACCTAAAACCAATTTGTTCCTGGGGTAAACAATGGGGATGGAATGCGCACAATAGTTCTTCTAAAGTACAGTTTTGGTAAAAAAATAATTTTAGGAAAATGGCATATATCATGGTTAGTGATTGTATCCCTTCATTTTTTTGATCAACTAGAGGTGTTTTCGCCTTTTGGGGTGGGTGAAACAAGGAAAGGGAGTCCATATATGACTATGAGTTGTGTTTTGATTGGAATCTATCATTTTTATGGAATTCTGAGGGTGGAAGGAATTATGGTGTGGAAAATTCTCACACTTTTATTTTTTAATTCCATGACGTGATTATAATCGTTTTTGGTTCTTTGTTTTCTCTTGGTTTCTGGGTGTTCCTAGTTTGAATTTTGTAACTCAGGTGTTCTTGATCTAAATAATTAGTCTTGGATTTCATGTATGGTATTTGTAATTATATTTTTTAAAATGGAAGTTATAAGTATGAGGTATCTTGTAATTTAATTTATGACACTCATAGAGGAATAATTTTTTGGGGTGTGTTTATTGGGGTGCTTTCTTCAACATTTGGTCCAAATCATGAACCCACGTCCATATTTAAATACAAACATTATTTCTTTTATAACTCCATTTTTTTCAAAAAGATTAACCTATTCCACTTCCCACATGGCCTCACTTAATCAATTCATACCATTATATCCATTTGATCCCCTTATCAACTCATAATCATGGTCGATATGGGTGATTTATTTAGGAATTGGGGAAACCCATGAGCCCATTTCCATATTTTAAGAAACAATTTATTTATTTCATATGTCATTATTTATGTAATAATTTTATGTCATTACACCTATCAATTGATCCCACTAACCCTGGGAGTATCATCCATGTTCAATTTTCCTTCTTTGTAGATCATCTTCATCATGTATTAGGGCACGTTTCCTCATAGTTTCTCAAATAATCCATATTTTCAAAAAGTATTTGTTTTCTTTCATAAATAATTAATTTTTTTACTCTATTCCTCTAGTTATATCACCAATCAACCTCATAAGCCTTATTCGATCCTTACTTTTAATTTAGGAAACTTGAAAAATTCATCTATTGGTGTATTTGGGAGATTTATTCAACGTTTATCATGTATGTTAATTACACTCTTGTTTTTCCAATTTATTTGGGTTTCTCCCCTCATTATGGATGTTCCAAAATTCACATCAACAAATGTTTTTTATCTATGGTTTTATTGTGTATTTATTGGTTCAATATGGTGTTTTTAGGTCTGTTTTCACCTTCTTTTGGTAAAGTAGTGGTGTTGTTGATGTTTCTTACAATGATTTAGTGTTTTTTATCTTTGGTTGGTGATTCCATGTTTATGAAATTCATGATGAGTTATCTTGATTGAATGATTTATTTAGAGTGTTCCTAATATGATATTTTGTGATTCAAAATCCATTTTTTGGTATCATTAGTTATGTTTTTATTTTTAATGTTTCTTTTATACTTGAAAATGTTGTTTTTCATGTGTAACTTTTGTGGTGTCGATTGGGGATGTTTTATGGTTCATTAATTTTTTTTATTAAATGGTGTTAGGTATGAAAATTAATTTTTGGTTTGATATTTGAATGAATTTTTCATTTAAATGAGGTTTTTTAAATAGAATTTATGAGGAATGATTGGTTATAGTTCATGGAATTGTTTTAGGAATATTTTAAATAGATCATCTGTTTATATTAGAGTTGCAATCATCTTGGAAATATATTTTGGTAGGAATATGTTTTTGAAATGGTCCACTTTGTTATGAATATGATATTATGTTATGTTTACTTTCTTGTAATTTTTTATAAGATTTCTTAAAAGACTTGTTCAATTTAGAAAGAGATATGAAACATGTTACGAGCTGTTTTGGTGTGAGTATGATGTTAAAATTAATTTGAATGAAAAAGGTGATTATGTGAAATGTGTGATGTTTTCTTCTTTTTAATGTAATTTGGAAATGTAATTTTTATCTTCAAATGGTATTTTTTATGATGAGGAACTTGATCGTATAAAAAATGGTAAACATATGTATCGAGGTGGGCGGACATGTACTAGTATGATAGAGGTACAAAGTGGTTTTATCCTTGTTTCATGTAGCAAGATTGATGATTAAAATAATAACTAAACTATTATAATGGTTTTGGGGACCACTATTTTATGGGTATGTTCTTTACTAGTGGATCATACATGAGAACAAATATTTATTATATTTACTTTCCACTGAGATACGAGGTACCTGGGGCCCACAGCTACCTAGTGCCTAGTTGTATTCCCGTGACTAGACCTCATTTGTTATTTTGTATTCACAAATGGAATTTTGTGTGTTTTTATGGAGAATTAAGTTACACGTTAATTTTAATTAAAAGTGTTTGTTCCATAATGTTTCTCTTTTAATTTTTTTTTCATTCGTAGTTACATCCTTTTAAAAAACATTACTAGCATTTCATGTAAATAAAATCTTGCAATAATTTTCGTATAAAATGTTTATCAAATGGAATACCTTTGGGTAGAATCCTATTGGGATTAGGATCACATCATACATAAATCATTGGGTGTAAATTTACTTTTTAATGTTTTTCAATGGTTTTAGAAAAGATTTTAGAACCAGTGGTTTTAGTTTTAAGCTTCCTTTTATTTTATTCTGTTGTGGAGAAGGATTAGGGATGAAATACCCTTGAAATGTGGTAGTCCTTGAGTTGTTTTTCTACCAATTTTGAGTTTTGTCCCTCTTGATATTTGACTTTAACTATGTATATTAGTACTGAATTTTACTAAATGCCTATTTGGATTAAATTTTCAGATTCATATTATTTATTTTTTTGGGTTGTTTAACACTATTAATTCAGGAAAATCATTCCAAAATGCTTATTTATCATGTTTAGGAACCTGTGCTAGACCTTGAAAATTGGTAATTCCCTTAGGGAATTGCCACCGGTCGGCTAGATTCCAGTTTTGATGGTGAAAAGATCTGTTTCATGAAAATTTTGAAAATACATTCCCAATGAAATATATGAATGATGGGAAGAAGCCATATTATTTGCATAAAGGTGTAGAGTGATACTTTGTTAATACATCAGTAGCTATTGTGACATCTAATGAATTGGTATCAAATAATTTGTTTGTTTACTCATATTTTTCTAATATATTTTTTGACATGGGGTCAACACATTCATTTATTAATAATAATTTCTTTATAAAATTGGTAATTTCATCTCAAAAAATGAGATCAGAACATATGGTTAAATTGTTTTTGAAAAATATCATAGAAAACATTCATTATAAGAATATTAATGTCATTATATGTTGAAATAATTCATATATAAACATTAGTGTATTTCACTTAGTAGAGTTTGATTTTATTTTGGGTACGGGTTGTCGATTTGTTTATCATGCATAGATTTATTGTTAAGATAAAGAAGTTTTTTACAAAAATTGTTTCAGTTTGTATACAAGAATGAACCCAAAAAAAATTGTGACATGTCAGGAATATGAGAAACTATTAAGAGAGGGATATGAATTTTATCATTCTCATATTGTTGAAAATAAGGGAACTGTTCAGATTAATGATGTGCTAGAGGTAGATGAATACCTTGATGATTTTACTGATGAGTTACCTAATGTTATACCTAATCAATATGTTGAATTTACCATTTACATGGTTGATAATTCTTAGACAATTTCAAAACCAACATATAAAATTGATCTTGTGTAACTTCTTGAATTGAAAAACCAGTTACTGGAGTTGCTGGATAATGACTTCATTCATCCTAGAACTTCACTATGGGGAGCTCCTTTTTCTTTTTTTAAAAATAAATATTGTTCTGTGAGACTCTTTATTTATTATAGAGATTTGAATAAAAATAATTGTATAAATAAGTATCCTTTTCAACAAAACTATGGCATTTTATCATCTTTAGGTAGCTCAGTGTTTTTCTATAATTGAATTGAGGTCCATATACCATTATCTGATGGTGAAGGAGGATGAGATCCCAAAATATTCTTATCATACTATACACGGTAATTATGATTTTTTTGTTATTTCCTTTGGTTTTTAAAATTCCCTTATTGTACTCATGGACCGTATGAATAAAATATTCCATGAATATTTCGATATGTTTTTTAGGATATTATGGTCTTTTAAAAATGTTGTGATGATGATGAAAAACATTTAAAAACTGAATTTCAAACACTCAAAGAACAAAAGATGTATAAAATTTTTAGAAAATGTGATTTTTGGTTAAAACATATTTATTTTCATGGGAACATTATAAATAAGGAAGGAATAACAATCAATCCTTCCAAAATATTTTTTTATGAATGGTATGACATAGAAATGTTATATGGGTCTATAGTTTCTCTAGATTAGAATGTTATTACCAATAGTTTATTAAAGAAATCATGATTATCTATTCCTCTAACTATTTTACATGAAATGGGGTTAAATTTATTTGGAATGAAAAATACAATGATTGTTTTCAAGAAAAAAATGAAGATATTGGTGAATAATCTAGTTTTATCCCTACCATAATGAAATACTAAATTTTTCATCTAAAATGACGCTTCACTAAATGTACATGTTTTTTTATGATGTTTAGTGTTTATGTAATCATTTTTTCATTAAATGAACTTAAAATTATGGAGTTAAATTATCCCACAAATGATTCAAAATTAGCATCTACGGTTTTCCCTTTGAGAATTTGGAGGCATCATTTATATGGAGACAAATGTTATACATATAGTGATGATAAAATGTTTGAAAACTTAGAAGGAATTAAAATAGAAATTTGGAAATAGCCTAAACTGATAATAGATTATAATGACATGATCAGTTACCATATAGAAAACATTTATAATGTGGTTGATGCATAGAGTTGAAAAAACATGAATCATTAACTATGTTACAATTGGAACATGACCACTTGATTAATGATTTGATGATTTTTGTCTTAGAAGTTGTTGGTGAATAAAATTCATCTACTTTGTTTAAGGTGTCTGCGAATTCACCTCTATCAAATATAATTAAGCAAGCACAAAAGGAACACAACAAGTTACAAAATAATGTAGAATTGGTTAAAATGGTTATGCTTCTAGAATTTATCCTTGATAAAGATTATGTTTTGAGATTTGGAAATTGATTATGTGTGCCTTGTGATTACCAACTTAAAAATGAATTATTGTATGACGCTTCAAGTTCTCCATTTTTGGTTCATCCTAGAAAAATATAATGTACAGAGACCTTAGAGAGTATTATTGGTGGGATGGAATGAACCTAGATATTGAATATTTTATTGTGAAATTTTTTTATTTTAAACTCGCCAAAGAAAATAGAATACAACGAAAGGGGGTGATTCAACCTTTTATATTTCTATAGAGTAAATGGAAAAATATATCCATGGACTTAGTGGTATGACTACCGGGACTTTGCGAGTTTATAATGCGATTTGAATTATTGATGAAAGGATGGATAAATCTGCAAATTTCTTTTCTATTCAAGATATTATGACTTTAGATAAGATTTATTGAATATACTTAAAAGATACTGTTAGGTTACATGGAGTTACTTTTTCCAATTTATCTGATAGTTATACCAAGTTAACCGATAACTTTTGGAAAGGGGTTCAAAAGTCGTTGGGAGCAGAATTAAAATTTTAATAATAATTTTCATCCTCAATCTCATGGAAAGACTGAGAAAACAATTCATATATTGAATGAAATTCTTTAGATTGTTCAATGGATTATCTGGGATATTGGGATTAATATATTTATTT
This sequence comes from Viscum album, assembly GCA_963277665.1. NCBI lineage: Eukaryota > Viridiplantae > Streptophyta > Magnoliopsida > Santalales > Viscaceae > Viscum > Viscum album. The sequence goes on along the minus strand of OY728141.1, from coordinate 472,801,276 downwards.
AGTTGAGTTATTTATAATTTCGGTTACAAATCTAGTATAAAGATGGTATCTTTTGATGAATAATATGGGATGTGGTGTCAAACTCCATAATTTTGGGATGAAGATTGAGAAAGATGTCTTTAGGTCCCAAATTAGTAGATAATGTGTCTAATAATGTGAAGACGATCCAGAAAAATATGAGGATAGCTTGTAGTAGCTAGAAAATAAATACAAATGATATGAGAGAAATTCCAATTGATGTAGGTGGTCTTGTTTTTCTTATAATCGCGAAATGGAAATGTTTTATGTGTTTTTGTAGGAAATGAAATATATGTATAAAGTTAATTGGACCATACGTTAACCTTGATAATGTGGGACCAGTAACCTACTGTGTATTTTTGTCTTTGTGTTTTTCGTAGGTACGTAATGTTTTTCATTTTTTGATATTGAGATGGTATGTGATAGATTCAACTAATTTTTTTATCTCATATGTAGTTCATAAAGAAGAGAACCATTCTTATAAAGAGAACCCTATTAATATTCTCGATTATTGGGATAATGTATTGCAAAATAATGTAATCCAACATGTCATTATTTTTTGGAGAAACCACATGGTTGAAGGAGGAACATGGGAATTATAAAATTCTACGATGGAATGGTACTCTCACTTGTTTAATATGTAAATAAAAAATGTGATATGTAAATTTCTAGAAGTTGGGGAGAATGTAAAAACCCAATGATTTAAAAATAAATTTTAATATAGAATGAAATTATTGAAACACTGAGTCTTTATGTAAGGAAACCTTTTTAATGAGATAGTTATAATATAGAATATAAACTAAATTTTTTCCACTTCAATGTTTTTAATTTTAAAATGTTGAAATACTCTGTAACGATCAGTAAGTTACTTGGAAATAGATGTGACCAATTAAATTATTGTTGAATAGTAAATTACTCTTATGAATAATAATGTTACCCATATGAATAGTAATATGACCCTGATTAATAGTGAATTGAATAATTCAATAGTAACCTCACACATGAATGTATAAATGAAATATAGTCATCTTATAAGTGACAAGATGATCATAGTATATGTGGTGTTATTTTTCTAAGTCATAAATATTTAATTAAAATTTTATGATTAATTTAATAATTTATGGGAAAATTTATATTAGTTAAATTTAATCCAAAAATGTTATTTTTTATTACTATTAGATAATTTTATGAGACCTTAATTAAATTTTCAAGGAGTTATAAAATCAGTTATAGTTTTAAAATTTTTCTTTTTTGAATAAATTATGGTTTTAGATAAAAACTGATTTTCTCATATTAATGTTTTTTTAAATGATGTTCATTTCGTATTTCGACACATCAAAAAATGGGTGGGTTTATTTTTGTTTTGATTATTATGAAATAAATGATTTTTTAGAGAATAATATATTTTGATAAATTATGAAATATGCTAAATATATAAATTCATGCAACATTCTTGAGTCATGGATTGTGTAAATAACGAATAGTTAGAACTCACCTATACTTTTTACATTATTTAGTCTTAAGAACCAACACTATTTCATGTCATGTGCAATATGTTAAAATAATTATTAAAATAATGGAAAACCATTCTCTCCACCTCTATAAATCCCACCCCTCCCTCACACATTCTCTGATAGCTATCAAGCACTGATAACAGACTAAATTATTCCCAATCCCCTCCCCAAGGATCTCCCCCACACCTGAGACATGATAGTCTCACTAAAAGGAAAAAAAAGGCCTTAAAGAGGATCTCAAGTAGAAGGTATAAAGAGGAAAAATCCTCTTTAATATTATATGAAATTATTTTCAATTATTTATCTTTTCTAATAATCTATCCAAATACCCTTATCAAAATGGAATCAAAGCTCCAATATCATATATATACTGGAATTTTTTCAGGTATAAGGAAAAATTAATCACCATACTTCTTCCCCTCCATATTTGATTCTAAAAATAAAACCATATTCCCTAATGGGTCGAATTACCAACATTGTGGATGATGTATTTTCAATTTACATTAATTCCTTCGATATTGTTATAAAACCAATTAAATGGTTAAAAGAGATTATAAAATAGAAGATATATTATATTTCCTATTCTATAATTAAAGTATATACATAATATTATGTTATATAATGACACTTATCTGGGACCTTCGATGTACCACAAAATTTATCTAAACGAATATCATTAAGGATTAATATAACGATTCATTATAATTATTGCAAAGAATGTGATATGAAATCATTTAATATTTTAGAAACATATTAACACAATTCACTTACACTTCTGGATTTTCACTTCTATTCAATAAGAAAATCCATTACAAAGTAACCATGGAAACTGACGGCTCATCCTTTTCGTGAGGATGGCCAAGTTTACATTTATAAAAACCAAAGATATAGCACAGTGGCTAATCTCGGGGTTGCTCTCAAGGAAGCAGTGTCGAGAGCCTAAACGGTCGTTCAAAAAATATGTTTATATTTTTAAATACTTTGAAAACAAAAAACAAGACACTCCTAAGGTAACACTAATCAGTTCTGAAAAGCACAGGGGAGAGGGAAATAGTGATGGAAAAGTGCAAAAACGCAGAGACACGGGACAAAAAATAGGACAAACAAATGACACCAAGACACGGAAGAAGAAAGTCAGTGAGAAAAAGGTTGAACCCAGGTTAATGCACCCCCTACTCGCCTCCCTAGATCAACATGAACAATTCTCAAATTCGCACAGTGCATGATCGATGTCTCAGATCACACACCAGTCTCGCCTAGAAATAAAACACTCAAGCATCGAATTTCTTCAATACTCAAGCGTTCCTCCGAACTACAAGTGATTCACTCAGCAAGGTCATAGCAGCCAAATATTGTCACTCAGCGAAATTATTTTGCTATGATTGTCAGATTGCACAACCAATGTTGATTCTCAGTTCGAGAAATCAATACAGGAAGGGGATAATAAATTAAACAAGAAAGTGTCAAATCATCCTACGCAAGATCTCTCCCTCACTTAATCTAATTAGAATATGTGATCTACCAAGGTAAATAAAAAGAATGTGATCGCGTTGATTTTTGGATCTAAAGATCATGTTGGGTTTCATAAACTGGATCTATCCCCTCAAGTTAGATAACTATTTATGGAGATTTGAGATCACAATACGAAGTGAGGATGAATGAACGATAGAAGACAAATAAAACAAACATCACAATTTGATTAACAAAACATACACACACGTATTTAAAGATGCAATTGAAATTAAAACTAGAACAGAGCAATGGGGGTGAGGTGGAGAATGGAGGATCACGTCCCATCTCCAAGTCGAAGACGATCCATGTCCATGAGATTTGGATCAAATGGATGTGTGAATCGGGATGGAGTCTCCTCCTCCCACTGTGGAATGATGCCCATCCCCGTTCTTGTTCTGGCCCTTGGCCTCCTCTATCTTTCCCCTTCACTTGAAGAGATGAGTTGTGCATCCTTTTATTTAGAGACGAAAATAGAAATCTAAAGTAACAAGCAGTGTCTATCCATGTGGCGCACATCAAGTGTGCTCGTCACCAGCTCTCGAGTGAACTCCTTGTGAGGGTAACCAATTCCCCTACAACAAACTCATGAATATTCTTGTGCCTTTCCCACGAATTGCCCCCAATTTTTTTTGCACGACCAACTCCCCCTATGAAGAACCACCGAAAAACACAAAACACATCAGAAATAGAAAAATGTGAATACTATAATTATATATGAATGAATATTTGTATTTACTGTTATATATATTTATTAAGGGTATTTAATATTACTAATATATATATATATATAATAACTATTATACTAGTTTCATACATATATTATTGTGGTATATAAAAACATATATACTATTTATTATAACACATATTATTATTATTGTATATTATCTGATATACTATAATATATTATGTTTATATTATATGTTATTATAAAAAACTAAAATAAAATGAAAATGAAAAATGAAAAGAGAAGGGGAACGGGTCTGTTCGACGAAGTGAAGGGGGAGAGGCGGCTCGAGGCAGTGCTAGCAAGGTCTAGGGAGGTTCGGTCGTGGCTTGGGGCAGAAGAATAGGGGATGAGGGAAGTGAGGATTGAGGTGGCTCGGGAGAGGCAATTCAAGGTGGCGACGGCAATGCAACAACAGGACGAACTGGATTCGAGTAGGTGGCTCACAACAGATGATGGGTATCATTGAGTTCAGGTTAGGGTTTGATACAGGGGGCAGTTTTGCGACATCAGAAGGAGGAGTGCAGAGCAGTGGTACCATGTGAGTCTGGGAAGTGAGGCTGCGACGAGGTGCGGGTGGTACAGACAGAGGTGAATTAAGGTTCGCGACTGATCTTCATGTTGAATTGCTGATAGTTTAGTTTTAAATTGATTGTTGGAGATTTGTTTTGGGGTTTGATTTTCTGCAGAAGTATGATTTGAGCTATTGCTGAATTTGTTGTTCATGTATTGTGAATTTCTATGCAACCAATTGTTTTTGTGATTGTTGTTGTGTGGATGAGATGGGAGTTGGTATGCTGCTTTGTAAAGATGGAGCAGAGGAGAAGTGGAAGGGTCTGTGAAAGGAGGTGGAGGTGCCACCATGAGGAAGGATGGTTGAGGAGGATCCACCGTTTCCTTTGAAATGGTGAGACAGTTTAGATGGAAACAATTCCATCGTTTGGTGGTGAAATGGTGGCACAATGGGTTCGGTAGTGTGTGGGGGACCGGTGGCACTGTGAGTGGTGTTCATGGTGAGACAGCAACTGAGGTGGTCATGGTGGCACTGTGTTGGAAGGAAACGGAGGCATCGCAATAAGAAACGGAGGCACCACAACAAGAACCCGGTGCGACCGCAATACCTGCAAAATAAAAAGAACTGATTAAATAAATTAATAATTTAAATAAAACTAAAAATCTATTAACAAATTAAATCGAATTTAAAACTAAATAAATAAAGAAACGTTAAATAATAAAATCAATTGTGTTTTATTTAAAAGAATGAATTCAATTGTATTAAAAATTATTAAAAAATTACATAAATAAAAAATTAAAATATTTACAGTAACTTGTTTAATTATTTAACCAATTAATTACATAATTAATTAAATTAAAGTATAAAAATATTAATTGAATAAGATTAAATTGTCAAAACTGGATAACTTACTAAAAGACTAACAATCAAAAAGAGTTATTTATTTGCAATTTAAAGAATAAATCATTAATTAATTTAATAAAATAATAATAAACTAACTATAATGAAAAAAATTATAAAAATAAAAGAATAAATAAATTAATGTCTAATTTTCAAGACTAAGTTAATTTAAGAATTATTTAAAATGACACTAATGCACATTAAAACTCATTTTTAGACTAAAAACTGATTATTTTACACAGCAAGTACAAAAACACAATAATTATCATTTATTTAGTAAAAAAACATTTTAAAATAAAAAATTCAATAAAAAATACAAAAAGGATGTGGCAAAGTGTGTGAAAACACTACCACATCAAAATACCCCATACTTAAAACCTTGTCTGTCCTCAAAAAAATACATGCCTTTGACATTAAAACATAAATATGATTTGTGAATTTTAGATCAAAAAGTGCATGATTAAAGTTTAATATCCAGAGGAGCAGGACCAAACAATGAGTCATGTTTTTTAAAGGTATTCAAAAATGATGTCTTTTCTATCTTCAAAAATCCAATGGAAGTCCAGAGCATCACAAACTCATACACTGTCAAGTATTTCATGCCTCATATGTGTATTCATTAACTATCCTACTTCACCTTCCAATTCAAGTTCTAATTCAAGGAGTGTTGACAGGTTAGATGATGTGGAACTCAAAACTTAATCAATGGCACTTCCCATTATCACCTTCCTCCAGGTTCCAAAAATTAAGGTCCATTAAATTGATCACATTATTGATTCAACTCAAATGAAAATTAACCAAGTCAATTGCTCCCTTATTCATCTGGGTTTAAAATTCCCCTCACCTTAATGAGTTCATTTTTGACAAGGGCACTTAATTTTACTTTTTCCCAGCCATGTTCCATGTGAAGAGCACTATGCATAGCACTTATTATGATTGATGTTGGCTTTATTTATTCACAGAAATGCACCCAGAACACCTTTTCTCAGATACCCACCATGGGATCCCATTTGCCCATTTTACTCCAGTTACAAAGGACATAATTAAATATCATTCAAGTTGAATTCCTAAAGTGACTGAATATTATCTAATAAAAATGTGAGTCCCATGGGAACTAGTGAGAACATCAAGTTACTCAAATTCAGGATCATCATCACATAAAACCTATCTTGTCATACTCTCATCATCAGTTTCTAAACAGAAAGATCCTTGGAGAAAGTGAAAAATTGCACTCAGCAATCATTCATACATAACATTTTCTGACTAAGTGTCACTCTCAACATCCAGAAAACACTTATCCACAAAACAAGACATAATTGAAGAACCAATGAACCTCCAATGACCATCATGTGATGAAATAATTTTAAAAAATTTAAAAAAAAAATTGAACCATGTTTTATTTTGAAAAAATAAAAAAAATTGACCATTTTTTTAAAACAGCCACAAACTCAAGAAGGGGGAATTCAACATGACACTAGAATGACCCCTCTCCCCCACTCAAAAAATCCAAAATTGTCCCCAATGTTGTATTCTAAGGTGGAAGTCAGTTTATTTTCAAAACAGATGGACATTTCAGCTGAAAAAGGATATGGAGGGGTATCAAGGAAGTTCAAAAATTTTCTTTGCCACACAAAAAGGAAAAGAAAATAACAACAAAAACAAAATAATTCAACCCCACCAACATCACAAGTAACAAGCTTAGTTTTATTACTAAAATGTTAATGCTTTGAATTTTTTAAAGAGCTTACAAAAGATTGTATCAATTTAATTCAGATAGTAGCATTATTAATAGTGATGTGCAGCAGTAGCAGTATAATGAAATTGAAAGTAGTGGGTGCATGAATGTTTCACAAATCAACTCAAAATAAATTTTCAATTCTCTAGATACTAGAATCTAAACACCCATGTAAGAAAATACAGTTCACAATTTTCAAAAATTAGTAGAAACTCCCCCACACTTTATTCACAATAACACATAAAATGAATCAGTAGATTGAAACAACTTGTAGAATTAAACCATTACTTCCCTGAATGGAAGCTTTAATTAATTTTTTTTCAATGTCTCCCTTTAATTGCCTTGCGCATCAACTCTGGCTGCTCCAGTTTGGCACCTATATGATGAAACAATTTTACATTAGTGTTCCAGATTTTATGTTCAAATAAAAAGTAGCTACAAAGTATGAGTTTGGGAGTGTTATCCATGATCTTCAATGTACTCTTCCTCTAGGACTTGAATGATAGCCACATGGAATCTACTTCTTGTTTATTGTCCTAAGAAAACAAAACTCAAATTAAAAACAACATGAAAAAAGAAACTAAAGCAAGAAATGAAAAGGGATAATCCTTGGATAAACCCCCTGGGGATGCTGTAGTTTGACTATCCACAGCTGGACAGTCCTCAGATCAACCCCAGTCTGAAGGGGGATTTGGATTCTTACTCATGAACCACCAGATGTGATTCCTTCCAACCTCATTCACATACCATCTTTGGAATACCCCATGTTCATCTTCTACCAAATTCTTCTACAGGGCAGTGAAGTACTTCATGTTGAATAGTTGAGGTAAGAACATGATATAGGGGTACTTCCCTACTTCTTCTGCTTGAGGTTGAGTGTGCACAAGTTGTAATGTTGGAAAACATGGATGTGACTTGTCTTATAATTGAATAAAATAAAACATTTCCTCTTGGAAATCAATTAATGTGTCATCATCTACTTCTATTCTAGTGCACAACTCCAAAAAATAATCTTTAAAAATAACTCCCAAACCGAAAGTGTCATCCAAAATAGGAAGTTCCATTAATTCTTCAACAGAATCAACCACAACTTCCTCACTCTCCAGGAAATCAAAAAAATGAGATGCATCTTCAATACCTGCACATGGAGCGACATAATTAAAATCAGCTTCAATGTAATCCAAGATGAACAAAAATTCAGTTTCATCCATAAAATTGTCAACTACATTTATCAATGATGCTTGTAATTCCTCATGATGAAATAGTGGTCCTGGGAGAGGGCCAGGGTAAGATCAAGGTAGTCAACCTCCTCCAACCACTTTTCAAGACACACCACCTCACTTGCTGGGTATTCTAAGGAGAATGATATAATTTCATGTACTAGTTCCAACTGATGAAGCATTTAAATATCATTAGAATAGTTATAACAAAAAATCATTAGAATTGAAATCAAGGAAATAATGATCATTAAAGAAATGCCCAGAATCAAGAGTCCTTGCAAGTTCCATCTCCTGCAAGCCTTTGAAAACATCCTTGGAAATTGGTTCTGGAATTTTCCTAGACTCTAGGGGAAAATCCATATCAATGTTGGGAAACTCAAACTTTTTCTTTCTTCTGTTTCTTTTCTCTGTCCTTCTCAACTATTTTCTAGAATATTGGGCTTCAATGGGAGGTGGTTGTACTACACTATATTCTTGGTAACCTTTGACCTTATCCATGGCTTGTTTCATCAACTTCATGATCTAATAAGAATAAATTGTCTTCTCATCATTAAGGTCATGATGTTATCTTTCATTCATCCATCATTAAAACTTATCAACAGCCTCATGAAGCTCTTGAACCGGGTCAAACAGTGACACTGTATCAGATTCGTTAGAGTTCATCACTATGTGTGTTGTTTTTTTTAAATAAAATAAAAATTGTAAAAACCACTGAGACACTCATTGTGTCCCCAACAACGGCGCCAAAATTTGACGGACCGTACTTGTTGCGAGGATGGTCAAGTTTACATTTATAAAGACCCTAGATATAACACACCTGCTAACCTCGGGGTTGCTCTCAAGGAAGTAGTGTCGAGAGCCTAAATGGTCATTCTAAAAATCGTTTTGTTTATTTAAATACATTGAAAACATAAAAGCACACTCCTAAGGTAACACTAATTAGTGCTAAAAAGCACCGTGGAGAGGGAAATAGTGATGGAAAAGTGAAAAAATGCAGATACACAGGACAAAAACCAGGACAGACAAATGACACCAAGACATAGAAAAATAAAGTCAGTGAGAACAAGGCAGGACCCAGGTAAATCCACCCCCTACTCGCCTTCCTAAATCAACATGAACAATTCTAAAATTTGCACAGTGCATGATCGATGTCTCAGATCACACCCCAATCTCGCCTAGAAATTAAACACTCAAAAATCAAATTTCTTTAATACTCAAGAATTCCTCTGAACTACAAGTGATCCACTCAGTAAGGTCATACCAGCCGAAGAATGTCACTCGGAGAAATGATCCTGCTAAGATTATCAGATTGCACAACAAATCTTTATTCTCAGTTTGAGAAATCAATACAGGAAGGGGAGAAGAAATTAAACAAGAAAGTGGAAAATCATCCTACGCAAGATCTCACTCTAACTTAATCTAATTCGCATATGCGATCTACCAAGGCAAATAAGAAGAATATGATCACGTTGATGTTTGGATCTCTAGATCGTGTTGGGTTTCATAAATTGGATCTAGCCCCGCAAGTTAGATCTCTATTTATGGAGATTTGACATCACAATACGAAGTGAGGATAAATGAACGATACAAGACAAATAAAACAAACATCACAATTCGATTAACAAAACACACACACAAGTATTTACAAACACAATTGAAACTAAAACTACAACAGAGCAATGGCGGTGCGGCAGAGAATGGAGGAGCAGGGCCCATCTCCAGGTCGAAGATAATCCTTGTCCATGAGATGTGGATGAAATGGATGTGTGAATCGGGATGGAGTCACCTCCTCCTGATGTGGAATGATGCCCACCCCCATTCTTGGTCCAGCCCTCGGCCACCTCTATCTTGCCCCCTCGCTCGAAGAGAGGAGTCGCGCATCCTCTTATTTAGAGACAAAAACAGAAAACTAAACTAACAGGCAGTGTCTATCCACATGGCGCACTTCATGTTCACTCGTCACCAGCTCTCGAGTGAACTCCCTATGAGTGTACCCAATTATCCTACAACGAACTCACGAATATTCTCGCGCCTTTCCTGTGAACTTCCCACAATTTTCTTTGCACGCCCAACTCCCCCTGTGCAGAACCACCGAAAAACAAAAAACACATCAGAAATAGAAAAATGTGAATACTATAATTATATATGAATGCATATTTGTATTTACTGTTATATATATTTATTAAGGGTATTAAATATTACTAATATATATATAATAACTATTATATTAGTTTCATACATATATTGTTATGATATATATAAACTTATATACTCTTAATTATTACACCTATTATTATTATTTTGTAGTATATGATATACTATAATATATTATGTTTATATTATATGTTATTATAAAAAATTAAAATAAAAAGAAAATGAAAAATGATAAGAGAAGGGGTGCAGGTCTGCTCGACGAAGTGAAGGGGGAGAGGCGGCTCGAGGTAGTGTCAGTGAGGTCTAGGGAGGTTCGGTCGTGGCTTAGGGAGGTAGAACATGGGAAGAGGGCAGCGAGGGTTGAGGCGGGTAGGGAGTGGCAGTTCAAGGTGGCGATGATAGCACAACAACATGATGAGCCGGATCTGAGTAGGTGGCTCACAGCGGATGATGGATATCGGAAGATTCAGGTTAGGGTTTGATAAAGGGGGCAGTTTTGTGGTAGTGGAAGGAGGAGTACAGAGCAGCGGTGCCAGGTGAGTCTGGGAAGTGAGGCCGCGGCGAGGTGCGGGTGGTGCGGACAGAGGTGAATTAGGGTTTGCGGCTGATCTTCCTATTGAATTGTGGATAGTTTAGTTTTAAATTGATTGTTGGAGATATGTTTTGGGGTTCGATTTTCATCAGTAATCTGATTTGAGCTGCTGCTGAATTTTTTGTTCATGTTTTGTGAATTGCTATGCAACCGGTTGTTTTTTTGATTGCTGTTGTGTAAATGAGATGGGACTTGGGATGCTGCTTTGTGAAGATGGAGCAAAGGAGAAGTGGAAGGGTCGGTGAAAGGAGGTTGAGGTGCCACTGTGAGGAAGGATGGCTGTGGTAGATCTACTGTTTCCTTTGAAATGGTGAGACAGTTTAGATGGAAATGGTGCCACCATTTTGTGGTGAAACGGTGGCAGCGTGGGTGTGTCAGTGTGTGGGGGACCGGTGGCACCATGAGTGGTGTTCACGGTGTGATAGCTAGTGTTGTGCTCACGGTGGCACTATGCTGGAAATAAATGGAGGCAACACAACAAGAAACGGAGGCAAGACAATAAGAACTCGGTGCGACCGCAATACCTGCAAAATAAAAAGAATAGATTAAATAAATTAATAATTTAAATAAAACTAAAAATCTATTAACAAATTAAATTGAATTAAAAACAAAATAAATAAAGCAAAGTTAAATAAAAAAATTAATTGTATTTTATTTAAAATAATGAATTCATTTGTATTAAAAATTATAAATAAATTACTTAAATAACAAATTAAAATATTTACAGTAACTTTCTTAAATTATTTAACCAATTAATTAAAGAATTAATTAAATTAAATAATAAAAATATTAATTGAATAAGATTAAATTGTCAAAACTAATTAACTTATTAAAAGACTAACAACCAAAAAGGGTTATTTATTTAAAATACAAAGAATAAATCATTAATTAATTTAATAAATGAATTAATAAATTAACTAGAATGAAATCAATTATAAAAATTAAAGAATAAATAAATAAGAGTCAAATTCACAAGACTGTTAATTTATGAATTATTTAAAATGACACTAATGCACATTAAAACGCATGCTTTAAACTAAAAACTGATTATTTTACACAGCAAGTACAAAAACACAATAATTATCAATTATTTAATAAAAAACAACATTTTAGAATAAAAAATTCAATAAAAAAAATGCAAAAAGGATGTGGCAAAGATTGTGAAAACACTGCCACATCAGAAACCAAGTAAAGCACACACCCAAAACAATGGAATCAGAAAAATATATATTATTAATAAATTCATTGAATGGTTCTTGTAAATGATCTTATAATTTGTTATAATTATAACTATTTTATTAAATTATTTTAATAACACACTTTTTACAATTATATAGGTGTTTTAAACATGTTTTAAGTAAGACAAGCCGGAGGTAAGGGAATTCTTAACCCAATTTCAATTCTTTAGGTTATCCTTGCACTTTATTGATTTTGTCTCTATAATATTATTTGTGAAATGAAATTATATAATAATATGTTATATTATCTATATTTAATGTGAGTATACATATACATTTCATTTAATTAATTCTTGATTCAATTATAAGGTATATGTAAGGGAATCTTCTTTAAAAATACTCTTTTCAATTTCTGTTTTTACCAAATTCAGAAGGATTGTTTTATGAATTTATTCATGTTTTTTATTATGTTATGGTTATTGGGAATTTTCTATGATTAGGGGTTGGACCTATATCTCCCTTCAATGTAGGGGTATGGATATGTTGGAGGTCAGTTGTATGGTTACTCTAAATGTAACTGTGATGGTCACTCCATAAGGTAGCAGTCAGGGTTACATTGTAGGGTACATGTGAGGGTTAAAAATAATAAGTTATACATGAGGGTTACAATATTATGTAAGTAATTATATAGATTCAATTTAGGTTTTATTTATGTTTTCTATGGAAATATCATGGTTCATAAAATATGAATATGTTACTTTGTGGGTGAGAATCATGTCACTGTGAAAATGATTTCCTAAGTATAAAATTAACCAAAATTTAAGGATTTAATTCCTAATATTAATATCCCTTAAAAAAAATTTATTCTCAACCCACATTTAAATAAATTACACTGGTTATAGGGATGTGTAAGAGAAATAAAAAAGTCATGTCAAATGATAGGATAGTTTGTCAAAGAAATCATGTTATTTTTTTAAGATTTATGTCTTAGATAAAATAGATATCTTTTTAGTGGTACCAACATTGTATGATTTTGGGATAATATGTGTTAATTATGTCTTACATTTTGAATTCTATAAATTGAAAATATTATTTGGTATGTAAACATGTGAATTGTAAATGAATTTACATGATTATATATTGCTTATGGCCAGTTTCGTATAGATGATACTAGAGAATGGTTTAGATAACATTACGGGTTAGGATGTCTTTAATATAATCAAAGAGAATGATTTTATATTATATTTATGTTCAAATTATATTTAATTTAAATATTACCATGTTTCTTTATCTAGTATATGTTTGTACAGAATTTTTTTCATAAAAGGAACAGAGAATCTGAAGTTGGAAGGCACTGAGATGATGATATATTTTTGTATCTAAATACTATAATGGTGAGAATTGGTACTGAATATTTCTTTATAGTAATGGATAATTTTACACAGCAATAAAAAGTGGTGGAATCAATGCAAAACAACAACCAAAGTAACCAAAAATGAACATGATGATAATGGGGCATTTTATGAGGAAACACCCTCCTTCTTTAAAGGGATCTTCTAACACATTGGTGGCTGATGGATTGATTAATTAATTTCAAAATATATTAGATGTGATAGGGTGTTCATAAAATCAAATTTCTAGTTATTCCATTTATTATTTTTAAGTTGAAGCTGATCAATTCTGTTAAATGGTTAAGAATATTCTGGATAGTGAGGATATTGATTCCTTTGAATGAGAAGAATTTAAAAATCTATTTTCTTGAAAATTATTTTCGTAAGGTGATTGGAATTTTGATGGAAATTAAATTCCTTGAATTGAAGTAAATATAGGTAGATTTTACGGCTGTCTAAGAAGATAACTTCACCCAACTGGAATGGAATTATATAAATCTTATTCAGGATCTCGAATGAAAATTCAATCATTTTTACTCATGATTGATGCCAATATACCAATTAGAATTGAACACCTGAGAATTAAATAGTTATGAGAAACTTGTATGATGTGAAGAGGGGATAGAAATGGAGTCTTTTAATGATTAAGTGTACATAAAACTTTATTAGCATAAGAGGTCAATATGGAATCAAATAGGTAAGAATCATTCTAATAATTAAATTAGTAAAAAAAATCAATTTTCTAGTTTGTGAAAAGTTTGGTAAAAATCACATTGGGGAAACTCTTACCAAAATTGGGAAGTGATTTTTCTGTGTTAATTTTAGACATATGGCCTAATAATGTAATGAAAATGATCATATGAAGAATCCTGATAAGTAAAATCTAAAGTGTCTCAAATATGGTGACATGTGTAATTATGAAAATACATTCCCAAAGAATGATCTGAATGATGGGAAATTATTATATTATGAGAACAAAGGTGCAGTGAGATCCTTTATGACTACATTAGTAGTTTTTAGGCCATCTTATGAAGCGTAATTAAGTACTTTGTTCTTTAATCAATTTTTTATAATTTATTTTTTGACATGGGGTATACACATTCTATTATTTCTGAGGAATTGTATAGAAAATTGTGAATTTGACCTCAAGAAATGTGTCCAAATATTACGGATAAAACACCAAGGGGAAATATCATATTGAAATTGAATTATAATATTATTACTATTTTTATCATTGGAAATACATTACCTACCAACATTTTTTCCATTTTACAATTTGATGTTATTTTGTGTATAGATTGGTTATCTATTTATCATGCAAATATTGAATATAGTGCTAAATAAGTTGTTTCTCAGAAAGTGTTTTAGTTTTTTTTCAAGAATTAACCCATAGAGTTTATAACATATAAGAAAGACAAGAAATTGTATAAAAGGGAAATGAATATAATCATTATCATGTTTTTTAAAAATAAGGGAACTGTTCATATTAATGTTTTTCTAGTGGTAATTGAATACCTTGAGGATTTTCTTGATAACTTACATGGTGTTATACTAGATCATAATTTTGAATTTACTATTGGCATCATTTTTTAAATATTCCGTTTTTAGATATCCCTTATCAAATAGATAAAGTAGAATGTCTTGAATTGAAAAAAAAATTGCAGGAGTTGCATCAGAAAGGATTCATTTATCCTAGAGAGTCACATTGTGGTGATCATTTTTTTTAAAGAAATATGCATCCATGAGACTCTATACTGATTATATATCATTGAATATCATTACTATTAATAATGATTATCAGTTTCCACATATTGATGTCATGTTTTTTCATCTCTAGGGAGTTCAGTAATTTTGCAAGATGGACTTGATGTATGGGTACCATCATCTGAAGGTGAAGGAGGATGAAATCCTGGAAACTTATTTCCATAATATATATAGGGATTATGCATTTTTGTTATGCCCTCGAGTTTTATAAATTACCCTGACGTATTAATGGACATTATGAATCGAATATTACTTGAAAATATGGATAAGTTTTTATTTATTTATGATATTTTGGTATTCTGAAATTGTTATTAGGATCATGAATTTTTTAAGGATTTCGATTCAAGAACTCAACGAAAAGAAGATATACAAAAAAATCCAGAGAATGTGATTTTTAGTTTCCAAATATTTCTTTTCTTGGGTACATTGTAAATAAGGATGGAATAACAATCTATCCCAACAAATATTTTTTGATGAATGGAAAATACATACAAATGACACAGAGAAACATAATTTTCTAGGATTAGTAGTTTATTACTAATGGTTTGTTAAAAACATATTATGATTATCTAGCCTACTTACTAATATAACATGAAAAGGGGTTAAATTTATTTGGAAAGAAGAATGTACTATTTTTTTCAATAATTGATGAAGAGATTATTGAATGATCCAGTTTTGGCCATGCCTTCATGAAATGGTAACTTTTACATCTCAAATGATGCTTCATTGAAGGGACGTGGTTGTGTTCAAATGCATTATGATTAGGTAATTACTTATGGTTGAAAACAATTGAAACCTCATTTGTTAAATTATCCCAAACATGATTTGGAATTGGGTGTTTTTGTTTTTTCTTTAAGAATTGGGAGGCATCATTTATACGCAACAAAATGTGGAATGATGTTATAAAATGACATTATAATGTGTTTTACATGAGATTCAAAAACTATTAAAGTATGAATAATCTAAGGTAATATAATTATTAACACAATTTACATTATTTGGATTATCCTTTTACTTCATTGATTTTATCATGATAAGATTATTTTTAAATGAAATAATATTATATTATGTTTTATAATGTGGATATATAATTATTATACATACACATTTAATTTTATTAATTATCGATTCAATGATATGGTATATTAAAGTGACAATTCATTAAAACCCCTTTTTATGTTTCTATTTTTAAAAATTCAAAAGTAATGTTTTAGAAAATTATTCTTGTTATATGATTATGATCAAGATCATGTCATTTTTTATGATGATGGGTGGGACCTATATCTCCATTTAATGATATGGTTATGTGTATTTTGTAGTTCGGTAATATAGTGACTCCATGTTTAATTATAATGGTTACACCATAAGGTAGAAGCAAGGGTTCATTGTAAGGTATTCATGAGGGTTACAAATTATAAGGTAGAAACTATGGTTAAAATATTATGTAAGTAATTCCACATGATAACCTTCTAGTTTTATTAATGTTTTCTTATTGAAATATCATGTTTGACAAAGTATGTATCTATTACTTTATGGGAGAGGAGCATGTTTTTGTGAAAATTATTTCTAATTTTTATAAGTATTCATTCAGAAATGGTATCTTTTCTTATTTTTATATCACTTATTGAGATTTCTATGATCATAAAATGTTTTCAAAAAAATTCACTAGTAATATGGATGTGTAATAGAAATAAATAATTCATTTTAAATGTTCTTATGATTCATCAATCATATCAAGTTATATTATAAATATTTTATGTTTTGGAAGAAATGGATAGTATTTTGTGGTGACCACTTTGTATTCTTGTGGGATTATATGTATGAATTATGTCTTAACATTCTAAATCACTAAATCGTAATGATCATTGGGAATGTAATGATATAAATTCTAAAGGAGTTTACTATATTATGTAACGTTTATTGTTTTTTCCTTATATAAATAAATCATATTTTATTGATTATTATAAACATGATGTAAATGGGTATATAATTTGTATGGAATCTATAAACACATTCATATATTATAGAGGTTAATGTGGTCATAACCTTCCATGAAAACTCTTATAAACCCCCATCCCCGATCATCTAGAATGGGAAAATTTTATTTTATCCTAGATGTTGAAAACACATTTAATGTTTTACCTAGGATAATAAAGTTAATTTAATTCTTTTGGAATATGATTTACATAGATGTGTTAATAAATTTCCCATTCATATTTTTCAAATATTATATGGTTGACCTAATATTGTTATTTACTTAATGGATAAATTCATTATTTGGAGTTATGCATTTATGTTACTTTCAAATTTAGTTTTTTTCATGTTGATACTTAATATAATGTTTTACCTATTTGGAACATATCCAATGATTTCTTGTCTTTAAATATAATGTTTTACATTTTTAATTTTGTTTCTATTTATAATAATTCATGATACACTGAGGAATTCATGTTGGATATAATTCATTAATATATATATTTTTTAATAATTTATATATTTTATGAATAGGTAAAATAATTTCATAATGACTGATTACATTTTATTATTCTTATCATCGGCCCAATGGGGATCGAGGAATGCCAACGAGATCATGGGGTCCATTTCCTATTTCTCTTCAGGTGATCATGATATTCATCATTATAATGTTGTATCAACAAAATTGGGATTATATAATTTCTCTAATATATTTATTAGGATGGTACGCATAGAGTGAATATTGTGTTATTAATTGTCTATAATTGTGAGAAACTCTATAAAATGTTTTTGATATCTGTTTTATACTGGATGATTATATCAAAATATATATTTGAGTATTTAGGTATGGACGACAACCATAAGCATTGTATTAGTTAAACAAACATAGATTTATGTATGTATGTTTTTATAATGTATTTTATGGATTCAGAAGGTGGAAAAATAGTTTATGGTCTATTAGTGATATATATATATATATATATATATCGTTGTATAGGAATAATTGGGGTACATAATATATCTAGTTCATGGTCAGCATTCAATGTTGTTGTTGGAATCAGTTAATGATTTTTATTTACTGAATTAATATTAATTTATTTCTATATAGTGTCTTCATGTTACTATATATCTTTTTGGGTGTTTATTTAGAATATATGAATCACTGTATAGTCATTTTTATTGAATTAGTTCATTTATTCTTGGGAATAGAAATAATTCTATTTGATTTTACACTGTTAAACAGTTTTATGTTATATGTTTATTTTTTAATTGTTGTGTATTAATATATATATATATATATATATATATATTTTATCTTCTAAACTAGTTTTATTTTTCCTTATTAATTTGTATATTTCATTATTTACATATTATTATAATGTTAATTTTCATTATTATTTTGACAATTGTAATTATAGTCTGTTGAAGTACTACTACCGTGATAGTATTTTTCATGGTTATAGTGTAACATAATGAATATTATAGTGTGATAAATTCACTTTCTATTCGTATTAATTAGATAATGTTCTTTATTAATCATATTTGGATACAATTTTTATTGATTGGATAATGACTATTATATAGAATTCTGTTTTTTATAGCTAATGAATTTAAGTAAAATCATGTTTTAAAATGATTCATTTAGAGTATAATCTAATAGTTGGGAATGGATTTTTACAAAAAAAATGGTAGACTTTGAAGTTAAATACTTTAATTTTTCGGAACCTTTTATTTATTAAAATGAATTTCACAATGTTCTATATTTAAATTTTTTTAGTTTTCTAATGGTGTTGATATTTTTTTTATTAATCGATTTGAATGTGTTGTGTAATGTGTGTTTAAAATTGGATTTGGAATCAATTTGGAATGGTGTATTATGTTAAAAATAATTATATATAATGAATATTAAAATGTTCTAGATAATTATTAATAATTATTCTATTGTTAATATAGTTTGGATAAATATAAGATAATTGACTTTTAAGTAGTGGAATCATATTGATTATTTAATGGAAAATTTTGTTGGAATGATATGATCTATGTTTTAATTGTTGATGATAAATATGAAAATGTAGTTCAAAAAATTTGAGTATAGAATTGGTTATATTTTTATACAATATAAATATGAATTTATAGAATGATTATTTTGGATAGTAGATTTATTAATGATTAAAACTTGTCTTTGTTAGTTTTATGGTTTGCGATATCAAACAAATTTCAATGGCTTGGTGACATTAGTTTTTCATGAATGAATTAATAGATAGTGGGGAGTTTGTAATGAAGCTGAATTAGCCGTTTATTCCTTCAATATAATTTATTATAAAATTTTAAAGTAATTGAATTTTTTGTCTACAATCAAGGTCGTTTTTGTTTTTTTGATTTATTCATCAAGACTAATTTTTCATATGTGTTGGATTGTTCCTAGGATGGATTTTGGGTGAAATTTTCTAGGATTGGTGGATTGGATTCCCTTCATAGTTACTTTCAAAGTTGTAGATTGGCCCAATGTATGAATAGTTTTTATCGATCTATCTAAAATATATAGTTATGAAATTTATGTGGTTTTATATAATTTATCTTTTATATATATAATTTTAAAATAATTTTATTAAATTGATTTAATATTTACATAGGGATTTTATTAGCTTTATATAACTCAAGAAAATATTTTTATTCAACATATACTAGAATTTTTCTCATTTGAAACTTGTTATTATATACTCACATCATATATTTCACCCTTTATGAGATATATATTCATGGTTATTTTAATACATTCAGTTATTAGTGTATTTTCATAGATTGTTATTTTCTGTAATCATTACTATTTATATACATTAGGATACTCCTTGTTGTTTTATATGGACATTAGAGGGGGGGTTTTCATATAGCATCGTTTTTTATGTTATTTATGAAAATGTTGGGTTTGAGCCCAATTTTTGTGATAAATTGATTCATTCATAAAAGAGGATTTTTTTATTATTCATATTTTTTGTTTCGATTTTCATTTTCACTAATAGTCATAACATTCCAATACAATTACAAAAATCCAAATTTTTAGTCACCATCACTTACAAATCAAGTAATTCTCTTGGGGACATGGTTTCCAAGCTCGCAACCATTCTTGTGAAATATATTACAATCACTACAATTGTTTATCCATTAGTGACAAATGTTTACTAAGGTTAATTGATATTCTTTGATATGTAATTCATTATGGATATGTTATAAAAATTAATTTTTTTTACTAATGACCTATAGAGGAAAACATTGGGAAATTTTAATAAATTACCACGCCATAGTCAAGTCATAAATAAATAAAATATGATGAGGTAAACTATTCATAAAATTATTTATTTTGGTAAAAATAAATATCATATACTACCCTTTATAAAATATAAAAAATTTAATTAATTAAATTATCCATTTTTTAAAATTAAATGTTCCATGTATAAATATTATAATAGAAAAAATAATTATTTTTCCCTAATTAATATTTTCATACAATATAATACACATGATTGTTTTTTAATCTAACTAGAACATGTGTTTCAAAATTTGATGGCTTATTTAAAAAAACATAATAAATATATATATAATTAAATTATGGAATAAAATAAATGTACATTCCATGTCGGTAGAGGTATGCTCCATGTTGTTTTTCCATCGAAGGAATTTCTAAATGCTGCCTGGAGTTTTGGACCGGTTTCGCTGAAACCTGGTTACATAATGGTTCAACAGTGGGATCCATTAGAAAATCCCCTTGTAATTAAGAACTCCTCCACTAAAACATGGATTCGAATTTTGGGTTTAAACTGGTTTTTTTGGCATCCATCGGTTTTATGGGAGGTAGCTTCTGCAGTTGGTTGTCTTATCAAGGTTGATAAGGAAACAGAACATCCTAGATACGGTCGTTTTTCATGTGTCTTGGTATAGATTGATATAGCACAGGTTCTTATTGACACTGTCCTCCTTGTTTCTGGTGAGTTTAAGCTTGAAGTTGTTATACAATATGAGTGGTTTCCTACTTTTTGTAAGTCTTGTTTTTGTATTGGTCATACTCCTGTGCAGTGTCGTTGAAATAATAAATGCACACTTTGTAATTCTTTGGGTTGTACCTCTGATGAGTTCTAGAAGAAGCTGGTCGTATAGACTGGTAACAAGTATGTTTCCAGGGGGAAGGATCCTCAAAATTATGGAACTTCCTCTTTTACTGAGGCTGTCAAGCATGGTTTGTCTAATCCTGCTGAACTTCAGCCGACTACTGCTGTTGTTGTTCCAGTGGATAAAGTATTAGAGCAAGCTACTATTGGAATCACCAGGGGTATTGATCAAAGGTCACGGGCTGATATAGATGAAGAAGAATAAGTGTTCCAATTAGAGGATGATGCTGCTGTCAAACTTACAAAGCCTACTGATGTTCAGCAAGATATTTCTGCTCCTGTCCACCATGGTTAATCTACGCTTGCTGAGGAGGAGGAAGGGTATCAATCGGAGCATGAGGCTGCTGTCCAGAATAATGTAAATGTAGAGTTTGATTGTGTAACACCCCAGGTAAATAAAGAATATGAAATTTTAATATTTATCCATATTTTTGAATAAAATATTAATATGACTTTAAAGGGGACACAATGCTTGATGGCGTACCCAACACGCAACAACGAGTTTCTTGGGAATCTTACGTTGCACTCTAATAATAAAATAATATTATTTTAAATGGTAGTTAACATGTAGTCGTTGTATTGGCGGGAATGGATAGAAATAACTAAAATATTATTATATATGTTTTTAAATGTTTTTTACATTTATCCAATAAAATATAAAGGCATAAAATACGGAAAGAATTCAATTTTAGGTGTATATGCCCTAGTTTTTACTAAAGGTTCACTTATCGCCTTTTGATGGATAATTGTCATTAAATATAGTTTTGTTCACTCTTATACATCCTTTTGGACCAAATAAAACTCTTCTTAATAATTGGGACATCAAAATTTACTTTTTGTAAATTTTTGGTATCTTTCTGATAAAGTTCATTTTTTAATGAATAGTGTAAAATGTTGTATTTTAATTCAAACCCTATTTTTAATCTAATTTATTTATATGATTAGATTATATTTTGAATTGGTTTTAAAGTGAAATTAGAATATATTTTTACCATTAAATCCAATAGTTGTCTTTGGAATTAATTTCAGTTTGAAATCAGACTTAAACTAGTGTCAATCTTTTGATACATATTGTTTCATAAAAACACGTTATTTGCTCTGACAGCGGGAATTAATTATTAAATTAATTAATGTGACTTATATGATTTGAATTTTTTAAAATAGACTTCATTTTTTAATTTGGAATATCAAATATAGCTTAGGGTGAATTTTTGGGATTTTTCTGAAAAACTTCAATTTTTGATGAATAGTGAAACCACTAAGTGGTACTTATAAAAACTGATTTTTCCGTTTAAATGAAATTTTTCCATCTTTGTGTTTTGAATTTCAAAAATCCGACGTACATGGTTATCATTAAGAAGTAAAATGTGGTTCAATGGGATAAAAATAATTTTTTGGTGAATAGTAACTTATTAAGTTTTTAATCGCGATTAGAGGTAATTAGTGTAGTTTAAGGTAAAAATAATGTTTTAATAATATGAAATGAACTTGACACATGTCCTAACCTCATTGGATGTGTCATGGCCGACCAAGAAAACCCATGGGTAAACTTGGGGACCCCATGAAGCCACTTTGGTTGGAAAATGACATTAATATCTTTTTATTTAAAGATAAAGTAAAAATGAGACAAACATGAAATGTTTTACTAAAACAATTTTTACATGGGGTTATACAAATTATATTTTTGACTATAAATATTAATTGGAAATCTAAAAATATTTCTTACATCATAGTATTTTTTTTATAATTTTTAGACATTAAATAAATTAAATTATTTATGACATCATGATGATGCAGCGATGACCTCATTATTTAATGATTTAAATAAAATGGAAAGATAATGTAATATCTAAGACCTACACATGTCCAAAACCTATTTTATGAGTGGTTTTAGAACCCTTATCACCTTATCCTCGAAACACATCAATGTGGGACCTCTTAAATCTGAATACCATTTTCAAATAAAGTAACATTTGCTTACTTTCTAAGAGTGCCCCTCCTCTCCTCTTATAAAAGGCCCCCACCTCTACCTCCTTACCCACACTCTCCCAAAGCATTTGGCTTGGACAACCCCTGCCCATTGTGTCTCTCCAATTCCCTCTATAACTCCTTTAGGCCTCACTTTGGGCATAAGTCTTCCCAAGTAAGCCTTTTAGCTCAAACCAAAGGGAGTTACCCGATTTTAAGGTAATGTCTTCACTTGAGTCCTTTTGTTTTATTTTGCCTCTCCAACCCCCTAAACTCTTTTTATTCATTTCTTTTGTAACAACTCCAGTATCTTAAATATACTAGGATGTTTTTATAAGAAGTATTCGATCTACACTTACACACACCTACATCTAATGGTTAAAGAACATACTGTTTCCGTGGATGGCGAATTTACACCTCCCGAAACGATGATTGTTCAACATTCTTTTAATGCCATATGTGGGACGTATAAAGGTTGTATTTAAAATTATTATATATGATGTTATACTATAATTACAATATACCTCTATATCATTATTATTCCATTCCATAAAAATATGAAATAGAAATGAAAGTAGCGTTCATGCGTACGTACGGCTTACCGTCTCCATGAACGGTGAATTTCATTTCTTACCTCTAAATGATTATGTATATTATAAATAAATGTATATTATGGATATATATGATATATATGATATACAAATCATGAATATAATTCTGGATATAATGAACATTTGACCACACGAACAACATGTAATTGTAAGAAGTCCACTTTCGACTTAAGAACCAAATATCGACAAAACAAACATTATTAACATAAATGATTACATAATGTTTATAACATGGCAATAAGTGATATAAAAGGAATAATGAACTAGAAAAATGTTCTTAATAAAGTGTAAATTAACTCAAGTATATTATTCAGGACGTTAAAGAACGATCGAGTCAAGTCGGACCCGAGGTAAGGGATCCTACTCCTCTCTTTCTTTTTAAGTACACTCTTTTATGTCATTCCTTCTAAGCTCATATTTCTTGTTATTGGGATGTTATTTTATATTACTCTTACTGTAATTTTTATGTTCATATGATGAGAGACGCTATTTCCTCTCATCAATCCATTTTGGAAGTTTTAAGTGGCGCCGTTAGGCTGCCGAGTTTTCGTAAGGGGTTTTTCATCTCACTTTTATTCCCGTGAGATTTATGCTACATTTTTCACAATTTCCTTTGAGTGGTTTATGTACTACCCACTATTATACACCTTGTGTAGTATAATTTAATTTATTTGTATTTTCATCTTCATTGTATTACCCTTCTTCCATGGGGTGTACGTTTCGAAAGTTACCCAACTCGGTAAGGGGACCTTTCACCCACCTCTTTTCAAAAGACTTATTTTGTTATGTATTTTAATTCACATACTATTATGTTGGGATATGTTCTTTTATATCCTTATTGATGTAAATTTTATGTACAAGTGATGATATTCCCTTTTTATCTCTCATCAACTCATTTTCTGAATTTTGAAGTGATGCCGTTAGGCTCTCGAATTCTACCAAGGGAACTTTTTAACCCAATTTCGATTTCTTTGGGTTCAACATGTAGTTATTGAATATGTCATATTTTGAATATGTGTGAATGACCTTTTATTGTTTTACACTTAATATCCACTTATATTGGGTGTATTTATATTTGTAACACATAATTTTGAGATTGAATTATCCTTAATTTAAGGATACCTTCTTTATAAGGGAATTCATCACATTTGACATTTCTATTGAGACTTATTTGTTGTTATGCACCAATTCAATCTTATGTGGTGTATATGTTGTCCTTTGGAATATTACATCATGAATCCATTTATTCTCATGATATTATAAAGTTCTGACTAAATTTTATTCCTCGATTATTGTATTCAAGTGTCTCTAATTTTGGTAAAACCCCTTTAACCAAAATATCGCTTTACATGTTTTAAGGATTTATTCTTATTAATATCCATGTTTTCAAAATGGTTTTAAGGATTTATTTATATGGATATTAATGGTTTAATTTTTTTAAATCTTCAAGGTGTTATGGGACACTTTGATTCAAAAATCTCTTTATTGAATGTTTTAAATGGTTTTGGAAATGGTTTCTTTTTGAATGGATTCATTATTTAAATGTCATAAAATGTTATATTCTGATTGAAATGTGGATATTTTATGTTTCCTTTATGCATGTTTTATGTGATACGTTTATGTTATGGTTCTTGGGCATTGTTATGAAAACGGGTGGTTCCATGATAAACTAAGGGCGGGTGAGCCCGACATAGCTCTCCAATGCATTGGGTAACGCGAAGGAGTGAAACTTTCAGGTTTCTCTGAAGAGATTTAGGGAATATACTGTGATGGATATTCCAAACGTAACCAAGAGGGTTACTCCCTACGTAAGAATGTTATGAATGTCTCAAGTTACCTTTATGTCTTATGATTTCTATGATTTATTCATGGTTTGATGAGGTATGTTAAAGTGCCTATGTTTTATGGGTAAAGTATGATTTCATTCTTATGTATATATGAACTCATGTTTCCTTTCCATATTTTTATAACCCTTACTGAGCTTTTTATTCTCATCCCAAGTTTTTGAAATGTTTTTCACAGGTCAAGGGAAAGTTACATGATGTGATGATAGTGTCAAGGATGTGTCAAGAAAGAATCCGTGTTTTATTTTAAATATGTTTCCGTTGATGGGAAGAATGAATATTGTATTTTATGTAACCACTTTGTTTAAATGTGGAATGTAATGCAAGTTTCATGATCTAATTCTCTAAAACTCTAAACCTAAAAAGATCCTCAATGTGTAATCTTGTAATAACTCAAGATTAAGTAAGGTTTAAGGTTGGGACCTTATAGATTGTGTTGCACTTGCCTCAACTTGTAGTAAGGGTAAGATAAATGTCTTTGATGAGGATGGATTTCAGTTGGTGATGCCGAAGAAGTCAAGGGCCTTCCCAATTCAAGTGACTAATGTAGGTGCTTGGATAGAAGATGTTGTGTTGCTGGACTGTGTTGCTATAGGAGAGGTCTCTGTATAATAGGTGAGTCAAGAGGATGTACAGATGAAAAGAGATGCTTCTATTGGGAAGGATGATGGTCAGCATGTTTACACAGGGGAGGAGGGTTCACATACGCAGGTTTATATTCTGGCGTGAAATCCCCCCGCTATTTTGGAGGAATGATTCACTCCAATGGATTTGGATCAGAGGGATAATAATCTGGATGTTTCTCCAATGGTTTCTTTGAGTGATTAAGCATTGCAAAAACCTCTAAAACCAGTTTTCATTTTCTCTTCCATGTTAGAGTCTGTTAATACTCCTGAGTTCGATCTGCTTAATCTTGAAGGGATAATGAATGCAGGATGCAGCAATCGAAGACACTATTCCTCAATACCGGCTTCTGTCGAAGGTTTGGAGATCCCAAAGGTGCTGGATTATCCAGTTCACAATGATTCACTTTCTATCAATGATGTGCAGGATTGTAAGACTGTATAAGAGGATACTTCATCCATGCATGAGGAGTCTTCTACTGATTTTGATCATCAAGATGGCACTACCTCCATGGAAGTGGGGCTGCATGGGGAAGCTTCTCCTGTGGAAACTGAATTGCTTAATATTGAGGTTCTGACGTTGGAGAAAGAAGATGGAATGCAAAGGGGGCAAGGGTGTCATCCTACTAATCGTGGAGGGTCGAGGGGTCAAGGTAGGCCTAGGAAACGGTAATGTCTGGATGTGTTTATAGTTTTCTATCTTGATGTGGTCTGCTGCATGTTAGCACTTCCTCCTGTATCTTGCACCTTTAAACTTTTTTAATAAATTTTGGGGTCATGGGTCTCTGAACCCATGACTGAGCCTCTTTTAGTATAAATGTAAATAGTTAAATTGATTTATTTTAAATATAATTGAAATGATAGACAATTTTCTCAAATAAACAATTGATATTGAATAAATAGGTAAAATGAAACTCCAATTTTATATTATGTAATGAAAAATAATTTATTGTGTTTTCTATGAATTTATCAATTCAAGGTAATTGTGTCACTAAATTGAAATTCATATAAAATATTTGAAAATGGGGAGAATTATAATAAGTTGACATTATTAATACATATATATAGAATATTAATTGAACAACCAATCTAATAATTTTATCTATGAGATACCCAAAAATTGTAACTCTTATAAATTATTAGCCAAAATATTAATAAGAAAAAATATATTAAATATATAAAATAACCTATTAAACTTTTATAGGACCTCATTGGAATATTATTTAAATTGACTCCTTAGAAAATCCAACATAAAATCAATTTATAATTTCAAAAATATACTTTTAAACATTATTGATGTTTGGAATCCTAGTGGAAGACATTTTTTGTACAAAACTAAATAATAAGATATAGAGTGTTAGAACAACCTTCCAAAATATACCAAAAGTGATATTCATTTTATACTATAGAAAACAATGATTTTTTCTAATATAATAAACATTATAAAATAAATAAATATGTATCATGAAAGTAGTTCATTGATTAGGAAAAAAATAAACCAAAACAGTTACAAAGAACCCAAAATAATAAAATCAATACTAATTATGTTAAAAAAAATTCCCCAAACAATCAATAATTCTAAATAAAATTCAAATAGAACTTTTTAGACAGTAAGAAAAATTAATATCTATCAATGTAATAATTAAAGAAAATAAATATTTCAAATTTTATTTTGTTAGATAGAAAATAGATAGCATATAATATTGAATATTTATTCCAGCATGTGTTAGTCAAATCACCTGTAAAATCCCCGATTTTAGAAATAAAAAAATATAAATGGGTAATATATTTAATTTACGATTCAAATCACATTTGGACAATATAAATTCCGGAAACATTGGGAAAATATCCAAAATAAAGAGGGGAATGAGGTTTTTTCATTCCCCTACTATTTTTCACCCGTCATCAATATTTTTTTTTCTAAATGGATTTTTCATTTTCTATATTTCAATTTCTAAAATAAAATCCTATTTTTAGATATCATTATATAATAAAAAAATACTCATAATCATTTTTATTCCCACTAGTAAAAATCCATTCATATGTCATATCAGTATTTAAATATATATATTCCTAGAAATTATTAATTTTTGACTCATGGATATATATATATATAAACAAGCCTTTCATAATAATACAACCAATGTTGATAACCGTACATTATTATAATTTAATATCATAATAATGATAAATATAATTATAATACATATATACATATATACATGCACTGGCATAGACATGCATAAATAGACAAACCCCCACACACACACACACCCACACATATATTAACTATTATCATAACATAATAGTAATTACTATGATAATAAAAAGTCTTATATTTATATATTATTACACAATGAATGTGATAAATATAATATCCCCACCAGGCTCACTAAATAGTAATTAGATTAGAGAACCACATGAACAAATACATAAATCCACATAAAATAGAGGTTTTCAACTAAATTCATGTGCCTATATTGATATAGTGGATATATTATACCCTTATATCATAATGAAATGAATAATTTCAAATATCATACTTTCAACTATCATATTATTCAATAGAATAATATAAACATAAAAAACAACAAGCTTGAAAATACACATGAAAAAAAATTGACATAAAAATTTTCACATGGGTTTGGTTTATAATAAAAAAATATCTAATGGATATATAATATATATCCCATAAAAATCATAAAAAACATGAAATATGTATTGGATGGAAGATATTCCAAACCTATTCCTAAATTTTATCTTCATTCATTCTACCAAGCAAAACCATGAAACATAGTTCTACCTCCCTACCTATTCCAAGAATTATGAGGTCTCATCAGGTACTAATGTTCATTTCCCCCAAAGAAGGATTAATTTAATGTATAATAAAAACCCACCAAAAGTATGAATAACATTTATATAAAATATTGTTTATAATAAAATTGAAATATAAAAAAATTAATAATAAATAACTCTAAACACAATAAATTACACAACTATATATATAATCCAAGTCAATCAAGATTGACCTTACCTCTGTTGGAGGATTTCACAAGTCTGTAAAAGTATCGCATAACCAAATGTATGGGTTAGATGGATCTCATCTGAATACCATGGTATAAAATCATAAATCCACAAGGCATTATATGCTCATCCTGAATACCACTATATATTTTCATCATAATAATCATCTTAAATCCATGTTCGGATATACCGAAATCCTTTATAATATAATATATAATAATTAATCTGTGGTAGATACTAATTTAATATTTAAACAATTATATATCATTATAAATACTAATGTGGACATTCACCTACATATTTTAAATCTATATATCTTTAGAGGATAAGTTCCCACCCTGTATACCATCATATTTTCTTGATTGTATGAGCTCCCACCCCATATAAAAACATATATCATTTGGGGATTAATTCCTCACCTCATATAAAATCATTTATCATAAAAAAATACCTAGATGAGAGTTTGGGTTAACTACACATGTCATTTATCATCATGTCTCATTGGAGGAATATATTACCACCCTGTATACCATTATATATTACCAGGGTGACAAGACCCAACCTCATATACCATCATATAACATTTGGGTTGTTAACACCCACAACATACATTATCTTATGTTCTTGTAAAATCAATGAGGGTTATGTTTACACAACATATATCAACCCATATCATCGATGGGATTATATCATACACTTTAAACAATCGTATATCATCGTTGGAATATACACCATTCATATATATATATCATATTGGGGATTGGTTCCACCCTATATACCATCACATATAAATGAACGAATAAGTGGTCTACAGAGATATTACCATGTAACAACTTCATCGATATCTTGTGTTTGATAGAATCTCGAACACAATATACTGTTAAAATGAAAAAATCTAAATAAAATAATATAACTTATTAACATAATTATTTCTAGGATGCAAAAATGTTACCACATTATGCTAATTTTAATAAAAGTGAACTAAAAATTAGCACATCCACTCATATCCCTCGGGTCACATCTTTTTCTGGAGAAACCAATTATATTACATTATTTAACTCTGAACACTTTGGTTCAATCCATCACTCAATGATCATTATATCCCATATTATAAAAAAGTTCACCTCAAGGCCTAACTAACATCACATGCAAAGATAATTAAAATGATATGTGGAACAATGGAAATTATACTACATTAATTAGTCAAGGTTGGTTCTCTCGTGATCAAAATATATAACCATTACAACATATAACAATATACCATCAATTTTTAGTCCTTCACTATGCCCTTATATAAATTAACTACTGAAAGTAATAAACGATAAACTCTATTTACTTCACAAAAATTATACCACTCTAGGGTACATTTACTAAACAACACATATTTATAGTTATCCCCACTTATATATATGATAATTTCATTAATCTAGTATTAAAGTCCCATAATACCCAAGATACATTTATTTTTATCATATATATTTTAAATTAATAGTTCTTCTTATAATTCAACATTTATCATAAAAATAAGGTGGGATCATATATCACATTAAACATAAAAAGATTCATAAACATTTTCCTTTGTTTAAGGGGAAATATACCCCTTTCTAGGTGATTATTGTTCCTACTATCTTGATTACCAATTCCTTAACTGAAATAAACAAGATTAAACATAAAAATGCTATATAATTACCCAACTCAAAAAATAGTCATGAAAATTAATTACAATTTAATTATTATATAATTTTATAATTAAACATTTCTAATTTAATAATAAAATAATTGGAAATAATCATATAAGACAACCCAGATGATGAAATTATGGCATAAACTTATAAAACTTTATGTAGATCAATGATGGAACACAATTAGTCATGTAACTACTAAAATATTAAATACCCTATGTTTTACTAAAAATAAATACATTCATAATTTTATTAAATCATAAAGATGATATATGTTTATAAATTACCTTTGTGAAATCAAAAAAACACCATTCATGTTCATTATATTAATATACACCTCATCAAAACCACACCCAATCCCCAACCATATCCAAATTATTATACTAATATAAGATGGAATAATTAGGATAGAACTAATGTTCAATATATAAAATTTGAGAAACCCCATGGTGAAGGATGATAGAGTTTATAATGGAATTGAACACACCTTCATCCCATTCAGCAACTTGAGTATAGGAATCCTTACAAAACTACAACCATCTATAGGTTGTGGACAAAAATAAATAACTATACATAATATAAAAACCTAATCCAAATTAGAATCACAAACATAAAAAATATTTTCAATTCCAAAAATCATAAGGATTTCCTTGTCATTGATATGTATGTAAATTGTTATAGATATACATTATCAATCGAACAGACAGTCTCTAAATCCCTACTCGCATCCCTAAAAAATTTGTATACTCCAATCATTAATTGAGAGTCCAATAATACTACGTCATCAAAAAAACATATATAGAATATTAACAACAATATATTACTATACACCCATTAAACAATGATATAGATCTAGGTCTATGAAATTGTTCACTATCATATGAATCATATTTTTAAGTCTCATATTATCCATATATCATATCACAATAAACTAACAATATGTATAGTATATCAATCTCTATAGCTGAGGTACTATCCTATTCCATTTTCATTACATAAATCAACTTTTCCTCATACCATATAACATTAAAATATTTTAATCATATAGTATTTCATAATAATTCACCATGAGTCTCTCATATGAGATAATAATCCTGACATATCCTAAATTTCATGACACACCCCAGACATTGCACCATATAACTATGAAGTCATGACCTCAAGCATTGATTGTATCCCAATTCACTCATTATTACAGGTCAACACAAAAATACCATACCCTATAGAAACCCCTAGTCTTACAAATATATAGCATAACATCTAGGGTAAATACCGTATTATTATATTCCTCACCCATAATAAGCTCTCTCACACATTTCTACCATCATCTAATATCGAGTTACCTTCAACATATTGTTATCACTAATCTAACTAAAAATTCATGACCCAACCCCATCTAGTTAGATTAATATAGATACTACGACCCTATCTTGACAAATAAGTACACATCATGTTCATAACTCTCATACATTAATCAAGAGAATAAACTTTTGAAACACAAAATTTCTTACCCAATCTCTATGAGGGCATAAATTCAACCATCATATATTATAATATATTGTCATCACATAACACGATGAATCATATGACCTACCAAACATGATATCTATACCACTAAATTTTTAATAATATTAACCAATTTAAATGTTCAAATTTTTTAAAAAGAAATAAGTCCTTATATACACTAATATTACTTATATTAGGATAATACTATGTTTCACTAATCCATATACTTTCATGAACAAACCAAAATAACCCATCTAAATTATACTTGAATCTATCCCGACCTGAACCTAAAAGGAATACCCAATCCTTATTGGATAGTAAATAGAACCAATACATCAAAAAAAGGGGGATTTATTACTTGGTATATTAATCCCAACAATGAAAATAAGTGGATGTAAAATGATAAATAGTTAGCATTCCAAACAATCCAACAAGGGGTACTAAATGTTTACTTATAAATGTTTGAAAACAAGTATATCAACATATTTCATCAACACGATCATCAAGACACATCCATAAAGAAAATGTAACATGTAGTCCTCACGTTCCCTTGATCAGTTATGACTCCCAATGCCTACAAATACAGAACATCCACCATTTTCCTGTGGTCCTTCCCATTTATCTGGACACAAAATAATATATATATATATATATAATAATGGAAAAGGTAGGGCATCATAAACCATAAATAGTAGTATCTCTATAAACATTTCATAATCAATAAATAATATTTAAAATAAAACTGTTAAATTTTACATAAAATGGATGTGAAAATTTTCAACATTCATATCAAAATTTTATTTTTAATGTTTTAATATGGATATTCTAAAACATATTTTATTGTGAATTTCCATAAAATCAATTAAACATAATCATCATTTATAAAATATATTTGAATTATAATATACATTAAATAACACATGTGTGTATGATTTTAAATTAATAACAGTATATACAATCAACATAACTCATAAAACCATGGTAAGGATACCTAAGCTCAGACTACTATTTCCATTCTGAAGCATCTAAAAAATGCATGGTTTGACTTATGAACAAACTTCATATATCAAAAATCATGGGGGAACAATTGAGAATTTAAATTATTAATCTCTCTTCCCTTGAGATATTTTTTTAGTATAGTCACCATTATTCTAACTAAATATTAATATATTACATTCTTAGTTTGTTTTCCTTCCAAATAATTAACCATAAAACCATGTGATTCAGTTTACATCAATCGATTATGGGGATATCTTCCAATTCATTCAGATCAATAATTTCAAATAATCACTTCAATCAGCATAATGTAAATGATAAAAAAAATTAATTTTATATTATAATCTAAAAATGATCTTACTTGAAACAAATCCTATATTTCATATCAACTCACCTCATTTAACATTATAAAATTTCCATTAATTTCATCTCATCAAAACTATTTTAAATTATTAATCATCAAATCAAGTTTAATTTAGGACAATTTTAATTTATTTGAAAATCCATTTTACATTTTATTTATCATGCACACCATTTTATTTTGAATCATTAATCAAGAGGGAAAATTAATTCAATAGAAATATATTTTTAAACCAGTTTATTATAAATAATATTAATTGTTTCAATAGATAGATATTTCTTTTTGAATCAACCTAACTTAATCAAGATTGATAAAAACACATACAAGACCCACCATTAGAGAGTCAAGGTAGATATAATATAATGGATAATCAAGGAATGAAAATTCCTAAATCAAAACACAAATACATCATCTTAATGTAGACTGAACACTCTAAAAGAATGTTTGAGATAGTGTAATAATTATTAATGATCAAAATAAAATTACACTTACAAGAGGGAATCCATTGCATCAATGGATGTTTTGATCAATGAATAAATATTTTTGGAAGAAAAAATGATTCAAGATAGAATCCACATGGTTTATAGTAAAATTATATTCAATTGGGTGGTGATTAGAATAAAATATGAAATTATAACAATTTATATTCAAAGGCTACCCTTATATCTATCGTGGTCATTGGTAT
This sequence comes from Viscum album, assembly GCA_963277665.1. Lineage (NCBI taxonomy): Eukaryota > Viridiplantae > Streptophyta > Magnoliopsida > Santalales > Viscaceae > Viscum > Viscum album. The sequence goes on along the minus strand of OY728141.1, from coordinate 472,766,623 downwards.
CTACACCAACCATTTCCTTCTACCAAATAGTTTTTGGCACTGAGAAGTATAACATCCTGATATTTTATAATAAGTATATTTTTTTATGACTTATGTTATACGCAACATCAAATGAATCTTTCACTGCACACAACACAAGCTTGGCTTGCGTTACACGCAATCGTGACCTTGCTCGATAGCGTGTGTAGTACGCAATACCGAGTTTCACTAAACAACAATATATTATTATAAACTAGCAGTTATAAATAGTATTAACTGAATTTTTAATTTTATAACATTATTATTCATATTACATATTTTCTAGAACATGGTATGAGGACAAAATAATTTTTTCGGGTAAAATAAGTATTTTTCAAAAAATGTAGTTTTGCCGCCTTTTGATGGCGCACCCACTTTAAATCCAGTTTTTGACATGTTTATAAGTTCAATTTGACAAAATAAAATTCTTTTTTGGAATCAAGATATAAAAATTTACATTGGATAAATGTTTCATATTATTCTGGTAACTTTCATATTTTGATGAATAGTAAAAACACGCTATATTTTAATTAAAAACAACTTTTTTCATTGCAATAATTTATATGGTTATATTATAATTTTGAATGGTTTTAAAGTATAAATATAATATATTTTTATCATTTAATATAATTTATGTCATTATCATTAATTTTACATTGAATTCATAGGTAAAAACATTTCAATCTTTGGCAAAGTTTTATCTTTTAAAACCCATTTGCTTAACAAGAAGATATATTTTAAATTAATTACTACAACTTCTGTGTCTTGAATTTTTAAAAATGGATTCCATATTTGGATTCAGTGGGTACAAATTATGTTAATAGGTTACTTTTTTTGGATATTATGAATAGTAACTATGGTAATTTTTATTTACTGCAGTTAAAGGTAAATCGGGTAATTAAGGGTAAATATAAGATTATAAAATTACCCTAACACTTTCCAAAATACTATTAGATGAATAAAAGACGACCCAGATCACCTAAGGGTCGGACTAGATTCATTTCATTGACTTTTGACCATGAAATAATATAATTATTATTAAAACCAAAGAAAGTGACAACATGTCACTCTCTTAAATATTATAAGTATAATAATTTTAATTTAGTGATAAACTTCATGAAACATTGAACATGAATAGTCTCCATAAATTTAATAAAATTATCTACATCATATGGATTTATTTATAATTTTTAGGGATTAAATAATTATCATTAATTATGACACAATAGTGATATTGAAATTATTTTATTGATTGAAATATCAATTAAATGATTTTAAAAGTATTAAAATAAATATTATATGAACTATTTAATGAGACCAACTAATTTTATAGATAAAAAAGACATGATATAAATCTATTAAATATTTTATTTCGAACATAACTTCAGTATATATTTTATTTAAACTCAAATAAATGAATAGTGTCAAAATTAACACTATTGTTAATTTATAGAAATTACATATTATAAAATTGTTTAAAAATAACAAAAATATTTAGAAATTATAAATTAAAATTTATATGGTCGAAAATGTAATATAGTATACAATTATTGACAATTCACAATATATAAGTAATTATTTATAATGATTTAAAATTTAGAATATTATTACCACAAATAAAATTAAATAGATTATATAAGGATAAATCATGTTGATAATGTTTAAAATAAACTCTAAACTTGTCTAAATTTTATTGGATGATTATATTAAAACCCTATATCATATAATATTCGGATTTGAGTCATTTTTTGAGGTTTTTAATTGGGGTTGGAATTTATTATAAATTAATATTTCTTATAATTCCAAAGGTGCCCCTCTCCTCCCTTCTAAAAGGGAACCTCCTCCCTCTCCTCCTCACACCTCTTTGAGCCTTCAAGAACAGCCAACTCCTAAAAGTTTCTCTTCTACACTTCCCTAGAAACATCCTAGAGGTCCTTATCTTCTTCAAAGACCAATCATAGTGCCCTAAGAGGAGGTTTCAAAGAGGCATGTCGAAGAAGAGGTAATATCTGTTACCAATTATTTCAAATTTATTTCTTCTTCTACTTCTTCTTCTTTAGTTGTTTCATTAGAAAGTAATAATATCAGTATCACTCATATTCTGATATGTTATTATAAATATGAAACAACCCTATTTCACCTTCTATCCATCCTACGAAAAAATAAATCATCGCGCGTGCGTACGTACGGAATACCGTCTCCACGCCGTGGTGTAATCTGTATTCCACCACAACCTTACTTGGATGGGTATAATGGTGTAAATAGTAACTATATATGATTATTTTAAAATGATATTTATTCTGAAATAGTATACATACACTTCAATACAATTCCATGATTATGGGAACGATATCATTGCTCGTGCGTACGTATGGCCTACCGTCTCCACGATGTGATGTGACTCATTCTACATGATCTTCATTGAATAATGATTATATAAATGAATTTAATGAGTAAATATGATATATATTACACTAATACCATTCTTTAAATGAGTTATCTATAACCTAAAAAGAATAACAAGAATTTATTCGACAAAACACACATAAGAACATAAAGCAATAAACACCCGAATAACAAGTAACAATGAAATATTACTAATAAGAAGCTAAGAATATGACCATATATGATATCATAAAAATAATTATGATACTATAATAAGTCAATAACATTATTTAAATCATTATACAGGAGTTTCGGACACGTACAAAGCATATCGGACCTAAGGTAAGGGAAAATCTCGCAATCTCATTTTTATCTAAGACTGTTTATACTTCAGAATTTACTAGGGAATAATTATCATCCACATCTATGTTTCCTCAATATTTAATATTATTCTTATCCTCCTAAAATTTTTTAAATCCAGCTTTACCCATTTGTGAGTTTTTAGTAAAAGATATGAAAGGAATCTTTTATCGTTTTTAGTATAAGGTACTTTTTGACTTTTCCAGAAAAAGTACGAGAAGAATGTTTTTTTAACTTATACAGCATAAATTGATTTTTATGATTTCAAAGAACATTATTTCCATGAAGATTATTTTAAAAGTTTCCAAGTTTATTTTTAATCAACTTATTTTAGATTAAAATTGTATGACATGTTAAGAAAGGAAAAAAAATTGAAGTAGAAAGGATATTTTCCTCAAGAATGGAGTTCAAGTGTTTTATCAAAATTATTTTCCATCTAAGATAATTTAGGGTTCTGTTTCTATCCCTATTTTTAAATTGATTTGATTATGTTTTGATGGAATTAATTTTATGATGTCCTTTTATCTTATATGGATTATGTTATGATGGCATGATGTTTAAGAATCCCATTTTTAATACATGGGTTATGCTATGATGTATGATTTATGATTTTGTGGAACACATAAGAATGGTTTTATTATGAGATGGTTTGGACCTATATCTCCCTCCAATTTATTGGGTAATGATTTATATCTCATAATATAGACACTGATGGAATGGAAAGTAAAGTTGGTTTAGTGATACAGGGCTAGAACGGGGAGTGAACTCGGTTCAGTAATGGACTTTGCCTGCTATGATAGTCTTGGCAATGAGTCTTGACTAAAATGAAATGATTTTCTATTATTATGTGTGTATTCCACAAAGTTTCATGTTTTATGTTATGATTATTGGGATTATAATTAACCATTATGATTTATCCCATATTATGATATTATGATCTCTTGTGCAGGTTAAGATATTCAAAATGTTATGTTCTTACAAAAATGATATGATTGATTTTTTTTTGTTTACCCTTACTGAGCATTTGAGCTCACCCTTTTGTATGTTTTCTTTTCCCCAGGTCAGGAAGAAGGTTATTAAGTAGGATATGCCAAAAAGGGACTCTAGATATGATGAAATAAATGGGAGACAATGTAGATGATTTATAAACCAGTATAAGCATAGAACACAATATTAGTGTTTTAGAAATGGCCATGTATAACCTATGATAAGACTTTAAGTGTAAAATTTTATTCTCGATTATGTGGTTTTCCTAATATGATTAGTGTTTCTCACACTATGATTATTGGTTTTAGTAAATGGTTGGAACCCAAAGGAACTGTGTTAATGCTGAATGCGACGGACAATGCAATGATTGTCCCCCTAAGCAACCAAACGTTATGGGAGATGGAATGAAAAATCGTGTAGCCTTGCTCACACAAATTTCTCAAGAAATGAACCAGGAAGGACTTCCAAACGAGAAAAGGAAGGAGCAAAATTCTGTTTAATCCTTCATGAGGTAGCGTCCACCTTCATTCGGTGGGTCTTCTGATCCATTAGTGGCTGAACAATGGATTAGTACCACTGAAAAGATATTTTCAGTTCTACAATGTTCTGAACATGACAAATTCATCTTATCAGTGTATCGTTGGGAAGGTGATGTTGATGAATGGTGGAATCTTATCAAGAATAGGAGCCAAATAGATGAAATTGAGTCCATGGAATGGGATGAGTTCAAGGACTTATTTTTAAATAAGTACTTCCCTCGTATTCTTCAAAAAAAGATGGAGAAGGAGTTTCTTGAACTAAAGCATAAGGATGATGAATTTGTTGGTAACTACAAATAAAATTTTACAAGACTTGTAAGGTATGCTTCTTGAATTATTATCTAACCTAAGAGTAAGATCGATCAATTCTTTAGTGGCTTAAAACCAAGTATTCGAAGGGAGTTAGCCATAAGGGACTTCAATTGCTACGAAGAAATTGTTCGATGTGATCTTAAGGTTGATATAGAGATTGGAGTAACCCATCAATCATATGGGTTTGATAAGAAGAGGAAAATGGAATTAAAAGGAAAATCTAATGAGCACACTGAAAAGAAGATGAGTTTTCATTTATGCTCAAATTGTGAAAAGAAACATGGAGGGAATTGTCTTAAAGGGATAAGCAAATGTTTTAAGTGTGGAAAACAAGGTCATCGGGCAATTGAATGTCGAAATAATGGGAAGAATATGTATAATGATGTGAACAAAGAAAGGGATACATAGAATTCACCTCCTACACTTCAATGTTTCAAGTGCAAGGAGATGGGGAATTATGCCAATCAATACCCAAATACATGGTTTATTGATGATGATCGACGTCAACAAACTCTTAAGGCCAAAGACAAAGGAATGTCACATGAAATTACTATCGGAGATGTGGAGTACAATAACGAAGTAGAGAAAGGTACACTTACCATCCACTCTAAAGTAGCAATTTTTTATTTGATTCTAGATCCACCCACTCTTTTATTTTTGAAGAATTTTCTAATGGTATCGTTGTACTACCTCAACAATTAGATGTTGAGTTAGTTGTGACAACTCCTAATGGAACAACAGTCACATTAAAAGTTTACAATTCTTCTCCGATTGAAGTTTGTGGGAAAGTTCTTCCTGTAAATCTTGTGATCCTTCCTATAGTGGAATTTGATGTGATTCTTGGCATGGATTGGCTTTCTTCATACGGAGCTCATTTCAATTTCCAAAGAAGTGGAATCACATTTAATATTCCCGATCAATCTACTATCATCTATCAATGCAAGGATGAATATAACCTTCAAGTGGAAATTTCTTCCATCTAATGGGTCTTGATTCCAATAAATGAAGGTTATTTATCTCAAATGGTTGGAGAGAAACTCACGATTAATAATATTCCCATTGTACAGGAGTTTGATGATGTCTTTCTGGAGTAATTTACAGGTCTTCCACCAAATCGTGAGGTTGAGTTTGCAGAAGAACTCATACCGGGTGCCATTCCCATTTCAAAGACACCTTATAGAATGGCCCCAATTGAGTTTCTGGAATTAAAGAAGCAACTCCAATAGAAACTTGATAAAGGATTCATATGCCCTTATGTGTCACCTTGGGGAGTACCTGTTCTGTTTGTTAAGAAGAAAGATGGATCAATGAGACTCTACATTGATTATCGAGAACTTAACAAGATCACTATCAAGAACAACTATCCTCTCCCATGCATTGATGACTTATTTGACCAACTGCTCAGAGCTCAATACTTTTCCAAGATTGATCTTCATTCAGGGTATCATCAATTAAGGTTCAAAAAAGAGTATATACCAAAGACGACTTTCCGTACAAGGTATGGACACTATGAATTTATAGTGATTCCATTTGGTCTTACTAATGCCCCTGCTATCTTCATGGATCTAATGAATAGAGTATTTGGAGACTATCTTGATCAGTTTGTGGTAGTCTTTATAGACGATATTATTTTCTATTCAAAGATCAAGGAAGAACATGAAGATCACTTGAGAATTGTATTGAAGACCCTGAGAAAGTTGAATCTTTATGCCAAATTTACCAAGTGTGAATTTTGGTTTCAAAAAGTTTCATTTTTTGGTCATATAATCTCAAAAGAGGGGATATCTGTGGATCCAGCAAAAACAGAGGTTATCGAAAGATGGTCGAGACCAACAATAGTAACTGAGATCCGAATTTTTCTTGGTTTGGAAGGATATTATCGACGTTTTGTGAAAGATTTTTCACGATTATCTAATCCACTCACTAGGTTGACTTGAAAAGGAGTTAGGGTCGTGTGGACGGAGGAGTGTGAAGATAATTTCAAAGAGTTGAAAAGAAGGTTATCCAGTGAACCTGTGCTCACACTGCCTTGTAGTGGAGAAAGGTTTGTGATCTACAGTGATGCATCCAAGAAGGTATTGGGGTGTGTTCTCATGAAAAACGATATGATGATATCTTATTCCTCACGACAGTTGAAAATCCATGAGCAAAATTACCCAACTCATGATTTGGAGTTAGTTGCGGTAATCTTTTCATTAAATATTTGGAGGCATTATCTTTATGGTGAAAGGTGTGATATTTATATTAATCATAAAATTTTAATGTATATTTTCACACAAAAAGAGCTGAATATGAGCCAAATAAGATGGTTGGATTTGATTAAGGATTACGACTACTCAATTCATTATCTCCTTGGGAAAGCAAACAAGGTGGAAGACGCATTAAGTCGACAAGACCATACTAGCTTATCCATGATGAGGATCACAAAAGATCCAATATTTATGGATTTACAAAGGATGGATCTTGGAATTATAATTAAAGGGGAAAAATATTATCTTTCTCAAATGATTGTTCAACCATCTATGCATGTAAAGATTAAAGAGGCACAAAAAGAAGATGTAGTGTTACAAAAGAATGTGAGAAATGTTCCTGAATTCAACCTTGATTTTGATGGGATAATTAGGTTCAGGAATCGGGATTTCATTCCTCCCATCCCATAATTAAAGAAGGAGCTATTGGATGAGGCTCATAGTTTTTCATTCTCTATTCATCCTGGAAGCACGAAGATGTATAGAGACCTGAAAGAGTACTTCTGGTGGGATGGCATGAAAAAAGATGTTGCTGAATATATCTCTCGATGCTTGGTTTTTCAGTAAGTTTAAGCTGAGAGACAGAAGTCTAAAGGGATGTTACAACCATTGCCCATACCCGAATGGAAATGGGAAAACATCACTATGGAATTTTTCACTGGACTTCCTAAAACATCCAAAGGAAATAATGCTATATGGGTTATAGTTGATCGTCTTACGAACTCGGAACACTTCATTGCTATTAGGGAAGATTTCACTCTGGATCAGCTTGCCATGATATATGTAAAGGAAGTGGTAAGATTACATGGAGGACCACTTTCCATTATATCTGATCGGGATCCGAGGTTTACCTCAATGTTCTGGCGAAGTCTTCAGCATACTTTAGATACAGAGTTGAGTTTTAGCACTGCTTATCATCCTCAGACAGACGGACATTCTGAGAGAACAATTCAAACTCTAGAAGATATGTTAAGAGTGTGCTCTATAGATTTAAAAGTTGGTTGGGATCAACACCTACCTTTGGTGGAATTTTCTTATAATAATAGCTTTCACTCCAATATTCAGATGGCTCCTTATGAATCTCTCTATGGAAAGAAATGCAGGACTCCAACTTGTTGGGATGAAGTTGGGGAAAGAAAGATATTAGGACCTGATCTTGTTGATGAGATGGTAGAAAAGGTCAGATCTATTCAACAACACATAAGAGCAGCTCAGAGTCGAAAAAAAAGTTATGCCGACAACTGAAGAAAAGACCTAGAGTTTGAAGTTGGTGATAAAGTGTTCTTACGAATATCTCCTTGGAAGAGAGTAATGAGATTTGGAAAGAAGGGCAAGCTGAGCCCTAGGTATATTGGTCCTTTTGAAATACTGGATTGTGTTGGGAAGGTAGCTTACCGATTGGTGCTTCCACCGAATCTCTCCCAAGTTCAGGATGTGTTCCATGTATCTCTCCTGATAAAGTACATACCTGATCCTTCACATGTACTCAGCTCAAAAGTTATACCGCTGTAGAAAGATCTTTCTTGTGAAGAATAGTCAATAGAGATTCTAGATCATAGTGAAAAAGTTCTATAGAACAAGACCACTCACTTGGTGAAATTTTAATGGAGGAACCACCAATTAGAAGAAGCTACATGGGAGCTTGAGGATATGATGAGGGAGAGGTATCCTCATCTGTTTGTTACGAAGTGACGAATTTCGAGGGCGAAATTCATTTTAAGGGGTGTAGAATGTAGCATCCAGGTATTTTATGAGAAGTATATATTTTTTATGACTTATGTTATAGGCAACATCAAAGGAATCATTCACTTCACACAACACTATCTTGGCTTGCATTTCACACAATCGTGACCTTCCTTGATAGCATGTGTAGTACGCAATACCGAGTTTCACTAAACAACGATATATTATTATAAACTAGCCGTTATGAATAGTATTTACTGAATTTTGAATTTTATAACATTATTATTCATCTTATATATTTTCTAGAACATGGTATGAGAACAAAATAAATTTTTCAGGTAAAATAAGTATTTTTCAAAAAATGTAGTTTTGCCACCTTTTGATGGAGCACCCACATTAAATCTAGTTTTTGACATATTTATAAGTTCAATTCGACAAAATAAAATTCTTCTTTGGAATCAGGATATAATAATTTACTTTGGATAAATTTTTCATATTATTCTGGTAACTTTCATATTTTGACGAATAGTAAAAACACGCTATATTTTAATTAAAAACAACTTTTTTTATCGCAATAATTTATATGGTTATATTATAATATTGAATGGTTTTAAAGTATAAATAGAATATATTTTTACCATTTAATATAATGTATGTCATCAGCATTAATTTTACATTGAATTCATAGGTAAAAACATTTCAATCTTTGGTAATGTTTTATCTTTTAAAACCCATTTACTTAACAACAGGATTAATTTTAAATTAATTACTGCAGCTTCTGTGTTTTGAATTTTGAAAAATGGATTCCATATTTGGATTCAGTAGGTCCAAATTATGTTAATAGGTTACTTTTTTTTATATTATGAATAGTAACTATGATAATTTTTTTTATTGCAGCTAAAGGTAAATCGGGTAATTAAGGGTAAATATAAGATTATAAAATTTCCCTAACACTTGCCAAAATCCTATTGTGTGAATAAAAGTCGACCCATATCACCTAATGGTCGGACTAGATTCATTTCATGGACTTTTGACCATGAAATAATATAATTATTATTAAAACCAAATAAAGTGACAACATGTCACTCTCTTAAATATTATAAGTATAATAATTTTAACTTGGTGATAAACTTCATGAATCTTAAAACATGAACAGTCTACAGAAATCTAATAAAACTATCTACATAATGTTAATTTATTTATAATTTTTATGGATTAAATAATTATCATTAATTATGACACAATAGTGATGTTGAAATTATTTTATTGATTGAAATATCAAATAAATGATTTTAAAATTATTGAAATAAATATTATATAAACTATTTAATGATCTCCACTAATTTTCTAGATAAAAATGGCATGTTATGAATCTATTAAATATTTTATTCGAACATATATTCTATATATATTTTATTTAAACTCAAATAAATGAATAGTGACAAAATTGACACTATTGTTAATTTATAGAAATTACATATTATAAAATTGTTTAAAAATCACAAAAATATTTAAAAATTATGAATTAAATTTTATATGGTCTAAAATGTAATAAAATATACAATTATGGATAATTCACAACATATAAGTTATTATTTATAATGATTTAAAATTTTAGAATATTATTACCACAAATAAAATTAAATAGATTATATAAGGATAAATCATGTTTATAATGTTTAAAATAAACTCCCAACTTGTCTAAATTTTACTGTATGATTATATTACAAACCTATCTCATATAAGATTCGTATTTGAGTCATTTTTGGAGGTTTTTAAGTGGGGTTGGAATTTATTATAAATTAATATTTCTTATAATTCCAAAGGTGCCCCTCTCCTCCCTTATAAAAGGGCGCCTCCTCCCTCTCCTCCTCACACCACTTTTATCCTTGAAGCTCGGCCAAACCCTGACAATTTCTCTTCTACATTTCCCTAGAAACATCCTAGAGGTCCTGGTCCTCTTTAATGACCAATCTTAGTGCCCTAAGAGAAGGTTTCAAAGAGGCGTGTCGAAGAAGTGGTAATATCCATTACCAATTCTTTCAAATTTATTTCTTCTTCTAATTATTCTTCTTTAGTTGTTTCATTATGAAGTAATAACATAATTATAACTCATATAATGATATGTTATTATAAATATGAAACAACCCTATTTCAACTTCTATCCATCATACGGAAAATGAAATCATTGCACATGCGTACGTACGGAATACCGTCACCACGTCATGGTGTAATTTGTTTTCCACCACCATCTTACTTGGATGGGTATAATGGTGTAAATAATAACTATATATGATTTTTTTAAAATTATATTTATTCTGAAATAGTATACATACACTTCAATACAATTCCACGATCATGGGAACGATATCATTGCTCGTGCGTACGTACAGCCTACCGTCTCCACGATGTGATGCGACTTGTTCTATATGATCTTCATTGAATAATGATTATATAAATGAATGTAATGAGTAAATATGATATATATTACACTAATACCATTCTTTAAATGAGGTATCTATAACCTAAAACTAATAATAAGAATTTATTCGACAAAAACACACATAATAACATAAAGCAATAAACACCCGAATAACAAGTAGCAATGAAATATTACTAATAAGAAGCTAAGAATATGATGATATATGATATCATAAGAATAAGTATGATTCTAGAATAAGTAAATAACATTATTTAAATCATTATAAAGGAGGTTTGGACACATACAAAGCATATCGGACCTAAGGTAAGGGAAAATCTCACAATCTCATTTTTATCTGAGATTATTTATACATCAAAATTTATTGGGTACTACTTATCATCCACATGCATGTTTCCTCAATATGTAATATTATTCATATCCTACTAAAATTGTTTAAATCCAATTTTACCCATTGGTGTGTTTTTAGTAAAAGAAATGAAAGGAATCTTTTGTTGTTTTTAGTATGAGTTACTTTTTGACTTTTCTGGCCAAAGTACGAGAAGAATGTTTTTTTAACCTATACGACATGAATGGATTTTTATGATTTCATAGAAAATTATTTCCATGAAGATTATTTTACAAGTTTTCAAGTTTATTTTTAATCAAATCCTTTTAGGTTAAAATTGTATGACATGTTAAGAAAGGAAAAAAATTTGAAGTAGAAATGATTTTTTCCTCAAGAATGGAGTTCAAGTGTTTTATCAAAATTATTTTCCATCTTAGATAATATAGGGTTATGTTTCTATCCCTATTTTTACATTAATTTGATTATTTTATGATGTAATTAATTTTATGATGTCCTTTTATCTTATATGGATTATGTTATGATGGCATGATGTTTAAGAATCCCATTTTTATTCCATTGGTTATGATATGATGTATGATTTATGATTTGGTAGCACACATAATAATGGTTTCATTATAAGATTGGTGGGTCCTATATCTCCCTCCAATGCATTGGGTAAAGATTTATATCTCATGAGATAGACATGGCTGGAATGGCAAGTTAATCTGGTTCAGTGATTCAGGACTGGAACGAGGAGTGAACTCGGTTCAGTAATGGACTGTGTCCGCTATGATAGTCTTGGAAATGAGTCTTGACTAAAATGAAATTATTTTATATGATTATTTGTGTATGACACAAAGTTTCATGTTTTAAGTTATGATTATTGGGATTACATTTCACCACTATGATTTATCCCATGTTATGATATTATGATCTCTTGTGCAGTTTAAGATATTCAAAATGTTATGTTCTTATGAAAATGATATGATTCATATTTCTTTTTTTTACCCTTACTGAGCATTTGAGCTCACCCTTTTGTATGTTTTCTTTTCCCCAGGTCATGAAGAAGGGTATTAAGTAGGATATGCCAAAAAGGGACTCTAGATATGATGAAATAAATGGGAGACAATGTAGATGATTTATAAACCAGTTGTTTATGTTTCCTAGTTTCTAAAGACACTATACCTATACGGTCCTTTCATGGTTTTGTTATATGTTGTAATAAGTATGTTTCTATTCTGAAGTAATAAAAATGTATGTAGAGTATGGGTCGTTATAAGAAGTATTGAATAATATCTATATATCCCAATGTGTGTATGGGGGGATACAAAAAAATAACAAAACAATAGTTTGTTGACCCACCCCTATTTGTCAGTGGAGATCCTATAGGAACTCTATTCCATTATCCCATGATTATTTGATTGTTTGCTTCATTTACTAGTTGGTGAAACACCTAAATTATTTTTGGATATAGATTATTTTCCACCCCCATGCTGGAATACTATATCCATTTCCTAAAAATATTAATTGGAAATAAACACATATTCAACCCCACCAAAGGATCTTATAATAAATTAACAACAAAGAATTAGTGAAAAAACTATAGACAAATGTCATGAAAAAGGAAATCCAAAAAAATAAACTTTATACATAAAATATGGATCTAAGATATCATAATTTTTCCATAATAAATTCATTCTTACCTTTGTAATATTTCTAAGAAGAAACAATATCAAATAATTGAGGCTACTTCTCTCTCAACATTTCCTCGTGCTCTTTGGTTTTTTGATAATCAAAACTGTGCAACAAAAAATATTGACAATGACTGTATACTTTCTATGAATAAAATATATATTATAATAAATTATTTTAACTTCTACTAGGTCATGGATATATATGGTTCCATAGAAACTTCGTATAATCTTAATATATGATATGGTTCATAGAAATAATTTCTATGAGGATAGACATGAATAACATTATTGGTTAATGTTATATGAGTTGGGAAATAAAAATATTAATCAACCTATATAATATAGATAATAACCTCAAATAGTAACATTTATGTTGGTGATAACATTTCATAAATTCCAGGAAATAAATGATCCAAATAAGTTTATACTATAACAAGAAATAGGTCACCAATGATGATATCAAAAGTCTGTCGATGATGATAATGATATTATTTATATTATCATTGTGTTTTTTCCATTCGCTAATTAATTAATTGAAACATTATAATCAACTCACAAACTGGTATGTTTTCAACATGGGAACCTTAACCAATTGTTAAAAAATATATATTTACATTGATGGGTATACAATACTTCAAATCGTTTAATCATGATGGATAAATGGTAACTATTGTTATACGTAAACTCAATAAGGCACATATACCCATAAAAGTTTCCACCAATACCAAGGAAACAATAAACAAATGACATGAGGAACATGTATAAATCATTCAATCTGAGAATAGATATATGTATTGTATACCATGTTTAGCATTAAAATTAAACTCATCCCCAAGGGGAGGATTCTCCAAAAATAATTAGTGAACTGGGGATTCATGTCAAAATAATTGGTAGGTATAAATCCATGTCATCTGAAAACATTCTACACATATAGATATCCCATGTGACTCCCTAGGCCCAGAATCCACTAAATGGGTTCTCTGATCCTGATGGGCCACATGACCTCATGATTATCTCCTCGATTTCTATAGGTTGCTGACTAGTAGTGTGGGCATAGGGTGTGTCTGTGGGGATACTATTCCCTCATTACCAATGTGTAACACAGGGGATGAAAATAAATAGAGGTAAATATATGAATAAATATGATTAAAAAGAAGGCATATATTAAAATAGAGACGATATAAACAATTACCGAAACAAGGGGAATAACATTCCACAAGTGATGATTTCTCATGTCACTACAAAGCTGAAAAAATGGCTACAATATAACAGTAATAACTTGTTCCAAAAAATTATATTGGAAATAAAAGACTATCCCAAGAATCCTGGGAACTAACTCAGTCTTAGGCTATCATTATCTATACTAGACAGCACACAATCATGTGATTCAAGCCGTATGCTTCGATTTTTCAACACCTAGAATAATTTAATCTACTCGGGTTACCAAACGGCCCCCAGTGAGGGTGTGAGATAAATCTCAATGGGCTACCACAAATGGAGTCTATAACATTCAACCATGATAATAGAAATATAAATATGTGAAAGAAGGAATATATAATGGGTTGGATGTGAAATGTAACTAAATACCCATGTACCATCTTTATCCCTCTCCTAGCATCTAAACATTACTAATACATTAATTGATTATTACTAAGTTATAATTGAGTAAAATGATACAATAGTTAGGGTTCCATGTTTTGAGAAGGAAAACTATAACAATATTTAATAATGAAGGTCCAATATAATGACCATGGAAATAAAAACCTCAAGTGTAACACCCCAAGTATTCATGGTATGTTTCCCTTTGAATAATGTTGTAGCACGAGTTGTACGCAACTTGCAGTTTTAACACACCACGACCAATCAAAGTCGCCATTTTAAATAGTAATAACCAATTTTTGAAATATTATAATGTTAATTTTACAAAATGGACATCATTTTTTAATTCATAATATTGAAATTATCTTATGGTGACCGTTTGGTACTTTTCTGAAAACATTCAATTTATGATGAATAGTGAAGATTACTAAATTTTAATTAAAAACATCATTTTTATCAAAATAATTTATAGAGTTAAATTATAAATTTGAGTGGTTTATAAGTATAATTAGATTATATTTTTATCATTTTAAATAATTTAGGTCATTTTATATAATTTCACATTTAAACTGGACATGAAAAAGTGTCAATATTTTGTTAGTTATTATTTCTTAAAAAAACATTTTTTGTTTTGACAACGGGAATTAATTTTAAATTAATTTCATCCACTTATGTGTTTTGAATTTTGAAAAATGTATTAAATATTTCAAATCTGGAGGTCCAAAGTGTGTAAATAGATAACTTTTATTTTTAGAAGTTATGAATAATTATTTCAGTAAATATTTTATTTACAATGGTTAAAGGGAAAATCTGGTAAATAAGGGTAAAAATTATATTATAATAATATTAAATTACCCTAACATGTGTCATATTCTTATTTTTTGATACATGTACGATAATGGGTATCCTTGGGTCGGTTTTGGGACCCCATGAAGGCACTTGAGTGTAATAATGACACTTTATATTAATTAATTTAAAGTAAAGACAAAAATTATATAAACATTTATCTTTTAGTAAACAAATTTAAAATTGGGTTATATAATTTATCATTTATACTATAAATAAATATTACAAAGATTAAATAATTTCCTATATAATTTTATTTTCTTTATAAATTTTAGACATTAAATAATTAAATTTATTTATGACACAATAGTGATTTAGTAATTACCTTATTAATGAAACAATCAAATAAATGGTATTATAAATATTAAAATAAATATAATTTAAACGTTTTTATGACATACATGAATTTTTTAGGTGAATATAACATGTTAGGGTTTATTCAATATTTTTTTTTATGTAATCAAGTTTTTATGACTTTCACAAAAACCAAATACTAAATAGTGTCTAAATTGACATATTTGAGTTTTTAAAACAAATACTGTATTATTAATTGATATAATATTCCTCAAAATCTATTGTTTGGACAAAGGAATTATATAATTTTATATATATAAATAATGAATCGCATTGAGTTTTCATGGATTATTATTTTCTGTTTATTAACCTTATAATTTAAAAATACATTGAGACATGGTAAATGTCAAACCGTTTAACTAAGAGTTTAATTTAAAAGATAAGGATAATCTGGTGACCTAATCATATATAATACCTATTTTTTAAGAGTTTTTTACTCATCCCCATCTTATCCTAGAAATAGATTACTTTTGATCCATTATAAACTGAATATGATTTATTATAAAATAATATTTCTTGCTTTTCCAAAACTGACCCACACCTCTCTTATAAAAGGGTACTTCCCCTACTCTTAATTTCAAACCTCAAAAGCCATTTGGATCGGCCAAACCCTACCAAAATATCCTCCCAACATTCCATCATTCATACAATATGCATTCATTTGGTCATAAATCCAACCAATGCATCTCTTTTGATCAACTCAAAAGGAAACACCTGAAGAAGAGGTAATAATTTCACCACCCTATTCCGTGTTCTTTTCTTCTTCTACTTACTCTTTATTTGTTGTTTCAATTCTGAAATAATAACTCAAATAAATTATATATACATTGATGTTATTAAAAAATGGTATAACCATATTCAATATTCTATCCATCATATGAATGACAAAGTCACCATACGTGTGTACGTACGGTTTACCGTCTCCACGTCGTAGTGTAGTTTGTTATCCAAACACTTTATTATTTGGATAGGTATAATATTTAGTAAGTATGATGTAAATAATAAATATAACATTTTAATTATTATGTATATATGATATACCGTCCAATTACATATGATTTCACCATCAATATAATGATATTTTCATTCGTGTGTACGTACGGATTACCATCTCCACGAATGTGATGATATTCATTCTCAATCATAATAATTCAAGAATAAATTTCATTTTTTGAATAAAAATAATTTTTAAGAACTTAATATCATTCTTGATATGAATAAAATTCATCATATCCAAAACAAACTTTTCATACGTAACCGTACATATAATGGAAAACAGGCAATTTGACGCCCAAAACGATGATACTACTGAAATATTATTAACAATGGAATATTATAGGATCATATATGATTACATAATTATGTATATATTTATTTTATAATTTAATAACAACGTTTTAACTATTATACAGGAGGATAACATATCATCGACTAAGGAAATGTACTAGGTAAGGGTTAATTTTACAATCTCTTTATTATCTGAGGTTGTTTATACGTAAGAATATACTGGGACCACATTATCATCTACATCCATGTTTTCTTAAAAATGTAATTAAAAACATTTTTACAATTTACTATATTGTGGGTTAAATTCATGTATACCCTTTTTTGACCATATATTTTTTGAATGGATTCTTTCTGTTGTTTTCCAAACAAGGTACTTTAGGTCCTTTTCGACAAAATTATGGTAAGAATGTCTTTTTTTAACATATACAGTGGGTGTGGTTATTTTCCATCATTATATCATCATCAAATATTATCATACAATCTTATAAAAACATATTCAAAATAAATTTTTTCTTTTCTAATTATATGACATTAAAATGATTTTAAATAAGAAAGAGATTTTTCTCTAAAAAAGTTTTGATTTCATCTATGTCAACATCCATTGGTGGATTTTATGCTAGTTTGAAGTTAATTTATTATGATAAAAAACATACATACTGTATTGGAGGTTTTGTGATATGTTTGACTGAGGAAATGTTATTTTGACACCATTCATGGTTTATATATATATTATTGACATTTCTTATGCTAGTTTTAATATGAATGTTTATGTAATGTTTAAACCTTTTCATATGAGGAATGCATTGGACTTAGTAAGTGATGGGTGGAGCCCGCTATAGCTCATCTATGCATCAGTAGGTCTCATGAGAAAAAATAGTGTCTTGGCATAAGGCCTTCAAAAAATATTATTTGTTGTCCTGGCACAAGGCCTTCACTATGTGGTTATGAATTCTGGCATTATTCATTCCATCATTATGAAATTGGCTATTTATATTGAATGTTATTATCCGACTATTATAATATCCATGTGAATAAGTAAATGGAATTATTTTTTTTATCTTTTCCATATTATGCATAACTGTATGTTTAAAAGGATTTTGTTTTAGTTTTATACATTTCCCTAAATGTTTATGATTATTTATGAATGTTTTTGTTATATTGTTATCCTTACTAACCATCTAAGCTCACCCATTTCTATGTTTTATTATTTCCAGGATGTAAACATGTATTTTATGGTTGACCTAGAAGGATATGATAAAGATATATGTGTGTTCAAAAGGGTACAAAAGGTTGTTGATTTTTTTATTTCATGATTTAATTTAAAACTTATTAATGTATCTAGTACTTCTAAGGCTACAAAACTGATCGGACATTCGGGACATAATCCCTTGTATCATGCCAATGTAATGTAATAATGCACAGACTCTTGGTAACTAGGGTTGGGGCATTACAATTTGTATCAGAGGAAGTTTATTACAATCCTTGGAAGCTAGCTTTAGAAAAATCTGATTAGAGAACATTACCCTAAGATATACTTTGAGGATTAGTATAAAAGAACTTCATAGAATTTTGATAATATAGAGTTTTTTTGTGTTTTCCAAGCAATACATCTTGGTCGGGATACAAGTAGTTTGAGGCATCTTTCCCATAGATGTACCTAGGGGTAAAACCCCAAAACACCGCATTTAGCTAGACTCAAATGGGAACTGGTGCACAACAATGGGGCTTCTTGCACTCTTGGTTACGAAAATCATGGGGGATATGCTTATGATAATTCTCATTTTCTTTAAGAACCATATTAAGGTTTTATAAGTATATACATCCTCAAAAAAATAATTTCTGTGATTATGGATTATATCCATAAATTCTTCAATTTATTTTAACTATTTTAGAAGTTTGTAATTATTTATTATGACTAATAAACTAATATAGTGTATGCCATTTTTTATAAATACATCCTAGTGGATGGAATGGAAATTTTATCAACCCACGTAATCCATGTAGGGATTTACCTCCAACTCAAGATAATTATAGTTGATATGGTGATATAACTGGTGCTGATCAGCTTATAACCGTACTGGGACAAGTCACTCAGGTTATGAATAATAACCTTACCCATATAGAGAACTCGGATCCAAAACGCAAAAGGTCAATGTTAGACTACTTCATGAGGAAACAACCAGCAACATTAAAGGGGAGTACAAATCCATTAGTAGTTGAGCAATGTATAATTTCCTTAGAGAAAATATTTCATGTTTTAATGAGTAACAAAAGGTAGAAATTTGTCGTGGTATTTTATCACCTTATGGGAGATTCAGATCAATGGTGTTCATTAATCCATAACAGAAAGGAAAATGTAGAAGTATAAAATATGGAATGGATGGAGTTTAATGAGTTTTTCTTAGAAAAATAAATTCATCTTGACCATCGAGCATATATGGAAAGAAAATTTCTATGTCTGAGGAAAAAAGAGGATGAGAATTTTGCAAAGTATGAGGATAACATTACAAGGTTATCAAGGAAAGAAGAATATTATACACATAACCCAAGGAGTAAGATTTATCGATTCCTTGACGGGTTAAAACCATTTCTCAATCGAAAATTAGTCTCACAGTCCTTCTCATCATACGAAGATATTGTCTCACGTGCTATCAAGATAGAAATGGAATCCTCTAAGTCTTAAGAAATAAAATAAAATAAAGAGAATAATATATTTGTGGAACACTCTGGAAATTTAAATAACGAGAAGAAGGGAAAATTTGACTATCCATCCTACGGTAAATGATGGAATAAACATCATTGTACATGCCTGAAGGGAATGGGAGTTGATTACAAGTGTGGTGAAAAAGGACACCAAGATCATAATTATAAGGGGAAGAAAGAGGTTATCACTGATGAATGATATAATTTTAGGGAAAAGGGTAATTATGAAAATTAATTTCCTAAGCATCAAGGGAACTTACCTCAGAAAAGGTCGTGGGAGAAAGGCCAATCTTATGTGATCACTACTGCTGAGGTTGAATCTATGAAATACGTGGTGGCAGGTAATTTAAAGTTTTTCTCAAGGTTAGAAAATTCTTTATTTGAGTCTAGATCGTCAAATTATTTCATATCTTCCCAGTTAGCTATGAAAAATTGATATTTTCAATTTGACTTTACAAGGGAGTTGTCAGTCAAAACGCCTAAGGGAAGTATCATTGCCACAATGTTTTGTGAATTAGTTCCCATTTGGGAATATAAATGGTTTTTATCTTCTGATCTCATCATAATACCCATGATTTAATTTGATATAATCCTTGGTATATATTTTCTTTCAGACCATGATGTGAAAATACATTTTAAGAAGAATGAGGTTATAATTTTCGATGATGATAAGAAGTACATTATCTTTAATACAAAACGACATCACTTGATTTGTATCTAGATCTACCCCCAATAGCTCTACTAAATAAATTATTGTGGAGGAAGAAAATGAAATATCTATGGGATAGAGAAATAATGTTCAAATAGAGGATGTAATTATTGTGAAAAAATATGTTGATGCATTTCCATAGGATTTACCTGGACATCCTCCCGAGTGATAAATTGAGTTTTCCATTACTTTAATTCCTGGTTCAAGGCCTATATTGAAGAACCCTTATAGAATGGCCACTATAGAATTAGTGTAACTAATGAAACAACTATAGGAATAAAGTAATATGGTATTTATTCACCCTAGTGTTTCTCTATGGGGAGCCACAGTTCTTTTTGTTAAAAAAAGATGGATCTATGTGGTTGTGCATTGACTACAGAGAGATAGATGATATAACAATTAATAATAAGTATCCCCTACCTCGCATTGATGATTTATTCAACCAACCTCATTGAGCTCAATATTTTTCAAATATTTACCTTCTATCTAGATATCATCAGTTGTGTGGTAAGAAGGAAGACATTCTGAAAAAAGCATTTCGAACCACGAACAGGAATTACAAGTTTACAGTAATGCCTTTTAGATTGACTAACGCAGCCTCTGTCTTCAAGGATATAATTAATAGTGTTTTCAAGGAAAATATTGATGTCATTTTAGTGGTATTTATTGATGATATTTTGGTATACGAAAAAATCTACACAATTCATGAAAATCAATTGCGCATTATCTTAAGGACTCTTAGAAGAAAAGAATTATATGAGAAATTTAGCAAGTGTGAATTCTAGCTTCAAGAGATTTATTTTCTTATCCATATTGTCTCTAAGGATGGAATATATGTTTATCCTTCAATGACCAAGGAAATCCAAGAATGGACATCACCATTGAGTATTACTAAGATACACAGTTTTATTGGTTTAGTAGGTTTTTATAGGTGTTTTGTCCATAATTTTTCCCAATTGCCTAACCCATTAACCAAGCTCACTCGTCAAGGGGTTAAATTAGTTTGGAAAAAAGAGTGTGATGAATGTTTTGAATAACTGAATAGATGATTAGTTAATGATTCTATATTGACTCTACCATTGGGGAATGATGGGTTTGTTATTTATAGTGATGTTTTAAAGAAAGGACTTGGTTCTGTCCTTATGCAGAATGATAAAGTTATTGCCTATGCAAAATTCAAGAGAAAAACTATCCTACTCATGATCATGAGTTATCAGCTATAATCACTACTCTGAAAATATGGAGACATTATCTGTATGGTGAAAAATGTGAGATTTATACTGATCACAAGAGTTTGAAGTATGTTTTCTCACAGAAAGAACTCAACATGAGGAAATTATGATGGATAAAACTACTCAAGGATTATGATTGAACTATACACTACTACAAAGGGAAGGAATATAAGTTATAAAATTATTTTAGTAGAAAGGATCATGGAGTTTTGATAAAGGTGAGAGTTTAAAGGGGTCCTATTTTTATATATTCAGTAAAGATGGATATGTGAATTACCATGGAAGGTGAAATATCAATACTTTTTCAAATGGTTGTCAAACCATATTTACTAGAAAGGCTAAAGTGTTCTCAGACTAATGATGAGGAGTTTCAAAAAAGATTAAAGTTGTGAATGATGGGAGATTGAGTGACTTCATATATAAAGATTGAATTTTGAAATTTTGGGAGAGGTATTGTGTTCCTAACATAACTGATCAAAAAAGGGAATTGTTGGATGATGCTCATTTCTCCAATTTCTGAATACCCCCTGGGAGCACCAAGATGTATAGATATTTGAAAGAACATTTTTTGTGGGACATCATGAAGAGGCAGATTGCTGATTTTGTGTCAAGATGTATGGTTTTTCAACAAGTGAAAGTTTTAAGGAAACAACCTGGAGGATTCATGAAACCACTTCCCATACCAAAGTGGAAATGGGATAATATTATGATTGACATTTTCATGGGGCTACCAAAGACTCCTATAAGGAATGATACAATATAGGTCATTGTTGATCATCTAACCAAGTCAGCACATTTTATGTTTATAAGAGAATATTTACCACTTAAATATATGAAAAGACTATATATTAATGAATTTTAAAGAATTCATGGGGTACCCCTATCGATTGTGTCTGATTGTGATCCCCATTTTACATCATGATTCTGGGAAAGTTACTAGAACGCCCTTGATATTAAACTTCATTTAATCACTGCCTACCACCCTCAAACTTATGGTCAATCAGAATAGATTATTCAAATCTTATAAGACATTTTGATATATTTATCACATGACTTTCAATGTATGTGGGGATAATATTTACCTCTGGTAGAATTTTCCTATAACAATATCATCCATTCAAGTATTTAGATGTCACTGTATTAAGAATTATATGGAAAAAGATGTCACACACCAACTTGTTGGGATGATGTTGGTGAAAGAAAACTCGTTGGCCCCAAAAATATTGAGAAACCAATGGAAAAAAGTAAAGATTATACAAACCCACATCAAAGAAGCTCAAAGTAGGCAAAAGATCTATGTCGATATCTGAAGGAATGATTTGGAATTTCAAGTAGAACATCATGTTTTCTTGAAGGTATCTCCATGGAAGGGTGTTATACGTTTTGGTAAGAAAGTTAAATTGAGTCCCAAGTCCATAGGACCATTCAAAGTTCTAGAACGAATTGTAGTTGTAGCTTATCTTTTGTCAATACCTCCATGTCCCTCCAAAGTTCATGATGTGTTCCACATATCCCTATTGAGAAAATATATGCCTGACCCAACGCATGTACTCTCCAATGTGGAAATTGAACTGGAACTCGATCTGTCTTATTGTGAAGATCCCATGAAAATTCTTGATGCCAGAGAACAAGTGTGGAGATACTAGATGACATGTCTGGTAAAAGATCTATGGAGAAACCAAAAGATGGAAGAGGCAATGTGGGAATTCAAGAGACTTATGATGAAGAACCATATGAATATTTTTATGCAGTAATATTCTAGAAATTTTTAGGATGAAGTTATTTTAAGGAGGCAATAATGTTACACCCCAAGCCTCCACGGTACGTTTCCCTTTGAATAATGCAGTAGCTTGCATTGTACACAACATAGAGTTTTAACACACCATGACCAATCAAACTAGCCATTATAAATAGTAATAACCACTTTTTGTAATTTGATAAATTTAATTTTTTAAAATGGACTTAATTTTTGAATTTGGAATATCGAAATTATCTTTGAGATAATTTTTTTAACTTTTCTGAAAACATTCAATTTTTGATGAATATTGAAAAATAATAAATTATAATTATAAACTGCTTTTTTAATCAAAATAATTAATAGCGTAAAATTATTCATTTGATTTGTTTTAATGTATCATTATATTATATTTTTATAATTTAATATAATTTAGGTAATTTTATGTAATTTCACATTTAAACTGAATATAAAAAAGTGTCAATCTTTTGATAGTTAGTATTTCTTAAAAACACACTTTTTGTTTTGACAGCGAGAATTAATTTTAAATTAATTTCTTCCACTTCTGTGTTTTGAATTTAGAAAAATGGATTCCATATTTGAAATTAAGAGGTCCAAATTGTGTAAATAGGTAACTTTATGTTTTATACATTATGAATAATTACATCGTTAAATATTATATTTAGCATTGTTAGACGGTATATCTGGTAAGTAAGGCTAAAAATAATATTATAATAATGTTAAATTTCCCTAAAATATGTCATAATCCTATTTTTTGATATATGTACGACCATTTTCATCTTTGTGTCAATTTTAAATCCCAATGGAGTAATTTAAGTGTGATAATGACATTTTATATTAATTAATTTAAAGTAAAGACAAAAATGACATAAACATATACCTTTTAGTAAAAACAATTTTTAAATGGGGATATATAAGTTATATTATAGACTATAAATAACATATAAAAATATAAAAATATTTCCTAAATAATTTTATTTCATTTATAATTTTTAGACATTAAATAAATATATATATATTTATGACACAATGGTGATCCAGTAATTACCTTATTAGTGAAATAATCAAATAAATGTAATTATAAATATTGAAATAAATATAATTTCAATGTTTTTATGATATAAAATAATTTTATTGGCTAATAATACATGATAGTGTTGATTCAATGTATTTGATTTTAAGTTTATATGACTTTCACAAAAATGAAATACTAAATAGTGAAGAAATTGACATAATTGAGTTTTTAAAACAAATACTATATTATTAATTGATATAATATTCATAAAAAAATAAGGATCATCCAAAAAACTTATATAATGTTATATATATTACTAATTAACCACTTGGGGTTCTCTTGTTTTGTTATATTATGTTTATTAACCATATAATATAAATATACAATGAGATATGGTAAATGTCAAACTATTTAACTAAGAGTTAAATCTAAAATGTAAGGTTAATATGGTGACCTAAACCAGACTAAAATCTATTTGTTGAGATATTTTCGACCCATCCTCACCTTATCCTCAAAATAAATCATTTTTGAGCCACTAGAAACAAGAAATGATTTTATTTTAAAATAATATTTCATGTTTTTTCAAAAGTGACCATGACTTCTCTTATAAAAGGGTACTTCCCCTACTCTTAATATCACACCACCAAAGAGATTTTTCTCAGCCAAAACATACCCAAATATCCTACCAAAATTCTTCCCTTCATCCTAGGGGCATTCAATAGGTCATAAAGGCAACCTATGAATCCCTTTTAATCAACTCAAAAAGAAACACCCAAAGAAGAGGTAATAATTTCACCACCCTCTTTCAAATTATATTATGCTTCCACTTCCTCTTTATTTGTTGTTTCCATTATAAAATAATAAATCTAGTGTCTTATATATACTATTATCTTATTATAAAAATGTTACAACCATATTCATTATTTTATCCATCGTTTGAATGAAAAATCCACCATACGTGCATACGCACGACTTACAGTCTCCATTTCATGGTGTTGTTTATTATTCAAACACTTCATTATTTGGATGTGTATAATAATGAGTATAACTGATTTAAAAATAAATATATAATGTTATTTATTTTTTATATAATATATACTATCCAATTATATATGATTTCACCATCAATATAATGATATTGTTGCTCGTGCATATGTACGGATTACCGTCTCCACGAACGCGATGAGATTCATTCCCCTTCAAAATAATTCAAGAATAATTTTCATTTTATGATTAAAAATAATGTCTAATAACATAATATCATTATGTATATGAATAAAATACATCGTATCCATAACAAACATGGCTTATGTAACTGGGAATATAATGGAAACTGGATTAGTTAACACCTGAAACGATGATACTACTGAAATATTATTAACAAAGCAATATTAGAGGATCATATATAATATCATATTTATATATATAGTGTTTGAATAATTTAATAACTATGTTTTAACTATTATACAAGATTTTATCATACCATCGACTAATGAAAATTAGAAGGTAAGGGTTAATTTCAAAATCTCTTTATTATCTTAGGTTGTTTTTACGTAGGCATCTACTGGGACCTCATTATCATCCACATCCGTGTTTTCATAAAATTGTAATTCAAAACATTTTTACTATTTACTATACTATGGGTTAAATTCATTTATACCCTTATTTGACCATATATTTTTTGAAAGAATCTTTCTGTCATTTTCCAAACAAGGTACTTTATGACATTTCCGGAAATATTAAAGTAAGAATGTCTTTTTTAACATATACGATAGGTGTGGCTATTTTCTACCATTATATCATCGTCGAAGCTTCCCATACAAGCATATAATAATATTTTAAAAATAAATTTTTTCATTTATAATTATATGACTTTTAAATGATTTCAAAATAGAAAGATATATTTCTCTAAAAATATTTTGATTTCATCTATGTCCACATCCTTTGATGGATTTTAAGTTTGTTTGATGTTGATTTATTTTGATACAAAACATCCATATTGTATTAATGGTTTTGTAATATTTTTGAATTTGGATTTGTTATTTTTACAACATTTATGGTTTATGGATAAAGTATTGACATTTCCTATGATGGTTTTAATACGAATGTTTATGTTATGTTTGAACCATATCATATGAAAAATGCATTGGACTTAGTATTTGACAGCTGGATCCCACTATAGCTCCATGATGCATCGAGTACTTATCGTTGCACATCAAAAATGATGAATGGAAGCTCAATAAGATCTCTAATGGAGCAGATCTTCCAATACCTAGAATTTTTCTTCAAAAAGATCCAAAATGAGATCCATGGAGTTAAATACCACATTAACTCATAATAGGAAGAAGTATGGGACTTAATAGATCATTAAGGGAAAATCTACACAATTTTCTAGAATAATAGAATCTTCATGATTTTTCAACATGGTTTGAAAAATGGGGCACGTACCATGTAGGGTTACCCAAGAAGAAGGGTTTCATTCATGGTTAGACATTATAGACATGTGAAAACCATGTCATATAGTTCTGTCTAATAATTTCTCTATGCACGGTCAGCCAAACCATGCACTAACTGTGAAACCTTGCTTGATTCTCCAAAAAGATGTGTTTTGGGTTCTGAAATTTCCCCAGACACCCATTATACCTTTAGTGACTCATTTTTCATCCAAATTAGGTCCAAATAAAATATTTATACAGAAATTTAATGGATAGATACGTGAGTGAAAAATTGGGTTCTTATAGTCCACCTCTGAACGAACTCATCCCCAAGTCCACCTTCCAATAGTGTGGAAACACTATATGAGATCAAATTTCGCCATTGGGAACCTACATCGGCCTCTCGCTCCAATGTATCTTCCTTCATGTGGTTGTGATTCCATAGCACACGTACTGGAGGGACATATCATCCATATAGAGACTTTGTGCTCTAGACAATGAAGAATAATAGATACTCTTCAAAGGGAGAATCAGTATCTAACTCATCTTCTTCTGGATCAAAATTATGAGATAGATCATCATGATACTAAAGAAACTATGAGACGTGGAAGAATTAATGCATGAAACGGTACCTCTGAGGTAGTAGAAATAGATATACATCTTTCCATACTATCTCTAGAATTTCAAATGGGCCTACATAATGAGGTGATGACATCCATTGTTTCCATAACCATCTATGTCCAAGACTAGGTGATTCCCAAATGAAAACATGATCCTCGACCACACACTCTAGATTTCATTGAATAAAATTGATATAATAGTTCTTTTTAAATTGAGATGTTGCCATATTATTTCTAATTAACTGAACCTACACCGATGTCTCGTGAACAAATGAGGACCTAGTAGGGATAAATCACCTACCTCTAGCCAGAACATGGATGAATGACATGACACATCATATAATGAATAAAAAGGATCCATCTGAATATTTGACAGGATGTTTTTATTATAGAATAACTCAATTAAAGAGATTAAATTTTCCATTGATCATCTGAAATCAAGGACACGTTCTAAGATAATATCATCTAGACCCTATATTTTCTATTCTGTTTGTCCATCGGTCTAAGGGTGAAATATTTTTTTATAAAAACCTATGATCCCAAAGAATTTCCCAATCCCTTCCAAAATGTGATGTGAAATGAGTTTTTTATCTAAAAGGATAGTTCATGGGACACTGTGGAGTCATATTATCTCACAAACATACAGTCTTCCCAACTCACCAACTAAGAATGTCTCATGAATATGAATGAGTTTAGATGATTTCTGTAGTCAGTCTATGACTACCCAAATAGCATCGCTAACTATCCATGACCTTGGTATGATGACTAAAAAATCCATAAAAACATCATCCCAACTCTTTTTTGGGATTAGAACTGACTGTAACAAGGATGAAGGTCTCAGGTTCTCCGTATTCACTATCTAATATGTGGACAACCTAGTGATAAAGCCTAATATATAATGTTTCATCCCAATCCATAAATATTTTCTCCACGTGTCTCAATACATCTTTGAGATGTGTCAATGAATGTCCCACTAAGAGGTGTGGGACTCTCTCATAAACTCCTCTATCATATCTATAGGAACCTAGATACGTCTACATAGATGCAAGAAGTCATCTCTATCTATAGAAAAATCAAGTGGTGGGTTATCTCCTAATATTCACTCACAGAGAAACAAAACTGCATGATTTGAATTTTTTTTACCCTTAACATTCTCATGTAGTGATGAGGTAACTACCAGTGATGTAATATAGGACTCCTCATGACTATCATGAAACTCTAAATATTGCTCATTGAAGAGGTCCATTATCTCTCATTCATCAATGGATTCCTGTTTGGAATGTTCTTTTGTATTCTAACACGGTGCATCAACAACCACATTTCCCTTCCCATGAATATATGAAATCTCAATATCAATGGATTATAGATATTCAACCACTCTCCATAGTCTGAGGTTATATTAAGGATTTGAAAAAATATATTTTATGCTATTCTGGTCATTGTACACCCCAAATCTCTCTCCCAGTAGATAATTTATCCAGAAACATAAGACACATACAATTGTTGCTAGCTCCATGTCATGTGATAAGTAATTCCTCTCATGAGGCCTCAACAGCTGAGATCCATATGCGATGAATCTATCATTATGAATCAACACTACACTTTGGATGATGCTTAATGCATCACAGATGTTGGTATAACATATACCCATCCCTAGAAGAGTCATAATAGGTGTTGATACAAGCATCCCTTTCATCACATGAACGGATTTCTCAAATTATTTTGAACATATGAATATTAAACCATCCTTTATAAGAGGAGTAAGAGGTGATTAAAGGATGAAAATGTTCTATATAAAATTTTTGTATTATCCATCCAACCCCAATAAACATTGTATGTCATACATGTTCTTGGTCTGCTCCCAGGAATCTTCAACACTAACCTCTTATGGGTCTATAAATACTCCCAATTATTATGTTATATGACTCATGAAGTGAATTTTTTAGATCCATAAATAGAACATAGATAGCATGGAATAAATATGATGCACTATCAGTGTACTCAGAACAATATCAAGTTGTTTTGAATGGTTTATACAAGTTTGATAATACACCAAGATTTAATCCAAAAATACCATGATAAAAGAATCAAAATATGGTTAGAACACCCTATTCTTAAGATCCAACAAAATGGATGGAATTTTCATAAGAATAAAAGACATAATAAGGTACTCATACAGGCCATAACTTATACAAAAATCTGTATGAGGTATTCATGATGGCTTGAATCATACCTGAGGATAACATGATCTAAGGTCGATCTTCTAAAAGATCATTTATCCTCTGTTATAGTAGAAGAGATCATCTATTCGATGTAGTGGATACCAGTTCTTCACTGTAAGATGGTCCAATCGTATGTAATCCATGCATAATCATAAGGTTATATCCATCATCTTGGCCGAAAAGCATTGGAAAACCCCAAGAGGAGGTACTGGGATGCATATATCCTTTAGAATCTAAATCCTCTAATAGTCACTTGATCCCTCGAATCATTGTTCATTACATCCTATATAGAGGAATATACACTAGAGATGATCATGGAATATGATAGATATTAAAATATATATGTCTCATAGGCAATCCAACAAAATCATTGGGAAATAAATACATGATATGATCCAAAACTGGAGGGAAAACATACTTATATAAACCCTGATCCTCCATGAACATATTTTCAATCTGGGTGGTCACTCAACCAAGCATGTGATGCTCTCCTCCCGCTCTACTAGCATGGACATCCCACTCACCCTTATATAGGTAACTTCTCTCACCGGGTGATTTAAATGATAACCTACAATGATATCAATCTACCAAATAATGATAATTAAACAACCAATTTTTCGTAATAATGACATCTATGTGAATCCATTTGAGAAAAAGAGGTTCCATAAGAAAGGATAACTGCCTACATCACTGGGGCAGTCCCTACCCTAGATTATTCCAACTTTTTATACCCCTAACAACGTATATGGGGTAATTTCACCGTATAAAAATTGTTTCTATAGTCCGAGATATTAAACGATAAATACATAGACAAAAGAGTTTAAATCAACTATATAAAATAAAGACAATACTATAGTATAAGCCAAATAGTACCTCACACTGTAGATGGTCTCGTAGAATGATCCTTGGGTATCTGTTTTAGTGCATGAAGCTGACCTAATCCATGGCCCTGTGGAACATATGGACTATCACAATCATAAATTCTCTATGGTGCAGCTATGATTAGGGGTCTGGGTACCACAATCATGATCTCTTCCTCGTACATACATGTATGTGTTATTTGAAGGACCCCGGGACACCCTGAGAGGGGAGGGGTGAATCAGGGTGACAACTTTTTCTCTTAATGTGATGGATCTTGTTCCCATGTTGGTAGGAACTTGTTGAACCTGTAAGATGAATATGATTAGAAAGAAAACATTCACATGCACTGAGAAGACATAGCACTTTTTACTTGGTTCACCACTAAGGGCTACGTCCAAGGAGCATACGCTGACAAGTTGTCGGTCGTACCAAAATCCACTATGCGTCACTACCTGTACAATACAAAGGTTCAGGCATAGTCACTCTATCCCAGGATCACTACCTTTACAAAAGTTCAGGGATGGCTCACTGTGTCCCTCGGGTCACTCCCATTGACTCCCCTAGCTCAATGCCTTTGATGAAGTCCCACTCTGTTTATAGACGTGAAGGTCTCTTCAATAGATTGGCATTGAAGTCTTTGTCTCTACTTAGCACGAGACTCTGCTTGCATCCAAGTCCGAAATTGATGCACAAGAACGCACAAAACCACTGAAGCGGTTAACCTGAACGTGTAGACAAGCTTCACTGACAATTGCGCGCAACACCAACCCTTTGCGCGAAAAACCTTCCTATTGCGCGCAACACCAACCCTTTGCACACAAAACCTTCCTATTTTGCCCAAATTTTCTTTTTTCACGCGGAAAAATATTTCGCGCCACAACACCCATTTTCACACAACTGAATCTTTACACACAACCCCAATATTTACACGCAGCTCTACCTTTTTCGCGCATCCCGTAATTTTCCGTGCAATCAAGAATATTTCGCACAAGGCCTTTACGCGATCCTTTTTCACACATCAGACCTTGAATCTTCTCTAAGTCTTCAACTGTACGGAATGAAGGGGGTCACCTCATATTTATAGGCGTTTGAGACCCCCACGCGCAAAATCCCCTTCGGTGCGAAAACCTCTCATCTGGCGCGTAATGTTTCGCACAGGTATCGTTTTCCACGCACCTCTCCAGATATTTTGTGCAGCCCATGCCTTTCCCATTTTTCGACGTTTTGATTCTGAAACACTACTTGCACGAAAAACTTCGCTCCGCTATTTCGTGCACCACGCTGTTTTTCACGCCCAGCTCAAGTATTTCACGCATAGCTATTATTTTCCATGCACCACTTCCTCTTTGTGTGCACCTCCTTTTGCAGACAATCCATGTCTTCATTTTCCGATTTTGAGGCCCAAAAATTTGGAAAGCACTGGGAAATAGCGCCACCTTCAATACTGTAGTCTGCTTGAACTGTATGATCACTTTGCTGGCACACATTCTGAACTTCCACTGAGGATTGACAACAAACACAAACCAAACTCCAATTCCTGCATAGAACATCCATGGTTCCAACAATCTCCCCCTTTGGGTTTGTTGGAAATCACCAAATAAATTCAAAAAGATCACCATCCCCATGCAATCCAAAAACGAAAGGATCAACTCAGCCAACACTCTACGTCTACGTGAGCAATGCTCGGTGTAGAAAACAAGAAAGGAAGCTTGAATTGGGTTCCCGTGTTTTGGAATTCTCAATGACGCCCAAGAAATTTTCTTACAGTGTCATAGAAGCAATATATGTCTAATGAATTCCTTCCCATCCATCTCATCCTATCACTGACACTGAATTCGTTACATGACTGAACATGCCTGAATTTATTCCTTTCTCCCCCATTGACAATAAACCAAAAGTCCAGTAATTTATTCAATGTTCAGCTCAAACCATACTCCCCCTGGATAGTATCTCCCATATAAACCTACATCACATCCATAAACAGATAGAAACAGTTACCATAATCGGGGAGAGGGGAATTTCGGAACCTCCTTAAGCAGTAGGAGGTGGTTGAACACCGATGTTCAACCGATGCTTTTCAAACACAGCTATTGACAGTGGCTTCATCATGATATCAGCTACTTGTTCATCAGTTCCCACGTGATCCATTCTAATCACCCCTTGTTCAACTTTTTCTTTGATAAAGTGATACCTGATTTCAATATGTTTTGTACGGGAATTCTGAACTGGATTTTTTGTAAGATCAATTTCACTCTTGTTATCACATTAAATCACCGTTGGTTTCTTTACCTCATCACCAATATCTGTTAATTGTTGCTTCATCCATAGCAGTTCAGTGCATGCCTTTGTGGAGGATATATACTCAGCTTCACCAGTACTAAGAGAAGTACTTTCTTGTTTCTTGCTCAACCATCCAACACAGTTATTCCCAATAAAGAATGCTCCACCACTGGTGGACTTTCTATCCATAACATCGCCAGCCCAATCAGCATCATAAAATGCTGATAATTCACTGTCTCTTCCTGCAGCAAAGTATAATCCACAATTGTGATTACCTTGAATATACCTCATGATTCTTTTTACTACTGCCCTATGTTCCTCCTTTGGATTACTCTGAAATCGGGATGCAAGACATGTGGAAAAAACAATATCTGGCCGTGTCGCTGTCAGGTACAGTAGGCTCCCACTGATCATCATGTACATGGTGTGATCTATAGATGTCCCATCCTCATGATTTCCAAGTTTGCTTCCAATTGAAATCGGAGTTGACATCGGTTTGGGGTCTTGCATATTAAACTTCTTCAGCATCTCTCTTGCATACTTTTCCTGAGAGATAAAAGTGTAGTCTTTCCTTTGAGTCACATGTAGTCCCAAGAAATATGTGATCTCCCCAATCATTGACATTTCAAATTCTGATTTCATATGATTTTCAAATTCATCCATTGATTGCTGCCTGCTACCACCAAATATAATGTCATCGATTTAAACTAGAATCATGAACTGATATTTCGTATAATTCTTTACATAGATATTGTGATCTACTCCTCCTCTTTTGAATTCCAGTTTCTTGAGGTAAGAATCCAATCTGAAGTACCACGCCCATGGTGCCTGTTTCAAGCCATAATGTGCTTTCTTTAGCTTGCAAACCTTTGATTCATCAGCACCAAGAAGAAAACCCACTGGTTGTTTAATATAGACTTCTTTTTCAAGTACACCATTTAAGAATGTTGTCTTGACATCCATTTGATATACTTTATATCCTCTTTGGAGAGCCATGGAAAGGAACAGCCTGATTGACTCCAGTCTAGCCACTGGATCAAAGGTTTCTTCAACATCAACACCTTCAATCTGAGAATACCCTTTACATACCAGTCGATCCTTGTTTCTGATAACACTTCCATGCTCATCAAACTTGTTCTTGAATATCCATTTTCTTCCAATCACATTGTGACCTTTGGGTCTCTGGACAAGATCCCATGTCTGATTCTTGTCAATCTGATCTAACTCTCCATTCATGGATTTCACCCAGGATTCATCCTTTGCAGCTTCTTCAAATGAGGATGGCTCCATCACTGACATAAATGCATATGGTGTATTATTCCTCATCCTCCTTGTTTGTGTGGGTGCATTCCTGTCTCCAATTATGTTGGAAGGATCAATCTCTACTCTTCGATTTCTCTTGTGAGGTACAGTCGCATTCGCACCATCCAAGATTTACTCTTCAGATTCTTCGTCTGAGTCAACATCATGATGTGACCCCTGAGTGTTTTGTACACCTTCCTCTATTTCTGAATTTGTATTTATTCCATGTTCACATTCATTCTCATCTTCAATCTCATCCGCATAGGTACTATTTGAAGCATTTGGAGTTTTTCCTTTAATGATCTAAACATAATTGTTTTCCAAAATCCCCCCCCCCCAAGCATTTATTGAAACGCTTGTAGGATTTGCTGTTCATTGAGTAACCGAGGAAAATTCCTTCATCTGCATTGTCTCCATATTTCCCTTGATTTCCTTCTTTGTTTCTGATGAAGGATTTACTTCCAAAGACACGAAATTATTTTATGGAAGGCTTCTGTCCATGCCACAATTCATATGATGTCTTCGACTCACCGATATAAAGTCATGTTCAATTATAAATGTACACTGCAGCTTGAACAGCCTCTTTCTAGTAATGTCGTGGAATACGACTCTCAATCAGCATAGTTTATGCCATGTTGTTCACCTATCGATTCCTATGTTCAGAAACTCCATTTTGTTATGGAGTTCTCACAGAATCTACCTCATGTTGTATCCCATGCTTCTCTGGATAATTTTCAAATTCAATGGACGTGTATTCTCCTCTATTTTCAGATCGCAACACTTTGATTGTTCGTCCAGTATCATCCTCGGTGATTCGCCGATATGTTTTCATGTAGTCAAGGACTTGTCGTTTCCTGTGAATGACCATCA
Organism: Viscum album; assembly: GCA_963277665.1. Lineage (NCBI taxonomy): Eukaryota > Viridiplantae > Streptophyta > Magnoliopsida > Santalales > Viscaceae > Viscum > Viscum album. Next base: position 472,731,537 of record OY728141.1, on the reverse strand, counting down.
CACATGCCATTATACTATAATCATCTATGAAAAGGAAAAAGTACCTTTCTCCATGAGTTCTGGAAACATTTATCGGCCCACATACATCTGTATGAATCAGATTAAGAAGGTGAGATGCCCATTTCTTCTTTGGCCGATATGAACTACATACTAGTTTCCCACGAATGCAATCATCACAAGATTTTTCATGCTCACGCTTCAGGTTGGGAATGTCCATGACAATTCTCAATTTTGATATTTTCTCTATGTCTTGTTGATTGATGTGTCCCAGTCTCCGATGCCACAAATTTTTTTCTTCTTCAACAGTCATGTAATATACATTTTCTTCACTATCAACCTAATACAAGTTGCCTTCTGTTCTGCATCCCTTCAAAAGTGAATTGCTTGTCCTTCCCTTGATAGTGCATCCTTTATGATTGAAAGTAACCATAAGTCATGAGTCATAGAGTTGACTCACACTGAGGAGATTATGACGTAGGCCATCTACGTAAAGGACTTCAGTCTTCTTTAGTTCTCCATTAGCTAATTCGGTACTTCCACTCCTTTTGATTTTCAGAGCCCCATCATTACCAAATCGTACTGTACCATCAACCGTCCTTTTGATATCTGTTAGCAGGTCGGCATTACCTATCATATGAGATGAAAAACCGCTATCTAGAATCCAGGTACTATTGTTCTTTGTAGCTTTGAGGGCCACCTCTGTAAGGTTGGATTTCTCAATCTTCTTCATTTCATTCCATGAGACATTGGATTGAGTATATAGTGCTGATGGCCTTTCAATTATCTCTTCTGCATACCCAGGTTCATCATAGTCAAAATCTTCTTTGAGAGGAGAAAACCTGTTTGAAAGAGCAACATTGTCTTGTTGACGAGACTTGACTTGTCTTGAACTTTGGTATGATGTGTCCATGTCCCTTGTCTTCCTGCAATTAGCAGCCTTATGACCAAAGTTAGAACAACGATAACAATTTCCATAGAAATTTTTTCTTCTATAAGAATTAGGATATGAATTTGTTCTTCTTTGTTGAACTTCTATATCTTCTCCATTCAGATAGCTTCTTGCCTCTTCGCAATAATACATGGTATGGCCTGGATAGCCACAAAAATGACACATCATGAGAGGAAATGTCTTCTCACTTGAATTTCTCCCCATACCCTCTTCCTTGGGAGAAAAGTTAGACTATCTTCCATTTCTGAATTTTTGAGGATAATTTTCAGTTCTCCTTTTAGTTTGGATTGAGGGTTACTTTTTCAGAACATTAGGTAATGTTTCAACCTGTTCAACTTTCATATTATCTTTATTTTGGATCTTTTCACTTCCAGCAGTTGATGTCTCAGCCTCACATCCAATTCCACTCTTTCCCATGCAAGCGGGTCTTTGATCACTCAAGATTTTTCCAACCCCATCTGAACCACACTTGGCTCTTGCTAGTAATTCTGCATCTTAGTATCTTCCAAACTGTATTTTCTTCCTCGATTCTTTTGGAATTCATTCAGTCTCAAGTTTACACCTTAGACTAACAACTTCCTCTTCAAGACCCTCAGTAGTCTTGGATTTTTCATCAAGTCTGGAGGTGAGGTCATTGATGACCTTTTACTTCTCTTCAATTCTCAGCTTCAGATCCACTACATCATCATTGCTTTAAATTATTTTAGATTGTACCTTCACAAATTATTCCAGTCGTTCAATTTCAGCTTCAAGTTGATCAACATATTCAATTGATTCTTCTACAATTGATTTCCACTTATTGCAACTCTTACATTTAATCTTAAGTATACTAACAGCATCCTGAAGTTGCATCTTGGGATCTACACAAGTTCTTAGTTGTTCTTCTCCACCATTATCTTCTGAATTTTCAATAGTGTCCATCCTGGAAGAATGGTTCCCAGTTTTGAATTCTCGTTCTTCATCATCACAGAATTCATTATCATCTTCTTCCTCTTCACAGACAAAACTCTCCCTTTGCATTTTCTTTCCAGATTTGAAGTCTACCTTTTTGAAGAACCTTCTCTGAGGCTTCTTGAAGCATTCATCTTCACTATCTTCTACATTGATCTTTCTTAAGCATTGAGAGCCAATGTGCCCAACTTTTCCACAATGAAAACATTTGAGAGGTAACTTCCCTTTGAACTTCCTTTTCCCCTTCTAAAACTTCTTTGCAAAGAGAGAAAGAATTTCTTTTTCTTCATCATCTTCACCACTACTATCTTTTGAGATTTTCAGTTTATCCATGGACTTGAATGCCATTTACTTTCTCACATGATTCGTAGTATCTTCTGGTTTGAATATCATTTCATATGCTACCAAGCTGCTAAGTAGATCATCCATAGAAAGTTTGGAAAGATGTATTTCCTCAAGGGTTGACACCTTTGCATTGTATAGAGGTGGAAGTATTCTTAATATTTTCTTTACAATATCAATGTCTTTGACTTCTTCACCTAGACCCCGAATTTCTCCAACCACTTCAGTAATTCGATTGAAGAAAGAGTATGCATTCTCGTCTGGATGCATCTTCAGATCATCAAACCGATTGTGCAGCACTTATAGTTTCGCCTCCTTCACTTTGCTATCTCCTTCATAAATATTCTCAAGTTTATCCCACATGGATTTTTCTGAGGTGCAATTCATCACCATTAGGTAGATCTGATTTGAAAGGGCTGCAGTAAGTGCATTTTGTGCTTTAGCATCTACATCAAGAATTTTCCTATCTGTTTCAGTCATAGCCAGGCCTGTTGGATCAGTGACTTGTATTCCTTGCATAGTAAAAAAGAGAACATCAATTCCAAGAGATCTTAGATGAGATCTCATTCTGTTCTTCCAGATCTGGAAATTACTTCCATCAAAGTGAGGGACTCCCCTGACATTGACTGCATTCTCCATGAAGATAAAGGACAGATTCAACACTAGAAACCTCCCTCTGATACCACTTGAAGGACCCCGGGACACCCTATGAGGGGAGGGGTGAATCAAGGGGAAAACTTTTTCTCTTAATGTGATGGATCTTGTTCCCACGTTGGTAGGAACTTGTTGAACCTGTAATATGAATATGATCAGAAAGCAAACATTCACATGCACAGAGAAGACATAACACTTTTTTACTTAGTTCACCACTAAGGGCTACGTCCAAGGAGCATAAGCCGACAAGTTGTCGGTTGTACCAAAATCCACTATGCTTCACTAGCTGTAGATTACAAAGGTTCAGGCACATTCACTCTATCCCAGGCTCACTGCCTTTACAAAAGTTCAGGGATGGCTCACTACGTCCCTCGGGTCACTCTCGTTGACTCCCCCTGGCTCACTGCCTTTGGTGAAGTCCCACTCAGTTTATAGACGTGAAGGTCTCTTTAAGAGATTTTCATTGAAGTCTTTTTCTCTACTTAGCACGAGACTCTGCATGCATCCAAGTCCAAAATTGATGCACAAGAACGCACAGAAGCACTAAAGCGGTTAACCTTAACATGCAGACAAGCTTCAATGACAATTGCGCGCAACACCAACCCTTTACGCACAAAACCTTCCTATTGTGAACAACACCAACCCTTTGCGCGCAAAACCTTTCTATTTCACGCAAAATTTCCTTTTTCACGCGGAAAAATATTTTGCACCACAGCACCCATTTTCGCACGACTGAATCTTTACGCGCAACCCCAATATTTACGCGCATCTCTTCCATTTTCGCGCACCCCGAAATTTTCCGCGCAATCCAGAATATTTCACGCAAGGCCTTTACATGATCCTTTTTCGTGCATCAGACCTTGAATCTTCTCTAAGTCTTCAACCGTACGAAATGAAGAGGGTCACCACATATTTATAGGCATCTGAGACCCCCGCACGCAAAATCCCCTTCGGCATGAAAACTTATCATCTGGCGCATAATTTTTCGCACAGGTATCGTTTTCCGCTCACCTCTCCATATATTTTGCGCAGCCCATGCCTTTGCCATTTTTCGATGTTTTGATTCTGAAACACTACTTGCGCGAAAAACATCACTTCGCTATTTCACGCACCATGCTATTTTTCACACCCAGCTCAAGTATTTCGCACACATACCTTATTTTCCGTGCACCACTTCCTCTTTCTGTGCACCTCCTTTTGCAGACAATCCATGTCTTCATTTTTCGATTTTGAGGCCCAAAAATTTGGAAAACACTGGGAAACAGTTCCACCTTCAATACTGTAGTCTGCTTGAACTGTATGATCACTTTGCTGGCACACATTCTGAACTTCCACTGAGGATTCACAACAAACACAAACCAAACTCCAATTCTTGCATAGAACAGCCATGGTTCCAACACTATTCAAACTCCACACGTGATGTGACATAAAATAACCTTCTCTTGATGTTGGATTAGCTTCAGATCCTTTTCCACTAGAGGCTGGTGGAAAGGTTTTACAGAAACACTAGATATGCCCTATATGATAGTAAGCCTGGAATTCCATTGGGCCTCTATCATAATGAGAAATTAGGTCCCGCCGTCATCAACACTGGTGACAGAATTTAGAGCTATCAAAATGGGCACTCTGGTTGTCACTTCTCGGATGAGAACCAATAGAGAATGTTTCCTACCACCAGGAGAACTATTGGACATCCATGGAATATATCCTCTATGCCCAATACTATTGATGTCCCTCAGGTTTCACTCATTTAAAAGAGCATGAATGAATAGAATAGAAAAATTAGGTAGGTGAAATGTGTTAACCTATGTACGGATTGCATATTGGACCCCATCCCAAAAGAGTCTAGCACGTGACATCTCATCACTATTTAGAAGCTATGTAATTCACTTCAAATCCATGAAACAAGAATAATATTCCATACCTGACATAGATAACTTCATATTATGCATGAACTCTATCTTTTTAAGATCTCACCATATATGGAATTAATTGACCAAATAAGGAAGTATAGAAGTCAACACATAACATGCCCTGATGACGACCTGCCAGGGTAATCACATCCCATCATTGTTTTTATGAATACCGAAGACTGTATATGGAAGGATTGACCATACACTTTAGAGGCATGTCCAAATGCTCAAAGATATATTGAGTAGATTCTTTCAATAACACAGTATCCTACATCCTACCAGCCCTTAAATAATTAGTAGGATGGTGTTAGTGGAATTAGAGAGTCATATGATCCATCATAGGTGCATACATGGAGATCCATGAATGTACTAGATCATACAAAAATAATAACCATGAACATGGGAATCAGGTCTATGATTAGGTACATTAGACGGTTCCTCACGTGGCACTTCTAGTGGTAAGAGTAGTGGATCAGGGCCCACAATGTCTAGAGTTTGGTCATTTCCACACTCATGGCACCTGATACAAGGTCATTGTAGTAGCATTGGTCTAAAAATATTAAGAACTCAATTCAAAAAAAATCTTAATAAAAAAGATATAACCACTAACATAAGATGAATGTAAGAAAACTCACTACCAAGGGTAGACTACCCCAGTACCTACTTAGACTTTTGGGTATTAATATGTTCTAAAGTATATGTCCCATTTTATTTTACTTTTAATAACATGGTTCACTCCATTACCATTCATAAATATGACAATTCATGATTATAATGTGAAACCAATTCGTTTTAGATGTCATGATTCACTTTATAATAGTGATACATTTGTTGTGAATCAGTTTCTATAAACTATATCACTTGAAACAACACCCATTTATTTATTTCTTAATAGCTCGACTTAGTAAATTACTTATCCCAGCCTATAAGGGTGCATAAACTTCATGAAATGAGATAGGAAGTCACTGAATTGTATCCAAGAGTAATACATTAATAGGATTCTATCACCACATCACTCAATAATTACCAGAATTTCATGCAACAAAAATCAGTGAAATACATCTATATGGCATGTAAATATGAATGAAATGAGAATTAAAGGTACCTATAATGATTCATGAAACAATTCTCCTTTCCATCGTATTAGTGGGCCAGGGATAAAAGAAAATCTATAATCATAGTAATGATGATCAACACCACACAACATGTGCATCTCCCAATGGTAAAATAATGTCAACTGTAATTGGAAAAATAGAAAAAACTTTATAATTTTGGATAACTTGGATTTTACCACGAACCAAGCTTCATGATGCCAAACAAGGCTTATATCCATGTTCCCAATATTCATAATCACTAATATATTTCCTCTAAATATTTATGCATGAAAGGAATCTCCACTAATATTACTTTTTGATTTCCTAATCCTAGATGCCAATTAATGGGTGACCTGAACCTAGTGTGCCACATGGCCTAAAGCACATCTCCCAAAATTCTATAAGTCATCAGCTAATAATGAGGTCCTAGGGTGTGTTTGTGGAGATAAAGGGGAATAATTACCAGTGTGTGTCATAGTTGATAGTATTAGTAACATGTTTCACATAAGTATAAAAAAAATCAAAGACTATCCCCATAATCTCGAGTTCCGACTCGGTCATCTAATATCAATATCTATTCTAAAAATCAAGTGATAAAGTGTTTTGAGAGGTGTTATTCCCTTTTTCAACACCTATAAACATGAAATCTAAATCATGTACAAAACATTTCCTAGAGAGGGTGAGAGATAAATCTCAATGGTCCCCCACCAACGGTGACAATAACATCTGACCCGCGTAATGTAAATGTAAAATAGCACAAGCATGAATATATGAAGGAAAATTAATACTTTGTATCTAAATAACCATGTACATATTTAATCCCTTGGCTGACGTCTCAACATAACCTTTACATTAATTAATTATTAATAATTTATAAATAAGTCACTTGTTACAATAGTGAAGGCTTCATGTTATGATAAGGCAACCTATAATGGCATTTATTAATGAAGTTTTAATGTAATAATCAAGGAAACATAGAACTCAAGGGTCACTAACTTAGTATTAACTATAGTCTATCTTGGTATATGATTGTAATCCAAGGAGTATAGTCTATGGAATTCCACAATGAGATGCCTAATGAGTCAAAAGAGTTCATCCAAGGTAAAATAGTGATAAAGAATGATGGGGCCTGATGGGATTTAACTGTGTAACCTAATTTTCAATGCAGGATCCAAGGAGTGTATCCAAAGAATCGTATAATAATATGAAACTGATCCAACAATGTGATATTAGACAACCAAATAATAGAAAAGTATTGGGATCTATGTGGATATCATCCTAAGCATGATTTATCCTTGAATCAGATTGGGGTTCCCGAGTGCTAATGGAATTCCCCAATAAGAATCCAAGGAATGTTTGAGTCAAGACAGTACTATTTTATATGAGGTCATTTAATATATTTTTTTCAAGTCTTTCCTTTCATTAGTGTGATAACGTAAAGTATAATGAATCCTTTTAATAAATCCATAGTAACTCAAAATTTCCATTTGGTTCAAGCCATTACGTTCATTAGTGTGAGAATAAAAAGTATAATTAAAACCTTATTAATTCAATTAAAGTAATAATAAATAATTATGGTTCATTCTAATACCTTCCATTAATCTAGTTTCTACATGAATTAATCCTATTAATCAATCAAAATTAATCTGATCATATTATATACTTGGTATACTTTCCAATTTCTATTTTACATTTAATTATCAATTGAATAACTTACCTTAGGCAGTTCAAGTGGTGAGAATTCATGTTACTTTTCATTATGTAATTAAAAATATAAATCAATCCATAAAATATAGAAAATATTACCAATAGAAGGGTCAACAAATGTCACACCCGAACACCGTCTCAAACATGTCAAGTACTAAAAACAAAGTTATTGTATAATATCATAAATGGGTTGGATGGAGTTGTGGTTCTAAACACCAACAAAAATTCACATACATGGAATGATAATATACATATGGTTCTAATGATTGTAATAATTTTATATAAATTCTATAAACGACACACAATAAAATATGTGGGCCCCACATGACAATTCCAAAATCAATGAACTTGAAGGATGAGTTATAAAACATCATCCATAGGGTTGTACAATGATTCTCCACTAATATAGACAGTTACATTATCATAGAACATAGTTGAACAGAGAAAATGGAAAAAACACTAAGACCTCGATATCTAGGTTGAAGGAAAGAGTGGATAAGAAAGGATTAAACAGACTCTGGTACTAAGCATGGATCCTCAAACATGAAGATCATAAGGTCGATCAGATCCCAGATGATTGATATATACCAATCCCAATATATGTTCTTCAAAACTCTCCAAAATGAGATACAAAGAGTTAAATATGGTTGTAACCCATAATATAAAGATGGAGCAGACTTAATAGACCATTAAGGGAAAATTAGTAATTTTTTCTGAAAAATAGTCTGGGCATAGTTTTTCTACATGGTATGGGAAACTGTGTGCAAATCATGAAATATTTCTTAGGAATAAGGGTAACCTTCTTTATTAGGATGCATGTTCATGCTTAAAACATGTGATATTGTTTTATCTAAAATTTTCTATCTTCAAAGTTATCCAAACGTTGTGCCATCTATGAGCCACCCATGTAATAAGTCTAGTATCCTAAAAAATATAAGTTCTAGTATGTAATCATTCCACATACACCCCTGAGACCATTCTTCACTCATTAAGAATCCATATTATGTCCAAAGAAAATATTTATACTAAAATTTATAGGATACATACCAAAGTATTAATTTGTGTTCTTTCATCGCATGTCCTTAACATTGATATAACTTGAATGGAATTGATGTTAGATGATTTCATAAATAAAACAAAAACCACCCAAATTTCATTTCTATATTGAGGTGTACACTAATTCACCAATTAAAAGTCCACTAATTTTTTATACCACTTACATTTCACAATATAAAGGTGATGAAGCTATCTATATTGTGTATAATGTCCAACATTAGTCTACTAACAATTATAAAGATTATAAAAATATTAAACAATGAATCATATCATTCATGGCTATCAAAATGATTACAAATTTCATAAAACATCTTCTTGGTTCCATAGATTACCTCCTATTTAGAATTATATAAATACCCCATCACAACCATTCTCAATGTTAAAAGATTGAAAAAGGAATCGAAATCATATGAAGCCCTTTGAAAATTGAGACCATACGATAATGGTCTCAAAAAATATTTATAATACCTAATTCATACAAACTCATCATCATTATTACACTAATAGAGTATCATATTGATAAGTTATGAAGTCAAATGAAAAATTGATAAAAAACTCATTCTCATCCTACAAGAATCAATAATTAATAAATCAATAGAGATATATTAGATTACCTTAATTTTATAATTCATTCATCTCATAGAAATGATATTTCATACTCATGGCATAAAAAAAGGAATTCTCTTTACTTTCAGTGTAAGAATCATAAATATTAATGTATTAATGGTTCTGCACCCACCACCTTTGTAAAACATTTAATCATTTTTTAGAATACATAAATCAATCCATTATGATAATATTATATGGTAAGATGTACAAAAATATATGAAACACAACTAAAACATAATAAAATTCATCGCATCTACATGTTTGTGATAAATCATTGTATTTTATTTCTAATGAGGAAAAAACTAAGGAGATCCATAAGAAAAAATGGGATTAAACTATATACGGAGATGGAAAATGCTTAAACTAGTGCATCAAAAAAGACCATATATCCATACTAAATTATGTAAGAGTCGAATAGGAGTTGATGTCAGTAGATAAAAAAATCAGTTATATAATTCTTGAATTTCAAATCCTATGAGAATTTTACTCCCATCTAAATAAGAGACACCATTAAGGAATTACACACTATAAATCATTCCTAAACATGCAATACTAACCTTCCATTCCCATGATGTTCCAAATCACAAGGACATTTCATTGAACCTCCTATGTTTTAACTAGATTAACCTATTAAAGGATAACTGAAATACATGATTGTAAACATTTTTCATGACAAAATTTCATCTAGAATAAAGAAATTAATTATTTAATGGGTAGAAAAATGTACGAGAATCCTAAATGTGTCATGAATATCTCTCAAGGTAATCAGATGATCTACCTTAGTTTGGAGTAAATCAATGTGTCATCGACAAAAAAATCAAAACAATCATATTGCATATGTAATATCATTTTCATCAATTCCATGAAAATTGGATGATAAATTTTCATGGGAAATTTCATAATATGGTACTCATATTGTCAGTTTAAATCAAGAAGAAATCCTTATATTATTCAGACACCTTGACCATAAATTTTTGATGATAAGACAAAAGGTAAATTTTTTGGAATGAACTTATAACATTAATCTATTAAAAAAACATCAATACAATAAAAATGATATTTATTCATAAACATGAACTAATTTTTATTTTTATAGTCACCAAAATTATAAGAAATTATTCCAACCATGTAACTAAAATGCATTTTCACTACCTAAGCTGACACTATAGGTGGAATGAATAATTTATACATCTATTCATGTACCTATATCATTTAAACCTTCATTTCAACTTTTTTTAATTCTGTAAAATATAGTATAAATATGACACATACATGGTACCAAGTCAATAGAAAACTATAATTCCATGAATAAAAGAAAAATATAAAAATATTATGTGGTAAAACATAATGAATCACAACTAATAATGGTGGAATTTCAAAATAATAAGAATATAATCATAGTTGAAATGAATACATGTGTATCATTCAACCCATATCTAGAAGGTTAGGATCAGCAGAACTTCCATGTAGTCCCCATTTCACTAGAAAAACATGAAACATCAAAGTATGGAATGTAATTGGTATGTATTGATAATAAAATTCAATACAATATTGTTTAGCGTATTGCTAAACCATCCCAAGAATGAAATATAGATTTTTTATTTCATGATATAAATATTCTAAAAAAATTGACTTCTATAAAATAAAACGCACATGAATGGAATCAAATACCATAGTAAAAAATTCACACTAAGAGGCATAGAAATTTTCTTAACCTAATACATTACTTCCATTGGAATATTTAGCATTTAAATACCCGAGTAATTATTAAATAATGATAGGAACCCCTATAAAATAATGAATATGCTATGGTCTATGAAATCGTAATGTCATCTCGTAATATCATTGGAACTATCTGAGTAACTGGTAGAGACACATCGGTAGTAAGAAAAACATTGTTTCACCATTTATTTGAGTGGAAACCATTTTTCATTAGGCATCTAAGTGCGTCTCTTATCCTCCAAATACTATTAAGGTCATACCACTACATGGAGTGGAATATACACATACAATTCTTTTTAAGTGACCTGAGCATATATATAAGATATAAATCATCATTATCTCCATGAATGTATTCATTAGATTCCAGACTATTCCTCACTAGGAAAAATTCATTCAATTCATGATAAAATAAAATATTTAGAATTATTATTAAACCAAGCCCCAGTTCTATGATTTACACCATGAGACTCCTCCCTATTCCTTATCCCATAAGATTTCCCACTCGAAACAACAAATAGATTATTAGGAACTCTAGTTTAACCTAACTGACCACCAATGTCGTTTCCACCAAAAAATATATATCCAAAACATATATATAAAAGTATATCCATTGATGGAAAACTTGATATTAGATATGTAGTGGAATAAACCTATCAACCCTTTTGAAATTAAAATTCTCATTCAATAATAGCTCATGTGTGACAAAAACAAATTCAACAATGTGGTCTAAATACTACGTAATAGATCAATTACCTCACTCAATATTTGGATCCTTATTGTTTTATATAATACCATTGATTTTGGATTTAAATTATCTATGAATAGAACCCAGATTATGTTCCACCACAATCATACATTATTCCTGATTTAAAATATATATTCTCACCTCTATATACATGTCCCTTCAGTATTGATGGTATAATATTTATCCATAAGAGTGTGAGTTATTGAGAAAAATTCACGGAGATGCTAAAATTTTATCATACAACCCACTCCCTATTGAGTATAAGTTGTATAGGAAAGGATGGTGGGATGAGTTACAAAATTAACATGGAATTATCTCTAATTGGATAACTCTATCATCTACCAACATAATTCAGAATAAAAATAGGTTTACCTTCCTGGAAGAAATCATATACTATACAAAACAAAACATCCAAAAAAATTCATGGACTAGGGGGTTATATTTTAATATTTCATCATTACCCCATTCTCATATCACCTTAAATATCATTTTCAGGGCATGGTACTACCCAACATCAATAGAAAACAAGGGAATAAAAAACAAAGGGACATGGGATCATATACTATTTTATTTAAAATTCTAATAGGAAATAAAGATCTCAAATCAAATCTTTTAAATTATTTTATATCATATTATAAAACTCTTACATGAATCTTTTTTCAAATATCCCATGATAAAAATATTCCCTTTTTGATAAGATTTTCTACAAACATTTATTTAGAATAACCCTTAAGAGTTAACAATCCATCCTCTAGTATACAAAGGCATCCAAAAGTGCATATCAATATCAATGTGGTGGCATGAACATATTTGAAAAATAAATCATGAAATTACCATAATAACCAAACTAAATGATGATTATATCAGTCATGATGTATTCAAGATGATTTTATAATCCCCACAGTTTGGGGAATAGTTCTAAAACTGACATTTTATCAAAACATTTAATCATATATAAATTGATAAAAAAATTGTGCCTTAAACCATCCATTATGGGATAACACCAGAACATAATATATTGTTGTCATAAAAATATTATATCAACTGAAGTCACCTATATGATCATCAATACACATAAAACGTCCATGTAACAAGTGGATCTCATGGTAAACTGGTCAACGCCTATTCCCAAAGTTCATTAATCAATAAAATCAACCACCACTAATTAGTTATATCCCATTAATATAAAAATAATATAGTATTGAATAATTCTCGAATGAAATGGAATGATATGAGAAACAAATCCTAGTGTTATATCAATAATCATTTCAAAATAAATCAATAATAAAAATATAACATTATCAATTTGAAAAATATATATATTTCATGGGATTTTTTTCCAATTCATATCAAAATAGGGTTTTCAAAACATTTCATTGTATATTATAAAATAGGATTCAATGTGAATTTCCATGTAATTATGCTTTTATAATTATATTTAAAATATATTAATGAATAATCATTTTCATAATATTAAACAAGTGTAAATAATTTTCAATAAATCCCCACCATGTATAAAAAAATTAATTCATAACAAAATGGGTAACAGACTGAGGGAAATAGTATTAATGGTTTTCACGGGCATCAAAGGGGAGAATGTCTCCAGGTTTAATCACATAACCTGGATTGGAATTCCTAAGGTGAATATCAATGAATTTCAAACAATAATATCTCTACCCTAAAATTGTATAGACATTGCTTGTCATTATTTATCCAATTATTGTTAGAGATATGAAGTTTGAATAATTTTCTCTTCAATCTAACAATAGAAATTCCCATAAACATATAAGAAATGAAAAAATTAGGGGGTTATCATCCAATTCAATCACTCTCAATTGTTTCAAATAATCATTTCTATATGCCCCATGTTCATGTATTAAAAATCTAGCATTCATTTTAAAAAAACCTACAACAAATCTATTTTTATCCTGAACTAATGTTTAAAATATCAAATAGACTCATATAAATGAATAAGTAATTTCATTAATTTCACAACATCGAAAAATTCTTTAATAGATTAATTTTAAATAAATAACATTTTTTGGAGGTTTCAAATCATTTTGGAAACAATTTTTAATGGAATTATTCACACATAACATGAAATTTAAAATCATTCATGAAAAGTATAAATTTAAAATTTAAAAATTAATTTGAAATTTAATTAAAAGAATCAATGTTTTATTTGATATAGATTACATAAAAACTATATATCTAAATCAATATTGTTAAACACCTTCATGGGTTCCACCAATAGAGAGTCAAGGTCTTGAACACTCAATATATAATCCTAGATTAACAATTTCAGAAAAAAAAAATATATAGAAAATTTATTTATGATTAATCACAAAATAAGTACAATAAAAGTATTAATGAAGGTTATATGATTAGAACAAGATTACACTTAATAGAGGAAAACCAATGAATCAACTGGTTCTCAAACCTATCAGGTAACTAGTTTAGAAGAACGGAAATATCTCTAGATAAAATCCCAAAAATTTAAATGTATAATTTGATTCATGGTGTTGGTGAATATAATAAAATGTGAATCATAATAATATTAATTTCATCACTTCCCCTCACTTATAGAAATTGGTGGAACTGATAAGTCCTTGGCATTGGTAAGAATGGAAAAATATTTATATGTCCCATGAGTTGGATGAGATGCTTCCATATATGTCTCAATTGGACATGGGAATGCATAAAACCACATAAATTTTAATTTATGGGTTGGTGTTCTATAATCCATTTTTTAGAAGTGTTTTGATTGGATATCCTAGTTGAAAATACTCTACCAGCTAAATAGGGCCCTTATATGTGATCTGATGGACCTTTTTTATATTATTTTTAATAGTATATTGGCCACCTATATGATAATAACCCTAAAAATTAACATTCCTGCCAAAAACACATTTTCCTCTAAAATGATCTTTTGTGAAAAAAAAAATAACCTATAATCAGTAGAATAATCAGATATTATTTAAAAAAAATGAAATCAAAAAATAAATCATTATTCACAACTAAAATACTTTAAAGGGATGTTACACCTATAATATATGTTGTACTAAACTCTCTTAAACCACAGTATGATATTATCGATATATCCAATCTTATAATGAATTATGATGGACACTTTTAGAAAAATATGAAAATATAATATAGGATGACACTCAAATGTTACCATTCAATACCATTGGACTCATTTCATCAGAAGTTATACCTCAATAATCCTTGTATAATGTTCCAGTTCAACCAAATAATAATAAATTGGATGAATTTTTATATCATATGTTCTAGAATAACAAGACAATTTAATTATTGTACAATTACCCCCTTACGGTTCTAACCCATTATGTATATAGACAATTCATTAGGATACTTATTATATCTCCATAACATTGGAATCCACCTCATGGATATACCATATACGTGGATTTTATATCCATGTATAAAGATATTAGAAAATGTATCTAATATTGGCTTCCCCTATTTTGATACATATTCATAAGATTAAACCACCCCAAGTTAACCATTTTACATAACAAAAGATCTATAGAAAAACTAAATATAAACAACCATGATTTTCATAAATAAAAATCACAAATTTATAGAGTAATATTTGATACATTTCATAAGAACACACCCAATGAACCTAATTATTTAACGTCATTGAAAACTATAAACACAATCAACTTATATTAAGAAATTACATCAAAATATATAATGATGATCTTGTCACATATAACTCCTCGTAGGCATACCCCACCAAAACCATTCTTATTATTCTATAGAAAGAAACAAATAGAAGGGTGAGATATGATTACCAATACATATAAATGAATAAAAATATCTATATTTGATCCTATGAAATCATCTGATTTGCATAAGGGTATGTGATCATGAAAATATACTTCATAGTTCACACCCAACCTATGTACATTGTAAAATTTATTAATGGGATAATATTTGATCATTTTAGAAAAAAATGACCCATAATTTTGGGAAATCATCCTAAACCAATCATGAAACATAAATAAATGTCATAAACATTTAGAACAATCATAAATATATAGACACTTTTCATATTTCAAGCATAATTTCCAAGACCATCAACATAGTGGATCATGACTCATTACCTATTTCTTATTGTGTGACATAATGAACTAGTTTCCAATATGTGATCACGACTCACCTATTTCTCATAGTTGACCAATCCAACCATCATTTTTTACATTATTATATGATGAGATATAAATTATTACACATTGAATTTTCGGTAGATATATGTCATACCAATCTCATAGTGAACCCAATTCTTATTTGTGACACAATATCAAGGAAATTTTATTATATCATCATATCACAACACATATAATGAAAAAACATTTTATAAAAAATTATTTAAATCACAATTACGTATTCCATAAATAAAATTGGGTTCACAATAATTTCTAGACGATAATCAATAACCATCCAATGAATTGTTAAAGATTGTATCATTAAATATTATCACTATTAAACTATATTTAACATCAAAGAATGTTATCATAGATGAAAATGGATTTTAATGATGATTTATAACAATTTAGAAGAAAATATCATTTCCAAAGTGGAAAAACTTTTTAAAGAAAAATATATTAAGAAAATAATTTTATCTATAAATATATTTGGAATACTATAATGGAGTCCTTTTAAAAAATTGAAAACAATTAGTGAGGACTATATAATTTCGATATTGAAAATGACCTTTTAAAAATAAAATTAGATATTTTTTAAAATAACATTCTTTGAAAATAAATGTTAATGTTGAAATGGAATATCTAAATAATTTCGATTTCATGATGGTGGGGAGATATTTTCATGCTATGCATGTTAAAACATATAGTCATTACACATTTTCAGAAAAACTCAAATATGATTATTTTGGATAATTACATAAAGATACCATTTAAAATACATTAAAAATATTCAAAGAACTGTATGAATTTATTTAATAATTCTTCTAGAATATATCAAAACAATTTTGATATAATTTTTCAAAACCATGTAAATGATGGAAAAAATTGGGATTCGACCAAAGATTGAAATGAATGGAGAAAATGTACTCCCATCACATAACAAGAGTATATGAAAAGACAATATATTATTGATTGATGGATCATATGATTTCCTCATCTGAAACATAAAATTAAACAAGCCTGATAAAAGGTGAGATTGTACACTAAAACCGTTACCACATTGTCATAATTAAAGCATAAAACCCTTTAGAAATAACATTAAATGAAACATAAAATATCCTAATAATATTAATAATTCATTATTGTACATATAAATGGTACATTATATAAACCAAAAAAATTCATATTGTGAGGTAACACAGATATATATCAATTAAAAAGAGTGATAGAAAATTCACATAACATGAGTTCCTCTTGCGTAAAAGCATCACTATAATCCTATATAATAAATATAAATTTATTATAAATCTATTAATGTACCATATTTATATATATAATATCATATATTGTGCTTTTTTAAACATATAATACATATAGAATATAAATTATTTAAAAATATTGTATTTTGGGAACTAACTGCTTCGTTTATCATGTATGATTTGGTTTGGTGTTTTTATTAATTTTAAGTTAATCATTATTCAATAATATATATAATTTTAAACACGTTATATATAACATATTTCTTCATTATCTATTTATTTATATTAATCTATGAATTCATGAGAGGTAAAATAAATTACATCATTCATCCGTCTGGTGGACCATATGTATATATGAACGATGTTTCAATTTGTTTAATGAATGGATGGAAAGGATGTTAAATAATAATTTATTATTATTATTAATTATTATTTTTCTTTTAACACATATATCTATTAAATTTATCCTTTCTTACATTCTATGTAAAAAAAATTAACAACGAATAACATCACATTACTAGGTGATTGTACTATGTAGACAAGATCAATGTTATACTATACCTCACATAATGCAATGTAAAAAAGGTAACTATGATAATATATATTAAAAAGTATTATTAATGTAATAATATCTTATATATACATTATATAAAACATCATACATAACTATGAAAGGTTTTGGTGGAAAACATGTCACAGATACTTGCATGGTGGTAGAGAACCTTTCACAATAGTGATATTATCATTTCCCATTTTAGGGTAGATGAGATAATGTAAGTCATTAACGTAACATAAGATATATATCTGCATGTGTGTGTGTATGAAAGGAAATTTTTTTATATTATTATTTTCTTATAATATTTTTTGATGATGGAGGAAGAAAAAATAAAACGGATCTTTGAAAGACATTACCTATTCTTTGAGTAACATGTTTAGGATTACATCAATGACTTGAAATGATATATATATTATAAATATAGGGATTATTTGATGATATTATTTAAGTAATAAGTATATTTGGGATGTAATTTATTGATCCAATGGGTTTTGGATATGTGAATAGGAGAGGAGAGGTTGTGGCCTTTTATATGTGGGGGTAGAGGACACATTTGGAATATTTGGAAAGAAAATGGTGTGCCCATAATTTTTAAAATTCCAAAAGGCTCCTAAATTGTTGGATTTATAAAATAGAAAGATATAAATATGGATATAAAATGGGGTTTTTATGTTTTTCTATGTCATTATCCCCCTTATTATTTTATATTAACCCTAGGGAAAACTTATATCCACCATAACAATGGTAATCAATTTATTTAACATTAAATGTTCATAGTGGGAAAAAATTCTAAAAATATTATAAAAATATAAACTATTTTGATATAAGATATTGGATCCCTTTTTTCAAATTCAATTCATATATGTTGTAGAATTTAAATAAGTTGAACCTATTGACATAACGAGAAAGTGATTTTCAAAAGTTAATTTTTTCATAATTATATTGTGTCTTAATATCAAAATTAAAAATGGAATTGGTTCCAATCACTTAAATTTGATTAAAATATATATATAATTTAAATATTTTTACTTATAAAACTATTATAAAACAATTTGGAGGTTTTTGAAAGTTGTAAATAAAAATAACATTATTCATAAAAAAGTATTTTTTACTCATAGATAAAACATTTATCATTTAAGAATATTAAAAAATCACTAAAGGAAAAGGCTCAAAATTTAATTTAAAAATTTTTGTTTATTTATATTGAAATATAATTTATAAAAAAAAATTTAAAATTTAAAATAGTATTTTATTCTAAAAATGAAAAAATAATTATTTTCGAGATAATTATATTTTCAAGATATATAAATATATTTCAAAAAAGTATATAATTTTTATCAATATAACATCCTTTTATAAAAATTACAATTAAAAAATAAAAAATAGTGATTACTATTCATACAACTATATATTTCGTCTTGGTAGTAGATTTTGTGATTAAATAAATATAGTAAAATAATATAATGGTTTGTTAAAACTCACTGTCTCATTTAACACAAGATAATATCGATGTTGTCTATAACATAAGCTATCAATCAATTTAAAAAAAATTAAAACTCGTGGTTTAACATTAAAAATATCCTAATACTAAATTATGGTGTTCTCAAATAATTTATTATACCAATAAGAATGAGTTTATAAATTGTAGCTATTTTTATTTGTGAAATCATCATTCGAAATAAAACTATAATTTTTGTTAGAATTTATTCCACTCTGGTAGAATTAAAAATGTTACCCAATTTAAATTGAAATATTAAAATAACATATGTATAAATTTATATTTAAAATTTTTCCCCTCTATGGGAATCCTAATTCTTATTTTATTCACCACTTGTTAGAGATATTCATCTTGAAATTTATGTTTTTACAATATTTATCATCTCAAGACTACAGTTATTCAAACACCTCTATACAACATCTCGCTCTACCACAAAAAATATCTTAATTATAGAAAAAAAATATAATTGGGTTAGAAATATCCATGAATAATTTTAGATTCTTTTGAATCTAATAATGGTTAAATTACTCTTCATGATTTCAATATAATTGATTCAGTATACATTAAAAATTTACAAAACATAGACCTACAATATATGTAACACCCCATGTTTCAATAATCATTTTTTAAATAAATTAAATATCTAATATCACTTTATTTTCATGTTAAACCATTTTAGTCGTACATTAAATTCACTGTGGGTTGTTTTTCACTACATTCAGTAGATGGTTAGATTGTGTGACATATAACACTGATTTTTAGCCAAACATTGACATATTATTAATGTAGTTATATAAACATTACTATTTTAACCTAGCCAATGTACATTGAAAAAAAATAGTAATAACTAATATTTAAATATTAATTATAATTTATTTACATAAATAAAACATGTTGATAATAAAATATTTAATATTTTGGTAAAGTCATTGAATGATTGAAAATTCAATTTTCACAAAAAAATTGTTTTAATAAGTTTTTTAAAAATATAATAAAAATAATTTTTGAAACATCCTGAAATTTACTTTCAAAATATAAAATCCATTTTTTCTTCATAGTGTCAAAATTATATTATGGTGAATTTTTTGGAATATTTTGAATGGTTTTATTTTTTAAGGAAGAGGGAAAATTTTAGAATTATAATTGAAAACATACTTTTTGTTTAATTAATTTATAAAGATAAATTATTTTTCAATTTTTATACTATAATTAGTTATAATATAGATATATTAATCAAATTTATTCTAATTGACAAAATAACACTGTGAAATTGGATATATAATCTTTATAGATGTTTGATCTTTTTTACTTTAAAACACATCTCTCTAGACATGTCAAATGTATTAATTTTTGTTTAATTTCTTCCAATTATGTGGATTCAATTTTCAAAAATTGATTCCACATAAGTAATTATGATAATTTTTTATTTCTAATATGATTAAAATATTTTTTTCTATTGCTATTAGAGAATTAAATTAAAATTAATTATAGTGATTAAGGTTAAAATAAGTTTTCATTGTTTTTAAATTTAGAAAATAAGGTGTATCAAGGACACAACACCTTTCCAAAACCATCCTTATCAAAATTCCCTCATCCAAATATTTCCATGATTCCAACATTCCTCCCTAATAAAAGGAGTTAAAATAACACCCTCTATTAAAAACTACAAATCCCTTTCTATCAAACATGAATTATCTAAATATCATCCAAGCATAGTTACCCTCATTCTAGAAGAATTAAATTTTTCCATAAATCCAAAAAATGATGTCCTTTTCTGAAATACAAATGAGATACATGAACAAAATTTAATTATCATTTTAAAGGTGAAGGATCAAGTCTCATTTTATTAGAACAAAAAATAATGAAACAAGGAATGTAACAAATGATAAGACAATAAATGCTTTCATCATCCAAGCATTTTCCTAATCTTGTCAGCAATGTCATGTTCATTGTATTATAAGGCACCCCAGTCCATTCCTTAAATGTGACCACTTCCAAGTCCATACCCTCTTCTGTGAAGTGCTTCCAAATCTCTCACTTTCTATTAGAGGGTCTCAATATCTGTATCTGAGTCTAAGACTTCAGGTTATGTTTCCCTCCTTGTTGTTGGTTCATCTCTCTCATTCCCCTTCCCGCGATCTTTGGTTTTCCTACCATGATTTGTTTGCTACCAAGAGTTATCATCATCTGTAATAGGATACTGGTCATTCCCTCTTGCAGTGGCATGTTCTGCCCGCAGACCACTAGTCTGCTTCACTGGAGGGTTGTCATGCTTTGTCTACAACTCTTTGTTTGTTTGTTTCCCGACATGAGAGAAAGGAGAATCTTGTGCAAGACAAATATTGTCAATTTCATGTGATGTGCAGCAAATGAGGGCCAAGGAGGGTGAAGGAACCTCCTTAGTCTCACTGTCAAGTGTATGCACTGAGACCTGGATAACATATTGGATAGAAGGAAGGGGTTGAGCTTCCAACAGGGTAGGGGGATTGGTGTTGTCAGCATCTAATTTTTCAGTAGCATCCAAAACACAATCAGAGGAAACCGTCTTTTGAAAAGAAATTTCTTCTGTCACCAAGGAAGACCACTCAAGATTTGAGTGTGCTTCTACAAATGTAAGGGGATTGTTGTTTCCAGCTTCCAATTTTTCAGAGGATAACCACGAATAGTCTAAAGAAGCAGTCTTCTGAGAAGAGAATTTATTATTCATATGTGGAGACCCCTCAATGTCACATGTTATTTTGTAATTATGGATAACTAGCCATAGTTGGAGTTCAACTAGGCCCCCTTCCATTATGTCATCCCATGAAACATCATGGACAGAGGGGTCATATGACCCAGCCCAAGAGTGTCTATGGTCAGCAGATCCCTTCTGGGAGGACCTAATATCTATCATACGACCTTGAGGGGGGAAAACAGCAGAAGTTTGTCCAATTAAAATAGGAATTATTTGGTGCTTAGTATTCTTTAGACCATAATCAGATTCTTGTTTCTTAAATCATGTGTTATGATCATGTCCATGTGTGGAACCGAAATTTCATGTCAAACACTTCTTACAATTATTTTTGTCAGACCCAATGATCTTACAGTCTGGGCAGAACCGATGTAAGTTCTCAAATTAAATATTTAATTAATTTTATTCTTCATTGTTAGAAAGGATGACTTTATCAACTAGTTTAGAGGAATGTTACACATCAACTAATAATCTAGAAAAATGACCATATCTAGCAATTTCTGTCTCCCTATCCATATTGATCAGGACTCCAATTTCCAATACAATATTATAAAGTATACGAGGGCGCCAAAGAATCCAGTTAAGACCAAATACCTTCACCCAATCTTGAACTATTGAGTTATCAATTTCTAGTGGGTTTAATTTTTATTCCCATTCATAGATGTGCAGAACCCCTACCATGAAAGAGAGAGTGCCATGGCCCCAAGCACACGTTTTGAGATCTTCATAGGGTAAAAGGAAGTGCATGTATCATCTCCCTAAAGAGATTCACTTCCAATTTTCTAAGCCCCATATAGCTGACATCCTCTGGGTGAGTTGATCAATATTCCATGGCACAACACCTTTTAGAAGAATGAGTTGAGCAATGATTTAATGGGATCCAATTTCAAGCCTATCTGAGATCGCATCTGGATCTACTTTAATGTGCTCCACTGATCCCTTTCGATGGATTCCAACATTCATACCCCTAAAAAGTGATTATGAGTTATTTTGAGCTCTGAACTCTCTTAGGTTATCCCTTGGGGGGCTTTGCTTCACAAGGATTGAGTCTCCCAAATCTGACGTCATGAGCTTGTACAAATAAAAATTCCCCTAATCCTAGAAAACCCCTGCCATTGGTGGTGGAATCAAAGAATCCAGAGGGGAATAACCCTAATCATTATTGCAGCATGGCGGGGGTTTCTCTCAAGTGTTCTCTAGACCTCTTATAATTATTATTTTCTCATTTAACATTCATGAATGAACATTTTTATTCTATTTTAATCTTAAATTATAATGTTCCAATGATTGAATAATGACTGAGAAGGGGGGGATCAGTTGTTATCATTTTATAGGTTTTAAAACATTAAGAAACATAACCCTTGTATATTGTTATTATTTATATCCTTACCATCCTTTAGTAAATACTAATGTATGAAAATATTAGAAAGAAATAAATTCACACAATATTTACAAGGTTCAGCATTAGCGTGAGAACCTACAGCTATCCATAACCACTCATTGATAAAAAATGTGACACCTACAATTAGACTCTTTATATCTATTGATTGGAAATATTATACTGAATCCTAGTAGTTTAAAAATATTTCTTATGAAACAATTATGCAAAATAAAAGAATAATGACTCTGTTGAATTTACTCTACACTCAGAATGTTGGATCTTAATTTTTAATAATGATGGATCTAATTTTCTCATAAAAGTGGTTCATATTTTCATAGAAAAGTAGTCCCTATTTTCTCTTAATATTGATTAAGATATTCTAAAATTACTAATTATTACTTTTTCTCTTCTAAAAAACCTAATTCAAATCCTCTTCAATCAGTTGGTAACTTTTATCCTAAAATTATCCAAGTCTCAGCCTTTTATGCATATGTTAATGTATCAAATGAATGAATGATCTGAGCATGTATTAATAGGAAACTCAGAAAACCAAATGTATGAAACTTAAAATCATTCCCACTTTCTAAAATCTCGAAACTCCACAAATAACTCATATTTAGTGATCAATCATTGATTTCATAAAACCTACTAAAATTTAATTAACATTTATGCAAAAATGAAATTCATGTTTTACTTCTGAAAATACTCATGTATGTTTCAAAAGGATAATGCTAGATCATGGGTCTTATTTTATGATTATGATAATGTTAGATTTTGGTTCCAATTTTTTCAGAATCATGGTTATAATTTTTCTTAAGAAAATGGATCAGATTTTATTATAATCATGATTCCGATTTTTCTCAGAAAACATTTTCCTATTTTCTCATAATAAGTTTTTTATTTATTTTTTCTTAGAGTAATGCTTCTGATTTGATCAGAATATTGGTTCTCTCTGTTCTCAGCAAATTTGTTTTGATTTTCTTAGAATCATGGTTTTTTTCTTAGAAAACTGGTTTGGATATATCAGAATCTTGTTTCTTTTTTTTCACAATGTTGGTTCCATTTTTTATAATAATAATGTTAGATCACGTTTTTCCTTCTTTTTAGTTTTTATAATTTCCTCAAACCTCTCCCCCATTTCATTAAAAAAAATTATCATAAATGTTTTCATGAATTTTGAGAACATATTGAACATTAAAGCATCATCTTATTCTTTTATGAGTGATTGGAATCCTTTCAAACATCTGAATTCCCAATCATCATCAAAAACCTCCCGGAAAACTGTTCAGCAAAAAAATATTGGTTCATTCAAAAACTTATATCTTAGAAACATATTTATTTCTAACTCAGCAAAATCATTCTTCTTGGATAATAAAATATAATCATATATGAAAAATATTGTTTTCAATAAATACAAAATCTTTTTAAAATCCAATTTATCACAATGGTACTTCAATCATCCCCTTTGGAATTACTAAGAACCTTCATTAGTAACTTTTTTGACTCTGAATATTTTTTCACAAGTCAAATTTTTTAAAGAACTCATGTTTTTATACATTTATAAAAACATATTGTTTCTCAAAATATAGTGTCTTAAATCTACACAACTAGATAAAGTTATGTTTTTTTAACGAATTATATCCGCCAGTGGAATGAAATTTTTGTGACTATACCAATATAAGTCCCCCTCACATTTCTTTTTCTCTCAGTCATATCATTTCATTTCTCAGTTTTATGTTTATCTCTCTTTTCATCTTCTCTACCCCATTATATGATTCTAACATCTTTATATTCATAAATGATATATTTGTGAAAAACTTTTTAATGTTGTTACTTTTTCCCTCCCCTTGTTAACATAATATAATGAATTATGTGGGATAAGTTTCTTTTGAGGTTTAGGAATTCATGGAATGATGATAAACATGAATTTGTGGCCTCAATTCAACAAACCTTGACATAGACATTGCTTTTGTACAAATTTCAACAATCTGATACTCTTATGAAATTTATTCTAGAAAAACATATCCATCAAAAAATTTCTCTTTTATAAATTGAAACATTATATCAATGTGTTTTGATCATGAATGTTGGAAAGAATTCATAGAAAGATCAATTGAACATTAATAATCACAAAGTATTTTCAATGGTTTAGAAACATATATTTTAAAATTGATCAACTGAACACTGATCCACACAATTTTAGTAGAAGCCTCAGTTTCATCAATATATTCGGATTTGGTTGTGCTTAATGTTACTGAATATTTTTTATTACTATGTCGTCTCACCCAACATTCACCCATGAAAAATGATCCTCTTGAGGTTTACTTTCTATCATTGTAATATATAGCCTAGTCGGAATTTGTGTAACCAAGAAATAATATCTCAATATTTATTTTTTATAACAACCCATGTGATGTTGTTTCATTGATATATCGTAGACTCCACTTTTCTCCTAATATATGTGATTATTTCAGATTAATTTTATACCTGGAACATAAAGTCATAGCAAAAAAAATATCAGGCCTTGAATATGTAAGGTAAAGAATACATTTTATCAGCTTCTGAAATTCATTCTAATTCACACTTATTTTGGATTCATCATTACTCAACATTGTGATCATTGAAATAGGAGCTGAATATTATTTTTATTCGTCTATTCCAAAATTCATTATCTATTTGTTGGCATATTTTTCTTGAGATATTAAAATATATTTTTCTTTTTTTATCTTTAAATTCAAGGAGAACGTTAATTCCCCTAACATTGAAATTTCAAAATTCTTCTTCATTTATTAATAAAACTCTTCACAAACATTTTCTTTATCCCGAGTAAAAAATTATATCATCTATATACATATTTACAAAATAATCAGAGTGAATGTCATTCAAATACATGTTGCTATCAAATTTTCATTTAGAAAAGTTAATCATTCTAAAACCTTTTTCATGATTTGAAATCATAGATCGCAGATCTTGTTTCATCCAATCCAATTAATTCTCTAATATAAAAACATTGTTTTCATCTTTAAAAAGATGAAACCAAAAAAATTTGTCAATGTAAACTTCATCCTCAACATCACCATATAAGAAAGTTGTATATACATCAATCTGATAAACATTTATTTATAATTAAAAACCACTACATGTAACATTCTAATTTATTCTAACCATAAAATAAGGGAATAGTTTAATTAAAATTCACTAATTCTATCTATGCATATCATTTAAAAACAAGTCATTATTTGTTTCTTGAAACTTCTTCATGGTCATTAATTTTTTTATAAATCCACTTGTTTTTTATAAAATATTTATTTTCTAGAATTTGAACATGTTCCCATGATTCATTTTTATCAATATCATCATACTCCAAACTCAAATAATCCTCAAATTCATTCTATTGAATAGCCTACGAAACTGCTTCGTGTTCATCATTTGAGATAACTAATGTCTGGTTCACTAATCTCAACTACCATTAATTCTGAACTGTTACCTTTTAATTCCCAATAATGTTTTTGGATTATGAATGTATTAGTAATGTAGGAACATTAAATGTTTCTTTCCCACTGATAAATTATTCATCATATGGTTCATTTAAATCTAGTAAAAATTTGTTTTTAATTTCATTCATTGTTTCTGGAAATCTATGATTTATCCTCCACACCAGTTTCATCAATTATTGTCAATAAGAATTTATTTTCAAGTACGTTCACATAATATAATCCCACTAAAATCTATAAAATTTTGTTCCAACAATTTTAACTTTTCTCATTTGGTGAATAATTTAGAAATATCTTTCTACAACATTGTCAAAAAAATTCCAAATTCTTATTTTTGACCCTGAGAAAACAAGGACGTCCAAAAACAGATCTGTATTTCAATGAAAGTTTTTTGTTCTAACAGATTTTATATGGATCCATGATGGTTTCTAATCTCAAAAATCATATATTTTGAACATTTACAATAGTACTAATAGTTTCTCCCCTAAATAATTTTTGAATATTTTTATTTTTCTAACAAAATTCATCCCTATTAAACCATGATTGTATTCTTTGTTTTGGTTAATCCATTTTTTTTGTTGATTAAATGGAGCATTATACTAATGTTTGATACCTTGTCTTCCTACATCATTGTAAAAGTAATTATTTTTGAATTTAGTACCACTTTTTGTTATCAACTTCACGATGGAAACCCCTATTTCAATCTCAACATTGTTTCGGAATAATTTGAACATTTCAATAGCCGTTGACTTGTGATTCCTGGACGTGATGTTTTTCAAATAAGTGAATATATCAATAAATGTGATATATTATAAGTCACATTTTATTGAATTATGTATCATCAGTCCACATAAGTCAGTATGAATTAGATAAAGTTGTATGATAGATTAAATGTAAACACTTTTATGAATTTTTTAGTCATATTTCCATTATAGAAAGTAAAACAAAAATTTCATCTCTTGTTTTTAATTCTGGAAAATTAATGATCATCATTAAAAATATTATTCATGTTTTTCTTCTCTAGGTTTCCATGTCTTCAGTGCCATAGAATTTTTTCAAATTTAGCACTTATATAACATGAGTTATATAATTATCCAATTTGAATGAGAATCTCAATTGTTCTTTATTATTTTGTAATTACATTCCCATATTTAATACTTCTGATGATAAAAGAATTTTCTATAATGAATAATTCTTTTCCATCATCACAAATATGACTTACACTATGTATTTTATGTTTTAGGTCATCAAAAAGTTAAAATTACTTAGATTTCAATTTCACTACTTCAATCTCTACCGTTCAGATTCCTCTGATTTCTATAGAAGTGTCATGGTCAAAAGTTACTACTCTTCCATAATGACTTTGAACATGGTTTAAGATTTTTATATCACCTACCATATGTGAAGAACAACCACTATCAAGTATCCATGGTTTATTCCTATTAATTTATTCAAATTTCATCTCAATAACAAAATAAAATTCCTCATCCTTATTCATTTCATCTTACATTTCTATTCTATCATAAGATAGTAGTTATTAAATGTGTTTCATACATATTTCGGAATGATAAACAGAATGATCACATCTTCCACAAATATCTTCCAAACATTAAAATTGATTCTTTTTTTGAATTTCTTAAATATCTCAATAATTCACCATTTCAAAATCCTGTATGTAGGGAATTTTACTCATTATTCATCTACTATTTCTTCCTTTTTTCTCAATCCTTCATCAAGGTAATGATAAGTTTTGACAATAATTATAAGATAATTCACATATAATACACAAGACTAGTAATAGAAATGAAATATATATTTTCTATTCGAGAAATATATATCTATATAGACGCTTTTTTGAGGTTGGTAACTTCTTTAATCTCAGAAATGATCAAGACATAGACCATCTTTTTATTTGAGTGAGTTCTCTAATTTTGTAGAATTGATTGGATTCTCACATCCTTTCTCCCCCAATTTATTTTGAATAATTTTTCTAATACCCAAAATATTAAATTAATTAGATGAAACATTATTTTTTGTATGAGATTATTTCACATCATTCTTATATTGATCCTTATCAAGAACTTTAGACATATCAGATTTTACATCTCAAGATTTGTTGAAGTTTTCATTCATCATCCTCAATGTGCATTAGGACTCAAGAAGTATTTATTGAAACTTGTAAAACTATTCTTCCACATATTCTAGCTTCATGAAAAGACCATCAATCGTCTTTTCCTATTATTCAATTCTATGTTTATAACATAAAATCTCATGAATTTATTCATTTTCCATCTTGAAGATGTATTTTGATCCATCACAAACATATTTATAATATTTCTTCATTACTCTAATTTATTTCTTGAGAGGATTTTTTTTCCTTAATACAAGCCACATTTTTTGTTCTGAACTTAATGTATCTATAATATTATTCACCACCTTCTTCACTGTATAGGAACTATTTTTAATTCTAATCATTTTCAATAAAGGTTATGAATTTTTCTAAACATTAATATTTTGATGAATTGTTTTCAGTTGAGTCGAATTCAAAATTCTTACTCAACATACTACTTTTTTTAGTAAACTTATTCTTATATCTGTTGGATGACTTTTATTCTTTATCATATTTATTACCCTTATTATATTGAGGATTTTAATCAGAATCATCTTGATATTCTCTTACATTTTTCTTAGGTCAATTCAAAAAAAAAGGTGTCTGATTCCACCATAGTCAAAACTTTTGAGAGGAAGTTTGCATCCATAATTTCCTCTTCCTATTTGATAGTTCATTGATATAAAAAAGTTATTTTTTGATTAATCTCACCATTCACTTTATCATGGGACTCACAATTATCTAATTATTCACTATCTTGGATTTACATCTTTCTCATGGTTTTAGAATCCATTTTTTCCTTCATACTTTTTTTAAGAATCAGCGATTTTATCATTATATAAGAACAAATAATGTTATTAAATTTATCAAGATATAAATAATTCTTATATTATAAACAATATATTTTACAATCAAACTGGAGTGGAAGGTTTCCCAAAATTTATTTCACAATTCTAGAATCATTCTAGACATCTAAAAATAATTTGATGTTTGCAAAAAAAATCATTTACTCTGGTGATGTATTCATAATTTATTTCTCCATCCCACATTCTGATGTCTTAACAATTACTATGTCAGATTTGTTTCTTTTCTTCATTCACATTATTAATCCCTTCGAAAACACATTCTATATTATCTCACATACTTTTTAATGTGTTGAGACCCATCACCTTTTGATATACATTTGTTAATAACTATATAATGATTATATTTCTAGCCATTCCATCATCTAATATATTTATATTATCAAGAAACATAACAAGAGAATCATTATCAATTGGTGGAAAACCAATAGATGAATCCTAAAAAACATATATTCCATGATATATGAGACTCAGAATCCTTCAATTTTTTCATCCAAAATAATTTTTCCATTGAATGTAGGAATTAAACTATTATTTATAGAATTGATATTTTCCATGATAAGGATTCAACAAAGTAACCTCCCCCAGCTGTCAATTGAAGATCCAGTGATCAAATGACAATTGAGAGGGGGGGTTAAATAGGTTATTCACTTTTTGTCTATTTCCAAACATTTAGAATCATAACCCTTCCAACATGTTACAATTTATATCCTTATTAGACTTTTGTAAATACTAAATCATGAAAAGCTAGGAAAGAAATAAAACCACACACATTTTACATGGTTCGCCCTCAATGTGAGAACCTTTGTCTCTAACATATCAACTTCAAATGGTCTATGAAAATTCCATATTATAAATATGTGTATTAAACTTGGGCCAACTTCCATTATAATCCTTTAATATCCCGTTAAGAATGATTATACATACTCCCATTAGTTTAAAATTTTTTCATATAAAACAATTAATAAAAACAAAATAATGAATACTTTTTTGAATTTTCTCCACAATAATAATATCAGATTTTATTTTTTCAGAATACTGGATCAGATTTTTTCAGAAATTTATTTCTGATTTTCTCTTAATAGTGGTACAACTTTTCCTAGAGTAGTGGTACTGATTTTTTCAAAAAAGTTATTCTAAATTTTGTCTCCTCAAAAAATCAATACAAATTATCATCAATTAGTTTGGAACATTTCACATTGAATTCCATAGTGATCCATCTTTATATATATGTAAATGATGCAAAATAATGAATGATCTGATCAATTATTTATAGGAAACATGAAAATTTAAAGCCTGGAAACTTGAAATATGTATCACTTCGTTAAATATCAAAACTCCAAAAATCTATTACTTTAATGTACAATATTCTTTTCATTAAACTTCATTAAATTTATCCATGATTTATGAAAAATTAAAAGTTATGTTTGACGTATTCAACTGTTCATATCATCCTTAGAACGATAATGTGTGATCTTGGGTCTGATTCTCTAATAATGATAAAGGTAGTTATTGGTTCTAATTCTCTTAGAATCTTAGTTTCGTTTTTTCTCAAAAAACTGCTTCTAAATTCCCCAGAATCATGGTTCTGATTTTTTTAATAAAACGGGTTCTGATTTTATTTGAATCTTGGTACCAATTTTTGGTTAGAATGATGGTTCTGATTTGCTCAGAATCATGGTTCTATTTTTTCTCAATGAACTGGTAACAATTTTTTTCAAAATCATGGTTTTGTTTTTTCTCCAAAAATTGGTTTCGATTTTCACATAATCATGGTTGAATTTTTACAAAATGTAGGTTCTATTTTTCAAACCAATAATGTTGGATCTGATTTTAGCTACTTTATAGTTATTTTTATTTCTTCAAACCTCTCCATCATTTCATAAATGTCATTTATCATGTATGTTTTCATGATTTGTGAGAAATTATTGATTAAAAATTCATCACCTTATTTTTTTAGAATGTTTAAAAAAACATTCTAACATAAGACTTATCAATCTTATTTAACATCCTATTTCAAAACTCTACAACAATAGAATGATTTATTCATTCAGCTATATCTCTCTCAAATCATCTTTCTTTCTAACATAGTATCTTCTTTCTTCTTGGATAACAAAAACATTATTACAAAATAATGCCTAGTTGTCAACGAATACAAAATATTTGTTAAACCAATTTATCACAAGGTACTTAGAACCCCTTAAAATAATTTTATATATTTCATATATATGATCCTAAATATATTCAATATATGATTTTTTTCATGTTTATGACCCATATCCACACACACTTCCATCAAATGTGATATGGATTCATTTTTCATGCATGTGTAATACTATCGCCACACGAACTAATGTTGTTAGTTTTTACGATTCCATATATCAAGACATGAAATAATGTTGGACATAATATTTAAATATTATATTTATTATGATTATTATTTCATTAGGATTCATGAATTTTAATATCACAGATACCTTCTTTCAACCCATTTTGTTGGAATATGACAATGTCGTTCGTGTGTGCGGTGGGCTACTACCTCAAAATTGATTTGATTAATTCAATCATTACATGGAAATAATTAATAATGATTTTAATAAAATTATTTTATATATATGAAATAAAAATTATTATATAAAAATAATATATCATATAAATTATTTTCCTTCAATACGATAATAAAATGCAGCTAACAAACAAGCGTATGTTCGACCAGTTTTCTCCATGAATGATGTATTTAATTTCCTATTTAGATATATATTAGAATATTATAAATAAATATATAATTATAATACATGATATTTACATCATGTTTATCATTATCAAGGTGATTAAATATCTATTTATATTATAGAACCAAAATAATAATGAATCAAAAACTTTATGATAAATAAAGTGGTTATTTCACAAAATGTAACATTAACAAGAAATCGTTAATAAAATAAGTAATAAAATTGAATAAGATAATAATATATGATATGATATAAATGAATATTATTATATAATATATTTATAATAAAAATATATATGTTATTCATAATGATTGAATGAGTATAACAGATGTCAATACATTATGTAAGGGCTTTATATCCCACATTTTACTTTTGTGAGACACCTTCAATATTCCAAAACTATTTCATCAATGTGGTGAATGTAATACCCATGACTGTATTTTATAATTTATCTCTTAAATGTTATATCTAATTTAATATCCATTTTATGATCTATCATTAATGGTATTTATGATTAAAAAAATTAAAAAATTGATAAGATAATTCAGTCTCAATTTTACTTTATTGAGACACATGTTACGTTATTAACCAATATTATTTAATTATGTGTATATAAAACCATATTTAATTAATATATATTTAATCTAATTAATTTAGTGTTATTTTAAGATTTATTTAATGTTACCGTTTCTTGGGTATTCTGATTCAATACTACCAAATTGGTATAAGACTATTTCTATAATCCCAACATTTATGAGGATAAATTGTGATTATTCTTACATTAATGAATTCAAATGATCAATATATTATAATTTATCAGGAATTTTTTTCTACTCTAGTTATTAATGAAAACATCATGTAATAATACATTTTTACAATTTTCAGTACTTTATATAATCACATAAATTATTTTATGAATATCTGACATTATTTCACCCTTTGCTAAGAAATATTTTTTATTTCAAACCCATGATTTATAAAAAAAATTATTCATAAAATGTTTTTAATAGAATCAAATAATATTTTACGACTATTTGTATTTTTAAAAAATTGAATGAATAGTAACTTCATATAGTTTTCCATAATAATTTCTATTTATCATTTCAAAAAATGTGACATGAATCTTCATTTTAACATGTATAACACGAAAAATATTTCTACCACCATTACCTATAACAACTTTGAGGCTTAGTTTCTTTTTAAGATTATCTGTAATAAAAAGTTTTCTCAAAATTTATAATTTATTCGAATAAATTGATTTCAATGAATAAATGATAATTTCTTCAATAGATTTTTTAAATTATCATTCCAAATTATTTTACACATAATATGGAATCCATTAATGTTATCTATTACTTATTAGTTATATGATCCAACAACCCCATTAATATTATTATGAGTGGTTTTTGTTTTGATGGGATGATTTTTATGAATCACATTTCTCTTCCATCGGTAGTTGTCTTGTGAAAAAATGTTTTTTTTACAGTTCATTCTATGATGAAATGATTATGAAACCCATCTCTTTCCCATTTTATTTGATATAATAACTTGTAAATTATTCCCATTTCTATTTATTTTTATATGATGAATTTATATTATATTTTTCTATATATATTTATGATTTCATTATTTGAATTATGGGACCAATATCACCATCCAATGCATTAGGTAAAGACATACATCTTATTTGATATATTAGAATGGAATGGGAGGTGAACTTGGTTAAGTAACATCAGGATTTAGCAGGATTTTTGTAACACCCCAAGCTTCCATGGTATTTTTCCCTTTGAATGATGCAATAGCTTGCATTGTACGCAACTTCGAGATTCTAACACACCGTGACCAATCAAGATAGCAGATATGAATAGTAATACCCACTTTTTGAAATTTTATAAATTTTATCTTTCAAAATTTTCTTCATTTTTGGATTCGGAATATTAAAATTAGCCTAGGGTGAAATTTTGAATTTTTCTGAAAACTTTCAATTTTTGATGAATAGTGAAAATTAATAAATTTTAATTAGAAAAAACTTTTTTAATTAAAATAATTAATAGTGATAAATTATGAATTTGAGTGGTCTTAAATTATATTTAGAATATATTTTTACCATTTAATATAATGTTGTTCATTGGACATAATTTCACATTTAAACCGGACATAAACAAGTGTTAATCTTTTGATAGTTATTATTTCTTAAAAACACGCTTTTTGTTTTGACAGCGAAAATTAATTTTTAATTAATTTCTGCCACTTTTGTGTTTTGAATTTTGAAAAATGGATTCCATATTTGGAATCATGATTTCCAAATTGTGTAAATAGGTAACTCTTATTTTTAGACATTTTGAATAATTACTTTGGTAAATATTTTATTTACCATGGTTAAAGGGTAAAATCCGATAAATAAGGGTAAACAAATAATATTATAAAAATAATAAATTACCCTAAAACATGTACTAACCCTATGTTTTGATGAATGTCCAACCATGGTCATCTTTGGTTCGATTTTGGGACCCCATGAAGCCACTTGTAGGTGAAAAGGACACTTTATGTTAATTAAGTTAAAGTAAATACAAAAATGGCATAAGCATATATCTTTTAGAAAAACAATTTTTAAATAGGGTTATATATGTTAGATGTTCGACTATAAATATTCATTATAAAGATAAAAAGATTTCCTAAATAATAGTATTTTATTTATAACTTTTAGACATTTAATAATTAAATTTATTTATGACACAATATTGATGTAGTATTTTCCTTATTAATGAAAGAATCAAATAATTGGTATTATAGAAGTTAAAATATATATAATTTGGAAGTTTTTATTCCATAAAATACTTTTATTGGTTAATATTAAATGTTAGGATTGCTTAAATGAATTTTTTACTAATTAATAAAGTTTTTATGACTTTAACAAAAATCAATTGTTGAATAGTGTCAAAATTGACATAAATGAGTTTTTAAAACAAATATTATATTATTAATTGATATTCTATTACTATAAATCTAAGGTTAGACCAAAGGAATTATATCATGATATGTGTATCTTTAATGGAACAATTAGGGGTATATTGTATGTTTATAGTATGTTTATTAACTATATAATATAAAAATACAAAGTAACATGGTAAGTATCAAACTAAATAACTAAGAGTTAAAACTAAAAGATAAGATTAATATAATGACCCAAACCGGTCTAAATTATATTTTTTGAAAGGATTTCAACCTATAACCACCTTATAGTTTTAATAATTCACTTTTTATCCATTATAAATATAATATGAATTTATTGTAAAATAATACTTTAAGTTTTTTCAAAAGAGCCCCTCCTCCCCCTTATAAAAGGACACCACTTATAAACAATTCTTTACACCTTAAAAGTCTTTTGGTTCGGCCAACCCCTGCCCAAATATTCTCTAAACTATCCTACTTTCATCCTATATGCCTTAGTTTGATCATAAATCCAACCTAAGGAGCCCTTTTGATCAAATCAAAAGGAAGAACCCGAAGAAGAGGTAATGATTTCACCACCCTCTTTCAAGTTCCTTTCTTCTTCCACTTCCTTTTTCTTTGTTTTTTCCATTCTAAAATAATAAATCCAGTATCTTATATAAAATGTGATGTTATTATAATTGTGGTACAACCAAATTCATTATTCTATCCACCCTTTGAATGACATGTCACCATACGTGCGTACGTACGGCTTACCGTCTCCACGTCGTGGTGTAATTGTTATTCAATACATTATTATTCGGATGGGTATAATAATGATGTGTATTTGATGTAAATAATAAGTATAACATGATAAGGATTCTTTATATATGATATACCATCCAATTATATATTATTTTAATATCAAAAGAATGATATTTTCGCTCGTGCGTACATATGGATTACCGTCTCCATGACGCGATGAGATTCATTTCAAAGTTCACCATTCATCAACGATTATAAAAATATATATTAATAATAAGTATGTAATATATGAAATAATAATTCTACTGGAGATATATATATTTATATATATAAGTATTTATGTACATACATATATCTTATTCACTTACTTCCGTTCAATACTATATGAAAACGGAAACAGCGTTTATGCGTATGTACGGACTACCGTCTCCATAAACGGTGTTTTACATTTCATATATATGTCTATTATACATATTTATATTCTAAATATATATGATATAAAAATCATGTTTTATATTTTGGAAGTATTTAAATCATGATCTAAGTGATACAATCAAGAGTAACAAGTTAAAACACGTACGATAAAGAACGCGATTATTACCTGAAATATTAATATAACATGGAAATTATTATTAAATGGGTAGTATAATGTCATAAATGAATTATTTATGATATAATAAATATTAATATGGTTCTGGTATAATTTAATAATATACTATAGTCTTCATACGAGAGGTTAAATGCACCCTCGACTAAAGGAAAGTGCAAGGTAAGGGGTTTTCATCTCACTCCTTATTCCCGTGAGATTTATGCCATATTTCCACCACTACCTTTTGTGTGGTGTATGTACTGCCCATAATTGTATTCTTTGTGTAATAAACTTTAATTTATGTGTATTTACATATTCATTGAATGATACCTCTTTCATGGGGTGTATGTTTCGTAAGTTACCAAGTTGGTAAGGGTTTGTTTTACAATCTCATTATTATCCGAGGTTGTTTTTATGTAAGTATCTACTGGGACATAATTTTTATCCATGTCCATGTTTCATAAAAGAGTTTTTAAAGGGATTATTTTTAAGGTACTTTTTACTAAAACATTATTTTAAATTTTTTCAATATTTATTCTCTTAAATCTTTCTCATAAATGTCCATGTTTTAAAATTGGTGTTAAGGATTTATTGATATAGACATTAATGTTTTAAAATTATAATTTCTTTTAAAAGTATCAAAGTGGTATGGGAGACTATGATTTAAAAATCTATTTTCCAAATGGCTTCTTCACAAGTAGTGTGACTTTTAAATGTTTTCAAGAAAAGGGGGGTATTTCTCTCAAATAGTTTTGATGATTATTTTCATCTATGTCAACATCCTTCATTATTCTCGATTGAGGTTAATTTGTTACAATACAATATTCTATATAGTATTTAATGAGTTATTTTTGATAGTTGATGTGCTATTTTTATACCATTCATAGTTTTTGGATAAATTATTTACATTTCTTATGCTAGTTTTAATACGAATGTTTATGTTATGTTTCAAACATTTCATATGAGGAATGCATTGGACTTAGTAAGTGACGGGTGGAGCCCACTATACCTCCTCGATGCATCGGTAGGTCTCATGAGACAAACTAGTGTCTTGGCACAAGGCCTTGACAAAATCTTATTTGTATTCTTGGCACAAGTCCTTGACTATGTGGTTATGATAGTCTGGCATTATAAATTCCATCATTATGAAAGTGGTTAGGGATATTGCATGTGATTATTAGACTAGTAGAATATCTATGTGGATAAGTAAATGGAATTACTTCATTTTATTTTGGCCATATTATGATGAAGTTCTAGTTTAAAAGGCTTTTGTTTTAGTTATACATTGCCTTAAATGTTTATGCTTATTTGTGAAGGTTTCCGCTGTATTGTTATCCTTACTGAGCTCTCCCCTTTCTATGTTTTATTTTTCCCAGGATTCCATGAAGTGTATTGTTATTGATATACAGGGTTAAGACAAGGGAATAATGATGTTCATTAAGGATTAATTATGCTGTTTTGTATGTTATGAAGTGTAATGTAACATTCATGTATGTAATCTATTTTCCAAGACTGCTAAACTGATCGTTCCTTCGGGACTTGATTCATTGTAATCATGCCAATGTATTAAAATAATCCACCGACTCTGGGTAACGGGGGTCGGGGCATTACAGTTGGTATCAAAGGAAGTTTAGAAATAACCTTGCAAGCTAGATTTAGATAAAATCTAATTAGAGCACATATCCCTCAGATAGAATTTGAGGATTAGTATAGAATAACTTCCTAGAATTTTGATTTTGTAAAGATTTTGTGAGTTTTCCGAGAAATACATCCCTGTTTGGATACGAGCAGGTAGAGGTGGCTCTAGTACAAATGTACCTAGGGGTAAAACCCGGAAACACCACTTTGAGCTAGACTCGAACGGGAACTGGTGCACGAAAATGGGTCATGCTGCACTCTTGGTTACGACACTCCTGGGGTATATGCTTAGGATAATTCTCATTTTATTTACAAACCATTATGAAGGGTTTATGAGTTTATACTTCCTCAAAGAAGGCATTTTTATGATTATGGATTATATCCATAAACTGTTTAATTTATATTAAGTGTTTTACCAGTTTGGGATTATGTATTTCTATTCATAAACTAATCTAGTGTATTCCATTGTTTAGAAATGGTTCCCAGTAGAAGGAACGAGAACTCCAACAATATGCATGATTTTAAGTCTAAGAAAGATCATATCTTTCATGGTATTAAGCCAAAATTTAGAAGGGAAATAGTCTCCCACGTATTATCATCATATGAAGAAATAGTATCATGTGTTGATAAGATAAGTAAAGAATTCTCTGAGTCCTATGGCATTGAAGGGAAGCCAGAGAAGGATAGGATGATAGAGAGAAGGACAGATAAAGGAAATAAGGTAAAGAAGGATTTTCCCATATGTAGTAACTATAGAAATAATCACCTAGTAAAATTTTTTAAGGGAATGGGAGTATGTTATAAGTGTGGAGAAAAAGGAAACCAAGCACGTGACTATAAGGGTAAGAAAAAATTTCAAATGTACAATGCTTCATCTATAAAGAGTTTGGAAACTACACAAACCAATGTCCCAGTAATCAGACTATGCCGCAAATGATGCTATTGGATAATAATCAAGTTATGATACTACCACAGATGAAGAGGAATGACTAGTGTTCATTTGTTGTTATTATGGAATTATTTCATTGAAGTGTTGTATCAATGATGTTCTAGAAATAAATAATGACTGCACTGTAGTGCTATTTCATTAAGGATTTGAGATTTTATGGTACTAAGAAAAGTGACTCAACAGTGAGTTAAACTTTTTGGAAGTTACATGGTTGAATGATAGATAAACCTTAATATGGTCCTAATATTGTGGTACTGATTTTGGAATAAGATGTGGTTGATTTGGGTAAATTATATTGGATATTCTTGACTTCCTTGAAACTGATCAAAGATTTGTATATTCCATAATTGTTGGAGTTTACAAGATTTTTGGATGGATGAAGTATATTCAGAATTCTATAAGGAATAAGGGAGCATGAATGTAATCAATAAGGTTTTATGGTAATTCAGGATGTTTCAGTGTTTTAAATGAATACATGATGAAGGTATTCACATGCTATTACGGGGTAAAAAGGATCTACATTATGTTTACCTTTCATATAAATTTTGGAATGAGAGTTTACAGAAGTATTTTTGATAAGTATAAAGGTTGGAATGGATTATATTTTACATTGGATACTATTGTAAAAGTTATTTTTGGATATTTATAAAAAGGACATCACGTAGACTGTGTGACAAACCGCCGCGTCGGACAAAGTTTCAGAAATCAAACCCAAAAACATAGTGCAATTGGGATTTATCGCCTACCACTAGACTACGTGAAGTCCCTGGTGTGTATAATGTAGTTTTTTTTAAAGTTATGATAGATGAATTATAAATTTATTTTTGGAACCCGATACAGTTAGGATAAATAGAATATTTTTGAGTTCTATTAGCTTTTGGAGTGAAAGATGGGTTTGTGGTAAAAATTTATTAATGAATGAAAGTCTACATGACAAGTAAGTATATTTCCTTACATTATAAGTAAATCTCCTAAATAAATTCATCAGCTTTATGAAAGGTAACTTAAAACAAAAATGTTTTCTGTTAAATTTTCCTTCTGGGGAATCAAACATCATTTAACCAATCACAAGTTTGGGATTTTCCTGTAGTTAACTTTCCCCTAATCTTGTTTTCTATAACTCTCCATCATACCTTGATGATTTTTTTCTCCTCCATATCCATGTTTTCAAAGAATCCTAGTATGGGTTATCTTGGGTGACCTTTGTACTTCTCTTTCCTTCTTTTAAAGTTATATTTTTATTAACCCTATTTCCGATATGGGTTTTCCACAAAGGTATTTTCTATTTTCAACATTTTATTTTCGAAGAACATTTTCAAATTACGAGTAAGAAATTTCTTGAAGGAGGGTAGAATGTAACACCTCAAGCTTCCACGGTACGTTTCCCTTTGAATAATACAATAGCTTTCATTGTACGCAACTTCGAGATTTGAACACACTGTGAAAAATCAAAATAACCGTTATGAATACTAATACCCACTTTTTGAAATTTTATAAATTTTATCTTTCAAAATTGACTTCATTTTTGGATTCGGAATATCAAAATTAGCCTAGGGTGAGATTTTGGTCTTTTTCTGAAAAGTTTCAATTTTTGATGAATAGTGAAAATTACCAAATTTTAATTAAAAAAAACTTTTTTATTCGAAATAATTAATAGTGATAAATTATGAATTTTAGTGGTTTAAAAGTATATTTAGAATATATTTTTACCATTTAATACAATGTTTTTCATTGGAAATAATTTTACATTTCAACAGGACATAAACAAGTGTCAATCTTTTGATA
Organism: Viscum album; assembly: GCA_963277665.1. Classification (NCBI taxonomy): domain Eukaryota; kingdom Viridiplantae; phylum Streptophyta; class Magnoliopsida; order Santalales; family Viscaceae; genus Viscum; species Viscum album. The sequence goes on along the minus strand of OY728141.1, from coordinate 472,690,339 downwards.
GTTATTATTTCTTAAAAACACGCTTTTTGTTTTGAAAGCGAGAATTAATTTTAAATTAATTTCTGCCACTTCTATGTTTTGAATTTTGAAAAATGGATTCCATATTTTTAATCAGGATGTCCAAATTTTTTAAATAGGTAACTCTTATTTTTAGACATTTTGAATAATTACTTCGGTAAATATTTTATTTACCATGGTTAAAGGGTAAATCCGGTGAATAAGGGTAAAAAATAATATTATAAAAATAATAAATTACCCTAAAACGTGTCCTAACCTTATTTTTTGATACATGTCCGACCATGGGTATCTTTGGGTTGATTTTGGGACCCCATGGAGCCACTTGTAGGTGATAAGGACACTTTATATTAATTAAGTTAAAGTAAATACAAAAATGACATAAGAATATATCTTTTAAAAAAACAATTTTTACATAATGTTATGTATGTTATATTTTCGACTATAAGTATTCATTAGAAAACTAAAAATATTTCATACATAATGGTATTTTATTTATAATTTTTAAATATTTAATAATTAAATTTATTTATGACACAATAATAATGCAGTTTTTTCATTATTAATGAAAGAATCAAATAATTGGTATTATAAAAGTTAAAATAAACATAATTTGAAATTTTTGATGCCATGAACGAATTTTATTGGCTAATATGACATTTTAATACTGCTTAAACGAATTTTTTTAGAATTAATAAAGTTGTTAAAACTTTAACAAAAACAATTATTGAATAGTGTCAAAATTGACATAAATGAGTTTTTAAAACAAATATTATATTATTAATTGATATTCTATTCCTAAAAATATAAGTTTCAGCCAAAGGAATTATATCATGATATTTGTATCATTAATGAACCACTTTGGGGTAGCTTGTATGTTTATAGTAAGTTTATTATCTATATAATATAAAAATACAAAGTGACATGGTTAGTGTCAAACTAATTAACTAAGAGTTAAAACTAAAATATAAGATTAATATAATAACCCAAACCTATAAAAAATCTATTGGTTGAAAGTATTTCGACTCATCCCCACATTATACTTTGAATAATACACTTTTTATCCATTAGAAACCAAATATTAATTGATTATAAAATAATACTTTAAGTTTTTCCTAAAGATCCCTTCCTCCCCCTTATAAAAGAACACCACTTATAACCAATTCTTCACACCATCAAAGCCTTTTGGTTAGTCCAAACCCGGCCCAAATAATCTATCAACTATCCTCCCTTCAACCTAGAGGACTTATTTTGATCTGAAAGCCATCTTATAGAGCCCTTTTGATCAAATTAAAAAGAAGAACCCAAAGAAAAGGTAATGATTTCACCACCCTCTTTCAAGTTCCTTTCTTCTTCCACTTCCTTTTTCTTAGTTGTTTCCATTATAAAATAATAACCCCAGTATCTTATATATACTGTGATATTATTATAACTTTGGTACCACCAAATTCATTATTATATCCACCCTTTAAATTACATGTCACCATACGTGCGTACGTACGGCTTACCGTCTCCACGTCGTGATGTAATTGTTATTCAATACATTATTATTTGGATGGGTATAATCATGAGGTTTATTTGATGTAAATAATAAATATAAAATGATAAAAATTTTGTATATATGATATACGATTCAATTATATATTATTTTAATATCAAAATAATGATATTTCCGCTCGTGCGTACATACGGATTGTCGTCTCCACGACGCGATGAGATTCATTTCCTAGTTCACCATTCATCAACGATTATAAAAATATATATTACTAATAAGTATGTAATATATGAAATAATAATGCTACTTGAGATATATATATATATATATATATATATATATATAAGTATTTATGTACTTACATATATCTTATTGACTTACTTTCGTTCAATACTATATGAAGACGGAAACAGCATTTACGCGTACGTATGGACTACCATCTCCATAAATGGGGTTTTCCATTTCATATAAATGTCTATTATACATATTTATATTCTAAATATATATGATATATAAATCATGTTTTATATTCTGGAAATATTTAAATCATGATCTAAGTGATACAATCAAGAGTAACAAGTTAAAACACGTACGATAAAGAAAGCGATTATTACCCAAAATATTAATATAACATGGAAATTATTATTAAATGGGTTGTATAAATTCATAAATGAATAATGTATGATATAATAAATATTAATATGGTTCTAGTATAGTTTAATAACATACTATAGTCTTCATACAGGAGGTTAAACGCACCCTCAACTAAAGGAAAGTGCAAGGTAAGGGGTTTTCATCTCACTCCTTATTCCCGTGAGATTTATGCCATATTTCCACCATTACCTTTTATGTGGTGTATATACTGCCCATAATTGTATTCTTTGTGTAATACACTTTCATTTATGTGTATTTACATATTCATTATATGATACCTCTTTCATGGGGTGTATGTTTCGTAAGTTACCAAATTGGTAAGGGTTTGTTTTACAATCTTATTATTATCTGAGGTTGTTTTTACGTAAGTATCTACTGGGACATATTTATCATCCATGTCCATATTTCATAAACGAGTTTTCAAAGGGATTATTTTTAAGGGAATTTTTTCTAAAACATTATTTTAAATGTTCTAAATATTTATTCTTCTAAATATTTCTCATAAATATCCATGTTTTAAAAATAGTTTTAAGGATTTATTTATATGAACATTAATGTTTTAAAATTAAAATCCCTTTTAAAAGTTTCAAAGTGGTATGGGACACTTTGAATCAAAAATCTATTTTTAAAATGGCTTCTTGACAAGTAGTGTGACTTTTAAATGTTTTCAAGAAAAAGGGGGGTATTTCTATTAAATACTTTTGATGATTATTTTCATCTATGTCAATATCCTTCATTATTCTCAATTGAGTTTAATTTGTTACATTACAATATTCCATATTGTATTGAATGAGTTATGTTTGACTGTGGATGTGTTATTTGTATACCATTCATGGTTTGTGGATAAAGTATTGACATTTCGTATGCTAGTTTTAATACGAATGTTTATGTTATGTTTCAAACATTTCATATGAGGAATGCATTGGACTTAGTAAGTGATGGGTGGAGCCCTCTATAGCTCTGTGATGCATTAGTAGGTCTCATGAGACAAACTAGTGTCTTGGCACAAGGCCTTGAAAAAATCTTATTTGTATTCTTGGCACAAGTCATTGACTGTGTGGTTATGATAGTCTCGCATTATGCATTCCATCATTATGAAAGTGGTTAGTTATATTGCATGTGATTATTAGACTAGTAGAATATCTATGTGAACAAGTAAATGGAATTACATCATTTTATTTTTTCCATATTATGCTGAAGTTCAAGTTTAAAATGCTTTTGTTTTAGTTATACATTTCCTTAAATGTTTATGCTTATTTATATAGGTTTTCGCTGTATTGTTATCCTTACAGAGCATCTGAGCTCACCCCTTTCTATTTTTTATTTTTCCCAGTATTCCAAGAAGTGTATTATGATTGATATGCAGGGTTAAGACAAGGGAGTAATGATGTTAGTGAAGGATTAATTATGTTGTTTTGAATGTTATGAAGTGTAATGTAACATTCATGTATGTAATCTATTTTACAAAACTACTAAAATGATCGGTCCTTCGGGACTTGATTCCTTGTAATCATGCCAATGTATTAAAATAATGCACCGACTCTGGGTAACTGGGGTCAGGGCGTTACAATGTGAATTGGGTTCATTAATGATCATTTTAAATTATGATGTTCTTCGAAGTGATATTTGATTAATTTGGAAATTGTATTCGATGCTTATTTGTATGCCACAAATTCCATGTATTATGCTATCAGGGATAATTTTTTATATTCCCTTACATGTAATATTTTATAAACAATGAATATTTATTCCATTACATGTGATTATGATATTTGATATGCGTGGTATGGTTTTCAAATTTTATTCTCATGAACTCACTCCCTTTTATTCATTTTATGATTAATTATCTCCCTTTTTAAACTTTACTAATAATTTCTGGTCGCACATTTTATGCTTCATTTCCCCATTTAATTTTGATTTCTAATATGCACTATTGGTCTAAGAAGTCGGATAGTTATGAATAAAATGTTGTGATAATATGAATCTTTCATATTTCTAATTTCATATGATTCCATGTTTCTAAAGGCACTATACTGTTATGGTTCTCGGGAATGTGTTTGTGTAATGTAATAAATTTTTAAAAATTTATGTAATGTCTATGTATGTGAATCCTTAATATTTTTCATATATTACACTTAAATTAAATCATACATCCATAATCATTTCTTATATATTAGTTCAATATCTACAAAAAATAATTCTGAATTTGAACTCAAGGTAAAATAGGGCTCCTTATATTTTCTTCTCATTCTTAGACTCCTGATTATAGAATCTATTATTTTCAATACTATTATCCTTTTAATTAGTAATATATATCATATAGAATATCCAGCCCTTGTTTTGGAATTTCTAATATTATTGAATAAATATAAGTCAAACAAAAATAAATCACCATCCAGATAATTCCAATAAACATGTTATACAATAAGATATTCAAATTGTTTTCTGAAACAACTATTTATGATGTAATGTCATCAAAGAAATTGAATAGTCATTTCAATATCTAATAATTTTATATAGTGATGTTATATAAATACCCATATTCTAATATGACGATATTTGAATGAATATTGGTTAATTTGTTAGTATTAATCACAATATAAAAATTAAACAAACAATGTATTCATTATTTGTAGAGAGATCCACCAATGACCTCCTCTCTTAATTTCAACAGAGAATCATAAAATTATATATATATATATATTGTGATTTTTCTTTTGACAATATATATTTTGAGACAAAACACATTTATAACACACTATTAATAATCATAAAATGATTAGAATTTGAATTCTAGAAAATAATAATAGCATATAATTGACCAATTAGGATACTAAAAATGTATCTAGAATGTTTCAATTAATATAGTCATTTGAATTCATGGAAATACAAAATTATATGGCATTATTTTTAACTTTTTGAAAACATTACTTCCAAAATAAAATTCATGGATTTCAATTCATTTTTATTATTTTATGAACATAGAACTAGATTGGGAAAATTTATGATGATCCTTAGGATTATCTTCTATGAAATTTTTATTCTCATAATTTGACAAAGAAATGTATCTTAAATTAATTAAATACCAAAAAAAGATATCTCACATTATTAATATATATATATTCACTCTAAATGTTATATAAGGATCAATGTCTAATAAATATAAAAATCATATGTGGCTTAATTTATTACAGGACTCAAAATCATACATATCAAAAAATATTATACTGTAAAACATCATATATAGATCATGAGTATTATGTATCACCTAAAATAATATACTAAAATAAAATATAATATGGGCTTACCATAATTACATTATCAAACTGAAAATATATAATGTAGTCTCAAACATATTATTAAAACACAACATATAATGTGATACCATTAAAACTAGATTGAAATCCATATTGAAAAGTATCGATCATCTTAGAAACATTCAAATTATTTAATATAATAACCAATTATCATGCAAAAAATTTTAGTCATTCTTAATAGCAAACAGAACCCTTCAATTATTTCATGGGGTTTATTAGTTTCACACTCTATATTTTTCATCAACATAGTCCATCTCATTGAGATCCCCTCAATTCCATTAATAATTGTATAATTTCTATTGGAGTCGATATGAACATATAATAATATAAAATAATATATCATCTTTATATATGAATATTTATTACCTTTACAAATATTAAACCCATAAAAACTCATAATTATATATTTTATTTTTTGAATATAATTTTTTTTTAATTTATATTGGAAAAAACATCAATATCTTTTACATGTTCTCATCTCCTAGTAAACTTCATTGAAATATTATAATTCATTTCTCCTTTCATGTCCCATTTAAATGGTAATTCCAAAATGGTGAGATTAAATACATTTTAATTTTAAAAATGAATGATTTCAATCAATAATCATATGTGACAATAATATTATTCTATTGTTATAAGGATAGGATATAAACATTTAAAAACATACCAAATATTTCCAAGAACACAAATCGTTAGTAATGGTATAAGAATTTTTCCTACAAATTAAAAGAGTAATATATGTGTATAATCCACAATAATAAATCACGATCCATGAAAGATTATCATAATCATAATTGAAAAACATATGAAATACACATAAACTTTGAAAATAATTTCCATTTATAACAGTTATCTTCTAAAACCATAATAACACATTTGATAAGTCCCATAGTGGATGTGGTTCATCCCCAAACCCATAAAAATTGAAAAAATTCCCACAGTGGATTGTGTTCACCCATGATTCCATTTCATATAATATCATGAGATACCCTACAATACCCCATTAATTGGAGGTACATGTAATTATAGTCCATATTTTCATATTATTTAAGACATATTTATATATTTATAAGTTCCATGACATCATAAAAATAGTCGTTTTTAAACATTTAATGATTTACCCAAGGAAAATAGATTCCTTTCATGGGAATTACATTAAACAATTCATAATACATCAAGGTAAATATGGTGGATCAATGAATAAGATAATATCACAAGTGTACCATAACGAACATAAAATGATATTTTTGAAGATTAAAAACTAACTTTAAATTTTGTTTTTAGATTTATTTTATAAGAATGATTAAATTAAAATTTTCATAAAAAATAATTATCCCTTGAAATTATTTGTGATCAACATTTTCAATCACAGAAATGATGATTAATAAATAAGAAATATCATAATGTAAAATATTTTGTTCTCATGGAACACATTTAATGGTGATACCTTCGTCAAAATGAAATTCATGGAAAATGTTAAAATAATTTACTAGAAATGTTGTAAAAATATTAAAAATATTAAAAAATAATATTAATCATTATTGATGAATTAAGAAGATGATCTATAAAATGAATATTTATAAGGATGGTGATGATTCAAATATAAAATTTAATGGTGGGGATACATTTTTTATAATGTTAATAGTGCGTAAAAAATCAAGAAGGGTAATGAAATTGAGAGGGGACATGTCAAATATCTATAATTATGAGATGTGAAGATATTAAATGGGGTTTCTAAAGTAAAATTTGAAAACAATTCCTTGTATTTTAATTCTATCATGAAAATATTGATTCAAAAATATTATTTTAATGAAACCCTAACAACATCATTACCAGTAAAATAGAAAACCCAGAAGGTATAACATAGGATAAATTATTTAATCCATTTAATTTTATGATAATTAGTTGAAATTTCAACCATTGGAAGTATATACATAAAAAAAATAGTGGTGAAAATGATTAATATATTAAGGATGAATAATTGGAATGAGGATACCAAAGCTATATTTCAACTAACATAAAGAAAATATGATTTATATTCTATATAAAGAAAAAAACATGTCAAAAAACCAATTTTTTTTAAAAATAATTCAAATTAGATTTTATATTATTCAATTCCATAAATTCACTTCATTTTTATTTGTTAGTTAATTTAATTTTTATCATCATGTATCCATAATTTTGATCCATTAGATAGGGTTTTGTAAAAGTGGTTTTACCCTAATTATTAGATTAAAGTAAATATATCCTAGATTATAAATTATGAATAAAACTTTTTTCTTCAATTATTTATCTATCCATTTTGTTCAATTTGTTCAATCAATGGTCGTGGTTTATTAGTATAATATTCATTGTGTACTTTTTTGGTTGATTTACCTATATTAATGGAAAACATTATAATGAAAATTTGATTTTGTGTTTTCATTTAACAACCATATAGATTTAATATATTACTCATTAATATCTAATATAATCATAAAATATATTTTATAATTAGTTCTCTATGGAAATAACAAAAATAAAAGAAACACTTCATGGAGGGTACTATTCAAAGAAATACATGGATGATATTTTAATTTATCTACGAATTGAATGAAGCTATAAATTATTTTTAAATATTATAGTATTAATAATACTATTAAAATAATATTTTTTAACTAAATAAATATTTATACTACAGTCTATGTCAGATTATGAAAATTCATACATTTTTCTCATAGAGTAAGTAGTCCACACATAACATAAACGACGTTCTCAATTTACAAATGGTTACGATGGAAATAGATAATTATTGTTGAATAAATAAAAAGTAGCATTAAATAATTAATGATAGATATGTTATTATTTTAGGATGGTATAATAGGTTTTGTGGTTTTTGAATGATAAATAATGCAATACAAAAAAATGATTTATATGGAATTTTTACTTTACCCCTTTGAAAAAAATAAATTTAAAATAAGACTAGACCCTAGAGATATCGTCATATGTTGATATTAAAACCGTTAATACTTGGATATCATATTTTTTAAGGGACATGGGTATAGTATCCATTTGAAATAAAAAATTTAATGTTGTTTCAAGGTGGTATGGAATTGTCTTTTCATAATTGTGAATATTTTGTAAAACGACGTGCCTTATAAAATGAAAGTGTCTCCAGATGGGGGAAATAGTGCATATGGGAAGTGTATAGGTTGATAAAACCCTTCAACGCCAACGTAGAGAAATATTTTGGGAAATTTATTCCTTTATTAACATGTTTTAACTATTACCATATTTTTTATTTACAAAAGATAATAACTATTAAACCCTAATTACATATTTTTAAAACTAATAATAATGGAACCATTATAGATAAATACAATTTCATGATTCCACATATGAAATCAAATTTGTAATAAGAAAAATAAAATTATATAAAAATAAATCATAAACTAATAAAAATATAACAGACGAATATGAATTATTAAAAATAATAAATAATCCTTCAAAATTTAAAACATTGTATTATAAATTAATATTAAGTTTTTTAAATATATAATTTTAGTTATAAAAAAATCATTGTCAATAAAATAATTTCTTAAAAATATTAGCCATTTTTAAATTCTAATCATGAAATAAAATTTATGATATTTTTAAAATATATATTTTTCACTATTCACTGATAAATATATTTTTTAAAAATTTCATTGAAAATAATCATATAAAATATCGGTCTATTAAATTCAAAAAATTATGTCTGTTTTGTAAAATTAAATTAAATTTTTTTTTACATTTAATTTAAAATGAAACATATAACAATAACACTCAATTTTTTTGACAATACCATTTTTTCCTAAAATAACCTTGTGTAGTAAATTTATTAATAATATAACTTATTTGACTTATTGCATTAAATTTTTTTGTATGGTGATATAAATAATTTTCTATTGTAAAAAGTTAATATTCACTTTAGGTTGGTGTTTTGTGCATTCGACACTATTTAAATGGTCAGATTTATTAAGATAATAGATTCTAACGGCTTTGAGTGTCACATTTTACCACCATATAAGAATTTATCTGTTGAAATTTTAATATTTTTATTGACAAAATAATGGATACATTAACCTTATTAATTTCTTGGACTCCCATATAGCTTCATATAATATATTTTTTTAGAAAATAATGATAATGTTATTGATCTATTTATGAAACACATTATTTTCATGATAGAGAGTGTCAACTATTTGTTTCTCATTGAGAAATTTATTATCTTGTAGTATAACCTTAGAATTTAGTACATGTCAAAGATTATGGGTGTACTTCCCTAGAAAGAGATAAATAGTACAAATTCTGAATATTGGAGATTTTTGTGGATGTTAATTATTATTATCTACCATACTGATATGGTAAATAATCTCAAAGGGACAAATATATCTAGTGCATAGATCCAAACTATCATCAAATATCTTAAAAATATCCATTGAGATATTCATAAAACTACCTAATCACTATCATTTAACTCTATATCTCAAAAAAATAAACAAAACTATTTTATAGACATTGATCTTCCATTATGTACTACTTAAATAATAATCCTATTTATTCATTTTCCTAATCTATATCATGCAAAAATATCTGATGGTATCTGACTTCACACCAGTATAATGGTGTTTTACACATGTTTCTATAGTAGATTTTAGAAGGATCCATCAAAATGATCTGGTAAAATATATTATAGTATGAATGTTTTATTATATGAAGGAATTGTTCTAAAACACCATTTAAATTTATATATAATGCATGATCAAAGAATATAATGTTTTAATGATCTACTCGAGCTTAAAATCTGTTCAAGGATGTTATACAGTGTTAACAACCAAATCAATATTCCATTCTTGTGATATAGTTTCTAGAATTTTAGGGTTTATATTATATCACAATCAGATACAATTGAGTTTCTTACAGCATGAAATCATACATATTCATTAATTATATCATAATATGTTGTAAAACATAGTAATATTCTCTTTTTGAATTACTTTATAAGGATATCAACTATAACCAAAATGTTATTATCATGGTTAAATGTCTTGTAGAGTCCTATGATGAAATCCATGGTGATGTTTTAAAATATTTAAATTTGAATTTGAAATTGTTTCATCAATCACATAGAAATATGACAATTACCCTTAACATGATGATATAAATGAACTCAAGATACATAATAAAAAATTTCACATTTAATGATATTTTATTAGAAATGATGTATTATGTCACAATACATCCTTTTATGTAAATGGTTTATAGTGATTGATTATAAATATGATTCATAAAATATATAATTCTTTAATTCATGTATTAATTTGCCCGATATTAGGATTCAAAATCTAATAACACCATCATGGTCAGGATTGATCTCCAAAATATCTTGTACCTTCTATTAGGGTTTTCCATCCTTTTTACGCACCTACTTAATTTTTAAATGGACCAATGGTTGACCATTACATTGAGTATGAAATGATTTATCCCCATTAATCATGATTTCATTGTTAATAATCAATATATCTATCAGTATAAAATCCCTTTCAATCCGTATCATATACAAACTAATATTTTCCATATGAAATAAAGCATATCCTCCATTTTTATAATCATAGTGTGGTAATCTATCATTTTCCCTAAATCCTCAATCTACTATGAATATTTCTATTGGTTAATTTTAAATTATTTCTATATAAAAAATATACTTCAAGATTTTATTATATATAAATATATATCACAACTTTCACCATAAATACAATTATTCAATATTTTAAAATAATAAAATATGGATTGAATTTATGAATCATGTGTTTTGTACTCTTTATCATAAATATTATATTTTCATGAGGAATATATTACTACTCTCTCAATCTATATGAGAACGTATATAATTCCATTTTTACATGTGTAAATGTATTTCACATTCTATTATCCAATATAAGGATGTGTAGGTGCATGTGAACATGATATCCACATCTTAATTTCCTTAAAATTGTTTTCAAATACAGATGTCAAAAGGAACATATATCCCCTCTAAGTCAACATAATTATATGATTTTATTTCCCTAATAAATTTCTTAGAAACAATAGTTTGTATGTATACGAACAAAGAAAAAATTCATTCCCAGCCAGTGTGGTTATTTTAAGACACTGTTAAAAACCTCTGTGTTATATTTTTCTATATATATACAAAAAATAGTTATTAGATGAACAAATGGTGATACTCTCAATAGCTGTAATTCAAATTTTCAATATTTTCAGACATTTTATCAATTCTTTATATCTCTATCAAAATGTATACATGATCATATTTCTATTCCATTGTGTTGTAATATATAATAAAATTCAATATTAAGGTGACAATGTGTTAATATGTTAGATCCAATAATTTTTCAACATTTTCAGTTCAGTGATATACCCTTATCATTTGGTTTTAACCCTTATTTATCCTAGTTGAATATTTCTAGAAAAACATTTATTTTACTATTTGAGGGTACATATAATTACTATAAAATTAAAAAATAGACATTAATGCCTAATTTTTTATGTTCTTAATGTTATAAAATCCATTTTTCTTAATTTATAATTTTATAAAAAAAATTATCATTTAATATATTAATTTTTATTTCAAAATAACTTTAATTTCTATTTCGTTGTTCATTTCTATGTCATTTAAAAGGATCATTTAAAAGATATATATTCCAAATATATATTTTAATACATTCATTACATGTCAAGTACATCTATCAAATTATTGTATGAAATTTAGTATCACAAATCATATATAATTTAATATTTTAATATTAAATTTAATATTTCCATTTGTTAAAAAATTACTACATCATCATTGAGAAATATTTTAAGTATTTATATCTTCCAAAAATTTAATAACAAATTAACAAGGTGAAGAAATATATTTTTTGTTTTCAAAATAATATTTATAGTAAAATATGTCCCCATGGTAATGCCATATTAAAATATTCACCTTATTAAAAAAAAGTGTGACATCTTTGACATTTCATTGAACGTAAACACTATAAAGGGAATAATGTCTTCCATTTGGATTATAGAGAATTTAAAAAAAATCCAAATTATCATTTTGATTTATTATATGACATCAAAAAAAATATAACATTTTTAAGGATAACATTTTAATATTTATAATTTTATTTTAACTCATAATTAATCGATTTACCCTCAACCGTGGTAATTAATGTAAATAAAGTTACTCATTATATTGACCAAAAATAAAAGGGATATATTTACATATTTTATAACTTCTGATTCCATATATTTAATCGAATTTTCAAAATTCACAACACATAACTGAATAAAATTAATTTGAAAAAAATCTCATAGATGGGGTGAAAAAAATGTTTTTAAATTGAAATGTGTAAATTTTCAAAATGATTTTTTATCCACATTCTAGATGAATAATATTCTAATGATTATTATTTAATTATTATATTTATTATATACTTAATATTACATTATATCCAATTTAAAATTTAATTTTATCATCATAAATCCTTTTGATGAAAATCCATTTCTAAATTAAAATGCATCATTTTTTACTATTCATACAAACATGAATCATATCTTGAAAATATTGAAAAATCAAAAATTTTAAAATTTTAAATTCTTATTTTAAAAAGGAATTTTATTTTATGAACAAAAATTTATATTAATATCAACATTTTTTTTCATAACATGTCCTCCATTAAAATGTGGTAAAACATCCTTTTGAGAAATATAATTTTTCATGCATAATAGTGCTTATGTATTTATATTTTGTAAAAATAAATAATGTTGAAAATTATAATGAAGATATAATTTCTAAATATCATAGTGTTTTAGCACTATTTATCCCTTTTAATTTAACGACTAGTTTATAATAATATTTTATTATTCACTTATTCTTGGTGATGCATCCAATGTATGCTTTCAAAATGATTATCTTTAAAGAGAGACATAACATGAAATCATCGAGAGTAAAAATTATTAAATATTTTTATTGTTTCATATATATTTATGATAATTTCATAAATCATTTTTTCATTCCCATGTATAACATCAGTCACCAATGAATTAAAAACAAAAAAAATATCATGCACAAATTAGGAATCATCTGCATGTATATAAGGTTTTATATTAATAGATAGATTTGTATGTATCTAAAGTTCTACATCAATGGTGCCTTCAAATATTAATACCATAAAACCATATTTAGTTTTTTATTACATTTTTTTTATTCCATGAAGCTATGCCACTCTGGAATTTATCATCATCCAGGAGAGACAATATCTATTTTAATGTCAAAATTGAACCCAAAAGATGGGATTCATATATATCCTTATGAAAGGAATTATTACCCACATTTTTTCTCCCACACAATAGGAAACATCATTCCTTGTAAATTATTGTCATGAGAAGAAATCTATGTGGTTTAAGATCATGCAGAACAGACGCATAGGTGGAGGGTGCCTAGTCGAAGTCTGGTGTTGGGAAAATGCTGAAGCGGCCTAATGTGTATTTAATATTTGTGGTAACCCACGAGGGGATATGATCTCACTCGAGATATTGTCCAGTATGGTTTATGTTTAATAGGGCTATTAGGGAATATATTCCTATATGTTGTATGTGACCCTACAAGATGTATGACCCATTGAAGATTACAGTGCATTTAGTGCTTTTTTCCCCCATGAGGATTCATATGTGTCCTGATTAGTCGGGATTCAAAGAATACGTAGTTGAAAATGGTTCCTAATGGGTATTGAAGTGAATATAGTCCTTTTAGAACCCCTGGTTTGAGGAATGTAGCCATTGTTTATGTTTTTATGTTTTTAAAGTGCATGGGATGAGTTGTGAAGAGGTTGGGGGAGTTTGGAATGTTTTTGAATAAGATTAAAGGCTTTTATTAGGGAGCACAGTTTTAGCACGGTTAGGGGAAACTATGCGGGTTCTCTAAGAAACCATGCAGGGGGAGGCAGTATGCTTCGCACGACCTGCACACTGTTTTCCAAACCATGTGAGGCAACCGTGGGGACCCCTCCCTTTGATACAGTGGCGTGCGCAAGGTTAGAGCACGTTTTGACAAACCATGAAAACTAACCATGTGACCAAATAAAATAAGGGTTTTTAAATTATGGATTTTTTAGACTTGACCTATTTCACTCCCAATCTTCTCCCACTCAAGCCTCACTCTTGATTTTTGGTTCTCAGAGGTTTAAGGTTCCCTCCCACTCATTTTTGAAGAGATTCTAAGAGGTTTCTTGGTGGATCGAAGGCGGTGCTCCTCAGGTGAGTCCCTTTTTTGGTTCATTGAGTTTTTTGATAGGGTTAGCCTTCTCCCTTTATTTTTTCCCTATATCTACAAGGTTTTCATGTATATCTTGGGTTTTGATTCCTTTGTGTGTTAAAGATTGAGCATTTATAAGTTAGGTAAGGGTGTTTGAGGCTGTTTCTAGGAGGCGTTCACTCGATTTTGAGTGCATTTGGGAGAAGGTTCGATTTCGCCAAACCCTAAGAGGTATGTTGCTTCTCTCTCGACTCCACTTTGCTAGAACATGAATCTTGGTTATAATTAATTTGTTTGGATTGAAATAAATTTTGTTTTTGATGTGTGAAATCAGTTGGAAATACCCTATGGATGTTTGGGAATTTTTGGAAAAAGGCGCTTTGTGGTTAAATGCCCTTGTTGTTGATATAAAAATGGAGATTTTAAAATGGGTATTTGAGATTGATTTGGGAAAATAGTTGATGAAAATAGTTTTCAAAAAAAATGATTTTTTATTGAAATGCAGTTGGGCATGGAAAATGATTTAAGGGTGGTTTCAATAAATGGGCGATTTTTTGAAGTGGATTGACATGTGATGGAAATGAGTAATTTCATATTGTTTTGGCCTTGTTGTGTTATGCTTGGTTATGTCTTGTTTTAATTTTGTGTGGAAGTGGTAAGGAAGTACCACTATAAAAAGGGGATGGATAGTGGACGGAAGGGCCACCATCAATAGCAAGTGGGCGGAAAGTGCCACTTGGGTGGATTGGTAATGAATGGGTTAGATGGGAAGTGCCACCATGGTTTGTTGTGTGCTCTGTTGGTCATGTTTGTAGATGGAAGTTGTGAGTGAAATATGAAAACGGTAATCATCTTGTGTCATGGTTGAATTTTCTTCCTTTCATGGCATGGTAGATTTGGATTCCTTGTGTGGCATGTTTGGCTTATGGCATGTTTGGATTATAAACAATTGGTAGCTTGGTTTTTATTTATATAAAATGTCTTATATAAATGTGATAATGGTTTTATACTAGTGGAGTGTGTAGGGAAGTCAGTTGGGGAAATATTACTGAGTTTTTATACTTACCCACTACTTTGGCACTTTGGTGTCTTTGCAGATGTCGTGTATCGTGACACGGGCCAAGGTAAGGAATCACCCTCCTTTAGTGGTGCATTGTGATGTTTTGGTGGTTCTTGGAGCTTGGAGCATGGTGTGGAGCTATGGTGGATTCATGGCTCATATTGT
Organism: Viscum album; assembly: GCA_963277665.1. Lineage (NCBI taxonomy): Eukaryota > Viridiplantae > Streptophyta > Magnoliopsida > Santalales > Viscaceae > Viscum > Viscum album. The sequence continues at coordinate 472,674,314 of OY728141.1, read as the reverse complement.
TTTGTTTTTTAGATTCTACTTTGTACTTTCATGTTTTGTGGAAATGTCTACTTGAATGGTTTTGGGGTTTGTGATGGAATTGTTAGTATCACCTGGTTGGGATTGAAAGTGCATGAATATTTAGTTGTTGGTTGGTTGGGTTGGGTTATCTTCATAATGGAAAATCATTCCCCACTATTCCTTGAATCCCTCGATATATATTTCCACCATTGGTGCCTTGGGAACATCGCTTAAGGCCAAGTAACCCTCACCGCCTCCTCAAGACAATAATGTAGGGGTGGGGTGTTATAAGTGGTATTAGCTTTTTCGGTCCTTTGGAGTTGATTCTCTGATTTGGAGTTGACATTAGTTGTGGTATATTCCTTGAGTTGGGATGGTATCAAGGTGTAGGAATGTCGAAACATGGCATGTATAGCATAAAAGGATGTATCTAACCCTTTCATGCTGAAATTAAAGTTACCAGAGAGTCGAGTACATAAGTGTTTTGGAGACACTTATAGGCATTCACAATCTCACTGTCATCAGTGTATCCAAAGATATGTGCATGGGATATATGGTAGAAAGGACTTCCCTCTATGATGCATATTTCATTGGGAATAACGATTTATCTGATGAATTGAGAAATGATTTTTCAAATGTATGAAATTGTAATGTTAATGAATTTCTTAATTTGAAAATGATTTGGTTTTCAAAAATGGTGAAACATGGCAAATGTGGAAAGGTGGAAAGCCTCGTTTTGATAGTGTTGTGTAATGAAATTTGAAATGGGAATTCTTGATATCTAAGGAAGTGAGATTCATGGTTGTTTGTTTTCTGTTTATTGAAATGGCACTTAATAGGCGTCCTAGAGACCAACCGGAAGTGGCCGATGAGAACATGGTTTCACATGAGCCCCCGGAGAACTAGTAGTTAGACTAGATCATAGTGCACGCTTTCTAAGCTGTGGGATGTGTGAATAGAGAGAAAAAGCATGTTGATTATGCGGCTCAGTTTCAAAAGTTGGATCCACCCATCTTTAGGGGTGATTCAGACCCGGAAAGGGAAGAGGTGTGGCAGTTGGGAATGAACAGAATTTTCGAATTCTTGGGGACGCGGGTAGAGATGAATGTAAAGATAACAATGTATAAGGTATAAGATATTGCTCTTCAGTGGTGGGAGTTGGTAGCTCAAGTGGGGATGGACCATAGAAATAAGTGGGAAGGCTTTGAGGAATTTTTTAATAAACAATTCTACCCACATACGTTCAGAATTCAGCGCAAACCTGATTTCTTTAGTTTGAAACAAGATCATATGTCTGTGAGGGAGTATGCAGCTAAGATTATGAGCTTAGTGAGGGTTTCACCTAAGGAGCCGGGTAGCACTTCATTAAATGTAAGGATATTCGAATAGGGGTTATGGAAAGAGATCTAATCAAAATAGTAGTGTTGTTTTTCAGTGATTACACAGAGATGGTGAATCGAGCATCGGTGGCTGAGTGGGATCTGTTGCGAGCTCTAGGCAGAGGAAGCATGGTGGTACCCATGGGTAATAGTGGGAACTCTAACACTGGGTTCAAGAGGACGAGGGACACTTATTCTCAGGGCAGGAGTAAGGAACATAATTTAAAAGTAGGATCGGTAAATCTTCCTCTAAATCCCCATAGAAAACCAGTATTTTTTCAGTGTGGCTCAAAAGAACACATCAAGTGGGACTATACAACACAACCTTGAGCATGTCACAATTGCAAGAAGATGGGGCATCTTCAGTTCTATTGTAATAAGGCTTTGAGGTTGGGTTCATGTGACACTCCTCAAGGATCACAGACATCATATGCTTCAATGGGATGGGGGAAGCAACATACCCCACGTCAGCAGGGAAAAGTAATTCATAGTGATTCTTGGAACACCACAACTCCTCAGTAGGGAAAAAGAGAGCAGAGTGTGGAAACCAAGGCATTGTTCAGAGCCGATCAGGCTGTGGTGGATGATCATTCGAGACCATCCATGGTGTAGGGTACTATTCTTTTAAATGCAAACTTGATGAACGTTCTATTTGATACGGGTACATCACACTCTTTTATTGCTGCATATGTGGTTGAGTTGCTGGGTTTAAGGGTGGAAATGATGCCTTCAGTTTAGAAGATTTAAACTCCTCTAGGTCTATGAGTGTGTCTAGCCTTATTATGTAGAGCATGTTGTATTGTTGTGGATGAGGTTGAGTTTTTGTGTAATTTCTCAGTGCTTGAGATGGATGGATATAATGTAATCTTGAGAATGGATTGGCTTTTGGCGTTTAAATCCCACATTGATTGTAATGCGCGAATAGTTTATTTTACGACAAACGATGGCATTAGACATCTCTTTAGAGGAGATAGGCATGAAAGGCAGGGCGAAACAAATTTTTTGGCACCGATAGTGGGCATGTTATCTTAGCAGTTGGTGGTGTTGTCGTTGGAGTCTGTAGAGGGTGTCGACTAAAGTGTTCATCCAGATGTGGTGGATCATTTCATTGATGTTTTTTCTGAAGAATTATTTAGGTTACCTCCCATAAAAGAAGTGGAATTTATGATTGATCTCCTTTTAGGGACCATTCCAATCTCACTTTCATCTCACCAAATTGCACCTACTGAATTGTGGGAATTTATAATCCAGTTTGAGGAGGTAGAAAACAAAGGGTATATCCAGCCAAGCACATCTTTGTGGGAAGCATCAGTGTTTTTTGTGAAAAAGGTGGACAGAACATTGAGGCTATGTGTTTATTATCGTATACTTAACCAATATACGATAAAGAACATATATCCACTTCCATGAATTAATGATTTGTTCAACGGGTTGAAGGGATCCCAGTGGTTCTCCAAGATCGACCTGAGGTCGTGATATCATCAATTGTTGGTAAAGAAGGATGATATACCTAAAACAACTTGTAGAAGTAGATATAGCCATTATTAATATGTGGTTATTCCCTTTGGTCTAATGAATGCGCCAGCAGTGTTCATAGAATTGATGAATCGGGTATTTCAAGGATATCTAGATTCATTTGTGGTGGTGTTGGTAGATGGTATTTTGGTGTATTTAAAGACAAGGGTGGAGCATGAGAAGCACTTGGAGACAGTGCTGGGGATCTTAAGAGACCATCGGTTGTATGCCAAATTTTCAAAGTGAGACTTTTGTATACAAGAAGTCCAATTTCTTGGCCATGTGATTTCTAAAAGGGGTGTTTCAGTGGATCTGAAAAACATAGAGGTTGTTATCTCGTGGAAATTTCCAAAGAATTTGTTTGAGGTACAGATTTTCCTTAGTCTATCTGGGTATTATTGGAATTTTGTTCATGATTTTTCATGTTCGTATTCACTGATAAAAGATTTGACAAGAAAAAATGATCCATTATAGTGTAATGAACATTTTCATCGGTGTTTCGAAGATCTAAAGGGTCTCCATACATCAACACCAATCTTGATTTTTACAGAACTAGGAAAAGGGTACATGGTGTATTGCGATGCATCGGGATCAAGGTTGGGGTGTGTTCTCATGAAAGGGAATCATGTTGTTGTGTATGGCTCACAATAGTTGAGGGTGCATGATGAGAACTACCCAACTCATGATTTGTAATTGACAGCAGTGGTCCATGCATTGAAAGTGTGGCATCATTATCTCTTTAGTGAGAAATTCACGGTATATACAGATTATAAAAGCTTGAAGCACATTTTCTCACAAAGGAATTTGAATGTAAGGAAAAGGAGATGAACCGAATATCTCCATGTGTTTGATTTTGACTTGATGTACACATCAGGGAAGGGATATTTGGTGGTAGATGCATTAAGTATAAAATCATATGCTCAGGTGGTGAAACAGGCATCGGACCAGTGGTAGTTGATGTCGGTTATAGATGACATGCAGTTGGAATGTGAGGACCAGGGTGATAGAGCGGTCATCTTTCCGGTTTTGTTGATTCTTGACTTGGTTGGATGGGTTAAAGGGGTACAAATATCTGATTCTGATTGTGTGACCATGATGTAGAAACTCAATGGTGAGGAGACAATTAAGGGTTGGAAACTAAATGAAGATTCATTTTTGTGTTTTTGGAATCAGATGGTTGTACTAGTTACTTGTCAAGAGAATCATCTCAGGGAGTATCATCATTCCAGGTGGGCTATTCATCCTGGTATACAGAAAATATATAAATCGTTGAAAGCGTTGTTCTGGTAGGCTGGTATGAAAAGAGGAGTGGCTGAGTTTATTTCAAGATACTTGAATTTCTAGTAGGTCAATGCAGAGCATCAGAGACCAGCAAAAATGTTGCATTCATTACCAATCCCTATTTGGAAGTGGGAGAAAATAGTGATGGATATTTTCAAAGGTCTCCCAAGAACGGTCAGAAAGCATCATTCCATTTGGGTGATAGTGGATTGGCTAATGAAGTCGGCCCATTTTATTCCAATTCTTGAATCTCATACGGTGGAGGATCTATCCAAAATCTATATCTAGGAGGTGGTAAAGAGGCATGGAGTTCTAGTTCCGATTGTATCCGATAGAGATCCAAGGTTTACATCTCGTTTCTCAAAATTCTTACAGAAATCCCTTGGAAATAAATGACCATGAGTACAACGTATCACCCTTAGGCAAATGGTCAATACTAGAGGATGATGAAAACATTTGAGGATATGTTATGGGGTTGTGTCGTGGATTTTGGTGGCTTGTGGGATGGGCACTTGTTTTTGTTTGAGTTCCTGTACTATAAAAGTTATCAGGAATCCATACATATGGATCCATTTGAAGCATTGTATGGGCGGTCGTGTCATTCTCCAGTATGCTATTTTGAAATGGGTGAGTCCTCAATTGTTGGACCGAGCCTTGTCTAGGAGACTATGGAGAAGATCAAGTTAATTAGTGAGAGAATAGAGATGGTGAAAATTCGTCATAAATCGTATGTGGATCATCATCGACGGTCGTTGTCATTCGAGGTGAGTGATCATGTTTTCTTGAGGATCTCTCCAAGGTTGGGACATCGTCGGTTTGGGAAGTATGTAATGATATCTCCAAGGTATATTACACCTTTTGAGATTCTTGAGTTGGTTTGTGAGGTGGATTATCATTTGGTTTTTCCACTTAGGTTTAGTGAGGTGCACAATGTGTTTCATGTGTCGCAGTTGAAAAAGTATCAGCCAAATCCGAGCCATGTTATTCTATGGGATCATGTTGTTCTAGAGTCGGATGCTTCATTGGTTCACATGCCAGTGTGAGTTGTGGATAGGCAAGAGAAATTCATGCAGGGTAAAATCATCGGTCTAGTTCGGGTTTTATGGAAGCATGGCCAGATCCAAGAGAAGACTTTGGAGCGGGAGAAAGAGATGGTCGAACAATGGCCCGAGCTCTTTTGGCAAAGTGTGGGTTCATGACATTCCGAGGAGGGAAAGCCCAATAGTTGGGAGAATGTAGTACCCTAGGTTTGAGTTATGTAGCCTTTTTTATGTTTTTTTATGTGTTTAATGTGCATGGGATGTGTCAAGAAGAGGTTGGGGAAGTTTGGAATGGTTTAGAATAATTTTGGAGGCTTTTCTTAGGAAGCAGAGTTTGAGCACGGTTAGGGGAAACTGTATGGGTTCTCCAAGAAACTATGTAGGGGGAGGTAGTAGGCTTCGCATGGCCTACGCATGGTTTTCCAAACCATGCGAGGAAACCATGTAGACCCCTACTCTTGAGATAGTGGCATGTTCATGGTTAGCGCACGGTTTTTCAAACCGTACAGACTAACTGTGCGACCACATAAAGAAATTGTTTTTAAATTCAGGCTCCTTTGGGCTTGACCTATTTCACTCCCAATATTCTCCCACTTGATTCTCACTTGGTATTATGGGTTCTCAAAGGTTTAAGGTGCTCTCCCACTCTTTTTGGAAGTGATTCGAAGGGGGTTCCTTGGTGTATCGAAGGTCGTTATCCTCGGGTAAGTCACTCTATCAGTTCTTTGAGGTTTTGGTTAGGGTTAGCCCTCTCTCTCTCTCTTAGTTTCCAAGATCTACAAGGGTTGAATGTAGATCTAGTGTTGTATTGTCTTTGTGTGTTAAAGGTTTATATTTTTTATGTTAGGGAAGGGTTTTTGAGGTGGTTTTGAGGTGGCTTTCACCTGGTTTGGATTTTGTTTGGGTGAATGGTCGATTTCACCAAACCCTAAGAGTTAAGTGGCTTCTATATTGACTCCACTTTGATAGAACATGAAGCTTGGTTACAATTGTTTTGTTTTTCATGAAATTAATTGTGTTTTTGATGTGCGAAATTGGTTTGAAATCCCTTAGTCGTGTTTGGGAATTTTTGAAAAAAGGGGGATTTTTGGTGAAATGCCCTTGTTATGGATTTAAAAATGGAGATTTTAAAATGGGTTGGTGGGATTGATTTGGGAAAATGGTTGATGAAAATGGTTTTCAATAAAAATGTTGTTTTATTGAAATGCATTTGGGAATGGAAAATGATTTAAGGGTGGTTTCAATAAGTGGGTGATTTATTGAAGTGGATTGACATGTGATGGAAATGAGTAATTTCATATTATTGTGTACTTGTTCTATTATTGTTGGTTATGGATTATTTGAATGTTTTATGGAAGTGGGAGGGAAGTACCAGTATAAAAAGGGGATGGATAGTGAACAAAAGGGCCACCATCAATAGCAAGTGGGCGGGAAGTACCACTTGAGTGGATTGGTAATGAATGGGTTGTATGGGAAGTGCCACCATGGTTTGTGGTGTGCTTTCTTGGTGATGTTTGCAGATGGGGCTTGTGAGTGAAATATGTAAATGGAAATTGGCTTATGGAATGGTGGAATTGGATTCCTTGCATGGAATGGTTGATTAGGATTCCTTGTGTGGCATGTTAGTCTTATAAACAATTTATAGCTTGGTTTTTCTTTATATAAAATGTCTTTTGTAAATGTGCTAACGGTTTTATCCTAGTGGCGTGTGTAGGGAAGTCAGTTAGGGAAATACTACTGAGTAGTTGTACTCACCCCCTGTTTTGGCACTTTGGTGTCTTTTTAGATGCCGTGTATCGTGACATGGTCCAAGGTAAGGAAACACCCTCTTTTAGTGGTGCATTGTGTTTTTTTGGTGTATCTCGGAGCATGGAGGTTTGTGTGGAGCTGTGGTGGCATCATGACTCATGGTTTTTTGTTGTTTTGTTTCCTCTTTGTACTATGATGTTTGGTGGACATGTCTACTTGAATGGTTTTGTGTTTTGTGATGTAATTTTTAGTATCACAATGTTGGGATTGAAAGTTCATGCATCTTTTGTTGTTGGTTGGTTGAGTTGGGTTATCTTCTTAAGGAAAAATCATTCCCCAATGTTCCTTGAATCCCTCGGCATTTATTTACAGCCTTTGGTGCCTTGGGAACGTCGCTTAAGGCCAAGTAACCTTCACCACCTCCTCAAACCAATGAGGTAGGGGCGGGTTGTTACTGTCTTTAATGTTATATATGGACCAAATAAGAATATGTCCCATAGAATATTACAGTGCATTTTCGGTGTTTGTTTTGGAACATATAGAAGATTCTTATCTATCTCATTTTACAATGAATCAAATCCCATGTAGTTAGGATAGTTTTTTCTTAAAACGTGTTGGATTCCCAAATGGTTTTATTATTCATGGGTTATATACCAAATGGGTGGCTCATAATTTTGGAATAGTGAGTAATGTCTCAACTCAGGATGTTTTAGAGGTTTTTTTGGGGAATACACCAACGGAGGAGGAAAAATATTTTTGTTACATGGTTAGAGATAATACCTAATGACAAGGACCATTTTCATTGTATCATATAGTGGTAATTATAAATACTCACTTCTATGAATACCCGAGATATACAGAGTGTGAGAAACAAGGGCAAGCGGTATATCTAAAAACCACACAATCTCACTAGACCACTGGTGGATGAGGTGTGTGCCCAAATGAATAGTGAAAGGGAGAGGGAACTGGAACCCATCGCCAATATATTTTTTATATTATATTCCCAATGTGAGTGATATAGGGAGAGTGGGTTAGGGGTTTTGATATTCCCATAAACTATTTGGTTTTGGTAATCATGATATTTACATTGACTCCTAGCTACGACACAATAAGAGAAGTGGAGCATGAGTGAAGTCTCCATCAAGAAAGGATAGGGTCTTACTCTTAAAGTAATTACCTTCTCCTTATTCAATATAATATATAAGGATGTATCATTATCCATAAAAAGGAATATCATGCATGATCCTATCCTTCCACACATGTCTTAGGCAGTTCCAAGTGAGTACTTCCAACGGAAGGACTCACATTACTGTAGGAATGTATGCTCGAATGAATTATATGGATCCCCATTATTTATGATGTTACAAATAAGACCTCCTTTTCCCTGGATACGTATTTTCAAGAGGACATGTTGATGCATACAATAATTTTATTATAAACATGGTGGTATTTGGAGATACCTCAGCAGTGGTTCATTAAACGGTCTGTGGATGAGAAAATATGGGCTACTACTATAACACCTCTAGAATCCCAGAGCCAGTGCATTATTTTATTACATTGGCATGATTAAAAGGATTAATATCCAGAATAAAGTATGAGTTTAGAAATCTTGGAATGATATATTTCATAAACGATACACATAATACATTGGGATATAGAAATTTGAAAAATGTTACATAAAAATGATATAAACAACATACATGAAATCTTAATCAAATATTTATCCTTCATTAACTCGAGAAATGAAACATAATTAAGGTGAGATCCAATGATCAGTAAATTAAATTGAGGAAGATTTAATAATTATTCAATGAGAATAAATAACATGGGATGGTAAATAACTGATAAGAAATTCCATTCAAATAACTAGATATTGAAAAAAAATGTTAAGAAACTAAAAAACATTCAATTTAATCAATGAATTTAACTAAAATATATCCATAGATATATCAATGAAAAATATCATGGATGAACAATAAATGAAACTAAATGAGGTAAATTATTTCTCAATGGAAATCATTTCTAAGGCACATGAAGTCCCATATAGTGAATACCATTCACAAGATGGTTAGAAATTCCTGTATAAACCTGTTTTATTTTTCCATTTTTTCCCATGAAAACCTGTCAACGAATCATGGAGATATATAATGTATGGGATCCACATATAATTGTAAATACAATAAATTAATTATATTTAATATTCAAAATAATATAGCTTACCAAATTACATTATTTAATGAGAAGTAAGGATTTATTATTTATACTGTGGTCAATCAAATAACTGTCGAAGTTATCACCTTATGTAATTTGACATACTACTTGTGAAATACTAATATTCACTATATAATAATATTGATATTGAAGTTAATTTATAATGAAAAATTTTATTACAATTAAGATATTATTTCTATATAAGGTTAATATACACAAAATGAAGTGAGATTTTGAGGATAATCCTTATGAACAATGTTGAGGATAATAATGTCTAAACATTCCAATGTGTCCCATACTACTTTGAAAGTATTTACTCGTGATATAATGAATCTTATTACATTAAATAAAACTTATAATATCATTATATTAAATATATTGTTGATATAACAATTAAAATATTGTATATACACCAAATAAAAGTGAATCAGATCATAATAGAAAATAAGCATCAATGAAATCTTATTTGAGACAAAATTCCCATAACATAACCTTTATTTTTTGGGTGTGTGTTATATATAAACCAATATTTTTTTTAAATATATTAATAACATTAATAATAACCATACTCATTTTCATAATATCATATATTAACATTATTTAATATTTAATTGCATATTTGTTAATAAACAATAGTTAATTTACTTATTTTGGTGGTTAATTTCCTTATTTTATCATGTATGTTTTAACATGTTGTTTTTTATCATTAATTAGATCATGGTTTCATCATATATTGAATATAAACTATGAATTAAATATAATTTATAATCAGTAAATATGTATTCATAATAATGTATAATAATTGGATCTTATAAATGAAGTGCACATCTCATGGAGACGGTAGGTCGTACACTCGCATGAATGCTACTTTCATTCATTGTTGTATTAAAAGAATAAAATATTTATGATAAATATGTATATAATAATTAGATTATCATATATATGTAATATATTACATTTTTTGTTAAAACCACCTTTCATACATTCCTTATAGGGCATTAATGAGCCCTATCACTTTGAGGGGGTGGTAGTCCACACATCATCAAACCAAATTATCATATTTATATATGATGGAAGGAATAAAGGAATGTCCAAAATTATTATTATATATTCATAATGTAATTATATATATATCAAATAAATCATATATTAACATGTTTTCCATAAAAATGTCCACCATGATAGGTGGTATAGGATAAATGAACAATCATCATTTTGGGAGGCAGTAGTTCATCGCTCATAGAAATTGTATGGAGATTAACAAATAGAAAGAGGTGTGTGTAAGTGTTGTTAAAACCTTATAATAAAAAATTCAAAGTATATTTATTATAATTTTTTTATACAAGAATATAATTATAATAGTATACGGAGTGTAGAATTTAAATTAAACAAAAATGCTTGAGAGTAGGTGTTTCCTCTTAATCGGGTAACTTCATTTGGTTTATACCAAAAGGCTTCCTTGGAAGGCTTTAATACCAATGGAAGGATTCCCAGTTGAGGTGTGGTATTTAGGGAAGATATTTCGGTATATCTTGTATGTTATTGATAGGTTTGAGTGGTTTCAATGAGTGGGATAGTGGGTGTCCATTTATAGGGAAAGAAAATTAATAATTTGGAATTTTGGAAACAAAAATTGGTGTGCATAAGTAACTATATAAAAAAGTCATAAAAACCCATAAAAATCAATAATGGAAGTTTTATGGTGTATATATTTCAATATTATGTGTTTTATGAAAGCTTATAGGCCATTTGGGCCTTTTAATTAATGGTTTAGTCCTTTATTAAATATAATTTTAACATAATAATTTTAATTAATTTTAACTTAATTCTCTATTATTTTTTTCCAAAAATAAATTAAATATCCTTAGACATAATAAATTATTCTTATTATAAATATGGAATAAATTTTTCTAATTAAATACATAGAATTAGTAGAAATTAATTTAAAATACATCCCACTGGTGGGATGGCAAGGAGGGTATTGAAAGTAAAAAAATCCAAATGTTTTCTATATTTTTATAGTAATATTTATTGTGGAATTGATCCAATGGAATATATTGATTCATTTGGTAAAAATAATATATAATTAAACATTAAAACCAATCCCAAAAATAATTATCCTTATTAATTTATTTGATGAAAAATAAGTTTGGAATTAAAATTCAGTAACTTTTACAATTAACTAAAAAAACAAAATGCTTCTAAAAAATATCAAAAATTAACCTTAACTTAATTATGTTGTGTCTATTTCTATGATGAAGATTATTTTTTAATTTTAAATAAATTCAATTTAAATTAATTCTTATTTCAAATTTCTTCTCTATTAGGGATTGGTAAAATTGTCTTTATAGGAATATAGGTTTTTAATGTGTAAAATATGGTTTGTTCTTATATTATTCCAATAAAACCTAATGTATGAATATAAAAGATATTTGATTGAATATATATCATATATTTTTAATTAAAATCATAAATTAATTGTAATTAATTTTTTTATAAAGAAAAAAATCCTTTGGAAGCAAAAAAATAATAATATTTCTTTTCATATCCAATTGTTTCTTATTTTTGTTTATCATTAATTGGTAACCCATGACATAATTTTATATTTATATATACCATATATTATTTTATGTGAGGTAATAAAATTCATAATATTTAGTTTTTATCTTATTATATTAAATAATTATATTTTAATAGTATATTATAGTTCTTTAAAACTCGGTCTTACATGAAATACAAGACATCAAAGAAGGACACTCTTTAGTTAAATGAACTCTAACATTATGTTTGGTGAATTAAATAATATTCAATATTTAAAATATATTTTAAATATTAATTATATTTTAAATTATCATGGTATTAAATCCCATTATTCTATTGGTGTCGCTTTCCATACATATTATTGAATATAATGTTCAAAATTTAGAATTTTTGGGTGTCACAACAATTGTATGCTGGATGGAAGACATGGCAATGAAAAGAATGAAAACCAAAAGGGATCACATTCCAATTAATGTGCACCTATAATGGATGATATTCCCTTTGTGTAGATCTTTGGTATGTGGGTTTGGTTTCCATCTATGTGGAACTTTTATACAATGGTCCGGAGAATATCTGCTTAGCACTTTACTATAAAGGTCTGAGATCCACCAATGTAGAAAATTTCTACACAGGCCCATGTTCCTCCCATATATCAACCTAAAACATGGTTCAGGGATACCTCTACATAGAATTTGTAATATTTGGGTGATGGACTCCAAGGATTCCACACACATATTATTTCAAAAATGGTGTTCCCAAAGGTTTTTTGGTTTGTGGATGGATCGATGAATCCATATTTCTACTTTAATGTTATGTTGTAGTTTACCAGCTCAAAATTGATGGATCTATCCCATTATTCATATTTTTATATGTATTTAATCTATTCCATAATAGAATCACCAAATGTATTTTTATAGGGAAGCAGTTACAAACAATTGGGATGGACGGTCTTCCTTGGTGGGTTATGTAGAATTTATTTGTGACAGCCCTGTCACGACCCTTCGCAGTGGGGCTCGAGTCGCAACTCCCCAAGCTCGCCTCTAATAGGCTAGGGGCTGGTGACTAGCACTGATTAGGAATGTTAATAACATGGGAGGAATTTCTTATAAACCTATACACACGCACACACATATCCAAGCCCACAAGATGAAAAGTAAAACTACAAAAAATGGAAATGCATGCATACACTAAAAATCCCAAACAACAGAGTATGAAAGGAAAGTAAAGTACAATAAGTGCAAAACCCTGGGCCAAAAGTACAAGCCCACAAAAAGAGAGTCTGCAACAAAGTCTAACCAATAAATAAAGGTATTGGGACTGAAATCTGTAGCCGTAGGAACACACCTCAGCCTGTCTGATCTCATTGAGCATCATCCGGTCCTGGTCCGCCTAGAATCCTGTCAAAGGCTCGCTTGTCTGCAGAAGACACGACACGTGCGGGAAAATCCCATGTAGGGGTGAGTATAAAAATACCCAGTAGGACACCCCAAAACCACAAAGGAATACATAAAGGTAAAATACCAAGAAGGAAAGATATAGTAACCTCTATACAGTATATGTTTACAGAACATATAACAATAATATCCAGATATACTCATACATGATCGACCATCGCGAAACCACCACTAAGATCCAGCTCGAAGATTCCACTAAGACCGTAACAAGGAGAAGACACTCCTAGGTCTGAAGGGAGAGATACGAAGTACTCATTCCAGGAGAACACACTCCATAAGTACTTGAGAATACAAGGTTTAGATGAGGATCACAACCAATAGCTATGGGGTGATTCCAACAACTCAGTCTGAACTAATCCGCTAAGCATAGGATCGGCGCCCGGGTAAAGTTTGTCACGTCGATACCAAGAACTCTACCTAGGGTTCCAGAAATGAATAGAGGGTCTGGCTCTAAGTCTCACAGAGGGGATTCAATAACTCTATTCAGGAAGTCCTGCGGAAGGGATCATACTCTTATACATAGGAAATGATACCAGAAACCTTTAGGGGAAAGGACAAGGGTATGAACCCTAATAAATCTAGTCCAAGTTATGGAAGACAAAAGGATCAAGCCATGTAAAATAGGTTACATGTCATGTAGTAGGTTTACACACTGTGTTCCTTGACCCCGGGTACTTCCCATGTAAACGGATCACGTCACTTGTCCAAGCTATGTTAAACTCAACTACACTGCATGTAGAAGGATCACACGTCGTGTTCCCTGACTCCGGGTACTGCCTGTGTAAATGGCCCGTGTCTGAAATGAAAGTCGTGTAGGAAATCATATACATGGCGTGTATGTTGATGCACACACTGTGTCTTGTCAACTGGGAAACACCTGTGTACCGAGGTTGTATGCCCGTACACGGTGTCTGTCCGTGATGCCTGCCCATGTACTAGTACACGAGGTATCCCATGTATCTGGCCTGGTCTAGCCAGAGAAGGGTATAAATTTCATGTCCTTGGCCATATACCAAACCCATGTCTGTGTACTCCCATAGTACATTCCAGGTGGTTCGCTGACAAACACACGTCGTGTAGCCCATACTACATGTCGTGTAGTTGGGATTTTTCCAGAAACACCGTCTTCCTCCTCGCGCCTCGGCTGGATCTCCAGATCACGTTTCTCTTGTCCTTTCACCGTGAAACTCAATTTTTCTGGTCGCCTTGTCATTATGATGCCGATTTTGTGGGTTTTAGGCCTTCAATCGGCTCTGAAATCAAATTCTGGTCTCCCATGCGGAAATCGCCCGAAGAATGATATCTTATGATCCTCTTCGATCCATCCACCAAAACCATCGTCGCACCTCCGCGGGGTTGTTCCGATGTTAGATCTTCAATTTGGTATTATTGCGTCGCGCAACGGATGCGCAAAGATCCATCATTCATACCTTTGTGAAGAACATGTAGAATGAACACCAAGAACGCGAGAAATCGGGGGAGAAAAGCCCAAAAAAATTGAGAGGGATGAACCCCGATCGACGTTCATTTAGATCTTGGTTCGTCACCATTATAAGGTTAGAAAAACCCAAACAACTTCAAGAATAAAATCCCCAGATTCCCAAAAAAAATTCCATCCCACAAATACGATCGATCTGTGGGATAATATGTTCGTGGATTAGTCTGCTTTCGTCGTAGGAATCAAGAACAGGAAAGAAATCACAAGAGATTAAATTCCCTAACTGGATCTGTGGTGCTCATTGGCGAAGATCTGGTCGCTGCATCATTGTCGCTAGCGAAATCCATCAAGAACGTCGTCTCCACATAGGGGGTTTCCTCTAGAGCTTTTCCAGAGAATCCAGGGGTTTTAGGGTTATGAGGTATGTAACCCTGGACCTCTGCATAATACTTTATTTAAAAAGGATAAATGATATTTGCTGCAACAAAATTTAATTAAATATTTTATTACGGTTACGTCCAAAAACTGGATTTCACCTCCAACCTGTGCCAGCCGATGTTTGGTATCTCCTTGGGTAAACCCACTTCTCTGGACTCAACAGTACCCTCATATTTCTGATCCGAGCACCTATTCAGGATTTATTCCACTTTTTCAGGAAAACCATACGCGCGCATTATTTAATTATTTATCTAAATTCAAACATTTTTTCTGGGATCACAGGGCCTCGGAACTGCACACCGTCACAAATCCTGGTGTCGAAAGAATTCCCATATAATATTAAAAATAATACATGGAAAAAATCTGGTACATTACATCACACCCCCCTTAGGGCTTTACGTCCCTGAAAAGACAAAACAAAGGCTACTCAAAAAGATGTGGGTACTGCATACGAATATGAGCATTCCGCTCCAACGTGCTCTCCTAGAGATTCCCATGTTGTCACCAGACATGCACCAATGGAATATCTCACCCATGAAGGATCTTCTCCAACCGATCCACGATCTCCACTGGGTACTCAGCAAAGGTCACTCCATCATCGATGTCCAGCTCACCCCAGTAGATAACGTGCGGTGGATCATGCACGTATCTCCACAGCTGCGACACATGGAAGAAGTTGTGTACCCGGTCCATTTGAGGAGGTAGATCCAAGTGGTACGCCACCTCGTCAACTTTACTTAGAATCTGAAATGGGCGAATGAACCTCAGAGATATCTTGCCGCCTCAGTCAAATCTTTGTAGTCCCCGTCGAGTTGAGACCCAAAGGAACACATGGTCTCCCTCCTCTAAGTCCAAGGGCCTATATCTCCTATTGGCATAAGACTTCTTCCGACTTTTTACAGTCTTCATCCACTCATGGATGACCTGAAACTTCTTTGTAGTAGTTCACACCATTTCTGGTCCCATGAGTGTTGACTCTCCTGGGTCAGTTCAACAAAGTGGTGACCTGCGAGGTCACCCATACAAAGCCTCAAATAGTGTCATACCAATAGTGGAATGATAACTGTTGTGATAAGAAAATTGCACCAGTGGTAGGTGATCCTCCCAACTATGACCGAAGTCAAGTATGCAATCTTGTAGCATATCCTCTAAGACCTAGATGGTCCGCTCTGTCTGACCATCAGTCTGATGATGAAATGATGTGCTCAAGCATAACTGAGTCCCAAAAGCTTCCTGCAATCCCTTCCACAATCGGGATGTAAAATGAGCATCATGATCTAAGACGATCGTGGATGGTACTCCATGATGTTGAACTATCTCATGCACATAGAGGCGTCCCAAGATCTCTACTGAACTCTGCTTCTGTATGGCTAGGAAGTGGGCTGACTTGGTGAGTCGGTTGACGACCAACCAGATGGCATCGTGTCCCCTGGACGTACACGGTAAACCCATCACAAAGTCCATGGATATCCCATCCCACTTCCATTATGGAACCTCACGGGGCTGAGTCAAACCTGGTGAAACCTGGTGCTCATCCTTTACTTGCTGACAAGTAAGGCACCGAGAAACAAACTCTTCCACACTCTTCTTCATTCCTGGTCACCAAAACTGACGTCGGAGGTCCTGGTACATCTTTTCCACCCCTGGTTGTACCACTAAAGGAGATATATGGAACTCCCTCTAAACCTCCTCCCGCAACGTCACTGTTACTAATGTATGCCCTCGGAAAAGAACAATGTCCTTCATACCTCCTGAATATCCTTCGGCAGCATCACCTGTGGATATCTGGGCACGTAGAGTCTCACAACTAGCATCCTCGAGCTGTACTTACCTGACTCTTTGTAAGAGTGGAGGGGTAACAACCATCGACTGAAGGTAAGCTCCCTCATCTTTATTCACGAAGTATAACTGTAAAGAAGCCAACTACCTCATCGCTTCATACAGCAACTGCGAACTGGATTTTCTGTTGAGAGTATCTGCCACAACGTTCCCCTTCCCAGTAGTATAAATGATCTCAAAGTCGTAATCCTAGAGGAACTAAATCCATCACCTCTATCTCAAATTCAGATCCTTCTGAGAAAATATCTATCTAATACTCTTTTGATCAGAGTAGATGATAAACTGTTGGCCCATCAGGTAGTGCCGCCACATCATTAACGTGAAGACTACCACTGCCAACTCAAGATCGTGGGTCACGTAGTTCTGCTCATGTGACCTCAACTAACGTGAGCCATAGGAAATCATTGCTTGCCTCTGCATCAGGACACAACCAAGCTCGGTTCCTGATGCGTCTTAAAACAATACGTACTTGACACCCTATACTGGTAGTCTCAAGATCAGGGCGCTCTTCAGACTCTATCTCAACTTTTGAAAAGCCTGCTGGAATCTCTCGATTTATACAAAAGGCTGCCCCTTTCGGGTAAAAGCTATCATGGGTGCTGAAATCCTAGAGAAATCAAGGATGAATCTACGATAGTATCTTTCCAAACCAAGGAAACTCCGCACCTATGTCACGCTCTGGGTTGGCTCCCATGCTAGCAGTGCCTCTACCTTGGCTGGGTCCACTGCTACACCATCTGCTGAGTTAATGTGTCCCAGAAAGTGGACCTCCTGTATCTAGAATTGACACTTCTAGAGTTTCCCGTACAACTGGTGCTCTTGGAGTGTGTACAGAACCATCCTTAGGTGCCTCCCGTGCTCCTCCTCGGACGCAGAGTACACAAGGATATTATCGATGAAGACCACCATGAACCGGTCCAGATAGGGCTGAATTATCTGGTTCATAAGTCCCATAAACACTACCGGGGCGTTCGTCACGCCGAAGGGCATCACCAAATACTCATAGTGATCATAGCAAAATCTGAAAGACGTCTTCAGTATATCATCATCCTATACTCACAACTGGTGATAGCTGGATCGTAGATCAACCTTCGAGAACCATCGTGCCCCTCTTAACTGGTCGAAGTGGTCATCGATCCTCAGTAGTGGATACCAGTTCTTCAAAGTCACCTAATTAAAGCATCGGTAATCCACACATAGCCTCAAGCTCCCGTCTTCCTTCTTGGAAGACAACACTGGAGCCACCCAGGGTGAAACACTGGGTCTCATGAAGCCCTATCTCTGCAAGTCTTCCAGCTACACTCTCATCTTGCGTAGCTCTGCAGGATCCATACGATATGCTGATCCTGGTATCAGTGTCGTCCTAGGTTGCAACTCAATGCAGAAGTCTATCTCCCTACAGGGAGGTAGTCCGAGGACATACTTTGGAAAGATGTCCTCATACTCAGCCACTACTGCTGGAAACTGGAAACTCATAACATCTCTTGCACCAAGGGCTAGGCTAGCCAACTGATGTGAAATTGGTTGTACCTTCCTATGCACGAGTCCATCCTACGCTGCCTGGGTCTCCTTTTCACCGACGAAGGAGAACCTCGTTCCATCACTATGGAGACACCACACCCTTCACCTAAAATAGTCAATCTGGGCATGAACTGTGGATATCAAATCCATACCAAGAATGACATCGTAAGACCTCGATGCTACCACCAAGAAGTTCCAACTGAAACTCTCACCTCCAAGGGTCAGGTCACACTGTCTACAAAGGTGTGTGATCTCTGAATATTCTCCAGTCGGTGTTTCTAAGCGTAAGGGTCGAGTCAACGGTTCAACTGGAATCTCATGGTCTATAACAAGATAAGCAGTCAGAAAAGAATTACTAGCACATGTGGCTATCAGTACGGAAACCAAAGTGGAAAATACATAGATTGTTCCTCGAATAATTCTGGCAGTACCTGGGTCATAATCCTCCATTGCATGAAGCTGTCCCTGCCTCTGTCCACCAGCTCCCTGAGCCTGGGGTGGACCTCCTGGGAGTGGTGGTGGTAAAAGGTCAAAATTCCAACCACCTCCAGCTGCTCCCTAGCTCCTCTACCATGTCTGATGCCCCACGGATCTATCTTCTCCACACGATGCCTCTGCCTCGGTGGTCTATCCACTACTCCCATGTCGGTAATACGACGGGTCGGAAAATCTCGAGCGAGATGTCCCCTACCATCATAAGAGTAGAATAACCTCTCTCGAGACTGGTTGGATGCACCCTGAGAACCCTGTATGGTAGATCCCCTATCCTAGGATCTCCTCTGAAAACGTATCCCACGCCTGGGTCCCTGACATCGGATCCCTAGTGCCAAGGTCTCTGCTCCAGCTCGCTCACTACTGACAACTGCGGGCTGTCTCTACTCGTAAAGATGCTCTCGAACACCCAAGCCTGCTTAGGCACCCCAGTATAAGTAAGAATACTCATAGGGACGATGCTAGCTCGGATGTCTTTGCGCAAGCCCCGCTCAAAAGTCTGAGCTCTAAAGTACTGATCCCTGACCATATCCATAGAGTACCGTAAGAGGTCGGTAAACCTTGATGAATAGTAAACCACCATCATAGTTCCCTGCTGGAGGTGAAGAAGCTCCTGTATACATACTGCTCTCGGGGTAACTGGTGAAAACTCCTCTCTGAAGAGACTCTCAAACTCTGACCATGCAAGAGTCGCTTCATCGTGAGTCTGGATAACCAAACTCCACCATCGCCCTGCTAAGCCCTGCAGAAGGCTCGCTGCCAGGATCACCATCTGGTCAACTGGTGTCCTGACCAAACGGAAGACTCTGGCCACTGCCTCAAGCTAGTCCTCTGTTTCCTGAGGGTCAGGCTCACCTCAAAACCTGAGGGGTATCTGTCTCTGAAACTCATGGAGTGTGATCATCCTGTGCTACTCCTTCACTGGTACAGTAGGCACTAAACACTGCTCCACAGGTGGTGGAACAAATGGTACACCACCTGGAGGTAAAACTGGGGGATCTGGTCCCTGTATCGAAGCTTCATCACTGAGGGGGTCATCCTCATGATCGAGCTACTAAATCCTAGATGGTGTGCATCACGGAGGAATCCTATAAAGAAACAAGATGTATATCAGTCAGTGAGTATATCTAGAGAGCTGACTCAAGAAGGATATGGAAACCACAAACCATTCCTATATGATTCATGTACCATTATTTTTCCCCTGCAACTAGTGTTCTCATGTTCTGAGTCGAAAAGCAAGTTATTAGAGTCATGGTGTATGGATATGTCGGCCGCCCGCACCAACACTGGGGTCCCTGACCTGAAACTCGAACTCAAAACACTTAACAATGTTTCCCTAAACCAACTCACAGAATCTTGGTCCTAAGGTAGAACCAACCACCTTTGATACTACTCTATCACGACCCGTCCTAGTGGGTCCCGAGCTGCAACTCCCCATGCCCACCTCCAAAAGGCCAGGGGATGGTGACTATCACTGAGTAGGCATGTTACTAACATGGGAGGCATTTCCTATAAACCTGTAAACACACACACACATCACCAAGACCACAAGCTGAAAAGTAAAACTACAAAAAATGGAAATGCATGCATACACTAAAAATCCCAACCAACAGAGTATGACAGGAAAGTAAAGTATATTAAGTGTAAAACTCTGGGCCAAAAGTACAAGCCCAGCAAATGAGAGTCTGCAAAAAAGTCCAACCTGTAAAGAAAGGTACTGGGACTGAAATCTGTAGCCATAGGAACACACCTCAGCCTGTCTGATCTCACTGAGCACCATCCCGTCCTGGTCCACCTAGAATCCTGTCGAAGGCTCGCTCGTCTGCACAAGACACGACACGTGCTTGAAAACCCTATGTAGGGGTGAGTATAACAATACCCAGTAGGACACCTTGAATCCAAAATGTAATACAACAAGGGAAAATACCACAAAGGAAAGATACAATCATCTCTACATAGTATATGTTTATAGAACATATAACAAGAATATCTAGATATACTCATACATGATCGACCATCGTGAAACCACCACTAAGATCCATCTCGAAGATTCCACTAAGCCTGTAACAAGGAGAACACACCCCTAGGTCTGAAGGGAGAGATACGAAGTACTTGTTCCGAGAGAACACACTCTACGGGTACATGAGAATGCGAGGTTTAGATGAGGATCACAAACAATAGCTGTGGGGTGATTCCAACAACTCAGTCTGAACTAATCTGCTAAGCAGAGGATCGGAGCCTGGGTAAAGTTGGTCACATCGATACAAAAAAATCTACATTGGGTTCCAGGAATGAATAGAGGATCCGACTCTAAGTCTCACAGAGGTGATTCCAACAAATCTATTCAGGAAGTCCTGCTGTAGGGATCATACTCCTGTACATAAGAAATGATACCAGAAACCTTCAGGGGAAAGACCAAGGGTATGAACCACAAGAAATCTAGTCCAAGTAATGGAAGACAAAAGTATCAAGCCATGTAAAATAGGTTACATGGAATGCAGTATAGTTACACACTGTGTTCCTTGACCCCAGGTACTGCCCGTGTAAACGGCCCGTGTCACTTGCCCAAGCTGTGTAAAACTTAACTACACGGCATGTAGAAGGATCACACGTCGTGTTCCCTGACTCTGGGTACTGCCCGTGTAAACAGCCCATATCTGAAATCGAAGTCCTGTAGGAAAGCATATACACAGCATGTATGTTGATGCACATGTTGTGTCCTGTCAACTGGGAAACACTCGTGTACCCTGGTCATATGCCCATGCACGGTGTCCGTTCGTGTTGCCTGCCCATGTACCAGTACATGGGGTATCCTGTGTATCTGGCCTGGTCTAGCAGGGGAAGGGTATACATGTTGTGTCCTTGGTCGTGTACCCAACCCGTGTCCGTGTACTCCCGGAGTACACTCCAGGTGATCCGATGACGAACACCCGCCGTGTAGCCCATACTACACGCCGTGTTGTTGGGATTTTTTTCCTGAAACATTGTCTCCCTCCTCGCACCTCAGCTGGATCTCTGGATCACGTTTCTCTTGTCCGTTATCCGCAAAACTCAAGGCTTCAGGTCGCCTTGTCATCGTGATGCTGATTCTATGGGTTTCGGACCTACGATCGGCTCCGAAATCTAATTCCGGTCTCCCGTGCGGAAATCACCTGAAGAACGATATCTTCCTATCCGCTTCGATCCATCTGTCGAAACCATCATCGCACCTCTTCAGGGTTGTTTCGATGCTATATATTCAATTTGGGATCATTGCATCGCGCAACAGATGCACAACGATCTGTCGTTCATACCTCCGCGAGGAACGCATAGAACGCACACGAAGAACGCGAGAAATCGGGGGAGAAAAGCACAACAAATTGAGAGGGATGAACCTCGATCGATGTTCGTGTTGATATTGGTTCATCACCATTAGAAGGTTAACAAAACCAAAACATCTTCAAGAATAAAATCCCCAAATTCCAGCAAAAATACCATCCCGCAAATACAATTGATCTACACGCTAATCTATTCATGGATTAGTCTGCGTAAGTCATAGAAATCAAGAACGAGAAAGAAATCACAAGAGATTAAATTCCCTACCTGGGTCCATGTCGTTCGTTGGTGAATATACAGTCTCTGCGTCATCGTCGCCGGCGAAATCCATCAAGAACGTCGTCGCCGCCCTGGGGGTTTCCTCCACGACTTTCCCAGAGCCTCCAGGGGTTTCATGGTAATGAGGTCTGTAACCTTGGACCCCTGCACAAGCCATTATTTAAAAAGGATAAAAGATATTCACTGCAACAAAATTTAATAAAATATTTTAATTAAATATTTTATTACAGTTACGTCCAAAAACTGGATTTCACCTCCGACATGTGCCAGCCAATGTTAGGTATCTCCTAGGGTAAAGTCTCTTCTCTAGACGCAATGATGCCATCGAATTTCCAATCCGAGCACCCGTTTAGGAGTTATTATTCTTTTTCAGGAAAACCATATGTGTGCATTATTTAATTATTTTATTAAATTCAAACATTTTTTCCGGGCTCACCGGGCCTCGGAACTGCATGCCGTCACAAATCCTGGTCTCAAAAGAATTCCCATATAATATTAAAAATAATACATGGAAAAAAATTCGGGACATTACAAGCCCCATCATGAGGTCTTGGCTGTAAACTTATTTCTTTTTTCAGGGATAAAAAATTCCATCTTTCCAAAAAAACAACCAAAATATTTAACATGGTAAAATCTCATCATGTTCCCATGAACAATGTTTTTTTTTTGTAGTGGAAATCACCACCTTCCCCCACAAAACATTATTTTTCATTGGATTGGAAACACATACCCCAAAAACTAAATGTTCTATCCACATGAGATGATATCCCCACCAACAATAACAAATGACTATTTCATTTGTGGGAATCTATATAGAGTGTTGTGGAACCATGTGAAATAGTACTCTGCAAAGTGATATTTTTTATGCATCCCTAATACCTCCTTCAAATCATTTCATCTGATAACTAATTTTTTTCAACTCTTTAGTAGGTCTATATTACCCTTGTAAAACACATGATATTAGTTTTAACTTCCATGAAGTGTTCCCCTGACCCAATAGACATCATTCACATAGTTTATTACCTGTAATAGTAATATAATGGATCCCATGGCTTGGGTTCCATACCCATAATCACAATGTTTGGGATACCAAACCCTTATTTCTTTAATTGTAAACACAATAATATGTCACAATGTCTAGGAACTCTATTCCCGTGTATCAAAATGTAATGGATTCCATGACCAAGGACACCATGACTATGAATAGTAATATATGTGATAACATGTATAGGGACTTCATAACCATGAATTGTAGAATTAGGGACACCATCCTTTGGGACAATATTGCCAAAAATATTGAGGAAAACAATTACCATGTATATAATGACAAGAGAGATTCCATACATAGGTATAATGTGTCAATACTAACATATTTCCCATATATAATGGGTAAAAAGAGAACTGATAGCCGTGAATCATTGGTTATTATAAAATTAAATTCCAAACTGGTCAGGCCTAAAAGCATTCAACAATAAAAGTCTAGTACATAAGTTTGGAAACTCCATTATTATATAATTTGGAATTCCATTGGAAGGTCACGCCACTAAAAATTTATATTGTGATAATTCTCATAAATCTCATTCAATTATTGATTTGGTCCTAGTGTAGTCTCATGCCATTAATGTTCATTAAAGTTCACATTTTCCATTCATTGTACCTGACATTACACAAGAAATTGGTCCATTCAAAAATATATTTTTTAGTTGGGCCATGATAGTAAGCATTCCAATTTATAACATTAATATTTCATTTATCATTGACTAATTAGTTCACATTCTATGGAAAATTTCAGTGAATGTAAATTCATTGACATTTATTAGACATACTAAATGGATTGATTATTCTCAAGGGAAACAAAAATTTTATAATAATCATTCCAGCCCATAAAATATTATTGTTCAGGTTGAGGTGTCAAACTCCATCTATGTATTTGGGGATATTCTATATAATGTTAATGTTCTATGAATAAATTAATGGAATTATACATTTTAGTATAAATTTTTGAGAAGCCCATCATGCAACATAATGAAAATATTATATAAACCACAAAACATTGTGGGAAAATAATATTGAAAACATACCTCATTTTTAGTAAGTTGTACTCTTCCAAAATCATGATTTTATTTGACATGGAATGAGAGAAATTTTATGATTAGGAAAAATTTATTAAATTGACTTTAAATAGGATCCTGATATATATCATATTATATAGAAACATAAATCATGAAATGAATCCTAGGGATTCTCAAAATTATTGATATTCATCAAATGCACCTCATAGTGTTATATTTGGATCTAGAAAAAGGATAATCATCCAATGACAGTGGAGAATGTGCTCAAGGGCATGGGGAACCAAGAGGGAAAATTTTGGGTTAAAATATGTGTAAAAACATTTAAAGGTTGAGGGTAAAAGGTATTTTATCCACTATTTACGATGTCCACATTTAGTATGAACCTAATTTATATACATAAACCAACCATGAATCCCATAATTCATGAAAAAAACCCCATTCATAATTGAGAAAAATATTTTGGGCTATCCTTTCCTTTACAATTTCATGAAAGTTGTTGCGTTGCAGTAACTATTTCGGATAGGCACACATTATGGAAAACCATGAACAACCTATAGTCCCACCTTTATAATTTACCAGATAAATTTTCCACAACCTTATACCCAATAATTAATAGTTTATTATACTAGGAAAAACATCTTACACAACCATATACTATCTACTCAGGGGCCACATAGTTTACACATACCATGAGCCCTATATATTTATCTTAAAAATGTTATCTTTCAAATCCAGACTCTCATGAGACTTATCCCTGATTCTAAGAATACTCTATGGCCTCAAACTATATCCAAAAAAACTTTTTGTTTCACAACTTTCCTTATTATGTTTTGAGACTCAATTGTATATTTTTCTCATCTACAATATAAGACTATCAATTTCTATTAGAAATTTCAAACGGTTGAAAACATGGGATGGTACAAGTCATTGTGTATTCAACTTGCGAATCTCTAAAAAACCACCAACATCCATAAAATTTTAATATATTGATTTAAGGTCTCTATTTAATCTATAATGTTATGTTGATGTTGATAGTGATGGATTTAAATATGGATGTTTTTTTAATTTGTAAATTACAATTAAAATTAAAATTTAATTTGTTTTCAAATACTAGTATGAATAGAATAGGGCAAGTAAATAATATGAATAGAAGAGAGTAGAAGAATATTAACCAAAATAAATAGTAATAATATCACCATTCCCTGAATAAATAATATTTTTAGTGTTGAAGTACAATGATTTTGATAATTAATGGAATACGTTGAATATGATGGACTACTTTTGTTTTGTAAGGTGTTATGGATTTTCTTCTAACTTATGTATGATCTTACATTGATATACAAATAATTAGGTAATAATATGTGTTTAAAATTTATGTTTGATGATCATATAGAAAATTTTATTCTATAATATTTTGAGCTTATATATTCATGTCAACGAAAACATATGGTAATTTATTCATAGAAATATTGTTATTCATCTTTGAGGTAATGAAAAAATAATTCCATTGAATATCTAAATTTTTTTGTGCGATATAATTTATTTTTTCAGAATAAATTATATTTCACAACATTATTCAATAAACCATTCTAAATATTAACATTTTTTTATACTATTGAATTATATTAAAATGGAAAATTCACTTCCATATAATGTGGGAAACCATTTTTTCGACCAATGAGACTTGTAATTTATCATACCCATACTTTTTCCCAAAATGTACAACTTGTTCATTTAATTAATTTGATTTAACTTTTTTAATTTAATATTGAAAATATGATTATTGAAGGGATCATGATTTTAAAAAACTATTTTATGTCATATTATTATTAATGATACTTGAGATTATGTTTCACTAATTTCATTGAATTTTTCACATTATTTATCTTTATGTATACAAAAGAATCATTGTACAGAGTATCATTGTTTTATATTTCAATAGTTATCCTTATATTATTATTTTTTGAGAAAGAATATAACTCTTCGATATATTCCTCTATAATGTGATAATATTATATTTCTAGATATAAAATGTTCTGAAATGTGATAAAACATGGTTTTATACATGAGTACTCATATAAGATTTCATAATTTCATAATAATAATAATTTATATCAATATTTTAAAATACCTCAACATTAAATATATTTATCACCTTTATTAATATATAAAAAGTCATCATAATGATAATCCAATAGTAAAAAAAATTAATATAAGAAATGGTTTTATCATTTTCTTCCACTAATAAAATATAATCACCTTAAAAATAAGAGACAAATAATAAGAGATATTTATAAGTATTTTGAGGATAGTATATATGGAAAAAAATATTTTCCAATAATATCTTTAATCACAACTTCTTAATTTATTATATATCTAAAGGGATCACTTATTGTTCAAGCTAATTATAGTTGGTACATGAGCAGAATGGATAAATAGATACTTGTACATTATGATTCTATAAGGAAACAAACTAATTAATATTATATCACTAATATAATTAGTTGGTCTATGAATGGTTAGTGAAAATCTCGATATAAAATAACAAGAGGTGGTGAAATAAAATTATACCACAAATAACTCATTAATCAATATTCTATTATTTATTAATACATTTTTTTAATAAAATTTTAACACACAGTTGTAAAGATAAAATACTGATATAAATATTAGTAAATAAATTAATATTAGGAATCAACAATACATAAATTTTGTTTATAGAATAGCTGTTAAAAATTAAATATTTGTATTATTTCAAAATATGTTCCATTTAACACACAGAGGAACACATAGACACACACACATGTATATATTATTTTATTTAAATAAGGAAACTAATATTGTTAAAATATTCTATGTATTTCATGTACAAAAACATGACTACTCTCTAAACATGGATATGAAATATATATACTCTTGAATTAATGTAAATGGTAAAAAATTTAAAAAAATAAAATAAATACATAAGATAACTATATATATATGGATTCAACATACCAAAATGTTAGATGTTTGAGATAACTTTTATTTTTACTGATTATATTATAAAAAAGTAAACATAAAATCCATTGATAATTCTCTGAATTTATCACAATTTCGTAATTTAATCATTTGAAAAAATGTAGAAAATGAATTATATAAGTAGTTCCAACATTATAATGAATATTTGGGTCCTTATACCATGGAAATTATCAATATAAAGAATTTGACTATCAGTCTATCATCCCTTAGAAATATTTTATAAAATATTAGTATATAATCAAGACCATAATAATTCAAATGACCAAATTTATAAAAATACCATAGTTATTATTTTGAGTATTTCTGCACTAATTGTATGTCCATATAATCAAGAGACCATGATTATGAAAATATTATTATTTTTTAATGTTAAACAAAAGGGATAATATAAAGAAAACATCTATAAAAAATTCAATATATTTATCTCATCATACACTCATAAGATAAAACATCATCATAGTATTAGTGGTTTTAAACTAATGATCATCCTTAAATCAACCACTACATCATAACTCCTGAATCCCTATAATTAGAAAAAATAACAATTAAATGTTTTATATAACACATTGACCCGGATTTTCCATATAATTCCACAATACTTCCATCTTAAAAACAATAAAATGTGAATCATTTCTTATGATTCATCAATATCAAAACAAAAAGAATGATATATTTCATGAAATTAATATTAAATTTTTTAGTTTCTTCATCATCAACTATAATATCATTATAATTTTATAGAATTTTTGTGTACGATTCTAATCCATTTCTTTAGAATACCCTCTAGGGAGTAATTTTTAATAATTACCACACTCACCACATTTAAATTATGCAATTTATTACATATGAAGAACATTATTCACCATCATTGTATTAACATAATTCATCATTTTTAGTTTGTAAATTTTTTTCTATTCCATCTTTTTATACATATAAATAATCATCCCAGTTTATTGAGATATTTTCTTTGGATCTTCTTCCATAATCCATTACACATAATTTTTTAAATATTTATAATTTTATGATCTCTATGAACTTAAAAACAATGGATCTTCATTAATATATTATTTTATGTTTTCAAAAAATCACATAGTATTATTTTTTTAATCATATATAAATGTGAAAGGAAAATAATAATTAAAATTTCTTTAACTATATCCCCTATTATAATAATTTTCAAATATATAAAACCACCATAATATCCTTCACATCCAATGTAAATTTGGATCCTACAAGATCATGCCTTTTAATGAAATTAGAAAAGGCTAGTTAAACTATATAATATATTCATAATGAATATTTTTTTAAGGAAGATATAAATTGACATACAATCAACCATATTATCTTAAACACTTTATATTAATAAATAATAAACCCGATTTTCTCAAAATATACATACCATTATTTATATAAGTTATTTTTAACTTATACTAAAATACCATATTGTTTTCTATAGTTATCTAAATCATTCAACGAATACAATATCTATAGAAACAACCATAAAAATGATGAAATAATGATTTTATCTAATTTATTTATTCCCATACTTTTTTTATAATAATGTATTAATTTATTGGAGGGTTATTCAATCACCTTTACATAATAAATATTAAATCACAATGTAGAGACTTCAACATAGTGTCCATTTATCCCAAAAAAACAAATAATTAATGATCAATCACGTTTTATTTTCATGAAATATATTCTAAAATATCATCTTGACCTCTTCCAACTTCTTATTAATCATTAAAGCATGAGAAAAAAATATATCAATAGAAGTATGAAAATTATGTGTTCATACATACTCAGAAAAAATTTCCTTTTCAAAATAATCATTGAGTTAAAAATAAAAAATTATTACTCATGAAATCAAAAAATTTCCCCAACCATTTAAAAAAAGTTTTATATTAAATATTAGAGGCATAATAAAACTCATAAAAGTTTCATATAAATATTGAAAAATAATGAAATATTTCTAAAAAGTTTTATATTTTTTACCAATAAGAATTATTATGTACTTTACTTTTACAACATTATTTCATGACTACATTTCTGGAATCATAGCGTAACTATAAAAACACACAGGATGAATCGATAAATTACATGGGTAAAATATTAAAATATTCATGTTAATCCTAAAAACTGAACAACCTTTATTGTTAAAAATGTAAAAACCTTCATCGTTATAATTGGAATAATATCTTGATTACAATGGAATAACGATAACAATAAATTCTTATAATATCTTAGGATAAAACAAATTAGTTAAATCTATCCCTTAATAAACTTAATTTGAGTTATATAATTGTATCATCCATTGTCTATTTATATTTGAACCAAATGTCATCTTAAATAGTTCCTGTGAACCATAACATAATCATAACACTAGAAAACACAATTTTCTCCCATGAAAATGATTTTTTAGATATTTTTATATCCTTTTTCATTATATCCCAATTTTCATACCCAAATTCTTGTTAAAATGGATAAAATGTTTCTATTACTAGAATAAATGGAATCATATAATGGGATTTAAATATAAATTATTGTCTAATTTGTTTTGAAGTTTTTTTGACACAATATACAATAAATTTGATCATTCAGATTGATTTTTTTTCAAAATGATCCATATGATGTATGTAAAATTATTCCATTTTAATACCCTAGTAGGAAACTCTAAAGAGTCCTAAAATTTACGTTTTATTTCTTTTATATCTATAGAGGCCTACCAATTGAGCATCAGAATATTAAAAAATGAAGAAATACTTAAATAGGGGTATTACACTTCTCATAAAAGAAATAGAAGAAGAAGGCTTTGAGAATAATGATTCACGTGACAATCCAATTGCTGGATGATTTTGTGACCATCATGAGGTAACAAAAATATTCCATATGTTGTGGATAACCTATAAAAGGTCCCACACAAATCTATATTACAGTTCATAGGTTCTCTTGAATGCACTTCGGAAAACCAATGCTTTTGGGGTCGTAGACAGATAAGCTCCACTAGGCCATTTGGGTTTTCAACCGATGGGAGTCTAAAACCCTCTTCAAAAATAATTCAATAATAGGAGAACAAATTCCTAAAAATGGGAACCTCTTATGGAATTATAGGTCACATGATGCATCACCGATGGGGAGGATGACTTTCCATGACGACATCCATGAAATCTAAAGAGATCCCCAACCTTTTTAGAATAAAACAGTGGAATAAAAATTATAGGATTTTGGAGCCTCTCATTGTCATAAATGTCAAATGATAAGCCCTTATATATTCATAGATGACTATTTGGCCCTAGTAAAATACCATCCTCATCTCATGAAAGCCTTCTGGCTTATCACCCATATCATGTGAAGGACTGCAAGTGTGTCCCGAAAACCATGTTCTCTCCCTTTTGATCCACAAATAAAAGAAAACAAAATTTCTCAAGAATTTATCACACATCACAATATAACAATTATTTTTTACAAAACGCATCACCCATAGGTAGTGTATTTGTGTTCGTCATTTCACATATAATCTCAAAAGACTCCAAAATATTATTCACAAAAATAATTAAATAATGGGGAATGATGAGGGAACCTCTCATGGTCATAAAACTCTTGAAATGTGCTAATGTTATATCCAATATGGTATCACAAGACCACTTGAAAAGCCATATGTATATCACATACTATCTGAGACAAGATATATGAGATCACATGAAGGCCTTTTTACAGGCACCATGATCTAGAAAAGTCCCTTAGGCATGTCAAAATAAAAACATGGAGCTCTATTTGGAATCTCACATGACTCATAAATACCCATTAATTGGAAATGATCATGTTAGGAGAGTGTTGATGGGAAAGACTCATGGTCGCTAAAAATAAGTCAATTTGCATGAAAAGATAGGTGGTCAATACTCCACAAGATGTGTGATCCTCATGAGATACATTGTGCAATACAGAGAACAATCAGGGTTTCATGGCCTATAAATCCCTTACCATATAATGAAAAATGAATTAATACATGTTTCTAGAATCTTAAATGAAATGTTTTTTTGAAATTTAGATGAACCATTAATTGAGAGAATTCCTCAAAGAGACTGAGCATTCTATTGGAAGATCTTCCCATCATGTATTATCTATGGAATAACAATTTTGATCATGTAACATTAATAAACACTTCAAGCGATCACATATAGATCACATGATGTAATACTAGTAGGATAGGGGAAGAACATCCCTTGCATCTTCCAGATCACGTGACACTTGAAACATGATAACACATGAAAAATCATTGGAATTCATAATATAATGGCAAGAACAAAGACTGAAATATAGTTAACTAAATATAATAATATATAATATGATCTACATGTGCATCACATGGATTGTCTCTTATGACACCTTTGGGTCAAGGCATCTAGGTTTTATGTTGTCCTCCAAACATGTCATCCTAAATGTATATCACCCTCTGAGACAAGTGACACTAACTCATGTGACTTCCTCAAACTGTTTCAGCTATCTTTCTCAATGACACCAGGGAAAGTCAGCTGGATCATGAAAAACCCTCTATAAATGCCATATAGGGTCATGTTATGGCTTCCAGAGAAATCCATTTATGTATTGTGATGTCCTCCAGACAAGTCAAAACTGATCATGTAAAAACTATTCTGCATTCCTTCTAGGATATGAAATTTTTCTTGGCTGATTCAATTGGATCACAAGATTGTATTTTGATATATCATCCAAAAAATTTCCAACATGTCACGAAAAATTCCAAATATTATCAAGCAGAAAATCAAGAGATGTCTATAAGACAAGAAAACCAATTCTCAATAAAAATATAGATCTAGATTACCTTATTCATACTCAGTGTCTAAGCCTCAATCATAATGGAAACCTCAGTGTGTAGGTCACAAACAACTAAAAAATTAGGGATATGAAAGATAAAAAAACCAAGGTATGTATGACACCTTCTGAAGGCTCGAAATGTACATTAAAACACGCAAAGGGAAGTTCTAACACATAAGTCTCACACCCATAATAAATAAGGATGAATATTTTCAATCTATTGTTTCTCACAATGATTATATCTCATGTACGCTTATGGTTTTGCAATAATCATATCATTTTTATCATAAACCAATACAAGGAAAACAAAAATGTATATATTTTAATTAATGATACCACTAAAATATTTGGAATTTGATTCCTTATATCACCAAGATACATATGATTCCCTCTTAATGTCTAATCCCAAACTCAAATCGTTATATAATTCATTGTATTTCCCACCATGTCTTTGATATTTCAACCATTGAGAACATAATCATTCTCATGGGCTCATTAATATCTAATCCCCCAAAGGACTCAAAAATAATCAAACTATGATAAATCTGATTCTTTCCGTAACATGGATTATTATGACGTGTCGTTGAGACTATAGATCAAATATTCCTCCCCCAAATACCCACACAAAATTCATCTCCACATGACATTAATATTTTTGTATATTAATAGGTGATGTAGGTTTTGAATCATGAAATAACTAGAATGTGTAGGATACATAATAATGGCTCAATACCCTTATTAGAATATTAACTTCCTCCCTCCATAGAATCAAATTTTGATATATTTGGTATGGATTTAGTATATAAAGGAACTATTCATTACTAGAAAAATGATGAATATCCCCAGTTACATACATATGGAATCAATAATGATATCCTGCCTTTATTTTTCCATAAATGTGGTTTAACCTATAATTGTTTTTAGGGTAACTAGTAATGTATTATAGTTAGGAAGAAATAAAAAAACTCATCATAAATCTATAATATATTCCAAGAGTAAGAAACATTCCCCCCACCCCCCATCAAGGTTCGATGAGTCTGAATGTCCATCCTCTCGACCAATGCGAGTCCCTAATCGTCATTGGGTAAAAAATTCCATGGGATCACCTATATTTGAACAGTATGTTTATAAACAGTTTTGGATGAGGGGATCATTTGGATGTTCCATTAGAAATGAAATTTTATTTCAGTTTTAATGATAATATAAGAGATAAACCTACCCAATCAACCAACAGACCATGGAAAATGTGCATGGAGATCATATATTCCCCTTAAAAATAAATTTTTTTTACCGATGTGAGTTTTATCAACAAAAATATGATTCGATTAAAATCAGTCAAGACATTTTTTCCCACTATATAAAACTAATGGTTAAGCAAAAATAAATATTTCTAATAGAAAATTGATTGAGTTATAATCATTTCAGGTCTTATTTTACACAATTTAAGTCTAAAAAATAGTGAACTTGATGTGAATCTCTCAAATAAAAAAATTATTGGGTTTTTAACAGTTGGGCCATTAAGTTTTCCTCATATACGCATACAAAAATGGGGATCCTGGAATAAATCTATCAATAAAAAAATATTGGGTTATATATGAATAATGATTCTTTTTCAACAAATTTGATAGACCAACATGATCTTACATATGATTCTCTGTAACTAGGATTCCTATGAAATAAATCCATCAACATGTTGACAAGTCCAGACAAGTAGAATAGTGTAATTGGGAATAATATATTAAATTGTGTTATCCATGAATATCTAATTGATCACAACATTCCAATGATATTACACCAACCAGTGACATTTTTTATTCTTTTCTGCATGAATATTGATACTGCTATCATTTATAGAATCCCAATTTGAGATAACTTATTCGTAAAACATAGACCGCTCAGGTAAATCCCATGTATCTACCACCCCACAGGTTGCAAAATTATCTCACCTTCTCAACATTTTCAACATCTAGTAATAATCAAAATGGTCTAGGAGTACCATAGACATGGTAGAATACTTACCATGGAAGCTGCTAGTGAGGTTCTCTAACCACGAAAACCAATGAGTCCAAATTTTTTAGGGAAACTAGTAGCTAAAAACATGGCCCCCATTCCCATGTCATTCCAATTCGAGAGTGTATCTTCATAGATGAACAAATTACACCGTTAGTATATAATGAAGGTGGATTAAGAATCCAAATATGTCTCTAATTTGATTCAGGGGCTATCCATGAAGGCTCCTATCAAACACCGTATCCAGCATCGTCCCATAGGTTCCCATCTATCACCAGCCAAGGGTACCACATACAACACTACAAATTGTGATTCCCATGAACTAGTGATTAAAAAGTCACATCATATGACAAAGGTGCTATATATCCTAGATAGGGACTATATTCCCACTCTTGATGACAATATTTACCAATATATTCCAAAAGCGACTAGTAAGTAGGCTCCTATCTCTGCACACTCAGAAAATATCTACGGGCATATTCCTATAAAATACATGGGTGAGGCACATATCCCTACCCCCATGAATGAATAATGTCAGCATATTCTAGTGACAAAGGGACAAAATAAGTTGTATCATATCCCCTCTTCAATAAAAAAGGCTTTCAAGTTCATAGATGAGATTGAAAATATGCCTGATAATATCTCTAGATAGACAATTCTAAAATGAAAATATATTTTACCTGCAACTGAATAACTCCAAAATATTATACCAAATTTGAAGATAAATTTACAAGTGCATATTTATATCAATAAATCCATATAAATCAACACTATTATCTTCATGAGAATGTGTCTACATCGGAAATAGTGTATATTCATTCTCCCACACAAGAGGATTATAGACATATTCTGATAATGGATGAGGCATCAGAATGAGCTCATTTTCCCATTACAATTGGGGATCACTATGTGAGAGTGGAAAATTCCTTAGGATAGGGGTATAAGACTATCTAATAAGTTCAGTTGCATATTCAAATATTTTAGGATTGGTATCATACTCTAATTATGGATGGGTCTCCCCAAGTGAGAGGGACAAATGATGTGGGATATGATCATATTCTAGACGAGGAAGGCTATAGGAATACTCCAATATCTTAAGAACATGTATATATCTTTTTTATAACTGAAGGATAACCAAGTGAGAATGGAAAAAAATTTAATGATATGCTCAAATTTCTTTCAAAAATCTTTATAGCATATTCTATAATATCAAGTAATACAAATGAAAATTTCCAATTCTACCGATAAACTACTACACCAGTATCATTCCAATAAAATACATGAGGGGTATCATATCCATTATCCCATTTCGGAGTTATATTGAAATATTCCATTAGGGAATGAGAATCCACCCAAGCATCATATTCCTACTCTAACTAGGGCTGATCATGTTAGAGTTGAAAAATCCTCATGGGAGGCTTGTAAATCTTCCAAGAAAGATAAAAGGCATATTCCAATGGCATGAAATATGGCTCATACTCCCATCCCACCCAATGCAGGCCAATTGAGAATGTTTCACACATCGGGATATGATAAAATTTCTATAAATAACAATAGATGTGATCATTATATTCCAACAGCTTATTAGTGGTGTGATCATACTCTCACAAAACTAGATGGTTATAAGAATGTTTAGGAAACCTCCATATAGAAGTAAAATTTAACTAAAAAATCCAATAGGTGTGTTAGTAAATTCCAACTATGATGTATGACATGAAACATATTTCTATTATTCTTATATACATCATCCTTAGGTTAATTCAAGTCACATTCTCATCACCACAATGGTTTGTTGACTCTTCCACCAATGTAGTAGATGATCATAACTATGATATACCTCCACATGGTAGTGTGGAGATGGATTATGGAGACTCTTCTTTGGACATCCAGCATGTCCAACCTCACCGTAAATATATATCTTATATATAAATAAATCCAACTTTTTCCCACACACATTTCTATAGAGGTTATCAATACTTAGACATCTTGGAATAGTGAGGTTTTCAAAGATCTAACTCCTTCATATTGTGTGGTTCTGGAAACATTTGTGTCAACCATATATTGTCCCAGTCAACATTCACTAGGAATCCACTCTAGTCATAATGAGACCCAAATAATCACATTCTCTAGTCTAACCAGATGGATTCAACCATGTCTGATGATGGTGAGGACGAAAATGACATATAGAGAGAGTTGTCTAGAAAAAACATTTACTTCATGTTATGGCTCCTGCCACTTATGGCTATGAGATACCCGATGAGATAGGAAAGGGGAGATTGTATGTCTACACAAAAGTTTTTAGGGATACTAATCATTGAATAATGGGCACGTAGATCCCTTATCTCAGATACATGAGATGCCATCATAACATCATGATAATATGTTTTAGCTGTATTTGGCTAATATCATGATGGCTTAGGATCCAATAATGAAGAAACACATTGAAAATATAGAGCATGCTTCCGACCATTGTATGAAAACTATTTATAATTTTCTCCATGAAACCATATCATGAAACTGTATTAATGGATGTCTAGTGTATGGGGTGTTATAATTTTCAACAACCCTATAACAGTAGAACACCAATGATACAGTGCCTTGCAATGCCATAGTCTCAGACGAAATTAGTGGGCCAATAAATGCTCAGGTCATTTGGTCTCTATAATATAATTACCTAACTTCAATGGTTCCCATAATTCTTGAATAGAGGGATTGGATATCCAACACGACTTTAAAATAGCCCTCTGAATGTAAAAGCAATTAATTTCATACATTGAGAAGAACGTTTCAATCAAGTGAAAATCATTCAATGAAAAATGATTCCCATAATAGGATTAAATCTCATCCAACTCCAACACGACTATAGCTACTCCATATTGAATGATATATGGTAGTAGCTTCCATATCAGCATTCTGTGAGGGGCCTATCTCCCCGAGATAGGGGAATATCTAGCACCACCTCCACTGTATGGATAATCAATTTCCAAGAGGATTTAGGACACATCAGCAGCAATTGGAATCAAACCACAGCCCGATCAAATGTGTAAATTTATATCTTAATCAATATAACTATGATCATCATCCCCTATGATGGTCCATGGAAAATCAATGATGATTCTTTATGAAACCCACCCTACTGGGCTAGAGGGAAGTTATAATTTTTTCTTTCTAGGGAATCATCAAATCCTCAACATGAATCATTTCACCCCTAAAAAGTAGACCAATAATTTCTAATGGTGTCCATGAATAATCGCCACTGTATAAGGTTGGGTAATATTTATCATCATAATTATCATAAAGATAATATGTCTTCAACTTTTTTGGAGTGAATAATCAAGGTTTGGTGTTCCAAATGTTCCACCCACTATAAGAGAAACCTCTAACGGTCGATGCCCATTTTGAAATCACAACTAAAACTCCCTCAAGGTTACTAATCATCGACCATGATAGGAGGATCATATGAAAAAGTAAATCAGAACCCACTTTTGTGGAAAGTTGAAATGGACCAATATAAACAAGGTTCAAATAATGACTGTAATAAATTTCATGAAGAATAAACCAATTATGTTGATAAGAGTGGCACAAACACAATTTCACATTATGCCTCTATGAAATTCATCACTTCCAAAATGATAGGAATTGATTACGATTCAAACACATATGGTTGCACCATGGAATGTGTACACTGAGAGGATGACTATTTAGATGCACCAACTGAGGCTTCACACACCTGGTAGTATAGAAGGCTCCAATATATGGATTGTCTAAATAGTGAGTTTACACTTATCATGTGGAACACATACAATTAAAATGGTAAAGGTGTGGCTATATACGGATCACTATTCAAAAGAGTTGAGGTTTCTTCCATGGAGGAAAACCATTCACAATTAGATGGTGAGATAAGAAATCTAAGAAAACTCAATGAGGAGATACTCATTAGAAAATTTCCAGCTGTGTATCTTCTTCAAGAAGTGATGAATATTCTCCATCTTTTGATTCATGCTCTAGAAAGAGTGGAATTTTGGAATTAGGCTGCCTCTGGAACTAGGAAACCAATCTAAATAAATGAGTATATTGAAAATGATCACAACATAACTATATAGAGGAAAAAACCTATCCCTCACCCGGGTAGTCATTCAGTCTTAGGATGAATCGATAAATAAAGTGAGGTGAATGTGGGGCCACCTCCTTGACCATCACCCACTTCTTATAGATGGTTACTAGCTGGGTTAAAATATTCCCCAAATATAATAAATATCAACATGTCCCTTACTAGCAGAATGAAATACATGGAAGGTTGATGTCTGCTATTTTAGATTGAGTGAAATTCCCATCCCAAATAGGTTAATAAAAATTTTCCTCCACACAACTTTTTAAATATTATATTCTCTAATTTTGATATTTTATGCATCCCTGAGCATCATCTCACAAAATTTTTATCCTGATGGGTGATGAGGATGGGCCATTGAGATCAACAGGATGAAAAAAAATTATGTTTTTGGTATAGTCTATAAGGGGCCATGTTTTTATAATAAAATAGATTTCTATCATCATCCATTGAAGTATAGGAAGACCTTCATAGTAAGTTACTTCATCAATTAAGATCCATGATAATTGAAAGGATGATCACTGACAAGATGAACTGCAAAAAAGACATGAATGAGAGGGTGTGTGACTTCATATCTAGATGGAACGGTTTGACCTATTCACTATGAATCCATATCTTAATGGATAAATTGATATAAAAATTTCATAAAAATCTATGTGTTGAGTTAAACATGACCCCTGACCTGGATGAATTATCTAGGTGGGTTGTGAATGTTCATAAAAACAGTGAAAAGTCTTAAAGATGTCATTTAGTGAAACTGATCAAAGACTCAACTCATTCCCAAATAACAAGAAAAATTCTAAGAAATTAATATGATAAGGTTGTCTCTATAAAACCTATAGCAGTTCCCATTAAAGAGCCTAGGTTGATCCCAAACCACCCAGCACCTCCTATCGATCAGTGAATACCACATAATCTCTTTCTTTCATAAGCATGGCATAATCATGATTTCCTAGGATTTGAGGAAATTATGAATAAATTATACACCTCCTAAAATGTAAATGTACCCATTAATTTCCTATCAGTCACAAACAATAGCCTACTCATGCTAAAACAGTCCTAAAATCCAAATATGGTCAACCACACCAATCATCTCAATTACATCCCTTTCCACCAAAGGGTGGGTCAAAATATCTATAATTTTTAATCATTAAGGACATCATTAATGGAATGATACATTTTTTATTGGTGTTCTTATATAACTACTCAGAAAAAGTGGCTTGAATAATCATGGTTCAGTCAGAAAAAAGAAGTTGATCAGAAAAATGTTCAAGAAATGCATGAGTGAATGTTCAGAAAATAAATGACTCGAAAAACAATTGATCGATCTCATTACACCTTGAAT
Organism: Viscum album; assembly: GCA_963277665.1. Classification (NCBI taxonomy): domain Eukaryota; kingdom Viridiplantae; phylum Streptophyta; class Magnoliopsida; order Santalales; family Viscaceae; genus Viscum; species Viscum album. Next base: position 472,634,430 of record OY728141.1, on the reverse strand, counting down.
GAAATACTAAATAGAGAAAAAATAGCTACAAAACCCAATGAGGAAAAATCAAATACCCCCCCCCCCCCAAGGTGGGTGTGATCACCAGAAGTAGGAAACAATTAGAGGGTAGGATTCATATTATGTTCCATAAAAATATATAACTCTTGAAGATTTCAATATAGATACATCCACAACAAGGGAAAATCCCCACTAAATGAAATCTACATTAGATTAATATCTAATATTTGGTTCTATAAAAATGATACACTTGGAATAAACACTATCTAACAATGAATCTATCCACAAAATATATTTTCTCACAAGTCATCAGGGAATGAGAGTTCTCATAGAGAGAAACCAAGGACATGTGAGACAACACAGATATGGTCAAACCCAATACTTTTCTCAAATAACTATTGATAACATATATGTAATGTAGACTTAATTTAAATCACTAAAACAATCCCAAAAAAATCATGTAGTTTCCCCAGAGCCCTCTAGTAGTCGTCTACACCCAATTTTCATACTTGAACCCCTAGTAGGGGTTCAATTATCTAATAAACCCACATAATAGGGAACTCTAATGTGACCTTTTCCACTGGAATAATTTATTCTCTAGACATTTTCATAAGAACCCAAATTCTTCACCAAAAATTCCCCAAATATTGAGCCACATTCCAATTACAAACACCACATTGGGTGTTGTCAAATTTTTTCATAAAAAATACGGTGTTCTGAAACAATTGGTTGTTCTTGTTGGGAATCTATCAATACTCTAAAACAATATCATTTATAGTAACTCAAGGAGGAACTAGTTGAATCCATCTGAAATCCTTATTAGTTGAAGATAGATGTACTTGCAGTCGAGTTTTATCAAGTGGAGACCATGTCAGTCGAATTCCATGTCACCATCTCATTTACGAACAAGGATTGTGAAGATTTCCTTTAGGGGAACAAAATACTCCAATATGTTTTAGGATGAGTCGATAATGATGGAAATGAGGGGGGTCTGAATGATAATGGTTTCGGGGCCTTCCAAATATCAGTTTGAACCCTCTGATGTTTGGGATTTCGAGAAGGGTAATTATTTCCCAAAAACTATCTTTTTATGGAAATGATATGTCTGTGAAATGGAATCTTGGGAAAATAAAACATGAATGTCAATTATAGGACCACTTATCTGAAACTAACTTTATAATTATACAATAATACATCGCATCTAATTCCTTTCTTGGATATCTCATACACTACGGCCACTTGTAGGTACCTTCTACATTCTATTAGTGCCTAAAATACTAATTAATGGAACGGTTGAAAACCAACATAGTGAAAATTCCCCCTTTAAAACATGTAGATCCACATATGCTAAAAAATTAAATAAAGTGGAGGTATAAAACCAATGGAAGATAGTGATATACATTTTTCAACCCCAAATGGCTTGGCGAAAACCCCTATAAATCCCTAGAGTATTCCCAATAGTGATTATGTTATCCCCAAAAATATGGCCAATGTGTTAAACCTGAACCTAGAGGTCTAAGACCCCTATGTCCATAGTGATAGTGAAAAACATAACTAATTATAGAGTCTCTTTTCAAAGACTCAAGAAAAAAATTATGTTAATATCTATTCTCAGGGCCTCTCTCACCCCAATAGTTAAAGATAATCCTTAATATTTCCATATTCATTAGAAAATGTCTCTAAGACTCAATATGGAAGAAGATGAGGATGAACATAGGAAATCCAATCCCGCATTTATGGAAGGTGTCTCCATCACCATCGAGTAGCTTGGGAAGATAAATTATGGAATAGAATAAGTCCCATGGCCTACACTAATTATAACAAAAATGACCATTTATAGGTAATATTTTTATATTTAATTTTTGAAAGAAACATCGATATTATTTCTATAGGAAATAAACATAAAATCTAGGACTGCATCAAGATGTGTCTATACACCATCTAAGTCTACTTGGTGATAATAAAGGCTTTATGTATATATCCATTTGTATGAACCGCTCCAATACCACCAATTTAAATCTATATATTTAAAAGTTGATCAAAAACAACTTTTTATTAAATGTGGAATACCTAAGATGGCTTCCCAACATCATAATTTTTAATAAAAATAATCATAAGATTACGGTCTACATCAATTTTACAGTACATAATAGATTTTTCGTGAAGTATGACATCCCTTTTCTTGTCATATAACTAATAATCAAATCAACTAATACATTTCAAGACATTTCAATCATTGGAGAGTACTTATGGTACATTCAGATATAGATATCCAACAAATATGAATAATCCACTACCTTCAAAGCACCGTAAGGGATCTTATTCAACCAAGAAATTCCCTTGGGCCTGAAGAATGCTGGGGCCACATATCAACATTCCATACATCATATATTTATGAAATTATTAGGAAAAATAATTTAATGTTATTTCAATAACCTGGTTTATAAATCTATGTTGTGTAGTGATCATTTCTATGATATCTAAATATTATTTGACAAAATATTATAGAATAGTATAATGATGAATCGGCTGAAATATTTCTTAGGGTTAACATCAGGGAAGTTCATTATCATTGTGGTAATCCACTATTGTTTCAAGATGGACATACAGAATACTAGTGTTTTCCATGAAATGTGACACCCATAATTCCCAAATAAATCAGGGGAATCCAATGGAAACACACATATATTTATTATTTAATTTCCAACAAGACAAACATGATCTTCCCTCACCAGAATATTCAATAAAAGAGCAACCAATCATTGGGATGATGATTACCAAGTGTCCTTTAAAATATCAAGTAGCATTTATTGCACCAACTGATCATGATGCCACTGATGGAAGGGATTAAACTCGTTATCTATCTTTCCACCACATAACTGACATTCTGCATAATCCTCGAACAAAAAAATAATTTTAGGAGTGATAAGAGTCTTTAATACCAAATATGAACAATGTAATGTGCTGAGACCCATGGTTATGATTTCATGATGAACTTACTTGCACTCATCTTCATAGTTCAAAAGATGAGTCATTACCCAGATTACCATAAAGTATATGTGTTCCCCCATTTAAATCCACTCAAGTAAATCATTTTCATCTGATGTTGACTAGGCTTTTGGTATGATGGGAGGTAATTCATCAATAATAATACATTCAGTTCATATCGTATAAACCATTGATAGGGAAAATACATGGATGATTTCCTTGTAGAACCTCATGCCCAAGAAAACACATCAGTGGAAACTAGGTTTCTATATGTGGAGGTCAATTATGCCCATGATAGTTCCCATAAATAGAAACCCTCACTTTTCCTAAATTAACATTACATATATTTTTTGAAATAATTAAAACACTATACAAATAGACGCCCAAAGACAACACTAATATAGTGCCTTTGGAAATAGGTAAACATAAACACTATAACATAAGTGAGATACATTATCTCCCACTTGTATCTTCTCAAGCAGAACCCTTATTCTACACATCCAACATAATACATATCTTCAAATATATGAAAAGAAACATTAAAATGGGCGATCTCAACTACTTAGTAAGGGTAAACCAGGAAGATATGTAATCATAATCATGAGCATAAGGGTATGTGAACATGATTATGTAAATATAAGATCACACCCATTATATTCATTAATGTATACATGAATATGGAATAAAGCATGGAAGTTCACAACAAATTAATAATATGGAAAAAAAGAATAAAATCAATGAATGTGTAACATCAGAATAATTCATGATACTTTGGAAGGTAGTTAAGAATATATAATTATTTTCATAATAGTCAGGGAACTGTTGCTAAGATCATTTTATTTACAATTTCATTTACTGAACTATTTTCACCCCATATTCTATCCTTGTATTACTTGCCATACTCTACCCCAAATTCCATCCATATAATTCAAACTTATCATCCTTTATCATTCATGCCCTGTAATACTGAACTGATTTCATTTATTATTCTACCATGTCTATAACATTAGTTATAAATATTTACCTAATGCATTTGAGGGAGATATAGGGCCCAACCATCTCATAATTAAATAATACATACTTGTTCTAGAGGATAATAATGAATAATATCTATAACCATGAAATAAATGGTCATTATAAACATGTAATAATATCATAACATGTCGAAAGTGGCATGTTTCATAATAATTTACTCCTAAACATTACCCATGAAAAGAAGCGGGTTTCAAAATCATATAACCCATGAATGAGAAATGAGTTTCATCAACCAAATTCCATAAAAAAAGTAATCCATTTTGAAAAAGAAAATGAATGTAAACATTGAATAATTTCCCAAAAATGGATTGAGCTACACCAACAGATGTTATCTTATATTTTAAATATTGTATAATTATATTTTAAAAATATTTCTTGAGGAAAATATACTTTTATTATTGAAAACAATTATTAAAAATTAAAACCATCTAGAAAAAAAAATTCATTGAAAACATATAAAGGAATAATTGAAAAAAATTAAAAAAAATAAATCATTTTGGCTTGATAATTGGATTCAAATAACTTCTAACAACACTTTTTAAGTCATTTGTTAAAAACATGGTTTTTGAATATAATAATTTTATGACTGAATATAGAGACATTCATGTTTTACATAATAAAATTATCTTACATTTCAATGTGAATAAAATTATTACTCATACATGAGGATATCATTAATAAATATAGGATAAGTAAAATATTTAGTTTTCTTGAAATATGGAACCAATTATTTTATCCTAGTAAGCATAAACAAAACGAATATCGCTAAGTAGTGATATTGTTTCAATAAAATCTAATAACATTGTAACATGGGATAATAATCCAAAAGTATGAAAAATAAATTAAATTAATATTAAAATATAATGAAAATAATTAATTTCATGATATAACATGTAAAATGTAATTGTATACCCCTTAAAAAATATTTTAGGTGCATAAAAAATACGAGTCTCGGTGAAGGAAAATTGAGACAAAACTATTTTACAGATTTGGTATGTTTTGAAACATAGAATCCATTAAAAAATATAATAAAATGGATATGTGAATACCCATAAATTAAGATATATGATACATATAATACAATAATTGGTAGTATATACACCACACAAAGGAAAAGATTAGAAAACACATAATGTATCTCAGCAAAATAAAAAGTAAGATGAAGTCCCATAACCTTGTGTGTGGACTATACTAATACTCATTCAATCCATATGTATCATAAAGAAAAATTTATTATATATATTTTATAGAAATATATATATATTTATGGGTCGATTATGACCTTATATTACCTACTTTTTAACTATCCTATGTTATGGTTTCACTTTGGGTAATATTCTCTTTATTCATCAGATGTGTCTTAATCTGTTAAATCATCAATTTTTATAGTTTATATCATGATTTCATGGATGAAAAAAATTATATAAATATCATTTATATAAAATATATATGTATTATAACAACCACTATAATGTATAAATATTAAATGGAATACACCATTCATGTAAACAGTAGGTTGTACGTATACATGAACGCTATTTCTATTTAATTGGCATGTTGAAAGATAGAATGTAAACAGCATATGTGTGCGTGTATATATATATATTTATTAAATTATATTTATTATATTATAAATGTCTTATATATTCACTAAATCATAACTTAAATCACATCATGTAGTGTATGAACGAATCATACCCCTTTGAGGGGGTGGTAGTCCACACTTCCTCAAGCGAAATTATCATATTAAAAACAAATGAAAAGTAAAATATATATGTCTTTTAAAAGGAATAAATTATCTTGATGAAATAATAAATATAATATAAACTTTAATAAACCTAATATATATTATAAATTTCACCATTATTGGTGGTAAAGAAAATTGAACGATTATTGTTTGGTGAGGCAGTAGATTGTCGTACACATAAAATGTATGTTCATTATCAATTCGATGGATTTGTGTTTATATTTAAGTTTATACATTTTTTAAAAACATAATAGTATATTTAGAATACTTTTGTTCTATAAAACCATGTAAAAATGAAATTGGCGGCGGTGGAGTGAGAAAATAAAAGAAATGACTTGATATATCACGTTACCTCTTAATCAGGTACCTCTTTTTTGTTTGTGCTAATAGGATTCCATGGATTGCATTTTATAAAATGAAATTATTATATGATTAATAATAAATTCTGGTATGTGTATTAAAAAGTTCATGGTCCAACATAATATGTTTGAGTTGTGTGAGGATGTGGTAGATGTGGTGGCTATTTATAGGGTAAGAGGAGTGGCACTCTTGTTAATATTTGAAAAGAGAATTTCACTCGCATTTTTCATGTTGAAGTGGATCTAATAATGGTCCAAATATGATACAGGGGAGGATAGGGTCCAAATGTGGTTGTACAATGGATTTTGAAAAAGTTTACATGGATTTTTTTTCCATTAAGGTTATGGTTTAGGCCCTTATTAAGCTTTATTGAACCATAATATATGTAATTATTTTTTACCAGATTCATTAATCTTTTTGATAAAAAACTACGTCAAAATATAAATAAATTATAAATTATGATGATTCAAAATATGTAATCAATTTCTATAAATTCCAAACACATAATTTGTAGAATTTAATTTAAAATTAATCTTACGGTAATGTCAAAAATGCAGGTTTTTATTATAAAACTGAAGAAAAGATTATTATGTTTTCATTTCCTATTTCAATGTGAAATTATTTCCAATTTGAAAATTTTTATTATTTGATAATTATAAAATACAATTAAATATTTAAAACCTATTATGTAATAATTTATCCTTATAAATAAATTATATTAAAAATAATTGATGAATTATAGTAAGATATTTTTTACTATTCATCCAAAAATGAAGTTTCTCTGGAAAATCCGAATAATTAACCCTAATATAATTTGGAAATTATAAATTAAAAAATTATTTTTATTTTATAACATTAAATTTATAAATGTGTCTAAAATTAATTTTATTATTTTTAAAATAAGGATATTAAAAGAATTTTATTTGAGAATGTGATATTTTTAAACATAAAAGGACATTAAAAAATTGATATCACTAATTATTATATGTTTTATCTGTACAACAAAATTATAAATAATATTTGAAAAAAAAAGTTATTACTATTAATAAAACTATGTATAATAGATATGTTATAATTATCTCATTTAAATAATTATAACAATAAAATGATATTTCATAGAAACATTTGCATTGCGTGTAGAATACTCCAAGTTAGTGTTGTAGGTAGAGAATTCCATGTCGACAATGACTGTAGCACAGTCCAAGTAGGTATTGTGTGTAGTGGAAGCCAATTCTTTAATGTGTGTATCCCAGGCCATGTCAGTGCAATGTGAAAGGAATTTTTGACTCAGTATTTTTTAATATATATAGATATATATAAAGAACTATTTATATTGTAACATTAATTAAATTTTATAATAAGATAAATTAAATTGAAAAAAATAATTCACAAAATCATGGGATGTTACATTCTATGTCACATAAAATTAATTTCTCCCCCAAAATTTGTTTTCATTATCAATGGTTTAATACTAGAATGCCTCATTTATAGAATCCAACTTCATTAAAATGAATACTAAAAATTCCATTAAAATGGAATATTGGGACCATAATAGTAACCCAATGTAACATATAACTAGGTTTCCATATAGGAGAACATAGTTTGGGAGTGAATATTGGACATGGATGAAAAGGCTAATTTTTTATAAGCAGTGACTGAGGTCATCAATAAAAAAAAGTGAATTATTAAATAAATATTGAGGGCATAAATTACATAAATATGTGATTTTTTAAAAGCCCATCAGTTCAAATAAAAATAATGTATTAGGACAAAAAATCATTTTTATCATTATCATAACGTTGAGTAATTCATTTATTGACCATTAATATAAGTAAATATACTTACTTCACATATTTCTATTAACAAAATTGGATTCTTTATTTGGTATTTTTTCTAATTATAATTCGTCCATTACATCATGCAATGGAAATATGGATATTAACTTTTAATCCAAAAGTGCTAAAATACACTTTTTTTCATATCTTATGAATCATAATATGATGAAATATATAATTATATACCTATGAATATTTATAAAAATGAATATGGTTAACACATTAATATCTAAACATAAAATGTAACGCTATTTTTTTATCATAAATAAGTATTCATAAAAAATAATTATACATAAAACAAGACATTATATAGGACAATGGTATCCATGAAACACTTATCTTCCTTCTATCGTGGGTTCAAGACCCGCAATCTTTCCATACATGATTGTATGTCACCCGACATGCACGGTGTCCTTTTATAAAACCATAATAATATAATTTCCAAAATATGATGTACATTCTTGAAATAAAAATAATAACTAGATAGCCTTTTATCAATGACTTCCAATATAATCTCAACAGATAAATACTTACTCTAATGTTTAACATAATATTTTCATGAATAGAAAACCTTAAAAATCACTGAAATAAAGTCATGAAAACATCTTAACTTGGATCCCCCATATTTCAAAAATTATATATTTTTTGTCACATTCCAAACATGTGAATACAATCATTGTAAATTATTTTGAATCGTGGTAATGACCTAAATTACAATAAATCCCTTTTTGTAGAACTTGCAAGATTCCTTATTTTATAGATTACTTATTACATTCCACAAATCCAATATGTTTTAATCTTAATCTATGATAGCATGAACTAGTTGGGAACATGTCCAAAATTAGTAACTATGTAATAAATACATTCTTATTTACTTATTAATATCCATCGTATCATTATCCAAAAAACATTATCATAACATAAAAACATATTAAGTGTTATATTTCCCCTAATCATGTGTTTTCCATGGGAATCACCTTTCCATTATATCAATTTTCTATTACATCAAACCCATTTGATTATGTCTTGTAAAAACATATCAAAAAACATTAACTGGACAATTCATACATATTGGACTTTTCAAATAACAAACTTCATCAATCTAAAGACATAAAATCATTTATTATTCCACTTAATCGTTATTCCATTAAAAAGGGTCACTCATGCTATTATACTATAGCTACTTCCATTCACATTTCATCTATAGTCTCATCATCATTATAAATTTAACCATTACTCACACAATCATTCTAGTTCCCTTCAAGAGCATTCAAATTAGGACATTGAGTATCATATTGACTGTTTATGCCACACAAAAAGCAATTAACCTTAAAATATGGCTTAGAGAGGCCAATATTCTCATCCATTTCATTAATCGAATTCTTCATTTTTTTTCTTATAGTTACTAGCTTTATTTCCTTCATTTCCATATTCAAAACATACTATTATTCCTCTAAGACATTCATATAGGTGATTCTTCCCACATTATTTACACAAAAGAAACCAAATATTCTTTCCTCCATGGTCTCCATTACTTGTAATCTCAAAGGACACCTCCTTTATCTTCCTTGGAAAGTTCAAGAGCTAGTAAAGGTATATGATATTAACCATGTTCTATGAAATTTGATTAGAAATGATCACAAAATGTTTCACTCCAGTAATAATCCAACTGGACTACTCTTTACCAATACTTCCAACACATTCCACGTTTATCTTGTTCCTTTTAGTTACCTCCATTGACTAAAACAAGAAGCAAAGTGTCATTATTACTAATCATAGAATAAGAACACATATTCTTGAAAATATGTATTTATATGATGTCTAAGTCATAACACCTTCATTAATATATAGCACCTAATGTTAATCCTAGGTTATTCATAGCCATAATGTTTTTAAATCCATTATTATTGATGATGAAGAGATTGTGAATTCCAAAAGCATATCCCCTGAGAGTCAAAAAAGAGTGAAATAAGACCCATTGTCATGTACCCTATTTCCCAGAGTCATGACCTGAACATCATGTTAGAGTTGTAACCGTTGGTTATATATATTTGATCCCACATCCAATTGTAGTATGTATACATGTATGTATTACTATGAATCCTCTTACTCAACACTTTGCAATTATTCATGGACATTTTCCAAAACCTTAAATCTTCCTTATACTTATCCTTAGAGATATCCCTAACCATATCCTTATAAATACGTCTTGGGATATCACTATGGTTTTCTCATCCTAATATTGAAAGGGTTGACAGAACCTTTACTCTAATACCATCTTTATCAACCCTATCTTTTAAAACATTAACATTGAATAACTTTTTTGGAAAATATAATAAATTATAAAAAGATCATCCCAAAGACCATACTAGTCATGTTCCTTTGGAAACATAGAAACCTAAACAATGATATATAAGTGATATGTGTAATAATAGTCATGGGTATAATGGTATGAGAAAATTATCATGTAAAAAGAATATCATAACATGCATATCAAATATCATATACATGAATTAGGGCATAAAGATTTTCATTTCACAAGACATGAATTATAAGTAAATAAAGAAAATAATTCGTCAAAGAATAACATATTAATAAATCATATAATTGTGGTAGAAATATAATTATATATAATTATTTCCATAGTATTCAATTCATTGATTCCGAGATAATGTTAGTGGACAAAGTCCTTTACTGAATCAGGTTCACACCTCGTCTCTACCATGTAATATTGAACTAAGTTCACCCCACATTCCAGACATGTATTACTTAATCAATATCATTTCATATTCCATACCTATAATTCTAAACTGATTTCATTTCCGGTTCCATCCATGTATATATCATAAGATATGAGTCTTTACCCCATGCATTGAAGGGATAAATATTCCCTAATCATCTAATTATGAAATCAAAGAAACATGTTCCACAAGATCATAAATAATCATATCATAACGCATGAAATGAAATGGTTATTATAAATATGTAATCAAATAATAACTTGTGGAAGAAAAAATTTTCATAATCATTTCATGAAAAACATAACTCGTGAAAAGAAACTGGTTTCAAAATCATGTAACCTGTGAATGAGAAATGATATTAATCAATATCATGTCATCAAAACATAATACATTCAGAGAACAAATATAAACAGAAACATTGAATAATTTACACATAAATTGATGAGTAACACCAATGGATATTTTATATGATGGTAAATACTTTTGAAATATATTTTAAAAACATTTCATCCGGAAAACTTCTATTTTTCATTGAAAAATATTTTTAAAATATAAAACCATTATGAAAAACATTTTATTTTAAAATAAATTTGAAACAATATAAACAAATCATTGAAAACCATAAATCATTTTTAAAATCCATATTCAATTAAAATTTTATTAAAATATATTTTTAAAACATTTTGAAAAACATTATTTAAAACATTATTGAAAAAATTGTTTTTGCATGCAATAGATTTCTGAATGGATAGAGTGGTTGTCAGTTTTTACTTAAAAATATATCTTACGTACCAAAGAGTAGAAAAATGTTACCAATAAATTTTTATTTCATAAATAAATAGATTATAATTAAAATCATGAGTAGTCTTGAGTGATTTTTAATTTTATTTCATCATATTAATCATAAATATAAACAATCTTGAAAACTGCTTAGATTTATTCAATACACTCTTATTATGTGGTTACATGAGATCATAATATCCACGTAATAAAATGAAATAATATGAGGCATAAATATTATTAAAAGAAATAAATTAATTTTATAACATGTAAAATGGAATTATATACACCTTGAAAAAGTGTTTTGGGGCATTACAAAACATGAGTATTGAAGAACGTTAATTGAGACAAAACTATTTCACCGATTTAGGAACATTTTTAAATTAACCCCCATGAAATAAAGACAAAAAAATAGAGATGTGTTTAACGATAAATTATTTTATAAGGTGAATATGATACAATCATGGGATGTAGATTCACCACACAAATGTAAAGAGTAGAAATAATGGAATGTATCTAACAGAAATAGAAAGTGAGATTAAATCTCTTACCTTGTGTCTTAACTCTCGTTGTACTCATTTAAACAACCTGTATAATAATTATAGATTTTTTATAAATATGTTAATTTAACATATTCTTATATATATGTTTTTATTATGATCATCTATTATTCACTTTTTAATAATCATATTTTAAGGTTTTACATCAAGTAATATTCTCTTTATTCTTCACATGTGTCTAAATTTTTTATATCTTATGTATTTATACATTATATGATTATTTAAGGAATTTAAATAATGATATAAATACCATGTATATAAATTATATTTTTATTATAACAACATATATAACATATAATTATGAAATATAATACATCGTTCATGGAGACGATAAGTCGTACATACACATGAACGTTCTTTCCATTTAATTGTCATGTTGAAAGAAGGAAAGTAAAATAAATATATGTATATATATATATATATATATATTATTTTTATAGTATATTTATGAAGTCGTATATGTACTATATATTCACCAAAACCATCATTAATACAATCCATGTGGTGTATTAATGAATCATATCACTATGAGGGGGCGGGAGTCCCCACTTCCTCAAACGAAATTATCGTATTATCCAAAAATGGGATGTAAAAAAGATATGTGTTGTTAAAGTAATAAATAATATTTATGATGTAATAGATATTATAAATAAAATATATAAAGACTGTTTCCATCATAATTTCCACCATGAGAGCTGGTAAGAAAAATTGGACAATCATTGTTTAGTGAGGTAGTAGTTATCTGTACACATAAATAGTATGCTCATTATCCATTAGATGAAGGACTTGTATTTGTAGGTTAAAAAAATATCATAACAACCTCCTCACATATTTATGATAGTTTTGTTTTATAAAATAATTAAAAATAAATTGTATGGGTGGAAAAATAAAATAAAATAAAGGACTTGAGAGAAAAAGTTACCTCTTAATCGCGTTACTCCTTTTGGTTTGTGCCAAAAAGCTTCCTTGTATACACTTTTTCCTATGTGAAGGAATCTAGGATTAATTTAGGATATATTGGAAGTTTATTGGTAATATAATGTATGATATTAATGTGTTTGATATGTGTGAGCAATTAAGAGAGGTGGTGGGATTTTATAAGGAAGGAGGTGTGAAACTATTGTAAATATTGGAAAAGAGAATTCATCCCACAATTTCGATTCTGTATGTGGATAAAATAATGATAAATGCGTGGTAAAATGGTGTATAGATTCTATATATGGACATTAAATGTAATTTTAAAAATTTTACACGGTTTTCTTGGCCAAAATTTATGGTTTGGTCCCATATTAAGCATAATGTGACGTTAATCAATGTAATTAATTTTAATCACATTTACTAATATTTTGACTCAAAAACTAAGTTGAAATTTATAGAAATTAAAAATAATATTTATTACAAATATTGAATCCATTTTTCCAATTTCCAAATATATAATATTTATTAAAAAAATTACATTAATCCCTCATTCAGGTCGATAATGTGGGTTTTTAAAGTAAAAATAATCATAGTATTTCTAGGTTTGTATATCAAATTTCAATGTGAAATTGTAAGAAATTGCAGAAATTGGATTAATATATAAATATATATTCTAATTAAACATTTAAACAAAATTAAAATATAATTTAACATTATAAATAAATTAAATAAGATAGAAGTTTTGAATTAGAATATGGTATTTTTTACTATTCATTCAAAAATGAAGTATCTCAAAGAATACAAAAAAATCACCTTAAGATAATTTCAACATTATAAATTATTTTTTTTTATTTTCTTATCACATTAAATTTATAATTGTATCTAAAATTACTTTTATTTTTTTTCACAGACAGACATTAAAGATAGTTTATTCGAGAAAATAGTATTTTTAAACATAAAAATAACATTACAAAAAATCATTTCAATAATAATAAATATTATTTTTCTATATAAAACAATTATAAATAATATTTGAAAATTCATTACTTACATTCACATAAATATGTTTAATGGATAGTTTTTAATTATCTGATTTAAATAGTTATATCAATAAAATGGTGTTTCGTAGAATAAAATGTGTTGTGTGTAACATACGCCAAGTCAGTATTGTGTGTAGTGAAATACAAGTCATTATAGTGTAAAATTAATTTTTCATTGCCTGTTTTTAACATATATGAATATGTATATTTATAAATAACCATATTCAGTGTCACATGAAATGAAAAATATTAATAATATAAATTAATTTAAAACGAAAAATAAATAACAACATTATGGGGTGGTACACCACACATAGGTGATGTATTTTAATGGAACCTCTAAGTGTTTTGTCTAAAAAATGATGAAAAAACCAAGGATAAATCTAGTTGTCTTAGAGATTGTATTTTTCTTTGTAATCAGAGTATTTTTCCCTACCATATATCTCTATTCGAATGTTTCATGAATAATGTGGAGAAATTATAAGCCCTCATTACAGACTTGGAACTCACCATACAACTATTCATAGATTTCCTGGATGTCAATGGGGATTCAGAACTAGTGATAAATAATATTAATGTTGAATATTTCATCAAAATAAATAATTGGCCCCTCCCTCTATTATGTCTGGGGAGTAATGGAATAGTTCTCATCTGATCCCATATTGCCTCATGTTTTCTGATCAATGAATGATCACGCTGACACATTGGTTAACATAGACATCATCATGGATTACCTTGATCATGGGGATGAAATCACATGTATCACTTATTTAAGAATGATCTCATCAATTTTATTTTTGATATGGAGGAAATAAATTAGGTTAAGACCATCTTAGATCGTGTTAAACCAATGAACACCCACTGTTGGAAGGAACCACTATTTGTTTTTCATCAAATCGTGACTCCCAAGAAAGATATAGTTGTAAGGGAATTGATTATACATTGTGAATCAAATATTAATCTACATTTCAGTCCAAATGAGGTGATGGACATCTATATTTATTGATTCAACAGAGTCATCCTCAGATGAAAATCTGGTGATATTCTCACCATCATTGAAGAATTCCATGCAGGATCCTGCGCCACCCACCATTCTAGGACTTGGATCTCACCCCAAATCAGGAGGTTGGGATATTATAAGAATACCATGATACAGGCCAGTATAGAATTTCCAATGAAACATCATTCATTCCAGAATCATTAAAACTTTATCCATCAAAACATAAAATTTATACATACAATTAAATATTTTAAGTATTTTCCATTTTTGGAATTGATGTTCGGGGGCCATGTCCCCCATCCACCACTAAGAATTTAATCTACATCCTTACTGTTATAGACATATTTTCTAAATGGGTGGAAGAAATTTCCATATAGGTTGTCTGGATGAAAAACATCATCATCTTATTATTGTACCATATCATCACCAGATTTGGAATTCCTCACACATCAATGAAGGAAAACGGTGCAATATTTTGTTCATTAGAGTTGACCAAAATGTACCAAGAATACAAATTGAGTCCAATCACTCATCTCTCTATCATACAGTCGAAAAAGGATATATAGAGGCTTATAATTAGACTATGTAAAATACACTCTAGAAGATTGTGGACATGGACATGAAGCTTATTCTAGAAAAAATCCTCTATGCTCTATGGGACTACTATACCACCACGTGTAATGATACACCAGCAATAAAAAACTCATTAATGTATGAGGATAAGGTAGTGTTACCCATAGATGTACTACTACCATCATTCAGAAAATCCATTTTTTTATACTTATTAGATGATGATAAATCACATTAGTGGCCGAACGAATTGGAGATGTTTGATGAGAACATGATGTATATATTTCACAACCTTGAGCTTCAACAGAATCAGATTGCACGAGCCATCAATAAAAAATATTTCCTTCATTCATTCCTCCATGGAGATATGGTATGGGATCTTAGTGACCCAATTATACCATGAATGAATCTTTTAAAGATGGAAGCCAAATGGGAATGATATTAAATCATCTGTAATTTCTATCACAATCGGGCTTAATTAATGGACATAATGTATTGGGAGAGTGATACACCCCACACCAATGTGAGATTTCCCACGAAGCACTTTTCCTAGATGTCATAAATAAGGGGATATACATAATTATAAGAATCATTAAATCATCCGAACAACATTATATTTAAATATAAGATTATTTCTTAGTTAAATTCCAATAAACCATACTACCACATATTTCACAAGTTGTTAAAATGCACGAATGAAATTCTTAATGAATGATTTTAAACTGAATTGACTATTAAGAACATCATATATCATAATTTATTTTATTATAGGATATGTAGTCTTGCCCAGACCTTTAATCATGTGGCAAGTTGTAATATCAAAACTATTTCACAATGATTCCAAAACATCCTTAACACAAGATGTTAGATTGCATGACAGATTTATTTTCTGCACGAAATTAAAATAAATGGGGTTTTATGAACTATGTATGGCTTCACTCCTAGTTTCAAAAACATATTCTAACACAAAATCAATCTTATATCTTAGTTCAACCACCAAATTATGCATGTTCTCTTTCCCGATCCAGAATTTCCAAATACATGGTTAGAGTAACCATTAACATTCTTTATTTCTCACACTAAGCATTTCTCACATTAGCATAGAATGTTTGGTAATGGACTTCCCATGGATGTAAGTAATGAACGACCACGATAGGTTCATTGTAGTCAATAATTAAAAACCATAAATGGTTTAACATGCATCTTTTCTATATGACATTAACTTTTTTTATTGTTTTACAATGCAATACATAAAACTACACATTCCTATGGACCTCGCATGTGAGGAACACTTTTTCAATGTTGGTCTCATACTGCACCACCATTTATAAACTATAGGTTTCATGATTCCTATAATCATAGAATTTGTATTTAGGACTATATATATAATATTGGGCCCACCTACAACTATCAATGGAAAAAATGTACACATCCACCTATGAGTAAGACCTGTGTAAAGGATTTCCCATTCAAGTGTTACCTGTGACTTTATTACTCTCATCATAGGATATGTAGTGACTCTTGTATATTTAATTTTTTTCCAATATACAACAATCAACAAGTAAAATTCCCACTGTTTTGTATGGGTGTAACCTACATAGAGAGCTTCCAATTCAAGAACTATGTATGACTTGATTCTTGTCGTTACTCGATTTGTAGTGATGCTCAGATCTCCAACTCTTATTTCAATTAAAATGGGTGAATATATAATCCCCCCAATCTTTATACATGTTATACCTGAATTTGAATACTTCTTAATAAATACAAGTTATTTTATACCTATCATAATAGAATACGTAGTGACACCCAGAATTTTGTTCATGGGCCTTACCAAAAAATTACTACATCACGTCAGAGAGCCCACCCCTTTACCACATGACATTAAACTACATAGACTCTTAAAAAATTCTTATGGATTTATTCCTAACACTAAAAGATATATTGATGTCTGGATATCTGATCCAAGACCCAATTTCAATAAATGACAATTGGATTGCTCTCCAAATGCATAAAAGATGAACCATAAAAGACCACATCACTTATGTATGAATCAAGTTTATGTGTGGTATATTTACACATATAATGTCTCTCAAACATTTTACATTGGTCCCACTACATTACCACATGAAAATAAACTTCATGTAGAAAATCATTACCACATGACGAGAAACTTGTTTGAAAATTTCCTAACCACATGAAATAAACTACATAGATCATTTCCATAAATTATGAAAATAAACTCTGTAGAAAAAATACTTACCACATGATAATAAACTACATATAACACATCCTTATAACATGAAAATATACTCTATAGAATATATCCTTAAAAAAGTTGTTAAACTACAATGAAGAAAATACATCCACACTACATGATAATTAACTATGAAGGCCATCATCCACCATCATCCATTGTCAAAGGACCATAAGAGCCTTACCTTGGTCAACCGGTGTATTGGGTACTTACACCATCTTTTAAGAACCTCATTACAAAATACATACACCATGTCTCAAATACCTTAGGATTCAAAAAAATTACCATGTCCCCTTTAGAAGATACATGACTTCACGGAACACTTTTCTTGACTATGCATGTATGCATATGGCTCTCACATATCTTTATATAGTCGTAAACCAAATGTGTGTCACTAAAAAAGGAAATTCCAATCCTTATAAGATTTGATGCCATCGTGTTAAAAAATAAACACCTTTGTGTGATCTGAACCACTCCCAATATGATTTTCCCATGCCATTACCCATGACCCAAGAACCATGATCCTTGATTTATTATAATATAATAATTTGACCAGATAGATGATGGAGTACCCTTGGACCATAGAATACTAATTAATATCTTCCATATCATCTCCCATATAATTCAATAATCCTAAATACCTTAAAAATTCATATAAATGGTCAATTATGTATGACCATAAACTCTATCCTATAATGGTCTAAAACGTAAGACCCTAAACAACTATCGAAAGTGGCACAAAAATCTTGAGGTTGGAAAATGTCAAAAGGATACCTGGGAAAAAACTGATTCTTTGATCACTAATCACTTCATCTTTAGAGTTATGAATAAAATAGGGAACAAATAAACCGGTATAAAGGCTCAATGGGGATACTCTACAGTGCTAATAAAATCTATGTCATTCTCATTTGACATACCAGTTTAGCCAAAATTAAGAGTAATGGTTTTTCAAATATCCTCATTGTGGGAATATGTTAACTAGGTGGTGACTTAACTATTATTTTTCTCAAACCCTCCATGTATATTAAACATTCCATAAATCAATCTTCATTGTTTGGGGTGCCTTAGGTCACCATAAAGATTTCATGGCCCATAAAAAACATATCTAGCTTCACGGGACACCTTTATTGATTGTGAATGCATGCCTATGACATATACATATGAATCTATGTTCTTCAAACAAATTTGTCACTCTTCTATAAGAAATTACGATCCATGAGAAATTTGACATCACTATAGAAGAACTCAATACCTCAATGTGTCTTAACATCTCCCAGTATGACATTCTTATATGATCCTCTTGATCCAATATTTTTTTACCATTTCTTACAGTTTTTATACCAATCAATCTAATTATATTTGACATCCTCAATGCTAGGTTCCCTTGTTTTGTTAACATTCACAACAATTGAATGAAATAATCCATTCATGATCAATTTATGACCACAACCCATGATTTAAAATCAAATTTAATAAGGATCTAGAATCCACATCAATATTTGAACTACCCTAGGGAGCCAGAACCCTTCTTAGATACATTGACTCCCATATTCAACCTCATCATATGGATGTTTGAGTATTAAAAAATATTTCATGGACCTTATAAACAATTGGAGATCACATATTTCTTGAATGGGATACAAATTCATAAGGGCCTTGGCCCACCAACTAAAGGACAATCTTCTTATCTAGAATGTTGGGTCCATCCTTGTGAGCTGTGGAAACATCATAGTGGAAAATATCATCTCATAATATCATAGGATAAAACCAGCACATCTAACCCTTATCATATTCATGAATCAATGTATAATATTATGACATACATAACCATTATTCCAACTACTTATGAAGACCTATCACCCCTTTTATTTCTACCCCAAACCAATATTACCTCCATAAATATTTCATATCCCCTGAAAACGATTCATGATGTCAAGAGCCCATTTTCGTGAATATTCATGTTTTCATATGGATCTTGTATATGTTCTTAATCATGAAAACTGAATTTTTTCTTTGAAAAAATGTGATTTTAGATACTTTTGAACCTTAGAGACACCCCAGAAGAGCTCAATGCCCTATAGTGTTTTAGGTCACTCGTGGCATATATGCACCTCATTCCATGATCATTGATCAGGTATGAGATGAATGAACATATAATAAAGTATTATTAATTGGGATATAAATGAACCTAATACAAATAAATATATGGTATGAGCTAATATAAAATAAACTAATGTAATATCTGATACAATATAAATTTCTATAAACAAATGAAATAGAAGGTATGAGCTAAGTGACCCCAAAAAAATACAATATACCACTTGACCTAAAATACCTAAACTAAAAAAATCATTTATGAGTTCAAATACCCAAAAATAATTTAATATCATTTCTGAGTCAAAATAAATTAAACTAAATAAAAATAAGTTCCATACTAATTATCCCTAAACTAATGTGATATATGGTCTGACTGAAATGACCCTAAATTTAAACAATATAATGATGAATCTTAAATAACCTAAATGAATGGAATATATGGTTTAAGATAATTTAAATAAAAAATAAATATCTATTCTAAGCTAAATGATCATATACTAATTAAATATATGTTATTAGCCGAAATTTCTAAAAACATTATCAAAATCAGGTCTATGATAAATTTCCTAAACTAATGAAATTTCATGTCTCAGCTAAAAGAAACTAAAATAATGAAACATGCAGCCTGATATAAAAGATCCTAAAATAAATTACTGGAGGATCGAGCTAAAAGTCCCAAACTACAATAAAACATAAGATTCACTTGTAAGAATGGAAGAATATGGTGAGGGACATTATATGACCTTTGAAAAACCATTCTATTCTCCACATGCCTATCAGATTCTACAAGAGAGACAATCACCCCACCCTAGAGGAAATATATCCTACCCTTCTTCAATTAATGTAATCATTAGATATCTAGAATATTTTTATCAATGATGAATATAATATTGGATGAAATTCATTAGAATTTCTCAAATAGGAATCAATTAGAATTTCAACGTTTAGATACAGACATTCAAAATTGATGGATATTAAAAATAGAATGGGTAGAACTAGAAATTATCATAATATATGATAAAAAAGAAAGTCATACATATCACAGATGAATGAAATTTGGAAAATAGAAATAAGGTTCATCAAAAATATTGATTGATATCTAGAAAAGAGGTAGAATCTCTACATATCAGAAACATTCATATAAACAAAGAATCCAAATAATGAATGAAAAGTAATGATTCAATGATAAAATATAGTCAGATGAATCCTTGATTAATGAATTTATCTTCTCCATGGAGGTCATATATTGGAATATTTGATCAAAAAACAAGGTTTCTATTTTAGAAACTTACTATAACTCATCCTATCTAAAAATTGATTCAAGTTTGGATTTGTTTGCTCCATCAGTCCTCCCCTCCAATTAGGATATGATAGCCCAAGAATGATTATTTTCATATTGAAATTGGTATAGTTCTACTTGAGTATGACAAATAATAGTGTTAATATGATCAGCTTCATGTTTCCCATCATTGACTATATCTCCTTGAGAATCCACCTCCATCACATGGTGATAGGGTTTACTTACGACTTGATACCAGTTATACTTTGCCGAATGGAAATCCACAACTACTACAACTATCAATTCAAGGGTTGTATTTTAATTTCCATGATAGAAAACTATATTCACCAAGTAATACAAGGTGGAATAGTCTAAAGACTCATATCCTAGGGTAGAGAACATAAAATGACGGTGTCCCAATATATCATTCAGGCTGTCCAATGGGGGTTTATTACTAAAAAATGTATTTCCCTCTATATTTTTCATCTTTTAAACTGCTAAATTGATGCCAAACCATGGTTATGTTCATGATTGATTTTGCGGAAATTAATATATTTTGAGACAGAATTTCTATAAGTGAGATTTTTTCTCATATTATTTGATGAAAATGGTAATGATTTAGCCTCTGCATTGGTTGACCCAGTCAGACGAACCCGCAAGAGTTTAGGTACTAGAGCCCCTGAACCATAGTGCTAGGGCACTACATCATGCAGAATAAGGGATTGTTAATATCATGATAAATAATATGATATTAATAGGTAACCAAAGGATATAACAGGTTTTTGAAATAGAAATTTCTATATGGAATCATTGGAAACATCCCTTTCCCCTGCCCCATATTCATGTTGAGAAGAAAAGGATTCCTCTTGATGAATGGATTCATGGAACTTTTTGTCCCTTTCTTGTATATTTTATTTACTCTCTACACTTTATAACTATAGTAATAAAATATATTATCAGGTGATATGGAAAAAATAAACAATGCATTAAGAGTTGAAAATGCATTCACTTTCTCACAAAATCACTTAAAATAATGATAATGAGGTTAGAGAATAGATAAATATATCAATAGTACTCAAAAGTGAAGGTAACCAAGCCAAATTAGATGGTATGATCTCTAAAATATTATTAGTCAAAAAGTTTCATGCTCATGGTAGCACTGCAGCCTCCTCTTTTTCCTAAGAAATCTTGACCAAGGGTGGAGAGTCAGTCGGAGAAACCAAATGATCATTTGCAACTCCAAAAGTGGATTCAAGTTCTCCTAAATTATCAGGGTGTGGAAAATTATATTTTTTAAAAGTAATAATGTGTCTCTAGAATAATATTTTGTGATATAAGTGTGAAAAAAAATATTAATCTAGGAATCATAGAGAAAACTCATACCAATTAATAATAATATATTTCCCTTTGCATTCCTGGGAAGGCTCATTGAACGACACTGATTCCATATTCACTATTACAGGAGTACCAATTTTATTCCTCATTTAGGAAATCCATCCCGGGGATCCATCATCTTCATTCCTCATATCACTGTAAAATTTACCTTCCACATATATACCATGGGGATAGTTTTCAAGGAATGGAAGTACTATCCAGTGATCACCATCATCCCTTGCGATTGATGAATAATGAATTATGTTGTTAAAGTTGTAATAGGCACCTCAACCATTTATATATAGCAGTTATATCATTCATAACATTATCACTATGGGACATCCAAACTCTTTCACTGCCATTTGGAGTGTTCCCACACCACAATTCATTGAAACAAAGGTTAATAGTAAACTTGACTCATGATTCCTTCCATTGAAGAACAAACATATTAAAATAAGACATTTTCCTTAGAATACTGGTACATAAAAGTAATGACTAGAGGTGAGGTGATGTGCGAAAGACCCTATAAAGGAAACATTGTTTTGAACGTGATACCCCAAAGCATAGCCTCTGAGTTCTATGTCAACCAAGTGATCCACTGTATGTTTGTGATAGGGACTAATAAATCTATCATAGACTCACCTTTTGGATTCACATATGATATAGTTGTGCGATCACAAACTAAGGTAAATTACTTATCTTTTTATAGGCTACCTATGAATATATTGAACCTCTAGAAACCATTCACTTTCTAGGATTGGGATTGTTCATGAAATTTTGGGAGCCACGCCTACCAGATTAGATAATTTCCAATTAGGATACGTGTTGGTCAAAATCTCATAATGTTGGGATAGACTAATTTCCACATTACAGGGATGAAGGATTAGCATAGTATGATTCCCCTCCCTGGTAAAAATTATCTAGACATGGAGATAAACAATAAGATGTTAAACTATTATTATATAAATAAAGATGAACATCCTAATTGGACACATATGAACTGGAAACATAACCAGATGGGTGTAGACCATTTATAGATTAGGTCCTCGCCGATGCGAGTTGAATATGCGTCCTCAAGAAGTGAAAACACACAATCCCACAAAAAAATACTGGACTCGCTAGTATCAACGACATTAAATATTGGAACATGACTGTAGGTTCTAAATGATAATTGATCATAGCATCTCACATTATCCCTGAAATATCACTCTTTCAGTGGAATTTGTATTACCCCACTAGTTTATTTCATGTTTGTCTTGAGGTGGGTATTAAGTATATCTAATACTTCTAGGTACTTGTATCCTCTTAAATTAACTTCTATAAAACCCCATAGAAATTAGAAGGGGAGTTAAATTGTAAGGGGGATTACCATTATAAACATGGTGAAGTATACGATAATTATTGGCCAGTATGGGGATGAATGGACCAATAAACTCCCCCGATCAGAGAAATTTCCATGAAAAAATTTGAAACACTAAATCAAACGGTGTACTTACTATAGAGCAGGTACCCACATCGATATATTGAGAGGAAATCCATATTGTTTTATAGAATGATAAATGTTAGGAATAACTTTTTATACAAATTATTTAAACATACCCTCCTTAATTGTAGGATGGTTACCACCATAGGCACTACGAGTTTCCTTTGAATGTAAGGACTAATTCATCAAATAATTCAGCTCAGAGTAGTTAATATTGATAAAATATCCCACCTGTAGTAACTCTTCATTGACATGAATGAATTTGGAATATTATTGAGAATATTTATGATGTCATGGGATGAGTTAGTGTAGAGATATGGGGTCCTGAAAACCTTAGTACAGTGAATTTTAAATATATTAATAATATTCTCTCACAAAAAAAAAAATAGTTTCCTTGAATCGTGAATAAGTCTTGAGTGGAATTTCATGTCAGATATCCGAGACCATGACTGTTTTCTGAACTTTTTTTTACACTAGGCATGTCACAAAATTGTCATCACATAGAGTTTTGTTGGATAAAAGTTGGTGGGGCCTTATGTTGTGGAATAATTAATTAAATTAATTTTTAATTAATAGTATAACCTATCACTTCCCACCGCTCATGTTTTTCCCTGAAAACCAGATAGGATTATTTTTTCATCTTCTATACCATATTTCAATGAATAATTGATGCTGAATCAATGTAAGGAGGTGCTTAAAATCTCATTTTTTACATAGATCATCATATGATCGAGGAGATATATGATCTAGGTGTCATCCTACAACTAATGTTTCAGTGTTTCACCCTCAAGTTATGAGGCTTTTAGTTTTGGTCCTGATACCTATCATTATGCCCAATATTAACATTGTGCATCCAAAATACAACTAACAGAGATCCCTCCTAGGTTGATCTGCATTTTTGAAGGAAAACTAGGGGAATCAGGTGTTTTTATAGGTACATATTGACTGGAATTACCATATACATATCATATAGTCTAATGATACATGCCATGTATTGCATCTTGTTTTCGGAGTAATACATTTGGGTTTTACACATCATGTACTAGAGTTACACAATGCATAGTGACCCCATGTCCGGTGGCCATGGGACATGGCTTGGTAGAGCTTTGTAAAAGTACATGGCCAAGAAAAACTACAAGGGAAAGGTACACCAAATTAGGGTAGAATACAATGAAATTGGAAAATCGGATGGCCAATGACCATTTATCTTGAATACTCATTGTAGTATGGGATACACAACATATGAGAGACATAGTTGGACGGCTGTGTAGAAGATGATACATGGCTAGGATCATGGTACGTGGGACACAAAATATGTCGACTCTACAAATTGTTTACCCGTACATGTTATGAAAAACCATGTATAAGTCATACAACACCATGTTCTCAGATTGGATCACATGTCGTGTGGACCCTGGTTCACATCATGTACTCAATTGATATCTTCTAGATATCATCTGCCTTCCGAATATCCTTGCATGTAAAATACATTAATTATTTTGATTATCTTTTCCAAAACAATTTTCAACATAGAACATGATGGTGGAATATATTTCATCATACGAGATACAAAGTGGCATGTATCAAGAATCAATCAGGGTTAATGGTGCTTAAACTTGAGTAGATATCGGGGAGTATCACTGGATCGATGTTGAGGCCAGTACACATCCCCACTATTTTAGGATGTGGGTAACATATAATCATTGGGATGTTAGATTAGTGTGTTTTTTAAGACTCATTCTTGTAATGTTACTCCTATATGTCATGAGGGCACTAGATTCTCATACTTGTCTTCTTTGGTAGAGAAGAGACTCCCTGCATGGTGAGTATGAGTTATATACATTTGGGTAGTTCTTCTATTGTTGGTACTCCGTTAATAAATTATGGATTGGGTTCCCAATATATTTTTTTATTAGAAGTATAAATCCCCTTTCTTTTTAGGTAATGATACCTCCATACATAATCATCAGATAGTGTAGGTTCTCCCATTTTGGATTGGGGTGTGATTACTCTATTTGTGGATATAGTAATCCCAATTCATGTTAGGGAAGGGGACATCCAGATATATAATATTGATAGATCGAGTACAACCCTATCATGTTATGTTGGGGGAACTCTATCCTTGTTATCATAAATCCCCTTTCATTCGATGGTTTGGGTCCTCCATACGTTTTTTTCCGACAGTGTTTGTACTCCCTTATCATACTAGGGAGAGGTTCCACTATCCTGAGGTTGGTACTCCCCTATCATGATAAGGTGTGGATCCCCCATATTAATTTATATGGTCTATTGGTACTCCCATTTTGTTTTAGGGAGCATGTCATCTATCCATAGAGTGTTAATCCCCAGTTTTACCACAGTACAGTTCCTCTATTCTCTGATTTTCACTCCCCTATTATTACTAGGTGAATTTCCTCACTTATACAATAGTACTCCACCATCTATGGTTGGAAGTGGGGATTGGGACCTCTATTGGGGTTAGAGATCCCATAGTTATTAATTAATGTTTTGAGGTGAGGTCCTCTCTACTATTTATGTGCATTAACTAGTCTCAATTAGTTCTCCATCAATTATTTGTAGTAGTGAGGGTACAGCCACTCCACTTGGGAGTATTTATATTGTGATTATTTCAATGTGGAGATGGTTGGACCAATGGTGTTGGGAATTACTGATGGATCAAATGAGTTGTGCCATAAGTAGTGTAACTCTCAAATAGGTTCCATTTGGGATTGATGAGCTTGGGGAATGTGTTGTCCTTTAATTATGTGTTATTGTTACATAAATTTAGTAGACACTTATTACTATCCATGAGTTTGTAACCTTGTGAAACTCAAATTATGATATTAGTATATCTGGGTGATTCTGGGATCCTTGTGGGGTTGTCATGTGTCTGTGCAACATCCCAGATCCAGGTACCGCCCAAAGGTTCCCTGAACCAGGTTGGTCAAATAACTTCAGGATAATTTCTCCAAACACAAGAGGCTTTTGACTTGTAGTGTGGGAAATTGTGTCATATTGGGGGACTATTCTCTCATTAGAAGATTGTGCACAGTAGAAAGCATATAGTAAACAATAGTGGAAGCATTAGTAACAAATAGGAATAACAACAGAAGATTAGAGGTAAATCCCACAGAATCCATAATATATATATATATATGATTCATGTAATATGTATCTAATAAAATAGAATAAAAGTCACAATGCTAGAAATAAATATAGAAACCAAGGTAAAAAAAATAATCAAGTAAACTCCAGAAGCATCACAAGCCTCCTCTTGATCCCACTCTCTCCAGCTCCAACAAAAATCATGTACCTGATGAGGAAAGGATCTTTCCCTTTTCAATACCTGCAATCATATAATATATTTTGGTCCAAAATCATGACCCAAAATGGATGTGACACCAATACCAGTAGTAAACCACCAAAGGATATGTGCCTAACCACCAGTGAATAAATATAACATGTAATATGAAAGAATGAAGCAATAAACTAGGATGTACTCAAAAGTAAACAATCCAACCATTTTCAATTGCATTTATTTCACATTTAGTATTCAAAAATTGAATCATGTAACCCTAGGATCTAGCCTATTCTTTGTATCCCCCGTGTAAACTAACCAAAACAATTATCCCGTAAGACCATCAAAACAATCGAGTATGGCCAAAGCCATGATTGTTCATTGGATTGGTAGACATGTCACAATCATTCCAAAATTCATAAACGACCCTTTGGGTAATCTCTCACTATCTCAACCCTTTTAGTCCCACATAACATAAAACAATTATAAATGACCACCTATTAAATCTCTCATGGTATAAACCATTGGTTTAAATATTCATTTAATCAAATATAAATGACCACATGAGGTGCTCTCATGTTCTATACACTCGGGTCTAACATAGAATAAATCTAATATAAATGAACACCTGGGAAAGGACTCACGGTCTAAACACTTAGGTCAACATTCACCTAATCAATTATAAATGACCACCTGAGCAGCTCTCACAAACTAACCACTTTGGGAAGCTATCACAATCAAATCCCATTGGTCAACATTTACAATTCATATCACAGGCATTTCTTATGATGAGTAACTCCATACTAACAAAACAATTCATGGAAAACAAGGAAATCCTAACATGAATTCTAGACCAGGATTCCATAAACATTCAATCAAGGGGGAAACACACCCATGGGGTGTCCCATAAACAAGGTTTCTAACCATAAAAATAAAAAATAACCCTTTATCAATCAATAAAACCATAGTAGGTGATAAAAATGGTTAAATTCCAAATAAATAAACATCCAGAAACATGGGTGTCCCTAAACATGGTATATAACATTATGGATCAACGTATCTCATTGTATGCTTCCCCTATCTCCTAACCCTAATATGTCCCAACCGCGGTGTGACATGTAAAAAAACCTAAACCCCAACCTCAAACTCTATAGGTCTTCTCTGTCGATCGGTATAATATTTATGTTGATATTATACAGTATATATCCTCTTCTGAATAAACTCCAACTTCCCAGTGGTCTCTTGGACAGGACTAGGACCTAGCATAACTGCATCTCCTGCCTCCATCTAAGATAGGAGTGATTAGCATGGCCTACCATAAAAAATCTCATAAGGTTCCATTTGAATCATCTCCTGAATACTATTTTTGTAGGAAAATTACACTAGGGGTATGTGTCTCTCTATGGATCCCCCAAAATCCAAGATGCGTGCTTGAAGCATGTCTTCCAAAACCTAAATAATGTGCTCGGACATGCCATTTGTCTGGGGATGGTAAACTATAATTAGAAGTACTTGGGAACACAAATCACTCTGTAGTCCCTTCAAGACACCAAATTTAATCTAGGCATCCCTATCTAAAATTATTGAGTGAGGAACCCCATGAAAATGTACATTATCTCAGATGTACAACCTCCCAATCTCATCAACATAGAATTTTTACTAGATCAGTAGGAAAAGGAAACCTTCATGAGTCTATCAACAAAAACACATACAACATAATTACCGTGATGAAAACCTGTTAAACCTATCAAAAATCCATTGCGAAATCATTCCACATCCACTCAAGAATGGGTAACTACTATAATATCCATGTGAGTCACTGATACACTGCATTCACCTTCTGAGAGGTTGAACAACTCATAAAAAAATCAGCTACATCCCTCTTTATGCCTGGCCACCAAAACAAACGATGTAGATATTGATACATCATGGTGACACCTAGATGAACTGACTATACAGAGGCATGAAAATCTCAAAACAAATGATCGCATATATCTACTGACACCCATATGTGCCCATCAAAATGAAAAACCTCATCCTCTTCTATGGTCCACCAAAGATTGATGTCCTCGCCTCGCACACTCTCCTATTAGACTAGGAATTCATAATTTGATAGCTTCCCCATTCACACTTGATCCAATATCATAGAGGTGAAAACTATAAATGAATGAAATTCCATCCCTTGTTTGATGTGAGACTCCAAATGCATCTCTAAGAAATGATACATAAGCTAATACTCATTGATGGCCTCCTGAACTGCCTGTATCTAGGTCCTCCTGCTCAACACATCAAACAATGTGTGGCCACTCCCAGGCATGTAGGCATGCTCAATGTCCAAATACTGAACGTACTAAACCCAAATTCACTATCCCAAATTCAGATATCGCTAAGTAATGATATACTTGAGGATTTTGTGGTCTGTGAATACCAAAAAATGCTCTACCAAAAGATAATGTCCCCAAAAGTGAAAAGCATAAACAATTGTAGAAATATCAAGATAGTGCGTTAGTTAATTCTTCTCATATATCCTCAACTATTTAAACACATACACAAATACTCCCCATTGCATAAGAACTGCTCTCATCCCACTACCTGGTGTATCACTGTTTTCTATGAAACTCTTTTTCGGTTCTAGAAAAATCAGTATTGGTGAAGAATTTGACTGCCCATTTAGCTACTAAAATGATGAATTATAGGAATCTATCCACAAGTACATCCCCCCCCCCCTCTTATTTAGGACCATAAATGGTGATTCTAATGAAAAAAAATTCCCAAATAAATAATTTGTAGTAACCAGTTAACCATAGAAAACTCAGTACCTCAATGTCATTTTCGGCTACTCCAAGGAAACTATAGCTCTCACCTTCTATGGGTTTACAGATAATCTTGTATCTACGATGACATGACCCAATAAGAAAATATGGTCCATCCAAAAGTGTCACTTTGATAGTTTAGCATATAATTGATTCTCTCTCAGTGTACTCAATATGATCTCAAGATGGATGGCATGGTGATGGTGACTGTGAGAGTACACAAATAAATCATCCACGAAGACTACAACAAAAGAATCCATGTAAGGATAGAAAAATCGGTTCTTCACTTCCCTAAAATCTTCTAACGTGTTCATCAGACCAAACATCATTAACAAATACTTTCATAGACCATACCTAATCTAAAAGGATGTAAGAGTTATATCTGATGGTTCAACGAGAAACAGATGCTAACTAGATCTGATGTCAATATTTTATAACGCATGTTCTTCTAGAATATGATCATAGAGATCATCAATCTTAAAAAATTATTTTGGTTCTGGACCATCAACTGGTTCATCTTCAGATAATCCTCAAATTTTCTGGGGGTGCCATCTTCCTTCTTCACAAAAAAGGATAGGTGAACCCCATGGAGACATACTGGGTTAGATGAAACACATTTCTAGTAACTCCTCTATCTAATTATTGATCTCCTATAACTCTGGTGTAGCAATCATATAAGTAGGAATAGACACCAGTGCTGATCCTGTAAGAATCACAATAGAGAAATCCACCTCTCTCTAGAGGATAACCTGAAAAGTCATTTGAAAAGAAATATTTGAAACTATCCACCACTAATGGATATTACATCTGTGAAGTCCCCTTTTCATCTAGATATAATATAGAAATATAGTTTGTTTTTCCTCAAAACCATTGATGCTTAGTTCTAGATTTTCTTTCCTAGACATTCCATTTTACCTTGTGTAGAAAATATCTTCCCTCGGATGATGTGAAACTCACCCTAAGAAGATAGCAGTAATCAAGACCAGAAATGAGACAAACTAGTCCATTTAGATAATGAAATTGATGACTGCCATATCTATGACATAGAGGTACCAAAATAGGTGACACCATTAACATCAATAGGGAACTCATTTCACTAACATACACTAGCCGTCCTAATTTCCAATGAATTTATTGTGTCATAACATCATCATATGTAAGGATAGAGAGCCCAAGGTTCTTCTTAATGGTAGAAGATATAAAACTATAGGAAACACATGTATCTAAAAGAGAAGAAACTAAAACTAAGGCTCATAGAATCGTATATCTAACCATAGAGGGTTTGGGATCTTTCTCTGGGTGGGTCTGTTCCCTCGCAAAATTCTGACCTATACTGTGGCCATACGACCCTGCCTTTCAACACTAATCTGATCCACCCACCTATCGCTAAAAACCAATCATTTGGATACCACATACATGACCATCTCCTCATCCTGTATGGCCTGATAAACACCAGTTCCCTGACTGATGAGAAACTGGTGGTCCTTATCCTAAACATGGAGTCATAACAGATCCCCTCTCAGTCACTACTAGTGAGAAATTCTTACAACAAAATGAATGTTTCCTATCCTACTACAAGATCAGAACTCGACTGGTTCCTTGGGGAAATTTTGTCTCGTATGCACAATCTTACTTCACTAATATCCCACCACTTGGATACCTAAGGAAACATCACTACTACAAGAAGAATCCATGCCTGAAAGATCCTGGTGGCACTTCCTGCTATCGGTCGAAGGAGTACCAACCCTGGATGTTGAAACCCTTGGGTTCTCATCTCCAAACTATCTCATATTACACTAGATATTTAGTTCCTAGTTTACAATAGAAGTCACCGAGGTCAACCAGAAATTATTCACCTATGACCAGATATCATACCTAAGACCATCATCAAATCATTTTTCCGTTGACAACTCACCACCCCCCAGAACAGGTGTGTAATGCTGAAGCTTTGTAATGCGATAAGAGTAACCCATCACCGAAAGAGTGGAAAAAAACAAATACATGAACTCCTAGGCTCAGTCAGCCCTCAACATCTCAGGGAATAAGTAATCATAGATGGTCCTCATAAACACATCCCATGATATATCCCAATGATGTCCAACCTATGAGATTACATCCCACCATCTCTTGGAGTAATCAAGTATCGCGTTATTTGTGAGATTCACCCTCCTAATAGGTAGAGTATCTAAGTGTTTGAAGATATAAATAATGGAAACCAACCATGATTATTCATCCTATGGTCCCCCATCCCTTAAAAAATTGGAAGGTTGCTGCTTTTGGAACACCCGTTTCAACACTTCCAAGGTCGAGGAAAGATATGGTTCTCCCTAAAAATTATTCATCATCCTTATAATACCTTCATAGAACTATGAATCATCACTTGTGTCTGGTATAATAGGTGGTTCCAATACGGTCATGATAGTAGGATCTTCTAGTAGTCCTTTATCTAGAATTTCTAGTGTATGATCACCACCTTGTACATATAGTACAACCAGAGGAGGTCTTGGTGGCATGACTCTGCAAGGTCAAACGTGCACCTCAGTACAAGATTAACGAAAATACAACTCAGAAGTGCAAGAATGAAAATGGAAAAATAAAACATTAATATTTTTTCAAAGAGGGTTTCACAGAATGTAGAAACACTACACAACGTGTTTCCCTTAAGCCTTAAAATGGGCTTGTTTCTCTACCAACCTGGTTGTGTAACACCCATACACACAGCCTGTTCCTCTTGAGACATGGCATGTACCTGAATATTATCACCTTCCCAATCACTTCTACACATCTTAAACTACATGGTTTCTCCTAGAATAACACAACATGGAGTGCATACTCAAGACACGGTGTGTACAACAGAAGGTACATCCACTCGTGTCTTTAGTCACACGGCCAGACAAATGGTTGATTATAACACGACTTGTGCTCCTAGTACACGGTGTGTTCTACCAAAAGATTTCTATCCATGTGTCTTCTCACACAGTCTGTTACACTTTCATCAACTACATGACATGTACTTATGGTACATGACATGTACATAAGAAAAGTCATTTCATTAAGAACATAAGGACACATGGCATGGGTTTATAAAATCACTATAACAACTGTGATTTTTATTACACAATTAAACATGATTTATTATATAAAATATAAAATTGAAACAACATGGAAGATCAATAGGTATAGTGTATTTGGGTCTTAGGAATATTTCATAATGACATAAAACATGAAACACATCATCATTACTAAACACTTCCTTTACATGACCACTACATTCCCTCATAATTAGCATTGCATGGGATAACCTGAGGACATGCATAAGAAAAGGGTGAGTAATAAAGACCATTAAGGGAGTAAACAAGACATAAGAGGAAAAATAAAATACATGTTAGGAAATAGACATATCAAAGGAGAATAAGAGAAATATGAACATAAAGTAATGATATAGCATGAATACAAGGAAATGTGGCAATAGAACATAACATGGTAGTAGCATGAACCAAGGCACATCGCACATGGAGAATGTGTAAACCCTTATTGATCTTGAATTAGCATGAGTAAACCCTCATTTAAGTTGATGTATCAAGATACTAATATTTACCCATTACATTGGAGTGCTATCAGGGCGCACCCTCTATAATCATTTCATTTCATGCATAAGTTTTCCACATAGATCATACAACATCGATTCATTAAACATCATCATTTATTCCATGATAAATGAATGTCTAATTATAACATGAAACTATATATTCAATAATTAAATTCTCATAATGTTGAATACCCTTGATAGGAAAATTTTCACAGTATTCGAAACAAAATGACTTCGGCTGGGAAAATTGTGGTGCAATTTCTGTAGCATAACAGTTTGACATAAGAATTTAGAAAAATTGTTGATGAGAGAAAAATGTGTAAGAACCTGTTTCTTGTTTTAGAGGTATGGGCATCTTCTTTTTCCTTTTCCTTAAGTGTTTTGAGAAAATATGGAAAATGGGGGAAAAATCCTGAATTTTGGAACTACACGCCATGTACTGTATCCACACGTCGTGTACTTTTGGCCGTGTTGGGATGAGTACATGGGGCGTGTAGCCATGCCGGCAACGAAGGGTGTAGGAAGAACTACACGTCGTGTAGTGGTGCCTTACACGCTGTGTAGTCAGTCGGCAAGCTTAAACAGTAAGGCGGTGGCGTCGCCGCCAGCTGGGTGACAGTACACGCCGTGTACTCAAGAGTACATGTCGTGTACTCTTGTCGATGGATGAACAGTGTGGTAGTGCCGCCAAATGAACAGTTAAATAAAGGGAATACATGTCGTGTACTTGGAAGTACATGTTGTGTACTATGTTTTTTCAGCTTAAAACAGGCAGTAGCCTCCTCATTTGGCAGAGGAGGCACTTGAGCCATTTTGGAGCCAAAGGAGGAGGCTGGATCTTTGAAGATCCACTGGGCATTCATCTGGAATCCGTTTCGGCTTCGGACGATCTCGTTGGAACCGCACGGGTAATCCCTCTCCTCTCATGGTACAGTTCTTTCCAATTCTTCTCCTAATGTAAGTTATTTACGTTTGAATGGGTTTTTTTCTTCGTCAGATATACACCGATCTTGGGCGTTTCTGGCGTCGGCGTTCATGTATAACGCTCGTTGATGTATAAGGTAGGTGGATTTGTGTTTATTTTCCAACTGTTGTGTGTTTTGTGCGTTTTTGTGCCACGAACCCATGTTGGGGTGTTGTGTGGTTGAGGCCGTTGCTATGTTTAATGCCTAGAATTGCATAGGTGATTAAAAATGATATTAAAATTCTAGTTGGGATCGCTGCTTGGATCCGGAACCACCACCAGGGTGTGTTTCACTATTTAGATGTTTGGCCAGGATACCCGAGGGTATGCCTTCAAAGTAGTAATTGTAAAATTACCTTGAGAGGAATTGCTTGTTACTGCTTGTTTACTTGTTGGGGCATGGCCCGGTTTCCTGTTTAGCCTGAGGGCGTTGTTGTATTTTTCCTGAGGGCGTTGTTGTGATTAGCCTGAGGGCACTGCACTATTTAGCCCGAGGGCTGTAGCATTTCGCCTGAGGGAAACCTTTCATGCCTGAGGGCTTGACTTCTGTGCCTGAGGGCGACACTTCCTACGCCTGAGGGAAATTTCTGTTACGCTTGAGGGCAATACCTGCGGGTTGGATTCTGCTTACCTGAGGGTAAGGTTTTGTTTGTCTGAGGACATGGACTGTTTACTTAGAAATGAACTGTGGTGATTTCTAATATTTAAATGGATTAAAGGGATAATAAAATGGAAATATAACTGGTAATTAGTTACTTCTGAGTAATGCTTACTTTATTGCTTTTTACTACTGCACACTGTTGTTTCATTGCTTACACGCAGTTGGGCATGGGCCCTTGGTGGGTGCCTACTGAGATATATTTCTCACACCCTATTTGGGTCATGCTTTTCGGCCCAAACAGATTACGTTGCTGCAGGTGTAGATAGGGGAAAGAGTCCCTATACAGGTACTTGACTATTGTTGAGGAGTAGGAGGGCATGGGACCGAGCCTAGGCTCGCAATGCCACTGCCAGCTGTTTTGCTTGTTTTCTTCTGTACTGTATTGATGTATAACATGTTCTGGCTATTTTCTTAGAACTTGAACATGTAGCATAATCACTTATATATTGTTGGTTGTATCCACTGCTGTAGTTATTTCAGTTGTGTATGTTTACTGCTTCCTCTGTTTGTTGTATGTTTATGTTGGTATTCCACTGCGCTACACTTTGAAAAATGAGGGAATAGTTTCCACACTATCATAACTGGGCCCTCGCTACTAGTCGGCAGCCTCTGGCATTTGGGGAAATGCGCTTGAGGTCACGTGGCAAAACGGGCTCGGGGCACCTGTTGTGTGGCACCCGGGTCCGGGACGTTACAAAGTGGTATCAAAGGAGTTTCTTTTTTTTGACTTACTATTTGGAGCCGTAGTCAAAGATAGTATGGGACGGTAGTTGTTAATAATCTGTGCCCTGGCGTAGCTAACTTGTGTATAGGGAAAAGCCAGTCTAACTCATATTTTTGCATTCTTTTGATTTTGCAATTTTACGGTTGATAGGTTTTCACCGTTGGGTGACGCACTTGGATTGTGTTGTTTATATTTTATTTGTGGGTTCTGTTTAGTTGCAACTCAATGAGATGAGGGTATGTCATCTCATGCATCATATAGGCACATGCTAGAAATCACATTCCATGCATAGTTTCCATGCCATGTAGGTGCATTAGAATTTTCATGTTTTTGTGATAGTTGATGTGCTAATAAAGCATGTTGTTGTGATAGCCGCTTGATAAATACCTGCCTTGTAATATGGTACGTTTGTTTGAGCTTGTTTATAGGATAGACACCAAACTTTAGTTTTTGGAAAGTATGGGCCCCCATTGACCGAAATTTGGTGGATCATTGACTGTTTATTGGTTATAACATAGATAAGATTTCAAACTTTGATTCGTGGGGAGTATAGGCCCCCACGGGTCGGAATTTGACACTTAGTTGTTGGTTTTTAGTATTTTCTGGGTTCCGGGGAAGTTTCTAAGTCATACTGTCTGGAAAAACCCAGAATACACGCTGTGTCGGGCCTCATACATGCCGTGTGTGTTCTTCTGTTTGGGAAGAAAAATGAACTTTTTGAGTACATGCTGTGTACCTCGAGTACATGCCGTGTAGTCTCTTCCCGTGTCACAAACCGTGTAGGCCGCGACATGGGGTAGGGAAGGGCTTGGGTAAAACATGACGTGTAGTTTTGTGCACGCCGTGTAGTGTAACCCGGAGTCCGGCCGTGTAACTAACAACATGGGTCGGTGAACTCCTGTACAGCATGTCGTGTCAATGATGAACACACCGTGTAGTGTGACCTAGGGACTCGGTCGTGTAACTAATAACACGGGCCGGTTTCACCTCTCCCTGAACACGCTGTGTACCTGTGGGACACACCTTGTAATCTTGTCCGAGGACAGACCGTGTGGAGTTAGCCGTGTGGCCGGGAAACGGGGTGATGTACATGCCATGTACGGGTGTAACACACCGTGTAGAGTCAAGGCGAATAGTCGGCTGTGTCACAGATGACACGAGCAGTTGGAAAATAACACCATACACACCGTGTAGATATTATACATGCCGTGTAGTTTTTTGGAACGGAAGTCGTGTGGCTTATCCGTGTAGAAGGACCCGGGCAGGGGAAAGGAAGTCAAGTACACGCCGTGTAGTCAGTGTACACGCCGTGTAGTCTTGTTTTGAAAATTTTGAAATGCCTTCTTCCTCTTGTTCCTTTGTGGTTCCTTCGTTCCAGTCTTAATAATCTTGAATCTGAGGCATGCTTTTGACCTTGTAGAGTCATGCCGCCTAGACGACCACGATTTTTTCGCCAGGAGAACAGCGACGATTATACTCTGGACATGGTGGGCCATGGGCTACCAGTTGATCCACCAGCAGAGCCAGATGCGGCACCAGCTGTTATACCGGACACAGGCATGGAGGCGCAGTTCCGTGAAGGCTTATTACAGTTCATGCAGACCTTTCAGGGAGCATCGTAGGCTGCCACATCTATGGCTGAGCTGACACGTATCTTTTAGCAGCAGCATCCGCCTACATTTTCATGGGATGGAGGACCACAGGCTGCAGAGTCTTGGCTAGGATCGATGCAGACTATTTTCGAGCATCTTGAGACGCCTCCAGGGTGGAGGGTCAAGCTCGCGACTTACATGTTGTGTGATTCTGCCAAGAGGTAGTGGGATGTTACCACCCAATCAGAGCATCACAGGGACATGGTGTGGGAATATTTTTAGACAGTCTTCTATGACTTCTTCTTTCCTGAGACGCTGAGGGCAGATAGAGCTCGTGAGTTCATGAATCTTCAGTAGGGATCTATGTCGGTGATGGACTACTCTGCTCGTTTTACAGATCTTCAGCATTTTGCACCCGTGATGGTGGGTGATGAGACGTTGAGAGCCAGATGTTTTGAGGATGGTCTTCGGTATAACATCCGAGTGCTGGTGAATGTTTTCAGGTTGCCTACTGTACACGCGATTGTGAACCAGGCGTTGATTACAGAGAGGAACCTGCGGGAATCGAGTGGTGTGGTCCAGGGCAGTTCAGCACCAGTTACTGGTACTATTTCTACTGGAAAGAGGAAGAGACAGATGGACTTCTCTCAGGGTGGTAGTACCATCCAGACAGCTTCTTCAGGTGGACCGGTCAGGTGCTACCAGTGTGGTAGAGAGGGTCACAAGAGGCCGCAGTGTCCACGAGACCCAGTGGAGTGTCGAGCTTGCGGCAAGATGGGTCATCTGCAGCACTTTTGTAGGGCGTTTCTACCTATGGCTATTGAGAGGGGTTCTGTGCAGACTCCGTGTGTAGGAGTAGGACCAGTGGCTTCTTACCAATCTGGGAATTGGAATACGTCAGGGCACGCAGGCAAAAACGGTGGTCGTGGTCGTGGTAGCCAAACACCAAGATCGTAGAGGCAGCAGGGCGGGACAGCTCAGGGTAGCCAGGCTGTGTCACAGGGTCGCGGAACTGGGCAGGCATATGCAGTGCAATAGACTCAGCAGGAGCAGGATCCTAGAACTTCTACAGTCAGAGGTACTATTTTAGTAGCTTCTATCTTGTCTTCAGTACTTTTTTATACGGGTGCTACACATAGTTTTATATCTACACCCTTTGTGGAGAGACTTGGGCTCAGTGTTTCTACTTATTCTGATATCTTGACACTAGACACTCTGTTGGGGACTAGGACGGCTGGTGTGCATCAGTGCAAGGAGTTCCCCCTTGAGGTTGGTGGGTGTCACTTCCTTTGGGACCTCTATGTCCTGGAGATAACAAGTTATGACGTCATTCTCGAGATGGACTGGTTGGTTCCCTTTCGAGCCTTGTAGACTGCTATCGTCACAGGGTGTGTTTCACATCACCAGAGGGCAGAGAGTTTCTATATAAGGGAGAATGGGATGTTCAGGCAAGTCGAGCTGGACGAGAGCATCATGGGCAAGGTGGAGTCACAGCCCAGATTGCGAGCTTATATCTGGATGACCAGGGGACTTGTTAGACGGATTTCCCTTCAGTTGTTGATCATTTCAGGGATGTCTTCCTGGACGACTTTTCAGGTCTACCTTCGGTGCGTGAGGTGGATTTCTCTATCGAGCTAGTGCCAGGAGCAGCACCAGTGTCCATTCCTCCTTATAGGATGGCCACGCATGAGTTGCAGGAGCTCAAGAGGCAGTTAGAGGAGTTACAGGCAAAGGGTTTTATCTGACCCAGTACTTCTCCTTGGGGTTCTCCGGTCCTTTTTGCGAAGAAAGCGGATGGTACCCTCAGACTTTGTGTGGATTATCGGAAGCTGAACCAGTTGACGGTTAAGAACCGATATCCCTTGCCTAGAATAGATGACCTGTTTGTTCAGCTTCGTGGAGCACGAGTGTTCTCGAATATTTACTTGAGATTCGGATATCATCAGCTACGCGTTAGACCATCTGATATACCTCTCACAACTTTTAGTAGTAGTTATGGTCTATATGAGTATACGGTTATGCCGTTCAGACTCACGAATGTGCCAGCAGTTTTCATCGCTCTGATGAATCGTGTGTTTCATCTGTATCTTTATTCATTTGTGGTAGTATTCGTGGACGACATCTTGGTGTACTCTCATACTCGACATGACCATGCCACCCATCTTGAGATTGTATTGAGTACACTGAGAGAGCATCGCCTATATGCTAAGCTCTCGAAGTCCCACTTTTGGATGGACCAGATTCACTTCCTGGGTCATATCATCTCAGAGGCAGGAGTTGTAGTAGACCCAGAGAAGGTGAGAGCAGTAGTTTCCTGGGAGCAGCCCAAGAACATGTTTGAGATACGGAGTTTCTTAGGGTTGGCTGGTTACTATAGGCACTTCATACAGAACTTCTCCCGCTTAGCAGCACCGTTGAAAGGTCTGACTAAGAAGGGTGTGAAGTTCGTCTGGTCAGAATCTTGCGAGACATATTTTCAGGACCTGAAGGGAAGGCTGACATCAACACCGATCCTGATACTCCTAGAGCAGGGGAAGAGCTATATAGTTTACTGTGATGCCTCAGGGATTGGTCTGGGAGCCATTTTGATGCAGGGCGACTGAGTTGTGGCGTACGGGTCTCGGCAGTTGAGGCCACATGAGAGGAATTACCCGACCCATGATCTCGAGTTGGCTGTAGTTGTGCA
This sequence comes from Viscum album, assembly GCA_963277665.1. Taxonomy (NCBI): domain Eukaryota; kingdom Viridiplantae; phylum Streptophyta; class Magnoliopsida; order Santalales; family Viscaceae; genus Viscum; species Viscum album. The sequence continues at coordinate 472,594,042 of OY728141.1, read as the reverse complement.
TGTGTTGTGCTGTTGGAGACATTATCTATTGGGAGAGCATTTTGTGGTTTTCACCAACCACAAAAGCCTCAAGTATATCTTTACTCAGCGTGACCTGAATCTGAGGCAGAGAAGGTGGGTCGAGTACTTACAGTCCTTCGATTTTGAGCTTGCCTATACACCTAGTAAAGGTAATGCAGTAGCTGATGCACTGAGCAGGAAGACTCAGATACAGGCAGTGCAGGAGGCCAGTGGTGAGTGGCAGCTTATGGCTTTGTTCTCTAAGATGCATCTGGAGGTGCATGATAGTCAGGGGAAGACTTATCTTTCCTCGTTAGATGTGACTTCTACCCTCCTGGACAGAGTGAGGATGGGGCAGATATCGGATTCAGAAGGCCTAGTTCTACGGGAGTCGGTGACAAGTGAGGACCCTCCTCCGGGTTGGACGATAGGAGATGATGAGGTTTTGCATTTCCATGGATGTGTATGGGTTCCAGGGGATATATGTGAGGAGCTGATGCAGGAGTTTCATGCTTCAGCTTGGGAAGTTCATCTCGGGGTTACCAAGATGTACCGTGACTTGAGGCGTCAGTACTGGTGGCCGGGTATGAAGGGAGAGATAGCTGGTTTTGTTACGAGGTGTTCCACCTGTCAGCAGGTGAAGGCAGAGCACCAAAGGCCAGCTGGGCTGTTACAGCAGTTTCCCATTCCAGAGTGGAAATGGGATGATGTCGTGATGGATTTTGTGATGGTATTTCCAAGGTCACCTTGAGGAAATGAGGCCATGTGGGTTGTTGTGAATAGACTCATGAAGGTAGCTCACTTCTTGCTGATCAAGGAGACCTTCGGTGTGGACGATCTCAGAAGGTTGTATATCCGAGAGATCGTACGTCTTCATGGGGTCCCTCGTTCTATCATTTCAGATAGGGACGCTCGCTTTATGTCTCGTTTCTGGCAGAGTTTTCAGAGGGCGCTGGGTACACAGGTGCTTCTGAGCACAACATACCACCCTCAGACAGATGGTCAGTCAGAGCGGACGATATAGGTGCTAGAGGACATGCTGCGTGCATGCATCCTAGACTTTGGGGTCTCTTTGGAGAAGCATATACCCTTAGTCGAGTTTGCATATAACAATAGTTTTCAGGCAACTATTGAGATGGAACCATACAAGGATTTATATGGTAGGCCATGCCGATCACCATTGTTCTGGTTAGAGGCAGGTGAGGCAGCTTTACTGGGGCCACAACTCGCATAGGAGACATCTGAGCAGGTCCAGTTGATTCGGAAGCGGATGGCTATCACGCAGTCTCGTCAGAAGTCTTATGTTGATCGCCACAGACAACCTTTGGAGTTCATGGTCGGGGATCAGGTTCTCTTGTGTGTTTCGCTGAGGCTGGGACACAAGTGGATCTGGAGATAGGGTAATCTTTCACCGAGGTATGTGGGACCATTTGAGATTCTGGAGAGAGTCGGGCTGGTTTCCTATCGGTTGTAGTTACCGCAGCGGTACCAAGCCATACATGACATCTTCCACATTTCACAGTTGCGTCGCTACCATTCAGACCCATCTCACACCTTTCAGCCAGAGGAGGCCGGTCAGTTCCTCTCGTACGGGTGCTATGGCAGCATGGCCGAGTGCAGGACGAGACCTGGGAGCGGGAGGCCGACGTACGTGCTCAGTGGCCAGAGCTGTTCTGAGTTTTCTCTTCACCACCCTTGGAAGGGAAATTTAGGGATAAATTTCTATAAGGGGGGAAGTTTGTAAGAAACCAGTTCTTGTTTTAGCGGTACGAGCATCTACTTTTTTCTTTTCCTTAAGTGTTTTGAGAAAATATGGAAAATGGGGGGAAAATCCTGAATTTTGGAACTACACGCAGTGTACTGTATCCACACGCCATGTACTTTTGGCCATGTTCGGATGAGTACACGGGGCGTGTAGCCATGCCGGCGACGAATGGTGTAGGAAGCACTACACACCGTGTAGTGGAGCCTTACACGCCATGTATTCAGTCGGCAGGCTTAAACAGTAAGGCGGTGGCGTCGCCGCCAGCTGGGCGATAGTACACGTCATGTACTCGAGAGTACGTGTTGTGTACTCTTTTCAATGGATGAATAGTGTGGCAGTGCCGCCAAATGAACAGTTAAATGAAGGGAATACACGTCATGTACTTGGAAGTACACGCCGTGTAATTTGTTTTTTCGGCTTAAAACAGGCAGTAGCCTCCTCATTTGGCAGAGGAGGCACTTGAGCCATTTTGGAGCCAAAGGAGTAGGCCGGATCTTTGAATATCCACCAAGCATTCGTCTGGAATCTGTTTCGTCTTTAGACGACCTCGTTGGAACCGCACGGGTAAGCCCTCTCCTCTCCTGGTACCGTTCTTGCCAATTCTTCTCCTAACGTAAGTTATTTACGTTTGAATGGGTTTTGTTCTTCGTCAAATCTATGTCGTTCTTGGGCGTTTATGGAGTCAGCGTTCATGTGTAATTCTTGTTGACGTATAAGGTAGGTGGCTTTGTGTTTATTTTCCAACTGATGTGTGTTTTGTGCGTTTTTGTGCCACGAACCCATGTTGGGGTGTCGTGTGGCTAAGGTCGTTGCTATGTTTAATGCCTATACATGCATAGGTGATTAAACAATGATATTAAAATGTTGGTTGGTATCGCTTCTTGGATCTGGAACCACCCCTGGGGTGTGTTTCACTGTTTAGCCATTTGGCCAGGATACCCGAGGGTATGCCTTCAAAGTAGTAATGGTAGAATTTCCTTGAGAGTAATTGCTTGTTACTACTTGTTTACCTGTTGGGCATGGCCCAGTTGCCTGTTTAACCTGAGGGTGTTGTTGTATTTGGCCTGAGGGCATTGTTGTGATTAGCCTGAGGGCACTGCACTATTTAGCCCGAGGGCTTTAGCATTTCGCCTAAGGGAAACCTTTCGTACCTGAGGGCTTGACTTTTGTGCCTGAGGGCGAAACTTCCTACGCCTGAGGGAAATTTCTGTTACGCCTGAGGGCTATACCTGCGGGTTGGATTCTGCTTACCTGAGGGTAAGGTTTTGTTTGTCTGAGGATGTGGACTGTTTACTTAGAAATTCATTGTGGTGATTTCTAATATTTAAATGGATTAAATGGATAATAAAATGGCAATATAACTGGTAATTAGTTACTTCTGAGTACTGCTTACTTTATTGCTTTTTACTACTGCACACTATTGTTGCATTGCTTACACGCAGTTGGGCACGGGCCCTTGGTGGGTGCCTACTGAGATATATTTCTCACACCCTATTTGGGTCACGCTTTTCGGCCCAAACAGATTACATTGATGCAGGTGTAGATAGGGACAAGAGTCCCTATATAGGTACTTGACTGTTGCTGAGGAGTAGGAGGGCATGGGACCGAGCCTAGGCTCACGATGCCGCTGCCAGTTGTTTTGCTTATTTTCTACTGTACTGTATTGATTTATAACATGTTCTGGCTGTTTTCTTAGAACTTGAACATGTAGCATAATCACTTATATACTGTTGGTTGTAGCCACTGCTATAGTTATTTCAGTTGTGTATGTTTACTGCTTTCGCTGTTTGTTGTATGTTTATGTTGGTATTCCGCTGCGCTACACTTTGACAAATAAGGGCATAGTTTCCCCACTATCAGACCTGGGCCCTCGCTGCTAGTCGGCAGCCTCTGGCGTTTGGGGAAATGCGCTTGAGGTCACGTGGTGAACCGGGATCGGGGCACCCGTTGCGTGGCACCCGGGTCCGGGATGTTAACTTCTGTGCCTGAGGGCGACACTTCCTATGCCTGAGGGCAATTTCTGTTACGCTTGAGGGCTATACCTGCGGGTTGGATTCTGCTTACCTGAGGGTAAGGTTTTGTTTGTCTGAGGACATGGAATGTTTACTTAGAAATGCACTGTGGTGATTTCTAATATTTAAATGGATTAAATGGATAATAAAATGGAAATATAACTGGTAATTAGTTACTTCTGAGTACTGCTTACTTTACTGCTTTCTACTACTGCACACTGTTGTTGCATTGCTTACACGCAGTTGGGCACGGGCCCTTGGTGGGTGCCTACTGAGATATATTTCTCACACCCTGTTTGGGTCATGCTTCTCGGCCCAAACATATTACGTTGTTACAGGTGTAGATAGTGGCAAGAGTCCCTATACAGGTACTTGACTATTGCTGAGGAGTAGGAGGGCATGGGACCGAGCCTAGGCTCACGATGCCCATGCCAGCTGTTTTTCTTGTTTTTTTTTGTACTGTATTGATGTATAACATGTTCTGGATGTTTTCAAAGAACTTGAACATGTAGCATAATCACTTATATACTATTGGTTGTATCCACTGCTGTAGTTATTTCAGTTGTGTATGTTTACTACTTCCGTTGTTTGTTGTATGTTTATGTTGGTATTCCGCTGCGCTACACTTTGACAAATGAGGGCATAGTTTCCCCACTATCAGACCTGGGCCCTCACTGCTAGTCGGCAGCCTCTGGCGTTTGGGGAAATGCACTTGAGGTCACGTGGCGAACCGGGCTCGGGGCACCCATTACGTGGCACCCGGGTCCGGGACGTTACAAAATGGGTGTCTCACCATATGTAAATGAAATAAATAGTAAGGGGTCATATAGATACATTTCCCAACATATGTATTGGAATATATATTCATAATACCAAATAACTTCATTAATGTAAATAAGGAAAGAGATATTCTATATTGAATTTCACCATGGTAACGGGTGTACATGGGTGGCATTAATGAGAGAGAAAGGGGCCCCTCATTAGTCAAACATAAATAGGGAAGTATGAGGGAGGTGAAAAATAATACCCCAACATTTTTAATTGAAATTATAAGGGTATAAAAACATAATGAAAGTTGGAAAAAATGAGAAAGGAATAAAATCCATTACTTCGATGTGTGATGCAAAGGCTTGAGAGAGGATTATTGGGAGCTTAGAGAGCATTGGGAGGATTCTAGAGAGATGATAGAAGAGGTTGGTCAAGTATCATTGGCTTTGAGTGAAGAATAAGTGGGAGAATGGGTGGGTTTATATAGGAAAAGAGAGATGGCCCTTTATTATTTAGGTTTTGGCCACCACTTAGTAAAAAAATCAAAACCAAACACTAACGAATCATTTTTTCCCAAGGTTTTTACCAAAGGGGAGTGAAAAAAATTATTTGATAAGGCCAATGGCCAATAATTTTAAAATAATAGTATTGCTTATGTGGAGGTGAGTCACACTCTCAAGGAAATCAATTTTAAAAGTTAAAATGTTTTATGAGTCTTGGAGGGTCCACTATTGCCTTGTAAAATAAATAAAATAAACCTAAAATCAAATTATTTTAATGGTAAAACATATAATAGGCGAAAATAAATTTATTGTTTTTTACTACATCACTATTGGGTTATTATGATGTCATAATAGACATTATATATTTAAACGGTATTTAATTTTTACCCAAAAATTTGATTGTATCAGAAGATTATGAAAAATTCACTATTGGATAATTTCGATGTCCTAATTAAAAAAATTTAATATTAATTTTATCTTAATAAGTTCATAAATATTTGAATTTTTATTTTTAAAATAAAAACTGACATTTATCAAAAATTTGTATGTTTTGAAAAAACCAACATTAAAACCTTAATAAAAATTTCAATTCTATTCATAAAAATTATATGATATTTTAAATTTCATAAAAATTAATTTAGTAACAATTTTTCTTTAAAATATTACTTAATTAAGAAAATCCATTAATTCCTCAAAATATATTTTTAAATTGAATATTATCTAAAAATGCTATTTTTTAAAAAAAGAATTTACAAAGTAACACTAATAAAATGAATGCTAATTCTCTATACAAAAATAATATACATAATATTAGTGCTAGGGTATTGCTACATAACCCCTTATAACAACCAAATAATATCAAAAGGTATGGTGTGCAATGGTGATAGACTCGTGGGGTGGATCAGATTGCATTTCATGTGTGGTAACCTCTATCAACTTCCACTTATCCTGTAGGCAGTTCCATTCGAGATTAACGTGTTGATGCTCATCTTGGGATTGGTCAAGAGCGAAGCCCAATGATTCCACCTCATTACCAAGCTCTGCAAAATGGCTTCCTGTGGGCATTTCTACTGAATCAGGCCATCGTTTCTTTTGTCTGAGTAAATTGGATTTGTCAAAGCCCTATATTTATACTAATAATGTGATCACTATTAAAAGGATATATTAGAAACGTTAACAATTCATAATGGTATTTTGTAATCCAAAAACATAAAACTAAGGAAGTGAAAATTTTATATAACCATTTTACATAATAATACATTTAATAAGAATTTCCATTGATAAATGTTTGGGTCATTACAATCACACGCTGTGTTTTCTGGGTTTTCTAGAGGGTAAGCCTTCGAAACCACTCCAAATCACAAAAATAAAAAAATATAGCTCAGTAATGCCATGTTATTATTTATGAGATCCCATAATCCCCTTGAATCTATTTTTGGAATCCTTATTCAAATCATATCTTGATAGAATTCAATTACAGTTCAAACCTGATCCACCAAATTTCGATCCAAGAGGGCCCATAAGTATTGAGGGACTAAAGGTTTTTTTCATACAATGAAACATTACATATACCAATAAAAATTCAAAATAGCATGTAATCTATCGTGGTATATATCACAACATCATAAATATCTATCCCAACATCTATCACAATAGCATGCAATCAGTAATGCACCGTATATGGAACGACGATAATGAGTGACATGTGATCTCTAGCAAGAACCTACATGATTAATGAGATGGAATACCCTCATATCATCAGGTTGAAACCAAATAATACCTATAATATCAATATTAATAGCACAAATCAAGTGTTTCACCCAATGGTGAAATCTTATAAATTGTAATAGTTCAAAATCCAAAAATTACAATTCAATTTGATGTAATTTGGCTTTTCCCTATACATGGGGTAGCTATTCCCAGGAAGAAATAATTTCCAAAATCTATTTCCTTCATATCATTTTCTAATGTTACCAAATAGTAAGACAAACAAGATGAAAAACTACCTCTAATACAACTTTGTGAATCCTGGATTTGGGTGACGCCCAAAGGTTCCCAAAACCTAGATGGTCACATAACCCCAAGTGCATTTCCCCAAATTATAGAGGCTACCGACTAGAAATGAGGGCCAATGTGTCGTATTGGGGAAATTATGGCCACATTGGCGGATTAAAAACAATGGAAAATATAATGTAAATAGTAGCAGATGATATAGTACCAAATAAGAATAACATCATAATGCTGAAAGTAAATCCAAGAGAAACCACAATATATATATACATATATATATGATGGATGGAATATGTATCTATAAAAATAGCCAAACAAGTCACAATGTGGGAATGAAATACAGAAACCAATGTAAAAATGAAACAAGTATACTCCAACAGCATCACAAGCCTCATCTTGGACTCATGATCTCTCTCTCCAACAACAACAATGTTCTTGGTTAAGAAGTGTGCTTTACGTTATTTAAACATGTAATCGTATAATCGGTTTATGTCCAAAATCATGACCCAAATAGGGTGTGGGAAAAATCCCAATATGAAACCACCAAAAGATATGTGCCTAACTATTTGTGAATATATGTAATAGTTCATATGCAATATGGAAGTAATAAACTAAGAACTACTCACAAGTAAACAATCCAACAGTTTTTAATTACATTCATTTAACATTTATTGTTCAACTGTTGAATCATGTAGCCTTGGGATCTAAACTAATCTTTGTATCACCCATGTAAATTAACCCAAATAGAAATCTTGTAATACCATATAAATAATTGAATAAGACCAAATCAAAGCTTGTGATTTGTCTTGGAAGACACGTCACAATCATTCAATTATTCAAAAATGAACCTTTGGGAATGCTGTCACAGTCTCACCCGTATGGTCCCACATAGCATCAAACAATTAAAAATGACCACATGGTCAAGCTCTAATGGTCTATACCCTTGGGTCAATGATTTATTTAATCAAATATAACTTCCCACATTGGAAGCTCTCATGGTATAACCCCTATGGTATAAGATTTCATCAATAAATTATAAACGACCACCTGGGAAAAATCTCACGGTCTAAAATGCTGGGTCAACATTAACCTAATCATTTATAAATAGCCACCTAGGTAGCTCTCACGGTCTAACACCTTTGTTAAGGTATTATAGTCCAATCCCCTTGTTCAACATTCAATATTCATATCACAATCATTTCATATGTTCATTAACTCCATCCTAACAAAACAAGGAATGGAAAACTAGGAAAACCTAACATGAATTATATACCAAAAGACCATAAACAATAAATCAAGGTGAAAACACACCCATGCGGTGTCCCATAAACATGGTATCTATCCTTACGCATATGAAACAACAATATCTCAATCAATCAAACCATAAAATGTAATAAATAGGGTTAAATTCCAAATCATGCAATACCCAAAACACGGGTATGCGATATAATCAGCATATACAATCCAAGACAAACAATGAAAGGCACAAAACCCCTGCCTCAATGTCATAAAATTGATATACTTGAATATCTACCCTTGAATTTTCCTATATTGGAATAGATCTACAAAATGGTGAAAAACACCCAAACTTGAGTAACCCAAATAAGGGTATGAATGAAGAAGATGTGCTCTAGGGGTTTTGAGAACTCACCGTTTGGATTCCAACATAGATGATCATGTCTCAATAAGATCATAGATAAAGAATCATGGGTTCGGACTTCATTGGTCACTCAATCATGATCGAGTACTAACCATGACCAGAAGAATGTGTTTTCGGATATGGGATGTGTCCCCCTTATGATATATCATATAAAAATTATATGCTCTTTAAAACTACACTATGTGTAGCATCCTTAACTGGTCCATGACTTAATAGAGTCTTTTAGGTCACCACATGGCTATGTACTCATCCATTACATGGTCAATACACAGATGTTTGTTGAATGCAAGGCACATAGCATGTACAAATAATTACGTGGCAATTAGAGAGAAATTTTACTTTTCTTCCATTTCATCTAAAAAACCAAAATAATGATCCATACATGAAATGAGGATTTGGTTTTATACAGTTTGAGAAAAAAACCCATGTTGACTGATTTGTCTTGTCATATATAGCTGAGAATGGTTCTTGATGGATTTTACCTACCCAAAGGGTCCCATATAGCTATATATAGTGGATTGTTGTAATTCAATTGATCCCTAATATTTTGGGTTTTGGGGTCCGCTATATATTTTTTTATACTCAACTGTACACGATCATTTCCCACATGTGCTGCCTTTTGGGTATAACGCATTAATTTATATGGAGTTCATAATGGACTCGAGTTAGGTGGAGCTCAGTAAGATAGACTAACTGAAGTGTTTTCAAATGTTGGGAAATGGGGATTTAGATTATATATATATGATAGTGACCCCATCCTTTATATCATGTTGGAATATTTTATAGAATTATTTTGGCAGGTTTTTTTAAAATATTATCACTTTTAGTACTTATATTGCACTATTTTTTGAGATATTTTTATGAACATATTTTAGTTTTTAGCTTTCTATATCTCTGCACTAGTGTATCTTGGTTTTTTTTTGGGTTTTTTCATCTAGGTCCATTAGAATAATGATTCCCGTCTATTTGATATACTCACTCAACACTAGTTTTTTTCCACTAGACTATTGTAGGTGGTCATGGGGTTTTGGGGCTCAAATCCCATTGGTTTGGGTCATGATAAAGAGGTGTTAGAGCCAGTATAAATTTGGGACCATAGTGTCGTGAGAATGGTTTGGGTTATATGGTGACTATCTTAGTGTGTGTTTAGTTTTTCTAAAAGTTCACAGGTTTTAGTGTTTGTTTGTTGCCCAAAGAATCCATTCATTAGGGATTTGAAAATATTCTTTTAGTGTAAGTAAATTGGGACACATGAAATAAGGAAACAATTGTACATACATCATATCAGACTAGTTTTTTATGTTTATTTTCCCATATTTAGTTACCTCTTTAGATATAATATTTAATTTGGTGTGTCTTAATTGTATTTCTAGATATCTACATTATAAAAGGTAGATATAGGTCCATTAGGTGATTATAGTGATGCTCTCCCCAGTGATGGGGCATCAATTCATGGAAATTATTTAGAGGTAGTACATCTGGGTATTCCACTGGTTAAGCCACCACCCATTGAGTGTTATGTTATTCAAGTATCATAAGATGATGATGTACACAATATGAGTGTTATTCATGAGTTATAGTGGTGGTTAACTCTGAGGCATAGGGGTGTTCAAGACCCCCATGAAGCTGAAGACTGGTCCAAGGCTGTTGTACAAATTTTTTTCCTCATAAGGACACCTCTCAAGCATATGGTGTTCTTATTGGTGATCCTTATGAATTTTTAAGCTGACTGATAATGAGGTTTAGTGATGTGGTTGCATGATCAGGTGATACTCGCTTGGGTGGAGTTAGAGATACACTTCAAGGATGAGTTTTACCCAACCACATTGACATTCAAGCATATCCTGGAGCTTCTACAACTTTGATAGGGTATCAGGATTGTGTAGGAGTACTCAGCATTGTTCGAAGACCTGTCATGTTACTCCCTTGAAATGTTGAGAGATATATGCTTTAGATCTCAAACCATTGAGTTTGGAATCCAGAAATAATACAAAGGAGTTGTGATATTCTTATTCATTCCCTCTTATAAGGGAGTATTGGAGTTATATTTGGTGGTAGAGAAATTCATGTAGGATGGATAGGCAGATGTGGGCCACATTGTTGGTCACATGGTTGAGGCATCTCCTATAGTTCAAAGACAAAAATATGGAAGGATCATAGATAAATAGGCATAGTCATACCAGTCTTAGCCACATGGAACTATAGTAATAGATTATCCTCGAGGATTAAGTCATCCTCATGATAGGTGGTGTTAGGCTTGCGATGGACATGGAAATATTTATAAATATTCATTGACCAACAATGATTCTGATTGGAATCTAAGAGAGGGATTGCTAGGAAAATAAAATGTTTAGATTATGGAGATCTACATGATGTAGGATGTGGAAAAGGATATGGGAGAGTATTAGTAAATGAAAGTCAATTCTAGTTGTTTCCAACACCACTGCCAAGGTGGTCCATGGAAGGCTCAAGCAGCTAAGGGACATGGATGATGACAGTTACAGGTAGTAGAGTTCTTTAAACAAAATTATTTTATGATGAATATAGGTATTATCTATGTTAATTCTATGTTTTGTAGTACTATTTGTTTAACACTATTATGTGGTACTCTTTTCATTAATAATCTTTCTATATGATTAATAAGGGTCACATGGGGAAAAGATGTATCCATGTGTTTGTTACGGTCAAAATTTATTTTAATACATGAGAAATATGGGTCCCCCCCCCACCCCCCGCCAAGATTGGATTTTTGACATGAGAAAAACTGTGAGAGTAATTCAGTGCCTCATAAAAAGATAGTCTTCAATTTTGGAGGTTGATTCCCTCTAAACTGTGTGTTTTTTATTTGGGTATGTGTTGGTGGCTAAAGAAAGAGGGCCCAGTAACACCCCATGTGAGATTTTTGGTAATCGATTATTAGTTATATTCATGATATTGGAGTTATTTTAAGTAGATGTGTTACAGTTAATAAATTTAATGCTTTCCCCACTAAGATTCATATATTTAATGCATCCAAAACCGTGGGGTGAGTCAGTTCCACCCAAATATGAGAGTGTTGAGGTGTGGGGAATGAGATCCATAGATTTGTGTGTTTAGGTAGAGGTTGTTCACCGGAGTGTCAGATAAGGACTGTGCATTTCCATATCATTTTATCTACATGATCCTTTTGAGTGGATGCACTGTTATAGTGAGAAATGTACTTATAACCATTCTGTAGTGGCATAGTTTGACCCTAAATTTTTTCCATAGTCTGGATTGGTTTCTTACCATCCATATTCAATCAGGATACCACTAGTGGTTGTGGTAGTTTTTCTAGATTTTATTACTCTCCATTCAAGAGAGTAAAATATTTTTGGTGTAATCATCGTGGATTTTAGGTAAAGATTCTCATTGTTGGATGATCCATTTATCATGTCATGTTAATTTGATCCCTTATGTTCTCAATATAATCCTTGTATGCGTGATGCTTAAAGAGTATTTGAGGTAGTTCATCTAGGTGTGGATGTTAATTTTGGGGTTAAATTGGTATCTATGTTATGTAATTGAAGTGGTGTACTTCTAGATACTATGATTGTAGATTTACAATAGTTATTTATGAATTTCTACCTGCCACATCTGAAAAAACATGTTACCACTTATTACATAATGATTACCTATTGTGAGATATATTTATGGATGGGTTAGCATTGGGAGGTTCCCCTAAGTTCATATTTTGATGAAGCACATGAACCCCTTGTGAGCTTTCTTGTTTGTGATTTCTATTGGGGAACTTAATTTATTCCCTCATTCATTGGAATTCTCTTTTCAAGGATAAAAATACATATTATAGGGAGAATGCAGAGACCAAGGCCTGAAAAACCACCAAGCATTGATTTTTAAAATTATTAACAATAATCGATCACAATCACACAAATTTTATCTTGAAATTTAAATAAATCCTATGTGGAATACCAAATCATATTTTTGAAATAAAGACTATGTTCAAAAAATTATGTTTACCCTAGGTGTGACATAATGTTGTTCACAAAGGGTGTTTTTGTGAGAGGGATGTGGGGTGGGTGTTATGTTCTAGATTAAAAAATAAAATGAAACATTAATAAAAAAATATATATCCTAACCCTCACCTATCCTCTTCTTGGGTGCACGAAACACAAAGGAAGAGAAAACTATCCTCTCCACTCCCCTTTGGTGTTGTAAAACTGACACCAAATCAATGCAATGAGTTACTACTAATCGCAGTTTTTTATGAAGATCATCCTCAGATCAGGGAGAAGTATGATATGGGCGTTACTCTACACCCAAAGCTTAAACGTGTTTTAATTGATGTATGAAATGTTTTAGTTTTGTTCTTGATCCATCTGGTTATGAATTTTTTTTAGGTTTATATCCCAAATAAAATGGATAGATATCCCTCCATTGTTGATCTATAGGATTCAGTGTAAATGAGGTTAATTATGGATTTTAGGAGGTAATTTCAGACAAGAATTAATGTTTGCACATCATGAAGTCCATAGAGACACACCGTTTAACCCTTCTTATCTGGGGAAGTATAATTTTACAGTGTGCGCTCTATGTACCAGAGGTACACTCCATGGAGTGAACAAATGTCATGTGTCCTTGGGAAATCGATTGGGATAACTGTTTAAATGGTCATGGCTGTGAAAAAGTACATGACCAAAGTAAATAGATGTAGGGTTTGATATATGGTCTCTGGATAACCACATGTCCAAGAGACTGTTTAATTCTGACACAAAATGATTTCTGGGATATAGTTAATGTGAGGTACTCAGTTGTCCAACCATTTGGAAGAGGATACAAGTCTTGGGGGATGATGAAGTAATACATAGAGTGTATACACATAACATGTTATGTACCCCAAAATGGTTTTTTAATCCATTTAGTCTGGATATATGGGAAACTACTTGGGTGGGATCACGTGTAGTGTGGAACCTAGAGAATACCGTGTACTCCATTAAGATCTTCTTAAGATATTCCTCCTTTTATATCTCATTCTCTATAACTCGGAGTCAGTAATGTGAGTACAATAACCTCAATAGTATTCCACACTGAACATTATGGTGGATTCTATATTTTCCTAGGATATATAAATCATAATGTTTTTTTATTCATATTGTTTAGTGGTGATTAACATTGTGTTGTTATAGAGGTGTTTTAATGGGATGATGTTCGATTAGTACCCTACCCTTTTTTTTAGCATGTGGGTCCCCTAGACACTTTGTGCTAATAGATCAGTGCGAATTGTAAGAGTGATGGTAGGATTGGTACTCCCCTATGGAATTAATGAACAAGTTTCTCTTACCTATATCTATAGTTGAGATGGAAATCTTATATGTTGATCATGGGTTCTATAACATTGGGTGTTTTTTCCAGGGCTGCTACCCCCTAATGGATTATGGAGTGGCTTCTTGTTTTATTAATATAGTTGTAGATATAAAACCTTACCATATTAGGTGGAAGGACTTATCTAATTCAAGGAAATATAAAGTATGTACTCTACTATTGGAATAGCGTGTAGGTATGCTATCCTTGGAGTGTGTACTACCCTTTCAGGTCACTCTGCGGGTCCTCCAGGTGCACATATAGATAAAGTATGTAATCACCTATCAGGTTATGTTGTGGATTATCCATCCTTGGTTTCATAAATCTCATATCGTTTCAGGTTGTTGGACTGAAATATGTTTTGTTCTGGAAGATTTGGAATTACTATAGCATAAATGGGAGTGAATCCTCTTGTATAGGGTCATCATTCCCCTATCTTGTCAGTTTGTGTGCCCCCCATAGTAATTGAGTTGGTAGAATTGTACTTCCATGTCAAACCAGGGTGTGGACATACTAGAAACAGAGTGGTACACCCATATCATACCAGGGATCAAGTCTTCTATTCTCTATGTTTCACTCCCATATCATTATAGTGATTATTTTATCGTCCATTGAGTAGTAACCACTTCACTAGGTAGCAAAGGGGATCGGGTCCTTATTTAGGGATACACCTCACTGAGCTCAAAATATAGCTATGAGGGGAAGGTATCTCCTCTATTTACATGCGACAGAAGGCCTGGATTAGTCCTCCCTCAACTATGTGTAGTTGAAATGGGAGATCCACTCCACTTAGGCTTCTTTAGCTTTCACTTGGCACAAGGTAGTGAGGTATGGACCTATAGTGTTGGGCACTAGAGTTGGACAAAGGAATTTGTTCCTGAATAATCAAATCTCTTAGACAGGTTCCATCTGTATAGCTGAGGAAGTGGAATGTGTTATCTAAGATTTATTTGTTACCATTTGGGTCATCAAGTAGATCCATGTCACTAGTCACGAAGTTAAAACCTCTTGTGACTTGGAGTCTGAGATGATTATATATAGGTGACTCTGGGAGTGGATGTGGTGTTGTCATGTGTCTCGGTCAAAACCCCTTGTGGTCTAAGATGATATATCAAGTGTAGATAAGTTTGTTTCGAGATAGAGTTTCTCCCTCTATTGGGGTACCTCTATCTATGTCAAGAAAACTATTTTCTTTTTGTTTCCCCCATTTATTTTGGGTTTTGGGACCCCTACTGAGTATTTTTATACTCACCACTACATAGAATTTTCCCAAACATGTTGTGTCTTGTGAAAACCACATTCCACTTGAAGGATTCCATAGATGACCTAAGGTAAGAATAACTTAGTAATTAAATGGAAAATGGTGTTTAAAATATTTGTTCTGAGGAGCCTTCCAACAGTTTCATTTGATGGTGATCCCCTCTTTCAAAGTAAGTTCGATGCAATTATAATTTTATTTTGAGGGGACTTTGTTTTTTGTTTTCCTCGCATTTATTACTTAAATTTTACTCTAGTTTGGGAAATATGTAGGAATAAATTTTTGTTTCCATCATTATATATAATTAAACTCTTGTATTGAGGTGTGTGTTGGTACGTGTGTAATGTTACATTAGTAAATTTCCTCCCATAAATGTGATATGGCTAATTGCTGCTTGTCGACAACCCCAAATCTATTGGAGGTGGTATTGGGGAGTTACGGTTCAGAACCCATTGGGTCGAGACCTAGAAACACCCAGGTTTTGAATAGGATATCCATTTTGGGAAGCATCTCCTTTAGAAGGGCCTTTTTGGCTAGTCTGGTCAACTCTTGAGTAATATGATGTGTCATCGTTAATTTTTCCAAGGAGGAAATTGGTGGATTGAATTCTTCCTAAATACTTTCTAATATATGTTTGTTATGTATCTTCTCAGCATCCCAATGGCTAATAACCACCTCTCCATGTATAAGGTTGAAGGTGTTTTTTCCTAGATCCAAATAATGAATTGTTCCATCAGGAGACCATTTTCTAATAAGCATACTTCTACACGATATAGATGGAAGTGTATATTCTAATCTACATCAGCTCCTATGATAATTTATATTCTTTTTATTATACCCCAAGCGTCTAGCCCTAGTCAATCCCACAACCAATTCTTGACCGGTAGTCCAAACTAGGAATCCACCATTCCTTCTAATAGAAGAAATATTTTCACATTATTAAATGGTACATATGAACATACTCATCATGTTTATTATCAATCTCACTAATGTTGATGGGCATGTACGTATGTATATGACCATATTCACGGTCTCCATCAGGGAGAATTAGCCCCTTGAGAGATGTCCTCTTATAAGAAGTTTTGAGTTCTCTAAATGCTTGATTGGGGTATGAATTTTGATTTTCTTGAAGTTTTGGGAATTTCAATGGAATGTATAAACCCATAAGGATATAGAATGTATGAGATGGGTAATTATCTGAGCATTATCCCTATTTTCTCTAAAATTATTAGCAAATATGACCTGGTGACATTATGTTTGGTGTGGTCAACGTTTCCTAAAATATGATTGTGGTTGTCTATTTCTTTGTTTTAATCCTTACATGTTGGATAGTTATAAGAATTCCTACCAGAACCAAAGGGCATCTGAAAATTATTATGTTCCAAATTTTAGGCTGTTAAAATAAAATCATGTCAAATGGATAAAATAAAATACTAAAAGAATCATGTGCATCATAAGAATCAGAACCGAATTCATGAATTTCAAAAATGGGTCATGAATCGGTGGATCACTAGAGAGCTCATGGGGTCAATTACCCTATAGGTCATCTTGAAAAGGCATGAGCCCTTGGAAATTGAAGATCAAGTGATCTAGACATTGTTAAGGGAAATACGTGATAATCAATTGATCATATGATCTTGTAATAGGATCCCATGAAATCCCCAAGGAAGTCACAAATCTTCAATTCTATAGTTCATGAAATTTCCAAGGAAAATTATTAAATATAGTTTGAGAGGGATCTTAAGAAAAAATAGGAATTATGGAACAATCCTCGTAAAATAAGTGTCATGGAAGGGTCTCGTGATTAGGACTTGTAGAATGGGTTTTCAATGATGGAACACAATGTCAAAAGGGTGAGAGATCCTTAGAAATGTATAGCTGGTGAAATCATTCCTCCCTCTAATTCCCTTCATATTGAGAATTTTGAAGAATACCAAGTGTCACATGGCAGAACAAATATCCCCTAAACAATTTTAATCGATAAAATTCCAAAGAATCAAGTAAGTGTTTTCTTTACTCATAACCAAGTACTTCACCCCTGAGAACATCACTCTTGAGGGGGGGGATTGTTGATGCCCACCAGATGAGAAAAAAAATTCAAAAAGTATGAAATATATGAATATGGGTATTATCCTCCCTATAAGAGAAATGGAATATTATGGTGGATAAGAACCACATATTTCATGTGTATCCAAGGTATTAGAGATCACATGACTAACATGAGGTCACATGAAGATTATATGTGTATCATATAACCTATGAATGGTCCAGAAAAACTCTTATAGAAGACATGTATGTTCTCAGAAAAGTTATTTTGGATGTTAGTGGTTGTGTAGCAGAAATCAAATATTCTCCTCTAGTAAAAATGGGTTTTCAACCGATGGGAACCTGACCAACCATCCAAAAATCCATTGAAAAGGAAAAAAACGTTCAAACAGAGGGTAAATATTTCGATCATAATGATCATGTAACACATCACCGATGTGGAGGGTGACTGGACATGACAACATCCATGAAGACTCACAGGATCCCCAACCATTGAATAATAAAAAGGAAGAAATAAAAAATAGGATTCGAGAGCCATATATGGTGTTAATCATCATTGGAAATGGCCTTGGAAATATGAAAGATATTATGGGACCACACTAACATACCATCACTGTCTTATGAAATCCCACTGGCTTTCCATCCCCATAACATGAAAGACCTAGTGTAAGTTCCAACAACTATAGACTCCCACATTAGATCCTTATGGAGAAGCATGTCACATTTACTATGATTTTCTCATGAGTATCTCTAGAACATTTATTGGTAACATGATGCATCGCAGAGTATTTGACTTCATAACAACTCATGAAATATCACATGAAACTCATCATTTTAAAATAAACAATTTAAGTAAATGGTATAGAGGTGGGGTCCTCTCATGGTTTTAAATATTTTGTGATGTGCTAAGGATATCTATAGAATAGTCTTTCAAGGCCCTTTAAAAATTCATAATTGTCTCATTGAGTGGAACAAAAAATTATTATAGATCATAGAAAGACCTTTCTGTAGGATCCATGATATCGAGAAGCCCCTTGGACATGTGAAAATGAAAATATTGAATTAAATCATTATTCTCTCCTGAATTAAAACATCCATATTAATTAGATGTAATCCAATAAATGGTTCATCAATGGGAGAGACTCATGGTCACTGAAAATCATGTTACTCCATTGAAGTGATCCACGACTGAGACTCATGATGATGTATGATATTCTATAGAAAATCCTTTCAAAGATAAAAAACATATGGGTGGATAGAAAAATAAAAAACCCACCCCAAAATTAAAAATGGTTAATTGTAGGAGTCTGTAATCTTGGACGCAAGATCATTTTTTTCATGTAGATGCACAAGTTCTAGAGATCATTTCTCATTGAATCTGATCTAGAGACTAGAAATGATTCCTGTTAGATATAATCTAGGAAAAAATGGAATGGTCATGTGAAAAGGATAAAATCATTGTGTTATCACATATAGGTCAGATGAAGGACTTCTGTATAGACTTATTAAAATCATACCAAACATCATGTAGGTAAAAAAAGATGTAAAAAAAGATAACACTAAAAAAATAAGTCACTAACAATATAAATAATAGAAAAAAAGTATAAAATATGTTATACTTAAGATATGAACATATATGTTGATCCACAAGTGAATCGCATGAACCACAATTTTTATGGGATAGAATAAGGATATATCACTGAGATCATGTGATTCTCAACAGAAATTTCACCTGAATAATATGGTTGCACCAATGTTTTTCAGGTTAGTCATTAGGTGGAACACGAGCATGTCAATTGGATATAGTGATTCCTTCTTCTCCTACAAACCAAGTCTCGTGATTTCATTCAAACATGTCATCCTAGATAATTACCACCCTCTATGATACATCACATGGACTTGTTTGATTTCCTCAAATTGTTTCATCCAATTTTTAAGACAACACATAGATAAGTCAACTAGATCATTAGACACCTAGTAGATATGTCAGTTAGGGTTATGTGATTGCTTCTGTAGGAAACTATCTATGTCTTCAGATATCCTTTTGTTAATTCATCCTTGATCATATGACATGTTTGGACATTCCATATATGATATTGAATTCCCATTGTATGTGAAAACTTTGTCACAAATTTTTATTTTAACATGTCAAGATAACATTCTATGACACGTAAAACAATCACCCCAAGCATGTTGAGTTTAAAATCAATGTTTGTTGTTCAGGAAAGATGTCTCAATCACAAGTTATTCCTAGGACTTAATAACCATGTTCATCCTCATTGTTTGAGCCCCAATCGTAAGGGAAACCTCATCGTGTAATCCCTGAATAACTGAACTACAATGAATTTGATTTCTAGAATAACCATGATATGTAGAACTCCTTCTTATGGCTCGATAAAGACATTAAAATACCCCATGGATAAATCCAGCACATAAGTCCCTCTCCCATAAGAAATGAGGACTATTATTTTCCATCTTATTTTTCTTAAACCAAGAATAGCTACTGTGGGATTATAATGTTTCAATGATCATATAATATTGTTAATATACATATACAAGGAAAAAAATCATAAGTGTATCTTCCAAGATACCATTGAACTATGAGGACATTGATTCCTTCCATAATTAGGTTATGTAGGAAGCTTTTTTATAGTGGAGACCAAGATCAAATGATTGTATACTTATTTGTATGTCATTCCATGTGTCTGAAATTTAATCAATTGAGAACCAAATCATTCTCATGAGATGATGAATACATAATCCCCCAATGGATCGATAAATGACGGAACTATGATATCTCAGATTCCTTTTATAACCAAGAAAAGGTGAAATTATCATCAAGACTCAATATCAAATATTCAGAACCCAATTACCCACACACATCTCATCTGCACATGATGTTGAATTTAAATTGTTTTAATGAACAACATATGTATTGATTCTTGTAATAACCATGATACATTGGATGAATCAAAATAACTCAACTCCTCTACATAATATTCAATTCCTCCATGCATGGATATAAATTTTTAAGTATTTGGTCATATGGATTCAAAATATAAATAATAATTACACTATTAGAAGATGGATGAAGAACATTGGATACATACTAAAATATTCAATAATGAGATTACCTCATTATTCTATGAAAAACAAAAATATATCCTCTAATTTTTTAGGGTATCCAGTTCAATATTGAGGCAAGGAAGAGATTCTTGACATATCATAAATCTATAACAGATTCCCAGAGTAGTCAAAATTTCACCATAATATGGTGTTATGGGCCAAACCTCCCATCATGTTGACCAATGTAACACCCTATGTTTCATTGGGTCTAAAAACCCAAGTGACCGCATTGCATTTGAAATTAGTTCTATACCCAGTTATGGATGATGGACGTAGTGTGAGTTTTCAATATGAATGACAATGGAAACCCAATGTTAATGATTATGCAAGAAATAAATCTCCCACCATCAACCATATGCCCTAGGGTAACATAGACTGATGTCACCTATTCCCCGATGAAACAAGATCCATAAAAATAAACTCATTAATTAATATTATTAATTTTATAATGGAATAAAATATTTATAATATAATGAATTAAAATATGTAAAATGAGGTTTTTAATGGAATTTCTCATTTACCTTGATTACAACCCATCCCATAAATTCTTTATAATGTTCAATAATAATAATATGTTAATTTGTAACTTCATTTATAAATTTTTTCATGTTTAATATTACTTTTATTAAATTATTATGATGATATATTCAATTACATACTTATTTATGTTCTTATCATACATTATGATGATATTCGACAGATATCTGGACAATGACGTTGGAAGGATCACTATGGTCAGAGAGACAATTATTCACTCATCCATAGAATAATATTAATGAAATAATTATCATTTATATATAAATTATACATTAAAGTAAAATAAAACATATTTTTTCAAAATGAACTATTGTATCACCATGTATACGGTTGGTTGTATATATGCATGAGTAACACCTACATTTTTGAAACATCTTGATAAAAAAAAGTTAAGAGTTATTTTATCATTATGTATTGATAATTATATAATAAATATCATTATTTAAATTTTAAAATCTTATGTATATCATCAATATGATGTTTTAATGGAAAATTAATAACATTGGTTCATGGAGGTGGTTTTCCAAACATACAAAAGAACTACATTTTCATTTTTAAATGATGAGAAATGTATAAAAGTAGTTGATATATTATATTTAAATAATTATAAATTAGTTATAAATTACATATATATAAACATATTTAACCCATAATTATATCTATATGTGATAGGCGGTGATGGAAAATGAATCACATCTCTTAGCATGGAGGTAGTATACCATACCTGTGAATGATGGTTTCATTTCCAATTTAATGGAATAAGGTGATGGGTATAGGTTATTAAATTAAAATAATAAAATATATTTATTTGGGATATAATTATTTTTTATATCGTATTTGTTATGAATTTTATATAGATATGAATGATGAAATAAAACAAAAACATTCGGTTAAAAGCTATGTCTATTCATAAAAAAAATATCATCTACATTAAACATTAATCCCTATAGGTATGATAGTATTCCTTTAAAATGATGTTAAAATTTATTAAAGGATTTATTGGATGGTATTTGGAAATTTAAAGTCCAAAATAAATGGATTTTTATATACAATTAAAATATGATAGGAGGTTCTCTTTTATAAATGAGGTAGGAGAATTCTTAAAATTTCACAAACAGTTGAATTATTAAAATTAACTTCTCAATGAAAAATCTATCAAAATTCATCTAATTTTATGTTAATATTTTGGAAAGTATATATTCCCTCATTGAAAAAAATGGAAAATTTATGTTGATGAATTGACCACACCAATTGTTTAACCCTTCGTCAGCCATTTTATCAATTACGATGATGGGAATGTTTTTTACTCATTTGGGGTTATGATAGTTACTATAAAATTACATATATCAAAAAAATGTACTATGATATTTAGTTTCAAATGTATACCAATAAATTTGATTAATATTGGATGATTATTATTTTTAAATAATTTATAAAAACATTATTTATAATTTTTAATATCATTAATGTCAATTTTGAGATAATTCAATTAATTTGTCTTTGAAAATAACATGGAAACAACAGAATTAGCATATCATACATTCATATATGAAAAACATGTTCTATTAATATATATGATTCATGTAACATAAAAAATATTTAAAATTATATTCCTTTAAATATTTTTAAAATCATTAATTGTTTTATATTGATTTAATAAATAATGCGATAGAGTTTCATATGAATTTAATGAAATTATTTAATCGTATAAAATTAAACTAAATTACCATGAAAAGAATAAATATTTTATAATAAAATTGGAAATTTTTAACAAAAAAAAGTTCTTTTTATCCCCCCTAAAAAATATTATAAATTTTAAAATAAAGAAAGTGAAAATTTTAACATTATAATTTCAAAAACTATTAAATCTTTCAACGTAAAAGAACAATGAAATTGGTATTTCATAAATAATTTTTTTATGACAATGAAAAAAAACAAATGTGATGAAATATAGTTGTAGGGTCATTTTTTAGTCCTTATCATATTATTTTTAAATTAATTCATCTCATTAAATGTACAAGTGTACTAATTATTTATGATTTTTAATATTAAAAAGGATTGAAAATAAATAGAATACAACTAAAAATTTTCATAAATACCAATTCAATATTTTGAATCCAATTTTTCCATGTTCATATTAAATAATTTTAAAAAAACATCTTTCACATTAAAATGAAAAATCATTAGGAAAGCAGTTTTTAGAATAATATCTATTAAGTTTAAATTTTTTATATAACAAATATGACCATAAAATTGATTCTTTTGAGTTTAATGGAATTATGAATAATGTAATATAAACAATTTAACTTCTAATTGTTTTTAAAAAATTTATCTTTTTAATTTACGGAATATAATTATAGTATTCAATAAAAATTAGTATTTTTTACTATTCACTATATAGTTGATTGTTTTTAGAAAATTACAAAACAAATAAAACCGTATATGTTTTCTAAATTATGATTCAAAAATGGATATACTTTTTAGAAAATAATATTTATAAATTATATAGAAATTAATTATAATAATATGCCCCAAAAACAAATAAAACACAATTTTTGAAAAAAAATACTTTTGATGTGTACAATTACATGAATAAAAATTGAGTTTTTATTTTAAAATAATTTATAAATGATTTTATGTTAATTAGGTATAAAATAAATAATTCATAAATTTTTAAATCATATTCAATCAATCAAATTTAGTATCCTGATTATATGGGTTATATATAAATGAAATTATTTCTTGGTTTATTAATGGTTGTTGTTTTATATATTTTATGCTATCTAATATGGTCATTAAATTAAAATATAAATATATTTTTATAATTATAAATTTATCTATTTTTGTATAACATAACTGTCATTCTATTTGACATTTAATTTTTCATTACTTTTCACCTAGTTTGATACTCTCATTTGATATACATAGACTAATTTACATATACATTATTACAAATTATGAAGGATTTCAATAGTTAATGATAAATGATTTCTTAGTTTATTTATAAATATTAATTAATTAAATTGAATGTGTCGTGATATAGATATCCATTGAATTATTATTCATTATTATAAGATTTCTCTCTCTAATTATTTTATCATTATTCTAACTCTATAATTTTTTGCTTTAGTCAAATTGTATAACAATACAAAATCACTATAAGAAGGAATGTGATGGAAAATAAAATTATTTTCCACATAAAAAATCAAATGTTATTAGATATATAATTTGTAAACTCATTGTTATGTTCGAGTACCTTAATCAATCTATAATGCATGCTGATCTTATAAAAAATTAATAGAGGAAAGAATATAATATTGAAAACTTCAAGACATAACATCCACCTTATTATAGTTGGTTTTATGATACATAAGTGGATGAGTAATGTCTTAGTACCACTATGAAAATAGATTCAATTTTATAATTTCTAAAACATGAAAATATTATCCTATATTATTAGAATTTGGTTGGTGGAGATGAAAAATGATTTGATATTATTAATAATACAAGAATGATAGAAAATTCTACTCTATGGAATGAGTTGAGTTCCAGAGGATATGTTTTTCATAATTTAATTGTATACTATATATCAAAATTAACAACAAATTACATGAGAATATTTTTAATAATGATGAATCCAAATGTACTAAAGTGGAATATTTTAAAAGTCATGAAATGTATGCATCTGGTTTAATCATCATCTTAGAAAGATAAATTTATCAATTCATTATTTGATCAAAATAAAGTATTAAAAATGAGTTATTTATAAGATTAAATTAGTACCTATATTTAAATTCCATAATAGGATCCCAATTTATAAATTGAAATTGTAAATTCTCATCAATACCCTATTTATTATTAAAAATATAATATGGATTTTCAATAATACTCAATTATATGACATGTTGGAATAAAATTATAATCAATTACATGCCTAAAATTTTGAAAAAACATAATGAAAATTGCATGAATAGAATAAATATGTTCAATAATGTGAATGGGATGGTCATAAATTCAATGAATGATAAATATTTATAAATGGGATATTTAATAAAATGGATGCAAGGAATATTTCTACAAATATAGTGGCTATAGAAATTTTTATATAAGGTAAGTAATATAGGTATTATGGAAGCCATTTCATGAATATGAATGTTTATAAAGATGGTCGGTATCAATAACATCATATTACAAAAGAAAATGGTAAATATGATTTGATTACAACTTCCAAAGTGGGAAACTAGAATTATGTTATGAAATATAAATTTATCATCCACTCTAAAAAGATAAATAATTTTATAAAGGAATCACAATACCACATAACTTATTAGATGTTTGGATTTTAATGAAAAAAACAAATGGTATGACGAAATCATTTATAATCTATAGTTCCTATCCTATTGGCCTTTTTATGAATATACATCCTATAAAATTTTTTATTCATCCTTTAGTTAAATTTTCCCTTATTTAAGGCATGGATTATGTTTCATTATATCAATCCTATATAAATTTCTTGTGAATAATAGTTATAAATTATATTCTGAATGAAAATAAGATAATTTATTTATGTGACCAAGGATATGAACATATACTATAAGTTAATTCTGTCTTATGGGCATTAATTGTTCTACATGAAGGGTATTTAAATCATATTGTTATGGTAAAACATATCATTTAGGATATTATTATTGTATAGTTTTTATATTATTTATTTCGATTATAGTTTTACCACCTTCCTCAAGATCATGAATTTTCGGTTTTCTATAGAACCCATAACTAGTTTTAAAGCATCTTCAATGATTCCATATATATTACTATATTGGGTAATAGGATTTTAAGAATATTAAATAGGGGAATCATGATAAGGAATTCACATACCCTAATATGTCACATTGGTGTGACTGTTTTCCCTATTGAGAAGATAGATGGGTCAATGCATCACTACATTGATAATTGAAAACATGAGAAGATCACTATCAAGAAAAACAATCTTCTTCCCATATTATCTTCATGTATTTAAGTCAATCAGTCCTTAATGATTACATTGATCAGTATTTTTTCTTTTTTATATATGATATACAAATATATTTAATGATTATGGATGATAACTAATATAAATCATTTATTGCATTTATAAAACTGAAAAGTTAATTTTTATTCTAAATATTCCTGGGTATGAATTTTGTCTTAAAGAAGATTTAATATTGGGTCATATAATACCAACTATGGGTATATCAATAGATCCATAAAATGTACATGTCATTGAGAAATTGCCTATACCAATAATGGTTTTTGAGATTAATATTTTTTCTGGGACTAATGCATAATACAAATTATTAGTGGGGATATTCCCATTAGTTACTAATCTTCTCAGAAAGTTGACATTGAAGGGTGTTATATTCTAATGTCAAGATATATATTGGGGTAATTTGAAGGAGATGATGAACATGATATTTTAAGTTATACTTATAATAATATACAATGGATAATG
Organism: Viscum album; assembly: GCA_963277665.1. Lineage (NCBI taxonomy): Eukaryota > Viridiplantae > Streptophyta > Magnoliopsida > Santalales > Viscaceae > Viscum > Viscum album. The sequence goes on along the minus strand of OY728141.1, from coordinate 472,567,526 downwards.
TGTTACGATATATATTGTTTCATAAAATAAGGGAATACCATGTTTCCTCATGAAAACATATATGGTGATGGAATATGCCTTTCAAAACTTGATTATATATGAAAAAATTTAATATTCCCATGATTAATATCAGGATGTAGAAGCATTACCATCATATATATGGGGATATTATCATTATAGTTAATTGTGTGATAGATATATGGTACATAAAACATTTATATTTATATTCACAAAAATTGTGTTAAAAAGGATCTCATATGATTATCGTGAATAATTATTTATTATAAATTATTAATACATTATCACAATGTAATGTGATTATAGTTAATGATGAGGAGCTCCCATGGAGGTATCTGATGCTTCTAGATGACCTAGGAGACAATGAGTTCTGATCCATCCCCTACCCCCTCGGAGGGGGTGGGGGTCCCCCGCAAATTCTCCATTGTGTCCGACCTCTTCCTTTTATTCCCTTTTGGAACTCGAACTACTTTCCTACTTTTCCTTAGATTCATGTAAGCCTGAATGTCACAGAGTTTTTCACATGCCTCCCACTTCTGCCGATTTCAACTCTTGAATTCCTTGAGGCTTCTTCCCTGCTGGATCTAACTTTGGTTGCTCACTTCTAGCGATGTTGGTCATTGGTAGACTACTTCAACCTATTGATTTTTAACTCTTGGGGTTTGTAGGAGAGATCCATAATTGGTCTTCTTGACTCTATGAACATCATGAAATGATTTTCCTCTGATGCTGACTTGATTCTTGCGTAGTCAAGAGTGTTGCGCTCCTTCTATGGTGATCGGTTCCTCCTTTTTATGTGTTCATATTAAATTCATATGAAGTTCAATCCTATAAAGATAGAAATTTGGGTTTTTTTCTCAGAACAGCCTCTCCCATTCCAAAACACTTCTATTATTTGATTTCATGGGAAAATGGTAGGGAGTTTTCTCTGTACTGATAGTAGAACATGTGCGATTTGTCTCTCAATATCTCTGAGGATCTGTGTCGAAGATGATGTATCAAATCTCCCTGTTAAGTATTCCTATATAGTAGTGGGAGAAGAATTTAAGGATAATAAAACTATTATATTTATATTAGGGAGTGAATATTGTTCTTTGTCTAAGTTTTTAGGTCACATCTTGGCTATCTGCAGGCGTAGGGAGAGGCATCTAGACGATGCTCCAGAGGTCTGGGTAGACTGGGCCAAAGGTGGTTCTTTGGGTGATGTTGTAAAGATTCTGAATTCATTCAGTGAAGGGCCTGTAGAATGATGTGGTGTTTCTAGACAATGGAACAACAATGCAGAGGACTCTCTGTGCTCGGGTAGAATAGGCATAGAGAAACCTATTAAGTTGTGTCCTTTTGAACCTAGTGTAGTTGAGATTATTGAAAGACTGCCGAGAGATTTGGAATGTCCTCTTGGACACAGAGCAAGGGGTCTTGGAAAATGAAGTGGTGGAAGCAAATAAGGATATTCCTAATGATACTTCTTAGGCTCTGGGGGTCCCTGTTAATGTTTCTAGTCTAACAGCTAGTCAAAATTCTAACGGTGAGGCAGGCCAAGACCCACAGTCCTATGCTATGGTTGGGCAAGATGGAAGAACTAAAAACGCTGAATGGGAGACCTAGTCCTCTGGAACAGTAAAGAAAAAGATGGGAAGGAGTAGGAGTAGTCTTCCTGGGGTTCTCGCAAGCTGGGGACCACCATCTAGGGCAACAATCCAAGGAGGTATTTTTCCGTTCTAAATTTAAAAAATCAGTTTTAAAGACTGAGTAAGGTGGGAAAGTTTTAAGGCTAATCCAAATTTCCCTATGAGGCCGAGTCTGATGGAGATAAACTATATTTAGATAATAATGGACTAGGTGGGTACAAAAAAGTCCTGTATAGAAAAAGAATTATGAATGATAATAATAAAAAATAGGGACCCGGGGAGCTGCATTGTTTCCAAGAAGGTAAATGTTATGGGGTGTAAAGACTAATTCTACCTCCCTATACTGATAGACACCCTGTCGGCCAAAAAAGTGTGGAACCTCATAGAACACAAAACCCAGCCAGTAGAAGGAATGGAGAGTCAGAATGATGAGGTATCCCAATCTCAAAAGCAAGAGAATTAAATCTCAAAGATAGAAGGCCAACCGGAGGAGATGCACATGCAACTTGAGGAGGTGATGATGGTGGTGGAGGATACAGTGGTGTGAGGCCAGGTCTCTTGATGGCTTGCATCCCAAGATGAATGTGGAATTAAAATAATAGAATGATCTACTCATACATTATGGTGTTGAAATAAATGAGTTAGACTTGGTAATCAAAGCTACAAGGGAATATGTCTATCAAATGATTGGAAGACCATTCAAAATAGATGTAACTAGACAGAAAGCTGAATAGATTGGCACGAAACATCGCATACTAATTTGAGGTTTTAATATGGAGAATATTAGCAACGATGATTACATGAATGCTTGGGATTATCTAGTAATTTATTATGAATAAATTCTAGATTATGATCCACACTACCAGGTTAGTTATTTTTCTTGGACATTGTTTAGGGAAGGAGATTCCAATCGCCTTATAATTGTGTTTAATAAGTTAGTTGGAATCTTTGATTCTTGAGTTGTTTTACCTATGAGGGTTCTAACTTCCCCCTTAAAAGTGGTGGAAAATAAAAATGATAATTTTTAGGTTACTGATTTATTGAGTGAGAATTATCATTATAGATTGTACCTGATGGGGATTGGATGAGATAAAATAATTCTGTATTTTTGTAATATGAATCTTTATATCTTTATTAAATAGTGAAGATCTTTCATTTCACAAATTAATATCCAACCATCAATACATGTTTTTATTAAAAAGGCATTGAAAGAAGAAATAAAATTATAGAATAAGGGGAGGAATATTCTTATATTCACCCATTATAAGTATGGAATATTACAAGTTAGTAGTAAATTATATATCTGATAAATAAAATAATTTATGATGGAAATATTAAGGGTTCACATAGTTTATCAATCTGTATTCATCTTGGATGTATGATAATTTAGGTAGATATAAAAGATTATTTCATGTGGGAAAAAATGGTGACATAAATTTCCAAGTATATATCATGGTGCCTGTAATTTCTTAAGGAAAACGATGAATAATATATTTCTACTGATATGTTATAACCATTACCCATACTTGAATAAAATTTTTAAAACATGGGAGTGGATTTCATCATTAGATTATTCAAAACATCAAAATTCTATAATGTTATCAGTGTTGTAGTTGATTGACTTATGAAGTCAAGACATTCCATTTACATTAGTGAATATATATCTATTTTTTATATTTCACACATATACAATATATATTTATTATTTCCTAGGGTATTAGATTCTATTTTATCTGATTGGGATATAATTTTTTACATTATGTTCTGAATAATCAATCATTATGATTTGCATATGTAGTAGTGTTTTAGTACTATTTATTATCATTCTGTAGAGGTTTCATATAAGGAAAACATTCAAAATAAAAAATAATTTTTGGGATCTCTATATATGGATTTCAATGTTGGTTTTGATGAAAAATGTAATTTGGTTGGATTTTTATACATCAATAACATTCACATATTACATTAGATTGATCCATATATGATCGATGTGGATATATGTGAAAAAAACAATTTTCCAAGGTGAAGGTAGGATAAATATGTCAATTAGAAAATGTTCTAGGTGTGAAAATTGATGATAATTATAGATATATTATATATCAGTAAAGGGAATCTCCTAGTTAAAAATTTTATGTTGAAAAACATAAGATATAACCAGACATACATCCAAGATGAATATATAATGATAAACTATGTGATCCCTTAATATCACATTTGAATGATATTTGGAAAAAAGAAAAATAAAACACATAGATATATATATATCCTTTATATAATATAGATCATATAAGGACAATATCATATCATTTGGAACATCCATGTAATCTCTCCAGATTTTGTGATGTGTTCCATTTATCTCTCATGATAATGTACATACCTTATCATTCAAATATAAAGAATTATTAGTATGTACTATTGATGAAATACCTCTATAACGTGATACCACACGTGGATATTCTAGATTTTTTGAGATATTTCTATAAATAATGAGTCTAAAATGTTTAATGTGTTTTTGTGAAACCATGAATTATAGGAATGTGAGTGGGATCTTTAGGATGTAAATGAATTATATGTTTACTCTTCTTTTATCAATGTGACAGAATTTTGTGGGAGAAATTATTATAATAGTGGTAAAATTTTATGTCATACTATTTTATGATATATATATTTTCAAATAAATTTTATTTCATTGATTGCTTTCTTTGAACATGACAACAAGTTTAAATGGACATTGATATAGTATTAGAATGCTTATATTTAGTGTTATTTATCTCATAGTCATTTCATTAGAGTTTATGTATAGTACTAACTAATGAATTTAAATATATTTCATACACATGTATAAATATAATTAAGTATTTATAAATTTATTATAAATAAAAATACATTCATATGAATATAAATTAATTTCATTTCTAAAAAACTATTTGTATATATGTAATGTGTCTTTATTATAATAAATTTATTCAATCACTACTATTGAATGATTTCAGTAAAATTAATAACATATATATTAATTAATTTTTTATAAAATTTAGGTAATTTTGGTAATTAGTAATAGAATGTTAATAAACCATGTCTTATACAAGATATTTTATTTTATTTCTAAAAACATATTCTCTGTGTTATTCACGATTAATTTAAAATGATTTTATTTCACATATATAAATTATTTCAGGTAAAAAAAGTATTATATATTTATAATCATGATAATAAATATAATTGAATAGGATTAATAATTTTTTTGGTCATTCTGAATAAGAACCTTGTAAATAATTTTCACATCAATATGGTTGAAATACAAAAAATATTGTTAAAACCAAGTGGTAATATATTAAAATTTCATTAACACATTTCATTATCATATTTGATAGATGCTTCTTGCCCAATGAAATATATAAAAAGTTAGTTATTGTATTTTCATATTTTATATTGATTTTGGGAATCTAGGATATCATTTTTTAGGATAATATTAACATTATTTAAATTATAAACTATCTACTTTGTAATTTCATTTAATCATATGGTGGACATATTCTATTACAATTTGGGTTGATCCACAAGTATAATGACCAATCTAGGAATATTAATTAACTAAATAAATTCATGGAAACTAACTTATTAGTTTATATAATTGTGAACTGATGGAGTTTTATCATATTCCATATTTATTACATGAATTGTTTTCATTTTTTTTATAATGATTTTTTTGTGGTAAAAATGTATGTAATCGAGGATAAGTTAAAAATTGGTTTAATGTAGTTTATCTATTAAATAATGCATAAAATTTATTAATTTTGTTTAAAATTTTTATTAATTGAATATATTTAGACCCTATCAAATCACAAATTACTTTGGAGGTTCCTTGGTTACACATTAAATTATTATTATATATATATATATTATTTAATCATTTAAAAAACTCCTTTTGTGTCTTTTCCATCACATAAAAAATAAACCCTAGTAAAGTCAATTATTCTAAGTTTATGAGCATTCAATCTTGAGAAATACTTACCCCACCACCATCATAGACTCCTTACCCACATCCAATACCTAATTTTATTTCATAATATCCGTTTTTTGTGGATTAAGTGGTAACAAAAAATATGATTATCAATGAAGACATGTAAATATTAATAGAGTAATTCAAAATATATTTATTATTCATCATAAACAAAATTAATGGTATAAATTATAAAATTGTTTACAAAATATCATATCAATGCATAGTTTTTATTATGGTGATTTATCATCCATTAAACACCCAATTTGAATTCAATTGTAATAGAAAACATTGTGGGTGTGTACAAGTGGAATAAAACATTAATAAAAAGTGGGATTTTATTTTTAATCACCATTATACATTGATTATTGTTATTATGTATTTACTAAATAAATATAATAATTTTAACATTATTATAAATATATAATTGTATAAAAAAAATTAATAGTTTGTCTTTCCATCAATCATAAAGTGGAATAATAAATCAGGTGTATATATGAACTACCATCCCCATAATGTTCTGTAATTCATTTTTCTTCCCCTATTTATATTAATAGTTTTAAATATGTATATGATATTTAAATATGATAGTCATGAAATGACTATGATTATAGAGATTATGTAACAATGATTAATGTTTAAGGAATGAGTCTATCGAACCAAAATATAAATGGAAAAGAAAATAGTTGTCACATGGAATAGTTATTTTAGTAAATAAAATTAATAAATATGTGATGAGAGATTTTATGTAAATAATATCTATTATGTTACTTATTTTAATGGATTTATGCTATAATTATTTATATATAATGTTTGAAATTTTTCAATAAATGTGTATATATGAAGGGATTATATTTCAATCCCATTTACATTCAGAATTTTCAACGATACATTTTCATTGAACGAAATTTTTTTCAAGTTATACCTTATAAAAAATATATTTTTTCCCCTCATATCATTAATATAATTTTCAATTTAGGGTTCTATTTTTCCATACTTGGTAATTAATATTAATGAAAAAAAATATTTCAAAAATTAAAACATATGTCCTCTTTTTCGGAAGAACATTTTATTCCTTTCCAATGTCCTGATATATTATTATTAATTTTCATTCCTATAGTTCAATTTTTTTAAAAATATTTCAAACTACTGAATATTTTATTTTATGTGAATTATTAAGGAATACTTCTACATATTTAATGAACAAGTTTTTTTATCATTCCATATATGTTTGGAATGGATATGTTCTTATAACATATAAGGAATGGATGATTTTTTCCACCATCTTGATACTTTTTCCATTTAGTATTATATTAAATGTGTGGATATTTATTTTTAATAAAATTTATTTTCTCAATATTTTTTATATTTTATGTGATTTTATTTAAAATAAAATTAACATTTTCCCTTATATTTGATGAAATTTATGATTGATCTATTAAGGGAATTTTGTATCTATATCATCAACCATTATTGATTTTTTATTATTCACTGGGGATAAAATCATATTAGTAAAATCCAATTATTTATTTTTCTGAAGATGATGAGGCTTTTATGATATATATTTAAGTCCTATGGGTTAATTATGTTTTGATGAGTTCATTTTGAAATTCATTACTATCCCATGAGCTAATTATTTAATGATGATATATTTATAAAACATGTTTATTTTACATAGGTTAAGATATATAAATGTTAGGAATGTTTGATGATATTGTGGAACACATATTTATGTTTTACATTATGTTATGTAATGTTCCATTATATCCCTCCAATTCATTAGGTAAATCCATATACATCATTAAATTATTATGGTAAATGAGTATATGTTCATAATAAATCATTAGACACCATTAGAGATAAATTTTCCACAATAATAATGGAAAAATGTGTTGAATCATGATTCAGTATGATATTGCATACATTTGATGATTCTAAATCCACAATTATAAGACATTCTTAGATGTTTACATTTAAAACTTATATATTTTATATTTATATGATTATTACAAAATCCTATGATATGATTGCATTCTTATTCTTCTAAAACATGGATCATTATTAATTTTTATTGATTTTCCAATCATGAAATACTAGTGTGTTATTCCATGAATTATAATTTTTATATATGAGTTGTTGGGTATGATTTCATGTTGATGGTCACATGTTCCCGAACAATAATTGTTTTTATAATTTTCAATTGATCATTGATAGATATCCATCATATTTACCTTAACCAATAGTATAATATCACCCATTATTTGGATATAATAATCTCTAGGTTATAAAGTGGGTTACATAGAAGAATTTTTTTAGAAGAGTATAATATGAAATTGTTGATGTTAGAGATGATTTATATTGTTTTAAAATAACAAGTTTATGCATATATTTACAACATAAAATGAATCAGAATATTTCTGATGTACTTTTATTTGGGAGAAATATCATATATTGATTAAAAAATTTAATTGATATGAATGTTATTCATGGTTTGTTATAAAATAATTAGATGATAATGATTGTTTTCACAATATTTAACATGGTATATTTTATTATTGATCTTTTATGGTTATTGATATTTATGTATTTGTGTTCGATCCAATTTGGTGTAATGTGATTCATAAATTCAGATAAATGTTGGTTGGAATGATTTCTCTAGATTAAACATTTGTTATTTTATATTCACAAAATTTTAAAATACATATTTTTTGTTATAGTGGTAATTTTACTAAAATAATGTTTTTTATACTTTCTAGAGTCTTCATCATTGATGTTTGTATCAAGATAAGGATTAATCATTGAAAGTCTAATTATATTTAGTAATGACTCATATTAAATTTCTTAATACTTTTTCAAATTATCAACAAATTTTTTTTCTATGTGCTATGTTATTTAACAAATTTTTTAGAACATAAATTATGTTCTTTAAATAAATAATATTCCTAAGTACCTAAAAAGAACGTTTAAAATAATATACGTATTAATAATTCAATTTTTTTACCTCAATTCTCTATAAAAGAATTATGATTTCACTAAATTTTAAACAATTAATGAACAATTATATCAAGATTTATGTATTGTACAGTATTTATAAGTAATAAAATTACATTCTTATAATGACAACTATCTTTTACTTTAATAATATGATAATTGTTTACTATTTCAATAGGGAATGTTAACACATTTATGATGTGTTTATATTTTGTATTTTCTTTCATAAATTGAACCTAATGAAAAATATCATTCAAGAAATTAATTTAAATTAGTGACTAGAATATGTTGTTTCATGTTTCTATACTCAAATTAATGTTTATCACAACCTTTTTTATGATCTTCCATGACTTGGAAAACATTAATGATGTTCGTCATAGAACACATAATATCACATACATGTATTTCTATCTAATAAATAAGGCTTATATTCCAAATAATTTAAATAATACATTTTATCCCTTTATATCATTAAAAACCTAGGTAAAATATAGATGTATTAAAATTATTTTAAAATAGAAATAAATTTGATTAAACATATAAAAATAAACTACCATAATATTAATTAGAAAGGATATTAAAAAATGTTTTTTTAAATAAACCTCAGGTAGTATATGAACCAATGTAAACTCATGATAAAATTTGATATATAGTAAAATATAAATATAGGTTTATGATCTAATGTGTAACATAACAATTTATTTATAAAAACTAAAATAAAAATTAATTAATTCAGGATGGTATTTTATAAAACATTAATATATATTAAGACCCATATTTAAATATCTTAATGAAAATGTAACATTATATATTAAAATTTCTTTTAAAAATTATATAGCCACTAATATTTAAAAAAATTATTAAATGTTTAAACACATATAATTAAAATTATTGTCAAAAATATAATCCCAGTTTCTAATGTTATACCATGTGAACCCATTTAAACACCCCTTTGATAATCCATTGTATGTTAATGACAATAGGGAAAAATTTGTTTTTATGTTTTTTAAATGGTGATGCAAATCAAGTTTAAATTTCGGAAGAGGGAAATTTTTTCCATGATATCATGTCTAATTAATAATTATTTCTAAATTTTTTATCACTAATATTATCATAAAATTATGGTGATTGTTAATAATTATATTACATTATTCATTTGGTACACTTATTCACCAATATAGATGAATAAGAAATTATTTTTGATTATATTTATTATCAACTATCACTGATTGAAATAATATATAAATAATTAGTGTTTAATTTGTAAAATATCCAAAAATATTAAAAACCATTGTTTCACTATTTGGGTTGTGTTCTTTTAATGTTTTCATGAAATGATTAACACATGTGTGTATTGTAATTTCACCTATATAATTATAGTATGATAATGTGACTTATATATTTAGTAATTATTCATTATAAACATAATATATGATTTAATACTGAAATTTATATTTTAAATGATTAATTAATCATGATGTCACCTTCTTTATTAAGTAAATTCATTAATACTCATACTATATTTATGTAAATTGTAACACCCCAAGGATTTAAAAATAAATTTTAAAATAAAATGAAATGAAAGAAACACTATGTCTCTACATAATGACACTCTTTTTAAAGATATAGTTATAACCTTGTTATTAAACAAATATTTTCAGCATCAATGTTTTTAATTTTCAATAAATAACATAAACGGTAGAAAATAGTATGTTATTTGAAGTATGATTGGACCATCTAAATTTTTTGTGAATAGTAAATTACCCTTAAGAATAGTAATATTACATTTATAAATAATAATATGACCCATATGAATGAAAAATTTTCTATATGAACAGAAACCTCACTCATTAATATATTAATAATATTTTGGAATCTTATAAGTGACAATATAATCATAGTATATGTGTTGGTTTTTTTGTAGGTCATAAATATTTATATAAAATTTTATACAATATTAATAATTTAAATGAATGTTCATTTCCAAGAAATTTAATCAGGAATGACAATATGGGTGTCTTATGGTCACAAGATAATTCAATAAGACCGTGATTAATTTTTCAATGTGTTATAAAATCAGTTATAATTTAAAAATTGTTATTATTTGAATAAATTATGATATTATATAAAAATTTTATTTCTTAAATTTAGAGAATTATTTTTCTAAAATTGAGTGAATTTTCTGATTCAACAAATTGATAAATGGTTTGGGAGATTTTTTTGGGTTTTTTTATGAAATATATGAATTATTTTGAATAGTAAAATTTGATAATTTATAAAATAAGCTAAATAAATGAATTTATGCAACATTATTGATTCATGGCTAGTGTAAATGACCATTGTTGGAAACCAAAAGCACATATTACTATATTTATTCACATGAACCAACACTACATCTTGTCTTTTGCAAAATAATAAAATATTGATTAAAATAATGGAAAACCCCTCTCATACTCTATAAAAACACCCCTCACCCCCTACTCTTCTCACACATCTGAAGCATTGATAATTGACTCAATTAAACCCAATAATCATCCCAAGTCTCTTACACACATCTAATACCTACTGGAATCACCAAAAGGAAAAAACCAAAGACTTTTAGAAGTATCCCAAGGATAAGCGAACAAGAGGTAAAATTCCACTTTCATTTTTTTGGAAATTATTTTCAAATATTTTTATTTTCTTATAATATCATCTCCTCCTCTTATCCAAGAGGAATTTAATATCTAGTATCATTTATATTATTTTATTTTATCTGTTTTATGGAAATTTAAATCATCATAATTATTCTCCACCTCTTTTATTATAAAAATAAAAACCTTGCCTGTGATGTGTTGAAATACCAACAATGTGGATGATGTGTTTTCAATTTCCATTACATTATTCAATATGGTTATAAAACCATTTTAATGGTTGAAACATAATGTAATGTTTGTGATATATTCTCTTTAATTTTCTTTAATTAACTTATATACATAATATTAAGTTATATAACAAAACTATTTCCTGATTAACAAAGAACCATCAAAATGATCTTAACGAATATCATTAATGTCTATTCTAATGATTCATCATCATTTATGAAAAAAATGATTTATGGAATCATTTAATATTTTAGAAATATATTAATACAATTTATTTCCACTTCTGGAGTTTCAGTTTTATTCAACAAGAAAATATTTTATGAACCGTTAATGGAAGTTATGTAAAACCCTCACCCCAAACAATGGAAATAACAAAATATTATTAATAAATTTTTATAATGATGTTATAAAATGATCATATAAGGTGTTATAAATATTAATAATTTTATTTAACATTTTATTATTACTTTTTTAACCATGATAAAAAATATTTAAATCGGTTTGAAGTAAAAAAAACTTGAGGTAAGAGATTTTTTAACCCATTTTACATTCTTTGGGGAATCCTTCTAGTTAATTGATTTTTTCCAGAAATGAATATTTTTTATATGATTTTATATTATATTATTTGGTATAATTTGGATTTATAGTGTTTATTCTTATACATTTCGTTTTATTTTTTCTTGATTTGATTACATAGTGTATGTAAGGGACTATTCATTAAAAATCCTCTTTTGAATTTCAATTTTTACTATTTTAAAAAGGAATTTATTATTAAATATTTCATTTTTTTATGATTATGTTATGGTTCTTGGGTATTGTTTATGATGAATTTTGGAACTTATAAACCTTTTCCAATTCTTTGGGTATTTGTAATTTGGAGGTCAGTTTTATGGTTACTCCAACTCAAACTACAATGGTTACACCATAAGTTAGCCATGAAGGTTACATTGTAAGGTATCTTTGAGGATTACAAATAATTAGTTTGAAATGAGGGTTACAATATTAATTATGTAACAAACCAATATTCGTTTCAATTTTTATTAATATTTTCTATGAAAATCTCTTATTTCACAAAGTATGTAAATGTTACTTTATGGCCGAGAATCATGACTTTGTGAAAAAAATTTAATAAGATGATATGTATTCTTGGACTAATGCTTTTGTTCCAAAATCTAATATTAATTACTAATATTTTGTTTCTCATCCCATTTTTTTAAATTTTTTCCCATTTATAATGATGTGTAAGATAAATAAAGAAGTCATGTAAAATGATATCTATAATTATCAATGAAATCATCTTAAAATTTTAAAGTATTATTTTTTCGAAGAAATGGATATTTTTTGTGCTACCAACATTGTATGCTATTGGGATGATAAGTTTGATTTATTTCCTAACATTAGAAATGTTTAATCAAATAATATATTTTGGAATATAAATAATATAATTCAAAAAGAATTTAATATATTATGTAATGTTCAATGTTGGCTTTTAATTGTAGGTATCATAGCAGGATTTATATAACTTTCAGGGATATGATGATGTTAATAGAAAAACATAAAAAAATTACATCTTATTTATGTTTATATGATATAGAATTTAAATATTATCATGTTCATCTAAGATATGTTTGTTCTGAATGTTTTTCCACATCAGAATCATAAAATATTAAGTCGGAATGTGCCAACGAGGTGATATATTTATTTTATCTAAAACATGGAATGATGGGAATTGGAACTTGGTAGTTTTTTCTAGTAAGAGATTAGTTAACACTGGTTATAAATGGAGCTCAAATCCATACAAGGGAATAACTATGGCTACCGCAATGTAACATGACAATAGTGGTACATTTAATAAGACACCACCTTTCTTCTTTCAAGTGATCTTTTAACCTAGTGGTGGAAAAAGTATATATAAAATTCATTGAAAAGATATTCTATGTTATCGGGTTTTTATAAAATATATTTGTTAGAAAATCCATTTATCTTTTTGGAGGTGAAGTGGATCATTAGGGGTCAATGGTCAAAAATATCAAGGATATTGAGAATATTGATTCTTTGGAATGTGATAAATTTAAAAATAATTTTATTGAATAATATTTTCATATGGTTTTTCAAATTATGATCAACAATATATTTCTTAAATTGATGAAAAAAGAGAAATATTTTTTGTGGTCATGTGTGATAAAAACATCACCCATCTGGAAATGTTTGCTCCAAATTTTTTTCAAGATCATGAAACAAAGTCAATAAGTTTTACTCATGATTGAATCCAAGATATCGAAGCGAATTGGACTCCCGAGAATTAAAAAGTAACAAGAAACATTTATGATATGCTTTGAGGGTTGTAATATAGCTTGGTGATTATCACGTGTACTTTTAAAACAAGTAGAAGAATAGTTTCATATTGAATGAGATTGGTAAGAATATGTCAATGAAATCTAGAAGAAAGAAATTCTATTATCTAGTTGGTGAAAAGTTTAGTAAAAATAACACAAGAGAATGTCTTACCAAAACTAGGAAGTGTTTTCAATGTGGTATATTTGGATATATGGATGTTGATTAAAATGAAAATGAATATATGGTTAATCCTAATATGAAACCTATAAAGTGTTTCAAATGTGGTGAGATTATTCATTATGTATACACTTTCCCAAAAAAATATTAGAACAATGAAAAGAAGCTATATTATAACTAGAAAGGTGTAGTGAGATCTTTTGCGACTACGTCAGTAGTTGTTGGTCCATCTAATGATGTGGTATCAAGTACATTGTTTACTCAGATTTTGCAAATGGATTTTTTTAAATGAGGACTAAAAATTAATTTATTTCATAGGATATTTATAGTAAATTGGGAATTTCACCTTAATAAATGAGAGTGTATCTTATAGTTAAAACACCAAGTGATATATCATAGTAAAAATGAATTATACTAATCTTCCTGTTATTATCTGTGGAATAAATTTACCTTAAATCCTTATTATTTTTACATTAGTAGTGTTTTATTTTATTACGGATATGGATTGAAAGTATATTTATCAGGATATAATTGATATTATAGTGAATGAATTTGGGTTTCATATAGAGTTTCAGTTTGTAAAAAAATAGAAACCCATAAAATGGATAACATATTAGGAAGTTGATTAACTGTTAAATATAGGAAATCAAATTTATATTTCTCATATCGATGAAAATAAAGGAACTGTTCATATTAATGATTCGACAATGGTAAATTAATACCTTCATTATTTTCATTATGAGTTATCCAGTGTTGTACCTAATCAAGATATTGGATATACTATTTAATAGGTTCATGATTCTATGCCAATTTCTAAATGCACATATCGTATAGTTCTGGTAGTACATCTTGAATTGAAAAATTAGTTTTAGGAGTTTCTTGACAACGACTTCATTCATCATAGCACATTTAAATGGGGGGCTCCATTTTTTTGTTAAAAATAAATAAGGTTCAGTGATACTATTCATTGATTATATAGCTTTGAATAGAATCACTGATATGAATATATATACATTTCATCATAATGATGACCTGTTTGATAAGCTCTAGAGAGCTCAGTATTTTTCCAAGATTTTCTTGTGGTATGGGTACCATCAGCTGAAGGTGAAGGAGGATGACAACTCAAAAATTTATTTTCATACTAGACAAGGGAATTATGAGTTTATTATTATTTCATTTAGTTTTCTAATTTCCCCTACTGTATTCATGGACCATATGAATTGAATATTCCCTAAATATTTGTGTAATATTATTTTTATGAGATTTTGGTTTATTCCAAAATTTATGAGGATCATGAAAAATATTTAAAGATTTAAATGAAAAAGAAAAAAGAAAAAAGTTATACGAAATATTCAAAAAATGTTAATTTTTTTTGTAAAAGATTTCTTTTATTGGGATTATTGTAAATAAGGATGGAATAATAATCGATCTGTCAAAAAAATTATTTCGATGAATAGAACAAACATACAAATGTTACATGGATTCATATTTATCATGGATTAGTATTTTATTATAGATAGTTTGTTAAAAATTCTGCATGATTTTTATTTCATGATAAATAATATAACATGAAAAGGGGTTACATTTATTTGGGTAGAAAAAGGTGATGTTTGTTTTCAGGATCATATGAATATATTGATGAATGCTCCAGTTTTTTTCATGCCTACCAAAACTAGTAAATTTGTAATCTGTAGAAATGCTTTATTAAAGTTAATTAGTTGTGTTATGATGTAGAATGATATGAAAATTTATTATTCTTCAAAACAACTCATACCACATTAGTGAAATTATATGCCACATGATATGGAATTAGAATCTATGGGTTTTTCATTGAAAATTTGTAGGTTTCAATTATATGGATGAAAATATGAAATATATAATGATGATAAATGTTTGAATTTTAGTTTGACTGAAAATAAATTAAAAAGTAGGAAGAAAATATGGCTTGAATTGATAATGGATTATGATTTCATGATCAGTTACCATTGACTAAAATCAAATAATGGGGTAGATGCATCTAGTCCAAAATATCATCCAACATTAACCATGTAATGTTTGGTATATAATCATTTGATTGATTATTTGATGAATTTTTGCATGATGATTTTTGTATAGGAAATTCTATTATTTTGTTTTAGGTGTCATTGTAGTCATCTATATCAAAAAATATAACAAAGTATAGAAGGAAGTTAGTGATTTACAAAAAAATAATGAATTTCATAAGTTTGGAAATTTTATAGGATATATTGTGGTTTGAGATTTGGAAAATGATTGTGTTGTCCTTGTGATTACCCGATGAAGAATTAATTTTTTTGTGAAGCTCATAGTTCTCTATTATCAGTTCATCCTGGATGTACTATGATATACATAAAAAATCAAGATTATTAGTGGTGGGATGTAATGAATAGTGATATTGCTGATTTTATCAGAAAATGATTAAAATGTAAATAGTTTAAAGAAGATTAAACACTTCCAAAGGGGAATATTTATCCATTTCTAGTTCCAAAGAGGAAAAGGGAAAATATATCCATGGATACAGGGGTGGGACTACCAATGAATTATTGGGTCAATAATGTGATTTGGGTTATTATTGATAGACTGAATAAATCTTTAAATTTCATTCCTATTCATGATAATATGTATATTTATTAGCTTTCAAGACTATACATCAATAAAAATATTAGGTTATGTGGAGTTCATATATTGATTGTATCTAACCGTGTTCCCAGGGTCACTTCTATCATTTGGAATTTACTTCATAATTCATTGGACACAAAATTAATTTCCATCACATCTTTTCATCCTTAATCTGATGGACTGACAGAGCGAAGAATTCAAATATTGGAGGATATTCTTCATGCTTATAAAATGGATTATCAAGTATCATTGGATTGACATATTTATTTATTAGAGGTTTTTATAATAATTTTTTCAATTCTAGTATACAAATCGCACATTTTGAAGAATTATTAGGGAAGTGGTGTCAAAATTCATCATTATGGGATGGTGTTGGGGAAAGGATGTTGATGAGACCCGAATTAGTAGACGATGTGGTTTTGAAGGTGAATATGATCCAGAAACACGTGAGGATAACTCAGAGTAGGCAGAAAATCTATGTAGATGATAGGAATAAAGACTTTGCATTCGATCTAGGTGATCATTTTACATTGAATCTCACCATGGAAATGTTTTATGTGTTTCAAAATGAAATAAATTTTAATTCCACAGTTCATTAGGCCATACAAAATCCTGATAAAAGTTGGACCAGTCGCCTACCATGTAGATTTTCCTTGATGTAAATCTCAGGTACACAATGTTTTTCATGTTTCATTTTTGAGAATATATGTGTGGGATTCATCTCATATTTTGAGTCCATTTGTAGTTCACCTAGAAGAGAACATTTCGTATGAACAAAAACATGTTCATTTTCTCAATCATATAGTTAATTTATTATAGTATAAGATAATCCTACATGTTAAGGTTTTGTGGAGAAACCATAAGGATGAAGAAGGAACATGAGAATCTTATAATTCTATTAGGTAAAGGTACCCTCACTTTTATAATAATTAAATAAAAACTACAAGTACACAATTTCCAAAATGTGGGATTAATGATACACCACAAGGATTTACAAATAAATTTATATATAGAATGAAATGCATGATTTTATGAGTCTCTATTTAAGGACATTTTTTATGGAGATAGATATAACCTAGCCATTAAACTAAAACATTACATTTCAAAGTATTTAATTTATAAATATGGACATAAACAGTTGAGATTATTAGGTTATTTGGAGTCTGAAAGGACCAACTAAACTTTCGATGAATAGTAAGTCACCCTTATGAACAAAAATGTTGCAATTATGAATATATATATAAACATTATGAATATTAAATTGGCCAATTTAATAGTGAACTCTCCCATTAAATTATGAATAAAATTTAAGCATCTTATAAAAGACAATATTATCATATTATATGTGTCGGTATTTTCATAAGTCATAAATATTTAATTAAAATATAATGATTATGTTAATAATTTAAATGAAAATTTATTATTTGGAAATATAATCATAAATTATTATTATTATTTCAAATGGTAATAAGATACTTTTATTGGGCCTTGAATAATTTTTCACGGTGTTAGAAAATAAATTATAGTTTTAAAATTTTAATTTATTGAATAAATTATAATTTTATTTAAAAATTAAATTTATCATATTTTATAAATTATTTTGATAAAATTTATTTCATTACTTCATTATATACATATATATAGTTGGGGTTAATTATTTTGTATTTTTAGGATATTCGTGTTTTTTGGTAAATTGTGGAATTTGATATTTTAAGAAATATGCTAAATAAATAAATATCTGCATTATTTATGAATAATGGTTGGTGTAACTGGACATTGGTTAGAACTCACATGCACATATTACTATATTTTTTTACAAAAACCTACACTATTTCATCTCTTTTGAAAAAAAATAAAGATAAAAAATTGAATCCTCTCCTCTCCTACACTATAAATACCACCCTAACCTCCTCTTACTCACACTACTATCAAGCTTAAGGAATTTACTAAATTATTCTCAATAATATTCTTAAGTCTATTCCACACATAGGAGAGTATTTGGTCTCACAAAATGTCCAAAACCAAAGGCCTTAAGGATGATGTTAATGAGAATATATTCAGAGGTAAAAATCATCTTTAATTTTCTTCAAAATTATTTTCAATTATTTTAATTTTCTTATCATCAATTCACCTCTCCTTATATAATAGGAATCAAGGATCCAGTATCATATATATATTGGAATTTTTTCATGTTTATCAAAAAATTAATTCTAATTCTAATTATCCTCCCCAATTTATTCTAAAAATAAAAACAACATCCATGATGTGTTTAAATATCAACATCATGGACGTTGTGTTTTCAAATTAATTTTAATACCATCTATATTGTTATAAAACCATTTTAACAATTAAATTTTTCAAATTGTATAATATAGTGTCTTTAATGTTCTATAATTAATATATATATATAATATTATGTTATATAATGTAACTTGTTTTGGATTTTCGAAGAACCGCCAAAATGATATAAATTAATATCATTAATTTTTATTCGAATGATTCATCATAATTTATGAAAATAAAATTATTTATGGAATCATTTAATATTATGTAAATATATAAATAGAATTTTAGTCTACTTCTGTAGTTTTTATTATATTCAATAAAAAATATATTATGAACTAACTATGGAAACTATGTAAACCACGCACCTGAAATAATGGAAATAACAAAATATTTTTAATAAATGTGTGGAATAGTTTTATAAAATGATCATATAAGGTGTTATAAATATGAAGATGTTTCTGATATTTTTTAATAACACACTATTAACAATAATATATGAGTTTTATACCTTTTTTAAGTAAAAAATCAGAGGTAAGGGAATACTTAATTCAATTTTCTTTCATTAGGTTATCCTTATACATCATTGATTTTGTAATTATATGATTATTTATGAAATGAAATTATATTTTTTTTTTAATTTTTATAATTTGGATTTACATTTAGTATAAATATACATTTAAATTTATTGATTCTCAATTCAATTATTTTTTATATGTAACAGACTCTTCGTAAAAATCCTCTTTTAAATTTCTATTTTTACAAAATTCAATTAGACAGTTTTATTCAATTATTCATTATTTTATTATGTTATGGTTCATGGGAAATTTTAATAATTAAGGGTTTTACCTATATCTCCCTCTAATTAATTGGGTCTGTAAAAGTTACAGGTTGGCCATATGGTTACTCTAACTAGAACTCTGATAGTTACACCAGAAGGTAGCCTTTATGGTTATATTGTAAGGTAGTTGTTCAGGGTTACAAATCATAAGGTAGACATAGGGGTTAAAGTATTATGTAATTAATCCCATAATATACTTTTATAGTTTTATTTATTTTTTCTATGTTAATATCATGTTTTACAACGTAAGTTCATGTTATTTTATGGGTGAGAATCATGTCTTTTTTAAAATGATTTCATAAGTTTATAAGTATCCATGGTCTAATGTTATATTTACTTCTTATAATTTCCCTTACAGGTATTTTTATTCTCATCGAATGTTTATAAATTTTTTAACTTATTATATGTATTTATGATAGAATGAATTAAGTTATGTTAAATGTTTTGAATATTTGTCAAAGAAATCATGTAATATTTTTAATGTTTTATGTTTTGGATAAAATGTATACTGTTTTGGTGGTACCCAATTGTATTCCTATGGGTTGATATGTAGGAATTATGTCCTAACCATAGAAAAAAAATAATATTAATAGATCATTAGGAATATAAATAAGTGATATCCAAATGAGTTTACTAGATTATGTAATGTTTAAGTCTGTTTCTTGTAGCTGGTACTAGGGCCCAATTTAGATAAATTTATGGGATATTATGATTTTAATTGAATAACATAATCTAATTTTACCTTATATATTTGTGGAAATGATATTGAATTTAAAGATTTCCAAGTTTCTTCGTCTATTATATTTTTTTTTAGAATGCATTTCTAAAGAATAAACAGAGAAGATGAAGTTGGAAGGCACTGAGATGATGATATTTTTTCATACCAAAAACGCAGAATGATGAGAATTTAAACTGAATAGTTTTTTACCGTAATGGATCAGTTGATGCAGACAATAAATAGTGGTAGAATCCATGCATGATAACAACCAAAGCTACCTCAATGGAACATGTCAATATTAGAACATTTAATGAAGCAACACCATCCATCATTCAGTGAATCTTCTATCCCAATAGCAGATGAAGGATGAATTAAATTCCCTGAAAAGATATTCGAATTATAGTATGTATATAAAATAAAATGTGTATTCTATATATTTATCATTTTCACATGAATATAATCATTATTTTTCAATGGTAAATAATATTAGGGATCATGAGTATATTGATTCCTTGGAATGGGATGAATATAAAATTGTTTTTCTTAAAATGTAGTTTCATAAGGTGGTTTTACTTATAATGTAAAATAAATTCCTTGAATAAAATAAACTTGAAGAAGATTTTGTGGCCGTCTATAAAGCAAACATCACCCACCAAGAAAGGTATTCTCCAATTAATTATTGGTATCTCAATAGAAAATTAATCCATTTTTACTTAGTATTGAAGGAAATATACCAAAGGGAATTCGCCTCATAGAAATTCAAATGTTATGAGAGAATTGTTTGTTATGAATCATGGGTAGAAAAAGAGTTTACTGATTATCACAAGTTCTTTGGAAAAAATTATAAGAATGGGTCGATATGGAATGAAATGTGTAAGAATCAATCAATAAAATCTATAGGTAATAATTTATAATGTCCAGTAGTTGAAATGATTTCTAAAATGCACCCTGGGGAATGACTTACCGAATCTAAGATGTGTTTGTGATGTGATAATTTTGGAAATATGACCCGATATTGTAATGAATATGATCTTATGATTAATCTGGATAGAAAAAATAAAAATTGTTTCAATTGTGGTGTGATTGGTAATTATGAAAATAAATTCCCTAAGAAATATTTGAATTATGGGAAGAAACTAGATTATAAGAAAAAATTGTGAAATGAGATCCTTTGTGACTACGTCTATAAGGACTCAGCCTTAAAACATGACATAATCTTGAATTAAATGAATAATTCACATTGAGGATCTTTTCAGGTTTCGAATTTTTTTGAATTAGGCCATAACTATTACATTTCATCTCAAAAAAATACAAAGTTGACACATATACTCAGTTTTCATTTTTTCACAAAAATAAGAACTGTTGAAGAAAAATAGTCATGTCTAGTTCCATGTTTAAGACATCATTACTTTTCCTTGATCCCATCCTTGACCCTATTCCACATTATGTCTTGTGAAAAACATTTCAATAACTTGGGATGTGCATAAAAAGCTTAGTAAGGGATACACAAAGAAGGAAACTGTTAGTTTTTTAAAACAACAAGTAAACCATGAATACTTTAACATAAGTAATAATTTTAACCTTTATAAAGTAGTAAATACTCTTCACTGAATAAAAGATCACTACTTACTCTTTTGTAACAAAAATATTACCATAAAACCCCTATAAATAACACATTACATATAAAGGTAACTTGGGACTAAACATACTTAAATGGAATAACCATATGGTCGACTTCCACACATATCACTAAATGGAATAGCCATACGGCCGACTTCCATACCCAATGCATTGGAGGTTATAAAGTAACCACTCATCCTAGTTTATCACGGCACCACCTGTCATTTGGTTTATCACGTAACCACCCGTCAAATGTCCATGTACCATTATATGATCATAACACATAAAACAAATATAAAGGAAAGATAACATTTCAACATTTCAATCACAATATATCACTTAATTATATTGACATAAAAAATCCATTATCATAACAATTTTCAATACAAAAATACATAAAAGATTATATGGTATTTATTTTCCTTGAAAAAAACATTACGGCTTGTTAAGGATGTCAAAGAACAAATAATACTCACGGCGGCGGAAAGGTCGTCATCACCGCTTACGTTAAAAGAAACATTACTTTTTATCATTTAGTAAAACTCTTCATAGAAAAATATTCCCTTTGAAAAGTCAAGGGTCTTTATACGGTGTATAAAAGAAAGTCGTGTATTAAAACCAAATATGCCTCAATGAAAGGAGATTGAGACGAAGTCCCTTACCTCGTGTCCGACTTGACCTGTTCGTTCTTTAATATTCTGAATAATAAACTAAAGTTAATTTATACTTTATTAATAACCTTTTTCAATTTTATTATTCCATTTATATCACTTATTACCATGTTATAAACATTATTTAATCATTCAAGTTAATAATGTTCGTTTTGTCGATATTTGGTACTTGAGTCGCAAATGAACACCATATAGTTACAAGTTGTTCACATGGTCAAAAGTTCATTATATCCAGAATGATATTAATGAATTAGATATCATATATATCATAAATATCTAGTATATACATGTATTTATAATAGTTCATAACATTTAGAGGTAAGAAAATAAATGCACCATTCTTAGAGATGGTAAGTCGTACGTACGCATGAACGCTACTTCCATTTCTATTTCTTATTTTAATGGAATTAAAACATAATGATACATAGGTATACTATAATTTCAGTATAATATCATATATAGCATTATTATCTTGATCCTTTATACATTCCACATAAGGCATGAACAAGTTATATCACTTTGAGGGGGTGGTTGTCCACACTTACTCAAATGAAATTATCACGTTTACCCATAATGGAAACCATAAAGGTATGATATAAAAGAAAAATACTGAAGCATAATGGAAAATAAACATAAAATATATCATATATAAATATATTTCCATCATAATTTCCACTATGAGAGGTGGTAGGAGATAATCATACAATCATCGTTTTGTGAGGTGTTAGTTTGACATCCACAAAAACAGTATGTTCTTCACCCATTAAATGGAGGTGAGTGTAAGTGTACTTAAAATATGTCTCATAAAAACATCCTAGTATATTGAGGATAATTGTGTTGTTATAAAATAAATGAATAAAATGTGTTTAGGGGTTAGAGAAGTAAAATAATGGAAAAGATGTTAAGAGAAACTGTTACTTTTAATTTGGGTAACTTCCTTTGATTTGAACCAAAAGGAATTCTTGAAGTTCCTTCTACCAAAGGTAAGGCTTCTAGGTTGAGTAGAGGTATTTAGGGAGCTTAATTGGGAAAAGGTTGGATGATCCAAAATTCTTTAGATGTGTGATTAATTGGTTAGAAATGGTCACATTTTATAAGGGGGAGGAGGGGCTCTTTAGGAAAGTGTGAAAATATTATTCTATTATATAATGATATTCGGTTTCTAAAGGTCCAAAAGTAATTATAATCGAAGATAAGATGACTCATGGTCAAAATAAATCATAAAATAATAATTGTATAGGTTTTGGATGTTATTTTAGTATTCATAATCTTATTTATTTAAATGATTTATTAATGAGGTAAACACTGCATCATTATTGTGTCATAAATAATTTAATTTATTTTATTTCTAAAAATTATAAAAAAAATACCATGATGTAGGAAATAGTTTTATCTTTACAATGAATATTTATAGTATAAAAGATAACTTATATAACACCATGTGAAAATTAATTTACAAGGAGATATTTGTTTATGTCATTTTTGTCTTTACATTAAATTAATTAGTCTAAAATGTCATTATCATTCATAAGTGGCTCTGTGGTGTCCCAATAATCAACCCATGGATGACCATGGTTGGTCATTACTCATCAAATAAGGTTAGGACATGTGTTAGGTTAATTTTTAATTATTATAATATTCTTTTTACCTTGAATTACCATATTTACTTTTAACTGCGGTAAATAAAAGTCAAAAGTTACTATTCACCAAAAATTATTTTATCTTATTGAACCACATTTTACTTACTAATAACAGCCATGTATGTCGTATTTTAAAAATTAAATTCACAGAAGTGGTAAAATTTCATTTAAATGAAAAAGTTGGTTTTTTTAACTACTACTAAGTGGTTTCACTATTCATCAAAAATTGAAGTTTTTCTAAAAAATACAAAAAATTCAGCCTAAGCTATATTTGATATAACGAATTCCAAAATGATTTCTATTTTACAAAATTCTAAACATAGAAGTTGGATTAATAAATTTAAAATTAATTTCTGTTGTTAAAACAAATAGCATGTTTTTAAGAAACAATAACTATCAAAAGATTGAAACTTCTTTATGTCCAAATTCAAAGTGAAATTAATTACAATGACCAAAATTGGATTAAATGGTAAAAATATATTAAAATTATACTTTGAAACGAATTAAAAAGATAATATAACAATATAAATAAATTAGATTAAAATTTAGTTTTGAATTAAAATACAATATTTTTCACTATTAATTAAAAAATGAACTTTATCGGAAAAATTCCAAAAATTTACACAAAGTAAATTTTGATGTCCCCATTCTAAATAAGGATTTTATTTAGTAAAATAGAATGTATTAATGTGACCAAAACTAGATTTAATAAGGGTTCTCCATTAAAAGTAGGTAAATCGACCTTTTAATGTAAGTTATGCTTAAAATTAGATTCATTCACATTTTAAGCCTCTAACATTTATTGGATAAAAGTAATTACATCTAACAAACATGTATAATCATATTGCAGTTAGTTTTGTTAATTCCCACCAATACAACTATTGGGAGTTAACTTCCATTTAAAATAATAATATTATATTATTAGTGTGCAACGTAAGATTTTAAAGAAACTCGTTGTTGCGTATCAGGTACGCTATCGAACATAGAAATACTTTTATAGTAAAATTAATATTTAATTCAAAAATATTAATAAATATAAAAATATTTTATTCTTCATTTATTTGGGATGTTATATCCTTCCCCCATTTTGAAAATTATGTCCTCGCAATTTTTAATCACTTATCATAATAAGTGGGGGTATTTATCCCTCATAGCATTTTCAGATTCCCACGTTGCCTCTTCAACAATAAAGTTTTCTCACAAAACAATTACCTGGGGAATTACCTTATTCCAAAAAAACTTTCCCTCTATGGTCAAAAATCTGGACTGGTTGTTCTTCATAAGAGAGATTCTCTTCCAACTGAAGTACCTCTGGGCTCAAAACATGAGATAAATCTATAATATACTTTCTCAACATCGAAACATGAAAAACATTTTTTACTTGGGATAAAAATTGAGGTAAATCCACTATGTACGCAACTGATCCAACTTCCTCCAGGATTTCATAGGGTTCAATGAACCTTGGACACAACTTTCCCTTCTTACCAAAACATATCACACTTTTCCATGTAGAATCTTTGAGAAAGACATAATCACCAACCTCAAAATAAATATCATTCCTCCGGTTATCCACATAACTTTTATGTCTGCTCTGAGATGTTCTCATCTGCTTTTGAATCAACAGAACTTTTTCTACCATCTCTTCTACCAATTCTGGTCCCATCAGCTTCCTTTCACCTACTTCATCCCAAAAAGTTGGAGTTTGACAATACATTCCTTATAATGCCTCAAATGGATCCATCTGTATACTAGAATGAAAACTGTTATTATAAGAAATTTCAACCAAAGAAATATGTTGGTCCCAACTTCCCTGGTAATCCAGTGAATAAGCACGTAGCATATCCTCCAAGGTCTAAATTATTAGTTCTGACTGCCCATCTGATTGAGGATGAAAAGCTGTATTAAAATTTAATTTAGTACCCAATAACTTCTAAAGGTCTTTCCAAAAGTTAGAAGTAAACCTGGGATCATGATCAGATACAATGGAGAGTGGAACTTCATGCAACCTGCCTATCTCTTTAACATACAACCAAGCAAGTTGATGTAGAGACAAAGTATCTCTAATAGGAAAAAGATGAGCAGATTTAGTCAATCGATCAACTATAACCCAGATTGCATTATTACCTCGAGATTTCTTTGGTAATCCCACTACTAATTCCATGGATATATTATCCCATTTCCACTTAGGAACTAGTAAAGACTGAAAAATCCCTTTCGGCAACTGCCGCTCTACTTTAACCTACTGACAAGTCAAACACATCACAGTAAAATCAGCAATATCTCTTTTCATTCCATCTCACCAGTAATACTCATGAACATCTCTATACATCTTAGTACTACCAAGATGAACTGAAAACGGAGAACTATGAGCTTCACATAATAAATCATTCTTCAACTGTGAATCACAAGGCACACATAATCTCTTCCCAAACCTCAAAACACAATCATTGTCAATGTTAAAATCAAGAAACTTACCCTTCTGAACAAACTCTACCTTTTTCTACAACTCACTATCTTCTTTCTGCGCTTGCTTTATTCTTTCTGATAGATATGATTTCACTAACACCTGAAAAAAACATAATAATTTCATGCACCAACAACTTCTAGGACAAAGTTCATCAAATCAAAAAACAAAGGATCTGGTTCCAAACATATCATGGTTAATGAGACATTGCTTTTTTGACTCAAAGAATCAGCCACTTTATTTGCTTTTCCCAGATGGTAATGGATCATGTAATCATAATCCTTGATTAATTCCAGCCATCTACTCTGCCTCATGTTCGATTCTTTCTAAGTGAATATATACTTTAAACATTTGTGGTCAGTATATATTTCACATTTTATTCCATACAAATGATGCCTCCAAATTTTTAAAGCAAAAACAACAGAAGCTAATTCCAAATCATGTGGTGGGTAATTTAACTCATGAGGTTTCAACTAATGTGAAGGATAAGCAATTACCTGATCATTAGTCATATGGACACATCCAATTCCTTTCAATGAAGCATCACTGTAAATAACAAACTCACCATTTCTGAAAGGCAGTTCCAAAACTGGAGCATTCACCAATCTTCTTTTCAATTACTTATAATAATCATCACATTATTTTGTCCAAATGAACTTAACACC
Source organism: Viscum album (assembly GCA_963277665.1). Classification (NCBI taxonomy): domain Eukaryota; kingdom Viridiplantae; phylum Streptophyta; class Magnoliopsida; order Santalales; family Viscaceae; genus Viscum; species Viscum album. Next base: position 472,539,966 of record OY728141.1, on the reverse strand, counting down.
TTTTCAAGTTAACTTAGTACTTGGACTAGATAACCATGTAAAATTTTTGAGAAACCTCCGGTAATAACCTTCCAAACCAAGAAAACTAAGGATATTGGTTATATTTGTGGGTCTTGGCCATTCTTAAACAACTTCTATTTTAGTAGGATCAATAGTTATGCCATTTTTTCAAACAATGTGACCATGGAAAGAAATTTGTTTTAACCAAAACTCACACTTGTTGAATTTCCCATAAAGTTTCTTTTCTTTTAAGGTTTGCAAGATAACCCTTAAATGACTTTCATGCTCCTCTTTACTTTTATAATAAACCAAAATATCATCAATGAACACAACCACAAACATATCTAAGAACTCATTGAAAATTCTTTTCATAAGATCCATTAATACAGTTGGTGCATTGGTTAACCGAAAAGAAATAACTACAAATTCAAAATGGCCATATCTAGTACGAAATGCGGTCTTCAAAATGTATGCTTCCTTTAATTTCAACTGATGGTACCCCGATCTCATATCAATCTTTGAAAAATACTAAGCTCCCTGGAGCTGATCAAACAAATCATTGATTTGAGGCAAAGAATACTTGTTCTTAATAGTGATGTTATTCAATGATCTTTAATCAATGCAAAGTCTCATTGAACTATCTTTGTTTTTAAAAAACAAGACAGGAGTACCCCCTGGTGATGTGCTAGGTCAAATGAAACCTTTATATAATAACTCCTGCAATTGCTTCATTAACTCTAAAAGTTAAATTTGAGCCATTCTATAAGGGGGATTTGAAATTGGCTTAGCATCAGGAACTAAGCCAATAGTAAATTCAAATTTTCAATCAGGTAGATACCAGGAAACTCATCAGGAAAAACATCAAGGTACTCATTTAAAACTTGGACATCATTAATCTGAACAGTTCCTTTTTTTTCAACAATATGTGCAAGGTAACATTAATTTCCATCTTTTACTATTTTCTCAGCTTCCTGATATGTTATCAAAAGCAACGGGTTCATTCTTGTACACAAACTGTAAATCATTCTGAAATAAATCCTCTTTTGCTCTGCAGTCAAACTTAGCATGATAAACAGATAGCCAATCTATGCCCAAAATAACATCAAACTCTACTATAGGCAATAAAAAATAAGGTTTTCATATAGATTGTTCCCGTACACAAGGACAGAAAGGTTCTTATGTTTTATTTTTTGTCTCAACATTTACTCCAGGTGTTTTAACCATTAGTTTTGAATTCATATCTTGAGATGGAATAACTAATTTATTAGAAAACTTCTCAAAAATAAAAGAGTGTGTAGACCCTGAATCAAACAACACATTGGAATAATCTGAAAAAAAAAACAATGTACCTGATTATACTTCGTTTGATGGCCCAACATCTACTGAATTAGTTACAAAGGATTTCACAACCCCTTTTTGCTTGTAGTCTGGTAGCTTTCCCTCAGTTGAGTTCTTTGTGGGACACTCATTTGCATAATGACCCATTTCATTAAACTTAAAACATCTTACCGATGGTTTTTCATTTCCTGCATTATTATCTTCCTTATAGTTACGAGCAATATGACCAGACTTACCACACTGGAAGCACTTTCCATACTTTGATAAACATTCTCAAGGATGCTTTTTACCACACTTCTCACAAGTTGGATATTTAATTTTCTTACCTCTATTCTTTTTTGATTAATTCTTTCCCTTTTCCTTCCAACTTGACTTCTTATTCTGTTGTATTTCAACGAACACCTGATCATGGGAAAACTCTATTTACACCTTCTCCGCATATTGATAAATTTTTTCATAACTTTTGAACTCACAAGAGGATAATGATATTGAATATTGTGGATTCAGTCCTGAGTAAAATCAATTTATCTTATTATCAAGATCTCAGATAAAATTTGGTGCATACCTTTCCAGTCAAGTGAACTTTTCTTCATAAGCAGCCATTGAGTCATCCTCCTGCCTTAATTCTAGGAATTGTTTTCCATCATAAGATGAACCACCTTAGGAAAATATTTCTCTAGAAACATACCTTTGAATTCTTCCCAATAAATAGAATCAATCTCCTCATTATCCCTGATATTTTTCACTATCAACCACCACTGATCAGATTCACCTTCAAAATGGTAAATAGAAAGACTAACATTTTGATGCTCTGAACACCCCACTACATCGAAAATATTCTTTAGTGCTTTAATCCACCCTTCAGCTAGAACAAGGTCAGATTATCCTCTGAATGATGGGGGGCGTTGCCTCCATAAATTATCCACTACTAACATGTTCCTCTATGGCTGATCTCGTTGATCTCATGTATGGATACCACCACCATTTATAGCCTGATTCAATTGTGACATCACTAAAACAAACTGTTTAGTTCCGATTCTGACCATCTCAGGTTATTGATTTGGATGGTTGTCTTCCTCCCGATGTCATCCCAACATAGTTACCATTTTTCCTCTATGGTTAAACATTCTGAACATAGAAATATTTTAGGTGAAGCAACATGGTAATATTTAAATGATATATCATTTCAATATTACCATAAATTAATTTATGGACATTTATTCAAAAATACCCTAACTCCTAAAGTAGTCTAAACCAACCTCTAATACCAACTATAAGGACTCAGCCTTAAAAAATTACATAATATGGAATTAAATGAATAATTCACATTGAGTATCTTTTCAGATTTAGAGTTTTAGAGAACTAGGCCATAACTATTACATTTCATCTCAAAAAAAATACAAAGATGACACTTCTACTCAATTTCCATTTTTTCAAAAAAACAAGAACTCTGAAAAAAAAGAGGCATGTCTATTTCCATGTTTAAGACAACATGAATTTTCCTTGATCCCATCCTTGACACTATTCCACATTATTTCCTATGAAAAACATTTCAAAAAATTGGGATGAGAATAAAAAGTTTAGTAAGGGATACACAAAGAAAGAAAAACTGTTAGTTTTTCAAAACTATAAGTAAACCAGGAATAATTTAACATAAGTAATACTTTTCACCTTTATGTAGTAGTAAATACTCTTCACTAAATTAAAGTTCACTACTTAATCTTTTGTAACAAAGAGATTACTATAAAACCCTTATAAAGAACACATAACATATAAAGGTAAATTAGGACATAAACATACTTAAATGGAATAACCATACAGTCAACTTACACACATATCACTATATGGAATAGCCATATGGCTGACTTCCATACCCAATGAATTGGATTTTATAATGTAACCACCCATCTTGGTTTATCACAGCACCACCCATCATTTGGTTTATCACGTAACCACCCGTCAAATGTCCAAGTACCATTATAAAATCATAACACATAAAACAAATATAAAGAAATGAAAGAATTTCCACATTTCAATCATAATATATCACATAATTATATTTACATAACAAATCCATTATCAAAACCATTTTAAATACCAAAATACCTAAAAGTGTATATGGTATTTTTTTCCTTGAAAAAAAAATTAAGGCTTGTTAAGGAAGCCAAAGAACAAATAATAATCACAGTGGCAGAAAGGTCGTTGTCACCACTTACATTAAAATAAACATTCCTTTTTGTCATTTATTAAAACTCTTCATAGAAAAATATTCCCTTTGAAAATTCAATGGTGTTTATACAACATATAAAATAAAGTCGTGTATTAAAACAAAATACGCCTCAATGAAAGGAGATTGAGACAAAGTCCCTTACCTAAGGTCCGACTTGACCCATTTGTTCTTTAATATCCTCAATAATAAACTAAAGTTAATTTATACTTGTTTAATAACATTTTTCAAGTTTATTATTCCATTTATATCATATATCACCATCTAATTAAGCCATACGTATGAATGAACGCTACTTCCATTTATATTTCTTATTTTAATGGAATTAAAACATAATGACACATAGGTATATTATAATTCCAGTATAATATCATATATAATATTATTAACGCCATTTTTTATATGTTCCACGTAAGGAATGAACAAGTCATATAACTTTGAGGGGGCGGTAGTCCGCACTTCCTCAAATGAAATTATCGTGTTTACCCATAATGGAAACCATAAAGTTATGCTATAAAATAAAAATACAAAAGCATAAAGGAAACATAAACATAAAATATATCATATATAAATACAGTTCTATCATAATGTCTACCATGAGAGGCGGTAGGAGAAAATCGAACAATCATAGTTTCGTGAGGCGTTAGTTTTCCATCCACAGAAACAGTATGTTCTTCACCAATTAGATGGAGGTGTGTGTAAGTTTAGTTCAAATAATTATCATAACAACATCCTAGTATATTTAGGATACTGGTGTTTCTATAAAAAAATAAATATTAAGTGTTTAGGGGTTGGAGAAGTAAAATAAAAGAAAAATAAGTTAAGAGAAGTCGTTACCTTTAATTTGGGTAACTTCCTTTGGATTGATCCAAAAGGAATTCTTGAAGTGCCTTATGGCTAATGTAAGGCTTCTAGGTGGAGGATAGGGATGTAGGGAGTTTAATTGAGAAGATTTTGGATGATACAAATGGCTTGAGAGGTGTAATGAATTGGTTAGAAATGGTATCCTTTTATAAGGGGGAGGAGGGGCTCTTTAGGAAAGTGTGAAAATATTATTTTATTATATAATGATATTCGGTTTCTAAAGTTCCAAAAATCATTAGAGTCAAAGATAATATGACTCATGGTAGAAATAAAATCATCCAATAAGAATTGGACTGGTTTTGGATGTTATTGTAATATTTATAATCTTATTTATTTAAATGATTTATTAATGCAATAAACACTGCATCATTATTGTGTCCTAAATAATTTAATTTATTTGATGTCTAAAAATTATTAAAAAACTAACATTATGTAGGAAATCATTTTAACTTTCCAATGAATATTTATAGTCGAAAAAATAACTTATATAAAACCATGTAAAAATTAATTTACAAGGAGATATTTGATTATATCATTTTTGTCTTTACATTAAATTAATTAATCTAAAATGTCATTATCATTCATAAGTGGATCCATTGGGTCCCAAAAATTGAGCCAAGTATGACCATGGTCGGCCATTACTCATCCAATAAGGTTAGGACAATTGTTAAGGTAATTCTAAATTATTATAATATTCTTTTTACCTTGAATTACCATATTTACTTTTAACCACGGTAAATAAAAGTCAAAAGTTACTATTCACCAAAAATTATTTTATCTTATTGAACCACATTTTACTTACTAATAACAACCATGTATGTTGGATTTTAAAAATTCAAATCACATAAGTGGTAAATTTTCATTTAAATGAAAAAGTTAGTTTTTTTAACTACTACTAAGTGGTTTCACTATTCATCAAAAATTGAAGTTTTTTAGAAAAATACCAAAAATTCAGCCTAAGATATATTTGATATTCTGAATTAAAAAATGATGTCTATTTTTCCAAATTCTAACCATATAAGTTTAATTAATTAATTTAAAATTAATTCTTGTTGTTAAAATGAATAGCATGTTTTTAAGAAATAATAACTATCAAAAGATTGACACTTGTTTATGTCCAAATTCAATGTGAAATTAATTCCAATGACCAAAATTGGATTAAATGGTAAAAATATATTATAATTCCATTTTAGAACCAATTAAAAAGATAATATAACCATATAAATAAATTATATTAAAAGACAGTTTTGAATTAAAATACAACATTTTTCACAATTCATTAAAAATGAACTTTTTCGAAAAAATTCCAAAAATTTACACGAAATAAATTTTGATGTCCCCATTATAAAGAAGGATTTTATTTGGTCAAATATAATGTATTAAAATGACCAAAACTAGATTTAAATAGGGTTCTCCATTAAAAGGTGGAAAATTGGTCTTTTAATGTAAATTATTCTTAAAATTAGATTCATTCACATTTTAGGTCTCTAAATTTTATTGGATAAAAGTAAATACATAATACAAACATGTATAATCATATTTTAGTTAGATTTTTTCATTCATGCCAATACAAAGGCTAGGAATTAACTTCCATTTAAAATAATAATATTATATTATTAGTGAGCAACCTAGGATTTCAAAGAAACTCGTTGTTGCGTATCGGGTATGCTATCGAACATAGAAACCATTTAAAGTAAAATTAATATTTAATTCAAAAATAATAATAAATATGAAAATATATCATTCTTAATTTACCAGGGATGTTACAACGTCCATAGCTGTTGGGCCATCCAGTGAAGTTGAATAAGGTACTATGATTATTTACTCATATTTTTCTAATGACTTTTTTGATAGGGGGTTTACACATTGATTTATTTATGAAGAAGTTTCTTATAAATTGGTAGTATCCCCTCATGATATGATACCTGAACATATGGTTAAAATTACATGGGTAATATCATATGAAAAATGATTTATAAAAATCATTCTTTTGTTATCTGTGGAAAAGCTTTACCTACAATAATTGTTGTTTTCTATTAGAACAGTTAGATGTTATTTTGGGTAGGGAATGGCAATATGTTTATCAGGATAAAATTGAATGTAGAGCTAATGATTTCTTTTCATAATGATAATCAGTTTGTATAAAATATTGAACACATGAAATTGATAACATAACGAGAAGATGAGAAACTATTAAAAGTGGGAAATGAATGTTATCTTGCTCTTATTTTTGAAAATGAGGGAACTATTCAGATTAATGATGTGCCTGTGGTAACTGAATACCATGATGATTTCTTTGATGATTTACTCAATGTTATACTTGACTAGGAAGTTAATTTTATTAATGAAATGGTTCCTGATGCTACGCCATTTTCAAAACACCAATATCGAATGGCTCAAGTAAAAGTTCATGAATTGAAAAATCAGTTGCAGGAGTGGCTTGATAAAGGATTAATTCATCCAAGAACATCGGCATGGGTGCTCCTATTTTTTTAAAAATAATGATGGTTATATGAGACTCTTCATTCATTATAGATATTTAAATATCATTATTGTTATGAATAAGTATCCTTTTCCTCGTATCAAAATATTGTTTGAATATCTCTAGGGAGCTCTGTATTTTTCCAAGATTGACATGATGTCTGGGTAACATCAGCTGACGGTGAAGGAGGATAAAATATAGAAAACTACATTTTGTACTAGATTTTGGAATTATGAGTTTGTTGTTATTCCCTTTGGTTTTAAAAATTACAGTACTGTATTATTAGACCATATAAATAAAATATTCCAAGAATATTTGGATAATTTTGTTTTTAATGTATAATATTTTGGTCTTTTCAAAATGTTATATGGGTCATGAAAAACATTCAATGATTATTGTTAAAACACTCAAAGAAAAGAAGTTATATAGAAAATTCAAAAAATGTAATTTTTGGTTACAATTGATTTTTATTCTAGGGTACATTGTAAATAAGTATGGAATACAAATCGATCGATCCAAAAAAAATTAATTAATGAAAAATACCAACAAATAATATAAGGATTCACAGTTTTCTTCGATAGTTGGGTCATTACCAACAATTTATTAATAAATTTTCATTATTATTTAGTCCACTGAATTATTTAACAAGAAAAGGGGTTAAATATATTTAGACTGATGAATGTGATGTTTGTTTTGAATAACTTATGAAGATATTGGTTGTAAAACCCCAAGATTTCATAGTACATTATCTTATTAAATTAATTCAATAGCTTGCGCGACACGCAACACTAAGTTCGAGCACACCACAACTTACTAAACTAACCGTTCAAAAAGATATTACGAGTAGTATTAACTGAATTTTGAATATTTTATACACTATATAATTTTAACATTCATATTATGTGTTTATTAGACATAATAAAAGAACAAATTAATTTTTTTCAGATAAAAGAATTAATTTTTCAAAAGATGCAATTTTACTACCTTTTAATGAAGAACCCATTTTTTAAACTAATATTTTACACTTCTATATATTAAATTTAATTAAATTCAATTTTTATTTAGAATAGGGACATAAAAATTTATTTTAGATAAATTTTTGTTATATTTCTAATAACATTCATATTTTGATGTATAGTGAAAAATACTATGTTTTAATTGAAAAAACATTCTTGAATCGAAATAATTTATAGTGATAAATTATTAATTTGAATGGTTTGGAAGTATAATTAGATTATATTTTTATCATTTAATACAATTTAGTTCATTAAAAAAATTCTCATTAAAATTTGACATAAACACATATCAATCTTTAGATATTTTTTACTTTTAAAAAAAACTCACTTTTTGGTTTTGACAACAGAAATTAATTTTAAATTAATAAATGCAACTTATATGTTTTTAATTTGTTCAAATAGGCTTCATTTTTTAATTTGGAATATCAAAATTAGCTTAGGGTAAATTTTTGTTATTTTTCTAAAAACTTTCAATTTTTTGATGAATAGTGAAAAACACTGCATTATTATTTAAAACTAACAATTTATTTAAATAATTAGTTATTTTATTTTATTTTATTTTAAGAAAAAATAGATATATAATACCTATATAAGTACAATTAAATTCATTTGAGTCATTTTATATTAAGTTTAGATATATAAAATTTTATCAAAATTTTTATCGCCTTTTACCCACCTCCTAGGAGCATTTTCAAATCTGCATAAAACATAATTTTACCACTTCTATGAGTTGAATTTAAAAATCTGAGAGACACGGTTAATATCAGTAAGTAAAATTTAGTTCAATAAGAAGAAAATAATTTTGTGTGAATAGTAACTTTTGACTTTTATTTACCACGGTTAAAAGTAAATCGTGTAATTAAGGGTAAAACTAATATCATAATTATTGTAACACATGTCCTAATTCTATTGGATAAGTATAATTCAACCAAAAAACCTTAGTAATAAAATATGAACCCATTTGGTCCACTTGGATTAGATTAGTACATTTATTATTTTTTTATATAAAGAAGAGTTAAATGAGTTAAATTCAATTTTTAATAACTATACCATTTTTAATATAGATTTATAAATAATATAAATTTGACTATAAATATTCATTAGAACGATAAATATATTTCCTAAATAATTATATTTTATTTATAATTTTTAGACATTAAATAATTTAATTTATTTATGACACAATTATAAGGCAGTAATTACCGAAATAATAAAATATTAAAATAATTGATATTATAAATATCCAAATAAATTTAATTTGAGACATTTGATAAATTAAACTAATTTTATAGGTTAATATGACATTTTATTATTTAACATTTTAATTTATTTTGGAGTAATAAAGTTTTTAGGACTTTAACAATAATGATTTATTAAATAATGTCAAAATTGACATAATTTATTTTTTTAAAAAAATACTATATTATTGGTTGATATAATATTCCTAAAAATATAAGGATCATTAAATGGGACTTAATAATATTATATATGTCATTAATTAACCTATTTATGTTCTCTTAAAAGTTTATAGTATGTTTATTAACCATATAATATATAAATACAAAGAGACATGGTAAATGTCAAACTATTTAACTAAGAGTTAAATCTAAAAGATAAGTTTAATATGATGACCTAAACCTATCTAAAACCTGTTGGTAGATAGGTTTTAGACCCATCCCATCCATATCCTTTAAATAATTCATTTTGGATCCATTAGAAACCAAAAATTAATTTATTATAGAACAATATTTCAAGAATTCCCTAAGGTGACCCTCACCTCTTTTATTGAAGGGCACTTCCCCTTCTCTTAATTTCATTAATAAGTATGTAATATGTTACATAATAATGCTACTGGATATATATATATATATATTTATTTATTTATTTATGTACTTACATATATCTTATTTACTTAGTTCTGTTCAATACGATATAAAAATGGAAACAATGTTTATGCGTACGTACGGCCTACCGGCTCTATAAACGGTGTTTTCCTTTTCATATATACTTATATTATACATATTTATATTCCAAATATATATGATATATAAATTATTTTTTATTTTATGGAATTATTTAAATCATTCTCTATGCGATACAATCAAGAGTAACAAGTTAAAACATGTACGATAAAGAAAGCGATTATTACCCGAAATGTGAATTTAACATTGAAATTATTATTAAATGGTTTGTATAAAGTCATAAATGAATCATGAATGATATCATAAATATTAATATGGTTCTGGTATAATTTAATAACATACTATGGTCTTTATATAGAAGGTTAAACATACAATCGACTAAAGGAAAGTGCAAGGTAAGGGTTAATTCTACAATCTCTTCATTATCTGAGGTGGTTAATACGTAATTATCTATTGGGAACTCTTTATCATCCACATCCGTGTTCTCATAAATATGTATTTCAACACATTTTTACTATTTAACATAAAATGGTTTAAATTCATTTATATCTTTATTTGACCTTATATGTTTTCGAAAGGAATCATTCTGTCATTTTCCAAATAAGGTACTTTACGACTTTTTCGACAAAATTAAGGTAAGAATGTTTTTTTAACTTATACGGTGGGGGCAGCTATTTTCTGCATTTGTAACATTATCAAAGATTCCCTTAAAATTTTATAAGAATATTTTCAAAATAAATATTTTCTTTATAATTATGTGATTCTTAAATGATTTTAATATAAAAAGAGATATTTCTCTCAAATTGTTTTGATTTCATATATGTCAACATCCTTTGATAAATTTTACACTTTTTTGAAGTTGATTTATTTTGATACAAATATTCCATATTTTATTTGGGGTTTTTTTATATTTTTGTCTGTAGATGATTTATTTTTATTCCATTCATGGTTTATGGTTAAAGTATTGACATTTTGTATGCTAGTTTTAATTTGAATATTTGTGATATATTTCAACCTCTTCTTAAGATGAATGTTTTGGACTAATATGCTCCAGTTTGGGGACCAGTAAAAGTAAGACCTTCGGGTTGGGGTCTGGTTATAGTAGAGACTCCAGGTTGGAGTCTGGTTATAGAGGCTCTTTGGGTTGGATTTTGGTTACAGAGGCTCTTCGGGTTGGAGTCCAGTTACAGAGGCTCTCCTGGTTGGAGTCCGGTTACAGAGGCTCTTCGGGTTAGGGTCCAATTACAGTTATCCCTTAGGTCCTGGAATGAGGCCTTGACACAAATATTAAAGTCCGGCATTATGCATTCCATCATTATGAAAGTGGATATTTATATTTCATGTGATTATTAGACTAGTATAATATCCATGTGAATAAGTGAATGGAATTATTTGATTTTATCTTTGCCATATTATGTGGAAGTTTATGTTTAAAAGGCTTTTGTTTTATTCTAATACATTGCCTTAAATTTTTATGCTTATTTATGAAAGTTTATTCTATTTTTTATCCCTACTGAGCATCTGATCTCACCCATTTCTATGTTTTATTTTTTCCAATATGTGAAGAAGTATTTTATGATTGATAAGCAGGGATAAGCTAAGGTATTAATGGTGTTATCAAATGATAATTTATGTTGTGTTTTATTTTATAATGTGTATTTTAATGTTTATGTACGTAATCTATTTTCCAAGACTTCTAAACTAATCAGTCTTTCAGGACTTTATCCTTGTAATCATGCTAATGTATTGAAATAATGCACTGAATCCCATAATAGGGGTCGGGGTGTTACATTGGTGAATGCTACAGTTTGGTTGTTCCATCCAAAATTTGTTAATTTTTCATCTACAATGATGCATCATTGAAGGGACTTGGTTGAGTTCTGATTCAGAATGATTAGTCAATTTATTATTCTTTAAATAAATTGAATCCTCATGAGTTATATTATCCTACACTTGAGTTTAATTATTATATATTGTTTTTTCGTTGAAAATTTGTAGGTGTCATTTATATGAGTCCAAATGTGGAATGATTTTAATAAATGATCATATAAGGTGTTATAAATATGAATATGATTATATAAATTATTAATAACACTTTTTTAAGAATTATAAATGATTTTTAAACAATAATTAAGTAAGAAAATCCCGATATAAGGGAATTCTTATCCCAATTTTCATTATTTTGTTTATCCTTCGACTACATTAATTTTTTCATTATAATATTATTTATCAAATTAAATTATAATAAATTATGTCGTATTATGTAAATTTATAGTGATTATACACATAAATTTAATGTTATTAACTCTCTCTTCAATGATATGGTACATTTAATGGACAATTCTTTTAAAATCCTATTTTAAATTTCTATTTTTACAATATTCAAAAGGAATGTTTTATGTAATTTTTTTATGTTTTAGGATTTTGTATTGGTTTAGGGGCATCATTTGTGATGAAGAGTGGGACTTATATCTCCCTCAAATTCATTGGGTATGTGTATGTTGTAGGTTTTCTATATGGTGACTCTTAGTGTAACTGCGATGGTTACACCATAAGGTAGTAATACACGATACATTGTAAGGTAGTCATGGGGATTACAAATCATAAGGTAGACAAAAGAGATACAATATTAAGTAAATATTTTCACAAGATAAATTTCTAGTTTTATTTTTATTTTCAATGGAATTATCATGTTTCACAATGTATGTATATGATACATTATGGGTGAGATGCATGTCTTTGTGAAAATGATATGTTATGTTTATAAGTATTCTTGGACTAATGGTTATTTACATATTTTTATATTCCTTACTATGATATTGATGCTCATGAAGTGTTTTATAATGTTTTCTAAGGTTATAAGGATGTTTAAGATAATGAAGGTAGTCGTGTTAAATGTTTTGATAATTCATCAAATAAATCATGATATATTTTTAATGTTTTATTTTTTGGAAGAAATGGATATTTTTTTGTGGTACCCAGTTTGTATTCAATTCAGTTTATATATATATGTATTTTGTTATAACTTTCTTAATATATAAATATAAATTTTCTTTGGAAATATATATAAGTTAATTCTATAGGAATTTACTATATTATGTAATGATTAAGATCATGTACTTATATAAACTATCCTTATTATATTTATTTTTATGAACATGTTATAAATGTTTATATCATTAATATGGATACTATACATAAATTAATATATTGGAGATTTTAATTTTGTCATCACCATTCATGAAAACTCTAGTACACCCATATCCTCGATCTTTTGGAATTGGAAATTCTTAAGTTATCCCCGAAATTAAAAACACATATAATTTTTCCCATAGGGTAAGAAAGTAAATTTAATAATTTTGGAATATAATTTACTTAGATGTGTTACCCAATATACCATTCATGGTATTCATAGATTCTATTATGGACTTAATATAGTAATTCAATGAATGGATCAACTCATTATTCGTTGTTCTGCATTTATGAAACATTTACATTTGGTTTTTTAATTTTGATACTCTACACATTATTTGGTTAAATTTTTTTAATTATTTATATATAAATAAATTTATTGATAAAGAAAATATATACCAAAATTTTCAATGAATGTTATAATTGTTTTTTCTTGTTGTGTATTATATTTTAACTCCACGTATATGAACAGCAGAGTACATTATGAATTATGGTCTTTTTTGAAAAGGACAAAACATAAAAGTAGAAGTGATGAACATTTATGGTTATGAATGGTAATTTATTATATGATTTAGGCTTTCTCAAGATATTATAATATTTATTCCATATTACTTATTCATAACATATCCAATGATTTCTTATTATTAGAGTTAGTTTTTATCATTTTTAATTTTTTGTCTCGTTTTTATGGTTCGTGATACATTGAGGAATTCATATGGGGAATTTTCTCTTTTAATTATCCAGCACTCCTCCTTTTATATATATATATATATATAATGAAATAATTAATTTTACTAGTATTAATAGGAAACACGAAGAATAAAATGGGGAAAACAAGAAATTGTTTCCACTTCCTTAAATGTAAAAACCCCAAAATCCCTCGAATTTTATATTCAATTTTTGACTACTTCACATATCCTTAACATTAACTAAAATTTATGAAAATTTGAATTTGAATTTTGAATTATTCAACTCTTCATATCATTCTCATAATGAAAATACTAGATCTTGGGTCTGATTTTCTGATTTTGATAAAGATGGATCCTGGTTCTGATTTTCTTAGAATCATGGTTCGATTTTTTCTATGAAAACTGGGTCATTTTTTTCAGAATCATTATTCTGATTTTTCTTAGAAAACATGTTCCAAATTTCCCAGAATCATGGTTCTGTTTTTTCTTAGAATACAGTTTCTAACTTTCATAGAATCATGGTTTTTTTTCTAAGAAAACTAGTTCTGATTTTCTTGGAATGTTGGTTCTGTTTTTTCTCAGAATACTAGTTCTGATTTTCTCAAAATCATAGTTCTATTTTTTCCCAATAATGGTTCCATTTTTTATAATAATAATGTTTGATCTTATTTAGCTTTTATTTTTTTATTCTGATTTCTCGAAACCTCTCCACCATTTCTTCAAAAGAAATTATCAGTAAATTTTCCATGATTTGGGGGGACTTCTTTACCATCAAAGAATGATATTCTCTAATAAAGAATGTTTGAAAAATTTATAACTTATGGATTCTCATTTTTTATAAATATTCATTTTCAAAACTATTTAGTAACAAAAATACTTCTTCATTAAGAAACTTCTATCTCAGAAAATACCTTCTTTATAACTTAGTAACTTCATTCTTCTTTCTTACAAAACATTAATATAAAAAAATATCATTGTCAACAAATAAAAAAAATTGTTAAAATAATTTATCACAGAGTTACTTCAATATCCCCATTGTGATTTTTTGAAAACACTCATTAAAATAATTTACTTGTCTCGTTATTTTTTCACAGCTCATATTTTGAAAACATCCATGGTTTTTTGACTTTATAATAACATTTCCTTTCTCAAAAAATAGTGTTGTAACACTACAATACTAGATAATTTAATATTTTTTATGGAATTACATCCCTCGATGGAAAGAATATTTTCTTGGCCTGTAAAGATAACCCCCCCACACACACACACACACTTTTATTTTTCTCTCAATATTATCTTTTCTGTTATCACTTTTAATTTTCCCTCAATTTTCATCTTCTCTCCCCCATTATATGATAACCACTACTTTAGATTCTTAGAATATTGATAATTAAAAACCTTATTAAAGTTGTTTATTTTTTCCATTTTTTAATATAATTCAAATCACAGTGTGGGATTACATCCTTTTTGAGGTTTTGGAATCCATTAGACGAGGATTAACATGAATTTGTTTCCTCAATTCAACAAACTATTCCTGAGACATTGTATTTGTAAAAATATCTGCAAAATGATATTTGTTGAAATATATTCCAGCAAAATATCTCCAATATAATCTTTCTCATGTATAATGTGAAAAATTATATCAATGTGTTTTGAACTTCAACATTGTACAAGATTCTAAAAGATATCAATTTCACTCTTATTATCACAAATTATCTTCAATGGTTTAGAAACTTTTACATTCAAATCATCTAACTGAAATTTAATCAACAACATTTGATTAAATTCTACTATTGCTACAACATATTTAGATTTGTCTATTCATAATGTTATTAAACATTTTTATTACTATGTCAACTCACACAACATTTACCTAGAGAAAATTTTCCTCATGTTGTTGAATTTCTATCATTACAATCTTTATCCAAATCATCATCAGTAAAACTAATAAAATTCATCACAAAATTTATTTACAATAACAACCCATGTGACGTTTTTCAATTTAAATTTATCATAATCCTCTTTGCAGACTATATATGTGATTATTCAGGATTACATTGATACCTAGAACAAAATTTCACATCATAAACAATATCAGGCCTTGATGTTTTAAGGTAAATAAGACATCCAATCATCATAAAAATGTATTTCTAATTCATGCTTATTCTCGATTCATCTTTACTCTAATTTGTTCTCACGATAATTTGAGTTCCAAATTCTATGCATTCCACCATCATAATATTAATTAAACATTCCTTTTTATCAATTTCAAGATATATGAAAATATATTTTTCTTATTTTTTAACATGTAATTCAAAGAAAATAGTTAATTATTCTAATAGTGACATTTCAAAAAAATTCTTTATTTCATAAAAAAACTCTTCAAAAACATTTTCATCATCCCCAGAAAAAATTTATATCATTTATATATAAAATTATAATTAATGTTTTAGAGTCAACACCATTCACATACAAGTTTCTGTCATGTTTTCCCATATAAAAGTTCATCATTCTCAAACAATTTTCATGATTCAAATAATAATATTGTGGAGCTTATTTAAGCTAATCCAAATATTTATTTAATTTAAAAATGTTATTTTCACCCTCAACAAGTAGAAACCCCCAAGGATTCTCAATTTAATCTTCTTCATCAATCTAACAATTAAATAAATATGAATTTATATCTATCTGATAAACATTGTAATTTGGATGAGCAACCATTGTAAGAAACATTCAAATTTTTTATAACCTTTCAATGGTTGAAATGTTTCATCAAAATCAACACCTTCAACCTGTTCATAATATTTATAAACAACACTTAATTTTTTTTAACTTCTCCAAGATTATTTAACTGTCTTCTATAAACACAGTTTTTAGATAAAATTTTTGTTTTATATCCTTTTAAAAACAACCCAAGTTTCATTTTTCTAAATCAGATACAACTCTTAATTAAAAGTATCCACCCACTTATTAAGTTTAATAGCCTATGAAACTCATTATGTTTCAACTTTTGAGATAAGTGTACTATAATTTTTGAATATCAACTTCCTTCTAGTCTTAATTGGTTCTTTCTAATTCACAATAATGTTTTTGGATTCAACATGTTTTCTAACTGTATAAAAATTCCATGCTTTTCACATCTAGAATTTCTTCATAAAATTATTCTTCTAAACATTGATAATAATGTTGTGAATTACTTTTAATATTGTTAGAAATTTTTAATTAAAACTCATCATCATTCTCAGCAATATTTTTTACAGAACTTATATCTTCAATATCAGTAATATCATATGAGTCCACCATCATTTTAAAATGTTAGTTCCAAAATTTTAACTTCTAACATTTGGTGAACAACCCATGAAACTTCCTTCCTCAGCATTCTAATAAAACTTGTGCAAATATAGATTGTTTACTTTGAGAAAAAATGCACATCCAAAATCAATGAAGTATTTCAATGAAGGTTATTTATTATACCACAAATCATAAGGATTCATGTTGGCTTCATGTCTAAACAATAATCTATTTTGAACATGTAAAACAATACTAACATCTTCTCTCTAAATGAATTTTGAAATATTTTATTTTTGGAAAATACTTTTTCCTGTTTCCACTAGGCTTATATTCTATCTTTACTCTACTCCATTTTATTGTGGAGTATAGGTAGCACTATACTAATGTTTTATACAATTCTTTCCCAGATAATTTAACAAATACTTTTTTCTTAATTAGGTAAAATTATTTTTTCTCAACTTATGGGTGGAAACCCCCATTAATTTTTAAGGAACTATAATTTCCAAAAGAAACTACTCCTCAATAATGACTTTCTACATGTTTCAATATTTTTATATCACCCATCATATATGATTCAAATCCACTACCTAGTATCCATGTTTTTTACTTTTACTATCTTTCAAAAGTGTCTCAACAACAAATGCTCTTTCATTAAAATTTTACATTTCATATTTCTTTTATGTTCTATCATAATAAACATGTTCTGGAAGGGGTGTTATATACCTTTTAGCTTTATGAATAGAATTATCACATCTTCTAAAAAATTATTCCAGAAATTCAAATTGATTCAACATTGTAATTTTTCAATCTTCATGAAAATTCATATTTTGAGATACCAATAAGTTAGGAATGTTAGTCATTCATCTTCAACAATTTCTTCTATTTTTTTAAAACCTTCTTACTGGTCAACATAATTTGTCCCAAAAATAATTATTTCTCTACCCATAGATTCAACAAAACTAAAAATAGCATAAAAATATAAATTTTCTATTCAATAATTATATATTTCTATAGACACTTTGGTGAGGTTGGTAACTTTTTTATACTTTAACATGATCAAGACATGGACCATTTTTAATTGGAGTGAGTTTTCTTTTTTGTTTAATTGATAGGTTTCTCACATTCTTTCTACACCCAATATTTCGTAATACCTTTTCTGTAACCAGAAATGTTAAAATAATCAGATGAACCATTATTTTGGGTAAGATAATATTTCCCTGGATTCTTAGTTTAGACCTTCTCAATAACTTTAAATATCTCAGATTTTACATCTCAGCTTTGTTGATGTTTTCATTCACATTCTTCAAGGTAATTTCAGGCTCAAGAAGTTTTTATTGAAACTTTTTCATCGATTTTTATATATAAACCAACATCTTAAAAAAATATAGAATCATATTTTCATGATTAGAAATTATATTTTTATAACATAAAATATCCTAAATGTATTAATCCTAATGCTTGATGACATATTTTCTTCTCTCAAAAAAATTTTCATGATATTTCTTCATTACTCAAATTTCATTCTTGAGTGTTTTGTATTTCTAGTGTCATGAAACAATTTTAGTTCTAATATGAAAATATTTATATGATTTCTCACCAAATTCTTCACTATCTGAGGAATATTTTACTTCATTAACATTTTATATGAAGATTCAGATTGTTTCTAAACATTCAATTATAGATGAGTTGTTGTTAGTTGAGTATGATTCAACTTTCTTACTCAATATACTTATTTTTTTATAGTAAAATTATTCTTATATCTATTTTAAGACTTTACTTATTTATCATTTTTATTCCACTTATTCCATCTAGTTTTTCAATAAAAACATCTTGATATTCTCAAACAATCTTTATAGGTTATTTTATAGCAAAGTGTCTAATCCAACCTTACTCAAAACATTTGAGAGGATGTTTAGCTCCATACATGAATTTTCCCCTTTGATAGTTATTAAACAAAAGAGACATAATTTTTTCAATCATATCATCATCCTATTTATCTATGGACTCATAAGGATCTTCTTCTTCTATATCATTGGTTTCCATATTTCTCGTAGCTTCAAAAGAAATTTCATCTTTCATATTCTTTTTAAACATTCGGGATTTCATAACTTTACAATAAAAAAATGTTATGTAATTCATCAAGAGATAAATCATCCTTATCATCTAAAGATTAAATTTTAGAATCAAACCTATCACGATTAATTCTTATAAGATTATTCAAAATTGTATAATCTTCTAGGAAATTTCAGAATCCATTGATGTTGCAAAAAATTTCATTTAATCTAGTGATGTATTAAACATTTTTTTCTTCATTATTAATTATTATTTATTCATATTTACTATGAATGATAACTACCTTCCTTCCTCTATGTTATTATTCCCTTCTAAAACACATTCTATAATGTCCCACATTCTTTGTGAATTATTGAGACATGTCACCTTTTGATAAACATTTTATAATAATGACATAAGGATTGAATTTATAAGCTTTCCATAAACATCTATATTTATTTTATTATAAAAACTCATAGGAATATATTTATCAATAGGTTGAAAACCAATAGTGGAATCATAAACAACATCCCGACCAGGAGTTATGAGAAATATAATCACCATATTTTTTGATCAATAATAATTTTTTCCATTGAATGTAAGAATTATTCTACTATTGAAAAAACTGATATTATCCATCATAAGGATTCAATAAGAGAACCTACCTCAGAGAGAAATTTATGTTCCAATGATTGAATAATAACTCAAAAAGGGTGTTAAATCAGTTTTTAACTTTTTATAAGTTTTAAAACATTTAGAAACATTAACCCCAGAACCTACTAAAATATATATCCTTAAAAACCATTAGTAAATACACATGCATGAAAAGTTAGGAATGCATGAAAACCACACAATATTTACATGGTTTGGCCTTAGTATGAGAACCTAAATCGTTAATATAAGCACTCTCATGGGTCTATAGAAATTCACTATTATGAAGAATAAAATAAAAATTGTTACAACTCCCATTATACACCTTTAATACCACAATAAGAAAGATAATACAAAATCTCATCAGTTTATAATTTTTTCATTCGAAAAATTGAGCTAAATAAATGAATGAATAATTTTTTGAATCTGCTCCACAGTCATAGTGCTAGATCCGATTTTTGTAGAAATTGGATCCTAATTTTCTCAGAAAAGTGGTTCTGATTTTCCCACAATAATGGTTCCTCTTTTCTTAGAATAGTGGTAATGATTGTGTCAGAATATCGATTCTGATTTGTCCCTGCTAAAAAACTTAATAAAAATATTCTTCAATTTTGTGGGAACTTATAATATCAAATTCTCCAACACTCCTCATTTTTCAAATATTTAAAAGTTTAAATGAAATAATTATTTAAGAAATAATTTATAAGAAACCCAATAATCAAAAGATAGGTAACATGAAATATTTCACAATTCCATAAATCACAAAACTGCACAAATATCTATCTTTTAATATTTAATATTTGACGACTTCAAACCTCATTCAATTTAGCTAATATATATGTAAAATTTAAATAATGTTTTACTTCTTCAACTCTAAAAATATTTTCCATAATGATAATGATGTTTCTTGGTTATGAATTTTTGAGAATGATAAATATGGATATTTGTTCAGATTTTCTCATAATATGGGTTTCATTTTTCTTTAGAAAATTGGTTCCAATTTTCTCAGAATCATGGTTCCAATTTTTCTTAAAGAAACTAGTTTTGATTTTCACATATTCATGGTTTCATTACTTCTCATAAAAATTGTAGTGATTTTCTTAGATTCATGGTTCTATTTTTCATAGATAACTGGTACTTATTTTTTGATAATCATACATCTATTTTTTCTCAAAAAACTTGTTCCGATTTTCCCAGAATCACGATTATGTTTTTGTTTAATGTTGATCTTATTTTTCAGAACAATATTGATGGATCTGATTTCATCTTTTTTTTAGTGATTTTGATATCCTCAAACATCTCTTGCATTACTTATAAATTTTTATCATACCGATTTTTAGGATTTGGGATAACTTATTGATCAACAAAACATTTACAAATTTTGTTTAGAATGCTTGAAAAACATTCTATCTTCTAACATCTCAATCATCATCAACATCATCTTTCAAAACACTTCAGAAATAAAAATACATCTTCATTTTGAAAATTATGTCTCAACAACTTATTTCTTTATAACTTAGTAACATCATTCTTCTGGGAAAATAATAACATTTGAATATAAACAATGTTTTTTCTTTGAAAAAACAAAAACATTGTTAAAACAATTTATCACAAAGGAACTTAAAACCCCTTAAAATATTTTTATATACTAAATATATAAGAACCTAAATATATTCAATATATGGAGGTTTTTTTCATGGATATAACCTATATCCAAACACACTTCCATCAAATGTGCGTGGAATCATTTTTCCTTCGTATGGAAGACTATCGCCTCATAATTTAATGTAGAGGGTTTTTAAAATACCATATATCAAGTCTTGTATTAATTATGGACATGATATTTAAATAATATATTTATTATTTTTATTATTTTATTAGTATTTATGAACATTAATATCATATGTACCTTCTTTCATTCCTTTTTTAGAAAATGATAATGTCGTTCGTGTGTACGGTAGGCTACTGCCTGACAAATGATGTGATTCATTTACTATATACATGGAAAGAATTAAAGATGTTTTTAATGAAATTATTTTATATATATGAAATAATTATTATTATTTAATGAAAATATATCATATTAACTAATTTTATTCAATGCAATCATAAAATGTAGATGATGTACATGTGTACGTATAACAACCTATCTCTATAAACTACATATTTCATTTATAATTTATATCTATTATAAAATATTATAAATATATATATAATTATTATATATTATATTTACATACTGGTTATAATTTTTTAGTTAATTAAATTATTATTAATATATGAGATCCAAAATTTTAATGAATTAAATCCTTTATGAAAAAACTATGTGGTTATTTCCTGAAACGTAACATTAACAATGAATTGTTAATAAAAAATCAATAAAATGGAATATGAAAAAAAAAATATCCTATGAAATAAATAAATATCTTTCTGTAATAGATTTAAAATAGATTTTAATTTCTTATACATAAGGATTTAATTAGTAGAACAAATTTCAAAACTTACGGTAAAGTATTTCTATCCCACTTCTTACTTTTGTGAGACCCCTATAATATTCACAACATATTTCATCAATCTGTTGAATTTACTACCCCAGAATTTATTTTATAATTCATATACTAAATGTTTTATTTAATTTAATATCCATGTTAGTATCTATCTTTCATGGTTTTTTGGGATAAAAATTTACTAAATTGGTAAGATAATTTGGTCTCAATTTTCTTTCTTTTAGAAACATGTTATGTTAATAACCTATATTATTTAATAAGGATTATATAATACCCAATTTACATGTTATATCATGAATCTAATTTTCTATTCATATTATTAGATTCATTTAATGTTATCTATTCTTGGGAATTATGATTTAGTGTTACAAAATTTTTATAAGTTTATTTCTATAATCCTGTCATTTATCTGGGTAAATTTTGATTATGCTTCCTTTAATGAAATCATGTGATCTATATCTCATAAATTATATTGATTTTTTTTCTCCTCTAGTAATTAATTTCATCATCATGTAATATTAAAATTTTATACTATTTTGTACTTAATATAGTCACAAAAATGATTTTATAAATATCTCACTTTATTTCAAAATTTGGTTAGAAAAATATTTTCCTTCGAGACCATGGTTTCTAAAAAATATTCAAAGAAATATTTAGTATAATCAAATTATATTTAAAAAGATAATTTGACTTGGGTTTGGACTTTTCAAATATTTATTGAATGGTAACTTCTTGTCATTTTTCAAAATAATTCCCAAATATTGTTTCTGAAAATTATAAATGAATCATCATTTTTCATGCACGTCATGGAAAAAAATATCAATTGAAATTACCAACAATACATTCATGATTTATTAATTTGTTTCGAGATTAAATTAAATGAATAGGTTTCTCAAAATGTATAATTATTTAGAATTAATTTTTTCAATGTAAAATGGATAATGTATTCATGAAATTTTTTAATTGATAATTTTAAATTATTTTATATATAATATCTCATCCATTAGTGTTACTGATACCTTACTGTGGATATGATCCAAGAGTATCATTCATTATTTCTGAATTTTTTATGTATTGATGGAATGATGATTATGATTCTCGTTTCTCTTCCATAGGATGTAATATTATGGAAAACTGCTCCTTTTCCTTGGTTATTCTATGATGGAATGATTATAAAACTCGTATCTTTTATATCTAATGTGAAATGAAGAATTTTTTAAGATTCCCACTTCATTTAATGGTTTTTGATATAATGAATTTCTATAATCTTTTAGTACACGTAAGTGTGATTTCATTATGTGAAGTGTGAGACCTATATCTCCTTGTAATGCATTGGGTACATACTTGTATATCATTTTATATATAGGAATGGAATGGATAGTGAACCCAGTTTAGTAATATCGAGCTATAGCAGGATGTGAACCAGGTTTAGTAAATACGTTTTATATTATGATGATCTTTGGAGTGATATTTGACTAATATAAAAATGATATTTTTTATTATGTGTATTCCAAAAATTCCATTTTTTATACTATCATATATCATGTTATTTTTTCTTTTACATGTCATTCCTTATAAAGTATGAATTTTATTCAATGAATCGTAATTGAGATTTTTGATATGCATGGTATTTGTTTTAAATATTATTCTAATATACTCAAACCCTTATGTTTATTTTATTATTATGTATCTCCCTTGTTTAACTATACTAAGAATTTAAGCTCATCCTTTTTTAAATTCATTTCCCCAAGTTATGTTGATATGGATTATTTATTATAGGTCTCACAAGGGATATAGTTATGAAGAATGTGTTTGGAGAAGATACAGCTCACTTATGGGCCAGTACATATGATTCCACATTTCCAATTCCATTATACTGTTATGGTTCATTGGAATGTGTTTCTGAAAAGTAACAAATATTTCAAAAATTAATTTAATTTTTATGTATTTATTAGTTACTAGTTACAATATATTATACTTAAATCCAATCATTATTACTTACTCATATCTTATATATTAGTTGAATATCTACTAGAAAATATAATTCTTAATCATAGCTCAATGAAAACTAAGGCTCCAAATGTTTTCTTCTCTTTCATAGACTAATGGTTTTAGTATCTATTTTTTTCAATAATTTTTTCCTTTTAATTTATATTATATATACTATAAAATATTCTCCCATTATTTTGAAATTCCAAATATTTTATAATATTTATAAATCTAAAAAGAATTCACAATATAGAGATTTCTCATAACCAAGTCGTACATTGAGATCCTCAAAATTGTTTATCAAAGAACTATTTATAAGGTAATGTCACCAATATATTCAACTATTCATTTTTTATATCTAGTCATTTTCTATAGTGATGTTACGTAAATACACATCTTCCAATAAAAGGAGATAATAAGAATTATCTGTTAATTTATTAGTATTAATCATAATATAAAAAATTAAAAAATAATGTATTTATTATTCTTAGAGAGTTTGGGGAATGACCTTATCTCTTAATTTCTCTAAATAATATTAAAATGATATATTTGTTAAGTGTTTTATGGTGTGAAAAAATTTATTGTGAGAAAAACACATGGATAACACACTATTAATCACTTTAAAATGATTATAAATTGTCTTTGGAATTTATTGATATCATATAATTGACAAATTATTATTATAAAAATGTATATAGAATGTTTCTATTAATATAGTCATTTGAATTCATGGAAATATATCATTCTATGACATTTTTTCCTTTTTCAAAAAAAAAATTCCAAAATAAAAATCATGGATTTCATTTAATTTTGTGATATTTTATCAAAAAATAATTAGCATGGGGAAATTTATTCTTAACCTTAGTGTTATCTTCTAAAAAAATTCCTCAAATTTTCACAAATAATTGTATCTTAAAATAATTAAATACCATATAAAAATATCTTACATTATGGATAGATACCTTATTCACTATCAACATCATATAGGGGTCAATAGCTTATGAATCTCACAATTATAATTTTCATAATATCTTATATGACTAAAAATCTTACATATCTAATAATATTATTATGTAAATAACTTCATATAGATAGTGTGTCTAATTTATCACCTAAAATAATATACAAAAACTAAAATAAAATTTAGTCTTACCATAATAAATTTATCAAACTCACAACATATAATGTAGTATCACACATCATATAAGAGCCCCACATATCATGTGATGACTTTTAAAATAGAATAAATACCTCATTGAAATGTATATATCATCTCGAAAACATTCATATCATTTAATAAAAAATACCATTAGCCTTCATTAATTCTTAATCATGATTGAAAAAAAATATATCCATACAATTATTTCATGGGCTTCATCGATCTCACCCTTTATATTTTTCTTCAGCGTAGTCCATATAATTTTTCTCCCCTCAATTATATTGTTAATTCATAAATTTATTTTGAAATAGATATGAACAAGAATAACATAAATTCATATACCATCACATTAGATAAATATTCATCATCTTTAATAATATTAATCACATGACAACATGTAATTGTTTATTGTATTTTCTGAATTGAAAAATTGTCAATTTATTTGAAAAAAAAACCTCAATATCTCATACATGATCATATATCCTAGTAATCCTCCTAGAAATATTACACAACATTTCTGCCATCATGGACCATCGAAATTGTAATTCCAAAAATGGTGTGCTTAAATAAATAATAATTTGAAAATGTATTATTTCTATCAATATTCATAAGTTATCATAATATAAGACTAATCTTATAAGGATATGATCTCAAAATTTGGAAAACATACCCAACATTTTCAAGACCATAAATCATGAGTCATTGAATAAGACATTGTACTAAAAAAATGAAAATAGTAATATTGGTCTATAATCCAAATTTATCAATCATGATCCATAATAGAATATAATAATAATAATTGAAAACATTATGCAATATTCATAACCATTGAAAATATTTTCAATTGTAAAGGATAAATTCAAAAACCATCACAACACAGCTGATAGGTTCCTATAGTGGATTTGGTTCACTCCCCATTCTGATAAACTAATTGGAAAAGGCCCCATATTAGATTAGGTTCAACCCCGATTCAATTTCAGATAAAATAATGAGATATCCCTCAATACTCATTGTATTGGAGGTATATATAATTCTGAGCCATATTGTCACATAATTAAATACATATATATATGTTCCATGAGATAATAAAAAAAAATTAACATTTCATAATTTCATAATTTAAGAATGGATAATAGATGGGTTTCAAGGAAATTTCATGACATAATTCATAATACACATAGTAAAATATAGCGGATTGAAGGATAAGAACATATCTCAAGTGTACCATAAGGAACAGAAAATGATGTTAATGAATATGAAAAAAAAATTTATAACTATTACATTGATCAATTTTAAAAGATAGATGAAATTTAATTTTTCATTTAAAAATAATTAATACTCTAAATCGCTTGTAAATACTATATTAAAACATGTAAATGATAATTCATAAAAAATAAATATCATAATGGAAAATTTTGTCTTCAGTTGGAATATGTTAAAATGTCATAACATCATCAAAATGAAATTCATGTAAATTTTTAACACATTTTCCCAAAAAAAATTAAAAGTGTTTAAAATATAAAAAATTATATTAATCAATTATTCATGAATGAAAATTTTCAACCATAAATTAAATATGGATAATTATGGTGATGACATAAAGCTGAAAGGGAGTGGTGGTGCTACATATCATATAATGGTAGCATTATGTAAAAAATTTATCATTGCTAATTAAATTGAGAATTGAAATGTCAAATATCAATAATTACAATATGAGAAGATATTTTAAGGGGTTTCTAAGATAAGATTCAAAAAAATTCATTGTATGGTAATTCTATTATGAAAATATCAATTAAAAATGATATTTGAATGGACCCCTTAAAAATTCATTACCATTCAAATCAAAAGACTAAAAGTGTAAAAATTAACATTGGTTATTTAATCCAATAAATTTTATGATAATTATTTTAAATATAAAAAATTTAATGTATATATAAAAATGAAAATTAGTGGTGAATATGATTAATATATCTATGATGAAAAATCGGGATGAGGAAACCCATACTTTTTCAAACGATATTCAAAAAATATAATCAATATTATATATGATTAATAACTTATTATTTTAAAAAAATCATATATATTAGCTATTATATTATTCTATTCTATAAATTCAATTCATTTTATTAGTTTGTTAATGTTTATTTTCAATATCATGTATCAACAATTTTGATTCATTTGAAAGTTTTTGTAAAAGTTACTTTGAACCTAGTTATTTAATTAAAAGTTCATATTTCCTTGATTATAAATTATAGATTAATCCATTTGATTCAATTATTTATCTATCCCCATTTTCAATTAATTGAATCAAAGGTCATGGTTCATTATAAGAATATTCATTATGAACTTTTTTAGTTAATTAACCTATATTAATTAAAAAATTATAATGATATTAACATATTTTTTTCATTTAAAACACATATGAATTAAATATAATACTCATTAATATATTATGTAATCATAAAATATATTTTATAACTAGTTATTCATGGTAATTTCGAAAATAAAAGATACACCTCTGGGAGGGTACCTATTGAAGATATAAATGGATGATAGTTTTCTTTATCTATGAATGGTACAAAGGAATGCATTATTTTTTAATCTGATTATCATAATATTGGTATAAAATTTATATTTTTTATGTAGATAATTTTTATATAATATTCTATGTTTGTTTTTCAAAATTATTACACGTTTCTCATATATGCAGTCGTCCGCAAAAAACATTAATTGAGTCCTTATTTTACAAATCATTGTGATGGAAATAGAGAACAATTATTCCATAAATAAAATAATTCATTATTATACTAATGATACATATGATATTTTTTTGGGATGGTATATTAGGTTTTATGTTTTTAGAATGATGCTTCAATAGATACAATCAAAAAATGATTTCTACTAGAATTTTTACCTTACCACTTAGAAAAAACATAAAAAATCTGATTAAACAACTCATAAATGGTCATATAAAGATATTATAACAACTAATATTTAGATAAGATATTTTGGAATGGATTTTTATAGTGTATCCATTTGAAATAAATATTTTATTGTTTGTGCATAGGTATATGGAAATCTACTTTCATAAGTGTGTGTTTTTTTTGTAAAAAGTGGTGCCTTATTAAAAGAATGTGTCTCCAAATGAGGGAAATAATGAATATGGGAAGTGTTTAAGTTGATAAAACCCATAAACATCAGTGTTAATATATATTTTGTTAAATTTATTCCATTATTCATTTGTTTTAACTATTACAATAATTTACTTTTTAAAATAGTAATTAGCTTTAAACCCTGATTACATATTATTAAAATAAAAAAAATAAGATAACCCTTATTATATAAATTCAATTGGATGATTCCAAATATAGAATAATATTTGTAACAAAAAATATAAAAAAATATATAGTGTGATTATTAATTAATAAAAATATAGCACAAAAATTGTATTTTTAAAAATAATAACTAATCCAAGAAAATGACAAATATATGTTTGTAAATTAATTTTAACATTTTTAAATTTATATTTATAGTTATAAAAAATCATTGGTCAATAAAATATCTTCATAAAATTTTTATTCTTTTTTTTATTCTAATCATGAAATAAAATTCATGATATATTTTAATATATTTATTTTTCACTATTAAACAATAAATAAATTTGTTCATAAAATTCTCAAAATACATCCTAATTCAATATTGGTTGATTCAGTTAAAAAAATATTATGAAAGTTTTGTAAAATTAAAATTATCAAATATTTAAATTTTTATTTTATTTAAAACATACAATAACAAAATAAATTTTTTTAACGACACAATTTTATTTCATAAACAATTCAATGTATAATATTTAATAATTATATAATTTATTTTACTAATTATGTATAATTTTAGTATATAGATATAAATATTTTTCTATTTTTAAGAAGTCAACATTCACTTATCGTTGATGTTGTATGCACAAGAAGATATTAAAATCATCAAATCTATTAATAGAATATATTCTAACAACTATAGGTGTAACAGTTTACCCCTATATAAGTATTTAACAATTGAAATTTTAGTATTTTAATTAACAAAATTATGGATAAATTAACCTTATTAATTTCATGGACTCCCAGATATCATATTCTAATATTATTTAAAAGGTTGATCATGTTATTGATTCATTTATGAAAAACAGTATTTTTATTATGAAGAGTGTCTATTATTAATTTTTCATTGAAAATAGCGTGATCTTGTTGTACAATCTTATAATTTAGTATATATCAATGATCGAGTGTGTACTTCCCTAGAAGAGAAACATGGTACAAATATTAAATTTTGTAAATGTTTGGTTAATGTTAATTAAAATAATATATCATTCTGAAATGATAAATAATATCAGAGGGAATTTTATATCTATAGTATATATTCAAATCTTTATCAAATTGAATAAAAATATCACTTGAGATATTCATGAAAATACATTATCACAATCATTGTACTCTGGATCTCACAAAAAATATTCAACATAATTATTCTGAATACATTGATATTCTATTCAATGCTTCTAATTTCATAAAACAATTTATTCTATTTCCTCATCAATCTCAGGTCCAAATATCTTATGTTATTCAACTTCATTTTTGTAAAATAGAGTACTACATCTGATTCCCTAGTTGGTTTTAGAAGGATCTATCGAAATTACATTGTAAAATCTGGTTTCGTATGAAAATTTTATTATATGAAGGTGTTGGTCCCAAAAAAATTAATTCTATATATTCGATTTTATCATATCATATAAGTTTTTAAAACTCCACTCAGGTTTACAATCTGTTTGACTATGATATTCTATTCTAACAGCCAAATAAATATTCAATTATTGTGATATACAATCTAGAATATTGCGGTTTAATTTATCTCATAATAAGATACAATTGAGCTTTTTACACTAGGAAAACATACATATTAATTAATTATATCATACCATGTTGTAAAACCTAATAATATTCTATTATTGAAATAAAATCTTTTGAATTCACATGGACATCTACTATATCCCAAATTGTATTGTCCAGATTAAATCTCTTGGAGAGTCCAATGATGAAATCCATGGTGATTATTTAAAATTTAAATATAGGAAATTGAAACTATTTCATAAATCACATAGAAATATTAAAATTACCCTTCACATGATGATATACAAGGAATCATGATACATAGGAAAAAAATCACATTTAATGACATTCGATTAGAAACAATTTATTATGTAACAATAAATCATTTTATGTAATGTTTTATAGTTAACAATGAGTAATATGATTCATAAGATATATAATTCTTTAATTCAGGTATTTATGGGTGCTATATTAGTTTTTAGAATATAATCACTCTATCATGGTCATGGTTGAACTCTAGAACATTTTTTACCTTCTTTTTTGGTTTAACATCCACTCTATGCACCTCATTAATTTTTAAATGGATGTGTGGTTGATCATTACATTAATCATGAGAGGAATTATCACCATTAATAATGATTTCATTGTTCATTATTCATATATACATAAGTATAATATATATTTTAATCACTATCATATGCAAACTATCATTATCCTTATAAAATAATGAATCATCCCCGTTTTTATCACCATAGTGTGGTAATCTACCATGTTCTAAAAAACCTTAATCAACTATGAATATTTATATTGGGTAATATTAAAATATTTATATGTAAAATATATACTTTATTATTTTATTATCAATATACATATCACACCTATCATCAAATTGATAATTCCTCAGTATATGCAAATAATAAATTATGATTTCAATGTCTGAATCATGTGTTATGTAGTCTTTTTCATAAATATTATATTGGCATGATGCATATACTACTACACTTTCATTCTATAGGATAACATATATAATACCTTTTTTACATGTATAAATATATATATCACGTTCCATTCTACACTACTAGTGTCACGACCCCCTCCCACCAAAGATGCCCCTCCTGAGTTGGCAATGGCGAAAGGGAGATAATGACCCCCGAGTCCCACCTCCAGTAGGCCCCGGAGTGGCGACTAGCACCAAGGGTATGAGTTTTCACAAATATGGGAGGCATTACCCTTTTTATTATTTAATATCGGGAAATAGGATAAGTCTAACACCAAAAGAAAAAGGAACAATTAAATGAAAATAAACCCAAAACCAAACCCATGTGCATGTTTTATACAATACTGAAACAAAAGTACAAGTACAAGAAAAGATCCAAAGTATGATACCAAAAAAATCAAAAACTGCAACCAGCAAAACTCCAACACCCAACTAGCAAGGTCCAGCATGGTCCCTAAAGTCCTCCTAAAAACCTGAAAGTAAACGTTGGTTGAGCATACAAGTATACTCAGTAGGAAAACCTAAATCTCTCATGCACAGGTGGGGAGACATTCTAATGCCCCGTGAGAAAGCAGAAGGAAACAAAGCCTAGCAAGGAATCTATCCACCCAACCTTACAAGACACACTCACTAAATATCGCAAGTCAATAGATTAGTATATTAATATTATCAAAGTATGGGTACCCCACACCACCTTCACACTGAATACTTCTCAAGACCTCATGCCTAATGCTCTGATGCTTCCCCCTCTTCCTAAGCTAGTGCCGCAACCTGGCCATACGAAGCTCGAGCTATTGCTGTAACATGTCCATACGAAGCTCATAGTATCCCGCCGGCACTCAATCCTCGGCCATAACCACATCTCATCCCGAAGACACTTGGGAACCACATCACATCTCATCCCGAAGACACCTTGGAACATATCACATCCTCATCCCAAAGACTCTTGGGAAACATCTGTCGTAACCTGCCCAAAGGATCTTGGGATATAGAACCTAGAAGAGGGAGCACAGGGAAGAACAGTAACTAGCCATCCTTTAGATGTTTGAGAATCTCACCCCCCCCCATCGCACGGGTTTTTAGCACGTAGTTCTCAACATGGTTGGGGTGCGTAAAGAATCATAAAACGTATAGAATTTATATAATTATATCAACCACTCAGCCCATCCTAAGGCTTCTACACAAAATATCTAAGCACATACCTCAACACTGCTTCCTCCTACGTATTCACACAATAAACCGCCCCGAACCCCATTAATATTTTCATGTTTTAATAGTTTTAGTCTATCAGTTCCCTAACTACTGAGAAACTAACAACAACCAAACCAGATCAATCGTTCGTAAAACATATCCCTTCCAACCACAAATAAAGTTAGGGAAAACACAAGCAACACAATACCATTTTCTTTTATCAGCCAATAAATTCAATTGATTTTCCATATTTAATCAACTACCATTCCCCACAATTCATTAGTTAACTATTCCACTTTTATTCATATGCACAACCCATCCCTGCAGCCCTACTGCCAACCACCATAACCACAAACACATCAGAAACAATACCTATACTACATCATCATCCCTTTGATACCATTTACCACAGCTCTGCTGCCCGTCACAACTATATCATACACACCAAGCCACAACCTAGCCAACCGTAGCCCCACTGCTCACTCGTTCCACAACAACCCATGAAACACCCCTTCACATAATTAAACCCCAACCAGCACCCACAAATTCATTCTTTCGTTTAGTTTAACTAGGGTTATCATACAAGTTTTCCAGGTATTCATTTAATCATCCAACTTTACATGATTAACAAATTTCATTATTCCATAAAATTCCATCCACAAAACAATCCAGAAAAATAGGGCAACATTTAATTGCACAAGAAAAGTCCCCCAACGACCGTTATTTTCAGTTGGCATAAGCCTATTCAATTCACAACATAAACAAAGGATATACATTGATGGAAATAAAAAAACAATAACAACAAAAATTCCCCAAACCCGTTCTTTAACCAGTTATTATCTTTATTTACTAGTTCAATCGTATCTCACGAATAAAAGAGGATACCCACCCCGTAGGATGCATAAAAGAGAGAGAGATGAAGGTAAGATCCCTACCTGAATAGGTTTTGATGTCCTTCTATGAGAACAACCACCACGAGGATTTCGATCACTCCTCCCGACGACTACGTCCTCCCATGGATGATGTGGTACAACCACACTAACAACCAAGAGAGACTCCATTAAGGATTAAGGTGTCACTTTTCATATCATGGAAAGGAGGAATAGAAAGAGGAGATCGAGGAAGGAATAAGAATGGGGTAGAACCTACCATTAAGATGACGTTCGTCAAAGAGTGTCATTCCCGTCAAATATCAGCAATCTCCTCTGTAGAAAACTGCGAAGAGGA
Source organism: Viscum album (assembly GCA_963277665.1). NCBI lineage: Eukaryota > Viridiplantae > Streptophyta > Magnoliopsida > Santalales > Viscaceae > Viscum > Viscum album. The sequence goes on along the minus strand of OY728141.1, from coordinate 472,506,292 downwards.
ATTATAAGAAGAGGTAATGGAATGAGGTTCACGATGTTCTCCTCGTCTACACGATCCTACAGCCACTGACAGATCGACGATTGGAGTCCGGATGAAGAAGATAGGTGGAAGGCTTCTGGGTCATCCGGGAGCGTCACCATGCGGGGAAGAAGAGGGGTCTGTAAATAACATGTGACCATCTCTTATATAGGAAACAAAAAGGTAAAATGGTACGTAGCGTTTATTAATGAATACAGGACATGACCGTACAAATGTTACATTGTTTGACTGGTCAACACACAACACGTCACGCGTTTTCCATGCGTTTAGTGATAATAATAACTTCAATTAATAATAGGTGTTTTATTGACCCGAGACATGAGTCATAAAAAGGTATTCATCATTTGTCTTAAAATGACCATCATAATTTCATGGTTACGCTGCCACTAATGGTTCGTAAAACCGAGGTCGGACGAAGAAGTTATGGACGAATTATGGTTTTACAACTATAAATATTATTATTATTATTATTATTATTATTATTATTATTTCATTTCATTTCATTGAACATTTCTCTCTCCAATCTCATTTAATATTCACACAAAAAATCCTCTCCAATTTGGTGTGCATCACCAATTCATGAGATTCTCTCTCTTTTTTATTAGTTTTAAATCTAATTTGTTTCCTTTAAATCTTTCTCTCTCTAATATAACTCTTACATTCACGATTTCTTCTCCCACTCCACCAAAAGTGGCACCTCCCCTTACCTTTTCTCCATTATCACTTCAATGTTATTTTTAATAAAATTAATATTAATAACACCCATCATTAATGTTCTAATTTAATCCCATTAAATTAGTTTATAATGGTTATTCTCATATTAAATTAAGACCATTCCATTTAATTAATCACACCCTAAATGCCACCAATACCATTATGATTTAATATAATAGTAATAAATCCTCTTTCAATTTCATCATCTGGTCGCCATCATTATCATTAATAATCATTATTATTATTGACGCCCATTATTATCTATTATAATATATTAAATCAACATTATATTACATATATTATTATTAAATTCTTATAATGGGAGGATAACACTCCCTCTCTCCAATCACATGATATTCACGCACGGGTTGGGAACCCCTTCCATTATTCATTATCATTTTATTATTTTTTTTATAATCTATTAAATGAATATTATTATAATTATTTTAATATTCCAAAATACTAGTTGGATTCACCCATAAGGGGTTCCACCTCATTTATTATAATTTATTCTTTTATAATTTATTCCATTCACCTCCCATTATATACCCATTACACACATAATTCATTATTTATTAAAATCTAAATAAATCAAAATGAAACCATGCACCTCCCTACATTGAATTAAATACATTCAATTTTATTTCTTTTATTTAACAATGATTAAATTAAAACCATTTAATCTAATTAACACCAAATATTTTCACGCCACTATTATCAATTATTATTACCAAAAATTATTATTATAACATGCGTCATGTTTGACCACATCAAATTTTTACAAGGTAATGGACCGGAGAGGTCCGGTCCATTACATCAAATACCTCTCAAAATATTCTCGCCCTCGAGAATTAAAAACCAACCCATAAAAAAGGGTAAAGGTTCGAACAACCACCCCGCAAGATACCTCTCAGGGCTCTCGTAATAAAATGAATCCAACCACTATCCTAATTATATGAGTCAGGGAATTCCTTCCCCCATGTCAAAATATTATCCACTTTAGGCGGCACTGACTCGCCTGCATGGGTTTAATCGCATCCACATTAATGCATCTCGATTAGCGATTAGGTCCTCCCACCCCTATAATTTAGGATTTCTCATACACACACTACCCCCCAACACCACACAATACAAGAAACACGCTTCCCCAACACATGCATTGGGGAATTCCTTCTCCCATGTCAAGATACTATCCACTTTGGGCGGCACTGACTTTCCCGCACGAGTTTAATCGCATTCATATTAATGAATCTTGATTATGGATCAGGTCCTCCTCTCCCCACATGTTTGGACTCTTAAAACACATTTAAAAGAAAGAGGGAAACAACTTAGCATTATAGACTCATGAAAAAAAAGGTCCAGGCCCAAAGCATGGGAGAGAATGAGTTTCAACAAAGGAGTGTGATGCTCCTGAATTTAAAAAAAAACATAAACAAGAGAATTTAAGTAAAACTGAAAACATATCTATCAATCTCTGGCCTTGTGAGGGTTGTCGCTTCTATTGTGTGCAATTGTCCGTGTCCCACTCCTCTCCCACTCTGTTGACATCTAGGTGCCATAGCTGTATGGTAAACAAAGAACGCCTAAGCCCAAGTAGCAAGGAAATTTTCTCAAGGTTTCATTTTATCATTTTATTTCAATTTATTTCCTATAACACCCAAATCAAGTAAAACACAAATCATGATGATGCATGTACCTTTTCTGAGGTCTCTACCCTGCAATCAATGTTTTCTTACTTAGTCGTTCGGTATGCTCAGAGTCCTTGCATCGGATCATGGGGGGCCCAAAAATCTCATGGCCTAGCCGGTCTTCCCTAGCCTATGTCATGCACTAAGATTATCCAACATTGTTTCCCTACCATCCCATGCAATCCTCACTATGCCTAACTCCAGAATCCATCCTATCTCTCAACCATCAACCTCTGATATCATTCTATCATGACCCCCTCCTACCAAAGATGCCCCTCCTGAGCTGGAAATGGTGAAAGGGAGATAATGACCCCCAAGTCCTGCCTCCAGTAGGCCCCGGAGTGGCGAATAACACCAAGGGTATGAGTTTTCACAAATATGGGAGGCATTAGACTTTTTATTATTTAAGATCGGGAAATAGGATGAATCAAACACCAAAAGAAAAAGGAATAAGTAAATGAAAATAAACCCAAAACAAAACCCATTTGCATGTTTTATAAAATACTGAAACAAAAGTACAAGTACAAGAAAAGCTCCAAAGTATGATACCAAAAAAAAGCAAAAACTGAAACCAGAAAAACTCCAACACCCAACTAGAAAGGTTCGGAACGGTCCCTGAAGTTCTCCTAAAAACCTGAAAGTAAACGTAGGGTGAGCATACAAGTATACTCATTAGGAAAACCTAAAGCTCTCATGCACATGTGGGGAGACATCCTAATGCCCCTTGAGAAAATAGAAGGAACCAAATCCTAGAAATGAATCTATCCACCCAACCTTACAAGCCACACTCACCAAATATCATAAGTCAGTAGAGTAGTATAGTAATATTATCAAAGTATGGGTACCCCACACCACCTTCCCACTGAATACTGCTCAAGCCCTCACGCCTAACACTCTAATGCTTCCCCCTCTTCCTGATCTACTGCCGCAACCTGGCCATACGAAGGTCGATCTAGTGCCGCAACCTGGCCATACAAAGCTCATAGTATCCTGCCGGAACTCAATCCTCAGCCATAACCACATCTCATCCCGAAGACACCTGGGAACCACATCACATCTCATTCCGAAGACACCTAGGAATATATCACATCCTCATCCCGAAGACTCTTGGGAAACATCTGTCATAACCTACCCGATGGATCTTGGGCTATATAACCTGGAAGAGGGAGAACAGGGAAGAACAGTAACCAACCATCCTTTAGATTTTTGAGAATCTCACCCCTGTCCCATGGGTGTTCGGCACGTAGTGCTCAACATGGGTGGGGTGCGTAAAGAAACATAAAACGTATAGAATTTATATAATTATATCAACCACTCAGCCCATCCTAAGGCTTCTACACAAAATATCTGAACACATGCTTCGGTACTGTTGCCTCGAAAGTATGCACATAATAAACAGCCCCAAACCCCATTAAGATTTTCATGTTTCAACAGTTTTAGTTTAACAGTTCTTTAACTACCGAGCAACTAACAACAACCAAACCAGATCTATCATTCGTAAAACATATCCCTACCAACCACAAATAAATTTAGGGAAACACAAGCAACAAAATACCATTTTCATTTATCATCCAATCAATTCCATTTATTTTATGTATTTAATCAACTACCATGCCCCACAATTCATTAGTTAACTCTTCCACTTTTATTCATATGCACAACCCATCCCTACAGCTGTGCTTCCAACCACCATAACCACAAATACATCGAAAACAATACTCGTACCACATCATCATCTATTTTATACCATTTACCGCAGCTCCACTTTCCTTCACAACCATATCATAAACACCAACCCACAACCCAGCCAACTGCAGCCCTGCTGCTCACCCGTTCCACAATAACCCATGACACACCCCTATACATAATTAAACCCCAACCAGCACCCACAAATTCATTTTTTTCATTTAGTTTAACATGGGTGATAATACAAGGGTTCCAGGTATTCATTTAATCATCCAAATTTACATGATTAACTAATTTTCACATTCTATGAAATTCCATCCACCAAACAATCCAGAAAAATAGGGCAACATTTAATTGTGCAAGAAAAGGCCCCCAACGACCATGATTTTTAGTAGGCATAAGCCTATTCAATTAAAAACATAATCAAAGGATAAGCATTGATGGAAATAAAACAACAATAACAATAAAACTTCCAAAAACCAGTTCTTTAACCAGTTATTTTCTTTATTTACTAGTTTAATTGTATCTCACGAAAACAAGAGGATACTCACTCTGCATGATGCACAAAAGAGAGCGAGAAAAAGGTAAGATCCCTACCTGAATAGGTTTTGATGTCCTTCTGCGAGAACAACCACCACGAGGATTTTGATCACTCCTCCCGATGACTACATCCTCCCGTGGACGTTGCGGCACAACCGCACTAAAAACCAAGAGAGACTTCATTAAGGTTTAAGGTCTCACTTATCATAACATGGCAAGGAGGAATAGAAATAGGAGATCAAGGAAGGAATAAGAATGGGGTAGAACGTACCATTAAGATGACGTTTGTTGAATAGAGTCATTCTCATCAAATATCAAAAATCTCCTCAGTAGGAAACTACAAATATGAAGTTGAAGAAGAGGGAATGGAACTAGGTGTACTATGTTCTCCTCGTCGACACGATCCCACAGCCACCGACAGATCGACGATCGGAGTCTGAATGAAGAAGATAGGAGGAAGGCTTCTGGGTCATCCAGGAGTGTCGCCGTGCGGGGAAGAAGAGGGGTCCATAAATAACACGTGACACTCTCTTATATAGGCAATGAAAAGGTAAAATGGTAGGAAGCGTGTATTAATTAATACACGACGTGACCGTACAACCGTTATGTTGTTTGACTGGTCAACACACGACACATCACACGTTTTCCATGCGTTTAATGATAATAATAACTTAAATTAATAATATGTGTTTTATTGACCCAAGACACGAGTCATAAAAAGGTATTCATCATTTCTCTTAAAATGACCGTCATAATTTTAGGGTTATACTGCCGCTGACAGTTTGTAAAACCAAGGTTGCACGAAGAAGTTACAGACGAATTAAGGTTTTTGACAACCATAAATAATAATAAAATTATTATATTATTATTATTATTTCATTTCATTGAAAATTTCTCTCTCCAATAGCATTTAAGATTCACGCACAAAATCCTCTCTAATTTGGTGTGCATCACCAATTCATGAGATTTTATTTTTTTTAACAGTTTAAAATCTAATTTGTTTCCTTTAACTCTTTCTCTCTCCAATCTAACTCTTCCATTCACGATTTTTTATCCCACTCCACCAAAAGTGGTGCCTCCCTTTTCCTTTATTATATTATCACATCATTGTTATTATTAATAAAATTAATATTAATAACACCCATCATTATTGTTCTAATTCAATCCCATAAAATTAGTTTATAATGGTTATTCTCATATTAAATTAAGACCATTCCATTTAATTAATCACACCCTGAAGGCCACCAATACCATTATAATTTAATATAATATTAAAAAATCCTCTTTCAATTTCATCAACGGGTTGCCATCATTATCATTAATAATCATTATCATTATCGACACACATTATTATCTATTATAATATATTAAATCAACATTATATTATATATATTATTATTAAATTCTTATAATGGGAGGATAACACTCCCTCTCTCCAATCATTTGATATTCACGCACGGCTTGGGAACCCCTTCCATTATTCATTATCATTTTATTATTATTTTATAATCTATTAAAATAATATTATTATAATTATTTTAATATTCCAAAATACAAGTTGGATTCACCCATAAGGGGTTGCACCAAATTTATTATAATTTATTTATTTATAATTTATTCCATGCGTCTCCCATTATATACCCATTACACACATAATTTATTTTTTATTAAAATTTAAATAAATCAAAATGAAACCATGAACCTCCCCTCGTTGAATTAAATACATTCAATTTTATTTCTTTTATTTCACAATGATTAAATTAAAACCATTTAATCTAATCAACACCAAATATTTTCACGCCACTATTATCAATTATTATTATCAAAAATTATTATTATAACATGCGTCATGTTTGACCACATCAAATTTTTACAAAGTTATGGAATGGAGAGGTCCGGACCATTACAACTAGGTTTTGTAAGCACATGTGAACATGATAGTCCCCTCTTCATTTCATTAAAATTTAATTCATATACATGTGTTAAAAGGAACATAGATCTCATTCAATGCTACACTATTATAGGATTTTATTTCCTATTGAAATTTCTCATAATAAATTTTTTCATAATACCCAAACAAACAAAACCTTCATTCTTAGCCAGTGTGTTTATTATAGATTACTATTTAAGAACTTATATATTATATTTGTATATATATATCCACAATAATTATTAAATAAAAAATTAATTAGACTCTATATAGCCTTAATTGTCATTTTCAAAAATTTCATACATTTTACAATTTGTTATAATCCTTAACAAAATACATACATTATCTTATTTCACTTCCATTCTCTCAGAATATATAATAATATCTTTTCTGCGGATTAAAAATAACTAATAAAGGTGATTAAAAAATACAATATTCCTTAGAAAACATATATAACATGTTAAATTATTAGTCAAATTTGAATAATAGTAAAATAATTTTTTTACCATTTCATGAGGACTCTCTTCAAAAAATACTCTTTTCTAGACATTAATTTTTTATACCAAATAAAACGACAATCATTTAAATTTAAAGACATAAACATAGTTTTGAAAAATAGTAACCAAAAAAGGGTATAGAAATATTTATTTTTATATTGATCTTAATAAGTTACCTATAATCATTGGTAATATGTATTTAGTCATCTATGCTATTAACAAAATGAAAAGGTGGACCTCATTGTGAAACACTAGTCTGTATAATCTATTATATATATTCTCATAATTTTTTTCAATTCATGCATAGAAATTGGGTACATTCTATAGGGATTATTTTAAATATTTTTATAACATGCTATGATCTCTGTTTGAAACTCACATGCCCCACTCATGGGGATAATTGATAACTAATTAAGAAACACATTAACATATGAAAAATATATTTTTATTCAGTGATGAGATTCTCCCAATCCATTTTACCTAGATACACCCCATGATATTCTATTAAGACCCATAAAATAGATGAGATTTATATTTGACAATAATATTCATCCTTAAAATTATATACAATCATTATATGATTTTGGATATCTAATGGAACGTTATTTTCTAAGAAATTGATATGGGATAAATATATAGAGATCTGAACCATACCCAAAATCACATCAAAACTTACTATATAATAATTATATGATTTACATTAATAGAAATCCAACAAATTTCTCTCATATAACGTATATAAAAATAATATGTATTAATTACTACATTATTATTTTCCATTGATAAATAAATATCTAATCATTGAGTTGGTGATTTGATACACATAGAAAATTATTTTGACATAAAAAAATTTGTTAAAAATTACAAATAATTCTTTTAGATTTATTTAATGAATAGATGGAATAACATTATCCATTTTAATTTGGTTCTAAAATTTTAATTATGAAACAAAAAATATTATGAGTATTCATCAAAATTAATTGGTGTGAAACATATTATGAAAATTAAAAAGATACCTATTGTGCCCCAATTAGGGACACGATCTCATAAACCTTTCATATTTTATTTTTCAATCTAATATAACATTCAATATCACATAATGGTTCAATAAGTGAATAGGAGTTAAACAATGAATATCTCTTAAGAATGTAAAAGAATTTTTGATGTTAGGATGACTTATTTTGAACTTAGTGAAAATAGTGTTAATAATTCACAATCCTTTTGGGATTTTAAAACTTTTTTATCTTTGAATGATCTTATCACGAACCATCCAAAGTAACCGGGTAACCCAATAATTGATCCTATCCTCACATAGCATGAAGGGTGTTCCCAGTCACCATGTGTTGGTGACTAGAACATTGAATTATTTAAAATTAAAATAGGAATAATTTTTACACTAAAAATGTTGAAGAAAAATAGACATGTAAGAAATTATTTTAAATAAAAATCCATAAAGAGAAGTGCATCAGATGTAAAAATAGAAAAACAACCCGATGTATTATAGATTAATCCCAAAAATGTGAATAAAAACATCCCAAGTCCCAACAAACACAACTCTCCAAGTCTACATATGAACCACTAGATCCACCTCCAAGTGATCATTTCCCATTTCTTGAACATAGTAGTAGATAATCAAAAAAATTCAAAATTCGTACGTTGTGTCTGATAAAAAAGCCCAGTATAGTCTCACCATGGATTCCATAATAGATTCCAATATTTAATAAATGAAATAGATCATTCAATTTAAATAAAACATGTATATTATTTCCAAGGGAATAAATAAAACAATTCATTCTTTATATTTAAAATAATGGAAAAATAATTTTAAAAAAAACTCACAATACAATTGATGGAATACTTGTAAAACATGGTTCCTTTAACAAATTGTTCAATTAAAAACATTTATAAAAAATAAATTATATAAATTATATTTCATTAAAAATACTTAACATAAATTAAATATAATCATTTTAAATAAAATCAAGTGAGCAACATGGTCATATTGATATGAAGGAACATTAGGTCTTGGCTATAAGGACTCTATACTCAACATGACACGACAATATGTACATTTTTCCCATTAAAATCAGGTTAAAGAGGACTCATCAACATTTCCTAAGGGAGGTGACGCGATGAATTTATGTTTTGGAATATTTTAAATCATAATGTTATATAAAAGTATCTAACTAACCACCTAATACTTTCATGTTATATAGTATAAAACTATAATGGGTAATTCATTTCAAAAAACCATAAAATTAAATATATCACATTCTCTATTTCGAATATGTTATTTTTCCCAAAAAACCCATAATATGGTTTTAATCAAAATAATTCCCATTAAAAAGATAAAACCAGATTTTTTATATCATGAAAATTTTAAAAAAACTTTACAATATAGTTATTTGAAAATTAATTCAAAAATTAATTTCTCAATACACATTCAAAATAATGTTTTTTTTTAATTTTCAGCAATAAAAATTTAAAAAAAACAATTCAATTGAATTATGGTTATTAACAACATTTCCATTATATAAATTTCATTATTTAAACATATAATTTTAAATTTCACCAATTTTCTTAAACACCCCATAATTCAATGGAAAAAATCAGTTTTCCCAATTTTATACGAAAGAAATTTTCAAAAAACCAAAATTCAATTGAATTGGGTTTTTAAATAGAAAATTGAATATAATTTCATCTAAAAAACATTTTCATTTATTTCAGTGAACTAAAATTGGAAAAATAAATTTTACGTTCATATAAATTGAGATTCAATACAAAACCACCTACCTATCACACAGAAACATAAATCATCCAATATAACCCTCCATTAAGAATGATGGCGTATAATATCTATGAACACAGCCTAGAAACAATATTTAATAACAAAGTGTTAAAATCCATAAATCTATAGATTATATATCAAAGTCCAATGAATAAAAGGGAATAAGATGAAGAGATAAAGGGATCTCTTATACAGAATGTTACACCACCAACCATAACGACACACTATCTCTGATGGAAACCACGAAGAAGGGTTGAGGGCTCTAAAATATCCAGTGTAAGGATATTTGGTTTAGTGGTAAATAATGGATGGAGTAAGAAGAAAAATTATCCACGTGTCATGTTAAAAACAACCATCAAGACATTACAGGACTTGTAACCCAAGTACACCTAGTGTAATTTAAGAATCCCATAACCACCCATATCCTTATCTTCATTTGATAAAATTTGATTTATTATTATTTAATAATATAAACATCATGTATCCATATTACACAGTGTATAAATACCTATAATACTATTGAAAAAATATGTTTTTTCAAAGAATCCACAAAATCACTGAGTTCACCAATTTATATATCCTCCCAATTATTTCTCTTCCCTACTCATATAATGAAAATGGGAATCCAATATAATCTTTTAAATGTTACCATTATATGAGTAATGGTATATTACAACATCCCTTCCATAAAATTATTCTATCCCCAGAATTCATGTTATATTGTTTCCATATATAAAATCAGAGTCCACTACTCTCTCATTTGTGCCTTCAATTACCATTTCTCATGTAAATCAGAACGGTGATTTCATATAACTGAATCCAAAGGAATTGACCTCCCAAAATGTACCTTTGTTTCAGAATCTACTATATTGACTATCTATCTAGTCACAAACAAATCAAGTTCAATATCATTATCGCTTTAGCTCAGAACATGAGATAGATTTGATAAATACATTCACAGAGAAGATACATGGAGGTATTCATGTATCAACATCAGATTTTTTGGATGTTCTAAATAGTATTAATCATTCCCCACAAATTCAAAAACCTCAAATGGTCCCCCAAAATTAAGAGTAAGTTAATCCTGCGACATTGATGATCCAACCAATTTTAAATATTCAAGAACACTTGGTCAATAATAGATACATCCAATTGTATTCTATGATGATCATCATAAGACTTGTATTGGCATTGTTCTTTCAACAACCTATGATGAATCAAATGATTATTTCCTATTGTAATTTGGAGCTAAATCAATCCATCCATGGAACGTTCACTAATACACAACTAACCAAATAGAGTTTTAAAATGCCTTCTATATAAGGCATAAAAATAGTCGATTTGGATCATGGACTGGTAATAATTTTAACATAAGAACTCATAATCCCCAAGTGATAATCACAAGAACCACCAATTTCGATAGTACAAACATGAATAATATCCACAAAAATTATTATTTCAGTGACCCGGCCCCTGATTCCCAGTCCTGGTGTCTGATATTAACTACATTGGCATGATTACAACAAATCAAGACAAAAATAACCAAATAATTTTATAGTCTTAGTAAACCAGACACATAAATGATTCTTTTATTACAATACAATACACCAATTAAAACATTTTTTCCTTTCTCTTTTTTTTTATAGTTTAAAAAATTTATGCTATCTATTGTATCATTTCAAATCATTATTAATTCAATTATTTTATTATTTGGGAGAGGAAACATACTAAGGTTGAGTTAAAATTCTCATTACATTTATGCAAATCATAGGGGAATAAACATTTAATCAGTGGGAATAAATAAATATGGAATGGTATATAACCTAACACACATGTAATTTAATCAATAAACTAAAATGATAAAAATGTAGAGATAATATCTTGAAACAAATTTAATTCAAAAATATAGATAAGGAAAATCAAATATGAATAGTTGAAAAACTGAAACATATTCCTTTAATTAATACAATGAGAATTAAATGCATCCATATATATGTTTCTTTAAAATATCATTGATAATAATAAATGAGTCTAAACGAGGGAAATTATTAATTTTTTGATGTAACGCCTCAGGAACAAGAAAACGTATACCACCAAGACCATTAACAAGATGTTTTAAATTAAAGGTAGAAACCAAATAAATTTTCACATCATTTTTTTCTCATGAGTAACTATCAATGAATTGAGAGAAAATATAAATTTTGGCCCCACCAATCATTTCTAATCCAATTCATTCATCATATTGAATAATAAAAATAAATAATATTCCTTATCAAATTGTTGTGTTGAATTAGAAAGAAGGATTTAACCATAATTCCCTAGTTAATCAAATAACTATCAAAGAAAATAATGTATGTAAAATGGTGTATGGGTTAGGAAATAATAATATCCACAATAAATGATATGGATAATTATGGAAAATTCGATAATCTATGATCATGTGAAATTGAATTTTTTATGTGGACTAAAAATGATGTCAAGGAAGTGAATATATACCCATTACTTGTCCAAATCAATCAGAACCTGTAAAAAAGATCTATATTGTATCAATAAAAAATATCCCATGTTACATAAAAATTTATAGTTGTTGTCACTGATACAATAAAATAATAACATAAAAAATATTATTGATGAAAATAAACCTTTCATTGAATAACCTATTGAAAATATTTTTCATTTAATATACATTTTAAAAACATTTTGGTTTAAAAATTATCCATTTGTAATGAAAAGGATCATTCTTTTCACAAGGTAAAATGATTTTTAAAATTTTATTGTTCATTAATATAAAATAATATTCATTTAAAAAATTCATTAAGAAAAAAAGGGGTAAAATTTCTTTAACAAATAATTTTTTTATGTTTAAAAACATTTTTTGAAAATTTATTAAAAGACATGATTCTTAGTAGAAAATAGTTTCTCTTAATAAATAGAGGAATTATGTATGGTTTTCATAAAACATTTCTAAAACATTTATTTTCCAAATAGTGTTAAAAATGAAAAAAATAAATTCTAAAGGTTATGAACAACTTGTGAATATTATAATTGAAGGGTTTATTGAAATATTTTCTCATAATTCCTCAACTAAAAATTCAAGTACAAACAATCTCAAAATGAATGATATTGTTAAATAAACCTTTGAAAAGGATATAACATCAAAGTGAGAATAAATAAATGATTAAATTATTTTTATCAATGGTAAATCCACATAATTTTTTTATAAAAAATAGATAGTAAAAATTTATTACACACATAATTATATAATATTAACAACAAAGAGGATGTAATATAACCCAATGAAAGATAATTTAGTAATGATATTCTATTCCACATGGTATAATTTCTCTAAAATCCCATTAAAATAAATAATTTATGTTGAAACTGAAAATACCATGAATATAGAATTTTTTAGGACATTATATATCTAAATGTGTAGAATAAACTCCATATAAAATAAATTATGTGTAAAAAATTTAAGAATGCCTCATGGAATTAAAATGAAACAAGAATCCCTTAACTTGCATTTCTTTTCTGATAAACATGATTAAAATTACATTATAATAAATATATTTTAATTATTTATATTCTTGAGAACATTTTTCATATTTATCATTAATTTTATTTTTCTTATTACTATTTTTTATACAACTACTTCATAAATTATGTTAAATTTGGTGTTTTTGACCAAATTGAGTTTTTGTGTAAAAATAATATATTGGTCAACTATGGTCAAATAGGTAATTATATAACATAAAATAAATAATAATAATGACATATTTATTTTATTTTTAGATAATTTATTCTTTTAAACCCAATCATTAAATATAGTTAGGATAATTTAATCAATATTACAATCCTGGAGATGGTAGGTCGTACGTATGCATGTCTAATGTTCTCATTTCTCAATGACTGTTATGGAAAATATGTAAGTAACACCATATATTTTAATAATTGTAATTATATCATAAATACCAAGTTACATAATCATATATAATTATATATATAATTTTGGTTATGTAAAATGGAATCACATCATGTTGAGTAGGTAATAGTCCATAAATCAATGAACGATAATATCACTTATTATATATGTGAATGGGTAACCAAGAAATTGATGTATATTGTTTTCAATAAAGGTAAATATGTAATGAATATCATATATAGGTATTTATATCCCATATTTTTAATTAAAATCGTTTTTCTTATATTCCATGTATAGTGTGAACGAATCACATCACTTTAAGGCGTATGTAGTCCACAATTCCACAAATGATGTTGTCATATTAATGAAAAATAGAATATATTAAAGATATATTTTTGAAAAGGGTTATAGTAGTATAAATACATAATAAATATCAAATATATAAAATAAATCAAATTATTCACTATAATGGCCACCATGATAGGTCGTAATATGATAAATGACAATCATCATTTCTTGATGTGATAGTTCGACATAAATATAAATAGTATTCTTGTTACCCATTAAGTTGAATTTATGTGAGTTAAGGTCAAAAAATTAATATAAAAACATCATAGTATATTTATGATACTTTAGTTTCTATAAACATGGAATTATATGAGTTGACGGGGTGGAGAATGGAAATAAAATTAAATAGCTTTAGGAAAGACATTACCTCTTTATCTGGTCACTCCTTTTGCTTTACACCGAAGGAAATCCTTGGAAGTATTCCTTCCCAATGAGTAGATTAAATTTCAAGGGTATTGATTTTGGGATGTGAATTAGGAAGATACGTAATGATTATATGTGTCTTGAGAGGAGTTTGGAATGAGGAGAAGTGTTGACATTTTTTAGAGTATGGAACTCTTGTAATATTTTGAAAAATGAATTCCAACCGGGTTTTTCATTTTTCCAGTGGATCCAATGATGGTCCAAATTTAATAAAAGAGAGTATAGGTTCAATATCATGCCACCAATATCTCTTTTACATCTGTACTTGTCTTTTGGGCCTTATGTTTAAGATTTAGTCCCTTATTAATCATTATGTAACCATAATCATTGTAATTAATTTTAATCCATTTTACTAATCATTTTGGTCAAAAACAAATTTTGTCGTATTATACATAAAACATTATGGATATTATGAATATGGAATATATTTTAAAATAAATAAATAACACAAGTGGGATTAATTTATTTAATTATAATCTCTCATGCGGGATAACAATGTAGGTTTTTAAAGTTAAACTGTCTGAAAGTTTGCAATTTTTTTGTAATATATTTCATCATCAAATTAATTCCAATGAAATAAATTGTAATAAATGAAAAAAATATGAAATCAAAAAAAATTAAAAAAATAAATGTATAATTTATCCTTGTAAATAAATTATCTGAAAAAAAGAAGTATTGAACTAATATTTGGTATTACTAACTATATATTAAAAGTGATATAGTTTCGAAAAATATAAAAAATTCAAACTAACCTAATTTTTATGTTTCACTTTAAATAATTAATTATATTTTTATATATAAAATAAATTAATGTTATAAAATTCAAATTCAAAAAGGGTTCAC
Organism: Viscum album; assembly: GCA_963277665.1. NCBI lineage: Eukaryota > Viridiplantae > Streptophyta > Magnoliopsida > Santalales > Viscaceae > Viscum > Viscum album. The sequence goes on along the minus strand of OY728141.1, from coordinate 472,490,874 downwards.
ATTAAAAGGCGGACAAATTGCCCTAAAATATAGGGTTTTTTGGGTGAATATGGGTTTTTTCTTATCTTATGCCTTTCTAACATGTTGGATGAATATTAAAACATTTTAGTTATTATATAAAATAAATATTTACTTAAAATAATTCACTAATTTTTATTAATTATATTTATTAACATAAAACTCATTGGGAATCATAAAAATAATAATATTTTTTTAATATCCAATTGGTACTTATTTTCATTCCTCGTTAATTGGTAACCAATTAATTCAGTTTATATTTATAAAAATAATAATTTTTCATAGGTTATTTAATAATATTCATAACCTCAAATATAATGGCTTGGTTATATCATATTATATTGACATATAATATTTTAATAATGAATTTTTATTTGTTTAAATGCATTCTTATGTATAATGCAAGCAATCTATGAAGGTCTCTCTTGCTTGTAAAAAATTTGACACGAAAGGTCGCTCTTATGTGTGATGAATGGTAACATAGTATTTCGTGATTAAAATATAAAGAATATTTTATATTTATATTATATTGTAATGTATCAGGTTAGTATATTTCCGTTTTATAGTTGGTTTTATATGTCATAATCAATGATGAATGAAAGGTTTTACATTATAATTTGGGGTGTTACTTTCTATACTCCTTAATTAAATGGCATCCTCACAATTTATAATCAATCATGGTATAAATTTACTGATATATACTACATTGAAAACCAACATCATTTGAAGGATTAGTTAAACATTCTAAAGAAAAGGGAGAATGGGAAGTACAAAGGTCACATGGAATACCATTTAACTATGTATCTATGTTGGATAACATTAGTGGGGATTGAAAATATAAACTTAGAGAAAATGAGTAAATGTTTATAGGGAGTGAATGAGGTCATCAGTCAAAAATAAGATAATGATCTATATAATTTCAAGGGCCTCAAATCCATAAATATTAGATGATTTAAAAGACCATCAGTTCAATCGAAATTAATGTATTATGACATCATTTTATTTTGAATTCATTTTTATAATACTGGGTAGTTTTTTTGAGACCCTGAATATAATGAAATAATATTAATTTAAAGGTATAAATTTCTTATACAAATCCTAAATTTTTTATTTTCTTTTTTCAAATTCTAATTCATTCCATTCCTACCATAAAATAATTTCCAATAATAAATTTTTTTTATGCCTAATGCATTAAAATAATTTTTAATGGAACATAAGGTCTATAAAACGGTGATAAGTCTAACTATTTGTCAATAACTATCTTAAAAACTAATATGATTAATATATTGATCTCTAGTCAAAAAAGTGATATTATTGGAAATTTATTAACATTTATTCATAAAATTTTTTAACTACAATTGATGAAAACAAATACAGAAAAATGTGTAGGTCAATGTTTGGTGTGAAACAATTATCGTCCTTCGGTTATGGGTTCATGACACGTGGCCTTTCTATATTTGATAGTTTTTTACCCATCATATGTGTTTTTATTTTCTAAAACCATATTAATATAATTTCAAAAAATAAATATTATGGAAATCCATTAAATAATGTTAATATCTAGATATCCTTTTAACAAAGGGTTTCAATGCAACACTGAGAAATAAATAAATCATACATTTATTTCTACATAGCTAATCCTTGGTATAGGGTTTATCCATAATATCATTTGAATGATTTCTAATCATGACACCTTATCTTGAATCTGAAACACCATAGGTTTAATATAGGCTATTCATTTTTAAAATACTTCATAGTTGTTTAAAAAGAAAAGGTGAATAATTCTAATATTATCCCTCATAGAGTGTCAAAATAGGTGTGTGATAAGTGCCTTTTTCATCTACTACATTTTCCCAAGTCAGGTTCAGAACACCTTTCCAAAGATAATACTCATATGTACGTTTGTTCAAGAACACTTTATAATTTTAGTGTCCTAAAAAGGATGTATTTATATGAAAGAAAAAATAATATCTAACACAGAATAATTCTAGGATGTTCTTAAATATTTATCCTCAAAATATTCCATATGGTTTTGTTCTCTAACAAAAGTTTTCGTAAATCTAGTTCTCATGGTTTCTACAAATCTTCCCATGATATAAAATATAGTTACTCAACCCCAAAAGCACAAATCTGGGGTCTTCTATCAATTACATTGGCATTATTCTTATGAATCGAGCCCTGAAGGTTTCGTGATCCTAGTAGTCTTGGTACACCAGATACATACATGAGTATTTTATTTAAAAATAATGAACTAGTTATAGAATAATTTTTTTTTCTTATCCATAACCTTTCATGGTTAAAACTATTATTATATTTATTGTATTCTTGTAATTATTTTATATCCCACTTCTTGGATTCATAGGGAGTGGAAGAAAAATAAGGGTGAGATCATATTCCCAGTAAGGTTAAGTAAACCAATGTAGAAGTAGTAACAAATCATTAAGAATAAATTAATATAACATGGTAAATAATTGACCAAAAATTCAATTTAATCAATAAACTAAAATGAGGACTAATATTGAAATAAAATGAAGTAAAACACAACCCATTCATATTAAAATATAAGGAAAAGTAAATACGGAATGGTGAGAAACTAAAACACATTCAATTAATAAATAAACATAGAATAAAATATATCGATAGATATGATGATGAAAATTATCATGATAATAATAATTGGGTCTAAATGAGAGAAATTCTTATTTATTGGATGCCTTGTATAGCGCACTTGAAAATAAATATTGTCAAAACCTTTCACCAGATGGTTTAAATTAAGGGTAGAAACCCAATCAATTTGATCAACTTATTTGTTTCCTGAGATCATGTCAATGCATCGAGGGGATAGATAATTTCTAAACCCCAATATAAAGACCCAGAATTTCCAAGGAAATTTTTTTCTTTAATACATGTGAATTTCAAGAGTCCTCGAAAACTGACGACACGTGATTCTAAGGTTCGGTATGTCCGGAATCAATTTTTGAAGTTTTGTTTGGGTACGTTCAGTAAACATACGAGCAGGGTTTTTAACTTTTGAACTGGTCCTTAGAATTGAAATCAAAGGGTACCGTTGATCTCGCAGTACCGGTATTCTCTTAAAAATACTTTCACCTCGACGTCAGATGGTCGGGAATAAAAGATTGTTTTTGGGTTTTACGTGGGATAATAAAATAAAATAAGTGCATGTCTTATTTTATTTTGTTTGTTTTAACCACCATGTGGAGGTTAGAGGTGGGGAACACCACACCTTAACCTACCATACGAGGTTATGGTGGTGGGTCCCACACAAACTCAACCCCCTATTTTGGGATTAATTTAGTGGGGACCACCCGAGTTGTAAGACTCTTGAACTACCCATTAAGTAGGGAGAGCCTCTTGAGCTCCCCACTTTATGGTTCCAATTCACTCAAATTAATTAATGGAGCATTAATTAATTAATTTGAATCTTTTTTAATATTTGGGCCAACAATTAAATAATGGATTAACTTAATCCATTATTTTGTGTTGGCATTTTCATTTGGTGGAGTTTGGGGAAAAGGAGAGCTTGGGAAAAAAGAATTCTCCAACGAAGAACACTTCTTCTGCCAATGAAGAACGATCTTCAACCAGAATAAGGGAGGAAGTGCCATCCTTAAAGAATGTCAATGAAGTCATCCTCGACTTCTTCATCTTCTTTCCCAACATCAATGAATCGAAATACGCCTTTTCGCAACATCGTCAACAAACAATGAATCTGAGGTAGGGGTTAAAGCTTGTTAATTGTTGTGTGTTCTTCATTTTCCGTCATGGTTTAGAATTTAGAACTGCTTGATATCACCATAACACGGAGGGCGTGGGCCGAAAAAACATGGCCTGACCCCTCCGCCTTTATTATGGATTATGAAACCCAATGGGGCATGATTCTGGTATGATCATCTCTTGTTAAATTTTTTTGCGGATTGAAGGTGACGTCTCGAAGAAAGCGCAGCTTTTTCCGGAACAAGAATCAGGCCACCGGAACCCGTCTGGTGACCCGCAGAAAGTTTTCCACAAATGTTACGACAATCGAAACCACATGGATGGTGGCGGTCCAACCGTACTACCGGAGAAGTAACCCGCACCCAACGGACCGTGGCGGTGCAGCAGCGGCCGGCACAAGGCCGGCCGCGAAGGAAGCCAGCAGCCCGAGCCGTCGGGTCGCCGGAGAAGGAGCGGTGCAACCGCGCCGCGTGGTGGACCAAAGGATGGCCACAGCCCTTGGTCGCGGTGATGTAGTGGCGGTCGGCGCAAGCTCGGTCGTGATGAAGACCAGCGGCCCGAGCCTCCCGGTCGCTGAACGGGGCGCGGCGCAGCGGCGCCGCACGGAAGACGGCTGGCCACTCGGCCAGTTGGGAGGAGCTGGACGAAGAGTGTCCCGCGTGACGTAGACTGGAACCATGTGGAATCGGTTTTTCCTCCACCCAAATGGATTAGCCGTTCGAGATTCAGGGGCACCACTTCCCCCATAGACATGGCTTGGGTGGACCCCACTGGTCGTCAGGTAAGACCCCGCGTGGGTCGGGCCGCCATCGCGGGCAACGCTGCCCCCACGAACCGGGTCAGACCTACGGACCGGGTCAGACCCAGGGATCAGGTCGGACCTACAGACTGGGTCGGACCCCAGTATGGACTGGGTCTGGCTGGGTCGGTCCGACTAGGCCGGACCGGACCCGGACCCGTTTTGACCCGATTTCACCTTTTCGCCCATAACATGGGCTACAGGAGTCCGATTGACGAACCGTCTGCGGAGATGGAAAGCCTGAAGAAATATGGTTTTGTTGTTATAATCCACATGAGATTTGGACAAAGTTGTGTTACATTCAGGTTGGATCATACATGAATCCAACTAGGCCCTCAGGACTAAAAGGCTAATAACTCACAGACTGGGTGTTTGATCGACACGTCGTTTATTGCATTGAGACCCATATGACGTGGTGAACCTCTGAGATACTTATTAGTGGGACTTTTTGGCAGTTGAAAAATTGACTCTTGGCTTGAGGAGTGGACCCTCCCGGAATCAAACATGCTTTGTGGAAACCTTGTGGCTAGCTATGCTCCAACTTCTGTTCCTAGATCATGTGTTGCTCCGACAGAATAGTTGGTCATGGATCTTGCGTGGGTCTGACAGCTCTGAATACTATTCCAAGATCGCGTGTGGGTCTGACAGTTCTGAATTCTATTCCTAGATCATGTTTTGGTCCGACAGCTCTGACTAGTGTTCCTGGATCCTGTGTGGGTCCGACAGTTCTAACTTTTGTTCCTGGATCTTGTTTTGGTCCAATAGAATAGCTGGTCCTAGATCCTGTGGGGGTCCGACACCTCCAACTTCAGTTCCTGGATCATGTGTTGGTCCGACAGAATAGTTGGTCCTAGATCTTGTGTGGGTCTGACAGCTTAGATGTTTCAGTGGCTACTTCTGATCATATCTATCTCTCTACATAATTTGTATACCTGTGTGAGTTGAGTCAGTGACTTCTGTGTTTTCCTCATGATTGATATGGGTTACTTGATAACTTAGGTATATGTATGGTCATATACATAAGTAATGTCTATATTTTGATTTCATACTCTGTGGTTTATCCTTGTTTGATTTTGTGTGACCTTGAGGGTCTCGGGGTCCCTAATGAGTATTGTTATACTCAACCTTTCACGGGTTATGCCCGCATCTCATTGTGTTGGATGCAGACGATGGACAGCGCAGACTGAGACTGAGTGTACGAGGACTGGACGATACCCAGAGGTGGACCTCACGATGAGTCGGTACATGGAGGAGACTAATGGACGAGGAGTGTTGTGGAGGCTATCTGTACCAATCCTTCAGGTAGGATCCGTGGTGGACGATCTGGGAGATTCTCTTCACCTTTCAGTTGTTTTATCTCTTTCAGTTTCCTTATACTTTACAGTTAGGCTTGTATTTCTGGACCCTTTAATTTTCAGCACTCCTTTGTATATAGATTCACTTAGTTTTTTTCTTCCAGCTTATACTCTAGTTGTGTGTGTTTATAGTTTATAAAGTCAATGCCTTCCCAGTTTTAGGGATTTATGCCTTTGATGCTAGTCGCCAGCACCTGGCCTATGGAAGGGGGGCTTGGGGTAGTCACGGCATTGGCCTCGAGGGACGGGTTGTGGAAATTGGTATGAGAGGAGTCGGTTCTACTGCAGAACTTAGGACTCTGATCTTTATTTTCTGTGAAGCAACAGTGTTAAGAATAATGAGTGTGGTATTCAGTCCAGGGAGTCCAGTGTTGGTGTGTCGGTCGATGTATCCATACACCAAGACCCTGACTTCTGATTTCCGACTCAGTGCACAAAAACTCTAATTGTGTATATGTTTCAATAGTTTTATTTGTGATCTCTTTGATTCATCTCACCAGGTATAACATATTGATCGTGGCACACCTGTATCTTTTCAGGATGGCCCCACGTAGATAGTGTAACGACCTGAAATTTTGAATGAATTTTTGTTTCCTAATTTTGTGTATTATTTTAGTTTATACTCAATAAAAATATTTTCTTTAATTAATGAAGTGAATATAATTAAAAAGAGATTGTTGGGTTTCGACTGCTATTTGATCATTGGTCAATATGCCCGTTGGTCAATATGACCGTTGGAAACTAAATGTTGGGATTGTTGTCTCTAAATACCAGTGATCTTGGTTAATTAATACAGAAATATGATTTGATGGCCTTATCCAGTAGTATCAGGTTGATCGAAGCCCATCTGACAAAACATGTGAAGGTGGTATCACCATTGGGCTTTGCTCTGGACCAAACCCATGTCAAATTTCATCGTGTGAAGCTGGAGCGGAATCGCTTCAAGCTTATAGAAATCACTACTCGGGAAAAGTTGGTTGACCCACCCTCGGATTCTCTCACCTTAGCACACCTTACACTTAGGCCCTATGCTGGGGTTATAAGGGGCTATGTAATGAGACCTTACCTGCTTTTTTTAATCCTTTGATATAAATAAAAATTGTAATTTCTTCTTATGGTGAAGTTTATGAATCTCAAGTGTCCAGATAAATATTGGATGTATATTATTGATAAATTTTGGAAAAAAGATATTTTAAAATATTTCTGAAAACCTTAAATAATTAAAAATGTGTAATTATTTGCAAAAAATGGTTTATATAGTTGTGTTCAGTATGAAATTTAGAGTCTAATAAGATCAACTTAATTTTTGGTGAATATTAATTTATGAATAGTGATTTTACGCTTAGGAATAGTAATGTGACCAAATGGATTAGTAATCTTACTTAAAGAAAGTATTAATATAATTTAGGCACCTTGATTAAGTAATGTAATTCAATAAAATAGATAAATGACTGTTTCAGAAATTATTAGTCAAGTATTAGTTTTTTTAGGTGAATAGTGTTTTTAAATAAAAATTAAATTAAAATTATTTATAAAATTATTTTTATAAAATGGAGTTCATTTTTGAATTTAGATCATCGATATTAGTTTAAGGTGATTTTTGGGGATTTTTCTGAAAAAAATGAATTTTTGGTAAATAGTGAAAATACAGCTTTTAGTTCTGGGTGTTTAATGACGTCATTAAGGATGTAATAATTATGTAATCATTTTGGTAGAATTTTGAATAGTAATATAAGTTATTAGGTGTCCCAAGTGGCCAATACCATGGGAAAGCCCATAGTTTTTCCAATACCACCGATGAGGTGTCCGTTGGTAATTAATGACTTGTCCCCTCGCTTCTCCTATAACTACCAAGTCATTCCCTCATCCTTTTCATTTCCAAATCCTCTTCAACGAAGTTCTGGTCTCCTTACCTCCCATGGAGTCCTCCCAAGGTTCCCTCAAGCCTCCCAATATCCCGACCTTCAAGCTTTCAAAGTTACTCTTCAAGGTAAGGGATTCTATCACCCTCCTTTTTTAAGTCATGACTTCCTTTATGTTGTGTCTTATATTTTCCATCCCTTTATGTTGAGGGTATGTTATTATGTGTTATTATTAGATCCCATTTCATATCCAAATGATGATATACCCTTTCTTCTCTTATCAAATTGTTTTCTGAATTTTTATGTGACGACGTTAAGCTGTCGAATTTCTCGTAAAAGAAATCACATATTCTCTTTTCTTTCATGTTTCATTTTCATGTGGTATGTCATTAAAATACCCATACCATGATCTTATTCTGTAACCATAATTTATTATTAATTATTTATGAGTGGGTTACCCTTTTCCCCTATCTTTTCAATGTTTTCTAAAACCATGTTATATAGTCGTTAGGCTGCCGAAATTTCATCTCAAAATTTCTATCACTTTCTCTCCAGAAATTCTCTTATTTTATTTATGTGAATACCAATACCTATTTAGTTTCATTGGGTGTTCATAAATGTATAAATATAATGTATTTTATTCTGGAATTTACATACATATAACCCTCACTCCCTTTCCATGGATTATAAATGACATAATGATCTTATTTTTTAAGAACTATTAAAATGTCACGATCTTGAAATGAACCTTGTTTCTTATATTATCTATGGGTTATTTATGAAATGTTTGATTATAATTTATGTGGATCACATGTAAGTAAATATATATTAAGGGTGCGCCCTGATAGCCCTCCAATGCATTGGGTAAAGATTTAATCTCTAGAGATGACAAATTTCACGATACCTTGGTGAATAACCTTGGTAATTTTTATGACACCGTGGGGATGGACCTTGGTGATATGTTCATGAATGTATAAATGAAATGTTGTAGCCACATATTCACATTATGTTTCAAGTTCTTTTCATTATGATATTCCTATACTTCCATTTATCATATCTTTATGTAGTTATTCAAGTTCTTATTGATATCACAAGTACACGGATTCCCTTGTTTACCCTTACTGGGCCTTCTGCTCAACCTTTCCTTTGATATATATCTCCAGGATATGAAAGGCAGTAACTATACTTAGTATGATCTTGTGATGAATCCTTACAGGTGGATTATAATAATATTTTATGTTGTATTCAAGTTTTATTGTTCCTGATTTCCAAGACACTAGACTTTAAAGATCCTCTGTATGTAAAATGTAATGAAAAGTTATGTATTAAAATGGCAGGATGCCACAGTTGGTATCAGAGTGTAGTTTAGTTGTTTATGGACATTAATCTATGAAAACATTAGGAAGAACCCTATAGAAAAGTTTAAATATAGAGAAAACTTCCTGGTATTTTGGTGAGTATTGATTATGTGGTTTATCAAACAAATACATCGTTGTCTGGATTCGAACAGGTAGAGGTGGCTCTGGCACCGATGTATATAGGGATAAAACCCGAAAACACCGCTTTCAGCTAGAGTCGAAAGGGAACTAGTGCACAACAACGGGCCTTGCTGTAATCTTCATTATGACACTCCCAGAGGATATGTTTGGTTAATCTCAAGCTTTTTATGAATCATTATGAAGGAATTCTAGAGAAATATAATTGTTTAAGCATGAAGTTTTGAGACGTAGAATCTTTTATAGTTAAAATATTTTTAAATGAAATAAGTTTCTCACTAAGATTTTATTATTTTAGAAAATAGCAGGAAATAGGAGGAACCGTGCAAATGGTGACAGCAATGGACCATGCGCTAATGGCCCTTTGATGGAAGCCGGAATGGAAAAATTCCTGCGAATGATGAACCAACTGACTCAAGTTATGAGTAATAACTTTAATCAAGCTAAGAGGCCGATCTCACCATGAAGGGAACAACATTCTATTGAGTCCTTTATGTTCCAATGACCACCAACCTTTTGTGGATCATATGACCCATTGATTTCTGAGCAATGGATCATCTCTATAGAGAATATCTTTTCTGTGCTACGTTGTTCAGATCAAGAGAAGGCCACCCTGGCTGTCTATTTCTTACAGGGATAAGTCGATCAGTGGTGGGAACTGATCAAAAACACGAGGCAAATAGTGGAAGATGAAGCTATGGAGTGGGGAGAGTTCATAGGGATCCTTTTTAGTAAGTATTTATCTCATTCCATGAGAACAAGAATGAATAAAGATTTTCTTGAGCTAAAGCAGAAGGAGAATGAATCTATGGGAAGCTAAGAGATGAAATTCAAAAGGCTTTAACGATATACCTCTAGCTTTATCATGGATTTTAACGGTAAGGTTGATAGATTCTCTGGTGGACTGAGACATCATATACGAAAGAATGTAGCCAACTGAGATTATGATAGCTACGAGGAGATCGTGTGAAGTGCGATAAAAGTCGAGCTAGAGTTTAGTGAGATGTAGTGGTCTCATAAATCCAATGACAAGAAGATATCGATGAAGCCCAACTTATGGAGGACTTTTGATCAGGGAAGAGGAGGAAATCAAGTGAAACTTTCCAGGTGTAATAAATGTGGGAAGAAGCGTTCGGGGAACTGCCTGCTTGGGAGTGGGATGTGCTACAAGTGTGGCAAGGATGTACACATTGCGAGGAATTGTCATGGTGAGGTGAAACCTCAACTTACAAACACAAACGACAAGGGGAAGATGGCGCATGCCCGAACTAATGTCTAGTGCTTCATGTGTGGACAACGTGGGCACTTTTCCAATCACTGTCCAAATCCGAGGGCAGTGGAGGGGAACCACCATCAGCCTCAGCAAAAGCCAAATGATCAAGTCCGTGCTTTTGCTATCGTGACAGCTGAAGTCAATGCTCTAAATGATGTGGTAGCAGGTACTCTTTTTGTCCTCTCAAATCTATCAAATACTTTGTTTTATTTTGGTTCTACGCATTCCTTTATTTCCTCCATGTTTGCAAGGAATTTAGAATCAACCCCTGAATTGCTAAAAGTAGAGTTGTCAGTAAAGACTTCTAGTGGGACTATCCAAGAATCATCATTATTTAGAAACTCTAGTATTTACTTTAGTGGGAACAATATTATCGTGAATCAAGTTGTCATTCCCATGATGGAATTCGAAATTATACTAGGGATGGATTGGATCTCAAATTATAATGCTATGATCAATTGTAGAAGCAAGGAAATATCATTAGTCTTGAATGGAAAACCAACAGTAGTCTTCCAAGGAGAGATATATCAACCTTATCTTTTTCTAAAAGAACCCCCTATTCCTTATTTATGGAGTTGATTCGTAAAGAAGAAGAAGGCGGTGAGAGTTTGATGATAGAAAATTTCCCCATCATCCAGGAATACGTTGATGTATTTTCGGAGGAGTTTCCTGGACCTCCCCAAGAAAGATAGGTAGAGTTCTCCATCAAACTCATACATGGATCTCATCTGATATCAGAGACCCCGTATAGGATGGAAAATGTAGATCTGGAGGAATTAAAGAAACAACTCCAAGATCTTTTGAAGATGGGGTTTATCCGACCAAGTGTGTCTCCTTGGGGAGGACATGTTCTCTTTGTGAAGAACAAGGATAGATCGATGCGGCTATGCATTGCTTATAGAGAACTGAATGGGATCACGGTGAAGAACAAATACCCTTTTCCGAGAATTGATGACTTATTTGACCAACTTTTTGGGGCTCAATTATTCTCTAATATTGACCTTAGATCTGGTTATCATCAATTGAGGGTGACAAAAAAAGATATTCCAAAAACTGCCTTTCGATCAAGATATGGGAATTATGAGTTTATTGTTATGGCATTCGGACTGACTAATGCACCTTCTATTTTTATGGATTTGATGAATAGAGTCTTTTAGGACTACCTTGATAACTTTGTGGTAGTTTTTATTGATGATATTCTGACATATTCTAAAAGTCACGAGGAGCATGAAGATCATCTGAGGGTTATTTTGCAAACTCTGTGGAAGGAGAGGATTTTTGGAAAGTTCAGTAAATGTGATTTCTGGTTACAACAAGTCGCTTTCTTACGGCACATTGTAACCAATGTGGGAATCACAGTTGACCCTATAAAGACAAAAGTTGTATAGGAGTGGCATCAACCTACAATAATAACTGAGATTCGTAGTTTTCTTGGATTATCGGGATATTAGAGGAGGTTTTTGAAAAACTTTTCATGGATTTCTAATCTATTAACCAAGATAACTCGAAAAGGGGTCAAGTTCATCTGGACAAAAGAGTGTGAGGAAAGTTTCCAAGAGCTAAAGAAGAGATTGGTTACTACACCTGTGTTAACTCTGCCCTCAAGTAGAGAAGGATTCGTTTTTTAGCGATTAATCTCTAAAAGGTCTTGGGTGCATCCTCATTCAAAATGACAAGGTCATTGCTTATGCATCTCAATATTTGAAGATTCATGAGTAGAATTATCCTACGCATGATCTAGAGTTGACTACAGTCATTTTTTCTTTGAAGATAAGAAGGCACTATCTTTATGTGGAAAAATGTGATATATACATAGATCATCAAAGTTTGAAGTATATTTTCACACAAAAGGAATTGAACATGTGACAAAGGAGATGGTTGGAACTTCTTAAATACTATTATTTTTCAATTCATTATCACCCTAGAATAGAAACAAAGTTGTTGATGCATTAAGTAGGAAAGACCCAGTTGTTCTTTCCATGATGAGGATTCAAAAAGATCCTTTGATCAATGACCTAGTAAATCTGGACATGGGAATTATAAGGAATAAGACATTATCAACCCTAACCCAAATGATTTCACAACCGTCATTACTAGAGAAGATCAAGAAGGATTATAAATAAGATCTTTTGTTATAAGAGAAGATTGAGGATGTAAAGGATGGAATGTTTCCTGAGTTCAATATTGATCAAGAAGGTGTATTGAAATTTCGTACAAGACTATGTGTTCCATCAATTCTGGAAATAAAGAAGAAGCTGATGGATGAAGCTCAAATCTCTACTTTCTCTATACATCCTGGAAGCACAAAAATGTATAGGGACCTTCGTGATCATTATTGGTGGGATAATATGAAAAGGGAGACTGTTGACTACACTTCAAGGTTCCTAGTATGTAAGCAAGTGAAGGCAGAGCGACAACATCCAAAAGGGATATTGTAACCACTACCCATACTAGCATGGAAGTGGGAAAATATCACTATGGACTTCATCACTCATCTTCCGAGAACTCCCAAAGGAAATAATGTGATTTGGGTTATTGTGGATCATCTCACCAAGACTACCCATTATATCTCTAACCAGTAAGATTTATCTCTTGATCAAATTGTCAGGATTTACGTGAAGGAAGTGGTAAGGCTGCATGGAGTTCCACTTTCTGTCGTATCTGATCATGATCCAAGGTTCACATCAAAATTCTGTAGAAGTCTTCAACAAACTCTAATCACTGAATTTAATTTCAGTATGGCCTATCACCCCCAAACTGATGTCCAATCTGAAAGGACTATTCAAAAACTTGAGGACATGTTGAGAACGTTCTCATTGGAATTTAAAGGTGGATGGGATCAACACCTCTCTTTAGTTGAGTTCTCTTACAACAACAGCTTCCACTCGAGCGTTCAAATGGAACCCTATAAATCTCTATATGGGAAGCGATGTAGAACTCCTACTTGTTGGGATGAAGCTAGTGAAAGAAAGCTTCTTGGGCCTTATCTTGTGCAAGAGATGACAGAAAAATTCCATGCCATCCAAAAACACATTAAGGCTACTCAGAGTTGGAAAAAGAGCTATGCTGACAACCGTCGAAGGGAGTTGGAGTTTGATGTCGGTGATAAGTTCTTTCTTCGAATTTCACCTTGGAAGAGATTCATGAGGTTTGGGAAGAAAGGGAAGCTTAGCCCTAGATACATTGGCCCCTATGAAATCCTTGATCGTGTGGGATCAGTGGCCTATCGGCTTGCACTTCCTACAAATATAGCACAAGTTCACAATTTTCTCCATGTATCCCTCTTGAGGAAGTACATACCTAACCCTTCACATGTACTAAACTCAGAGGTGGTACAACTAGAACATGACCTCTCTTATGAGGAGCAGCCGGTGGAGATCTTGGCTCGTAGAGACAAGGTTCGATGTAACAGGACTACCCAACTTGTTAAGGTGTTGTGGAGAAACCACAAATATGAAGAAGCCACGTGGGAACTAGAGGAGTCTATGAGGTAGAAGTACCCACACCTTTTCTTGTCTGAGGTTACTAGTTAAAATTTTGGGGACGAAATTTCTTAAGGGGGGAAGAATGTAACGACTCGAAATGTTGAATGAATTTTTGTTTCCTAATTTTATGTGTTATTTTAGTTTATACTCAACAAAACTATTTTCTTTAATTAATGATGTGAGTATAATTAAAATGAGACCGTTGGGTTTCGACTGTTATATGATCATTGGTCAATATGACCATTGGTCAATATGACCATTGGTCAATATGATTGTTGGGAACTAAATGTTGTGATTTTTGTCTCTAAATACAAGTGATCTTGGTTAATTAATACAGAAAGAAGATTCAATGGCCTCATCCAGTAGTCTCGGGCCGATCAAAGCCCATCTAACAAAACTTGGGAAGGAGGTAGCACCACGGTATTTGCTCTGGACCAAACCCAAGCTGAACTTCATCGTGTGAAGTTGGAGCGGAATTGCCTTCGGAAGATGTTCAAGCTTATAGAAATCACTACTCAGGCAATGTTGGCCGAGCCACCCTCGGATTCTCTCACCTTAGCACACCTTACACTTATCTCCTATGCTAGGGTTATAAGAGGCTATGTAATGAGACCTTAGATTCTTTAGGTAATCCACTGATATAAATATAAATTTTCATTTCTTCTTATGGTGAAGATTGTGAAACTCAAGTGTCCAGATAAATATAGGATGTATATTATTGATAAATTTTGGAAAAAGATATTTTAAAATATTTATTAAAAACATAAATAATTAAAAATGTGTAATGATTTTAAAAAAATGGTCTCCTATAGTTGTGTTCAGTATGAAATTTAGAGTCTAATAAGATCAACTTAATTTTTGGGTGAATAGTAATTTATGAATAGTGATTTTCGGCTTAGGATTAGTAATGTGACCAAATGGATTGGTAATATCACATAAATAAAGTATTAATATAATTTAGGCACCTTTATTAAGTAATGTGATTCAATAAAATCAGTAAATGACTATTTCAGAAATTTTTAGTCAAGTATTAGTTTTTTCAGGTGAATAGTGTTTTCTAACTAAAAATTAAATTTAAAATATTTTGAAAATTATTTTTATAAAATGGAGTTCATTTTTGAATTCAGAGCATCGAAATTAGTTTAAGGTGATTTTTGGTGATTTTTCTGGAAAAAAAATGAATTTTCGATGAATAGTGAAAATACAGTTTTTAGTTCCGGGTGTTTAATGACGTTATTAAGGATGTAATAATTATATAATAATTATTTTCAACTTATTAATAGTAATATAAGGTATGATTTGTCCCAATAGTCCAATACCATGGGAAAATACCATGGGCAAGCCCATGGTTTTGCCAATACCACCGATGAGGTGTCCCTTGGTCATTAATGACTTGTCCCCTCACTTCTCTTATAAGTACCAAGCCTTTCCCTCATCCTTTTCATTTAAAAATCCTCCTCAACGATTTTCTGGTCTCCTTACCTCCCAATGAGTCCTCCCAAGGTTTCCTCAAGCATCCCAAGGTCCCGACCTTCAAGCTTTCGAAGTTACTCTTCAAGGTAAGGGATTCTCTCACCCTCCTCTTTTAAGTCATTACTTATTTTATGTTGTGTATTATATTTTACATCTCTTTATGTTGAGGGTATGTTCTTATATGTTCTTATTACTACCCATTTCATTTCCAAATGATCATAGACCCTTTCTTCTCTCATCAATTTGTTTTCTGAATTTTTATGTGATGCTGTTAAGTTGCAGAATTTCTCATAAAAGAAATTGCATCTTCTCTTTTCTTTCATGTTTTCTGGTCATGTGGTATGTCATTAAAATATACATATCATGATATCATTCAGTACCCATAATATATTATGAATTATTTATGAGTGGGTGACCCTTTTCCCCTCTCTTTTCAATTTTTTCTAAAGCCATGTTATATAGCCGTTTGGCTGCAGAAATTTCGTCTCAAAATTTATATCCCTTTCTCTCCAGAAATTCTCTTGTTTTATTTATGTGAATACCAAGACCTATTTAGTTTATTTGGGTTTTCATAAATATATAAATATAATTCATTTTATTCCGTAATTTACATACATATAACCCTCACTCCCTTTTCATGGGTTATAAATGACATAATGATCTTATTTTTTTAAGAACTTTTAAAACGTCACGATCTTGAAATGAAACTCATTTCTTATATTCTCCATGGGTTATTTATGAAATGTTTGATTATGATCTATGCGGATAACATGTAAGTAAATACATATTAAGGGTTCTCCCTGATAGCGCTTCAATGCATTGGGTAAATATTTAATCTCTAGAGATGACAAGTTTCACGATACCTTGGTGAATAACCTTGGTAATTTTTATGACACCTTGGGGATGGACCTTGGTGATATGTTCATGAATGTCTAAATTAAATTTTGTAGCCACATATTCAAGTTATGTTTCAAGTTCTTTTCATTATGATATTCCTATACTTCTATTGCTCATATCTTTATGTTGTTATTCAAGTTCTTATTGATATCACAAGTACACTGATTCCCTTGTTTACCCTTACTAGGCCTTCTGCTCACCATTTCCTTTGATGTATGTCTCTAGGATATGAAAGGAAGTAATTGTACTTAGTATGATCTTATGATGAAGCCTTACATGTGGATTAGAAGAATGTTTTATGTTTTATTCAAGTTTTATTATTCCTGATTTCCAAGACACTAGACTTTAAAGATCCTATGTATGTAAAATGTAATGAAAAGATATGTACTAAAAAGGAGGGATGCCACAGATAGACAGCCAGGGTTCCGAGAGATGTATGAGATGGAAGACCACCGAGAAAAGAGGCCTTGATGTAGGTCCCCATCACAGCGGAGGCACCAGCGGTACCACTTCCCATTCGGCCACCGACGCCACCAGCCCCAGCAGCAGACGATGCACGCCATTTGAGCACGTTGCATGTGTTCCAGCGCCAGAGGCCACCCAGGATCAGGGGAGAGATAGACCCGCAAGAAGCAGAGGATTGGTTGGAGGTTGTGGTGAGAGTATTTAGACTAGTAGGGACACTAGCAGACTTCATGGTGATCCTTTTTGCAAGTCTTCTTCAGGAAGAAGAAGGCAGATGGTGGAGTCTGATACTCCAGGTGCACGATGAGGTGACACTTCTCTGGGAAGACTTCGAGAGCCTATTTTGAGTGGAGTTTGTCCTATCCACCCTATGTGTGGTGCGGATATAGGAGCTACTGTATCTACAGCATGGTAGCATGTTAGTGGGAAAGTACTCAGTGAGGTTCACCGACCTCTCGCACTACTCCATAGATATGTAGCGGGACCCATTCTTCAGGGCTCAGACCTTCGATCAAGGGCTTAGGCAAGAGATCAGGGCTTTGATGATCTCCCTCAGCATCCCGATGTAGGTGGGGGTGTTGGGGCGAGCCCTCCCAGTAGAGATTATCCTTGCTGAGCAGTCTCTAGCAGCGAGACCCATCACTAGTCGACATGTAGTAGAGTCTTCTGCAGTTGGCAGTAGACATATGTCGCAGAGATCCAATCGGACCAGGACATCTGGTGGACGACCTCAGGATAGGGGTTCAGTTGTGCAAGGTACACAAGACAGAGCCAGTCATGCTAGGAGCGGGTAATGTTACTCTTGCGGCGGGCAGGGTCACATGGATCGTGACTGTCTAACCCGCCGTACTGACGATCAACAAACAATATAAGGACCACCCAAGCAGAGACAGAGATTCGATCAAGGAGGACCACAGGGAGAAGGAGGACGTGGTAGAGGAGATGTTTGTGCAACTGGTGGTGGACGACAATTCGAGGTGTTACCACCACCACCACCAGGAGGTCCACCCCGACCATAGCGAGCATGTGGACAAGCGAGAGCTCAGTTTCAGGCATCTGAATCATATGAACATGGTTCTCTGGAGATGATTCGAGGTATGATCTGTGTCTACTCCACCTTAGTTGCATTACTTATAGACACAGGTGCCAGTCACTCTTTTATTGCCATTGCCCTCGTTCGGAGCTTGGAGATTTCTACGGAGCCATTGGCTCAATCTTTACGGCTAGAGACTCCTACGGAAGCATACTCGACGATTATGCACTGGTGCTGGTAGTGTGATCTTACTCTAGGTGGTGAGAGCTTCGGCTGGGATCTCCTCATAGCGGTGTCGAGGCCTTACGACGTCATCTTGGGTATGGACTTTTTATCTATAGTCCATGCTCATATTGACTGTATTAGGCAATGTGCGGTGTGTCTACATGGATGGGACTAGGTTTACCTTCATCGGTGAGAAGGGAGCCTTTTCAGCACAAGACTGACTTACTTGGAAGAGGGTACAGCCGATCACTCATCATTTGGCCTGCCTTACCCTCGGAGTAGTAGATGTGGAGATTCTGAGCTATCCTATAGTAGTGGACCAGTACGAGGATGTTTTCCCTGATAATTCCCTAGGTCTACCTCCTCGTAGAGAGGTGGAATTCTACATTGACATGTACCCCGGGACAGAACCGATATCTACTCTAGAATATCGGATGGCTCCTGCTGAGCTTTGTGAGCTACGGGTACAGTTGGAGGACTTGTAGGGGAAGGGATTCATCCGGCCTAGTGTTTATCCCTGGTCAACCCTAATTATGTTCACCAAGAAGGCAGATTGGAGCTTGAGGCTTTTTGTCGACTACATTTACCTAAACCAGTTGACCATGAAGAAAAAGTACCCACTTCCGAAGATTGACGACCACTTTGATCAGCTGAAGGGAGCATGGTTGTTCTCGAAGATAGACCTCAGACCAGGCTATAACTAGCTAAGATTTCGAGACAAGGATGTGCAGAAGACGACCTTCAAGTGTCAGTACGACGACTACAAGTTTTTTGTTATGCCTTTCAGTGTAACCAACGCTCCAGTAGTGTTCATGGGACTCGTGAATAGGATCATCCAGCCATACCTCGATCGCTTTGTCATAGTCTTTATCAACGACATTCTGATCTTCTCGAACACTGAGAAGGAGCATGCCTACCATTTTTAGGTAGTACTGGACACACTCCGAGAGCACCGGATTTATGGTAAGCTCTCGAAGTTCCAGTTTTAGATCCGAGAGGTTCACTTTTTGGGACATGTCATCTCAGAGGCTGGATTTGCAGTAGATCCAGTGAAGATCGAGGTGGTACTTTCTTGGGAGCCAACCCAGGAGTGTGACGGACGTACAGAGATTCATGGTTTTGGCTGGTTTTTACTGGAGTTTTTTGCCAGACTTCTCCAGAGTTACAGCACCACTGTCATCCTTGACAAAGAAGGGGAAAACCTTCATGTGGTCGAAGAGATTCCAGACGAGCATTCAGGAGATGAGGTAGAGGCTGACTAGTGCCCCTATCTTGAGGATTCTAGAGGAGGGTGTAGGGTACGTAGTCTACTACGATGAATCAGGGACCAGAATCAGGTGTATCTTGATGAATGAGAGAGTAGTGATCACATATGGTTCTCAATAGTTGAGAAAACACGAGCAGAACTACGCCAACCATGACCTGGAGTTAGCAGTAATGGTATTCGCCTTGAAAATGTGCCAGCACTATCTGATGGGTGAGCATTTCATAGTCTACTCTAACCACAAGAGTCTCAGGTATATTCTCTCTTATAATGAAATGAACATGAGACATTGATGTTCGCTTGAGTTCCTCCAGGACTATGACTTCGAGATAGTTTATACTCTTGGGAAGGGGAACGTTGTTGCAAATGCACTCAACAGAAGGACCGGTATATGGCTGTTAGGTGATTCCACGGAGTAGATGGCTTCTTTACAGATATCCTTTGTGGATAAAGATAGAGCATCCTTTCTTCAGTCTCTTACAGTAACTCCCCCACTTCTTCAGCGAGTTAGGAAGGCACGGCATGGGGACATTGACTGCGAGACATGACGTGCTCAGATATCCGCAGGACTGGCACCTGATGGATTTTCTAAAGGTGGGGAGCACGTTATCCTCTTCAAAGGACAAACTATGGTTCCAGTGTCACTTCAGGAGGAATTTTTTAAGGAGTTTCACACATCCCCTCTAGAGGTACATCCAGGAGTGGTGAAGATATACCAGGACCTTTGACGACAACACTGGTGTCCAGGTTTGAAGAAGGCGGTAGGAGAGTTTGTCTCTCAATGCCACACTTGTCATCAAGTAAAGGTGGAGCATCAAGTACCAACAGGCTTATTAGAACTTTTAGAGGTTCCAGAGTGGATGTGGGATGGGATATCTATGGATTTCGTGATGGGTCTTCCACCTACATCCAGGAGTCATGATTAGATTTGGGTGATCGTTGACTGACTCACCAAGTTGGCCCACATCCTACCGATCAGAGGGTAGGGTTCAGTAGAGAGCATGGAAAATATCTATTTGCAGAAGATTATGCGGCTACATGGTATACCCTCGAAGATTGTCTCTGATCGTGACACACGATTTACTTCCCGTCTATCGAAGGGGTTGCAGGAAGTTTTTGGGACGCAGCTTCGCTTGAGCACCGCCTTCCATCCTCAGATGGATGGTCAGAGCGAGCGGACCATTCAGACCCTCGAGGACATGCTCCGAGCATGTGTCCTTGAATTCGATCATAGCTGGGAGGATCACCTACCTTTTGTGTATTTTTCATGCAACAACAGCTACCACTCCACCATTGGGATGGAACCTTTTGAGGCGTTGTACGGGTGACCTTGCCGATCACCCTTGTGTTGGACTGACCCTGGGGATTCAGCACTGGTGGGACCAGAGATGGTACGAGCTACCACAGAGAAGGTGCAGATCATCCAGGAGTGGATGAAGACTGCATAGAGCAGGCCAAAGTTGTATGCTGACAGGAAACGGAGACCTCTAGAGTTCAAGCATGGCGATCATGTCTTTCTATGGGTCTCACCCCAGTGAGGTTTACGGAGATTTAGCCAAGGTGGTAAGTTATATCCACAATTCATCAGACCATTCTGGGTCCTCAAAAGAGTAGGCGAGGTGGATTACTGATTATCTCTTTCACCTCAATTGCATCAGGTGCATGACATCTTCCACGTATCTCAACTGAGGAGATACGTGAAGAACCCTTATCACATCATCGACCATGGAGAGATGGACATCGATGATGGGGCGAATTTCACACATGTTCCAGGGGAAATTGAGGATCCATAGGAGAGGGTCCTATGTGGATGGTCGATACCTCTGGTGCACATTCGTTGGCATCACGGGAACCTCTAGGAGAACACATGGGAGCGGGAGGCTCAGATGTGTGCTCAGGACCCCCATTTGTTCCCTTAGTTCGAGTTATAGCTTATGGGGACGTAAATCTATGAGGTGGGGAGAATGTAAAGACCCAGAATTTCTGTGGAATTTTTTTTCTTTAATACATGGTAATTTTAAGAGTCTACAAAAACTGACGGCAAGTGATTATGAGGCCCAATGTGCCTGTAATTAATTTTTGAAGTTTTTTTTGGGTACGTTCAGTAAACGTACGAGTGGGATTTTATAAATTTTGAATCAGTGCTTAGAATTGAAATCTGAGGGCACTGTTTATCTCACAGTTCTGGTATTTTCTTAAAAATACTTTCACCTCGATGGTAGATGGTTGGGAATAAAAGATAGTTTTTGGGTTTTACGTGGAATAATAAAATAAAATAAATTCATGTCTTATTTCATTTTGTTTATTTTAACCACCATGTGGAAGTTGGAGGTGGGGACCATCACACCTTAACCTCCCATGAGAGGTTATGGTGGTGGGGCCCACCCGAACCCAACCCCCCATGTGGGGATTAATGTAGTGGGGGCCACCCGAGTTGGAAGCCTCTTGAACATCCCATTAAGTGGGGAGAGCCTCTTGACCTCCCCACTTTATGGTTCCAATTCACTCAAATTAATTAATGGAGCATTAATTAATTAAATTGAGTATTTTTTAATATTTGGGACAACAATTAAATAATGGATTAACTAAATCCATTATTTTTGGTTGGCGTTTTCGTTTGGTGGAGTTTTGGGAAAAGGAGAGCTTGGGGGAAAAATAATTCTCCAACAAAGAACACTTCTTCCGCAAACGAAAAATGATCTTCAACCGGAATAAGGGAGGAAGTGCCATCCTTGAAGAACACTGACGACGTCATCATCGACTTCTTCATCTTCTTTCCCGATGTCAATGAATGGACGTCCGCCTTCCCGCGACATCGTCAACAAACAACGAATCCGAGGTAGGGGTTCAAGCTTATTAATTTTTGTGTGTTCTTCGTTTTCCGTCATGGTTTAGAATTCAGAGCCGCTTGATATCACCCCAATGCGAAGGGTTCGGTCCGAACAAACACGGCCCGACCCCTTCCCCTTTCTTATGTATTATGACACCTAACGTGGCATGTGTCTGGTTTTATCGTCTCTCATCAAATTTGTTTGCGGATCGAAGGTGGCATCCCGAGGAGTGCAGAACTTCTTCTGGAACGAGAATCGGGCCACCAGAACACATACGGTGACCCGAAAAATGTTCACAAATGAATGGTATGATAATCGACCCGCATGGATTGCGGGAGCGCAACCGCACCGCCGGAGGAGTAACCCATGGCCGATGGACCGTGGTGGTGCAGCAGCAGCTGGTGCAAGGTCAGTCACGAAGGAAGTCAGCGGCCCGAGCCTCCGGGATGCTGGAAAAGGCATGGTGCAACCACATCACGTGGTGGAATGAAGGAGGGCCACAGCCCTTGGCCACAGTGATGTCGCGGCGGATGGCACAAAGCTGTCCGTGATGAACACCGGCAGCCGAAGTCGTCGGGTCGCCGGAGGGGGCGCAACGCAATGTCGTCATGTGGAAGAAGGCTGGCCGCTCTGCAAGCCAGAAGGAGCGGGACTCAGTGGGTCCTGTATGACATGGACTGGTACCTGAACAGCTTAGCCATTCGGGATCCCGGGGTCGCGACTTCCCCCTGGACGCAGCTAGGATGGACCCCACGGGCCGCCAAGACGCCGGGACGGACCCAGCACGGGCCGGGCCACCCCCGCGGACAGGGTCGCCCCCACGGACCGGGTCCGACCTGAGGACCAGGTCGGTCCGACTGGGCCAGACCGTACCTAGACCCGTTTTGACCCGATTTCACCTTTTCACCCATAACATGGGCTACGGGTGTCTGATTAATGAACTGTCTGCGGTGACAGAAATCTTGGATCAAGACAGTTCTTTCGGTATACCCCACTTGAGGTTTGGACATAGTAGGGGTATGGTCAGGTTGGATCATACATGAATCCAATCATGCCCTTGGGAGTAAAAGGCTAATAACTCACAGAACGACGTCCGATCGATGCGACGTCTGTTGTGTTGAGAATCCTATGATGTGTCGGACCTCTGAGATACTTCTTCATGGGACTTTGGGGTAGTTGACGAATCGACTCTTGGATTTAGGAGAGGACCCTCCCAGAATCAAGCATGCTTTGTGGAAACCCTATGGTTGGTTGTGCTCCAACTTCTGTTTCTAGATCATGTGTTAGTCCGATAGAATAGCTGGTCCTAGATCCTATGTGGGTCTGACAGCTCCGACTACTATTCCTGGATCCTGTTTGGGTCCGAGAGTTTTGACTTCTGTTCCGAGATCATGTGTTGGTCCGACAGAATAGCTGGTCCTGGATCCTGTGTGGGTCCGACAGCTTTGACTACTGTTCCTGGATCCTATGTGAGTCTGACAATTCTGACTTCTATTCCGGGATCATGTGTTGGTCCGATAGAATAGCTGGTCCTGGATCTTGTGTGGGTCTGACAGCTCCAACTTCTGTTTGTGGATCATGTTTTGGTCCGACAGAATAGCAGGTCCTGGATCTTGGGTGGGTCCGATAGCTCAGATGATTCAGTGGCTAAATCTGATCATCTCTATCTCTCTACATAAGTTGTATACCTGTGTGACCTGAGCCAGTGACTTCTGTGTTTTCCTCATGATTGAGATGGGTTACTTGGTAACTTAGGTATATGTATGGGCATATACCTATGTAATGTAAATCCATTGATTTTATACTATTTGGTTTATCCTTGTTGTATTTTGTGAGACCTTGAGGGTCTCGAGGTCCCTACTGAGTATCGTTATACTCACCCCTTCACGGGCTATGCTCGCACCTCATTGTGTTGGATGCAGATGATAGACAGCGCTGACCGAGGTTGAGCGCATGAGGACTGGACGGTACCCGGAGGTGTACCTCACGACGAGTTGATACCCAGAGGAGACTGATGGATGAGGAGTGCTGAGGAGGCTATCTGTACCTACCCTTCAGGTAGGATCCATGGTGGACAATCCAGGATATGCTCTTCACCTTTATGTTGTTTTTTCCCTTTCAGTTTCCTTATACTTTACAGTTAGGATTGTATTTCCAGCCCCTTTACTTTTCAGCACTCCTTTGTATACAGTTTTACTTAGTGTTTTGCTTCCAGCTTATACTATGATTGTGTGTGCTTACATTTTATAAAGGAAATGCCCTCCCAATTATAGGGATTTATGCTTTTGGTGATATTATCCAGCCCATGGCCTATGGAATGGGGGCTTGGGATATTCACGGCACGGGCCTCGAGGGACGGGTCGTGACACCCACTCTCCATTTCAAGAACAAATTATTCTTCATAATTAGTAATAAATATAAATAATAATCTTTATAAAATAATTGTATTGAATGAGAAATATATATTTATTATTAATTCCCAAGTTAATCAAATAAATTTCAAGGAAGAAATGAATATATAATGGTATACAGTTTAGGAAATAGTAATATACATGATAAATGATAGTGATTATTTGGGTAAATTCATTATATATGATCATATTAAAATGAATATTTCACATGTACTAACAAGAAATTCATGGAAGTGAATATAAATACATTATATGGATAAATAATTAAAATCTCATTCGGAGAAAGGATATGTATTCTATCAATACAAAATTACTGATTTGTATTAAAAATTGAGGGTTATTTTCATTAATAAATAAAATAAAAACATAAAAAATATTCTTGACGAAAATATCATATTATTTAAAAATCCTATTGAAAATTTTTTCTTTGAAAGTCTCTTTTAAAAACATTTTCCTGAAAATTAAACCATTTAATGTTACAAAATATGTTTCAATTAAATGAATAAAGAAATATTTATACATGTCATAAGATATAAAGTGAAATGTTTCATTTTCAAGGTTAGAAGTGTTAGAAAAATCCCTTGTTGGGAAAGTGATAAGAAGAATCCATCAAAAAAACCATTAACATTAAAAATTAGAAAAAATTTCATTAAAAAGTCATTTTTAATGATATCAAAAACACTTTTGGAAAAATAATTTCGAAGACATGTTTTTTATAATCCAATTTTATCTCCATCTAAAAAGAGGAATGAGGTCGTGGTTTCATAAAACATTTTCTAAAACTTATGAGTTATAAAGAGGGATAAATTATACTAATACATGATAATGGTGATGAATAACCATAGGTTATTAAAATTAAATGGTTTATTGAAAAATTATCCCATAATATCATTTAATTGAAATTCTAGTACAAAAAATCTAGAATATAATGACACTGTAAAATAAACCCATATAATGATATAACATTGATGTTAGAATCAATAAATTATTATATTATGTGTAACAAATATAAATGAACATAATGTATGTATGTATAAAAAAATAGAAATTAAAAAAATTCACACATAATCTAATAATAATGAAGACAATGATGATGTAATATAACTCAATTAAAAGAAATTTTGTTATGAAATTCTATTACATTGGTCAAATTTTAACTCAAATGCCCCTAAAAAATAAATTCTAGTTTAAAATTAAAATACCATGATGTTATAACTATTTTGGATATTACATATCAAAATGGTAATTATAAACAATATATAAATGATATTATATTTATAATAATTAAATATTTTACATGGAAGGAAATTGAGAACAGAATCCCTCACCTTGTGTTTCTTTTTGGGTTTACATAATTTAAATTCATTTATAAAAAAAAATTATGTTAAAATTTTAATTTCATGATAGCATTTTACATTTTTATCATTACATTTATTTTAATTTTTACTATATTATATACAGAACATAATAAATTATTCTTATATCGTGTTTTTTTACCAAAATCAGTTTATGTGTCAAAAACAACTTTGGTTGGTCAACAATGGTAAAGTGAGTAAGGATATAATATAAATACAATAATTATCATGAAATAATTATCATATATTTAAATGAATTATACTTTTATAATGATTCATTAAATATTCTTCTAAAAAATGAATCAATGATACAATCATATGGATGGTTGGTCGTAAGTATGCATGAGTAATGTTCCCAATTTTTAATGACCAATTTATAAGGAAGTAATGTAACACCATATCCTTCCATAATGATTATTATATCATAAATACCATGTTACATATTCATATATACATATATTAATAATTTATGTGATGTTAAAGTGGAATCTCACTATTTTGACGAGGCGGTAGTTCAAACATCCACGAACAACGGTATCACTTTTTAAGTGTGTGAAATGGTGACAATGAAAGTGATATATGTTATATTTATATAAAGTTAACTAAGTAATTAATATCATATTTTTTTTGTTTTTGTCACATATTTTTAATTAAAACCATACTTTATATTTTCAATGTGTAATTGGAATGAATCACTTCGCATTGAGCGGGTTATAATCCACGCTTCCTAAGACGATGTTATCATATTAATGAAAAATTGAATTTATTAATGGTATGAATATTAAATTGGTTTAAAAATTAGAGTTGGTAATTGAAAAAATGAAGCATCATCATTTCGTGAGGCAGTATTTCTCCATACACATAAACAATATGTTCGTTACCCGTTAGATGGAAGTGTGTGTTATTTTAGTTACAAAACATATAATATAATTAACCTAGTATGTTATGGATAATATAATTTCTAATTTAACATTGAATATTGTGAATTTAACATGTGGATAATAGAAATAAAATTAAAGACCTTTAGGACAGACGTAACCTCTTAATCAGGTAACTATATTTTGTTTATAAAAAAGGTCATTCATGGAATGATTACTACCCAAAATAAGGATTTAAGGTTCAGTGGGGAGATGTTTGGAATTTAATTGGGAAGATCTTTTAAGAACCTACGTGGTTTGAGTGGTGTGAGGAATTGGGATAAATTGCGGCCTTCTGTAGTGGAGGAGGTGTGGCACTCTTGTAATATTTTGACAATCAAATTCCAACCATATTTTTCACATTTAAAGTTGATCCAATGATGGAACCAATTCCATAAAAGGTAGGATAGGGTATGTATATGTTCATACAATATCTCTTGGAAATATGTATAGGTTTTTTTGGTCCTTATGGATAAGTTTTAGTCACTTATATATCATAATTTAACATTAATCATTGTAATTAATTTTCATCACATTCAATAATATTTTGGTTCAAAAAAATGTTGTACTTATTAGGTATTATATACTAATCCTATTCCAAATATGGAATCAGTTTTTACAAATTACCATCATTGATATGTAAGATGTTTATTTAAATGTAATATTGTATGTTTGTTTATAATGAATGTTTTTAATGTAAAAACTGTTCGAAAGATTATAATGTTTTTATATTCAATTTCAATATAAAATTGATTCCAATTACATACATTGTATAAATTATTAAAATATTATCTAATTATAATTTAAAACAAATTTAAATTATAATTTATCCTTGTAAAATTATTAAATGAAAAATTACTTTTGAACTTAAATTCAATACATTAAACTATTCATTTAAAAAATGTAATGTATTTGAAAAATATAAAAAAATCACTATAATCTAATTTTCATGATTTAATTTAAAATGTAATGTTTATTTGTAAAGATTAAATAAATTATAGTGTCATAGTTTTTATTCAAAAAGGATTATCTGTTATAAGGTGGTAAAATTTCCTTTATTTACATATAGGTTTTTATGTATGAAATTGGGTTTGAAATTATCTTATGCATAATAAAACCTAATGGATGAATAAAAAAATATTTTATTGAATTTATAACATAAAAATGTCATTAAAATAATTAACAAATTTTAATTAATTATTTTTGTTAAAACAAAACTCCATTGGAAGCCTAAAAGTAATATTTTTTGTTTTTCATATCTAATTGTTTCTTTTTTTTATAATTAATTAGTAACCAATGAATTAATTATATGAATATTTAAATCATAAATTTTCATATTTTAATTAGTTATATTCAAAGACTCTAATAGAACAGATATGGTATATTAAATTATATTGAATATTAATATTCTATTAATAAATTTCTACTTGGTGAAACATAGTCTTGCATATAATGCAACCTATCAAGGAAGGTATATCTTTCGTGTAACAAAAGCTATTAAGGGAGTTCACCCTTACATGATATGCAATATAACATAATGTTTTTTATTACAATCTATTCAAATATATTATATAAATCTATGATTGTAATTTTCATGTAAAAATACTCTCTTTTTAAACTTGGTGTGGCATGTTATACTCACCGTTGAATACAAAGGCGTACATTAGAAATTTGGAGGGGTTACATGCATTACTCATTCTATCTACCATATGACTATAGATGGTATGACTTTCTAAAATTAATATGTAATCCTATTTCTTCTAAAATTATTCTTTAAAATCATGAAATGAACATGATATCCCTATCAAAAACAATATAAGAAATATATCCATGAAAATGAAAAATATCTTTCACATAGAGGTTTCCCAACTCTTAAACATCGGTTGCATCACAAAAGGGTATATATATATATATCTTTTTTATGATGAAAAATATTGCATATTTCTATATCGTGGTACGAGGAAACCATTAAATAATGTATGTATAGCTTTCTTTGAACATCAATGTGAGGACTGGAAGTGGATGGAGTAAACAAAATGGTTTCGGGTAATCAGCTTTGAAATGCAGGAAGGTATAACAATGATAAACAAACTAAAAAATTCCTCATCTCATACCTCTCCATTAGTACTACCATTGTACGTCATAGAACCATTTTATGGTTATTGGGATCACTTCCCATATAGATCTATGGAAATCCCCTTCACAGTTTTCCATACCACTAACGACACAACAAAGTGATTCCAATAGCATAGAATTCCTTTGTTTGAAAACAACCACTTAGAAACTATTTCCCCACTATAAATATAGTCTCTAATTATATTGAACTCATATTCAAAATGATGTTCTAGACGAATCATCTTGATAATAGTGGATGTCAACAGATCATTGTCCAAGGAAACCTCTACCCCTCCTTCTTGGAATCCAACATGATATTATAAAAATAAATCCATCAAGTTCCACTCTTCTGATGATTCTTTCACTTCATGGTTTAGAAATTTTTGGCTCAAATCATATTCCATGACATTCTATTTCTTAGGGTATAGGTAATATCAAAATCAATGTACTGAAAGTATTCAACCCAATGCCTATAGTGGAGATTCAAATCATTTTTATAGAATATTTAAATCAATATTTTTTAGTCTTAATAAATGGTAAACCCTTATCTGTAAAGGTTATACTTTTACACTATTTGTGTGTGAATCATAGTATCGTGTTCTAGGTCATGGATCAGATAATTCTTCTTGTGTAGCCTAAGATGATGAGAGACATAAGCAACAACATGATCACCCTGCATAAGGATAAAACCCAATCCTAAACTTGATGTGTCAAAAAAGATCATGTATCCCTGATCAACCTCTGGATGATGTAACCTAACAACATAAGATAAACCATGTTTCTTATAACCAAAATAATCCTATAATTTTTAATCTCAATAATATTTACTCTCATTCGAATTTTTAAGGTCATCGAAGAAGAAAATATTTATAAGTCCTTCATGTATCAACGTTAATATATGGATAATCCCAATACACTCTAAATCAAGAAAACATTTTGTGGTTATTCCCATGTCATAAAATCCATAAACTTCTTAGGAATAACTTATATCCCTTATTCAGATACCATGTGTCCTGAGAATTTAAATTTCTAAATCCAAAAATAACATTTTGGAAGCATTTCATAATGTTTGTTATTTCTTAGTTGTCTTAGAAATATTATTAGAATATGCATATTGTTCTCTATAGACATTGATTTAAAGAGGATATTAACAAAAATATTACCAAAAAGGTGTCTATGATACTCATGATAAATTATCTCCCTTAAATCCCTAAAAATTGTATGGCCATTGGTTAGGTCAAAGGGAATGATAAGGTACTCAAAATGGACATACATAATCTGAAAAGTAGTTTTATGAATGTCATCATATTTTATCATCAACAGATAGTGTCTAGATTGAAAATTGGCCATAAGGGGAAAATTATCACATTTCAATTGATAAATCATATAATCATGCAATGAAAATGTATAATTTTTCTTCCCCGTGACTCTATTTTGTTATCAATAATCAACACATGTCAAATTAGACCATGAGATTTCAAAATAAGGTGAACTAACACTGCACAAGGTGAAAAACAAGGGCATATCAATCCTTTCATTAAACGATCATCCAACTAAGTCTTCAACTCTTTTAGTTTAACTGGTTCTACATAGTTACAAGTAATTGAAACTAGTTGATTACCATAAACTAGACTGAAAATCCATTTTTTAGATTTTTGAAAACACTTTATGGTTAAGTGAGAACCCACATAGTATAGAAACATACCAGAATGCCATCACACAGAGTCATAGATGGGCTGGGCAAAGAACCATGGCCTGAACCAATCCCGCTCAGAAAACACCAAAAACAGATGACCATCACTTTGTGGCTAAGTGAGAACCAAACAAGCAAAAGGAGACGCAAAACCCAAGATCAGACTGCCGTTGTTAGAACCTCCAACACCATCCCAAAAATCCATGAAACCTTCAAGCCTAACCAGTATGGGGTCGTGATTGGTTTTTTTTTCTATGATCAAATGCTGGGAAATATTGAAACATTAAGAAACTTCTTCCCGATTTGTAACTACATGAGAAGTGCCCCCCTTCTAAATAATTCTTTCAGTGGTTGTTTCCTTCAAAAAGAAAAATAAATACATGGCTACCATTTCCCTCTTGTGCTGACCCCGCTGAGCATCACCATCTCCTTCCCCGGCCACCTGCCCTGACTTTGTCTGCTGCTCACCGGACTATCTCTCTGCATACCTAGAGCCTCAACTCACCAACCTGATCGCCCTCTCATGAGCCCATGGTCAACACTGCTAACACTATCTCTATCCTCTAGACAACTCAATTTGGTTGCTCCGTACTCCTCGCATTTGTGTCATGCTTTCGCCGAGATTCAAGTGATCGGTATCGAACTCCGTCACTACCACTGAAAAAATTTTGTTTTCTTACTGCTTGAATCAGTCACATATACCATGGTCGGTCACCCCCGACCCCTTCGTTTATACTTCACCCTCTCCGGCCAAGTCCCAAATTACCATGAACTAAATTAATAGAAAAAATCATCATCCTATACCAAGGGAAAAGCAGAGACGTTTGAAGGAAAAATGTTGTAATGATCGACATCCACTTGAGGGAGATCACTACTCAAATATACTCAATATATATAAAAGTAAAAAAAAATGATATCATATCCCCAAACTTCATATAATATTTTCCCTCTCTACTCAACCTTTGACCCCATTATCCTTGAAGGACATGACACGCACCATCATGTTTTTGAAGGATACGTGTTGAAGATAAAAAATCAATTTGATATTTATTTAATATGATATAATACCTCCCAAAAATATTGTTAAGAGATTACATTCCAATAAATAGAAAACTCCAAGAATGATAAAAAATTTTATTGAGAGAAAACACAAGCTAGACAACAGATAACCTTATATCTCTTCATACCTATGGGTGTAGTAATATCCATTTGACAAGATAAAGTCTCCATACGAAGATTAAATAGATTATGAATAAAGTTCTAAATAAAATAATGTGATTTTCCAATATTAAATAGATCATTCACTAGTGATGAAGTAATAGTAATAGTACCTCTCACAGTTGTTGGGCTCATATCCACTTCCTCTAGAAACTATCTCCCTACATGAAGAAGAATTGTTTTAGATTCCTATGGATTAAACAACTTTTCATGTTTTTCATCCAATTGCACCATATTTTTAGTAGGTTCAAATGATATTTTTCTACTATATGTATTGTAATAAACTTGTCATAATCTCTACATGTGAGTTGAGAATCTTTAAGAGCCACAATTATTGGGTGCCTTTGTTAAAACCCTCTTTGATTTTATTACTTTCCCTACTATTAACAAACCAAAGGACCTATTCTAGGAACTATCAATGGATTAAAAAATAATTGCAGTTGATAACCACCATGAGAATCACCTTGATTTCTTTTCCCCTTATAAGAATTCACACTTCCACTGGGAGTGAAGGAAACTCTCGATAACCATGACTTGTCTGCCACATCCATATCGAACATCAACACTCTATCTAGTACATATTTATAAGAATGAATCCTATAAAATAAAACATGAGAATAAATAATATTACAATATCCCAAATGCAACTTTTGAACATTCATTTTCTTCTTCGATACTATCTGAGGTATGAAATGGACAAGATCAGTAAAATGATTTTCATACTGTATCGCAGTCCTATCAACCCACTCAAGATTAAAAAAACCCATAGCCTTGGACAATATCATAGACTCTTGATAAAACACGTTGGTGAAATTAACATTGAATTTATTTCTACTCTAATCCCTTATGATTCTTTTCCCCCACCATCATGTCCCACTATCACCTACTTGGTCCTTCCATTATGAATGTCGAACCAAACAATTTAATTTCATTAGGTGTTTCCAAGAATCAAAAAAATACTCGATCCTACTCATTTCTTACTCATCCCATTTTTTATCATTCGTGTCCTTGAATGATGGTGTCTTATGGTGAAGTAACTCTTTATAATAAGTCTTGATAAATTCCAATTTGATGTTCCATAGCTAGAGCATGAATGGGAACATGATATTGTGTCTATCCAAGGGCTTAGAAAATATGCAAAATAACCTAAACTTGAATCAGATCCATAAGGGTATTAACTCACTGATGTTCAACAGTATCTTCCTCTTAGATATTATTTGTGTGTATTATCTTATGCATGATGGTATAGAAAACCAATAGACAATAATGAAGTCATTATATTGACACTCAAAATGAGAAAAAAGTAAAATTAATACAAATAGATATAGATTACACGATATGTATTTTACCTTATTAAAAACATAGAAAAAAATACTTGTAATTCTTAATAAATCATTCCTAAAATTATAATATAGATATATGATTTTTTGCGGTGAGAGATGACCAAAAACTCAATTGAAACTACCTTCTTAGACCATAAAAGATTACACAATGCGTAAAGACTTCAAGAAAAAATACTTAACCTAGACAACTAAAACCTCTCAATCATGAACCATCCTAGGTACCCTAGTAACCTGATAACTGATCCAATCCAAACATATCCTGAAGTGATTTTTTTATCCCCACATATCCGACATTATCACCTGGCATCATACGAAAAAATTGTGGGGATGATTTTTTTCAAAAAAAATGTGGCTTTAAAAGATACAATTTAGTAATGAATAAAATGTAAACTCTATTGGGAGAAATGTTCTAGAATTGAAACAAGAAAAATATAGTAATGTACTATATAAATGTACCAAAAATAAGAATATAAACTTCTTGAGTCTTATGGGACACAACTCTCTAAGTCCACAGATCAACATCTAAAACCACATCTGAGTGATCCTTTTCACTTACCTGAACCAAAATGAGATAATATAAAACAAAAAAAGTAATAGTTATGGTGTGAGATTAAGACCCATTAGGTTATCCCTAAGGATTCCATAACATATTTCAATATTAAATTAACCAATGATATATTTCAATTTAAAAAAACAAGTTTGAAATTTTTAAGGGAATAAATAAAAAAATGTTTGCTTTACATTTTAAAATATGAGAACAAACATTTAAACAAACAATTAAAAATAAAAGTAATGTAATATGTAAAAAAATGGTTCTCCTTAAAAATGGCTTAAAAATCACATTAATTGAAATTAGTTTATATAAATCATAATGCATGTAAAACAATTTACAACAAAGGAATATATTTATTTTAAATACAATCTAACGAGAAAAATTTTTATATGCCTAACATGTTATGATGGGTCTAGGATATAGGGACTCCACACACAAGGTTATATAGAAATATATATTTATGTCCCTTTAAAATCTGGGAAAATAGGACTCATGACCTTCTCTTAAGGTATGTAAAATTCTTCGTTAATGTTTTTTAATGTTTTAAATCATAATGGTTCATCCAAATAAATCAATAACTACTTAAGTCATTCATGTCCTCTAGTACAAAAAAAATATTGGAAATTTATTTCATGAAACCATAAAACATAATTCACCCCATTCTCTATTTCAAATATCCCAATTTTACCTTTAGAAATCCATAATGGTTTTTTGGTCAAAAACTTTATTTTTTCATGGTAAAACACAAAATATTCTATTAAAATTGTTTTTATCCATTTGTATATTATATAAATTTTAAAATTATTTTACAAAATAATTTATAAATCCACTCTTTCAAGTAATTTCAATAATCTTTAATTTCAATGAATTCCATAAATTTTCATAGAAAACACTCAATTCAATGGAATTGGGGTTTTCACAACATTTCCATCAAATGCATCTCACAAATAAATATAATAAATTTAAATTTTACCAATTTCAATAAAAACATCACAATTCAATGGAATTTTGGTTTTTTCATATTTCATGCGAAAACCAATTTTCAAAATGCCAGATTCAATGGAATTGGATTTTTATCAAACTAAAAGAAATTTTATTTTAACTGTAAAATTTTATTTAATTAAAAAAATTAAATTAGAATAATTAATTTATGGTTAATATAAATTTATTATTGTAATAGAACCACCTACCTCTCTCAAGGAAACAAAAATACCAAAATAAATCCCACTATCAAAATGAAGGCTTTGAATATTTAGGATCTCATCCTAGAAACATGATTTTCCAACACTAATTTTATATCCATAAATCCCTAGATGATCTATCAAAATCCAAGGATGAAAAGAGAATGAGGCCTAGTGATAAGGATAATTATTAAACAAAAATTCACATCGCACCCATAATGATGATCAACCATCGATCAAAACCAACCATAAGTGTTTGATGGTTCCAAACATTCTTGGGGAAGGCTCTTGGGTCATGATCAACAAAAATTGGAGAGGGTGATAAGAAAAATAATCTAATTATCCTTATAAAAAATAATTGGCATTGACATTATAGGTCATGTAACACATTTACACTTCATTTAATACAAAATAACAAAAATGATGAAAAATAAGCCACATTTTGATAAAATCAAATTTGTTATTATTTTTGATATTAAACACATTGTAACCATATAACACGTTGTGTAAACCCACAATAGGATACAAAACCAAAACATTTATACTGAGAATCCAAAAAATCTATGACATCACTATTATAAGTATCTCTCCAATTCCTTCTCAGCCCTTCCAAGACAATGAATAATAATACCCATGACAAGGTATAAAGTGTTACTATTATAAGAGTAACAGGATGTTACAGAGCCTACATCAATGATTTTGAATATGTATATAGAGAATTCATTTATAGGAAACCACATAATCTAAACATTCAAAAATTCATCCTAATGTTATCATATATATTTATTTAACCCTATGGTACTTACTATGGTTTTTAATCCTAATACAAAAAAAAAGTGAAATATTCTCTGAAAATAACTAAATCCGGACCATATATAATCATAGATAAAAAAAGAATAACAAACATTCAAATATAATTATTTCATAGTATACTCAATACATATATTAATAATATAAAACCTAGAATATCATGGCTATATTGAAATTGGTTAATAGATATATAATCATCTTTCTGAGATTATTCTTCAAAATCTAACACAAGTACTTCATTTACAGTACCATTTTAAAAATATACAACTTAATGAGTTCTATAAGAGAAATTAAAACATAGGATTTTGTGATCTTAGACACATATTATGGGTAAATATGGGAAATATCAATGGAAAATCATAAATGAGAAAAATATATGAATAAGTTTATCAGAAGAAGAAAATAAAAAAATTAGAAAACATTCTAAAAAAAATTATTTTCCATAAATAATGACAAATAAAATTAAATATTTTTTTGAAAATAGATTTGTGTTTATTACTAAATATATACCAATTATCGTAACGAACAATGGGGGTATATCTTCTCCATAATGAATAATCTTATAGAATACACCTATGAATATAAATACATTTCCTTATTCATGGATAACAACAAATACCATCATAACATAGTGGAAAGAGTCTCATAGTTGATTGGGTTCACTCTGAATTCTCATTTATCAAACATCATGACACATCATAATTTATTTAATTTGTTATAGGGATATATTATTCTAGGTCCACCTCTTATATAATAAAAACCACACATATGTCTTCCACAAGAACATTAATATTTTCAAATTTTAACATAAAAAATTTAACCCATGATAAAGAGATGGTCACCATGAAGAATTCAATATAATATATAAAAAGAAATTTAAAAATAGAATGTGGTTGGTAGGATAAAAATTTATCCTATATGTAAAATGAGGAAATCGAAAGGCTATTGAAGTTGATCAAGAACACTAATTTTGGAAAGTTACTTAAATCAATTTCAAAATCCAGATGATATAACTCTTTCTATAAAAATAATTAAAATGTAAAATAATGTTGAAAAACTATTTATATAGAATAAAATAAATTTTTCAAAAAAAACTTAGAACCAGAAAATTATGTGTTCTCTTGGGAAATGCTAGAATAGTATAACTTTTTCAAAATGACATGTTTGAAATTTTCAAAAAAAATACTTTCTAATATTGTGAAGATAGATTTAAAATGTATAAAATTACCATAATATAATATTTATTCCTACATTAGGGTATCGATAAATTTAATACTGACATAGATGAGGATGATTCGTGACTAAAAAGAAATGGTGGTTTTTATTTAACATATAACCCAAAAAAAGGTAATTTATTTTACTAGTGAAATGATATATATAGAGTAATTTAAAACCCTTAATAGTGACATGAGTATAATAATATGAATTATTTGTTATAGATAATTTTCACACAATATTTACCAAATGCAACTTATTTTCTAACTATATTGATTTTAAAATGTTATTATATAGAATCTATTAGAATATTATTATAATTTAAATGGAAACCTGGAAAATATAATAAATAATATGAATTCACGAATCCATTAATATTATTTATATATTTATATTAAAAATTCAACCAACACATGTATATATATGACAATGTTGTCTGAGTAGTGAATATAAAACATATCTCAATGATGTGAAATTGGTATGAGGAAACCCTTTCCATTTTATCCTAACATTCAAAAAAGATATTAACCTCAAGAATATAATAAAAAACCATCATAATAATACATTTTTCAAATTATTAATATCTACTAATTTTTATATTCCACTATTATTATTATTCATTATATGTGTATTATTTTTTATTGATTATTTTAATCATTATATTTTAGTAATTTTCACTGTTTCATTCGTGTTTTATAAAAAAGTACTCCAAAACCATCCATTTAAATAGTGGTAATCATTAATATATTATATAAGATATTTAAATATTTTATTAATTAATTAATCACCCTTATATTAAAATGATGGAAATAATGGGAACAGTTCACATGAACAATATAAATGAAAGGCTTATTTTTCACTATTTTATGATATTTACATAATAAGTTATAATTATTTTAAATTGTTATGTAAATTTTTATAGTAAATGTTCAATAAATATATTACTATATAATATAATATATATTCATAAATAATATTTTATAACCCTATATTTTTGGAAGTGATGAAGATAAAACATGTTGATCATGGAACCGGTAGTCTACACGTATCAACGGGTGAGTTTTTTATTTTTCTATGAATTCAAAGATGGTTGAAATTGAATTATTTTTTTTATAAAATTAATCATTTATAAAATTATTTTTATTCATTTATTACCCATTTTATCTATCTATGTATGTTCATTTTGATGAAATGTAACATGTCTTTCATTGAGGTAGTAGTCCACACGCAACATGAACAATAATGTCACATCAAGAATGGTTGGCAGGGGAAATGATAATGGTCTTTCCATCAATATAATACTTCATCTATATAATAATGTAAGGAAGTTTTTTATGTTAGAATGATATTGTAGACATTCATGGAGAAATTTAACACATAATGTAATAGAAATAAAAAAGTAGTTATTAAAAAATCCTACCTTATTCATTAGAATAACTAAATTTAAAACATCATTAAT
Source organism: Viscum album (assembly GCA_963277665.1). Taxonomy (NCBI): domain Eukaryota; kingdom Viridiplantae; phylum Streptophyta; class Magnoliopsida; order Santalales; family Viscaceae; genus Viscum; species Viscum album. The sequence continues at coordinate 472,452,393 of OY728141.1, read as the reverse complement.
ACCCTAAAAGGTTTTCATTTCCTTGGAAAATTACATATATATATAATATGAATATTTTTTAAGGATTTTTTTATAGGATGAATTGGAAATACTATTTTTAAATTTCATAAAAAAGGTAATGGATGTAACCATTTATAACTAATAAGAGTGGAATCATTTTAACTAGAGGATCCCAATACAATACATATTGACCAAAAATTAGGAAATAATGGATAAGGATAGTTTATTAATCAGCAAAACCCTTCACTAATTAATTTTTCATATGTTTTTATAGATTTTAGGCTTTATATCCAGAATTTAAATTTTATTATAAATCACATTAAGTAGAGTAATAATATTTTCACCATAATAGTTTATTTTATAAAATAAAATTCAATGACATTTACTATATAATTTTAATTATTTAAAAAAATATGAAAAAAAAAATAACACTATTAAATTTCTAAATTTTATAACAATTTACATCTGAATATTTTATATGTATCCCAAAAACTATTTTTGAAGAAAAAGAATACATATACATTGAGGAAACAATTATGGGTGTACAAATTGATCATAATATTTTTTTTAAAATTTATTATTAACAATAAATACTTGGTATTTGAATAGGATGATTATATATTTTTTTCATTTTTAAATCGAAAATATTTTATAAAATTAATGGTATTTGATAAAATAATATCATACAAAATTCACCGAAAATTCAATATTATTAAAAATAATTAATTAATTGTTAATAATATAATATTGTTCTTCATAAATAAAAAATTATTTTAGTTTTTTCATATTAAAATTATAATGAATTATAAATTTTTCATTTAGATAAAAAATATACGAGCTATGATCAGAAATTGTTTTTTAAACAATAAATTTTTTCATTCCCATAAATATTTAATATTTTACTTTATATAAATAATTAATTGATTTTATTAATTTTATTTCCTTAAATTTTCTTGTAATACATTTCATTTTTATTATGTGAAATAATTTTTCTCTTAAATTTAGTGTTTCAAAAAAAACAGTTTGTCAAACACATTTAATTTATTAAAGAAATATATACAAAATACACAATGTGATACAATACTCACCAAATCAAGCCTTTATCAAGTGGGAAGAGTCTAGAAAATACATTTATGTATTAAGTAATATATTTTTGAAAAATATATCTCCTTGTGTATATAATATTGTCTAATAAGAATTAATTTTCTCCCCCTCAACTCAATCCTAAATTTCCAACCCATTTATAATTCACCAGGACTAATTTTTTCACAATATAAGTAAGTATTTGTATAACCAACCCTTTGAAAAATAGGTTTTTAATTTTTACTTTTAATAAAACCAGTACAGTACCTTTGGTGAGTTATTTTCAACGATTCAAATGTAATAGTGGATGGTTAATCATTTAATTATATACCTAATTTAATAACTGAATTATTTGGAATTATCTTTCAAAAAAATTATAAAATGTTCATTAATGAAAAACTTATTCATATTTCTAATCAAAATTCTATATTCATTATTTAGAAAAATGATATTTTATATAATTTTTCTTTTATATAAATTTTTAAGATGTTTTTTCATATATAAATGGAATTATAATGATATAATCTAATTCATAAATGTTTCCCAACATCATCATTCAAGTATAGAAAAAATATTTACATTCTTATAATCGTCATAAATATTTGTTTTTTACTGATATACTATCTTGATTTGTACTCGACAAAATTATATTACTTTTTTTCTATTTCAATTTTACCACTCATGAAAAAATAATTTTTGACCAAATGTGGACATTATGTAAGTAAAATATCTTACAAAGTCAACATATATTTTAAAAATATGTTTAATTTTTTATCGAATTTTTTATTGTATACCATATGTAAGAGTAAACTTGAACTATATATAAATTATTTTAGCATATATTATATAATAATATTTAGTATCACAATGAAACCATTAAAAAATATTCATAGCATAAACAATTTCAACACTCAATGTGGTCAGATAAAGATGGGTTAAATATCTTAAGGTAATATTAATAAATCCTTTTTTGAGATTCATCATTAACAATCATAGTACCAAATGAAATTGGTGTAGATATTTTATTACATTCATAATTGGAAAAAATCATCAAATTTCTATAGAATATATATATTTTTATCAAATTATATAATGTTTTTTCTTTGTAATTTTCAATCATAAAAATATTTCATCCCATTAAATATTGAAATCTCAATGTCCTTCTTCGTATTTTTTGAAAATTATTCACATAGATTCTATTTTTCAGAAAAAATATAATTTCAACATTATATAAAATAGTAATTACTATTATGGAATTTTTAACTTTCACATAATGTTTTTTATATATCATTCCTTAGAAAAATACATTTCTATAAAATTGATATGAAATTTAGAATATCGTTATCTTGGGAACTATTTTAGTCCACAAATGTATTTAATTAGTCACTACACTATAATTCCATCACTATTATGGGTAAAACCCTTATGTTATTTAATAAAAAATATTCATCTTCTTCTCCATTAATAAATGAATACTTCAAATAAATTTTATAATCAGTTTAATTTCAATGTGGTGACTCTCTTGAGAATGATATAATTTATTATGGACTTTTTAATAGTGAAAATGTTTCTCCCATTTATTTTCATTCAATTTTTGAGTTACATTGGTTTACTATTATAGATTTATTTAATATTACACCACTATATTAATCCAATTTATTTATCAAATAAAAATTATTCTTGTAATAATTTTTCCTTCACTTCATGGAAGAATATTCTCTGTGGAATTTTTCTAAATGTGATCCATTTCATAATTTATAGAATTTAACAATTCTTCATGCTCAACAAATTATGAAATAGTTTGCAGTTAAATTTTAGAAATTCTTGAATTACTATTTCCAAGCATATATCATCTTATTTTACAAATTTGTGCTTCTTGGATTGAAAATAATATCTTCTAAATTGACATGGATGATTAATCACTAACTCCACAATCACTTATTTATATTATTACAAAGTTTTTCATGAATAGTTTCTGAATCAACATCATCTGGATTCATCACATCTATTGCATCTAATCTAATAATAATTTTAAAAACATATTCAATTTGGACATCATAGAGTCACATCTCAAACATATTATATTACATTAATATTATATTTATTATTGATATAATCAATATTAAGGAAATTAAAACGTTTATATTTCATTGTATTCTAGGGATTATATCAATTCGTAGTGGATAAGTAAAAAATAAATATTCCTTATTTTGAGGTTTTCTTCAAATAATCAAAAAAAAATTATCTTCATGTAGAATATTATTTCGAAATTAATAAATTAAATATATTGGAACCCATAATTGAGTATCTTTCACATTTCTGAATGGTATTTTAGAAGTTTGAATGAAATGATAAATGATGATGTTTTGAGTTTAATTATTGAAGGGTGAATCATTAATGAATAGCTTTGATATAATGTTTGTTCCATTATATCACCCATTGTAAATAGAATTTTATTCTATGTAGTTTTTTGTATTATTCCCACAGATTTCATAAAAAAATTATATAATGCTAACTATCCATGTTGAGGATCAACCGTACACACATGTGGAACTACAGTCAACCACACATAATGGGTGACATCCCATTCTAGAAGGTGGATTGAAAATGATGAATAGATCCCACAAATAGTAGGTTGGTCCATGCATAGGGTATGTGGTAATAGATCACAAAGGTACGTAGATTATCAGTGAAAATCCCTCGATGAGATAGCCCTGGTGGTGGTGTTTATAGGTATTTCATGTACCGAATCCCATTATGTCTTGATCAAATAGCATACTCAAATTTTCATATATATAAGAGGGATTTTACAAGGGTATATTAATGTTGGAAATCATTTTCTCATATAGTTATCACATGATTATTGAAAATTCATCAGATCCTACCTACCAATGATCTCATCCATCCGATTGAATATTGTGCATCACAATTTCGAGTAAAGTCATTCCAACAATGAAAAAAATCAAATCAAATATAGGTGGGGTGAGAACTCCATATTCAAACCCCCACTCATATGATTCTCCTCAGAACTTTTCTTTTGTCTTGTAAAGGCATCTTGATGTCACTCAAAACATCATATGGAAATCACCAAGACCTCCTTCTCTGGTCCTTCGATTGATACCCAAATGACTCTAGCACGACCAAAATTGATTCACCTATGACTGACACCCTTTATATTGAATGTATAAATGTTAATGAGAGACTAAAATCAAAATAATGATGGTTGTCAAAAGATATCCCACCAATGCATGAATCCACATCATGATTATATTTTTGATCATGTGGTCAATGTGAATTCAATCACTTGAAATTGTCCAAAAACATTATGATAGTGGACCCTTCCATCTTCAGCATGATATCACATTTAAATTAATTCGGATTTATTAGTATGACACACAGTTTTACAGAATGAACCCATTGAATCATGAATCTCTGATCATATGACCATGATATGACCATCACCTGAAGGTAATAAAATCACTTGATGTAGCCTCGTGTCTATGTGATTTTAGTCTAGTAGAATATCCACCACCTTAGTCTGAACATGTTGCATAATCCCTATGTAATGTATCATCATCCTTGGCCAATGTCAACCTATAAACGCACCTTCTCCCATTAAAAATACTCAAAATAAAGGATTATAGTAAGCAATATAAAATTTGGTGATGACCACCACCTTTTTAGATCTTCCATAGTTAAATAAAGATACATTTATTGAGAATATACAATAATATTTCATCACTAGAACATATCATGTGATCACTATAAGATCATTTGATCACATAATAATACAATATCATTTGAGTCCATCGGTAAGATTCAACTTTAATAATCCATTAACCATTACTAATGAACATCCATATCACACAAACCTCCCTCATGAAAATATTACTATAATGCCCCTAAGAACTGGTGGCCTTGCACCTTGTGGTTTCAAGAACCCTTAGTTTCATTGTGTTCATTTTCTCGTCCATGGGGTGAAAACTCAAGGACTTGATAACTCTATTTTCCATGTACCCTTCATCACCATGCCATAAAAACCATCACCAATGCACATATATGATTAAACATATACCTCCCACACATGATCAGAATGATTATCACGTGATCTAATCATTGATCATGATATCACACTATGAAATACCTCTATTAGAAATATCATAATACATGTACTCAAGCACACACAATTACCATGTTGGTGTCCACAAGAATAATCTAGTATAAGTTCTATCCACATATTTAGTGAAGCTGTGAGTCCAGTTTCTTGATGGTTCTTTCATGTATCCTTGAGAATGGCTTCCTTGGAATAAAAAACTGATTAATCTATTTTATGATCATGGAGTTCTTAATGAGACCCTTCTATGTTTATGTGAGAAACATGAATGATGGAACATCTTGTGAGTCCCTTTTGTAATGCATTAGAGTACATGGAAAGGGCCTCCATCCCCCATGAAATACCTATACTATAGGCCCTAGACATGAAAAATAATTAATGAATTGTTTCTCACAAAATATTGCACATAATACCATTGGAATGGATTCCCCAAACATGAGGCTTACTCTCTTTATTATGAGAGTTATTATAAATTGATTTGTGAGTCATTTTTATGTGAATTTATTAAGTACATGAAATTGTAGGACTCTTCGTTGGTCTCAAAATGTAATTTATAACCATGGATGATTCATGGTTGTCTTGTAGTAAGACTTGAAAAATTTAGTTTGATCTCACAATAATAAATTGAAGTGTCTCTACTATCATGTGGTATTCTGAGGACATGAAAATTTGATTAGGTGATATCCCCTTGACATGATTGTATTATCACATGAAAATACATTAGAATTTCCCATTGGTCTTGGTAAATTCTAGGGAATTTTCCTCTTTTATTTTTAGAAGACATCATAGAAAAATAAATTTGATCATGTGAATGAGTTAATGACATTTCATCACAATCATGCAATTTCCAATAGACATATCGGCATTGAAATTTGACAGTTCGAAATAAAGATAGTACAATCATGTGACAAAGTATAGAATTATATACTTTGATAATATAATACCATAGGCTTTTCAGGATTAGTAATGAAAGTAATTTTGGACATGCTTTCTTGAACTATGAAATGAAATAAAAAAAATTAATCCATAAATAAAAAACCCTTGGATAAGTTTTCCTTGTTTGACTAATTCCACAACCATTCTGATAGACTACCATGAAATTTACATTAAATATTCTAGACATTTCTATCATATAACCAAGGGCATGTTAACATATTTTGGTAGAACAACATTTACTCATTCCATGTGGACCTCAACGAAGATAATTCGACCATAAAGTAATTTTTAAGGGAAGTTTCATTGATAAGATAAATTTATTTAATCATGAGACCCTATAAATGAAATATACTATAATATACCATTAATGGTCATCATCACATCTCTTTATCTATCCGAATGTAGATCATGAGTGAAACAATGGGAAAACTCATTTCGTTAGCCTCAATCTAAAGGAATTATGCAATGTCTATGCCCTGATAAAAAGGATATACATCATAGAGTGATCACCTAGAATTATTGAATCTTAAGGGATAATAATAATGTCTATGAGCATGATATTCCACCATAGCCTATCTTCAGGTTAAGGGGTAACTAGATTATGATTACTCGGATTCCTGTTATAAAATAGGATATAAATGACACATTCTTATAGAACATGCTCTATAACATATCGAAAATGAAATGGAAAATCATACCTCCAAAAGGGAAATATTAATCTGTAATCCCAACAATAATATGCTCTCTTACAAAGTGTATATTATTTTTTATCTATTGTTTCTCAAACCAACAATGATTCATGGGTTCCTAGATACTATTAATGATTTTAATAATTAAATAATAACAATTCACCTAGTGTGGGATCAAAAATGTGTTCTCTATATGATATTGTCCTGACTCTTGACAAAGAGGTATACTCATAAAAATCCATAAAGGGAAATATTATATTCATAGGTCATGTCCAAGGCCCCTTTTTTTATGTCTCTCATGAAAAAAATTCCGGTATGAAAAAATTGACCACTATAATTCATTTTTGAAACATGATACATTTAATGCCTCATAAAGGATCTATCCCAACATTTACATCATTATTGTATGACATTAAGTTTTGTGGAGCTATCCAGACACACTACTTTTATCTATGGGGAACAAACAATGGGGGATTTTATTTCTATTTTCAATGAATATTTAGGTCATGTTTTAGAGGTCCAATACCATCTCCAATACACAAACCACATTTCTATATGAAAATAAACGATAGAGTTACTGAAAATGGCCATAACACAAATCATTATAAATAAGTATGAGAGATATGGAGATCCAGTGATATGTATACAATTGTTCCTTTAAAAACATGTTGGTAATAAAATCATTGACATATGGGTAAAAATTATTGTATTAGGGTATGTTAAAGACATCATGAACATATCATAACTCTATAAGAGAGTCCCAAAGTAGGAAAAAATTCCCCCCAAAAGGTTGGGATGAGCCTGACCTCCCATCCTCTCAACTATTATGAGTTCCCAATTGTCAATGGGTGTGAAACCCCAAAGGACCACCTAACTTTGAAAAGAAGTTTCATTATCAATTAATATTTTGGGGAATATTGAGAGTTTTTATGGAAGACTAAATTAGGGGAAAATTGTAAATGACTGATAAATGCATTGATCCACCCGTGACCAATTGAACTATCAGACTGTACTCCCATCCTTATTATTTATTGATGAAAAAATGGAGAAAACGATATTTATTTCTTTAAAATTTTCATTCCATTCAGGGTTTAAAAAGGATTGACTATATATTTTCTATTAGGGACAATTTTTCCTACACCTATCATAAAACAAATTTCAAATCTCGACACATTTCATTTTACTCTACTGAACGTTCAAAAAATAACAAGTGACCACCTCTCCATCTTTCATATTTTATGTTAATTGATCGAAAATGAATAATTATATATGATTCTACACTAATAAGGTGTATTGTCTTATCTCAATAACTCCTTGGATTTCTTTCAATTAAAATAGAATCATTCAATTTTCAAACATATTCTTAGACCGTTGAGCAAGCAACTATGGCTCGGATGCCCTAACATACTTTATCAGCATCATTCCTCTTCTTGTACCAATAGGGGAACATATTTTTCTAGGATCACCCCATCAAAAACTCCACCCCGAATATAGAATCAGATAATTACACCCTTCAGTGGATGAATTCCCACAGGTCATCTTACCCATGAAAGGCCACTAAGGATGATGTTTCCCTCATTTCCACATTCAACCACATTGATATCATAAACCTAGAGTGATCTAAAACCCATATTCCCTTCTATATATATGTGATTAAAAAAACCATCGGGTCAACTCAATTTCTCAGTAGCTGCTGAGGAGGGATCCCAACCATTATGTTCATCATCACTGTCAAGTGATCATGATATCATAAAAGGCTATACAGGAAATTTTGATTACCCCAGTTGTGCATGTTAGGGCACATATTATGAGATATTTTCAATGGTATCCAAATATTTAAGGTCTATAGAAAGAATAAATTCTTAATACCATTGATATATCTAATTCCCACTAGTGTATCATGATAATTTCCTAGATTTAGTTCCATATCATCACTAGAAATGATTCACTAACTTCATCACAGCAAGACTTATTGACTATGTGATCCTAGGGAGTACCCCATCTAATAGTGTTTGTGGAAGTTTTATCCTATTTTACCCTATGAACATCTTCAATATGGTTTCCCACCCCAAAAATAGTACCATGGTGTTGAACCCCTCAAACTATACCATGGAAACCATCCCCTCAAATGGTACAATGGACACCGGCCCCTGAAATGGTATCCTGTTAATTGACCTTTAAAACAGTTTCATGGAAACCTACCCATCCAAAGATACACTTGGAACTCACCCACCATACGAGATACATCATCAAAGAGGAGAATCAGCCTTTTTATGTGTCATCCAACATGATATCAATCAGATCATAAGTATCCTCATCATATTTGGAGGGGCACACTCATAATGATATTCATTATATATTAATGTGCTCATCTGTGTCACAGCATGTTATCCAACCTTATGCAGCTGGAATGAGATAATAAAGGATCAGTGGTATCTTTAATGAATCTATGGAATCTAATACCTAACATTATTGTGTTTGAGAGTTAATTGATAATGGATTGTATGGATAGTAGAAGCTGTGGATTTAGTCTTTGGGGAAAACTTTAGAACTCCCATCATTATTAACTCACCCTACCATTGATAGTGGATGGGTGTTTTCATGAATCCTTCCATCCATCCCCTTGTATATGAAAAGGAAAAATCTAGGGAAGAATATATCACCATAAATCAAGAGATAATAGGGATATCGATGAATTCATTTTTGGAATACTCCAAAGATCTCTAGCTGAGGATGATGTACCAGTGGCATCCTATGGAAGACCGATATGAATTGATGTTCTACATCCCAATGGGATATGGGTATTTTCATATATTTCATCCACTAAATGGGTAATAGAATACATTTTTCCACATCTCCCCATCCCATATTTCTAAGGAAATTCTATATATTCCAAATCCTCTTCAAGGATATTTTGGAAAGCACACGACGTTGGCTGTTTCCATAAAACCTCAAAGATATTTGGTATCTATTAAACCGTGTAAAAAATTTGTGTAATCCTAAACCACCAATACATCAACACATTCCAACACACCAATGATGCACAATATTTCTAACCCTAGTATAGAAACTAAACCATGTTCCCATGCCAATGGAGGTTTATATAACCTATGGGAGAAGTAGCATGGTCACCCATCTCTTAAAAAAATATAGCAAAATCTATATTCCTTCCGATCAATAAATGTTCCCCAGTATTCAAACTATTACATGGAAAATGGTTTGATAGATCTCTCATCGATGATCATTACAAGTTAAGAGGGGATGGTAGTCCATGATAATTGTTTCCCCTAGAATCGATGTCTCGAGCATGCAACAGAAGGTTTCAGTACCATTAAATACATACTTAAAATGTAGATGGACATGATGATGTTTTAAATTCCAACATCTTAATCCTCAATCCATTCATTTGATCACTCTGAATAGGACACAAAATCTATGTAATATATTGGGATCCACCTACATTCCATTGATAATCATCTATCTTCAATACAATATTAATAAAACCCTTTTTCTATAAAATAAACATCTCTATGTAAATTGATCGGTCCATGAAAAATGGTTTGATGGAACTCCCAAAAATTAAAAGACCAAATAAGAAATGGGTGACATGACTTGAATACCTTTTCCCCTGTCATGGATGTATTTGGAAAAAAATCATGGATTCATAATCTTCAAGGATTGGTTAGAGATACAAGTTGGTTTCCACATGATTGAGTTAAAGGATCCAAAAACTCATACAATAATCATTAGAGTTATCCAAGATCCATCAGATGAGATACAATAATGGTATGTTATTAACCATCATCATTACTAAAATACATTAAACTACATGTCCATTATCATTACAAAAGCACATTAAACATAATTACCATAATCCTTACTGTAATATGATAAATTGATTGGCTGACATCCTCACCACAAGATGTTAAATTGAATAGCCGACATCCTCTCTGCAAGATGTCAAACTACATGTCGATCATCTATACCACAAGATGATATAAATCATGGATCATGTACTTATCAAATGATTTTGAACAACATGACCGATGTTCTTTCTACATGACATTAAAAATACCATGGTTTTATATAATGTTGTATGGATTGATTCTCATCCTAATTATATATTAAGGGATAAAATTATCCTATATCTTGGATGAGCCTCCTATATTCACTTCCTTACCACATGAAAATAAACTACCCAGAAGACATCCTAATGAGTGATGATAAACTTTGTGGAATTTCAATCTCAATGAGATATATTCAGTGTTAGTTGTAAATTGTTATTTCTAGAATCACCCCAAATACAGTACAATATCGACCCTAGCAATACAATAAAATTTTCAATCCTCCTTAGTCACCTACTTAGGGCGTTCTCTGAAAGGTCACCATCACAAACATTCAAATATGATCATGAAGGGAAAATTGTCAAATGTGGAAATCTATGGAATAGATAATGTAGGCTCATACCCCTGCAATGTCAAGAAAAATATGTTATCATGTTCATATAGTAATCATGGGGTAGGTATAAATCCATACCCCATGATTAATTTCCATATTCATATTCTAAATTCACATAGAGGAAATGAGTTTTAATATATCCCAACTAAAAATGAAATATATCAACAAAATATTTTAGAATATGAGAGAATATTTCCATATACTCATTTACATACGCTTTTTATGTTCTTGTACTTTTTTACCGCAATAGAGGTTATCTTCTGTTATATTCTAGTGAAGATTTAAGGATATGAATATATTTCTCTCCTGATAGTCAGAGTAGCAGGAAAATCTAATTAGTATGATCAAAAAGATCCTTCAGAGAAATCATAGATCTTTTCTCCAATCTAATATGATTATGAACATATTGCGACCAAGGTCATGTCATAATGACTGAGATAATATCAATGTTCCAATTGGGGATCACCATAGGAGAGAGGCGCATGCCCCAATACATGCTCATATTCCTATAGAAAATGTCCGACGGAAAATTCTAAATCCCCATGATTGAGATCATATCCTAATTTTGGATAGGGATCACTAATTAAGAAACACGCATTCCATGAGAGAGGCACATAACCCTATTGAAAAAAGGCCAGAAGCATACATTGAAGGCTTGGGATAAGAACATATCCTTGTTATTACTGAGGCTCACAACATTAGAGTGCGGTATGCCTTGGGATAGAATCAAATTCCTTTCAATAAGGATACTCAAAATATCCTTGTATTTTAAAAAATGAGGCTGATATCCATACTCCTATTCTATAGGTTGTTAGATATATTCCAATGGGAGATTAATAGTCGGGCCAGGATCATATTTTCATTCCATATGAGGCTCACCATATGGGAGTGACACATGACATGGTATGGGCTCATACATCTATCAAAGAAGGCCATCATCATATTAAAGGACCTAGAAGCTATATCATATCATAGTTCTAGCTGAGGCTCACCATATGAGTGAAAACATGCCTAAGGAAAGTCACATATCCATGTTAGAAAATCTTATTTGCATACTGCAGTAGCCTATCTTCACTGGGATTATATTCCCACAAAACTATATTGTTATCAATAGATTATTCTACCCTGATTAGAGTAGAATTATGTCCCTAATCAACCCCAAAATACAAGATATAATATTTCATACATGATACTTAGTAATGATAATACCTCATATCTTCTTAGTGTTATGTGTCTATGAAGATGTTGGACACACATTCATAACACCTCAAAGAACCATAATCTCTTAAAAAGTAGAAGAAGATGACCATTACCATGATATTTATCTTTGTGGTAGTGTGGCATTGGATCATAGGGACTATACTCTAGAAATTCACTATTTTAAACATTCTTGTGGTGATATATCCCAAAGAAAATGAAATCATATATATCCCATAACACCTTCTTATAGAGTGGTGTAAAAATCTTGATGCCTTCATATATAGATGTGTTCAAAAATATCAAGGGCCTTCATATATAAATATTCTCACAATATCAGTTTTACCCATATATATGGACACAATCAGCCATTAGAAGCACTTCACCATGGTCAGCAGGTAAACCAGAGAGGCATCCTATGTGGTATTTCCATGTAGATACATATATATCTTAAGAATAAGTAGTTTCCATGGATATATAGAGATTGTTACCGACATGTAACCTCCAATATTTTACCATAACCCTTGACAATTCATATTAAACAATCCCAAATGGGTTGAAAATGGAGTTCCAGATTTCTTCTTAACCACGTGACATTAAACTATATAGATTTCATTATAACCACAAGATGTTAAACAATACCAAGTTATTTTTAACCACATGATGTTAAACCATATAGAGATCACCCTGATTACATGATATAAAATTGTAAGGGATCGTCCTGATTGCATAATGTTACATTGTATGATATCATTAAACTTACTTGATGTTAAACTATATGAAATCTTATTAACTAGATAAAGTTAAACTATATTGAGATTTCACGATAGAAAGATGATAGACTTTATAAAACTTGAGGTTCTAGAAGAAAAAAATTAAAATAAATGGTGCCCCATGTCCTAACCATATGAGGATAATATATACAAAGACGTCCAAGTTGAAATAAATTAAACTGCATGGCATCCCTCATCCTTACTGCATGATTTAAAACTGAATAGATCCAGAACATCCATCTTCATTCATGTATGGAAATCTATATCCATCATCGTGACATTAAACAACATGGGTTATCTAGAATTATGGGTGGATGGATTCTAGGAATAACAGTACACATAGTGATGGTAGAACCTCATGAAAAGGGTCTGACCACAATACTCCTTTTATTTTCACTTATGGTGATCCACACCCATAACACATGGAATTAAAATACATGGCATGTGTTCATACCAAAAGATGTAAAAATACACAGCTAATGTAATATCATCACAACATTAAACTCCATAGGTTCCCAGAACAATGTATGTCTTGATTCTAATTACTAGTGGGATATATAAGGACACATCTATCCTATATTTTATTCTATCCACTATATTGTACAATATCCCCATACAATGTCCATAAATTTCCTCTACATAGTAATAGGAACCGTTTCAATTCAATTTTCTCACACCGAGAATAACACAAATGATCATATGAATTTTGATATAGGGTTCCCTAGAAAAACAAGGAATGAGGGCCCTTGACATACTCATCGTGGTAAAGAAAGAAAATCCATGAATTTGATACCAGGATTAATTGTCAAATGAAGATAAACTATATCATTTATGTCCTTTTCATGAAATAAAATTGCACCTTCCTATGGACTTTTCCAGGGAGGACCACTATTTTTTATGTTTGTCTCATACCACACCTCCACTCATGAACTACAAGTGGATTTATTCCTATAAAACAGTATACATAGTAACACCCATTATTCAATTTATATCCCTAGCTGAAACAATACCATTTCACGTCAAGGAACCAATGTCCTTACCACCTGACATTAAACTACACATCCCATTAAGAACATTTTGTGGCATGATACCTTACATCACATGATACATTGTGACTATCAAACCACTGCTATTGGGTCTAACTACAATATTACATTCTTTTTAAAATCAATAAATCTACATCTGTATCGCATGATTCTAAATTGAACATCTAATGCTCTTTCGACAAGATATTAAGCAACATGGTTGATGACCTTTTTGAATGAAATTATACTACATGGGATTCCCAGAACTATATATGGAAACATTCTCATTCACAATAGGTTACATTCGTAAAAATGTATCCTATATCATAGTTCAACCAAAAGATGATACAAAATCACCCTTCCATTTCCTTAAATATCATTTTAATAGTAAGACGAACCCTTTCCATTCCTTGTTTCTCACACCGAGCATAATGCACATGGGCTTGTGAACTTTTTAAGGGATTAATCATGAAAACAAGCTTGAGGGTCCTTGATAGATTTATCATGGTATTAAATGAGGGATCATAAAAGGGATTCCATGAGTCCTTCTTTTGTGATGATAAAATTATTATTTTTTTCTTTTAAATGTCATAAAACTACACCTTCACATGGAATTTCTATAGAGTACCACTAGGGTTGGTTTTGGTCTCCTACCATACCTCCAATTAAGAACTATATGTGCCTGAACTCAAATTACCATGGGATATGTAGTGACACCCAATATTCTCATCATGGGACCAGCCAAAACATTACCATTTCACATCAAGGAATCCAAGTCCTTACCATATAATTTTGAGCATCACTACCCTATAAGAACTACATTTCGAATGATTCCAACCATCACATGATATGTATTGATTCCTAGATCTCTAATAATGGGTTCTGTTAAAATAGTTTAAATAAATTCACCCCATATATAGAGGGGACAAGACATAAATGATTACTTTTTCCTACCTATGATATAGATCTACAAGTTCTTTGTTCACTAATGTAATATATCATGCACAAATTTTCACTTTAGTTCTCACATCCTTACCAAAAAAATTAAATTTCAAGGAAAATATCATGGTAAAATGTAATAAAAATAAACAAAAAATATGTTTTTACATCATTAAATTAAACCATAATAAAGAAAATATGTCCCCTCTACATGAAATTAAACTATGTAGACCATATCCCATAATTATCCCTTATCAAAGGGCCACAATATCCATACAATATCCAAACAGAGCCCAGTGTTATTCCACCATCTTTTAAACCACCTCAAGCCACATACCACATTACATAACATGAGAACCTTGGGTAGACGTAAGACATGAATTTCCCATGAAAAATAAATGAAATCTCTTTTTTTATACAATATATTAATGAATAAGGGCTTAACCGACCAACCATATATATTGTAGCTTTGTATGAAGGGCTTTAAAATCCTTCTGAGACTGGTGTAATTGTGGTGGAACCCATCACATGGGAGTATTTTTGTCATGCCAAATAAGATAATAACAAATAATTATTAAATACCTGATAAACATGAGATATGATTTAAAATATCTTCATCTCCTTCTATAAATAATAATAGAGTACTATATTCATAGGATATAATTATTGGGATCATGTGTAAAAATGTCAATATGAGGTCCATGAGTGTTGTAACCTTAAATGTCTTACAATTTAGTCAACACTATAAGGATATAAAATCTATCCTATGATGGTCTAAATCACAAGAACATAATCTAATTGAAAGAGAGACAAAAAACTTGTCATGATGAAAACCTGGAAATGGAAGACTATGCAAAAGGCATGTCTTCACTTACATAACTCATTATCTCCATAACAAAGGAAAATATTATGTCTAAAATATAAAATAGATAAATCTAATACTGTCAAATTTATGACCAAATTAAAATACAAGATATACTGACAAGATCAATGGTCATGGTAAAATATATAATAATGATTTTTCACATAACCTCTCTATTAGAATATGTTCTCTAGGAGGTGAAATGACATTTCAGATGATCAAAAAATTCTTGGATATTATATTCTCCAAAAATCACACTTCATTATTTAAACTCACATGGGTAATCACAAGACTTTTACGTCCATGGGAAGAAAATAGTATATCTCTTCTTGTCTATAATATTTATGCATAATGTCTTAAACCCACCAAACTGACACATCTTTCTCTATATGAAGGACTATCTATTTCTTTTGAGCATAATATCCATGTCATAGAGCCCATCATTTTAGGTTGTTGTGGGTTATTCTCAGAATGATTTTCCAATACCTTCAACATGAATGTATTACATTGCACCATGGATTACAATTACCATAACCATACTATTCACGTTGACACCACATCCTTGGCATTATGTCATAGTGTTTTGTACCCATTAATAAAATAAGAGTGCAACACTCCATTCTCGAACCATTGAGGGTGAGAAAATTAAGATTTGTAACCATAAGATGTGGGGAATACAATTAATATAAAGAGATATAGTTACATATCATTCCATACACCTTATTATATAGCATTTCATTCATACCCAAGTTTATTTTTCAGATGCTGGAGTCTTATAAATATTCCCTGGTGCTTAAGTAATATTGTGATTTATCTCTACATGGACATGCTTTTATGAACTATGGAGTCACACATATAGAAATTTACCTACAAATGAGAGGAATAACCTCCTTAAAATAATGGAACTCCATTCCCTGTGATCCCAATCCACATCATGTTTGAACCTATCACCTCATAGTGTTATGGGTCATCCAACACATGTTTTCCCCATCCCATATTAACTAACATAATATTTTTTGTTATAAATTATATCACCCATAGTCCAAATATACATTTTTACCTAACATCCCTAGTTTTTCACCCTTAAAAAATATTCCACTTATATATCTTCCATGACCCTCAAGAAATAGTTTAAGATCATTTTTATGGCCATTTTGGAAATGCATAATTTCATTGAGCTACCAATCAGATGTATCTCCTCTTTGCATGAAAGAAACTCAATTTCACACTATATATTTAAAAACCATGGAGGAAAATATCACCCTAGAGTGTTTTGATCCATAACTAGTTTATCTACCCTTTATTCCATAAACATCACATCACCATACTAGAATCCCATAAAATAAAACGCATTGATGTTATGATATGGAAGTCCCTAATCTACATTACAACAATCATCCAAGCTAGAATACCAAAAAGTATAGTATAGACATGTTCCAAGATTGAAAACTATAATCTACATCACATAAATTTTTTGATATAGAATACCCTAAACTAAAAAAATAAAAAGGTCTTAAATAAATGAACCAAACCAAAAAAAACATTAATGATCTAACATGAAATACCATAAAATAACATACTAAAAGATACGTACTCCTCATCAGGATAAAAACCTGATAATGTAATCCTAAAAAATGATTATCTAATCACTGGACATGCACATTGTTTGACAAAAGAAATATTGAGAAATTGGGTGGAAATGATAGACAATACATATCATGTTTAAAATCATTATGAAGGAGACCCTTGCAGAATCGATGTCATGACCTCTAGGTCTTCCTCAATATGAATATTAAGAATATATTAGTGTAAAAAAATATAGATTCAATTATTTTGATTCATAAAATATAGTCTTAGAAAAATTCAATATATAATCTCTAAGTCCCTTGACATAAGAATAATTATGATCATTATACCATTATGAAGAATACTATGACCAAATTTATCCATGTATATCAGATGATCTCAAAATAAATGGAGTAGGTGCATCAATGAAGGATTTCATGTATGTAGGCATTCATGTACATTACTAAATCGAAACCCATTGAATGTGAAGAAAAAAATCTATTTAATTGGATCTATTTATAAGAACACATAAGTAATTGGTATCATGGATTATCTAAGAAACATATCTACTAGAATGTGGGTATCTATAAATAAATTCATCACAAACTAGGGGCATTCACATCACACGTATTAGCTATGTATATGTAAGTATATCCATCACTATGATCTTTATCAATGAACCAATGTTCCATATGCATGAGTTTATCATCAAAATAGTATATTTCTGAACTCCATATAGATTGATTCACATTATCCTGGGATACATATATACATCCAAGTATCTTACATTGAATTAATAAAAAAGTTCCATTCTACCATATCCTAGTTCTATTTGGGAATTTATACACGTTCTGATCTTTGGTTACACATTCCCCCAGGTCAAAGTTATATCCTACATTTTATTCATCCGAGCATTTTTGTCTAGAAATCTATTCATAATAATTCATAAAACTTATTCATTCAACACTATGGAAAAATACTCTTAGGGGAAAATATGACATAGCCTATAAGATATTTGAAAAGGCGATTGATGGTTCACTTAGAATCATGTTCTTTTCATTCCAAATAAATTAAATTATTGGTGGGGGGGGGTCACCCATATTTGTGAATCCGGACTTCTTCCATGTGGGATTTAATATATTTTACGGAAATAGAAATTTTTGATATGTTTCATATATGACTTAAAAAGTTTATCATTGAATAATATAATTGATGTAAATGTTTGGACTTTTTTGAATGAATTCTACATATATTGTAATTTTATGTTTTAGAGAGTATTATTTCCATAATATTTGGAAAAAATATGGAAATCCCACTTACTAAAAAAGACATGGTTCATGCATTATCCCAGGTGGGCCATGGTCGACCACTCCGTTTGGGAACTAGCATGGGCTAAAAAACAAAAGGAATAGGGAGGATAGATATCTCAAGTAGTGGGTGGGTATTTTTATTTGTCCCATGGTGCATGATCATGAAGGCATTCATATCATGGGAACATTTTCCATAGGGTTGATTCCTGGGTGGAGGTTTGTGTAAGTGGTATGAGTGTCAAACCCAATTGAAAACTGCATCGAATAGTAGTTTCATATTTGATTATAAACTAGATGGATGTACCATGGATATTTCAATGTGGAATAATATTTCAGAGTATACACTTCATGTGATGAAATCATAGCCCTCTGATCATGCCTCTTGATGATCTCATCAATCTTCTTCAATCGCATGCATTGTGATTCTGAGTTAATATGATCCCACAGTTCATAAATACAAATCAATTCCGCATGGATTTAGAACTACATCCTCATCCTCCTTTTCATCTTCTACTCTCTATCACTACTTTTTTGACTAAGAAAGGAGATTTAATGACGCTCACATGATCAATAGATGATCACCATGACCGTTATATCCATCTCTTTGATTAATATATAATTGAGATTATGAAAACCCAAATGTATAGACATGTGATTGAAACCCTTCATCCATATTTTACACAATACATTATGATACTGTAATCACAAGAACTAGAAATTATGTACGATATCCAACAAACACATGAATCCATCACATGATGAACTTTTGGTCATGTGATCGAAGTGAATACATTCAATCGAAATTGTTTCAAGAAGTTTACAACTATAGATACCTCAATCTTTAGCATGATTATTCATCACAATTAAGTCATATTTATCATTCATTCATTTGGAATTACAGTAGAAAAATAAAACATCATGAGACACCAATCATGAGATCATGGGAGTATCATCGCATGTAGGTAAGAGGATCATGAAATTCCACCTCATGAGAGTTTTATGTCGGTCTAAAAATATATGCACCACGTCAGTCAGAACACATGATTTCCTTCCCATTAAATACAACATCGTATTAAACTTATATTGACCTATTTATAATGAAAATTCCTTTCAAATACACACACATGTGAGGAGGAGAGGGGGATGTAGAGAAGATTCATTGAAAAAGAGGGGTCAACTTCCACCTCCAGATATAATCACCATGTAAATGAAGGGTTAATTTCACAAGAATCTACCAGGGGATTTCATCATGAGAAATCATTTTTTGGTCATAATAAGTTCATGTGATCACATTACATGATAATATAATGTGATTCCCTTGAGAAGCATCATCTCTAAGAGGCAATGGACCCTTGCTGAGAAATATCCATATCACGTGAACCATTATTAAAGACATGTGGCTATGATATGCATATGAATTATTGGACTTGTTTCTTATAGTGTCTTGAACCCACGATTTAAGAGTTTTCCAATTATTTGACATGTGGTGAGAACTCTAGGACTTACAACCTCAATATTCCATGTGAACGTCATCACCATGCATTGAAAACCCTCATGCACAAATCGTCTTCAGAATAAACCTCTCGCATGTGATTATAAATTATGTTGTGTGATTTAATCATTGATCATATGATCAACTAAAAATACCATGGCCATGAAATTCCCTTTCTTGAATGTGAATTCTACTTTCCCTCGGGTACACAGAATACTCATGTTGTTGTCCACAATAATAAACTAGTTGAAGTTATTACCCATGATCTCATGAAGTAATGAGTCCCATTAATTCATTGTTCTTGAATGAATCGTTTCTCAAGGATTCTATTGAATATAGTACCCTAAAAATATATGGAATGACCATGATGTCCCTCATGAGACCATCTACATTCATGCGATCAACATGAATGATAGATCATCATGTGAGTCCCTTTTGTAATACGTAAAATATCATGGAAAGGGACTCATTCCACGAAGAATTACCTATGGTATATTATATTGACATGCATACATGGGCATGAATTTTAATCCCATATAACATTAGCAATATCACCATTGGATAGGTTTCCTCAATCCTCAAGCGCAATCCATTTTTATGAGAGTGATCCTAAACACATTCAAGTGTCCTTGATGCATGAATAGTTTATGGACATTTGATATCATGACTCTTCATTGGTGTCACAATGCCCATGTAAAAACATAGATCAGTTGTGTGGGTAGTCTAAATACAATCCATGTTAATCCGGCGATGACCACACCACATGTTTATATTTTCACACAAAAATCTGGGAACAAGTCACATTGGTCCTACAAAAACCATGTAATTTTGACCATGATTATGATATGATATCTTAAAAATTATCTCTTAACATGGGAATGGGTTATTAACAGGTCCTCAAGATCATCTTATTTCCCATATATATGTCCTAAATAACATGCGCTAGTCTGGATCATGTTAGGATGATCATGTTACAATGTATTGACATGTCTGGTTTCACCATAAGAAAGACCCTAGAAATTACCTCTATGGTTTTAAGAATCATAACTGATATGTTCTCTTAACTCACTACACCAAAATTATTATTTAACCGTTGTTTAATAAAAAACAACTACAAAATTTTAAATGGTTTAGATGATGACATATAAAAACCACCAATATATATTTTTTTATTCAAAAATCACATCCCCACCATCTGACCCATCACCCCTTGTTCATCCCCCATGCCCCATCCCATGATTCTAGGTCCTCCCCATGGTGGTTACTTTTTATAATTGTTCTAGTATCCCCCAATCCTTCAATGCCTGAGCCCCCCGATCCCTCGCTATCAATGTGGTTACCACTTATCCCCATGAGTCATCAGCTCTGCCCTCTACCTCACCCGATTCATTTCCCCCTCCCTTCCTTGATCCATCTCCCTCACTCACTATAGTTGATATCTTCATCTTCAAATTAGTAGTGAGTGTAATGTCCCCTAATATTTCTCTCGTTTCTTCTCACATGATCCATCCTCACTAACCCCCCTTCTCCCCCAACTCCCCTGATGGTAATCCTTCATTTTAACTCCCTTCTTACCTTTTCCCATATAACAAATTTTTTGGTTTAGAATAAAGTTTTGGGAGGCTCTAATGGTGTGGTTTTTTGTATTATATGTCAATGAGGTTTCTCATTGGCATGATTGTATAGTTGGATACTTGTATACATCACTCGTGTCTCAATGTATCAGGGTAATCTTCATGTTTTAGTATAGGTTCATGTATTGTATTGAAATTTTTATGTGGTTTATGAGTGATTTTTTATTTATGGCTGATAATTGATTAAATATACATTGTGATTTAGGAAATATACTATTCTATATCATTATTTTTATTTATGCTGAATATACTTTAGCTATTGTGAACCATGTGATGTTTTTTGAATTTGGGATGTTAATATTTATTTTTAATGGTTGTTTTTACTATATATAGTTAAAGAATCATGTACATGGTATTTTTATAACATCAACTATCTAATGTTGAAAAATAGATATAGCACCCGTCTATCATCATCTTATGAAATCTCAATTTTTTATTCTCTATGAAGGTATCTAGATGTTATGAATAATTTTCATTCATAAAGTTTCATGGAAGGGTAATAATTTAAGGAATATTTAATTGATCCCAACATAATTTCATGCCTATAAGCATACCATATCCTATTAAATTGTACTAACTATAAATAATTGTTGTATTATATCCCCTAAAGATTAAAATTTATATATTATTATATAAATTTATTTATCTTAAATTGATTTTCAGTTTACTAACACCTTTTGATATCAAATAACAATGATAATAATAAATATTATCTTAACTATATACAATGGTTTATTTAACATTATTTTTTAAATAAATTAACATTATATAATTTTACGTATTCATAACCACTCAACAATGGTACACAAATTTTTTTGTTAAATTCCATACATTATCAACTCAAATAATTAGACCAACAAATATCTAATCTATTTAAACCAATTGAAAAAACTAACACCAAATAAATATATTACATATAAATATAAAACTGATATATAATTACTTTATCTATAACATTAAAATAAATATAAATATATTTATGAAAAAATTCATGAAGTTATTATTAGGGTACCATATTATAAAAAATAAGAACCCCTTACATGATGAGATCAAAATTTATATTTTTTATCCACATAAAATTGGTTTCAAATTCCCAAAATTCTATATAAAAATAAAAAAAACAATATATCTATTATGATGAATAAAACCAAGAAAAATATGATAAAACATCACAATATTTTAGTATTGAATCTACATGACATCACATGTGAGACATGAATCAATCCAGTATTTTTTATTTTATTAAATACTCATTCAAATATTAGACTACCATAAAAAGAATTCATGAGGATGTAGGTTTCACGTTCATCCTTGAATAACTCTTATTCATTGATGAATTATAATACTCCTTTCCATTACATTTTTACAGGTTTCTTCAATAGTTTTTATTTGGAAAATAATCCCCTAGTATCCTCTCAGATCATTAAATACTTATATTCCATCATTCCTATAGAGATATAATTTATATATAAAAATTAATAAAAACGAAATAATTTAATAGAGTTTTGGTGATTATTGAATATCAATATCATAAGAAAGGATATGTAATTAGAAATATAAAATTTTAAAACTAATAAATAAATAAAAACCTTGATCTATAAATGTGACATGAAATGGTATGAAAAAATCTAATTAATAAATCCAATTAATTTAATGATTATTGAAAATTTTAAAAATCAGTGTCAAGAAATTAGTTCATCATAATTACAGTTTCAAACAACTATTTATGTTCTTTCTGAGGCTAGATCGTCATTATATTGTGTGATATACTGAATGAAACATCTTATTCTACCATTTCTAAAAATTCATATCATATTTTGTTACAGTAGTTAGAATTTAATGCAAGCTCATTCCACATTAAGAACTCTAATATAATCCATGATGCTAAGAATTACCATGTGAAAAAATTTAACAATTATATAAATAAATAAATACATTAATATATTCATTTATATTCTTTAATAAACTAATGATTGAAAACCCATTATAGGTTTCTTACAGGGGTATTGTTGAAAAAAAATACATCTTTTGTTTTCTAACATTAAAAACGTTATTATGTTTTCATTTAGTTTAATTACTAACCATTATAATTTTTATAACAAAAATAATATTATTTTATTTTATATTAATCATACTATTAATATCACACCATTAATTTAAAATTAATATATCATTATTATTTCAATTCATTGAATGGTTAAAATTTTATTATAAATGAATTTTACAGAAATAATATGTCTTGATTTTATACAATGGATATATTAATAATTCTATTAATTAACATGAAAATTTTAAAAATATATTCCATCAAAAGTTATTTTATTTAAATTATTAGATTTATAAATTGGCCTTTAATATGTAGTTTGACAAATGATTTTCATAAAACATTTGAAATGTATGTTTCAAATTGTGTCAATTTTTTTTCATAATACCATTATAAATTCCATAATAGAACAATAATAAATCAAATTATAAATGTTTAATAACACCTTAATAATTGTGTGACTATAGTTATGCCCAATGAGGATATTGATCCCATGTATGGATTGTTTTAATTTATGAAACCATGTGTGTTTCTTAATGATTGTATTTTTTTCCCTTGCTTCAATTTTACAAAATATTATTTCTGATTTATTTGCTATTTTTACGTAGAAATTTTTAGTATTTGTGTGACTCTTCCTATAACTACATCAGATTAATTTCTCTTTGATCCATTTATCTCTTTTCTTACATAGTAATACATATGATTATGGTTTTTAATTTTTTAAATAAAATTATTGAATATTGTTCTATATATAGATAAAATCTAGATCGCATTTCTAAGGAACGCACCTCTATATGATAAAGGTAGAGATATGCTTTTAGATTTTTTATTTTTCAAAAGATATATTGTTACGAAAATAATATGTTTAAGTTCTAAATGAAAATTTTGAAGATTTTTGAAGAGAGATGATGTTTATGAACACTTGATATTTATGCAATTTATAGCTCAATATTTGTGATGGATTTGGCTTGGAGAATCCAAGGTTTTAGAATGATTGATCACTACTGTTAATCGGTAGAATAATATATCATATTCATCAAAAAGGAAAATGATATAAACAAACCTTAAAATTGATGCTATTTCACTGTGATACAACTACATCATCATCATAACACATTAGAACAAATAGTTGATGGTGATACACATTGTAACTTAACAAGTGATGTTTTCTAGAATGTTGGAAAACTAGATAAAGATTGTAACATATAATTGGATCTTCCTCTTGATTATATATAGATTAATATAGGAGACAAATTCACTATGTGTAAAAATAAATTTCATGATTTAGATGATGATTTAAATCAAGATCAATATGGTGGATGTTAGAAATATCCAAACCCTTCTTTTCTATTGAGGTTGTATCATATGAAATATCTATATAGAATTAAAAATATGGTGATTTCCATGATTTATTAATTGATGTGTGATGAATTCTATATCGATATGATACATCAATATTTTAATGATATTACAAATTTGATAAAAGGATTGTTCTGAATTATAAAAAAATACATCTGTGTCCTAATGATTTTATACTTTATTTGGGAGAGGATTCAAGATTAAATGATTGTAAAAACTTTTTATCTTCAAAATGATACTCAATGGGTGATTTTGGAAGTATGTATCAACATACTTGTATTTTTTTTTAAGGTTGGGGCCGAAGCCTCATTTTTATTAATAAAGTAAAGAAAATACCTCTTTTAACTAGGTAGAGGGAGACCCATTACATAGCCCGAAGGCCCAGTGGGCTTGTAGCCCATTTCATAGCCCGTAGGCCCATATTTTTGGCCCAATTCCCATTCTGTGAATAGTAACCCTACTGCTACAGTACCCGCACAGTACCGCAACCGCTATAGTGCTCTGCCGCTGCTACAGTACCCCCAGATCAACAGTGTCACCGCTACTACAGTATCGCTACAGTACTGCTACAGTACCTGCTCCCAATGGGTTTTGAACCCCCATTTTTCATGTATTATTACGGGGTGCTTACCACTAATCCAAACCCCAAATACAACATACTTGTATGAAAATGATGAAAATTATCACTCTTTCAATAGTTTTTGTAATATATCATTAAATCCTAGAGTGAAAAGATTATTGATGTCATCTAAAACTATTGAGCACAAGAAGTGGAATTCTATAGATAATAACAATGATATGTTAATGTGGCATTTAATAGTTTCACAATCATGGATGAAATTTGAGTCATTTCATATAGATGTCACATATAATGAGTATTGGATTCTAATCATCGAGGGAATATTCAACAACACGAATACACATAAATATTTTATTGTGAATCTATAAGAATTTTTTAGAGGGGTCCTAAAAATAAAGGTGGGTTAGAGTGAACCTTACCGTACATTATAATGTTATGAAATGAAAAACATTCAAGGATAATTTTTTCATGGAGATCCCTCTAGTTGTGTTGATGTTGGATGGTGATAAAGAAACCATAAATCATTATAAGGGAATGAATATAGTGTTTTCTTATTAGACATCATTCACAGAGGTTCTCTGAAATTGATATTGGTCAAAAAAGTTAGGAGAATGATCTTGTTTTTTATATTATCTTAGATTTTAGTGGAACCAAAAAGTATTAATCTATATGTATAAAGTAAAATACTATGGGGTTTTTCAATGGAATCTACAAACATCTAGAGTAGGGTAGTGGTTTATCAACAACTTCTATGGTTGATGGAGGTCCTTAGTGTTTTTAAGACTGAATGAGATAGAATTTACATTTTTTCTACCGAAAACATTGATGAAATACAAATTATGAATATTATATGATACTAGGTTATTATTTTGGTATGGGTCTTTTTAATGTTTGTTTAACCCCATGGGTTTGACCTAGATTAAGGGACTAAAGAAAACATTTATGTTTTGGGGGTGTCTACAGATTTTTCAGAGCCCATAGATTGTTTTTTTAAATGAATCTAGGCCACAGTGTTAGTAAAAAAATTTCCCCCATGCCTCATGGTTTGAGTTAACCATTCCAAGAGGTTTTGAAGATAGTATTGGGAGCATATTTCACCCTAACCTTGTTCATAGGGTTGCATTCATGTCTATAGAATGCTATAATTTTTTTAAAAAGAACAAATTCATGGTCATCAAATATATTTTCTTACCATATGACATGAACATGTAAGGGGCGACATGGGATAATTTATTTTGGAATGATTTCCAAAACCCAAAACATGAACCATGTAGTTTCCATGGGGAGGTAGGGAAGGATGTACCATTGGAGCATGATTTTTCAAACCATTTGGCCAAAATGTGAAACCATGAAATTATAGTGAAAATTAATGTTCCCCCTTAAAATTACATATGACATAAAATCCATTCTTCCTATTCCATATAGTGGATATCCCCTTATATTAGTATCTTTTTTAATCCATCATGGAAGGATATACTCCAATTTCATCATCCATATATGAATTCAAGGGATGATTATCTTGTTTTATCCATGTGAGTATATTCATCATTCATCTTATGGAGTTCTCTTTATTCTATGTGTCAATGTATTTATTTAAGTGCAAGATAATATGGAATTTTTTCAGGCCCTTAATCAATTTTTCGTTTTAATCATCATTCAGACCTAATCAAAGGTCGACACTATGGGAGTGTTTTAACCTATGTGTATGATAGTTATTCTATACCTTTTCCCAAATGATATATTTTTATATATATAATAGCAATTGTGATGCACACAATAAATTCAAACACTGATCCTAAAATTCAATGAAAATTTTAATTGAATGAATTGAAACCTATTATTTTTTCAACTAAGTTTGTTTTTATGGATGGTTATTGTTTTCCTCACCCTTGACCACCCATGGGATATTCCCTTGTTCTAGCCTGTTGTATACCACCCCATAGGGTGATTGTGATCTCACCACTTTCTTTTGGTATCCACATTAAATTAAATTGATTTTAGGGTATTTTTTGCATATGGTTATGCCTCATTTCCATGTGTTTTCTTGGTTAAATTGATTGATTTTTTAATGGAAAATGTGGAAATGGTTAGGATGAACTCATTAATTGATATTGGTTATGAAATAATGAATGAAATGATAATATTTTTAGAATTGTATTTGATTCTTATAAAATTATCCTTGGATCCTAATTCCATTAAATTCCATGCATATTTATAATCCATGGGTCATAATTTTGGTATTAGATTCAATGGATGGGTCCCTCAGATCTTGATTCTATAGGATGCCAATAGAATTTTCTGCACCATGGATCCGGATTTCATAGATTCACATAGGAAAATCATTGTTTACATGCTATATCAAATCCACAAAATTCATTCTCGAGTTTCCATAAAGTTTATACTAATACTCAACAAGGATTCCTTGGTCTTTGATGTCTTTGATCTAGACCTTTGTGGGATGAAAGGTTAGTACAATAAGTGGTAGTTTTGGATGTCTACAATTTATTACATTATATAGCCATTAGTGATATTTTTTATGAATTATAGGTATCCCTAGTATGGGTATCACATTTATATAGTTTGACTAGATAGTATCACTCTTTTTTTGTTATGCTTCATTGTTCACAATTTTAATGGAATCTTGAGTATTGTTCTTCTGGATCTAGGTTTTGTTGGAAATGATCACTTCTATATTTGAAACATAGATTTATTATTTTTATAAAATTCATACATTTCACACTACTTTTATTAATATTACAAATACTGGACATATTATTGATACTATTGGCGATTTCCTACTTATTGTTATATTATACCCTTCTCGGTCTGCAGTTGGGTTCCTGAACAGATTATATGGATTCTATTAGGGGATGGATAAAGTCCCTTATTTTTTCATATTTATATTAACATAGTTTAGGTGAAGGGGAACAGAAAATTGATCTAGGATCATAATACTACCTAGAGATAAATCATTTTGGATTTTCTATATTTTGATACATGTATTGTACAATATGTATTTTAATATGTATTGAATGTGTTTCTTTACAGAGTCATTAAAAGATCATCGTATTTTATAAGACATGTATTGGATATTTATTATTATTGTGTTCTACACATTCCTCTTCTATCTAATTTCATTGGTTTATATTATGAATCATCTACATGACTGTTGTGATTAACCCACTAAATTACACTCTAACATGAGGTAAAAGTCTCCCCATAGAAAAACCCTAGCACCATGTTACTAGTAATAAAACTATGCGGTATTTCGAAGAACACATGAGCCCATGTGATCCACCAGCTCAGTGTACCATTTAGTATGTCTTAGGTTAGGATGTTACAATGGGGTGTTAGAGCATTTTCTTCTCTATTTTTTACAATGTTTTATCATTATGCTCAATACTATAAATGTATTGGGATTTGGTAATGATCTATTCTTGGGAGTGGCTGACACATGTACAAGATAAATCGACATTGAGAAGAATAAAAAATGATGTTTTTATATTTATCATGTTACAGTTTATTTTATCCCACCGTTTGATGACACACTTGTGGTTTGATGTTTATTATGATTATGTTTTTTTTTCAGATTAAATGACAGTATGTCACATCATATATAATTTTTGTAATTTTACTGGATTCATATTCCTTGTGTTGTTCCTTATCATATTGGATGTCATGACTGACTATAGAATAATATTACTAGTTCCTTGATTGATATACATGTTGATTGATAAATTATTTGTTCATTTAATTGATAAACATTGTTTGTGCATAGAGTTAATATCATAAAATAAATAGTGTTTTCTTTTTTTGGCTACAGAATACAGACTATATAGTCCACTATAAGACATTGAGTTAGGGACCATGGTTATAATGCATTATAACATGTTATTGTTGGGATTATATAGATTCCACACTTTGATTTATATGGCGTATGGTCCCTTATAGATCATAAGAGGAGATAAATTTTGATAAAAAAATTTAATGAAAATTCTAAATGAATATGAATTTATAGGTAATTGAAATTCTGAAACATATAATTTATCCATAATCCGACCGTAGAGTGGGTAGTAGGAAGTTTATATAATGGCTCATGATGTAGTATCTAAACCCACTCATGTCATTAGAAGTAAGATTAGGGGGTTTGTATGTTAATTCGAATGATTTGACCAATACTTCTCTTTAAACTGTATCATTTTCATTATTTACCTTATAAGAGGCATGTGTTTTCCATTATAGATACATGCCACATCAAAAACCTATAGTTGTACACCATTTGGGTGGAATCTACCATGCTATAGAGGTGGTGGTCCTTGGGATACTACTATATCATACAATAATTTATGTTATGAACCAGTCATTTTACTGAATATGTTTTCTAATTTATAGATCCATGAGGGCTTCTTAAACCTCATGAATAGATTATATGGTTCCAGTAATCCTACCTCGTCTATGAATTATCCAATATATGTGTTCTAGAATTAAAATCCACCCATGCTTTTGAGGGATGATGGAACATAGGTTTCTTTGTTTTGGTCTAAGACAATATTTTATGTATTTGATCATCTAGAGGTACCTCCTAATAAGACAGTGAATCTTGTGATATATTTGCTTTGGGGAGAAGCTTTGTGTGGGTTGGATGATTTCACATATGATGATGTTTTTTGAGTTATGGTATGGAGGTATTTACCATCCAGTTTTTACAATTACTCTCTTTTTAAGACCATAATAGTGGAAAGGAACAGTGATTTTATGTTCCTAGAGTAGGGTTATATGACTATTATGGAGTATTCAGATCACTTTACAATGCTATTTCATTTGGAAAATTTTTTAACTTTCTACTAAGATAATGAGGGTGGTATACTTTGAGGAAGGTATTATCCTTTCCATTCAATATAATATAAATTTGTTAAGGTTGAATACAAATATTATGAGAGTGAATCAAGTGATATTAAATCAATTAATCCTATGCTGATATGGGGGTGAAAATCATGGATGTTCAGTCTCGCTACATAGTGATTATGTTTTCAATCCAAGGAGTCTATAATTTGAGGCTTTCGTTGAGTGAAGTACTACAAATGATATTAGAAATGGTAGTGTATTATTCTACCATAAATTTGGGAGGTGATTACATTTGAGGAATCAGTATGATAGATACCTAGATGAGTATCGAGCATAGGGTTGGATATCTTCTTACATTGACTATGTTGGATATTCCCTCTAGTAGTGATTGGATGGAGATCACCTCTGAATATAGTTTTATCAGAAAGGCTAATTTCTCTGCAAAAGAATGGGATCTGGGGTATTCCTTGTTGTTTAGAAAATGGTGGGGGTGTACCTAATGAATCATGGAACAGGTAGTACCTATATATTAGGGTGGTCCTACTCTAGGTGGTGAGTTTGTTTCACAGAGAATATTTTTAGGAAAAATATATTTTTCCCATCCTACACTTGAGGAGAAGATCAACAGGACGTCTAAAGTGAGAGGTATGATATTAGAATCCTCTACTCTAGTATCTTCTCTTTTCAACTCAGGTTCATTAAATTGTTTCATATATGTTCATGTGGTGGATATCTCTAGAATTTATTTCAATTTTATGATTTTATTGTGATGTGTGGTATATTTTTAGTGATCATGATGGAGGGTGTATGCTAGTACAGAGAGTGGACCCTTGATATTTTTGGGTGTCGCGTTGTATGGAATCTATTATTCCAAAAGAACATTGGGGTTGAAATGATAGTTGGGATGGACTAGCTAGTTTCTTATCAATTTTAAATGTACTTATAATAACTATAGGGTGACCTTCACATCACCCTAGGGGGTCAGAATAGTGAATGGGATATCTGGGTGGGGAGAGATGGACAAGGAATCATGGGATGGGTGGGATGATATCCCAAATTTCTATTTTGTTTTAGGATGATAATGGAAATTGTTTGGAAGACATTACTCTGGTGTTTGATCATTTTAGATATGTTTTCCTGGAATAAATTTCTATTATAAATCCTAATAGAGTGGGTGAGTTCTCTAATTATCATATTATAAGAGCTTAATCATTCTCCATTCCCCTCTTATAATATATATTTTATGGAGATTTTGGAGCCAAAGAGGCAGCTAGAGAACATGAAGGAAAGGGGAGTTTTATTACCCAATACTTCTTCATCGAGTTCACTAGTCCATTATCCCAAAAATGGGGGATGGTTCTCTCATGGTATGTATGGATTATCCAAAATTGAACCAGATTTTGGTGAGGAATTAGTATCCTTTTCCCTGAATTGATGATATTTTTGACACTAACTAAAGAGATTGGGTTTTCTAAAAGATTTATTTGAGATCTTTTTATTACCATATACTTTTTTTACATTAATACATACCAAGCACAAATTTTTGTAGTAGGTATGGTCTATATTATTTATTGGTTATGAAGTTTGTTCTGATGAACATACAAGCAGTAATCATGGAAATGATGAACCGAGTTTTCCAACCTTATCTGGATTATTTTGGGGTGGAATTTTGTTACTATATTCTTATATATTCGCAAAATAATCATGAACATTCCAACCATTTTGAGATCAGTTTACATATACAGAAAGAGAATCTATTATATTCTATTCAAATAAAGTGACACTTCTGTATAGATGAGATTCACAACCTCAATCAAATATTCAAAGAGAATGGAGTTTCATTTTACATATAGAATTTTAGAGCTATGGTTTCTTGGGAGAATCCAAATAATATAATTTTTATAAATAGATTCATTGGGGTTCCCAATTATTAAATATATTTCATATAGGAATTATCTTGTTTATATCATTTTTTAAGGGATTGAATATTAATGATATGATGTTTTTTTGTCAGATAATGTTGAGACGGCCTTTGAGAAATATAAAGGGAGGATGACATCAACACTGGTCCTGATTCTTCCAGAGTTGGGAAAAATCTATATTTTATATTGTGATGAATCAGGTATTAGTATAGTAAATGTTCTAATTCATGAGTAATGATTATTCATGTATCAGTCTCATCAGTTACATCCACATGAGTGGAACTACCTAATGCACGATTTTGATTAATCCATTATTGTTCATTCCATATGGTGTTAGAAAAATTATTTACATAATGAGAGAGTTATGTCATATACACATAACACAAAATCATTGTGTAAATATTTACATAACATGACATGAATATAATTGAGCAATGATGGGTTGAGTACCTAGAGTATTTTGACATTGAGAATTCTTATAAACTCATATACTAAAATTTAGTGGATATTGAACTAAGAATACATACATAGATAAAAGTAGTTCAGGAGGCCAATAGAATATGGGATCTTATGGAAAAATTCTCATATGAGCACTTAGAGGTTTTGGATATACATGACCAGGATTTTTTATCATCCATAGTAGTCAAGTCAACTATTCTGAATATAATAAGGATAAGGAAGTAATTTGATGATGAAGTAATAGCCCTACAGAAATGTGTGAGATGTGGAGACATGCCTCCTGGTTGGTATATTAGTGAGGATGAAATTTTTTAAGTGTAGAGTCACTTTTGTGTTTTAGTATAGATACACAAATATATGATTTGGTAATTTCATGCCTCAATTTGGGATGTACATCCCAAATTTACCATGATGTACTAAAACTTATGTTTCCAGTAATGTTGGTTGGGGATTAATGGAGAGGTAGTTTAGTTTCTCTCGAGGTGTTCTAATTGTTAGAAAGAAAAGAACAAACACCAGTAACCTACAATGTTTTTACAATAGATAATTTTTCCTAAGTGGAAATAAGAAAATATTGTGATGGATTTCGTGATCAGGTTGCCATGGTCTCCTCGATGTAGTTATGGTATGTGGGATGTTATGGATAGGCACATTAATGTATATCATTTTATACCAATTGTGGAGACCTTCATATAATATTTTATTGGGAGACTCTATATCTTCGAAATAGTGATTCTTCATGGGGTTCCTCATAACACACCACACCCATACTAAGGACATACCACTCCCATACTAATGACTAGTTTGAGAGGACCATCTGGATTTTAGAGAAAATGATTAGATTATCAAGCCTTGATTTTGAGGGATTATGGGAGAGACATATACCCATTGTTTAATTATCTTATAAAAATAGCTATCAAAATATTATAATGATTTCACCTTATGATATTTGTATTGTAGGCCATTATGATCACCTATTTGCTGGTTTGAGGTTGCATATTGCAACTAACTAAGACCTTGTCTCATTCACAAGACATCATAGTAGGACCAGTTTATTAGAAAGAATATGGATGCTATATAGTCTAGAGTGAAATGTTACACCAATTTCTATCAATGAACAATCGATTTGGAGTTTTGTGATTAGTTATTCTTATATAACTCACTAATGATGGGACACTAATGGATTAAAGGATAGTGAAAACATTCACTATGATATGTTGGTCTGTTCGATATTCTAGAGTGACTCTATCTTTTATCATATTAGTTTCAGTTACATTGTAGGTATTGATCCATGAATGAAATGTTCATTGTATCTCAGATGCTCCGTTGTCACAAAAAATCAACACACATTATGTATCCATATGTCGTGAAGTTACTGGTATATGAATCCATTGAGGAAATAACATTTTATATTGTTGAAATGAGTTTGAAGGTTCAGTGGGGCTAGTCAGTTCCACTAGTGTGGGTTCTATGGCAGCATGACTGGTTATAGAATTAATCATTAGAGTGAGAGTCTTCCATATGTTCTCAGGGGCAGGAGTTATTATCATAATATTCTTGACCACCCATGGAAGGGAAATTCATGAACAAATTTCTTTAAGGGGGAGATTAAATTCCATATGTCTTTATTCAGGTAAATATCATTTTAATTTTAGATAAATTCCTTTTATACCTAATGTGACTTCCTAATATAATCAATAGAGTTTTAGGAGTATTCATTCCATGTTCAGATCCTAGATGCTCGGATTTTGGAATTTATTTCTAGGCCACTTGGTTAATAGAAACTGTTCACCAACCAGTGTAGTTTGAAGAATTAATGTGGTGAATTCTTCATGGTAGAAGATTTCGTATGGTTTTACCTAACCATGATCCCACATCATCAAGCCTTTGTGTGTCTAAAAACAATTATAACAGTTTATAAATACATGTTTTGTCTAACCATGAACCATGGAAAAGATAGGGGTTATGGGGGAAAATGTTTTTTGAAATTGTTGGTGAATTGTTTTACAAACCATGAATGTGAATCATGTTTTCTCACTAGGGAGGTATTGGGGAGATATAGTTGGTGCACAGTTTTTAAAATCATGATGCCAAACCATGAGACACATAAATTATAGCTGAAATTTCCATTTCAAAAATGAATTTTCATATGCCCTAAAATCATTTATTTATCATCCATATACCAGATATACCCTTGGATTGGGATCCCATTTAAAGCCTTTATAGTAATATTGGTTCCAATGTCATTATATGGATTTGAATTTAAATGTACAACATTTTTTTGGATCTACACAGGTATATTAGGTATTCAAATTTTATCCTTAATAATTTTTCATTATATAAAATTATTTATTTTGGTTTGGGATAATATGACCTATTTATAAGATCATCATATATACTTCATTTTTTATCCATATAGACCGAATCATAGGTCAATATTGGATGAGTGTTCATCCATGTTTACATGTAATATTCTCTATATATTTTCAATTACATTGTTTTATAGATTATGAATATGTCATGTATTATGCACATGCCAACATTGCCCCTACAATTAATTGAATGATTGAAAAAAATAAAATAGAACTTATTATGTATCCTACTGCATTAATTTTAATATTTTGAGATTGTTATCCTCAACCCAGGACACCCATTGGGTTGACATTGTATCTTCACTATTTTATACCACACCAATTGGTGTGTGTGAGATCACTGGGTGTTTTTGGGAACCCTAGCCGATTCAATTGAATTGAATCATTATTTAGTATAAGGAAAACCCTCCATAGAATGTGTTTACATGATATTTATGTTGTATATTTTTTTGAATATAAAATGTGTAAATGGATTTGATGACCTTATGAATTTTCATTGGTTTTGTAACGATGTATGAATTTAGTAGATTTAGATAATGGAAATGGATTCCATGGAAGAGATTCTTGGTTCATTATTAAATAATATTTCTTGTACATTACTACTACATGTATCTTAATTATGGTATTGGATAACTTGGATGAGATCCATGTATATTTATTTGATATAATTCCAATGGAATTGCTACCCCTTGGATCTATGTGGCTTGAAATATTATTGGACATCGATATTGAAATGATCCTTGGATTCCACCAATTTCTTTTCCATGTTTCCATCAAGAGGCTCTTCTGACTTGATGAGTTTAACTTTTTCATTTAAAACATAGAACTATCCTATCATGTTCTGACACTTTATTAAATAGTGGGTTCATTTTGGATGTCTACACTTGATTACCCCATATGGAAATTTTGGATTTTTTCTACGTATTTCTCATATCCCTAGAGTGTGTATCATGATTAGGTTGTTAGACTAGAAAACATCACAATTTTTTACATATTCATTACAGTTTCCCTTGTATATGGTAGATTTAATATTATTCAGAGGGATCCATATTTTATTAGACATGATCACTTATGTATTTTATAGTTAGTTTTTTATTATTATACATGTGATATATTAATCATTAATTATATTTATATTACACATATTGGACATGATATTTGAAAATTTGTGGTGGACTACTAGTTGTTATCTTACACCACCTTCATGAAATCATTTGGTACCCGTACAGACTATAAGGATGCAATAAAGGACCTGTGAAAGAACACACATTTATTTCTGATATGATCATTACTTATGATCAGGGTAGCAGAAGACTAGTCTAGGATACTGATACTATTTATAAATAATTATAGCAGACATTATTTTATTTTGATACATTTATTGTTTGATATGAACTTTACCTTGTATTTCTGTAACACTCCAGATAGGTGGTGCCCAAATGTGCCCCGAACCCATTTTGCCACATGACCTCAAGCGCATTTCCCCAAACACGAGAGGCTACCGACTAGCAGCGAGTGACATGGTATGGTAGTGCAGAAAACATGCCTAAATTGGAAGAGTATACACAATAGAAAAATAGTAATAAATAATAAAAAAATTAGTAATACAATATAGCAGAACTAAATATCAGAAGAATGGTAGTA
This sequence comes from Viscum album, assembly GCA_963277665.1. NCBI lineage: Eukaryota > Viridiplantae > Streptophyta > Magnoliopsida > Santalales > Viscaceae > Viscum > Viscum album. The sequence goes on along the minus strand of OY728141.1, from coordinate 472,415,090 downwards.
TAAAAAACTACAACACACACAGATATATATATATATATATATATATATAAACAATGCATGTCACATGTATCTAGGAAATCATCCAAACATGTCACAATGATGAAAAAACAATACTAAAACCAATGTATTGAAAATAGAAAACTCCAACAGCATCGCAAGGGTTAGCATAGTCCTATGCTCTAATCCTCCAACAATAATCAAGTACCTACTAAAGAAGGGAACATTCCCTTATATATACCTTCCACAATATATTCTGTTTGGTTCAAAATCATTTCCCAAACTAGATGTGAGACGAATCCCATTAGGAAACCACCAAAGGATCTGTGCCTAACTATCATTGAATATATATAGCTGGTAATATGCAGATATGAAGCAATAAACTATGAATTACTCAAAAGTAAACAATCCTATAGTTTTCAATTAAATTCATTTAAATTTATTAATTACTCAATTTATTGAATAATGTGACCTCGAGATCTAGCCTAAGATCTGTATCCCCCTGTATAATTGCAAAATAGATGTCTTAAAAGAACATCTAAACCAACTAGTATAACCAAGTCCAGCCTTGTGCTTTGGCTTGGCAGACTCGTCATAAACATTCAATTATTCACAACCAACTGTCTCAGAATGTTCTCACAGTCTAATCCCCTATGATTTCAAATAATATCAAATCAAGAAATAATAATGACCCTCTGGGAAACCCTACACAGTCTAACCTCTTTGGTCCCAAATAACACTAATATAATACAATGACCACCTCCATAGCTCTCACGGTCCATACCCCTTTGTCTTAATAGGAATAATAAATTATAATGACCCTATGGTAACTCACATAGTCAATGACCTATGGTCTAAAAATAATTTAATAATGACCCTCTATGTAGATCTCACTGTCTAACCCCTCTGGTCAATTACCCCACAACATCTCTCATAGTCAATAACTCTAGTAATTCATAACAACAATTCATAAATAATTGACCCTTCCTCAAGAAACTCTCACAGTCAATTCCCCTTTTTCATACTTTCATAATGTGAATCACATGCATCTAAAATAAACAAATACACCATCATATCAACACTCGACATGAAAAAAATCAACCTAACATGCTTTCTATACCCAAAGATAATAACCAATCAAACATTGGAAACACATCCATAATTAAGGCAATAAACTATATTCATAATCAATAACCCCTTCTCAAACAATAACACCACAATAAGTCTTAAACAAGGTTAAATTCCACAATACAAAATACCCTAAACATGGGTATTCGTCACTTTTAGGATATATAATCGAACGACAAACAATGTAAGGAACAAACAACCTACCTATATCTGGTACAGTGAACACTCTCAAACGTCAGCCCTAGAATCAGCCTAGAATGTCGTAGATGTACAAAAAGGTCAAAAAATTTCAACCTATAAAAAGTCACTATATATGAGAAATCAGAAAGATAGGCTCTATGGAATGAGAGAACTCGTCATTGGGAATCCAACGCACCCAGTGGAATCTCAATCATAGCTCGGATGGAGGAATGGGAAGAGCTCAATTTTTATCAGTCGTTCATCGCTCTCCTGTAAGAGACACAAGGAGAAGAATGGAGATCTAGAGATGAGATGCGACCCCAGTCCAATTAATCAAATAAAATGAAAAGTACACAACATGTTCATTTAATGTACATGATGTGTACTATCATCAACCAGACCCACTTTATGTGGTCATACAGGTCACCCACACGACTAAGTACTTGGCCGTTACACAACCTATACCCGATTATTTGCAGCAACCGAGAACATGGTGTGTACTCAATAGTATACGGCATATACATAGAAACTTATAATTTCTTCATTTTTCCTCAAAAACAAAAAAAAATTATCTATACCTGAAATGAAGATCAAAGTTATTAAAAACATCCCCCCTTTATGAAATGTGTCCCTGAATTACCCTTCCAAGGGTGGCGAAAAATAACATCCAACAAATCTGGCCATTATGATCGAACATCAGCCTCCCTCTTCTAAGGATCATCGTGTACTCAGCCATGATTCTATAGCACATGTACTAGAAAAATAGTTTGTCTAAAAAGATCCATCTTTCTACGATCCAACATCAAAAAATGGTGCTCCTCAAAGGATGAATCCACCTCCAACTCAACCTCCTTGGGTTGAGAAATGTGATACAATTCCAAAAAGTAACGTTGTAGATGAGAAATAGGAAATACGTCGTGCATATCCCGATATGTCTGAGGTAACTGCAACCGATAATAAATCGAACCAACTCCCTAAAAAACTTCAAACAGTCTGATGAATCTCAATGAGTGATTCCCCTGTCTTCTAATCCTACTATGTCCAACCTTGGTTTGACACATAAGAAAACCTGATCTCTGACCACAAACTCCAAATGTCTTCTTCGTCGATCATCATAATATTTTTGGTGAGACTGTGCATTATCCATCCTCTCTCGAATCAATTTCACCTTCTCAATTGTCTCCTAGACAAGATGAGGTCCCAACATAGCTACCTCACCTGCCTCCAGCCAACATAGGGGTTATCGGTATGGCCTACTATACAAAGCCTCATAAGGTTCCCTCTGAACCGTCTCATGAAAACTTTTATTGTTGGAAAAATCCACTAGGGGTATGTGTATCTCCCAATAACACCCAAAATCTAGGACACATGCTCGAAGCATGTCCTCCAACACCTAAATTGTGTGTTTGGAATGTACATCAACATAGGGATTGTATGTTGTACTCATAAGTACTAGTGTACCCAAATCCCTATGTAGTCCCTACCAGACAGGAGATGTTAAATGGGGATTCGTGTCGAAAATAATAGAGTGTGGAACCCTATAAAAATTCACAATCTCTCATATTTACAACTTTCTAAGCACATCAACATTTATGGTCTTCTTGATCTTCATGAAATGTGAGACCTTCTCGAATTTATCCACAACAACCAAAGACACTTCATTCCCTCAAGTCAACCTCACTAAACCCATCATGAAATCCATTGTGACATCATTCCACTTACACTCGAGAATAGAAAACTATTGTAAAATCCATGATGGTCACTGATGCTCCACCTTCACCAGCTAACAGGTGGATCATCTCATAACAAAACTAGAAACATCCACCTACATAGTTGGCCACCAATATTGGTGGTGTAGATCTTGATACATCTTGGTGACACCATGATGAACTTCCCAAACAATGGAATAAAAATCATGAATTAACTCCTCATGTATATCAGCTGACACCCATATGCGTTCATGAAAAAGGATGTTCTCATCCTCACCAATGGCCCACCAAGGAGTTGGGTCATATCCTAACACACTATCCTATAGTACTATGCCTTTGGTATCTGATAGCTTCATCATTCTCACTCGATCAAGTAGAGTAGAGGTAATAGTTATATAAGAAAGAAACATATGCCCCTATCTTTCGTGAAACTCATAATGCATCTTAGAGAACAGAGCCATAACTTACCACTCACTACTGGCCTCTTGAACTACCTGTATCTGTTTCCTCCTTCTCAACGCATCAACCAATGTGTTTCCTTTCTATGGCATGTAGTCAAGCACAATGTCAAAAGACATAAGGTACTCAACCAACATTCAATGTCTAAAATTCAGATCACACTGAGTAAATATATAAATGATACATTTTTAGTCAGTGAATACCACAAAATTGTCTCCTAAAAGAAAATGTCTCCCACAACATAAAGCATGCACAAGTATTTCTAGATAAAGATCATGCTTCGAGTAGTTCCGCTCATGTGGCCTCAATTGCTGAGACCCATGCGCAAAAACTCTTTCCCCTTGAATAAGAAATTCTCCCAACCCGATACCTAAAACATCACAGTAAACAGTGTATCTTTTCCCTGACTCCAGCAAGACCAATATTAGTTTGGAATTTAATCTCCCTTTCAGCCTCAAAAAGGATGAATTGTAGGAATCTGTATACAAGTACTTTTCAACCTTCTTATTCATTCCCTTTAGTGGTGATAATAAGCGTGAAAAGTCCTATATAATGCACCTGTTATTACCATCCATCCTCAGAAAACTTCATTCCTCAAAGATGTTATTCGGCTACTCCTAGGATACTACTGATATCACTTTCTATGGGTCTATTAATACTTCTGTCTCTAAGATAACATGACCTGTGAAATGAATCGGATCCATCCAAAAGTGTCATTTTGAGAACTTGGAAAATAATTGATGGTTGCTCAGTGTACTCATAAGGATTTCAAGATGGGTGGAATTGTCGTGATGAGTGTGAGAGTACACCAAGATATCATCCATGAAGACTACCACAAATGAATCCATTTAAGGATGGAACACTCGATTCATCAATTCCATGAAAACTACTGGAGAATTCATGAGACCGAATGGCATACCCAAAAACTTGTATGGACCATACCTGATCTGAAATCATGTAAAAGGTATATCTAATGACCTAAAACACAAATGATGATAACTAGAGCACAATTCATTCCTTGATAACACTAGATCTCCTTGAAGCTAATCAAAGAGATCATAAATTCTCCAAAAGGGATATTGGTTCTTGACTGTCAACTGATTTAGTTTCTGATAATCCATATAAAGTCTGAGGGTACCATCCGCCTTCTTCACAAAAAGGAAAGGTAAACCCTAAAGAGAAGTACAGGGTCAGATGAAAACCTTTTCCTCCAACTCCTCTAACAGCTTATTGAGCTCCTATACCTCTAGTGTAGCCATCCATTAAAGAGGTATGGAAACCAGTTCCACTCCTGTCACGAGATCAATAGATAAATTTCCCGCTCGCTACTGAGGTAAACCTAAATAGTCATCTAGAAAGACATCTCTGAAATGATATACCACTAATGGGAAGTCTATCTGTGATGTCCCCTAGTAATCCAGATATAAATTAGAAATCTAGGAAGTAATTTACTTAAACCCATGAAGCACGGGTCCCGCTCTGCTCACCTAGACATCCCATTCTCCATTGTATAGAAAAGACCCACCCTCTCATGATGTGAAACACACCCTACGATGATAGAAGTAAAAAAAGGCCTAAAAGGATACTAAAAAATACATTCCAAGAATAAAAATGAAGCATTTCATTTCTATGACATGCATGTCCCATAAGAAGTGAAACCCACCAAACTCAAGAGGGAACTCCTTGCAATGATGTACACTAGTGGTCTTAATTCCCAACAGAGTGTCTACAGTCATAATATCCTCAGAATTAATGATGCAGAGCCCAATGCTCATTATAAAAGAAACATATATAAAACTATGGGAATCCCTTATATCAAATAGATTAAAAGCTAAAACTGAGGCAACTAGATTCGTACCTCTAATTGTAGAGGGTTCGGAATCATACTCTTACGGGGACTACTCCACTGCAAATGTATGACATGTATCGCAGACCTGCGAACCTGTTTGACTAACCAGAGCTGATCTACCCTACTATCATTGAAAAACAATAGCCTTACTACCACGGGCACAACCACCTCCCTGGTCTGAACAGCATGAAGAACAACAGTTCTATGACTATTGAAAAACTGGTGGTCATGATCTTAAATGTGGAGTCATAGCTGAACCCCTGTGACCCACCATAAATGAGGAAATCTGGAAAAAATGCTAAACAAGACCCATATTTCTGAAATCTCGGCACTCAACTAAGTCTATTGGACACTGAGGTCTCATCTTCCAACTCATACCACATTTTTTACATACCACCTAGCTACCTAAAGAAACATCACGTGAAAGCTCCCATCAAAGTCTGTAACATCCTCAAAAATCCTTCACAAAACTATGGATCATCACCTATGTCAGGTATAATAGTTGGTGCCAAGATGGGCATGATAGGAGGATCTACTGGTAGTCAATGATCTATCCTTTCCGGTGACTGGTCATTTCCTTTCACATGACGTACAACCGGAGGATGCCACAGTGGCATGACTCTGCATGGTCAAGCACACACCTTAGTTCAAGATTTTCAAGGACCACAACATAGATGTTCTAGAAAGGAACAAGAGAATAAAATAATCATTTATAATAAAATAGGGATACATGGTGTGTATAATCTCTACACGGCATGTTATCTTACTATTTGAATATGGTGTGTACCTCTTCTGAACCCGGTGGTGTTACACCCATACACAAGGCATGTTCCTCATAAGATACGGTGTATACATGAATTTCCACTCATCCCCAAGTACTTCTACATGTCTTGAACCACATATTTCTCTCTTGGGAACCACTACCCAATGTGTTCACCCTAGACACGACATGTACAACTTATGTTCTAACTACTTATTTCGTTAGTCACACGGTCAGAGACCTGGTTGACTCTACCCAGCATGAAAGAGTGGGACACAACATGTGCATCCTATGTTTTATCTACTCTTTTCATTGGTCACATGGCCAGATGCATGGTTTTATACACATGGAGTGTATGATATAGACATTACGTGTTCTACCAGAAGTATGCCAACCCTGTATCTCTTATCACACAGTTAGTCACACGGTCAATCACTACACGGCGTGTACATACAGTACATGGCATGAACTTGATAAAAGTTATTTCTTCCAGAATAGATGAACAAATGGCATGTGTTCATAACACCACACACCGTGTTGTTTGGATTTCCAGATTGTAGACCCATGGAACACTTCCATAACCCATAAAAACATTAAATTTTGTTTAAGGTATTAAAATTACAACCCGTGAGAGCCCATACTCCCATGAATCATTTCTTGTCATCATTATTCATATCATATCTTGACAAAATTCAATGAAAAATGAAACATGATCCTCCAAAATCTAATACAGGAGGGCCCGTAACACCTCAAGGACAAATGTTTGGGGTCTATCTAAATGAAAAATTATGTATTCCAATACCCTATAAAAATTTTAGGTATTCAATCTAGACATCTATCATAATTTAATGTGTATCTAGAACAACATTTATCACAACAACATGAAATCATTAATACACACTAAATGTGATGACAAGAATGCATGACACATGATCTATAGAAAGGGCATATATGATGAATGAAATGGAATACCCTCATATTATTAGGTTCCAATAGAAATATAACCTCAATAATATCAACAATAACAACACAAAACAAGTGATTCACCCAAATGTAAAATCAAATCAACTGTAAAAAATGCAAATCCAATAAAAATTGAAATATTCGAGGTAACAAGGATTTTCACTATAAACGTGTTAGATACTTTCAGGAAAATCTTATTAAAAATTATACATTCCTTTATATCCTGGTCTATAGGCCACAAATAGTAAGGTAATGAAGAAAATAAACACCATTAATAACACTTTGTACTACCCTGATTCCAGGTGCCACCCAAAGGTGCCCTGAACCCTGTTAAGAACATGACCTCAAGCGCATTTTCCAAAATACTAGAGGCTAAAAACTAGCAGTGAGGACCAAGGTCTGATATTAGGGAAACTATTCCCTCCTTGGTATTGTATACACAATAGGTACTATGTAGAACTGTAGCAGTACTGTAGCAAGTACTATAGCAGGAACTGTGCAGAACTGTAGCAGGTACTGTAGCAGGAACTGTGCAGAACTGTAGAAGGTAATATAGTGGGAACTGTAGCAGGCAATGTTTGACATTGTAGCAGCCGGGAATATGCCCCCGTTTGGGCCTTCGGGACACCAATCTGGTCCTTGAGTCCTTTAAGGCCTTCGGGCCACCCAGGCCTTCGGGTCAGTAAGGCCTTTGGGCCACCTCAGGGCCTTTGGGCCACCTTAAGTGTAGATGCAAACCAGACAACCTACAAGGAACAAGCTTCAGAAGGGGGAGGAGCAAGAAGCTTTCACTATAGCAGAAGCTAAACGGATTGCAAGAATGAGAGGGTATAGCACCTGTCATCGGGACAAGCCTGTGTATGCATGAAAAATCCTATCTGAACTGCCATGCGAAGGTGGAGAGATGATTTCACGATGAAGATGCTAGGGAGGAGTAGTTCCAAGTAGTTAGTCTGGGTTGTATGTAATTTTTGAAGCCTATGGGCAATTAATTCTTCTAAGGCCTATGGGCCATGTAATTCTTACACCTATGGGCCATTTAAGGGTTCCACCTCACCCCTTGAAAGGAGGATTATCAAAAATCAATAAAAATGAAGGCCTTCGGGCCATTGGAGGATAAAAAATAGTGGGGGGGGTAATACCATACAATAGAAGAAAATATCAAATAAATGCTAGTATAAACAACTACAACATATATATATATAAATGATGCATGTAACATGTATCTTTTAAAGCATCCAAATAAGTCACAATGCTGGAAATATAATAATGAAACAAATGTAGAGAAAACAATAAACTACAACAGTATCACCACCCTCAGCTTTGTCCCATGCTCTTTAACTCCAACAACATTCAAGTACCTGATGAATAGGGGAGCTATACCTTATCTATACCTACAACAATATAATCTATTTGGGTCCAAAAGCATGACTCAAACAAGGTGTGAGGCAGATCCTATTTGGAAACCACCAAAGGATCTGTGCCTAACTATCAGTTAATATATATATATATATATAGTATGTAATATGCATAAATTAAGAAATAAACTATTAATTAATAAAAAGAAAACAGTCCTAATATTTTTCAATTACATTCATTGAAATTTATTAATTATTCATTCCATTCAATAATGAGACCTCAAGATCTAGACTAAGCTCTGTATCCCTCTATGTTTAATACCAAAACAGATGTCTCAAAAGGCTATCTAAACACACGAGTATGACTGAGTCCATGCATGATCATTGGCATGGAAGACTCATCACAAACATTTAATTATTCACAAGCAACCCTCTAGGAATATTCTCATAGTCAAATATCCTTTGGTTTCACATAACATCAAATCAATAAATAATAATGACCCTCTAGGAAAACTCACAAATTCTAAACTCATTGGTCCTAAGAATAACTAATCAAATACAATGACCACCTGGGTCGCTCTCAAAGTCAATACACATTTTTCTTCATAGCAACAATAAATTATAATGACCCTTTGGTAATTCTCATAGTCAATGCCTTGTGGTCTAACTTTCATTTAATAATGACCCTCTGGGTAGCTCCCACAGTTTAACTCCTCTGGTCAATGACCTCGCGACTACCCTCACTATCGTTACATCTCATCAATAATAAAAACAATTCATAAATAAACGACCCTTCCTATGAAACCTCCCATAATCAATTCCCCTTTGGCATACATTCTTAATGTGAGTCACATGAATATAAAATTAACATAAAATCCATCCTAACAACACTAGGCATGGAAAACAAAGATTCCTAGCATGCTTTCTAGACCCAACAACCACAACCAATAAATCATGGGAAACACATCCATAATCAAGAAAATAAACCTTACACATAATCAAATACCCCTTATGAATCAAACACACTATAACAAGTTTGAAACATGGTTAAATTCCATAATACGCAATACCCTAAACATGGGTATTTTTCACATTTTTCATATATATTCCAATGATAAGCAATGTAAAGAACAAAACACATACCACAACGTGGTACGATGAAAAATCAAGAACATGGGCCACTGAATCTTCCTAGAATGTCGTAGATCTATAATGAGGTAAAAAAACGTTCAACCTTTAATAAATCACAAGAGAGGATAAATCATGAATATAGGATTTAGGGAAAGAGATAACTCATCGGTGGGAATCCAACACACCCGGTGGCATCTCATTCAAAGCTTGGATGGAGGAATTCAAAGATCTCAATGTTTTCCAGTTGTTCATTTCTCTCTTATGCGAGACATGGGGAGAAGAAAGAAGTTATAGAGATGAGACACGACCCCAGTCCGATTATTCAAAATAATAATAATAATACACATTGTGTTCATTTAATGTACACACCCTACACTAGCCTCAACTAGTTCCCTCTTTGGACAGTCATCCAGGTTACCCACACGGCCATGTACTCAGTCATTACACGGCCAATACATTGTTATGTGTGGAAACCAGGTACATAGAGTTTACTCAAGAGTAAACATTGTGTGCATAGAAAATTCCCACTATTTCCTTCTTCCTCAAAATAACCTGAAATAAAGATCCATACCTAAAATGAAAATCCAGGTTCATAAAATTTCCTTCATTTTTTATAGGGACATGAGGTTATTCGCCTATTTTATGTGACTGATTTTGGATATTTATTATTATTTTATTATGGACTTGTACCTTCTATATACTATCAGTGATTAATTTTAATCTTATAAAAAATTATTATTATGACTAAATTGATGTTTTACACTATGAAATAAGGTAATAGTATACATGATGACATTCCTTAAGCCCATGATACTAGTTCGTAGCCTCTAGCATATGGGGAGTTGTGCTTGAGGAAATATTACCTACTTGATCAAGGCTCTTTTTTATGGATCCTAGGATGGAATGATAGAAATTTCTATCAGGGAATCATTAATAGTAGTTTTTTATAGTTTTGAGTTAATAGAAAACATATTAGCTGGGTATTGGAATTTTCCAATGAGCCCGATCTAGGAAAAGCGAAATTGTGTATAGGAAAAAGAAAATTTTCTTACAAAATAATTTTTTTCTTTCTTGATTTCAGATGTTACAGTTCACTTGATTCCATGTTTGGGTGACATATATTTAAGTTTTAGGTTTATTTTGATTCAATATTTTTCTATTTTCCAATGATATGAGGGTATACCATCTCATGCATCATTTTCATAACATTACATGATTCACATGACATGATTTATTCCCTTAAATTTATAGGATGCATTTCATTATTGATAAAAACTATTTTTTGTAACTTGATCAATATACATGTTGTTTGATAATTGATTTTTGTTGGAAATTGTGGAACATTGTTGATACATAGAGTGCCTTCAATAACATAAACAATGTTATTCTTTTCAGGCTACAACATACACCCTATGTAGTCAAATATGTTCTATTTAGTCATGGAATATTAGTCACATGGTTGGAACATTTAATGGTATTGGATAAGTGAACACCACACATCAGTTTAGGAGGTGTATGGTCCCTTATAAAACATATGTGGTAAACGATATGGTTCAACTACTTATAGAAAATTATAAATGAACATGGTTTTAAATAAAAATGAAATTGTAAAATATTGAAATTTGACATGATCAGACATTAGGTTGGAAAGAGGTAGTTTATCTAGTATTTTTAGGGTAGTTTCTATTTTTTAGTCCTACATTTATGAATATGAAGATGGGTGTGGTTCATTTATATGAAATATTCAAATTGTTAAATTATTTTAACTATTATCTTTTCATTATTCATCTTTTAGAAGGTTTGTGTTTGAAATCATAGAGACATGTTTCCATGAATACTTCTAGAAGTTTAGTTTCAGGATGTGATGACCATGGTTTGAAAATGTTGGGATTCGCATAGAAGTATATCATCCATTAGTTCATGTTATGGAATCATATGTTCTACTTGATATAGGTGTCAACGTCCAATTCCATGCGTGTTTCTTGTTCTTTATACAAACCATTTGGGGGGCACATCCAACCTCATCTATGGAATAACTAAATGATGTTATCTAGAAATAGAATCTTCCCTTGTTTTTGGGACATTTATGACCTCGTGTTTTTTAGTTTTCTCTTGAGAATATATTTTCTATCATAAAAAATCTGGATATACCTCTTGTGAAGATAGTAATTCTATAACAACCCAAACATTTTATGGTATGTTCCTCTTAAATACTTTCTATTCATTAGATCGCCTATATTTCATAAAGAACTAAGTATTTTTTGAATCATAACATTATAGGAGGTAGTTATGATCTATCCATTAAATATAAATTTTCCACTTCTATGTTTTGAATTTTGAAAAACGGTCATCTAAAGTTGTGACCAGTAAGTTATTTGGAGTCTGATAGAACCAACTTGATTTTTTGATGAATAGTAACATATTCTTATTAGTAGTAATATGAATACTAATATAACCCTCATAAATACAAAATAATGATAATATTTTATTTTTATAGGGTAATAAGATAATGATATCTTAATTAATTTTTCAATGTGATATAGAACTAATTATACCATTAAAATTGGTATTTCTCGAATTAACTATGATTTTATTTAGAAATTAAATTAAAAATAAATAGAAATTTATTTTCCAAAAATGGAGTTCTTTTTTGAATTATGCACGTCAAAAAATGTTTATGGTGAAATTTGGGATTTTTCTGAAATACATGAATTTTTCATGAATAGTAAAAATATGGTTTTGAGTTTTCGGTAGTTTAATGACATCATAATGATGTAATAATTAAATATAAAAGGATGGTAGACATGTGTACATTATCTTATGACATGATATGCCAAAATTGGTTAAAACCATGTCCAAATAACATGGGAAATCTGATGGTTTCTCAAAAACCACTAATGAGTTGTCCCATTTAATTAATAAAAAATCCCTCTTAATTACTATAAACACCCACACACCCCCTTCGTTTTCATTCATTCAAAACTCCTTATCCTCAAAGATATAGTGTTATTACCTCCATAGGAGTTCTCCCAAGGTTTTCTCAAACCCCCAAGGTCCCAACCTTCATGTTTTAGGAGTTACAATACAAAGTAAGAGAATCAACCACCCTTCTTTTTTCTTAAATCTTTCATTTATGATTTCTCTTTTATTTTTAATCGGATTATGCTGGGATATGTCATTACATATTCCCTATAAATCCCATATTATTTATTAATGATGAGATACCCACTATCTCTCTTCAAACAGTTTTATGAAATATTAAGTGACGCCATTAGGCTGCTGAATTTTCATCAGAGATTTCTCAATATTTCTCTTATTTTGAGTACCTTTCTTTTATACTTCTTTCCTCACCTCACATCATCCAAATGCTATGATAATTTTATTACCTTTCATAAACTATAATTATATTATGCTAATGTAATATTTCATCATCCTCTCTCTTTCCCCCTACTCTTATACTAAAAATAAAAACATCGTTTGAGATGTGTTAATTTATCACATTCAAGGACGAAGAGTTCTTAATTTTCATTACCATATTCAATTTTGGTCATGCAATAATTTTTATGGTTGAACCAGATCATAATATATGTATCTAATCTCATTAATTTTTTGGAATCCTTACACACTCATAATATGGAATAATAATACCAAAAAAGTTCATTGTACACAAAGCTGTCAAGCTAAATTCACGTGTTTATCAATAACATTTAACTAATGATTCATCCTCAAGTATAAAACACTGAATCATTATAAGATAAATTAAATCTCTTTAATGTCACTAATAATATATATTAATAATTCTGGATGTTTAACCACATTTCCAATGAACTTCCATTCATGAATGCAAGTAAATGAATCATCAAAACCAAGGAAGAAAATGCATCCAAAACAATAAAATTGAACCTCTTAAACCCATAAAAAGAGCCATGAATGAACCTAATAAGGTTATACTAAACAAATTACAAGTATAATAGGTTATGGAGTTATTAATTAATGACATTATTTTTTATTATTCAGGTCATTAAAATAAACGATGAACACACTGGAGCATAAGGTGAGGGGTTTCTCGTCTCACTTTTAATTCTGTGAGATTTTCATTGTTCACCACATATTTCTTTCATGTTGTATATGTGTACTTAAATTTTATATATATAATATAATTACTCTATATATTTTCATGGTATTCAATTATTTATTTGATAATTAATAATTCTAGGTCACACGAAACAATTGATTACAATTGTTAATGGGATTTGTGCCAATTTTCCATTTCTTTGTGACTTACATTGTTTTGTGCAACTAATAATCCTTATGTGGTGTACATACTTCCCATTTGAGATCATATTTCATTTATAATTATATTTATATTAAATATCCATAATCTCATATCATGGATATTTTTATTTTCTAAACCGTATACCATTTTACATATGGTGTATATTTGGAATGTTATTTAAACTATGGAAATATTGATGAATATGTATTCTCTACTCTATATGGATATTGAAAAGGAATATTGATCCTATATTAAACAAATGTATAAAGAATTATTTAGACTTGTAGTGGTGGTTTGGCCCCACTATAGCACCTCGATTCATCGATGGGTCTCGTGAGAGAATTCAGTTGGCGACAAACCCTTCGAATTTGTTTCCAAAAAAAATCAGACGGGTTTCTACCCACATAACAAAACTATTTTAATGGTATTATGGTATCATATTCTAGATACATTTCATCCAATTAATAATCATTCTCTTTATTAATTATCATTTATTACTATCAATGAGGGTTTCACTGTGACAAAATCTATGGATGTAGTTTCAATCTCAGTTTATTAATGGCGTGAGTCATTCATTTATTCACCATGCCATATTGACTATGTCAAATTGTTTATGGTTCAGTTATTATTTATTCGTGCTTCCACTATTTATGATTCTTATTGATCATTTTAGATCACCCCTTTTATTGTCTACCTTCAATAGGTGATGAAGAGGAAATCATTTATTTAGTTCCTGTGGATGCAGTTTTTAGTTATTGTTAAGTACTATATTTTGTACCCTTTTCAAATGTAATTTGAGTTACATTTATGTATCTAGTTTCTTCCAGACTACTAAACTGATCATTCCTTTGGGATTTTTATTCCATATAACCCTTACAATATAACATGTAATTCACTGGCTCTGGTGTAGAGGGGTCTGGGTGTTACAGTTGGTATCAGAGGAAGTTTTATAGAAAACATGGAAACTAGAGTTAAAAATTTATAGTATAAAACAATGACCTAAGGTGGTATTTTAGGATAAACATACAAGAACATATTTTTGTTTTGGTAACGAATATATTATGTGAATATTTCTAGAAAATAAATCTTTGTATGGATATGAGCAGGTAGAGGTGGATCTGGCACAGATGTACCTTGGAGTGAAAGCTCCGACAAGGAGTTTTGGGCCTGACCCAGGGTATCCCGGTACATGAAAATGGGCCTTGTTTCACTCTTGGTTATGACACTCTCGAGGTATATGCTTAGGATAATTTATATTTTTTACAAGCCATTATAAAGGATGGAAATGTAAATTATTTCTCAAAGAAACCAATTTTCTAATTATGGGATTATCCATGCATAGGATCTCAACTTATGCTAAGTTTTTTGTTAAGTTAAGATGGTACATTATGATTCATACCCCAATATAGCATGTGAAATTATTTTAAAATTGCGTCTAATGGAATAAGGGGAATCAATACTCATGAGAAACGAACCGAAATGAAGAGAAAAATCCTTGGATTAAAGCAAAGGGAAAAGTCAGTGTTGGAGAGTATGAGGCTACCTTCACAAGGCTAGCCAGGTATGCCATAGATTACATACGTGACTCGGCAGACAAGATTGATCAATTCTTTTAAGGTCTTAAGCCATGTCTTCAAAGGGAACTGTATTCTCAAACATTTTCTTCATATGATGTAATTGTATCATGTTCCATCAAAACTGAGAAAGAATTTTCTAGATCAGATTTGTTTAAGAGAAACCAAGATAATAAGGGGTACTCTAATAACCAAGGGAAAGGTAAAGTGCCAAAGAAGAACAAGGGAACAAATAAATTCCCATAATGTGAAAACTATTGAAAGAATCATCTCAATAAATGCTTAAAAGGAATGGGAGTCTGCTATAAGTGTGGATAAAATGATCATCTATCTCATGAATGCAATGGGAAGAAACAATTTTATGATGTTCAATGCTACAATTGTATAGAGATGGGACACTATGCAAATGAGTTTCCTAAGCACCAAGGAAACATGCCTTAGAATAATCCAAGAGAGCATGGGAGAGATTATGCGATTACAACTGCGGAAGTTGAAGTTCATAATGGTTTGGTAGAAGATACTTTAATTATTTCCTAAAACATAGCCAACACATTATCTGATTCTGGATCATCACATTCATTTATATCTTCTCAGTTATCCAAAAAATTCGACATGTTCAATTTTATTTAATAAAGGAGTTATCTGTCAAAACTCTTCGGGGATGCATCATTGTAACAAAGACATTCCAAATAGTCCCCCTCATGACACATAAACATTCTTTAGTTTTTTACCTTATCATCATACAAATTACTGACTTTGATATAATTCATGGTATGAATTGGATGTCAAACTATGATGCAAAAATTTATTACACGAAAAAGGAAGTTATAATTTTTTAAAATGGTGTAAAATATCTTATCATTAGAGCATAGACCTCACCATCAGATTCTTATCTAGACCCACCCCTAGTAGCTCTATTGAATGCAATTCTTGGAGATAAAGATAACCCACAATCTTTGGGTGAGGAAAGAAATATTCAAATTGAAGATGTGCATATAGTGAAAGAATACATTGATGTGTTTCCAAAGGATTTACCTGGACATACTCTAGAGTAGGAAATTGATTTTTCCAATAACATAATTCATGGAGAAAGACCTATATCAATGAACCCCCTGTAGAATGACACTATGGTGTTTGTGGAGCTAAAGAAACAACTAGAGGAGTTGAGTGAAAAAAGATTTATTCAACCTAATTTTTCTCCATGGGGATCCCCGGTCTTGTTTGTCAAAAATAAATATGGATCCATGAGGATATGTAATGATTACATGGAAAGCAATGCTATTAAAATAAAGAATTAGAATCCTATACCCCGGATTGATGATTTATTTAATAAACTTAATAGAGCTCAATAAATTTCAAATATTGAGCTTCGATCCGAATATCATCAACTATGTGTGAGGAAGGAATATATTCTGAAGACAACATTTCAAACCAGGTATGGGAATTATGAGTTTACAGTGATTCCTTTTGAACTGACGAATGCACCATCTGTTTTCATGGATTTAATAAAAAGTGTTTTCAAGGGATATCTTGATAACTTTGTTATGGTATTAATCAATGATATCCTTGTATACTCAAAAAACTATGAAGACCACAAGGACCACTTACAGAATATTTAGAAAACTCTTAGAAGAAATGAAATATATGGGAATTTTAGCAAGTGCAAATTCTGGATTCAATAAGATCCATTTCTAGCTCATATTGTCTCTAAGGATGGAATCCTAGTTGATCCTCTGAAGACAATAGAAATCCATTATTGGCCCATTCCAAAAAATATAACTGAGGTACGTAGTTTTATTGGATTAGCAGGTTAATATCGGGGTTTTGTTCAGAATTTCTCTCTACTAGCTAGCCCACTTAACAAGCACACATGTAAAGAAGTTATGTATATGTGGATAGAATAATGTATATAATGCATCGAATAATTGAAAAGAATATTGGTCAATTATTTAATTTTGAATCTTCCCTATGGAATGGATGGATTTTTAATATATAGTGATGCAACAAAGAATGGTCAAGGTTGTGTCCTTATGAAAAATGGTAAAGTTATTGCTTATGCATCAAGGCAGTTGAAGACTCATGAGCAAAATTATCCAACACATGATCTTGAGTTAGCAGCTATAATATTTTCTCTGAGGATATGGATACATTATTTTTACGGTGAAAAAAATGAGATATACACAGATCACAAGAGTTTGAAATACATTTTCACACAGAAAGAACTCAATATGAGGTAAAGGATATGGATCGAGTTACTCAATGATTATGATTTTTCAATAAACTTCCACTCAGGAAATGAAAATAAGGTGGTAGATGCCTTAAGCAGGAAATATCATGGACTTCTGACTCAAATTAGGATTGATAGAGATCCTATATTCATGGGTCTACTAATGTTGGAAATGAGAATTGTTAAGGAAGGGGAAACATCTTTCCTCTTTCAAATGATTTCTAAACTATATTTACTAGAGAAGATAAAATTATCTTTATCTGATGATGAAAACCTACACAATAAAATTATTGCTGTTAAGGATGGGAGATTGGAAGACTTCGTGCATTATGAAGGAGTTCTGAATTTTAAGAAGAGGTTATACATTCCATCAGTAACTTATCTAAAAACGTAACTATTAGACGATGATCATAGCTCAAATTTACCTATACACCAGGGTAGCACAATGATGTTTAGAGATTTGAAGGAATATTTTTGGTGGGATAATATGTAGGAACTTGTTGACTACATGTCAAGGTGTCTAGTTTGTGAACAAGTGAAGGCAGAGAGACAACATCCTAGAGGAGTGATGAAACCTCTACATATTCTTATGTGTATTTGAGATAAAATTAAGATGGATTTTGTAACCAGACAACCGACTAAACCAAGAAAGAATGATGCAATATGGGTAATTTTTGATCATCTCATAAAATCAGCACATTTACTTCCTATAAGAGAGGATTTACCACTTGGGCACCTAGAAAGACATTAAATTAATTAAGTTTTAAGACTTCATGGTGCACCTATATAGATTGTGTCCGATCGAGATCCCTAGTTTACATCAAAATTCTGGAAAATTCTCTAGAAGTCATTGAATATTGAGCTTCATATGAGTACTTCTTATCACCACCAAACTGACTGACAGTCTGAAAAGACTATTCAAAATCTAAAAGACATTCTAAGGTCATGCTCTCTTTACTTCCAAGTTATGTGGGATCAATACATTACCTTGGTGGAATTTTCATACAACAATAGTTTCCATTCTCATATTCAAATGGCTCCATATGAAGCATTATATGGAAATAGATGTCAAACTCCAACATGTTGGGATGATGTTGGTGAGAGGAAACTTATAGGCCTCAAACTTACTAATGAGACCATGTAAAAGGTGAAGACAATCCAAAACATATTAAAGTATCCCAATGTAGGAAGAATATTTACATTGATAACCGAAGAAAGGATTTGGAATTCCAAGTGGGAGATCATGTCTTTCTGAAAGTATCCCTATGGAAGGGTGTCTTAAGGTACAGTAAGAATGGGAAACTGAGCCCCATGTACATCAGACCATTTGAAATAATGGAATGAATCAGAGCTATAGCTTACCGTTTAGTAATGTCGCCATGCCTCGCCAAAGTTCATGATGTGTTCCATGTGTCATTATTGAAGAAATACATTCCAGACCCAATGCATGTACTCACCTATGAAGAAATAGAACTGGAACCTGATTTATCATACTGTGAAGAACCTATTGGGATTCTTGACACAAGGGAGCAAGTATTGAGAAATAGGAAAACTCATTTAGTAATGGTTCTTTGAAAAAACCAGAATATGGAGTAAGAAACATGGGAACCTGAGGATGTTATGAATAAGAACCACCCATATCTTTTTGGTTGGATTTATACCAAAAGTTTCGAGGATGAAATTTCTGAAGGAGGGAATGATATAATACCCCAAACATTTTTTGGTATATTCCTCTTAAATACATTATAATCATTAGATAGCCTATATTGAATGAAGCACTATGTCTTTTTTGAATCAAAAAATTATAGGAGAAAGTTATGATCTATCCACTAAATATAAATTCTCCACTTCTATATTTTGAATTTTGAAAAATGGTCATCTAGAGTTGTGACCAGTAAGTCATTTAGAGTCAAATAGAAACAACTTGATTTTTTTAGGAATAGTAACATACCCTTATGAATAGTAATATGAATAGTAATATGACCCTTATAAATATTAAATAATGATAATATTTTATTTTCTTAAGGTAATAAGATAATGATATCTTAATTAATTTTTCAATGTGATATAGAACTAATTATACATTTAAAATTGTTATTTTTCTAATTAACTATGATTTTATTTAAAAATTAAATTAAAAATATGTAGAAAATTATTTTCAAAAAATAGATTTCATTTATTAATTCTACATGTCAACAAATGGTTAGGTTGAATTTTTAGGATTTTTTAAAAATACTTGAATTTTTCGTGAATAGTAAAAATACAGTTTTGAGTTTTTGGTAGTTTAATGACATCATAATGATGTAATAATTAAATATAAAAGGATTTTAAACTTGTGTACAGTAAAATATGACATGAGTTGTCCTATTTGGATAAATCCATGGGAAAATACTATGGTAAAGCCCATGGTTTTTCAAAAACATCTAATGAGGTGTCCCTTTTAATTAATAAAAAACTACTTAATTACTATAAATACTCACTCACCCCCTTCATTTTATTTCATTATAAACACATTATCCTTGAAGATATGGTGGTATTACCTCACTATAATTCCTCCCAAGGAGTCCTCAATCCCCCAAGGTCCCAGCCATCATGTTTTAGGAGTTACTCTACAATGTAACAGAATCAACCACCCTTCTCTTTTCTTAATGATTTCATTTATGTTTTCTCTTTTATTTTAAATTGGATTATGTTGGGATAGTTCATTACATATTCCCCTTACTTACCATATTATTTATTAGTGATGAGATACCCCATTTCATTCATCAAAATATTTTATGAAATTATAAGTGACGTTATTAGGCTGCAGAATTTTCGTAAGAGATTTCCCAATTTTTCTCTTATTTTGAGTTCCTTTCTTTTATACTTCTTTCCTCACCCCCACTTCATCCAAATGATATAATAATTCCAATTACATACATGAACTAGAATTATATTATGCTAATTTAATATTTCATCATCATCTCTCTTTCCCCCTCCTCTTATACTAAAAATGAAAACACCATCCGGGATGTGTTAATTTATCACATTCAAGGACGACGAGTTCTCAATTATCATTACCATCTTCAATTTTGGTAGTGAAACAATTATTATTATTATTTAAACAGATCATAATATATTTATTTCATCTTATTAATGTTCTAAAATCCATACACACTCATAATATGAAATAATAATACAAAACAAGTTCATTGTACACAAAACCGCCAAGCTAAATCCAAGCATTTATCAATAACTTTTAACTAAAAATTCATCCTCATGTATATAACACTGAATAAATATAATATAATTTATATATATTTAATGTAAATAATAATTTATATTAACAATTCTGGATGTTTAACCACATTTCAAATGAACTTCCATTCATGAATTCAAGTAAACGAATCATGAAAACCAAGGAAGAAAATGCTTCCAAAACAATAAAATTTAACCACTTAAACCGATAAAAAGGGTCATGAATGAACATAATAAGGTTATAATAAACCAATTAAATGTATATGAGGTTTTGGATTTATTAATTAATTAAGATAAATCTTATTATTCAGGTCATTAAAACAAACGGAGAACACACTCGAGCTTAAGGTAAGGGGTTTCTCATCTCACTTTTAATTCTTGGAGATCTCATTTGTTCACCACTTATTTCTTGAATGTGGTATATGTGTACTTCCATTTGATATATATAATATCATTATTCCTTATATTTTCATGGTATTAAATTATTCACTTGATAATTATCAATTCTTGGTCACACGAAACGATTGATTACAATGTGGTAATGGGCTTTATGTTAATTTTCCATTTCATTGTGACTTGCATTGTTTTCTTAACCTAATAATCCATAAGTGGTGTAACTACTACCCATTTGAGATCAATATTCATTTAAAATTATATTTATATTAAATATCTATAATCTCATATCATGGATATGTTTATTTCCTAAACCGTATACAATTTAACATACAGTGTATATTTAGAAAGTTATTTTAACTATGGAAATATCGATAAATCTGTATTCTCTACAAGATAGAGATATTGAAAAGGCATATTTATCTTGTATTAAAACAATTTATAAATAGTTATTTTGACTTTTAGTGGTGTGTGGGGACCACTATAGACTCTCGATGCATTAATAGGTCCCATGAGACAAATTAGTAAGTGACAAACCCTTCGAGTATGTTACCAAAAAAATTAGACGGGTTTCTACCCACAGAACTAAACTGTTTTAACAATATTAAGGTATCATTTTCCAAATACATGATGTCCAATTAATAATAATTCTCTTTATTCATTATCATTTATTATTATCCATGAGGTTTTCACTATGATAAAATCTATGGATGCAGTTTCAATCTTAGTTTATTAATGGTGTGAGTCTTTTGTTTATTCACCATTACATATTAACTATGTTAAATTGTTTATGATTCAGTTATTATTGATATGTGCTTCTGTTATTTGTAACTCTTACTGAGAATTTCAGCTCACCCCTTTCATTTTCTATCTTCAACAGGTGATGAAGAGGAGATCGTTTATTGAGTTCCTGTGGATGCAGTTTTTAGTTTTTGTTATGAACTATATTTTTTAACCTTTTACAATGTAATTTGAGTTACATTTATGTATCTAGTTTCTTCAAGACTACTAAACTAATCATTCCTTCATGATTTTCATTACTTCTAACCATTCCAATAAAATAAGTAATGCACCGGATCTAGTCTAGAGGGTTCAGGGTGTTACAAAAGCTCACAACATATGTGATGCGGGTAGTAGCTAGTAAATAGTGGTATGTTTTTAACCATGATGATATGCTCCGATATGTGGTTTGTATTGATTTTAAATCAATGTTTTATGATTAATTTTTTACCAGGGACCTTATGAGATGATATTTCCAGTTAGATTATGCATATGGAGTAGGGAACTATGACTATTATGGAGTATTGAACATTTTATATAGAGATAACATGTTTTACACCAATTTATCATACTTATCAGCAATCGATGGTTTGACACTTCATGGAATGTCTCAGGAATATCATTAAATTTCTATTAAAAATGTTTTTTCTTGACATTTATTAATGATATAAATAATCATGTTCATATTACTAAATATATCATGAGTGGTGATGGGGTTTAGAGAATGGTAGTCTAGTATATCAAATTAGTGGTTCGATGTCTAGTGTCTAGAATATCCATTTTATCCTTTTATTAAGGTAACTACCAGGTTTGATATTTTGGCTTGTATGTCTTATACAATCATTTTTTTATGAGAGGACATATGTGGAATCCAAGAAATTGTGACCTAGTATAGTTCCATGCTTTAGGAAGGATGGGCCTCATATATTATTTTTGTAGGACCTTACCTCTAGTAGTTAGAGGAAAGGGATCAACTCAGACTCCATCTTCAGTATTAGTATTAATTTTTGTGATTCATTTTAGAAGTAATGGTAGTACCTTTCATTCAAGAAGATGTGGTGGTCATGGATATTGTAGTAAGGCACCAATTGTACCTAGTCATCAAATTTGGCCAACTCTAGTTTGTGAGGTTTTTTCACAGGGCTGAATTTTAGGCTAGATATATTTTGTAATTCCTACAACTAAAGAGAAGATTGTCATGATTTCCCTAGTTAGAGTTATGATCTTCGAACCCTTCACATTATTATATTTTGTATATAATAAATATTCATTATGGAGTTTCATATTTATGCTTGTGGTGGAGTGTGTTGGACCTCTTTTTCATTTTTCTAAAGTTGTTATGATTTTTGATACTTCATTGGGGATAAGTGATCGTACCACGATTCACTGTTTTATTTCACCCTTATACCAATGTATTAAAAGGTATTATATTGAAAATTAAAAGTATAATAAATAATTTTACTCCATTTTTTATTTAATTATTTTTTTTAACACTTTTAGAAAGAGAAATTTTACTTGTTTTGATAATTATATTGTAGGTGGAGGTGAATTGAAGGACCCATGATGAAGTCCAAGAAAGATGGGCCAATTTGCACATGATCCAAGAACACTAGTGGACTACAACGCATATTTCTACTTAAAATTGATTTAAAATGGGATGAAATTTTTTTTATTGGTCCGAAATTTCATTAGATGCATTTCATATGAAGTAATAGAATCCAAATTCGTCCATTAAAAGTCCCATACAAACTAATCTGTCCAATAAAGTGGATCTGCATGGGGTCAAAACTTTGCTTATATATTTCGACAAAATCCATTATTATATTCTATATCCGGCCACCAAATTTGACATGGAGGTAGAAAAGGTGTTGAAAAATAACTTTTCAGTTTTTTTCAAAGTGATGTATGACTGTCTGACTGGCCAAAAACATGGACCAAGCAGATTATTGAAATCATGGTGCCCAAAACCACCTCATACTTTTCCTATAAATTGTCACCTTGGGCACCCCATTTGTGAGTTCGAACCAGAGGCATGGTGCTACTATTTTGGAGTCTCAAAGAGGCTTTTTCATCATCCCAATAAGTTCTAGCGGCTATGGGAAGTGATACTTCAACATCTTCTTATTCTTCCCCTTCCATGGGTTTCTAAACCCCTTGTGATCACCCGGGGAGGAACGTGATGTAAATACCAAGCTTTATGCTTGTAATATTTGAATGATATTTTTAATTCCAGGTTTCTGTATTGTTCTTCATCATCCTATATTCTTATTTTATTGAGTTTTGTACTAGTATGTCACGCTCAACTCATATGATCATGTTTGGGGGTACCCATTCATGTGATGTTTCACACACCGTTCACCACTTTCTTTTACCCCTTCCAATTGCGGTGTTTGTGTGGTTCATATTGGTCAATTGAACCTATATAAGCACTATCAAGGTCATGTACATTTATGTCCTGGTATCACAATAAAATAACATACAAACCTGGACATCACATCTAGTTTTTCGTGTGTTGCCTTGGTGAGTTTCGGTTATGATGTCGAACACAAATCACCCAATCATCGGCGGTGTCCGGTGAATCATTGTGTGTTTTCGACTAAACCCTAGGAGGTATCCTAGTATAAAATCAGTGAAATTATGGTTCTAGGTGTTACAACCCAGGTATTAAAAGAACATAACCCTATATCATGAAGCGATGAAGGATGAACATCATGAGAGTACCCCGGGTTGATCACCCTTAATTAATCTTGTTCATTTCTACTTTGTTTTATCACTTTAATTTTCTATTTTCATCTTTAATCATAAAACCCCAAAGTTTTACAAAACCTCATTCCACTTATAATTTTAAATTAATGATCTAAGGCTCCGTCGAGAGACGACCTAGGGTTTCTGCTATACTGCAGAAATTCTAGTCAAAATTAAACAACTAATTTGACGTGTTCGACGACGTGATCAAATTTTGACACCATTTCCAAAGAGCCAATATCAATTTTTTTCATTATTTCCTTTTCTTTTAGTTGTTAATTATAACTCCTTTCAATACACCTCCCCCATTTTATTGTTTTGTTTTGTGTTTTTGTCACTGTTTTTGTTTATTTTTTTGTGTTTTTTTTCTCTCTCTCTCTCCAATTATGTAGTATAACATTCTATTCTTCTTTCACCCTTCTTAAGTTCTTTTTTTATCCATATCAAATCAATAAAAAACACAACAAACAATCAATCAATCAAACTAGACATCATTGTTGCATGACAAGATCTGGTAAAGAAACACTACCTGAATTTGATCCTGAAATTGAAAAATAAATCCACTCACTAGTCAAGGCTTCTAGAGTAGGTCAATCAAGTAACACTAAGGAACTCTTTGTGGAACCTCATGTTGTCTTCAACCAATCAAAAATTGAACCCAATAAAACCCAAGAAAACATTGCTATAAATAATTGCACCTTAAAAGAACTGACCACCCCGGATGTTGAGTACTAACCTGAGTACATCCAATATCCTAAGGAAGTAGCCAACATTGAGCTGAGATCAGGCCTCATCCACCTTCTTCTTAAATTACATGGTCATCCTAGTGAGTACCCTCATAAACACCTTAAGGAGTTTCACATAGTGTGTCCACCATGAAACCACAAAATGTGTCTGAGGACTTAATCAAGTTTAGGGCCTCCCCCCTCTCCCTTGATGGTGTAGCCAATGATTGGCTGTACTATTTTCCTACCACGATTGGGGGCTGGAATGACCTTAAAAGACTCTTTTTAGATAATTCCTTCCTTGACTCCCGAACGGAATCAATTAGGAAATAAATCTATTGAATTAGGCAATCACAAGGAGAGACCCTTCATGAATACTGGGAGAGATTCAAAAGACTTTGCTCAAGCTACCCCCAACACAAAATTAGTGAACGAATATTAATCCAATAATTCTATGAGAGACTTATCCCCATGGATCATGGAAGGATTGATGTTGCAGCTAGTGGTTCCCTAGTTGATAAAACTCCTTCCGCCGCTCGTGACTTAATAGCCAACATGGCTCAAAATGCACAACAATTTGGTACACGATCAATTGAACCAACCCAAGGAGTTCATGAGGTAATTCATTCAGTCCTAGAACAAAAGGTAGATAATAAACTTGATGAGATGCATACCCTTCTAAGGAAATTCACTCAAGCACAAGGTAACTCATAGTCTTCTCGTCTTCCATTACATTATGGTATTTGTTCTAACAATACTCATTTTTCTGACCAGTGCCCACAACTTCAGGATTCACCCGAGTCTTGTGCAGTCATGTTCCCAGGGCGTCTATTCCAACAAGCACCACTCTTCCAGCAAGATCCATTCAGGCCAAATCCAAACCCTGGGTGGCAAGCACAACCCCAGTACTGACAAGGTGGAAACGGAAGCTACCCGAAGCAAAATTGGTATCAACAAGGCCAAGGTATGTAACCTTCATATCCATCAATATCTCAAAACAATCCTCTTCCTCCAAAATCTGGACCAAGTCTCGAGTACATGGTAATGAAAATGGAAACCCAGAACCTCCAGTTTCAACAGAACACACAATCAACAATTCAAGACCTCCGAACTCAAGTGGGGTAGTTGGAAAACACCATCAGTGAGCTTAAGATGAAAGGTTATGGACAACTACCATCCCAAACCATTATCAATCCTATGGAAAAAGTTAATGTATGTTCATTTACACTTCGTAGTGGTACAAAATTCTCTCCTTCTACTGATCCTGCACAACAGCTATGTTCCCCTCTTGAAAAAATCTCTTTCCCAACCCTCAAAAATTTCATGTAATGAAAAAAAAAGACAAAAAGGGTAATTGAGTTATCAATGATGATTCAAATGATCAATCCATACCTCTTCTTTTCCCCCAAAGACTCTCTAAATCTATGAAAAAATTTGATAATGACATTTATAATGAAATAATGTATAGATTCAAAAATGTGCAAGTTAACATTATTTTATTGGATGTAGTAAAACGAATCCCTCGATATGCCAAATTTCTTAAAGATCTTTGCACCCATATAAGGAGACTGAAGGGGAATGAGAGAGTCAACTTGGGGAGGAATTTATCGGCCTTGATTCAACTAGCAATGCCAACCAAATGCAAGGATCCGGGCACATTCACAATACCATGTACCATAGGGGAGACTTTCTTTTCTAATGTTATGCTATATTTAGGTGCTTCCATTAATGTAATGCCTCACTCTATGTATACTTCTTTGCAGGTTGGAGAGCTTCAACCAACAAGAATTTCCGTGCAACTTGAAAACTGGAGTACTACGCATCCAACAGGAGTGATTGAGGATGTCCTTGTAAGAGTGAAGAATCTCATCTTCCCTGCTGATTTCTACATTATTGAGATGGAAGATACCCAAACCCAAAGACACGCACCTCTCATACTTGGGAGGTCATTCCTCGAAACAGAAAATATGATCATCAACATTCACAATGGTACATTTTCCATGGAGTTTGGTGTAGAAAAGATAAGTTTTAACATCCTTGAGGCTATGAAACACCTCATTGAAGAGCACTCCACTCTTCATGTCTATTCAATGGAAGTGCTCTCAAACAATTCACACACACACAATTCTATCCTGAACCCAAATTTTGATTCAATTTCCTTTTCTTCGCCATTGGATGATTTGATTTTTGAGTCATGTTCTGAGTTTTGTGTGGGTTCTGAAAAGTGTAAATTTTTTACTTTAATTGATGAGTGTGTTCATTCTAAGGTACCCATGACCATCGATGATTCAAAAAATCTCATTTTAATAGATTCTCTATCTTTAGATAATAAACATGAGAAGATATAAAGTTTGATGGACCTCACTCCCCCTAAATCCCCTCCCTTAGTCCAAAAACCCCCAGTGTTGGAATTAAAACCACTTCCTTCTAATTTAAAATATGCCTATCTTGAGGGTATTGACTAATTTCCCATCATTATTTCCAATAACCTCTCTCAACAGTAGGAATCAAAAATTCTTGATCTTCTAAGAGAGTGTGAAAAGGCAATAGGATGGACATTGGTTGATATTACCGGGATTAGACCATCTATTTGTATGCACAATATACTTTTGGATGATAAGGCTAAGCCCATAAGACAATGTCAATGCCTATTGAATCCCACTCTCCTTGAAGTGGTAAAATTGGAAGTCAGTAAATTACTTGATGTGGGGATAATTTATCCTATATCTGATAGTAAATGGGTTAGCCCAGTGCAAATTGTGCCTAAAAAAATAGGAAT
Source organism: Viscum album (assembly GCA_963277665.1). Lineage (NCBI taxonomy): Eukaryota > Viridiplantae > Streptophyta > Magnoliopsida > Santalales > Viscaceae > Viscum > Viscum album. Next base: position 472,386,820 of record OY728141.1, on the reverse strand, counting down.
AACAGTTGTGTTAAATGAAAGTAATGAATTGGTTCCAACACATGTGTAAAATAGTTGGTGAGTCTGTATTGACTACCGTTGACTGAATCAAGCCACACGGAAGGACCACTTTCCTTTACTTTTCATTGACCAAATGTTAGAACAATTGGCTGGTAAGTCCCATTATTGTTTCCTTGATGGATATTTGGGTTATATCCAAATCCATATAGCCCCTAAGGATCAATAAAGGACAACATTTACCATTCCATTTGGCACATTTGCATACATAAGGATGCCTTTTTGTCTTTGTAATACTCCAGGTTCTTTTCAGCGTTGTATGTTGAGTATATTTTCAGAGTACCTAGAAAATTGCATGGATGTTTTTATGGATGATTTCAAAGTTTACGGAACTTCCTTTGATGATTTTTTGTCTCACCTAGGTTCTATCCTCCATCGTTTCATAGAAAAAGATCTTGTATTAAATTAAGAGAAATTTCATTTCATGTTTGAATGAGGGATAAATCTTAGGCATGTTATTTAAAAAGATATAATTCAAGTGGATAAATAAAAAAATTAATTAATTTCAACCCTTCCATATCCAAAATGTGTTCTTGAGGTGAGATATTTCTTGGTTCATGCTGGTTTTTACTGCTGATTCATTAAAGACTTCAGTAAGATCGCACTACCCTTGTCCCGGTTATTACAAAAGGATTTTGAGTATTTGTTTGATAAAAATTATGAGGATGAATTCAATTCACTAAAAAGGATTATCACATCACCTACCATCATCCAAACTTCAAGGTGGGATCTCCCCTTTGAACTTATGTGTGATGCCTCTAACTTTGCAGTTGGGGCAGTTTTATCACAAAGGGTTGAGAAGGCTCCTCATGTCATTGCATATGCCTCACGTAACCTTGACCCGGCCCAGGCGAACTACACAACCACTGAAAAAGAAATTCTTTATATTTTTTTAGCCTTGGTAAAATTCCATTCATATCTTATTGGGTCAAAAATCATTGTCTTTTCTGATCATGTTTCCCTTCGTTTCCTCCTAATGAAACCTGAAGCTAAGCCACGCCTCATTCGGTGGATGCTCCTCCTCCAAGAGTTTGACCTTGAGATTAAAGATAAGAGAGGAGTGGAAAATGTGGTAACTGACTATATTTTTAGGATTTCCCCACCATTATACCATCATGGTGACTCACCCCTCCCTATTGGAGAATTCTTCCCTCATGAGACCCTTTGTGATGTTGTGGACCTTACCCCCTAGTATGCGGATATTGGGAATTTTCTTGCAACATCTAGGATCCCCACTGATTAAAACACTTCACAATTTAAAATACTTAAGCATGATTCTCGGTGGTACATTTGGGATGACCCATACTTGTGGAGAATTTTTAGTGACCAAGTAGTTCGTCGGTGTGTCCCTGTCCATGAGTTCACCTCTGTTTTGACCTTCTACCACACCTTGGCCTATGGGGGACACTTTGGATCTCAACATAAAGCTCAAAAGGTTCTTGGCTCAAGACTTTATTGGCCAAAATTGTATAGTGATGCCCATATATTTTTCATGTAATGTAGTTATTGTCAATTCACAGGGAATCTCTCTAAGAGGAATTAAATGCCCCAATAACCCATGTTATTCTATGAAATTTTTGATGCATGGGGCATTGAATTCATGGCGCCTTTTCCAAATTCATTTGTATTTTTATACATTTTATTGGATTTTGACTATGTATCTAAATGGTTGGAAGCAAAGGCCACTAGGACTGATGACTCTCATGTGGTTGTTGATTTTGGGAGGTCTCAAATTTTTAGTAGGCTTGGTTTACATAGATTCATCATTAGTGATCAGGGTTCACATTTTTGTAATCACAACATGAAAAATTTGCTTCGTAAGTATGAGGTTGTTCATAAAGTCTCTCAACATATCACCCCCAAACTAACAGACGAGCAGAAATCTCAAATCAGGAAGTTAAGCGAATCTTTGAAAAAAGGGTACAACCCAATAGGAAAGACTAAAGTTTACGCTTGGATGATGCACTTTGGGCGTACCGTACAGATTTTAAAACCCCAATCGGAATTTCACCATAAAAAATTGTGTTTGGAAAGGCCGGTCACCTCCCAGTGGAGGTAGAACACCATGCATATTGGGCTATTAAACAATGTAATATGAATATTTCAGATGCAGGTGCGCATAGGAAGCTGCAGATTCAAGAGTTGGAAGAAATTTGACGTGATGCATATGAAAACTATCGAATCTATAAAGAGAAGACAAAGGCTATCCATGATAGAATGATACATCAGCAGAAGTTTCATTTTGGTGAGAAGTTTATCATGTATAATTCTAGGCTAAAGATCCACCCAGGTAAGTTTTGTTCCCGATGGCTCGGTCCTTATACTGTTACTGATGTTTACCTTTTTGGTGCTATACATGTTTTTCATGAAAAGAGTGGACAAAGGATTTCTGTCAATGGTCGGAGGCTGAAAAACTTCAATGAGGATGTTCCAAAGCATTTCGTAGAGGAAATCTGACTGATAAATGCCACATATGACACCACTTAAAAGTTTGTATCTTCTCCCTAACTTTTATTTACTTGTATATTTATTTAAAATAATTTCATTGAGAACAATGTAACTTTTATGCATAGGGGAGGGTGAAGGGTGACATGTCATAGTTAGGATTAAAGAAAAACAAAAAAATAAAATTAAACAGAACAAAAAAAATTGTTTTCATTTTTGATTTATTTTTCCTTATTTTGTGTTTTTAGATAAAAAATGATCATAAAAAGAATATCCAAAATCATTTTTCATGTTTGAGTCAATTGTGTTGAAAATTACACTATTTTTTGGAAAAATGTTTTTCAAATGAATGTTGATATGAAATATTTTTCTATAATTTTTATTTTCAAATCATTCTTATGTGTTTAATGAATTTTTAAAACCAATGCCACATTAACACTATCCAATATTTTAATCTCTTACCCGAGACACATTCTAATTTCTTTATTGTATATTCTTCCTTTTAATCACTTTCATGAGAGTCTCAAGTCATGTTGTGAAGCTAGAACATTCCTTGATTCTGTTTGATGCCATAATATTCAAGTGTGCTACATTCATGATAGAGGCAATCATTCATTGAAAATCCCTTTGTAAAATTATCCTCTTTTTGGCCACCTTTACATTTTATCCTTCTTAAGCCTTAGAGACCATGAAATGCCTATTAGGTAGCCACATTACAAGCTAATTTATCCCTACCTACCCATCTCATGTGTATATTCTTGATTATTTTCAGAAAGTGTGGGTGAGAGGGTGTCTCTATGGGAATTATGGGGAGAGAATCATTGCTATGGGTTGATATAAAGGGTGTCTACATTTTCATTTGGAAATGGGTTCACAAGACACATTACATCATTTTTTTATACATGTTTCCCACTTTATCATCAAAAAAACAAAACAAATAGTTTTGTACATTAAGCATTGCTTCCTTTTCTTCCTTTCTTATCCTATTTTTCCTCCTTTAGTCTCCTTCTTCCTCTATTTTCCTTTATTTTAGTTGATTTTGGACTTCTTATAGGTGCGTTTTTCTTGGTGTTCCTCTTCTGGGTGACTTTTTTGGTCCTGTTGAAGCTTGCTGCAATTGAAGACTCTGGCTGCTTCAACCCTACCCTGATCTCGCATTCCACCACTTCTATCTAGGTCGGATTTGGAGCAGTTGTAACACAGGGGTTTTGGGTTAAGGGGTTCGGCGATCATCTTTTCTCCATGAGCTTCCGTTTCGGCTCGACCTTGCTTTGTGGTTCTGGTTTTAGGATCACCATGTTACCACCGCTTGGAGACCTAGGTCGCTTGTATCCCTGTCTTGACCATCAAGGCCCTTTTTCTTCTCTCTGAGTTGGATCTAAAGTGATGGTCCCTCAACGGTTTTGGGAGGTGGGGTTCGGCGGACGACGGTTCCCCTTGCGCGGTATGCTTCGGTTCTCAGTTATGATTTGTTTGAGTCATTTTCTTTGGCGGTCGATCTTCTCGAGACCATCCCGATGAAGGTACTATTGGTATTTTTTGTTATGGATTTTCTCTATCTTGGTTATAGCGGAAGTCGTCGGTGGTTCATGCCGCTCATACTCTGCTCTGTTGTCCTGGTCCAATGCTCCTTTCCTAGTCGGTTGGTGCGGCGGTCTTCATGGATGGTCTGGGATGTGTTGTTCGAGCGGATAGTGGTCTCCGGGAGGCGCATCCATCATGCTACAATGGTGACGATGGTTCTTGAACAGCGATGATGGTGGTTTGTTATTTTATGTATATGATGGTGGTGCCTCTTGATTTTCTAGGATTGTGGGATTTTCTCCGGTGGAGTGACGGATCCGGCTGGTGTTCGTTCTGTCCGGTGACTGGAACTGTGTTGATTGGTATGGACGATGGTGATGTCGATGACAGCGACGCTGGTGGAGCGATGATGGTGTCGGTGATGTGGACTGTGGGTGATTCTGGAATCGAGGAGGCGCGGTGTGGTGTAGTTCTCAAAGCATGGACATTCGGTTTAGGTGTTTTGAATTTCAAAAAAAATTACTTTGGCGCGCAGTTATGGTTGTTTTTGGTTTTGTGTTCTTTCTGAGTGAATTTTTATGTGTTGTAATTTTTTGAAGTTTCACACTTTATCTTAAAAGTTTTTTCATAAAATTAAAAAAATGGATTTGGAGGTGGTTGTGACCCACAAAATGGACAATGGGGATAGTGAGTTGGGGGTGATACACTTTTTGTGGTATTGAGTGTGTATATTCATTGTGAACACATGCTTAATTTTGACATGTTTTTTACACAAGATATTAAACACTCCTCTTCAGCCTCAGATTTTTAAACATTAAATCCTACCAACCCTTGAACCTTAGAACAACCCGTAGAAAGTCCTCTTGAGTATCGCACTAGTTTCTATCGGTAGAGGACTTAGAATCTTTGCAAGTATATGGTAATATCACATGAAATCTGAGAAAAGTGAATAACTCCACTTTCATATGTTCCTTGAGTGAAGAGGGAAGATTTTTAGGTGAGGTAGGTTGCGACATGTTGCATGGGTTAACAAATGAAGTTGAACAAATTTGAATGTGAGAAAAGAAAAATGATAGAAGAATTGATTCCATAAATGAGACATGATGAATTTCATTTTCAAATAATATTGACTATTTTCACACCTTTGATTTAGGAATGGGACATGATTAGGATATTATAAATTTCCTAGGAGTGCAAATGTTTAGGTGTGGTGGTGTGATCGTACCACGATTCACTGTTTTATTTCACCCTTATACCAATGTATTAAACAGGTATTGTATTGAGAATTACAAGTATAATAAAGAATTTTACTCCATTTTTTATTCAATTATTTTTTTAACACTTTTAAAAAAGGCATTGTTACTTGTTTTGATAATTATATTGTATGTGGAGGTGAATTGGAGGACCCATGATGAAGTCCAAGAAAGATGGGCCAATCTGCACATGATCCAAGAACACTAGTGGACTAAAACGCATGTTTCTACTTAAAAGTGAATTAAAATGGGCTGAAAATTTGTTGGAAGGTCTGAAATTTCATTATCTTCATTTCATATGAAGTAATAGAAGCCCAATTATTCCATTAAGAGGCCCATACAAACTGATTTGTCTAATAAAGTGGATCTGCACGGGGTCAAAACTTTGCCTCTATATTTCGACAATATCCCTTATTATATTCTATATTCGGCCGTCAAATTTGACATGGAGGTAGAAAAGGTGTCTTCCAACAACTTTTTAGTTTTTTCCAAAGTGATGTATGACTTTATGACTAGCCAAAAACATGGACCAATCGGATTATTGAAATCAGGGTGCCCAAAACCACCTCCTACTTTGCCTATAAATTGGCACCTTGGGCACCCCATTTGTGAGTTTGAACCAGAGGCATGGTGCTGCAATTTTGGAGTCCCAAAGAGTTTTTTTCATCATCCCAAGAAGTTCTGAAGCCTATGGGAAGTTCTACTTCAACATCTTCTTCTTCTTCCCCTTCCATGGGTTTCTAAACCCCTTGTGATCACCCGGGGAGGAACGTGATGTAAATCCCAAGCTTCATGTTTGTAATATTTGAATGATATTTTTAATTCCTGGTTATTGTGTTGTTATTAATCATCCTATATTCTTATTTTTTTTATTTATGTACTGGTATGTCATTCTCAACTCATATGATCATGTTTGGGGGTACCCATTCATGTGATGTTTCACACATCGTTCACCACTTTCTTTCCCCCCTTCCAATTGCGGTGTTTGTGTGGTTCATATTGGTCAATTGAACTTACATAAGCACTCTCAAGGTCATGTACATGTATTTAATGGTATCACAATAAAATAACATACAAACCTGGACATCACATTGAGTTGTTCGTGTGTTTCCTTGGTGAGTTTCAGTTATGATGTCGAACACAAATCACCCAATCATCGGCGGTGTCCGGTAAATCGTTGTGTGTTTTCGACTAAACCCTAGAAGGTATCTTAGTATAAACTCAGTTAAATTATGGTTGTAGTTTTTACAAACCAAGTATTAAAAAGATCATAACCCTATTTCATGAAGTGATGAAGGATGAACATCATGAGAGTACCCCAGGTTGATCACCCTTAATTAATCTTGTTCATTTCTACTTTGTTTTATCACTTTCATTTTCTATTTTCATATTTAATCATCAAACCCCCCAAGTTTTAAAAAACCTCATTCCACTTATAATTTCATAATCAAAACCCTTTTTAAAAATTAATTATCTAAGGATCCGTCGAGAGACGACATAGATTTGTTGCTATACTGCAGAAATTCTAGTCAAAATTAAACAACTAATTTGACACGCTAGACAACATGATCAATAAAGATGAAGTGTGTATTTTAGTATTCAGTGTACCCCCTTGACTTTTGTGGGTGAATATTTTGTTTTGAATCTATTCTCTTTGATATTATTGGATTTTACATCATCATCGGAATGAAATGGCATGAATATAATCGACCTCGTTAAGGCTTATATTCCAAGTGGGTGAGCTTAAAATCATAATATGAATGATTTTTTATTAATAAGGGTGAATGAGAAATACATGGGAGATAAGATGGACCATAGAATCATGGGATCATTAGTATGATAGCCGAGAATTCTAGTTTGTCTTTCGATTATATGAGAATGCATTAGGAATACTTTCCTCTAGTGGTCAGTTGTTTTAGGAAAATTTTCCTAAAATACATTTCTATATTAATTATTTGGAGGGAGGTGAAATTATCAACTGATTTTTTCCTTGAAGATGCATCGTTATCTATTCCTTCTTATAGGATATCTACATTTGAGTTAAAGGATATCAAGAGGAATCCAGAGAACTTATAATAAAATGGGTTTATATGACCCAGTACTTCATTTTGGAGATCACTACCCCTTTTTATAATAAAAGACATATAGTACACTTAGGATGAGTGTGTATTAATAGATATTAAACTAGTTGATGACCATGAACCTGTATCCATTTCCATGGATACATGATCACAACGACCTGGTTTGAAGAGTTCATGATAACATGATGTTTTCTTTGAGATATGGTTATCACCAGGTATAGGTTCGACATACATAAATATCTCACGTTGTTTTCTATTGTAGGTGTGTTATATTAGAGTATCTGGTTATGCAATTCAATCTCACAAATGAAAAAAAATCATATAACTGATGAATTAATTTTTTCATAAATTTCTATTTACATTTTTTATTATATTCATTGATAATACCGTGGTTTATTCTCACAATCGACACAACCATTCCATGAAACTTGAAGTTATTTTAGATACACTAATAAATAATTAGTTATCTAATATGCTCACAATGTACCACTTATGGATGGTTTATATTCTCTTTCATGGTCACATTTTCATATTGAATTGAGTTTAATTCATCCCATGGAATGTAAGGGATATATTTTTATAGGAGATGTATACTAATGTCTTTGGTATAGATTATTTCTTGTTGATATTTAGTTATTACAAGTGATTCATAATGAACTTCTATCACTTAGTAGAACCTATTTTGGAATTGACTATGAAGGGTTTGATGTTTTCATGGCCAGATACCTATGATGCATCCTCTCAATAGACAAAAGGGAGACTTACATTAGTGCATGTCCAGACACTTCTAGACTGGGGAAGAATCTATATTTTATAATATGATTCTTTGAGTATTGGGATATGAGTAGTTATGATGTAAGGGGAATGATTTTTGATTATGGGTCTCATTAGTTTTGACCACATGAGTGGAGTTACATAACTCGTAATCTCGAGATATCCATTATTGTTCATTCCATAAACTATGGTCAATGAAGGGTGTTATTTTTTTAAGGTCAAATTTGTATGAAACATCCTCTCAAGAGATGAAATGAATAGTTACATTAGTGTCGGTCCTGACACATCTTGACCCATGAAGAAGCTATATTGTATTTGATGATGCTTTCAGTGTTGGGATATGAGAAGTTATGATGTAGGATGGAAGATTTTTAGAATATGTGTATAATCAGTTTAGGCCCCCTGATAGGAATTACATAACTCAGTATCTCGAGTTATCCACTATAGTTTATTCCTTACATTATTGGAGGAATTATTTACTAGGAGAGAGTTATGTGGTGTACATGGACCAAAATAGATTGAAATATATATCTATACAATATGCATTGAATATAATTAATTGATTATTTTTTATACCTAGAGTATTTTGACATTGATATTACATAAAGAGTAGGATAGGGAAATGTAGTGGTTAATGGATTGAGTAGTATGTCTTAGTTACATGCATTTTCAGAGTCATGCATCCAGTGGATGATAATGGTCTTATAATCATAGAAAATGTTGGAGTTGCAGGATGGAAATGACAATGATTTTATACCTTCCTTATATGTGATGTACACTCTTTTATATAAGGTGAGTAGGAGTCAGTTATCTGATTCTCAAGGCCTAGTTCTACATAAGAGTATAGAAGGTGACGATATAACTCATGGTTGGATTGCACACCAGCATGGAATTTCTCATGTTAATAGTTATGTATGAGTTGTATAAGGCATACATGAGGACCTTTAATGGTAATTTAAAACATTAATTTGGGTAGTACATCCTATAATAACTATAATATTTTGAGACTTGCATCACTAGTACTAGTGGTTGTGGATGAAATCAGTGGTAGTTGTTATTTTTACGATGTGTTCACCCTATTAGATGTTCAAGGTTGAACACCAGTGATCTGAAATAATTTTTCACTAGTTTCATGTTTCTGTGTGGAAATGGAATGATGTTTTGATGGTTTTCAGGAATGGGATTCCATGGATGCATCAAGGTAGTGATGTTGTGTGGGTTTTTGTGGAAAGGCTCACAAAGATTGCTAATTTTCTACCATAATGGAGACATTATCAATAGATTATCTTGGGAATATATATATATATATATGAGATATTTTGAATTAACAGGGTTCATAAAACCATTGCATCATACCATTAATCCTTTTTTACAAATCAATATTGGTATATTTTTCATTGGGCATTGGGTACACAAGTTAATTTGAGATTGAAAAATCACCACATGACTGATGACTAGTAAGAGACCATGATCCAGGTTTTAGAGTTCTATATTTGATCAAGTGTACTAATTTTTATTGGCTATTGGGAAAGTAATATACACTTAAGTGAGTTCTCCAAAAAAATATGTAAGAACCTGAACCTTTTTTTCAGGTATGTTTTTCCTTTTTCTGGGGTTTTTGAGAAAAGGGGAGATTCTAGAAATTTTTCATATACACGTCATGTACTTCGTTTCTGCAGGAAGTCATGTGATGGTCGTTTCATGGCCACACACACAGTCATGTGGGCTGATGTAGATGCCGCCTAATGCAGAGTACCAAAATAGTAAGTACACACCGTGTACTCCAAAAGTACACATCGTGTGTTTTTTTTCATTAGACGCACTAGGGTCGTGTCCGATGGACAAAACCATCTTCTTTTAGGTCTCATTCGTCTAAGGGAACCTGTACAGCCACGGATCTTCAACAAACCCCCAATCCTCCATCATTCCTCTGAATCGAACTTCGTCGGTTGCGTTGTAATCGCATCGGTGAGTTCTCTCTTCTCATAGAGCATCATTTTCCAATTTATCCTCTTTCTTAAGTTATCATGGGTTGAGCATTTTGTGAGTTTTCTTGGATCTATGTAATTTTAAGATGATTAAAGCCTCTTGGTTTATGTATTTTGATCTCCTAACCCCAAGGTAGGTGATTTGTGCCTTTCTGTTCGAAGTCTTTGAGTTTTATGTGCAAATTCCACCAATACCCTTGAATGGGGTATTGCGTGTTTATCATTTTACCACTGTTGTTTTCCTACCATGCTTGTATGCCTATGTAGAGGTAATTTGGATATGAATTAGGTTGATTTATATGCTTTGGATGTGTTTTGTCCATGATTTTTTCTATTTACGACCGTTTGGTCCTGTTTAGCAATTGGCTACCATGCCTGTTTTCCATGCCTGTTGTTGTAGGGTGGAGAGTTGTATTCTGACATGGTTGTTATGATTTATACTATTTATCCAAAAATTTATGTAGGTTTACTTTGTTTATATTACACTGCTTTGCTTGTTGACCTACACAGGGCCGTGAGAACCTGGTGTAATAGGCTATAAGGGGGGATTGACCGAGTGAGCATCCTCAGAAGACCTAGAACCACCTGGGGATATAAGGGGAATTGACTGAGTGAGATTCCTCAGAAAGTCCTTGATTAATTTATAATACAGGGGGATTGACTGCGTGATCTTCCTCATAGAGTCTTTGTTTGAATTTAACAACCTGGGCTATAAGGGTAATTGACCGAGTGAGCTTCCTCAGAGAGTCCTAGACCTCAGGGCTATAAGGGGAATTGACATGTGAACATCCTCAGAGTGTCCTTGACTACCTTAGACTATGAGGGGAATGGACTGTGTGAGCTTCCTTAGAGAGTCTTACTTTACCTAGAAAATACGGGGAATGGACTGTGTGAGCTTCCTCATAGAGTCTTTCTTTACCTTTGATAATGAGGGGATAGACTATGAGCGCTTCCTCTGAGAGTCTTATTAAATTTCTATGATAGAACCAGAGGATTTGGGATGTGTGTACTACCCAAAGTGTTTTCTGTACTTCTTAGATAGGACCAGAGGGGATGGCTACGAGTACTTACCATAGGGTTACCTATTTGAGATTTAGCTTTTGTTTCATAGCTGCTTGTTATTGAACTGTGGATTGTTTAATGCTGAGCACTTTCCTGTTTACTACTTTCTGTACTTTTACCTTCCATATAATAACTGACTATTAGGCATAGATATTTGGGTTGTTTCCTAATAGGATTTAGACTCACACCCTATTTGGGTCATGCTTTTGGGCCTAAACATATTATATTGTTGTAGGTATTGATAAGGGAAAGCGCCCTTCTACTTCAGGTACTTGACTTGCTATGGAGATGGAGAGCATGGGACCAAGCATATGCTTGCGATGCTGAAGAGTTGTTTATCTTTTATTTTGTACTTTTTTTGGTACTTTTTGTATTCCAGCATTGTGACTAGTTTGGCTGCTTTCCTAGACATATGTATCATGCATCATTTATTATTCACTTCTCCATTTGTTTATTATCTCAGTCTTCCACTATTTACTGTTGTTGGATATTTACTGGTTCTACTATTGGATATTTGTTTACTTCTGATGTGTACTCTGCCAATGAGGGCATAGTTTCCCCACTATCACACCAAAGGCCCTCACTACTAGTCGGTAGCCTCTGGCGTTCGGGGAACTGCGCTTGAGGCCATGTGACCAATCGGGTATGGGGCGTCTCTTGGTGGATTCTGGAACCGGAACGTTACAAAGTTGTATCAGAGGGGTTTATTTTCTCTTGATTTACTATTTGGAGCCTTTATCCAGGGATAGGATGGAATAGGTACTTGGTAATGATCTATGCCTGGGAGTAGTTAACCCGTGTACAGGGAAAAGCCAATCTACCTCGTTAATTTCAATTTTTCTAGTTTTGAAATTATTACAGTTGATTTGATTACACCTTGAGTGATTCACATGATTTGTGTTGTTACCGTTGTTGATATTGAGGTTTTATTTCTTTCGCAACCCGATGAGATGAGGGTATGTCATCTCATGCATCATATAGGAACTTTCTAGAAATCAAATGTCATGCATTATTTCCAAGCCAGCTAGGATGCATTAGCGATTGCATGTTATCGTGATAGATGTTGTGTAGAATATGCATGTTGTTGTACTAGATTCTTTGATAAAGATACCTACCGTTTGATAGGGCAATGTTGTGTAGTGATTTTTTTGGATGAACACCAAACTTTGGTTCTTGAGGGGTTATGGGCCCTCATGGACCGGAATTTGGTGGATCATCGCTTTTTTTCCTTGTTATAACTTGTATAAGATGCCAAGCATTGATTCACAGGGAGTATGGGCCCTCACGGATTGGAATTTGGAACTTTTAATGCTCGTTTCATTGTTTTATGGGTTCTAGAGTAGTTTATGAGGCTTACTATTCAGAAAAACCCAGAATACACGTCGTGTAATGTTAAGTAAATGCAATGTGTTCTTCTGTTTGGGAAGAAATAGTTTTTCTTAAGTATATATTGTGTAGTCTCTAACCGTGTCTTAGGCCATGTGGGTAGAGACACGGGATGGGAAATCCTTGTTGGAACATGTCGTGTACCAGTTTAGCATGTCATGTATCCTGAACTAGGTACCCGGCCGTGTCACGCACAACATGGGTCGGTGTTATCTTTTCACATACACGACGTGTCAAGATTATACAGGTCGTGTATTCTAACCTCAGTACCCGACCATGTCATTAACAACAGGGGTCAGTGTTATCATTTCTTAGTACATGTCGTGTTTGTTTGGAACACGCTGTGTAGTGTAACCTGGGTACACAGGTTGTGTCTCTAACAACACGGGCCGATGAAGCTTGTCCAGTACATGTTGTTTCTACCTTGAAGACACCATGTAGTCTTGTCTTCGGAGATCCATGTGGCTTAACGGTGTAGAAGAACCCGGGTAGGGGAAGAGGATTCAAGTACACGCCGTGTTTTTGGAAAAAACGTTGTGTATTTGGGGTGTTACACGACCAGTTTTTAGATGAAGTACATGCCCATGTGAATGACTTAAGTGAACACGCCATGTAGGAAAAGTACACACCGTGTAGTCATGTTTTGCAGAACTTCAATATTTTCCTTCTTCAGTTCCTTTCTTGTGCCATCAACCTTTAGTCCTTGTTACTCTTAAATCTATGTGTGCATTTGACCTTACAAGAGCATGCCACATAAACATCCTCCGGTTGACTGCCAGTTTCAGGGCAGTGATCAGACGCTTGATATGGCTGATTAGGGACATCCTGTAGATCCTCCTGTTGTTCCAGCCTTGGCACCAGCAGTTATACCAGTTGCAGGAACCGATGTGCAGTTTAGGGAGGGTTTTGAGGATGATGCAGACCTTCTGGGGAGTGCTGCCTCCTGCCCCGTCCATGGAAAATTTGATGTGGGTTTTCCAGCAGTAGAACCCTCCCACCTTCTCAAGGGAAGGAGGACCACAGGCTATAGAGTCATGGATCAAAGCCACACTGACGATCTTCGAACATCTCAAGGTACCACCAGAGAGGAGGGTGAAGCTCGCGACCTACATGATCTGAGACTCCGCCAAGAGGTGGTGTGATGTCATCTCTCTGGTGGGACACCACCAGAATATGGCTTGGGAGGAGTTCCAGTGTATCTTTTGCGATTACTTCTACCCGGAGACTTTGAAGGCCGATTGATCCTGGGAGTTCATGAGCCTAGAGCAGGGTACTCTTTCTATGATGGAGTATTCCTCTCGCTTCACAGAGCTGAAGTGTTTCAAGCCTATTCTATCAGGTGATGAGTTGTTCCTGGCTAGGAATTTTGAGGACGGTCTCAGGTAGGAGATCCATTCCAAGGTGAATATATTTAGGTTGACTTCGATATCCTCTATCGTCAACCAGGCGCTAATGATGGAGCACAATATGAGGGATTCTAGAGCTGTGAGCCAGGGCAGTTCGACATCCAGAGTAAGAGTTCTGCCAGCTGATAACGGGAAGCGCCACAGGGAGGCTGCACGAGGAGATCAGAGAAGGAAAGATGCACCTTCTGGTAGCCACGTGGTGTGCTACTAGTGCGGGAGGAGCGTGAATATGAGTCCACCTTTCCCGAGAGACCCGATGGAGTGCTGATATTTTGGCAAGGTGGTCCATCTCCAGTGTTTTTGTTAGTTTTTCTCTCCATCAGCTAGAGACAAGGGTTATTCTATAACCCCGTGTTTGGGAGCTTCACCACCATTTTCTCATCAATCAGGGAACTGAAGTTCTTTCAGTCGTTTAGGCCAAGGTGAAGGTTGTGGCCTGGGTAGTCAGTCACTAGTCCTTCAGTGACAGCAGGGTGGATCAGCTCAGAGTGGTCAGGCTGGGTCACAGGTCCATGGAACAGGCCAGATCTTTGTAGTGGAGCAGACCCAACAGGAGCAGGATCTTGGATCTTCTACAGTTCGAGGTATGATCTTAGTAGCCTCAGTTTGGTCTTCTTCTCTTTTTGATATAGGGGCTTCCCATAGATTTATCTATGTTTCTGTTGTGGAGAGCCTTGCGCTCTTCATATTTTCCTATGCCGATATCTATATGATAAACACATCGTTGGGGACTAGGACAACTAGTGTACGTCAGTGTAAGGAGTGCTCTCTAGAGGTTGCTGGGTGTCACTTTCTATGGGACCTCTATTACCTAGAGATGACAGGCTATGATGTCATTCTCAGGATAAACTGGTTGGTTCCCTTCTAGGAATTATTTGACTGTTATCGTCGTAGGGTGAGTTTTATATCACCAGAGGGTGGATCTTTTCTTCATAGGGGCGAGTGGGGTGTCCAGGTGAGTAGAGAAGGACCCAAGCATCATGGGCTAGGAGGAGTTACAACCCAAATTGCTAGTCTTTATCTGGATGACCAGGGGGCTTAACATATGGACTTCTCCCCAGTGGTGGATCATTTCAGGGTCATTGAAATGCACGATCGATTGTCGCCTATCGACCGGTCAAGGTTCTGGTGCATTTCTAATGTGTATAGCAGCACTCGGGTCGAATCCTCGGCGATGATACTTTGTAATAGTTGTTTGTTTTTAGTTGATTGTATTTTGATTGGTGGTGTTTGTTTCCAGACCTAAATTGAAATGATTGATGGTTTATTCTTGATTTAACAAATATATTAAGATTGGGGTGAGTTCATTATTGTGGAGTTAAGCTTGTGATATCCTTGATCCTTGCTTTGTATTGCATTAAATTAACACCCATGTCATAAGTCGACGTTGATTGGAATTCTTAAGTGTTGAGACTTTAATCCAAGTATTAACTTAACTTAGGGTTCTAATCTCAATAAAAACTTATTTATGGTATTGTATTTATGGTTCTAATAATCCATGGAAACCACTTTTTAAACAAAACATATCATTAATCCATGACATATTAAGTTTAACATTACAATATTAATTTAAAGAATACTCATCGAGAAAAAACTCTCAATAACTTAACATCCCTGAATTATAACTCACCCCAATGGTAGATTTACTCATCCATTAGGATTGTTGATAATATGGGTTTAATGTTTATGGTGTTGATTTAAAAATATTAGAAAAAGAAAGGGACAAGAAAAGAGTAGTGTGCCGAACACACACACGAAAGATTTTGAGAATCAAAAATGGAATTTCGATTGAATGAGGAATAAAAATAAGGGACTGTAATTTAAAATGATTAAAACTATTTTAAGACCATTAATATTATACTACAAAATGTGGATAAGAATAATAGGTATTGAAGAAGAAACAAGCACTAAAATTTGATTGAAATGAAAACAAAGTTACACAATTACAATTGAAAGAAAACGTAAACAAACATGAAAGAGAAGTGGAGGAGAGGTCTCTATTGTTGAAACAGGATCAAAGAATATCCTCCCAGAACATTTTCAAGTCTCTAGTATTTCCAAACCTCCTCCTTAAGTGCTGAAGTGCCAACCTCTTGGAATGAGAGGAGGGGGTGTATTTATAGCCCAAGGTTGTGGGCTGTTTGCATTCCAAAACTGTCCCTCCACTTGATCCACAAATTTACCAATATATACAGATTAATCACGAGCTTGTGCCTTCTTAAAAGATGTATATATGGAAGTCTTCTGTCCACCCTCAAAATTAGGCCGCCTATAGACTTTTTATGCCAAAGTTATGGCGGTTTTAATAAATAATTTCATTCTGTCTATTTCAATCCAGACTTTTCAATGGCCGAAATGTGAATGGGTTTTTTCATAGTAATATGCCCTAAAATAAAAATAATTTATTCAACAATGTTGGCCTACTATATCTTTTATTTCTCACTGAAAAATCTCAGCTTTCATGGATGTCTAAATCAAGAGAAAAGTCAACATTTTTGTGCTGATTTCAATTCCCGGCCAGAATGGTGGGATGAGTTTAAATGAATCATTTGGGCCCCTTGTACTTGGATTTGGGCCTTGAAATTTTTATACAATATGAAATTTAGTGTCCCCCGAATTATGGTAGAGAATTAATGTTTTTGAACTTCTGGATTGAGCCCAGTAAATCAATCTTCAAGGCTGGTCCAGTTTGTTCACAGATTCATTGGGCCTTCTTGTGTGGTCCATATGACCCTTCAAATGGAAAAATTGTTTCATGATCCCTTCTAATGAAATGTTGTATATTGAATTAGGAATCCTAAAAAATAAAAACCACACAATTTGATTTTTTATGGTGATATTTATTAATAAACTAGTAAACTGACTCAATTGGACTACTTCTAAAAATGCTCAAAAATTATACTTAGTATTAAAACATTAATATTTCACACAAATTATGCACATATCATATAAAATCAGTAAAGGGGGTATATAATAATTCATGAAAATATTAATAACATCAAATCCCCCACAATTAGTTTTTCTCATGTCCTCATGTGTAACAAATATAAAAACATGAAAAAATCATTTTCACTCACCAACAAATATTAAAATTTTGTTTTCTCCAATGAGGGGAGGTTTAGACTATTTCACTCATCCATTTTGAATTCCACCACATGTTGTTACAAAATCAATGTTCCAAAACTAATTCAAATTTTCATGCTCAAGTTTAGAAATGGAAAATGTGGACACTCAAAACTCACACCTCTCAAGATGATAAAATTCATTTGTGGAGGTTCACTCCTTCACCAACCAAAAGTGAAAATCTTAGAGTTTGAAAGAGATCTCAGCTTCCAATACCTATACAAAGTGAACAAGAATCAATAGGAATTTTTAAGGGGTTTTTCTATGGCTATGGGACGGTATGAATATAATGTTCAAGAGAGAGAAGAAGTGGGTTAAAACACCAACATAGAAAAAGCAATGCACGTTTTTTTGAAATAAAACATGGAAGAAAATGAAAACACATATTTACAAGGGAAATATTGTGTGAAGAAAGACACAATAGAGGAAGAAAATATGAAGGTAATGAGAAGATGGAATATTTACAAAACACAAAACTTCTCCCAATAAGAATATAATGCAAGTGTTCTTTTTTTTCTTTTCCTTTTTTTTCCTTGTTTTTTCGAAAGTTGACCTTGAAACAGATCTCACACTCATATCCCAACCCATGATTGATCTCCTCAAGACACTAATTGTAATAGTTATAACAAGATAAAAGGTTGAGGAAGATTTATTTTTGACCTACCCAAGACACAACCCATTTTTTTAAAAAAAAAATTGATTTTTTTTCATCATTTTTTTTTGAACACTTGTCAATAACATTTACAAAATTACATAAATGGGAGTACATTACATTCCCCCAAACACACTTAATGACAACCTCTCCCCCACAATAAAATGTATGATTTCCCTCAAGCAGATGATAACTTGTTAAAAATCAATAATAGGGTACCCAAACAATGAAATCCATTCTTCCCACGATTAAATTTCAAAAAATTATGCAATGAAAATCCATGTTGATATTGGGTGGGAAAAGGTAGTGGTCTTGAAATGTGGATATCAAATAAAAGGTTTTCATAGGCTCGAAGGAGCTTTCAAAAGGAGGATTAATGTATGAGAAATGGGATGCTATTTGGCTATTGTGATTCTCATGTGGTTCAGAAAATGCCTTTATCATATTAATGCACACTAAGGTAGGAAATTCATCTCGAAGGTCCACAAACTCAAGACTCACAAATGGGGGTGAAAACACATATTTTGAAAAGATGGCCATAGGTGGCCCTAGCATGAAAGCAAATGTTGTTCCTCACGGTTTGGGAAAAGAATTTTCCAAATCAAAAATTGATCATTCAAAATTTGTTAATTTTGACACAAAATTCATTATCCAAAGTCAGGATGAAAATACAAAAATTTTGAGATGAAAACATGTCTGTTAACTCCCCAAAATTGTTGGACAAAATTTCAAAACTCGATGGTGAGTAATCATGACTCATAATTTTTTTGTATTTTTTAAGTGATTTTTTTTTTGTTTTTTTGTTTTTTAGGTTTTTATTTTTGTTTTTTATAAAGATACACCCACACAAAAGAGAAAGTGAAAAAGAAAGTTTTTGATAAAGAAATTTGTAAAAAAATGAAAGAGAGATGAAGAATAATAAAGAGGTAGAGAGAGGAAGAGATAGAGAGAGAGTTAAAGGGAAAGAGTTGCCCCCTGGTTTGGATTTGGTGGGTCGCCATATCCATCTAGTGGTAGGTCAGCTAGAGAAGTTGGGGATCCAGTGGAAGTCGATGTTGATCTAGGATTGTGCATCCTCTCATGGTGATTCTTTAACCGATTTCCATTAACATTGAATGTTCTTTTGGAAGAGGGGTCTTAGACTTGCATTACACCAAATGGGTAAACATTAGTAATAACAAAAGGACCTTCCCAACGAGAATTAAGCTTACCTGGGTGAATCCAAAATCAAGAATTGAAGAGCATTACCTTTTCACCTTCATGAAATACCTTTCTCAGGATGTGTTTGTCATGGAGTACCTTAGCCTTCTCTTTGTATAGATTGGAATTCTCATAGGATTCAAGTCGAAGCTCCTCTAGTTCAACTAATTGAAACAATCATTCTTCACCAGATTTTTCACAATCAAAATTACAAGTTTTCACATCCCAAAAAGACTTATGTTGGATATCAACTGGTAGATTACATGCTTTACCAAAAACTAGCCTAAAAGGAGACATCCCAATGGGTGTTTTATAGTAAGTTCGATAAGCCCAAAGTGCTTCACCAAGTCTTTCAAGCCAGTCTTTTCTGGTTGGTTTTACAATTCTCTCAAGCACTCTTTTCACTTCTCTATTAGAAAGTTTAGCCATGCCATTTGTTTGGGGGTGATATGTAGTTGAAGTTTTATGAACAACCCCATTCTTTTTCAAAATAGATTCCATGGTTTTATTACAAAAATGGGTTCCTAAGTCACTTATCAAGGCACGAGGTGTGCCAAATATATAGAAGATGTGTGTCTTTAGGAACTCACTAACAGTATGTGAATCATCCTTTCTAGTGGGTTTGGCCTCGACCCACCTAGAAACATAATCAACCGCAAGAATGATGTATGAGAATCCATTGGAAGGGGGAAATGGTCCCATGAAATCGATGCCCCAAACATCGAAGATCTCACATAAAATTAAAGGCTTTTGGGGAATTTCATTTATCTTAGAAATTGTGCCAAACTTTTGGCAAGTGGGACATGATTGACAGAACTCATGTGAGTCCTTGAAGAGTGAAGGCTAGAAGAATCCAGAGTCTAGGACCTTTCGGGAGGTCCTTTGTGGTCCAAAGTGGCCACCACTAGGCATTGAGTGACAGAATTCTAAAATAGAGGAATGTTCATCTTTATCAACACATCTCCTAATTACCATGTCTTCCCTAGTTTTCCAAATTTTATTGTCTTCCCAAAAATAGTGTTTTGAATCGCTTTTCAACTTCATTTTATGTTCTTTTGAAAAAAATTCAGGAAAAACACCAAAAACCAAGTAATTTACAATTGGGGAATACCATGGTAACTTTTGAGTGAGAGATGAAAGTTGCTCAGTGGGGAATTCAGGATCGATGATTTCAGAATGAGAATAATTAGAAATTCTACTCAAGTGATTAGCCATAGGGTTTTATTTTCCTGGTCTATCTTTTATTTCAAGGTTAAACTCTTGGAGCATTATGATCCATCTTATTAGCCTTGGTTTGGAATCACTTTTCTTGAGTAAGAACTTTATAGCAGAATGGTCTGTGAAGATGATGATTTTGGCACCTAAGAGATAGGGCTAGAATTTATCTAAGGAAAAAACAACTGCTAAAAGTTATTTTTCAGTGATAGTGTAGTGAGATTGAGTTTCATCCAATGTTTTTTAGGCATAATAGATGACCTGAGGAATATTTTCTCTTCTTTGACCAAGAACAGCCCCAACAGCTCTATCAGAAGCATCACACATCAATTCAAAGGGTAAGGACCAATCTGGGGGTTGGATTATCGGGGCAGATGTAAGAGCAGTTTTGAGTTCAATGAAGGATCTCTTGCAAACTTCATCAAAATGTAAAGTGACATCATTTTGGAGAAAACGAGTGAGTGGGAGGGAAATTTTACTGAATTTATGGATGAATTTCTGATAGAAACCAGTATGACCGAGGAATGAACAGATGTCTCAAACAGAGTTGGGTTCAGGAAGTGATTGGATCACTTCAATTTTGGCAGGATCAACTTCAATACCATCTTTTGAAACTATGTTCCCTAGAACAATACCATTTTCAACCATGAAGTGACATTTTTTAAAATTTAACACAAGGTTACACTTGACACACTTTTGAAGGACTAGAGGGAGTGAATGAAAGCATGACTCAAATGACTCACCATAAATGGTGAAGTCATCCATGAATACTTCCATGCAGTGTTCATTGAATTCTGAAATGATACTCATCATACACCTCTGTAATGTTGCAGGAGCATTACAAAGGCCAAAAGGCATTCTTCTATATGCATATGTTTCAAAGGGGCATGTGAAAGTAGTCTTTTCTTGGTCCTAAGGTGCGATTGTGATTTGGAAGTATCCAATGTATCCATCAATAAAGAAATAGTGTGACTTTCTGGCTAATCGTTCTAGCATTTGATCAAGGAATGGAAGAGGGTAGTGATCTTTTTGGGTTTCAACATTCAATTTTCTATAGTCGATCCACACACGCCTTTTGTTCTTCACTCGAGTTGTGACTACCTCCCAATGTTCATTTGTGACAACAGTTATCCCACCCTTCTTAGGAAAAACTTAAATTGGACTAACCCATTAACTATCAGAAATTGGGTAGATAATACCAGCTTGAAGAAGCTTGGTGATCTCTTCCCTAACTACCTCAAGTATGAGTGGATTGATTCTTCTTTGTGGTTTTCTAATTGGTTTGGATAAATCCTCAATATGGATGTGATGCATGCAAAGGGCAGGGTTGATTCCTGGTATGTCATCCATGGTCCAACCTAAGGCCTTTTTGTTTTCCTCTAACACTTGAACAAGTTTGGACTCCTCGTTTTCAGTAAGTGTGGCAGAGATAATGATAGGATATGAGTGATCATGGAAGAGGAATGCATATTTCAGGTGTGCAGGAAGGGGTTTCAGATCAGTCTCATATTTTATTTATGGGTTAGAAAACTCGGGAATGGAGGAAGGGACTTCAGTTGCTTCAAATTCATTCTCCTTAATACTTTCCAAGGTGGAGCAGTAGAGATCGGAATTGATGTGGGATTAAAGAGAGTTTTCAAGATCCTCTAGATTGATAGATTCTATGAATGAAAGGTCCACATCAACTTCACCATTTATGACATTGATAATCATGGTGAAGATTTCACAAGATCCTTTGTCATTAGAACATGAAGAACATGGTGGATTGGGGTTCGATTGACTCTTAGAAGTGTCCTCAGAATCATGGATTGAGAATGCAGAGTGATCCTCAGATGGGTATTGCATGGCTTGGAAAATGTTGAATTTGACCAGTTGGTCACCGAATTCCATGGATAAAATGCTTGAATGGACATCAATCTTAGTTCTCGCAGTCATGAGGAATGGTCTTCCTAGAATTAGGTGAGATCGAGAAGATTTTGTCTCACCTTCCATGTCAAAGACATAGAAATCAGCAGGGAAGATAAGATCATTGACTCAGACAAGGACATCCTCAATTATTCCCTCGGGACTGGTTGTGCTTCAATTAGCCAATTGAATGACAACACTCATTGGATGTAAGGGACCTAGGCCAAGGTTGGAGAATATGGATTTGGGCATGACATTAATTGAGTCTCCTAGGTCTATGAGTGCATCATCAAAGTTCAAACATCCAATTTGGCATGGAACTGTAAAGGCCCCTGGATCTTTGCACTTAATGGGTATGGACTCTTGGGTTGAAACATTTTCGAAGGTCCTAAGTTGCCTCTTCTGGGTACACAACTCCTTGAGAAACTTGGCATACTTAGGAATTTTTTTATGGAATCTAAGAGGGGAATGTTGACTTCAACACGTCTAAACATATCGAGAATTTCAGGATCAGGCTCAAAGGACTTCCTTGGTTTAGAAACAGCTTAAGGAAAAGGAATTGGATTCCTAAGTGGAATTGAAGGAGGTGAGGGAATGGTTTCAGGTTCCTTTTCAAGTTTCTTTTTCTTTTCATTTTCTAGGTCAACATTCAATGGAGGGTTAGAGGACTTGTCTTGAGGAATAGAAATTTGCTTTCCCGGTCTAAGTGCAATTTCACTTACATTACCCTTGGGGTTGGGTAATGGTTGAGCTGGGAGTTGGGAAGAATTGGATGGTTTCTGCTGACTAAGGTGGGATGCAAGTTGACCAATTTGGGTTTCAATATTCTTGAGGCTTGAACGGGTGAAGGAGGAAAGATCTTCCACTGCACTTTCCCATGGTTTCTTAGAAGAAGAGGCTTGTCCCGGATTGGGATTACCTGGATTTTGGTTTTGGGAAAGTGATTGTATTGGTTTTGGAATTGGGAAGGCTCACTAGGATAATTGAATCCAGGATGAGGATTGTTCCTTTGAGGTTGAGGTATAAAAGGATAAGGTTGTTGGAAGTTACCAACACCTTGACCATATTGAAACTGGTTTGGGTTTTGAGGAGGGAATTGAGGAGGATGAGATATGGGATTACCATACATATGGCCTTGGTTATAGGAAGAAGAGAAGGGCTCAGAGTGAGGTTGATTGAAGTTTCTAACAAACTAACATGATATTTGAGGATTAGTGTTCCGCTGAGAATATGCTGGATCAAGCTCCATTAATCCAGATGAATCATATTGATCCTCTTGAAGTTGTGGACATGTATCAGTTGGATGATATAAAGAGTTGAAGATTCCATAGTTTTTGATAGGTCTAGGAAGCATTGATTGTGGAGAAGACGAGGTTGATGATTTGGTAGCCACAGATATTTGTCACACAAGACCTATAAGTTCACTCATCCACTCGGTCATCTTGTTAGGATTAATTGATTTGTTATCTTGGGCTTGTTTTACTTGATAATGTGCTTGAGTATGGAATTGTTGTGCATTTGTAGCCATGTTACTTATGAGATCTCTTGCTGCTGCAGGAGTTTTATCAACAAGAGCACCGCCACTTGCGGCATCTATGAGAATTCTCTCCATATCCAATAACCCCTCATAGATGTATTGGATCAAGAGTTGGTCAGGTATTTGATGGTGTGGATAGGTTGAAACAATCTTTTTGAACCTCTCCCAGTACTCATGGATTGATTCACTTAGGAATTGATGTATACCACTTATTTCCTTTCAAATAGAAGTAGTACGAGAAGCAGGAAAGAATTTCTCTAAGAAGAGTCGCTTCATTTCATTCCATGTGGTTATGGAACCAAGAGGTAGGTAGTAAATCCATGACTTATTAGTGTCATCTAGGGAGAAATGGAATGCTCTAAGTTTTATTTGTTCTTTAGAAACTCCATGTGGCTTCATGGTAGAGCACACTACTTGGAACTCTTTAAGGTGGAGATGTGGATCCTCACCGGCTAGCCTGTGGAAATGAGGAAGAAGATGAATCAAACCCGATTTGAGTTCGAATTCAGCCTCTATATTTGGATATTTAATACCAAGAGGTTGGTAATTCATATAAGGGGCAGCGAGTTCTTTAAGTGTTTGTTCCCTAGGATTGGCCATATCTAATTTAATTGGTTGGATAAGAACTGGTTCTTGAATTATTTGATTATATCATATGTTCATCCTAAGTTGGCGAAGTGTTCGCGCAATTTTAGGGTCAAACAAATCCTAGAGATTTTTTGGAAGGATATGAGGCATTCAGAGAGGTTTTTGAAGAAAGATAAAGAGGGTTTTTTCTTTGTTTGTTTTTCTTTTATGATTTTTATGATAAGACGGGTTTTTCTTTGTGTGTTTTTCTCAATTTTTTTTTAAATTTTGTTTTTTTTTTTGGTTTTTTATTACAATAACCAGAAAATAATGACTAATTAAAGCACCATCCCCGGAAAATGGAGCCATTTAAAATGCACAGCCGATTTTCTCCTATCGACTGGTCAAGGTTCTGGTGCTCTACTAATGTGTATAGCAGCACTCGGGTCGAATCCTCAGTGATGATACTTTGTAATAGTCATTTGTTTTTAGTTGATTGCATTTTGATTGGTGGGGTTTGTTTGTAGAGTTAAATTGAAATGATTTATGGTTGATTCTTGATTTAACAAATATATGAAGATTGGGGTGAGTTCATTATTGGAGAGTTAATCTTGTGATATCCTTGAGCCTTGCTTTGTATTGCATTAAATTAACACTCATGTCATAAGTTGACGTTGATTGGAATTCCTAAGTGTTAAGACTTTAATCCAAGGATTAACATAACTTAGGGTTCTAATATCAATCAAAAAATATTTATGGTAGTGTATTTATGGTTCCAATAATCCATGGAAACCACTTGTTAAACAAAACATATCATTAATCCATGACATATTAAGTTTAACATACACAATATTAATTTAAAGAATACTCATCGAGAAAAAACTCTCAATCACTTAACATCCCCGAATTATAACTCACCCCAATGGTAGATTTACTCATCCATTAGGATTTTTGATAATCTGGGTTTAATTTTTATGGTGTCGATTTAAAAATATTAGAAAAAGAAAGGGACAAGAAAAGAGTAGTGTGCCGAACACACACACGAAAGATTTTGAGAATCAAAAATGGAATTTCGATTGAATTAGGAAGAAAAATAAGGGACTTTAATTTTAAATTATTCAAACTATTTTAAGACCATTAATATTATAATACATAAGGTGGAGAAGAATAAAAGGTATTGAAGAAGAAACAAGCACTAAAATTTGATTGAAATGAAAACAAAGTTACGCAATTACAATTGAAAGAAAACATAAACAAACATGAAAGAGAAGTGGAGGAGAGGACTCTATTGTTGAAACAAGATCAAAGCATATCCTCCAAGAACTTTGTCAAGGCTCTAGTAATGCCAAACCTCCTCCTTAAGTGCTGAAGTGCCAACCTCTTGGAATGAGAGGAGGGGGTTTATTTATAGCCCAAGGTTGTGGGCTGTTCACATTCCAAAACTATCCATCCACTTGAACCGAAGATTTACCAATATAGACAGATGAATCACGATCTGGTGTCTTCTTAAAAGATATAGATATGGATGTATTATGTCCACCCTCAAAATTTGGTCACCTATAGTATTTTTTAACCAAAGTTACGGTAGTTTTAATAAATAATTCCATTCTGTCTATTTCAATCCATACTTTTCAATGGCCTAAATTTGAATGGGTTTTTTCATAGAAATATTCCCTCAAATAAAAATAATTTCTTCAAAAATGTTGGCCGTATATATCTTTTCTTTCACACTGAAAAATATCAGCTTTCATGGATGTCTAAATCAGGAGAAAAGTCAACATTTGTGTGCTAATTTAAATTCCCAGCCAGAATGGTGGGCTGAGTTTAAATGAATCAGTTGGGCACCTTGTACTTGGATTTGGGGCTTGATATTTTTATCCAATATGACATGTAGTGTTCCCCAAATTATGGTGGAGAATTAATGTTTTTGGACTTCTGGATTTATCCCAGTAAATCAATCTTCAAGGCTGTTCTAGTTTGTTCACAGATTCATTGTGCCTTCTTGTGTGGTCCATATGACCCTTCAAATGGCAGAATTGTCTCATAATCCCTTCTAATGAAATGTTTTATATTGAATTAGTAATCCTAAAAAACAAAAACCACACAATTTTATTAAGTAGGGTGAGATTTATTAATAAAATAGTAAACCGACTCAATTGGACTACTTCTAAAAATGCTCAAAAATTATACTTAGTATTAAAACATTAATATTTCACAAAAATTATGAAAATTTCATATAAAATCAGTAAAGGGGGTATATAATAATTCATTAAAATATTAATAACATCAGTCGTCTTTCCAGAGTACTTTTTAGGTTTTCCTCCAGAGCGTGTGGTAGACTTTTCTATTGAGCTTATGCCTGGAGAGGCACCAGTGTCTATTCCTCCTTATAGGATGGCTACACCTGAGTTGAAGGAACTCAAGAATCAGTTGGAGGATTTATAGGAAAAGGGTTTCATCTAAACCAGTACTTCTCCTTGGGGTTCACTCATTCTGTTTGTGAAAAAGGCAGACGGTACCCTTAGGCTTTGTGTGGACTATCGGAAGTTAAACAAGTTGACAGTTAAGAACCAATATCTATTGCGAAGGATTAATGATCTCTCTGATCAGCTTCGAGGATCTTGGGTATTCTCAAAGATCGACTTGAGGTCCATTTATCATCATTTGCGTGTTAGACTATCAGATATACCAATTATAGCCTTCAAGAGTAGGTATGGTCTATATGAGTACTTAGCTATGTCGTTCGGTCTCACGAATGTGCCTGTAGTTTTCATGGAACTGATGAACTGAGTGTTCCATACATACATGGATTCCTTCGTGGTGGTCTTTGTGGATGATATATTGGTGTACTCTCACACTCGACACAATAATGCTACCCATAATGAGATCATTTTGAGTGCACTGAGGGAGCGTTAGTTATATTCTAAGCTCTCAAAGTGCCACTTTTGGATGGACCAGATTAATTTATTGGGTCATGTCATCTCAGAGACAGGTGTATCAGTAGACCTAGAGAATGTGAGAGCAGCAGTTTCCTGGGAGCAGCCTAATAACGTCTTTGAGGTGTAGAGTTTTCTAGGGGTAGCTAGATACTACAGATGTTTTATACATGACTTTTCACGCTTAGCAGCACCACTAATAGGTCTAACCAAGAAGGGTGTGAAGTTCTTATTATCAAATTCTTGTGAGTCATCCTTTTAGGAGCTGAAAGGGAAGTTGACTTCAGCACTGATACTAATCTTTCTAGAGCCGAGAAAGAGCTATATTGTTTACTGTGATGCATCAAGTATCGATCTGGGAGTTGTGCTTATGTAGGGAGAAGGAGTCGTTGCGTACAGGTCCCGGCAGTTGAGGCCACACGAGAAGAATTACCCAACACACGATCTAGAGTTGGTGGTTGTTGTTCATGCCTTACGTTGTTGGAGACATTATCTTCTGGGAGAGCATTTTTTTTGTTTTCCCCGACCACAAAAGTCTCAAGTACATTTTCACTCAGTGTGATTTGAATTTGATATAGTGGAGCTGGGTTAAGTACATACAATCCTTTGACTTTGATCTTGTCTATACACCTGAGAAGGGAAACATAGTGGTTGATGCGTTGAGCAGGAGGACTCAAATTCAAGCAGTTCATGTGGCTAGTAGTGAGTGGCAGCTTATGGCTCTGTTCACTGAGATGCATTTGGAGGTGCAAGAAAGTTAGGGAAATACGTTTCTTTCTTCTATAGCTATTAACTCTACTCTTCTTGATCACGTAAGAATGAGACAGCTATCAGATTCTGAAGGCCTAGTCCTATGGGAAATCATGTCAGGAGAGGAACCTATTCCTGGGTGGACCATAGGCAAGGATGAAGTCTTGCATTTCCAGGGACACGTATGGGTGCCAACAAATATACGCAAGGAGCTGATTCAAAACTTTCATTCCTCAGTTTGGGCAGTTCATCCTGGCTTCACCAAGATGTATCGTGATCTACACTGTCAGTATTGGTGGCCAGGTATAAAGAGGGACATTGTTGGGTTCATCATGAGGTGTTCCACTTGTCAGCAGGTGAAGGTGAAGCATCAACGACCAACAGGGATTTTACAGCAGTTACCCATTCCTGAGTGGAAGTGGAACAACGTCGCGATGGATTTCGTGACAGGGTTTCTAAGTTCGCCTCGATGGAATGATGCCGTGTAGGTTTTCATTGACCGGATTACGAAGGTTTCTCACTTCTAGCTGGTCAAGGAGACCTTCAATATTGATGAGTTGGGGCGGTTGTACATCCGAGAGATTGTACGTCTGCATGGAGTTCCACATTCCATTGTTTCAGACAGGGATGCCCATTTTACATCTCAGGTCTGGCAGGGGATTCAAGAAGGCTTTGGGTATACAGGTACTTTTGAGTACAACTTACCACCCCCGGACAAATGGCCAATCCAATCTTACGATTCAGGTGCTTGAGGACATGCTTCGAGCATGCATTCTAGATTTTAGAGGTTCTTGGGAGAAGCATATACCTCCTGTGGAGTTTTCCTACAACAATAGTTTTCAAGAAACTATTCGGATGGCACCTTATGAGGATTTGTACGGTAGGCCATGCCGATCACCCTTATGTTTGATAGAGGCAGGAGAGGCAGCTTTACTGGGACCTTGCCTTTTTTCTGGTGACCACAGAGCAGATAGAGTTGATTCAGAAGAGGATGGCTACTGCATAGTCTCGATAGAAGTCTTATGCTAATCAGCAGAGACGACCTCTGGAGTTCGAGGTCGGGGATCAGGTTTTTCCATGTGTCACATTGAGGTTGGGACACAAGAGGATTAGGAGACAATGTAAGCTTTCACCAAGGTATGTCGGGTCGTTTGAGTTTTTGGATAGAGTTGGACTAGTTGCCTATCGGTTGTAGTTACCTCAGAGGTACCGAGCTATGCATGATGTTTTTCATGTCTCTCAGCTCTGACGTTACTTTTCGGACCTGCATCATGTTTTTTAACCTAAGGAGGTTGAGCTTGAGGTGGATGCTTCATTTGAGGATCATCCTATCCAAATTGTTGATCAAAGTACGAAGGTTCAACGTGGCCGGTCTATTCCTCTGTTATGAGTGCTATGGAAGCACGGACAGGTGCAGGATGAGACTTGGGAGATGGAGACTGATGTACGAGCACAGTGGTCGTAGCTGTTCGGGGTTTCTTCTTCTACACCGTGCTAGGAAATTCAGGGACAAATTTCTTTAAGGGGGGAATTTTGTAAGAACCTGGACTTTCTTTTCAGGTATGTTTTTCCTTTTTCTAGAGTTTTTGATAAAAGAGGAGCTTCTGGAAATTTTTCAAGTACTCACCGTGTACTTTATGAGTACATGTCGTGTACTTTGTTGCCATAGGAGGTCGTGTGTTGGCTATGTCATGGCCACACACACAGTCGTGTGGGGTGACATGGAGGCCGCCTAAAGTAGAGTATGGAAACAGTAAGTACACGTCCTTTACTCCAAAAGTACACACCGTGTATTATTTTTTTTATTCATTAAATGCACTGGGGTCACGTCCGACGGATATAGCCATCTTATTTTAGGTCTCGTTCATCTGAGAGAACCTGTACGGCCGTGGATATTTGACGAACCTCAGAGCCTCTATCCGTCCTCCGAATCAAACTCCTTCGGTTGCGTTGGAATCGCATCGGTGATTTCTCTCTTCTCCTAGAGCATCGTTTTCCAATTTCCCCTCTTTCGTGAGTTATCATGGGTTGAGCATTTTGTGTGCTTTCTTAGATCTATGATGTTCTGAGATGATTAAAGCCTCGTGGTTCAAGTATTTTGATCTCATAACCCTGAGGTAGGTGGTATGTGCCTTTCTGTTTGATGTCTTTGAGTTTTATGTGCAAATTCCACCAATACCCTTGAACGGGGTATTGCGTGTTTACCGTTTTAACCCTGTTTTTTTCAGCCATTATTGTATGCCTATGTAGAGGTAATTTGGATATGAATTGGGTTTATTGATATGATTTGGATGTATTTTTCCCATGCCTTGTTCTGTTTATGACCGTTTGGTCCTGTTTAGCCTTTGGCGGCCTTTCCTGTTTTCCATTCCTATTGTTGTAAGGTGCAGAGTTGTATTCTGACATGCTTGGTATGATGTAGACTATTTAGCCAAGTAGTTCTATAGGTTTACTTTGGCTATATTAGACTGATATGCTCGTTGACCTACACAGGGCCGTGAGAACCTGGTGTAGTAGGCAATAAGGGGGGATTGATCGAGTGAGCATCCTAAGAGAGCCTAGAACCACCTCGGTATATAAGGGGAATTGACCAAGTGAGATTCCTTAGAGAGTCTTTTATAATTTAGACTATAAGGGGATTAACTGACTGAGCTTCCTCAGAGAGTCTTTTTTTGAATTGAACGACCTGGGCTATAAGGGGAATTGACCGAGTGAGCTTCCTCAGAGAGTCCTAGACATCAGGGCTATAAGGGGAATTGACATGTTAGCTTCCTCATAGAGTCCTTGACTACCTTACACTATGCGGGGAATGGACCATGTGAGCTTTCTCAGAGATTCTTACTTTACCTAGACTATACGGGGAATGGACTGTGTGAGATTTCTCAGAGAGTCTTACTTTACCTTTGACTATGAGGGGATAGACTGTGAGCGCTTCCTCTGAGAGTCTTATTAAATTCCTATGACAGAACCAGAGGGGTTGTACTATGTGTACTACCCAGAGGGTTTTCTGTACTTCTTAGATAGGACCAGAGGGGATGGATGCGAGTACTTCCCAGAGGGTTACCTATTTGAGATTTAGCTGTTGTTTTATTGCTTATTGTTATTGAACTGTGTATTGTTTACTGCTGAGCACTTTTCTGTTTACTGCTTTCTGTACTTTTACCTGCCATATATTCACTGACTATTAGGCACAGATATTCGGGTGTTTTCCTACTAGGATTTAGTCTCACATTCGGTTTGGGTCATGCTTTTGGGCCCAAACAGATTATATTGTTGCAGGTATAGATAAGGTAAAGTTCCCTTCTACTTCTGGTACTTGACTTGTTGTGGATCTGGAGAGCATGGGACTAAGCATATGCTTGCGATACTGAGGAGTTGTTTATCTTTTATTTTTTACTTTGGTTTGGTACTCTTTTTATTCCAACATTTTGACTTGTTCGGCTGCTTTCCTAGACATATGTATCATGCATCATTTATTATGCACTGCTCTAGTTTTTTATTATCTCAGTCTTCCACTATTTACTATTGTTGGATATTTACTGCTTCCGCTATTGCATGTATGTTTACATCTAATATGTACTCTGCCAATGAGAGAATTGTTTCCCCACTATCACACTCAAGGCCCTCGCTGCTAGTTGTAAGCCTCTGGCATTTGGGGAAATGCGATTGAGGCCATGTGAACAACCGGGTACGGAGCACCTCTGGGTGGCTTCCGGAACCGAGACATTACAAAATAGCTATCATGTGTCTATATAGATTGAACATTATTATTAATTGTATTATATCCAATGTCGATCCACTATGTTGTGGTTATTAGTAGGTGAGGATTAATTTCATGGACTTAATATCATTCACAATACATTTTTATCAATCCAATGGATTTGGAAGTGGATGACCACTAAACACTCTAGACAGAAATCATATGTTTAAAGTTGTCGAAAACCTATAGAGTTCAGGGTTAGGGAATTAGAATTTTTATTTATATCTCACCAATGTTGGGACATAAATTTATTAGTAGATATGTTAATACTTCAGCAAGATATATATGGATTTTCATGATTCTATAGAGAGTCGGACCAATTTCCTAGATGTTTAAGTTACCTCATAGGTACATATCCTGGAATGATGTGTTTTATTTATCTCAACTATTCCATTATCTCTTAGACCCACCTCACACTCTAAATTTTAATGTGGTGGAGTAAAATATAGATTCATCCATTGAAGAGAATGTTATTTTTATCATTTAAAGGAGCTCAATGTTTACCTAAGGCCAGTCTGTTCCTCTAGTATTGGTGCTTTGTCCACATAGATGATTCCAGGATTTAACATGGGAGTGGGTGGCTAATATACATGATCAGTGGAAAATTTTATTCAAAGTATATATTTAATAACCCTTAGAGAGGGTATTCTATGAATAATTACTTTATTTGGAGGATATTTTAAGATATCAGGTATTTATTGGGGTATGGATATTTTTATTCTCACTTTTATTCCTTTCTTTAGAACGAATGTGAGTTCATAATGGGATCCCATGAGTTTTGGAAGTTTATGTTTTATCCTTTCTTCCAGGAGGAAGAGTTTTTTTAAAAGGATTTGGGGCCGCATGGATATTAGATACCTTTTGATAAGGATTTTTGGTTTTGTGAAACCATGTGATAAGTTTTGTATGGAAATAAGAGCACCTTATTTAGCATATATATGTTCCAAAGGTGAAAAGCATGTGTCTAGTATACTGTAATTATAAAAAGATTCCAAATTCATGGTTGATTCATGATTCCTCAAATATTTCTCAATAACTATGTGAGGGATAATTGTATAATGTCACATATTCCATAGTTTACACAATGTTTTATAAATCATGGGATGAACAATGTGAGTACCATAAGGATCATGTTAGGTTTTCCACTACATTTATTTTTACTGTTTGAGGTTGTTATACTTAACCCATGCCACTCGTGACATGTCTCATATATCTGCCCAATTTTATTTCACCCCCTAGGTGAGTGCGAGCTCACCAATTTTTTTTGGGATCCTCACTGAAATGAAATTAAATGAATGAATATTTTAAAGATGGTTATTCCTTCATTCTATGTGTTTGAATTATTTTTAAATTGATTAATTATTTGAATTGAAAATGCAAAAATTGTTTAGATGAACTCCTGAAATAGGAATGGCTATGAAATGATGAATGAATTGAGATGATTTTGATAATGGTACAAGATTCCTTGGATGAATGATGTGGCAGTGTTTTAACACTCTTTGCCACATCCTTTTTTTATTTTTTTATTGACTTTTTTATATTAAAATGTTGTTTTTATTAAATAATTGATAATTTTTGTGTTTTTGTACTTGCTGCGTAAAATAATCAGTTGTTATCTTAAAACATGTGTTTTAATGTGCATTAGTGTCATTTTTAAATAATTCATTAATTAAATTGAGAACTCAAAATCTAAACCCCAATCCAAGCCCTCGGCCTCAAATCACTGCCCGTATCGCCGGCGAACCACCACAAGCCCCTGCTCCCGTCGCAAGCCCTTTCCTCACCCCCTGTTCCATACCTGCTCAACACCCCAGCTGGACCTCCATGCCAACGCGGACCGCACCACCCGCCTCGCCTTGCTCCTCACCTCGCTGCTGCGCACAGCCAAGCCCGTGCCGTCACCTACCCTACCACCTTGCCGCGGCTTGACATCCCTTCGCCGCCGTGGACCGCAACACCTGTGCAGCGAAGTCGGCGCCATCCGGACCCGCCGCAGAGTCTCTGCAATCCTCTGCTGAAGCCGCGCCGCAAGCCGAGACCCCAATGTCCCCTATATTCCACGCCGAACCCTACTCCTCTTCATTTCTTCTTCTTTTTTTAATTTAATTTTTATTATGTTCTATTATATCATATAATACAATATATATATTATGCACTATATATCATATACTATCTTATAATAATTATATGTATTTTAATAAAAGTATAAAATCTTATATATAGTATTAATATTTTATAATAATATATGTTATTAAATAAATATAATAATAATTACATATAATAGTAATAATAATATTAATTATTATATATATATATATATTAATAAGTATTTTTATTTAAGTAATAATATAAATATATAGAATATAATAGTTTCATTTTATTTTTTATTTGACTCACGTGCGTTTCTTTGTACAGGGGAGCTATTTATTGAGGCGGTGATAAAAGAAGCAGTTCGTGGGAAAGGTGCGAGAATATTCGCGAGATAGTTGGAAGGGGGTTGTATGCGATTACAGGGAGTTCACATGAAAAGCTGGTGACGCGCACTCAAAGACGCGCCATGTGGATATCTGCTGCCGGTTAGTTTTAGTTTTCTGTTTTCGTCCCTGAATAAGAGGACTCTGGACTCCTCTAAGCAGGTGGTCCAGCCAAGACAGAGGGCCGGGAAAAGGCCAGGAGGCAGAGCAGAGTACCTAGGGGGCATCATTCAGTAGTGGTGGAGGACACTCCACCACGGTTCACGCACCCAATCCATATCAATTCATCAGAATGGAACTCGTTTTCGACCTGGAGACGGGTTCCCGCTCCTCTATTTCATCCATCCTCCCGCTGCTCTATTTTTAGTGTTCTAAGTTGAGTCGGTAAATCCACTCGTAGTGTTGCATGTTTAGTTAATTGAATTCTGATGTTAGTTATGTTTAATTGTTTGTGTCGTTTCTTCTTTCTCGTCTTGCCTTGTGATCTCGAATCTCCAGAAAGGGAGATCTAATTTGTGGGGATAGATCCAGTTTATGAAACCCAACACGATCTGGAGATCCACACATCAACGCGATCACGTTCTTTTTATTCGCCTTGGTAGATTGCGTCTGCGAGTTATATTAAGCGAGAGCGATATCTTGCGTAGGATGATTTTGCTACTCTTGTTTCAATTATTCTCCCCTTCCTATCTTGATTTCTCGAACTGAGAATCAAGATTGGTTGTGTGATGTGACGATCTTAGTGGAATCATTCTGGATTGTGAGAAATTCTTTCCAGAATGACTTTGTTGGGTGAGTCACCTTGCAGTTCGGAGGAACGCTTGAGTATTGAAGAACTTCGATGCTTGAGTGTTCAATTTATAGGCGAGATTGGTATGTGATCTGAGACATCGGTCATGCACTGAGAAAATTTGAGAATTGTTGATCAATTACTTAAGCTGATCTAGGATAGCGAGTAGAGGGTGAATTAACCTAGGTCCGGCCTTGTTCTCACTAACTTTTGTCTTCTATGTTTTGGTGTCCTTTTCTTTGTTCTGTGTATTTTTCTGTCTTGTGTTGTGTTTGTCTGCTGTCTTTTCTTGTTCCATGTAGAGTTGTCCTGTGTCTAGGTTTTTTTTCCTTTTTGCACTTTTCCATCACTGTTTCCCTCTCCACTGTGCTTTTCAGCACTGATTAGTGTTACCTTAGGAGTGTTTTTTTATGTTTTCAAAGTATTTAAAATACAAAAAGATTTTCGGAACGACCACTAGGGCTCTCGACACTGCTTCCTTGAGAGCGACCCCGAGGTTAGCTACTATGCTATATCTTGGGTCTTTATAAATGTAAACTTGACCGTCCTTGCGACAAGGACACCCATTAATGAAATACTTGGATCTTAATTACTTTGTATTATATATAAATTTCAATTCCCATGATATTTATTATGGTCGTGGTTGACATGGAAAAGCTCCTTGGATCATCATTCTATATGAAACCAAAGGAATTTCTACCCCATAAATACATATTTTTTATACATATAGTGGACATGCTCTATTGATGTGATCCTTGGACACTGCCCAAGTATTTTCAGATATTAAATTGAGAAAATCCTTGTACTAAATGATGATTCCTTGTTCATTAATACCTTGGATCCTTTCCATTGTGGTTTGAAACATATTATATTGAATGGGAATTAAGGATGTCTGCACATGATTACACAACATGGCCATTGCAGATATTTTTCTTTGCATTAATGATATCACTGGTATGGGTATCAGATTTTAGTTGTTAGTCTAGATAGTATCACAATTGTTTTTATTTTCATTACTACTTCTCCTTTTTATGGGATCATGACTATTTTTTATAGGGAGCCATGTTGGTCAGAAAAGATGACATATGTATTTTACACATTCTTTTATTATTTTTAAATGTGTGATATATTGAACATTTCTTCTGTTTAAATTACACATACTTGAATTTTTATAGACACCATTGATGGTGACATGATGAGTGTTATATCACACACTAATTTGGATAACGATGTGTACCCAGATAGATTATATGGATGATGTTAATGATAGGTGAAAGCACCGACTTTTTTATTCTTGATATGTACTCTACTTATGAGAAAAGGATCATAGGTCAATTATATGATTATAATACTATAAGTAGATTGATATTTTTTCCTTTTATTTATTTTGATACATTTATTATAATTTATTCCATTATCCTTGTATTTCCTACATTCTTAGTATTGAGATGTGAAATGGTTATCATTTTTCATATGATTTCTTTTGGATATTTATTATTACTATATTCTGGTTTTTTATCTTCAGCCTATGGTAAATAATTTAGATTATACCACCACTACTTGGTTATTTTGATTACTCTGTTGTATTGAACTCTGACATGAGAGAATAGTATCTCCATAGAAACCCCACATGCCTTCATGGCTAGTCAACATCCTCAGTCATACGAGGTGCCATTCTCAAAGTCATTCAACCCACATACCTTGGGCCTTGTTTAGAAGCTATGTGGTTTGGAATTTTCATAGAAATATGTGACTTCACATGAAATTTGATCCATGGAAAATCATTGAAGATAAATAAAAACATGGTCAGGGAGTTAAGGATTAGGTCAGGGTCCATAGTAACAGGCATAGATGATGAATCATTTTTTCCTTCCATCTATGCAATAGGGTTTTGTTTCTAATAAATTCCATGTATTCATATAAAATAATAATTATGGATCATACATATTATGATGCATTAGATAATCTCCACTATATTATCTACCACCTTTTTTATAGATGCGTAATTATTTCCTTCGTATATTATTTTAATGAGAAAGCATTAGGGATTCATATAATAAAAAAAAGTTATAAAAGTGGAAATGAAGGAAATATAGATTTGTCCCTCTTAATAAAAGGAATCAACTCACATGTTATATTGGGGTAATGATTGTGACTAACATCCATATCTCCTTTGATATTCTTAATTTTCTAAACCATAAAATAATGGGGGGGGGGTCCATATCTCCTTTGGTTGCAAGACAATCAGCAAGGTGATTTGTTTCACGATAAACATGCATGTTGATGTAATTCATTGAATGAAGAGTCTGAAGACAACTGCTCCATTTTGAGGCGAGTTTCCATGCAAGATTAATATGAACCATTTGAACTTCGTGGACAATGCAAGTTGAGTCAATTTTAATATAGATATTTCTCCAATTTCTTTGATGTGAAACATCAACCGCTTTGATAAGGGCCATTATTTCATTCTACAGAGCAGGGGCATGTCCACAAGAACCATGAAATCCTTCTAGGAAATCACCATTATGTTCCATAAATGAAAATATATAACCAACAGGCCCTAGGTTCCCTCTAGAGGAATCATTAGAGTTACATTTGATCCATCCTAGAAATGGCGGTGACCAGAAGACTTCGATGGTGCTAGGGTGTTTGGGATTGTTAACATGTATGTGCAGATTTCTCAGAAGGATGATGTCACAGATCAAGTTATCACCGCATTCCTCATGCGCTATGTTCACTTGATTAATCCTGAATAGAATGTCGGAGAGAGCAACCTTGTAATTGAAATTTTTATTCTCATGTAAACTCATGTTTTTGCTTCTCCATGTGATTTATATGACATTCACACACGACACCAAAAAAAGGATACAGACCTACTTTGATAGATTTATCTTCATAATATCTAACAAAAAGTCTGATATTCTAGACACATGTGGATGATGGAGGCCGAATAAATTAAAGATCCAGATCCAAAGAGAATCAGTGATGTTGCAGGATAAAATAAGTTATTCACATAATCCTGATGTTGATGGAATAACACACACCTCAAGCACATTGAAATTCCCGCATGTTGTATATTGCTTTCGATCGGAAGTTTATTGAGGTAAAGATGCCAGAGCAGTGTGAATCTGGATGGTTGCAACAATTTCTTGTTACTGAAAATTATTCTTTATATTATTATCATATCACCTTTAAAGGAGAAGTGAGAAACCCCAAGTCTATCCAAAAAACCAAATAAAATAGCACAAAAGAACCCCAAGAAGAATACTGGTTCTGCCTCTCCCCAGAAACTCATCATTAAAAGGCCTCCACCGAAGCATGGGAACTCGACAAACAGTCTCGTGGAAAGATGCATGAGCATGGATCTGATGGTCAAGCCATACCCTCTCATTCATCCACCTCAAGATCTATGCAGAAGTGACAACCTCATGCTCTGAACCCCATCTAAAGTAGAACCATGTAACATGTTGGAATCGAAACACCCAAATTCACCTCGAGAAACACAAACTGAAAAATAACATCCTCATTTCCAAACACATCAAGGAAAAATGAGCAACCAAACATTATCCAGAAAAGGGTAATGCATAATGATTGAAAATCAATTTAATTTTTCTAAAGTCCGTATCCATAAAAAACTTCTAGGATATCGTGGTTACCTAAGTGTGCGGCTCTCCCCATATTAGGTCTTCAAAATCAGAAGTCTGTTTATCACAAACCTGAATGTACTCCTCGATCCTGATCATCCCCTTATTGAAGCCCCCAACCAGTATTGTGTCCTGTTTGTCAACACAAAAATATTTTTCCTCATTTAGATTCTCTTCAATATCTCAACCCATCATCTTGGTCCCTTCCTCTTCTGAGGCATCGAGAAATAACACCTGCTCTTTCACCTCATCATCTGGACTCAAAACCAATTCCAATGAACGTTCAGGCTGACTAGGTTGAATCGGTTGACACCTGAACTCGATTTCCATCTTATCATCCATTTTTTTAGCTTTCCAAGTCTTCATAGGGGGTGGAATGGAAGAGTAGTCCTTCCTACCCATCCTCTTCCTATCACTAATGTTACTCCTTGGACTGGACTCACATGCAGATAAAATCCTACTAGCTTTAATGGGCTCCACAAAACCATCTCCCATAGTATAATATAGGTCATCTTGGTCAGTGTTCATACCTTCCAATGTTGAGACCCATCCCCCAGGGCCCATGTCGTGACTACCCCAAGCCCACCATCCAAAGGACAGGGGCTGGAGACTAGCACTGGAAAGGCATATCCCTAAAATCAAGAAAGCATTTCCCTTAAACCTATAAACTCACCAAAACCAAGCACACAACAAGATACAATCACAAGCTAAACTATATAGTAAATAGGGGTGTACAGTATGTAAAGGGGCCAGAATACAAGCCCAACTAAATTTACATGTAAAACTGAAAAATAGATCTTGTGAACACCCATAAAGGATCCTACCTGAAGGGTAGGTACAAGTCACATACATTTATCTTTTTGGATCATCTTGTCTTATGTCCACCACTGAGTAGCCTCCAATCTGGTACCCTCAACCTCAATCAGGATTGTCCGTCATCTATACAAGACACAACATGGTGCGGGCATAGCCCGTGTAGGGGTGAGTATAACGATACTCAGTAGGTACCCCGAAACCCTCATAGGTCTCCTAGAGTTCCAAAAAGAAAACCACAAAGCACGAAGCAATATACATCATCTATACTTAGGTATATTCCCATAAATATACCTACGTTATCAAGATATACTCATCTCACACAAGAGGGTATAATACCACAATGGTAACACCACGAAGGTAGAAGTACCACATAAGTAACACCATGAAGGTAGAAGTACCACAAATGTACACCACCAAGGTAGAAGTACCACACATGTAACACAAAAAAGGTAGACGTACCACACAGGTAACACCAAAAAGGTAGAATTACCACACAGGTAACACCACAAAGGTAACAGACTCAGCTCAAACGAGGTTTTCAGTGAAGTATAAGTGTACAGATGATTAGTCACGAAGATAGATCATCTTATTATATCAAGAGGCACTTCTTCTGATTATAAAGAGTATGAACCACACTATATAAATAGGTATTAACCCCCATAATGACCCACACTATATTTGACCCACAAAGGATCCGTATGCGATGACCCACACAGGATTGCTGAGCACTGACACACATAGGATCTGACCTACACCGGATCTATATGCGCTGACCCGCATAGGATTGCTGAGCACAGACCCACATAGGATCTGTCCCACACAGAATTGGTGCTGACCCACCCAGGATCGCTCGGTACTAACCTCTGAATGATCTATCTCCATCCTTCACCTCACTGCCAGCCATTGGATTCCCGCTCTTAGCATGTTTGGGAGAATCTCTCCTCAAGCCATCGGTCATACCTCAACTATCACGAATTTCCACTAAGAAGTATCACAATGGTATGTCACATCATAAGGGACCCAAAGCAACAGACTGCATGTCAATCAGATGCTCGGTCTGTATGTTATTAGTGTTTTCGCTCCGAGGGCCCAGTTGGATTCAGGTTCAATTCAACCCGGTCATACTCCAACATTATCCAAAACTCTTGTGGAGTATAAAAAAGTACATTCTTGATCCAAGTATTCCAGTTCCGCATACGGTTCTTCAAAAGAATGCCCAGTTCTTAAGATATGGCCAGAGAGGTGTATTTGGGTCCAAATGGGCCCAGGTCCAGGCCGACCCAGTCGGACCGACCCGACTTGGTTCGAGTCGACCTGACCTAGTCTGGGTCCACCCTAGATGGGGTAGACCATGGAGGGCTGGCCCGCTGGGCCATGGTCTGACCCAGCACGCAAAGGGGCGGCCCGGCCCAGCCCGTTGGGCACAACCCGCAGTCGGGTGGCCCAACGTGGTGGGGTCCTCCCAATCCAAGACCCAGGGGAAGGCACCCCCCGCCTGGTATTCTGAACGGTCCGCTGGACCATTCGGCTTGGTCAAATAGGTGGTGCCATGTGGTGCCGCCTGCTGGATTGCAGGACCCTCCAGAGCAGGTCCTACTCGGTGCGACGTGGCTGGTTGGAACGACCGACACTTCCCTCCAGCTGCACGGATGCGCGCCGCTACTCCTGCGGTCGACCAGTTGTCAGTTGCCTTGGTGCGATGTCATGGCCTATGGGTCGCAGCCTCCCCCACGTCCACCGGTGGCATGGATGCGCGCCGCCCCGCCATCACGTAGCCGGCAGGCATGCCACCAGCAGTCCTTCCACTGATGTGGCAGACGGGTCGCAACCTCCTTTGCTACAAGCGTCATGGATGTGCAATACCCCAATTCCATATGGCCAACTGGACGGTGTGTCGGACACCACCTTTCTCTACCGCAGCCTCCTTTGGCGGTGCGATTACGCCTCCACCATCATCGCGGCCATCCAGTGTGTCGGCCGCTACCCACGAAGAATACGTAAATCAAGAACGATTGCGGAGGGATTGGGCAGTGTTTTTTTGGCCCACACCCTTTACATTAACCGATAGTAGGAAGTTCATGAGGATGGAAACAAGGTGAAATCCATGAAGAAAATTATAAACAAATCCCTACATTGATGTTTGTTGGATGTGTTGTGAGGAAGTAGATGAAGTCGATGAAGGGGGCGATGGTGTTTGTCACTCCCGCAACTCATTTCTGAACCACGCCCCAACGTCAACGTTCTTGATCAGAAGGTTTGTTCTTCATTGGAGAATATTTCTCTAAATGTTCTCCCATGCTCTCATTTTACAACGATTCCCAACAAAGAAGAGTGGAGCCAGCTTTAATTGAGTTAAGATTATTAATTCAATTAAAGTTGGCACATTAAATAAAATAAGTTGGCTCATTTAATTGGGGGAATTCCATGAGATAACTCATATTAAATTAAGAGGATTCAGGCTCAGGTGGTCCCCACAACTAGAATTGAAAAAGGAGGTTTTGAGAAAAAAAAATAAAAGTTGTTGTTTTATTTTATTTTTATTCTTTTAACCTCCCACAAAAATCTAGAAAACTAACTTCCACCCTCTACCTACTATGGTTGAGGTGAATGTATCCTTAAGTGAATATCGATGTTGTGAGTTCAACGGTGTCCTCAGAATTCAATTTCGTGCACCGGTTCAAAAGTTACAAAATTCTGCTCACGCGTTTACTGAACGTACCCAAAAAAAATTCTGAAATTCATTCTGGGAAAACTGGGACTGAGAATCGTGCACCGTCAATTTTCACGAACTCATAATATTCCCATATAATTAAATAAAAATTTACATGAAAAATCCTGGTCTTTAAATTCTCTCCACCTCAGGGCTTTGTGTCCTTGAAATCCATAACACAAACTAAGGAAAGAAGTGGGGGTACTGAGCACAAATCTGAGTCTCCCTCTCCCATGTCCTCTCTTGGAGGTTCATGTGCTACCAGTTAACGTGAACTAGAGGTATCAACTACCCATGAAGGACCCGCTCAAGTCGATCTTAAATATCTATTGGATCCTCCGAAAATGTCACCCCATTGTCGATATCCAGTTCGCCCCAGTCAATTATATGTGAAAGATCATGTTTGTATCCCCTTAGCTAGGATACGTGGAAAACGTTGTGCACCCAGTAAAACTGAGGTGGAAGAGCTAAGAGGTAATCCACCTCTCCAACTCTACTGAGGACCTAAGAGGGCCCGATGAACATTATAGATAACTTGTATCCCCAGCCAAACCTCTGTAAACCTCATTGAGGTGAGACCCATAGGAAGACATGGTCACCATCCTCGAACTCAAGAGGTCTCCATCTCCTATAAACATAGGACTTGTTCTCGCTTTGTGCAGCCTTCATCTACTCCTGGATGATCTATACCTTCACTGTGGTAGCTCATACCATCTCTGGTCCCACGAGTGCTGACTCCCCTAGGTCAGTCCATCACAGAGGTGATCTGCAAGGTCAACCATACAACACCTCAAATGGTTCCATTCTGATAGTGGAATGATAGCTATTGTTGTACTCAAACTCTACCAAGGAAAAGTGATCCTACAAATTTCATCTGAAATCAAGGATGCAAGCACGTAGAATGTCCTCAAGGGTCGAAATGTTCCGCTCTATCTTACCATCCGTCTGAGGATGGAAGGCGGTGCTCAACCGAAGTTGTGTCCCGAATTCCTCCTTCATTCCCTTCCATAGCCAGGAAATGAAATGTGCATTACGATCAGAGAAAATCGTGGATAACACTCTATGAA
Organism: Viscum album; assembly: GCA_963277665.1. Lineage (NCBI taxonomy): Eukaryota > Viridiplantae > Streptophyta > Magnoliopsida > Santalales > Viscaceae > Viscum > Viscum album. Next base: position 472,343,698 of record OY728141.1, on the reverse strand, counting down.
TCCATACAATCTCCTACACTTAAAGACATCCCAATCTATCTACTGATCCCTGCTCACTAATAGGTAGGACGTGGGCCGACTTGGTGAGTCGTTCAATGATCACCCAGATGGAATAATGACTCTTGGACATTTGTGGAAGTCCTGTCACAAAGTACATGGAGATTCCATACCACTTCCACTATGGAACCTATAGTGGCTGAACTAAGCCAACTAGAACCTGATGATCTGCCTTCACTTGCTGACAAGTGAGGCACCGTGAGACAAACTCTTCCACATCATTCTTCATTCCCGGCCACCAGTGCGGATCCTGAAGGTCCTGTTACATCTTTTTCACTCTTGCATGTACCACTAGAGGGGATGTATGGAAATCCCTCAACACATCCTCCATAAGATCCAATGGTTCCATAGTACACCCTAAAAAAAGAATGATGTTCTCCCCACCTTCAGAAAATCCATCTGGTACCTCTCCTATGGATATATGATCACGTCAAGCCTCACAGTCAGTGTCCCCAAGCTGCACCTCCCTGACTTGCTGAATGAGTGGGGGAGTGACTGTCAGAGATAGAAGATAAGCTGCTTCATCTTGATCCACATAGTAAATCCGCAAAGTGGCTAGCTGTTATGTTGCCTTACTCAGCAACTCCATACCAGATCTCATGCTAAGTGAATCTTCTACTTTGTTCGCCTTCCTAAGAGTATAGAATATCTCTAAGTCATAGTCCTGGAGTAACTCAATCCAACACTGCTATCTCAGGATCAGGTCCTTCTGAGAGAAGATATACCAGAGACTCTTCTGATCAGAGTAGAATGTGAAACGTTTCCCCATCAAGTAATTTCGCCACATCTTTAAGGCAAAGACCACTGCTACTAATTTAGGTCATGGGTAGCATAGTTATACTCATACTGTCTCAGATATCGAGAACCATACACGATCACTGCTCGCTCTTGCATCAAGACACATCCATGTCTTGTCCCTGATGTGTCGCAGTAGACGACGTACCCAACGCCCTCTTTCAGTAGCCTCAAGATGGGGGCACTCTTCAGTATTTGCCTAAGCTCATAAAAACTCCACTAGAATCTCTCTAACAACATGAAGGGTTGACCCTTCTTCTTCAATGCTGATAAGGGTGCCATAATTTGAGAAAAGTTAGGCATAAACCTCCAGTAGTAACCAGCCAAACCCAGGAAACTCCGTACATCCATCACACTCTTGGGTTGCTCCCAAGAAAGTACAACCTCAATCTTCGCTGGATCCACTGTAACTCCAGCTTCAGGGATGATGTATCCCAAGAAGTGAACCTCTCAGATCCAGAACTGGAACATCAAGAGCATACCATAAAGTTGGTGCTCTCAGAGTGTGTCAAGAACTATCTGCATATTATAGGCATGTTCCTCCTCCGTCGATGAGTATATCAAGATGTATTCGATGAAGATTACCACAAAGCGATCGCGGTATGGATGGAAGATCCTATTCATGAGTCCCATGAACACTGATTGGGCATTGGTCACATCGAATAGAATAACAAACAACTCATAGTGGCCATACCGATATCTGAAGGTCATCTTCTGCACATCCTCATCTCGTACCCTGAGCTGTTGATAGCCAGATCTAAGGTATTTCTTTGAAAACCATCAAGATCTCTTCATCTAGTCAAAGATATCATCAATCCTCAAGAGTGGGTACTTGTTCTTCACAGTCACCTAGTTCAGGCACCGATAAACCACACAGAGTCTCAAACTCCCATCTGCCTTCAAGGCGAACATAATTGGGGCTTCCCAAGGAGACACACTAGGCCTAATGAACTCCTTTACCTGCAAGTCCTCCATCTGTACTCGCAAATTTGATAGCTCTATGGGAGCCATATGATATTCTAGTGTAGATATCAGTGACGTCCCGGGGTACAAGTCAATATAGAAGTCCACCACTATGTGAGGAGGTAGACCAGGAACATCTTCTAGGAAAACATCAGCGTACTGGTCAACCACTATAGGATAGCTCAAACTCTCAACATCAACCTCTTAGAGGGTAAGGCAAGCCAACTGATGTGGGATCAGCTGCACCCTCCTCTGGTATGTCCGTATTGTGATAAAAAGGTTCCCTTCTCACTGGTGAAGGAAAAAATGGTTCCATCCATGCGTACACAACGCACTTGGCACCTAATACAGTCAATCTGATCATGGACTGTGGATAACAATTCTATACCCATGATGACATCGTAAGGACTCGACTCCGTTACTAGAATATCCCATCCGAAGATCTCACCTCCTAGAGTAAGCTTAAACTTCCGGCACCAGTGCGTAATCATTTAATATACTCCCGTAGGAGCCTCTAGCTGTGAGGATCGAGCCAACGGCTCCACCAGAATCTCCAAACTCCGAATGTGTGTCATGGAAATGAAAGAGTGACTGACACTTATGTCTATTAGTACTAAAACTAAGGTGGAGTAGACACAGATCGTACATCATCTCATCTCCGAATCACTGTGGTCATAGGCCTCAGCTGCCTGGAGCTGATCTCATCCCTGTCCACCTTCTCATTGTTGTTGGGGTAGACCACCTGGTAGTGGTGGCAGAAGAACCTCAAATTGACGCCCACCTCCTAATGCATGGAATTATCCTATTCCATTTCCTCCTCTTACCTGTGGACCTCCTCAATCGAATCCTTTACCTTTCCTAGGTGGTCCTTTGACCGTATGTTGGTCGTTCGTACTGTGGGTCGAGCAGTCGCGAGCCATGTGACCCTACCCGCCGCACGAGTAACACTTCCTGATCCTCGCCCATCTTGTTCTGTCTCGAGAGCCCCGCCTCAATGACCCTGTAACTTATGGTCGTCCACATGTAGGTCTAGTCTTCTTAGACCTCTACATTATCTATCTTCTTCCAGCTATTGATGACTCTGCTACGTGTCGTCCGGTGGTAGGTCTCGCAACCGGTGACTGCTCAGCAATGATGCTCTCCACTAAGAGTGCTATCTCTAACACCCCCACCCGCGTCGGGATGCTGAGAGAAACCATCGAATCTATGATCTCCTGTATGAGCCCCTTCTTGAAGGTCCAAGCCCTAAAGAAATGGTCTCACACTATGTCAGTGGATTCATGCGAGAGTTCGGTGATCCTCGCTAAATACTGAGCCATAGTCATGATACCCTGCTGTAGGTGGAGAAACTTCTGTATATGTCCAAAGTGTAGGGTTAATGGGACAAACTATGCCCTGAAAAGGCTCTTGAAGTCCACCCAAACAAGAGTCACCTCATCGTGAACCTGGAGCATCAAACTCCACCATCTTCCTAATGCTGCCTAAAGAAGACAGGTGACAAAAATCACCAAGAGATCAGTTGGTGTCCCTACCAGTCGAAAACTCTAACCACATACTCCAACCTGTCCTCAGCTATCTGTGGATCTATCTCTCCCCGGAACCATGGTGGTCTCTTGCACTGGAACTCATGAAATGCACTCAAGTGGCCTGAACCCTCTTCTGCTAGGACTAGTGACATCGGCTTCCCAATGGGTAGTGGTACTACTGGTACACCACCTGATGGAACAACTACAATAATGGGGCCCTGCAATGAAGCCTCTTTGCTTGGTGGGCTGTCATCACGTACTCTACCTAGAGCCTTGGTTGGTTGTCTATGTGGAGACATCCTGAAAAGGGACTGGTGCGCCACGCTCAATAAGTTATACCTACAGAGAAGACACAAATTGATCACAAAGAAAAAATTTCAAAAACACATACACAATCAGTGTTTTCATGCACTGAGTTGGAAATAAAAAGGCAGGGTCTTGGTGTTTGGATATGTCGGTCGTCGCACCAACACTAGATTCCCCAAACTAAAAACCACACTCATCACACTTAACACTATTTACACACAACAAAGATCATATTTCTAGTTATTTGGTATAACCGAACTCCCTTGATACAAATTTTCCACGACCCGTCCCCCAGGGCCCATGATGTGACTACCCCAAGCCCGCCTTCTAAGGCTAGTGGCTAGTGACTAGCACCGGAAAGGAATATCCCCAAAACCGAGAAGGCATTGCCTATAAACCTATAAAATCTCCCAAACCAAGCACACAACTAGATACAAGCACCAGGTAAACTATATAGTAATCATGGGTTCACAGTACTTAAAGCACCCAGAAAACATGACCAACTAAAAAGTAAATGTAAAACTCAAAAATAGCTCTTATGAACACTCGCCAAGGATCCTACCTAAAGGGTTGGTACAACTCTCATACGATTGTCTCTGAAGATCTAATTTTCTAATTTCCACCTCCGATCACCCTCCAGTTTGGTACCCTCAACCTCAATCAGTGCTATTCGTTGTCTGCACAAGACACAACATGGTGCGGGCATAGCCTGTGCAGGGGTGAGTATAACGATACTCAATAGGGACCCCGGGACCCTCGTAGGTCTCCTAGAGTTCTACAAAGGAAAACCACAAAGCACGAAGCAATAGACATCAACTATACTTAGGTATATGACAATACATATATGTAATTTATCAAGATATACTCATCTCATACGAGAGGGGAGAATACCACAATGGTAACCCCTCGAAGGTAGAAGTACCACACAGTTAACACCATGAAGTTATAAGTACCACACAGGTACACCACAAAGGTAGAAGTACAACACAGGTAACACCATGAAGGTAGAAGTAACAAACAAGTAACACCATGAAGGTAGAAGTAACACAAAGGTAACACCACGAAGGTAACAGTCTCAGTTCAAACTAGGTTTTCAGTGATGTATAGAAGTACAAATGATTAGTCACGAAGCTAGATATTATTAATCTCTCATGAGGCACAGGTTCTGATTATACAGAGTCTGAAATATATAGGATCAATAGGTACTAACCCCCAAAATGACCCACACAAGAACTGACCCACACATGATTGGTATGCACTGACCCACACAGGATCACTGAGCGCTGACCCACAGAGGATCTGACCCACGCAGGATCGGTATGCGCTGACCCACACAAAATCACTGAGCACTGAACCACACCATATCTGACCCACATAGGATCAGTGCTGACCCATATAGGATCGCTCACTACTAACCTTTATATGATCTATCTCCAACCTCCGCCTCACTGCCAGCCATTGGATTCCCGCTCATAGCACATTTGGGAGAATTGAGTCTCAAACCATCAGTTGTACCTCAAACTTAATGAAGTTCCATGAAGAATTATCCCAATGGTACATAAATTAATAAGGGATCCAATGAAAAAGACAACACATCAATCAGACGTCCAGTCTATAAGTAATTAGCGTTTCCGCTTTGAAGGCCCAGTTGGATTCGGATTCGATCCAACCCGGTCGTACTCCAACTTTATCCCAAACTCAAGTGGAATTTACCAAAAGGAAAAGCTAGATCCAAGTATTTTGGTTCCATATATGGTTCATCAAATGAATATTCAGTTCTCAAGATATGGCCACAAAGGCGTATCTGGGTCCAGATGGGCCCGGGTCCGGTCCGACCTGGTCGGGCCTACTCGGCCGGGGCCGACCCAACCCGGTTCAGGTCTGACTCGGATGGGATGGACCGTGGTGGACCCGGCCTGCTTGGCCATGGTCCGACACAACCTACGAAGGGGAATCCTGGCCCAGCCCTCTGGGCGCGGTCCGCGTTCGGGTGGCCCAGATGGGTCCAGGTCTGCCCTAGCCGACACCCGGGGGGAAGGCCCCCCCTAGTATTCTGAAAGGTCTAATGGACCATTCGGATCAGCCAAACTGGTGTCCCCATGTGGCACCACCTACTATATTACGAGACCTGCCAGAGCGGTTCCTGCTCGGTGAGACGCCGCTGGTTGGAATGGTCGGCCCTTCCCTCCAGCATCACGGACGCAAATCGCTCCTCCCGCATTCAGCTGGTTGACGGTCTTCTTGGTCCACCGTCGTGGCCTATGGGTCGTGGCCTCCTCCTCCTTCACCGGTGGTGCGAATGTGTGCCGCCCCGCCATCACGTATCTGGCCGGCGTGCCGGCCGTGGTCCTTCCACCGGCACAACGGATGGGTCGTGGCCTTCTTCACTATCGGCGGTGCGGACACGTGTCAGCCCAATTCCACATGGCCGACCGGCATGCCGGATGCCACCTTCCTCCACCGCGGCCTCCTTCGGCATCGCGGTTGCACCGCCGATGTCACCACGGTTGTCCGGTGTGCTGGTCTCCACCCAAGAAGAACACGTAAATCAAGAAGTATTGTAGAGGAATCCAACTGTGTTTGTTTGACCCGCACCTTCCATGTTAACCGATAGTTGGTAGTTCTTGAGGATAGAAGCAACATGAAATCCACGATAAAAATTATAAACAAATCCCTACCTTGATGTCCATTGGAGGTGTCGTGAGGAAGGAGATGAAGTCGATAAAGGGGGCGTTGGCATTCGTCGCCCCCACAACTCGCTTCCAAACAACGCTCCAACTTCAACGTTCACGATTCGAAGGGTTGTTATTTGTGGGAGAATATTTCTCCAAAGGTTCTCCTAAGCTCTCCTATGCAAACGATTCCCAACAAAGAAGAGAGGATCCATCTTTAATTGTGTTATGAATATTAATTCAATTAAAGATGGAACATTAAATCAAATATGTTGGCTCATTTAATTCAAGGAATTCCATGGGCTAACTCATATTAAATGAGGAGATTTCAAGCTCGGGTGGTCCCCACCACTAAAATTAAAAAAGGTGGTTTCAAGAGAATAAAATAAAAGTTGTTGTTTTGTTTTATTTTTATTCTTTTAACCTCCCACGAAAATCTGGAAAACTAACTTCCACCCTCAACCTACTATGGTCGAGGTAAAGGTCTACTTAAGAGAATATCGGCATTGTGAGTTCATCAGTGTCCTCTGATTTTAATTCCGATCACCGGTTCAAAAGATACAAAATGTCGTTCGTGCATTTACTAAAATTACTTGAAAAAAAGTTCAAAAATTCATTCCGGGAACACAGGGCCTTGGAATAACTCGCCGTCAATTTTCGTGGACTCGTAATATTCCCATATATTTAAAAAAATTACATGGAAACATTCGGGTATTTACATCCATATTGGGGCCATTAATGGTCTTCATTCATATTTTTTCTCCCTCAACCAGATTAGATGATTCATCTCTCGACTCTACCTCAACAAGTCCTTTAAACCTATTGCTCAAGATAAATGGGGTCCGCATAGAAGAATATAAACCCACTAGAAGGTTGGAGGGACTCGTGAGATCCTTCCATAGTTGATTGAACACATCAAGTACCTATATATGGTGTGCCACAACTTTCTTCCCCACACCAGAACCCACACCAGCTTCATTACTGCATTCCACTTCCTCATTGTTGGGATATTTCTCCACACCCGGTCGTAATGACATATCTTACCCAACTCTATCGTCTCCCTCTGTTTCCATCTATCACGTTCCAACCTCCTCACCAGTTTTAGCAGTCTTTCCCTGAATAGTGTCCACCATCCTTGGTGGATTCGGGACCTCCTGATAACCAACCTCCAACTGGTTTTTTAATCCCCTACCCACCTTCAATGTGGGCCCCGATGATAGACCTCTGAGAAATGTCCCAACCATCTACATGAAGAGAAATAGTTTGTTCAATTCTCATAAACCACATGCTTCTTTCATATGTACTCCTCTCCAATCGTGATCAAAACAAAATCGAAGGGAACTCAAGACACATCGACCTAGTAATAGACTCATGGATTAATAGGATGACAAACTGAATCCGTGTAGCTATCCGAACATAAATATTTATTGATAAGATTACCAATCATCATGATAATAGAAGGATTTTGGAAAGGTAATATAAAATTAGGGAAAATAAAACAAATTACAGTGGAAGGAATGTCACACTTTATATGGAATTAAAAAGACCATCGGAACAGAAAAAACTGACGACCATTGTAGCATCGGGGGGCCCTCAACCAGGAACTGATGAGGTCTTCCTCTAATGTGAATTGGACCCTAATATAGTGGTTGTGAAGAAATCCCATTGTCTCCATATCTTGAAGATCCTAGGATTCAAAGAAGAATCGGTGAAAGGAGTCAACTGAAGGCCTTTGCTTCTTAAACCGCGCCACCAAGGTGAGCTTCAAAAGCGTGAAAGTTTCTGAAAACTCTGTTGTTGAGATTTGAAGGTTTGGAAAACCATTGATGAGCTCTCGTACATTAGGCCATAACACTGCCTTTGGGAAAGGAGGTAGTTGGTTAAGATTTTAGAAGTTCTAAAACATCAAATATCCCTCCCCTACTGGGAGGGGAGGGATCCACCTGGCTGTCGCTGCCTTCACCGAGTGAAAACGGCTCACCTAGGTTTCTCGAGAGCCCATGCCTGTCATTTCTTGTTGAATTTCGAAATATATGTGTAACTGTCATGGATAAGGTGATTTTAGAAGATCTTATAATCAAGAATACCTTTTGCACTCGGTTCCCAAATGAACATATCCTCCTTACTCAGAAAATCATATGAGGTAACTATAAGGGAAAATTCAGGAGGCAGTAGATGTCACAGATCAAGTTGCTCAATGATAGTGTCATTATAGTTTATTTTTGGGTCTTGTATGCTAACACTATCGATCATGGGAGAAGCAGCCTATAATTATCTCTGATATTTTATAGATGAGTGAGCACAAGCCAATCATTGGAAGTGCATATTGATCCTTGGGAAAATATTTTTCATTCTTGGCCAAATAGAAGATCTCACATATTTCATCTTCCCTTAAATTAATCAATTGATATATTTAGATCGGATAAATTCTATGGAGGGGTGAGGTAGTATTGTTTTACATGAATTTATATAGTTGTATTTGGCTCTGTTTTTATTACTACAAGGTGAACTGGGTGATGGTGAAGAAAGAATAACCTTTCCCAATGATCGATAATATTGTATTCAATTTTGGGTTGTTCAATGGTTCTCAATGAATGATCTTCAATAAGGATTCCACAAGATACAAGTTATATAAGAGGAATTATTGATCATGTTATTTTGATAAAGGTATGGGTTTTATAGAATATGGTTATTTTATTAGGTTTGACCAATATACCATTTAATGTCATTACTCTCATGAAAAATAATTCTCACCCATAAAAAGTATCCTTTATCATGGTGTTAATTGAAAGAATTTTTATTTAATCATTTACCCCATAGACACATTATAGACAATTAGATCTATACATAAGTTCAAATAGAACACAATTTCTTTATAAAAGGGTATTATAGTTGAACATCTGAATTAAGGAAGTTATATTTTATGGGATTTGGTGTTTGATTAATGAATAACCATAGACATAGAGATAGTGTAAGAAGTGATTCCCTAGAACATTACCTGAATTAGTTTGAGATCATTATATTCCTTGGTTTAGTGGGATATTTGTAAAATTATATCCAGTAGATAACCTTAACATCAAAATACAAGACTATAATAATGAAGATGAATGTAATTTCATAGTGTTAAAACTAGTGTGAATTAGTGTTTCAGGAACTGAAGAGGAGGTTGAATAAATTTATAGTAATGATACTCACTATGTTGAGTATTGGATACATGTTTAACTATAATGAATTTGGAATTGGATTGGGAGAAGTATGTATTCAAAAAGAGAAGTTAATAGCTTATGGGTAAAATGAGATGTGACCCCATGCGTAGCACAACCCTACAGATCAAATAGAGTAGGAAATGGTGGTCCATACTATGACATGATGAAAGTACTATCTATTAGTTTTGAGGCTCATTATGTACACCAAATCAAAGAGCCTATACTACAAATTCAAATTATGGGACCTGAACCTAAGGTAGTGGTTCTAGGTAGTGAATATATAAAAATCTTTCATTGAAAATGGATATTCTATTGGTAATGTAATTGTTTTATAAGATACTCTTTTCCATAAGACATACATATCTCATAATATTGGTTAAAGGAATTCATCTAATCATTTTATCATGATGATCATATATTATGAATGGAGTATGGATGATTATATGGATTAGGGATTAGTCGATTGTAATTCCATGGTGGTCTCATTAACTCTAGTAGAGAAGATAAAGGATGGAAGAATCATTGACCCAAAGAAAACTATGATATAGGAACACCTAGCTGGAAGTGACCCAATACCCATGATGGATTTGGTTAAATTTGATGTGATCCCTATGAATATTAGAGTATTAATTCCAACATACATATGAGATAATTTGAAGTGTATCTAATATATTTCTATACAATATGTATATCCCTATGTGAAAAAGATGTACTGTGACTTGAGGAAATATTTTGAGAATCCATGGTTGGAGAAGGACATTAAATGGTTTATTTAGGGATGCCTTATCTACTAGAGCATAATAGAATTGAACCAGTTCCATGGTGAGATACAATAGAAAATTTTAGACCCCTAATGTTTGGGAGGAATAATTATTCAATTTTTGATATGGTTATCATAGACCATAATGAGTCTTGATGTTGTCTTGGTGATAGTATGTGATCTTAAAAAGAGTACTTGATTCTTACCAAAATGAGAGGATCCCTAGGTGGATGAGATATTAATCATGTATTTCAGTTATATTATAAACATACAAAAAAAATTCTATGAGAATTTTATTAAATAATGAACTACGTTTTTGGGAAAACTTAAAACTCTATTTCGCTCAGCTTTTATTTCTGTTCTGATTAATGGCACCCCTAAGGGTTTTTTCAAATGCTCTAAGGGTGTCAGGCAGGGCGACCCTCTCTCTTCCATCCTTTTTGTTATTGCTAAGGACTACTTAAGTAGACTTCTCAATAATCTGGTTGATCAAGGTAAGCTCAAGCCTATACAAGCTGCCAGAAATCTTAATACCCCTACCCACCTTTTATATGCTGATGATATCATCCTGTTTCTCAATGGTGATCAAAAAAATATTCATGTTCTCAAGAAAGATCTTAATCACTATGAGGAGGTCTCTGGACAAGCGATTTCCTGGAATAAATCATATATTTTTTTTGGAAAGAGCTTCCCTGTTAGAAGGAAATCTAGCATTACCGCTTCTCTTGGAATTAAAGAAGGCCTCTTACCTTTCATCTATCTGGGTGTCCCTCTTTTTTGGGGTCGTCCTAAAGCAAGCTACTTTGCTAATGTCGCTGATCAGATCATAAATTAACTCTCTACTTGGAAGGGGAATCTCTCTCCATGGCTGGTAGAATATTTTTGGTCAAATCGACCATTGTCTCAAAAATGGTCTACTCTCTAATGGTTTACAAATGGCCTGTCGGCATCTTCAGAAAAATTAATACTTATATTAAAATTTTCATTTCGTCGGGAAATATTTTTGAAAGGAAACTTGTCACTATCCCTTGGAATTCTTGTTGTAAACCCCTTGATAAAGGTGGTATTGGTATAAAAAATCTAAAGCTTTTCAATAATGCTCTTCAAGCCTGCCTTACTTGGTGTATTATTAATTGTACCTCTAAATCTTCTGAATTCTTGAATCATATATTCCTCTTTAAACTCTTGAATGGGAACTATATTTACATCAACTCCTCGATCTGTCCCTCTATTAGGGACTCGTATCACAAAATCATGGAAAACTCTAGATGGATGGTCAGTGCTGATTCTTCCATCAATATTTGGTGTGGGAAATGGTGTTGTAAACCCTTGATTTCTTTGTTACCTCCAAATATTATCCCTAAAGATACTACCCCTTCTATAAAAGAGGTCCTTCAATTTCATAGACATGACCTCCCTGATAATATTGCACATATTAGTGATAATCATCATTTTTCTCCTAATGGTGACTTCCTGGTTTGGGAACCTGCACCAAATGGCATCCTAGACTCAAAAAACTTCTATAAGCATTGATTTTCTGGGGATGAATCTAATTTTCAATGGGTTAGACAATTTAACAAGCCTTGGATCAAACCTTCTAGGCTCACCCTTATTTGGCGCATTGCTCACAATAGATTACCCACTGAAGCCTGTCTGCAAGCTTTTATCATTCATCTCTGCTCTAAATGTCACTTGTGTAACCAGCACAGGGAGGACGCTGATCATCTGTTCTTGTCTTGTGAAATGGCCTCTACCCTATGGAATTATGTTCTTGAATTATTTAATTACAGATGGCCCTTATCTGACTCTATTTGTTTGTTTCTAAAAAATTCATTAGATATGATGCATCTCTACAGGTTAAAAATATTTTTCTTGCGGCAGTGGCGGAGCTCCTTCATGAGATCTAGTACACTCGTAATGATCTTATTCATAACAATCACTCATTTAGTCTCAATGCAGGAAAAGCTCAGATTCTTATTACGATTCATGAAGCTGCTTCAATTCAAAAAGACTCTTGCAACAACTCGGTTGGCGACTTTGAGATTCTTTTCCATCTCCGTGTGCCTGGTATTTACCCAAATCCCAAACATTTTTTTGAAGTTTTCTGGAAATCACCGATTCCTGGATGGATCAAAGTGAACATGGATGGCACTTCCAAAGGCAATCCTGGCCCTGCAAGTTGTGGTGCCATCTTCAAAGACTCATCTGGCCAGTGTCAGGGCTGCTTTTATGTTGGATGTGGTCATTCTTCATCGCTAGAGGCTGAGATGCTAGGGGTCATCCATGCTGTTGATTTTGTGCTTCAAAGAGGTTGGAGAAAGAATTGGATTGAAAGTGATTCCACCACTATCATTCATGCCATCTAGAATGGCATCACTCATCTTGTTTGGATGCTTAACACTCTTTGGATGAATTGTCTGAACTCGCTTCATGGGTTAGAATACATAGATACTCATGCTTACCGTGAAGCGAATTTTGTTGCTGATGCTCTCACTAACAAAGGAGTTCAACAGAGCATGACTTGGCTTGAAACTCTGCCAGCTGACTTATTATATATTTTTGATAGAGATTGTAAAAAAATCCCATCTTTCTGTCTTTTTTAACCCTTTTATTATCAATAAATTGTGATTTGTTCTTTGACCAAAGCATTACTTTTAAAAAAATGACCTAGTTTTATGTCATAATTTTGGAGGTCTTACGAAATGACCTGGGGACTAAGTCACAATTGAGAACAATAAACCCCCAATAAATAATCATATAATTGGAATTAATTCATGACATACTGAAGTATATAATATGATAGTTTTTCTTGTATTTTTTGAAACTTTGAATCATCTCCAAGCATTGGTTGAGTCCATTTAGAAAAAACATTTATAGATCTTTCATTTATATGGAACTTTATTAGTATTTTTATATGTGGATAAATCATTCACCACTATATTGGAATGATTTGGTTGGGGTAGTAGTTTGGGGTACATGTTATATTTAGTAGACCACTGAGAGAGTGAAAATAATTATGAAGATGTTGAAAACTACTCAATTAACATAGATATTGTATGCTTTCCATTGGATGAGACCATTATATTTTATAGTGGATGATAATGTTTTCATTACAGAGGATCATATTCGGCCACATATGTCTGATGAAGAATGTAATGTTATACCTTTTTTATATTGGACTCTTCATGATAAATGATTTGGTTGGGTAGTAGAATACTATCTTGATCATCCTTTACATTAATCATGTATGCATGATCTATTCTTATTCATCATCATTGGATGTAGATACTCGATAATGTTCATGTTGTTGACAGTGAGGATTTTGGGCTGTAGTTTGACATATCATATGAGAAACATAATATATATATATATATTATAGATTAGATAAATAAATTTATTTTATAGAATATAGTTTTAATAACCAGAAATTCAATGACTTTTTTTAAATTAAATGGAATTATTTCAATGATAGGCTCTGAGATGGCACGTAATTCTGAGGTATGGAGTGGCCAGAACATATTTTTGAACTATTTTTATTATTAATTAAATAGACGTATGATCTGGTTTTTATAACCTTTAAAATGGTGTTTGGGTCACAAAACTGAGGCCACCGTTTAACTAGAGTGTCAGGATTCTTCTAGAAAGGGGCCATCATTGGTCGGCACTGGCCAACAGTGTGAAATATTTTTTTTTCTGGAAATAATATAATTGAATAATGATTATTTTATTTTCAAATCCTTATAACTCCTAAATAGTAACTCAGATTAGACATCTAAATGTACTGATGAGCTCGTGAGGGAAAGATTCCCTTAGTTTGAGCCTAACCTTGATCGACATAGGTCATGGGTGAATGTTAGTATTCATACTTCTTCTAAGAAAAATAAAATAACTTAAAAACTTATTTTTTTTCTTAATATTTAAGTAGTTGCACATATGCACTATGGTGAAGCACTGTAGAGACCCCGATCCCCGGGTGCCCATGGGGAATGATGTACTAAAAATTTATTACAACAGTTACAATAATACATCATGTCCCATAACTACAGAAGTTCGTGAGGCTCAGGATTCTGGGAAACTAGCTACTTCTGATAAACTTCATTAGTACAAACCATGCCTGAAAATTTTTAAAACAAAAACGTAGGGTGAGAAAAATATGCCCAGTAAGGGGTTTTAAAACATTTTTAGAAAAATCATTCTCAAAGCAGTCATTTTGAAGATAATAAAATGAAGCATTATCTTTTATTGAAACATGTAAATACTACATTTTTTAAAACCACATGCATATAGAAGAAGTGCGTACTTAAAATAAGATTTAAAGAAGACATAAATCAGAGAGTGCAAGCATGTGAAGAATAGATGATGCATAACTTACAAACAAAATTACTTCAATTCTAAAAGATTGAGTGTAAGCAGGGAATACATTCATACTATGATACATTGGCACATAAGGTTCTTATAACAACATACCACTTGTGTTACTGTTCTTATTTCATAATTTCATTCTCATAGTCAAGGGAATTTCCAATTAGGGGATGTCCTGTTAGTTGAACTAACCCCTGGTTGACCATTTATCATCACATGCAGAGGGAATGTATAATGTCAGAATTTGTCAAGACCTTGCGTCAAGACCATAAAACATACTTAATACGGGTCAAGGCTAACCGCCCATCCCGTTTCCATGGTAGCACAAGCCAAGGCTAACCGCCAAGACCGTCGCACATAACGTCTCATGAGACTCATCCTTTACCCAATGCATTGGAGCACTGTATAATTCCGAGCACACCCATCCATAAACATTTATGTCCAATACATCCCTCACATATCTTGACATGGCCTTTCATTCATAGGTTTTCATTCATACATTCTTAATTAAAACCCCTTTTACATACATATTCATAACTTGAAATGGATCATGTCATAAATGTAAAAAGAACTAGACTTTTGGCTTCAGATTAAACAGTGATGTAAATGAACTAAATCAACATACTCTCTTACATGCAATAATATTTAGAACACTAAAAATAATGGATTGTCATGTAAAATTACATCATCTCCATTAAATAAAAACCCATAAATTTATAGTTCATCTCTTTAAAACATGCTGAAACTCATTCTTTAAAAGTATAAATTACATCGAGGGTACATAACTTTGCAGGTTAATCTAGTCCACTGTGCAACATACATATCATCTTAGCATCCATTAAAATTATTAGAATCCTATATGTGTCAAAATATAAACTAAGTCCTGATTATTAATTGAAACAGGGTTTTGGAAAATTGAACTTATAAATACACATTCACCAGGCCACATGTAAATGCTTAAGGGGTTCACGCCACACCTTTTCACAAAAAAAATTAATGAATTTTCAAAATGCTGATAAATGAAATTTTCAGTTGGAAGAACTATATACATAAACATGTATATAAATATTTTTTCTGTATTATTCTTGAAATAATACTCTTTATGGGTAAATATAACTTTAATAAATCGTCATGTTATATTGAGATAAACTTTAACACAAATTATCAAGCTCTTCACACATGGATGTAAATATAAATCTATATAATTACATGTACATATATATCTATATGCTCCATATACTTTTATAATCTTACATGTTCATAAAATTACCGAACTCTCCATTTTTTCATAAGGCAGAGTAAAGCAAAGGTTGTATACATATAAAAGAAATGTGTATACATGCATATCTCATCTTATATATATTTGTGTATATATATATATACATGATGTGTATACATGTATATGAAAACACCAAAACTGAAGTAAAGTAAAGCCCAAGAGTTTCCTCTACCCCAGTTTGGTTCTCCATGCAGGAGTGGGAAGCTGATATGAACGGTTCTTAATCCTTTATATAATTATATATACACATATGCATGAAGTATATATATATATATATATAACCGTGTATTTTCACCAAAATAGTTGAAATTTAAAAATAGGAAGATCTCCCTTACTCAGGTTCGATTCTAGGAAGGGGAAAACGGGTATGAATCGGTTCATATGGCCTTGTATATATATCTATACATATTTATATAAAAAGTGTATATAAATATGTATAATTATCGAAACTAAAGGAAAACGAAACAAAGGAATTTCCCTTACCTTTGCTTGGAGAGGAGAGGAAGACGAAGCAGGTGACGACGCCGGATCGAGGGTCGAAGATCCAATAAAACTTGAAGCAACCCTCCTCGCCTTCGGTGCAAGATCCTTCTCTTCGGTGCAAACCGAAGCTTAAAGAAGGTGGGATGGACGACCTACTGTGAAGAGGCGGCGAGGGATCCGAGGCTGAGGTGGTTCCAACCTTGTGGAAAGGAGGGTGACGTTGGGTCCACACGCCAACCTAAGAGAATAAAAATGAAGCCTAGCTGCTGGTTGGTGTGCGCGACGAAGAAGAAGAAGACGCGGGGAAGGAAAATCCAGAAAAATAAAGAACTGACAGGATTAAATGGGAGTTGATCAGGTGGCTCAAGGCGGTGCAGCTTTTAAAAAAAAAGACGGCCGCGATTGAGATGCTCCAGATCGGACGTCTCTGAATTGCTGCGGCGCTTTAAAAAAAACGCGGGTCTTCCCCTCCGCGTTTCTTATATATTTTTTTAAAAAAACATCAATACTTTTTAATTTTTTATTACCCTTATTATATGAATTTTATTATTATTATTCTACAATTATTAATCAATTTTATTATATTAAGAAATGTCAATGGTCATTTAATACATAAGTACATTAATTAGTTCGCCCATATCTAAACTTATATATACTAATTATCTTAATTTCCTTAATTAAAGATTTATATTAATGTTATTAATACAATTAAACATTTAACATAAAAACATTAATAATTATTTTTAAATTCACAAATAAGAGTGTATTGATCTAAATATTAACATTATGAAACAAATTCGTAAATGAAATCATAATTTGACATTATTTCAAAACTGTTAATAAAAAGGTCAAATTATAAACATTTGCATTATTATTATTACTTATATTTAATTTAGAGATAATTATAATACATTTAACTTGAATTTTTGACGTAGCATAAATATATATATATATATGTGTGTGTATACATATATATACATATATATATATATATAACCCAAGAGTTTTCAAACATATTTTCATAGACTAAAAAAATAAATAAAACCCACCAGATTCAATATAGTTATTCATAAAATAAATATTTACTTGATCAAGTTAAAAACGTGTATAATAAATAGTGGAAAAAACAATAATATTAATTCTCACTATTTTGCAATATAAAATATAATTCACATTTTGGAAAAACAAGCAATAAATTAATTATATTATTATTGATGTCATTCTTTAAATATTAAAGCAAATAACATAATTAACTTTTTGAACCTTTCGGGGGGTAATCAACTCTTATCTTCAACGGTTCGATTGAAAATTAAAACATTAGAGGGTAAGTGGATCATGGGGGATCCAACAGTTATATTTATAGCCATTAGGGTCTAACGGTCGGACATGTGTTCTATAAAAAACCTGGTCTCGGGGTATCCCACACCCAAGGCGACTGAAGGAGAAAGAGGATATGGTTCGAGTTATTCCTTTGGTGCTCAGTACGGCTGCGGTGGCTTCAGCCATCCTTATGTTTATTTTGATGGATACCAAAGACCCTTACCGCCTTCTTGGGGTTCTTGTGGTTCTGAGAGGTTTTCCTATAATTTTAATCAGGTTTCTAATTGGAATCTTTGGTTAGCTAAGCTTCTTGTTTGATCACTGTGAGTTGTAGTCACCAAGATGTTCCTCATTTGAATAAAAGAGCCTTTCATTCATTTTGATGCATTTTCTCTATTTTATTATTATTATTATTATTATTTTATAAGATGATTTTTTGTTCAATTAATGTACTACATTGTAATATAAACTTTCCATTACTCAAAACACAGTTTCTTGGGTCGTTACATTATTTCCCCCTTCAAATAATTGCGTCTTCTCAATTCTATTCATAAAAAGAAAAACAGAAACCTCAGACGTACAACATTACTGAAACAGGAGATCTGGCTTGGTTAACAGAATACCAAAGTTGGTACATAGTTCTTTCGTTTCCCTTGCCCAGATGCACTTTGAGCAGTATGTCTTGAACTCCTGCTCGTGCGTACTGCACACAGGCTTCCAAAGGGAGGATCGTGCGGTGAAAAGCTCGGAAACGTCCGAGTAGACAAATTCCCTGATAACTCTCAGGACTACATCACGCTCGAGGTAATCAAGGGGAATGATGCGATTGAGGAGACTGAAATTTAAGACCTCTAACATAAAGGTTGCACTAAGGTGGCCATCCTGGGCAGCTATGAGGAAGAAAGATCTGGCGGAAAATTTTTGTGCCAGAGTAAAACACCAGAAGAGGCCTCCATAGTACCTTCCCCTTCGTCTATAGAAGGGGAGTTGGGCAGTGGCGATGAGATGAAAAACACAATCATCCCCCTGACACGAACGAAGAATCTCAGTACTATTCGCTAAATCGAGCAGACTTTGAAAAGACCCTCACAGGTGGAGAAAAGATGGATAATACACCATGCATGTCCTGATCATAATAACCTCTACTAACTCATCGGGTAGTGATGAGATGTTCGTTTGACCAGACATCTGAAAAAAACATTCTAAAGGAAACTCTTAACAACACTGATAAGGTAGAGGTAGGAAAGGGAACATGAAACTTTCATTTAAGTAAAAGTTTACATAACAAAGCCTGAGTTTACTAAACAGACACCACAAAGAGAGGCAAAAATCCCTAACTCTTCAAACCACACACAAGCTGAACAGACGGGGTTAAAATCATGGGAACACCTATGACGCCTCCTGAGTTTAGCATGAGGGGTATGGAGTTGGGAAACATCAGTATACACCTCTTGCCTAAGAGACAATCGGGTGGACTCATCTTCCAACACCCCAAAGTCCATCAACTGGCCCCAGAAGCCATAGTGAAAAATCTGACACATGTGAGCCGCTCGGAGGTCTCCGGAAGCAGCAGCTTCTTGAAAGGGGTTATCGAGCATCGTGCCAAATTCCTCGCCAGTCGTGAAAACTCGGAAGAGTCCCTCGTGGTACCTTCCCCGATATGCATAAGAGGGAAATTGGGTCATCATCATTAGGAGATAATCCATTCACAATACCCGGTGAAGACTAAGCACCCTAGGTGAGTTTGACACATCATACAAGTGCTTACATGATATGCGAATTCGGGAGTAATTAAGAAAGTTCTCACAGCTAGCTAGAGATACAATGTTATCTAAAGCCTCAGTGGGAAGTGACAGTAGGTTGGTAGGTACATTTTCATCAGCCATATGAAACTTATAACATAATTATTTATTCAAACATAGTTGTATATTCATACTAACTGGTTTTCCAGAGTTTCCTGAACACATCCTCTGATACCAACTGTAGAGACCCCGATCCCCGGGTGCCCATGGGGCATGATGTACTAAAAATTTATTACTACAGTTACAATAATACATCATTTCCCATAACTATAGAATATTGTGAGGCTCAGGATTCTGGGAAACCAGCTGCTTTTGATAAACTTCATTAGTACAAACCATGCCTAAAAAATTTTAAAACAAAAACGTAGGGTGAGAAAAATATGCCCAGTAAGGGGTTTTAAAACATTTTTAGAAAACTTTTTCTCAAAGCAGTCATTTTGAAGATAATAAAACAAAGCATTATCTTTTCTTGAAACATGTAAATCCTAAATTTTTGAAAACCACTTGCACAAAGAAGAAGTACGTACTTAAAATAATATTTAAAGAAGACATAAATTAGAGAGCGCATGCATGTGAAGAATAGATAATGCATAACTTACAACCAAAATTACTTCAATTCTAAAAGATTAAGTTTAAGCAGGGAAGACATTCATACTATGATACATTGGAACATAAGGTTCTTATAACAACATACCACATATGTTTCTGTTCTTATTTCATAATTTCATTCTCATAGTCACGGGAATTTCCAACTAGGGGATGTCTTGTTAGTTGAACTAACCCCTGGTTGACCATTTATCATCACATGCAGAGGGAATGTATAATTCCGGACTTTGTGAAGACCTTGCATCAAGACCATAAAACATACTTAATATGGGTCAAGGCTAACCGCCCATCCCGTTTCCATGGTAGCACAAGCCAAGGCTAACCGCCAGGACCGTCGCATATAACGTCTCATGAGACTCATCCTTTACCCAACGCATTGGAGCGCTGTATAATTCCAGGCACACCCGTCCATAAACATTTAAGTCCAATACATCCCTCACATATCTTGACATGGCCTTTCATTCATAGGGTTTCATTCATACATTCTTAATCAAAACCCCTTTTAAATACATATTCATAACTTGAAATGGATCATGTCGTAAATCTAAAAAGAACTAGACTTTTGGATTTAGATTAAACAGTGATGTAAATGAACTAAATAAACATACTCTCGTAAATGAAATAATAATTAGAACACTAAAAATAATGGATTGTCATGTAAAATTAAATCATCTCCATTAAATAAATTCCCATAAATTCATAGTTCATCTCTTTAAAACATGCCGGAACTCATTCTTTAAAAGTATAAATTACATCGAGGGTACATAACTTTGTAGGTTAAGCTAGTCCACTGTGCAACATACATATCGGCTTAGCATCCATTAAAATTATTAGAATCTTATATGTGTCAAAATATAAACTAAGTCTAGATTATTAATTGAAACAGGGTTTTGGAAAACTGAACTTATAAATACACATTCACCAGGCCACATATAAATTCTTAAGGGGTTCACGTCACACCTTTTCACAAAAAAATGAATGAATTGTCAAAATGCTGATAAATGAAATTTTCAGTTGGAAGAACTATATACATAAACATGTATATAAATACTTTTTCTATATTATTCTTGAAATAATACTCTTTATGGGTAAATATAACTTTAATAAATCATCATGTTATATTGTGATAAACTCTAAGACAAATGATCAAGATCATCGCACATAGATGTACATATACATCTATATAATCACATGTACATATATATCTATATTCTCCATATACTTTTATAATCTTACATGTTCATAAAATTACCCAAACTCTCCATTTTTCATAAGGCAGAGTAAAGAAAAGGTTGTATACATATAAAAGAAATGTGTATACATGCATATATCATCTTATATATATTTGTGTGTATATATATATGTATATATACATGATGTGTATACATGTATATGTAAACACCAAAACCGAAGTAAAGTAAAGCCCAAGAGTTTCCTTTACCCCAGTTTGGTTCTCCATGCAGGAGTGGGAAGCTGATGTGAACGGTTATTAATCCTTTATATAATTATATATACACATATACATGAATTATATATATATATAACCGTGTATTTTCACCAAAATAGTTGAAATTTAAAAACAGGAAGATCTCCCTTACTCAGGTTCGATTCTAGGAAGGGGAAAATGGGTATGAATTGGTTCATATGGCCTTGTATATATATCTATACATGTTTATATAAAAAGTGTATATAAATATGTATAACTATCAAAATTGAAGGAAAACAAAACAAAGGAATTTCCCTTACCTTTTATTGGAGAGGATAGGAAGACGAAGTAGGTGACGACGCCGGATCGAGGGTCGAAGATCCAAGAAAACTTGAAGCAAACCTCCTTGCCTTCGGTGCAAGATCCTTCTCTTCAGTGAAAACCGAAGCTTAAAGAAGGTGGGATGGTCGACCTACTGTGAAGAGGCGGCGAGGGATCTGAGGCCGATGCAGTGCCAACCTTGTGGAAAGGAGGGAAATGTTGGGTCCACACGCCAACCTAAGAGAAGAAAAACGAAGCCTAGCTACTGGTTGGCGTGCACGACGAAGAAGAAGAAGACGCGGGGACATAAAATCTAGAAAAAGAAAGAACGACCAGGATTAAATGGGAGTTGATCGGGCAACTCAAGGCAGTGCGGATTTTAAAAAAAATGGACGGCCGTAATTGAGAAGCGCCAGATCGGACGACTCTGAATTGCTGCGGCTCTTTAAAAAAACACGAGTCTTCCCCTCCGCGTTTCTTATATTATTTTTTTTAAAAAAACATCAATACTTTTTAAATTTTTATTACCCTTATTATATGAATTTTATTATTATTATTCTACAATTATTAATCAATTTTATTATATTAAGAAAGGTCAATGGTCATTTAATACATAAGTACGTTAATTAATTCACCCCTATCAAAAATTATATATACTAATTATCTTAATTTCCTTAATTAAAGATTTATATTAATTTTATTAATACAATTAAACAATTAACATAACAACATTAATAATTATTTTCAAGTTCACAAATAAGAGTGTATTGATCTAAATATTAACATTATGAAACAAATTCGTAAATGAAATCATAATTTGACATTATTTCAAAACTGTTAATAAAAAGGTCAAATTATAAACATTTGCATTATTATTATTACTTATATTTAATTTAGAGATAAGTATAATACATTTAACTTGAAGTTTTGACGTAGCATAAATAAATATATATATATATATGTGTGTGTGTGTGTGTGTGTGTGTGTGTATACACATATATATATAACCCAAGAGTTTGCAAACATATTTTCATAGACTAAAAAAATAAATAAAACCCACCAGATTCAATATAGTTATTCATAAAATAAATATTTAATTGCTCAAGTTAAAAACGTGTATAATAAATAGTGTAAAATAATAATAATATTAATTCTCACTATTTTTTAATATAAAATATAATTCACATTTTGGGAAAACAAGCAATAAATTAATTATATTATTATTGATGTCATTCTTTAAATATTAAAGCAAATAACATAATAAACTTTTTGAACCTTTCAGGGGTAATTAACTCTTATCTTCAACGTTTCAATTGAAAATTAAAACATTAGAGGATAAGTGGATCATGGGGGAGCCAACAGTTATATTTATATCCATTAGGGTCTAACGGTCAGACATGTGTTCTATAAAAAACCTAGTCTCGGGGTATCCCACACCCAAGGCGACTGAAGGAGGAAGAGGAGGTGGTTCGAGTTATTCCTTTGGTGCTCAGTACGGCTGTGGTGGATTTGGCTATCCTTATGTTTATTTTGATGGATGCCAAAGACCCTTACCACCTTCTTAGGGTTCTTGCGGTTCTGAGCGGTTTTCCTGTAATTTTAATTGGGTTTCTAATTGGAATCTTTGGTTAGCTAAGCTTCTTGTTTGATCACTGTGAGTTGTAGTCACCAAGATGTTCCTCATTTGAATAAAAGATCCTTTCATTCATTTTGATGTGTTTTCTCTATTTTATTATTATTATTATTATTATAAGATGATTGCTTTTTCAATTAATGGATGACATTGTAATATAAACTTTCCATTACTCGAAACCCAGTTTCTTAGGTCGTTATAAGCACCAAGGTGACGCATAATCTCATTAATGAGTCAGTCTATTGATGATGCAATTCATCATAACAAAAATACTAATTCGTGTTTGGTCAATTAATAGACAAACAAGCAATGTGGTAATATTGACACAATCCTAGATTAGCTCAAACGCATTGAGGGGTGACAAAAATGAATGATGAACACATATTATTCCACACTTTTAAGAATAATAAAAAAAAGGGGGCCACAGATGAAGAATTAAGAATAGATGTAAGTGATTCTATTCTTCTTCGACCAAGAATTATATCCCACGTAGGGGTTTGAAACTTTTCTGTGTAAGTTTTTTTCCCCATTCACTATTTTAAATTAGGAATGCAGGTTAATTCATAAAAAAGTTAACTCAAGGATCCATTGTTTCTGAGGTATGGTTAATGATGCGGGGTAAAGGGTATATTTGTCTTAGTGATTATTCTACCCTATTTTTTAGTCCTTCATGATCATGTTAACAAGAAAACAACTAGTTCAACATAAACTAGACATAGATCATTATTTGGGTTTTCATATGTGCTACTCCTTCCCCTTTTTTCCTTATTGTGTTTTCCAGTTCTTTATGGCGCAATGGTCGGCGGCGCATCTGCTATAGAGGTGTTATACGGAAGGGGCACAGCTAGGCTGGAACCAACATCGACACCAGGCCACAACACCCACCCGCTATGTTGGCACTAGGGTGTGGCGTCGAGTTGTGATGGTGACAGAAGCCTACGGTCGTGACACCCAGCCCTGGTGGTAGGCATGATGTGGCAACAGGGGCTGTCGGCATAGAGACGAGCAGCTGGCAGCAGGGGGATGCAACTACCTATGGTCCGCAGACCGCGGTGGGGAAGTGGACACACGACTCAACATGTGTCATGGGGAGGAATCAATCTTTGTGAGTGGACCGTTAGGAAAACAATGCGGCGCCACACTGGTGCAAGGTGGCCACACAAACCAGATGCCGGTCGACCTTTAATCTCTAAGAAAACTAGCCCTTTTGTTGCGGGTTGAGTTGAAAAACTAAATTGGGCCACTAGGTGGCCCGGTCCGGGGAGAAACAACCCACAGATGAGGGCAGATTCGAATGGGAAAACGAGCCACAAGGCATCCTGACTAGGCAGTATCGGTCCAACAATGTCAGACTGCGTCACTGGGTGACCTGGCAGGCTGGACCCACAACCAAACCGAGCGGGGTCTAGCAATGCCCAAAGAGCCTGGCCAATGGTCCAGGTCATACCGAGTTAGCCCAAACCCAACTGGGTTAGGTAGGGTTAATCTAAATTGGTCGGACTATATGGGACACCTTGGTCGGGATGGTCGGGTCAGTCCGACGAAGTCGAACTAGGTTCAGATGCAACTAGCTCCTATTTAATAAAATTCCAATATCATTTAGACTGGGAGCCCAATTGATGCGTCATCTATGGCATTTGGACCCTTGCGATAAGACAACCCATTAAAAAATAATCCACGTGAGATTATGTTTCAGTCAAGATATGAATGGTCAGTTGAGGATTATATTTTCTAGGAATCAAGTGCACTAGAGAGTGGGAATCCTATATCTAGCTGTGACATGAAATATATGACGAGCGGACCTCAATGGTCTAGTATATGAGCATAACAAATTTGTTCATTATACGAGCATACCTTAGTGTTTCAACAAATGAGTGTACCTCAGTGGTTCATCCCTTGAGATTATCTCATTAGTTCAGTAGATGAGTGTACCTTTGTGCTTCAGCAGATGAGTGTGCCTCAATAGTTCTGTAGACGAGTGGACCTCAGTGGTCTAGTAGATGAGCTTACCACAATGGTTTTACAGATGAGAGTATCTCAGTGGTTCGCCAGACGATTGGACCTCAGTGGTTGAGAAGATGAGAAATTCTCAATGGTCCAACAGACGAGCATACCTCAGTGTTCCAGTAGACTAGAAGTCCTTATTGGTATAATAGATGAGCAGAACATAGTGGTCTAGTAGCCTAGAGGACCGTAGTGGTCCAGTAGATGAGCTGACCTCAGTGGACCATTAAGGATGAGTCCCTCTATAGTAAAAGAAGAATCATATCAAGGAATGATAATATTACATTATATACCTAAATTTATACTTGTTGTGAGCTATCATTGTTGTGTGATTTTCCCATGTGACCTTGTTGTGTGGTATTACATTGTGGACTTACCATTGTGGTTTGGAGTCCCTACTGAGTATTGTGTTACTCACTCCTACACGGGATTCACCCCACACGCGTGATGACTCGTGTAGGAGATATAATCTTCGAATGAGACCTTGGTGGTCTGGGACCAGGTGGTGTTCAGTGAGATGGGATGGATAAGACATACTTCTACAGCTACAGACTGTTACCCTCCTCTTACAAATCATGTAGGGATTGAGTAGAAGGACATTTCTAGTTGTACATTACATTATGGTTTTGGGCTTGTATTTTGTCCCCATTTTACTTTAAATTTTTAAATTTACTCTCTGTAGTTTTCTCAGTGACAGTTGTGGTTTACATTGTGTTTACCTTCTGCGGTTTGAGATTTCTGCATGTGTAATGGTTTAAAGGAAAATGCCTTCCATTTTTGGGATTTTTCTATTTGGTGCTAGTCACCAGCCCCTGGCCTATAGAAGGTGGGATTGGGGTAGTCACATCATAGTCCCTGAGGGACTATTTGTGACAAAGTGGTATCAAAGATTGGTCGGTTCTACTTGAAGAACTAAGAGTTTGTCAATTTGGATTAGTCAATAGTGTTATGTGTTTCAAGATCAGCTTTCAGGCCAAGGATTCATGTGTTAGTGTGGCGGCTGATGTATCCATACACATGGATGCTAAATTATATTATCTAGACCATTAGATGAAACCACTGGTTGAATGCATCTCTGATTGTTTTCCCATGATCTTTTTGAGTCAGAGTCAGCTCACCGGGTATAATAAATTGACAGTAGTTCATCCTGATCTCTTTTAGGATGCCACCACGCAGACATATGCATGACCATGAGGATGGTCCAAATAGTGATGAGGCTTTGGTACATGGATCATTTCCCGATATGGAATCTTTGGGTGGTGTCCTAGAAATTCAATCACATATTGGACAATGGTTACTACCAGCGTTACAAGTAGAGGATACAATTAGGCTTACTACCTTACATGTGTTCCATTAGAAGAGACCAACTAGATTCATGGTAGGGACAAATCCTAAAGATGATGAAGATTAGATAGAGGTGTTGACTCAAGTCATCTACTTAGGTTGGTTGCCGCTTGGCCAGATGTTGGTACTATCTGTGACCCGTATATAGGGATCTACGAGATGAGGGTGGAGGTTGACTATACATACTCATGGGGAGGTGAACCTCACCTAGTCTTACTTTGAGATACTTTTCATGAAGGGTATATTCTACACGACCTTGCGCTATGTGATCATATAAAATATTCTTCACTTACAATAAGGTAGACTGATAGTGGATGAGTACTCCATGAGGTTCACATACCTCTCCTATTAAAATAGAGATATGGTGTGGGGTCCTTTATTCAGATCTCAGACCATTGAGAAGGGACTCTGAAGGGATATCCGAGCATCGATGAATCCCTCAGCATTGATACATAGTAATGGGAGCTGAAGTGAGATCTACTAGTAGATAACTTCTTCGCTGAGTAGGCACCGACGGTGGTGGATACCATCAGGAAAAGGTTGGTCGAGTCATCCATGGTGGGTAGCTGACAGATGACACAGAGGCCCAAAAGGTCTATAATATTCAAAGGATGACCTCAAGACTCAAGGTCGGGGGTACATGGCCCCTAAAGAAGAGGGATTAATTGGGGTATAAGAGTATGATATGATTGCGGTGGGCAGGGGCACATGGATCCAGAATACCCAAATCACTGCGCAAAGGATCGACAGACAGTCGATGGACCACCAAGGTAGTGGCAAAGACATGATCAGGGTAGTCCACCAGGTGGTGTATGTTGTAGAGGAGCGGGAAGAGTGGAAGGTGGTGGGTATAGGTATGGAGTACTAACACCACCACCCCTAGGTGGTCCACAATGGGATTTAAGAGTAGGTGGATAGAGGCGGGCTTAGCTTCAGGGTGATGAGGTCTACTGTCCAAGAATCCTATAGATGATACGAGGTATGATCTGTGTCTTCTCCACTTTACGTATAGTTATTATAGACACATGTCCCTTTAACTATTTCATTTCTGTGGATCTTGTTCAAAGCTCTGAGGTTCCAATCGATCCATTTTCTTGATCTTTTCTATTATAGACTCATATCAAAGGGGATTCGACGATCACACACTGGAACCAACAGTGTGAGCATACTATTTCATATGAGAGCCTTGGATGAGATCACTTAGTAGTGGCATTACGGCCTTACAAAATCATTCTAGGTATGGACTAAAAATTAGTTTTTTATGCTTAGATAAATTGTTTAAGATTCATAGTGCGGTGTGTCTGTAAATATGGGAACCCATTTTCCTTTGTCGACAAGAAGGAAAATGAAGTAACCAGGGATTGACTCACACATATAAGGGTGTAGCCGATCACTCATAAGTTGGATAGTATGACCCTTGGTGCATTGGATGAGATGGGTACATAGTTTTCTATAGTGGTGGATAAGTACGAGGACATATTTCTAGAGGATGTTCCAAGACAACTTTCTCACAGATGGGTAGACTTCTGCATAGATTTGTACCCTAGGACGACACCAATATCAACACCAGAAAATCAAATGGCTCCTGTAAAACTGCAGGAGATGAGGGTACAATTGGGGAACTTGCATAAGAAGCTGTTTATAATGCCCAATGTTTCACCATGGGTATCCCCATCATTGTTTCCCATGAATTCAGATAGAATCTTGAGGTTATAAGTGGACTTCTGGCTCCTAACCATGTGACCTTTATGAAAAATTATCCTCTACCAAGGATTGATGACCTCTTCGATCAGCTGAAGGATGAATTATGGTTCTATAAGATATAACTCTGATTAGGTTATCACCAGCTTCGAGTACGATATGAGGAAATCTTGAAGATGTCTTTTAGATGTCTCTATTGACATGATGAGTACATAGTGATGTCTTTTGGTATGATGAACACCCCAATAGTGTTCATTGGACTCATAAATAGGATCTTCCAACCATACTTATACTAGTTTTTCACAATATTCTTTGATGAAATCATAACATATTCATCATCTGAGGAGGAGCACGCGATACACATAAGGATGGTTCTGGACACACTCTGAGAGCACCAGCTTTATAGAAAGTTCTCGAATTGTGAGTTCTGGATATGAAAGATCCACTTCCTGGGTCATGTCATCTCAGACCCTACAGTCGCAGGGGATCCAATAAATATCAAAGTGGTTCCTTCTTGGTACCCACCCAAGATTGATACCGAGGAATGATGTTTCCTTGGTTTGGTTGTGTACTATTGGAGATATATGCCCAAATTCACCATAGTGGAAGTACCCATAAAGGAATTGATGATGAAAGGAAAATACTTCATGTGGACAGAAGGATTCCAGTTGGGCATTCAATAGCTGAGGTAGAGCATGATGATGGCTACTATCATGAGGCTTATAGAGGAGGGAACTGACTACGTAGTGTACTATGACACATCAAGAATCAGGCTTGTTTGTGCTGATGTAAGGGAAATTAGTAATTGCTTATGGATCACAAAAATTTTAACAGCATGGGAAGAACTACGTGACTCATGAACTTGAGTTGGAATATGTAGTCTTTACACTGAGGATGTAGAAGCACTTCATTATGGGCAGACAATTTATCATCTACACTTTCCACAAGAGTCTCAAATATATCTTTTCTCTAAAGGATCTGAACATGAGATATCGGCATTGGCACGAGTTCCTCCAGAGCTATGATTTGAAGATAGTGTATACTCCTAGGAAGGGGAACGTGGTGGATGATAGTCTAAGAAAAAGATCAGGTTGAAAACAACTGAACGAGGACTCAGATTATTTGGCCTCAATTAAAATATCCTTTGTGGATAGAGATGAGGTATATTTTTTTAGTTGATGGTAGTTTCCCCTCCACTATTATAGCGATTTAGGGAGGTGTAACTCAGAGATACCAGCTGCGAGACTACGGGTGCCCAAATGTCCATAAAGCATGCCCCTGATGGATATTTGAATAGTTGGGATAACATCAAACTATTAAATGGAAGAACCATTATACCATTTTCTTTACAAGAGGAAGTGTTGAGGGTGTTCCATACATACCCTTTGGCTATTTTCAGGTGTGCTGAAGTTGTACCAGGACCTTTGACATCAGTACAAGTGTCTTGGGATGAAGAAGGCAGTGGAAATTCTTGTCACTAGATGGAACACTTGTTAGAAAGTGAAGGATGAACACCAGGTTCCAGTAAGTTTGACACAACCCCTCAAGGTACTAGAGTGTATGTGTAAAGGAATGTTGATAGACTTTGTGACTATATTACCACATACGTCCCAGGGGAAAATACCATCTGGGTGATCAAAGACTGACTCACCATGTCATCCCACATCCTACCCATTCAAGAATAGGGTTCATTAGAGATCTTGGGACACCTCTATGTGCAAGAGACAGTTCGACTCCATGGAGTCCCATCTACTATAGTCTCATATCATGATGCATGCTTTAAATCCGGTTTGTGGAAGGGAATACAGGAGGTTTTTGGGACTCACCTGCACTTGAGTACATCCTTTCACCCATCGACGTATTGTTAGATAGAATAGACCATACAAACTATGGAAGACATTATTCGTTCTTTTATTATTTATTTTGTTCGCAGTTGGGAGGGCCACCTACCATAGGTGGATTTTTTCTACAAAAATAACTACCACTTCACCATTGGTATGAAACCATTCTAGGTAATATACGAACGACCATGAAGGTCACTGTTATGATGGATAGACCTAGAAGAGTCAATACACATGGGTCTATATATGGTACATGCTACACCTGAGAAGGTACAGGTCATCTGAGATCAGATGAATACTATACAGAGCCGATAGAAGTCCTATGATGATTGGTGATGGAGACCCAGGTACTTTGAATAGGGGGACCACATATTCTTATAGGGCTCTCATCAATGATAGAGACAAAGATTTTTCCTGGGCAGCTAGTTACCTCTGAGGTTAATCGTACCTTTCCTGATACTGCATAGAGTGGGAGAGGTGGCGTACCGCTAGTCTCTAATTCCATAGATAGAGAGGGTGCATGACATATTCCATGTATCCTAGGAGAGGATATATGTTGACAACCCTTCTCACCTCATCCACCACAGAGAGCTGAAGATTGAAGATGAGGTGACATTCACAGAGTACCTACTGGAGATAATGGGTTGACAACAGAGGATTCCTCATGGATGGTCCATTCCTTTGAAACATGTTCGATTGTAGCACAAGAATTTAAAAGAGAGGACATGGGAGAGGGAGGATCATATTAATGCTATGTACTCATATTTTTTTATTATCCCTTTTTTTGACTTATGATGCCATAAATATCTAAATGGGAAAGTAATGCAAGACCTCCGAATTACATGATTGTTTTAAATTAAATGGGATTGTTTTGTGACTAGGCTCTAAGACAGAACATAATTCTGAGGTTGGGAGTGGCCGAAATGTATTTTTGAACTATTTTCAAGGTTCATTAAATACATGTGTGATTTGGTTTTTATATCTTTTAAACTGGTGCCTAGATATAAATTTTGAGGCCACCATTGTACCCAGAGTGTATGGATTCACCTCGAAAGTGCCAATCATTGGTCGGAACGAGAAAACTATGGGAAATAGTTTTTGGAAAAAAATAAAATAATTTATTATTGATTATTTTATTTTCAAATCCTTATAACTACTAAATGGTAACTCTGATCAGAAATCTGAGAGTATTGTTCCGCTAATGAGGGCGTTCTTCCCTTAGGAGAATCCTAACCTTGACTGGCGTAGGTCGAGGGTGATTTTTAGTTGTCATAAAATTGGGACGAATCATAGAATAACTTAAAAGGTTATTTTATTTGTTTTTATTCATTGTTAAGCAGTGGAACAAAAGTGATGTGGTGTAAAGATGAGGTAACACTTAATCTTATTAATGAATCACATTAATGAACATCATTACAGATTCAGTGTAACAACGCTCCAATGCATCGTAAAAGAAACGATGATTAATGTTTCTTGAATTAATATCCTAACCAGAAATGCATAATTATTGGCACAATGATGGAATTTTGATGTGGTTTTGGTGGGTGGCGACAAAAAACAAAGAATTAACTTTCTTACACCCTTCGAATAATCTCTAACAATAGTGGGCTACAGATCAACAATGAAGAAAGGATTCATATGATTCCATTATTACTCAATCAATAATTATATCCCTAGTATGGGTTTAATTCATATATTTGTGAATCACTTTTCCATGTTCTCTATTTTAATCGACAAATGCAGGTTAACTCATGAATAAGCTAACCTACTGATCGATCATTCATATGGGATGGTTTATGATGGGGGATAAACATGATATTTGTCTTAGTGATTATTCAACCCTATTTTTTGGTTCATTGTGATCTTGTTATCAAGAACGCATCTGAGTCAACATGAACAAAACTTGGATCATTATTCGGGTGTTCATATGTGATATTAATTCCCATTTATCCTTCTTGGGTTTTTCTATTCTTTGGGGTACAATTTTCGGTGGTGCATCGGCTATAAAGGTTCCAGACAAAAGTTTTGCAGCCCGGCACACTGTGACATTGACATTAGGCCATGAAATCCCACCCAATGCAGTGGAAATAGGCCATGGAACCAAGATGTGGAGGCGGATCCCAACTGTAGAGGTAGAACCTGGCCCTGACACCCAGCCACAGATGTGGCACTAGGCCGTGGCATCCAGCCGCGAAGGTGAAACCCAATTGTGGATGTGTCACCCAACCGTAGAGGCAGCACCCGTCCATGGAGGTGGCACCCAAACTCGGAGGTAGAACCAGGACACGATACCTTGGAACAGAAGCGGCACCATGCCACATCACACAAAGACAGTGGCGACACAGGGTCGCGACAGTCATTTGTAATAGAGACATAGGTCCATGGAAGTATATGGGAGGCAACATGCTGGCAGCGCACCTTGGTGACGAAGGGGGCCACAGGCACAGAGTCCAGTGACTGGTGGTAGGTGGATGCAGCCACCCAACCACATTGGAGACTCAAAGAGCATCTGTGGACCATGGAGGTGAGCTATACCCACACCTCACCTCCAGTCATGCGAACGAACTAGTTAGTGTTGGTGGACTAGCTGCCCGAAAATGTGGTTCCACCCTTTCCCCACATGTCCACTCAAAC
The DNA here is from genome assembly GCA_963277665.1 of Viscum album. Lineage (NCBI taxonomy): Eukaryota > Viridiplantae > Streptophyta > Magnoliopsida > Santalales > Viscaceae > Viscum > Viscum album. The sequence continues at coordinate 472,310,657 of OY728141.1, read as the reverse complement.
CAAATGCCACCTAGCATCTGGATTGGGAGAAAACTGGCTCGCAGATGCAGGTTAGTCTGACGAACTAAACTGGGCTATTGGGCGGCCCTGGTTAGGCCATAGGAAAAACTGGTTCGCTGGATGGCCCGACTAAGTAGTAACAGACCGAATGATTCATACTAGGATGGAGAACACAGACCGGGTCACTCAGCGATCCAGTGGGCTATCCCATTGCTGAACCGGGTTGGTTCCGACAAAGTACAATTTTACAGGCTAGACTCGGTCAGCCTAAACCTAACCAGGTAGGGTCAGGTCGGTCGAAATGGGTCAGACTATGCGGGACCCTAGGAAGGGTCAGCCGGGTGGGTCTGACCATGGAAAATAGAGATCATATGCAACAATACCCTATTTCTTAAAATGCCTATATCATTCATACTAGGGTCTTCGATTGACATTCCTTTTGTGGAAATGGGAACCTTACGATAAGAAGGTCCTTTTGGAACTCAATAAGTGATATTCTAAAAATTTGAGTTATGAATGATGGCTTGATGTGTAGATTTTCTCAGAATCAAGCACACTAGAGAGAGGTAATCTTGTGAATGGATGTAACATGAAGGATGTGATGAGAAGACTCTAGTGGTCTAGTAGATGAGCATACGTAACTGGTTCAGGAGATGAGGGTACCTTTGTGGTTCAACAGACCAGGGTACCTCTGTGGTTCAGTTGACGAGCATACCTCAGTGGTTCAGTAGAGGAGCATACCTTAGTGGTTCAACAGACGAGTGTGCCTCAGTTATTGAATAGACGAATGAACCATAGTGGTCTAATAGATGGGTGTACCTCAGTGGTTCAGAAGACGAGTGTACCTCAGTGGTTCAAAATACAAGTGGACTGTAGTGGTCCAACAAACGAGTAAACCACAGTGGTCCAACAGATGAGCGTATCTCAGTGGCACATCAGACAAGCAGAACCTAGTGGTCTAGCAGATAAGAGGATCTCATTGGCCTAGTAGCTGAGTGGACCTCAGTGGTCTAATAGCCATGAAGACTTTAGTGTCTCATCAAGGGTGAGTCCCTCACCAGTACAATATTAATCTTCTCAATGACTGATAATATTACATTATATACTTAATGTTATAACCAGTGTGAGTTTTCAATGTTATGTGATTTTTCTGTGATATTTTTTTGTATGATCTTTATCTGTGGTCCAAATTTGTTGACATACCATTGTGGTTTTGGGTCCCAACTGAGTATTGTGTTACTCACCCCATCACAGGCTCCACCAACACGTGCCATGATTCATATAGGTGATTGACTCTTTGACAAAGACCTTGGTAGTCCGTGACTAGGTGGTGTTCATTGAGACAGGACGTAGGTGACATACTTCTACAGCTAAAAACAACTACCCTCCTCCTACTCTTCAGGTAGGTTTCGAGCAGATAGAACATGGAAGATATACATTCCCTTGTGGTTTTGGGCTTGTATTTTGTCCCCTTTTTTCTCTAAATTTGTATTTTACTCTCTGTAGTTTTCTTAGTGATATTTGAGGTTTACATTGTGTTTTATTTCCATAGTTTGAGCTTTATGTGTGTGTACATGTGTAAAGCTAAATTCCTTTCTGTTTTAGGATATTCCTATTTGGTTCTAGTCGCTAGCCTCTTGCCTTCAAAAGGCGGTCTTGGGGTAGTCAAGGCATGAGCCCTGAGGGACAGTTCATGAAAATAATACCACTCATATAGATTATATGGATGCATTGATATATCATGGAGGATAAATGGGAATGATAATTTTATTTTCAATCATAACGGTGTATGTTTTTTTACTAAGAAATGATACATACATTTAATGATCATGTGATATCATTATTGGTGCATAATAATTATATCCTATGTTGTGGAATATTCTAACACCCCATTTGTTTTTATTTGATATGTTATTTTTGTGGAAAATTAAAAAAAACCATGATTGTTTACCATTACAGTTAGACAAGGGACTGAAAAATTATAGTCATCTACTATTATGCATGATGATTTTTTGAAGGTATATAAGGGTAACATCATTATTATATGAGTTTTTAATGGTAAAATAAATACTATATAAGGTTATGGTGGATTCTTTTCACTATATAAGGGTCTCCCCAGCTCCCCGTATGTGTTTTAAGGGATTTATGTAAGGGTAATCACTTGTTTACATAATATTTATAAGGGTGATCAATATGATGTGTATGGATAAGCTAGACTTTCTAATGGGGTTTTAAGGGAAACCATAGACTACCTAAGGGAATGAATAATATCATATATATTGTGTAAGTATTACATGGGAGATTCATAAGGGTATCTCCTTGTTTCTAAATCGATCATAAGGGTAGTTCTGTCACTGAATAAGTGTAATATATTTTTCCTAATGGATTTATAAGGGTAGCCCATAATTTATAAAGAGTGTCTAAGGGTATGGATGATTTTTATATGGGTAACCCATTCTTTACAAGGGTTATATATGGGTATCCAATTACCATCATATGGAACATATGTCTTATATATGGGTAAAACCTTATGACCCTTACCCATCTCTAATTATGAAAAATTTCTTTTTTAACCTCCTTTTTCTCCCTTATTCAAAGTTCCACCCTGTAACTTGTTCTCATGATTTGAATAGAAAAAAATGTATTAAAATTAATTTCTATTTTTAAGCTCATGACTCATATCAAGGATTTATTTATCCCCTCCATAATTTATAAATTTTTAATTTAAAAATTATATTATGGATTGAATTTATGGGATTTAATTTTATAAATTAGTACACCTAATTATTATTTAATAATATAAAAGCATCGTACTCTATTATTTTGGGGTGATCATTTTGAGTTTAAGTGGACTATAAATTGATATTTTCATATTTGGTGAAAACTAATTAATAAAATGTGAGTTCTTTTTATAGTTTCTATGAAATTAAGAATCTCACTCACTATCATCTATTATTTATTGTCGTGTTCTCATAAGAAAAAAACTCGAGTATGATTTCTATAAAATAATTTCATAGTCAATTTGTTAAATTATCATTCCAAGGATTAATGAAAAAATGAAAATGATTTTTTAGTATGATATTTTACTAAAAATATAAATAATAATAATAATAATAATTCATTTTCTATATAGATTATTCTTGAGATATAAAACTACCATCATATACCAAATACTAATTTTCCATAATGATTAATTGGATAGAACATGATTTATCTTAAATTGATAATTTTGGAAGTATATTGGAATAAATATTTATTTTTTGATGGGGTTTTTCATTTTTTATGGAATAATAATTATTTATCCTTTGTAAATTTTTAATAATATTTCATATATTTATTTAAAACATTTATTTTTTCAGAATATTGTTATTAAATAGGTGACTTTAAAATGATGTAGGTTGGAAAAACTATCCTTAACAATGTTAAAACACATTACTATAATTTCTAATAAAACAAATCAATTATTAAATGTTTCCAACATTATGTAAAATATAATGATCAAGGGTTTTGTTGAATGTTGGATATCATGGTCACTTTATAAAAATAAGTAAAATTTTGGTGATTAGAAGAAGAGTAGGGGGAGCACCAAAAATGTCACTCGATACATGTCCCCAAAATAATCTCAAAGAAAAAAGATCACTGGATAAAAAACTCATTGTACTATAAAAACCATGAGTATTTTCATGTAACTTTGTTTACATAAAGGTTTCATGTCAGTTGTGTAAGGCTACCAGTTTAGTTTTTGAGTTTTTGTAAATGTAGTGGAAAATTTTATATGGTTAAATCCCAAAATTCCTTACATAGGGGTAGTATTCCAACTACGTAAATGTAACTACATTTGAGTAGCGATAGATAATAGATGGATCATTTATGGTGTTTCTTAATGATTAATACAACGATGTTACAAAATAGAGGGCAGTATAGAGCCACCAATATATTGATGTTTGAGTGGTGGTATAGAAATGAATCCACAATATCAAACAAACTGAAGATGTCATAGTAGGATACATACTTTATAATATGAAACATGTGATAAAAACTCACAAAAAACCATTTATTTGGGAAAAATTTACCAGATAGTAGATGACATAATATAAGGACAAATCATTTATATGGTCAATCTGTAGGTAATATCTAATATTACAATGTCATAGAGTGACCTGGTAAAAGGGATAACTTCTCATCAAGTCCATTACACACATTTTCATCAAGTGGAATTTAATTGTATGGATGAACCTCATAAGGGAAACACAATTATTTTTTTCATGAATATATATTTATTTTACTAATTATGATAATAAATAAGGGGAAAATCAAATGGATGGAAAATTTTAAACAAAATCCTAAAAAAAAACTGCCATATTGTGTACTTAAGATTCCTTGAATATATTTTTAATGATGATTTATATCTAATATATCAAATTAAATTATATTTCTATGGTTAATAATGCATTTAGAAGTTTCATAAAAATGATTTTATAAATATTTGATGAAATTTAGAATTTAATGTGTTGTAATGAAGGATTATAAAGAAACATGAATTCTTTAAAATTATTGGATGACTTCCTATGAGATATTATTTAGTGGGGAGTCAAATTTCCATTCCATCCAATTATATTTTGATTTCACCTATATATGTTGTGTGAGTTTAATATGAAATATTTTACTATTCATTTGTATCAGATAGTCAAATAGAATCTAAAAATTATCAAAAAAAATATACTAGAATATGATCCACCCACCAGAGTTTTCAATAATGTTAGTTTTCATATTAATTTGTTGAAGAAGGGAATAACCAAAAAGAGTAATCAGATAGTGATTCATATATGAGTAAATAGATATAGATTTCGATATTACTTACCTAACATTATTTTATTTCTGACATAGGATAAAGATTCCTTATAGGTATTGATGCATGGTATTTTTTATTATTATACATAACACATGTCAAATAAATATTTTCATTGTTAATTTGGTGCACCTAAATGATAATTCAAGATGGATACAAACCATATAGGGAAAATTGGATGGGTATTCATATAAATAAAATTTCATAGAACTAATTGAATGGAATTAGATTTCATTGTATGAAAATTATATATAAAAACATAAAACATTATTCTAATCCATATAAATGGAATCCTAATGGGTTCCCCCAAAGATACATTTACTCTATATCATTTCACAGGGATATACATTGTATTAATGGGAGGATTATTTACCATATTAATGTAATAAATAAGGGAGAAATTTATCATGTGATCATGAAGAATATTATAAGAAACATGATACATAATAATATATCATGATTTGGAGAAAATGAGGCATATCGTATAAAAAGAACATATATCATAACATGAAAATTTGACTACAAAATTTAATGAATGAGTTTTATATCAAAATAATTTATTAAAAAGGTGTTAAATGACATGATAATTACATATTTCCTATCCCACAAAAATGGAATACCTCTTTAATATTTTTAAATCCCTAAATGAATAACTATATTTTTTATTTTCTTGAATAATAATGGGAATGGGAGAAGTTTTGGTAATCAAGAAATGATAAAAGATATTTTTTAATGTAAAATAGAGAAATAATATTTGTATCATGATGAGTATAACAAAATGATTAATAAAATTGAAATTATAGGGAACAAAATAGCCCCATAGATAAAAATTAAAACTATGATGGTATAAGTGAGAGTGAAAAAAATTAACATTTAGTATACGTACTACAAAAGAAATATGAAAAACCTGCTTTTTATTACACAATTAAACAGAATTTATTACATAAAATGTACATGATAAAACATAGAAGATCGAGAGGTCTAGTGTCTTTGGGGTTTAAGATCATTACATAACAACATAAAACATGAAATACAACATCTTTATTGAAAACATCCTTTACATGACCAATACATTCCCTCGTAATTATCATTTCATGGGATAAACTGAGGACATGCATAAGAAAAGGGTGAGCTATACTTCTATAGCTATAAAAAACCACCCTCCTCCTACCCTTCAGGTAGGTTTCAAGCAGACAGAACATGAAAAATGTACATTCCCTTGTGGTTTTGGGCTTGTATTATGTCCCCTTTATTCTTTAAATTTGTATTTTACTCTATTTAGTTATCTTAGTGATATTTGAGGTTTACTTTTGTGTTTTCTTTCAACAGTTTGAGCTTTATGCATGTGTACATGTGTAAAGCTAAATGCCTTTCTGTTTTAGGATATTCCAATTTCGTGCTAGTCGCTAGCCCCTTGCCTACAAAAGGCGGTCTTGGGGTAGTCAAGGCATGAGCCCTGGGGACATTTCATGAAAATAACACCACTCATATAGATTATATGGATTCATTGATATATCACGGAGGATAAATGGGAATTAGAGTTTTAATTTCAATCATAATGGTGTGTGTTGTTTTACTAAGAACTGCTACATACATTTAATGATCATGTGATATCATTATTGGTGAATAATAATTATATCCTATGTTGTGGAATATTCAAACACCCCCTTTGTTTTTATTTGATATGTTATTTTTGTGGAAAATTAAAAAAACCATGATTGTTTACCATTACAGTTAGGCAAGGGACTAAAAAATTATACTCATCTACCATTATGCATGATGATTTATTGAAGGTATATGTGGGTAACTGTTGGGAAAAAATCCCTCAAGGTAACATTGAAGTATTTTTGGGTTGATTGTGTTTGTTGACAAAGTAGGTTTCCATGGATAATTTTCGAGTTCTCGAGAACTTGTTGACACTCCTTGTTGACAAATAACGATGACAAAGGAAAGGACGATCTAGAGGCGGTACAAAAGATCATTACAAGGTGGCGCCATTTCCCAGTGTTTGCCAAATTTTTGGGGTCCAAAATTTGGAAGTTTGGTGAGCATCACGAAAAGTGGATATCCTTGAAGATTATATTTTTATATGGAAAGGGCATGAATTTCGTGAAGAAAGAATGCATGGATTGGATTTTGAGAAGACCGGAAAAATGGAGGCGGTGATGCTTCGCGATTACGTCAAACTTCGCGAACGACAGAGTTGAAGCGCATTGCGGAAGTGAAGGGCTTCGTGAGGGAGCTTCGCGGCGAAGGCACGAAATAATGTTGATGGTGATGCTCCGCGATTACGACGAGCTCCGCGATCCGAAAATTGCCGACGTGCTTCGCGATTTGGACAGAATTCCGGCGGAAACTTCGGAGCTTCTCGATTTGAGATGACGTGACGTTGACTTCGCGTGGAAGGGTTAAGGGTCGGTGGAATCGCCTATAAATAGAGGCCGACCCCCTTGAGAGAAGTAGAGAGAATTTTCAGAGAAAATATTTTTCTCTCGTATTGCGAAGGAGGTTCACGGAGCCAGTGTGCTTCGTGAAAGAGGAGCTTCGCGGCGGCTATTGTAGCTCCGCGAAACCTGCGAGCTCTGCGTTGGATTAGTAAGATTCATGAGGGAAGTTGCTTTGCGATGGCTTGAGCTTCGCGAAAGTGTTTCGCAAAAAGGTAGGAGCTTCGCGAAGGCTTTTTTGAGCTTCGCGAAATTGGGAGATTCGCGAAGTAGGGTGCTTTGTGAAGGTGTTTCCAAAAGGAATTTCCCAGTGTTCAGAGGCAAAGAGGTATTCATAAGTGGATGAAATTTGGACATTAACAGAGCATCCATCATCAGTTAAGGATGCGTGCATTCATGCAAATGAAGGGACCTACCGGTCTATAAACTGTGAGTGGATTCCCTTCTAGAGCAGTGAGCTTAGGAAGAGGAAGTAGGTGATCCTCTCCACCGGCAGTGAGCCAGAGAGAGAGAAACAGGGAGTGAACCATGGGAAAATAGTGAGCTGACCCTAAACCTTGCAAAGGCAGTGATCCTGGGACAGAGTGACTATACCCGAACATTGTAATCCACAGCTAGTGAAGTATAGTGGAATTTGGTACGACCGACAACTTGTCGACATATGCTTCTTGGACGTAGACCTTAGCGGTGAACCAAGTAAAATTGTTGTGTCATGTGCTTGCTTTACTTTATGTTTACATTGTGAAACAGGAAAGAGAGATAAGAGTGTTTTTCTTAACATCGAAACAAGATCAGAATGGGCGTTAATTTTAAATTAGCCATACCCTGATTCACCCCCCCTCTCAGGGTATTCAGCCTTGTGGACCTAACAATAACTTATTTATTATATGAGTTTTTTAATGGTAAAATAAATACTATATAAGGTTATGGTGGATTATTTTCACTATATAAGGGTCTCCCCATCTCCCCATATGGGTTTTAAGGGATTTGTGTAAGGGTAATACTTTGTTTACATAATATTTATAAGGGTGATAAATATGATGTGTATAGATGAGCTAGACTTTCTAATGGGGTTTTAAGGGAAACCTTTGACTATGTAAGGGAATGAATAATATCATATATATTGTGTAAGGATTACTTGGGAGATGCATAAGGGTATCTCCTTGTTTCTAAATCGATCATAAGGGTAGTTCTGTCACTGAATAAGTGTAATATATTTTTCCTAATGGATTCATAAGGGTAGCTCATAATTTATAAATAGTGTCTAAGGGTATGTATGAGTTTTATATGGATAACCCATTATTTACGAGGGTTATATATGGGTATCCCATTACCATCATATGGCACATATATCTTATATATGGGTAAAATCTTATGACCCTTACCCAGCTCCAATTATGAAAAATTTATTTTTTTACCCTCCTTTTTCTCCCCTTCTTCAATGTTCCACCTTGTAACTTGTTCTCATCATTTGAATAGAAAACAAATATGTATTAAAATTAATTTCTATTTTTAATCTCATGACTCATATCAATGATATATTTAACCCCTCTATAATTTAAAATTTTTTAATTTAAAAATTAAATTGTAGATTGAATTTATGGGATTTAATTTTAGGAATCAGTACACCAATTTATTCTTTAATAATTTAAAAGCATTGCACTCCATTATTTTGGGGTGATAATTTTGATTTTAAGTGGACTATAAATTGATATGTTCATATTTGGTGAAAAATAATAAATAAAATATGATTTCTTTTTATAGTTTCTAGGAAATTAAGAATCTCACCCACTATCATCTATTATTTATTATCATGTTCTCATAAAAAAAATCGAGTATGATTTCTATAAAATATTTTCATATTCAATTTGTTAAATTATCATTCCAAGGATTAATGAAAAAATGAAATTTATTTTTTAGTATGATAATTTACTAAAAAAATGAATAATAATAATAATAATAATTAATTTTCTACATAGATTATTCTTGAGATATAAAACTATTATCATATACCAAATACTAATTTTCCATAATGATTAATTGGTTAGAACATGATTTATCTTAAATTGATAATTTTGGAAATATATTGGAACAAATATATATATTTTTGGGGTTTTTCATTTTTTATGGAAAAATAATTAACGATCCTTTGTAATATTTTAACAATATTTCATACATTTATTTAAAAAATTCATTTTTTCAGAATATTGTTATTATATAGGTGACTATAAAATGTTGTTGGATGGAAAAACTATCTTTAACAATGTTAAAAACATTTCTATAATTTCCAATAAAACAAATAAATTATTAAATGTTTCCAACTTTATGTAAAATATAATGATCAAGGGTTTTGTTGAATTCTGGATATCATGGTCACTTTATAAAAATAAGTAAAATTTTAGTGATTAGAAAAAGATAGGGGGAGCCCCAAAAATGTCACTCGATACATGTCCCCAAAATAATCTCATATAATGAAGATCACTGGATAAAAAAATCATTTTACTATATTAACCATGAGTATTTTCATGTAGAGTTGATTACATAAAGGTTTGATGTTAGTTGTGCAAGGATACTAGTTTAGTTTTTGAGGTTTTATAAATGGAGTGGAAACTTTTGTGTGGTCAAATCCTAAAATTACTTACATAGGGGTAGTATTCCAAGTACGTAAATGTAACTACATTTGAGTAGCGATAGATAATAGATGGATCATTTATGGTGTTTCTTGATGATTAATATAATGATGTTCCAAAATATAGGGTAGTATAGAGCCACCAATATATTGATGTTTGAGTGGTGGTATAGACATGAATCCACAATATCAAACAAACTGAAGATTTCAAAGCATGATTCATAATTTATAATATGACACATGTCATAAAAAGTGACAACAATAAATAAACCATTTTTTTGGGAAAAAATTACTTGATATAAGATGATATAATATAAGGAAAAATCATTTATATGGTCAATATTTAGGTAATATCTAATATTACAATGTCATAGAGTGACCTGATAAAAGGGAAAACTTCTGATCAAGTCTATTACACACATTTCCATCAGGTGGAAATTCATTGTATGGATTAACCTCATAAGGGAGACAAAATGATGTTTTTCATGAATATATTTTTTTTACGAATTATGATAATAAATAAGGGGAAAAATAAAATGGATAGAAAATTCTAAAAAAACCTAAAAAAAATCTGCTATACTGTGTACATAAGATGCCTTGAATATATTTTTAATACTGATTTTTTGATGATACATAAATAATATATCAAATTATATTATTTTTATATGGTTAATAATTCATTTAGAAGTTTCATAAAAATGATTTTATAAATGTTTGATGAAAATTTTAATTTAATGTGTTGTAATGAAGGATTATAAAGAAACATGAATTGTTTAGAATTCTTGGATGGATTCCTATGAGATATTATTCAATGGGGAGTCAAATTTCCATTCCATCCAATTATATGTTTATTTCACCTATAAATATTGTGTGAGTTTAATATGAAATATTTTACTATTCATTTTTATCACATAGTCAAATAGAATATAAAAATTATCAAAAAAATATACTAGAATATGATCCACCCACCAGAGTTTTGAATAGTGTTAGTTTTCGTATTAATTGGTTGAATAAGGGAATAACCAATAAGAGTAATTATATAGTGATTCATATATGAGTAAATAGATATAGATTTTGAGATTACCTACCAAACATTATTTTATTTCTGACATTGGATAAAGATTCCTTATAGGTATTGATGCATGGTATTTTTTATTATACATTACATATGTTACAAAAATATTTTCATTGTTAATTTGGTGCACATGAATGAAAAATCAAAATGGATACAAACCATATAGGGAAAATTGGATGGGGATTTATATAAATAAAATTTCATTGAACTACTTGAATGTAATTAGATTTCATTGAATGAAAATTATATATAAAAACATAAAACATTATTCTAATCCATGTAAATGCATTCCTAATGGGTTCACCCAAAGATACATTTACTCTATATCATTTCATAGGGATATACATTATAGTAACGAGTTGATTATTTACCATATTAATGGAATAAATAGGGGAGAAATTTATCATGTGATCATGAGGAATATTATAAGAAACATGATACAAAATAATATATCATGATTTGGTGAAAATGAGGCATATCATAGAAAAATAACATGTATCATAACATGGAAATTTGACTACATCATTTAATGAATGAGTTTCATGTCAAAATAATTTATTAAAAATGTATTTAATGACATGATCATTACATATTTCTTATCATACAAAAATGGAATATCTCTTTAATATTTGTAAATCCCTAAGTGAATATATTTTTTTATTTTCTTGAATAATAATGGGAATGGAAGAAGTTTGGTACTCAAGAAATGATAAAAGATATTTTTTCATGTAAAATAGAGAAATAAATTTTTTATCATGATGAGTATAACAAAAGGATTAATAAAAATGAAATTATAGGGAACAAAAATTCCCCATTGATAAGAAAGTCAAACTATGATGGTATAAGTGAGAGTGAAAAAAATTAACATTCAGTAGACATACTACAAAAGGAATATGACAACACTACTTTTTATTACACAATTAAACATAATTTATTACATAATAGTTACTTGATAAAACATAGAAGATCGATAGGTCTAGTGTCTTTGGGGCTTAGGATCATTACATAACAACATAAAACATTAAATACAACATATTTATTGAAAAATTCCTTAACATGACCACTACATTCCCTCGTACTTAGCATTGCATGGGATAACCTGAGGACATGCATAAGAAAAGGGTGAGCTATAAAGCACAGTAAGGGAATAGTCATGGAATAACATAAGGAATACAATACATGTTAGACAATAGGCATATCAATAGATCATAGAGTGAAGCATAAACATAAAGTCATGCTAAAGCATGATAATCATAACATGGAAATGTGGCAACAACACTTAACAAGGAATTAGCATGATCCAAGGCTCATTGCACATGGAGCATGAGTAAACCCTCATTGCACATGAAGCACGAGTATACCTTCATTTCACTTGAATTAGCATGATTACACACCCATTGCACAAGACTTATCATGATACTATACTTTACCCAATTCATTGGAGCTCCATCAGGGTGTTCCCTTCTTAAACATTTCATTTCATGCATAAGTGTGCCACATGGATCATAAAACATTGAATCATTCAACATAATATTTTATTCCATGATAAAAAAATGTGGAATACATACATTAAACTCTTTAAACAATAAGTAAATGTGCATAAAGTTGAATACCCTTGATAGAGAAATAGTATGTTATTACATCACTATTGGGTCATTATGATGTCATAAAACACATTATATATTTAAACGGTATTTAATTTTTACCCAAAAATTAGACTGCCTCAGAAAATTATGAAAAATTCACTGTTGGATAATTTCGAAGTCTTGAATCCAGAAATAATATTCATTTTATCTAAATAATTTTCAAAATATATCAATTTTCACTTTTAAAAAAACCATCATTTATAAAAAAATTCGTGGGTTTTGAAAAAAAATGGCTTTCAAACCTTATTAAAAATTACAATTGCATTCATAAAATTATACAATCATTTATATTTAATAAAAATTAATTTAATAATAATAATATTTTATTATTATATAATTTAATTAAAAAATCCATTAATTCATCAAAATAGATTTCTTAGGTGAAAATTAACTATAAATACTATTTGTGCTATAAAAACTATTTACAAGTTAACAATAATAAAATGAAAGTATATTCATTATTATATACAAAAATAAAGTACACAACCATAGTACTGGGGTCTTGTTACATAAACCCATATAACAGCCACATAAGACCGAAGAGTAAGGTGTGCGATGGTGACAAACTCTTGGGGTGCCTCGGATAACATTGCTCAGGTGGTAATCTCTATCAACTTCCACTTCTCTCATAGGCGGTCTCGCTCTAGCTTGACATATTCAAGATCGGCTTGGTCTTGGTCAAGAGAGAAGCCCAAAGATGCAACCTCCATTCTGAGCTCTGACAAATGGGCTTCATATGGGGAATGTCTATTGGATGAGGCCATCACTTCCTTTGTCTGAGTAAATTGGATTTGTTAAAGCCATATATTTATACTAATAATGTGATCACCGTTAAACGACTATATTAGAAACAGTCACAATTTTTAACAGTATTTCAAAATAAAAAAACATAAAACCAAAGAAGTTGAAATTTTATATAAATACTTTACATAAAGATTCATTTAATTATATCAAGAGGGAATTTTTTTAATGAGTGTTTGGGTCTTTACAAGGAACATAAATGGAAAAGAGAAGTGATTATTACACTTAGCAAAAAGAGTTTCTCCTACTTTATGATGATGGAGGATTAGGGGCTTAAAACATCATTGGGGGAATTTTTGGGTGAAAAATTAACCATCACATCATGAGTAAGATATTTGATTTAAGGGGAAGAGAGAATTTGGTGGGTTTTTGTTGAAAGAGTTGTCGAATTGTTTTATAATGACAAAATATATGTTTTGAAATCTAGGTTGTGGAGAATTAAAAACCATTTTATTACTCTAGGTTGTTTATCATGTTTTTGGACATTTGAATAATATTTTATGATAGTTTAAAACATTTTTACCATAGTCAATTTTTTAATTCTTCTTTTGACATGGAGAAATAAAATTTTGAAAAATATTATTTTTGAAAACAAATTATCCATTTTAGACATTGGAAATTCACGTATTAGTTTGAAAATTGATATATATATATATATATATATTAAAAAACATAACATAAATAAAATATCATAATTTAGGGTATGGATTGTGTTTAATGAATTATTATATCATTATAGAATAAACATGAAATCATAAAATATTTCAAAAAACTAAAAATGTATTTTTATTACTTTTTGAAGAAATAATGTAATTTAGAAAAATCTGAAAAATTCATCATAACCTAATTTAAAAGTTTTGATTCCAAATATAATATTTTTTTATTAAAATAATTTACTAAATATTATTATTTTAACTTTTAGATATCAATATACTTATTTATTAAAAAGTTGTAGTTTTTACGACATAGTATTATTTTTTACACATATAAAAATATACATTGAACTTATACAAATAATTAATAATTTATATTTAAATAGGTTAGTTATCAAATATAACATAATTAAAGCCATTTTTATTTGATATACCTTTTTTTATAAAATCATTTATATTTTTTAAATATAATTTTTTTATTTGATTGAAAAATTCAATTTATCATATTCAACTTACCTAAAAATATATTGTACCAAAACATATTATTCCCAAAATTGTTTCAGATAATAGTAATTTTATTTATAATTGAAAAATTAATCTTTATGTAACTAATTATTAGACACTTAACCCATTTTTACACTTGTGTGAGCCATATGGGTAAGGTATGTGGTGGAGATAGTTTCATGGGATGGGAGGGCTAATATTGACCAAGTGTTTATCTCCAATAACATGAACTTCTCCTCATACAATTTAATTCAAGACACACTTGTAAGATCCTATCATGGGATCCTTCTAGTGAGAAATACTTGGATTCTACTTCCATGTCATATTTTGACAAGTGGTCATCAAATAACTTGACACTATTGGTCGAGGATATCATTTCTCCTTTCTTTATCGAATTTCCATTTCAATTGATAATTATAAATATTAGTTATAATAAAAAAGTTATTACAAATGGTTATAGTTCCCATTGGTCCAATAAAAAAATAGTTATACTGACTAATAGTCAAATTAATTAAATGGTCATATTACTATTCCAATGATCACATTTCTCTCTATAAATACCACTTATTTTATTCACTCTAAATTAACAAAAATATATGAAAACATTATATATTAATTTTCTTAAACCTTTATTGGATTAATAATATATTTTTTCATTTCAATAGTGTTATCCATGGGGGGTGGTGATTCTAGTAGATTATGGTGATCCATATTTTCCCATTATAGATTTTTTATAATTTTTTTTCCAAATTGTAATGTTTCGAATTTTCCATTGCTTCATAGATGAATTACTTAATGATCATTATTAATGATATATGGATTTTAAGTTTATCTATTATTCATACATGTGTAATATTATCTAATATAACACACAATTGTTTATGAATTATATATAATTTTAAAATCCAGAGATAGTACATTCATCAACCAATTATAAATTTAATCTGTGAAATATAGACTTATATTCTCGATTGAGAATAGGTTACGGTAATTCTGATTCATTATTTACACTAGTTCCCATGTTACCTCTATATACTTATGGTTCCTTCACAACCCTTTTACAAGTTGAGTTTACTTATGGAACATAACATTGTCTCTCTAGTCCAATATCTCTCTTGATTTTCATCATAAGAGATGTCATGTTCCTATTGTACAACCTCTTGATTTAGTAAATGTGAGGGATCAGGTATGTATATCCTCAAGGGAGATGCATGGAATATATCTTTAACTAGAGTTTTATTTTTTGGAAGTGAAATATGATATTCCATAATTCAATGTGATCAAATAATTCAAAGTGTGTAGTGTACCTTTGGATAAGAAGCCCTTTATTTACAAATCACATGACTCTCTTCCATGTTTATATTGCAGTGAAAAAATTGTACCCAACAAAAAAAATTATGTAACATAATTTGTTGTAAGAATATATCTTCTAAAAATTCTTAGAATATTTTATTTTTTGTTGGGTGGAATGATACATTTATTGTATCCCTTCCACAGGGCAAGGCCCATAAAGATTCATGTCAACAATATCAACCCAAAAAGTAGGATTAATAAATTTATTCTCATATATAACATCATACAGTGTCATTTAAATTCTCAATTGTATAGTTTTATTTTTTGAGAACTCATATAATGGGTGTCATTGGTGACATCCACATATAATTTACATTGATCATGTTATTATCATGTCCTCAAGTGTATTAATAGACCTTATAGATTTACAAGTAGTTTAGGGGTGATTTTCCATAATGATATTCAATTCATTATTTAGAAAAAAAGTTTAATAATTGTCTAGAATTTATATGTGATACTTGGATCGTGATCTGAAATGATAGATAGAGTCACTATATGTAGCCTCACAACATCCCTTATGTATTTCATGGAATTTTGGAAAAAGATAAATCAAAACAATTGATATTAAATGTAATGTCATGGTGATTCGTTCCACTATAACCTATATCACAATTATTTCATTTCATGCCCTTTTGAGACCAGGGAATAATTACATAGTTATATTGTCCCATCTCCTTGTTGGTATGGGTAGTGGTTGAAATACCCCATAAGAATATTTTCTCTTTTTGACACCCCAAGAACCACACATGATAGTATTAAATATATGTTTTTATATTATCCCAACAATAATGATCATGAAGGTCCCTATACATTTTATTGGTTTTAGGATATATAGATAATATCAATATTTGAGCTTCATCAACTTTCCCATTCGTTATATTTGAAATATATTGGTCACATAACCTTTTTAGAAATATCATTTTAGGGTCTTGGTCCATATTGAATTCATGAAACTTATCATTCATCATAATATCAATATTCCTATACATCAATGGATAATTTGTTTCATCTCTCTTGAAATTAACTAGTAATGATGGGAGAGAAGTAATTTGGTAAATGACTTATAATGACCATTACTTTATGATTCACATTTCAAACTCTACTAGGTTATTGGATAATAGATCTCTATAAATCCTTATCATTTCCAATAAAATAATATCTTTCATAATAAATACATTTGTGGAAATGTTTATTCTTCTAGGGAGATATTGAACTAAATAGTCATAGTCATAAAGAAGATATAACAATCCCTTTTCTATCATGTTTAGTTCCTTCTAAAATAATATATAATTCCGACTTTGGTGGTATATGTATATATAAAATTTCTCCCCATAATGGTTGGTCCACTATATCTTCAGATAAAAACTGATTAAATTTAACTCTAGGTCATGTGTAGGATAATTTTTCACAGAAGTCATTGCCTATCATGAAGAATAAGAGAGCATAATTTCATTTATTATGTGGACTCATACAAGGACATTCATATATGATTCACTATAAATAAAAATTTATTCATTTATAGATTATACATTTAACACATGTGTTATAACCACTAACGTCTTTGTTTCATGGAAACACTACTTTCTATTATTTTTCTGAATGAACATAACTTCATTTCAAGTTAACATGTATAGTGGATTAGTAATTAATGAATCATTTGTCTAAAACATCATATAATATCCTAATAAAACACGGAAAAATTGAATCTCATTTACTATTTATGAATAAAAAAACCCGACTAATGCCTTTCTCATTGTATGGTTAATTGAGATTCCTTCATTGTTTACATGTTTTCCAAATAATGAAACTTTTTGAATTTGGAATTTAGGTTTTTTTATTTTTCTAAATACCCTCATCTTCCTCAGAGTATTAAATATAAACATTTAATGATCCTTATTATCCTTTAGTATTTTGAAACATATAATTATTTAAACAATAATCTATAAAATGTATTCTTCTTGGTGGTGGATAAAGATATTATTAACAAAATCCATAAGTATAAAAGGTGAATTCATCAACATGATTAACATAGAAACAAACTCATGTTTCCCATATCTTATTTAGAAGTTTGTGTTTGAAATATTTTCTTTCATCATTATATATTTATGATATGTATATCATATATAAATATAAGAGAATAATTGAGCCCCTAAAAGTTGGTAAAATAAATTGTCAATTACTGGGAGAGGGTATTTTTTCATCAGTATGATCCTGTCAAGATCCATATAGTCATTTCATACATGAATTGATCCATCCATATTATATACAATGAGAATATGTTCTCCCCATGTATGAAATCATGGTTAGATAATTCCATCCAACAGAGGATCTTGATTATTTTTAATTAATTCCTATAACAACATATTTTTCATTCTACATGGTTTCTTTGATTTTGTTTTGGATCTAGGAATGAGATTAATGGAGAAATAAACCTATCTTCCTAAAGGAGGTCTATGTAACACTTAAGGAAATATGTCAATTTATGCTTGAATGATGGGGACATTATCTATCATTGTACTTTTTTTCCTTCTCCCCCATCATAGAACATTTATGTAATGAATGATATTAGAGGTGTTTCTAGAAAATGATAAGATGAGGTATCTATCCATTTAAAATACATATAGGTTGTCTATTCAATAAAAATAATATTTCCTTTCTCTTATAGTTTATCATATCAATATTCATTGATTGATACCCCATTCATAGGGTATGGTCAAATATCATTGTGGGTATGACTAATAATTTTTCAATGATATTTTAGTCACCAAAGTCAACAATAGAGTTTCTATTAACTAATGATGGAAGGATAATCCATCACGGTGACATTAATTATAATCCTACTACTATAGGAGTATAGAATAATCTTATATTCAATGAAATCATGGATGAGATAAAGCAATTCAATGAACCTAAATAAAACTCTATAATTTTTGGCCTTGATAGAACAACAATTGTACCTTCCACAACATCATTTTTACCCTCAACATCACCCGTCATTATTTTAAATGTCCAACCATACTTCCTTACAATATGATGATGATTATCCTGATTTTCCACCATTAAATTTTAATATTTATTTCTAATTGAAATGTTCCCATGATTTCCACACTGGAAGTATTATAAATTTGACTAGGCTTAAACCATCTTCCTATTGTCATTAGTATTAAGAAAATGAGGATTCACCATAATATGATAGAGCAGAGATATATTTCCATATCTTTATTGAATCTGTAACATTATACAATCATGAAATAAATTCGTCAAATTATTGTTTCCACATTAGTTCCACATGGAATGTAACACATTCTTTCCTGTACTACCATGAGAAAAATTATCCCAAAAGTTTAAATCCATTTATCTCTTATTTTCATTTGACACAGATGACTATTATGTCTCTTAAAACACAAATTAAACTTCTATATAACTCCAAACTATCTTTTAATATCCTTCATAGTCTCCATATTTCAAATTTCTCAGCGAATAGGGTCTCAAACAACTAATGAATTTAACCATGTTTCCAGTTGTATATATAAGAAATTGAGAGTTTTATAGAGAATGTATTTTAAATATAATTTCATAGAATCCCACTGATTTATTTTTCTTTTTGTTGACCTCACCTATTTTGATAATATCACTTATGTTTTAATATGTTGATAATCCCAAATAATGTTCATTTATATATTAATTACTATTCATTCTACTTTGAAATAACTCTAACTCAATCGGGATGTGTTTTGCATAGAACAGATAAGTGTTAAGTCACTGATATGCTCAAAGCTACTGATACAGACTTACCGGTACTTAGTCTACTGATAGACATAGTCACCGATAAGCAAAGGTCACCGATATACAGAGCTACCGGTATGTATAAGTCCACTGGTAAGCACATGTCACTGATAGATCCAGTCTACCTATACAGATGAGATACTGGTATGAATTCCACCGATACAGACAACTACCGATAGAACAAGTCAACCAGTGTGCATAAGTCCACCGGTATGCACTTAATCACTGGTACATAATAGAGCTACCGGTATGCGCAGGCTACCGATACAAAAGTCTACCGATACAAAGAGATACTGATACAAAGAGCTACCAATAAAAAGAGCTACTGATACAACGAGCTACTGATACAAAGAGCTACTGATACAAAGAGATACTGATACAAAGAGCTACCGATACAAGCAGAGCTACCGATAGAAGGAGTAACTGTTACAAGTCGACCGTTACAAGCACTCTGCTGCTTAAACTTTTATGCCATATTTAAATTATAATAACGGTCATATTTGCTCAATTTAATGAAACTATCATTAATTAATGTGGTTTGTTGGAATGTTAGGGAACCGTACCTAGTACACATGAAAAGGAAATCATTCCCATTGCTGGAGCTGAAAGCTATAAAAGGAAGGAAAAATGTTGTGCAAAACAGTGCGAAATAAAGGCTGAAGAGTGCTGAAAAGTGGTGAATACACACAGAAAAGAAAGGCTACATCCATACTGCAAGAACACTATACATACACGAATCAATTCATTCAATAAGAGAACACAAGCTGAACTTTAGTCAAGGAGTGAAGAACTACAACGATCACTTCATGCACTCAAGTTGATCAAACTGAACTTGAAGAAAACAACCCTCTGTTTTTCAGAAAAAAACCAGAGAAGGACTCAAAAGCATTCCTAATTAATAAAAGGAGTTCAGATCTACACTTCAAATCACTAGAGAATTCTAAAACTCAAATCTACTCTCTCAGTGATTCTTTTATTTACATTTTGATCTGTGTGCATACTCTGTACATTTTATACACACACCGTCTCCTGAGCTAAGCTAAAGGATTTCTAAATCCTTACACAAACCTTCTATAACTCTCTTGTATCCCACTATGGATAGTGGTAGAGGTCAAGTAGGGCCTGGACAGCCAGTGTGTTGTTGTTTTTGTTTTCCCACGAAGAACTGTGCTAGAGGTCTTAGTACCTGGACAGTCTTTATACTGTTGTTTACCCCGATCTAGGGTGTGGATCAAATTTATATAAATTGTTTGAGAGGACTAAGTCTCAGCTTGAGACTGAACCTCTTGGTTACATCTGTTGTGCATCTTAGATTAAGTCTAAAGTAGACTATATATATTTTATATTCTGCTGCCAATTACTTTGAAATTCAAACTTTTTTAAAGTTACTTTGATAGTTAATATAGCAAGTGTTTGTATGTACTGTAAATAATTAGGTTAGCTTAAAAAGTTAATTAATCTTCAGATTAGATTAACTGATAACTAATCAATCTTTTGATAATCTAACTGACACTTTATAGTTTTACAAATTCACTACAGATTATCTTGTTATTCAATTTGGGGGATTTTAATATGAATACTTTTAACCGAAATTTTTAATTGGAACTCAATTCACCCCCCTCTTGAGTGTCCACTCCGGCCAACATTTGGTATCAAAGGATTACTTGTTTATCAATTGATTTCCAAACACTCTGTTTTTCAACTGTGATTTTAGTTGTATCTCAAAGTTCTTAAATTTATATTAGTTCTAAATTTTATCTTTTTAAATATATTTGCTAAAATCTAACTATGGAAAATAGATTAGAAGGTGCTGCTACCAACCGGACACCTTTCTTTAATGGTACAACTTATTCCCAGTGGAAGCTTAAAATGAAAATTCATTTAGAGAGTATGGGATTTGATATCTAGACGGCTATAGAAACTCAATATAAGATTACAGAGACTGTTAGAACTACTTGGGATGAACCTACTAAGATAGATTACAATAATGATTGTAAAGCAATGAATGCCCTATATTGTGCTTTAAGAGATGAAGAATTTAATCACACATCTTCTTGTAAAACTGCTTATGAAATCTGGGACACTTTGGCTATTTCCCATGAGGGAACATCCAATGTCAAAGAAATGAGACTGAACACCTATACTATTAAATATGATAATTTTAAAATTAAGTCTGATGAACATATTTCTGATATGTATCTCAAGTTCAATGTGATTGTCAACACTATGAGCTCACTTGGAAAAACTGTTCCTGCAAAGGAGCAAATCATGAGAATACTAAGATGTCTGATAGACGAGTGGAGGGGGACATCAGTTTCAATTAGAGAATCATGTGATATTGGTACTTTTCCCATTAAGGAATTAATTGGTAAGCTTATTATGTATGAAGAATAACTCAAAGTGAATAAGGAAGAAGATGATGAACCAAAAATGAAGTTAGTGGATTTTAATTCTACTACCTCGAGGAGCAAGGAAAAGGAGAAAGTACACATACCAACTGAAAGCTCAACAAGTGAAAGTTCAGATTCTGACAGTGATGCTGAAATGTCTCAGATAGCCAGGAGATTCAAGAAGTTATATAGGAATAATAAATTCTTCAGAAAATTTAATTATAAAGGAAAATATGACAACAAAGGTCATTGGAAGAAGGATTGGAAGAAGCCTGATAAAAGTGATGAAATTGTTTGCTATGAATGCAAAAGGAAAGGACATGTAAAAGTAGACTATCCAAAATTGAAGTTTAAAAAGAAACATGACTACAAGGGAAACAAGTATAAGAAAGATATGAAAGCAACTTGGAGTGCTTTAGAGGATAGTTCAACTGATTATGATTATACTTAGGATGAAAAATCTCAAAAGCTAACATGTGTTTCATGACAAACACGTCTGAGGAAGCTTGCTTAAAGAGTTCCCATAAGAAGATATGGTACTTGGACAGTGGATGTTCAAGGCATATGACTAGGGATTACTCATGTTTCAAAAGAATAATCAAAGTTGATGAAGGCCATGTCACCTTTGGTGATAATTTTAAAGGAAAAATCATTGTCCTAGGCTAGATTGGTAACACTGATTCGGTTTTAATTTCCATAGTTTTATTTGTTGATGGACTTAAAAATAATTTTTTAAGTATCTCTCAGTTTTGTGATGATGGTTTCAATGTTAAATTTAAAAGTGATTCTTGTAATGTTTTTAATTCTAAAAATGTTTTAGTATTTTTTTGCTTTGAGAAATGATAATGTTTATGCAGTTGATTTGAATTCTTTATCTAAACAAAACATTACTTGTTTAAATGCTTTTCATAAAGAGTCTTGTCTATGACACAGAAGATTAGGACACTGCAATGTTTATTAACTTAGAAAACTGACTAGGAAAAACATAGTTAGAGACTTACCTAAACTTGAATTCACAAATGACAAAGTTTTTAATCCCTGTGAAATGGAAAGCAACACAAAGTTTCTTTTAAATTAAATAAAGAAGTTTCAATTTCTCAACCTCTCGAGTTGGTTCACATGGACTTGTTTGGACCTTCTAGAGTTTCTAGTTTAAATGGGAAGAACTATGTCTATGTCTTAGTAGATGACTTTTCTAGATATACTTGGGTATACTTTTTATCTCACAAAAGTGAATCTTGTTCTTACTTTATTAATTATTCCAAGTTTGTAGAAAACCTTAGTGGACTTAAGATTAATACCCTGAGAAGTGATCCTAGTCGTGAGTTTGAAAATCATGAGTTTGAATCATATTTCTCACACAATGGCTATAATCACAATTTTTTTCCCTTGAACACCTCAGCAGAATGGTGTAGTAGAAAGAAGAAATATAACCCTTCAAGAGATTTCAATAACTATTCTTAATGAGTATGACCTTCCAATTTATTTTTGGGCTGAAGCTATCAACAAAACTTGCTATATTATAAATAGAGTCTTAATTAGACCTGTTCTTAAGAAGACCCCTTATTAATTATGGAATAATAGGGAACCTAATGTTAATTACTTAAGAGTTTTTTGTTTCAAAGTCTTTATTCTTAATACTAAGGATAATATTGAAAAATTTTCATCCAAGAGTGATGAAGGAATATTTTTAGGACATTCTTTAACTAGAAATGATTATAGAGTCTTTAACAAAAGAACCAAATGTGTGGAAGAATTTGTTCACATCAAGTTTGATGAAACTGATCCACATGAACCCAAATCTCCCATTAAAAGTCTTAAATAAGACTTTTCTGTTCTGGACCTTAATGATAAAATCAATGAACCTATTGTAAAGACATCTATTTCTATAAACTTTCCAGAACCTTCTTCTTTTGAACCAGAACCTACAGATGAACCTAAAATTTCTAGTCCTACCTTTACTAGATCAACTAGAATTCTAAATAATCATGCTTTAGATGTTGTTGTTGGTAATCTTGAAAGAGGGACACATACTAGAGCTTCTCTAAGAAACCGGGTTGAACATAAAGCCTTTATTTCATAGTTAGAACCTAAAAATGTCAATGATTCAATCAATGATATATTTTGGGTAATAGCTATGCCAGAAGAGCTAAATCAATTTGAAAGAAACAATGTCTGGGAATTAGTTGACAGACCTAAGGACACTTTGACCATAGGCACTAAATGGGTTTTTAGAAACAAAGTTGATGAGTCTAGAAAAATAGTTAGAAACAAAGATATGCTAGTTGCATAAGGTTATAGTCAAGAGGAAGGAATAGAATATGAGGAAACCTTTGCACCTGTAGCTAGATTAGAAGCTATAAGGATTCTACTTTCCTATGCTGCTCATCTGAATTTCAAGTTATATCAAATGGTTGTTAAAAGTGCTTTTCTAAATGGTTTTATAATTGAAGATGTTTTTGTTGAACAACCACCTGGATTTACTAATCCTCATTTTCCAAATCGAGTTTTCAAACTTTCAAAATATTTATATGGTCTAAAACAAGATCCATGAGCTTGGTATGATAGACTTAGTAATTTTCTTATTTCAAATGTTTTTACTAAAGGGATTTATGACCTAACTCTTTTTATTAAAAGAATTTCTAAAGATGTTTTGATAGTACAAATCTATGTTGATGATATTATATTTGGATCTTCTAAACATTCTTTATGTACAGACTTTTCTAAGAGTATGCAAAATGAATTTGAAAGGAGTTTAATGGGAGAACTCAAATATTTTCTTGGACTTCATGTTTTTCAAAATGAAAAAGGTATTATTTGGAATCAAAGTAAATATACATAGGATCTTTTAAAACGTTTTGGCTTGGATAGTATTAAGAAAAGTGATACACCTATGAGTACTATTTGTAAGTTGGATGCTGATGAAACTAATAAACCAATGGATCAAACCAACTACAGAGGTATGATTGGAAGCTTACTTTACCTTACTGCTAGTCGACCAGATATTATGTTTAGTGTGTGCATGTGTGAAAGATTTCAAGCTAATCCTAAAGTATCTCATTTGCTTGCTGTTAAAATAATTTTCAAATATCTTAAACATACTGTAAATTTAGGTTTGTTTTATCCAAAAGGACAATCATTCGATTTAATGAGTTATTCAGATGCTGACTTTTCTGGTTTATAGTTAGATAGAAAAATCACTTCTGGAACATGTCATTTTCTAGGTAAGTCCTTAGTATCATGGTGTAGTAAGAAACAAAATTTTGTTGCTTTGTCCACTACTGAAGCATAGTATATAGCTGCTGGTAGTTTTTGTGCACAAATTCTGTGGATGAAACACACTCTTTTGGACTATGGATATTACTTTAGACATGTTTCAATAAACTGTGATAACACTAGTGCAATTAATATCTCTAAGAATTGTGTGTCTCACACTAGGACCAAACACATTGATGTAAGACACCGTTTCTTGAGAGATCATTACCAAAAAGGTGATATTACTCTTGAATTTATAGGTACTAAACATCAATTAGCTAAAATTTTAACCAAACCTTTAATTTCAGATATGTTAGGTTACATTAGACATGAGTTAGGGATGTTTAACTCTCATCATTAGAAACCTCACCGTTAGAAACATCACCGTTAGAAACCTCACCGTTAGAAACCTCACCGTTAGAAACATCACCGTTAAAAACCTCACTGATAGATACCTCACCGGTATGGACCTCACCATTAGTATACCTCACTGTTAGGAATTCTCACCGGTATACCCCACCGTTAGTATGCACTGTTTTAAACTTCTGTTTTAGCCTCCGAAATTTGTATCGTTTATATTTTACTTATTATGTTTTATTAATTTATTTTACGATTCCTAAATGATAAAACACAAGTTTTTAACCTCTTTAGATCCACCTCAAGCCCTTTACCTTCAAGCCGTAACTCTCAAACCTTCTCTCAAACCCTAAGTCTCATGATTCGAACAATGGAAAGAGTGAAGAGACCTTTGGTCAGCACAAAGGAAGATGAGCCAAATGCAAAGAGACTCAAAGGAGAGTCTAGCAGTGGAATTGAAGTACAGAAACCTATGAACCCGCATCTCGCTCAGAGAAATATAGTAGTTGAGAAGGAACTATACACAGAATGGATGATGTCCATTGATTCGTTAGTTTTAGAAGTTTTGGAAGATCATAAATGGATAGAATGCTTCTCAAACAATAATGGCCCCTACTATTCGAAGTTGGTGAAACAGTTCTATGAGTTTGTAAGTTTTTAGAAATCAGAAGCTGAGAGATGAATGATTTCTTTTGTGAATAAGAAGGAAATAGCTTTTTCATCTATTGAGTGGGATGAATGCTTGAAGGTACCACATGAAGGAGAATTTGGTAATTTCTCTAAATCAACACCACCTACAAGTAACTTATTTAAGTATGAAACTGCCTTGGAGGAGTTAACAGGAGATGGCACACCTAAAAAGGTAGTGGTTGCTGAAATTAATGGAGAAAAAAAACTACTCTTCAAGTTTATTCAGCATGTTCTAAGTCCAGGGAGAGGGGATTTTTCAAATCTGAAATACCAGGAAATTTACTTGCTTTATTTACTGAGGCATGGTGTGAATTTGAATTTATACAAGCTGTTGATGACTCAAATAAGGGATATGATTAGAAAAAAATCAAAAACAAATGCCTTATTCTTTTCCAATTTGATCTTAGTTATGATCAAGGTGAAAGTAGTAGCTGAGTCTCAGGATGAGATAGTGGTGTTAAAGAACAACTTCTGTATCACAAGCACAATATGAAAGTATATGAATATCAATTGGAATCCATGGAAGAGAGAATGGGATAGTGATGATGAGAAGCTGTATGATAAGTATAATCCTGTGGATCATCCTTCTAGGCCTAAGGATGCGAGGGGTCTAGGTCTAGGACCTGATGAAGAAGAACCTAAGCACAGTGATGATATTGAGGAAGAGGAGACTTCTATAGCTGATGGAAGGGATTCAGACTTGCCCCCCAAGTCCTGTTGCTGAAATTATATCATCAGGAAAGGAAAAATTATTAGAAGAAGAAACACCTATTGATGAGGAAGACCAGCCAACCCTTGAGAATGAAGAAGAAAGAGAGAATGAATCTGAAGCCTCTGCTTCTATTTTCTCAAGTCTGAGTCCATTGATTAGAAGGTCAGTTGTGCCTATTAAGGATGTAGTGGGTGAGATGGAAGGACCTGTGCCTAATCCATAGGAGCCTCTTGCTGTTGCAGAGATGGAGTTGATTGTAGAGGATTCTTATGAGGAAGAAATACCTGCTGAGAATGCTATTGTTATACAAGAACATACACCAGTTGAGGTGGAGCATCCAACTAGGCCTGGCACTGTCTCAGTAGATAATGAAATTGAGGATTGGGTAGAAGAACCAGGTTTTGTGGTTTGTGGATTAGATTATCCTGATTATGATAATGAGGCATCCCTCAATAGACCAAAAGTCAGTTATGATATTCAGTCTAAGTTGTTATCTGAAGATGTGGTCAGAAGAGGTGATCTGAACAAGTTGAAGTCAGATCTTAAATCTAGTTTTGTTGAAGAAGTCAGAAGATTGTAAAGTTCACTGGTATCATCAATTCAATCAATTATGACTGACTCAGGGGCCAGTATTGTGTCTGAGAGAGCACCTGTAGTTGTGCCTGAAAATATGATCACCAAGGCTGATCTTGAATCCTTAAATGATGAGATGAAAGAGTCTTTTAGTGCTTATATTGCCAAGTTTAATCACTTATTTGTTGAAGAGATAAGCAATATGAAAAAGTCTTTTTAACTCTTTCTGGGTTGCAATATGTCATCCTCTATGACACAGATGATGGCTGAAATCAAGGCTTGTCAGAGTCAAGTATCTAGACCGACAGAGAACGTTGAAATTCTACAGAAATATGTTATCTCTTTGGAATCTTATATGAGTTCTAAATCCCAAGAAGACAAAGATTTAGCTTATGTGAAAATTGTTGTGAGCCAGATGGTATCAGTCTTTGAGGGATTTAAAACCTCCACGAAAGATCATGTCCGCACCCAGGATTCCCAAGTGAAAAATATTATTAGTGGGTTGACCAAAAACTTCAAGGAAATAGTAACCTTCTCTATTGGTTCTCTTGCCTCCAGACCTTCAATAGAATTAGATTAGATTCGAGTTGTGATGAAGGAGGATCTTGGTTCAGCATCAACCAGTGGCTCTGTGGACTCATCTGATCTGACCAAAGTGGTAACTTCTACTAGAGATACCACTGGAGATATCATGAAGATTGTTCAAGACTACATGAGATAAGATTCTGCTTCTCAGAAAGAGGTGAAAGACAAGTTAGATTATTATTTCCAAAGTTTTTATACCAAGCATAAGCTCAACACTTACTTTAAACTATTGTTAGAGAATTTGAAACTACCCCCAGTATCTCAAGCCTTCAGAGAGAAAGTAAGCAAGCTAAGGGAACTGACTCCAGCCTTGGAAAAATTTATGGAAAACAAGGATGACTTCATTTCTTTTATAGAGAGAGGAGGAGGAATCATTATGGATTTCAGAAATCTTCTGTTTCCCTTTTTACATGTCGATGCTAGGCCAGTTATTGTACCTCTAGCTTTACCTGCCTCTGCCTCTACTGCTTCTCCTACTCAGATGACTCCAGCCCAAGCCATCCAAAGCCTTACACCTATGATCACTCAGAGAGCTACACAGTATAAACCAAACACTGTTTCAGTGGCTCAGCCTCCTATGATTATTTCTGGTGTTCCTAAGCCTCCACCTGCATCTCCACAGTCTGAGTCTGCCTTAGATCCCAAAGGAAAATCTCAAGTAGACATCCAGGAGGTGGATTGACTGATGGTTAAGCCATTTGATAGGAATCCTTGTATTCTTTTTGTTTCATTTCTGTATTCCTATGTATCTTTTTGGCCCCATGTAATGAAAATGCTCTTATTCTCTTTTACCCTTCTATTACTTTTATCTGTGTTTGTTTCCTTCTTTTTGATAATCACAAAGGGGGAGAACAGAATTGATATGCATCATATGATAGGACAAAGGGGGAGAAAAATGAGCCAAATGAGAAGTATTGACAAATATGAGCTTATGAGAAATATAATATTACCTCTGATAATTTTAGCTTTTCAAATATTCATTTGAAAATATCATTATTCCCACTGATTATTTGCTTTATAATTCCTCTGATACATCAGTCTGGTACTTTGTTTGTATTATTTTCTATAATACAATTGCATTTTATACTAAATCCTCTGATATGTTACTAATTATTTTGAGATTATGATTCAATAAGTTGTGATTATTAAAAAGGGGGAGATTGTTGACCTCACCTGTTTTGATAATCTCACTTATGTTTTAATATGTTGATAATACCAAATAATGTTCATTTATATATTAATTACTATAAATTCTACTTTGAAATAACTCTAACTCAATCAGGATGTGTTTTTCATAGAACAGATAAGTTTTAAGTCACTGATATGATCAAAGCTACTGATACAGACCTACCGGTACTTAGTCTACCGATAGACATAGTCACCGATAAGAAAAGGTCATCGATATACAGAGCTACCGGTATGTATAAGTCCATCGGTAAGCACATGTCACTGATAGATCCGGTTTACCTATACAGATGAGCTACTGGTATGAAGTCCATCGATACAGACAGTTACCGAAAGAACAAGTCAACCGGTGTGCATAAGTCCACCGGTATGCATTTAATCACTGGTACAGAATGGAGCTACCGGTATGCACAGGCTACCGATACAAAAGTCTACTGATATAAAGATCTACCGATACAAAGAGATACCGATACAAAGAGCTATCGATACAAAGAGATACCGATACAAAGAGCTACCGATACAAGTAGAGATACCGATAAAAGGAGTAATCGTTACAAGTCGACCGTTACATGCACTCTGCTGCTTAAACTTTTATGCCTTATTTAAATTATACTAACGGTCATATTTTCTCAATTTAATGAAACTGCCATTAATTAATGTGGGTTGTTGGCATATCAGGGAACCTTACCTAGTTCCCATGAAAAGGTAATCATTCCCATTGCCGGAGCTGAAAGCTATAAAAGGAAGGACAAATGTCGTGCAAAACAGTGCGAAATAAAGGTTGAAGAGTGCTGAAAAGTGGTGAATACACACAGAAAAGAAAGGCTACATCCATAATGGTAGAACACTGGACATACATAAAGCAATTCATTCAACAAGAGAACACAAGCTGAACTTTAGTCAAGGAGTGAATAACTACAACGAGATCTTCATGCACTCAAGCTGATCAAACTGAACTTGAAGAAAACGACCCTCTGTTTTTCAGACAAAAACACGAGAAGGACTCGGAAGCATTCCTGATTAATAAAAGGAGTCCATAGCTGCACTTCAAATCACTGGAGCAATCTAAAACTCATATCTACTCTCTCAGTGATTCTTTTATTTAAATTTTGAGCAGTGTGCATACTCTATATATTTTATACACACACTGTCTCCTGAGCTAAGATAAAGGATTTCTAAATCCTTTCACAAACCTTCTATAACTCTCTTGTATCCCACTGTGGATAGTGGTAGAGGTCAAGTAGGACCTGGACAGCCAGTGTGCTGTTGTTTTCGTTTTCCCACGAAGAACTGTGGTAGAGGTCTTAGTACTTGGATAGTCTATGTACTGTTGTTTACCCCGATCGAGGGTGTGGATCAAATTTATATAAATTGTTTGAGAGGACTAAGTCTTGACTTGAGACTGAACCTCTTGGTTACATATATTGTGCATCTTAGATTAAGTCTAAAGTATACTATATATATTTTATATTCTGCTTCCAATTACTTTGAAATTAAAATTATTTTGAAGTTACTTTGATAGTTAATCTAGAAAGTGTTTGTATGTATTGTAAAGCATTAGGTTATCTTCAAAAGTTAATTAATCTTCAAATTAGATTAACTGATAACTAATAAATCTTTTGAGAATCTAACTGCCCCTTTATAGTTTTACAAATTCACTACAGATTATCTTGTTATTCAATTTGGGGGATTTTAATAAGAATCTTTTTAACAGAAATTTTTAATTGGAACTCAATTCACCCCCTCTTGAGTGTCCACTATGACCAACACTTTTGATTCATATCTATGAATTCTTATTATTTTTTATCATTCAATGGTAAAATTAGAATTGAATCAGATTCCCCTAAACTCTTCCCACTCCATAGAATAAATATCCCTTCTTGGATTCATGTTTTAATTAATGTAGAACTAAGATCAAATTCTCCTTATTAGAGTTATACCTCAAGGGTGATATTATTTTTTCATAAAAATTAGAATATAGAAAATATATATCTATAGGGGATATCCAGTTTCAAAAAACCAACGGATCAATGGATCCAATAAAACAAGTTAGTAATGGTTACAAAATGTACTGAATGGAATTTTTTCCCTTCGACATGAATCTGGTCACCTAATGTGATTCATGTTGTTATTCAGAACATGAGATAGTTGATTCATCATACTTATGATGTTTTTATATCTATATTTCACTATATAAAGATGTTCATTAGTTCACCATCGATTGCACCCATTATTTATATAGTTTTACAATTTCACAAAACAATTCTAGGTGAATAATAGAATAGTGGTAAATCTATAACTTTTATGAATCAAATAATTCTAAAGAGTATTTTATTGTTAATAATTCATTAAAAAAAAATTTGTCAGTTAATTACATTTTCTATATATATCCTTCGCAATGAGTCATTAATATCTTATTATTAACCAAACCTATCCCACAATATTGTCACACAAGGAATGCACTAAGGCCCATATTCATGTACCTATTATCGATCATGTCTATCTCAGTGTAGTGTTTTCTGGCTTTTTACCCGTAGATAAATATGTGATAGATCCGCATCCACATGTAGTATCAAAAAAAAAATCAATTCATGGAATCCCCTCACTTAATGTATAACGAAATTTCCTTCATGTTTCCCAGTATTGAGACATATCCCTATGGTTATTACCAATCCTTTCATGTCGTTAGTTCCAAAATAACTATTCCATCCCCAATCGACTATTGAATCTCACTTATTATTACATAAAACATTCATTATATGGAACATAAAAAAAGATATTTTAATATTTTTATTCTTATAAAATATAAATGTTACACGTGAAAACATAAAAAATTCCATTAATCCAAATGAATTCCCCCATAATGGGTTCACGATATGATATATTTCCTTAATATCATATTGTGGGGACATAAATCAATGGAAATTACTGAGCATGAGTCCAAATAAGGGAATAATAAAGGAAAGCATTGACCATGTGATCATGAGGAATATCTATCAGAACATGAGGACTAACAATATTATATGAAAATGTGAATAAGATATGTATTTTAAAAAAAAATAACATAAATCATAACATTGAAATGTGGATACGACATTAAAATGAACCATTTATAAGTACATGTCCAAGGTTCAATTCATCTATAGTGATAAATTCCATAACCAATTCATTGTATAACTATCATGAAGAAAACATTACATTACATAAAAAATATGGTACACATATATCATAATAAATCATTTCATTAATAACTCATCTCAATTAAAGAATGCGTTTTTTATAAAAACATTGGCTTAAAAAGGGCATAAGGACATGATAATTTCATCATTATTAACTAATTAAAAGGAAATATTTGTTTCATATATATATACCACCAAATAAATAATATTTTTATCATCTAATTAAATACCCATGGAATGTAAGTGGTTTTTGTATTCATAAAAAATGATTAATGATAATTAATCATGTAAAAGATGGAAATAAATTCAAGAGAATGAATGATATAAAAATTAGATTAAAGAGATATAAAATGATTGGTAATAATGGTATCCCACTTATAAAATACTTTTAGTATAACAATAGAATAATAGAAAATGAAAAGAATGAAAATTATCTTACCTTTTCGAAGATATACTAAAAAAAGTTTACATGAATGGAAATGATAAATGGATATTTCCCATATATGAATGATTAACACTAAGGCATGAAGATGGAACCAAGGGAGAATAAGAACACCTTTTAGGGACTATTTGGTAGGAAATATGACCATAACGTCATGGAGTATAGATTTGGAGTGATGGGGTAGGGTGGAATGGGAGAATATTTATAGAAAATGTGGTGGAATTGTTTAGTAATTTCCAAACAGAGGTCTTAGAATTATCGGCTGTGAATAATAAAAAACCAGTGGGTTACCCATCAGTTTTTATCATAGTTTGGGAAATTTTATTCAACTTTTGTGATTTTTTTACCCATTATTGTATAAAATCATTTTTAATAGTTATTTGGATAAGTAAATTTATATTTTAAATAAAATAATGATTTTAGAATCAAATTTTATATTTTATACTTTCAAATGTAACTTATAGATTTGGAAATTGAATAAAAATAATAAATTAAATTATATAAATAAATTAAATATTTTAGGTTTTTTATTGTGGTTAATTAATTATTACATCATTATGATATAAATATGATGTCATAAAATATATAGAAAATCAAAATTTGTATTTTTACTTTTTCACTGAAAATATTAGGTGATATAGACAATTCTAGAAAAATAACGATATACTAATTTTGGCATAATGATTTCAAATATAATATTTGTTTTACCAATATATTTTCCTATGTCTGATAATATTATATTTTAAATATAAAATACGTATTTATTGAAAATGGAATTTTTTAAGACAATGTCATATTTTAGACATTTTTAAAAATCCATAGGACATTATAAAATCATTTTTTATTTTTTATTTAAATAACTATGTTTTAAGATAACATTTAATTAATAAAAATAATATTCGGAATACCTAAGTTTATTATAAACGTGTATATATTCTTTAAAGATAATTTTTTTTAATATTGGGGTCCAACAATCAATTTATCAAGTTTCTCTTACTTAAAATTATATTTTATTAAAAAAGTTATTCTCAAAATATGACTGATGGAATAGTGATTTCATTTATAAAAGGGATAAACAATATGTATCTATGTTTTAGACATGTAACCCTTTATTACACCTATATATTCTTTAAGGATAATGTGTGTTGTTGAGGTAGTCTCTTGGGGTTGCTCAACTACCACTGATCGAGTGGAAATATCCACTAACATAAAATTCTCCCATTTGATAATTCATTCAACACCCACTTATTAAAACATTGTATGGTCTTGGTGATGGTAGAAACCTAGTGATGCTATATACCTCTCATGTCCTTGCATATTGGATTCAAAATTAATTACTATACATGTTGTGGCCATCGTTTCTCATTTTTTCATCAATTATCCATTTTAATTAATACTTATAAACCGAAATTATAATGTTAAAATTTTCACCAATGGGTATAGTTCCCAACTAAAAAATACACAAATGGTTATATTTACTAATGGTAATATTTGAAAAATATTCATATTAATATTCAAACAATCAAATTTATTTTTATAAATAGCACTTTATTCATTCACTCAAATATCACCCAATTCCTTCAAAGGTTATATTTTTATTTTATAATATGTTTATTTGATTAATATTTTTTCATTTATATATTGTTGTTCATGGGGTAGACTATTCTAGTAGATTGAGATCGTTCACATTTTTTTTAGCTTTTAAATTTAATAATTTTTTCTAATAGTATTCTTTTTATTTTTTATTGGTTTCATAAATGACTAGTTTAATGGGCTTTATTAACGAGATATGTTTTTTGGGGTTTTATATATTTTTTAGGAGAATAAAATTATATAATAAAATCCACATTTTTTAATGAAATAAATATAATTTAAAAATTTTGGGTCGTTACAAATACTAAAAAATGCCTCCTATATATTAGATGATATCACTATCCTCTAAATATAAACTTTAATATGATCTTTCTAACCAAAATTATTGTAGAGGCACTATTGTGAAAACAATTATTCATAATATATTCCAAAAAAATTAAAAAAAGATGAAAATTACCTATATAAGAATAATTCTCTACTCTATTGTGAAGTAATAATACAAAGATGATATGAACGTCAAGAATAATTCTATAGAGGAAATAATTTTTCTAAAATAGATATGAAATATTGGGTTTTTTGTGTTATTGGATTTATGGGATCAACCATAATATTTTTTGGAACAATATGTATCTCCCCAGAATATTCGTGAACTAAAATGGAAAATTACTACATTAAAAGAGTGTAACATTTATATTATTAAAGAAAAAATAAATGCAAAATTAAATGATACTATAATGTTATCAATTCAAAATAGGTTTGGTTGACTAGAGGAAGTTTGTTGAAGACATGACAAGTTGGGTCACTTTGCTGAGGAATATTTGAAAACTCTTCATTTGTAAGATTCATATCATTCATATGAAAAAGTGGAAAGATATAGAAAAGTTAATGAAAGAACTTTTATTTTTGATAAATCCCTAAAATCATTTAAAGTATTAAAACATGGAATCTTAATAGTGATTATTCATAAAACATGGCTTGTGATATAATGATGATGAATGATACTGATGAAATTGAAGGAGTTGTAACATTAGGAAATCATAGTTATATAACAATAAGAGGAATTTGATAAACTACAATTTAATATTGTGAACATAAGTCAATATATTTTAATATAAGGGTGGAATCAAACACAATTAATGGGGTCTGGTCTAATTGTTTAATGAGGGTAGAGAAGTTATATTCATGAACGTTTCTTGTATCATAAGATGATTGGTAGATGAAAAAATTGATTGTATGTGAGAAATAAGAAGTTAATTTTTTTTCCAAATTGGATAATATGGTAACACATGTTACAAGTGTTATTAAGATGAATATAAATTGTGGCATAGACGTATTTTTTATCATGGGTAGAAATGTGTGAATAGACATCCCAATATAGGTGGTGTAAGAAACAAAAAAAATGGTTAATTAAAAAAAATAATGTTTTAAAAAAAAGTAAGAAAGGAATAATTGTTTGTCAATGTAATAATACTATTTTAATTCAATTTACAAGAAAATTTTGGAATAAAATAACTAGATCTTTTTGGACTGATGAGACATCCGTCAACAAAATGTTATTTTTTCTATATCTCCTTTATTGATAACATTACCTGGATGAAAAACTTATTGTTTATAAAGCATAAATCATAGGCTATGAAGATGTTAATACTATTTATATCTATTGTTAATATAGATATGGGATTTTATAAAATGAAGATGAGAACTAAAAATAGAATACAATACATTTGAATTGATTTTTAACTATATCTAAATAAGAATAGAATTAAAAAACAATACATTTATCCGTACACTACTAAAAAAATGTTGTGTTATAAATGAAAATA
This sequence comes from Viscum album, assembly GCA_963277665.1. Classification (NCBI taxonomy): domain Eukaryota; kingdom Viridiplantae; phylum Streptophyta; class Magnoliopsida; order Santalales; family Viscaceae; genus Viscum; species Viscum album. Next base: position 472,274,133 of record OY728141.1, on the reverse strand, counting down.
GAAAATTAGTAGATATGGGATGATGTATACTGGATGGAAATAATAATTATATGTTTTCAATTGAATTATTATTATTATTTTGGTTCATGTAAAAATTATATGTTTATTATAACTATATTCCAAATTGATTTCCATTGATATGAGGTATAATAAGAAAACATCAATTATATATGTCTTGGATTACATGAGTCATTTCTTAATAATGATATTACATCGTAATCATTGAATGATTTATGACATTTTTTTGAAGTAATTTTGATGCGATATTCGTTCAATGGATTATATTAACAATTTTGGAATTAACTCCTACCCAAATTCATTAATTTCAACAATGTTGAAGATGTTTAAAATCCATCCCAAAAAAATCACGTTGAAAATGTTATTAATCATAAATTGAATAATTCCAATGAGGATACTAGATATAAATATGAATGTAAGATAAAACATGAACAAATATAAATTGATCAGTCCTTTAATGAATAATACGAGACAAGAATAAAATATCAACAAAATAATAACAAATAGAAATAGTTTGAATTTGAAAACATCATTCGAAATTAGAAATAACCAATTCAGTTGTGGTGAAAACTGGGTTTTCAAAATCAAATATCACATATCTCACATGTTGAAACCAAATCCTAATACAAGTAGTTGATATATATAAACTTTTTAATGAAAAAAATATTATAACCAAAATTACGATATAGAAGTGAGTATATTTACTCTTATTATCATTGTTCATTATGATGATATAATTTATACATGTGCCTGGGAAACATTTCTAAATATTTTCTGGAAGAAATGATAAAAAACTATAAAGATCCAATTCATGGAGATTTTACATTCATTATTGGATTAAAATTTCAATATATAGTTATATGTATAATTCATACATAAGAAAATTATTCAAGAGATATGGGAAATATATTTTCAATGGTGGACTCTAAAAAATTTTATACTCTGATTTCTATTGGCATGAAGATCAGTGAAGTTGATGCTCAGAAAAGTTTGAATCATAAATACTTCTAGAAGATAACAGGAATCATGGTCTATCATAAAACTCCAGGAACAAATAAGTACAATTTTCAATTTTGATAATGACATATAATTTATCTTTTCGACTTTGACATGTTGATAGAAAAAGAAATATGAACTATGTTATAGGAACATTCTATTCTTTCATGTTATATAAAAGAAGTAGCGACTTGAATAATATGGAATATAATGATATTGATTTTGTTGTAAATTACAATGATAAAAAATAAAAATCAAGAGGAACATTGTTCATTGGATAATGTTATGGGAGTTTGAATAGTCAGAAAAAATCATCAATTATATTAACATAATAGCAACAAAAATAGATTCTAATACCAATTTTTTTTCACAAATTATTTGGATGAACGTTCAACTTTAATATTTGATACTAAATGTTGACAATCATTGAAAATATTTTATGAATATAAATTTTCTATTTTTATATCCATAAAATGTATAAAACATTCATAGTAAAATAACAATGATATAATGATTCATGTTATTAAGGAGACTGTTTCTAGATAAGGGTTTGTAAGTGAGTATATTTAAATAATGTGTCAAATTGCAGATTGTGTCACCGATTCTATTCAAGGGAAAATTTAGAATTTTTTTTGTTGAATGTACATTATTATAATCAAATAGTGACTTCAAAATTTCAAATGGATGGCCCCATAATTATTTGGATTATGTTTTAAAATAGGGACAATATGTAAGAAAAAGATACGATGAAGTATCACTCATTCTAATATGAATCTTAAGGTACATATAAATCATAAAATATGGGAGAAGCTAAAATTGATGGGGATTTAATCGTCCTAATGTCCCAATATTAATGTTCACATCCAGTTAAAAATTGTTAAAAACATTGCATTATCCCATTGTGTGGTGTCAATACATTTTTTTTTATGAAATACATTGTTTTAACAAAAAGATTATAAATTTGGGAAGTATTTTTTTAAATTAGTTATGAAAAATATGACTTCTTAAATTTTATTTTCATTGTTTCCCTATGCTCCAAATGGGGATATTAAAGATAGATGGGTATTTCTTCATAATTTTTTTTTATTTGTTGACAATATTCTTTTTTAGATTTTTTTCATAAGATGATTGTGTAAGAGCTTTTATAGGAGGATAAAATTTTTCCTTAACAATATTAAAAACTCGAAATAATCATATGATTCGATGTCATTCATAAATGATTTTGAATTAATAAAAATATTATAATAATTTTTTTAAAATTGAGAGATAATAAGAACCAAACAAAGAACACCAGTAGGAACATGATCACATTAAGAGTTCTGAGAAAATAACAACAATGTGAACAGATTCATTTCAAAAGATGAAGATCATAGAATGATGATTATTAAATAGAAAAATACAAGAATAATGGGTGGAAATGGAATATTGTTATTTGATTGAGGTTGTGTAAGGGAATACCTTCAGTTTTATAGGGGTATATGATAAGATTAGAAGGATATATAAAGGTAAAAGAAGCTAAGGTATTGGTAAATTCTATAATTCCTTGCATAAGGGTATTATTCCATTTATGTAAAGGTAAATTATTTCAAATGGAAATAGATACTAAAGAGGAAATTAATGGTGTTAGCGGATAATGATTTGAATGAATTTCAAAACAAGGATTATGTATTGAGTTTTGAGAAGACTGATATTCGAGTGGTGGTGTAAGAAATATACCACAGTACAGATCATTGTAAAAATGTTACCGATGGATGAAAAAATTATTACATGATAAAAGTTTTTGATGATTCAATAGTGTATTTATCTATCATAAATGATTGCAGTTTACCAAAAAGTAACAGATGATGTTTCTAGGTGGATATCGTGCATAATTAATCTATTGTAAATGTTTGTGGTTGCAATGGAATAGATTTTCTTACTGAAGGAGAGGCCCTCATATCAAGTCCAATGGACAATGATCCATTAGGGGAATATACATAAGACTAATGATTATGAGTTTTATTCTATATAAGAGTTTGAGTTGAGGTATGGTGATTAAACTGAAGGACTATGGAACAACATCTAGATATAATATTCTTAATGATGTCATCAGAAAAACATCCACTGAAAAATGTCATTTAGAATCATTTCATAACAATATCAAGAAAACATTTTTGATAATATTGAGATGGTATATAAATATTTTTTTATCCTAATCGGTTTTAAAACTCTTAAAGTTGTTCCCTAACATAGTGGTTAAGGATATATAATGAATGGTAGTGGATACAAACATGACATGAAGCCTCAAGAAGAATTAAGAATACTATATAGTTCTTGAGAATCATCCAACTAGTTTTTGTTGCGGATGTCGCCAAGGCCACATCTGGCCTCTCCTTATCTGACTTTGATTCACCTCCTCTTGGAAGGGTAATCATGAAAGGGAAGGTTGCCCAAATCTCAGCAAATCAGGATGCTGTTGAAGAGAGAGTCAGCCTATGCAAATACTTTATCATTGAACGGTTCGTTACTCTGAAGGTTACGAACTTGTAGAAATTTAATGAGCTTACGAAATGAATTGCAGGATTATAGGGGTTTTTATGATTGGAGGATGACATCAATGGGAAGAGGCTAATATGACGTTGTCATTCCTTCAGATGATGTAAGAGGCATGTGTGGAGCATGGGGTCCATTACTCGGATGCCTGGTTTCTTGTGTATACAGGAATGGGACAGGATCTTTGATCCCACAAATGTTCGGAGTACACATGCACAGTTATGGATACGCATATGTAGGCTAAATTGGCTGCACTGGCACCTGAGAATATTATAGGATATTACCTCCTCTATAGGGAACCCTATTCGGTTAGATAAGTAGACATGCAATCAGCAGTTCAGACATTATGCCAGGGTGTGGGTGGAAGTTGATATGTTCAGCTCATTGGTTGAGGAAGATGTATTAACAATAAGAGATGACAGTATGAAGTTGGAAATACGGAATGAAATAAAGCCAAGATTCTGTTCAAGCTATAGATATTTTGGCCATTTGCTTGCTGAGTGTAATCGGGATATGGAATGTCACTTTTGTAAGGTCAAGGGACATGAGGATGCTACATGTCGCAGAAGGATGGGAAATGATAAACTCTACCCTCCCATCTCTTGAGATGTCGTGCTCTCTAATGTGAACAGAGATGTTCCTCTGGTTGTTGATGCCTCTGGTCAATCTGAGCAGAATAATCTGGATGGCCAAGTTTAGCTGGAACCCTCTGCTAATGGAGCTTTATGCAGGGAGCATGGTAGTGTTGTGAAAGATAATATTCAGCTGGATAATTCTAGTCATTTTCTAAGAATTGACTCTTTGGAGGTACCTATTAAGTCACATTCTGGATCACTGAAATATCATGTCAATCAGGCTATGAATATTGGTCAGCCTGCTGTAGCTGATCTTTCAAACCTTTCTGAGCAAGGATAGGTTCAGCTTAATGATACACCTAAATCACAGAATGCATCTCCTATGAATCAGGCTACGAATATTGTTAAGCATGTTGTAGTTGATCTTCCAAACCTTTCTGTGCTGATTTACCTATCATTTTTAAAGATGATAGCGGGATTGGCATTAATCCTGACATTGGGAAGGGATCTCCAACTTGTTTATCCCCACCCTCTAGCATTGAGACTCCCAACAAGGATTCTTTCCTGCCTGTGCATCATGAAAAGGTTACCAGGTAAATTCACACAGAGGAGACTTTTGAGTGCCTCCAGTCTAGTAATAAATTCAAACCTCTCACTGGAATCTTTTGGTCTGATGATACTGATGATGTGCAAGCCCCACGGCAAGTGGACATTGCTACAGATCATGAAGAAGGCCAGCTTTTCCCGGTTCTAACTGTGCAGATTGACAAGGCTGTGTCAGTGGTGAATGAAACTGATAAAAGTTCAGAGAAGGAAAAGGGAAAGGGGAAGAAAGGGAAAAGTCACAATGATGTGGAAAAGGGAACAGGGCCCTGGACAAGAAGCAAACCGCCACCCTCCTAATGAAGATCCTTTATTGGAATTGTCATGGGCTCTAGAATTCCCCAATGGCCAAAACCCTCCGACATTTTATCATGGTCCACAAACCAATACGTATCAGTATTGCAAAGCCTAAGACGCTCTTTGATAATTGGAATGCCTTTAATTGGGCCTCCCTTGGTTATAGTTTTGTAGCGCACAACCTCCATGATACCACTATGGAACATCTCTGGGTCTTCAAGCATGACAGCATTCAGTTGTCTTCAATGAGTTCTAAATTGCAGTGTACATCAATTTCTGTTACCATTCACAATTGAATTTTCCTAGCCTCATTTGCATATGCCTCAAATTCTTATCTGAAGCGAAGAGATCTCTATAAAGAGCTTGAGGATATATATGGTAGTATCAATCAGAGTTGGGTGATTTTAGGTGATTTTAATACTGTCTTGAAACCTAAGAAAAAGACCGAGCTGCATTTAAATAGAGCTACTGCAACTGATTTCTCTACCTGTATTGATTAATGTATCCTTGCTGAGGTTCCGATTGCAGGTGCTAATTTTACCTGGAGTAGATATAATCTGCATGGATGGCAGGATGGCATGTTAGATAGATGTTTTTTATATTGATGACACAAGTGCTTCCATTGGTATATTGGGTTTTACGTTGCCCAAACACCATTCAGATCACAATCTAATCTCGGTTGATATCAATATGCAGAATTCCAGGTCATCTCCTTTAACTTTTCGCTTTAACAACGGTTGGATTGGCACTCCTGGCTGCAGGGAGATTATCTTGCAAGCCTGAAATATATATGTTATTGGAAGTCATTTACATATTCTTGCTATGAAGTTATAGAATGTAAAGTGGCAGCTTAGGGATTGGAGTAAGAATTCTTTCTCAAATCTGTAGATTGAAATTAGGACTACTGAGGAGCATTTATCATGCTGTCAGCTTCAGAACAAGTTGCAAAATAGTCCCTCAAGAAAAGAAATACAAGATACTGCAAGATTAAATGAACTCTTGACCATAAAGGACAGGATGGATCATGACTGTCTAAATGTTAGATGGTTGAAAGAGATTGATAGAATTTTTTTTTTCAATGGATGCATAAAGAGAAACAATTTAAATTGGGGATCAAGGCACTTACCATTAATGGATGCCTTCATACATACGAAAGTGAAATTTAAAATGAGGTTGTGACATATTTTTAAAATCTGTATGCTGATGATGGAGTTGAAAGAACTGGCATGATGGTTGACTGCATTAAAATCTGCATTGAGGAGTCGCAGAACCATGCTCTAACCATGGCCCCTTTGAAGGATGAAATTAAGAAGGCCATTTTCTCCCAAAATTTAGAGTGTTGCGGGCCCAGATGAGTTTTCCAATAAGTTTTTTATGTCTTATTGGGACATCCACCAACATGGCATGACTAATGCGATAAGGGAGTTCATCATTCATGCTTTTATCCCCTTTGGTCTTAACTCGAATTTAATTGCTCTTATACTGAAGAGGAAGAATGATGATGATATCAAAGACTTCTGGTCGGTCGCCCTTGGAAACACCATTCCCAAGGTTATCAGCAACATTCTTATGGTCAGACATGGAGAAGTCATTAAAGATAATTTTACACCACAGTAGTTTGGATTTTTCCCTGGTAGATGTATTCAGAACTGCTTGTTCACTGCTTCTGAGAGTGTTAATTTAATGAAGATAAATCTGAAGCATTAAAGATTTTCTTGAAAAATTGATATCTCAAAGGCTTTTGATTCTGTCAAATGGAGTTTCCTTTTTGAGGTCCTGAAAAGGTATGGCTTTTCTACCAGCATCATCCACTTAATCCACAGTATTCTTTGTTCTTCACGTCTCTCCATTTTGGTCAATGGATCCTCTAGGGGTTATTTCCAATGCTCTAGGGGTATTCGTCAAGGGGATCCACTTTCAGGTTCAATTTTTTCTATTTCCGAGGACTACATGAGTAGGTGTTTCAATGAACTTGTCCATCATGGAATTTATAAACAGATTAAAGTTAGTCCAGTATCAAAATACCATCTCATCTGCTCTACGCTAATGATATTCTCCTTTTTGGTCAGCCATCGGGAAAGGCGATATGTGCAATTTAAGCTTTCTTTAACCACTATTAAGAGGTGGCTAGCCAAGCTATAAGCCGGAACAAGTCCTTTATAATTTTTGGAAATGGTATTCATGTTGGGAAGCAGAATAAAATTGTCAGAATTCTTAAGGTGAGAAAGGAATCGCTCCCTTTCACTTATCTTGGTGTCCCCTTGTTTTGGGGAAATGTAAGATGTCATCTTCTGGGGAGTATTTATTTTGGAATTGTAAATTAGTTGGCTAGATGGAAGGTCAAGACCATGTCTTTGGCCGGCAGGGTGTGCCTGATTAACCTAGTCATTACCTCGAAATTTGCCTATTCTTTCACTCTTTACTGATGGCCAACAAGTTTGCTGAATGATCTACAAAGATCGATACAAAATTTCTTTTTTTTAAAGGTTTGGGCCGAAGCCTCAATTTATTATTAAAGCAAAGACCTCTTTAGAGTGGCTAGAGGCACCATTACATAGCCCAAAGGCCCAAGACCAAGTGGCCTGAAACAAGGCTTTGAAAGCCCATTTTTTGGCCCAAAGGATCCCTCGGTGAACAGTACTGCTACAGTACCTACTGCAGTGTTCCGCTACAGTACCATGCTATAGTACCCGAAAATTCTTCCCTGCCCGGATTTGATCTCGGGTCTTTTGGATGCCAAGCAGGAGCCTATACCACTTGGGTACAAGCTCGTTGGCATCGATACAAAATTTCTTCTAGACAGGTTCAATGAATGAAAGGAAGATGGTTACTATTGAATGGAAGGATTGTATTAAGGCTTTTGAGTTGGGAGGTCTTTGGGTTAAATATCTTCAATCCTTTAATGAAGGTCTTTTTAATAAGTTCACATGGAACGTGCTGACCTCAACTGACCCCTCTATTGATTTTCTATCACGCAGAATGAAATAGAAGCTGTTAAGTGGATATCCTCACTACCTCAACTTATCTATATGGCCATCCATCAAACACTCTTTCAATGATATTATGCATCAATCGAAACGGATGGTCAGTCGGGTGTCTTCTTTTAATTGATGGCGCACAGCATGGCTGGACAGTCTTATTGATATTGCTGTTGTGCCCTTTGATATGGTTTATATGACCATTGATGACCTCATATCTCACCCTGATACTGCTGTTGACATCCTATCCTCTCAAGATTTTATGAAGATACAAAGGTGTGACTTTATGGATGAGGACACTCTGATTTGGATACCCAATCGACATGGCCGATTAAATTCCAGGGATTATTATTTGTCAAAGTTTGATGGCTCTCACAAGCCTCCAAAATGGTTACTGCAGTTTAAGGTTCCCTTCATCCAACCTTCTATGCTTATTCTCTTATGGTGTATCTGGAAAAATCGGTTACCTACATATAGGCGCCTGGTGGCGGGTGACGGCCCACCTATACCGTGTAACCCCCTTGGGCCTAAAAACCCAGTGTACTTTTTGTTGGATTGGTGTTGCCCGATCCGGTTGGGCCGAATGCTTGTGGCCTGCAACTATCACGGGTCGAGCTCTGCGGTGAGCTCGTTGGGGGTTGCAGGGGGCAACGCGCCCTTGCTCCGGGGGTCCGGGGCCCGAAGGCCCCCGGCCCAAATTTTTCGGCACTGTAGCAAATGCTGACCACTGTAGCGGAGCTGACCGACTGACACTGACAGGCACTGTAGCGGTGCGGACTTCGGGGTCAACTTTACTGTAGCGCTTTTGACAAAGTCAGCCGTCGTTCACTGTAGCGACGCGGACCACTTTTTTGAATAGTGATCATCTTCTCCATTTGTTTTATAGCCCATTTCGGGCTAGGGTTTCACGTTGGAAATCCTCTGTAATTTTGTGCTCCCGAATCATAGTGAAATTATGCCTCTCCCGTGGACGTAGGGATTTTTCCCGAACCACGTAAATCGCCGTGTTCATTGTTGTTTTTCCTTCTTTCGTTTTCTCGTTTTCTGTCGTTGTGTCTCCCGGCGATTTCGCAACACTTTTTCCCCCATGGGGTGGCCCGGTTGGTTGAGTCGTTCGCTTGGTTCCTCGGAGTCAGGGGTTTGATTCCCGCTGGTTGCAGGCTTCGGCCGAGGTAATTCCGCGCCGTGCGATTTACCGCCTCGACAGTGCAGGGCAGCGTGGGGAGGCCCGTTTTACTCACTTGGGCTGCGATTCGCATTCGAGCCCCGGGGCTTGGTACCCCTGCAGAGGGAACGGGCTACGCCGGGAAGAGCATGAATTGTAATAGTGTGGGTGAGGTTTCTGTACAAAAAAAAAAAGAAAAAAAGAAAAAAGAAAACCTGGAGCACATTTTTTTGGAGTTCGCCTATGTGAAAGAGATATGGGGTTACATCAGTATGATGTTCAATACTGATTTTAAATGTTGTAGGTACATGGAGGAATCTCTGCAATGTATCATTGTGAGTGGAAGGAGCAGCCAGGTGCACAACCTTCTGCTGGCAGCATCGGCCTCTGTTGTGCATTCTATCTGGCTTACCAGGAACCAGATCCTCATCAATAATACACCTGCATCAGTTCATGCAGCTTGTGTTGCAGTTCACAGGGATATACATGCTGCTGCTTCTATTCAAAATGAATGTATGAATAACTCGATTGATGATCTACAGGTCCTTCGGTTGATTGGGGTAGTAGGGAAACCAAGAAGGCCACATTCATTCAAGTTCATCTGGTGGATTCCCCCGCTCCCTACATGGAATAAGGTCAACGTTGATGGTGCTGCAGCTGGTTCTCCTGGACCAGCGGGCTGTGGTGGTGTTTATCGCACCTACTGTGGGTTTATGAAGGGCTGTTTTCACCACTTCATTAAGTAAGGTACTGCGTATGAAGCGGAACTTTGGGCTGTCATTTTTGCGGTCAAACATGCTACTCGTTGCAATTGGTCACTGTTGTGTATTGAATATAATTCACAACATTTGGTTAATGCGTTCAAGGCCCGGTCGAGGGATGTTCCATGGTGGGTCATCCCATCCTGGGTTGTGTGTCTTCACCATGCTAGAGGTATTCAAATATCTGTTTCTCATGCCTTTAGGTAGGCCAATCATGGGCCGATGCCCTTTCAAAGATGGCGATTGCGGAACGAAGCACTATGTGGTCTTGCATGATTCCTGACTATTTTTCCAAGTTGGCTGAGGATGATATGAGGGATGTGATACACTCCTGATTATGTAAGACTCCTTGTAATGCTTGACCTTGTTTGTTTACTTTTCTTTTAAAAATATAGGGCCGGTATTTCCGGACCCTTGATCTTTCTGGTATACGAAGAATAGAGGAACCATTAAAATTAATCAGGAAAAGATTTAGAGAAGAGTAATTGAGAATTGATTAATTGTTTAGTTACCCAACTCATATTCAATTTAGACAGTACAAAATGTTCCAAATCAGGGTGTGATGTGTTATAGATTTTAATATTGGGAAAAAGTCATTAATAAAGTTTTTGTTTTAGTTATGTACATATGATATATTATACTAGAAAAAGGTAGGGCCCACCAAATAAACACCTACTTGAAAAAATAGTATTCATTGTTTATTTTATATGAATATTCATTGATAAAGTATAAAATTTTATTACATTTTCGCTATGTTTTGAAAAATAACATATATAATGAAGGGGATTTACTATAATCATGCCAATAATGATGTGTAACTACTCTAACATGATTTGGGTTATGTTATATTCATTTGTTATAATTAAATCATTTTAACTCACTGATTGGTGTCACAATGACTCGTATGTATATTCTCATACTAAAGCCGAATATTGCAAATCCTATGTGACTTGTTTTACATTCTTATTATTACATGATTGAGGTTTTATTATATAAATTTGATAAGGATAATAAAAAAAAAATTCATGGGTTACATTAATAAAATTTTAATAGGTAAATTAATCACCATTGATTCACCCCCCCCATGTTTTGCTTGATCCTAGTGAATATCACAAATAATTGAATTGGTTCATGTAGTCCATCTAGAGTTGTTTAGCTGATAAAATGTTGATGAGGTTTGAGTGTTGATTCCTTGATCAAATTTGATGTTTACATAAAAAACATTGATGTTGAATGTTATTTCTTATTTGGGAATCTAATTTACACATGTTGTAATGATAAAATTATTGTGTTGTCATATATTTTTATCGTGATTGATTATGATCATATGTGGGTGCTTTCATAGGACATGATAACCTTATATGATACTTTTTTTCTTGAGTAAATTCATAAATTATATTTTTATGTGAATATTGACCAAATGTGTTGTAGGTTGTTGATTTTAATCATGATTATATGATCTGAATTATTGTGTGTTCTATCGAGTAATGTCAGAATTTGGAAGTATTGTATTTTGTTGAAAAGAAGGGGGTCATCATAAATTTTGTATCCCTTATAGTATGACATTGCTAGAATACCAGTAACAGTTGTGATGCAACTAAGAAAAGGGTAGGTATATCATGATTCCTCATGGATTCTAAGCGGTAGACATGATGCCCAGTAGATTCCATGGAGAATATTATTCAATTACTAAAGAATATTGAGTAAAAAAAGACGTGATTCATAGTGGGGGATAACAATATGTGTTACCATATTTCTATTGGATTTCGAATAATATATACACATGCTACTGATTAGTATCATTAATTTCCTCATTGAATGTTCATGATGACTTCTAACTTTTTGAAATTCCATCTGATATGAAGTTGTTGATGGCACTGTTGGGGTTCCTATTGTCATGATTCACACGTGTGTTCCCCATTTTTTATTTTTGTCATTCATTAACATTTATTGTTTTTTATGGAACGCAATTAATTTTTTGATCACATCATGTAATAATTCATTATTATTATCCTATTAGGTGTAATTACCCACACCTCCTCCAATGGCTGAAGGCCTTCATTTTTATTGAATTTTGATAATCCAACTTTCAAGGGGTGAGGTGGAACCCTTACAAGGATCGTAGGCATAAGTATTAAATGGACCATAGGCCTTAGAGGAATTCATAGCTTGAAGGCTTCAAACATTACATACAACCCAGACTAACTACTTGAAACTGCTCCTCCCCATCATCTACATCGTGAAATCAGCTCCCCACCTTTGCATGAATGTTCGACTAGGCTTTCCCGTGCATGCACAGGATTGTCCCGATGGAAGGTGACATACTCTCTCATTCTTGAAATACGTTTAACTTATGCTATGGTGAAAGCTCCTAGCTCATTCTCCTTTTGAAGCTTGTTACTTATAGGTTTTCTGGTTTGCATGTACACTTAAGTTGGCCCGAAGGCCTTAAGGTGGCCCGAAGACCTTACTGACCTGAAGGACTGGATGGCCCAAAGGTCTTAAAGGACACAGAGACCAAATCTGTGGCCTGAAGGCCCAAACAGGGGAATATTCCTGGCTGCAATAGTGCCAAACAGTTCTTGCTACAGTTCCTGCTACAGTATAACTATAGTACCTGATACAGTACTTCTATAATACTGCTACAGTACCTGCTACAGTACGGTAAATTATCCTCCACCTAGATTTGATCTCGGATCACATGGATAAACATAAGGAGTCCATACCAACTAGGCTTACACTCTTGTGCATAATTACCCACACCCCATACTCAGATTGTGAACTGCATAAATATGTCATGTGTAGTGATTTGAGAAAAGTAAAGGGATCATGTCTGATGGATAAGAAGAGGAACATAAAAATGGTAGTCTATTGAGACATAATGTAGTGGTCATAGGTATATTTTCTATTTTGATACTAATTTTACTACATGGTTTTTTATTTCCAGTTTGAGATCTATTTATTGTAGTATGACATGTATGCCATTTGAAATTATGGTTGTTTAGTTTTCCACTTGATTACTCTGACTATTTACTTATATAAATATATAAATTAATTTATACTATTAATTTTCCGAAGGAAAGATACTAACGATATTATCTCCCCAAGGATATACATCATCCATCATTTATAGTCACTAGAATATTTAACATGTTGAAGCACATATATTGATAGGTGCAACTCATGTCAAAAACTATTTTCTGGGGGAAGGGTGTTATAATCATAGAAGACCCTACATCTCAACATTTTTTGTGACACCATACTTCTAGATTGTATCTTCCTATAATAATGATGTCAATTTTTTAAAAGGTATAATATTACTATCTTTAAAAAAATGTGAACATTTTTTAATGATCATACCATATTATAACTCCACAAAAAATGTTGTTTCCATTGCAGCTACGTTTAGCAAGGGTGAACTCCTAGAATGCTTCCAAGGGTTTGTGTGGGTGAGTGAAAAAAAAATGAATTAACATTGTTTCCCATGTAGACACATTCCTTAGACTGATGAGACATTCAGTCTTATTATTGGGTCGTAGGGACTGGACAAGATTTGTTTGCAGGGACTCTAGGGTACTGGTAGGCACTAGTTGTTAATTTTTTTGTCCCTTATATAACTTCACATACATGGTTTGCAACTTCATGAATATGTAGATTATATTTTTTTTATCATTGGGATACTCTACCATACTGAAGAATCTATCATTTTGAAGAACCCTTTTTTCAGAATGACATTATTATACTCTTCTCTTTGATGTTTTCATAGAGAAATCATTATTATTATACCGTAGAAATATATATTCATGTGTTTCTAGGACCTTTTTATTCATTCATTCTTCTTTATAGAAAATCCTATTAATGTATGAGAAATGGAAATGCAATGTCAATAGGGTTTCTCACACCATCCGCTTCATTAGAAGAGTCTTCAATGGGTACATAGAACACATTATTTATTACATACCTAATACAAGAACTCCAATTTCATTTCATCTTTAAATTTGATATGTATTTGTGTTCTTTATACAAAAATTTTATATCCTTATTGATCTCTATTATAATAATAGAAATCTCAAAAACGTATCTGTCCAGTTTTCAGTAGATTAATGAGACATGAAACCACCCATTAACTCTTTAGATCTCTATGATTTCCATACTAGCTTCTAAAAAAAACTATTTCATGGATCTATTTCCTCATTTTTCATCCTAAGTTATTTCAACAATTTATTCATCATTTGAACCACTACAAACTCCTTTGAATCTTGAATGAATCGTGGTAAAAAATTGAAACATATGACTGTGGAAAAAAAATTATATCTATCCATGAATATATATAATTAATTACTTTGGATACTTTCTCTCACTCATGGACACACCCTACACCATGTAATAGTTAATAATAATTTTGCTTTTTGAATATATCACAATAGGATATAACAAATGGTCTTATTTTGTTGGTTTTTTTAGATTTAAATTCTATCATTAGGCCACAAAAAACAACAACCTCAAAAATTCCAATAATGGGCACCCTCATATCCCATAGGGATTCTCAAGAGCCACATCATCCATATATATATCATGATTCATCATTTTTTTATTGATTATATTTTTCACTCCTACATTTCAGCATGATCATCACTATAATTTAGTGGAAAACCATTATAATATTTTTCTCACCATGGAATTTTATACATCGTTGTAATTCTATTGTGGTTAATCTTTAATCTACTATCACTACCTCATTCTCATTGTGGATATTTTTCTTAGTTGTCTAAATTCAACCATGGGGGTCACCAGGTCATGGTCCATTTCCTATTTCCTATGTTTTGAAATTCATTCTTCACTGTGTCCTTTGATATAGTTTTGATCACCTTGATATATCATTTATAACATACATGAAACACATAACCAATAGGTGAACTTCTTTAGTTAAGCTTCCTTCACTCATGTGGAACTCTCTCCCATTCTCATCATTTATGGAATTCCTTAGGAAATGACTCATTATTTCTTGTAGATAATGTATCCATCAGTTGATTAATTTATTACTTGTCAACCCATCAATGAATTATACCCTCACATAATGATACAACCAATTGATCCACTTATTGTAATAAAAATAAATGGAATATTTTGGAATTACATACAATCATACAATATAGATAAATTTATAATAATATAATAGTTAATGTATTTATTCTCAATATTAATCCATCATATTGAAAATGGAATACATGGGGAATTAGTATTTAATGAAATGTGGTTATCTTCTTTAGAATATTTTTCTCTCAATTAAATGAGATCATATATATTTACAACCAAACCATTCCATCTCTTTATATGTGGGAATAATATACATGAATCTCAACTAACCCTTAGTCTTTAACATCATAGAGGGCTTCCTCATGGTCATTATATCTCCATAAGATGATATATATGCATTAATATTCCTACTCATTCTTCCCATATTTTATAACCCCTTTTTCATTTGGAATCAAACACTAGTTTATTCGGAAAATCCTCTGAAGCCAAGTGAAATCAAATTCTTGTCATAAATTTCAACAGCAAAAAGATCCCATAAACCCGTTACCACTATAGATGTAATCATTAAGAGTTCCATTAAATTCAACTCCAACATAACTACTGTACAATCCAAAACATATTATATGTAATACATCATATGCGGGTAGGGTTACCTCAAGGTTCCTAATGTAATGGAATAGGGTTGTTCAGCATAGATCAACCCTTGGACTTCCATATTTTTTTCTTTTTTTTTCATCATATATGAAAGTAATTGTAACACCCAGTGTTTTTGAAGCCATTAATAATTATATTTTTATAATAATAATAATAATAATAATAATAATTTTTTTTTATTTAGTATATAATAATAAATAATTTTTCTATGTTCATCCAATAGAATTAATACAAAATATGATATTTTGACACACATGATTATAATGAAGATAAATAATTATTTTGTAATTATGTTCTAACATTAAAATGATGGAATATAGAACCATAAATTTCATAAAAATGATTATTGAACATCAAGTACTATTAAATACATTAAACCAGAAAAAACAGAAATTGGGTAATAAATTGAAAAGTATAATATCTTTAGAACTAAAAACACCATTTGAAAACAATCACCATTATGAATCACCATTAGTGTAACAAATCATACAGTGAAAATTAATATAAAAGAGAAATAATCTTCTTATATTCAAAAAACAATACTATAGAAATTGAATGTGTGAATGGAAAAGTATTTGTATGTTAAAAAATATATGATTGAAATCTGATTAATAAAAATATAGTCGTTGAAATTATGGCCTTTACATAAAAGACTATTTGAATTATTTTCATTGGTGAAATATTCTATAGGTATATTGAAGTATGTTATTTGGATGTGGTAAAAATAAAATAATATAAATCACAATAAAAGAACATATTATATTGAAATATTATATATATATATATATATATTATTTACATGAAATGTATAAATATTATGATTATTATCGAAATTTGAAGTGATTTACATATAAAAAAATTATTTTTCTATATCAATAGTGTAGTCTAATGTAAATTTTAGAATATATGTAATTCATTAATGTTATATATTTTTATGTAAGGCATATTTATATTTAAAGTAATAAATATTATAAGAGAATTATTTTATTATAAATAGAATATTTTTTACACAATAACATAAATTTACAACCTAAATTATTTTTCTTATATCAAATAATATATCAATATAATATAAATTTGTTATTGATATGAAATAATATTAATAATAATAATGATTAAATACTCAATTTTCCAATAAAAGATGTTTTATTTATAATTTTTATATATTATAACATGAACATATAAATTTTAGAAATTAATTTTATAAAAAATATAATTTTTTATTAAATTATATAAATATTATCATTAAGTTAATTATTTAAAATTTTTCTGATATAATTTAATTTTATGTGAATAGTAAAAATTAAATTATGCAAAAAAATATCATTTATAAGACTAGAAATAGTTAAAATGTTATGAAATTTTTTTACTATAAATAAATATATATACATATATATTTTAATAGAAACAATTTTAATGTAATATTTTTAATTTATAATACTCATGATTAACATTTTAGAAACTCATCATATGTTGGAGACAAATAAACAATTGTATTTTTGTACCTGTATTAAAAATTGTACCCATGAAATTTTAGAAGATAAAAATAAAAATAATTTATTTACTATTTGAATTAAAAAATTTGTCATTATTTTAAGATAACAATTTCATTTTCATCCATTATGATAGTATTAGTGTGATTTGTGTAAATTACCATAATAATAGTAAAACTGTTTATTTAAAAGAATGGTTTTGTTAACATCATAAAGCATTTAAATAATCAATCAAATTAACAGAATTTAAATGATTAAATTTATATTTTTTCAATACCTGTATAAAAATTTATTAAAACTACTTCTGATAGGAATCAATACTAAATAAGATAAAAGAACACACAATGGTTAGAAGTCACTCTTCTAAAAAATCTATTTTTTATATTATGTATTTTGAATAAAAATTTATTTTTTAATATTTATAAATTTATTTGAATTAAATTTATATTTAATTTATATTAATAAAGGAAAAATTTTGGTAGTAGGATATTCCTTATATATTTAAATATATTTTTTTTAAAAACTAGTTATCATTGAAAAAATGATTTGTTTAAAATGTAATAAACAATGGTAATATACTTGAAATAGGTATAAAAAATGTTTGTAATGCCTTTAATGAGGATAGATCTACCAAATATCAAAATATAATCCATTTTTATAAATATTTGGTGTTATTTCCATGTAATAGTGTGATGATAATTTTGAAGGGTAATAAGTGTTCGGAAAAGTGTTGGTTTCTTCATTTACATATTGGGATCACATACACCCCTCTATGGTTACAAATTCCATAATAAATTCACATTAAAATATTCCAAACATAAAAATATATCAGTTTCATGACTCATAAATAAGTCCATAGTCTCTAGATTATAGATGAATCTTTCACTACCAAAGAACAATCTCAGAGATGATCATGTCTCCAACGTATGTTTTAACTTATTCATAATTTTTTCTCATTAATGATTTAATTAAAAATATTGTATAATCATAAAAATGTAGTAACATAATTATTATAACATTATATGATATTAATATATTAATTTAATTAAAATTATTATTTCATCTCTATAGTATAATAAAAAAGTGGTGTTAGTGCATTGTTCATACTACTACATCGTCAAAGTAAAGTCTTCCATTATTCATCGTTTCCATTAAAAAAAGATCAAAGTAATATAATGGATGAATAAATAAAATATATAAAATATAAATATTATTTTTAACATTAATTTTATATTATATTTTATGCACTTCACATTCATTGGGAAATGGAAACATTACTTGTGTGTCTCTATACAAACTACGACCTCTATGAGAAAGGAATTTCATTGGTCATCGCAACCCCAAATGGTTCAACATAAAATTAAATTAAATTTAATATAATTATTCCAATATCAATATTAATATTAGGTGTATTATTTAAATATTTTTAAATAATTTATACAGTGGTCAATATATATTAGGAGTTATGGATAAATTGACCAAAAAACTGCAATTAATAAGCATTAAGAAGGAAAATTGTGTCATAAATAAAAATAATATAATAGTTAAGGGACAATGAAATATGTAATTTATAAGAAAAATGTTGTAATATATATATATATATTGATCCTAATTAATAATTCTGTTTTTCATGTGTATGTTCATTACACATTCAGACACAAAGTAAGGGTTTTCATCTTAATTTCTCAACATTGAGTCATATTTTAATGTTAAATTAAAATTTATTATTTATATGAGGAATATACTACTAATAAGTTAATTTTAAAATACTATGTGATTTAATTAATGGTATTTTTAGAACCAAAAATGTTTTAAATCTTCCAATGAGTTGTTATTTTGAAATTGCAACTACCATAAGAGTTCATAAAAAATTTTATATCTTTGAGACATATTTTCTATTATGAACTTTAATTCATTTAAATGGTTTTTATACGTCCAATTTATTATATAATAGTATTAACTAATAAAATTCATGGTATTATAACTTCATCATCTAATTATATCTCTTTTAATCCATATTATTAGAATAATAATAATGTTATAAGTGTACCATCTCAATCACCATTCATTGTGCAATTCTTTAATACTTTTCAAAAATCCACATTTGTGTTGTGTTAAAACATCACACATGATATATAGTGTAACAAATTATATTTTCACATGTAATCATCTATTCCATAAATTCCCCACCTTAGTCAGGAAGGATTAATATACTCCATAAAATAGAATTAGTTCTTTATAACACATTCTACTTTAATCAGTTACAATATTTACCCTTATGTTTCAACATTTATTTCATACTGTTTAATCTTCCACAATATTGGGATACAAATATTGATTAAAATATTACTTACTAGTGATTATTAATTGTTTTTTTAAAAAGGAACTATTTTAAGGACAATGTTTATCTATTTAATGATGGTTTCCCCTCTTTATCCATAATTACCCTATCCATCAATAGAATTCATCTTAATTCATAGCCTCATTATGTCTCACCTCATGTGAAAAAAATATGCCTCTTCTTCAATATTCATAATGTTATGCTATAATTTATTTCTATGATGTGGGATTTCATGAATTGTGTCATAAATCATAGTAATGGATCTTCTAGATCTTATTCGTGAATTTCTGATTAGACATCCTATTAAATTGTTTCTCTTAGAAATAATTTTATTCTAATGTTTCGCTAATTTTTTTTTATATTCTCATAAAATATATACCTAGTCAAATAATTTTTACCTTTTGTGTGTTATACATTTTTTTCTTCCTTTTAAATTTTATCTTTTTACTAAATGAGATTTAATTAAACATTTCTATATATTGCATCATATTAAGGACTGAAACATAATATTTTTCTATAAAATTACTAGAATTAATGAAACCATAATTATTTAATGGATTATCATCTTAGTTCAATTATGTTTTTTTATAAATGAAAATGTCTTTTTCTTTAAAAAAAATCAAATTCTTACTTCAAACAGATTCGCCCAAGTGGTATAATTTTATTCTTTCATCTCTTTGGTCTTTCTCATGCACTCACTATATTGGAAATAAATCATAAATACCATTGATTAATATTAAAATATGATCATCATAAATTATTTATATAACAACACATTATTTTATTTTTATTTCCTTTTATAATAATCGTTATGTATATGGTGGATTTCATTACATGCAGACCCAATTCCAAATAAGCTGGGAAATAAACATTATAGTATAGTAGTTAAATTTGAATGTATGAACATTAGAAAAAAAACTCATATAAAATAAATATAATTTGTTTAATTAATGTATAATGTTTTATTACTCATTTTAAAAATTATATCATTTTATTTAACGTCATTTAAAACATCCAAAATATGTTCTCTTAAAATATATTTTTATTTTATTTTTTCATAAAAATATAATAATTAATTTATACCAGTTTATTTTATTTTCATTTAGGTTCTTAATATCATTTTTATAATCATACATTTTATTTTTATATTAGAGATAATATATATGATTTTTAGGAAATGAATTTTTTAAGGAAAAGAGAAAAAAATCGATCAATATGATTTCTTGTATTTAATAGAAATTTGAGAATTTATTTTGAATGAGACCTCAATGTATAAAAACTATATTTTTGTTGTTATAAATTCAATTAGTAATATATAAAACATAACTATATTTTATTTTTAAATAAGTTTATTTTAGGGTTTATAAATGCGTTTTGAAAAAAAAACTATTCTTATGTTTGTAATGTTTTTTTCTCAAATTAAATTAATATAATATATATTTATATATGAATGGTTTAATATATTTTTATAGTCTATATATTAAATTTTTGTCTCATTTTCTATTTCTTACATGGAACACAAAAAAAACAATATTATGTTTTAACATTGAAATTTCATTAATTGAATCTGGATTATCGTTATAGTTTGTACACTTACTTGAAATTATTTTCTAACACTTAATTTATATAAATCATACCAAATGGATTCCATATTTTTAAAAAGTATAATTATTATAATTTAATAGGTTAATATTAATTATTATCAAATTGATAAATAAAAACAGTAAAATTTTGTTACCACGGTTCTGGTCAAAACATTTACCAAGAGTTAAACTAAGAGATAATGGTAAGATGGCCAGTCATAAGTTTAAAATTATTATTGATTGAAATTTTTTAAACCATATATTATCTAAAATATTAATATATATCCATTTTTCACCACATTCCCACTAATGTGACCTCAATTCATTGAAATCATTTATGAAATCCCTTGTGTTCCCTCCCCACACTTATAAAAGGGAAGCTCTTCTCTTACCTTATTCAATCCATTTAATCTATTTTTCATTGAAAATAACTTCTCAAAAGACGTCATAAAATAATTCCACTAATTATGGATATTTTAATCTTCTCTTAATAGTATTCTTGAATGGTCTAATGTGTCTGTAAATGGGTGTCTCTCAGTGAAGTGGAATAAATCATAACCCATCTCATTAGATTTTAGTTATTCTTCTACTTCATTTGTAATTGTTCTGTCCAAAAAAAATGAGGAATAAATTATGAAATTTTTTAATATATGTTATTGACAATATGTATAAATCATTTACCATCTATTATAGATCTAATGGGATATGAATGTTTCTCTCTTGCGTTTTTGTGGACTACCGCCACCAAGTAGCGACACAAATCATCTTTCACCACCACATTCATAGAGGGTTATAATAAATAATTTAATGTATACACATGAGAATAATTTTAAATAATAATTTTATAATTATTAATTAATAACTAAATATATTTCAATAACTCCATTAAAAGATCAATACATTACTCATTGAATAGGTATAGACTATTGTCTCCACATATTGATGTCATTCAATTTTCATCATCACGTTATTATAAGGATTTTAAAATTGAATAAAATGAATAAATATGATATTTTTATCTTTATTGACAATATTATGTTCAATTAAAAAATATATTAATAGAGGGGCTATAACCATCGAAACAAAACATTAAAAAAAACAAAGCATCCAATACCCATAATGTTGATGATAACAAATGATTATTAATGAGTAGTTAATAAAATGATAGAAGTAAAAATGTTTGTGGCATTATAGGTATAATTATGGTTATTTTATATAATTATAATATATATTTATTTAATAAATTTTATGATGGAGTTGTAAATAAGTATTAATTACTTGGGTTGAGGGTTTTATGTATAATTTAATTTTTATGAGGATTGTTTATGAATAAATTTTCAGTCATTAAATTATATGATTTATCACTAAAAATTAATATTTATTTTTTATATGATCATATAATTAGATCTCATGTTTTTATTTAATTTTCTTATCTTCATGTATGCAAGATATAAAAATTTAGTTTAAGCAACACCAAGAATGTTTCATTTTTATTGATTACGGATCTTGTTGTCGATGTCAATATTTTCATTTAAAGATTATTAAGTATGTTTTTACTCTTACCTAAATATTATTTATATGTTTTTTAACAATTTTTTACACTAAATAATGTTTTTAAGATATCAATAATATTATCTTATAGACATGGATCTTTTTATTTTTTTATATATATTTAATGGGATTTTTGTTTGAAAATACACCATGTGAATAACATATATGAATTAATGAACTTTTTTTATTTAAATATTGAATTATAATTTTCTTTTTTATTTTTGAATAATTTTTTTAACTTAAATTCATTTATTTTTAAATTATCTATATGTGATTTCAAATAAAATGTGTTATTTTATTTAATAAATGTTTAAATGAATTTTAAAATGTATTTTTATTATGAAAGACATCCTTTAATATTTCTTGTAATTCAATATGGACATTGTCTGATGATACTAACATTACACTTCCTTTATATGGTTTATTATTATGTTGATGAAATATTTAGGGAACTCATATCTTCAATAAATGATATTATATGATGATGTGCTGAATGATTTATGATCTTGTGGAATACATGAGTGCAGATTCCATTATGTAGTTTTGGTACCCAATTTGTTCATCTATATATTTAATTAGGTAAAGAAGGATCTCTCATGAGAAAATAATGACTAGAATAGGTAGTGAACTAAATTTATATAGGGACATTGCCTAATAATGTAGTATTGGGAGTGAACCTTGACTATATAAATGATGGAATGAGGAGTTAACCTAAGTAACTATAATAGGAATGATACTATGTATTAAATTAGTAATTGATTTCCTATTATTAGTTTCATGTTAAAAACATATTTATTATTCTTATGAAATTTTTTCATCACACATGACTGATTATTGAGGATTTTATTATCTTATATGTAATTTATTCTAATTGTTAATAATTTATTCCATGATTCATGATTTTGATTTATGGTTGTTTAAATATGATTTTCTAATTTCTATATAATTTTCTCATACAATTTTCCATAACTTATTCAAACTTATTATGATTTATTGATATCTCATATATCTACCCTTACTGATCAACTGAGCTCACCCTTTCTTATGATTCCCTTCTGCATATTATGAAGTAAGGTTCTATGTATGCCATTTCTATAAAGGGAGGTTGTTTTAAATAACTAAATTTGAAATTATGTATGTATTTTTTAAAATAGTGATATCTTTATCCATGGTTGTAATGTTTCTAATCCTATACGGTATATTTAGAATGTCTTTTTCTAAAATGTATTGAGTAATCACCTAAAATGATTTCATATTTATATATGAAAATTATTGGTTTCTATAGTTGGTATTAGAGGAAATGTTTAGTAACATTGGAAAAAATGACACGGTAACATTATTGATAAACTATAGGATATTCATATATATAGTAGGATATTCAAATATATTATGATTAATGGAGTCTGTTTTTCCTAACAAGTCTTCATTACCGGGATACTAAAAAATTGAATGTCTATATTACATTTTCATCAAGGGTTATTAACCTTATAATGTGATGTTTTACTATATCTCATCCATTATAATACAACATGGTAAATTATCCCTTTCTATAGACATGTTTTGTCACATTTAGGTGATATTATTTAGTTCATTCATATTTTATTTGAGATCCATTGTGATGGATTTAAATTGATAATGGTTATGTATGACCCATATCAAACCTAATGTGTTGTATATTGAAATTAAGGTATCAATATCTAGAAATAATATGATTGATTTTTCATCATTAATCACTCAGGTAAATAATTCATGGTAATCATGCTACCCATTATGGTTTATGTATGGTATTGTAGATATACTAGTAAATTTGACATGTTTATGGGTATAATCAAATATTGAATTAATCTTTTTAATTAAGTAATATAAATTATTTTATATCATCAAAATTATTCTGGAATGTTAATTCCTATCATAGTTGATTAGATATTGAAGTCGAAGTAAAAAAATTAAAGGTACAATTATCTAATATCAAGTATATTATTCATCTATGATTGATGTTTGTTTGGATTCCCTTTAAATAAATTTTTCTATTACACACTATTTGAATTTAATGCGACCTTTGTCATTTATTGGTTTTATTTATATAAATAATATCTAAATTTCTAGGGAAGGAAAGTAACAATTTATATTCAGATGCAACATATTATTTTCTATGATTTTTAGGATAAATATTTTATTCCAATGGAAATCAAATCAATTTATTGGGTATTGTTTCATATTCAAAATTGGTGTTTATATAATGTAGTATTATAGAAACTCATCATCGATGATGTTCCTATTGTATGAGATATCAGTAGTGTCTTTCTAGAATATTTTCTCAGTATTTCATGGAATTTTAAAATTGATTTTTCAATAGATTTAATATTATAATCTGCCATTATTTCAAATATTCCATATAGAATGGATCCAATGTAGTTTTATGTATTAAGGAAGCAACTGAAAGAGATTTTAATAAGGGACTAATTAATCTATGTGAATCACCATGGGATACACATTTTTCATTTTTTTGGAATATACATTCATCAATGTGACTATAAATTTATTACAGGGAACATAAAAAGATCAAAATCAATAATAAGATTACTCTTCCATGTATTAATGATTTCTTTTATGCACTTATTTATAATGACTCAGAATTTTCACCGAATTATTTGTATAAATTAACTTTGAAAAATCCAAGACTATGCACTAAGACGACATGAAATTTTGAGGCTCGGCATGCCTGGAAGAAATCGTTGAATAAAGATCATATTTTAATTAAAAATGGTCAGTTGGATAACATTGATTGTTAATATCATCTAAAAGGGTTCCCAGATAAAAAATATGAGGCAATGTTGCATTAAGAATAGTGAAATTACATTAGGTGGTTTCTAACCTCAACCGACATAGGTTTATGGTAAAAGATAGTTTTTGGACTAAACAATTCTTAAAATATTTTTAATAAAAATATTTTCAACATAACCGTTCTTTGGCGTTATGCAATGACATAGCATCACAATGATGCAACGACTCAACAATGTTTTAATGCAGTGATGTTGTAATGCTAAAACGCATGAAATGATGAATCATGGTAACTATGAAACATATCACCCAACTATAATTGTTATAGTGGTTTCAGGATGAGAATTATTGATCCTTCCCTGTGAGCACTGGTGGAGGGCCTTGTAGATTCTCAATCATTGACAAATTGCAGACAACGACGAGACAAGGACCAAGGATTGACAAGACAAATGATTATGATGACTCTCAGTGGATTTCCAATGACAATAGATCCTTGATTCCAACCAATCCAAAATCCAGGTAGTGGTTTTATTTATGTGTAATTTTATTTACCATTTATTATTTGAAATGATTAACACGGATCAACCTGCGAATAGGCTGATCCGCGGGTTAATCATTCTATTGGGATAGATATTTTGTGGGGTTTGATTCTGGAATTATCCACGCATAGAGATGATGTTGTTTTACCCATATTTGTTCAGTTATAACATGGACATATTGATACTGACATGAAAATGGGCCAGATCTATCCACTTTGGGTGTTCTTGTGATTCACATTTTCCCCTATTTTTGTTCTCCTCAATCTTCATTGGGAGCAATGAATTAGAGCAGAATATTAGACTACGGTAGTTTGAGGTGGCACTGAACTTTACAATTGAAGCACACTGAGATGTATATTTTGTCTTGACGGCTGGTGGTGGAATGGCCGCAGGTTGCGATGCGATCCGCTGCCAGGGGTAGGGCATGACAGTGCAGACCCGTGATGTGGCATGGAACTACATCAGCTAATTATCTCATGGTGCCATTGACAGCGTGTGGGAGGATTGGATGAATCAATAGCCGATCATGTTGACAAATATGGCATGTGGCCCCTACCATGTCCCAGGTGGATGAACTTTCCTGCATGATCCGGCGAGTCTGGTTGGACCCGATGGGTCTAGCCGGACCAAGCGGGTTGAGTCGAACCGGCATGACGAGTCATGATGGTCCAAGGTCCAGTAGGGTTGGTCCTATCAAGTTGGCCCGAACCAAGACCAAACAGACCCACTTTTACATAAATGCTCATATTTTACAAACCGTATGTCCATTTCAGGATTCCTTTGCAGATTTGAGAACCTTGTAACGGGGAATTAATTTTAAGATACTCTAAGTGAGTTTTCTTGGAAGTGAAAATATGACCTTTGGCTTGAAGAGTAGGTTCTACGGGAACAAATGTGCTAAACACAGAATCATATGTGAAGGAGAGACTTTGTAACTATACAACTTGGTTGATTTGTGACATGAAGTCTATGTGATGTACCAAGAGTAGGTGTCTCATCGGGTCTAAGTGTCTCACCGAGACTCATTTTCTCATTGGGACAATGTGTCTCATCGATATAATGTGTTTAGTGGAATACATTTGATAATCATTATTTTACTATTATAGACTTATAACTATGTGATATTAATATATTTAATGTGTACTTTCATTGTGGTATTTCCTTTGTGGTTTTAGGGTGTCCTACTGAGTTATGTTTTACTCACACTTACACAATCTTTGACTACACGTGTCGTGTCTGGTGAAGCTGACCAATGTTTTAATAGAGACATAGGTGGGCCAAGACATAGTGGTTCATAAAGTGATCAGGTGGCCGAGGTAAGCTCTAACGTATTCTGACAGCTGATATGAACCAACACTTTAGGTAGGTTTTTCTATTGACAGGCATCCAGTGACTTCAGAACATTCTTCTATTCAGTTTCCCTTTTTAGTGGGCTTGTATACTGGCCCAATGTACCTTTTTTACATTACATATTATTGTACCTTGTGGTTGGTTTTACTATTTGCATGCATGATTTTCGGTGGTTTCTTTTTAGTCATTTTTGCGTACATGTACTTTAGCCAAAGGCCTCCCATTTGAAATATATGCCTACTCAGTTCTGTTTGCCAACCCCAAGCATATTGCTGGTGTGCTTGGGGTAGTAACAGAACATTACCCACTAGGAGGGAATGAGAAAGAGTTGTATCATAGGGATGTTTTGGTCCCACATTGAGACAAGGTGTATGTGATATTTTTTGGGGCAATAGTGTTAAGTGTTTTGAGTTTGGCATTAAGGCCTTGGATTCTAGTGTAGGTGCGGCAACTGACCTATCCATGCACTAGGATTTTGGAAACCTACATTCATACTCAGTACATGAAAACACTGTTTGTGGGGAAATTAATAGTACATGCCTAATATTGAATTTTTTAGTGTGTATTATTCTACTTCTTGAGTAATATCACATGTTAAACTATATTGATCGTGGTTCATCTTGATCTGTTTTAGGATGACTCCATGTAGATAGTAAGATAGGATTCCATTTCAGGACCACGAGGATGATATACCAAGCGATTAGGAACTAGTACATGGACTAGTACTAGATATAGCCCCATCAGGTGGGGTACTAGTGATACCACCAGCAGTCGATCAGCAGTTACTACAAGCACTACTCCTAGAGGATTCACACATTCTTAGCGTGTTACGTGAGTTTTAGAGGTATCAAACTCCCAGGTTCAGGGGTGAGACTAACTCCCATGTAGCTGAGGATTGGATGGAGGTAGTCACACATGTCTTCAGTTAGGTGAGCACACTTTCCAACCAGATGGTACTCCCAACCACAAGCTTTATTTAGTGCTTAGTGGGATTGTGGTGGAGATTAGTGATCTAAACACAAGAGGAGGTGAACCTATCTTGGGTGTACTTTTATAAAGTACTCACAGATTTTTTCATCCAAACTACATTATGAACAGTATGCATACCTGATATTTTGCATCTATTTCAGGGAAACTTGACAATAATATATTATTCGGCAAGATTTATAGACTTATATCGCTACTCTACAGATATGGTGTGAGACCCATTCTTCAAGGATTGAACCTTCGAGTGGGGGAAACACCGGGAGATCAATGCATCAATGATATCCCTTATCATACCAATTTATTATGGATTTTTGGAGTGAGATATTCTCATAGAGAACTTTCTAGAGGAGCAAGAGCTAGCTGTTGAACTTACTAGCTAACAATAGGTAGTATAATAGTTAGTATTAGGTAGTCGACAGTAGATCATAGAACCCTAGAGGGTTATGAATTACAGAGGATAACCTCATTACAAATTGTCTGTTGTATGAGTATCTCAAGGAATAGGTAGTTATGTGAAAGACAGACTGTGATACACTTGCCACAGTTAAGGACACATGGATCATGATTCCCCAACACACCACACGAACAATCGGGAGACAGTAATGGGACCACCAGGGCGGAGACATAGGTTTGAGAAGGTTGGTATGCTATTAAGAGGAAATGTTAGGGGAAATATTATATCAGTAGTTGGTGGGAGGAGGTTTGGGGTACTACCACCACCACCCCTATGTGCTCCACCACAGGCTTGAGGAGCTCATGGACAAGAGCAGACCAAGCTTTAGGTGATAGAGTCTTATGATCCTGATGCTCCAAATATGATTGGAGTTATGATATTTGTGTTCCACAACCTATTTGTAGTTTTTATACACATAGGATCCATTCATTATTTTCTTTTCCTCTGACCTTGATCAGAGCGCGGTGATTTATGTGGATCTGTTGGCTCGATCATTATATTTAAGGAATTATACAAGATGGGATTAGATGATCACACACTCATTCCAATAGTGTGAACAAACTCTTGTAGTTGATAGCTTTAGTTGGGTTCTCCTAGTAGCTTTTTTGAGGCCTTACGAAGTCATTCTGGGTATGGACTAGTTATCCATAGTCCATGCTCAAATTGACTATTTTAGGCATAGAATGTGGTGTTTCCACAGTGATGGGACCAGGTATTCCTATATTTGAGAAAACGAATCACATGTAGTGTAGGATGGACTTTCTTAGAGGAGCGTGCAGTTGATTACTCACAATTCTGATAGTCATACCCTCGGTTCGATTGATGAGAGGAATATTCAATTTCATACAGTAGTGGATGAGTATGAGGATGTCTCACCTAAAGATATTATGGAATTACCTCCTTATAGGGAGGTTGAATTATGCATTGATCTGTATCCCAGTACGACACTAATAACCACATAGGCATATTTGATGGTTCTTGTGGAGCTTTGTGAGTTGAGGGTATAACTATAGGACCTACAAGGGAAGGGATTTGTGAAGCTCAGTGCTTCACCCTAGGAAGACCCTGTATTGTTTTTTAGGAAGTAAGATGGGGGCATGAGGCTGTGTGTGGACTACCGGTTCTTGAATCAAGTGACTATGATGAAAAAATATCCACTTACATGAATTAATGACATGTTTGATCAGAAGTAGAAAGCGAGGTGTTTCTCAAAGATATACATAAAGTTTTCCTATCATCAGATTCATGTATGAGATGAGGATTTACCAAAGATAGTATTAAGATATTGGTATGGACACTAAAAGTATATTTTATCCCATTTATCTTGAACAACACAATATCAGTATTTATGGGACTCATGAATAGTATATTCTAGAATTACTTAGATCGGTTCATTGTGGTCGTCCTTTATGACATTCTGGTATACTCGACGTCTGATGAGGAGCATGTGATACACGTGAAGATGGTCTCGGAAACACTTCGAGGGAACCATATTTATTGGACGCTCTCAATGATTCATTTCTAGATATGGGAGGTCCACATTCTAGGATACATCATTTCAGAGGATAGAGTTGTAGTCGATCTGATGAAGATAGAGGTAGTTCTTGTTTGGGATCCACCAAGAGGGTTGCCAAGGTGAGGTGTTTCTTGGGTTTTGCTGGGTACAATCAGTGGTTTGTTTCTGACTATTCCACGATATCATCACATCTGATAGCTTCTATGTGTAGGGGACAACCCTTCGTATGGATTAAGGAGTGCCAATGGTTCTATCATGAGATGAGGTAGAAGCTGACAAGTACCCCCATATTGATACTTCCAGAGGAGGGTGTTGGGAATGTAGTGTCCGATGATGCATCAGGCACTGGACTAGGTTGTGTCTAGATGCATAAGAATGTGGTTATTGCCTATAGTTCATGATAGTTGAGACAATATGAGTAGAACTACATAACCCATTGTCTTGATCTAGTAGTATTGGTGTTCGTATTGATGATGTGGTGGAACTAATTGATGGGTGAATGGATTACTGTCTACTATGACCACCAAAGTCTCAAGTATATATTATCTTAGAAGGACCAGAACATGAGACATAGGTGTTGGATAGAGTTACTCTAGGATTATGACTTTGATATTTTATATTATTCTGGAAAGGGGAACATCATGGTAGATACGCTCAGTAAGAGAGTCATCATGAGGTTGCTG
This sequence comes from Viscum album, assembly GCA_963277665.1. Taxonomy (NCBI): domain Eukaryota; kingdom Viridiplantae; phylum Streptophyta; class Magnoliopsida; order Santalales; family Viscaceae; genus Viscum; species Viscum album. The sequence continues at coordinate 472,243,239 of OY728141.1, read as the reverse complement.
AGTGTGGTGCCAGAATAGTTAGTCGGGACGCAAATGTCCTCTGAGGTTGGTGATAGAGCATCATACCTTCAGTTGATGGTCTTCACTCATCCACACATGCAGTTAGTTTGGGAGGCACATCATGGTGTTATCGAATAAAAGACCTGACATTCTTAGTTATCCATAGGGAAATACCCTAATAGATATACGTTAGTTGGAGATCATGTTGCCCTTTTCATAGGGCCCACTGTTGTACCAGTGGAGTTTCGAGAGGAGGTGTTGAGGGAGTTTCACACCCCCCCTTTATAGATGCATCCGAGTGTGGTAAAGATGTACTAGGATCAAAGAATTTAGTTTTGGTGGTAGGAAATAAAGAAGGAAGTGGCCTAATTTTTTTCTCAGTGCCTCACATGTATGCAAGTGATGCCAGAGAATTAGGTTCCAGTAGGCATGGCTCAGCCACATGATCTTTTGATGTGGATATGGGATGGAATATAGAAATACCACATTATGGGTTTACCATTCACATCTAGGGGACAAAGTACCATCTGGGTGATCGTTGTCATCTCACCAAGTTAGCCAACTTCTTACCCATATGAGAGTAGGGTTCGGTTGAGATACATAAATGCATCAATTTCCAAGCGATATTTTGGCTTTATGGGGTGCCTTCCATGATCGTTTCAGGCAGTGATTCTCAATTAAAATCCTTACAATTGAGGGGATTGTAGGAGGACTTTAGGACACAATTGGGATTGAGCACGACATTTCACTTCTATATATATAGCTAGAGAGAGAGGACTATCCCGGTTTTAGTGGACAAGCTATGTGATTTCATCCTATAATTTGGTTGCAGTTGGGACAATCACCTACCACTGGTGGGGTTTTAGTACAACAACAACTACCAATCTACCATTGGCATGGTGCTATTCAAGGCCCTATAAGGGAAACCATGAAAGTTGCCATTATGATGGATATACCCAGGGGAGTTATTGCTCTTCAGTAATGAGATGATATGGTCAACCATTGAGAAGGTGGAGATAATCCCAGAGTGGATGAGAACTATATAGAGTAGGAATAAATCTTACGTGGATTGGAGATGGAGGCCCTCAGAGTTTGAAGAGGGAGAACAAGTGTTCCTTCATGTCTAACCATATTGGGGATTGCAGAGATTTAGTCAGGGTGAAAACTTATCTCAGAGATCCATTGGCCATTTTCAGAATATTAGTATAGTTGGTGAGGTGGTTTCCCGCCTAGATCTACCCCCATAGAGTCAACATGTAAAATATTTCATTCACGTGCCACAGGTAAAGAGGTATGTGCATGATCCATCACACGTCATCGACTGGGGTGAACAAGAAATTGATTATGGGGAGAAAATTCCAGAGTTCATGATTGAGATAGAGGGTAGATAAAAGTGGATCATTCGTGGTTGGTTAATTCCTCTTATATGCATTCAGTGGTAGCACAAGAATCTCCAAGAGAGAACTTAGGGGCTAGAGGATCAGATTCATGCTTAGTACCCTCACCTTTTTGTTGAGTAGCCCTTGTTTTGGCTTTTGGGGATGTGAATACCTATAGCGGGGAGAATGTAATGACTCTGATTTTTCTCTGAATTATTTATATATATTAATTGAGATGATTTTAAGACCAGAAATTGAGAAGACATGATTTTATATGTCCCGATGTACTTGGAATAAATCATTGAATAATGTTCAGTTTTCAATTAAAAATGATTTGGTGTCTAACTTCAAAAGTTAATATCTTATAAATGGGTGCTCGAAACAAAACTCATAAGACAATGTTGTGTTCAGAACAATTACATTACAATAGTTAGGGCTAAACCTCAACCATCATAGGATGAGGGTAGAAGTTAGTTTTTGGATGCAAATACCCTTAATGAATTTTTAATAAAAAAATTCAACAAAATCATTATTTGGCATTAAACAATGACACATCAACACTGCGATGCAACGACACTGAAACACAGTGACACGGTAATGCTAAAACATTTGTAACACTAAAATGTGTCTCCCACATTTAACCATTAGTAGGGATTCATGATGAGAATTATTGAACCTTCTATATGAGCATTATAGGAGGGCCTTCAAGATTTCCCTTCATTGGCGAACAATGGACGATGATTTTATGAGGACAGAGGATAAATTAGAGGACAGGTCATGGTGACTCTCAACAGATCGCCAATTATAATTGAACCACGACCTAACCGATCCCTACTCTAGGTATTTGTTTTATTTTGGTGGGATTTTCATTCATGTTCTTTCTTTCAAACGACTAACATGGACAAACCCATAGACAAGATAATTAGAGGGTTGATCATTCTTGCGGGAATGCTAATCTATTGTGGGATTTGATTCTGGAATTATCCACTCATATAGTTGAAGTTGTTTTACCCAATGTTATTTACATATAATGTGGATTGATCGAGGCTGACATGAACACGGACAACATCCATCCACTTGGGGTGTTTTTGGGACTCTTATTTCCCCCTATTTTCATTCTACTCATTCTTCATTGGGTGCAATGATCCGAAGTGGGATCCGGGACATCGGTACTACAATGAGGCTCTAGACATTCTAGGAGGAGTGTGGCTACAACCATGGTGGGATGTAGGGGTGAGGACCAAAGACCCGGTCCCACAGACAACGTGCGGGAGGTTTGGATGACTTGACTACCGGCCATGTTGACCAGGAAGGGATGTGGCGTCCACAATGTCCTTGTGGATGAACCAGACCACTCAGGATGGATGGGATTGAGATGGTTGGCTGGGAAGCAGTAGGTCAATCTGGTTGGTTGGGTAGGACATGGCGATTCGAGTTAGGTGGGACCAGGGTGGACTAGACAGGGACCCCACCATCCCCTTTTTACATAAATTTCCATAACATCCAAACTGTAAGTCCGTTTAATGAGATATTTATAGCATTGGGACCCTCATGAAGAGGTATTACTTTTGAGATACATTTAATGATTTTTTATGGATGTTTAATTACATCCTTATTCACGAGGAGTATGTTCTCCAAAAATAAGCGTGCTACGAATGGAATCCTATGGCTGGTAGAGACTCAGTGAATATATGAATTGGTGTTTTTATTACATGGATACTTCATGACATATTGAGTCTAGGTGTATCATTAGGACTGAGTTTATCATTGGGATTATGTGTCTCATCGGGACTCAATTTCTCATCGTGACTATGATTCTCCTCAATAATAGGTGTTTTTTGGACCACGTCCAAAAATAACGATATTAGTTTTATTGACATATAACTGGGTGAGTAGAAAATAATTCATGTGTACATTCCTTATAGTCTTTCACATGTGTTTTCAGGTAGTCTTTCTTAGTACAGTTTTATTCACCCATGGATGAAATTTTTCTCCAGTGTTGTGTCTTGTGAAGATGATGGATGTTTTTACAGATACCTAGGTGCACTCAGAATAGGTGGTGCATAGAGTGATTTATAAGATGAGGCAATCTCCTATGACATATGATAGATAACATGCACCAACCATTTAGGTAGGGTTGTCTTCCAATGAGCTTCTTGCGACCTGATTACTTGCTTATGTTCAGTTTTAGTTTTTTGTGGGGTTGTTTATTGGACCGGTTTACTATCTATAATTTAATTCCTGCTATACATTGTGGTTGATTTTAATGTTTTCATTCCTGATTTTCAGTGATTTATTTTATAGTCATGAGCATGGGTACATGTAGTTTCAAAAAGAAATCCCATTTGTGAGATATGCCTATTCGACGCTAGTCGCCAACCACTGGCCTATTGGAGGCGGGATTTGGTTATTCATAGCATTCCCTCCTTGGAAGGGTCATGAGAGAGTGGTATCACAAAGAATGTTAGGTCCCACATTGGGAACATGAGTATGTGATATTGGTTTGTGGAAACAGTGTTAAGTGTTTCAAGTTAGGCTATTAGACCAGGGACACCCATGTTGGTGCGAAAACCAACATATTCAAACACCATGACCCATGAAACCTGCTTTCTAACTCAGTACCTAAATACACTATTTGTAGGGAGATACATGGTACATGCATCATATATGATTTTTGAGTGTGTCCTAATTTCATTCTTGAGTCACCTCACCAAGTATAGAAAATTGAATGTGGTTTATCATGATCTATTTCAGGATGCCTCCACACAAACAACCAACAAGGATTTTGTTGCGTGGCCACGAGGATGGTAAATTTAAAAATGAGGCATCGACACAGTGACCAGTACTATAGATATCCATACTGGGTGTTGTACCAGTTATACCACCACCCATCTATCATCATTTACCACCATCACTACCAATTGAGGTTTCACACAGGCTTAGTGCATTACATGAGATCCATAGGAAACAAGATCTCAGGTTCAGGGGTGAGACTGACCCCCAGGTAGCTGAGAATTTGCTGTAGGTAGACACGTGTGTCTTATGATTTATCAGGACACCACTCGAAAAAATGGAATTCCAAGCCGTGAGCCTTCTACACAACATAACATGATGGTGGTGGAGCATAGTGCTCCAGACACACGAGGAGGCGAACCTCTATTTGGAAGTCTTTGAGTGACTCTTTTGGGAGGAGTTTTACCTAGCTATGTTTCGATCAGTTTGTATACATGAGATCTTTAATATGCAATCATGAAACCAGATGGTAGCAGAGTACTTGGAGATATTAACAGACATATCTTGTTACTCCACTGATATAGTTTGAGAACCGTTTATCAAGTCCCATTCCATCGAGGAGGGGATAAACTAGGAGATAAGGGTGTTGATGAAATCACAAAGTATACTGAATTATTATGGAATTATAAAGAGAGATATTCTCATGGAGAGATTTCTAGAGGAGTAGGCCCCTATAGTAGGAGCTACCAGCAGACGCCAGGCCATCAAATCTTCAGTAGTAGGTAGCTGGATGTAGATGTGGGGACCCAAGTTGGTCAAACACTCCATAGGATGACCCCAGAAAATATGGCCGGTGGTACGAGGCTCCCAGGGAAGAGGAAATTAGCTAAATGGTAGATTGTTCTACATGATTCACAGTTAGGGAAACATGGATCATGATTTCCCAACATTCCACATAGAATATCAGCAGACTATAGAGGGACCACTAATGTAGAGATAGAAGTTTGAGAAGGGTGGTCTTCAAGGAAGTGGATGTGGAAGGGGGTAGGTAGAGCAGCAGGTGGTGGAAGATGGTTTAAGGTACTACCACCACCCCATGCGATCCACCACGGGCTTCGTGAAATGGTAAACAGAGGCGGGCCCAACATTTGGTGATAGAGGATTATGATCCTATTTCTCCATGGATGATTAGAGATATGATATTTGTCTTCTCCACGCTAGATTTACTTCTTATAGACACAGGTTCTAGTAACTCTTTTCATTCCATAGAACCTATTTGGAGCTTAGAGATTTAAGTGGAGTTGTTGGCTTGATCCTTTTATTTAGAGACTCCTTTGGGAGGGCATTCAATGATCACAAACTGGTTCTAGCTGTGTGAGCATACTCTTGGATACAAGAGCATCAGTTTAGATCTCCTAGTAGCAACATTGCAGCCTTGTGACATAATTCTATGTATGGAATAGTTATCCTCACTCCATGCTCATATTGTGTTTTTTAGGCATAGAATGTGGTGTGTCCATGGATATGTGACCCGATTTTCCTTTACAGGTAAAGCGAAAAGGCATGCAGTGCATGTTGGAAATTCTTAGAGGGGGTGAAACTAATTACTCATTAGTTGGCTAGTCTTACCCTCGGTGTGGTAGATGATATGAGTCCTAATTTTCTAGCAGTGGTGGATGAGTATGAGGATGTCTTCCCTGAAGATGTTTGGGTATTAACTCCTCGCATGTAGGTTGAATTTTTCATTGATTTGTACCCCTAGACAACACCAATATCTACACTGGAATATCGGATGGATCTAATAGAGCTTCAACAGTTAAGGGTACAACTATAGGATCTACATTGGAAGGGTATTGTGAGGCCCAACGTTTCACTCTGGGTAGCCTCAGTGTGGTTTTTCAAAAAAAAAATATGGGTTCTTGGGGATATTTGTGGAATATTGATGCTCGGATCAGGTGACATTGAAAAAAATATACACTTCCAAGAATTGATGTCATCTTCGATCAGCTGAAGTGACTAAGGTGGTTCTCATACATAATCCTCTCATCTAGATATCATCAGATTTGTGTACGAGATGATGATGTACGAATACAACCTTCATATATTGGTATGGAATCTATGAGTACTTGGTGATGTCATTTTACACGAACAATGTGTCAGTTGTATTTCTGGGACTCATGAATAGGATCTTACAACCTTACCTTGATTCTTTCTTTATGGTATTCATTGATGACATTATGGTGTACTCAATGTCTGAGGAGGAGTATGCGATGAACACGAGGAATGTCCTGGACACACTCTTAGAGTACCAGCTTTATGGGAATCTCTCAAAGTATGATTTACTGATATAGGGGGTCCACATTCAGAGATACTTCATTTCAAAGGCCAAAATAGTAGTTGATCAAATCGTGATAGATGCGGTGCTTGCTTGGGGGCCACCCAAGAGTGTTATTGAGGTGAGGAGTTTCTTGGCTTTGGATAGGTACAATCATCGGTTTATTATCATATTTTATAGGGTAGAAGAAATCTAGAAATATTTAACATAAAAAGGAAAACCCTTTGTATAGACGTAGGAGTGCTAGTGGTGGTTTCAAGATCTAGGGAAGAAGCTGACAAGTGTCCCCAACTTAAGACATCCATAGGAGGGTGCTAGTTATGTAGTGTTATGAAATTCATTAGGGACCAGACTGGGTTTTTTCTTGATATAGGGGAATGAGGTGATTTCCTACAATTCAAGAGAGTTGAGAAAACATGAGAAAAACTACAAGACCCATGATCTGGAGCTACCAGTAGTGGCATTTTTATTGAATATTTGGTAGCAATAATTTATGGGTGAACAGTTAATCATCTACTCCAACCACAAAAGTCTCATGTATATATTCTCCCATAAGGACATGAACATGAGATTGTGATGGAGACGAGAGTTCCTACTGAATTATGAAATCGAGATTTTCTATACTCCTAAGAAGGAGAATGTTGTGGGGGACCTGCTATGTGGGAGATCTGGCGTGATGTTATTGAGGGACACCTTTGAGGAGTTAGTCACGATGCATATATCCTTCATGTATGGTGATGGAGCAGCTTACCATCAGTCGACTGTTGCCACTCCCCCAATCATGCAGGGAGTTAGGGAGTCATATCATGGGGATGTTGAATGTGATATCCAACATGCTCAATTACCCATAGGGAAATCTGATTATGGATATTATTTAGGTGGGAAGCACATCATCTTTTTCATAGGGCACACCCTTGTACCAATGGCATTGTAGGAGGGGTTATTAGGGATTTAAAACATTCTCTTTGGCAGTGAATCCGAGTGTGGAAAAGATGTATCTGGATCTCTATGATCAGTTTTGGTGGCCAAAAATAAATAAGGTAGTGGTGTAATTCATTCCTCGGAGCCAGACTTGTTATAATGTGATGGTAGAACATCAGGATCCAGCAGGATTGGCATAATCACATGAGTTGTCGAAGTGGAAGTGGGATAAAATATTGATGGAAATTGTCATGGGTGTACTAGGAATGTCTAGGAGACACAATACCTTCTACGTGATCATTGACCAACTCACAACATTGGCCCACTTCCTACCCATCAAGGAGAAAGTTTTCATAGAGAGATTTGAGACGCATCTAATCTAGAAGATTTTTTTGGCACCGGGGGGTTCCATCGACAATCATTTCATATCATGATGCTCGATTCAAATCCTGAATATAGAGGGTATTGTAGGAGACATTAGGGGCATAATTTTGCTCGACCAAGGTATTTCACCCCCTCGATAGATGGCCAGACTTAGAGGACTATCCATGTTTTAGTGGAAATGTTACATTCATGGATTCTAGACTCTAGTTGTCGTTGATAGGATCACCTACCTCATGTGGGGTTTTCATTCAACAAAAAATTACCCTCCAACATTGGTAGGGAACCATTCGGGGCCTTGTATGGGTGACCATGCATGTCACCGTTATTCTAGAGAGACCTAGGGGAGTCAACACTCATGTGTCTAGAGTTTGTATGGGATACCACCGAGAAGGTGAAGATCATCCATGAGTAGATGTTCAAAACATTGAGAATGAAGAAATAATATGCATATAGGAGACAAAGGCCCTTAGAGTTTGATTATGGAGGCCCTGTTTTAGTTCAGGTCTCACCTCAGAAGGTATTGTAGAGATTCATCTAGGGCGTAAAGTTATCTCTCAGATTCATCAGCCCTTTTCAGATTCTGAGAAGATTTTGTGAGGGGGAATACCAGTAAGATCTACCACCACAGATGCATCAGGGCATGATGTCTTTCACATGTCATATGTAAAACCCCATGATTTCATAGTACATTATTTCTTCAAAGTAATTTAATAACTTTCACTACACACAACACTGAGTTCAAGCGCACCACGACTTACCAAACTAGCCGTTCAAAAGCGATTATGAATAGTATTAACTGAATTTTGAACTTTATATAATCCTTATAATTTTAGAATCCATATCATGAGTTTCTTAAGCATAATGTAAGTACAAATTCATTTTTTTTAGATAAAAGAAGTATTTCTCAAAAAATGCAATTTTACCGCCTTTTAATGGGGAACCCTTTTTAAATCTAATATTTGAAACTTTTATATATTAAATTTGAAAAAATAAAAATATTATTTAGAATCTAGAAATACTTATTTATTTTTAATAAATTTTTGGTGTTTTTCTGATAATTTTCATATTTGGGTGAATAGTGAAAAATACTATATTTTAATTGAAAACAACTTTTTTAATAAAAATAATTTATAGTGTTGAATTTTAAATTTTAATGGTTTGTAAGTATAAATAGATTATATTTTTTCCATTTGATCCAATTTTATTCATTGGAAATAATTTCACTTTGAAATCGAACATAAGCAAGTATCAATCTTTTGTTAGTCATTATTTCTTAAAAACACACTTTTTGGTTTTGAAAACGGGAATTAATTTTAAATAAATAAATGCAACATCTATGTTTTGAATTTTATAAAATATAATTAATTTTATAATTCATAATATCAAAATTATCTTAGTGTAAAATTGTGGTATTTTTCTAAAAACATTCAATTTTTGATGAATAGTGAAAACTCTCAGTTATTGGTTAAAACCAACTTTTTAATTAAATAATTATTTATTTTATTTAAATTTATTTTATGTCAAAATATATACATAATACCTATATAAGTTCAATATAATTCATTGGAGTTATTTTATAATAAGTTTAGATATATAAAAATTTATTGAACTTTTTACCGTCTTTTACCCACCTCCTAGGAGTATTTGCAAATTTACTTAAAACTTAATTTTACCGCTTCTGTGAGTTGAATTTAAAAAATCCGAGAGACACTGTTAATATCAAGGAGTAAAATGTGGTTCAATAAGATATAAATAATTTTTGGTGAATAATAACTTTTTACTTCTATTTACCACGGTTAAAAGAAAATATTGTAATTAAGGGTAAAAAATGATATTATTATTAGCCTAACACATGTCCTAATTATATTGTATAAGTGTAATTAGACCAAAAAAAACCTTATAAATAAAATACAATCCTTTAGATCCACTTGGATTAGATTAGGAAATTTATTATTATTTAATTTAAGGAATAGTTAAAAGTGTTAAATTCAATGTTTAATAACTAAAACATTTTTAATATAGGGTCACACATAAGATAAATTCGACTATAAATATTAATTAGAAAGATAAAAAGATTTCCTACATAATGGTATTTTATTTATAATTTTTAGACATTAAATATTTAAATTTATATATGACACAATGATGATTTATTAATTACATAATTAATGAAATATTAAAATAATTTATATTATGAATATCCAAATAAATGTAATTTGAGACTTTTTATGAATTCCACTAATTTTCTAGGTTAATATGATATTTTAGGGTTTTATAGATGAATTTTTTCGAAGTAATAATGCAGTTATAAATTTAGAAAAAACAAAATACCAAATAGTGTCAAAACTGATATAAAATAGTTTTTAAAAAAAATATTATATTATTAATTGATATAATGGTCCTAAAAATATATTGTTTGGAAAAAAGACTTATAAAATAATATATATGGAATTAATGAACCAATTGGGGTTCTATTGGAATTTTATAGTAAGTTTATTAACCATATAATATAAAAATAAAAAGAGACATGGTAAATGTCAAACTATTTAACTAAGAGTTAAATCTAAAAGTTAATGTTAATATAGTGACCCAAACCTGTATAAAAACTATTGGTTGAGTGGATTTAGACCCATCCCCACCATATCCTTTAAATAATTAATTTTGGAGTCATTAGAAACCAAAAATTATTTTATTATAAAATAATATTTCTAGCTTTTCCTAAGGTGTCCCTCAACCCTCTTATAAAAGGGCACTCCCCCTTAACTCAAATTCACATCATCAAACCCATTTAGATTTGCCAACCCCTTCCCAAATACCCTATAAAATGTTCTAACTTCATCTTAGAGGCCTTCCTTTAGTCATAAATCCAACCTAGAAAGCCCTTTTGATCAAATCAAAAGGAATAACTCGAAGAAGGGGTAAATATTTCATCACCTCTTTCAAGTTCCTTTCTTCTTCCACATCCTCATTATTTGTTATTTTAATTATAAAATAATAACTCTAGTATCTTATATATAATGTGATGTTATTATAAATATTCTACAACCATATTCATTATTCTATCCATCCTTTTAATGACATGTCACCATACGTGCGTGCGTACGGCTTACCGTCTCCACGTCGTGGTGTAATTGTTATTCAATACATTATTATTTGGATGGGTATAAAAATGATGTCTAATTGATGTAAATAATAAATATAACATGATAATGATTTGGTATATATGATATAACATCCAATTATATATTATTTTAATATCAAAAGAATGATATTGTCGCTCGTGCATTCGTATGGATTACCGTCTCCACGAACGTGATAAGATTTATTTCCCATCGTATTCATTCAAGACTAATTTTCATTAGATTATTAAAAATAATATTTAAAGACTTAATATCATTCTGAATATGAATAAGATAAATTCTATCCATAACAAACATTACTTACGTAACAAAGCATATAAAGGAAAATAAATCAGTTAACACCCGAAACGACGATAATACTAAGATATTTTTAACAAATCAATGTTAAAAGATTATATATGATATCATATTAATGTATATGATTATTGTATAATTTAATAACTATTATTTTACCATTATAAAGGAGGTTAAACTACCCTAGACCAAGGAAAAGTACAAGGTAATGGTTAATTCTACATTCTCTTCATTATCCGAGGTTGTTTTTACGTGAGTATCTACTGGGACCTCTTTATCATCCACATCCATGTTTCATAAAAATATTTTCAAAAGTAATATTTTAGGGGAATGTTTATCTAGATCATTATTTCAAATGGTTTAAATATTTATTCTACTAAATCATTCTCATTAATATCCATGTTTTCAAAATGAGTTTTAAGGATCTATTTATATGGACACGAATGTTTTTAAAATGTTAATTCCTTTAAAAAGTTTCAAAGTGGTATGGGACACTTTGATTCAAAAATGTCTTTAAATGTCTTCCTTTATAAATTGTGTGACTTTTAAATGTTTTTTTGAAAAAGAGATATTTCTCTCAAAGAGTTTTACAAATCATTTTCATCTATATCAACATCCTTTGATGGATTTTAAACTTATTTGAAGTTGATTTATTATGATACAAAACATCCATATTGTATTGAAGGTTTTTTGATATGTTTGAATGTGGATTTTTTATTTTTATACCATTCATGGATTATGGATAAAGTATTGACATTTCATATGCCAGTTTTAATATGAATGTTTGTGTTATGTTTAAACCTTTTCATATGAGGAATAAATTGGACTTAGTAAGTGACGGGTGGAGTCTACTATAGATCCTCGATGTATCAGTAGGTCTCATGAGACAAACTAGTGTCTTGGCACAAGGCCTTGACTAAATATTATTTGTAGTCTTGGCACAAGGCCCTGACTATGTAGTCATGAAAGTCTGGCATTATGCATTCCGTCATTATGAAATTGGCTATTGATATTGCATGTGATTATTCAACTAGTAGAATATCCATGTGAGTAAGTAAATGGAATTATTTTGATTTATATTTTCCATATTATGATGTAGTTTATGTTGAAAAAGATTTTGTTTTAGTTCTATACATTTCCTTAAATGTTTATTCTTATTTATGAAAGTTTTCGTTATGTTTTTATCCTTACTGAGAATATGAGCTCACCCCTTTCGATGTTTTATTTTTCCCAGGATGCGAAGAAGTATTTTATAACTGACCTACAGGTATAGTCTATGGGATCTAACTGTTTTCTATTGAAACAAAGTTGTTGTAGTTTTCTATTTGATGATGTAATGTAAACCTTATGAATGTATCTAGTACTTCCAAGGCTACTAAACTAATCGGTCTTTCGAGACTTGATCTTTTGTGATCATGCCAATGTTATGTAATAATGCACCGACTCTGGGTAACTGGGGTCGAGGAGTTATAGTTATTATTAGATGGAGGTTTAGTACAAACCTTGGAAACTAGATTTAGATAAACCCTGATTAGATAACATAGCTCTAAGATAGAATTTGACAATTAGTATAGAAGAACTTCCTAGACTTTTGGTATTGTAGAGATTTTGTGTGTTTTCCAAGAAATACATCCCTGTCTGGATATGAGCAGGTAGAGGTGGATCTGGTACAGATGTATCAAGGGGTAAAACCCAAAAACACCGCTTTGAGCTAGACTCGAACGAGAACTGCTGCACGACAATGGGCCTTGCGGCACTCTTGGTTATGACACTCCCAAGGGATATGCTTAGGATAATTCTCATTTTATTTACTAATCATTATGAAGGATTTATGAGTATATACCTCCTCAAAGAAAATATTTTTATGATTATGGATTATATCCATAAAATTCTCAATTTATGTTAGGTACTTTACATGTTTGGAATTATTCATTGCAATTCATAAACTGACCTAGTGTATGCCATTGTATATAAATGGTGCCTAATAGATGGAATGTGAACTCCGGTAATATGTATGATCCAAAGAGTAAGAATGATCATATCTTTAAAGGTATTAATCCAACATTTAAAAGGGAAATATTCTCCCATGTAATCTCAACACATGTTGAAATAGTATCAAGTGTTAAAAAGATAAGTAAAGAATTATCTGAGTCCTATGTCTTTGAAGGGAAGAAAGTGATGAAAAGTATGGAAGAGAGAAATATGGATAAAGGGAAGAGGGAAAAGAAGTATTTTCCCATATGTGATAACTATGGAAAGAATCACCTTGGTAAATGCTTAAAGGGAATGAGAGTTTGTTATAAGTGTGTAGGAAAAGGACTCCATGTACGTGATTGCAAGGGTAAGAAAAATGTTTCAAATGTACAATGCTTCATCTAAAAGGCATTGGGACACTATGTGAGTCAATATCCCAGTCATCAGAGTATACCTTAAATGATGCTATTGGATAATAATCAAGTTATGATACCACCATAGATGAAGAGTAATGACTATTGTTCTTATGTTTCTATTATAGAATTATTTCATTTGAGTGTTCTATCAACAATATACTAGTTATATGAATTATGGAGATAAATAAGGATTGTACTATAGTACTATTTTATTGAGGATTTGAGATTATATGGTTCTAATAAAAGTGACTTAATAGTAAGCTACACTTTTTGGAAAAATACATGGTTGAAGGAAATGTAATCCTTAATATAGTCCGAATAATGAGGTAGTGATTTTGAAATAATATATGGTTGATTTGGATAAATTATATTGGATATTCTTGACTTCCTTGGAACTGATTAATAGTTTGTTTATTTCATCATTGTTGTAATATTTAATATTTTTGGATATAAGGAATATATACCGTATTATGTAAAGTTTTTATGGTAATTCAGGGTGTTACCATGTTTTAAAATAATACATGATGAAGGTGTTCACATGTTATTATGTGGCAAAAAGGATCTTCATTGTGTTTAACTTCCTTATAAATTTTTTACTATAAGTTTGGATAGAAGTATATTGGATAAATTTAAAGGTAGGAATGGATTAAGTTTGAAATTGGATACTATTATTAAGGTTATTTTTGGATTTTTATAAAAAGAAAAACATGTAGACCATGTGACAACCCGTCGCATCGGACAAAGCTACGGGAATAGAACCCACAACCATAGTGCGATTGGGATTTATCGCCTACCACTGGACTAAATGAAGTCCACAGATTGTATAATGTAGTTTTTTTAAAGGGTCTGATAGGTGAATTATAAACTCATTTTTTTGGAACCCTATACGAATAGAATAAATTGAATATATTTTTTAAGTTCTATTATATTTTAGAGTGAGATATGAGTTTGTGGTAGAAATTAGTTAAGGATGGAACTCTACTTGTCAAGTATATTTTTTTTCTTCTCTTATTCTATGAAGACATTAATTAATAAACATTAGGTAAGGGATCTTAAAACTAAAAATGTGTTATCCTAATACATTATGTTTTGTTGAACCGATGATATTTTAAATCATCATAGATTGACGGCTTTGAGGCCCTCAATTCTACAATTGTTTGTGACTGATGACCTCAATCACTCCCTATAAATATTTACATTTTTCCTCCAATAATGTGTCTCTAATTTCCACCAATGTTCTCCTAACCGAGATCATAATTTGGTGGTGACTTTTTCATTCCCCTTTTCCCCTTATTAAGACTAAATTTTATTAACCTAATTTTCGATGGGGGCTTTCCCATAAAGGTATTTTCTATTTTCAACCATTTATTTTCGAAGAACAATTTCAAATTTAGAGAACACAATTTATTGAATGAGGAAATAATGTAACACCCCAAGATATCATAGTACGTTATTTCTTCATTGTAATCTAATAACTTTCACTACACGCAACACTGAGTTTAAGTGCACCACAACTTACCAAACTAGCTGTTCAAAAGCGGTTATGAATAGTATTAATTGAATTTTGAACTTTATATAATCCTTATAATTTTATAATCCATATTATGAATTTCTTAGACATAATGTAGGAAAAATTCATTTTTTTAATATTAATGAAGTATTTTTCAAAAAATGCAATTTTACCGCCTTTTAATGGTGAACCGTTTTTAAATACAATATTTGAAACTTTTATATATTTAATTTGAAAAAATAAACTTATTCTTTAGAATCGGGATATAATAATTTAGTTTCAATAACTTTTTGGTGTTTTTCTGATAATTTTCATATTTGGGTGAATAGTGAAAAATACTATATTTTAACTAAATTTTTTTTTAATCAAAATAATTTATAGTATTGAATTATAAATTTTAATGGATTGTAAATATAAATAGATTATGTTTTTAAAATTTAATCCAATTTTATTAATTGGAAATAATTTCACTTTGAAATCGAATATAAATATGTATCAATCTTTTGTTAGTTATTATTTCTTAAAAACACGTTTTTTGGTTTGGACAACGGGAACTAATTTTAAATAAATAAATAAAACTTATATGTTTTTAATTTGGTAAAATAGACTTAATTTTTGAATTAATAATATCAAAATTAGCTTAGGGTGAAATTTTTGTATTTTTCTAAAAACATTCAATTTTTGATGAATAGTGAAAAACACTGAGTTATTGGTTAAAACTGAATTTTTATTTAAATAATTATTTATTTTATTTAAATTTATTTTAGGTCAAAATAGATACATAATACCTATACACGTTCAATATAATTCATTTGAGTCATTTTATAATAAGTTTAGATATATATAAATTTTATTGAACTTTTTACCGTCTTTTACCAACCTCCTAGGAGTATTTACAAATTTACATAAAACTTAATTTTACCGCATTTGTGAGTAGAATTTAAAAAATTTGAAAGAAACTGTTAATATCAAGGAGTAAAATGTGGTTCAATAAGATAAAAATAATTTTTGGTGAATAGTAACTTTTTACTTTTATTTACCACAATTAAAAGTAAATAGGGTAATTAAGGGTAAAAATGATAATATTATTACCCTACCACATGTCCTAATTCCATTGGATAAGTGTAATTAGACCAAGAAAAAACTTAGGAATAAAATACGATCCTTTAGGTGCACTTGGATTAGAATAGGACATTTATTATTATTTAATTCAAAGAAGAGTTAAAAGTGTTAAATTCAATGTTTAATAACTAAAACATTTTTAATATAGGGTTACACATAAGATAAATTTGACTATAAATATTTATTAGAATACCAAAAATATTTCCTAAATAATGGTAGTTTATTTAAAAATTTTATACAATAAATAAGTTAATTTATTTATGACACAATGATGATGCAATAATTACCTAATTAATGAAATATTAACATAATTGATATTATAAATATCCAAATAAATGTAATTTTAGACTTTTTATGAATTAAAATTTTTTTTAGGTTAATATGACATATTAGTTTTGGATAGATGATTTTTTTCTACGTAATAATGCTATTATGAATTTAGAAAAAACAAAATACCAAATAGTGTCAAAATTGACATAAAATAGTTTTTTAAACTAATATTATATTATTAATTGATATAATGGTCATAAAAATCTAAGGTTCGTCCAAAACACTTATATAATAATATATATGACATTAATGAACCAATTGGGGTTTGATTGGAATTTTATAGTAAGTTTATTAACCATATAATATAAAAATAAAAATAGGCATGGTAAATGTCAAACTATTTAACTAAGAGTTAAATCTAAAAGTTAATGTTAATATAGTGACCCAAACCTGTCTAAAACCTATTGTTTGGGTGGTTTTCGACCCATCCCCACCTTATCCTTTAAATAATTCATTTTATAGCCATTAGAAACCAAAAATGATTTTATTATAAAATAATATTTCTAGCTTTTCCTAAGGTGCCCCTCACCACTCTTATAAAAGGGCATTCCCCCTTCCCTAAAATTCACATATTCAAATCCTTTTGGCTCAGCCAACCTATGCCCAAATACCCTCTAAAATGTCATCCCATCATCCTATATTCCTTCATTTAGTCCAAAATCCAACCTAGGGATCCCTTTTGATCAAATCAAAAGGAAGAACCCGAAGAAGAGGTAAATATTTCATCACCACTTTCAAGTTTCTTTCTTCCTTCACTTCCTCTTTCATTGTTATTTCCATTCTAAAATAATATCTCCAGTATCTTCTATATACTGTGATTTTATTATAAATATGGTACAACCATATTCATTATTCTATCCATCTGTTGATGACATGTCACCATACATGCGTACGTACGGCTTACCGTCTCCACGTCATGGTGTAATTGTTATTCAACACATAATTATTTGGATGGGTATAATAATGATGTCTAATTGAGGTAAATAACAAATATATCATGATAATGATTATTTATATATGATATAACATCCAATTATATATTATTTTAATATCAAAATAATGATATTTTCACTCGTGCATACGTACGGATTACCGTCTCCACGAACATGATGAGATTCATTCCCCATCGTATCCATTAAATAATAATTTTCATTAGATTATTAAAAATAATATTTAAATATTTAATATAATTTTGAATATGAATATGATACATCCTATCCATAAAAAACATTACTTACGTAACAAAAGCATATAAAGGAAAACGAATCAGTTAACACCCGATACGACGATAATACTAATTTATTATTAACAAAGCAATGTTAAAAGATCATATATGATATCATATTAATGTATATGATTCTTGTATAATTTAATAACAATTATTTTACCATTATACAGGAGGTTAATCTAACATTTTCCATGGAAAATTACAAGGTAAGGGTTAATTCTACAATCTCTTTATTATCCGAGGTTGTTTTTATGTGAGTATCTACTAGGACCTCTTTATCATACCCATCCATGTTTCTTTAAAATATTTTCAAAAGGAATATTTTAGGGGACTCTTTAAATAGATAATAATTTTAAATGTTTTAAATATTTATTCTTCTAAATCATTCTCATTAATGACCATGTTTTCAAAATGGTTTTTAAGGATTTATTTTTATGGACATGAATGTCTTTAAAATGTTAATTCCTTTCAAAAGTTTCAAAGTGGTATGGGAAAATTTGATTCAAAAATGTACTTAAATGTCTTCCTTTATAAATTGTGTGACTTTTAAATGTTTTTATGAAAAATGGATATTTCTCTCAAAGAGTTTTACAAATAATTTTCATCTATATCAACATCCTTTGATTGATTTTAAAGTTATTTAAAGTTGATATATTATGATACAAAACTTCCATCTTGTATTGAAGTTTTTGTGATATGTTTGAATGTGGATTTTTTATTTTTATAAAATTCATGGTTTATGGATAAATTATTGACATTTCATATGCTAGTTTTAATAATAATGTTTATGTTATGTTTAGACCTTTTCATATGAGGAATGCATTGGACATAGTAAGTGACGGGTGAAGCCTACTATATCTCCTCGATGCATCGGTAGGTCTCATGAGACAAACTAGTGTCCTGGAATAAGGCCTTGACAAAATATTATTTGTAGCCTTGGAAAAAGGCCTAAACTATGTGGTTATGAGAGTCTGGAATTATGAATTCCATCATTATGAAAGTGGCTATTTATATGGCATGTGATTATTCGACTAGTAGAATATCCATGTGAGTAAGTAAATGGAATTATTTTGATTTTTATTTTCCATATTTGGATTAAGTTTATGTTGAAAAGGCTTTTGTTTTAGTTCTATACATTGCCTTAAATGTTTATGCTTATTTATGAAAGTTTCCGCTATATTGTTATCCTTACTGAGTATCTGAGCTCACCCCTTTCTATGTTTTATTTTTCCCAGGATGCGAAAAATTATGTTATGACTGACCTACAGGGATAGTCTATGGGATCTCAGTGTTGTCTATGGAAACAAAGTTGTTGTAGTTTTCCATTTTATGATGTAATGTAAACCTTATGAATGTATTTATTACTTCTAAGGCTACTAAACTAATTGGTCTTTCGAGACTTGATCTTTTTTTATCATGCCAATGTTAGGTAATAATGCACTGACTCTGGGTAACTGGGGTCAGGGTGTTACATCATAGTTGAGAATGTATATGCATGATCCATTGAATATAATCAACTGGGGAGAGCCATAAATTGATGATGGGGAAAACTTTGTGTAGTTCCCTTTGGAGATAAAGAATGGATATGAGCAGATCCTTCATGGTAGTTGATTCATCTAGTGTGTGATTGGTGGAAGCATGAGAGTCTTATAAAGTACACTTGGGGGTGGGATTTCATTTTAATTCTTAGTACCCTCAACTTTTGGTTGAGTATCCTTTGTTGTTTCTTTTTGGGGATGTAAATCCATAAGGATTGGAGAATGTGATGACTCATATTTTTCATTAAATTATTTGTATAAATTAACTAAGAGAATTTTGAGACCAGACATTGAGACGACATGAAATTCTAAATCCCATTATGCTTGAAATAAATTATTGAATAAATTTTAGCTTTTAATTAAAAACACTTGGGTGGATAACTTCAAAAATCAATATCTTCTAAATGGTTTCACTAATAAAAAATATGTGAGAACCTTTGTGTTTAAAATGGTGACATTACAATAGGTGGGGCCTAACCTCAAGTGGTTCGGGTTGATGGTAAATGTTATTTTTTGGACGCAACCATCATTAAAATATTTTTAATAAAATTATTATCAATATAACAATTCATTTCCATTACGCAATCACAGAAAAGAACTGTGACGCAATAACTTAGAGATACTACAATGTTGTGATGCGGTAAGGATGAAATGAATGTAATGTTGAAGCGTGTAAATGCTGAAATTCAACTCCCTCCTTTAACCTTTATTAGGTATTCATGATGAGAATTATTGATCCATCCTGTTTAGTATTGCATGAGGTCCTTGGTGATTTTCTATCATTGTTGAATGGAAGAATCCGATGAGATGAGGACCCAGGATCGATGAGACAACAGATTGTGACGGCACTCAATGGATCTCTAATTATAATCAAACCCCGATGCCAACATATCAAAATTCATGGTAGGGGTTTTATTTTAATTTTATTTTATTTCATGTTCATTATTTCACATGATGAATGTAGATCATACCATGAATAGGTTGATCCAATGGTTGAACGTTCTTGTGGTATGGATCTTATGTTGCGGGTTTTGATTCAGGAATTATCGATGTTTAGAGTTTATGTGGTTTTTCCCACCGTTAATCATTTATAATGTGGACGGATCAAGGATGAAATGAACAAGGCCCAGATCCATCCACTTTGGGAATTCTTGTTCTTTGTCATTTCCCCTATATTTTTTCTCCTCAATCTTTATTGGGAAAAATAATGTGGAGTGGGATCTGGTACGATGGTAGTGTGAGGCGGCTCAAGCCTTTCCAGGTGGACTGCGACGAGAGGAGGCCCCCATCTCGATGGTCGGCGACGAGAGACCTCTTCATCGTAGCCATTCCCATGGTGGTCTATTGTAGAGTTTAAAAGTGATGCATCACAGTCCTGTGTCAGCTATATAGCATGAGGTCCCATAGACTGCGTACTGGAGGAGGTTCCAGCTCGACGACCTGTCGAATTGACCAAGCGGGGATGCGACACCCCTCGTGTCTTGGGTGGATAAACCAGCCCGCTCAAGTGGGATGGGCCCAGTGGGATGGGTTGACCCAATGGTTGAGATCCAAAATGCATGTTGGTTCAGGAAGGAACAAGATCAGGTCATTTCAATCCGATCGGGTCAGACCATACCCATACCAATTGACCCCTTTTTACAAAATAGCCATAACATCGAAACTGTATGTCTGTTTGACGTGTTGTTTGCGACATTCGTACCCTCGCAAAGAGGAGTCACTTTTGGGATACTCTATGTGAGTTTTTGTGGATGTTGAATTAAAAACATTGTCTTCAGGAGTATGTTCTCCCAGAACAAGCGTACTATGAACAAAATTCATTGGCTAGTAGACACTCAGTGACTATACGACTTGGTGTATTTTGACTTAGAGTATATGTGACTTACTCATACTAGGTGTATCATTGGTGATAAGCGTGTCATCAGGATTGAGTATCTCATTGGGACTAAGTATCTCATTAGGACTAAGTGTCTCATCGGGACTATGTGTCTCATCGAGACTATGTGTTTTGTGGAATATGTCTAATCCTCTTACTTTTGGTGTCCTAGACCTGTACCTGTGTCACATGAAAATACTTACAATCCTTGTAGAATTTCCTTTATGGTTTTATAGAATACTACTGATTAATATTTTTTCACCCATGCATGTGCATTTTCCGCACGTGTCATGTCATTAGTAGATGACTGATGATGGGATAGAGACCTTAGCGGGCTAGGACCAGGTGGTTCATAGAGTGATCAAGTGGACGAGGAGAGCTCCTATGGTTTTTGATAGCTAACCTGTACCTAACCTTCTAGTAGGTTTTTTTCAAATGATCTTCCAAAAACTTCAATACTTTCTTATTTTAGTTTCCCTTTTAGTGGCTTGTATACTATCCTAGGTTACCTTTTGTACATTATATCCTCTAGTAAATTATGGAGGTTTTTTTGTTTTTACATATGTTTGTCTGTGGTTTCTTTTCTAGTCATGTGCCTGTGTATATTTACATAGGAAATGGACTCCCATTTGTGAGATATGCCTACTTGGATCTAGTTCTAAACCCCAGCCATATTGAAGGAAGACTTGGGGTAGTCCTCACATGAGCCCCACCGGGATGGGTCGTGACATACTATGAGTTCAACATTTTTGCATTAATGATATTTTTTCTTGGATACTATAAGTTTCTATTTCAAATTTATGACATACCAATAATAACCTCTCATTTTATGTATGTATACTATGAATTTAATGTGATTCTATTTGGACATACTAATTCTTCCTCCCTTTTCTGTAATTTTAAAAATAGCGTCAAAAAAATTAACTAAATAAAATTAAAGTTGTATTAACATGTGATATTATTATAAATTACAAAAGAAAAGATGACCATGATGTTAATTATATAATCTCACTAATTACATTATGTAATGATATTTTGAATAAAAAATTAAAAAATTGTGCATCTTGAAAAAAAAGTTATTTTTTGGGTCATATAATCGCAATTGATGGTATATCAATTGATCCATTAAAGACTAATGTTATTTAACATTGCCATCGACAAACAAAATTGTGTAAGATCTAATGTTTAAATGGATTTATTGAATATTATAAATGTATTGTTAAATATTTATAGAAATATCTAATCACAACTCCATTAATACAAAGAAAGGAATTATGTTGCTTTGGTGTAATGAGTGTCAACAACATTTCACGGAATGGAAGAGATGGTTAGTTAGTGTAAATTTTCCACAACACCCATAAGTGGAAAATTTATTAAAATTTATAGTAATACATAAATGAATTTTTTGGTATATTTTCTCATGAGAAATGATATGGTGACATATTTTTCATCATTATAATTAATGGTTCATGAAGAAAATTGCATCACTCATTATTTCATGCGATCATTCATAATATTTTCATTAATGATATAGAGTTATTGTCATTTTTTATAAATGGGTAACATATATATTGAACAAGATAATTAATATATATTCATCAATAAATATATTATAATGTTAAAAATAAAATATTTAAATTTTATTAATGATTATGACTACTCAATACACTAAAGAAAAAGAAAAAGAAAAGAATGTGACTAATGTTTCAATTCAAAACTACCAGGCATGAATATATATGATGAGGATAAAAAATGATCAAATAATTATGTATTTTTAATGGAATTACATTGAAATATTGAAGGATGTATTGAAACCATTTCTTTCTAAAATGAGTGATTGACCATATAACCATGTAAAAAAATAATGTGGCACCAAAGGAGAATGTTGAGATTCAAAAGAAAGTGAGAAATTTTATTGAGATAAAACATGATTATGATGGAATTATATAGTTTGGGAACCACACATGTGGCTTCCCAATACATGAACTAAATACATAATTTTTAGAAAATTCTCAATGCTCATCATTATCAATTAAACCTAGGGTAATAAAAATATATATAGAACAAAAGAATAATTTTTGGTAGTATACCATGAAGAATGACATTTAGAGTACACATATCAGTGTGTTATTTTTGAATGTTATGGTGTAGAAAAATAATTCTACGTGTTTTTATAACCATTAAACATATAATAATATAATTGAAAAAAATCAACATGGATTTCATTGTATAATTAAACAAAATAAATATAGTCCATAATGTTATTTATTTTATAATCGATCACATTACAGTGTCAGTACAGTTCATTGTAATCAAAGATGATTTCTCTCTTAATTATCTCTCTGGGATATACATTATTGAAGTGATAAGGTAACACGGGGTACCACATTCTATAACATTACATCGATATTAATGTTTTACCTTGATGTTTGGGATAATTATTCATAAAACTCTTGATGTTGAGTTCTGTTTCAATTAAACATATGGTCCTAAAATGTATTGTAAAAATTATAGTACAATTAATAACCAAGAGTTTATGTTGAGATAGTATTATCTATATATCCAATGTATCTGGTATCAACACCTTTATCCATTATAGTTATCTGGGAAAATTTTATTTCACTAGAACATTCAAATGGATCCTTATGAATCCCAATATTGAATGATGTTTATAAATCTGACATACTAGGATGAAGATGGAGAATGAAAAAATTATGACCTAATATACTAGATGAAATATAATATTTTTTATAACCATTATATTTTATATCATGGAATCTATGAGTTGAAATACTATTTATACTGGAAATAATTGTTGATAACTATAATTATATGTTTGGGATAAATTTTTATGATGAATTTCTCTATGGAGGAAGGTTATAAGATTCATAAATCATGGGAAAAATTAATATAGTTGTATCGATCCGTTTAATATTCTAGATCGAGTATGGACAATAAACTTTCATTATACACAACCCCAATACACTCTCATGTTCACAATGTGTTCTTTGTATCTTTCAAGAAGTACATACTCAAGAATTCACATGTGCTGAACTTCATTGTTTTTACATTGGAAAAATGATATTTTATATGATGAATAGTTGTTTTAAATCTTGGTTCATAGAGATGGATTCATATAGAACAATACTATTCAAATTGTTATCCTTTTGGAGGAATAATAAATTTGAGAGAGCTACAGGGAAATACAAATATGTGACCATGAAGTGATATCTTCATTAATTTTACTATAGTGAAATAATTTCAAAGGAACAATTAATTTATAAGGGGTACAATGTTACACCCCAAGAATTTATATATATTTCCTTAGTAATAAAACCTGAATAATGTTATTCTGTTCCTTATGTGGTACCCCCATGCTATCTGAACTCTGATATTGTAAAATACTAAAACATATTTATTAAACTAGGGACTACAAATAATAATCCTTATTTTATGAAAAAATAGGTTTAATTGGGTTTTAATGAAAATTTATTGGTCAATGCATTATAACTAAGTCCTTATTATTCAGTAAAATAATTTTTTTTCTTTAATGTTTTTTCATAAAAAATTGATTTTATTTCATTTTCCACATGAAAATTATAATTATTTCATAACATCTTTATATATTTTATTTGAAGAAAATTAAATATATTTTAAATATTATCATGTGAATATTATGATAGATATAAGTTTATGAATTTTTCTAAAATTATTCATATTCTACTAATTAGTAAAAAACAAATTAATTTTAAAATAAATAATTTACATGATATTAAATGTATTATTATATTTAAAATTTAATCATAATGTTTAGAAGAAAAAATTATTAAATTGAATAAGAAATTATAATTAATTATAGAGTAATTACCATTATAATTGATTTTGTAATAACATAATTTTTTGTATTAACAAAAAAAATTCTACATTTTTTTTTGAATTCAGTGGTATTTTATCGTAATAAATTATTTTAATATCTATATACTAATGGTTTTAAGGAAATTTTTGGACTATATATTTAATTTAATTTATTAACATTCATATTATGGATTTTACCATGCATGTAATGGATGAAAATTATTAATTTTTCTTAATAATTCATATTCTGAAAACATGTTTTTGTAGAAGTTTTAGAAATTAATTATAATAAAATATTCCAATTATAGTAACTAAATGAATAAATATCTAATAATTTATTTGAATAAACATTATTAGTAAAATTTAATAGCACTAATTTTATTTTTTATAGTTAGTATTAAAAAATTAATTTTTTATTACTACGATTATGGTTAAAATGGGTTAAAAATGGGTTAATGTGTAAATAAAATAGGGTCACTAAATGAATTTGGATAAATCTTAACCAATATGATTTAATTTTATTTATTTATATACTTCTAATAAACATGATTTATCAAATATTTCATGATCAATATAGTGTAATAAATATTCCAGGATGTTTTTTTTATAAAAAAACAACTTACCCAAGTTATTAATCCCATTATAGAAGTATGTATCACCCATGTGTATGAAAGGATGACCCCCTCAACTTTGTGATACAACTCATTTTCAAAAACAATTTTTAATCACTTGTTATTATGATAGATTTAATATTTATGAATTATAATTATACAGTATTAATACTTTTGTGACTTTGAATCAATATTTACCTTTATTTATTTCCATCCATTGATGAATGGAAACATCACTCATATGTACATATGAACTACCATGTCGATGTGGTGACCTAATTCATTTTCATTACCATTTTATATGAATGGTTATAAATAAGTATATAATTTATATAAATGATTTTTTTATCATGATTAAAAGTCTATAGATGAAGGAACCATTATCAATGTCCATGCACTATAACCACCGTACGAAATAATTCAGAAAAAATATTGTAGTTAACACCTATAATTGTAAGGATAATAATGGGTTTTTAATAAACTATTAATAAGATGTTATATGTAAACCATTAATGATAATATGGGTATTTTAATTGTTTCTATATATAAAAATTATTTTTTTAACATTATTATATTAGAGGTTACATCGCTTATAATAAATACAGACTTGTGGTACATCTTTTATGTTAAAATATCATTTTGGTCATAATTATTTATTATTAAATATTCCAGTGATGAAATTTTAAGATATATCTCTAAAAAATATTTTATATATTCGACTTTTCATTTTAGTTTTTTAGATTTCATGTTTTTCATTCATTTTCATCTCTTAATATACTCATGATTCTAGAAGAATGTATTTAAGGTAAATATATTAGGTTTTTTCCTTAAGTCAAGAAGTTTTTATTCAATGTACTTACGTTAATTAAAATTGATTTCATAATTTTTTTACTGTAAAAAAAATATTATATAAAGTCATTTATGCCTATATTATACATTCATTATATTCTGTTAAAATGAACTTTATTATCATTTCCCAATCATTGTACATTTTACAATTTATTAATATTATGAACGATTTTTTTCCTAAAAACCCCATGACCATCTTCCCCACAATCATGACTAAACTATTACATTATCTTTTTTCTATATGTATTTACTATTCAATAATAATTTTTTTCTTAGATTTATTTAAATTTTTTTAATATATATTTCATTTCAAATAAAAATATCATTTTACTCAATAAATGTTATAGTGATATTTTATAAGTTTTTTCCCTACATCGACATCCTTTGTTGATTATTATGAATTACTATGGATATGATCAAATGTTTCAGTGTTCCTTTATTCTCTAGACGGTTTAAGAAAATGATGAATGAATTTTCATGAAACCTATATCTTTTGAAGGGGTTATGGATTAATGACACGAAAATATTTTATGATCATTTGAAACAAATAGGCATGGATTTTATTATGTGATGGGTGAGATGAGAATTATATATCCCACCAACTAAATGGGTAAGGAATGAAATCTCATGATACAATAAGGACTGGAAGGGGGAGTGAACTAAGATAAAAAGGTACATTCTCCAATTATATTGTCATGGGTATAAAAATTGACTAATGAAATTATGGAATATGTAATGAACTTAATATATTATGATTGTATTGGTAGTGATATTTAACTAAGGAAATGAGTTGAAATCATTTTTTGAATTCCATAAACATATTTCTTATTATTAAGATATGCTTGAATATACCAGGACTGATAATTTATTATTTGGATCTCTTGTGTATTATTTCATTCTATTGATAAAAATTATACAATGTTTCATTTTTATAATATTTTAATTGATGGGTATTATTTTATAATTATTTTTACATGTTCATATACAATTATGATTCCATTTTTTATTTTATAATCATTTGTTGAAATATATTATGTTTACCATAACGAGCATCTGGACACATAATTTTAAATGCATCCCATTTCAAGGTTATGGAGAAAGGTTTTATATAGTTTACATCTATTAATGGTGTGAGATTGTAAGTATTAAATGGAAAAATATTAAATCATATATGCACAAATTTTTTACATATATATGTTTCCAAAGACACTAAACCAGTATTTCAATAATTCATGCATTATAGTGAATTATTTTTTGTATTCATAAAATCATAAATAGTATTTTTTTATAAAAAGAATGTATCACTATATTTTAATTACAAATTTAACTAGGAATCCTAATGATTTATTATTCTATTATTCCATAAATTATAGTTATGACCCACATCATTATCATGGTATTGATCCTTCTTATGATATATTTAAGAAATATTTTCATCATGTGGAACACATTTAAAGGAAATACATTTTTTTGAAATTTGGCCTAGAATTTTGTATCACTCCAATGAATTTGGTAATGTTTTATATCTCATGAGATTTAATGTAAGGGATTAGGGAGTGGAACTAATCTACCATGGAAAATTTCCAATATTATGATGATGGTCTTTAGAGCATCCTATGAAATATTTTTATTATATAATTTTTTATGTTTTGAATAAACAAAATTCATTATATGACCTTTTGATATCAAATATGTATTTCATGATTATATTATTATGATCATCCTTATTATTATTTCATTTTATTACTTTTGACTCCCATGTTATTCATTATTTTCATTCATATTCTCATAATATGATTTCTATCTCACTCTGTTCCATATATATTTTCTTTGGGATATCCTATACAGTTTTATTAGATCAGTAGGACTTTGGATAATAATTACTAGTTCTATATAATGTTGAATTTTTATGTTTAACATTATGTATTTTTACGCATAATCTTCCAGTTGTACTGAAACTCTATATCCATTGAATTTATTATTATAAAATTATGTAAAGAATCGTAAAAATAAATTAATATTAAGAACTGAGAAAGAATACTTGGTATTAGATAATGATGTAATAATTTTTAGATATTAGTATTAGATTTAAATATTGATAATATTATGAAGAAGTGTAATGGATAATACTATGAATAAAATAACATGATAAAATTTTGGTAATTTAGATATTTTGTGTCTTCCCTTCAATTTTATCTCAGTATAGATACATGAATGTGGATACAGACTTGGTCATAGTGGTACATAGAGGTAATAACCCAGAACATGTTTTGTTGGTTACTAACTCAAATGTGATGTAGATAATGAAAAACGACCCTAACTTCACCCATGGATAGATACTCTTGGGGGATATAATTTGGAGGATCATGTACTCTATATGAACTAATATGATTGATTTATTAACTAGTTAATTTTAGTAATTTGGGTTGTATTTGTATGTTTATCCAACCTAATTTGTAATGTCTCAAACCTCTTTTGTCCATTAGTTTGAAAAAAATATAATATTAGTGCTATTCTGGGAGGTCTAGGTGATTTATTCTAACACTTTGAGAAAATCAATAGTTTCTAATGGGGGGTTGTGAATATTGTATATAGGACCCCTAATTCATCCAATGGTGGGTTGTGAATAGTGATTCTAGGAATGATGATTTAGGTCTGGTGATTCATCCCACGGTGGGAAGTGAAAAGTGTTTCCAGGAACAGTGCGTCAAGACTATTGAGTCATCCAACAGTGAGTTGTGAATAGTGTTTTTAGGACTGGTGAGTCAGGCGTCATGATTCATCCAAGGGTGGGTTGTGCACAATGTATCTAAGACTGGTGAGTCATCCAATGGTGGGTTGTGAATAGTGTTCCCTAGACCAGTGAGTCAGGACTGGTGAGTAGTCCAATGGTGGGTTGGGAACATTGTTTCTAGCTTTCTACAATTTCCCCCTTTGATGTTATCATTGAGATAAAACACATTCAAAGAATTTAATTATGAGATTTAATCTTGATTCAATTCCATTAAATTATATTTATACAATCTTAAGGGTACATGTTCTTTACAAAGTCAAAATGCATAATCTTGACTAGATCCGCCTTTAATAGAAAATCTAAATAGTATATAAACTAATACTACGTATATATTATCAAATGTATGAGTTACCTTCTAAACATGTTCTTTATTCTTGTTTTCACTTGGTACAAGACTATCATGACCCGTCCCTTAGGGCCTGTGTCGTGACTACCCCAAGACCGCCTTCCATAAGCTAGGGACCGACGATTAGCACTGAAAGGCGTAATCCCTAAAACTGGGAAGGCATTTGAATTATAACCTGTAATCACATAAAACCAATCCCATAACAAGATACGAACACAAGTAAATTGAATAGTAAATAGTGTGAGTACAGTATGTAAAGGGTCCAGAATACAAGCCCAACTTTAATGGTACAAGTTCAACTGAAGAGAAATACAACTGAAGAAAAAGGGAAGCCACTACTGGGTCGTCCTCTGAGGTTCCTACCATAAGGGTAGGTATAGATCGCCTCCTCAACACTTCACGTCCGACCGTCTCCTCTGTGTACTGACATGCCATATGGTCCACCTCCGAGCACCATCCAGTCATGGAACCCTCTTCCTCGATCAACGATGCCCGTCTTCTACATCAAACACAACAAGTTACAGGCATATCCCATGCATGGGTGAGTATAACGATACTCATTAAGGACCCCGAGACCCTCAAGGTCTCACAAATTCCATAAAGGATAAATATCAAAGCATGAAATCAATTGAAAACCCTACTTAGTTATATGCCCATATGTATACCTAAGTTATCAAGTATGCCCGTCTCAAACATGAGGAAAAACACTGGGTCCAACCCAAAAGCCAAAAATCAACTGTTCCACTAAATAAGAAATACCACAAAGGTATTACCACAAGGAAAGTACCACACAAGTATGAAATCATCTCACACCAGGCATAACTTAAGTACAGTAGTAGAGATGATTAGATGTAACTACTGAATCATATTAATCTTGAAAGAATCTGACCCACACAGGATCGCTAGGAGATAACCCACACAGGATCACTAGGTGCTGACCCACACAAGATCCTTAGGAGCTGACCCACAGAGGATCGCTAGGAGCTGACCCGCACAGGATCACTAGGAGGTGACCCACACAGGATCGCTAGGAGCTGACCCTCATAGGATCACTAGGATCTGACCCACACAGGGTCGCTAGGAGCTGACCCATAGAGGATCTCTAGGAGGTGACCCACACAGGCTCTCTAGGTGTTGACCCACATAGGATCGCAAGGTGCTGATCCACACATGATCACTCTTTATTCTTCTCGTCACAGCCAGCTACTGGGTTCCCACACTAAGCATGCTCATATCTGGGAGGATCCGCTCCACAAGATACTGGTATACACTCCAACTACCATGAAGTCCCATGAAGAAGTATCTCAAAGTACCGCGACATCATAGGGGTCTCAACGCAAGATACTGCACGTCAATCAGACACCCGGTCTGTATGTTATTAGCCTTTTAGTCCTGGGGGCCCGGTTGGATTTGTTCTCTATCCAACCCGACCGTACTCCATCTTAACCCAAATCTTCAGTGGGTTACACCAAAGGGGATATCTCGCTCCAAGGTTTCTAGCGCCGCTGACGGTTTGTCAAACTGACGTCCGGTGCCAAAGTTATGACCAAAAGAGCGTAAATGGGTCGAAGTGGGTTCGGGTCCGGTCTAACCTGGACGGACCGCCCCGGTCCGCTCGACCCCGTTTGCCCAGGCCTAGGTCGACTCAGTTCGGGTCTCCCCGCCCGACCCTCTGGGTCCGACCTGCCCTTCGTTGGGTGGCTCGGCCTGAGCAACTACCCATAGGGTGGCGGAGGCCGCGAAGGCCGCGAGGGGTCATAGGGGGATGGGGAGCGGCATGGAGGGACACAGGGCGACATCGTAGGGTTGTGGGATGACACGAGGCCATAGGTACCGCAGGAGGGAATGGAGGGTGCGAGCGGCGCGGAGGGCTGCGGGCGGCGGCGGAGGGCCGTGGGCGGCGCGGTGGGCCGCAGACGGTGCGCCGGGGCCACGGGGCGGCGCATCGGGGCCACGAACGGTGCTGTGGGGCGGCAGAGCCCTCAGGGCGGCGGAGCGCCACTGGGCGACGGGGCGAGTCCATATGTGGCGTGGCGAGGCTGTGGGTGGTGACAGTCATGGAGTGGCGTCATCGCCTTCATCACGGTCGTCGATGGTGTCAGCCACCATTCTCGTGTCACTTTGTGGTTGGTCACCGACCTCCTCCATCGCGGAGAACACCAAAAATCATCACAAGAATTATGGAGAGGACGGGCCATGTTTGTTTGAATCACACTCTCCGCATTAGAGCGGTAGAAAGCTACTATAATCTCTCTTTGAATTAAGAAGAGTCATCAAGAAAGAAAAAAAAGAATAATTTCAAACAACCACCATACAAACCTCATCAATCACTTTTCCCAATCCTGCAAAATAATTAGAAGGGGAGAACACGAGAAGTGATAATCATATAGAAGTAAACCCCTACCTCGTTCGTTTGTTGTTATCGACGAGGTGGAAAGAACAATCATCGATTGAAGATGTCCCATGTTTGAGGATGTCCTGAGGAAGAAGTCGAAGTCGTGCATTGACATTCTTCATTGGAGAAATGTTCTTCATGGAAGAAGTTCTTCGTTGGAGAAGTGTAATCTTCCCAATATTTCTCCTCTCCCAATTCCACCAAATTGTTAAGTATCCAACTTATGATATGTTTCCCCAATTTAAATTATTGGAACCATTTCAAATTGAAATAATTAGTTACATAGTGGTTGGAATAATTAATTAAGGGGGTGGCATAATAAAACAAAGGGAATTTCAAGAGACTTCCCCACATTTAAGTTGGAGGTTCAAAGAGGTTTTAAGCCTCGGGTGGTCCCCACCACCATAAACTCTCATGGGAGGTTTAGGATCGGTGGTCCCCACCTCCATAACCTCTCATGGTAGGTTTTAGTTCACTGGTCCCCAACTGTGAAACATACACATGGGAGTTTCAAAAGAAAATAAAAATAAAACCGGACACCATTTTATTTTATTTAATTATTTCATAAAAGACCCAAAAAATTATCTTCCACTCCTGACTAACTACTATCGAGGTGAAAGTATCTTTAAGAGAATACTGACACTATGTGTTCAACGGTGCCCTCAGATTTCAATTCCGAGCATTGGTTCAAAAGTTAGAAAAACCCGCTCGCACGTTTGCTGAACGTACCCGAAAAAAGTTCAAAAATTCATTCCTGGCACTTCGGTCATCAGAATCATCTGCTGTTAATTTTCGTAGGCTTGTAAAATTCCCATTTAATTAAAAAAATTACATGGAAATTATGGGTCTTTATATTCTCCCCACCTCAGGGCCTTACGTCTTTGTAAACCACAACTCAGACTAAGGGAACAAGTGGGGGTACTGAGCACACATTTGAGCCTCCCACTATCATGTGCTCTCATAGAGGTTCCCGTGCTACCAGTGAATGCGCACCAGAGGTATCGACTATCCATGAAGGAACCACTCCTTTTGATCCTAAATCTCTACTAGAACCTCTATATAAGTCTCCCCATCATCGATGTCTAGCTCGCCGTGGTCGCTGACGTGGGAAGGGTCCTGCACGTATCTCCTCAGCTGGGATACGTGGAAGACGTCGTGCACCTGGTGCAACTGAGGTTGAAGGGTTAAGTGGTACACCACCTCGCCAACTCTGCTGAGGACCTGAAAAGGTCCGATGAACCTTAGAGATAACTCTCCGCCTCAGCCAAATCTCCACAGACCTCATCGGGGTGAGACCCGTAGAAAGACGTGGTCACCATCCTCTTACTCCAGAGGTATCCATATCCTGTCGGCATAAGAATTCTACCTACTATGTGTAGTCTTCATCTACTCCGGGATGATCTACACCTTCTCGGTGGTACCTCGTACCATCTCTGGTCCCACGAGTGCTAACTCCCCGGGGTCAGTCCAACACAAAGGTGATCTGCAAGGTCACCCGTAAAAGGCCTTGAATGGTGCCATCCCAATGGTGGAGTGATAAATGTTGTTGTATATAAACTCCACCAATGGAAATTGATCCTCCCAACTGCGACCGAAATCAAGGACACAATCACATAGCATGTCCTTGAGAGTCTGAATGGTCCGCTCAGTCTGACCGTCCGTCTGAGGATGAAAGGCGTTGCCCAAATGAAGTTGCATCTCGAAAGCCTCCTACTACCCCTTCCATAGACGTGAAGTAAAACACACATCATGATCAGAGACAATCGTCAAGGGTACTCCATGTAGCCGCACAATCTACTACATATATAGGCGTCCAAAGCTCTCTGCTGAACTCTACTATCTGATTGGTAGGAAGGGGGCCAAATTGGTGAGTCGGTCGACGATCAACAAGATTTAGTCATGACCTCTGGACATATGTGGAAGTCCTATAATTAGGCCCATGGATATCCCATCCAACTTACACTATGGGACCACTAATGGCTGAACCAAGCCTACTGTTACCTGATGCTCCTCCTTCACCTACTGACAAGTGAGGAATCGAGAGACAAACATTGCTACTGATTTCTTCATTCTTGGCCACTAGTGCTGTCGTCGGAGATCCTGGTACATCTTCACCACTCCTAGATGTACCTCTAGAGGGGATGTGTGGAACTCTCTCAACACTTCCTCCTAACGCGACACTGGTACCATGGTACGTCCTCGGAAGAGGATGACGTTCTCCCCACCTTCAGAAAATCCATCAGGTGCATGTACTGTGTATATCTGAGCACATCGTGTCTTGCAGTTAGAATCCCCACGTCGCGCCTCCCTGACTCGCTGAAGAAGTGGGGGAGTGACTGTAAGAGACTGAAGAAAAGATGCTCTATATCTATGCACAAAGGATATCTACTAAGCGGCCGATTTCTCCGTCACCTCACCTAGAAGCTGTATACTAGACCTCATGCTGAGTGCATCTGCTACAACATTCCCATTCCCAGGTGTATAGACTATCTCAAAGTCATAGTCCTGGAGGAACTCAAGCCAATGTCGCTATCTTAGGTTCAGGTCCTTCTGAGAGAAGATATACCTCAGACTCTTGTGATCTGACTAGACTGTAAAACGTTATCACATCAGATAGTGCTGCCAAATCTTCAAGGCGAAGACCACTGCTGCTAACTCCAATACATGGTTAGTGTATTTATGCTCATGTTGTCTCAGATGTTGAGAACCATATGCGATCACTGGTCTCTCTTGAATTAAGACACATCCAAGCCTAGCCCCTAATGCGTCGCAGTAGACTAAGTACCCTACGCCCTCCTCTGGATGCCTCAAAATGGGGGCACTAGTCAGCCTTTTCTTCAGCTCCTAAAAACTCTTCTGGAATCTCTCCAACCACATGAAGGGTTGCCCCTTATTTATCAATGCTGATAGAGGTGCTGCAACTATAGAGAAATCTGGAACTAACCTCAGGTAGTATCCAGCCACACCCAGGAAACTCCATACCTACGTCACACTCCTGGGTTTCTACCAAGCAAGTATCGCCTCAATCTTCACTGGATCTGCTGCAACTCCAGCCTTCGATATGACATGTCCTAGAAAGTGAGCCTCTCGGATCCAGAACTGACACTTCGAGAGCTAACCATAAAGCTGGTGATCTTGGAGTGTGTCCAGTACTACCTGAAAATGGTGGACATGCTCTTCCTCAGTAGCTGAGTAGATTAGAATGTCGTCGATGAAGGCTACTACAATGCGATCAAGGTATCGCTAAAGGATTCTGTTCATTAGTCCCACGAACACTATTGGAGCATTGGATACTTCAAATGGAATAAACAAGAACTCGTAGTGGTCATACCAATATCTGAAGGCCGTCTTCTGCACATCCTCGTCTCATACTCTGAGCTGATGATAGCCTTATCTGAGGTCTATCATCAAGAACCACCGTGCTCCCCTCAGCTGATCAAAGAGATCCTCAATCCCTAAAAGTAGGTACTTGTTCATCATGGTCACCCGGTTCAGGCGCCGATAGTCGACAAAATATCTCAAGCTCCCATCCGCCTTCTTGGGGAATAAAATTGGGGCTGCCCAAGGAGAAACACTAGGCCAAATGAACCCTTTCCCCTGTAAGTCCTCTAGTTGTACCCGTAGCTCACGAAGCTCCGCGGTAGCCATCCGATACGCTGATGTAGATATAGGTGTCATTGTAACACCCGAGACTTTTATAAAAAATATTTTGTTTTTATTTTATATAAATCATCAAAGGAATCTTTCACTACACACAACAATATCTTGGCTTGCTTTACACGCAATCGTGACCTTTCTTGATAGTTTGTGTCATACGCAATACCGAGATTCACTAAACAACGATATGCTATTAAAATACTATTAAAACTAGCCGTTATGAATAGTAATAACCACTTTTTGAAATTTTGTAAATTTTATTTTTCAAAATGGACTTTGTTTTTGGATTCAGAATATCAAAATTATCCTAGGGTGAAATCTTGGTATTTTTCTGGAAACTTTCAATTTTTGATGAATAGTGAAAACACTGGGTTACTATTTAAAGACCGACTTTTTATTTAAATAATTATTTATTTTATTTAAATTTATTTAAGGTCAAAATGGATACATAATACCTATATAAGTTCAATGTAATTCATTGGAGTAATTTTATAATAATTTTAGATATATAAAAATTTTATTGAACTTTTCACCGTCTTTTACTCACCTCCTAGGAGAATTTGCAAATTTACATAAAAATTAATTTTACCGCTTCTGTGAGTGGAATTTAAAAAATCTGAGAGACACGGTTGATGTCAGTAAGTAAAATGTGGTTCAATGAGATGAAAATAATTTTTGGTGAATAGTAACTTTTTACTTTTATTTACCACGGTTAAAAGTAAATAGGGTAATTAAGGGTAAAAATGATATTATTATTAGCCTAAAACATGTCCTAATTCTATTGGATAAGTGTAATTAGACCAAAAAAAACCTTAGGAGTAAAATATGACCATTTGAGCCCACTTGGATTAGATTAGGACATTTATTATTAATTTATTTAAAGAGGGGTTCAAATAGTTAAAATCAAAGTTTAATAAGTAAATATTTTTTAATATAGGGTTATACATAAGATAAATTCGACTATAAATTTTAATTAGAAATCTAAAATGATTTCCTACATAATTGTATTTTATTTGTAATTTTTAGACATTAAATAATTTAATTTATTTATGACACAAAGATGATGCAGTAATTATCTTATTAATGAAATATTGACATAATTGATGTTATAAATACCCAAATAAATGTAATTTGAGACTTTTTATGAATTCCAATTATTTTATATGTTAATATGACATTTTATTATTGATTTAATAAACTTTTTTGGAATTAATCATTCTTTTATGAGTTTCACAAAAATCAATTAACAAATAGTACCAAATTGACATAAAATAGTTTTTAAAATAAATATTATATTATTAATTGTTATTTTATTCCTAAAAATCTAAAGTTCGGACAAATGACTTATATAAGGTTATATATATTAATAATAAACAACTTGGGGTTATTTTGGCTTTTTATAGTAAGTTTATTAACCTTATAGTGTAAGAACACAAGAAGACACGGTAAAAGTAAAATTATTTAACTTAAAGTTAAATCTAAATGATAAGGTTAAAATAGGAACCTAAACTTGTCTAAATTCTATTGGATGAGAGGATTTCGACCCATCCATACCTTAGCTTCGAAATAAATCAATTTGGAGCTATTTAAAACCGAATATGTCTTTATAATAAAATAATATTTTTAGTTTTTCCAAAGGTGCCCCTCTCCTCCCTTATAAAAGGGCACTTCCTCCCTCTCTTCCTCACACCACTTTGAGCCTTCAAGATCGACCAAACCTACCAATTTCTTCTCTCCACTTCCCTAGAAACATACTAGAGGTCCTGGTCTTCTTCAAGGACCAATTTTAGTGCCCTAAAAGGAGGTCTCAAAGAAGCGCTTCAAAGAAGAGGTAATGTCCGTTACCAATTCTTTCAACTTTATTTCTTATTCCACTTCTTCTTATTTAGTTGTTTCATTATGAATTAATAACATCAGTATCACTAATATAATGATATGTTATTATAAGTATGAAACAACCCTATTTCACCATATATCCATCCTACGGAAAATGAAATCACCGCGCGTGCGTACGTACGGAATACCGTCTCCACGCCGTGGTGTAATCTATTTTCCACCACCACCTTACTTGGATGGGTATAATGGTGTAAGGAATGAATATATATGATTATTTTAAAGTTATATTGATTCTGAAATAGTATACATACACTTCAATACAATTCCACGATCATGGGAACGATATCATCGCTCGTGCGTACGTACGGAATACCGTCTCCACGATGTGATGTGACTCGTTCTACATGATTTTCATTGCATAATGATTACATAAATGAATTGAGTGAATAAATATGATATATATTACACTAATACCATTCTGGAAATGAGGTATCTATAACCTAAAAAGAAGAACAAGAATTTATTCGACAAAACACGCATAAGAACAAAAAGTAATAAACACACGAATAACAAGTAGCAATGAAATATTACTAATAATAAGCTAAAAATATGAACATATATGATATCATAACAATGAGTATGATTCTGTAATAAGTCAATGAAATTATTTAAATCATTATACAGGAGGTTCGGACACTTACGAAGCAAATCGGACCTAAGGTAAGGGAAATATCACAATCTCATTTTTATCCGAGATTGTTTATACTTTGGAATTTACTGGGGTGTATTTTATCATCCACATCCATGTTTCCTCAATATGTAATATTTATATCCTTCTACAATAGTTTATATCCAATTTTACCCTTCGGTGAGTTTTTAGTAAAAGATATGAAAGGAATCTTTTGTCGTTTTTCGTACGAGGTACTTTTTGACTTTTCTGACAAAAGTACGAGAAGAATGTTTTTTTAACTTATACGACATGAATGAATTTTTAAAACATTATTTCCAAGAATCTTACTTTACAAGTTTTAAAGTTTATTTTTAATCAACTTATTTTAGTTTATAATTGTATGACATGTTAAGAAATGAAAAGTGTTTTTGAAGTAGAAAGGATATTTTCCTCAAGAATGGAGTTCAAGTATTTTATCAAAATTATTTTCCATCTAAGATAATAAAGGGTTCTGTTTCTATCCCTATTATTACATTGATTTGATTATGTTGTGATGGAATTATTTTTATGAATTCCTTTATCTTATATGAATTGTTTTATGATGTCACGATGTTTAAGAATCCCATTTTTATTACATGGGTTATGCTATGATGTATGGTTTATGATTTTATGAAACACATAAGAATGGTATCATTATGAGATGGGTGGGACCTATATCTCCCTCCAATGCATTGGGTAAAGATTTTATATCTCATGAGATAGACATGGCTGGAACGGCAGGTTAAACCGGTTCAGTGAAACTGGACTGAAACGAGGAATGAACTCAGTTCAGAAATGGATTTCGTCCACTAAGATAGTCTTGGCGATGAGTCTTGACTAATAAGAAATGATTCTCTATGATTATGTGTGTATGCCACAAAGCTTCATGTTTTAAGTTATGATTATTGTGATTATATTTCACTACCATGATTTATCCCATGTTATGAAATTATGATCTCTTTTGCAGGGTAAGATTTCCAAAATGTTGTGTTCTTATGAATACGATGTGATTGATATTTATTTTGTTTACCCTTACTGAGCATTTGATCTCACCCTTTTGTATGTTTTCTTTCCCCCAGGTCAGGAAGAAGGTTATTAAGTAGGATATGCCAAAAGGGACTCTCGATATGATGAAATAAATGGGAGACAATGTAGACACTTTATGAACCAGTTGTTTATGTTTCCCAGTTTCTAAAGACACTATACCTATACAGTCATTTCATGGTTTTGTTATATATTGTAATAAGTGTGCTTCAATTTTGAAGTATTAAAAATTTATGTAAAGTATGGGTCGTTATAGTTGGTATTAGAGGAAAGGTATAGTCAACCTTTGGAAACTAGGATGTGAAAGCCTTAGTAAGAATCATAAGGATAAGTCTAAGCATAGAACACAATCTTAGTGTTTTAGAAATGGCCATGAATAACTTAGGATACGACCTTAAGTGTGAAATTTTATTCTTGATTATGTGGTTTTCCTATTATAATTAGTGTTTCTCACACTATTCTTCTTGGTTTTAGTCAATGGCTGGAACCCAAAGGAACCGTGTTAATGCGGAATGCGACGGGAAATGAAATGATTGTCCCCCCTGAGCAACCAAACGTTATGGGATCTGGAATGAAAAATCTTGTAGCCATTCTCACACAAATTTCTCAAGCTATGAATCATGCTGGACTTCCAAACGAGCAAAGGAAGGATCAACATTCTGTTGAATCCTTTATGAGACAGCGTCCACCTTCAT
The DNA here is from genome assembly GCA_963277665.1 of Viscum album. Lineage (NCBI taxonomy): Eukaryota > Viridiplantae > Streptophyta > Magnoliopsida > Santalales > Viscaceae > Viscum > Viscum album. The sequence goes on along the minus strand of OY728141.1, from coordinate 472,203,268 downwards.
TCAGCGGGTCTACTGATCCATTAGTTGCTGAACAATGGATCAGTACTACTGAAAAGATATTTTCAGTTCTTAAATGTTCTGAACAAGATAAAGTCATCTTAGCAGTGTATCGTTTGGAAGGTGATGCTGATCAATGGTGGAATCTTATCAAGAATATGAGGCCAAGAGATGAAATTGAGTCCATGGAATGTGATGATTTCAAGAAATTATTTTTCAATAAGTACTTCCCTCGTATTCTCCGAACAAAGATAGAGAAGGAGTTTCTTGAACTAAAGTAAAAGGATGATGAATCTGTTGGATTTCTTTATATGGAGCTCATATCAATTGCCAAAGAAGGGAAGTCACATTTCATATTCTAGATAAATCTATGATCGTCTATCGATGTAAGGATGAACATATCCTTCTAGTGGAGATTTCTTCCATCTTATGGGTCTTGATTCCACTAAATAAAGGTTATTTATCTCAAATGGTTGGTGAGAAACTCACGATTAAGAATATGCCCATTGTACGGAAGTTTGACGATGTCTTTCTGGAGGAATTACCGGGTCTTCCACCAAATCGTGAAGTTGAGTTTTCAATAGAACTCGTACCGGGTGCTTTACCTATTTCAAAGACACCTTATAGAATGACCCCAATTGAGTTGTAGGAATTGAAGAAGAAACTCCAAGAGAATCTTGATAAGGGGTTCATACACCCTAGTGCGTCACCTTGGGGAGCACCTGTTCTGTTTGTTAAGAAGAAAGATGGATCAATGATACTCTGCATTGATTATCGAGAACTTAATAAGATCACAATCAAGAACAAATATCCTCTCCCGCGCATTGATGACTTATTTGACCAACTACGAGGAGATCAATACTTTTCCAAGATTGATCTTCGTTCAGGGTATCATCAATTAAGGGTCAAAACGGAGGATATACCAAAGACGACTTTCCGTACAAGGTATGGACACTATGAATTTATAGTGATGCCATTTGGTCTTACTAATTCCCCTGCTATCTTCATGGATCTGATGAATAGAGTCTTTAGAGACTATCTTGATCAGTTTGTGGTAGTCTTTATAGACGATATTCTAGTATATTCAAAGATCAAGGAAGAACATGAAGATCACTTGAGAATTATATTGAAGACCCAGAGAAAGGAGAAGCTTTATGCCAAATTTACCAAGTGTGAATTTTGGATTCAAAAAGTTTTATTTTTGGGTCACATAATCTCAAAAGAGGGGATATCTGTGGATCCAGCAAAAACAGAGGTTATCGAAAGATGGTCGAGACCAACAATAGTAACCGAGATCTGAAGTTTTCTTGGTTTGGCTGGATATTACCGACGTTTTGTGAAAGATTTTTCAGGATTATATAATCCCCTCACCAGGTTGACTCGAAAAGGATTTAAGTTCGTGTGGACGGAGGAATGTGAAGAGAATTTCAAGGAGTTGAAAAGAAGGTTATCCAGTGCACCTGTACTCACACTTCCTTATAGTGGAGAAAGGTTTATGATCTATAGTGATGCATACAAGAAGGGATTGGGGTGTGTTCTTATGCAAAATGATATGGTGATAGATTAGGCCTCACGACAGTTGAAAATCCATGAGCAAAATTACCCACCTCATGATTTGGAGTTAGCTGCGGTAATCTTTGTATTAAATATTTGGAGGCATTATCTTTATGGAGAAAGGTGTGATATTTATACTGATCATAAAAGTTTAAAGTATATTTTCACACAAAAGAAGATGAATATGCGCCAAAGAAGATGGTTGGAGATGATTAAGGATTACGACTGCTCAATTCATTTCCACCCTCAGAAAGAAAACAAGGTGGCAGATGCATTAAGTCGTCAAGACCATGCCAGTTTATCCATGATGAGGATCACAAAAGATCCAATATTTATGGATTTACAAAGGATGGATCTTGGAATTATAATGAAAGGGGAAAAATTGTATCTTTCTCAAATGAATGTTCAACCATCTATACATGTGAAGATTAAAGAGGCACAGAAATAAGATGTAGAGTTACAAAAGAAGGTGAGAAATGTTCCTGAATTCAACCTTGATTGTGATGGGATAATAATGTTCAAGAATCGGGTTTGTGTTCCTCCCATTCCCGAATTAAAGAAGGAGCTGCTGGATGAGGCTCATAGTTCTTCATTCTCTATTCATCCTCGAAGCACGAAGATGTATAGGGACCTGAAAGAGTACTTCTAGTGGGATGGCATGAAAAGAGATGTTGCTGAATATGTCTCTTGATGCTTGGTTTGTCAGCAAGTTAAAGCTGAGAGACAGAAGTCTAAGGGGATGTTACAACCATTACCCATACCCAAATGGAAATGGGAAAATATCACTATGGACTTTGTCAAAGGACTTCCTAAAACATCCAAAGACAATAATGCTATCTGGGTCATAGTTGATCGTCTTACAAATTCCGCACACTTCATTGCTATTAGAGAGGATTTCTCTCTGGATCAGCTTACCAGGATATATGTAAAGGAAGTGGTAAGATTTCATAGAGTACCACTTTCTATTATATCTTATCGGGATTTTAGGTTTACCTTAAAGTTCTGGCGAAGTCTTCAGCATACTCTGGATACAGAGTTGAGTTTCAGCACTACTTATCATCCTCAGACAAACAGTCAGTCTGAGAGGACAATTCAAACTCTAGAAGATATGTTGAGAGCTTGCTCTATGGATTTCAAATGTGGTTGGGATCAACACCTACCTTTGGTGGAATTTTCTTATAATAACAGCTTTCACTCTAGTATTCAGATGGCTCCTTATGAAGCTCTCTATGGAAAGAAATGCAAGACTCCAACTTGCTGGGATGAAGTTGGGGAAAGAAAGCTATTAGGACCTGATCTTGTTGATGAGATGGCAGAAAAGGTAAGATCTATTCAACAACACATAAGAGAAGATCAGAGTCGATAAAAAAGTTATTCCGACAACCGAAGAAAAGACTTAGAGTTTGAAGTGGGTGATAAAGTGTTCTTATGAATATCTCCCTGGAAAAGGGTCATGAGATTTGGAAATAAGGGAAAGTTGAGCCCTAGGTATATCAGTCCTTTCAAAATACTGGATCGTGTTGGGAAGGTAGATTACCAATTGGAGCTTCCACTGAATCTATCTCAATTTCACGATGTGTTCCATGTATCTCTCCTGAGAAAGTACATACCTGATCCTTCACATGTACTCAGCTCAGAAGTTGTACTGCTGGAACAAGATCTTTCTTATGAAGAACAGCCGATAGAGATTCTCGATCATAGTGAAAAAGTCCTACGGAACAAGACCACTCGCTTAATGAAAGTTTTATGGAGGAACCACCAATTAGAAGAAGCTACATGGGATATTACGGATATGATGAGGGAGAGGTATCCTCATCTGTTTGTTACAAGTGACGAATTTCGAGGGAGAAATTCATTTTAAGGGGGGTAGAATGTAACACCCGAGACTTTTATAAGAAATATTTTGTTTTTATTTTATATAAATCATCAAAGGAATCTTTCACTACACACAACACTATCTTGGCTTGCTTTATACACAATTGCGACCTTCCTTGATAGCTTGCGTTATACGCAATATCGAGTTTCACTAAACAACGATATGCTATTAAAATATTATTAAAACTAGCCGTTATGAATAGTAATAACCACTTTTTGAAATTTTTTAAATTTTATTTTTCAAAATGGACTTTGTTTTTGGATTCGGAATATCGAAATTCGCCTAGGGTGAAATTTTGGTATTTTTCTGGAAACTTTCAATTTTTGATGAATAGTGAAAACACTGGGATACTATTTAAAAACCGACTTTTTATTTAAATAATTATTTATTTTATTTAAATTTATTTAAGGTCAAAATTGATACATAATACCTATATAAGTTCAATGTAATTCATTGGATTAATTTTATAAAAATTTTAGATATATAAAAATTTTATTGAACTTTTCACCGTCTTTTACCCACCTCCTAGGAGAATTTGCAAATTTACATAAAACTTAATTTTACCGCTTCTGTGAGTGGAATTTCAAAAATCCGAGAGACAAAGTTGATGTCAGTAAGTAAAATTTGGTTTAATGAGATGAAAATAATTTTTGGGGAATAGTAACCTTTTACTTTTATTTACCACGGTTAAAAGTAAATAGGGAAATTAAGGGTAAAAATGATATTATTATTACCCTAAAACATGTACTAATTATATTGGATAAGTTTAATTCGACCAAAAACAACCTTAGGAATAAAATATGACCATTTAGGCCCACTTGGATTAGATTAGGACATTTATTATTAATTTATTTAAAGAAGGGTTAAAATAGTTAAAATCAAAGTTTAATAAGTAAATAATTTTTAATATAGGGTTATACATAAGATAAATTCGACTATAAATATTCATTAGAAAGATAAAAATAATTCCTACATAATGGTATTTTATTTTTAATTTTTATACATTAAATAATTTACTTTATTTATGACACAAAGATGATGCAATAATTATCTTATTAATGAAATATTGACATAATTGATGTTATAAATACCCAAATAAATGTAATTTGAGACTTTTTATGAATTACACTAATTTTATAGGTTAATATGACATGTTAGTATTGATTTAATTAACTTTTTTTGAATTAATCATTCTGTTATTATTTTCACAAAAATCAATTACCAAATAGTATCAAAATTGACATAAAATAGTTTTTAAAACAAATATTATATTATTAATTGTTATTTTATTCCTAAAAATATAAGGTTAGGCCAAATGACTTAAATAAGGTTATATCTTTTAATAATAAACAACTTGAGTTTCTTTTGTCTTATTATAGTATGTTTATTAACCTTATAGTGTAAGAACACAAGAAGACACAGTAAAAGTAAAATTATTTAACTTAAAGTTAAATCTAAATTATAAGGTTAAAATAGGAACCTAAACTTGTATAAATTCTATTTTATGAGATGATTTTTACCCATACCCACCTTATATTCAAAATAAATCAATTTGGAGCTATTTAAAACCGAATATGACTTTATAATAAAATAATTTTTTTAGTTTTTCTAAAGGTGCCCCTCTCCTCCCTTATAAAAGGGCACCTCCTCCCTCTATTCCTCACACCACTTTGAGCCTTCAACATCGGCAAGAACCTGACAATTTCTCCTCTCCACTTCCCTAGAAACATCCTAGAGGTCCTGGTCTTTTTCAAGGACCAATTTTAGTGCCCTAAAAGGAGGTCTCAAAGAAGCGCTTCAAAGAAGAGGTAATGTCCGTTACCGATTCTTTCAACTTTGTTTCTTCTTCCACTTCTTCTTCTTTAGTTGTTTAATTATGAATTAATAACATCAGTATCAATCATATACTAATATGTTATTATAAGTATGAAACAACCCTATTTCACCATATATCCATCCTATGGAAAACGAAATCACCGCGCGTGCGTACGTACGGAATACCGTCTCCATGCCGTGGTGTAATCTATTTTCCACCACCACCTTACTTGGATGGGTATAATGGTGTAAAGAATGAATATATATGATTATTGTAAAGTGATATTGATTCTGAAATAGTATACATACACTCCAATACAATTCCACGATCATGGGAACGATATCATCGCTCGCACGTACGTACTGAATACCGTCTCCACGATATGATGCGACTCGTTCTACATGATTTTCATTGCATAATGATTACATAAATGAATTGAGTGAATAAATATGATATATATTACACTAATACCATTCTGGAAATGAGGTATCTATAACCTAAAAATAAGAATAAGAATTTATTCGACAAAACACGCATAAGAACAAAAAGTAATAAACACCCGAATAACAAGTAGAAATGAAATATTACTAATAATAAACTAAAAATATGACCATATATGATATCATAACAATGAGTATGATTCTGTAATAAGTCAATGACATTATTTAAATCATTATACAGGAGGTTCGGACACTTACGACGCAAATTGGACCTAAGGTAAGGGAAATATCACAATCTCATTTTTATCCGAGATTGTTTATACTTTGGAATTTACTGGGGTGTATTTTATCATCCACATCCATGTTTCCTCAATATGTAATATTTATATCCTTATACAATAGTTTATATCCAATTTTACCCTTCGGTGAGTTTTTAGTAAAAGATATGAAAGGAATCTTTTTTCATTTTTCGTACGAGGTACTTTTTGACTTTTCCGACAAAAGTACGAGAAGAATGTTTTTTTAAATTATATGGAATGAATGGATTTTTAAAACATTATTTCCAAGAATCTTCCTTTACAAGTTTTTAAGTTTATTTTTAATCAAATTCTTTTAGTTTATAATTGTATGACATGTTAAGAAATGAAAAGTGTTTTTGAAGTAGAAAGGATATTTTCCTCAAGAATGGAGTTCAAGTATTTTATCAAAATTATTTTCCATCTAAGATAATAAAGGGTTCTGTTTATATCCCTATTATTACATTGATTTTATTATGTTGTTATGTAATTATTTTTATGAATTCCTTTATCTTATATGAATTGTTTTATGATGTCATGATGTTTAAGAATCCCATTTTTATTACATGGGTTATGCTATGATGTAAGGTTTATGATTTTGTGGCACACATAAGAATGGTATCATTATGAGATTGGTGGGACCTATATCTCTCTCCAATGCATTGGGTAAAGATTTTATATCTCATGAGATATACATGGCTGGAACGGCAGGTTAAACTGGTTCAGTGAAACAGGACTGAAACGAGTAATGAACTCGGTTCAAAAATGGACTTTGTCCACTAAGATAGTCTTGGCGATGAGTCTTGAATAATAAGAAATGATTCTCTATGATTATGTGTGTATGACACAAAGCTTCATGTTTTAAGTTATGATTATTGTGATTACATTTCACTACCATGATTTATCCCATGTTATGAAATTATGATCTCTTTTGCAGGGTAAGATTTCCAAAATGTTATGTTCTTATAAATATGATGTGATTGATATTTCTTTTGTTTACCCTTACTGAGCTTTTGAGCTCATCCTTTTGTATGTTTTCTTCCCCCCAGGTCAGGAAGAAGGTTATTAAGTAGGATATGCCAAAAGGGACTCTAGATATGATGAAATAAATGGGAGACAATGTAGATGCTTTATGAACCAGTTGTTTATGTTTCCCAGTTTCTAAAGACACTATAACTATACGGTCCTTTCATGGTCTTGTTATATGTTTTAATAAGTGTGATTCAATTTTGAAGTATTAACAATGTATGTAAAGTATGGGTTGTTATAGTCATCCCATGGTACAAATCAATGTAATAGTCCACCTCTCCTTGAGGAGGTATACCCAGAACATCATTAGGGAAAACATCCATGTACTGGTCCACCACTACAGGATAACTTGGACTCTCCATATAAACCATTCTGAGGGTAATGCTGGCCAACTGATGTGTAATCTGCTGCACCCTCCTCCAAGTAAGTCCATCCTGCGCTGTAAAGGCACCCTTCCTCCTACGGGTAAGTCCATCATGCACTAAAAAGGCACTCTTCTCACTGGTGAAGGTAGACCTGGTCCTATCCGTGCGGACACACCGCACATTGCGCCTAATACAATCTATCTGAGGATGGACTATAGATAACCATTCCATACCCAATATTATGTCTTAAGGCCTCGACACCGCTACTATGAGATCCCAGATGAAGCTCTCTCCTCCTAGAGTAAGCTCGTACTACCGGAACTAGTGTGTAATCTTCGAATCCGCTCCCGTAGGAGTCTCTATCTATAAGGATCGAGCCAACAGCTCCATTGGAATATCTGAGCTCTGAACGAGGGTAGTGGAAATAAAAGAATGACTGGAACCTATGTCTATTTGTACTAAAGATAAGGTGGATTAGACACAGATCGTACCTCGTATCATCTCCAGAGTGCCATGATATTATACCTCAGCTGCCTGAAGCTGAGCTCACCCCTGTCCACCTACTCCCTGCGGTTGGGGTGGACCTCATGGTGGTGGTGGCGGTAACATCTCGAATTGTCGGCCACCACCATTTGCATGGACAACTACTCTTCCACGTCTGCCTGCTCCCTAGGGACCTCCTCGGTCGAACCTATTTCTCTACCTAGGAGGTCCTTAGACCGTCTACTGATCATCCATACGACAGGTCGGATAGTCATAAGCCATGTAACCCTGCCCGCCGCATGCGTAACATTGCCCGCTCTTGGCATGACCGCCTCTGCCTCGGGTGCCTCGCACAACCGACCCAAAATCCTACGGTCATCCACCTATATGTCTGGTCTTCCTGGACCTCTGCGTCATCTGTATGCTGCCAACAGCAGAAGACTTTTCTACGTGATGACTAGGGGTGGGTCTCGCTGCTGGTGACTACTCAGCAAGGAAAATCTCTACTAAAAGTGCTCTCTCTAACACCCCCACCAGCTTTGGTATGCTGAGTGAGATCATCGAAGCCCTGATCTCTCGTTTGAGCCCCTGATCGAAGGTCCAAGCCCTGAAAAATGGGTCTCGTACCATATCTGTGGAGTAGCATGAGAGGTCAGTGAACCTCGCTGAGTATTGAGCCACAGTCATGCTACCCTGCTGTAGATTAAGTAGCTCATGAATGCACAATGCGTGAAGAGTCACTGGGAAAAACTCTACCAGAAACAGGCTCTGGATGTTTACCCAGAGAAGCGTCACCTCATCGTGAAGTTGGAGCATCAAGCTCCACCATCTGCCTACTACTTCCTGTAGAAGTCTGGCGGCAAGGATCACTATGAGATCGGCTGGTGTCCCTACCTATCAGAAGACTCTCACTACAGCCTCCAACCAATCCTCAGCTGCATGTGGGTCTGTCTCTCCCATGAACCTGGGTGGCCTCTGGCGTTGGAACTCATGTAATGTTCTCAAGAAACGTGCACCCTCTGCTGCTGGGGCTAGTGGTATCGGTGGCCCAACAGGTAATGGTTCCATTGGTGCCTCCACTGGTGCCTCTACTAGAAGAGGGCCCTGCACCGAGGCCTTGTCGCTCGGTGGGTTATCAGTGCATACTACTCTCAGAACCCTAGCTGGCTGTCTATGTGGAGGCATCCTGAAAAGAAACAGGTGCTCCACAGTTAATATGTTATACCAAGTGAGATGACTCAAAGATATTACAAAGAAAAATTCTTGAAAACACACTCACAATCATTTTTTCCATGCACGGAGGTGGAAATCAGAAGTCAGGGTCCTGGTGTATGGATACGTCGGCCGCCGCACCAACACTGGATTTCCTAAACTGATAACCACACTCACTGGATGTAAAACTATTGCCATTAAAAGGAAATATCAGAGTCATATGTTCTATGGTAGAACCGACTCCTCTGATACCATTTTTTCATGACCCGTCCCCCAGGGCCCGTGCCGTGACTACCCCAAGCCAGCCTTCTATAGGCCAGGGACTGACGACTAGCACCGAAAGGCGTAATCCCTAAAATTTGTAAGGCATCACCTTTATAACCTATAATCACATGAAACCAAGCACATAGAAAGATATGAACACAAGTAAACTGAATAGTAAACTGAGTGAGTACAGTAAGTAAAGGGGCCTGAATAAAGCCCAACTATAAAGGTACAAGTAAAACTGAAGAACAATACAACTAAAGAAAAAGATAAGTAGCTACTGGGTCATCCTACAAAGTTCCTACCTGAAGGGTAGATATAGATATCCTCCTCAACACTTCACGTCCGCTCGTCTCCTCTGCCCACCGACACGTCATATGATCCACATCTGAGCACCGTCTAGTCCTGGTACCCTCTTCCTCGATCAACGTTGCCTGTTGTCTTCATCTAACAATAAAAGGTGAGGGAATAGCCCATGTAAGGGTGAGTATAACGATAATCAGTAGGAACCCAAAGACCCTCAAGGTCTCACAAAATCCATAATGAATAAATGATTCTCGCTCAAATTTACCCATGATATGAAGGTAGAATGGTCCTTGTAGTCTAGCTTGGGTTGTCGAATCCACAAAGACCTAAGAAGTAAACTATAGACACGCACATTATAAGGACTATTTTTGGATATGAAGTGGCCAACTTGGGTTGATTTTAGATGGGTTTAAAGGATCACTAACAGATTTAAGTAAATTCAATTTAAAATAATGAGTTGATCCTAGGTTATCGCTCGGGGTGGATTGAACATATTTCCTTTTCAATGATTTCAATTTCTTATATTTGAGATGGGTTAATTTAAGGAGATAAAACAACATCATCGCATACTGGTTTAATGCCTACACCCTTTAATACTAATCACCTATACACTTGAATGATCAAAGTTTTGATCACTTCAAGGTAAATTTTCGTATTAGCACTTGAAGTGTGTGACCTTAATTTCAACAAGGACGATGGAGTTTAAAAATCATGAAATACAAATCTCAATTAAAGAAGTGATTATAAATTAATGAGATGATAAATAACATCCAATCCAGACCCTTTCTAATCCTTTGGATCAACCCATAAGTGGGTTATCTCTCCATGGAAGCGGGAAGTAGACTCATGAGCGAGGAATTGAAGAAGTAAAGAAAAAAATAAAAAGAAAATGATCACTCCACCATTGTGTGAATAATTTCACAAGGTTTAGTATGAATAAATTCACACTTTGAACCAACGATATCAAAGTAATATGAAATACAATAGAATAAGAGGAAAAGAAGAGATTTTATTAAGAAACTAAAGCGAATTGAACAACTTACATGTGAAAGACAAAACCGAGACAATAAAATCACAGCATAACAATACAATTGAACAAAGCACCCAAGATGAAAAACTTATTCACCACCACTACCTTAAATAAACATTTTGGGAGCCTTGGGTAGAGCCTCCAATAGTAAAAAAGATCCCACTTGAGTACGGTAGGCCTAGGGTAGTGGAAAGTAAGGGAGAGGAGACTTTTCCACCCTTGACCCGAGGTGGCATCCATCTTGCTTCCACCGAACCGACACACTTGGATGACATTCTAGATGGCCGAATCAGAGTGGTACATAGAATAATAAAATGGAGACCCGTATGTACCCTACCGTCTGGTAAAATTTTGGCCCATTTTTAGTTATGTATTAGGAGATATGATTAGATTAGTGGACTGTTTTTCTGGGCCGCAGAATCTGGCCCAGAATTTTATCTCTAACTTGGGACACATAAATGGACATCATGGAAGCCTAATTAGCATTGGATCCTGAAGAGTGATTTGTTCCTATACATTTCTTCTAGAATACCAAGAAATTTGGGATTCATTGGGCCTGTAAGTTGGGACCCACAGTCTCATCAGTGGGCTAGTGTCCAATCTGACTTCTCCAGAATTGTTTCCTTTCATCACAAAATATCCCCATCTTCTTCCATGAATTCTCCATTTATACCTGAATCAAACATGTTCATATTGAAGTTTAGATTAATTTACAAAAATATCAAATAAAAATATGTATAATTATGTTCCTTAAAATCAGATGAATCATTGGGTACTTCAAATGATGTTCAAAAATGTACCACATAATAGTGCATTTTAAGAAGGTATTACAATGATAATGTGAAATGACGTTCAAAGTGTAAAATTCACTAAAATGGTGCTTATGAATAATAAAGAACATGAATATTATATATATTAACAATTAATATTAGCCTCATTTAGTGGATAATCACACCCCCAACTTGAGTTTTTCTAATCCCGAGCAAAATATATCTCAACAATATGAAATTCAAATTCCCTTTTCCAAAAACATTTTAATACAAAATGATCACCAGAAACCCTTATACCAAGAAATCATGAAACCCATAAAAATATTTTAATACGAGATATTTTCATAAGAAGATCCCAATCCCAAGCCCGTTCCTTTGTTCAAATTCATTGCCATATTTCACCCAATATCAATTTAGTATAAGGATGTGTTGTGCATCACAATAGACATGGGGGTTCATCTTTATTCAAGGGGGAAATGATTGAGGTGCTAGGTGGAATCACATTTCAATATTAAGATTATTATTCAAAAAAAAATTTATTGTTTATTTTTTTTGTTTTTTTTTTGCAATTTTTCCATGGTAATTGAAGTTGCACTCAAAAGAATCAACCCCTGTAGAGAGACTTTGCTGATGACTCCCATGCTCAAAGACCTTAGGTCACCAAGTCAAGCCCACATACTCGGGCATCATATCAAGTTAACTCAGTCAAAAAAAAATTCAAATTACCAAAAATAGAGATAAAATTACTAACTCTGGGCCAGAAAACTATGGAGTCACGATCCCAAAGTACCGAAAGCCACTCATTAGATCATTTCATTACTCTACGCGCAATTTTTTTAAATTATTTTTGAATACTCATATTAAACTAAAATTATCACCAAACCTATGCTATTTATTTGGGGGGACCCCATGAACTCAAACTAATTCCCCACTATCCAAAGGACGTGCATTGTGATCTTTTTTTTATTTGGATGAAAATATAAACGATGAAATATCACATTGGACAACCACACTTTCCAAAATCTATGCTCATGAAATTATACAAGGATTAAAACCAGAATCAGGGCATACTAAATTATTTGATATTCAGTTTCAAAGTGTGCAATGTGTATTACCATGTTCAAAGTTAAAGGAATTTTTCCTTCCATTTACACATTTTTTTTTCAAATCAATCATTTTTTGACACAAAAGCATTTTTTTTATTTTATCTCCCCCCAACTTAAAACAACACTGTCCCCAGTGTTTAAAGAAAATAAAATATAGAAGGGGGTAGAGGTAGAGAATGAAATTTCAAAAAGGAAATTTAAAATGAGGATCATGGAATGAAGTCACCTGGTGGTTGAAGTTGAAATTCTTACTGCTCCCTTTTAATCCTTTGATATCCATGTCACTTGCAGAGTTCCCTTGTAGAAAAAAAAACAAAACAATATATATATATTTATATTTATATAACAAAGAAAGTAAAATATAAGTATATATATAAAAATTATAGAATAAGGAATCACAAAAATCCGTAGGTTAGTGGTAAGCGTGCTCCCCTGTCTCCCTTCGGTCCCGGGTTCAAATCCCCGCGGCTTCGCCGATTGTGACAGGGTTTGGCCCACGACCCACGAAATGTCCCTTATTATTATTATTATTATATTATTATTATTATTATTATTTATTTTTTTGTATTTTTATTTTAACCTACAAAAACATTAAAATAAAACAAACAGATGATACATTGTCTTATTTTTAAATTTCTGGGTAAGGCACTACTCAAAGATCACACCACGTGACACAGATGAATATGGTGCTCCCCTTTCATACCCATCCATACTCATAATAGAAGAACAGGTCAAATATATATATTTTTTTATTAAATATCAAAATGATTCACTAATCCTATTTCAAATATAAAGTTAATTAAAACAACAAAATGATTGGAAACTTGAAAGCCATGGGTTTCCTCCCATGCAGCGCTTTGTTTAATGTCGTTAGCTCGACTTGAACCCCCCAACTTACCCAATACCAACTTTAAACATTTTAAGGACCACATGTTTCACCACTTCTACTAGGTTGAAATTTATTCTATGTTTATAAATTGTTTCATGCACAAAACTATGTTCTAAAATGAATGTTAAAATCAACAGAATATCAGAAATAGTTGATCCAGTTTCCTCTGTAGTCTTTCCTAAGACATCAATGATCATTCCAACTTTTTTGGTTTCAAGAGAAGAATGAATTCCAATTGAAAGGTCATGATTATAACTTATGAAGGGATTCTTTAGAGGGGAGGGAAGGATAATAATTTTGAGATCAGGCTGGATAGTACATTTATATACAAGTTGATATTTTGAATCTAACACAGTTTCATTTTGAAAATTTCTCAACAAAATTGGTTCCTTTTGAATAGAAGATTCAACCACCAAATTATAAAGATCAGTTTCAGGAATGGGTATGGACTCAAAGCTTGTGATTTCTCTTAATGGTTCAGTGATTTTTGTTTTTGAAAAACCATCAATGGAGTTATATTCATGAGACTCAATCCATGATTTCAAATTTCCCTCTTGTGAATACAAAAAATCAGTTTCCTCTTGATTTAAAAACCCATCAAAAATTCCTTGATCCTATTTATCTTCCCCAAATCCAAAGGTTTTCTCTTCAGTAAATTCATGAGAGGTTTGTGGGAAACTATACACTTCACATAAGGTTATATAAGGGATAGCTTGTGTAGGGATGGGTTCCTCACAATTTGTAATGCTTTGTAGTTCTAACCTCAATGATGAAACCTCAAAATTAATTATCTCTATTTTTTGACACAATTTTTCAAGTAATGGATGTGGATTAGGATGGATAAGGGGTTGAGACAGATGGTCTATTCTAGGAGGATAACTATGTTGTTGGAATTCCATAGGAGGATGTTCAAATTGGCTTTGTGGGGATTGAAACTCGTTATATTTTGGAATGTTTTGTGGAGAATAGGAGTTAAAACACTGTGTCTCAATTGGTTGTTGGTTATCCCACAAGTATAAACTAGTATGGTCATTGTACATCACACTTGGTGTGGGGTGATCAATGTAGGGAGAGGTTCCCCATGTTTGGATTTGTTCAAAAGGGTTTTCCATAGGAATGAAATTGGAGATGAGATTAGAGAAGTGGGTGATAAAAGAAATATAGTGTCTAATATAACTTACTTAGGTCCCTGTAAACAGTTCCAAAATATGATTCTTGCTCAAATTTACCCAAGATATGAAGGTAGAACGGTCCTTGTAGTCTAGCTTGGGTTGTCGAATCCACAGAGACCTAAGAAGTAACCTATAGACACGCACATTCTAAGGACTGTTTTTGGCTATGAAGTGGACAACTTGGTTGATTTTAGATGGTTTTAAAGGATCAATAACAAATTTAAGTAAATTGAATTTAAAATAATGAGTTTATCCAAGGTTATCGCTCGGGGTGGATTGGACGTATTTCCTTTCCAATGATTTCAATTTATTATATTTGAGATGGGTTCATTTAAGGAGATAAAACAACATCATTACTTACTGGTTTAATGCTTAAAACCTTTAATACTAATCACCTATATACTTTAAGGATCAATGTTTTGATCACTTCAAGGTAAAGCTTCATATTAGCACTTGAAGTGTGTGACCTTAATTTCAACAAGGACGATGGAGTTTAAAAATCATCAAATACAAATATCAATTAAAGAAGTGATTATACATTAATGAGATAATAAATAACATCCAATCCAACCCCTTTCTACTCCCTTGTATCAACCCATAAGTGGGTTATCCCTCCATTGATTCTATGGTTTCAATGGAAGCGGGAAGTAGACTAATGAGGGAGGAATTGAAGAAGTAAAGAAAACAATAAAAAGAAAATGATCACTCCACCGTTGTGTGAATAATTTCACAAGGTTTAGTGTGAATAAATTAACACTTTGAACCAATGGTATCATATTGATATGAATAAAAACAGAATAAGAATAAAAGAAGAGATTTTATTAAGAAACTAAAGTGAATTGAACAACTTACATGTGAAAGAAAAAATTGAGACAACAAAATCGCAGCATAACATTACAATTGAACAAAGCACCCAAGATGAAAAACTCATTCAGCACCACTGAATTAAATAGGAATTTTGGGAGGCTTGTGTAGAGCCTTAAACAGTACAAAAGATCCCACTTGAGTATGGTAGGCCTAGGGTGGTGGAATGTAAGGGAGATGATATTTTTCCACCCTTGACCCGAGGTGGCATCCATCTTGATTCCACCTAACAGACGTGCTTGTATTACCTTCTATATGGACAAATCAGAGTGGTCCATAGAAGAATAAAATATATCCCAGTATTTCTCCTACGCGCTTGTAAAATTTGGTCCCATTTGGAGTTGTGTATTAGGAGATATGATTAGATTAGTGGACTGTTTTTCTGGGCCACAGAATCTAGCCCAGAATTTTATCTCTAAATTGGTCCGCCTAAATGGAAACCATGGAGGCCGAATTATCTTTGGATAATGAATAGTGATTTGTTCCTCTACATGTATTCTAGCGTACCAAGAAATTTTGGATTCATTGGGCCTGTAAGTTGGGACCCACAGTCTCATCAGTGGGCTTGTGTCCAATATGACTTCTCCAGAATTGTTTCCTTTCATCACAAAATATCCCCATCTTCTTCCATGAATTCTCCATTGATACCTGAATAAAACATGTTCATATTTAAGTCTAGATAAATTTACAAAAATAACAAATTAAAATAATTATAATTAGATTCCTTAAAATCAGATGAATCATTGGGTACTTCAAATGATGTTAAAAAATGTACCACATAATAGTGCATTTTAAGAAAGTATTACAATCATAATGTGAAATGATGTTCAAAGTGTAAAATGAACTAAAATGGTGTTTATTAATAATAAAGAACATGAATATTATATATATTAACAATGAATATTAGGCTCATTTAGTGTCTAATCAGTAAACCTCAATGCATGAAATCTACTGACAACCCTACTTAGGTATATGCCCATACATATACCTATGTTATCAAGTATTCCCAACTCAAACATGAGGAAAAAATCTAGGTCCTACCTAATATCCAAAGATCATCTATTCCACAAAAGAAGGAATACCACAAAGGTATTAACACAAGGAAAGTACCACACAAGTACAAACTCAGCTCACACCAGGTATAACTTAAGTACAATAGTAGAGATTATTAGATGTAACTATTGAATCATCTTACTTTGTAAAGAAGGTGACCCACACATGATCGCTAGGGGATGAACAAAAAAATATTGCTAGTTGCTGACCCACAATGGATTTCTAGGAGCTGACCCACACAAGATCGCTAGGAGCTAACCCACACAGGATCGCTAGGAGCTGACCCACACAGGATCGCTAAGAGCTAACCCACACACGATCACTAGGAACTACCCCACATAGGATCGCTAAGAGCTGACCCAAACACAATTGCTATGAGATTACCCACACATGATCTCTAGGAGTTGACTCACACAGGATCTCTAGATGCTTTCCCACACGGGATCGTAAGGTGCTGACCCACACAGGATCGCTCTTCATTCTTCTTATCACAGCCAACTACTGGGTTCCCACACTAAGCATGCTCATCTCCAAGAGGATCCGCTCCCCAAGATACTGGTTGATACTTCAACTACCACAAAGTCCCACGAAAATTTATCTCAATGGACTGCCAAGTCATAGGGGTCCCAACTCAACAGACGACGCGTCAATCGGATGCACAATTTGTATGTTATTAGCCTTTTAGTCCTGAGGGCCTAGTTGGATTCATGCTTGATCCAACTGGACCGTACCCCATCTTAATCCAAATCTTTAGTGGGGTATACCAAACAGGCTATCTCGCTCCAAGGTTTCTGGCACCATTGATGGTTCGTCAAACAAACGTCCGGTACCAATGTTATGGAAAAAAGTGCGTAAATAGGTCGAAGTGGGTCTGGGTCCGGCCCGACCCGGTCGGACTGACTCGGCATGACTGACCAAGCCTAACTCGGCCAGGGTCGATATGGTTCAGGTTGAACCGGCCCGACCCGCTGGGTCTGGGCCGTCCCTCATTGGACGCCCTGACCTGAGGAGCGGCCCGTGGGGTGGAAAAGGTCGCGGAGGCCGCGAGGGGCCGTAGGGGGGGTGGTGGCCGTGAGTGGTGTGGAGGGCCGTGGGGTGGCGATAGAGGGCGGTGGGTGTTGTGGGACGGTGCGAGGCCAGGGGTTCTGCGGGAGGCTATGGGTGGTGGCGAAGGGCCACGGGTGGCACGATGGGCCCCCGAATAGTGCGGTGGTGCCACGAATAGTGGAGGCCGCGGGTGGCAGTGGCCGCAGAGTGGCATCATTGCACTATCGCAGTTGTCGCAGCTTGAAGTGGTGCCGAACTTCATTCTCCTGCCCCATCATGGTTGGTCGCTGACCTCCTCTATAATGAAGAACACCACAAATCATCACAAGAATTACGTAGAGGAAGGTCCATGTTTGTTTGGCCCACACTCTCTACATTAGATCAGCAACAATAAACTATAATCTCAATTAGAATCACTAAGAGTCATCAAGAACGAAAAAAGGAAGAATTTAAAACAACCACCCTACAACCCTCGTCAATCACGATTCCCAATCTCGCAAAAGAATTATAAGGTGAGAAAATGCGAAGTGATAATCATATAGAAGTAAAACCCCACCTCGTTTGCTTGTTGTTGTCGATGAGGTGGAAAGAACATTCATCGATTGAAGACGTCCCACATTGGAGGATGTCCTGAGGAAGAAGTCAAATTCGTGCGTCGACGTTCTTCGTTGGAGGAATGTTCTTCATGGAAGAAGTTTTTTGTTATAAAAGTGTAATCCTCCCAATATTTCTCCTCTCCCAATTCTACCAAATTGTAAAGTATCCAACTTATGTTATGTTTCCCCAATTTTAATTATTGGCACCATTTCAAATTGAATTAATTAATAACACAGTGGTTGGAATAACTAATTAAGTGGGTGGCATAATTAAACAAGGGGAAGTTCAAGAGACTTCCTCACATTTAAGTGGGAGGTTCAAAGGGGTTTTAAACCTCGAGTGGTCCCCACTACCATAACCTCTCATGGGAGGTTTAGGCTCGGTGGTCCCCACCTCCATAACCTCTCATGGGAGGTTTTAGTTCAGTGGTCCCCACCTGTGAAACATCCACATGGGAGTTTCAAAAGAAAATAAAAATAAAATGTCACACCGTTTTATTTTATTTTATTATTTCACGAAAGACCCAAAAAATTATCTTTCACTCTCGACCAACTGCCATCGAGGTGAATGTATCCTTAAGTGAATACCGGCGCTGTGATTTCAACACTGCCCTCATATTTTAATTCCGAGCAATGATTCAAAAGTTAGAAAATCCCGCTCGCACGTTTACTGAACGTACCCGAAAAAAAGTTCATAAATTCATTCTGGGCACTCCGTGCCTCAGAATCACGTGCTGTCAATTTTCATGGAATCGTAAAAGTCCCATTTAATTAAAAAAATTACATGGAAATTCTAGGTCTTTACAAAGACAACCCAAACTGTGGAGTCATGAGATCAAAATGTAATACATGGATTGTGTTTCCATTGGATTTTTTCTTACTACATGTGCACCCCCTATTTTGGTGCATCAAAGATTATCTGTATGTCACTTATTCCATAGTATAATATAAAATTTTATCTTAAGGATTACTAAATATATTTTCTTATGTTCCACCTTTGAATGTTATTGAATGTGATCTTCATTCTTCTAATGGAGTTTTCCTAGGATTTTGTTTGTAATTTGGTGTCTTAATGTCCTCTGGTGGATGTAGCTGTTGCGGGAATGGTGATCAGGATCAGTTGCATTGATCTGTTCTCAAGAAAATAACATTGACGAACTTTTAAGGTATGGGTTTCATATCATGTTTATTTATTTATTTTAAATTGTAGATTTAGCATTATTTAGAACCCTGAATAATAATAAAATTGACCAAATAAATACTTGAACCAGATTAAAGAATTGGAATCGATGGAATAATGATATTGTTTCTCTATACTATGATAACAATTTTCCTCTTGACTTCATATATTGTGTGATATCTATGAAATATTGGTTTATAATTTTCTTGAAGAAAAATTGATAAAAAACATAAATATGGGATTGATCTTTAATTAATTGGCATTACATGAAAGATGAATGGTAATGAATCATGTTTTTGTTGTAATTTATTGATAATCAAATGGATAAATATGTCCATGTTTAATTGAATTGTCTACTGAACATGGTCATGTTAATGTTGTTGATAAAATAATTAAGGGAATGTTAAATTAATCTTTTTAATTCATTATGATAGCTTGTGATAGATTGTGAAAGCTTGTTATTTTAGGTTTCCTGTAGTTGGAACAGGTGAATAATGAATCAGTTAATTCATGATAGAATAAAGAATTAGTAGAGTGAAAAATGTAATTCCATATGGGTTATGAGTTACCCAAATTCTCTTAAAGAAAAAGTTCTTTATTATTTGTATCCATGAGAGATTGTTGTGTGTGAATATTGAATGCCTGGTTTTAGGGCTAAGATCCTGGTTTCTAGTTTGTTTTCTAATTCCTATGATGTGATGTGAGCTGGGATGGATGATCCTGGAAAGATGTTGTGGTATATGGGATGGGAGGCTAGGTGGATGTCATAGAATTTGATGCCTAGAGTGGTGAGATTAATGAGATTATGCATGTGGGTGTGAGAGAGGACACCAGAGATAATGAAACAGGTTGAAGTTGGGTTTACACATTGATGTGAATGTTGGATGTTTTTTTATTTGTTTATCTGATTTACATTTCCCAAATCTAGATAGAGAAGGTAATATGAAACCTCCTTAAAAAAGAGGCTAACATATAAAGGGTATTCCATGTGCATTATGTGTTTAGATTATCAATGATGGATGTGTCTACGCCCCTGCTATATGTGGTGAGTACTCGACGGGTAGTTCAACTACTCATCTTGTTGAGCCCCTTGAATTTGGTATCATAGAATATTTTACTAGAATAAAAACAAATATGGATATATGGAATGTGTTAGTATTTTTAATAAATGAATAATTTTTTAACCCATGGGATAGAGCTTGCTTGGATGTAGAGCTGAGGTTTTCTATCCAAGAAGCCACAAACTTTATTTGGTTATGCCTAGGGAGCATGAAACATTAATATGATGCTAATGAAATGTAATGTGGAAATTAATAAAGGTTAATTAGTATTTCATTAATTAATTTACATAAAATGAAACTCATATAATGGGATATGTAACTGTATGTTTCTATTTAATTGGTCGTGTGCTTATAGGATATTTAGTATTAAGAGTGGCATACGGGGTTTCGAAATATGTTTCCTACATTTGAGTCTCAGACTATGTTTTTACCATAGTGTGGTTATGGTCTATATTATATCATTAAAATCTTCTATTTTATATGACACTCCACCATTTTTGTTAGGTAAACTAACACCCCTGGGATTATGAGCCCTAGGGGTGATTTTTCCAACATCCTGGTGGGAGGATGGATGGTAAAATACCCCATTTCCCCCCTATATTCTCTTGGTAGTTACATGTGGTGGTATTCATGGCGGTTAGTTTTCCCCATATATGTGATTAGAGGTATGTAAATACTTGTGGTTATTTAAGATACATATATTATTGATATAGCTTTCTACAGACTACTATGGGTGTGACATTAATAGGTTGTGATAGCTTATGGATTATTAATTGGTGTATAGACTGTGATGGGTTGACGTATAATACACAACATCTGACATGTGGTATGTTGGATATGGTTGCTAAAGAAATCTACCCCATTACTTTTGGTTATGTTGGTGATATGGTCAGTTCCATGAGGTTCATATTTTGGTGCTTTTCCTATGTGTCATTGGGAAAATCTTTTTGGAGACAGATGCTCAGGACGTGCAATGTCGGGGAAAATTAGAAAACTAGTGCGGAAGTTATAGGGGTAACCGAGATAATATTTTTTATAGTTTCTACTCTTTTATATGATACATGGTGGGAGTATTCATCATGAGGCTAGAAACATAGTATACTTATTTAGGTGATGTGTTGGTTTCACTTGTTGTTTACTGTGTTGTAGCATGCTTTATTTAATTTTTAATGAGAGGCTTCGGGGAGGATCAAACTGGGTATAATTTTATACTCACATTAGAACATATAAAATATGTTTGATTTTGCATGGAGAATATTCGAGATTAGGATAGTTACAACTAGCTCTGGGTTTTGTAGGATCTTTTTAGGCTTCGTGGTTTCTATCATTATGCATTATAATGGTACATGATGTTTTTCCATTTAGTTGTAGTTGTTATTGCATTAAGTTACATATGTGAACATAGGTTTATTTTATATTGTATACTATAGATTATTTGATTGGTGTATGTATTATCTCTATATTTAACATGAGTTCTCTTAGAGGGAAATCCCTTCCATCTATGTGTTCACCGTACCCTCAGTGCTAGTCCCCAAACTGGGACATACTGGTAGTGTGGATCGAGGGTCACTATCTCTCTTCTCCCATTACGGAACTAGGAGGAGTACACCTTGTGAGGAGTGGGACATGACAGAGTGGTAGAAGAGGATTTGTTTAAATGGTAGGATAGAGTTCTGAGTTAGGAATTGGTGAGGTTTCATGGATTGGTAGGGAAACGATGTTAGATATGTTTAGAAATCGTTGTAAGCACATGAGACTGGCTGAGACATAAGATATTTTGACCCCCTGTAATCTAAGGAATGGGCCTTCTAGAATATATTGGCAACTAAATGATGTGATACTTGTTTTTTGGTAGAGACCTAGGGAAGGATCATGCATCAGTTTTCTTTGTTCCTCTATTTTAATGGGTAAACCTTGGGATATGATAACATAAAATGAAAAAAATAAAAAAAATAAATTAATGATAAATTATTAAATATTCAAGGATTAGGAGTGATAAATATTTTTCATTTTTAAGGTGTGGATGGAGGTTAACATCCCCATATGTCTTTCACAAAATATGTTTAGTAGTTTTCACCAAAAGGTCATCATAGAGTAGAAGTTTAAAGATGACCATAATTAGAGGAGGACACTCGGAGAATTTTAGTGTGAATGTATGTAGATGTATGAGTGATCAATTTATTATATAGTCATAGAAGACTTCTTGGAAGAGGTTTAGAAATCATTCAGTTCGATCCATGCTCAGAAGGATCACCATGTATCATTGGTGGTGACTATAGTGTGTGGGGAAGTGAGGAAAAGGAGGTTCTTATGCCTCAAGGATCACCGGGAGTCTACAATCTAATGGGAGATGTTTTGAGATCAGTTCTAGCCCAAGTTTATTTCTTCAACCACATTAGAGGCTAGTCAATAGGATCCTCTTACCCTTCTGCAGGGATTTTCCAGTGTGTGAGAGTTTGGGATCTGTCTTAAGAACTTTCTATGATACGATGTAGACCTATTTCATGATAAAGAGGCTATGTAGAGTCATTATGAGAAGTATATCCATCAAGAGGTCTAGTGCTAGGTCACCCCATTTAGGATTAGGAAATATCCTGAGGTTCTGGGGAGGGATGAGGTAGTCGATATGATGTTATATAGTACCAGATCGTCACAATAGCGGAGTTTTCAGGATTCCCCATAAAGCATAGTTGTGGTCTAGGGTTGTTGGTTTTCATGGAAGAAGAGTTTCCTTTTCACCAGGGGTAACTCCAAGCCATAAATTTCTTGTTTCTTTTGGGGATGTGGGTTTTATCCCTTTACTAAGGGATCAAATGATTGTTTTTGTTTTGGGAGTCTGACTTCATTAGTGACATTAGTTACTAACATTTCTGAGTAGTCAGTGTGTGATAGGTGTTCCACCCTAGGTTCCACCATTGAGAGTGTTCATGTTGAGGATGCAGTAGCATGTTGCACCATATTTGGATTAGTATATAGCTGATTGGGTAGGTAGAGGATATCCCTGTGATGCTCCCTATCCTCAAAGAGGAGAGTGCAGTCATGGCGGTGGTTATCATTAGGGTCATAGTGGTCATGGAGAATGTCATAGAAAGATTCATTTTTTAGTGTTTCCAACACCAGGAGAGTCTTACATTGTCTAATATAAACTTTTCTAGTTTTGTAATTGGGTGTATTGATTTCTTTATTTAAGATAAAAAATCATTTATATAGCCTTCCCATCTCCATTCCTTATGACATAATGTAGATTGGATTCTAGTTCCTTTGTCATTGACTACGGGAGTTGGAGGTCGACCTAACTTGTTTGAATTATGTAGAGACTGTGAGCTAGGTACGGGGAAGCACTGCTCTTAGGGAGATTTCCTATGTTTATGAACAAAACCATATGATTTAATACTTGGCATGGATTGGTTTTTTTTGTTCAAACTATCATGGATTGCATTCAGAGGCATGTGTTGTTCTTAGATGTTGATGGAGACTGAGTAGTTTTTTTTTGCAATTGAGACCCTTAGATGAGTCTGAGGCTTGTTCAATCCTTATCATCCCTAATGGATATTCTAATGTAGAGTTCATTATAGGCTCAACATTATGTGTTTATAAGGGTCATTGAAGGGTATCCTGATGTCTTTATAGAAGTGGTAGTAGCGTTACCCCCTTGATGTGAGATCGATTACTAGATCAAGCTACTGCTAAGATTGTCTCTAATATCGATGTCTCCAAATAAGATGGAATAGTATGAGTTGAGAGAGTTTCTTATACAACCTTATGGCCTTTTTCAATGTAGTTTTTTTAGACAGGCATGTCACAATGTTGTGCACTAGTTCTTTTCATGAAGGAGGCTGATGACAATTTTTGGTTGTGTGCCAATTATCATTGCTTGAAATGACTGACAGTATCAAACCACTATCCTCTTATGCTGATTGATGATTTATTTGGTCAATTAAATGGTTAAAGATGGTTCTATATGATCGATTTTTGGTCATATAATCATCATATGGGTGTGAAATATGAGGATATCCTGAAGAATTCTTTAAATTATCATGAAGTCGTTCAGTGTTATGAATGCTCTAGTTGTGTTCATGGGGTTAGTTAACACTGTGTTTCAGGAATTACTGGATATGTTCATATTAGTTTCCATCAACAACATCCTTATGTAATATTTGTCTAAGAAGTATCATGCCTGGAATCTACATGTTGTTTTGGGAGTTCTTTTCTATGAGAATCTATTTGTGAAGTTCTCGAAGAGTGAGTTTTAGTATTGAGATGTATGTTTATTATGGAATGTTTTTTCAAGATACGGAGTAGCTAGGGATCCATCAATGATAGAAGCAGTTGTGTCTTGGGTGTCCCCAAGACAGTGGAAAATGTGCAAGGTTTCCATGAGCTCATATGCTTTTATAGGAAGATCGTAGCCAATTTATCTGAGTTTGTGACTCCTCAAAAATCATTGACCAAAAAGGATTATGTGTTCATGTGGAATAATTTGTTTCAGACATCTTTTGAAAATCTGAATGATAATTTTGTCAGTGCTCCGTCTCTTTGTCTGCTATCAGAAAGATTTCAATTTGATGGTTTCTTTGATGCTTCACATCTGGGTTAGTCTATGTTTTGAGGCATTAGATATTGGTTGTTTCTTATAGGTCTTATAATTTATGTAACCAAAAATGTAACTATGACACCAATGATATTGAGTTGAAGGTAGTAGTTATTTACCTAATGTTTTGGAGACATTACCTCATTGAAAAGCGTTTTTTGGTCTTCACCTATCATAAGTTATTATGGTAAATTTTCTCTGACTGTGACATGGACTTGTTACTACATTGTGGGATAGAGTTATTATAGGATTATGGCATCAACATTTCTTATACACCTGGAAATGGTAAAATTTTAGCCGATTCACTGACCAGGAAGTTATGTAGTAATTTAGTGACTGAATCCGGTGATTCTTGAAGAGTGATGGAAGATATTTTAATATTTTAATTTCATATGGGAGAATTTGGGGGAATATTTTGTATTTTTTATAGGGTGAATTTGTCACTAGTTGAACTGGTAGAAGAGTCCCAGTTGGGGGATCTTTTGGTGGAGGTCTGGTTAGACCGTGTTGATTTTGGTGAGGCCCTAAATGGTTGGTCTGAGGATGAAAAACATCAGGTGCTATTTTAGGTAAGGATGCAATTACTTTGGAATCACATGATATGGTTCATAGAGAGTTCCATTGTTCACACTGAGTTGTACATCATAGAATGAAAATGATGTACCGATCTTTTAGAGTTCATTTTTGGTGGCCTGGGTTGATGCTTGCAGTTGTAGAGTTCGTGAATCGATTTTTAGTCAACTAGAAGGTAAAGGATGAGAACCATGTTCTTGGTGGACTACTCAAGCTGTTATATATTCATTAGTTGATGTGGGAGGAAATCTCATTGGGAATTATTACTAGTTTACTTAATGACCGGGGAGGCTACGACGCTATGTCGGTGTTAGTGGATTGTTTGATGAAATCATCCCACTTCATAGAAATAAAAGATTCATTCTTAGTTGAGATTTAATCGAGGAAATATCTAGAGGATTTGGTGACACTCCACGAAGTCCCAAGTATAATCATTTCTAATTGAGATCCTCATTTTACATTCTAGGTGGGGAGACGTCTCCAACATAATTTTTATTCTCAACTATTCCTCAATACTTCTTCTCATTCACATATGAAATATTAGATAGAACGAACCTTCAAGACTCTTGAATACATGTTTTCATATTGTTTCTTCAAATTTGGATGTTCAGGGATGAGGAAATTTCTCTTGGTATAATTATATTACAATACTAATTTTCACTCCACCACTGGTTTGGATGAATTTCAAGACTTTTATGGATAACCTTTCCATTTGATCTGGAATGGGATCAGAGATTCAGATATACATAGTCCAGAACTATTACATATTAAAATAGAGATGGATTAGGTGATTCATGAGAGGATCAATGTAGTGTTGGATCGTCAAATGTCTTATACCAATCATAGGTGGAGATATATAGAGTTTTGAATTAGGGATCAAATTTTTCTGAAGGTGATTTCCCACTGTGGGTAGAAAAAGATTCGTCAGGGGAGTAAGATTTATCCTTTTCTTTTTGGGACTTTCGAGGGGTTAGATCATGTCAGATCTATGTCATATCAGGTATTACATGCCCCAAAGTTGATCAAGATACATGATTCTTTTAATGTGTCATATCTATAAAGTTAACCTCATGATGACTCCCATGTCATTGATTGGGGTGAGATCAGTGTTGAAAATAACGCGAACATCAAAGAGCAGCTTATAGAGATCCAGGACCACTATGAGGTGGTTTTTCATGGTCGTTCTATCCCCTTAGTTCATGTCATGTGGAGGCATGGTGGAATATAGGAGAGTACCTTAGAACATGAGTCATAAATACATGCTGAATACCCCATGTTGTTGAATGATGAGCTCATCTCTTTTAACGGTGTTCATTTGTTTGATGTAGACCATTTCAAATTATGAGATTACATTTTCCTATTTCTTATTATGGGTTACAATTTTTTGAGAGTTATCTCCTCTGTGATAGTGTTTAGGAGCTGGTTGTGGTTTTTGTGTGGTTCTATGTTGTTTTTTGATGAATCATCAATTACCTATTGGGGAAATATCATTGAGAGGTATCTAACTGGGTGGTTGTTCAGACCCCTTTTTATGTTTCCTCTATGGGTTGGTATTAGATTCTCGAGGGTGATAATAGTTTGAGAGGTATAAAATGAAATTTCATGGACCTCTCTAGGGCATTATGTTTTATGGATCTGGTGTTTTATGTGTTCTGGAGGTCTTGGTGACTTATTCTAGCACATTTCAAAAACTTCTAATTTCCAATGGTGGGTTGTGAAAAATGATTTTAGGACAAGTGAGTCTTCCAACATGGGGTTGTGAAATGTGTTTCCCATAATGGTGTGTCTGGACCAGTGAGTCTTCCAATGATGGGTATTGATTAATGTTGCCAATACCGATGTGTTGGGACTGGTGATTCTCCCAATAGTGGGAATTTAACAGTGTTTCTAGGACCTATTTTTCATCCAACATGGGGTTGTGAATATAGTGTCTACGACTAGTGATTTAGGATGGGGATTCATCCAATGGTGGGTTGTGAATTGTATATATAGGACTGGTGCGTTATAAAATGTGAGTCATCCAATAGTGGTCTATGAATGGTGTTTTCAAGAGCATTGAGTTATCCCATTATAGGTTGTGAAATGTGTTTCTAGATTTCTACAGTTTCCCCCCTTTGACATTATCTTTAACGTAAAATTCATTCAAAGAATGAATTTAAGGGATTGAAGGCTGATTTAATGTCATTTGATCCTATAAAAATTTTCCTAAGGGTCCATGAATGAATTTAAGGTATTTAAGGATGATTCAATGTCATTTGATCCTATAAAATTTTTCCTAAGGGTCCATGTCCCTTACTCAGTCAAAAAATGTAATCATGACTAGTTTTTTCTTTAATAGAAAATATATACTCTATCAAATCTGGTACATCATTTAGATTTTCAAAATCCTAAGATACCTTCTTCCCATATTCTTTCTTTCAATTTCACTTGGTACAAGACGAATCAATACCTGTAGTCATGTGATCAAACTATAGTCCATGGATCTTTTTTCCCTTGGAATTTTTCATGTTGTATGTGCACCTCCTTTTTTAGTGAAACGAAGACGTTTTGTTTTTGTCTTCTTCTAAAGTATCATGTACCATTTTTCTTCTGGATTCATATACTAGTTTCTTCTAGTAACACCTTTCTATGTGGTGTAATTGAATATCTATGGTTCTAATGGTGTTTCTATCAGTTGTTATTGGTGTAGTGGGGTTGAGGGGTCCTCAGGTGGATGCAGTTATTGCAGGAAGGTGATTGTGTTCCATTGGGTTGATCCGTTTAGGAGAGAAGAATGATGATGAAATTTTTATATATGGAATTAGATTATTCTCTATTTTTTTAGATTAAATATCAAAGCTATCTTGATTTATACCATTGAATCATAATGTAATTGACCTCATAAATATTTGAACCAGATTAATGAATTGGTTTCAACCACATAGCGATGTTATTACCTTATACCATGATAATGGTTTGCCTATTTATTTCATAGATAGTGTGATATCTATAAATTTCATGGTTTATCATTTTCATGAAGGAAAAATAATAAATAATGTAAAGCTAGGATTGATCGATAAATAATTGGGTTATTCCAAAAGAGTATTTTTAATGGATTTGGATTCTATTATAATTTGATGATAATCAAATTGATGCATATGTGCATGTTTAATTGAATTGGTTAATGTACCGTAATCATGTTCATGTTTTTGATAAATGTAATAATTTCATGTTATATTAGTTTTTAATTAATTTTGATAGCATTTGATAGATCATTTCTTTGGTTGCATGTTGTTGGAATCAATGAATATTGAATCAGTTAATTAAATTTGGAATAAAGAACTAGTTGTATGAAAAATGTGTTGCCTTATGGGTTCTGAGTTATCTTCTTTTTAGTAAAGGACATGTTCCTTATTATTTTTAGTTGTGAGATCTTTTTGTGTGTGAGGTATGATTACCTTTTTATTGGGCCAAAATCCTGGTTTCTTGTCTATTTCATGCTGCTTGTGATGTGATGTGAGCCTAGGATAGAAAATCATGTATGGATGTTGTGGTATATAGGGAGGGTATACCCAGTGGTTTTGGTAGTAGTTGATTTCTATAGTGTCAAGATGCATCCGTTAATGCATGTTGGTGTCAGAGAGGACACCATATATGATGAAACAGGTCGATACTAGGTTTACCTATTGATGTGAATGCTGGATATTTATTTAATATTTTATTTGTTTATATTCTTCAAATTCCCCACTACATGGGGAATATGGTCTTTCTTACCCTCCTTCCAAAAGAGGAGAAAATGTGTGGGGTATGCCATGTGATTTCTGTGTTTACATTATTGAGGATGGATGGGTATACACTCTTTTTATAGTTGTCTAGGACTCGATCGGTATTTCATCTACACACTATGTTGAGAACCTTTGGTAGCCTAGGATGTTTTCCATGAATACATGTATGTATTGAAATATAAAAAGTGTTAATGTTATTAAAAAATGAATAAATGCTAACCCCATGGGGCTGGACTTTGCTGGGATGTAGTGCTGAGGTTTTGTTTATGAGAATTCATGGATTTGGTTTGGTTATAACTTGAAGGCATAGATCGTTTTTGTGATTAAAAATATGTGTATTGTAGAAATTGATAATTGTTATTTAATGGTTCACAAAATAATTAACGTAAAGTGAAATTGAAAAAAATGGATATGTAACATAATATTTCTTTTTAATTTTTTGTTTGATTATAGGATATATAGTCTTAGTAGTGGTAGTCAGGAGTACGAGTGACAATAGATTCAGTTGTGTTTTGGACTAGGATTCTCCCAAAGTGTTGTTATGGGATACATTATATCATGTACTTTTTGTCTTTTATATGTTACTCCACCGTATCAGTGAGGGAAACTAACACCCATAGCATTCTAATCCTTAGGGGATGTTATCCCCAACATCCTGATGGGAGGATGGATGGTTGACTAACCTCCTTTACCCTACTCACTTCTCATGTTAGATATATGTGCTAGTATGAATGGTGCTTAGTTTTCCCCATATATGTGTGTTGTGGGATAAAATAGATTGTGGTTATTTCACACAAATATTTTCTAGATATAGTTTCTTATGGACTACTAAGGGTTTGTCATGTATAGGTTATGATGACTTAATGATCCTTACTCAGTGTATGGGTTGTGATGGGTTGAGGTGTAATAACCAAAGTTTCATACATGTTATGCAGGCTGTGGTGGCTTCTAAAAACCAGAGGATACTTTTTTCTTATATTGAGGTGGTGGCGAGTGGAATGAGGTGCATGTTTTTGTTCTTTTCCTAGATGTTTTTGGGTTAGCCTTTTTGGAGAGAGATGCTCAGGATGTGTGATGTTGGGGAAATGCAGCAAACTAGGGTGGACATGATAGTAGTGTACCCTTGATATTCGTTATTATATTATATAATCATTTATGAAATATATGGGTAGATAATCCATGGAGTTGAAAGCAATATAGTATACTTTAGAATTCTTTCTTAATTTTTTCACAAGAGGCTCTGTGGAGGATCAGACTAGGCATACTTTTATACTCACCCTTTGTTATAGAACTTATTTTCCAGGTCGCATAGAGAAGGTTATAGATCAGGCTTGGTACTACTAGGTTAGGGTTATCCAGTATCTATTTGTGCTTCAAGGTAACCATCATTTTACTTACTTTTGGTACATATTGTTTCCCCATTTAGTTTTAGTATTTATTGCATGAAATTTTATATGGGCACTTGGGTTTCTTCTATATTGTCGTTTGAGAAGGGGTTGGTTGGTTTTTACCATATATATATATATATATGTCTTCGTCATGTGTTCTCATAGATGTTAATCCCTAACATCTTTCTATTTATCATTCTCTCAATGCTAGTCAACAACCTGGGGCCTACTAGAGGCAGGACTTGGGGGCCACCATCTATCTTCTCCAATTACCAGTCCCGAAGGGGTACACATTTTGGGGTGGGGTCATGACATAATGTGACCTAGGATTACAAATTGTTGATATAGGTTGAAATAATGGATTTATATATAAACATTGTAATACAAATTAATAAAATATTTGAATGTTTCATCCCTTTTGTGTAATTTATAATGATAGTCCCATTGTGATGTGAAATAATCACTCATGTAAAACCTTTTTGTTTTAGTGTTGGTTGTAATATGTATGAACCTTCTTGACCTTCGATGTGAGAGATAATTCTATGATAACCTTATAGAAAAATGGATTATAATTGGAGATGGACTAAGAAATTGGGTGATTATCCCAACTAACTGTCAAGAGATCTAATTAACAACGTAACCATGGTAGAAAACATGAGTGTTCCAATAATGTAACTGATGGTTTCTTATGAAAATTCAATAAATGGATATGATGATGTATAGAATAGACAATTTACTTCATGTATAAAAATTCATATAAGAACCAAGGTAATTACCTTAAGAGACCTATAATGTAAATTACATATGGAAGAGTATGTCATAAGTATCAAACTACTGTAAGAAACAGATGAGGTCATTTAACATGATGGGAGTAGAAATAATGATTTCAAAATCACCACTATTTATAAAATATGTTTAGTGAGGTAAAGATAGAAATTATATGGGTTAAAAACATAATTTAATGTCTTTCACGGATGATATGAATCATTAACTTCTAGGGCCATGGGATAAATAGAAATCCTGTGAGATTTAACAAATGGTAGTGGGGTTTGAAAATTGTGTTGATTGAGGATCAACAATCATACCCAACTGATCTATTAATAGACACTCTTATGTTATATGACATAGTCCTTTATACCTATAATGTTTTCTGATAACCTAAAATCATTACATCAATGTCTATAAATTATATTATAAAATCAATCTTATATTGGTATGATAATTATTTCACAGGTACATATTTAATTGAATGTGTTTTATTATAATCTTGTTATCCTTCTCATATAAATTTAATTGAATTATTTAAATTTATATATTCTCTCTTCTAAGAATATAAAATTTAATTGGAGTAACCAAATCACATTTTTTAACAATCACTAATATATTATGCAAGGAGGATTACGAAAATCAATAATTAGAATATTATACTCTGTGAATCTTGATATCGAATAAAAATACACCCTTACATCATATGGAAAGAGAGAACTCAAAATTAGGAACAATATTTTTCTAAAGAATAATGTTATGTTTAATAAGGTTGATATCACCATGAAAATTAAATCTTGGGAGTCCCTTGTAGATAAAATTTTCTAACATAATTACTTTGTAATAGTTTTAAAATTTGGGGATGAAATTTATTTTGTGGGGAATGTAACTCCCTAGATTTTAGGAGAAAATGATTTATTATTATTATTATTATCATTATTATTTTTATTAGAATTAATAACTAATTATAAATATAATTATAAATAATGTTTATATATTCTATTAATATAATTATTAATTAATAAAATATTGGGTCACACAAGATATGAACACGACTAAGGGAACCTTATTAAAATATAATATACCATTAAAATGATTTTATATGATATTATTTATTGTATACAATTGATTATTACACATCATGGATTATTACACTGATGAAATCTACAATATTTAAATGGGGAATGCAATTAAATGAATAAAATGATTAAATTTAGAAACTCCCCTAAAGAATCATCACCATTATAAATAACCATTACTCTAAAAACCCTATAATGGGAATAATATCATGAAATGATAATGAATGTTGTTGTATTTAAAATAAAAAAACTAGAAATGAGAATTATGAATGGAATACATTATGTAAGTATATATAATATGGAATAAAATATCTCCATTAGAAATACATTTTTTTCAATTATGGTTATTGTGAATATAGATGTTGTAATTATGGTCATTGGTCACATATAAATTGGTATAAATTATTTTGGTATTGTTAAGTGGTAAACATAAAATAATATAACTCAAAAAAATTATGTTATGAAAATAATATATATTTGTATTTACAAAATATGTATAAATATAATTATTATTATTATCAGAATATGATTAGTGATATATATATAATTCAAAATATATTTAAATTTCACTAGTGTAATAAAAAGTATATTTTAGGAAAAAAATTATTATATAATGGATTTTGATAATGAATAGTTACTATAAAATAATATTTATTTACAAATTATTGATATATTAAATTTTTTATATTTTTTCCCAATAATTTAAAATTAAACATAAAATTATTATTATTAATAAGTTAATATTTTAACCATACTCTTTTTCTAAATTTATAGAAATTATTATTAATAAAATATAATGTTTGAAAATTACACTTCCTAATAAATGTTGTTTAATTTATAATTTATATCATAGGTATGAATGATAAAAATGTAAAATTTATAATTATAATACTTTTAAATAATATTTATTTTGAAATATATATATCAATATTAATTTAAGTTGATTGTATGATATTTTACTTTAATAATTTTTTTGGTTAGAATAAAAAAAATCACTAAAAACTATAACTTTTCTAATACAAATATGATATGAAATATTATGTAACTTTTTTCTAAAAAAATATATCTAATAATTAATGTTAATCATTTAAAAATACTATTTTAATTTTATTAAATTCTTGTTGAAAATTATATATTGTCAGGAAATATTTGGCCATAAAGTTTATGGTTATTGTTTTTAATTAGACTTTATCATTTATAGATATAAAAAATTTATTTCATATTACAGTTCAACAATAAAATATTAGTGAAATGTTTAATTTCATTTTTAGAAAAAAATATCTTATTATGTAGATTAGTGATAATTACCACGATAATTGTAATATGGTTTATAATAATATATTTTTTATTAGTATTGTAGAATGTGGGTGCCCTAGAACCAATTTTTATTGTACTTTGATTAGCA
The DNA here is from genome assembly GCA_963277665.1 of Viscum album. Taxonomy (NCBI): domain Eukaryota; kingdom Viridiplantae; phylum Streptophyta; class Magnoliopsida; order Santalales; family Viscaceae; genus Viscum; species Viscum album. The sequence continues at coordinate 472,169,297 of OY728141.1, read as the reverse complement.
CTACATGTATGTAGTTTGTTATAATACATGTTTTTATCTTGCCATAATAGTGTTGATACTTATGCATCCACATTGTTTATGGAAATTCCCTTATATTACATGTTGTGTCAAAGGGTTATAGTAGATCCCAGGTTATAATGAGAACCCTGAGATACCATTACAGTAATTTTAAAATATTTTCTATTGTCCAGTTACATCACTATGAAAGGACACAGATGGTGTCACTACTATAAATGAGGGTTTTAGCGACCGCCAAAAGCGGTCACTAATGCCCTTTAGAGACCGCCCTGCGACCGCTTTTGGCGGTCGCAGTTGCTCCGTCGCTATTGAGTAATAGCGACCGCTAATGGCGGTCGCTAATACTCTCTTCGAAAACTGACGATTATTTGGTGCCGATTGTATACTGGGGCGCGCGCGGCATGTTGGAGGTGACCCCGAGCTTGGGTTGACGGCCATGGAAGAACCACGGTGGCCGGAGGAAGCGTCAATGGTGACGTTGGGGATTTAACAGCATCGGTTGACTACCGGGGGTGAGAGGTTTTCCGGCAGCATTGGTAGGGGCGACGGGAGGCAACGGGGGTGGCGGCGACAGGGGGTGACCTGTGGTGGCGGTGCGGCGGCGGGAGGCGTCGACGTTGTTGCAGCGAGTGTCATCAAAGAAGACAACGCGGGGGGCGGGAAAAATCCCGCCATTTACATTTCAGTTTTAGCGACCGCTTTTGGCGGTCGCTAATAGCATCAGTAGCGACCGCCAATGGCGGTCGCCCGCTACTATAGGCGCCAAAACTAAAAAATGTAGTAGTGTGTGTTACCATCAGGTGCAGGGTGCTCATAATCATTGAGACTTCTTCTTATAAAGTTCACACTTGATGATCTCTAGTAGTTGAGATCATGATGACATACCCGCATAATAGAAACAACACATGTTATATGTTTCATTGGTAATTTTTATCTATGGACATGTGTTACGATATTCAAACTTGAGATAAATATAAATGGATGTCATTTAATTACATACTATGATGTAAGGAAAAAACCATGGCGATAAAGTCGTGGTGAGGTAGTTTGTGTTGGGTACGTCATCAGTGATATGGAATTGATTGAATGATCAAGATAGGATTTGTCGCTTCTATGTTTATGAAGAGATATCTCGGGCCTAGTTGATAAGGATGGTTGTAGCTTCATTAAATATATGGCCATGGTAGTGGAAGGTAAGACCGTCCGGACAAATCAACCAATAAAATAAAGCGAGATAAAGGATGATAATACTAGTGTTGGTTTATCTGTATTTTTGGCTTTGATTTTGCTGTTTTTGTGGATTCGTGATCTTTTGTTGAGTCTGTTACTCAACGTGGTTGTCATGGCCTATTTGATAATTTATGCATTCATATATGCTGATTCTGGTGATTTCTGGCATGGGATGGAATGACTCCCTGGTGGTTGGGTTTGCCAGATTTCTTTTCTGGTGGGATGCTTGATGGATGGATGCAGGATCGAGGAGGTTGTGAGTTGTGGCGTACGATGTTTCTATTTGATTTTTGGGTTGATGATGTTTGTTATTGAATTTTGAATTTGGTTTTTGGATGTGTTCTCTGGATTTTGGAAGGTTCAATGTCTGTATATGGGTACCGGCAACCCAAAAACTGTCTATTTGAAAATGAGAAAAAAAATGATTTGCAGCAGAATGAATTTAAATATCCAAGTTTCATTTAATATTTTCAGTAGAAGTGAGTCAAGTAATAGAATCAAGTTTATCATGCGATATATAATTATTATATATTGAATTTAGTGATAAAAATGTATAAATATTATTTATGGAATAATTTTATTTGACATAAATAAATATTTATAATAGATATACAGAGGATATCTATTACACAGAGGCTGGGAACCCATACTGGGTATTTTAGATATCTCCTATATAAGTAAGAGAGAAAATATCCCCTTGTAACTATTCGTGTGTAAAATTTGAGAGCCTATCTCTTCTCCTAGATTCTAGAGAGAGATCATCTCAAGATAGGATGAACTTAAAGATCATCTTTCTTAGATCAAAGTTTCTTGCCTTGCGGTGATCACTACTACGTCGAAGAGAACGTTGGTGTGCTATGCTAGCACCCGAATTCCAACAAAGGGCACACATGCAGATTCAAAAGGTGTGTATGGACGATCTATAGGACATCGATGTCGGAGTCTTTGAGCAACATTCACCAGAAACCTGCGACACAATTTCGCATGTCATATTTGAACAATTTCCTGGTTCGATTTAATATTTTTATGCTCTTTCAAATCCACGTGTGGTCCATGGACCGTACCGGGATAGCTCAATGGAGTTGACGTCGTAACGTTACTCCAGTAATGTGAAAAATATTAATTTCTCATACCATCGGCTTTCGTTGCTAGTCCCGGTAGCGTACACTAGTATCATATGGATGCATGATTTTCAGAGTCAAAAAAAAAAAAAAATTAAATTGAATTAAATTTAAGTATGTGGATTAAATTGATTCCAATAGATCTGACCACACATCGATCCGTTTCCGAATGGCCAAGTTATGGACATTTGAAAATTTTAATGGGATCAAAGTCATCGGGTTTTAAATATTTGGATTAAAATTTGATGAAGAACACGTTTTAATTTTATTTGTTCTTCAGTGATCCGATATCCAGCCACAATTAGGCTAGAATTCTATCACTAGAATTAATCTGGTGGGTTTATTTTTCAAGATATATAATATATATATTATACTATAATATTATTTTATTTTTCTCAAATAAAATAAAAAATAAAAAATTAATAAAATGGGGTCCTTGATGACCTGGTGCTAGTATTTCTTTATTTATTTAAATTCTTGTGACGTTACATATTAAAAAAAATTGAAGACCAAGACGCCAAAGTGGGTTTCTTCTTTTATTAAAAAAAGGAAAAACATGTATTGTTTTGTCAAAAGGAAAAATAAATAAAAAATGGAAGGAAGAAGTCACAAGTCTTCTTCCACGAGCAAGAGGGAGGCACCACTCCCCATCTTAGAGAAACCCTTGCCGCACATCCATCGCGTCACTTGCCGCAGCCGAACCAGGATGGAAACCGACCTCCCTTCACGTCGGTTTCTGCATTTAGAACCCGTCACCTCGTGGTGCGCCTTGAGTTTCTTCCCCAGAAGAGGCCGTTGCACTAGACTAGGCCACCGAACTAGGTAGCGCTGGACCGTGATGCATATGACTTGGCCGCTGCCCTTGCGGTTGGTCAGAGAAGCAAGATGCCGCCCTTGCGGCTGGCCAGAGCGGTGCCCTGCCACCTCCCGCTACCTTCGCATGTCAATAGAAGTCGCTGCCACCACTAGTGTTCTCGGACCAAGAAGATACACCACGGTCAATCTGCGGTCACTCCATGGTCTCATCGTGGAAACATCGCAGTCACACTGCGATTACACCACAAATTGGCTCTCCTCCAGTAACCGTCCTTTGCGGCGGTCCACGATCAAGCTGGAGTCCCTACCAGGCTTGAAGTAACCATGTTTATTTTGTTTTAATTAATTTAGTTTTCTAGATTAAGTTAATTAGAATTAGATTATGGTATTAAATTAATTAAATCCAAAACATTAATTTAACTAGAAATAATCTTAAATTAATAGTTTAATTTAATTTTGGAATTAAAATTAAATTAATAGATTACTGTAATATTATAGTTAAAAATAAATTGGTGGTTTAATTTAATTTTTTGAATTTAAATTATATTAAATTTTTCTAATTGAAAAAAATAAATTTATTTAATTCATTTAAATTCATATAATTTATAAGAGCGCCCCCGTACTGTTTAAATTTAACTGAATTTTAATTTTAATCATGCTTTAATTATATTGACTGGTCTTTATCAAGTGACCAAACCATGCATGTGTGGCATTTTTATTTATGAATATAATTATTTAATCAATGTTTGTGATGATTGTAATAATTAATTAGATAAATGTTGGTATGTGAATCATCTTTAAATTCAAATATGTATAAGGGCATACGTGTCCAATTCACAAGCTGTGTTTTGTACCCCTAGAACCCCTCACCTATGTGTGATTATATTTTTTATTAAATGATGATGATCTATGATGTAGACCCTGCAAAGTCGAGGCGGTAATAAGATGGGAGCCGAGCACATTGCACTGGGGATGGCTGCGACATGAGTTAGGTGTCAACTCAGGTATAGATGCTCCTAGGTCATGATTGATCAGTTATGGATTGATCTTTATAGAATGATCAAGACCAGTCAGATTGTATGATTTTTCATTATGCATTGTTTATTATTTTATGAGAGTTCATGATTATTTCATGATCCCATAGAATAGTAAACAAGATAAAAATGCATAAATAAGGGATGAATTTATTTTTATATTTCATGTTAAATTGTGATCACGATGATATAGTTTGAACATATATATAGAAAAGTATCATTAGTTAATAAATATTAAAGACCTTAAATGATATATTATGTCCAAATGCCATCCATTTATCACATCTAAACAAAAATGACTGTTTGGGGTGCTCATCATCCATAGATAAGAGTGCCTCTTACTACCAAGGCATTTTCGTGATAGAAATTGGTTGAATTAACTAAAATGAGTAGTCATGGATTCGCCATAGCTAAATTGATATCACTTTAGAGGAAAGATGTTGATGAATTCAAGTTCATATTCCAAAATATGGGACTTTACTCAATAACACAATGAACCACAAGTAAAGTGGTTGGCCAGTCTAGCACCTACCTTGAAACTCTTCGAGTACTGGCATAGCCATAACTTGTAGACTTTGATAAAGGATTCGAGAATCCTTTCCACTAGAATACTCATGAGGCAGAGTATTTTCAATTTAATAGTGAGGGATTATAAGGTTCTCTAAAATAGTGGGAGACACTAAAATGATATAATAATGTATTAATCATAAATTTAAAAATGTAATCAAGTCGAAGTAATAACTGCTAAATGTTTATCCGATGTAAATTTAAGATGGAAATCAACAACACCACATGTACTTTATCATTGCGATCAATTCTGGATAAATAAAATATCTTGATCGAAAATAACTTCCAAGAGTGTTATATGTTCTTGCACATATTACTACACCACGAAATGATGTTATATGTATTGGAATCCCCAATTCCTTCTAATCCTCCTCAGGGATCAAGCAAAGTGGAAAAAGATAAATAGGGAAAGAATATAGATGATGCGCTTTATGTAAAATGCATCATGTTGTCATAATTGTCTGTCCAATTACAAAAAATGCATGAGGATGGGGACGCCTACAAAATTATTTCACATCTCCAAGAATTATAGCAGGAGATGTCCAAGCAGGAAAGGTATGAGATCTAAAGTACCCTTTATAAGTGTCAGATAGTAGAAGGGCATCAAGATAGTCCTCAGTACTCAAGATGACTGGGTTTATTTAGATGAATTAATCCCTTGGGTTCCAATTGAACCAAGAACTAGAAGTGGATCTCATTCATGCCTCTTTACAATCAAGATTTTCAACTTTTTGCGTCAATTTTAACATGAATGATATGAAAAAGTCACTCCCTGACCTTTTGGATTTAGTTCCCCAAGCTGACAAAGACATTAAAAATACCAATTCAACTATCCTTATGATGAACAAGAAAAAAATGACATGGAAAAGGGGTCTAAGTCCAAGTCAAGGCCAAATACACCAATGCATCATCCTGCAAAGAAGCCAAAGATTCAGAGGCAAGGTAATGAGCCAGAAGCTGTCTGTTTGGATGTGGCAAGAAAGTCCACTGGAAGAAGAATTGCAGAGCTAGGAATAAAAATCAAATTTATGCTTCTACTTTAGGTAGTTTTTTCAAGGAATTAAATCTATCTTTATCTACAAGATTGGTATTGGAAATGACATGTGGCCCACACATTTGTATTCATATACAAGAACCAAGTAGGTTCAAGAAGATTGAAAAAGGTCAAGTGGATCTCTAAGATACAAATCGTGAATGTCTGGTATCCTTGGTAGTGGGAGACAATCACTTAAATTTTCCAACTAGTTTGGTTCTAGTTTTAAAAAATTACTATTATGTACCTTCTGTTACCAGAATCTTAGACACACTGGTTTTTTTTCAATTTCAGAAATATATGTTGTCTTTATAGGGATAACATATTTTATGCTATGACACATCTTAACAATGGTTTATACCTACTAGAACTTGAGAACCCAGTAATGGAAATCAATGACAAGAACAATCAACATGACTCATATATCACCTGATTATGGCACTTTAGGCTTGTTCATGTAAATGAGATGTGATTATGAAGATTACATCAAGAAGGGTATTCAGACTCAGTATAGTAAGAACCCTTGGGTGTATGTCAAGCTTGTTTACAAGGAAATATGACCAAATCACATTTCTTATGAAAGGGAGAAAGAACTAAAGCATTAATGGAATTAATACATACTGATGTATGCGGTCCATTTCCAGTAGAGTCAAGGGGTGGTTTTTTATACTTCATTAGCATTACCAATGACTATAGTTGGTATGACTATATATACTTAATGATGTATAAGTCTGATTCATTTTTTATGGAATACCAATGTGAAGTAGAAAAACAAATTATTAATAAGATAAAAGCACTCTGCTTAGACTGAGGTAGAGAATATCTTAACCAAGATTTCATTGATCTCTTGAAAGAGTGTGTGATTTTATCTCAAATCACTACTCTATATACCCCACAATGGAATAGTTTTAGTGAAAGGTGTAATATGACCTTTCTTTACATGGTTAGATCAATGATGAGTCATGAAACTCTTCCATTATCCCTTTGGGGTTACACTTTTCAGACAACAACATATACCCTTAATCAAGTACTTACTAAAACTACAGATGCGATTCCATATGAGTTATGGTATGGAAAGAAACCCAGCCTGACACACATAATTTTATATGGGTTCAAGGAATTTTTTAAGACATTACCAAGGAAAAAATTATCATCTAGATGAACCAATTGTATCTTTATAAGTTATGTTAGGAAAACTAGAGGATATTACCTATATAACACTTTATGTAGAAATGTTATTGTGGAAAGATATGCCAAATTTCTAAAAAGGGAAAATATTTCTATTGGAAATAGTGAGAGTAAGATTGAATTTGATGAAGTTAATGATCCAGATGCACAATAGTTGGTAGAGGAACAATATCTACAAAACCAAGTGGAAGAATATGTTGTTCTTAAGATAAAAATATTATGTAGGTCTACACGAGAGGTTAGAGAACCAGAGCGTTATGGTTTTCTTATCACCGAGTCAGGTGACCATTAGTCCTTAAAGTTGATGAACCTCTAACTTACAAGGAAGCAGTAGAAGGAAAAGAAGATTCTAAATAGAAATAATCCATGAATTATGAGATGAATTCCATGTACTAAAATCAAGTTTGTATTTGGTAGACCATCTAGATGAGGTAATGCCCATTAGAAGAAAATGGGTATTCAATAAGAAGATGGACATGGATGGTGATGTTAATAACTTTAATGAAATATTGGTTACAAAGGGTTTTTGAAAACATCAAAAAAATGACTATGATGAAACCTTCTCACAAGTAGCAATTCTTAAATCCATCTGGATATTTCTTGTAATAGAAGCCTTTCATGATTAATAAATTTAAAAAATGGATGAAAAAACTAATTTTCTAAATGGGATGTTGTTTGAAGATTCCAATATAACTCAAAACTAAGGGTTTATCAAGTCAAAGAATTATAATAAAGTATGCAAGTTGAAGAGATCCATTTATTAGTTAAAGCTGACATCACAATCATGGAATGTTCATTTTGATGAGGCCATAAGAGAATTTGGTTTTGTCAAAAATGAAAGTGATTCCTGTGTCTATAAAAAGGTTGAATGAAATTCCATCATTTTCCTAGTGTTATATGTTGATGAGATATTAATTATTGGAAATGAGGTGCATGTATTACATTCAGTTTAGACATGGTTAAATGAATGATTCTCCATAAAGTACATAGGTGAAGAAACCTACATTATAGTGATAAAGATCTATCTCGCTAAAACTCAAAGGATTCTTGGGCTATGTCAAAGTACATATACATACAAGGTACTCAAAAGGAAAAATATAGAACAATCTAAGAGAGGATTTTTTCCAATGTCACATGGTATAAATCTCTCCATGAAAATGTTTCCTAAAACACAGAAGGATATTGAAAGAATAGGTTGAATACTTTATGCATCAACAGTAGGTTTTATCATGTATTCCATTTTATGTACAAGGTTTTATGTCGCCTTTTATTTAAGCAGTGTGGGTAGATATCAACCCAATATAGGAGAGCTATATTGGGAAACTATTAAAACTATAATAAAGTACTTGAGGAATACTAAGGATATGCTCCTGGTTTATGGAGGATATGAGAAACTAGTAGTGAGGCGATACACTGATGCTAGTTTCCAGACAGATCATGATGATCAAAAATCATAGTCAGGCAACATCTTTTTCGTGAATGGTGGTGTAGTGAGATGGAGAAGCTCGAAGAAAGTTTTGGTTACCAATTCTACTATAGAGTCTGAATATATTATGGTGTCTGATGCAACAAAGTAAGAAGTCTGGATACACAACTTTATCTCATGCATTGGTGTTGTTCCTAGTAGTACAGACCCTGTTTCAGTATATTGCAATAATACTGTTGTAGTGGTGCTAGCCATGTAACCCAGTTCTTACCAGAGGAAAAATCATATTATTCAGAAGTTCCATCTATTGAGGGATTTTACACAAAGAGGTGTTGTGATAGTTAGAAGATTATCCACAGATAAAAACGTGGCAGACCCCCTGACTAAATCCATTTCTCAATAGAATCATGATTCTCATGTGAGAGCTAGCGGATTGAATCCTATTAGTAATTGGCTCTAGTGAATGTGGGCGTGTTGAATGTGGGTTCCCTATACCCAACTTGTATTGTACTTTGATTAACACTACATGTATGAATACATTTGTTTCTCTTTCTATAATAGTGTAGATAATTTTGCATCGACTTTGTTTATGGAAATCTCCTTAGATTACATGTCATATAAAAGTGTTATTGGAGATCTCAAACTATAATGAGAACCCCGAGATACAATGACATTAATCATTAAATATGTCCTACAGTCCAATTACTTCATTCTGAATGGACACAGATGATGAGTAACCATTAGGTGTTGGGGGCACATATGCATTGGGACTTCTTCTCATGAATTTCACACTTGATGATCTTTAGTAGTTGAGACCATGAGGACATACCCACATAATAGGAACACCACATGTTACATGTGTCATTGGTCATTCCTATCTATGGAAATGTGTAATGGTTTTCAGACATGAGATCATTATAAATAAATAACATTTAATTATGTACTTTGATGAAAGGAGAAACCATGATGATATAGTCAGGGAGAGGTAGTTTGTGTTGGGTACGTCATTTGTGACAATGAATTTATTGAATGATCAAGATAGGATTTGTCGCATCCGAGTTAATAAAGAGAAATCTCAGGCTTGGATGATTAGGATGGTTTCACCTTCATTAAATCCATGGACATGGTAGTGGAAGGTATGACTATCCGAACAAATCAAAAAATAAAATAATGCGAGATAAATGATGATGACACTATTGTGCATTCAGATTTATTAAGATATTGATGAAGAAGAGATTATATTACACAGACCATGTTCGTAGAAAGGTATTCATTGATTTGACTTTACTTTATCTCTATAGGGGAATCAATGGGTTGCAAGGCCACACTATTGGTCGGTGGATATTAATCGCAGCTATTGAGATAAGAGCTTAGAGGGTAACATAATATAATGCTTTGAGAATCTTCCATATTCTTGTGAATAGGAATATAGGACTTAACAGGCCCTGACAAAGGGTCTGAGTACTATAAAAGTTCTATGGATCACCAAGGAATAAATAAATTCTTGAATTATTCAAGCTTGGAATAATTTGTTGAATTTTTTTATAACATGCATTTACAAGTTATTAAGTAAATACAAAGATAAAATATTATTTGAATGGATTTAAATATCCTAGGTTATTTTAATATTTTCAGGAGTAGTGAGTGGAGTTTTTGAATCATGTTTATCATGCGATATAAATTTAATATATATTTCATTTAGTGATAAAAAATTATAAATATTAATTATGGCATAATTTTATTTGACATAAATAAATATTTATAATAATTATATAGAGGATATCTATTACACGGGTGTAGGGAACCCATATAGGGGTTTTTAGATATATCCTATATAATTAAGAGATACTTTCCCCCCTTTCAACTATTTGTGTGTCAAATTTGAGAGCCTCTCTCTCCTCCTGGTTTCTAGAGAGATATCCTATCAAGCAAGGAAGAACATCAAGAACATCTTTCTTGGATCAAAGTTTCTTGCCATTTGGTGATCATAGCAGCATCGAAGTGATCATTGGTGTGACATACTAGTACTTAGATTCCGACAAACAACATGCGTGCAAATTCGAAAGGTGTTTGTGGATGATCAAGTGGTCTTCGACATCAGAGTCTTTGAGTAAAGGTCCTCGGAAACCTGCAACACACTTGCGTATGTCAGATCTGAACAAGGTACTTGTTCATTTTTTTGTGTCCTCTGTAAAATCCATGCATGGTCTTGGACCATACTGGGATAGCTCAGTGGAGTTGACGTCATAACGTTACTCCATTGATGTGAATTTTTTTAATTTTATAGCCCATCGACTTCCGCTGCCCGTATCGGTACCTAACAAGTATAATGCTTTTATTAATTGATCATTAATATTAATCTCATCTAATTTAAAAATATATTATTATTTTTAGACCTATATATATATATTAATAATCATTTAGTTTGTAATCAATAAAAGATATTATTTAAGAACACATAATGGCTAGTCATTTTCTATAAAAAACTATTTTTAAGTATATTATATATTTTAATCTCATTGTTTAATATATGGTATTTATAAATTATAATATATTAAATGGATATTAAATGAATGTTTATAAAATAAAAATACGTTAATATTTTTAAATTTACGTTTGTAAATAAAATATAATTCACCTAGTTAAAAACTGGTTACCAAAGTAAAGAAAATGAGAAAATATAAAAACCTATGTAAAAAAGACATGAAAAAATTCTTATTATTTTTTGTTATGTAACAAAAAAAGATTTTAAAATAATTTAATTATTTTTGATAGAATATATGACATGAATTACATAGGCTAAACTAACCATGAAATATAATTATTCAAATAAGCCTATTATAACATAGTCTTTTAATTTGAAGGTGTGAATAAAAATAACAATATTTTGAAATATATATATATATATATTTTAAAAACAAAAAAAATTCATTTATTAACTCTTCTTGTATATGATTATAATTTTTTAAGGGAATTCATATGATGCTTTGATATAACTTTTCCATCAAAAACAATTTTTTTACTGATTAAATATCATATATAATATTTGAAACTGTAAGAAAATTTCTTTTTTAAGCATTAATTCATTATTTTAATCATCATTTCAAAATTATCTTACTGTGTTTTTTTTTTATAATTTTTTTAAATGATGGACTTTTCAATGAATAGTAAACAAATACTTAATTTAATTGAAATATGATATTATTTTATGCATTTAAAAAGTTAAATTTAGTTTTAAATTACATTCATAGAAAAAATATTTCTATTATATTTTTAATAATTAATATAATTAAATTCGAATCAATTTTATTATAAGATTTGATATAATTACATTTTATTATTTTAAGGTTTTAAATAAACTCATCATTCATTATATTTTACTGTTTTCTATTAAATTAATTTCTACATGTTTTTGGAACTAATTCATGAAAATTTTATTCCACAATTTTAATTAGGAGGGTTCAATTTGGTAAACATTTCACTTTTTTTAATATGTTTTGTAACTATAGAAATTTTTTCATAATAAAAATTGTAAAACTACTAAATTTTGGTTAAAACATTATGATAAGTAAATAAATTTTGCAATGAAATTGCCTTTAACCTAGATTAAGGGCAAAGGACATAAATATCCTTTCATATCTCGAATATATATCCACTTGGTTCTATTTTTATTTTATTATGACCATTATAAATATCTATAATATTTATCATAATGGTAAAAAAGTGATTCTGTTTAGTAAAAAATATTAAATGAAGATAAAAAATATTAATATTTATCTTATTAATTTATTTCAAATTTTTAGTTATTGAATAATTACTTTATTTTCTTACTCAAGGATGGAATATTATTTATTCAATTAATATAAAAATAAAATAAATGGTATTAAAATGTTAAAAGTAATTAAATTGTTATGAATTATTGATTGAAATAAATATTCTAGATAAATATAATAATATATATATATATATGTAATGGTTATATTTTATATCCATATATTTTAGCATCGTTACTGTAAAATTAAACGAATAATGCTAAAAGTGGCATAAATGACATTTTAGTTTATATAATATATTATTACATTATTTAAAACTAATCAAATAATATCTTGTGAAATGTAGTAAAATAAATGCACAATAATTTCAACCCAATTAATTTTATGATCCCATTATTAACATATATCTAAAATTACAATCCATTAAAATAGGAAAAGGAATTATAGAGGCAATGTCTAAAATAAGTTAACTAATGGGTTAAATGAAAATATATTGTATAAAACACAACATAAAATCTTACAAATTATTTTTGTTGATGGTATTTCAACCTCAAAAAAACATTTCTTTAAATATCTATACATTTAAAATAACTTTCATAGATAATGAATTTATTATGTTTTAACATTTTATGAAAATATAAGAGTATCCCTTCCCTCTGTTATAAATGGGAGCCACACCATTCCTTTATTTACAAAGAATCTATCCTTAGATATCAAAAAATACTCAAAAATTATATTATAGGCTTCCCCATACATGAATAATAAGTATTTTATGTCTTAAAATAAAATCTACAGGGTCTTTAAGAAATGATCTATAGGTGGTGTAATGGAAAAAAGATAATAAACTTCCTCAACCTAAATCAATTTATTTTTTGTTATAAATCATATAAATATGTGATACTATTCCTAAAATAATGAAATAAATAAAATAAATATACTAAAATGTTTTCTAATTAAGAAACCACCTTTATTCACCCTCCATTCCATAAAATGTAAGTGAATGTATCTATTGTGCATATCATTGCCTAACCATATCCATGTAGCGATATTGTTAATTTTCCATCACCATCTCTCATGGATGGTTTCTAGGATGATATTAATTTTATTATTATTTTTATATAATTACTATTATTTAATTATAATAAATTTTCTACCTAATTACCTTATGATATATGATAATTATTTAATTTCACCTGTGTGTATATGTCTGTTATAACCACAATAAATCAACATGATTAATTTTTAATATATCCTTACCTAGATGGTAAATTGGTATTTTTTTATTAATATATTTGATATATATTATATAATAAATATAAATTAAAGTGTAATTATTAATTATCATTATTTAAGTCTATCTGTCTAATAATAGAAATAATGTTCATTCTTACATCTGGACAATATTCTATATGAACTGTGTAATTAATTTTTATGTATCTACATTTTTTAGATGTGTACAAATAAATATACTGTTTTTTAAAATGTTATTAATATCATGTTAATAAATCAAAAGATTATATAACCATGATAATATTTTAAATACCCAGACTTCCGAACCGAGAAATGCATGGAAAATAACAAAGTTATCACCCGTAATAGTTATATTAATATTGAATAGTTAATTAACTGGTTATTAGATGTCATAAGTAAATAAAATAAAGTAATATATATATGAGCATGGATTATTAATAAATTTTTAGAAAATCTATATTTATCATACAATATGTTCAAACATGTACAATAAAAGGAAATACATGAGGCCTGAGAATTTTTTCTCACTTTATTTTATGTGAGAAATAAGAAATGTTAACCAGTTATTTCTTTTCTATGACATATATATCACCGATGTATTTATTTTATAATTTTTCTCATGATAAAAATTATGATATGGATATCCAAATATATTTTTCTCCTAAAATAATTTTTAATTCAAAAGATATCAAATTGGTTTGAGGTTTATGTTGCACTCTCATTATTTACATAGAGTGATTATTATTATGTGTACGATGATGAAATTTTATTATCTATAATCCTTGAATTATGCTATATTTATTTTACCAATGTTATTTTAGAGATTATGTTATTTAGTTACAGTTTTTAGGATCATATGTTAGTGATATTATTTTTTTAAGGAAAATTTACTTTGTTTCAATCTGTGGTTCAAAACCCTTATTCAATAATTTTCATGTTTTCTAAAAATGTTTATAATAAAGTATTTACTATTATCCAATTATATTTTAGAGAAATTTAAAGATATAGTTTAATTTTTATCTATTTTTTAAAAAGTAATCAAGCATTAATTTTCCAGATGAGGTACTTTTGACTTTATACTAAAAATGTGAATTGAATCATTGTTTTTAACGTGTATGGGATGCATATAATTTATTACAATCCATTCTACTCAATTATATTAAAAATTAATTATAAATATCTACAAATTTTTCAACAAAAATATTTTCCATAAAATATTTTCAATATTTTAAATATGTAAATTCAAAATGAATATTATAATTTACAAGAGAATTATTATAGAGACCTATTAATAGAATTTTTATTTATGGAATCATCATTTAATGTAATATATTCAGCACTATGAATATACTCCAATGCTATATATATTTTAATTTCATGTCATAGTATATTATTATGATGATAAGATTGTTAGGAAGCCCATATATATTTCAGTAATTATTCTATGATGAAGTTATAAAATGTTTAATAAAAATATTTTATATTCTTGTGTTATGATAGGAATATATGGTGAATGTTTTATGGTCATTTGAAACATATATGTATAGTTTTCATTATTTAACGTATCGTTACTATAACAATCGATGATTTTTATGAGATATATTTTATTAAATTTATTTGATGTCTTGTGTTGAATGATGAACCCAAATAATTTTCTATATATGCATTGTCAGCTTAGCTTGTGGTGTATGCAACACTATGCTTGGCTTGTATTACACACAATTCCATGTTATTTTTACATATTTCATTTCATGAAATTTATAGTCTAAGAGAACTAAAAAATATTATTATGTAGATTTTTATTTGAATTATGGAAATATTCCTCACTCCAGTAAATATAATTAATTATTTTTTTAGAAATAAATTATAAATGAAAATAGAACCCTTTTTAAATAAAATAAAATGTTTTTCTGAAAAACTATTTAATGTCAAATTAGTTTGTTTATAAAATTTTAAAGTCACACATTACAGATTTGTTAAAAAAAATATAGTTAATAAATTCAATATCAAGTTTAAAATTATTTTATATGATTTCTAAACATGATATATGAACAAATTAAATTTTTCGGATAAACGAATTAATTTGAAAAAATGTAATTATCTACACCTTTTGATGGAACACCCATTTTAAATAATGTTTTTAACAATTTTTTTTATTATATTTAATAGAATAATCTTTTATTTAGAATTGGGATATAAAATTTTACTTTGTGTGAATTTTTCATAAATTTATGATAGATTTAATATTTTTTTTAATATTAAAAATATAAAAAATTTTATTAGAAAAAGTCATTTTTCATCAAAATAATTTTAATTATCAAGTTATATTATTTAACTATTTTAGAATATAAATAGATTAAATTTTTATCATTTATTATATTTTAGGTATTCATAAACAATTTTACAATGAATTTAGATGTAAAAACATTTTAATTCTTTAAATTTTTTAACTTTTAAAACTCTTTATCACATTCTGATAATGAGATTGATTTTTATTTCATTACATAAACATATGTGTTTTGTATTTTGATAAATTTATTACATGTTTTTAATCATTGGGTCCAAATTATGTAAATATATTTCTTTTATTTTTTAGAATTAGGAACATTAATTTCATTAATTTCTTTAACTAACATGGTAAAGTGTATACTGATTAATTAGGGGTAACAAAATATTATAAAATCACCATAAAAAATGTCATAATATTATTGGATTATATTTTTTCAAACTCAATAATTCTTGGGTAGAAATTGTATCCTTTGGAAGACACATCGACAAGATTATGACATTTAATATTCCGTATTTAAAGAAATCTTAAATATGTCTTACCTAAAGGATAATAACAATATAATTTTTAATATATGGTTATAGGGAAGATAAGTATGTATATAAATACTCATTTGAAAAATAAAATGTTTTTATTTATCTTGATAATTTATTTTTAATTTGAAGAAAATAAATAATGACCTTTAAAGATTATACATTTATGAAGCAAAAATTATTTAATTAGTGAAAAATTAATAATTTTTTTTGAAAATGATAATGACCATTAACAGATAAAAATAGTTAACCTAATCTTATTGGTTGAATATATATCCACCATAATATTAATATTTTTGAGTTATTGACCATTTATATAAATAATGAAATTATTATAACACCTATAATGTTTTATTTAAAGTGATCTTAATGTTTTCACATTCTTGTGTTAATATATATAAAATTTTTAATGTTGGATTTTTAGATGATATATTCATATATAAGTACTATATTAAAATATAGAGGAATTTTTATTCATTATTTTATTTTATTTTCAATTTTTATTCAACATAAAATGATATCAAATAATTATAAAAAACTTATGTAATAATAATTTCATTAATGTAAATATCAAATTAATGTTTTTAAAAATATTAAATTATATATAATTTGGGATAATTAATATATCCAACAAACAATATAGATTAACTTAACCACTTATATATATAATAAAATATTTTTTTGAGAATTAAATATTATTTTCATATTTTAAAAAATCAATGAAATAAATAGTTTCCAGATTAACACTACTGATATTTTGTCAAATTAATGTTTTATTAAATTATTTAAAAATTATAATACATTATTAAAATTATAAAATAATTATAATTTGGTATATATTTTTTGTAAATTGTACTTTTCTTATCTAATTGAATTAAAATAAGTATAAATTACATGATATTAATATTGAAAAAAATTCTACCTTAGTTAACAGTATAATGGAATAACTAAGGGTTAATTAAAATGATAAAGGTCATATTGATAGAAAAACATGTCTTAAAATTATTTTAGGATGATATTACAAACTATATCATCTAATATTCTAAAATATTAAATTTTGGAGGTTTTAAGTGAGTATTGACTTTATTATAAATTAATATTTTTGAAGATTCTAAATGTGCCCCTCATCTAAATTATATAAGGGAACATATTCAATCACAACATAAAATCACTATAACTTCAAATATAGTCTATATTATTACCTTTTACCTTATAAACATACTTATTTACATTCTTGAGGTGATATAATTCTCAAAATACAAACTCTCGTTCCATTAAAAGGAGATCTATAGGGAGCTCATAGATGTGGATGTTAAATCCTCTAGTGATTCATTCAAAATTATTTCTCCTTATACTTCCTTTTACTTAGATGTTTACTTTATAAAGTAATAAATATAACATTAATTATATTTTTATATGTTACTATGATATAGGAATAACCATATTCCTGCTTATATCCATCCTATGAAAAAATAAATCACCACGCATGTGTACGTACAACATACTATCTACACACCTTGGTGTAATCATTTTTCCCCGCCACCTTACATAGATGTGTATAATGATAAAATTAATAAATATGTATGATTATTATAACATGATATTGATTCTGTAACAAAATATATACTCAATCTTCCATTCCATTTAATAATAATGTAAATGATATTTTCACTCCTTCGTACATACGGTCTACCATCTCCACAATGACATGTGATTCATTCTATAAGATATCCATTAAGGTATGATTATATAAATATATTGAATGAATAAATATGATTTATATTATATAATTTTTGGAATTATATAAATATAAAGTTACAGGGGGAATATAAACATTCTCACCAAACATGCATAGGAAAATGAATTAGTTAATACTCAAATGACAAGTAATAATGAAATTTTATTAAAAAACAGATGATCATATGATCATATATGATATAATAATTTTTTTTATAATTCTAAAATAAGTCAATGAAATCATTTAAATGATTATTACGGAGGTTTAGATATATAGAAATGATATCTGACTTAAAGTAATTGGTAATTTCGCAATCTCATTATTATATGAGATTATTTATACGTAAGAAATTAATGGGGTATATTTATCCTCTATGTCCAAGTTTCATATATTTATATTCCAAAATTTTATTTTTATTATTCTAAAAATGTTTCATGTCAATATTACCCATTTATAAATCTTTATTAAATAGTTGAAAGGGAATATTTTTTTCTTTTGATACAAGGTAATTTTTGAATTATCTGACAAAACTACAAGAATAATTTTTTTCTTTTAACTTATATGAAATGAATGGTTTTTTAATTTTTCATAATGACTTATTTCCATGAATCTTCCATTAAAATATTTCATGTTTTTTTGATAAATTATTTTCTAATAAAACTGTGTGGAATTTGTATTAAAGAATTTTTTTTCAAGAAGATATTATACTTTCCTCATGAAATAATATCAAGTGTTAAATAAATTTAGTTTCTATCAATGATTTCATTATTTAATATCTTTATGTTTCAAGTATACTATATTTATTATTATTATGGTATTATTATGTTTATGATGGAATTATATTCATGAAATTTTTTTTTTACATGGATTATGTTATGATTGAATAATGTTTAAGAAACCCATTTTTTTCCTTAGGTTATTTTATGATGAATGATTTATTTTTTTTGTTGAAAACATAAGAATTATTTTATTAGGAGAATGTTAGGGAAATATGTCTCCCAACCATGAATTGGGTAATGATGGATAACCCACAAAGCATATATTTTATTCATGAACCTAATTTCATATTCATAATTCAATGTGTGGACATAGTTATAATATCTATAATTTTATGAGTGGACATAGTTTCATTGTCCATATTTTTGGGTAATGGCCTGGTTTGAGGCCTTAATTTTATGAGTGAACCTATTACTATTTATACATGTTCAAAATTTTACAATTTTATGTGTATTATAGAGTTTCATCTCTTATGATAGTGTAATGATCAAATGGATTATGTTCTTTGATCCCCTAATGATTGATGTATTATGAACAATTAAATTTTATTCCATGATTTTTGATATGAAGGTTATGATATTTTATTTTCAATATCAGGTTATCACACCCTTACTATCAAGACATGCCTTCATATTTCCTTTTTATACCCATACTAGGAATCTGAGATCACCCCTTTATATTTTTTCTTTTCCCCAAGTTATAAAGAATGATTTTAATAATGGGTACTAAAGGGGAAAGTCTTTTTGGAATATGTTGGAGATCATTCACCAAATTAGAATAATGTGTTCCATGTTTCAAAAAGGAAGTAAAGTAATATGGTCTTTGGGTGTGTGTTTTTTAATGTTTTAAGTACTCAAAAAAAATAATTTAATGTTCAGGTACATCATGTTTGGTTCATTATAGATGGTATAAATGTGATGGTTTATGTAACCTTTAGAAACTCAGATGATAAAACTTTAGTAACTCTCATGGTTCCAGAGATAAGAAAAGGAAGATGGATCTTAATGGAAACTCTATCAGTTTTCCACAATTCGAGAAAAAAAATTATCAACCTCATACTTTACAAAAATGTGGTAATAGAAACTCATGGAAATGAATTAATAGAATAAGATGATGATTAATGTGTGGAAATCTATGTTATAGAGAAAAATTGTGTTTGTGTGACGTAAAGAGGTCATTCAATGGGGAGAAAGATCAAGAAAATTCCCCAGAAACACTTCAATGCTATAATTGATAGTAAATGGGGAATTGTGATCACTAATACCCTATCCCAAGGGTTGTCGAGGATTATTGATGTCAGTAACCTCTTTCAGTCAATGATAAAGGAAAATTGAATGATATCACTTTTAGAGGTGTATAGTATGGCAATGGAGTGGTGGAATGATCAAGTGTTTATATAATTGAATCCTCGAATAATGTTTTCAAATTACATAAATGGTATTATTGATGAATTAGTTCACTTTGGGCTTTCTATATGTATTTAAGAGTATATGTCAAATGGTACCGGTAACATTGAATAATGATTCAGTAATTTTTGAAAAACACAAGATTAAGGGAATGATAAGACTTAAAATGTGTGTAATGTTTGGATAAGGAAATAAATAAATGTTTTATATTATAAATGACCGTCGTTATGATATTATAACATCAAGAATTCAGTTATAATTTCTATATTTATTGTATGTGGAAATAAAATACACGACTAAGGAATTCACGTGATTTGAATGAGACCAAAAAGAGATACCTTTTGAGATTTCAGAGATAAATATTAAGATGATTTAGTTCAACTCATTCTAATGTTTTGGATTTTATATTTACAAAAGGATTTTAAGGTTATTCATTTATAGAATGTATATGTTAAATTTTTTGGGAAATTTTATTTGATTACTGTATTATCATACTATAGTGGACATATGTGTATTTGATAACTTATGCTAAAATTTTGGTTGTGATAAAGATAGTTGGAATGAAATTTAATTATATTTATGGGTATCTTGATATAGAAATTCATTATGAATGAAAAATTTAAAATCATTTCATTAAATAAGAGATGAAGTGTAAATTGATCAAGGCCCAAGGAATGTAGGATATTATATATAAACCAGTATTTATTTCTTCTTATTCTTCAACCCAAGGGAAAAGATCTTGAATCCAGAATTTTTATCCTAGTACCATTATTATCAATGAATAAAATGGACCCTTAAATCATCAATGATTTATGGATTTCTAAATGTTGAATTTTTCCTAACCAAGTTCTCTATTACTCTCCATATGAACAAGATTGTTATATTTCTCTTCTATATCAATTTCATCACATTCCACGTATGTTATTCTATGCAGAACCCCAATGATGTGTTAATTTTTATAACTCATATTTTTCCAACATTCATTATTAAATTGAATTTTCAGTCTTTGTTTTTATAATGTGGGTTTATATAAAAGAAGATTTAATGTATTAATTCTTTTATATCCCTCATGAATTTTGTGGGAGAAATTCATTTTTAGTGGGGTAGAATATTAAACCTAGGTATTTTTTTGAGATAATTTTTTTTTATATTTTTTATATTTCTTATTTTATTTGCTACACCAAGAAAATATTTCATTATACACAACACTAGATTATCTATCCTTATATAGAATAATGTGTTTGGCTTGTGTTACACATTATTTCATGTTCTTTTTATAGATATCATTTCTCACAAGAATGATTTTAAGGAAAAAAAATACCTTTACGTTACATTATAAAGTTAATTATGAAAATATTATTTACACATTTATATATAATGAATTATTTTTATAGAAATTAATTATAAATTAAAATAAATCACTTTTTAAATATACTGAAATGTTTTTTGGAAAAAAACAATTTAAATTAAAATAAGTGAGTTTAAAAAATAATAAAATCACTATTTATGGATTCTATTAATGAAACAAAAATTTAATACAGTCAATATATTATTTATAACTCATCTTATAACTTTTCAAAACAAGATATAATAACAAATTACATTCTAAGGCTAATATAAGTCTATCAAAAAATTACATTTTTCTACCTTTTGAGAGAGCATCCTTTTTAAATCATGTTTTTAATACATTTTTATATTCCTATTCTAGAAAATAAACATCTTCAAAAGAACAAGGGTATAAGAAATTACTTTAATAATTTTTTTGATATTTTTCTATTATGTTTTATGTTTTGATTAATAGTAATAAAATACTATAATTTAATTGAAAATAAATTTTTTCGTTGAAATAATTTATATAGTTAAGTGATATTAACTAATGGTTTTAAAATATAAATATATTATACTTTTATCATTTAATTTATTATAAGGAATTGAAATTAATTTTAAAATGATTTTAGATGTAAAACTATTTCAATTCAACATGTGTTATCTTTTATCACCCGTTATCACATTTTGATAAAATGATTAATATTAAATTAATTATTGAAACATCTATGTTTTGAATTTAGATTTTTTTTAATATTTGGAATATTTGGGTCCAAAATATGTAAATATACTTCTTTTAGTTTTGGGAATTATAAATAATAACTTCAATAATTCCTTTTATTAATACGGTAAAAGGGTAAATCAGTTAAATAAAATTAAAAATAATATTATTAAATTACACAATAAATTTTCCTATTATAATTGAAAGTGTTTTTGTAACCTAATTAATCCATGGGTAGAAATTTTATCCATATAAATCCACTTAGATGATATTAAAAAATTTAATAAATTTTATTTAATGAATAGTTAAATATCTCTTACTCAAATTTTAGTAAATATATCATTTTTAATATAAAGTTATATACAATATAAATTCTATTATAAATAATCATATTAAATATAAATGTTTATATTTATCATGGTAATTTTTTTTAATTACTCTGAATTAAATAATGACTTTAAATGTTTATACATTGATGATGAAGAAATTATTTAATTGGAGAAAAATAAATAAATTGTTCTTATTAAAATGATAATAACCATTATAAGAAAAAACTTGACCAAATATTATTAGTCGAGTATATATAGACCATAATAATCCTAGGGATTATTTATTGAACATTTTGATCCATATGGATAATATTATGGCAATTATAATATTTCATTTAAATATATGTTATAGTTCTGACATTAACGTTTCAAAACATATAATATTTTTAATGGAGGATTTTATTGAAGATATATTATACTATAAATATTCTAATAAAATACGGATGATATATATTCATCATATTATTTTATTTTTAATTTTTATTAAAATATAATATTATTAAATATTTACAAAAAAATGATGAAATATTTTTTTTATTAATAGAAATATCAAATTAATGTTATTAAAAGATTTATAATTTTGGATAATTAATATATCCAAAGAAATTAATAGATTACCATGACACCATATAGATATAATAATATATTCTTTCTTGTATAATATATCATCTTGATATATTTAAAAATCCATGAATTGAATAGTGTCAAAATTGACACTATTGTTATTTTGTGAAAATAATGTTTTATTAAATTATTTAAAAAGAATAATATGATTTTAAAAATATAAAATTATTATTATATGGACTAAAATTTTCTACATTTTTCATTTATAGTGTAATTGTAATTATATAAAGAATTACATTATTAAAATATTGAAACATTTGTTGCCTCAATTAAAATTAAAATAGAGTAAGTGTTAATTAAAATGATAAGGTTCATAATGAAAACAAACATGTATAAAATTTATTTTTTCAGGATACTAAAACCTTATCTCAAATAATATTAAAAAATATTAAATTTTTCTGATTTTTGGATGGTTTTTTTTGTTATTTTAAATTAATATTTTTGGAGATTCCAAATGTGCCCCTCACCTCAATTATAAAAGGGCGCATCTTCCCTCACAACTTCACTTCCCATTGATCATTAAATAATTGTTATCCTATACCCATATCCATTATAAACAAAATTATTTACATTATATAGGTTATATGTTTCTTAAAAGACCAACACTAGTGCCCCTAAAAGGTGATCGAGAGAGAGGTCATCAATGTAGATGTAATCTCCTCTATCAATTATTTGAAACTTATTTGTTCTTTTACATAATTTTCCTGAGTTATTTTTATTTAAAAGTATTAAATATTGTATAAAATATATTACGATATGTTATTATGATTATGGAACAATAACATTCTACTTTTTATCCATCCTGCAAAAAAAGTAAATCACTACATATGCGTACGCACAACTTACCCTCTCTACGCAATGGTGTAATATGTTTTTCACCACCACCTAACATGGATGGGTATAATTTTTTAAATATTATATATATACAATATTTATAACATTATATTTATTATTTAAAAAATAAATACCATCCACTTCCACACCATTTTACAATTTGTGAATGATATCATCACACTGGCGTACATACGACCTACCATCTCCATGATGTGATGTGATTCATTATACATTATATATATTAAATAATTATTATAAAAATTTATATAATGAATTAATATCATATGAATTATATCATTATGGGGATGAAATAAATACAACAATAGAATGTGAAACAAAACTTATTCAACAAACATGTGTGAGAAAATAATGTAGTTAATACCCAAATAACCAGTAATAATGAAATGTTATTAACAAACGGATGATAATAATATCTTATATGAAATCAATAAATGAATATTATTTAGGAATAATTCAATTAAATTATTTAAATAATTATATATGAGGTTTTGATTCATAAAAATGATATCAGGCCTAATTTAAAGGATATTTTTGCAATCTCATTATTATCTGAGATTGTTTATACATCAGAATTTTCTTGAGTATATTTATCATCCATGTCCATGTATTGATAATATATTTTCCAAAATACTTTTGGTATTGTTTAAAAAAAAATTAATTTCAATTTTACCTATCAGTGAATTTTTATCAAACAGTATGACCGGAATGTTGGGTCATTTTCGATATGAGGTACTATTTGACTTATATGAGAAATGTATAAAGAAGGATGTTTTTTTAAAATATATAACCTAAATAGAATATTTAATCTTCATAATTCCTTATTTTCATGAATCTTTGTTTACATTATTTCAATGTTATTTTCAATAAAAATCATTTATTAAAAAAAAAGCACATTTTGAGAAAAAATGTTTTTGAAGAAGAAATGATATTTTCCTCAATAATTAATTTCAAGTGTCCAGTCAAAATTATTTTTCATCTTGGATGAAATTAATTTTTATGTTTATGTTTTATGTATTAAATTTTTATTATTCTTATGTTTTTATTATGTTTATGGTTGAATTATATTTATTAAATCCAATTTTTACATAGATTTTGTAATGATCGAATGATGTTTGAGAATCCCATTTTATTACATCGGTTATTATATGATGATTGATTAATGTTTTTGGGATACACATAAGAATGATTTCATTATGATCTGGGTGGACACTATATCTCACTCCAATTCATGTGGTAAATATGGTAAACTAATGAGGTATATATTTTATGTGTGAACTTGATTTCATACTCAGAATTCTATGTGTGGACATAGTATTCATGACAACAATTTTATGCGTGGACCTTGATTAAATGTTCATATGTTTATTCATGTTCCATAATACATGTCCTTAACATAATTAGAGAGTCTATTACTATTTATACATGTTCAAAAAGTAAAATGTTTATAATTATGATAAAATTTCATTTCTTATGACAATGTTATGATGTCATGAATTATTTTCATTGATTCCCTTATTATTAATGCCTTTTAAAATTTCTAAACTTATTCCATGATTTTTGATATTTAGGGTTTGATATTTTATTTTCAAGTTCATGATCTCATTCACTTATTCTCATGATATTTTTAAATATTTCTTATTTATACCCTTTCTATGTATTTTTGCTCAGGCCATTATATGATAATTTTCTCATGTTATAATGAAATCATTTAGTAGGAGTACTAAAGGTGTACATATTTATGGGAGATGTTTAAGATATTCACCAAAATAGATGAATGTGTTCCAAGATTCCACATTCACTAAAGTAATATGGAATTTGGGATTCTATTTGTGTAATATTATAAATATTCAAAAAAAGTAATGTAATATTCATGTATAAGATGATTTGGTCATTATAGTTATTGAATTATATATATAAGGACCTAACCATAAAAATTACTTAATACTGAGATATTTCATTGATTTGTATTTTATTAACATCAAGGTTCTTTTTTGGTTTAGATATTATGAGTATTAGGTAACAACTAACACATAAAAACATAAATATTATAAGTAGAAACTTCTAATCAGTGTCAATTTTTTCCATAAAACAAAAAAACTTCCAAATGAAACATGGTATCATTTCATGTTTTAAAGTATTTATATTTCCTTGATCCCATATTTTACTCTATTATTCTTCATGACCTATGAAATAAATTTCAAAACATGATATGAGCATGAAAATCTTAGTAAGGGATACACAAAGAAAAAAATGTCAGTCTTGGGAAGACTTATAAACCATTGTTTCATTTTCCTAAAGTAATACTTTTCACCTTTAAGATGTACTAAATATACATCAATGAATATATTCTCATTGAAAACCCTTTTTTTAAAGAAACTTTTACCATAATACCATATAAATAAACATATAACATATATATGTAACATGGCATATAAACATACATAAATGGAATTACCATATGGTCTACTTCCACGCATATCACTAAATGGAACATCCATAAGATGAAATTCCATACCTAAGGCATTGGAGGGTATAACATTAACACCCGTCCTTAGTTTATTACGGATCCACCAGTCATTTGGTTTATCACGTAACCATATGTCAAATGTATAATTACCATTTAATAATCATAACACATAAAACAATCCTATAGAAAAAAAATAACATTTCGACACTTCAACCACAAGAGATCATTTAAATGTATAGAAATATTCAACCTTCTTCCAAAACCATTTAAAAAGGATGATAAAGTGAGTTTTTGAGTGAAATTGTCCCATTGGAAATTGATTCTTTTGAAATAAATTTTCATTTTAAAACATTCATTTCCATATAAATAAATTGTTAAAAGTCAGTTTGAAAACATTGACATGAAATAAAAGTTTTAAAATGAATAAATCTTTACAAAATTTAAAACAACGTTTTAGTTAAAGAGTAACATACCACATGAGAAAAACGTGAATATAAATAATTAAAAGATAAAATTAAAAAAACACATAATATAATTTGAATAATAATACTAGTGATATAACATATTACAGGGTAGTATACACACCAAATAAAAATTTATTTTTTCATAAAAACAAATAATTCTCAATGGAATGTAAATTGAGATTAAATCCATTACAAAGATCATATACTTAGATTAAGGGTAAATCAATGAAATAATTATGTGTGAAAAATATAAATACACCCAATATAAGTGGATATTAATTGTTAAACCATCAGAGGTCATTCACACATATTATTGGAAAAAAAACCAACGACATGTATATTTAACTCAATGATTGCAAATTGAGTTATGATTTCCCATACAATGTTCATATAAATGATGTAAGAATTTATAAATGGAGTGATTATGTGTAGAAACAGTACAAACACACAATGTTAAGGGGAAATTAAAACATAAATAAACAAATAATGGATTCCACACATAATACTGGCATAATATAATCAACGAAGTATGCTTAAAACCCAAGGAGTGGAAATTGAGTTTACAAATTCCTTTAAAAAGATCATTTTGTTTATAAAATAAATTTATTATGTGAATTCAATATAAATATGAATAAATCAAGTATAAATTCTAGATAATATATCAAAATTTATTACTCACATATTCATAGAACGACATAATCATGAAGAAGAAGATCAACTCAAAGAATGGAAATTAGGTTAAGAAGTTCCCTTTCCCAGAATCTGACTTGTCTCGTTCATTATTTATAGTCATAAATAATAAACATAGGTTTATTTTTACATTATTAAGAAACATTTTAATATTTATTATTCAATTTATATTACTTATTATCATTTTATAAAAATTATATAATTATTTAAGTTTATATTGTTCATTTTGTCGATATTCGGTACATGTGTCAAAAGTGAACTTGTTTTGTTTTAAATTTTCCATGTAGTCAAAATTACATCATCTCCAGAATATTATTCATGATTTTAATATCATATATTTCAAGTATATATATATTTATAATTTCCAATATATTTGGTGATAATAAATGAAATGCAATGTTCATAGAGAGGGTAGGCTGTACATACTCAAGAACACTACATTCATTTCATTTTCATATTAAAATAATAGTAGTTAAATGATATAAATGTATAATATAATATGATTATTATATTTATTTCTTGTATGAATCATATGTTTTATAAAACCATCATTTATACATTCCATGTATATCATGAACGATTCATATCAGTTTGAGGGGTCGATGGTCCACATTTCCTCAAATGAAATTATCATATTTACACATCATTAAAAGAATAAAGGTATGTTAAAAATAAAAATTAGTGAATAATATTGAAAATATAAATATAATATATATATCATATATAAATACAGTTCCATCATAATGTCTACCAGGAGAGATGGTAGGAGAAAATTGAATAATCATCGTTTCTTGAGGCAGTAGTTCATCGTACACACAAAAAATATGTTCGTATCTAATATATAGAGGTGTGTGTAAGATTTAATAAGATACATATCATAAAAAACCACAATATATTGAGGATACCATATTTTTAATTTAATAAAATAATATTAAAATCACATGGAGTATAGTAGGTAAATAAAGGGAAAAACATGAGGGAAGACATTACCTCAAAATCATGTATCTTCTTTTGATTTGAGCCAAATGGATTCTTTTAATTGAATTATTCCAAATGAAAGGATTATAGACTGAAATTGGAGATGTTAGGAGCTTATTTTAGTAGAATTTGAATGAGACATGTGGCTTTAGAGTTATGAGTAACTGGGTAGAGTCGGTGGCTTTTTATAAGGGGGAGGGGGCACTTTAGGAAAGTCTTGAAATATTATTTTACGATAAATTTATTTTTAATTATAATAGTTAAAAAGATATATATTTAGATGATATGATGCTAATGGGTCCACATCCAATAAACCAATAGGTATTAGATAAATATAGGTCAACAAATTTACCTTATCATTTAGCTTTAACACTTAGTTAAAAACATTACCTCTTACCATTTCTGCATGTATTTTCATAATATATGGTTACTATAGTTACTATAAAAGGAATGAAAACAATAAGTAGATTAGTAATTAAAATTTTAACATTATATAAGTTATTTGTCCAAATAATATATTTTTAGGAATATTATATCCTTTAATGAAATAGTATTTGTTTTAAAAACTCATTTATGTCTATTTTGACACTATTTAGTAATTTTTTTAAAGTCGTAACAACTTTATTACTTCGAAAAAATGTGTTTAAATAAAATATAACAAGTAAATATCATCTATAAAATTATTTTATGGAATCAAAATTTAAAACATGCATTTACTTTAATACTTATAATATTTTTTATTTAAATTGTTCATTAATAATGTAGTCACTACATCATCATTGGGTCATAAATAAAATTAAGTAATTTATTGTATAAAAATAATAAATAAAATACCATGATTTAGGAAATATTTTTATCTTTCTAATTAATTTTATAATAAATATATCTATTATATAACTCTACCTAAATATTGTTTTAGTAAAAGCTACATGTTTATGTTATTTTTATCTTTACATTAAATTAATTCATATAATATGTCATTATCACACCCAAGTGGCTCCATGGGGTCCCAATATCAACCCAAGGATGACCATGTTCAGAAATATATCATCTAATAGAATTATGTCATGTGTTAGGGTAGCTTAATAATATTATAATATTATTTTTTACCCATATTTACCTGATGTACGTTTAACCATGGTAAATAAAAATAATTACTGAAGTTACTGTTCATATTGTCCAAAAAATAAAAGGTAATTGTATACATAATTTTGAAATTATAATTCCAAATATGGAATCCATTTTTCCAAATTCAAAAAACATAATATTCAGTAATTAATTTAAAATTATTTTTTATTTTCAAACCCAGAAAGCATGTTTTTAAGAATTAAAAACAATCAAAAGATTGATAGATGATTATGTCCAACTTAAATGTGAAATTACTTCAATGACTATAATTGGAAAAAATGATAAGAAAATAATCCAATTACACTTTAAAACCAGTTATGAATATAATCTAAATAGAAAATTAAATTAGATGGCGTTTTAGTTTTGAATTAAAATGTAGTATTTTTCATTATTCATAATAATATGAATTTTCTTAGAGAAATTACAAAATTTCAACTAAAATAAATTTTGATGTACCACTTATAATAAAGAAGTGTATTTTATCAAATTTAACATATAAAACTGAAAAAAAATTATAAGAGTGTTCGCAATAAAAAATTTGGTGAAATGAAATTTTAAAAATATTAAATTATTTTATGCATAAAATTGGATTCATTCTCATTTTAAACCTATAAAATTTATTAATAAAGGTAAAAAATTAAAAAAATATGTATATTCATATTTTAGTTAGTTCTATTAATTATTTCAAATACAACAGCTAGGAGTTTGGTACTAATAATAATAATAATAATAATAATAATGTATTATATTTTGGTATAACTCAATGTTGAGTGCATCATAAGATTTAAAAGAAACCAATTGTTGTATGTCAGGTACACTATCAGAAAAAGTTTACTCTTTAACATATAATTAATAAAATATTCATAAATATTAGTATATATGAAAATGTATTATTATATAAATACCTAGGTCATTACATCATTCCCCACATTTGAAAAATGAATCCTTGAAATTTTAAAATTTGGCTCAGAAACATCATTAAAAATCCCACATCAGAAAAAGATTCAAAAAAATAATCTCTTTAAAAGAATGAAAGTAAATTTATTAGGTCACTCAAAATAAAAAAATAATATTATTCAATTTTAAAAACATAGATGTCAAAGAAAAACTAACCATCTTGTTAAGCTGGAGATTGATAAAAAAAATGATCAGGAGAATGTTAAAAATCTGAAAACCTCAAATTTGTAATGGGTTAAACGGTCATTAATTCCACAAGATGAAATTTAAAAGGACAAAATTTCCGTTTTAATTAGAATTTTCATAAAGTTGAGTAATTTATTTATGATATTGACTAAAAACATAATGAAACTTACTTACATGTCAAGTAGTGTTTCATCCTTTAATAAATATCTACCACGAACTCATTTTTTCTCCAAAAAATGGTTATTAAAGATTACTTATTCAAACCTTAAGTGTTATAATAAAAATCTATAGAATCACATAATCCAAAAAATTAACAATATATGTTCTTAGTTTTTAGACATTATTCCAGACCAAAATAGTTAGTACAAGATCAGATAATCCCCCAAAAAGAATAATCCTTTAAAAAAAATACTAAACTTAATCGAAAAAATTCATCAAAATATAACCCAATGTTAAAAAAACACCATTCAACAAATAATTTTCCATATAATTCCTCGATAAGAATAATCCAAAATAATATGGGAACACAAAATTTAAAAGGATTTGATGACATAGTATTCCATGATAAAACTTAAATTACCTCTCTGAATAACATCGACTACTCTTAAATTCTCATACATAAAACTAATTAACCTAACCACATATTCTTTAGGATAGGTTATTTATTTTCATAAATAACCCAAATATCTATATGTCCATAATAAACACATAGTTATTCAAAAATAAAATTCAACCATTACTACTTAAATAAAAACCCATAGTATTCTATTTTCATTTGGAATGTAGTGTTCCCAACAGAGAGAATGTATTCCAAAATAACAATTATAACATAACCACTAAATCATTTTCCTATACTAAAGATATCTATTTGATAAAACATAAGATCCAAAAAATCAACTTATTCATAATCCATAAAATCATTTAACTAAAAAGAATAATTCATTTTAAATGGGGACTTCACGTAGGCCAGTGGTAGGTGATGTAACCTTTTTACCCTTTGGTTGTGGGTTTAATTTTTGTATCCTTGTCAGATGTGATGGGTAGCCACCCATTTGACAGGTTGTCCATTTTTATAAAACTCAATAATAACCCTATCAAGTTTTTCCCTCAATGGTTGTAATACAACTGTCATTTTTATCACAACTCAAAATGACCTCAACATCTTAATTAATTAATTCATATATATTGTCATTTTTTAAGATTTATAGGTTAAAATAAAACTTTTCTAAAAGAAATAATAGCATACCATGATCATGGTATTCAACTAGTTTTATCATAATCTTATTCAAATAGACATAAGGTACATGCATTGCACCCATGATTTATCGATCCTTCAAAATAATTTTCTTCCTTTTTCCAAATAAACCTTGTACAACATGGCTTTTATGGGTGTTCTCAAAAAAATTGTTTTGGAAAATAATCATGTATGACATATAATTTCAAAACATCTGATTAAACATCATTCTTGTAAAACAGTCTAACCGAGTTTGAGTTGAAACATTCATTCTATGGGCCTTTTAAAATTCCATATGTATGTGATGAATGAATATATTATAAATGTAATTATAAATAGGTTGTTCAAGTGTCTCATTTTTAACTCCTTTTTTAAAATAATAATATTCTTCAAAATCTTGTGATAAAGTAATATATTTGAAAATTATATGATAACACTTACCTTTATTAAAAATATATGAATATTGAGAAAATAAGATTTGATTAAATACAACACACGATCTACAATGGCATCGAGGTATAGCATAGGTGTTTGATATCTCAAATAATTTCATGCATGTGAGTTCTATGTTAAAAAATGTTTTAGAATCATCTTGAATTTTTTTTAATAATTATTTGAATGAATTCATCATGAAGAGATGTGAATGTTATTTTAGGTCCTCCTTAAATTTATAACTGACATTCCTTGATCTGAAAAATTTTTAAAATAAGGATTTAACTGAATGAATATATATTAATATTAACCATGTGTTTAAAGAAAACTCATAATCCCTATTTTTGTCTATAACTTTCCATTGATACCAACTATAAGGTTCTGACCTAAAACATCACTTAATCTTGATAAATATTATTAATTTGACATTAATTCACATTGAGGATCTTTTAATGTTTATATCATTAGATAATTAGGTCTTAAGTCATACATAACATCTTAAATATTACATGTATACACTTCTACTCACTATCAATTTTTTCCAGAAAACCAAAACACCTTAAAAAGAAACACCGAATCATTTCATGTTTTAACAACATACCTTTTTCATGATCCCATCCCAGACTCTATTGGTCTTTATGTCCTATGAAAAACAATTAAAAACTTGGTATGTGCCTAAAAATATCAGTAATGGATACATAAAAATTGAAAACAATTAGTCTTGGGAAAACACGAAATCCATGGATAATTTATCCTAATGTAATTCTTTTCACCTTTAATGAGAAGTAAATATACTTCACTGAATATAAGCTCGTTGTATACCCTTTTTGTAACCATAATATTACCATAAGACCATAGAATAAAACATATGAGATATATAGGTAACATGGGACATAAAATACCTAAATGGAATATCCATATGGTCGACTTCCACACATATTACTAAATGGAATATCCATATGACTGACTTCCTTAACCAATGAATTGAAGGTTATAACATAACCACCCATCCATGGATTATCATAGAAACACCTGTCACTTGGTTTATCACATAACCACCCAACATAATTTATCATGTAACCACCTGTGAAATGACTAAGTAACATTAAATAATTATAACACATAAAAAAAGCACAAATGAAAAAAATATCATTCCCACACTGCAAAAAAAACAGATTATTTTTATATATAAAAATATTCAACCCATTTCCAAAACCATTTAAAACATTTAATAAAGTGAATATTGAATCAATGTGTCCCATGCCACTAAGAAATTTTTTAAATAAAATAATCATTTTAAACATTCATTTGAATATAAATAAATTCATAAAAACCATTTTGAAAACATGGATAGGAAATAGAAGGTTTTCAATCAATAAATATTTAAAACATTTAAATGTTGTTTAGATAATGATTCCCTTACCACTTGTGAGACAAATCAATTAAAATCATTAATTAATAACATTAAAAACATATAATAACCTAAGAATAAGAGGAATTCATGATATGATATGTTAATGTGCAATATATACACCATATAAAAATAAATTGGTTCACAAAAACAAATAAGTATCAATGGAATGTAAATTACAATGGAATAACATACAAAGATCATATCCATAGATGAAGGATATATTAATGACATAATAATGTGTCAAATATATAAACACACCCAATATTAATGTATATTATGTGTAGAACAATCATAGGTCATTCATAGATATTATTGTTAAAACAAAACCAAATACATAGTTATTTAACTCGATGAATGGAAATTGAATTTAGATTTACCTTACAATGTTTTTATAAATTATGTAAGAATTAATAAATGGTGTGATTATGTGTAGATACAATATATCCATGTAAATAGAAGTGGAAATTAAAACAATAACATATAAATTGGGATTTTGGACATAATCTTGGAATATTATAATCAATGAAGTATGTGTAAAACCCAATAGTAAAAATTGAGTTTAAAAATTACATTACAAAGATAATTTTATTTATCAAATAGATTGATTATTTTTATTCAAAATTAAAACACATAAACCATGTAAAAATAAAATAAAATATATCAAAATTCATTTCTCAAATATTCATCAAATGACATAATAAAGAATTAGAAGATCAACCTAATGAATGGAAATTGGCTTGATAATTTCTCTTACATTGAATCTGACTTGTCTTGTTCGTTCATTATATTCATGAATAATAAACATAGGTTAATTTATACCTCTTTAGGAACCATTTTCATGTTTATTATTCTTTTTATATTACTTAGTATCATGTTATAAAAATTATATAATTTTTTAAGTTCATGTTGATTGTTTAGTCGACATTTAGTACTTGAGTCAAAAATGAACTTATTTTGATGTAAATTGTCCATTGAGACAAAAGTCCATAATATCTAGAATATAATATATCATTTAAATAACATATATATAGATTATATATTGACTTATAATTTCCATTATATTTGGATATATGAAATTAAACACACCGTTTAGGGATCAAGTAGGCCGTAAGTATGCATGAATTATACATTCATTTGTTTTTTATAATTAAATAATAATAATAAATTGATATAAGTTGATATTATAATAAAAGTATTATATTTATGAAATTTATGCCTTATAGGTTTAATAATACCATCCTTCATATGCTCCATGTAGAGTGTGAATGAGTCATATCTCTTTGAGGGGGCAGTAGTCCACAATTCCAGAAATGAAATTATTGTATTTACACATTATGGATAGCATAAAGGTATGTTGTAAATAAAAATTAAAGAATAATTGATAAAATATAAATAATATATATATATATAATA
Organism: Viscum album; assembly: GCA_963277665.1. NCBI lineage: Eukaryota > Viridiplantae > Streptophyta > Magnoliopsida > Santalales > Viscaceae > Viscum > Viscum album. The sequence goes on along the minus strand of OY728141.1, from coordinate 472,133,881 downwards.
TAAATAATGTTACATCATAGTGGCTACCATGAGATGTGGTAAGAGAAAATTGAACAATCATCTTTTCGTGAGGTGGTAATTCGTCATACACAGAAACAATATGTTTGTATCCATTAGATGGAGGTGTGTGTAAGTATAGATCTAATAAATATAATAAAAAAAATCATATTATATTTATGATATTGGTTTAGTTATGTAATCAAATAATAATAATAGAATACAGATTGGATAAGAAAAATAAAGAAAAAGAACTTGAGATAAGATGTTACCTCAAAATCGTGTAACTTCTTTTGATTTGAGCTAAAAGGATTTATTGAATTTCTATCATCACAAGGTAAGTCTTATATGTGTAAATGACGTATATTTGGAGCTTATTTAAGAGTTTTTTGGATGATCCAAGGGGCTTGAGAGGTGTGAGTAAGTGGGTCGTGTTGGTGGCCTTTTATAAGAGGGAGGAGGGGCACTTTAGGAATATCTTAAAATATTATTTTATTATAAATTTATATTTAAATTATAATAGTTAAAAAATTATATATTTAGAGTATAAGATTATAATGGGTTTAAATCATCTCAACCAATAGGTTTTAAGAATGTTTATGTCACAAAAATTAAAGATATATTTTTGCTTTAACCCTTAGTTAAAAACATTAACTCTTACCATGTCTTATTATATTTTCATAATATATGGATACTATTGTTACTATATAATTCCAAGAGAACTAAAAGTGGATAATTAATGAAATTTTTTAAAAATATTAGCCATTTCACCGAATATTTGATTTTTAGGAATATTATATAATATAATTTAATAACATTTTCTTTAAAGAGTATTTTATGTCAATTTTGACACTATTTAGTAATTAATTTTTCTAAAGTCATAAACTTTTATTACTTAAAAAAAGGATTTAACACAAGTATTATATGTCCACATAATCCATAAAATTTGTGTATGGAATCAAAATTTTCAAATTACATTTATTTTAATATTTATAATATCAATTATTTAAAACATTCATTAAAAAGGTAGTCACTGCATCATCATTGTGTCATAAATAAAATTATTTATTTAATATCTAAAAATTATAAATAAAATAAAACCATTTAGAAAATATTTTTATATTTCTAATGAATATTTATAGTAAAGTAGATCAGTTATTTAATTCCATCCTAAAATTGTTTTAGTAAAAGATACATGTTTATATTATATTTTCTTTACATTAATATAATTGTTATAACATGTCATTATCAAATCTCAGTGGATCCATGGGGTCTCAAAATCAATCAAATAATTTTAATTGTTGGACATTTATATTCCAATAGGATTAAGACATGTGTTAGGGTAGTTTGATATTATTATAATATTATATTTTACCCTTATTTACCATTTTATGATGGTAAATAAAAATAATTACTGAAGTTACTATTCATAATGGAAAAAAATAAAGGGTACCTATGTAAATAATTTGGACCTTCTTATTCGAAATCTATTTGCAGTAATTACAAATTCAGAAAAAAAAATTTCAGTAACAAATTTAAAAATAATTCTCATTGTCAAAACAAGAAAAATGGGTTTTAAGAAGTAAAAACTATCAAAAGATTGGCATGTGTTTATGTCAAATTTAAATGTGAAATTACATCCAATAACCATAATTGGATTAAATGATAAAAACAAAATCCAATTAAATATTAAAACTAATTAAAATTACAATATAAATATATAAATATATTACATGAAAATGCAGTTTTGAATTAAAATAAAGTATTTTTCACTATTTATAAAATTAACAATTTTATATAAAAAAATACCAAAATATCAACTAAAGTAAATTTTGGAGTCCCCCATCTAATTAATGGGTTTATTTTTTCAAATAGACCTTATAAAGGTGAATAAAACTAATTTTAATGAGGGTTATTCAGCAATTGTAAGTAAAAAAACTATTTAAAACTATTAGATTATTTTACGATTAAAATTTTATTCATTCCCATTTTAAGCCTAAAAAATTCCTTGGATAAATGTAAATAAATTATAAAAAATATGTATAACAATATAATAGGTAGTTCTATTCATTCCAACAAATAAAATGGCATGAAATTACTAAAATTTAAAATAATAATAATAATATTGTATTATTTTTTAGTATAACTCAATGTTTTGTGCAACATAATATTTTAGAGAAACACATCGTTTTATGTCAGGTAGGCTATCCAAAAAAGTGTCCTATTTAATGTAAAGTTAATATTTTATTCATAAATATACATAGATATGAAAATTTATTACTCTGTTAATACATTTGACACTAAAATAGATCCCTCCAATGCATTTGATAATGTTTTATATTTCATGGGATTAATATTAGGACCAAGTTAATATATTTGATCAACTATGAGAAACATGTCAATTTTGTTTATTTAGTAAGGGAATCATGTTAATGAACTTGATCCTATATGGAAAACAAGTTACATTTCATAATATATTATGGGAAATAAGTGGTGATACTGAATAAATCATTATGTGGTAAAAAGGCATTGATTCCTACTCAATTATAATTTTATGGACATTGTATTTAATGTTGATATATAAAATGGAATATATTATTTTTATGGCTCCATACTTTTATAACATGATTTCTTTCTTTTGAAGTGAACATTTGGTTCATAATTAATTTCTAAAGATTCCCCACTATTAATATTCATGTATTATTAAACACTAATGTATTATTCCATGACACTTGTTTTATAAATATGGTATATTATGAGTTATATTTTAGGTTATGATCTCATAAAAATATTCTTCTATTATGATTTTATAATATATTCAATCGATATAACTAATTTTACCTTTTACTGAGAATCTAAGATAATCCATTCTTATATTTCCATTTGATAGTAAATGATGATTGATATTTAATAGGATATGTATAAGTAGAGTATTATATGGAAAGGTCATGATGGGAGATAATTAAGATCATTTACAGAATAAAAATATCATGTATCTCACCTCAAATGATAGTAAACCTTTATAGTTCTACCATGTTTCATAATTTTATAATCATCTTAAATGATGTAATATTTTGTATGAAATGTTAAGGGTTACTATTATTTATGTCAGATAAGGGTTCATCTATTCTCTAGATATTACTATTAGTGAACTTTGAAGAAAAAAATCGGAACAAATCTATATACAATATAACATCATAAAGTTTTTTGTAATAAATAAGTTATGTGTCTTTTCTACCAGTAAGCCCTTTTTTGGATACTACAATTGGATGTGTTTTAGTGATATATTCATCGTGGTGAACAAAAAATGTAATTTTTTTGGTTATATCTCGTCTATAATTATAGTTCATAGTGACTACACCCATGCATCACACAATGTTTGATATATCTATGGGATTTCATTAGGTTAACTCACATATTAATTGAGTACCATTATGAATAATTTGGAGTGATGATCACCATGAATGACCTTGGTTAATCCTTCAGTATGAGGGATTGAAATGTATGTTTATTGATATTGATATCTTATAAATAATTTTTCATTATTATGTATTTTACCAAATTGGTTGTTGTTTATCATAAAATTATTTATTGTCATAATCAATTAGGGGATCAAGGAGTAATATTTTTTACATTGACTAAAATTGAAAAATTATTGATTATCCTTACAAAATTACAAGTGAAAATAGAGATTGAATGATAAACTTCAATTTATGAATAATATTATATTTTGTTATATAAGTAATTAACTATAGTTTATTGAGTTTCTTGAAAATCAAAAATAATGTAAAATAGATATTTAGAAACACCATGGAGGGAAAAAGATACAGTTTCTTACATGTCATATATGTTAGAAGAAAAACCCAAAGAACATTGTCAAAGAAGTCGAAATATATTTTTTTGTGTTGAAAACAGGGAAATTGAGAATCTAATTGTTGAGGAAAAATTATGAATTTTTTTAATGAAATGTATGGGAAAAATGGTTTCCCAAAGTATGATCAAATGGGTGAATGTTTAAAATTTATAAAATATTATATTTAGGAATATAATTTAAATAAGGTTAATGATAAAATAGGGGATCAAAAATTTAGTGTGATTAATTTTTTACATATAATTATGAAAATTATATGAAAGACATATGGAAGTATTGAATTTCAATCTAATAAGATAAGGAATCATAGATAATGGTTGTAGATATAAGTGACTAATTGATGTAATTATGTTTTAGAATTCAAAATATATGATCTAAATTTACTTTTTTCCATGGTAATTATGTCATATGAATCATGAAACATTTAATTATTTTTTTCTTTTTGTTTAACATTAAGGATTTTCCATATTATTATGAATGGTAATGATGACCTATAAATTTTAATGAATGGTAACATGATATTTTATGGAAAATACATTATTGTGGGATTGGTAACCCTTCATATGTGTCTGATGGTAAAATATTAATGTATAGTTGAGATAAAGAGATTACTAAATACAAAAATGTGATATTATTGATGACATTCAAACTTCTTATTGATTTTATGAAAAACTGGTTTAATAATCATTGAAGGAGTTTAAAACGTTTTGGATTTATGAAATTGTGTTTTTGATAATATATGATTATAAATAAGGAATGAAGAGGGTGTTAATTTTTTGAAGCCTGTATTTTTTCATTATGATTTTAATATAATTAAGGTTATTATAATGTTTTAGAAGAATATATGATAAATGTGTTGAAATATTTTAATATGAAATTTAGATAAAATTATATTGTTTGATGGATTAATATTCAGATGATTTTTTATATATTCTAAATTTTTTATATTTTTAATTTGGTTAGAATTTTTTTTGAAGGGTATTTAGGTAAAGTGTTCCTTTCATAGTTTATATTGATCATTAAAAATTATTTTATGAGGATAAATAATTATTTATCATGTTTGATAACATATGGGAAAGATTTTGGTTTTTTTAAATATTTAGAAATAGATGGAACGAAACATCATTATTTTTTGGATATTATGATTCATTAAAAGATTATCTAAGCTCTTCATGAATGAAAAATTAAAATTTAATATTCATTATATTACTATGATATGAAGTTGAACTTGATTAAATAAAAACTAATGGATTATATTTAACATATTATAGTGAATGATATAATTTTAGTAGTTTTTTTCGTTATTACTAAATGAATTCTTCCTGCACCATTAAGAAAATTATTTTAAAATAAAATTCAATAATTTTACCTTTATTTATAAATAATCAATGTAAATTTCACCCATTGTAGATTTATGGTTTTCAGTTGTTAACTTTCCCCAAACAATGTTATATATCACAACATATTTGAGCCCTAGAATTAGTTTTCTCCATCATGTTAATATTTTCACTTCCTAATAATGTTCTCCTATTTGGTAATTCGATTTTTCTTATTTCAGAGAACCTTCATAATTCCATTTCATTATTTTTATGATGATGTTTTATTAAACCTTTTTATCATTTGATTTCTCAATATGTAATATTCAAATGTAAAACCCCTCATTAATGGAAGAAAGATAACACTGTGAGGATGAAATTTACTAAGTCAGTATGTGAGGCGTCATGATTATAATGAATAACATTATATTAATAGTGTATATGACACACAAAATAAAGAATAACTGTACAAATAATATATTTATTTTAATATTACTGTTAAAAATAATCCATTGAACTGGTGGGTAGGAATATAATAAACAACATTTTGAAAAATAAATAAATGTCTCAATCTATACAATTGGGTTGATTAATTTGTAAGAAATAAGCCTTCAAATTTTTTACAATATTCACATTATAATTCAATATTACATTTCAAGATAAAATATTGTAATTATATTATAGTGAATCAATATGATATTTTTAATATAATGTTTTTTTGATGAATATTAATAAAACACTTGTTTTATTAAAATAAAATTTCATGATATTAAAAATGTTATTATTTTTAGATGGTTTCATTGTAAAATTTGTTCTCTTTTATTATTAATAATCCAATTATGTTCATATGAATATATTTGATAATCAAATTTATTATGAAAGCATTTTTTATAATTTTAAAAGATTATTTTTTAAAAATATGTTTTTTCATTGGACAAATAAATTTTATTCTTATGGTAATTTTTTTATTTATATAAATTAAATCATGAAATATGGATTATATATCTAAAACTATGGTGAAAAATACTGTTAAACTACTCTATTTTATTTTGGTTCAATATCAATAAACACCATAGTATATTTTATTAACATTGGTAAGTTTATAACATGTGAAATATAGTTAAATCAGTGGAATAAGAGAGTAAAATTTATAAAACACAATTTTTTTTATCAAATTCAATTGTTGGAGTTCAAAAATTTCCACTATGTCTCTAATATAAGCCCACATAGTGCCATATTTATTTGATTATGTCTTCTATATTAATATAATAAAATAATAAAAAAATTGGACCTATCTCGAAAATAATATCTATAACATTTTATTAAAAGTGAAAACATAGGTTATGTTCAGTTCTAAATGGTTATTTGAGTTATAATTTTTTTTATCTATCATAGTCATTTTTTTAAATTTTAGCATTTTAATAAATACATTAAATAATTATTTAATTCTGACATGGTATTTATTCAATTTATTGAAAAATTTGATAAATTATTTTAAAATAATGAAATTAATAAAATATGGATGAATTATAAATTTCATCTAATACCCCCAGAAATTCTAAAATAAGTATTGTTTATTTGATAGTGTGTATGACATGCAACACCAAACATAAAAGGGAATATCAAACAATGAGGCCTTATGAAATATTTATAGTAAATATATTTAATATATTTCATTATAGGTCTAATTGAGCATATCTTATGTTATATAATATAATGTGTTTCTCTAATCACTTTCATTAAATACAAGACTGATTTTTACTGAACCATAATATTTTATTAAAATATTATCATTTATTGTAATAGCTATATCCTTGTCATTAAATTTATGGGTCTTAATATGATTTCATAAAATATGAAAATATATATTTTAAAATTTTGTTTCCATTTTTTGTTTGAGAGAAATAAAGTAAGATTCATTTAAATGACAACATAAATATTTTATGAAAAACTATACCTTTTCTAAAAGGCCAAATAATCATTCTTTGTAGACATAAATAAAATATAATTTTTAAAACTCATAGAAATTTTATATGAAAAAATAAATTTCATTTTTATATAAATTAAATTGTTATCTTATGGTTATTTTTTTTATATTTTCATAAAAAGTTTCATTTTTTAATGAATAATGAAACAATACTAATTTTTATTTGAAAAATGTCATTCCATTTAAAAAAAATTATAATGGTACATTACATTTATAATTTATTTTGATGTAAAACTATCAAAATTTAACATAAATTAACCTAATGTAGGTCATTGGAATAATTTTCATGTTGAATTTTTAATAAAACATTTTAACCTTTTTAACATTTTCTATTTAAAAAATCCATGCCTTCTTGTGTGGTCATGCATGATTAATTCTAAAATAAATCATTACACTTATATTAGTGTTTTTTTTAAATTTATACCATATTTTTGTAAAATAACTTTATATAATCAATTATTTTAAACATATTTTTTATCTATAATTATTTGTTGAAATAGTTAAAATTAATTACCAAAATTAAAATTAAACCTAGTATTTTCAGAGGACATGTGTTTGTATTAAAACTGTATTTACAAACAAATATAATTTTTAATTAGTAAGTATGATTTAAAGTTAATATTATATAGGTTTAAATTATATTATAAATAAAAACATTACTCTATTCTTAAAGGAAATATAGAAATGATAAATAAAAATATACTTGGTATAATGGTAAAAACTAAAATGGTAAATTTGAGTAAACATAATGACTACAGAATAAAATTGTAAATATATAATTATTCCTCAATTATGGAGATGGGTATTGAGTATATCATCTCTATACCCCTTTATTGATATATGTTTGAGGAATATGAGTTTTGTGATACCTCTTAATTTTTAATAATTTGTGTATTTACAAAATGAGACTCCACATAAGTTATAAAATTTCACTCACTCCAGTCACTTTCTCTCACCAAAAACCCACATTGAATATGACCTGATATACCCATGTCACATAAATAAATACCTCTTATATTGATAAAAGACTAATTTTGGGAATAATTCTATCTGATAACGGCTTTAGTGAAAACATAAGGGGGACACTAGAAGAATAGGTTACATTATGCGAGGAGCATTATTATGTGATTTCTTTCTCAACATCATTTCATTATTTTTATAACATTATGAGTTAAAAAATCATTATATTACTTATATATAATTATTTTTATAATATGGTAATGAAAAACAAAAATCTTCACTTCTGTCAAATGGGTTACATAATCATCGTTCTATGTACGATGGACTTCCACTTCCCAAACCAATGATGTTCATTTTGGCATTTACACTACTCGAGCCTGGGTATAATGATGGGAAAAAAGTATATATATGATATTTATAAAAAAATTATACCTTTTTTAATATGTCATATATATAATTTTACATTACATTCTGTAAGATATACAATAACATCGCTCATGTGTTTGGAGGACTACCCGCCTCATGAAGCGATATGATTAATCTTTTACCAACTCTTCACATTGAAGGTATCAATGGAAATGATGAAGATTATATGTGATATAAGTGAAATAATTATTACAATAATGATATATTTATAATTTTAAAAATATAGTACATATCATTTTCTATCAATCTTTTTAACTATTGTATAGATTATAACATCATTTGTTTATTTGTAGACTATTGTCTTCATAAAGTGACATGTGTCTTTTTTTGAACTAAACCATATGAATTATGTATATATTTATATAATATGTCATATATTATATTATTATAATTATTTAAAGGCAAATTATCAATTACTACCTTTCTATAATGATAACTGAAAAATAGAAATGGTACTCACGTGTTTGTACGACCTTCCATCTCCATGATCGTATCATATTTTATTTATCATAACCATAATTAATGATTGGGTTTAAAAGTATAATTGAGGATGAAATATGATAATTATGTCATGATTATGATTTTTTGGATGATACTAATATATTCAATACACATCAATCCATTCTTTCATGACAAATTACAAATGAAAAAATTGTGCAATTAACACCCAAAACAATAAAAATAATGATTGATTATTAATGAACGGGTAATAAGATATTAAAAAAATCATATATTAAGATATATATTAAAATATGGTTTTGAACAATTTAATAACAAGTTTGAATTCAATATTTAGGATTTTGACACATGTTTAACTAAAAAGGAACATATGGTAAGGGATTTCCTCTCAATTTCTTTTCATTGAGGCATATTGTATTGTTATGCACCAAATTTCACTTTTATAATTTATAAACATACACATTGAATTTTTTTATCATTAATGATTTAATATTATCAGTATTTTATATTTCAAAATGAATTATTAGACGTATGGGGATTTGAATTAAATGTTACTAAGTTGTAGGGGACATCTTAGCTCAATTTATGACCATTGAGTTAATCATCTACATAATTGATTTTTACATTATATGGTTTGGTGTATAATGAATATTGATTGTCATTTGTTTTTTTCAATTTTTTATAAGGATATATATTTGATACGAAAAATTGGTTTATTGGTTGATTTCACTTGAATGTTATGATCTTTTCAACTATTCACATCATAATCTCATTTTAATTGAGACTGTTCATTGTTGAATTTAAATTGAAGGAAATTATTTTATCATCTTTTAATAAACCATATAATTTTGAAAACATATTTTTATTCATGATATTTTCATGTAATAGTTTTATTTTTCCACTATATGGTAGAAAAATGTTTTTGAAATTTGACTTATAAAAACCTAACTTCATTTCTATCTTCTATTAGAAATATGTTTTCACCCAAAATCTACACTTCTTTAAAAAGAAAATTCATAAAATATTTTAGAAATTAATAAATTATTTATAAAATTATTTTTTTATAATTTTTACTCTTCGTTAAATAATATATTTAATCATATTGGGTTTTCAAATCAATGATGATTTGGATTTTACCAGAAATTTTAAAGAATAAGGTGGTCATTTTATAAATAGGGATCCTTCCTATTGCTTTTTCTATGAAAAAGAATGTTATTTTCAATATTAATTATCGAATTTAATTATCCCTCTATATGAAATTCATTTAATTGTATCTATATTTTGAATGTTTTCTAGTATCTATTTGAATATTATATTTAAACAGATTTTAAAAGAAATTAATATTCAAAATGATTCTAGAAATTAAAATTATATTTTACATAGGAAATATTTCAATGTTATTTTATGGTATTTATATTTGAAAATGGAAACAACAAATTATTTGTACTCTAATGTGTATACGTTAATAACAACCTTAATATTATATTGTGTTTTTTGGGATTATTTTGACTCAGGAATGTATTGAAATTCACTTACATGATTCATTTTTAAATTCTTTAACTTTTCCATATATTTTCATATTACATTATAAATTAGACATTCCCTAAATTTTATCAGTGTTTTTTCATTTATAGCTTCATTTAATATATAATATACCATATTTATATGTGGTTTAGATTCAATATAAATTTTATTGACTTGGAAAATATTGATAAATATGTACCCTTCATGTAATATGGATATTTATTGATTAAGAAATTTTCTCTTCAATTAAATAAATCTTTTGAAATTATTTGAATGATTTGGACTTTCAAGGCATGGGTTGTGGGCCAGTTAATATAAAAAACAAAATCCATTAGTAGTATCATGGGGTGAATCAGTTGTTTAGAATTAGTTAAGCTGGGTTTTAACCTACTATGTTTTAAATCATCTTTTTAAATGTCTTGACAGTATAAGAATCATGTAACAAGGAAACATGATGTCTAATAATTATGAATTTCTTTAATTTCGGTTTTTATTATCTTGGAGTTTTTTAGTGTGACACTACCTATAGATGCATTTCATTTATAGTTTATTGGTTATATGTTCAGAATGTTTGGTTAATAATAAATTTAAGTTTAATATTCTATATTGTTTTACATGAGTTATTTTTATGATTAAATGGAATGTGTTTTTGGTTGTTTAACTTATTATATTGATTATTCCTTATCTAGATATGATAGAATGTATATTTATTAAATGGAATTATTTTAAAATATTTACGTTTTAATATTAATTATTTCTTATCCATATATAATAGCCAGTTTATTGAATATATTTTATTTGTTTTTAGTTTATAAACATTTCATATTGACTATGATTTTTTATTCGTGATAGTTTTAGCTTTACTTAACCCTAAAAATTTGATATCATTCATATTTTTTCCATTCATCTAGAATCCATTAAATTTATTATTACATAAATGTATTAATATTTTATAGTGATTAATGCTATTGTCCAAAAAATATATATTGTAATTTATAAATTCATATATAATATGAGAATCATGTATGAATCCTAATTACCCAGACTACTAAACAATTTTTTCTATGGGGATAGGATCCTTATGTCTCATTCCAATGTAATGTAGTAAGACAGTACCTCAAGGCTACTAGGGTTGGTATCGCTATAATTAGTATTAGAGGAAGTTCTATATAATCCATATGAAATATATTTTGGAAAATAATGATTATGGAACATAACCCTATGATATAATTTGAGGATAAGTATAGAAGATCATTTTAATGTTTTTCTAAGGTATACATTTTGTGGTTTTTCATGTCAATACTTCTCCATCTAGATATTATAAGTGGGCATAGTTCTGGAAAAAATGTGTGCAGTTGTAATTACTTTGAAAAGGCCACAATGGTCTTCACCCAAAAATCACATAGTGCACGATAATGGGTCTTAATAGGCACCTTATTTGACACTCCCAGGGGATATTATAAGGACAATTTACATTTTAGTTTCAAAATATTTTGATGGATTTGAATTAATAATAAATATGAATGACCTAGGATAATCTATAGACCATGGAAGGATATATATGGAAATAAAAGATGTGAAGTATTTACATATTCATTTTCCTGAATTAAACATATGAATAATTTTTACCAAAATTATTTTGGTTATATGAAACACGAAACGTCAATATATTGTGTTTGAATCATATATTTCATAATTAATGTAAGATTTATAGATAAGTTCATGTTTTAGAGAGTTTAGGATTGGTCATATATTCAAAGTCTTAAACACTTTTATATTTTTTATAATATAGTGGTCCATCATGATTAAATACATTTTATAGATATTGATGGTAAGTATATTATTTAGGGGGAATTTTATTTGTGGAATAAATACTTTAAATTTTATAGACATATTTTCAAAGGTATTGAATACCCTTAGCAGTAATATGAATAATAAAGAAATTGAAATAATAGTCAAATAATCCTATCCTTATTTATAAAAAAATTATGTTTTATTGAAAACATCATAAAAAAGAATATTTATTAAATAATTTTATTTCAAGGATTTGCATTATATTTTAAAAATGTTATATGAATTACAATAATATAGTTTAAAAAATACACCCCATTATATTTTAAAACTCATCAAATCCTAAAATACGGTAGGGCTTAAACCCATGGCCGAAGAATAATAAGTGTTAAACACCAACCCCTAGACTACATGACGTCCTAGTCAATATGTAATTAATTTTTATTTTAAAAAATAGAAAAAAAATTAATGATGCACTAGTGGTATTAATTTTGGGTTTTAGGGATGAATTTATTTTGTTGGAATTTTTTTTATAGATATATTAATTTAAAAAATTATTTATATATAAATAGAGAGACTCTTCACTCATTTATGGATCATACAAGGCGTTGAAAGTGAATTTTATTTCTTCATACATAAAAAAATTAATTTTAGGATATTAAATACATGGTGAAAGGGAATAATTGGAAATTTCATAATAAGCTAAAAAGGTATGATATTTTTATAATATAATGCAATTAAATAAATTATGTGTATCTTCTATTGAAAGATCATAAAGTTTTTTAAAAGGATCTTGAAACAAAAATGGTATCCTATTACATTAATTTCTCATTAATCACATGGTCTTTCATGTTATCTTTTTTTTTGTTTTTATTCCCTTAACATTCCATTCATCATTATATTTCATGTGATCAATTACCCCAATCACTCCATATAATTATTTACCCATTGACTCAATTTTCAAATCATAATTTACATAAATCATCTCCAACTTGGAATCCTACATTTGAATTATTCAATATTACCTTTTTAATTCATATTATCACATATTAATAGGGCCTTTTAACTACGGTTCTTATGATGTGGGATAAAAATAATGGTATTTAAAAAAAGAAAACATCAATAATACATATATCAACATAAAATTGTGTAGAAAAAAATTTATTTAAGGGGTTGAGAATGTACCACCCTGAAATTTTATAATAAAGTCATTATCTTTGATAGTATGTCTAACAAAAAACCCAAAAAATATATAAGAATATAACACCATGATACCATACTATATATTAAAAACTAATATCATAAAAAATTATTACAAGTACTGATGATTTTACCATGTGTTACACACAACAACGAGTTTCTTAAATTCCTTCCATTACAAGCAATACCGAGTTTTACAAAACCCCAATATATTATTAAACATATATTTTTTATATAATAGTAATCAAATAGATGATAAATAAGAGGGTATGAATATGATTAAAATTATTATGAAAATATATATTTCACAAAATATTATTTTTTATCTATTTGATATAAATAAATTAAGTGTCATATAAAATAAAAATATAAATATTTTCTAAAAATCAATATTTTTGTCTAGTAGATGGATTAGTCATGCACATAATTTAAAATTATTAATTATTTTTTTAAAAAAAATATAAAATAAAAATAAATTTGAAATGGGGATTCCAATATTATCTTATGAGGAATTATTTATGTTTTCCTAAGAAATTTTACCTTTACAAATATTGACAAATAATGAATTTTCATTCAAAACATCTTGTTCATTTAAAAAATTAATATTAATAATTTTTATTTTAAATTTTATTTAACTTAGAATTAGTTAAATATTATAAAAATTAATATAATTTATGACTTTGGAAGTATTTTCACATTAAATTTTTATATATAAACATTGTTTCCATTTGAACATTTTCATTAAAAAAAGTTATTCCCATATTGTTTGTAGGATTAATTTTAAATTAAATTATTCTATTTCTGTGTGTAAAATTTGTTAAAATGGATTCAATATTTTGATTCAGTAAAATTTATATTATCTAATAAGGTTACATGAATCTCTCCCCATAATTATTGTTGATAAAAGATAAAATTAATTATTTTGATTACGTTTAAAAAAAGTGTTTTCTACATTACATGTGTGTGTATTAAAATTTATTTTATACATAAATACAATTTTTATGAAACATATTAGATTAAATAATAAAATTAATTATTGATATATTATATTATTTATATCACTTTAATTATAGTATAAATGTATAAACTACCTAAAAAATTAAAAATATAACAGTTATTATAGTAAAAACTAAAAGGGTAAAATTGAATAATCATGTTTACTATGGAATAAGATTATATAAATGAATTTATTTTTAGGTTCTGGAGGTATTTGTTGACCACAAACATGATCACCACTACTATTGATATACTTTTTAGTCACATGAGGCATGTTAGACCACCCAATATTTATTACTCTTGGATATTTACAAGAATGTCACTCCCCCCATTTATAAAAGGGCACTCCCTCCCCTCACAAATTCAAACCTTCAAAACAATTCATTTCATCCCAAAATTTTAAAATTTAGTTAAAAAAATACTTCCCCAAATCCTATAATAATTATTTTGAAGGAAATTCTACCAAGGATGGCTTTCAGAAATACCTAAAGGCTACTCGAAGAAGATGTAATGTCCTCTAACGAGTAGTTAAATTATATTTTTTCCACCCCCTTAAATTATTATTATTACATGATGAAATAATAAAAATAGTATATTTAATATAATTAAATTATTTTTATAATATTTTAATGACCAAAAATCATCTCCTCTTCTATCAAATGGGTTATAAAATCACCATTTAGGTGTACGTCAGATTACTTCTTCGAGAACTGATATTTTTTTAGTTTCTCGTCTCATTGTTGGGTATGATAATGGATATATAGTTAATATATGGTATTTATAAAATATTTATTCATATAGGTTCACTATAACATATATATAATTTTACCTTACATTGCTTATGATACATGATAACATGACTCGTGTGTCTGGCAGACTAGCTCCTAACAAAGAAATGTAATTCATCATTCACTAACGCTTCACATGGTAGATAATGAAGTTAAATTAAATTATTAAACTTAAAAAATTATATAATAATAATATTAGTGATATATATAAAATTATTGAAAAACTACACATCATTTTATTCATTCATCTTCACTCACATGATGATGATAACATTGTTCATGTATGTGTGGACTACTTCCTTTATAGAGAAATGTGAGACTTTTTCATCACCACAACACATGGATGATAAATAAAAGTATATAAATTGTATATAAAATATTATAATCATATTTTAAAGGTAAATAATATCTTACCTAATTTCTTGAATGATAATAGAAAAATGGAAACATTACACATGTGTTCGTATGACTTATTGTCTCTGTGATAATAACATAGATCATTTATCTTAACAATAATTCATGATTGATTTTAAAATTATAACTAATGGAAAAATATGATAAATATATCATGATTTTTATTCTTTGTATGATAAAACTATATTATTTAAACATGATTCAGAATATTCTTGACAAATAATGAATGAGAATATAAGGAAATGAACACCCAAAACAATGAAATTATTGAATAGTTATTAGTGAATGGGTATTATGATAATATAAAATGTTAATAACTGATTTTTACAACATTCATATTGTTCTCTATTATGTTAATGAAAAATTTAAATCCATTATATATGTGTTTTAATCATGATCAACCATATGGAAAAATAGGGTAAGGGATTTCTACTTAATTTCATTTCATTGAGACATATATAATTATTAATAACCTAGTTTCATTTATATGATGTATAAAATTTACCTGTGACATGTAATATAATGAGTAAATTTATTATTTATTCTATTATATGATTAATCATGAATATTTTCGTCTGGTGAGATTTTTCATTAACGGTACCAAGTTATAATGGATTTATAAACTGAAATTATGTTCATTAAGTTAATAATATCTTTAACTGATTTTATACCATTTAATTTTTATATGTAAACATAATGTTTTAACATAGGTTGTATTTACACTTTTTTATATGTATTTATAATATATTCTCATAATGTATTAATTGTTTGTTTCTCACATCAATATTCTCTTTTTAAGGGTTCACTTCAAAATCACATTTTAATCGAGTTGTTCATTCTGGAATTTAAACTAATAAAAATTATTTGATCATTGTTTAATAAAACCTTTCACTTTATTCACTTATATGAATTTTTTATATTTTTAAATAAAAGTTAGATTTTATACCAGTTATTACAAACAATGATATTATGAAATATCGACGTCGTTTATCTCTTTGGTCAGAAAAATATTTCCATCTAAATAATGTTTTTTAATATAAAAGTAATACAATAACCTTTTAATTTTTTTAAATAGATGTTACACCCTTTTTATTTATTGAAAAATTATTTCTAAGGAATAATATGTCATTTTTTAAAACAATCCCCATTATTCTATTACAAAAAATTGGAAGGCGATATTCTTCTAATATACTAAAAAAAGAACATTCAAATAATTTTTATAGTGAAAATTTGCATTTCTGTTTATATTTTTGAAATTTAATGACTTACTATCATTCATGAAAAAAAATTATTTGAATATTCCTTTACATATTTATGATTAAATTTTTAATGAATTTTTTTTAATATTACTTTAAGAAAAGTAATTTAAAAATGATTTACATAATGAATATGATATTTTACTTAAGAATGTTTGTAATGATAAATTAATAAAATTTATATTTATGAATGAAAAAAACCCATTATTCTAACTCTAATATGACCCTTATTCATTATCTAGATGGTTAATATTTTTTTTCACCAAGGAATATATTGAAATTCACTCCCATGATTAATTTTTAAATTCATTTACATTTCCATTAATTATTCACTTTCCTGTGGACATTAAACTCCCCCATAATTTCAATTTTATTTACCATAGATATGTTTATATACTAAAACACAAATCGTTTTTAAATATAGTTTTTAATTTGATTGTTAATTATTAATAGACGATGTATTAATAAATATACATCATTTATACAAGGTGGATATTTAATGTTATTGAACATTGTCAGTGAATTTAATCTATAATGAAATATAAGAGTAATCATGTCATAAACTGAATCTGGTCGCCGCCATAACTAGCACCAAACCTAGCCCGTGACAAGGCCTGAAGGGAGTTCCTGATCCCCATGGGTTGGAACAAGTGACCAAGTATCATAAAATAAGAATTGTTAACGATTTACTCAATTTTAAAAACTTAAAACAACAAAAGAATCCAATAAAACGAATCTGGATTTTTCAAACCAAACAATCATGTACAAAAATTCAGAACTGAATTAAATATTTTAAAACAACTCAATAAGACTATAACAAAGGTAAAAAACCAAAGGAAACATCCCATGAACCCTCATGGCAAGGGGAACCACCCTTAAGCCATCTCCACAAGACTTCATCACCAAGGACCTACTAGAAACCTAAACCACTGGAACTAAAAAATTATACCCAACCTACAACAACAAAAATAACCAAGTCTACTTACACCCAAGGATGTAAGTATGGTATGATATAATTCCCAGTAGGATACCACCACTAAGACATTCCATGCGATAAACATTCAAAGATGAAAATCATGCAAATTTTTAAAAACATGTAATTTCTAGTTACAATTTCTAAAAGATGCAACTTAAAAAAAACAGTTTTCAAGTGGGCTAATTTAAACAATCAATTTTTTTAAAATAAATTCCAAATCTACTAAATTTTCCAAAAAAATATACCATATGATGACGGTAATTATAATGGATTTAATGAGCATAAGAAATAGGAAAATAACCCCTAGGCACTAGCTCAATGTGGGTACCGGGTACCTTGTATCTCGGTGAGAGTAACCATCACAAATATTCATTCTCATGCACGAGACACTAGTAGGGAACATATCCATAACCTAGTGGTCCCCAATCATCATCATCATTGTTTAGTTAGAGTTTTAATCATCAATATTGCTAAGTGAAACTTAGGCCAAACCCCACAGATTCACTAGCATACTAGTACACATCTACGCACCTAGATACCCAGGTTTTCCTTTGTGATCAAAAAAGTTCAAAAAGTCAAGAAATATAATTTTCACATGGAAATATCATTTCCACATCACATATTCACCAAACAGAACATATGTACATCAAAAAATTCACAAAATATACTTTTTCATTCAAATGCTTTTTGAAATCATACACACCCCAAAATAGCTTACAAAACCTTTCACATCACTTCAACACTTCAACACGTCCTTTAAACATTTTTATAAAACATTTACAAGGTGATACACATCACATAATAGCCCAAACACATGCCACATAATACTTTTTTTACCTTCAAAATAATTTTATCATCAAACTTACATGAAGCATCCCATAAACAAGTTTCGCTCCAACATCACAACTTAATAAAACATTTAAAAAATTTACAAAACATTATAATTTTTTTTGACAACTTAAAAATCACTTAAGATGATAGGTGAGCACACACACAAAACAGTACATATGAACTCTTTTCCCACTTTGTTAAACCAAATAAAACATTTATAATTTTTCATAAAATGAACCCAAGTGGTGTAAATAAGTCTTGCACACAAAACCCATTTCAAAACAACCATTTAAGACCAAAACCATACCAATTCCTATAAAAAATAGAATTGGAAGCCCTAGAGAAATTTATAAAACCACCTTCAAGTTTTATAAAATCACCTTTAATAATAACACAAAATATACAAATGAAAACACACATTTTCATAAAATTCTCTCAATAAGTATAACAATGTTTTACACATCAAACTTATTCAAAAACCCTCTTTTTATGCCCACATGACACTAATACATTACCAAAACAGAATTATCATGCCAAGAAAGATTTAGTAAACCAATTCCATAAGTTATAAAATACACCAAAATTACACCCCATGAGTTACATATCAAAACACACAATTTCAAGTTAAAAGTCAATTATAAAAGTAAATACAAAACTAAATCAATCATAAACAGTTTTTTCACCACACCCAACATATGAGGAATATGAAAAATGAGTAAATACAGCAAGATAATTCATCAATAATAGTTTACACATGGAACCACCTACCTTTTATGTCTAAACCCTCAAAACATGGTGTGAAACATAAACTACACCACCAACACACCTCAAGGAAGTGAAATCCAACCTAAAACCACAAGATTTAACCCAAAAGACAAGAAATCAAACCCTAGGTTCTAACCCTAACTTCTAGACATTAGGAACCTCAAGGATAAGGGATGAAACCCTAATCACATTGAATGTAACCCTAAGAAAATTGAAATAATAATGAAGAAAACCATGTAGGAATTTGAATGTGAAAAAATAGTGAGAAATGAAGGAGTTATAAAGGAAACAATTTACCATAAAAAATCTGCTCGAATTGAGAAAGTCTTAGAAGTTTTGACTTGTTCTGCAATGAAAACGAGCTCCAAATCATGAGAGAAGAAATTGGGGGTGCTCCTAGGTAAGTGGGCTTGGGTGAGATTTGGAATAACTGAAAAAACATAAAAATTGAATGAGTTATTAAAGAATTAAAATATTTTTTTAATGAAGGAAATGGGCTTTCGGGCAGGCCCAATCCCTTAAATAAAAACTCAAATCCAACATGATTTTAGATTTTTAAAATGTCCAAATTAATTTGGTGGTATTCATAGGTTAGGTGATGCTATGTAGCAATTATAATGGATGAAAATTTTTGAAAAATGAAGGAGTTATAAAGGAATAAAAAATTTATTTTTAAATCTGGAATTGGGCTCACGATTTAGCCCAAATCATGAAAACTCACCCATTTCTCAAAAAATGAATAGGAATTCCCCAAAACAATGAAATAATGGAAATTAAAATAAAAATAACTTTGAAGTAATTTATGTATGTGACAAATAATTTGGGAATGTAGGAAGTTTTCTAGGGACCGATTAATGATAGCCCGTTAATGCATCGATAGACTCATGTGAGTAATCAGTTAGATAACCTTAGTTAAGAGTGTTTTCAACCATGTATGTTCAAAACTATTTTATGAAGGGTCTTGAAAGAATAATTATCATGTTCATGGGAAAATGGTGTCTAATAATTAAGAATTGGCATCATTGTTGTAATTAATATTATCCAAGATATTTTCACTATGAAATTATCTCTAGAGGAATCTAATTTTTAGTTCGTTAATTATATATAATGTGTGTTCAATTATTTAACATCACATATTTATTTTTTCTTTATAATGTTTTGATAGCCTACTTATTGATTAAAATTCATGTATTTTCTGTTATTAACCTTTCCAAAATAATTATTCCTTATCAAATTTTGATAGTCATTTTATTGATTATATGGATTTTTGTAGTTATTTATATTTCCACATTGATTATTCCCTATCATGTTATGTTAGTTATTTTATTTATTAAATTGAATTTTTCTATTTTTTACCTCATTATATGAATCATTATTATAGATTTGTGATATATTCCTCTACACAGAACCATTAATGATCATTTGATATCATAATTATTTTGTTTCTTTTTTTTAATGAATCAATGAATTGTACTATGAATGATATGTAAGGATTTTCTAGAGGGATTAATGTTATTCTTGAAAGAAAATTATGATGTAATTTTTATAATCAATTTTATTTTGAAAATCATGTATCTATCTAGTTTACCAATGTAATTAAATTATCCAGTCCTTTGGGATGTGCTTCATTTTTTATTACACTAATGTAATATAGTAAGATGCCGAATTTGGGATACTATGGTTAGTTTCGGTGTATCCTTGATCGTTTTACATATATATCCTATATTAAGGAGGTTTTTAATAAATCTATTTTAATTACATCATTGTCATGATTCCTTTAATTTCAAATTAAATTAATAGTATCAAACATAATATTAATGATATTCTATGTTAAATAATATTTTATTATATTATTCAAAAATCAAGAAAATATATTCTGAGGCAAAGTAGTATGATAAATTGTACAAAATTTCATCTCTTCAAAATTTATGATCCAATAATTTACTTATATGCAAAAATATAAACCTATATTAGTGAAAAGGTTATTATTGTTGTTATAATGAAAATATATTAATGTTTGTACTAAAGAATAAGATAAGGATAAAAACTAAAAATTAACAAATAAAATTATTAGTTGAAGTGAATTTATCTTCAAACTACCTTATATTAAAATATAATGGAATTATTATTAATTTAGGAAAGATAAGTGATTTATTATATTTTAAAAATGAATGAAATTCCATGATTTCCCGTTCCCTCGCTTATAAAAGTAAATCTATACTTTCACATCTTTACACCACATTAAGAATTTTTGGTCAACCAAAACCACAATAATTCAATTATAAGATTGAATTTAAATGATTTATATGCTTTTAACTTTTTATAATTTAATTACATGGTACCATAAGAATGAGTCTAAAAGAGTCCTACTAGAGAAGAGGTAATCATTTTACCCACCATCTTATAATTCATTCATTCCATACTTCCATAAAAACTATTATATTCTCCCTAAAAAAATAATTTCTCTTTAATATAATAAAATTATATAAGTATTATTATTAAAAAAACATTATTCGTTTTCTTTTCAATAAAATAGAAATTTTATTTAACATTGGTTTATGTATACATCATACCTTCTCTACAAAGAGAGACAATGATTTTTCCATCGCCATCATTATTTAATTGATATTATGATGATTTAAATTATCATATATGATTTACATGATTTTAAAATACTTATAAAATTGTAATATACTTTTTATGTTATTAACTTTTAGTCCTTTGAAAATGATAACACTACTCGTGCATAGGTGTTAACTGTGACCTCCACAAAGAGATATGATTCATTTTTTTACTTCTTATTTATATGGATGTTAATAAGGATTGATTTCAATAAATATATAGGATATATATGATATCATAATGATTCTATAAAATTCAATTATTATATATCATTCATTCCATCCATCAATCAAATATTGAAGTCAACATTTATCTATATGTATGACCTACCATCACTAAAAATTGTGTAATTAATTTTTCAATCTATAAAATTTATTGTTGACTATATATATATATATGATATTTTTTATGTGATTAAAATTTTTTATATTATATGACCATGATAAATTTATGAATAACCATACTTTAGAACATAA
The DNA here is from genome assembly GCA_963277665.1 of Viscum album. Classification (NCBI taxonomy): domain Eukaryota; kingdom Viridiplantae; phylum Streptophyta; class Magnoliopsida; order Santalales; family Viscaceae; genus Viscum; species Viscum album. The sequence continues at coordinate 472,111,226 of OY728141.1, read as the reverse complement.
ACATGAATGAAAAAACGAAGCAGTTATTTCTTAGAACAATTATTTTAAAAAATATTTGTTGTAAACCTTTGTTATGCTGTTAGAGGTAAATAATATATGAATCTTTTCCATGATATTAGATCATAAATATATGTATTATTAATCTATAGTTATTATATTGTTGTTTTTATGGAGTAAAACAATTACAGGACATGAGGTAAGGTATTTTCATCTTACATTTATCTCAATGAGACACATGTCATATTCACCACTTGCTTCTTCTATATAGTTCATATTCATCCCATTAATTTATTTTATTCTTTATATTATAAAAATTATGTTGATATAAATATAAATATATGGTTCTATATTTCACATGGTTTTTTTTCTAATTCTACATTTTTATAAGTGTTTCCTGTTACAATCTAATTATTTACATAAATTTTATAAGATTGAATATTTGATGCTACAATTTTTGGATCAACAACCCAATAATTATCATGATTTTTATTTCATGAATTTTATATTTCATTTTTTTCATTAAATAAAAATTTCTATGAGTTTATGAGAATGAAATAATTTTTAAGGAAAATATTCTTTTTTTATCTCTATTATTGAAACCCTTTCTCATTAATATCAATGTTTTTAAAAATAGTTTCAATTTTTTTTAATATTACCCAGTTATTTAATAAATTAATATTCAATATTTATTTAATTTTTAAAACATATTTTCAAGCACTATTCATTTAATTTTATTAATGTTTTTTTACAACTTTTTGAAACATAGAAAGGAATAATTTTTTTTGACATATTATGAATAAAATAAATTTTCCAACATAATGACCACTATATTCCTTTGATTATTACATTACATGATTAAAATGTTCTTTTCAAAAAAAAACTCCATGATATTTTGAAAATATTTTAATGATGTGATTTCTAAATTAAAAGATTCTTTTCCTCATGAAATATTTTGGTGATACGTTAAATGATTTTTTATCAAAGATAACATGATTTGATGCTACTTATTATTAATAGGGGTTATAATCTAATTATAAAATCCTTATTATTTATCTAGACTTATTATCATTATGATTGTGAGAAGTTCGAAAAATATTTTTATTTTTTATGCTATAATATATGAATTATTTTTGAAATGTTGATTAATCATGTTTTCTTTTCACAAGTTATTATATAATGAAATGATGAGTGTTTTATTCACTTATAAGACATGGAAATATAGTTTAATATATGTGATGGGTAGATCCAAAAATAAATTAGTTTATAATGAATTAGGTAATGATTTATATATCATTATAAAACTATGTGAAATATGTCTATGTACATGATCTATTGTAAAAAACAAAGATATATGCTTGATCTAATATGGAAATGAAGTTGATATTCTTTATCCTGTATAAAAAATATGTCTATTTTAATGATCCATTGTGGGAAAAGTGTGTCAATACCTAATTGGATATGATAATGGAAAAAGGCATTGACATGTTATTGTTTTTGATTAGGTGTTCTCAATAGTTGAATTTTAAATATGGAATGGTTTCTATTCCAATGATGGTGAAACATATTTATGTCATCTTTTCATTCTTATGAAGTGAAACTTTTCTTCATGATTTAATTATGATGATTTCAGTCTCTTATGATTAAAATATTATGAAACTACAATTTCTATTCCATGAATATTTTTTAATGATATATAATTGATTAGGTATGAAATTTATAGTCATGATATCATGTCGTTATTCTTATTTTTTGATATTATATTATCTTTGATTGAAATTTAAAATATTTACCCTTACTAATCTTTCTATCTAACACTTTATTATGTTTTCTTTATACAGGTTATGATAAATAGTATTAAATATTATAGGTCTATTATGATTACTATGTCTGAGGATCTTTGGGGGAGGTTTTTTATATCATTCATTTAATAAGAATATTATATATATAGAATCCAATGACACTAAACATTTATAGTTGTATAATTTATTATAATGATATATTAATATAAAAATATGTATTATTTATGTATTTAATATTTTCAGATTATATATATAATTTTTTGGATGATTATTTCTTGACACAATCTAAAAAACACTGCATTATTACAATATTTTATAGTCATTGACCTTTTAAATGTGTAATGATATCTAGGAAATGTAAAGAGTATTATGAAAATTACCTATTTTATTACGTAATAAATGATATCAATTCCACCCCACAATGGATATAATTACAATTAAATATTCATGGATAACCTTCTCAAACATACATTAAATGAATTATTTTTATCTTATAAAAGTCCCTTATTTCTTGATGCTATATTAAGGAACTCACACCCAATGAAATATCTTATGGAATATCAAGTCTCTATAATATGTATTGCAATAATTGTAACTTTTTTTATTTAATATATCCCCTGAAAATATATTTTATACTCCTTAATATAAATACATCAGTATCTCTATTATACATACATTTTATTATCTTAATGGGAGAGAAATTATTTATTCCACTTCCTCCAATAAAAATATATAATGTGTCGTCAGTGAATTGCAAAAACTACCACATCCAAAAAGAAATGACTTCCATTTATTATCACTAAAATTAATTTTTAATATGAAGTATATAATTTTTGATTAATTATTATTTATTTAATTTAATTTTTTTTCATAATTTTACGATTATTATACATTATTTTTTCCTTTTATTCCATGTATAATGGAACGAATAATCATGTGTATATGTGAACTACTGACTCAATGAGAAATGATATTCTTTTAGAATCCCGAACCATCATGGATAGACATAAAAAAATAAATATTTATATTATATAATAAATATTTCCATAAAATTATTAGTATTCCAAATATTATGAACCAAATTTATAACACATTATACCATTGTAAGGATATTCAAGGACATACAAACAAATTGACCGCACAACCTCATGTAACTGATGCTATATTGACAAAACATACTATGAATAAATAATATTTTATAAATAATTAAAACTATAATATGGAATATATATGAATAAAGTCCTTGGGTATATATCAAAGGATCATAATTTGATAATTCGTGTTGTTATGTGATTGTGTAGAGTGCTCTCACCCATGTTGTAAGGGTAATTTCTTCTCATTTTCTAATTGTTGAGACATGTTTTAATTTTGGAACAAAATTTCATATCAATATGGTTTATATTCTGCCAAGAAATTATTTTGAAATAATTCCAGATTTAATTAAGTGTATTTATAGATAAATATGATATTAAAGCTACCAATGACCTCTGATCTAAAAAATATTAGCATCATAATGTTATCCTTTCAAAACATTCTTCTTCAAGGAATACTTTATTTTATAAAACTAATTTCATTTTAATGTTTTAAATTGAAATTTTTACATATATTATCATGAATTAAATTTATTCCTGGTGTTCAATATTCAACATCTATATTTCACTCTTTAAATGGTTTTATGAAAATGTTTGTTAATACCTGAGGTTGTTATCTCAATTACCCTTCATTGAGGCGTGATTTTATATTATATACCAATCATCATTTTTAAGATGTAACTACAAAGTGATTATTTAAATTATCATAATATACTATTGAACATTGAATCATCACTTCAATTCATTGTTTTTATTATAGGGCATGATTATAATATTCCATAAAATATAATGTTTTTTTGTAAATAATTATAATTTTATCGATTATAATATTTCTACAACAATTTCATCATTAATTTAATTTTCTATACCCTATCTATATATTTATAGATAAATTCATCCTAAAATATTACTTACTATAAGTTCTAATCCTTTATGAAAATGGGACTATGTTTAGATTATTTCCCTTCTATTTAAATGATTATTTCCCCTCCTTGTACACAATTACAGATTATGTTAATTTTATCCTTATTAGTTAGAAAATTTATTAGCTATTATCTCATGTGGACATCCTATATACCTTTTCTTATTTTCTAGATAATGATTTTGTATCTTTTTATAAAATGAGGGATTCTATTATATGTGTTATAAAATATTGTATGAGATCATATGGATATCCATCCTGATATATCATTTATAGATTATCATTATTTTTCTCCATTCTAAGATAAATATTTTAATGTAACGATACTATTTTTTAGTATATATTCACCATTTATATTTATCATTTAAAATTTCCTTTATATTGTTGTGTTTGTAATTTTTTTATTACTATATAAATTCCCACACAAAACAAAGCATAGTAAAAATGATCTTTCTCATTTCATGGCTCATATTGAGAACCCAAACCACAAAATGTTATTAAAAAATAATTATATTATAAAAAATATCATTATTTTATGAAGATAAATTTATATTCAATTATTTTTTATATTAATCAATAATGTATTAATTTCATTTGAATTATCCTTGATTATTTCATAAATATTTATTCATGAAGTAAATTTTATTTTATTATTATCCAAATCAATATCATGAATAGAATATATTGGAAGTCAGTATCCAAGAACTATATTTCATTTTAAAATATTAATGTCCTAAATGATTTAATTCATTCTTATTTTTGGGGCCCTATCATTTAACATTTCATAATGACTTGAATTAAATTATGAAGGAACTTAATTCTTAATGGTTTAATAATGCGTATAAATTTTTTATGGATAATTTTCCTAATGTTGAATAAATATTTAGGATTTTCATATTTGTGATGGTTGGGGAAAAAATTATATTTCCTTCTATAACATTGGGTGATTTATTCTATCTTATGTGATATATTTATCGGATTTCAGAGAAACATAATCCACCATGGTACATTGTACACATTATGATGATCTTCTTAGGTGTGACCCTTAGACTGTGTTTGAAATATCATGTGATATCTTTTTTACATGTTATAATTTCCATATTATTATGATATCATTTTCTTATTCCATGTTTCTATACTTATGATTATCTACTTTATAATATCACGAAATTCCTTTTCGCACTCCTTTAATGTTGTATGAATGCATTTACTACCATGTTGGACTATTTATCTCACCCTTTTTCTTATGTATTATCCCTAGTATATAATATTTTTTTATATGTGATAATTATGACTTGGGATCACTTATTGGAATTTAAAATAATGTTCATGTTTTTTTACATATGCTGATTTTTATGTCTAATATTTTAAATACACAAGAAATCTTGATCAATGACATGTATTGTATGAAAAATATGTTATGAATCTAGAAATGAATATTTATGGACTAGGTCACTATTTTTATTTCATTATCTATCCCACCACTCTATCATCACAACTAGTTATTCATCTCAACCACTTTCCAAAGGATATTCTTTTTATGAGACCACTAACTTGGTTATGTTCGTGGATATGTGAATGTTTATCCTTCCTATGCTTGTAATATTACCAAATTTGTAATCAAACACACATAGAAATTTATATTTTCTGATTCCATATGTAGAGTATGTTACCCAGAAAATAATTTTCCATTCAATCTATAACATTTAGCTCTTAGAAGATAGTGTGAAAACACATTTTTTGTGTTTTTTATTAATGTCCCAGATCTCCATATTGTAATACTTTTTTATATGTTGTGCTACATTATTTACACCTCCTCTACATGAGTAATAAATTATTTATTTCACTTCAATTAAAAATTTGTTTGTAGTAAATATATTTTTGGTGAGTAGTCATATGTCTGGGATTAATACATGATTTATTAAGTCCATTTCTCATTCTCAAAACCTATAAATCTATTAACCTTCACAATGAGTCCTTTAGTAGTATAATAATTCTCTTTCAAATGAGATGAATTATTAATTTTAAATTTCCTAGTTTTTTTAAGTTGAGTTTAATGTTTATTAATGATACTTTTTAGTTTATATTTTATGTCAAATGTTTATTATATATTCAGGGATATCAATAATAATTTCTCTTTGTTCATTAATAATTTCCCTCATTTTCATCAAACTAAAATTTAAGTCCACATACTCTATACTCAAAATATAACATTCTTGGGAGAAATATTGAAGAATTTTAGAATAATACTCATGTATAACATCACATTATCTAATATTATCTTATATAATTTGGATCTCCCCTTATCCATTTCATGAACAACTCCATGATTAGAAACATGATGTTTTGGAAACTTCTTCAATACATCTTATTTTATAGTGTAAATTATAGTTTAAAATTACACAAAATTTTTCTAGATGATTTTATGTTTTTCATTTGGCTTTAGTTTCATAATTTTTTCAATGGTGTTATAATTTTTACTTATAGTATCTTTTATCGTCATCTTGAAAGTGTATATGAATCACACCATCAGGTTTCTATGTATTATATCTAATTTTATCTATATACATTTAGATAATATTCCATGTGAAACCAACTTGGAGATTTATTATCTAGTAATTCCCTATAATTAATTTTGACTATTCATTAGTCACAATTAAACCATTATCGATGTCAATGATAATTCCATATCAGATTAGCTAAAAAAATTTAATTATCACCAAAAGATTGAGAAACTACTCAAGGATCATACATTTATGAAACAACCCCATTTTTATTTTAATGATATTACTTCAACAAAAAAAATATCCTTAAATGTCGATGAAATTTCTTGTCCATAACATCATATCATGGTATAGAAATAAAAAGTCCTAGAAACATAAAAAAACCTACACTAGTGAAACTTTTTGGTATGTCAATAGTGGATCAGTGTGAAATTACCCTAAAATGGGTTAAATTAGAGAATTTAATATAACAACCAATTAAATCACATGGTTCTCTTAAAACCTCGCTTCCCAAAATTTATACTAACCAATTAACCATGAGGGTCACTTATAATGATCTATTCAAAAATAGGGTTTCAATTTCCTAATATGTTTTAGTATGCCTAAATACAGAAAATAGGAACATGATACATTTAATTTCCCACCAACAATAAGATATATAAAATTATAATGAATTTTCATGGTTTCATTCAAAATATTACTGTGAATATTACTACTCTATATAGCTACATTCCCCTTTACAGTAGATTAGATAATCATTACTGCTTCCCAAGGGTAAGTCCATTAAGTATCACATCCTTTTCAAACTACGATGTAATAGAACACTTAAAAAATATTTAGGTACATGTAGGTCACTTATTTAGTGTCAATTGTTTGGTTTGTGAAATCATGAAAAGGTATATAATATTTTCTAGTCCTCTTGTCTTCTTCATCAAAAAAACTGAATACATATTAATACAAAACTGTCTTATATCAAGAATAACACTAGAAAATATCTCTTAATTATGGTTTAAACATAAATCTCCACATTAACAAAATAATTAAGCATTTCCAAGTCATTAATCATCCTTCAAATTCTATTCATAGTGATCCTCCTCAATGATGAGAAATACAAATGAAATGACAACTGAGTCTCTCAAATCATCCCCATATTTGGAAGAGTTTTCAATAAGATCCATGATCTTATTCTTCATTCTTACCCATTCACATAACTCTTTATATTTTTTTTAAAATAATATATTAATTTTTTTATCTGATCGTAACCTTCTTCACCATGTTGATCTCCCATATAATAACGGATTTTTAATCTAAGAAAATGGTAACTCTTGAATGACTTAAAAAGACCATAAAACATCAAATTCACTACTTTAAAACATCGATTATTTCATTAACTAAAGTATCAAAAAATTAGAACATAAAATATAAATTCCATAATTTTTTCTTCAATTAATTCCCCATGTAATTATCTTTGGTACTACTAAAATATATTTAAAATCAGGCAAGAATCATGATAAAAAATAGAGAGACAATATTATGGAAGAAATTAATATTTATTATTATATAAAAATAAATAATTATACCAACTAATATGAATCACCAATTGAAAACCCCATTAACATTTATTGGGGAATAAATTTCTTTTTTGATTTCGATATTTCAGGCACTACATTTTGGTCATATATTGTCGGTCATTTTTGCTTGTAGTTCTACATATCAAGAACGACAACTATCAAACATCACAAAGAAAATTACGAGAATGCCAATATTTCTCATGGATCTTATCAAGCCAGGAAATTAATTTATATTATTTGGTCCATATTCTATTTCCCATATTCTGGAGGAAAACTATATTACACTAAAATCATCACTATGTCATGGTGAAAACCCTTTAGTAGTTACTCACTCACCATGGAATGTTTAACATCATGGTCAATCTTGTCTTTTTTTATTTAGACTATGAACTCCCCATGATACCCTTGTGATTTTTTTCCAATGCTCTATAATTACATGATGGGGGAGAATATAGTGTAGACTATGTCTAGCTGACCATATTTGGTAATTATTTTTCCACCATGGTGTTTGATATGTTGTGGTCCTGATTGAAATATCCCTAGAAACCCCCACCAGGGCCACCACAGTGGTTATGTATTCATTTTTTTGTCGTGTTTCACAATTGTGTAAATTTAGTTCGTTATAATCACATACAAATTTTATCTATACTCATTTCCTTCATTGTTAATAATTTATCCAATATATAATCCATCGATTCATTTTCAATATTCCATAGATTCATCATTCACATATGATATTTTTAATGAATTCACCTATGTCTAACTCATATAATGTCATCAATTCTAAAATCATTTTGGTTTCATTAAAGTAAAAAAAATAATTTTCCAAAAATAATCTAATAAAGAAAAATCTAGAGGAACATGACTATGGAACAAAACTAACCGTAAAAAAAAAATCAATATTCACTTGTGAAATTATGTCTTTACATATGATAATCTAGTAGAACCCATATTTAGCATTAAACTAAATGACTATATAAATGAGGTCTATATAAGTACCAAATTTTAAATAATCACACATAATGTATTTTATGGGATTTATTTTTTAAATCCTAAAAAATTTAATATATATTATGTACAATTTGAATTCATAATTAATATATATTAGGTAATAATTATCTTCTTTTATTTTATTCCACTTTTTATAGTTTATTCTATTTTTATATAATCTTTATTCCAACAACCATATTAACTTGTTTATATTGGATTAATGTTTAACTATTTATATAATCTAATGTATATATTACTCAAAAAAACATATTATACAGACATATTAATATATATATTAATTCATAATATACATGAGGTATATGAAAACTTCTTGTAAACGAATTTATATATTAAAAAGTAAAAATATCTCCATGAGATAACCTATAGAAATAATAAAACCAACCCATTTGATTTTCTATAAAAATGAATAAGCATCTAGGAATGTTTATGGTTTGATTCTAAGCCCCTCTCACAAGAGAGATGTCACTCTAGAGGGAATCAAATTCCTTTTATCTGAACAATCTAAAATGAATAACCAATTATCAATAAAAAAATCAAGCTAATAACATTAATTACAAACCTACTTCATGGGGGATGGAAATTAAATTTTATAGAGTTATACCTACCATGTAATTCAAGGCCATATATCTTAGAATTAGTTTAACAATTAAAACAAAATATTCACATTATTAATATAAATTACACACAAATACAAATAATGTTTCGAATAAAAAATAAATAAATACAAAATTCAATCATTTAATCATGAATTAACTATTTATAAAAAAATTGATTAATAATGATAGATATAAACTCTTCTAAAAATTAACAGTCATTATGAGCATTACATTATTTTATATGTAAACACTTTTATATAATATCTATTTTGAATAAATATTTGTTATTTATTATATTAAATATCAATATATTATGTAAATTATTTACCAAATCAATAATAATAACAATTTTGATGTAGTTTAAATAATATCATTAAATAAGTTCTTCCTTTAATTTGATAAATTTCAAACTAAATAATTTTTAAAAATTCATATCAATAAATATAAATAAATTTGATATTTTGAAATTATTTATGAGAATTATAAAATACTATATTAATAATTTTTAGAATTAATTAATGAATACATAATTTAATGATTATAAAGATACAATATAATTTTAGGTAATATGATTTCAAAAACACATATTTTTATTTATAGAATATATAAATCATATTAATTATAAATGTGTATTTGTAATATTAACACTATATTATTAAATGAATATTTGTAGTGAATTATACGTAAAAAAGTTATTCCACTAACCAATTTTTTTTAATTAATAGATTGATATGGAACCCAATTATTAAACTTATAAACCTTCAATATAAAATTTATATTATTTAGAAACATTTCTTGAATAATATAATTAAATTCTAAATGAAATTTTATTTAAAAATAAACAAATTATTTTTTATCATTTATTTTTTTATAATTACTCAAAATAAGAATCATTTTATTTTTAACAACATTATGTTATTTATATATGAATAAATTATAATTTTTAATGTAAAATTATTTATATTTAGGGAATATATTGTTATTTATTACCCTTTATAAATTATCTTATATGTATTCAATGTAATCACATTATTATTAGATCACATGGTATGAATAATTCTATGGAATGGTTTTCCAAATATTGAAATATAAAATTTTAAATATTTTTTTCATAAATGTTTTCTATGAATTTTTATAAGTAATAGTAATGGTTTTTATATTTAATTACTTTATAATCCTTTTATAAATTAATATATTTCCAAAATAATAGTTTCTATTAATATTTGTAATTTCAAATGTATAAAAAATTAAAAAACTATGAATTTCTAGAAATGGTTATATAGTTTCAAAATATAGAGATATAAAAGTAATAAAACAATAGTTAAACCATTACATCTTATCAAGATAACAATTTAACACGCTCATTTTTTATCAATCAATTCATTTAAATAAATTATCTATAATATAATAAAATATCCTCCACTACCAAATTAGTAATGTATCAAATATCACGTTTTCAAAAAATGATGATAAATGCATTTGGATCCAACATGTAAGATATCTCTGATACTATTATTGAATTTATTAAATTCTTCAAATGAATCATTCGAAGAAATTGAAAAATCTAACCAGTATAAACTATCCTAGTATTGGTACAATGTGGATAATAAATAAAATAAACCAAAAAGTAGAAAACCTAGTTATTGTTTTGTTGCATTTTATTATTCCATGACAGGGAGAAAACACAAGTGAGAGATCACATTGAAACTATATATAGGGATTCTAAATCTGAAGGTGGTTCTTCGACTAGAGGATCTTCTTTTTAAATGAGAGGACCTTGATATGATGAAGGCATATTATTGTCTTAACTATTATAACCAATAATTAATATATCGAGACCACAAGTACTGAAGGGATGATTGTATATAACTTTTGTTATATTTTAGGGGGTCTCATACCATTATAAATATATCATTTTTACAATCCAATTAATAAAATTTATCATCCATATTCAATGTATCAATATATGATTATTCTCATTTTCATTAATTTATTTAACCCATTCAACAAATATTAAATAAATTTAATAAATTAAAAATATATTATAATAAATGTCCCCACAAAGTAAAAAATAAATTTAAATTTAAATTTTCAATTAAATATTTTAATGCACATTCAATTTTGAGGTGATATATATGATCCTATTTTAAATTAATCATATATATATATACTAATTTCTTTCCACCTATTGTTCCTTCTATGGGTACCACAAGGACTAAGTGAGTGGATTATATTTATATTACACTAGATATTCTCACACATATAGTGTTGACTTAATTGGGGTATGAACCATAGAATGTGAGGATTCCCTGATTGTGGTGAAGTATATGTAGGATAGGTGGATCTATTATTGATGGAAAATGGGAAAATATTATTTTTTTATTCATTATATTTTAGTACTATCTTTACAAATGAACTTTTTTGATTTATATTCTACTAAATTACATCCTTTCGAAAATGAATTTCATTGTGTTTTATTATTTTAATGGCCTTTGATGAACCATGAAATGTTGATGCATGTCTTTTTCATCATTTTGGAAAATAGAGACATTTTTTGATATATTTTTCATAATCAATTGTCTATTTTACATAATGAAATTAAACAATGTATTGGAAATTTATTTTTTAAAATGGATTCAAATTTAAATTTCAATTTGGAGTTTATTAATAGATTCATATTAAAACAAAACATTTCTTACGTGATTTTCTTCATTTAATAAAATGGAATTTATGTTTTTTAATGATAATGAACATGTTTCTATTTTGAAATAAAGTAATAACAAGTGGAAATTATTTTTTATAATAAAATTTAAAATGAGAATAGGTGAAATGAAATTTTAAATAAATAGAACAATGTCCTCATTCAGATCCTATGGGAAGTTATTTCACAAAAACCATTTATAAATAATTCATTGTATATATCTCTTAGGATTATTTAATAATGCCTTTGTTTGATCTATATTATGTGTATAGTTTATTTCTTTGATTATTATTATTATTTCAATAATTTTCTTTTGTTTTTAGAAACATAGTTGTTAAATTGATTTGCGTTCATAATCCACTTGGAGGCTTAATATTTTTGTTCTAGTTACATTTACATAAAGGGAAAATTGTTCCCACTAATGATTTGGTGATTCCATTGAAATTTTTCCCAACTCTGAGTGATCGATATGTCTCTTAAGGATTTATTGTGAGATGATCTGGGTGTCATCCTAAGGGATTCCAAGGTAATTTAATACAAAATTATATCAAATAACCCTCATTATATTCAATGAGTTTACCGATATAATAGAGACTAGGATAATTATTCTGAATTTATGATAGAGAATGTAAAATGATTATTTATAACAATTAGTTTCACAAAACCTCATATTTGAATTTTATTTTAGGGCTTGAGATTTTATATTGGATTAATTATTGACTTATATTGAATTTTTTTGATATGCAATGATGATATTTTAATTTTTGATTCGTGTGCCTGCCTTTTTTGGGGTCTATATGAGTTTTCAAGTCATAAAGGATGAGTGAACTAGGGAAACATCATTATCCTACATAATCTGGTGAATTGTGTAGTGACCATGAATATGTTTTTAGAAACACGAATGAGGTTGTTTTATGGAGGATAATGGTTCACCATTATTTGATGCCAATCTATTCACAATACTACTACCCAATAATATATAGTTGGTATTCCCCCTTTCATTCTAAAATAATCTCAGGGATGTTTTCCATTTGTGTGATGTTGTATAAGGGTGTTGTTTTTTTGTTAATTCCTGTTATTAAATATGGTTTTATTTTATATTTATTTTTAGTTTTATTTTGATTCATTAGCTGAGGATTGTTTTTATAATTTGGAAAAGTGGTTGAATATTCAGTTTTATTTATTACTTTTCATTTTTATTTTCAATTGGGGGTAAGATATTCTTTTCAGTGAATACAGAGTTTTATTTTAAATACTTTAATTTTAGAAAAAATAGTTTCTAAAATAGAATATTTTATATTTCAGAGTATGATTTTTTTTCCAATAGAGTCATTTTTTAATGAAATTTGGAATATATTTTTGAAAAAATTAGGGGATTAATTATTTGTGAATAAAAATATTGTATTAATATAAAATTTTGAAATAGGTATTGGAATTTATTTTTGAGAAATAAAAATCAGAGTAGTTAATATATTAAAACATCTATATTTCTTTAACTCATGTTATATTATGTAAAATGATGTATTGATAATTTATAATTAGTGTGATAATTTTAATAAAATGTTACAAAATATTCTTGTTCAGTTAGATTTGTATTATGTTCTGAATTATTGTGAATTTATTTAATTTCATTTATTTAACACGGTCTAACTGATATTTAGTTCTCTTGTAAGATTTTATATACCTCTACATAAATTCTTGATAAGGGATATCATCATTGTTATATTGAATTGTTTTTTTCATTTTTACTTATATACCCTAACATTTTTCTTTTCCTTGTTCATGGATATTCCATGATTCTATGTTTAGTGGCTTACCACAATCACTATTTGATCTCTAGAACATATTAGAATAGTTTCATGCTTCTCTCTACAAGGTCCCATGTTATTTTGATAGTTTGAGTTGGCTCAATTGGATTGGAGTATTTTCTTAGGTAGAATGGATTATTTTATGAGCTTGTCAGTAATTATTTTCACTATTTTTGTGGAGAATTTGGTTTTTTACTTGAATAGTAGCTTTTTTTCATAGAAATTTTTATTCGATTAATTAAGAAATTCTATGGAATTCTAGTTTATAGATACTAATTAATTATGGATTAGGGTTTTCATTATTTTTTTGGATGTGTGGAGGTGTGATATATGATTTGTTTGGAATATTGATGGTTTTTATGGTTTTATCTTATAATATCATTCATTCAGTGATTTGGTAATTTGGATGATATTTACCATTAAGATGTTCATAACATTATAGTGCATGTTTTGATTTGACGTGTTCTCAATAATAAGGGGTTCAATTTTTGAGGACTTATTTTAAATGTTTCTCTTTTATGTCCTATTTCTAGATACCATGTTTTAAATTTATATCAAATTCTTAATTGTTAATTTTCATTGATATTATTGATGGATACAATTTATATAATTTTTAAGTTGAGTTGTGTTGTTGTTTTTGGTGAGTGTGTTTGATTAATATAAGCATATTTATTCTTTAAGAAATTTTTCATAGATAGTTTTATTTAGTTAAAAATATATTATTGATCATTTATGGAATCCTATTTCTCATGGATGATTAATGATAGTTTTATATAATTTATAGTGATTTATAATACATTATTGTCTCCCATTTCATTTAATTATTCTTGATAAATTTTAATAGTTAGGGAAAACTATGTTCAATTATAAATCATCCTATAAATTTTCATTATTATAAATTTCATTTGGGTATTAATATGATTTTTATTGTCATTGGTCCGGTTTTTCTCTCCTGAGACATTTTCAACTTTTAGTGTATTATTTTGTGGGATATTGTGTAGATTTTCCCCACTCAAGCCTAATATATATGTAGTGTGTGTTTGTGGTTTTTTATAACACATCCAAAATTACCCTAAAATTTCTAGGGGTATAAAGTGGAATGGTGTATATAAAACTCACATACACATCTCATTGTGTATTTTTATTCTATATTATTCTATATTGTTTATGGAAAAAAATTTTGTTTTTTTAGTGCATAATTTCATATTTTCATAACTTTTTTCTTCATTACAATTATTGTACATGAACATTTTACTATTAAACATAAAATGGGGATGATTATTACATGAGATATCATTTGGAATAGTAGGTTTTCAATTTTGGGAAAATAGTGTCGAATTACCCTTACATAGATTCCTTTGTAATTAAATTCTCAATGTTCATGATTTACATCTCCTTAGTAGTGCATCATGTGGTTAAGAATTACATGCCGTAGTAGAATTCCAATAGTATATCTATCCATGAGGGATATATAGAATATGATTCAAAACATGGTTAGATGCAACTAAATGTAAATAGTGTAATAAAGTTCCATAGATTAATATAACCATTTTAATGTATGGTGGATGGTATTCTAAATAGTGTGGTATTCATCCATGATGTACATTTCCTTAAAAATTTGGAGTTTCTATTTACTCCACGATCATATTTTAAATGGGTTTTCATTTCGTTCTTCGTAAAATTATTTTATAAATGTATTGTAATCTCAAGGTATTGTCATCCCAACATGTATGGGTTATTTCATGTATCATCATCCTTTTTTAATCAACTTCTCAAGGTGAATCCCTAAACCCATCATAATTCATTCTTCTTCCATTATCTCTGAACTTATTCATTGACATGCTCATAAACTATGATAACTTTTGTTTTATGTTGACATATTTATCCTTAATGATAACCTAATATAAGGGATTCACTTTTTTGTTCTTCTGGAGTGTTCCATGATTTTATATTGAGTTTTCTCCATTAGAGGGTGTGAATTTTTTCATATTATCATTGATTAGGTGTAGTTTTTATTTTCACTTCCTTTAGTTAGAATCTCATTGCATTCATGATTTTTATATTTTTCTAATTGCATTTAACATTTATATAATAGGTACATAGATTTTATGATTTTTTTGAACAAGTTCTTCAGTTTTTATAAAATAACATTTCATGTGAGGGTAATTTAGAATAAATTACTATTAAAATGTTGTTTATAAATTATTTTGTTTTCTTTTTAAAAAATGAATTTTAATATTAAAATTTATTTGATCCCATTTAGGTTTGTAAGTGGATAAATGGTCATTTTCATGAAGATTAATTTGGGAGTAATAGGTGTTGTAAAATGTAAATTGTTTCAAGGTGTCATACATATATTGTGTCACTAACCAACCCGGGTCGACCCTGAACCGATCACCCGAGCCGGTCCGCGACATGACCTGAGAGGCATTCCCGATCCTCCTGGGCTGGCGACAAGCGCTAGGGCATCAACATAGGTGGTGGGAACGATTTCTCCCAATAAAAAAAATTAGCAGAAATAAAACAGAGCAGCGCAGTATAAAAAGACAAAGTAAAGCAAATAAAAAAGAACAAAAGAAAAATAAAACTAACCAAAAAAGACAAACACTATCTCCGTGTGACCTCGTAGGTCACTCTCCAACTCACGACCAAACTTTTCCCAAGGCGAACACACCCAAGCTGTAGTCTGCACAAACACTAAAAATAGAAAAATAACAATAGGCATGAGTATTAAAACTCAGTAGGCTAGCCTGATATCTATTCCCAATGCACTACCTTTAAATAAAGAAATTTACTAATTCCAGGTTTGAACTAAATATAAAAAATATTGGTTTTCACACACACACACTTTCATTTCTAAAACAAGTATCAATACGTTGCCCATTTTAATATTAAAATATGTTTTTAATGTTTGAAAAGAACAGGTGCATTGCATTTTAAAACCTTTTTGCAAACAATTAAAAAACCAACTTTAGTTATTAGACAAAAAGTAAAACTACATAACACACAACACACACCAAGGGAAATGGAAAAAGTGGCACACAGGGCCCAGCAACCGAACTAGACCTCTCAATCGTCCACCACATACAAATAAACACTAAAAGAAACATGGGTCAAACCTAGGAGGTCGTGAACAATCCAGAATGTACTATACATCTGACTCATCCTGAAAGCATGCTCTAAATCGATGACGTCATAACTCCCTAATGCCCGGCATAGCCCTGCATGGCCTAACCGAGGGGCCCAATCCCCATAGCAGCAATAAATTAGTATTCCCCTGCTATGGGTCCACTAGCCAGTGCGTAATCTAAACTAGTGCAACAATCGTTCTCAGAAGATTAACTCACTATGCCAGGTTCTCATGTCAACACATACAATAAAAAGGGGTGCATCAACAATGTAAATCAGTCATTCAGGATGCACAAATATCACACACAACTCACACAATCAACACACACCAAATAAAACCCCTTACTAACCCCAAAGAGAGTTTTTCCAAAATAATTTATTTTATTAAAGTGTCAAACAGGCCTTCACCAACTTTAAAGAAAAACCTCATTTCTCAAGAAAACCCGAAACACTTGTTTAGAAGAAACCATTTATCATTAAATCCAGAACCACATTTGAAATTCCGTGAATTATGTTTAAAGGCCAAACATTCATTCTTTCAATACTGGGTGTCCGCTCGTCAAGAAAATGTTTCAAGTGTTCGGTATAAAATAAACGGCTCTTTTCACACCAAATAATCATTTAAAAATTAATTATCTTATTTTATTTCCCATTCATTAAAATTAATAAAACATCAAGCAATTAATAAATTCTAAATTTAAAGGTGAGTGTAGTGGGGGACCTACCTCAACTCACAGCCCGATTATGATGACGATGCGGTACGTCCCAACTTGTGCCCAAGTACGCGCCACTTGCCGATGACCGCAACATCACGGAAAAACCTAGCCAACACGGCATAACAGTTAAAAAATCAATAAAAACCCATAAGGACAACCTTCAAAAGATATAATGAATAAATATCACAAAAACACACCTCAACAACGGAGCAGGCGAGACGGGGTGAACTCAAACCGCTTGCCTTCGGCGGCGAGCGTTCGTCGCGTGCCCAGTTGAGAACAAGTCGCGTGCACGTGGATGGGAAGAGTGTGCAGCCGGTCAGACGGTCGCACCACTACGCAAGAGGTTCAACAGTTGGATCTGTGGGGTGGTAGGGGGTCACCGATCAGAGTTGGTCCGGTCGAAGATTGTGGTGGCCGGACAAACGTCGACAAGGATGCAGCCTGGCTGGCCAGTGAGGGGCACGGCTGGGAGAGCGCGTTGCGGCCCAAGGGGAAGGCCCGCAATGACGTCGGAGAGGTGGCGATGTATGAAGGTGCATTAGGAGCTGCTGGACACCATAAGGCTGGAGTAGGCAGGAGGCACCAGTGCTGGTCGGGCTCGCGCTGTACAGGGCAGGAGGCTGAGGGAGGCAGTGGGAGAGGGAGAAGGGAGGTCAGGCGGTGACCTACTGGAAATGGGGTCATTCTCGGGGGGCGCTACTCCACTGCAAGCGCTGTCCGGAAGCCTGGAGGAGGCATGATAAGGCAGGGAGGGCGGTTGTAGAGCGCTGTAGGCAGGGAAGATGAGCCGGATGGGGAGCCGGTATCAGGAGGCGTCGAACAAGGCTGCTACGGGAGGAAGAGGGAGATGTGGGCATTCGGGCTGGCTAGATGCAACGTTGAAGGAGGCCGAGCGCAAGGGAGGTGCTGAATCGGGCTGCTTGGCCCTGCTGCATGGGAAGGCATGGCTGGCTATCGGGCAGTGGGAGGCAGGCGAGGCAGAGGCAGGTTGAGGGATGCAGGTGGCGCGGGAGAGCCGAAAGAAGGTGTTGGGCGGCTGGAAGGCGCTGTGTAGCGCCAGGAGCAGGGGGGCGACCCAGATCTGGTGGAGGCCTAGAGGCGTTGAAATAGGGGGCGAGCCAGAGCCGATGGATGGAGGCCGCAGGTGTTGGGCGAGCAGGGAGACGGTGCGGTGTGGGAGGCCAACTGCTGGTGCGGGCGACTGCAAAGGGCTGCAGGACGGTGTGTATGGTGGAATGAGGGCGGTGCTGCGGGGAAAAGGCACAGGGAGGAGGCACTGTAGGAAGGCAGAGTGAGTTTCCTTGGTGTGGGTGAGAAGAATATGAGGGCAGGGGGGACAAACGCGTGGAAAAAAAGAAGAAAGGAGAAGAAAGTAAAAAAAGGATAGAATAAAAGTGAATAATAATAATAATAATAATAAAATAACAACAACAACAATAATAATAATAATAATAATAACAATATTATAATTTATTATTATTATTAAACATTTTATAAAATTCTTTTAAATTTAATTTATTCCTTTAATTTTATCATTTATCTAAACAGGTGGGAAACCGCACACTCACCAGGTCCGAACACATGATCGGACCGAATGCGCGGTGACCGCGCACCCACCCAGACCAAATGCGCGGTAACTTCTAGCAGTGCGATGACTGCGCACTGGTCTGAGACCCACCAAAAAAATCAAAACTTGAAAAATTCAAACCCGGACCCAAACCTGACTCTACCCAGAGTCGCGGTACCGAGAAAAGAATAAAAACATGGGCGTCCATGATCGGGGTGTGACAATTCTCCCCAACACAGACACTTTCTGCCCCCAAAAAGTCACCAAGCCAACAGTTGACACAACTTGAGTTCTTTCCCAAACAAAATCATAGAGAACCGAGAGCTTCGGGGTGACTATTCCCAATAAACGTCACACCCGACCAATTCAAGAAAAACCACTGTCCGAGATTGATGGGAGAACATGAGAGGGTTCTCCCCACCACAAGAATTCACTAATACAAAAACCCTTAAAACCCGAACAAACCACCCTCGGGGGGTGGGGGGGAAACACAGGAACTCCCAAACCAAACTCATTCATTTTCTCTACATGTACCAAACAACACACTTGAGACTTGACGAAAAGCTTGCTATGGAACAATCCAGCAACTTGAGGATAAGAAATTGACTCAACACCTCCCATCAACTTCATGAAACAAACATTCCCTAATAGAGCATAGCTATGACCAACTCAAAATTAGAACAGGTCCCTTTATTCATGGGCCCACACAATTCAAAGAGACCAAACAACTTAATAACCACATTGAGAGTAGGTAAGACTACTTGGATTGCGATCGAACAAGTTCATCACACCACTACAACAAGGATGAGTTTACGACAATGATGAGAATAGAACAAGGGAAATTTTGGATATTTCCATTCCAAAGATGAAGAAATTATCTAGACCGAGGTTCCACACACCCTCGGAAACTCCTGACTGTGTGCGAGATTCACCCCGAGACCTGCGGCTGGGGCCCTGATGGCTGAAGTGTCTCCTGCCTCACAGTCAGGCATTTTCATATTCTGGTTTCTAACTCCTTCTTCCATTCGATGATTCCAACAACCATGATGGTCGTATGTTTTCAAAGGGATGCAACATGATGACTTAGAATGTCTAGATAGGCCATAATAGTGGCGCACAAGAGATCGGTCTGACGAACTAGGAGTTGGTACCGTTGAGGATTGTTTCTTGGAGACAGGTTCCACCGGCCTATACTCCTTGCCAGATGGGGAACCTTCGTGAAAGTCGACCACCATTAATCACACCAAAAACTCTAACGGTGATGAGACATTTCATCTTTAATAGTCCAAAACTAAACCCTCAAATAACTATAGGGCGGTAGGAACCTTAACTACCATGGTATTTCCCAACAACCTGAAGACACACTATCTTTTAGAACAATACAACTACCTCTAACAGGCTTAGACTACCTCGATAAGAAAGCAACACAAAAAAGGAACTGAGAACTGAGCATAACTCATTGACAACTTTGGGAGGCTTTCTGGGTGGCATACTCATAACAACACGAAAAACACCATTAAAACCGGCATCTAGCCAAAACTCAATCAGAGCATCAACACAAAGAGAAATCACTTTTCCAAAACCATTATTTCTTTCCAATTTTTTTAAAAAACATACCTATGGCACCTTATGAACCATCACATGTGCGTTTATTCAATCCTGTTCACATCATCTGCAAAAAAGTGCCCCCCCACGCACTTCCCATACATACCCACGCACGTGTGACCCCCCATAAGGAGTGCCAAGGTTAAAACACTTCTTTTTTCCTTACCAAAACCAAACACATACCAAATTTTTCCAAACCAATACACCATATCTTTAAAAACCCACTTTAGTAATTTCAAAAACAATTTGGAAGAAACACTTTTCCATTTAAAAACCAATTTTACTTTTAACACACACTCAAATAAACTAAGACTAAACCAAAACAAAATCAGTAATAACCCACTGGAATGATGAACTAGTGCATATGTCTGACCCATCGACATAGTAGTGAGCCATGCCCCAGGTAAAGCATAACACTAAGAGGACCTTGAGCCGGACACTTGGACTCCACATGGGTCACCACCCCATGTGATTCCGCAAAGTGAACCGATTCGCCTCCATTGTCATCCCTAAATCCAAAGAAACCAAAGATAAGAGACTCAAATCCCAGACTAACCCTGGTAACTCAGGTCTCGTCACGAGCGGTGGTGATCAGGCACCAACCCAAAACCTACCTCATGAGCCCTGATAGTCCTAATCTCCATCTACTGGACATCCCAAATAAAAATGGGTGCTCTGAAAAGCGAGGCCCGCTAAGGACCGACCTTCTCTGATACTATTTTTTCACGAACCACCCTGGGTCGACCCTGAACCGATCACCTGAGCCGATCTGCGACATGACCTGAGTGGCGTTCCCAATCCTCCCGGGCTGGTGACAAGTGCCAGGGCATCAACAGAGGCGGTGGGAATGATTTTTCCCAATAATAAATAAATAAATAAATCAGGAGAAATAAAACAGAGAAGCTCAGAATAAAAAGACAATGTAAAGAAAATAAACAAGAAAAAAAGAAAAATAAAACTAACCGAAAGAGACAAACACTATCTCCGTGGGACCTCACAGGTCACTCTCCAACTCACAACCAAACGTCGCCCAAGGCGAACACACCCAAGTTGTAGCCTGCATAAACACTAAAAACAGAAAAAGAACTATAGGTGTGAGTATTAAAACTCAGTAGGCTATCCCAATATCTATTCTCAATGCACTACCTTTAAATAAAGAAATTTACTAATTCCAGGTTTGAACTAAATATAAAAAATATTGGTTTTCACACACACACACTTTCATTTCTAAAACAAGTATCAGTCCATTGACCTTTTTAATTTTAAAATAAGTTTTTAATGTTTGAAAGGAATAGGTGCATTGAATTTTAAAACATTTTTGCGGACAATTAGAAAACCAAATTTAGTTATTATCCAAAAAGTAAAACTACATAACACACAAAACACACCAAGGGAAATAGAAAAAGTGGCACACAGGGCCCAACAACCGAACTAGACCTCTCAATCGTCCACCACATACAAATAAACACTAAAAGAAACATGGGTCGAACCTAGGAGATCGTGAACAATCCAGAACGTACTATACATCTGACTCATCCTGAAAGCATGCTCTAACTAGATGACGTCATAACACCCTAATGCTCGGCACAACCCTGCATGGCCTAACCGAGGGGCCCAATCCCCATAGCATCAATAACTCAGTATTCCCCTACTATGGGGCCACTAGCCAGTGCGTAATCTAAACTAGTGCAGCAATCGTTCTCCGAAGATTCACTCACTATGCCAGGTTCTCATGTCAACACATACAATAAAAAGGGGTGCGTCCACAATGTAAATCATTCAGTCACGATACACAAATATCACAAAAAATTCACGCAATCAACATAAACCAAAGAACACACCTTACTAACCCTAAAGTGAGTTTTTCCAAAATAATTTATTTTATTAAAGTGTCAAACGTGCCTTCACCAACTTTAAAGAAAAACCTCATTTTTCAGGAAAACCTGAAACACTTGTTCAGAAGAAACCATTTATCTTTAAATCCATAACCACATTTGAAATTTTGTGAATTATGTTTAAAGTCCAAATGGGCATTCATTCAATACTGGGTGTCCGCTTGTCAAGAAAATGTTTCAAGTGTTTGGTATAAAATAAACGCCACTTTTCACACCAAATAATCATTTAAAAATTAATTATCTTATTTTATTCCTCATTCATTAAAATTAATAAAACATCAAGCAATTAATAAATTCTAAATTTAAAGGTGAGTGCAGTGGGGGACCTACCTCAACTCGTAGCCTGGTTATAATGATGATGTGGTATGTCCCAACTTGCGCATAAGTACGCACCACTTGCCGATGACCACAACATCATGGAAAAACCTTTTGCAACACGGTGTAGCAATTAGAAAAACAATAAAATCCCATAAGCATAGACTTCAAAAGATATAACGAATAAATAGCGCAAAAAGTCACCTCAACAACGGAGCAGGCGAGACGAGGTGAACTCAAACTGCTCGCCTTCAGCGGCGGGCGATCGTCGCATGCCCAGTTGATAATAAGGCGCGTGCGCGTGGCTAGGAAGAGCGTGCAGCCGGTCGTAGGGTCGCACCACTACGCAAGAGGTTCAACGGTTGGATCTGCGGGGAGGCAGGGGGTCACCAATTAGAGTAGGTACGGTCGAAGATTGTGGTGGCCAGACAAATTTCGACGAGGATGCGGCCTGGCTGTCCAGTTAGGGGCGCGGCTGGGAGAGCGCGTGACAGCCCAAGGGGGAGGCACGCCATGAAGTCGGAGAGGATGCGAAGTCTGAAGTTGTAGTAGGAGATTCTAGACACCATAAGGCTGGAGCAGGCAAGAGGCACTGGTGATGGCCGGGCTGGCGCTGTACGGGGCAAGAGACCGAGGGAGGCAGCGGGAGAGGGATATGGGTGGTCGGGCGGCGACCTACTAGAAACATGATCCTTCTTGGGGGCGCTACACCACTACAAGCTCTGGCCGGAAGCCTGGCGGAGGCAGGATAAGGTAGGGAGGGAGACTGTAGAGCGCTGCAGGCAGGGGAGATGAGCCGGATGGGGAGTCGGAAGCAGGAGGCACCAGACAAGGCTGCTACGGGAGGAAGATGGCACTGGGGGCATCCAGGCTGGCTAGATGTGACGTTGAAGGAGGATGAGTGCAAGGGAGGCGCTGGATCTGGCTGCTGGGTTCTGCTGCATGGGAAGGCACGGCTGGCGGTTGGGTAGCAGGAGGCAGGCGAGGTAGAGGCGGGTTGAGGGTTGCAGGTGGCACAGGTGAGCCGGAAGCAGGGGCTGGGCGGCTGGAAGGCACTATGCAGCGCCAGGAGTAGGGGGGAGACCCAGATCTGGCGGAGGCATAGAGGCGTCCAAACAGGGGGGGAGCCAGAGCCGACGGATGGAGGCCGCTGGTCCTGGGCGACCAGGGAGACGGTTGAGCGTGGGAGGCCAGCTACTGGTGCGGGAGACTGCAAAGGGCTGCTGGGCAGCGTGCATGGTGGCATGAGGGTGGTGCTGCGGGGCAGAGGCACAGGGAGGAGGCACTGCAGGAAGGCGGAGCGAGGGTTCTTGGTGCGGGTGAGAAGAAGATGAGGGCGGGGGGACAAACGCGTGGAAAAAAGAGAGAGGAGAAGAAAGTAAAAAAAAGGATAGAATAAAAGTGAATAATAATATATAATGAATAATAATAATAATAATAATAATAATCCAATAATAATAATAATAATAAAAACAATATTATAATTTATTATTATTATTAAACATTTTATAAAATTATTTTAAATTTAATTTATTCCTTTAATTTTATCATTTATCTAAATAGGTGGGCAACCGCGCACTCACCCGGTCCGAATGCATGATTGGACTAAATGCGCGGTGACCGCGCACCCACCCAGACCGAATGCGCGGTGACCGCTAGCAGTGCGATGACTGCGCTCTGGTCCGAGACCCACTGAAAACATCAAAACTTCAAAAATTCAAACCCGGACCCAAACCCGACACTACCCAGAGTCGCAGGACCGAGAAAAGAATAAAAACATGGGTGTCCGTGGTCGGGGTGTGGCATATTGTATTAAATAATTGTTTTCAAATGTGATTTTATGTGATAGAAATTGGATTTTAATTATTGTCATGGATTTTAGAAATTCATGTTTGGTAATTTTATATTGGATTTCACAGAGTGGGTGTGTATGTTCTTTTATGATAGTAGCATTATTTTACTACGTATAAATTTCCCCTAGAGGGTATTTACATTTTTTTTGGATATTACTTCTTTCAATAAGCTATTTTTTTCAAGGTATTTAGAAGTGATTTGATATTTAGTTCCTAATTTATTATTTATCATGTCATATAATTGATTTATCACATCATATTGTTTTTGTGATTGGTACACTATGAACAGATTGAGAGGTTAAGACATATACTGCATTATATTATCACATGCTAATATTGTTCTTATAGTGATGTTTTGATCCAAATCTATTGTGGAGTAATCCCAATTGAATCTAGGTGAGGATATGTTGGGGCCTTCTATTTTGGATGAACCATAGATCAAAAATTGGTCCATGTATCGTATTGTCTGGGACTATTCCACATTCATTCATTTTATTATTCCCATGATTCTAGATAACTTATTTTGGCAACATTCTTTCCCTGTGTCCATTGGTTCAATAATAACCATTGGAACCCTTGCTTGTTTATGTTTATTTATTTTATTTCCATTTCATTATAGTTCAATGTTTCTCTGATCTACTATTCCTTCTTTATTGGTTCATTTATTTATTGGATTTTAAGTGTCGTTTGGAAATTTTATTTCTAATATGGGATTAAGAGTTGATTTAATTTGATTATTTATAAGAAAAATCAATGATTAATAAAATGGAGTCTAAGTGATTATTTTCATTTAAATAAAAATAAAACGGATGTTTTTTATTGATTAAGGAAATGTTGTTTTTTCATTATGTAATATTTTCTGAAATAATTATTTTTGTATTGTGTTTCAATCTATCATTGACAAAATTTAATTCTAATGCAATAGAATAAAACCATTTATAAAATAATTCTGGTAATGGTTTTTCTCTAACCATTCCCACATCATTAGTTTATAAGGATCTTATGATTCATTATTGGTTCCATAACATGATATCCTTTGGGTGTTCGGGAAATTTGGATTTTGATTGGAATATGAGGTTTTCATTAATTATCATTTATGTTATTTATATTAGTTTTTTAAAATATTTATCTAACATGCATCATATATCCTCATACAATTATTATTCTCATTACATTAACTCAAGTATTAACTTTTTTTCCATTGATGAGCTGCTCAAACTGTGGTGATTATCCCCATCCCAATGTGATTAAAAACATGCCTCATGAATTATCATGAGTTTTTCTGGGATCCTAGTGTGGTGAAGAATAAGTTTGGATTAAGATAGAAACTATTTATGAAATGACCATTGATTTACTAAGATTATTAATATAATGTATATACATATATAAACCATAAATATTTATGTAAAAGATAAAAATAATCCTATCATTATTATAAAAAATGAAATAAATGAGTGTACTAATTTGATAATGTAATAGCCTTTAAGAATATTTGATGAGTAAGTTGATAATATTACTTTTATGACAATATGTGTAAATAAAATATATAACCGATAATGAAAATGATAAATAAAATACAATATATTTTAAAAATTTTGTTCCCTCTTCGAGATATTCCTTAAATGATATATTTTTAATTAATGAAGTTGCAGAGTAAATGTAGAATTTGGTCAAGTAATTTAGAAAAATATATATGGTCAACTAATTACATAATATAAATAGAAATATATATATCATAATTTTAAAATAAGTGAAAATTTAAACTTAATTATTATGGTTTTAGTTAAAAAATAAATAAATAAATTTTAATTTTAATAGAATCTATCATGAAGCATTCATATAAGTATTAATTAAAATATTTTAGAAAAAAAGAGTTTGTAATGAATCAAACCCTTGGGGAACACCTGTCGATCCGAAAACTAGTAGAAAATCTCTTGGTACACCTCTATAGTTCAAGGGCTATAGAGAAGATATAATATGAAATAAATATAATGGGAATCCATTTCATAATGTACCAATATAAACACATCATAAAATCTCTATCCATAAGTGAAAAGGAATAATAAATAAAGGAACTAACATGTTGAGTAAAAAAAATACTATAATAAAATTTCTAGATTAAAAATTGGCGTGATCATGCAATCAAAACTATAAAGGCACAAACACAAACCCACCAATATAATATTTCTCAATATTAATAGAAAATATTTGAGACAGACTAGCTCATGGTTTCCAATCTCAACCACCGTATATAGTGTAGGCACCCGAGCATCACTTTTCTCTTAGGATATATGCATTGATATGTGTGTAATATTCATAAAAAAATTGGAGGGAAAATCCTATATATGGGTTAATATATACATACATAGTTTGGAACCCTATAATATAAAGAAGAAAAAATATAAGGGATAATAAAATTAGTTATCTCAACAGATATAAATAGAGAAAGACAACCCATAAATAAACACACACACACACACACAAACAAACATATATATAATCATATAATAAACCCATATGATAGAGAAAGGTAACCTCTATATCAAATAATATTATAGTAAAACAACTCTTCTTGTTGCTCCGATGGTCCATCAATGATGTCCTACGTCTCATGTGTTTGTTGGAATATGTCATAAAGAGGGATTGCACATCACCACTACTACACACCCCAAGAGAGAGAAATATACAAAATATAGAGGAACCACACTCGTGTAGTGGACTACTATCTCTATATCTAGAAATAATAGTAGGGGGACTTATGAATTGATATGATAAGGGAGTACCATCACCATTAATAGAGTACCCACACCCTAGATTGATAGGGGAGTATCATTTTTATCTAAATAGGAAGTATGTGGGCACATGCCCTGGTGCGATAGGGGATTACCATATCTGAGGACAGAGGAAACATATGACCTCAGTAGATAATAGTTGAGGGTTCCAAACCCTAAAGCTACACAACACGGCAGGGGGAGTCACTACACCCATGGAGAACCCTCACACCACCTATTCTCGAAACAACATGTGAGTTCCTATCCTCTATATAGACGAATCAAACTATCTACAATATAGGGGGAGTAACATCTATATCCTTAGGAGTATTATAGGGACCCATTACCTGATGGGACAGGGAACTGCCATCCCTATGGATATTGGACCCACGCCCTCATGTGACATGGTTGAACCACCTATACCTATAATAATGAGTATAGGGTACCTGCACCTTTTTGCAAAAGGAGAGTACCACCACATCCTAAAAAAATATTGAGGACCCTTAAATTGGCGTGACTTGGGAGTACTATCTCCATCTAAACTCCCAAGTGATCAAACCTGATCACCACCCCCATCAAGCATCTCTTGAAGAAGCATCACAATCATAAAATTTTGTATCATATCTTAAAAAACACTATAAAGGATACTATCATATTCTACCAATAAAATGTACATTATAGGGTAATTGTGGTCCAATATATGAATCCAAATGATATATATACTATATAAAAATTTTATAAAGGGATGTACATGAGATATATAGTATCCAAAATATGTGTTTCCACACCTTTTGGCCAATCCAAGAGTCATGTGGACTTGTCTTTGGGGCCATTTGTCTTTAAATGGCATATAGGTAAGCCACACATCATTAACCAAACACCTTGGGCCTACCCAATTGCTTCTGGTTGTGACTGTGTCTATTAGGACATGTCATGTACCTGTCTATGTAAATGGTTTTTCCTAGATAATAACACATTCCCGTATACTACCACAGTACACTGCATGTCATCCCCCATGGGGTCCCATGGACTAAACATATGGAAAAGGCCTATATACATTAGGAGAGTCACATGGAATGTGATCTAATTAATTTTCCGACAATCCTATCAACCACAGGTAGAATACTACTAGACATGGGTTCATCCCCGTAAACACTGTGTTGTCAGAATTTTCATAGAATGTAATGATATTTATGAGGATGTAAGATCCATGTTTATATCCACAATTATAACATTTTTACCACCCAAACTCGATGGAGTGTGTCTTCAGCTATTGTTATTGTCCCTCTTATGGATGGAGTTCATATTCTGATATGTCATGATGGTCTAATGTGCATCCTACAAGCCTCTCATCACCCAATGGTCATCCTAGAAAAAAATATCTATGGGAATAATCACCCATATCCCAAAAGAAATCTTGATCTATCCACAATTTATTTTCCCAATAATAATATTTCCATCAATAGGATGTGTATGGGTTTGGTTACACTTAAACACTCTTTATCAAGGTCGAACCTTGACCCCATACTACAATGATAATGAATGTGATGACTGAAGAGTGAAAAAACATAAAAATGTTGTAAAACCATATTTGACCCAATTTTATTAGTCAAATATTTAAAACATGAATTACATAAAATATTTCATTTAAAAATGAAAATATAAATTGGTTTAGCAATTTAAATGCAGCAATGGAATCATGTGAACTATGTGAAACTAACATTAGTTGATATGAATATAAAATTCATGTTTAAACAATTTAATCAAAAGGGATGAAACCATAGATGAGAAGTCATACCATGATTGTGGATCGATTGTTGGTGTAGAAAGCATTCTCCGGATATGGGGAAGATCCACTATGTTTTTTTTCACTACATCCACATCAATTGGGACTTCATTAGACATTTGATGATGATCCGCCAATGTAGAATGTTCTCTAAATCCCCTCATATCATGAATTTGTTATGAGAATACCCTTAGATAATCATCATAACTGTGTATTTATAGTTTATTTACATTGGCCCATTAATAATAAATAATTAATTAATTTATTTCTATTAATTATATAAACCTTCCATTGGTTTCCTTGACTACATTTATGGTGCCTACTAACATTAGGTCACCCCAAGTGTAATGTACTTATTAGGTTTAAACTTTGGCCTACTGTATTCGGTTTGAGACTATTTTTAAGAGTTGATCTATTATTTAAGAAAAATATAATGTTCATGAAATTAATTTAATTAATATTTTCATAATATTAACTCCGGGACCAACGAACCTTCGAATACCATGCTATATAGAAACCTATCTCTAAAAGTCTTCCATAATATATTTATAATTCAAAAAAGTAAAATAAGGTGACTACATTAATCCATATATAATGGAATATCATCCATGAATATAAAAATCTAAAAATTGTCTAGGGATGGAAAGCTAGAATCTAGCACTCTCACTCCCAAATGTTCTCTTGTTTTTTTACCATACTTAAAAAAGACAAGAACCAATGAAATTGTCCATCCACACAAGGCCATATACTTCTGATACTCAATTTTTTATCAGGTTCTCCATTAATTATTTTGAATTATCTATGTATAACTCTCATCAGCCAATAACATGCATAGGATTATACAAGTATCTCATAATATGTTATACATGGATGACTTTATGCGCTTTCACCAAATATGAAGGTATAGATATTCAATAACAAACCACATAAACCCTTTACTAGATTTTTAACAACCTTATAAACTGTAGTGAATACATGCTTCCTCGACCAAAGTTCATAAACATCATCATGGGGACACTCATACGAAAAATGTGATCTCTTTGTTCAAAATCATAGGCATTAAAAATCAATCACTATAATATTTGTATCATGTTTGGGATATCATCATATGTTCACTGATCACATAAACCTTATTAATCATTTTTCACACTATCTATGGACCAAAAATTAACGTCTCCATGATAAAAGTACAACCTACGAGTGATTTACATGTTTCTATATAATGGACTTCAGGATTTGGAATAATGATAGTTAACTAATAGCTATGATGAGTAGAAAACATTCCCAATGGTAAGAGATCGTCACAAATCTATATAAAGTATAACAAACAAAACGCACTATATCCTATAACATCGTGATAGTTCACACATATTGAACGTCGTTCTGTATGTGAATGGTTGTAATCATTGTTAACTAGGATAGAAATTATTTTTACATTTGTCTCTAAACCCATTATTGGATATACTCATCACGGTCAGAGAAAATAACTAAGGTAACCACATGTAGGTTTGTGATATTTTGAATTTAAAAGTACCATAATATCTCTATGAAGATGTAAAGACCCGGAAATTTCAAGGAAATTTTTTTCTTAATTGCTTTGGAATTTTATGGGTCCACAGTTTCTGATGGCACCTGATTCCGAGGCCCGGTATCAATTTCCGAAGTTTAGCTCGGGTACGTTCAGTGAATGAACGAGCTGGTTTTTCTATATTTTGAACCGGTGCTCGGAATTGAAATATGAGGGCATCGATGAACTCGCAACGCTTGTAATTGCTTAAGGGGAACTTTACCGCAATTGCGTTTGTGCGGGTGGAGATGTTAAAAATTGTGGATTAAATGAGGAATGAATAAAATTGTGAAACAATTTTATTTTTAAGTCTAAGGTGGTTTTATCCTACATGGGGGAGTTGGGGTGGCCCCTAACTACCCATGTGAGGATAAATGTTAGGTGGGGCCCACACGAGCCCCAACCTTTCACATTCACATAACTCAATTTAACTCTCATAAACTCCCACCTTTAATTATGCAATAGTAGGGGTTGTCTTCTTTGTTTAAATTCCTGTTTATCTTTGTTCTCTGTCGATGTATGGCTGTCTGTTATTGTCATAAAGAGAGAAGATCAGATCACACAAACACAACCGATTATCCTCCCATTTTTTTGTTGATTTCGTTGTTGTTTGAAGCGAAGGCGGAATGGTGCCGTTGAACCGCGTGGATATGAAGAAGACCGTGGCCAGAGCGGGCCGCAATGACGGTGTGCAGCGCCGTTGCGCTGCGCCGGTGAGGCCGAAGGGACCACAGCCGAAGCGGGCCGCGACGGTGGTGCACGACGCCGTCACGCCGTGCCGGAGAAGATGAGGGAGGCTGCGGCCAGAGTAGGCCGCCACAGAGGGGCGTGGCTCCATCGAGGCATGCCAGAGAGAAGAGCCGCGGCCTAAGGCCGCGGCGGGCCAACAGGGGAAGCCGGGCTCGGCCGGCCGCCAGCGCTTCAGGAGGCGGGACCCCCGTGGGTCCCGCGAAAGCTCACAACCGGCCATCCATTAAGGCCAGCCATTACCCGAAACATGGGGGGGGGGTGTATATCCCCCCCTTTGACCTGCCTATGGCGGACCCCACCAGGGAGCTGCCGTTTCCGAAACAAAGGGGGCCGCTCCCCCTTCGCACCCCGCTCGGCCGACAGACGAGCCACGACCGACTTCCGAGCCGGGTCACCCGCGCCGGGCTGGGTTACCAGTGCCGGGCTGGGCCGGGCCGACCCATGGGGTATTGGGCCGGGCCGACCCATGGGGTATTGGGCCGAGTCAGACCGGGGCCGAACCCCCTATGTTCAAACCAGGTTTGTCCAAACGCCCATATCTTGGGCTATAGACCTCCGATCGATGCACCATCAGTTGCATAGGGATCCTTAGATCGAGGCAGTCATTTAGGTATATTACACTCAAGATTTCGGGAAATTTTGTGTAAGTCCAGGTTGGTCCGAACCAGAAACCAACTGGGCCCTTAGAGCAGAAACGCTTATAACTTGAGCTCCGGACGTCTGATTGACGTAACATCAAATTTGTTGGATTTCTATTGAGGAGACGATTATTTTGGTATACTTCACATGAGGTTTGGACCCAGTTGGAGTATGGCCGTGTTGGATTATACATGAAATCCAACCGGGCCCCTGGAACAGAAAAGGCGATATACTTTCAGATCGGACGTATGTTTGACAAATCGTCAGCGGATTTGGTAATCTCATTGAGTAATGGTCCCTTTGAGTATAACCTATGAGAGTTCGGGGTACAATTGAGATACGGTTGGGTTGGTTCGTACATAAAACCAACCGGGCACCCGAGACGAAAAGGCTAATAACTCACAGACCGAGCATTCGATTGACGTGCCATATTTTGCGTTGAAACCCCTATGACGAGGCAGTTCTTTGAGATACTAATTCAGGGGACTTTAAAAAACTTGGAGTGTCGACCATTAGCTCGTGAAGCGGATCCTCCCGGAGACGAGCATATGGAGTACGATGACCTAGTAGCTGGATGAGACCTGATGACTGCTTGTATAATTCGATTCAGAGTGACTTGTTTAGCCCAGTGGAGAGCACTACTTTGTGAGGTAACAGACCCATGGCAGAAGAGCACTACTTTGTAAGGTGACAGACCCACAATACTCGACAGGAGGAGTACCTTTGTAGGCTATGAGGGGGAGCAATACTGTGTGAGGTGGCAGACCCATGGCAGGGAGCACTACTTTGTGAGGTGGAAGACCCGCGGTACTCGACCGGAGGAGTACCTTTGTAGTCTAAGGTTAGTGAGTAGCGCCTCGGAGTCATGAAAGGTCTATTGTACTTGAAAAAGTAGGAGTTCTTCAGAAGTTTTGGTTTCGATATCGTGAAACAAAATCCCAGTTTGAGATGAGTCAATGAACTTTGTGTTTAGCTCTTGATTGAGATGGGTTACTTGATAGCTTAGGTATATGTTTGGGCATATACCTAAGTAGTGGTTAACCATTGATTTTATATCTGTGTGATACCTCACGATTGAGATGGGTTACTTGATAACTTAGGTATAAGTATGGGCTTATACCTAAGTAGGGGTTATCTGTTGAGACTCTTCTTTGTGGTTATTCTTGTTGGATTAGTGAGACCCTGAGGGTATCGGGGTCCCTACTGAGTATCGTTACACTCACCCCTGCATGGGCTATGCCCACACCTCATTGTGTTGGATGCAGACAATGGACATCACTGTCAGAGATCTAGAGTACTAGGACTGGACGGTACCCGGAGGTGGAACTCACGACGAGTCAGTACCTGGAGGTGGAATTCACGACGAGTTGGTACCCGGAGGGGGTTGACGGACGAGGGCGCTAAGGAGGCTATCTGAACCTACCCTTCATCTAGGATTCGAGGTGGATGACCCAGGAGCTGCTTCTATCATCCAGTTGTTTGTCTTTTTTGTTGTACTTTCATTCAGTTGTAGCTGTACTTTTCAGTTGGGTTTGTATTCTGGCCCTTTTACCTTTCAGAACTTTCTTTTGTACTTAGTGTGTTACTTCCACTTGTACTCTGGTTGGACGTGTTTATGATTTATAAAGGCAATTCCTTCTCAGATAATGGGATTTATGCCTTAGG
This sequence comes from Viscum album, assembly GCA_963277665.1. NCBI lineage: Eukaryota > Viridiplantae > Streptophyta > Magnoliopsida > Santalales > Viscaceae > Viscum > Viscum album. Next base: position 472,076,962 of record OY728141.1, on the reverse strand, counting down.
TGCTAGTCCCCAGCCCTTGGCCTATGGAAGGTGGGATTGGGGTAGTCACGACACGGGACCCGAGGACGGGTTGTGACAAATTGGTATCAGAGGACGTCGGTTCTACCACAGAACTTAAGACTCTGATATTTCTTTTCTGTGAAGCAATAGTGTTAAGGTTACTATGTGTGGTCTTCAGTTCAGGGAGTCCTGTTTTGGTACGGGCGGCAGACGTATCCATACACCAGGACCCTGACTTATGATTTCTGACTAAGTGCACGAAAACACGGATTGCGTGTGTGTTTTAAAAAAAGTTTCTTTTAAGTCAAATCAAATCAGGTCAGCTCACCAGGTTTAATCGTTTGACCGTGTCGCATCTGTTATTTCAGGATGCCACCCCACGGATGACCAGCTAGAGCCCTGAGAGTTGTACGTACTGAAAGGCCGCCGAGCGACGAGGCCTCAGTATAGGGATCTCATCCAGTTGAGGCACCAGCAGAGGCACCAACGGTACTACCACCCATTGGGCCACCGATGCCACCAGCCCTAGCAGTAGGCAATGCATGCCGCTTGAGCACGCTGCATGAGTTCTAGTGCCAGAGGCCACCTAGGTTCTGGGGAGAGATGGACCCACAGGAGGCTGAGGATTGGCTGGAGGCTATGGTGAGAATATTTAGGCTAGTAGGTACACCAGCAGAATTTATGGTGATCCTTGCTGCCAGATTCCTTCAGGAAGCAGCAGACAGATGGTGGATCCTGATGCTCCAGATGCATGATGAGACGTCACTTCTATGGGAAGACTTTTAGAGCCTGTTCCGGGCAGAGTTTATACCAGCCACCCTTCGAGCGGTGTGGATACAGAAGCTAATTCATCAGCAGCAGGGCATCATGAGTGTAGCTCAGTACTCAGCGAGGTTCACAAGCCTCTCATGCTACTCTACATACATGGTACGAGACCTGTTCTTCAGGGCCTATACCTTCGAGTAGGGACTGAGGCATGATATTAAAGCTTTGAAAATCCCTCTCAGCATCCCAACTTAGGCAGGGGTGTTGGAGCGGGCCCTCTTAGTAGAGAGTTTCCTTGCTGAGTAGAATCCAGCAGCGGGACCCACCACTAGTCGACTTACAGCGGAGTCTTCTGTAGCTGGCAGTAGACAGACGACGCAGAGGTCCAGGAGGGCCAGACCTACTGGTGGTTGATCGTATGACTCAGGATCGGTAGTGCGAGGAACCAAGGGTAGAGACAGAGCCAGACCTGCCATGCCGTGTTACACATGCGGTGGACATGGTCACATGGCTCCTGACTATATGAACCACTGCTTGGATGATCAGCAGATAGATGGAGAACCTCCCAGGAAAAGGCAGAGGTTCGATCGAGGCAGACCGCAAGGAACAGGAGGCAGAGGTAGAGGAGATGGCTGTGCAGATGGAGGTGGACGATGCTTCGAGGTGTTGCCACCACCACCACCCGGAGGACCACCCCGACCACAGAGAATGTGTGGATATGGGAGAGCTCAGCTTCATTCAACTGAAGCATATGACTACAAAGCTCCAGAAGTAGGTGGACATGAGCAGAACTAGGCATGGAGACCCCTGTTCTTGGGGTTTTTAGTTTCCATGTTGTCGCTGTTGTGTTTTCTTTGTGTCTTGTACTACGACCTGCAGTAATAAAAGACACCTTTCTTTGTGACATTTACTTTCCTATCCTCTCTGTATGGTTGATACTAATATGTTCCGGTTTAAAATTATTGACTTGATCCTCACTTTAGATATACCTACTGGAGGAGACCCAGTGACCACACACTACTACCGATAGTGTGACTCGACCCTTAGAGGTGAGAGTAACGGTTGTATCTCTTGGTAGTAGCGTCGAGGCCTTACTACATCGTCCATGGCATGAAATAGTACTGTTCATGTCAGGATTTACTAAATTAGGCAAATAACATGGTTCATCCAGGGGATGAGACCAGATTTCTCTTTTCGGCAGAGGAGAAATCTCAGCAGCTCTTGAAGAATGTAAACAATGAATGGTGGAGATGGGTTCTTATAATTGGCTAGTCTCACCCATTGTTCATTGAGAGAATGGTTTACGGTTCTCTCCATCTCAAATAGTCTCAGGTGTATCTACTCTCAGAAGGACATGAACGTGAGACAACAATGATGGCTTGAATTCCTCTAGGACTATGACTTCATGATAGTTTATACTCCTGGTGAGGGGAATATTGTAACAGATTCTCTTAGTAGGAGATCGGGAATTCAGATGTTAGGAGTGGCGAGACAATAGCTGGACGCATTTCAGATATCCTTTGTGGATAGTGATGGAGTCAGCACGTATAGAACCAGAGATGGTTTAGGCTACGACGGAGAAGGTGAAGATCATCAAGAAGTGAATGAAGACTGGACGGAGTAGACTGAAGTCATATGCTGATAGGAGACAACACCACTAGAGTTCGAGGGTGACGACCACGTCTTCAGACGGGTCTCACCTTGACGGGGTCTACGAATATGTGTTCGAGGTGGAAAGTAATCTCAGAGGTTCAATGGACCTTCCAGGTCCCCAACAGAGTAGGAAAGGTGGATTACCTCCTAGCCTTTCCACCTCAGATGCACCAGGTACATGACGTCATTCACGTATCTCAACTGAGGAGATGTGTGCATGACCTATCCGTCATCATCGAACACAGAGAGATGGACATCGATGATGGGGAAACTTTCATGAGGTTCCAGTAGAATTTGAGGATCCACATGAGCGGGTCCTACGGGGACGGTCGATTCCTCTTGTGTGCTTTCGTTGGCAGCACAAGAACCTCCAGGTGAGCACATGGGAGCAGGAGGCTCAGATGCGTGCTCGGTACCTCCTTTAGTTTTCCTAGTTTGTGTTGTAGCTTTACGGGGATGTAAATCCCTGAGGTGGGAGTAATGTAAAGACATATAAATTTCAAGGAAATTTTTTTCTTAATTTCTTTGGAATTTTACGAATCCGTATTTTCTGACAGCACCTGATTCTGAGGCCCAGTGTTCCCGAAATCAATTTCTGAAGTTCAGCTCAGGTACATTCAGTGAACGAACGAGCGAGTTTTTCTATCTTTTGAACCGGTTCTCGGAATTGAAATCTGAGGGCACCGATGAACTCGCAATGCCGGTAATTGATTAAGGGGACCTTTACCGCAATTGAATTTGTGCGGGTGGAGAAGTTAAAAATTGTGGATTAAATGAGGAATGAATAAAATTGTGAAACAATTTTATTTTTTAAGTCTAAGGTGGTTTTATCCTACATGGGGGAGTTGGGGTGGAACCTAACTACCCATGTGAGGATAAATGTGAGGATAAATGTGAGGTGGGGCCCACATGAGCCCCAACCTTTCACATTCACATAACTCACTTTAACTCTCATAAACTCCCACCTTTAATTATGAAATAGTAGGGGTTGACTTCTTTGTTTAAATTCATGTTTATCTTTGTTCTCCATCGATGTAGGGCTGCCTGTTATCATCGTAACGGGAGGAGATTAGACCACACAAACACGACCGATTCTCCTCCCCTTTTTTTGATCTTCATTGTTGTTTGAAGAGAAGGCGGCGCGGTGCCGTTGCACCATGCGGGGATGAAGAGGACCGTGGCGGTGGTGCGCGGCGCCGTCGCACGGCGCCGAAGAAGCCGAGGGAGGTCGCGGCCGGAGCGGGCCGCGGCGGAGGGGCGCGGCGCCATCACGCAGCGCCAGAGAGAAGAATCGTGGCCTAAGGCTGCGGCGGAACAGCAGGGCCAATCGGGCTCGGCCGGCCGCCGACGCTCTAGGAGGCGGGACCCCCACGGGTCCCGCGGCAGCTCACAACCGACCGACCATTAAGGCCGGCCGTTACTAGAAATAGGGGGGGGGGGTGTAACCCCCCCTTGACCTACCTAGGGCGGACCCCACCAGGGGGTCGCCGTTTCCGAAACAAAGGGGGCTGCGCCCCCTTCTCACCTCGCTCAGCTGACAGCCGAGCCACGACCGGCTTCGGAGCTGGGCCGCAGGCCACGCCGGGCCGGGCCGCGCCAGCTGGGCTGGGCTGTGCCAGCCGGGCCGGGCCACGACCAACCGGGCCGGACCCAGACTTGGGTCGGGTCGACCCAGTTCGGGTCGACCCAGGGGGTATTGGGCCGAGTCAGACCGGGCCCTAACCCCCTATTTTCGGACCAGGATTGTTAAAATGCCCATATCATGAGTTACAGACCTCCGATCAATGCACTGTTAGTTGCGTAGGGATCCTTGGATAGAGATGGTCATTTCGGTATATTACACTCAAGATTTTGGCAAAGTTTGGGTAAGGCCGGGTTGGTTCGAACTCGAAACCAAACGGGCCCTCGGAAAGGAAACACTTATAACTTGAACTCCGGAAGTCTGATTGACGTACCGTCAACTTTGTTGGATTCATCTTGATGAGAAGGTTCTTTTGGTATACTTCACTCGAGGGTTGGACCCAGTTGGTGTATGGCCAGGTTGGATTGTACCTGAAATCCAACCGGGCCCCTCGAACGGAAAAGCCGGTATACTTTCAGACTGGACGTACGTTTGACAAACTGTCAGCAGCATTGGTAATCTTGTTGAGTAACGGTCCCTTTGAGTATAACCTATGAGAGTTTGGGGTACAATTGAGATACGGTCGGGTTGGTTCGTACACGAAACCAACCGGGCCCCTAGTACAAAAAGGCTAATAACTCACAGACCGGGCGTCCGATTGACGCGCCATATTTTGCGTTGAGGCCCCTATGACGAGGCGGTTCTTTGAGATACTACATCGTGGGAATTCTTGACACTTGGAGTGTCAAATAGTAGCTCATGGAGTAGATCCTTATGGAGATGAGCATACGGAGTACGGTGACCTAGTAGCTGGCTGAGACCTGATAAATGCTTGTCCGATTCGATTCAGAGTGACTTGTTTAGCCTAGTGGGGAGCACTACTTTGTGAGGTGGCAGACCCATGGCAGAAGAGCACTACTTTGTGAGGTGGCAGACCCACGGTACTCGACAGGAGTAGTACCTCTGTAGGCTATGAGGGGGATCACTACTGTGTGAGGTGGCAGACCCATGGTGGGGAGCACTACTTTGTGAGGTGGAAGACCTACAATACTCGGAAGGAGGAGTACCTCAGCAGTCTAAGGTTATTGAGTAGCACCTCGGATTCGTTATAGGGCTACTGTACTCGACCGAGGAGGAGTTCTCTAGCAGTTGTGGTTTCGATATCGTGAATAAAAATCCTGGTTTGAGCTGAGTCAATGAACTTTGTGTTACCTCTTGATTGAGATGGGTTACTTGATAACTTAGGTATATGTATGGGCATATACCTAAGTAGTGGTTAACCGTTGATTTTATATCTGTGTGATACCTCATGATTGATATGGGTTACTTGATAACTTAGGTATAAGTTTGGGCTTATACCTAAGTAAGGGTTATCTGTTGAGACTCTTCTTTGTGGTTATTCTTGTCTGATTAGTGAGACCCTGAGGGTCTATGGGTCCCTACTGAGTATCGTTATACTCACCCATGCACGGGATATTCCCACACCTCATTGTATTGGATGTAGCCGACAGACAATGCTGTCAGAGATCAAGAGTACTAGGACTGGACAATACCCAAAGGTGGACCTCACGACGAGTCAGTACCCAGAGGTGGACTTCACGATGTGTCAGTACCCAGAGGGGGTTGAAGGAAGAGGGCACTGAGGGTGCTTTCTGTACCTACCCTTCAGGTAGGATTCGAGGTGGATTACCCAGGAGATGCTTCTATCTTCCAGCTGTTTGTCTTTTCTATTGTACTTTCGTTCAGTTGTAGCTGTACTTTTCAGTTGGGTTTGTATTCTGGCCCTTTTACCTTTCAACACTTTCTTTTGTGCTTAGTGTACTACTTCCACTTGTACTCTGGTTGGACGTGTTTATGATTTATAAAGGCAATGACTTCCCATTTAACAGGATTTACGCTTTAGGTGCTAGTCGCCAGCCCCTGGCCTATGGAAGGCGGGCTTGGGGTAGTCACGGCACGGGCCCCGAGGACGGGTCGTGATATAAGTCCAGCTCCCTGATAGAATGTTTGTACACCAACTTTGTATGTTGGTCAACTCTCATCTAGATTCTATTATACTCTATTTGTATCCATATAATCCTTAACACTTTGTTAACAGATATACTCTCCCATGTCCACTTGGTGGTCATAAGAGGATTCTACAAACACGTTGTAACCTCATGTTCATAATTTATATACTAACATGTGAGATAATGAGAGATAAACTCATCAATGCTTCACCTTATTCAAACCAAAAAAACCTCACACTAAAGGTATAAGTAAATATTCCTTACACTGGGTTTTGTTTTTAATGAATATTTCTAAAACTCCCACATAACCTCCCCACAAAACATGATAGGAATCATTGTCCATCCCTAGAATAAGAGTAAATAACTCACTCATTCAAAGATTACATATGGTGAATATCCTAAGGATATATTGTCACATTGCACCTCAAATTTGATTTCTCTTAACTAACCCTCCCCCACATGCTATAGAAACATTAGATTAATCACCATTTACTAAGGATAAGTAACACCACACACCTCCACCATGTTCTACAAAAAAAATAAACCAACCTCTTGGATGCATCATCCACCATATGAGAAGGTGACTTCCAACTACGAGTATTAACCACCATGTTTACATTCACATATCTATATATAATATCAATGTAATATTTTTAAATGAACAAAATCCATAAAATCTATCTCATGTTTTGATATATATTCCTGATGACATGCCTTAGACTCTTATCCTTTGTGTAAACAACAATGTTCTCTCCCTGAAGATACTACCTCTACACCCTTAGAGTGAAGACTACCACAACCAACACATGATTATGAATCATGTAGTTCTTAACGTGGATTCTTGACTAAATCATATCATATTCTTTCACATCCTACATCTACACCAACATGTAGCTGATCATAGTTCTAGAGGAATATTAATACACTACATACTCTATTCCACCAAATAATAGACTCAAAATACGAGAACCCGTCAGAATAAGCCTCAACACCTCAAAAGATATTTGACACATCTCATTCTAGGATACCAAATTCCCTTTCCTAATCAAGAGGTGAAAGGGGGATTTAATCTAATATATTTTCTCCCCGAAAATCTTGTAGTTCCCTACCAAGCCAATGAAAACTATGCACATCTCACACACTCTTGGGTGGAACTCAAGAAGGCATTATATCTATCCTCACCAAGTCTATAGCTATTATATGATAAGAGATGGAATTACTGAGAATGTGAAACTAGTGTTTATAGGTCTCAAACATAGTGTAATTACAATAATTATAGTACTCTAGGAAAATTCAATGACCATCATCAAGTTCTCAAAATTTCCCTACTCTGATATAGAGTAGATGTGTGTGTAATGAGATAAGAAATACTAAAATTTATCTATATAATGATTTAAGATCATATTCATCAAATAAATAAACATATAAGGGATATTAGTCACATTTAAAATAATCAATTGGAACTAATAGTGTCTATAGTTATATGGGAATGCCAACATCAAAATATCAGCCTCACAACCCCCTATATAGTCATAGATGAACCTAATAACAATCTATGGGAACCATATAACTTACATCAATTGATCATAGAGGCCATAAATCTTCAGTAAGGGGAAAAAATTATTAATCATGTCCTATTACAGGTTATGATGATCAAAACAATGCATCTAGATCTTTTCTGCCTTTTCATTAAAAAAACTAGAGCTACCTAGGGTGAAAACTAGAACTGATAAAAATATTCTCTCAAAGGTCATCCAACCATACCCCATATCCTGAATATCTATTATCCATAGATGATATGTTAAAAATTATATCAATGAGGCATAATGGTTAAAGTAGGTGAAAAATACTTCTCTCTTATTATATGCAGTCATAGATAATCCTTTGAGAAGTACTTCGTTAAAATGTACCTAATTTAAGGAACCCTGATTCCATAAGATCAAACTATGTTAAGTGGTAAAAAACATACTAATGGGTGATCTATTGAAACTTACTTCATTTAAGTCCCATTTTATATTCTGTTTGATATATTCCACCCATAAAAGAGAATCTCTCCCCATATTTCTGAAGGAATCTCACTCATCTATGGTGATAGTTTAGATGGTCCCGTTCCAAGAAAAACTAGTCCATACCCAAGATGATGTCATAATAACTCATCTTGATGACCAAGAGGTCCCATTAGAAATTATCTCCCCCATGACACATCTCACACTTCATACAGATAAGAGATATAAAATAAGAATTCAATATAGAATCATATTGCCAATGCTTCCAAGATAATATCTCAATTGGGAGCTCCAAATGTTGCATTGGGAGGGAGTAGATGAAAGAATTACTCACATATATTTCAACTTCTACTAAAGAAATGATATAAAAAATATCATTTCTATAATTATCTCATGAGATTTGGGTCATAATCCTCCATAACATGCAGCTTCCAATGACCTAGAACACCATCTCCTTGAGAAAACATGGGCATCCTTGTGGTTGTTTTGGATGTAGCTCATAGCATCACCCTCCACAAGAATCATGTAATTCTATAGCCCCTCACATGCTCCTTTTTCTAATTTCTATCCCATGGGGTTTCCTTATTCTTGCTTAAGAGAACCCTGGTCATAGTGCTTCCTTGGTTATGAGGGTCAATCCTTTTTTTATCTACCATCATCAATATGTCATTTCATACAATTACATTCAATAAGTCCTCATCCAAAGCTTTCAATTAATTACCCTACATTGAGAGACCCTTTCCATATGTGCTATTATATAGCTTCATGACCACATGCATTAGTCTGAGCATGGGAATGCCTCCTGTATCGCGACACCTATTTTATTTCATCCACGGAAGAAAACTAATCCATAAAATTACTAATTATAGTTCTAGGGGTATTAAATCCCTCATATACAACTATAATTACAAATAATTTCTTATCTATCATTCCATCATATGTGGGAATGTACATGTGTTCTACACTACCACTTATGTCTTTGATTAAGCCTTATTCATATATTTATTCTCAGATATAACCATCCCGAATCATGTCAAGGGAGAACTGTGAAAGATAAGTGAACCTAGAATCATAATAGAAACTATAGTTACTCTTAGAAACATCACCAAAATGTCTTGAACATAAATTCATCACAATCTCTACAGGTAATACTCCTCACGAAACAAATTCTTAATGTTGGACCATGACAGTTCAGAATCATCATTTGTATTCATGAATTGAATATAATAGAACCTATATGCCCTATGTAAGTGACTAAATACTAGCTCAATGATCTGATCTATCTATTCTCATAGAAGTTAGAATATTATGATCATCTCCAATCCTACACTACCTATGTATTTAGATCACTGTTGAACATTAACGACCTCTTGTGATGGGACTCATATCGTGAGTAATGCACGCGTGCATCCACATCATTCTCTATAGGAACAATATTTTTTATGATAGGTAGGGGTGATAATACCATCCCACCTGGAGGAATGGTATTATTTTATTTTCACAGAACAATGCCTCACCACTCATTGTATTGTCAACGAAATGGTAAATCAGAAACATTCTGAAATATCTTTATGTAGGCATCATGAATGAAATAAAGATGTACCATACTCATATGAGAATAAATATATGGGTAGATGAATTGATAATGAAAACAAATGGAATAAATCCTATATGATTTTTGTAACATTTTTTCATGAAATCAATGTCTCAATATTCCATGTTTTGAAAAAGTTATTCAAACTACATATAAAATGATACATTGAATTCTTCACAAACACTAGGTTTGATGGCCTAAAAATCACACTAGAGACACTTTAACAACATTACCATAAATTCCAAACCAATCATCAAAAGGAAAAAAAAACTAAACTCATCATCTCAAGGATGAACCACCTCTAATCCCACTCTGTAATGACTTAATAGTTCAAGGACAACATGGTGAGTGGAATAAAAAATCACTATAAACCAAGGCCCACCAAAATTGGCTTGGGACTACCAAAAAATACCTATAATTTATACAAAAAACATGGGGACGTTCCCAAATGAACTATATTCACACACCCAACCATCTCCTTGCAAAAGTGGTCAATAAAAATAAAAAAAATTGATGTTTCAGCTGAAGTATAAACCATTAATTTTAGAACCACCATGGAATAAAAAAAGTGTGTCACTGTGTAATAATATACATAATTTTAAATCAATACTCCCTTCAAAAACTAAATCCCAACCATAAAATAATTGTAACATAAAATAACTGAGAGAGACCAGCTTATGGACTACAATTTTGACCACCATCTGTAGTCTATGTATATGATTATCCCATTTATCCTTGAAAATCACCAAAAAACAGTCTTTCATCTACATATTACATCTCTAGTGTGGGAAAATCACATTTGGGGGTGAGTATATACATAAATAGTTTGATTCCCCATTAATAGAAAATTTTGAAATATAAGACTTGATATAATTAGTCATCTGAACCCAAAACAATAGAAAAAAAACCCAAAAAAACACACAGACACACACACATATTATTATATATATATATACTCATGTAAGAGATGTAGAAGGGAGAAAAGGTGGATATATATCTCACATCCTAGATTATAATGTGTTGTAATCATGATGATCGAATAGTCCACCACTGATTCTCAACATCAAGTATGTTTTTCTGAAGAAGTCTTGAGGGGGTAAGGCACCTCACCACTACTTCACATCTCATGTGTTGGAAATATCCAAAATTTAGAGGGTTTTTTTTCCATTTAGTGGGTTTTTACAATATCTATAATAATATGTTTGGTGGTCTCATTCCCTAGTGTGATAGAATTGTACCATCCTAATAGATTAAGGACATGTTCATTGGTGCAATGGTGGAGTATAGTATCCTATTAAAAAATGAGAATGGAGAACCCATTCCATTGTGTGATTGGGTATTAATATCATCCTGTATATAGGACATATTTATCATCACCATAAAAATAGTGTAGGTTCCTACAACCTAACAATACTCCAGATCCAAGGGATCCACAACTCCATTGGGGGACCTATGCACCCCAAGGTATTAAAAAGATAGATGAGTGACACTAGTGTAGATATATAACTCTCACCCATAGTAGTATAGGGGATGAAAATTTATATATGTATAACATATATTAGTTTTCATGTACCATGATGAAATAGATGAGTATCATCCCCAATGATATAGTACATTCACCTTTATGTGATAGGGGTGTAATGTCTTAAGATGTAATTAAAATTATGGGAGACTTCTTATTGTAATAGTGTAATATCATTCCCATATATAGATTCCCATGACCTTGTGAGGAAGCGGATTACTGCTACTTTCAGAATAAAAATTCATGGATGGTTTTCACCCTAGTGGGATGGGGAGTACCATCACTATATATACTCAATGATGATGAAGCCTAATTTTCACCATCATTAAAAATATCTTAAATTAGTTTAATGATCAAAACATCTCACATAATATCACAAAATACACTATAAAGTTTACCATCAGGTTTTATGTGGAAAAAATCAGGATAGGCTAGTCACGATCCAAAATTCTAGTCCATGAAAAGGATATATGAGAGAAATAAAATATAGAGGTATATACATGGAATGTATGTAGTCTAAATGATGTGTGGCCCCACCTCATTGCCTCTAAATGTCTCATATTGACATGGATTATAGGTCATGTAACTGTAAACAAAAGGTATATAGCCCACACATCTTTCCTTGTGCACCTAGGCCTGACCCTAGTGATCATGTCCATGCCCATGTCATTCAAGATGTGTTCTGTACCAAATCATATAACTGGGAGTAACATCCTATCCCAACTTACCACAAAATTGTTAGCTGGTTCAGGGAACTCATGGACTCATGTATGCCTCCCCGTATGTTATAGGCTGATAACGAGCAGCAACGATCCAATGGTGGTATAGTGGGGAGACTATACAATCATGGTAAGTGTCCCACAATGGTATAGATGGTGTAAATTAATAAATATCACAAAAAAACAAAATTAATAGAAAAAACAATGGATAAAGAATATAATAACTAAATAAAAGTGTCCAATAAAAATTTACAATAATTCAGGTTTGAAATATGATGCTACAAGTATAATCAATAGGAATTAAAAACGTCAGTACAGTGTAATAAAAGAATAACAGTACAAACAATATATTTTTGAGTATCTAAGGAACTAGCTGGGGCCTATACACACAAAATTCATAATATAACAGGAGATAAATCTAGCATTGGAAGTCACATTATTAATAATATCTATACTAGTAATCATAATGGATGTTTGTGTTATAAACATGACCCAAATGTTGCGGGAGATATAAATCACAATATTCCAACACCCATGATGTCTAGGAAATTTTTCTTGTACTATAAATTAGTAAAATATAGGGTTTTATAGAGTATAAATGAAGAGTTATAAAAAATTAAATAATGGAAACATAATCTTTGACCCTAAACAGACACCTATACCATAAAATTAGTTTTAGTTTTAGATGGATTTATAAAAGGATGTACCCTTCCAAGTCATAATGTTTAAATAGTCGAATAAAATAAAATTTACCAATGTAAAAAAGAATAACCCAAGCCTTTTCATTCTCTTAGAGGTCACACATCTATGATTATATATAATCATACTAAAAAATATATAAGTTATATGAAAAAAGAATCAGAAATGCATTCCATTGATATGTTAAATAATTTGGTTGAGTCTCAATCCCATCCAAGGTGATCTAAATAGATTCCCCTTGGTAACTATGGTATATTCGATTAACCCAATAACTCTTCTTCTATACAAGGTGACCTATATGTCATCCCTTGTATCACTTGAGTATGGTTACTCTACGACCATACTGATTATCTCACATAATGGACCTGGTATCACCCATAACATTGAATACCATCATTTCAAAAGGGTCTATCCATTTTTTATCCTCTATGTAACTGGAATCACCAACTCATATAAAAACTACAAAAGATCCCATGCTGTGAAATCCCAAGTATCTCTCCCAACGTGTCGATCCCATCCAACCAAGCATGGAGAGTCTATCATTAGAATTAATTTGGGACCCATTTTCTATGTCGAATTATAGAAATAAAGACATAGTAATCATGTTACATATCTCAAAGCAACATAGTTATATAATTTCATTCTAATAAATAAACATATCAGGCCAAAATCTATCATGTTATTTGTGTATCAAAATTCAAACTATAACAAGGTAAATTTCATTAAACACATACACAATCTCTAGGATATAATATATGATCACTGGGAAACGTTCTTTAATAATTAGCAATTGAAATACAGGAATATAAACATGGAATTAACATGAATCTAATCTCATTTCATTAATTAAATTTAAATGATTCATGATAAAAAGAAGGTCCAAGAATAGAATTCAACTCAATCCATCCGACCAACATGAATACAAATTAAATATATGGAATGTGATTTCTAAGATGAAATATCTCGAATAATAATAATGTAAAAGGTAAGAGGCATGAACTTCAATACAACCAACTATGGTATATGGCCAATGAATATCATCAATAATACTGAGCATAAGGATAAAACAACAAGGTAGTAAATATATATTTATTCAATTAATGACAACAACCCTCATCAAGGGTTATAATTAGGAAACATGAAACGTTTTACTAACGATTCATTTTTCATTATGAAACATTATTTTGAGAGTAATAATCAATTATTGTTAATGAATAATTGATACTAAAAATCATAAATAACTAATTAATTTCCATGCATTATGGAAAAAGTAAGAAATTAATTCATTATTTAGTTAAAAGTGAAAATGGAAACGGATCCTCCTTCAAGAAGAGGAATATAATATAAATACTTTGGAACATCACATTTCTATTAGCATCCACACAAAGATTCTCTTTCCCAAATATGAAAATATGAACCATTTCATATACATAAGGACCCAAAGCCCTGGTGAACTTATTATCATGGCCATCAATATGTACATGGGGGTCCTTACATATATTCATATATATGAATATATAAATTTACACTAACACACATATGCATTTTTTATATATATACATAAGAAAAAGAATCCCCATTTAATATATTTTATAGCCACTACTATTGAATATATATATATATAAAGTGGGAACATACATATTTATATGGATACCCATCCATACATGGGTATGTCAACATCGGATTTGGAAACTCAAACCCACCTCACGAATGACCATGTAGTACGTGAAAAAACCTAGAAACTCAAAAAAAGACCCCAATTACGTTTGGAATGGAAAAATCAGTAGGGGAAAAACTCTCTCATGAAGTGATGACAAGATGAAATTTACCAATATTCTTTTCCTTCAGTGGATAATTTCAAAACACACGCAATGAAGTCCCGGGAGATGCACTGCACACCCTAACAACAGAAGAAAAACCAAAAATCCATTAATCCTAAGACCTAGGGTTTTCCCAAATGGAAACAGGGTGCTGAGAGATAAGATAATAACATGAGAAGTTAAGAATAATGAACCATAGAATCTACCTTTAATAATTTCATAAGAAACCAAAATAAAATAAGGTAAAAATGGCATGGAAATAGGAGGTGGAGATGGGATTCACTCATGACTGAGAGCTCACAGGGTGGGGTAGGTGGATGCATCAAGTGAAATAGAAGTTGAGGGAAGGTATAATAAGTTTTCATTTATTTTTCATTTTATTTTTATTTAATTTATTCATTTTTATTAAAAACCACTATGAATGGTTTGGGTTTCACTATTATCCAAATTTTTCCCCAACCAAGTGATTAATAGTGTGTAGGTACTAAATGTGAGGAAATACCCATGTGGTATGGGGGAATGGTTTGGATAAACCATGCAAAAAATATATTAAAACTTCTGCTCTATTGATTCCAATTTCACAGTGTTCTACTAGGGGATGCATAGATTCCAAAAAATTATGCTCCCTGTTCAGACCTTCCAAACATATTTTTTTTGGGGTTTGGTACTCCCCAATCATAATGGAGAAATAGAGTAACAACTTGTACTAGTACCCAATTAAAAAAAATAGAAATTAAAGTGTTCCAAATATCCGAATTATGTTCTGATTCTCGCTTCGAATAATAACACATATACTAAAAACCAAAATTTTAAAATTCCATCAATATTTCATTTGGACAAAAAACTCAAGTTGCTATAACATACACAACTTATACCTTCTCATCCGCAATATTCCTTGGTTAAATTCATAGAAAATCACTCAACTTACTCTATTCACGAAGTCTCGCTCAAACGGACACATTTACTTTTCAAACACCCATCACATCTCCAAGAATCACATTAATAGATAAAACACAAGCAGTAGAAACTCAAACCAACTACCAATATCCAAAAAAGCATTAAGAAATATATTATCCAATAATCTCAAAAATTATACATGATCTCCATGTCATCTAATTTTTCATCATTCCTATGGTACTTCACCGAAGGTTCTACCATTAATTCCCAATTCTGAATTGTGGTCTCTCTACTATCAAATTTTTTTTTCAACACGTGCTCATAGAGTTCAAATGATTATCATGAACAGGATCTTGAAACGTGATCTAATAAAAGAGATGATTCAAGAATGAAATCTTTTATATGAAACCAGAAGATAAATGGAGAAGCCAATACTAGCTGATAAATATTGAAACACTTGGCATATATGGTCGGTGTATTCCAAAAGTTAAACCTGTAGAATTTTAAATAATGGAAGCTCATTATTTTCATAGATCAGTGTTACAAAATGTTGTAACCATCTTCTAGTAATGTATATATGGAAAGGGATACAAAATATGTAATTCCATGGAATGATCGTAGATGAATTCCTCAATCCAACATATTTCAAAAATAACTTTAAAAACACCCCTTTCGATCCTGGCAAAAGTATAGGATAACAATAAAGTCAACAAATAGTATCCAATGATATCATACTTGTAAAAAAATTGGAGAAAACAACAGAGGAATCAATAAAATACAAAATTCCACAAAACAAGAACATCTATTGAACCATAATGGGAATCCTATTCATGATCAAATAAAAGCAACAACAGGCACCCTTAAGACCATCCATGATGACCCAACTGGGGAATACCACGTATAACCAAGGGCTAACCAGGAATTTAAGAACAACCATGCTTCTATATAAAATACTAAAGAAAAAACCATTAATGAATAATTGAATCTAAATATTCATCATGGAATAATACCAACACTCTCTTAGTGTACCTAGACAATACAAAGATAAGGGAAATGTACATCCTTATAGAGAGAGTACACTAAAAAGATTTAACCAATCCCCAAAAAAGGACCTAAGTTATTCTCTCCATAAAGAGCGTGATATTACATATATTTTTACAAACCAACCCTACAAAATAAATAGTCAAGGAATATCAAAACATTACATGTCAACTCCATTATAAGATCACAGCTACACTCGATGACACATCGTCAAGCTAACCATGAGACTATCACCACCTGAGGAATCCAATGGTCACCTATGAAAAACCACCATGGGACATTCCTAAAAAATGGTTTATTCACATGTTTCATGTATATCAAACCATATCACTAACATTCTCTCATGAATGCAATGATTTAAATTAATGATCGCTAGATACAGATCATTTTCATGTGATTTGGAACACATTGAAATTTTTCTCTAGGTTTTGCTACATCTACTAGGTGGAACAATTTTATCTAGAATTGATGTATAACTCCCCACCTTAATAGTTTCAATAACATTAGATTTAATTGATAAAGAAATATCATTCCATGAGACATGATACATTAACCACTATCCCTGAGTCCTAGAGGTGGTCATCATGATTTAACAGATTTTTAATAGAAAAGATAGAGATAACAAAATGATCAAGATAAATATATTAGATTCACAAAAATATTTATAGATAATGATAATACAAGGAATGTCTGCAAAAATCAATGAATTAGGTGTAAAATTCAAAATAACCGACAAGCTAGTAAACAACTTAATTTCATTTAAACATTAACCCAACCATTGGGATGATCCAAGACCTTTATAAAATCCTAGGTAAACATAAAATGGATCTAACCAGTATTAATGGTGTAAAAATTCATGGTTTGAATGATTTCTACTGAATTTATGTTATTCAATGGATGATTTAACAAGGTGAAGGGTACCACGTATATCAATTCATACTACCCTGATGAGTAAATGATGCATCCTTGATATTATCCATAGGTTCATCGATCATATGCATTAATGTATGTGATGGACCATAATGAGTATTAACCTATGAGTCTCATTACACATATTATTGTAGAACAAGTGAGGACCTACCAAGTCATCCAAAAATGAAATGGAAGAAAAGAAGGGGAAGTGTCACACTGCCAACTATGTGGTATACCATTCCCTAATCTTGTTTATTGTCTTGAAGTAAGAATTTGAAAATTATTATATTCAGATCATGGATCAAACAACACATGACCACCCATCAAAATAGGGTTGTCATTTTGAAATCTAAGAGTCATTCATGGGATAATGACTATGACAACTGGGTCCTGGTGCTAGCACAAACACTCCGCCTTAACATGGTCGTCGGGTCCCGGCCCGCAAGGTACCACTAGTTTCCCCAAAGACACGTGGGGCCTACACCAGGATTCACCCACATGCTTGAACGGGTCATCTGACAAATGACAACCCCCACAGGCCAACACATGTCCTTTCTAGTGTGTTTTTTCCTCACTCACACACACCCTGAGAAACTTCCCTAAAGGTCACCCATCATGATCACTACTCTAGGACAAGCATGCTTAACTATCGAGTTCTAATTAGACAGGATCCCAAATAGGAAGGTGCACCTTGTTGACATGAGTCATATCATTTATTCATTTAACCCTTTATCATTCTGGGGTGTTACAATCACCCCCCCTTTAGTGCACAACATCCTCATTGTGGGCCCTACATCTCAACCCAGGCAGTGCACCGTACTTAAGGCTAGGTACCACCTCTGATACCAAATGTGACAATTGGGTCCCGGTGCCAGCACAGACACCCCGCCTTAACATGGCCGCCGGGTCCTGACCCGCAAGGTACCACCATTTTCTCCACAGACATGTGGGGCCCACCCAAGGGTACACCAACATGCCTGAACGGGTCATCTGACTAAGGAAAGTCCCCACAGGCCAACACATGTCCTTTCCAGTGGGTTTTTTCCTCACTCACACACACCCTGGGAAACTTACCAGAAGGTCACCCATCTTGATCACCCATCCTGTTATGATCTGCTAACGCGGAGGGGGCGGGCCAATCCGAACACGGCCTGATTCCCTACGTTGATCTTGTGGTGTTATTCGACTTGTTGCGTTCTTCGTGGGAGATGGTCCAAAGTGGTAGCGACAGAATCCTGAGGGTCCAGCGTTGAGGGAGGCATCCCGGGAGGACCCCTGACGTAGACAGATCCAATTTCTGACCACCGGAGTGAACCCAGTGGTTCGCAGGAGGAGGGTCACCAGGCGGCGGTGCCGAAGACCTGAGGGAGTGGTGGAGGCGGCAGCCACGCGCCTTCCTTGTGGAGGGACCGGCGGCCACTCGGGTGGCCCGGTCCGTGGGATGACAGGCCGGCCAATTCGGCCGGCTCGCTGAAGAACCACGGCGCCCGCAGGCGCTGCGTGGAGGAGGAGGAGGCCCGCGTCCATGGGCCGCTCAGCTGGGCAAACCGGCCGGCCGCGTACTGGCCGAGCTGCAGAACCGCAGTTCCTGTAGGCGCCGCGTGGGAAGAACCGCAGCCCACAGCGTGGGTCGCGTGCGCAGGGCTGGGGTAGAGGAGGAGGTGACGCCGCGTGGCGTCGTCGGGCGAACCGGACCGACCCGCAGCATAGGCCGGGTCCATGGATGGGCCACGACCCACCGGGCCGGGCCGACCCCCAGCCGGGTCGGACCCTCCGAGCTGGGTCGGGCCGACCCACCTGCCCACTGGGCTTGACGGGCCGGGACCGTCTACGCTTAAATGAGAATAAATCCTAGATTGTGAGTCCGATCAACGCACTGTCTGCGGAACTAGGACCCTCACGACGAGGCGGTACTTTTGGGATACTCTAAGTATGTTATGGAAAAATTTGGAAAACGGCTGGGTTTGGATCGAGCGTAAATCCAACCGGGACCCTGGAATGGAAATTCCAATAACTCTCAGACCGGGCGTTCGATTGACGTGCCATCTATCGCATTGGGTTCCTTATGATGAGAGAGAAATACATGATACATCAACTCAAGAGTTTGATATAGTTGATTTATCAAAACATGGCTTGAGGAGCATACCCTCCCAGAATCGAGCACGCTGTGTACGAGAACCCTAGGGTTGGCTGCAACTGTGAAGACTTCTGTACCGGAATCCTCCGTGGGTTCGAAAGCGGTGAATAATTTACCGGGATCCTCCATGGGTCTGACAGTTTTGACTTTTTTTCCTGGATCCTATGTGGGTCCAACCGAATAGTTGGTCCTGTATCCTGTGTGGGTCCGACAGCTTAGCTGGTCCTCTTTCCTGTGTGGGTCCGACAGCTTAGCTGGTCCTGTATCCTATGTGAGTCTGACAGATTAGATGAATCAATGACTACATCTGATCATCTCTATCACTCTACAAAAGATGTATACCTGTGTGAGTTGATTCTTTAATTTCAGTCGATATCATCAAGCTGATTGACTTTACTTCCTTTGTGGAATGGGTTGTGCTTGGGCTCGAGAGTTGGAGCCAGACTATGATTGGTAACTTAGGTATATGTATGGAAATATACCTAAGTAAGGTTGGATGATACCTTGTGATTTTATATTACTTTGTGGGTTATCCTTGTTGGATTTTGTGAGACCTTGAGGGTCTCGGGGTCTCTACTGAGTATCGTTATACTCACACCTACACGGGCTATGCCCGCACCTCGTTGTGTTGGATGTAGACGTCGAACAGTGCTGACCAAGGCAGAGTGTACGAGGACTGGACGGTACCCAGAGGTGGACCTCATGACAATTCGGTACCCGAAGGAGATGAACGTGCATGGAGCAGTGGGATTCTATCTGTACCTAACCTTCCGGTAGGATCTGTGGTGGACAATCCAGGAGCTTCTAGACACCTTCCATCTTTTTCTCTTTTTAGTTGTACCTGTTTGTCCTTTCCTTGTACTTTATTGTTGGGCTTGTCTTTCCGGCGCCGTTTCTTTCAGCACACTTGTTATACAGCTTTTACATAGTGTTTTCTTCCTGTTGTTCTCTGGTTGTGTGTGTTTATGATTTCTAAAGGCAATGCCTTCCCAGTTTTAGGGAGTTATGCCTTTGGTGCTAGTCACCAACACCTGGCTTATGGAAGGCGGGCTTGGGGTAGTCACGACACGAGCCCTGAGGATGGGTCGTGAAAAATTGGCATCAGAGGAGTCGGTACTACCATAGAACTTAGGACTCTGATCAATCTTACTGTGAAGCAATAGTGTTAAGAGTATTGAGTGTTGTTTTCATTCCAAGGAGTCCAGTGTTGGTGTGGCGGCCGACGTATCCATACAACAGGACCCTGACTTCTGATTTCTGACTCAATGCACAAAAGCATTGATTGCAAGTGTGTTTTCAAGAGTCTCCTTTATGAACTCTTTGAGTCATCTCACCAGTTATAACTTATTGACTGTGGTACACCTATTCCTTATCAAGATGCCGCTGCATAGACAGCCAGCTAGGGATTCCAAGAGAGTACATGATGACTGCCCACTAAGCGACGAGGATCCGGTTTAGGGCCATCTTACTATGGTGGCACCTTCGTGTGGTGTACCAGCAGAACCAAATCCCATTGGGTAGAAGATTCCACCAGCCACATTAGAGGATGGTGCACGCCGACTGAGCGCATTGCACGAGTTTCAGCGGCAGAGGCCTCCAAGGTTTCGTGGCGAGACAGATTCCCAGGTAGCAGAGGACTAGATGGAGGTGATTATTGGAGTTTTCCTCTTAGTTGAGACACTAGTAGAGAAGATATTGATCTTATCTACTAATATTTTTCATTTAGTGACCATGAGGATGGTCCTCATAGTGATGGGGTTTCGGTACTTGGATTGTTTTCTGAGATAGTACCTTCGGGCAGTGTGCTAACTATATCACTGCCTGTTGGTCAGCAGAAACTACCGGCGGTACCGGTAGAGGAAATTTGTAGGCTTAGTGCCTTACAAGTGTTTCAGTAACAGATATCCCTCAAGTTCTGAGGCGAGCCCGACCCACAAGCGGCTGGGGACTGGCTTGAGGAGGTGGCTGAGAGTTTTCTAGAGCTTATACAACTTCGGCAGGGCGACGTGTCGGTAGCTGAGTATTCATCGAGACACCTCGATCTTTCCTGGTACTCGATGAATATGATACGATCATTGCATTAGAGCTGAGAACTCTGAGCGAGGTGTGTTTAAGGATATCCTAGCCAACACATTTTCCTCTATGCATCCCTACTTATGTTAGGGTGCTAGAGAGAACCTTTGTGGTTGAATGTTCATTGGTTGGGCAGATACAACCAGTGAATGTTAGCAGTTGGAAAGCATGAAACTGGCGCCAGTATCAGAGACTTGAGCATGTAGAATGTTTTGAGAAGAGGAAGTGTTTAGGACAGATGAATCTATAGGGCATCGGACATGGAAGTAGAGCTAGGAGAGCAGTAATAGGTGGTGAACATTTCGACATGTTACCACCACCCGCCTTTGTATTCCCCGCTAGGCTCAGGGAGTTTGAGGGAAGGGGAAGAGAATAGCAATATTCGGTCAAGGAGTTTGACCCAAGGGATCTAGGAATGATTTGTGGTATGGTCTGTGTCTACTACTAGCTGCCGTATCAATAGACATAGATACGAATCATTCCATCCTTCCACGAATCTTGTCCCAGACCTAGAGTTTCCGGTTAAATAGTTGACTTGACCCTCACGTCTGGAGATACCTTTTGGAGGAGACTCGATAATCACACTTACAACAACGGTGTGATGTGACCCTTAAGGCAAGAGTTTCGTTCGGAACCTCTTAGTGGAAGCATCGAGGCCTTACAACATTAGTTTGAGTATGGACTGGGAAATAATAGTTCATAAACAGATTGACTGTATTAGGCAAAAAACTAGTGGTTTATCTACAACGTTGGGATAGGGTTTTCCTTGGTCGGCGAAAAAGGAAACCCAGGCATCATAGGATGGAATCATGCATAAGAGGGTGCAGTCGATCACTCATGATTCGTCCAGACTTACCTTTGTGACATACTTCTCCAGAGTTGTAGCACCGCTTTCAACGTTGACGAAGAAGGGAAAACCCTTCGTGTGGTCAGAGAGATGCCACTAGAGATTTCAGGAGTTGAGGCAGAGGATGACTAGTGCACCCATCTTGAGGATACCGGAGGAGGGTGTTGGGTATGTAGTTTACTACGATGCAACCGGGACTGGACTCGAGTATGTCTTGATGCAGGAGCGAGTAGTGATCACGTATGGTTATCAGAAATTGATACAGCACGACCAGAACTACACTACCCATGACCTGGAGTTAGCAGCAGTGTTCTTCGCCCTGAAGATGTGGCAGCACTATCTTATGGGAAAATTCTTTACAGTCTACTCTGACCACCAAAGTCACAGGTACATCTTCTCGCAGAAGGACCTGAACCTAAGAAAGTGATGAAGGCTCGAGTTCCTCCAGGACTATGACTTCGAGATAGTCTATACTCCTGGGAAGGGGAAAGTTGTAGCAGATGCTCTCAGCAAGAGATCAGGAATTCAGCTACTAGGAGAGGCGACGAAGAAGCTGGACGCATTGCAGATATCCTTTGTGGATAGAGATGGAGTAGCCTTTCTTCAATCTCTTACAGTCACTCCCCAATTATTTAGCGAGTCAGGGAGGCGCACCGTGGGAATGCTGACTATGATACACGATGTGCTCATATATCCACATGACAGACACCTGATGAATTTTTTGAAGGTGGGGAGCACGTCATCCTCTTCAGAGAAAGTACTATGGTGCTAGTGTCACTTCTGGAGGAAGTGTTGAGGGAGTTTCACACATCCCCTTTAGTGATACATCCAGGAGTGGTGAATTTGTACTAGGACCCTCGACGACAGCACTGGTGGCCAGGTATGAAGAAGGAAGTAGCATAGTTTGTCTCTCAATGCCTCAATTTTCAGCAAGTGAAGGCGGAACATTAAGTACCAGCAGACTTGGTTCAGCCTTTAGAGGACCCAAAGTGGAAGAGGGATGAGATATCCATGGATTTTGTGACGGTTCTTCCACGTACATCTTGGAGACGGAGACCTATGGGGTTCAAGTATAGAGACCATGTCTCTTATATGGGTCTCACCTCGATGAGGTCTATAGAGTTTTGGCCGAGGTAGAAACTTATCTATGAGGATCATCGGACCTTTCCAGGTCCTCAGTAGAGTTGACGATGTGGCTTAACTCATAGCTATTCCACCTCAGTTGCACTGGGTGCACGACATCTTCCACATATCCCAACTGAGTAAATACGCACACGACCCTTCCTACATCATCGGTCATGGAGATCTGGACGTTGAAGACATGGAGACTTTCACGGAGGTTCCAGTAGATATTGAGGACAGACAGCAGCGGGTCCTACGTGAATGGTCAATACCACTGGTGTGCATTCATTGGTAGCATGTGAACCTCTAAGAGAGCACATGGGAGTGGGAGGCTCAGATGCATGCTCAGTACCCCCATTTGTTCCCTTAGTTCGATTTGTAGCTTATGGGGACGTAAATCCATGACGTGGGGAGAATTGAAAGACCATTAACATCAGTAAAAATTTTATTTTTTAAAAACTTGGGAATTTTACAAGTCTGTAGTTTCTGACGGCGCGCGATTCCAAGGCCCGGAGTGCCCGGAATGATCCGTTGAAGTTTTGTTAAGCTTAAATTAACGCGTGTATGTGGTTTTCCTAAAAAAGTGGAATAACTATTAAATGGTTACTCGGATCAGAAATATGAGGCCACCATTGCGCTCAATATGGAGGGTTTACCCTAGGCGTGAGTTAAGTTTTGTCGGCACGAGCCTCCTGTGAGAAAACCCGGAAATGGAAGAATCGTAAATAAAATAATTAAATAAAATTATTTTATTTTCAGATGCTTATAACTCAGAAACCGTAACTCGGATTAAAAAATCTGAGACAACCACTAAACTCATGATGGTAAGATTTCTTTAAGCAGATACTAACTTCGGTCGGCGAGGGCCAACCGAGAAATTTAGTTTTTGGCCGCAAATAAAATAATTAAGTGACAATTATTTTATTCTAAAATTCATAACTTTTAAACGGTAACTCCGATTAGAAATTCAAGGGTACCATTGGGTTCGTTGGGGCGTATTTCACTTAGGCAGAGACTAACCTCGACTGCAGTGGTTCGAGGATGATTGTTAATAATTTTTTCCATACTTTTTTTCGTGTACGTTCAGTAAACGTGTGAGCGACGTTTCATAACTTTTGAACCGGTGCTCGGAATTGAAATCTGAGGGTACCATTGAACACACAGTGCCAGTATTCGCTTAAGGAGATCTTCACCGCAGTTGCATTTTATCGAGGTTGGAAGTTAATTTTTGGGGTTTCTAAATAAATTAAATAAAAATATGTCTAGCATATTCTTGTTTGGATGGTGGTTTAATCTTCCAAGGAGAGGTTGGAGGTGGTGCCCACCCGCACATAACCTCACATGGGAGGATATTATGTGGTGGGGCCCACAAGAGATCAAACCTTCCTTAAACCCCCTTTAACCCCTTGAGTTTCCCATTAATGGGAAAAACTCTTGGTCTACCATCATAATGGGGCCAAAACCCTCTTCATTAATTGAAACTCTCCACCTCCCTTGTTTTGAATTTTGAATCCAATCCTCTGTATAAAATTAAGTGTGTTGTCACATATAATTAAGGACAACTCTTGTGTTGTTGTGCCATAAAAATAATAGGGAACTTCCTCTATTATTTTGGGCTTATCTTCCTTTGGTGGAAACTAGGGAGGATCCTTGGAGAATTATTCTCTCCAATGAAGAACACATCGTCTATGATGAAGAACGAGGACGAAGCTCGAACCTGGGATCGGTAGCGTATGATGGGCGCAACATACGACCACGTCATCTCCTCCTGATGTCAACAGAACAACTCTGCCTTCCCACAACTTCGCCGAGCGAACACCGATTACAAGGTAGGGGGATATACCTTTATTGGGTTTGACGTTCTCCGTTCTTATTTCTAAACGATGAATGCAGACCATCCAACGAATAGGCTGATCCACGGTTCGATCATTCTTGTGGGTAAGGGAAGAATTACATCTGGGGTTTAGAACTGGGATAGAACGGTCTTGCTGATGATCTTTATTGAACCCTATTATGATCTGCTAATGCGGAGGGTGCGGGCCAATCCGAACATGGCCCGATTCCCTCCGATGATCTTGTGATGTTCTTCAGCTTGTTGCGTTCTTCGTGGGTGATGGGACAAAGTGGCAGCGACAGAATCCGGAGGGTCCATCGTTGAGGGAAGCATCCCGGGAGGACCCTTGGCGCAGACGGATCTAATTTCTGGCCACTGGAGCGAACCTGGTGGTCCGAAGGAGGAGGGTCGCAGGGCGAAGACACTGGAGACCGGAGGTAGAAGTGGCGGCGGAGGCGACGACTGTGTGTCGGCCGTGTGGAGGGACTGGGGACCGCTCGGGCCACTCGGTCCGCGAGACATCCGACCGGCCAATCCGGTCGGCCCACTGAAGAACCGCGGCGCCCACAGGCGCAGAGTGGAGGAGGAAGCAGACCGTGCCTACAGACCGCTCGACAGGGCGAACCGGCCGGCCGCGTGCCGGCCGGGCTGGAGAATTACGGCGCCGGCTGGCGCCGCGTGGGAAGAACCTCGGCCCACAGCGCAGGTCGCGTGCGCTGGGCCAGGGCAGAGGAGGAGGCGGCGCCGTGTGGCACCACAAGGAGAACCAGACCGGCCCACTGCCCGAGTCGAGTCCATGGGTGGGTCGTGCCCCACCGGGTCGGGCCTACCCTCAGCCGGGTCGGGCCGACCCGCCATCCAACTGGGCTTGACGGGACGGACCTGTCTTCGCTTAAATGCGAATAACTCCTAGAACGCGCGACCGATCAACGCGCCGTCTGCAGCACTGGGACCCTCAAGATTAGGCGGTCATTTTAGAATACTCTATGTATGTTTTGGACAAATTTTTAAAACGATCGGGTTTGGATCGAGCGTAAATCCAACCAGGCCCCTAGAACGGAAATGCCAATAACTCTCAGACCGGGTGTCCGATTGACGCGCCGTCTGTCATGTTGGGTTCCTTATGATGAGAAAGAACTATGAGATACATCAAATCAGGACTTAGTGATAGTTGATGTATCAACACTTGGATCAAGAAGCGGACCCTCCTGGAATCGAGCGCGCTGTGTGCGGGAACCCTAGGGCTGGCTGTGACTGTGAAGACTTCTGTACCAGAATCCTCCGTGGGTTCGACAGCGATGACTACTATAACGGGATCCTCTATAGGTCCGACAGTTTTGACTTCTGTTCCCAGATCCTATGTGGGTCCAACAGAATAGTTGGTCCTGTATCCTGTGTGAGTCTGACAGCTTAGCTGGTCCTGTATCCTGTGTGGGTCAGACAGCTCAGATGAGAATAGCTGGTCCTGTATCCTGTGTGGGTCTGACAGCTTAGATGAATCTGTGGCTACATATGATCATCTCTATCACTCTACAAAAGATGTATACCTATGTGATCTGAGTCTTTAATTTCAGTCGATATCATCGAGATGATTGACTTTACTTCATTTGTGGAATGGGTTGTGCTTGGGCTCGAGAGTTGGAGCCAGAATGTGATTGGTAACTTAGGTATATGTAGGAATATACCTAAGTAAGGTTGGTTGATACCTCATGATTGTATCTTACTTTGTGGTTTATCCTTGTTGGATTTTGTGAGACCTTGAGGGTCTCAGGGTCCCTACTGAGTATCGTTATACTCACCCCTGCACGGGCTATGCCTGCACCTCATTGTGTTGGATGCAGACATCAGACAAAACTGACCGAGGCGGAGTGTAAGAGGACTGGATGGTACCTGGAGGTGGACCTCATGATGAGTCGGTACCTGGAGGAGATGAACGGACGTGGAGCACTGAGGAGGCTCTCTGTACCTACCCTTCTGGTAGGATCCATGGTGGATGATCGAGGAGCTGCTTGACATATTCCAGCTGTTTCCCTTTTTAGTTGTACCTATTTGTACTTTCATTGTACTTTACAGTCGGGCTTGTATTTCTGACCCCTTTTCTTTCATCACACTTGTTATACAGCTTTTACAAAGTGTTTGCTTCTTGTTGTTCTCTGGTTGTGTGTGTTTACGATTTCTAAAGGCAATGACTTCCCAGTTTTAGGGAGTTACGCCTTTAGGGCTATTCACAAGCCCATGTCCTATAGAAGGCGGGCTTGGGGTAGTCACGACATGGGCCCCGAGGATGGGTCGTGATAATGACACCCGAACAGTTCCACAAAAGTGATAATACTCCTAAGATATTAGTAAGGGATTCATGAAACAAAGGGAACTATGATCAATGGTCTAGCCCCTATCTTAGAAAAAATAACATACCAAAAATTATGTTACCCTTATGAGAGAACACTAGTAATAATGTCCAATCATTTAGACTCAAATATGGGATGGATGATGACCCCAAAAACACTCACGATCCATTTCAAAGAAACTCATAAACTCATTTGGAATAGTTTAGTTATACCGGTCACCACTTTCTAACCCACACCATATTCTTTGGAATAAAATATAAATTAAATATCATTATAATATTTTCCAAAATCTATTAGTATATTAAGTGAATTTTAAATGGTTGTGTTATATGTATTTCCACATTCATTGTTATAATGTGACTATGCACATTATGAATTGAAAGTTGACTACAATATAGTCTCAAAAAAATTGTTTAAGCCTATGGTAAACATCAAAAAAGCATAGAAACTTATGAGAACAGAATAAATATTTCACCGATACAAGGTAAGAAATAACACATATCAAAAGAATTACACGTCATAATAAGTATTCAAGGACTTTAAAAGGCAATAAAATGGAACACAAGGAACATCAAAAATTTTATATAAGCTAAAAATACAAGGTACCTGGTATGGAACATGCATGGAATGTGAATTCCATTTTCTTATAATGTTTCATATATTTCATTCTCCTTATCATACCAGGCCAAGGGTGATTATTATAATCCCTATAAATTATTAGTAAACATAAAATAATCCCATCAATCAATAATAAATCAATTCCAACTTAAAGTTAAATAGGATGAACAAAAACACCAACCGCATCCAAATAGAATTTTCCCCATGGGTGGTGTGATCAGTCCCATACATGAATATTTACCAAAAACTGAAACATTCCTAGTCTTTTTAATACACGAACAAAATAGTAAGAATACAAAAAGAATCCTTTGATACCACTTTGTAATGTCCTGGACTGATTGACCATAAAAAAGTATTCGGTTTGGTTACCATATGGCCTCATGCATGACTCCCCATATGATAGTGTCTTCCAACAACCAACGATGTTCTAATGGTGGTATTGTGGGGATACTTTACCCTCATGGTCATATTTTCATAATGAAATAACCGATGTAAATCTCTAAACATTAGTCATTGAAATTTTAATAAAATACCAAATAATGGAAGAATAATATAATAACCGAATAAATGTGGCAAAAACAATTTACAAAAATTCATGTATGACAGATGATGATATAAGTACATGTAGTAATAATTAGAAATAACAATATTGTGGGTTAACAATATAACATCAAAAATACTAGATCCATGGGAATCTCAAGAACTAGATCAGTCATCTACCACTAAAATCATTCCTAATGTAGTAAATTAATAAAGCATCAAATATTCAGACATCCATTTATCCATATATGTGATCATAAATTCTACTTGGTTGACAAATAGTGCCCGAGTAGGGTGTGAAAAAAATCACAGTAGGCTAGAAATTATGGTGCTTAAGACAGTCTATTATATGAAATAAATAAATAACTGAATTTTTCTTCTTATAATATAAATGCATAATGATAAAAAAATAAGATAATAATTTTTTTGACCATTTTTCTAAACAGAAAGTCATCCTATAATACCAATTTCATCCTAATATGGATATCTGAAAATAAGTACCTATGCAAGACATAATGTAAAAACATGACCATACAAAATTATTTACTAACATATATAGAATGAACCAAAGAGTTTTCTATGTCATATATCGTACACTACCATGCTAATATATAAAAATTCTAAAAAATATACAAAGGACATGAAAAACTAAGTAGACATGAATTCAATCGATATGTCAAATATATTAGTGGAGCATCGAGCCCATCCCAGGTGATCTAAAAAATTCCAAGGGTCACTATTGGATCTGTGATTAACCCAATACCTTCAAGTCAGTCCAAGGTGACCCACACGACATCCCTTGAATCACATGAGGATGGTGAATATATATCCATTCTAAGTATCTCACATAAAGGACTCGGTGTCACCCTAGACATGGAATATTCATCTTGCTAAATACGTCTATCCTTAGTTCTACCCATAGGGAATTGTCATCACCCATGAGTGTGAAAAACCACATATTGATCTTGTACTACGGACAGAAAGTATCACACACAGCGTGTTAAGACAATCCAACCAAGCATGATGATTTAATCCTTGGAATACTTAATTGGGGTCCTAGAATCTATCATATATCATAGAATGTGAGACATAGTAATCAATTAGAATATCTCAATAAAATATATTTATATAATTTCACCAATTAAATAAAAATTTAATTCCAAAATCTAACAAGATATTCTTGTATCACAATTCAAACTATAAAAAGGCACAATGAATTAATGACACGAATAAGCTCTATGTGATAAGATATTATCACAAGAAACATGCCTTAATAAGAAAAAATGTAAAATAAAATCAAAGATGCATGGAATTAACATGCCTTTAATAGCATTCATCAATGAAATTTAAATTACTCATGAAAACAATATTTTCCATGTATGGAATCAAACTCAAGACATCAATCCAATGTGCCTAAAAAATTAAATATAAAGAATATGACATCTATGATGAAGCATCATGAATAAGAATTAAATTATATGGTGAGCGGCATGAAGCTCAAGACAAGAGAATACATAATGTGTCCAAAGACAGTTTGAACTATCACTAAGAATAAGAACAAAACTACAAGGTAGCAAAAATATCATTTTTCAATTGAAGATAGTGTACCTCATCTAGGAGATTTATTAGAAAACATGACATTATTTACTAATTAATTATTTATCATAATGAAACATTATTTCAAGAGTTATAGTAAATTCTCATTAAAGTAGAATTTACTCTAATAATCATAAAGAACTGTATATTATACATGGATGGTTAAAAAAGTGAACAACTAATCGATTCATTAATTAAAATAGAAAATGTAAACAGACCATACCATAAGAAGTAGAAGACCAATCTGAACACTTTGGAACTTGAAATTTTTATCATTGACCACTCTATATTGATTTGTTCCTCCTCTAAGCATTTTCACCGTTATAAAAACAAATTTACACCTACCCCCTATGTACAGATTTGTGTGGACATAAATATTTACATATCTATACTTATATATATTCTTATAAATTTATAAACCCATTTACACATACAGATGTATACATCATTCATATATATACATAATTACACCTAGACCCAATATATAAATTTATTATGACATGGGTTGTAACACCCCGAGATTTTATGAAAAATATTCTTTTAATTTCATTTATCTCTTCTATTATACAGCACACCAAGTTTAGCTTGTACTATATGCAACACCGTATTAGCTTGCAGTATACACAACGCTATTCATGGATCGTGTTACACACAAATTCATGTTCGTTTTATAATAGTCATTCTATGCAACATTGAGTGTGTTTATATATATATATATATTCAATGTATAAATGAAATATGGTTGGATTATGTTATAAGAAACAACTAAGGATTCTTGCACAACACGCAACCCTAACTTGCCTTGCATTACACGCAATCGTGACCTTCCTCGATAGCGTGTGTTGTACGCAATACCGGGTTTTACTAAACAACGATATATTATTATAATACTATTATGAACTAGATGTTATGAATAGTATTAACTAAATTTTTAATTTTATAACATTATTATTCATCTTACACATTTTCTAGAACATGGTATGAGAACAAAAGAAATTTTTTAGGTAAAATAAGTATTTTTCAAAAAATGCAGTTTTGCCGCCTTTTGATGGTGCACCCACATTAAATCTAGTTTTTGACATGTTTATAAGTTCAATTTGAAAAAAAATAAAATTATTCTTTGGAATCAGGATATAAAAATTTACTTTGGATAAAATTTTCATATTATTATGATAACTTTCATATTTTAATGAATAGTTAAAACACCCTATATTTTAATTAAAAACAACTTTTTTCATCGTAATAATTTATATGGTTAAATTATAACATTGAATGGTTTTAAAGTATAAATAGAATATAATTTTACTATTTAATAGAATTTATGTCATTATCATTGATTTTACATTGAATTCATAGGTTAAATCAATTCAATCTTTGGCAATGTTTTAACTTTTAAAACCTATTCGCTTAACAACGAGATTAATTTTAAATTAATTACTGAAACTTAGGTGTTTTGAATTTTGAAAAATGGATTCCATATTTTGAATCAGTGGGTCCAAATTATGTTAATAGGTTACTTTTATTTTTTTTATATTATGAATAGTAACTACAATAATTTTTATTTACTGCGGTTAAAGGTAAATAGGGTAATTCAAGGTTAAAAGAATATTATAATAATTCAAAATTACCTTGAAACTTGTCCTAACCTAATTTTATGAGTAATGGAAGACCATGAGAATCCTTGAGCCGATTGTGGGACCCCAATGAGACACTTGGTAGTGAAAATGACAATTTGGATTAATTAATTTAATGTAAAGACAAAATTGACTTTAACAAAACTCTTTTAGTAATTAATTTTTTTAAGGGGTTATATAAGTTATATTTTCTACTATAAATATTATTTGGAAATATAAAAAGATTCCCTACATCATGGTATTTGTTTCATAATTTTTAGACATCAAATTTATTAAATTATTTATGACACAATAATGATGTAGTGTTTACCTCATTAATAAATTATTTAAATAAATAAGATTATAATGATTAAAATATCATCCAAAACCTGTCCAATTCCAATTGTATGATTTTATTTTAAATATTAGTCATATTATCTTCGACATTAATTTATTTTGGACCTCTTTAAACCGAAGATAAGTTTATAATAAAATAATGTTTTCACACTTTCCTAAAGAGCCCCTCCTCTCCCTTATAAAAGGAGACCACTTATATGCAATTCCTCACACCTATCAAGCCTTTTGTCTCGTCCCAAATCTACCCAAATAATCTACCTTCATCCCTTTTCTCCCTCTTGAAGCCTTAAATTAGGCAGAAGACTCTCCAAGAATTCCTTTTGGTTCAAACCAAAGGAAGTTACCCAAATTAAAGGTAACAATTTCTCTTAAGTTGTTTTCTTTTATTCTACTTCTCCAACCACTAAAATCTTTTTAATCTTTTATTTTGTAACAACAACAATATCCTAAATATACTAGGATGTTGTTATGAGAAGGATTCAAACTAAACTTACACACTCCTCCATCTAATGGATGAAGAACATAATGTTTCTGTGATGGCAAACTAACGCCTAACGAAATGATGATTGTTCGATTTTTTCCTACCGCCTCTCATGGTGGAAATTATGATGGAACTGTATTTATATATAATATATATTATGTTTATGATTTCCTTATTCTTATTTAATTCCCAATTATATCAAGCCTTTACGGTTTCCATAGTCGGTAAATACGATAATCTCATTTGAGGAAGTGCGGACTATCGCCCCCTCAAAGTGATGTGATTCGTTAATACCTTATGTGGGATGTATAAAGGATGTGGTTAATGATATTATATATGATATTATACTGGAATTATAATATACCTATGTATCATTATGTTTTAATTCCATTAAAATAAGAAATAGAAATGAAAGTACCGTTCATGCGTACGTATGGCTTACCGTCTCTATGAACGGTGCGTTTCATTTCTTACCTCCATATGTTATGTAATATTATAAATTCTTGTATATGCTGGATATATAATGAATTTATATGATATATAAATCATTATTTACATTTTGGAAGTAATTAAATCATGATATAAGTAATAATAACATCAAGAACAACAAGTCCAAACACGTACGATAAATAAGATGATTTTACCCAAAATGCTACTTTAACATTAATTTACAAAAGAATGGGTAATATAAAGTCATAAGTGAACCATATATGATATAATTACAATGAATATGATTCTGTAATAAGTCAATGACATTATTTAAATCATTATATAGGAGGTTTGGATACGTACAAAGCATATCAGACCTAAGGTAAGGGATAATTTTGCAAATCTCATTTTTATCTGAGATTGCTTATTTGTAAGTATTTACTGGGGTTATTGATATCATCCATGTCCATGTTTTATAAAAGTGTATTCATGTATGTTTAAATTCCTTTTTACCCATTCTGACTTTTACCCCATGGTATGGAAGGAATCTTTCTTTTATTTACCATACAAGGTACTTTTTGACTTTTCCGACAAAAGTACGAGAAGAATGTTTTTTTTAATGTATATGGCATGAAAGGATTTTTACAGTTTTATAAAGCCTTATTTTCATGAAGATTCATCCAAAATATTCCATGAATATTTTCAAAAAAATCTCTTTCTTTTAAAATTTTATGATGTTTTGTGAAAAGAAATTGATTTTGAAGAAGAAAGGATATTTTTTTTCAAGAATTAATTTCTAGTGTTTTATCAAAACCATTTTTCCATCTAATATGACATTATTTTATATGTGTATGTTTCAAGTATAATGTCCCTATGATTTACATGGTTTCACTTTTCTTATGTTGATATATCCATTTGTTTTATCTGGATTATGTGATGATGGGATGATGTTTATGAAACCCATTTTATTATTTGGGTTATGATGAATGTTTCAAGTTTATTTTGGGGCACAAGTAAGAATGATTTCATTATGAGATGGGTGGGAACTATATCTTCCTCCAATTAATTGGGTAAATATTTATATCTCATGAGATAGACATGGCTGGAACGGAAAGTTAAATCGGTTCAGTAATACAGGACTGGAATGAGGAGTGAACTCGATTCAGAAAGGGACTTTGTCCACTAAGATGGTCTTGGCAGCAATGTCTTGGATACTATGGAAATCATATAATGTGATTAATGGTTGCTACAATTACAAGTTTTATTCCCATGATATTTTATCAGGATTAATATTTCTTTATGATCTATGCCTTACATATTGCCATGTTTTATTTCATTGCTCAAGATCTTGATGTTTAAACATTGTGTTCGTGTTTTGAAGTTAAAATGTATATGGTTTGTTTTATTTTATCCATTCTTACCCTTACTGAGCATTTGAGCTCACCCTTTATATGTTTTCTTTTCCCCAGGATATAAAGAAAGGTTTTAGGTAAGAAAAATAAGGGGAAGATCTTTATGAGAGATGTTGAAGATCTTTCACCACGATTAGAAGATTACGTTCTGAGTTTCCAAAGACACTAAACTATTACGGTCCCTGAGTTTTGAATTTTGTTATGTATTAAGTATTCCGCAAAAGTAATGTGTTGTCCATGTATGTCAAGCTCTGGGCCTCTACAGTTGGTATCAGAGGAAAGGTTTAGTCAACCTTTGGAAACTAGGATGCGAGAACTTTAGTGAGATCCCTAGAGATATTTTTAAGGTATGTCTAGGGATGTCCCTAAGGTTAAGTATAAGTATAGGTTATAATCCTAGAATTATGGTAATGATATTATATTAAACCTAAGATGTTAGATATTGAAGTTACTCCCCCTTTATTATGATTTTTGCCTCTCACACTATTCTTTTTGGGTTTTAGAAAATGGATGGAAACAAGATGATTCACGATAATGGAGGATATGATCGACAATGGAATGATATTATTCATGAGAAACCAAATGAAATGGGATTTGGAAGTCCAAACATCATTATTATTCCAAATCAGAAATCTCATAATATGATCAATAAACTCAAATTTGGTAAGTTTCCTGACTCAGCTAATAAGAGAAAGATGGAGTTTCATGATGATCATAGAGGAAATAATGTTCAATTTCCCCTATGTAAATCATGTGGGAAGAGGCATCAAGGAGAATGTTTCAAAGGAAATGGAAGATGATTTGGGTGTGGAAAAGAAGGACATAAAGCCAGTAAGTGCAAATGAAAAGGTTCAGTTAACACCATGGATGAGGATAATGGTATTGCTACGACATCAACAATGGTTAAATGTTTTAAATATGGAATGTACGGGCATTATGCAAACCAATTCCCTAAGGGAAAGTCTCATGAAGAGAATCAGTATGGTCGTATGGGTAATATTTATGTTGATGATGATGAAGAGACTACAAATGATATGTGAGATAAAATAATTGTTGAAGCTCGGTCAATGGTTTAAGAAGGCAGTAGAATGATTACATGTTTATCAAGTGTAATGCTGTATATGTAATCTCATGGTACTATGGAATAAAGAGACATTTAAGGATTGTTACACTGTTGTCTTTCCTTAACTTTTGAAATTGTGTGATGAATGGTACTAGTATTTTTAGAAAGTAGATGATATACACATAATTAAGGGATAAGAAGAAAATTAAATGTTTGATAGTATTCATGATCTCATGACTGATATAAGGATAAGGTTATATCATGGTTTGAGTATATAGAATTTTTGAATTTTGGTATGTGGAAAGAGTTAACTTTTGACAGTATTCATGTTTTCACTAAGGTTTAATGGGTATTAATTTTTCAAGAGAATACATGATTAAGGTATTCACATGATTAGAATGTGACCAACAAGATAATGGGGAATAAATGATGGTTGGTTGATGGCATTTCAAGTAATCATTTTCTTTATACTATGAGCTTGGACCGAAGTAGTTTAGATAATCCAAAAGATTGGAATGGATTATGTTGGACATAAGTTAGTATTGTTTAAGGATAGAATTTTTTTTGATATTATTAATGGGATTTTATAGTAATGTAGTTTTAGAAAAAGGACAACCTGCAGGACGGGCGGCAACCCATCGCGTCGGATAAGGCTGTGGGAATCGAACCCACAACTGAAGTGAGACTGGCCTTTATCGCATACCAATGGCCTAAAAGAAGTCCCTAGTTAGTGTAAAGTAGTTTTATTTTATTAAGCGGTATGATAAATAAAGTATAAGTCCATTTTTGGAACCATATACGATTAATATCACCATAATATGGACTTATAACTTTTGCTAAACTTTTTTTTGAAATAGATGGAATTACCCATCATTCTATCACATGATCTGCTAATGCTTCATGAATAACAAACTCAACTTCATTTCTTTAAGAGATGAAGTGGAAATTGTTCAATTCACGAACAATAGTGATATTGTACAAAAATCATGTAAGTATTTATTTTAATTAATCAAATTTAGGGAAATGATACTAAAAACCAAAAATGTTGTCCTAGTGATCTTATATCCGATGAATCAGATGATACCTTAGATCATCACAAATTTATGGAATTGTGATTGTTGGATTTTTTATAGCCATGTTCTCTACCACTCTCCATCAGAACTTGATGGTTAGATTTTTCTTCCATATCCATATTTTAACCTATGTTCTCCTATATGGAAACCCAGTGATGAGTTACTTTGGGTAATCGTTACATTTCATACTTTAGTTTTTAAAATTAAGTTTTAGTATTCCTTTTTTACGATGTGGGTTTCTATGAATAGTAAACGATTTATAACCCCGGCGAATTTCGAGGGCGAAATTTATTTTAAGGGGGGTAGAATGTAACACCCTGAGATTTTATGAAAAATATTATTTTAATTTCATTGATGTCTTCTATTATACTGCACACCAAGTTTAGCTTGTACTATACGCAACACCGTATTAGCTTGCAGTATACACAACACTATTCTTGGATCGTGTTACACACAATTTAATGTTCGTTTTATAATAGTCATTCTACGCAACATTGAGTGTTTATATATATATATATATATATATTAATATATATATATATATATATATATTCAATGTATAAATGAAATATGGTTGGATTCTGTTATACGAAACAATGAAGGATTCTTTCACAACACGCAACCCTGACTTTGCTTGCATTACACGCAATCACGACCTTCCTCGATAGCGTGTGTTGTACGCAATACCAGGTTTTACTAAACAAAGATATATTATTATAATATTATTATGAACTAGCCGTTATGAATAGTATTAAATAATTTTGAATTTTATAACATTATTATTCATCTTACACATTTTCTAGAACATGGTATGAGAACAAAATAAATTTTTCAGGTAAAATAAGTATTTTTCAAAAAATGTAGTTTTGCTGCCTTTTGATGGCGCACCCACATTAAATCTAGTTTTTCACCTATTTATAAGTTCAATTTGAAAAAATAAAATTCTTCTTTGGAATCAGGATATAAAAATTTACTTTGGATAAAATTTTCATATTATTATGATAACTTTCATATTTTAATGAATAGTAAAAACACACTATATTTTAATTAAAAACAACTTTTTTCATCGTAATAATTTATATGGTTAAATTATATTATTTAATGCTTTTAAAGTATAAATAGAATATATTTTTACCATTTAATATAATGTATGTCATTATCATTGATTTTACATTGAATTCATAGGTTAAATCAATTCAATCTTTGGCAATGTTTTAACTTTTAAAACCTATTCGCTTAACAACAGGATTAATTTTAAATTAATTACTAAAACTTAGGTGTTTTGAATTTTGAAAAATGGATTTCATATTTGGAATAATTGGGTCCAAATTATGTTAATAAGTTACTTTTATTTTTTTTTATTATGAATAGTAACTACGGTAATTTTTATTTACTGCGGTTAAAGGTAAATAGGGTAATTAAAGGTTAAAAGAATATTATAATAATTCAAAATTACCTTGAAACTTGTCCTAACCTTATTGGATGAGTAGTGGCCGACCATGGGAATCCTTGGGCCGATTTTGGGACCCCAATGAGCCACTTGGTAGTGAAAATGACAATTTGGATTAATTAATTTAATGTAAAGACAAAATGGACTTTAACAAAAATATTTTTGTAATTAATTTTTATAAGGGGTTATATAAGTTATATTTTAGACTATAAATATTCTTTGGAAATATAAAAATATTCCCTACATCATGGTATTTGTTTCATAATTTTTAGACATCAAATGAATTAAATTATTTATGACACAATAATGATGTAGTGTTTACCTAATTAATAAATGATTTAAATGAATAAGATTATAATGATTAAAATATCATCCAAAACCTGTACAATTCCAATTGGATGATTCTATTTCGAATATTAGTCATCTTATCTTCGACATTAATGTGTTTTGGACCTCTTGAAACTAAAGATAAGTTTATAATAAAATAATGTTTTCCCACTTTCCTAAAGAGCCCCTCCTCTCCCTTATAAAAGGAGACCACTTCTATGCAATTACTCACACCTCTCAAGCCTTTTGGCTCATCCGAAATCTGACCAACTAAGCTCCCTACATCTCTCTCCTCCCCCTTTAAGCCTTAAATTAGGAATAAGACTCTACAAGAAGTCCTTTTGGTTCAAACCAAAGGAAGTTACCAAAATTAAAGGTAACAATTTCTCTTAAGTTGTTTTCTTTTATTCTAGTTCACCAACCCCTATACTCTTTTTAATCCTTTATTTTGTAACAAAACCAATATCATAAATATACTAGGTTGTTTTTATGAGAAGGATTCGAACTACACTTACACACACCTCCATCTAATGGATGAAGAACATAATGTTTATGTGATGGCAAACTAACACCTCACGAAATGATGATTGTTCGATTTTCTCCTACCACCTCTCATGGTGACCATTATGATGGAAATGTATTTATATATAATATATATTATGTTTATTATTTCCTTATGCTTTTTTAATTCCCAATTATATCAATCCTTTACGGTTTCCATAGTCGGTAAATACGATAATCTCATTTGAGGAAGTGCGGACTACCGCCCCCTCAAAGTGATGTGATTCGTTAATACCTTACATGGGATGTATAAAGGATGTGGTTAATGATATTATATATTATATTATACTAGAATTATAATATACATATGTATAATTATGTTTTAGTTCCATTAAAATAATAAATAGAAATGAAAGTAGCATTCATGCGTACGTACGGCTTACCGTCTCCATGAACGGTGCGTTTCATTTCTTACCTCCATATGTTATGTAATATTATAAATGATTGTATATGATGGCTATATAATAAATTTATACGATATATAAATCATTATTTACATTTTTTAAGTAAGTAAATCATGATATAAGTAATAATAACATCAATAACAACAAGTCCAAACACGTACGATAAATAAGATGATTTTACCCAAAACGCTACTTTAACATTAATTTACAAAAGAATGGGTAATATAAATTCATAAGTGAACCATATATGATATCATAAAAATTAATATTATTCTATAATAATTCAATGAAATTATTTAAATCATTATACAAGAGGTTTGGATACGTACAAAGCATATCGGACCTAAGGTAAGGGATAATTTTTCAAATCTCATTTTTATCTGAGATTGCTTATTCGTAAGTATTTACTGGGGTTATTTCTATCATCCATGTCCATGTTTTATAAAAGTGTATTCATGTATGTTTAAATTTCTTTTTACCCATTCTGACATTTACCCCATGTTATGGAAGGAATCTTTCTTTTATTTACCCTATATGGCACTTTTTGACTTTTCTGACAAAAGTATGAGAAGAATGCTTTTTTAACGTATACGGCATTAAAGTATTTTTACGGTTTTATAAATCCTTATTTTCATGAAGATTCCTCCAAAATATTTCATGAATATTTTCAAAAAAAATATATTTCTTTTAAAATTGCATGACGTTTTGTGAAAAGAAATTGATTTTGAAGAAGAAAGGATATTTTCCTCAAGAATTCATTTCAAGTGTTTTATCAAAACCATTTTTCCATCTAAGATGACATTATTTTATATGTGTATGTTTCAAGTATAATGTCCCTATGATTTACATGGTTTCACTTTTCTTATGTTGATATATCCATTTTTTTTATATGGATTATGTGATGATGGGATGATGTTTATGAAACCCATTTTATTCTTTGGGTTATGATGAATGTTTCAAGTTTATTTTGTGGCACAAGTAAGAATGATTTCATTATGATATGGGTGGGACCTATATCTCCCTCCAATGCATTGGGTAAAGATTTATATCTCATCAGATAGACATAGCTAGAACGAAAAGTTAAACCAGTTCAGTAATATAGGACTGGAACGAGGAGTGAAATCGATTCAGAAAGGGACTTTGTCCACTAAGATGGTCTTGGCAGCAATGCCTTGGCTACTATGGAAATCATATCATGTGCTTAATGGGTGTCCACAATTACAAGTTTTATTCCCATGCTATTTTATTAGGATTAATGTTTCTTTATGATCTATGCCTTACGTATTGCCATGTTTTATTTCATTTCTCAAGATCTTGATGTTTAAACATTGTGTTCATATTTTTAAGTTAAAATGTATATGGTTTGTTTTATTTTATCCATGATTACCATTACTGAGCATTTGAGCTCACCCTTTATATGTTTTGTTTTCCCTAGGATATAAAGAAAGGTTTTAGGTAAGAAAACATAAGGGGAAGATCTTTATGGGAGATGTTGAAGATCTTTCACCACGATTAGAAGATTACATTTTGAGTTTCCAAAGACACTAAACTGTTACGGTCCTTGAGTTTTGAATTTTGTTATGTATTAAGTATTCTGCAAAAGTAATGTGTTGTCCATGTACGTCAAGATCTGGGTCTCTACATGGGTAAATATATATATATATATATATATATATATATATATAATACGAGAATACACACACACACACACACATTCACACACACACACACACACAAAAAAACACACACACACACACACACACATATATATATATGCATACCTAGGCATATGAGGGTAACTCACCTTCCACTTTTGTGACTAGAACCCACCTTAGAGATTAACAACACACAATATGTAAAAATGTATGAACCACAAAACACTAAAATACCCCAAATAAAATAGATCTATAAAAATATGCATGAGTAAACCAACATCAAGTGATGAAGAAATAGTGTAATAGACTGAAGTTCTTCACCTTCAGCTATGGATATCAAAACAATGATAAAGAAGTCTTGGGAGACACACTAAACACCTTATAAAATGAAGAAAATAAAAAATCTAGTCAACCCATGACTAGGGTTAGGATGTATGGAAATAGTGTTACAAAAGAGAAGAAATATTATTGAAAACTATGATTCGGGATCTAATGGCCATTACTCGATGAATCACCTAAGAAAACAGAGGAAAATAAAGAGTAGATGACATAATGAGTGGAGGTCTATAATGGAGTCATGTGTGTCTGATAGCTCTAGGGTGGGGGTTGTATCTTAAAAATAGGATGAGAGGGAGGTTATATTAGTTTATAATTTTTTAAAATAGTAATTTATATAAATTAATTAATTTAAAAACACTAAGAATATTTTGGGATGCACGTTTAGCCAATCAATGTGCCGATCATATGATGAAAAGTATATATGTAATGCCAATGTGTCACTAATTGTGTTTTCTAAGAACATGGTATTGGTAAACCATACATAACCCATGTTACACCTATATACCCACGTATTTAGGTTTCATGGTTTATTGTTAGTGGACACATAGTTTCAAACAAAACTGTATAACATGTAGAAACCATCCAAACAAGGTATTCCTAGTAACTAGCACTCCCAAAACTCAACGGAGCACCAGAGAAACCTATAGGACCCTAAAAAAGGTTGACAAAAAATAAATGAAGGGTTCGAATGTTTTTAATTACAATCTAAATCTTAGTTTAAGGGATTGCACATCCACTAAATGAAAAAAATTTCAAAATTCAATTTAATGTTCTTCCTATCCAAAAACACATGACGCTAAACTAGGTATACCCAGGCATCGACAAATTATAGTGTATCCATAGAGTCCATAAAATGGACAAAAACATTGGGTCCTAATTTATTTCATCGAGTACATGGTCTATCTACATTAGTAGGGTCACTCATGGTATATACCTTCCACACTGTGTGTGTTTTTTTTATCTTTTTTTCCCAAATCCAATGCCACCATAGTTGGGGGGACTACATAACATGTGTGTATCCCATTACACAAAGTGTTGTTGTGATTTTCACAAAATATAATTATCTTATTCATGATTCTATGTCTAAAACTACAACCATGAATCTCTCCCATAAACCACTCCAAACATCTAGATTTTCCCTTTATCCATTTATTATATCCC
This sequence comes from Viscum album, assembly GCA_963277665.1. Classification (NCBI taxonomy): domain Eukaryota; kingdom Viridiplantae; phylum Streptophyta; class Magnoliopsida; order Santalales; family Viscaceae; genus Viscum; species Viscum album. Next base: position 472,034,264 of record OY728141.1, on the reverse strand, counting down.
TCTAGTGGATAGAAATCAGAATTTGATTAATTGTTATGGTTCACCCCAAATCCATCACACCTCATGTTGACCATCAGTTTTCCCAGATCCAAGATATATAGAAATAAATAATGTAATCCTACAACAATTATTTATCTATATGATAATTTCTTCCAAGAAAATCATTCACAAAACCACAATGAATCTGGGGGTTTGATTATGCTCAAACACATCTAGGAAAAGTTGAATCATGAGCCCACACAATGACGACGAAGAACACCAGGAACGAAGAGAGGATTGTAACAATAAATAAGTAAAAAAACAATAGGAATATCCATCATGAAAAAATATATACTAAATAATAATATCTAGGGGAAATTTTCTATGATAAATATAAATTGATTTAGGATGCTAAATTTATCAATGGAATCGTGTGAAAAGCGTGTAATTTCCAACAATAGATAATTAGATCAAATTCATAATTTGAAAATTAATTAAGGATAAAGAAAACTAAAATTAAAGATAAAAACTTTGACTATGGATCAATATTTGGTAAATAATTTCTTCTACAGTTATGGGGAAGATCAACTACGGTCACTATCTCTAAATCCATCATGATCTAGTTATCATCCATTGTTTGATGACAACCCACCAACAAAGAATTACCTGCTCTTGTACTATGATATTGAAAGGGTTATGAAGATGACTCTAGTAAAATAGTGAAAATAGGGTATTTATATAAGATTTTTTAGGTCCTTTAATGAAATAAATAAATAAATAAATTATTTATTATAATTACATACACATTCTAATTACTACCTCAATAAGACATCTGGTGTCGACCATCCGTAAGTAGCATCTAGGGTAAACCCTACACTCTATATTTAACCACAGTTTCATATTATTGATTCGAGACTACTTTCATTTGATATTAAATTATTTATGATTAATAGTTTGTTCAAGATATTAATATATTTAATATATTTATAATATCAATATCAGCATCACATGGCTTTGAAATCCTATGGTTTCGTAGTGTCAACATTCAAAGATAATCCTTAATTTATTTCAATGTCATAAAATAAAAAATTGAATTTATTGTCATACTATAATGATTTATCTATAAATGAAATATTCGGTTTGAAAAAACAATTTAGATAATCCAGGATTAAAAGGTAAATTTATTGATGTGTAATTTTATTCTTCCCAATTATTAATATCCTCTAACAGTTGATTTTAACATCATGAATTGAATATTATGTGTGATTATTTATATAATATTATTTTCAAAAATTAATAATAAGAATAATATTCATTTGAATAATAATATGTACTTTATCAATGATATGTCAAATCTATCATAAGACGATTAAATGTTGAGAAAAAACACCTCATATATTAACAAAATAAATATTCAATGATTTTAACCTAATTAAAATGTGAATGAATGATTGAATATCTATATTATAATTTCAAAAAAAGAATATATGATAGGTTGGATTATCTTGATTTAGAAGAAATTTAATTAAAAAACATGCAATGGACATCAAAAGGATTTTTGGAGACAATTATATAATGTTACATAGAAAAATTACATAATAATATTGAAATATGTTAATATATCTAAAATAAAAAAATTATATTTAATATTTAGGGATATTATACTGTTAATTTAATTGGGAAATTTTTGCTAAGCATTGGATTCAAACATAATTTTATTTCTATATCTAACATTAAAATACTAAAGACTCGTTAAATTTTGATTTTTAATGGTTTTAAAATAATTATTGTAGAACAAAATCATATTCATATTACTTAAAGATAAGTTTATTATTATAAATCATTAATAGATCAATGGATTTGCCTAATGTTATATTTTCATGTTATAAACTATATTGTGGTTAGTTATAAAATTATGTATGATTTTTGTACAAATTTATTCTATTTATCAACATATTATCATGAACATATGTCAATGGTTTACCAGTTATATAATGAAATGATCATCTATATTATTTTTATATGATTTATTGTATATCATATAAAATATAATTAATATAATTTAATATTATAAATATATATATCATCTTCATTATGGTTTAATTTAAGAGAGTTTGCCAATATTAGTTTTTTTATTTCCATAGTTGATAATTTTTTATTGAAATTAATTAATAGATTCATATCTGGGGGATACTTTTTGTACCTCCATTTAACCCAAGATAGTATTTAAATTTTTTTCAATGGTTTTATTTTGTAGTTTTATCCATTTTAATTATTTCTAAATCTGGGGGGGGGGGATTTCTGGAGTGTTTTTTAGTTATGAAATAAGGAGAATTACATTTTAGTGGACATTGATATTGTTACTTGTAAAATAAAAAAACATATTATTCAATTTCAAAGATGGAATATTATTTAAATATTCATTATCCTTTAATTATTCATGTTTTAGGGTTTTTTATTATATTTTATATCGTCTAACATGGTTTAACATGATAATTAATGGATAATTCACTCATTTCATCATCTGTATGTTTCATGATGTCTAAAAAAGTTATTTAATATTATGTGAAAAATAGATTTTACGTATAGTTTTGAGACTTCCCAATGATTTCTCATGTAATAATTATTTTAACTGAATTATATATGGTATAATATCATGTTGTTCTATATTCTAAGTCTTTTTTTTGCAACATTGAAAACACAATTGAATTTTAAAATTATATTGATCTAAAAAAGGTAAATTTTGTAGATATTATTCACTGGATAAATATTTTAATAGTATAAATTATATAATACTATTCATATTGATGATTTAATAATTTATGAAATTAAATATCATCTAAGGAACACTGTCATTTTTCTAAAAATAATAATCAAATTACAAAATGGTTTTACGAAATCTTTTCTAATATCATATGAAATATTTAACAACCCAAAGTTTCATTAATGGAAAATCCCTCTTAATCTTATTAAATGTCTCTTTATATAAAATGTTTTTATAAAATGTCAACTTATTTGGTTTTATGTTAAGAATCTTGACCTTTGCTAATATAGCCATTGAACAGTGATCACATTATTAGTATAAATATAAGACTTCAACAAATCCATTTTACTCAGACAAAGGAAGAAATGGCCTCATCCAGTAGAATTGCCCCATACGAAGCCCATTTATCGGAGCTCGGAAAATAGGTGGTGCCTTTGGGCTTCACCCTTGACCAAGCCCAAGCTGAGCTTCATCATGTCAAGCTCGAACGTGACCGTCTACGAGAAAAGTGGAAGTTGATTGAAATTACCACTCGAGCGATGTTATCCAAGCCACCCCAAGAGTCTGTCACCATCACACACCTTACCCTTAGGTATTATGCGGCTGTTTTAAGGGGTTATGTAACAAATAAGAAGTACTATGTTCATGTACATTATTTTGTGTATATAATAATGAATATAATTTCTTGTCATTATCGATACATTGTAAATAGTTTTTAAAGTACAAATGGTGTTTTTAGTTATTATTTAATTAAGAAATCTATTTTATTAAATTAAGGTTTTTTTGAATTAAATAATATTTTAATAAAATATTAATATTATTATTAAATTAATTTTTATTAAATATAAATGATCTTATAATTTAATGAATGCAGTTATAATTTTTATTAAGGTTTGAAATCCATTTCTCTCAAAACCCGTGAATTTTCGATAAATGTCAGTTTTTATTTTAAAAGTGAAAATTAAATTATTTAGAAAATTATTTAGATAAAATAAATGTTATTTCTAGAATCAGGACATCGAAATTATCCAACGATGAATTTTTCATAATTTTCTGAGACAGTCAAATTTTTGGGTAAAAATTAAATACCGTTTAAATATATAATGTGTTTTATGACATCATAATGACCCAATAGTGATGTAATAAAATACTATAATCTTTATGTTCGGCCAATATATGTTTTAACATTAAAATAATGTGATTTTGGGTTTGTTTGACTTACGTTTCAAAGCATTAATGGACCCCTCAAGACTTATTCGACACCTTGCCTTTTTAAATTAATTTCCATGGGAGTGTGACTCACCTCCACATAAGCAACCCTAATATTTTAAGAATTTAGGAATTTTTCCTTATAAAATATTTTTTTCCTATTCCCTTTTCCAAAAAACATGGGAAAAAACCATGGGATGGTTTGTGGTTTGGATTAATTTAATATAAGGGGTCCCAAACCTAAATAATAAAGAATTCCCTCACCTTTCCTATATAAACCCACCCAATATATCAGTTCCTCGCCAGTCAAAGCCTTTTTAGTTCTTCCAAACTCCGCCCTACTCTCTCTGGAATCCTCCCAAGGTTTCCCAAGCTCCCAAGAAGCCTCTCACAAGCCTCTCTCTAGCTTTTGGAAGCACACTTCCAAGTAAGGGTTTTTTCTTCCTTTCTCATTTTTGTCCAATTTTCTTTAAGTTGTTTTGACCTTTTAATTTCAATTATAAATGTTGGGGTATGGTTTCACACCTCCCTCATACTTCCCTCTTTATGTTTGAATGATGGGAGAACCTTTCTCTCTCATTAAATTCCTCCCATGTACACCCTTTACTATGCCGAAATTCCGAAAGGAACTTCTCTCTCCTATTTTACATTCAAGCAATACTTTTGTATCATGAATCTAAATTCAATTTAAATTGTTGGGACATGTATCTATATGGCCTACTTACTGTCCATTACATGTAAATATGATGAGGAACCCATTTCTCTCTCATCAACCACTTTTATGAATTCTTATGTCACGCCGTTACGCTGCCAAAATTGCACCGATTTTCTAAGCCAATGCCATTGTGTAGTGAATACCATGCCCATTTCTCCATCAAGGGTATTAACCTTTGTGCACATTTAATTATTGATTATAAAGTTTCATGTATGAATTACACATTCCTTTATCGTGGAATAAATGATTATGTTTTATGAATCCATGTTTTATGATCCTTGTAGCACACTTATGCATGAAATGAAATGTTTAAGAAGGGTGCGCCCTTATAGAGCTCCAATGCATTAGGTAAAGTATAGTATCATGATACGTCATGTGCAATGAGTGTTGAATGATTCTAATTCAAGTTCAACGAGGGTTTACTCGTGCTTCATGTGCAATGAGGATTTACTCATGCTCCATGTGCAATAAGCCTTGGCTCATGCTAATTCCATGTTAAGTGTTGTTGCCGCATTTCGATGTTATGATTATCATGCTTTATCATGCCTTTATGTTGTTGTTTCTTTTATGATCTATTGATATGCCTAATGTCTAACATGTATTTTACTCCTCATGTTTTTCCATGTGTATTCCCTTACTGGGCTTTATAGCTCACCCTTTTCTTATGCATGTCCTCAGGTTATCCCATGCAATGCTAAGTACGAGGGAATGTAGTGGTCATGTAAAGGAAGTTTTCAATAGAGATGTTGTATTTAATGTTTTAAGTTTTTATGTAATGATCCTAAGCCCCAAATACACTAAAACTATCAATATTCTTTGTTTTATCAAGTGATGTGTTATGTAATAAATCATGTTTAAGTTTGTAATAAAAGCAGGGTTGTCATAGTTGGTATCAGAGGATAGGTTTAGTTATTTTTGGGATTAGGAAACCGTAGTAAAGCCTTAGATACAAGACTAAGTATAATAAAAATGTCCCTAAGTTTTGGAAAGTACTGAGTAAGTGGTTTATCAAACAAATACATCTCTGTCTGGATACGAGCAGGTAGAGGCGGCTCTGGCACGGATGTATCCTAGGGGTAAAACCCAAAAACACTGCTTTGAGCTAGACTCGAACGAGAACTGGTGCACGACAACAGGCCTTTCTGCACTCTTGGTTACGACACTCCTGGGGGATATGTTTTGATAAATTCACAACCTTAGTATGAACCCTTATTAAGGGAATAAAAAAAATTCCCCTGCGAATATATGTTAGAAAGTAGATCATGAAAAGCCTAGATTGAATCCTATAGTCTCATGAGTTAAGGAAATAAAAGCTTATTTATAAGTCATCAACTTTTGTCTTTGGATTACCCTTTATGTGTTACCCCTAACTTTCATTTTATTTCAGCCAATGGTCGGTAATAGGAGGACTCGGGCTAACAACAATTGTGAAGATCAGTGTGATGACTGTACTAATGAGATGCCCAATCCAATGGGAGCGGGAATCGCGAAATTTGTCACGCTTCTCTCTCAGATAACTCAAGTTTTGAATAGAAACCTGGGTCAAGAGGAACGTTCAACCCCCCCTAAGAAAGAACAAGTTTCTATCGAGAGCTTCATGAGACAAAGGCCTCCTACTTTTAGTGGATCATCTGATCCCACGATCGCTGAACAATGGATCAACTCCATTGAAAAGATCTTCTCTATCCTTCAATGTTCTGAACAAGAGAAGGTTCTCCTGGCTTCTTATCATATGGAGGTTGAATCTGGTCAATGGTGGATGTTGATCAAAAATACGAATCCTGAGGAGGAGATCAAGGCATTGTAATGGAAGGATTTCTGGAAGATGTTTTTTGATAAATATTTTCCGCACACCCTCTGGCTTAATATGGAAAGGGACTTCCTTTCCCTCAAGAAAAAAGATGAAGAAATTGTTGGAGAGTACTAGGAAAACTTCACAAGGCTTGCACGATATGCTTCTGGCTTTTTCATTACCCCCAAATGCAAAGTTGACCACTTCTTTGGTGGGCTGAAGCCTAGCTTGCGGAAAGAATTAGCGATCCGTGACTTCGACAACTATGAAGAAATTGTCCGATGTGCCCTCAAGGTCGAAATGGAGATCGGGGAATCACAAGGGTATCATGGGGACAAGAAGCATAAGGTGGACTTCAATGCTGGCGGTCCGATGGATAAATATAACGATGCTAAGAAGATCCAGCACCCCACTTGCCAAAAGTGCAGGAAGAAGCAACCTGGAAATTGCCTTAAGGGGACGAGGAAATGCTTTAGGTGTGGAAGACAAGGGCACCTAGCTGTTAATTGTCGGCAAGAAAGACACATGGCTGCAATAGAGGAGAGGAACACTGTGTTCGAACCTCAACGCATTGTTCAATGCTACAAATGCAAAGAACCAGGTCATTTTGAAAATCAGTGCCCTAATCGAAGGGTTTTCAGAGGAGACCAACAACCTCCAAGGTAGCAAGGAAGAGCTTTTGCCATCACTTTTTCCGAAGTGAACCCCGAAAATGAAGTGGTGATAGGTACGCTAGTTATTCATTCAAGAATAGCGAACATAATTTTTGATTCAGGTTCTACGCATTCTTTTATAGCTCAAAAGTTTAGTAGAACAATCCCAGTACCACCACAAATCATGTAAGTAAAGATGTCGGTGAGTACGGAAAACGGAGCAATCATTGCATCGCATGAATATAAGTCCTACTCTGTTATAATCTGTGGATTGAATTTCCCGGAGAACCTCGTCATAATCCCTCTGGTGGAATTTGATGCAATTATTGGCATGGATTGGCTTTCCTTATATAGAGCCAATATAAATTCTCAGGAGAGGGAAATCACACTCCATATGGAGAATCAACCCCCTATTATTTAGAAGTGTCAGGAGGAAGATGAATCTACTTTAGCTCCATCATCTCAAGCATGGATATTACTACCCTATGAGCATGCGTATCTGGCTCAGATGATTGAGTCCAAGGAAGAAACCATCCTTGAAGAAATTCCTATTGTGAGGGAATTCGCTGAAGTGTTTCCCGAGGAACTGCCTGGTCTTCCTCCAAGAAGAGATGTTGAATTCTCAATTGAACTTATACCCAGGGCTTTACCAATATCCATGACTCCATATAGAATGGCTGTTGTAGAGCTTGAAGAGCTGAAGAAACAACTACAGGAGAATCTGGATAAAGGGTTTATACACCCAAGTGCTTCACCATGGGGTGCACCAGTCCTCTTCGTCAAGAAGAAGGATGGGTCAATGCGGCTTTGCATCGATTATCATGAATTTAACAAAATCACGATAAATAACAAGTATCCTCTCCCATGAATTGATGACTTGTTCGATCAGCTACGTGGAGCACAATACTTCTCCAAGGTGGACTTTCTGTCTGGATATTATCAAGTAAGGGTGAAGAAGGAAGATATCCCCAAGACTTCTTTTCACACAAGATGTGGGCACTATGAATTCATAGTAATGCCTTTCGGACTCACTAATGCTCCATCAATATTCATGGACTTAATGAATAGAGTCTTTAGAGATTACCTAGACAAGTTTGTGGTAGTCTTTATAGATGATATTCTAATATACTCCAAAGCCAAGGAGGATCATGAGGAGCATTTAAGAACTGTACTAGAGACTTTACGCAAGGAGAAGCTCTATTCAAAGTATAGAAAGTGTGAGTTCTGGTTGAAGTAAGTCTCATTCTTGGGCCATATTATTACAAGTAATGGGATATCTGTGGACCCCTCCAAAACAAATTCAATTGAGGGATGGCCGAGGCCAACATCGGTAACGGATATCCGTAGCTTCTTGGGGTTAGTTGGATATTATCGAATATTTGTGAGAAATTTCTCACGATTGTCCAACCCTCTTACCAATCTAACTCGGAAGGGAGTAAAGTTTTCTTGGAGTGATGAATGCGAAGAAAGCTTCAAGGAGTTGAAAAGGAGGCTTATCACTACGCCCGTGCTCACTTTACCCATAAGTGGGGAAATTTTTGTTGTTTTCAGTGATGCTTCAAAGATAGGCTTAGGCTGTGTGCTGATGCATAATGATAAAGTGATATCCTATGCCTCAAGGAAGTTGAAAATCCATGAGCGAAACTATCCAACACATGATCTGGAGTTGGTAGCTGTGATCTTTGCCTTGAAAATATGGCGACATTATCTCTATGGAGAGAAATGTGAGATATATACTGACCACAAGAGTCTTAAATATATATTCACACAGAAAGAGCTTAATATGAACCCGAGAAGATGGATAGATCTCATCAAGGATTATGACTGTTCAATCCATTACCACCCTGGTAAAGCGAACAAGATGGCAGATGCCCTAAGTAGAAATGACCCCACAATTCTATCAATGATGAGAATTGAGAAGGATCCAATATTATTAGACTTGATGAAGATGGACATGGGAATCATAAAGAAGGGAACATCATCAATCCTTTCACAAATGATTGCTCAACCATCTCTTTTAGAAAGGTTAAAGGATGCTCAAAAGGATGATGTGGGAATTCAGGAAAAAGTGGAAGCTATCAAAAAGGTCAAATCCTCGGAGTTTAATGTTAATGAAGAAGGAATTGTGCGGTTTGGGAAAGGACTATGTGTTCCATCAAGTCCGGAGCTGAAGAAGGAACTTTTGGTTGATGCACATAGTTCAAATTTCTCTATTCACCCAGGGAGCACAAATATGTATCGAGATATCTGAGAAAACCTTTGGTGGGATAATATGAAGAAGGAGATCGCTGAATATACATCAAAGTGCCTGGTGTTTAAGCAAGTGAAGGCAGAGAGGAAGAAGTCTAAGGGGATGATACAACCATTGCCCATACCAGAATGGAAATGGGAGAATATCACCATGGACTTTGTCACCAGACTTCCAAGGATGTCCAAAGGCAACAATGCAATCTGGGTTGTTGTGGACCATCTTACCAAGACTGCACACTTCATTAATATTCGGGAGGATTTCTCTTTGGATCAACTGGAAAAGATATATATCAAAGAAAGTGGCAAGGTTTCATGGAGTACCACTATCTATTGTGTCTGACCGAGATCGAAGATTCACCTCTAAGTTTTGGAAGAGTCTTCAAAATTCTCTGAATACTGAACTGAACTTCAGTACGACCTATCATCCTCAAACTGATGGCCAATCTGAGCGGACTATCAAAACACTTGAGTATATGTTGAGAGAGTGCTCAATGGACTTTAAAGGAGGATGGGATCAACATCTTCCTCTTGTTGAGTTCTCTTATAATAACAGTTTCCACTCGAGAATCTAAATGGAACCATATGAAGCCCTGTATGGGAAAAGGTGCGGAACACCGGCATGTTGGGATGAGGTCGATGAACGTAAGCTGCTTGGACCAGAAATGGTCGAGGAAATGGTGGATAAGGTAAAAACCATTCAGTAGCATATCAAGGCAGCTCAGAGTCGACAGAAGAGTTATGAAGATAACCATCGATGAGACCTTGAGTTTAAAGTTGGAGACATGGTTTTTCTACACATATCTCCATGGAAGAAGGTCATGAGGTTTGGAAATAAAGGGAAGTTAAGTCCAAGGTACATCGTCCCCTTCCAGATTCTTGATCATGTCGGGGCTGTGGCCTATCGACTAGAACTTCCACCTACTATAGCCAAAGTACATGATGTATTTCATGTATCCCTCTTAAAGAAGTACATACCGGACCCTTCACATGTACTCTCTTCTGAGGTGGTACAATTGGAAGACGATCTTTCTTATGAGGAGCAACTAGTGAAGATCTTAGATCGTAGAGAAAAAGTTCTACGAAATAAGACAATGCCCCTTGTCAAGGTGCTGTGGAGAAACCACATGTTTGAAGAATCAACTTGGGAATCAGAGGAAATGATGGAGCTGAGTTATGCACATTTGTTTTAGTGTGGGAAAAGGAAAATTTCGATGGCAAAATTTCTTAAGGGGGGAATATTGTAACGACCCAAAGTTTCATTAATGGAAAATCCCTCTTGATCTTATTAAATGTCTATTTATATAAAATGTTTTTATAAAATTTCAACTTCTTTGGTTTTATGTTAAGAATTTTGACCTTTGCTAATATAGCTGTTGAACAGTGACCACATGATTAGTATAAATATAGGACTTTAACAAATCCATTTTACTCAGACAAAGGAAGCGATGACCTCATCCAGTAGAATTTCCCCATACGAAGCCCATTTGTCGAAGCTTGGAAAAGGGGTGGTGCCTTTGGGATTCTCCCTTGACCAAGCCCAAGCTGAGCTTCATCTTGTCAAGCTCGAACGTGACCATCTACGGGAAAAGTGGAAGTTTATTGAAATTACCACTCGAGCGATGTTATCCGAGGCACCCCAAGAGTCTGTCACCATCGTACACCTTTCCCTTAGGTCTTCTGCGGCTGTTTTAAGGGGTTATGTAACAAATAAGTATTACTATGTTCATGTACATTATTTTTTGTATATAATAATTAATATAATTTCTTTTCATTATTGATACATTGTAAATAGTTTTTAAAGTACAAATGGTGTTTTTAGTTATTATTTAATTAAGAAATATATTTTATTAAATTAAGGTATTTTTGAATTAAATAATATTTTAATAAAATAATAATAATAATATTAAATTATTTTTTATTAAATATAAATGATCTTATAATTTTATGAATGTAGTTATAATTTTTATTAAGGTTTGAATGCCATTTCTGTCAAAACCCGTGAATTTTCGATAAATGTCAGTTTTTAATTTAAAAGTGAAAATTAACATATTTAGAATTTTTTTAGATAAAATAAATGTCATTTCTGGAATCAGGATGTCAAAATTATCCAACGGTGAATTTTTCATAATTTTCTGAGACAGTCAAATTTTTGGGTAAAAATTAAATACCGTTTAAATATATAATGTGTTTTATGACATCATAATGACCCAATAGTGATTTAATAAAATAATATAATCTTTATGTTCGGTCAATATATGTTTTAAAATTAAAATAATGTGATTTTGGGTTTGTTTGACTTACTTTTCAAAACATTAATGGACGCCTCAAAACTTATTCAACACCTTACCTTTTTAAATTAATTTCCATGGGAGTGTGACTCACCTCCACATAAGCAACCCTAATATTTTAAGAAGTTCAGAATTTTTCCTTATAAAATATTTTTTTCCTATTCCCTTTGCTAAAAACCATTGGCAAAAACCATGGGATCGTTTGTGGTTTGGATTAATTTAATATAAGGGGTCCCAAACCTAAATAATAAAGAATTCCCTCACCTTTCCTATATAAACCCACCCAAGATCCCACTTCCCCCCCACTCAAAGCCTTTGGAGTTCATCCAAACTCTGCCCTACTCTCTCTAGAATCCTCCAAAGGTGCCCCAATCTCCCAAGAAGCCTCTCACAAGCCTCTCTCTAGCCTTTGGAAGCACACTTCCAAGTAAGGGTTTTTTCTTCCTTTCTCATTTTTGTCGAATTTTCTTTAAGTTATTTTGCCCGTTTAATTTCAATTATAAATGTTGGGGTATGGTTTCAAACCTCCCTCATACTTCCCTATTTATGTTTGAATGATTTGAGACCCTTTATCTCTCATTAAATTCCTCCCATGTACACCCGTTACTATGCCGAAATTCCGAAAGGAACTTCTCTCTCCTCTTTTACATTCAAGCAATACTTTTGTATCATGAATCTAAATTCCATTTCAATTGTTGTGACATGTATCTATATTACCTACTTACTGTCCATTAAATGTAAACATGATGAGGAAACCATTTCTCTCTAATCAACCACTTTTATGAATTCTTATGTCACACTGTTACGCTGCCGAAATTGCAAAGATTTTCTAAGCCAATGCCATTGTGTAGTGAATACCATGCCCATTTCTCTATCAAGGGTATTCACCATTGTGAACATTTAATTATTTATTATAAAGATTCATGTATGAATTCCACATTCATTTATCGTGTAATAAATGATTATGTTTTATGAATCCATGTTTTATGATCCATGTGGCACACTTATGCATGAAATGAAATATTTAAGAAGGGTGCGCCCTTATAGCGCTCCAATGCATTGGGTAAAGTATAGTATCATGATACATCATGTGCAATGAGTGTTGAATCATGCTAATTCAAGGGCAACGAGGGTTTACTCGTGCTTCATGTGCAATGAGTATTTACTCATGCTCCATGTGCAATGAGCCTTGGCTCATGCTAATTCCATGTTAAGTGTTGTTGCCACATTTCCATGTTATGATTATCATGATTTATCATGCCTTTATGTTCATGTTCCTTTTATGCTCTATTGATACTCCTAATGTCAAACATGTATTGTACTCATCATGTTATTCCATGTGTATTCCCTTACTGGGATTTATAGCTCACCCTTTTCTTATGCATGTCCTCAGGTTATCCCATGCAATACTAAGTACGAGGGAATGTAGTGGTCATGTAAAAGAAGTTTTCAATAAAGATGTTTTATTTCATGTTTTAAGTTTTTATGTAATGATCCTAAGCCCCAAAGACACTAAACCTCTTGATCTTCTTTGTTGTATCAAGTGATGTTTTATGTAATAAATCATGTTTAAGTTTGTAATAAAAGCATGGTTGTCATAAAATAGGTATTTTATTTTACATATTACTAAAGATTTATAAATATATAATAGAATGAATTATATGGTTTATCTAGAGAACAAGACAAATATGTTAATTTGATATTAAAAATTTGGCCTATAATTATACCTATATCGATTCTAAAAATATTCATAAATCTATAATACTTTAGAAGTTCATGAGTTATCCTATGGACATATTACTATGTATAATATTCTCTTACTATTCCATGAAATTATATTCTCTATTATCTTTTTTTAATTCACTTAGTACCATATAAAACTAATTTATTATAATTCACTTTATTTTATGTCTCTATGTCTTTAAATATTCAATCAAGGTCAGTTTTAAATTACTAGTATTACACAATACGATCATATCATACATTTTTTATATTATTCATTAATAATTTTTTACAAGAGGATATAAATTAAGTAATATGTTCATTTCACCAATAATAAATTATTTATTATACCCTTTAATGGTCATTATATATGGATTTAAATTTTTTATGTTATAAAAGAATGAAAGATGTATTGGTTTATTTTATAATAAACAAATTTGTAGGGAATTTTCAATCCAATACCATTTTTATTTTTCTATTTATAATTAAAATTAACATCATTATTTTTCATATTTTGCTAAACTTTTTAACAATGATGGGTTCTTAATTTATTGTTCATGTTATAAAGATTTTGATTAAATTATATTATTTATCGCATAATTTAACTAGAATATTATGAAGTTGAGTACTTATTTCATTATTTATCAATTTCATGAATTTTACTAAAGAGAATAATTATTTTAGATGTATTTATTTTCATTTAATAAAATTTCTTTATTGTTGTTTTTAGTTATATTTTATACATTTCCCTATATTTTTAATTAAACAATGACATGGTGTTCACTATTTTAGGGGATATTTTTCCAAAATTTAATAAACATGTGGCATTTTGGAAATATATTAAATTCAATTCATTTAATTAGTTGACTAATTAATAACTAGATATCAAATAAAACTCACTACATTTTTTATATCAAGATAAAATGTTGAGTAAATCATTTAAAAATAAAAAATCTTCTTGAACTCACTATATGCCTTCTTGGAATATTTTATAAATTTTAAATTTTAATATATAATGTTTCCTGATATAATACATGGAAATTGATTTTAGATTTTATAACTTTTTTTGGATTTGAAAATATAAAAAAATCATTATGATATAATTTAATAATATATAAGATCAAATTAGACATTTATATATTAAATATTTGTCCATAAGCTACAAGGGCTTAAATGATATATTATATAACCCAGAGACAAATTGGTTTATATGTTCATGGGTCATATTATGGTTTTTAATATATTTACAATCTATATCTTGTGTCATGGTATAGTAATCTATATTTAATTTTCAAAATTCATTGTATATCTTACCAAATTTATTTAATATCACTTACCATTATTTACATATCCATTTGTTTAAGTATTCATTCTTGGAATACTCATATTTTTTATATTTATCATCATATTTTGTAATTATATTCCTAAAATTATTTAATATATATATATAGGGACATATATTTGTAAATTTCTATCATTTTCCATTAAATTATATTCAATTTTTTTCTCAAATGGTTATGGTTTATGGTTTTAATATATTTATATAATCTAGAATGGTTATAATGGATTTCCATGATTTTTAAATTAAAAAATGAAAATAATTTTAGAAATAATGAATTTGGAATTCATGATTTTGTGGTTGGAATGACCTTTTTTATATCTCAAAGTATGGAAAAAAATTTTAATTATGTTTTATTATATGATTTTTATGTATTACGGTTGCTAATTTAATCTTCTTAGTACATATATTGGTTAAAATGATTTTTCATATTTAGAGTGTCTTTCTAATCATATAAATGATAAATGATGCGTTTTATAGAAAATAACTTAAATTAACGACAATAAATGTATTTTATATATTGTTTTCTGGCACTTTTGGATGTTTTCTAGTATCATCCCAAGGTTTTCATTCATAATAACATTGATTGTGTCATGCTTCTAACTACAGTAGGTCTAGTTTTTTTATTTATTTCATAAACAGATTTTATTTTGGACACATTAAGAAATTAAAAAATTCTAATTGTGTGATGATATTTACATTATAAAAGTAAAATATTTTTTAGGATTTTATATTAAATTTGAAAAAAGGATGAACAAATCATTTCCATATTTTAAATTAATTTAAAAACTAATATATTTTTTATAATATAAATAAAAAAATATCATGTTTTATTTTATATTATTTTTAAACTAAAAACAGTAGATAATGATATTATATTTGAATATTGTTTGGGAGTTTTCTAATAAAAGTTATTTTTCTAAATATTATTCATCTATTGAAAATAAAAAATATATTTTTTTGATATTAAAAATTATTCTTATAGATAATGTTCATTAGATATTAATATTTTTTCCTAAACATAAGAAACTTTAGATGATCACATGTCATATTATAGTTATGTGTACATATTAACTGTTTATATCTTATTTCATTGAAATATACACTCTATTATATTTTTCTTATTCTCTTTGAAACATATGAAATATTTTCAATATGATTTAATTTTAGTTTTCGATAAATGGAATTGAGGTTTTAATCAATAATAGTCTATCGATATTAATATTTAGCTTTAAATTCATATTCTATATTTTTTTTTATAATTACTATTAATAATTTAATTTAGTTAGAAATACATTTTCATTGTTTAATCATTTTTCCCTACATTTTTTTTATTTTTTTACCTTAAATGGATAAATTTTAAAATTTTAATATTTTTGATTAATTTTATAAAAAATATTGGATTTTTTTATGTTTTTGGTAATTACAAAAAATGGGAAAAATTTTAGATCCTTATATTTTGATATTAATTTTTATAAAAGGAGAAACAAATTATTTATTTATATAGTGAAATTTTTCAATCAAAATATGTGTTTTTTCTATTTCTCATATTTTAAGGATCTTTATTTTATTATATTCCATGCTCTATTCATTGACATAATTTTTCAGGTGTACATTACAAATCTCATCATTTCCATGTCCCATGAAGCACCTTGAAGAAAATTATTTAATTCAGGGATAACATAGAATGTTAAAATAATGTTTATGATATTTCATGATGTTTTTTTGTTGTTATAGAAATATTTTCACATGTTTTAATGATGATGGTGTAATGTAGATCACCATAATAAGGAATTTTTTTTCTAATTTAACAAACATGCTATATTTTAAGTTATTCATATGATGAAAAAATTATTACTGATTGATTATATATTCCTTGTAAATATATGAAAAATATATTTTTTTAACTTTACTAAAAACAAAACCAATCCTTTTAATGTCATAAAATCACCATGAACTGATTGAATTTTTGTCATTCAAATGAAAAATTTTATCTTATTTTTTAAATTATTTAATGTTAAAATATATTAATAATGTGATTTTATAACAAAATTAATTTTCTATTTAACATTAAAATAGTGATATGAAAATATTATAATGTAAGAGATAACCAAAAAAACTTATTTATATATTAAGTGAATCAATAATGTTTCTGTTATATGGGTCTCCACTTTTGAACTTATGAAGTGCCTATGCACCTTATTAAATAGAAGTGGACTCCCATTTACTCTTATATAAAATATTTTATCCTATGGTAAACATCACTAAAGCAATTAAATTTATGAAAACATAGTAAATATGTCAACTAATTAAGGTATGAAATCACACATTCCAAAACAATTACAATTCATAAAAATTAAGAAAGGCATAAAAATGGTAGAAAAATAGGAAACAAGTCACATCAATAATTTCATAGAACCTAATAAAGAACGCTATATGGCATGAAACATGCATGTAATGTTAATCCCATTATTCCATAATGATGAATTTAATTCTTTATCCTTTCCTTACTAGGCCAACAGTTATTATTATAACCCACATAGCATCATAAAATACTCCCATCAATCAAAGATAATTAAAAAAAAATCATTAACTACATGAGAATGAACAAAAATCACAAACCTTAGCCACATGGAATTTTTTCCTTGTGTGGTCTGATAATTCCCTGATACAACTATTTATCAGGTTCCAACACATTACTAGTCTCTTGTATAGTTGAAAAAATAGTAATACAAGTAAATGATGGATTTGATACCACATTGTATTGTCCTAGACTGACTATCCACTAAACTAGTAGTATTTTAGGTCACTGAATGGCCTCATGTGGCCTCCCCATATAACATAACCTTCCAACTACTAGTGAGGCTCACCATAATATGACATGTTATGATAGTAGTACAAGTATTAATAATTAGAAATATAAATACAATGAAATAATAGAATAACTTCCCCAATACTACCTATATGGGAATCTTGAGCACCACATTATTCCTTTACCTCCAAAATAAATATTTTGTATAAAATAAATCACGCATTAGAATATCCATGCATCACTTTATTTATAACTATGACTATAATGTCTAATATTATGAATAAAATACCCTGAGTAGGGTGTGATATATAAATCTTTATACGCCATAAATCATGTTGTCGGTGAAAATATGTTTCTTCCATTATAAAAATAAATGACAGTGTGTCATATAGTATAAATAAATAATGATAAAAACAATTATAATATAATCTTGGTCCAATTTCCTGAACATACACACATCTTAGACTACCTACTTCATCCTACACTGGATAACTGAATGGAGGTACCTATGCATGCCATAATAAACAAAATGGACCATAAAATATCAGTTACTAATGTATATAAGATTAATTCACACCTTTTATTTATCATTTACATCACACAAACTTGTTAATATACAAAAATTATCAAAAATATACAAGGGTCATTGAATACGATGCCTAAATGCATTCTATCGATATGTAAAATCTAGTGGTGGAGTGTCGAGCCCATACAAGGTGATCTACATTAAAAATACAAATGGTCACTACTATATCTATTATTAACTTAATACCCTCGAGTCAATCTAGGGAGACCTACACGGCATCCCTTACATCACTTGATGATGGTGACTTTATGGACATACCATGTTTCTCCCATAAGGGACTTGGAATCACTAGAGTCATGGAATACCCATATTCCCAAATAAGTATGTCCTTTGTTTCACCCCTAGGAAATCTTCATCACCCATGATTTTGACAAACCACCTAGTGATCCATTACCTGGTAAAGAATTGTATCACCCTCTGCATGTCAATCCAATCCAACCGAAGATGATGATTCCATCATTGGAATCCTTAATTCATGATCGATGTTATCTCCTAGATCATAAAAAGCGAGCCATTTAAATCAAGGCACATATCTCAAGTAACCCCAAATATATAATTTCATTACATTAAATAATTATCTCATGAAAAAAGCTATAATTTTATTCATGTATCAAAAATCAAAATATAAAAATGAACAAGTAATTAAATACATTTATTATCATTATTCTACAAGATGCAATCACAAAGTAACCTGAATTAATAAGAAACAATGGAAATACAAGCATAGATACAAGGAATTGGCATGCCTTTAATCACATGTCATCAATGTCATTTAAATGATTCAATCTAAAATAGTTTTATAACTATGTAATTCAACTAAATCCATACAAAAATTGTGACAAATAATTAAATATAATGATTTTTACATCTATGATTATGCATCAAGAATATGAATTAAAATATATAGTGAATGGAATGTTGTTCAAGCAAACATACAATTGAATGTGGCCATAGAAAATCTGCACCAACACAATGAATATACACAAAACTACAAGGTAGTGAACATAACATTTTTCAATTAAAGATAATGTACCCCATTTTAGATTTTCATAAGAAAACATCAAATTATTTACAAAAAACTCATTTTTCAAAATTAAACATCATTCCACAAGTACTAATATTTTCTCATTAGATAATAATTTAATCAAGAAATCATAAAACACTATTTAATATCCAAGGAAGGAGTGAAAAGTGAAAAACTAATCCATTTTTTAATTAAAAGGGAATATGGAAATAGAAAATACCTCACAAAGAGGAATACCAATCTGAACTCTTTGTAACCTGACATTTACATCAGTGACAACTCAATTATATTGTTTCCCACCATTGATCACAATCACCATTGTATATACATAAGGATACCAAGACCCTATGTACAAATTCACATGCCCATGAATATTTAAATGTGGGTAAATAAATATAATCTTATATGTGAATATACTCATTTACACATACACATGTACACATTTTTCATATATTTATATAAGCACACGTAGACCCAGTATAAACATTCATGCATCCATGGGTGAATATATATTTAATAGTGAAACATGCATAAATAATTATACATATATGAATATCTATGTATACACTTGTAAGTCACCTTTCACTTTGGTGACTCTATCCCACCTCAAGGATAACCAAAATGCAATGATGAAAAAATATGAACCGAAAAACAATTAACATCTAAAAATAAAATTGGTCTACATAATGATGGATGAGAAAAACTAACTCAATTAGTGATAATAATGTGAAATGGAATGAAGTTAGTCACATTAGGAAGTTGATTTAGAAACACACAAAAATAAGTCCTAGGATATGCACTACACACCCTATGAATGAAAGAAAAATAAAAAAGATGGTTAAACAATGACTAGGGATCGACTGAAATAAAATAGGGTGACATGAAAGAGGAAATCCACTCAAACGTAAAGACAAAGGAACCAGTGACTATTCATTGCAAAATTGCATGTCAAAAAAATATTAAAACTGAGTACAAATTGAATAATGTGTAGAGGTCAATGGTGGGGTCATGCACATCTAAGAGATATAAGGATGTAGTTGAATAAAAAAAATAGGAGGGGGGAGGTTATATTAGGTTATATTTGTTTTAATATTTTTACATCAAAGAATTTAATTAATTAAAAAAACTATATAAATGTTATTTTTCGTACGTTATTCAGAACCAAGAGCTGGAAACATGATGAAATGTGAATATGTACCGTCTAAGTGGAACTAACAGTGTGGTCTAGGAGCATGGTATGGTAAAATATGTCCAACCCATGTGCCAACTTCATACTCATTAATTTAAGTCGAATGATTTTTTGGTGTGGGGTGCATGGTTTAAGAAAAACCAAATGACCTTTGTAGACCTTCCCAACATGGGATTTATTGGGTCTGGCTCTCCCATAACTCAATTGAGAACCCATGAAACCTTTACGACCCTTATCCAAGTCTAAAAACAATACACGATGTGTTTAAATTTTTATAATTATATTTTGAATCTTGGTTTAGTGAATGGACCATCCATTAAATGAAAAATGATCAAAATTACCTCAGAATTTCATCCAATACAAAAATATAGGATGCTAAATTCGGCATACACAGGTACTAACATTTGAGAATGTATCCACAGAGTTCATAAAATTTCCTACCGTATAGGTTCCTAATTCATGTATGGCTCATACATGTAATCACTACCTACATAGGGTCACTCACAGTATGGACCTTCAACACACTGATTGATTCTTATCTTCTTTCCCAAATCCCTTTCCACCATAGTTGGAAGACTACATAGTAGGTTTTTATCCCTTTTCACATAGTGTAGTTTTGATTTTCAGAAATATTAAAGATCGTAATAAAAATTATATATTTGTAACAACCACATTGATTCTATCCTATTAACAACTCAAAACCAATACTGTTTGTATTTTCCCATTTAACCTAGCCCTCACTTGGATATAAATTATATTCTGATTAACCATTATGGTTCAACACATATCCAAAAAACCTATTATCGACCATTTATTTTCCCAGTTCCTAGATCTATAAAAATCACAAACTGAAAAATTCAATGATCCTTGATATATCTAAAAATTTCCACCCAAAATCACATTCACAGAATCACATTGAATATAGGGGTTTGATCAGGCTCAATCCTATAATGGAAAAATCAAACTGTGACCCCAAAGACCAATGGTGATGAACACAATTATATATGAGAGGATTGTCAAAATAAAAATATAAAACCACCTTAGGACAAGTGTTTTTGTAAAAATATTTCACTAAATAATTTCCATGGGATATTTCATTGCAAAACAAATGTATAAATTGATATACAATGTTAAATTTTTCAATGGGCTTAGGTGAAAGTAGTGTAATTTTATATAATATATACGTTCATAGAATTTTGTATTTATGAATATAATCAAGATAGAGGAAACAAAAATTGATGATAAACACATTTATTATGGATAAAGAAATGGTAAATAATTCATTCTCAAGTGATGGGATAGGTCCACTGTGTTCATTGTCACTCA
The DNA here is from genome assembly GCA_963277665.1 of Viscum album. Classification (NCBI taxonomy): domain Eukaryota; kingdom Viridiplantae; phylum Streptophyta; class Magnoliopsida; order Santalales; family Viscaceae; genus Viscum; species Viscum album. The sequence goes on along the minus strand of OY728141.1, from coordinate 472,012,616 downwards.
ATCCAACCTGGCCCAGTCACCGTTCATTATTCGATATTGATCCACTAATGAATAATTCTATCCAACTATGATATGATCTAGCTTGGGGTATGCAGTTATCACTGGTAAATTAGCGATAAAAGGGTATTTTTATTTTATTTAATTATGTCCTTTAATAAAACAAATTAATAATTTATTTATTTATTTTAATTAAAAACATCATATGATGTCTTCCTCAACTAGACATATTTTGTTGACCATCCTTAGGTCACTCTTAGGATAATCCCTACACTCTAGATACATCTATGGTTCAAGATTATTGATTTGATACTCCATTCATAAGATATTAAATTATTTCTTAAAAACTCAGTGCTCTTGATATTAATATATTTAATATATTAATAATATCAATTCCAACATCACATGTTGTGAAAAGAATGTGTTGTCTTTGTGAAAATATTCAAAGATAGTCTATAATATATTTCATTGTAATTAATGTCCCAATATTAAATTTACATTCACACTATAATGATTAATCATAAAATGAAATAATAGAGTTAGAAAGAAAACATAGACAATCTTTTTCTAACAGGGTAATTTATTGATGTTTCATTTTTTTCTTCGTAATTAATAAGATCATATAATAGTTCAATTTACTAGCATGGATAGAATTTTATGTGTGATTATTTGGATAATAATATTTTAAAAATCAATATAAATAATAATTGTAATAATAATAAGCCTAGGTAGTTGATCATTGATATTCCAAAGCTAACAAAAGAAGATAAAATGTTTATAAAGACTACTTCATATAGAAATAAAATAAAATTTAAATGATTTCGGCACATTTAAAATGTGAATGATTGATTAAATATCTCTAATATGATATCCAAAAAATATTTTATGATTGTATGAATCAAATTTATTTAGAATAACATGATATTAAAAAAATGTAATGTACATCAAAATGATTATTGGAGACAATAATATAATGTTACAAAGATAAATTACATAATAATTAAGAAATATGTTTATATATCTATAATTAAAAACTTATATTTTATATTTAGTGATATTTCACTATTTATTGGATTGTGATATTTTCACTATACATTGGATTCAAAAATAATATTACTTCTATATCTAATATTACAATAATAATGACTCTTTCAATTTTAATTTCTAATGTTCTTGTAATAAATATTTTAGAACAAAAAATATTCATATTCCTAGAAGGTATGTTTCTTATTAAAAATATATAATGATTTAATGGATTTACCTCAAGTTATGATTTCATGAGATAATCTATATTTTGGTAACTTATCATATGATATATGATGTTTTTTATAGTTTATTCTATTTATCAACCTATTATCATGTACATATATTAATGATTTACCGCTAATATAATGAAATGATTATCTATATTATTTTTATATGATTAGTTGTATATCATATGAAATATAATTAATATCATATATCATTATATATATATATCATCGTATTTATGGTTTCATTTAATAGCGTTTGTTTTTATTCGTTTTGTATTATATTACCATCTTTAATAATTTGTTTTTGAAATTCATCACTTGATTCACATCCGATAGATAGATTTTGTACTTTCCTTTTTCCCATAATAGTATTAATTTTTTTCCAATGTTTATACATTATATTTTAGCTAATTGAATTATTTAAAAACTGTTGAGGGAATTTCTTGTGTGTTTTGTGGTAATAATCCAAGGAGAATGACATATCATTGGATATTGATTTTTTTTGTAAAATAGAAAAACATACTTTTCGATTTAAAGGTGGATTATATTATTTTAATATTCATCATCCTTAAACTATTCATGTTTAGTGAATTTTTATTATATTTTATGTTGTGCAACATGGTATAACATGATAATTCATGGAAAATATGTTTCTTTCATCATCCAAATGTTTCAGAAGTTTAAAAAAGATATTTATTTAACATAGTGTAAAAATAGATTTTACATATTGATTTGAGACTTATGGATTCTACCTCATGTCATCATAATTTTAAATACATTATTGATCAGAGAATATCATGTTGTTCAATAATATAAGTGTTATTTTTCTAAATTTTAAAATTTAATTGAATTTTTATATTATGATGGGATAATTTTTTTTTATTTTTTTATCTATTGTTCATTGTAATAATAAATAAATTCTCTACCCTATTTAAAACTATTCATAGAAATTAATTAATTATTTATGAAATTGAATAGAATATAAAAGAAATGTTAATTTTTCTAATAATAATAATCAAATTACTAATTCATATTTCTAATTTTTATAGATAATATCCTTTGATAAAAGGCATTTTTTTAGTTTACTTTCAATAATTAAGAATATATGATACAATTCCAATTAATTTTTACCTAGAGAAAAAGATGAATAAGTTCATTTGAAATTAAAATTTCTACCCAAAATTATACCACTTTTGATTCTTGAAAAATCATTCATTTAAAGTAAATTTTATTTTTATGAGTTATCCTATGATTCCAATACTATATAAAAAAGTTTCATACTAGTTAAGGGAATTATTAAGCTTATTATCCTATTATAATTAATTTATTTTCTTATAAAACTAATTTTATATAATTCACTATCATTTATGTCTCCACATATTTAATGTTTCAATCATTATTAGTTTTAAATTACCTTTCTTAAACATTACTATAATATTATACAATTTTAATAATATTACATGTCAATTTTATACAAGAGTATATACATTCACTAAACAATCATTTTCACCTAAAATAAATTTACTTTTATCTATTTAATGGTCAGTATTTAGTTATTTAATTTTTTTATTAATAACTAAATTGGGGATGTATTAATATGTTTTATAATAATAATAAAGGTTGAGAATTTTGAGTTCATTACCTTTGATATTTTTGTGTTTATTATTAAAATTTACATCATTATTTTTTATATTTTGATATTTGTTTATTAAATATATGCTCTTCATTGATTGTTATTGTTATAAACATGTTGAATATATAATATTTTTGTTTCAGGATTTCACTATAATGTTATCTTATTGATTACTTTTTTCATTATATACTAATTTCATTAAGTATCCAAAAGAAAATAATTATATTATGTTTATGAATTCTCATTAATATCTTTTTTTTTAATTTATAGATTTTTTAACCTGTATTTAATAAATTTCCATACATTTATCATTAAACAATGACATGATGTTGAAAATTCTAGGGGATATTTTGCTATAATTTAATTAAAATATGGTATTTTGGATATATATTTTTAATTTAATTAATTTAATTGGATGATTATGATTTTAATAGATATCAAATTAAAAATATATATTTTTTAATATCTAGATCAAATGATTAATAAATATTTTCAATATTCAAATTCACCATTAAATTAGTGTATGTTTTGTAGTTAAATTTATAAAATTTAAATTTTCATCGATAATGTATCTTTATAGAATATTGCAAAAATTATATTTCATTTTATTGAAGTTTTTTAGAAATAAAAAGAAAAATATAAATATATAATTGAACAAGATAATTGATTAAATCATACATTTATATATTAAATATTTTTCTAAAATCTACCAGGCATTAAATGTTATATTATGTAACCCAAAGCAATAATAATTTATATTATCATGTGTCTTATTTTGGTTTTTTTTGAAAGGTTGTGTTTTGGTCAATGACCAAAACACCAATATTTACTATTTATATCTTGCGTTGTAGAAGAATAATCTCTATTAAATATTCACAATTAATTTTATGTCTTACCAAATTTATTTAATACCACTCACCATTATTTTATTTTCGATTTTTAAAGGATTCCTTCTAGGGTTGCTCGTAATTATTGTTTTTTTTATATTTATTATCATGTTTTTAAATAAATTCTTGAAATTAATTTTAAAAAAATATGTGTGGGGACATAAAATTTAAATTTTCCTCATTTTACACTATTATATTTAATTTGATTTTTATAAAATAGTTATATTTTATGGTTATAATTTTTTTATATATTCTAGAATGGTTTTGATGTCTTTCCATGATTATTTAAATTTATAAAAAGAAAAGAATATTAGAAACTTTTAATTTGGTTTTCATTTTTTTAATGTTGGATTGAAATTTTTGATGTCTATCAATATGAATATATTTTTTTAAGTATGTTTTATTCTTTTAAATTTATTTATTACAGATGATAATTTTATCTTGTTATTTCATACATGGGTTCACATGATTGTTCATATTTAGATTATCATTATAATCATATAAATGATTAATTATGTGTTCTTAAGAAAATTATTTAATTTAATGAGAATAAATATATTATATATATATTTTTGATACTTTTTAATGTTTTCTAGTATCATTACATTGTTTTCATTCATAAAAACATAGATGATTTTATGTTTTACACCAAAATAGGTCTAATGTTTTTAATATTTCATAAATATATTTATTTTTTCCATATCAAGAAATTATAACATTGTAATTATGTGATTATATTTATATTATAACTCTACAAAAATAGTAAAAAGTTTTTAAAAATAGAAAAAATGGTTGAATATATCATTTTTATATTTTATAATAATTCTGAATTTAATTTATTTTTTATACGAAAAAATTAAACAATTTATTTTTATGATTACTAAAAAATGGATAATGATTTTATATTTGATTATTTTTTGGGTTTTTTAAAGAATTTTATTTATCTATATATTATTCATCTATATAAATTACTAAATAAGTCATTTTGAAATTATTCTTAATGATAATGTCAATTAGATAATACAAAATTTTTAATAAAGCTAAAAACATTAGATATTCTTATGTTATATTTTGTTTATGTGTATAAATTAATATTTTACATATTATATCTTGGAAATATTTACTATATTATTCTCTTATAGTTAAGTTTGTAACATATCAAATATTTTGAATATAAATTACTATTAATTTTGGATAAATGCAATTATGGTTTAAAACAAGAATATTTGATTGATATGAATTTTTCAATTCAATTTCATATCACATAATATATTTAATTTTTATTAATAATTTAGTTTAGTGGGAAATACATTTTCACTATTTAATCACTTTCCCCTCTACATTGTTTTTTATTATTTTCCTAAATTGGATATATTTTATTATTTTTATATTTTTGATTAATTTTTTTTAAAAAATAGTTGATATGTATTCATATTTTTTGTAATTATAAAAAACTAGGATAATATTATAACCTTATATTTTGATATTAATGTTTATTAAATGAGAAAAATATATTTTTTAGACATCGATAAAATTTTATCAAAATATGTGTTTTTCCTATTTCTCATTTTTTATGATATTGATTATATCTTTTGTACTTCTATATTAGTTGACATAACTATTTCGGTGTAATGTACCAATATAATTATTTTCATGTTCCAAGAAGTTCCTTGATAAATAATATTTAATTTAAGGATAATATTGAATATTAATATATAGTTTATGAGACTTCGTGTTGTTTTTTTCTGTCATGAAAAAATTTATCATGTTTCAATAATGATAGTATAATGTAGTTCACCATATTAAAGATTTTTATTTTTCAAATTTAACAATCATTATATATTTTAATCAGTTCATGGGATTGAAAAATTAATATTAATTGATTATATATTATGTGTAAATATATAAAAATTCATTTTCTTAACTTCACTGAATATAGAGTCAATCCATTCACTATATTAAATTAATCATAAATTTCTTATATTATCTTCACTAAAATTAAAAAATATAAATAATTTTTTCTATAAATTATTATTAAAATTCATAGATAAAGATATTTAATATGAATTTTTTTAGAATTTGAAATTAAAATATCTAAAAAATAAAAACCTAGAAGAAATAAAAAATCATTGATTTATATATTTATTTTTTATTAAATCATTATTTCATTATATGTGATAAGATATATGAAAATGGGATAATAAAAATATTGTAGAAATAAGTTTTTATCATAGGTGTGATTAGAGAACCACAAAGAGTGGTTTGGATCAATGGTTCCCAAAACACAATCTATTATATTATTCTTCTTCTCCATAAGCCAGTCAATCTCATCTTCCCTAATCAAATACCTCAATGAATAGGACTAAGTTTACACCCTTTTCTTTATCCTATTTCAATGAAAAAAATATATTTATAACTACCCTATGAATATTTGGTATTTTATCTCAATGTATTATCACAGTATTCTCATCAGAGATGATTAGTATTTTTTTAATTTTCTATGCATAATGACGTTATCGGGTTAATTATGTCATTATATTCAAATTTAAATGATATATGATATGAATCTATAACAACACTCCACTTTTTTTGTGTCCATGAATTACTTTTTTGTGTGTAAAGTTTTGTATATAAAAAAATTATATGGAGTGAAACCACTCTTTACATCATGAGTAAACTTCCCACATATTCAACTCTAATAAAATTTCTCACCACATTATTATTTATGTTGTGAACATATCATTTCTGTTTTTATGTCTTGAAATGTTGTCTATATACATATTGTCTCTGTAAAAATCCGTTAAACATTTACAGTGTGGTGTGTTAATGAATGTATAAAATTATCAAATGATTCAATATATTTATAGTATAATGGCCTTCTTAATACATTTATTTAAGGTAAAAATATATTATATAGATTTTATTCTACAATATAGACTCAATTATCATCCAATATGACCATGGGATTAATATAAATAAATTACACTTCAAAAAACATTCATGATTCCTAAATGAATTATATTATGATACTTGTATTATAATTCCCTCAATTTGGAGGAAATCATACAATCACAACCTAAGAATGAATAACGTTTTTTATAGTTATAATACCCATTACATAAAGGTAAATTATATATTTATCATGTTTTTATTAGGATCAAATCATAGATAAACTTTATTAATTCACATAAATATAGATTCTCAACTTTATGTCTCATCAACATCCCTAATCATATAGGTCCCTTCAGTAAACACCTAATTGATATTTAGCCCCCCTCATTGGTTTGATGAAAACATATAAAATTATATATCTTCCCTCCACAAATACTAACTTATATACACATAATGTCTCCTTGGTCATAACCTTATAATAAGAAATAGATTTTCCCTCCCATTTCATGAAGATATACTTTTGTAATCAATAACATTGTTATGAAATTTAAAAGAAGGAAGATAAAAAAGTAAAATAAGAATATTTTATTCAGTTTCAGTGAAATTATTGTTCTAATAATACTCTCATATAATCTAAGGAATACTTAATTAGGTTCTTTTTCATGTTTTCTAGAACTTAAAAATATTTTTATAATATTATAATAAAATACATCTACATTCCAAATTATATTTTAAAAACATTTAATTGATATCATACTGATTTAAAATTAAATATTTTAGTAAAATTTTTGAGATGTGTTTGGTGCTTTTTTATCACACAAAATAATTAAAGGAAATGAAACATTATCCCTTGTGTATTTTATTTATGGCATCATCCAAAACATTTTTAATGTATCATGTGATATTGAGTCATGAATGGATTTTCATATTCATATTTTGAATGGTTTTTTCTTCATTGATTTCCAATAATCTCATCTTTGAGCAATACAGATTTCACCTAATGATGTAATCGTTGGATCACTAAAGTCACCTACCTAGTATAAATTATAATTACCAAAAATATATTGACAATAATATTTTTCATAATTCAATCAAATTTAAATAGTCAATTTAACAAATTACATGATTGCTTTTTATAGTAAAAAAAATTAAAATCTATAATTTTTTGTTATAATTTTTCCCAAAGCATGTTTTATAGTGGATTATTATTTTAGAAAACGTAATTTTGTATAAATATCTAATGATACTATGTAACTCTATTTGATGAATAACCATACTAGTTTTAAAAAAGGGAAAAATAATCGAAATATTAATTAGAATTGATACATCTCTTTGTAATTATATTTAATTATTATTTAATAGAAAAAAATATTATTTCTTCGTGATAAATATGAAGCCTGGTTTATATGTAATGTGATCAAAAAATATAATTTCATCTCATTGATCATTGGATTTCTAAAATTAATTTTCATATTAGAATAAAACCCTTCAATGGTCTCTTCCTTATTTATTTAAAATATTATCTAATTGATGAAATAATTCAAAGTCACTATTTTTTATCATATACATTAAATTTGATATTATAATATACATTTCTAGTTTTTAAATTAATTCTCATTGAGAAAAATTTTATTTAGTACAATTCTCAATGCGCTTGTTTAAGCTACTAGTTCATGGTATTTGGCCAAAAAATGATAATAGTAACCATTAAATCTAAAATAAATTCTTTTTTTTCAGAATAAACAACTGGATTTAGCTTATGATTCAAGAAATTATATCTTACATCCCTTTGGAATAAAATAAATATTCACTAATAATAAGTGACAATATATATTCATGTTTATTCATGATCTTGTAAAGGATAAGTTTTTTTAATTTCAACTCCTAATATATTAGATTATCTCCTATATACAATATAGTATTAATTTTATTCTACATCTCTATTCGTATTCACCTTATTTTTAGAAAATCACATCAAAAAACTATTATTATTGTTAGTAAAATAACCCCAATTGTATTTATTCTAAATCGAATTTATCTCTTTTTCTAGAAACTAATTCCCATCATCAAACATTAATAATTAATCAAAATTATTTTATATAACATGTGAACTAATTCAATTTTTTTATTTTTGGAAATCACATTTTATAAACAATCGTGAAACAGTCTCTAAGTATTTATCTTGATCAACATGTCTTCTATATTGCTGGAACATAAGATCTTCCTTCATCAATACTTTTTAATCACTGCATATTTATAAAACAACATGGATGAATAAAATATATACTATAATATCCATTTATCTATTTTATTTTCCAATAGTCACACATCTAGCTTCTTCAATGTCAATATAAATTAGTACTGACATTTTTAATGAATATTGATTTTCTAACATAGTTTCATTATAACTGTTTGTGATCTTAAAAATAATATAGTTATGGAATTATTATCTACATTCATTGGAAATATATATAAGGTACTTTCCCTTATCGTAACTCCCATAAAATATACTTTGTTCCCATCCATTGATATTAATGTAACAAATGCTACAAAAAAGTTATGTTATTACTATGGGGATTATTCCAAAGACACATCTTATATATCTTATAAACTAAATTGGGTTAATGTAAGAAATAAATAATGCTTTAATAAATTTTTTTCAAATTATTCATCCAAAATATGTTGTGATGACATGCTCGGAAAATATTGTTCATTATATATCTATAAAAAATAGATTATTCCACTCAAAAAATCCATTTTTAAGAATTTTATGGACCATTATATACATGATCAATTCCATAATCATCAATAATTCTATAAAATTATATATTCTTCCATACATAACCATCACCATAAAAAAAACTTTTGAGTGTATATTCATATATATTATCGACAATATAAGGAAAACAAATAAAAAAGAAAAAACTTTTATTTTAATATATATATAATTTGCAGAATTTATAGTAGTAAGACAATCAATATATGTAATGAAATACTTTACACTATTGGTTGTCTTTAAGTACATAATAACACAAATAAGTGAATGTAACAACATATTTGGTTTCATTATTTAGGTATCATCACCTTATAACAATATTAAACCAATTATCCTTTATCAAATGTGTAAAAATTAATTAATTGTTCATGATTAAGCATTGTGAAATTTCTAAAAGCATCATATTTGAGATTCAGACTAATAATATTATGATACAACAAGGCAATTCATATTTTCTAAAGAATATTTATGATCATTAGACATATAAAATAACTATTTTGACCAGTATATATTTTTGAAATATTTTAAAATTTTAGTTTTCACTTAATATTAATAATTGTATACTTCAATATAAAAATGACACATTCCTTCATATAAAATATCACCTCATTCCAATTTTTGTAATGTTAATAAACAATTAAGAGATTATGAGTTAACATATTTAAATTTTGTATATAGAGATATAAATATTTCTTTTAAAAAAATACCACTTTTGAATACTCTGATGTTAATTGATTCATATTTTTAGAAAACAATATCACCAATAAAACTATTAAATATCATTTAAGTGTTTTATTTTTAAAATAAATTATGATACAAAAAAAATAAGGTATCCAAGTATTTTCCCCTTTATCTAAATGGTATTCCACATTAACCACTATTTATTTCACCGTTAATCCTATTGATAGATTGTTATTTCTCATTAATCTTCAATTGTTATTGTAGTATGGTGAGAAACTAGTTGGTAGAGTTTTAGGGTTTACCACTCCACCAAAAATTTTAATCAAGAGATTCATTCGCATTTATTATATTAAATTAACATTTATATAATTTATTGACAAGTCAATATGAACAACATCTAGACTCTATGATGATTTGTAACTTCAATTTTATTTATTGGATGATACATTATACAATTATATAGGATCTATGTGAAAAAACTAAATATATTCCATCAAAATTAAGTTTCCTCATATTAAAATATCAATCTTCATGATCTTCTAATTCACATTCCTCCATATTTAAAATAATAATCCACTTTTTATAATTTTATTATTAAAATAATCATTATTTAAATTGGTTTCTTCCATAGAATTAAATTATGTATTATTTATCTTTAATAACAAATTTAATTTTTAATATTTAGTTCTACCACATGATTTTTTATGAGATAATTATTATTTTTGGATGATGTAATGATGTACTTACCTTTCACGTAGATTCATAAAATATTTAGGATTTGTTATTTAGTAGATAAAATGGTATTTTATATTTTTATTTGTCAATTACCATGTCTATTAGTTTAAACAATAGACATGTAAACATATTTAAAACACTCATCAATATTATCGATGGAATATTGAAACTCAATGTCATTCTTCTTTAATAGATTATCATCATCATCCATTTTTTTCTCAACATCATTCACCTACATATCCATATCAATAAATCACATCATCTCTTATATCATGGATTACATTTTTTACTGACATATTCCATGAATAATTCAGTTAAAAAGAATTAATTTAAAACCAATGCATCTTTGTATTTAATAAGATATTAATCCTCTAACCACAAATAATTTTTATTCTTTTGATGTTCCATGAATTAAATTTTTAAAAAAATAACATTTATGAATTTGAATTTTTTTTGTTATCCTCATGATGTTTCTTGGCATAGTTGTATCCAATTTAGCCCAAACCCATTGAATTTTTATTATTTTGAATAAATTGTGTAAACAATAAATACATTACAATTAATGACATGTCTCATGATTATATAAGATGAATCATAATGAATTAATTTTGAAACCATATAAAAAATCATTCATATAAAATTTAATTTAAATGAAATTGAATAAATTAACAGTCTTTAGTACTATTTTTTATATAAGTACGAATCAAATAAATATATATATAATTTTTATAACTGATGCACTGACATAATATATTGTAAAAACTATCTATCATTTATCCACATGTAGTCATTTTACATTGAAATGTAATTTATGGTATTATCGGTAAAAACATGGTAATATTATTCATCATATATCACTCCCATTGGTCTATACACAATCATTCAGGGTTGATGGATTAATTCTCATTCACTCGTTATAATAAAGAGGTTGATGATGCAATATATTATGTTTCTAGTGATTGAAATCCATAAGAGGTTATAGAATTGAAAGTTATCAAAATAAGATCAAGTGTTTTGAAGAAAAACATGACTGTATAACCACAACAAAATGATATACTTGTGTATATAAAATTTTAGAGTTAGGGAGTTAGTCATTTAAAAAATCCCTTAAACAATATCTTAAAATTTTTAATCCCCACAAATTGATATAATTTAATTATTATTATATCATGGATGTTTTCATGGGTCAATGATAATATAAATATTTACATATTAATTGACATTTATTTAAATTGTATTATCTATAATATTTCCGTTACTGAGTTCTAAATAAATCTTTTATATATTTCCTGACATTTACCAAACACTCAATAACATATACTATTAATTTGATGGTCAAAAATTAAATAAATGTATATACATATATTATTCTATATCTTGTTAAAATAATATATTTAATATTAAATGTGAATACAATAGTGAATGAATATATTCAATATATAAATAATAAATAAATATTAATCCATTTAAAGAATAAAAGTTATCCAAAAAATTGAATAAAAATTTAATTTGGTTGATATTAATGGAATTAATATGTTTTTTTCAATATGGGATTATTATTAGTGGAATTAGATTGGTTTTCATAAAATCTAATATCTATATCCCCAAACCTGTGAAGGAATATTTGTAGAAGATATTAATATTGAATCCATGAAAACCACATATAAACACTCCTGGAATTAATCACATTTCCTTGATTTATCTTCATATTTTTGTCACAATTATGGTATCAAATTATTTTGTTGAAATTAATTTCCATGAATTCTAGAAATAAACCCATCAGCACACCGTAGAATTATAATTTAAAAAGAAATTTTCATTTTAAAAAATGTGATTTGATGTCATATTCTATAATGATGGATGATATAATTCCTTCCTCAACTAATTCATTAATTAAATACCTTTAACGATAAACACAACATGCATTACATTATTTTAATATAAGGATTCATGGTTTCATGAGTTATGGTATATGTTAAATATTATCATAATATTCTAGGATCATTAAAATCATTAAATGAGTTGAATACTGTTGTTTCTATTCAATTAAAGTATATTTATTTTTAATAAGAGAATCTTGGTATTGAATAATATTTCAAAAGTGGGGGATGTTTTTTGGAATAGTGATGAATATGATTCCATACTATGTATAAATATAGAGTAATGGATTCATCTTTAAGACCTAAATGTGATTATTTATGAAAAATAATTAAATTACCTATGATGATTTATTTATTTTCTACATATTGATGAATAGTAATTATCTATAATGTATAGTATTCAATTCTCAATTGAGGATGTATTTTACAATATAATGATGGATTCAAAATAAATTTCTTTTTTCATAGGTAATGTATTTAAAAACTATAATTTCTATCCGAATGAGAATGAAATACCATTTCATATTATTTTAGATGAGTTAATTTATTTGAAAAGCTACCTAAGATGCATAGGAAAATAATTTTAATGGAGTCTGAGTAAAGTCATGTGATGATAATATGTCATGTCTTTATAATATTGAGACATACACTATATTATGGTAAAAAAATTTCACCACCAAGTTGACATAATTATATTTTAAGATTGAGAGAACCATATTTATAGGTTTGAGAGAGAAATATTAGTTAGTGTCTGAAAATTAACCCATAAGGTTAATTTCATTCATCTTAAGGTTTCGAAAACATGAAAATTTATTTTTATGTTTAATACAAAAAATTCATAATTTGAAGATAAGGGGAAATTTTTTAATACTTTTCTGTTTATGGTTGATAATATTTATCTTACGGTTGTAATGTGTTCAAAAAAACATTCATGAATTTAGAGATATAATAAATCAGTGTTTCACAATTATCAATTTCATAAAAAAGGAAAATTAAATATATGGATATTTGGATGTAGTCAATTTTTTAACATAAAAATAGAATTTATTTGTATGTTATTAATGATTGAATTTCAGCATCAATATAAAGGTGATGATGGTTCATGATAGAGGGATTAGAATAGTTACACATTTTATGAAGATTAGCTAAAACATAAATGAAATAATTCATTTATATATTGATTAAGATATATAATGACTTAAAAATATGGATATTATGAGAACCAATTCAGTGAGGAATTCCAAAATTAAAATAGAGAAGAAAGAAACACTTAACTATTTTGGAGATCAAATGTGGATGGCATGGATCAGAATGTAAATCTATAATGGAGTGTCAAATATATTTTATCAATTTTGTAATGAGATATCACTGCTTCTATCGATGTTTGATGATGTTTGTGAAATAAAATTTGGAAAAGTAATATTAGTGATATTATTTTTTTAATATAAAATACATCTAGAATTATTGAAATTTATTGATATAAATATTTTTATCATGAAATTTCATTGTAAAAAATAATTTTTTCCCATGATAATTCATAATATTGATGAATGAATTTTAGATTGATATATGGAGTCAATCAAGGAAGAATATAAAAAACATCCTTCTCTCTTTAAGGAACTAAGTGAAATCTAGATCTTTTTATTATTTGTGAATACGGAACATCCAAGGAAATTATGTTCTATTTATTACAAATGTTTTCATACCTAATGTCTTCATGAGAATATAGTATTACTTATGTCTATTCATTTTTTAAGGTCCTCACAAATATGAATATAAAAATCCTATATCACGAGGATATCTTACCTAAAATGGTTCATGATATTGTAGTTATATTTATAAATCCATATTACACTATAATGTTACATAGAATCTTGATAATACTATGACTCAATGTTTATTTTATTTTAATGCTCCATGGAGTAACAAATTTTTCATAGAGTGAAATATATGTTTTTGGGGAGACTAACCTATCAAAGTTAGGAGCAATTATTTCTCTCCAATCCTGTTATATCAAGTGTTAATTGTTTTTTTAATTTTCAGACAATGCTTGATGTGACTTTTTTTTAATATATTGATTGGATTTAAACATCATCCAGCCCATGTTTTTTATTTCAAAAAGATTATTTCATAAATGAAAACCACATATTCACATTCCACATCATCTTTCAATGTTATATTTATCATGAGGAATAATATGTTTTAATAGTCATATGTTCCCTCTTAATGATCCAATATAATATCATATATGTAGAATCAATATATTATAAAAATTTTAGGTTTCTATATATTCAATTTTAGGAACTATCCCAATAAGATGAATATGTTTCTTCCCAATATTCAATATCCCACACAAGAGGTAAGAGATAATGAAACTATTGGTTTCTATCGAATTCATTGGGGATGATCTAATTGTTTAAAAACAAATTGGTGGTGGTATAAAATAATAAAATTCTACCATGAAGGATCTCATAGAGAGGTTATATAATATTTTAATTGACTTCAAACTAAAAAATATATTTTAGATAAATTTATGTGTTTTTTGGTGAAATTATCGATGATATAGAATCAAAGAAATAAATCTAGAGAAGAACATTAATTGATAAAAATATTATGTTCATGAGATCATTCAAGACAATTTTTAATGGTAAATTATATGTTGAGTAACATTTTAGGGCTCAAGGAGATTTTTGAGGATTCACCCACTACTTAAAATAATTGATGTGTAATAGTAAATATTAGTTTCATCTATATTTATCCTTATTAGAAGAGAGAGGATACACAATAATAGCTGAGTTACAAAATGTCATCATTCCTATTGATATTAGAAAGGAACCAGTTTTCAATAACAATGAATATAATTTTAACGAAGAATGGAAAAGGAAAGAATAAAGTAGAAGAAGCATCACAAACAGGTGATTTTTATAATAATAATTATGATTAAGACATCAAAAAAATTCTATCCTCTATCAATTAAATTCAAGAAGGTAATGGGGAATAGAAATGGAAATAAACCACTAAGATGTTATAACTGACAAGATGTATATCAGTTTCCCAAGTACTTCACAATGAATAAGTTTGAGGAATTTGAATCGAATGAGGATAAAAGTAAATCCTGAAAATAGATGTGGGGTATTAAAAAATATAATTTTTAAATCTATAAGGGGAATTTAATAAAATATTTATACAAGGAAATATCACCATCATTAATAATAAAAATGACGGTGAATTAAACTTTTAGATCATGCTAAGAAATGTTTTGAGACATCTAGTAATGGAGGTGAGGAATAAATGATTGAGATATGGAGGAAAAATTGATTTTTGAGGTGATTTACTGTTGAAAATTATGAAAATTAAGAAGGAAGAGATAAAACTGTTGAAATATAACAAGAAGTTATATTATAATAAGTAATAGTATGTAAATTGTTATATGACTAATATTGATGATATCATGAATGACATACTAATAAAATATTATAATGATATTAGTTTTACTGGCCCTGAAGGGATGTAAGATTGAAAAGATAAATACATTATTAACAAACAAAGTCATATGTCTTCATGAAATATATGTGTTGATGAAAATTAGAGAAAAAAATACATATATATTGATGTTTTGGTTTAATTTTTTGATGTTGGTGAAATTAAGTGTCCCAACAAATTATTAAAAGCTAAAGACAGTCTATCTCAATATTAAATTGTTATTTATAACTTTAAAATTATAAAATGAACGGAAAAACCAATTTAAAACAATAATACAAAGGGGTATATTTTCTATATATATTAAAGTAAAAAATGTTCCTAGAATACCAATTTTCTGTAGAAAAAATAAGCTGTAGTTAGAAAAAATCCATTCTCTAAATAATTTTTGACAATTTTATAATTAGAATTGACGATTCTATTTTTAGATTCATTTAAATGGGGTTTTTGTTTATGAATATATTAGAACCATTTGTATTATATATTTATTTCACATGAACATTTTTATTGGTTTGATTAGTCCATAATAGTATGTATAATGTTGAGTAAATATCTTCAAAAAATCTCCATGACCATGTTAATAAGAATGGTATCACATGTATGGTTGTTTATGGATAGAAATTAAAACATTGGTTTGGTGAAGTTGTTTTATAAAAAGGGGTAGCCCATGTAGATTAATATTTAATTTAAATATGATCTTATATAATGAATTAATTTATCATGTGGAATAAGATTTTATTCAAATCAAAAATTGGTAGAGGAAAATTGTTTTAATAGAATCCAGGTGGGATGAGAAGAATCTCCCCATTTTCTATGTTTTTTTCTTTTTAATAAGGTATAGAATTAAATTAAAATATAGTGACATAATAATATGTGTTCTGGTATTGACAAAAAATTAAATAATTGGATATAATTGTGGCCATTAAGTTGAATTGTTTTATAATAAATAAAACTGCTTGGGAATAGATATGATGAAAATCTACAATGGCTGAGTTTTTGAGAAATGATGGGGGCTAATACATATTATCTATAAATATATATTTTGGGTAATTCCACGATGAAATTATATTGATGATTCAATATAAATTATAATACTAGACGTGAATATTGATGTGTTGTTCTTAATGTTAAATACTTATACTGATGTTGAACACACTACCATTCATAGTTAATTGTTGCTGGAATCTACTACATTGATAGGGATATAGAATATGATGTCATGCCTAATAAAAATTTACTTAATGAAATAGTAAAATCCATACAAATGTGAGGATAATACATGTAGTCCATGTCTTTAGTTTATTTGATGAGTGTAAAATGACTTCTGGATTCATTGAAAAAGATTATAGAGGTAGCCTATAAAAGGGTTTTAACATTTTATATGTATATTATTCATAAGTTTTAAAAATTATTCATTGGTTATATAATATTCATTGTATGTTTTATATAACCATATTCATGAGATTGAGACAAACATCTTCATCTAGTTTAGATAAGAGTCTCCTAATGTTGATTGGAGTCATCTTTTGGCTAAGATATACTATAAAAATATTTTGTAAGATTAATAAAACCACTATAAAGTGTAAAATAATTTTTATTAATATAATATGTTTTCCTTATATGGTTGAGATAATTCAATAGAATTTTGAAACTTGTTTAATTAACATGATCAGATTCTAAAAAAAACTAATTTTTATCTAATAATGATCTTATTCTGAAGAAAAGTAAATTAAATTTAAAGATCTTGTTGATGTAAAATATATGATTTTTATATCATTATATTATTAAGATTATTGGGATTACGTGTATCAATTTATCATCAAATAAATTTTTATTCTGATTTTAGATTGAGTTCTAGGTTGGTTTTAATGCCCTATAAATAGGTATTGTATCATTACTATATTATTCCATGATGACATTGAAAGAAATATACAATGGATTTATGATATCTATTTTTTTGGACATAATAATTTATTTTTTCAAAATATTGAATGTATAAGAACAAAACTCCCGATTCATTTGGAGTATTAATTTGGATTTCTTGACATTTAAATAAAATATGAAATAAAATAATAATATATTTGATAAATATAAAAATACGAAGTAAATGATTCTACTGAATTAAAAAATAATTTTATGAAGACATTTTTGGTATGTAATAGTTATGATACACTTAAATAAAAAAAAAATTGTTTGTATTATCATAATAAGTATTGTGTTTATTATAAGAATGAAAATACTAAGTGTGATAAAGTTTTTTGTCCATAATCATTCTCAATGTAAAAGAGATTTTTGGATTTGGAATTTATGATTTATTTGGCAAGGAAGAAAAATATAGTTCCGACTTGCCCAATGTTTTGATGATACAACATATCACATGATAATTATAAAATTTTGATAAATTCAATTGATAATGATTATAATAATTCATTGATGTATAAACAGGATGATCACCTAAGAATACATTATTTATCATGTATATTGCAAGAGAAATATCATCATCGAGATGCTTACAAGAAGCCTGAGAGAATATCATAACATTCTTATCAATGAGCATTTTATTATAATGAGAAATTTCAAACTATATAACTCACTTATGTGGATCTAAACATGGATAATTTTAGGACTCTCTATTTATGAACTACAACCGCCCATTGTGTAACCAATTTGGTATATAGTGGATAATATGTTTCTAAGATAGAAAACCAATCATTGAATGGATTATGTCATTTTTTATAACCTTATAAAAACTATGTGCTCTTATCTATATATTTACCATTATATATGAGGTGAGGTTGTGAGAATATATTGATAGGATATATTCCATAAAAAATAAAATATAACTTCATAATAAATAGAAATAAAAGTAATATAAATAAAAATTAAATGGTTCCTATGTAAGAAAATAATTTAAATAATTTAATTACACAGGAAGGAAATTTCATGTATGAAATGAGTAAGGCCTTGAGGAAACTTGTATTTTGTTAAAACATCAATTTAAATTTTTTCCCTTAACATGTTAATTATATATTATCAGTAACCTTTTTTAAAAATTATTAAAAATGAAACTTTTTTTAAAAATTATTAAAAATTAAACTTTTTTTAAAAAATTATATATTTGTTGTTTTACATTACATACAAAAGTGGGAATGGAACATGATGAATATAAGTTCAGAATATACCATCAAATTTTATCTGTGAATTTTATGAGTTTTAATGGGCTTCTTGAATAATTTTTTATATCCCAAGGGATTATAATTTATTTATGTGCATAATATTATTTTGTAAAAAATGAAATTTCAAAAAACAAATGAATATTTTCAATGGGATAGTCCATTTATATTATTTTTCTTTCCATTACCAATATATATAGACACAAAAAAATTATTTAAATGATTTAATAGCATTTAATTATGTGTAATGACTATAAATAGGTAAATATATTGGTTATTGATTCTCATCTTGAATAATGAAACTATGCCATTAATAAAATAGATGTGTCAATTAAAGAATCTACATTGGTGAAAAAATATGAAATATGTGGTAGTATTTCCTCTCTTAAATTAATGCTTCTCTAAATTATATAAAACTATAAAACTAATTGAATATTTTATTGTAGATAATTGATAACCCTACTATACATCTTGTAACGATGGTGTGATTATTTTTTCGTTAATGTTGGTATGATATCAAATGTGTAATGTTTTTTAACCAATAAATTACAGTGTATTGGTAAGGGGAATCATAATATACAAATAATAATTTTTGATTATTCTAACTTTCATCTAATGGTATTTCATTAGATGATCTTGATATCACCCAAATGATCTAATGGTATAGGAGTAATCTATGATGTTACACATCATTAATTGAATAACCGAATATATCATTGATGATTATGAGAACATAAACATTTTTATGTCTCTCCTCATGTCTTTTAGGATAAATATTCCTATAAATATGAATAACGTGATAAATATTCTTAACGACCTACTATTTATTGGATTGTAATTTGACTATAATTTCAAATTTTACTTCAATTGTTGGGGGAATTATTAAAAATAGGGGAGGAGAGGAATTAAATGTGTTTGGATGTAAGGACTATAAAAATATTATCCCAGATTCATTAGATACTTTATTAAATTTTTTCTCAATACCTGATATCACTTCTGAATGGATCAAATAGTTTAATTTTAAAACAAAATACACACAGACTTGAATATCTCATTACATTTTGAAACATAAATGACGATATAGTATTTTCTTGGAGGGTACCATTACTCTATTTTGAATATACCTACATATCAATAATATTATATTTCCTAGAATCATGGGGATTTGAAACAAAAGAAGATGTCTGCTATTATTATCTGTAGCTGTATGTGTATAGTTAAAGCTATTAAGGTATCAATATATTGAAAAAATAATTTATAATCAAATATTTACATATAAATTTTTACAAGAGAAAAAATTATAAATGGATACTAAAACTAAAACATTAATAACAGGGACATAAAAAACTGGTTATCTAATGATGAAATGATTTATACCTGATATTTAAATAGCATGGATGAGGCCATGAGGGAATAAATCATACATAAATGGTTAATATGTCATTAAAAAACCAATTTACTTTTTCTCACGGGACATATTGACGTATCAAGTGGAAACATAATACCCTAAACCACATATCAAATTATAACTCCAATACATTCATCATATGAATATACAATTGAACTTAATGAACATGCCATAAAATATAAATAACATTCAATATTGAATATCAAGAATATATAATATAATTATTTTACATTGGAATATTGAACATAAATACTATAGTAAAGTATGGGTGATTTAAACATTAGATTATATTTTTGGAATATCATTAAATATTGGATATTCACATATATGAAGAAACATTAAAAATATAATTTGAATGTTTCATGAGTAAAATACTCTTTTCACATTGAAATAACATATTTTATGTCGAAAAAATTCCAACAGCACTATGGAAAACATTTTCATTGAAAAAACACTGTAAATATTAAAAAAACTTCTGAATAATATTTGGCCATGATGTCATAATATTTTTTTCCTTCCGTATAATCTAATAAAGACATACATTTCAAGATTTTATAAAAGGGTGAAAAAGTACATCATTTGGAAAATTATAAGAAGATTCATTTTAAAAAATTTTATAAAAATTAAAAAATGGTTAAAAATAATTTAATTAATATTTATACAATCGATTTTTTTTTATAAATTTTATATAATATTTGGACATAGAATAAAATAAATCCTGATTGTGTAGAAAATACAAGATCAGTTTCACGTAAAAATATTTTTTCTCTATCATGAGTACATAAAGATATTAAAATAAAACGAAAGTATATAATAAATATAAATTAATGTAGAATAAGAAACTAAATGTGTAATATTGTAGATATATTAGTTAATACTCCCATATAAGACTCTAACATAAATAATCTAGAATAATGATGAGATTATGAAATAAACCGTTGCTTCATGTTTGTAGTCCAGAAAATGTATTTAAGAAAGCTTTATTATTAGTATAATTTATTTATGAGTATTTTCTATAAGAACACATAAAATTAATATAATATAAAACATAAAAATTATTATTTACAAAAAACTAATTAAAAAATAAAGGTAAAAAATCATTATTTTGGGTAATAACTTCTTTATTTTTTATTTTTATTTTAGAATAGTGGTTTTTATACATATAATTTTATCATGGTTCTATAATAATATTTATCTATATAATGTTATAAATTTTCTAAATATTCATTATATTTTTATTCATAGTTGTCCATGAAATATAGATATATTATATTATTTAACTTTTCGTATAGAAGTTGCTTCATACTTGTACACGAACAAAGATTTAAATTTTTTATGGAACAAACAAAAGAAATGTAAATAGTAGTTAGAAATTCAAAAAATATTACAACATAATATTTTCAATATACATTTATTTAATATATCCATATTTCCATACAACCCAAAATAACATGAAAAATGAATACCAACTTCGTGGGTGTGGTAGTCTATACAAATGCACTAGGGGCATAATTATTTTCAAAAATATTATAATGTAAGACTTTATATATGATAATATAATTCTATAATTTTAATTATATCATAAATATCATATATATACACATTAAATCGATCATTATATACATAATTGATAGGTGGTGGTGGAAAATAGATTACACTTATTTACAAGGTGGTAGTCCTCCTTACCAATGATTAGTGTTTTCATTTACAGTTTGAGGGATGAGGATATAGATATATTTAATTTCATTAATATTATAACATATCATTATATTCAATATAATCTTATTATTATATTATCATGAATGAAGATTATTTTCAAATGTGGAAGTAGAAAAATATATAAAATGCATGGTAAAGAAATAATACTCTTCTTTTGACAACCTATTATGTTTATATTGATATAATTTCTATATAAAGACCAGGAGTTTTTGTGGAAATTTTTTTCTTAAATACATGATAATTTTACGAGTCCATGAAAATTTATGACGCATGATTCTGAGGCTCGGTGTGCCCGGAATAAATTTCTGAAGTTTTGTTTGGGTATGTTTAGTAAACATGCGAGCGGGATTTTATAACTTTTGAATCGGTGCTCGAAATTGAAATCCGAGGGCACCGTTGAACTCGCAACGCCGATATTCACTTAGGAAGACTTTCACCTCGACGGTAGTTGTTTGGGAATGGAAGTTAGTTTTGGGGGTTTTAAAATAAATTAAATAAAAATAAGGTGATAACTTATTTTTATTTTGTAGTGGTTACAATCTTCAAGAGGAGGCTAGAGGTGGGGGCCACCACACCATAACCTTCCATGATAGGTTATGGTGGTAGGGCCCACCCTCACATAACCTCCCTTGGGATGATATCCTTGGTGGGGCCCACACGGGCTTTAAATCCCCTTTAACCCCCCATTTATGTGGGATGAAACTCTCCACCTACCCCACTAATTAGTTTTTGCAACCCTCTCAATTAATTAATTGAATTTATTCACTTAATTAATTTAAAACCCATTTGAATTCTTTTTAATTCCATGGCCAACAAATTAAATAATTGTTTAACATAACCCATTTTTTTTTGGTTGACAATACTTTTGGGTGGAGCTTGAGAGAGGGGTTGTAAGATCTTGGAGAACCCATGGAGAAATATCTCTCAATGAAGAACGTGAAGAACACCTCTTCATTATCAACCTAAGAATGATGAACTCTTTCTTCGATATTCAACTGAGAAAAAAGAGAAGGAGCCGACCGCAAAGAACGCTGACGACACATATTCCTCGATCTCTTACCCCAGATGCTTCCTGACGTCAACGAATCGACGTCCACCATTCCTCTCCTTCCACCATCAACGATCAAAAAGAGAGGTAGGGGTTGTTCCATGTATGATTTTTACCCTCCGTTCATCATCGTTCAAATTATGGATTGTGAACTTCTGATTGATATCACCATAACAAGGAGGGCTCAGACTACACAAACATGGCCTGACCCTGCCCCTTTGTTCTATCTCACTTGTTGACGACAACGGCGGCACAAAGGCACCGCCGGAAGAGAGGACCCAAACAGAGTAGCTGCAGACAGCAATGGGCCAACCACGAAGAAACTAGCGGTGCAAGGCCGCCGGGTCACCAGAAGGGAACGAAACCATCCTGCCATGTGGAGGGAAGGGCCATGGTCAAGCCGAGCCGCGACGGACGGGCGCTGTGCCATCCCGTCGCGTGGAGGAGAGTCGCGGCCAGGGAGGTTCGCTGCGGAGGGGCGTGGTGCCGTTACACCGTGCGAAGGTGAAGAGAGGTAGCATGGGCAGGTCGCAGTAGAGGGGCGCGACCATGTCGCGCCGCGCCGACGATTCAGAGCGGCTGGCCGCTTGGCCAGCCTTGAGGAGCGGGACCCAACAGGTCCCGCGTGAGCTGGACCGGTGTGACCTGGTGCTAGTTTGGGTACCCACCCGAATGACAGAGCAATTTGGGATCCAGGGGGCACACGCCTCCCCCTAGGGTGTGGCTAGGGAAGGCCGCCTGGCCGCCAGCCAGCCGGGCTGCCAGCCAATCGAGCCGTTGGGCCACCAGCCAGCCGGGCCACGCGGGTCGCCGGCCAGCCGGGACAACTGGCCCGCCATGCCACATGGGCCACTGGACTGGGCCGCTCACTTGAGCCAGGCTGCACCCTCAGGCTGGGCCGGACCCTCAGGTTGGGTCGGACCCCAGTCTAGACCCGGGTCGGGTCGTGTCGGTCCGACTCGGTGAAATCGGATGCGGATCTGTTTGATCCAATTACACCTTTGCGCCCACATCCTGGGCTACAGGTGTCTGATCGACGAACCATCTGTGGTGACAGAAAGCATAGAGTGAGATGATTCTTTTGGCATACCCCACATGACGTTTGGACACAGTTGGGGTACAGTCAGGTTGGTGTGAACCTAAAATCCAACTGGGCCCCTAGAATGGAAATGACAATACCTCACATACCGAGAGTCCGATTGATGCGACGTCTATTGCGTTGAGACCCCTATGACAAGGCGGACCTTTGAGATACTAATTCTTGGGACATCGTGACAGTTAGAGAATCGAACAGTAGCTTGTGGAGTGGATCCTCCTGAAGACGAGCTAGCGGAGTATGAAGACCTAGTAGATGGTTGTTACCTGACGACTACTGACCTTTCGACTCGGAGTGTTTCGACTAGCCCAGTGGGGATCACCTCTTTGTGACGCAGTAGACCCACAGTGGGGAGTGCCTCTGTGGGACACAACAAACCCATGGTACATGACAGGAGGAGTACCTCAGCATGTTATGATGGGGAGCACCTCTGTGTGATGTGGAAGACCCACAGTGGGGAGCGCCTCTATGTGACGTAGCAGACCCATGATACTTGACAGGAGGAGTACCACAACAGTCCAGGATAGTGGGAAGTGCCTCTTTGTGATGCGACAGGTCCAAAAAACTCTTTCGAGGAAGAGTACACCATCAGCCGAGGTTTCGATAGTTTGAATGGGAGTGTTACATGTTACCACAACTAGAATAAAATACTGGTTTTGAGCTGAGTCAATGAATTTTGTGTTTCCTCATGATTGAGATGGGTTACTAGATAAATTAGGTATATGTATGGGCATATACTTAAGTAATGGTTATCCGTTGATTCTTTAATTTTTGGTTTATCCTTGTTGGATTTTGTGAGACATTGAGGGTCTCGGGGTCCTAACTGAGTATCATTACACTCACCCCTACACAGGCTATGCCCACACCTCATTGTGTTGGTTGCAGATGACGGACAACGCTGACTAAGGTAGAGAGTAGCAGTACTGGACGGTACCGAGAGGTGGACCACTCAGAGTGACGGTGCACGGAGTGGACGGATAGACGTGGAGTGCTGAGGAGGCCATCTGTACCTACCCTTCAGGTAGGAACCCTGGAGGATGACCCAGTAGTTTCTTTACTTTCTTTCAGTTGTACTTGTACTTTCCTGTTGGGCTTGTATTTCCGGCCCCTTTTACTCTCCAGCACTTCTTTTGTATACAATTATACTTAGTGTTTTTGCTTCCACTTGTGTACTCTGTTGTGTGTGTATCAGTTTATAAAGGCAATGCCTTCCCAGTTTATGGATTTATGCCTTTGGTGCTAGTCTTCAGCCCCTGGCCTATGGAAGGTGGGATTGGGGTAGTCACGATACGGGTCTCGGGGGACGGGTAGTGACATTCTAGGATGGATTTATGATCCATCCAGGTACTGTAGTTAATAGGTATTGATTTTAGAATGTGATTTTGGTAGGATCATTACAAAACAAAAGGGTTTAAAATTGTGTAAATGATAGAAGAGGGGTGTCCTTTTATAAGAGTTGGAGAAGACATACATGGAATTTTTAAAAAGAATAAAACATGAAAATGTATAATTAGAACCTTATGGATAAAAAAATAGAACATTCCTAAATATAATATGCAATAAGGCCTAAATATTTCTTTAAAGTATAATTTATAAATGTTTTTATAACCACTATTTATTTTGTTTAACTCTCCATTAAACCTACTTTATCCTTAACATTTGTAACAAATATTGAAATTTTTTATAATTATATATATAAAAAATTAATCCTTCCTTATAAAGTAATTTAAATTAATAATATTTCAAAAATATAAACCATTTTATCATATTCCATTAATAATAATAGTAGATATTAATTTAAAATTAAACCATAAAAAGTGACAAAAATTAATTTTGCAAATGAATTGTTTTTTTAATTAGAAGAAAATTTTATATCAAAAATCAATATAAAAGTTATCATATAACATAAATTTGATTAATTATAGAATATATAAACTATTTATTCTTTTAAAATTATTATAAAACAAAATAGAAGACTATAAATATTTTAGATGCAGAGGTAATTTATAATAGAATATCATATAATTCACTATTCAAAGAATAATTATTCATTTCAGAAAATTCATTCTTAAAAAAATTTGACAAGTTTATTTCAGAAGGGAATTTTAATTTTCAAAATAATTTCACATATTTTTATATAGTTAAATAAATTACTTTCTATCAAAAAACAAGAATTTTTTTTATGAAAAATGTGCATTCTGAAAGATATAACAGATTTACTAGAGAAAATATAAAATATTTAATTCAATTAATTATATATTTTTTAAAATGTGATGATTCCTATTCATAGCACATGTTTGATGGATATTCTATAATTATATATTATATTATGGTTCATTTAACATGGGTTTCTGTGTATCAAAATCTATCAAGAAGAATATATTCATTTAAAAAGGAATATATAATCAAATATCAATGTGTTACATTCTACCAAACCCCTAATATGATTTTAAATCATGAAACTTTGTAATTATCTTAAAAAAATGATGATATATCTATCTCAATACAACCTGGGGGTACTTATGAAGCTTTATTGAACCTTTTATTCCACTATATAACTTTTACGTGGTGTGTAGTTTTTTTTCTGATTCACTTTTTTTCTATGATCCAATATTTTTATTGGTTTTTTATTATATGAAAGATCATTCTCATGTTGTAATAAAAATTGATTTTATTTCATGTTATTTATTTGGTATGTAATTCCACAATATAGATACATGTAACAAATCATTATCTTGAGAAATTATTGGTGGATTTTTCATTCAATAGTCTTCCAAACCTAATCTATTGAGAATATTTATGGGGAAAATATACCTAGGGATCAAAAATCCATTCTATAAAAATATCAAAACATTAATTAGTAAATAAAATCACAAAATATCAGTCTAAATAACATTTAAATGTAAATCTCTAAAAAAATAATTAGAATGATACTTTATTCCACATTTATATTCATTGATATTCACTTCAGCAATCTTGTTTACTCTACTATTTCCTAAATAAGAACATGTATCGATAGATTTCATTCTCCAAAATCATCCAAACATGTTTTAGTTATGCAAAAAAAATTATATTATCCTTTTTATGGATTCCAATAAATTTTAGTTTCGATAGTATTTTTTTATAAAAACAAGAATGTGGGTATTTTCTTATCCCAACTATCATGAAAATAAATAGAACAAGATCTAAACATATCCTTTTAGTTTTTAATGGTTCTATAAAACTGATTATTTTTTGAGGATAATATTCTAAAATATTACTCAACACTATATCCATTTAATACTAAATAATTCCTTATAACATCAAGGTTGTCCTCAGATCCTAATAACATTCAATAGAATATGGTACTCAATGAAACCTTACCGCATCTTTATTGTATATCAACTCTCTTCGACCTATTTCTCTCAATATCAATAGGATGACATAACTAGAATGCAATGACATACCATATAATATATATCATCATGATTTCCCACCAAAAAAAATTATAGATCACTATACATTTTTTAATTTTAGGATTAATATATAATGGTGAACTATTAGAATCGTATAATAGATAATACTTCAAATCCAATATTGATAAAAAGAATACATTTTTTATGAACATATTATGTAATAACAATCAATGATGAACCTTAGAGAACTTCATAAATTGTTTTTTTAGTAATATATATTCTTCATTTACCTCATTAATATTATCTTATATAGATTGTTGAGAACTCATTTTTACCGGATAATATTTCTGGCCTTCCACCATTATTTTAAATATCAAACCTTTTGAAATACAAAAATAGTATATCTTTTGTGTTCCCATCCCCAGATATGATGGAAATATCCTTTTGGATTAGATAGTCTTTCACATTGATAGTGTTTCAATGGTGATTTTTTATTATTAATTCATAATATTTAATCATCTCCATTAATACACTCTAAAACATACTCAACTTTTTCAGTGTGGATATGCATAATAAACATTTAGGATTCATATATATATATATATATATATATAAAACTTGTTTCACCATAAAGAGAACACCTCCATATCATTAATTAAAGAACTACTGTAGCTAAATTCTAATAGGGTGTTGGATATATTTTGTCAAGGATCATGAATTTTAATATTTTGTAACCTATCATTCTATCATTATTAATGATGAATCATTTGAGCTTATATATTCATATATTAATAATGATAAAAAAACCTTTGCTACTATGAGGTAGCATAAGAACTTGTGCACTAAATTAACATTTAATTATTTACATCAAATTTTCTTCATACTCATATATTTAAAGAAACTATACCCCATTATAATTCTATGAGGTTAGTGTATTTGAAATTTCTAATATATGTTTCCATGAAGCATCTATAATATCGATCAAAATCATTAAAAATACATATCTCAATCAATTGTTTTTTGTCTGGGCCATCATTCAACAAATTATATCATTCATGGACCTAGTAATTCACTGTCAAATTAGATTATATTACCCTTGAATAAATTATTTAATGGAAAAAAATCAATCTTTGTAAATTTTGTATACATTTTATCCTACCTCAAGGTCTACAACACAATTTAAATACAATATTCCTTCCCTTCTATAATCATTGAAAAATATATTGATTGTCATCAATAAACACTTCCAAAAAAATGATAATTATAATATTTAAATATAATATTCATTAAATGAATTAAAATGTAATGAGCATTGGTAAATCTATCTATAATTATTTATAAATTCACAATGACCATACCTCATATGAAAGACTATATTAGATATATCCTCTTTATTCATCATCAACTGATGATACCTTGATCAATGATCAATCATGGAAAATATACATATCCTCTTGGTTTATCAAACAAAAAATCTATCTGTGTTGGAGGATAGTTATTGATAATTATGATGTTGTGTGGTTACCTATAATCAATACTTTGATACATTGACCAATAAATCATCAAAATAAAAAGAAGATGTTTACACAGTGGTTAATCACATGGATGAATGAATAATGTATATTGATTCTAATGGATTTGATTCATGAATTACTAGAACTCAATTAAATACATTCTATATACAGTCATTGATATATGTGTACCACCAAGTATATGTTTTATTGAAAACATTGCATCAAAATTATATATAAGAATAAGAAATTTATTTTGAAATAGTTGGTCATATTTTTGAATAATAGGCTCATTTTTAGTATTGATATTCCTCCAAAAAATTTGATAAATATTAACCCCTTGAATAGGTAGACACCCCCATTTGATAGATGTAATATCCATTGGGTTTTCATGTTTATAATCATACTAATATATGATTTATTTTTGATTCAAAATACCTATTGTTAAATCAATTCCTTGAAAATACATGTGGGATCTATACTCAAAGAGCCATCACAACCCCATAATTATGTAAACATTAACATTTAGAAGAGTTTAACTATTCAAAGAACTAACAATACCTCAAACTTATATATTTTATTAGTTATTGACCTAAGATACATTCATCTTACTATTTTAATTTTTAAAAACATACTTGGTATAAAATAATTTAAATTGTGATGTCATAGATTTAGAAAATACACCATATTTTAAATTGTGGGTATAACTACAAAAATTAAAATATTTTTGATCCTAGAATTGATGACAAGTTTTGGTTTCACCATGTAAAATGGAACATCCATATGTGATATAAATATTTGAAATGATTGAATGTCTCTACATTGAATCTATTAGAGTATCTACCATTCGTGTTCAGGGGATTTATTAGAATAGTTCCCCATATTATTATAGTTAAAAAATTTCACATTAATGAATTCCCACAACATTTTCATCCATGATAATAAGGGAATTTTCTTTACCAATTATTAAAACTCTATTTCCTCTTACTCTTGTACCATTGAGTTTTTATTCACATGTATTGTATATTTCACAATTCTTATCTTTTTATGCCATTATTCATTAATTGGTTCATCCTAATCATAAAATTTTCAATCATTCAATTCCATTAAAATTTTATAACTAATATTCTATATTGATTGTGCATGATATTATATCATTGTATGATGAGAATTTTTTGGAGACTAGTTCCTTTCTAAGGATTAAAATAATCCCATAAGTAAAATTTCCATAATTTTTCTTTGGATTACATAAATAGAACAAAATATGTATTTATAAGGAAAAAATGTATTATTCATACATAAAGAAATTTTCAGCTTCTTTTTCACTAAAAAACAAGAATTGCCTCTCCATATAAAGTTATTTTTTATGAGGAAAATATTATTCCAAGAAATGTTTTTTAAAATCCTTGTATTCCATTATTTATATTCCCTCCTCATCATTTTATTTTTGAGTCACTAGACACCAATAATATAAGTCCCATGAGGGATGATTAACTACTATGAATACCATCTCTATTTTAGTAATTCGGAAAGTGAGAAATTTTGATTCTAAAAATTATTTCCCATACTCAGTCGAAAATGGATTTGTAGTCCCATTGAATGATTTAGCTTTCTTACGTAATAAGTGGTTTAAAATAGTTACATATCATTAGGTATCTATACGCTAATCCATATGGTAACGTTCTATGGTTATAACTAGATTCATCTACAATGATATATTTATAGTTTTTTCATGTCCAACTATATCTCTAGCTCTATCTTCATTAACTAGACTAGTGGAGGAATCCCTCCCTTGATTGCATAAATTGATTCAGTTCCCAATTGGTCCACCAGAATCCATTTATAATCAATGGAATACAATAAATAATATCATAAAATTATGGATGATAATGTATAAAATAATAACTAGTTATACAATTACCATATATTTAAAAAACAATCTTTTTTAATTTTATAATACAATAGTGGGATTCACTAGGAGTATTATCAAATCAAAATAATTTTTTCATATTTGGAATTATTTAAAATGTGAATTTACACATGTATATCAACAGGGAGTTTCATACCCAGTGTGTTGTAATATAACACACATAGTTCACTAGAATGATTGTTCATATTTACTAAACTATCTATTTTTAGTTTTATTTCCCCAACACTCTTCTATAATAATAATAAATCAAATTTTAGTTTTCCTCTAGTAATATACTTATAGGGAAACCAAAAAATCATTACTATAAAATTCATTTTGTTGTAATTTTATATGATTAATTATCCAAAAATTCAGACATATTTTAATAATCCCAAATAATTAATTTAGAAAATCTAATTCCACATTAATATTCTAAATATGCTTCAATGACTATTATAAAAATCAGGAATATAGTAGCCCTAGTTCAGGGGTCACATTATTACATATATACTAGATAAAAGGGATCATATACCAAATTATTGAATAGTTTAGTTGTATTAGAAAAATATATACAGAATGGAATCTCAAATTAAATTTGAAAACATAATATAAAAAAATATTATTGTCATTGAAAACCCCAAAATTCCTTTTTCATAACCCAATATAACAATCATAATATAATTAGTGTAATCATTGGAATGGGGAACATTTGAAAGGTTTGAGCTCAAATTCTAAGTAGTGTTATGTGTACTATGAAAGATAATTTATCATGAATAATATAAAATAAGTAAATGATAGTGAAATATTTAAATAAAATAATTTTTTGATATTGAAACATATATATGTATATCATAACTAACATTAAATGGATTTCAACAACTAATTTCATAGTGATGTAATGAAAAATTGAAGACATCTTAGACCAACATTATGGACCCTATGTGGAGAAATATTACCTAAATGGGAACAAAATTTTCCAAAAAATAATTATTTACTACCTCATGAGTCTTATCTATGAATTGAGGTTCTATTTAATTTCATGTTCCAACCGTCACATAATATGTCCAATAAATTATCATATAACTAAAAAACATAACTTAATTCACATTTCACAATAATTAATAACTATCAACATTTTAATGACAATCACATGGAATACCCATAAATTCCCTAATATAATTTATTATAATCCTTAATGGTAAATATTATGGATGGATCCCTTAGATTATATCCTTTTAATAGTATTCAATAATGAATAATTATATAGGGGAAAATACATTAAAAACTCACTTGAAAAATTCTTAAGAAAAATAATAGTTTCAATATGAAACGAGTTATTTAAATTCCAATATATTATCATAATATAAAAGATAAAATTTATTTAAAATGAAAATAATATATTTTTTACAAAATATTTAATTTAATTAGTGGTCATGATGGTAAAAATATTAATCATGTAATATATGTTAAAAACTATTTTATATCAAAATTTATTAAAATAGAAAAAATTTACCTCATTTCGAAAATGATGAGATGATTAAATTTAATCCCTTTTAGAAAAATATAAAAATTTAAGAAATTATTTAATAAATAAATTGATTATTTTGAAAACATTGTTTTATATATATTAATTTATGTATTGGACTTGGAAGAGAAGGATTATCTACTGAGCAGAAAATATAATATAATATTCCATTAAAACAATATATCAATGTCTTGAATGATTATAAAGATTTAAATGAAGTGGAAATTATTAAATAATATATAAAAAATTTAGAATAAAATATTTTTTTCATATGAAAGGATCAAATAATGCTCCTAACTGCAACCGAAACATAAACAATCACAAACAATGATGATAATGTTAAATAATCCCTTGAATTGAGTTTGACATCCTTAATATGAATTGAGTAATATTTTATAATAAATATATACACATTATAAATCCATATAAAGATATACTCATATATAGAACCCAATATTCTATTTACTCTCAAAAAATTTAGACGTGTTTCAAGAAATTCATTGTTTAAATAACTATTGTGTGTAATAACGATTTTTTTCCTAAAAAATTTGGTTCAATAGTTTCATAACCTTTACATTGATTTTTTTACAAGATATCAAAACCATTAGTAATTATATTAATCACATATAAATTAATTATATACACATATATATATATATATATCTACTATATATAGTGAAATAATAATGAATTACACCTTTGATGAAGATGTCAGGGTATACCTACACATTAAAATTGATTTTTTTAATTGAACGCAAGAATTTTAAGTATTAATGAACCAATATAGAAGAATTTTAATATCATTTACATAAATTTAATTTATTTAATCTATCATTAATACTATCTATGTCAATGTAAAATGATCAACTAATCACATCGCTTCGTGGAGGTTGTAGTCAAGACATATGTACAAGTGACATTGTCATTTTCAAAAAGATTGGAAGGTGACAAGAAAGATGTGATGTTTTAATTATATAAGTATATATATGTCGTAAATATCATATATATAAATTAAATAAAATATTATTTCCATCTTTTAGTGGGTAATATATAAATTGAATTGCATCGTATTGTGAGTCGGTAGTCCTACGTACAAATGATTGATGGTTTCATTTCAATTTTGATGGAAGTGGATATTAATATAAGATAAATGATTGTTATGGTGACAAGAAAATTTATTTCATGTATTTATTTTATTATATTTTCATGATTTATGTAGATTTCAAGAATGTAGAATAATAAATAATATGAAAACCCAATGTTAAGAACTATACATCTTATTCAGAAAACCTCCTTAGGTATTTACCTAAATCCTTTTTAGGATAGTATTATTATCAATACATAGACTATATGTAATAGTCCAGGATTAAGGTAACTCAATTTTCCATGTCTTGGAGAAAAAATACTCTTGATGATCATATATGAGAGGGGAAGGGGTGCCATTTTAAATTTGTGGGATTGGACACACTTAGAATTTTTTAAAAATATTAACAGATATAATTATATTATTACCAATAAATGAATATAAAATTTTCCATTTAAGAATATTATATGATATCTATTGTATATATGTTTATAAAATATAATTTAGACATGTTTTGAGATCTATTTTACAATTACATATTTATTTTAACCCGCATTAAAACTGTTTTATCCATAACTCTGGTAAAAAAAATTACAATTATAAATATTCCTTATGAAAAAATATTAATGAGAACATATAAATTAATATTAATTTTAATTATTCTAAATATGAAATAATTTTTTTCATGTTCAACTCATAAATGTGGATGAATTGAGTTTAAATTTTAGCCCACAAATGCGATGAAAAGTGGTTTCCTGAATAAAAAACGTTCTCTTAGTTATAAAATTGTTTAATATGAAATTTAAGAATAAAAATGATTATAATTAACTACATTTAATTAATTATAATATAATTTAATTAATTTTGTGTTTTAATAATTTTTATATCTTCTCAAAATTTTAAATTCTTTAAACCCAAATAAAATTTATAATAAAAATTACTGCTTTTATGAATTCCTCAAAATTTTAATCTCTTTAAAAAATTATCATAAATTCACTCTAAGATAATTTTGAAAATTAAATTTCGAATGCATATTTTTTGAAATATTTTTAGTACATTTGGGAAAAATAATTATATTATCTCTTCCCAAAATGAAAAAAATCAATTGAAATGTATATCTCTAAGATATATTAATAATTTACTAAGAAAATTTGTTTTCATAAACTCAAACAACTATAATTAATTTAGACAACTTTTTTATTTACATTAATTATAGAAAATTAATATATGGGTTATAAATATATTCTATATTAATGTTTATTTAGACATAAGGATCTATGTATCCAAAGAAATTGATTGAATTAGGTTCATTTAAATAATATATATCATAAATTCTATTGTTGTAAAATTAGACATCATTAATAAGGTTTTGATATATTTACTAAGGAACAATGGTTCCTTATGAATTCAGGTTAATTTTGAAGAATTGGTCTTCTAGTCGAGTGATGAGAATTCAACAAATTGAAGCTCATCAACCCTGATGAATAGGGTCATACCATGAACGGGTTAAGTTGAAGGATGAAACTGTTATAATAGAGAATTTATTGTATAACCATGTATGGATAATCATGAATATATCATGGCAGATTATTGGTCCCTCTGCATGGGGGATTGATATAGTGTGACACACATGGTCACACTACGAAATATATTATTGATCATTTATAATGGTATTTATTGTAATTTTTTATAGGATACTTCTTTTATTGAACCACCATACATTATCTCATTATGTTCGATGGATATAGTGGCGTGAATCACTCTATGTCTCTCATTTACCCTTACCTTGTATGGATTCTATTTGGGTGGTTAGAGAGTCAATCATTGCACTAATTACATTTAATATTTTAATAAATTTATCCCTTTTTCCTCTACATTTTTCATCTATGATTTTATTTAGTTCTATAGGTAGTTGGGAATTCAATTTCACCAGGACAATGTGAAATCATCCCATATTAGTAAGCATTTTATTGTATCTAGTAGAAGAGTTCATAGAAGGTGGTCTTGAATCCATCAACCTTTTATTAAGAAAATTAATGTTTCTTAGTGAATTTATCTATGGGTTTTTTTTGTGATTTTTGGTGTAGTTAGATGTTGATTTTTGTTATTAAATTTACGGTTTTATTTTTTTCGATCTGGTGGGTGTCATTTGTGTTGCACCCTATTCCTCTTATATTTTTCATTATAAGTTCATCACGTGTCTTAGACATTGGTTACATCAATATTCTGATTTAGTTTTTAATTATAAATTTATTTATATGGTGATTTATATTGGTTATATAGATGTCCTTGTACTTGAAGTATGTTGGTAGAACCTTTTGATGATTGTAAATTTTCTATTGCGCTAGGTGGAGAAATAATTTCTTTTCCACTTATTTAGTTGTCAATTTTTGGTTCCTAAAACATCATTATTATATCAAAGTTTATATTAAATGACTTGTGTGATACCACCATTAATTTATATGGACATTCATTTCTATAAAATTAAGCCTCAATGATATAGCTTGATGAACTTTTGAATAGTTGTTATATTTTTATTAATGTGTCAGTGGTGCTATTTTTGGACTATTTAGTGGGTTATGATTGAATATAAAAGATAATTATTTGGATTTTGAAAAATATGGATTTGATTTTTTTGGTTTAATATGAAAAGTGTTTCAGTTGATTTAAAATTTCACAGGAAAATGTTAATTTGTGAATGTGTTTTGAATTAGTGTTTTAAAATTAAAATATAGTTTATTAGGGATCAATTTGTTGTATAGGTAAAAATTTGTTTAGTTATTATAGCCTTATGCGATGTGTTTTCAAAATATATTGAAACAATTTAATTGGACAAGGTTTCTAATGGATATCATAAATGGAATTGATAACTATTTTCTGTATGTTGTCCCTTATGAGTTTGACACTCTACTTTCTAAAGCATGAGTTCTCTTTTATGTTCCCCAATCTATGATTACCTTTTGTGACTAATGATTAATGTTTATAGATGGTCCTTTATGGTGGATGATGTGTATTATTTTTATATCAATGTGTAATTTTGATCAAAATGAATATGAAAAATCCTATATAGGGTGGAGACGGTATTGAAGGACCCAAAAAGATGCTTATAGATATTAGCAATAGAATTATGTGATCGGTCTAATGGATAGAATATGATAGAGGAACTCATGTAGGGTGTCTCTATTATGACATGTCCTAAGGGACACAAATGGGTTCTCTATTATCATGTTATATCTAGATATTGTTGTAGGTACATATATTTAGTGGTTATTTTAGCTATCTCTATAGATATTTAATCATTTGTTCAATCCAAGTATGTATGGGTGGCGAGGATGGGTCAAGCACTTGAGTGGTTGGTCATGACTATATGTGATATGTATTGGAAATAGTCGACCCATATGATTTGTGATAATGGTTTCCAAGAGTATAATGTTACTTGGTGAATATATATATATATATATAATTGTGGTTCATGGGTATAATACCCATGGAATGTGGTTTATGTGTTTTTGGGGGGAGAGGGTTCCCTAGATGTGTTGATATATACATGATACAACTATGGTTCCATGGGGGAATTATCTAGATGTATATGATACAATGTTTTATATATATCCATGTCTCCCTATTATATGTGATGTATTTCTATGTTTGTGTTAATTTTAAATTAGGGGTTAGGTGTTAATGGAAGAATATAATCCATGGTAAATGAATTCTAGACCCTTATTTTGGGGAAGGGGATAATACCCCACATTTTTTTTTGATATTTATCAGAGTTTTGGGTATGTTACATTTTTAGAGAGTGACATTTTAGGTTTGATGGTTGGTTATATTTCTCACATGTTACATCTAATGATTCAAGGATATCTATATTTCCCATCGGTTGAAAATTATATTTCCGGGATAGATATATTTCCTGAGGTAAAATTTTATTTTTTAGGAATGATTATATTTCACATGCGTGTCTTATACATTATGTTGAAATTTATATTTAACCTAGGTAATTTATATGGTTTTTTGGTATTTTTTATTTTTCTTACATGGTACAAGTTCTGATATACACATTAGAACTAGATATGGCATGTTTTCTATTTTTTTATTGTCAAGGGATATTAATTCTTCTCTATAAAAGGGAAAAATGATATTTAGTATGAAATGGGAAAAACTATTTGATGATGGTATAGTAGGGGACCGAGGTAGCTTGGTTCAAAATTTATTACAAAAAAGGTACATTTAAATTTAATTCTATATTATGTTTTTGTATGGATGCGTTTCCGGTTAAAAGGAAAACACCTTGTATAATTATTTTATGAACACCCAATTTTCTATAATACCATTAAACATTGATGATGCATTTCATATTAATATTGGAACACTGAATTTAGTCTTATATACATATATTTAAAGGAATTATATAT
Organism: Viscum album; assembly: GCA_963277665.1. Taxonomy (NCBI): domain Eukaryota; kingdom Viridiplantae; phylum Streptophyta; class Magnoliopsida; order Santalales; family Viscaceae; genus Viscum; species Viscum album. The sequence goes on along the minus strand of OY728141.1, from coordinate 471,974,119 downwards.
ACATGGGTAGAACATATTATTTTATCATAGGTAATATATGTTGATAATATTGAGATTCAATGTACTTGACTCTTGATATTTAGATTACTAGGATTATACCATATGGTTTTTAGATGATATGTAAGTATCCTTACCTTTTTATATATTTTATCATGTTGAAGACAAAATTTCATTTATAAAATATATGATTCATGTTATTTAACTAAGATTTATTATGAATCTATTTTGTATTGTTGTATCATGTTTTTAAATTTATTATTTACATTATAGAATGTGGTGGTCGTTTGGATCATTGTTGTTTGACTATAGTGTTTTCGGATATATGTCATCTGGATGGGTCATGATGAATTCTCACAAGAGTCAAGAAATACCGCTGGGTTTTATTATATAGAATGTAGTCTCCAAAATAATATCTTCACGGCTCATCACTATTTAGAAGCATCTAGTGAACAAGGAGTCATGTTAGATGGCTAGTACCTAAAATCATCCCAGAATTGTTTAGGAAATCTGGGATGAGGCATTATGAAGTGGTATCAGTGTGTATTTTTTATATGATAGTTTAGTTATATATGGAGGTAATTATTGGGACATGGGATGTAAAAACTTTTCATATCATTCTATCATAACAATAATTGAAGCCCAATACTCAATGGCTTCTTTTGTTTTAGGTTTTTCCAGTCTAGGATGAATGAGTCGTTGGGTGTGGCATAGAATCATACTGTGGGATGAATAAGACTATGGATGAGTCAAATATATTTTTTGGGAGCAAATTACTACTTCAAGATTCATTATTGTGGAATTATTAGGGCCCAAGCATTTACATAATTATTTTTCTGAGATATTTCTACATTAGAATCCATTTATCATTGAATTAAATTATAATATAATAATTTTTTAAATATATTATATGATTTTATTTTCTAAAAATGGTATGAAGTGTTTTTTGATTAATTATTATTATGATCATTGGTCTACATATATAAATGATCCTAATATGATATATTTAGTTTTAAAGCATGGTTTAAATTTAAAATTACATTATATTCCATGAGGTGTGTGTAAAATGGTTTTATAAGTTTTATTACTTGGAATAGATCACGGAGGTGATAACATTAATGTGATTGGTATTCTCATGTAATGAGGAAACCTTATGTAAATCATTCATCTAATTTATCTTTAAATTAATATTTTTAACCATATATGTTATTGTAAAATATACTGGATATGCTAGTGATTTTTTATTTTTGGTTTTTGGTAAAGACCTTTGGATTCTAATGAGTGTTTTTGGAAACATTAGTGACTTTTTATTGGGGTAAATGACTTGAATTAATTTATTTAAGTAATTTAATACATAATGTAAGTTTATTAGACGAGATTATGTTTTTCTCAAACCCCCATGATTGATATGAATGATTATATCAATTGATTTCAGTGGTGTATAAATATTAAAAGGTGGTTGTGTAGGATGGTTTGGTGGATTTTTAAAGGTCTACTAAAAAAGACTCTAGTATTTTCATTTTTATTTTATTCATGTCTCATAGAATTATTATTGGAGTTTTGTATGGATATCTCATGATATGGATGTTGTTTTTGGGATTGAGTTTCCATATGTGAGTTCGTAGGATCATATATTCAACCATTTTTGATTTTTTTGAATTATTTTTTTGGTTTAATTAACTACCGTGAATTTTTGATAAGTGATTTATGTTGTCGGGATGACATCTAGGTGGATACATCTGGTTTGGTAAGTTTTCTATTTGGGGGGACCCATAAGACTCTTCTTGAATTGATCATTTATACTTAATTTTGTTATTAATCAATATGTTCAATTAGGATTCATCATAGTATTTGACATTACATGTTACATATTTGTGATCAAGAATGAGTGATGTGGTTATGTACAGTCAATACATGTTGAAGTTGACATGACAGGGGATGTTTAAATTGGATATTGGTTTAGTGATTATATGATAATGATACTCAAAAAATGGTAGCATCATATCAGTCATGGTTGTGTAAACCCTACATTGAACTTGTAATCAGTGAAATAGATGTTTCTTGTAGATAGTTATAATTATAGAAATAAACTATTGATGGTATAAAACCATTTTTGAATATGGTTTTTGTGTTCAATCAGGTCAGTAGGTGGGTACTGTGTGTAATATGGTAGTGGTGTGAATCAAGAGTAAAATATATTAGTGTTTTATCTATGATTGTGGGTAGGTCATAGTGGTTTAATGGGTTGGTTGAGAATATGACCATACAATTACACTAAGATACATGTTAAAACTATTGTGTGGGTGGTTGGATAGCTAATGGATTCCAAAAAGTTCTATAGATAAATGATCATCTTGGGTGAGGTGTTGATGCATTGTTGGGAGAGGTGGAAAAAAATTGAAATATTTTTCCGGAGTTTGACCGACTAATATAAGGTGGAATTGGATTTAGTGTGGAGTAAAACACATGGAATGCATTGTAAGTACATGATATATACTATTTGAATACAATATTAGTACTTATAGGAGAAGAGTGTGTATTCAATATTTGATATTTCTATTTTTTATGATAATTATTTTGATTATTATGGAATAGAATATAATGATTCAACCATTAATTGTTGGTTTAGATATGTTGAGACTAGGGAATTTCAATGCACAAAAACATCTCAGAGATGTGAAGTGAAATTACTGGGATGTTGTAAGGACCCTCATAATATAGGATGGCAATTCCACTCGAAATTTTAATTTTACATCCATAGTAGGGGTATCCCTAGGTAAATGGGTTCAGATAATAATTTTGAGTGGTCGAATATCCATATGTACTATATTTTATTTTAGTGTGAGAATCGATAGGATGATCAACAATTCAGATGGATATCAAAGTAGTTATTGTGTGGAATCGATGATTGAATTCAGAATCCAATAGTTCTTCACTCCATTACCCAAAGTCTCAGACCATTACGAGGTTTTCCTGGGGGAAGGCCCCTCTCCCCTATAGAATTTATGCTAAGATCATTCATGGAATCCCATTATTGTGTCAATTAAAAGGGATGGAATATATACTCTATTGATTTTTATTTCATAATGCATTAGATTTATTGATGTTTCCTTTCTAATATTTTTTTAAAGCTCTTAGGTTCCTCTAATTATGTTTTATCAATGCATATGTGATAAAAAATATATCTTTCATCCTCCCTTCCATTGTCTCAATTAAATCCAGATGAATCAAGTCTGAGTCCTCACATAGATTATTGGTATGATTTATCAACTAGTCCTACATTTCTCTCTCCAGTAATCTTATCTTATTTTTTTCAACAAGATATGTATTTTTGTTGTCAATTTATTTAGATAATTGTGTAGGAATCCTACTCAAGGTGATTTTTTTGTGTGGGTAATAGATAATATAAATTAAGTGGGTATCCGAAAATTCATTCATCATATATAATATGGTATATTTCCTAGTGAATTTAATTGATAAATTTAGTTATTTTGATTATAGTTAGATATTCAATTGGATTTATTATTTATTGTTCTGTGTTTTATTGGTCGGGATATGCTTTATGTGTAAACCACACCCAATTTCTCATGGATTCAATGTATTAATGTTTCCCATAAAATTAGATATTATTATAATAATTTATGAATATAGTTTCATAAATATAATGATATATTTTTATAGTGTTTAGTGATTATATAGGTCATCAGGGAAAATTATAAGGTCCATACAAACATTAGATGTTCTAAAATTTTTTGGTTAAGGTTGGCCGCTTTTCCACTGTGAATTCCCTTATTTTTATTATGATTTTATATTTGTCTGTGATATTTTTTATACCATAATACATATTGTATTTCATATGTGATACCACCAATAATTTAAATGGAATTATATAATCATAATATATAGTATATACCACATAGAATGTTGAACTCTTAGATTAGAGAACCTTGGTTGAGCATGATTCTGTGGTCCTCCTTCGTATTGTTGAGAGGCATGAATTAGATATTGAATGGAAAATGGTTTCTTTTATAAATAGTGATTTTAAAAAAGGGATAGGATCCTGTTTGAATGAAAATGGTATATTAAGAATATATTTTGTGATAGTGTTTAATAGTTAAAATGAAATTTTCCTCATCAAAGTAAATTTTATTTAGAACGAAGCGAAAAGGGCCACGAACCGACAAAGCGGCCTGGGCCCCGAGGGACCTAGGGAGGCCTGAAGTAATGAAGACCGAGGGAGTCACCTATAATCATGTTGACCCCCTATGGAGTCATATTATACATATTATGAAGGAAAAAAGGATCGGTACCAAGAACTTCAATAGATGCAAGATGGTCGGCTATCTGGTTTCCCTCGCGCCATGTATGAGTCACTTTAATATTATTACCAATCATAAACTGGCATTTTTTGATGACATAGTGAATTGAACACGAAGGAGGGACGATGCCAAGTAGGGCATTATGAAACATGTGACAATTTTTAAAATGGATATAAAAAAAGACAATTTTGCATTCATTTTAATGGAAATAAAAAGGGTAATTAAATAATTTATTTTATCATTTTGGATACATGAGTGCAGTTCCCTATTTTATGAATCACGAATGCACGTGTATGTTCCAACTATTATAATTTCATGGCATGCTACCTATTACATCTTGATTTTTTATTATGAGTTATGGACAATGAGGGTTGTTTCTATTTCAAATTGATAGGCTGAACTATATGTATTAGATATAATCTTTAGAGGGTAAAAATATGTATAAAATATGTTAAAGAACATTTAGGTTTGTCATAATTTGAATTATGTGTTGGAACCAATATGTGGAATCTGATCCAATAACCCATTTATGTTGTTCATTCTATGGTGTGACCTAGGGGTCCTCATTGGGTTCCCTAGTATCATTTAATATCTAGAATATGTTTGTGTGATATATATATAATGATTATTTTTGGATTCACTTTAGAACTTGAATCTTTTAAGAAAGTGAAGACTAGTTGTAGTGGAAATGATTGATCACATGACTGAGAGGCTGACCATGATTATTTAGATGGGTTTGGGAAGAAGAAAAGCCCAAATTGAATTTTAGGAGGGGTTCACGGATTATATTATTGTTGGGAGCATTAATATGTATCAATTCCTATTAATGGTGTGGGATAACTTGGGAGTGCAGATTACATATTTCTTGGATGTTAGTGTGCCCATGGATTGTTTATATATTTATGATGTAAATAATGTATAAAGTAATAATTATCTAGTTCTATTTATTACATATATCAATGGTGATTTGTAGACCTTGGCTATAAATGATTTATTTATTTTAATTTTTGAATTATTAATGATGGTTCAAGTGTTGAATGTGTTATATGTTCCTTGAGTAATAAATGAATGTTATTTAGTTACATGTGTGGGGCATTACACAATAGGGGTATTATTAATCATGGTTTTGGAAATTGATATATTTACCCTAGGAGACTTACAATGTTATAAAGAATGGTATATTTACATCTACTAACTTATTATGTTTTTGGGGTGGGTACACTTCACCTGGGTAACAACATATATTATGTGGATGGGTATAATTCCCCCAATTTACATCTTATGTTCTGGTGGTTTGTATATTTAAATTCAAAATATTATAAATTCTTGAGATGAGTACATTTTTTCATAGTGATGTTTTTATGTTTTGAGAATGGATATATTTCCCCCTAGTTTTTCACTTATACATATAAATAATATGACACAATACGATGAAGGATTAATGTTTTCATACTAGTTTTTATGTATTATTTTTTCAATCTAAATGGATAGTTTGACTTGTTGTGAGGCACTCTATAATTTTTTATGTAGTCATGATCAGCATTGGAGGAGTCCATGTTGGCTTCTATGAACTAGAAAACTATATTTGATGTACTTTGTGTGTTTCATTTCTGCAAGGGAGTGTTCCATGAGTGAGAATTATTTGTTTATATAATAATTTCATGAAAAATTACATGAGAAAAAAATCATTAAGTATTATGTAAGATTTTTGGATTTCTACTAGTGCATTGGACCCACCCTATAGCCTTATACACATAATAGGTATTGATGTACATTGGGAGGCCTTCATTGTTTCCTTCATGTCAAAGGTACTAATTTCAAATAGACACATGGTATAGGTATTTTGGTTTTTAGAGGTATGAGATTAATTATGAAATTTTATGAGAGTTGTAATGGAGGATCGTTTAACAATTTAGTTTTATTCATCATGCACTAGCCATTGTTGTAGTTTTTATATATGTTATTCATGTTAAGGAATTCTTAACTACTAAATATCTATTGTATATTGATGCATTATGTAGATAGATTATTACAATATATTTTGAAATATGGGCACATGTTTGTGTCCTTGTTCTCTATCTACAAAATGTGGGGTTGTTTGTTGTACGTATGTTTCAAGGTTAATTTTTGAAAGATTTGAGCATGAACCTTGGAAATTATTTTATATGGTAAGGTATCCACAAAACTATCTCTTCAACTCTTTATTAGTAACAATAATATTGAAGTCATGTTTTTATTCTTGATATAATATTGAGAACCCTGTTATGGATTCATTTTGTCAGGACCCATCCCCCGGGGCCCGTGCTGTGACTACCCTAGGCCCGCCTTCCATAGTCCAGGGGCTGGTGACTAGCACCAGAAAGGAATATCTCAAAAAGAGAAGGCATTTACTTTAAACTTGTAGCCACAAAAACAGGGAATACCTCACAAAGAAAACCACATAAAAAAGAATGTAGTACAACCACCACAAATATACTACTTCTGGGTGTAAAGTTGGTAAACTGAAAATAAAGGGTCCACAATACAAGACCAACTGAAAAGAAAGTACAACAAAATAAGTACAACCTCTGGAGGTGGTCTGCTAATGATCCTACCCAACGGTTAATTAAAACTCTCTATCAGAAGTCACTACAACACACCACGTCTATCGACCCACCACCAGGCACTATCTAGTTTTGGTTACCCCAAAGTCCTAGTCGGAGTTGTCTCTCGTCTAAAAAAGACACAAAATGTTCGAGTAAAACCCGTGTAAGGGTGAGTATATCAATACTCAGTAGGGACCCCAAAACCCCAAAATATCTCTTACTAATCCATGATGGAAAATACCAAAAATCAAAATACCAAAGAGGTCATACCACCAAGAAAGATCTCAAACACATAACAAACATTAAATGATGTATCTCACACCAGGTATAACTTATGTACAGAAGTAAGGATGATTAGTTGAAGGGATATATCATCTTATTCGATTGAGAGACTCTACTGCTGATCCACACATGGTATCTAGGTTATGACCCCCATAAGATTGATAGGTTCTGACTCACACATGATCAATAGGTGCTGACCCACAATGAATCACTAGGTGCGGACCCACACATGATCGCTAGGTGCTGACCCACATGGGATCACTATTTGTTATTCATGTCACCGCCATCCACTGGATTTTTCCACTTAGCATGCCTGATTCCAATAGAATCATCTCCTCAAAAAATTGTTTATACCTCAAACTCTGAATAGTCCCACATAGTGTAACCCCAAAATATTGTCTCGTCGTAAGCGTCTCAACGCAAAAGATGCCATGTCGAATGGATTCTCGATCAATAAGATATGGACATATTTGTAAAAATGACCAACTTGGATTCGAGTCCAATCCAAAGCGACCATACATCAACATTCACCAAAACTCACATAGTGTATCTCAGAAGCATTGACCCATTGCAAGGGTCACAACGCCATCGATGGAATCCCAATGGGTCACCTAGTTTGAGTGATATAGACGTTTTAGTGAAACGTGTGCCAGTTCGGTCTGAGTCTGGTCTGACCTGGTCCGACGGACCAAACCAACCTAGACCAGGGGTCCCACATTCCATAATTTAATTCAACCAACTCAACCTGGCCCATTTGGGTCTACATTGGTCTAGTATGGCCTGGCCCATGGGCATGGCCCAACGGGCGTCGCTGTACCCGGTTCGTTCTGGATGAGGGTCTAATCCAACAGGTTAGTCAACAATCCGGTCTCATCTTGCCCGGTATGAAAGTAATGGCTTGTCCCAACTGGTGTGGGTCCGGACCGTTGTACTGTGGGTCTAGCCCACTGGCTGAGGGTACGACCCACCAACCCGATTCCCGGCCCACGTGGTTCGAGCCGGTGGTGTGCAGCCTAGCTGTGACGCAGCATCTAGCCACATCTATCTGCCTACTTCTCCACAGGATGTCATGGGGTCTTCCTCTTGTTGACGTCAAGTGACAAAGGTTCCATCTCGTCAGGGTGGCCCGAAGGTGGGCCACCCCTCTAGGCGGAACTCACCTCAAGTCACATCCCCCACGACAACCTTCCAATGCAGTATGCTGATAGGTGAAAATTTGTCCTCTAGCATGATTGGTCAGAGCCGAATCCCTCCTCTATCATGGTTGCGGATGGCACACCCCCCTCTATGCGGTCGACATTGTCCAACCTCCACCGTCGATCGTCAGCGCATTCCTTGGGCCACCGGAGTTTCCTTGGTTGTCCGTTTTCTGATCCATCGGCTCCTATGAGACTCTCAGTTTAGTTTCATAACCATGATGGTATTGAACGGGCCTTGTATCCATTTTGGAAATTACTTTCAGAAGGAGAGGACATGCAGAGGGGTCTATCCATTTTCTGAGTCGGCTCGTGCCCTACACATTAGATGTATTAAAAATGAGGAGGCTTGGGGTTGATATTCAATCATAGTAAAAGGTAAACTAATCCTAGATAGAAAATCCCCCAAACAATGTTACCCTCTCGCATAAATGCATGAATCATGGATCAACCAATTCTTGGGTTGATCCCCATTCGATGTTTCTAGAAAATAATAGGGAAATACTTAAAAATAAAACAGCCCCTACCACTTTGACATTTGTTGCCACAGTGTTACATCCTCGAGGTTTCAAGACGTCCATGTCGTTCATCACTTCTAACTCCATTCTTCAAGATGCGTTGAAGATGTATGACGTTGATCATATTTTTTAGTCTTTGTTGGAGATGAAGTTTGTTGGAGGTTCATCAGAGAATCCTCACTGTTTAATTCCACTTCCACTAATGTGTTATTTAAAAAAAATAAACATTTCAAGACATTTTGATTACAATATTTCATTTATGACACAACTTAGTAGTTACATTTTCAATATGATCCATTAAGGCTATTCCTTAATTGCTCCTCATTGTCGCACCATAGCGTTTCCATCCGCCTCATAATGGTGCGAAAAAAAAATAAAATAAAATTTTAATAAAATTTTATTATTTTTTCAAAAATCCCAAAAAAACTAACCTTTTTTTCTGACCCTTTTCGGTCGAAGTTAAGTCCTTTCAAGATGTATCCTAGCATTCCAAGTTCAATGGTTCCCTCATATTTTTCATTCGAGAACCAGTATAAATGTTAGAAAATATCATTCACATGTTCGTTTAATGTACCTTAAAAAATGTTCAAAAATACATTTCGAGTTTATCAGGCCTCAGAATCAAGTGTTTTCAAAGCGTACAGTCTCAAAATTATTCCATATAATAAAAAAATTACACGGATATTTAGAGACATTACATTCTCCCCACCTTAATTATTTTCATCCCTCACAGCCAAAACAAGTGATAATCAAACAAGTTGGGGTACTGAGAATTAATCAAGGCCTTATGCTACCATGTTCTCTCTTTGGGGTTCTCATGCTGCCACTGAATGTGCACAAGAAGATTCAAACACCCACGAAGAACATTCTCTTATTGACCCTCTATCTTCCTTGGGAACTATGAAAACATATCCCCATTGTCAATGTCCAGCTCGCCCCATTCAATGATGTATGATGGATAATCGAGGTACTTTCTCATCAGAAACACATTAAAAACTTTGTGAACCTAGTACATCTATGGGGGAAGTTCTAGGCATTACTCTACCTCGCCAACTCTTCTAATGATCTGAAATGTTCTGATGATCCTCAGAGAAAACATGACACCTTGGCCAAATCTCCTCAATCCTCATCGTGGAGAGATCCAAAAGAAAACATTGTATCTCTCCTCAAACTCCAAGGGATTCCATCTCTTGTTGGCATATGACTTAGGTCTACTCTGGGCAGTCCTCAACCTATCTTGGATGATTTTTACCTTCTCAGTGGAAGCCCGTACCAACTCTAGACACATGAGTGTTGACTCTCTTAAGACTTTCCAACATATTGTTGATCTTCATTGCTACTCGTACAAGGCCTCAAATGGTTCCATGAAAATTTTGGTTTGATATCTGGTTTTTTATGAAAACTCCAGTAGTGGTAGGTGGCCCTCCCAACTAAGACCAAAATCTATGACATAAGAACGAAGCATGACCTCCAAGATCTGTATGGTCTGCTTCGTCTGACCATCCATCTGGGGTGAAAATCTATGCTCCAGCACAGTTGTGTCCTGTATGCCTCCAGAAACACAATCCAAAACTGGGATGTGAAGTGTACATCGTAGTCCGAGATGATCATCAAATTCACCCATGATGTTGCACTACCTCCTCAACTTAGAGGGATCCTATGCCCCCCACCGATCCCTGCTCCCAGATGGTTAGGACATGAGATGACTTAGTGAGTCAGTCAATGATCACCTAAATATAATTGTTGCCCCTGGACATGCATGGTAACCCCATCACAAAGTCTATAGTGATACCATCCCACTTCCAATATAGTACCTTAATTGGTTGTGACAAGACTACCAGGACCCGATGCCTGACCTTCACTTGCTGACATGTGAGGCATCAAGAAATGAACTCCGCCACCATTTTCTTCATTTCTAGCCACCAGTACATACGTTGAAGGTCTTGGTACATATTTTCCACACAAGGATGTACCTAAAAATGGGATGCATGTTACTAAATCAGTACCTACTTATGAAAAGTCATTGGTACTAAGGTGCAACCTCTGAAAATAATGATGTGATCCACACCTAACAAAAATTCACCAGCATCGGGTTTTGAGGATATCTAAGCTTGTCAGGACCCACAGTAAATGTCCACAAGTTGTGACTCACTAACCTATTTTATGGGTGGGTAGTGATAGTAATATAATAGATTTAAGCTGCTCCATCACTATCCATGATGGATATATGCATCACGGCTGGCTGTTCCGACGCCTCACTCAAGAGTTTCAAACAAGATCTCATATTGAGTGCATTTGTCTCCATGTTCCCATTCCCAGGATTATAGACTATCTCAAAGTCATAGTCCTGGAGTAACTCCAACCATCTCCACTGTCTCTATTTTAGATCATTCTCTGATAATATATACCTCGTAATCTTTAGGTTAGAGTACATGGTAAATTGTTCACCCATCAAGTACTGCTGCAACATCTTCATGGAAAATTACAATACTTCTAACTCCAGGTCATGGGTTACGTAGTTCACTCATGATACCTCAAATTCCATGATCCTTTGGTGATTACTACTCTCTCTCTTACATCAGGTCACAACCCAATATGGTCCCCGATGCATCATAGTAGACTAAATATCCAATGACCTCTTGTGGTAGTCTCAAGATGGGGGAACTCGTTTGTCTCCACGTCAGATCCTAGAAACTCGGCTACCAGCTATCATCCACATGAAGGGTAGTCCATTCATTTGATAGAAAAGGTCATCAATCCATGGTATCAGATACTTATTTTTCACAGCCACATGGTTCAGGCGCTGGAAGTCCACACATAGCCTCATGCGCTTGTCAGACTTCTTGGAAAACAACACTGAAGCTTCCCATTTAGAAACATCGGGCATCACAATCCCCTTCTGCTACAAGTCCTCTAGATGAACCTTTAACACACGAATTTCCACAGGATCCATATGATATGCATGTGTATAAATCATTGTCATCCCAGGGTACATGTCAATGGAAAATTCTACCTCTCTGTGAGGAGGTAGTCTTGGATCATCTTCTAGAAAGACATCTATATACTCATCCACCACTACAAGAAAGGCTGGATTTATATTGTCTACCCCACCAAGGGTGGTGCTGGACAACTAGTGATTGATTGGTTTCACCCTCCTTCGAGAAAGTCCACCATGTACCGGAAAGTTTCACTTCTTTCCGGTGAAGAAAAATGTGGCCCCATCCTAGCAGAAACACCTCATTTTTCACCTAAAATAGTTGATTTGAGCATGGAATGTGGATGACCATTCCATATTCAGGATGAATTCTTAAGGCCATGACACTTCTACTATTATCTCCTAGCCAAATATCTTGTATCCTAGAGTAAAATCACACAATCGGTACTAGTTTCTAATCGTTGAATCCACTCCCGTATGAGTCTCTAGTCATAAGGATGGATCCAATGGTCCACCAAAATTTTTGAGCCTCGAAAGAAGTTCATGGAATGGATAGAGTGACTAGAACCTTTGTCTACTATAACTGCATCTAAGGTAGAGTAGAAATAGATCATACCTAAAATCATCTCTAGATCACTGTGGTCATAGGTCTCCATTGCCTAAAGATGGACCCACCCCTGTACACCTGCTCCCAAACCTCATGGTGGATCTCCTGGGCTGGTGGTGGTAGTACCTCGAACCATTGTCCACCATATGCCACATGACATGCTCCCCTATCACATTTGTTTCCCTATGGACCTCCTCTCAAAAACCTTTATCACTGCCTTGATGATCCCTCGACTGCCTTCTTTTCATCCATACGGGGAGTCGGACATTCACAAGACATGTGCCCCTATCTTCCAAAAGAGTAACATACTATAGACCATAGAAGATCTTATCAGCCTTGCGAGCTCTACACATCAGAACCTGCGTCCTGGGGTCATCCTTCGGAAGGTCTGGCCCATTTGGGCCTCTACGTCGTCTGCCTACTACCTACTACAGATGATTCGACCACCTATTGTATGGTTGTGTCTCTCACCATCGATGCCTGTTCGGCTATGAATCTCTCCACCATAAGTTATGATAATAGTAATCTATCATGCGTTGGGATGCAGAGAGAAAACATCGACACACTATTCTACGGTCGGAGACCCTTCTCAAAGGATCGGGCCCTAAATAAAGGGTCTCTTACTATGTCAGTGGAGTAGTGGGAGTTGTCGGTAAAACACACTGAGTAATGAGCCACAACCCGGCCACCCTTCTATAAGTCCAGTATCTTTTGAAAATGCACTGAGCATAGGGTCATTGGTATGAAATATTCCCTAAAGAGAATCTCAATGTCTGACCAGACAAGGGTTTCCTCCTCGTTTTTCTAGCACATCAAGATCCACCATCTCCATACCTTTCCTTAAAAAAGACTTATGGCTGGAACCACCATATGGTATATAGGTGTCTCCACTAGGAAAAAAATATGAGTAATTGCCTCTAGCCAATCCTCAGCTTCCTAAGGATATACCGCACCTCGAAACCATAGAGGCCTCTATCTGTGGAACTTGTAAAACGTACTCAGTATGCATGCACTTTCCACATGTAGGGATAGTTCCAACTACTTCTCTATAGGTTGTGGTGGTACTGGTATACCACCCAAAGGTGCTATCACTGTAAGTAGTCACCGCACTGATGCCACATCAGTATGTGGACCATCGTCGTGATCATTCACAAGAATCCTGTCTAGTTGTCTACATGGAGGCATCCTTTATAGAAACTGATGTGCCACATTCAATATGTTATACCCAGTGAGCTGACTCCAAAGAGATCATAAAAAAAACATTTCCAAACCACATGAAACTAGTTATTTCATGCGTCGAGTCGGAAAAAAGAATTTAGCGTCCTGAGGTATGTATATGCTGACCGCTACATCAACACTGGAATCTCAGGATTCAAAGCTGAACTGAAGACAATTGACACTATTTCCCCCATTGAAAATATAGACTCATAGTTCTTCTGGTAGAACCAACCTCTCTTTAATACAGCTTTTTCACGACCCGTCCCTCGGTGCTCATGCCGTGACTACTCCAATCCTGCCTTCCATAGGCCAGGGGATAGTGACTAACACTTGAATGGAATATTCCCAAAAAGGAGGGAATTTCCTTTAAACCTGTATGCACAGAGACAAGGCATACAACACAAAAAACCACAATGGAAATAAATATTGCAACCACCCCAAAGTATCGCTAATAAGAGTAATGTGTGTAAAATGAAAATAAAGGGGACATAATACAAGAAAAAATGAATGGAAAGTATAATAAAATAAGTAGAAGCTCTAGAGGGCATCTGCAAGGTATCCTACCTAAAGGATAGACACAACTCTCTATTAGAGGTCACTGTAGCACACTACATATATCGACCCACCTCAGAGCACCATCTAGTCTGGGATCCTCGAAGATCTCTCAGTAATACATGAAGTAAAACCCCAAAAATTAAAATACCATAGAGGTAATACAACCAAGAAGCATCTCAAACACATAACACAAATTAAAATACGCAGCTCACACCAGGTATAACTTAAGTACATAAGTAATCATGATTAGTCATAGATCTAGATCATCTTATTCTGTCAAGAGGCTCTACTTATAATCCACGAAGGGTTGCTAGGTTCTAACCCACCCAGTATCACTAGGTGCATCCCATATAGGATTTCTAGGTGTTGACCCAGACATGATTGCTATGTGCTGACCCACACATGATCGATAGGTGCTGACCCAGACAGGATCTCAAGATGCTGACCCACACAGGATCGCTATGTGCTGACCCACCCATGATCGCCAGGTGTTGAAAAACATAGGATCTCTAGGTGATGACCCACACATAATCTCTAAGTGCTGACCCCCACATGATTTCTAGGTGTTAACCCACACATGACCCCTATTCATTCTTCACGTTACATCCGACCACTATATTCCCGCACTTAGCACGCTTGATTCTGGGAGGATAATCTCCTCAAGAAATCAGTTGTACCTCAACCTTCATGAAGTACCACAAAGAGTTATCCCAGAGGGCCTTCCCATTGTATGGGACCCAACGTAGTAGGCGGTGCGTGGAACAGATGCCCGGTCTGTAAGATATGAGCATTTTTGTAAAAAGGGCCATGTTAGATTCGAGTTAGATCCAACCCATCCATACTTAAACATCTAAAAAAACTCATGTAGAGTATCTCAGAAGGATCTAACCATATAAAGGGTCCCAAATCCATAGACGACGCATCAATCATATGCTCGGTTTGAGAGTTACATGACATTTTAGTCAAACGTGGGTCAGTTGGGTCCGGGTCAGATCGGACCCGGTCGGACCAACCCGACCAACCCAGCCCGAGGGTCCAACCTAACCCTGCTTAGTTTGACTAACATGACATAACCTATATCGATTATGGGTAAGTCCTGTGTGGCCTGGCCAATGGGTCATGCCCAATGTGCCATGCTGGACCCAGTTCGGTCTAGCTGAAGATCCAGCCCGCCTGGTCGCCGGCAATCCGGTCTTGTCCGGCTCAGTCCAAATGGCACAAGTTTGGCCTTCTAGAATGGGTCTGGCCTACTGGTCCAGGTTTCTCACCTACTAGTGCATGTATGGCCTGCTGGATAGGGGCGCAAATCGCCAACACGAAGAACAGCCTGCACGGTGCGGGGTGGTGGTGAGCCGCGTGGCATGGACACGACATCTGACCATGTATAGCTCCCTACTGCTCTGCAGGATGCCACATGGACTCCCTCCTATCACTATCAAGAGGTTTTGGTTCCTTCCAAGCATCGTATCCCCCCATGCATAACACGATTTCATGCCCCCACGATGCCGAATGGCACCACCCCCTCCACGCGGCTGACGTGGGCCGACCACACCAAATGCAGGGCACCAATGTTGCTCTGATGGTCCTTTTTCTTATCTGTCTATTCCTAAAAGACTCTTAGGTCTCCTCTATCACCTCAATGGTCTCAGACGCAGCTTTCCACCATTTTGGAAAATCCTTTCACAAAGAGAGCACATGCGGAGGGGTCCAAGACATTGTTTGTGTTAGCCTGCACCCTCTGCAATAGATTTTTTTAAAATGGTAAGGCTCAGGGGTGATGTTCAATCATATAAAAAGGTAATATAATCCCGAATAGAGAATCAACCAAAAAAAGTTACCCTCCCACATAAATGCATGATCCACAAATCAACCTATTTTTGGGTTGATCTTAATTTGTTGTTTCTAGAAATGAATGGGGAATAAAATAATAATAATACAACACCTACCTCTTTTACGTTTGTTGCTGCAACATTACATTCTCAAGGTTTCAAGATGCTGACATTGTTTGTCTCTTCTGACTACGTTCTTCAAGATGTGTCGAATATGTTTGTTGTACGTCGTTGTTTTGTAGTTCTTTATT
The DNA here is from genome assembly GCA_963277665.1 of Viscum album. NCBI lineage: Eukaryota > Viridiplantae > Streptophyta > Magnoliopsida > Santalales > Viscaceae > Viscum > Viscum album. The sequence goes on along the minus strand of OY728141.1, from coordinate 471,957,827 downwards.
GGAGAGGATTCTCATCAGTAGTTCATTAGAGATTACTTGTAGTGTAATTCCCCTTTCGGCAATGTGTTCATTTAAAAAAAATAAAACACTTTATAGTATTTCAGTTACACTGTTTCATTTATGAAACAACGTAGAGGTTATGGATGTACAATGATCCATTAAGGGGTTAACATAATTACGCCTCATCGTTACCACATCGCCAAACTATAATGGTGCCATCTGCCACTCGATGGTGCGAATGGAAAATAAAATAGCTTTCTAACGTTATTTTACTATTTTTCCAAAAAGTCCTAAAAATTAACGTTACTATCCAACCCTTTCTTGTCAATGTTAAGTCATTTCTATGCGAAACATGGAATTTGGAGTTCAATAGTGCCCTCAGATTTTCGATCTGAGAACCGATTTAAAAGTTAGAGAATCCCACTCAAACATTTACTAAATATACCTAAACAAAGTTCAAAAATCTGTTTTGGGATCACTAGGATTCAGAATCATGTGATGTCAAAACGTACGGTCTTGATAGAATTCCATATTATAAAAAAATATTTACACTGAAATTCGGAGACAATACACATTTATGAGTTCATGGTTTGGGGATTATAATAGAAAATAATACCATTATGGATTGATATATACTAAATGTTTTTAGTATCATTTCAATATATGTATCAACTATTAGAGAAACTGAACACCTAGATTATCTTGGTGGATCATTATCTTAAAATTGTAGTCTACTAGACTTATATATTTCATAGAGAATAATATGTTAATCTAATTCTTGTTTAACTAAAATGTTGGAATCTTGTTTCAAATAAGTAGTTATTCATTCACATGTAATATAAAAATATTATGATAATCTCACAAAATTATTTGTAATAAAAAAGATAAAATCAAATCTTTCGGAAGTTAAATTCAATTATGAAATCATAAAATAAAATATTCTCTGATAAAGGAAATTTCACAAATCAAAAAATGAATCTATACAACATTAATTCCATTATAAAATTATAACAAGTCACAAACCAAATAATCATATTCATATATACATCATTCGAATGGTTCCTACAAATTTATTTTTTTAAATCCATTTACCAAATCACATATCCTTGGTAAGCTTCTATGTAATGTATAATTAAAATGAATTTAACTATAATAAATAATGTAATATTTTTATAATTTCTTCCTTGAAACTATTTCAACTCTTTTATACTCATTCCTTCTATATAGGTATGAAAATATCAATAAATTTCAATTTATTTTCTTCATTTCCATTTTTAATACAATTTTAATTAAATCCACTAGAATATATTTGAAATTACTATTTTGGTTTTGGTAAAATGATTACATTTTATAATCCTACATTCCAATTATAATGATTTATTGAAATTACTGCTTATTTATATGTTATAAAATCATTATAATCAATTAATATTGAGTTACTATCCTTGGTGACTAGAAAACCATATAAAGTAGGTTCTGTAACATTTCTTATACTCCTATATAACTATATTTTTATTTGAAGATCACCTTCTATGAAGATTTATAGAATTTATCCATACTCATACCATTGATTATCTTAAGACACAACTTAATTGAAGTTATTTATCAGTCCCACTATCACTTTTAGCAATTTAACACTATAAAAAACAAGGTACATATTTACAAAGAATTTTTTTATCTATTTTTTTTCTGTATCATTCCAATGTTTCCTTATAAAATTTTCTAAAGATACAAACTATTTCATATTAGTGTCTATTTTTTATTTAAATTGTCCTTAAAACACACAGGATCAACCAACATTTATATTCTACATCACTTAGTTCCTAAAATTTAATTATTCATGTGGAATCTTGTTTACAACATTAGTTTTCAATTGGCATATTTTATATTTCTATTTGTTAAATTTATATCCCAAAAAATATAATTGATTAATTTCAGGAATAATTATTTATATCACTATATAAAATGGTGTTGTTGTTAATTTCACAAAAAAATAATCTATTATGGGGGAAAAGGAATACTATGTTATTTTAATCTCCCATACTCTTTTATGTAATTAATATCATCCATTGTTTAGTGGGGTGTCTATTTATATTCAAGTATGTTATCAAATGCATTCATATAATCCTTGAAATTATACAAACAACATGACTTATCTTTCAATTTGTAGATATATCCATATATACTAAATAGACTAGTAAATGTAATGAAATATAGGTAACCACCCCTTACATCCACTAAATATAGTCCACACACATCATTGTGAATTAATTCAAGAAGCTCTATAGATTTTTCATCTCTTCCATGAATAGATGTTTTGGTCAATTTGATTGGAAATAATGACGGACATATATGAAGTTGTTTTAGTGTAAATTAATCAAAACATCCATATTTGTATAATTTATTCATAATCATTTCATTTATATGAACTATGTAGTCATTCCATATTTGGTTGTGATATGATTCATGGGACTGAAATTCATTATCAATTATTCATTATTTTAATTGTCCAACCCAAGATTTAAATATTCTTATTATGATATACATTAACATAAAATATGTTATATTTATAAATGAAAGAACATTTATAATAAAAATAAAAATAAATTAATATGATTCTAGACTGAAAAAATAAATAATTCTTCTAGTTACTGATATACCACAAAACAAAACAACTAATAAAATGATCATTATTTTTGGATGTGTGATTTGAAAACCTATAATATCAATTATAGTGGTAATATATCATTTGGAAAAACATATATCCACATCACCTATGAAGAATATTCCAAATATACAAGGTACATGTAATTGGATAAAAATTTTGGAGCAAAAATATAATTCTAATAACCAATTTATAACAATACATATATTTCACTCGATGATGAACACAGTTTAACCTTTCCATTTATTCCTCAATTAATTTTTGTACTTGTTATAGTTTCACATATTTCCACATGTGAAATAGAGAGAAATTATTCCCATTTATTCCCCAATGATCATTATTTTCATGGAAGGGTGATCCGAAGAAGATGTGGAAATTGATTTAGTATTGTGGATTTATGTTACCCTTCCACTTTTTCTCAAGGATAACAAACAGTTATTTTCACATCATTTTCTAATAAACAAGTCTAATAAAATTAATGGTATAATGTAGATAATTTTTAATTTTGTTCATTTTATATTTCATAAAAAAGTAGGAGTTGCTCTAATGGATTAAGGGATGATTAAGACTAATTAAAAATACATCATCCAAAGAACACAAAAAAATTGAAAACAAAATCAGAAGGTAGAAAAGAAAATTTACAAAGTGAAATATAGGTTGTTTACCCCCTCCATGATTTATTTATAAGAGTGGATTGGTGATATAAAAACACTCCTCTCTAAATATCTCTTAAAATGGATAATATATATTCTTGATCACTATATATGTATACCTTCCATTATTAGATTTCAAAAATTATTAAATTACATATGAAGGATTAAAACACTAGACATACACTGCATCATCCATGTGCTTTTCATATAGAACCATCCCTTAAAAAAAACATACATAGAAAGAAGATTGTTAATTGGGGATTGTAAGACATAAATTAGTAATTCATTGTGTAATATATTGTTTAAGTGTTTATATAATTTAGAATTTACTAACAATTAGGAGGATTTATTTCTCTTTAATTTACCATAAGGATAATTTGGTAGATGTATTTTAATTTTATATAATATCAAAAACAAAACCTTAAGAACATTTAATTATTAAAAAATATAAAATAAATTTAATTTAATCAGTAGTCTACAACTTTTATCATGTATCTATAGATTTCACAATTTCATATGAAATATCTAGTCTAATAGTCATTATAGTAAAAGGGATAAATATTTTCCTTATAAAAATTTTGAAAACTGTCTGTTCAATTACTCAATGGTATTTTGGTGTAATTGTTTTGAAAAATAATTTCTTATTTTTTACAATTCATTGAGTTTACTCCGCAGCCATATTTTTTTTGAATTCCTCATAACATCCCACAAATATAGGCCATATGTTGACATGGATAATCCCTTTTATATCAACTTCTATAATTCAATCCAATCCTAGCACATGAACTTATCGATAAACGTATGTTTCCTAAAAAGTGTGGGGTCAAAACATAGTTGTCTAGCTAAATAATAAATCATGTAATGGAAGGATTATTCTAACACAATATTGGATTATGTGTTATTTTGAATGTATAAACATTTATTAATGATATTCCTTTTATTTTAAATTTATATTTAACAATGTTTTTTATAAACAAAATTTCTACACTGTCTAATTTATTTTAATCCATATTTAATTAATTTTATTTTATTTTTTATATAATAATGAAAAATAATCAATAAAAAATGAACACTAATTTGAAGGTAAAACATTATACATCATAATAAAGATCATTGAAATTATTAATTTATTAATTAAGATACTGGCCAACCTATTACCTTGTGTGAATGAACTATTTATGTCAGTCATGGATCAATTACAAAAATATACAATAGATCATTGTGTATTATTTATTCATTTAATCTCTACTCATTTCCTGAACCACCTCCACTATTTAATGTTCCATAATTTATATTTTTCCCACACACTAGTTAGGGGGTCCATTTTATTGTTTAATAGGGTTTTACATAAAATAATCCATTGACACACATGTTTTACATAATAATAGGGAATTGGATGACACAAATGATACTATTTTACTTTAATAACAATGAAACCCAAAAAAGTTAAAATAAATTAAATCCAATATCAAAATTGGGTAGTATAAGATCATGGTCATCAAAACTGGAAACAAATATACATTTTGAGAAAAATTCTATAAATAATCACATTCATTATTAATTTAGGTAAAACTACATCAAATTAATTAAATATCATTATTAATTCAATAATTTATTTATCTTTTTAGTCATCCAAACATTCCTACATATTTATTTTAATTATAATTTTAAAGTTTTAATAGTAATAATTTTTTCATAAATTAATTGAGGGCATGAAATACACCTGGAAGAAACGTAGTGGCTTGTTATCTGGACTATCACATATTCTTGTTAACTTTTATTTTGGACTCAAATAACATGTTGTTTGAATGAAATATCTTGTAACTAAAATATTTTTTTATTACTATATGTCACATATACGTTTTTTTATTAAATAGAGTATACTTCATTTAATGAATGTGGATTACATAGTGTGTAAATTCTATATATGACTTATAGTTTTGAATTATTTATAGAAATTAATCAGTAGTATAATATATTATAAATCCTAAAGCATACAGTGAATTGCCAATTAATAAAACATATACATACATTAAACTAGAATAATTTTCATTTTAATATGTCTACACATCCATTATCTATAATTTTACACTATTTACAATATATGATTTTTGTAAATTTGTGTCTTTCACCATGGAAATTTGTTAGGTAAACAACCTTCAAACCAACTATGTACTGTTTAAATTCTGAGTTATGGTTCATGAAATGAAAAATTATTATGTAATTAATAAATCATGGTTCATTCACTATAAACCTATAACCATAAAACATCAGGAACTACATAAATCAAATTTCATCTACACAATGTGTACTCTAGAAATTCCTGTGATAGATTAACCTATTAAACAAATGGTTTGATATCAAGTATTGTTTCATATATCCCATGATGCATTAGAAAAAATCTATATAACATCCAAGTGAAATGAACTAGGATAAATATTTTTTACCTTTTGGATGTAAAATATTTTACCCTAGGTTATATGGATATCTTCATTGGGACCCTAGTATGGGTTAACAATATGTTATTTTTTTACTATTTCATGGACATATAAAGGTAATAAATGTTGATTTACCAAAATTAAGATTAAATAAACATAAAAGAAAAATTTATTATAATAATAAAATTCCTAAATTGATCTATGTTTAATAAATAATTATAAATTTTAACTTTATCTCTCTGATACCATGTAAAGGTGTTGATCATTCTAGATCTAGTCAAACCACAACCCAATGATGTAATTTTAAATGAAATCTAATGAAAAATACAATATGGAATTATAAAAAATGGTATATCTCTTGATTATACATAAAAACCCACAACCAAAAACTAACTAATATAGAGATGTGATTCCACATATTAGAGCCACTACGTATTTCCCAAAATAGGGTTCCCATATGGCCTTAATTATACCTTCCATTTTTTAGAAGCTAGCAACTAGTGGTTAACGATAAAATAATAATTTGGTTGAGAATACCACAGATTAAATAATATTTAATAATAATAATAACCTACAAAATATTGGTATAGTGTACACAAAATAAAAAAAACATTTAATAACATACATGATGTTTTCATAAAAAACATAAAAATATTCAGGCAGTAGGTTAATCCAAAAAAAAATTAAAAAATTTACGAGGCTCTACCAATAACCATAATCCATACCCCACTACAATTATCCAATACCCATAAATATTCATAATCCTGATCCACCGCCCTTCCCATATTTAAATTGACAAGAATACACATAGTTTCTATATGATTCAATATTCATGTGATGACTATGATCATTTAAATTAGTGGGCTCTCACCATGAACTCCTAATATACACCATTATACATGTGTGTACATATATGGAAAATATAAAAGTAAATAAAATTTCTATCTATGCCATTGTGTATTAAATATGATTCCACGACACATGAAAAGTTATACATTACCTCAATATGTTCCAAATAGGACATCAAGATAGATGACCATACTTGCTTCAGTGAAATGGTAGAGTCAACTTTTAATGTCACCTCAGGTTGTAATAATTAATTCCTAAGACATAAAAAAATAATCAATTTATGGATGACTCCAAAACAATAACCAATTCCATTGAGACAGTAGACATAATCATATATTCATAAACATGAATCCATCCCTCCTAAATCATTTTATGTCTAGAAATCCTGTCATAAATTATACCACAAGCCAGTCAACAAAGAAGTACACATCCCATGAATATAAAAAATGTTATAATTTATACACATTGTCCAAAGACGGGTCATGTAAGGTCTATGAAAAAAATACCATCTTTAGGTTTCCATCAACATAGTGAGACATCTGTACAAACATTATGTTGGTTTTTCCACAATGACCCATAAGCACAAAATCTAGGTAGCTCCATGAACAATGACCCATCCATAGATGAAATATGTAATTCCAAACATAGTGTCCAATCCAAAAGGCTATATGGATGCCAAATGTGTAAATTCAATGAACACATGTCTTCATATTGTTACAAAACTCACAAGTTTATCTTATATTATTGGATACTTAGGAACTAGCCTCTGTCACCACATGTCACAGGTCTCTCATATTAGAATATATTGGGTCATCCGGAACCTTTTTTTCCACCACTCAATAAAACATGATGTTCCTAAACAAGTCGTTAAATTCATGATGGATTTTATGATTTTATAAATTTATAGTCCCAGACTAAACATTCTAAAATGTCATAGTAAAGTAGTATTGGGGGGGTCTAACCAATTGAGATAATTGGTAAGTAGGAAACCCTTCAGACAAAATTTTTGAAAGGATTCATCAATTTTAATATTCAAGACTGTATTTTCTAATTCAAGTTGGCTTGGATTTTATTCAGATTAGTATGAATGAGTCATGGTCAATTTTGAGGATCTTGGTAGATGATAATACTAAATCCAACTTTGTATAGTCCTATGGAATATGGTAAAAAGTTTTTCTTGTGTCATCAATTGTTTTTAGATAATCCAATAAGATCTACATACCCTGCATCACTCCATTGGTGTGGATATGTCTAACAACCATGGTGAATTATTTTTAGCTTCAATGTAGAATTCACCCTAATCTAATGGTTATATCCTTGTCCACTATATCTAGGTCATGTTCAATGAATTATAGATCCCATTATCAAGGCTGTGCAATAGAATGTGATGAAAAATTAGTTTTAATCTAATTAAAAGGAATAGGGTTACCAAGGAATAAATTTTGGATTTATTTGGTTCTAAAACATACATACTCTTGAACCATATCTCTATATTGACTATTAGCACATGATAGTGTTGATAAATGTAACGAAATACTAAACCCGTTGTGCATAATCACGAAATGAATGAGAAATTGTTATCTGATGATTAAAATAATTTCCAATTATTTTTAAACAAATTAAATGGAAATTAAAATACATTAAATTTCATACCCATAATGAATAAATAATGAGTAAACAACAACCATCGATGAATAATGGATATCAATTTTTGATATTTATCATCGAAAATAAATAAAAAGTGAAAAAAATGTGGAATAGATGAAAAAAAAATTAAAAACACAAATTTATTTTAAAAAAATGAATTGAATGATTTTTTTAAATTTTGGAAGAAAAATTAGATGAAAATGGATAGTGAAAAATGAAAATAATGTAGGTCCTTGTTGCACTAAGTGTGTGATGGTGCTAGAAAAATATAATTATTTCCAAGAGTAAACAACTTGTAGAGAATTCATGTCTGGTAATTTCATAATTTTCAACTTTAATGAAATCTATACATCATACAATCATGTTTCACATTGTATATTTGAGTTCAAAATTTTCCTTGTGATTATTGGTCTGTATCATTGATAGAGTTAGACCTCAAATATTGAACCTCATGTAAACACTTTACGATGTTTATTTGATTTTCTTTACTTGGACTTAAATGTGAATATTCTAACATAATTTAATTAATGTAAAAGTTTTTTACTATATTCACATCATGTAATATATTTATGGGATTTCCTTGGTCCCATGAGATTTTATTAATAATGGATACATCACATGTATTCTATACACAAAGCATAAATCCATTTTTTTAATTTTTATTCCTTTATTCTGGAAATCCTATTTCCTATGAAAACAAAAATAACATAATGAATTATCTTATAAAACATGGAATTTTCACAATTAAATGTATCCAATTTGTGAATATAAATTCATATTATCTGTATTGTGTGTAATAACTTTTTTTTTCATATATAATTTGGTTCGGTAGTTTCAGAACATTTTCATTGATTATGTTTACATAATAGGAAAAATTTTAATCCTGATATTAATCTCATATATATTAATTATATGAATATATATATTTATCTATAATAGATATATATATATATAAATTAATTACACCATTCATGCACATGTTAGGATATACGTACGAATAAATATTTTGTTTTCTTTTTTTTTTTGATGGATGGAAAAAAAGAATTCTATGTATTATTTAACCATTATAAAATCATTATAAGATCATATATATATCATATATATTTATTAAATATATCTTTAATACCATAAATGTCAATGTAAAATGAAATAGGAATCACAACTCTTCATGGAGGTGGTAGTCCACACGTATACACAACTTATAATATCACTTTAAAATAGATTGTAAGGTTAATAGAATGATGTTATATTATATGTACAGAATTATATTTTTGTCATAAATATCATATATATATATATATTAAATCAATAATTATTTCTATCCATGATAGGAATGCATGGAAATTTAATTACATTGGTTTGTGTGAATGTATTCTATCGTACAAATGATTGGTGGTTTCATTTTAGTTTTAATGGAAGGGGATTTAGATATAAGATACATTATTGTTATGGTAACATCCTGATTTATTTTACATAGTAAAATTATTATTTTATCATTATTAAAGAGTATTTTAGTAAGGTACAAAAATAAATAATATGAAAACACTGGTAAAGAAATATTCATCTTGTTCAGGATAACTCTTTAGGTTTTTACCTAAATCCTTTATAGGATTTTGTTTGATTAATACATGGAATATATACTATATGGGGGATTAATGAGTGGAATTTTTTCAGAAATTGGAAAAACCAAAATTCAATTTATGTGCAGACAAGATAGGGGATGTAGAGTTATTTAAAATTACAAGAGAGGATATACGTTGGATTTTTTAAAATATTAATAGATATTATCATATTATTACCATTAAATGAATAATTAAATATGAAATCATAGGATATTATATGATATATGTCCAAAATATGGTTATAAAAAAATAATTTTGGCACATCTTTAATCAATTTTACCCTTATATATTTAGTTTTAACCCCAATAAACCTATTTCAACCATAAACATGGTAATAGTTTTTTACTATTTTTAATATTCATTATGAAAAGAATTTAACAAGACCATATAAAATAATATTTACTATTATTATTATAAAAATTAAATAAATTTTATCACATTAAAGTTCTACAAGTTGAGTAATTGAATTTAAATTACACCCGAAAATGCAATGATATGTGGTTTTCTGAAGTAAAATGCTTTTCGTAATTATAAAATGGTTTATTGGAAACTTATTGTAAAATTGATTCTAATAAACTAAAGTAGGTTAATCCAATTTTAATTTATATATTTCTTATTTTTAATAATTATTAAAATACTTAGAGTATAGATTCTTTTAATGAAATGGAAATTTATAATACAAATTAGTACTTTGAACAATTCAAAAAAATATAATCTTTTCATAAAAATATAAAAAATTCACTTAAATATAATTTTGAATATTCTATTTCAAAAATGATTATATATTTTTCAAATTTTATTTACATCTGGGAAAATTTATTATATTATTTGTCCCCAAATATAAATAAAAAACAATGGAAAAGAATATTTTTGAAATATATTAATTTTTTACTTATAAAAATATGATTTCATTTACTAAAACCACTAAAATAATTTTTTATAACATATTTATTCACATTAAGTATACATATTTTAAATCTGGGTTGTAAATATGAACTAAATTAATATTTATTTAGACTTATGGTTGAGTGATTTGGCAGCTATCAATGGAATTATGTTTATTTAAACATATATATATCATAAAGTAAATGGGTGTTACATTAGACATCATTAAAATGGTTCAAATATTATTTTTGAAGAACCATGGGTTTTTTTATTAATTCAGGTAAATGTTAAAGAATTGGTAGGGTATTCGGTAGATGGGAATTCACCAACATGGAGTTCCCCACCCCCACGACCAAAAGGGTTATGATGTGAAGGGATTATGTCAAGGGAAGGAACTGATGCCAATAGAAGTCACAATGTAACAATGTAGGGATCATCAGAAATATATCAATGCAGATAGATGAACACTTTTCATAGGTGATTATTACTGCATGACACCCATGGTCACACTATGTAATATTATTGGGTTCATTTTTTCGATATTTATTTTAATTTCTAAGAGGAGACATTTTTTACCTGTAGATATAATATCATTATCATTTATAGATAAAGTGTGGTGAATCCCTCTATGTATCTACTCTACCCTAACCTTGTATTGATTATATTTGGGTGGATCGATAGTAAATCATGGAACCATTTAATTTAATTATTTCACTGAATTTATCACTTTTTCCACTTTCTTGTTCATTTGAATTTTTTTAGTTAGATAGGGATTTGGGGAGTAAATTTCACCATATAATTGTGAAATAATCTCACAGGAGGAGGCAATTTAGTTTATCTAGTAGTGGAGTTCCCATGAGGTGGTAATAATGCCGTCATCAATTTATTAAAAAAATATTTTTTTTCTTATTTAATTTATCTATGGTTTTGATTATTTTTTGTGTATAGTGAGATTTTTATTTTTTTTATTAATTTAGGGATATTATTTTTTATGATCATGATGGTGTCATGTGTGTAGCACCCTATTGCTCTTGGATTTGATTTTTTGAGTTCCCGATGTGTGATTGACATTACTTATATAAATTTTAGAATTTAGTTTTAAATATTAAATTTATTAATATGATGATTTATAGAGATGATATTTATTTCCATGTACTTTATTTATATTGGTACAAAATTTTTATGAGTTGTAAATTTTCAATTGAGATAGGTGTCCAAACACTACTCAGATGCTTGTTTAGTTGTCATTTTTTCCCACGACAACATTACTATATCAACATTTCTATTATATGATATTTTTGATTCAACCATTAATTGTTATATACATTCATTTCCCTAAAACTAAAAACCAACTATATAGCTTTATAAAATGTATAATAGTGGTCTTCTAGTAATTAATGTGTTAGTGGCCCTATTTTTTGACAATTTAGGGGCCAGTGATGGATTCTGAAACATCATGCATTATATTTTGAAGAAAATAATTGATTTTAAATTTTATGGTTCATTTTAAAAAGTCTTTTTCTTGAAGTAAAATTTTAATAGAATAATGTTAATTTTTAATGAGTTTTCAATAAGTGTTTCAAAATGAAAATATTGTATAATAGAGAACATTTTTGTGGGAGATTTAAAAATGAATATAATGATTATAGCCTTCTATGATTCCAGTTTAAAATGGATTGTAAGAAATTAATTTGATAAGGTATCAAAAGTAAATAACAAATGGGATTTTTTAATATTTGATTATGTTGTTCCATGTGAGGTTGATACCTCAATTTATAATGAATGAGTTCTATTTTATGTTCCCAAACATTTTATTACCCTATGTGGCTAATGTTTCATGTTGATGTATGGCTATTTATGTTAGATTATGTGGATTATTTTTTGTCTCAATGGGGAATGTTGATATAGATGATTATGGAAAATAGAAAATAGGGTATAGATATTATTTAAGGACCTACAATGATGTTTATAAGTAAAATTAATATAATTATGGGATGGGTCTGAGGGATAGAACATGACATTGGAACCTATATTGGGTGTCTCTACTTTGAATGTCAAAGGGGACACAAGTGGGTTTCCCATATTCATGTAAAATACAGATATAATGGGAGGGACATAAATCAATAGGGTATTTCTGGTGTTTCTAGATATATTGAATCATTTTTGAAAGATGAGTATGTATGGGTGGAGAAGATGGGTCATGCACTTGATTGGGTTGTCATGATTATCTATGATAGGTTTCAGAAATATTTAACCCTTGTGATATGAGATGAAGTATTCTCAAAGTATAATTTTCCTGGGTGAATTTATATATATACAACTCTGCTTCTTGGGTGGAATAACCTTTGTAATATCTTTTTGAGTTTTTAGTGTGAGAGGGTTCCCTGGGTGTTTTGATATATACATGATACAAATATCATTCCATTGGATAATTCTATTCATGTATATGATACATAGTTCTATATTGGCCCATGTTTCCCTATTACATGTGATATATTTATATTAACATGTGAATTTTAAATGAGGTGTTTGGTGCTAATGGAAGGATATAATCCCTGGTAAATGAATTTTGGATACATTTTTTGTGGTAGGGGATAATACCCAACATTTATATGATATTTCTCATAGTTTCTCGGTATGTTATATTTTCAAATTGTGATTTTATAGGTTTCCCAGATTGTTATATTTCTCAGAGGTGACATCCTTTGTTTCATGTAAATCTTTGGGTTACTTTTTATATTTTAAGGATAGAAATGTTTCCTTAGGGTAAAATTTTAATTTTGGGGGATGGATATATTTCCATGGTGTTTCGTATAATTATTGATGATGGGTACATTTAACCAAATGGTAATTTATATGTTCTACAGAATTTTTTTATTAATATTTATAACATTTTCTTCCATAACCATTGGAACTGGTTAAGGCATGTTTTATAATTTTATCATTATATAGGTTCATGAATTTTTTTATATAAATTGTATCTCTGATATGTACTGTGACATTGAAAAACTATATGATGATGGTATGGTAGAGAACTAAGGTTGTCTAGTTTACACAATATGATCTCACATGTATGTTTAATTTGAACTTCATGTTATTTTTCTGGATTTTTGTGTTTCAGGGTAACAATAAAACTCCTTATATATTTATTGTATGAACATCCACATGACCATAATATCATTCAACATTATTGAGTATTTTTATATTAATACTGGATTATTAAATTCAATCCTATATACATACACTGAAAGGGTCCTGGGATACATGGTTAGAAGTTATTATTATCTCATATGGAATAACTGTGGATTATATCTAGATTGATTGTATATGATAATTGAAATTTTGATTCAATGGATTAAACCATATTGTTTCTTCAAGTTAATCTAGAAGTGAGTTTACCTAATTATATTTTTTTATCATGCAACATACAATGTTTCATTTATCAAATATATGATGCATTTTTTCATATAGATTTATTATGACTCTATTATTTATTTATATAACATTTTGATATATTTCTAATTTTTATTCTATAAAATGGGGGTCGGTCAGATCATTTTTTTTCTATAGGGTATTGGGATGTATATCATATAGATGGTTAATGTTGTATTTCAATAATTTTTCTGTAATTACCCTTGGTTTTTTTTATACTCTACATATTTTTCAGATAAATATTTTAGGCCATCATAACTAGTCATCAGCGGGTAATGTACAAGGAGTCATGTAGAGGTCGTGTGGAAAGAATCATCCCAAAATTGTCCAAGAGATCTTGGATGAGTCATTACAAAGTTGTACCTCTATTTTTTTTGATAGGATAGTGTAAATATAGCTTGATGTAATTATTGGGACATGGGAGGTATAAAATTGAAAAATCATTCTATCATGACAACAATTGAATTCCAAAGAATCCATGGGTTCTAGGTTTTAGGCTTATCCATTCAATGATGCATGTGCAATTGGGTATGATTTAGAATAATAATGTTTTTTGAATGAGACTATGGATGATTCATATGTATTTTTTAGAAGCTAATTACTATACTAAGATTTTTTATTGGGGAATTATTAGGAAATTATACATTTATATAACTATTATATACATATTTCTACATTAGAATCAAATTTTAATAGAATAAAATTATAATATAATCATATTTTTAGATATATTATAGGTAGTTAATAGATTATCATGGAATAAGGAGAATTGTTTGATTAATTATTATTTGGATTATTTTATTACATGAGTAAATGATCATAATATTTTCTATTTATTTTAAAATTGGTGTTTCAATAAAAAATTACATTTTTTTGACATGATGTGTGTGTAAAATCTTTTTTAGTTTTTTTTACATCAAACGAATTATAGAGTTGACAGATTTGAGGTGATTAGTATTGTTAGGTAATGAGTAAATATTAAGTAAAATTTTCAATTAATATAGTTTGAAAAATAATTTTTTAAATCATTATTAGTTATGTAAAATATGTTTTTATTATAGGGATTTTTTAATTTTTGTTTTTGGTGAAGACATTTGGATGCCAATGGGTGTTGTAAAAACCATTAGTGAATTTTTATGGGTCTAAATGATTTCATTGAGTTTTCAAATTAATCATAAAATCAATTCAAAATCTATTAGAAGATACTATTATTTCTAGGAACCCCCATGATTGATTCTAAGGTGTATTTGGATTGTTTGGTGTGGTGCATAGAGATTAGAAGGTGTGTGTGTCAGAATGTATGGTGGATTTTCATAGGTTACTAAACCTCACTCTCATATTTTAATATTTATCTTATTCATGTGTCATTTAATTATTAACAGAGTTGTGTATGGAACTATCATTATATGGATTATGTTTTTGTGATTGAGTTTTTATATGTGAGCTTGTGGGTTCTGACATTCAAACCATTAATGCTTTTTTTTTATTTTTTTTCTTTAAACAACTATAGTGAATTTTAAACAATTGATCATTATTATGAGGATCACTATTAGGTGTATTCATCATTATATTTTTATTTATGTTTCTAAGGGGACCCATAATCCTCATGATGAATTAAACATTTACACATTAGTGTTTTATTGACCAACATGTTCAATTGGGCAGCGTCGTAGTGTTTGATGTTCCATGTCACTAATTGTTGATCAAGAATGAGTGGTGTTGTCATGTATAGTAAATAAATGTTGTAGTAAATAGGATAAGGAATATTTGTATAAGATATTAGATTATAAAGTTGATGATAATGATACTCTGTAAAGGGTAACATCAAATATGTTATTGGTGTGTTAACCCTACACTGAATGGTTAATGAGCGCAATAGAGGTGGCATGTAGATAGATCTAATAATCGAAGGATACTATTGAAGGTATAAAACTAGTTATGAATATGGGTGATGTGTTTGAATGAGTCATCAGGTGTGTAATGTGTGTGATATTGTAAATGTGTGATCCATGAGTGACTTAGATTAGTGTTTTATCTATGATTGTGAGTAAGGAATAGTGTTTGAAAGGGTCAGTTGAGAATCTGACCATACAATTACACTATGTGACATGTCAAAACATTATTGTGGGTGTTTGGATTGATCAACAATTCAATTATGTATTATAGATAAATGATCATCTTGGTTGAGGTGGTGCTTCATTGGTGGTAGTGGTTGAACGTTTTTTTCAAAAAGTATATCGGTGATTGATAGACTAATATTTGGTGTAATTGGATTCAGTGGGGAGGAAAACACATTAAAGACATTTTGAGGTCTTGGATGATACTATTTGAATATTATATTGGGATTTCATCAGATAACACTACGTATTTGAGATTTTTGGTTTTATTGTGTATGATAATTATATTCAGAGTCATGTAATAGAATATGATGACTCACCCATGCTTTTTTACTTGGATTTATTTAGATGGGGGGCAACTAATAAACCAATTCTTCTCATAGAAGTAAAGTAAAATTTTTGGTATGTTGTAAAGACCCTCTAATTACTAGATGGTAATCATACAAGAATTTTTAATTTTCCATCCCTAGTATGGTTTTCTATAAAAAATGGTATTATATAATAATTTTGAGTGTTTGAATGTCATTATGTTGTGTTTGTTATTGTAGATTGTGTCTCAATAGGTTGATCAACAATTCAGTAGGATGTCAAAGTAGTTATTTGGTGGAATAGTTTATTTAATTCATAATACAATAGTTCTTCACTCTATTACCTATAGTTACACACAATGTATGGTTTTTTCTATGGGAAGGTATATCTCCCTTAGAGAATTCATGTTAGGATTAGTCATGTCATGAAATTAAAAAGGATTGAATCTCTTCTCAAGGGATAGTCATGGAATAACACATTTTATTTCTTGTAGTTTCTTTTGGATACTTTTTTTTGAAACCCTAAATTTCTCAAATTATGTTTGATCAAAATTGAGATGATAAAAAATATCTCTTTCATCCTCCATTCCCTTGTCTCCATTAAATATTGATAAATTGAGTGTGATTTTTCACACATATAATTGGTACGGTTTCACTGCTAGTCTTCCATTTTCTAATCCCTTAATCCTATATATTTATTTTTCAACATTTTTTTGATTTATAGAGTAATGTTTTTTAATTAATTGTGGAATAATCCAACTAAAGGTGATTTTTGTGTGGGTAACGGATAATGTACCACAAATGGGTATCCATGCCTTCATTCATCATATATCATATGTTATGGTTCCTAGTGAATTTCATTATAGAATTTGGTGATTTGGTTATAGATTACTTTTCATTTTTATTTATTATTGAGATATTGGTATTTTAGTGGTTTGGGTGTCTGTTTGACCTACAACAAATTTGTGATGGATTTATCATCTTAAGGCTTCCTAGAAGATTTTATATTTTTTATAATAAATTTAGAATTTGGTTTTAAATATTTTAAAATATACATTGATGGTCCTTAGTGATGATATATGTCATCATGAAAAATGATGAGGTTTATATAATAAGTATATATTGTTTCGACTCTTGGTTAAGGTTGGTGGCATTTCCATTGTGAATTCTCTTAGTCAGTTTATGATGTCATATTTGAGTGTAATTTTTGTATACCATTAATCATATTGTATTACTTATGTGATACCACAATATATTAATATGTAATTTAAATATCCTAATATTCAATATAGACCAATTGGAATACTATACTCCTTCATTATATAAGCGTAGTCCATTATGTGTCGATGGTCCTCATTTGGAATGTTTAAAGGCATGCATTAGATTTTGAAGGGAAAGTGTATTTTTTTTTGTAAATTGTGATATTTAAAGGGGGTTAAGATCAACAGGTAATTAACCAAATAGTATGTTGAGAACATGAATTGAGTTAGTTTTCATAACGAGTTTGGTGTTTCTAAATAACAATTGGGGGCTTCTCAATGGACCTATGTGAGTAAAAAACATGTTATGGTTTTTAAAATGGGTTGTAAAAATATAATTTTACAATCATTGTACATGAAATAAATATGGGAAATAAATAACTAATTTTCTTATTTTTTTCCTCATTGATGCAGTACCCTATTTTCTGAATCATGAATGCTCTTGTATGTTCCAATTTTTGTAACATCTATGTGTGATACCTAGTACATATTAATTTGTGATTATGTCTGTTTTTCAACGAGGGTTGTTTATTTTTATAATTTAATGGTTGATCTATATGGATGTTATAGAATACTTATAGTGTAAAAATAGTACTTTAATACATTGAAATTTTTTTTGGTTTGTGGTAACTTCAATTATGTTTTAGAACCAATAGATGGATTGTTATCCAATATCCCATGTAGGGTTTTCATGATATGGTGTGACCTACGAGACCTCATTATGATCCATAATATCATTTAATCTCTAGATTTTTTTTGTGTAAGATATGTATAATGTTGATTTTGGGATTCACATGAGATCCAAAATCTTTTATGAACTCCCAAACTAGATGTAGTGGTGATGACTAGTTTTTTGATAGAGAGGGTGACCATGATTATCTTGATGGGTTTGGAAAGATGGAAAACCTGAATTGAATGTGAGGTGACTTTCTTGGAGGATATTTTTTGGTGCATTTATATGTATCAAATCATGGTTTATGGGTGGAATAAATTTGGAGCGATCTTTAAATTTTTCTGGGAATTTCGGTTCCCCTTGAATTGTTTATATATTTATGACATAAATAATGTTGAAATGAGGAATTCCTTGGTTTCATGTATTTCCTACATCAATGGTGATTTGTGGCCCTTTTATATAATTTTATTTATTAATTTGTAAATTTTGAATGAGGTTTCATTTGTTTATGGTGGGATATGTTCCTCAAATAATGAAGGAATGGTATATAGTTTCATGGAAGGGGTATTATACTATATATATATATGATTTATCCAGGTTTTAGGAATGGTTATGTTTCCCCTAGGAGAATTATAATGTTATAGGTATTGGTATATTTCCCTCGTGTGACTTATTATGTTTTGGGGATGGGTATATTTCACCAAGGTAAAATCCTATATTATATGGATGGGTATAATTTCCTCGTGAGACTTATTATGTCATAAGAGTTGGTATATATCGATTTGATAGATTATTAATTCATGGGATGAGTATATTTTCACCTAGTATAATTTTTATTTTTTGAGGATGGTTATATTTCTCCCCAGGTTGTCACTTATACATCTAGACAATATAAAACAATATGAGTAAGCCTTGATGTTTTATTACTTATTTTGATGTAGGATTTTTTCAATCTAAATGGACATTAGGATATGTTCAGAGGAACTGTGTCATTTTTCAAAGTTGTCATGATCCAAATTGGATGTGACATTATTGACTCCTATCAACCATAAAAATACATTTGATGTACATTGTGTGTAACATTTCTTAATGGGAGTGTTCTATGATTGAAAATAATTTTTTTATATACGAATTGCGTGGAAATTAACATGGCCCCAAAATCATTTAATATTATTAATAATTTTTGGATTCATACAAGAGAATTAATGCAACAGATGAGATTTTTATGAGAAATATTTTGTTTTTATGTTATATACATCATCAAAGGACTCTTTCACTACAACACTAGCTTGGCTTGATTTACACGCAATCACGACCTTCCTCAACAGCTTGCGTTGTACGCAATACCGAGTTTCACTAAACAATGATATGCTATTAAAATATTATTAAAACTAACCGTTATTAATAGTAATACCCACTTTTTGGTATTTTATAAATTTTATTTTTCAAAATGGACGTCATTTTTGGATTTGGAATATCAAAATTAGCATAGGGTGAATTTTTGGTATTTTTCTGAAAACTTTCAAATTTTGATGAATAATGAAAACACTAGGTTACTATTTAAAAACCGAATTTTTATTTAAATAATTATTTATTTTATTTAAATATATTTTATGTGATGATTGATACATAATACCTATATAAGTTCAATTTAATTCGTTAGAGTCATTTTATAATAATTTTAGACATACAAAAATTTTATTGAACTTTTCACCGTCTTTTACCCACCTCCTAGCAGAGTTTGAAAATTTACATAAAACTTAATTTTACCGCTTCTGTGAGTGGAATTTTAAAAATCCGAGAGACACGGTTAATATCAAGGACTAAAATGTGATTCAATGAGATGAAAATATTTTTTGGTGAATAGTAACTTTTTTCTTTTATTTACCACGGTTAAAAGTAAATAGGGCAATTAAGGGTAAAAATGATATTATTATTACCCTAAAACATGTCCTAATTCTATTAGATAAGTTTAATTTTACCAAAAACAACCATAGGAATAAAATATGACCATTTAGGACCACTTGGATAAGATTAGGACATTTATTATTAATTTATTTAAAGAAGGGTTAAAATAGTTAAAATCAAAGTTTAAATAACTAAATCATTTTTAATATAGGGTTATAAATAAGATAAATTTGCCTATAAATATTCATTATAAAGATAAAAGGATTTAAAACATAATGGTATATTATTTATTATTTTTATACATTAAATAAGTTAATTTATTTATGACACAATGATGATGAAGTAATTACCTTATTAAGGAAATATTAACATAATTGATATTATAAATACCAAAATAAATGTAATTTGAGACTTTTTATGAATTAAACTAATTTTATAGGTTAATATGAAATGTTTTTATTGATTTAATTAACTTTTATCGAACTAATCATGTTGTTATGATTTTCACAAAAATCAATTACCAAATAGTGTCAAAATTGACATAAAAGAGTTTTTAAAACAAATATTATATTATTAATTGTTATTTTATTCCTAAAAATCTAAAGTTCCGCCAAAATACTTAGATAAGGTTATATATATTAATAATTAACAACTTGGGGTTCGTTTGGATTTTTATTGTATGTTTATTAACCTTATAGTGTAAGAAAACAAGAAGACACAGTAAAAGTTAAATTATTTAACTTAGAGTTAAATCTAAATGATAAGGACAGAATAGTAACCTAAACTTGTATAGGACCCATTGGTTGAGAGGATTTCGACCCATACCCACCTTATCTTCGAAATAAATCATTCTGAAGCTATTAAAAACCGAATATGACTTAATAATAAAATAATAATTTAAGTTTTCCAAAGGTGCCCCTCTCCTCCCTTATAAAAGGGAACCTCCTCCCTCTCCTCCTCACACAAGTTTGAGCCTTCAATATCGGCCAAACCCTGCCAATTTCTCTTCTAAACTTCCCTAGAAATATCCTAGAGGTCCTGTTATTATTCAGAGACCAATTTTAGTGCCCTAAGAGGAGGTTTCAAAGAGGCGTATTGAAGAATATGTAATATTCGTTACCAATTATTTGAACTTTATTTCTTCTTCTACTTATTCTTCTTTAGTTGTTTCATTATGAAGTAATAAAATAAGTATAACTCATATACTGATATGTTATTATAAATATTAAACAACCCTATTTAACCTTTTATCCATCCTATGGAAAACGAAATCACCGCGTGTGTGTACGTACGAAATACCGTCTCCACGTCGTGGTGTAATCTGTTTTCCACCACCACCATACTTGGATGGGTATAATGGTGTAAATAATAACTATATATGATTATTTTAAAGTGATATTAATTCTGAAATAGTATACATACATTTCAATACAATTCCACGATCATGAGAATGATATCATCGCTCGTGCGTACGTACGACCAACTGTCTCCACGATGTGATGCGACTCGTTTTACATGATCTTCAATGATTAATGATTATATAAATGAATTGAATGAATAAATATGATATATATTACACTAATACAATTCTGGAAATGAGGTATCTATAACCTAAAAGAAGAATAAGAATTTATTGGACAAAACACGCATAAGAACAAAAAAACAATAAACACCCGAATAACAAGTAACAATGAAATATTACTAATAAGAAGATAAGAATATGACCATATATGATATCATAACAATGAGTAAGATTATTTAATAAGTCAATAACATTATTTAAATCATTATATATGAGGTTCGGACACGTACGAAGCAAATCGGACCTAAAGTAAGGGAAAATCCCACAATCTCATTTTTATCCGAGATTGTTTATACTTCAGAATTTACTGGGGAATATTTATCATCCACATCCATGTTTCCTCAATATTTAATATTATTTCCATCCACCTACAATTGTTTAAACCCGATTTTACCCATGGGTGAGTTTTTAGTAAAAGATATGAAAGGAATCTTTTGTCGTTTTTAGTACGAGGTACTTTTTGACTTTTCTGACGAAAGTATGAGAAGAATGTTTTTTTAACTTATATGACCTGAATGTAATTTTAGAACATTATTTCCATGATTCTTCCTTTACAAGTTTTCATGTTTATTTTTAATCAACTTCTTTAAGTTTAAAATTGTATAACATTTTAAGAAAGGAAAATTTTTTTGAAGTAGAAAGGATATTTTCCTCAAGAATGGAGTTCAAGCGTTTTATCAAAATTATTTTCCATCTAAGATAATATAGGGTTCTGTTTCTATCCATATTTTTACATTGATTCAATTATGTTATGATGGAATTATTTTTATGATGTCCTTTTATCTTATGATGGCATGATGTTTAAGAATCCCATTTTTATTACTTGGGTTATACTATGATGTATGATTTAAGATCTTGTGGCACACATAATAATGGTATCATTATGAGATGGGTGGGACCTATATCTCCCTCCAATGCATTGGGTAATGATTTATATCTCATGAGATAGACATTTCTGGAACGGTAGGTTAATCCAGTTTAGTGAAACAAGACTGAAACGAGGAGTGAACTCGGTTCAGAAATGGACTTTGTCAGCTAAGGCAGTCTTGGCAATGAGTCTTGACTACTAAGAAATGATTATCTATGATTATGTGTGTATGTAAAAAAGTTTTAGGTTTTAAGTTATGATTATTGGGATTACATTTCACTATTATGATTTATCCCATGTTATGATATTATGATCTCTTTTGCAGGTTAAGATTTTTAAAATGTTATGTTCTTATGGATATGATATGAATGATATTTCTTTTTTTTACCCTTACTGAGAATTTGAGCTCACCCTTTTGTATGTTTTCTTTTCCCTAGGTCAGGAATAAGGATATTAAGTAAGATATGCCAAAAGGGACTCTAGATATGATAAAATAAAAGGGAGACAGTGTAGATGATTTATGAAACAGTTTTTTATGATTCCTAGTTTCTAAAGACACTATACCTATACGGTCCTTTCATGGTTTCGTTATATATTGTAAAAAGTGTGCTTCAATTCTGAAGTAATAACAATGTATGTAAAGTATGAGTCATTATAGTTTGTATGAGAGGAAAGGTATAGCAATCCTTTGGAAACTAGGATGTGAAAGCATTAATAAGAACCCTAAGGATATATCTAAGAATAGAACACAATCTTAGTGTTTTAGAAATGGCCATGAACAACCTATGATAATACCTTAAGTGTGAAATTTTATTCTTGAATATGTGGTTTTCCTATTATAATTAGCGTTACTCACACTATTATTCTTGGTTTTAATCAATGGATTGAACACGAAGGAACCGTGTTAATGCTGAATGTGACATGCAATGGAATGATTGTCCCCCTGAGCAACCAAACATTATGGGAGCTAGAATGTAAAATCTTGTAGAGATGCTCACACAACTTTCTCAAGCTATGAATCATGGAGGACTTCCAAACGAGCGAAGGAAGGAGCCACATTCTGTTGAATATTTCATGAGGCAGCGTCCACCCTCATTCAGCGGGTCTACTGATCCATTAGTGGCTGAAAAATGGATCAGTACCACTGAAAAGATATTTTCAGTTCTTCAATGTTCTGAACATGATAAAGTCATCTTAGCGGTTTATCGTTTGGAAGGTGAAGCGGATCAATGGTGGAATATTATCAAGAATACGAGTCCAAGAGATGAAATCGAGTCCATGGATTGGGACGAGTTCAAGAACTTATCATTCAATAAGTACTTCCCTCTTATTCTTCAAACAAAGATGGAGAAGGAGTTTCTTGAACTAAAGCAAAAGGATGATGAATCTTTTGGTACCTACAAAGAAAATTTTACAAGACTTGCAAGGTACGCCTCTGGGATTATTATCCAACCTGAGATTAAGATCGATTGATTCTTTAGTGGATTAAAACCAAGTCTTCGAAGGGCGTTAGCCATAAGGGACTTCAACAGCTATGAGGAAATAGTTTGATGTGCTCTCAAAGTTGAGATGGAGATTGGAGTAACCCATCAGTCATATGCGTTTGATAAGAAGAGGAAAATGGAATTCAATGGAAAATCTAAAGAGAACACTGAAAAGAAGATGACTTTTCCCTTATTCTCAAAGTGTGGAAAGAAACATGGAGGGAGTTGTATTAAAGGGACAAGTAAATGCTTCAAATGTGGAAAGGAAGGTCATCGGGCATTTAAATGCCGCAATGATGGGAAGAAGATGTCTAGTGATGAGAACAAAGAAAAGGATACACAGAGTGCACCTCCTACACTTCAATGTTACAAGTGCAAATAAATGGGACATTATTCTAATAAATGCCCTAATCCAAGGGTTGTTTATGATGATCGGCGTCAAAAAACTCTTAAGGATAAAGACAAAGGAAAGTCACATGCAATTTCTATCAGTGATGTGGAGTACGATAACGATGTGGTAAAAGGTACACTTACCATCCACTCTAAAGTATAAAATGTTTTATTTGATTCTGGATCCACCCACTCTTTTATTTCTAAAGAATTTTCTAAGGGTATCACCGTATTACCTCAAAAATTAGATATTGAGTTAGCTGTGACAAACCTTAATGGCACAACAGTTGCATCAAAAGTTTATAATTCCTCTCCGATTGAAGTTTGTGGGAAAGTGCTTCCTGAAAATCTTGTGATCCTTCCTATAATGGAATTTTATGTGATTCTTGGAATGGATTGGCTTTATATATATGGATCTCATATCAATTTCCAAAGAAGGGAAGTCACGTTTCATATTCCAGATCAATCTATGATCGTCTATCGATGCAAGGATGAACATAACCTTCCGGTGGAAATTTCTTCCATCTTAGGGGTCTTGATTCCACTAAATGAAGGTTATTTATCTCAAATGGTTGGTGAGAAACTAACGATTAAGAATATTCCCATTTTACGGGAGTTTGATGATGTCTTTCCGAAGGAATTGCCGGGTCTTCCACCAAATAATGATGTTGAGTTTTCAATAGAACTCGTACTGGGTGCTTTGCCTATTTCAAAGACACCTTATAGAATGGCCCCAATTGAGTTGAAGGAATTGAAGAAGAAACTCCAAGAGAATATTGATAAGGGATTCATATGCCCTAGTGTGTCACCTTGGGGAGCACCTGTTCTGTTTGTTAAGAAGAAAGATGGATCAATGAGAATCTGCATTGATTATCGAGAACTTAACAAGATAACTATCGAGAACAAATATCATCTCCCACACATTGATGACTTATTTGACCAACTACGTGGAGCTCAATACTTTTCCAAGATTGATCTTCGTTCAGGGTATCATCAATTAAGGGTCAAAATGGAGGATATACCAAAGACGAGTTTCCGTACAAGGTATCGACACTATGAATTTATAGTGATGCCATTTGGTCTTACTAATTCCCCTCATATCTTCATGGATCTGATGAATAGAGTCTTTAGAGACCATCTTGATCAGTTTGTGGTAGTCTTTATAGACAATATTATTGTCTATTCAAAGAGAAAGGAAGAACATGATGATCACTTGAGAATTGTATTGAAGACCCTGAGAAAGGAGAATCTTTCTATCAAATTTACCAAGTGTAAATTTAGGCTTCAAAAAGTTTCATTTTTGGGTCACATAATCTCAAAAGAGAGGATATTTGTGGATCTAGCAAAAACAGAGGTTATCGAAAGATGGTCGAGACCAACAACAATAACTGAGATCCAAAGTTTTCTTGGTTTGTCTGGATATTATCAACGTTTTGTGAAATATTTTTCACGATAATCTAATCCACTCACCAGGTTGACTCGAAAAAGAGTTAAGTTCGTGTGGAAGGAGGAATGTGAAGAGAATTTCAAGGAGTTGAAAAGAAGGTTATCCAGTGCACCTGTGCTCACACTGCCTTATAGTGGAGAAAGGTTTGTGATCTACAATGATGCATCCAAGAAGGGGTTGTGGTGTGTTCTCATGAAAAATGATATGGTGATAGCTTACGCCTCATGACAGTTGAAAATCCATGATAAAAATTACCCAACTCATGATTTGGAGTTAGCTGCGGTAATATATGCATTAAAGATTTGGAGGCATTATCTTTATAGTGAAAGGTGTGAAATTTATACCGATCATAAAAGTTTAAAGTATATTTTCACACAAAAGGAGATGAATATGCGTCAAAGAAGATGGTTGGAGCTGATTAAGGATTACGACTGATCAATTCATTACCACCCAGGAAAATCAAACAAGGTGGCAGATGCATTAAGTCGACAAGATCATGCTAGCTTATCCATGATGAGGATCACAAAAGATCAAATATTTATGGATTTAAAAAGGATGGATCTTGGAATTATAATGGAAGGGGAAAAATTTTATTTTTCTCAGACAAATGATAAACCATATATACATGTGAAGATTAAAGAGGAACAGAAAAAAGATGTAGAGTTACAAAAGAAGGTGAGAAATGTTCCTGAATTCAACCTTGATTGTAATGGGATAATAAGGTTCAGGAATCAAATTTGTGTTCCTCCCATCCCAGAATTAAAGAAGGAGCTACTGGATGAGGCTCATAGTTCTTCATTCTCTATTCATCCTGGAAGCACGAAGATGTACAGGGACCTAAAAGAGTACTTCTAGTATGATGGCATAAAAAGAGATGTTGCTGAAAATGTCTCTCGATGCTTGGTTCCTCAGCAAGTTAAAGCTGAGAGACAGAATTCTAAGGGGATGTTACAACCATTACCCATACCCGAATGAAAATGGGAAAAATCACTATGGAATTTGTCACTGTACTTCCTAAAACATCCAAAGGCAATAATTCTATCTTGGTCATAGTTGATCGTCTTACTAAGTCTACACACTTCATTGCTATTAGAGAGGATTTCTATCTAGATCAGCTTTCCAGGATATATGTAAAAGAATTGGTAAGATTGCATGGAGTACCACTTTCCATTATATCTGATCGAGATCCGAGGTTTACCTCAAAGTTTAGGTGAATTCTTCAGTATACTCTGGATAAATAGTTGAGTTTCAGCACTGCTTATCATCCACAGACAGACGCTCAGTCTGAGAGAACAATTCAAACTCTAGAAGATATGTTAAGAGCATGCTCTATGGATTTCAAAGGTGGTTGGGATCAACACCAACCATTGGTGAAATTTTCATATAATAATAGCTTTCACTCCAGTATTCAGATGGATCATTATGAAGCTCTCTATGGAAAGAAATGCAGGAGTCCAACTTGCTGGGATGAAGTTGGGGAAAGAAAGCTATTAGGACATGATCTTGTTGATGAGATCGAAGAAAATGTCAGATCTATTCAACAACACATAAGAGCAGCTCAAAGTTAACAAAAAAGTTATGCCGACAAAATATCTATACTTTGAAGTGGGTGATAAAGTGGTCTCACTAATATCTCCTTGGAAGAGAGTAATGCGATTTAGAAAGAAGGGAATGTTGAGCCCTAGGTATATCGGTTCTTTCGAAATACTGGATCGTGTTAGGAAGGTAGCTTACCAATTGGTGCTTCCACCAAATCTCTCTCAAGTTCATGAT
Source organism: Viscum album (assembly GCA_963277665.1). Classification (NCBI taxonomy): domain Eukaryota; kingdom Viridiplantae; phylum Streptophyta; class Magnoliopsida; order Santalales; family Viscaceae; genus Viscum; species Viscum album. The sequence continues at coordinate 471,929,827 of OY728141.1, read as the reverse complement.
GTGTTCCATGTATCTCTCCTGAGAAAGCACATACCCAATCCTTCACATGTACTCAGCTCAGAAGTTGTACCGCTGGAGAAAGATCTTTCTTATTAAGAACATCCGATAGAGATTTTGGATCGTAGAGAAAAATTCCTACAGAACAAGACCACTCGCTTGGTGAAAGTTTTATGGAGGAACCACCAATTATAAGAAGATACATGAGAGCTTGAGGATATGATGAGGGAGAGGTATCCTCATCTGTTTGTTACAAAGTGACGAATTTTGAGGGCGAAATTTATTTTAAGGGGGGTAGAATGTAACACCCGAGATTTTTATGAGAAATATTTTGTTTTTATGTTATATACATCATCAACAGAATCTTTCACTATAACACTAGCTTGGCTTTCTTTACACGCAATCCAGACCTTCCTTGATAGCTTGCGTTGTGCGCAATACTGAGTTTCACTAAACAACGATATGCTATTAAAATATTAGTAAAACTAGCCGTTATGAATAGTAGTATCCACATTTTGAAATTTTATCTTTCAAAATGGACATCATTTTTGGATTCAGAATATTGAAATTAGTCTAGGGTGAATTTTTGGTATTTTTCTGAAAACTTTCAATTTTTGATGAATAATGAAAACACTGGGTTACTATATAAAAACCGAATTTTTATTTAAATAATTATTTATTTTATTTGAATTTATTTTATTTGAATATTGATACATAATACCTATTTATGTTCAATGTAATTCATTGGATTCATTTTATAATAATTTTAGACATATAAAAAGTTTATTGAACTTTTCACCCTCTTTTACCCACCTCCTAGGAGAGTTTGAAAATTTACAAAAAACATAATTTTACTGCTTCTATGGGTGGAATTTTGAAAATCAGAGAGACACGGTTAATATCAAGGACTAAAATGTGGTTCAATGAGATGAAAATAATTTTTGGTGAATAGTAACTTTTTACTTTTATTTACAACGGTTAAAAGTAAATAGGGTAATTAAGGGTAAAAATGATATTATTATTACCCTAACACCTGTCCTAATTCTATTGGTTAAGTTTAATTCGACCGAAAAAAACCTTAGGAATAAAATATGACCATTTAGGACCACTTGGATTATATTAGGACATTTATTATTAATTTATTTAAAGAAGGGTTAAAATAGTTAAAATCAAAGTTTAAATAACTAAATCATTTTTAATATAGGGTAATAAATAAGATAAATTATACTATAAATATTCATTAGAAAGATAAAAGTATTTCCTACATAATGGTATTTTATTTATAATTTTTAGACTTTAAATAATTTAATTTATTTATGACACAATTATGATGCAGTAATTACCTTATTAAGGAAATATTAACATAATTGATATCATAAATACCAAAATAAATTTAATTTGAGACTTTTTGTGAATTCAACTAATTTTATAGGTTAATATTACATATTAGTATTGATTTAATTAAACTTTAATGAACTAATCATGCTGTTATGATTTTCAAAAATATCAAGTATCAAATAGTGTCAAAATTGACATAAAATAGTTTTTAAAACAAATATTATATTATTAATTGTTATTTTATTCCTAAAAATCTAAGGTTCAGAGAAATGACTTAGATAAGGTTATATATATTAATATTTAACAACTTTGGGTTCTTTTGGCTTGTTATAGTATGTTTATTAACCTTATAGTGTAAGAAAACAAGAAGACACGGTAAAAGTTAAATTTTTTAACTTAGAGTTAAATCTAAATGATAAGGTCAAAATATTAACCTAAACTTGTCTAAAACCCATTAGATGAGAATATTTAGACCCATCATCACCTTAGTTTCTAAATAAATCAATTTTGAGCTATTAAAAACCGAATATGACTTAATAATAAAATAATATTTTACGTTTTCCTAAGGTGCCCCTCTCCTCCCTTATAAAAGGGATCCTCCTCCCTCTCCTCCTCACACCACTTTGAGCCTTCAAGCTCGGGAAAACCCTACCAATTTCTCTTCTCCACTTCCCTAGAAACATCCTAGATGTCCTAGTATTCTTCAAAGACCAATTTTAGTTCCCTAAGAGGAGGTTTCAAAGAGGCGTATCGAAGAAGAGGTAATATCCGTTACCGATTCTTTCAACTTTATTTCTTCTTCTACTTCTTATTCTTTAGTTGTTTCATTATGAAGTAATAACATCAGTATCAATAATATACTGATATGTTATTATAAATATTAAACAACCCTATTTCACTTTCTATCCATCCTACGGAAAATGAAATCACCGAACGTGCGTACGTACGGAATATCGTCTCCACGTCGTGGTGTAATCTGTTTTCCACCACCACCATCCTTGTATGGGTATAATGGTGTAAAGAATAACTATATATGATTATTTTAAAGTGATATTAATTCTTAAATAGTATACATACACTTCAATACAATTCCTCGATCATGGGAATGATATCATCGCTCGTGCGTACGTACGACCTACCGTCTCCAGGATGTGATGCGACTAGTTTTACATGATCTTCAATGATTAATGATTATATAAATGAATTGAATGAATAAATATGATATATATTACACTAATAACATTCTAGAAACGAGGTACTTATATCCTAAAAGAAGAATAAGAATTTATTCGACAAAACACGCATAAGAACAAAAAAATAATAAACACCCGAATAACAAGTAACAATGAAATATTAACAATAATAAGTTAAGAATATGACCATATATGATATCATAACAATGAGTAAGATTCTATAATAAGTCAATAACATTATTTAAGTCATTATACTGGAGGTTCGGACACGTACGAAGCAAATCGGACCTAAGGTAAGGGAAAATCTCACAATCTCATTTTTATCCGAGATTGTTTATACATCAGAATTTACTGGGGAATATTTATCATCCACATCCATGTTTCCTCAATATTTAATATTATTTCCATCCACCTACAATTTTTTAAACCTGATTTTACCCATGGGTGAGTTTTTATTAAAAGATATGAAAGGAGTCTTTTGTCATTTTTAGTACAAGGTAATTTTTGACTTTTCCATCCAAAGTATGAGAAAAATGATTTTTTAACTTATACGGACTGAATGGAATTTTAAAAATTATTTCCATGATGCTTCCTTTACAAGTTTTCAATTTTATTTTTAATCAATTTCTTTTAGTTTAAAATTGTATGACATTTTAAGTAAGGAAAAATGTTTTTGAAGTAGAAAGAATATTTTCCTCAAGAATGGAGTTCAAGTGTTTTATCAAAATTATTTTCCACCTAAGATAATATAGGGTTCTGTTTCCATCCATATTTTAACATTGATTTAATTATGTTATGATGGAATTATTTTTATTATGTTCTTTTATCTTATGATGGCATGATGTTTAAGAATCCCATTTTTATTACTTGGGTTATGCTATGATGTATGATTTATGATCTTGTGGAACACATAATAATAGTATCATTATGAGATGGGCGAGACCTATATCTCCCTCCAATTCATTGGGTAATGATTTATATCTTATGAGATAGACATGGCTGGAACGATAGGTTAATCCGGTTCAGTGAAACAGGACTAAAACGAGTGAACTCGGTTCAGAAATGGACTTTGTCAGCTAAGACAGTCTTGGAAATGGGTCTTGACTACTAAGAAATGATTGTCTATGATTATGTGTATTTGCCACAAAGTTTCAGGTTTTATGTTATGATTATTGGGATTACATTTCACTATTATGATTTATACCATGTTATGATATTATGATCTCTTTTGCAGGTTAAGATTTTCAAAATGTTATGTTCTTATGGATATGATATGATTGATATTTCTTTTGTTTACCCTTACTGAGAATTTGACCTCACCCTTTTGTATGTTTTCTTTTCCCCAGGTCAGGAAGAAGGATATTAAGTAAGATATGCCAAAAGGGACTCTAGATATGATAAAATAAAAGGGAGATAGTGTAGATGATTTATGAACCAGTTGTTTATGTTTCCCAGTATCTAAAGACACTATACCTATATGGTCCTTTCATAGTTTTGTTATATGTTGTAATAAGTGTGCTTCAATTCTGAAGTAATAACAGTGTATGTAAAGTAGGGGTCGTTATAGTTGGTATGAGAGGAAAGGTATAGCCAACCTTTGGAAACTAGGATGTGAAAGCATTAATAAGAACCATAAGGATATATCTAAGCACAGAACACAATCTTAGTGTTTTAGAAATGTCCATGAACAACCTATGATAAGACCTTAAGTGTGAAATTTTATTCTTTAATATGTGGTTTTACTATTATAATTAGCGTTTCTCACACTATTCTTCTTGGTTTTAATCAATGGTTGGAACATGAAGGAACTGTGTTAATGCAGAATTCGATAGGAAATGCAATGATTGTCCCCCTGAGCAACCAAACGTTATGGGATATGGAATGAAAAATCTTGTAGCCATGCTCACACAACTTTCTCAAGCTATGAATCATGCAGGACTTCCAAACGAGCAAAGGAAGGAGCCACATTTTGTTGAATCCTTCATGAGGCAGCGTGCACCCTTATTCAGTGGGCCTTCTGATCCATTAGTGGCTGAACAATGGAGCAGTACCACTGAAAAGATATTTTCAGTTCTTCAATGTTCTGAACATGATAAAGTCATCTTAGTGGTTTATCGTTTGTAAGGTGAAGTTGATCAATGGTGGAATATTATCAAGAATACGAGGTCAAAAGATGAAATTGAGTCCATGGAATGGGACGAGTTCAAGAACTTATTTTTCAATAAGTACTTCCCTCGTATTCTTCGAAAAAATATGGAGAAGGAGTTTCTTGAACTAAATCAAATGGATGATGAATCTGTTGGTACCTACGAAGAAAATTTTACAAGACTTTAAAGGTACGCTTCTGGGATTATTATCCAACCTGAGATTAAGATCGATCGATTTTTTAGTGTCTTAAAAACAAGTCTTCGAAGGGAGTTAGCCATAAGGGACTTCAATAGCTATGCAGAAATTGTTCGATGTGCTCTCAAAGTTGAGACGGAGATTTGAGTAACCCATCAGTCATATGCGTTTGATAAGAAGAGGAAAATGGAATTCAAAGGAAAATCTAAAGAGCACACTTAAAAAAAGACGAGTTTTCCCTTATGCTCAAAGTGTGGAAAGAAACATGGAGGGAGTTGTCTTAAAGGGACAAGTAAATGTTTCAAATGTGGAAAGGAAGGTCATCAGGCATTTGAATGCCGCAATGATGGCAAGAAGATGTCTAGTGATGTGAACAAAGAAAAGGCTACACAGAGTGAACCTCCTACACTTCAATGTTACAAGTGCAAGGAAATGGGGAATTATGCTAATCAATGCCCTAATCTAAGGGTTGTTGATGATTATCGATGTCAACAAACTCTTAAGGATAAAGACAAAGGAAATTCACATGCAATTTCTATCAGTGATGTGGAGTATGATAACAATGTGGTAAAAGGTACACTTACCATCCACTCTAAAGTAGAAAATGTTTTATTTGATTCTCGATCCACATACTCTTTTATTTCTCAAGAATTTTCTAAGGGTATCACCGTATTACCTCAACAATTAGATGTTTAGTTAGCCGTGACAACACCTAATGGCACAACAGTCGCATCAAAAGTTTATAATTCTTCTCCGATTGAAGTTTATGGGAAAGTGCTTCCTGCAAATATTGTGATCCTTCCTATAATGGAATTTGATGTGATTCTTGGCATGTATTGGATTTATTTATATGTCTCTCATATCAATTTCCAAAGAAGGGAAGTCACGTTTCATATTCCAGATCAATCAATGATCGTCTATCGATGCAAGGATGAACATAACCTTCCGGTGGAAATTTATTCCATCTTATGGGTCTTGATTCCACTAAATGAAGGTTATTTATGTCAAATGGTTTGTGAGAAACTCACGATTAATAATATTCCCATTGTATTGGAGTTTGATGATGTATTTCTGGAGGAATTGCCGGGTCTTCCACCAAATCGTGAGGTTGAGTTTTCAATATAACTCGTACTGGGTGCTTTGCCTATTTTAAAGACACCTTATAGAATGGCCCCAATTGAGTTGCAGGAATTGAAGAAGCAACTCCAAGAGAATCTTGATAAGGGATTCATATGCCCTAGTGCATCACCTTGGGGAGCACCTATTCTGTTTGTTAAGAATAATGATGGATCAATGAGACTCTGCATTTATTATCAAGAACTTAACAAGATCACTATCAAGAACAAATATCTTCTCCCGTGCATTGATGACTTATTTGACCAACTACGTAGAGCTCAATACTTTTCATAGATTGATCTGCATTTAGGGTATCATCAATTAAGGGTAAAAATGGAGGATACACCAAAGACGGTTTTCCATACAAGGTATGGACAATATGAATTTATAGTGATTCCATTTGGTCTTACTAATGCCCCTGCTATCTTCATGGATATGATGAATAGTGTCTTTAGAGACTATCTTGATCAGTTTGTGGTAGTCTTTATAGACGATATTATTGTCTATTCAAATATCAAGGAAGAACATGAAGATCACTTGAGAATTGTATTGAAGACCCTGAGAAAGGAGAAGATTTATTCCAAATTTACCAAGTGTGAATTTTGGCTTAAAAAAGTTGCATTTTTGGGTCACATAATCTCAAAAGAGGGGATATCTGTGGATCCAACAAAAACAGAGGTTATCTAAAGATGGTCGAGACCAACAACAGTAATTGAGATCCAAAGTTTTCTTGGTTTGGCTGGATATTATCGACGTTTTGTGAAATATTTTTCACGATTATCTAATCCACTCACCAGGTTGACTCAAAAAGGAGTTAAGTTCGTGTGGACGGATGAATGTGAAGAGAATTTCAAGGAGTTGAAAAGAAGGTTATCCAGTGCACCTGTACTCACATTGCCTTTTATTGGAGAAAGGTTTGTGATCAACAGTGATGCATCCAAGAAGGGGTTGTGGTGTGTTCTCAGGAAAAATGATATGGTGATAGCTTATGCCTCACGATAGTTGAAAATCCATGAGCAAAATTACCCAACTCATGATTTAGAGTTATCTGCAGTAATCTCTGCATTAATGATTTGGATGCATTATCTTTATAGTGAGAGGTGTGATATTTATACTGAGCATAAAAGTTTAAAGTATATTTTCACACAAAAGGAGCTGAATATGCGTCAAAGAAGATGGTTGGAGATGATTAAGGATTACGACTACTCAATTCATTACCACCCAGGGAAAGAAAACAAGGTAGAAGACGCATTAAGTCGACAAGACCATGCTAGCTTATCCACGATGAGGATCACAAAATATCCAATATATATGGATTTTCAAAGGATGGATCTTGGAATTATAGTGGAAGGGGAAAAATATTATCTTTATCAAATGAATGTTCAAGAATATATACATGTGAAGATTAAAGAGGCACAAAAAGAAGATGTAGAGTTACAATAGAAGGTGAGAAATGTTCCTGAATTCAACCTTGATTGTGATGGGATAATAAGGTTCAGGAATCGAGTTTGTGTTCCTCCCATCCCAGAATTAAAGAAGGAGCTACTGGATGAGGCTCATAGTTCTTCATTCTCTATTCATCCTGGAAGCACGAAGATGTACATGGACCTGAAAGAGTACTTTTGGTGGGATGGAATGAAAAGAGATGTTGCTGAATATGTATCTCGATGCTTGGTTTGTCAGCAAGTTAAAGCTGAGAGACATAAGTCTAATGGGATGTTACAACCATTACCCACACCCGAATGGAAATGGGAAAAAATCACTATGGACTTTGTCACCGGACATCCTAAAACATCTGAAGGTAATAATTCTATCTGAGTCATAGTTGTTCTTCTTACAAATTCTGCACACTTCATTGCTATTAGAGCAGATTTCTATCTAGATCAGATTTCCAGGATATATGTAAAGGAAGTGGTATGATTGCATCGAGTACCAATTTCCATTATATCTGTTCGAGATCCGAGGTTTACCTCAAAGTTCTGGAGAAGTCTTCAGTATACTCTGGATACAGAGTTGTGTTTCAGCACTGCTTATCATTCGTAGATAGACATTCAGTCTGAGAGAACAATTCAGACTCTATAAAATATGTTAAGAGAATGCTCTATGGATTTCAAAGGTGGTTGGGATCAACATCAACCATTGGTGAAATTTTATTATAATAATATCTTTCAATCCAATATTCATATGGCTCCTTATGAAGATCTCTATGGAAAGAAATGCAGGACTCCAACTTGCTGGGATAAAGTTGGGGAAAGAAAGATATTAGGACCTAATCTTGTTGATGAGATGGCAGAAAATGTCAGATCTATTCAACAACACATAAGAGCAGATCAGAGTCGACAAAAAAGTTATGCCGACCACCGAAGAAAAGATCTAGAGTTTGAAGTGGGTGATAAAGTGGTCTTACAAATATCTCCTTGGAAGAGAGTAATGAGATTTAGAAAGAAGGGAAAGTTGAGCCCTAGGTATATTGGTCCTTTCGAAATACTAGATCGTGTTGGGAAGGTAGCTTACCGATTGGTGCTTCCACCGAATCTCTATCAAGTTCATGATGTGTTCCATGTATCTCTCCTGAGAAAGCACATACCCGATCCTTCACATGTACTCAGCTCTGAAGTTGTACCGCTAGAGCAAGATCTTTCTTATTAAGAACATCCGATAGAGATTCTGGATCGTAGTGAAAAAGTACTACGGAATAAGACCACTCGCTTGGTGAAAGTTTTATGGAGGAACCACCAATTATAAGAAGCTACATGGGAGCTTGAGGATATGATGAGGGAGAGGTATCCTCATCTGTTTGTTACAAAGTGACTAATTTCGAGGGTGGAATTTATTTTAAGGGGGGTAGAATGTAACACCCGAGATTTTTATGAGAAATATTTTGTATTTATGTTATATACATCATCAAAGGAATCTTTCACTACAACACTAGCTCTGCTTTTTTACACGCAATCACGACCTTCCTCAATAGCTTGTGTTGTACGCAATACCGAGTTTCACTAAACAACGATATGCTATTAAAATATTATTAAATCTAGCCATTATGAATAGTAATACGCACATTTTGAAATTTTATAAATTTTATCTTTCAAAATGGACGTCAGTTTTGGATTTGGAATATCGAAATTAGCCTAGGGTGAATTTTTGGTATTTTTTTGAAAATTTCAATTTTTTATGAATAATGAAAACACTGGGCTACTATTTAAAAATGACTTTTTATTTAAATAATTATTTATTTTATTTAAATTTATTTTATTTGAATATTGATAAATAATACCTATTTAATTTCAATTTAATTCATTGGAATCATTTTATAATAATTTTAGACATATAAAAATTTTATTGAACTTTTCACCGTCTTTTACCCACCTCCTAGGAGAGTTTGAAAATTTACACAAAACATAATTTTACTGCTTTTGTGAGTGGAATTTGGAAAATACAAGAGACACGGTTAATATCAAGGACTAAAATGTGGTTCAATGAGATGAAAATAATTTTTGGTGAATAGTAACTTTTTACTTTTATTTACCACATTTAAAAGTAAATAGGGTAATTAAGGGTAAAAATGATATTATTATTACACTAACACATGTCTTCATTCAATTGGATAAGTTTAATTAGACCAAAAACAACCTTAGGAATAAAATATGACCATTTAGGACCACTTGGATTAGATTAGGACATTTATTATTAATTTATTTAAAGAAGGGTTAAAATAGTTAAAATCAAAGTTTAAATAACTAAATCATTTTTAATATAGTGTTATAAATAAGATAAATTCGACTATAAATATTCATTAGAAATATAAAAGGATTTCCTACATAATGGAATTTTATTTTTAATTTTAAACTTTAAATAATTTAATTTATTTATGACACAATGATGATGCAGTAATTACCATATTAAAGAAATATTAACATAATTGATATTATAAATACAAAAATAAATGTAATTTGAGACTTTTTATAAATTTAAATATTTTTATAGGTTAATATTACATGTTATTATTGATTTAATTAACTTTTATCGAACTAATCATGCTGTTATGAGTTTCAAAAAAATCAATCACCAAATAGTGTCAAAATTGACATAAAATAGTTTTAAAACAAATATTATATTATTAATTGTTATTTTATTTCTAAAAATCTAAGGTTCGGAAAAATGACTTAGATACGGTTATATATATTAATAATTAACAACTTGGGGTTCGTTTGTCTTGTTATAGTAAGTTTATTAACCTTATAGTGTAAGAAAACAAGAAGACACGGTAAAAGTTAAATTATTTAACTTAGAGTTAAATCTAAATGACAAGGTCAAAATAGTAACCTAAACTTGTCTAAAACCCATTTTTGAGAGGATTTTGACCCATCCCCACCTTAGCTTCAAAATAAATCAATTTTGAGCTATTAAAAACCGAATATGACTTAATAATAAAATAATATTTTATGTTTTCCTATGGTGCCCCTCTTATCCCTTATAAAAGGGAACCTCCTCCCTCTCCTCCTCACACCACATTGAGCCTTCAAGCTCGGCCGACCCCTGCCAATTTCTCTTCTCCACTTTCCTAGAAACATCCTAGAGGTCCTGGTATTCTTCAAAGACCAATTTTAGTGCCCTAAGAGGAGGTTTCAAAGAGGCGTATCAAAGAAGAGGTAATATCCGTTACTGATTCTTTCAACTTTATTTCTTCTTCTACTTCTTCTTCTTTAGTTGTTTCATTATGAAGTAATAACATAAGTATCACTCATATAATGATATGTTATTATAAATATGAAAGAACACTATTTCACTTTCTATCCATCCTATGGAAAATGAAATCTTCACGCGTGCGTACGTACGGAATACCGTCTCCACGTCGTGGTGTAATCTGTTTTCCACCACCACCATACTTGGATGGGTATAATGGTGAAAATAATTACTATATATGATTATTGTAAAGTGATATTAATTCTGAAATAGTATACATACACTTCAATATAATTCCACGATCATGGGAATGATATAATCGCTCGTGCGTACGTACGGCCTACCGTCTCCACGATGTGATGCAACTAGTTTTACATGATCTTCAATGATTAATGATTATATAAATAAATTGAATGAATAAATATGATATATATTACACTAATACCATTCTTTAAATGAGGTATCTATAACCTAAAATAATAATACGAATTTATTCGACAAAACACACATAAGAACGAAAAAAACAATAAACACCCGAATAACAAGTAACAATGAAATATTTCAAATAAGAAGCTAAGAAAATGACCATATATGATATCATAACAATGAGTAAGATTCTGGAATAAGTCAATAACATTATTTAAATCATTATAAAGGAAGTTGGTACACGTACGAAGCAAATCAGACCTAAGGTAAGGAAAAATATTACAATATCATTTTTATCCGAGATTGTTTATACTTTAGAATTTACTGGGGAATATTTATCATCTACATCCATGTTTCCTCAATATGTAATGTTATTTCCATCCACCTACAATTTTTTAAATCTTATTTTACCCATTGGTGAGTTTTTAGTAAAAGATATGAAAGGAATCTTTTGTCGTTTTTAGTACGAGGTACTTTTTGACTTTTCCAGCCAAAGTATGAGAAGAATGTTTTTTTGACTTATACGGCCTGAAAGGAATTTTAGAACATTATTTCCATGAATCCTGCTTTAAAAAGTTTCAAGTTTATTTTTAATCAACTTCTTTTAGTTTAAAATTATATGAAATTTTAAGAAAGGAAAAATGTTTTTGAAGTAGAAAGGATATTTTCCTCAAGAATGGAGTTCAAGAATTTTATCAAAATTATTTTCCATCTAAGATAATATAGGGTTATATTTCTATCCCTATTTTTACATTGATTCAATTATGTTATGATGGAATTATTTTTATGATGTCCTTTTATCTTATGATGGCATGATGTTTAAGAATCCCATTTTTATTACATGGGTTATGCTATGATGTATGATTTATGATTTTGTGGCACACATAATAATGGTATCATTATGAGATGGGTGGGACCTATATCTCCCTCCAATGCATTGGGTAATGATTTATATATGATGAGATAGACATGGATGGAATGGTAGGTTAATCCGATTCAGTGAAATAGAACTGAAATGAGGAGTGAAATCGGTTCAGAAATGGACTTTGTCAGCTAAGATAGTCTTGGCAATGAGTCTTGACTACTAAGAAATGATTATCTATGATTATGTGTGTATGACACAAAGTTTCAGGTTTTAAGTTATGATTATTGGGATTACATTTCACTATTATGATTTATCCCATGTTATGATATTATGATCTCTTTTGCAGGTTATGATTTTCAAAATGTTATGTTCTTATGGATATGATATGAATGATATTTCTTTTGTTTACCCTTACTGAGCATTTGAGCTCACCCTTTTGTATGTTTTCTTTTTTCCCAGGTCAGGAAGAAGGATATTAAGTAAGATATGCCAAAAGGGACTCTAGATATGATAAAATAAACGGGAGATAGTGTAGATGATTTATGAACCAGTTGTTTATGTTTCATAGTTTCTAAAGACACTATACCTATACGGTACTTTCATGGTTTTGTTATATGTTGTAATAAGTGTCCTTCAATTCTGAAGTAATAACAATGTATGTAAAGTATGGGTCATTATAGTTGGTATCAGAGGAAAGGTATAGCCAACCTTTGGAAACTATGATGTGAAAGTCTTAGTAAGAACCCTAAGGATATATCTAAGCATTGAACACAATCTTACTGTTTTAGAAATGGCCAAGAACAACCTATGATAAGATCTTAAGTGTTAAATTTTATTCTTGAATATGTGGCTTTCCTATTATAATTAGCATTGCTCACACTATTCTTCTTGGTTTTAGTCAATTGCTGGAACACGAAGGAACCGTGTTAATGCTGAATTAGACATGCAATGCAATGATTGTTCCCCTGAGCAACCAAACGTTATGGGATATGGAATGCAAAATCTTGTATCCATTCTCACACAACTTTCTCAAGATATGAATCATGCAGGACTTCCAAATGAGCAATGGAAGGAGCAACATTCTGTTGAATCCTTCATGAGGCAGCGTCCACCCTCATTCAGTGGGACTACTGATCCATTAGTGGCTAAACAATGGATTAGTACCACTGAAAAGATATTTTCAGTTCTTCAATGTTCTGAACATGATAAAGTCATCTTAGCATTTTATCGTTTGGAAGGTGAAGCTGATCAATGGTGGAATATTATCAAGAATACGAGGCCAAGAGATGAAATTGAGTCCATGGAATGGGACGAGTTCAAGAACTTATTTTTCAATAAGTACTTCCCTCGTATTCTTCGAACAAAGATGGAGAAGGAGTTTCTTGAACTAAATAAAAAGGATGATGAATCTGTTGGTACCTACAAAGAAAATTTTACAAGACTTGCAAGGTACGCTTCTGGGTTTATTATCCAACCTGAGATTAAGATAGATTGATTCTTTAATGGCTAAAAACCAAGTCTTCGAAGGGCGTTAGCCATAAGGGACTTCAATATCTACGAGGAAATCATTCGATGTTCTCTCAAAGTTGAGATGGAGATTGGAGTAACCCATCAGTCATATGCATTTGATAAGAAGAGGAAAATGGAATTCATAGGAAAATATAAAGGGCACACAGAAAAGAAGATGAGTTTTCCCTTATGCTCAAAGTGTGGAAAGAAACATGGAGGGAGTTGTCTTAAAGGGAAAAGTAAATGTTTTGAAATGTGGAAAAAAAGGTCATCGGGCATTTGAATCCCGTAATCATGGGAATAAGATGTCTAGTGATGCGAACAAAGAAAAGGATACACAGAGTGCACCTACTACACTTTAATGTTACAAGTGCAAGGAAATGGGGCATTATGCTAATCAATTCCCTAATCCAAGGGTTATTGATGATGATTAACGTCAACAAACTCTTAAGGCTAAAGACAAAGGAAAGTCACATGCAATTTCTATCAGCGATGTGGAGTATGATAACGAAGTGGTAAAAGGTACACTTACCATCCACTATAAAGTAGAAAATGTTTTATTTGATTCTGGATCCACCCACTATTTTATTTCTAAAATTTTTTCTAAGGGTATCACCGTATTACCTCAACAATTAGATGTTGAGTTAGCTGTGACAACCCCTAATGACACAACAGTCACATCAAAAGTTTATAATTCTTCTCTGATTGAAGTTTGTGGGAAAGTGCTTCCTATAAATCCTGTGATCCTTCCTATAATGGAATTTGATGTGATTCCTGGCTTGGATTGGCTTTCTTTATATGGAGCTCATATCAATTTCCAAATAATGGAAGTCACGTTTCATATTCCAGATCAATCTATGAATGCCTATCGATGCAGGGATGAACATAACCTTCCAGTGGAAATTTCTTCCATCTTATGGGTCTTGATTCCACTAAATGAAGGTTATTTATCTCAAATGGTTGGTGAGAAACTCATGATTAAGAATATTCCCATTATACAAGAGTTTGATGATGTCTTTCCAGAGGAATTTTCGGGTCTTCCACCAAATCGTGAAGTTGAGTTTTCAATAGAACTCGTACTGGGTGCTTTGCCTATTTCAAAAACACCTTATAGAATGGACCCAATTTAGTTGCAAGAATTGAAGAAGCAACTCCAAGAGAATCTTGATAAGGGATTCATACGCCCTAGTGCGTCACCTTGGGGAGCACCTGTTCTATTTTTTAAGAAGAAAGATGGATCAATGAGACTCTGCATTTCTTATCGAGAACTTAACAAGATCACTATCACGAAAAAATATCCTCTCCAGTGCATTGATGACTTATTTGACCAACTATGTGGAGCTTAATAGTTTTCCAAGATTGATCTTCATTTAGGGTATCATCAATTAAGGGTCAAAAGGGAGGATATACCAAATACGGCTTTCCGTACAAGGTATGGACACTATGAATTTTCAGTGATGCCATTTGGTCTTAATAATGCCCCTTCTATCTTCATGGATATGATGAATAGAGTCTTTAGATTCTATCTTGATCAGTTTGTGGTAGTCTTTATAGACGATATTCTTGTCTATTCAAAGATCAAGGAAGAACATGAAGATCACTTGAGAATTGTATTGAAGACCCTGAGAAAGGAGAAGCTTTATGCCAAATTTACCAAGTGTGAATTTTGGCTTAAAAAAGTTGCATTTTTGGGTCACATAATCTCAAAATAGGGGATATCTATGGATCCAGCAAAAATAGAGGTTATTGAAAGATGGTCGAGACCAACAACAGTAATTGAGATCCATAGTTTTCTTGGTTTGGCTGGATATTTTCGACGTTTTGTGAAATATTTTTCACGATTATCTAATCCACTCACCAGGTTGACTCGAAAAGGAGTTAAGTTCGTGTGGACGGAGGAATGTGAATAGAATTTCAAGGATTTGAAAAGAAGGTTATCCAGTGCACCTATGCTCACACTGCCTTGTAGTGGAGAAAGGTTTGTGATCTACAGTGATGCATCCAAGAAGGGGTTGGGGTGTATTCTCTTGAAAAATGACATGGTGATAGATTATGCCTCACAACAGTTGAAAATCCATGAGCAAAATTACCCAACTCATGATTTTGAGTTAGCTGCGGTAATATTTGCATTAAAGATTTAGAGGCATTATCTTTATGGTGAAATGTGTGATATTTATACTAATCATAAAAGTTTAAAGTATATTTTCACACAAAAGGAGCTGAATATGCGTCAAAGAAGATGGTTGGAGCTGATTAAGGATTACGACTGCTCAATTCATTACCACCCAGGGAAAGAAAACAAAGTGGCAGACGCATTAAGTCGATAAGACCATGCTAGATTATCAATGATGAGGATCACAAAAGATCCAATATTTATGGATTTACAAAGGATGGATCTTGGAATTATAATGGAAGGGAAAAAATTGTATCTTTTTCAAATGAATGTGAAACCATCTATACATGTGAAGATTAAAGAGGCACAGAAAGAAGACGTAGAGTTACAAAATAAGGTGAGAAATGTTCCTGAATTCAACCTTTATTATGATGGGATAATAAGGTTCAGGAATCGGGTTTGTGCTCCTCCCATCCCAGAATTAAAGAAGGAGCTACTGGATGAGGCTCATATTTCTTCATTCTCTATTCATCTTGGAAGCACGAAGATGTACAGGGACCTGAAAGATTACTTCTGGTGGGATGGCATGAAAAGAGATGTTGCTGAATATGTCTCTCGATGATTGGTTTGTCAGGAAGTTAAAGATGAGAGATAGAAGTATAAGGGGATGTTACAACCATTACCCATACCTGAATGGAAATGGGAAAACATCACTATGGACTTTGTCACCAGACATCCTAAAACATCAAAAGGCAATAATTCTATTTGGTTCATAGTTGATCATCTTCCAAAGTCAACACACTTCATTGCTATTAGAGAGGATTTCTATCTGGATCAGCTTTCCAGGATATATGTACAGGAAGTGGTAATATTGCATGGAGTACCACTTTCCATTATATCTGATCGGGATCTGAGGTTTACCTCAGAGTTCTGGCGAATTCTTCACCATACTCTGGATACAGAGTTGAGTTTCAGCACTACTTATCATCCTCAGACAGACGGTCAGTCTGAGAGAACAATTCAAACTCTAGAAGATATGTTAAGAGCATGCTCTATGGATTTCAAAGGTGGTTGGGATCAACACCTACCTTTGGTGAAATTTTCTTGTAATAATAGATTTCACTCCAGTATTCAGATGGATCCTGATGAAGCTATCTATGGAAAGAAATGCCGGACTCCAAGTTGCTGGGATGATGTTGGGGAAAGAAAGCTATTAGGACCTGATCTTGTTGATGAGATGGCAGAAAATGTCAGATCTATTCAACAACACATAAGAGGATCTCATATTCTACAAAAACTTTATGCCGACAACAGAAGAAAAGATCTAGTGTTTTAAGTGGGTGATAAAGTGTTCTTACGAATATCTCCTTAAAAGAGAGTAATGAGATTTAAAAAGAAGGGAAAATTGAGCCCTAGGTATATCGGTCCTTCCGAAATACTGGATCGTGTTGGGAAGGTATCTTACCGATTGGTGCTTCCACTGAATCTCTCTCAAGTTCACGATGTGTTCCAAGTATCTCTCCTGAGAAAGCACTTACCCGATCCTTCACATGTACTCTGCTCAGAAGTTGTACCGCTGGAGAAAGATCTTTCTTATGAAGAACAGCCGATAGAGATTCTGGATCGTAGTGAAAAATTCCTACGAAACAGGACCACTCACTTGGTGAAAGTTTTATAGAAGAACCACCAATTAGAAGAAGCTACATGGGTTCTTGAGGATATGATGAGGGAGAGGTATCCTCATCTGTTTGTTACAAAGTGACGAATTTCGAGGGTGAAATTCATTTTAATGGGGGTAGAATGTAACACCCAAGATTTTTATGAGAAATATTTTGTTTTTATGTCATATACATCATCAAAGTAATCTTTCTCTACAACACTAGCTTGGATTTCTTTACACGCAATCACGACCTTCCTCGATAGCTTGTGTGGTACGCAATACTGAGTTTCACTAAACAACGATATGCTATTAAAATATTATTAAAACTAGCCGTTATGAAAAGTAATAACCACTTTTTGAAATTTTATAAAATTTATATTTCAAAATGGGTGACATTTTTGGATTCGGAATATCGAAATTATCCTAGGGTGAATTTTTGGTATTTTTCTGAAAAATTTCAATTTTTGATGAATAGTGAAAACACTGGGTTATTATTTAAAAACCGATTTTTTATTTAAATAATTATTTATTTTATTTAAATTTATTTTATGTGAATATTGATACATAATACCTATATAAGTTCAATGTAATTCTGTAGAGACCCGTAGCTTTACGTACATGGACAACACATTACTTTTGCTAAATACTTAATACATAACAAAAACAGACACACAAGGACCGTAATAGTTTAGTGTCTTTGGAAACTCAGAATAAAATCTCCTAATCATGGTGAAAGATCTTCAACATCTCCCATAAAGATCTTACACCTTTTTTTCTTACCTAAAACCTTTATTTATATCCTGGGGAAAAGAAAACATAAAAAGGGTGAGCTCAAATGCTCAGTAAGGGTAAGCATGGATAAAATAAAACATGCCATATACATTTGAACTTAAAAACATGAACATAATGTTTAAACATAAAAAGTTTGAGAAATGACATAAAACATGGAAGTACGTAAGGAATAGATCATAAAGAAACATTAAGAATGATAAAATAGCATGGGAATAAAACTTGTAATTGTGGTAACCATTAAGCACATGATATGATTTCCATAGTAGCCAAGTCATTGCTGCCAAGACCATCTTAGTGGACAAAGTCCCTTTTTGAATCGAGTTCACTCCTCGTTCCAGTCCTATATTACTGAAATGGTTTAAATTTTCATTCCAGCCATGTCTATCTCATGAGATATAAATCTTTACCCAATGCATTGGAGGGATATATAGGTCCCACCCATCTCATAATGAAATCATTCTTACTTGTGCCACAAAATAAACTTGAAACATTCATCATAACCCAAAGAATAAAATGGGTTTTATAAACATCATCCCATCATCACATAATCTATATAAAACAAATGGATATATCAACATAAGAAAAGTGAAACCATGTAAATCATAGGGACATTATACTTGAAACATACACATATAAAATAATGTCATCTTAGATGAAAAAATGGTTTTGATAAAACACTTGAAATGAATTCTTGAGAAAAATATCCTTTCTTCTTCAAAATCAATTTCTTTTCACAAAACACCATGAAATTTTAAAATAAAGAGCTTTTTTTAAAATAGTCATGAAATATTTTGGAGGAAGCTTCATGAAAATAAGGCTTTATAAAACCGTAAAAAATCCTTTCTTTCCGTATAAGTTAAAAAACATTCTTCTCGTACTTTTGTCAGAAAAGTCAAAAAGTACCTCGTAACGTAAAAAAAAAGAAATATTCCTAACATATCATGTAGTAAAAGACAAAATGGTAAAAAGGACATTAAACATACATAAAAACACTTTTATAAAACATGGATTTGGATGATAACAATAACCCCAGTAATTACTTACGAATAAACAATCTCGGATAAGAACGAGATTGGAAAAGTTATCCCTTACCGTACGTCCAATATGATTCGTATGTATCAGAACCTCCTGTATAATGATTTAAATAATGTCATTTAATTATTAAAGAATCATATTCATTGTTATTATGTCATAAATGGTTCACTTATGACTTTATATTACCCGTTCTATTGAAAATTCCATGTTAAAGCAGCGTTTTGGGTAAAATCGTTTTATTTATCGTACGTGTTTGGACTTGTTGTTCTTGATGTTATTATTACTTATATCATGATTTACTTACTTCAAAAATGTAAATCATGATTTATATATCATATACATTCATTATATATCCAGCATATACAATCATTTATAATAGTACATAACATAGGGAGGTAAGAAATCAAACGCACCGTTCATGGAGACGGTAAGCCGTACGTACGCATGAACGCTACTTTCATTTCTATTTCTTATTTTAATGGAATTAAAACATAATGATACATAGTAATATTATAATTCCAATATAATATCATATATAATATCATTAACCACATCCTTTATACATCCCACATAAGGTATTAACGAATCACATAACTTTGAGGGGGCGGTAGTCCGCAGTTCCTCAAATGAGATTATCATATTTACCGACTATGGAAACCGTAAAGGCTTGATATAATTAGGAAGTAAAGAAGTATAAGGAAATTATAAACATAATATATATTATATATAAATACAGTTCCATCATAATGTCCACCATGAGAGGCGGTAGGAGAAAATCGAACAATCATCGTTTCATGAGGCGTTAGTTTTCCATCATAGAAACATTATGTTATTCATCTATTAGATGGAGGTGTGTGTAAGTGTAGTGATAATAATTCTAATAACAACATACTAGTATATTTAGGATATTGGTTTTGTTACAAAATAAAGGATTAAAAAGAGTGTAGGGGTTGGAGAAGTAGAATAAAAGAAAACAACTTAAGAGAAATTGTTACCTTTAATTTGGGTAACTTCCTTTGGTTTGAACCAAAAGGACTTCTTGGAGAGTCTTATTACTAATTTAAGGCTTCAAGGGGGAGGATAGGGATGTAGGGAGATTATTTGGCCAGAGTTTGGACGATCCAAAAGGCTTGAGAGGTGTGATAAATTTCATAGAAGTGGTCTCCTTTTATAAGGGAGATGAGGGGCTCTTTAGGAAAGTGTGAAAATATAATTTTATTATAAACTTATCTTCAGTTTCAAGAGGTCCAAAACACATTAATGTAGAAGATAAGATGACTCATATTCGAAATAAAATCATCCAATTGTAATTGGACGTGTTTTGGATGATATTTTAATCATTATAATCTTATTTATTTAAATCATTTATTAATGAGGTAAACACTACATCATTATTGTGTCATAAGTAATTTAATTCATTTGATGTCTAAATATTATGAAAAAAATACCATGATGTATGGAATATTTTTATATTTCCAAATAATATTTATAGTCGAAAATATAACTTATATAACCCCTTATAAAAATTAATTACTAAAAGAGTTTTGTTAAAGTCAATTTTGTCTTTACATTAAATTAATTAATCCAAATTGTCATTTTCACTACCAAGTGGCTCATTGGGGTCCCAAAATCAGCCCAAGGATGCCCATTGTCGGCCACTACTCATCCAATAAGGTTATGAAAAGTTTCAAGGTAATTGTGAATTATTATAATATTCTTTTAACCTTGAATTACCCTATTTACCTTTAACCGCAGTAAATAAAAATTACCGTAGTTACTATTCATAATATAAAAAAATAAAAGTAACATATTAACATAATTTGGACCCACTGATTCCAAATATGGAATCTATTTTTCAAAATTCAAAACAACGAAGTTTTAGTAATTAATTTAAAATTAATCCCATTGTTAAGCGAATAGGTTTTAAAAGTTAAAACATTTCCAAAGATTGAATTGATTTAACCTATGAATTCAATGTAAAATCAATGATGATGACATAAATTATATTAAATGGTAAAAATATATTCTATTTATACTTTAAAACCATTTAATATTATAATTTAACCATATAAATTATTACGATGAAAAAAGTTGTTTTTAATTAAAATATAGCATGTTTTTACTATTCATTAAAATATGAAAGTTATCAGAATAATATGAAAATTTTTTCCAAAGTAAATTTTTATATCATGATTCCAAAGAAGAATTTTATTTTGTCAAATTTAACTTATAAACATGTCAAAAACTAGATTTAATGTGGGTGCGCCATCAAAAGGTGGCAAAACTGCATTTTCTTGAAAAATACTTATTTTACCCGAAAAATTTATTTTGTTCTCATACCATGTTATAGAAAATGTGTAAGATGAAATAATAATGTTATAACATTCAAAATTTAGTTAATACTATTCGTAACGGCTAGTTCATAATAATATTATAATAATATATCATTGTTTAGTAAAACCCGGTATTGCGTACAACACACGCTATCGAGAAAGGTCGTGATTGCATGTAATGCAAGCCAAGTCAGGGTTGCGTGTAGTGAAAGACTCATTTGTTGTTGTGTATAACAAAATAAATTTAATATATATATATATACTCAATGTTGTGTAGAATAACTACTATCAAACAAACATGAAATTGTGTGTAACATGATCCAAGATTAGTGTTGCATATACTGCACGCTAAAATGGTGTTGCGTATAGCGCAAGATAATCTTGGTGTAGCGTACACCAGAAGATATGAAAGAAATTAAAAATAATATATCATATAAAATCTCGGGTTGTTACATTCTACCCCCCTTAAAATGAATTTCACCCTCGAAATTCATTGGGGTTATAAATCATTTACTATTCATAGAAACCTACATTGTAAAAAGGAAAACTAAAAATTTATTTTAAAAAGTGAAGTATGAAACATATTGGTTCCCCAAATCAACTCATCACTGGGTTTCCACGTAAGAGAACATAGGTGAAAATATGGATATGGAAGAAAAATCTAACCATCATGTTCTGATGGAGAGTGGTAGAGAACATGGATATAAAAAAGTAATCAATAACAAAGACATAAATTTGAGATGATCTAAGGTACCATCTGATTCATCGGATTTAAGAGCACTAGGAAAACATTTTTGGTTTTCAAGATAATTTCCCTAAAGTTGATTAATTAAAATAAATACTTACATGATTTTGGTACAATCTCACTGTTGTTCGTGAATTGAACAATTTCCACTTAATATCTTAAGGAAATGAAGTTGAATTTGTTATTCGTGAAGCATTAGCAGATCCTGTGGTAGAATGATGAGTCATTCCATCTGTTTCAAAAAAAAGGTTATCAAAAGTTATAAGTCCATCTTATGGTGAGATTAATCGTATATGGTTCCAAAAATGGACTTATACTTTATTTATCATGCCACTTAATAAAATAAAACTACTTTCCACTAACCAGGGACTTCCTGTAGGCCAGTGGTAGGCGATAAAGGCCTGTCGCACTTTAGTTGTGGGTTCGATTCCCACAGCCTTGTCCGACGCGATGGGTTTTCGCCCGTCCTGCAGGTTTTCCTTTTTCTAAAATTACATTACTATAACATCCCATCAATAATATCGAAAAAAAGTTCCATACTTAAACAATACTAACATATGTCCAACATAATCCATTCCAATCTTTAAGCATATCTAAAATACTCGGTCCAAGCTCATAGTATAAAGAAAATTATTACTTGAGATGTCATATAACAATCACGTGAATGCCACCATTTATCCCCCATATATCATAAGATATATCTTGTTAGTCAAATTACAAACATGTGAATACATTAATCATTCATTCTCTTGAACAATGAATACCCATTGAACCTTAGTGAAAACATGAATGTTGTTAAAAGTTAACAATTTACACATACCAAAATCCTCAAAATTCTATATACTCAAACCATGATATCACATAGTCCTTATATCAATCATGAGCTCATGAATATTGTCAAACATTTCATTTTCTACTTATCCCTTCATTATGCGCATATCAGCTTCTTTCCAAAAATATCTCAATCACTTTCCATGGTTACCGATGCCATATTCTTATGGAAAACCACAATGGACCAATATATAGGTATTCCAATATACCATAAAAGTACCTCAACAACAATATTTTTGAATACCAATACACAAACACTTCAAACCATCCTCTTCAATGATTGTCATGGAATAAGTCCTTCCTTGATTTAGATGTAACCTCTTAGGTCAGGGAATTGAGTTGGGTAATGCCCATGTTCTCCACAGATAAGACATTGAACTCCATAAAAGTCTATCACTCTATGACCCTTTTCTCCACACAGATAACATATGTCCCTCCATTTGAGGTATTCCTCAAGGTTCTTCTTCCCTTCTTTAGAAATCTCAATATTCTTTTCTTTATGCTCCTCACTATGCGAACATACATAAAATTCCATCTTCCTCTTATTTGATGACTTAGGAATACCACTAAATTTCACCTTTTTAATCATATATCGTGATGAATGATTCGGCATAATCACAATATCTTTCTCTCTAGGCATTAAGAAATTATGTTGCTCATAGTCACCAATTTGTCCATTGGATTCAATGTTAAACGAATTCCTTCTCGTTCCCTCCATTGACTAAAACATAAAATGAATCTGTGAGAGGCAAAAATCATGCTAGGGAAAACAACATAATAAAGGGGGAGTACCTTCAATATCTAACATCTTAGGTTTAATTCTAAGATAATTAGCGCAATTCTAGGACTATAACCCATACATATACTTATCCTTAGGGACATCCCTAGACATACCTTAGAAATATCTCTAGGGATCTCACTAATGTTTTCACATCCTTGTTTCCAAAGGTTGACTAAAACTTTCCTCTGATACCAACTGTAGAGACCCGAAGCTTGACGTACATGGACAACACATTAATTTTGTGGAATACTTAATACATAACAAAAACAGACACACAAGGACCGTAATAGTTTAGTGTCTTTGGAAACTCGGAATAAAATCTACTAATCGTGGTGAAAGATCTTCAACATCTCCCATAAAGATCTTCCCCCTTTTTTTCCTTACCTAAAACTTTTCTTTATATCCTGGGGAAAAGAAAACATAAAAAGGGTGAGCTCAAATTCTCAGTAAGGGTAAGCATGGATAAAATAAAACATACCATATACATTTTAACTTAAAAACATGAACATAATGTTTAAACATCAAAAGCTTGAGCAATGAAATAAAACATGGAAGTACGTAAGGCATAGATCATAAAGAAACATTAATAATGGTAAAATAGCATGGGAATAAAACTTGTAATTGTGGAAACCATTAGGCACATGATATGATTTCCATAGTAGCCAAGACATTACTGCCAAGACCATCTTAGTGGACAAAGTCCCTTTCTGAATCGAGTTCACTCCTCGTTCCAGTCCTGTATTACTGAACCGGTTTAACTTGCCGTTACATCCAT
Source organism: Viscum album (assembly GCA_963277665.1). Classification (NCBI taxonomy): domain Eukaryota; kingdom Viridiplantae; phylum Streptophyta; class Magnoliopsida; order Santalales; family Viscaceae; genus Viscum; species Viscum album. The sequence continues at coordinate 471,905,289 of OY728141.1, read as the reverse complement.
GTCTATCTCATGAGATATAAATCTTTACCCAATGAATTGGAGAGAGATATAGGTCCCACCCATATCATAATGAAATCATTCTTACTTGTGCCATAAAATAAACTTGAAACATTCATCATAACCTAAAGAATAAAATGGGTTTCATAAACATCATCCCATCATCACACAATCCATATAAAAAAGATGGATATATCAACATAAGAAAAGTGAAACCATGTAAATCATAGGGACATTATACATGAAACATACACATATAAAATAATGTCATCTTAGATGGAAAAATGGTTTTGATAAGACACTTGAAATGAATTCTCGAGGAAAATATCCTTTCTTCTTCAAAATAAATTTCTTTTCACAAAACGTCATGCGATTTTAAAAGAAAGAGATTTTTTTGAAAATAGTCATGAAATATTTTGGAGTAAGATTCATGAAAATAAGTCTTTATAAAACTGTAAAAAATCCTTTCATGTCGTATACGTTAAAAAAACATTCTTCTCGTACTTTTGTCGGAAAAGTAAAAAAGTACCTCCTAACGTAAAAAAAAAGATTCCTTACATATCATGTAGTAAAAGACAAAATGGGTAAAAATTACATTAAACATACATAAAAACACTTTTATAAAACATGGACTTGGATGATGACAATAACCCCAGTAATTACATACGAATAAACAATCTCGGATAAGATTGAGATTGGAAAAGTTATCCCTTACCGTACGTCCGATATGCTTCTTATGTATACGAACCTCCTGTATAATGATTTAAATAATGTCATTGACTTATTAAAGAATCATATTCATTGTTATGATGTCATAAATGGTTCACTTATGACTTTATATTACCCTTTATTTTGTAAATTCCATGTTAAAGAAGCGTTTTGGGTAAAATCGTTTTATTTATCGTACGTGTTTGGACTTGTTGTTCTTGATGTTATTATTACTTATATCATGATTTACTTACTTCAAAAATGTAAATCATGATTTATATATCATATAAATTCATTATATATCCATAATATACAATCATTTATAATAGTACATAACATATGGAGGTAAGAAATGAAACGCACCGTTCATGGAGACGGTAAGCCATATGTATGCATTAACGCTACTTTCATTTATATATATTATTTTAATGGAATTAAAACATAATTATACATAGGTATATTATAATTTCAGTATAATATCATATATAATATCATTAACCACATACTTTATACATCCCACATAAGTTATTAACGAATCACATCACTTTGAGGGGGCGGTAGTCCGCACTTCCTCAAATGAGATTATCGTATTTACCGACTATGTAAACCGTAAAGGCTTGAAATAATTGGGAAGTAAATAAGAATAAGAAAATAATAAACATAATATATATTATATATAAGTACAGTTCCATCATAATGGCCACCATGAGAGGCGGTAGGAGAAAATCGAACAATCATCGTTTCGTGAGGCGTTAGTTTGCCATCACAGAAACATTATGTTCTTCATCTATTAGATGGAGGTGTGTGTAAGTGTAGTTCGAATAATTCTCATAACAACATACTAGTATATTTAGAATATTTTTTTTGTTACAAAATAAATGATTAAAAAGAGTTTAGGGGTTGGAGAAGTAGAATAAAAGAAAACAACTTAAGAGAAACTGTTACCTTTAATTTTGGTAACTTCCTTTTGTTTGAACCAAAAGAACTTCTTGGAGAGTATTCTGCCTAATGTAAGGCTTAAAGGGGGAGGAGAGGGATGTAGTGAGCTTAGTTTTGCAGATTTTGGATGATCCTAAATGCTTGAGAGGTGTGAGTAATTTCATAGAAGTGGTCTCCTTTTATAAGGGAGAGGAGGGGCTCTTTAGGAAAGTGTGAAAACATTATTTTATTATAAACTTATCTTCAGTTCCAAGAGGTCCAAAACACTTTAATGTAGAAGATAAGATGACTCATATTCGAAATAAAATCATCCAATTGGAATTGGACAGGTTTTGGATGATATTTTAATCATTATAATCTTATTTATCTAAATCATTTATTAATGAGGTAAACACTACATCTTTATTGTGTCATTAATAATTTAATTCATTTGATGTCTAAAAATTATGAAAAAATACCATGATGTAGGGAATATTTTTATAGTTACAAATAATATTTATAGTCAAAAATATAACTTATATAACCCCTTATACAAAATAATTACTAAAAGATTCTTGTTAAAGTCAATTTTGCCTTTACATTAAATTAATTAATCCAAATTGTCATTTTCACTACCAAGTGGCTCATTGGGGTCCCAAAATCTGCCCAAAGATGCCCATGGTCGGGAAATACTCATACAATAAGGTTAGGACAAGTGTAAAGGTAATTTTGAATTATTATAATATTCTTTTAACCTTGAATTACCCTATTTACCTTTAACCGCAGTAAATAAAAATTACTGTAGTAACTATTCATAATATAAAAAAATAAAAGTAACATATTAAAATAATTTGGACCCAATGATTCCAAATATGGAATCCATTTTTCAAAATTCAAAACACCAATGTTTCAGTAATTAATTTAAAATTAATCCCGTTGTTAAGCAAATAGGTTTTAAAAGTTAAAGCATTGCCAAAGATTGAATTGATTTAACATATGAATTCAATGTAAAATCAATTATTATGACATAAATTATATTAAATGGTAAAAATATATTCTATTTATACTTTAAAACCATTAAATATTATAATTTAACCATATAAATTATTACGATGAAAAAAGTTATTTTTAATTAAAATATAGCGTGTTTTTACTATTCATTAAAATATGAAAGTTATCAAAATAATATGAAAATTTTATCCAAAGTAAATTTTTATATCCTGATTCCGAAGAAGAATTTTATTTTGTCAAATTGATCTTATAAACATGTCAAAAACTAGATTTAATGTGGGTGTCCCATCAAAAGGCGGAAAAACTGCATTTGTTTGAAAAATACTTATTTTACCCGAAAAATTTATTTTGTTCTCATACCATGTTCTAGAAAATGTGTAAGATGAAATAATAATGTTATAACATTAAAAATTTAGTTAATACTATTTGTAACAGCTAGTTCATAATAATATTATAATAATATATCGTTGTTTAGTAAAACCCGGTATTGCGTACAACACACGCTATCGAGGAAGGTCACGATTGCATGTAATGCAAGCCAAGTCAGTGTTGCATGTAGTGTAAGACTCCTTTTTTGTTGCGTATAACAAAATATATTGAATATATATATATATATACTCAATTTTGCGTATAATAACTACTATCAAACAAACATGAAATTGTGTGTAACACGATCCAAGATTAGTGTTGCGTATACTGCACACTAAGACGGTGTTGCATATAGTGCAAGATAATCTTGGTGTAGCGTACACCAGAAGATATGAAAGAAATTAAAAAGAATATATCTTATAAAATATCGGTTTGTTACAAATTCATTGGAGTCATTTTATAATAATTTTAGACATATAAAAATTTTATTGAACTTTTCAACGTCTTTTACCCACCTCCTAGGAGAGTTTGAAAATTTAAATAAAACATAATTTTACTGCTTCTGTAAGTGTAATTTCGAAAATCCAAGAGACACGGTTAATATCGAGGACTAAAATGTGGTTCAATGAGATGAAATAAAATTTTGGTGAATAATAACTTTTTACTTTTATTTACCACGGTTAAAAGTAAATTGGGTAATTAAGGGTAAAATGATATTATTATTACCCTAAAACATGTCCTAATTCTATTTGATAAGTTTAATTCGACCAAAAACAACCTTAGGAATAAAATATGACCATTTAGGATGTAAATACCCGTAAATTTTCAAGGAAATTTTTTTTCTTAATTTTCTTTGGAATTTTATAAGAGCGCAGTTTCTGACGGCACCTGATTCTGAGGCCCGGTGTGCCTGGAATCATTTTCTGAAGTTTGGCTCGGGTACGTTCAGTGACCGGACGAGCGGGTTTTTCTAACTTTTGAACCGGTGCCCGAAATCAAATTTTGAGGGCACCGATGAAATCGCAGCGCCGGTATTCGCTTAGAAACGCCTCTTCCGGAGTTGCGTTTGCTCGGGTGTGGTTTTTAATTTTTGGGATTAAAGTTAAGAAATAAAATAATTTTATGACAACTTTATTTTATTTCACTTAAGCCACTTGGAAGCCACTTGAAGCCACTTAAAAGCGGCTTAAACTAAGTTGATCTGGATAGGATGCTATCCCGAAAATTCCTACCCCCTCGGTAGGATATTTGTGAGGTGGGGCCCGCACGAGCCCCGCCGTTTCTTTCCGCTAAGTAACGCACCCGCGAAAACCCGTCATTATGAAAGTCAACTGACTCGTTTTCTTATTTTCTTAACAGACCATTTAATTGGGCGGTTTATTTCGTAAATTCAATGAGCTGTTTCTTTCGTTTAATTAATTCAACAAATTGATGGGTCGTTACTTACCCTTTTTCGTGTGTTGGCATAATAATAAAATAAGACCAACCAGTCTTTTGAAAGTTTGCGCGTTGAGAGAATTTGACAGAATCCTTGTATCTTCTTTCTCCTTCATGAAGAATGCGAAGAACGTGAAGAACGCGAAGAACGCCGTCATCCGCGGAAATCGACGACGCTCCAATCCGAGATGTTCTTCCCCGCCCCGATCTCTGATCACCAACCGTTTGAGGTGAGTGATTTCGGGTTTCTTCTAAAAGTTCTTTTTGGTTTAAAACGAAACACAGATTTAATTATTTATAATTTAAATCTGTTTTTCTTGGTCCGTTGAGTTGGCCGACTCAACGCCGGATTCCGCGATGACGCGACACCTTCCCGCGACGACGCGACGATCCCCCTCTTCCGTGACGAGCAATTCCGCGAATAACGCTCACGCGCGACGACTACGAGGTAGGGAATTATTTTGGTTTACCCCCTTTTTATATTCCCGTAAATGTTTCTTTAAAAAGTTAAAGAACCGGATTTGTGAACAATTTTAAACTTATTAAAATTGTTGTTTCCTGTGTGGAATAAAAATTCTCCCGTTATTTATATCTAACGCGGAGGGTGCGGGCCAAACGAACACGGCCCGACAACCCTCCGCCGTTCTTCGTTCTTGTGCGGATTGACGAGCGACGACGGAACATGCCGCAACGGAAGTTTGATGATCCCACAGTGAAGAACGAGTCCCGGGAGGAGCAACGGCGCAGACGGGAAGAAAAACGGGCCACCGGAGCGACTCCGGCGGCGGCGCCCGGCGTGCCGCCGGACGAGACCGCCGCGGCACTGGCCGCGGCGGCGGCGCTCGCGGGACGCAGCTGAAGCCGCGTCCGGCTCTAGGGAGACACCCCGCGGGTGTCCCGCAGGTGTCACACGGGGGCGGTGGCTCCCCTCGCGTCACTCGGGACGCGGCTTCAGCCGCGTCCGGTTGTCTTGCCGACACCCCGCGGGTGCCGCGGGGGTGTCACGCGGGGCGGCGGCTCCCCCCGCGTCGGCCGCTCGGTCGTTCGGCCGAGCCGAGCTGGTCTGGCCGAGCCAGACCGGGTCGGACCGGGTTCGGCCGACCCAGGGGGGGGGGGGGTCGGCCCGGGTCCGGACCCCCCGTCTTCGGACGGTTTTTGTTCAAGTGCCCGTAACTTGAGCTACAGACCTCCAAACGACTCGCCGTCAGCAGCAACGCGATACTTGGATCGAGATGGTCATTTCGGTATATCGCACTCAAGGTTTCGGAATACTTTGAGTTCGGCTGGGTTGGTTCGTACACGAAACCAACCGGGCCCTCGGAGCGGAAATGCTCATATCTTGAGCTATGGACGTCCGATTGACATGCCGTCAGCTTTGTTGTTTTCCTCTATGTGAGACGGATCTTTTGGCTTACTCCGCCCGAGGTTTGGACGCAGGTGGAGTACGGTTGGGTTGGTTTTGCCTTAAAAACCAACCGGGCCCCTGGGACGAAAAAGCCAATAACTCTCAGACCAGGCGTCCGATTGACGCGCCGTCTGCGACGTTGAGTTCCTATTGACGATGCGGAACTTTTGGATACATCAACTTCGGACTTTGTGTCAGTTGATGTGTCGGCCTCTCGGCTCGTGGAGCGGACCCTCCCGAACGATCTTGCTGTGTGCGGGAACCCTAGTGCTGGCTGCGACTGCTACTTCGACAGCGATGACCGTGCAGAGATCCTCAGTGGACTGCGACGACGACTGTGTATAGATCCTTCATGGACTCCAACGATGACCGTGCAGAGATCCTCAGTAGACTGCGGCGATGACTGTGCAGAGATCCTCAGTGGACTGCGACGACTACACCACTCAGCGATCCTACGTGGATCAGTGTTATAGGTCCTGTGTGGGCCCGGTCCTGTGTGGGCCCGATCCTGTGTGGGTCCGATCCTGTGTGGGTCAGCGCTCAGCGGTTCTGTGTGGCCCAGCGCCTACAGGTCCTGTGTGGGCCCGATCCTGTGTGGGTCATTGCGGGGGTTAGTTACCTATCGATCCTTCGTGGGTCCGACGACTTAGATGGATCAGTGATCATCTTTATCATCATCCAAAGAAGTATACCTGTGTGAGCTGAATCTTCTGTTTACTCTCCTTTGTGGATTGTGTTGAGCTATCCTGTGTGGATTTTTTGTTTACTCTCCTTTGTGGATTGTGTTGTGCTATCCTGTGTGGGTATATGTTTTGCTTTCCTATGTGGACTGGGTTGTGCTTGGGCTCGGACGTTGGAGCCGAACGGGAATTGATGACTTAGGTATATGTATGGGCATATACCTAAGCCGTGTCAGATATTACTTCTTGATTGTATCTTTCCTTTGTGGATTATCCTTTGTGGATTTCGGGAGACCTTCGGGGGTCTCGGGGTCCCTACTGAGTAGCTTATACTCACCCCTACACGGGCTATGCCCACACTACGTTGTGTTGGTTGCAGACGACAGACAGCGCTGATCGTGGTGGAGGCGTGCGGAGCAGGACGGTACCTGGAGGAGGACCACTGGGCGGGACGTACTCGGAGCGGTCAGGTGGACCTGAGGTGCAGTGGAGGCTATCTGTACCCACCCTTCTGGTGGGACTTTCAGAGGATGGCTCGACGCTGCGGCTTTTCCTTTCAGTTGCTATTTTTCCCTTTTTGTTGTACTTTACAGTTGGGCTTGTATTTATGGCCCCTTTTACTTTCAGCACAGCTTGTACAGTTTTTACTTAGTGTTTACTTTTCCTCTTGCTTACTCTGTGGTGCTTGTTTACTTTTCAAAGGCAATGCCTTCCCTTTTTCCGGGATTTTACGCCTTGGTGCTAGTCGCCAGCCCCTGGCCTATGGAAGGTGGGCTTGGGGTAGTTACGGCACGGGCCCCGAGGACGGGTCGTGACAAATTGGTATCAGAGGTGGTCGGTCCTACCGCAGACTCTGATCTTTCTTATATGTGAAGCAATAGTGTTTAGCATATTGGGTGTGGTTATCAGTCCAGGGAGTCCAGTGTTGGTGCGGCGGCCGGCGTATCTGTACACCAGGACCCTGACTTCTGATTTCCGACTTAATGCACGAAAACATTGATTGCATGTGTGTTTCAAGTTTTCTTTGTGATTACTTGTGTCAGCTCACCAGGTATACTGTTCTGACCATGGCGCACTTGTTTCCTTTTCAGGATGGCCCGACGACAGCAACCAGCTAGGGCTCCGAGAGTAGAGTGCGACGACAGCCCGCCGAGCGACGAGGCCTCGGTACAGGGCCCGTTGACAGCAGAGGCACCGGCGGTACCTTTACCCGCCGAGCCCCCGATGCTTCCAGCGCCGACTGCTGACGATGCACGATGCCTCGGAGCTCTGCACGAGTTTTAGCGCCAGCGACCACCCAGGTTCCATGGGGAGACGTACCCCCAGGCAGCCGAGGACTGGCTTAAGGTGGTCGTCCGAGTTTTCAGGCTAGTTAGGACACCAGCAGACCTTATGGTGATCCTCGCGGCGAGCCTACTGCACGCAACAGAAGGACGATGGTGGAGCTTGATGCTCTAGGTACACGATGAGGCCTCCCTCATATGGACGGACTTCGAGAGCCTCTTCCGCTCAGAGTTCGTCCCGGCCACCCTCCATGCGGTGCGCATCCAGGAGCTTCTTCAGCTGCGGCAGGGCAGCTTGACGGTCGCCCAGTACGCGGAGAGGTTCACCGACCTTTCTCGCTACTCGACAGACATGGTACGAGACCCCTTCTTCCGGGCCTGGACCTTCGAGCAGGGATTGAGACATGAGATCAAGGCGTCGCTGATCTCCCTCAGCATCCCGACCCAGGAAGGAGTGCTAGAGCGAGACCTTCTGATCGAGAGATTTCTGGCTGAGTCTACAGCGAGACCTACCGTAGGGCGGTAGGTGGCGGAGTCTTCGGCAGCGGGTAGCCGACGGATGACTCAGGGTTCCAGGCAGACCAGGCCTTCCGACAGATGACCTCGGGACACTGGATCAGCGGTGCGGGGCACACAGCGCGGGGCCAACCTTCCGAGAGGCAGACAGTGCTACTCGTGCGGCGGGCAGGGCCACATGGCTCGTGACTGCCTGACCCGTCGTACCGAGGAGCAGCAGATGGTGGTGGGGCCACCTAGGCAGAGGCAGAGGGTCGACCGTGGCGGTCTGCAGGGAGGAGGCGGATGAGGCATAGGAGGTGGCCGAGCAGCAGGTGGTGGGCGACACTTTGAGGCTCTGCCACCACCACCACCAGGAGGTCCGCCCCGACCACCAGGAGCTGGCGGGCAGAGACAGGCACAACTCCAGGCAGTGGAGGCCTACGACCACGGCGCACCAGAGATGATTCGAGGTACGATCTGTGTCTATTCCACCCTTGTTGCAGTTCTTATAGACACAGGATCTAGTCACTCTTTCATAGCCACTGCCCTTGTTCGGAGCTCGGAGATTCCGACAGAGCCGTTGGCTCGATCCTTACGGCTAGAGACTCCTACGAGAGCAGACTCGATGATTACGCACTGGTGCCGGCAGTGTGAGCTTACTCTAGGAGGCGAGAGCTTCGGCTAGGATCTTCTTGTAGCGGCGTCGAGGCCTTACGACGTCATCTTGGGCATGGATTGGTTATCTACGGCCCATGCACAGATTGACTGCATTAGGCGCAAGGTGCGATGTGTGCGCATCGACGGGAGAAGGTTCACCTTCACCGGTGAGAAGGGAGCCTTAGCAGCACAGGATGGACTCACGCAGAGGAGAGGACAACCCATCACTCATCAGTTGGCTAGCCTCATCTTGGGAGCAGTTGACGTGTGGAGTCCCAGTTTTCCTTCAGTGGTGGATCAGTATGCGGGCGTCTTCCCCGACGATGTTCCAGGGATACCTCATCGCATAGAGGTAGACTTTTATATTGACCTGTACCCCGGGATAGCCCCGATATCCACTCCAGCATATAGGATGGCTCCCACTGAGCTTCGAGAGCTGCGGGTACAGTTGGAGGACTTGCAGGGAAAGGGGTTCATCCGACCCAGTGTTTCACCCTGGGCTTCCCTGATTTTATTCGCCAAGAAGGCGGACGAGAGCTTTAGAATGTGTGTCGATTATCGTCGCCTGAACCAGGTGACAGTGAGGAACAAGTATCCGCTACAGAGGATTGATGACCTCTTCGATCAGCTCAAGGGAGCACGGTGGTTCTCGAAGATAGACCTCAGATCAGGCTATCATCGGCTCAGAGTTCGAGACGAGGATGTGCAGAAGACGACCTTCAGGTGTCGGTATGGCCACTATGAGTTCTTGGTTATGCCTTTCAGCGTAACCAATGCTCCAGCAGTGTTCATGAGCCTCATGAACAGGATCTTCCAGCCATACCTCGATCGATTTGTCGTGGTCTTCATCGACGACATTTTGGTGTACTCGATGAAGGAGGAAGAGCACGCCTACCACCTGCGGGTTGTACTAGACACACTCTGAGAGCACCAGCTTTATGGAAAGCTCTCGAAGTGCCAGTTCTGGTTACGTGAGGTCCACTTCTTGGGGCACGTCATTTCTGAGGTGGGAGTTGCAGTGGATCCTGCGAAGATCGAGGCAGTGATAGCTTGGGAGCCACCCAGGAGCGTGACGAAGGTTCGAAGTTTCTTGGGACTAGCCGGATACTATCAGAGATTCGTTCCGGACTTCTACAGAGTTGCGACACCACTCTCAGCATTGAAGAAGAAGGGGAAACCCTTCATGTGGTTAGACAGATGTCATCAGAGCTTCCAGGAGCTGAGGCAGAGATTGACCAGCGCACCTATCTTGAGGTTGCCTGAGGAGGGAGTTGGATACGTAGTCTACTGCGATGCATCAGGGACTGGACTCGGGTGTGTCCTGATGCAGGAGCGGGCTGTGATTGCCTACAGATCACGTCAGTTGAGGCCGGATGAGCAAAACTACGCCACCCATGACCTGGAGTTGGCAGCAGTGGTCTTCGCTCTGAAGACATGACGGCACTATCTGATGGGCGAGCGCTTTACAGTCTTTTCTGACCACCAGAGTCTCAGGTACATCTTCTCTCAGAAGGAACTGAACCTGAGACAGCGGCGATGGCTCGAGTTCCTCCAGGACTATGACTTTGAGATATTCTATACTCCTGGGAAGGGGAACGTGGTAGCCGATGCCCTCAGCAGGAGGACGGGCATCCAGCTACTTGAGGAGGCGACAGAGCAGCTAGCCGCTTTGCAGATATCCTTCGTGGATAGAGACGGAGCAGCCTTCCTTCAGTCTCTCACCGTCTCTCCTCCACTTCTACAGCAGGTCAGAGAGGCACAGCGTGGGGACGCTGACTGTGAGACACGGCATGCACAGAAATCCTCGGGACAAGCACCTGATGGTTTCTCCCTTGGAGCAGAGCACAATGTCCTTTTCAGAGGACGTACCTTGGTACCAGTCGCTTTACGAGAGGAGATGCTGAGAGAGTTTCACACTTCTCCTTTGGCGGTACATCCTAGAGTGGCGAAGATGTACCAGGATCTCAGACGACAGCACTGGTGGCCGGGCATGAAGAAGGCTGTGGCAGAGTTCGTTTCACGGTGCCTCACCTGCCAGCAGGTGAAGGTAGAGAATCAGGTACCAGCATGCTTGGTACAACCCTTGGAGGTCCCGAAGTGGAAGTGGGACGGGATATCTATGAACTTCGTGACTGGAATTCCACGCACTTCCAGAGGTCACGATTCCATTTGGGTGATTATTGACTGACTCACCAAGTCGGCACACTTCTTACCCATCTGAGAGCAGGGCTCAATGGAGAGCTTGGGGCGTCTCTACGTTCAGGAGATTGTACGGCTTCACGGTGTGCCATCGACTATCATCTCCGATCGGGATGCTCGTTTTACTCCCCGGATTTGGAAGGGGTTGCAGGAGGCGTTTGGGACGCGGCTACGTCTGAGCACCGCCTTTCACCCTCAGACGGATGGTCAGACGGAGAGGACCATTCAGACTCTCGAGGACATGCTCCGCGCATGTGTCCTAGACTTTGGTCGCAGCTGGGAGGACCACCTACCCTTGGTGGAGTTCGCATACAACAACAGCTACCACTCCACCATCGGGATGACACCATACAAGGCGTTGTACGACAGGCCTTGTAGATCTCCTTTGTGTTGGACAGACCCTGGGGAGTCAGCACTTGTGGGACCAGCGATGGTCCGGGCCACGACAGAGAAGGTCCAGGTCATCTAGGAGCGGATGAGGATAGCACAGAGCCGGAAGAAGTCATACGCTGACAGGAGGTGGAGGCCACTAGAGTTCGAGGATGGCGACCACGTCTTCCTGCGGGTCTCACCTCGACGTGGTTTGCAGAGATTTGGACGAGGCGACAAGTTGTCTCCATGCTTCATCGGACCCTTCCAGGTCCTCAGCAGGGTTGGCGAGGTGGCTTATCGCTTGGCTCTACCACCTCAGTTGCACCGGGTGCACGACGTCTTCCACGTATCTCAGCTGAGGAGATACGTGCACGACCCGACACACATCATTGACTATGGGGAGCTAGACGTGGATGATGGGGCGACTTTTGCGGAGGTCCCAGTGGAGATAGAGGATCTATAGGAGCAGGTCCTACATGGGCGATCGATTCCTCTTGTGCGCATCAGATGGCAGCACGGGAACCTCCAGGAGAGCACCTGGGAGCGTGATGCTCATATGCGTGCTCAGTACCCACATTTGTTTCCCTAGTTTTTGATGTATCTTTACGGGGACGTAAATCCCTGAGGTAGGAGTAATGTAAAGACCCATAAATTTTCAAGGAAATTTTTTTTCTTAATTTTCTTTGGAATTTTACAAGAGCGCAGTTTCTGACGGAACCTGATTCCAAGGCCCGGTGTGACCGAAATCATTTTCCGAAGTTCGGCTCGGGTACGTTCAGTGAACGGACGAGCGGGTTTTTCTAACTTTTGAACTGGTGCCCGGAATCAAATTCTGAGGGCACCGATGAAATCGCAGCGCCGGTATTCTCTTAGAAACGCCTCTTCCGGATTTGCGTTTGCTCGGGTGTGGTTTTTAATTTTTGGGCTTAAAGTTAAGAAATAAAATAATTTTATGACAACTTTATTTTATTTCACTTAAGCCACTTGGAAGCCACTTGAAGCCACTTAAAAGCGGCTTAAACTGAGTTGATCCGGATAGGATGCTATCCCGAAAATATCCTACCCCCTCGGTAGGATATTTGTGAGGTGGGGCCCGCACGACCCCGCCGTTTCTTTCCGCTAAGTAACGCACCCGCGAAAACCCGTCATTATGAAAGTCAACTGGCGCGTTTTCTTATTTTCTTAACAGACCATTTAATTGGGCGGTTTATTTCGTAAATTAAATGAGCTGTTTCTTTCGTTGAATTAATTCAACGAATTGGTGGGTCGTTACTTACCCTTTTTCGTGTGTTGGTATAATAATAAAATAAAACCAACCAGTCTTTTGAAAGTTTGCGCGTTGAGAGGATTTGACAGAATCCTTGTATCTTCTTTCTCCTTCGCGAAGAACGCGAAGAACGCGAAGAACGCGAAGAACGCGAAGAACGCGAAGAACACCATCATACGTGTAAATCGACGACGCTCCAATCCGAGACGTTCTTCCCCGCCCCGATCTCCGATCACCAACCGTTTGAGGTGAGTGATTTCGGGTTTCTTCTAAAAGTTCTTTTTGGTTTAAAACGAAACACATATTTAATTATTTATAATTTAAATATGTTGTTCTTGGTCCGTTGAGTTCGCTGACTCAACGCCGGATTCCGCGACGACGCGACGCCTTATCGCAACGACGCGAAGATCCCCCTCTTCCGCGACAAGGAATTCCGCGAAGAACGCTCACGCGCGACGACTACGAGGTAGGGAATTATTTTGGTTTACCCCCTTTTTATATTCCAATAAATGTTTCTTTAAAAAGTTAAAGAACCGGATTTGTGAACAATTTTAAACTTATTAAAATTGTTGTTTCCTGTGTGGAATAAAAATTCTCCCGTTGTTTATATCTAACGCGGAGGGTGCGGGCCAAACGAACACGGCCCGACAACCCTCCACCGTTCTTCGTTCTTGTGCGGATTGACGGGCGACGACGGAACGTGCCGCAACGAAAGTTTGATGATCCCGCAGTGAAGAACGAGTCCCGGGAGGAGCAACGGCGCAGACAGGAAGAAAAACGGGCCACTGGAGCGACTCCGACAGCGGCGCGGGTCACCGGCACGGCGGCGCCCGACGCGCCGCCGGACAAGACCGCCGCGGCACTGGCCGCGGCGGCAGCGCTCGCGGGACGCGGCTGAAGCCGCGTTCGGCGCCAGGGAGACACCCCGCGGGTGTCCCGCAGGTGTCACGCGGGGGCGGAGGCTCCCCCCGCGTCACTCGGGACGCGGCTTTAGCCGCGTCCGGTTGTCTGACCGACACCCCGCAGGTGCCGCGGGGGTGTCACGCGGGGCGGCGGCTCCCCCCGCGTCGGCCGCTCGACCAAGCTGAGCCGGGATGGCCGAGCCAGACCGGTCCGACCGGGTCGGACCGGGTTCGGCCGACCCAGGGGGGGGGGGGGGGTCGGCCGGGTCGGCCCGGGCCCGGACCCCCCGTCTTCAGACAGTTTTCGTTCAGGTGCCCGTAACTTGAGCTACGGACCTCCAAATGACTCACCGTCAGCAGAAACGCGATCCTTGAATCAAGGCGGTCGTTTCGGTATATCACACTCAAGGTTTCAGAATACTTAGAGTTCGGCCGGGTTGGTTCGTACACGAAACCAACCGGGCCCTCGGAGCGGAAACAATCATATCTTGAGCTACGAACGTCCGATTGACGTGCCGTCAGCTTTGTTGTTTTCCTCTATGTGAGACGGATCTTTTGGCTTACTCCGCCCGAGGTTTGGACGCAGGTGGAGTACGTTCGGGTTGGTTTTTCCTTAAAAACCAACCGGGCCCCTGGGACGAAAATTCCAATAACTCTCAGACCGGGCGTCCGATTGACACGCCGTCTGCGACGTTGAGTTCCAGTTGATGATGCGGAACTTTTGGATACATCAACTTCGGACTTTGTGTCAGTTGATGTGTCAGCCTCTTGGCTCATGGAGCGGACCCTCCCGAACGAGCTTGCTGTGTGCGGGAACCCTAGTGCTGGCTGCGACTGCTACTTCGACAGCGACGACCGTGCAGAGATCCTCAGTGGACTGCGACGACGACTGTGCAGAGATCCTCCGTGGACTCTGACGACAACCGTGCAGAGATCCTCAGTGGATTGCTGCGACAACTGTGCAGAGATCCTCAGTGGACTGCGACGACTACAGCACTCAGCGATCCTACGTGGATCAATGCTACAGGTCCTGTGTGGGCCCGGTCCTGTGTGGGCCCGATCTTGTGTGGGTCTGATCCTGTGTGGGTCAGCGCTCAGCGGTTCTGTGTGAGCCAGTGCCTACAGGTCTTGTGTGGGCCCGATCCTGTGTGGGTCATTGCGGGGGTTAGTTACCTATCGATCCTTCGTGGGTCCGACGACTTAGATGGATCAATGATCATCTTTATCGTCATCCGAAGAAGTATACCTGTGTGAGCTGAATCTTCTGTTTACTCTCATTTGTGGATTGTTTTGAGCTATCCTATGTGGATTTATTGTTTACTCTCCTTTGTGGATTGTGTTGTGCTATCCTGTGTGGGTATATGTTTTTCTTTCCTGTGTGGACTGGGTTGTGCTTGGGCTCGGACGTTGGAGCCGAACGAGAATTGATGACTTAGGTATATGTACGGGCATATACCTAAGCCATGTCAGATGTTACTTCATGATTGTATCTTTCCTTTGTGGATTATCCTTTGTGGATTTCGGGAGACCTTCGGGGGTCTCGGGGTCCCTACTGAGTAGCTTATACTCACCCCTGCACGGGCTATGCCCGCACTACATTGTGTTGGTTGCAGATGACGGACAGCGCTGATCGTGGTGGAGGCGTGCGGAGCAGGACGGTACCTGGAGGTGGACCACTGGGCGGGACGTACTCGGAGCAGTCAGGTGGACCCGATGTGCAGAGGAGGCTATCTGTACCCACCCTTCAGGTGGGACTTTCAGAGGACGGATCGACGCTGCGTCTTTTCCTTTCAGTTGCTGTTTTTCCCTTTTTATTGTACTTTAATGTTGGGCTTGTATTTCCATCCCCTTTTACTTTCAGCACAGCTTGTACAATTTTTACTTAGTGTTTACTTTTCCACTTGCTTACTCTGTGGTGCTTGTTTACTTTTCAAAGGCAATGCCTTCCCTATTTCCGGGATTTTACGGCTTGGTGCTAGTCGCCAGCCCCTGGCCTATGGAAGGCGGGTTTGGGGTAGTCACGGCACGGGCCCCGAGGACGGGTCGTGACATAGGACCACTTGGATTAGACTAGGACATTTGTTATTAATTTATTTAAAGAAGGGTTAAAATAGTTAAAATCAATGTTTAAATAACTAAATAGTTTTTAATATAGGGTTATAAATAAGATAAATTCGACTATAAATATTCATTAGAAATCTAAAAGTATTTCATACATAATTGTATTTTATTTATTATTTTTAGACTTTGAATAATTTAATTTATTTATGACACAATGATGATGCAGTAACTACCTTATTAAGGAAATATTAACATAATTGATATTATAAATACCAAAATAAATGTAATTTGAGACTTTTTATGAATTCCGATAATTTTTTAGGTTAATATGACATGCTAGTATTGATTTAATTAACTTTTATCGAACTAATAATGCTGTTATGATTTTCAAAAAAATCAAGTACCAAATAGTGTCAAAATTGACATAAAATAGTTTTTAAAACAAATATTATATTATTAATTGTTATTTTATTCCTAAAAATATAAGGTTCGGCCAAATGACTTAGATAAGGTTATATATATTAATAATTAACAACTTGGGGTTCTTTTTTCTTATTATAGTAAGTTTATTAACCTTATAGTGTCAGAAAACAAGATGACACGGTAAAAGTTATATTATTTAACTTAGATTTAAATCTAAATTATAAGGTCAAAATAGTGACCTAAACATGCATAAAAACCATTGGTTGAGAGTATTTCAACCCATACTCACCTTATATTAGAAATAAATCAATTTTGAGCTATTAAAAACCGAATATGACTTAATAATAAAATAATATTTTAAGTTTTCCTAATGTGCCCCTCTCCTCCCTTATAAAAGGGCACATCCTCCCTCTCCTCCTCACACCACTTTGAGCCTTCAATCTTGGCCAAACCCTACCTATTTCTCTTCTCCACTTCCCTAGAAACATATTAGAGGTCCTGGTCTTCTTCAAAGACCAATTTTAGTGCCCTAAGAGGAGGTTTTAAAGAGGCGTATCGAAGAAGAGGTAATATCTGTTACCGATTCTTTCAACTTTATTTCTTCTTCTACTTCTTCTTCTTTAGTTGTTTCATTTTGAATTAATAACATAAGTATCACTCATATAATTATATGTTATTATAAATATTAAACAACCCTATTTCACCTTCTATCCATCCTACGGAAAATGAAATCACCGCGCGTGCGTACGTACGGAATACCGTCTCCACGTTGTGGTGTAATCTGTTTTCCACCACCACCATACTTGGTTGGGTATAATGGTGTAAAGAATAACTATATATGATTATTTTAAAGTTATATTAATTCTTAAATAGTATACATACACTTAAATACAATTCCACGATCATGGGAATGATATCATCGCTCGTGCGTACGTACGGCCTACCGTCTCCATGATGTAATGCGACTCGTTTTACATGATCTTCAATGCTTAATGATTATATAAATGAATTGAATGAATAAATATGATATATATCACACTAATACCATTCTGGAAATGTGGTATCTATAACCGAAAATAATAATGAGAATTTATTCGTCAAAACATGCATAAGAACAAAAAAACAATAAACACCCGAATAACAAGTAACAATGAAATATTACTAATAAGAAGCTAAGAATATGACCACATATGATTTCATAACAATGAGTATGATTCTGGAATAATTCAATAACATTATTTAAATCATTATACATGAGGTTCGGACATGTATGAAGCAAATCATACCTAAGGTAAGGGAAAATCTCACAATCTAATTTTTATCCGAGATTGTTTATACTTCAGAATTTACTGGGGAATATTTATCATACAAATCCATGTTTCCTCAATATGTAATATTATTTCCATCCACCTACAATTTTTTAAATCCTATTTTACCCATTGGTGAGTTTTTAGTAAAAGATATGAAAGGAATCTTGTGTCGTTTTTAATACGAGGTACTTTTTGACTTTTCCAGCCAAAGTATGAGAAGAATGTTTTTTAACTTATACGACCTGAATGGAATTTTAGAACATTATTTCCACGAAGCTTACTTTAGAAGTTTTCCTGTTTATTTTTAATCAACTTCTTTTAGTTTAAAATTGTATGAAATTTTAAGAAAGGAAAAATGTTTTTGAAGTAGAAATGATATTTTCCTCAAGAATGGAGTTCAAGCATTTTATAAAAATTATTTTCCATCTAAGATAATATAGGGTTCTGTTTCTATCCCTATTTTTTACATTGATTTGATTATGTTATGATGGAATTATTTTTATGATGTCCTTTTATCTTATGATGAGATGATGTTTAAGAATCCCATTTTTAATACATGGGTTATGGTATGATGTATGATTTATGATCTTGTGGCACACATAAGAATGGTATCATTATGAGATGGGTGAGACCTATATATCCCTCCAATTCATTGGGTAATGATTTATATCTCATGAGATAGACATGGCTGGAATGGTAGGTTAATCCAGTTCAGTGAAACAGGACTGAAACAAAGAGTGAACTCAGTTCAGAAATGGACTTTGTCGGCTAAGATAGTCTTGGAAATGAGTCTTGACTACTAAGAAATGATTATCTATGATTATGTGTGTATTCCACAAAGTTTCATGTTTTAATTTATGATTATTGGGATTAAATTTCACTATTATGATTTATCCCATGTTATGATATTATGATCTCTTTTGCAGGTTAAGATTTTCAAAATGTTATGTTCTTATAGATATGATATGAATGATATTTCTTTTGTTTACCCCTACTGAGAATTTGAGCTCACCCTTTTGTATGTTTTCTTTTCCCTAGGTCAGGAAGAAGTATATTAAGTAAGATATTCCAAAAGGGACTCTAGATATGATAAAATAAAAGGGAGATAGTGTAGATGATTTATGAACCAGTTGTTTATGTTTCCCAGTTTCTAAAGACATTATACTTATACGGTCCTTTCATGGTTTTGTTACATGTTTTAATAATTGTGCTTCAATTATGAATTAATAAAAATGTATGTAAAGTATGGGTCACTATAATTAAACCCACCATATACCCATGTACATATCATGGGTGTTTTTGTGAATGGAGATCCCTTCATTATATTTTTTAGTTAAAAGGTACTAATTTCAAAAGAACACATGGTATAGGTTGGTTGGTTTATAGATGCATGTGATTCACTATGTAAGTTTATGTGGGTAATTACAGAGGCTCATATAACATTTTAGTTTTGTTCATCAACTTCTAGTAAGTGTACAATATATATATATATATATATATATATATATATTTAGGATATATTTACCATATAACTATATATTATATATTGATGCATCATGTAGATATATTATTTCATTCAATGTTGGTAAGTGGGGAAATGTTTTTGTCCCTATTTTTTTCTATAGATTTTTTGGATTTCTAATGGGAAGATGATTTAGGATGATGTTTTGGAAGATTTGTGTAGGAAACTTTGGAATTATATTAGAATGAATTGTATCCATAAGCCTATCTCATGAAATCATTATTAGTAAAAATCACCTTTAATTCAATTTGGAATTCTTAATAGAACATAGAGACTACCTTTATGGCTTCATTATGGATTTCTTATTCTGGGGATTTTTATAAGAAATATTCCCATAGTCAATTGATATATACTAAATCTATTTAGTATAATTTATATATATGTATCAAGGAATATTATAACAGAACACCTTGATATATCATGGTAGATCATTATCCTAAGAATGTTGGCTACTACACGTATGTCATTCATAGATAATAATTTGTTAATCAAATTCATGATTTAATGAAATATTGGAATCCATTTTGAAATAAATATTTGTTGGTTAACATTTAATATCATGAAAATTATGAGAATCTCACAAAATATGTTATATCCACAGGGCTAAAATTTTATCATTCTGAAATTATATTCATTTATGGAATCATCAAATATAATATTCCATAACACGGTTAATTTCATCAATATATTAATACATCTATTCATAGGGAATTCCATGTTAGTAATATTATGATTTATAACCCCAATAAACATATTCATATAAAAATAATTTAAATGGATCCAATCAGAGACTTTTCACTACCTCTGTTTACCAAATCACATATCCATGGTAATTATATATCTAATTTAGTGTTCTAATATACTTCATTTTAAAAACTACTGTATATATTTTCATAATGTATATTTTGAATCTATTTCAACTATTTTATAATTAATCAATCTAGATTAGTATGAACATATCAATAAATTTCAAATTATTTCCTTAATTTCCAATTTGAATCCAATGTTAATTAAATCTATAATATGATATTACACATTCCAAAATTAGTTTTGGTAAAAGGAATCCATTTTCCAATTCCTTCATTCCACATAGAAATATTTATATAACGTACTACTTCCTTCTAGAATATATGATCATTATTAAAAATTAATATGGAGCTCATATCCTTGGTGACTTGAAAACTTTATCAACAAGTTTCTCTAACATTTCTTATAATCGTATATTACAACGATTTCCATTCAAAAAAACTATTATAGGGATTTTTTTAATGTATCTATATTATTACTATTTTTTATCTTGAGACATAACTTAATTGAAATAAATTATCACTCTATCTGTGAAATTTAGAGATTTACCACTATCACCAAATATGGTATATGTTTCTAGTGAATATTTTTTATCAAAGGTTTGGTTTGGTATCATTTCCCTATTTCCTTATGAAATCCTATACATATACACACTTAATCATCTTAGTGAATGATTTTTACTATAATATGACTTAAAAATACTATATATTATCCCATATTTAAATTCTAAAACATAGAGTTCCTTACATTTTAAAATTCATATCTAATTCCCTTTCCATCATTAGGTATCATTTAGCCTATTTTTGGTTACTATTATTAAATGTTATATTCTAAAAAGTATAATGGATTAATTTCATGAATAACTATTAATATCAATATATATTGAATGGTGTGCCTGTAACATTCACCCAAAATAATCCATTATGGTGAAATGGAATACTATGTTTTGTTATATTCCCATACCACATTATGTAATAAATTAATTATTGGTTTAGATATTATCTTCCATAATTTTTTGGTGTGTTTATTTTTATACTATGTTATTTATCAGATGAATTCATATAATCCTTGAAATTATCATAAGAACATGACTTGCCACTCATTTTTTATATATATCTGTATATAATAAACACACTAGTAAACGTAATGAAATATCGATATCCACCCACTGTTTGAAATAGAAATGGTCCCCACGTGTCATTGTGAATTAATTCAGGAAGATCTATGGATTTTTTATCTCTTCCACAAAAGGATGTTTCTAAGTATTTAACATGAAATCGTGATTGTAGTATAAAATGAGGTTTTAGTATAACGGTATTAGAATATCCATTTTTGTATAATTTATTCATAAGGTTTCATTTCTATGAACTGTGTGGTGATTCCATATTTGGGTGTGATATGATCCATGGGACTAATATACATTATTCATTATTCGTTAGTTATCTTTCCTAATCCATGATTCAAATATTTTTATTAATATGTATTTTACCACAACATATTATATCTATATAAATGAAACATATTTATTTTGAAAATTTGAAACAATTCGATCTATTTCATTACTATAAAATGAAATAATGATTTTACTTACTCATAGATCATAATAAACATTAATTAAAAAAATGATACTTCTTTTTGGAATTGTGCGGATAAACCCTCTAATATATTTTATAATGGTTATAGTTCTATTAAAAAACATTAATCTAGACCAACCCATGAAATCTTTTATAATCTACTAGGTTCTTATAATTGGCTAATAATGTTTGAAAAAAATCATATTGAAAAACAAAATTTCTATAAATTGATATATTTCACTCGATGATCAACACATTTCAAGATTTATATTTCTACACTAATTAATTTTAGTACTTCCTATAGTGGACCTTCTTTACAAATGTGAAATTAATAGAATATTCTCCCTTTTCATTCCCTATGATCATTATTTTCATGAAAGGGTGATATGACTAAGATATATAATTAGATTTAGTATTGTGGATTCATGTTACCTCATTCTACTTATTATATATGAGAAGAAATGATTATTTTCACATAATATCCATATCAACATGGAAAATAAAAAAATGAAATATTTTAGATACTTTTTAATTGAGTTAATTGTATAACACATAGAAAATTAAGATATTCTCTAAAGGAGTAAGGGGTGATTGAGACCAATTAAATATTTGTTAGCTATTAAACACACACAAATGAAAAAAAATATGATGGTATAAAATAATATTGAGAAAGTTAAATTTAGGATGTTCACATACACAATGATATTATTTGAAGTGTGAATTTCTGATCTCAAAATGCTCCTCTCTAGATAACTCTTGATAAAGATCATATGGATTTTTTAGATCTCTAAATGTATTCATTACAGTATTAGATTTCAAAAAAAAATTATTAATAGATTATAGATTCCAATACTAGACATACACTACATCATCCAAATGTTTTACACTTGGATACAACTCTAAGAAACGAACCTATGTAGAATGATGATCATGAATTGGTGATTGTTTCATGTAAATATTCCATTCATAGTTTAATATAATGATTCACAATCTATAAAAACTAAAATTTACATCCAATAACGAGGTTATATTTTTCAATAATTTACCATAAGTATAATATAGAAGATGAACTTTTTATTTAATATAATATGAAAAACAAAATCCTAAGTACTTTCTATGATTAAAAAATAAAATGTAATAAATACAATAAATAGTCTACAACTATTATCATGTAAATATATAATTCGATATAAGTCATTAAATTTACAGTCTCATAGTCATTATAGTGTAATGGATCATTATTTTTCTAATCAATATATAGGAGATACATCATTCAATTGCACAAACATAATGATGTGGATTTTTTTTGCAAACTACATTCCTATAATTCCACAATTCTTTGTGTTTACACACCAGTCATTAAATTCATTTTTTAAATTCCTAAGCACATACCAAAAATATAGAACATTTATCACTAGGTTTACTCTCTTAGATGATAACATCGATAATTCAAAAAAACCACAGGGTGAAATTATTGATTGAACTACGTTCTCTAAAAAGCTTTAGGTCAAAACATATTTGTCTGGTTTAATTATAAATCATGTAATGAATGGATTATTATAACACAATATTGAATTGAGTGTGTTTTGTTACACATAATCATTTATTTAGAATATTATGTTTATTTTATATTATTATGTTACCATGGGTTTGATAAATTCTATTTCAACATAATATAATTTATTTTAATCCATATTTCATTCATTTTATTTCATTTATTTATAAAATCATGGAAAATAATCCATAAAAATTGACCATTTTTTTGAAGGTAAAAATTTATACGACATAATCATAATAATTGAAATGGCAAATTTATAATAATAAAATAGGTCAACCTATTATACTATGAGAACAAACTACTTTTTTCAAACATGGATTAAGTGAAACATTCCACATTTGATCATTGTATCTTATAGGTTCATTTCATCTCTAGCTGGTTCTCGAACTATCGCCAACCATTATAGTTATAGGCTTTATGTTTTTCTCACACATTGATGATGGAATCCATTTTAATGGTTAATGGGGGTTTACATAAAATTATCCATGGATATGCTTGTCTCATATAATAATAAAGAAAGGTATGTCACAAATGACAACATTTTTTCATAAAAGTAATTAATCCCATGAAACTATATTACATTGAAACAAAAATATAAATTCATTACTATAAGATCATGTTCATCCATTCATAAAATAAATACACATTTATGAGACTAGATGGAATTCATTTCATTCATTATTAATTGAGGTATAACTATTAATAATTAATTAAATATCTTTAATAAATCAATAATTTATTTATTTTAATAACTATCCTTATATTCTAGAGATTCATATTCATTATAATTTAAAAATATTAAATAAATATTTTTTTTCAAATTTATTGAGTACATGAAATATACATGAAAGAAATGTAGTCAATTCTTATCTAGACTACCACATATTTTCTTTATATTCTATTTTCGACTCAAATTACATGTATTGTGAATGGAATTTCATGTAATTAAATCATTTTTACTATCATTAATGAGCACATATACATATGTTTTATTAAACAGAGTATACATTATTTAAAGAATGTAGACTACATTGTTTTTAAATTCCATGCATGACTTGTAGTTTTGAATTATTTATAAAAATTAACCAAGGATATAATATATTATACAAAATAAAACATAGAGTGAATTTTCCATTAATAAACAATGGACACACATCAATTTGGAATAATGTTTTCTAGAATATGTCCACACATCAATTATATTCCATTGATCATTTTTCATGATACATGATTATTGAAAATTTGTGTGTTTCACCATCTAAATTTTTGTATTATAAAATGTGTAAACCAACTATGAATTATGTGAATTTTGTGTTATAGATACTCGTATGGAAAAATATCATGTAATAAAAAAAATCATTTTTCTTTCACTATAAACTATACAACATGAAAGAAGGTAACAACATGATTTGTATGTCAGTTGCACATTGTATACTCTCGAAATTCTTGTGATAGACTAACATAGTTAACAAATGGATTGAAATGAATTATTTTTCATATATACCACGTTGCATCAAAATTAATATAATGAACATGTGTTCTCTAGGAACTAGGATACGTATTTTATACCACTAGGATATACTTTGTGTTACCCTAGGTAATATGGCTTGATTCATTGGGATCCCGAGATGGGTTCACCATTTGTTATTTTTCAACTAGTTCATGGTCATATAAAAACAATTAATGAATATTTACCAATATTATGATTAAATAAATATAAAAATTAAATTGAATGTAATTATAAAATTCATAAATAGATCTATGTTAAATAAATAATTAAAAATTTGAACATTATCTCCTGGAATTCTATGTAGAGGTTCTGAGTGTTTCATAATCTAGTCAATCCATAGCCCAATGATGATTTTTTCACGAAATATAATGAAAAAAATAACCTAACATTGAATAAAATGGAATATCCATTGATTTTATATGAAACAACATAACAAAGAATCAGTAATATATATATATATATATGTTGTTCCAAAGACTATATCCACTTAGTTTTTCACAACATAAGGTTCCCACTTGACATCAAAGATAACACCCCATTTTCTAGTGGATACCAACTAGTGGAGGGTAAGAAAAACAATAATTATGGATATAATACCCATGATACCACAATATTTAATAAAAATAAATAAGTAAAATACATTTACATGAGTGTAAAATAAATAAATAAACACATTCAACAATGTAAATTATTTTTCCATACAAAATATACAATCAATCACATAGTAGGATAATCCCAAATAACAAGTAAAAAAAATTTAAAAAAATTGATGAGGCTCTACCACTAACCCTAAGACAAATCACATTCAAATTCTCTATTACAAATCAATATTACCTATCAAGATCCAGTTCCCATCCAATCATGTAAACTGAAATGAAGATATATATTTTAATCAGGCTTCAATATTCCTCTAATGAGTGTGAACATTTAAATCATTGGGCTAACATCATGACCTCTTAATACACATCATTATATTCATGTGTATGTATACAGAATATTTAAAATGTAAATAATTTTTTTCATTATTTCATTGAATTTAAAGAATACTTTTAGGACCCTTGGAATGTTATAAAATCCAACCAGATCTTCTTATTCAAACTTGGATGCCCAAAAATTAACCATATTTGCATTAGTGACATTGTATTATAAACATTTTGGGCCACCTCATGCTTCTATAATTCATTCATGGACCATAAAAAAAGATTATATTTATGAAGGCATCAAAAAAAATCCCAATATTTAGAGACACTTGGAATAATCATATTTACATAAACAACATCCCATCCCTCCTAAATCAATTGAGGTCCCTCGATCATGTCTCACATTGTTCAATGAACCAACCAACAGTATAGTACTCATCTCATATATATGAAGCAATATTAGAATTTATAGAAATTATCTCATGAAAATTCATGTAATATATGTGACTAAATACCATCTTTGTGGTTTTAACAACATAGTGCACCATCTCTAAAAAATATGTGTAGTTCATGTCATAATGACCCATAATCACAGACTCTGGGTAGATCCAAAAAAAATAACCCATCCATACATTCAATATGAAATTCCAAATATAGTGACCCATCCCAAAATAATCTAGGCAATTTCAACACGTACATTCAAATAACACATGTCTTTAGATTGTAACACAACTAACCACTGAATTATTAAGTTTCTAGACACCAAAGAACAAGCCTCTATCAAAAAATGTCACACCTATCTCATTATAGAATCAACTAAGTCCTACAGACCCTTTACTTCCACCACTCATCAAAACCTAATGTGCCTGAAAACATATTTAATTTCACAAAGGTTTTTATGAGTTTATAAATTTATAGTCTCATTCTAAACATTATAATATGGTATAGTAAAAAAGTTGTGTGGGGATGAACCCCTAGGTATCACTGGTATGCAAGAAACCATTCAAACAAAACATATTAAAAGTAATCCACTATTTTAATCTTCATGAATAGATTTTATAATACTAGTTATCTTGGATTTATCTCTAATTACTATGAACAATTCCAGATCAATTTTGTGGATCTCGAGAAAAGATAATATTAAATCTATCCTGGTATAGTACTATGAACTGGGCTGAAAAGTGTTATAAGGGTCACCAATTGGTTTTAGTGAATATAATTTGATTTAACTATCGTATAACAATCCATTAGTTTTGGTGTATCTAACAACAATGGTAAATTATTCTTATCTTCAATGAAAAATGGGTCATATTATAATTGTTATATCCTTGTTAACTACAACTAGTTCTGGTATGTTCTATTATAGGTCCCATAATCAAGAATGTGCAAGAGAATGTGATCAAAAAGTACATTTATCCTAATTACTATCCATGGGGTAACCATGGATTATGTTATGGATTTATTTGGTTCTCAATCACACATACTTGTGATCCCCATCCATATATTGACTAGACATATGTGATGGTTTTGATCAAAATTATTGAAATAAAAAAACTATTATGCATGATCATTAAATGAATTTGAAATAGGTAACATGTGATTAATAAAATTACCAATTAGTTTATACTGAATTTAAATCAATTAAAATCTAATGAAATTCTTACTCATAATATATAAATAATTCAGAAACAACAATCATTGATGAAAAATAGAAATCATTTTTTGAATTCTATCATCTAAACGAAATTATAAGTGAACCATATGTAGATTTTAATGAAAACAAAAAAAGAAAAAATGTATGTAAAAATAATGAATGGAATTATTTAATAATAATTTGAAAAAAAGGATAATGAAAACTGAATATAATTTAGGTATTTTCTTCTCCTGGTGCGTGGTGGTGAGGCAAAAATATAATTTGGACAAAGAGTAAACAACAAGTAAACAATTAATAACAAGTACATTCTTTAGTGGATACTTTATCGACATGTACACATCATTTATTCTTGTTTCACATCGTATATTTGAGATAAAAAATTTCATTAATAATTTTGGTATGTATATCTGACAGAGTTGACCCTCAAATAGTAGATATCATGAAATCTCTTTACAATATGTATTTTTTTCTCTTTCATTGGGATTTTGATGTTGATATTCACACGACATGTAATAAATCTATATATTATATACAATATTCAAATCACATAATTTATTTATGGGATGGACTTGGTCCCATGGGATATCATGCATTAGGGAAAAATGGAATGTATTATATCCATGATCTATAATGCCTTTTTTTTTTCTTTTTTATAATTTATTCATTTGACTCCATATTTCTTATTTCCTATGAAATCCAAAACAAATAGTGCATTAACAAAAAAACCTAAGATTTCGATAATTAAATATTCCAAATATGTGTATATAAATTCATCTTATCAAATTCCCCCACACATTAAAAATTGATTTCCATCTAGAAAAAAGCGTATCAATTGGTATTTTGAAAGAAACAATTTTTATAATTTGAAACATTCATTACAATAGGGAAAATAAAGCTATTTTTTGGATAGAAAAAATACTAATACACAATAAATCCAATATAAAATATTATTTATGGTCCATAATTTCTTTATCTGTCAAAATTATTTATTCTTGTAATTATATTTTCATAACTATTCCATAAATACAATACAAATTTTGAAATTTACTGCATAATAAATTTTCTATCACCACTAAAGCTAAAATGTAACTGATGGTATTATCGTACCCTAAAAACATGTTCCTAACCATAGAAATTATTTGGTTCTATCAAATCTACTTCATAATGAAAAATAAAAAATCAATCATAAGGGATTCATCAAAAGGGTTTAAATTCCGTTATGTCTAGAAAAGTGTTCATTGATGTGAAAATAAATCTCAAAATGAGTATAATATCTAAAATATATTTCATAAAATAATAAATAGGTAAATGAGGTATAATATCCTGAAAAAAATGTTTATGTTCTCCACACATCAATGTGGGTCCATGATTATATCAATTAGTTAGAAAGAATGCATTAGGCTCCTATATTTTTGTTTTAATTTTATTCATAATTTATGTTCAGTATATATCTCACATAAATCACCAAATAATAGTAGATCTATCATATGATTCATCAGTATGGTATTAATGATTTTTGACCTTCCCAATACAAAACTTAAATTCTTTTTCATTGTATTTCATTAAATTTTTGAGGAATTGGTCCTATATGAAAATTCCAAACGCAATCCTTGAACACAACATATCAATATGGTAATGTGTAACCATAGATTTACTCAATATCCACATCATGTCTCCATCAGTGGTGAAAATTCCCCCACACTTGTTTAAAGGAAAATCATTCATCATAACAATTACAAGGTAATAAAGTATAATTATCTTGAAATAACTACATCATAACAAAATTATTCAACTATACTATGGGATAATATAAATATGGGTCTCAATAAAAAGTTGTTAACAAATATTTCTTCAATAATTTTGAAAATAATATTATTTTGAATCACATATTCAATATGATCTCATATATTTTTATAATAGGTTTACATGTCCCAATGATTTATCATGAAATGTTCTCAAAATATAATATCAAATTATAAGTCTAGAATTCTCTTGGGAGTGAGAGTAAAAAAAAATCTAAACCAGTCATGGAATAAAATGTTATAAAAACACAATCAAAAGAAATTGAAAAAATCATTAATTTGAATTAATTTACTAACCTCAACATTAATTACAAAATTATTAATAGGACAGAAAATTTGTTTTTAAAATATCTGAAATAACATTATATTTTATTTAAGGTTGTGTAGTGAGATTTCAAATATAATAAATAATTTTATTTAAAAAATTTCTTCTAGATATGTGAAATCATGTAATAATCATTTTGTGTCCATAATATATCTAAAAAATAACCCATCACACATAAAATGAGACAGTTTTGAAACAATTATTGAATGATTCATGGGATTGGTTTGATGATAAGTACAGAAAAATAAGATATTGATATATTAAATTGATATTATGGAATAGGGATCTCCCTATAGTTAATTTTATTCAATTTGGATACTTGATGGATTTTAGGTGGAGTATGTGTGACATTATAACTTGATAAGAAATAAAAAACATACATTCAAATAAACATCAGTACTCAAGGTTTAAAAAATATATATATGTTAAATGAGAAGAGGAACATATTAAAAAAAAGATAATATAGCTTAGATGAATCCAAGAGGGTGGTAAATATGACGTTTGAGTTACCCTACGAACCCAAATGCTAGAAAAAAGAAAAAGGATCCTAAGAGTATGACTAAAAGAAAATGAAATGAAAATACATCTTTCCTCCAATAATGAGAAACCAATGAAATTTTCATATCGAATGATTGAAAATTGAATCATTCAGTTTCATTGATCTGTATAGAAGTCCATTACCTCCTATAAGAATCCATGGTTGTTTCATTGAGCTTGCGAGGATGGTTGGTGAGATTCAACACTGCCGGAGTGTAGCTAAAATTAATCCCATGTAGAAATAATATAATCTATGTTCAATTTTGTGGAGATCCATTTTGGAAGACAATATCCAATTAGAGGTCCTCAAGATGGAAATCCACATTATCCAGATACTGATAAATACATTATCATAGGGTAGATGGTGTGGGGATATGTGTGTCAATAATGAAAATTGATGTAAAAATGTAATGAAATGTATCCCAAAAATAAGTGGACCCAAATAATGGGTCCCATCCATATATAGAATAAATTATACAACATATAAATGGAATATATTATTACAGAAATATGGACACCCAATCAGAGAACAAGATTATGGGGGACTGAGATTGAACTAGGTAGTAAGATAAAATTCATTGAGTAATATACCAGTAGTCCCCTCCTGAGTAGAAGGTTCATTCATATAGCTGTCACTGTCAATGACATCAATAGAATATGAGGCTAGAGGATCCACCATCGTGGTGGGCTTCATGGTGATGGTAGCTAGCTCAGATGAGGATGGAGGAGGTGAGGTGTTTATTCGTATTGAAGCCTTGTCTTTTGAAGCTGGAATGATAAAGGGTACCACGAATAGAGATGTAATTATAGATCTATTTACCTCACATGGCTTATCTACTAAATATTATTATTGGGTAGAGGGGCTAGTGTGCATAAGGGGAAGGTCGACAAAGGTGGTGTGTGGGGTGGTATTGGCGGAGGACGTGGGACTGGTATAGGGTGGTGGATGGGTGGATATAGAGGATGATTGCAGAGTAGGGATAGTAAAATATAATTTCTGTAGATAGAAATACCTAGATGGACAATGAACAAGAATTGACTCTCCATATAAAACTAGATATCATGTTGTAGGTTAGGTGAATGTGGAGGGGTAGGTGAAGATGTGGTAGGTCTAGTTGTGTCGGTGGATAAAATGGGTGTTGAGGATGTGGTGGAGGTGGTGGTCATTGTAACATTGTATGATGATTTAATATAGGTGGTATTGGTGGTTGATTCCGGTTAATGTTTACGATAAGCAGGGTAAGTTGCTTGTTGGGTTGGTTCCACATCACCAGCCTCAAGATATCACTACACCAATGGAAAAAATACAGACACTCTTCATGATTATCATGATCTTGTGTATAAGAATAAGGTCTATTATCTCCATTGTTGTAAGGGAGGTTTGAGGCATTATAGCATTAAAATCACTATGATTCCTTTCCATCTACATCATTAAATATATTATTTTCAATGTACCATGAATCCTCCTCACTTATGGTAAGTAGAAATTGTTTAAAATCAAGTCAATGATTGCATTTTGGTCAACCATCACATATGAAAATATGGTCACCTAAATCTAGATGATTCCATCATGATCATCCCACCTTTCCAACAACCAATTAGGTTAGTAATGATGGATAATATTAAGAGGATCAATATTGAGATGGGTGGTCTTTTTCATTTGAGGATCATAGCGGCTGTGTAGATATTTGATGATCCTCATCCAAATATTTTCCTTTGTCGATCCTCATGAAAAATGTATGGGAAAGAGTGTAGCTACATGCCACATGGAAGAATTGATGGATGAGTTGAAATTTAGTTTACACTCATAGGAGGAAGAAGGTATGGTTGAAGCTAAGGTTGAAGGCTTGGTTGGTGTATCAGGATCACCCTTCTACTACATGGGAGATAAATGCTTCTTATTACACCCATGCCCGAGTTTGGCATGGGATGTGGGGGTAGTTTTTGTGCAAGACATATCTGAATAGTAGTTTAGTATAGAGGATATGGATGGGATGGAGGACATAGGGTAAAATAGTGGATATTAGGTGTGAGGAATGGAATCGAGATAGGGGGATCACATGGTTGGATGACTCGTGCATCATATAGTAGAAGGAAAATTTAGAGGCAAATGTGAACATAAGGTTCATACGATTTTAAACAGCCTAAAAACATACACACATTGTATTCTATCCATGATGTGTAAATAATGATTTTTTTTTATTTTAATGACATTTTATATTTACATTTTATTTAATGGTTACACGTTCAGTATATAGGATTTTCTTACATGTTCTTAAGATTGTTCCTATCATGACACGTCCCCCAGGGCCCATGCCGCGACTACCCCAAACCCGTCTTCCATAGGCCAGGGGCCGGTGACTAGAACCAAAGACGTATTCCATAAAACTATGGAGGAATTGCCTTTATAACATGTAACTCACGCAACCAATCACACAACACGATACAAACACAAGTATAATGAATAGTAAAAAGAGTGTGTACTGTAAGTAAAAGGGGCCAGAATACAATCTCAACTGGAATGTACAAGAAAATAAATAGATCTTGTGAACACCCACCAAGGATCCTACCTGAAGGGTTGGTATAATTCTCAAATGGTCATCTCTGTGGTAGGCCTCATCTAAGGTACGCCTCCGAGCTACCTCCAGTCCTAGTACACTCATCATTAGTTAGCATTATCCGTCATCTGCACCAACCACAACAAGGTGTAGGCGTAGCCCGTGCAGGGGTGAGTATAACGATACTCAGTAGGGCCCTCGAGACCCCCAAAGGTCTCTCAAAATTACAAAGGATAGACCACAAAGCATGAAAACAATTTTCATCCCTACTTAGGTATATTCCCATACTTATACCGAAGTTATCAAGTATACCCCTCTCATAATGAGGAAACACATGCCCAAATCCATATCCAAGGCTCAACTGTTCCACAAAGGATGGAATACCATGAAGGTAAAACCACAAAGGTAAGTACCACAAAGGTAACACCACATAGAAGAATACCACTATGGTTTCACCACGAAGGAATGTACCACCCAGGTACCCCACACAGAACAATACCACATAGTTATCACTGCGAAGGTAGGTACCACACAGGTACGCCACACAGAAGAATACCACTAAGGTATCACCATGAAGGAATGTACCACTCAGGTATGCAACATAGAAGAGTACCAAAAAGGTATCACCACAATGGAATGTACCACATAGGTACGCCACACAGAAGAATACCAGAAACGTATCACCACAAAGGTAATGACTCATCTCACACCAGGTATAACTTAAGTGAAGAAGTACATATGATTAGTCATAGGCTAGATCATATTATTCTAATATGTAGCACTGCTTCTGACCCACCCAATATTGATAGGTAACTAACCCCTGCTGACCCACACAGGATCTAACCCACATAGGATCGATATGCACAGACCTGGATTGGATCTTTAAGTGCTGACCCACACAGGATCTAACCCACATAGAATCGATATGCGATTACCCACACAGTATTGTTGAGCACTTACCCACATAGGATCTAGCCCACACATGATCCATATGCATTGACCCACATAGGGTCGTTTAGTGCTGACCCAGACATGATTGATGTTCTTTCACCACATACATCCAGCCACAAGGTTCCCACACTAAGCTCGCTTGATTCTGGGAGGGTCCACTCCTCAAGTCATAGGAAGATACTCCAACTGCCACAAAGTCCCATGAAGAAGTATAAAAAATTTCTGTCACGTCAAAATGAACCCAATGCAACCGACGGTGTGTCAATCGGACGCCCGGTCTGTATGTTTTTAGCATTTCTGCTCTGGGTACTCGGTTGGATTCGGGGTTCGATCCAACCCGGTCGTACTCCAAATTTATCCAAAACACAATTTTAGTATACCAAAAGGACTTTGTCAATCCAAGGTTTCTGATGCCATAGATGGTTCATTAAACGGTTCCCGTAGCTCACGATATGGCCGAAAGATCGAAAAGAGTCGAAGTTGGTCCGGGTCCGGTCCGACCCGGTCAGACGACATGGCCTGGGATGACTCGATTCGGGGTTCAGCCCTGGGTCAGACTCGGCCTACAAGATCCAACCTGGTCCACCAGGTCTGGCTTGCCCTACTGATTCAGCCCAGCCCACCGGAGTGGCTCGTGGTACGGAGTCCTCTAGGTGGCCTCGGCTGGCTGGATGGCCAGCCTCTCCTCTGCGTGGTGCGGTCTCGCACCGCACCATCTCCGGAATCTGGCGGCGATCCGACCACCCTCCATATCATCCACGGCCCCATTTCGTGGCACTTGTATGCCAGGTGGTGTGAATGCACGCCACTGCCCCTTCAGGAGGTCGGCCGATGTCGGCCGTCGCCCTTACTCCGCCGCGTACGATGGGCCGCAACCCTTCTCCTGTGGTGTGGTCGCGCCGCTGCCTTCTTCGTGGCCGGATGTGGTGCCGTCCGCCGCTCCCGGGTCCCACCAATTCCAATCACTGGCATCGGTCGCTTTCCTCCTCCTTTGCGAAGAACACATCAAAAAAATAAAGTGTACAGATAGATCGGGCCACGATCGTTTGTCCTGCACCGTCCGCATTAGAGCGACAGTAAGCGGTATAGATGTTTTTAATTCAATAAGGATGTCAAGAAAGAGATAAGGGGGTATAAATGAACAACAAAACCTACAAGATACTTTGAAGAAACCTCCTACAAAGACAGAAAAATCACGGGACAACCCATTAGTCAGTTGACTCGCTTTCTTCGTATAAATTCAAGAATTGGAAAGAGTAAATCAAAAATGCTAAAAGGAAATAACCTCTACCTCAAGTTCATTGGAGAGAGTCCACGTTTAAGGAAGTGTCTGCATTTTTCATCTCCCACAACTAACCTCCAACGACGTCACTCATTCATCGATCTCCGGTTCAGGGTTTCGTTGTCTCTCGTCACCTGCCACTGGTATCGGCTCCATCTTCCAA
The DNA here is from genome assembly GCA_963277665.1 of Viscum album. NCBI lineage: Eukaryota > Viridiplantae > Streptophyta > Magnoliopsida > Santalales > Viscaceae > Viscum > Viscum album. The sequence goes on along the minus strand of OY728141.1, from coordinate 471,870,629 downwards.
GGGTTTGGCGTCACTGCACTTTGTCAACACTTTGTTTCGTGGAAAAGAAATGCCAACACCACTCCCCAAACTCCATATAAATAAAATAGGGGAAAGGTGTGAAACATTCGTGGGATTAATGGAGGCCCATTAATTAGGAACCTTCTTATTTCCCCAACAGTGCAGTTACTTAGAATTGAAAGGTCAAGACATTTATTGTCTTGACACGTCATCAGTCCCACCTTACCACTCGCCTGTTAGAGAATTAGAATAAAAATAAAATAATAAAGTTATTTTATTGATGCTATCAAAAATTTTCAAAAACTAACTTATTCTCAAGACCTACATTGTTTGAAGTGAAGGTCTCCTTAAGAAAATATCGGCACTTTGAGTTCAACGATGCCCTTAGAATTCAATTCCAAGCACCGGTTCAAAAGTAATATAACGCCACTCGCAATTTTACAGAACGCACCCGAAAAAAAAGTTATAAAAAATTATAACAGTCACCCTTGACCTGTGCCTGTCAAGGATAGGCTCTACCTAAGTGAAACACACCCCAAGAACCCAACGGTACTCTCAGATTTTCAATCTGAGTTACCTTTTAGATGTAATGAATTTTACAATAAAATAATTGTCACTTAATAATTTTATTTACGGCCAAAAAATAACTTTTACTGGTGGCCCGCACCGACTAATGTTAGTATTTTCATAAAGAGAGAATACCCTCACGAGTTTAGTGCTGGTCTCAGATTATCAATCTGAGTTTCTATTTGTTAGTTTAATCATTTTAAAAATAAAATAAGTTATTTAATTTTTTTATTCATGAGTATGTCATTTTTGGGTTTTCTCATAGGAGGCTTTCACTGACTAAAATTATGTCGCACCTAGGGTAAACCACCATCCTAAATGCAATGGTGCCCTCAGATTTATGATCCAATTTACTTTCTAAGAGTTATTCTACTTTTTTCGGAAAACTACTTACGTGCGCTAATTAAAACTTAACCATACTTCAACAGATCATTTCGGGCACTCTGGGCCTCAGAATCATGTGCTGTCAGATTTTACGGTCTCAAAATAATTCCATATAATTAAAAACAATTATACGGAATTTACGAGACATTAAATTATCCCCACCATAGGGCTTTACATCTTCAAAAGCCACAACAAAGGAAAAACATCCAATAGAGGGTATTGGGAACGAATCTGAGCCACCCGCTCCCATGTGCCCTCCTGGAGGTTCCCGTGCTACCACCAAAAGTGCACCAGAGTTATCGACCGCCCACAAAGGACCCGCTACTATCGATCCTAAATATATACTGGAACCTCTGTAAAGTTCTCCCCATAATCAAAGTCCATCTCACCGTGTTTGATGAAGTGGGGTGGGTCGAGCATGTATCCCCTCAGCTGGGATACATGGAAGACGCCGTGCACCCTCTCCAACAATGGTGTAAGATCTATGCGGTTTGCTAACTCATCTATCCTCCAAAGTATCAGAAAAGGACTGATAAACCTTGGTGATATCTTACCGCCTCAGCCAAATCTATGAAAACCTCATTAAGGTGAGACCCATAGAAAGGCGTGGTCGCCATCCTCAAACTCCAGAGATCTCCGTCTCCTTTTAGCAAAAGACTTCTACCAGCTCTAAGTAGTTTTTACTTTTTAACAAGTGAGGCATCATGATACAGAGCCTGCCACTACTTTCTTCATCCTAGGCCACCTGTATTGACGTTGAATTTCCTGGTGCCATGCTACGTCATCTAAAGAGGTTGACGTTCCCCCACCTTCAGAAAATCCATTAGGTGCCTGCCTTAAAGATATCTGAACACATCGAGCCATGCAGTCAGTTTCCCCGCGCTACGCCTCCCTGAATCGCTGAAGATGTGGGGGAGTTACTATGAGAGAATGAAGAAAAACTACTCCATCTCATTCCACAAAGGATATCCGCAAAGCTGCTAGTTGCTTCACCACCTCACCTAGAAGCTGTATACCAGATCTCCTGCTAGGTGCATATGCTATAACATTACCCTTCCCAGAAGTATAGACTATATGTAAGTCATAGTCCTTTAGGAACTTGAGCCAACAGCGTTTCTCGATTTCAGGTCCTTCAGAGAGAAGATATAACTGAGACTCTTGTGGTCTGAGTAGACTGTAAAATGTTCTCCCATCATGTAATGCCACCACACATTCAGCGCAAAGATAACTTATGCTATCTCTAGTTCATGGGTAGCATAGTTTTACTTGTCAGTCTCTTTCTCCGCACATGAAAGCTCTGCTGGCACATCTCCTTCCATAGGAAAGGCTTCCCCTTTATCGTCAAAGTTGACAAGGGTGCCACTACCCGGGGGAAGTCGGGTACAAATCTCCGATAGTACCTAGCCAATGCAGACGTCCATGTCCCATTGGGGAGGTAATCCTGGAAACATCTTTTGAAAAGATGTCCTCATGCTCTTCCACTCATGTTTGGAACTGAAAACTGAAAACTCTTGCTACCACAAGTGTATGTTTGATTGAATCATGAGTTATTAGCTACACCCTCCTATGCATGAGTCCATCCTATAATTCATGGGTTTCCTTTTTTCTGACCAAGGAAAACCCCATTCTAACGTTGTAGAGAAAAAATGACATTTTTTTAATACAGTCAATATTATTATGAACTATAGATGCCCAGACCATACCCAAACTAACATCGTAAGGCATCGACACTACCACTAAGAGGCTCCAACCAAAACTCTAACCTCAAGGGTATGATCACACCATCGTTGTAAGTGTGATTATCGAGTCTCCTCCCAATGGTATCTCCAGATGTGAGGGTCAATCAAACGATTTAACTGGAAACTCGAGCTCATGGACAAGATTAGTGTAAGGAAGGAATGATTGGTACCAATTTATATTGATACGACATCTAGTAGTAGACACATACCGTACCTCTAATCATTCCTAGAGTCCTTGGGCCACACTCCTTGACCGCATGCAGTTACTCCCTTCCCCTGCCCTCTAGCTCCCTGATTTTGGTAGGGACCACAAAGGGGGGTGGTTATAATATGTCAAAATGTAAAACACCTCATGATACTCCCCTAGATCTTCTTCCATGTCTTCAGCCCTTTAGATTCATCTATCTCTAACACTTCTTATTCCCGAAACATTTTTACATGCCGAATTCTCTAAGACTGGCGCCGGTTTCCTGTTTTCGCACTACTAACATTCACTGGTTGTATCCACTCAGCCAAAAAACATTCAACAACAAAGTTACGCTCTAGTACCCCAATATATGTAAAAATGAAGATAAGAATAGTGATGTCTCAGACGTCCTTAAACACAATGCCATTAAAAGTCTGAGCCCGAAAGCACTAATCCCATCGTATTCATTGAGTACCAGGAATGATCGGTACACCTCGATGAATAATCATCTACCGACATGTCATCCTGAAGAAGCTGTAGATGCTCCCGAGAACTCTCATCCACCTCCTCAAGCCAGTCCTTAGCCTCCTGTGATTCAGGCTCTCCTAAGTACCTTAGGGGTATTTGATACTGAATCATGCGTAAGGCACTAAGCCTATATGTGTCCTCTACTGGTACAACTATTTGTAACTGCTGACCAATTGGTAGTGATATAGATGACACACTACTCAAAGGTACTATCTCAGGTAATGGTCCATGTACCGAAGCCTCATCACTATGTGGACCATCTTCATGGTCACTCACTGAAAAAGGTTAATAGCTAAGATCAGCATCTTTTCTACTGGTGTCTCAACTAGGTGGAAAACTCTTGCAACCGCCTCCTTCCAGCCCTCAGCTGCATGGGAATATGTCCCTCCAGTAAGCCTCAAAGGCCTCTACCGCTGAAACTTCTGCAACGCACTCAATCAGCGTTGTTGGCACCAAAATTTGGGATAAAGAGAAGGCCCCAAAATGGCCCCACAGACTGCCTCGTGAAGCCACTTCGCGGAGTCCCCCAAGCACCGCGGCCACTGCAAAGCAAAGAAGGCGGGAGGATCCATGAACGCATTTTACCTTCACGATCCAGACATGAAGAAAAGGTGGTGGAACACTCAGTGAATTAATTTGACGTTCGCGACGCCGTAGTGAAGCAATGAGGCGGGACGCTCGACAACCCCATTTTGACATTCACGACCCACCGCGAAGCCACCTAGCCTCTCTTCACGCCGCATGAGCTCTGCTCCATGGTGCCTCTTGCCTATAAATACGGACTCCCCCTGAGCTCTCGGGATGAACAATCTGTCCTCTTGGCTTTCCAGCTCCCGAATATCGAAGTAGTCTCCCGCTCGGTAAACCATAAGTTGTGTGAGGTACTTCTTCTTTGTGAAGTGCCTCCCCATCGTCTTCTTTTAATCTCCTCTTCCGAGAGGGATTCCCTTCATGATGTCTAAGGGATTTCATGAAGGAAGGGTATCCCCAAGGGGACCCGGGTCATCGCATAGCGTTTATGCTTCGCGAAACACCCTTCATGTACACATGATCCACATGATATGGTAGGGACAATGTACTTCGTGAAGTACATTACTTCTGACACCTTACTTCACGAGGTACCTTTGCTCCACGAGGTTGTGCTCTGTGAATGCCCTTCCACTTCGGGAAGCACCTCCCATTTTCACCTCCGCCCCATGATAAGGCTATGGCACCCCACATCGTGAAGCACGCCCCTTCGTATGTGCCCTCCGCCATGTGGAGCAATAGGGCTCCACAAGGACCCTGCCTATGGACCCCTCTGCATTGAAATCCCTTTTCCTGTGCGACCCTCCAGGTTTGAATGATGTGACTTCAAAGTCCACTGGACGATACCACCCATTGCGTTACTTTGCCTAATGCTTCTTCGTATAGGCACACTAATGGCTATTGATTCTTCGTATAGCCACGCCAATGTGGACCCCTCGATGGTTCGCTCCGCGACACCCCTTCACCATGGCGTTGCTGATTCCTTCCATCCCACAAAGAGTAGAGGGTACCGGTTATGTAAGTCCTAGGGGTGCGGAGCAAACCCACCTCGTCCGAGCTATAGGACATTAAACTGCCAAGAACCTTCTTCCTCAACACATGATGTTAAACTGTGACCTCGCCACAGGCCCTGCACGTAGGCCCCCCAGCCTTGGGCATTCTCCACACCCATAGTCTCCATAAGGGATGATATCCTCCTTCTTGGAGTGGAGTTTGTCCGTGAAAAAGGGTATCCACCTTGGTGTAAGACCCCAGATTTTCTTGCAGGAGGCAGCACCCCTGCTCCTCCTCACTTCCTCAGTGCCAAGGCTAGTGGAGGGTGTGATAGGGAATGAGGATCTTCCATTCTTCGGTCCCAAGTCCCTCTCCCACTGTGCTTTGTTTCCCTTGAGCCTCCATCCCGAAGTAAGCCCCAATATCTCTCTCCCTAAGCCTCTCCATGCGTAAGCCCCAATCTACATCTCACGGATTAACCTTTTGCGATGTGGTTGTCAGGCCTTTGCTCCCTATTATTTATCACACTGAGAATGACTCATGTGGGCATAGAGTAAGCATCAACCGTAGCAACACCCTTGTCTCGCATGACATTAATCTGTACACCTGAACTATGAGGACTTTGATCCATGTCAAGGCATGGTACGTAGGAAGCCTCCATGAGGTTCAAGCCTACCTCCTGGTCGTTCTGGCCCCCTTCATGTCGGTTCACCCTCATCCCGCATGACGTTAAACTGTATTTCTACCCTACCCGAACTACAGGGACTTTGATCCATGTCAAGGCATGGTACGTAGTAATCCTCCACAAGGTTCAAGCCCATCACCCATCAGACCCCCGGTCCATCTTCACATCGGTTCGCCGACACAACCCATTCTGAACCACGGGGACTTTGATCCATGTCAAGGCATGGTATGTTGGAAGCCTCCCTAAGGTTCAAGCCCACCGTCCATTGGTCCCGACTACCCCATGTCAGTGTACCAAGCCCCTTTCTCCTACCCAAACTACATGGACATTGATCCATGTCAAGGCATGGTACGTAGGATGCCTTTACGAGGTTCAATACCATCACCCATTGGACCCCCGGTCCATCATCATGTCAGTTCGCCGACACAACCCATCCCGAACTACGGGGAATTTGATCCATGTCATGACATGGTACGTAAGAAGCCTTCCTGAGGATCAAGACCACCGTCCATTGGTCCAGACTACCCCACGTCAGCGTACCAAGCCCCTTTATCCCACCCGAACTATGAGGACTTTGATCCATGTCAAGGCATGGTATGTAGGAAGCCTCCACGAGGTTTAAGCCCACCACCCGATCGTTCCAACCTCCTTCAAGCTGGTTTGACCTCATCCAGTGGTAATCCGTTGCAACCTTATTCAGTGGTAAGCCATTGTAAACATCATTCAATGGTAATCCGTCACCTGATGAACTACACAGACTTTGATTCCCTACCACAGGGATACATAGGAAGTCTCTTCGAGGCTCAAGCCCAAATCCATCATCCACCCTAATTCTTACCCAGGCCGCCACATCCTGGTGAGATCATCCCAACTCATTTCCTCTCATAGCATTCGAGAAGCCGCCCACTTGCTGGCCCCAACATCGGTGTTCCCTGTAGGGGTTCCTCAATCTGGTCTACTCTAATCAGTTTTATGAGCAGTCCAATCTGTCTCCACTGAACGTTAAACTTGCGGTATACCATGTGTTAAACATGGGAAGTGGAGGAAAACCTCAGCTAAATTCCTACGAAATATTATTCCCCGCATTCAATGTAGGATGCCTTGGGCATCCGCACCCTCGAGAAGCCCTATAACAAGGGAAAAAAGAAAGAAACAACAATCCCCAGCGTCCATACATGCCAGTGATGCCCAGCGTGACTACTCCCCTAACTGAAGGTTGCTGCCCTGACCGGACCCCTTCGAATTTCCTGACAGAAGTAGCATAATTAACTGGTGTCCATGATGATATGGCGCTGGGAAGAGTTTCACGAACAACGTATTAAATCTATAAGGGATATCTGGACTGGGTGATGAATTCTGAGGATGAATCCACTGAAGGAAGAACCGATATCCCATTATATCATTTCGATCGAGGAGAAAATGACCCTGAACAAAGAACAGATGCCACCCGCCTTTGGAAAGCGGGAATGTAGGGTAACAAAATTTGTGCCTATCTCACTCAAGTAGACGGACATGCGCACCCTGGCAAAAGTGTCAGAAACAAAAATGGTGAACCTGACGTGAATATATTCTCCTCAATATGGAGATTAGTAATGCTCGAGGCATCCATAGATTGACATGTCACCGGATCTAGCTATCTGGAACCTGGTCCCGCCAAGAAAATAGCGGGCCTAGCGTGAAACTCACCAGAAGATGGGGTAGTAGAACGTTGGACATCCCGTTCTGCGACGTTGTTAGCGTGGGTCCCTCTTACGAGTCACAGAAGGCGGGATGGTGCTGGGGCATTGGTCATCGAATCCTCTTTCCTTTCATCACTAACGAGTCCATCTCTCTACTTTCCAAGAATCAGGTTTCTGCCACAGGAACGCGATCACCGCCCGCCCGCCTACATAGGGGTAGGGGCAACGCCAGCACAGCCCCTCCACGTGGATTTGCCGCTTCCGCAAAGACTTCTATGTCCACGACCGTGGGGAGCCCACGCCCCATATCCCCATCAGAATTTATCCAATGAAGGGTAATTAACAACCTCATACATCATTAGGAGGAGGAGGGAATAATCCCAACCCGGGATATGGCCCGCCTGGACCTGGAGGCGTCCAGGCCCCGCCGTCAACGCCACCCCCGAGGGCCGTGCAAGGAGCTGCTGCTCCCCATCCCAACACTAAATCATTTCGGGAGCCTATCCCCAGAGTGCTTTGACGACTACTTGCCTTACGCTGATGTGGGTGACGTCTTGTCCAGCCTGGTCAGAGTCTCAATTAAGGGGCTCCCAGAAATGGCCGCCACCCGGCCACGTCATCACCATCGCCCGACCTTGCTGGAGCAGGTATGCTATGCACCTGCACCACTAGCGCCTGATTGCCCGACCCGATGCCAGTGTAGGGCACGAGCTGAGGACGCCCGCGAAGGGGCGTCAACGTCGACGACTACTGTGTCCCGAGCCACTGCCGACACATATCATCAAGTACCTGCACACACTGAGAAGGGGCGCTTATACTACCAACCAGGATCGAGGCCCCAACTGCCCCACGGGCAGGCTGGGTCAACTCTCCTAGTCACAGGCACAAGCAGGGGTCATCGTGAACCAACCCGCAGTGATGCCACCCAGTACGGAGGTCCTCCCTATACCACCACCACCAGGAGCATGGGTCTTCCCCGCTTCGAGGCTCGGCGTGGAGGTATGCCTCATGATATCCCCAATCCGAATGAGGGTCTACCCTGAGGTAGTGACATTCGGTACAGAATCATCTCTCGTGCCCATCACATTGGGTATGGAGTCCTTCCTCCTGCCCCCAACTGTTGATGTGGAGATTTTACCCATCTGTTCTCCCTCCAATGTGGGGATCCTCCCTATATCCTCTCCGCAGCTGGGGAAGGTCCTCCTTTCCCAGAAACTAGAAGGGTGAAGGCCAGCCTCGCTCCACCCTCACCAATCAAGGAGGTCCTCCCCATGCTTCCGCTGGTTTCAACAGAGGTTTTCCCACTCAGGTGTTGTTTATGGAGGTCCTACCCATGTCCCCTTTGACATTTTTCCTGGTTCTCTTCACACCTCGGCAGTCTCAAGTGGAAACCCTCTCCACCTTGGCACCAGTACGGCTGAAGGACCACATGTCGGGAATCATCCCTGTCCCAAAGAGCCACCCAGGGGCAGGAAGGCAGATCTTCGCCACCACAAGAGAAATCCTGGGATGGCCCGGATGGAGATCCAAACTATCCACTTCTCATACTCTGAAGCAGAGTGTGAATCAGCTTAGGAGACCTCCCCTCGCTCATCTAAGTCAAGGGTCGGGGCATAGATGAGGCGCATCAGCCTGGTGCATCCAGAATGTGAGGACCATATGATTCCCACCTCCCTACGTAGGTTTATCCAGGAAGATTAAAATCTGGCGAACCCGCAGGTTGCGGTCGTGCAGTCACCACCATCATCACTGGAAGCACTTTCTACCTCCACAAGAGATCACAGAGAGCTATTCTGGGTACCAATGGTAGGTGAGAAGCATCGCAACCCTCTGCCAGAAGCCCTGGCCCCTAATCCAGAAATGGTGGTCGTTAGCCTGTCCTATCACGACATAGCAACTAGGTCACTACACTCCTCAGAGGATAGCCCAAGAATCGGCGACCAGTCAGCCTGTTCGCCATATTCTCTACCGGATAACCTGTCGTCCCAGCGGTTTGCCTCAGTACTACTGCCAGTTCCTCAACAACCCCCAGTTGGTGAGTGGGTCAATCAAGGACCGTACCCTAGCAGTGCGGTATTTCTACATACCCGAGTCCCTCACACTAGAGGAAGTGGAGTGTCTTCGATACACCCTCTAGGCGACGCATTTCAGTATCTGTCATCAGTGTGTGGTATATCAATGGATCCAATCACATTTTGAAGACATCAGCGAGCAGTGTCGTGTAGTCGATCTGGCCACACTCCCTGTGGCCCAGCGCCCCGAGTAACCAGGCCGTCGTGAGGCCCTCCAGCAGAAATTCGTTCATAGTATCATGGTACTCTGCAAAATCATTAGGGAGGCTACCCCCATGTGCATGTTTGTGGCTGGGGGCCGTATGATGCCCTCTTCTTCAGCCCTATCTAACAGCAGCCCGACTCGCTATGCGATATTGATGAAATGCCCCCAGGAAGGGTCACGGTCTACATGGTCGACATAGTGGACAATGAGGATGAGATGGGGTTTCTCGATGGATACTTACCCCCTATGGGTGTTCCACCAATTTTGGACCAATCGGGGAGGATTACCCGTCAGCAGAGGAGCCTCCTAGGTCTCCCTGTGCACACCGAGTCACTGGTACTCAGCTGGAATGTCAGTAAGGGAAAAATGCATGTCAGAGCTGTCAAGCACTCCGACCCATCTACCTCAGTGCAGAAGATGGAGGAAGACCCCGAGAAGGCCGCGTTGCACCAACAACTTGCTGAGAAGAAGTATTTGGTCGATGAACTCCTGGATGAATGCGCTGTAGAGCGACGACCCGACTATGGTGATCCTAGGCCGGGGCAGCAGGGGTAGGAACAACTTCTACCCATCAAGATGCCTCCAGAAAACCCTGATCATTCCGCTCCCACTGATAGGGTTGAAGCCGACACTCACTACAAGAGTGCATGGTATGTCTCAACAAACCCTCCGAAACGGCGCGACAATCTGAGAAATCTAGCCCAGGTTCCCCCAGCTTCCCCGCAGGCCGTTCCACCAGTCGCTCCACGAACCGCTGAGCATTTATACTGTGTCGAAGAGCCCAGCAATGCACTCGTGGTTAGAGATCCCCGACAAGATAGGGACCCCTTCCCGGATGATCTTATGGCGGCACTCATAGCCCGCCTTGTGGCATTTGAAACACAGCAGGTAGAAATCCCACTAGATGGAAAGCCATACCCGACCTGGGTGGATGATATTCCGGAACCTCCAGGTTTCGAGAATCCCACCTTTTCCCCATTTAATGGGATGGGGGACCCACCGCATCATATGTCCCACTTCAACTCAAGGTGCGGGCCCAAGTTGGGGACTCTAGTGCAACAGGAGGTCTCCAAGCTCTGCTGTTTCCTTTAGACACTAGAGGGGTCGGCATTCATCTGGGAAAGCCAACTCCCCATTGGATCCATGACCAGTTGGGAAGACCTTCGTAGGAAGTTCCTCTACTAGTAAATCTCTACCACCCAGAATACTATCATCGCAGACCTCATCAAGTGAAAAAAAGGAATGATAAGCGAGTCGCGGACATTATCGCCTGATGGAAGGGGCTCACATACTCCCTCGACATGCCACTGACTCAGGAGAAATTACTAACGATGTAAGTAGGGAATGTCAAGACGGAACTAGTTCTCTACTTGATCACTCAGAAATATCCCAGAGGATTCAGAGACTTCTCAGATAAGGCCCAGTTCCTCGAAGAAGCCCTGCAGCAGGCCAAACAGGTCCGTCTGTTGCCCCCTGTAATCCCAGCAAGAAGAGCTGCCAGAGCTGAGCCCACCGTGGTGGCCCAAATAGAAGCCCCCCGATAGCTATAATTTCTAGAAGTAGCACCATACCTGTATCCTCGTAGAGGCCCTCCACCTCAGGCACAACCTCTGGATCCACAGTGTCCTCATAATCAGTAGGTGCCCCCATGGAATGTGCCGCCACCACCCAGGCGAGACAATCAGGGTCCACCTCCTTGACAGGCCCTTCCGACTCCTCATTAAGGACAGGCTCCAAGGGATCCATATCTAGAAAGAAGACACCAGACATACTTGTTCAGAGAGGATCAGGTCACCGGTTACTTCCGTAGCGCCCTAGAGCAGGGGATTGTACGCTTGCCTGAGTGCAGAAGGCCTGTAGGGGTGAATCTCACCGACCGCCCAAACTACTGCCCCTTTCATTGGATTCTGGGGAACAAACTTAAGTATTTCTATGTGTTTAAAGACTGGATCAAGTAATAGGTCGATAAAAACATAGTCAGGCTAGGCCCGACCCCTGCACAAGTAGCGGGTGTCTTTGTGAGGTCGAATGACAATAGCGATGATGAATGTGATTGGCAGCAGGTTTCTAACCGCAGATCCCAGAAGTACGATGACTGGATGGCTCACAAGACGGTCGGCCGCACCCATGGCATCATTCGTGCATGCCCAAATCAGCCGGAGCCTAAAGAAGCTACGAACACCACTTCTGCATCATCATCTCAGCCGAACTCTTCCCATAAGAACAAGCATCGACGACGCAAGAGAAATAAACATGCCCCACCAATGCCATCATCGTCCCACACTCTTGGTGACTTCATGACCCCTAATATGGGGATCCCCCCCAAGAATCTGCTCAGTGGTGGATGATTCTTCGAGTGACAGTCAAGGGTACGCTTCGGTTAACACCGTCGAGTTGGTAAACCCCTCTATGACATCCGATGAGGGGGAAGGTCAGGAAAATCTCCCCAATGTCCCCAGCCGACACCAACGTCGGTGGAGCCAAGGCCATATGGGTCATCAAGGCACAAAATTTGGTACATCCAGCCAAGCTGTGCATGCCACTGAGACTAGAAAATTGTCCCGGTGCAAAGCTCAGTACTCACAGCCTCTTCATCCGGTGATGTCAGGGCCGCCTCCACCACCATTTGTGCTAATAGATCAGGTAGAGACACTTCAGCCACACTGCGAATAGCTTCATCATGCTATAGGTCGACCTTCTTCTTCCGGACCTCATCTGGCAGCTACTCTTCAAGCTTCGACTAGTGAACAACAGAATGTTCCCAGCACCAGCCAGTCACCGTCCCAGCCGACAGGGCCTGCTATGCCTCAAAACGCAGAGCGACCTCCTATAAGCATAAGTTCATTCCTGGCATGGATGTATGATGTTATCAAGAACCTTGCCGGCATCCCATCAAGGATTTCCATCCTCGAAGCCCTCTTCTTGTTGTCAGATATGCGCGAGGCCCTCGCTGAGGCTTTAAGGAGCCCCCTCCACTTTGAGATGGAGGTAGCGGCTGAAGAATCCTTTCATGCTAAAGTAGTTGAGACTCAAAAATTCCAGGCCATCATTTCGTTCTCCGTATAGGATGAATGCTCTCTCATATAGGGGCACATCCTCTTGTTGTACATCAACGACCAATTTAACGGTGTGGAGGTTCACCGCTATCTCGTTGACACTGGCTCTGAGATCAACATTATCTCGACACATATGCTGTGGAAACTGGGGTTATCCAAGGATGACCTGACTCCCTCCGATTTAAGGATCCAGGGATATGACAGGACATTGAAGTCCTTGGTTAGCATGATCCGTCTAAAGACCCAGTTTGGTGACTTAGTTTCCAGTACTGAATTTATGGTCGTCTTTCAAGACACCGCATACAATGCATTGATGGGTAGGCCATGACTCCACCTGCATGTGGCAGTCCCCTCATCATATCACCAGTGCATCAAGTACTCCCTTAATGGTCGAGTAGGCATACTCCAAGGTGATTCATCTTCTTTCACCTCTTGTGAAGCCCCTTATCTGAGTGCTGACTATTACCAGAGCAAGGATTAGAGGATTCTGGTGAGTGAGGTTGAACCCGCCCCGACCACAAGTGACCCCTGGGCAGGTCTGGATGACGCCTATATCTTCCCAATCCTTTTATTGGAGGCCATGACCCTCGACATGGGGAAATTCTTTGTTGTCTAAGGTATAAGAGGAAGGAATATTCCCAAGTCCAAGCGATGGAAGAAAATCACCTCGTACTCCTACACAAACTAGGCTCAGGTGATCTTGGAACCTCCTACCCCCGTATGGTATCCAGACATCTACCACATGGAAACGAAAGTATGTCATACGTGTCTCTTTCTCTAGGATGGGATTAACCATCTCAAGATGAAGTGACACTATTGCTTTGATATCATCAAGCATGGCCCCTTAGGCTGAAGGCTAGATGGGATTGGATCGACTGCCTTCATCGCAATGGTCTCTGTGATGTGGGAATCTCCTGATGCACTATCCACTGTTGTCCAGGCTGGTACCAGCCTCCTGTCAGGTTCCACCAACCAAGGGGAATCCTCAACCACTGGGAATCCCTCCTCCAAAAGTGAAGAAGAGGATCTGAAGCATGCTCCCATAGCCTTTGAAGAAGGCATCTCTACCACATTCGATGAACTGGTACAAGTGAACCTTGGTAGCAAGGCAGATACAAGACCCACATTGATCAGTGCCGCTATGTCCCTCAAAGAGCAGCAGCGGTACCTGAACTTCCTTAAAAAGCACCGTGACATGTTTTCCTGGAGTTACGATGAGATTCTAGGACTAGATCCTTAGGTAACCGTCCACCGCCTCGGTCTCCCAACAAACCATCGTGGTTTCAAGCAGCCTCCCAGAAAGATGCACCCTTCTCACGGTGACATGGTCGAGGCTGAAGTTGACAAGATCATCAGAGCCAACTTCATCAAGGAGGTCTAGTACCCTAAGTGGATAGCTAAAATTGTGCCAGTAAGAAAGAAGAACGAATAGATCAGAGTCTATATCGACTTATGAGATCTCAACTTTCACTGCCCAAAGGATGATTTACCCTTTCGGTGATAGAATTTTTGATCGACACTACGGCTAGGTTCCAAGCCCTCTCTTTCATGGATGGTTACTCTAGATATAATCAGATATGGATGGCCCCTGAGGATGAAGAGTCCACGACTAGTGTCACCTATTAGCAGGAAATGCATCGCATATTCAAGCCAATCCTCTTGACATTGGTGGAATTCTATGTGGAAGATCTAGGAATCAAATCTCGCTAGTGCAAGGACCATCTCAAGGACCTTGAGAAATTTTTCGGTTTCCACCGTTCCCGCCACTTGAAGATGAACCCATTGAAGTGTGACTTTGGGGTCACTTCTGAGAAATTTCTTGGCTTTGTTTTCAGGTATCGATGCATTGAGATCGACACAGAGAAGATCAATGCAATCAGTCAGATGCCTCCCTCAAGAAATATTCGGGTGATTCGAGGTTTGCAAGGCCACTTAGCCTACATACGCTGATTCACTGCTAATCTAGCTGGAAAGTGTAATCCCTTTTCCCGGATCATGAATAAGGGAACCTCTTATGAGTGGGATGAAGAGTGCAAGAACTCATTTGAGGAAATCAAGCAGTATCTGCTCCATCCTCAGGTCTTGATGCCACCCATCTCTGGGAAGCCGCTAATCCTATACGTGACTACCCTGGACCGATCTCTTGGCCCCCTTCTCTCCCATAAGAACAATGAGGGGACATAGAACAATCTCTACTACCTCAGCCGCATGCTTCTCGATACAGATACCAGATACTCCCCCATCGAGAAGAGATGCCTTGCACTCGTATTTGCTGTATAGAAATTACGACATTACCTGCTGCACCATGAGGTATAGGTGGTATCCCGGGTAGACCCGATGAAGTATATTCTGGATCGCCCCATGTTGAACGTACTTCTAGCATGGTGGGTGGTAATCCTCCAGCAGTTCAATATCATGTTCATGCCTCAGATGGCTATTAAAGGGTAGGCACTGGCAAACTTTCTAGGTGCCCATCCAACCTACACAGACCAGTCCATGGACTTGGATTTTCCCGACGAGGCAATCCTCTCGGTATATCAAGCTATCCCATGTTGGAAAATTCACTTTGATGGTGCCTCCCGGATCCCCACCGGTAAGAGGCTCAATGATCCTAGGATTAACAGAGTGGGCCTGAGTATCGTCTCCATTACCCCAACGCAAGCCATTCTGCCATACTCATTCCTATTGTCAGAAATCTACAGCAACAATGAGGCAGAGTATCAGGCTCTTATCACTGGCCTCGAGCTGGCCCTCAAGATCGATGTGCCCTATTTTCATGTGAAATGGGATTATAAGCTAGTCATCAAGAAAGTCAACTGTGGATATATAGTCAGACATCCATAGCTCATACCATTGTTGGAGAGCACCCTCCATCTAACAGCCTAGTTCCCTTCTTGAACAGAGGTTACCCATGTACCTCAGTCACATAATGGTCGAGCGGACGCTCTGGCCAGCTTAGCTGCATTACTTGTAGAGCCTGGGTAGGATGATCTGATTATACTTGTGGCACACCAGAGAGTCATTTCCCCCGTCACCCTAGAGGATGACGACAGCCTGCGAGAAAGCCATATTACTGTCCGATCCTCCATGTCAGGACTGCTAGGATCTTTAGATCTAGTGGTTGAAGTGACTCTCGACTAGAGAGTCCCTTTTTTCATATATCTCCAAAATGGCTGCCTCCTGGATAATCGGGCTGAGCGCGAGTGAATCTGACGCTACGCGCTGCATTTTAACCTCCAGAGTGGTCCCAGTCTTGAGTAGATTTTCTATAAGCGTGGTTTTGATGGTGTTATCCTCCATTTCATCCAAGGAGTCAAGATTACATAGGTCATGAAAGAGGTTCATGCCGGTTCCTTTGGTTCCCACTTGACTGGGCCAAAGCTGTCCCATCATATCCGAAGACTGGGGTACTTCTGGCCCTCTATGATCCATGATTGCATTGAGTTTTCCAAGAGATGTCATGCATGCCAAGTTCATGCTAACTTCCTACATCAGCCACCAGAACCCCTCCACTCCACCAAGTACTATTGTCCATTCATGGTTTGGGGACTCGATGTCGTGGGACCATATCCACCGGTGACAACTCGCCAATGCAGGTTCATCCTAACCACCATGAAATTCTTTTCTAAGTGGGAAGAGGCAATTCCACTCAAGGAAGGCAATGCTTGTTCCATCATTGAATTCGTGAGTTCCAATATCATCCATTGGTTTGGAGTCCCTCACGCTGTCCACACCGATAACGACACCAACTTCCAAGTAGCCGATATGAAGAAATCGTATTCCAAGTACAATATCCAGTTGAACTATACCTCCCACTATCACGCGCAGGAAATTGGATAGATCAAGGCGTCCAACAAAACCCTCTCTAACATTTTTCATAAAATGGTTGGCCAAAACAAGAAGAGTTGTCCGAACAAGCTCCCCAACGCCCTCTGGGCTTATCCGACGATGACTTGTAACTCCACCCAGGTGACCCCTTATTCCCTGGTGTTTGGGGATGAGGCTATCCTGCCCATCGAGATCCATCTGCCTTCGTTACGCACTGTGGTCTATGACCAGAAGGCGATAGATAGAGTGGCCGAAATCCGTCTAGCTGAATTAGAAGCACTTGATGAGAATAGGCTCCATGGCCTGCACAATCTAGAGAGGCATCAGATTAAGATGGCTCGAGCCTTCAATAAGAAGTTTTGCCTTTTCTCTTTTCTACAAGGTGACTTGGTATTGGCCCTCCGAGCACCAATGATCCCTGGAAAGAAACCACCCATGTTGGAGCCCAAATGGGAAGGACCTTACGTAGTCCACAGGTTTTACCCTAATGGAGCATACTCCTTGGTGACCATGGATGGTGAGCGTATAACTCCTCCCACCAATGCCAAATTCCTCAACCAATACTTTTCCTTAGCCCCATGGTCCTACACGACCTTAAACTGGATGGTCCAGCATGACCTTAAACTGTCTAGTTCTACATGACTTTAAACTGTGCATCGTCCAGCATGACGTTAAACTGCGTTTCAAGAACTACGCGTGGCTTGATTCCCATCCACATGGAATATATAGGAACGCTCAGACGCCTCATCTTGAGCCCAGCCCCAAAAAACTTCTTCTCGACTACCCCATGGGTATAGTTCTCTCAGAGGATCCTCACATGATATGATGTAGGCTTCCTCAGCGCCACTCATACCAGGATTGTGATGGTCGCATTATGTGCCCACTCCCGTTACTCTATCCTCCCATGTCTTCACTGCACGATGTTAACTACATGGCCATCAAGAACAACATATGGCTGGATTCCCATCCTAATGGGATACGTAGGAATGCCCATACATTTCGTCTGTTGGCCCAGCCCAAAACGCCAGAATCTTCCCCCGAGGTCATGATGTATGGAAGGGGTGAAATCTTTTACCCCAATTCACGTCAAGCTAACCGTGATTCGGCCATAAGTCCCACTTCATGGAGATGTTCGCCTCTTTTAGAGATGGGTACAGCTATGCGTCACCCACTCCTTGTCTGGGATTCCATCACCTTCCCCGTCCGGAAGGGCCCCTGAATGGTATGGATGCAAGGCCTAACAACTATCTTTCCACTTCGGGCCAATGCACTCGAGGATGTCAAGCAACAAACCGATACAAGTCCCACGTTTCGAATATGGTCAGTACTCGATGCTCATTTGTTGCTCCCATTTTAGGTCACTATATGGACGCTGTGTTTCGAACATGGTCAACAGCTGTCCTGGATCGTTATGGAAACCCCATGATATCCCAAACATCGAGTGTAGTGGTTCATTTTGCCCCGTTGTATGACCAAGGGATGAACTCCCTTTGGTCGATGCTGAATATTGGGCCCCTTATCCTTTTTAGGCCCCAGCCTAGGTTCTCTCTTATGGGAGTGTACGGTGTGGTGCAGGATTATGTCCTCATTCACGTCAGGTTATTCGTCGTTCCATACACCTCCCTTGTTTGGGGTATCATACTCCCCTCCTCATCCTCACTATAAGACATTAAAATGAAGGTCGGTTAGTCCTTCCTGACTGTGGCCTAGCCTCAAGCCCCTCGGCCTTTTTTGGTCCCCCGGCCCAAGTTCTTACCCAGAGCGTACGGTGTGATGCGGGATTATATCTTCATTCACGTCGGGTTATTCACCATACCATAAACCCCCCTAGTTAGGGTATCCTTCCCCCAAGTATCTTCAAGAACTATTTGTGCCTTGATTACCATCCTTATAGGATACATAGGACCACCCGAATGTCTAGACTTTGGGTCCAGCCCCATCTCCTAGAAATCTCCATTTCACCTTGGCCCCTTGGCCTACCCTTCCCCGGAGAGTAGAGTACATGGCAGGGCATGGGATTATGTCCTCATTCACATCGGGCTTGTAACGACCACACCATGTGCCTCTCCGTCTTGAACACCTTCATCAAACCTCTTTAGCGGTTCACCAATGTGCCTAAGGGTACTCTGGTTTAGTACCCAGAATGTCGGACTCTGCTCAGAGGTGTCTCCACCCGCTTCTCAGGCTTTGTGTTCCCCTTAATTTAGGCATCCATAACCTTTCACACCCAAAGGGACCCCCAAGTGGCATGGATTCTAAGCCTAAAGGCTCTCCTACCATTACGGGCCAATGTCCCGGAGGGTCTCACACAACAAATCGATACAAATCTCGTGTTGCAAATATGGTCAGCGGTCGATGTGCATTTGTTGTTCCCATTTCAGGAAAACGTGATATGGATACTTCATTTCTGCCACGGTCAACAGTTATCCCCCATCGCCACGCCAACTCCATTAAGCACAAAATGTCGGTTACATGATTCACATTCTTCTCCACCTCATCATGTCCAAGTAGAACTTCAAAACTCATAGTACTATTCCTTAGTGCGCATCCGTGCGTTAGGAGGACTAAAGCCGTGATAGGAGATCCACCCCAATTTCCCTTTGGTGTGCATTCCATGTATTGCAATAGAAATCTTCCCCCCTTGTTTATCACACCGAGTTTCACTCACGTGGTCTTAGGGATCGGTTTGATGTCTGAACTTACTTAGAGGGTTTTTTTCTCCTCTATAGTCTGAGCTCTAAGACTATAAACTGAGATCTCGTTCATCACTACGTGTGGCATGATTACCATCCTTATGGGATATGTAGGACCACCCAGATACCTCATTTTTGGGTCCATCTCAATTAAGAGCTAGTTTCTCCTGCCCCTTTCCCTCTTACCCCTATTTAGGCCCCTTGGCGTAAGGTTCGCCTGTCAAAATTGTGTACGGTGTGATATATGATCATTTACCCATTAACATCGGGTATGTTTTATTGCACCATAAACATTACCCACCTAGAATCGTCCCTACTACGTCTGCGTTGCATGACATTAAAATGCATTCCTCGTCCTATCACATGACCTTAAACTTTTATATTATCATCCTGGACGCATGAGGAAAAACGACACTACATTGTGATGTTTTCACTCAAGGGGACACCATGTTTGGTATTTGGCACATTCCCTACCATTTTTCAACACCATCTATGGATTGATTCATGCGGAGATTCCAGGGCCTGGTACCCTAGGCTAGTCGCTTCACAAAAAAAACTCACCTTAAAGTAAAAACAAGATTTATCAAATCCCGCTTCTCTTGGTGTGAGGGCCACGCCCGCACGCCCCTTTTTCCCTGGCATTGGTACCTTACCGTGCCACCTGAAGAACTATGTGCAGCTTGATCCCCATATTCATGGGGTACGTAGGAACGCCTGTGAACTTTTACTCAGGCCTAGCTCAACTCATGGTTTAAGTCCCTAAACTTAAAACCTCTCCAAGGAACATGTGGTGGTTGGAACCCCTGGTTCCCATTCACGTCGGGTTTTTGCAATTACCCCATCATGGGTCTCCTGCATTTCATACCATCCATGGTCTGAGTTTTATGACCCTAAACTAAGATCTCCATATGTTAAGGGACTTTACTCCCTCTATCTAATACGTTTCATTATCGTATTTAGATGCGTTGGACAAAGAGCCCGAAATGTGGATTTTTCATGGGGACATTCCCCTCGTTCCATGACCAAGATTCATAGGCTCGCTATTTGGATCCTCATCCTCTTCCACATCCAAAGGGACACCCTAACGGCCTGGTCCCATGATGCATCGTCTCACCTACTGTCCTGGTCCAACACCCCTAAGGATCTCTGATGAAATTTGCGACAGGTCTCATGTTTCGAACATGGTCAATGGTCGACCCTCATTTGTCTGTCCCCATTCTAGGATAACGTGATGTGGATGATGTGTTTCCTCCACGATCAACAGTTATCCTCTATCATCACACCACCATCATTGTGGTCCAGATTTAGAGCTTCATGATTCACACATTTTCACTTCCTCATGTTCAAGTGGAATTCCGACATACTCATCTTTATCTCTTCGCCCGTCTAGGTGCGCTACATGAATGGGTTAACATTATTGCGCAGGAATTTACCGAGAACCCCTTTACCCTAACATGTTCCTTCCTCTGTCAGGAAGTCCCCAATTACTTCATGTTTCCCACATCAATCATGACTCACGTGGGCTTAGTAGTTTTGGTAGGATGCGCACCGGCGCAACCAGGCTTCTCATCATCCCGCATGACGTTAAACTGTGCTTCCAGAACTATGTACAGCATGATTCTTATCCTCATGGGATACGTAGAGACACCCAATCATTTCACCTAGGGTCCAGCCTTGGGAGTCACAGATCCCATCCTTTCCTACCGTCGGCCCCTCGGCCTGACTCCTTGAAGGGAACCGTGGAACTTCAATTTTTCACTGAACAAGTTTGGGATGCCCCATGATGACATTGGGAAGTGACAGATCCCTCGCCAGAGAGGCCCTATCTGAAAGAAGGCATGATCTATGATCAAACCGATACGACCATCTAATGTGCTCCCACCATGGTGGCGTAACTTCGAGGGTGTTGGGTTTCATTCGAACAAACCCTCACTTCATATTCCACGCTTTTCATGCCCCTTATTCGGACCCTTGTCCTCTTTCACGTCAGGAGGAACCCCCTAATAGTGTGGATGCTAAGCCTATGGCCCACCTATTTTCATGGGACAATGTTTTGGAAGACTAACGGATGACATTTTGAGTCTGGTCTCATGTTTCAAACATGGTCAACGGTCGACCCTCATTTGTTATCCCCACTCTAGGCTAATGCAATAAGAATGTTGTGTTTCAAATGCGTTCAATAGTTATTATTTGTTGTCATGCCACCCCCACAATTTTCTGAATCATGGGTATCATGATTCACACCTCCCATTCCCATATGTTCGGATCGATTTCAGTGCCCCTAGAGTTACCCTGTTCTTGCACATGAGAACGCTACGAAAATGGTAATTTGGATGTTCTAAGAGCTTCATTCTCCATCCAAGTCTCTCCTTTTCCTCCCGGAAATCTGGACTGGTTTTTCAGAACCCGGATGCCCGAAGCTTGGTCTACGCTCCTACATTTGGATAAGGTGATAAAGTGGTCACCCCTTGGTTCTCACATTTGGCTCGACCCACGCGAGCATAGGGAATGATCGCTGAATGCTTTGCAAACATCACGAGGATGCAGTAAACCAATGTGAACAACGACACTCATGCATGCTACGACATTAAGGAAATCAAAGCTTGAAAGTACATTTAAGGGTTTATAATCATACATTACCCGGGGGTCGACCCCCCCTATGGATGGACTGACCTCGTCGAAAGGGCGTAGAAGCTCTACCACCCTCTGGCTGGTGGCGTCTAGGAGTTGCTGCTACTTTTTCATCTCCCGCTCCTCCTTGGCGGCGAGAGGGCGCAATTCGATGGCCGCAATCTGGGCCCGCTACATGTTGGCCCGGATGAAGATCATCTCCACAGAGGCTCACCTCAGGCCCTCTTCGGCTTCCGCCAGCTGGGCCTTTAATCGTGATATTAGCTCAGAGTTTTCATTGAGGGAGGCCAAGTGCTCATTTGCCCGATTCTACAGCCACTAGACCTCATCTTTAGCCTTCTGGAGCCTTTTGATGTTTATCTCCTTCCTCTTCTACCAGCCCACGCCAAGGCCATAGTCATAATTTCGAATATTTTATGCCATAAGATCTCGGACGAGCATGTGAGGATGCTGGGCATCCACTCCCCCATCACACAGTTCGCGCAATCATGAGCGAAGTCTGTCCATATCATACAACCATAGTTCTTGGGGGGTGTCATTGATGAAGCGTGTGATCAGGTTCCATGATCGGCAACAGACTATTTTTTGTCCTCCTCCTTAGAGGTTGTCTCGTCCCAATCGACGCGATTGGCCGGCTCGTATGCAGGGAATTCCCCCAGGAACTCCTCAGCCGGGTCCACGTCTGACATCAGATCGGGTGTGGGGGGGGGGGGGCTAAATCATCTGGTTGACCCTCATCATTGGATCCCTCCTCAATAACCTCGGGCATAGTTCCACTGGTTCCCCTGTCAGTAATCGGGAGCGCTGCAGTTTGGTCAGGCTGGATGTCCACCTCCATGACCATTGGCATGCCCCTAGGAAGGGCGCTACCAAAATCCCCGACCAACTTCGCCACAGCAGCCCAGGCCAATTGAAGGACTATACACACCAAGAAGGGGACATGAATGTCATTTAATGTGGTCAGGGGATGGCAGTTGTGAATTCGATAGAGAAGACCTACAAAGGTTAAATCCCTGATCTCGATCTTGGGAAGATGTACTCAGAACCCCGAGACACGACCCCCCGTATATGTTTGGTAGGTCTGGAGATTCCAACGGAGCCGCCTCAACTTTCCCAGCCCCGCGAGACATGGAGGTTGATGCAGCCACAAGCGCGGATCCAGAAGGTCCCGCATCGACACCCACTAAGGGGAAGGAACTAGGTCTATGAACAAGGTCCTCCTGCACAGTAAAGATGCTGATAAGAAACCCAGATAAACCTAAGGGCAGACTCTGAAGATGGAACATGGGATTTTACCTCGAGGTACTTAACAAAATCTTTGATATCTGAGGATTGATCGCTGACTTCACCCTCCTCTGGCGGACTTTCTCTACCAGCCTAGTCTCCCCAGGAGGACTCGTCTGATTCGTCCGGTAGGGGGAATCACTCCCTCAGATCAGTAGCTGATAGCTGCGGAGGGACCGTGTGACCCAGCAACACCCTAACTCAGTCTTTCACCAGGTGCAAGGCACCCAGGGAGTGGATGATGTCTTCCAGCTCAGCTATTTATTACTCCGCCTCTTCTTGGGATACCACAAAACTGGCCCAAATAGGGCCAATTCCCGGCAAGTCCATCACGAGGCAGTTAAGGTTCTTCCATAACTCGGATGGGCCGAGGAATTGCCAGTTGACCTCCCATATGTCCCAGGCATCCGGGAAGACATCATTCTCTGGCATGTCAATGTGGCACAACCATTTCCCTAGGGCCTGAGTAGAAATCCTACAGAATCCCCTCGATGGCCGCCCCTCTGGATGACTCTGTTCTCTTGGGACCACCGGCTCCACTACCGTTGTCGGATCTTCTACCACTTCTCCCTCCTCAACTGATGCGGGCATCACCGCTACAACATCCCCGCCACCACAGGACATCCTTGCCATCTTTCGGCCTCGGCCCAGAGATCGAGGAAGCCCACCCTCACCAACCAAGATGGTTGTCCACTTCAGCATCTACCCTAGATTGTCCACCTCCCAGCTCTGGGCATATTCCTTTACCAGCCCAAGGATGGCGGTCGGCAGAGGCAGTACATTCCGCATCTTCCCGTATTCCCGTGTGAACATGAGCCACATCTGCCTTATCACACCTGGGTGCTCCTCGTAGCGCACCACCATGTAGAAATGCATGTTCAGCCATTGCAGGCACCAAAATTGCCTTGCAAACCAGTGTGGTGTGTATGGATCGCAGAGATGCTCGCGGTCCACCCTGGCCACCAGGACTCCACCTCAAAAGGCCCAGAAATAGGCCCGATTCACTTCTGTCCCCCGACCATCATCAGTGAATACCCCTGTCAGCAAGGGGAACAGGTGGAAATTGAATTCCTCCACCCTCCACACCTGGTTTAGAACCGATGGTGCGGTCATCTTGGGTAGAAAGCTCCTCGTGGCATTCAAGATCTAGGGACGGAAGTTCTAACCTGGTGGCGAGATGGGGGTTGGATACACATAAATCCCTCGGATGTGTGCCGCCATCCACCTGTACAAGAGGTGGAACGACCCACATACCCTCTGTGGCCTCTTCCCCTCACTGATGTGCCACAACATTTTGTACAACATGGAGAGCATCGGGATCCCCGGGTTGACCTAGCCTCATGTCGCAAAAGTGGATTCCATGACAAAAGTTCTTGGCCGCACTCAGATGTTTGTATCCCACACTAGCAGGATCCAACCGCAGATGAGAGTTTCTATGAGTGCCGCCGACCTGACTATTGGCCGTTGTTCAGTACTAACACTGAACCCCCAGGTCTTCCACTGGCTATTCTCCAACTACCTCCAGTATGAGTTTTCCTTACTCCGGGCACCCTTCGAGCAAGTTTGAGGCCTCGCCGGGAACTGCCTATTTTCAAGGAAGTTCAAAAACTTCTTGTACCAGTTCTTGAAATGGACATCCCTCACTGCATCCTTATCCTCCCCTGGCACAAGCTCCATCAATGCCATCGCCAGATGTGGCATCTTCTCCGGATCCTCCCACGCACCCATATTAATATATATGTATAATGATATCGATAATATTGAAATGGATAAAGGATTGATTATTTAAACATTCAAAGCATCCCACACCACATTGAACATTTAAAGAATAAGCCCGATATCTTCAAATGAAAATTTATATACTAGGTAGATAAATGTTCTCATGATATTAAATATAATATATTCAATACATGCACCACATAAAAGAAATAGGTGGTGTACATGTCATATATCTCATGAAAAATAAAATTGAGACGAAATTCCTTTACCTTGAGTCTTGAGTATCATCGTACTCATTGAAACCACTTGTATAATAAATATATATTTATTATAAATATTTTTCATAATAATATCATTATATCTAATTGTATATATGGTTTAATTATGACCTTATATTACCTTCATGTTTACCATCAAATGTTAATGTTTCACTCCGAATACTATTCTCTTTGTTCTTCACATTGTATTAATTTGTTATATCATTGGTCCTTGTACATATATCATGATTTCAGAATTTTAATTAGGATATAAATATCATTAATATCAGGTATATTTCCATTATAATAATACATAGAATATAGATGTTTGAAATGGAATACACCATTCTTAGATATGGAAATCCATATGTTTGCCTGAATGATATTTTTGTTTAATTGTCAGGTTGAAGGAATGAAATTCAAATACAACTATATGTATATGTATATATATATATATTATTAATATAGATTTATTATATCATATATATAATATATATTCACTTAATCCATCATTAATACATTCCATGTAGTGTTTAAATGAATCGCATCGCTTTGTGGGGGTGGCAGTCCACACTTCCTCAAATAAGATTATCGTATTAACCCAACATGGAAAAAATGACAATCTATTTAATATAAAATTACCATATAATAAAATAGGTTTGAATATAAATATTTAAATATTATTTAACCACTAAATATTTTATGTCCTTCCATGAAGGGGGTAATGGAAAAAGAAAAAAATTATTTATGAATTCGATTAACCCACATTACTAGGGAAAAAATTGTTTTTTGTATAAGAGGATGTGATAAAAAACATGTATTTTAGACATTCCATTAAAAATATAACACTAAATTATAATCTTTATTAATTATTAATCATTAATTAATGGATAAAGGAGTATAATAGGAAGTAGAAAAAGAATATAAATTAAGATAGGTATATTAATAAAATTATTTCTCAAATAATAGCCCCTTGAAGGACCCTTGAGGTTCATGGATTTGGTATTTTGGTGAGACAATAAGATCTCGGAAGTATGGGAGAGAGAGGAGGAGAATTTTTGGTGGATATATTATGATCTAAAATTGTTTTTAGTTTAAATATGGAGGTTGGGTGTCATATTTATACTTGAGGAGAGGTAAGTTGAAGTTAATAATTTATTGATTATTTTATATTAAAGATAACCACATTGAGGTAGCATTAATTTCAAATAATTATACTTTAATTTAATTTTGTGTATTTTTTTAGGGTCAAGACACACATCAACCTAATATTAAATTTCACATTTTTTTCATTATGTTATTTTTTACCTTTTATCTTTAACCCCTTTCAAAATTTTACCTATACAATGGTAAATAATTATTTTTCCATGGTAAATTTTTTATACCTAAAAATTAAAATAACCTTAAAACCTAATTTGGGCCTTATAATTCCACATATGGAGTCCATTTTATCTAATTAAACTCACATAGTTATAAAAATTATATTTAAATTCAATTCCAGAGACAAAACAAATAAGAGGGTTTTCAAAGTTAAACGTTCCAATGTTTGAAATGTTTTTATATCTAATTTCAATGTGAAATTGATTCCAAAGACCAAGATTGGATTGATTTAAAAAAATTATCAAATTAAACTTCAACACCAATTCTGAATAATGTTTTACCTTATAAATAAATTAGATGAAAATATAGTTTTTATTTAAAATCCATTATTTCTAACTTATTATTAAAAATTTAAACCTTATAGAAAAATACTAATAATTTACCCTCACCAAATTTTAGTGTTTATATTTCAATTATGATATTTATTTTTTAATATTATATCCATAAAGTCATCAAAATATGTATTTAAAATGGATTATTTATTGAATGGTGGTAAACTACATTAATACAAATATTGGGATTTATGTGTTAAATTGGTTTTATTATTATCTAAAGCTTATAAATTATATATAATGAATATAAAAATCATTTAATGGAACATACAAATTTATATTACATTAAAATTACTAAATATTTTTAATTAATTTTATTTATCTGTATTAAAACAAATTGTGATCTTAATGATTGTTTTATATATAAATACTCCATTTATATTCAAGTGGTTCATATATTAATTTCAAAATATTTTTTTTCTATACAATTAATTTTATATTTTGTAGAAAACATATATTAATATATGATGGATAAAAATATTCATAAAATATAATTTAATGTCTATGATATATTATATTTTAATAATAAATTATTGTTCGATATGCCTTAGTAATGCATGTTACAAAAGACATTGAGGAAAGTCTTTGTTGCGTGTAATGAAAGATAAACTCAATTGTCTATATAGAGAAAGATAAAATTTATTTTTTATTGTTAATTTAATCCAGACATAGTTCTTTAATATAAAATAAACTATTTTAAAGGTTACATGAAATGAGAAATATCAATTTGATTAAATCAATTAGAAAAAAATAATTCACAAAATCTTGAGGTGATACAATTGTGGTCTTAAAAAACATTAAACTATTCTCCATAAAGGTAATTCCAAACCACTCATAAGAATTTTCATCCTGTCTTCATGTTAAAGGTAATGTGTTAGATAATTATTCTCATTTGGCCTATATTTACTATATCCATAGGCAACGGCATGATTTACTTATATAATAATGCATCCCAAACCTGAACATAATGCATCACAGGAGACCACATAACCCTACTCAGTCTTTGGAAGTTTCATCATCCGTGCAATCATCAAAGGAAGTTTCAGGTCAAAAAACGAACGTCGACATTTTTCATTCCAAAAAAACATTACTCCCTTCAATGTTAAGGAAGTCATTGGGGAATCCAACATTGAAATTTCCATAATGAGCCGGGGATAATGCCCATCTAGAGCCAAGAAATTTCAAGTCATAAAAACATTTTATGGTTGTCCCATGACATAACATCCATCAAAATTTTAGGATCAAATTGAATTCCATGTTTTGAAACCAAATATACCAATAATTTCACTTCCTGAATATAGAAATAAAATTTGTAAATCCTGAAAAAAATTCGGTAATTTATCCATAAACTCATAATGGTTCATATAAAATGCACATTATCCTCTTCGAACAAAGAGTAAACAAGTATGCCATCTAAATATAATACCATGAAGGTATTTATATACACATAGAAAATCCAATTCATCAAAACCATAATGATTTTTGGAGAATTGTTAGACCAAAGTGAATAATAAGGTATACATAGTGACTATACCTTCTAGGAAAGATGCTTTTCAAAATTTCAGATTCTTCTATCCTTAACTCAATGTAACTAGACAGAAGATCAATAACTGAGGACCACTATTCCCATTTCAAAATAATAAAACAAATCATAGATACTTGTTGAATGATAATTTTGTTTACCTTTACTAGATTGATCATTATATAATAAACACATAGGTAATGTGAACTATTATAACTCTTAGAAAAGTGAACTTGTCCCAACCAAGGTGATAGGATATGGCATAATGCCTTTCTCAAGAAGATCGTCCAATTGGGTTATCATATCTTTCATTTTATCAGCTTATATGAGGTGGAAGGGAATCTAAACTTGTTGAATATAAGGCATAAAGTAAATGGAAAACTAATCCTCCCTTAGTAGTAGACAATACTAGATGTCAGAAAGAAACACATCTGAAAAATAAACAATCACTAGAGGGAGATCACTTCTCAAATATTTCCACTCCATAACAAAGGAAAAAACAAATATAACTTTCCAAAAATCTGGTTTAAAATGTCCGACTCTACTCATCTATGGGTACCATTATCCTTAGAAGTCATAGAACATGCCATTATGTATAGTGAATGAGATTCTTCTAAGATAACATTCAATCTATGATTTATTAAAAATTATCTAATCCATCTTCAATATTAAATCAAGATAATTCATGTCGTGAATTAGAACATTCAAATAAATCTAAATATATGATAGAGATCAAGTGCATACTAGACTATGGAGACCCTTCTTGCGCTTTACACCAAGGGGTGTAGTAATATCCATTTCACAGTAAAAAATAAACATTAGAATATTTAGATGATTAATATTATGTGTTGAAATAAATTAATTATATTCACCTGTATCAAATAGAGAAGTCACTAATGATGATAATATAGTAATAGTACCTCAAATGGTTGCTGGACTTATATCCGCCTCCTCTGGATAATCATCCTCTATGTGAATAATATTTATTTCATATGCCTCTGGATGGAACCCTATTGAATGTGAATTATTTGATTACCTCATAGTTTTAGGATGATTTTATGATCTTGTTTCACCACACTCAGTAGAATAAATATGCCATAATATTTATAAGATCACTAAATTTATGCAGGGGCCACTTATCGTGGGTGGCTCAGTAAAAAACCTTTTGGATTTTCCATGATTTCCACACTGTTATCAAACCAAATGTCCTCTTCTAAGAACATAAAGATGACTTGGATGACGCTACTATAGAGTAATACAATGAGGACCATCATGCTTCCATTTTCCCTTGAAGGAACTCTCGCTAAAAATGTGAGAAAAAAATATACTTATAAACCTGAATTTTATGCCATGTCCATCTTGAACATTATCATTCTATCTAACATTTAAAAATAAGATGGAATATTTAGTTAGAGAACCTAAGAATAAATATCTGCTAAAAGAACCAATATAAACCACAAATGGGCCATAAATCATTTAGAATGAATACTTAACTGGGGTTTCAAAATACCTTTGATCTTATGATAGTGTTTAATATTCACTCATTATATTTTTGGATGTTCATCAAATTATATTATTGTATTGTGATTTATCAAGGTGATTAATCATATTTTGGG
Organism: Viscum album; assembly: GCA_963277665.1. Lineage (NCBI taxonomy): Eukaryota > Viridiplantae > Streptophyta > Magnoliopsida > Santalales > Viscaceae > Viscum > Viscum album. The sequence continues at coordinate 471,840,744 of OY728141.1, read as the reverse complement.
AGATGCTTCTCTTTGTTGATGTATATGTGACCTCTAGTTTTAAAATGTGGTTAATAATGAAAAATATATATGGGAATAATTAAATTAAAATGTTAAGGATTTCAGTTGAATGTTATGAATTTATATTTGATGTTAAAATATTATTTAATGTTGATGTTATAGAGGTAATTTGGGATATGGGGTTATTTATTTTTAAACAGTTCTAAATAGAGCAATTAGAGTTATTGGGGATGTTTTAGGGAAAATATATTACTTTGTGACATGATTTTTTATATAATTTGGATATTATTTAACCTTATGCTAACCTATTTGTCCATTTAAATTTTTATACATTGGTGGAACATCTTACATTCTTTTTTTCATACATGATATGTTAAAATATTTTTAGTTAACCATCCATGAAGAATTAAAATGGAAAACCTATTGATTAGAGAAAAAATGAGAATATTTTGGACATTTATTAATGGTTGAAATTATTCATGTAATTTAATTATTTTTTCATGCGTTATTAGTCTAGATGCTAATATAGTTCCAGATCTCCTGGGAAAAGTATCATGAAAAAAGGGTTGTATTATTGTCCTCAATTTTGATGAGTTGATTGTATTTTTAATACCTCATTGATTTATCTTTTTCTATTTGTTATTTTTCTAATTATCATTCAAATTATTATGATTAATGTTCTCTACCACTCTCCATAATTATCCAAACATTATTATTTTTATCCATTATAATATTTCCAATTTCCAATAATTTCCACCTACTCAGAAATGATGTAATGTAATATTTGAGATCACCATTTTATTTCTCATTCCCCCATTTCAAGAGAAATTTTTATTAAATATTATTAGTATATTTTTTTGAAACAAATATTATATAAATAAATATCAGTTTGTTATATAGAACAAGTTTATATTTTTATGACACAATTTATTAATGGGGGTATAATAAAACACCTAGATTTTCTACAAAGCAACATGTTCATTACCATATAACATCAAATATAAATAAAAAAAGAAATATTATTATTTTATTATTATTAGTACATTGGTGAATTAATTATGGTTTTTAATAACACTAGAATATATTAACATTTTGATAAATTTATAAATATTTTATTGTTTCCATGAATAGTAAAACATTTTAATTTTTATTTGAAACTTTATTATTTTAAAAAATTTATAATGTATGTTTTGGTTTTAAAATAGAGTCAAAGTATCATTAGTTCACATATATTATTATTAATCAAATAGGGTTCATTAAAATTAATTTTATTATTCTATTTGGTTTAAAATATTTATATATGTAAAATAATATTTTTTGAAAAACTGTTTTTTAATTTTTTTTATATTCAATATAAAATAAATTCCTCTACTTATAGAAATTGAACCCTAAAAAATGAATTCCACATTTTTAATTAGGATTTTTAAATTTTCAAAATAGGTCCCTTTAATTTTTATTCATTATAAATTCTACCCATATTAAATATTGTCACTTCGGTAATGGTAAAAAAAAGAAATTAGGGATAAAAAATATGATTATAGAGTAAAATAGATATAAAACAAGATATTACACTATTTTATTTCTAGGGTTCATCCAATTTCAACCTTTTATCTAATATATGTTCTGTCAATAAGGTTTCTTTATGACATTTCCATTCTCCTATGATTTTAAAATCACAATCAAATTATCTTAAGGCGGATCATATTTCCATACAGATTGTTTTCATAAGGAATGTTTCCATTATATATATAAAATTTTATCATTACCATTGTTTTTATTGTCTCATTTTATAATATCTCAAAATCAAATTCATTTTATTTCAAAATTGTAAAATCTAAAACCTCAAAATCTTATAATTCCTTAGATATATAGTGTTCTGCATTTAGAATCTTAATTATATAAAATTTAGACTCATAATTCTCTGAAATTCAGACTCTGAATTCTATGAAATTATAGACTCTGAATTCTTTGAAATTCAGACTCAGAATTTTCTAAAATTCAGACTATGAATTTCTCATAATTTAGACTCTGAACTCTCTGAAATAAAAACAATTAATTCCTCAGAATTAAGAAGAATTCAGAATCTAAATTCCTCTAATTATAGAATCTTAATTCCTTAGAATTGAGGTTATGAATTCATTGAATTTAGAATTTAGAATATTTAGAATTCAGATTCTGAACTTGTTGAAAAATAGAATCTGAATATCAATGCCTTGTATATTATTATTGTTTATATTATTAGACATCAAATTCTATTTTTCTGTAACTCCATAAATTATTATTTAGCTTTGAATCTTCTTTTTTTTACACATAGTATTATGATAAAATATTATTGTACTATCTGTTTTTAACCAACCATTGGTTGAGAGACACATGTATAGGTACATATGAGATTCATGGAAATATGTGGCCATTAGAGGAGAGATCTGACTATTGCTGTTTTTCCTATAAATAGGAGCTCATTTGAATGAGATCAAAACTGTTCCATTAGTCTAGATATTACATGTGGTTAAGTTATTTCTTTGGAGAGATACTCTCATGATTTGTGTGGATATGAACTAGTTGTTCATCCTGCTTCATGCGAATCTGATTGATGTTGAATAAAATCAAGGGATTCTTGGGATTGAAAGATAGAGGTGCCAACTAACATAAAGATCACAACTTGTGGGGATATCTAGACAGAATCTGATATTCCTATAGAGGTCTTACCCTGGGGTGGTTAAGACAAACATTCCAGAAAGTATAAATCAAGGGACCTTTATCTAAGTTTGATGGATACCCAACTCTTTGGGTTAAAAGATTTCCTACTTGTTACATGATTTTTTTCAGGTTTTTAGCTGTATTTTTACAAAGAAAGAAATTATAACTTTATTATAATTTCTTGTACTTTTATTTACTTTGATAAGTAATATTCTATACACTTTAAGGTTGAATATATTTATAAGTAAACATTTCTTGTGTTTTATTTCTGGAACAATATTTCTAGAACCTAAGAAAGGTTTTTTCATATAACTATTTTAGGGATAGTGAATTTACCTTATTTAACACTATTAAACATAGTTTTCCTTAATGTTAAAAATGAATGTTTTTAATTATACAATTTACCTCTCTTGTAATTGAGAACCTACATATACTATTTTGATCCTATAATTGGTATCATAGGAGGTATATGAAATGATTATACTCAATCATATGTTTTATTTTTCATGATTCATCTTCTTTCTTAAATTTTCTTGTCAATTTTTTTCTTATATATTTTTATCTTTGTAAATAAACATTTATTACTTACATGTTTCATCGGAACAATATTTTATTATAAAATTACATGTTTGAATTCTGGTTCTATTGATAATATAAATCCTAATAGACCAATGGTTTTTTATGTTAATGATTATACGGACTGGATAGATAGAATGAAGACATTTTTCATTAACACTAGAGTATACATTTTTTTCATGCTTACTAGAGATTAAAAAATTCTAGAAAAGGAATTCAAAACCGTTTCAAAACAAGAAAAATAATAATATCAACTAAATTAAAAGGTACACAATACATTGTTACGTTTTATGCCCAAATATATTTAATTTCAAATATCATCCTTTGAATCTACCAACTGAATTTCGTTGAAAATTGAAGTTACACATTTTGGGACTTCTATAGTGATTGAGACTAGAAGAGCTATACTGATAGCAGAATATCAAGTATCTCAATTTCCATATAGAGAACATGTTTGTATGGTTCAAAAATAATTTATGACCATTCTCAACGGTCAAAAATCTATGGAGGAGAAAGATTTAGATGATGAATCTCTTGTGGACATGATAATTGACATCATTCCAAATGAGTGGGAATAAAAAAAGACAGTTATTGATGAGAATAAGAAATTATCTCAAATTATGCTAGATGGAATTTTAGGAACTCTCCTTCAACATGAGACCTAAATTATATGAGACGATGATGTGAATAAATAGAACAATGGAAATGGAAGTTTAGCCTTTACTTATACTAATGTCAAGACACCAGAAAGGGTTAAAATCTCTAATCCAAATAAAGTCATTGTTTTATCTAAGTCTAGTGAAAGTGATCATTCAGAGAATGAGTTAGCTAATATTGATCTAAGGATGAAAAAAATATTAGGAAAGAAATACTTTTAGTATAGATATAAAAAGAAATAAATAAAGGGAAAGAATTATTCGAAAGACCCTTGTAATGAATGTAAAATAGTTTGACACATTAGGCCAGATTTTCCCATGCATTAGAGAAAAGATAGAAATGAAAATTACTCTGAGAGGAATAGAAAGATTTATTTTAAGAATAATGCTAAAAAATGTTTTTAAATAAAATTAAAAATGATGTGCCAGTAGTGGTGACCCATATGATTAATCCTCTGTGTATGAATCTACTAGTTAGTCGAATTTTGAACTACTAGCCAAACTACCCAGTGAAAATAATTTTCTAATGGACAAGGTAAAAAATTATGAATCTATTACCAATGTATCATTTAATCCAAATTCTACTGATGTTAATTTTTTTATGTCTTCAGATGAATAATCTTATTCTGATTAAGATAACTCTTTATAGTCTTTTTAATAATTATCTAGGTTTTCCCAACTTCTTGAAATGATAATTCTAAACTCAAAAAATAACATGAGAAGAAAAATTCTAGAATTTATGTTTTACTAAATAAGTATCAAATCATTTTAAATATCTTGATCAAAAAATTTTGTTTTTGAATGTGATTAAAAAAACAACAAGTAAGATAATTTCGAGAAGGATAAAAATTTTAAGTATCTTGAAGATGCTATTTCCAATAAAAATATTTCATAAAATAATGCTAGTTCAAAATATAATAACATTGAGGATAATAACTTTTTTATTAAACTAAATTCAGAAATATTTTTCATAAGGTAATGTGTGTCAAACATTACCACTAGTAAGGAAATAATTGACAAGATATACTATCAAATTCATCCTTTATGGAATCTTTCTGGATTTGGTTATACCTATTCAAAACCTATTTTTAATAATTTTTATTTTGTTCCCAAAAGTGCTCTAATTTTTAATAAATGTTTTTGTGATAGAAATGGGAAGAAAAATTTTTCTCTGAAAAATAATTAATCATTATTCTTTCATAAATTGTTTTTTTCTAAGATAATGTGGATTCCTAAAATCTTGTTTTTTGAAATTTTTATATTTAGTTAAGTTTGATTCCGAAAGTATAACACTTTTATTTTGAGGAGAATAAAGAATTTAACAACATAAATACATGGTACATAGATAGTGGACGTTCCCAGTATATTACCGGTAACAAAAACTTCTTTGAAAAGATTATCACAACAAAAAGAGAAAAAGTAACATTCATAGATATTGCTTAGGCAGAATTTGTTGGTATAAGTAACATTGTTCTTCTTAAAAAACATTTATTTGAAATGTTTTATTTGTTAAAGGTCTTTAGCACAACCTCATTAGCATAATATAATTGCGTGGTGATGGTTACATGGTGAATTTTAGTAATTATAAATTCTTAGTACACAATTCCAAGGATGTGTTTATTATTTCATCCCACAGGCAAGATAATGTATACACACTAAACATATAATACCTTAAGAGCCAAGATATACCTTCCCTTAGTGCAATGGAAGATAAATATTGGTTATGAAATTGGAGTTTAGGATAGTGTAACCTTAGGAACCTATGCAATCTATTAATGAAATTACATGTTAAGGATATATTGGATCATATATTTGATTATTCCGACGTTTTTGTTCCTTAACAATATGGAAAGAGACATAAATCACGTTTTAAATAAATCAGAGAAGTCTCAACCTCTGATTCATTAATATTAGTGCATATTGTACTTTTTGGTCCAACAAAAACTGGAAGTATTGGATGAAAATATTATGTATTTCTTTTCGTTGAGGATTACACTACATTTAGGTGGGTCTAATTTCAAACAAATAAATCATAAGAATTTTCTTACATGAAAACTATTAGAGACCATGTTAAAAATTATAAAAACTATCTTTTGATAACTATTGATAATGATCATGGATGACAATTTCAAAATTCATATTTTGAAACATTTTGTAGTAAGAAAGATATTACTCATAACTTTTCATCTCCAAGAACTCCTAAAAAATAGTGTTATTGAAAGAAGAAATAAAAATATTACAGTGATAACTAGAACCATTTTGAGTGAATATTATATTTCTAAATAATTTTGGATGAATCTCTTAGTACAACTTTTTATTCTATAAATTGAGTTTTAATCAGACCATTTCTTATCAAAACACCTTATGAATTGTGTAACGGTAGAAAACCTGGACATTATTACATCAATGCATTTGGTTTCAAAGTATTAATCCTGAATACTAAAGATAAATTACATAAATTTTTATCCAAATCATATAATGGAATTTTCCTAGGATACTCCACAACTACAATGTCTTATAGAGTTTTTAATAAAAATACTTTTACTGGTGAAGATACATTGCATGTTATATTCGACGAAACTGATCCTTTTGTTTTTAAACAAACCCAACCTATATATTCAGGTGTGTTTTAAAAAACTGATGATCGTCCTTTGATAGAATATTATTCTAATAAGAAAAATGATCAACAAAATATTTCTAAAGCATTTACCCTAGATTATTTACTACCATATGTTGGTAAAATGGTTTTACAAAACCCAAATTAGTTGTTTCTTAAGAATCGTCCAAGGGATAATATCATTAGTGATGTAAATCAACCTCTAAGGAATATAAGTTCCTTTTGAAATGAAATATAACATCTATAATTTCATTCCCAATTAGAATTAAAAAACACTTATGAATATTTAGGTGATGATTATTGGATAAAATCCATGCAATATTAGCTAAATGAATTTGAAAGGAACAATTTCTGGACCTTGGTTAAAAGAACTAGGGAAATTTCTATAATTGGAGTAAAATTGGTCTTCAAAAATATGTGTGATGAAAATTTAATCATAGTAAGAAATAAACCTAGATTAGTTGATAAAGTCTATAATCCACATGAAGAAATAGACTATGAAGAGAAATATTCTCCAATATCTAGACTTGAATCTATTCTCTTTTTAGTTGTTTTACAACATTTTTAATTTCAAACTTTTTCAAATGGTTGTAAAGTGTGATTTTCTTAACGGATATGTTCAAGATGAAGTTATGTTAAAAAAATTCTTGGTTTTTATGAAAAAAAACATCCTTATCATCTTTTAAAAAATACCAAAGCTTTTTATGGACATAAAAAAGCACTTAGTGCCTGGCATGATAAAAGTACAAGATTTTTGTTACAAAACAATTACGTTAAGGGAATGACTAATCCAACTCTTTTTATAAAAAAACAAAAGAAAAATGTTTTGATTGTTCAAATTTATGTTGATAATATTATATTATGATTCAACTCAGAAATAATTAATAGATTGATTTTTAAATCTAATGAAATCTATGTTTGAAATGAGTATGACGGGTGAGTTAACATTTTTTGAAGGATTTAAAATTTCTCAAAAACTAGAAGAAACATTTATATCACAACATAGGTATATTTATGATGTTCTTAAAAAGTATGTATATGACAATACTAAAAGTAAATGTACTCCAATCGGTACCTCAAAGTCTATTGATCTTTATAAAGATGGGAAACCAGTATATCAAACATCATTTATAAGTATGATTGGATGTTTACTATACATGATAGCTAGTGGTCCAAACTAAATGTTTTTAGTATTCCTATGTTAATTAAATCAATCTAATCCAATGGAATCCCATTAAATAAAGTGAAACAAATTTTTTCTATTTAATGGGAACCATGGATTTATGACTTTTCTGTACTTATAGAATTGATTTTATTTTAAAAATATTTTCGGATGCTGATTTTGGTGGATGTAGAAAAGATAGGAAAAGTACATATGAAACATGTCATTTCTTAGGATATTAATTAGTTTCTAGGTCATGAAAAAAGCAACACTCTACATCACTTTCCACTACTGAGGAATAATATGTAGCAGCTAGAAGTTGATGTGCCCAACTGTTGTGGATGTAACATACCCTCATAGAATATGGCATAAGGTTTACAAAAACACAAATATTGTGGGATAATATTAGTTCCATTTCACTAAGAAAAAACCATGCAGGTCACTCTCATGAAAATCACAAAGATATTAGGCATCACTTTCTTAGGGATCACATTATAAAAGGATATATCATTCATTAATTTATTGGAACACAAGATCAACATCCTGATATTTTTAAAAATTCATTACATTCTGATCGATTTTTATACATTAAACAAAGTATAATAATGATAATCGTAAGGTAATATTCCATATTAACTTTTTGTTGAAAACTATCTCCTTTCATTGAGGGACTCATTTTCAAAGGGGTAGTATATTTTCCTATAACCCATTTTTTTTAAAATCAATTATTTTTTCATAATAAAAATCTTCTATAACTCAATTTCCAAAACTCAAATGTTCTTTTACATAAAAATGATTCTAGTTTCAAAAAAATCCTTTCCATTATTAATTTTTTTGGAACCTATTGTTCTTTATGAAGAATTTTCTTTATTACAAATAAGTTTTCCTAGAAATTCAGATGGTATTTTCCTTACATGAATTATTATAGTCAAATTTTAACTTGTTGGTATTTTTATCTTGTTTTAAGAATATTATTTTCTAGATTCACTTTCTTTAAATCCAAATTTTAACGTTAAGAAACCTCAAATGATCAAAACCTACCAAATTATACATCAAAATTAATCTCAACTGTCAGATCAGATCATTCTTGTTTCAACGATTGGATCAATTTGGGAATTCGATCCTTCACATAAATGCCTATATAAAGGTACCCCTATTCTTTGCCCCATCTTAGTTGTCATGATTTTTCGATCAAAATCTATGCCTATCTTCAAAAGGTTCATTCCACATTTCTGAGTTTCCTTAGATTACAAATATATTTGGAAGTCTCTCTTGAGAATAAAATGCATTTAGTCAGGAAAATCCACGAATGGAAAATTAACAGAGAAATGTTAGTAGATCCTAGGTTCGTTGAAATGTATAATTCTCTCATTACGCAAAATATTAATATGAATGGATGGGAGAGTCTCTGCATAGCCAAACCGAAATGACATGATCTAGTTTACCCAAAATTAAATGTTGAGTTCTACGAGACAATATGTTTTTTAGTGAAGGTGGAAGAGACATGTTTTTGTGAAATAGTTATGGGAAAACCTATTCCCTTCCCTTCCCTAAGGAAGAAACTATCATTTGAATACCATATGATGGAGAAGTAATTTTTTCCACCTATAAGTTACAAGATGAATCTATATGTTTTGAGAAGGATAAAACAATAGAGTGCCTCAAACTCAAAGAAGAGAAAAGACCAAAGATAATCGTCTATCAACAAATTATAGGATTTTAGGATTATGGGTTCTAGGTTTTCTAATTATTAGAAAAAAAATACAAGGAATCCATAAAAAAGTGACATCTATATTCTGAATTTTATGGTAACCAAGAGGAAGATAAACCTGGTTAAGTATGTCATGCTGACGATTTCCAATATCAACAATAGAACTCTCAAATCACATAAAATCATGTATCCTACAATTCTATCTAAGATTATAGTCAAATTCATAGAGTTGTTAAAAATCTCATGCAGTTATATGATAAGAACATTCATGATCTTGCTGTTGAGTGATGATACGTTGAGGAGGATGAAAGTTTGTTTTAATTGTAAATCCAGAGAATTTTATGACTTATCAAAAAGTGAGATCAAATGATTAGCTAAGAATGAGGAAGTAGAATTTAATTCCAAGAAAGTACCAAAGAGGATAATGTATAATGAACTGAGAATCAAAGAGAATCCTTCAATTCTAGAAATTGAGTCAGCACCCCCAAAGACAAAGAAGAGAAAATATTTTCCTGATGAAGTTGTAGATAAGTGGAGAGAAGAGAAAAGGAATAAAAATGAATGTGATCCTAGGTTTTTACTAGATCTAAAAGAGGAAAAATCCTTAATGTTAATACTACTGAAGGGCTAGAGACAAAATAAAAGGTGAAGAAACAAAAGCAGAAAATTTATGATGATGAGATTGTTTAAGAACTTATCAAGGTTACTAATAAATCCTCTAAACAGATTCATGTACCAGAATATTTTCTCAAAGAACCAGTACTAGTAGAGACTCCAGGAAAGATTATCAAAATTACAGAACCAGATGTGTAGGAAGAGATTATTTAGGAAGATGAAGAAGAAGAAGAAATATAAGAATAAGGAAATGAGATTGAGGATGTGATTAGATGTGTTAAATAATATCAAGATAAGGGAAGCCCTTATGAAAATCATTTAATCCAGACTTCCCATACTGATTCAAGAAAACGAGTTTCACAGGGAAAAGAGGATGATGGTCTGGAATAGTTTAATAACCCTAATGATGATGAAATCTACAATCACGACATCATTCAACCTAATGATATTATATCATATGCTGAGAAAGAGAAAGTTAGTGAAGATAAAATCGTTCAAGTCTCAAATATTGATCATGAATCTCCAAAGGCTGCTTAGACTATTTCCAATGTAGAAAAAGGATAGCAAGTGATTGTTGAGTCACCTAAGAAAGCCGTCGTGGTTAAAAAGGATATTGGTGGTTAATACAAGAGGAAGGCTATAGATATAAAAAATGAATATTCCCCTACATGGGAATCAGATTCCAAATCATCTGAAATGGGTCAGGACATTATTGTGCAGTCTCTGACGAAATTAGTAGATATCAGTCCCTTGTTTCCGAGTATTGACTCAAGGTGTTAGCTGCATCAATACTTATATAATCATAAGACATAATATGTAATCATGCCCATGGAAAAATTCATCAAGCAAGTGGTTCATTTGAAAACATTCTATATTGGGTTTGATTCACACATAAGGTTATGTAATGAGATTACAAAGTGGTCCATGAAAATTATTGATGATCTAAGAATTCTTGATTACTTTCAAGATTCAGTAAAGTATGCTTTTGATAGAGCATATGAGAGGATGAAATATCTTAGAAAATGTTTCACTGTGAAGATGATCCTAAAACAAGTAGTCTGGAAGCGGGAAGAAAAAGATCTGAATGGGAAACTAAATTCAGTAACTTTGAATTTGAAAAGAGAAAGGGATATCAGAATAGAGTTTGAATAAATCTTCAGCCAACAAGAAGAGATAATGAAGTCTCAGGAAGAAATCCTTAAGTCTCAGAATGAAAAGATCAAGGCTTCAAAAAAGAAAAATCAGAATTAGGAAATCTGGCTCAAGCTCTTTAAAGAAGGTCATATAGAGCATAAGAAACTGAAGACTATTGTGAATAATATCATGTAGAAGGAAAAAAGAAGGATGATTATTTTTATCTAAATGATTCCAGCCTTTTTTTTATTTCTTTTCATGTACCAATTTTTACAATCACAACGAAAATTTGATTGTTCTTCATTTATTTTGTTGTGTAGTTCTAATCTTTCCGGTATCATTTTTTTCCATTCTCTCTATTCCTTTTTGAAAATCACAAAAGGGGCGAAATGAATGATAAAATGAATACTAAGTATGATGAATAGAATTCCCTATATAAGGGGGAGTTTACTTAAAGAATTCTTTTATATGCATGAAAAAGTAATATTTCTCTAAGGAAGTCAACAATATCATCCTTAAGGATATCAAAACCTAAGTGGGTGTTAGTATTATTCAAAATGACTCATAAGTGAAGGGAGATAAGTTTTATTTTAATAATCATAAAACAAAATCTTATTTCTTATTTTTTTATGGTTGTTTGTGCATTCCAAAATGGGGGAGATTATTGAGTCAAAAAGGTTTCCTTATGAATTTTACATTCCTATATTTTTTGAAAATCACAAACACTTTATGTTAAGGCAAATCATATTTCCCAAAGGTTTATTTTAATAAGGAAATTTCCATTCCCTGAAGAAAATTGTATCCTTACCTTTGTTTTCAATGTCTCATTTTATAATCTCTCTAATTCAAACTCATTTTTTTTCTAAATAAAAAATTTGGATTTGTATCTAAAACCCCAAAATCTTATAATTCCATGGATATATAGTGTTCGGTTTTTAGACTCCAAAATCATTGAAATTCAAATTCTGAGTTCTCTAAAATTCAGACTCCAAATTATTTGAAATTCAGACTCTGAATTCTATGAAATTCATACTATGAATTCTGTGAAATTCAGCCTATGAATTTTTAGAAATTTACATATTGAATTCTATGAAATTTAAACTTTGAATTCCTCATAATTCAAACTCAATATTCTCTAAAATTCAGACTCTGATTTTCCTAGAATTAAGACTCATAATTACTCAGAATTAAGAAACAAAAATCCTCAGAACTATGACTCCGAATACCTCAAAATTATGACTCTGAATTCCTGAAGATTGAGATTCTAAATTCATTAGAATTCAGACTCCATAATCTTTAGAATTTAGATCCAGAATTTTGGTAAAATATAATATGAATATCCCTGTCTTAAATATTCTGAATTTTTATATTATTAGACTCCAAAATATATTTTTCCTTAAGACTCTGGAAATTCATATTTATCTTCAAAACTTATTTTTATTTAGACAAATTATTATTATGAAACGATATCATATAATATGTTTCTAACACACCAATGGTTGAGTAAAAAGTGTACATACCCCTCCGAGATTCAAGAAAAATATGACTTTTGGAGGAGGGAGCTGACAATTTGAGTTTTTCCTATAAATATTATCTCATTTGAACGAGCTCAAAACCACTCCATCATTGTAGAGATTACATGCTATGAAATGATTTCTAGAGAGAGTGACTCTCATGCTTTGTATGGATCTGGACATCTTTTTCAGCTTGCTTCATGCGACTCTGATTGTTACTGAGTATAATCGGGGGCTTTTGAGGATATGAAGATAGAGGATCCAACTACCTTAAAGATCGAGGTCTTTTAGTAACAGTAAGACAGATTCCGATATTCCTTTCGAGGGATTACCCTGGAGTGGGTAAGACATAATTTCCCAAATTTATTAATCAGGGGACATTTATCAATTGTTGTTGGATACCTTACACTTTGGGTTAAAATATTTCATACTTCTTACTTTCTTTATTTCATGTTTTATTTCCACTGTAATTTTATAAAAGAATAATTTAAAACTTTCCTAAACATTATTGTACTTTTATTTAATCTGATAAGTAAGATTATATACGATTTAAGGTTTCTTGTTTTGGTAATTAAATAATTCTTATGTTTCAATCCCGAAACCATATTTCCAGAACCTAAGAAAGTTTGTCTCATAGAACTATTTGAGGGATTGTCAATTTACGTTGTTTAAATTTTTTTAACATTGATTTCTTTAAGGATAAAAAATGAATGTTTTTAAACAAACAATTCACCTCCGTTTGAAACTAGTAATCTAAATATACCATTTACATCCTATAATATATATCCTCTAAGTTCTATTTTTCTTGAATTATGACCATTATATAGTTTTTTTAAATTAATTAATACAAAATTTCACTCCCTTTAAATTAATATCTATAACATTTCAACATATGGATAAAAAGTGAATATTTTCTGTTATAAATATTTATATGAAATATGGATTAATTCTTTTATTTAATTTTAATTTATTATTCATTTTTATTTATTGAATTAGTACCTTAAATTTTTACACAACACATATAATTTATTTATTCAGTTAATAGAAAACTGTAATAAATGTTTTGAAAATTATTATGAGTAATATATTTTTGATAAATTATTATCTTCTATGAATTTTAAATAAAAAAAAATATATTATCGATATATTAAAATATAATATTATAATTATTTTATTATCATTATGTTTTATATGTCGATGTAAATGAGAAGTTCCAAATATGACACAAATAAAATTTTACAATTTCAAATAAGTATTAATTGATTTAAAATTCATAAAATTATTAAATTATTAGTAGTTAATGGGGTATGGTTGAAATATCATATATTTACAAATTAGGTGTCACATCCCTTATTATGGTAATATTGGTGACCCTGTAATTGTAAGAAACATTGAAATTGCGGTTATTTTCAAAATGGTTAAAGTTATATTAAAATAAAAGGATATGTGTATAAAAATAAACTACACGAGTAAAATTGTTATAGGATGACATAATTTAGCCTCATACACATAATATATTTATATCATATTAGTATTAATCCTTTCCTTCATGAAAAATAATTTATATTAATTTTATGGATTCACTAATTCCTAGAGTACCACTTCTATCACTTATAAAAAGACATTTATTCTCTTATATTCCTCACATAGTTTCAGAATTCAAGAACATTAAATGTATACATTAATAAAAACCAATAATCCATCAAAACATCCTAAATATTATTTCTTTCAAAAAACCCATCCGTTCAATATTTAAGATGAAATACAAAAGTTGTTTCTCAACAAAGAAGTATAACTCTTAACTATCAATTTTCAATTTTATTTTTACTATAACTCATATAAATCCATGTCATACCATTTTAAATGACTAATTATGTTTCTCAAATATGATTAATATTATTATTATGACTTAAAACCCATTAACCACTTCCTTACCATCCATTGGAAAATGATTATTCCGCTCGTGTGTACGTGTTGACTACCACATCCACAAAGCTATATAATTAATTTTTAATTTAAAATTTATATTTACTTTAATAAAGATATATTAAATTAATATATTTTATATTTATCATGTACTAATTAATTGAAAATGTTTAAATATTATACAATATTATTTCTTCCCATATGTAAAATAGTGATCAGTGTGTTCATACATACACATTTCCAACAATCTCCATAAAAGATGTAATTCATTATTTATATCCATATATTCTAAAGCATATTAAATAAATATATATAAATACATATTTCTATATTATATTATATTAATAATATTAAAAAAATTTGTAATATGATGTAAACATGATTAGTGTACATGGACATGAGTTAATATATTGAAACATATAACACCAGTAAACGATGATCATAAAAAGGAATTATATGTTAATTAGTGATAAGATGTTAAAAGTGGAACCTATATCACATTATAAGTTTTTAAATGATTATTTTACTGAATTATTATCTGTATAAATTTATAATATTGGTGTTTTAAAAACTTTTGAACATGTCGAACCAGTTGTTTGGATTTAGGGTCTCGAATTTTTTTCATTGAATTTTATGTTATAATACTCACCTATCATATTTTATTTGATGTAACTACTTAAATTTTACCTGTTATATATTTAATTTACCAATATTAATGATATTTATTGATTTATTTAATGTAATACTTTCATGGGGCTTATGATTCAAAACATTTTACAACGTTAATCATTTTATGTTATAGTCCCTCTGTTTACCATGGCGATTTATGATTATTTTTATATTGATAAAATTTAATTATATTAATCTCAAGAATATAATGAACTATTTCCTTTTCTATTTTTTAAAGATTATATGTTTTCCAACAATTTTCCACCCATTATGTACTCAACTAATTAAATGAATATATTTAGTAAAAAAAACTCTATTTCACTCTTCGATCAAAATTATTTTTTATTCTATATCCATCTTATATAATATTGTGCTAAATAATTTTTAAATATTACAGAATTATTATTTTTAATTCCATTTTAACTAATAATTTTTATTTTATAAAGTTATTTAAATTGAATCATTGTTTCTTATTTGGATGGTGGTACTTTCATAGTTATGTGAAATGGATAAATGAATCTTTATTTTGATAAAAACAACTTTAATATAAATTCACATAGTCATGATGTATAAATACATTGATTCCATATATACATGTTTCCAAGTATATTTTTCTATATATTTTTTTCATTAATATTTAGAAATATATTATATTTCAAATATGTGCTTTTATTACAAAAATGCCACTTGAATCAATAATTGTTCCAAGAAGTCTTTTAGTGTCATATTAAACTATGAAGACATTAAATGATGTTAAATATGGATTAAAAGGGATATTATCTATTGATCCCATATAGTTTAACATTATTGGATTTATTTTTATGATGATGAATTAAGGATGAATCGATAATACAACTTTCATACCCACAACTTAATTACATTTTAATACCTATTTCTATTCCATGAAAAATTCTATTATGATGTGATGAAATTTTTAGGAAACCCATTTTATTTCCATATATTATGATATTAAAAATATTTTTTGATCTTATTGAACACTTGAGTATGATTTTCATTGTCTAATGGTTGGTTTTAGAATTACATAGTCCTCCAATGCATTTGGAAAATATTGATATCTGATGAGAAAGTATGAATAGAAATGGGAAGAGATAATTCTTTAATATGGGATTCTTTATATAATAAAAATATTGAGTGGGAACAATTACATTTGATATAATGGTTGAGAGAGTAGAATAAATCCACTATGATTGTATTAATAGTGATCCATGACTACTAAGAAAGTTATTTTATATTTTTATGTGTTTGTCACAATCATATATATTATGATAATGATATACTCTAATGAATCTTATTATATGATTACATTATAATTTATATCATATAAAATATGAAGATTTATTCCTTTTATTAGGATTAAAATCGATTACATTAAAGGTATGGTTATCATATATTACTCACATGTATTTATACCATAACGCTCATTTCATGTTTAAGTGGTCATTGATATCTCCCTTGTTTACCAATATTACGCATCACTCCTCACACATTCATGAACATTCATTCACTTTTTCTTGAAAATGGTATTATGTTATGATATATTTAATAAGGATATAGTTGTAAATAACATTGTAATAGTTGATGTAGAACTATCATTAACATGTTATTTAAATATCCATGTTTCAAAATACACTAGACATATATGATTATAGAAAATATGAAAATTATTTCTATTTAATAATAATATTATAATATGTGATATTAATTTATGAAATGTATATGTCACTATAATTATAATATTCCATAAAAAATAAATAAAAATATATTTTTATTAAATGTTATTTTTGAATCAAAAAATGGATTTAAAAAAAAGTAAGTGCTCATTTTTTAAAAATTAATACATTTTGATTGAGTACAAACTGAATATTTATTATTTAATTTTATTTTAAAAATTAATAAACTGAAATTCTAGGGATATATTATATTGGCCATATTTAAATAATAATATTTTAGGGTTCATTTAAACTCAATGTTTCATGTTATATACGATATCAAAACTAGTGTTATTTTAAAAACATTACCTGTTTCCAATTAAATTTTATCTATTTCCAACTTGTTTGACACAATAAAAAAATATAAATAAATAATACATTTATCTCATGATATTGATAATACATCTCACAACAGTCAAAGGCCCCAACAACCAAAAGGTTTAATGTTAGGGAGATTTTATATACAAACATCATATTTTACTAAACTTGTGATAATTTATACATATTAATAATCTATTAGATATTCTCTAGACTTATCAAAAGATACCATGAAATTTATAACCTATGAATTGGAAACATAAGAATATGGTCTACATAGATGCTCGGAAATGGATATCATAATAATGGCCTTAATAATATGATCATAATAATTGGGTAAATAATGAATATAAAAAAATATCTACATTAAATGAACCCAAGTCATTAATTTTTAAAAATGATATTAACATCTTAAAACAAAATAAAATTTAAAAAGTAATGATAAATGAAAACATTAAGCATATAACATGGGCCAGGTAACATATGAAAGAAAGTGGAAGAATCTTAAAAATATGATTTCTTATAATTTTGAAGTAAACTTCAAACCAAACAATTCAATAATAAATTAATAGTGTGAAAAATTCCATCATAGTTACACTTTATAAACCTAGATAAAATGATACACAATCCAGATATCATTTATAACTCATGAGATATAATCAATTACCCAATGAGATAGAGGGAATTATAGGTCCCATCCAAATAATAATTTTAAAACTCTATACCACCTGAAATAAATAATAAAATCTTAAATAACACAATAAATTAAAACATGTTTGATTCTATTTCTAAATAATCACAAAAATAACCCATGGAAATAAAATATATTTTTAAAAAATTTATAAAGGTATAAAATAATATAATGAACAAAATAATTTGATACCCAAAACATGATCCCAAAAAATAATCACTTATCAAATGGATATTATATGGATTAACATGAAACATAACTCCCTCACAGTTTTACCATTTTATTAAAATGAAAGTAATCTATAATTAAAATTATTTTAAAATACTTATTTTTTATCGTAAAATTCATCGTTAAATGTTTCATTTGGAAATTATCATGAATTATCAGGGAAAATTAAATAGAAACCATTTATGGGAATGTAATTGGTTAAAAAACCATTTTCCACCCAATGTAAAGAAGTGAACCCAATTTGAAAGTGAATATCTTAAGAAATTGATTTTTAGATAATAAATTATATAACTCAATTAATGGAGTTATTTTTACCAAGTCCCTTTTAGATTTGAAAATTCCTAGATCAATTGAAAAATAAGACTTTTTAAGACCTTGTTATAAATGTTTACAAATAAATATTCCTCTAATTACATTAAGGTATTTAAATATATAAGTGAAAATAAATTGAAATAATTTACTCTTTAAAAATTCCCAAAAATTGTTTCTAACTAGGGGAGTGATAATACATTGAAAAATGTTACCTATAAAAAACGTAATTAATAATTGAATCATGAAAAATATATATTGTTTTAAAAATTAATAGTATAAATACATTGATTAAATTATCTTTTTAAAATTGTAATTTAAATATTTAAAATTGATATAAGGGTTTTAAAATGAAAAGGTGGAGTAGACTACAAAAAATTTATTTGGATTTGTTGAAGTAATCTATCGTGCAGATTGAAATACCCATACTAAAAAATCTTATCAATAAAATTGTGTTGAACTATCCTTTTGAATGGAGATAAATAATAATGAAAATTATATAAAATACTTATATTTATTTTTCAAATAAGATTATATAACATTAGATGTTTGTAAAATATGCACATTGTACGAATAACACTCATCTAATAGAATGAATGTGTGTTATTCATACCAATGATACACATTTATTTTGGGAAACATTTAATAAATAATATTTTATTAATAATTGGGAAAAATTCACATAGAAATAGTTAACAATATATCATAACATAATAATATTTCATGATATATTAATATTTAATTTTTACAGTAATAGAAGAGTTGTTATGACCAGATGATGATAATTGAGTCATAAAAATCCCTTTCTGCCATTGAAATTTATTAATAGAAAGGCCATAAGAGGTATAACATTAAATAAAAAATTGAATATCATGAACTATATAATAAAAATGTTTAAAAATTAAAAAGTTTATGTATTTATAACATTTAAAATTAAATAGTTTTTTTGAATTAACAAGTCTCAATTTATTCAACATTGAAAAAAAAGATACTCTTACAACATCAAAAGGGAATCGATTGCAATATCCTATTGCGGTGCTTAAGAAATAAAAATATTCATCATAGTAAAGAGGATAATTTATTATTATTTAATTCATTATCTATGTAATTTTACTACATCAATGTTTAATTGGTTAAAATTTGAAATTAGGCCTCGATGAAAATTAACATGAGATAGTAAACCCTAACAATTAATCCGCTCATAGATGTTGACAATATAACCAAAATTAAAAAAATTATAAAAAATAACTTATTTAATTAACTTAATCTAAAGTAATATAATTCTAAATATTATTATAATTATTTTTAAATATTACATTAATTATTTATATAGTATTACGTATATTGAGTGTTAAATAAAGTAACAATTTTTTCATGTTGAATAATTTTGATAACATTTACCATTATTTTACATTGTGTTTATTATTTGTATATAATATATGGTTCTATGATATATAATATATATTTATTATAAATATTATAATTCTATATCTTATAAATTTTGGTTTTGTTATATAAAAACACCATTAATAATGTCTTATTTTTGTAATTTTAGCGAACAAAAATGTCACATTTAAAAAATATAATTTCATAATAAAATACTTCCAATACAATATAATAATAATGATTTTGTTAATATATTATAATAAAATTTGTTTTTATGTTCTCATATTCATCCATTACCATATTCTAACGTTTTTTTCACATTAGTGGTCAAATTGAACCACACACTAACTCACTTTAACATGATCTTTAGTATGGTTAAGGATGCGTTTACTTTTATAAAATAGCAATATAACCGAACACTAATTTTTTTTAATTTTTTAATTATTTTGAATAATATTATTAATTCATTATATAATTCATTAAAATCTAATTGAAAAAATATATTTCATATTTGATGCAGTAAACCACAAATAATCATGGTTAGAATTCTTGTTTCTCAGCACGTGATAGGGGATAGAGGTGGATATTAAATTGAAAAATTAAAAACATTATTAAATTATTGATATAATAGGTAATCTTACAATTTATATGTATTATCCTCCATGAATGGTGCTGGTAAAAAACAAATGATGTCACTTCAATGAGGTTGTCATCCATGAAACACACTAAAAATGTTCTTTTTTTTAAGTGGATGCAAAATAATAATTAAGAGCTTTTACTATAATTTAACAAAATATAATTATACTAATTATAATTAAGTATTGATAATTTTATATTAATTATTATTTATAAATTGTAATATTAATAATAAAATCATTATAAATAGGTATTATTTGAATCGTAGACTTGAAATATCCATTAGAATTCTGTTGGAAGTTAATGATCACAAGATAATTGATAGGGAAGATGTTATTATATATTCGTTATATGTTTGTAGGGAGACCAAAATGGAAGTCTTTAGAAATAAATTATAATGATATGTGTTTTTAAAAGGTATTGTATGATCCCCTTTTATAATATATGAAATTTGAACATTTTGAATCATGATTTATAGTTTTTCATTTACAGGACACTCTGCCAAAGTCAAATGATCCATATATTAGAAAATATTGATTTATGGGTGTATTAGGGTCTATCATGGGGAAACCAAATGTTTCTACTTGAGTTGTACACTTTTTTTATATTTTCTACCACTAGGATATTACAATTTACTATTTTACTTTTACACTAGTAAAATACTTTTTAATATAGGATTTTATGTTTTATTAATAATATATCATCACCAATATAACAAATTATTGTTGTTATAAAACTATATTTGACATATATTTTATCAAATTCAGCAACAAAATATTATAAAATAGACTTATATTTTAAAATATTTTTCATTAGATTTTTTTTTGTAGACGGATGATATTTATACCATTATAGATTTTTAATATTATTTTGTTTGGACTAAGAAATAAGTTAATATAAATATATTTATATTTTTGCACAAAAATAATATACAACTAATTTTATAATGGATTCATATTTATTTTATTCAATATAAATTCCCTCATATAAATAAAAAATTAATTTTTAATTTAACATTTCACCAATATTGTGGTGATTAGAAATAATACTAAAATATAAATTTTATAATCCAAAATGAAATTATCCACATAAAATAATATTATTAATATTATTTAAAATATAGATATTTTTTTCTAATTAAAATTTTATGCATAGGGATATTATTTATAATATCCCACATGAAAACGTGTAAAACTATGTTTCTTTGAAAAATATTATTTTTAGGAAAGATGATTTCAGATTATGATGTAATTAAAAAGGTAATTGATTCCAATGAATTTTCAATAACTTGTGTCCTCAAAATTTTATACATTTAATAGTAAAATAAATTGAAAAATATCATTTCATATTGTTATAATTAATTAAATAGAATAGTTGAAAAATAATATTCATTACATTACTGTAATGTTTTTCGAAATATTGTTCAACTGTTTATAAATTAAAAATTAATTTTAAAAATAATTATTATAAATTATAATTAACAATACTATTGTAAAGGTATTAATAAAATAAAATAAATTCATGAATTTTTCATGATTAATAAAATAAGTACATATTTACAAATCACATAAAAATAAATAATTTTTTAAAAAATCCAAAAAAGTATATCCTGAGATAATTGTATGGTGAGGAAATTAAAATTTAATATTATATTGTTGAATTAAATTATTAAATTATTATAAATATATATTGAAAATTAAATTTACAACCTAATAGAAATTTATTTATTGAAAATATTCATCCCAATATCAGTTCATATTAACTATTTACCTTATAAAGGATATAAATAAAAATGACCATCCTTATTTTTTTACTATATAATTATTAATAATATCATCGTAAAATTTCATTTTTTACAATTTTTTATGTAGTAAGAGACATAAGTTATAAAATATATTAAGTATTTTCAATGATACCAAATCAAAAGTGATTACTGAGCCCATATGTTATTGGGAGACAGGGTCATTGTGAAGTGCATAGAGCCACTCCATCATTGTCCAATGAATGTATGGTTGATAGATGTCTTTAGGCTAGGGATTAATGATGGTTTATTATTTATTTATTTTCAATATTAAATTTATTTCATTGGATAATAATTTTACATGAATATATTATAACATACTTCAGTTATTGTGGATCCACATTATTGGTTCCCCATTGATTTATGTACTCACACCATGCCTGGAATGCCACATCATCTTGGTATTCTAATATCTATCATAAGGTTATTGTAGGAATTTGTTTTGGTAAGGGACTATGACCACACAATTTTGCGGGATAGCTCAAATGAGTTCATCACCCGGTATAGAGGATGATTCAGAGTATACGGGGATACAAAACCATCATTTCCATTTAAAATTTCTCATATATATAATTGATCCAATGGGTAGTCAGTAAAAGTATGGTATGAAAATTTATTATATTATAAAATTTCATTTATTACTTATAATTATTATATATATATTCCTTCCAGGTTCAGTTTTTTGGGATATATGATATTTAATTATTTTATATTCTATCATGCACTATGATACTGGGTGTATATCCCCCCCAAAACACCCTCATAGAACCCTGTTGCTAGTAAAAATCCTTTTATGTTTTGGGAGGTTTTCCTAAGGTCACTATTGAGCCTTTATTTTTTGTACTTTTAATTCATCGAAATATTTCTATATATCTTTCAGAGTTAGACAATGATATAAGATGAAAATCCATGTCTTGGTGTGCTTGGAATTAATTTCCCAAAAATATTCATCATATTTTTATTCCACAGACACAGTTAAATACAAATAAATAGGATACAACCTAAATGGTTGATCAGATAGGAAATAGGAGACCAAATTTAGGTTCAGAATGTGGTGTTTACAATAGTCAGGACATAACATGAGTCAGTGTATGATGTTTGGACCTCTCTCTCATTGACGGTGTGTTAAAGAAATTAAATTAATTAATAAATTAAATTATTAATTTACCTTCGACCATATTAATATCTTAAATGTAAGACATTAGAAGAAATTGTGTAGGGTTGGCCTTATAATTCCTATGATTCTCCCAGAAGAGCATCATCCTCCACTAGATAATTCCTTAGAATAACGAAACTTTGAATATAAAAAAATCTGAAGCACAATGAATGCAACAGATCTTGGTGAGTATTTTATTCATCAGTGATAATTGATCGAATCTTGGGTGGAGTCAATATTTTTTGTATATATTCCATATAATTAAGATATTGAGTTGGTCATTTTCTTTTCTCTGGTCTTTGACATGTATTTGACATTTTTATGAACCAAAGTACTAAAACTACAATTATTATCAATTTTTATTATATGGATTTCACATTCTTGATTTTTGGAATGAATTCTTGATTAACAATCATCAAACACATTGTTATTAATTCATTTATTTCCTTATTATTGACGTTATTTTTTCTTGGAACCCTATATTTCATGGTTTGATAGTCGATGGGTGACCCGAGATTGATCAAGATCCCGGATTCATGGAGGATCAACAAAATGATGATGGCTATTTAAGTAAAGAACATATCTAGGATTACAACAACGACTGGATGATGAATCCAATTGTTTTATGCTGGCACATTTAGACATAGAGAAACAGAGACATAATGATCATTAAGCTAAACCCTCTTGATGAATGATGGATGATTTTTGAAAAAAATGGATGGTGAGCATGAATCTTGGTAAGATCCCTGAGATTATTGAAGAACTGGGGTGTGATCTACAATGGAAAGACTAGATTCGAAGCACATAATTAGATCTATAAATTAAGATTATTAACTTAAAATCTCGACTACACGCCATTTTCAAAGGAAAAAACACATAATTTGGAATCCCTTTAAAGATTTACCAGGTTTTGGTAAATGTTATGTATGAAATGTCATGTATTATTTCCTTACACGGCGTGTACAACATCCCGGGTTGGACATCCCGTGTGGTGGTTCACATGGATGGGGACTTTGTGTTGATGTAAACAGACACGGGTTGGACACATGAGAATCATCCCATGTGGACCCACATGTTGTGTACCAATGTATAGGGAAAAGGGGTCTTAGGACATAAATACAACTAAGAGACATTTTCTGGTCCCCGGATAGATGGGACATCCCATGTAGTCCTCATACATGGCGTATACCCCTACACAAATGGGACTCACGTGGTGACTAGAGACATAAACAGGTATAGAAAAGTGACCAAATTCCTTGTGCATCCCCTCACATATCTTGTTCTGCATTATATCTTCATGTGACACTCGATCCTCTGTACCTCCTTTTTTTGTACACGGATTTTGGATCACAAGATGCATATTCCATGTATTTTTCTTCATAAAATACAATGGAACACTTCAAATCAGTTTTCTAGATATGATGTGAATTTATAGAGTTTCAAATATGTATAGATATCAACTGATGGAAACATAAAATATAAAAAACACTAGAGCAGTAATGGAATTAACCTCAACTGGGGTTCATAGGGGATTTCTCATATTTCATTTACCATCTTGTTGGAATGGCCATTGGTTTCCCCAATAATTTTCCAAGTTACCCTCTAGTTTTAAATGTTAACAGATTTATCAATGTTCTTGTATTACCCTACAATGGGGCTAGGTAGTGTATTTCCTTGATTCCATATTCAATGTGTAACCTATACCTGGGCTAGGTAGAGGTGTTTTCTAGATGTCTCTCCAGACATACCCTCTAGTAGGACTAGGCATTGGCGTTCCCTGATGACCATCCCGAGTGGTAGCCTCAATTTAGGCTGGGTAGTGTCATTCCTCTATGACTACCAGAGTGAGACCCTCCTGACATACCAGGGCATGAGATCCTTTCAAAACACTGGTGACTCCTTGAATACGTATCATAATGAAGAGGTGTGGTTTTATGTACCATTGGACTCGTGATAAAGAGGGATGCTTTCCCAACTAAGATGTGTTCATATAACGAGACCTAAAATCATGGGTGTGATCCTATCAAAATAAAATAGTATCATTGTTTGGGGACTGAGTCTCTTTTGAAATGTGTCTTTTCATCCAATGCATGAGGTGTTCTGAATCATAGAGGGATTTACAATGGATCTATTAGTTTCTCATCTTCTTGGGATGACCTTTGAGATAGATATCCCCTTACTCTATCATTTGGGATTCTCTGACAAAGAATATATATATATATATATATATATATATATCCTTTTTTAGTACCCACCCCTTGGTTTTTTTACTCTTCTACTATGAGAGGTGAAGACGCACGAGTTCAACCACATTCATTTCATATCTCGATTATCATGTATGGATGAGTCTAACCTCCAATTATAGGTATTAAAGATTCAATGGTAATTTCACCTTCTCACTATCTCGGGATCCTAGTGTATGGATGAGTTTACTTTCACTCTCTTAATGGGTTGAGCGGTACTCTTTTTCCACACCTTGTTCTATCTACTACATTACTCATCATTTGTATCTATTTCTACCCCCTTCAACTTTTTGGGTCATTCTACTAGGTATCTATATAGTAAACCCATCATGGGATTTACCTAACTTGTGTTGTGACATTTGCAGATGGTGGACACCATGGTAATTAAATTAGAGGAGCTTAGGGATACATACTGCTTGGATCACGTACATTGGTCGTAGCCTAATATATAGGATTTGGGCTCTCATTTGTTTATTCATTTACATAGTAGGGATATATTTCAAGGTGGAAATGTTTTTTGACCCTTTATTTTTGAGGTTACACTATCATACATCATACTATTTCGTGTTCCATGTATGTTTTATTTATGTATAATAGTGTTTATTATTTTAACTTCCCTCACTCTGTAATTTTTCATTGAGTTAGTTATGTGTGTGCATAAATGTACATATGAAAAGGCACACCCCATGTTTAGTTATCCATTCAACACTTGTCTCCAACCCTAGCCTATGGAGGCAGACTTGGGGTCGTTTCATCTCGATCCCATGTGTGGGTCAAGACATTAAATATTGGTATATGGGAAAGTTATTTCCATGGGATGTTGTTTTAATGTTTCCACTTTAAATAATTGGTACGGTTCACAGAAATATTTTCAAAGTGTATTAATATAGTCTCTCATGCTAGGGAGTCTAGTGATGGAGTGGTCAGCTGACGTATTCAGTCATTAGGACCTTTATTTACCTATTGTCTACTTAGAACCCTAAAACATTTGTTTCATTGAATAATGGTACATGCATCATATAGGATTTGTTCATTGACTTTATTTAGTGAGTCATCTTAATATTATTAATATATATGTGTGTGTGTGCATGTTCCCATCAGTACTTGGTACACCTTAATAACATTTAGGATGCATATGTGATGACAACTAACCAGGATACAAGCTCTGGTTCATTCTGACGACCCTATGAGTGACAAGGACTCAGTTCAGGGTCCACCATTTGATCCACTTCCTCCAGGTGGGTAAGTAGAAGAACCTCCAAAATTTGATTAGTAGATAGTTCTAGAAGAGTTGTTTATGGACATGTGCAAGATGAGGATGTGCACCTGTTGAGTTCACTCTGAGAGTTCCAGCATCAGCGACCATGGATGATTCAGGATGAACCAAATCCCAAAGCGGTAGAGGATTGATTAGAGTCAGTTGTCTAAATATTCAAGCATGTTCAGACCCTGATAGGTCATTTGGTGGATTTTTCACCCTATCTTTAACACAGGGAAGTTAGGCGTTGGTGAAAAGCATAAGAGTATTTAGTTAGGTTCATAGAATTTATGTTATACTCTCTTGACATGATCAGTTAGGGCTATTTTGAGCATGGAATTTAGAACAAGGACTCTGTAGGGAGATATGATCCAATGTAGTGCCCTTGTGAATTCCAACCTATTTATGGGTGTTAGAGAGTGATTTTTTATATAGATGTATATGTTGGAGTATTTATAGATAGTTGGTGCTTCTAGTGGTAATGATAACAATGATTCATCTACAATAGTAGGTAGGTGTCATAGATCATTGAATAGGTGACCCTTTTGTGATCAAGATCAGGGACATGGACATGCAGGGAAGGGTAGTGATATTTATAATGGGATCCCATAGATGGCCAGTTATATTGTTGTGATGGGAGAGGTCTCCTATAATGAGACTACTTGACCAGACATTCTGATCATCCAAGGAATATAGATAATAGATTACCACGGTAGAGACATCGACATTATTAGGGATATCCCAATCATGGAAAATATTCTCCCCCAAGAGGTGGAGGTGGCAGAGTAGAAGGGAGAGCTTCATGTGGCTGAAGAAGCTATAAGGTCATCCCACCAACACCACCAGCTGGCCCATATTAGGCAGAGGGATCTGAAACTGAGGCCACAAACAACTTCAGGGTTTTGAAATTTATGATCCAACAGCTCATGAGATGATACAATGTAAATTATGAGTTTATTCTACACCATCATCAGTTGCAGTAGACAAACATTCCAATAATTTTCATATCTCGTGTCTCTTGGTGTGGTGTTTGGATCTCCTTTTAGAGAAGCTACCACGATACACATGTCATAAGGTTTCTATAGGAAATTCTTCTTCGGCATCTTTCATCTACATGTAGTTAGATATATTTCATTGAGGAAAAAGCTTCATGTGGGACCTTATGGTCATCACAATGGAACCATATGACATCATGTTTAGAAAGTATGGGATTTCAATTGAATGAACCCAGTTATACTTCCACAACTAACTAGTCAGAGGTCTATGTACTGATTAGATGAGAATCCCCGTTTTTGGTGAGTGGGGCATCATAGTAGGATAAGAAGGTTATGTGAGAAATATTTTTTAGCCAATTACCCTTCAGTTATCATGTGTAACCCTTGGAGAAGTACACTCTTCAGTAATTTGGGCCCCTTCTATTGTGGATAACTATATGGTGTATTACTTGTAGACATTCTCGGACAAACTAAGAGGTTGGAGTTATAGTTTTCCATCGACTTACAACTATGGACTAGCCCGATATCTTCTATGGAATATAGGATGAATCCCATTGAGCTCTGTTAGAAACAACTATATTTTTATGTTCTTATTGTGAAAGGTTTAATTAGACCCAATCTTTCTCCATGGGAATCTCTAGTTCTATTTCTGAAAATGGAAGGGGGTGATTACAATTTTACATATATTATAGTTTCATGATCGAAGACACAATAAAAAAAGTCCCTCATGTCTAGAATTAATGAAATATTTGATCAGTTTTCATGTCAAAGATGGATCCCTATGACCAATCTTATGCCTGAATACAACCAATTATGAGTTTTCGAGGCTGATATTATGAATTTGGATTTCATATGACCCTATAAACATTACATGTTTCTTATTATTCCCTTTGGTTTGACAAATGACCTTGAAATTTTTATGGCTATGATGAACCATGTCTTCTAGGATTAAATGTATTATTCTATTATTTCTATCATTGAGGACATACTCATTTACTCTATAACAGTGAATGATCATAAAGAGAACTTGAGGAAGGTCCTTGATTTACTTCAAGAGCACTAGATTAATGGATATATCTTAAAATAATATTTCAAGATATAGGAGGTTCAATTTTTAGGGAATTTTATTTCAAATCATTATGTATATATGGATCCATGGATGATCAGGATAGCTATTTCTTAGGATCCATACATTTATGTGTCATACGTGTAGATATTTCATGGTTTGGTGGGTGTATTACAAGAGATTTATGGAATCCATCTCTAGGATTGCAACCCCTTTTAATTATCTGATGTAGAAGGGAAATTTTTTTACTTTGTCTGAGTAGTTCCAGAAGGCCTTCAATGAGATGCGGCAGTGGAAGACGAGCACTCCCATTTTGAGAATGCCTGAGGAAGGCATTGAGTTTGTAGAGTACTATGATTTCTCAAGATTTTGTATTGGTTGTGTGTTTATGAAATGACATGTATTCAATATATAATGTTTGATGAATTTTAGGCCCCATGAGAAGAACTATGTGACATATGTCCAAGAGATAACAGTAGTTATAAGGACCAATCCTTAAAACATAACATAGTCTTGAATTAAATGAATAATTTTCATTGAGGATCTTTTCAGGTTTTGAGTTTTAGAGAATTAGGACATAACTATTACATCTCAAAAGATTAAAAAGTAGACACTTCTACTCAGTTTCTATTTTTTCATAAAATAAAAACTCTTAAAAGAAACATGTCTAGATCCATGTTTTTGATAGAATGTCTTTCCATGATCCAATCATTCACCCTATTCATCTTTAAGTCCTGTGGAAAACATTTCAAAAACATGGGATGAGCATAAAAATCACAGTAAGGGATATAAAAATACCGAACGAAAACATTAGTCCATGTATACATAAGAATCGAAGAAATCATACTTTACTCATAAAACATAAGCACTTTAAAATACCTCATGAGATCATCAGATTTATGAATAACTCATAGAAATCATAATACATAAAGAATACTTGAGGCATTCATAACATTCTTACGTAGGGAGTTACACTTGTGGTTACGATTAGAATACCCATCACAGTATAATCCCTAAATCTCTTTGGAGAAAAAATAGTGTTTAACTCCTTCACGTTACCCAATTCATTTGAGAGATATCTCAGGCTCACCCGCCCTTAGTTTATCTTGGAACCACCTGACTTCATAAACAATTCCCAAGAACCATAACATAATCATATCACATAAAACATGCATAAAGGAAACATAACATTTCCACATTTCAGTGAAAATATATAAATACAAGACATTGATATAATAAAAACATTATTAGAACCATTTTCAATACCAAAATAAAAGAAAAGTAAAACATGGTTTCTATTTTTCATTTAAAAAAGTTATGGCTTGTAGAGGAAGCATAAACTCAAATAATGGTCACAGCGGCAGAGAAGTCATTGTCTCCGCATATATAAGACAAAAACATTCCTTTTGTAATTTAGTAAAATGATTAATATAAAAAAATTCCTTTTGAATGAAATTAAAAGTCAAAATGGGTTTTATACACTGTATAAAATAAAGTGGTGTAGAAATCAAAAGATGCCTCAATGAAAGGAGATTGAGACGAAGTCCCGTACAAAGACGGTATCCTTAGATTATGGATAAATAAATTACATAATTATGTGTGACAAAAATAAATACACACAATATAATTTTATATTAAGTGTAAAACAATTAGAGTTCATCCACACATATTCATAGCACGACATAATCAAGAAGTAGAGGTTTAACCCAAAGAATTGAAATTGGGTTAAAAATTTCCCTTACAAAAATTCAACAGCCTAACAACGTCACTTTAAAATTCAGAAAATGAGTTGATGAGAAATAAAAAGGGTATCTCATCACTTGCACATAAAATTTACAGCAATAAGGATAAATAAGAACATATCCCAAAATAATAATATCTAAATTAAAAGACTTAACAAAAAAAGTCTTTTAAAAAGAAGAGGGTGAAAGGTTCCCTTACCGATTTGGTAACTTATGAAACATATATCATATGAAATAAGGAAAATAAAGTGTTGATGTAAATACCCATAAATGGGTGTATATTACCCAAATATTAGAATCATGGGCAGTACATACACCACTCAAAGGCGATAGTGGCAAATGTAGCATGAATATCATGGGAATAAAAAGTGAGATAAAAACCCCTTACCTCATTGTAATCAATCGAGTTTTATGACCAAAAGATAATAAACACCAAATGAATCAAATAATACCATGAATATAAAAATAATCATGAAAATATATATGAAATGGAAGTACAAAATATACCACATGCAACAAATAAGTGGCGAACAATGGAAATCTCACGGAATTAAAAGTGAGATAAGAAATACCCTTACCTCATATCACATATTATCATGTTATAATAATTCGTTAATTATGTGAGTTCATATCATACGTTTGGTCGATGTTCGGTACATGAGTCAAAAATAAACTTGTTTAAAGACAATTGTCCATGTAGTTATAAGTACATCATCTCCAGAATGGTTTTCATGATTTAAATATCATATATATCCATTATATATGTATTTAATAATATTCCATAATGTTTAGAGATAATAAATGAAATGTACCATTCATGGAGACGGTAGGCCGTATGTACGCATGAACGCTACTTTCATTTTTTTTGTCATATTAATGGACTTTAAAACTAAATTATACATAGATATATTATTATTTCATTATAATATATATTTTTTATAGGTATAATAAGTTCATTAATTACATTATTTATAAATTCCATGTTTGGAATGATCGAGTCACATCACTTGAGGGGGTGGTAGTCCACACTTCTCAGATGAAATTATCGCAGTTCCACAATATGAAAAGCATAATGATGTGATTTAAACAAAAAATTACAAAGCAAATAGAAAAAATAAATATCATAAATATCATATATAAATACAATTACATAATAATGGCCACCATGAGAGGTGTTAAAAGAAGATAGAAAAATCATTGTTTCGTGAAGCAGTAATCTGCCACCCACAGAAACAGTATGTTCTTTAACCATTAGATGGAGGTGTGTGTAAGTGTATATAGAATAATTATCATAAAAACATCCTAGTATATTGAGGATACCAGTTTTATTATGGGATAAAATAATAAGGAGATAGTGGTGAGTGAAGAAGGAAAATAAAATAAAGAAACATGAGAGAAGACATTACCTCTAAATTGGGTAACTCTTTTTGATTTGAGCCAAAGGCTTCCTTGGAAAGACTTATTCCCAATGATAGTCTTCTATGAGTGAGAGAGGGATGTGGAGAGATAATATGAGTAGATTTTGGTCAAGCCAATGGATTGAGAGGTGTGGGTAAGGGGTAGATGTGGAGGAATTTTAAAAGAGCGAGGAGGGTCACTTTCAGAAAGTCTGGAAAATATTACTTTATAAAATGCTTTTTGGATTTTAAAGGTTCCTCAATGATATATTTTGAGGATAAGGTTATACGGGTTTGAAATCCACCCATAAAATATGTTTTAGACAGGTGTATGTTTTAGATTTTACCTTATCTTTTTATTTTATTTAAATCATTCATTAATGAGGTAATCACTACATCATCATGGTGTCATAAATAAATTTATTTATTTAATGTATAAAAATTATAAAACAAATACCATGGTGTAGGAAATATTTTTATCTTTCCAATGACTATTTATAGTCTAAGTGATCATTCATGTAAGAAAAATTAAAATTGTTTTACTTAGGATATACAAACCATTGTTATATTTCTCTTCTTTTTTAAAAATAATGTTAGAAAAGTCACTATCACACCCATGTGACTCCATGGGCCCTAAAGTTTGGTATAAAGAATCCCATGGTTGTAAATTAATAAAAAAAGGATTTGGACACATGTTGGGGTAAATTTATATTATTATGATATTATTTTATTACCTTTAACTACCCGATTCATCATTAATCATGATAATTAAAGACAATTGTCATCGTTACTATTCATAATGTCAAAAAACAAAAGAATCTTTAATACATAATTTGGAACTTCTGATTCTAAATATGGAATCCATTTTACCGAATCCCAAACATAGAAATTGTATTAATTAATTTAAAAATAATTCCCATTGTCAAAACTAAAGACGGGTTTTTAAGATGTAAAATCTATCAAAGGATTGATTTGTTTTTACATCCAATTTAAAAGTAAAATTACATCGAATGACCACAATTGTATTAAATGATAAAAACATAATTAAAATAAACCTTAAAACCAATTAAAATTAAAATCTAACTATATAAATAAATTGGATGAAACGGTAATTTTGAATTAAATGCTGTATTTTTCACTATTCATTAAAAAATGAACATTATCAAAAAATACCAAAAATTCACCCTAAGCTATATTTGATATTCTGAATTCAAAAATGATGACCATTTTACCAAATTCAAAATATATAATTTTCATTAATTAATATTATAATTAATTCATGCTGTCAAAACAAATAGCGTGTTTTTAAGAAACAATATCTATCAAAAGATTGACACATGTTTATGTCCAATTTCAAAGTGAAATTAATTCAATTGACTGCCATTGAATTAAATGGTAAAAATATATTCTAATTACACTTTAAAACCATTTAGAAATATAATCTAACTATATAAATAAATTAGATTAAAAGGAGGTTTTGAATTAAAATACAACATTTTTCACCATTAATTAAAAATGAACTTTATCGGAAGAATAACAAAAAGTTACACAAAGTACATTTTGAAGTCCTGATTCTAAAGAAGGATTTTATTTTGTCAAATATAACATATAAAATTTAAAAAAAGTAGTTTTAAAAAGGGTTCGCCATCAAAAGTTGGTTAATTGACCTTTTAAAGAATATTAGAATATTTATTCTTAAAATTGGATTCATTTTCATTTTAAGCCTTTATAATTTATTCGGTAATTGTTAAAATATTTAACAAACATATATAATATTTTTTTAGTCAGTTCTATTCATTCCCTCCATTACAATGGCTTGGTGTTAACTACAATTTAAAATAATATTATTATATTATTAGTGTGCAAAGTAAGATTTCAAAGAAACTCATTGTTGCGTATTGGGTACTCCATCGAACATAGAATTACATTTAAATTAATATTAATATTTTATTCACAAATATTAATAAATATGAAAATTTCATTTTCTTTATTTACCGGGGATATTACATCTTTCCCTCCTTTTGGGAATTGCGTCCTCACAATTTTAAAATTGGGCTTGGAAACATCATTGAAAGCCCCACATCAGAAAAGGAGTCAATAAAACTATCACTCTAAATAAAAGAAAGAGAAGTAAAAAGGTCACAAGAGTTAACCCATAATAGTATTCTATGTAGGAAAACATGGATATGGAAGAGAAAACAATGGGTCAAGTTCTGATCGGGAGTGATAGAAAATATGTGTTGGATAAAGTTAACCATCAGAAAAACTCAAACTTGTGATGGGTTAAACAGTATTTGATTCCTGAGCAGGAAAAGATAACAAACAACATTTTTGTTTTAAGTTAATTTTCATTGAATAATTTATTTATGAGCTTAACTAAAACATAAGAAAACATACTTACTTGTCATGTAGACTTTAATCTTCTACGATATTTCTTACACAAACTCATATTTTCTCCAAAAGATGAGTATTTAGGATGACTTTTTCACATTAAGAACACTATAATCAACTTCATGGGAATCACCTAACCCACAAAAGATTAACTATATATTTCTTGTGTCTTTATACCTTAACCAAAACCAAAATTGTTAATACAAGATTAGATAATCCCCAAAAGGACAATCCTTTATAAAAAGAAATACTACTCTTAATATCCACAATTCAACAAAAAGAACCCAAGGTTCAAGAAAGACCATTAAATAAACAGATATCCATAAAATTCATCAAAGTAATCCAAAATATGATTGAAACCCAAATCTCTAAAGTATTTAATCACATAGTCTTCTAAGGTAAATCTTAACATTTATTTCCAAATAACAACAGTTACTCTTAAAGTCTCACATTTAAAAGTAATTAACCAATCACATATCCTCCATGATAGGTTAATAATTTCCATATATAACCCATAATCAATGTATTATTGATTCATAAAATCAAATAACTAAAAAGAATTTGTCATACTAACCAAGGACTTAACGTAGTCCAGTGGTAGGTGATAAATACCAGTTGCACTTTGGTTGTGGGTTCAATTCTCACAGCTTCGTCTGACACAACGGGTTGTCACATGGTCTGCGTATTGTCCCTTATAAAAAACTATATAATTTTATAACATTCCCCAAAAGAGATAAATTCATCAAAGATAACCATAACATATTTTAACAACAAAGGTTATCTAATAACTTTCATTTTACATCCCAAAATGTATTAACCGGTAATTACCTCAAATTGAAGGATTATATAAATCCAAAGGGTTCTTTATAACTATATCCACAAAAGAAAATATAATTATTCCTTGAATAAAATTTTCATATATCAAACACCAGGGTTACACAAACTATAAAAAAGTCTTCTAATGTAATCTCATCATCAAAAGAGCCTTAATACTTTTAAGAATTTCACCATCCTAAAATATACCATAACTCTTGAATCCATTATATGTTGACTTCTTACTCATTCAACAATATTCATGATCCATTCACCATTCCTTTCCAACTTATTCTAAAATAATTATTTCTTACAAACAACATCATGAATCATATCCCAAGACTCAATAATAGGAAAACATGTGTTAAGAAATAATCCATACCTTTCATTGGTCATTGTCAGTTTCTTCATCCTCAATTGGAAAGGAATTAGGTATTGGTAAATGAATATTTATATGATCCTAATGATCCCATTCCCAAAAATTCTTTGTAGGACATGTGTTTTCATAATGACCATGCAAACACCATTTAAAACATTCAATTGATCCTTCAGAAAGAACATCTTTACATTTCCTAGAGTCAACCCGATGCTTCATTTTTCCATGGTAGGTTCTTTCTTTATGACCTTCATTTCCACATATATAGCATCTTTCTGTACCTTTGAAACATTTTCATATGTGTTTCTTTCCACATCTTTGACACATAGGTTTTTGATCATACTTACCTTTATGATTATTACTTGAACTTCCGTAGGGATTTGTTTCTCGCATATATGATGTATTATAAAAATCACTATGGTTTAGGTGGTAAATCATGACTCCAAATAGTTGGTTGAGAATAAACACAAGAGTTCTCATTGCAGCTCCCATATCATTCATTTGCTCGTTCAGAAAACCGTCACAGTTTTGTTCACATCCACTATTACTTTGGTGCCTGCTAGATCCAACCATTTACTAAAACCAAAAAGGTCGGTGTGAGTATAACAGTAAAATCATCATATAATACTAAGTTATAATTATTCATGTAATCTTTAACTCATTCACATTATCTAAAAAAACTACGACTCTTTCTGAAATCCTAACCATTATTGTAATGTCACTTATGCTTAAAGAATACCCTAACCTCTAAAGTTATCTAAACCAACCTCTGATACCAACTATAAGGACTCGTCCTTAAAACATTACATAGTCTTGAATTAAATGAATAATTCTCATTGAGGATATTTTCAGGTTTATAGTTTTAGATAATTAGGACATAACTATTACATCTCAAAAGATTACAAAGTAGACACTTCTACTCAGTTTCTATTTTTTTTCATAAAATAAAAACTCTTAAAAATAAACATGTCTTGTTCCATTTTTAAGATACCATGTCTTTCCATGATCCCATCCTTGACCCTATTCATCTTTATTTCTTGTTGAAAACATTTCAAAAACTTGGGATGAGCATAAATAGCTCAGTAAGGGATATAAAAATACGGAAAGAAAACCTTAGTCCATGTATACATAGGAATCAATGATATCATACATTACTCATAAAACACAAGCACTTTAACATACCACATGAAATAATAATATTTATGAATAAATAAAAGAAATCATAAGACATAAAGATAACTTGAGGCATTCACAAAATTCTTACGTAGGGAGTAACCCTCGTGGATACGTTTGGAATACCCATCGTAGTATATTTACTAAATCTTTTTGAAGAAAACATAGTGTTTAAATCCTTCACATTACTCAATGCATTGGAGAGATATCTTGGGATCACCCACCCTTAGTTTTTCATGAAACCACCCAAATTCATAAATAATGCCCCAGAAGCATAACATAATTGTATCACATAAAACATGCATAAAAGAAACATAACATTTACACATTTCAATCACAAGATATCAATACAACACATTTATATAATCAAAACAATATGTGAACCATTATAAATACCAAAATAAATGAAATGTAAAACATGGTATTTATTTTTCATTTAAAAAAGTAATGGCTTGTAGAGGAAGCTGAAACTCAAATAATGGTCACAGTGGTGGAGAATTCATTGTTCCCGCATACATAAGACAAAAAAATTCTTTTGGTTATTTAGTAAAAAGATTCGTGTAATAATATTCCTTTTGAATGAAATTAAAATTCAAAAGGATTTTATACAACATATAAAATAAAGCCGTGTAGAAATCAAAAAATACTTCCATGAAAGGAGATTCAGATGAAGTCCCATACAAAGACGGTATCCTTAGATTAAGGATAAATCAATTACATAATTATGTGTGAAAAATATAAATACAGTCAATATAAGGGGATATTATGTGTAAATCAATCAGAGTTCATCCACACATATTCATGGCACGACATAATCAACAATTATAGGTTTAACCCAAAGTATTGAAATTGGGTTAAGAAGTTCCCTTACAGAAATTCAACAGCCTAACAGCGTCACTTTAAAATTCAGAAAATGAGTTGATGAGAGATAAAAAGGTTATCTCATCACTTGTAAATAAAATTTATAGTAATAAGGATATATAAGAACATATCCCAACATAATAAGATGTAAATTAAAAGACCTAACAAAAAGAATTTTTTAAAAAAGAAGAGGGTGAAAGGTTCCCTTACCGATTTGGTAACTTATAAAACATACATCATATGAAAGAAGGACCATAATGTGTTGATGTAAATACCCATAAATGAAATTATATTTCACAAATAGTATAATCATGGGCAGTACATACACCACTCAAAGGTGATAGTGGAAAATGTATCATGAATCTCACGGGAATAAAAGTGAGATAAAAACCCCTTACCTCGATGTAATCAATCGATTCGTATGACCAAAAGATAATAAACACCAAATGAATCACATAATACCATGAATATAAATAGAATAATTATAATATATATGAAATGGCAATACACAATACACCACATGCAACAAATAAGTGGCGAACAATGGAAATCTCACATAATTAAAAGTGAGATAAGAAATCCCCTTACCTCAAGTCCGACTTGTCTTGTTCACTTCTTTATATTCTTGAATAATAATCTTTGTTAAATTTATAA
Organism: Viscum album; assembly: GCA_963277665.1. Taxonomy (NCBI): domain Eukaryota; kingdom Viridiplantae; phylum Streptophyta; class Magnoliopsida; order Santalales; family Viscaceae; genus Viscum; species Viscum album. The sequence continues at coordinate 471,802,240 of OY728141.1, read as the reverse complement.
TTTCTTAAGGACTTCCTTTAACGTTCATTATTCAATTAATATCACATATTATCATGTTATAGTAATTAGTTAATTATGTGAGTTCATATCATACGTTTTGTCGATGTTCGGTACATGAGTCAAAAATAAACTTGTTTGAAGAGAATTGTCCATGTAGTTATAAATACATCATCTATGGAGTGGTTTTCATGATTTAAATATCATATATATCCAGTATATATGTATTTAATAATATTCCATAATTTTTTGAGAAAATAAATGAAATGTACCGTTCATGGAGACAGTTGGCCGTACGTATGCATGAACGCTACTTTCATTTTTTTGTCATATTAATAGACATTAAAACAAAATTACACATAGATATATTATTATTCCATTATAATATATATGTTATATAGGTAACATAAGTTTTTTAATTACATTATTTATAAATTCCATGTTTGGAATGAATGAGTCACATCACTTGAGGGGGCGGTAGTCCACACTTCCTCAGATGAAATTATCACAGTTCCACAACATGAAAAAAATAACGATGTGATTTAAACAGAAAATTCAGAAGAAAATAGAAAACATAAATACCATATATATCATATATAAATACAGTGACATCATAATGGACACCATGAGAGGTGTTAAAATAAGATTGAACAATCATTGTTTCATGGGGTAGTAATTCACCACCCACAGAAACAGTTTGTTCTTTAACCATTAGACGAAGGTGTGTGTAATTGTAGGTATAATCCTTATCATAACAATATACTAGTATATTTAGGATAATGATGTTATTATGGGATCAAATAATTTGATAATATTGGTGATTGAATAAGGAAAATAAAAGAAAGAAACTAGTGAGAAGACATTACCTCTAAATCAGGTAACTCTTTTTGATTTGAGCCAAAGGCTTCCTTGGAAAGACTTATGCCCAAAGTGAGGCTTCTAGGAGTGAGAGACGGATGTGGAGAGATAATATTTTCAGAAGATGGATGATCCAAGGGCTTGAAAAGTGTGGGTAAGGGTGTATAGGTGGGGACCTTTTATAAGAGGGAGAAGGGTCACTTTTAGAAAGTCTTGAAATGTTACTTTATTATAAAATTCTTTTCGGATTTTAAAGGTCCCACAATGATATATTTTAAGGATAATGTGATAAGGGTTATAAATACACCCATACAATTGGTTTTATACAAGTGTATGTCTTAGATTTTACCTTATCTTTTAATTTTATTTAAATCATTCATTAATGAGGTAATCAATGCATCATCATGGCGTCATAAATAAATTTATTTATTTAATGTCTAAAAATTATAAAAAATTACCATGGTGTAGGAAATATTTTTATGTCTCCAATGACTATTTATATTATAAGAGAGAATTTATTTAAACAAAATTAAAATTGGTTTACTTAGGATATACAAACCTTTGTTATATTTATCTTCTTTTTTAAAAATAATGTCATAAATGTCACTATCACACCCATGTGACTCCATGGGCCCTCAAGTTTGGTATACATATTTCCATGGTAGACCATGACTCAAAAAAGAGTATTTTGACACATGTTGGGGTCGTTTTATATTATTATGATATTATTTTATTACCCTTAACTACACAATTACTAATTAATAAAAATAATTAAAGATAATTGTCATCGTTACTATTCATAATGTCAAAAAACAAGAGTATTAATTTCATAATTTAGACCTTATGATTCTAAATATGGAATCCATTTTACCAAATTCCAAACACAGAAATTCCAGTAATTAATTTAAAAATAATTCCCATTGTCAAAACCAAAGACGAGTTTTTAAGATGTAAAATCTATAAAAAGATTGATTTGTTTTTACATCCAATTTAAAAGTGAAATTACATCCAATGACCAAAATTGTATTAAATGATAAAAAAATAATTAAATTACACCTTAGACCCAATTAAAATGACAATCTATATATATAAATAAGTTGGATGAAAAGGCAATTTTGAATTAAAATGATTTATTTTCCACTATTCATTAAAAAATGAACATTATCAGAAAAATACCAAAAATTCACCCGAAGCTATATGTGATATTCTAAATTAAAAAATGGATTCCATTTTAACAAATTAAAAACATAGAAGTTTCATTATTTAATTTTATAATTAATTCTTGCTATCAAAACAAATAGCGTGTTTTTAAGAAACAATATCTATCAAAAGATTGACATTTGTTTATGTCCAATTTCAAAGTGAAATTAATTCCAGTGACCACCATTGAATTAAATGGTAAAATTATATTATAATTACACTTTAAATCCAATTAAAAAGATAATCTAACCATCTAAATAAATTATATTAAAAGGAGGTTTTGAATTAAAATACAACATTTTCACTATTCATTAAAAATGAACTTTATCGGGAAAATAAAAAAAATTTACAAAAATTACATTTTGATGTCCCGATTATAAAGATGGATTTTATTTTTTCAAATATAACATATACAATTGAAAAAATTAGTTTTAAAAAGGGTTCACCATCAAAAGGCAGTTAATAAACATTTTAAAGAATATTAGAAAATTTATTCTTAAAATTGGATTCATTTTTATTTTAAGCCTCTATCATTTATTGGGTAATTGTTAAAATATTTAACAAACATATATAATCATTTTGTAGTTAGTTATGTTCATCCCCGCCATTACAACGGCTAGGTGTTAACTACCATTTAAAATAATATTATTATATTATTAGTGTGCAACATAAGATTTCAAAGAAACTCATTGTTGTGTATTGGGTACGCCGTCGAAGATAGCATTCCCTTTAAATTAATATTAACATTTTATTCACAAATATTAATAAATATGAAAATTTCATATTCTTTATTTACCTAGGATGTTACATTAGTAGTCATTTCCTCAATGTTGTGGAGTAACTACCTTTTGGGAGAGGGCTTCATGGTTTACTCAGACCACCATATCCTAAGGTACATCTTCACTTAGAGTGACCTCAACCAGAGGCAACAATGTTGGTTGATGATCCTACAGTATGAAATATTCATGATAGTCTATAATTTGAGAATGGGAAAGGTTTTATTATATTACCTTTTCTTGAAGTACTCGACTCGCTTAGTGTAGGATGCTTGAAAGTAGTTAGCTTCCACAATGCTAATATAAGTTGAGTAGGAGGGTATGATTTGTCTAAAGTAAATGGTGATGAATCCTTCAATTAATAAACATGTTAATTATTCCTAGATGAGAGATATCGACTGAAAATGCATCCATTATTAGATATCTATGAGTAACACAATAGATGGATATTCTGAAGGATGATATCATGATATCTTTTTCTAGGGTAAAATAGTGGTTTTATCCGTGATGTAGGTGGGGTTGATACGGGATTTCCACAATTCTCCCTTATCTATACATCCTAGTGTGGGGAATATGTACATAGATCCTCAGTGATAGTTTGGTTGGTCTGGAATGAGATGAAGCATAGCTGAGTTCATCTCATGATTTCTAACCTCTTAACAAGTCAAATATGAGATATTGTTTCCAACTGTATTTTTTACAGCATATAGAGATCTAGGAGTGGAATGTGATAGCATATACAAGGATGTTGATATCTGTATTCCACACATAGTGGAGGTCCATGATGCCTTTTGGGTGATTATAGACTGGATCATGATGTTGGAACACATTCTTTCTATGAAGCTTTATATTTCTGTTTATTGTTTTTGGTAGTAGTACATACGGTATTTTCTCTTCCTTCAAGGACTGACCTCGATGACTTTCTCTGATCGAGACACACTATTAACTTCTTGATTATGGATAGGAATGCAAGATTTATTTGGTACCCAACTACATATGATTATGGATTTCCACCCCCAGACAGATGGGAAGACCAAACACACTATCCAGGTGCTAGAGGTCATGTTGAGGGCATGCAAGATGGATTTGTTCGGGAGATGGAAGGATCACTTGACTTTTGTGGAGTTTTCTAACAACATCAGTTACCACTATTCCATCATCATGTCAAATTGTGAGCCCCTATAATGGAGCCCCATTAAGTCACCATTTTTCTGGATTGATGTTGGAGAGTCTTCCCTTATGGGCCTAGAGATGGTACATGTGACAGTATGGAAATTAAAATTTATCTGTGAGTGGATGAAGATGGACCATAGAAGAAAAAAATCAAATACATATCACCATCGTAGGCCCTTGGACATCGATAATGGGGACCACACATTCTTGAGAGTTTCCCCATGACGAGGAATATGAAGGTCACTCATCAGAACCAATCTATCCTTGAGGTTCATTGGGGAAACTGATGACATGAAAATGGTTAGCGAGGTTCCCTACCTCCTTTCCTTACCCCCATAGATAGATCAGGTACACAATGTCCTCACATGTAATAGATGAGGACATACATGCATGATCGTGGGACCATCATCAACTAGGGTGTGATGGATAAAGAAGATGGAGCCACCATTTTTTATCACTGGTTAGAAATCAAAGATTGATAGCAGAGTAGCATATGTGGATGGAAAATCCCTTTGGTTTTCATGTTGTTGTAGAATAGAAATGTGAAAGGGAGTTCATGGTAGTAGGAGAGTCAGATGCAAGATCAGTACCCTTTGTTTTGTAAATATTTTTTTATTCTTTTAAGTTAAGATAATATTGAAGGAGGGAATGATGTAGAGACCATGTGTTTTTCCTTGTATGACTTTGAAATATTTATATATATATTTTTAATGCTAGGGACTAAGAAATTGTGAGAATCTGAGGCTTAATTCTCCCTGAATTAATTTCATAAAAACATTAAATATATTTTTATTGTGTGGAAACAGTTAATTAAAGAAAATGGAATAAATACTAAGTGGATGATCATATGGGAAATACAAAACCAAAATCAGTTCTATAACATGGTTTTTACCCTACATGTGACATATAATGAGTAATCACGGGTCATTCAGACCTCCCGCTCAATGGTGGTGTGTTTAAGAAATTAAATTAAATAATCAATTAAATGAATAATTTAACTATTACCTAATTAAAATCCTATGAGTAGGTAATTAGGGGGAATTAGATAATGTTAGAATCATAATTCATTTTATTCACTAGTTATATCATTATCCTCCTTAGGAGAATTCTTTTGACAGAAGATGAAACTTCAGATAGGGTTGAATCAATGCACGATAAACACAATAGATATTAGAAACCTCATTATTAATCAAAAATGATTGATCCAATCTAGTAAGACACGTTATTTTTTTATCTCCCTTATAGTATGATTATTGAGTAGATCATTTTTGGTCCTTCAATCTATGCCATGTATTTCACATTTTCTTGCACCAATGTACTATTACTAAAATTATTATCAGTTGTTTCTAATTTGTATTTCACATTCTTGATCAATGTAAATGAACACATGGAAAATGATCATGAATCACTTTCTTCATGGTGCATATATATCCACATTATTCATGTTCTTTTCAAATGGAATCCCACGATTATAGATTCCATAGTTTCAAGGAGACCCGAGCTCGATTGAGTGCCCAAATTCTTGAAAGATCGGAGAAATAATGATGGTTCTTTGAGAAAAGAACAGTTATGATATTTTCAGATTGAATTTTTGAAGAATATGACGGTTTATGTTGGATCATAGAGACATAGAGATGCAGGGATCTGCGAAATGTTCATCTGAACGCCCATGATGAGCTATGATTGATTTTTAGTGAACAACAGCTAACAGGCATGAATCTAGTTCTGATACATGAGATTATGGAGGAACCAAGGCATGGTCTATGGCAGTGGGACTAGATTCTAAGCTCAGGCTCAGATTTGGAAAATTGGACTTTCTATTGAAATCCTGACTACACAACATATTCAATAAAGAATAGCCATCATGTATCCTCCCTCGGTAGTAATGCTAGGGTTTGGGAAATATAAAGGATGACACAATGTGTAGTCTTTCCATAAACTCTACATACAACCTCCCATGTTGGACATCATGTTTGATTGGTCACACAGATGAGAAGTCTGTTTACAAGTACACATACATGGGTTGGCACACAAGAAGCATTCCATGTGATCCCAGAAAGCATGTACCAAAGTACTCATGGATAGTGTTCTAGTACACAAACACGACTAAGAGACATGGCCCGATTGACAGATAGGTGGGACACAACATGTAGTCAACCTACATGGTGTGTAAACCTACTGATATGGGTCCCATGTCCTGACCAGAGACACAACCATGTAGTGAGGAGGGACGAAATGTCATCCAGGTCGTGTCACACATCATATTCTACTTGATCTTTTCGAGCAACTATCAAACCTATGTATCTATTTCTTTTGGACTCAGATTTATCCCCCCCCCCCCAATATTATTTCTTATGTGTGTTTCCATGTAGAACTGGATGGTTCCCTCTAAATAGGTTTTCGATATATGATATGAATATTCAAGATTTGGAATGCGATGATGTGAAACCCGATTATGGCAGTAATTATACAAGACCAAAAGAGGATTATTGGGTTTACCCTTTAACTGGGATGGGTAACCGCTTTCCTCAATGTTTTTTTTGAGTTATCCTCTATTAGGAAGAAGTAGTGGATTTTCTCAACAATCATGGATTACCCTCAAGTTGGGTCGAGAAATGGTGTTCACCGATGAAATCTCCCAAGAGTTACCCTCCAACAAGACTCGGAAATGTTGTTTCCTAGAAGACTAACCATACATACCATCTAGTAGGACTAGGCAGTGACATTCACCAATGACCATCCCAAGTGGTACCCTCCATCAAGGCTAGAAAGTGGTGATCTATGATGACTTTCTTAGTAGGAACCTTCTGAAAAAACATTAAATGAGATCCTTTCCTCTAATTGATGATTCCTCGATTATGTGGCATTGTGATGAGGTGTGGGTATATGCACCTTTGGACTCACAAGAAATAAGGAATCTTTCTCTTATGAGAGGCATTATTAGCCTAAAAGTGTGTGGGTGAGTCATCTACCCAATGAGTATAGTATCATGGTGTGGTGATTTAGTCACATTAACTTGTATATCCTTGGTAGACGCATGAGGTGTTAGGAATCGTAGATGGATTTACAATGGAAATGTTGGTGACTCTTCCTCTTCACCTGAGTTGTGCTATAGAGATACCCATACTATATCATTTGAGATTCATTTATATAATATATATATATATATATATATATATATATATATATATCTAATTTCATTACCCACTCCTTGGGTTTTGGATAATCTCATTCCAAGAGATGAGAAGACGCACAGGGTATGTCATATTCTTTCCATGTCACCATTCTCATGATTGGATTAGACTGTTATCCTACTATAGGTAGTAAAGACTGAATGAGATGTTCACCTTCTCACCATTATTGGTTCCTTATGTATGGATGAGTTTACATTCACTCTCTTGTTGGGATAAGATGTACTGTTTTACCTTAACTTGTTCTATCTATTTCATTCCCCTTTAGTTTTATCTCTTATTTCTCCCTCTTCTTATTTTTTGGGTGTTCTGTAGGGTATTTATATACTAAGACCTACATGGTATTTTTCCAACATGATTCATGTCTTTTTATATGGTAGAGAACTCAATTGTGACTTTTGAGGAGCTTTGGGATACAGACTTCTTGGACCATATGTTGTGTTCAAAGCTTGGGATATAAGAGATGGGATCTAATCTATTTACTCATTTCCTGTTTTTTTTTTCAAATTTGGTCATATTTTTGGGTGGGTGTGTAATTTTACCATTTTTTTTAGGTTACAGTACTGTACTCTATATTGGTTAGAGGTCCATGTGTGTTTGGTTTATATATAGAGGTGTTTTATATTTTATTGTATTTCCATATTCACTTTTGTATTGAGTTAGTTGTGTGTGCATACAAGTACATAGATAAATTCATACCTGAGTTTAGTTGTGCCTTCTACAGCTGTTGCCACCCCCAGCCTATCGAGGATGACTTGGAAAATTTATAGCTTGAGCCTCAATATGGGTCGGGTCGTGATAGTGACATAGTGCCACATGTCATATAAATATTCCTAGTGAATCTATTCTATATGATATATTACTATGAGTACTCGATAAAGAAATGAATCATTTAAAAAAATTATTTGTCTATATAAAGTGAATCATATTTTACCATTTTTCTTAATGAAATGATATTTTCTCCATTAATTTAAGAAAAAAATTTTAATGTTCAATACACAATATCATTCTTGTGGAATTTTGTTATTTTGTTATTTTATATTTCTATTTTTAGTTCAAATATTATTTTCCATTTTAGGAATTTTTATATTTCTAAAATCCTCCAATCAGGGATAATTTCATCATAATCATGATTATATTAACGATACCATTATATTTTTTTTTCTCTTTAACATCTTTAATATCTGAATCTATATTGTGATGTTTTTATTTATATCACTATTCTTCACACGTATATTTGAACATAAAAAGAATACATGTTCAAATTTCCTAAAATTAAGCATGAAATACATTATCATACATTCAACTAAAATTTTAGGAACCTCCCAGAATAGTACCCCATATAGTCTAATAATAAAGGTAGGGTAGTGTGCATAATATCCCACCACCGACATGCTAAAAATTAGAAATTATCTTCATGTATATAAAACCCACATATTTGGGAAATTACCCCCACAAATCCCTGAAAAGTTAAAAAATATCCAATTCAAGGATATAATATAATATAAAGATCAATAAAAAATGATTATAAAAGTCATATATAATAACTGTAATTAGGATATACCATGAATCAGTTCTAATAACAAATATTTCACTCAAACAAACAATAAACACATGTTACTATAGTCTATCATAATCACCAACTCCCTCTTGGTCAAAAATGAAATTTGGTGATCATATAATTAGACTCAATGGAATCATCCACTAAACAAATAAATAAAATATGGTAGAAGAATACTAATGAATGATTGAATACCAATATTATCTTCTTAATTACATACACCAGGTCAACTACCACCCTAGATGATAGAGGATTATTGACAAAATATTTCATCGAAGAATATTAACATAATATAATGAGAAATATTCTAATAATGATTACCTAAAATAACTTCCCCAATGAACTAGTCTCTATCACAGTCCAACAACATGCATCATGATTCTATAATCCCATGTATGAACACACACACATATATATATAATAAATCTCATGTCATTACCACAACAAGATTATTATTATCATAATAAAATAATACACTACCACTCTATAACACATAGCATTGAAGAAATACTTAACAACACATAACAACCACATAAAAAATCCACATCATGGTATAGTGATTTGAACACAATGTATATCATCCTCATTCCCCCTATCTAAAAATTCAGGGCCCCCACCATGTAACTTAAAAAAATTGACATCATTATTATCATAAAAAATTACTTTACCACTATACTATATTAATAAAATCCCACATAACATATTATTTGGCTAGTATAGCCTACATTTATTTTAATGATATATTAATGAAGAGGCTGTAGTATAGAGTATGTTCCCCCAACAAAATAAATTCATGGAAGACACTCAAAACCCATGACCATTCGAGAGGTAAAAGTCATATCTTACTCGGGTGGTGATTTGTAATAAATATTAAGTTATCATAGAGATTATATTATAGAACACATGAGACCAAATATAGGGTTTATATTTAAATATATTAATAAAAACCCTTAATGGCCCCCACATCGACAATGTCTCACTTTAAGAACCCCTTCCATCACTAGCACACTACAAAAACTTACCATTCCACAAGAAAACAAATTCATAACCCTGATATCAAAATCACAATAATCAAATCATTATGAATTTATATATTTTTCATTTCCCAAAAATTCAACATTTAATATATAAATACTTAAAATAGAAATTAAAATTTAATTTATGAAATCCTATTACATATAAACACTTCATTTCAACATTAACTACCCACTTATGACACATCATATAGCTTGTTTTTTATTTATTAATTCTAACCCAACATTATCCCATAAACACATTCCAAATTTAATTAGTTAATATTTGCTGCATATAATTTATGATTAAAACCATATTTTCATGAAATTGTGAAACTACTAAATTAACCTCTTCTCAAAATCAACATCAATTGTTACACAAAGCATCCAATTTTCATCAACACATGTGTATAATAGTAAAATTAAAATATATCTACCACTCCCCCACCCACAATCCATTCCAAACCATCTCCAAAAAATAATAAATTTTTTCTGACATCCTTTATTATAGCCGCACAACAAAATAATAGGAAACTATTTATCATTAAAGAAAAATAAATATATCATCAGGTTACAAAAAACATTAATTATTATTTTCAACGTATTTTATCGATTTACGAGTTTGATACATATCATGGAGTTGTTTTTATACCATGCACTATGATGGAGTGAGACTGAGAGTCTCATGGAACTAAAAATAGTATTATAAAAATATTATATATATTAATATCACACGAATTGATTAATTCAAAAAATGGAAAAATTAATGAAAAGAGACATGGATTGTAAATATGAGACCACATGTTATTATAGGATATATGGTTTACCCTATTTGTGACATAATGTTGGTGTGAACAAGAAATATAGGCGAGGCTTCCACTTTTATGTTCGTTTAACTAAAATATTAAAATAATTTTTCATTAATTTTTTTAATGGACTAATTAAACTACTATAAAATTCCCATTTTATGATTATTTTATAAGGTTTATATGCATTAAAATATTGGGTTTTTAGAGGATGTTGTGATATTTAATCATTGGTGAATCAGTACCAGATGATGAATGATGATCAGATTGAGGTGTATTGAGAAGAAACAAACATACTTGGTCTTCTTCTTCAGTAATGAATGCATTCTTCAACCAATATTGATCCATAGACGACTAAGGTCCATTTAATTTTATATTTAAATCAATCTATTAAATTATAAAAAAATTATATTTTATTGGTTATTTATCTATATTTTTTCACCCATCACATTGTCCCATTACAATTGTATATATCATCTATTCTTGATATTCCATTCTTCTCACCATGAATATTCACAATCAATGTTCAGTTTCTATGAAATCTTGGCCAATGATGTTTTCAGTAGTGTTCTTGGTCATTTCCACCACCCATTCATTTTGTTATTATTTTGGTCCATTGGGGTCATAGTTTGACATTTCTGAGGCCGGTTAATATACTATTGAACACCCTCATTCATAAAGGTCTAGAAAATGGTGCACCAATCATTTTTTAAGATTGATCGAGTTGGATCATGACTTTTAGTGATACATAGTGAATACGGGGTCTAGATTAGAGATGTTAGATGATATTTATTTGTCACACAAGATTGATCTTTGTGTGGTTAGTCAGTTTCTGACATCCAACAACTGGATGGATGGAATAAACTACTTGGTATAATATCAACAAGTTCTAAGTGGTTGATTAAGGAGAAAAGTAGTTCTGATCGTGGATTTGGAGATTGAAAAGTTGGATCTGACATTTCTATCTAAAACCCAAATTCAAATAGTGAATCCTAATGTAACATGTGGTATGTATCCCTTATATTCTATGATAGGGTTTCAGAAAAATTTATGGATCCCACACCATGTGTCTAAAACTACATACCTTGTGACCCTATCAGAGTGGTGAAGTTGTATTACAGATTAAACATTCCCAAGACATTGTGTGTTCAGATACACCATGTACATTGGTAGCACATAGGTGTGGTTTGGTACCTAATAATGGCCACTTACATGACCAGGACCATGGTAATAGCCATAATTACATGTGTATAGTGAGGACAACATGAAAAGTCCTATAGTGTTTGAGAATCAATTTGCAGGACACATTAATTATTTGTACTATTAAATGGCCTCTATGCGTTTCTAAAAAAACATGGCCTGAAAAAGAGTTTGGGTCACATGTCATTTGAATCCCTGTATATGTCATGTATTCTATCCTTCAACATATTCAACAAGTATATCCTTCATTTGGAATCATATGTTGGCTCATGAGTAGCCTATCATGAGAATTTATTATCACATAACATGATTTTAGACTTAATAGTGTATTTAAATATTTGAATTTGAATTTTAATACTGTAATTATTATTTGATCAATGCTTTCTAATGGAAGTTATTATGCAGGATCATTATAGAGATGTTAGATATAGTACTGTCTTTTAGCACTAAGGTTTGGATTCCCCATACTACCAGAGAGATGCCAGGGCCAGTACTCCCTTTCACACAAAGGTGAGTGTTCCCCATAATCTTAATATATATAAACATACAAATCCCCTAAACAGTCTATGTTTATCTATCAATGGTGTGGTTCTCCCCCTTTCTTGAGCTCTGGTGGGGTGCAGGTCCCCCAGGGAGTTGTGACTCACTTAGTTGTTGGATGCGGTTTTGAGGTCTGATCCACTCACACTTATTAAATTGAGTTTATTTTTTATGTTTGGAGTTGGTAATGGACATATAGAGTTGGGGGATTACTCATCAACTTGGTATGGTCTATGAGAATGAGATATCCTTTTCTCGTGATGGAGTTTATTTAGAAGTATACATGATGGTGTATCTAGTGAGTTTATTTACAAATTTCTTTATGTTGAGTTGACTATTTTTTATATCTCAAATGATCCATTTTTTATTGTCCTAATGGGTATGTATATTCTCATTCCACCATGGGAATTTTCTAAATTAATCATGTATTATGTAGATAATAGAAAATTATTCAGATACTTCAATATAGGATAATGATAATTGGGTACATTGACCTTGTAAGGTGGTTGAGTTCTGAAATCAAGTGTCTGGCCCAATCAGTTTCTTTAATATCCAATTGTTGTTATGTTTTGACTTAATTTATCATTGATATTGTATTTTTATGAATTTGAGTTTGGTTATATTATGTTTTACTCTAATTTATTCAATAATTATTATTAAATTTATTGTTTATCTCTATATGTTACAGTCTATTCATTATATAAATCTAAAAATACAACTTGGGAATTCTTTGAAAACTTATATAGAGTTTATTTGTAAAATGTATCCCATTATAGATATTCCTTATCACTTCATGTCTCTAACACTAACCAAATATATTGGAATTGGGGTTATGATTGCATGGACATCTCCAAGAAAGGCAGGCCCCGGTGGGTTGGGTCATTTCCAAGTAGTGTTAATGGCTACCTTTCCACATCATGGAGTTTCGAGTTATACCCTTTTAATGATTTTTAGTAACATAGATAAATAGTGTTAGTGTGCCTCAAGTTATGGTTTTCAATCAGGGGAACCAATTTTGGGTTAGAGGTCAACATATCCATACACCAAGACTCTGACTACCTTCTCATTGGCTCACCATACTGAGACATTGGTTAGAGGTAACAATGGTATATGAATCCTATAATATTTATTCCATGGATTTTACTTCTTGAGTAATATCCATATATATATATATATGACTATTTAAACATGATACATATTGATTAATATTATAAATCCTCCATGAAGAAAAGAAATAATTTTATAAATTCAGAATCATGATGATAAAATGATGAGTAATGAGGCCACAGTTCATGGGCCAACCATCAAGGTGTTTCCTACAATAATTCAAGGATATGAAGACCTTTGACTGAAAAATAGTTAGTTATAATATTTCTTGATTAATATTCATGTAGTATTAAAGCACTCTAGGAATTTCTTCATAAGAGGCCAATGCGGTTCTATAACAATCACAATCCTCAGTCAATAGAGGATTATATTGAGTTCATGTTATGGGTTATTAACCATGTTCGATCTCCGCCATATTACATGGTTTCACTTGTAGAATATATTTTAATTGGATTATTGAAATGTTGGAAGAGTTTTTTCACAGAGACTCATGATGAGACAACACTCTCATGGCCTGGCTTCCAGTAACTATTTCATGAGTATTATATCCCTTTATTCTTGTGCACATTTCAATTCTAGAAGAGTATTCAACTATAGTAGGGTGATATTTTAGTGTATAATTACATCATGAGCTTCACAGACATTACCCAGTACTCCCTTATTTTGGAATGAAAGATTCTTCATGTAAAGGGTGTTTGAATGGGGTCACTACAGACACATTTAGGCAAATGTGTTTTCCTTATGGCTAACCACTTATGAAAAAGTGCCAGAAACTTCTATAGGGACTGTCACAAACCAAATATGGTCGCCACTGAAAATTGCCCCAAACCGGACCTGCGACAAGGTCTTAAGGGAGTTCCCAATCCCCAGGGGCTGTAACACATTCTTGGGTATTATTAAATGTGAATTGGAAGCTATTTACCTGAGATTATAAACTTAAAACAACAAATTTTTCCAACAAAACGAATCTGCATTTTTCAAACCAATAAATCTTTTACAAAAATTCAGAACTGAATTACAAAGTTTAAAACAACTCAAAAAAACTACAAAAAAGGTACAAAACCAAAATAAAACAGCCCAAGAACCTTCATGGAAAGGTTCACCATCCTCAATCCATCTCCACAAGACATCACCACCATGGACATGCTAGAAACATGAAGAACTGGCACAGAAAATTGTACCCAACTTGCAAAAACAAAAATAAGAAAGTCAACATACATCAAGTGTGTATGTAGGGTGTAATAAAATTTATATTAGGATACCAATACTAATAAATTCCATGTGATAAATATTCAAAGATGATAAGCTTGTAAGTTTTCATAAAATGTAGTGCTAGATTAAATTTTTAAAAGATTCAACTTAAATATTAAAACAGTTTTCAAGTAGGCGATCATTAAGAATCAACACTTTTAAAAATTATGGCAACACTACTTAATTTTATAGAAAATCATACCATATTCCAATAGTAATCACAAAGTAACGAATAATCACAAGAAATAGGTAATAACCCATAGGCACTTTCTCAATGTGGGTCTCAGAAATCTCATATCTTAGTGAGAGTAACCATCAAAATATCTATTCTCTTGCACAAGACACTTGTAGGGAACACAACCCTAACCTAGTGGTTCCCATTCATCATCATCATAGTTTATTTACTGTTGTAAGTGTCAATCCGGATATATGAAACTAAGCCCAAAGCTCATAGATTCACTAGCATACTAGTACATGTCCACGCACCTAGATCCCCGAGGTTTTCCTTTTACTCAAAAAAGTTCAACTAGATAAGAAATATTCTTTTCAAATGAAAATATCATTTCTAAATCAAAATTTCACCAAATATACCACATGTAGATCAAACAAGTCACAAAATCCACTTTTTTATTCAAATGTATTTTGAAATCTTACTCACACCAAAAATAGCCCACAACAACTTTCACATTTCATTAACACATCCAAAAATCCTTTAAAAATTTTTATAAAACCATTAAAATAATTATTAATCACATAAAATCCCTCTCAAATATTATATAATATTTCCTTCATCAGAAAAATTCATTTTGTAGAACACACTCACACAAAACATCCCACAACCATGTTTCACAATTCTCTTTACTTTGCTAAAACATTACATAACTTTATAAAACATTCTAAAAAATTATTTTACATCATAAATAACAAAATTTTTTATAAAATCCTATATTATGTGAACACACCCACCAAACAGTACATATACACCCATTTTCCAACATTGTTTAACCAAACAAAACATTCACAATTTTCATAAAACAAACCCAAGGGCTGTAACTATGATTCGCACACAAAAACCATTCCAAATCCCTCATTCAATTCCAAAGTCATACCAATACCAATACATAACAGAATTGGAATTCCTATCAACATTTGTTAAACTACCCT
Source organism: Viscum album (assembly GCA_963277665.1). Lineage (NCBI taxonomy): Eukaryota > Viridiplantae > Streptophyta > Magnoliopsida > Santalales > Viscaceae > Viscum > Viscum album. The sequence goes on along the minus strand of OY728141.1, from coordinate 471,786,403 downwards.
CAAGTGTTATAAAAATACCTCAATTAACATAACAAAATACAGACATTTTCATAAATCGCTTCCAAAAAATACAGCATGATTTTACACCTTGAACCTAGTAAAAACCCCATTTCAAAGACCACATGAAACTATGTCCTTAGAAAACTAGAATTGGACCACTTTCATGAGTTATAAAATACACCCAAACATTACCCCAAGAGTCACCCATTAAAATCACCCACTTTCAATCCATAATTCAACTATAAAATTAAATGCATAAACAAATCCATCAAAAATTGGGTTTTCACCAAAATAAGCATATGAGGAACATTAAAAACAATAAATCAAGAAAACTAACTCATCAAAAAATGATTACAGCTGGAACCACCCACATTTTGAGTCAAAACTGTTGAATCATGGTGCAAAACCTCAACCGCGCCTCCACCACACCACTTGAAAGTGAAAACGAACGATAAAACATAATATTTCCCCAAAGGGACCCCAAATCAAACCCTAGTTATGAACCTTAACTTCTGGACACTCTATAAATTCATGAAAGAGGGAGGAATCCCTATGGAGAAATAAGGAAATGAATAATGAAACACTTACCCAAATAAATCTTGAAGAAAACAACCAAAATACACCTGAATCTGAATTTCAAAACAACCATAAATGAAAGTGAGGTTCTAATAAGGATATAGATGTCATGTAGGAACTGGAATGGAAAAAAAAGTATAAATATAAGTATTTATGAAAGGATCAATTTACCTCTTAAAATTTGGGCGATTTGTGAAATCTAGATAAGTTCTTCCAAACTTCACGATTAAATTTAGCTTAAAATTAGGGGAGGAGAGACTGGTGGCATGCCTTGGGTATGTGGCCTTGGGTGAGAGTTGACATCAACAAAAATAGATAAATAATTGAATGAGATATTGAATCATTAAAAAAACATTTAAATCACGAAATGGTATTTCTGGATGGCCCAACACCTTAATAAAAAACCCAAATAAATCATTATTATGGATTCATATGATGTCAAAATGAATATGGTGGTTTTAATATACCAGGTTATTCTAATTGAGAAGTGGAAAGGGTGTAAAACATTTACAACTGAAGGAGTTATAAAAGAAACAAAATTTATTTTTAAATCTGGAAATGGGCTCACAGTTTGGCCCAAATTTTGAAAACACACAATTTCCACCCAAATGCATGGAAATACCTCATAAAAAAGCAAGGATGGAAATTAAATGAAAAATTCCTTTCAAATAAGTTAGGGATGTGATTGGGACAGAGATCTTCCTAAAATAAGAGAACTAGGATGTTGGATATCGAGGTGGGAATTATGTTCCTAATTCAACTATAGTTGATAGTAGGCATCATACATTGAGAACCCAGAAGAGGATGAATTCACAATCTAAAAAAAATACTAAAGGATATATGGATTAAGGATTGATATTTTGATATGATCAAATCATATTGGAATAGTTATTCATAGGATGGGATATGCTATATATCTAATGATTTTATGGCCAATTTTGTTGAGCATGATTGTAAGACAATAGATGGACCTCCAAAACATAGGTACCCTTGTTATTAGGAAACTCCTAGATGTGGAATGGATGGTTCATAGAGATAAAATGCTGGATGAGGAGTTGGAGTATCTCTGGAAGAAGGATCATTTGCTAGAGGATGATGTTATGAACGATTACCACAACCTCAAACAAGTGGACCACATCAGGCTTGATGAGCTATCATTTTTGAATGTGGGTTGTGTCAACCCATAGTGGTCAGACAACACAATTCACATAATATTATATGAGGTATGACTTATGATCTGTATAAACATTCCTTTTTACTAGTATATGTAGGTGTGTTTCATTCATTCATCACCTTATTTCTGTTGTGAGAGATCGAGCATCTACTTGATACACCATCCTTGCATCTTTTTCTAGATGTTCTTATTAGGATTGATTTATTGATATTGACTATCTACTGGTAGTGTGAGATATCATATAGAGGATACAGTTTCATGCGGATCCTCATAGTTATTATATTGAAACATTGTGATGCCTTCTTCAATATAGTCATGTTTTTATGGTAACGATATATCTCAACTATCCTCATATGATCACACATTATTTTAGATAGATGGGACGATATTATTCTTTATATAAAAGATTGATCTCATAGATGACTAAGTAGGATTCATGGGAAAATGATGCATCATATCACCCATTGTTAGGTATGTTTTGGCCTTAGAGTAGTGGGATCCTTAAGAATCATGATTCTTTTAGTAGTGGAGGACTTTATGGATGTGTTCCCTGATGTTGTTTTGGGGTCATCTATGTGGATTAAGATGGAATTAATCCATTAATTTTACACTAGGACTATACCTATTTGTTTTCTGGATATCTTATGGGCCTTACCTCAAACTGATAGATTATGTTGCTATTGGAGGATCGTCAGGAAAAAAGTTTTATTAGACCCATTTATCCCCTTGGCTAGATCAATTTTTTTTTTGAAAAATGTATTTGAGAGATTGTTCTTTATATTATCATCACCAAAACTAAGAAATAAAAAATAAAAATTATATATTTACAATATTTCTTTAACTTTGATCATTTATAAAGATCATTTTTTATCTCAAATATTGATTGTAGTTCCTCTATCACTAGGTGAGGGTTCATGAATCTATCATTCCAAAGATGGAATTGTGATGTCACTATAGACACAATGAGTACCTGGTGATGTGTTTTGGTGTGATGAATTCCAACTATTTTCATTTATTTCATGAACCATATCTTCCACCCATATATGGAATGATATTTTATTATCTACATTAATGAAATACTCAGGTACTCCCTCTCATAGAAGGATCATACCGAGCACTTAAATATGGTCTTAAACTAACACTAATAGAACTAGATTCATGATAATCTTTAAATGTTAATGTTCCATATCCACGGTGTTCATATCCATGAAAAATCCATTTCTAATCAATAAATAGGTATATTCCCATTTAATATGGATTAACTGATTCCTTGGGAGATACTCAAGCCCATGATGAAGGTGTAATGTTTTCATGGATTTTCAAGGTACGACATGAGGTTTGGGGTGAAATGATCATGTATTGTATCCCATTTTACCATATTTAAATTCAATGTGAATTTTTCTACCCTGAAGAAGATGTGGTAGAGTGAATTTAAGGATTTGAGGTTGAGGCTGACTGTTGCTCTTATTTTGAGAACATCGACAGAGAGAATATGGAATGTCATCAATTGGGATTCCACTATATTTGGGATTAGATACATGTTGATGAAAAAGTAAGAAGTAATCACATGTGGGTTGATTTATTTGAGACCTTGGTAAAATAAATATGTTATTAGTGACATATATTTCGCCTTATAAGTCCTCTCTTAGAGGTTGTTGAGGCACTGTCTTCAGGGAGATCCGTTTTTTTACTCATACAAAGACAATATCTTATATATCTTAACATGGATACATCTTATCATGAAAAAAAGGAATTGGTAATATTACTTGAATGTCTATTACATTGATATATTCTATGATTCATGAATAGGAGATATTGTGGAATATTCATAGAGGAGAAATTTAAATTTTTTTTGATGAAGGAGGTGTCTGAGTGGTTAGATTTATTTCAGCTAATACCTCTAAAGGATAGTGTTAAAACACATCTTCAATCAATTGTGTTGACTCCTAATCTTAGAAAGTGTTTGATTGAGGCTCAGTTAGGTGAAACAAAAATTGAGGTTTTCCATGTCTAGTTATTTTCAGTGGATTCACTAGAAGGATATTCTTATGTATTGTACCATGTCATACTTTTAAAGGGATGGATGATGGTTTTGGTCTTTATGTGACTTCTAGTAATGAGGGGGTTTCACAAATTTCATTTGGTTGTAATTAATTGTCTATGGAAGAGGTATTGAGACCTTCAATGTTAATTTTGGTGGTATATCATGAGGCAGAGTGTTGTTGAGTTCATACCTTGGTGAATCCTGTTTTAATATGTAAAGGATGAGAATCTGGTTCTATTAGAACTAACATAGCTTCTTGGTATCCTTATTTGGTAATATTTTGGAATATCCAAGATTTTTGTTATAGGCCATCCATGGAGAGATTGAGGCTATAAATCCATCTTAGTTATAGTGGAAGGACTTATGTAGATGTCACATCTCATTTTTATTTGGGATAAGAGTTCAATGAAACATCTGTGACAATTATTTTTAATGGAGACCATACATCTCTATGGGTTACTCTCGACAACTATCTATGGACATGATGTGTGGTTTACATCATAGTTATATAGAGGTCTGTATGACATATTTAAGACCCAATACAGATGAGTGTGAATCATAAACCCTAGATGGTTGTGCATGATGTGAAAACAAACTTGGTGTTGGAGTGTATTATGAGGTATTATGTTTTGAACCTCGGCCAAAGATGGAAGGATTAATTTACATTGGTAATGTATTATTATAGTAGCAGATACCATTCTATCATCAGTAAGAATTGTTTCATGATATTTTACAATATTTCATTATGTTTTACCTTATTCTATATTTAGATTGGGTGGATATCTCTTATTGGACCAGATATGGTGTAGGGGATGGTGGATAAATCTTTTGTGATGTGTGATAATATGAGGATGACCTTGATTAAACTTAAATATTTTGTAGATCAATGGATTAGGACATTATATTCTAAGTGGGGATACCATATTTTCTTGAAAATCTCCCCATGAAGAGGATTATAGAGGTTTGTATGGGGAGTAATTATAGTTTTATGGTTCACTGGGCCATTCATGAAACTATCGAGTAATGGATAATTTTTTTACCACCAGGACGTACCCCTATTGTTGTAGGGGTAGCATGAAATCTTTCATCTATTTTAGTTGAGGATATATATGCATGATCTTACACATGACAATTTCTCGGGAGAGATGCACATCGAAGATGGAGCCACCATTGGGGTGTACATAGTGTTGATCAAGGATCCATATGAGAGGATACTATGATGATTGAATATTCCATCAGATCATGTGTTGTGACATAGTAGTATCATACAAGACACCACCTGGGAGTGGAGATCCCAAGGTAGGTTTAGTATCCCCACCTATTTTATTAAAATATTTTTTTCAATAATAAAAATAATCAAAGTGTGATTGAATATATATACAATACTTTTTCATTGAAAGATGTATAAATTTAGAAAGTTATATTTTTTATCATAGATTCTAGGATTTTATAATATGTTGTTCCCTAGTGACTTAGATATTAATAATAATATAATAATAAATATATTAATACCAAGTGTGTTATGTTTTTATGAATATGGTAATAACTCATGAATTATGGAGTATGTCCGAAATCTGAAACCACAATTGAATATGGGACACTGGGTATACCCTAGGAGCAACCTATTATTGTTAGGTGATAAATTCTTTTTTGATGTTGACATCGGTGTGTGCGTTTATTCATGATAAATACACAAAATATCAGTGTTTTATAGGGGAATTTTATTTGAAAATTTATTAAAAAATCATATTTTGTTTATTAAACATAACTAAACACACATTCCATGTGTGAAAGATTTTCATGTGGTTAGATTGTTTTGGATTTCATGTAACTAGAGGGCTAGAATCAATGGCCAGAGGAAATTCCCACTTGTTCCAGGTTGTTGATAGACGCTGAATGTCGAGGTGAAGGAAAATATTGAGATCTACATGATGGATTTATAAATTTTTGTGTGAAACACAATTATAAATCTTGTATACCATAAGAACACATAGTGTGTATACCCATGATACGAAACTAGTGTTTCTGTAAAATATACCAATCACAGGTCATGTGACAAGACGCACACACATCATTTCCTATTTTGGGTGGCATGCTATGTTCTAGATTACACATAACCGTGACTTTCTAATGTTGAATATGATGGGTACTCATGGAGAACATGGAAATGGGATTGTACCTCAGCATGGCTAGTTAAATGTCCATGAAAATGGGCACATGCAGATGTACATGTGCTCAGCCATGGCTATAACACACGGTGAATTTTTCATTCACAACATGTACTATCACATAACATCAAGGATGTGTATAGAGAATAACATAACTAGGATTTGTATTGGGATTACATTGCTAGTTTGTCCCCCATGAACACCATATATTCCCTCCAATGACATCATCCTATCACATTTACTTTGTTTGGACTTAGATTTTGGCATGTGAGTAGCATATCATGAGTAGTTTTCCACATATAATTTTGAGTTAGATTTTATAGTGGAATTAACGATACAACATGGTATGTTCTGAGAAAGGAAATAATTTGGGTGATGATTAATGTTAGAAGTGATTAAGATATATAATCATAGAGATATTGTGGTAAGTACTAATCCATCACACAAGGGAGTGTGTTCCCTACATTATAAGAGTGATTCGGTGGTAGGTATTCCCAAGCCAGAATAGGTTGAGGGTTCACAATATTCTATATATAAATATATATGGTACTCCCCAACACGGTAAATGGTTATCTAACTACTCTGCGATACTCCCTCATTATTGAGTATTAGAGGGGTTGCAGTCCTTCGATGGAGATGTGGATCCCTCAACTATAGAGCACAATTGTGAGAACAAACCATATCGACACATTTTCCAAAGTGGTTTTGTTTGATGTTGTCCATCAGTGATACACATTAGGGAGCAGTGGGATTTCACATAGACATATTTTAGTCTATTATATGTTCATCCCCATTCTCTGTCTTTTGGGCTCTATGATGATAATATGTGTGTGTGTTTGTTTCTGGTAATCTATTTGTTTTTTTCAATATTACTATAGAATGATTTTTTTATTTTTTTATTTCTCTATCATTCCAATTTTGTATTTATTAAAACTTATTTTGTATGGATATACACATACCATCATGATAGATGAAAAACAAGTTTTGGTGATTAAAGAGAATCATAGTGATACTTGGGTGAATTGATAATGTATGGTTGTTTGAAATAGATATTAGGAGTTGTGCTCTCCCATATTTTCACATTTCTATTTTTTTTATGGATGATATATCATTTGTTGTAGGGAAATTTTTTTCCCACTTTACAAATTTGTTATATAATTTTGACCCTTGGTGTATTCCCAGTACTTTGTTTCCTGAATAGATTATAACTAGATTTTATAGTATTTACATTATATTCCTCTGTACTATTCATGGAGATTTTTGGGTGTGTACATGTAGTTTCATTAGGAAAATACCTTCCATTATCATTATTCCTTATTGGTTTATGTCACAATCATATGTTTTATTAGATTTAGGCTTGGTGTTGTGATGAATCTTCCTTCCATAGGTGGACGGGCCATAATAGGATCCATATTTAATTCAATATCTCAAGGAAATGAGGTATTATAAATTATATATATATATATATATTCCATTTATTATAATTTTTTTTTGATTATCCATTTTTTGTGAGATGATAAAATACATAAAAATATAATTAATGGATGCATGGTACAAAATATATACCATGAAACATCAATATGAAATAAAAAACAATATTATGGAAATGGAAATGAAAATAACCCTTTTGAAATTTAATTTATTTTACCTATTTCACTATAATGATAAAGATAATCCCATAAATCCTATCATTGGTTGTAAAATCTAGACATGTCAACAATTTCCCATTAATAAAAAGTATATGTCTTAAATACCCTACCAAAATATTTTCATGTGTGAATATAGTTAATCAAAATGTAGAAAATATGCCGACACATCCATGAACAAACTCATTATCCATAGAACAAGAGGAGTAGAAAATATAAAATAATTATCATTTCAATATTTTAATCATGTTATTAATATTATTTGTTCTAATTATATCACTCTTTCCCATTATCCATCAATGGTTGTTTCAAAAAATAGAACATGTAGTTAATTGAGGATGAAATACACATGTGCACATGAAGTCATCTTCATTATATAAATGATTTTGGAGGATGGTAAAAATGTTATATAACATTATAATTATAAAAATTACACATATTAGTGGTTTTTAATTTACCATGATTTCATTTACAGAGTTGTTTTGTTGTGGTTAAAAAGAAAATTAATAAGAGATCTTAATTGGGATTATTACCACTACCTTTGGAAATTTCCCCTTGGGTAACACAATAATGATCCTTAGATTGGTATTTTTGAATGCCATGGTGTCTAAACTTTGTGGACATATTTTAGGTGACACTAGACTATTTTTTGGTAGAGTAAATTATTTGGAAATGGTCAATAAATTTTATGGAATTTATCGATTTTTATAAATGAATACAATGGGTTTTTATAAATAATTATTTTTTTCAATGATGGAAGAAAACTATTAAATATAAAATGTCTCTAAATGCCTCAAATAATTATTTTTTTACTTCAGAAATGTTCAATAAATATTGTATAATTAAATTTCACACACGTTTTAAACCTATTTCAAGTCCATGACCACAATGTTTTTACATTAAACCATTTTGGTTTTTACCTTATAAACCATTTTTCCCAAAGTAATTTATATTGTATAAATAATATAAGGTGACCCATCTTCAAAAATAATTTCTATAAAATAAATAAAAATAAATATAATTTACATAAATTTATTAATAATATGAAATTAACTTTAAAATTATATCACATTATATATAAAAACAATTTTCTAGAATCATATTTTAAATAGATATACATTTAAATGGTTGATGGTTTATTCATATACATACAAAAACATAATTTCAAATTAATTAAAACTAGAATACCAATTTACAAAATTTTATAAAAATTTCACACCATTAAAAAAATAATTATATGAAAATACACTTTTAAATATTGATTGTCATTCACATCAATATTTTTAGTCATAAATAAATTCCTAAAATTGAATTAGAATTATTATATAATATAAATATTATGATATTGTAATAGACCATTTGTTTTGAATGATTATTTTTCACTAATTAAATGTGTGTTAAAATATTTATTTACACTAAAAACCCATATATAATTTATAATGAAGTGAATATAAAGGTGAAATGTGACCATAAATTTTTTACTATAATGTGACCATTGGTCAATATTACCATTTGATACTATACACTTGGTAAAAAAATTTACTTTATAATTTTAAGCTGAAATGATAAAGAATAATTAGTGAAAAAAGGAGATAAATGACCTCAACTAGTAGAGTCATGTCATATGTGGAACATTTAAATGATATTGGGTGAAAGGTAGCATCATTGGGGTTTACTCTTGACAAATTCAAAGATGATAATCAAAAAGTGAAGGTATAAAAAAAAATCACCTACAGAAGAAGTTGGACATAGTAGAAATTACCACTCGGGGGATGTTATCTTAGATGCCTAATGAATTTATCACAATCACACACTTTACCACTAGTTTGTATGTGGGTTTTATAAGGCGGTATGTGTCGAGGACCTAGTTAATTCAAGTAAAATTTCCTTTTATAAATAAAATGTTTATTCCATTAATAGTTTTTTTAGAATTTTTTTATTACTAAAATTGAGATGTAATTAGATAAATTGATTTTTTGGATTGAAATAGTCCGTTGTAGAAAATATATAAAAAATTATAATAAAATATGAAATTATTATTCTTAATTATATTAATGAAATAGTATATTAAAATTATATTATTAAAATATTAATTAAAACCTAATTTTTTCTCAAGTGTTGAGAATCATAATATGAAATTTCAATGTTCTATTATTTTTAATAAATATGTATTTATATATTAATAATTTATAATTCGCATATTTTGATAATTATTAGGATAAAATACATATAATTGAGATGTAATATGTATTTAATAAATATGTATTAATTATTTCATCATTATGAAATAATTATATTGTTAGGTTCCCAATATATTATTATATTTTTAATTAAATTACATAATATTTATGCTTTATTAATGTGAGACCCATTTCTCCACTCATATTACCAATTTCTAAGACTACATTTTGTACTCATTATGTTCTGGAAGTTACTTCTCAAGTATTGTTTATTCTATTCATTAAATTCACTTTAATTTCTTGTTATTTCAATACCAAAACCTCATTAATTTTTACCATTATTCACATAAATGGGAAAATTATTTATTTTATTTAGGTACTATAATATATTAAACCCTTATTTTTTCCCATGAGTAAATAATTACATAATGATCAAGTCTTTAAGAAATTTTTAATTGGTATGTTTTTATATGAAACCTATTTGATTTATTATCGATGGGATATTTATGAAATGTTTTATTATGATATATGTAGATAAAATTAATTTTTTCATATTATGGGTGTGCCCTGATTGAGCTCCAATGCATTGGGGAAATAATTTAGTCTCTATAGATTACATGTTTTACGAAACATTGGGGGATAACCATGGTAATTATTATGACACCTCAGTGAAAAACCATGGTGATATGATTATGAATATCTCACTTTAATGTTTTATCCATATTTATATCTTTTGATTACTATTATTTTTTATTATGATATTCCTCTTATTCATTTTCTCATTCCTTTGTGATTTTCCCCAAGTTCGTATTGATATTTCACATGGTTACATGTAAAGTATTTCCCTTGCTTTTCGCTTATTAGGACTTATGATAACCATTTCCTTTTATATCTGTTTCATGGGTATGAGATATAGTAAAAGAAATTATAATAAACTAATGAATAATAAATTCAACTTTTTTGTAATAATATTTTATTTACCATATTTTGAAGACACAAACATCCAGATATACTTGTTTTGTGCCTTGTAAATGAAATTTGTATGCAATACAAGGAGTGGTTACATATATGGTATAAGAGTATGGTTTATTTATTTTTGGGAAATAATATTTAAAAATATTATGAATAACCTTATGAAAAAAATTAAAATATGAAAACATCGTGGTATTTTTTTGATGTTTTATGTATGTGGTTTCCTCTCAATGAAATCCATTTCTGGATTTTAAAAAGTTTATGTGTCTTTAGAACTGATGTACTTAGCAGTAAAATGAGAAAACACTACATTGAGATACACTCAAATAGGAACTGGTGCGAAAAAATGATCCTTGCTTCACTCTGGTTTTTACACTATCTTGGGATATTTCTAGTTAATCACAAGCTTTTTATGAACTAATAATTTGTATTTATAGAAAATTTAGTTTATGTACAAGAATAAAATATTTAAAAAAGAGTTTTTATTATATAAAAAATTATTTAGAATTATAATATTATTAAAGAAACATTTTTCCCACTAAAATTTTCTTATTTTAAATTTTTTTAGGAAATTAGAGGAACCACATAAATGGTCAACACAACAGAAAATGCACTAACAGACCTCCAATAGAATTCAAAATGGAAAACAACATGAGAATGATGAATCAACTGACTCGATCTATGATAAATAACATAAATCAAGATGAGAGGTTGGATTCACCATGAATGGATCAACTTTGCATTCAGTATTTTAAAATTCATTAAACAGCTTCATTAAGTGGATCTACCAAACCATTGACTACTGAATAATGGATAAACTCTATAAAAAGATCATTTTTACCACTTTCTTCGGATTAAGATAGTTTCACATATGTTTTGTACCACTTAGTTTGAGAAGTTTATCATTGGTGGACAGTGATTATAAATACAAAAAAAATTAGTTATATTGATGTAATATAGTAGGAAGAGTATAAGGTAATTTTTTTCAAAACATATTTTCTCAATTCGGTGTGACCAAAGTTGGAGAAGGAATTCCTTGAGTTGAAGGAGAAGGAAAATGAAACATTGGGATGCTATAAGATGATATTTACAATACTTTCCCGATACACATCTATATTTTTCATGGATCCTAAAAGAAGGATTATGAAATTCTTCTGTTGACTAATACATTGTATAAAAAAAATATAGACAATCGAGAATATAAAAATTTTGAGGACATAGTGAAATTTTTTCTAAAGGATGAAAATGAGTTCAGAAAAGAAATTTTGTCCCATAGATGAATTGAAAAGGTGATATCAATGGATCCAATCTTAGGGAGGAACTTTGATCCCTGAAAAAAACAAGTCCAACATCCCAGATGTAAAAAATATTTGATGAAATATTTAGGGAAATACTTTATTAGGGGTGTGAGATGATACATGTTTGGAATATATTTCAAAATTTATTGGAACTAAAATATTGAGATGAATCTTCAACTTCTCAAAATTAAATTCACTAAAATTATAGTGTATCCACAACAAAATGTCCAATTATTCATGTGTCTACTACATGGGAACATTTCCAATCACTATCCAAATTAGATTATAATTGAGGGGGGTCACCGTAAACATCATAACTATTGACCTACATTATAGAACTTTTCACTTTTTCATCAATGTGACACCCTCGATTATAGTGAAGTTAAATTATTCTCTTAAATAGATCTTCCATATAGTATTAAAATTTTTATTATAAATAATGAAGTTATTTCAAATACTACCTTATGATAATGATATATGAATTTTTAGTTTTTTGTTATTACCTTCTACAAGAAAAAATCTCTTGTAGTTTTTATGAATTTGATTAATATATTTCTTAAGGACTACCTTGAAAACATTTTGGTAGTTTTTAGTGAAGATATTCTGATATATAATCAAATTAGAAAGGATAATGAAGATCATCTAATGGTTAAATTAAAAAATGTGATGATTTATAGGCTATTTTGAATTTTCTGAAAATGTGAATTTGGTTACAAAAATTATCTTTAATGGGGAAAATTGTAACCAATGATGAAATCTCTTTTTACACTGAAAAAATAGTAGTGGGGGAGTGGCCTCCTCCTATAAGGGTAACATATATTCGCAGTTTCATTGTTTATAACATATTATATGAGGATAGTTAAAAAATTTCATGAAATTATAATCCATAAATCAAGTTATCTTGAAATAGTTTTAGGTTCATATGGACAATGGTGTGTGAAGAATGTTTCCATGAGTTGAAGAAGATTTTGGTTACTACACCTATAATAACTCGACCATTTATCATATAAGTGTTTGTTATCTTTAGAAATTCATATATTAAAGTGAATGAGTGTTTACAAATGCAAAATTAGAAGGTGAATACTTATGAATATTGGTAGTTGAAGCCTCATGAGCATGTTTATCAAATGCATGACCTGGACATAGATGTGGTTATTTTTTCTCTAGAAATATGGAGTCACTAGATTTATGGGGATAAATGTGATATATACATATCCCATCACATTTTGAAGTATATTTTCACTAAAGGGAATTAAAAATAGATATAATATATGGTTAGAACTACATAAGGAATATGATTGATCAATTCATTATCACTTGTGATAAGAAAAAAATGTTGGTGATGTATTAAGAGAGAAGGATCTTGTTGTTTTGGAAAAGTATTAAGTATAGATGATCTTATTGTTTTTCAATTTTTTTGGTGTTAGAAATATTCTTGGATTGATATTTTTTATTAAATTATAGAAAATATTAATTCAATCCAACAAAAAAAATACTTCTCAGTATCGATGGAAGAGCTATCATGACAACTATAGATGGAACATGGAGTTTGATGTTGGTGAAAATTAATCCTTCAAATTTCACCATGGAATAGGGTAAGATAGTTTGGGAATAATGGGATACTCAACCCAATATACATTAGACACTATGAAATCTTTGATCACATAGGATTAGTGTCCCATTGGCTTTCACATCCACAAAATCTAGCTCAAGATAACGATTTATTCCATGTATCTCCCTTAAGAAATTATATACCTAACCATTCACATGAACTGATCGATGATGTGGTTAAATGGAACATTACCTCTCTTATGAGGATAATTCATTGGAGATCATGGACTATATAGACAATGTACTACACCAAATACATACCCACCTCATAAATGTATTATGGATGAACAAAAAATACAAAGATGAAATTTATAAAGAATAAGAGATTATTATACAAAATTATACACATCATTTCTCAACTAGTATAACGAGATGCCATTTCTGGGGAAAACATATACCGGGGTGAAGAATTTAGGAAAATATTATTTTTGAAAGATAATTGTTTCCATAGAAAATGGTTGTAATATTATTTTTTTACTCAACAAAACCATATAAATTTTATAATGAAGTGATTATAAAGGAGAAATGTGACTAATGGGTTTCGACTATAAGATGACTATTGGTCACCTATGACTATTGTCCAAAATGACCATTTCAAACTACAATTTTAATAATAAATTTTTCATTATAATTTTAGGTATAATTTATAATGAATAATAACTGCATAGTGGAGAAATGATGGCCTCAAATAGGGGCGGTGTGCCGTATGAATCCCATTTGTTAGATCTTGGGAAGGAGGTATTATAATAGGGGTTTTCTATTGACCAATACCATGTCGTGCTTCAAAAATTGAAGAATTCCTGAAATAAACTAAGGGAGAAGTTGTAGTTAGATTAAATTACTACTTGGCCAATGTTTTTAGAGCAACCCCATGAATCTATCACCATAACAAACCATACCCTAAGCTTGTACGTGGGTGTTATAAGGGGTTATGAGTCATCAAACCAGTTATCCATTTCAATTCACCCCATATCCATCCTCTATTAGTATCTATTTTTTTAACCCACCATGGTGTCCTACAAAATATTCCTCAACCCCCCAAGGACCCAATCGCGATTTTTTATGAACATCTCTTTATGTTAAGGTTAATATCCTCGTTTTCTCTTAATTTTAAGAATTTTTTTTTGTATATATCTTCTGAATGTTATATTTACTATATTTGTTTCCCATTTTATTTATTTTCTTAAGTACATATTTTTTATCATTGGTATTCCCCTTCCTGCTCTTATATTACAGATGTCTAAAACCACTTTTTGTACAAAATATGTTGTTGAAGTTACTTCTCGATATTTATATCCTCAGTATAAGAAATTCACTTTTATTTCTTTTTTTAATCCTTAATCCACTTCTTTTCTAGATTTATTAACCTAAATTTGACAATAATTTATTTCATTCTTGGATTAATATACATGACACCCAAAATTTCCATCATCTGGTTTTAAAATGACATAATGGTGATGTCTTTAATAACTTTTCGAACACTATGTTTTTTATATGAATCCCATTTCTTTTATTATCAACATATTTTTTTTTGAAATTTTTTTATGATATACTTTTTTCACATTAATTAAAAAATATGAATGGTATCCCATTATATCACTTCAATGCATTGGATAAATAATTTAATCTCTAGGGATTGCATGTTTTACGATACCTTATTAAATATCCTTGGTAATGTTTACAACCCCATATTGTAAAAAAATTGGCGATATTCATATGAATGTGTCATTTTAATGTTCAATCCACATATAAATTTTATTATTATGGTTATTTTTTTATGATATTCCACTTTTGTATTTACAATTCCTTTATGATATTATTCATGTTTTATTGATATTTCTCATGGTCATATATAAACTATTCCCCTTTATTCCCTCTTTTCGAAGACATATCGTCACTTTTTCCTTTGATATATGTTGATAGGTTAGGAGATGAAGTAAAAGTACATAGGATGAACAATTAATGAATAATTTCATGATGTTTTAGAATAAACATTTATATATTCATATTTTATAGATATTATTTCTATGAAACTAAAATTTAAAATATGCATTATGTATACCATGTAAATGATAATTTTATAAAATAAATGGCATGATTACATAGATAAAAAATATTACTTACATTTTTTTATATTTAGTTTCAAATGTTGATGAAAATTAATTTTAATTAGTGTTAAAAAATAATTTTAGTGGGGGATATTTCATATGATTCAAAATCTTTAAACATGGGTTTTATAAATTAAACATACTATTATTCATCAATTTATTTTAATTAATTAATATATTTTTTATTTAAAAAAATAGAAAAAAATAATTCCCACTTTTCTTATGAGGATGTCAAGAAAGTAGTGGTATATGCACAATAAGTATTTTTTTTAACTTTTCAATAGAATAACAATTATATTAGAGAAAACTCAAACATTAACCGTTGGCTAATTTAAATATCTAGAAATAAAAAAATAAGTTATTTTATTCATATTAAAAATATAAAATGTGTTTGTTTTTATTTTAATTAAAAATAAAATATAAATATTAAAATTTATTTTTATAAAAAATTAAATTTAACCATTAATTTCTACTAGTATTGTTTAATACAAAATTCTACCATAAAAAATGGTTTTATTTTAGTTCATGTATTGAAATATTATATATTATAAAATAATATTTTTAATATCATTTATTTATTATAATATGATAAAAATTATATAATGTTTTGAAAACTATCTATTTTAAAAATAAAAAACATTTTTAATATGAAATCATATTAATTATTTATCCTCAAAATGTATGAAACAATATTTTTGAAATAGATTTATATTTAAGTGTAGTTATTTTGTACAATATTTTCATAATAATATAAATATACAATATTGTGCATAATTTTATTTATGTATTTTTTTATGAATCAAGCTACTGAATATAGAGTTAATTAATAGAAAAATATATTTGAAAATTATACGATGTATAAAAAAAATTCTCCTCATCCAATCATGAATAACCCTCACCATGAATCAAAACCACATTTTTATAATTATAACTATAATAATTGTCTATCACAAATTATGCATCAAATTAATAGGCTTTTATTTCCCCTATAATGAACAATGGAGAGGGGATAAAGACAGATTCATCAGGTATCCATTCCATTTACAATATAGATACTACATAAAGCATCTAAAGAAAAAAACACAATTTCATTGATACGGATACAAAACTCTTACGATAGAGTTTATGAAATCAAAAGGGAAAATTGATGACACATAAAATTTGAAATAATACCAAAACATTGGTTCATATTAAAAATATATATTATCCCAGCAAATATTGACCATAACATCATCACCATATCCCACCAAAGAAAGAAATCTTAACTATCCCAAAACATAAACTGATCATCCCAATAAAAAAATTATACGACACCAAAACATCAACTTCCCATATCATAAAATAATTATTAATTTACTTGTTAACAATTTACAAAAAACTAATTATATTCATTATTCAATAATTTACTTCAATAGTTTAAATTTCTTGTTATCCACGCCTTTTAAAATAATTATATCCTTTGTACATTACTAGCCTAATTACAAAACATAATTTAACACATTAAAAATTTACTAATTGGTGCACACTGTTATAAAAACATCATATTCCACATTTAATTAGGTATACAATACTATATTTAATTTTTTTAATAATTGAATATTTTGTGTACACTATATTTACCCAATGGACACTACAACAATATCAAGAATATATCAACAAAATTATTTCATCTTACCCATATTTTTCATGCCAAATAAAAACCAATAAAAATACATCCTCAGTCAAAACATTCTCCATTTTAGTTATAAAAAAAGGGTAAAATAAACTAACTAAAAAAACCAAAATAGTAGTAATTAGTTTCGAACATTATTTTTTCAAATATGGTTCCATTTTTACTTTTATATCACGAACACATGTTTTATTATTTTATTAAGTATGTCTTGATATTAAATTTTATTAAATTCATTAATTGGTTATCAATTTTATAAGATTTTATCAATATTTAAACATAAACCAAAAAGGGTTTCAAAAAATTAAATATGAACTAACTCATGTCTATATAGAAACAACATAAAGAATCATGTTATTCACATGTTATTCACTCAGTTCCCATTCTATTTTTTAACTGATTCTATATGATAATCATTAAAATATTATCCATCCACCCATTCAATGAGAAGTTATGATAATTATATGTTTTTTTAAAAAAATATGATAATCCTCAAATACACTACAAAAATCATTACGTATAAGAAACAATTTATGGTAAGGATGGAAATATGATCACCCCCCAAATGATAAAACATATAATACCATGAAAACCTTTTGGAAAAAAGAACCCGATAGTATCATCACTCAATTTCATCTCAAATAATCCAAAATTTATCATTCCCACTATAATAGAACCTAAAATAATAAGATTTGATTTATTAATTGATAGAGGCAAAGAGGAAGAAAAATACAACAATAATCAATGTATCATAATTACACTAATCAAAGTATTCAAGATCCACCATGGAATAACAAGAAAAACTAAAACGTTTCCTCAATAATTGATAGGGTTTGAATCAATTTATAAGAATAGATGTTAATGTGAGAAGTGGAATAATTTTGAATTAAAATTTGAAATATGGTATTCATATCATTACACCCAAATTCAATCCCCAGAAAGGGCCTTAATCTGAATTCTTGGAATGTGTGTCCCTAATTTAAGTGTAGTTAAATGAAAACGTTTCAATGAATTGAATAATAGTCATAGTGAAATGACTCCCACGATAATTAATTTATCAAAATAGAGGGATTATTATTCAAAACTTGGACATAAAAGAAAAATTGATAAATCTAAAAATAAACATAATGTTGAAACTCATCAACCATAGAACATCGAACCCAAAAAAAGAAAATATAAAAATCCCAGATAAAATACCCTCTTAGAGAATAAACACTACCTTATCGTAATTTTCATTACATTATATTAACAAAAAACTACTTCACACCCTTCATGTTGTGATCCCTAACTCCCTTAGACAACCTATTTCCACAATTTAAATAGAATAATGTTAATAAATCTCCATAAAACCACACAATATAAATACATGAATAATTACATAGAAAAATATATTATGGAATTTTTGAATAAACAAATACAACTCCACTTCTATACGAAACTAGACATAGTGCAATATTAGATATCTAGGTTTGTTCAAATAAGATAGTTGAAACCCCCCAGTAAAACTTCCCAATAAACCACCAAACTCTCCCTCAACAACGACATCATGTGTAAATTTGAAATTAAATGTATTAAAAATAACAATCCATTATTTTAAAAATTATTTTTCCTATAATCATCATTTCTCCATTTATATTATTTGGAATATTCTTTTTATTTATCATTCAACTTATTCCCTAATGTAAGTGTCACATTCAACATCTCTTCTAATTCAAGAAATTATTTCTTTATTTCTTAAAAGGATTCATCATTCTCATTTTCACTTATATAATTATTATTAACGTCTTATTCCCTTACTTAGTCTTATATACTTTTGATATTACATTATATCATCTCATTTTTCAATTTAAATTATATGTATACCACTTATACATCTATATCACATACTCTTCACTTACCATGGAAATAACCAACATATCTACACGATCACTTAGTGATAATCACACCTCACCTTCAAAGTCATCATATCCATATTCCTCAAACATTGAAAAATACCTCTTCATCTTTAATATAGAAATTTTATAACCTTTTCTATTATATGGTGTTTTTTTCTTTCTATATCTTGAATTCTCCATCGTAGAAAGCATCATTGATGAAAAATACATATAAAAAATTATTCATTTGTGTTCTTAAATTTTTTAGCAATATAGATTCTTTATCAATATCTAAATCCTTTTTGGGGAATTTTACCTTAATTTCTACCTTTCCCTATCTATACAGTTCTAGTTATAACTGAAACTGTCATATAAAACATCACATCAACATATCCAACAGAATATAAATATTAAATATTTTATTTTATTTTCGTTATTAGTTTTCATTATATATGAATTTAAAATATATATATTTCTCAAATTTATCTCTCATATTGAAATAACAATTAGTCCTCATTTTATAAACCACCAAAACATTGTATAACTTATCTAGTTGAAATTTATTCAAATAAGGAACAGTTAGAGATAAAAAATTTGCAACAAAACTCTCTAATAGAAATAAACTAACTTCTTGAAAATCAAAAAAACATCAATAGTTTCTATAAAACCCCTGAAGGAGATAAAAATATCATATATAATGTTATAAAAGAATCCAAGGACTCTACATCATGTTTAAAAATGTCGTTAAATTATCCCCACAATATTTTATATTTGGAATTATTCACTGAAATATTTCATTATAAATGATCAATTATCATAATTCCCATAACATTTGTGTATTTTGTTTTCCATAATTTTTGGCTATGATAGTATTTAGAAGATTCCTATATATCTCTAACTACTTCTAGCATGTTGGGTTCAATGATGTTCCCATCTTACATATGGTAATATAATTATTTATAATGTCTATAATTTTCATACGAAGTGAAAGAAACTATAACAATATCCATTCTATCCAAGTATCATAATTTTCTCTAAACAAATAAGTGATGTAATTTTCAATTTATATAATTGATATAATCTATTATAAAAAATTACAAATTTAGGAAAACCATATAATTAACTTCTCACAAAACATTCAAAATACATGATTTATTATATGTGAAGCGAGTATTGTGATATAATTTTTAGAGAAAATTAATTTTTTTGTAGACCCCTACATAAATAATTCATCGAGTGATGAAGTGAATCCATGAAAATTATTATTTTATAAAAATACTAATACTCTACCTTTTTCACCAATTAAGAGGAAAAAAATCTTATTGTCAGTAGCATTCAATTATTTCCACCATAAAAATTTGATCGAAACAAGATTAATTTTATTATATATCTTCTAAAAATATAAAATATATAGAAACCCTATAAACACATGGAAATTGATCTCTATAGTGAATATGTAATCTAGAGTAAAATTATCCTCCATTGTAGTGAAATCATTTTTCTCACACCAAGTAGTTAGATCATGAAAAACTATGACTTTGCATTTCTATTATGTTCTTCATGTCATGAAGGACTTGATCAAACGTAATCAAATTTCATAATCCTATCATGGCATGAATAATTTTATTATGTCATGATGACATGTCCAACACCGAAATTTTATTTTAACTTAAGGCTGACATGATATAATTAATTCATCTATATTGTGTATTCTGCCACAAAATTAAAACTCCATAAAATAACACTCTTAAAATTCAATCATCTTTCAATCTATTTAATATAACCAAATAGTATTAACATTAATTAAATTATCTAAATCCTATTTATTATAAATAGTAATCATATTTTTTCTTATATTGTTTCTCCAAAATAGAACTATAAATTCCAAAAACATATCTATTGGACCATCAACCAAAAATCTACCCCTTTCACACAAACACTATTAGACATACCACCAATTTAAATAAAAATCATGGAAAAATATTAACATTGATTACAACATCTATATATGAAACCATGAAAGGTTCTACATTCTTGATGTTGAATAAATATTAGGTATGATTTATCCAATCGTATAGATTAATACATGGTCTTAACTAAATATGACTTATATGAAGTAATAAATTTAAATTGCATAGGTAATACTATAAATTTGATTTTTTATTCCAAAGGTTTGTATTTTTAACGAATTTATATATTGAATATAATTATCTATATATTTCAATAACACAAATAATATTTAAAATATTCCTAAAGAGGTCAAATAATTGATCATAAAATTTTATGGAAATTAAATATATTTTTGAATTTGTTATCTAAATAAATTTTTTTATAAAATATTAATTTCATTAAAATAATATTATAGAATAATACAATAACATTCATTTAAGAGTGACATATTGTATGAATGATTGGATAAAAAAATCATTATATTAATGATTAAAAAATACATATTTTACTTATGATTGGTAGATAGAAACAAACCTATTCATATAAACATAGAAAATAATTTTTGGTATTATTAAAAGGAATTTTAAATAAGAATTTATTTTATCATAATCATATGTATTGAAAGTGATTAAATGATTAAAAATTTTATGAGTTAGATTTAAAATTATCCACATATATTGGCGTGGGAATTTTTTTGACCCACATAATATTTTATATATAACTTTTTATTCATTCATAGATAGTTTAACATTTATTTCATGAATCTATTTAAAAAAATCATTTTTCTAAAATCGTTAATCATATACTGTTGATTTTTATTTATTGGATAAAATAATTTATTTATGATATTTTAATTATTTGAGAATTAAATATGAATAATTGTGCACTCACCACATTAAAGAGTTATAATTAATCTTGTTTAATTTTATTAAAGGGTGTTTATATAAAATGTTGAATGATAAAATATATCACACCAAAATGCCTTTTTACTTGTGGGATTTGAAAGAATGGTTTTTCATATATCCATAAAATTATGTCACGTCATAATAAAATAAATTTAACAATAATTTCCCTACTAAATATCTTTATTGAGGTGATGATTTATTTTATTATGTTAATAAGAAGAATATCCTATAATTATATAAGTTTTTGTTAGTTGAGAATTCCACAAACATTCCCCCACAGTCTGTTTTTTATTACTATATTTTTTTATATGGTTCTCAATGAACATGTATAAATGTGTTTTCATGTTATCTACATCAGCAACATTTTCATCCATTGTGTATCATCTTATGATTCATTAAATCAAATAAAATGGTTATTGGGGCTCTCTCTTCTAGTGAATGTAAATCCAAGATAAGTAAAATTTATAAAATTGGTGAATATAAAAGAATGATATTTGATTAGAAAATGAGGTAATGATAAAGGGGATCATGATCACATCCATTTACATATTCATATAGTGTTCTATTAAATAATTTTCTTCTTGTGTTTTATTCTATAAAGTGTGGGAAACATTGATGTGGTATTTCATTAATTAGTTTAGTGGGAAATAATTTCAGGATCATATAAGCGGGAACCTTCTCAATATCATGATTCATTGTGTGCATAGAAAATAGACCTAAATTTAATGAAAGGTTTATTCTCTAAGAATTAGGCCATTTTTTCATTGTGAGGAACAAAGATCATCTTGAATACTACCATATATTGAGCCTTTCTCTGGTGGTCATGAACAAGATTTTGGTGGTTAACTAATCTGTTAAATTGAAAGGGTGGGATTATTAACCTTCATTAAAGAATATCATAGATAGAAAGAGCTCCTCCAAATACATTTTTAGGTGTCCACCACAATGAAATAGGATATACAACAATCCTAATATCACTGGTCTTGAACTCACCCATGATTGGTCTTCCAATGCTGGCTTTATGTGGCAGGAGGTATCATTCGAGAGAAAATGGGATTAGTTACTTTAGGAATCAGTTCCTAATATGGGTATAAATTCTATTTCATAGATGAATAATTTTTTATGCTTAATAGTATATAGGTATTCTATTCTAGAAGCATCATGTCAAACTTTATTGAAAAAATATCTTTTTCATGGAAAAATATATTTCCTTCTATATATCATCCCTGTCATCAATTTTTTATAAAATCTGTAAGTGAAGGAATATAATGGGAAACTATTTTGAATTAATACACACATAGAATTACTTGGATAATTCTAATGGGTGTCATTTTTAATGGTATACTCATGATGGTCAATTTAGATCTTTTACTTGTCTCAATTCCTCCCCCACACCCATTTGTGTTGGTCCTATCAGAGGGAATTATTTCAGAATACATTACTATAGGATACCTTATTCCCTTTGGATTATTTATATTCCTTTACTAAACATAATAATATTAAAATATTTCAATTTCATATAAAATAAAAGGAACAATATGTACCATTAATAATATATATATATAAATTGTGTATTATCTAATATGAAAATAGAATTATAATTATTGGCTTCTTTTTCCATGTCTATTTTTATTGTATAAATTTATTTTGAATTTATGTTAGTATTTTACATCTATGTTAGATTCCCATAATTTTAATCATTTAACAATATGGCTATTTTTAATAGTTTAAAGTTTTATTTTGAAATACATTGGGGTATCAATTGTTTTTGGAATCCATATTATCAGAAAATGTAATTAAATATTTTGAAATAAAAAATCAATGAATTAACAGTAGTTTTTTATATATCTAGTTATGCAATGAGAAAAATAATAAAAACTATTTGATCTAAATCTTAACATCATCCTAGTTTAAATAATAATTATATATATTAGTATACTATAACAAATATATTAATTTAAAATATTTTTTTGACAGGTCACATATAATTTTTTTCTTTAAAAACTCTTAATGTTTAGTAAAGTCCCCTATATTGTTAATTGATTATAACTTGAGGATGTTTTTTCTCTATATATACGGCTTAAATATATGGTATAATTATCTTGATAATGTTGATATTATGATAATATATCTGGAAAAGGATTGGTTGGTATGATGGATTAGTGGAACTAGGTTATAGTCTGAACAGTGGAGACTTGAGGGTCAACATAATGATTCCATACCACCTAGATTAAAGATTATACCTATAAGAAACATTGATAGCATCGATAGATATAAAATTATCACTATCAATAAATCCATTTATTATTTCAATAAATAATAGTACATGGTTTCTCTATCTATAAATTAATATAAAAATATATGTAGGTCATGGAATTTATACTCATTCAACTTTTGGGATTTTTTGTGTCATAGCCACACTTACCTAATGATACCCCTACTAGGATGACAGTGAGGGAAATATCATAATCATTCCGGAATTCCACCTCCAATATTCTATGGGTATCTAAATTTATTTTAGGGTATATCATACAAAAAATTGAAAAAAATTTCCACCAATGATTTTTGAAATGAGCTAGATAAGATAGAACTATGAAATAACTTGTAATCAACATAAAATTAATAAAATAACACAAGTGAATTTAATTAATGTCATAAAAACTGATACAACTAGGAATGTAACTACAAATACCAAAAAGAGAAGACTCAAAAGTTTCCTCAAATCCTGAAAAGCTCTTGAAAAACTCTATAAAAAAAGTATTGTTCATCCTAATCCGAAACAAACTCTAACTGGCTTGAAAAAATATAACATATTTATATTGTGAGAATAATATGAATACTCAGTATGATCCTACCAAATAAATATCGTACAAATGATAAATAAAACATATAAATACTATGAAAATAACATTAAAATAAAACTCATCACAAAAATAAGAATACTATATTTACCAAAAAAACTAGGACAACTCCCACCACGTATAATATACATGTGATCATATAATATAATATCAAAAGTACGTACCCCACTACCAATTACACAATTTTTTATCTATCTTTTCCAATGTCCGGCATCTTGATCCAACACTCTCAAACAATAATCCATATTGATGACACATAAGAAAAAATAGTATATCATGTGTCCCATACCTCACAACATCTCGTTATTATGTACCATAAATATCCTATATCAGAAAATCTCATCATCACATGACACATCTTCATATAGTAATCAGGTTTATTTCATGAGACAGTATAGACGTTCAATTTTTATAACTCAAGATATGATATCTGATACACAAAATTGATATAATAATCCATATGATAATATATCATTAGATATATATGTGTGAAATAACCATAATATATTGCATCCTTTTACATATATATTTGTTCAATGATAACCACCATATATACTGGAAGGTAATATTACCAGAAAAGGTGTGCGGAGAAAGAGGGGGTAGTTAGCCATCTGTTCCTCATCATCGTAAACATTAAGGAAAAAACCCTCCCATAGACCACTAGGAATCAAACTCAATACTAATTTTGAATGGGTAGTTCGATAAATAACATAAATTATATTTATATCACACAACACATTACGAATTAACCTTGTAATAAGATCATTATATACCACCATCTCTCTTGCACCATGCTACCTCTAGTATGATGTTTATATCCTATAAGAACACAAAAATTCCAAAAATATATTTAATTAATTATATCCTTAATATTTTGTTAGTTATGTAAAATAATTATTAATCACTTATTATTTTTAATCAAGTAATTACACATTACATTAATAACCAAATGTAGTCCATCCCTTCCATGAATAATCAAATAATTTATACAGTTCCTCAAGATTATCACCATTTAAGTGTCGCTTAAATCACTAAGAACCTGGGTTAAAATATTTATAACGCATTATGATTCTATAAATCTGGGTAGTCTTAGAAAAATCTTAATCATAAAAAATTTTGTAAAACCAAGAACAACAAACTCCCTCAAGATATGGGTAAAGTTATGTAGATGAATGAAAAAAGTCTATTGGATAGTTAAACATTTTTAATTAGTAAGAAATCATCATATATGTCAGCATAATAATTGAAAAGATTAGGTTTTACCTATCCGATCAGTCCAAATTCCATCCCCATCACCACAATACAAATCACCATTCATCCAAAAATCACATGATTCAGTTAATAAGAAAAATACAAGTCTCTATTCCCTTTTCTTATCAACCATAATCCATATAATGATCACATAAAATTATATATAAGGTATCAAATCCATAGAAATAATAAAAGGAATAAAAAAATAAACTAAACATGGTAAATGTGACCTAAAAACAAGGCATATCCCATAAAATTATATTTCATTTACTAAATATGAAAAAATATAATTATCAAAAAACATGTTTGAAAAATATCCTATACTAACTGATTCACTAATAATAGGTTAAAACCATTTGTAACCTAATACATCATCTATTAAAAGATAATAATTATTTTATCATAATTTAAAGCATAACATCTACTTTCATCAAACATTGAGGAATAACATGTAATTAACCTAATTTTTTTATCTAAACAGTATGAGTTTCTATATTCATTTTAATTATCCACATATAAATAATGAATTCAATATAAATATTTAAAAATCATCCTCTTGATTTCCATCAAAACATAGGAAGAATAGTTTAATCAATCATCCCTCTTTTAATCATTAGACAACCTAAATAGAAATAAATATGTTCTCTAATAATCTTTATCATATTAAACAATGTAAACCATAGAAAAACTAAACACAATAATGAAATAATGAACATAGATAACAGAAAATCAAAAATTACAGGAGGCAAACCATTATCATTGTAGAAACTCAAATGATCTTTTCATCCATAATCTATTTCATTCATTATTCAATTTTGATCATTATTAATGTCACTTCCTATATCACCCAAGAAAATAATTAATGATAACCTTGTGATATTGAAAATAATAATTAGAGAAGTAATGAATCTAATACATTGATTTTAAAAACATTTTTTTGGAATGATAATAGATGCACAAAGTTTGATTGCAACTAAGTGGTATAACACAAGCCAAGAAGATTTGATAAAACATAGAATTTAGAAACATAAAAAATACTGAATCAGTAATACCTTAAAAATAGGGGAAAACATTTACTACAACCCCTGCTAAATAATAACTATGGTATTAAAAATTAGGTAAAATGGGGTACATTGATTCCAATCCACTTGATCATCTTTAAAGAAGTGATTGAATTATATAGAATCAAAAATCATGAATCAATTAAGGGATGAATGATCACCTCCTAAAAATAAGTCTTGCTATGGTTCTTAATTTCCTATAATTTAAAATTATTCCCTTGTTTCTCCAAATAGGTATACATTAGAGGAATTATTAATTACTGGGGTGTGGATTTATTAGATATTAAAAAACAGACATAGATTGTATTCAAGAGCCCTAAAAATTCATACAAAACATCCACCATTTTAGAAATATGATATCCATATGGTTTTTTTTCGTAATTTCGTCCTTTTAAAATGATCTTGAATACCACCAAGGCCTAAAAAATGTCTTGGAAAAAAGTTTTCCTAGATGGGCTGGTTTTTGTGCATGATAGCCTCAAAATTACTTCTCCTAAAACAACATTCACAACCAATAGTTGTTAAAATCCATTCATAAGGTGTAAATGGGATTAAAATTCCATTATCGCCTAGTCCATTTTTATTTTGGTTGACTCCCCCAATTAAAAACCCATATCTATGACCACCAAACCCATTTTGGAAATCATAATTGAAACAAAAATCCTCAAAATAGAATTAAAATTGAATTCACAAGAAGTATTGTAGGATGTGGTGCACACTCATCACATTATTCCATAAATTAATCTTTTCTTCACCATATACTAGGGTGTGGTGACCGTTACATTTTACAATGAAACTATAAAACCCAACTAAAATCCTCATCGACACCACTAATCCATAGATAACCAAAAACGAATGATCAAGAATATTCATACCCTAACATTATATAACTCTCAAACTACTCTTATCCTCTTTAATTTATAATAAAACCCACATGGATGTAATATAAATGGATTATCTGCATGGACACACCATAATATTCCTCTAATTAATTTCAACATCACATGTGACAAAATTCTCCCTTCTAGAAATAAGGTATTAGGAAACTCAATAACATCATCTATCTCCCAAACACTCCATATATGAGAAACCACCCAAAAATAGCATGGAAACTAACATGGAATCAAATAAGATAAAAACATATCATAAACCTAGTATAGGTCAATATCCAAAAAATTCATCGTTATAAGAAAATTTCAATAATAAACTCATACTATTGAGTGTGTATCTATAACTCATATTTCATGGTTCTCTCTTTCACACCAAAATTCCCACACAAGACACATTTAAAGGTAGTATCATTACTACACAACACCATACCACGTATGTATCGTATCTCAATATAATTCTTCTTCATGGTACAATCGTCATCTATTTATATATCACCCCAATCTATGATTTGAGTTTCACTAAGAAGATAATAAAGAAGATGAAATGCAATGAAGAAATCATTTATCTGGATCATCTACATGGGGAATTTATATCTAATACATCATTACTTCGACATGGGAATTCACCATGAATGTAAAAGTAAAACAAGGATAAATATTATTCCAATGACCAAGACGTCACAACCCATGATGATGAATAACCTTCAGGGAGACATTATAACCAATTTCATGATTGATAGGTATTACCCTATGGTCATCATATGAACTATGAAATTACAGAACATCCTTCATCCATTTAAAAATCACCTTGACCATAACTCTCTTCCTTTACACATGTTCAGCATTTTGTTCTTCTAACACTCTGACCCCACTCCTGTACAATTGAGAATGGAAATTTCATCCATACAAAGCTTAAAACAATGTCATACCAATGGGTGAGTGAAAACTATTATTGTAACAAAACATGACCTAATCTAGATGTTTCATCTATGAACATTGAAAATACTTGATAGAATCATGTACCTTTTCCTCATGAGTCTAGATACTATACATTTAATTTATCTTTTATTTTTGGATGAAAATTAATTATAGTGTAACACTAAGAGAAAAAACTATTCTGAATACCTCTCTATAATTGTGATGTAAAGTAAGAAATGTAGTCTATATTAATCATCCTCTGGATTCCATGGATTCTAACCACCTCTTCTAGGAACATTCTCACTAAAATTGCCGCTAATCTCAACTGCATTATCTCTAAAATGTGGGAATATTTTCTAGATGCTCCAATTTTATACATATAGAATAAAATCCATTATATGGATGAGAAAATTTTGGAATGAGTACTTTCTAAATTTTAAAAAAACATATACTGAGGTACATATAAATTCTTGAGAAAATTACCACCATGAAGTGTATAAAATTCACATTTACACTGACCAACCATTGAGACATATACTTTGAATGAGTACACATATAAACACAACAAAAATTTATATCTTAGAGTTTACTATAACATTTTAACAAAAAGATATGACTCCATGTATATGTTATTAAAATAATTTAGAACAACCACATGTATCCCAGATTCACATATAAGATTCTATTTGAACAACACCCTATTTAATTAATCCTCAGACTATCATTCAATTAAATAACCATAGAAAAAAAATACTCTAAACCACTACCTTAGAATCCCGCATCTAGGTCTCCAAAACCAACTACACCAATTATAAATTCACCATCATCTGATAACTGAAATATCTATAACTATACTCTAATATGAAAAGATTTATAATTGGGTGTTACTCAATAACTCTCCAAGAATATCAATATTCCCACATGATATCATTGTGTATATTTCGTTTCAACTTATCAGGTAAAAAACCATATCCCATTGTGTATATCATATCAAATTCATAGTCCTAAATGAATTAAATCCATCATCAATGTCTTATGTTTAGGTCACACAAGTAGAATTTAAATGTTAGACTTTTCTAATTAGTGAGAACCACAATATACTTCCAGACGAGGTAATGGCACCATAACATCAATGAAAACGTGGCTTCTACCAACTTGAGATCATGGGTGGAATAGTTATTCTTAGGGGGTATAACATTGAATAAAAAAATTAAATTTTATTCCAATACTAAAACATTATAGTGTGAATTAAAATATGAAATGAATCATATAAAACATCGAACTATACTCCCTATTTAAGAAAATAGAAAACATGAGAGTTTAATGACATGTTCAGTTGAAAAGTTAATTCTATCTAACATTATTCAGTCCAGAATAATTCCTAAAATATTATGTTTAGGGATTTTGAAGGTGTCAAAAACTAGCATAAGTCTAGTATGGACATTAATAAATGGCTTGTAATACCTAGGAAACAATATAAATCTTCAACTATCATTGTGTGTACTCATGTAATGCATGAATCGATCTTCAAATGATATGTAGATACTTTTCACAAGCGCATGGAACACCAAAAAAATGAACATTTTTATCCAATAACTCACACATTGATATCTTCTCAAACAACTATGGATGATTATGAAATATTAAAAGGTGTCTAGAATATATATTCTGTCTTTCGTAGGCATTGAGTACCTAAAGATGTCATCCTTAGAAACAACAATCAAGTGAACTGAAAACATTTGGAACAACTAATTCATCAATCCCATAGACACAACTATATCATTTTTCAATCAAAAAAAATCACAACAAACTCATAATTACCATTGTCATGACTCGTCCCCTGGGGCCCGTGCCGAGACTACCCCATACCCGCCTTCTATAGGACATGGGATGGTGAATAGCACCAAAAGGAATATTCCCTAAAACCAATAAAGAATTTCCTTAAAACATGTAAACACACTCAACCAAGCACATAATAAGATATTAACACAAGTAAACTATATATAAAAAAGAGTTATTAAAGTAAGAGGGGACGGAATACAATCCCAATAGTATAGGTACAAGTACAACTGGAAATAAAATACAACTAAATAAAGAGAAAGAAAGCTAATGAGTCATCCTATGAGGTTCCAACCTAAAGGGTAGGTATAGATTGCCTCTTTAGCACTCCACGTTCACCTTTCTCTTCTGCTTACCGTCATTCCGTATGTTCCACCTCTGGAAACCGTCCAGTCCCGGTACCCTCATCCTTGAGCAGCGCTGTCCGTTGTCTGCACCAAACACAACAAGGTGTGGGTGGAGCCCCTGCAGGGGTGACTATAACGATACTCAATAGTGACCCTGAGACCCTAAAGGTCTCACAAAATCCATAAAGGA
Organism: Viscum album; assembly: GCA_963277665.1. NCBI lineage: Eukaryota > Viridiplantae > Streptophyta > Magnoliopsida > Santalales > Viscaceae > Viscum > Viscum album. The sequence continues at coordinate 471,754,871 of OY728141.1, read as the reverse complement.
TAAACCAAATATCATGGGAACTAGTGATACCCCAACATAGGTGTATGCCCATACATATACCTATGTTATCATTTATTTCCCATCTCAATAATGAGGAAACACAGGGTCCAACTCAAAATCCCAAATCTCAACTATTCAACAAAGGTAGAAGTACCACGAAGGTAAGTACCACACATGTATTCCACACAGAAGAATACCGCCAAGGTATTACATTGAAGGAAAGTACCACATAGGTACAGACTCAGCTCACACTATGTATATCTTAGATACAGTAGTACAGATGATTAATTATGACTACTGAATCATCTTACTCTGTTAATAAGAAGTCCCATGAAGGATCCTAAATCACAGACCCACACAGGATCCTATTACATCATCAGACCCACAAAGGATCCCAGTATAACATCAGACCCACAAAGGATCCTAGTACATCATCAGACCCACACATGATCCTAGTACTACATCAGACCCACATGGGATCCTACTACATCATCAGACACACACAAGATCCTTGTAATGCATCAAACCCACACATGATCCTAGTACATCTCCAGACCCACATAGGATCCTAGTACTGCATCAGACCCACACATGATCCTAGTACATCAGCAGACCCACACAGGATCCTAGTACTGCATCAGACCCACACATGATCCTAGTACATCATCTTAGCCAGTTATAGGGTTCCTGCACTATGATTTATCGTCTCCAGGAGAGTCCAATCCTCAAGCCACTTCTCAATACTCCAACTTCAATGAAGTACAACAAAGAATAGTCCCTAAGGACCACCACATCATAGGGGTCCCAATGTAATAGATGGTGCATCAAATGGACACCCGGTCTGTAAGTTATTAGCCATTTAGTCCGAGATCCCGGTTGGATTCGTTCTCAATAAACTTGACCATACCCCAAATTGATCCAAATATAAAGTGGGGAATACCAAAAAAGATGGTCTCACTCTATGTTTTTCGGCATCACAGGCGGTTCGTCAAACGGACGCTCGATTCCAAAGTTATGTCTAAAAGAGATGTAATGATTTGAAGTTGTTCCGGGTCCGGTCCAACCCGGTCAGTCCGACCCGAACCGCTCTTTCCTGGGGTAGCCCGACCAGATTCAAGTCGACCCGGCCTGTTGGGTCCGGCCCACCCTGCACTGGGTGGCCCGACCCACTCTGGGAGGCCCGACCCACTCTGGGAGGCCCGAATCGCATTGGGCGACCCAACCCGCTCTTGAAGGTCCAGCCCGCACTGGGCGGTCCAACCCGCATTAGGCGATCTGGCCCGTGTTGCATGGACCATTTGGTGGCCTGACCAGGTTGCATGGTGGGGGGGTCACGCACCCCTATCTCTCAAACAGAAAACGGACGAAGCCGTTCAATCACCAGCTAGCACACGAGACTCATAGGTCTCGTTCGGTCCAGATCGGCCAGCCGAAATGGCCGAGCCTTGGTCATCCCTATGGCCTGTCGTGCGCCGCCACTCAATGGCCAGCCAAACGTTGTTCGTGCTATGCCATCCGCTGTGGCCATGTGGTCCATAACCACTTGCACTAATGGCGGCGCGTCATGCGCCGCCCCTACCTGGCCGGCCGAATGTCAGCCACCCTCCCTTTATCGTCGCAGTACATGTCATGGCCCTTGTTCACCGAGCGGCTTGGATGCGTGCCGGTGCCCCGTCATATTTGTGGCCAACCTTGGTGTCGGCTTCCGCTCTCGAGTTCCACCGGTGCCAATTTATGGCATCGGATGTCGTCCTCCTCCATAATGAAGAACGCAATAAATATTACACAAGATTTACAGAGTGTTGGGGCCATGTTTATTTGGCCCGCACCCTTCACGATAGAGTGGGGGCAAGAAAATAAATTATTTCTTGAATCACGAAGAATTGTAAAGAATGGGTAAGGGGGAAATTTAAAACCACAAACCCTACCTCAATGGTTCATTGATGTGTCACGAGATGAAAATGGTGAAGACGATAAGGGTACCAATGATTGTCGCTTCTAAAATCACGCTTCCGAAGTCAGGCTCGTGCGTTGGCTTCTTCATTGATTTTGAAGAACGTTCTTCGATGGTGTTCTTTGTTTGTAAGATATGTTCTTCATTGGAGGGGTAGGATTTCTCCACAACATTCTCCCAATTCTCCACACTTTTCCAACCAATCCCCTCTATAGAAAAGAGGTTCTAATATAAATTAAATTATGTAGATTAATTTATGTTTTCATAATTAAATGTTAACACATTTAATAAATTTATGTTGTATCCAACAAAAAAATGGGGAGTTGAAAGGGGTTTCTACCTTTAAAGAGGGTTCGGGTGGTCCTCGACTTTAATTTCAAAATGGGGGTTTTAGTTCAGGTGGTCCCTACCTGTTTAACACGCATGTGGTAAGTTTTATTAGAAATAAAATAAATGTTTCTTTTATTTTATTTTCATTTCCATGAAAAATACAAAATCTATCTTCCCCCTTTACCTACTGTGGTCACGGTGAAGGACTCTTTAAGAGAATGACAACACTATAAGTTCAATGGTGCCCCTAGATTTTAATTATGAGAACCTATTTAAATGATACAAAAACCCGATCGTATGTTTATTGAACGTACCTGAAAAAAGTTTAGAAATTCATTCTTGGCATACAGGGCCTCATAATCACATGCCGTCAATTTTCACGAACTCGTAAAAATCCTATATAATTAAAAAAATTACATGGAAATTACGGGACTTTACATTCTCCCCACCTCAGGGCTTTACATCACCATAAGCCACAACTCAGACTAAGGGAAACAAGTGGGTTTACTGAGCACGTATCTGAGCCTCCCGCTCCCATGTGCTCTCCTAGAGGTTATCGTGCTTCCAACGCACACTCACTAAAGGTATCAACCGCCCATGAAGGACCCACTCTTGTCGATCCTCAATCTTCACTGGATCCTCTGAAAACGTCACCCCATAATTTATGTCTAGATCTCCATGACCGATGATGTGAGAAGTGTCATGAAAGTTTCTCCTCAGCTGGGATACGTGGAAGATGTTGTGTACCCGGTGAAACTAAGGTGGAAGAGTTAAGTGGTAAGCTACCTCACCAAATCTGCTGAGGTCCTGAAAGGGTTTGATGAACCTCGAAGATAACTTGTCGCCCCGACCAAACCTCCACAATCCTCATCGAGGTGAGACATGTAGAAAGACATGGTCTCCATCCTCAAACCACACTGGTCTTTGTATCTTATCAGCATAAGACTTCTACCTACTCTATGTAGTCTTCATCTTCTCTTGGATGAACATTAGATTCTCTATGGTATCCCATACCATCTATGGTTCTATGAGTGCTGACTCCCCTAGGTAAGTCCAACACAAAGGTTATATGCAAGGTCTCCCATACAACGCCTCAAAAGGTGACATCCCAATGGTGGAGTGACAGCTATTGTTGTATACAAACTCCAAAAAAGTCAACTGATCCTCCCATCTGTGACCAAATTCAAGGATGAAATCACATAGCATATCCTCGAGGGTATGAATAGTCCGCTCATTTTGGCCATCCGTCTGAGGATGGAAGGAGGTGATCAAACGAAACATCATCCAGAAAGCCTCCTACAACCCTTAACAAAGTCGGGAAGTAAAACATGCATCATGATTGGTGACAATCTTCGAGGGTAATCCATGTAGCCTCAAAATCTCTTGCACATAGAGGCATCCCATTCTCTCTACTAAACCCTATTCTCAGATCTGTAGGAAGTGGGCCAATGTGGTGATTCATCCAACGAACACCCAAATAGAATCATGACACCTGAATGTACATGGATGTCCTATCATGAAATCCATTGATATACCATCCCACTTTTACTCTGGAACCTCTAAAGGCTGCACTAAGCCTGCTGGTACCTAATGCTCTGCCTTCACTCGCGGACAAGTGAGGCATCGATAGAAAAAATATGCAACTTCTTTCTTCATTCCCTACCACCGACGCTTTCGTTGGATATCCTGGTAAATCTTTTCCACACCTGGATGTACCACTAAAGGGTATGTGTGGAACTCCTTCAACACTTCCTCCTGAAGCAGCACTGGTACTATGGTACATCATCCGAAGAGGATGGCGTTCTCCTCAACTTCATAAAATCAATCAGGAGCATGTCCTGGGGATATTTGAGCACGTCGAGCCTCGTAGTCAGTGTCCCCTCATTGCACCTCCCTGACTCGCTGAAGGAGTAGTGGAGTGATTGTAAGAGACTAAAGAAAAACTGCTCCATCCCGATCCACTAGGGATACTTACAAAGTAGATAGCTTATCTGATGCCTCATCTAGCAGTTGTATACCAGATCTTATGATGAGTTCATCTGGTACAACGTTCCTCTTCCCAAGAGTATAGACTATCTCGAAGTCATAGTCCTGGAGGAACTCCAGGCGATGCCACTGTCTAAGGTCTAGTTCCTTCTGAGAGAAGACATACCTACGACTCTTTTGATCCAAGAAGGCTGTAAAATGCTCACCCATCAGGTAATGTCTCCACATATTTAAGGTGAAGACCACTACTTCTATGTTCAGGTCATGGGTAAAAATAGTTCTAATATTATTGTCTCAGCTTTCGAGAACCATATGCGGTCACTGCTTGCTCCTGCATTAGAACACATGTGAGCCCTAACCTTGATGTGTCACAGTAGACCATGTACCCTACACCCTCCTACAGTAGCCTCATGATGTGGGAACTAGTCAGCCTCTTCCTCAGCTCCTGAAAACTAAACTGGCATCTCTCCAACCACACGAATGGTTGCCCTTACTTCCTCAATGCTGACAAAGGTGCTGTAACTCTAGAGAAAACTGGTACAAATCTCCGTTAATATCTGACCAAACCTATGAAACTCTATACATCTATCACACTCATGGGTGGCTCCCAAGCAAGTACCACCTCAATCTTCATTGAACCTACTGCAAATCTAGCCTCTGATATGTCATGTCCCAGAATGTGAACCTCCCAGATCCAGAACTGGCACTTCAAGATCTTACCAAAAAGCTGGTGCTCTTAGAGTGTGTCCAAAACTATCTAAAAATGATAGGCATGCTCCTCCTCAGTAGCCTAGTAGATCAGAATATCATCAATGAAGACTACTACAAAGCGATCAAGGTAAGGTAGAAATATTGTTTTCATGTGTCCCATGAACACAGCTGGGGAATTTGTCACGCCGAATGGCATAACTAAGAACTCAAAGTGGCTATAACAACATCTAAAAGAAGTCTTCTCCACATCCTCGTCTTTCACTCTGAGATGGTGATAACCTGATCTACGGTCTTTCTTCAAGAACCACCGTGATTCCTTAAGTTGATCAAAGAGGTCGTCAATCCTCGGGGGTGAGTACTTGTTCTTCACGGTCACCGGGTTTAGGCGCTGATGGTCTAAAAAAAATCCTCAAAATCCCATGTACCTTCTGGGAGAACAAAATTAATGCTTCTCAAAGAGAAACAATGGGCCAAATGAATCCCTTCCCTTATAAGTCCCCTAGTTGTACCCGCATCTCACAAAGCTCCTTGGGAGCCATCCGATACACTGGTGTAGATATCAGTGTCGTACCAGGGTACAAGTCAATGTAAAATTCCACCACTCTACGAGGATGTAGACCTAGAACATCATTAGGGAAGACATCTGTGTACTGGTTCACCACTACAGGATAACTCAGACTCTCCACATCAACCACTCTGAGGGTAAGGCTAGCCAACGGATGTGTAATTTGCGGCACCCTTCTCTGGGTAAGTCCATCATGTGCTGCAAAGGCTCCCTTCTTGCTGGTGAAGGTAAAACTGGTCCTATCCATGCAGACACACCACACATTGCACCTCATATAGTTAATCTGAGCATGAACTGTAGATAACCAGTCCATACCCAAGATGACGTCGTAAGGCCTCGTTGCCTCTACTAGGAGATCCCAGCTGATGCTCTCGCCTCCCAGAGTAAGCTCACACTGTTGGCACCGGTGTGAAATCATCTAATCCTATCATGTATGAGTCTCTAGTTGTATGTATCAAGCCAATGGCTCTTTTAGAATCTTTTAACTCTTAACGAGGGCATTGGAACTAAAATAATTACTGGAACATGTGTCTATAAGTACTACAACTAAGGTGGATTAGATGCAGATCGTACCTCGTATCAGCTCCGGAGCACTATGGTCAGAGGAATCAGCTGTCTAGAACCGAGGTCACCCTTTACCACAAGCTCCCTGTGGTTGGGGTGGACCACATGGTGGTGGTGGAGGTAACACCTCAAATCACAACCCACCGCCAGCTGCACAGCCAGCTCCTCTACCACGTCCGCCTACTCCCTATGGACCTCCTCGGTCAAACCTCTCTCTCTTCCTGGGAGGTCCTTCAATCATTTTCTGATCATCCGCACGGGATTTCAGACAGTCACGAGCCATGTGACCCTACCCACCACATGTGAAACACTGCAAGTTTCTCGTATGTCTGGATTTGTCTCTGTTACCCCGCACAATCGATCCTAATTCATGCGGTCGTCCACCTGTATGTCTGGTCTTCTTGGACCTCTGTGACATCTGTCTACTACCATGTGTAGAAGACTCTTCTAGGTGATATCTGGTGGTGGTTCTCACTGCTGGTGACTTATCAGCAAGGAAACTCTCCACTGAGAGGTATCACTCTAACATCCCCACCTACGTCGTGATGCTGAGATAAATCATTGAAGCCCTAACCACCTACCTGAGTCCCTGCTCAAAGGTCTAGGCCTTGAAAAATGGTTCACTCACCATATCAGTGGAGTAGCGTGAGAGTTTGGTGAACCTCGTAGAGTACTGGGCCACAGTCATGTTACCCGGCTGTAGATGAAGAAGCTCCTTAATGTGCACTGAAAAAAGAGTCACTAGGACAAACTCTGCCTAAAACAGGCTCTCGAAGTTTGCCCAGAAAAGTGTCACCTTGTCGTGAACCTGGAGTATCAAGCTCCACCATCTACCTACTACTACTTGAAGAATAATAGTCACAAGGATCACCATGATATCGGCTGGTGTCTCTACCAGTCAGAAAACTCTCACCACGGCCTCCGGCCAATCCTCGGCTGCCTGTGGGTATGTCTCACCCCTGAACCTAGGTGGCCTCTGGTGCTAGAACTTGTACAACATGCTCATGCGGCGTGCACCCTCTACTACTAGGGATAGTGGCATCGGTGGCCCAATAGGAAATGGTGCCGCTGGTACCTTTGCCGGTGCCTCTACTGAGAGAGGGCCCTGTACTAAGGCCTCGTCACTCGATGGGCTATCAGTGCGTACTATACACATAACACTACCTAGATATCTGTGTGGAGGAATCCTGAATATAAACATGTGTTCCACGTTCAATATGTTATACTTGGTGAGCTGACTCAAAAAGACAATAAAGATAACTTTTCTAAGCACACACGCAATCAGTGTTTTCGTGCACTGAGTCAGAAATCAGAAGACATGGTCCTCGTGTATAGATATGTCAGCCACCGCACCAACACTGGATTCCCTAAACCCGATAACCGCACTCACTATACATATCACTATTTCTGTTAAAAAGACCAGAGTCCAATGTTCTATGGTAGAACCAACTCCTCTGATACCAATTTTTCATGACCCGTCCCCCGAGGCCCATAACGAGACTTCCCCAAACCAGCTTTCTATAGGCAAGGGGCTAGTGACTAACACCAAAAGGTGTATTCCCTAAACTGGGAAGGCATTGTCTTTAAAACCTGTAAACACACTTAACCAAGCACACAGTAAGATATGAACACAAGTAAACTATATAGGAAAAAGAGTGTTGAAAGTAAGAGGGGCAATAATACAAGCCCAATAGTAAAGGTACAAGTACAACTGGAAATAAAATACAACTAAAGAATGTTAAAGACAACTAATGGGTCATTCTTTGAGGTTACTACCTAAAGGGTAGTACAGATTGCCTCTTTAGCACTCCACGTATGCCTATCGCCTATGCGTACCATCACGCCGTACGGTCTACCTCCGGGAACCGTCCAGTCCGGGTACCCTCAACCTCAATCAGTGTTGTCCGTCGTCTGCACAAAGCACAACAAGTTGCGGGTGGAGCCCAAGCATGGTGAGTATAACGATACTCGGTAGGGACCCTAAGACCCTCATGTTCTCACAAAATCCACAAAGGATAGACCACATAGCATGAAAACCAGTGATAACCCTACATAGGTATATTCCCATACATATAAATAAGTTATCAAATATTACCCATCTCAATCCTGAGGAAACACAGGGTCCAACTCAAATCCCAAAGCTCAAATGTTCCACAAAGGAAGAAATACCATGAAGGTAAGTACCACATAGGTATGCCACACAGAAGAATACCACCAACATATTACCATGAAGGAAAGTACCAAACAGGTACACACTCATCTCACACCAGGTATATCTTACATAAAGTAGTATAAATTATTAGACGTGACTATTGAATCGTCTTACTCTGTTAAGTGGAAGAAACATGAAGGATCCTAAATCACAGACCCACACAGGATCCTAGTACATCATCATACCCACATAAGACCCTAGTACAACATCAGACCCACAAAGGATCTTAATACATCGTTATACCCACACATGATCCTAGTACTACATCAGACCCACACAGGATCCTAGTATGCTGTCATTCCCACACAGGATCCTAGTAATGCATTAGACCCCCACAGGATCCTAGTACATCGTCAGACACACACATGACCCTAGTACTGCATCAGACCCACACATGATCCTAGTAAATCATCATACCCACAAATGATCCTAGTATTGTATCAGAACCACACAAGATCCTAGTACATCGTTATAACCAACTATAGGGTTCTCGCACTAAGCTTTATTGTCTTCATGAGAGTCTACTTCTCAAGCTACCGGTCAATACTCCAACTACCACAATGTCCCATGAAGAATTATCCTAATGGACAACCACTTTATAGGGGTGTCAATGCAATAGACAGTGTGTCAAACGGACACTCGGTCTGTAAGTTATTCGACTTTTAGTCTTGAGGGCCTGGTTGGATTCATGCTAGATCCAACCTGACTGTATCCCAACTTTATCCAAATCTCATTTGGGGTATACCAGAAGTATCGTCTCGCTCCAAGGTTTCCGACACCACAGGCAATTCGTGTAAGAACCCGGTTCTTTTTTTTAGAGGTACGAGCTTCTTCTTTTTCCTTTTCCTTAAGTGTTTTTGAGAAAATATGGAAAATGGGGAAAAATCCTAAATTTTAGAACTACACACCGTATACTTTTCCACACGTTGTGTACTTTTGGCCGTGTGGAATGGGTACACGGGGCGTGTAGCCTTGTCGGTGACGAGGGGTGTAGGAACCGACTACACACCGTGTAGTGGTACCTTACATGCCATATAGTCAGTCGGTGGGCTTAAATAGTAAGGTGGTGGAGCAGCCGCCTGCTGGGCGACAGTACACACTGTGTACTCGGGACTACATTCCATGTACTCATGTCGACGAATGAATAGTGTGGCGGTGCTGCCAGAGGAATAGTTAAATGAAAGAAGTATACGCCGTTTACTCAGAAGTACACTCCATGTACTTTGTTTTTTTGGCTTAAAACAGGCAGTAGCCTCCTCATTTGGAAGAGGAGACACTTGAGCCAATTTGGAACCAAAGGAGGAGGTCAGACCTTTAAAGATCCCCTGGGTCTTCGTCTGGAATCGGTTTCCGCCTCGGACGTTCCCGTTGGAACCGTACGGGTAAAGGCTTCCACCTCCTTGGCTGGTTCTTACCAATTCTTATCCTAACAGGAGTTATTTACGTTTGTTTGGGTTTTTTTCTTCGTCAGATCTACGCCATTCTTGGGCGTTTCTGGAGTCAGCGTTCGGGTATATCGTTCGTCGGGGTAAGGTAGGTGGCTTAGTGTTTATTTTCCATCTACCGTGTGTTTTGTGTGTTTTTGCGCCACAAACCAATATTGGGGTGTCGTGTGGCTGAGGCCACTATATATTAAACACCTAGAATTGATTAGGTATTTAATTATGATATTAAATTGCTGGTTGGGATCGTTGCTTGGATCTGGAACCACCCCAGGGGTGTGTTCCACTGTTTAGCCGTTTGGCCAGGATACTCGAGGGTATGCCTTTAAAGTAGTAATTGTAGAATTGCCTTGAGAGGAATTGCTTGTTACTGATAGTTTACCTGTTAGGAATGGCCCAGTGACCTGTTTAGCCTAAGGGAATTATTGTGATTAGCATGTGGGCACTGCACTATTTATCCTTAGGGCAGTAGATATTTCTGGCATGAGGAAAACTTCTTCCGTGCCTGAGGGAAATAGACATTGTGCCTGAGGGAGACACTTCCTACGCCTGAGGGAAAATTCTATTATGCCTAAGGGATATACCTGCGGGCTGGATTATGCTTACCCGAGGGTAAGATTTTTCTTGTCTGAGGACATGGAATGTTTACTTAGAAATGCACTGTGGTGATTTCTAATATTTAATGAATTAAATGAATAATTAAATGCCAATTTTATTGGTAAGTCAGTTACTTTTCAGTACTGCTTACTTTATTCCATTTTACCATTACACACTGTTGTTTCATGCTTACACGCTATTGGGCACGGGCCATTGGTGGGTGCCTACTGAGATATATTTCTCACACCCTGTTTGGGTCATGATTTTCGGCCCAAACAGATTACGTTTCTGCAGGTGTGGATAGGGGCAAGAGTCCCTATACAGGTACTTGACTGTTGATGTGGAGTAGGAGGGCATGGGACCGAGCCTAGGCTCGCGATGCTGCTGCTAGCTGTTTGTTTTGCTTTGCTGTACTCTACTTTTGTTGTACTGCATTGATGTATAACATGTTCTGGCTATTTTCATAGAACTTGAAACATGTAGCATCATCATTTATTTTCTGTTGGTTATATCCCCTACTGTATTTTTTTCAGATGTGTATGGTTTACTGCTTCCGCTGTTTGTTGTATGTTTGATTTTAATTCTGCTGTGCTACACTTTGATAAATGAGGGCATAGTTTCCCCACTATCAGACCTGGTCCCTCGCTGCTAGTCGGCAGCCTCTGGCGTTTGGGGAAATGCGGTTGAGGTCACGTGCCGAACCGGGCTCAGGGCACCCGTTCATGGCACCCGGGTCCGGGACTTTACAAAGTGGTATCAGAGGCGTTTCTTTTCTTTGACTTACTATTTGGAGCTATAGTCAGGAATAGGATGAACGGTAGTTGGTAATAAGCTATTCCTGGGCGTACCTAACCTGTGTACAAGGAAAATCCAGTCTACCTCATATTTTTCAATTCTTTTGATTTTGAAAATTTTACAGTTGATTTGTTTTCACCGTTGGGTGGCGCACTTGAGACTGTGCTGTTTATAATTTATCTGTGGGTTTTATTGAGTTGCAACCCGATGAGATGTGGGTATTCCGTCTCATGCATCATATATGCACATGCTAGATATCACATGCCATTCGTAGTTCCATGCCATGTAGGTGCATTAGAAATTGCATGTTGTTGTGATAGTTGTTGTGCTCGGAAAGCTTGCTGTTGTGATGGTTGATCTGATAAAATACCTGCTATTTTATAGGGTATGTTCTTGTGTGATCTTGTTTATATAATGGATGCCAAAATTTGGCTTTTGGGGAGTATGGGCCCCCATTGACCGGAATTTGGTGGATCATTGACAGTTTATTGATTATAACACATATAAGATGTCAAAATTTGATTCGTGGGGAGTATGGGCCCCCACGAGTTGGAATTTGACACTTAGGTGTTGGTTTCATAATTTTCTATGTTCCGAGAAGTTTTTGGGGTATACTTTCCGAAAACCTGGTATAAACGCCGTGTAGAATTTTTTATACACACCGTGTAACTTCTTCTGTTCGGGAAGAAAAATAATTTTTTTGAGTACATGCCTGTACCCTGAGTATACGCCGTGTAGTCTCTTTCCGTGTCACAAACCGTGTGGGTGGCGACACGGGGTAGGGAAGGGCTTGGGTAAAACACGGTGTGTAGCTTTTGTACATGCCATGTAGTGTGACCCGGAGTCCGGCCGTGTAACTAACAACACGAGTCGATGAAATCCTATACATAACACGCCGTGTCAATGATGAAGATGTCGTGTAGTGTGACCTGGGGACTCGGCCATGTATCTAACAACATAGGCTGGTGTCACCTCTCCCTGAACACGCCGTGTACCGTTGGGACATGCTGGGTAGTCTTGTCCGGGGACAAACCATGTGTTGTTAGCCGTGTGGCTGGGAAATGGGATGGTGTACACGCCGTGTGCATGTGTAACATGCCATATAGAGTCAAGCCGAGTAGTCGACCGTGTCACAGATGACACGGGCATTTGGGAAATAACACCATACACGCCGTGTAGATTATTTACACGCCATGTAGTTTTTTTTGAACGGAATCCATGTGTCTTAGCCATGTAGAAGGACCCAGGAAGGTGAACAAAAGTCAAGTACACGACGTGTAGTCAGTGTACACACCGTGTAGTATTTCTTTGAAAATTTTGAATTCCTTCTTCCTCTTGTTTCCTTTGTGGTTACTTCGCTTTTCGGTCATAATAATCTTGAATATGAGGCATGCTTTTGACCATGTAGTGTCATGCCACCTAGACGACCACATGTTGTTCGCCAGGAGAGCGGCGACGATTATACTCTGGAGATGGTGGGCCATGGGCTACCAGTTGATCCTCCAGTAGAGCCAGATGCAGTCCTAGCTGCTATACTAGACACATGTGCGGAGGCGCAGTTCCGTGAAGGCTTTCAACGATTCATGAAGACCTTTCAGGGAGCACCGCAGGCTGCTACATCTATGGCTGAGCTGACTCATATTTCTAGTAGCAGCATCCGCCTATGTTTTTAGGGAATTTCAGACCACAGGATACTGAGTCTTGGGTAGGATCGATGCAGCCTATTTTCGAGCATCTTGAGATGCCTCCAGGGTGGAGGGTCAAGCTCGTGACGTATATGCTATGTGATTCCGCCAAGAGGTGGTGGGATGTTACCACCCAGTCAGATCATCACAGAGACATGACGTGGGAAGATTTTCAGGAAGTCTTCTATGAATTATTCTTTCCTGAGACGCTGAGGGAATATAGATATCGAGAGTCCGTGAATCTGCAGCAGGGCTCCATGTCGGTGATGGACTATTCTTCTCGTTTTACGGAGCATCAACATTTTTCACCCATACTGGTGGGTGATGAGATGTTGAGAGCCAAAAGTTTTGAGGATGGTCTTCGTTATGACATCCGAGCGCTGGTGAATGTTTTTAGGTTGCATTCAATACACGATACTATTAACCAGGCGTTGATTACGAAGAGGATCCTGTGGGAATCTAGTGGTGTGGGCCAGGGCGGTTCAGCACCAGTTACCGGTACTGTTTCTGTTGGCAAGAGGAAGAGACATATGGATTTCTCTCAGGGTGGCAGTACCAGCCAGGAAGCTTCTTCAGGTGGTCCGGTCAGGTGCTACCAGTGTGGCAGAGAGGGTCACAAGGGACCGAAATGTCCATGAGACCCAGTGGAGTGCCGAGCTTGCGGAAAGATGGGTCATATGTAGCAGTTTTGTAGGGCATTTTGGCTAGTGGCTAGTGAGAGCGGTTCTGTGTAGACTCCGTGTGCGGGAGCAGGACCAATGGCTTCTTACCTGTCAGGGAACTGGAATACGACAGGGTGTGCACATAGAGATGGTGGTCGTGGCCGTGGCTTCCAGACACCAGGATCTCAGAGGCAGTAGGGCGGGACAGCTCAGGGTAGCCAGGCTGGGTCGCAGGGCCGCGACACTGGGCAGGAAAATGCAGTGCAACATACCTAGAATGAGAACGATCCTGGACCTTCGACAGCCAGAGGTACTATTCTAGTACCTTTTTTCTTATCTTCAGTACTTTTCAATATGGGTGCTACATATAGTTTCATATCTGTACTCGTTGTGGATAGCCTTGGGCTCTGTGTTTCAACTTCATCCAATATCTTGACGCTAGATACTTTGTTGGGGACTAGGACGGTTGGTGTGCGTCAGTGCAAGGAGTGCCCCCTTGAGGTTGGTGGGTGTCACTTCCTTTGGGACCTTTATGTCTTGTATATGATGAGATATGATGTCATTCTCAGGATGGACTAGTTGGTTCCCTTTCGAGCCTTTGTAGACTGCTATCGTCGCAAGGTGTGTTTCACGTCACTAGAGGGCAGAGAGTTTCTATACAAGGGAGAATGGGATGTTCAGGCGAGTCGAGCTGGGACAAAGCATCATGGGTGAGGTGGAGTCACCGCCCAGATTGTGAATTTATATCTGGATGACCAGGGGACTTGTCAGACGAATTTCCCTCCATTTTTTGATCGTTTCAGGGATGTCTTCCAGGACGAATTTTCAGGTCTACCTCTGGAGAGAGAGGTGGATTTCTCTATCGAGCTTGTGCGAGGAGCAGCACCAGTGTTCATTCCTCCTTATAGGATGGCTATTCCAGAGCTGCAGGAGCTCAGAAGGCAGTTAAAGGAGTTATAGTCAAAGGGATTTATCCAACCCAGTACTTCTCCTTGGGGTTCTCCGGTCTTTTTGGCGAAGACGGTGGACGATACCCTTATACTTTGCATGGATTATCAAAAGCTAAACCAGTTGACTATTAAGAACCGATATCCCTTACCAAGGATTGACGATCTATTTGATCCGCTTCATGGAGCACGAGTGTTCCCGAAGACTGACTTAAGATCGGGATGTCATCAGCTGCGCGTGAGACCATCGGATATCCCGCAAACAGCTTTTCGAAGAAGATATGGTCTGTACGAGTACTTGGTTATGTCGTTCGGACTGATGAACACACCAACAGTTTTCATGGCTCTGATGAATCGTGTGTTCCATCTATATCCTGATTCTTTTGTGGTAGTATTCATGGACAACATCTTGATGTACTATCTCACTCGACACGACCATGCCACCCATCTTGAGATCATACTGAGTACACTGAGAGAGCATCAGCTATATGCTAAGCTCTTGAAGTTCCACTTTTGGATGGGCCAGATCCACTTCCTGGGTCATATCATCATAGAGGCAGGAGTTGCAGTAGACCCAGAGAAGGTGAGAGCAGTTGTTTCCTAGGAGCAGCCTAAGAACGTGTTTGAGATACGGAGTTTCTTAGGGTTGGCTGGTTACTACAGACGCTTCATACATGGCATCTCTCACTTAGCAGAACCGTTGACGGGAGTGACTAAGAAGGGTGTGAAGTTCTTTTTGTCATAAGCTTGCGACACAACTTTTTAGGACTTGAAGGGAAGGTTGACTTCAGCACCGATCTTGATACTCCCAGATCCAGGAAAGAGCTATATAGTTTACTGCGATGCATCGGGGATTGGGCTAGGAGCTGTTTTGATACAGGGTGACCGAGTTGTTGCGTATGGGTCTCAGTAGTTGAGGCCACATGAGAGGAGTTACCCGATGCATGATCTCGAGTTGGATGCAGTTTTTCATGCGTTGCGCTGTTGGAGACATTATCTATTGGGGGAGCATTTTGTGGTTTTCACCAACCACAAAAGCCTCAGTATATCTTTACTTAGAATGACCTGAATCTGAGGAAGAGGAGGTGGGTCGAGTACCTACAGTCCTTCGATTTTGAGCTTGCCTATACACCCGGTAAAGGTAATGCAGTAGCCAATGCACTGAGCTAGAAGACTCACATACAGGCGGTGCAGGAGGCCAGTGGTGAGTGGGAGCTCATGGCCTTGTTCTTTGAGATGCATCTGGAGGTGCATGATAGTCAGGGGCAGACTTATCCTTCCTCGTTATCTGTGACTTCTACCCTCCTGGACAGAGTGAGGATGAGGCCGATATCAGATTCAGAAGGCCTAGTTCTACGGGAGTCAGTGGCAAGTGAGGACCCTCCTCCCATTTGGACGATAGGCGATGATGAGGTCCTGCATTTCCATGTATGAATGTGGGTTCCAGAGGATATACTTGAGGAGACAATGTAGGAGTTTCATAATTCGTCTTGGGCAGTTCATCCCGGGGTTACCAAGATGTACCGTGACTTGAGGTGTCAGTACTGGTGGCCGGGTGTGAAGAGAGAGATAGCTGGTTTTGTTACAATGTGTTCCACCTGTCAACAGGTGAAGGTAGAGCATCAGAGACCAGTTGGGATGTTACAGCAGTTACCCATTCCAGAGTGGAAATGGGATGATGTCGCGATGGATTTAGGGACGGGGTTGCTGAGGTCCCCTCATGGCAATGACGCCGTGTGGGTTGTTGTGGACAGACTCACGAAGGTAGCTCACTTCTTGCCAATCAAGGAGTCCTTTGGTGTGGACGAGCTCGGAAGACTGTATATCCGAGAGATCGTACTTCTTCATTGGTTCCCTCGTTCTATCGTTTCTGATAGGGACGCCAGCTTTATGTCTCATTTCTGGCAAAGATTTCAGAGGGCACTTGGTACACAGGTGCTTCTGAGCACAGCATACCACCCTTAGACAGATGGCCAGTCAGAGCATATGATACAGGTGCTTGAGGACATGCTGCAAGCATGCATCCTAGACTTTGGGGGATCTTGGGAGAAGCATATAACCTTAGTCGAGTTTTCCTATAACAATAGTTTTTAGGGGGCTATTGAGATGGCACCATACGAGGGTTTATATGGTAGGCCATGCCGATAACCTTTGTGCTAGGTAGAGGCAGGTGATGCAGCTTTACTGGGACCAAAACTCGTGCAGGAGACATCTAAGCAGGTCAAGTTGATTCAGAAGTAGATGGCTACCGCACAGTCTCGTCAGAAATCTTATGCTGATCGCCGCAGATGACCCTTGGAGTTCCTGGTCAGGGATCAGGTTTTTCTACGTGTTTCACCGAGGCTGGGACACAAACGAATTAGGAGATAGGGTAAGCTTTCACCGAGGTATGTGGGGCCATTAGAGATTCTGGAGAGAGTCAGGCTGGTTGCCTATCGGTTGCAATTACTGCAACGGTACCGAGCCATGTACGACGTCTTCCACGTGTCTCAGTTGCGTTGCTATCATTCTGACCCATCTCATGTCTTTCAGCCTGAGGAGGTTGAGATGGAGGAAGATGCATCCTTTGAGGAGCATCTGATTCGTATCGTTGACAAGAGCATGAAGGTTCTCTGAGGCCGGTCAGTTCCTCTCGTACGGGTGCTATGGTAGCATGGCCGAGTGCAGGACGAGACCTGGGAGCGGGAGGCCGAAGTACGTGCTCAGTGGCCAGAGCTGTTTTGAGCTTATTCTTCGCCACCCTTGGAAGGGAAATTCGGGGATGAATTGCTATAACGGGGGAAGTTTTTAAGAACCCGGTTCTTTTTTTTGGAGGTACGTGCTTCTTCTTTTTCCTTTTCCTTAAGTGTTTTTGAGAAAATATGGAAAATGGGGGAAAATCCTAAATTTTGGAACTACACGCCATGTACTTTTCCACACGCCGTGTACTTTTGGCAGTGTGGAATGGGTACATGGGGCGTGTAGCCTTGTCGGCGACGAGGGGTGTAGGAACCGACTACACGCCGTGTAGTGGTACCTTATAGGCCATGTAGTCAGTCGGCAGGATTAAATAGTAAGGCGGTGGAGTAGCCACCAACTGGTCGATAGTACATGCCGTGTACTTGAGAGTACATGCCGTGTACTCATGTCGATGAATGAATAGTGTGGCGGTGCCGCCATAGGAACAGTTAAATGAATGAAGTACACACCATGTACTCAGAAGTACACGTCGTGTACTTTGTTTTTTTGGATTAAAACAGGGAGTAACCTCCTCATTTGGCAGAGGAGACAATTGAGTCGATTTAGAGGCAAAGGAGGAGGCCACACCTTTGAAGATCCACTGGGTCTTCATTTGGAATCGGTTTCCGCCTCGGATGATCCTGTTGGAACCACAGGGTTAAGGGCTTCCACCTCCTTGGCTGGTTCTTACCAATTATTCTCCTAACATGAGTTATTTACATTTGTTTGGGTTTTGTTCTTCATCATATCTACTCCGTTCTTGGGCGTTTCTGGAGTCGGCGTTTGGGTATAACGTTCATTGGAGTAAGGTAGGTGGCTTAGTGTTTATTTTCCAACTGCCGTGTGTTTTGTGCGTTTTTGCGCCACGAACCCATATTGGGGTGTCATGTGACTGAGGCTGTTGCTATATTAAACACCTAGAATTGATTAGGTATTTAATTATGATATTAAATTTCTTTTTGGGATCATTTCTTGGATCCGGAACCACCCCAGGGGTGTGTTCCACTATTTATCCATTTGGCTAGGATACCCATGGGTATGCATTTAAAGTAGTAATTGTAGAATTTCCTTCAGAGGAATTACTTGTTACTGCTAGTTTAACTATTGGGCATGGCCCAGATACCTGTTTAGCCTGAGGGCGTTATTATGATTAGCCTGTGGGTGCTGCACTATTTAGCCTGAGGGCAGTAGATATTTTCGGCCTGAGGGAAACTTCTTCCGTGCCTGAGGGAAATAGACTCTATGCCTGAGGGAGACACTTCCTATGCCTGAGGGAAACTTCTGTTACGCCTAAGGGCTATACCTGCGGGTTGGATTCTGCTTACTTGAGGGTAAGATTTTTCTTGTCTGAGGATGTGGACTGTTTACTTAGAAATGCACTGTTGTGATTTCTAATATTTAATGAATTAAATGAATAATTAAATTGAAATTTGACTATTAAGTTAGTTACTTTTCTGTACTCCTTACTTTATTTCATTTTACCATTGCACACTGTTGTTGCATGCTTACACACAGTTCGACACGGGCCTTTGGTGGGTGCCTACTGAGATATATTTCTCACACCCTATTTGGGTCATGCTTTTCGGCCCAAACAGATTACGTTTCTACAGGTGTGGATAGGGGAAAGAGTCCCTATACAGGTACTTTACTGTTGCTGTGGAGTAGGAGGGCATGGGACCGAGCCTAGGCTCGCGATGCCGCTGCCAGCTGTTTGTTTTGCTTTGTTGTACTCTGCTTTTGTTGTACTGCATTGATGTATAACATGTTCTGGATTTTTTCTTAGAACATGAAACATATAGCATCATCATTTATATAATGTTGGTTATATCCACTGCTGTAGTTTATTTCAGATGTGTATGGTTTACTGCTTCAACTGTTTTTTGTATGTTTGATTTCAATTCCACTGCGCTGCACTTTGATAAATGAGGGAATATTTTCCCCACTATCAGACCTAGGCCCTCACTGCTACTCGGTAGCCTCTGGTGTTTGGGGAAATGTGCTTGTTGTCACGTGGCGAACCGGGCTTAGGGCACCCGTTGCGTGGCACCCGGGTCCGGGACGTTACTGTTCGTCAAACGGATGCACAATGCCAATGTTATGGCCAAAAGAGTCATAATGGGTCCAACTTGGTCTGGGTCCGGTCTGACCTGGTCGGACCGACCTGGCCTAGGGTGACCCGACACGGTTTGGGTTGACTGGGCCTGCTGGGTCTGGCCCAGCCTGGCCCACACAGGGCTGCCAGGCCTGGCCGTATGCGTGTGTGTGTGTGGGGGGGGGGGGGGGTTGCGTGCCCCCCTGCTCCCAAACAACGAACAACTGAAGCTGTTCGGTCACCAGCCAGCACGCGGTACCCACAGGTCCCGCTCGGTTCAGCTCAGCTGGCCGAAATGGCTAAACCTTGGTCCTCACGGTAGCACATCTTTCACCACTGTGCTCTGCCATCTGCCGCAACCAGGCGAGCCATGACCCCTTGCTCCGATGAAATTGCATCGTGCTCCATCCCTCTACGGCCATCCGAACACCGGCCTCCCTCCCTTCTCCATCGCGGCACATTCCATAGCCCTTGATCATCGGGTGGCGCAGACATGCGCTTCCACCCCATCATCTTCGTGGTCGGCCGTGGTGCCGACCACCGCTCTCGAGTTCCACCGGTGCCAATTACTGGCACCAGATGTCATCCTCCTCCAAAGAACACAACAAATATTACACAGGATTTGCGGAGTGGTCTGGAAATGTTCATTTTTCCTGCACCCTCCGCATTAGAGCGGTATAAAGTGGCTAAATTATTTCCTTAATCATTAAGAATTGTCAAGAATGGTTAATGGTGAAATTTAAAACATCAAACCCTACCTTGAATGTTGGTTGATGTGTTGCGAGATGAAAACGGTGAAGGCGAAGAGGGTGCCAAAGATTAGTGCTTCCGAAATCACGCTTCTGATGTCGGGCTCATGCGTCATCCTCTTCCTTGATTCTAAATAACATTCTAAGATGGCGTTCTTCATTTAGAGGAGAAGTTATTCATTTGAGGGGTAGGATTTCTCTTCATCTTTCTCCCAATTCTCCACAATTCTCCAATCAATCCCATTAAAAGAAAATATGTTCCAATATAAATTAAATTAAGTAGATTAATTTATGTTGGCATAATTAAATGTTGACATATTTAATTAATTTATGTTCACTCCAACAAATAAATGGTGAGTTGAAAGGGGTTTCTCCCATTAAAGAGGGGTCGGGTGGTCCCCGCCTTTATTTTTCAAAATGGGGGATTTAGTTCATGTGGTCCCCACATATTTAACAATCATGTGGGACGTTTTATTAGAAATAGAATAAATGTTTATATTATTTTATTTTCATTTCCATGAAAAACAAAAAATCTATCTTTCACCCTCGACCTACTGCGGTCTAGGTGAATGTCTCATTAAGAGAATATTAGCGCCACGAGTTCAACAGTGCCCCCAGATTTCAATTCCAAGCACATATATAAAAATTAAAAAAAACCTGCTCGTACGTTTACTAAACGGACCTGAAAAAAAGTTCAGAAATTCATTCTGGGCACACCGGGCCTCAGAATCACGCGCCGTTAATTTTTACAGACTCGTAAAAATCCCATATAACAAAACAATTACATAGAAATTCTAGTTCCTTACAACCATAATAACATCAGAATATTTATTCACAATATCGACTTAATTTACCCACATATAAGCAAGCCCCAACTATATATCAATATTTCTTAACCATCTAAATATATTATAATAATTATATCAATATTTAATATGCTGATGTGGAAAGAATTTATTTACTGTCACATGACACAATTGATAATAATCAATTTTTTTTATTTCCATCAACTTTATTTTACTCTAATTTTTGTGATTCTAAAGGTGACAGGATTGGAAAAACGTCACATTATAATAGAATCAATTTATATCAACATATCATGAGACAAACAAGGATTCATTGTATATAGAGTTATTGAGGGCCTTACGCACCCACCCCACAAACACAAAAAAAATCATTTTTAGAATTATAAAACAAAATATATCTCTATAAATAATCCTTACAATAAGAAACATACTCCATGATGATGATAATTTCCCAAAGATATATCTATGAATATTAGAAATCTCTCTTTGGGAGTTGATTCCATTACACTAGCTCATAGTCTTTGGAATCATCAAAAAAAAAATAGTTTGGACCTCTTGCTGCCATAGTAAATGATAACTTAACTGGAAGCATCTCCACCTCATGTCCCAACCTAGAAATTGGGAATGATGATAAGATTGGGTTTGTTTCCCTTGAGTAAAATAAGGCATGATGCCATGAAAAATATTTGAAAAGGATCCCTTGAATGGTGTCTATCACAAAATATGATAGTAACTCTAGTTCCTTCTACTGGCCAAACCCTTCTACAAAACCCTTCTAACCATTATGATGACTGCTTATTAAAACACACTCCAATAACTTGGGACAAGTATAAACATGTTGTTTTCCTATAACTATTAGGGAACCTCTTTATTTAACCTAAATTGGAGCACAACGTTGATACTACCTCAGATAGATCTACTACTATAGAGAAACCTAATGTTGAACCCCTGCAACCAACATCACATAACTTAGTCATCTTAATAAACATAATGGATCTTTAAATGGATCATATGGTCCTAAATTTCCTATGTCCTATTAGTACTACCCTACAAAAATCATTCAATAATCACATATTACACCATTTACCATAAAAACAATCTAGTCGTCACCTATTTCTATATAAAAACTCCATTTAATCCCTAAACCTTAACCTTTGATACCAATTGGTATTGCCCCCTCCCCCAAAGGTACTCATCAGGGGACCAAAATGAGAGAAAAGATATAATTACACCTTTAACGTACCTCTAATTATCTGTGAGTTGGTGAAATGTTCAAATATTATATCATAGTCACAATTGCAATAACATACAATATAAGATTTTAGAAATGAGAAAGATGAGATACAAATACCCAAAAACTATTAAAAAAGATAAAAGTAACTAATGATCAAATTACATAAATTTAATTTCTAAAAAAAATAATTAAATAAGAACTCTAAATAAAATAATAAATCCTTGAGGTGACCTCTAAGCCAAAATAGCTTTAGAAAAACTCCTTTTGCAAGTAATGTTTATCCAAATAACCAACCAGCTCATGATGAAATAAAATATATATATATATATGTGTGTGTGTGTGTAGGGTAATGATAATATGGATACTCAGTAAGATCTTATTTAGAACTTCTCATGTCAAATACAAATAATGAGTATCAAATAATGTTGGGCGTAGATGAACGTAAATCATTCCCTCAATAATTATACAATATTCCCATCCTCACCATGCATAACTACCACCAATTATCTTAAACAGGTGATCTTATAATATAATATCAAAATAAATATAATTTTGAAACTTCACCACTTGTTTTTTGATATGACACAACATTTCACATCCTATTAAATTCTTATCAAAACATAAGAAATCAAAATTAACTAATAGTTGATGTTTCCCCTAATTATTTTGGTGCATCACAACATATTACCACCATATATCAACCATCACATGATAAAATCATCCTTTTCAACGTCTCCACATAGTAAATGAGTAGTTTATTAGTTCCACTATATCTTATAGGTTGTGTATTATACCTCAATCTAGTAAATCTCATACACATTATTCCAATAATAGTAAATGAGATACTATATCTGGATATACATGTGTGTTAAATAACAATAAGAAATTACATCCATCAACATGTATATACAGGGATAGATTAAAATAATTAATACTAAATCATAGTTCTATCTAGGGTAGATAGAAGAGAAAAATAGGGCAATCATCCATCCATTTATTTCCTACCTAGATTTTGAGAAATACACCTTGCCAAAGTCTATTGTTTTTCATTCACCCTACTGATAGGGGTGTGATTTTATATGATATCACATGACAAATAAAATATAGAGATCACTCCACATGATAGTCATCAACCTAGAATTATGC
Source organism: Viscum album (assembly GCA_963277665.1). Lineage (NCBI taxonomy): Eukaryota > Viridiplantae > Streptophyta > Magnoliopsida > Santalales > Viscaceae > Viscum > Viscum album. The sequence goes on along the minus strand of OY728141.1, from coordinate 471,731,676 downwards.
ACATGTTGATCTATCATCTCTCAAACACACCTCTTCCACATCAAGGGCCTATTTATCATATAATGATATTATCTATCAGGGAACATAATTTAAATAATTCAACCCAATAAACATTTCTCAATTATGTTAATAAATTAGATTGTAGTCATTAATTAACAACAATCTGATTCACTATATATTAATAACCTATAATAGTCCATCCCTACAAGAATATTCCAACCAAGACTACATTTCCTATATATCATCTCCATTTCAACAGAATTATAATAACCTACCTAATAGTTTATAAATATATTTAATCATTATCATTCTAAAATTCATTGTACTCCTAGAATCATTTTAACTTACCTGAAGAGAAAATAAAGAAAAACCTAGCACCTAAAAAAGTAAGGATATGAATAAAAAAACATATTTTTCATCTAGACATTAATGAAGATTAGTTAAATAGCATGTATCCCATATTTCATCACAATAATAAAAAATCAATATTTCGACATATTTCGTCAATCCCAACACTTTCCCTGACACCACCTAAAATATCATTATGTATCCCACAACCACATGTATCAAATAATTCATAAAATGACATTATATTGTTCCAATGTCTCCCTAACCATAATACATCCTAGGCTCACACCATGAAACATAACAAGTATCATATTAAGATAAAAAAATGCAGTAATCAACACAAAAAGTCAATAGGGAATCTATGACCTAATAAAGTGTCTTCCTTCACTTTCATAATGTATCAATCAATACTAAAAAATTATATATCACCAAAACAATATTTTAAACATATTGGAATAAATGATTAATTTATTATAGACTATAAACATTGGTATCCAGTGGCATTAACTATTAAAATCAGTGAATTAATTAAACATGTTTCAAATAATAACTTTTATTTTTTAAAAACTATGAGTAATAACATATTACTTAAAATGGATATTAATTATTTGAAGCACAATAATTTAAAAGATCATGTTTTTTATCCAGTTACATTATGTTATAGAGGAAAAATTCCAAATAAAAATTTACATGGTATCATTTTTATTTTCATCAAAAATTAAGTTGAGCATTTATTTGTACACGAATCATTAAAATATTAGCAAAACAATATTACCATATTAATGTTAATTATCAATTTTATTTATATTTATAAATATTTTTCATGACATAAACAAACAATATAATTATTTTATTATCATAGATAGAAAAATATCTCATAAAAAAGTGAAATACCATTTTAATGGTAGAAACTCATGCAACTACTCAAGAAAAAAAATCATTTCATCATCTATTATGGTGTAATCATTATTAATGTTAATTCCACCATAATCGAAAGATATAAATCATGATTACATTATTATTTATCATAAAATATAAATGATACAAAATTAATCCCCTTCAATGAAATGAACATCCACAATATTATATAAAGAATGAATAAAAGAGGTTCAACAACAAATAGAAAGAAAACCATCATGCCAATTAATGGTATTAGAAGCCATGAAATCACAAACCAACAACCAAACAAGACGCAAAACACCAGAAAATTAGTGTAAAACTACATCAAAATCCCCTAGAAAATAATAACATAGGGTGAATGGATTAGAGGAATAATGTGATGCTTAAAACCCTATCAAATGATTCTCTTTGAACTAGTTGTTAGAACGATAAGGAATTGAACAAGAGGATTTAAAGATAGGTTAGATGACCATGTTATCAATATAAATATATAAATATATACTCAATCAAATAGATTTAGAAGCCAAAACATACGGGTTATGAAAGGAAATATAATAGAGGAATTATAGATTGATGGAGCATATGTCGATTAATAGTGGTTGAAATGTCTTTAGTATATATTTTGGACTCTTAATAATTTCAACAATGTCCTCCACCATTGAATACATGAAATATTCTCAAAGAGACTATTGTTGATTAATATATTTTAAATGATCATGATGGCCCCATAACGTCTAAATGGTTCAACAAGATATTTTTCTTATTTTTATGATCTTGACCACATTAACTTTAGAAGGCATACGCTATGTTGTGGTGTACAATCAATATCTATTTTTACACTAAAATGGATTTTCAAACAGACATTCAATGAATTTTGTCTGGATACAATTTTATGGTAGACTCTCTAAGAAAAATGTTCAGTGCCACATGAACAATTTCCATTTAGGCATGGTATTTTAGACTATAAGCCTAAAAATATATGAAAAATGGATTCCCATGTTGGTTTATTAACATTGGTGCACCAAGAAAACAATAAAAATAATGGTATAGATACATATAGAATTGTGACATGAATCTTGTTCTGTGTTTAGTAAATAAAATGTGAAAAATTAAAAATATAAGATGGAACAAATTAAAAACCCAAAGTATTCAATAAGATATAGTTTTCTCGATCAATGAATTCTATAAAGAATATTTTACTTAAAAATGTTGATGGAATATATTTGGGGATATTTGAGATGAAAAACAAGAAAATATTGATTTCAATATGGAGGAATTTTTAAATACTATATGTGTACATGATGTTCTAAATAAATTAAAACTATGAAAAATATTTTTATAAATATATTCTTATTTTTACTTATAATGGATGGATTGAGTATAATCTTAGTATAAATTAATTGATGTATTATTTTTAAATAAAATACTAAGAGTGTATAAATTTAATCTTTGAATAATTATCCAAAAATGTAATTATAATTTTAATAAATAAATTTTAATTGATACAATATATTTTATTTAAAAATAAATGAAATATAATTTTTAATTAGTATAAAAAATACCGATAAATTTAATTATTTAAATAAAAAAAATTCAATATTATTATTATATATATATACATAATATTAATTTAGAAAAATATTACAACTACAGAAATTTCATATTATCTAAAATTGTATTCTTAAAATATTTAGAACAAAATTAAATAATCTGGAATATGTTTGAATATATATATATATTTAGAAAGAATAATTCAGCTTATAATATTTTAATTTTAAAAATTTATATTCATTTCAAATGAACTCATATTCTTTTATATAGTGGAATACTTCATACAATGAATTTTCTATGTGTTGTAAAAAGTATAATATCAGAATTTGAACTTATTTATTTAAACTAGAATGAAAAATAAATAGTATTCATGGTATTAAAAAACAAAATAATAATTTCATAATTTGATTCATCATATTTAAATCTATTACTACTATTAAAATATACATTAATAACATATTATAATTTCACAAACATTATAGTTTTAAATTTATTTAAATATTATATTATGTTCATATATAGATTAATAAAATAAAAAATAAAATAAAAAAATAAATATGTCTTGAAGATATATTATAATGTATATAATGAAATTATGAAATATATATGGTAAATTTAATTTTAATTTTTATGTAGTAACTATTTCAATTGTTATTAAAAATATATAGGAAAAATAATTTTAAAGTGAAATGTTATGTAAATGAATGTAATTGTATTACTACACTCAAAACATTTTAAAATAATTAATGAAATAAATGATATGGATAATTTTGAATATCAATGTTCTCGTTATCATATTGAATTTATAAGGATACCTATTTTTTCATTTATATGGGAAATTATAATCAATGTGTTATTAGAGGACATAAGATATCGAGAAATACTTCCTTCTAATGAAAATATTGAAATCACAAGATTAAAAAAAAGAATATAACAATATTTATATGAAAATGATTTTTTGTTGAAAAAATAAATTGGTTAAAAATATAAAACTGATCATATAAAGAAAAAAATAAGTGAAAATTTACGATTTTTTTTAAATGTAATTAAAGGTATTGTTGGTGTAATAACTATATGGAATTTGTCAATTTGATTTTATAGCAACGAATTCATATAATTATAGAATATCATTATCGTAGTATAATAATTGTAATTGATTAATATTTATTAGAAAAAATATGTTATATATTCGTAATTGGACAATACTGATACAATAATAAACTATGGGTAGATTTCAAAATATTATTTGATAATCATAAATTTCATAAAATGTATATATCCTTGATGTATATGTATTATAAATGTTTATATCTTTATACAATAATATATGAACTAAAAAATCAATTAATTAGACTAAATTTATTTTTTTAATTACATACAATTTCATTTATAAAGTGATGGTGGCTAAAATATGAAATTAAAAAGAAAAAAATATAATAATGAGTATTTGTTTAATAATAAAAAATATTTGTAGTTCCATATTAATGTAAATTAATTAATAAAAATAGTAATTAGAAGCTAAAATCCCAAATAATATTTTAATATATTATAAACATTCAAAAAACACTCTTGTTTAAGAAATGATAAAAATCATGAAAATATATATATTAAATTATAATGGTACAATTATAAAAAATTGTCAATTGCTATAATATATTTGTTTTATGTGTATTATTTTCAAAAGGTACAAGATGATATTTCTAAAAATGATATTAACGTAATCACAACATCATAGAACATGATACATTGACCATTAATCATATGGTGAACCTTCTTTTTAATAAATAATTTGAAACATTATTCCATAAAAAAATATGACATTAATAACATCGATAAGAAGATTTGATGTTTTTTTTCAAATAAGGTACATAATATATGTATTAAATATGAAAATTTTAAAGCATAAATTTTATTTTACCCTCTTGAAATGATTCTTTATTAATCCATATGTGGTCACCTCGCTACAAGAAATTTCATGGGGAAATACATCAATAAAAAAATAGTGAGGATAATTCTTAGAATGAGGTAATCTAAGAATTTTATCTTAAGAAAAAAAAATGAAAAAATCATTAGGTTTTAAATGGGAAAATTATCCTATGTATGGGATACAAAACATATAACTTTTTATACAACATGAAAATTATACATATGTAACAATGTCACCAATGTTTAATACAAATGTGCCCAAAAAAATATTAAAAATGTTATTCTCCGGGTATCATTAAACAAGTCATATATAGATTTTAACTCATTACCTAATGAATTGGTGTACAATCAGGGTTAACCATTCATATTTCATAATTCATGTGTGACACATAGATCATAATAATTCATTTACTTAATAACCCATGGAAGATAGGGAATGGGTTTCATAAAATATCATTTAATACAAAAGAGTTTTAAAACATCATATTTCTAAAAGAAATGTAGACCAAGAGAAGGGACCATAGACTTTATACATTGAAATACCTCATAAAGTATGTATAATTTCAAATATATACATACCATTAAATAATTTCTTTGGATAATCTATATATAAAATGGGATGGATGGAAAATAAAACAATCATTTTGGGTAGGGTAACTGGTCTACAAGCTGGTTTGTTGAATGAGATTAATGGGGGAGAATGGAATTATCTCATAGGAAAATAATCAATTACTTAGTAATGGAATGAACATATGTGCCTAATTACAGAAAAAATTGTGAAATTAGTATAGTAAATAAAATATAAGTAATTTGATAAAATGAAGAGGAAAATAATCCATTAAATGATAGATTGCTACTTAATTCTTGATGAGCCATCCTTGGAATTTTAGAATCTCCATTAAAATATATATAGAGCCAGAATGAGGGTAAATTAGTTCTTTATGGCATGATATTTGATGAAAGGAGGTGGATATGTGGGTATCTATATGTAACATGGGAGGATTGATTATGAATTTAAAAATATCGAGCTTAGAAGTTTGGGTTTGGAAAATGGTAAACCATAGGCTTACCCATGGTTTTGGATCAATGTTTATGACATTTAGAAGGTATTTTTTAAATATTAGAATTTTAAAATCTAAAATGAAAATTTTAAATTAATTTTGTGAAGGGAAAATTAATTTTCATCAAAAATTATTTCCAAATACTAAATTAACATTTTCAAATTTGATAACACATTTATAGGATTATTAATGAATTTTAATTCATTAATGTATAATATATTAACGAAATGAAATATATATACTCATGATATTAATTTATTTTTTTAATTTTAAATTATTTTTATATATGAATGATGTTATATAACATATCCAAATAATTTTAGATTAAAATTTCATGAAAAAATGATCCATTTTATAAAATACCAAAATACCATGATAACATAATATTATAATGATTATTTTAGACATAATGTTTTTTTCCAAATAATTTTTTAATTTTGAAATTTGAAAATTTTAAATAATTTTTTTTAAAAAAGTAAATTTTTTAACGATATAAATTATAATCTCACAATTATAAAAATTAAATAGGAAATTATACAACTAAATATTCATTTATAATTAATTATATAATTATTCATATTATTATTTTATTAAAATAAATTTTATTTTAGAAAACGTAAATTTATCACAAAACAATATATTTTTTTGGAATTTACAGTTATGTTTTATTTTTATACAAAAATCAATTTATTATATTCATATTATACACATGAATATTTATTCACCAAAATAGTAATGAAAATGTGAATGAAAAATCAATATTATATTTCAAAAAAAAATAAACTATTATGTATTTTTGTATCAATACATAACCCCTTAATGAACCACCATCATCCATATGGGTTTGGTGTGTGAAAGATATACTTTTCTAGGATAACTAAACAAACATTTATCTTATAGTGATCTCTAGTAAATTCAGCATATCATGTAGTGGATTCTACTTGAGTCATAGTTATTCATGCCCTTCAAGGGTTTTGTTAATGGATAACATTAACAGACTATATGTTCCGGCATATTATTTTTTTTGTAAATCTACCAGATGAGGTGTTTGAAGAAAATTACTTGGGTGTTTGGCCGAGTAAGGGATTATTTATGAGTTATTTTTGGGAACTGTGGGTGATCAATAATGGTAGATCGTTCGAAACTAATGGTGAATCATGAATAATACCTCATTTTGATATAATGGTGGATGAAAAATTGTAGAACATTCTAATCTAATGGTGTATCACCAATGGAATATTGTTTTTAACCAACTGTGGATGAGAACCAGTGTCACCCTAGTAGTGGTACCCTAGCGGTGGAACCATAGCGATGGAACCCAGTCAGTGGAACCCTAGTTATTGACCTCTACAGAGTATCTAGTTTTCTATAAATTTAATGATTAATCTTTTTTGATGTTTCTTTAATGAAAAAGGGATATGATGAATATTTTAATTTTTTTAATTGGTTTCAAATTATATTATCCATATATCTATCTATTAGAAATAATGGAAAACTTTTAATGTTTATGTTATATATATTTAATGACATGAAACATCAAAAACATATTAAAAACCATATATAATCTTAATGTTTTATTTAATCTCTCTAAATAGTTTAATATTTTATCATTTTTTGTCTTGATATCTCTTATTTAAAGTGTTAACATGAAATGTAATGGTGATAAAAAATTCTTCAAATGATTTTATATATTTTTTAAATTGTGATATTGAATTTATCTATGTTATTTATATCACTAAAACCCATGTCCATTAGTATCCCCATTCTTTTAGTTTTTATATTTTTTTTGATGCCAATGTTTGTTTATTTTTTGTCATACCATAATAAATAAATGACTATCCAATTATACTCAGCTAATGAACTAGTTGAACCATGATATATGGATTCTTAGATAACACCCTTAAATAAAGTAATGAAATTTAATGGATTCCCATATTCCCAATCTTGAAACTAATATGTGTTTGATGTAATCTGATTATAAATTCAATAGTGTGTTGTGTCTCTTTTTTGATGATGTGATGGTGTGTGATTACTTTTTTTTGATTGATGTGGGGGCAGTTGAAGTGGTGTGATTCTGTAGGTAAGATTTGATAGTGTTTGTGTCGTGGTTGTGTAGTGGACCTGAAAAAGTGATTGGGATGTGATTCAAGGACAAAATTGGATTTCGATGTTTGGTTATTCAGGTTTTATGCATGTTATGTGATGTGTTGCAATAGATTACCAATCACTGTTATAATTTATATGGATTTTCCACAGGATGATTACACTATAACAGGATGTGTAGTTCAAATAGTAGCTTTTCAAATAAAAATTTATGGGATGGAAAGGGTTTAATGAAAATGATGTTTTCATTGAAATTTGATTAAACTAGATAATATTCAAATTTTTTTTAATTAAGGATGGATTCTAGATTATGTCATACTGAAAATTTTTAAGCATCTAGAGGAAACCAGAAAGTGAGGGAATGTTGTGAGATTTTGAAAACATCTTTTTGGACAACGTGAATGAGATTTTTTGTAGATGTTATATATAAAATTTATTTCATTGTGATTTATTTATGTTCCCCACAATTTTTCAGAACTAGGTGTTGAAATACATGTTTATATAAAAATTTTAAGGGGTTTCTACCAACATCCCATTTGATGGATTGATGGGCACCTACCCACTCTTTCCTGATCCCTCCTATAGAAAGTTGTGATATTAATATGCTACAATTGAGAGTCTTAAAAAGTACTAATGTATACATGTGATATTATGAGATGTGATGAACAATGTTTCATAAATAGAGATTTGGTAAGATTTCATATGGTGGGGTCATTACTGGTAAGAGGAGAGAATGAAATTGATGTTTTTCATGTTCATGATACCCCACTATACAGGTTATAAGACACGTTGTCATGACCCCCTCCCTTCAAAGATACCCCTTCAGGACTAGAAATGAAGAAAGGAGGATGATGACCCCTAAGTCCCACCTCCATTAGGACCTAGAGTGGAGACCATCACCAAGGGTATACATGTCAAACATAATGGGAGGAATTACCCTTTTATAGTAAACTATATTCGGAGATAACATGTCTCAACCTACAAAAAATGCCATGTCATACATAAAAGAAATAAAAAACCGATCACATATTCATGTTAAAAATAAAACCTTTTCAATTCAATAAAAAACCAAGGTACGTACCATATGTAAAACTAATGTAGTGATTCAAAAACATTCCAAATGGCTGAGCTAGTAAGGTCCATCATGACCCACATAATCCTCCTGGATCCCTGAAAAAAATTTACATACATAGAGTGAGCATACAAATATACTCAGTATGAAAACCAACATCTCTCACGCACATGTGAGGGAAGCATACTAATTCTACATTGAGAAAATAGTAGAACAAAAATGAACAAAACATGGTATACTATCCATGCCCACCTCACCAAAGTACACTCACCATGTTACACAATTAAATTAAGGTAATATTGTAACCACATATATGATAGGGTTCCCCTCACCACATTCCCACTAATTAGCCACTCTCACACACCAATAAAAAATGTTTTGGATCTCCCACCTCTTCTGAGAGAACCACATCACGACCCACCCACTCACACAGGGTCCTCACATCTAGTATTGTCACCTAGGAAAAATAAGCATATCACATACCACCATCACATAGTTGGGCCTAATAGCTAGTCCTATCACCAAGGAAAACTAATACCATCCAATCTCTCCCGCACACACCTAGTCCACAGACCACATCACATTCCAAAACACATGGGTACAAAACGGATGCCTCATACCGAAGACACATAGGTGAACACAACTCTATGACACACACCTGGGACCCACAAACCATAACCTATCCAATTTATCTTGCACTATCACCACCTAGAATAAGGAGTAAGGAAGAGAAAGTGCCCATCCATCCAACCTCCAATCAGGATGTTTAAGAAAGACACCCTCCCCCATGATGACGGGGTAGTTCGACCCATAATGATCAAATTTTATGGGGTGCATATAGAAATAATAAGGAAAATAAGATTAATATAAATATATATATAATATAAAACACTTCTTTCATACCTATGGGTTCTGAAATAATCTACCAGCTCACAATTCGACCTTTGATGATACCTCTAAATGAACAACTACACAACAAGATACAAACTCAATTCATAGACCCGACCAATTCATTTACATAATTATAATACTTTATTAAAAAATTCATTTATTCATTCCCTATCTACAAGGAAAAATACTAAAGGAAAGCCACAAACATGAAAATATCCAATGTCATCTCATAAGGTGGATATCTATTAAACTAAAGTAAATTCATCTTCCTCTACGTTTAACACATATTCAGGATATAATATACTGATTTTGTGATATGAGAATGGTTTATAAATTTTATTAATGGAGAAGCATGCATGCCAACCACTTCCATAATCATTATTCAATTTAATTCCTCCAAATCTATCATATCACTAAAGAATACCCTCAACTTATAGCTCCACTCTCAATACATCTCATAAAAAACAATCTCAAAAGACCTGATTCATTTCTACACCACACCCATCACATCTAGAAATACAAAAATAGCACAAAAGGTCACACCTTTGTTGTAGAAAACATCCCATCCATTCCAACATCAATCTATCTATCATCTGTAGATTCCATTCACCTTCCAAAACACCCAAAAACACATAATAGTTCCCACAATTAGAATGCCACACAAACCCAACAAAACCTATTCAAATTTAACAAGTATTTATTCTTTAATTACCCTTGTTAACATTCAAGGTTATCATAGATAAATTTTGATCCTGAGGCATCAGTTAATAAGCCTTGTGTATGTGGTTTACCGATTTCATAACAATTATTCGACAAGAAACAAAACATTATGCATTGTTGAATCTATTCGGTGCTCAAAAAAAGGACACAAATGGAAATAATTTTCAGTAGACATATAGCCCATAAAATTAACAACATTTATCAAAATATCAATAAAATAGTGTGATCATATTCCACATTCCCCAGAACCCATAGATTGATCTTTACCAATTTAATTATATTCATTAATATGAATTCATCCATATTATAAATAAAAATTGATACACCCACACAACATGATGTGGAAATAAAACATAGATGAATTAAAAAATACTTGAAAAAAAGAAATTATCCCTTCTATATTGCCCCAATGTAATGAACTTATAGAAAAATATTACAATGAAATCATAAACCATCTAGTGCAGTATAAAGGTACGAACCCTCAGAGAAGAAAGGTTATGGGGAAGTCTCACACTAAGAGAAAGGGAAATACACAAGGAAGAGATTATCTTAGCTTTGGAATTGCCATATCATAAATCAATAGAAGAAATGGTCTTTAAAAGCTATTAATGGTGGAACATGACTAAGACCACATAGTTTGGAAGTAAAAGAAAAATTTAGGTTTTTAAAATATAGATATGATTGGAAATGGATAAAAAATCATTAAATATGGTAGTAAATTGATTTTACATTATATAAAACATTAAAGTGGTGAAATTTGAAAAAAATGGCGAAAAATGGAATTTTGACCAACTGTTGGAAATGAATCTCCACTAGATGAGTCCTATCATGAGTCATCAGTGTGAGTCATTGGTGCGAGCTACCACTGTGAGTATATGGTGAATGCCCCTGGTGCGAGTGACCATGGTGACTCATTGTTAGATGAGTCACCAGTACAATCTACCGATGTGGGTCACCAGTGTGATCTACTATCATGAGCCACTGGTTCAAGTCAGCGATGTGAGTCACTGGTGAGATTCACAATTGCAACTATCCATCATGACCTACCTTTGTGGGTCACCATTTCCACTCACTTTGGTGACATACCAGTGCGAGTCACCATTGCGAATTATTGTCACGACCTACTGGTGTGAGTCACCAGTGTGACTAACCATCATGAAAACCCACTATGAGTCACTATTATAACTCACCACTATGATTCACTGTTGTGACAAACCGTTATTAGCTACCATTGGAAAAATTGAAAATTTATCAAAGTCTGTAAATGAGTCATTATAACCTTCCAGAACACTTCAAACAATTTATTTTTAAAAATTAATAGATCGAAAAGATCCAAGTCATTACATCATATACCTCTCAAACTATTATGATCCTCAAGAATCTAAAACCAATTCTATAAGGAAGAAGGAATGGAACAACACGCCACGAAATACCTCTGAAGGATGTCACTACACCTAAAACACCACTCACAACCGAACAAATCAATGTTTAATGATATATCACATGTTATCTTCAAAAGATGGAGTGGAATCCTCCACATTCTAGAAATCCTCCTCTAATATCTGCAAACCCAATGACTGAGTATAAAAAAACGAGCACAACAACCACATTATATGAACATGTGACCCAGCGAATTCCATCCTTCATTTCAAGATACAATCTGCTATGGTATGCACTGAATCACCCACACAGGTTTTAACACCTCATAATTAATGCATAACTATTATGAATTGGTTCATCCCCTCTACACACGTTATGAAAATTATTCAAAATTATGAAAAAAAGGAAAAAACTCATCTCATAACAAACATTGTTGAAACATTACATTTCCAAAAAAATAGAAAAGTGAAAAACTCAGAACAACTCTGTGAACTGGGCATGCATCTATGTTTCCCTCTCCCATACACTCTTCTTGAGGCCACCATGTCTCCATAATACATGAACTAAAGTAATAGTCCATCCCTATAGAACCTTCTCTGGACGATCCTGGATCTCCAATGGTTGCTCCACCTACATTTCATCATATTTGATATTTAAATCTCCCTAGTTATTGAAAGGTAGTAACTGTGAATATACCTATGGATTTGAGATACATGAAAGATGTCATGGATCCTCTCCAACTATGGTGGTAGTGCCAACTAGTATTCCACCTCACGAATTTTTCTTAACACCTAAAAGGGTCTAAAAAATCTGAGAAAAATATTACTCGCTCTTCGAAACCACTACTGCCTTGTCCAAGGAATACATTCAATAACACATGGTCCCCAACTATAAAATCCATTGGCATCCTTCTGCGATCGGCATACAAGATATTCAGGTCCTCTACTACTTTTATCCTATCTAGAACAAGCTGAGCCTCCTCTGTCATTCTCAGCACTACCTTGGGTCCAAGAACAATTGTCCCCCCAACCTAAGACCTGTACAAAGTTGAAAAACACGACCTTCGATACAAATCATTTAAGGGTTCCAAAATAATGTAAGATTTAAATATTTGATAATATGAGAACATGACCATGGGTATGTGTCACACCCAACATCAACCAATTTATATTATTCTTTATCGTATCATATCCTCCTATAACTGGATTGTTTGGTCTATCTGCCTATCTGTCTGAGGGTGGAAGGAATTGCTAATGTGTAACTGGGTTCCAAAAGCATATTTAATCCCCTCAAGAATCATGAGGTAATATGTGAATACTTTTATTGTATAATAATTCTTATAACTCCATGCATTCACACCACATCATCTACATACATCTTTTCCAAGGAATTTACTCTTCTTGAATTCAATATCGCTATGATGTGAGCTGATTTCATCAGCTAATCCACTACTACCCAAAAATCATTGTATCCTCCAAAATCCCCCTGTAACCCTATGATGAAATCCATTGAGATTTCATCTCATATACACTTAAGACATCTAATGGCTAAAAAAACACCAGAAATACAGTTATTAGACTTCACTTGCAGGAACACTAAGCATATAATCACACACTCTATGACTTCCCTCTTCATATCGATCTACAAAAACTACATCCTCAATCCATGGTATATCTTGAGGAATCTAGGTTTTACGACTAAGGGTAATCTATGAAAATCATAGAGGACTCTATCTCACATTTCCACTACAATAAATAGCCTTCCATGGAACAACATCTGATTCTAACTATCCTCTGACAATACCTAAGTGGCATCACTATGGTCAAATAAATCACGCATTACCTCTACCTTTGAGACTCTCTACAACGAGACCTCCACCTACTGCATTAGATTAGACAACACCTTTATCTAAAACAAAAAAAACTTCTACCACTATTCACCCTTGTATCCATGTGTAATGATGCTGACAACTCTATTTCCTTCCAATCACCCAAAGATTCTCAAACAACCCCCTTTAGTGACTTCTGACATAATGAATCAGCCACAAATTTCACATTTCCTGAGGTGTAGAAGAATCAGAATCATAGTCTTGATGAAACTATATCCACCTCCTCTATCGTAAGTATAAATTTCACTAGGAGAAGATATACCGCAAACTTTTGTGTTCTGTGAAGACCAAAAAATCCTCCCTAATGAGATAAATTCACCAAATTATCACTAAAACATGACCGCTCCTAGATCAAGATAATGGGTGGCATAGTTACATTTGTGGGGACATAACTTCATAGACCCATAATAATTATCTCTCTATTTGTTGCATCCTGATGCATCCCAATCCGATACGGGAAGCATCAGAAAACACCTCAAACATCAACCTTTCCTCTAAAAACTAGAGCACTAGAGCACTATACAACTACCCCTTTAGATAGCTAAATGATTCTTGGATTTACTTGCTCCACACGAATTATTTTTCTGTTATTGTCAGATCTGTGAATGGATCTGAAAAAATAGAGATATTAGGTAAAAATTTCAATAATATCACATGATACCATGAAAACATAAAACCTATAAAACATCTTTGGGTGCTTCCCAAGAAACCACTACTTCAACCATCAATGGTTCCACTCCTACACCTTGATTTGACACCACATGTCCATGTAAATGCACCCATCATGTCCAAGGCATACACATGGAGAACTTTCTGTAGACTTGGTGGTGTCGAATGACATACAAGAATTTCATGAGTTTATCGATATTATCCTACTATGAGTTCGAGTAGATTAAGATGTTATAGATTAATATGATGAATAACTAGTCGAGAGGTCATGAAAGGAAATGGTCATAGTCCCACTGAACAGGACTAGTGCATTTGTAACACCAAATGGCATGAATATAAACTCGAAGAACCCATACATGTTTCTGAAAGTAGGTTTCAAGATATCTCCCTCCTTCACCCTCAACTGGTGACATATAGACCATAGATTGATCTTATAAAACCATCTTGAACCTCATAGATGGTCAAAAGTATTGTCTATCCCCGTAAGGGGTAATCGTTCTTGACCATCTTGGGAATTAACCACTGGTATTCTATCCACATCCTCATACCACCATCTTTCTTTTTAGAGAAAAACACTATCACATGCCATGGAGACACATTGTTTTAGATAAATCCCTTTTTCATCAGGTCATCAATCTGAAACCCCAAACCTTGTAACTCTTAATTTTCCATCCAAAAAGGAGTCCCAAAAATCCAAAAAGGACCCAACTATAATTCTACACTGAACTCGCAATCACCTTGAGAGGGTAGAGTGACAACCTCCAAGAGAAAAAAAAATAAGAACACCCCACCAACTCTGGTAACCGAAATTGTCCCAATGTCTGTTGATCCCATTGAAATATCAGCTAGCAAGGAAATATGAGGATACACACACCAATTACCTACCTGGAAACTCCACTCGCCAATGATTTCCACCTATGGGTCATCCACTTCTAAAATCACAACACTTATTAAGAATCAGTTGCCAAAATCATTCATGGAGTAGAAAGAGTTGATACTGATAATGAAATGATATGGTTGCATTGGTAGGTAAAGGAGATCCACCTAGGACTGATTTGGTCCCAACATCAGTCTACATCTCCATCACACTTAAAATAAGACGGTCTGGCCTTCTATGGGTGTACTCAACACTAGGGGAAAGGGAATCCTAATTACATATTGTCCCAGAGAATGTGATGGACTATGTGAAACATATGTGGATGAAGATCCTGAATGAAAAAAATCAAATGTAATGGTAGTGAACAAGCTGATTGTACCTCTAATGATATATAGTCATACCAGAACCGTTACCTCCAATGTGTTCTACTAAACATGCCTAGATCCTCTACCACTTTATTGATGAACAAATCCATGACCACACTCCGGTTGAGGTCCCTGAGAATACACAGAGGTTGGCCTCTATCTGCTTCGTCTCCCCTCGGTGGAGCAAGAACCTATTGTCCCTACTGCAGACACAGCATAACCAACAACTACAATTGAGCCTGGTGAGGATCATGTCAACTTGCACCGTACTGAGATAGAATGATTGATGGGCACTGTTCTGAATATTCCCACAGACTCCAACGATGAAACACATTGATACCAACATCACCAGAAATCGATCAAGACATGATGGTAAAAATAGAAACTTCTGGGGATGACTCTCTAATAGTCAAAACCTCTATATTCATGGTTCCTGAGACCTATTTCTAGAAACTCTTCCCCTTGAAGAAACATGTAGGATTCCCTTTCATGGTATACCTCCTCATAAGTGAATCCTCTCAATAACTTATTTTTCTTATGAACCTCCATGTATATAGGAAAACATAAAGGTAGTAATTGTATATTGTATAAAAGGATAAAGTGCATCTTCTAGGAATTTTTCCTGAGTCTCCTTATCCGGAATGAGTTCTAAGAAAAAAAAGAAGGTCCCTAAACATAATTCCTAGATTTTATACCAACATACTTCCATGTTGAAGAGATATTAGCTCATATATATTCTTATCCTTTATATACAATGAAATAATTGTGCTTAGATATCCTTCTCAGTATTGAACCACATATGTTCAGGCTCCTTCCTCTCCCCTAGGTACATCAGTCACCATTGACATGCATCTCCCAACATCTAGCTCAAATCCATTGTATCATAGTACTATGTTGGAGACTGGATCAAACTATATGTGATCTCAAGCTCCTTGAACCATCTCCCCATATCCATATCTAATACACTACCCTCCTACTTTCCTAAGGCATGATGATTGAAAGAGCCTTGTGTTCTCTTCAACTATTCATCCTCCTCCACTAGATCGAACCTCTCCTGATCAACCATATTGGCATGTTAAGACTTGAATTCCTAAGCTACAAGTTGATGATGACCTATTACCATAGCAGAAAAATATATACAGGGAATTCCTATCCCGAGTAGAATGTAATTTTATTTAATATTCAATTTAATTCATTATTCTCATTTATTTATCCATGTCAAATTCCCAAAAAAAATATTAAACCAGAAAAAACGTCATTATGATGCATGTACCATTCACAGGGTATTAACCCAGAAAATTGTGTAGCATCACTTCATAGTTTGGTAGGCTCAGAGTCCAATCATCAATTCAAAGGGGGCCCTAAAATCTTTTGTGCAAGCCGATCTTCCCTGGCCTATGTCACACAGCAAGATCACCTACCACTATTTTTCTTCTATCACATGAAATTCTCAGAATACATAAATCTAAACTCCATCCTATCTCTCAACCATCACATCTAATTCCTTTTTTTCATGACCCCCTCCCTTGAAATATACCCCTCCCAGGATTTCAATGAATAATGGGAGATTATGACCCCCGAGCCCCGCCTCATGTAGGCACTGTGGTGGTGACCAACAACAAGGGTATACATATATCACAAGATAGGGGGTAATACCATTTTATTATAATCAATTTTGGGATATAAGTTAAATCAACCACAAAAGTCCAATAAATAAATAAAAGAAAGACAAACTCCATCGCACATGCATGTTTAAAATAAAACTATTACAATGGAATAAAAATCCATAGAATGTACCAAAAGTAAAACTACAACAGAGATTTAGAAACTATACAACATTCCAATATAGTATGGTCTACCACATCCCATGTAATCCTCTTGGAAGTATTAAAGTGGTTTATATACATAGGGTGAGAATAATATTATACTCAGTATGAAAACTAAAGTCTCTCATGCACATGTGTGAGAAAAATACTAATGTTCCCATGAAAAAACATAAAAACCCAAAAGCCCCTTCAAGGTATACTAGCCATCCCAACCTCACCAAGGCATGCTCACTAAGTAATGCAAGTCATGTAAGGTAATATAGTAAGAAAAATATTTATAGGATACCCCTCACCACTTTCCCACTGATTAGATTCTCTCACACCCTAATGAAAATGTTTTGGAACTCCCATCTCTTCTGAGAGAACCACATCACGACCCACCATCACTCACTAGGGCCTCATAGCTAGTCATTTCACATGGTCAAATGAATATCATCACATCCCACCCACACAAACCTATCCCAAAAACCACATCACATCACAAAAGCACTCAGGATAGAACAACTCACTTATTCTCAAAGACACCTAGAAAATCATAACTTCCCCATACACAAGTAAGCCCAAAATACCACAACCTTCATGAAACATCATGGGATATCACTACCTAGAAGAGGGGACAGGGAAGAGAGGGTGGCCATCTAATACCCTCCCACCAACATATTTCTGAAAGACAGCTTCCCCCATGATGATGGGGGGTTTCGGAACATAGTTCTCAACTATAGTGGGGTGTTTATAGAAATCACAAGTAAAATACCAATAATATATATATATAATTCCAAGAACTCTTTCCCAACCTATGGATTCTCAAATTTTATACCAAATCACATTACCATATTTTATGCTAACTCTATGTGAACAACTACACAACAAGCCCCAAACTAATTTCATACCCCCACCCAATCCTTTTAACCAATTCTAATTATTTATTAATAACATAATTTATTCATTCAGTCTCTACCTGGGAAACTACCAAAAAAATCCAAAATAGGAAATATAACCATAGTCATATTTGAAGGGAAAGAGGCAATAAACTAATGTAGCTTCACATTACACTATGTTTAGCACCCATTATTTTCATAACATACTAATATCAAGATACATGAAATCATTCTATATGTTATTAATGGAGAAGAACCCATTAAAATAACATCCATCATAATTCTTCAAAGTAATTATGTCCAATCCATCCTCTCACCAATGAAAACCCCCAAAAAAGTGTGGATCCCAGAAACACATCTTAGGAAAAACATTCTTGGAAGCCCTGCTGCATAACCACACCTCACCCATCACATACATCAACAAAAACATAGTACAACCAGATCACTGCCCCATTGTACAACACTTCTCATCCATTCTAAAATCAATCAATCTCCTAAATAGATATTCCATTACAACTTCTGACCCCCAAACAGATAATCATGCTCACAACCGACCCTCAAAATAAGAAAAATACAATATATTCATATTTTACAAGGATCCACTCTTTTATTCCACTTGTTAACATACAGGGTTATCATTCAAAAAATTTTATCCTACTGTATACAATTATTAACCGAGTGAATATGGTCTACTGATTTCATAACTATTGTTCGATAGGAAACCATACATCAATAATTATATAATATATTTGGTGAAAAAATAATGTCCCACAACTTCAATGATTTTCAGTAGGAATATATACCATATAATTCACACCATTGATGAAAATATTAATAAAAATGTATTATTATACCCCACATTACCAAGTCCCTACTGATTGATCATGGATGGTTTAATTATATTTATTAATTTGAATTCAACCGTGTTCTCAAGAAGCACTGATTAAACCACATAACGTGATTCACAAAAAAAATATAGATGAAGGAAACCCTTGAAAAAAGAAGCAATGAGACCTTCCATGTTACACCAAAGCAGGGGGTGCACATGTAGCATGAAATTCTTCTAAATACATGAGCAAACTGCTGAAGTAAAAAGGCCTAACTTCTTGGGGATGAAAGGTTCTGGGAATCTATCACATTATGTGTAAGGGGAGTACACATGGAATTTAAGGTCTCATCTTTAGAAAGTAACGATCCTAAATCAATGGGAGAACAGGTTTTTAAAAAACATTAAAGGTAGATCTTGACCAAGAACACATAGTTAGGAAGTCAAAGTATGCTTCAGGTTTTTAAAAGATATATATTTGAAACAGCTATAAAAACCATTAATGTTGGTATTAAATTCATTTTACATCAACGAAATAGTTAAAGGGGTGAAACTAGAAATCCAGAAAAAAAATAGAATTTTGAAAAACTATTGGAAACAAATCGCTGTCATATGAATCACCATCACGAGTCACCAATTTGATTCACTTGTGTGAACTACTATTGTGAGTCACCAGTGCGAGACCCTGTTGCAACTCACCATTGTGACTCACCATTAGTTGAGTCTGTGGTGTGAGATTTTTTTATAAGTCACAAGTGTGAGCTACCGTTGTGAGTCACTAGTGTGAGCTACAATCGAGAGTTACCTATGTGAGTCACAAGTTTGACTTACCATAATGACCTACAAGTGTGTGTTACTGTTTCAACTAACAGTTGGGACCCACCAGTGTGATTCACTATTGTAACCTACCATCATGAACAACCGGCGTGAGTCACCCCTTGGAATCACTATCACAGCCTACCAATTCAAGTCACCATTCCAACTCACACATGCGACTCACCACTACAACTCACCATTACGAGCAACAATTGAAAAAACTAGAAATTTTGAAAAGTTAGTAAATGAGTAACCATGAACTTTCAGAACACCTCAAAAAATGAATTTTAAAAATGTTGTGGCATTTAGAGGTCGGGGTCATTACATAAGATACCTCTAAAACTATTATTTCCCTCTAAAATCTTAAACCAAGCCTAGAAGGAAGAGGTTCCAGAAAACCACACCCTGAGATGCTTATCAAAGATCAAGATAAAACTTGTAACACCACTAACATCCAAAGACATCTACGTTCAATGATAGATCACCCTATCTTGTTTTAAGTCTGGAGTAGAGACTAACAAATCCACGAACATCTCCTCCGACATATGTTAAACCAATTACCATAAAACTGACCACATGATAACAACAATCACACTATCAAAGCATGTGATCCATGGAATTTCATCCTCCTTGTCATGATATTATCTGCTCGGGGTGGCACTGCATCCCCCTAATGGGTTTCATCACAATGAAATTAATGTGTCTCTATTAAGAATTGGTTCCTCCCCCCTTCACATGCCAAGACATTATCACACATTAAGGAAAAATAAAATAACTCATCTCATAAAAACATGGTTCATACATTACATTTCAAAAAAACCAAACAAGCAACTCAAAACAACTCTACGTATGAGGAACACATTTGTGTTTCCCACTACCATGTACTATCCTCTAAGCCACCATTCCTAAAAAAATCCCAAACTAGAGGAATGGTCCAACCATGTAGTACCTTTTCAAGATGATCTTGGATCTCCAGTGGCCGCTCTATAAACATCACATCAGCTTCGATATCCAACTCTCCACAGTCAATGAAATAGGAGTAATCATGAAGATACACATGGACTTGAGAGATGTAAAATATATTGTGGATCATATCCAACTGTGGGGGATGTTCCATCTGGTATTCCACCACCCCCACAAAACAAAACTCCCCAACACCTTGAAGGGTCTAATTTATTAGGTAGAAATAATACTCTCTCTACCAAACCAATACTGCCCACGTCGAGGGGAAACCTTCCAGAAAAAAAGTCCCAAACTTCAAACTCCAAGGGAATCTTCTTTCGATGGATATATTACTTGTTCTGGTCATGTGATACTTTCATCCTCCCACAAACAAGCTTAATCTTCCCTATCATTCTCTATAGTACCTTAGAACTAAAAAACATTGTATCCCCAAAATCTTTCTAGCAAAAAGATGACCAACATGGTCTTCCATACAAATATTAAAATGGATCCATGCTAAAGGAAGAGTGATAGTTTTTATTAAAAGAAAACTTAAACTAGGGTTTGTTTCACACCCAAGATATTCCAAAGTCTATGACGCATGATCCTAGGAAATCGTCTAATTTCTGGGTAGTTCGTTCAATCTTCCCATTTTTTTGAGGCTCGACAGCTATGATGAGGCATAACTGGGTGCCAAAAGAATTTTTTAACCCGCATCAGAATATTCATGTAAAACATGTATCATGATCTGAGATAATGGATCTTGGTACTTCATGTGGGGACACCACCTCATCCTTAAACGTTTTTGTTAAGGCATCCACTATGCTTGACTCCTTTATTTCTAAGAAGTGAAATGATTCCATTAGCTGATCCACTACGACTCATATTACATCATAGCCTCCCTAAGGTATTAATAAAATTAAGAGAAAATCCAATGATATTTCCTCACACTTCTACTCTAGGACATCAAGGGTTGCAAAAAACCACCTAGAACATGGTGCTCATTCTTCGCCTGTTGGCACACTAAACACCTTACCACAAACTCTGTCAATGTAGCTTCATCCCAGACTGTTAAAAATACATTCTAAAGCTATGGTACATCTTGGAAAACTCTTGGTTGTACCAATAAGGGTTATATATGAAACTCTTGGAGGAATCCGACATGCATCACCCCTGGAACAAATATCCATCCATAGAACAACATCCAATTCGGACTATCCACCGACCATCACATCAGATCATTGTCATGGTCAATGGGATCGCACATCACCTCTACCTATGAGTCTCTCCACTAACATTCCTACACCTACTATATTTGATAATACAAAAAAAACATCTAAAAAATATCCTCTATTACTATCCACCCATGCCTCCAAGTGCAAGGATTCCAACTCCTCCATTAACATCCAAGAATCCACAGATTTCTGAACAACCTCCTTATGTGACATCTTGATCAATGAATCAGCCCTGGAATTCCCCTTTCCTAAGTTGAAGGAAATATCAAAATCATAGTTTTGAACAAACTCTATCCACATACATTTTCTCAAGTACAGATCTCGCTAGGAAAAGATATACCTTCGAATACTGTGATCTTTTAAGACAACAATGCACTCCCTAATGAGGTAATGTTGCTATAATATTAGCTGAAACACACCCACTGATTTATTGAGATCATGGGTGAAATAATAACATTCATGGTGACGTAACTGCCTTGAACCATTATAGATAACTTCCTAATACTATATCGAGATGCATCTCAAGACCACATTAGAAGAATCACAAAACACCTCTAACAACACCGCTTATTTTTGAAACTAGAGCACTAGATAACAGAAAAACACTCCTTCAGATAGTTAAATTATTCCTTCGACTGCTCACTCTACATAAAATATAGATCCCTTATAGTCGGTGTTATTAATAGATCTAAAACTCAAGAGAAATCATGAAAAAACATATGATAAAATCTTTTAAGACTAGATATCTGTGAACTGTGCCAAATTATAAGGTTCTTCCTAGAAAAACAATTCATAAAACTATGATGGGCTTGTTGTTAAACCCTAATGGGAAACCAAATGTCCATGTAAATACATATCTCATGTCCATAACATAAAATTTGGCATCTTTATGTAAAACTGGTGGTGTTGAGGACATACAAGAATATCCTGAGATGATTAGTATGCTTCTCTTATGACTTTGAGTGGATCAAGATATCATGGATGAATATGATGACGAACTAATTCATGAAATCACAAAAGAAGGAGTTCATAAGCCCCATGAACATAGTTGGAGTGTTTATAAAACCAAATGGAATGACTACAAACTTGATATTACCATACCTTCATCTGAAATCCGTCTTTAGGATATCTCTATCGTTCACCCTCAATTGGTGATATCCAGACTACCTATCGATATTAGAAAACCCACATGCCCCACATTGCTTGTTAAAAATATCATCTATCCTTAGAAGGGGGTAACGATTCTTAATAATCACCTGATTCAACTTCTGGTAGTCTATGAAACACCACACACCACTATCATTATTTTTAGATAACAATAACAGATCACACCATGAAGACACATTGGGATGAATAAATCCCTTCTTCATCAAGTTATCAATCTAATTCACAAACACTTATAACTCATAAGGTGTCATCTGATAAGGAGTCATTGAAATCCAACTAGCATTACATTCTAACTATATCCCAAAATCAACATCACATCGAGGCCGTAGAATCACAAACTCGATGAAAAAAACCACAAAGCCCCCCCCCCACCTAAAAAAATCAATGGGAACCTCCACCATACCAATTTCTACTAATCCCCCTGACATCTCCACCAACAATGATAAAAGAGGATCTACACACTGACTACCCTCTTGAAAACACCACTTAACAATGAAAGCCACACACTGTATGTCCATATCTGAAAACACACCTCATCTAATTATGAAAATGATAATATCATGCACAAAATAAAACTATTTCACACTGTGAATGAAATTGTATGGATGCATCTATAGAAGAAAAGATATCCCCACATGACTGTTGTGGTGCCATCATCAGTCTACATCCCAAACACACATCAAACATGCTGGTCTGGCCTATGGCTACTGTAATCAACACCAGGGGAATGGGAAGCCTCTCTACGTCCAGTCATATAGCGTTAGCTAGACTGGATGCACCAAAAGAGTATGAAGACACTGTATCAAACAAAGTGCAAGAATTTGGTACTAAATGTAATGACCCAATGTTTTTCAATGGAAATTAACTTCTTATAAATATGTCATAAAATCACAAGAAAACACAACATAATTAACTACTCAGTGCTAAGTGACCTTTATAAATAACTTTGTCACTTATTTGTTTGGAATTTTAAAAATCTGACATACACGGTTGCAATAATTATATCAATTGGAGACCAATATGAAAAACATAATTTTTAGTGAATAGTAACATACCCTTATTAATAGTAAAATACCCTTATGAATAGTGATTTACCCTAATGAATAGTAACCCTACAAATGGTAATATATAAATAATATTCACGTTGAATGTACAATATACCTATATTTTAGAATAAGTAAATGAATGTTTTAAAAAGGGGTTTTGATAATAAATTATGTTTTTAATTAAATATTAAAATAATAATATTTAGAAAATTATTTTTGAAAAATGTACTTACATTTGGTATTCTACATGTCGAAAAATTGGGAGGGTGAATTATGGGGATTTCTCTAAAATACATCAAT
Source organism: Viscum album (assembly GCA_963277665.1). Lineage (NCBI taxonomy): Eukaryota > Viridiplantae > Streptophyta > Magnoliopsida > Santalales > Viscaceae > Viscum > Viscum album. The sequence continues at coordinate 471,706,889 of OY728141.1, read as the reverse complement.
TTTCAGGTGAATAATAAGAATACAGTTTCTCATATAACCGGTGTATCTTAAATTGCATCATTCATTGTGTAATGATGACATAAACATTATAGAACTTTATATTTGGACAAGTTATATTTAATTTCACAAATGGTTCTTTAAAATACAATAAAATGAATTTCCAAACCTAAAAAAACCTTCCAAATCCTAAAGTCAAATGGTGATTCCTTATTGTATCTTTTTTGTTCGTTCACTTTCCTTTTAATAAATTAATGAATTAAAATTTTAAAGATGATTTAAAGTATAAAAAGAATTATATTATATTAATATATGATTTATGATTTCAAAAAACTATTATTACAATTCTAACATTTGATATATTATTTTATTTAATATTATATTCTAAAAACACCTCCCTCCTCATGTTTAAATAACCCCTCTACCTCAACTTACCAAACCAGACCTCTCAAGATTTATTCCTTGTATATACTCTACCAAAGAATCTTCCATATCCCCTACCCCATGTCCAAGAGCTCCTAGTCTCATCAAAACACCTAGCCTAGCATCCTTAAGGAGGATCTCAAGAGGATGATTCCATAAATATTTCCTCTCTCTCTTTTTTCCTTTAAATTCTTTCAATTTCATGTTTATTTCTTGTTCTATACCAACCTATATTTATCCAAATGGTATTTTAACACTAGTATTATACATATACTGGAATTTTATTATGCTATTAGGATATTATGTCATCCATCCCCTTTCTCCTTTTCCTTTCATTTTATAAAATAAAACGTTGTTTGTAAGGTGTTATTATATCACCTTCAAGAATGACATGTTTTCTTTTTTCATTTCTACCATCAAATCTGGCCATAAAACCATTTTTTTGGTTGAAAAAAAATATTGAAAATGTATTAATAACTATTTAATGTTCCATAACTAACTTATGTACATATTACTAAATGATTAATCGAAACAAGTTCGTTGTGGTTGAAAAACAACCCAAATTAACTCAAACAATCATCATTTAATTCTTATTTAATGATTCATTCACATGGTATATAAATAATTCATTATAATATCATTTTAACTTCTATAATATCATTAATAACATGGAATATATGTTTTGTATGTTTATCCACGTTCTACACGAACTTCAATTCATTAATACATGTGAACCGCTCAAGAAACCCATAAAAACAAACATTCCCGAACAGTATTTTTAAACTCTATAACTCATCAAAAGGCCCATAAAATAACATAATAAAACCAAAATGAACCCTATTAATATATAGAATTTTATTTAATTTCTAATTAATGAATATAATGTCATTATTCAGTACATTAAAGAGAAGTAAGCGTTTGGATACTAGGTAAGGTGAAATTCTAGAACCCAATTTCATCCTTCAGATTCTCCCTCTTTCAATCCATTTATTATATGGTTACTCTTTAAAAATCATTTTTTCATCATTAACATTCTTTTTCTGGGATATATATGTTTACCACTGGTGTTTATGTCAAACAAAATGTTTTCCAAAAGAACACTTTTTTAAGAACCCACATATTTCTTCTCACTCAAGGTTGACGGTTATTGTAACATGTATGTCATTCCCTCTTTCATTTGTGAATAAAATGTTTAAGAATGTTTTCCTATGAGTTTTAACCCATTATTTTTCATGTTTATGATTGATATATGTTCTATGAGGTAATCCTGATAATGAAAATGTTAGGATGTGATGGGTGCACCCAGAATTATATTGCGCAATATGAATGTTTCAATGTGATGGGTGCACTCAGAATTATATATCACTTCAATGCATTGGGTAAAGTGATGAATATAATGAGTTGATATGAAATGATGTGTGAACAATATGCTAGATTTCTTCAAAATTATGTGTTGTATTAAACCACTAAGATATTATGTTTTGTTTTTTATGTGTTGCAACATTTCATGTCATTTATTTTTTCTTTTTCTCATGTTCATAATTCTTGGTCGATGTTGTGATTATGATGACCCCATGATATATTGTTCTTATCTATCCTCTTACTTGGATTTTATCTCACACCTTTTTATTTATATCCTCAGTTGGATAAATGTACTAAAGAGAGGACATGTTCCAATACGAAGCTAGAGAAGAAGAAACTAAATAAATTTTTATTCTTAATGTTGTAATTGTTATTTATTGTCCGAGTTTTCCAAAGACACTAAACCTTTAGATCCTCTATGTGTAATACTATTAGGTTTTTTATCTTTAAAATGATATTATAGTAATGTATGAAATGTCTGGGATTCTATAGTTTCTATCAGAGGTATGGTTTAGTTAATTTTGGAATTAGGATTAGTGAACCCTAGAAAAAACCTCTAACACGAGACTAAGTACTAATATGCACACATGAATAATTACATAGGGATCCCATATGTTATTATTTTAGAATAAATCATACAAATGAAAAAGTAATTCTTGAATTTTTTAATTAATTTTTTTTCTAACATTTTCTATTTTAGAAAATGGTAGGAACCCGAAGAAACCAGGCCAACAACTCGTGCGAGGGCCAATGAAACGATTACCCGAATGACATCTCCAATGATTTGGGAGGTGGAGTTCCGAACATCATGGAAATGCTTAACCAACAATCTCAAGTATTGAAAATAACCATAATAATGGGTAATTCCTTCCGTCCCCAAATAGGGAGAAACTGGAAATCAAATGTTTTATGAGGTAATGACCACCGATGTTTAGTGGATCTTCTGATCCACTAGTTACAGAAGTGTGGGTAAACTCCATGAATAACATGTTTTCTGTGATTCATTGTTTCTATACAGAACATGTGACACAAGCCATTTATTGTCTAGATGGAGAGGTCGATCAATGGTGGGATTTGATTAAGAACACCATTCCAAGGGAGGTAATTGAAGATATGGAATGAGAAAACTTTAAGATCATGTTTCTTAATAAGTATTTCCCATCAACTCTTTGTACAAAAATGGAGAGATAATTCATAGAGATCATGAAAAAAGAAGGAGAATTTGTCACAACATACAAAGTTAATTTCCCCAGGGCTTTCAAGGTATGTTTTGGGTTTTGTTATCAATAATGATTGCAAAATTGATAGATTATATAGTGGATTAAAACCAAACCATCGAAAGGCTCTTGTAATTCAACATTTTGGTTGTTATGAAGAAGTTTTTCGATGTGCTCTCAAAGTGGAGATAGAGTTTGGGGAATGGTCCAATGCAATTGGTGATAAGAAAAAAATGATGAAGTTTCAAGACGATGGATCTAATGAAAAAGGTGGGAAGAAAACCCAACGACCCACATGCCAAGAAATGTGGAATGTTTCACCATGGGAACTGCCTCAAATGGACGAGAAGTCCATAATCAAGTGTGTGAAAGAATTACACCATGCTCAAGAGTGTCAAAAAGATATAAAAAGAGAGAATAATGTGGTAGACGAGATGATAGCACCACCCATGGTTCAATGAAACAACTGTAGGGAGCTAGGGAACTATGCTCGCTAGTGTACTAAACCTCGAGTTCTCGGGGGCAATCAATGTCAGTAACCACCAATGCCCAAGGAAAAAGGGAAGGGTTTTTCCATCACTACTGTGGAAATGGTGCAACATAGTGAAGTCGTACAAGGTACACTTCTTATTCATTCATGAATAGAAACATCTTATTTGATTCAGGTTCAACACATTCCTTTATATCATGAAAGTTTGCCAGAAATATAGAATCGAAGCCCCAAAACCTTGAAGTAGAGATATTTTTAATAACACAAAGTGGTGCAATCATTTCAACCCAAATGTTTAACTCTTTTCCTATTGGTATATGTGGGAATATTCTTCCAGAGAATCATGAAATACTTCCATTGGTGGAATTCAATGATATAATGGGAATGGAATGGATCTCATTATATAGAGTATGTATTAACTATTGGGAAAAGGAAATATCTTTTCATATTCTAAACCATCTCATGATCCTCTTAAAATTCAAGGAAGATCATGAATATTTTTTGAAAAACCATTAAATGGTGTGGGTGTTGATTACCTATGAAGAATCATACCTCTCCCAAATGGTTGAGTCAAAGGAATGGTCCAACCTTGTGGGAATTACCATCATTAGGGAATACAGTGATGTATTTTCTGAAGAGTTACCTAGAATTCCCCCGGATTGTGAGGTAGAATTTTCAATAGAACTCATACCTAGTGCTACTCCTATCTCAATGTGTCCATATACGATGTATCATATCGAACTAGATGGGTTAAAGAAGTAGTTGAAATAGCATCTGGGGAAAGGGTTCAAATTCCCTAGTGCATCACCTTGGGGTGTGCCAGTTCTCTTTGTGAAGAAGAAGGATGGAACAATGCAGTTGTGAATCAATTATCGAGAACTCAACAATATTACCATAAAGAAAAAGTATCCTCTTCCATGGATTGATGAAATTTTCGATCAGTTAAGAGGAGCTCAACACTTCTTAAAGGTGTATCTTTATTCTGGATATCATCAACTAAAGGTGAATACGAAAGATATTTATAATACTTCCTTGCATACAAGGTACGGGCAATATGAGTTTTTTGTGATCCCCTACAGACTTATGAATTCCCCTATAATATTCATGGATTTGATCAATATAATCATTTGAAATTACCTAGACAAATTTTTGGTAGTTTTTATTGATGATATTCTCATCTACTCCAAGATAAAGGAGGAACATGAAGAACATATAAGACTTTTGTTGGCGACATTGAGAAAGGTGACGTTGTGCACCACATTCAGAATGTGTGACTTTTTGATGAAGCAAGTCACTTTCTTGGGAAATGTAATCACAAGTGAAGGAATTTCTATGGACAATTCAGAAACAATGGCTACTGAGGAATGGGCCAAGCCCTCTATTGTCACAGAAATCTATAGTTTTCTAGTATTATCTGGGTACTACCGACCTTGTGAGAAATTTCTTATGATTTTTCATGCCTTCTAACTAAGATAACATGGAAAGGGATGAAGTATGTATGCATAGAATAATGTGAGGGAAGCTTCAAGGAGCTAAAGAGAAGGCTGAACACTACACTTGTACTCACACTACCAAAAAGGGGAGACAACTTTGTGATATACAATGATGCTTCAAAGAAAGGCTTGGTTAGATTACTCATGAAAAATGACATTGTGTTAGCCTATGCCTCATGATAGTTGAAGATCCATGAGAACAACTACCTAACACATGATCTAGAGCTGGCATCCATGATTTTTTCCATGAAAATCTAGTAGCACTACCTTTATGGTGAAAAGTGTGTCATGTAGACTGACCATAAAAGCGTAAATTATATATTCACACAAAAGGAGCTCAAAATGCGTCAAAGGAGATGGTTATAGCTAATCAAGGATTACAATTGCTCTAATCAAAATAATATTAGAAAGGAAAATAGGGTCACTGATTCTCTAAGAAGAAATGAGCCTGCTACTCAATAAATGTTATGGATTGAGAAAGACCCTATCTTCCTTGATATGGAAGATATGGATTTAGAAATCATAAGGGCAGGGGATACATCCTACCATTCCCAAATGATTGCACAACCATCTATCCAAGAGAAGATTAAGAAAGCACAAAGGGATGATTTGGAGTTACAAAAGAGGGTGAATGTAGTAATGAAGGGAATTTAAAAGAGGTCCATATCGACGATGATGGTGTAATTTAGTTTAGAATGTGGCTTTGTGTGCCTTCATCACCTGGGATAAAGAAGTAGCTATTGGACAGTGAACATATCTCAACATTCTCTATCCATCCTGGGAGTACCAAGATGTATCGTAATCTCTGAGAACACTTCGATAGGGATAACATGAAGATAGAGATTGTGGAATATATATCAAGGTGCTTGGTATGTCAGCAAGTTAAAGTAGAGCAACAGAAGTCCAATGGGATGATGCAGCCATTGCCTATGCCCCTGTGAAAATGGGAAAATGTTACTATGGAGTTGGTCATAGTTCTTCAAAGGATGACGAAGGGAAATAATGCTATATGGGTTGTGGTTGATTGAATCACCAAGACTACCCATTTGATCTCTATTAAAGAAGATCTGTTTTTGAACAACATGAAAGGATATATGTGAAAAAAGTGGTGAGAATTTATGGAGTTCCACTCTTTATTGTCTATGATCATGAAACAAGGTTCACATATAAATTCTGGAAGACTCTTCAACATGCTTTGAGTACTGAATTAAATTTCATCACAGCCAATCACCCATAAACTGACGGCCAATCTGAAAAGACTATTCAGATGTTTGAAGATATGCTAAGATCCTGCTCTTTAGATTTCAAAGGTGGATGGGATCAACATCTCTCATTTTTTGAGTTCTCATTCAACAAAAACTTCCACTCAAGTATTCAGATTGCTTGATAAGAAGATCTGTATCGAATGCGATGTAGAACTCCAACATGTTAGGATAAAGTTGGAGAAATAAAGCTACATGGACCCGATCTTGTGCAAGAGATGATAGAGAAGGTTCAAGTCATCAAAAAACACATCAAAGCAGCTCAGAGTAGGAAAAAGAGATATGCTAACAACTTTCTAAGGGACTTGGAGTTCTATGTTAGAGATGAAGTCTTTCTTCGAATATCACCATCGAAGAGAGTCATGCAGTTTGGAAAGAAAGGGAAGCTAAGCCCAAGGTACATTGGCCCCTTTGAGATCCTTGACTGCATAGGAGCTGTGGCTTATCGGCTTGATATTCCACAAAATATGTCTCATGTTCATGATGTCTTCCATGTATCACTCTTGAGGATGTACATACTAGACCTCTCACATGTACTAAACTCAGGGGTGGTACAACTGGAATATGATCTCTCTTATGAGTAGCAGCCAATAATGATTCCGGACGAAAGAGATATGGTTCTACGCAACAAGAAAAACCACCTTGTCAAGGTGTTGTGTAGGAACCATATGTTTGCAGAAGTTACTTGGGAACCGAAAGAGGTGATGAAGGAGAAGTACCCTCACTTGTTTGTGTAATGAGAAATTTCGAGGGCGAAATTTCATAAGGGGGGGGGGGAATGTAACAACCTAAAGTTTTCAATGGAAAATGCATTCTTAAAAATATGTCATAATATCAAATGAAAACAAAATATAATGAACTACTATGTTCTATGTGACCTTTAAACATAATTTTTTCACTTATGGGTTTGGAATTTTGAAAATTTGACATACACAGTTGCAATCTGTAAGTTATTTGGAGTACAATAAGGAAAACATATTTTTTGGTGAATTGTAACCTACCATTATGAATAGTAACATACCTGTATGAATAGTTTTATACAATAATGAATATTATCCCTACCTATTATGATATATAAATAATATTCCTATTGAAATTACGATATACCTATATTCTAGAATAAGTAAATGAATGTTTTAAAACATGTTTTTGGTAATAAATTGAAATTTAAATTAAATATTAAAATAATTATATATTTCAAACTGTTTAGGAAAAATGGACATCATTTTTGGATTATACACATCAAAAAATGGTAATGGTTAATTATTTGGGATTTTTCTGAAATACATCAATTTTTTGGTGAATAGTAAAAATACAGTTTTTTCACATAACCAGTGTATTTTAAATTGCATCATTCATTATGTAATGAAGACAAAAACATTATAGAACTTTAGATTCAGACAAGATATATTTAATTTTATAAATTATTCCTTGAAATAGAATATACACAATTTCCAAACCTAAAAAAAACTCTCCAAAGCCTAAAGTCAAAAGGTGATTCCTAAAAGTATCTTTTTCTCTTTCTTTCAGTTTCCTTTTTATAAATTAATGAATCCAAATTATAAAGATGATTTAAAGTCTAAAAAGAATTATATAATATTAATATATGATTTATGATGTCAAAAACTATTATTACAAGTCTAGAATTTGATATATTATTTTATTTAATATTTTATTCTAAAAACATCTCCCTCTTCATGTATAAATAACCCCTCTACCCCCCCTTGCCAAACCACACCTCGCAGGCTTAATCCCTTGTGTAAAATCTACACAAGAATCTTCCTTATCCCCTCCCCCATGTCCAAGAGCTTCCAGCCTAATCATAAGACAAAACCTAACTTCTTTAAGGAGGATCTCAAGAAAAAGATTCAAGAGGTATTTCTTCTCTCTCCTTTTCCTTTAAATTCTAAAAATTTCATGTTTATTTCTTGATCTCTCTCAACCCATATTCATCCAAATGGTATTGTAACTCTAGTATTATAAATATAATGGAATGTTATGATGCTAATGGAATATTATATCATCAAACCCCCATCTCCATTTCCTTTTGTCTAAAAAAGAAAATGTTGTTCATAAGGTGTTAATATATCACCTTCAAGAACGACATGCTTTTTTTTCATTTATACCTTCAGATCTGGTCATGAAACCATTCTTATGGTTGAACCAGAGTATTTAATATGTATTATCTCATATTTAATGTTCTGGAATTAACTTATGTACATATTACTAAATGATTAATCAAAACAAGTTCGTTGTGGTAAAAAACACCCAAATTAACTCAAACAATCCTCATTTAATTCTTATCTAATGATTCATACACATGGTATATAATATAATTCATTATAATATAATTTTAACTTCTAGAATATCATTAATAACATTGAAGATATTTTCTTTATTGTTATCCATGTTCTACACGAACTTCAATTCCTGAATACATGTGAACCGCTCAAGAAAACCATAAAAACAAACATTCCAGAACAATGTTTTTAAACACTATAACTCATAAAAAGGTCCATAAATTAACACAATAAACACACTATGAACCCTATTCATGTATTAATGGTTTTTTAATTTCTAATTAATCAATATAATTTCATTATTCTAGATATTAGAGAGAATGAACCGTTCAGATACAAGGTAAGGGGAAATTCGTGAACCCAATTTCATCTTTTGGGTTCTCCCTCTTTCAATAATTTTTTGATATGGTTACTCCATAAAAATAATTTTTTCATCATTTTCATTATTTTTAAATTAAATAAATGTTTACCATTGTTTTTTATGTCAAACAAATTTTTTTCCAAAAGAACTCTTCTTTTATGAACTCACCTTTTACTTCTCACTCATGGTTGACGGTTCTTGTTACATGTATGTTATTCTATCTTTAATATATGAATTAAAAGTTTATGAATGTATTATTATGAGTTTTAACCCATTATTTACCATGGTTATGATTGATATATGTTTTTTTGGGCAATAATGATATTGAAAATGTTATGATGTGATGGGTGCACCTAAAATTATATTGCACAATATGAATGTTTCAATGTGGCAAGTGTCATTAATCACCTAGCTCCCACCTTGCATTGTTGATCGGCTAGCATTGCCCCGTACAAAGCTGTATGGTGCCTGGTCCTAATGGCGGCTGTCATACCCTCTCATTCTTTCAATCCGGTTAGCTCTGCTTCTGGTGGCTGCTACTCCTATTGCTCTGATCCTCTTCTGGGGCCTGTTCTGTGTGAACTGAGATACTCCATGGTCTATGTGACCCGAAGGCCCAGTGGCCCAAATGCCTTTGATGACCCGAAGGCCCAAGAGACCCATAGTCCCAAAATGATGGCCCGTAGGCCCAAATCAAGTGAATAGTTCCGACTGCTACAATACCGAATAGTAACTGCTACAATGACTGCTACAGTAACCCAGAAATTCTCCTCCACCCGGTTTTGAACCCGGGTCTCTTGGATGCATCTTGGACTCTAGGCATGGTATGCCTCTGGGCCATTGGTTAATGTATTACGGGTTTGTTGGGCCTTATAACTTGGGCCTATGAGTCATGTTTGGTTTCCCCTTCAACCCTTAAAAGGGTGATTATCCATAATAAAATAAAAAAAGAAGGCCTTCGGTCCATTCAAGTAATGTGACGGGTGCGCCCGGAATTATATAGCACTCCAATGCATTGGTAATTTTTTTTAATCTGACGAGTTAATATGAAATTATGTGTAAACAGGATTCTAGATTTTTTCAAAATTATGTGTGGTAGTTAACCACTAAGGCATGATGTTTCATTTTTAAGCATTTCCACATTTCAAGTCTTTTATTTAGGCTTCCTATCATGTTCATGATTCTTTACCCATGTTATGATTCTTCTCACCCCATGATATATTGTTCTTATCTATCCCATTACTGTGCATTTAGCTCACCCCTTTTTATGTATATCCTCATCTGGCTACATCTACTAAGGGTGGTTTAAGTGCCAATAAGAAGTTACAAAAAAAAACTAAATAAATGTTTATGCTTGATGTTGTAATTGTCATGTATGGTCCTAGTTTTCCCAAGACACTAAAACTTTTGATCCTATATGTGTAATAATATTATGTTGTTTCTATTCATGATGATTTGATTGTAATTTAAGAGAAGGTTGGGTCACTATACTAAATAAGATGATCATAAATATTCCGATTTTGGTCCAGCTAGAGCTGCTACCTAAGATGTGTGAAACTAACCACACCTAGATCCCCTTCTAATTTACTGAGAATAGCCTCCATGATCACACCTAGGTCGAGGTTCCCGAGGAAAACCATAAGGGTGTCCTTTATTTTACCTGTCTACACTCCGTTGAGCACGAGCCAACTTTCCTAGAAGTATAAATAGCCTAGTTGGAAACTGCTATTGAGGCTAGCGTGGAACCTATCCACCTCCACCATATTGAGCTTGAATGGCCGCTAGAAACTAGTTCTAAATATTTTCATATATTAAATAGATGAAACAACTCAGTTCCAAGTTCACGGGAAAGGCAAGAAGACCATAATATTGAACTAAAAATTGTTAATGTTTACTCTCTACAGGTCAGAACATTGAAGGCCCTGGTGAATGAGACCAACTTCTCATAAACCTGACTCTTGAAAAACCATGTTGGATCCCCTCTCTCACTATAACTCATTGTTAGTGCATCCTCTATATCACTTCCACCTTCTTTTAAACAACCATGTACATCTAAAATGTAAATGTATTAACTACGTACTAGATAAAACGATTGGGTCCCTCTTCTATGCATCTCACAGATGTCTCTTCACGTGGAAAGAGATTTGGGTAAAAACGATGGAGGCCATTGAACTTAAACCCCATCTCTTGTTCTGACACACTGTTATTTTATATAAAGAGTATGTCATACATATTTTTAGCCTTCATAGTCATTGAATGGAATTCCTCTCAGATCCCCTTCTGAAAATCAACCCATAGATCATTAGCCTCTTCATATCCCCTAGGTACAGAATCCACCACTGATGTACAGATCCCCACATTAGGCTCACTACCAAAGGGACCCAGTACTCTGTTTGATCTCAGATCAAATTAAATGATATATTATGTTCCTCGAGCCAGATCTCAATATCCATGTCTGAAGCACTGCCCTCGAACATTGACAAGGCATGCTTCTCAAAATAACATAATGTTCCTTGCCACTGGTTGTCCTCCTCCACTGGATCAACCCTCTATCGATCGACTAAATTGGCTACCGAGCCTCAACTTCCTAAGCCACAAGTGGAAGATGACCGGGTTCCATATCTGAAAAAAATATAAAAGGTGAATTCCAATTATTGAGTATTATTTTATTTTATTTAAGATTCATTTTAACTTATTTAACACATTTTTTATCATTTCATTATTCCCCAAAACCACCCAATTTAGAAGATAACCCAATTAATTAGGGTTCATGTACCATTCCTTGGGAAATTACCCTAAAAACGATGTTTCCACACTAGATTATTCAGTAGGTTCAGTGTCATTATGTCATATCATGGGGGGGGGAAATAAAATTTCATAGACAATTTTCTATGGCCTATGTCACTCACTATGATAACATGTCTATATTTACCTATCTACCATTAAAATCCCCATTATTCTTAACTTCAATCCCCATTCTATATCTCACCATCACCTCTCATTCTTTTCGGTCCTAACCTCATCCTTCCAAAGATACCCCTCCTTGGATAGAAATGATGAAAGGGAGAAGATGACCCTCAAGTCTAGCCTCCAGTAGGCCACTATGTGGTGACCAGCACCAAGGGTATAAAAATCTCAAAAAATGGGAGGAATTACTCTTTTATAATTAAAAATTTTATGAGATAAGTTATATTTACCTCAGAACAACTCTAAGACAGATATAAAAGAGATCAAACATCCATCCCAAATTCTTGTTTAAAATAAAACATTTAAAATGAAATAAAACTCAAAGGTAAGTACCCAACGTAATACAAAAGTAGTGACTCAACAACTATCCAATACTCTGAGATAGTGAGGTCTAGTACAACCCACACAATCCTGACAGAAACCCAAATGTACTTTTTAAACATTTGGTTAGCATACAGGTGTACTCAATAAGAAACTGAAAGTCTCTCCTTTAGATGTTATATAAGAATACTAATACTACCGTGATAAAATAAAAGAACCCCAAATCTACTAACAAGGTATACTATTCATCCCAGACTCACCAAGTCATTATCACACTATAACGAAATTCATGTATGTTAATAATCCTGGAACATTAATGATAGGGAAACCGACACCAATTTCCCACTTATTAGCTTCCCTCACACCCTAATGAAATATGTCTTAGAACATTCATAACTTTTAGGAGAACTAAGTCACAACCAACCCCTACACACTTGGACCTCACATCTAGTCTAATCATATAGTAAAATGAATCTCAACAAATCCAGATTTTCGAGTGCCTATGACCTGCTGCAGGTAACTCTGCCTCTCGAAGAACCGTGTTGGCTCCCCTCTCGTGGTAGAACTCCTCTTGAGTTAATCCACTTAATCACTTCAACCTTCTTATAATCCTCCATTTACATTAGAAAACATAATGGGAGTAACCACATACTATAAAGAAGGAGGATGTTCCTATTCTAGGAATCTTATAAGGGACTCCTTATTTGAAAAAAGATCTAGGGAAATTGAAGGAGGTCCATGAACTTAATACCCATCTCTCGTATCGACATACACCCCTACTAAAGTTAAATTAGATCCTATCTATTATTAGCCTACATCATCAATGAAGGTAACTATACTTATAACTCCTTTTAGAAACCGACAAACAAGATGTTATCTTCCTTCCTCTCCCCTAGGTACAATGACCACCACTGACATGCAGCTCCCTGTATATGGCTCACTGCCAAAGGAACCCAATACTATATTGGAGACCTAATAAAACTAAAGGTGATATTAGGATCCTCAATCCAGATCTCTATATCTATTTCTAAAACAATTCCCTTGTTCATTCCAAAGGCATTTCACTAGAAAGAACATAATGTTCTGAACCACAGGTCTTCCTCCTCCACTGAATCAACCATCATCTAATCAACCAGATCAGACTATTGAGCCTAAATTTCTCAAGCCACACATGGATGACAACCCGAATCCATAAAGGAAAAAAGTAAACCAGGAATTCATATTCCATAGTAGTAGATAATTTTATTTAGGATTCATTTTACATCATTTCACTCATTTCATTATCCATTTAAAATTCCCCAAAATAGACCAATTTAGACATTAACACAAGTCATTATGATCCCGGTGCATGTCCTTGTGTCTCTTCCTTAAAAATGGTATATACTCACTTTTTTATCCATTAGGCTCAGAGTCCTTACATCAGATCATGAGAGCCCTAAAATCTTATGTCTGTTCTTGTCTCCCTTAGCCAATGTCACACACCGTGATCACCTGACAATATTGCATTACCATCACAGGCAATTATAACTGTTCTTGACTAAAAAACCCATCAAATCTATCAACCATATCTTCTAATACCTTTTTTCCATGAACCCACCAGCTAATGATACCCCTCCTATGATAAAAATGAAGAATGGGAAATGAGGACTCTCGAGTCCAACCTCCAGTAGGACCCGAGGTGGCGACCAATGCCAGGGGTATATAATTTTCAAAAAATGGAAGGAATTAACCTTTTATGGTAAACATGATTGGTATATAAGATTTATAAAATGAAAAACAGCTCCATTAAATATATAAAAGAAAAAAATTCATCTTACATGCATGTTTGAAATAAAACATTTAAAATGAAATAATACACCAATGTGGGTACCCAATGTAAAACTATGATGAGAATCAGAAACTATTTCAAATTACAAGATATTAAGGTCCATCATATCCCACATAAACCTCTTGGATACTAGATAAATTTTTATATATATAGGGTTAGCATACAAGTATACTCATAAAGAAAACTATGGTCTCTCATGAACAACAGTGAGATGCATACAAATGATCTCATGAGAAAACATCAGAACCAAAAAGCACCTATGAAGGTATAATAGCCATACAAACAACACCAAACACACTCACCATGTAACACAAGTCATGTAAGGTAATATAGTATGAAAATTGATGATACATTATACCAAAACCAATTTCCCAATGACTATCTTCTCTCACACCCTAATTGAAAAATGACATAGAGAACCCATCTCTTCAAAGGGGACACCATCATGACCCACCCATAGACACCTAAGCCTCACACCTATTCCCATCAACTGGGAAAGTGAATCACATCACATCCCACCCAGACACACCAAAGCCTATCAGCTTGTTCCATCACATGATTAAGTGAAGCTAATCACATCTAGCTCGCACACACCTAGCCCAAAAAGCACATCACATCCCAAAAAAAACCTAGGATAGTGAAAATTTCCGTATCTCAAATACACCTGGGAAAACATAAAATTCCCACAAACACATGGGACCCACAAACTGAAACCTTCATGAAAAATCTTGGGCTATCACTACCTGGTAGAGGGATTAGGGAAGAGAGGGAGGAAAACCATCATCCACCCAACATGATGATTTTGAAATACACCCTCCCCTGTGACGATGGGGGTGTTCCGCACATACTTCCTGACTATGGTGGGGTGCATATAGAAATCACATGTAAAATAAAAGTAATATATATATATATATATATAATTCCAAACATACTTTCCCAACCTATGGGTTCACAAACAATCAAAAAGATCAAAAAACATCCTTTGATGATAACCATAAATACACAACTAAAAAAATTAGCCACAAACTCAATTTATACACCCATCTAATTTCTTTATCAAATTTTGTTTATTCATTAAACAATTCATTTATTAATTCAAGAATTATATGGGAAGAAAATACAAAAATGTCCATACTTGGAACAAGTAAAAATTAATCTTAGAAGGAGAAGAGAGAATAAACTAATGTAGCTTCAAATTACTCTATGATTAACACCAATTCATGTTATAACATATAGATACTGAGATATAGGAAATTATTATTCTAGTTATTGATAGAGAATCACTCATGCCAACCACTTCCATTATCATTTATTAATGTAATTTTTCCCAATCCATACTCTCAAAAATGCAAACCCCCAACTCAAATCCACTCCCACTAACACCTCTCAGGACAAACATTCTCGGAAGCCCTGCTACATAACCACACCTCACCCATTACATACAATAAGACAAAAATAGCACAACTAGATCACAACCGCATTTTAAAACACGTCACATCCATCCCACAATCAATAAATCTATCAACCTGATATTCCATTACACCTTTTGAACCACCACAGAACACATAATCATGCTCACAACCGCACCACAACACAAACCAAAAATATATATATTAATATTTAAATAGCTTCCATTAATTAATTCCACTTGGTATCTTGTAGGCGTATAATAGAAACTATTTTATCATGGGGTATCCATTTATTATCTGAGTGTGTATGGTTAACTGATTTCATAACAATTGTGTGATAGAAAACCAAACATCATTAATAATAAAATCTATTCGGTGAAAAAAACAAAATCCCCCAAAACCTATGATTTTTAGTAGGAATATAGACCTTACAATTCACACCACTGATAAAAATATTAATAAAATATTACAATCATACCCCACATTCCCCAGACCCTGCAGGTGGATCATAGTGAGTTCAGTTATCTTCGTTAATCTAAATTCATCCATGTTCTAAAAAAATTGATACACTATCCCTAAATGATTCAAAAATAAAAGGGAGATGAAGGAAAACTTACTTAGAAAGAGAAGCGATCAACCCTTCATTATTTTGCCGAAGAAGGGGGTGCCTATGCACCGGGGATTCGATGGAAAACATAAACCGACTAGTGCATCACAAAGTCATGAATCCTCAGGGATGAAAGGTTCTAGGGACATATCATACCAATAGAATTAGATGCACAAAATAAAAAGAATATCTCAGGTTTAGAATGGAAAGATCATAAATCAATGGGAGAAATGGTTTTTAAAAGATGTTAAAGGAGGATCTTGACCAAGACCATGAAATTTAGAAGTCAAATGTAGCATCATTTTTTTAGAAGAAATATTTGATTCTAAATTGATAAAAACCCATTAAATATGATATTAAATTCATTTTACATCAAATAAATAGTTAAAGGGGTGAATCTGGAAATACCGGTGAAATACTAAAATTTCAAAAAACTGTTGGAAATAATTTACCTTAATATTAGAATCCATCATGAGTCACCAGTACGATTCACCGGTGTGAGATACATGTGTGAGTCACCGGTTCAAGTAACCTTTGTGACTCACCATTGTGACAAATCGTTGGATGAGTTCATGTTTCAAGGTGCCTTCATGATTCACTGGAGTGATCTACTAGTGTGATTCAATGGTGTGAGATACCATCTAGGGTTTCTAGTATGAATCACTAGTGTGAGTCAACGGTGTGACTTACCGTCATGACCAATATGTGCGAGTCACTGTTACCACCCACTATCATGAACTACTGGTGTGATTCACTACTATGACATACCATGGAAACCTAATAGTGTGAGTCACCATTGTGAATCACCTTCATTACCTACATGTGACAGTCACTATTCCAACTCACTGATGTGACTCAGCATTCTGAGCTACCATTGAAGAAACGGGAAATTTGGAAAATTCTAAATATGAGTCACTATGCCTTCCCAAAACACTTCAAACACTAATGTTTAACAATGTAAGGGCCCATTGTGGTCAGGGAAATTACATCATATTCCCCTAAAAATATTCTCATCCTGAAAAATCTAAAACAAATACAGAGAGGAAGACGATCCAAACAACATTTTCAAGAGATACCTCTCAAGGATCTCACTACACTTAAAACACCACTGAAAACCAAACACATCAATGTTAAATGGTATAACACCCTATCTTTTTTCAAATCTATAGTGGAATCCTTTTCATCTATGATCATATACTCTGACATCTGATAACAGAATTATAATGAAGTACACCACACAAGCACAATATCCACATTGTCTGAACACCCAAACCAAGTAATTCCATCATATATTTCAAGATATTATTCGCATTGTGTGGAACTAACTCTCCCACATAGGTTTAATAACATTGAAATATTTTTTAAGATTAAGAATTGTGTCCTCACCTAGCCACGCACCTGGACACTATGACACATTACAGAACATGGAAAGAAGTAATCTAATATCACTCAAGGTTCAAACATTTCATTTCAAAACAAAACAGAACAAGAAGAAACTCAAAAACAAATCTAGGAACTAGTCACAGATCATTGTTTACCAATCCCTTGTACTCTCTTTCAGGAAACCATATCTCCACAACACATGAAGCAAAGGAATTGTCCATCCATGTAGCAACTTCTCCCAACGATCCTGGATCTCCACTGGATGCCCCACATATGCCACATAATCGTCAATATCCAACTCTCCCTAGTCAATGAAATATGATTCATCATAAATATTAAATAATAGTAAAAGGTTGTGAAAGATTTCATGGATCATATCCAACTACATTTGTTGTTTAAACATGTATTCCACCTCACCAACATGCCCCAACACCTTGAAGGGTCTGATGAACTTGGTAGAAAGTTTACTCCCTCTCCCAAACATATGATACCCATGTCAAGTGGAAAATATCAAGAACATGTGGTCCCCAACCTCCAACTCCAACAGCATCCTCCCATGATCAGTATACAACTTATTCTTGTCATTATCTGCTTTCATAATTTCACTAAGAAGCTGAACATTCTATATCATCCTTTGAAATATGTATGGACAAGAACATCAATATCCCCATCCTATTTCCAACAAAAAGGTGAACAAAATGGTCTTCCATATAATTTATTAAATGGATTCATAACAATGGAAGGGTGATAACTGTTACTATAATAATAGTTGTCCAAGGGTAAGTTTCGCACACAAGATCCACCAATGCCTAATACACATGATCATTGTATATCCTATAGTGTAGAGATTTTCCATTTTTTCTTCACATCTGTCTGAGCGTGGGAAGAAGTGATGAGGCGTAACTGTGTGCCAACTGAATACTATAATCCCCTACAGGCGGGTGTAGTAAAATGTGTATCCTTTTCTAAGACAATGGATCTAGTAACTCCGTGTAGTCCCACCACCTCATCCACACACCTCTTTTTCAAGTCATCAACTGTGCAAGACTCATTAATCCATAATAAGTGAGATTATTTCATCAGTTTATCTACTATTACTCAGATATAATCATTTCCTCCAAAAGGTCTTGATAGACGTGTGATAAAATCCCTAGATGTGTGATTCCACTTCCACTCTAGGAAATCCAAGGGCTTCCACAAACCCCCATGAACACTGTGCTCAGCCTTCACCTACTGGAACACTAAGAACCCCACCAAAAACACTATAAGTACCTGCATTATCCCTGGACACCAGACCTACATTCTCAATATATGGTACATCTTGGAGATTTCTGATAAATCCTCTAAGGGTGAGCTATGAAAATCATGGAGGAATCCCTCAAATGTTACTACTAGAACAAACAACCTTCCATGGAAAAAATTAAATTTCTAACCATCCAATGACCATCCCTTCTTATCATCAATATATTCAACATGATCAAAAATCATCTCTAACTCTAATTCTCCCCAATGAGACTCATAAATATTCTATAATGGTGAATACTTCCCCATCATCTGAAAAAAATATACATTACCACTTTCCACTGTTGCATTGAAGAGAAAGACTGTCAACTTCTCTATTTCCTTCCATGGATCCATATATTCTTGAAAAAAATTCTTCTATGAATTTCTACTAAACGAATCATCCTTGATATTTCCCTTTCCTAAAGATTTAGAGGTCTCAAAATCATATTCCTAAGGAAAATCTATCATCCACTACTATCACATGTTCATATCTCACTAGGAAAAGATATACCTCAAACTCTTGTGGTTAGTGAAGACCACAAAATAGTACCAAATGAGGTAATTCCACCACAACATCAGCTAAAAAAAGAAAAATAATATCTCAATATCATGTGTGACATAGTTAAATTTGTGGGGAGATAACTTCATAAACCCATAAGATATCACTTCCTGTTACTAAATCATATTCCATCAAATGCCTAGATATGAAGCCTCATAAAACACCTCTAACAACACCCCTTTCTTTGGAAATTGGAGCACTGTAGCACTAACCAACATCCCTTTTAGATAGACAAACATTGACTGGCTCATCTCTCTCAATAGAAATGCATTGTTCCATCTAGTTAGAGCTGTCAATGGAGCAAAAACTTGAGAGAAATCGGGTAAAACCTATTGTAATATCATGTGATTCCGTGAAAAATATGGCCTCTTCTAAATTATTACTTTCTTCCCATGATACAATTGCTTCAAACATCGATGGTAACACTACTAAATCTTACTGTGACACCATATGTCTGAGTAAATACACATTTCATGTCAATGAATTTCACTTGGATGACTTTCCTTAGAGTTGGTGGCGTCACATGATAGGCAGGAAAGTCCTAAGATGCATTGTTTGATTCTATTATGTCTTCGAGTAGATCTAGACTTCATTGATGAATATGCTGATAAAAGGGTCTATGAAATAATGGAAGATATAGTTCATAATCCCCATGAATATGGTAGGTGTGTTCAAAACACTAAATGGAAATACTTTGAACTCAATGTTCACATACCAAAATATGAAGTAATTATTCAAGATATCACCATCCTTCACCATAAACTGGTTATATCCATACCACATATCAATATTAGAAAACTGACATGTTCATCCTTGATAGTCAAAATGATCATTTATCCTCACATGGGGGGTAATAGTTCTTGATCGTCACTAGATTCAACCTCTGGTAGTCTATGCACAACCCCATACCACCATCTTCGATTTGGGAGAACAATACAACATCACCCCATGATGACACACTATAATAGATAAATCCCTTGTTCATCAAGTCATCAATCTGAATCCTCAACTCCCATAACTCAAGAATTTCCATCTAAAAAAGATCATTGAAATTTTACAAGAACCATTTTGCAATTATATCCCAAAATCAAAGTCACGTTCATGGGGTAGAGTCACAACATCAATAAAAAAATTACAGGACCCCCCAATAACTCATGGAACCTCCACCATACCAAAATCTACTGATCCCATGGACAACTCATCCAATAAAGAACAAAGATTCTCTACACATTGTCTACCAACCTCGAGGCACACCTCACAAAAAAAGCCACACGCTTACCATCTACATCTAAAAACATAAATCTTCTCCAGAAGAAGTACATAGAAGCATGAATATAATACAACTTGTATCTGTTGAGAATGGAATCATATGGTTAAATCTATATCAAAAAATAGATCCTCACATGACTGATGTGGTCCCATCATTAGTCTACTTCCCCGACACACATCAAACAAGTTTTACTAGCCTCTGACTAGTGTAGTCAAGAACAGGGGAATGGGAGGACTCTATATGTATTGTCCCATACCATGGACTAGAATTGGGGAAACAAAGAAATGTGAAGCCCCGAAGTCAAATAAAGCACATGAAAGTGCACTAAATACGATGATCATACCTCCAATGATCATTGGTCCTATCAGACCTACAAGATTAGATTACTACAAATTATTACACCCAAATCATATTCCCTTTTTCTAATGATAGCCTACATGACCATGCTAGGGTCATGGTCAATGAGGAACACACTGAGGTTGTAACACCCCAGGTAAATAAAGAATATAACATTTTCATATTTATCCATATTTGTGAATAAAATATTAATATTACTTTAAAAGGGACTCTATGCACGATGTCGTACCCAATACGCAACAATGAGTTTCTTGGGAATCTTGTGTTGCACTCTAATAATAAAATAATATTATTTTAAATGGTAGTTAACCCCTAGCCGTTGTAATGGCGGGAATGAACAGAACTAACTAAAAAATGATTATATATGTTTGTCAAAGATTTTTACTCTTTACAATAAATGCTATAGGATTAAAAATGCGAATGAATCCAATTTTAAGCGTAAACATACCAATATTCTTTAAAAGGTCAATTAACCGCCTTTTGATGGAGAACCTCTTTTAAATCCAATTTTGAAAATTTTATGTGTTATATTTCAAAAAATAAAATTCTTCTTTAGAATCGGGACATCAAAATTTACTTTGTGTAAATGTTTGGTATTTTTCCGAAAAGTTCAATTTTTAATGAATAGTGAAAAATGTTGTATTTTAATTCAAAACCTCTTTTTAATATAATTTATTTATATGATTAGATTATATTTTGAATTTGTTTTAAATTGAAATTAGAATATATTTTTACTATTTAATCCAATAGTGGTTGTTGGAATTAATTTCACTTTGAAATCAGACTTAAACTAGTGTCAATCTTTTGATACATTTTGTTTCATAAAAACACGCTATTTGTTTTGACAGCGGGAATTAATTATTAAATTAATTAATGGAACTTATATGTTTTGAATTTTTTAAAATAGACATAATTTCTGAATTCGTAATATCAAATATATCTTAGGGTTAATTTTTAGTAATTTTCTGAAAAACATCAATTTTTGATGAATAGTGAAACCACTAAGTGGTACTTATAAAAACTGATTTTTCCGTGTAAATGAAATTTTTCCATCTTTTTATTTTGAATTTCAAAAATCCAACAAACATGGTTGTCATTAAGAAGTAAAATGTGGTTCAATGGGATTAGAATAATTTTTTGGTGAATAGTAACATTTAAGTTCGTAATCGCGATTAGAGGTAATTAGTGTAGTTTAAGGTAAGAATAATATTTTAATAAAATGAAATGATCTAGACACATTCTATACCCTTATTGTATGTGTCATGGACGACAAATACAATCCATGGGTCAACTTGGGGACCCCATGGAGCCAATTTGGTTGGGAAATGACATAAATAACTTTTTATTTAATGTAAAATTAAAAATGACACAAACATGAGTTGTTTTATTAAAACAATTTTTAAATGGGGTTATACAACTCAGATTTTTGACTATAAATATTAATTAGAAAGATGAAAAGATTTCCTACATCATGATAGTTTTTTTTTATAATTTTTAGACATTAAAAAAATTAAATTATTTATGACATCATGATGATGCATCGATTACCTCATTAATAAAGGATTTAAATAAAATGAAATGATAATTTAAAATATATGACCGACACATGTCCAAAACCTATTGGATGGGTGTATTTAAAACTCTTATCACCTTAACCTCGAATTATATCATTGTGGGGACTTTTGAATCCGAAACTCATTTTAAAATAAAGTAACATTTCTTTACATTCCAAGAGTGCCCCTCCTCTCCTCTTATAAAAGGCCCCCACCTCTACCTCCTTACCCATACTTACAAATCCTTTGGATCGGCCAAACCCTGCCCATTTTGTCTCTCCACTTCCCTCTATTACTCCTTGAAGCCTCACTTTGGGTAGAAGTCTTCCCAAGGAATCCTTTGAGCTCAAACCAAAGGGAGTTATCCGATTTTAAGGTAATGTCTTCACTGGAGTCCTTTTGTTTTATTTTGCTTCTCCCACACCCTAAACTCTTTTTATTCTTTTATTTTGTAAAAACTCCAATATCTTCAATATACTAGGATGTTGTTATAATATTTATTCTAGATACACTTACACACACCTACATCTAATGGTTAAAGAACATACTGTTTCTGTGGATGGAGAATTTCTGCCTCACGAAATGATGATTGATCAACACTCATATAACACATTCAAAGGTGGACATTAAGATGTCACAATATTTATATATGATATATAATATGTTTATGTTTTACTTAAGCTTTTTTATTTTTCTTTTGTGGCATACCTTTATGGTTTCCATTGTGGGTAAACACGATAATTTCATTTCAGAAAGTGCGGACTACCACCCCCTAAAAGTGATTTGATTCGTTAATGCCATATGTGGGATGTATAAAGGATGGATTTAAATTTATTATATATAATGTATTTTACATATAAATTATTAATATAATTCTGTAATTAAAATATACATACCTCTCATTTTGTTTTAATTTCATTAATATGACAAAAAATTAAAGTAGCGTTCATGCGTATGTACGACCTACCGTCTCCATGAACGGTGCTTTTAATTTTTATCTCCAAATGCTATGGAAAACTATAAAATGAATATATAATGGATATATATGATATTTAAAACATAAATACTTTTCTGGATATTATGTACCTATAACTACATGGAAAGTTATTTTCCAACAAGTTCAATTTTGGACTCATGTACCAAACATCGACAAAAACGTCTGATATGAACTCATATTATTAACCAATTATTATAACATTAAAATATGTGATATGAACTGAATAATAATATTTATAGTATCTCCGTAATCAATTATCAATTGAACAAAGTTTATTATTCAGGAATATAAAGAAACGAACAAGACAAGTTGGACTAGAGGTAAGGGATCCTACTCCTCTCTTTCTTTTTAAGTACACTCTTTTATGTCATTCCTTTAAAAGCTCATATTTCTTGTTATTGGGATGTTATTTTATATGGATATTACTGTAATTTTTATTGTTCATATGACGAGAGACCCTACTCTCTCTCATCAATCTATTTTGGATGTTTTGAGTGGCGCCGTTAGGCTGCCGAATTTTGTAAGAGATCTAACCTCGCTCTTTCTTTTTAAGTACTCTCCTTTATGTCACTTAATTTAAGATCCTCTTTGTTATGTTGGGGGATGTTATTTTATATTCCTCTTTCTGTAAACATTATGTTAATACGATGAGAGACTCTATTTGATCTCATCGATCCATTTTGTATGTTTTAAGTGGTGCCGTTAGGCTGCCGAGTTTTCATAAGGGATTTTTCCTCTCACTTCTATTCCCATGAGATTTATGCTACATTTGCCACAATTTCATTTGAGTGGTGTATGTAATGCCCATTATTTTACTCATTGTGTAATATACATTCATTTATGGGTATTTACATCAATGTTGTATTGCCCTTATCTCACGGGGTGCATGTCTTGAAAGATACCCATGCCGGTAAGGGAACCTTTCACCCTCCTCTTTTTAAAAGACTTCTTTTGTTATGTCTTTTAATTCACATACTATTATGTTGGGATATGTTCTTCTATATACTTATTGATTTAAATTTTATTTCCATGTGATGAGATACCCTTTTTATCTCTCATCAACTCATTTTCTGAATTTTGTAGTGACGCCGTTAGGCTGTCAAATTTTTGCAAGGGAACTTCTTAACCCAAATTTGATTCTTTTGGATAAACTTGTACTCCTTGAATATGTCGTTCTATGAATATGTGTGAATAACATCTGATTTTTTTGCACTTAATATACACTTATATTTTGTGTATTCATTTGTCACACATAATTATGTAATTGATTTATCCTTAATCCAAGGATACCGTCTTTGTATGGGACTTTGTCTCAATCTCCATTCATTGAGGCATATTTTGTTTTATACACAACTTTATTTTATACGGTTATAAACCCCTTTGGCTTTTACGTTTATTCAAAAGGAATTTTTTTATACGAATCATTTACTAAACGACAAAAGGGAATGTTTTTTTCATATGTATGCGGCGACAACGACTTCTCCGCCGCCGTGACCATTATTTGAGTTTCGGCTTCCTCTACAAGACATACCTTTTTAAAAAAAAAAAATAAATACCATGTTTTACTTTTCTTTTATTTTGGTATTGAAAATGGTTTTCATAATGTTTTTATATCAATGTGTTGTATTGATATCTTGTGATTGACAGGTGGAAATGTTATGTTTCATTTATGCTTAAGTTATGTGCTATGATTATGTTATGGTTCTTGGGCATTGTTATGAAGCCGGGTGGTTCCGTGATAAACTAAGGGCGGGTGAGCCCGATATAGCTCTCCAATGCATTGGGTAACACGAAGGAGTGAAACATTAAGGTTTCTTCGAAGAGATTTAGGGAATATACTGTGGTGGGTATTCCAAATGTAACCAAGAGGGTTACTCCCTACGTAAGAATGTTATGAATGCCTCAAGTTACCTTTTATGTCTTATGTTTTCTATGATTTATTAATGATTTGATGAGGTATATTAAAGTTCCTATGTTTTATGGGTAAAGTATGATTTCATTCTTATATATATATGAGCTCATGTTTCCTTTCCATATTTTTTATAACCCTTACTGAGATTTTTATGCTCATCCCATGTTTTTTGAAATGTTTTTCACAGGTCAAGGGAAAGGTACATGATATGATGATAGTGTTAAGGAAGTGTGAATAAAGAATCCATGTTTTGTTTTAAATATGTTTCCGTTGATGGGAAAAAATGAATACTATCTTTATGTAACCACTTTGTTTAAATGTGGAATGTAATGCATGTTTTATGATCTAATGTTCTAAAACTCTAAACCTGAAAAGATCCTCAATGTGTAATCTTGTAATAACTAAAGATTAAGTAAGGTTTAAGGATGGGGCCTTATAGTTGGTATCATAGGTCGGTTTAGATAACTTTAGAGGTTAGGGTATCCTCTAAGCATAAGTGACATTACCATAATGGTTAGGATTTCAGAAAGAGTCCTAGTTTTAGATAAAGTGAATAAGTAAGTATATCTTAGTGGTTATCTTACTCATTAGTACATGATGGTTTTGTTGATATACTCACACTGACATTTCTGTTTTTAGTGAATGGATGGATCTAGCAGGCACCAAAGTGACAATAGGTTTGAAGGAAACTGTGGTGGTTCTCTGATTAAGAGAATGGATGAAATGGGGTATTCAACGAGGAAACTCGTGGTTGTTCTAAACCAACTATCAAAGAGTCCTGATCAACCACTAGAACCTTGGTATGATCTGTAATGCATCATATACGAGATGACCAATCAATGTGAAAGTTCGGGTAATAATTATAGAGGTAACCATTAGAGTTTATATGATCCTTACTTTTGAGGTAATTATGGGTTATTATATGTTATGATGGAAAATGAAAGGCATGAGATAAACTTGAGGTTAAAATATGTTATGATCATTTTTGAAGACTTTATCACGTTTTGGGGAATGTTTTAAGAATTATATAGTTTTGGAAAAAGGACAACACGCAGACCATGTGACAACCCGTCACATCGGACAAAGCTGCGGGAATCGAACCCACAACCAAAGTGCGACTTGTATTCATCGCCTACCACTGGACTACGTGAAGTCCCTGGTTAGTTTGACTGATTCTTTTTAGTTAGATGATTTTATGAATTCATAGTAAGTTGATTTTGGGTTATCTATTGAAATTTATTAACCTATCATGAAGGATATGTGATTAGGCTAATTACTTTTCAATACGAGACATTAAGAGCAACTGATGTTGTTTGGAGATAAATGTTACAATTTAACTTGGAAGACTATGTGACTAAATACTTAAAATATTTGGGTTTCAATCTTAGTTTGGTTTACTTTGAAGAATTTTGTGGACAAATTGTTTATCGAATGGTCCTCATTAATCTTTGGGTTTTTGTTGGAAAAATTTTGGAGATTAAGAATAGATTTTCTTTTTATAAAGGGTTATCCTTTTCTGGATTATCTGATCTTATACTAACCTTTTTGGTTTTGGTTTTGGTTAAAGTCTAAAGACATGGGAAGTATATAGTTCTCTTTTGTGGATTAGGTGATTCTCTAGAAGTTGATTATATTACTCTTAATGTGAACAAGTCTTCCTAAATACTCGTCTTTTGGAGAAAATATAAGTTTGTGTAAGGAATCTAATAAAAGTTGAAAGCCAACATGATAAGTGATTATGATTCCTTATGAATAAATTCATTAATAAAAAGTTACTTAAAACAAAAATGTTGTCTATTAACTTTTCCTACTGGGGAATCGAATACCGTTTAACCCATCACAAGTTTGTGATTTTCTTGTGGTTAACTTTCTCCTAAACATGTTTTCTATCACTCTCTATCAGAACATGACCCTATGTTTTCTCCTCCATGTCCATGTTTTCCTATATGGAATCCTAGTATGGGTTAACTCGGGTGACCTCTGTACTTATCTTTCTTTATTTTAATGTGATTGTTTTACCGACTCTTGTTCCGATGTGGGACTTTCAAGGATGTTTCCAAGCTCAATTTTAAAAATTGTGAGGACGCAATTCCCAAAAGGGGGAAGGATGTAACACCCCAGGTAAATAAAGAATATGACATTTTCATATTTATCCATATTTGTGAATAAAATATTAATATTACTTTAAAAGGGACGCTATGCACGATGGCGTACCCAATACGCAACAATGAGTTTCTTGGGAATCTTGTGTTGCACTCTAATAATAAAATAATATTATTTTAAATGGTAGTTAACCCCTAGCCGTTGTAATGGCGGGAATGAACAGAACTAACTAAAAAATGATTATATATGTTTGTCAAATATATTTACTCTTTACAATAAATGTTATAGGATTAAAAATGCGAATGAATCCAATTTTAAGCGTAAACATTCCAATATTCTTTAAAAGGTCGATTAACCGTCTTTTGATAGCGAACCTCTTTTAAATCCACTTTTTGACAATTTTATGTGTCATATTTGAAAAAATAAAATTCTTCTTTAGAATCGGGACATCAAAATTTACTTTGTGTAAATTTTTGGTATTTGTCCGAAAAAGTTCAATTTTTAATGAATAGTGAAAAATGTTGTATTTTAATTCAAAACCTATTTTTAATCTAATTTATTTATATGATTAGATTATCTTTTGAATTTGTTTTAAAGTGAAATTAGAATATATTTTTACTATTTAATCCAATAGTGGTTGTTGAAATTAATTTTACTTTGAAATCGGACTTAAACTAGTGTCAATCTTTTGATACATTTTGTTTCATAAAAACATGCTACTTGTTTTGACAGCGGGAATTAATTATTAAATTAATTAATGGAACTTATATGTTTTGAATTTTTTAAAATAGACATCATTTCTGAATTCGTAATATCAAATATATCTTAGGGTGAATTTTTGGTAATTTTCTGAAAAACTTCAATTTTTGATGAATAGTGAAACCACTAAGTGGTACTTATAAAAACTGATTTTTCCGTTTAAATGAAATTTTTCCATCTTTGTGTTTTGAATTTCAAAAATCCGACATACATGGTTTTCATTAAGATGTAAAATGTGGTTCAATGTGATTAGGATAATTTTTTGGTGAATAGTAACTTTTAAGTTCTTAATCGCGATTAGAGGTAATTAGTGTAGTTTAAGGTAAGAATAATGTTTTAATAAAATGAAATGACCTAGAAACATGCCCTACCCTTATTAGATGTGTCATGGCCGACCAAGAAAATCCATGGGTCAACTTGGGGACCCCATGGAGCCAATTTGGTTGGGAAATCACATAAATAAATTTTTATTTACTGTAAAATTAAAAATGACACAAACATGATTTGTTTTATTAAAACAATTTTTAAATGGGGTTATACAAGTCAGATTTTTGACTATAAATATTCATTAGAAATATAAAAATCTTTTATACATCATGATAGTTTTTTTATAATTTTTAGACATTAAATAAATTAAATTATTTATGACATCATGATGATGCATCGATTACCTCATTAATAAATGATTTAAATAAAATGAAAAGATAATGTAAAATATATGACCTACACATGTCCAAAACCTATTGGATGGGTGTATTTCGAACCCTTATCACCTTAACCTCGAATTATATTAATGTGGGACCTTTTGAATCCGAAACTCATTTTAAAATAAAGTAACATTTCTTTACTTTCCAAGAGTGCCCCTCCTCTCCTCTTATAAAAGGCCCCCACCTCTACCTCCTTACCCATACTTCCAAACCCTTTGGCTCGGCCAAACCCTGCCCATTTTGTCTCTCCACTTCCGTCTATTACTCCTTGAATCCTCACATTGGGCAGAAGTCTTCCCAAGGAAGCCTTTGAGCTCAAACCAAAGGGAGTTATCCAATTTTAAGGTAATGTCTTCACTTGAGTCCTTTTGTTTTATTTTGCTTCTCCAACACCCTAAACTCTTTTTATTATTTTATTTTGTAAAAACTCCAGTATCTTCAATATACTAGGATGTTGTTATAATAAGTATTCTAGATACACTTACACACACCTACATCTAATGGTTAAAGAACATACTGTTTCTGTGGATGGTGAATTTCTGCCTCACGAAACAATGATTGTTCAACACTCATATAACACTTTCAAAGGTGGCCATTAAGATGTCACAATATTTATATATGATATATAATATGTTTATGTTTTACTTAAGCTTTTGTATTTTTCTTTTGTGGCATACCTTTATGGTTTCCATTGTGGGTAAACACGATAATTTCATTTTAGGAAGTGCGGACTACCGCCCCCTCAAAGTGATTTGATTCGTTAAAGCCATATGTGGGATGTATAAAGGATGGATTTAAAGTTATTATATATAATGTATTTTACATATAAATGATGAATATAATTCTGGAATTAAAATTTGCATACCTCTCATTTTGTTTTAATTCCATTAATATGACAAAAAATTAAAGTAGCGTTCATGCGTACGTACGGCCTACCGCCTCCATGAACGGTGCTTTTAATTTTTTTCCTCCAAATGCTATGGAAAAGTATAAAATGAATATATAATGGATATATATGATATTTAAAACATAAATACTTTTCTGGATATTATGTACCTATAACTACATGGAAAGTTATTTTCCAACAAGTTCAATTTCTGACTCATGTACCAAACATCGACCAAAACGTCTGATATGAACTCATATTATTAACCAATTATTATAGCATTAAAATATGTGATATGAACTGAATAATAATATTTATAGGAGGTCCTTAAGCAATTATAAATCTAACAAAGTTTATTATTCAGTAATATAAAAAAATTAACAAGACAAGTTGGACTTGAGGTAAGGGATCCTAC
The DNA here is from genome assembly GCA_963277665.1 of Viscum album. Classification (NCBI taxonomy): domain Eukaryota; kingdom Viridiplantae; phylum Streptophyta; class Magnoliopsida; order Santalales; family Viscaceae; genus Viscum; species Viscum album. The sequence continues at coordinate 471,676,667 of OY728141.1, read as the reverse complement.
TCCTCTCTTTCTTTTTAAGTACACTCTTTTATGTCATTCCTTTCAAATATCATATTTATTGTTATTGGGATGTTATTTTATATTGCTCTTACTGTAATTTTTATTGTTCATATGATGAGAGACCCTATTCTCTCTCATCAATCCATTTTGGATGTTTTGAGTGGCGCCGTTAGGCTGCCGAATTTTGTATGAGATCTAACCTCTCTCTTTCTTTTTAAGTACTCTCCTTTATGTCACTTATTTTAAGATCATATTTGTTATGTTGGGGGATGATATTTTATATTCCCCTTGCTGTAAACATTATGTTAATATGATGAGAGACCCTATTTGATCTCATCGATCCATTTTTTATGTTTTAAGTGGCGTCGTTAGGCTGCCGAGTTTTCGTAAGGGATTTTTCATCTCACTTCTATTCCCGTGAGATTTATGCTACATTTTCCACAATTTCATTTGAGTGGTGTATGTAATGCCCATTATTTTACTCATTGTGTAATATACTTTCATTTATGGGTATTTATATCAATGTTGTATTGCCCTTCTTTCACGAGGTGTATGTCTTGAAAGATACCCATGTCAGTAAGGGAACCTTTCACCCTCCTCTTTTTAAAAAGACTTCTTTTGTTATGCCTTTTAATTCACATACGATTATGTTAGGATTTGTTCTTCTATATACTTATTGATTTAAATTTTATGTCCATGTGATGAGATACCCTTTTTATATCTCATCAACTCATTTTCTGAATTTTGTAGTGACGTCGTTATGCTGTCAAAGTTTTGCAAGGGAACTTCTTAACCCAAATTTGATTCTTTGGGATAAACTTGTACTCCTTGAATGTGTCGTTATATGAATATGTGTGAATAAACTCTGATTGTTTTGCACTTAATATCCACTTATATTTTGTGTATTAATTTGTCACATATAATTATGTAATTGATTTATCCTTAATCTAAGGATACCGTCTTTGTACGGGACTTCGTCTCAATCTCCATTCATCGAGGCATATTTTGTTTTATACACAACTTTCTTTTATACGGTTATAAACCCCTTTGACTTTTACGTTTATTCAAAAGGAATTTTTTTATAAAAAGCATTTACTAAACGACAAAAGGGAATGTTTATGTCAAACGTATGCGGCGACAACGACTTCTCCGCCGCCGTGACCATTATTTGAGTTTCGGCTTCCTATACAAGCCATACCATTTTTTTAAAGAAAAATAAATACCATGTTTAACTTTTCTTTTATTTTGGTATTGAAAATGGTTTTCATAATGTTTTTATATCAATTTTTTGTATTGATATCTTGTGATTGAAAGGTGGAAATGTTATGTTTCATTTATGCTTAAGTTATGTGCTATGATTATGTTATGGTTCTTAGGAATTTTTATGAAGACAGGTGGTTCTGTTATAAACTAAGGGCAGGTGAGACCGATATTGCTCTCCAATGCATTGGGTAATGCAAAGTTGTGAAACATTAAGGTTTCTCCGAAGAGATTTAGGGAATATACTGTGGTGGGTATTCCAAATGTAACCAAGAGGGTTACTCCCTACGTAAGAATGTTATGAATGCCTAAAGTAACATTTTATGTCTTATGATTTCTATGATTTATTCGTGATTTGATGAGGTATATTAAGGTGCCTATGTTTTATGGGTAAAGTATGATTTCATTCTTATATATATATGAGATCATGTTTCCTTTCCATATTTTTTATAACCCTTACTGAGCTTTTTATGCTCATCCCAAGTTTTTTGAAATGTTTTTCACAGGTCAAGGGAAAGGTACATGATATGATGACAGTGTCAAGGAAGTGTCATTAAAGAATCCATGTTTTATTTTAAATATGTTTCTGTTGATGGGAAAAAATGAATACTATCATTATGTAACCACTTTGTTTAAATGTGGAATGTAATGCAAGTTTTATGACATAATTCTCTAAAACTCTAAACCTGAAAAGATCCTCAATGTGTAATCTTGTAATAACTCAAGATTAAGTACGGTTTAAGGCTGGGTCCTTATAGAGGTCATTCTCTATATGCTCTGTCACCCCTTTTACGCATTCACCAAGAATGGCCTAGTTCCTGACACCTATTGTTGGTAAATCTTCCTCTCAAAGAACCATGATGGATCCCCTAACTCTGTAGACCCCCATGTGAGTGCATCCTCTCAATCAATTTCACATTATTTTGAACCAATAAGTTCTTCTGTAATGTAAAGGGAGAAAATATGTACTGGATAGAAGGGTGAAGTTAATATTGTATATGCCTTGCACAAGTCTCCTCATCTAGAAAGATTTCAAAGGAAAAAGGATGGAGGTAATTGAACTTAATCTCCAACTCCAGTACTAACATACACTCCTTCTGATGGGAGAGAATCTCATTACTCTTTTCATACTTCGTAGTCTAATAAATCAATTCCACTCAAAAATTCTTCTCAAATTCAACCCACAAAACATCAGCCTCAATCATCTCCCCTAGGTACAATGTCCACCACTAATGAAAATGTCCCCACATATGGCTCAAGGACATAGAAAACCAGTACACTTTCAGAGCCCAGATCAAATTGAAAGAGTTAATAAGATCCTCAAGAAAACTCTCATTCTTCTTGTCTGAAACACTTCCCTCATAGTTCACCAAGGCATTCTTATGGAAAGAACATAACGTTTTCTAACACTAGCCATCCTTCTCCACTAGATTAATGCTCTACTGATCATCCTGATTAGCCTACTAAGCCTCAACTTTCAATTCCACACTAGAACAATGACATTGTTCTCTAGCTAAAAAAGGAAAAAAAAATTCCTAAGCTTGAGTAATATGGAATTTTATTTATCATTCTTTCTAACTCATTTAACTCATTTCATTATCCATTTAAAATTACCCAAAACATCCCAGTTTATAATATAACACAATTCATTATGATGCATGTTCCATTCCCATAGAATTTACCCTGAAAATGGTGTATCCTCAGTTGGTCATTCAGTAGGCTCGTAGTCCATTCATCAGATCATGGGTGCCCTATAATACTGTGTCCTAGCCAGTCATCGATGGCCTATTTCACTCATCATGATCACCTCACACTATTTCCCAAAAAACCCAAGCAGTCCTTATTAATCCAAAATCTAAACCCCATCCTATATCTCAACACTCCCTACTAATACCATTATTTCATGACCTCATCCCTCCAATGATACCCTCCTGGGATGACGTTGAAAACGGGGAGGTGGTGACCCTGAGTTCCTCCTCTAGTAGGCCCTGAAGAGTTCACTATCACCAAGGGTATAAAAATATCACAAATTTGGAGGAATTACCCTTTTATAGAAAACAAGATCAAGAGATTAGTTGTCTCAACCTTTAAACAGCTCCAAGATATATATACAAGAAAATTAAAATCTATCCCACATGATTTTTTAAAATAATTATATTAAAATGAAATGAAAAACCAAGGTATGTACCCAATGTAAAACTAAAGAAGTGATTCATAAACATTCTAAAATTATGAGCTCGTGAGGTCCATCACAGCCAATGTAATCCTCTTGGAAACTAGAAATAAGATTATATACATTGGGTGATCATACAAGTATACTCAGTCAGAAACCCAAATCCTCTCATTCACATGTTAGAAAATCATACTAATACTCCCGTGTGAAAACAAAAAAACCAAAAGCACCTAAAAACGTATATTATTTGTCCCATCCTCAACTAGGAAAACTCACCAAGTAATTCAAGTCATGTAATGTAAATTATTAAACACATAAATGATAGGGTACCCCACACCACTTTTGAAATGATTAGCCACTCCCACACCCTAACTAAAAACATCATGGAACTCACCTGTCTTCTGAGAGAACCATGTCACAACCCACCCTACCACAACTGAGCCTCACAACTAGTCCCATCACCTAGAAAATAAAATCTCATCACATCCCACCCACACACATATGGGACTCACATCAGGTACTGTTACCTGAGAAAATTAAGCTCATCAAATCCCGCACGCACACACCTAGTCCACAAACCACCTCACATCCCGAAATTTCGTAGGGAAGCACAAATCGTATCATCCAAAAGACACATTTAAAAACATAACTCACCCTCACACACCTGAGCCCCACTAACCACAACTTACCTATGTGAGGAGCCATTGTGAGTCACTAATGTGATTCACTGGTGTGATCTACTGGGGCAAGTCACCAGTGAGAGTCCCTATTGAAACTCACCATTGAGAGTCACCGTTGGATGAGTCACTGGTGTGAGATACCATCGTGAGTCACTGGTGTCAGATACTAGTGTGATTCACCACTGCAAGCTAATATCATGAGTCACCAGTGTGATTTATTATTGTGACTTACCATCACGCCCTAACTATGTGAGTCACTATTTCCACTCACCATCATGATAGACCGGTGCGATTCACTATTGTGACTTACCATTTTAACATACCATTTTGATTCACCTTTGAGACTCACCATCATGACCTACTCGTGTGATTAGCCTTTTCAAATCACCATTGTCACTCACCGTTCCAAGATATAGTTGAAAAAACTTGAAATTTGGAAAAGTCTGTATATGAGTCACCATGATCTCCTATAAAACTTCAAACACCTTATTTTTACAATTTAATGGAAAAGAGAGTTCAAGGTCATAAAACATGATGTAGTGAGATGGACCGTGTTTTTTTAGGAGACATTTGATATGATGTGATGGCCTATGGTTTTGTAGTCATGATGCGATGTGATGTGGTTTTTTGGAAAGAGGTGGGTGTTCCATAATATACAACATTCGTTTTGGAAATCTATGTGGGATACCCCTCATTGATATTATTATAAATATATTATTATACAAGGATTTGTTGTATGGTGAGCGAGAAATGAGGTTGGATATATCGTATGTATACATGTTTTGGTTCTTTCATGTTCTGATTCATTCTCCAGGCTGCATTTGTCTTTTGTTTTAACACATGAATCATAGACCTTGTTTTTTCTAATAACCATAATAGTATGCTCACTCTACATATATAGAAATAGTTTTTTGGGTTTCAAGGAGGAATTAATGGACCATTCTAGAAATTACTAGGTTGTTCCTTTCTACAATTACAATGTCTGTACTCAGATTTTTGTTCTAGCTATTGGCATTGCATACTTTAATATGCATCATTTTTATTTACACATGCATTACAAGATGGTTTTTTGATTTCTTATATATAAATATTTCATCAACTTTATTCCATTTAATTTATAATATCTCTTAATCCAATTTATATTTTTGAGGGTATTATATCCCTTGCATTAGATTTGTATACCCTTTGAGCTAGTCACTAATACATGGACTACTGGATGTGGGACTTCGGGTTCATTACCTATCTCCCATAATTAGGTTTTATTTAGAGGGAGGGGTCATGGAATGAACCCAAGTAACAGAAACAACCTCTTAAATTATGATAAATCATATTTAAAAGGCATGATAGTACTTGTTATGTCCAATGTTTCTCTCTTATGAATCTGTATATTTTTCTGTTACCATTTATACACACTATTTCTAATGGTGGTGTTTTTGATGATTCTCCTAATTCCAGATGTTTATATTGAAAAATGGTCCAATTGACCAATGATTCGGGAATGGTCAAATCCTAATGGTCACATAACCCCATATAACCTATATATACTATATAATTCTCATACCTCATGACTCATTAATTTACATAATTTTTTTAAACATATAATGAATATTTATATCATATTTGAAATCCACTAGTTTATTTTTAAAATGTTTATAGAAGGAGAAATCCTTTTGGGAGAATTAAATCTAATAGGATTCACCTTAGTTTTGGTATTGACCATTTTCATTTACCTACCTATTTTTTCAAGTTGTTATATTCTATATTAATTTAAGGTAGAAAATTTTATTATGAAATGTAGGTCTTTTGATATTATTTTATTTTCTGACTTTATTAAATTGTTATTTTGATACATGAGTTCTTTTTTTTAGAATATTTTGGGTAGTTAAATAGAAAGGCCTAGAATATAAAAATAACTATAATGTAATGTAATGTATAAATAGAATATTAGTTCACATGTTATCCATAAAGTAATTATTATTACCCTAAATTTCATTGATGGATTTAAATGCTCAATGTAATTGTTAAAACGTTATCATTAACCTTATAGAAATAGTAAAATAGTAATATTTATTTGAGAATGTTAGTTTGGAGAAAAATATGAAAATTTCAATAATAAATAATCAATGGTTTTAAATTCCATGGAAAAATATATTAATTTTTTTTGATCTTTGGATGTCATGAAAAAAATTATTAAGAAGTTTAGTGTTTCATGTTTGTTTGAGACAATTGTATATGAAAATTATTGAAGAATCAAATCACTTCAATTGATATAGAATCAAATTCTCATAAATATATCAATGATTAGTATGGAAATATATAGAAAAAATTTACATAGATCATTGATGCAATAATCAATCAATATATTAGAAACTTATATCATTCTAATTAATTATATAATTTTATTCGTTATATGTTGGAGTGAAATGATGGGGGTGATTTGAATTATACCATTAGTATAGTTTTGGTCTATAATAATTTAATTTGGAATATTTTATGATTTTTCAAATTAGTATTTGAGTTTTGATAGTTCTTTTCTGCAAGTGAGTAAATCTAGATACATGGGAGTTTCCACAACAGTTCATTTGATATATTAGAGATAATTAGAGAATACTGAGTAGGTATTATGGGTTTTATGATAGGTTTAGATAATGGAAAATTTAGGGAAGATTGGATATGGAAATGACTCATGGTGGGGGAATGGTTTATAAGTAAAGAATGAAATATGGGAATTATATGCTGGTATATAGAAACTAAATAATTCTCTATACAAGAGATGTATATTGCATTAAACATTCTCTTTTATTATTAGTGAAATTTCTATATTTCACTCACTAAGAAATATTTCAAGAGATAAATACAAAAGGAAAATTACAATCAAGAGTGTCACCATACATTTTATTGGTGAACCCTTTAAGACGTGATCGTTTTTTGAAATAGATCAATTCTAATTGATAAGGAATGATTTACGATGTCCTAAAAGAAAAAAAAACTAATTAAAATTAATCCTTCATTTATTATTTGAATATATTATTAAAACAATATAAATGATCACACCCAATAGTCTAAATTTCATTATTTAAAACATATTGTTCAATATCATCTCATTTATATTTTTTTATCAATACAATTTCCTTTTCATTGGATAAAATTAAAAAAAAGAATTATAATAATTTTTTTTATCACATTCTACAGTCAATAATTATCAAATTATCCATACAAAAATTAAAATATATGTTTAATCAATTTCATATAAAACCCTTTAATAAATCATGTTGAATTTTGGTTTTTTACAATGGGAATGTGATAAAAATAAGAAAAATAAATAAATTATTAGTCTATTTTAATATTGAATCAGCTAAATAAATTCATAAAAAATCACAAATTTTAATATATTGTTAGAAAAAAGTTATCGTATTTACTTTTTTAACAAATTTCAACACACAAATCAAGTCATTAACCTAAATCAATAATAAAAAATAACATTTAAATTTATTTGAATATTTAAATTCAGAATTATTATTTCATTTTATGGATAGAGGATATTAAATGAGCATAAAATATTTTTGATAAAATATAATAACAACATATATATAATAAATATATACATGGGAGGAAAATAAAAATTCATAAAAAAATTATGACCAATTTAATGATTTGATTATTGATATTCAACAAAGTTATGATGATTTATCCAATATATAAAAAACGAAATATATTATGATACAAATCAATAAAAAAGTGAGTTATTGATAATAATGACTAAATATACAAAATTCCCCCTATAGTTGTTGAAAAGTTATTTTATGTTTTTAATTTATTTTTAAATTCTAAATGATCTTTGAAGAGTTTTATGGGTTATTTTGATGTCATTAGATTATTTTGAGGTGTTCTTGAAATGATTTGGATTTGATGGAGTTATTTCAAAAAAATATATGAATATATGTTTGAAATGATCTTGAATATTTTTATTAATAATATTAATTTTTATTCAATAATAAGAGTTATTTTAAGATTTCATTCATTTCAAGGCATTGATCTATGGTAGGGATGTGGAATATATATGATTGAATGTCTTTATAAGCTAAGAGAATTACTTTCTATGATATTTTGAGGATTTATATTTCATTAATATCTTATGATTTCTAAAATAATAATTCTTGAGAAGATGATATGAAATTCATATAAAAGAATAGAAATCATTAGACTCTACAACAAATATTTTCAGAAAAATATCATTAAGGTTCAACTAATTATATGATTTGAGGCTTCATATGACTTCACTGAAAAATAAAATTAGAAAATGAGTATTGTATGAATTCACTAGATAATATGAGAAAAAATAAATATTTTTTAGTGATTATAAGAAATCAATGTACATACGATGTCATTAATTTTATAAATTTAGTAATTAGAGAAATTTCAGATATGTTTTCATAATAAAAATTACTTATTTCAAGAATATATTATTCTTTAAAAAACCCAATGACTTTGATGATGTTACCCAATTATTTAAACATCACATATTAAATTTGACTCAAATTGATCATGAGAGAAATCAAAATGAATATTCCCTGTTTATATTTGTATAATTTTTCATATTCATTATACTTCAAATCTGATTTGTTTTTTGAATTTGTGTATTCTTGAGAATTCAACATAAAAAATCATTCTATTTTTTTATGTAGAAATTATTTTTATATATATTTTTTTCATATAATCATTCTATTATTTTTATGTGGAAATTATGTATATATATTATTTTCAAATAAACAATTGCATCACACTATGAAGTGCTTCAAGTTAATTTCTCAATCGATATCTTTTTTGAGATGATTATTTTATGTCCAATAGAAATTGATTTGGTAAGATGATTGATAACGATGATGGGTATTCATTTAACTGAAAAATTTAACATGTATTATTATTATTATTTTTATTGTAGGATGATGTTGGATTGATATTATGATGTATATAAGAAATAATTTATAAATCAAATAGAATCACATTCCAAGGTTGGAAAATTTGGATTTAAAGGTCCCAAATATGTTTCACGAATTATTTTTTTCATGATAACCCTTTCGATTATAGAAATAATGTACTTCCTTATTTTTCATTTTTTGTATTTTTATTAATATAAGATCAATTTAATAATCAATAATGATGTCTTCTTCAAATAAAATGTACATTAAAATTCTGATAATATGAATTATTGGAATACATTTTTTTGATGTATCCTTGTTTATTTATTAATATGAAAAGTATAAAATAATTAGTTGATTCCTAAAATTGAAGCAGTAAAAATCAAATTATACGGTTTTTCTAAAGTTTTGAAAACTGTGTTTTGGGAGAAAAAGAAGGGATACTTCCACATTGGGTAGTACATGTAGTATATTATGTAGTACTAGCGGTAATTATTTTATTCACCAGGTATATTATTGATAAATATGGTATGGAAAAAAATGTTATTTGAATATTTTTTTTAGATATTTCCTAGAAAAAAGGGTTGGGACCAAAATTGGCCATAAAAATCTTTGAAAACATAAAAAGTTGTAGTTATGGAAACAAGAATATAATGGATACCAAACTGAGAAAATATAGATTACAATTTTAAGACATTAAAATTATTGATGAGTACAACATTTATGATTATTTTACAAGGTTCAATGTGATATTAATAAACATTCATGGGTTTGGTTAAAACTATATTATTCTAGAATTGTTTAAAAATACTATGAAACTTTCTAAATCAGTTTGATATAATGGTATTTTACGAAGAGAATTGAGAAAAAAATATAAATAATCTTATAACATTCAAATATATTAAATTATATCTAAACTCAATACCTTAAAAATATGTTAAATGTAAAAAATAATTTATAGCCATGTGAAAGATAAAACTAATGAAATTGTTCATGAAATTGATTCCTATGAATATGAAAATCATGGGGATGATGATGTATATCAAGGAATTATTTTTCTTATTTAAAAAAGGATAAAAAAGATAAATGGTTAGTTAAAATTAATTTCATCACATATATTATAAAAATAATTATAACTAGAATCATTATAATACATTTTACAAATAAAAACAATTATTATCTTGTATCTAAAAAAGAAGAGAATCAAAAAATAAAAGAAGTGGAAAAATCACAAAATAATCATCCTAAACTAAATGAGTAAATAAAAGATCTTCTTAATGAATGTTTATTTTTTTGATAGTAATAAAGGTAAACTTTTATAACTCATGTAGTATTGATAAAAATATGGAATATAGTGATCCAATTGACAATTTCATTGTCTATGTTGAATAAGAGATTTACACAATAATAAGTAAAAAGGATGATTCAAAACCAACATACATAGAAAACATGTTGAATGTTGATTTATAATTTTGTATTGAAAATAATATTATTGCAACAAAAAATAGATCCATTGTGAATGAATAAAATGATGAAATAGTAAATAAAAAGACTTTTTATGAAAAAAGTTTCACTTATTTATGAGATCAAAAAATTGAAATTGAATGTTATTGAACATGAGAAATTAATAATCAAACATGATGATAGATTTTATTTAAATAAATAATAATTATCTAAGACACTATTTATGTTAATTTATTGTGTGAAGAATAATTAATGTTAAAATTTTGAATAAAGAAATTAATATCAAACATAAAAAATATTCGTCACCTAATTTAACATTCAGAAAAGATACAGTTAAATATTTACCTTGTAAATATATTTTTAATTTTAGTTACACATAATATTCATGTTAAAATACTATATATAGTAATATATAGACCAAAAAATACTAGCTTAAACATTATCCCACATTTTTATATTAAGGGATGTTCTTGAGAGCCAAAAAAACTCCCAAAATGAAATGAAATAGTCATAAATAGTTCAAAAAAATAAAATTATGTAAATTTTTTCTAGAGGAATTTCTATGATCCAAGATTACTAATCATTTTAAATTATTTTTGTTGTTTGGAGATCTATTGGAAAACATATATATGATTGAATAATATAACCCAACAATAAAAGACATATTATGTTGGGAGGAGTCAATCTGTAGAGTAAAAAATCATTTTTGAGAGAAGGCATATTTTGAAGGGATATTTTTTTATTTCCAAATAAAAATAGATTATAGGGTCTTGGATAAGTTATTTTTTGTATTTTTCATCAATATGACGCTGTAAAATGGGTATAAAATGATTAAAAACAAAAATTTCCAAAATAGGGAAAGGGAATGGAGTTCAAAAATACATTGAAGAAAAGAAATATTTTTATACAGTTTTATTGAAGGCTAGTGTAAGAAAAAATGGATTATTACTATTAGGTTCTATTATTTTATCATTGTTGATATCGATATTATAAGGAATATATAATTTCATGAAGTTGGAGTTTTCAATTTTGAAATGATTATTCTTTTAAAATAATGTTTATTGGATTAGTTTATATTGAACCTCACTAATTGAAATCAAATAATGATTTTTATGTGTAAGGTATGAACCCTATAATCATAATATTTAGTAATCAATATAATAATGGAAATGAAATTTATTTTATGAATGAATCATATATCATTAAAATCATATTGGATATAAGGATAATTTATCAAGAATGAATGACTAATGGTAACTGATTTCTAAATGGTGATCATAGAAATTCATAGTATATAAGTGTTATAGATGAATATAGATTGGTTCATTTATTGATTTTGAATCTTTTATAAATAAGGCTATGTAATAATTTAAATAATTCATTTATAATAGACCTCCATAGACTAAATAGAATGTCTAATTGTTTGTTTTCTACATGAATAAAGTGGACGATGGCTCAAACATTCCATAGGAAGGTTATAATTTTTTCTATTAGAACCTTTTAAATAATTCACTATGATTAATGTATCCCTATGTGATAATATTCAATGATGGCTGATTTATATTCTATTATATTCATTTATGACTTCACCATAATTTCTAATGTGATGATCTCTAATAATTAGTCACACACCATTGATATGTTCAATATATATAAATGGAATGTAGAAAAAAATATTATGGTTCTCATTAAAAAATTATATTTTTATCTTGGAAATGTTTCAATATTAGATGAATATTGAAAAACATACTTCTATGAATTTAATAATTAACTAATTAAATACATCATATACTCCCCAAAAATGGGGCAATAAAAAGGAATAAAAATAGTTTTGTTGTGATCTAACGCACACTAATTTACAAAAATAATGTCCCAAAATTTATTTTGAAAGAGGGGTTTTTTACTATTTTACACATTCCAAATATATTTATTTTGATTGATCATAAAAATATGTATTCATATTAAATTTTTTTAAAAAAATTTCAACTTACATATGCATTAATGTATTTCGAGTTACATTATACCTAAATATTAGTGAAATGATGTTAGGAAATTTCAAATAGAAAGTAGATGAAAGGATATTTATTGGTAATGTATCTAATGGTAGTGGGTTAATGTGATTAATCAAAATTTTCTTGATGTTATTGGACTATTATAATGATAATATTTTTGAAAATACAACAAATTAGGATTCTCTATATAATAAAATTTTGAGATTTTATAAAATAAGGGAATGTGTATATTTAACATGAATGTAGTAAGTGAAGATAAATGTCAATCAAATGTTAAATTTATTGACTAAAAACATATATTTGATGATGAAGAATAAAAAATCTATAAAAAGAAAAGAAATTAGAGAAAAAATATTATTGTTGTAATCTTGAACATCATTAAGAAACAAGGAACTCCTTTTCATATAAGACTAAAATAGTGTAAATTGAGGAACCTCTCGTATCATAGAATGAGACATGAAAATTTGTTAAGGGGAGGAGAATGATAAATTGATACAATATATTAATGAAGAATTAGATCATATTTATAATAATCATGTTTTAGAATTTTGACCCCTCATCAAATGATAATAATTTCATTATAACCAAAATTTTGTTTATTAATATGATGAAGGATAAATGTACGAAAATACGAAATGAATATATTCTAGTTGAAATGCAGTAATTAGTAATTGTGAGAACCAAAAATGGATGATAGAACTTCTACTATTTCAATATTATAATCCATTAGAATAATTATAATAATGGATAAAAAAATTATAATGTATATCATATGTATGTGAAATGAATATTTTCGAATGGTGATCATAAAGAAAATGTTTTCATAGAAATACATGATTATTTCATAAATTATATTGATGGAATTAATGTTTTTACAGTAAAAAATGTCCTTTTATGTCTTGAAACACACCCCAATAGATTTTTACTAAAAATATGATGATTGTTTGAGGTAAATAGAGTTACAAAAAGGGAATTTTGACCACAATCTATATTCTAAATAGTTATCCAATAGATCACTAATTGTTATCTTCTATGTTGATGAAATAATATTTCATACTATAATGATATCCATTTTGAGGAGTTTACTCAGAACATGTAACAAACATTAAGATGTTCTTATTGGGTGATTGGATATAAATTTTTGGTTCATATGCTGAATTTAATTAAAACAGTACATTTATTCCCATGAAAAATATAATTTATTTATTTGAATGAAATTCTTCTAAAATATTATATATAATATTAAACTCTTATTTCATTTAGAAAAAATATGTGTACAGATTATATTGGAGGAAATATTTATTAAAAAGTGTTTATATTATTATTTGGATGATTTTTTATTTCATAGCTTCTTGACAAGATCTAAACTATACCATTACTATTGGTTCTCAATTTCAATGTGTCCAAATAGAATGAAAAAATTCTACATAATATTTGGATCGAATATATGTGAATTAAAAAAATACAAAATGGAAAAATATATTGGTGTAGAAAATATATGTTCATACCAGAAATTACTAATTCAAATTGGGTAGTTGACTGTATTATTTGATTATCCACATTGGATGCAGTTTTTATCTAGGATGAATGTTTTCTATAATGGTGGATTATAAATCAAAACATAGTTATAATTAATTTAGTATGATTGTATTATGTGGTAAGTATACATGCATTGAAATATTATTTATTGATACAAGTCTAGTCCAAATATTTTAAAATTGATACCAAAAGGCAATTAATCATCCTTTGTGGTAATAAATGTACAGCTGATTGATCTTGGATCTCAGTAAAAAAATTAGTTTATTGAAAATTGACATCATGTATTATTTTATTAATGATCAATATGATAATAATGAAATGTGAGGCTACATTTTATTAGTACCAAAGGAAAACATGCTGATATTATCACTTAATATATTCATATAGAGTGGTCTATTGATCAGAAAATAATACTATACATTTATTGTTTCCTTCTCACATTATCATATTTTTAAATATCCTCATTTAGATTTTTATTGGTTTCATATATGGGGAGAAGTAGTGATAGACCTATTGATAAACGTGGGGGTAAATTTATGATGTAAGGGGAAGTGATCAATTCCAATCCATATGAATCTTTAGACATTTTAATATGGTGAGACTTATAGAAATTAGAATTTGACTTGTAGATTTCTATATTAGGGTGATTTTATTTAGGTCAGATGGCCACACATACTTGTATCTAAATGGTATATTTCCCTCGTAAACATTACATTATTAGATTTTGTTGTGTAATATGCTTCTCAAAATAGATAGATAATGATTTTTTAACTCCATGTAATTTTTAGATGTTCTATCTCATATTTGAGTTTAATTTTTTGAGTTTAATGATTTTTACAACATATCTATAATGGTGTGATTAATCTTCCCATGGATTTTTTCATTTTGTTCTTGAGGGTTTTTATTTATTATCAACATACTAATAGATCATGAAAGTGTATTTAGATGAAATTGAGATGTAATTAAAAAAACTATATTTTTTTAAGATGTTAATGGCTTGTTTATGTGCATTAAAAGAAGTTATGCAAGTGTTTAATGTGATCTATAATTTTTTGGCTGATCATATGTCCTAGGATTCATGTGTGAGTCTCCACTATATGAATCTTAGTCATGGAAGAAGATGAGGGACCCCATAACAACACTCCATATTCTGTTCCTCAAAAAAAATAAAATAAAAACTATTTTAAAAACCATGTTATATTTATCAGGATATAAATTAATATATTATAGTTTTTAACGATTTTAAACAGTAAATATAAAAAAACATCAATCTCAATAATATATGTTTTTTTTTTAATAAATATTAGATTTATATGAAACACAATTTACAATACATGTGAACATTTATCCATAGTTAAACTCCACTATACTCCCTTGTATACTTGTTCGAATGCACACTGAAATTTATATCATTTGGAATGGAAAACATATAATATTGGTTAGCTAAACTTATCAATAAAGGAATAATATATAAATATACTGTCATGGGAAATATAATAAGTATATGATATATAATATAATTTAAGAAATATATTACATTGATAAAATAAAATAATAGTACTCCCTAGAAGAAACTATAAAAAATATTTAATATCATATGTTCATATAAAAAATAACCATAATAGTTGAGAAAAATGAGACAATAACCACAATATGATTAGTGTAACATTGTTATATGATACATAATGTGTCATGGAATAGGAATATAGAATTAAAAGTAATTCTATATAAAACATATGAAAAGGAATGAAAAAACATTGGGATAAAATTAAATCAATCCCACAAATTTTTTATTATCAAAAAATATGTATACACATCATTCTATGAACAAATAAAATGTCTGCATATTATTTTTTAAGCTGTAAAAATTTCCAAATTTTCATTTGTGGAAAATATTTACATGGTTTATGTTTTCAAAAATTAAATAAAACACCCACCCTTTTATTATTGAACAAAAAATATTCCAAGCTTTGTATTGAGAAAATAATATCATCACATAACATCATTACCTCATGAGATATAAATCCTTATCTAATGAATTGAATGGACATAAATGACCCCAACCATCTGTGTCCCGACTCGTCCCCCGTGGCCCATGTCGTGACTATCCCAAGCTCACCTTCCATAGGTCAGGGGCTGGTGACTACCAACAGAAGGCGTATTCCCAAAAAACGGGAAGGCGTTTCCTTTAAAACTTTACAAAAAAAAATTCTGAGAACACAATAAGAAGCAACTGTGAAGTAAACTACTGTAGTTAAAAGAAGTACTAAAAGTAAAAGGGGTCGGAATACAAGACCAACTGGAGAAGTACATGTACAAATGAAAAGTACAAAATAGCTGAAAAGGTGAAAAGATGCTCCTGGATAGTCCACCACAGATCCTACTGGATGGGTAGGTATAGATCACTATAAGTAGTCCCTACGCCGCGTCACACCTAATGGTCCACCTCTTAGCACCACCCAGTTCTGGCTCCCTCAGCCTTGATCAATGTCATACACCGTCTGCACAATAAACAACGAGGCATGGGTGAAACCCATGTAGTGGTGTGTATAACGATGCTCATGAGGGACCTCAAGACCCCATTAGTCTCTAAAAGATCCAAAAAGTAAAAAGAACAAAGCAAGAGATCAACTCTACTTAGGTATATTCCATACATATACCTAAGTTATCAAGATATACTCATCTAATACATTAGGGAAGTATACCACAAAGGTACAACCAATAAGGTAGAAGTACCAAACAAGTAACTCCACGAATATAGTACCATGAAGGTAAAAGACTTAGGTCAAAAGCGACATAGATAAAACCCGGTGTACAACTCAGAGAAACATGATTATGATGCTGACCGACACTTGATCACTATGAAAGCTGATAGCTATCCATAGATTATCTAGGCCTAGAAACAGGTAACATTTTCAGTCACAATGTAGAACACCTCAGCTACTAGAGAACTCCACCTCTATAGAGTACAGTGGGAATGCCGTGTCACACAGAGGCACATCACACTAACCTTGAACTGCTGTGGTACACCTCTCCATCACGTACCGTGGGTCTGCCGGGTCACACAGAGTCGCTCGCCCACGGTGGCCTACTGAGGAACTTTTATACATTGCGTTCCGTGGATTCTACCCACTGAGATCTACTAAGGTACTCCTCCCCATCATGTACTATGGTCGTTGAGTCACTCAGAATCAAAAATTCAGTAGTCGTTAGGTCTCAGCCAGTCTCAGGTTTCTGTACATAGAACGCTTGGGAGAACCACTTCCCAAACCATCGATCATATTTTTAATAGAACAAAGTCTCATGAAGAAGTATCCCAATTATTTGTCTTGTCACAAGGGTTACAAAATAATAGACTTCATGTCAACTGAACGCCCAGTTTGTGCGTTATTGGCATTTTAGAGCCGAGGGCCCAGTTTGATTCGGGTGCGATCCAACCTGGCCATACTCTAAGTTTCTATAAAACTCTCATGAAGTAAATAAAAATGACTGTCTCTCTCCAAGGATCCCAACGCCATAGATGGCTCATCAAACGGATGTCCGGTTCTCGAGATAAGGGCCTTTAATTGTGTCTTGGCATGGTAGGGCCCGAGTCTGCTCCGACCCGATCAGACACACCCGACCCAACCCAGTCTGGTCTAGGCCACGACGAACTCAGAGTACTGGGCCAAGGTCCGGCCTGACCCTCAAAAAGGGGTGGCCCACTAGGGCGGCACGACCCATGTAGGGTGGGGCCCGCAAACGGTTAGCCAAGCCCGTAGTGGGGTGATGCCTGACCCGTGTGGGGTGGGGCCCGCAAAGTGGAGGCCCAACCCACGGTGCAGAACGACCCTCTGGGCGGGGCCCCGCCCGCTGGCGGCGACCTGCTGGAGGGAAATCTGGACGCAATGGGCGTGGCCCGTAGTGCTTCTACCAGGAAACTCAGGGGAGCCACTCCACCGAGATCTAGGACGGGCAAATGTCGTTCATCATTTGAAGTGATTGCGCCATGTGGGTGCCATCCGATCGCCGTGCAACCTTCAGGAGGCGTGGGTTCCACCTTTTCTGCTATGGCTTTGGCTGCATTCTCCAGCCCACCGGTGGGGCATGATGACGTGCCACCCTTTCCTTCTGTGGCCGGCTGATGAGTCGGCCACCATCTCCATCTATTGAAGCTGACAAGTTGCAGCCCCTTTGCACATCGGCAGTGCGCAACGGCACACCGTGACCTCCTCTCGTGGAATGCATTGGCGTTTCGCCTCCTTTGTAGTCGATTGGTGCCATCATTCTGGAGGTCTTCCATAGAAGTCTCAAGGGTAACGTAGTTGCGGAGGGTTTGGGTCAGGTTCATTAGGCCCATGTGCTACATGTTAGCTAGTGATTAAAGGGAGGATAAAATGGGTTTAACAATTACTTGTATTAAAAAATAAACAAAACCCCATAAGGATACCCGGTATCAAACTCCCACAAAAAGAATGATTGCAAATCAACCCATTAGTGGATTGACACACGTTCTTCATAAAATTTTCAAGAACGGGGAAAAGGGAATCTTTTAAGAAAACATAAAATAATAAAACCCCCTACCTCAAAACATTGGAGAAAATGCCCTCTCTTGAAGGTGGATCATGTTCTTCATTCTTGTAGCTATTTCCCAACGATGCCACTCATATATCGCCCTTTGGTTCGCGGTTCAGTGTTGTCTATAACCTCCCATTGGGTTGGATCCGTCTTCTAAGGGTCCATCATTGCGGCGCTCCTTCGGCACTTTGTTGCATGGAGAAGTTGTGCTGATACCCCTCCCCAATCTCCACATATATAGAAGATGGGGAGGGTAAGTAACGACTTTGTAATTTAATGGGGCTCATCAGTTTAAAATCATTATAATTCACCAACAACGTCGTTACTTAGGGTTGGAAATTCAATACATTTATTGTCTTGACACATCATTGGCCCCACCAATGTGCTTGTCTATTGGAGAATATGAAATAAAATAACAAAATTATTTTATGTCATTTTTTAAAAAGTCACAAAACACAAATTTTTCTCTAGACCAACTGCAGTCAAAGTAAATCCCCTTAAGCAAATCTTGGTGTTGTGGATTCAATGGTGCCCTCAGATTTTAAATCCGAGCAATGGTTCAAAAGTTATAAAATGCAGCTCGTATGTTTACTGAACGTACCCGAAAAAATGTTCAATAAATTAATTAAGTTCACCCTCGACCCACACCGATGGAGTTTAGGATCTTCCTAAGGATAACACTCCCCATAAAACATAACGGTACCCTCTTATTTTTAATCTGAGTTACTGTTTAGATGGTATGAATATTACAATAAAATAATTGTCAATTAATTTATTTACAGCCAAAAACTAACTTTCACTGGTAGCCCGTGCCAGCCAATGTTAGTATTTCAATAAAGAAAGCATACCCTCACAAGTTCAGTGGTGATCTCGTATTTTTATTCTGAGATTCCATTTACGAGTTAGAAGCATTTGAAAAATAAAATAATTTAATTTAATTTTTTTATTTACAGTTATGCCATTTTTTTTTGTTTTCTCATAGGAGGCCCACACCGACTAAACATAAGTCACGCCTAGGTTTAAAATTACATTCTGAGTCTAACGATGCCATCATATTTATGATACAGGAAACCATTTAATATTTATTCCACATTATTAGGAAAATTTCTTACGCGTGCTAATTAAAGATTAACAAAACTTCGACTGATCATTATGGGCTCCTCGAGCCTCAGAATCATGTACCGCCAAGTTTCGCTATCTGGAAATAATCCGAAATAATTTTTAGAAAAATTGATAGGGAATTTTTGTGTCTTTACATTATCCTCAACTTAGGACTTTTCATCCTCGAAAGCTAAAATATTGACTAAGGAAACAAATGGGGATAATGGGAATGAATCTGAGCCTGCAGTTCCCATGTGTTCTATGAAAGGTTCCCATGCTGACAGCAAACACGCACCAGAGGTATCAATCACCCATAATGGACTTGCTCATGTCAATCCTCAATCTATTCTTGAGCCTCTGTAAATGTCGCCCCATCGTATCTATCTCGCCACGGTCGATAATGTCAAATGGATCATGAATGTACCCCCTCAGCTGCGATACATGGAAAATATTATGCACCCGGTGCATCTGTGGGGAAAGAGATGGATGATACACCACCTCACCCACTCTTCTGAGAATTTGGAATGGTCCGGTTAACTTTGTAGATAACTTTCCACCCCAATAAAATCACCCCAAACCACGTCAAGGTGAGACCCTTAGAAAGACATGGTCTCCCTCCTCGAAATCCAAAGGACTTCATCTCCCATCGGCATAAGACTTCTTCCACTACATTCTTCATCCCTATCCACCAGTAATAATGCTGGAAGTCTTGGTATGCCTTCACCACTCTAGGATGTACCACTAAAGGGGACATATATATCTCTTTCAACACCTCATCCCAAAGCATCACTAGAACTATGGGGTGTCCTCTAAAGAGGATGATGTGATCCTCACCTTTAGAAAATCCATTAGGCGACCATCCTAAGGATATCAGAGCACGTCTAGCTTTACAATCAATGTCCCTTGATGTGCCTCCTGAATTCGATGAAGAATTGGGTGAGTGACAGTAATTGACTGGATGTAAGATAATCTATCTTTGTCCACGTAGGATATCTGCAGTGCGACCAGTTGCTCTATCGCCTCACTCAGCAACTGCAGACTAGACCTCTTGCTCAGTGCATCTGCTACCACATTTTCCCACCCAAGAGTATATATTATCTCAAAGTCATAGTTCTACAGGAAAACTAACCATCACCAATTTCTCAGTTTTCAGTCTTTCTGAGAGAAGATATACTTGAGACTCTTGTGATCAGGGTAGACTATAAAACCATTGACCATTAAGTATTGTCGCCACATATTCAAGGCAAAGAACACTGCTGATAACTCCAAGTCATAGGCAGCGTAGTTCTGCTAATGCTATATCAGCTTTCGTGAGCCATAAATTATCACTTCTTACTCCTGCATCAGCACACACCCATGTCCGGTCCATGATGCATCGTAGTAGATTACATACCCAACACCCTTTTCGGGTAGCCTCAATATGGGGGAACTCATCAGTCTCCACCACATCTCTTGGAAACTCTACCGAAATCTCTCCATACATACAAATGGATTACCTTTCTTCGTTAATAGTGACAATGGTTCAGCAGCTCTGGAAAAGTTAGGTTCAAATCTCTGTTACTACCCATCAAAGGCAGAAGTCCCCCCCATCGAGGAGGTAAACCTGGAAACATCTTTTGAAAAGATTTCCCCACACTCTTCCACTCTTGTTGGGAACTAAAAACCCAAAAACTTCAACTACCACGAGGGTAAGGCTGGCTGACTCAGGAGTGTTCAGCTGCACCTTCTTATACATGAGTTTATCATGTGCTACATGGGTTTCCTTTTTCACCGACCAAGGAATACCCCATTCCAACATTGTAGATAAACCACAAACATTTTTCCGAATATAGTAAATTGGATTATGAACTTTGGATGTCCAAGACAAACCCAAACTAATGTCGTAAGGCCTCTAGGCTGCCACCAAGAGGTTCCAACCGAAACACTCACTTCAAGTGGAAGATCACACCATCAGGAAAACTGTGATTATCAAGTATTCTCCCAATGTAATCTCGAGACATGATGGTCAAGTCAGTAGTTTAACAAGAAACTATAGGTCTTGGACCATATTCATGGAAAGGAGGAATTATTGGTACCTATGTGTTTTAATACGGTATCTAGTAGTAGAAACAGACTGTACCTCTAATCATTCCTAGAGCCCTTGGGTCTCACTCCTTGACCACATGTAGCTACTCCCTTCCCATTTCCTCTAGCTCCCAAATCCTAGTGGGGACCAAAGGGGTGGAGGTTATAACATGTCGAAATGTACACCACCTCATTCTGCTCTCCATAGCTATGCTTCCACGTCTACAGCCCTGCAGATTCGTCTGTCCCTATCACATCGTCTTCCCAAAACATTTTACACGCCTACGCCTCTAAGACTGGTGCTAGTTTCTTAATTTCCTTTTCTAACATTCACTGGATATATCCTCTCATGCAAAGAACATTCAACCAAAAATGTTCTCTCTAGCATCCAAATATAAGTAGTAATGCATAGACGAATAGTGCTGGCTTAGATGTCTTTTATCACAGCTCGCTCGGAAGTCTTATCCCTGAAGCAATGATCGTATCGTTTTCATCATGTACCAGGATTGGTCAGAATGCCTCGATGAATATTCATATACTGACATGCCGTCCTGTCGAAGCTGTAGATGCTTTAGGGAACTCTCAGATACCTCCTCAAGCTAGTCCTTTGACAGTTGTGAGTCTGTCTCGCCTTGTAAACTCAGATTCATCTATCACTAAAACTTTTTCAACACGCTTAGTCGACATGCATCCTCTACTGGTGGAGCTGGTGGTAATGGATACCCAATGGGTAGTGGTGCTGCTGGTACACCACATAAAGGAGCTAACACCATAAGAGGTTCCTGAACTGAGGCATCATCACTCAGTGGGCCATTGTTGTGTACTCTATCAGGTATCCTAGATGGCAGTCTATGCGGCAAAATCCTGATAAGAAACAGGTTCCCTAAGGTTATTATGTTATACCTGGTGAGCTGACTCTAAATAAATAACAAGAAAAAATCATCAAAAAAACTCACAATCAGTGTTTCTGTGCACTGAGTCATAAATTAGAATTCAGGGTCCTTGTGTATGGATATGTCGGCCACCTCTCCAACAATGGATTCCCCAACTGAAAACAACACTCATAACAATTAACACAATTTCTACAGAAAAAAGATTAGAGTCCTGGTTGTTCTGTAGAACCGAACTCCTCTTATACCACTTTTTCAGGACCCGTCCTCTAGGGCCCGTACAGTGACTACCCCAAGCCCGCCTTCTATAGGCCAAGGGATAGATACCACCACCAAAAGGCTTATTCCCAAAAACGGGAAGGAGTTGCCTTTATACCTATAAAAACACATGGTCCAACAACACAACAAAAAGAAACTGTTAAGTAAACTGATGTAGTAAAAAGAAAAGCTGAAATTTAAAGTGTTCGGAATATATGCCCAAAAAGAAAAGTACAAGTACACATGAAAAGTAACAAACCCATAAATAGTTGAAAAGAATAACTTGGATCATCCATCATAGATCTAACCTTAAGGGTAGGTACAACTGATGATCAGTAGTCCCCATGTCGCATCACAACAAATGGTCCACCTCTGAGCATCGTCCAGTCCTAACTCCATCAGCCTCAATCAATGTCGTATGTCATTGGCACAAGACACAACAAGGTGTTAGAGAAACCCATGCCTGAGTGAGTATATTGATACTCAGTTGGGACCCCATGACCCCATAGGTCTCCTAAGGTTCCACAAAGGAAAAACCACAAAGCAAGAAATCAACTCTACTTTGGTATATTCCCATACATATACCTATGTTATCAAGATATTATCATCTCATACATGAGGGGTGTATACCACAAAGGCAACACTGTGAAGGTAGAAGTACCAAACAAGTAACACCACGATGATAGTACCATGAATGTAAAAGACTTAGTTCAAAAAGAGACTCAGATCAAACCAGGTGTACTACTCAGTGAAACATGGTTATAATGTTGACTTGCACAGGATCGCTATGAGTGAAGATTGTTATCCATGTATTCTTTAGGACTTGGAAAATGTAATATTCCCTGTCACAATTTTGAACACCTCATCTTCTGGATAACGCCTCCTCTATCGAGTGCAATAGGCATACCACATCACACATAGGGGCTTCCCACTAACCGTGAATTGCTGAGGTACTCCTCCCCATCATGTAACATGGGTCTATTGGGTCACACAGAGTGGCTCCCCCACCGTGGCCTATTGAGGTACTCCTACCCATCGTTTACTATGGTCGTCGAGTCACTCTGAGTAAAAAAGTTAACAGTCGTCGGGTCTCAGCCAGTTGCAGGGTTCCGTATGTAGCACGCTTGGGAGAACCACTCCCCAAGCCATAGGTCGTATTTCAACCTGCACTAAGTCGCAAAAATAAGAAAATCAATGATTTTTCCTGTCTCAAAGGTTCCAACATAACAGAAGACACGCCAACCGGATGTTCGGTCTATGCGTTATTGGCATTTCAGTGTCGAGGGCCTGGTTGGATTTAGGTGTGATCCAATCTGGCCGTACTCCAGTTTCTACAAAACTCTTCTGATGTATGTCAAAAGGACCTTCTCGCCCCATGTATCCCAACGCCATAGACGGCTTGTGAAATGGACTTCTGGTTCTCGAGATAAGTCCCTTTAAGCGTTTTTGGGACCGGTTGGGCCGGGGTCCGGTCGGACCCTGTCAGACCGACCCGGCCCACTGGGCAGAGGTCCGGCCTAGCCCGCAAAAAGGGGCTGCCTGCAAGGGCAGACCAACCCGTGTAGGGTGGGGCCCACAAAGGGGCATCTCAGTCCAAGGTGGGGCACAGACTGGCCCGGAAAGAGGTAGCCCGACCCTCGGCGGGGTGCAGCCTGTCCCTCGGGGCAGGGGCCAGCCGTGTAACGACCTGAAATTTTGAATAATTTCTTTTTTTTAATTTTGTTTGCTATTTTATTTTATACTCAAAAAACTATATTTTTTAATTAAATATGTGAGTATAATTAAATGCGACTATTGGGTTTCGACTATTATTTGACCTTTGGTCGATATGACTGTGGGAAACAAAACTCATATCATTAAAATTATTATTTTCAAGTACATGTGATTTTGGTTAATTAATATAGAAATAAGATTTTATAGCCTCATATGGTATAATCGGGCCATTCAAAACCCATCTGACGGAACTTGGGAAATTGGTAGCACCATTAGGCATTGCTTTGGACCAAGCCCAAGCTAAACATCATCATCCAATGCTTGAACATAATCGCCTATGTGAGAAGTTCATGATGATATAGGTCACTACTCGGTCAATGTTGGCCGAGCCGCCCCAAGATTCTATCACCTTAACACACCTTACACATAGGTCCTATACTGGTGTTATAAGGGGCTATGCAACGAGACCTTATCTGCTTTGTGTAATCCTTTAACATAAATAAAATTTTTATTTCTCATTGTGGTAATGTTAGTGAATTTCAAATGTCCAGATTAATATAGGATGTATATTATTGGTGAATTTTGGAAAAAAGGGGATATTTTAAAATATTTATGTAATCCTTAAATAATTAACTTTGTGAATTGATTTTCAAAAAAGGGTCTTCTACAATTGTGTTTAGTATGAAATTTATAGTGTAATAAAATCAACATAATATTTGGTGAATAGTAAATTATTAATAGTAATTTTGCGCTTATGAATAGTAATGTATCCAATTGGAATAGTAAACTCACTTAATAAAGTATTAATATAATTTAGGCATCTTGATTAGGTAATTTCATTTAATAAAATAAGCAATTAGCTGTTTCATAAATTAATAGATAAGTATTAGTTTTTTGGATGAATAGTGTATTTATTTAAAAATTAAATTAAAAATATTTAGAAAATTATTTTTGTAAATGGAGTTTATTTTTGAATTCAATGCATCAATATTAGGTTAAGGTGATTTTTTAGGATTTATCTGAAATGGTTAAATTTTTAGTGAATAGTGTTTTAATGTAAAAATTAGATATCTCATAGTTAGAAATTTATTTTCATAAAATGGTGTTCATTTTTTAATTCAGAGAATAAATATTAGGTTAAGGTGAATTTTTCATATTTTTTTGAAACAATTGAATTTTTGGTGAATAGTAAAAATAATGTTTTGAGTTTTAGGTGTTTAATGACCTCATTAATGTTGTAATAAGTATGTAATCATTTAGGAAGACTTATGAATAGTAATATATTCTTTTAGGTGTCCCAAGTGTCCAATACCATGGGAAAATACAATGGGCATGCCCATGGTTTTGCCAATACCCCCGATGAGGTGTCACTTGAAAATTAATAATTTATTCCTTCAATTCTCCTATAAACACCAAGACATTACCTCATTCATTTCATTTCCAAATCCTCCACAATGATGATATAGTCTCTTTACCTCCCAATGAGTCATCCTAAGGTTCCCTCAATCCTCGCAAGTCCATGACCATCAAGCTTTTGAAGTTACTCTTCAAGGTAACATAATCATTAACCCTCCTCTTTTAAGCTAAGACTTCCTATATGTTCTGTCTTCCAGTTTCCATCTTTTTATGTTGAGGGTATGTTCTTATATGTTCTCATTAATATCCATTTCATTTATAATTGTTGATATTCACTTTCCGCTCTCGTCAATTTGTTTTCTGAATTTTTAAGTGACGTCGTTTGCCTGCCGAATTTCTCATAAAAGAAATCACATCTTCTCTTTCCTTTCATGATTCCTTTTCATGTGGTATGTCGCTAAAATATCCATACCATGATATTATTATGTACCCATACTGTATTATCAATTATTTATGAGTGTTTTACCTTTTTCCCCTCTCGTTTCAATGTTTTCTAAAACCATGTTATATAGTTGTTATGCTGCAGAAATTTCGCATCAAAATTTCTATGTCTTTCTCTCCAGAAATTTTCTTGTTTTATTTATGTGAATACACATACCTATTTCTTTTTTATGGTTGTTCATAAATATATAATTATGATATATTCGTTTCTATAATTGATATACAAATAACCCTCACTCACTTTCCAGGGGATAAAAATCACATTGTGATCTTATTTTTAAGAACTCTTAAAACGTCACGATCTTGAAAAGAAACCCATTTATTTTATTTTCCATGGGTTATTTATGAAATGTTTGATTACGATCTATGTGGATCACATGAAAGTATATAAATATTAAGGGTGAATCCTGATAGTGATATAATCCATTGGGTAAAGAAATTAATCTTTAGAGATGACAAGTTTCACGATACCTTGGTGAATAACCTTGTTAAATTTTATGTCACCTCGGGGATAAACCTTGGTGATAATCTCCTGAATGTCTAAATGAAATGTTGTATCTGCATATTCATGTTATGATTTATGTTTTTATTATTATGATATTTCCCTTTCTCTATTTCTCATGTCTTCATATTTTTCATCAAGTTCTTATTGATATCACAAGTAAACTGATTCCCTTCTTTACCCATTATTGGGCCTTCAGCTCACCCTTTCCTTTGATGTATGTATTCACAACATGAGATGAAGTAATTTTACTTAGTATAAACATATGATGAAGCCTTACAAGTGGTTTAGAAAAACAATTATGTTGTTTTCAAGTATTATGTTCTTTATTTCCAAGACACTAGACTTTAAAGATCCACTGTTTGTAAAATGAAATGAAAAGTTATGTAATAAAAAGGCGGGATGCCGTTGTTTTGTATCAAAGGATAGTTTAGTTATTTATGGAATCTTGGATATGAAAACATTAGCAAGAACCCTATATAAAATTTTAAATATAAGAAAACATCCTGGTATTTTGGTGAGTATTGAGTAAGTGGTTTATCAAGAAAATACATCTATGCCTGGATACGAGCAAGTAGAGGTGACTCTGGCACATATGTACATAAGGGAAAAACCCGAAAACAAGGATTTGAGCTATAAATGAATGATAAATAGTACACGACAATGGGTCTTGCTTCACTCTTGGTTACGCCACTCCTGGGGGATATGTTTGGTTAATCACAAGCTTTTTGAGAATCATTATGAAGTAATTATAGGGAAATGTAATTGTCTAAGCATGAAGTTTTAAGACATAAAATCCTTTATAGTTAAAATATTCATAAATGAAATAAGTTTATCACTATGGTTTTATTCTTTTAGAAATGAAGGGAAATAGGAGGAACCATGCAAATGGTGACCACAATGGACCATGTGCTAATGGCCCTCTGATGTAATCTTGAATGGTAACATTCATGTGAATGATGGACCAATAGACACAAGTTATGTGAAGTAACTTGAATCAAGATGAGAGACTGATATAGCAGTTAAGATAACTACATTATGTTGAGTCCTTTATGCATTAGTGAACACCATACTTCAGTGGATCGACTGACCCATTGATTGCTGAGCAGTGGATCATCTCCATCGAGAAGATCGTTTCTGTGCTCCGCTGTTCAGAGAAAGAGACGATCACCATGGCAGACTATAGCTTAGAAGGAGAAGCTGATTAGTGACGGGAACTGATAAAAAACACAAGGAAAAGAGTGGAAGATGAATCTATGGAGAGGGAAGAGTTCATATGGATATTTTTCAGTAAGCATTTCCCTCATTCCATGAGAACAATAAAGGAGAAGGAGTTTCTCGAGCTGAAGCATAAGGAAAATGAATCTGTTTGATGCTACGAGATGAACTTCACAAGGCTTTCATGTTACACATCTAGTTCTTTCATGGATCCAAATTGTATGGTTGATAGATTATTCATTGGACTGAGACCTCATCTATGGAAGAATATAGCCAACTGAGACTATGACAACTATGAGGAGATCGTGCAGAGTGTGATGAATGCCGAGATGGAGTTTGGTGAGACGCAATGGTCTCATCAATAAATTGATGGATCCAAGCTTAGGGAGGACCTTTTATCTAGGAAGATAAGGAAAGAAAGTGCAATGTACCATGTGTAATAAATATGGGAAAATTCATTCCAGGAACTGCCTGCTCAGGAGTGGGAAATGCTACATGTGTGGAATAGATGACCATATTGTGAGGAATTTTCATAGTGAAGTGAAACCTCAACTTCCAGACACTAAAGAAAAAGGGAAGATGGTGCAGGCCCTACCTGATGTCCAGTGTATTATGTGTGGACAAGTTGGGAACTTTTCCAATCACTGTCCAAATCTGAGGGCAGTGGAGGGGAACCCCCATCAGCCTAAGAAAAGGCCAAGGGAGCAAGGCCATGATTTTTCTATCACAACAACTCATGTTGAATCTCTAAATGATGTGGTAGCTGGTACTCTTATTGTCCTCTCAAAGATAGAAAGTACATTGTTTGATTCTGGTTCTACGCTTTCCATTATTTCCTCCATGTTTGTAAATAATTCAGAATCTACCCCTGATTTTCTAAAAGTAGAGTTATCATTCAAGACTCTTGGTGGGATTATCCAAGAATCGTTGGTGTTTAGAAACTCTAGTATTTACTTTTGTGAGAACAATATTATCACAAATATAGTAGTCATTACCATGCTTGAGTTTGAAATTATAATAGGGATGGACTGACTCTCAAAGTATAATGCAATGACCAAATATAGGACCAAGGAAATATCATTAGTCTTGAATAGAAAACCTACAATTATCTTAAAAGGAGAGATATCTCAACCTGATATTTGTTTATAAGAACCCCCTATATCCTTCTTTATGGAGTTGATTGGTGAAAAAGAAGAAGGATATGAGAGTTTAAGGATATAAAATGTCCTCATCATCCAGGAATACATTGATGTACTTCCTGAGGAGTTACTTGGACCACCCCCCAGAAAGAGAGGTAGAGTAATCCATTGAACTCGTACCTGGATCTCATCTGATATCAAAGACCCCCTATAGGATGTCAAATGTGGAGCTAGAGGAATTAAAAAAATAACTCCAAGATCTTTTGGAGAAGGGGTTAATCTGACCGAGTGTGCCTCCTTGGGGAGAACCAGTTCACTTTTTAAAAAGTAGGATAGATGGATGCAGCTATGCATTGATTATAGAGACTGAATGGGATCACAGTGACAAAAAATTCCCTCTTCTAAAATTTTATGAATTATTTTTCCAACTTCATGGTTATCAATTATTCTCTAAGATTGACCATCGGGCTGGTTATCATCAATTGAGAGTTAAGAAAGAAGATATTCCAAAAACTACCTTCCGATCAAGATATGGGCATTATGAGTTTGTTGTTATCCCTTCAGAATAACTAATTCACCTTCTATTTTTATAGATATGATGAATATAGTCTTTATGGAATACCTTGAAAACTTTATGGTAGTTTTTATTAATGATATTCTGATATATTCCAAAATTCGCGAGGAGTATGAAGATCATCTCAGGGTTATTTTGCAAACTCTATAGAAGGAGAGGATTTTTGGAAAGTTCATCAAATGTGAATTCTGGTTACAACAGGTTTCTTTCTTGGGGCACATTGTCACCAATGAAGGAAACAAAGTTGAACCTGCACAGACAAAAGTTTTAGAGGTGTGGCCTCAGCCTACAACAATAAATGTGATTCGAAGCATCCTTGGATTAACATGATATTATAAAAGGTTTGTGAAAAACTATTCATGACTTTATAATCCATTAACCAAGTTAACTAGAAATGGTGTCAAGTTCATATGGACAAAGGAGTGTGAGTAATGTTTCCAAGAGCTGAAGAAGATATTGGTTACTGCACCCGTGTTAACTCTACCCTCAAGTAAAGAAGGATTCATTATTTTTAGTGATGCATCTCTCAAAGGGATTGGGTGTGTCCTCATGAAAAATGATAAAGTCATTGCTTATGCATCTCGACAGTTGAAGACTCATGAGTAGAACTATCTTACGCATGATCTTGAGTAGGCAACGATCGTTTTCACTCTGAAGATATAAAGGTACTATCTTTATATTGAGAAATGTGAAATATACATAGACCATCCAAGATTGAAGTATATTTTCACACAAAAGTAATTGAACATGAGACAAAATAGATGGTTGGAGCTTCTTAAAGACTGTGATTTTACAATTCATTATCATCCCAGAAGAGCAAACAATGTTTCTGATGCATTAACCAAGAAAGACCCAGTTGTTCTTTCCACGATGAGGATTCAAAATGATCCTTTGATCAATGACATAGTAAAGAAGGAAATAGGAATTATAAG
The DNA here is from genome assembly GCA_963277665.1 of Viscum album. Taxonomy (NCBI): domain Eukaryota; kingdom Viridiplantae; phylum Streptophyta; class Magnoliopsida; order Santalales; family Viscaceae; genus Viscum; species Viscum album. The sequence continues at coordinate 471,645,815 of OY728141.1, read as the reverse complement.
GGAAAGGACATCATCAACCCTTACCCAAATGATTTCTCAACCATAATTACTAGATAAGATCATGAAAGCTCAAAAACAAGATCATTCATCATAGAAGATGTTTGAAGCTGTGAATGATGGTATGTTTCCTGAGTTCAATATTTATCAAGAAGGTGTGTTGAAATTTTGTACAAGACTATATATTCTATCTATTCTGGAAATAGGGAAGGAGTTGATGGATGAAGCCCATAGTTTTACTTTCTCTATACATCCTGGATGCAGAAAAATGTATAGGGACCTTCGTGATCAATTTTGGTGGGATAATATAAAAATGGAGATTGCTGACTACACTTCAAGGTGCCTGGTATGTCCGCATGTGAAGGTAGAGTGACAACTTCCTAAATGGGTATTGTAACCACTACCCATACCAGAATAGAAGTGGGGCGATATCACTATGGACATCGTCACTAGTCTCCCGAGAACTTCTATAGGAAACATTGAGTTATGGGTTATTGTGGACCATCTCACTAAGACATCCCATTTTATCTCCATCCGGGAAGATTTCTCTCTTGATCAACTTGCTAGAATTTACGTGATGAAAGTGGAAAATATATATGGAGTTCCACTTTTTATCGTATCTGATCGTGATCCAAGGTTCACATCCAAATTCATGAGAAGTCTTCAACATTCGCTGAGCACTGAATTGTATTTCATTACGGCCTATCACCCCCAAACTGATGGCCAATTTGAAAGGACTATTGAAACACTCAAGGACATGCCGATAACATGATAAATGGAATTTTAAGGACGATGGGATCAACATCTCCTATTAGTCGAGTTCTCTTACAATAATAGCTTCTAATTAATCATTCAAATGGAAACCTATGATGCTCTATATGGGAAGATATTTAGAACTCCTACTTGTTGGCATGAAGTTGGTGAGAGAAATCTTCTAGGGCCTGATCTTGTGCAATAGATGAGAGAAAAAGTCCATGAATCCAACAACTCATTATAGCTGATCGGAGTCGGCAAAAGAGCTTTGTGGACAACCGTCTAAGGGAAACAGTGTTTGATGTTGGTGACAAGATCTTTCTTCAAATTTACCCTTGGAAGAGATTCATGAGGTTTTGGAAGAAACGGATGCTCAGCCCTAGGAACATTGGCCCCTTTGAAATCCTTGATCGCGTAGGAACAGTGGCCTATCGGCTTGCATTAACTCCAAATCTAGAACATGTTTATGATGTATTCCACATATCCCTCTTGAAGAAGTATATTCATGACCCTTCAAATGTACTAATCCTAGAGGTGGTTCAACTGGAACATAACCTCTCTTTTGAGGAGTAACCTGTAGAGATATTGGATCATAGAGACAAGGTTCTACGCAACAAGACTACCCACCATGTCAAGAAGCTATGGAGAAACCCCAATTAAAAAGAATCCATGTCTGAACTAGAGGATTCTATGAGGTAGAAGTACCCACACCTTTTCTTTTCTAAGGGTTGGAGTTAAAATTTATGGGGTGAAATTTCTTAAGGGGGGAAGAATGTAACGACCTGTAATTTTGAATAATTTTTGTTTCCTAATTTTGTGTGTAATTTTATTTTATACTCAACAAAACTATATTCTTTAATTAACGAAGTGAGTATAATTAAATGAGAATATTGAGATTTGACTGTTATATGATCGTTGGTCAATATGACCATTGGAAACTAAACTCTTAACATTACAATTATTGTTTATAAATTCAAGTGATCTTGGTTAATTAATACAAAAAGAAGATTCGACGGCCTCATCCAACAGACTCGTGCCATTCGAATCCCATATGATGGAACTTGGGAAGAAGGTAGCACCATTGAGCTTTCCACTGGACAAAGCTCAAGCTGAACTTCATCTTGTGAAGGATGAACAGAATCACCTACGGGAGAAGTTTAAGCTGATAGAGGTCACTACATGGGAAATTTTTGCTGACCTGCCCCAATATTCTGTCACCTTAACACACCTTACACATAGGTCCTATGCTGGTGTTATAAATGGCTATGTAACGAGACCTTAGCTACTTTGTGTAATCATTTGATATAATTTTTTTTATTTATTCTTATGGTATTTTTTGTGAAATTTAAATTTTCAGATAAATATAAGATGTATATTATTGATGAATTTTGGAAAAAAATTGATATTTTAAAATATTTATTTAAACATTAAATAATTAACGTGTAATGATTTTCTAAAAAAATATCTTATACAGTCTTGTCCAGTAAAAAATTTACTTTCTAATAAGATCAACATAATTTTTGGTTAATAGTAAATAATGAATAGTAATTTTGCGCTTATGAATAGTAATGTGAACAAATGGAATAGTGAACTCACTTAATAATGTATTAATATAATTTAGTCACCTTGATTAGGTAATGTGATTCAATAAAATAAGTAAATAACTATTTCATAAATTATTAGTTAAGTATTAGTTTTTTGGATGAATAAGGTTGTTTTTTGAAAATTAAATTCAAAATATTTTGAAATTTATTTTCATAAAATGGAGTTCATTTTTTAATTCAGAGCATCAACATTATGTTGAGGTGAATTTTGGGGATTTTTCTGAAGTAGTTGAATTTTCAGTGAATAGTTGTTTTTCTTTAAAACTAAATATCTCATAATTATAAAATTATTTTCATAAAATGGATTTCATTTTTGAATTCTGAGAATCGATATTTGGTTAAGATGAATTTTTGGGATTTTTCTGAAACAGTTGAATTTTTGGTGAATAGTAAAAATACAGTTTTGATTTTCAGGTGTTTAATGACATCATTAATAATGTAATAAGTATGTAATAATTCTGTTCGACTTATTAATAGTAAGTTATACTATACAGTTTCCCATGTGTCCAATACCATGGGAAAATACCATGGTCAAGCATGTGGTTTTTCCAATACCACCGATTAGGTGTCCCTTGAAATTAATAATTTATTCTCTCACTTCTCTTATAAATACCAATCAATTTCCTCATTCATTAAATTTAAAAATCCTCCCCAAATATGTTTGGGTCTTATTAATTCTTAAATAGTCCTCTCAAGGTTCCCTTAGGCCTCCCAAGGTCCCAAACTTCATGCTTTCAAAGTTACTCTTCAAGGTAAGAGAATCTTTCACCCTCCGCTTTTAACCCATGAATTTATTTATGATCTGTCTTCTAGTATCCAACCCTTTATGTTAAGGGTATGTTCTTATATGTTCTAATTACATTCCATTTAATGTCTAATTGTTTTGAGACACTTTCCACTCTCGTAAATTTGTTTTATGAATTTTTAAGTGACGCTGTTAGGCTGCAAGATTTCCGTAAAAGAAATCGTAATATTTATTTTCTTTCATGTTTCATTTTCATGTGATATGTCATTAAAATATCCATAACATGATCTTATTATGTATTAATACTGTATTATTAATTATTTATGATTGTGTGACTCTTTTTCCCTATCATTTCAATGTTTTGTAAAACCATGTTATATAGTCGTTATGCTGTAGAAATTTCGCCTCAAAATTTCTATCTATTTCTCTACATAAATTCTCTTGATTTATTTATGTCAATACACAAACCTATATAGTTTCTTTGGGTGTTCAGAAATATATAATGATGATATATTTTATTCTTTAATTAACATACATATAACCCACACTCCCTTTCCATGTGTTATAAATGACATAATGATCATATTTTTAAGAACTTTTAAAACGTCATGATTTTGAAATGAAACCCATTTCTTCTATTCTCCATGGGTTATTTATGAAATGTTTGATTATGATCTATGTGGATCACATTAATGTAAAGATATATTAAGGGTTCACCTTGATAGATCTCCAACGCATTGGGTAATGAAATTAATCTCTAGAGATGACAAGTTTCATGATACCTTGGTGAATAACCTTGGTAATTTTTATGAAACCATAGGGATAAACCTTGGTGATATGATCGTGAATTTATAAATGAAATTTTGTATCCGAATATTCATGTTATGATTCATGTTCATGTTATTATGATATTCCTCTTTTCCATTGATCACGTCTTCATATTTTTCATCAAGTTTTTATTGATATCACTAGTAAACTGATTCCCTTGATTACCCCTTACTAGGCTTTCTGCTCAACCTTTCCTTTGATGTATGTCTCCGGGATATTAGATTTAGTAATTGTACATAGGATAAACCTATGATGAAGCCTTACAAATGGTTTAGAAGAATGTTTTATGTTGTTTTAATTTATTGTGTTCCTGATTTCCAACACACTAGAATTTAATGATCTTATGTTTGTAAAATATAATGAAACGTTTTGTAATAAAAAGGCGGGATGACATATGCCAGTCATGGGGCCCATAGGAAGGCGGTCCAACCATGAAGGGTGCAACCCATAGTGCTTCCTCTTGGAGACTCGGGGGAGGAACTCCCCTGAGATCCCAAACGGCCAAAGGGCATTCGGCCTTTGTAGCGGCGATGCCACGTGGGTGTCGCCCAGTCGCCGCGGAACCCGCCGAAGGCGCCGGATGTGCCTCCTCTACCATGTCATCAACCACAGTCTTCTGCTCACAGGAAACACACGACGGCATGCCACCCTTCCCTTCCTCGGCTGGCCAACGAGCCGGCCACCTTCTCCATATGCAGCGGATGACGAGTCGCGGCCCATTTGAACACCTGCAGCTCCCAACGATGTGCCACACCTCCTCCGTAGCCAGCCATTTTCAGCTGCTCCGATGTCTAACATAGATTCATGTCAGATCCTCCTCTCGTGGTGTACATTGGTGTGTTTCCTCCTTTTTAGTAGTCTGGTGCTTCCACCCAAGCGTCTATCACGGAAGGCGCAAGGGAAACAAAGTAGCGGAGGGTTTCAGCTGGGTTTGTTAGGATCACACCCTCTGCGTAAGCTCGTGATCAAAGGGGTGATAAAATGGCTTTAACAATTTCTTGTATTAAACAACAAACAAAACCACCCAAGGATACCATGTAACAACCTCCCATAAAATGAATGACTCATGGATCAACCCGTTAGTCGGTTGACCCGCGTTCTTCATATAATTATCAATAACGGGGAAGATGGAATCTTTTAAAGAAATGTAAATGAATAAAACCATTTACATCAAAATGTCATAAAAAATGCCCACACTTGAAGGTGGATCGTGTCATTCCTTCCTGCAACTAGTTCCAAACGATGTCACTCATACTTCACCCTTCAGTTTGTGGTTCAGTTTTGTCTGCCCCCTCCCAATGGGTTGTCTCCTTCTAAGGGTCGAGCGTTGCGGTGCTCCTTTAACACTTCATTCCTTGGAGGAGCTGTGACGATACCCCTCCCCAAGCTCCAAATATATAAAAAACAGGTAGGGTAAGTGATGAGGTCAGAATTTAATGTGGATCATCAATTAGTAAGCTTCCTAATTCCCCAACAACGTCGGTACATAGGGTTGGTAGGTCAAACCATTTATTGGCATAACACATCACTGGACCCAACCATTGGATTGTCTGTTGGATGATATGAAACAAAATAATAAAATTATTTTATTTAATTTCTTTTGAAAAGTTGAAAAACTCAACATTTTATAAGGACCTACTACTATAAATGTAAAGCCACCCGAAATTGAATCTCGCGTCTACAGATTCAACAATACCCTCATATTTTAAATCCGAGCAACGGTTCAAATGTTAGAAAACGCCACTCACTCGTTGACTAAACGCACCTGAAAAAAGATCAATAAATTTTTTATGTTCACCCTCGACTCGCACCGGTCGAGGTTAGGATCCAAATAAGGAGAACACTCCCCAACGAACAATAAAGTACCCTCGGATTTTCAATCCGAGATACCATTTAAAAGTTATAGATTTTACAATAAAATAATTTTCACTTAATTTTTTTATTTATGGCCAAAAATTGACATTCAATGGTGGATCGTGCTGTCCAATGTTAGTATTTTCCTAAAGAAAACATACCCCCACAAGTTCAGTAGTGCATTTTTATTTTTAATCCGAGTTACCGTTCATGAGTTATAAGCCTTTAAAAAATAAAATAATTTTATTTAATAATTTTATTTACGGTGATGCCAATTTTGTGTTTTCTCTTATGAGGCTAGTGATGACTAAACCTAAGACACACCTAGGGTTAACCCTCCATTCTAATCGCAATGGTGCCCTAATATTTCTCATCGGGAAACAATTTAAGAGTTATTCCACATCTTCAGGAAAACTGCATACGCGTGCTAATTAAATCTTATCAAAACTTCGATGGATCATTCCAGGCACCCCGGGACCCTGAATCGCGCGCTGTCAGATTTCATGGTATCCACATAATACCAAATAATTTAAAAAACATTATATTGAATTTTTGGATCTTTAAAATCAACATATATGAATATGGGATCCAAATGAAAATGATAATATAAACTATCATTAAAAAATCAAGGAAAGAAATTATATTCCACATCATTTATAAATGGAATCACATAAAATTTCTTCAAGAATTTGTTGGTTTTATAGAATATGTAAACTCACCCAAAATGAGTATTTAATAAATTAATTTATAAGTTTTTTATTAAAAAACCCAATGTTTTTATATCTTTTTATCATATGCAAGAAAATTAATTCAAAATCGTAAAATTATATTTAATTAAAAATCATCAAAAATATTATAAAATATGAAGCCTCGATTAATTTTTTTAAAACCATATTTTTTTAGAAATGGAAATAAAAACATATTTTGATATTTTTTTAGATGGTTACTAATAAATAATATTTTGAAATATATATATTATTTAATGTAAACTAATAGTTGAAGAAAAAAACTACCACCATGAATGAAAACAAAACCATTCAATAGTTTAAGAATACCTTCATTGAAATACCACTTTGAAAAAATAGTAAAAAATTTATTTAAATTAGTTTAAGTGAAATATATATTCCAAAAAATATATTTCAGTCTCTATATAATAATGTAGTAAATGTGTGAAAATAGAAGGCACATAAATGGGCGGCAACAAGCTTACTTGGGAAAGATGTGAATTATTCAAAAAACTTTTATACTTCAATTAAAATGAAATTTATTATGAATATATTTCAGAAGAAAAAAATCATTTTTTCATCAAGGGGAAAAAAATAAAATGATATAAAATTTTATATTTACATAATCCAATAATAGATAAATTAATTACCTGATGAAACATCATAAATCAACGAAATAAGGCTTGGGTTATTAATATCCATTATATAATTAGTATATCCATTATTGAAATTCGATGAATTATAAAGTGGTATGGATTTTTAAATGGAATCAATTTCATAAAAAAGAGTTACAATCTCACTAAAAGGAATTATATACCACCCATTTTAAGAAATAATTTAAGAATATGTCACATTTCTCAATGAAAGTGAGTTTTGAAAATCACAAACCATTACTTTTGACATACATAAAGGTGATTTTACTTCATGTACAACAAAATCAACCCCATTATTAAATTATTATAGTACCTTATTTATATATATATATATATATATATCCATATATACTCTTTAATAATAATATGTATTTTATAAATTTTTTATTTATAGTTTATTTTTATCCTCATATGTTAGGGATATTGTTTGTTTCATGCTCATAAAAACATGTCAATGTATTTCCCTATTAATTGATAACGTGTTAATAATTCCACTTATCCAAAGAAATTTATTATATGATATATAATTTTTAATAATTTTGTAATTTATATTACATGGTAATATTTTTTTGATTTGTAAAGATATATTTTTAAATGACCTTATTTTGGTGATTTATGGAAAATAAAAGTGACTTATTGGTAAAAAAATAAATATGTATCTTCCCATTATAAAAAAATGTTTCATTATTAACCTCAAATATAAAATTTTATTTTATTTTCATAATTATGAATGATTTAAATATACGTCATTGTTCTTGTATGTGGTTAAAAAACAATATCATGTTATTATTGATTAGTGTGTATTTTTAAGAAAGTTATTTTTTTTGTAATAATTTCATTTTTATAAATTCATAATAATAAAATTTTCGATATGATTATAATTTGGATATTTATATTTTGAAAGAGTTATATAATAATAATGTAATTGCGAAATGGAAAAGTATATATATCACTTCCCAAAGATAGTAATCCACACATACATTCATATGATGTTTTTATATTTTGAAGAATGTGAGAAGTATTGTTGATGATTTTTTTATTATATGATATAAATAACATATCAGTTCGTTAAATATAATTTTTTACAATCATTTTATAGTGGATACAAAAAATATATCATTTCACTAAATGAGAAGGTAGTTTGCACATATACATGAACAATATTTTTCTTATTCCAAGGGAAATGTGAAAATGTAACAGGTCAAGACTCAATCTATCAGATATAATGATAATAACATAACATTTACATTTCAATATTAATACCAAAAAAGATACAAAATTTTATCATTCCAAAACATGCATCATCAAATGGAAATAGCTGATCACTTAGGTAAACCTAGATACTTTTAGCTATTGTGTTATTCATAATAATGAAAATTTATAGATAAAAACTTGGATGCATAATAATATTTTCTCTAGAAGTCTTAATAATATCAAAAAATCTTCCACATATATTTTAATACTCTTACACATTAGAAACATATAATATTTCTTCATAACCTAATGAAAATGAAATATAAGAAGGATTTTCTCAAATTCCTAACCAGGGAAAATATATGGATCAATATTTGGATGTACCCAGTTTGAATATGATGAGAATAATGTATATAATGACAAATCAAATTCCATGATAATTATATAATAGAAATTATACCCATAAAAACATGTACCACCGAACATTTTAAATCGACTAATTATTTTTAATTGGACAGAGTCATGAGAATCTATAATCATGATCAATGTGTATCGATCATGATTATTGAAAACTCATATAAATAATAATGATAATTTTTTTTTCATATCATAACAAAATCATCATATAAATTTTACTATCACTCTTAAAAATGTATTAAAAAATATTATATTCATATGAAAAAATTATTCGTAGAAAATGATCAGTACCTAATATATTAGAGAGATATAATGAAGGCCCTATAAATGGGTTATAATGTTACCATATGTCATTATTTCAAAATATGACCACCTAATAATTGTTTGTAATTGATAAAAACATCATAACAAACAATTTAAATGAACTATAACATTAAGATAGTACATAGATCATTCATTTCATTATAAAAAAGTAGAAAATGATTAATCATACCATAGGTTTATTATTTGGTGGGAGAGGAATCAATTCGATGAAAATATCTTTGAAGGCATCATAATCAATCTAGTTAAATAATAAAGACTATTTCTTTCAAAAATATACCTAGTAGATCATATATATAATTTTTTTATCACTCTTGAATAAAAACACTATTAAAATATCAATAAAAATATTAGTGAAGAAAATACACTTTTTATTATAAAAAACACTCTTAAAGACTGAAACATCAAAAAATATTGTGAAAATCCTTTTCATTAAAAATATCCTTGAAATAATAAATGTTTATATTATATGAAAATAATTTTAATTATGGTGGAAATATTTGTTCACGATGAAAATGCTAAAAACAATCACTTCAATATTTTGTATTGTGAATCAATATTGAACCCGACAAGAAATGTTAACCAATTTAATTTAAATTACATATAATATAATATAATATATCTAATAATGACTCTTAAGGAAATAATTTATTTTTGTAAAAGTATATTTCTAAATAACATTTAAAAAACATGTGCATGTACAAGATAAAATCTTTATCATAAAAAATGCTAGATTTGTAAGAGAGACAAATAAAATCCATGATACATGTTTTATAAATATGTGAGGAAATAGGCTCTAAAATATCAATCCTAATTTATTACCATGGGGTTAAAAGTGATTTTGTTCATGAAAATAATAATATATTGTTACCCCCAAAGTGACATTGAACATAAAAAATCCGAAAAATGAGATTTTGACCTGAAGCCTTTACACCTTCAGTGGATTTCAAAATCACAATTAATTGGAATAAAGAATATGAAATAATTTTGAAAATACCATGAATTATATAAAATAATATATCAAAATTAATTTATATTAAATTATTTATATCATTGAAATAAATCATAATTCATAAACTAAGACATGTCTCATGAAAATGACATTGAGGAAAATATAATTGTCACAAAGGTCATATCATTAAATTGAGAATTAATAAATGGAGATACGAGGTGTCATAAATTTAAAAACATATAATACATTTTGAAATAAATAAATAAAAATTTATATTTCATTATGAACATAAATTTGGCATAATATATAAAATTATTTTGTAACATAGCCTATTGAAATGAAATTGAGTTATGAAACCCATATCACTTATAAACATTCATGTAAAAATCTGTTGTATTAACGAATTTGAATTTTAACCACAAATACCATGAATTATGATGTATTTATTATATATCATGTAAAATGGGTATCATATACACCATATATAATATGTTATGTGTAAGAAAATATTTTATGAATCAATAAATTAAAATTCCGATAAAATTCCTTACATCGAGCATATAATTTATATACATGTCATTTAATGAAACAATAAGCAACATATTTCTATTATATGATTCCAGAAATACAATTTATTATTTAAATAATTTATCTTTAAGCCATTTATTTCATTTTAATTAATTACATATGTAGATAATTAATTAGTTAAATCCATAATGGGTGTTTCGATGATGATACTTTCATAATTTCGAAATTATTTCGATGGGAATAGTTTGGATAATGAGGTCATTAGTCCATCATAATTATAAAAATAACAATGAATCAATTATATTCATTTACATTATTTACACTCGTTAAACCAACATTTAATGTTGGTTATGAAAAGTAAATTATGATACAGGCATAGAGATGGTAGGTTTTATGTACACAAGAGTAACAAATCCATTTATGAAAAAAAACATGAAAGATAGAATTTAAGTGTTATTTTTTACATTTAAAATTTATAAATATATAATTAACAACACATAATCTCTGTAAATACTTTATATATTCCATACATGGGATGCGTTGATGAAATATGAATCAGATCACTCCATGAAGGTGGTAGTCCACATTTATGCATAAATGATGTTATCATATTTCAATGGATTGAAAGGTTAGATATTAGATGAAAAATTATCTTCCCATATTGATAATAATGTCATGTAATTAATATATATTCATAATATACGTAATTTTAATCAACCATGAGATTTGGTGGGGGAAAAAATTACATCACTTAGTGAGGTGGTAGTCATCTATAAACAAAAAAATAGATTTATTCACTAATTTATGGAATAAGATAACAATATAGGTTCATCAATTAACATTATAACTTCTCATTTTATGTATGAAAAATATTTTATTATATAATAATATTTAAAAAATATTTTATGGATGTTGATGACAAATAGAACTATAACATTTTGTTAAAAGTTATACCTCTCCTTTGAACAACACCTATTTCCTTACAAATTATACGATATAATGTTGTTACTCCTCAAAATCTATGACCACTAGAACAATAATATGGATGTTATGAAATTATTTTTAGTGACTTTTTTGTCTAATTCGATCAGGAATTGTAAAGTGAATTAGATATGAGGTTCTATTTTATAATAGAAGGGAGACAAATTCCTGGAAATTAGAAAAAAATAGATTTTTTTTCATAAGAAAATTTATATTAATTGATTTTATTATAATATACTAGGAATGTGATTCTAAATACTCTATTATCAAAGATTTTGTATAATTTTGGTGATTTTTTCACCCTTATCTCCTTGTTTTAACCCTGTAAAACCTTTTGACAATCACTATGACATCACTATTTTTACTCTTTATGGGTCATTAATGTTACTATAAATAGACAATGGTTGATAAATTCAAATATATAACATTCAAATTTATTAATATTTTATTACTATTAATTTTAAGTCAGTATATAAAATCATTCTTGTATTAAAATATTAATAATGTCAATTTTTTGAAATTCATATATGTAATAATTTAATATGTGTCTAAATCGTGCCAAATAGTTTCAAAATGACATGGATTCTATTACAATGATAAATTGGTTCAAAAAATTAATTTTATCAAATAATGATAAGTTTATAAATTATTTTAAACATTATAAATTGGTTAACTCTTCGTTTAACTTTTTTCCCCTTAACTATGGTAAATAATATATTATTAAAAACGGTTATAATTTCTGTTGTATGTTTAAAATTGGATCATAAATGTCCAGGGAATGATTTTTTCAACCATCTATCATCATAATTTTTCATTTTCATGTTTTTTATATCAAAATAATATTAAATATTATACTTTTCATGATATATAATAAATATCATTTTATGATATATTCACATTATACGACATTGAATAACAAAATGAATGAAATGTAATTAGAAACTATTAATTTTACTGAAATACAATATGTTATATTTTTCTTCAAGATTCATCAAAAAAAATTACATCAGAAAAAAATTTACTTTTATATTTTTTAAAGTAATTTACATAATATTTCTATTACTCACACAAGCACTAAATTGGTGTTGTTAAAGCCTTTAAGGTGATAATTTAATCACAAAAAAACAGAAAAATTGGATATATTCATTAAAAAATTATTTTTATTCCTTTTTATGTTTTTTGTTAGTTCAATATTTATACTTATTTACAAAATTGTCATGAAATCATATGTTATATGTTTTTTTTGACTTTTTGAGCCTTTGAGAAGAATTGCACAATAATTTGGGCCAGTCATTTTTATATTACCCCAAAATGATAATATATCCATAAAATATATAAATAAAACTATATTATTATTTAAAATTCCAGAAAATGAATCTCACTTTTTATATTTAATATATTTGATATCAATATTTACTTTTCAATTGAGACTCAAGCACCGTGTTAGCCCTGAAAATGTATTTCCAAATATTCATGAAATATATAATAATTTATATTATCTAAATTTTATTTTTAGTATATCTTTATTATATTATCTCAAATGATTCTTTTAAAATGTTTCATATTTTTTATATCAAATTTTTTACTTCATGATATTTTAAAAGATACTTTATTTCCTAAAATCTATATTTTTTACGATTCACTATAAATTCATCTTCATCCTAAAAAATATCAAAAATTCATTCTAGAAAAAATTATTTTTTGGATTCTCAAAATGAACTTTATTTTTTTATTTTCAACCGATATATTTTGAATATATTTATTTTAATATAAATGCATAACATGCTATTAATTATATAAATCAAGAATGTGGTTTATCCAAGAAAAGCTTTATATTAAAAAATTATGTAGAAATATAGTTCATAATTAATTATTTTGACTAGTATATAAAAATTATTCTTTTCTTAATTAATGATAAAATTCAAAGTAAAATGAGTCTATAAATTGAACAAAAATGACAAATTCATAAAAATCAAAATTATTTCGTTTTTAATTTAAAATATATCTTCTCAATCATATAATTTTTATTAGAAATAAATTTATTACATATAAATGCTGATTTAATTTAAATAATGGGCTTGAAAGCAGGAGAATATGTTCGTTACATAAATGATAAAAATATAATCTCTTTTTAAACTTTTTAAAATATAATCAAAAGTGATCCATATAGAAAATTTTAAGAAATTTATTTTCATATAAGTTCAATTATTAGGTGGAATCCATATATATTTTTCAAAAAAAATTCATAAAATTTGTTTACAAAACATTCATATGGAAGTGAAATATTGTCGATAAAAAATAAGAAGGAAGATCGATATATATTACAGTCATCATTTTTTATGTTTCATTTATTATTTATGAGGTAAAATGAAATTAAAAATATAAATCACAATTATAATAATATGGTATGAATAATATATGTTATGGATATGTATAAACCATGAAGTATTATAATTAATATTTAAAAAATCATGCACAAGGAAGTACATAAATAATTTAGTGAAATCATGGTGCACGAAAAAAAAACATGTCTCGTGAAAAATGAAATTGAAACATAGAAAACCCTTACAATGATCATATAATTGATTTGAGAATTAATAAATGTAGTGATTGTTTGTAAAAATTATTAATCTAAATAAGATATTCAAAAAAAATTAAAGAATCTAAAGTCATTAATCAAAAAATCATATAATATAATATAATATGATGAAGTAATATAACTGAATGAAAAGAAATTGTGTTATGAAACCCTTACCAGTTATTGAAATTCAAGTCTAATACCATGAATGAAATAAATGAAATTTAAACCTATGATACCTTGTGAAATTAATGAATCTTGATATAACATGTAAAATGGGTATTTGATATGCCATATTAAACAAATTAGGTGTATAAAATTAAACTATTCATTAATGAAGGGAAGTATATGTATAACAATGACCTCCAGTCTAGATATCCTATGTATTTCATTTAAAACATATATATAATAAAGCTATATAACTTATTTTATTTTTCAATAACTTTTTATTAGTTTAATCTCATATACATAAACCATTTATTCCATTTACATTCAAGTAAAATTTAATTCTTAATCAGATATGTTTAGGTTGTGTGTTTTGAGGATGTTTGGTTCATAATCCAAAAATAGTTTTCGAAGGATGAATATGGTCAACGAGGACATTAATACATCACAAATATATTAAAAATTATGAAAAATTTATCATTCTAATATCTTATTTATAAATTAGAATCCAACTATTAAATATCGTTTTTAAATTTGAATTGTGTTACAATCATGGAGATGATAGTTTGTATATATTCTTAAGAAACGTTACCATTTTTCTAAGAACATGAAAGACATATGGTAAGTATTATATTTTCATTTCATATTGATTAATATATCATAAATATTATATTATCTCTTCTTAAAATTTATATATACTATCCATAAAATTATATTATGAAAATAAAATCACATCATTTCATGAAGGTGGGAATCCACACATACACACAAATGATTTAATAATATTTTAGTAGATGTAATGTTATCAAAATTGCTTATATATTATCATTCTATAATATCAATTTTTTTTAATTTTTGAAACCCACTATATGATCATCAAAAAAATAAAAAATGAAAATATAACTAAATATGAGTACTATTTTCCCATAATGAAAAGGGAGAAGAAGGTTTTCATGATCACACTGATCAAATTAATTTCACAAAGACATCTGAATTCTTGGCTAAAATAATGCCATGTAGTTAGTCATGTGTAGTGAATATCATAGAGAAGGCCCCACAATGTCCCATTAATATGTCATTATGCACAAATGAAGGCACATAGTACAATAACTGATCATGTGGTGGCAGCTACATTAGGTTGTCCAAGTCACATGAATTTTCAACTGACTTACACTCAACCATTTAGCCATAAATTCTTGTAAAACATGGAAGAAAATATCCAAAAGTATGGATCCTCTTGCAGTAATAAATCTCATGTGGCACATAACCCAAGGGAAGATTTATTTTTCTTTCAAAATTTTTTTATATAATCTAGAGATATCTTTCTATTATAATCCAAAAAATGGAATAACAAATGGACAGTCTGGTGCCCCTTGTTATGGTTAGAAACATAGGAAGTGCCCCTAAAAATTAACAAGACTCTACAATCCCCCTAAAATGTGTCTTCCTCAACTCATGAAAACCTTTTGGCATATCATACCCATCATATGAAGGGCCTTAGACATGTATAAATGACTTCACACACCTCTTTTAGATCCATAAAGAAAAAGAGATAGAATTTTCAATGAAATGCTAGTTCATCAGCACAAAATCCATGGTTGGTCACCTGATATATCACATTTATGTGAATATGTTATCTTAAATGGAATTAATAAAACCTCCCTAAATCCCCAAACATTTTATAATGAATATAGGAAATAAAATATGGATATCTAGGTAGCATCATATGGTCATAAAAATAATGTGACAGGCCTAGGCTATCCGCAGTGTGGTCTTGCAATACCCCATGACAAGTCGGTCTAATTTCATGAACACCCTTTGAAAGGTCATCCCTGTCTTAGGGAAATTGATATAAAATTCACATGAGATCATGAGATGGAATTTTTACATTCTCCCTAACATCTTGAAGTCCCTTGGACATGTCGATATGATAATATGAATGTCCTTGGAAAACTCTAAATGATTTAAAATGACACCATTAATTTAAATAAATCTAATAAATGTGGCATTACAGGAAAGATCTTGTGGTCAATGAAAATCATGTGACACCCCCATAAGGACATACAGAAGTATCTCACTGTGCGCATGATGCTAAAATCCCTCCACTGACTTGGTCATGGATTCATGGGATATGTGGAATTCAAAGAATTGAATAACCATGATGGTGATGCCTATGAAACTCATATCCCATCAAGAATTATGTAAGCCAAGGAATATATCGTTCACAGACAAAATTTTCAATGAAACCTCTCACTAGCTCACCCATGAACCATAGTTTATTTCTTAGAATGACTACCCTCCATGGGGAAACCTACCTCTCATGTAACATCTACCAAACAGCCATAGCGATCATGCAACATTGAAAAACACTTCACTTGATCCTTAATATATCACACCAAGGACTTATGGAGGGTTACACCAATAAAATCCTATATATTTGAAAAATAATGTGTGGCATAAAACAATTTAACAATGTAAAAATTTAAGGAATATGTATTAAAAGGGTTGAATAAAGACTAAATTATGAGAGAATTATGTGTATAACACACATGAAGATCCACAACTATTTCTCATAAACCACATTCGTCTTATGAAAAAATCAATACATGTCACAAAAGTCATTTGAAACCCCATTGGTATAGATTTTTGATCATTTTATGTCCCCTATATATGTCAGAAAATGTGACATAGTTCCCCCTAGTTTTTCCATCCATGTCTTGCGAAACCCTAATGGCTCACCATCCAGTCCAGGAGATATCCATCATAAATGTCTTCTAACTAATGTAGTTGAATCAGAACATGTTATATGAGTCTCATAGAATCACTCATGCATGGTAACTAGATCACAATACTCCCCTCAAAAACACTATCTAGATCACGTGATGTTCTCCATGAATGTCAGACCAGATCACATGTCACCCTCCATACATGTCACATTGACTCTTGCAATGCACATCAAGAGTGTTAGTCAGATTTTGTGATGAAACCAAGAAATGTCAACCAAATAATTTTATGGCCTATAATAATGTCATCTAGGTTCATATGCAGTCTTCTAGGATTAGCCAAATATATATCATGATGTCCTCTGGAAAATTCATCCTTTATCTTGTGAAACCCAGCATATAGGCCATCTAAGTTATTTGGTGTCCCTAAAACGAGTCAATTAGATTATGTGATTTTATTTCGACATTCCAGGCTATCATCATCTAATATAACAAGTAGACAACTGTGGAATTCTAAGAGGATACTCAACCCATTTAGGTCATGAATGTCGTCTAGGTCTAATGGATATCATAGTAAATAATAACATTCTCCACCCATAGTGTGTAAGACATTATTAGAAGGGAATCTTTAGAGTGTAAACCCAAATAAAATGAACTATAATAACTTTGATTCCTTATATAACTAAGATAAACTAAATACCTTCAAATGTCTTAAGATCTATTTTATGAATTCAATGGGAAGTTCTAGTACATAATTTCTTATTTCCATATGAAATGAGAATGATTATTGTCCATTCTTTTTTCTCTCACAGATCATGGACCACATGGGATTAGGTAGTAGAAATTATAATATTATTCACATGAAAATACATGGCCAGACTAAAGGAATCCCATGGATATATAACCCTTTCCACCCTCAGTGAGTTAGAATTAATTAGCAGGATAATTGGTTATGTCCTACATATAAGGGTACAGGTAGTGTGTAAGCACAAAAAAACCTATGTTAAACTTGTTTTGTACAAAAATTCTTATACATAAGATTAAAATATATTATCTTATCCTAAAATAAAATGAGAATCCACCTCTATGTAATTCCTTACATGTTTCCGATATTTCAACCATCGGGACCCAATCATTCCCTTGGGCTAACCATTATACCCCATCCATCACAAAACTGGGAAGGCAAACAAACTATGATAACATTGATTCCTTCTATAACTAGTATACTTAAGATTCCTCCCATAGGCCTTATCTCCATATTAAAAATAGCAATGGCAGTCCCTGCACTGAATCCCTTCATTAATATGTTTTGAGACCAATTACTTATCATACCTTATCTCTCATATCAAGCATGGATCATGAGGACTTATGGGGTTATAGAGGACACCCAATATTCATCATGTTCCACTACTAGGTTGGGAAATCTCAATATGTAATCCTTTATGAGTGGAATGATATAAAACATCCTTCATATAATGGAATCAACCTTGGGTTATGCTCCAAGGTAGCGAATGAGATACAATAACTCTAATTCCTGGTATAACCATGATATGTAGAACATATCCACATGACTTGAGAATAGATATATATTGCCTAAGTTCCTTCAAATATTTCCTTCATTAATGATGTTAAATTTCACGATAATAACAATCAATGTGGGTTTTGATTCCAAAAATAATCATGATACACATGATACACATGATGCCTCTTAATGGCTCAATCCCACCCTCTGAATATTAACCGACTCCTTAGGTGGAATAAAATTTTATATCAACTAGTTATATAGCTTCATAATAAAATAAATTATTCATTACAGGAAAATGTTTGATGAGCCACCAATACATAAAAATGGATGATGTGCCACAGATACATATAAATAGATTCACTAATGAGACCACCCTTATTTGTCACATAAAATAGACATAGAAGATCATTATTATTACGATAAAATATCTCATATCAATACATGAATGTGATTATAAAACTTATCAAAAATATATAATAGTGTATAAGGCCACATGCTTTTTTGTATTGTAGTTTTGAGAACAAATTTGATTTTTTTAGATGATAGTAACGGGGTAAAATTTGTTTTTTTTATCGAGATGATGATCTCAACAATTTTTTCTAAACACTCTATTTTTCATGGAATAGGGTGTTCATCTTAGGACATGAGTTTTGTGGAATGGTGTGTTTTTTGAATTATGGCCGATTAATTAATAATTAATATTTAGGAAATTAAATATTAAACATTTCCCACTGTTTCATTCATCCATTAAATTTGAAAGGAGCATTAGATTGAGATTCCATCTATGTCATTTATTCCAGACTGGGGATATTGTCCTAGGCATGGCATAAACATAAGGTGGGCACTAGGGACGTGCCGGGTCCCTTTTTCTTTTATTATACTTTCTTTTTTTTTTATTTTTTTTATTTTTTCTATTTATTTTCCATCCAACCTGTCACAAACTCCTCAAGTGTCTCCTCTTATGCATCTACAAAAAGAGATAAAATAGGTATAGGGAGAAAGTGATAGAAATATAGATTGGGAATGGAATATTGGTATTTCCGTGAAGCTGTGGATGCGCTGGATCGAAGTATGATAGTCATGGACTAAGAAATTGAATGGAGCATAAGTGGTCTCCATCCAAATGTAGTCATATTCATATTTTCCAAAAAACTCATTATGATAACAATTTTAATAATTTAAAATCCATATTATGATAGTTTGTGGACCTTAGTGGCTAGGACTCTTGATTTGGGGGTTTCAATGGTGGTTTTGAGTGATCTAGATGGTTTTCCTTTGGGAAAACCCAATAACACAACTTGTAGTTTAGGGAAAAATGACATGTGTTCTTTCTGTTATAGTAAATTTATATATTAAGTTATTCACAGTGTGTATGGGGTATACACAAATTATAATGGAACTTGGTCATGTTGTTGAGTACCCGGCTATGTGAACCCATGTAGGGGTGCATGGACTTGTAGAGTACATAGTCATACCCTATGTGGGTGGCATATTGTGTTTAAGTACTTGTAATGGATAAGTTCCTTCTATAACAGATGAGGGACACATGTTGATACGAGATGTAGGGTACAAACCATATACCCTCCTTACACACCACATACATGGGGTGCTTACATGCCCATGTTGGTGGAAGTACATGCCCATATGGTGATATAAGGATACACCTTGTGCATGATATCTATATGTTGTGTATTCCACACTTGCTTCCCATTGAGAGACTTTCCATGTTTGATTTTTTGGTATTGGAATCAGACCCATGAATAGTCCATTCTAAGTGGTTTTCTATATAAATCCTGATGGTGATACTTGTGTAGTGTTATGTGGAATCATACGCGATGTTTTGGGGATTATATCAAAATGGAGAAGTTCTAACGCCAGTAATAGAATTAATTTCTATCTTAAGATAATGAAATACACATGATTATCATGAGGGTGTTCAGACCATCCCAGTTTGAGACCACGATCTGAAATGATCTATGATCTATCACTAGTGAACTATGCTTTTAATGGTGTCCCCTTGTGAGATGTTCCCTTCTGGCCTATGGGGCTGTGAGCTATGTTGATTTAGAGGTTACCCTAAGTGATTATTTTGTTTATAAGCTCTACTTGGGAGTCCCATATAGGATCCCTTACCTATATATAATTCATTGTCTCCCATATAGGATACCACTATCCTCTTTATCTTATTGAGGATACCCTATATTATACCTCTACTTGTATGGTGAATTAGGGAGCCCCTTGTAAGATCCCTATACATATGAATCGTGCTAAGAATCTCAAGTTCGTTTCCTCTTTAGTGTTTACCTTGAGGGATGTAGTATGTTTCCATTGATTTATTGACCCAGAGTTTGTATCTCAGGTTTAGTTATTAACAGTATAGGGCATCACCTTAGAACCCATGAAAAACTAATATGCTCATGGTGTTGTGGAAAGATTGTTGGGATTGGTGTTCCGGCCACCCTCTCTTGTTTGACTGTATATTTTCCATGGTTATTACAGATGTAGTAATGTTTTCTAGATGATATTCCACGTTTCTGGTTGTATATCCCAAAATAAGGTTTATTTAATTATTTTTGGTTGCTCAAATATTATTCCTAGGATCTATTTTATGTTTTGTGTTGCCCGAACGTGCTTACCTGGGATCCAGCTTCTAATCAATGTTAATTTTTATATTTACTGGTATACCTAGAGGTACTACCTAGGATTTTGTTATTGATCCTAGATTTATGATTATTATTATTATATTATTTGGATGCTCTTAGGCTTCCCCAAGAATCAAGTAGTTGAGTATATGAGTATGATACATGAGTGAGACACCCTATAAATGATAATCATGGATGATTACATTCTCTTGAGTGGTGAATTTGATTACGTTATCGTCGGCATGTGGATTATATAGTATTATTACACTGTCCTAGTATGGAGAGTTTATTCCTTAAGTGATACTTTGATTCTTTATTATAGGAATTCCTTGGATGGATTCATCGGCTAGTTGATTTTATAGATTATGTAGATGTCTCTCCTTGGATCAAGATGTAGTAGCACACACCATTGATTGAGTATGCTCCATGGGTCATCATTTTGTGGAATTTATTTGGACTTTCTACACATTTGATCCAAAATTCTAGGGCTCACATTGGACATGTTGTCCTAGAACTTTAACTAGTTCCATTACCAAGTTTCAATCAAGATTCTTATCGGCCTCAATAAGGATGCCTGAGTCTTTTTCATATTGGATTTATCACTTAATGGTATGGAACATCATTATATGATGAAACCATAATGGATGTTTTAATAGTGATTACAAGACATTGGTTGATGTGGATTCCTTGGACATTATTCAATGGATCCATCCCTTAAGGTATGGCATGTGATTACTCGGAATAGGCTATAGTTGGTTGAAGTGATCCCTACAAAACTATATTATATCCATGTCAGAGATTAGAGGAATGTATGAATGAACCCAGGTGTAGGAAGAGTATCTCTACGTGTGGAGGTGGCATTCTTGGGGATATTTCTAGCATTGGCTTAAGCTGTTACTTGTTTATTGGGATATTTCTAGCATTGGCTTAAGCTGTCCTACGTAGATTATTTCTCCCCTGTACATGTGCATATTGGTGCAGATGTAGATTGTATATCTTATTTTTTAGGTTGAGAAAGATTTTCATGGTGGATAGGACTCAGGCTAAGACTTTCATGTTAGAGAGGAGTTACTATTGTGGTTATTATAATCAGATAGGTGGTATTCGTTATTATCTAGAGACCTGGTATGTTGTGTGGCTCAATGTTTTCTGTAGATCCATGTACTTTTATTTCAATTTCATTTGTAATAATATATCTATATGTTTGGTCTAATTGGTAACCATTTTTTTACTATATGGATTGTTGTTATGGATTTGATGCTCTTAAATTTATTATTACATGATGTTCTTTTTAGTTTTTTATTGCATCTGTAATCTATTTTGTTTACATTTGTATATGATTCAAATATATTTACAGAATTTTATTACTCTTATATGTGTTTATTTTCTACCCACTATCACACCATAGGCCATCACTACTAGTCAGCGTCCATTGGTGTATGGGGAGGTGTGATTGAGGTCGTGAAACAAACAAGATTTGGGAACCGTTTTAGTGGACTATATATCAGGACATTAAAAGGTGTTATCAACTATATTTATTTCCCAATATTTAAAACATGGTATATGATATACAAGAGTATTATGAATGTGTAATATCTTGTGATCAATATCATACTAGTGTGTTGATAACACATGGTCTAGTTTTAAGTCTCGGTCACCAGGGTCTGGGATTGATGTTACAATATGTGATATTATAGTTGTACATGATTTTCAAGTTGATAGGAACACATGTTGTGTGAAAATTAAGATATATTGTGGATCTATGAATCATATACATTGGAAAGAGTTAAGTGATGTATTTTTAGACTTTTCTGATAAAGGAAAGAGGCGTATCATGCATCATTTATTGCAGGTTGGATTTACATCATATGTCCCTGCTAATGTATTATGACTAAGGAAAATTATGTTAGTCCTACTAACCATTAAATATTTTATTCTTGTAGAAGTTTATATAAATATACGCTGATAAATTTGGTGTGAGTCTGATCACTCAGTCCATGTGCATTGGATGTGCAGGGACATTAGATGGTCACTATGGTACCTGATGCCTATCTATTATAGGCATTGTAAGGTGTCATTTCCCATAACATTGTAAATATATTAACATCGGGAAGTATGTTATTTACAGATACCATTAATTTTCTTGTATTCTACACCTCTAGGGGTATTTTAGTATACGAGTTATTGGTGATTGTCAGTTAAGTTTTACTTCCGTATTGGTATCAGGACATCCAAGGAGGAGTTCTTTTAGTTTATTTGTAGAGAGGATTACGTCCTTGTAGGAAATATGTTTCATTTCAAACATATTAGATATCTGTGATCTTTAAATACATTTTAGTGGTTTGATATTTATTGTTGGGAGTCTCAGCCTTGTTTTCCAATTCTCAGGATTGTTCTATAGGTCTAGGTGGGAGACCTAGAGGCCTTATGTTTTACTGGGTCACTTATATGGTTACATATATTTTATTCAAGGGTGAATAGTTTGTGAGAGGTTGTACTGTATTTTCCATATTTCTTTTAGTGAAATGATCATTTTTTGTATGTTCGTTTAATGATCAATTATTGGTAGGTGCACGATTTTTTCATTATAGGCATGTTATGCCTTCATCTTTTGATTAAGCACCCAAGGTGCTTGTTTTTAGACTATTTTCAATGGGAAGAATTTTTTGTATAACTAGTCGGTTAGACTGATGATTCCTCTATTTTTAATATTATTAGAGTGTAGGTATATTCTCATGATTACAACATTGAGTGGTGACATGATTTCAAAAAAAAATTGTGGCACAGGTGAGGTGCCAAATTTTGAAGTGGTGTTTCAAGGGAGATTCAAGACTGATGAGACTAAAATTTAATGTTGAACAATTATATTTTCCATCCAATAGAAGAATTATTTGAGTCTGAGTTAGGTGGTAGAGATATAATATGGTTGCAATTAGTTATGTTTTAATATTAATTAGTGAGTAGCCAATTGTGAGACAAGGAATGATGTTCTTGGGGCATGTCATGGTATTGGATCCTATATGTTGTGTTGATATTTCTCTATGTGATATAGGTGTAATAATGAAATGATGGGTAACCATGAGTCGGTTGACTCATTGATGAATTGTAGTCTAGTTTTTATAGAATTTTAGCGTGTCTTAGAGGGAGCAATACTTTTTATTTGGTATAATATTATTGTAATCATATTTACGTCTACCATGCTCTATGTTTTCTTTATATTTAGTATGCTAATAGTGGGTTATTCCAATGAAGAGCTCTATTTCTTTCTAAATTTTCTTCCCTTATTGAGGAAGGGAACCTTTTGAGGTTTCAATCAAAGAGATGTGTAAGATATTCCATATGGTGGAGAGCACACCATTGTTCATTTAAGGGTGGTGACATTTTCTTTCATTTGATATTTTGTGTCTCTCATGGGATATTTCGAATGGTCTTTAGAGATGATGGTAAGGGTATTTTTATAGTGGGGAGCACCCGTTCATTCACAGTTAAACGTCTTCTATAAAAGATAATGTTGTTGACACTATGAGGATGGTCCCTGGACAGTCTAGGTAGCTTGTTTTTAGAGATGCTCTGGTTGATAGCGTGACTATTATTGTTTTTAGTAGGCTTATTGGGGACATTTAGGATTATGAGGATGATTTCTTGAGGACCTTTTCTTTTCTAAACTGCAGTTTTGATTATAAATTTCATTGTTTCTCTTTGAGAATTATATAATGGGGTAAAATGGGGTTTTCCCTTGAATATGATCTTAGATAATTTTTTTACCACTCCATTTTTCATTAAATATAATTTTTACCATATGATAGAAGTTTGGTGAAAAATCAAGCCATTCGAATTTTTAAGAATAATTAATATTTAATATTTGGGAAATTCATTATTAAATTGTTCGCACATGTATTTCTGGCCCTAAAATTTTAATGAAGATTCATATTCAAATATTGTCTCCATCATTTAGTCCATAATAGGGATTTTATACTATAATAGGAATAAACTTTAGCTTCGTACTAGGCCTAGACCTAACCCCATTTTCTTTTATTTTCATTTATTCATATTCTTTTATTTCATTATTTTCATCTCTCCTTATTGTAGAAACTTCTTCTGGCTTCTCCTATGCTGCATAACTGAGATATAAAAGAAGAATATTAGAAAATAGAGGGTGTGGGAAGAGGAATATTTGTACCATCACAAAGCCCTAGATGTGTTGTGTCGTCATGGGGTTGTCGTAGACCACAAATTCTAACTAAGCATCAGCTGTTTCCTCCCAAAGGTAGGCCTACATTTTTTATTACCAAACACCAATTTAGATTCACAAATTTAATGTTATTAAATCAATATTATTCTTGTATGTGGTCCCTAGTTTCTGGATTTGTTGCTTTGGGTGTTCAAACTAGGGTTTGAGACAATGTGGATGGGTTTCCATTAGAGAAAACCCAATAATACGGTGTGTGTTTCAGGGTAACCTATCTTGTTTTCATTCCATTATGGGAAGATATTATTTTATATAGTACACGACATGTTTTTGGTATACACACATTGTACTAGTACTCAACCATGTAGCAGCGTAATCAGTCAGGTGAACCCGTGTAGTGGTACATGGCCGTGTAGATTACATGGCTCGAACCAGGGTTATTAGCATGTCATGTACAAGTACACGATTTGTCCAAGTATCTATCCAGGTCATATGAGGGGTATAGGCTAGTATCCATGGTTCTGTACATGACTTGTTCTCTTCTTACAAACTATGTACCTAGAGAGTTTACATGTCCAGGCCAGCCGAAGTAAATGCCCTTTTGGTGATCTGAGGGTACACACTTTGTATGTCTTTTATACACTATTCAATCATTCCTCGGTACCCTTTATGATTATTTTCTTATTTCATGACCATTTTTGGGAATTGGACTCGTGAGTAGTCCATTTTTAGCGATTTTTTGTGTATACCATGATGGTGAAACACATGTGGAATTCTGAAGAATCGCAATGGATGTTTTGGGGATTCTATCTAAATGATGAGATTCATCATCCAGTAATCAAATTAAATAATTTCCAAATATAGAAACTTGAATATGAATTACAGGTTTGGTGTTCAGACCAACCTAGTTTGAGACCATTATCTATGATGAGGTACGAGCTATCTCTCGTGACATATTATTTTGAGGATGTCCTCCTTGGAGACGTTCTATTATGGCCTATGAGGCTATGTGACCAGTTTCTTTTGAGGATCCCCTGAGGGATTACATAGTTTATAAGATATTCTGGGGAGAGCCTTATTGGATCCCTTACCTGTATATTATTCATAGTATCCCATGTAGGATACCTCAATCCCCTTATTGTTATTAGGGACCCATTTAGGGTTTCTCTACTTATGCAGTAACTTTGTGTGTCCCTTGTAGGATCCATGTATGTGTGTATTATTCCAATAATCCTGAGTATGATTCCTCATCAGGGTTTTAATAATAAACCCAATGGGTTCCCTTTGATTGACCGAACCATAGTTAGTATGACAGGTTTGGGTAAATATGGTATCAGGTGTAACCTTAGAACCTGTTCTGAACTAGTAATACCATAGGGTTGTGTTATGAGTGTAGGTTTGGGCATTTGGGTCACCCTAACATGATTTTTTATATCATTGACATGGTTATTATTGATACAAGAATGTTTACCAGAGGTTCTTCCTTGTATTTGGATGTTGATCTTAATGTGAGGTATGTTTCTATCTTATATAATGCCTATATGTTCTTCTTGGTATCCATTGGGCTTGTTGGGATTCCCTAAATGATTACCTAAAATCCATCATTTTATCTATGTTATTTATGATATTTTCTGGAATACCTAGAGGTTCTACCAGGGAATTGGATGCTGACCTTGGATGAATGATGGCTATTATATTATTTGGATATACATAAGTGCCTCCTAGAATCTGTTAATTGAGTCTAATACTAGGATACATGGTTTCTAAATTCTATATGGTATACTTAGGGATGATTACACTCTATCGAGTAGTGAGGATAATTATGATCTCCTCACTTTGTGTCCAATAGAGGATGATTATTCTCTCCTAAAATAATTATTTTAATGCCTTGAGTCATACTTGGATTCCCAATTGTAGAAATAACATGGATGAAGTCATCAGACTGTTGATTCTATATACATTACTTGGATATTACATCATAGATAATGACATGGTAGTGGACACCTTTTATTGTGTATGCTTCTTTTGTCGGGATTCCATGGAATTCCTTCGGCCTTGATATCCCTTGGATCTGGATTTCTGGGACATGTATATGAGTTATTTGATAAACATTCTCCTATGACTCCAACTAGTTCCTTTACTAAGATTCCAACAAGATGATCAGGAGACCCGATAATGATTATTTGGTCTTCTACACATTGTATATATCCATTAATTGTATGAAAAATGCTTATATGGCACGACCGTGATGAATATAATACTAGTGATTACACGAAATAGGCATATGTGGATACCTTTGTTGTTTTACCATGGATCCAGGCCTTGGGAAACGAAATGTGATTACATAAAATAAGTTGTAGTTTGTTGTAGTGATCATTACGAGATTGACCATCAATATAACTAATACTTTTTATTTATTGGAGGTGATTAAAGGAGAACTCAGGGGTAGGATGTGTATCCCCCTATAGTGACATAGAATGCTTAGAGATACTTTTTTCCATGTTCGAAGAAGGTACTTTTCCATTCGTATTATAGACCCAATTATTTCCTTAATGATACTCAGAATGAGTAGAATGAAATATGTGTCAATAACATTGCACATAATTCATAGGCATTTAGGATTACAAACCCAAGTATTGAATTTTATTTGTTATGTGTTATTCCCTTCACATACCCAAAAAAATTCAATTTATGTATATCTGTATAGGTATGGGACAATACATGCATATGTATATATATATATGGACATCCATGGTAGAACATTCCCAGTTTATCGGTACTGCATACCTAGGGTAAGATGGTGGTCTCATGATTGGTTAACATCCATTTTTAGTTGTGTCTCAGCAAGGCAGGGAAATTTTATTTTACATACACTTAAACAATCATAATAATATGTTTCTTATTTGGGTGGACTACTGAGATTTTTTCTCAACCCTGCATATTCACCGTAGTGTATGTGTAAAACATATATCTTCTTTTTTAGTTTTAGAATTAGTTTCATGGTGGATATGTCCAAGGATCATAGTTTCATGTTTTAGTGGATCTTCTTGTGTGGTTCTTATGATCATGCTAGTGTAGTTTGACATGTTTTAGAGACTGATTATGTAGTCTATCTCAGAGTTAGTAGTTGATCCATGTAATTTTATTTATATTTCTTTAGTACTCATATATCTATATGATCCATCCATGAGAGACTGGTTTTATATGGTATGGATTTCTATTTGGTCATTGAAGAATTTACATTTGTTATTAGCCCATGATTGATTATAGTTATTAACTACTTACACACTCTTTTTGTTTACAGTTTTATATTATAAATATTTACACTAGTTTAATACACTAATATGTGGGAATTGTATCCCAATATTCACACCTTGGGCCCTCAATTATATTTAGCATCCTATGGCATGCGGGGAGGTGCACTTGATTGCTTGTAATGATCTTAATCAGGGCACAATTTTAGTGGAATCAGGGTCGGGATGTTGTAGAGAGTCATGGAGTAGCCATCAATTCCGCCCATAAGGGTGTGAGGAGCCGGAACTCCAATCACATTAACCAATGTGAGTCCCTATGTTTCATTGTGTCGAAAACCCTAATTGGCATCCTACCATTGGAAATAAGGTCTATACCTAATTATGAATGGGGAAACCATTCGGTGTTTCTGTTAATAATGAAAAATTTACCAGATTTTTTTTTGAAATAAATAAAACCCTCAGAATCAATCATAAGGCCGAAATGAATCCACCTTGAAATGTGATTCTAATTGTATCCATCCCATATAGAAATTGGAACCCAACCTTAATCTATTAAATAAAATATTGATTATATTGTAATTGAATTGGCTATTTTTCATTCAAACTATACAGAAACAAAAATGGTCAACCTAAAATGAATCCCTGAAATAATAAAATTATTGTTTAATTACGTGTCATGCCACTTTTTTCATATCCTACACAAATAGAGATTACAATCCTCAAATAAATCTTAAAAATGATCCACTATAACGGAGGCTCCCATGAAATAAATCTATCATGCATCGAAAAACCCACATGAGAAGAATTACCAGAATACGAATAAAAGGAAAAATGTGCTAACCATTCATTTATGATTGAGAAAAAATCATGCATATGACATTTCACTAATTAGATACCATGTTCTTTGTTGTCTAAAAGGCAGATGATTGTGATCCCAACAATAGCAGCATGATCTGAGATAATGACATCCTATATTGATTGTTCTTGCAAATTAGATGTGGTAGAAACCTCTGTAGGTCGCAAACTTTTTCACATACCCAAGAGATTCAATGTCAGTTGTCAAATTCAATAGTTGAAGAGTTCCATCGATGTGGAACAATACTGAAAACCGATGCTTCATGTGTGGATGTCTGAGTACTGAAGCTGACACGTCTGCATGTTTCATGGAGGCATACAGCTAAGCCAATGGCTATTATCCCCACATCCAACAGCATTGGGAGATTATACATGGAGAGAGACTATAACCACCATCCATATATTATAATGGTGTACTGGGGATTCCAATATAGTTTCATCTAGATTTGGTGCCACTGAGGAGGGATCATATCTACCATATTTTCTGAAATCATCCCACTATTACAAATTATTCATCTGTATGTGGTACAACCTAACACACATCCACCTCGGAAGCCTATTTATGGGAAACAATGAAGACACATTGGTTCAGGATGATTCTGTATATCCATTAAAAGATCATATCCCCACTAACAATGATGTTGTATTCTGGAATTTTTTGTGAGTAACCAGTGAGATGGATCATATCACTGCTCACTAAGAAAATTCTATGATATTATTCTAGAAAAATTCATGGGGGAGGAATATATAGACCCCGTTTTCATAAATTACCATTACATAACATTTTTGGAACACTTAAAACATTATATAAATAGATTCACAAAGACTATACTAGTCTAGGTCCATTGAAATCATGGAAACATAAACACTGATACATAAGTGATCTAAATTATCTTCTACTATGTTCTTCTTCACTATAACCCTTCCTAGACACATAAATAATAATTCATATATTCATAAACTAGGAATGAAAACATAAAAAGTGGTGAGCCCAAATTCTCAATATGGGAAAATAATGGGGGATATATTAGCATAATCAGGAGCATAAGGGTATGATAACATGATCGTGGAAATTGAATATCGTACCCCATATAAAAAATACCATATACATGAATCATGGAAAAATTCATAGTAGTTCATAAGACATGAATCATATAGAAGTAAATAACATAATCCATACGAGTGTAAAATTGAAATAAAACATAGAATTGTGGGAGAAACATAAGAATATAATATGATTTTCATATTATCCAAGGCATAAAATCCATGAAAATCATTGTATAATGGGTTCACTCCCCATACCATGTTGGTATTCACAGTTTACTCCCATGGCCATCTCAGTAGCATGAGTTCGTTCCTCATATCATCTTAGTAGTCATCCTTCACTCCGATGTCCATATTATTTGTCATGGTTCATTCACAATACCATCTCTTTACATATCAGGATAAAAAATTTTATCAAATGCATTGGGGGGATATATAGTTCTCAACCATCTCACAATCAAATCATACATACATATGCACTATGATCATAAATAATCATACCATACCAATGAAATTAAATGGGTACTATAAAAATGTGACATATAATAACCTATGATAAAATTAATGTTTAGCACTCATTTTATTATAAAAAGAACCCATTAAAAGAAGTGGGTTTCAGAAAAAATATAACCCGTGAAAGATAAACAGTTTTCAAAAATATCATTCCATGAAAATATAATCCATTCACATAAATAATATCAATAGAAACATAAAATAACTTCTTTATAAAGTCATGACAAACACCCATGGTTGTTTATTATAGGAAATTATTTTTGAATGATCTTTAAAAAACATCTATTGAGGAAAATTACTTTTTTCCATTGAAACACACTTTTTAAAAAATTAAACTTTATAAAAACCTTTTTCTTTTAAAATAATATTTAAAACATATAAAGGATCCATTTAAAAAAATAAAACTTTTTAAAATTACATTTTTAAATAAAAATAGGATCCAAATATCTTTTGAAAACATTTTGAAATATTTTTTAAATCACAGTTTCTAAATAAAATAGATTTCAGTCCAAAGAGTGAGACGATCGTATTTCACATAAAATAATTTTCTAAATTATAATAAGTACCAAAGAGATAAAAAATGGTACTAATATGTGGAAATATTTTTAATAAATTTATGATATTGAAACTCATGATTCTTCATGATAGAGTTATTATAACATTTCATCAAAGAAGAATAATTTTTATCATTCTCGAAAGGAGGTGAGATTCATTCACTAAACTCGAATCACTTGGTAACATTGGATCTTATTATCAATGTAAGAAAATGAAATTTCATGAAGATAAAAATATCTTGAGAAGAATTATATTCTTGATTTCATAGGTATACTGGAATTATATACCCCTGTAAAAATATGTTAGGTGCATAATGAAACATGTGTCTCAAAGGAGGCAAATTGTGTAAAAAACATCTTACCAATTTTTTAGGTTTTGAAATAATAACCCCATGAAATTAATATCATTTAATGGATATTTAAATGTATAAAATTTTATTTATTTTAATAATTCAATAAATATATAGTAATTATACATACCACATAAATGGAATGGTAGGTGAATAAAACATGTATTTCACAAAAATAAAATGTGAGATGAAATCCCCTTATAATGTGTCTTGACACTCATCGTACTCACTCAAATAATAAGTATAATAAATATAAATTTATTATAAATATTTTAAATAACCATATTCTTATATCTAATACCATATATGGTTTTATTAGGTTATTATAATACCATTTTGTTAACAATCCAATGTTAAGGTTTCACTTTGGATAATATCCTTTTTGTTCTCTATATGTGTCTAAAGTTATTATATCTTTGGTCATTATACTTATATCACAAATTATTTAACTTGATCCATGATATAAATATATTGTATACTAATTATATGTGTATTATAATAACATATAAAATATAGAATCCTGAAATGGAATACAGACTACATGGTGTTGGAAAGTCATATATATCCATGAACACTATTTTCATTTAATTTTGACATTGAAATAAAAAAAAAAGAAAAATACACACACACACAAATATATATATATAAAAATATATGTATATATATATCAATATTAAATTATAATTATTACATAATATATATCATTTTTATTCCATAAATTCATCCTTAATATATTCCATGTAGTGTATGAACAAATTGCATTTCTTTGAGGGGGTCGTAGTCCACACATTCACAAAAAAAAGTATCATATTAAAAAAATTGAATGTAAATGAATATTTGCTTTAAATTTTAAAAATAAGCCTAAATACATAATAAATATAATAAATGACATATATAAAAATATTCTCTATAAAAATTTCGACCACGGGAGGCTATAATGGAAAAATGAACAATCTTCGTTTAGTGAGGCGGTAGTTCACCATACACATAAAAATAATATTTGTTATCCATTAGATGGAGGCGTGTGTAAGTGTTGATATAACCCTTATAATAAAAAAGTAATATTATATTGAGGATATATTTATTTTATACACATTTGGAATGACGATATTGGTGGGGTGGAGAAGGAAAATAAAATAAAAGAGATTACAAAAAGACGTTACCTCAAAATCAGGTAACTCTATTTGGTTTGTCCAAAAAATGCTTACATGGAAATATTTCTGCCCATGGGGAGGATTATATGAGTAAAGGATAAATTTTTATAATTGGAATAAAAATATCTTTTCTAAACCTAATTATTTTGAGTGCTGTGAGGAATAGAGAGTGGCGGGGTCCATTTATAGGGTTGGGAAAGGACATGCTTGTCATTATTTAAAACTAGTTAGGTGTACCAATTTTTTCACTAATACAAGTAATACCAAACAAAATAATGGAACATAAATGGAATCATAATGGCTATAAAATATGTTTTTATCATGTTTTAGGTCTTTTTTGGACTTAATGATATGGTTTAGTCCTTTATTAATGATAATTTTACCTTTATAATTATAATTAATTTTAATAACACTCACTAATAATTTCGGAAAAAATCACTTTTTAACATATAATAAATTATAAATTATGATGATTCCAAATATGAAATACATATTTCAAAAATATAATAATATATGTCATGGAAATTAATTTAAAAATAATTCCACAGTCGGGTCAACAATACATGTTTTTAAGGAAAAAAACATTCAAGAGTTTGCAATGTTTCTGTACACATGTTTAATGAAAAATTGATCTCAATGAACTACATTGTATTAATTGATAAAAATATTATCTAATTTAACATTTAAATAAATTGATAAAATAAATTATACTTATAAATAAATTATATTAAAATGAATTTTGAATTGTAATCTGGTATTTTTTACTATTCATCCCAAAATGACGTTTCTCTGAAAAATCAAAGAAATTAACCCTATGATAATTTATACATTCTGAATAATAAAAATTAATTTTTTCAATACAAATATATTTCTAAATTTTCTTACAGTTAATTTAATTATTTTACATATAAGGACATTAAAATAAGTTTAGTTGAGAAAATAGATTTTTTTGACATATAACGAATTTTCCCAAAATTAAATCTTTTATTATAAATATCTTTATATAAAAACAATATAAAAAATATCTTAAAAGTAGTTATTAAAATTAATATTACTATGTTTAATTTCTAGTTATTAGATTTATCATATAATTATTTCTCACATTTAAATGGTGTTTTGAAGAAACTCGGTGTTATATGTATTGTATGCTATGTGTGTGTTGCATGTAACATACACCAAGTTAGTGACTCATGTATCTAATACCACGTTTTTTCTAATTAAGGGAATGATTGAATAAGTAAATTATAATAAATAATCTAATATTTAATTTATTCGAGAAATAAATGTCCATAAAAACTCAGGGTGTTGCATTCCACCACCCTTGAAATGAATTTCACCACTGAAATTAACCACTTGGGTAAAAACAAATGAGGATTACTCTTCTTCAAAATATCCTCATGTTCCCATGTATCTTCCTCAAACTGGTGATTTCGTTAAAAAATCATGACTCAGTAAATAGTATTGTTTCAATGAAAATTCTCTATACGGTACATAATTTCAACAGGTTCATCCTCAAATGAACGATCTAATTATAGAGGTATAAATTTTTAGACCAGTCAATATAAAGGGTCAGGTATTTACATCACCATAAAAGATACTTAGAACAAATCATTGAACTGGGTAATATTGAATTATGTTATAGGTTATAGGCTACCATCCTGATATAATCAAGAATATTAAATGGACCAATATACTAAGGTCTTACTGTCCATTATTCTTGAATCTCATAACATTA
This sequence comes from Viscum album, assembly GCA_963277665.1. NCBI lineage: Eukaryota > Viridiplantae > Streptophyta > Magnoliopsida > Santalales > Viscaceae > Viscum > Viscum album. The sequence goes on along the minus strand of OY728141.1, from coordinate 471,610,982 downwards.
TTCCTGGTTTAGATTTCTAAAAACACATTTTCCCCGAAATTAAATTATAGATCACATCATTAGTTATCATCATAACATTTATGTTGATATTGATTCTCCTTGATAGGTTTCTAAATAGTTCTAAGCTTATCAAACATTTAATCAGTGATCTTAGGTCTCTATTGATTTCTTTATCCAACCACTTCCCAGCACGTTGAATCTCTTAATTTTTTCCCATAGAGGGATTCATAGGGTTCTATATTAACTCAGAAGTTAATTCTATTGCTGCAATTAAACTCAACTAGATGCTAGTGTTGATAACAACCTCCTTTGAAATCCATAAACTAGATCTTATTGTATCCTCTAGGTTTTGAATTTCTCTTTAATACTGACCATCTGTCAGAGGATCATATGCAGTGATGAAAATCTATTTTTTATCAAGAACTTCAAAAATAATTCTATAAAACATTTATGTGAAACTCAGATCTTGATCTGATATAATTGAATTTTCTACTACAGGTATCCTTACAACTTCTTTAATGTATATCTTGGAATGTGAATCCAGAGGGAAGCCTTCTCTGATAGTAATGAAGTATGATGAATTAGTAAGGTGATCGACTACCATCCATATAAAATTAATCTATTTTGAGGTTTTGGGTAGTCCAATTAAAAAATACATAGTGTGGTTCTCCCATTTCAATTTTGGTATGGGTATTGGATGAAACATCCACAATGAATTTTGGATTTCATCCTTATCTTGTTTGAATACCAAGAACCATGATACAGAATCTATGATATCTCTCTTCATTCCATCCCACCAAAACTATTATCTCTTGTAACTATACATCTGCATACATCCACGATGAATAGAGAGTAATGAACTATGCCCTTCCTCTTATAGGTACTTCTTCAAATATGGAATGGAATAAACCCATACATGATTCTTGAACCTTCTAATTTCATTCTGAATAATGATAAACTCATAAAAATTTCTAACATTCATTTTCATCTCCACATATTTCTTTTGTGCCTCCTTAACCTACACTTTTATTATGGGTTGAATATTTATTTTAGAATGAAAATAATTTTCACCTTCCTTTATTATTTTTATATTCATCCTCTTAAAATATATAAATATTGTGTCTTTTTTTTATATTCATGAAAGAAAATCTAGCATGATCCTTCCATCTCAAAGAAACACCCACCATATTTTACATCCCATGGTGGTAATTTATTGAGTAGTAATAACCCTTTATAAACTCTAGACATGTTCATTGGAGCTTGTTCATCTTCTTCTATTTGAATATATATTTCAGACATTTATGATCGGTATATATGTCAATCTCTTCTCCATAAAGAAAATGCCTCTATATCTTTAATGAAAAAATTACCACTGCTAATACTAAATACTGAGTTAGATAATTTGTTTCATGAATCTTCAACATATGTGAGTAATACGAGATAACCATGATATTGTGCATAACATAACATCCCAATATCATATTGGATGCATCACTATAGAGTAAAAACCCTTATCCTCTATAGGATAATGTTGTCATAGGTGAAATGATTACCATTCTATTCAGTTCAAGGAAATTTTCTATACATTCATATATCTAGATGAACTTGACAGACTTCTAAGATAAATTGGTTAGAGGAATAGATAGTTATGAGAAATTCTCCCCAAACCATCGATAATATCTAGGATAAACAAGAGTGTTATGGATCTCAGTCACTATGGTTTTTCTGGGAAAGTATTGAATATCCTTTGTCTTTTATGAATCTAATGATATACCACCTCTTGAGATTATGTGCCCCAAAATGCTATATTTTTCAGAATAAATTTACACATTATATATTTTTCATTTAAATTATCCTTCATTAGGGTCTTTAGTACAATTATCAAGTGATATTCACACTCTTCCTTTCTCTATAAATAGATAAAAATATCATCTATAAAGACTACCATAATTTGATTGAGTTAATCTCTAAAGACAATATTCTTTAAATACATTATGATTGTATGAGAATTTGTAAGACAAAAAAAGTATAACTATATATTCAGTTTTCAATCCTTGAACAGAATGTCATCTTGGGTATATCCTCCTTCGAGACCCTAAAATGGTGATATCCATAACAATGGTCAATATTGAAAAATGTTGAGCTCTGTACAATTGATAAAACAAGTCATCAATACTGGGTAGAGGATACTTCTTATAGACTGTAATCTTTATTAACTCATTATAATCAATTCAATGATTTAATGATCCATCAAATATTTATGAAAAATAATGGGTGCACCATATATTGATGTAATTAGTCAAACTAATCCATTATAAATAACTTCTAGGTGTTTCTTCTTTAATTACTAAAACTCAATTAGATGAATTTTGTAAGGATTATATGAAATTACTGGAGAACTCGGAATGTGTTTTATGGAGAACTCAACATCACGTTTGGGTGTAATGCTAAGAAACTATTGAGTAATGACATCCAAAAAATACCAAACAATAGGAATATAGACAATGACAATTGTCTCCCTAACCATTTGATATAAACAACCCTTATGAATGGGAATTAAGAACCATACACTTGATGTAATCTCCATAGGATTTTTATACTTATCATCACATTGATGGATGATCATTTGAGGGTTTGAAGTATCAAATGTAACTTCCCTTAATGAAAATTGATGTGGGATTTATGTAGATAAATTCAAAACATTCTGAATTCGACATAAAATTCTCCTGATAAATAATTTAAAGAATTAATAGATTCCTAATCCATTAAAGATCAAACATAGGTGAATCATATACAAGAAATTAAATTGTCATACCATTAGGAGTTTTCACTACTAATTCTGCATCTAATTATTTTTTGGGAAGATTAAAACACTTAGAAAATTCATTACATATCCAAGAGTGGGTAGAACAAGAATCAAATATGACATTAGAAGTTCTAGAGTGGATGGTGAGTCTACCTATCATTATATAGTAAATGCACCAATCTTACAAAATAGCGATATCAAGAGATTTACCCATGTGTGTCATATTAAAAGGTTGTGGATGTTGACCATCATCACCAACCCTTGGGTTTGGGAACTATTTATCATAATTTTAATTATCCACAAACTGGTTGTATTAGAGTGTAAGTGGTTTATTATATGCCTCTTTTTATACATAAGCATGATTTTCTATCTTCTTTCAATCATATTGACAATCAATTTCTTAGAGACCTTCCTTTCCACACTGAAAACATTTATTTTACCCATTAAGACAATTTACCCCTTCTTCTCCCCACACATATATCATAATGGAAAGGTCATCATCATCTCTTCCTATTTTTTAGACATTTCATTAAAATATCTCTTCCTTTTCTCGTCCAAACCAAGTGATTGATTTATGACTCGAACATATATTTCAACCTTGATTTTACACCACAAAATATCTTCGTTGTATCTAAATACCCTTATAGAAAATTACATATTGATACATGGAGTTAATCCAATGAACGACCAATCAAATTTACTTTTAGGTTTGATGATTATTCTTAATGTGTACCTCTCTTGTCTCAGGAAATTATCCTCCAAGATACCAATAGAACCATGTCACCTTGGTTTCAACATGAGGATATCTTTCACTATGTTGGTATGAATAATCTATAGAATTTACTTATTGAAAAATAATTTATTGAGATCATCCCATTACATGGATTCAATTGAATCTTGTCTCCTCAAATTAATAATTACACTCCACCATGATTCCACTTCTCCTTCTATCCAGTAAACAAATTAAATGACATTCTCTTACTTTGAACTTTAGAGAATGGAGAAAATATTTTTAGTTGTACAAATCTTTTTCATAGGAACATGTGAATCTGAGGATCCCCTGAATGAAGGTGTAATTTGCCTCATAAAAGAATTAATGAAATTTTGTTCCCTACATTGTTCATTTGGAAGTACACTATGATTTATATCTTGAGAATGTTGTCTGACTATAGAAATGTGGTTTTTCATTCTATCTCCAATAGAATTCAGTTCATCTGGGGGATATAGGTTCATTTTACATCACAATCACTATTAGCGTTGTTCATTATGGTTCCATCCAATGACTAAATCCTAAAGTATAGAGTCAGATAATAATTAAGAAATTGAGGGACCACATAATCTTGAAAAGTCACTTATAGTATGTCTAATTTATGAGACCTTTCATAATATATTATAATGTAGGTTTATTCAAGAATATTCATAGAAAATTTATATTTAAATCTTATATAATGGTTTGTGAATAGTTTTTGAATTCCTAAAGCATATTCATCGAGAGTGTCAGACTAGGTGTGTAGAAAGGACCATTTTATAGTATCGGAATACCCTGAGTTCGGCCAAGATCATCTTGTCAGTGTTTTTACCCCTAGGAATATTTATTCTAGAGATACGTTAAATTGTTCTCTCCAAACAATGATGTATTACTAGGAAGCCACTAACTCTATCCTTAATCAAAATTAAATAACATTTTAAAATACTTTTCCATATCATTATACTTATCCCTATACAAGTACAAAGGGTTATCACAAGGGTTTTCAATTCTTGATTCCAACAATTAAATAGACTAATGATATGATTATAACTATAGTGACCCTCTTTATGAATAAATTTTCATTACATAATTTTTTGTATAATACATAAAACATTATTAAAAAAATTCCCAAATACCATAATAGTCTAGTGAATTTGAAATAATTGAATCAAAAACACTGATATATAAGTTAGATATATTATATCTCACTATGTTTATCTTGACTAGAAATAGTCTTAAACATGTCAAACATGATACATATCATCATAAACCTAGTAAATAAACATAAAATGGTGTGTAAAAAATGCTCATTAATTATAAACAAGGGAGATAAGTAAGAATAATAATGATCATAAGGGTATGAGAAGATGACCATGAAAATTGATGATAATTCCCCACATATGAAAGATCATATACATGAATCGTGGAATTAATCATGGAAGGTCATACAAAATTAATCTTATGGATATAAAAAACATAAGCCCTAAATCTAATATCTAATTCATGTCATACAATGGCATTACATATATTTTGAGGAATGAATAATAAACAACACACATAAATTCCCAAAGACCATATTAGTTTACTGTTTTTTAAAATATTTTGACACATTCATCTAACTTGGTGAAAATTCTTCAAAATAATTCATAATGATATTCCCCTTTAGTTTTCCTACCTATACCCTTTCTTTGTATCCTTGGGAAAATAAAAAAAATGGTGACCACAAATGCTAAGTGTGGAAAAACCAGTAAAACATAAACATAAAAATTTAAAAACATGAACATATATTTTTAATATCAAAATATTGATACATACAATAATTCTTCACAGTACATATGGCATAAATTATAATGGAACATTAATAATGATAACATAGCATTGGTATAAAAAAATAAACTGTTGAAAACAAATCTGAATAGATAATCATTTCTATATTAGCCATGTATAATTTCTAACAACATAATAGTAGAAAAAGACTATTACTGTATTGGGTTTACATTTCATTTCAGCCCTATATTAAGCAACCATATTTACTTGATGTTCTAGCCCTATATTATAAAACTTGATGTACATGTTTTTCCATCCCTTTATTACTAAACCTGATTTACTTTTCATTCCAGTCATGTCAATATCATGAGATATAAATCATTATCAAATTCATTAGAGGTAGATATAGGTCCCACCCATTACATAATTAATACATTACATATGTGTTCCATAAAAACATAAATCATTAATCATAACATAACCCAAAGAATAAAATTGATTTCATAAAAATCATTCCATAATACGATAAACCATTTAAAACAAATGGATTTCATAAATACCATTTCAAAATAAAAATAATCAACCATAAGAATAATAATGATATAAAACAAAGAAGAAACATTATAAATCTGATATAGAAAATAATTTTGATAAAACACATGAAATTAATTCTTGAGGAAAATATCATTTCATCTTCAAAAGTATTTTCTTTTCGTAAAACACAATACAATTTTAGATGGAAATATTTTCATTGAAAATATCCCAGAAAAATTATAACGGAAAAATCCTGGAAATAATGTTTTTTGAGATCATAAAATTCCATTCATGCCGTATAATTTTAAAACAATTCCTCATTACTTTGCCGGAAAAGTAAAAAAGTACCTCGTATGAAAAAAGAAAATAATATTCCTTCAAAACCACTAAGTAAAAGTAAAAAATGGGTAAAAATGACTTTAAATGTCCATAGTATAATAGATATCATTTTGTGAAAACATTTTTAGAATTCATGGACCTGGATGATAAATAAACCCTAGTAAATAATTACATATAAACAATATCAGATAATAATGAGACTGTGAAATTATACCATAATAATTATAATAAGTCAAATAATATGACTCATAAAATAATGAAAATTATATGAATAGGTAAATAACATAATATTCATAAAATTAATAATAAAACATTAATGGGAAATATAAAGACCACATAAATGATATAGGTTGTGTATAAGGCATATGTCCCACAGATATTGTTGTGAGACAAAATAATCCATTACCTCAGGCATCCTATCAGTTATGTGTATTTGAACATTTCGAATAGTGATTTAAATTATTGTAGTGACTTATTCCATATTTATATTAATTTATATTATATCAGATATGATCATATTTCCATCCTTTTGGTAATAATATTTCATTATTACTGGTTATTCGGGTATAAACTACTTCATTTTTTATGCACATTTTTTCAAATAAGTTCAGGTTATCCTTATTAAGAAATATTTATATAATTATAGAATTATATTAACATAATACATATAATATTTATTTATTATTTACATTTATATAATATTTTTTAATGGATACCATGTAGAATGCATCACATCTTATCGTGGAGATGGTAGGTCATACGTACGCACGAGTAACGATATCATTCCAAATATTTGTGAAATGGTATATAATTGGATGCTTTATATGTTGTTAAATAATCCATAGAATGTAATAATAATAATAATATATTTTTGTTATTTCAATCATTATATCCATCCACATATGGTGGGGTTGAAAACAATATTACACCACGGTGTGGAGATGGTAAGTTGTACGTAAGCACACATAATGATTTCATTTTTCCAAGAATGGTGAAACGGGGAAATATGGTTGGTTCATAATTATAATAATATATAATTATATGAGTTATTTTGATGTTATTACATTATAATTAAACAACTCATGAAGTGTAAGTAGAAGAATAAATTAGTTTGAATGAATCAGTAGAAGTGATTACCTCTTCTTCGTCATGCTTCCTCTAAATTTCCTCTTGAAAGTTGTAGATTTGGTATTTATAGAATAAAAGAACATCTATAATGTGACTATGTAAGTTTAAATGTATTTTTTTAATGTATGAACAATCTTGAAGGATCAATTTGAAGTGAAGAGTTGAGGGAGGGAGTTCTCTTTTATAATTGAGGTGAGGGGAACCCTTGAAAATCCATACAATATTAAATTTATATAAATGAATTTTTTAGTCCAAAAGTATTCCAATTTATATATATCAAAGATAATATGATTTTAGATATAAAAAATCTGATACAATAATTTCTATACATGTATTTATTTTAGGTTGAACCTTATCTTTTTGGTTTACCCTTAATTATTCTCTTTTAATTTTAAATGTGGTGAAAACAATTTAAGTATTAAGAGGTTATATATTTTAATTATATGGGGTTGAATTACTATAATTGGACACTTAATTAACATTTAAACTTCCAAATAACCACCTTTTGGATTTTAATGTTTTTTATGTTTTTTAAGTAATTTAATAATATATTATTTTTAGAAAATATCAATAGTAACAATTATTACACTTTTCATTTAATTGAATTTAGATAAAATTAATATTGTGGGATAAATTAGAAAAGAAGAATTTAAGTCTTATAAAATGACATAGTAACCTATAAAATATGTTTATGATATAAATTATGTTATATAATAATTATTTTTATATTTATAATATAATTTATCTGATATTTCTCTTAATAAAACAATTATTGTATCACTGATGTGTCAATATTTATAGATATTATTTAATCATTAAAAATTTAAAATAAATAAACATGATGCAGATAATTTTATTATCTTTCAAGAGACTAATTATGTTCTTTGTTCCATCATGATCATCACTACATTAAATTTTTATACCGATAAGGGAAATGAGAGTGTCATGTTGTCCCTTTCGTTTGTTTAAATATTAATTACAATACTTTCTAGAACAAAAATACATTAAATGAATCCATTTTGACCCATAGATTTTAAGGGTATAATTTTATTCATCCAATAATATTTTGGCAAGTGTTTGGATAATGTCATTATCCATATCATATTATATTTTACCCGAATTAACCTGATTTACCTTTAACTGTGGTAAATTAAAATTACCAATGTTACAATTTATATGTAACGTTAATGGGAAATATTTATATAATTTGTTCCTATAGATTCCAAATTCCAAACATTCAAATTTTTTTAATTAACATAAAATTAATTCTTTTTCTCAATGTGAGAAAACTGAGGATTTTTTAGTAAAATCCATTAAAAGATTTATATGTGTTTATATTAAATTTAGATGTGAAATTACATCCAATGACCAAAATTGGGTTATATTATAAAAATATAATATAAATATTCATTAAAACCATTGAAATAGATAATATATCAAAAAAATAGATTAAAAGGATGTTTTGAATAAAAATGTAGTATTTTTCACTATGTATTATCAATTCAATTTTCTCAAAAAAATAACAAAATTTCAACCAAAGTAAATTTGGATGGCCTTTATCCAAAGAAGACAATTATTCTATCAAAAAAATTATCAAATTTTAAAAATATAAATTTAAAATGGTCTCTCCATCAAAAGGTGGTAAAACTGTATTTTTTGAAAAATACATCTTTTATCCAAAAAATGGAATTTGTTCTTATATCATGCGTAGAAAACATATAAGATAAATTTTGAACATTAAATTGAATATATTAAATATATATTTCATTATTAATATCCATAAAGAGCGATTTTATTATTTTATACACTCACTAATTTCCATTTCAATTGTTTTTTTTTCAGAAAAACATTTCATTTAAATAAAAAAAATCCTATTTTCATTTATAAATAATTGTTCACAAATGAATTAATTAAAAACATGTATAAAAAATATCTTCACAAATCAATTAATAATTTTCGTTCCCACTATTTTTAATACTAGTTTATAAGGTAACATAATAATATTTAGTTGTTCACTTACACTCAGTCTTGTGTGAAATGAAATATATCAAAAGAACATGAACTTGTGTGTAACCCAAGACAAGCATAACATTGTGTATACAGAAATCTTAGCCAATGCCGTGTATTTTTCAAAGATATAGTTGTGGATATTACAAAAGATGACATAAAATAAATTAAAACAACTCCATCTCATAAATATCTTGGATTGTTACATTCTAATATCTTAAAATGAATGTATCCCTTAAATTTTTCTGGGTTTATAAAATGTTTAATACATGAATTTTTCTTTCATAAAAATTAAAATAGTATAATGGAACACTAAAACCTCGTTTTTAATGGAAATTTGGAAACATAACGGTTACCCAAAAAAATTCATCACTAGGTTTCCACACATGAGAACATAGGTGGGAAGTGAAAACATAGATATGATTATAAAAATGTAACCCTCATGTTCTTATTATTTGTTAAAGAGAAAAAGGATAAGTGAACGTAAACAATTAGAAATCCATAAATTTGTGATGATTTAAGGGACCATTTGATTCATCATATAAAAAGGTACTAGGATATTTTTTTGGTTTTCAAGATCTTTTTCCTAATGTTTAAGAACAGGAGATGAAATACTTACATGATTTCTGAACAGTATCATCATTGGTTGTTACTTGAAAAATTTCCACTTCATCTCATATTCATTGAAATATAGTTGAATTTGTCATTCTTGAAGTGTTATAAAATCACGTGATCCATAAATTGAATGATATTTCATTCCATTAGTATTTAAGAAAAAAAGGGTTGTATAAGTCCATATTTAATGAGATAATACTTTATTCTGATAAAGTTCATATGATGTTAACTTAAATAATAAAAAAATTTGATAACTAAAAAATATTTCTAAAAGATGAAAATAAAAAACTATAAAAAATTGTTCACAAACATGGATTAACCATTATCCCTGATATATCTTAATACATCTCTGGTTGTTCCCATTCAAAAAATGTTAATATCTTCATCATAGATGCTCTTGAGTCATGGTATCAACCTGAATTATCATATATATTTATTAAAAACATGAAGGTTTACATATTCCAAAACATAATTGATATATTCTTAAAGCCCCAAAAAGTTGTATACTTCATCCCTATTACAATAACCCTCTTGTAAACAACTCTATAAGTAGTTACCAAGAAACTAGCATCATCCAATTTACTTATTCAAATCCAACTTATCTTTATCTAAATATCATTATCTTAATAGAAGGGACATAATAAGGGTTATCTTTCCCTTAATAAAGTGTTATGCAAGTATATCACATTACAAATAAATCAATTTTTTCTTCCTTATAACTACTCAAAATATCCTTTCCAATCCATAATTAAAACCTTATACTGAAAATAGTAATATATTACATGATTTATATAACATAATATTTGAATCCCAAAACATATACACCTTAATAATCTAACATTATTCTTAAATCAATACTTAGGATCCATCATATCATCATTACTAAAATATAAATCATGTTTTAATGTTTCTATACCTTAATATTCATAGATTTAATGTAAACAATTCTGGAAGAACATCACATACCATTCATATGTCAATTATACTCTCTTTATCCTCCGCAATATGACCAATACTCATACCATCATCATGACTATATTCATGATATCTCCACATAGGAAATTGTTCTTCATAATTCCCATACTTTCCACATCGGAAACATTAAATGGTTTATTCTATGCCATGTACATTTGGAAATTGAATAAGACTAGAAATCAAATTGTGATAAATACATATCATAGATTAGAAACACCCATGTATGTTAAATTAATTATAATATATGAATATATGATATCTTTGGTTTAACCCTAGTTTTGTTATGATTATCAAAAAAATCCTTGGATTGTAACCTATATATAGACTTATCCTTTTGAAATCCATAGAAATACCCTTAGAAATATCTCTAGGGATATCACTATTGTTTTCACATCCTAGTTTACAAACATTGAAAAAAATTTCTCTCTTATTCCAACACTAATAAACCAATATTGACGTACATGGACATTACATTTCTTTTTCATAATTCATGACACATTACAAAAATAGATTCCCAATAACCATATTAGTTTATTATCTTTAGAAACTCAGAGCACATTCTTATATAATTGTCAAATATCATCAATATCTCCCATAAATACCATCCCCATTAGTTTTCTTAACTAAAACCATTTTTTTTATCATGGGGAAAATAAATTATAAAAATTTTGAGATTAAATTCTCATTAAGGTAAAACATGAAAAAATAAGCATTAAAATATAAAAACATGAAAATATATTTTGAATATCAAAAGCATGAGTCATAAAATAAATCCTGGCAGTACATAAGGCCTAAATCATAATGGAAGATTAACCATGATTACATAGAATTAGTTTAAATCAAGAACTTTTGGAAAACACACAATCATCGAAAATAATTTCCATATTAGCCAAGGCTTATTTCAAAGACCATCAGTGTAGAATAAGTCAATTATTTAACATGGTTTTTCTTATTGTTTAATCCCTACATTACTGAACAACATTTACTTTCCCTTCTACCCCTATATTACAGTATTGGATTTATATTCCATTCCATCCATGTATTACTGAAGTAGATTTCCATGTCCTTCCAATCATGTCTTTTTAATGAGATATAAATTTTTACCCAATTCATTGGAGGGAGTTACTTTTTTCACTAATCACATAATGAAATCCATACATAAGTGTTTTATAAAAATATAAATCATTAACCATAACATAACCCATAGAATAAATTTTTTTTTCATAATAATCATTCCATTGTAAGATAATAGATGTAAAACAAATTGATTTCATAAATCTAATTCCATCATAAAAATAATATTTAATTAGTAAAATATTTATTTTATACATGGAAAAAATATTCTTAATCTTAGATTGAAAATAAATATTATAAAAAACATAAAAGAAATTCATGAAGAATATATCCAATCTTTTTCAAAAATGTTTTCTTTTCATAAAACATTACACTATTTTAAAAGAAAATAATTTCATTGAAAATATCATTGAAAATATAAAATGTATGATTCATGGAAATAAGGTATTGTTTAATCATAAAATGAAATTAATCCAATATAATTTAATAAAATTCTCCTTGTACTTTTATTGGAAAAGTAAAAAAGAACGTCATATGGAAAACGAACGAAAGATTCTTTCAAAACTATGTAGTAAAAGTAAAAAAGGGGTAAACATTATTTTAAACATCAATAGTAAAATAGATAACATTTTATGAAAATATTTTTAAGAAACATTTCTATTGAAGATAAATATACTCTAATAATAAATTATTTATAAACAATCTCATATAATAATGAGATTGTGAAATTATCACATACCAATTATAATCTGTTGAATCATAAGCCTAATAAAATAAAGGAAACTATATTAATATTTAAATATAATATCCTTCATAATAATAATCATAAAACATTCATGGGAAGCATAAACACAACACAAAAGGAATATGTGGTGTCTAAGGCTTATATCCTACAGAAATTAAAGAGAGGAAAAATAATCCCTTACCTTTGGTTTAATATCTTTTGTGTGTATCCGAAACTACTGAATAATGATTTAAATGATGTAATTGTCTTATTAAATAATTCTATTAATTTTTCTTATATCATATATTATCATATTATCATCTATTTGGTAATAATATTTCATTATTACTCATTATATGGGTATAAACTGCTTTATTTTCTTATGCATGTTGTCTCAAATAAGTTTTGGTTCTCCTTCTTAGACAATATTTATATAATTAAAAATGATATTAACCTAATACATGTTATATTTATTCATTATTTACAGTTATATAATCATTTATTAATTGATATCTTGTAGAACAAATCACATCGCATTATGGATATGGTAGGCCATATACACGCACGAGCAACGATATAATTATGATAATTTGTGAACTGGTATAGAAGTGGATGGTATATATATTGTTAAATAATACATATAATGTTTTAATAATAATATATATTTATTATTTCCACCATTATGTCCATCCAAGTAAGGAGGTGGGGAAAAACAGATTGCACCACAGTGTGGAGACGATAAACTCTAGGTACACATGTGTGGTCATTTCATTTTTCATAGGATGGAAAGAATGTGGAATTTGGTAGTTTCATAATTATAATAATATATTATTATATTATAGATAATTATGTTATTACTTTATAATAAAAAACAAATTAAGAGAATGTAGAAAAAAAATATGTTTAAAATAATCTGTAGAAGAGATTAACCCTTCCTCGATGTGCTTCCTATAAATCTTCTCTTAAAGGCACAAGAGATGGTCATTTTTTTAGACTAGATCTTAAATAATTTTAGAAACGAATTTGGGAAGGGAATAGGGTAGGGTATGTCCATGTTTTAAAGCATAAATTGATGTTAGTTGGTAAGGGAATAGGTTCCCTTTTATAATTGAGGTGAGGGGAAACCTTGAAAATTCTTAATAAAATAGATTAATATAAATTAAATTTTTAATAAAAAACCATTCAAATTGATATAATGAAAGTACAATATGAGTATAATTATAAATACTCTCATACAATAATATTTAGACATATATTTATTTTATTTTAAAACTAACGTGCTTTATTATCATTAACTATTATCTATTACTTTTAATTGTGTTGACAACATTTTAAGATTTAAGAGGTTATAATTTTTACTTATATGGGGTCAAATTCCCATAATTGGACACTTAATGAAATTTTAGACATTTTCATAGTAACTATTTGATTTTGAAAGATTTATTTTATTATTTTTTAATAATTTAATCAAATTTTATTTTTATAAAATATCTATAGTGTCAATTTTTATACTATTCATTTCATTGAATTTAATGAAACTTCATACAGAGATATAATTTAAAACAAAAAAATTAATATTATTATAACATGTCATAGTGACCTATAAATGTATTTTATTTTATAAATTATATTATATAATATTTATTGTAATATTTATTTTAATATATATAATATCATTTATTTGATATTTTTCTAAATTAAATAATTAATATATCTTTGATGTGTCAATAATTATGGTAATTATTTAATATCTAAAAATTATAAATAAATTCACATGAGGAAGAAAATTTTATCATATTTCCAGACAATAATTTTGTTAATAGTTCCATCATGTTTGTCAATACACTAAAATCATTATACTTATAAGAGATATGAGAGTGACAGTTTTTCTGTTTCATTTTTAATTAATAATTACATATCTTTCAAGGAAAGAAAAACATTAAATGAATAAATTTTAATCCTAATGTGTTAAGGTTCTACTTTTATTCGTCTAATATAATTTTTTATGTGTTAGGATAATTTCATAATCTGAAACATATTATTTGATACACTAATTTAACTGATTTTCCGTTTACCATGGTAAATATAAATTATCAATGTTATTATTAAAAAATGAACATATTTACATAATTTGGGCATAATTAGTCTAAATATGGAATCCAATTTTTCTAATTTAATACAAGTATGTTTCAGAAATTTATTTAAAATTAATTCCCTTTTCCAAAGCTAGAAAACATTGTTTTTTATGTAAAAACCATCAAATCATTAACATATGTTTACATAAAATTTCAAAGTCAAATTACATATAATGAAAAAAATACCATTATATTATAATAAAATTTGTATATATATTAAAATAAATGGAACTCAAAATCTATAAATACAAATAAATTATTCGAAAAGGCATTTTTGAAATAAAATGTAGTCTTCTAGGCTATTCATTAAAATATGAATTTTCTTATAAAAATACCAAAGAGTCAATAACAGTAAATTTTGATTTCTCAATTCCGAAGAATAAGTTTATTTGGTAAAATAACATACAAAATTTTATAAAAATAGATTAAAAATGGTGTCCTTCAAATGGTTGTAAAAATATTTTTTTAAAAAAATTCTTCTTTTATTTGAAAAAATTGAATTTGTTTATATATCATGAGTAAAAACATATATTATGAATTTAAAAAATTAAATTGAATATATTAAATGTATATTTAATAAATAAATTCCTTAAATAGTGATATTATTATTTTATAAAATCAAATATTTTCATTTCAATGGTTCTTCATAAAAATACTTCCTTTAAATTAAAGAAGATTTTATTTTCATTTATAAATAAATGTTTACAAAGAATTAATTAAATACATTCATCAAAAATAATATCATAAATAAAATAATACTATTCATTCCCACTATTTTTACAGCTTGGTTATAAGGTAATATATTAATATTTTGTTGTCCTCTTATACTCAGTCCTGCATGAGAAGAATTATATAAAAAGAACGTTAACTTCTGTGTAACAGAAGTCAAGAATAACTTTGCGTATACTACAAGATAAACCGATGATTGATATACCACAAGATTATATTGTCTTAGCATAAAACACAACACATAAAATGAATTAAAAGAACTATATCTCCTGAAAACGGTGGAGTGTTACACTAAAAGCATAATATATGAAGAAAACATGTAATTGTATAAAACACATAAGCATATAATATTATTTCAATTTTATCCAAGGAATTATTGCCAATACCATCATGTTACTATAGGTTCACTCCCCATACCATATTGGTAGTCATTTTTCACTCCCATGGCCATCTTATTAGCATGATTTCACTTCTCATATCTTCTTGGAAATCATGTATCACTGCCATGATCAATTTACTAGTCAATGTCCATTCCCAATACCAAAAAAGTCTATCACATGAGATATAAATCTTTTACCAATCCATTGGATGGAGATATGGGTTTGACCAATCACATAATGAAATCTTACATACATGTTCAACAAGATCATAAATAATAATGTCATACCCATGAAGTTGAATCGGTATTATAAACATGTAATAATTTCAAAACATATGAAAAAATATAGGTTTAAAAATTATTTCAATATAACAATAGCCTTTGAAAATAAGAGGGTTTCAGTAGAAAATAATCTAGGAAAGAGAAATTGGTTTCATAAACATCTTACCATTAAAAATAATCTACACAAAGAACTAATATGAATGGAAACATTGAATAATTTCCCAAAAAAATATCCTTGAATAAAATTTATGTTAATATATATGGAAAATAATTGTTAAATATATTTCAAAAAAATTCCTTGAGGATAATATCCTTTCTTCATTGATTTTTTTTAAAATAGAAAACATTTTACAAATTATTTTCATTGAAAATAAATTTTTAAACCTATAAAAAATAATTGAAAATCTTAAAAAAATTTCAAAATATTTTTTCAATAAAAATGGGAATAATTGATAGTTTTAAAACATTTTTGATAACATGGTTTTTGAATATTAAAGATTTTCGACCGAAGAGAGAGACAATCATATTTTAATAAAAAACTTTAAATTAAATAAAGTACAAAAGTGTGTAAAAATGAAAAAAATACATGGACATATATTGATGAAAAATTTTCTAGGGAAACTTAGGAGTTTTCTTGATATATGGATCATAATAATTCATTAATGATGTATAAACATTAACTCTATTGAAAAGAGTTGATATTGTTTCATTAAACCATTATAACATGGTAACTTGGGATCAGTCTATCCATGTAAGAAAATAATTACTTGAACATAATAATATAATGAAAATATTATATTCATGATATAAAATGTTAACTAGAAGTATATACACATTTAAAATTAAGGTACATGTATAAAAACATGTGTCTCAAAGTAGGAAAATTGATAAAATGTTGTCATTCCAATATGGTGGCTTCTGAAACATTAACCCCATGAAATAAAGGTCATATAATGGATATGTAAATACCCATAAATTTTATTATAGGAATAATTGGATTAATCGATGGGATGTATAAAAACCTCATTAAATGAATGGGTGTCAAATAAAGCTTGTATCTCATGGAAAAAAAAGTTAGATGAAATCCCCATACCATGTATCTGGACTCTCATAATACTCCTTTAAATCACCAATATAATAAATATAAATTTATTATTCAACTTTTAATGAATCATATTATTATATATAATATAATATAAGGCTTTATTATGACCTTATATTACCCTTCTGTTAACAATCATATTTTAAGGTTTCACATTAGGTAATATCCTCTTTGGTCTTCCTTTGTGTCTTAATTTGTTACATCTATGGTTCATATACTTACATCATGATTTAAAAAATTTACACCATGAGATATATAACATTTATATTTATTATATGTTTATAATAATAATTTATAAAATATAGAAGTATGAAATGGAATACCCTGTTTATAGAAACGTTAACCTATATATATGCATGAACTATATTTCCATTTATTTTTCATGTTGAATGAAAAGTTTTATAATACATCTATGTATATATACATATATATAATTTTTAAAGTATCATTATTATATCATATAAACCATATATATTCACCAAACCCATCTTTAATACATTTCATGTAGTGTATGAACGAATCACATTGTTTTGAGGGACGGTAGTCCACACTTCCAAAAATGTAATTATCATATTAACAAAAATAGACTTTAAAAATAAATGTGTTTTAAAAATAATACAAAACTTTAAAGACATAATAAATATATATTACATATATAAATAGTGTTTCTATCAAAATGTACTTCATCAATGGCTATAAAGGAAAAATGAACAATCGTCATTTAGTGAGGGAGTAGTTCATCGTAAACATAAAGATTATATTTATTACACATTATATGGATGTGTGTTTAGGTTTAATATGAACCATTATCATAAAAAATAGATATATATTTAATATACTGTTG
Organism: Viscum album; assembly: GCA_963277665.1. Lineage (NCBI taxonomy): Eukaryota > Viridiplantae > Streptophyta > Magnoliopsida > Santalales > Viscaceae > Viscum > Viscum album. The sequence goes on along the minus strand of OY728141.1, from coordinate 471,592,794 downwards.
TTTTTATATGATAATGGAATAATGATATTGGTGGGTGGATAATGAAAATTAAATAAAGAAGATTGAGGTAAGGTGTTAACTCATAATCGAGTAACTACTTTTAGTTTCTCAAAAGGCCTCCATGGATTGATTTATTCCGATAGAAATTTTTATTGGAGGAATGGGGGAATTATGTTATTTTTATCGGGTAGATCTTGGTGGATCCTATGTGGTTTGAGAGGTGTGAGGAAGAGGGAGATGTGATGGAATTTTATATGTAAGGGAAATGAAACACTTGATATTTTATAAAACTATTTAGGTGTACCAACATTTTCACCTAAAAACGTCATACCAAACACAAGATATGATGTTTCATGGCTGAATAATTTCTATAAAATGGGGTTTTGACATGTTTCTATGTCATTTTCATATTAAAGTTATAGTTTAGTACCATATAATACTTATTTTAAGCTTAATAGTTATTGTTACTATTAATCACATTAACTGTAATTTTTTTTTGTAAAAAACATAGTTATACATATTAGAAATTAGAAATTATGAAAGATCAAAAATAGGAATCCATTTTTTCAAATTCAAAACTTTGAAAAGTTTTATACAATTGTATATCCAAGTATAAAAAGAAATTTAACTCATTGAACTAAATTATAATAATTTATAAAAATATTATATATTAATATTTGAAACTAATTTAAAATATAATAAGAAATTATAAATAAATTAGATGAAAAATTAGTTTTGAATTACAATCTGGTATTTTCAATATTCATCAAAATTTGATGTTTCTCAAAAAAATTCCTAACATTAACCCAAAGATAATTTACAAATTCTAAATTAAAAAATGAATTTTATTTTACCAATATAATTTATAAATTTTTCCAAAATTAATATTATTATATTTTATAGAAGGACAATAAAAGCAATTCATTTGAGAAATTGTTATTCTTAAAAAAATGACTTTACCAAAAAATATATGATTCATTATCAATATTTCTATATAAATAATTATACCCAATATTTGAATATTAGAAATTAAAATTCATCTTACTATTTTTAACATCTAGGATATAATTGTATCATTTAAATAATTATTAAATTAAAATAATATTTTGTAGAAACTCAGTGTTGCATTTAATGTATTCCAAGTTGTTCATGCATGTAACTTACACCAAGTCGGTATTGTGAGTATCATACACCAAGTTAGTTCCTGGTAAAGGAATTTTTGAATTAGTGATTTTCATGAAATAAATGAAACTTTAATTTATTCATGAAAAGTAGGTCTATAAAAACAGTAGGTGTTATAAAGAACATATCCCTACCCCCATGCTTGAAGTCCAATTACAGATTCTAGGGGCATAAGGTGGACATAAACAGTAGTATATACCCACTTAAATTGATTATATATTATAATATATAGTGGATACAGGATATGTTCAATGTTAAATTCTATCACAAACCATGCTAAAATTCCAATACATCATAGAAAAATTTTAGTAACTCCACCGACATAATCCAACACTAGTAAAAATATAGGGTCATGATAATATTCATATCCCTATAGCTAGATCATCTCAACACTCTAATCAATATAAAAAAGTTGCTTCTATGGAGAAAGGAGACATTCATGCGCACACCCAGGATGATTATCGAAATACTCCTGTTAAAGATGAGGTATCAAACCAGGGTCATTTTTTATGTTCCCACTAGTTTCCACCAAGTGAGAGCATCACATGCCTTAGGATAGGGGTACATTCCAATAAAAATAATTTGGAAACATATTCCAATGTCCTGAGATCGGGCTCATAACCACATTCTATTCCGAGATTTTTATATGATAGGAAAAAATTCATTTGGACATTCTCAAATACATTTTGAAAAAAATAATATAGACTAAAGGCCCATGATCTGAATCATTTCTATGTTTTTGTTAAATATAATCAAGTGAAAATTTCACAGGCCTCATGATAGGATCATATTAATTTCAATGAATCTACCTAAAATATTCCAAAAGATCACAAAAGAAAGGTGCATAATCATACAACTGTCAAGGAATGAATCCACTAGCATCATTCTATGGAAATACGTGAGGAGTCTCATATATCATATCTAATTCCATAGGTCCTTCGACATATTTTTGAGGGAATTCAAATTCATACCTGGTTCATATTCATTTTCAGACTATGTCTCAACATATGAGAGTGACACATGCCTCGGTGCAGGCTTATACACTTTCCATGATAGTCCAATGACATATTCCAAATCCTTGTGATTAAGAGGTAAATTATCATCCCGAATGATTCTCACCATGGGAGAATATAAATTTTTAAGGGATAGGCTCATATTCCTACTAATAATGAGGAATCTCATTAGCATATTTCAGTAGCTTGTTAGTAGTTGGATCAAACTCCCTAAATACCATATCGTTATATATAAATTCTGACAACAGTCAGACCAAAAGATCGCATCACTTTATAATTTCAAAAATGAGGTCAACATATTTTGACAACGACCTGGATTGAGACCCATATTCCTAATATTCTAAAATATAGTGTCCATGAGAACATTCAAGTCTCATTACCAACACCACAAAGGTATTTTAAATCATCCACTAAAAAATATTATGATTATTACCATGATAGTTATCCTCTTGGTATTGTGGAGATGGATCACATGGAATCTACTACTGAAATCCACCATTGCCAATATCACCCACAACAATATCCCCCCAAACAAAAGAAATCACTGCCACTCATAAATTCCCCTGGATTTATATGTGTTAGAAACTCAGAAAACATTTTATAGATTTGTTCCCAAAAAACAAGGTCAACCACCTATAGTTCTTCACTGACATCCATTAGTACTCCACTCGAGTTAGCTTGGGACCCTAAGAACCACATTATGTGGTTTGATCATTTGGAATGAATAATGGCTTGATATGAGGAGGCCAACATTTAAATATAGATAGAGTTAGCTGGAAACAACCACCACATCATGTTCTGGCCCCTCACTACATCTGACAGTGAGGATATAGATGAGCTATAAAATGTTTTCATTCTTTATCTAGGCCAAAATATTTGGGATGAAGATATGTGATTGAAGTCTCAACATCTATACTATATAGTATATAGGTATCAATTTGATCTAATCAATAATCTATGTTTTCACTTTGAGAGATTGAACTTTACTATAGAATAAAACCCATTAGTATAATAGAATGGAAAATTTTTACATAGTGTTTGTCAACACATCATGATAACCCACCATTGACTGATTTCTTGTGCATCACCAGACATTCATAACCAAGGAAGGAAGAAATATTCAATATTAAACTTTATTATATTACTAGAATAACATAACCCTTCAAAATAGTGTCATGTAACCTAATGTCCTATGATTAAATGAGAGTAATAAGCATTATGTGAGATAGATCATCACTAAAATAGAACCCCTTACTTCAATGTTAAAAAGATATAATGAATACAGGGAGAGGATATCCAATAGATCATTGTATTAGTACCCTCCATGCAACACGATTATATTTGAAACATGAAATAATATGTTTAGATCAACTAGAAAACATACCATTAAGAATTATTCCCATCATGGGATTCTATCACACCCATATTCTACCTCACCATAGTTACACCAAATAAAATGGGATATACTATCAGTTTCAAGGGAATCCATATGATTGATATGAACTTGTCTGGTTGGGGGAATATCTACCACTTCAACCACCTCTCAGATCATCAATTTCTGAGAGGACTGAGAAAATATCATTAGTAGCTACAAATAAAATACATATCACTAGACTTGGGAAAATTATATCTCAATCCCAAATTCCAACTTCATAATCCACTTAGAGGGTCTTCGGGAAATCCATGGGGATTTGGGATCAACCTTGGCCCACAGACACGATGACATTTTTATCTCAATTTCAATCCATTTATTCATCAAATACTTGAATGGAATAACTGTATAATCAATAATAAACCCAATTAATTTCAACAGAGTCCCTAAATAATCCCAAACACATAGGGTATGGGGGATTTTCTTCATCGTCATCACCCCAGATAGAATCAGTCTTCTGTCTATTGGGTGCCAAATATCAACGTCCAGCATCCCATCTAAACCTCCCACTATAATAAAGATATTTTTTATTTGGGGACCCTTATAAGAACATGAAAAAAAACCATTGATGTCACCTTCCATAGTACAATATGGAAGGATGTTACAGTGAAGGTGTTTAGACTTTATATGGTTCGCATGCCAAAGTGGACCAATATTGATTGGGGTTCGAAGAAAGACCATGATGAAGGTAGTAGAGAATCATCTTATTATGTCCAAATTTATCGTGAAACCACCATTTCTTGATATTCCACAACGAATTATTTAACTCTCAACCTAATAGATATGGTGGATCAAGGAAAATGTAGAGGGATGCAACATAGAAAATATACCCCCCAATATGATGGTAATAAGGATGCACCAACTGAGGCTTCACAAACCAAGAACCAAAGAATGTCCCAAATCAAAGAACCTATAAAAATAAAGTTCCAACGTAACTAGTGGAACACTATCATTAAAAAATAGAATGGAATGGGCATATAGAAATCACAGCCCAAAAGACATTTGGATTCTTCCAAGGTGAAATATTTTTCAAAATATGAGAGTGAGATGAAAATTCATAGAAAACACAATTAGTTGTTACTCTAAGAAAATATTTTTACTAGTTAATATGATTTGGTAGAGTTAAATATTAATCCATCTAAAAGAGTCTTTCCTCTATAAATAGTGTAATTTGATCAATAGGCTAGCACTAGATCTAGAAATTTTGGATACATAAATTAGAATGTCGAAATTGATTATGACTTCCTATAATTAATGTGATAACTTCTATTTCTCGGGGGTGATCATTAAATTTTAGGATGAGTTGATAATCAATGGGAGATGAAGTTGGGTCCCCACCAATGAACAGCACCCACTCCCATTAGTTGGGAGGATTCTTAGAAATCAGTTCATTGAGAGATTCTTAACATTATCGAGTCCTTTGATACACAAATTGAAGTAATGATAGGGTGATGGGAACTTATGAATCATGAGAGGAATCCATATCCAAAATGGGTGGATGATAATATAACTCTATCCAATTTTAAAAATCCTACCTTTTACAATATGGATTGTTTATGAAAACCCAAAAAACATCTCACACAATTTTCATCCTAATATGAAACGATGATAGGCCCTAGATATCAACAGGAGGCAACCAAGATGAAGTATTTTGAATAGACATGGATATGGTAAGACTTTGTTTAGTAAAATAGTCATATAGTATGTTCTATTTTAGGATTTCAAGATCTATATCATAAATTCCATTATCTTTTTTCTCTACTCTATATAAGAGGTCAATTATTGACATGAAAAACTATATGAAATGTAAAATTGATAGGGTTTATAACTTCCTAGATAACTGGAATGGTTTAACCTATTAACTCACCATCCCTCTATCACATGAACATCTTTTGGAAATATTTTTGGAAATCATACAACATTAGTTATAGAAACCTATGATTTCAATGAAGTATTTAGATGGGTTCTCTGATTTCAAAAAAATAGAAATACACATGGGAGATTCTATTCAATTAACATGATCCAAATCCTGAATCATTCCCTTCATATAGGGGAAAATCCTAGGAAAATATAATGTTTTATTTGTAACTCTCAAGCCAACAACAGTGCATATCCAAGCATGTAGACATGTCCTAAACAATTGAGAACCACTTATTGAGTCGTGATGACCAAGGAATCAACTTCAACTATAAGTATAGAGATAGTAGGGTTATCCTATGTTTGGGGAATGGTTAAATAAATCAAGATCCTTATAAAATGATAATTTCCCTAGTAACATCCTTTTATCCCTGGACAATAATCCTCTCCAGAAGTCGTAGCCCTGGAAGCTTGATGAAGTCAACCTCACCATCCGTCCAGACTACGTCCCCTTGTAAGGAAGTATGGTTCTTAATATGAAGTAATCCTTTATATTCAATGATATCTTTCATGTTATGGTCAATTATGGATTCATGTAATTAAAAAACACTCCAGAATATGTGGAATACATGACTATTTTATAATATGAAGAAAAATGTTGTTAGAAGAATATTCTGTCTAGGTGTGATTTGATATTCGATAACTTTATAACTCAAAAAATAACGATTAACCTCATGCCACCCTAAGATAATAGTTGTGCGGACCCCCCAAAATATTCTCCACCTATAAATGTAACATAAGATATGCATCCCAAAGGTATACATTACCATTGAATGTAATAAGAAATATAATAAGAAGATTAAACCTCTACTCTAATGGAACCAATGACTTATTATGATTTATTCCATGTGATATGCAAAGAACAAGAACTAAAAAACCTAATTGAATCATCATTATATGAAGATCTCATATTTTATTTCATAGACATGATAATATTTCTAGACCCCTCTATGATGATAAATAAGCCTTGTAATATGAGTTTCACGCAGTTAATTGGGATACATGTGATTTTAAGCATAGTAAAAGAGAGTACATGGGGTAGTGCGGCCATGTTAGGACACAACATCTCAGTCAAGTAACATAAGAGGACAAATATTCATCTAACACACATGTAAAATGGATCTAGAAGGACCAAATATGTAATGGAGGTGTCCCATAAACCTTAACTAGTCTCCAATGTCTAGTTGTACTATATGACATCCTAGATTGGTTGAGACTATCTAATCAAAACAGGAAACTAGGAAGGCTAGAGTAACATATTCCACTAATACAACATAATCCAACAACCTAGTCCCATGAACGAATCCCATCCATGAAAAAATCTTTTTTTTCCAGAACGACATGTTATGCAGCACCCCCTCATTCGAAGGCACCATCCTCTGGAAGAAATGTATGACATTATTAAATAGATGGATGTAGTCCCATCCAATAAATAATTCATGGATGAACTGTATATTTCAAAAAATACTCAAGGATAAACTATGTGAAGCCATCTATGGCCCACAGGGGTTTCCGGAAAGAATCATAGAAACCATGTTTTATCAAGTGGATACCATTAAATCTGAATGCAATGTCACCATCTCATTCAATGAACAGGATCATGAAGAGTTCATCAAATGGCACATCATCCCATAAATGTTTTATGTAGAATGAATAATGTCGATATCAACTATCCTTTGATTAATGTTTGTTTTGGGATCAATCTCATCACTATTCAGACCCTTAGATTTTTGGGATATCGAGAAGGGGAACTATCAACAACAAATCTAACAATTTACCTGTATGATAAGAGTGTGAAAAGACCTATAGGGATGATCAAATTTAAAACTAAGTTTTAGGACCTCACTTTTGATGCTGATATTATGGTTATCCACCAATATGCAATATACAATTTCATATTCATAAGTCCCTAGTTTCACATCCATGTGTAGATACCTTCAACATTCAAACAGTTTCTGAAATACCCCATCGAATGAATGGTCGTCATACTACATGATGATAATTCCCCCTTTGAGATTGGAAGAGCCACATATATTGATGAATAAACCTATGAAATTGATGGAATACAACCAATGGTGGATGCTTATATGATTGCTGTACAACCAATATCTTGGGGAACACCTCTAAAAAACCTCAGATTATACTCAACAACTTCTATATTCTCCCCCTAAATATAGTCGAGTTGATATTGTTAAACCTAGATTTCCAAGATCATCATATCCCTAGTGAGAATGTAAAAATCTATCTATTATGACATCTCCCTACAATGGCTCTGATGGCAGGGTATGATGGTGATTAATTTTATGTCCTCCCTCATCATAATAGTGATATATATGAATACATAAAATCAACTTCATCTGAAAATGTATCCGTAGAATCAATTTAAAATTAACTAAGGATGGCCTCAGGAACACCCCTCCCCCATTCAAGTAATAAATATACGCCACCATTAAAGAGAATGTGCATGTGAACATGAGAATAGAATAATACCAATTAAGCACGACTAATTTTAGCCACCATTCCCCTTGAAGATAAAGAGATGTATATTTAATTTATGAGGAATAATTGTTCTGTGTTCTCTTTGAACTATATATAATTGATTGGAAGGAATCCTTTTTTGGATGCACACTATCTTGGCCAACTTAGGGAGAATAGAGGCTTCATGCAGTAATCCTATAGGATTATCACCTCTCTTGAATCCAATATAGATGTCAAATTTTAAAAATTGATTAAAACCAACATTGTATGAGTATTGAAATACCCCAGATGGCTCACCAAAATCATCCCTATCAAGTAAAAATATTAATATTAGGGTCTACATATATTTTAGAAACCTTAATTGGCACTACCCAAATGAATAATCTTCATTACCAATCATAGATATTTTGATCGATGCAACTACTAGATTTCAAGAACATTACATCATTGATGGGTATTTAGGGTATAATAAAATAAATAAGGCCCCTGAAGATGAAGATTTAGTTTTACTAAAATAACTATAGGTGAATTTTTTATATCTATTATTTCCCTTTGGGTTAAAGAAAGAGGGTTCCACTTACCAATTCACCATGCAACATATCTTTATGGTGTCCTTGGTAATAATTTAAAATTGTTAAGTCAGTGACCTAGTGTTTAAATAATGACAATGATGTTATCACTACATGGATCATAAAATGATCTTCGACAAGATGTGAAAGCATTGTATAAAGTTGAATCCAATAAAATTCACTTTTAGGATAACATCAATTATGTTAATTTTCTTTGTTTTATTCCACTATGGAATCGTGTTTTACTCATAAAATACTAATTCTATTATAGAAATGTCACCATTAAAAATTCTAATAAAACTATGGGGATATAGTGGAGCCTCACCTACCGTAAGAATTTCATATCCAACAAATCCGACAAAGATCACTCTTTCACTAGGATAATTAAAAATGGGATAACCTATTACTGGGATGATGACATCCATGAATCCTTCAAAGGAATGAGGTAGTATATATGACACCCACCATTTCTAATTCATCCATTGTAAGGGAGGAAACTCGCCTTGTATTTTTCCACCACATAATTCTAAATTAACACACCCCCAAAACATATAAATTATTCAAGGAGTAAGAAAAGTTTATAATACCTTAGTAAAACAATTCTAGGTAATGAGATTGAATTCTCTGATGTTAAGAAGAACATCCCTGCACTTATCTTTGTAGTGAAAAAAGAAGAGGTACTACATAAAGTACCACAGAGTATATATGGTCTATATGGTTTACATTCTCAAGTACATTCTTATCCGTCCTATGTTGACTTGGTGCTTAGAAATATGGGTTGTCTTTTTTTGCAATACGATATTCAATTCATATTGTAGAAATTGTGGAAGGGGAAATACCTAGATGATTTCTTCATAGAACATACTTCCCCAAATAAAAATGAAGGGAAACCAATATTCTAGATGAGGTGGTATTCAATACACATGAAACTATATTTACATTTAATATATAATATTATGGTTCCTTCCAATGTTCTATCGACCAATGGATAGACAGCACGTGGCTCAATTGGGTTGGCTTAAGGATTGTGTTTGTCTCTCAAGAAAAAGTTTTTGTACATACTATTTCTCCTTATCAAAAGACTACACTAATAATGAGGTAGAGTAACAAGCCCCTAATGTTGGGTTAGAATAATACATAAAACTACAAATACCCTACATGAATTTCCAAGGGGATTTAGAACTAGTGATAATGCAGGTCGGTGGAGAATGTTCCATAAAAATGGAAGAACTATCCCATATCACTAAATACATAATTGTACTGATGTATGAGTTACATTTTGACCCAAAATTTAATCATGTTCTCTGATCATATAATGCTCGGGCTGACGTGTAGGCGAATTAGGGCACATTCTTGGCTGACCATGATATGGATAAAAAAATTTCTATATTGTGCTATCTAGAATGTTATCATTATTATTATTTTGTGATATGGAAGAAATCAATCAGGTAAACACATCCCTAAATCATGATGAATTTGAAAAAAAACTAAATAGATATATCCCATAATTAGTTATCACCAAAATAGGATTCTATGGATAGACTGAGTCAGATGAAAAAAAATTCTATTCTGTGATGTGAACTTTAATATGTAGATAATTTCAAATGAATAGAGTTCCCTATGATGGAATGGATTCTATGGAATCCTCTTATATACATAGATGTAGGAGATATCTATTTCTTTATGTATTAAGTCCATGTGGACTCTTGTTGCGCTCATCAGTCGGTGACCATGAACTCCAACTATAATATCCCGACATTGTCTTGTGATATCTGGTGCATTTTTTCATGTAGTATATTACCCTTTTTAGAGTACATTTTTTTATTCTCATGGGTTCATTTGGGTGAAATTTGGATGCTTTATTTCCAGATTTTTGGAATTGTATGGTTGGCACATGGTTTTCCCATACCAAGCCTCCTACCCTGGAAAACCGTGAAACCCTGTGAATATAAATAATTCTCCATTGGGGTAAATTTTTCCAAACAGGAACCCTATTAGTATTAACCATTCAACCCATTGGTTGGAGGCACACAGTTAGGTAAAAACCTGTGCCCCGTACAGGAAACCAATCACACATAATTTTATACCCCAAAAAATAAAAATAAAAAATATCAAACCCCTGAAATTTACCCATATTTGACCCAACTCAAACCAAAAAATAATTATATCATTTTTTGGATGTTCCAAAATGGATTACAAGAAAATAAAACCTTTTTAACGATGAATAAAACCCCATATTAATGATATGCACATCTCATAAAAATACATTAACATCCCAATTAATTTTCTCCCTCCATCTCCTATAATTTTGTTATCCTTTGAAAGAATTTTTTCCACCATTTACACAATATATAAAACTTTTTTTGATATATATATTCAATTTGATCTTGGTTAAGGAATTTTTATCTAGATCATGTTCGTCTTCATGTTCTTAATCACTACTCATTAATTGTTAATTTCAGTTGGTGAGCGTTCATCATCACTTTTTATATAGGTGGTCTAAATTCAATTCCTATATCCTTGAATTCTAATTTTTCATGTCTATTATGTAATTTCAATTGTAATTTTTAAAAAAAGAGTTTTAATTGAATAAATTACTTTATCAACTAATTTATGGAATCATGAAACTAATTAATTGAGTTTCCAGGTGAATATGAGAAGATTTGTTGTTGAATAAATTGGATTGGGTAATTGGAATTATGAAATTGGTGGGATTTGGATTAATTAATTAGTTAATTAATTAATGGAATATTTTGATTGAGTAATTTATGAAAAATTATAGTTTTTAAATAGGTAAATTAATTTGATATAAATTAATTGGCAATCGGTATTATGAGATGGTTGACTTAAACTTAATGGGAAATTGTTTATATGAATTGATGATTGAAAAATGGTTTAATAATGAATCGATCCTATTATTCCATGTGATTAATGTATCAAACCCTTATTTTTTTGTTAAATTTTAATGTTTTAACAAGATTATAAATATTTATGAACTGGTTAATTATGATTAATAGATATAAATATGGGATATTTTTTAAATTGATATATGAGTGTAAGACATGGACTACTACTTCAAAAGACATCTTATGTAATTGATTGATAGTCATGTGTGAGACATTGGTTGTGACCTCAAAAACTCATATGTGATTGAATAATATATTTGTGTGATACATGGAATAATTCTTCAAAATATTACAGTGATAAAGGAGTTGTGGGACATGGAATGATTCTTCAAATAACCTAACTGTGATACACAAGGCTTTTTATGCTAAAAATGATGGCATTGGATTATTTTTTCAATCATTCATGATATTAATTAGAATTTAATAGAAAATTAAATAAAATAATTATAATAAATTTTGATATTCCCAGTGTGATATGGTTATGACTCCATCACAGTTCGGAGCATGTATTGAGGGTTTTGGTGGCCTCAAGAACCCAAGGGTTTATGTGGTCAAATGAAGAGTAATTGTAAACATCTACACCATTTACATTATTATTTGTATTTATTATTTATAAAAAATCATAAAAAATTATGGATGGGATATTGTTTGAGTCAAAATTTCTAGTGGAAACTAATGTATACAAAAACACTACTTGGGATTCCTAATCAGTACCCGGATAGACTTTATATTTTTCAGACAAGATAAGTGAAAGACCTCGAGGTTAGATTGCTTAATCGGGATGGATCTTAGATAAGGGAACTATACATGATTCTGGGACGCATATGGAAGTGTCAGTGTGTCATTGGTTTTTTTAATTCAATTGGAAAATGACATTTATTAAGAATGTCATATCTGTAGTTTATTTTTTCATATTGTATTCATGTGTTGGTCAACATGTGATATTGGATTAGTTTTTTTATTGGTCATATCATTTGTTAATTCTTATTTATTTCTGTTGTTGTGATACATTGATAAAAAGGGTATAGTCCCCCCATGTCAATTATTAGGCCATCGCAGTAAGTTGGTAGCCTATGGTATAATGGGAGTTGCAATGTAAGTTACGTGACCAACCAGCCTGGGGAACCAGTGTGCGGAACCTAGTTTGGGGTGTGACAAAAGTGTATCATGAGGAGATTTTAGGTTTCATTTTTTTCATTACTATATGGGAAAGGTATAATAGAGAATAAAATGATTCAATCCTTATTTGATAGTTCATACGTGGGATTTTCTAAACCATGCACATGTGTAAATACCACACACCCAGTGTGGGATTGTTCTTGTTGATGGATTTTGTTATAGTTGATGTTATATCACTTCATGTGATAAACAAATTTTCTAATATGATACTTTTCCTCTTTTTTTTGAGGCATGACTCATGGAATATAAATTTTTTTTAGTTGAGTATCAATGCATCATTTTCTATAGTCATGATTTTTTTTAAAAAATTTATCATTTTGGCCATGCATGATATAACATGTTTTGGAGTGTTTTTAAAATGGAACTTTCTTTCCATTGTTGTGTATTTGAAAATAAATGGGTGACTAATATGAATTGGAATTTTTAAAATGATGTAATGTGTGAAAAATGGTTTTCAAATGAAAAATAAGATTAATGAGAATGTGTTTACACCTTGTTTACCATGGCCTAGATGTAATATTGTTAATGTTAGTTATAGTGCCTTGGTTTTGACCATGTGGTGGGGTTTGGGGGAATGGTTTGTTATGTATTATTTTTAATCCATCTAATGTAAATTTTTAAATGTAGTATTATGTGTCATAATATATTTGATTGGATTTGTAGAGTAATTCCTCCTTGAAAATTATTATTGAGAGGATGATTGGATGATATGATTGGAAATGATTCTCAAATAGTGGAACATGAGGCACTGATAGTGTCAGATGGGGATGTTGAAGAGTAGTTCCATGTAAGATTTTCTTGCTTCATGTAGTTTATGGAAAGAGACCATGGTGGGTATGTAAAGGGTATGTCAGACTTAACATGGGTGTTTCCATTGTAGCACCCTCTGATGTATCATGGAGTTGGTGCACCTGAGGTAGTCGAGTACTTGATTTAGTCTATCTAGAAAATATGTGACAATATCGAGACTTTTGATGATAATAGAGTCATGTTAGTGGCAGAAATATTATTTGATTATGAAATTAATTAAAGGTACATCCAAACACGGGATTGAAGGCTACAAAATATTGAGTGGAATGAAATTCGAGAGAAGTTATTGTAGAAAATTTACACTATGATGATTAGGTGGGAGAGTGTAGTTGTGTTTGTACAGTTTTCTTAGGAGAGTATATATGTTATAGACTATGCTAGTTACTTTATTTATTTTCAGCACTTTGTTTAATTTTTTTAAGGAGATGAGGAGAACAAAATAAGTTGTTTCAATATGGGATTAAATTTGAAATTTAGTCCCATGTTTGTATATTTTGGTTGAAGTGGTTTTTAAAAGTGGTAAATCAAGCTTCTATTTTTGTGGGGAACCTAAAGGAGGTATATGGGAGAGGAAAAATTGTTTCCATTGAATGGTAAAAAACTAAGACTTCATAGAGCAGGAAGATTAATTATGAGAATTTTGAACTGAGAAGTGGAAACATGAATGGCCATGAATAGGAATCAGTTATATAGGACCTTACATGGATGACATATCACAAGTTTGGTGGGTTGGGTCACATTCTTAGATAGTTACCCAAAACACCAGTACAGTTCTGATATTTTGGAAGAATTAAGAGTTTATTGGGGTTTTACAATAACCCATGATATATTGATGAAGATAGTGTATCTATGCAATATTAGTGTCAGGGATGGGAATGTTATATACCGTATTAGTCAGGTAGCTAGAGTATTTTCTGGAACTATAGGTAGAGCCAGTGGACATGGTGATTCAGGTTATGAGAGCCAGTATCTTCTTAGTGGTGCATCTTAGGGGACTCAGACTGCATCATAGGAATGATTTGTAGGACAGTTTGATGCAGTTTATCCAACACTTGGGGATAGTGAGGCTGGAACATCGATATTTATATGTAGTATTTTTTTAGCTTAGAGACATCTAGTGCCTTTTTTGATGAAAGTTCCTATCATTATATTATATCTTCAGACCTTATGAATGGTTTTAGAATGGATGTGGAGTTTCTATGTTGGGTAACGAATATCGATACACCATCAGGTGTATTATAGAGAGACCTAGGTTTATGTAAGGTGTGTTATCTCAAAGTTGTGGATTATTATTTTCAATGGTATCATTATATCCCTAACATTACAGGGTTCAACCAAATTATCAATATGGAATGGTTATCATAATACCAATTCCAAAATGATTTCTACCAAATGAGAGAAAACTTTTGACTCGTAAGGGTAAAAATTATACACAACATGGAGAATGTGATATCAAGGCTGGATATTATGGTATACTTCATCAATAACTAGGGAAGCTCCCCACCCATGTTACATATCCAATCTTGGATGGAGAGGTTGTGAATAAAGTCATATTTCTTCCCATAGTGGATATGTTATAGGATGTGTTTCCTAAGGAATTTGTATGGCCTCCACCATAGTGAAATGTTGAGTTTTAATTGATGTTATTCATGGAGATGAGCTGATTTCAATTTATCCATAAAAATAGAACAAATAAGCTTCAATAGAATAAGAATCAACTGGAAGAGTTTATTTATATAGTTTTTATTTATCTATCTATGTCACCTTATTGTTCAATAATTTTACATGGAAATATGGATGACAAGATTATGTTCTTATGTTTTGATAACCATAAGTTAAACAACATGAATGTGAAGAATTGGTTACCACTTTGGCATATTGAAAACATTTCTTCCAATTATGATGATATGATGTATGAATTTTATGCCTCAAAGAGGGAGGTTCGTCCAGGATTAACCAAAGGTATCATATATTATAATGATAGTATTGGTGGATCAACATTAAAAAAGAGTATGAAAGGAACGTGAAATGATGTTATGCCTATAAAAAAGTTACGGTAGAGTATAAAAATCTTGTAGTTTTATTATAGTTGTTTCCCATTAAGGAATCAATATAGTGATATGTTAATATGGACATTATTGTGGGTCTCCTTAAGAGGCCTCAGAAGATTGATGTTATTTTTGTGATTGTGTAATGATTGAAAATGTAGCACATTTATTTCCTATATAGGAGACCTTATTTGCGGATCAATTGAGTGATTTATTCAATCAGGAAATAGTGAATCTGGATGGGGTTCTATAAAGTGTTTTTTAATACTGAAAATTACATATTAATTCATGCTTATATAATGGAATGATAAAGTAACATGGTAAACATTATTTTTTTAGTACACAATTTCACTGAGAGATATATGGTTAGTTATATTTTTTATACATGTTCTTGAGGATATATAATGGTTGTGTGTTCTATACTTTGGGGGGTCTTGGGAGAATTAACTAGAATTATTGGAGTTCTCTTATATAAGAAGGTATTAGGAGAATATTTAGATGTAACTATATAAAGATCATTATAGAATCCATGAAGATCACCTCAGTGGTAGATGGAGCTAGGTGAGTGAGAGATTTTTGGATTGAGTCTCATACAGGAGACATCGGAGAAGGTTCATCAAATTTGGGAATGTATGGCTTTGAATCAGCATATATTGATTACATATGATGATAGAGGTCAATGAACACCATAGTTTACAATGGTTGATCATGTATAATTTTAGGTGACCCATGTGACGGGGTACAATAGTATCAAGGGATGGGGAATGTTGTTGTTGAGGTTTGTTGGACCATTTGAGGTTATAGAGATTCAGTCTTGTGTCATACTGATTAGACCATTCATAGAGTAATGGTGATATGCATGATGTATTTCATGAGTCTCAAATACGATGATATCACCCCATCAATTCTAATGTGATTTCTGTGCATTCTATTGATCTTGGGATTGATGCTTCCAAGAGGAGTATCTAATATGTCTTTTTTTATCATAGTGAGAATGTGTTGGGTGGAAAGGCCATGCCTATAGTTTATATATTTTGGAATAATGAACCTATTCTATATGAATATAGAAATATATAAGAAAATATATGGTCTAGGAGGCCTAATCTTTTTACCTCCGAATCATAGAAATTATGAAGACCACAGCTCAAGGAAGATATGATATAATTTGGGAAGGTTATAAGTTCTTGTCCCTTTATGGAGAACTCTTGATATGGGTTTTAGGTTCTCTTTTTTCTTATTTTTAGAATACATTATTTGTGTTTTATCATGTTTTCTAAGAGAAATTTATATGTTTTCGGAAGTGTTTTGTGTAGTGCATGATTGGAACATGTTTTTACAAAAATGTGTGCCCTATCCCAGCAACCGGGGAAACACCAGAAATAGGAGGAGTGTATATATGGATAATAATTAGGGAAAATCATGAACCCCAAAAAGGTAAACCATGCATGAAAAATTTTAAATTCTATAAATTTACGTTAAAATTTCATGACCACCTAAAATTCACCCTAGGTCGACCTAAGTTGACCCTAATCGTATTTATCCAATTTTTGTGTATGTGATTAAAATTTCCCATTGGAAATATTGAAAATTAAATCTTGAAATGAATAAATTTGTTTACTTATTAATTTATAGAATTTTTTAATTGGATAATTATGTTTCCATATGAATATGAGATGAGTTTTAAATGGAAAATTTTAATTACGAAATGTGATTATAAAAATGGTGGGATTTAGATTAATTAATTGGTTATTTCATTCATAGAATTTTTATTGAACTAAATATGGGGTTTTGTGATTGGTCAATTATTGTGATATGATTTCATGACATTTGGTACATTGAGACTATTGACATGGACATAATGGGCTAATGGGTATGGTGAATTGAATATTAAAAAATGGTTAAGTGGTGAATTTATCATAATATTTTATGTGATTAACATATTGAAACATTATTTTTTTGGGATTAATTGTAATGGTATACCATGATTTGAAATATTGATGAATGGGTTAATGTTGATTATTTGGGATAAACTTGATAAATGTGACATATTTTTTTAATTTATATATGATTGTATGACATGGACCCCTAAATCAATAGAACAGTTGTTCAATTGATTGATAAATTTGTCTAGAAAATGACTTAATGATTTAAAATCCTATATAGGGATGACTGATACACATGTGTGGGACATGGACTACTTCGTCAAAATCCCATACTGATAAATGAGTTGTGGGACATGGATTGATGGTTCAAATACCCATGGGGTTCTAGACATGGCTATCTAGTCCCAAAAATATTCCATCGGAAAATGATTCTAATAATCAATGATTTCAATTGAAGTCGAATTGATAATGAAATACCATTATAAAAATGAATTTTGGTATTCCCTATGTGATTTGGTTTAAAATATGACACATTCTAATGTAGTTCTTGAGGGTTCATGAGTCCTCAGGAACTTGTGGGTTTATGTAGTTAAATAAATAATAATTTAGTATATGTGAACCATTTAATTTATTGATTTTATTTATGGTTTTTAAAACAAAATATACCTTTATGGAAAGTATATTTTTTTGTGCGCGATTTGTGGGGGCTGACTGCTTTGCACTCACACCCTACCCAAGATTTCTGATCGGTACCTGAATAGATCTCATGTTTTCGTGATTGTATATGGGAAAGATCCCCATGTAATATAGTTCTTCCAGGGTTGACCATGGAAGAGTGGATCATAAATGGTGTTGGTACCCACATGGAAGTGTTATTGTGTCTTGGTTTTGGTTTTTCAATAGACACATAACAAATATTTTTCATGAAAAATCTTCTATTTAATTTTGGATAATAAATTATTTTTTTTGTAATCAGGTGTTAGTGGTTTGGTTTGGTTATTTGTTATATCATATTGTCATTCATATGTATATCCTCTGTTGTGATACTTTTATAAATAGGGTGTACTCTCCTGATGATCAATAATAGACCTTCACTATTAGTCGGAAGCCTCTTGATTATGAGGGTATGAACATGTAGTCATGTAACCAAACAGGTCAGATAACCAGTGTGTGGAACCTAGGATGGAATGTTATACACACCAAATCAGGATGTTTTGTTGTTACTAGAAAACCATGAGAAAATAAAATGTTTAATACAAAATGAAATGGCATGTATGTTATATCAATTTAAACATCATCCACCAGCTGCTGAAATTGCAACATGATAATAAATATTCTTGGAAATTTTCTGTTTGGGAAATAGATTTTGTGAGGCCATATTTTATAGCCACATTTAATTAGTTCAAGAATATAATTACTACTGCAGACATCTATTCCAAATTAATTGGGAAAATAACCCAAAAAAAATTTGGGACGAAGATCATCATAAACATTGTAATGTTCGATATCATCACTAGGTTTGGAGTCCCTCACACGATATTGACAGACTACCGCACTAACTTCTATTCTACGATGTGGAATAAACTAAAGTAGATTTTAAAAACAAGTCTAATAACTTATCACACACTCATAAAAAAATGGACTGAAAAGGTATTTAACAAGACTCATACAAATATACAGTATGAGATTGTGAATAAGGGAAAGAAGTCCAAGTATGAAAATTTACTTTATACATTAATGGCACACTATACAACCATGAGTACTACAAAAAAAGAAACACAACACTCATTGGTGTACATGAACAAGTAATTATTACCCAAATATGTCATATTTCATTCCCTTATAATATCTATCTATAGAATACTATTAGATGGTGAGAAATCACAAAAGCATCTTGATGATTTTGAGCGGCTCAATGAGAACATGTTGCATACATTTCACCATAATGAAAACCATCATAATCACATTGCATTAGCCTTTAATAAGAATCTTTCCCCAATTAAATTCTCTATGTAGAATTGGTGTTAGTCCTCAGTACCTCAAAGATAGCATGAAATATGCTTCCAAAGACAAAACAAAAATAATATGGGCCTTACATCATACATTTGTTCTATCATAACTGGGCATAATCACTAGCCATGGTGGATTTGGAGTGTGTCACACCAATAACCAATGTGGGTTTTCTAAAGAAATACATTGAATGTATTTCATAAATCTACAATCTTCCTATTTGTATGATGTTAATTTACACATTTCTTTCTTGCACATAAGATGTTTAATATTACAGATTCATTTAGGTTACATGATGATAAATGGTATAAGATCATCCATGTTATATGGTTTTAATATACACAATAATGACCTAAAAATGATTTTAAGATGTACGAATTCATCATCGTTAGATGATTGTAAACTATAGGAGAACTTCCTTGTTTAATGATATTAAACTACCCAAGTACATCCTGGAAACATGACATTAAATATAAGAAGTTTTCCCTGTCACATGATGTTAATTTTTATGATCTCTTCAATGTTTTATGATATTATACTACACATGTACGTCTAGACCACATGGTATTAAACTGTACAAAACATTTACTATAATAATTAAATTAAACATCATAGCATCTCACTTCTTATATTCATGATGTTAAGATGGAAAATAACATCCTTACTGCATGTCGTAAAATTTCATGGAAATCACCATCTCATTAATGACCCACCACACCCGATCCCAAAATATTGGAAAGAAGGATGATATTCCCCCATCTCCATTGGATATATTTCTCCACACAGGTAAAAACTTCATCTATGAACAAACTGTGGCCATATTTCTACAATTATAGGATATATAGTGATGAGTAAAACTCATGTTATAAGGTTATCTGTAATACTCCTTTTCTATACATTAGTAAATCGTCATCATTTCTACATGATGTTAAACTTCATTGAAAATAATCATTTATCACACTATCTAAAACTACACAAATCTTTAGTGTCACATCCCTTTCACATATAGTGACCCACCTCCTTAGTGAATGATGTTATGCTGCAAAATTGATGTCTTTTCCACATGAAATTAAACTACATGAGTTTATACAACTAAGAATGAATGGATTCTCATTTTCAATTTGATACATATGGATTACCTCAATAAAATATTGTATTACATCGACCACATAATTTAGAATTCACCATATCTATATATATATCAAATATGCACAAAAAATTTGTTCTATAATATCTATGTATAGAATGATTCCTATTACATAAGGATACATAGTGATGTCTATATTTATATCCATGGGTCTATTCACCATAACCCTTTTCGAATATAGAAGTAAACATCCTTACCGCATGATGTTAAACTAGAAAACTCCCCAAAAACTATATATGACCTGAGTCTTGTCATCATAGAATACATAGTGGCACCATGAATCTCAAATCTTAGGCCCAACATATAAATTCAACAGAAACAATTCCCACCTCTATGTATGGGACAAACATTCATATAGTGTATCTGATTCAAGAACTATTTGTTTCTTGATTCATGTCATCACAAGATACATATTGATTCTTGGATTTCCAATATAGGGACCAGTTATGATAATCGATAAATGAAATTCACCCAATATTTATAGGGGATGAGACATACAAATCCCTTTTTCCTATGTGTGAGTCAGATCTATGTTTGACATTCTTGGGCATGTAATATATAATGCACAATATTTCACGTCAGTTACCAAATCCTTAACACATGATGATAAAATGATCGATAATCATCCTCTCTGTATGAAGATAGACTATAGAAAAACTTTGTTACTTCATGTATCTAAATTACATAGACACAATAATATTTCCCAATACATGCCGTTAGATAATGTAAATCATCACCCATAAATAATCTCTTATCAATTTATCATGAGAGCCTTACCCTAGCTTTCCAGAGTATGGGGTGCATCTATCATTTTTTGAGCACCTCAATATATAAAGCACACTTTACTACTACAGTACCTTAGGTTTCGAAAAAACTATCCTAGTCCCTTGGAAAGGGTACTCACCATTAAGGGAAACTTTTATTGACTATTCATGTATTCTAATCTCTCTTGAAAATGATACAATGGTTGTTAACTGAATGTTCCACTTTGAAAAAAGGTCATATTTCCTTGTATGCCTTGATATCACTATGTTAAACCTAAAAACCTTAGTGTTCTCTAAAAAAGTCATGGTATTATTTTTAAATATCACTACTCATAAACTAAGAACCATGATTCATGATTTACAATATTTTTATCTCCCACTAAGATGGATGATGGGATACTCTTGACCTAAGGTGGCATAATTAGGATCTTCTATAACATCCCCCATATTAGTTCCATTTGTTTTATGACCATAAACTCTATACACACAGGTCAATGATTTATGACCATAAAGACTAGCCTATAATGATCCTAATATCAATACATTAATCTTTTAGAGAAAGAGACAAAAAACATATCAGGTTGAAAACATGGAATGGGTGGCCTGAGGAAGAGTTACTTTGTTATTCACTAAACTCATCATATCCAGATTTTTGGAAAAAATCATGGCACAAATAAATAAGGCATAAATATCATAGAGCCTACTCTATAGAACTGTAACGATACAATCTATGCTTTCTGAACCCAATATTTCATGAAATATTTAGAGTAATGATTTTTCACATACAAATTCCATGAGAGTATATTAAATAGGTGATGATGTTGAATTTATGGTGCTCGAATACTTCATGAATATTACAATTTCCACAAATCACAGTTAACACTTTGAGTTCCCTAATGGAATAAAATTTTCCATATACCTAAGAAAAATATATCAGGCTTCAAGGGACCCTATTATTATGAATGTATACCTAAAACTCTTTAATGTGTTCCTATGGTCATCAACAAAATGCATCACTAATAAAAACATGATTTCTGATCCTTGTGATCCCTAACATCAGTACAGAAGAACTCATCATCACGAAGTGTTATTGAAAAACCATGTTATATATTTCATCTACCTTCCTCACAACCATAAAACTATGGATAGTGATTTACAATTACCATAACAAATTAGTCAAGATGATTCAACATCATCAACACTATTTCATAGTGTTTTTACACTTTCTGAAGGCTAGAATGTGACACTCCATTCCAATACATTTGATGGCCCACACCTTGTTATTCAAAACCGCATGCTGTAGAGCTCTAAAATCACAATTTTTTATATTAACTTCCCTTCGGTTCCAGAAACCTTCGCAGATAGATTTACATTCATACCCAAGACCAACATATGTACCTTTTACGCTTCAAAAAATCATTCACAGGCCATAGAAAGGGGTAAATATCATCTTTTATTGGCCTATAATATCGATGCATAATGTCATTTACCAACCAAATAAAGGAATCTCTTACTTACAAAAAATGAGCTTACATCCTAATGATCCCTAGAAAAATAATTACTAATACTAGTATCTCAATGTTTTATGGGTTATCCAAGGAATGTCTCTCCTATTCCACTTTAATAGGCTCAAATCTATGGGTTATGACATATATCACACATACTCCAACAATGCAGGTGGACCTAGAATCCATACTATTTCTCCCCAACCGATATTATAGACATAAATTTTCCATTTATCTTAAAAATTATTAGATACACCACTATTGAAAAGATACAAGTACATACAAATTTTGACATTCCATCGAGAGGGATCTATTCCCAATAAGAAATGGGTTTTAATCCTCATGAGCCTTGGAAACACCAAGAAAGAACTCAACACCCAAGGGTATTATGGGTCATTCCTATAATTTTTCACCATATTTGATGTTCATAAATAAGTTTTCAGTAGAAATAACCTAAACAACAATAATAGTAAAAACTATCAAATTGACCTGAAACAAAATCAGTTGAACGTCTGGGCTAAAAGACCCCAAAAACAAAAATAATGGGGCTAATCTGAATGTCCCTTCACTACTACAATAGAATGTTAGATCTAAAATTAATTAAACTAATGATATATAATGACTAAGATAAATATACCTACACTTATGTGATAGAAGTTTTTATCTAAAATACCCTAAACTATAGAGATATAAGGTCTTAGATAAAAAGATCCTAAACTACAGTTTTTGAAAGACAACACTAAATGTAACTAAATTTTATCAATATAAGGTCCTAGAATAAAGAACCAAAAAAGTGTGATAGAATTTCTATGTTAATAGGATATATACTATTTCAATATAAGGTCAAAACTAAATACCAAAATCTATAAAAAAACATTGACTTAGTCTTTATGAATGGAAAAAAATGTAAGTCCTGCCAAATGGCCTTGGAAAAAATAAAGCTACTATCTCCTAGCCTGTCATATTTTGAAAAATATTAATCAATCACCCTTAGAGACATACATTCTACCAAATTATCATTTTTTTGAAAAAGGTAATCTAATGATAAATGGATAAGTTATATTTTTATAGAATCCCATATTTTTGGACATTCATGAACACTTCTCGAGATGAATCTATTTGAATTATATCAATCTGACCTACAATTTGAGGTTTAGGTTTTATTGTAAAAATGATGGGTATGATATCATATAAGTTAAATTTGATACACATCATTTATGGATGAAATCATGAACGAAATATATAAATCATTTATGATCTATTCACCCATAGGGTGAAATCGGTGGAATCTAATCATTTTAGAATCTCTCTTAGAATCATAGGAAAAATGGAGTGCATATGAATGGTGGAGAAACGATAATATATGATTATATAATTATTATTGTTATGAATGATTCTATAGATAATAATTAATTGAATACTAAAGTTTCTCTCATCTCGCCTCTTCTTCATTTTCCCCAAGACGAATATTTTTGACTACATTGGAAACTCTTAACCTCTCATTAAAACTGTTTCTAATGAAGATTATTATGTTGATTGGCCATACCATAGATGAGACATTATTTCTTAATATTATAAAAATTGTCACTTAATAGGAATCCATCTAGTCTTACAATATTTATATAACTGTGTGACTCTTCTCTAGTGCCTCCGACACTTCCTTTATCTCCACGGAAAGGGGTGCCTCATCTGTGAGATATTTCATGCCCATATCATTGTTCAAAAAATATTTTTGATTTAGGATTATTTTTTACATGATTTAATAAAGTGGTTATTTGAAAAAAGTAACATCCCCACTATTTTTAAATTGTATATGAATGTGATTCCCTTGGTCAAAAAATGTTTCAAAAGGATTATTAGTACTCAAGGTGTCAATATGTTGCCTGATCATCCTACATCATTTTTGATATTCTATGACTAATGTTATGTGAGTACCAAAATTAGGAATGGATGGTTGAGAAGAAAAATTGATAGTGGAGGATACTCCATATATCCTCCCCTCAACAAAGACATCACCAACCTCTTGTGTATTAGGGATTACATCCACGAAAAAATTGGAACCACTATCGTGATGGTCATTGCCGATACAAGAGGACTTCATTTATGTCTTGCCAAAATAAATAATAAGCTCTATAATTTATATGGGTAGAGTGGTTGATAATGAAAATATCTTACCAACAAGATGAACCAATCGGACTAGAGGAACACCAACATAAACTAGTTGCAATTCCTGGACATAATTTGAAGTATAAAAGTATGGGGAATTAGTGGTTGGAAGAGTGATCTCAACATTAGTTAATTCACACACTGATGTCATCCAAATCTAAAAGCTAATTACAAGATGTCACTCTCCTCACACACTATATTATGGATGAATACAAAAACATCAGATAAAACCAAAATAACAAGAAAACGGATAAGGTATATATTGATCATAGAAAATCAGCTAATCCATCATGTTTTCAAGAACCCCATCTCGAAGTGATATCATATATGACCTCTCGTTAATAGAGTTGATACCTTGTAAATGATCGGCTAAGCCAGTGAGGGATAAGGTGTGAAAAAAAGTATTAGATCAACTCAACACATTGTATCCTCATTAAAGAAAAGTGAGATATCCTTAACCCCACATATGTTAAGAAACATGTGATAAGATAAGTTATTAGGGATCTAAGTTTCATTGTACTATTCCAAACAATGGAAATGATCCACTATATAGTAGAAAAAATGGAAAGGATCATTATTATTATAGGGTGTGTCACCTTGTTTAATGTGTCATAAGTGTTAGTAAAGGGGTGAAAGGGTTAGAACCTCAAGATAAATCCATCCTACTTCCACTAGTCAAGTTTCTAATACAAGTGAACTAACCTAGATACCTATATATGGGCCCCTAATTATGAAAAACCATCTATTAAAGAAGATGAACATAAATATTTCCATCTAAAAGAGAATATAGATCATTGAAACCACACAATATCCCAATGAACTATGATACATGGATTCCAAAATGGCCCAATATGAGCCAGTACTATCAATAACCAACTGAGAGGGTCACCAATGGGGTCATATAGAAGTTTCCCTAACTCCACCAAGAATCAGAAAAATGTTAGACTAGTCATTGAATGATATAAGTGATCACATATTTAGGTCCTTCCTCTGGGTCTCCATTACAATGGTAATCATTTCCCACATGAAGGTTGTAGTCTACAAAGGTTCTGTCACGACCCGCCCTCGGGGTCCGTGCCGTGACTACCCCAAGCCCGCCTTCCATAGGCCAGGGGCTGGCGACTAGCACCAAGGCATAAATCCCGGTAAAAAGGGAAGGCATTGCCTTTGAAAATAAACAAACACCACAGAGTAAGCAAGAGGAAAGTAAACACTAAACAAAAGCAGAGTACAACTGAAAGTGCGGAAAAGTAAATGGGCCAGTATACAAACCCAAAGTGAAAGTAAAGTACAACTCGAAAGGGAAAACAACAACTGAAAAGTAAATGCCGCTACACCGAGATGTCCACTGGAAATCCCACCTGAAGGGTGGGTACAGATAGCTCCTCTGCTCCACAGGTCCCGCCGTCCGCTCCGTGCACGTCCCGCCCAGTGGTCCACCTCCAGGTACCGTCCCGCTCTGCAAGCCTCAGCTAAGGTCAACGCTGTCCGTCGTCTGCAACCAACACAACGTAGTGCGGGCAAAGCCCGTGCAGGGGTGAGTATAAGCTACTCAGTAGGGACCCCGAGACCCCTGAAGGTCTCTCAAATCCACAAACGATAAACCATGAAGAAAGGTACAATCATGAAGTAACAACCGATACTGCTTAGGTATATGCCCATACATATACCTAAGTCATCAATTTCAAATACGCTCTAACCTCCGAGCCCAAGTACAACTCAGTCCACACAAGAAAGTAAACGTATTCCACACAGGAAAGAAAAACGTAATCCACACAGGATTGCTCAACACAATCCACACAGGAAAGCAACAGGATTCAGCTCACACAGGTATACTTCTTCAAAGGACGATAAAGATGATCACTGATCCATATAAGTCGTCAGACCCACGAAGGATCAAAAGGTAACTAACCCCCGCAAAGACCCACACAGGATCGGGCCCACACAGGACCTGTAGGCGCTGGTTCACACAGGACCGCTGAGCGCAAGGACCCACACAGGATCAGACCCACACAGGATCGGTCCCACACATGACCTGTAGCACTGACCCACGTAGGATCGCTGAGTGCTGTAGTCGTCGTCGTCGAATCCACACAGGATCTCTGTACTGTCGTCGTCGCAGTCACAGTAGCAGTAGTAGAAGTAGTAGCAGTCGCAGCCAGCACTAGGGTTCCCGCACACAGCAAACTCGTACAGGAGGGTCCGCTCCACGAGCCGAGAGGCTGATACATCAACTGTCACAAAGTCCAGAGTTGATGTATCCAAAAGTTCCGTATCGTCAACAGGAACTCAACGCAACAGACGGCGCGTCGATCAGACGCCCGGTCTGAGAGTTATTGGCATTTTCGTCCCCGGGGCCCAATTGGTTTTTAAAGCAAAACCAACCCGACCGTACTCCACCTGCGGCCAAACCTCGGGTGGAGTATGCTAAAAGATCCGTCTCACTAAGCGGAACACAACACGGCTGACGACACGTCAATCGGACGTCCGTAGCTCAAGATATGAGCGTTTCCGCTCCGAAGGCCCGGTTGGTTTCGTAAACGAACCAACCCGGCCAAACTCAAAGTAATTCGAAACCTTGAGTGCGATATACCGGAACGACCGACTCGATCCAAGGATCGCGTTGCCGCAGACAGTTCGTCAATCGGAGGTCCGAGGCTCATGTTATGGCCAAAATAACGAATCTGATCCGAAACGGGGGGTCCGGGTCCGGGTCAACCCGGCCCGACCCCCCCCCCCCCTGGGTCGGCCCAAACCGGGTCGGCCCGAACCGGGTCGACCCGACCCGGGTCCGACCCGGCCCGGCTGACCGGCCGGCCGGCGGCGCGGCGGCCCGGCGGTAGCGCGGCGGCCCGGCGGGAGC
This sequence comes from Viscum album, assembly GCA_963277665.1. Classification (NCBI taxonomy): domain Eukaryota; kingdom Viridiplantae; phylum Streptophyta; class Magnoliopsida; order Santalales; family Viscaceae; genus Viscum; species Viscum album. Next base: position 471,564,922 of record OY728141.1, on the reverse strand, counting down.
GCGGCGGCCCGGCGGTAGCGCGGCGGCCCGGCGGCAGTCGGGGCGGCCTGGCGGCAGGCGGGGCGGCCCGGCGGCATGCAGGGGGACAAAGCCCCCGCTGATTGAGGGGCGGCGCGGCATATAGCCGCGCCCTTTTTGCAAACCCCCCCCCCCCCACGTGGGGGGCTTGATTGGTAGGAAACGGGGGGCCTCCTGCCCCCCTCAAGGAAACCGCCCCCCTCATTAAGAGGGGGGTTTTGATGAGCCGGCCGGGGGATTAATTCCCCCGGTTTACTGCCATCCGGCCGGCCAGCTGGCCGGCCAGTTTTCTCCAACGGGACCGGAAAATCCGGTCCCCTCTTCGGCTTCCGACGCCGACGGCCCGGCCGTCGGTCTCCTCGTTCCGCCGCGGCCCGGAACCGGCCGCGGTCTCCTCGATTCACCGCGGCCCGGAACCGGCCGCGGTATTCGTCATCCGGCACGGTGCGACGGCACCGCGCCCCTCCGCCGCACCTCGATTTCTTTCAACGTGGCGCGACGGCGTCGCGTTCTTGAAGATTCTTCCATGGCGCGCGTGCAACGGTGTCGTGTAAGATTAACATACAATTATCCGCGTGGTGCGACGGTGTAACGCCCCGACCCCAGTTACCCAGAGTCGGTGCCTTATTACATAACATTGGCATGATCACAAGAAAGATCAAATCTCGAAAGACCGATTGGTTTAGTAGCCTTGGAAACACTAGATATATTCATAAGTTTTACATTACATCATAAAATGAAAAACTACTACAACAACATAATGTTTCCACAATCCACACTATTAACCCCTCATAAAATCTCTGCAGGTCATTCATAACTTACTTCTTCACATCCTGGGAAAAATAAAACATAGAAAAGGGGTGAGCTCAAATGCCCAGTAAGGATAACAATATAGCGGAAACTTTCATAAATAAGAATAAACATTTAAGGCAATGTATAACTAAAACAAAAGCCTTTTAAATATGAACTTTCAACATGGTATGGCATAAATAAAATGAAATAATGTCATTTACTTATTCACATGGATATTCTACTAATCAAATAATCACATGCAAAAATCAATAACCACTTTCATAATGTTCGAATGCATAATGCCAGACTATCATAACCACATAGCCAAGGCCTCGTGCCAAGACTACAAATAAGATTTCGTCAAGGCCTTGTGCCAAGACACTAGTTTGTCTCATGAGACCTACCGATGCATCGAGGAGCTATAGCGGGCTCCACCCGTCACATATTAAGTCCAATGCATTCCCATATGAAAAGGTTTAAACATAACATAAACATTCATATTAAAACTAGCATATGAAATTTCAATACTTTCACCATAAACTATGAATGGTATAAAAATAGCACATCCACAGTCAAACATATCACAAAACCTTCAATACAATATATAAGTTTTGTATCATAATAAATCAACTTCAAATAATCTTAAAATCCATCAAAGGATGTTGACATAGATGAAATCAAAATTCTTTTTAAAGAAATATCTCCTTTTATTTTGAAATAATTTAAGATCCATATAAAATAAAACATTTTCTTTGAAAATATTCTTATAAGCTTGTAAGGGAAGCTTTGAAGATTTTATAACGGCAGAAAATAGCCGCACCCGCCGTATAAGTTAAAAAAAACATTCTTACCATAATTCTGTCAAAAAGGTTAAAAAGGACCTTGTTTTGAAAACGACCGAAAGATTCCTTTATAAACCACTTATAAAATTCAAAAAGGGTATAAATGACTTTAACTCATATTCTAGTAAATAGTAAAAATGTTTTGAAATGCATTTTTAAGAAACATGGATGTGGATGATAAAGAGATCCCAGTAGATTATTACGTATAAACAACCTTGGATAATGAAGAGGTTGTAAAGTAAACCCTTACCTTGTACTTTTCCTTGGTTGGGGTAGGTTAACATCCTGTATAATGGTGAAATAGTTGTTATTAAATTATACAAGAATCATATATAATAATATGATATCATATATGATCTTTTAACATTGATTTGTTAATAATATCTTAGAATTATCGTCGTTTCGGGAGTTAACTTACTCATTTTCTTTTATATGTTTTGTTACATAAGTCATGTTTGTTGTATCTTATTCATATCCAGAATGATATCTAGTCCTTAAACATCATTTTTAAATCATCAAATGATAATTATACTTGAATGGATACGATGGAGAATGAATCTCATCGCGTTCGTGGAGACGGTAGTCCGTACGTACGCACGAGCGACAATATCATTATTTTGATATTAAAATAATATATAAATGGATGGTATATCATATATAGAGAATCATTAACATGTTATATTTATTATTTACATGAGTTACACATCATTATTATACCCATCCAAATAATATTATATTGAATAACACTTACACCACGACGTGGAGACGGTAGTCCGTACATACGCACGTATGGTGACATGTTATTCAAAGGGTGGATAGAATACTGAATATGGTTGTACCATATTTATAATAACATCACAGTATATGTGAGATACTGGAGTTATTATTTTAGAATGGTAAGAACAAAGGAAGAAGAAGTGGAAGAAGAAATGAACTTGGAGAAGGGTGGTGAAATCATTACCTCTTCTTCGGGTTCTTCCTTTTGATTTGATCAAAAGGGCTCCTTAAGTTGGCTTTCTGATCCAACTAAGGCCTCTAGGTTGTATTGAGGGATGTTGGGAGAGTATTTGGGCAGAGTTTGACCGAACCAAAAGGCTTTTAAGGTGTGAAGAAATGAGAAGGAGGACTGCCCTTTTTATAAGAGGGGTGAGGGGCACCTTTGGAAAAGCTAGAAATATTAATTTATAATAAATTCATATTCGGTATATAATGGCTCCAAAGATTATTATTCAAAGGTTAAGGCAGGGATAGGTCTAAAACCACTCAAAAAATAGAATTTAGACAGGTTTGGGTACTTATATTAACCTTATCTTTAAGTATTAACTCTAAGTTAATTAGTTTCACTTTTACAATGTCTCTTTGTATTTTTATATAATATGGTTAATAAACTTACTATATACATACAAGAGACCCCCAAGTGGTACAGTAATGATGAACCTATCATGATATAAGTCTCTTGGCCGAACCTTAGATTTTTAGGAATTTAATATCAATTAATAATATAATATTTGTTTTAAGAACTCTTTTATGTCAATTTTGACACTATTCAATAGTTGATTTTTGTGAAACTCATAACAGACTGATTACTTCAAACAAATTCAATTAAATCAATACTAATATATCATATTATCCTAGAAAATTAGTTTAATTCATTAAAAGTTTCATATTATATTTATTTGGGTATTTATAATATCAATTATTTTAATTTTTCACTATTATAGTAATTACTGCATCATCATTGTGTCATAAATAAAATAAATTATTTAATGTCTAAAAATTATAAATAAAATATCATTATGTATGAAATCTTTTTCGCTTTCTAATGAATATTTATAATCTAAAATCCAATATATATAACCCTATGTAACAATTGTTTTTCTAAAAGATATATGCTTGTGTCATTTTTGTATTCATTTTAACTTAATTAAAATAAAGTGTCATTATCACTTACAAGTGAATCCATGGGGTCCCAAAATAGACCCAAAGATTCCCATGGTCGACCATATGTCAACCAATAGGGTTAAGACACGTTTTAGGGTAATTTAGTATTATTATAATATTATTTATTTAACCCTTATTTACCGGATTTACCCTTAACCATGGTAAATAAAATATATACCGCAGTAATTATTCAAAATGTCTAAAAATAAAAGTTACCTATTTACACAATTTGAACATCCTGATTCCAAATATGGAATCCATTTTCCTAAATTCAAAACACAGAAGTGGCAGAAATTAATTTAAAATTAATTCCCGCTGTCAAAACAAAAAGCGTGTTTTTAAGAGATAATAACTATCAAAAGATTGACACTTGTTTATGTTCGGTTTAATTGTAAAATTATGTCCAATGAACAACATTATATTAAATGGTAAAAATATATTCTAAATATACTTTAAAACTACTAAAATTCATAATTTATCACTATTAATTATTTTGATTAAAAACGTTGTTTTTGATTAAAATTTAGTAATTTTCACTATTCATCAAAATATGAAAGTTATCCGAAAAGTACCAAAATTTCACCTTAGGCTAAATTAGATATTCAGAATCCAAAAATGAAGTCCATTTTGAAATATAAAATATATATAATTTTAAAAAGTAGGTATTACTATTCATAACGGCTAGTTTGATTGGCTGTGGTGTGTGTTAAAACTCAAGGTTGCGTACAACACACGCTACTGTATTATTCAAAGAAAGCGTACCGTGGAAGCTTGGGATGTTTCATTTTAAATTTTTGATGTCCCCATTTAGTCAAAAGTTTAAAATATTGTATTTAAAAAGGGTTCACTATTAAAAGTTGATAAAAGTGCAATACTGAAAATGAATTTGTTCTTGTATTATATCTAAGAAACTCAAAATATGGATTCTAAAATTATAAGGATTATATAAAGTTTAAAATTTAGATAATACTATTCATAACCTCTTTTGAATGGCTTTTTTTTTGTAAGTCATGGTGTGATTGAAATCGGTGTTTCATGTAGTGCAAGTTATTGAATTATTTTGAAGAAATAACACACTATGAAATCTTGGGGTGTTACATTCTCCCCTCCTTCAATAAATTGCGTCCTCGCAATTTGAAATTGTTCTTCGAAAATAAAAGGTTGAAAATAGAAAATATATTTGTGGGAAAACCCACATAGGAAATTGGGTTACTAAAATTTAGTCTTAATATGAGGAAAAGAGAAATGAAAGGGTCACCACCAAATTATGATCTCGATTAGGAGAACATTGGTGGCAATTAGAGACATATAATTTGAGGAAAAACGTAAATATTTATAGGTAGTGATTGAGGTCATCAATCACAAACAAGTATAAAATTGAGGTCCTCAAATTCATCAATCTATGATTATTTGAAATACCATCGGTTTAACAAAACATAGGGTATTAAGATAACACATTTTTGAAGTATCAAAATATCTTAGTTGAAATCCCACATCGAAAAATGAATTAATGAGGCCTCTATTTTAAATAAAGAGTGGAAAGTATGAAGATTACCGAAAATAACACATACTAGAGTTCCATGTAGGAAAATATGGATATGGAAGAAAAATCTAACCATCAATTATCTGATGGAGAGTGGTAGAGAACATGGCTATGAAAAGGCCAACAATCCCAAAGCCATAAATTAGTGATGATTTAAGGTACCATCTAGGACAACATTTTTGTTCTATGTTCCTTTTCTTAATGATGAGGAATTTATTTATGAGATTGGCTAAGATCATAAGGAGATATACTTACTTTATAATTAAAGTTTTATCCATTAATAAATTTCTACAAAAAACTCATCATTCACTCTAAAAGATAATAGAATGTAAGAAAATTCTATTTACACTATTCGTATAGGGTTCCAAAATAAACGAATTTATAAATCATCTACCAGATCTTTTAAAAAAAACTACATTATTTAATCCAGGACATCTCTTGGGCCAGTGGTAGGTGATACACCCTTGTCGCCCTTCGATTGCGGGTTCAAGTCTCGCGGCCTTGCCGGACGCGACGGGTTGCCGCCCGACCTCCGGGTTGTCCTTTTAGGGAAATCCAAAATTAATCTCAAACTAGAACTATCCAAAATACTTCTATCCAAACTCACAGTCTAACATTTATAAGGAAGTTAAACATAATATAGATCCTTTTTACCCCGTAATAGTATATGAATACCTTCATCATGTATTACCATATTCCTTATTGATTACATTAATGCTCCTTTATTCCATATAGAATGCTGGATATACTTCATTAATACAAAAATGTTTTAAACCCCAATAATGATGGAATATACAAATCATTAATCAGCTTCAAGGTAGTCAAGAATATCCAATATAATTTATCCAAATCAATCATGTATTATTCTAAAATCACTACCTCGGTATCAGAACCATATTATGGTTTATCTTTCTCTCAACCATATATTTTCCAAAAATTTATCCTGCTATTGAGTCACTTTTCTTTGTTCTACACAATCTCAAGTTCTTAATGAAATAGTACTGCAGTACAATCCTTATATACTCCATAATTATTATAACAAATACATTGTTGATACAACACTCAATTGACATAATCAACATAAGAACTCTAATCATTCCTCTTCATCTGTGGTAGTATCATAACTTGATTATTATCCAATAACATCATTTGCGGCATAGTCAGATGACTGGGACATAGGTTCGCATAGTGTCCAAACTCCTTGCAAATGAAGCATTGTACATTTGAAACCATTTTCTTACCCTTGCAGTCACGTACTTTGTGCCCGTTTCCTCCACACTTATAACAAACTCCCATTCCTTTCAGGCAAGTTCCAGGGTGTTTCTTTCCACAGTTACCACATATGGGAAAATTTTTCTTTTCCCTCTTCCCTTTATCCATCTTTCTCTCTTTCATCCTTTTCTTCTCTTGCTTCCCTTCAAAGCCATAGGACTCAGTAAACTCTTTACTTATCTTATCAACACATGATATTATTTCTTCATATGATGATAATACATGGGAGACTATTTCTCTTATAAATTCTAGCTTAAGACCATGAAAGATATGATCCTTCCTTCTCTTTGGATCATGTGCATTTCTGGAGTTCTCATTCCATCTACTGGGTGCCATTTCTAAACAATGGAATACACTAGATCAGTTTATGAATCAAAATACATAGTCCCATACTTATAAAACACTTAACATAAATTGAACTATTTATGGATATAATCCATAATCATAAGAATGTTTTCTTTGAGGAAGTATATACTCATAATCCCTTCAAAATGATTTGTAAAGAAAATGAGAGTTATCCTAAGCATATCCCCCGGGAGTGTCGTAACCAAGAGTGCAGCAAGGCCCGTTGTCGTGCACCAGTTCCCGTTCGAGTCTAGCTCAAAGCGGTGTTTTCGGGTTTTACCCCTAGGTACATCTGTGCCAGAGCCGCCTCTACCTTCTCGTATCCAGACAGGGATGTATTTCTTGGAAAACTCACATAATCTTTACAATACCAAAATTCTAGGAAGTTCTTCTATACTAATCCTCAAAGTTCATCTTAGGTCTACGTGCTCTAATCAGAGTTTATCTAAATCTAGCTTCCAAGGTTTGTACTAAACTTCCTCTGATACCAACTGTAACTCCCCGACCCCAGTTACCCAGAGTCGGTGCATTATTACATAACATTGGCATGATCACAAGAAAGATCAAATCTCGAAATACCGATTGGTTTAGTAGCCTTGGAAACACTAGATATATTCATAAGTTTTACATTACATCATAAAATGAAAAACTACTACAACAACATAATGTTTCCAAAATCCACACTATTAACCCCTCATAAAATCCCTGCAGGTCATTCATAACTTACTTCTTCACATCCTGGGAAAACTAAAACATAGAAAAGGGGTGAGCTCAAATGCCCAGTAAGGATAACAATATAGCGGAAACTTTCATAAATAAGAATAAACATTTAAGGCAATGTATAACTAAAACAAAAGCCTTTTAAATATGAACTTTCAACATGGTATGGCATAAATAAAATGAAATAATTCCATTTAATTATTCACATGGATATTCTACTAATTGAATAATCACATGCAAAAATCAATAACCACTTTCATAATGTTGGAATGCATAATGCCAGACTATCATAACCACATAGCCAAGGCCTCGTGCCAAGACTACAAATAAGATTTCGTCAAGGCCTTGTGCCAAGACACTAGTTTGTCTCATGAGACCTACCGATGCATCGAGGAGCTATAGCGGGCTCCAGCCGTCACATATTAAGTCCAATGCATTCCCATATGAAAAGGTTTAAACATAACATAAACATTCATATTAAAACTAGCATATGAAATGTCAATACTTTCACCATAAACTATGAATGGTATAAAAATAGCACATCCACATTCAAACATATCACAAAACCTTCAATACAATATAGAAGTTTTGTATCATAATAAATCAACTTCAAATAATCTTAAAATCCATCAAAGGATGTTGACATAGATGAAATCAAAATTCTTTTTAAAGAAATATCTCCTTTTATTTTGAAATAATTTAAGATCCATATAAAATAAAACATTTTCTTTGAAAATATTCTTATAAGCTTGTAAGGGAAGCTTTGAAGATTTTATAACGGCAGAAAATAGCCGCACCCGCCGTATAAGTTAAAAAAAACATTCTTACCATAATTCTGTCAAAAAGGTTAAAAAGGACCTTGTTTTGAAAACGACCGAAAGATTCCTTTATAAACCACTTATAAAAGTCAAAAAGGGTATAAATGACTTTAACTCATATTCTAGTAAATAGTAAAAATGTTTTGAAATGCATTTTTAAGAAACATGGATGTGGATGATAAAGAGATCCCAGTAGATTATTACGTATAAACAACCTTGGATAATGAAGAGGTTGTAAAGTAAACCCTTACCTTGTACTTTTCCTTGGTTGGGGTAGGTTAACATCCTGTATAATGGTGAAATAGTTGTTATTAAATTATACAAGAATCATATATAATAATATGATATCATATATGATCTTTTAACATTGATTTGTTAATAATATCTTAGAATTATCGTCGTTTCGGGAGTTAACTTACTCATTTTATTTTATATGTTTTGTTACATAAGCCATGGTTGTTGTATCTTATTCATATCCAGAATGATATCTAGTCCTTAAACATCATTTTTAAATCATCAAATGATAATTATACTTGAATGGATACGATGGAGAATGAATCTCATCGCGTTCGTGGAGACGGTAGTCCGTACGTACGCACGAGCGACAATATCATTCTTTTGATATTAAAATAATATATAAATGGATGGTATATCATATATACAGCATCATTAACATGTTATATTTATTATTTACATGAGTTACACATCATTATTATACCCATCCAAATAATATTATATTGAATAACAATTACACCACGACGTGGAGACGGTAGTCCGTACGTACGCACGTATGGTGACATGTTATTCAAAGGGTGGATAGAATACTGAATATGGTTGTACCATATTTATAATAACATCACAGTATATGTGAGATACTGGAGTTATTATTTTAGAATGGTAAGAACAAAGGAAGAAGAAGTGGAAGAAGAAATGAACTTGGAGAAGGGTGGTGAAATCATTACCTCTTCTTCGGGTTCTTCCTTTTGATTTGATCAAAAGGGCTCCTTAGGTTGGATTTCTGATCAAACTAAGGCCTCTAGGTTGTAGTGAGGGATGTTGGGAGAGTATTTGGGCGGAGTTTGGCCGAACCAAAAGGCTTTTAAGGTGTGAAGAAATGAGGAGGAGTGCCCTTTTTATAAGAGGGGTGAGGGGCACCTTTGGAAAAGCTAGAAATATTAATTTATAATAAATTCATATTCGGTATATAATGGCTCCAAAGCTTATTATTCAAAGTTTAAGGTGGGGATAGGTCGAAAACCACTCAACAAATAGAATTTAGACAGGTTTGGGTACTTATATTAACCTTATCTTTAAGTATTAACTCTAAGTTAATTAGTTTCACTTTTACAATGTCTCTTTGTATTTTTATATAATATGGTTAATAAACTTACTATATACATCCAAGAGACCCCCAAGTGGTACATTAATGATGAACCTATCATGATATAAGTCTCTTGGCCGAACCTTAGATTTTTAGGAATTTAATATCAATTAATAATATAATATTTGTTTTAAGAACTCTTTTATGTCAATTTTGACACTATTCAATAGTTGATTTTTGTGAAACTCATAACAGATTGATTACTTCGAAAAAAGTCAATTAAATAAATCCTAATATATCATATTATCCTAGAAAATTAGTTTAATTCATTAAAAGTTTCATATTATATTTATTTGGGTATTTATAATATCAATTATTTTAATTTTTCACTATTATAGTAATTACTGCATCATCATTGTGTCATAAATAAAATAAATTATTTAATGTCTAAAAATTATAAATAAAATATCATTATGTAGGAAATCTATTTCGCTTTCTAATGAATATTTATAATCTAAAATCCAATATATATAACCCTATGTAACAATTGTTTTTCTAAAAGATATATGCTTGTGTCATTTTTGTATTCATTTTAACTTAATTAAAATAAAGTGTCATTATCACTTACAAGTGGATCCATGGGGTCCCAAAATAGACCCAAAGATTCCCATGGTCGACCATGTATCAACCAATAGGGTTAAGACACGTTTTAGGGTAATTTAGTATTATTATAATATTATTTATTTAACCCTTATTTACCGGATTTACCCTTAACCATGGTAAATAAAATATTTACCGCAGTAATTATTCAAAATGTCTAAAAATAAAAGTTACCTATTTACACAATTTGAACATCCTGATTCCAAATATGGAATCCATTTTCCTAAATTCAAAACACAGAAGTGGCAGAAATTAATTTAAAATTAATTCCCGCTGTCAAAACAAAAAGCGTGTTTTTAAGAGATAATAACTATCAAAAGATTGACACTTGTTTATGTTCGGTTTAATTGTAAAATTATGTCCAATGACCAAAATTATATTAAATGGTAAAAATATATTCTAAATATACTTTAAAACTACTAAAATTCATAATTTATCACTATTAATTATTTTGATTAAAAAAGTTATTTTTGATTAAAATTTAGTAATTTTCACTATTCATCAAAATATGAAAGTTATCCGAAAAGTACCAAAATTTCACCTTAGGCTAAATTAGATATTCAGAATCCAAAAATGAAGTCCATTTTGAAATATAAAATATATATAATTTTAAAAAGTAGGTATTACTATTCATAACGGCTAGTTTGATTGGCTGTGGTGTGTGTTAAAACTCAAGGTTGCGTACAACACACGCTACTGTATTATTCAAAGAAAGCGTACCGTGGAAGCTTGGGACGTTTCATTTTAAATTTTTGATGTCCCAATTTATTTAAAAGTTTAAAATATTGTATTTAAAATGGGTTCACTATTAAAAGTTGATAAAAGTGCAATACTGAAAATGAATTTGTTCTTGTATTATATCTAAGAAACTCATAATATGGATTCTAAAATTATAAGGATTATATAAAGTTTAAAATTTAGATAATACTATTCATAACCTCTTTTTAATGGCTTTTTTTTGTAAGTCATGGTGTGATTGAAATCGGTGTTTCATGTAGTGCAAGTTATTGAATTATTTTGAAGAAATAACACACTATGAAATCTTGGGGTGTTACATTCTCCCCTCCTTCAATAAATTGCGTCCTCGCAATTTGAAATTGTTCTTCGAAAATAAAAGGTTTAAAATAGAAAATATATTTGTGGGAAAACCCACATAGGAAATTGGGTTACTAAAATTTAGTCTTAATATGAGGAAAAGAGAAATGAAAGGGTCACCACCAAATTATGATCTCGATTAGGAGAACATTGGTGGCAATTAGAGACATATAATTTGAGGAAAAACGTAAATATTTATAGGTAGTGATTGAGGTCATCAATCACAAACAAGTATAAAATTGAGGTCCTCAAATTCATCAATCTATGATGATTTGAAATACCATCGGTTCAACAAAACATAGGGTATTAAGATAACACATTTTTGAAGTATCAAAATATCTTAGTTGAAATCTCACATCAAAAAATGAATTAATGAGGCCTCTATTTTAAATAAAGAGTGGAAAGTATGAAGATTACCGAAAATAACACATACTAGAGTTCCATGTAGGAAAATATGGATATGGAAGAAAAATCTAACCATCAATTATCTGATGGAGAGTGGTAGAGAACATGGCTATGAAAAGGCCAACAATCCCAAAGCCATAAATTAGTGATGATTTAAGGTACCATCTAGGACAACATTTTTTTTCTATGTTACTTTTCTTAATGATGAGGAATTTATTTATGAGATTGTCTAAGATCATAAGGAGATATACTTACTTTATAATTAAAGTTTTATCCATTAATAAATTTCTACAAAAAACTCATCATTCACTCTAAAAGATAATAGAATGTAAGAAAATTCTATTTACACTATTCGTATAGGGTTCCAAAATAAACGAATTTATAAATCATCTACCAGATCTTTTAAAAAAAACTACATTATTTAATCCAGGACATCTCTTGGGCCAGTGGTAGGTGATACACCCTTGTCGCCCTTCGATTGCGGGTTCAAGTCTCGCGGCCTTGCCGGACGCGACGGGTTGCCGCCCGACCTCCGGGTTGTCCTTTTATGGCAATCGAAAATTAATCTCAAACTAGAACTATCCAAAATACTTCTGTCCAAACTCACAGTCTAACATTTATAAGGAAGTTAAACATAATATAGATCCTTTTTACCCCGTAATAGTATATGAATACCTTCATCATGTATTACCATATTCCTTATTGATTACATTCATGCTCCCTTATTCCATATAGAATGCTGGATATACTTCATTAATCCAAAAATGTTTTAAACCCCAATAATGATGGAATATACAAATCATTAATCAGCTTCAAGGTAGTCAAGAATATCCAATATAATTTATCCAAATCAATCATGTATTATTCTAAAATCACTACCTCGGTATCAGAACCATATTATGGTTTATCTTTCTCTCAACCATATATTTTCCAAAAATTTATCCTGCTATTGAGTCACTTTTCTTTGTTCTACACAATCTCAAGTCCTTAATGAAATAGTACTGCAGTACAATCCTTATATACTCCATAATTATTATAACAAATACATTGTTGATACAACACTCAATTGACATAATCAACATAAGAACTCTAATCATTCCTCTTCATCTGTGGTAGTATCATAACTTGATTATTATCCAATAACATCATTTGCGGCATAGTCAGATGACTGGGACATAGGTTCGCGTAGTGTCCAAACTCCTTGCAAATGAAGCATTGTACATTTGAAACCATTTTCTTACCCTTGAAGTCACGTACTTTGTGCCCGTTTCCTCCACACTTATAACAAACTCCCATTCCTTTCAGGCAAGTTCCAGGGTGTTTCTTTCCACAGTTACCACATATGGGAAAATTTTTCTTTTCCCTCTTCCCTTTATCCATCTTTCTCTCTTCCATCCTTTTCTTCTCTTGCTTCCCTTCAAAGCCATAGGACTCAGTAAAATCTTTACTTATCTTATCAACACATGATATTATTTCTTCATATGATGATAATACATGGGAGACTATTTCTCTTATAAATTCTAGCTTAAGACCATGAAAGATATGATCCTTCCTTCTCTTTGGATCATGTGCATTTCTGGAGTTCTCATTCCATCTAATGGGTGCCATTTCTAAACAATGGCATACACTAGATCAGTTTATGAATCAAAATACATAGTCCCATACTTATAAAACACTTAACATAAATTGAACTATTTATGGATATAATCCATAATCATAAGAATGTTTTCTTTGAGGAAGTATATACTCATAATCCCTTCAAAATGATTTGGAAAGAAAATGAGAGTTATCCTAAGAATATCCCCCGGGAGTGTCGTAACCAAGAGTGCAGCAAGGCCCGTTGTCGTGCACCAGTTCCCGTTCGAGTCTAGCTCAAAGCAGTGTTTTCGGGTTTTACCCCTAGGTACATCTGTGCCAGAGCCGCCTCTACCTGCTCGTATCCAGACAGAGATGTATTTCTTGGAAAACTCACATAATCTCTATAATACCAAAATTCTAGGAAGTTCTTCTATACTAATCCTCAAAGTTCATCTTAGGTCTACATGCTCTAATCAGAGTTTATCTAAATCTAGCTTCCAAGGTTTGTACTAAACTTCCTCTGATACCAACTGTAACGCCCCGACCCCAGTTACCCAGAGTCGGTGCATTATTACATAACATTGGCATGATCACAAGAAAGATCAAATCTCTAAAGACCGATTGGTTTAGTAGCCTTGGAAACACTAGATATATTCATAAGTTTTACATTACATCATAAAATGAAAAACTACTACAACAACATAATGTTTCCACAATCCACACTATTAACCCCTCATAAAATCCCTGCATGTCATTCATAACTTACTTCTTCACATCCTGGGAAAAATAAAACATAGAAAAGGGGTGAGCTCAAATGCCCAGTAAGGATAACAATATAGCGGAAACTTTCATAAATAAGAATAAACATTTAAGGCAATGTATAACTAAAACAAAAGCCTTTTAAATATGAACTTTCAACATGGTATGGCATAAATAAAATGAAATAATTCCATTTACTTATTCACATGGATATTCTACTAATCGAATAATCACATGCAAAAATCAATAACCACTTTCATAATGTTGGAATGCATAATGCCAGACTATCATAACCACATAGCCAAGGCCTCATTCCAAGACTTCAAATAAGATTTCGTCAAGGCCTTGTGCCAAGACACTAGTTTGTCTCATGAGACCTACCGATGCATCGAGGAGCTATAGCGGGCTCCACCCGTCACATATTAAGTCCAATGCATTCCCATATGAAAAGGTTTAAACATAACATAAACATTCATATTAAAACTAGAATATGAAATGTCAATACATTCACCATAAACTATGAATGGTATAAAAATAGCACATCCACATTCAAACATATCACAAAACCTTCAATACAATATAGAAGTTTTGTATCATAATAAATCAACTTCAAATAATCTTAAAATCCATCAAAGGATGTTGACATAGATGAAATCAAAATTCTTTTTAAAGAAATATCTCCTTTTATTTTGAAATAATTTAAGATCCATATAAAATAAAACATTTTCTTTGAAAATATTCTTATAAGCTTGTAAGGGAAGCTTTGAAGATTTTATAACGGCAGAAAATAGCCGCACCCGCCGTATAAGTTAAAAAAAACATTCTTACCATAATTCTGTCAAAAAGGTTAAAAAGGACCTTGTTTTGAAAACGACCGAAAGATTCCTTTATAAACCACTTATAAAAGTCAAAAAGGGTATAAATGACTTTAACTCATATTCTAGTAAATAGTAAAAATGTTTTGAAATGCATTTTTAAGAAACATGGATGTGGATGATAAAGAGATCCCAGTAGATTATTACGTATAAACAACCTTGGATAATGAAGAGGTTGTAAAGTAAACCCTTACCTTGTACTTTTCCTTGGTTGGGGTAGGTTAAAATCCTGTATAATGGTGAAATAGTTGTTATTAAATTATACAAGAATCATATATAATAATATGATATCATATATGATCTTTTAACATTGATTTGTTAATAATATCTTAGAATTATCGTCGTTTTGGGAGTTAACTTACTCATTTTCTTTTATATGTTTTGTTACATAAGCCATGGTTGTTGTATCTTATTCATATCCAGAATGATATCTAGTCCTTAAACATCATTTTTAAATCATCAAATGATAATTATACTTGAATGGATACGATGGAGAATGAATCTCATCGCGTTCATGGAGACGGTAGTCCGTACGTACGCACGAGCGACAATATCATTCTTTTGATATTAAAATAATATATAAATGGATGGTATATCATATATACAGAATAATTAACATGTTATATTTATTATTTACATGAGTTACACATCATTATTTTACCCATCCAAATAATATTATATTGAATAACAATTACACCACGACGTGGAGACGGTAGTCCGTACGTACGCACGTATGGTGACATGTTATTCAAAGGGTGGATAGAATACTGAATATGGTTGTACCATATTTATAATAACATCACAGTATATGTGAGATACTGGAGTTATTATTTTAGAATGGTAAGAACAAAGGAAGAAGAAGTGGAAGAAGAAATGAACTTAGAGAAGGGTGGTGAAATCATTACCTCTTCTTCGGGTTCTTCCTTTTGATTTGATCAAAAGGTCTCCTTAGGTTGGATTTCTGATCAAACTAAGGCCTCTAGGTTGTAGTGAGGGGTGTTGGGAGAGTATTTGGGCAGAGTTTGGCCGAACCAAAAGGCTTTTAAGGTGTGAAGAAATGAGAAGGAGGAGTGCCCTTTTTATAAGAGGGGTGAGGGGCACCTTTGGAAAAGCTAGAAATATTAATTTATAATAAATTCATATTCGGTTTATAATGGCTCAAAAGCTTATTATTCAAAGTTTAAGGTGGGGATAGGCCGAAAACCACTCAACAAATAGAATTTAGACAGGTTTGGGTACTTATATTAACCTTATCTTTAAGTATTAACTCTAAGATAATTAGTTTCACTTTTACAATGTCTCTTTGTATTTTTATATAATATGGTTAATAAACTTACTATATACATCCAAGAGACCCCCAAGTGGTACATTAATGATGAACCTATCATGATATAAGTCTCTTTGCCGAACCTTAGATTTTTAGGAATTTAATATCAATTAATAATATAATATTTGTTTTAAGAACTCTTTTATGTCAATTTTGACACTATTCAATAGTTGATTTTTGTGAAACTCATAACAGATTGATTACTTCGAACAAAGTCAATTAAATCAATCCTAATATATCATATTATCCTAGAAAATTAGTTTAATTCATTAAAAGTTTCATATTATATTTCTTTGGGTATTTATAATATCAATTATTTTAATTTTTTACTATTATAGTAATTACTGCATCATCATTGTGTCATAAATAAAATAAATTATTTAATGTCTAAAAATTATAAATAAAATATAATTATGTAGGAAATCTTTTTCTCTTTATAATGAATATTTATAATCTAAAATCCAATATATATAACCCTATGTAACAATTGTTTTTCTAAAAGATATATGCTTGTGTCATTTTTGTATTCATTTTAACTTAATTAAAATAAAGTGTCATTATCACTTACAAGTGGATCCATGGGGTCCCAAAATAGACCCAAAGATTCCCATGGTCTACCATGTATCAACCAATAGGGTTAAGACACGTTTTAGGGTAATTTAGTATTATTATAATATTATTTATTTAACCCTTATTTACCGGATTTACCCTGAACCATGGTAAATAAAATATTTACCGCAGTAATTATTCAAAATGTCTAAAAATAAAAGTTACCTATTTACACAATTTTAACATCCTGATTCCAAATATGGAATCCATTTTCCTAAATTCAAAACACAGAAGTGGCAGAAATTAATTTAAAATTAATTCCCGCTGTCAAAACAAAAAGCGTGTTTTTAAGAGATAATAACTATCAAAAGATTGACACTTGTTTATGTTCGGTTTAATTGTAAAATTATGTCCAATGACCAAAATTATATTAAATGGTAAAAATATATTCTAAATATACTTTAAAACTACTAAAATTCATAATTTATCACTATTAATTATTTTGATTAAAAAAGTTGTTTTTTATTAAAATTTAGTAATTTTCACTATTCATCAAAATATGAAAGTTATCCGAAAAGTACCAAAATTTCACCTTAGGCTAAATTAGATATTCAGAATCCAAAAATGAAGTCCATTTTGAAATATAAAATATATATAATTTTAAAAAGTAGGTATTACTATTCATAACGGCTAGTTTGATTGGCTGTGGTGTGTGTTAAAACTCAAGGTTGCGTACAACACACGCTACTGTATTATTCAAAGAAAGCGTACCGTGGAAGCTTGGGATGTTTCATTTTATATTTTTGATGTCCCCATTTAGTCAAAAGTTTAAAATATTGTATTTAAAAAGGGTTCACTATTAAAAGTTGATAAAAGTGCAATACTGAAAATGAATTTGTTCTTGTATTATATCTAAGAAACTCATAATATGGATTCTAAAATTATAAGGATTATATAAAGTTTAAAATTTAGATAATACTATTCATAACCTCTTTTGAATGGATTTTTTTTGTAAGTCATGGTGTGATTGAAATCGGTGTTTCATGTAGTGCAAGTTATTGAATTATTTTGAAGAAATAACACACTATGAAATCTTGGGGTGTTACAGACGGCACCATGCCACCTTGCTTCCGCTCGCAGATAAACAACATGAATGATGGAGGGGGTTCGGCCGTGTTCATGCGGTCCGACCCCCCTCACGTTAAATAAAAAACACAACTTAAAAATAATCAAAAGCCACACATTAGACATGCTAGATCCACGATCAAGAATGGAGTAATTAAACGAAGATCAACAACCCCTACCTTGGGTATAAGTTCGAGGATTCGTCAACTTCCGCGGAAGACAACGTCCCGGAGGTCGGGCGTCGCGGTCGTCGTTCGTCAAATCCGTTGACGAAGAGATGTGTCCGATGTGATACGTCGTTGGCGAAACCTTGTACGCCGACGAAGGTTGTCCTAGGAAGAAGCGGTGTTCCCTCTCATTGACACGGAAGAAGAAGAAGGGCGGAGCAGCGTTTTTCATCGGAGCTTGAGCGTTCTTCGTTGGAGCTTGAGCGTTCTTCGTGTTCTTCGTCAGAACTTGAAGAAGAAGAAAATGCTCTCAACCTCTCAAGAAGAAAAAACTATTAACCAAAATAAAATAAGACACTATCTTATTTTATTAACACAACAACACACTAGAATTTCAAAAGTTTGAAATTCAAAAGGATTAACTCCAAAATTAAATAACTCATATCATTTAATGAGGGGTTAAGGAAGTTGGGAGAAGATGAAAGGTTTTAGGGGTTCGTGTGGGCCCCACCACACTTAATCCTCCCAAGGGAGGTTAAGTGGATGTGGGTCCCACTTCCAACTCCCTTTGGTAGGATTTAACAAGTTAAAATAAATTTTGTTCTTCACAAAATTTTATTTAACTTAAACCTAAAACCCAAAAACTAACTTTCAACCCGCAACCAACGCAACTTCCGAAAAGGTCTCTTTAAGTGAATATCGGCGCTGCGAGTTCATCGGTGCCCTCAGATTTCAATTCCGAGCACCGGATCAAAAGTTAGGAATTCCCGCTCGTTCGTTCACTGAACGTACCCGATCCAAACTTCGGAAATTGATTCCGGGCACTACGGGCCTCGGAATCAGGTGCCGTCAGAAACCGCACTCTTGTAAAATTCTTAAGAAAATTAAGAAAAAATTTCCCTTGAATTTTACGGGTGTTTACATTACTCCCACCTCATGGATTTACGTCCCCGTAAAGATACATCAAAACTAGGGAAACAGATGAGGGTACTGAGCTCGCATCTGAGCCTCCCGCTCCCATGTGCTCTCCTGGAGATTCCCGTGCTGCCATCTGATGCGCACAAGAGGAATCGATCGCCCACGCAGGACCCGCTCCTGTCAATCCTCTATCTCCACCGGGACCTCCGAAAAAGTCGCCCCATCATCAACGTCAAGCTCCCCATAGTCAATGATGTGCGTCGGGTCGTGCACGTATCTCCTCAGCTGAGACATGTGGAAGACGTCGTGCACCCGGTGCAACTGAGGTGGTAGAGCCAGGCGATAAGCCACCTCACCAATCCTGCTGAGAATCTGGAAGGGTCCTATGAATCACGGAGATAACTTGCCGCCTCGTCCAAATCTCCGAATACCACGTCGAGGTGAGACCCGCAAGAAGACGTGGTCGCCATCCTCGAACTCTAGTGGTCTCCGCCTCCTGTCAGCATATGACTTCTGCCGGCTCTGAGCAGTCCTCATCCGCTCCTGGATGACCTGGACCTTCTCTGTCGTGGCCTGGACCATCTCCGGTCCCACCAGTGCTGACTCTCCAGGGTCTGTCCATCACAAAGGAGATCTACAAGGTCGGTCGTACAACGCCTCGTACGGTGCCATCCCGATAGTGGAGTGGTAGCTGTTGTTGTACGCAAACTCCACCAAGGTTAGGTGGTCCTCCCAGCTACGACCAAAGTCGAGGACACATGCGCGGAGCATGTCCTCGAGAGTCTGAATGGTCCTCTCCGTCTGACCATCCGTCTGAGGGTGAAAGGCTGTGCTCAGACGTAGTTGCGTCCCGAACGCCTCCTGTAACCCCTTCCAAAGCTGGGAAGTAAAGCGAGCATCTCGATCGGAGACGATAGATGATGGCACACCGTGGAGCCGCACAATCTCCTGAACGTAGAGACGTCCCAAGCTCTCTACTGAGCCCTGCTCTCTGATGGGTAAGAAGTGTGCCGACTTGGTGAGTCGGTCAACAATCACCCAGATGGAGTCGTGACCTCTGGAAGTGCGTGGAAGTCCAGTCACGAAGTCCATAGATATGCCATCCCACTTCCACTGCGGAACCTCCAAGGGCTGTACCAAGCCTGCTGGTACCTGATGCTCTGCCTTCACCTGCTGGCAGGTAAGGCATCGAGAAACGAACTCTGCTACAGCCTTCTTCATGCCCGGCCACCAGTGTTGTCGTCTGAGGTCCTGGTACATCTTCGCCACCCCAGGATGTACCGCCAAAGGAGAAGTGTGAAACTCTCTCAGCACTTCCTCTCGCAAAGCGACTAGTACCATGGTACGTCCTCTGAAAAGAATTCCGTGCTCTGCTCCAAGGGAGAAACCATCAGGTGCCTGTCCTGAGGATATCTGTGCACGCCGTGTCTCACAGTCAGCGTCCTCACGCTGTGCCTCCCTGACCCGCTGCAGTAGTGGAGGAGTGACTGTGAGAGACTGAAGAAAGGCTGCTCCATCTCTATCCATGAAGGATATCTGCAAAGAGGCTAGCTGCTTCGTCGCCTCCTCAAGTAGCTGAATGCCCGTCCTCCTGCTGAGGGCATCGGCTACTACGTTCCCCTTCCCAGGAGTATAGACTATCTCAAAGTCATAGTCCTGGAGGAACACGAGCCATTGTCGCTGTCTCAGGTTCAGGTCCTTCTGAGAGAAGATATACCTGAGACTTTGATGATCGGAAAAGACTGTAAAGCGCGCGCCCATCAGATAGTGTCGCCATGTCTTCAGAGCGAAGACCACTGCTGCTAACTCCAGGTCATGGGTAGCGTAGTTCTGCTCATACGGCCTCAACTGACGTAATCCATAGGCGATCACTGCCCGATCCTGCATCAGAACACATCCGAGTCTGGTCCCTGATGCATCGCAGTAAACTACGTACCCTACTCCCTCCTCAGGCAACCTCAAGATAGGTGCGCAGGTCAATCTTTGTCTCATCTCCTGGAAGCTCTGCTGACATCTGTCAGACCACACAAAGGGTTTCCCCTTCTTCGTAAAAGCTGTGAGTGATGCTGCAACTCTAGAGAAATCTGGCACGAATCTCCGATAGTATCCAGCTAGTCCCAAGAAACTCCGAACCTCAGTCACGCTCCTGGGTGGCTCCCATGCTAACACAGCCTCAATCTTCGCGGGATCCACTGCAACTCCCGCCTCAGAGATAACGTGTCCCAAGAAGTGGACCTCATGTATCCAGAACTGGCACTTCGAGAGCTTACCATAAAGCTGGTGCTCTCGGAGTGTGTCTAGTACAACTCGCAAGTGATAGGAGTGCTCCTCCTCTGTCGTAGAGTAAATCAGAATGTCGTCGATGAAGACCACGACAAACCGATCGAGGTATGGCTGAAAGATCCTGTTCATGAGAGCCATGAACACTGCTGGAGAATTGGTTACACCGAAAGGAATAACCAAGAACTCATAGTGGCCATACCGATATCTGAAGGCCGTCTTCTGCACATCCCCGTCTCTGACTCTGAGCTGATGATAGCCTGACCTGAGGTCTATCTTCGAGAACCACCGTGCTCCCTTGAGCTGATCAAAGAGGTCATCAATCCTCGGTAGCGGATACTTGTTCCTAACTGTCACCTGGTTCAGGCGACGATAGTCAACACAAAGTCGCAAGCTCCCGTCCGCCTTCTTGGCGAACAATATCGGGGAAGCCCAGTGTGAAACACTAGGTCGGATGAACCCCTTGCCCTGCAAGTCCTCCAACTGTACCCGTAGCTCTTGAAGCTCGGCGGGGGCCATCCGATATGCTGGAGTGGATATCGGGGCTGTCCCGGGGTACAAGTCAATATAAAAGTCTACCTCTCTGCGAGGAGGTAGCCCTGGAACGTCGTCGGGAAAAACGTCCGCAAACTGATCCACCACTGCAGGAAAACCAGGACTCCGCACGTCAACTGCTCCAAGGATAAGGCTAGCCAACTGATGAGTGATGGGCTGTCCTCTCCTCCGCGGAAGTCCATCCTGTGCTGCAAAGGCTCCCTTCTCGCCGGTGAAGGTGAACCTGCTCCCGTCGGTGCGTACACATCGCACCTTGCGCCTAAAATAGTCAATCTGTGCATGGACCGTAGATAGCCAATCCATGCCCAAGATGACGTCGTAAGGCCTCGACGCTGCTACAAGAAGATCCCAGCCGAAGCTCTCGCCTCCTAGAGTAATCTCACACTGCCGGCACCAGTGCGTAATCGTCGAGTCTTCTCCCGTAGGAGTCTCTAGCCGTAAGGATCGAGCCAACGGCTCTGTCGGAATCTCCGAGCTCCGAACAAGGGCAGCAGCTATGAAAGAGTGACTCGCTCCTGTGTCTATAAGAACTGCAGCAAGGGTGGAGTAGACACAGATAGTACCTCGAATCATCTCGGGTGCGCCGTGGTCGTAGGCCTCTGCTGCCTGGAGCTGAGCCTGTCACTGCCCGCCAGCTCCCTGTGGTCGGGGTGGACCTCCTGGTGGTGGTGGTGGTAGAGCCTCAAAGCATCGGCCACCACCGGCTGCTCGTCCAGCTCCTCTGCCTCGTCCGCCTCCTCCCTGTGGACCGCCACGGTCGACCCTCTGCCTCTGCCTCGGTGGTCCATCAATTTTCTGGTGCTCCTCGGCACGGCGGGTCGGGCAGTCACGTTCCATGTGGCCCTACCCGCCGCACGAGTAGCACTGTCTGCCTCTCGTAAGACTGGCTCCGCGCTGTGTGCCCCGCACTGCTGAGCCAGTGCCCTGAGATCGTCTGCCCGAAGGTCTGGTCTGTCTGGACCCCTGAGTCATCCGTCGACTGCCTGCTGCAGATGACTCTGCCACGTGCCGCCCTGCGGTGGGTCTCTGTGCTGGTGTAGACTCAGCAAGGAAGCTCTCTATCAGAAGGGCCCGCTCCAGGACTCCTGTCTGAGTCGGTATGCTGAGGTAAATCAGCGATGCCCTGATCTCGTGTCTCAAACCCTGCTCGAAGGTCCGGGCCCGGAAGAATGGGTCCCGTACCATGTCGGTCGAGTAGCGCGAGAGATCGGTAAATCTCGCCGAGTACTGAGCGACCGTCATGCTGCCCTGCCACAGCTGTAGAAGCTCCTGGATACGCACCGCACGAAGGGTGGCTGGGAAGAACTCCGAGCGGAAGAGGCTCTCAAAGTCCGTCCAAATTAGAGATGCCTCATCGTGCACCTGGAGCATCAAGCTCCACCATCGTCCTGTTGCTGCGTGTAGTAGGCTCGCAGCGAGGATCACCATGAGGTCTGCTGGTGTCCTCACTAGCCTAAACACTCGTACTACCGCCTCCAGCCAGTCCTCTACTGCCTGGGGATCCGTCTCCCCGCGAAACCTGGGCGGTCGCTGGCGCTGAAACTCATGCAGTGCGCTGAGGCGACGTGCATCGTCAGCGGCTGCTGCTGGAAGCATCGGGGGCTCGGCGGGTAGAGCTACCGCCGGTGCCACTGCTGACAAAGGTCCCTGCACCGAGGCCACGTCACTCGGTGGGCTGTCGTCAAGCTCGACTCTCGGAACCCTAGCTGGCTGCCGTCGTGGGGCCATCCTAAAAAGGAAACAGGTGCGCCACGGTCAGAACAGTATACCTGGTGAGCTGATATAAGTAATCACAAAGAAAACTTTGAAACACACACGTAATCAATGTTTTCGTGCATTAAGTCGGAAATCAGAAGTCAGGGTCCTGGTGTACGGATACGTCGGCCGCCGCACCAACACTGGACTCCCTGGACTGATAATTCACACTCAATACGCTAAACATTATTGCTTCACATAGAAAAGATCAGAGTTCACGGTAGAACCCACCTCCCTCTGATACCAATTTGTCACGACCCGCCCTCGGGGTCCGTGCCGTGACTACCCCAAGCCCGCCTTCCATAGGCCAGGGGCTGGCGACTAGCACTAAGGCGTAAATCCCGGTAAAAAGGGAAGGCATTGCCTTTGAAAATAAACAAACACCACAGAGTAAGCAAGCGGAAAGTAAACACTAAACAAAAGCAGAGTACAACTGAAAGTGCGGAAAAGTAAATGGGCCAGTATACAAACCCAAACTGAAAGTAAAGTTCAACTCGAAAGGGAAAACAGCAACTGAAAAGTAAATGCCGCTACACCGAGATGTCCACTGGAAATCCCACCTGAAGGGTGGGTACAGATAGCTCCTCTGCTCCACAGGTCCCGCCGTCCGCTCCGTGCACGTCCCGCCCAGTGGTTCACCTCCGGGTACCGTCCCGCTCTGCAAGCCTCAGCTAAGGTCAACGCTGTCCGTCGTCTGCAACCAACACAACGTAGTGCGGGAAAATCCCGTGCAGGGGTGAGTATAAGCTACTCAGTAGGGACCCCGAGACCCCTGAAGGTCTCTCAAATCCACAAAGGATAAACCATGAAGAAAGGTACAATCACGAAGTAACAACCGATACTGCTTAGGTATATGCCCATACATATACCTAAGTCATCAATTTCAAATACGCTCTAACCTCCGAGCCCAAGTACAACTCAGTCCACACAGGAAAGTAAACGTATTCCACACAGGAAAGCAAAACGTAATCCACACAGGATTGCTCAACACAATCCACACAGGAAAGCAACAGGATTCAGCTCACACAGGTATACTTCTTCAAAGGACGATAAAGATGATCACTGATCCATCTAAGTCGTCAGACCCACGAAGGATCAAAAGATAACTAACCCCCGCAAAGACCCACACAGGATCGGGCCCACACATGACCTGTAGGCGCTGGTTCACACAGGACCGCTGAGCGCAAGGACCCACACAGGATCGGACCCACACAGGATCGGGCCCACACAGGACCTGTAGCACTGACCCACATAGGATCGCTGAGTGCTGTAGTCATCGTCGTCGAATCCACACAGGATCTCTGTACTGTCGTCGTCGCAGTCACAGTAGCAGTAGTAGCAGTAGTAGCAGTCGCAGCCAGCACTAGGGTTCCCGCACACAGCAAACTCGTACAGGAGGGTCCGCTCCACGAGCCGAGAGGCTGATACATCAACTGTCACAAAGTCCAGATTTGATGTATCCAAAAGTTCCGTATCGTCAACAGGAACTCAACGCAACAGACGGCGTGTCGATCGGACGTCCGGTCTAAGAGTTATTGGCATTTTCATCCCCGGGGCCCGGTTGGGTTTTAAAGCAAAACCAACCCGACCATACTCCACCTGCATCCAAACCTCGGGCGGAGTATTCCAAAAGATCCGTCTCACTAAGAGGAACACAACACGGCTGACGGCACGTCAATCGGACATCCGTAGCTCAAGATATGAGCGTTTCCGCTCCGAAGGCCCGGTTGGTTTCGTAAACGAACCAACCCGGCCGAACTCAAAGTAATACGAAACCTTCAGTGCGATATACCGAAACGACCGTCTCGATCCAAGGATCGCGTTTCCACAGACGGTTCGTCAATCGGAAGTCCGAGGATCATGTTATGTCCAAATGACCGAATCTGATCCGAAACGGGGGGTCCGGGTCCGGGTCGACCCGGCCCGGCTGACCGGCCGGCCGGCGGCGCGGCAGCGCGGCGGCGCGGCGGCGCGGCGGTAGCGCGGCGGCTCGGCGGTAGCGTGGCGGCCTGACGGTAGCGCGGCGGCCCGGCGGCAGTCGGGGCGGCCTGGCGGCAGGCGGGGCGGCCTGGCGGCAGGCGGGGCGGCCCGGCGGCATGCGGGGGGACAAAGCCCCCGCTGATTGAGGGGCGGCGCGGTATATAGCCGCGCCCTTTTGCAAACCCCCCCCCCCCACGTGGGGGGCTTGATTGGTAGGAAACGGGGGGCCTCCTGCCCCCCTCAAGGAAACCGCCCCCCCCCCCCATTAAGAAGGGGGTTTTGATGAGCCGGCCGGGGGATTAATTCCCCCGGTTTACTGCCATCCGGCCGGCCAGCTGGCCGGCCGGTTTTCTCCAACGGGACCGGAAAATCCGGTCCCCTCTTCGGCTTCCGACGCCGGCGGCCCGGCCGCCGGTCTCCTCGTTCCGCCGCGGCCCGGAACCGGCCGCGGTCTCCTCGATTCACCGCGGCCCGGAACCGGCCGCAGTATTCGTCATCCGACACGGTGCGACGGCACCGCGCCCCTCCACCGCACCTCGATTTCTTTCAACGTGGCGCGACGGCGTCGCGTTATTGAAGATTCTTCCATGGCGCGCGTGCAACGGTGTCGTGTAAGATTAACATACAATTATCCGCGTGGTGCGACGGCACCACGCCACCTTGCTTCCGCTCGCAGATAAACAACATGAACGATGGAGGGGGTTCGGCCGTGTTCATGCGGTCCAGCCCCCCTGACGTTAAATAAAAAACACAACTTAAAAATAATCAAAAGCCACACATTAGACATGCTAGATCCACGATCAAGAATGGAGTAATTAAACGAAGATCAACAACCCCTACCTTGGGTATAAGTTCGAGGATTCGTCAACGTCCACGGAAGACAACGTCGCGGAGGTCGGGCGTCGCGGTCGTCGTTCGTCAAATCCGTTGACGAAGAGATGCGTCCGATGTGATACGTCGTTGGCGAAACCTTGTACGCCGACGAAGGTTGTCCGCGGAAGAAGCGGTGTTCCCTCTCGTTGACACGGAAGACGAAGAAGGGCGGAGCAGCGTTCTTCGTCGGAGCTTGAGCGTTCTTCGTCGGAGCTTGAGCGTTCTTCGTGTTCTTCGTCAGAACTTGAAGAAGAAGAAAAAGCTCTCAACCTCTCAAGAAGACAAAACTATTAACCAAAATAAAATAAGACACTATCTTATTTTATTAACACAACAACACACTAGAATTTCAAAAGTTTGAAATTCAAAAGGATTAACTCCAAAATTAAATAACTCATGTCATTTAATGAGGGGTTAAGGAAGTTGGGAGAAGATGAAAGGTTTTAGGGGTTCGTGTGGGCCCCACCACACTTAATCCTCTCAAGGGAGGTTAAGTGGATGTGGGTCCCACTTCCAACTCCCTTTGGTAGGATTTAACAAGTTAAAATAAATTTTTTTCTTCACAAAATTTTATTTAACTTAAACCTAAAACCCAAAAACTAACTTTCAACCCGCAACCAACGCAACTTCCAAAAAGGTCTCTTTAAGCGAATATCGGCGCTGCGAGTTCATCGGTGCCCTCGGATTTTAATTCCGAGCACCGGATCAAAAGTTAGGAATTCCCGCTCGTTCGTTCACTGAACGTACCCGAGCCAAACTTCGGAAATTGATTCCGGGCACTACGGGCCTCGGAATCAGGTGCCGTCAGAAACCGCGCTCTTGTAAAATTCTTAAGAAAATTAAGAAAAAATTTCCCTTGAATTTTACGGGTCTTTACAGGTTCATCCTAGATATCCTTGGTATGGGGGAACTCAACTTACATCTCTTTTAAAAGGGAGATGTTGTCTAGTTGGTACATATCCAATAGGTTGATTCCCACCACACCAAGGGATATATGGAATGCATTGGTTCTAGAAAACTAATGTCTAACCATTTATTTGAGAATATTAGTCTAGATATATACAATATGTTAGTTAATACATACTACTTTAGAATTATAGACCTATTTAACTATTTATAAAACACTAAGATGATTTTCCTGACCTTTTATGGTTACAACAATTCATTAGGAAAATTACTTCTAGGATACAGATCACATTTTAGCTCCATATTCTACCCAAATTATTCTAATAAGAGATTAATATACTCGAGTAGGAATGAGAAATTGGCTTATATGAAAAATAACTGTCGTCTGAACCCAAGGGAGTTATTTACAACATATAACAAAACACATTTGATTGAGATATTCCTAATCGTCCATCCCCATAATATTTCTTCTGAATACATTCGTGAAAATATTACACCCATTACTATGGATGATTAAAGTATGATGGGGGAATTAAATCACCACCCATCAAGCTGGAGCCATATAAAATAACCCTGTGAGATAGAGGATAATTTTGATGCTCAAATGGAATAAACCATTTCATAATCTATTTATCAACGCTAATAAAATATAGAGTGTAAATATTACATTTTATATAAATCATATCTCTATGACTAGGCTCAGTAGAAGTGCTATGATATGAACCAAATTCCATGTGAATAGAAGTATCTTGAGTATGTCAGACTGATAAAATAAAAATCTTATAAAAATAAAGGAAAAAACTAGCTTCAACTAGTAGATCACATGAATCAAAAGGAAATTCATGAATCACATGAAGGATTTGTGAATCTCATGGTACCTAACAATCTCAAAAAGCACATAATCCCACAATTCATCATGCAACCACATGAACCCACTGAATAATTCCATTATCATGAACAGTTCATGGTTATGTGAGCCACATATAAGTCAATGGATAATGTCATCACGCTAGAAGATTATAAAAAACCCTTAAGATTATTTCATCCCCATGGAAAAAGTTCAAACAATTACTGATGTTTAGTTCATGGTTGATTGATGTGGGTTCCTAAAAATAATGGTCATGTGAAGAAGTTCTAATTGAATGGATTGGAAGCGAGCTCTTGTGATGGGTTCTTTCAGGAGGTATTGCGACGGGGTTACATGAAGGATGTGGGGTGTGAGTTATTTATAGATTCAGGTATCTAGTCGATGAATCAATTTCAGATATTTAAATGGATTTACCAAGAATAAAAAACATTAAACAATAGAACCAGAATCACCCAAGACACTAATTTGAGTTATCACCAAAGCATAATGATGACATTTACGTTCATTATAATAGAGTCATTTTCCAAAATGTTTTTTCTCCTAAGGAGGAGAAATTATTGACACCTAATAAATAAAAATAGAAAAATCCATAATGGATGAAATACCTGAATAGGGGTTTTATTCCCCCTACAATGGAAGAAGAATGTGGTTGAGATCGCATGGACAACATGATCCTAAAGAAGGAAAACAATCACATGACCAACCAAAGGTCATAGAGATGGTAATACATATTTTATATCTTACATAAGTCCCTACTACATCCCTTTTACAAGTCCTTCCCTACTTATGAAGGTTCCCAATATAATCAATGATCATGTGGAGATAGCCTCATAATCTCCCCTAGGCTATGAAAATTGTCATCCCGTGGACCCATGATGAACCATCCAAAAATACATGTATAATAAAGAGGAAAACATTGAATACCATATAGTCTTTTATCATCTCAAATCTCACGCGATGAATCGTGGATGGGAAAAATTATTTTCCTTAACAAAATTCATACAACCTCATGAGATCCCAAAATAATGTAAAATAAACACATTATATAATATTTTGAGAAGGTGGGAGCCTCTTGGGGTCATAAAAATCATACTATGGGTCCCCTTTAAATTATCATGTTTCTATAAGAACCCAAAGACTTGTCCTCCTCTTCTCGCGAATGGAACTAGAATTTGATCCTCATCAACGGAAGGAACTCATGCATGTCTATTTGACCTTGTACTCCCCCTATAGATAAATATGTACAAACAAATAGAAATTTTACTATAATGGTTATATATCTCCACTTGACCCCTTGTTGGTCAGGGGATGAATCAACTACATGAAATGTGGTCATCTTCGAATAAACACATAAAACCTCACTAGTTCCCAAAACCTTGTAAAATAAACAATGGAAATAAAATAAGAACATGGAGGTAGCCTCGCTTTCATGTATGTCATATTCAAGATGCCTAGGTTTTCTATATAATGTCCTCATTATACCCCTTGAAAATATAGTATCATTTCATGAAGTGCCCATAACAGGACATACCTATCTCGCAAAAAGTCCTTGACTAATCACCTATGATCACGTGAAGGGCTTTAGACATGCACCATAATCTCTTGAATTACCATGAAAATGTATATGTGAAAATAAGAAATTCCATAGGCATGCATCCATGATTCAATAAGACCCCATAAATTGTGAATAATCCAATAATAGAGGAATTGAAGGAATGATCCCGCAATCGCTGAAAATCACATGATTCCCCGAAAATGACATACAATGAGAAGACCTACATTAAATGATTCTAAATCCTTCCAATGATTATAGGGAAGAGTCATGTTATTCGTGGGTTGAAATTCATAATATAACCAATATGGAGAGGAACATAAATCCCACAATGAAACCTGAAAAATGCAATCCTAGGACAAAATTGTATGCTGATGGAATTTTATGTGGAACCCCGCACTGACGCACCCATGCACCAGAGAAAATTTCTCTGAGTGGCTAAACATTCATCCATAGAATCTTATCAACCATTAATATATAGTGAATATGTAGAGAAATCATGAATCCTAAATAATCACATTGCATGACCTTCATATATCATGGGAAGGACATCAGGTGGTTAACATAAAGAACATCTGGAATATCTACTAAATAATGCAAGGCTTAAAATAAGGTAACATTGATCAAATCCAAGGAATACTCTATAAAAAGAATAAAAAAATAATAATAATCGGAGACTTATGTGAATAACACATATGTTGATCCTCATCCTCCATTCATGAACAACATAGGTCATCTAATATCACCATGAATTACCACCCTGGTCATGAAAAATTCCTTTGGTATACTTTTTTTATCAGGATAAGTTGACAAGAAATGTCATAGAATGTAGCATGAAACCCACGTTCATTTCCCCAAGCCGCATGAACCGATCCTTTCTACCTATCGAAACCTTATTGGGTCCTCTAGACATGTCCTTTAATTAAATTTTATAAAATAGTACATGTCATCTGATCCTTGCGGTAGGACCCGTGCATGTCAAATAGCTCTCATGACAAACTCCAGTCATTCCATCTAGATCTAAAAATGTCCTACAGACATGTCAAACCTGATCATGTGTCTACCTCCAGACTTGTAACATTGACTCATTTCACACCCTTCAAGAGTGTTAGCTATATTTCACTATGACCCAAGGTCATTTAATCCATATCACACGATTCCATCTAATAATTTCATATTGGATAATGTACTGGATTATAGGAACCACCCTCATAGTCTCTTTATTTCCTCTGTACAATCTATCCTTGATAATTCCACAGTTATCAAACTTTCCATCAATGTTACATGGCATCCCTTAGATGATTCAAATTGATCTTTCGATTGAATTTTGAAATGAATAGAAGACATCCCTAAACTTTTCATTTACAAAACTGACGTATTTCATGAACAAAATCAGAATTTGTTTGGTTATAATGAATACCAAGTCAATTGGGAATCTTGGGGCTTGATAACATTGTACACCATAATTCTTTAAAACATGATTAACATGAAAACATCAATGTTGAAGCCCCAATAAAATGAACTATGAGAACACTGATTATTGATATAACCATGGTATGTGGAACAAAATCCTATGGCCATGTGTCTATTTTAATCATTCAATGGAGAGTCTCAGTACATGATTCATGCATCCACAAGAAATGAGACTAAGTATTTTCCATCCTTTTCTTCTCACACTGAGCATAGATCACATGTTCTTTGGGAGTCTCAATGACCATATGATTCCCATGAATGGACTCTATCAAGGTAAGGGAATAAACAAATGACATAATTATCCACCCTCAGTGTGTTATCCCCAATTAACATCATAATATGATATTCCCCACATATAAGGGAAACATTAGTGTGTCAGCCCTGACCAAATAAACAATGATGACATTGATTCATTCCATACCCAATATATGTAGGACGCCTTCGTAAGGCTAGATCCTGAACCCAATTGGGAATCAACTTCAGAGTAAGTCCCACCATGTATCTAATATATTGACCATCATGACCCAATAATTCACATTGAGAGAACATTATACTTCATACATCAGCGGACTAAAGAGAAGAACTAACTATAGTGACTCTGATTCCTTCAATATCTAGGATACATAGGACACCTCTATAAGGCCTGAGCACAATATTACACATCAAAAGGGATGTGCCAAAACATAGTCCCTACATCCATATATGGTGAGGCTAATTTTTTCTATCCCTTGTTATTCAATGTTATCAAGGATCACACGGGAATAAAAATTTATGATGGTAACCTAATCAACATCATGAATCTCTACAAGTTATGGAATTATTATTTTTTAATCCATGATGAGTGGAATGTTATATAACAACCCCCATATAAAAGAATATATATTGGTTCCAATCCCAAGGCTGTGAATGCACTATGATAAATCTAAATCCATCCAAAACCCAGGAACATGGGATGTCTCCTCATGTCTGGATATTTATTATTCCGGTCCTCAGTGACAGTGTATATGTCTTTTCCGTGTGATGATAAACTATATTGGTTTAATAAATAATATAAGTTTTATTTATATAACAAATAGGATACTAATCACTTCTCATAATGGCTCTGTTTATTCCTTGGAATATTAACTACCACCTTCTATTGTTTAAAATTGGGATCTAACCAGTTATACCACTTTCTCACCTAATAAGTTATTCACTACTTGATAATGGATCATGAACCAATGATATATTCCGATGGAATAACTAATGAGAACATCTATAATTACACATAAAATATACTTATCCTATAATTGTTTTAAGGGAAAACTATCATATATCAATATTTTTAATAGATTCTTGAACATATCTTAAATCTATAAGAGATTCAAGGTGTAAGAAAAAGTTCCCCCCAAAAGGGTTCGATGAGCCCGAGACCCCATCCCCTTGATCAATTTGTTTCTCTAAGAATCATTGGATCTGAAATTGTAGTTGACCATATTCCTTTTTAATTATGTTTTGTACCCAGATATGAATGAAGAAACCATTAAAGGATTCTATTAGGAATCACAATAGTGACTAGGAATTAATAATTTTTCAAAAAATAAACCCTTTGAAATCAACCCTGGGGCTAGACATAATCTATCTTTACAAGGATTCACATTAATTTATTTCTTGTCATGATGTTCATATATATATATATATATACATATATGTACATTAAATCCATCATTGGAAACTACTATGAAATGTGTTTATGGAAAAAGAATTAAACTGTGTAGGGAGGTGGTCGTAATGCATACACATAAACTATTGATCCATTTAGTATTTTACGGAAGAAGAGAGGGATATAGGTCATTACATTAACCTGATAAAAATATCAATATATTTAACATACATGTGATATTATTTCAAATGGTTGAAATGATTTCAGGGAGGTATAAGATGTAGTAATACTAGACCATTTCCATAATAGTTATACCACTCCTTCAGAAACCCTTATATTTCATACAACTTAATCCCTCTATAGAAGTTATTATGAAAAAAAACATATAGAACATCAATATGGATGTTAGGATGTTATTTGGTAAGGTATTGTCTACAAAATTAGTTCATGATGTGTGTAAAGTACATATAAGGGTCCCCTTTTCTAAATTCGGAGAGGGCCATTCTTGTAATTTCAAACACAATAAATTAATTTCAATTAATAATCATCATAAAATGGAACCAAATCTATATAATTTGATGATAGAATGAAAATTAGTATTTATAATATCATACCATTATAATTATACAAATTTAGTGGATGGTTTAACTCATACCTCCTTATTTTAACCATTTTGATACTTATAGGGATGTAATTTTGTTACACTTTAGGTGTCAAGAAAGATAAAAAAGAAAAAATGTCGCACAAATTCACCATTTTTGATATTTTAAACCATGTCCAATTCAATATGGGGATTATATTTTTTTATTAATTTTAAACAATTTTTTAAAATATTATTATTATGAAATATAAATAATATCATTTTATATAATACTTCATATTTTATAATTTAATATTTTTCTAACTTTTATCATATAGTTAAAAAAATGACTTGGAGTCAAACATGTGGGGAATATAGTATTAATAAATTCATTGTATAATATTTTTATTGGTTTAGATATCATTTTACACCATACCTTTTTTATTAACGCTTCCATTATTCATTTTCAACAACAATAAAAGATAAATATTTTCATATTCAATGGATTATAATATTAATTATAAGGTAACAATTTAATTACAAATAGACAAGGAAGGAAATATTATTCCATTTCCAATAGTAATTTGCTTTCAATGATTTTATTATTTTTAAATAATTTAAAAAATATTTAATAAAATACTATAAATATATTTTTATGAACTTTTAAATTAGTTTTCCATTGAGAGAGACATGAAAAAAATTGAATTATAATATAAATAATTAAGAAAAGTAAAATATTTTATAAGTAACTTTTAATTATTATGAAAAATTAACTCACCCACAAAGTATTAATTTTATTGTTTTTCAAATAATTTACATTCTTTCTCTATTGAAGGAATACAAATAAAGTTAGTGATGTATAAACATTAAATACAATTATTTCAAAAGACAAAAATAAAAATAAAAATTCTGAATAAAAATATTTTATATTCATTCAATATATACTATTAATTTTATTATATATATATTTAATTGAATCAACATCATGAAAACCTATTTAATTTTATTTATTTGAGTTTTCTAGGCTTGTACAAGCCATTAAATAGCATTTGAAAAAGAAATTTGTTCAATAGGCCAAAAATTATAATCAATCAATAAAAACCATCGATAATAAATTATTATTATTAAAAGAGTCGATCCAATTATTCTACCATCTCAATTTTTATCTCGAGGACACAAAAATTGATCATTATACTACTGTGCAAGAACTATATTGTCACTAAACTGACGTTAATAGTTATCTACAATTAAATATTAATTTATATTTTTCAATAATATTTATAGTTTATTTATTATATTATGATTAAATATTAATTAAATTTTTTAATGATTTTTTATATCGTATTTATGTCTTGAAGATAACATAATGATAATGTATTTGTAGAAACATTATTTTGTACTATTCGCCAAAAAATATTTTTCCTTGGAAAAATCTCAAAAATTTATACACAGATAAATATAAAATCCTTAAGAGGAAAAGGAATATGCTTTTATCATATTCAATTAAAAAAATATATAGATTACATTTAAAATAACTTCAAAAAATTCAATAAAATATAGATTTTTTAGAATGATTCCCTTTTAATCCCAAAAAAGATCTTATACAAAAAAATTCTAGTATAAATCAAATTCTTACAGAATTATGTAGTTGATTGTATACTAAAATATTTTTATATTAATTAAAAATATATTTCAAATCACGTTGATACTTTCCAATGAAAATAAAAAACAACATTATAAAAATCTGTATTTTTTACCATTCCGTGAAAATAAATATTTTCCAAAAAAATGCCAAATTTTTACACTATGATAATATATTTATTCCGATTTGAAAAAAATATTCTGTCTATTAGATATTATGTATATAATTTATATAAAGTAATTTTTATATTCTACAAAAAAATATATAAAATAATTTCTGAAAAATTCTATATTTAATGAATAAAATGAATTTATAAAAAAATTGTCTGAAAATTTTATAATTATTAATCAATATATTTGTATTGAGTATGGAATTTATATATATATATCTATCATAATTTGGATAATAAAATTAATTAATTAAAATTAATCTGTTATTTTATAATAGTAAAATTCAAATAATTATATTTCATGGCTCTATTAACCTTAGTGTTACTTATCCTACACACTGAGAAGATAATATTTCAAATAAAATATTGAGATATTACTAAAAAACATGGATAATGATTATTCTCCAAATAAAACAAATTTTAATATATCAATAAAAAATATTTTATTATAATATAATTTTAAAATAATTTTTTCAGGATGAACGGTTGAAAGGAAATGTGTTTATCGATTCATTAATTC
This sequence comes from Viscum album, assembly GCA_963277665.1. NCBI lineage: Eukaryota > Viridiplantae > Streptophyta > Magnoliopsida > Santalales > Viscaceae > Viscum > Viscum album. The sequence continues at coordinate 471,529,057 of OY728141.1, read as the reverse complement.
TCTAATTGATTTTTTGAGATTCCTATTTTTTTAATTCCTAAAAATAGTGTAGCTAATCCAACATCTAGTGATCCTAATATAATTAAAATTAAAATATAATCTTTGTTAATGAAACTATAATGATATTTAATAGGAAGTAATATTTTTGGGTGTCCTTCAAGGGATGGTGGAAGGCCCCTTTTATATGTTGAGGGAATTTACTTTTAAAAATTACAAAATCTCAATAAAAAAGAAAAATAGGTTCAAATGGAATGTTTAACCAAAAGTTTAAAATAAAAAATAGTATCTATTTATTGTTAATAAAAAGCATAAAAATTCATTTTAAGGTATGTTTTAAACATATTTTAGCTCCATTATACACAGTTAATCTCATTTTTCATTAACATAACATCACCGTGGTAAGTAAATTTTCAACCAAGATAATTAATTTTTATGAAAGAAATGAAAAGACCCTTATTATCTAATTTGGAAAATTCTACTTCCAAATGGTAATTATTTTATTAAAAAAATATACTTTTGTTGGAAATTAATTATATTACATCCACACATTATGTGTCAAAATAATTTTTTGAAAATAATATATTTTAAAATGTAAAAAACATGTATTGGATCTATTTAACATTTTTATAGAATTTAATAAAATTGATAGTTTTTTGTCAATAAAATAATAGATATATCACATCGAAATAAATTAAAAATATAATCCTTCCTTTCAAAATAATTATTTAACGATAATTATGAAATAGGTTTTTAATAAATTAAATTATTACTAATGACTCAAAATATTAGACATCTTTTAAAAAAAATATATAGTATAATTTTTAAATAAATTTTATTACACATTAAAATGATTAAAAAACTATATCATATACAAGTCCTCCTTATAACATCATAATGTCAAGAAAACAATTGTAATAACAAAAACTATATATTTAACTATTTACATAAAAATTAATCATTAAATAAAAATTACCTAAAAATCATAATATATTGTTTTTATATAGAATAGAAAAATGAATTCCCATTAATTAATTAAAATTTTAAAATATATATTGATTTAAATTTCAAATGGTTATATATAATATAAGAAATAAAACTATTTTTATAGGAAAATGACTTCTTTCAAATATTGTCATTTTTATTCTTATTTCCTAAACATTTCTAATTAAATTTATTTCAATATATTATATATATATGAAATATTTTTTTATCATTAAAAGATAATATATTTAGTTTCATAGAAAATAAAGAAAACCCTATAAATGTTTTTTTGGAAAAATGAATGTATAATACTAAAATGACTAAATTATTTTTTATGATGCAATAATTGAATTTTATGAGCTCATTTATATTAAAATGGATTGTAATTTTTGTATTATATTTATATTTAAAAATTTGGTTACTTTTATTTATCCCCTCCCATTAATTAGATTCTTCAAAATGGTTATGTTTATCTTGATAAAATGTTCCGTGGATCAATTTGATTTAGTGGTCTATCTGAAATATTCCATTTAAAAATATTATTTAATTAATGGAAAGTATAAAAAGAAATCTTAGGGTGTTATCCCCTCCCCCCTCCGCTAAAAAAATTATTTCCCAATAATTTTTTATTATTACTCTCTAATAATAAATTGTTAATAGGATGTCTTAGGATATAATTTCAAAATATTTTCATGGGTCTGAATATTGAACTCATGATTTCCTTTATAGTTGGAATATAATTACATTCATAACTACTTATTATAAAAATTCATCTTTAATAATCTATAATTCATATACTTTTAAGAAAAGGACCTTTATAAAATTCCTTTTCATAATCCAATATCCATGTAGACACTATAAAAAATGTTGATGATAATATCATATAAAATAAGAATAAATTATCCTGTGAATATGAAAATAAATTTCAATATATATTATTCAATGAAATATTTATTTCAATATGTGATAATTTTTGTTTCAAGCGGGATAAAATTTTATCAATCTATAACTATTTTTAATTATCCAAGGATTTCCATGTTCATTTTCTTATTAGGATTCCAAACCTATTTAGTTATATTTTATATCCTTAAATTACATTTGTATACATTATAAATCATCAAAAATAAAATATAAATTAACCAAAGCGTGTCCCCTGGGATTTCTAAACCATGTGTTTTGTTAAATAGATTTTACATATAGTATGTTACAATCTATGTAATACAAAACCATTTTAATTAGTGTTATTACCCATTTGTGGAACCATTACTAAGCCTATTTCCCCTTGTAATATCCATGTAGTTCCTTCGACCTGATAAACATTAAACCTGGAGCACCAAGATGGGTTTCCACATTATCTCAGGAACACCACCTCATACATAAGAGACTGTCATCTATAAGCATAGGTTAATAATAGTATAATTAGGAGACTATACCGATGTATCAGATTAAAACTGCAACATAAATAATAAAAGTAGATAACACTGTAATCTAGAATAGTAAATTGAAACCATTAGGATATAGCCAATAAGTAAACAATTAACACCCATTAAAACCATATTATATATACACTATATGTCAGGAAATCATATAGTCAAGACACAATGTTCCAAAATAATAAAATAACTTAAATAAACTATGTGTCTCAAACTGATACTAACATCCCATGCTACAACCAAACAAACCATGTGGGAACCATACACCACGTTCATGCCCTAAACCTATTACTAAAACAAATTAACATCATCTCGGGCACCCATGTTTCATGAAGACCCAAGAATGGTGTTGGTACAAATCAGCAGTGCACAATAAATAGTTTATAAAGAAATAACTAGTCTATATAATAGTGTGTGAAGGTAATCTTGGTTCAATAAATAATAAAGTGAAAAAAGTAAATCAGGATTCACATGTAAATAATTGTTAATTAGACATTTGTATCTGTTAGGTTGCATAATCTAAACCAACAAATAATCAGTTAAATTATCCCTTTAACTAATTCCACAAATAAAAAAATGTATTCCTTAATTTTAAACCATTCATTGATCATAATAAAAAAAATCATTTAATCCATTTCCAAATACTCTTAGGAATTTCCAAAAATCCTATATATAATTAGTTGAATTATCCCTTTAACAAATATTACATACCAATTTACTAATCGTATCCCATTAAATTTCATAATTACCCTATCATTATTTACTAACTCATTACACCATTATCAAGGGTTAAGTATACATCAATGGTGGATCAAAGTTAAGTATCACATATTTAAAAAACCAAAATAGGTCTATGAATGGTCTCACACATCAAACAAAGTACCATATTACATTCCTTAACCAAAGATATTAAAAAATGACTGGAAGTAAATTTTAACAACCAAATACACAAATATGAAATTAAAAATACGGAAAAATATTTAATATCTCATGCCTCATGTTTATTGGAAATTCCTCACATAATCATATACTATGATTAGAACTCAAAAAACATTAATTTACCAAATAAAAAATCTTCTATTAAATTGATGTTTTATTTATTTTTAAGTAGAAGAACTATAATAGAAGACCTAATATAGAAAATGGATGGAATTATTTTTAACTCACCCAGAGCTTCCATATACACCCAAAGATTAACAAAATATCATCATATTGAGTGGGAGTCATCCCTTTGATGTTTCATAGATAAAATATTAGAACAATTGATGTTGTAGGGTAAAATGGAATGTAATTTAGCAGAGGATTCATAAATACTGGTGGGTTAAAATTAAATATTCTACCATATTTTAGGGGGAACCTTATTTTTCCACATGTTTGGACTAACCGTGCATCAACCATGTTCTTACCTCTGTGTAGGAGGGGGACTTGGTTCCACGGTATCTTCGGATCTCATAAGGATTCAAAAAAATTGTATAAACAAAGCATGTTTGATCTATCCAAGCCCCCATGCTTTCAGGTTCCCCCTTCATGGTTTCCAAATCTGTCACCTATCATCCTAGACCCACATGGTAGTGGAACAATGATACTAATAACCATTCTCCAAACACACAACATGCAAAAGATGGAAATTTCTTCACTATTTTTCATTTTAAACCCTGATACATCCCCCAAAACATCAGAAAACCCTAATAACCATCTCATTAATAGAAGAAAAAAATGTTTAACAAAAATTCAAACAAGGATTCACCTATAAGAATGTTTTTGATCATACATAAACCCTACATTAAAACGGCTCATCCCAAAGTTATACTTTACTGGAATTACCAAGCCTCCAAGACCAAATATCAGTCCACATGGCCCACCAATCGACTTCATTCTCAAAATAATCTCCCCAAAACATTAAATTCTATATCAACACTCAAAATACAGAAATAGTCTTACCCCATGTAAATTTCTCCACTATGATCCTCAATCATAAACCTGATGCCCCTCAAAGGACACATCCACATCAGAATCATCATTACCAAAATCAGTTATAAGTGAATGTTATAGGTAATACCATTGAACTATTGAAAAATGGGTATGTAATGAGAACTAATCTCTCCTAGTAAATTCATTGAATATACCTTCTGTCCTATCCTATCCACAAATCATGACCCAAGTCGAATAGCACCATATCACCCAGTTCCACAATTATAATTTTGAACCGATTTCTATGTCACCCAAAAGAGTGATCCATTTATGACAACACCCTATTGCCAAAATTGTTCTACAACAGAATGGTAAACTACCATGATCCACAACGGAACACCCAAAACTCAAAAAATTCAAAAATTTATCCTCAAGGCATTAAACCTTTGAAAACATTAATTCATCACCCTTCATAAAAAACACCATGAGGGAGCCTAATCAAGCCCATAAAACCCCTAACATTGACCGTGTCATCAACAAACCACTTTTCTTCTATGGTTCTCTCTAATATATTCCGTAGCTCACCTCCACCACATTCTAGTGATGGCCACATCCACCATTGAAAAGGACCTTGAAAAAACAAATCAAACATCAACAACATAAAAGATGTGTTTCTGAAGTCACCACTCCCAAACTACCACAATAACACCATTACACAATTTAATCATGCCCTTACAACAAAACCACATGGAATAGGAATTAATAGACCATCCATATATAGACTAATAAAAACATGACCTCTCCAATATTCACCATCATTTTTTAATGTGCTCTATATTTAAACAACATCATACTAGATATGGCATATAAATGAAATTGTTTTTTTCATTTACCATATAATTTCAGACCATCACCAACATTATTTTCAAGATACACCCATCCTCCACTATTGGCACGCAACCCCACCCTCACCTACCAATGGTGCTTTCTCACTTAAGGAATACCACCATCATCTAACATGCCTACAAGAACGATTCCAAAAATTCTTATAAAACATCACTATCAAGGAATCCACTGTTCTCTAGGCCATCATCAGGATCCACTACACCAATAAATAGTCTCAACACAATCTACTATATTTTCTATACATCGACTAAAGACAACATGATTATTCCTAAAATATCATTTCCTCTTTTAAAGCACACCTCTCTTTTCAAAACATCTACCTTTGGTAGTTTAAATGAACCACATTGTTACCCTTTATCTAACCATTTCCATCCCTCCCTACATGAATCTCAATGAATATCCCATACACAATGTGGGAATGTCACTAATTCGCATGAACAAGATGCCTACATTCATAAATACATTTAATGGTCAAAAAAATATTTACGAAATTCCATTAATGTTTTCTTCTAAGTTTCTATAACCATGATTTCATTTAATTGTACCATTCTCTTTCCATATCATTCCAATCAAGAACACTATCCAAAATGATTCAAACAACATTAAAAAAATTATATATACATTGGGTGAGCATAATAATTATACTTGGTAAGATCTTTCATAGAGCCTCTCAAACAAAATATAATAAATATATAGTAATTCATAGTGAACAATAAGTGAATCCAACATGTAAATAACATAGGTATGTTGTGTTTCCAATAAAACTATAGATTTACCTATCCATTTAATGCATACAATATATCATATATTACTATAATAATTCATTAATAAACAAAATCCTGTTCCCCAATAGTTCTCCACTCATACCAAATATCATACGTCATGATCTATCTATCTCAAAAAGATGCTAGCTCGATGAAACCAAGGATACATTTAACAAAATTAATCTAATTCATCACATCATCTCATCAATCCATGTCATATCCCCATATAAAAGCCATGTAGATTCTGGGATCCACCACATCCCTTGTGTCTTGTATCATAAATCAGGTATTATACCTCATGTTATCACATCCCATACATTGATTATGTACCCAAATTCATCCCAACATATGAATTTTGGACCGACAATAATCCATAGGATATTATATCTTGATATACATGTATCGAAGTAACCACAATCTATTACATCCCTCATACTCATTTATATTAGGAAACTAATAACAATGAGCACTAGTATATAGTGCTTCAAGGATAAGGGATAATGGCCATAGGTGTTATTCACCCATCCGTACCACTATAACCAAGATTTTAGAAAAAACCACCCTCCTAAATTCAAATTAGTTTTAATCTCCTCAATTGACATGGGTAGTGAATAATATAATGTAAAAAATTGAGGATATATTATAGCTAGCATCCACACTATAATAAGAACATTTCCCAACCATATACTGTATCTATCACTACTCAAAATCCCAACTGCTACTTCAATGGAGTGCATATTCTATAAGAATCCAAGAATTTAAGAATACTTGTATTTTTTCCAATTTATCATTTAAATAATTAACCTCTCATTAATTAATTAAATATCTATTTATCAATATTATTAGAATTTAATTTCTTAACAATCAATGTGAATTTCATTACCTCCATGAACAATTCATTTGGAGTCTGTGGTTTTTAAAGACTAACTTATTATCAGTATTCTAGTAAGAACCAATCCCATTTATTAAAAAAATTAAAAATTATCATTTTTTAATTCAAATTACTCTAGTGTAAATTTTAAGCTACATTCATAAGAGATGTATAACCATACGTATTTTAAAACATCAATATGTGGGGAAATTAATGTACCTAAAAAATATTTCTATTCTATCTTAAAATATATAAATTATCATGGAAGTAAAAAAAAATCACTACAATAATTTGTAATCCTGTCATAAACCCATTTAAAAAACTTATGTGTCATCACTACTAACCTTATCCATATAACCATGTTTTTCACCATCATAGTCATCATGTACTACCTCATCCTCAGGCCTACCAATCCTTATATCAACAACAATACTCAGATCACATCATGTTGCATATGTAGGATCATGTCAAGAGAATCAATATAAGAAGAAAATAATAATAATGTCAATGGGAATCTATTCCCAAAATAAAGAATCCATCCATTAAATTTAAAGAGTCTCTCACTTATTTAAAGAGAAGGAATTAAACCTTTATTACAAATGGGTACCGTTGGAAACAAACATATATCATCTCCAAGGAACAAGTTTTTATTCCATCTTGATTTATATAATTAATTTCTCATATGTTTTAGACATACATAACCTATGAAATCAACTAATGAAAGCTAGAATGTTCTTTAATAATGATCCCTAGAATATACTTCTAGTTAAAATAAACCGTGACAATAATAATTCTCACCTAAAATGCCATTAATTATTATCCTTATAAATATGATTTCCATGTTTAAATTATTTATCCCATTCCATAATCAAGGAAATGAAAACATTGTACTAAACATGAATACGACATCAATTTTATTTTAATAACACTAAATGAAAACTAATTGATTAAATATAACTTTTTAAATATTTATGGAGTCCAAAAAATTTCATCATTATGTTATTTACCAAGTTCACCAAGAAGTAATGTTAATATAATAATAACTAACATGATAAATAGTGTAATAGTGATATAAAACTATCATGTAAAACATCATTAAAACAATTATCATGATGGTAAAAAAAGTGATCACTGACAATAATCCAATTTCATTGGATAATCTAGTTCATTAATTAATATGAAAATTTACTACCATATAAAGAGAAAAAACAAGGACAATTCATGATTTCATGTAATTAAAATGAATAATAAATGAATCCACTTCTTCAAAACCTTTTAACATTCTTGAACAGAAAAAATATTTATGTAGATCATTAATGACCTTCATATAATAAAACAATATTTCTTGAGGAATTAATTCCATGAATACACAAAAAAATATCAAGAAAAACTCCATTATAAATATGGATATAATCATCCATAACATAGAGAGAAGGAATAGGGGGGAAAGACCAAACTAAGAGATACCACTAGAACATGAATGTATAATAGAAATTGGATCATACCATATCGAATATGTGGTGTGAAAAAAATAGTATTTTATAAAATTTTAATATTAAAATAAACTTTATCTCATCATGATCTTTCATTTCACACTTCTATGAGTTTAAATGAATCGTTATACACTATTAAAATAATTTTTTTAATGTTAGAGTTATCGCCAAACAATTTAGATGGAGGGTGCTAATATGAAACACTGCATTGTAAAAAATTATGTTTTAAATTTTTTTAAAACGACTTAATCATATAACTATTAAATTAAAATGAAAATATAATCAATTAAAAATAATGGAGTCGTCTTTGTGAAAAATTGTTTGTATGCTCGTGATGGCTGTTAACAGAATATATTAAATTTGTCACTATTGGTGTATGATTTTAATGACCATTTTGTATTATATACTAAAGAATATTATTTAAATTTTGTGAAATATTTTTTCTAGCTGTTGGATATGAATAAATCCATTGTTATTTTTAAACATGATTTTGTTAAAAAAACTATTTTCACCGAATTTTTATGCATGTATTTTTATATGTATTTATGATTATTATAAAGATTTATTATTAAAATATGGATAATATATTTGGAATCAAGTGGATAAAATTATTTAAATATATCCCGTTTAATTTTTGGTCAATATGAATAGTAATCATCGTAAATATTTCTACATTTGTAATGGTATCTTTTTTCAAATAATTATAAAATATGGGGATTAAAATTTTAAATGAACCTATATCATAAATTTATCCCACTGGATGCTTGGACATCACCCATGTATATCCAATACAAGAATATATGGTCAGTTTTTCCCTTATTATTGGGATTATTACACTTATATTAATTTAAGAAATGAAAAATATAAAATGTCTCTATCTTACATTGAAATAGATAATTTGTGTTCCCATTAGGTAAAATGCAAGATTTTAATGATTTATAATGCATTTAATGATAATAAAAATTTAATATCATTATTAAATTGATATCTAATTTTTATTATCTAAAATATTATGTTAAATGTTAATGGAACATCGACCCAATATTTCATCAAATAATTGAAAAATTAAATAAATTATTTTAAAAATATTAAATGAAATATTATATGAGTGAACTACATAGATAATGGAAAAAATTATATACCATTTATCATCAATAATATAATCTTTAAATATATTTTTTGTTTTTAAAAAAACTAATAAAATATTATTTAAAAAATAGTATTTATCTCATTTTAGGAACAATTTACATAATTGTACTTTAAAAAAAACCTGACCATGATATAATTATAATATACAACATTACAGATATAAACTATTTCTTATTTATCTTCAAAATATAGATGAAACAGTCACTCACCCCAGAAAAATATATTTTTAGAGTCCCTAAAATAATTATTTTTATTTTTCTAATTCTTGGACACACACATTAACATCATTACTTAAAAATTTAATTGAATAATTTCACCACTAAAAAATTAAAAAATTACCATGATATGAAAAAATAATTTATAATTAAAATAACCATTTATAAACAAATCATATTTTGTTTTTTATCTATGTCAAAAAATATTGTAGATAATAAATGCAAGATTATAATTTTTTTTACTATAATTTTTAATTAACTAATATATCTATAAATATCAACACTAAATGAAAAAAATATATCATAATTAAAAAATTTAGATGATTATGGAAAAAATATACTCATCCATTGAAATATTTATAAGTGTTTGAATGAATTTTATGCCTTATCATATTAATTTTTACATTAATTGACACATTTAACTTTACCACCGTAACATAAATATACTATAGTAACTATTCATATTTTAAAAAATAAAATAGAAAATTTTTCCATATTTTTTCCTTTTGACACAGAAACTAGAATCCATTTTTAATGATTTGTTTTTTAGAAAATGATTTAATTTATTTATTATAAAAACCCAAATTGAAATAATAATTTTTTTTTTCAAAAAATACCATTTTAATTATATATATTTTTTTGAAATGTAAACCATAAAATTATTTCCCATGGACATAAATAAAAATTAGAATTATATATATACATATTTTTACATTGAATACATTTGAAACCATAATGGGAATCTCTAAATTCATTAAAAAAATTCATATTTCAATAAACACAATATTTTTCACTAATCAATTTAAAATCTATATATTCTGAATAAATCTAAAAAATGAAAATAGTTGTGATTTTGAAATAATGAATTAAATTTTTTTATACTTTTCAAAAAATAAATGTTCAAAAAGACTCAATTTGTTTTAAAATATTATCTCAATAAAAATAATTTTTAATGAAAACATATTTTAAAGTATAAAATGTAATTTCCTATCATTGAGTATTTGTTTACTAATAATTTTAAAAAAAATATTTTTTACAAACAATACATATATTTCATTATTTGGATACGTGTATTAATACTAAAAAATTAAATAGATATTTTAAAATAGTAATAAAATAAAAATATTGTGCTATACTCGAAAGATTAGGGTTGACTGTTGTATATGCTAACCAACATAGAGTTCTCTTAAATTATTAAAATGTTTCATACCCACCTCCCCTTTAATTAATTTCATCGTAGAAATATAAAATTGTTCTTGGTTATCATGGGTATGATATTTGAAAATTACATCGTTGAAAACCCTCTTATACAAAAAGTTAATGTAGTTTTCTTTTGAAAAAGTGGGAAAGAAAAATATAAAGTTCATTATGAATAAAGCATAACTATGTTTTTAATTTGTAGAACATTAGTGGTAATTAAAAATAGGTACATGGGTGAAAATTAATTTTTATATAATTATGGATGGATAAAAATATCATTGATCATATAAAAGTGACTGATCAAGATAAAATTAATAACCAAAAAACCCATAACCAAAGTTGTTTGAAAATGGCCATTCATTCCTTGTAAATGATGTTAATATGACAAATTATTTTTTTCCATAGTGATTTACTAGTGTTGAAGAATTAATTTATAATGTATATTTGTATTTTATAAAATATGGTTACACGACAATTCAAATTTTATTATTTACAATAATATCATATGTTTCTAAAAAAACACTATTCAATATGAAATTTTCATGACTGAAGCACTAAAATCATCTTCTAATTTATCACATGACTCTATATAAGGATATCAATATATTTCTTTTATCTATTGATAATCACAAAAACTAATAACTGTTATCACATGGTAGGTTATTTCCCAAAATGAATAAATCGTTTTCTTAATCTACAAGTCCAATGTTAGACATAAGTCAATCCATAAATAAATAAATAACCCTAAATCCCAAAAAACCTCAACAATAAAAAATATTTTATCCTCAAGGTATATATCATAACCTTTACCTTATATCATCATAAATTCTATGACCTTTTCATCAAATAATCATTCTTGTTAAAAACAAATGTTAAACCTCACTATTAGATATACATTAATCTAATGTAACTTATACAAAAATATCATTAATCACTATGATAAATAAATATATTATCTAATAATGTTTGTAAACATCACAAATATTTCATCAATCAAATTTAGATAAAAAAACAAATAGGTAATACTTGTCTTGAAAGTAATTATCTTTAAAATATCTCATTGTTAATGATTATTTTTCTAACAATAATGTTTACCTAAACCCCATTATACAATATACCATAATTTACATAAAATAATATAATATACTAACCCAATTGTTTATTTTAACCTCAATATATTTCTCCTAATAAAACCTATTAAAATTTTCAAATTATCTCAAAATCACCTCACTTAATACCTAAAATTTGGCATTTGTACCTTTAAACTTATGATCAAACTTATAGATATAATCCCTTATAAAATATATAATATTTTTTATCCATATTTGAAAACATAAATGTTTTTGAAAATTTTAAAAATCCTTATTCCTAAAATAAAATCAAATAAATTTCAATATATTCAACAAAGAAATTAAGGAAAAATATTCATCTTATATCCTCCCATATTATTATTTTTTTTTGTTTTTCAGAATAACCACTTTTCAAGGGTAGTGGGGGACCCGTACAACTGATAATGAGATGCAAAACAACCGAATTGCAATGATCAAAACATAAAATTCAAACTAGAAAAACAAGCATCCATTTCAAAATTCAAAATTCAAACACCTGCCAGGCTCGTGAAGCGACGCCTCACCCCCACCAGCCGCCTTCTTCGTAGCTGCCTTCTGATTCCTCCTCTTCACCCTTCCAGGCCGCCCCACGCCAAATGGGCATGTTAGTAAGAAATCAATGTGTTTGGCGGAGTCCACCTTTACCAGAAACGATGGTACCTTCACTACTTGTCACCCCACACTAATATGCCTTTGTTTTATCATCACCTGAGCATGGTGAATTGATTTTTCCATTCCAGATTTAAAGACAAGGATTAAAAGCTGGCGCTTGAGGAAGTTCTCCACCGTCAAAGCCAAAACATAATCCATCTTGTTCCGGGTCTCATCCATAAGTCCATACCTAACTATCTGGCAGAGCAGGGATTCACCCTCGAAGATTCTTCGAGGATGTAGAGACCCGAATCTTGACGTACATGGACATTATATTACTTTTGCGGAATACTTAATACATAACAAAAACATACACACAAGGACCGTAATAATTTAGTGTCTTTGGAAACTCGGAACATAATCTTCTAATCGTGGTGAAAGATCTTCAACATCTCCCATAAATATCTTCCCCTTTTGGTTTTCTTACCTAAAACCTTTCTTTAAATACTAGGGAAAAGAAAACATATAAATGGTGAGCTCAAATGCTCTGTAAGGGTATGCATGGATAAAATAAAACAAATCAAATACTTTTGAACTTAAAAACATGAACATAATGTTTAAACATCAAAATCATGGGCAATGACATAAAACAAGGCAGTGAATGAGGAATAGATCATAAAGAAACATTAATCATAATAAAATAGCATGGGAATAAAAAATGTGATTGTGGCAACGATTAATCACATGATATGATTTCCATAATAGCCAAGGCATTGCTGCCAAGACCATCTTAGTGTACAAATTCCCTTTCTCAATCGAGTTCACTTTTCATTCCAGTCCTGTATTACTGAACCGGATTAACCTACCATTCCAGCCATATCTATCTCATGAGATATAAATCCTTACCCAATGCATTGGAGGGAGATATAGGTCCCACCCATCTCATATTGAAATCATTCTTTCGTGTGCCACAAAATCATAAATCATACATCATAGCATAACCCATGTAATAGAATGAGATTCTTAAACATCATTCCATCATAACATAATAAATATATAAAAAATGGATATCATTTCATCATAAGAAGAATCAAACCATGTAAATAATGGATACATTATACTTGAAACATAAAAATATTAAATACTGTCATTTTTTATGGAAAATAGTTTTGATAAAACACTTGAAATGAATTCTTGAGGAAAATATCATTTCTTCTTCAAAATCATTTTATTTTCACAAAATTCCACGAAATTTTAAAACAAAAGGATTTTGTTGAAAATAATCACGCAATCTAGTAGAGGAATCTTCATGAAAATTAGGCGATATGAAACTGTAAAAAAAAATTCACGATGTATAATTTAAAAAAATATTCTTCTCGTAGTTTGTCGGAAATGTCAAAAAGTACATCGTATGGTAAAAAAAGAAATATTCCTTACATACCATGTAGTAAAACTCAAAAATGGTCAAAAAGGAAATTAAACATACATGAAACCATTTTTAGGAAACATGGACATGGATGATAACAATAACCCCAGTAAATACTTAGGAATAAACCATCTCGGATAAGAACGAGATTGGAAAAGTTACCCCTTACCTTACGTTCGATATGATTCGTTTGTATCCAAACCTCCAATATAATGATTTAAATAATTTCATTGACTTATTACAGAATCATATTCATTGTTATGATATCATATATGGTTCGGCTACGACTTTATATTTCCAGTTCTTTTGTAAATTCCATGTTGAAGCAGCATTTTGGGTAAAATCGTTTAATTTATCGTACGTGTTTCGACATGTTGTTCTTGATATTATTAATTGTATACTGATTTACATAATTCCAGAATTTAAAACATGATTTATATATAATATATATTCATCATATACATATATATATGATAGATCAATAAATGGAATGAAATACACCATTCATGGAGACGGAAGGCCGTAAGTATGCATGAACGCAGTTTTCTTTTCCTTATTGAATTGAATGGAATTAAATAGATGAAATACATATATATATACATAAATACAGTATCATTATTATGTAATATATTTCATTATTATTCATTATATATACTTTTTAATCATTCAAGAATGGTTAACATGGAGAATGAATCTCATCGCGTCGTGGAGACGGTAGTCCATACGTACGCATGAGTGATGATATCATTCCCATGATCGTGGAATTGTTTTGAATTGTATGTATAATATTTAAGAATCAATATTACTTTACAATAATTATATATAGTTATTTATTTACACCATTATACCAATCCAAGTAATTTGGTGGTCGAAAACAGATTACACCACGTCGTGGAGACGGTATTCCATACGTACGCACGCGCGGTGATTTCGTTTTCCGTAGGATGGATAGAAGGTGAAATAAGGTAGTTTCATATTTATAATAACATATCAGTATATAATTAATAATTATTTTATTAATTTATAATGAGAAAACTAAAGAATAATAAGTAGAAGAAGAAAGAAACTTGAGAGAATCGGAAGAAGAGATTACCTCTTCTTCGACGCACCTCCTTTAAGCTTCCTCTTAAGGAGGTAGAGTTGGTCTTTTGAGAAGACCAGAACCTCCAGAATTTTTCCAGGGAAGTGGAGAAGATAAATGGGCAGGTTTCGGCCGAGATTCAAGGATCAAAAGGGTATGAAGAGAAGAGGGAAGGGGTGCCCTTTATAAGGGAGGATAGGGGCACCTTTGGAAAAACTTAAAATATTATTTTATAATAAAGTCATATTCGTTTTTTATAGCTCCAAATTGATTTATTTCTAATATAAGGTTGGTATGGGTTGAAATAATTTCAACCAATAGATTTTAGATAGGTTTGGGTCATTATATTAACCTTATCTTTTAGTTTAAACTCTTAGTTAATTCGATTGACATTCACCATGTCACTTTGTATTTTTATATTATATAGTTAATAAAGTTACCATATACATCCAAGAGACCCCCAAGTGGTCCATTAATGATACAAATATTATGATATAAGTATATTGGCCGAAAATTAGATTTTTAGTAATATAATAACTATTAATAATATAATATATGTTTTAAAAACTATTTTATGTCAATTTTGACACTATTTGGTAATGGAGTTTTGTAAAAATCATAATAGCATGATTAGTTCGAAAAAAGTTAATTAATTCAGTACTAACATGTCATATTAACCTCGAAATTTTTTGGAATTCATAAAAAGTCTCAAATTACATTTATTTGGGAATTTATAACATCAATTATTTTAATATTTCATTATTTATGTAATTACTGCATCACCATTGTGTCATAAATAACATCAATTATATAATGTCTAAAAATTATAAATAAAATACCATTAGGTAGTAAATATTTTTATATTTGTAATAAATATTTATAGTCGAATTTATCTTATGTATAACCCTATATTAAAAATGATTTAGTTATTAAACTTTGATTTTAACTATTTTAACCCTTCTTTAAATAAATTAATAATAAATGTCCTAATCCAATCCATGTGGACCTAAATGGTCATATTTTACTCCTAAGGTTGTTTTTGGTTGAATTAAACTTATCCAATAAAATTAGTACATGTGTTAGGGTAATAATAATATCATTTTTACCCTTAATTGCCATATTTACTTTTAACCGTGGTAAATAAAAGTAAAAAGTTACTATTCACCAAAAATTATTTTCATCTCATTGAACCACATTTTAGTCCTTGATATTAACCGTGTCTCTCGGATTTTTGAAATTCCACTCATAGAAGCGGTAAAATTAAGTTTTATGTGAATTTCCAAATTCTCATAGGAGGTGGGTAAAAGACAGTAAAAATTTTAATAAAATTTTTATATATAAAAAATTATTATAAAATTACTCCAATTAATTACATTGAACTTATATAGGTATTATGTATCAATTTTTACCAAGAATAAATTTAAATAAAACAAAAAATTATTTAAATAAAAATTTTGTTTTTATATAGTAACCCATTATTTTCACTATTCATCAAAAATTTAATGTTTTCAGAAAAATACCAAAAATTCACCCTAGGATAATTTTGATATTCCGAATCCAAAAATGAAGCCCATTTTGAATGATCAAATTTATAAAATTTCAAAAAGTGGGTATTACTATTCATAATGGCTAGTTTATATAATATTTTAATAACATATCGTTGTATAGTGAAACTTGATATTGCGTATAACACACGCTATCGTGGAAGGTAGCGATTACGTGTAAATCAAGACAAGTCAGGGATGTGTATAGTGAAAGATCCTTTTGGTGTATCATACAACACAAGACATCCATTAAATTAAAAAGAATATTTTCAGAAAATCTTGGGGTGTTATATTCTACCCCCCTTAAAATGAATTTCACCCTCGAAATTCATCAGGGTTATAAACGGTTTACTAATTGAATGTTTCTTTCATAGAAACCCACATCCTAAAAAGGAATACCAAAATGATACTTCAAAAAATAATGTATAAAACGTAACGGTTACCCAAATTAACTAATCACTGGGTTTCCACATAAGAGAACATAGGTGAAAATATGGTTATGGAAGAGAAATATAAAAATCAACTTCTGATAAAGAGTGGTAGATGGAATGGATATGAAAAAGAAAACAATCACAAAGCCATAAATTTGTGGTGATCTAAGGTATAATCCGATTCATCAGATATTAGAGCACTAGGACAACATTTTTTTTGTTTTCAAGGTCATTTCCCTAAAGTTGAAGAATTTGAATTAGAAGAAATACTTACTTTATTTCGGTATCATCTCACCGTTTCTCATGCCTTGAACAATTTCCACTTAATCCCTTAAAGAAATGAACTTATACTTCAACTATCATAGCGCATAATAAAATAAAACTAGCTTATATTAACCAGGGACTTCTTGTAGGCTAGTGGTAGGCAATAAAGGTCTATCACACTTTGGTTGTGGGTTCGATTCCCGCATCCTTGTCCGACGCGACGGGATGTCGCTCGTCCTACGAGTTGTCCTTTTTCTAAAACTATACTATTATAATATTCTATCAATAACATCGAAAAAAAATATTTCTAGCCTTAAACCATACTAACTTATGTTCAACATAATCCATTCAAATCTTTAGGCTTATCCAAAATACTTATTTCCAAACTCAGAGTATAAAGTTAACAATTACTAAAAAGTTCATATAACAAACATGTGAATACCATCATTTATCCCTCATATATCTTGTTGGTCACATTCCAATCATGTGAATACCTTAATCATGTATTCTATTGAAAAATGAATACCCATTGAACCTTAGTGAAAACATTAATGCTGTCAAAAGTTAACTCTTTCCACATACCAAATTCCAAAAATTATATACACTCAAACCATGATACAACTTTGTCCTTATATCATGTATGAGCTCATGAATACTGTCAAACACTTCATTTTCTCCTTATCCCTTCATTAGGTGCATATCATTTTCTTTCCAAAAATATCTCAATAACATTCCATGGTTACCGGTACCATAAAATTATTGAAAACCACAATAGACCAATACATAAATATTCCAATATTCCATGATACTATAAAAAACATTATTTTGGAATCCCATTACATAAACACTTAATCATTTCACCACATCGTTTTCATATTCAACATCGCCAATAGTGATCGCATGTGACTTCCCTTTGTCCTTTTCCTTAAGTGGCTTCTCATGTCGATCATCATTAACCCTTGGATTAGGGCATTGGTTAGCACAATGCCCCATTTCATTGCACATAAAGCATTGAAGTGTTGGTGGTGCGTTCTCTGCGGTCTTTTATTTATTCACATCATTAGAAACCCTTTTTCCATTACATTGACACTCAGCTGCTCGATGACCTTCTTTTCAGACTTAAAACATTTTCTAGTCACTTTAACACCATGATTCTTTCCACACTTTGAGCATAAAGAAACATTCATCTTCTTTTCACCATTGTTCTGAGATTTCTCCTTAAACTCCATCTTTCGTTTCTTATCCAAACCATGAGATGGATATGTAACACCAACGTCCATTTCTACCTTGATAGCACAACACACAATTTCTTCATAGGTACTGAAGTCTCTTATAGCTAATGCCCTTCGAAGACTTGGTTTTAAGCCACTGAAGAATCGATCAACATTACTTTCAGGTTGGATGATAAAGCCAGATGCATACCTTGAAAGCCTTGTAAAATTTTCTTCGTAAATACCAAAATATTCATCATCCTTTGGCTTAAGCTGAAGGAACTCATTTTCCATCTTTGTTCAATGAATATGGGGGAATTACTTACTGACAAACAAGTTCTTGAACTCATCCCATTCCATGGATTCAATTTCATCTTGGGGCCTTGTATTCTTAATTAGTGTCCACCACTAGTCTGCTTCACCTTCTCAACAGTAAACTGCTAGAATGACTTTATCATGTTCCGAACAGCGAAGTATGGAAAATATCTTTTCAATGGTACTGATTCATTATTCAGCAACAAGTGGATCAGAATACCCATTGAAAGAAGGTGGGCGTTACCTCATGAAGGACTCAATAGAATATTGTTCCCTTCTCTGCTCATTCGGAAGTCCAGAATGATTCATAGCTTGCGTAAGTATAGCAATAAGATTTTGCACTCCATCTCCCATTACATTGGTTTGTTCAGGAGGACAATCATTTCATTTTCCATTACATTGATCAACACGGTTCCTTCAGGTTCCATCCATCATTTAAAACCCTAAAAAATAGTGTGAGAGGCAAAAATCATGCTAGGGAAAACAACATAATAAAAGGGAGTACCTTCGATATCTAACATCTAAGTTTTAATTCTAATATCATTACCATAATTCTAGGACTATAACCAATATATATAATTAACCTTAGGGACATCCCTAGACATACCATAGAAATATTTCTAGGAATCTCACTAAAGTTTTCACATCCTAGTTTCCAAAGGTTGTCTAATCCTTTCATCTGATACCAACTTTAGAGACCCAAATCTTGACGTACATGGACATTACATTACTTTTGCGGAATACTTCATAAATAACAAAAGCAGACACACAAGGAACATAATTGTTTAATGTCTTTGCAAACTCGGAACATAATCTTCTAATCTTGGTGAATGATATTCAACATCTCCCATAAAGATCTTCCCCTTTTGGTCTTCTTACCTAAAACCTTTCTTTAAATCCTAAAGAAAAGAAAACATATAAAGGGTGAGCTCAAATTCTCAGTAAGGGTAAGCATGGATAAAATAAAACAAATCAAATACATTTGGACTTAAAAAACATGAACATAAGGTTTAAACATCAAAATCATGGGCAATGACTTAAAACATGGCAGTGCATAAGGCATAGATCATAAAGAAACATTAATCATGATAAAATAGAATGGGAATAAAACATATGATTTTGGAAACCATTAATAACATGATATGATTTCCATAGTAGCCAAGGTATTGCTGCCAATACCATCTTAGTGGACAAAGTCCCTTTCTGAATCGAGTTCACTCCTTGTTCCAGTCTTGTATTACTGAACTGGATTAACTTACCATTCCAGCCATGTCTATCTCATGAGATATAAATATTTACCCAATGAATTGGTGGGAGATATAGGTACCACCCATATCATAATGAAATCATTCTTTCGTGTGCCACAAAATCATAAATCATACATCATAGCATAACCCATGTAATAGAATGGGATTCTTAAACACAATGCCATCATAACATAATCCATATATAAAAAAATGGATATCATTTCATCATAATAAGAATCAGACCATGTATATAATGGATACATTATACTTGAAACATATACATGTTAAATAATGTAATTTTAGAAGGAAAATAGTTTTGATAAAACACTTGAAATGAATTCTTGAGGAAAATATCCTTTTTTCTTCAAAATCATTTTATTTTCACAAAATGCCATGCAATTTTAAAAGAAAAGGGTTTTGTTGAAAATAATCATGCAATATAGTAGAGGAAACTTCATGAAAATTAGGCGTTATGAAACCGTAAATATATGTTCACGCCATATAAGTTAAAAAAACATTATCCTCGTACTTTTTTCGGAAAAGTCAAAAAGTACCTTGTATGGTAAAAAAAGAAAGATTACTTACATACCATGTAGTAAAAGTAAAAATGGATAAAAAGGAATTTAAACATACATGAAACCATTTTTAGGAAACATGGACATGGATGATAACAATAACCCTAGTAAATACTTACGAATAAACAATATCGGATAAGAACGAGATTGGAAAAGTTATCCATTACCAGACGTCCGATATGCATCGTATGTATCTGAACCTCATGTATAATGATTTAAATAATGTCATTGACTTATTATAGAATCATATTCATTGTTATGATATCATATATGGTTCATTTATTACTTTATATTACCCGCTATTTTGTAAATTCCATGTTAAAGCAGCATTTTGGGTAAAATCGTTTCATTTATCATACGTGTTTTGACTTGTTGTTCTTGATATTATTACTTGTATACTAATTTACATAATTCCAGAATGTAAAAAATGATTTATATATAATATATATTCACCATATACATATATATATGATAGATCGATAAATAGAATTAAATACACCGTTCATGGAGACGGTAGGCCGTACGTACGCATGAACGCTGTTTTCGTTTCCTTATTGAATTGAATGGAATTAAGTTGATGCCATAAATATATATATATAAATAAATCCAGTATTATTATTATTTAATATATTTCATTATTATTCATTATATATACTTTATAATCATTCATGAATAGTTAACATGGAGAATGAATCTCATCACGTCGTGGAGACGGTAGTCCGTACGTACGCCCGAGCGATGATATCATTCCCATGATCGTGGAATTGTATTGAAGTGTATGTATAATATTTTATATTCAATATTACTTTAAAATAATCATATATAGTTATTTATTTACACCATTATACCCATCCAAGTAAGGTGGTGGTCGAAAATAGATTACACCACAACGTGGAGACGGTATTCCGTACGTACGCACGCGTGGTGATTTCGTTTTCCGTAGGATAAATAGAAGGTGAAATAAGGTTGTTTCATATTTATAATAACATATCAGTATATAAGTAATACTGATTTTATTACTTTATAATGAGACAACTAATGAAGAAGAAATAGAAGAAGAAAGAAACATGAGTGAATCGGAAGAAGAGATTACCTCTTCTTCGACGCACCTCCTTTAAGCTTCCTCTTAAGGAAGCAGAGTTAGTCTTTTGAGAAGAGAATAACCTCCAGAATGTTTCTAAGGAAGTGGAGAAGAGAAATGGTCATGGTTTGGCCGAGCTTCAAGGCTCAAAAAGGGTGTGAAGAGAAGAGGGAAGGGGTTCCCTTTATAAGAGAGGAGAGGGGCACCTTTGAAAAAACATAAAATATTATTTTATAATAAAGTCATATTCAGTTTTTAATAGCTCCAAATTGATTTATTTCGAAGATAAGGTGGGGATGGGTCGAAATCCTCTCAACCAATAGATTTTAGACAGGTTTGGGTCATTATATTAACCTTATCTTTTCGTTTTAACTCTTAGTTAATTAGATTGACATTTACCATGTCACTTTGTATTTTTATATTATATAGTTAATAAACATACCATATACATCCAATAGAACCCAAAGTGGTCTATTCATGATACACC
This sequence comes from Viscum album, assembly GCA_963277665.1. Lineage (NCBI taxonomy): Eukaryota > Viridiplantae > Streptophyta > Magnoliopsida > Santalales > Viscaceae > Viscum > Viscum album. The sequence goes on along the minus strand of OY728141.1, from coordinate 471,506,772 downwards.
TATCATGATATAAGTATCTTGGCCGTACCTTAGATTTTTAAGAATATAATAACAATTAATAATATAATATTTGTTTTAAAAACTATTTTATGTCAATTTTGAAACTATTTGGTAATGGATTTTTGTGAAAATCATAACAGCATTATTAGTTCGAAAAAAGTTAATTAATTCAGTACTAACATGTAATATTAACGTATAAAATTTGTGTAATTCATTAAAAGTCTCAAATTACATTTATTTGTGTATTTATAACATCGATTATTTTAATATTTCATTATTTAGGTAATTACTGCATCACCGTTGTGTCATAAATAAATTAAATTATTTAATGTCTAAAAATTATAAATAAAATACCATTAGGTAGGAAATAATTTTATCTTTCTAATTAATATTTATAGTCTAATTTATCTTATGTATATACCTATATTAAAAATGATTTAGTAATTAAACATTGATTTTAACTATGTTAACCCTTCTTTAAATAAATTAATAATAAATGCCCTAATATAATCCATGTGGACCTAAATGGTCATATTTTATTCCTAAGGTTGTTTTTGGTCAAATTATACTTATCCAATAGAATTATGACATGTGTTAGGATAATAATAATATCATTTTTACCCTTAATTACCCTATTTACTTTTAATCGTGGTAAATAAAAGTAAAAAAGTTACTATTCACCAAAAATTATTTTATCTCATTGAACCACATTTTAGTCCATGATATTAACCGTGTCTCTCGGATTTTTAAAAATCCACTCACAGAAGCAGAAAAATTAAGTTTAATGTGAATTTCCAAATTCTCCTAGGAGGTGGGTAAAAGACGGTGAAAAGTTCAAGGAATTTTTTATATATGTAAAATTATTATAAAATGACTCCAATTAACTACATTGAACTTATATTGGTATTATGTATCAATTTTGACCTAAAATAAATTTAAATAAAATAAATAATTATTTAAATAAAAAGTCGGGTTTTAAATAGTAACCCAGTGTTTTCACTATTCATCAAAAATTGAAAGTTTTCAGAAAAATACCAATAATTCACCCTAGGCTAATTTCGATATTCCGAATCCTAAAATGAAGTCCATTTTGAAAGATAGAATTTTTAAAATTTCAAAAATTGGGTATTAATATTTATAATGGCTAGTTTATATAATATTTTAATAACATATCGTTGTTTAGTGAAACTCGATATTGTGTATAACACACGCTATTGTGGAAGGTCGTGATTGCATGTAAAGCAAGACATGTCAGGGATACGTGTAGTTCAAGCTCCTTTTGGGGAACCGTAGAACACAAGACATCAATGAAATTAAAAAAAATCATAAAATCTCGGGGTGTTACAGGGGATTATTCTCGTCAAGAGTTAGAAGATTTATGGCATTATTCTGAATTTGACTGAGGGCATACTAAACCCTCTATAACTCCCTCTTGAACCTCAGCCCATATTCACAAAAAATTTTCAACTCTGCATCTAAACTTTCCTTTTCATACAGACGGTGGGGCTTCTTGAATTTCTTTCCCTAATTCCTGTAGAAGCAGACATGCACCATCGCTGCGAGCGCCTGGGTGGGCCGATGAGTACAGGGAAGAACCAACCTTCCATCTCATATTACCTAAATCCATTTTCATCAAATCAGAAGCTACTATCAATGTTTCCAATAATATACCTTTTGGAAATAAAATGTTTATTTTAGATGTTTCCTTCCAATAATACAATAAAATATAAATAGTAATGTATGATGAAATTCATAAACTTCTTTATAATTTTTCATTATTACTTACTAATTAATTTCTCTATTCCCCTATTTCCCACTCATAAAATATATGTTCATTATACCAAGAAATTTCACAGAGAGATTATTCCTACATTCTTGACTTGTAATAACTAGACCCCTCTTCCCTCCGTGGTCTTCCTGAAACTCCATTTTACACTAATTATATGTCTTCTGAATGTCTCCAAGGATAATATTGTTAATAATATAATTAAATAGTGGAATATGAATAATCATATTTTTTCATTCCATATCTAATTTCTTTTGGATTCCCATGAGAAAAATCATTCCAGTTTCAATAAAATTCACCATTAAAATTAATCCTTTGTGTTTAATCCATTGACTAAAATAAACAATTTTAGTTTGAGCAAAAATATTCACATTGAAAAATAATATAATCTGCAAAAATAATTCATTGGATGTATAAATATTGAATCTTTATTTTCATTCTATGAAACATTTTGTTCAACCTTTCCTTACTTATTTGTCTTATATTCAAATCCATCATAGTTGTTCATAAATAAAATGTGAGATACCATTAGAATATGGCTCTGGAGTGTCAAACAAGGTTCATAATATGGGAAAACCAACTAGGTAATAAAATAATGGTCAATATATAATCAAAAAACTCTTTTTAAGGTTATTACCCCTAGATGCATCTATACTAAAACCAAATCCCGTTTTAGTATCTTGAAATGAATTTATCACTGCGAAACCGATAAAATTTATACATTACCAAAACATTAGGGTGTTATCAAAAACATTAATTTATCCTCATGTTTTCACAATATTCCAATAATAATAATCACTAATTATTTTCGAAACATATCTCTGATACCAACTATAGAAACCCAAATGTTTCATAAAAAATTATTACATCTTTAAAAATGTGTATTCTTAACGTATAGTTAAAATACATGCTTGGACCAAAAATGTTTACTATCTCCAGATACTAAATACATGAATATATAATTTGTGTATATTATTAAAAATACCCTATAATGTATTTATCACTCTATACCCTTCATGAAATATACTATAAAAACAATACTTTATAATATATTGATTATTATGAAAATAAAGAGATGGATCTGATGTTCAATAATAATAAACATAAGATATATCAATTGATGATTAAAATCAATCAAAAGATAAGTATATTGGTATGAGTTCACAATCATAAACTAAAAAATTCATACCTAATTGATCATGTATAAAATTCATGAGACATAGAATTGAAAAATATCATTTACAAAGTAAAGAATAATGCTTTTGATAAATAATCACAAATCAATAATGAGCCATAATTTCATATCATAATCGTGTCATAATTTTGTGGAACCGTTATAGTAGTTGAAAAAATTTCAAATGTACGTGTTAACCATCTAAGACATTATATAATGTTGTATAATGTGTCAATGGATATTTACTATATCATATTAGATCACACATCATCACATATTACCCATAGTGGATCAGGTATCACAAACTATTTCCCATAGTTTATCTAGAATCAATAACATTTTTCCATAGTAGAACAAAAATATAAAAAAATTTCTATAAATATCAGAAGAGATATAAAGCTTATTAATATAAATGTTTTGGATATATAATTCTATTCCAATAGTTACATAATGAAAACTATATATATGTGTCCTATAATATAACTAAACATTCATAATATTTTCATAACATAACCTAGAAAGAAGAAATGTGTTTTTTTAAAAATTTATCATTTCCTTGTAGAAAACCCCATGGGAAATGAATCCCTTTATTAAAAATATCATCACCATATTCATAAACCATCTAGAGGAAGAACAATGATTGTATCATTGCATCACATCCCTAGTAATCATATGTAATATGAAGGGATGTTATAAAAAATGAAAAATTTCATTAACATTTCACTCATAATATCTTGACAAAAATAAATTTTTCATTATGAAATTAGATATTTAAATTATGACCATTTATAAAATTTTATTGAAAAATTTATTTAAATATACCAAATAATGGTTATCAATAAATATTCAAAACCTCAGGTGGCCATGACAATAGTAAATTAATTTCATGCATGTAACATAAAACAATTATTCCACTAACATTTTAAATAAAAAGTTAAAAGTACTTTGTATTAAAAATGAAATGAATGTTTTACTGAAATGTTTTTAAATAAATTAAAAAAGGGTAAAAGTTATATAAAAAATCATATAATTACATTAATATATTTACAAAACATTATAATGAGAAATGGACATGAAAGAATAATACTATCGATCGAATAGAAACATATATTTGGTTTTTATTAAGTACATTATTTCAGTACCATGGGTAGTTGAAGAGAAAAAAATAAATGTAAATAATGTATAATCCATTAATAATTAGGGGAGAAATAACATTAATCGGATTTATAATATATGGAATAAATAATTTCCTCAATTTAAATTCAAGCCTAAATATTTTCAATTAAAATTGGATTGAGACAGAAATCCCTTACCTTAGGTCTCATCATTATTCGTACGTGTTATAACCTACTATATAATAAATATACATTTATTATAAATATTTTATAAATACATAATTATATATAATATATAATATATTATTTACTTATAAAATATCATCCCTTTTTTATTAATATTATTTTTTATTAAAATCACTATTCTCAGTGATAGTTATGATGTTATCCAAGCATGTTTCAGTTCAAAAGTATGAGGTGATATATTTTGATAATGGTTATATCATATAATTATTTTTAATATATATATATATAATATATATATATATATATATATATTCATCCAGAAAATGTTGAGATATAAAATAGAATTATATAATTTATGAAGAAGATAGTGCATACTTACGCATGAACACAGTTTTTACATTTATGTGGATTGAAAAAAATAAATATAAATAATAGTTAATAATTATAGGAATCATTTTCATATAATATATATATATATATTGTATTCCATAAATCAATAATTATTACCACCCTTATAAATAAGAAAACAAATTGGATCACATATCTTGATAGAAGCATTAGTCCATAAGTATTTACACGCAAAGTAATTATTTCCCACAGATGAGAATAAGGTGTCTAATGGTTGTATAATAATAAAAATAAAAATTAAATATATTTGAGACATGGAATAAATTATTCTGGAATTGATAACTTAGATATAGAGGAGGTATGAGTAGAAATAAAATTGAAAACACTCAGTTAAGAGTAATACCTCTTCATTCTGGAACCACTTCTTCCATACACCTCTATAATTGAAATAATGGTATTATTGTAATAGTAGAATTTTTTGGATGTTGAGATGGAATATAAAAAGGTATTATGATAATTATTGGAAGAATTATAGGTCTCAAAATGTTCAAATAATGATTGATATGATTCCGACTCTTATACGTGAGGGGAGGGGCAGTCAATTAATTATATAAATTAGTTTTCATGGAAAATATCTTCAAAATGATTTAATTGTAATATTATATATTGATAAATAGAAATAATATCATTCAATAAATTTTTATTTTTTTGGATATTTTATGTTCTAATCTTGTATTTTTAATCCTTGGTTAATCCTTTTGATATTTATCATGAAATCAGTTGTTTTTTACACACTAGTGTCGAGAAAGATACTATAAAATGGAAAGTGACTCATAAATTGTCCAGGGATGATATTTTCATCCACATCTCTTTGTTTTATGCCTAATTAAATGTTGTTATGAATTTTTTATAATTTTATAAAATATCATTTATTATTAAAATTCATTAATTTTATTTTTAAAAAATACAAGGTATATTATAATTTATTATCAGTCTACCTCATGAGAAATGGTTAAAAATTATATGTATTTAATGAAATCAAATATATGGTATTAATAAAATCATAACCTAAAATTTTTATTGGTTTAAATATTATTCTAAACATTATCATTTTGTTTGACCACTGGGTTATAATATTTTTCATTAACCATGGTAATCACGTTTTCAGTATAAAAGGGTTATAATTTTACATATATGGTAAAAATTGGATCATGAATTTTAATGTGATAAATTTTGTATCATTTAAAATAAATGTTTTCCACTTTCAATATCTTTATTATTTTTTAATACTTTAATAAATTATAATTTAACATAAAATACTATTATTTTCATTACAATAACTATTTAGATAACATTACATTGAAAACAGTACAAATGAAATGGGATTAGAATAAAAATATTTCAAAAATGTCTAATACGATATAATTAACATTAAAAATAATAATAATATTTGAATCACAAAAAAAAATTACTTTTATTATTTTTGAAAAATTTACATTTTTATACTACTTGAACAAGCACTATATTAAGTTAGCGTAACAATTCAAGGAAAATATTTCATCACTAATAATAAATCATAAATTACAATGACTAAAACCAAATTATTGTTTCATGTAACTAGCAATAACTGAACATATTTTTTTTATCTCTTTTACACAATATTAAAAATATTTATAGTAAAGAAACTATATTTTTTACTTAATCTAGTATAGAAATATTTTAACGGTCTAAATCAATGTTAAATGTATAAAAATTCCAATTTTTAACTTTTTGATGATTAGTGTCAAAATATACTCATGAAATTAAATAAAGGAATGTGTTTGAATGAATATAAAGTCTTATCACATTGTTTTTAACCCAAATTAACTCACTTTACCATTACCATGTTAAATTTTTTTTACTATGATTACTATTCATATTGAAAACAATTAAAGTAAAATATTCTCCAAAATTATAAATATTGTTTCAAAATATGGCATCCATTTTTCATGCATCAGTTTTCGGGTGTGGTAAAATTAATTTAAGAAAAAAAATGTGAAACACAATGAAAATTGTTTTTAGGTTAATTTCATTTATTTTATATATTAATGATTTATACCCAAGTCATCATTCAAATTGATTCCTAGAAACATAATTGAAGTATTAAAAATATGATATATTTTTTTACATTTAAAAAAAATCATTTTTTACAGTTTAGATTCTTGAAAAAAAAATACCATTTTCAATATAAAATCAATATTTTTTATTATTCTAAAAAAATAAATATTTTTAGAAAAACACCAAATATTAACCCTATGAAAATTTTTATATGATGATAGGAAAATTGATAATACTTTTAAAAAATAAAAATTAAAAAATTTCTGACAATTATTTATAAAATTTGATCAATAGTAATAGTATTTTTAGTAAAATTACTTTGAATAATAAAATGGGGTTAGAAAAAATGTAGTGCTTAGTTTAAAAAAAATTATCAATAGTTTTTAATTAATTATGTACTTATATATATATATTTCTTAATTAATTTCCATCTTTTCATAACCTCTAATTTAGTTTCAGTGTTATAATAGTCACATGATAATAGTATTTCATGTTCCTTTTGTGCGCGTTGTTTTGTGTTCTACATGAAATCCATCATAGTAATCCTTTCCAAATATAGGGTGTCAAAGTTATTCTATATTTGAATGAAATTATTTTTTATAGTGAATTTTTTTATGAAATTTTTATACATATAAAAATTTAGTTTTAGATTTATTTTCAGGGATATGTCTATTAATTCTGATTATTAATGATTTATTAATAATTTGAGTATAAAATTATATCTCGTGTGGAATATTTCCAAGAACTATTGAAAATAATTGGAATGACTAATGCCAGGGAGGTTTATACTCTTATTTCAGTTAGTAGAATGTTGATAAAAGAAAAATAAGAGACTAAATTTGATCAAAATGAATTCATGTGTTTTTGGTAACATTATTATAAGTTGACAAATTTTTTACTATAGATTTCAAATTTTTCAATCTTGGGTGATTGATATACAAGTGACCCAATATAATCACTCTTCCCTGTAGAAAAATATATTCTTTATTATATAATCATTATAGTGGATAATTTATTTCCTTATAAGGTTGGTAAATATTCAGACTTACCTAGATACATTGATTCTGACTAGGCTAGTGACCGTTGCGATAGGATATCAACAAAAAGTGATTATTTGCATTCATAGAAATGGATTTGTAAACCAGTATAGAAACAATCTAACAGAAATGATGTTATGTATGAATAAATATAAATATGTGTCTATTAAACATGTTGTTGTCCTTATTTTGACTATACCGACATAGATGATATATTGGAGATTAGTTTTATAAAAAAATTAAGAATTCCATATGATATTCATAATTTAAACAATCTACCTAAAAATTTTATTCATTATTATTAATTTTAAAACATTGATATTCAATATAAAATTATCATATATAATGTATATATAGTTGATATTATACTAGAATAAATTAAAAATAATAATCTTTCCAATGTTGTCAATAATTTTATCCTATGATAATATTTTAGGTCATTATGGAATAAAAAACATGTTCGACCTTCACCGCACAATTATGTATTCTTTTAACTTGCCCCACCAATGCATACCAAAATGATTTTTATTATGATGTAAATGTATGATATATAAATTAAATCACACAAGTTGTATTGTTCATCCAAGGGGGGTTTTCTAGAAGTGTTCTGACATGCATTTAATCCATTATTTTTTTCCTATAAAACGGGGAAAATCCATGGTGTTTTTTAAGTGATTTCAGAATATGATACATTTAAATTACTTGGATGATATATACATTTCATTGAGGGATGTAATTATCATAGAAACACTACATTATCATGTGGTGTGGTTTCAATATGCTTAATTTAAATATTAGATATATTATAATGATTCATGTGGAATGATAATGTCTACTATTTTTCGAAATATTTTTTAGGTTGGCTTTATAAAAATCCAAACCTGGTGATTAATAACAATATGGATATTTGAATATATTGAAAATATGATATTTTTTTCAATATTTCCTCAAATTTTGTTGATATTTTTTTTCATTTAATTTTTTTTATTTTGAATAAATTTGAGATGGATTGAAACATTGATAATTAATTATAGATGTAGTTATAATGATTTAATCCAGTTGATATTTAATTTTTTATTACAAAATAGGTTCTAAATCTAATGGAGTAAAGGCCAATTTTTTTCCATACACATCAAGGATTTTCACTATGTAATGAAGCATTCATCTATGTCAATACACAAATAAATTAAATCATTAATATAAAACATGATATATCTAAGCAATGTTTCCATATTTATAGATTTGGCGTATGATATTTCAACTAGGTTCGAGATTTTAGAACACATAAGCTAATTCATGTATGAATATTTCAATACATATCAAATTTAATCATGAATGAAATTTCACATTGGGGGTTTTATATCAAATAACCATCTAATGAAATTTATGCTATTTATACACTAATGCTTCAAGATTTTTTGTTTATTGAAGACATAAACATGATGATTATAATATTGATCTTCATTATCTAAACAAATATCATCTAAAATTTTCTTCGAGCCAATTCATGTGAGTTTTCAAAAATATAGATCATTATTTATTTATGTATTATGTTTCGTGAAATATTTTCTAAATAATTGTATTGTTTAACAATTTCGTGAATTTTAATGAAGAAGATTGAGTTGTTAAATCATGAAATTAATTATGTAGATACAATTTTGATTTACAGTTCAATCTATTTAATGTATAAAAATATGAAATGATTTTTCATGGGTTTTTAATGTGTGAATATTTTTTAATTTCAGTTGTATTCTATTACTAAATTGTCCTGAGGGAACGTTAATGAAGACAGTGAGCTCAATACTTTTCATTATGGCTATTAATTACTATATTATTATAAATTAAAAAAAATACAATATCAGTTAATATTGATAATATATTGAGTCTTTATAAAACAATGAGATAAAATATTTATTACTAAATCTATATTGATACAGTTTCCAAATGTTTTCATTTTCAGATAAAAGTGAAGAAATGTGTTTCTTCCCAAATTAGCTATTTTATGATATCTTATTTCTCTAGAAAAATAAAAAATTAACCAAATTTTAAAAAATTGGAATATAATTATTATTGGATCCAAATAATTATATTAAATAAGGTACTTTAAAAAATCAAGAATTGTGTATTTTGAGTGAGAGAAAAAATAAGGTTATCACTAAAGTGATGAAAATGTTTTGTATATAATGAGTAGAAAAAAATAACGTTAAAGGACCTGGAACAATAAAAGTATTCATCTAAAGATATAGTTTTCACTAATTTTTTGAATTTTTAGTTTTTATAGAATAAAGATTAATAGTTCTACATTGGATTTCCATTAGGTGAGAATCTATTCATGAATATTTCTAAAGGTGTGAAGAGGGAGGTATATTTCAACTATTATTAAACGGTCGATAGTTAGATAAGATAAATCCCTCTTCAGTTTCGTTTTATGTAAAATGGCAGTGTGAAACTACATTTTTGGTTATGAATCTAAAAAGGTATATTGCAACTCTTTAAAATCACTATATTTTTTTAATTAGTTGTGATTATTATGAGGAATATATATTTTGATAGATAAACAAACCACAATAAGAAGTAGTTTACTCTGGAATGGGATAATCCATTTAAAAAATATCATGATTATTGTATCTTAAATGTCTAATGCAAGAGTGATATTGAGACTCTGTCCTATATTTATTTGAATAATAAGTGATTATTAGGGTTGTCTTTAAAATGTATAAATTAAAAAGACTAGCATCCACTAATTCAGCCCCCACCCTCACAAATGAGTAATTTGATCCAAGGAACCTCATATAACATGGATGAAAAATATGACTTTGTTCATGTATCTAGTTCAATAAAAAATTTCACTTCCCTTTATGTTGGTATATAGGATAAATTATCTAAAAATACATTGGTATATCAATATACTATGTCAGGAATATCCATGTTTTTTATTATATCAATAGTCCACGATGTTATAGTTTCTAACAGATAAGGGATGGTTTCATGGACCTATAATGATGTCCTTTTATCATAATAAATTCATATACCATTCCAATAAATAAAATAGTGTAAATTCATTAGTATATGTGGAAGTAATTTGGGGTATATGGTAGTCAATAATATATTTGAATGACACTGACCTGTATAATCCCATGATTATATCAAGGTTTCTATATCCTAGAAAGTGTAATCTCAAATACATTATACGGCCTACATGGTAGTAGAACATGATGAACACTAAAATCCACCAAAATACAATTTCCTAAGAGGTGTCTTGATTCATATAACATTACACATCATTTCTATACAATACCCTATTTGATTTACCATATGAGGAGAAATAAAATAATTTGATGTTTCAATGTAAAAAAACATAGATTAATATTGATTCATGAGTAATAATAATTTTTTTACTAAGAGAACAATTTCTTTAAATGAATATTGTTATTAGACCCAAATTAATATCGATCAACCCCATATAGTTTATTTTTCACCATCATATGATGGTTCCTACTAGATCATTTGGTTTTCCATAGAATCACCATTATATAATCAATTATAAATATAAAAAACTCATTAAATAGATTATCTTGTTTGAGCATGAGAGGCATGTGATAAGTTATAACAATAATCATTATTTTAATATTGACTATTAGTAAAATAATGATTGAGATACATAATATAAGAATAATTGTGACACTCTTCTCATCATGTCATATATTGCATTTTTAATTACTCAAATTCGCCATAATGTAAGCGACCTAGATAAATATTTTGATATAGGGGAAATTAAATAAATCTAATGGATGGTTTATCTCAGGATATTCCATGTAGGGAGTAGTTTTTCCTTTTATTCTTGTTCCCATGGTATGAGTTTACACGTATTCGTGTGTGTAAAAAATTCTTCACTCATTTAAGATTCAATACAATAATTTTTTTTACCTTCCAATTCCATGTTCTGAAGTATTTTACAAGTATATATAATTTATAGACTCCAAAATCCATGATAAAGTGTTTTCATTATTACATTAGTAAAATATTCAAATGTTACCCCCATCAATTTACAAGTCATGGAAAAATAGATAGATACATGATTCCTATGATTTTTTGCAAATATATATTGTAGAAAAACTCTCTTGCATCCCTGAAATAATACATAATATCAATATAATATCCTAGAAAATGGAATAAAAATAATTTCTCATCTCAGATACATATTATGTGTTGTATAATCTGAAATCTATCAAGTGAAAATAAAGTAAAATTAAAATGTAGGAGTGGATAATAGAAAAAACACCCCATTCAACCAACAACGTGAGTTCAATGATCACCAATGGTTAATATTAACATAAGAATCAAATATACAATTGAATGTAAATTATAAAAAATGGAAATTATTAATTCTATACATTCATTATCAATTTCTCCAATCTAAGATATCATGAATTTTACCATGAGGTACCCTCAACAAAGAAATAATTCAAAAATATTTGTTGGTGTAAACCAGATAGCCATGTAATATTGAAGGCATATTGTTTTTTCCCATGTGAAATATTGATGCATCGAGGGGGCTCCAAAACTAGGCCCCACTCATTACATAAATTTCATATCAATTACTCATATTTTGAATTGTCGAATAAATGCATTCTTCAAAATTTTATTTCAATTAAAAATATCTATATTTCATAAAGAATAACAAACATAAATATTTCCCTAATAAGTGAAATAAAATTAATTAGAAAATTCATTAATGTAATTCCATATATTGAAGCAGTATATGAATAAGAAATTATAATGTAATTGAATTTATACTGAATTGATATATGATATTAAAAATATGAACAACAATGAGAAAAATAAATTCTAACGAATAATAGAGAGTGTAAAATATATTATTAGTAAAGGATTATATTTGACCATTTAACAATTTTTTGTGATGGTGTGGAAATTCAACCATTCATTTTTAGATGAAAATATTTTTAAAGTAACTTTTTAGTAACATTATATAGGAATAGAGTTATAAAACACTTTAAATTTTGTTTTCCTTTCATTAGGAAAACAATGCCATTTTATTTTTATGTAATTTAAAATAAAAATTCCAATAATATTTTCAAAAACATTTCATTGAAAATAACAATAGAAATATTTAATAGAATATTCAACGTAAATATTATTTATAATAGTGTGAAAACTCATTCATGTACTGTATATTGAAATAATATTTTTGTTTATACCATGGGTAAAAATAACCTCATTAAGAAAATGATAAAAAAAAATTCCCATTTAATCCATTTCATATAAAGTAATACATGGATTAAAATAACTTTAAGAAAAAAAATGTAATATAAAAAACATTTTTCAAATTTTTTTAATAAAAATATAAACCATGATGAAATGTAGTAGGAAGGAAAGCATCAAAATATGATTTTTAAAATATGGTCTCATTCATGTAACATATAAGTTGATTCTTGATCCAAGTGATAAATAAATGGAAAATAAAATTTTAAACCCCCTATATAGCTATAAGAAAATAAAATTTGTAGGTTTTAAATTTTTAGGATCATGTAATTTACCTATTTGAATATAGATGTAAACAATCATGGAATAAAATGATATTATAACAGAAATCATTTTACTTGGGTCTCCACATATTTCTACATGTTTTATTATACTTATGATTTTAAAATTATTAATTAATTTACTATGAAAAGGTTTAATCATCATTAAAAATTATAATTTCCTCTTATAATGATTTTAAATCCGTTTTTTGAATCTTTTATAATTACATTGATTTAATTAAGGTTTTTCTATCAATATCTCTAAAATTACAATGGTATATTGCATGTGGTTAAAGGATTCATGAAATGTTTTTATGCCCCTCATATTTTTAATAATTTCATGAATATATGTTATATTCATCATATAAAAATTTATAATTATCCATATATGTTCGTAATAAAATAATAAATAAATCACTTACTTGGGGTGGTAGCCTACACATACTCACAAGTGACATTAACATTTTTCAATGGATGGAAGGGTTAAAAGGTAGAAGATAGCATGTATTCAATGAATAATAATAATGATATAAATATCATATATATATATATATTTCCATATTTATAACCATCTAATTAAATGGTGAAGTTTAATTCATTACATTGTAATGTGGAGATGGTTGGTTTCACATTCACATCAGTCATGTTTTAGATTATTATAGGATGGGAATGTGGCACAAAATTGTTGTCCAATAAATGTAATTACTTCTCAAGAATATTTTTAATACATTATTCACTATTTTAGTATTGGTATAATATAATTATATTATTCATATAAATAAATAAACATTGAGAGATTATGGTACGTTGATTACCTCTTCTTTGAAAAACATCCATTGGATAACACCATAATTCATCTTAATATAATTATTGGGTGATACTGGGATCAGAAGAATAATGGGGTGAAATCTAGGATGGATTTTAAGTAGGTTTTTACTGATTTAAAGAGCTAAATTTTTAATAATGTAATATAATTGGGTCGAATTAATATGTGTGGGAATGGACAAACATGTTATTACATAAAATATTTTACTAATTGTAAGTCATTTCATGTAAAATTTGACAAAAATTATGATATATTGGAAGATTATAATGTTATGGTCAAGACTTAATAGACCAGTGAGGCCACATTAAGAGTTATGTCTTGTCTTGAAGCCCTATCTCTTTATATTAAACCCCTTTAACCCATTTTATCCATAATAGAGGAGACAATTATTAATCATGGTTACTATTAATTATGACCAAAAAATAAGTTTGATATATCACCCAATATTACGTATTCTGATTCCAAATATGGATCATATTCCATGTGATTCTATTCCAATATTTGGACAAAATGGTTTCTAATATATTTTCACAAAATTAAATAAATCCTATATTTAGAAATTTGTTTAAAGGAATAAATTTTAGCATTACAGAAAAAAACTATAATGTTGATTATAATGGGATTAATTAAATAATTGAAATAAAAATAAAAAATTGCTTCCCTTATAGAAAATATAAATTTTAATATATCCTTTAAAATTATGGATTAAAATAAAAAAAGAAAAACATATTATATTTTATCTAAATCATTACTTTGATTTCCAAAATGTTTACAATAAATTTAATTATGAAATATTATATTTATATTGGAATTATAAAACATATTTAATATTTATTTGGTCTATATAAAAGTTTAATAACGTTCCATGGTCTCCTTTGGAAATTATAATTTTATAAATGTGACTTTTTGGTAAAATATATATTTTCCAATATTCATCGAAGAGAAATTATTTCTGAAAAGTTATAAAAACTAAACTGAAGATAATTTTTATGATTTTAATTCAAAAAATTCCATTTGTTCATAATAAATTTATGAAATTTGGTAATTTAGTGTTTTATCAAACTTTTTATCAAATTTCTATGCATTATCTTATATTTTATTTTGAATAAAAATCAAGCATTTTTTAATTGAATCACAAGTGTTACATTCTTCCCACCATTACAAAATTCAACCCCAACAATTAAATATGTACACCATATGAATTGATTTGGGTAATTAATCATAAAAAATTATATAGGTTCCCATATTCCCTTTTCAATTTTGGGATTTCCAAAAATTGCCATCATCAATCAAGTATTCTGATTTAGCAACACTTATTATCTAATGTCAATAGTCGTGATTGTTTTTTCATAGTATAACTAAGGTATAATTATATTCCCTTGATGTCTATGACATCCATTTTGTACAACATTTATTTTCTCAATAAAAAGATATGAAACAATTCATGATCATTTTAGATATAATGTGGCATTTTAAAATGATAAGAAATAGCTCCAATTCATCTCAAAATTTCAAAAGAGATTATTTACATGAGTTATAGTTTATATATTTTTTTTAACATTATAATACCCTTAAATGGTGATACATTCATAAAAACCATATCCTAAAAATGAAATTAAAAATAATTCCCTTTTTTATAATCATATATCTTTTTTGTCATTGACTTTCCTTTATATGAATCTAAATTGTTTGTAATTTAATCATTTTCTCCTCAATATGTTTTGTGTCCTAAAATATTACATTCACCATAATTTTTCATGTTATTGTTGTAAAACTATATTTAACACAATTCATTATATTGTAATATTTGAATACTTGAATTGAAGACAATTTTATAATAAAATTTCACAAAAGGTAAATTCTTAACCCACGAACCATGAAATAAATGCGAGAACAACCTAAAAATTTCTTCTAATGCCTAAATATTAATTTCAAATTTTCGATCTATATGAGGGAGATAAGTAGTTGACTAATGTATCTCTATTTCTAAATCCTTTGGAAAATATTTCTTGAATATCTAAGAAATATATGGGTCCAAAATTGGTACAATCGAAATAGGTGCACCGTGAAGCCTCATAACATCATTAATATATAGTTATAAAATTTCATGTACCAAACTATGGTGCCATTCAAAACCAATCCCAAACTAATTCGTTTATTTTAATGAAATGTATTCATAATAACCACAGGATGGAAACAATTCCCTGAGTATCAACATTAATTATTAATAATGATTTCACCCATTTATATAAACATAAAAAAATAGTAGAAATAAAGATCGCAATAGTAAATAAACAAATCCAATGAGGTCATAATCATTTAAATTTTCAAGGATTATAAATTTAACCAAAAACTAAAGAGCTACATGAAAAGGGAAAAACCAAAATATACCAAAAACCTCCACATAAAAAGAGGAGCATCACCCTCAATTCCCCACCATGAATGTAGTGTAACTCTTGAAAATGGATTCATCGTCACCATGACACGTATTTCTCTTACCTGGGTCACACATAATAATGTCTATACACACCCAAAGTGATATACAGGGTGTGAGAACAAGTCTAATTGGATGACACATAGAAGAGAAATTCCTTGTTATAACATTACAATAAAAATTATCAGCATGTGTTTATAAAATATTTACTACATTTTGAAGAAAACGTTTTAAATGAGAATTTCTCAAGAAACACATTCCAATTAAAACCAATTTTACAAATAATCATTCCTTAAATATAAATATAAACAAGGCCTAACATATATTAATTTCTAGAACCAAATTTTATAAGAATCATGTCATACGTGAGCATGCTGTGTAAATCTCTATAGGGAAATTACTCTAGCAGGACCCTAGAGACCTCTCACCATGGAGGCCAAAATCCCCCACAAGACTATAAAGAGAATCTTCATGCATGATTAACTAGAGGAGAATGTTTCCAAATGTCTAATAGTTTCCAAAATAGTGTTAACATGAACAATCCACTTGAGGGGAACACATCCCAAAGTCTAGTGGTCTCTCATAATATCACATGTTTAGTTTTTATTTCATTAATTAATCCATCGAGATGTTCCATGGCCTTATCCACTTCAGAATCATCTAGAATACTAGTTCATGTTCACTCACATGGATACATAAGATTCCAATTTTTCTCAAATTCTATTTTACATATCAGATAAATAATCATGTTTAAATTTACATTACAAGCATCACAATAAAACAATGAAATCACATCGTGGTATTATATAAAATAAACTTCGAAATATTATCAAAAGAAAATATTTAATCCATCCACTTCCATGTGTCGTGCCCCATTCAACTCTGAAAGTAAACCGAATTCACTTTAAAAACAAGCTTCCCATCATTTTTAGAATTCAGAAAACATATTAAAGGTGTAAAACAAGGTATTCTACATGATTAAATATCGATTCAACTTGAAAAAATCCATTTTAAACAACATTTCACCTCATGTTCCCCTGAAAATATATTTCACACCTTTTATTGAAGGTATAAATTATATTCAAGAAATGCCACAACAAAGAATGTAAGGAATATAACCAAATTTCTTTAGAAATACCATTTTCATCATATGTAAATGAAAATCATTTTCAAAATCATTTTTATCTTCATAAAATATTCCATATAACCTATTTGAACACTCAAGGAAGAATATCAATATTATCCCATAACGTAAAATCATGGAACTAAATACATATAAATTCGATTCTTTCTTAAATTTGTGTGAAGCCACAAACAAACCAACACATAAAACTATTATGGATTTCTTGAACATTTATAATCATTATTTACCCAAATAAAATAGGATCAAACCCTCCTTAGCTCATACACTACTCTAGAAATTAAAAAATCAAGGAGGGAAGAAGAACTCATAAAAGGGAGATGAATCAAGGGGAAAAAGACTTACATGGTGTTTACATGAAGAAAAAAGGTTAACACCACTTGTGTGATGAAAATCAAAGGATATGGTAAGGATTGATTGGATCTCTAATGGATGAAAATCCAAAATGGGCCGGATGAGAGGATAATTAGGGTTAAATTCAAAATTGGAAAGGGGTTTATTTCTATTTTTTAATGATCTGGAGAAGTAACTCTATTGTCCCACACAATTTTTCAAATCATGTGGAAATTGTGCACCCCTCTCTACCATGGAGTAACAAGGCTCATGGTGAGGCAACATGGTTTTATTAACCTTGTGATAACCATGCAGTTTTCCAATATCCAAAAATGACATTTGCAAACATAGATTCCTGGGGTTGGACACATAGTTTCCCATAACGGTGTTCCAAATATGCACCACCTTCTGTCGACCCCAAAATTGCAGTTTTTCACCAAAAATCCAATAAAACCCTAGGGATAAACTAAAGAATAACATAAATATAATAAATACCTTAAATTAAATTCATCGTAGTTAATGTTCTTTGTACTGTGAAAAATTTTCTTCAATATAAATTCAACACAAATATTGATCAGGGAATATAAAAATTATCCTTCTCAACCTATGAAATCCACTCCCTTGTATATTTCACATAATTTATATGTTTCCAAATAACCCAGATGAATATATTAGACATATCATGAAGACCATTATCTTGTGAGTCAATAATCATTACTAGCCAATCAAATATAAAAAATTTAATCTCCAATTCCAACTCTTCCCAATTCGGCAGATGAGATGGTTTTGGGTTATAATTTTTCAATTGAGATACATGGAACATGTTAGGGATTAATGTAAACTATAAGGGAAAATATAAAATTTTATTCCACCTTAACAATATTCTTTTAATCTCAAATGGTCTGACATACCTTCGTTCTGGCTTCCCTTGCTTACCCAAATGATGGTTACCCAAGTGAGGTTCCACTTTTAGAGACACTCGTCCAACCATTGAAAGCTACAAAACGTAGTGAATATGATCATAATAAGACTTTTGGCGACTCTAATCCATCAAAAATGGTGTCTTTATTGACTTGAATTTCAAATAGTTCTCTTTCATAAGGATTTTTTCCAAATAATGAGGTTTATTTCACCTTATCCCAATACACATGTGGCTGAAACCATCAATCTTAAAACACCTCAAAATGGTCCATTTTATTTTAACAATTAGTAAATTTTTTATATTAAAACTCAATAAGTCCATTATGGTTTTCCCATGATCCTAAAAAATAAATGAACGATGCCCAGATCATGTCTTCTAAAATCTGAATCGGCTTATCTATCAGAAGATCTATTTGAGGATTGTATGTCTTTCTCAACATAACCTATGACCCCATCAACATTAGAAGGCCCTTCAAAAACCCACTCGTAAATGTGGATCCCTATTATAAAAAATATTTTATGGAACACCATGAATCCTCACAATATCTTGATCATAAAACCTATCCAACAAATCCAACTTTGCTGAATCCTTGATTGTAATGAAATGAGATAATTTGGTTAGATGATAAATCACTAACCAAATTTCATTCCTTCCTTGGGGTGTATAAGATAAACCTAATATAATGTCCATGGCAATATCATCACACTTCTTTGTAGGTATGGTTAGTAGATAAATCTTACTGGAGATAATTTAGTGTTATTCTTTAACGAAATTACATTTATAACACACTGAAACAAATTAAGCTACAATTTGCATCATAGATGGCCACCAGAACTGTCGATACACATCACTGGGAATTATGGTAGAACTAGGATAAGCATACCACTAATTCTAGTTGTTATCCTTCATCACTAACTTCCTCAATGATAACAGAACCACAAAGATACCATTGAGGAAAAAATCCCTTAACTGATAATGACCATTCACATGGAATATCCCCACCATGAACGAATTTCATAGAATGATGGAATAACCCAACCACAAGATTCTCTCATCACATATACTATAGAAGAGAATGTGTCAGCTGAACACAAGCCCAGAATGCACATACCCTATCCTCCTTGGACTCCGTGTGCATGTGACAAAAGTGCCCCATCAATGTCCAATCAACACTGGAATTTTCCAATGTATGTGCTGACACATTAATGGTCAAAGCATTTTCCACTAGATTCTCATTGTCTAGGTTATAGAGGATATCAAAACTAAACACCTGAAGGGACTCAAGCCAACAAGATGGCCTCAAATTCATATCATTATGGTAGAAAATGTAGGATAGAATCTTATGATCTGAATAAACCCTAAATTTTCTCCTTAAATGATAATGGTGCCACGTCATCAATGAAAGAATCAATTTAGCTAACTCTTCACCATGGGTTGATTAATTATATCCATTTTTTCAAGTTGGTGGGAGAATTATCCACTACATGGTAATCTTGCGGAATTACACACCCAATTAACATATATGAGGTATCACAATAAACCAAATTTTACATTCTAGGAACCAACGAAACCAAAACAAGGGTTTTGGTCAACCATATCTATAGGTCCTCAAAAGACTATTGGAATTATTGGCTTTATTTAAACATTTTCCCTTTCTAAGAAATCACTATAATAGATGATGAATGTGGAGAAAAAAATCAAAATAACTATAATGAACTAATTTTTTTATAATAATTTCAAATATTTCTAAATTTTATTACAGATCTTGCTGTTTGATTCTGAGGCCCGGCGTTCCTGGAATTAATTTGACAAAAATATTCTTAGATATATTATTTTACGTATGACCAATTTATTAATGAAAATGGGATTAGTCTTAAATGATTAATTTGATCAGAAATATCAGACCACTATTGGGTCTGGGACGTGGTGGTTAAACTAGAAACAATATAAAATGAGTCATCACGAGATGTTCAGATCCCTCACTCGTTTGCGAGACATTTACAAGATGAAATGAATTGAGTTATTAAATTAATTAAATATACCCTCTAACATAATAAATTATTATTTAAACATGACTACGAGGATTTTTCCTCATAATATTAGTTTTTTCAATCGATGCCCTCTCGTCTCCCATATATTTCATTAACAAATTATGAATGATGAATCCTTGGATCTAGACGGATCAAGATGCGGAGAAGGCAAAGAATCTTCCTCCTTCATCGAGGATCATTATCTTCGTCAAAAAAGAATTATCCAATACATTTTGGACTTTTATTCATCATTTATACACATTGGATGGAATTTTTTAGCATGTTGACACTTAATTATTCAACCTGCTCCTTTGAATTTGAACTTCGCAAGAGTCTGATTACCAGTACTCAATTCACTATCGGTTATTCAACCCCAAATTTCACAATTATGATCAGTTGTAAAATAATTCTTGGAAATGATCAAACCATTGTTTTTGGTGCCATTACCCATTGTTTCCTTCGCGTTTCTCACCTCGGAATCCCTATGGATCCCGGTTCAATGATTGTCAGGTGACCTGATATTGTTTTAGTGCCTGGAAAAGAGAAGAAATCATATAATGACAATGTCATTGTAGTAGAGTAATAGATTTAAAAATATAATTATACAAGGATGATGAATCCGAAGGATTCATGGAAATCTGATGAGGAAAAAATCCACAATTTCACTTGGATGATCTGGCCAAACCCTGATTTTAAAACAAGGCCGATTCATTATGAATTGTGAATCAATACCACATTATTCAGATAGATTTAGAGTTTTTGGAGAATATCCTAGTGAATTTTATTGTGGATGAATTGTATTTAGAGAGATGATGGGGATTTGGGATGAATATGGAGTTTCTAGAGAAAATTCAGACAACACACATTGTTCAACGAAGAAGAAATGCCATGTATCCTCCCGCAGCGATGGCATAGGGGTTTGGGAAAATATAAGTACAACATGATGTGTACTCATTTTGACTTGTCATCTACCACCTATCCATGTGAGATAATACTTGTGAAGGATACATATCCCGGAACATGCTCTATGTCGAGCACATGGACACTATGTGGTCAAACGAGAGACATCCTTTGTGGACCAACACAACGTGTACCGAACAAAATTGAAACGATGTCCGAGATCATAAAAAAATAGAAGACATATCCTAATCCATATATATGTGTAATATGCCATGTATTTTACCTACATGTATTATTCCCCTAAATGGTATGGGACCCATTTTCGACCAGAGACACTAAAAGATAATGAGAAGGGGCCACCCGTTGTGTGGGTCCCATAACACGCCGTGATCTTTTTGAGTTCATTAGACCAATCATCAAACCTTCACATATCATTTATTTGAACTCAGATTTCATGTTGTGAGATTTTTATCAGGTGTGTTTTTCCTTGTAGAATGTGATGGTTCCTATCAGTACATGCTTTAGAGATACGATGTAGATGTTCTAGGTTTGGCATGTGTAGAGATGACACTAAATGACGGTACCGATCAAACATGATTACTAGGTCATTGCTGGAAGACCCTCTAACAGGGATGGGTATTGTAGTCCATGATGATATTCTGGGTTGTCCCTCTAGCTGGACTGGGTAGTGTAGTCCCTGATGATATTTGGGGTTGACCCTCTAGTCGGGATGGGTAGTGTAGTTTCCAAAAATTTGATACCAGGGATGACCTGTCCAACTATGCTAGGTAGTGTAGTCCTTGATAATTTTGAGCTAACCATCATGCTTGTCTAGATAGTGTAGTCCTTGATATTTCGCGTCTTAACCTTTAGTTGGGATGGGTAGTGTACTCCTCAATTATTTAGAGAAGATCCTCGTCTATGTGGCACAGTGGATAAGTTTGGTTAAACATACCTACAAACTCACTAGAATAGGGGTGATGTCCAAATTAAAACGTTGTCTTGTGATGCAGACTAAAACCATGTGAGCGATTTAGTGCTACTCAGAAAATATAGTAAGAAGGTGTAGTTATTTGAGAAACTTTTTACTTATGTTACCTGGGTAGACTCATGGTGTGCTAGACATTGTAGATGGTTTTACATTAAATTTGTTAGCTACTAATCTTCTTGGGCTGAGCTATAAGATTTAGACCCCCTTACACTCTTGTTTGGGATGCTTTGATTGAACAGACACACACACACACACACACACACACATATATATATATCCCACTACAGTACCCAATCATTGGTTCTTGATTACTCTCCTCCCAAAATAGGTGAAGAAGTGTGGGGTATGCCACATTCTTTCCATGTATAGCTACTTTTGGTTGGATGGGTCTACATTCTATTTATAGGTTGAGAAAAATCGATGGGGGTGGAGGGTTCACCTCCCCACCATTTCAATCTCCAAGTGTTTGGATGATCCAACATTCACTCTCTTGTTGGGTTGAGATGCACTGTTTTAATCCTATTTTACTATACCTTTTTCCATTTACTACTTATCTTCAGTTGTATCTCATACACCATCCCTTCACCTTTTTGGGGATTTCTACTGTGTATGTATATACGCACCACATCATGGGGTTTTTTAAACACTTTTCTTGTCTTTTGGGGATGGCGGACAGGTCGATCGTGAATATTGAGTATTGTAGGGATACAATTTACGTGGACCTTGTACAGTGGTTAAAGTTGGGATATAGGAGTTGGGATCTCTCAGTGGAAACTCTTTTTTGGTTGTCTTCAAGCTGGGAATAGATTTTGGTTTGAAAGAGGGTTTTCTCTATTTACATTTTATTATTCATTAGTGTACCATTGTATTACCTATAGGTTCATTAATTCTTATGTTTCTTTATAGTATTTTCAACCTTTTAATCCTTTCTTTGCACTTTTCATAGAGTTGGATGTGTGCATATGTACATGTTCTTAGAAAAATACCTTGTTTTTTTGTGAGCCTTCAATGATTCTCATCAATCCTTACATTATGAAGGTTGGATTGGGGTATTTCCTACTCGATCCCTAACATGGGTTAGGTTGTGACATATTCATATGGGAGATATTTCATTTTTTTGCATGTTGTTCGGACATTCCCAAAAACTAATTGGTTGGGATATAGGGAAATAGTGTCAAAGTGTCTCGAGAGAAGCTGTCAGGCCAGGGATTCTAGTGATGGTACACGAGGATGAAGTATCCATTCACCTAGACCCTTTTTACCCTCTTGTTGACTTGGTACCCTAAGGAAATTCATGTTAGAAATAATGGTATCTGCATCATATACAATTGAGTATTTGAATATACATCTTGACTTATCCCCCAATTCAATTATTGATATATATATATATGTGTGTGTTTGTATGCTCATCTGACCATAGTTTTCCTTGTCAGTTTTTAGGTTACATCTGTGATTATAGCCATCCAGGATACCAACTCTAATTCATGTTTACAACCCTATAAGTGAAAAGTAATCGGTTTAGGGCCCATCATGTCATCCCCTTCTTCTATGTGAACAGGTATCAGTGCCTCCCCCAGTTGAGTAGCAGATAGTCCCAGTAGGGAAAGCTGAGGACGTGTGTGGTCTGAACGAACTCGGTGAGTTCCAACATCAGTGGACGATGAGCATCCATGGAGGGCCAAACCCTCATATTTTCGAGGATTGTTTAGAGTCGGTGGTCCAAATGTTCGGGTTGGGTCTGACCCCAATAGATCAGATGGAGTCTTTGGCAGCCAACCTTTTTAAGGGAGCAGCTAGGAAATGGTGGATCTTAGTTATCCATATGCAATATGTGGAGACACTCTCATGGGAATACATTCAAAAGCTGTTTAGTGAGGAGTAGTACCTATACTTCTTATGATAAATCTAGATTATTGGGCTTCTAGAGCATCATTAGGGAGGGATTACAGTGGAAAAGTAGTTGGTGAGGTTCATGGACGTTACATACTACTCAATTGACATGATCATAGATGGTTACCTCTGAGCACAGATGTTCAAGTAGGGACTCGATAGAGTGATCCAGACTAACTTAGTGCCCTTGTGCATCCCAACCTATGTCAGGGTGATGGAACAAGAACTTGTGAGCGAGATATTCCTGACAATGTGATGCCAGATAGCTGGAGCTAGTGGTATCCGTGAAATGGATGAGTCATCTTTAGTAATAGGGATGCGTTAGAGGTCCGAGAATAGGATACCCTTCCTTGATCAGACTTAGGGGTGTGGTTTCCCAATTCAGGTTTAGCACAAAGCACCAAGGAAATTCTGATAAGGCCAATGCTACACATTTAATGGGTGAGGTCATAAGGACCGGGACTACCTGGCTAGGAATGTTGAGCATCCCAGGTAGGCAATAGGAGTTCCTCCATAGAAGATGCATCACCATGATCAGGGATCTCCACAATGGGGACAAGGTGGACCATACGGAGGTAGAGCTATTATAGGAGTGGTAGGAGCAATAGGTGGGGGACCATAGTATGATTTTATCCCACCACCACCACTAGGGGGCCTACATTAGTTTTAGTGAGCTAGCATATGGGGTCACAGATAACTACATGCCCGAGATGTCTAAGACCCATTAAAATAGAAGATTATTCAAGGTATGTTATGTGTTTACTCTTTTCTTGACTCTATATTAGTTGAAACAGGGGATAGAAATTATTTTATCTCTTTCCTCATTGTGCGGGATATGGATCTCCTAGTAGAGATGATATAACAACCCCTATTCCTTGATATTATCATAGGGAACGCTTCATCTGTATATTTCATCTGACGGAAGTGTGAGATATATATTGGAGAAGAGTGGTTAATGATGGACCTATTGATCATCATGATAGAATCACATGACATAATCCTGGGAACCAATTCACTTTCAAGGATTCAAGACCAAATTGGATGTCATCGTAGGTTATTCAGATGGCTATGTGATGAAGGTACAAGGTTCTCCTTTCTAAGAGAGAGAGACCTCACAACCTGATGAGTTATAGTTATGAGCAAGAGGTTACAACCCATTACCCATCCGCTATTGAGTCTGACACTTTGTGTAGAAGACTCTTCAAGTGTTTGTATCCCTTCAGTTTTGGAGAATTCTATGGAAGTATTTCATGAAAATGTTTGGGGACTACCTCCGAGATGGGAGTTTCAATTTTTTATTGACATATAGCTAGGGACTGCCCTAATATCATCTAAATTATATTAGATGTCACACAATAAGCTAAAATATATGACAGTGTAGCTATAGGACCTTCGTAAGAAAGGATTCATCAGACCCAGGGTGTCCCCCCTGGTGGATCCATTTTGTTACTAAAAATGGAAGATAACATATTACAACTTTGCATTGATTATTGGTTCCTGAATCATGCCATGATAAATAACAAGTACCACATTCCAAGGATTTATGACCTCTTTGATCATTTGTAGGGAGAGAGATGGTTCTCCACGATTGAACATAGGTCTACCTACCACCAACTGCATGTTCATGAGGTTTACATTCCGAAGAGAGACTTTTTATATCGATATGGACACTATGAGTTCCTAATGATTCCCTTTGTTGTGAATATGACCACATTGTTTTCATTGATTTGATGAACAAGATATGCAAGACATACATGGAAGATCTCAAAATTCTTGTTCTGGAGGCAGCATGGTTACTATCATGGGAATTTCAATTATTATTATGAATTATCTATGGATCTAGTGAAGGTTAAGAAGTTCTTTTTGGATCCCAGCCCCGCCCAATAATGTGTTTGGGGTGCAGATATTTTTAGGCATGGTGGTGTACTACTGGATATTTTTGGCATACATATCGAAAATTGTAGCCCTGTTTACTACTTTGATATCAAAGGGACATTCATTTAAATGTAATAAGAAGTTTGATAAGGCCTTCGAGGAGTTGTGGTAGAGGCTTATGAGTGATCTAGTGTAAAGTCTACCATAGGAAGTAGTTGAGTTTGTGGTATATTTAGACACCCCAGCAGCTGGGCTCAGTGGCGTGCTGAGGCAATGAAGGGAAGTCATCGCATATGGGTTGAGTTAGTTGATACCCCATGTGAAAAACATTGTGAATCACGATCTAGAGATAGCATCGATAGTCTTTAATTTAAGGATGTGGAAGAACTAACTTATGAGAGAGCACTTTATGGTTTAATGAGACCACAAGAGTCTCAGGTATGTCTTCACTCACATAGACCAGACCCTAAGGCAGTGATGTGGGTTGGAGTACCTATTGGACTACGGAATCAAGATAGTATATACTCTTGGAAAGGGAAATGTTGTATCAGATTCCCACAGTAGGAAGCCCTAGGCATGCCATGTATGGGAAGCCTCATATCAGTTATATTCCCTGCTGTAGACACTAAAGGACAAGAGAGTGTTGTTTTCCTACTGTTGATGGTGTTGTTTCTTACTCTCCTTAAGCATGTGAAAGAGTCCTTAGGGGGAGCCATTGACTATGAGGTTTTTTATGATTAGATATCAATAGGAGATGCACCCTATGGTTATTATTAAGGATTAAATCAAGGGATCTTGTTATAATGGTGAACAGTGGTTCTAGTGGACATGTGGGATGATGTGTGGTGGTAGTTCTATGATTCTCTTTTAGTTGTACATCCCAGTTGTGGGAATATGTACATGGATCTTCAAAATAATTTTTGGTGGTTTGGCTTGAGATGATATAAAGAAATGATTGTCTCATGGTTCCATAACTTTTAGCAGGTGAAGGATATGCATCTGGTCCTAGTAGGGTTTTATTAGCTTCTTGATATCTCATAGTGTATGTTGGACTACATATCCCTGAATTTCGTCAAAGTTCTTCCATGCCGAGTAAAGATCTACAACACCATCTTGTTTATTATTGACTAACTCATGTTGTCGAAGCTCTTCCTTTCTATCGGAGATAAGTTTCCAATGGAGTGTTATGGGAAGCTGTACATGCGAGACAAAATCCACCTTCACGGGGTACCCGCAATGATTTTCTTTGATCATGATGCTTGGTCGTTGCCACAATTGTGGACAACCCTACATGAGGCATTCAGAAACTAGATATAGATGAGTACAACCTCTCACCCCTATAAATATTGATATACCAAGTGTACTATCCATGTTCTAGAGGATATTCATTGGTCGTCCATTTTGGATTTCGGTCAGTAATGGGAGTATCACCTGTCATTGGTAGTGTTTTTGTACAACAACATCCACTACTCCAACATTGGCATGATGCCATTTGAGTCCCTATACTAGATACCATATAGGTCACCCTTGTGCTAGATGGAGAATTAAGAGTCATATATTGTGGGCCTAGGGTTAGTGAAGGTAGTGAAAGAGAAGGTGATGGTCATCCATGAGTTGATGATGATGACCCGAAGTAGACAAAAGTCAGATGTGGATTACCATCATTGGCCTTGTATTTTGAGCAGTGAGACAATATATTGTAAAGAGTCACTCCATGACATAGAATATAGAGGTTTGGATGGGGGATAATGTTACCCCTGAGGTTCATCAGGACATTTGAGATCATGAAGAGGATTAGCGAGGTTCTTTTACAACTCACCTAACCTCAATAGCGAAAGCTGGTGCACTACGTCTTTCACGTGTCATGGTTGAAGAGATAGTTGCATGGCCCCATGCTTATTAATGAATGGGGAAAGATTTAAATCATGGATGGATCCAACATTGTGGGTCACTTGGTGCCGATTGAACACCGACAAGAGCATAGCATGCAAGGATGGTCCATACCTCTTGTCTGAGTGTTCTTGCAGCATGGAAACGTGCAGAAGATTCCTGTTAATGGGGTATCCTAATGCGGGCTCAGTATCACAAGTTGTTTGTTTATATTTTCTTTTCGGGTATGAAAATATTAACAGAGGATATGATGTAAAGACCTAGATGTTTTCTAAAAAGAATTTAAATATTTTTAAATATTATTCTAGATCTAGGCATTGAGTCGTTGTGGGATTTCGAGTCCTGGTGTTCCCTAAATTAATTTTATAAATATATTCTTCGATATTTTGAATTATGAATCTTCAGTTAATTAAAAACCAGGATAATTATTAAATTTTTGATTAGATCAAAAATCACATACCATGGTTGGGTCTGGAACACAGTGTTTCCCCTAGAAACTGTATATATTTCTTAGGAACAGGATGTTAGGATCCCTTGCCTGTTTGTGGGATGTTTAAGTGGTTAATTGAATTTATTTATTCAATTAATTACCTAAATACTCTAACATAATAAATGGTTATATAAAAACAACTATAAGTATTTTTCCCCATAATCCTTGTTTTTTTCAACAATGAAATCTACTCTCCTCTAATCTTTATTGACAAACAATGAATGATGAATCCTTGGATCTAGACGGAATGATATGTAACGAATGGAATGGATCCTCATCCTTCATCGGTGAACATGTTATACAGAAAAAACAATCCAATCCATGTAGGACTTTTCCTTTTTCATTTTACACCACGGATTCAAATTTTAAACATGTTTAATCATAGTTCATCAACCGTCACCTTTTAATTAGAACATTGCATGAGCCCGAGTGCCAATTTTCAACTCTTTTTTGGTTATTCTTTCCCAAATTAGAAAATTATGATCAGTTTCCCAAGAACGCTTTTCCAATTATCCATCCCATATTTTTAGTTCCCTTTCCCCCCTCGATTTCATTGTGTTTATAATTTTATAATCCCCATGGATCCTAGTTTGACGATTGTCAGGAGATCAGAGCTCGATCGACTGCCCAGAAATGAGACGGAGTCATTGAACCACAATGGATTTGTGGTTGAGGCATAGATATAGGAATAAAATGATGCAGGGATGAAGAATACAAATGTTTAATGGAAATCCAATGAAGACTGAAGAAAAATAAAAATTTAGAAGATCAATCCATACCCTCATTTTTATACAAGGCCAATTCGCGACGAACGACGAAGAAAAACCTTGTTTTTTGGATATATCTAGTGTTTTTGGAGAATATTTAAGAGACACTGACCACGATTTAAGTGTATTTGGTGTGTGTATGAGGTTTTGGAATGGAATTATAGTCCCCAGAAAAAATACCAACTAAAAACCATGTTCAAAAAAGAACACATGACATGTATCCTTCCTCTGCAATAATGCTAGGGTTTGGGAAAACATAAGGATGGAATGGAGTGTTCTCCATTTAACACATTGTGTAACACCTATTCATTTGAGATGTAAATCATAAATTAGAAACCACCAAGTACATGTTCTATGCTGAAAACATGTATATGATTTGGTCACACAAGTAACATCCTGTGTGGACCAACAAGTCGTGTACCGAAGTACACAGACAAGGAGTCTAAAAACATGGGCACGACCAGCAGACACAGCCCGATCCTTGAATATGTGGGACAAGCCAGGTAGTCTACCTATGAGGAGTGTTCCCCTACCTGGCATGGGACCTCTATCTAATTAGAGAAATGTCTAGATAGTGAGGAGATTCCACATTCTATTTGGCCCTCTCACACACCATGTAATTTTTTAGCTCATCTGGGAAATCATAAAACCATTGCATCATTTTCATTTAAACTCAGATTTTGGGCCATAAGATTTTTATTTTAAGAATTATTTCACGTATAATGTGATATTTTCTTCAAAATATGATTTCAAGATATTGTGGCGATTTTTCGAATTTTTAATGAACAAAGACGACACCTGATGATGACAGCGATCAGACAGGCTTACCAGGTCACTACGAGGTGACCCTCTAGCAGGGGTGGGTAGGGTTGTCCCTGAAGAAATTCTAGGCTATCCATACAGCTGGGATGAGTACCATAATCCTCGAGGATATTCTAAATTGACCCTCCAACTGGGCTGGGTAGTGTAGTACCCAATGAATCTAGGCTGACCGTCTATTTGGGCTAGGTAGTGTAGTACCCACCAACGAGATACCATGATGACCCTCTCGGTGGGATGGGTAGCTTAATACATGATGAGTTATGGATGACCCTCTTAATTGGATTGGTATTTTAGTACCCGAAGATTCCGAGAAGATCATGTTTTGTCCATAAGGTTATCTTATGACTTCTCCATTCTTTATGGTTTTATGTTCTGAAAATCACAAACACTAATTCTTATGTTTCGAACTTGTCATTCCATTATACTTAAAGAATTATCATTACATTTACCTACATAGATCTCATTCTTTTATACATACAGAATTTTCATTCCATTATACTTACAAATTTATCATTACATTTACTAATATATTTTTCATTATGTTTACTTACTAATTTGTCATTACATTACCAACTTCATACCTTTTTTTTATGATACCAGTATTGGTACGAATGTCATGTTGCTTTTGTGATACCAATACTGATAAAAATATCCTAGCATTTTCATAATACCGATTCGAGTACAAATGTTTTACCATTTTCAGGATACCGATTATGGTACAAATGTCAAACCGATTTTATGGTACTAGTAACCAAATATAGTGATACAATTTTCTCAATCTAGTTTCCATTTTCTTAAGAATATGTTTTCTTGATATTTTTATAATTTCTTAATATATCATTCCAATATTATCTGTTTCTATGTTTTCTTATACTTAACATTTACCATAAACTTAAAATCATTTTTTATACATGAAATGATTTTGTAAAAATTGTTACACACCAACAATTGCCTTTTTGAAATGTTCCATGTCCCTCGTAAATTTAAGAAAAATATGACGATTGGAGTTGATCCGACCATTGAGATGATTTTTCTATAAATACATGTTCATTTGAATGAGAAATGTACTTTTTGTGGATGAATTTGATGAATGTGAAAAAACTGTAAAGTGATTTCTAGATAGAGTCTCTTACAACTCTCAGTGCTTCATGAGGATGTCATTATCAACATTTTTATGCAGGAACAAATTGTTCAGACTTTTTTTGTGCAGACTCTGATCGTTTTGATCATGGCCTTCTGGATATAAAAGACAGAGGTTATTATTTCCTTCAAAATCGAGGGATTGTGGGGATAACAATACAGATACCGATCTTCGAATCGAGGGCTTACTTTGGTTTGAGTTAGATAAAATTTCTTGAATGTAAAAATCCATGAACATGTTTCCAAGGTTGTTGGATACCCTTCTCTTTGGGTTAAAAGAATCTTATTGCAACATGTTTTCTATTTCAAGTTGTTTTTATTCTGTTGATATTTTAACTTTGTTAAAGATAGAAAATATAACTTTATTATACTTTATAATTCTATTACTCTGATTATATTAAATATTCTATATGCTTTAAGGTAGAATCATTCTTTTAAGAAAAAAATTCTAAAGTATTTATCTTAAGGTTATAAAGTCTATGAAAATGTTTCTTTACGAGGGTTTGTGAATTTTGTTTCCCCTTGTTAAACTAGGTTTTCTTAATGTTAAAATATATCTTTAATAAACATATTTCCATAAGGTTAAGAAACTTTATTTAAGAAAGAAATATAAAAACATTAAGGTTTCGAAGGAATTTTGAATGTATACAATTCATCCCCCTCTTGTATTTGGGCATCTCATTATACATATATGATCTTACAATTGGTATCAAGAAGGTTTATGACATACTTATATTCACATATCAATTTTCTTGCTCAAGATATCATCGCTCTTAATTCCTTCATATTTTTTTAGACATTATTTAAAAACTTTTACTGCTAACAAGATTTCTAGAATGAATTTTTTTGTATGCCAGACATTATTGTTTGATCTCTAGATAATATCAATCCTACTAGACCACTGATCTTTGATATAAATGATTATAAGTAATAGAGAGACAGAATGAAGACCTTTGGGATAAACATAGGTGTAGACAACTACATTATGATAACTAAAGAATATAAGATTCCTGATAATGAGCATAGAACTTTCACTAATATGAAAAGTTTGAATACCAGCTGAACATTAAGGTTCAAAATACATTTATTTGTTCCCAGACTAGAAATATATATATATATATATATATATCCAAATATCATTCTTTGATGTTGAAAATATCATTTTGATGAAGCTTTAAGTATCCCACATTGGAACTTCTAAAGTCATTGAAACAAGATGGGCCCTTCCCAAAGGTGAGTATCATGGTTTTTGTTTTCCTTACAGAGAAACCATATGTATGGTACAACAAAGATTCATGAATATCATCAATATATGACAATATATGGGTGAGAATAGTTTAGATGATGAGATTCTTTTAAAAAAAATTATAGACATCATGACTAACAACTGGGAATCCAAGAGGACAACTATAGATGATTATAGAAAAGTTACTCAGATATCTCATGATGAGATATTTGGAACACTTTTTCAACAAGAAACCATAATAAAGAGAGATGATGATAATATTATGAAGAATAATGTAAATGGATGTGTTTATTTTATAACTACTTCAAATCATATGAAATCCAAGACTCCTGAAAGAGTTACAAGATCTAAATCTAAGATTTTTTTTAATCTGAATCTAGTTAATGTGAAGCATCAAAAAATGATTTAGAAAATATTTCTCAACGAATGATAAAGATTGTTGGGTAGATCAACATTAAAAATATATACAATAAGAAATACAGAAAAGAAAAAAAATATTGATATGTGACATGCTATGAATGTAGAAGAACTGGTCATATTTTACCCGATTGTCCCTTACATAATAAGAGAGACAGGAATGATAGGAATTAGGAATGGAATAAGAAAATTTTCTATAGATAAAATCATAATAAAGTGTTGAACGCCAATGAAACTTGGAGTTCCAGTGGTGGAGATTCTACTGATGATTATTCAGAATATGAATCTTATGAGAAAAAAATATTGGTCTAATTTTCAGATCTCCATTTTAAAATCATTATCTTATAGTTAAGGTACGAACTGTTGAATCCATTACCAATATGTTTTTAAGTGAAATTTTTTATGATAAAGGTTTTTCATCAGATGATGAATCCACTTCATCAGACAATAATACTAATTTTCCATCCTCTGAGGATGTTTCTAGATTTTATAAGTTGTTTGAAATGAAAAACATTAAATTCCCTATGAAATGTGAAATTTTATTTAGGGAATTCATTTTAACAAAATAAATTTTTGATCTTACCAATGATCATGATAAGTAAAATGTTGTTTTAGAAAATATTTCTAAGAAAAATGAGGATGTTAATTATTAGAGGGTTACACTTTCTAAGAATCGTAAAAAACTTGTTTATAGATAAATATTCTTTAGAGGATACTAATTTATTCATAATACGAAAATCATAAGTATTTTCCTTAAAAGAACATATTTAATGTTTTACTTTTGGTAATGGAAATCTTGATATGATGTATTCTCATATTTGACCTCAAGATAATAATCAAGGATTAGGTTAATTTCATAAAAAAAATTCAGGAACAATTATTTTGTTCTTCTATGAACTCCCTTTTGCACTAAATTTCAATGTGGTGGGCATTGGAAGAAGAACTATTCATTAAATAAAGTTAAATCCCTTGGGTTACATAAATATTTCTTTTTTTTAAATGTGGATACACAAGATTTTATTATATAACCATTTTAGATCCAAGTAAGTTTGGATTCTGAAAACCTTACTCTATTTTTTAGTATATTGACGGAAGTTCAACAAACATATGGTACATGGATAGTGGATATTCTCTGAACATGACTGGGAACAAAGAGTATTTCAAATAAAATTATATACTAAAGGTGGAAAAGTAACTCTTGGGGATAACTTTTAGGGAAAAATTTTCAGTATGGGTAACATGATTTTTCTTAGTAAATCTATTATTTCAAATGTTCATTTTGTTAAAGGCCTTAAGCACAACATTATTATCATAATCCAATTATGTGATGATGTATACCTTGAGAATTTTAGAAATAATAAATGTTGACTTAAAATTTTCAAGGATTATTTTATTCTCTCTACCCTTCGACATGGGAACGTGTACACCATAAACCTATAGGACCATAGAAGTCAAGACCCACCATGCCTTAGTGAATTTGATGATCAATCATGGCTTTCGAATATAATACTAGGACATTGTAACTTAAGGAATCTTAGTAAATATTCTAAGAAAGAACTTGTTAAGGATCTGCCAGAACATAGTTTTTATTCTTCAAAAGTCTGTGATCCGTGTCAATATGGAAAGAAACATAAATCTATCTTTAAATCTACAAGAGATGTTTCAACTTCTAATTCCTTGAAGTTAGTGCACTTATTCAGTCCAATACAAACTGGAATTATTTTAGAAAAATACAATGTTTTTGACTTAGTTGATGACTACATAAGACTTACTTTAGTATATTTTCTTGTAAATAAATCAAAATACTTTTTTATTTGAAAAACATTTGAGCTCAAGTTAAAATTGAGAAAAATCTATCGTTGATAACTATTAATAGTGAATAGGATGGGGAATATAAAAATTCACATTTCGATACTTTTTGTAGTAATAAATTTATTAATCACTACTTTTCATCTCCAAGAACTTTTTATCAAAATGGATTTGTTAAAATATAAAATTTTATTCTTCTTGATATTATTAGAAACATGTTGAGAGAATATTCTATATATAATAATTTTTAGGATGAAGCTATAAGTACTTCTTGTTATACTATTAATCGATTTTTAATAAGGCCTTTTTTAATAAAACACCTTACGAGTTATGGACTTGATGAAAACCAAATGTTTGTCACTTCAATGTTTTTGGTTACAAAGTATTCATCTTGAATACTAAAGATAACTTACATAAATTTTCACCCAAATATGATGAATGAATTTATTAGGCTACTCTACTAACTCTAAGGCATATAGAGTATTTAATAAAAACACTAGTACTATAGATGAAATAGTAAATGTCATATTTGATGAAACAAATCCTTTTGATTTCAAACAACTGGAACTTATTTAAGATATATTTTATAAAAATGATCACCAACCATTGATAGAAGATCCTTCAATCAAGGAACGTGTTCATGAAGACATTTCTGAAACATTTACTCCTAATGATTTTTTACCCTATGTGGATGAAAATGGTTTTCAAAACCCAAGTTAGTTGTTTCTTAGGAATCATCCCAATGATATATCTTTTGTAATGTTAATCAACAATTAATAACTATATGTTCTTTAAAGAATGAAGTTGAACATGTTGCTTTTCTTTCCCAATTTTAACCAAATACTTCTGATGAATCCTTGTGTGATGAAGATTGGATAAAGGTCATGCAAGTTGAACTCAACAAATTCGTAATGATTCAAGTTTGGACCTTGGTTGGAAAACCTAAAGAAACTTCTATTATTGGAGTAAAATGGTTTTTTATAAATAAATGTGATTAAAATGGAATTATAGTTAGAAATAAGGCAATATTAGTTTCTAAAGGCTACAATTAACAAGAAGGCATAGACTATGAAGAAACCTATGCTCCTCTAGAAAGACATGAATCTATCTTTATTCTTTTATCCTTTACTGCATTGTTTAATTTCAAACTTTATCAAATGGATGTGAAGTGTGATTTCCTCAATGGGTATTTACAATGGCAGGTCTATGTAGATCAATCCCATGATTTT
Organism: Viscum album; assembly: GCA_963277665.1. NCBI lineage: Eukaryota > Viridiplantae > Streptophyta > Magnoliopsida > Santalales > Viscaceae > Viscum > Viscum album. Next base: position 471,470,334 of record OY728141.1, on the reverse strand, counting down.
GAAGATAAAAAATATCTTAATCATGTTTACAAACATTCCAAAGATTTATATGGACTTAAATAAGCCCCTAGGGCATGGTATGATAGAAATTCGTGATCTTTACTTCAAAATAACTACTATAAGTGAACCACTGATCCAACCCTTTTCATTAATAAATTTATTTAAGTGGTTTTGATTGTTCGAATTTATGTTGATGAAATCATATTCAAATCAACTCAGCAATCCTTAATTGATTACTTTTCGAATCGTATGAAATCTGTGTTTGAGATGAGTATTATGGGTAAGTTAATTTTTTAAAATGGTTTTCATATTTCTCAAAAACTAGATAGAACATACATATCTAAACAAATGTATATCAAAGATCTTCTTACGAAGTTTGGGTATGAAAATACTAAGAGTATAAGTACTCTTATCAGAACCTCTAATACACTTGATATTGATGAAGCAGGAAAACCTCTAGATCAATCATCATATAGAGGAATGATAAAAAGTTTTCTTTACTTAATTATCCGGTCATCCCGACTTAGTGTTTTTATAACGATTATGTGCAAGATACCAATAAAATCCTAAAGAATCTCATTTAATGGATTCAAGAAGAATTTTTGGTTTTTAAATGGAACATTAGATTTGGGACTATTTTATTCTTCTAGAAATGCTTTTAAACATAAAATTTATTCAAATTATAACATTGGAGGTTGTAAAATGGATAGAAAAAGAACATCTGGAACATGTCATTTCTTAGGAGATTACTTAGTTTCTTGGTCTTTCAAGAAACAACATTCTGTAGCACTTTCCACTGGTGAAGCTGAATATGTAGCAACTGGATGTGGTTGTACTCAGGTGTTGTGGATGCAACACACACTCACACACTATATTATGAGTTTTACTAAAACTCAAATAATGTGTGATAACATAAGAGCCATTTCCATAAGTAAAAACCCTACACATCACTTCCATGCAAATCACATATATTTTAGAAATCACATTCTTATAAATCATGCACTTAAGAAGATATTATTATTTAATTAATTGGAATGAAAGGAAAACATGTGGATATATTTGAAAAATTGATACCTTATGATCTATTTGAATACATAAAACAGAATCTAGGAATGATCACTATAAGTTAATCATTCATATCTACTTATTGTTTAAATCATCTCTTAATATTAGGTTAATCCTTATTTCATGGTTAGTACATATGGTTGTTTTTTTCTTCTTATTCTTTCTTTAAAAAAGATTTCCACATCCTTCTATAGGAAAAACCATATTAGATTTGAGTTCGGAATAAAAATTCTCGAAATTGAAATTCTGAAAATTGAAATTCTGAAAATTGAAATTCTCATAATTGAAATTTTTTGAATAAAAATTCATGATTTCTAAAACATCCAATATAATTATTATAATAATGATAAATTCTTCATAGTATTCTAAAAGGTATATTTTCTTACTCTTCTCTTTCTAATTTTAACTTTCAATTATTGGTATTTCATGATTTTCAATTCATTACCTCAAAAGATCAGATTGCATATTTTCTAAATTCATCCTCAACTGTCGGATCAGAACATGTTATTTTTAGTCGTTTGATTATCTTATGGGAGTTGAAAATTTATATCTATGTCTATATAAGGGTTTCTTCAATTATTGAATTCCACTTCATCTTCACTAATCTCTATGCCAAATTTATGTCTACTTCAAAGTATTTAGTCTGATTCTGTACTTTCTTCCACTCCGAATGTCTCTTGAATCCTCATCATATCAGATGCTGATTGGAATGAAAATAAAGGATTGGTCGATCTTTGTGTAGGATCAAAATATTTATGTAGACACTCAATATAAAATAGGGAGTGAATTTTATACTTTAAAAATTCATTTGTAACCATTAATATTTGTTAAAACTTTCTATTGTTTAACAAATTTAAATAAGGTAAATTCACAATACCTCATATTTCTACAAACATGATATAATCCAAAAATATGGTTCTAGAAATAAATCCTAAGAAAAGTTTACAAAGTCAAAGATTATACTTTAAAGAAAACAGAATCTTAATAATCAAAGTATACAACTATAAGAAAGTATTAGATAGTTACACATTTCTTAATAACAAAAATGTGATGGAAACAAAATTGAAACAATAAAAGTAACAAGTAATAAATCTTTTAACCCAATGAGTAGGGTATCCAACAACCTTGGATAAAGCTCCCCTAATTTTTACTTCCAATAAATTCTATCTTACACACTCCAAGGAAAGCCCTCGATAAGAATATCGGAGTCTATCTTGATATCCCCACAAGACCTCGAACTTCACGGTAGTTGACACCTCTGTCTTCCTATCCCTAGAAGCCATCGATTATACACAACAACAATCAGAGTCGCATGAAGAAATCTAAAAAAAATTAGTACACACAAAAAATTACTGTATCTCTCTTTCTATAAATAACATCAACAACATATGGTCTCTAGAGTTATCAACTTTTTTTAATGTCCATAGTGATCTATTTCAAATGAGCTCTTATTTATAGGCACATTACCAATGGTCAGCTCCCTCCTTTAATGGTCATATTTTTCCTTGATTCTCAGAGGGACCAATACATGTGTCACTCAAACCACGGTTGGTTAGAAACAGAATGCGGGACATCGTTTTATAAATATAACATGATTAAGTAAAATATGGCTGCTTGACCAAATTTATTTTTTAGATTATATGAAAAAAAAATTGGAGTCTAAGGAAAAATATTCAGAGTCTATATTACAAGAATATTACAATTTAATTTTCAAGGAATTTGTAATCATAATTCTGTAGACCTCGGAGTCTGAATTCTAAGGAATTCAGAGTATGAATTCTCAAGAATTCAGAACCTGAATTTTAATGAACTCGGAGTCTGAATTCTAAAGAAATCAGAGTCTGAATTTTAAGGAATTCAGAATCGGAATTCTAAGGAATTTGGAACCTGAATTCTAAGGATTTATAAGTCTGAATATTAAATAATTTAGAGCTTGAATTTATGGAATTTAGGACATGAATTCTAAAAAATTTAGTGTCTGAATTATAAGGAATTCGAAACATGAATTCTATGGAATTCATAGATTGAATTATAAGGAATTAGATGCTTGAATTCAAAGGAATTCAGAGTCTGTATTATAGAGAATTTGGAGTCTGAATTTCAGAGGTATCAGAATTTGAATTTTAGAGAATTCAGAGTTTGAATTTCAGAGAATTTGGAGTCTGATTTTTAGATAATTCGGTGTCCATGATCAGATCCTAAAAATAGAATACTCGATACTTAATATTTATATAATCTTAAGGTTTTCTGTGTGAAACCTAATTTTTCACATTGTAATAAAAAGAGTAAGATTTAGAGAAACTAAAACATGAACAATTAAAACATGGTAAGGATATATTTTCCTTACGGAAAGAAAATTTTCCTTATTAAGGGAAATAGAATTTTCCATAAGATAGATGGTTTGTGATTTTCATAACATAAAGTAATGGAAAAGTCATAAGAAAACCTTATTGACTCAACAATCTCCCCCCTTTTGGAAATTGAAAACATCCTTATAAAAAAGAATATAATAACATAAACATTTTATGGGATTTTAAATAGAAACATATCTCCCTTTACTTATGGATCAAAGTGAATACGACTAACTCCCCCTTAGGCTTTGGAAACCCTAAGGATCATATTCTGAATTTCATGAATGATTTTATTCCTTTTCTTGCATAAGAAAATTTTCATGATGAAAACACCCCCATAGATGAACTCACCCTTAGGGAAATTTATTCTTAACTAAGTATTATTTTTTTATAATCCATTATCCCCATTTTTGATTTTCAAAAAGAAATATGGAGAATGGAAAGGAAAATATGGTACCTTAAATATTAGTACTAAACAATCAAAAAATATAAATAGAAAATAAAAATCAACTATGTTCGAAAGAATTTATTCAAGGAAATAAATACAACAAAAGATCGTATTTTGAAAAGATTATCCTTCATTCTCATTCGGAAAAAGATTCTTCACTATGGTTTTTAACTTCTTGAGCTCCTTATGATCCTCTTCTTCACTATTGAGAATCTGATCTTGTCTTTAGTTTTCTTCTCTAAGGTTTTTATTTTTTTCTTTTTAAGCCTTAAGATTCTCTGCCCAGGCTTTCAATACTTCTTCCTGCTTAGTAATGTTCTCTTGAATCTCAATTCTAAGATCCATTTCCCTCTCCCAACTCTGAGCAACTGAATTTATCTACCCATTCAGATACTAAATTTCTTGCTTCCAAGAAGTATTTTCAGAAGTTATCATTTCCTCAAAACTATTAGTGAGATCCTTGATCTTCACTTCTTCGATGTCAAAAGCATCCTTGAAACTATCTTGAAATTCATCAAATATTATCATCTTTTCTATTTTCTTTCTTGACCAACTTGTCATCTTCTTGCAAGAACTTTTGTGAGCCTCATAACCAATGAGAAAATATTTGAAATCTTCCTCGAGAATAACACATTTATCAGTCATCAAATAAACAGAATCCGATTTTTTATTTAATGTAGAAAAAAGCATATGGAATCTCGTGTATATACTAGGAAATAAAGAAATAGTTCCAACAAGCTTTTTCAACGACTGAACAAAAAATTCATGTACAAGTGAGGATGATTCTGAATCTGAGACTTTGGTTGGTGAAGATTCTTTGTCAATCTCAGCAGCCTTCATTTTTGATGAAGCACCCTCTTCTTTCATCTTTACCAAATATTTTATAGAGGTATCTACAACCACTTGTTTCTCCTTATCATCCTTCGAAATGATTTCTTCTTGATTAGGAGTTTCAGGTCCACTATCTGATAGCTGAAATTTTTTTATCTTCATTGAATTCTTCTTTCTCGGATCCCACCTCAACATCCCCGGGGTGAATGAAACCATGATTGCTACTTTCATTTTCATACAACCTATTCAATTATTCCTCACAATTCTTGTCTTTTCATGGGGTAGTATGTTCTGAAGACTCGACTTCATAAGTTCAGATTGATAATTTATCAGAAGGACTTTCCTTCTCATGGAAATACTCTACTTGCTTTATCATGTCCTCAGTATCACCATTTCCTTCTTCTTTTTCTCATTCCACATCTTCTTCATAAACTATTTCCTCTTCTTGGTGTCATTCCCAAATCACTAGCTTCTTTCCTGGAGTCTCTGGTAATGGTTATACTAATAATTATTTTGGTACCAAAATTTCTTCAGAGGCTTTTTCAATAGCTTTAATAAGAGATTCATTGACTTCGGCTTCTGACAATTTCTTTCATTGCTTCTTTTCTTTTTCTCCATTTTCAAGATTCTCAGCTGTCTTTTCCTTCCAAGATTTTGCCTCAGTAGGGTCGAGGCCAAACATAGGATCCCCTTCGTTTTAGTTCTTCTTTTCCTCTCTCCATTTAGTATCCACCTCATAAGTATACATCTTTTGCTTCTTAGGTTTTGGGGGGGTGCAAATTTAGTTTCCTTCTCCATGGGTTTTTTTATTTTCCTTCTGGTTCCTTCACTTTCCTCTTCCTTCCACCCTTTTTAGAGGTTTTAGCCACCTCCTCTTTCATTGGAAGAGATTCAACTTCTTTTTTATATAAATCATAAAATTCTCTAGAATGACTCTTAAAGACAATATTCATTCTCCTTAAATTATCATAACTTAAAAACATCACCTTTCAATTTCTTGGATTATATCTGTAGGGAATCATGAATGACTGAAGTCAAAGAACAATAATTTTTGAAAGAATTGATGGATATATGATAATCAGAGACTTCAGATTTTCCATTCTTTATTTTATCAATCGTATCCAATATAAGATTAACTATGATTATCTTTCCTAGGTTCACAGGTAAATCCAGAATATAAATATCACTTTTCATCATGGTATCCTTGTCCCCTTTTCTCAGAATGAGAAAACCTTGAACCCATAGATGACAAATCCGGAGATTTTTAGAGAGATGAATAATTTTTGGAGTCTTCCCTTGCTTTAATCCAAGACTATATAAAGACTTTTCCTTGTCAAAATAACATATTAAATTAGGTATCTTGTGTGAGCAAAACTATAATTCTCCCTGAAAAGGAATTCCTATCAGATTTACTGCCATGTTATAAGAAAAAGAGTATGTATTTCAATAGCTCTTGAAAAAAAAATTATCTCTTCATCCTTCAATAAAAAAACTAACTATATCATATAATTCATCCAGTATTTTTGGATACACCGGATCATGTTCTCTTGGTTTTTATTTACAAACACTCTCCCAACTATTCATATCAATATTCTTACAATCAATTCAATCATACTTGGAAGAAAACTTCAAATCGATTAACCTTTCTCTGTAGATCTGCCACTCGGAGTATTCCTTAACAGTTGAAATTTCTTTCAGAGAAGAGGATGAAGAAGATATTCAGATGTAATGAATATTTGAAGATCTGGAATGAAATTAAAAATAGAGGCAGAGCTTCAGCACACAAAGGTTTGTGGTTTGATATGGGACAAACATCAGATGAACTTTATATAGGCAATTCAAGAGACGATTCAGCTTCCTTGGTTGATCTTATGGTTGAAAACTTCATGAGAAGATCTAACAGTTGAGATGATAGTTGAAGAAGGATTTTTTTTAATTCGGATCTTTTTAGGTTTTTATGAAAAAGATTCTGATTTAAGGAAATGTTAATCCCAAAAATTTAAAATAAAAAGAAAATACCAACAAGTAAAAAAAGATTACAAAAATTTCAGAATGAAAACATACCTTTCGGATTGATAAGAATATTATTCGTAATGAGGGAAAATTATCATTTTGAATAACATTAGATTCCAAAATTTTTATTACTGAAAAAATAGACTATGAACATTTTGACTAAGAACATGACTACAAAAAGTTTAACTACGAAAATTTTGACTATGAAAATTTTACCTACGAAAATCTTGACTACGAAAATTTTTAACTAACAAGAAAATGTAACACCCCTATAAAATGGAGGTCGTTACTGTAAGGGGATAGGTTTTCAACAAGAATTTAATAAATAAGATTACATTATAGTTATAATTACTAACTTTTTTTTAATGTATTCAAATCTATCGGGTGGTAATGATTTTGTGAAAATATCAGCAAGTTGATCTTGCATTCTAATAAATTAAAGAATGATATCTCCTTTTTGTGTGCGATCCACAAAAAAGTGATGCCTAATATCTATGTGTTTTTCACGATAGTGATGTGCAGGGTTTTTACTTAATTAAATAGCACTAGTATTATAACACAAAATTTTTGTTTTGGTAAAACTCATACCATAGTCTGTGTGTGTGTGTTGCATCAACAATACTTGAGGACAAAAAATTCTAGCTGCTACATATTCAGGTTCAGTAGTGGAAAGTGCTACTAAGTGTTTCTTTTCTCTTGACCAAGAAACTAATGAATCTCCTAGGAAAAGACATGTTCTGGATGTACTTTTCCTATTTATTCTAAATTCACCAATGTCAGCATCTGAAAAACAAAATTATTTCTATACATATAAAAGAGTCCTACATCCATGGATCCCTTTATGTACCGAAAAATACTTTTCATTAACTTTAAATGGGATTCCTTAGGATTGGATTGATATCATGCACATAAGAATAAAGAAATAAATTATGTCTAGATGACTAGCTATCAAGTAAAGTAGACTTCTTATCATACCTCTAAAAGATGTTTGATCTACTAGTTTCCCATCTTCATCAAGATCATGTGAATTTGAAGTACTAATGGGAGTACTTATACTCTTAGTGTTTCCATATCCATACTTTTTAATAAGATATTTAATATTCTTATGTTGGGATTTATAGAATCTTTCTGGTTTTGGAGATATTTGAAATTGAAGGAAAAATGATAACTCACCCATCATACTCATTTTGAACTCAAATTTCATTACATCCATGAAAGAATCTGTTAATTATTGCTTATTTTAACCAAATATAATGTCATCAACATAAATTTGAACAATCAAAACATTTTTCTTATCATTCTTTATAAAAAGAGTTGGATCAGCATTTCCCTTAACATAATTTTTTTGAAGCAAAAATCATGTAAGTATATTATATCAGATTAATGGGGCTTGTTTAAGTCCATATAAATCTTTGGTAAGTTTAAAAATATGTTCAGGATGTTTTTCTCATTTTTAACTTGGGATCTAAAAATACTGAAATAAGAAAAAGCTTCAGATTTCATTGCCAAAAAATAGACCCATGTAAATCTAGTGTAATCATCAACCAAGACAAATACATAATATTTTCCTCCAATGCTTCCAGTTTTTATTGGACCAAAAATATGCATATGAAACAACTGTAATGCATCAGTGGTTGAGACTTCACTGACTAATTTAAAAAATTATTTATGTTGCTTTCCATATAGATAAGGATCAAAACCTTTTGAATAATCAAATCTATTATCTGGTAGATCCTTAACTAGTCTTTTCTTAGAGAGTTTTCATTGGTTCCTAAGGTTCATTTTCCTGACCATCTATTTCATAACCAAGAATGATCTTACATTGCATTAAGAAAAGTTAGATCATGGTGCCAAAAGTCTTATAAGTTTAGTGTGTAAACATTCTCTTACCTATGGACCGAAAGAATAAAATCTTCCATGGAATTGTGTACTAAATACATTTCATTACTAAAATTTACATGGTAACCTACATTGAATAATTGACAAATGCTAATATGGTTGGGCTTAAGACCCCTAACAAATAAGACATTTGAAATGAATTCTTTTCCAAGAAGAACAATGTTACCTATAACAATAATTTCTCTCTGAACATTATCTCTAAAAGTTACTTTTCCTCCCTTTGCCTTGATAATATTTTCAAATATGTTTTTGTTATCAATAATGTGTTAGGAACATCCACTATCCATATACCATTTATTGCTTTTGGTATTGTCTTTACATTCCATAAAATAAGAGTGTTAGACTTTCGGAACCCAAACATTCATGGATCGGGAAACATCAGAATGAAAAAATTTAGGAATCGACATTTTCTTTGAAAAATAAGATTTATGAAAACCTAAAGGCTGAGTTTTTTTAAGGAACAATTTTTTCCCAATGCCCACCACACTGACCCTTAGTGCAGAATGGAGCACTTTGAGGTACAAAATAATTGTTACAAAAAATTGTTTTTTAATGAGTATAACTAAATCCATAATTATTCCTTAGAGGATGAATTTGGGAATTCATATTATCAAAGATTATTTTACCTAAGGTAATGTTTTATAAACACTTCCTCAAGGAAAATATTTCAGACATTAGTTTAATAACTATGTTTTTATCCTCAAAAACATTAGTTTTAGCAATAGAGTTAGTCTCAAAAACATTTTTCTTAGAAATTAATTTTTCTAGATTCTTAGAAAATCCATCCTTCTCAGAATTAACTTCCTCAAGGGTTTTAAAAATACTTTCCAAATCATAAATTTTCTTATCAATATCTTGAGAAATATCTGATAGTTCCTTTGTAAGAATATAAATCCTAGAATTTTCCTTATCAAGCTTTTTATTGACTTTGAATTTTCATTCTCAAGGAGCATAGAAAACTTGGAGAATTTTTTATAAGTAGGTAAAGTATTATCTTCATTAGAAGAAGATTCTTCATCTGAGGATTCATAAAATTTCCTATCACTATAATTAGCATTCAATGATACATTGGTTATGGATTTATCATTGTGTACCTTCTCCATTAAACAATTATTTTCATTAGGTTTCATGGCTAATAAACAAAGATTGTTTTGACTAGAAGAGTCATACTCTGAGGATTCTTCATAAGAGTCACCACCACTAGAAATACAGGTGTCATTGGAATTAAATACATTCTTAGATTTAGCCTTATAGTAATTCTTTCTATTCCTCTCATAATTCTCTTCCTTTCTATCTTTTCTCATAATCATAAAAAATCTAGACTTACACGACCTACTTTTCTACATTCATTGCAAGTGAATTTTGAGTCTTTCTTGTCCTTTCTTTCTTTATTCTTGTATCTAGATTAAAAGATCTTCTGTCCAACAATTTTTTGCATCCTTAGGGCAAGATTGGATAACTCCTTTTCATAAGATTCACTTACACTAGATTTGGATTGAATAACAGTCCTCTTAGATTTGGATCTTGTAACTCTCTCAAGAGTTTTGGCTTTTACATGATTTGAAGTAGTTGTAAAAGCAACACTTCCATTTCCATTATTCTTCTTATTTAGATCATCATCTCTTTTCATTCTTGACTCATGTTGTAGAAGTGGTCAAAAAATATCATCATGAGTAATTTTTGAGACTTTCCTATTTTCATCAATAGCTGTTCTCTTTGACTCCCACTCATTAGGAATTATGTCTATAATCTTCTACAAAAGTTCCTCATCATCTAAACATTTTTCACCCATGGATTTTAAACTATTTACAATGGTCATAAACCTTTGTTGTACCTTGCACACTGGTTCAGCATAAGGAATGAAAAAACAATGATACTCAATTCTAAGAATAGATCTTCATGTTTCGATAACATTGGATTATCCAAAGTGAGTCACATCAAGCTTCTTCCAAATAAAATTTTCATATTCACAAGAAAAAATCTGAATATATATATTCCAGGTCATGGAACACTATAGAGTATTACGTACCTTATATATAAGTTTATATTCTGAATTTTCTTGATTAGTAAATGTTCTTACTTATAAGAAATATTGTAATCTCTAGTAAGAATAACAAAATTGTCCACTCCAGTGTTAATGAAAAATGTCTTCATACGATCTCTCCAATATTCAAAATCATTCCCAACAAATTTAGGTGGTCTAGTACGATTAAGATTGTCAATTGAACCAACATTCATTACGGCAATCATAAAGAAAATATCTTTCCACAGAAACTTATTAGTAATAAGAGTTTGTAAACTATGATAAAAATATCCTAAGGAAAATATAGAGAAATGAAAACATGATCAAGAATACTTATATAAGAATATAATTATTTTGGAAACCTCATCTGATGCCAATTGTAGGATCAAAATAATGATTTAGATGCTCAATATACAAGCGGGGAGGGGAGGGGGTGAATTTTATATATTAAAAATTCCATTCGAACCTTTAAATTTGGTTAAATCATTCTATTGTTTAACAATGTTAAACAAGGTAAATTCACAAGACCTCTTAGTTCTACAAACTTGCTAGATTCTAGAAATATGGTTCCGAAAATAAAACATTAAAAATGTTTACAAAGACAGAGATTCTACATTAAAGCATATAGAATTTTATTAATCATAGTTTACAAGTATAATAAAGTATAAGATCGTTATAATTTATTTACTAACAAAAATAAAATGGAAAATAGACTTGAAACAATACAAGTAACATGTAAGAAATATTTAAACCAAAGAGTAGGGTATCCAACAACCTTGGATAAAGGTCCCTTGATTTATACTTTCAAAAAAGTCTATTTTAACTGCACCAGTGTAAGCCCTTGATAAGAATATCGGAGTCTATCTTACTATCCCTCAAGCCTTCAAACATCAAGGTAGCCGGCACCTCTATCTTCCTATCCCCAGAAGCCCTCGATTGTACACAGCGACAATCAAAGTCGCACAATGCAATATGAACAAGATGTTCAGTACACTCAAAGCATGAGAGTATACCTATCTCTAGAAATCACTTCTACAACATGTAGTCTCTATAGTTATCAACATTTTTTAAAGTCAGTAGTCAGCTCGTTCAAATGAGCTCTTATTTAAAGGCACATTTCCAATGGTGGGCTCTCTCCTCCAACGATCATAATTTTCCTTGAATCTTAGAGGGACCTATAAACATGTCACTCAAAAAATGGTTGGTTAGAAAAAGAATACACAACATCATTTTATAATAATAAAAAGGGTATGAAACATATGGTTGCTCAACCAAATATATTTTTTGGAGTATAAGAATAAATAACGTTCATAGTATAAGGAAAAACATTCGGAGTCTATATTACAAGGATATTCAGATTCTGTTTTCCATGTAATTTGTAATCAGAATTCTGTAGACATCGTAATTTGAATTCCATGGAATTTGGAGTCTGAATTCTAAGTAATTTGGAGTCTTAATTCTAAGTAATTTGGAACCTAAATTCTAAAGAATTTGAAAGATGAATTATATGGAATTCATATTCTGAATTCAAAGGAATTCGGAACCTAAATTCTAAGGAATACAGATTCTGAAATCTAATTAATTCGGAGTCTAAATTATATGGAATTTAGAGTCAGAATTTTGGAGAATTTGGAGTCTGAATTTCAGTGGATTTGGAGTCTGAATTTCATAGAATTCGGATTCTGACTTTCAGAGAATTCGGAGTCTGAATTTCTATGAATTCAAAGTCTGAATTTGGATCTTAAAAACATAAAACACTATATCTAAGTATTTATAGAATTCTGAGGTTATATATGTGAAACTGAATATTTCACTTAGGAATAAAAATTGTAAGATTTAGAGATACTAAAACATGAACAATGAAAACATGGTAAGGATAAATTTTCCTTGGGGAAGGAAAATTTTCCTTATTATCGAAGATAAAATTTTCCTTAAGATAGAGTGTTTTTTTTCAAAACATAAATGAATGGAAAAGTCATAAGGAAACTTTATTGAGTAAACAATTTAGGGAATGAATGGTACGCCCTAACTTCTATGCAAATTATGACTCCCTCATATCTAAGGTCATAAGAACTAATGGTTTGGAATGTGTATGTTTGTATAAAGAAAAATATCATGATCCAGTTTACCCTTATCTAGTCATACAGTTCTATGAATCTATTTATTTCCTTCAAAAGGATGGTAAGGATATGTTCAAGTTCAAATGTTATTAAAAGTTGTATACAATTCCTTATAAGAAGGGGGAAATTTTTTTCAATATACCATATAAAGGAGAAGCTATTTTGTGCTCTCACAAACTTCCCTCAAAGGATAGTTCTTTTGAAAAAGGCAAGGCTCTGTACTACCTTGGCCATAAGTATGTCAACAATATGAAGATTACAAATCATACAACAAATCACAAGCTGGTAGCTCTCTAGATGCAACGTTTCATTATTCCAAGGAAAATAGATAAGGAATCTCTAAAGATATGAGATATCATTCTATTATACATTCTTGTCAATGTAAGGAAGATCAACTAGATTAATTACATATTTATCTTCGTCCAATCATTAAAATGTGAAACTATCAGATTTCATATTCTGATTTATCTGGAAACTATCTCCATAATAATTGTTATGTTCCTTCAAGAGGTGAATGTCCCTTTCCGATCAGTCTCTAATTCGTTTATGATTTTTTTTGATCAGGGATGATACTCTTAGGAGAATAAAGGTAGAGTTATTACCAGAATCCAAAATATTTAAAGAAATGGTTATCCAGAATGAGGTTGAAGTTCTAGAATAATCGAAATTGGATCCCATGAAAAGGAAACATAAATAACTAACCTTACCATCACCAGTTTCTGATGTTCAGGTTTTTGCACCTCTTCCCGAAAAGATGTCTAAAGCCTATTCCAATGCAACAATTGCAAAAAGGAGAGATATGGAGTCTACCAAAAAGGAAGGGAATATTTATTTTGGCTTAAATGTTGTAGAGGCTAAGGCATTAAAAAGAAAGAATGATGATAATCTAGAGAAAGAAAATAATGGGAAGATATTGAAGAAGAAATACTCAGAAGCTCAAGTGTGTCAGTCTTTACTGGAAGCTGTAGAAAATAAATATCATGAAATACCGAAATCTCATGTTTTTCTTAAGAAACAAGTTGCCACTTTGGAAATTCAGAAATCCAAGAATGTTTAAGAAATATCACAACCTTTTCCGGAAATGGAAGATCAGATTTTCCAAGATGAAAATGATGATGTTTTAGAGGAATTGGAAGATTGCATTAGAACTCCTAAGAGTTTAACTTCTAAATCCATTTCTAAATATCCATAGATTGAAGAATAAGATAAATATGAGGCTGAAGAACACGATGAGAATGAAGTTGAAGAAGAATAGAAAGAAGAGTTTGAACAACAATGTGGTGAAGGGGAAGAGATCCAAGAAGAATAAAGACAAGAAGGTTCCCAAGAACTAGAGTCCCAAGGGGAACAAGATGAACAAGGAGATCTTTATGTTATTCAAGTATCAGATGAATCAACCCCAGTTCTAAATCCTATTAAAATAAAGCGTGATTTGGTTGCCTCATCCAAAAAAGAAAAACCTCATAAGTCTTTCAAAAGGATAACAAAACCATATTCCTTAACTCTAAGAGGAGTTGAGAAAGGAAAAGATGATTCAGATTCTGAACCCTCTTCATCTGTTGAGCATGACTTTGTCAAGATGTCTCTAAGAATGTTGGTTGGTACTATTCATGTTCTTGAAAATATAGATGCCTATTTTCAAATGATGCAAGAGACCCTGAATCAAAATATAGAATCTACCAATATACTTATGTTCATGGTGGTTATGAAAAAAGTGGACATCACTAATCTTTTGATTGATTATAAAGCTTAGAAGGTGACTTGAAATGAAGTATTTAACCACAACAAAAACATCAATGAAGATATTAAATAGTTTAATGACTTCATGGATTAAAAAATGGATCATTAATACTTGTGAATCCATGATAAAAAAAAGTCAAGTTATCCATTTCTGATAGTGTTAGCCAACTCATTTCAGTTGCCCAGTTTGTAAGTAGTGAGAAGGAACCCAGGGCTGAATTAGTGAAAAGGTGGCTGCTCAAGAAGAGTTTATTAAGAATCAAGATGATATAATCAAAGATCAAGAAAATCGTATCTTGTCCTTAGAAAACAAGAATAAGGATCAAGATATATTGTTGGAGATACATCAAGAATATCATAAGGAATTGAAGAAACTTAATGATTTTATAAAGAAATTATTGTCTAAGTAGAAGAAGGATAAATGATTTTTTCTGATGTGTTTTTGTAATCTAAACATTATTTTCGAACATTCTTTACTAATGTTTTTCATATCTTTATTTTCTTTTTGATTGTATGTTTCCTTAACCTTATATGTACATCTCATACTTCTCTATACATTTTTGAAAATCACAATGGGGGAGAATTTATTTTGAAGAAATAATTTAATGAAGACTCCAAATAGGGAGAATATATTAAGTGGGAGTATGATAAAAAAGAATAATGCCTATGTAAGGGGGAGTTTATTTTAAAGAAGAAATTTTTATCTAGGGGGAGATATTTTTTTAAGAAAGAAAACTAGATGCTAAATTTCAAGAATACGATCCTTGGGAAACATAACCCAACGGGGTGTCAGTCGTATTCATCATAAATCTCATTCAAAGTGGGAGATAATTTTTCCGTACTTATTTATCAAAGTAAATATATTCTACATTAACAAAGTTGTTTGTGCTTTCCAAAAAGGTGGAGATTTTTGTGTCAATAAGGTTTTCTTATGTCATCTTAATTCATTATGGTTTTATGTTTTGAAAATCAATAAAACTTTTTCTTATGTTCTAAATTTTACATTTCGTTATACTTACAGAATTCTCATTATGTTTACTTATAGTGATCTAATTTTGTTATACATAAAAAATTTCATTCATCTATACTTACAGATTTATCATTACATTTACTTATATATCTGTCATTAAAATTACTTATAGATTTTTCATTATGTTACCAGTGTCATACCATTTTTTATGATATCGATATTGGTACAAATGGCATGTTATTTTTATGATTCTGATACAGATACAAATGTCATACCATTTTCATGATACCGATTTTGGTACAAATGTCATACCATTGTTATGATACCGATTCTGGTAGAAATGTCATACAAATTTTATGGTACCAATAACCAAAGATAGTGATACTATTTTCTCAATCGGATTTTCATTTTCTTCAGAATCCATTTTCTTGATATTTTTATAATTCCTTAATGTATCATTCCAATATTATTGGATTCTAGGTTTTCTTATATATAACATTTAACATAAACAAAAAATTATTTCTTATACAAGAAACGATATCATACAATTTGTTACAAACAAACTGTACTATGTTTGACATGTGTCAAGGTCCCTCCAAAATTTAAGAAAAATTCGAAAATTGTAGTTGAGCCAACTGATGAGAAGTATTGCCTATAAATATAAGGTTATTTTATCAGGATAATTAAATTTTTTAGATGAATTTGATGAATGTGAAATAGTTGTGATGTGACTTATAGAGAGATAGTCTCTTAAACCTCTCAGTGGTTCATGCATATGTCATGAACAACTTGTTTAGACTTACTTTGTAAAGATTTAGATTGTGTCGATCATGTGATTCTAGATTTGGAAGACTGAGGTTCTGATTTCCTTCTAAATCAAGGGCTTATGGAGATAGCATGAAAGATACCATTCTTTGAATTTATGGCTTACTTGGGTTTGAGTAAGAAATAATTTCCTGAAAGTATAAATCAAGGATCATTTATCCATGGTTGTTAGATACAATTATTTTTGGGATAAAATAATCTGATTGTTACTTGTTTCTTATTTTAAGCTGTTTTTATTTCGCTACTATTTTATCTTTTTTAATGTTAGAAATGATAACTTTCTTATTCATTCTACTTTCATTACTCTAATTATATTAAAGATTCTATACCCTTGAAGGTAGAATCTTTATTTTGGGAAAATCAGTCTTATGATTTTATCTTAAGGTTATAAAGTCTTAGAAATGGTTTCTTTATAAGGGTTTGTGAATTTTGTTTAACTTTTTTAAACTACGATTTCTTAAAGAAAAAAGCTAACAATAAGAAATAGATTTCTATAAGGTTAATATGCATTATTTAGAAAAGTATTATACCATCTATGAAGGTTCCAATGGAATATTTAAAGTATAAAATTCACCCACCTCTTGTATTTGAGCATCTAATTATACATAATTGATACTACAGACCATCGACTATGATGCACAGTGGGGAGGCATGGTTCGATTTACCTATGGAATCATGAGAACGAGGGGTTCTTTCCCCACTGATACGCATCCTTATGATGCGACCAGAAACTATGTGGATGAGTCAGTGCCACCCAAAGTGGATAGTAATGAGGTCTGGTGATTGAAGCATCTTCTGAATTTTGTCTCCTAGGTAGATGCATGATGTTCTAGGAATTGAAGATGGTTTTACCTTGGAACATTTTGCTAATCATCTTCTTGGGATGAGAAGTGAGATGGAGATCCCCTTACTCTATCAATTGAGCATCTTGGACTGAGAACATATATATATCTAGCTACAGTATCCACTTCTTGGATCTTCGTTACTCTCCTTCCAATAGAGTTGAAGACACTCAAGTTATGCTGCATTCTTTCCCTTTATAGCTTCTCTTGTTTGGATGGTACCACTCTCTAGTTGTAGGAAGTGGAGACTCAAAGGTGGGGTCACCTCCTCACCATATCAAGATTCTTCTGTTTGGATGAGCCTAAAGTCACACTATTATTCGGTTGTGCATCACTCTTTCCATTCCTTTTTACTGTACCCTATTACATTTACATCATGAATTCATTTTTATCTCTTAGTGGCCCCCTTCACCATTTTGGGGAGTTTTACTTGGTATGTATATAATCAAACAGGCAAGGGCCTTTCCTAACAGTTGTTGTGACTTTTGGAGATGGTGAACAGATCAATCATTACTATAGAGGAGCATAGGGATACAGAAGGCATGGAATGCATACAGTGTTTATATCTTGGATATAGTAGCTGGGATGTCTCAGTGAATACTTCTCTCCAGTTGTCAGGAGGTTGGGACTGTATTATGGTTTTGGTTTGTGTTTTTACCCTTTACCTTTTAGTATTCACTACCATACCCTTGTACTATTTATAATATCATACATGTTTATGTCACTTTACATCAGTTTGGACTGTTTCAGCTTTTCTATACACTTTTGAATTCACTTGGTTGTGTTTGTGTGTATATGTTCTTAGGAAAAGACCTCGCTGAGTTTTTTGGCATATTTAGTGATTGTCTGCAACCCTAGGCCTATAGAGGCAGGCTTGGGGTAGTTGTGGCTCATGCCATAATTTGGGTTGGTTCGTGACACTTACCACCCATAATACCCTTCCAGGCCCATAAATATTTTGATTTTGAACACATCCCTCAGGTTCTCTCATGGAATCATTACATTTATCTTATTTTCGTCGACCTAAAACCCTAATTCTAAGATCACATTACCAAAAAACTTCACCTCTCAAATCTAGAAGGTGCATTTAGAAAACTTGGAATTAATATGATCATCCTCACAACTATCCAACATGATCTATAAATGCCACTCATTTTACTCTTTAGATGCATAATAGACCCATTTGTCATCCACAAATACCATGAAAAATGATTCATTGTTCTAAAGGAACGCCTTATTTATGATTTCCATCAAGAACACTGGAGCATTTATCGAGTTTAAAAGAATTTCTTAGTAGTCGAAACGGTTTTACCTACTTCGTAATGTTGTTTTATAAACATCTACCTTTATAAATTTGACTTGATGATACCAGGAACCTAGATCAGTTTTAGAGAACTACCAATCCCCCTTATGCGGGTCAAAAATCTCATCAATTTGGTGAAAGGGATACTTATTCTTGATTAGTACCTTATTCAAATTTTTATAATAAATGAACAAATGGAGAGATCCATCAGCCATTTTGAAAACAAGAACTGAAGCATCCTAATGTGAGGCACTCAATCAAATTATTCCTTTAGATCCCTAATCTTTCAGTAGACCATTAATTCTCTCAACTCGATGAGGGGAATATAGTATAATGGAAACGATATCGGCTATCCTCTAGGCCCTATGTGAATAGTGAATTTAAAATCCCGCTATGGGGGAAAACCTAAAAAATGATTTAGAAAAACATCACGGAAGTCATCCACCATGTGAGGCAGTCCACCTTCAAGAGCCCCATCATATTCATCCAACATGAGTGATTAAATCTAAAAAATAAGATTTCTCATCTTCAGAATTCGGGGTCCAACATGAGTCGATCGGGGATTCCATTCACCATGAAAAAAATGTGTGATTCCATCATGTTCCTCAAAACTCACTCACCACCTACAACTATCTATGTGTGCCTAAAAAAATCACCATCCCATCCATACTAAGGATCGTGTCAAAGTGGTCCATATCCAAATCTATAAATTCAAATTCCAAATCAACTGTAGACATTGGGAGTGGAATGGAAAAATACCTGAAAACCTTCTCTCACATCATACCAAGTGACTATACCAATTCCATCATATACAGAATACGATCAGTTGGTAACATTATCACATCAAAAAGGTAGGAAAAAATAAAATAAACTAAATCACCAGTATCAAATAAAATAATCTATAAAGATAATGTAATATGAGTGGTACCTCATATTGTCACAATCCCTACATCCAATTACACTTGAACTCAATCCACTTCATTATGTTTCCCCATCTCATTCAGAGCTTGATATTGACCACTAGCCTATAGATAAACCCTAAACTAACTCTTCCCATAAAATTATCCGACCCTACCACTATGGATTCCAATCTGAGAACCCCCTAACCTAGATGGTTCTGACAAGAATGATATACCTTTTATGCCACAGATCCTACACCACTATGATATGGGCACACCAATTTATAAAATCATTGAATGTTACCCATAATTCCCCAACTGTGATATAGTTTGGCAATATATGAGAATAGGGGTCGCATGTTCCTTGCCTTCCCACCCTGATAGAACACAACTGACCCAACAATAGAAGTCACAGTTGAAGAAGACCGAGAAGAATGTCTTGTACTACCACCCCCATACATCCCATGCTCTTCTCACTTCCTCTTATTATCAGAAGAAATATCTCTTCCCCCAAATACCACTGCACTATAGAAACCATACATTCTTTCATCATTAATCTCTACCATCACGAAATGATAGAACATCACAACATAATTTTTCACCATGAATAATAAAACATGATATCAAATATATAGATGAAATTTTATCATAATACATTGAGCCTTTATCTTATCATAGGAAACAATCTCAAGTGTGTTCCAAACTAGCTCAAAAAATAGGATAGAATATTCTGTCACAATTTGATCTCCCTAGCTATGAAAAAATTCTCTCGAGACATGGAAAAGACCAAAATATCATGACAATAATTCTCACTGATACATCCTTTAAATTTTCCAACTCATCTTCTCATTCTTCCAAATGTGTGTCATTGAGTCTCAACACAATTCACTGGGGCCTTCCAAAAAAAGATCATTTCACTCGAACTGCCTATGGATTATCAATGAACTAAATCATCATCTCTATCTTCTCAATCCTTTCCTTTACATCCTAAGGAGTAGTGATACCACTAAAAGAATGTGTCTAATATTTTGAAGAACTCTTGATCATTATTCAGACAATTACCATGTTCAAATTCTCAATCCATAGCAGGGCCAAGGCCCAATTCGTCAACAAATGCCAAGAAATCCAGAATCACGAATTCCAATTACCTCTAGTCTATTGATTTGGGATATATCCCTCCATCATATTCCCATGTATTTGTAGGATATTATTGAGGTGTAATTTTACTACAAAATCCACAACAAATAAAGTCAATAATTACAATCATCAACAATATTGGATGGAGTAGGACACTCAAGAGGGGGGGGTGAATTGAGTTTCTATAAAAATTTAAAAATGTAAAATATTTATTAAAGGACCCCAATTTAAAAACAATAAGGATAGTGAACCAAAGTAGTAGATTTATAATAGTTTTTTATGTTCAATTAATTTCTAAAATGAATTATTAAGTCTCAGTTACAACAATTTAAAATATTGATATAAAATTTTAATGTAATTTAAAAGTCCAAAAAAAAGATATAAACACTATATAAGATTTAATATTAAAGAAAAGTAATGTTATGTAGTTTGAAAATATAAAGAGATAGATAAAAAGATAACTTTAACATAGAAGATAAAAACATTAGGTTCAGTCTTAAGAAAAGATCTACTCCTCCTAACATAGAGATCACCTTCCACCAAGGAGTTTATATAAACAATGTTATCCCCACCCTGGATTGGGGTTTACAACAACACAGAAGCTGTCTATGTCAACTACTCTTCTACCATAATTTTATGTTTAGAAAAAATACAATCAGTTCACACAAACACGTCTTCCACATTTATAAGTGGGAGTCAAATGATACATAAAGATGATTGAGTGAGGATAACTTTTATCCTCCAACATTTCTCAGGAGACAGTGTGTGGTGCTGATACAGATACACACACTACTCAAAAAGTAGTAAAATTATACACATAGGAGGAGAAATAATGAGATAAGGTTCAGAATGAAATGAGTTACATGGTTGATTCTTCATAAATTCTTGTGTAAGAAAAGGTGATGCTCATGTCAACTATTTGAAAATAGTCTCCAAATAGAGTGTCGTTCATGCTTTGTTTTTAGGTTTCTAGTGAGATGATACTGTTAGATTCTTTGTTTTGATTTGTTGCTATAATCATGATATCACTCTTTGGTTCATATAAAATTCTTACTTTCTCACATTTAGAAGGATTTGCATGTATCTGTTATCTCATGCTTGGTCATGTATTTCATGCCTCCTATATCACTCTGCTCACATGCCATATTTTATTTAATCTTAGGTAATTTCTATTTGGATAATAGGGAGCATGATATCAATCATGTGAAGGTACCTAGTACCTAGTAATTCCTACTAACAGGGGTACAAAAAAAACAATTATAATATCAAAATCATTATATAACTCAAATATTACAGTTAGTATTAATTTTGAATTTAAATAATAAATGAGTAATGACTATGTTTGGAATGGTGTCACAGGAGCTGTGACCGAGGAGCAGTGACTCTACCTTTGTCTCTAAATGGTTTAATAAGGATAGTTTCATAGACATTATGAAAATATGGAAGTTTGGAATGGTGTTTGAAGAAGGGAGTCTCCAAATTTCTGAAAATTCGGGACTTGTGGGCTGATGAAACAGTGCCTAGTCCACATAAATGGTGTCTAGTCAATTTTAAAAATTCTAGGCCGGTGCTATAAGAACAGTGTATGGTCATTTTTATGATTTCTATACTTGTAGTTCGAAATAACCATGTCTCATACATTACCAAATTTTGGACTGCCTGATGCCACAATAATGTGACTCATACATTGCTGATTTTCTGACTTAACGGTGAGACCAGTGACAATGAATACATTAACCGGTGAATCGTACTTAGTAAAATATATGAAACATGCCATATAAAATAATACATAAAAAATATATGTAACACCCCAATATTCCACAATACATTTCCCTCTGAATAATGCAGTATCTTGTGTTGTATGCAACATGGAGTTTTAACACACCACGACAAATGAAACTAACCGTTATAAATAGTAATAACCCTTTTTTGAAATTATATATATTTTTTTCAATATTGAATAAATTTTTTAATTTCGAATATCCTAATTAGTTTAGGGTATATTTTTGGTACTTTTCTGAAAACTTTTAATTTTTAAAGAATAGAGCAAAATACTAAATATTAATTAAAAACAACTTTTATAATAAAAATAATTTATAGTGTTAAATTTTAAATTTGAGTATTTTTAAAGTATCATTAGATTATATTTTTATCATTTAATATAATTTATATTAGTGTATGTAATTTCATATTTAAACTTGACATAAACAAGTGTCAATCTTTTTATAGTTATTATTTCTTAAAAACACGTTTTTTGTTTTCACAACGGGAATTAATTTTAAATTAATTTCTACCACTTCTGTGTTTTAAATTTGGAAAAATGGATTCTATATTTTTACTAAATATTTCAAAATTGTGTAAATGGATAATGTTTATTTTTATAAATTATGCATAATTACATCAGTAAATATTTTATTTACAATGGTTAAAGGTTAAATCTGGTAAATAAGGGTAAAAAAAAATATTATAATAATATTAAAGTATCATAACATGTGTCCTATTTCTTTTCTTTGGTACATGTCCGACCATGGGCATCCTTGGGTCTATTTTGGGACCCCATGGAGCCACATGAGAGTGATAATGACACATTATATTAATTAATTTAATTTAATGGAAAAAATGACATAAACCTATATCTTTAAGTAAAACTATTTTTAAATGGGGTTATATAAGTTCTATTTGCTACTATAAATACTCATTAAAAATATTAAAATATTTCCAAAATAATTATATTATATATATAATTTCTAGACATTAAATAATTAAATTTATTTATGACATAATGGTGATGCAGTAATTACCTTATTAATGAAAGAATCAAAATATGGTATTATAAATTTTACAATAAATATATTTTTAAATTTTTTATGAAATCAAAAAATTTTATAGCTTAAGATTACATGATAGGGTTGATTAAATTTATTTTGTTAGAAGTCGTAAAGTTGGGATGAAATTCACAAAATCCAAATAGTGAATGATGTCAAAATTGACATAAATGACTTTTTAATGCAAATATTATATTATTACATTATATAATAGTCATGAAAATATAAGGATCTGCTAAAGAACTTATATAATGATTGGTATATCATTAATTAACCACTTTAGGTTCTCATGGCATTTTATAGTACGTTTATTAACCAATTATTATAATAATACAATAATACACGGTAAAAGATAATCAATATATCTAAGAGTTAAATCTAAAAGATAAGGTTAATATGGCGACACAAACCATTCTAAAACCTATTGGTTGAGATTTGTTTCACCCATACCCACCTTAGACTCAAAATAAATTATTTTGGAGCCATTATAAAAATAATGATTTTATTTTATAAACATATTTCAATCTTTTCCTAAGGTCCCCTCATGTCTCTTATAAAAGAGCATATACCCTTCTCTCAAAATCACACCTCAAATTCCATTTGGATCATCCAATCCATACGCAAATATCTGCCCAATTTTACTCACTTAATCTTAGAGGCCTTATTTTGATCATAAATCTGACATATGGATCTCTTTTGATCAACTTAAAAGGAAAAACCCGAAGAAGATGTAATAATTGCGCCACCCACTTTATGTTATTTTCTTATTCAACTTCCTCTTTATTTGTTGTTTCTAATATAAAATAATAAATCTAGTATTTTCTATATACTGTGATGTTATTATAAAAATGGTAGAACAATATTCATTTTTCTATCCATCATATGAATGAAAAAGTCATGATACATGCGTACGTACGGCTTACCGTCTCCACGTTGTGCTGTAGTTTGTTATTCAAACACTTCATTATTTAGATGGGTATAATAACTATTATAACTGTTTTAAATAATAAATATAACATTTTAATGATTCTTTATATATGATATATCATCAAATTACATATTATTTTACCATCAATATAATGATATTGTCGCTTGGGCGTACGTACGGAATACTGTCTCCACGAAGGTGATGAGATTCATTCCCCATCGTAATACTTCAAGAATAATTTTTAATTTATGATTAAAAATCATGTTAATAAACTTAATACGATTATGTATATGAATAAAATAAATCTTATTCATAACATACATGGCATACGTAACCGAGGATTTAAAGGAAAACATATCAGTTAACACATGAAACGATGATACTACTGAAATATTATTAATAAAGAAATATTAGAGGATCATGTATGATATCATATTTATTTATATACTTATTGAATAATTTAATAAAAAAAATTTAACTATTACACAGGAGGTCAACATACCAATGACTAAGGAAATACACAATGTGATAGTAAATTTCACAATCTCTTTATTATTCGAGATTTTTTTAACGTAAGTATCTACTGGGGCCTCATTATCATCCACATACGTGTTTTATTAAAAAAATTATTCAATTTTTTTTTAATATTTACTATAATATGGGTTAATTTCATTCGTACCCTTATTTTATCATATATTTTTTAAAGGAATATTTCCGTCATTTTACAAACAAGGCACTTTTTGACATTATTGACAAAATTAAGTTAAGAATATCATTTTTTTAACTTCTACGGCATTTGTGACTATTTTCCGTTGTTAGACCATCTTTCTGTATTCCCATACAATATTATAAGTATATTTTGAAAATAAATGTTTTCTTTTATAATTATATGAATTTTTAATGATTTCAAAATGGAAAGAGATATTTCTCTAAAAAAAATTGATTTAATATATGTCAACACCCTTTGATGATAGATTTAAAGCTTGTTGGATGTTGATATATTATTATAAAAATCTTCCATATTGTATTGAAGGTTTTGTGATATGTTGGACTGTGGATGTTTTATTTTTTCACCATTCATGGTTTATATATAAAGTATTGAGATTTCGTATGCTAGTTCTAATACGAATGTTTATGTAATGTTTAAGATTATTCATGTGAGGAATGCATTGGACTTATTAAGTGACGGGTGGATCCTGTTATAGCTCATCGATGCATTGGTAGGTCCCATGAGACAAACTATTGTCTTGGCACAAGGACATGACAAAATAATATTTGTAGTCTTGGCACAAGGCCTTGAATACATGGTAAAGAAGTTTGGAATTATGTATTCCATCATTTTGAAAGTTGCTATTGATATTGCATGTGATTATTAGACTAGTAGAATATCCATGTGAATATTTAAATGTAATTATTTGATTTTATCTTGGACATATTATACTGAAGTTTAACTTTAAAAGGCTATTTTTTAGTTTTATACATTCCCTCAAATGATTATGCTTATTTATGAAAGTTTCTATTATATTGGTATCCTTACTAAGCATCTATGATCACCCATTACATTATTTTATTTTTACCATTATGTGAAGAAGTATTTTATGGTGGAACTGCAAGGATGGATAAGGATATAAGTATGCTCAAAAGGGGACACAATGTTTTTGATGTTTTTATTTCATGATGTAATGTAAAACTTATGAATGTATCCAGTACTTCCAAGGCTACTAAACTGGTCGGTCTTTCGAGACATGATTCCTTGTATCATGAAAATATTAAGTAATAATGCACTAACTCTAGGTAACTAGGGTCAGGACATTATAGTTGGAATAAGAGTATGTTTAGTACAAACCTTGGAAGCGAGATTTGTAAAAACTTTGATTAGATAACATTATCCTAAGACAGACTTTGAGGATTAGTATAGATGAAATTCTTAGAATTTTGGTAATGTGGAGATTTTGTAAGTATTCCAAGGAATACATACCTATCTGGATACGAGCAGGTAGAAGCGGCTCTGGCCCAGATGTACCTAGGGTTATAACCTGAAGACACCGCTTTGAGCTTGACAGGAACAGGAACCGGTGCAAGACAATGGGCCTTGTGGCACTCTTGGTTACGACACTCCCATGGTATATGCTTACCATAATTCTCATTTTCATTACAAACCATTATGAAGGTTTTATGAGTATATACTTCCTTAAGGAAAACATTTTTATGATTATGGATTATATATATAAATTGTTCAATTTCTGTTAAAAGTTTTACAAGATTGGAATTATGTATTGTGATTCATAAACTAATATAGAGTATGCCTTTGTTTATAAATGACACCTAGTGGAAGGAATGGAAACTATATGAACCAATGTAATCCATGTAGGTATTTCTCTCAAACTCAAGATTAGCATAGTGGATCTGGTGATGAAACTAGTGTTGATCATCTTATCCCCATACTAGGACAACTCACTCAGGTTATGAATAATAACCTTACCTATATGGAGCACCCTAATCCACAATTTAGATGATCAATGTTAGAACTCTTCATGTGGAAACAACCACCAAAATTAAATTGGAGTACAAATCCATTAGTAGTTGAGAAAATGGATAAGTTCTTTTGAGAAAATATTTCATGCTTTGGGTAGTAGCGAAAGGGAAAAAGTTTTCATCACAGTTTATCATCTCAAGAGATATGCAGATCAATGGTGGTCATTAATCCAAAACACAAAGGAAGATGAAGAAGTATCAAACATGGAATGGAGGGAGTTTAAAGTGGTTATCTTAGAAAATGCTTTCCGCGTGACTATCAAGCAGATTTGGAAAGAAAATTTCCGAGTCTGAGGAAAAAGGAGGATGCGAATGTCACAAATTATGAGGATAACTTTACAAGGGTAGCAAGGCATAAAGAGAATTATATACATAACCCAATGACTATGATTGATCTATTCTTTGATAGTATAAATCCATTTATCCATGGAGCAATAGTCTCACAATTATTCTCATCGTACAAAGATATTGTCTCATGTGCTATCAAGGGAGAAAAAGAATTCTCTATGTCTTATGACTGAAAAGTAGGGGAAGAGAAGTTGCGTTCTGCTGAACACTATGAAAATGGAAATAAGGGGAAGAAGGGAAAAGATGAATATCCATCCTATGGTAAATTTGGGAAGAAACACTACGGTACTTTCCTAAAGGGAATGTGAGTCTATTACAAGTCTGAGGAAAAAGGCCACCAAGCTCGTGATTTCAAGGGGAAGAAAGAGGCTGTCAATGTTGAATGCTATAATTGTAGAGAAAAGGGGCATTATTCAAATTAATGTTCTAAGTTACAAGGGAACATCACTCAGAAAAGGGCAAGGGAGAAAGGATAATCTTATTCGATCACTACTACTGACGTTGAAGCTCCGAAATATGTGGTGGCATGTAATTAAATGGTTTCCTCAAGTTTAGCCAATTATTTATTTGATTCTAGATCATATCATTGTTTCATATCTTCCCATTTTTCTAAAATAAAAATTATATTTTCAATTAATCTTAACAATGGAGTTGTTAGTCAAAGCAGATAAGAAAAGTGTCATCGTAACAAATTTTGGTGTATTAGTTCTCATTAGAGCATATAAATGTTTTTTATGTGCTGATCTCATCTTCATACCCAAGATTGAATATGAGATAATCCTTGGTATGGATTGACTTTCAGACCATGATGCAAAAATTTAATGTAAGAAAAAATAAGTTACACTTTTTGATGATTAAAAGTGTACCTTATCTTTAGAGCAAAAAATTCACCAGCTGATTCTTATCTAGATCCACCCCTAGTAGCTCTACTAAATTAAATTATTGGGGCGGATGAGAATGAAATAACTATGGGCGAGGAAAATAATGTTCAAATAGAGGACGTGCCTATTGTGAAATAATATATTGATGTGTTTCCAGGGGACTTACCTGGACATCCTCCAGAGTGAGAAATTGAGATTTCCATTGATTTAATTATGGGGTTAAGGGCCATATCTCAGACCCCTATTAGATTGGAAACTACGGAATTAGTGGAACAAATGAAAAAACAAGATTAATTTAGTAATAACAGATTTATTCGCCCTAGTTTTTTCTGTGGGGACACCATGTACCTTTTGTTAAGAAGAAAGATGGATCTATGAGGTTGTGCATTAACTACACGGAGATCAATGTTATAACAATAAAGAACAAGTATACCCTACCACTCATTGATGATTTATTCGACCAAGTTCAAGGAGATCAATATTTTTTAAAGATTTACCTTCGATCTGGATATCATTAGTTGTGTGTGAAGAAGGAAGATATTCCAAAAATGGCATTTTGAGCATGGTATGGGCAATATGAGTTTATAGTAATGCCTTTTGGATTGACTAATGGACCCTCTCTATTCATGGATCAAATGAATAGATTTTTCAAGGAATATCATGATGACATTTTAGTGGTATTTATTGATGATATTATGATATACTGAAAAATCTACGAAGATCATGAAAATCTCTGGCGCATTATCCTAAGGACTCTTAAAAAATGAATTATATGAGAAATTTTGCAAGTGTGAATTTCGTATTCAAGAGATTAATTTTCTAGTCCATATTTTCTTTAAGGATGGAATTTTTGATGTTCCTTTAAAGAATAAGGCAATCCATGAATGGCCCACACCGATGAGTATAACATAGGTATGTAATTTTATTGGTTTAGCATGTTATTATCAACATTTTGTCCAGAATTTTTCCCGTTTGGATAACCCATTAACCAAGCTCACTTGTGAAGGGGTTAAATTAGTTTGTAAAAAAGAGTTTGAATAATGTTTTTAAGAAGTAAAGAGAATATTAGTTAATGATTCTATCTTGACTCAGCCATCGGGGAATGATGGGTTTGTTATTTATAGTGATGCTTTTAAAAAAAGCACTTGGTTGTGTCTTTATCTAGAATGGTAGAGTTATTTCCTATGTATCACGACAGCTAAAAATATATGAGAAAAACTTTAGTACTAATGATCTTGAGTTATCAGCTGTAATTTTTTATATTGAAATATGGAGACACTCTCTCCATGGTGAAAAATGTGAGATTTATACTAATCACAAGAGTTTGAAGTATATTTTCTTGCAGAAAGAACTCAACATGAGGCAAATTGGATGGCTTGAACTACTCAACGATTATGATTTCATAATACACTACCACCTGTGGATGGAAAATAAGGCTGTATATACTTTGTGTAGAATAGATCATGGATTTTTGTACAAGATTAGAGTTTAAAGGGATCCTATTTTCATGGATCTTATAATGATGGAAATGGGAATAACCATGGAATGTGAAACATCAATACTATTTCAAATGGATGCCAAACCATCTTTACTAGAAAGGATAAAAAGTTCTAATACTGATGATGAGGATTTTCAAAAGAAGATTAATGTTGTGAATGATGGTAGATTGAGTGACTTCATATATAAAGATGAAATTTTTAAATTTGGGAAGAGAGTTTGCATTCTTAAAAACCTGATCTAAAAAGGGAATTGTTTGATGATTCTCATAGCTCCAATTTTTATATAAACCCTAGTAGCACCATGATGTATAGATATTTGAAAGACCATTTTTTGTGGGACAACATGAATAGGGAGATTTCTGATTTTTTGTCAAGATGTATGGTTTGTCAACAAGTGAAAGATTGAAGGCAACAACCTGGAGGAGTCACGCAGCCTCTTCATATACCTGAGTGTAAATGGGATAATATTATGATGGACTTTGTCATGGGTATACCAAAGAATCCTAGAAGGAATGATGAAATATGGGTCATTATTGATCTTATAACCAAGTAAGCTCATTTTCTTGCTATAAGAGAATATTTACCACTCGAATGTATGAAAAGACTATATATTAATGAATTTTTAAGTCTTCATGGAATACCCCTATTGATTGTTTTTTATTGTGATCCCCGTTTAACATCATGATTTTGGAAAAGTCTTCAGAAATCCCTAGATACAAAAACTTCGTTTGAGCACTACCTACCACCCTCAAACCGTTGGACAATCAGAACAATCTATTCAATCCTTAGAAGACATGTTGAGATCTTGCTCACTTGACTTTCATGGTATGTGGGATCAATATTTACCTCTGGTAGAATTTTTTTATAACAATAGCTTCCAATCAAGTATTTAGATAACACCATATGAAGCATTTTAGGGAAGAGATTTTGCACACCAAATTTTTGGGATGATGTTGGTGAAAGAAAACTCATAGGCCCAGAACTTGTTGAGGAAACAATAAAAAAATTGAAGATTATCCAAACCCACATTAAAGAAGCTCAAAGTAGGCAAAAGAGCTATGTTGATAACCGAAGGAAGGATTTGGAATTTCAAGTATGAGATCATGTTTTCATGAAGGTATCTCTATTGAAGTGTCTTATACGTTTCAGTAAGAAGGGTAAATTGTGTCCCAGGTAAAACGGACATTTCGAAATTCTAGAATGAAATGGAGTTGTAGCTTATCATTTGGAAATGTCTCAAAGTCTAATCAAAGTTCATTATGTGTTCCACATATCACTATTGAGAAACTACATGCATGACTCAATGCATGTACTCACCTATGATGAAATAAAATTAAAACTCGATCTTTCTTATTGTGAAGAGACTATCAAAATTCATGATACGAGAGAACATGTGCTAAGAAAAACTAGACAACTCATCTAGTACAAGTTCTATGGAGAAACCATAAGATTAAAGAGGAAATGTAGGAACTCAAGGAACTTATGATG
Source organism: Viscum album (assembly GCA_963277665.1). NCBI lineage: Eukaryota > Viridiplantae > Streptophyta > Magnoliopsida > Santalales > Viscaceae > Viscum > Viscum album. The sequence continues at coordinate 471,439,364 of OY728141.1, read as the reverse complement.
AAGAATAAACCAAATATTTTTATGATGTAATATTCTAGAAAGATCAAGGAAGAAATTATTTTAAGGGAGAGAGAATGTAACATCTCAAGCTTCCATGATACGTTTCCCTTTGAATAATGTAGTAGCTTGAGTTGTACTCAAATTGGAGTTTTAACACACCATGACCATTCCAACTAGCCTTTATAAATAGTAATAACCACTTTTTAGATTTTTATAAATTTTATTTTTCAAAATGGACATCATTTCTGAATTTTCCTTAGGGTGAATTTTTGGTAATTTTCTGAAAACTTTCAATTTTTTATGAATAATGAAAAGTACTAAATTTTAATTAGAAACAAATTTTTTAATCAAAATAATTTATAGTGTCAAATTATACATTTGAGTGGTTTTAAAAAATAATCAGATAATTTTTTCATCATTTAATATAATTTAGGCCACTGTATGTAATTTAACATTTAAACTGGACATAAACAAGTGTCAATCTTTTGATATTTATTATTTCTTAAAAATATGCTTATTGTGTTGACAACATGAATTAATTTTAAATTAATTATTTCCACTACTGTGTTTTGAATTTGGAAAAATGGATTCCATATTTGGAATCATATGTTCAAAATTGTGTTAATTGGTAACTTTTATTTTTAGACATTATGAATAATAACTTCGGTAAATATTTTATTTACCATGGTTAAAGGGTAAATCCGGTAAATAAGGGTAAAACCTAATAATATAATAATATCAAATTACACTAACATGTTTCCTATTCCTATTTATGGACAAATTTATTACCATGGTAATCCTTGGGTCGATTTTGAGATCCCATGGAGCCACGTGATAGTGATAATGACACTTTATATTAATTAATTTAAAGTAAAGGCAAAAATGACATAAACATATATCTTTTAGTAAAAAAAAATTAAATTGGGTTATATAAGTTATCATTTCGACTATAAAAACTCATTAGGGAGATAAAATTATTTCCTACATAATTTTATTTTATTTATAATTTATAGAAATTAAATAAGTAAATTTTATTTATGACGCATTGGTGATGTAGTAATTACCTTATTGATGAAAGAATTAAATAAATAGTATTATAAATATTAAAATAAATATAATTTCAATTTATTTATGAAAACCACGATTTTTATAGGTGAATATGACATGTTATGGTTGATTTAATGTATTTTATTTTAAGTAATCAAGTTGTGATGACTTTCACAAAAACCAAATACTAAATAGTGTCAAAATTGACATAAATGAGTTTTTAAAACAAATACTATATTATTATATTATATAATAGTCCTAAAAATCTAAATATATGACAAAGAACTTATATAATGATAGGTATATCATTTATGAACTACATGTGGTTCTATTTTAATTTTATAGTAAGTTTATTAACTCGTTATTATAATAATATAAGAATACATGGTAAAAGTTAAACTATTTAACTAAGAGGTAAAACTAAATGATAAGGTTAATATGGTGACCCAAACCTGCCAAAAACCTATTTTTTGAGTTTATTTCGACCCATACCCACCTTATCTAGGAAATAAATCCTTTGGGTTCTATTAGAAACCGAAAATTATTTTATTATAAGATAATATTTCAATCATTTCATAAGGTGCCCCTGAACTCTCTTATAAAAGGGCACTTCCCCTTATCTCAAAATCACACCTCCGTAGCCATTTTTCTCGACCAACCCCTGCCCAAATATCTTCGCAATTTTCCTCAATTTATCCTAGAGGCCTTAGTTTGATCATAAAGCTATTCTAAGGATCCCTTTTGTCAACTCAAATGGAAACACCCGAGTAAGAGGTAATAATTTCACCACCCTCTTTCAAGTTCTTTTATTCTTCCACTTCCTCTTTCTTTGTCATTTCTATTCTAAAATAATAACTCCAATAACTTCTATATACTGTTATTTTATTATAAAAATTGTACAACAATATTCATTATTCAATCCAACATATGAATGACCAAGTCACCATACGTGTGTACGTACGACTTACCATATCCACGTCGTGGTGTTGTTTATTATTCAAACACTTAATTATTTGGATGGGTATAAAAATGAGTATAACAGATTTCAAAAATAAATATAACATGTTAATGATTCTGTATATAGAATAAACCATTCAATTACATATGATTTCATGATCAATATAATGAAATTTTCCCTCATTCTTACGTATGGATTATTATAACCACGAACGCGATGAGATTCATCCCCATCATAATCATTCAAGAATAATTTTAATTTTATGATTAAAAATAGTTTCTAAGAACCTATTTTCATTGTGGATATTAATAAAATACATACTATCAAAAAAAACATGGCTTATGTGACGGATAATATAAAGGAAAACGGATCTGTTAACACTCGAAACGATAATACTACTGAAATATTATTAATAAAACAATATTAGAGGATCATATATGATATCATATTTATGACTATTGTTGTTTTATAATTTAATAACAATGTTTAAACTATTATATAGGAGGTTAACATACCATTACTTATGGAAATGTAAAAGGTAATGGTTAATTTCACAATCTATTTACTATCTGAGGTTGCTTTTACGTAAGTATCTACTGGGACCTCCTTATCATCCAAATCTGTATTTTCATTAAAATGAATTTCAAATCGTTTTTAATATTTACTATACTATGGGTCAAATTAATTTATACCCTTATTTTACCATATATGTTCTGAAAGGAATCTTTCCATCATTTCCCAAATAAATAAATTTATGACCTTTTTGAAAAAATTATTGTAAGAATGCATTTTTTTAACTTATACAACGGGTGTGGATATTTTCCACTGTTTTATCATCCTTGAAGCTTCCTATTCAATATAATAATAATATTTTCAAAATAAATGTTTTATTTTATAATTATATGACTGTTAAATGATTTCAAAATAGATGAAATATTTCTCTAAAAAGGTATTGATTTCACCTATGTCAACATCCTTTGATGGATTTTAAACTCGTTTGAAGTTGATTTATTATCATACAAAAAATACATATTGTATTCATGTTTTTGTGATATTTTACTATGGATGTGTTATTTTTACACCATTCATGGTTTATGGATAACGTATTGTCATTTTTTATGCTAGTTTTAATACGAATGTTTATGTTATATTTAATCTATTTCATATGAGCAAAGCATTGGACATAGTAAGTAACGGGTGGAGCCTGCTATAACTCCTCGATGCATCGGTAGGTATCATGAGAAAAACTAGTATATTGGCATAAGGACTTGATAAAATATTATTTTTAGTCTTGGAGCATGGCCTTAACTATATTCTTATGAAGTCTGGCATTTTGAATTCTATTATTATGAAGGTGAAAATGGATATTGCAAGTGATTATAACACTAGTAGAATATCCATGTGAATAAGTAAATGTAATTATTTTATTTTATCTTTTCCCTATTATGCTGATGTTTATTTTTAAAAGGATTTTTGTTTTAATTTTATACATTGCCTTTAATGTTTATACTTATTTAAGAATGCTTCATTTATATTGTTATCTTTACTGATCATCTGAGCTCACCCCTTTCTATGTTTTATTTTTCCCAGGATGTGAAGAAGTATTTTATGGTAGACTTGAAATGATAGGATAAGGATATTAGTTTTTTTAAAAGGGGAAAAAATGTTGTTTATATTTTTATTTCATGATGTAATGTAAAAATTATGAATGTATCTTGTAATTCTATGGCTACTAAACTGATCGGTCTTACAGGACATGATTCCTTGTATCATGTTAATTTTATGTAATAATGAACTAACTTTGGGTAACTGGGGTAGGGGTGTTACAATATATTTTGATTATAAATAGGCCAAATGAAACATCCAAATACAATATATGATGATTATACAGGATTACACATGATTTTTGAGCATTAAAAAAAGAGGAGTCTAACAATATCTTCCATTTTATGATAAAAAATCAGGGAATTTACAATCCATACATAATGACCACAATAATGGATAAATATTTTTCTTATCATATCAAAAAGATTATGTAAAATGAATACATAAAAATATATCAATCAAATTTAGCATAGAAATAATAATATCAATGAAATCCAATATAGTATCAAATAATATATATGAAATATCTAAGATCATAATCATATGTTAGTATGAGAGATTATATTTTTAGTAGCATCATATAGTAGAGAATATTAATACAATAAATATTGTTAGGTGAGTTAGATGACCTCTAAGAGTTCCCCACCTTTAGTTATTATCAGAAAGAATGCAAGGAAAGGAAAATTATAAATAATCACAAAAGTTCATCAATAATCTAATAAAAGAGTGAAAAAATTTCATTCAACACATCAATATATTAAAATCCGAAAATGTACATCATAGCCCTATAAAAAATCATCCAATCACTTTGGATCTAATTACACCATCTCTTTACCCTTATGAGACACACTATGTGAAAAAGCAGTAGGTGCTGAAGTGGTAGCAATGTAAGGGATAGATCCCGTAGAGAGTAATGGTAGAGGAATCCCTTCAATAATAGAATGTGAAAGGCATGGTATGGGGGAAGACTGAGGTAAAGGATCGTCAGTAAGGACTGGTCTAATCTAGCTCAGAGCATGTGCATGGGTCATGGTAATAGGTGCAACAGATGTAGAGGTAGAAGGAATTGGGCTAGGTCTAAGAGGGATAAATGATGGAGAAATAATTTTTCTTCTATGATAAAGTAGATAATGATTCAAATTAATTAATATTCCCATTATTACTTCACCACCATACTCTATATCTTTCTCAAAATCATCCTTGTTTTCGATGAACCTATCAAAGGTATTAGAAAATTTTGTTTACTGTTTGACTTGCTCTGTGAATGACTGAGTCACTAAATGTATATTAAAATTCTATACTAAATAAAGGAAATTATTTTTAAGCTGGTTCATGGTGTATATCATTTTAAAATAGTAGTCCACTTTCTTGGATATTTCATCTTGAGAATCAGTGGTAGGTTTGTTGTTAGATCTAACCACGTCAGGCAGATGATCATTTTGATTTTGAATCGTACCATGGATTTCAAAATCAGAACAACCAGTCGAATCTCGATGCTCTTCATGAATCATTAATCTGATAAAATCACTATCCAATGGCTGAGTGGTTTGGGAATTAGCGGATTGAGTTGGAGCATCTTAGGAGATGGTGTTTATCATTTTAAAAACCATCTCTAATGATCCTTTATATTAATCATTCAATCGATTTATTAAAAAAAATCCCAAGCATTTTATTGGTTTGTTTTTTGTTATTTATGACCAGTTCTTTAACCACTAAAATAAAATTTGGTTGAATCTAAGATACACCCTTTTATAATAGCATGTGAGCATCAGTCATATTTGGACTATCAATGGGAGCTGATGTAAGACCATCTTGAAAATCCTTCCTCATCCCCTCAACCAATAATTTTTTGGACATCAAGTCATCACTTAGATGTATATGTTCAAGCCTTTATTATTGTATTTTATGAATCATTTTGTGTTGAGTTTTCTATATTTACTTTTTTATAAGAATTCCAGCCTCCCATTCAAAGGGGTATGTCACAGGAGGAAACTGTGACATCATAATCTTTCCAATTCCATATAATATATTTCTTCCAAAAGATTTTAAATCTTTATTACTCACATAGTTTGGGGTTTCTTATGCAGGAGCAGAAATAGGTACTGGATCTTGAGAAAAAATCATTTCTTTAGATGTGGTGGGTTTGAGTTGAAGCACTGTTGAATGATCCATTTCTTTTTCGGATGATCTCTGAGAGAAATAAATATTAAAATAGTTTAGAAAATTGTACCAGACATAAACTAAACATGGATCAAGAGGATTTTAATTTTCAATCCTCTCCAGATCTAGGTTTTTCTCCCCTTCACATATGCTTACCTTGGGGAATTATGTGATTCCATCACCTAAACTCTTCCCACATATTCTATCATCTCTTGATGCATTATATTCTCAACTAAATTTCCTTCTAATTTAACAACATTTTCAATACTCTTTCCATTAGGTAATGAGACTCCACATTCATGGTATTTATCAAAATTATATCCATTACCCTCACTTTGTTTTTTTCCTTACTCTTTAACCTTATTTTATATTCTTCATCTTAATATAAATTATCTATTCCTTCTATAATTTCTTATACTTGTTTCTCATTATCAACAACTTCTTCCACAATCGCTTCTTCCACATCAGAAAATTTACCCTTAGCTACATTTTCAACACTTTCATCATGATTATCATCATTTCCTTCTCTATCAGAAAAATTCTCTTCTTCAACATAAGCTTTAATTTCCCCATCAGACTAATTTACTACCTAATCTAGTTCCAAACTAGGATAGTAATTTCCATGGGTCTCAAAGGATGTTCAATGTGATTAAAAAACTAAAACATATTATTATTTTCTTCAACCCAAGTCATTTTCCATGGATTCTAATTGATTTTAAATACATTTTATATCTACTTATACAAACAAAACTCATAATCCTCAATAGTTTCTTTATTTTCTCTTATAAATACTTTGGCTTGTATCATTATAGAGATAAACCTTGAATATAATAGGGAAGTGTATCTGGAGGTGTTTTTTTTATCATATCACACATATGAAGGACAATATATCTAACCAAGTTTATCTTATGACCATTTTTTCGGAGATGTAACAATATCACATTTTTATATTTCAAGGTATAAAAAGAAATATTCCGTAGAGAGATAAGGTTATGAATGAACTTAAATAGAAATATGGTTTCTTCTTCCAACTCAGTAGCAATGGGTCTTCTCCACTATCCACCTCCTGTTAAATCACCCAAAGCCTCTTCTAGGATAAACATATCACTTGGAGGTAGATTTCCACCATGATGATCCACAAATATACCTTTATATTTTAATTTAATAAACAAATCTCAAAACCTCGAAGAGAATGAAAATATTTTTCTATTTACCCAAATAATGGCCACAAAATCATCTTTGGCATGGAACAAAAATTCAACATACTGATAAAACTCGAAAAAAACATTCAGGTATAAGGGACTCTTTTCATTGGTATACCATTCTAGCCATACTTTCACTTCCAATACCCTATGTACAAGTTACATAAACAAAAAAATACAATATGAAATAACATCCATTTTTTTAATAACTAATCTATTTGCGATACTAGGTTCCTCCAGCATTTTGATCAGAGCATTTTTCAATTTCTTCAAATATCGGCATTTTTCTGGGGTCGAAGAATTTGGAAATTTCAATCTCGCAATTCCCAATATGAAAAGAGAGTTCTAAAAATAAATAATGGTTCACGAGATAGGAGGTTAAGTTTAAGGAGTCAAGAGTATGAGAGAATTGAGATGTGACATGGATTGATGAGGTTATATCATATAGTTATTTTAATATCGTAATTTTAAAATGTGGTATAAAATAAACTGAAATAAAATAATTAAATCCAATATGTATAGAAAATACTAAGTATAAAATTGTGAGTCCTTAAAGAGGTCTTTCAACGGTGTAATCACACCGGTGTAATATTAAACAGTGATACATAAACCGATGAGACCACAGATAGTGAGACAGAACCCAATTTCTCAAAATTGATCATACCTAATTCAATGTGATGAATCTCATTCTTTCATAATTTAATGTGTTGAAAAAAATATCGGCAATATGATGTTCTATGCCAATGAATTATAAAGTAATATCACCTTTTTGATAATGATATCTCAAAAAGGGATTTATTAAATAAATATGTTTTGTTCATGAATGGGAAAATGGGTTCTTTGAAATTTTGATAGCACTTTTTTTAACACAGTTTATAGGTACATGTCTAAATTGATATAAATAATCTAGAAAAGTGTGTTTCATCCAATGAATCTAATCACCTAAATTAAAAGAAGCTATGTATTCAGCTTCAGTATTAGATAGTGAAATATTGTTTTTCTTTTTTACTACACCATAATACTAGAGACACTCCCAAAATGAGACACATTCTAGACGTTATTTTTCTGTCAAACTTTCGACCACCAAAATCGGTATTAGAATAACTAATTATGTCTAATTTTTATCCTCTAGGATAGAGTAGTTCTATGTTGGTAGTATGGTTCAGGTATTTGGAAATTCATTTAATAGCAAGAACATGTGACTCTTTAGGATTTGCTTGAAAAGAAGAAAACATACATACAAAAAACCTAATATCATGCGAATAAGAAATCTATTTGTGTAGACTTCCAATCATCCCACTATAGTTTGTTTGATCCACAAACATTCCTTTTTCATCCAGATCCAATTTACAGGTGGTACTCATTGGAGAATCATACCCTTTTTTACTATGAAATCCAAACCTTTTTAAAAGTTTATTTGTTTATTTACATCAATTTAAAATAATACCATCATTATTTTGAAAAAATTAATATCTAAGAAGAACGTTATGTTCACTCATTAAACTCATTTCAAACCCATTTTGCATTATTTATTAAAAATCAATACTAGAAAATGTTTTGATAATCCAAATATTATATAATATACTTTTATTTGAACTACAAATACATCATTGTAAATTATTTTTATAAAAATAGTAGGATCAGATATACCTTTGGAGAATCCTTTAAAAATAAGAAATGTTTTGAGCCTATAATTCCAAGCTCGTTGAGCCTTTTTTAGATCATGTAATGCCTTTTTTAACTTAAAACATTATTTTGAAAATGAGCGTATGTAAAACATGGGAGTTTTTCCAAAAAAATATCCTTATCTATATACCCATTTAGGAATGTAATTTTTCCATCCATTTTGTAACATCCCGGACCCGGGTGCCACGCAACGGGTGCCCCGAGCCCGGTTCGCCACGTGACCTCAAGCGCATTTCCCTAAACGCCAGAGGCTGCCAACTAGTAGCGAGGGCCCAGGTATGATAGTGGGGAAACAATACCCTCATTTATCAAAGTGTAGCACAGTGGAATTTAAATCAAACATACAACAAATAGTGGAAGCAATAATACATACACAACTGAAATAACCAACAAAAATGGATATAAGAAATGATGATACGTGTCTCAAGCCCTATGAAAACAGCCAGAACATGTTATACATGAATACAGTATAACAAAAGAAGAGTACAACAAAACAAATCAAAACATGTGGCAGTGGCATTGCGAGCCTAGGCTCGGTCCCATGCCCTCTTACTCCTCAGCAACATTCATGTACCTGTACAGGGACTCTTTCCCCTATCTACACCTGCAGAAACATAATCTGTTTGGGCCGAAAAGCATGACCCAAATAGGGTGTGAGAAATATATCTTAGTAGGCATCCACCAAAGGCCCGTGCCCAACTATGTGTAAGCATAAAACAACTGTGAGCAATTGTAATATGCAATAAAGTAATTAGTACTGACAAGTAAGTAACTTAACAATTAAATTTACATTTTTTTATTCATTAAATTCATTATACACTAGAAATCACCACAATGATTTCTAAATAAACAGTACATGTCCTCAGACTAGAAAAACCTTACCCTCGGGTAAGCAGAATCCAACCCGCAGGTATAGCCCTCAGGCGTAATGGAAATTACCCTCGGGTGTAGGAAGTGTCGCCCTCAGGCACAGAAGTCAAGCCCTCAGACACGAAAGGTTGCCCTCGGGCGAAATAACTACAGCCCTCAGGCTATATAATGTAGTACCCAGAGGCTAATCACAACAACACCCTCAGGCTAAAAAGGAAACCGGGCCATGCCCAACATTTCAAATGCAGTAAATAAGCAATTTCTCTCAAGGGAATTCTATAATTAATACATTAAAGGCATACCCTCGGGTATCCTGGCCAAACGGCTAAACAGTGGAACACACCCCCGGGGTGGTTCCGGATCCAAAAAATGATCCCAACCAGCATTTTAATATCAGATTTAGATACCTAATCAATTCTAGGTGTTTATATATAGCAAAGACCTCATCCACACGACACGCCAATATGGGTCCGTGGCACAAAACTGCACAAAACACATGATAGTTTGTAAAACAAAACACCAAGCCACCAACCTTATACGCCAACGAACGTTATAGCTGAACGCCGACTCTAGAAACGCCCAAGAACGGTGTAGATCTGACGAAGAACAAAACCCAAACAAACATAAATAAATCCTGTTTGGAGAAGAATTGGTAAGAACCAGCCAAGGAGGTGGAAGCCCTTACACGTGCGGTTCCAACGAGATCCTTTGAGGCTAAAACTGATTCCAAACGAACACCTAGTGGATCTTTAAAGGTCTGGCCTCCTCCTTTGGCTCCAAATTGGCTCAAATGTCTCCTCTGTCAAATGAGGAGGCTACTGCCTAGTTTAAGCTGAAAAAACAAAGTACACGACGTGTAATTCTGAGTACACAACATGTACTTTTTTTAGTTAACTGTTCCTATGGCGGCACCGCTGCACTGTTCATTCGTCGACATGAGTACACGGAATGTACTCCCGAGTACACGGCCTATAATGTCACCCAGCTGGCGGCTGCTCCACCACCTTACTGTTTAAGCCTGCGGACTGACTACACGGTGTGTAAGGTATCACTACACGGTGTGTAGTCGGTTCCTACACCCCTCGTCGCTGACAAGGCTACACACCCCGTGTACCCATTCCACACGGCTAAAAGTACACGGTGTGTGGAAAAGTACACGGCGTGTAGTTCCAAAATTTAGGATCTTTCTCCAAATTCCATATTTTCTCAAAAACACTTAAGGAAAAGGAAAAAGAAGATGCCCGTACCTCCAAAAATAAGAACTGGGTTCTTATAAACTTCCACCATTATAGAAATTCGTCCCCGAATTGCCCTTCCAAGGGTGGCGAAGAATAAGCTCAGAACAGCTCTGGCCACTGAGCATGTACATTGGCTTCCCGCTCTCAGGTCTCGTCCTGCACTCGGCCATGCTTCTATAGCACCCGTACGAGAGGAACTAACCGGCCTCAGAGAACCTTCGTGCTCTTTTCAATGATACGAATCAGATGCTCCTCAAAGGACGCATCTGCCTCTAGCACAACGTCCTCAGGATGAAAGACGTCAGACAGGTCTGAATGATAGCGACGCAACTGAGACATGTGGAAGATGTCGTGCATGGCTCGGTACCGTTGCAGTAACTGCAACCGATATGCAACCATCCAGACTCTCTGCAGAATCTCGAATGTCCCCACATACCTTAGTGAAAGCTTACCCTGTCTCCTGATCCGTTTGTGTCCCAGCCTCGGCGAAACACATAGAAAAACCTGATCCTCGACCAGGAACTCCAACAGTCGTCTACGGTGATAAGCATAAGATTTCTGATGAGACTGCGCAGTAGCCATCCGCTTCCGAATCAACTGGACCTACTCAGATGTCTCCTAATCGAGTTGTGGTCCCAATAAAGCTGCCTCACCTGCCTCTACCCAGCACAAAGGTGATCGGCATGGCCTACCATTTAAAGCCACGTATGGTGCTATCTCAATAGTCACCTGAAAACTATTGTTTTAGGCAAACTCGACTAAGGGTATATGCATCTCCAAAGAGCCTCCAATGTCTAGGACACATGAACGAAGTATGTCCTCAAGAACCTGTATCATACGCTCTGACTGGCCATCTGTCTGAGGGTGGTATGCCATGCTCAGAAGCACCTGTGTACCCAGTGCCCTCTGAAAACTCTGCCAGAAACGATATGTAAAGTGGGCGTCCCTATTAGAAACGATAGAACAAGGAACCCCATGAAGATGTACGATCTTTCGTATATACAGTCTTCTGATATCGTCCACACCGAAGGTCTCCTTTATCGGAAAGAAGTGAGCTACCTTCTTGAGTCTGTACACAACAACCCACATGGCATCATTACCACAAGGTGACCTCGACAATCCCGTCACGAAATCCATCGCGACATCATCCCATTTCCAATCTGGAATGGGTAACTTCTGTAACAACCCAGCTGGTCTCTGATGCTCTGCCTTCACCTGTTGACAGGTGGAACACCTCGTAACAAAACCATATATCTCTATCTTCATACCCGGCCAACAGTACTGATTCCACAAGTCACGATACATCTTGGTAACCCCGGGATGAACTACCCAAGTCGAAGCATGAAACTCCCACATCACCTCCTCACGTATATACCATGTAACCCACACTCTTCCATGGAAACGCATGACCTCATCATCACCTATCGTCAAACTGGGAGGAGGGTCCTCACATGCCACTGAATCCCATAGACCTAGGCCTTCTGAATCTGATAGCTGCGTTATCCTCACTCTGTCCCATAGGGTAGAAGTCACAGCTAACGAGGAAAGATAAGTCTTCCCCTGACTTTCATGCACCTCCAGATGCATCTCGGAGAACAAGGCCATGAGATCCCACTCACCACTGGCCTCATTGACCGCCTGTATCTGAGTCTTCCTACTCAGTGAATCGGCTACTGCATTACCTTTACCAGGTGTATAGGCAAGCTCAAAATTGAAGGACTTTAGGTACTCGACCCACCCCCTCTACCTCAGATTATGGTCACACTGAGTAAATATATACTTGAGGCTTTTGTGGTCAGTAAAAACCAGAAAATTCTCCCCCAATAGATAATGTCTCCAATAGCACAACGCATGAACAACTGGAGCCAACTCAAGATCATACGTTGGGTAATTCCTCTCATGTGGCCTCAACTGCTGAGACCCGTACGCAACAACTCGGACAGCCTGCATCAAAAATGCTACCATCCCAATCCCTGATGCATCACAGTAAACTGTATAGCTTTTTCCCTGTTTTGGGAGTATCTGGATCGGTGCTGAATTCAACCTTCCTTTCAGGTCTTGAAAAGCTGTGTCACAAGCTTCTGACCAAACAAACTTCACACCCTTCTTAGTCAGTCCCGTCAATGGTGTTTCTAAGTGGGAGAAGTCTTGTATGAAGCGTCTGTAGTAACCAGCCAGTCCTAAGAAACTCTGTATCTCAAACACGTTCTTAGCCTGCTCCTAGGAAACTACTGCTCTCACCTTCTCTAGGTCTACTAAAACTCCTGCCTATGAGATGATATGACCCAGGAAGTGAATCTGGTCCATACAAAAGTGGTACATCGAGACCTTAGAATATATCCAATTCTCTATAAGTGTACTCAGTACGATCTCAAGATGGGTTCCATGGTCGTGTCAAGTGCGGGAGTACACCAAGATGTCGTACATGAATACTACCACAAAAGAATCAAGATACAGATGGAACCCACGATTCATCAGAGCCATGAAAACTGCTGGCGCGTTCGTCAATCCGAACGGCATAACCAAGTACTCGTACAGATCATATCTGCTCTGAAAATCTATTAGAGGGATATCTGATGGTCTCACGTGCAGCTGATGATATCCCGATCTCAAGTCAATCTTTGAGAACAATCATGCTCCATGAAGCTGATCAAATAGATCATCAATACTCGTCAAGGGATATCAGTTCTTAACCATCAACTGGATCAGCTTCCGATAATCCACACAAAGTCTAAGGGTATCGTCCGCCTTCTTCGAAAAAAGGACCGGAGAACCCCAAGGAGAAGTACTGGTTCGGATAAAGCCCTTTGACTGTAACTCCTCTAACTGCCTCTTGAGCTCCTGCAGCTCTGGCGTAGCCATCATATAAGGAGGAATGGACACTGGTGCCACTCCTGGAACATGCTCGATTGAGAAATCCACCTCTCGCTCCGGAGGTAGACCTAAAAAGTCGTCTGTGAAGACATCCCTGAAACGATAAAAAACTGGAGGGAAATCCATCTAAAAAGTCCCCTGGTCATCCAAATATAAACTCTCAATCTGGTATGTGACTCCACCTCCACCATGATGCTCTGGTCCAGCTTGACTCGCCTGAACATCCCATTCACCCTTGTATAGAAACTCTCCGCCCTATGGTGACGTGAAACGCACCCTGCGACGATAGCAGTATACAAATGCTCGAATGGGAACCAACCAGTCCAACCCAAGAATGACATCATAGCTCGTCATCTCCAAGACATAGAGGTCCCAAAGGAAGTGACACCCACCAACCTCAAGGGGGAACTCCTTGCACTAACGCACACCAGCCGTCCTAGTCCCCAACGGAGTGTCTAGCGTCAAGATATCATAAGAAGTAGAAACATAGAGCCCAAGGCTCTCCACAATGGGTACGGATATGAAACTATGTGTAGCACCTGTATCGAAAAGTACTGAAGATAAGACAGAAGCTACTAGAATAGTTCCTCTGACTATCGAAGGTCCGGGATCCTGCTTATGCCGGGTCTGTTGCACTGCATATGCCTGCCCAGTGCCGCGGCCCTGCGACACAGCCTGGCTACCCTAAGCTGTCCCACCATACTGCCTCTGAGAACCTGGTGTCTGGATACCATGACCATGACCACCATCTCTGCCTACACTCCCTATCGTATTCCAGTTCCCTATATAGTAAGAATCCACTAGTCCTGCTCCCGCACGCGGAGTCTACACAGAACCCCTCTCACTAGCCACTTGTGGAAACTACCTACAAAAGCACTGTAGATGACCCATCTTGCCGCAAGCTCGACACTCCACTGGGTCTCATGGACACTGCAGTCTCTTGTGCCCCTCTCTGCCACACTGGTAGCACCAGACTGGACCACCTAAAGAAGCTGCATGGCTAGTACTGCCACCCTGAGAGAAATCCATCTGTCTCTTCCTCTTGCCAACAGAAATAGTACCGGTAATTGGTGTTGATCCGCCCTGGCCCACAACACTAGATTCTCGTAGGTTCCTCTTAGTAATCAGCACCTGGTTCACAATATCATGTACTGAAGGCAACCTGAAAACATTCACCAGCTCTCAGATGTCATAACGAAGACCATCCTCAAAACGTCTGGCTCTCAAAGTCTCATCACCCACCAGAACGGGTGAAAAACGCTGAAGCTCTGTAAAACGAGCAGAATAGTCCATCACTAACATGGCGCCCTTTGCAGATTCATGAACTCTCGAGCTCTATCTTCCCTCAGCGTCTTGGGAAAGAAGAAGTCATAGAAGACTGCCTGAAAATCTTCCCACGTCATGTCTCTGTGATGATTTGACTGTGTGGTAACATCCCACCACCTCTTGGAGGAATCACACAGCATATACATCGTGACCTTGACCCTCCATCCTGGAGACGTCTCAAGATGCTCGAAAATAGTCTGCATCGATGCTATCCAAGACTCCACAGCCTGCTGTCTACCATCCTCTGAAAACGTAGGCAGATGTGGCTTCTCAAAGATACGAGTCAGCTCAGCCATAGATGTAGCAGCTTGTGGTGCTCCCTGAAAGGTCTGTATGAACTGCATAAAGCCTTCATGGAACTGCGCCTCCGCGCCTGTGTCCGTTATAGCAGTTGGCACCGCATCTGGCTCTGCTGGAGGATCAACTGGTACCCATGGACCACCATCTCAGGAGTATAATAGTCGCCACTCTCCTGGTGAACAACTTGCGGTCGTCTAGGTGGCATGACACTACAGGGTCAAAAGCACGCCTTAGATTCATGATTATTAAGACTGAAACGAAGGAACCACAAATGAAACAAGAGGAAGAACACATTCAAAATTTGCAAAACAAGACTACACGGCGTGTACACTGACTACACGATGTGTACTTGACTTCTCTTCCCCTACCTGGGTCCTCATACACGACTAAGCCACACGGCTTCCGTTCAACAAAAACTACACGGCGTGTAAATAATCTACACGGCATGTATGGTGTTATTTCCCAACTACCCGTGTCGTCTGTGACACGGTCGACTACTCGACTTGACACTACACGGCGAGTTACACCAGCACACGGCATGTACACCATCCCATTTCCCAGCCACACGGCTAACACCAGACGATCTGTCCTCGAACAAGACTACACATCATGTCCCAACAGTACACAGCATGTTCAAGGAGAGGTGACATCGGCCCGTGTTGTTAGTTACACGGCCGAGTCCCCAGGTCACAATACATGGCTTATTCATCATTGACATGGCGTGTTCTGTACAGGAGTTCACCGACCCATGTTGTTAGTTACACGACCAGACTCTGGGTCACACTACACGGCATGTACAAAATCTACACGGCGTGTTTTACCCAAGCCTTTCCCTACCCTGTGTCGCCGCCCAAACGGTTTGTGACATGGGAAGAGATTACACGGTGTTTACTCAGGGTACACGGCGAATACTCAAAAAAAATTACTTTTCTTCCCGAACAGAAGAACATACACGGTGTGTATAAAAATACTACACGGCGTGTATACCGAATTTCTGGATAGTATGCCCCAGAAACTTCCCCAGAACCCAGAAAATAATAAAACCAGCACCTAAGTGTCAAATTCTGACTCGTGGGGGCCCATACTCCCCACGAATCAATGTTTGACATCTTATATGTGTTATAACCAATAAACAGTCAATGATCCACCAAATTCCAGTCAATGGGGGCCCATACTCCCCAAAAACCAAAGTTTGGAGTCCATTCTATAAACAATATCACACAAGAAAATACCCTATCAAATAGCATGTATTTTATAAGAGCAACTATCAGAACAACATGCTTTTCTAACACAAAAACTATCACAATAGAATTCTTTTCTAGAATAACAACTATCACAACAACATGGAATTTCTAATGCACCTACATGGCATGGAACTATGCATGGCATGTGATATCTAGCATGTGCCTATATGATGCATGAGAAGACATACCCACATCTCATCGGGTTGCAACTCAATAAAACCCATAGATAAATTATAAACAGAACAATCTCAAGTGCGTCACCCAACAGTGGAAACAAATAAACTGTAAAATTTGTAAAATCAAAAGAATTGAAAAATACGAGGTAGACTGGATTTTCCCTATACACGGGTTAGCTACGCCTGGGCACAACTTATTACCAACTACCGTTCTTCCTATTCCTGACTACGGCTCCAAATAGTAATTCAAAGAAAAGAAACCCTTTGATACCTCTTTGTAACATCCCGGACCCGGGTGCCACGCAACGGGTGCCCCAAGCCCGGTTCACCACGGGACCTCAAGCGCATTTCCCCAAATGCCAGAGGCTGCCGACTAGCAGCGAGGGCCCAAGTCTGATAGTGGGGAAACTATGAACTCATTTATCAAAGTGTAGCGCAACGGAATTTAAATCAAACATACAACAAACAGCGGAAGCAGTAAAACATACACAACTAAAATAACCAACAGTAGTGGATATAAGTAATGAAGCTACATGTTTCATGTCCTATGAAAACAGCCAGAACATGTTATACATCAATACAGTACAACAAAATCAGAGTACAACAAAAAAAGAAAAATAGCTGGCAATGGCATCGCGAGCCTAGGCTCGGTCCTATGCCCTTCTACTCCTCAGTAACAGTCAAGTACCTGTATAGAGACTCTTTCCCCTATCTACACCTGCAGAAACGTAATCTTTTTAGGATGAAAAGCATGACCCAAACAGGGTGTGAAAAATATATCTCAGTAGGCACCCACCAAAGGCCCATGCCCAACTTCGTGTAAGCATGAAACAACTATGTGAAATAGTAAAATTCAATAAAGTAATAAGTAATGACAAGTAACTAACTTAACAATTAAATTTCCATTTTATTATTCATTTAATTCATTATACACTAGAAATCACCACAGTGATTTCTAAACAAACAGTCCACATCCTCAGACAAGAAAAACCTTACCCTCAGGTAAGAAGAATCCAACCCGCAGGTATAGCCCTCAGGCCTAATGGAAATTACCCTCAGGCGTAGGAAGTGTCTCCCTCAAGCACAAAATTCAAGCCCTCAGGCACGAAAGGTTTCCCACGGGCGAAATAACTACAACCCTCGGGCTAAACAGTGCAGTGCCCATATGCTAATCACAACAACGCCCTCAGGCTAAACAGGCAACCGGGCCACACCCAACATGTCAAATGCAGTAAATAAGAAATTCCTTTCAAGGAAATTCTACAATTACTACATTAAAGGCATACCCTTGGGTATCTTGGCCAAACAGATAAATAGTGTAACACACCCCCAGGGTGGTTCCGGATCCAAGCAACGATCCCAACCAGCATTTTAATATGATATTTCGATACCTAATCAATTCTAGATGTTTAAATATAGAAACGGCCTCAGCCACATGACACCCCAATATTGTTTCGTGGCACAAAACTACACAAAACACACGATAGTTGGAAAAACAAACACCAATACACCTAACATATACGCCAATGATCGTTATACCCAAACGCCGACTCCAGAAACGCCCAAGAATGGCGTAGATTAGATGAAGAACAAAACCCAAACAAACGTAAATAACTCATGTTAGGAGTAGAATTGGTAAGAACCAGCCATGGAGGTGGAATCCCTTACCTGTGCGGTTCCAACGGGATCGTCCAAGGTGAAAACCGATTCCATACGAACACCTAGTAGATCGTCAAAGGTCTGGCCTCCTCCTTTGGCTTCAAATCGGCTCAAGTGTCTCCTCGGCCAAATGAGGAGGCTACTGCATGTTTTAAGCCGGAAAGAAAGTACATGACGTATACTTCTGAGTACACACCGTGTACTTATTTCATTTAATTGTTCCTCTCGCGGCACCGCCACACTGTTCATTCATCGAGATGAGTACACAACATGTACTCCCAAGTACACATCGTGTACTGTCGCCCACCTGGCGGCTGCTCCACCACCTTACTATTTAAGCCTTCCGACTAGATACATGGCATGTAAGGTACCACTACACGGCGTGTAGTCAGTTCCTACACCCCTCATTTCCAAAAAGGGTACACGCTCCGTGTACCCATTCCACACGGCCAAAAGTACACGGCGTGTGAAAAAGTACGCGGTGTGTAGTTCCAAAATTTAGGGTTTTCCCCCATTATCCATATTTTCTCTAAAATACTAAAGGAAAAGGAAAAAGAAGAAGCCTGTACCTCCAAAAATAAGAACTGGGTTCTTAAAAATTTGATAAAGTGAGAAATTAAAATGGGTTACATATTCTAGAAAGATTCTAATGGATTCAAGTCTAGAAACTGTTGAAATGGATTTTTCATATTCAATATGATTTTCCTGACTATATCCTTGTGCAACCAATATAGCCTTATTTCTCACAATGGTGACTGCTTCATCCACATTGTTTCTAAAGCCATAGGTAGTGACAATGGTCATGGTGCCTTTAAGTCTATCCACTAATTTCCAAACATTATTTCATTTAAAATGATTCAACCCTAATTGCTTATCCAACACCCAAAATTCATCACCAATTACATCATTAATTTTTTTAGGTTAAATATATTACATGAAGGCTTGATGTTCAATCTAGTTCCTAAGAGAATCTGTAGTCTGTATTCCTATATCAAATTATACAACAACAACTTCTAAGATATGGTTATTAAGGGTTCTAACAGATTTAGAAAAAGAAGGAATAGTAATTACAGGTTCATCTACATGTTCAAGATTACTATGGTCAGTGACTGGAGAATTTTGAGAACTAGAGGATTTAACATATTGCATAATAGAAAAATAAGGGGGTCTAGAATTTATGTTTAGTTTGGATAGATCATCCTCGTTATATTCAAGAGGAGATCTAGGTTCATGTGGACATGTTTCATCAAATTTTATATTCACAGATTAAACCAAACATTTGGTTCATTAATTAAAAACTATATAGGTTTTCCACGATGTTGAATAACCTAGAAAGATTCCTTCCTCACTTTTGGACACAAATTTTTCAATATTTTCCATAGTGTTATGAATATAGAATTTACAACCAAATAAACTTAAGTAGCTGACTTTTTTTTCTTTTTATCAACAAGTCATATAATTTTTTTATGAATTGGTCTAATTTAGACTATATTAATAATATACCAAGAGGAATTTACATCTTAATCCTAGAAATAAATATGTAAGTCATACTCATTAATCATTCTTGAGGATATTTATTTTATGGTTTTATTCCTTCTTTTTACAACTCCATTTTGTTGGTGTGTCCTAGGGGAACAAAAGTTATGAAAATAGCCAATTTTTTTAAAAAAAGATTCAAAATCTTGATTTTCAAACTCAAATCCATAGTCGCATCTCATGTATTTAATTCTAAAACAACATATTTTTTCTACAGTTTTATCATACACTGTGAGGTAAAAAAATATTCACTCGTATGAGATAACAAAAGGTCCAAGTGCAGCTATAGAAGTCATCTACAATAACATAAACATCGTTCTTAGCATTAGGACTGGAATCTTTGCATGGTCCAAACAAATCCATGTGTACCGACTCAAGTTCTTGAGAAGTTGAATCTTCTTTCATTGGTTTGAATGATATTTCTGATATTTTCCCTTTTGAAATGGATTATTGAATTTATTTTTTGTAAATTATAATTTCGGTATATCCTTGATTAACCATTTATTTAAGGATTATAAGTGACTGAGTGTTATAGTGGACATATCTCTTATTAAAAATCCCAGATTCATAATGAAAGACAAATAAGAAATTTTTTTTGAGAGACCAAAGAATCCATTTTTAAGATATATATATTCTCATTTATACAAGTAGTAAATAATAACTCATTTTTATAATTAAACACATTACATGAATCATTTTAAAATTTACCATTGAAACCATCATCACAAAACTGAGAGAAACTGAGCAGACTGTACTTTAATAGATCAATAAAATTTATGTTTAAAATTAAAATTAAAATTGAGTTAATAATTTGGAAATGTAAAATTATTTTTCTTTTAGAATTTCCACCCAAATTAGAATGACCACAATCAATATTTATAAGATTCTTGAAGCTCGAGTTGTTCCATGTCATGTGTCTTGAACACCAACATTCCAATTACCAAAATATTTTACAGGAACTCTTCAAGCATGATTCCTATAATGACATGCTAGAAAAGAAAATATTTTGGTAACCTGACTTTCTTGGGTCTAGTAGCATTAGTGATAAAAGCTTTGGGAACCCAAATTTGTTTCATGGGTTTTCTATAAATAGTTTCCAGATTATTTTAAAAATAAACACTATTTGGTCTGAAAAAACTAGATGTAGTAAAGGATTTTCAACTTCTAGAAAATGCAAAAAATTGACCATTCTTGGGAACAATAACTAATTTTCCATATTTTGTTACTAAATCCATTTTAGATATAATCTATTATCCAAGATGGTATCCAATACCATTAGTATATTTTCGTTAAATTTTTTTACCATGAATATGTGTGAGAGTACTATTTCCATTGGATATATTTTCTATGTGCTCTTTCAATTGATCATTATATAGTTCGAGTTCACTATTTTCTTTAAGCAATTGAGAATTTCTCTATTTCTCTGCAGTAATATCAGATTTAACAGTAGATTTTAGATAATTTTTTCTCTTTATAAATTTGTATTTATCATTTAATTCATCAAATTTATCCTCAATCATTTTATAGTATTCAAAAATTTATTAATTTTCATGTTTTTGCGATCATATTTATCTTTTAAATAGTATGATTTATTTATAGAAGATTACAATTTTACTTGAGTTGTGTTTTTTATAAAACAAAAATTGATTTACCATCATTTTAATCTTGTAAGGATTCTTTTACTTGATTTTTCCTCAGCAACACTTCATGTTTCCTCCACTACCTTTTTGTGTCTTCTATTATTATCTTCAAATTTATATTTTTATGTTAATCTTGGATAATCTACCATTACCTTTATTTTCCTCATTACCTCATAATAAAAAATTTCATTAGTGTTTTCATTTCTTTTCCAGTCCTTTTTCTAGTTTCCCTTATTGTCGTACTTTACATTATTGTTGGTTTTTTAAAAAAAATTTCTTCATATAATTTTTCTAATCTTTGGTATATCTGATAAATTTCTTCATTACCTTAAGATAACGATACCACATTTCATGAACTATCATAATGATTTTATACCCTCTCCTTTTCTTTTTGTTTAGAATAATTGGTTTTAAAAGCCATTGACATTCTATTTGGATCGCCATCCTCCTCTTTGATGACCTTTAATTATTCCTTGTACATTAAGAGCATACATATTAGCTCCTTAACTAGTAGATTAATGATATCAAATTATTGTCTAATTGACACTAAAGTTTCTCTATATATGTCCAGTAGACATCTGAGAATTCACATGATTTGTTCCTTAGCTGTAGCACCTTTTTAGAGAGAGATCATAGTATTTAAAATTTCATTGAACCTGAGATACATGTTAAATATTGGTTCATAATTCTTTATCTTAATGTTATCATATTTAATTTTACGTGTGTAGAGTCTCATTACATTAACATTAGTTGTTCTTTTATGTTACATTGCTGAAGTCTTTTAAATTTCATAGGATATTTTACATGAAAAAAATCAATTTTAATTATTCATCTCCTAAAGAAAAACACAAATAATTCATAGATTTTCATTTAATATTATAAGAAGTATTGGTTAAGTCATTTTATATATTTCAGGAAGTAGCAGATATCTTATAATCATCTATAATAGAAGACAGAATTCCAAAACACATACATTCTAAATGCATTTTCATTTTAGTTTTCCAAAAAAAATAATTGGTTCAATTGAAAAAAAAGGTTCATTGCTAGTATCACCTTGATATATATTATACATAATAAATATTAAATAATATATTTTTAATGAGATAATTTTTTTTCGATAAAATACTAATTTAGAGATCTTTAAAACAAAGCTAAAATAACAGTTGATTATATTTGATAAATATTTTTATTAATTGAAACTAATAGATTAAAAAAATTCAGTGATATCAAAT
Organism: Viscum album; assembly: GCA_963277665.1. Classification (NCBI taxonomy): domain Eukaryota; kingdom Viridiplantae; phylum Streptophyta; class Magnoliopsida; order Santalales; family Viscaceae; genus Viscum; species Viscum album. The sequence goes on along the minus strand of OY728141.1, from coordinate 471,416,611 downwards.
TTTGGTCAGAGTAGGACACTCAATTGGGGTTTGAATTGAGGTCCTATAAAGAAATTTGTATTTTAAATATTTATTAAGGGTCCCTAATTTATAAACTGAATAGGTCAGTTAACCAAAGTACCAGATTTATAATAGTTTTAAATGTTTAATTAATTTATCAAAATATGCATTAGGTCTCAGTTTCATCAATTTTTATGATTGATATAACTTTTTATAATAATTTTCATAATTGAAAAAATCTATAAAAACATTATAATATTAAATATCAATGAAATGAAATGTTTTCTATTTTTAATAAACAAATATAAATAAGAAAACAGAACATGATCATAGTAGATAAAAACAAAAGGTTAAGTTTCAAGCATAGACCTAGTCCTCTGCACATGATAATCACAAGCCAACAAAAGTTAATATAATCTTGGTTGATCCAAAACCTTTAATGGGGATTACAAAAGCATACATGTTTTCCAGGTCAATTAGATCTCTTCAAAAAAAATTACACGGGAAACAAAATAAAACAAGGTCACATAGAGACCTCTTCCGTAGTTTTATGTGGGAGTAAAATTATATAGAAAGATAAGTGAGTGAGTATATCATGTATCTCCCAGCTTAACCCAAGAAAAAGTTTTTGATTGTGATACAGATACACACATTCCCCTAATGGTATAAAAGTTATAGAAAAAAACTCATAAATAATGAGATAGGGTTTATAATTCTCGGAGTGATGTGCTTGATTCTTCTGGGGTTCTTGAGTATGTAGATGTGAATATTGACTCTTCTTTTGGAAAATATACACTAAAAAATTTGTAGTTGATTCTAGGTGTTCTTGTATCTAGATAGATGTTTTTTTAGATTCTCTTTTTTTCTTTTTACAGTAAGGATGTTCAAACACTTCTTTTCAAGGAAAATTCTTGCTTGTTCAGAGTTAGTAGGATTGGCATGTATCTATTCTCACTTTATAGGTCTTATATATCACCCATCCTATATCACTCTGCTTGTATGGAACATTTTAATTAATCCATACAATTATTATCTTGGCCGACATGGAGCATGAAATCCATCACGTGCAGGTACCTTGTTCCTAGTGATGCATGCTGACAAGGGTACAAAATATCATTAACAATATTAGTATCATTAAATAACTCATATATGTACTTTAGTGATAATTTTTAATTTATATGATAAATGAAGAAATGACTATTTTTGGAACGGCATCATAGGAGAGGTGACCCAGGAGCGATGACTCAACTGTTTTCTCTAAATGGTGTCTTATGGTTGGTACCTCATACATTATGACCATTTAGAATATATAAACAGTGAATTAGACTTTGTGAAAATTCTGGACCGCTGGCTGATGAAATGGTGTCTGGTCCATATAAACGGTGTCTGGTCCTTTTTGAAAATTCTTGGATTTGTGTCATATGAATGGCTTCTAGCCCATTGAAAGAATCCTGGTCAGTAGATTGAAAGAACATTGTCTCGTAATTTAATAAATTTCAGACATAGTGATGACACATAAACAGTGACTCATACTTTGTTGATTTTCTGAGTAAAGGGTGATACCGGTGACTGTGAGTCCACAGACCATTGGCTCATACATATTAGAATATTTGAAACCTATCTTATAAAACAATACTTAAAAAATAATATTAAGATTATACATGTGCATTATTAATCATACTGAGACACAATAAATCATGATTAAACATGATAAGAAATGGGTTTTGAGCATTAAAATTAGAGGATCCCAACAATCTCCCCCTTTTTGATGATCAGAACTAATTGAATTTACGATATGTACCTAATTATCACAGTGAAGGATAAATATTTTGGCTTAAAATATCTGATAGATTATGTGAAATCACAACATAAATAGCTATCAATCAAATTTAGCGTAGAAAGAATAATAATAGAGATATCCATTATAGTATCAGAGCATATATATGAAATATCAGAGATCAGACTAATATATTATTATCATAGATTAGATTATTAGTAGTAGCATAGAGTGTAACATCTGAATACCATTAATATTGTTAGGTTAGTAATTGTTATCTTTAATTTAACCCACATTTGAGTTTATCAAAAATAATATATGGGAAGGATAATTAAGAATAATAAAAAGGTCATCAATAATTGATTAAAATTGTGGTCACATTTCATTGAATACATTAATACAATACAATTAGAAAAATTACATCGTATACCTATCAAAAATCATCTAAACACATTGGCTCCAATTCCACCATCTCTTTTCCCATTTGATATATATTAGGTGTAGAATTTGTTGGTGTAGAAGTGGTAGGTATGAAAGTGACAGAACCAATAGAGAGTGAAAGTCAAAGCTTCAATTCAAAAATTGAATGTGCAACGATTGTTCTGTAGGATGGTCAGGGGAAAGGCTTATTAGTAAGGACAGATCTGATCTGGCTCAGATCCTGCATAGGGTTAATGGTTATAGGTGGAAAAAAGTATAGGTAGAAGGAATCATGCCATGTCTAATCGGAAAAACTGTTGGAGAAAACAAAAAATTTAATATGATGATGCATATAATTCTTCAATTGATTAATTAATTCCATCATAACTACACCACCATAGTCTATATTTTTCACAAAAACATCCTGGTATTCCATGAACTTCTCAAGGGTAGGAGTAAAGTCTTTAAAATATTTAACATGCTCCTTGAAATCTTGAATAACTAGAGGTTGCGTCAAATTCACCACTAAATACATGAAATTATTTTTTAGCAGGTACTTGGTATATATATTATTAAAATGTAATCCAATTTCAAGGATATTTCAAGTTGAGAGTTAGAGGTAGTTTTGGGGTACTATCTGACCAATTCATTCACATGCTCATTGTGCTTTTGAAACATATGAAGGATTTTCTGATTAGAACCACTAATTGAATCTTGAATATCCCCTCGAATCACTGATATAAAAAAATAACTATCCAAATGTTGAGAGATCTGTAGATATGTTGATTGAACTAGAGAATACGAGATGAAGGTTTTTAGCCTTTTAAGAAGTATCTTTAAATATCAATTATATTCATCTTTCAGTTGATTTATTGAAAACACAATCCCCCGCATTTCATTAGATAATTTTGTGTTGTTCTTGACCACATCTTCAACCACTAAAATAAAATAATTTTCAAAATGAGATACAACCTTTTCTGAGGGCATGTCAACATATGTCTCATTTAGCTTAGAAACTGAAGCTGAAGCAGGATAATCTTGTAATTCCTTACTCACATCCTTATCCAATGGTATAAAGGACTTCAAGTCATCAAAGAGAAGTATATTTTCAAACCATGCCTATTATATTTCATGAATAATTTTTGGTTGAGTTTTCCATATTATCTTCTGTTGAAGTATTCATGTATCCCTTTCACCGAGGATAGTCATAGGAGAAGGATGTGACATCATAATATTACCAACTCAAGATAACATAATCTCTCCGAAATATTTAATGTCTTCATGTCTCACATAATTTGAAGTTTCTTTTACAGTTGTAGGAATAGGTTCTGGATCATTAATAGTAATAAATTCTTTGGATGTTATGAGTTTGAGTTGAAATGTAGATGAAAGATCCATTTCATGAACTAAGGATCTATGACATACATCAACATCAAAATATCATGGAATCATGTACTCATCATCAACTAGACATGGATTAAGAGGATTTGGAACTTCGATGCTCTAGAGACTAGGGTTTTCCTCCCCCGCAACAGATGAATTCCTTGAAAAATTAAGTGATTCCATCACCTGAAATATTTCTATATATTCTATCATCTCTTGATGCATTACAGTCTCAGCTGCATTTCCTTCTAATTGAACAACTTGTTCAATACTATTTCCACTATATAAAGAAACATAGATATCATTACTTTTATAAAGATTAGATTTATTTCCCTCAGTTTTTTCTTTTTCATTTTTCATTTCTCTTTTATTAGATTATTCATATTCATATATAGGGACTTCCCCTTCTGGAGTTTCCTCTACTTGTTTCTCCTTATCAACAAATTCTTCCCCTATAGCTTCTTCCTCATCAAAAACATTACCCTTAGAAGTATTTTTTCTAAAATAAATATGAATACCTTTATTTAATTCTCTATCAGAAACATTATCTTTTTCAACATAAGCATTAATACACTCACCTAAGTAATCTACTACATCATATGGTTTAAAACTAGGGTCAGTGGTTTCATTGGGTCTCAAGGGATATTCAATAGGACTATAATAATCATAAATCTTTTAAATTTATTCAACCCAAGTCATTTTAAATGGATTCCTGCTAATTTTCATTTTTTTACATATCTCTTTAGACAAAAAATACTCATAACCCTCAATAGATTCTCCATATTCCCTTACCAATCCTTTGGCTTGTAGCATCATAGAAATAAACCATGAATAGAAAAAGGGAATGGATTTGGAAGAGGTTTTTATCATACCGAACACATGAACGAGAATATTTTTTTTTTACAATTATATCTTATGTATAATTTTCAAGAGATGTAACAAGAAAACATCCTGATATTTCAAGGTATAAAAATCACAATTCCTTAGATAGATAAGGTTTTTAATGAACTCAAATAGAATTATAGTTTCTCCTTCCAACTCAGCAGCAATCGATCTTCTCCTCTTTCCATCTCCTGTTAAATCACCCAATGACTATTATAGAATAAAAATAAAACATTTCAGTGGATTTACTCTTTTATTATCCATAAACATACCTTTAAAGGGTATTTTTAAACAAACATCCATAGCCTCGAAGAAAAATAATTTTTTTCCATTTACCCATCTTCTGGCCATGAAATCATCTTTGTCATTGAACAAAAACAAAACATACTGATAAAACATGAAATCATGTTTTGTGTATATGGGTTTTGTTCCCATTGGTAAACCATTCTTACCATCCCTTATCTTCTCATACCCTAAGAACAAGTGACTTGTTCTAAATAATTCATTTTCCACAAACATCCCTTTCTTGAATGACTACTCTATTTGTGGGACAAGGTTCTGAGGTTCCTTAGGCATTTTGATATGATTCTTTTTCTATTTCATCAATGATCAGAATTATCCAAAGGTAGAAGAAGATGGATACCTAAATCTCATTATTCCCAACATGGTGAGATAGTTCAAAGGAGAACTAAGGGTTAGAGAGAGAATGAGGTTGGTTTTAGGAGTCGATAAAAATACTGAAGTGAGAAGATATATGGATTGACTAGGTTTAATCAATAAGAAATTTTAAAGTCATAAATCAAAAATGTGTTATAAAATAAAATGAAATATTATAATTAAAATAGAGATTTTGGAAAAATTACTATGTATAAACTGGTTAGTCCCTACATCATTTTGTCAATGGTGTCATCACAATGGTGTCACATCGAATGGTGGTACATCAACTGACGAGACCACAAATAGTGAGAAATCAACATGTTTCCCAAAAATAATCATACATAATTCATTCATTATGTAGATAATTATTTCAAAATTTAAAGTCTTTGTGAAAATATTACCAATATAATGTTTTATGTAAATGAATTCTAAAATAATAAAACTTTTTTTATAATGATCTCTCAAAAACTGATGTCTTACATCAATATGTTTTGTTCTTGAATGATAAAATGGATTCTTAGAAATTTTAATAGAACATTTGTTATAATATTTTTAAGGGAAATGTCTAAATTGATATCTATAATCTGGAAATGTGTGTTTTATCTGTATAATATAGGAACAACAATTAACAAAAAATATGAATTTAGCTTCAACAGTAGATAATGAAACAAAAATATTTTTATTATTAACCGTGAAACTAGAGACTCTCCCAAAATGTAAAATGTCCCAGAAGTTATTTTTCTATATTACTTTCAACCAATAAAATCAGCATCTGAATAACTAAGTGAAATTATTGTCTTATAGGATAGAACAATAATATGTTGGTAGTATGATTGAGATACATGATAATTCTTTTACCATAAAAAATATGTGACTCTATAGGATTTTCTTGAAAAATATAACACATATATAGACTCAACATATTATCAGGCCAACTAGAAGTCTAGTAGAGTATACTTAAAATCATACCTCTATAATTGGTTTGATCAACATATATTCAATGTTTATCAAGATCAAATTTTTTGGTGGTACACATTGGAGTATCACTATCTTTTGTACTATCAAAGATTAAACTTTTTAATATATCATTAATATATTTACATTGATTCAAAATAATATTTTCATTATTTTAAAAAAATTTAAATCCATGATAGAATTTATGTTCACACATTAAAAACATTACAACCACATTTTTCGTCATTTTTAATAAATCAACACATAATTAATGTTTTGAATATTCAAAGATAATATCATCAACAGAGATTTGAACTACCAAAACATCTTTATAAATTTTTTTATAAAAATATTAGGATCAGATATTCCTTTTGTAAAACATTTCAAAATAAGAAAAGTGTTGATCCTATCTTACGACGTTTTTGGATCCTTTTTAAAACCATTTACAATGTTTTTTAAACTAACAACATGATTTAAAAAATAAGGGTTTGTTAAACCATGTGGTTATTCATCATAAATGTCCGCAACTATATACCCATTTAAGAATGCACTTTTAAGATCAATTTTATAAACCATGAAATTAAAATATTCTTCTAAGGCTAGTAATATTTAATGGCATCATGTCTAGCAACTGATGAAAAGGTTTCTTCATAATCAATACCTTCTTCATGGATATATTCTTGTACAACCAATCTAGCCTTATTTTTCACAACGGTTCCTACTTCATCTACTTTGTCTCTAAAGTCCCATTTAGTGCCTATGGTCAATGTGTATTTTGGTATATCTTCTAGTACACTAACATTATTTATTTCAAACTAATTCAACTCTCCTTGCATAGCCATCACCCAAAATTCTTCATTGATTTCACCAATAATGTTTTTAGGTTCAAGATGTGGAAAGAATGCTTGATGTAGAACTTGTATCCTTAGATAAGTACTATTTTGTGTTACATTATCTTAGTAACACACTAAAACATCAATGGTATGGTAGTTAAGGGTTCTGACAGATCTATAAAATGAAGAAATAGTTATTTCAGGTTCATCTAGAGGTTCAGGTTCACTATAGGGTTGGATATTTTCTAGAACTGGCAGATATAACAGATTGATTAACTGCAGAATTGGGGGGTCTAGAATTTATGTTTAGATTGGATAGATCATTCTCAATATTTTCAAGATGGGATATAGGTCCATGTAGATATATTTTTTCAAATTTTACATGCACATATTCTTACACACATTTAGTTATGTTATTAGAAACAATATAGGATTTTCTAGAGTTTGAATAACATATGAGGATCCTTCATCCCTTCTGGAAACAAAATTCCATAGATTTTCCTCAGTATTAAGAATATAGAATTTGAAACCAAAGATTTTGATGTTTCTATCTTTGGATTTTCAATTTTTCCACAACTCATAGGGGGTTTTCTTAATAATTGGTCAAATTAAGACTCTATTAATAATATAACAAGATTTGTATACAACTTCAACCCAAATATAAATAGGCAAGTCATACTCATTATGGATTTTATGATATATTTTTATATGGTTCTATTCCTCCTTTATACATCTCCATTTTTCTGGGTTTTCTTATGAGCATAGAAGTTATGGCTATAACCATAATGTGAGAAAAAAATTCAAACTATTGATTTTTAAACTCCTTTTGATTGTCACGTCTCAAGGATTTATTTATAATACTACGTAGGTTTTCTATTCTTCAAGTATACTTGATGATGAAAGAACCATATTAACTCTTGTGAGCTACAAAGATGGGCCATGTATACTTAGAGAGGTTACCAATAAGAATATAAACATAGTGCTTCCGATTATGATTTGAAAATATGTATTGTATAAGAATATCCATGTGAACCAACAAAAGTGGTTGAAAATATGAATCTTGTTTCTTTGTTTTGAATGATATTTAGTGTTGTTTTACCATTTGAAAAGAATTATATGCGTTATTGTTTGGAATTTCTAATTTGGGTTGATCATTGACTGACCCTTTACTTATAAGCATTCTAAGAGAGTGAGTGATACAATGGATTAATCTTCTATTCTGAATCCATGATTCTTTATTAAAGACACGTATACAAGCCAAATTTCATGAAACAAAAGAATTCTAGTTTATAGAATAAGCATTCTTATTTCTAAAAGTATTAAATAATAACTCATATTTACAATTAAACACATTAGATGCCTCATTTTAAAATTTATCATTGAAACCATCAGCATATAAATGAGATATACTGAGATGATTGTACATTAATACATAAAAAAAAGTACTTTGGAAATTAAAATTTAATTATAGTTACCAATTTGGCCAAAGCCAATTATTTTTCCTATAGTATTGTCACCAAAAGTGACATATCCACCATCAATATTTATAAGATTAGTGAAACTCAAGTAGTCCCCTGTCATGTGTCTTGAATGTCCATTGTGTAAGTACCATAATGTTTTATAGGATATCTTCATGGATTCTTCCTACAAATATAATTAAAAAATAAAAAAATGATGTACCCAGACATTCCTGGGTCCTCTAACATTAGTGACAAAACATTGAGAACCGAAATTTTTTATGGGTTTCATGTAAACTTTTTTTAGAGTATTATAATAATAAACTCTCTTAGTTTTGAAATACTATAAGCAGTAAATGATTTTACACTTCTTGAACTTGAAGAATATTTATCATTACTAGGAACAAAAATTTATTTTCAATATATTGTTACAAAATTAGTTTTAACTATATTCTTTTGTCAATGTTGGTATCCAATACCAGTAGTATATTTTTGAGAAAATTGTATACCAAAAATTTATGTGAGATTATTCCTTCAATCGGTAAACATTTCTAAGTCCCTTTTCAATTTCTCATTAGATAGTTTGATTTCACTGTTTTCTTTAAAAAATTAAACAATTTTATGTTTCTCTATAGTAAAATCAGATTTAATAGTAGAGTTCAGAGAATGTTTTTTCTTTAAAATATTATATTAATCTTTTAATTCATTACTTATATCCTCAAGTATTTTATAGTATTTAAACATTTCATCATTATTCATTTATCAGGATGATATTTATCTCAAAAATACTAAGAAATATGTACATGAGATTCTAGTGTTACTTTGGATATTTTTTTCATAAAAAAATATAGGATTTATCAGCATATTCATCATGTGAGAATTGAGAGTCACTTGAGATATCCTCAGAGACAATCCATGTTTCATTCAGTACCTTTTTGAATCTTCTATTCTTATCCAAATATTTATTTTGGAACATTAATTTTGTACAATCCGAAATTATCTTTTGATTCCTCCTGTACGCCTAATAAACTATCTCATTAGTATTTTCACTTCTATTCCATTCATTTTTCCCGTTTCCCTTGTTGTCATACATTTGTTTATAGTTGGATGATTTTTAAAACATCTTCTTCTTTTATATTTTTTTTAAATTTTCAGGCTATCCGAACCATTTCTACAACACTATAAGATGATTATTCTTTATTTCAGAAATTTTTAGAATGATTCTGTGAAATCTCTTTTTCATTTTGTATAAAATAAGTGGTTTTTAAAGACACTGACTTTCACTTTGGTTCATTATCCCCTTCTTCATTGACCATTAATTCTTCCCCATACATCATGATCTTACCTATTATCTCCTTTACTGGAAACCTAATGATATCAGGTGTTTCTCTAATTGTCACTAAGGTTCATCTCCATTTGTCAAGTAGACATCTAAGAATTTGCATGATTTGTTCCTTAACATAAAAATCCAATATGAGAGAGATCATAGTATATACTATTTCATTGATCGTAAGATACTTGTCATAGAAAGGTTCATCGGGATTCATCTTATAGTCATAATAATTAAAGGTATATGTTTTAAATCTTATATCATTATTGTTAGTGGTTCCTTCTCATGAAACAACTGAAGTAACCCAAATTTCAAAGGTTGTTTTACAAGATGAAATCTTATTGAATTAATTATCTCTTAAATAAAAATATAAAGCAGTAATATATTTATAGATATTATTGTAATCAGTCTTGGTTCGGTCATACCTTGTATTTTATATGGTAGCAAGAATATAATATTCAACTATAATGGAAGACAAAATTTCAAAACCCATAATTTTGAAATTCATTATCATTTTAATTTTCCATTGATCACAATTGGTTCTCTTGAAAATTGGATGAATGTTGGTAGTAGTACCTTCAAATATATTTTCCATAATAATGACTAAAGAATAGGTTTTTATGGAGCAAAAAATTTATAACTAGTAAAAACATAGAGATATTTAAAACACTACCAAAATCATTTTTGAAATGATTGGAAAAAGCATTGAAAACATTGAAACTAGAATAATAAAAACATCCTATGATACCAAATGGTGGTCAGAGTAGGACACTCATGAGGGGGGTTAATCTAGTTTCTATAAAAAATTTTCTTTATAAATTATTAATTAAGAGACCCCAATTTAATTACAAAATATCCTAGTTAACCAATGTAGTAGATATATTATAGTTTTGAATGCTTGGTTAATTTTTCAGAAGATTTATTAAGTCTCTGTTATAGGAATTTGAAAGATTGATATAACTTTTGAAAGTAACTTACTAAATAAAAAATATTTTTAAACATTTTCAAATATTAACTATCAAACAAATGTTATGTTTTATGGTCTGAATAAAAAATTAAAGACAGGAAAATTGAACATTCATATAGGAGATCAAAAAAATTGGTTCAATATCAAGTAGACACCTAGTCCTATTCACTTGGCGATCACATGACAACAAGAATTTTATAAAAACAAGGATGATTCACAACCTGGATTGAGGATTACAACAACATAGAAGTTTTCCATGTAATGTCCCGACCTGTATCACCACTAAGACGGTGGTAGGACTAGTCACCACAAGACCTCAACTGTACCTCCTCATATGACTGAGGCTTCCGACTAGTAGTGAAGGTGTATGAATTTTCAGTGGGGGGACAATAAGCTCTCATCAGAGTTGTGCAGTGGTACAACAATGTAAATAACAGTCACCAACGGAAGCAGTAATACATAATTTTTAAAGCAGGGAAAGATAGATTTTATATAAATGAAAAAAACTATCCAACATAAGTTTATAAAATAGATGAATGCATGAACATGTATTGATTCATATCTGAAGGAATTAATCAATAACAACATGATTTACATATTAGTACATAAATTAAGAAAAGACTCAATTCCCTATGGGAAAACTGCACGAGCATCATGAGCTCTAGCTCTGACATTTTCTCCCAACTTCGGGTATAAGCAAACAAATAATTGTATGGTCCAAGGCCCTATAAACAAGAAAGTTATACTGGGGTAACCTAGTGCAATGGAAGCCCATGTAGGGTGTGAGATATAAATCACAGTACTGTGGCACCACCAGTGCCTGACCCAATACTGACAAAGTAATATAAATTAAACAGTGTGTAAACATGCCTAAAAAGTATGCAGCACATTATAACTAAATAACCATGTACCTTCTTCAGCCCTCGGCTAGTGTCTATACATTTAACCAGTTCATTAATTGAGTATTACCATTTTATTCATAACTCACATATAAGTAACTCACCAACTGGTTCCATGGAGTTTCCTCTAAGGTAAAATGGGGATAACCAATGACTAGGCTTGATGGGATTAAACCATGGAACCTACTTGACAAAGATGGACCCAATGAGTGTACTTAAGGTATCTAATGTTGATATTTAGTAATAATGTCACTGGGTAATTACCAACAAAAAATCATTTTTGATAGTATATGTAGTGAAGGTTCCAAGATATATCAAGGCAACTTGACATGGATATCTGGTGAGGGAGTTCCAGGGTAAAAACCAAGGTAACGTAAATATCACAGAAAGCTAACTCAGTAGTATCTGAGTCCAGATATTGTGTTAGAGTGAAATCCAAGGAGCATAATCCAAGGCATTATATAATATGGTTCTCACTAAATATAAGGAGTGAATCCAAGGTTTAACGGGTCTAAGCAGGGACTAGGTCCAAGGAGTGTATCCAAGGTATAATCTTGTCACTCCTAGATCCAAAAAGTGTATTCAAGGCATCATGTTGTACTACATGGGGGACCCAATGACATCATACCATACATCTAAAGATAAGACAAGGAATCAGATATAGGAGGGCCAGACCCGTAGCAACCAACCCATGAATTTGGAATGTGGTACATGAGACAACATTGTATTATTTGATCAGAAACCATGACAAGATCAAATATAACCATTCATATTTAATAAAGAAGTCATGAAATGACTCATTTGGTTCATGTCTTGCCTTAAATTAGTGTGGATAGTTCATGTTAATATGAAACCTTTATTTATTGGTTCATGCCTTTACTTATGTTAGTGTGGAAAGGTCAAGTTTCATTTCAGCCATTTTGTAAAATTTAATTATACATTTCCAAAAGTCAATGTCCACATCGCTACCTTCCCTTAACGTGTAAAGGGTTTCCTTAAATGTAGAACCAATCATTTTCTCATGAAACTATGTCCATAAAAGTAATTTAGACATGGGAATCCATGTATCTCCCAAGGTATGAGTAAAAAACCCATTGATTCAATCATTTCATTCCTACATGGGATCTTACATGTCACCCAAGGTGTTATTAGCATTCAAAACGTTTAAAAGAAAAATAGTAATTAATTTTGAAAGTAAATCATTAATCATTAAACATTTATTTATCTCAAATCATTTCTTATATAAAAAACATGCCAATTTTATTTATAAGGATCCAAGTATCCATGGAAAAAAGAAAATTACCTACCTGGGTAATACCAATCTAAAAATTGACCAAACACTTAGAAATTTCATTGATCGTTTAACTAATTAAAATTGGAAACTCATTGTTTCTAATGTCAGGTGGGCCATGACTTAAACATGTTAAATCCCAACATAATATCAATGCAGAAGAGTTATAAACATGACAATTCAATCAAGAAAGGTCACAAAAATCATTTATCACATTTAGCATTTCAAATAGGAAACATGCTATACCAAATTTAAATTTATTCAATATAGATACTTTATTGCATGAATTTAAATCCTATTTTAATTGAAATAAGTAATTAATTAATGAATTTATAGAATTAGAGGGCTTGGAAAGGGACCCTACGTCATGGTGTAACAAAGCTATCCAATTTAGTGACGAACTGAAATAAAGTGACACCATCCGTAACAACTCAATGCCCTACCAATTTAATAAAAGGGAGTCAAGAACACAAAAATTTATTAATTAATGATGTGTAAAACAATGAAGAATGTATAAAACTTACCCCAAATTTTTTTTGGTGGACCGAAACCACCCGAACTGCATTGCCTTTGGCAGCAGTTTCTAGAACATGCAAGAAAAATGATTAAGAGATCATTTGCACATTCCTAGAATAAGAGAAAACTGAAAATCAGATCACCCCAAAAGACTTAGAGTTCCTTCAAACCTCACCAGGTTTTGATTAGGTCGATGAAAAGATAGTATAAGGAAAATTAAGGGAGAAGAGGACTCACCGTGATGGATCGACAATGATAAATGAAGGAATCCACACAGATATCTAAGAGGAGAAGAGGATAAGTGTTTCATTGAAGGATGAACCCATTTGGGGTCACTTTATATAGTTGGTTAAGACATAGAGGGGTGAGGGGACTGTTTAGTTTATCATTTTATTTTAATTAGATTTTATAATAATTAAAATATAGAAATATGGTGGTATGCATGGTTAATCTGCATGATTTCGAAAAATGTGCACCAACCGTGCAGTACCCCACTACCTTCAAGACACACCTTGCATAGGCTAGGCGTATAGTTTAGGAAACTATGTGCAGCCCAAGTAGAAATCCCATGCCCCCCTTAAAAAGGGGTCACATGATTACTTGCGATGTGCCACAATGTTTAGCATACTGTGTGCAAACTGTGTTCCCTCTACTATCTTTAAAAACATGATGTTATTTTGGGTCTGACACTCCCGAAACTTGTCGAGCCACTTGGAAGACTTCTCAAGCCTTCACCCATGTTTGAAAACAAAAATTATAAGTTTTACAACACTCATAATTAATTTCTAGAACTTTTTTTTAAATATAACCCATCCATTAAATAAAAAGTAAAAACAACTTCGTACATTAGTCTGGTTAATAGACATAGGATTCTATAGTCTACCCATATTAAGAACTTCTCGTCCCTGAAAAGCCTTCAGGAACCACATAAACATCACCTGAACTACAAGGTTCATGATGTTCAGTTAAAAAGGTCTCATATTGTACCTATCACCTAAATCACCTTGATCATTTCCAATTCTCTCCACACATTAGCCCTGACAACATGGGCCATTGTTCAAAGTTCACCTTAAACACAGAAACAGAGCAAATGTGATCTAGTTTAGATAAGGACAAGATAACGTCAATGTCTTGATAACATTCGACCAATGGTTTTCCCCAATATAGTTCTCAATATAATGAAGGGGAAAATACAATCAACAGTACCTCCACCATCAGATATTCGATACAAAACACAACTCTGGGTGTTATTATGGCACCCCTAACATGATTTCTTAAAATGAAAATGGTTGAATTTTTATCTAACAAACAGAACTGGTCAAGCATGGTTTCTCAGAATACATTGTCTACCTTGAGACCATACATTCATTCACCTAGAAACATTCATTAAAATAGCCCCATAAAATCGTAAACATTTAACTAAAGTAAGAGAGAATGAGTTAATCCACTTGGACGATGTATCTCTTAGAAGTTTGGATTAGGCGGCCGGAGCAATTCCAAAGAAACAACTGGTGTACATCAGTCTGAAAAATTTGTTATTACATGGGAACTCAGGAATCACTCAGGCCTTACCAAGCCTTTATTAGAACCAAACTGAGGCATATAACACTAAAAAAGATCCCCCAACATGCTGAAGATTTTTTAAAGATTTTTCACGGTGTTAGACCGATCCAATCTTAGTGCATCGAGGACGATGTCAAAACAAGGGAGATGCTCTTATCTTAAGAATAGTACACTAAGAGTATTTAAGATAGGGTTTATAGTCAAACACTCCATGAAACTAGAAGATAAAACAAACAAACCAGATCAATGTTGTGCTGCCAAGGAAGCACCGACACAAATTAAGACTTGCAAGTCTCAACGGAATTCAAAAAATAACCAAACATTTACCAATGGTACGCTAAGGTGTTCCTTATACATGGAAGGTGACATTAACAGGATCAACAAGACACTACCCACATGAAGAGTGTCCTAGTCAAAAGGGAAGAAAACTAACTGCTCATAAGCAAACAAGATTATAACAACGAGACCATGGTGTAAAAACACAAGAGTCTTTCGAAAACCACTCCGAGTATAGGGAAGAAAATGATTCATTAATTAAAATGTATCTCGAAGTATAGATGACCCAAGACTGCACTCAGATCTAAAAGAATATTTATTTCAGAGTTATATTGCCTCATACGACTATCATCGTGTATGATTCCATAACCAAGCGTATATTGCTAAGAATAAGAGAGAGTCAAACGACAAACAAACTGGCCGACCATGACTAAGGTATGTCCAACCATGTGAAAACAAGCATTACATGATACTCAAGCCCATTTCAAGGTCAATAAAACATAACCACCCATCAGAAAAAGGGTTTGATATTAATACTAAACGTCATACTAGGAAAAATGACACCCAAACAACAAAAAAGGTGAGAAAAGTCACAACACTATTAAGGCATTTAAGTTCCGAGGGAGCTACCGACCACGGGTTAGCCCCTTACAAAGAACAAGTTTAATCCCTGACACTAGGTCACATCTAAAAAATGTCACTAGGATAAAAATATGATCATAAAGTCAATCCTACAGAACAAAACACCTTCGGAAAGAACTCACGCTTCTGTTCCAAGGAAACACAAAGAGAAGACTGAACCACCCTTACATGAGGGTTTTAAACAGTGGACAATACTATAGGTACCACTTACAAGACTCTTATATTTAATAACATTTAATTATTATTCATCCAAAAAATTAATAAAAACATTAATATACCTTTTTTAAAATAATAAAAATGCCCCAAGGAAAAAACAAGCATGTTTTATAAAACACCATTTTGAATTACATTTTACATTAGTTGGCATTCCATCATTTTAAAAAAATTTATCATAATAAATTTATTTCAAGTAGATAAGGTGACCTATGAGGGTCCAATTTTAACCAACCTAGGTTCTCTAATAAGTAACCCCATAACAACACCCACTTATTAATATTTTAAACACCAAAATGAGTCATCCCATAAAAACATTCCCAAACTAACTTACATGGGTCCAGTTGAAATGTAAATTCTAACAATATTGATTTCAGATCAACAATAAACTTCTTTAACACTTATGATCATTTCATAAGGCATCATGCCATTTCATTTAACATGGGTTTCCATTTCCCAATTCATGAAGTGCCCATACACTTCATGGATTGAAAATGTTCTCCCATTAATTGACACAAATGTCAATTTAGAATTTACCATATTCCGGCATAATGGTCCAATTCATATGGGTGGCTATCTCCCATCTTTCAAGGTAACCATAAAAATTACTATTTGGAATTTCTCTCCCTTTAGTCAGAAGCATCTTTCTTTGAAAATTGAATTTTAATGCCTTTTACAATTGTTCAATTACATGGGTTACCTTTTCCAATCTATAAGGCACCCATACACATTAAAACTAAAAAAATGATCTACTCATAGCTACTACTAGTGACATATCCCATGAAATATTTTACATAAATTTAGGTAAGATAGCATGACACTAAAATAAACTAACACATAGAAACATGTTGTAATCCCATATGCATGGAATTTTAATCAGAAGCATGTTATTACATGAAGTTAGCAAAGAAGTCATGCTAACATATTACCTAAATAGGTATTAATCTAAAAATGGAATATTAATAAGTCTCTGAATCATAATTAGTAGGAAACCAACTAATGCAATTGTATGCCATGACATATACTCATGGCATGTGAATTTTTAAGTTCCTAATGTGATGCTTGTAATAAAACATACTTTCCATATTAGAAATAGGATCCTTTACAAAATTCCCAAAAATCATAGGTAGTGGAATGTACAATAGTCACTCTAGGTGAAATCATATCAATTGTAATAATGAACCTTATATATAGCAGTCCCATCCCTGGCCACTTGGTCATTTCCCAAACATGGGGTGATAATTCCCAAGCCCGACTGTTATCCAGGCACAGACACTTTTCAAGTATCCTATCTACCAACCTAAAATAGTAATATAAAATGAAAAACCACCTTTTATACTACTTGTAAAGTCCATACCTGGCTCACCACTAAGTGGTTGGTCCGACTGGTCATCACTTGACCTCAAGCACATCTCCCCATACTCTAGAGGCATCCAACTAGCAGCGAGGGTGTAAGAATTGTTGGGGGGAGTCTATACCCTCTCATCAGAGGTGTGAAGTAATACAAATAAGTAAATAACAATCAAAAATAGAAGAAGTAATACATAAATGACAAAGCAGTGGAAGAAAAATTTTATATAAATGAACAAATGTGGTCAACATCAATTTATACAATAGATTAACGCATTACATGGTATTGATATATATATTTGAAATAATTAAAAAAATACATTACAAATCAGTATAGAAACAAAGAAAGGACTCCATTCCCTATAGGAAAACTCCACAAGCACACGGATCCCCAGATTAGTGGTTTTCTCCCAACTCTGGGTACAAGAAAACTATAACTAGCAAGGTCCAAGGCCCTATGAACAAGAAAGGTCTACTCGGGCACCCCCATGCAATGTTAGCCCGAGTTGGGTGTGAGATATAAATCTCAATAGGTCAGCACCACTGGTGTTTGACCCAATTCCAAAAGTGTTATATAAATTAAAGAGGGTGAAAACATGCATAAATAGTGTAAGAGGTACATTATAACTAAATAACCAAGTACATGCTTCATCCCTTGACAGATGTCTAAAAAAGTAACAAGTTAATTAATTTAGTGTTACCATTTTATTCATATGACACATGTGAGTAAGACAACTACCAAGTCCATGGAGTTTCCTCCAAGGTAAAATGAGAATAACCAATGGTCGGGCCCAATGAGCTTTAACCAAGGTACAAACTTTTCAAAGCTAGACCATTAGAGTGTATTGAATAAACCTAGTGATAATAATTAGTAATAAAGACCATAGATAATAAGAAAAGTAAAAAATCTATTACAGAGTATAATTAGTGAAGGTTCCTTGACGTAACAAGGAACTCTGACAATTATATCTGGTGAGGGAGTTGTAGGGTAGAAACCAAGGTAATGTAAATCTCACATAAATTAAAATTAGTAGTATTCGAGTCTAGCTAAGGGGAAAGAGTGAAATAAATAATGTGTAATCCCAGGAATTCTACAATAAGTTGCCTACCAATTCAAAAGAGTGCATCCTAGGTAAAATGGGGCTAAGGAAGCACTAGGTCAAAGGATTGTATCCAAGGAACCTACTTTTCAATGCTGGATCAAAGGAGGGTATCTAATGAATCCTGTAGTACGACATGGGGGACCCAACGACAATATATCGGGCATTGATAGATAAGACAAGGAATGGGATCTAGGTGGGACTGAACCTTATAACCTATCATTGAAATCAAAATGGGTTGCACGAGTGCTCATGGAATTCTACGATCATTAACCATGACAAGATCAAGTGTAACCATTCCTAATTAATAAAGAAGCCATGAAATGAATCACCTGGTTCATGTTTTTATTTCCATTAGTGTGGATAGGTCAAGTTGAATTGAAAACAATTAGTAAAATCCATTATGTCATTTTCAAAACTGAAGGTCCACGTTGCATCCATCCCTTAACATGGTAAGGGTTTTCACGGGTATGGAACCAATCATTATCTCATGAACCTGGGTCTGTCCATGGAATTCCTACATGTGAATCCATGTAGCCCCAAGGTATGAGTATGAAAACCCACGGATTCCATCATGTCATTCCTACATGGGAACCCATGTGTCACAAAAGGTGTTATTTTCAATCAAAAAGTTTATAAACAAAAAAAAAATTCATTTTTTAGGGTAAGTCATTATGAATTAACCATTCACTTAAATCAACTAATTATTTTTATAAACAAACATGAAAATTACATGTATAAGGCTCCAAGTATCCCTAAAAAAGAGAAATTACAAACATGGGTAACACCAATCCAAATCTTGGTCAAAAAAATAGATAGTGCTTTAGTCCAGTAATGTATTAAAAAGTGAAACCCATTGTTTTAATTCTATTAGGATCGTGTTCTAAATATGTTATATCACAACATAACATAAATGAAAAATAATTATAAAGATAAAAAACAAAGTATGCAAGGTCTAACCACTAATTTTTAGCTTGAAGGAAGTTTACATCCATTGGAAGGGTTTTATTATAAAAACATGACACTTCTTATCACACAAATCATTTATCACAGTTATAATTTTAAATATGAAACTTTCTGAACTGCATTTTAGAGATTTCAATATTGATACTTCACTACATGAATACAATTCCTAAATAAACTGTAGTATGTAATTAATTAATTAATGTATAACATTAGGGACTTGGAATGGGTCCATACCTCATGGTGGATCCAAGCCATCCATGTCAGCGACGAACCAAAACAAAGTGAAACCACTCGTAACAACTCAACACCCTATCAATTTAATAAATGGGATTCAAGAACATATAATGTTATTAATTAAATAGGTGAGAAAAATATAAGGAGAAGGTATAGAAGTTACCCTGAAATGTTGCTGGCTGACTAAAACCACCCGACCTGCCTCACCTTTGGCAGCGGTTTTTATAAAATGAAAGAACAATGCTCAAGAGACCATTTTTACACAAATAGAACAAGTGAAAATCGAAAATAAGATCACCCCAAAGTCCCTCGTGTTTGGCCGAACCACACTGGGATCCGATTAAGTGGAAGGGAATCTAATGTACTAAATGAAAAGGGAAAAGAGGACTCACCGTGATGGATCTGCCAAAAAAATGATGGAAACATGATCAAGTTCTAAGAGGAGAGGTGGATGGGAGGTGCGTTGAAGGGATAACCCCTTTGGGGTTGCTGCACATGATGGGATGAATCAAATAGGGGATAAGGAGAGTGTGTATTTTATGTTTTAATTTTAATTATATTTTAAAATAATTAAAATCCCATAACAGGGTGCCATGAATGATTAATAAACTCGGTTTGGAAAACAGGGCGCCAACTGTGTCGTGCCCCCTACCTTCATGACAAACCCTGCATGGGCTAGGATCATGCTTTAAGAAAAACATCTGTATCCCATGCACAATTCCATTTCACCCTTATAAAGGGGTCACACATTTACCTGCAATGTGTCACACAGTTTAGAAAACCATTTGCAAACCGTGTGCCCTGTACTGTCACTAAAAACATGATGTTTTTCTTGTCTGACATTCCTGAAACTTCTTGAGCCACTGAGGAGACTACTTTGGCCTTCAACCAAGTCTAAAAAAATCACATATAATGTCTCCATCACTAATAATTATGTTTTAGATATTAGATATAAAAACTTCCAATCAAGTATATTAAATAGTTAAAAAACCTTCATACTTTAGTCTAGTTCAAAAACACGGGATTCTACAGTCCAGGTCAACTAGTCCTCTACCACAGTTTTATGTTGGAAACAAAATAAGACCAGGACATAAAGTGACATATTCCATAGTTATAGGTGAGATTAAAATGATATATAATGTTGAGTGAGTGATGATATATTTTATCCTCGAACTTAGCTAAGGATACATTGTGTGATTGTGATATATATACCCACACTGATCGAAAAGTAGTAAAATTATACAGAAGAAAATAAAAATAATGAGTGATGGTTTAAAATTCTATGAGTGATGTTCTTGATTCTTCTTCTCTTTTTGAGTAAGAATATGTGAATCTCGAGTAAACATATGAAAAAAACCAACCAAAACAGAGTGTCTTTGATTCCATGTGTCTTTGTTTTCAGTGAGGTGATTTTTGTCGATTCATTGATTTGATTTTTTGTAGCCAGGATGTTCGCACTCTTTGGTTCAAGTAAAATTCTTTCTGTTTAAAAACTAGAAAGATTGGTGTGTATCTATTCTATCTTACTTGGTCTTGTATATAATGCTTATTTATCACTCTACAGGGACTCTATATTTTATTTAATCTCATGTGTTTTTCCTTTGGATGATGGGGATCATGATATACATCACATACAGGTACCATATACCTAGTACTGCCAACTAAAAATAGTAAAAAATATAATTTATAAAATCAGTATCAGTAAAAAACTAAAATATGACCATTAGTAATAATTTTTAATTTAAATGATAAATAAATAAATGACCAAGTCTAGAATGGTGTCAGAGGTGTGGTGACACAAGAGTTGTGACTCAACCTTTGTCATTGAATAATATCTTAAGAATGGTGTCTTAGACTTTGAAAAAATTTGGAATTATGGAATGGCATCTTAAGAGCTATGTCTCAAACTATTAAAAATTCTTGACTGGTGGGTCGATTCAATGGTGTTTGGTCCACATAGATGGTGTCTGTCCCTTTGTGAAAATTTTGGACCGTTGTCATAATAATGGTGTGTGGTCCTCTACGAGAATTCTTGAATGGTATATTTAAACAACAGTGTCTCAAAATTATCTAATTTCAGATTAAGTCATGTCAAAATAATGGTGACTTATACTTTTCTCATTTTCCTACAGATTGGTGAGGCCGATGACTATGAGTCCACTGACTAGTGACTCATACATAGTCAATTATTTTCATCATATCTTATGAAATAATACCTAACAGAATAGATTATGATTATACATAGGAATGAAGAACCATGTTGAGACATGATTAAGCATTATTAAACAATATTAATCATGATTTGGGATAATTAAAACTAGAGGTTTCCAACAAACACACATTCTAAGAATTTCTAGAAAAAAATATCAAACACTTACATGAATCAGAACAAACCAACTCCATCAAAATAACAAGGAAAACCAAACTACTCCACACCCACACACCATGTATATATACAGTGTACTATGTGTATCTCTCAACCAGAGATGTAAAATCAAATCCCAACATCCCATGGAGACTCAAGTCATGTGACATGGTTTTCTACACAAGAACCCCACATATAACTAGAACCTCAATCACCAAAATCCTAGATCTGATCTATCTATAAAATTCCTAAAACACAAAACCCCAAAATAGTTTAACATCCTATGATAACATTTTTCATGAACCAAATCAGAGTTACATACATCTCCACACCTGGATCGATTCATCGCATGATATGTAGGGAGTTCTTGATCCCCATGTGCTAGGAACTATTTCCTGAGTATCAACAATATTCTTTGGTCATGATTTCACCCATTTATATAATCATAAATATCCAAACAGGATTTTTAATCACATTAGTAAATATCTAGATCCAAATAAGGTAAAATCATTTTTAGATTCAGGATTTACAACATTAACAAAACACCAAGGGACTGAAACAAATGTGAACAGCCAGAAAATCCCAAAAACCACCACAAAATAGGTGGGGCATCACCCTCATTCCACCACCACCTTCACCTTCATGAAGTGGAAATCATAAAAATGGATCCACGTTTCCCAAGACACATATTCCCTTTACCAATGTTATATATAAAACATTATACATACACCGAAAGGTATACGTCGGTTGGGATCCAAATCCCAATTGTATTTCCCCCAAAAGAAATGATTCTATACTATAAAATTATTAGAAAAATTAACATCCACATTTTTTAGAAACATTGGAAACAGTTTTAAGAAAACATTTTAATGGAGACTTACTCAATTAGTAGTCTTCAATGAAAACCCTTTTTTAAATTAAGAATGATTGAAATAAAAATATACACAAGGCCTGCTATATAAAGAAAAATTGAGCCACATGTCATATGCATCATGTCCCATTTAGTAACCGAGGGAAAATACCTATAGGTATGTAGCTTTAGTGGGACCCAAGAAACCTCATACCTTAGTGATAAAAATCATTCACTAAACTACCATCAATATCCTCTGGTATGAGCCACTAGAGGGGAACATATACCAATGTATAACGGTATGAAAATCAATATTCCCATGAATGCACTACTACAAATATGGCCTTTATCAACGCTAGAAAAAGCACTGATAAAGCAAGGGAAGATAAAGGGGGGTCCCCATTATCAGCGCTCCGAAAAGCGATGATATAGGACCCCTTTATTAGCACTTCCTTTATCAACACTTTCGTTTTAGCGCTGATAAAAGACCATTTTATCAGCGCTTTTAAAAAAGCACTGATAAAAGTTAAAAAATTTAAATAAATTAAAAAAAATTGAAAAAAATTAAAAAAAAATTAAAAAATACTTCGAATCGGGTGGGATTTTATTACGCTTGAGCCCCCCATTTTACAGTGCTTTTCTGCCCATGTACCACGCACCCCATGCACCCCCTTCACCCTTTAACAGTTCTTGCTACTATATTCCCCCATGCGTGCGCGCCCCTGCCTCCCACATGATTTGAACTCGAGACCTCCCCCCTACGCGCCTATGCCTTTACCACTACTCTATTTTGATTTGTCTTCCAATTCATGATATCTATATATATATATATATAGTTATATTTATTCGTATACTAATATATATTTATATTAATATATATATAGTTATATTATAATATATATATATAGTTATATTATAATATATATATATATAGTTATATTATAATATATATATATATATTTATATTAATATATATATATATAGTTATAGTTATATTAATATATATATATATAGTAATATTAATATATATATATATATAGTGATATTAATATATATCTATATCTATATATATAGTTATATTTATTCGTATAGTAATATATATTTATATTAATATATATATATATAGTTATATTAATATATATATAGTTATATGAATATATATATATAGTTATATTAATATATATATAGTGATATTAATATATATATATTTATAGTAATACTAATATATATATATATGTAGTTATATTAATATATATATAGTTATTAGATTAATATATATATATATAGTTGGATTAATATATATATATATATAGTTAGATTAATATATAGGTATATAAATATTCATATATTTGTATTTTAACTAAAATGGATGTTAGTTATTATTTAGATAAAGCTAATATATTTTATATATAAATATATTTTATTATTTATATTTACAATTAAATTTTTAGGTGTGAATATATAAAAAATATGAATATATTGTTATATTTTTTATTATAAATAGAAGTGAATTATAAAAAAGGATGAAATTTCAAAGACATAATATCAATATGAATGTAATAACTTGGAATAAATTCAGACCCCGCCAAAAAAATCCAATAATACCCCCTTCAACGAGGGTAAAAATGAACAAAATGTTAAAAAATCGGGGTACCCCGACTAAAAACCCAGTTTTGGAGGCCTTTTGGGCCTCTTTTGACCTCGAAAATACCTTGACCGGGGTCCCCCGTGGTCACAGCGACGTAGAGCTCGTCACAGGCTTAGATTTGATATGTGGTAGAGTTCAAACGGACCCCCGGATCAAAATTTATGGCCGTTTGAAGTTTGAGTTGCATTTTCAACATATTTTGGATCTTTTTTAAATTTTTTTAATTTTATTAGTCTTCAAATTGTTATTAAATGACTATTACTCCATAATTATTATCAAATTATTAATTAAAAATATTTTTTAATTTTTTAAGAAGCCATTTTCATTAAATATCTTATATATTAAGTATAATAAGTGTAAATGTACATTTATACTTATCTAAAATATATTTAAAAATTATATATTATATTTATACAACAATATAACTATATTTATATATTAATATATTAATATATTTTTAATTTTTTTTGAAGCTGACCCTTTATCAGCGCTTTTAAAAAAAGAGCTGATAAAGCCCCCCCCCCCTTTATCAGTGCTTCTAAACAAGTGCTGATAAAGGGGGGCCCTTTATCAGTGCTTTTTCATTAGCGCTGATAAAGGGGGGGCGCTGCGAAAAACTGTTTTTGTGGTAGTGATGAGACACTATAGGAGAACACATATAAAGTCCTAGTGGTCTCTTTTCATATTTTTTGTTTATTAAGTATTGCAATCTTCAATCCTACTAGATGAATCAAGTCCTCATCTACTTTGAAATCATCAAGCGTACTAGTTCTAGCTCCCCCACCCAGATACCTACAATTCTATTTGTGCTTAAATTCCATTTCACATGTGATATAAATCAACACAATCCCTTTTACAGTCCAAACATCAAAAAAATACAAGGACAACCCCAATATCACATTTTATAAAATCCACCTAGCAATATTATAAAAAACACTCATATAATCCCACAATTTCCATGGAGAAAACCCTTTCTAATTCCACACATAAACCAAATTCGTTTTTCCAACTTCATTTCAATACTTTTAACAATTCATAAATAACATTAAGTGTGACTAAAAAGGTTTTAAATATGCTAAAAATATATTCTTATGAAAAACCCCAATTTCAACCCATTCTCCCCAAATGTTCCTTTGTAAATAAATTTTTATTCATTGAAAAAACGTATAATAATTATTCAAGAATATCCACAATATATCATTTAAGTAATAAAACCACTTTTCTTTTGAAATACCATTTTTATCTCAAGTGCATCACAAACCTTTCAAAAAATAGGATTTTCACCACAAAAATATTCAATAGAACATCTTTCAGAACTCAAGAAGGCATGTCAATATTTTAAAATAATTTAAAATCATGAAACCACCTACCTAACACATCCAAAATTCTAGATATTGGTGACAAACCACAAATGCACTACCATAAAAACCTTTTTAGGAAATATTAAACAATAATTGTCAATATATCACTAAATAAAATATGAGCATCCCCTCCTTAGGTCATACACCCTACTAGAAATTAGGAACTCAAGGTAGAGGGAATAAGAACTCTAAAATGTGGGATGAATCATGGGTAAAATACTTCCATGTTGTTTCCTTGAGGAACCAGGGACAAAACACCCCAAGTAATGAAAATCAATATCTCTAAGAAAGCATAAAGAGAGCTCCCATGGCTCCAAATACCTAATGGGTAGATTGGAGGATAATTAGGGTTAAATTCATAGATGGAATGTTGGTAATTTCTAACTTTTTAATTAACTAGACATGTCACACAGTTAGCCCACTTAGTATAAAAATTTGTGCAGAAAATATGTACCCCACTCTGATAAGGAGGAATAAGCCCCCATAGTTACCCCACACAGTTTTATTAACAAGGCATCAACCATACAGGTTTCCACTATCCATAATGTCATTTGGTCACATGGGTTCATCGGGATGGGAACACTGTTTCCCCTAAGAATCTTCAAAACATGAACCAAGTAATTTTATGTCTAAAATCACCATATTCACAAAATATTAATGGGAAAAGAATTTTATAAGTTCATGAACAAAATAAATCGAATTAATAACTCGAAATGAAAACGCTCATGTCACAAACATGGTACTCATGTTGCAGATCTTCTATTATATTGAAAAAAAATTCTACTTGGTAAGGGGATCAATACTATCCCATATGAAATCATTATTTCTTGGATCATTTTTCAATATATTGTTGATGTCAATAGTAGTGTTATCATGATTCCATATTGAAATATCTATATGTTTCATGATTCCTTTATGATGCTATCTATAAAACATTACTTGTTGAAAGAAAATGAATCATTTTACATAGTATATAATTTCTCAGATGATATTATCCCGAAAAAATTCTCCTCCAAATCTTGATTCATTTTTTTACTAGGGTGTATAGAGGTATTTAAGCTGAGTGATTCATCTAACAACACTCTTTTTACCTCATCTATTGATCTAAAACATAGCATATTTCAAAATATTAATATACCATATATATATATGAATTCTAAAAACATCCCATTATTCTGGATTTAATTTTCATTAGAAAATTATTATCATATATCTATGAATGTTATAGTTTCTATAAGAAATGTTGTGTAGCACCCTAAAACCCACACTCTTGGATCTGATTCTAAAAAGAATGAAAAATACATTTCATGTTTTGATTAAGATAAATGAGACCCTATTTATCCTCTAAAAAAGAAAAATAAAATGGAAATATTAGATCCCTTAAATACAGAATGTAATTTTATGTTTATAAAATTAGATAATTAGGAATAATATTTAAAACATTGGTTAAAACTAAAAATTCAAAAATAATATAACCATCTCTCAATTTATTGATATTTTCATATTCTATGTAATATCATAAAAAACTCCCATAAAATTCCTCACATATGAAACCTTTCTCTGCACAAATCATTTACAATAATTCTTAAAAACCATAGAATATGAAATATAACAATGGATGATTTCAAATGATTGGTAATGGAAATCACGATTGAAAACAATAGATAATAGTATGTGATTATATTATAATAATGGGGGTATATGATCATGATCATAAATTAGAATGTCCATACCAATTCTATAAAATATCATATACATGAGTAATAACATAAAATATTATAATCTCAAAATAAAAGAATCTTATGAATGAAAAATCAATATAACTCAATCTGGAACTAAAATTTTATATCTTAATTGTGAGTTGTATCATCATAAGTATAGAGTAAATTTAATAAGAAAATGATAACTAACAAGTCCATAAGACCATGAATCAATTCATATCCATCATAGTGGATCAAGAACATCAACTTTTTTCTCATAATAGATTGAGGACATCGACTAGTTTCTCATAATAAATCAAGCACATCAACCTTTTTTCCATTACATTATGTTGTGATATATTACCTTACCAAATAAATTGGATTGAGATATGTGTCACAACCATCACATAATAAAAATATTATATATTTTTTCCATTATATATAACATTCATCATATTATAACCCATCAAAAGAATTGGGTTTCATAAACATTTCATCATAGCACAACATGTGTAAAAGAAATTGAATTCAAAAACATCATAAACATAAACCATCCATATAATGAAAAATAGTGATATACTTTTACCATATACACATTAAATTATTAGTTACATTAAAGAGTTATATCTTAGATTTAATTTTTTTAGATATCACTTGGAATAATTCTTGAGGAAAATAAGTATTCTATTTTGAAAAAAGATTGTTATTAAAAAAATTGTTCTTATAGTGGTAACGCTTTAATATTAAATGAAAATTTTAAAAATGTAAACAATTATTCAACAAATAATGAATTCATGATGGTGGTATAATTATGTAATGAAATATAAGTTTAAAAAATATTCAATACTTTCCATGGAAATGTCACAAAATTTCTCATTTGAAAATGTAAACAACATTCCCTTCAAACCAATTTTTAATAATTAAAACATAGAAAAACAGATTTTAAACCATTTTAATTAAATAGAAAATGATATATTTTTTAATAAAACCTAGAAATAAGTTGTAAATACTTACGAATAGATACATAAACATAAAAAATCTTGAATAATGGGGACACTGTGCAGTAAACCTTTACCGTGTTGGTATATTTTGAACCATAAGACCAATGAAATAAATAATGTAATAAGGTTATTTTAATCCAATAATATTCATGATAATAAAAATAAAATTAATGAATTGGAATTTAAATAACTAAATAAAATAATAATGTAGTGTATAATGCATGTTTCCAAAGAATGAAAATTGAGAGGAAAATTCCTTACATTGAGTCGAAGTTGTTACTAATCTTATTTATCATCCTAAAAAAGTAAAAAGTGTTTAATTATTTACTTTATTAGAAATTTTTTATTATTTATTATTCCTTTTATAATAATTATTACCATGTTATAATATTTAATTAATTAATTTTGTTTATATTGGATGTTTTAATGATATTTTGTACATAATTCCAAAATGACTTCGGTTTGTTGACTATGATCCATGTGTCCGTTATTCCAACAAATTTAGAATAAAAATAATAAAATATTGCAATTTTCATATATAAATTATAATTTTTATCACAACCATTATATATTTTTATAAAAAATGAAATTTGTTACAATCATGGAGACAATAGTTTGTATGTACACAAGGGAAATCATTCCTTTTACAACAATAATTATATAAATAAGGTAAGTAATATTTTACCAATACATAAATAAAATTATATCCTTTATCATATAAATTTTATAATATATTAATATTTATATCACTTATGTGATTTGGGGATTAAAAATGAATGACATTACATCATGGTGATGGTTTTCCACACATTCTCATAAATGAAGATATCATTTTTATGTTCACAAAAGGGTAAGAATAAAATTAATACATGATAATATATCAATATGATTAATATTTAATTAATATCACATATAAAAATTAATTTAATCTTTATAACCATTCCTAAGATATAGTGATGGAAGATGAATTGACTCAGTTCATGAGGCGATAGTCCACCATACACAAGATAGATTTTTTTCCAATTTGAAGGAATAATAGGTGGGTATATGTAATTATATACACATAATAAAATATAAGAATATTTAGGAATCGTGTGATTTTATTTTAACCTGATTGCACAATATATGAAGGAGGATTATGTAAAAATTAAACAGGAAAGCTCGATGAAATATGATACCTCTTATTTAAGAAGCCTCATTTACTTTTCATCATTATATGAAAAAGGTTAGATTTATGCATAGACCATGACCTATATAATGATGGTAGAAATTATATGAACATATATGGGTAGTTATGGGTGAAAATGGGGTTTTATGTCTAATGTAGTGAGAAGAATAGGTTTCTCTTTCATAATATAGGGAGGGGAAATCATGGAATTTCTAAAAAATATTAAATAAATATAAATTAATATTCAATTAAAAATAGATCCCAGCACATTTATTTCAAATATGTTATGAGCAGGGGTTTAAATCATCTACTAAAATATTTTTTTACATGTTTAGGTAATATTTCTACCCTTATCACCTAGTTTTAACCCACGTCAACCCTTTTTATTCTTACTAGAGACACAAGGATTTTTACTTTTTTAGGGTTGATATTGTAATGATAATTTGAAAATTTCCCTATAAATAGAACATAGAAGTTAATATCAAATATATAAAAAATCCTTTACAAAGTTTTATATCTATATGAATTTTAAATCATTCAATAAAATATTTTTTATTATATAATATCGATAATGTAAATTTTTATCACTATTCATTGTTTGGACTTTAATAATATCAGGATGACACTTATAATTCCAATAATATATATTAAAATCCCCCAAATATGTAAATTGAATATATAAAATTCCGTTATCACATTATATATCTCAAATTAGATTAATTTTAGTATTTTAATTTCATTTATTTGATTTTTTCATTAATTAATTAGTTGCTATATTATGGTGGTCGATGCATTTAAGATAAATATTTAATCCATAAAAATTTAAAAAAAATTATAATAATGATAATAATTATTTTATATTTCAATATTGTATTTAGAGTACAAAAATATCTTTTGGAAAACATCATTTTAAAAATATTATTTTCATTAAAAATAAGAGTGTGACATGTTTTCATTTTCAAGAAATAAAATATTATAAAGTTCATAATCCAAATGTCCGAAAATTCCATATAAACATACATTGGAGGAATAAGTATGGAATTGAATCATAAAAATAATAATTAAAGTGTTGGGTTCATTTTATGATCCTTATCATTTTATTTTTAACTTCAATTAATAGATTTGGGCTTTATTATGCTTAAAAGAATTATTATGTTACTATTTATTTTGACAAAAAATAAATGATAAATATTTAATAAATATGGAAGTCTTAATTTAAATTATTTATCTAAAATTTAAATATTGAAAAACATAAATGTTTATGAATATAATTTAAAATTTAACAAGAAAAATGTAATCAAAACAGTTTTCCAAAAAAATTCCCTTTTGAATTATAAAATTTTTTCATGATAAATTCAACTATAAAATCCACTTTTAAAAAATAATTTTATTAATATAATTAAAAATATTAATTAAATATTAATAAAAATTAAAATATAATTTTATATTTTAAATTATTTAAAATAAAAATATTTTTTTGAATAAACTTCAGTTTTTTTATAATTCAAGAAAAATAAATCCTTCCTTAAAATTATAAAAATCTATTTTAAGATAATTTTTACGTTCTGTATTAAAAAAAGAAAATAATTTTTTCAGATACCATGTCTACAAATTCTAAAATTTGTTATAATATTTAGTCATAAAAAGGGAAAAACCAATTTTTTGAAGAAAACATATTTTTTCTTGATTAAAATGACATAAAAATATTCATCATTTTATAATAAATTTTCAAAACATTTTTTTGGAGTCATAAAATGAAAATTTTATCATAAATCATTTAACATTTTATATAGCAACCAATTTAACACCTAGGTTGTAATGATCATATTTAGATAATAATAATTTTTTGATTAAACACCATGATGCATGTGTTTTATTCTACATACGTTCTTTTAAATTATCAATATATTAAATTAAATAAAATTTATTAAATTTCATCCTCACAATTTTTAGTTAGACTCTTTAACAAAGTTTTACCTTTTCCAAATACTTTTGTTGAAATCCCAAATCTTAAAAAGGGTTAATTAGACTTCTACTAAAAAAAGTGATAAAGGGAATAATATATGTTATCTAGGATAATACAAAATAGCTTTCAATTTAGGAAACATTGGTGGAATGTAAAACCATGGATATGGAAGCAAAAAACAATCACCAAGGCCTGATATATAGTGATAGAGAAACTGGTCATGATAAATTTACCCATCACAATACCATAAATCATTGATAAGTAAAAGCATATTAATTTATCTGTAAGAAAATTAAATGGGAATTTTTTTTATTTAAAGATCATTGTCATATAGTTGAATAATATGATCATAACCACATATAATAAAATTAGAAAATATAACTTCAGGACAAATAAATTTTCATCCTTTAATCAAGTTACACAAAATCTCATCTTTTTCACCAAATTATGATAATGTAAGATGACATTATCATACCTGGAGAACTAAAATAAACATATAATAGAATTATTAGTAAAAAATAGAATAAAAATACATTTGTCCTCCCATTTGGAAATAAAAAATCCAAAATATTTAGTACAATATAAGATAACTTCCAAAATTATGAGACACATAAAATAAATAAAAACTACTTTAATTTACAAATTCAATATTAATACCCAAAATTAATGATAGATAATTAAATAAATAATGATGGTTAAAATTATTCACAAATATTCTATAATAATATTTAAATGAGAAAATTATAATTGATTTATCACTTAGTCTTCCAATATCATCTTTAACAATTGTCTTGAAAATACATTAATTATTTTTAATGTATCGTATAAAAATTTGTATAACCTAAACATATAATCTCTATGATATGCTAACCATTTCCAAAAATACCTTGAATCATTATATATCTAAAATTCAATAATATTTTTTTAAAAAATAATATCAACCATGATTATAAATATAATATTGAATAATATCATATAACGTTCTAAAAATAGGGAGCTTCATCTAAAATAACAATAAGTATATAACATGAAATCAATTCCTAGTCCCATCTACATGATAAAAAATATGATCTATAATGAATATAACATTTTTAAGATCATTTAAATAATGGAAAATAATGTCAAACTAACGAGCACATCATGTAGGCCAATGATAGTTGATGCGCCATTGTTACCCTTCGATTGAGAGTTCAGAACACAAAGTCTACACAGATGAGATGGATTGTTTCCCAACTTTAGAGTTGTGATTTTTCAAAAAAAATATTTATATAAACCTTATAACAAGCCTAAAAAATCACAATTTTCATAACAAAATTACCCTAATATATTCCACGTTAATGAAATTTTTCAACATCAGTGGTTATCTGATACATTTTTTTTCATCCTAATAATTTAATAACCCAAAATTACATCAAAATAAAAGATCATATAAACCCAAACGTTTATAAATAATATTAAAACTTATGTACAGAAAGTTTAAATGCATTATTCCTCAAATAATACTTCCTGTTAACCCATATCCATACGTATACCAGTCTAAAAATATCATTATACTTATTGACATTCCATCACTTAGAACTTCAAAATGGGTATCCAATACTCTGAACATATAATAATCCTCAAACATACATACCCATGATGGTATCGATAACTCCTAAAAAACATCTCCTGACAACATAATATCCTTTTAATTTGACATATCCTTTCTACGACACTAACTATAATATTGGGAAAATCATGATCTTGGATCAACTACTCAAGAAATTAACATTAAATTCCTGGTTTTCAGACCAATAAATGCAATCCAATTCATCAAATC
The DNA here is from genome assembly GCA_963277665.1 of Viscum album. Lineage (NCBI taxonomy): Eukaryota > Viridiplantae > Streptophyta > Magnoliopsida > Santalales > Viscaceae > Viscum > Viscum album. The sequence continues at coordinate 471,383,023 of OY728141.1, read as the reverse complement.
GAAAAACTAAAAACTAAAATATAAATTTTTTAACACATACATACCATTGGTCATTTAAGGGTGAGAGTCTTATAGAATTATATAAAAATATTGACAACTTTCATTCATAATCAACTTGTTCATATATATCAACATCATCTCCCTCTATACCCATATTTTCATGTTATTGGTTTTGAATTAACATCTACAATAAAATTCCTCATGAATTAAAAATTTAAAAAAATAAATAATTTTGAATAAATATTCATAACTAGAAAAATAGATACATAAGAAAGGGTTAGCTAAAATACTCTAAGAATATGTGTGAGAGATATCAATCAATAATTACATGAAATTATAAGGTAATCCTACGTGTTTTAGTTCCTGACCATAACATTCAAAGTGTATACCCAATATGAAAAATACCCTAAACATGAGTAGTAACATGAAACATTATTATTTTCAATGAAATGAATCATAACAATGGAAATTTCACTACAAATCATTCATCAACCATAATTTCATGTCATCAAAGTGTGTAACACCATCATAAGTACAAAAACTCATTTCGTGAAGGATAAAAAACAACACCCTCATATCAGTCACCAACACATATTTCATAGAGTGGATAAAACACATTTATTTATGTCATTTTAGATATATTTTTTTTGAACTGTCACTATAAATAATTTTTCATGAAAATAACCATTCTATTTTGAAATGAAATCATTTTTTTACAGCTACACACTTATATAGAAAAATATTTCATTGAAAAAAAACATTTAAAATTTTAAATGGATCATCAAAGAATAATTTTTTTCATGAGAGAGGGAATGTATTATCATGTAGTATAAATTTTAAAAAAAATCCTTTCGTTATTTTTTGGAAAACTCATATAGTACATCATTTAGAAAATGATAAATAGATTCTATTAAAAATTATTTTTAAAAATTGTAACAATGGTAAAAATGATTTTAATCACTTATAGAAGAATATAAATAATTTATTAATCAATTTCTTGAAAATTATGACATTGAAAAAAATATTCTCCAATTGACACTTAAATATAAGTAGTCTAGAATACTACTGAGATTGTGAAATTAACCCTTACCAATTTGGGATCATTTGAATAATTATACCCACGCATGAAATAAATTATAATGAATATTTATATCCAATATTTTTCATAAATATAATAATAATACAAGTTCGTGGGAAGTATATACACCATAGAAAGTAGATATGTAGTGTATAAGGCATTTTCCTTATATAAGTAATAGTGAGATAAAAATCTCATACCACTAGATTGACTAGTCATGTACATTCATTATCATCTGGAATAATAAAGTTAGGTTAATTATTTAATTGACTAATATACTTTTAAGAGTTTATTAATAAATTTTCCACACTTATTATCATGTTATAACAATTACTTACTCATTTATGTTCACAATGGAATGTTTAGTAACATTTTGTTCTTAGGTCCAAAATAAATTTCATAGGTTAAATATGGTCAAAGTGTTCATTATTCTATAATTATATTATTAATACTAATTAAATGACTATCAATTTTTTAAATGAACTATATTTTTAGATCAAGCCATTAAATATAATCATAAAAATGATCAATGTTACAATCTTGGAGACGGTAGGTCATACGTATACATGAGTATTATTTATATTTTTCAATTATTAATATATATATGTATTATTTTATATTCCATAAATGATCATGATATAATAAAAAAACATTTATTTTTGAAATAAAATTATAAATATATATATCATCTATGTTATGTGCTAATAAAAAACCAATCACATCGCTTTGTGGATGTTGTCGTCAACATATATGTATGAATGAGGTTATCAATTTTTATTTCATGAAAGGATAATATTTTAAATTATATATTACCTTTCTGAATTATTGATATGTCATAAATATAATATATAAACATTAATTCCAAAATTATTACTATTGTTGAGATACAATGATGTAAATCAAACAATATTTGTTCCCGAGGAGGTTGTCGGTCATATACATGAATGATAGTTTTGATTTCCCATTTGTTGGGTGAGGAGATTGAAATAAGTATTGAAATTAATATAATATAATCCCATTATGTGTATGATATTTATTTTAATATTTTATTACAGTGAAAAATCTTCTATGTGGGTGGAGATATAAATAAAACACAAACCATCAATTAAAAATCAATTATTCTTCTCTTGAAAACCTCGTTTTATTATAAACATAATACTACTAATGTAATTACTATGAATAAATAAACCATATATAATATGTTTATGGATTTTGGGAATGTATTTAAGAACACATTAGATGATCCAAATGGATTTTGATGTGTTATGTAATGAGAAGAAGAGTATCTCTTTTATAAAAGAGAGAAGATGCACTCATAGAATTTCTCAAAACATTAAATTAATATAATTTAAAATTTAACTAAAAATGGTTAAAACAAATTTATTTATAACATATTATTGATATAAGTCCAAATAATATCATAAAATAATTTTTATACATGTTTCCGATTCATTTTTTCCATTATCATTCGATTTTAACCCCTTATTAACCCTTTTAAATGATACCATGAAATCAAAGAAACATACTCTTTTACGGAATATATAAATTCAATAAGTGGAATAAAGGTCCTTAAATGGGGAATGAATGATATTATAACCCATATTATAATCCCTTGGTTGAATATAATATTTTTATGAATTTAATATCATTTAATAAAATATTTTTAATTATAAACTTAAGTAATGACGAAATTTTTAAAAATTCATTACATTAATATTAAAAATATAATTAACACAAATAATTTGGAATAAATATATTACTATATCCCTAATATTTCATGGTAATTTATAAAATTCTTTTATCACATTGTTCATTTGAAATTATAGTACTTGTAATATTTTTAATATTATTTATTTTGTTTTTTCATTAATAAAATAATGATTACAATATTGTTCTATAGGAATATAAGTAATTTATTTTTTTTACTATAAAATAGAAATAAATAACCATGATGAAGATAAAATATTTATCTTAAAAAATGTTATTTATACAAAAAAATATCTTTTGTATTATCTCATACTTAAAATATTATTTTTATTAAAAACAAGATTGTTACGTGATTGTTTTTTTAAGAAATAAAATAATGTAATGTTCATAATCTCATCCAAATGAATAAATGGTATATAACTGATTTTTATATGACTATGGATGAAATGGACAGAGAAAATAAAATTGAGAAATGATTTTGGGGCTGTTTTGTAATCCTTGTCATTTTTTTTGTATATTAATTTACATGATTTAAGCCCAACCATGGTTATAAATAATATAAGATTCACTATTCATATTGACCAAATATTAGAGGGATATATTAACATTTTTTTATCCTCTTAAATTAAAATATGTAATAACTGTTTAAAAATTCATTGAACATAGTTTTTAGAATGTAATTTAAATTTAAACAAATAAAAAATAGAGAAAAACAATTTTTTCCCGAAAAATGTTGTTTAAAAATTATATAATGTATTTATACACAACCCGAGCATAAAATCCATTTTAAAAACAAAAATTAAATCAAATTAAATTTAATAATAGTTATTAAATTGTAATGATAGTACAAAATATAAATTTACTTCCTAAATACTATAAAATAAATATAAATATTTCTATAAAATTCATTATTATTCACTTTATATTAAAAGATATATCTTTTAAAAAAATTATCAAAAAGTAATTATAAGAGAATTTTGGCATGCTAAATTAAAAAATAATAATTTTACCCACAAAATTTTTATAACTTAGAGAAATTTATTACAAATTTTACTCATAAAAAGGATGAAAAATAATTTTTGAAAAAATATGTATATTTTGAATAATAAAATGAAATTAATACAAATTATGTGACTATTTGTGGAAATAAATTCAATAAATTTTTATTGAGTCAGAACTGTATATTTATTTTACAAAAAGTTAATCTTATTCATACCCCACAATTTAATGACTAGAATAAAATGTTCACTATTTTATAAAATATTTCATTATTTGTTTTATCTCGGTGTTGTAAATATTGAATGATATACAATATATTTTTAAATCCATAGGATGTTGTAGATGGTTTTGATGTAATTTGGAATTTATTTCATGTTTTCCCTTCCATAATGATTTATATATATAACTTTACACATTTCAATGAAATATGATCCTTTTCAATCCTCATTATAATAAAATATCTACGATATTTTAACTCAACACATCAGATAAATTATTTTCCATCTAGTGTAGGCGTGTATTGAGAAATCATAATTTTGGTGTAATTTTATCCATTTTCTTTCCTCATTACGATATATATCAATGAGAATATTTATTTGAAATGTTTCTTATCTATATATATTTCACATTTCTCACCATAATGGTATTTCTTATATATCATAAATATAAATATTAGGACTACTAATTCAATATCAAAGGTCATAATAATTGATCCGTAAATCCCATGTTGCATAGGATATAACTCTCTAATTATTAATAAGAACACATCCCTGTACCTTATTTGATGAATAAAAATATATCACAAATCTATCACTCCAAAATGGTGAAGTTAATACTCGTTCATTTAACCATACCCTTTTTAATTAATCAAAATTATCCATAAATTTTTCTATCTATATGAATTTACTATTAGGGTAGAATATAAAAATATAAACTAGAGGGGGTGAATTGTGTATTTTTATACTTTCTTAAAATCTATTACAATTATGCATATTGATTTTTACTAATGAATATGCATGTAAGCAGTGTTCATCATCTGTATGATATTATGAGTAGTTGATAAAACAGAAATATAGAACACAACTATATATAGTGGATCATTGATTATAGATCCCATAGTCCACTCAACCAATTACTATCTCTGCGAGTTTTGTGAATTTCACCAGTCAGGTCCTCATATCATAAAACCAATCCACAACTGGGTGGAGGAAGTTGATACATATACAAACAAGTCTAAAAATAGAGTCTTATATTTCTATAACAGAGAACAAATAAACCATTGATTAGATCAAGAATCTGATACTCCACTATAGCTGAGGAAGGGTAGTTTAAAATCATAATAAAAATATATTGTTAAAAATGATTCTGTTTGAACTTCAATGTTGAAATTGAAACTAATGGTAGATAAAATATTTTTTTAGAAAATAGATTCTTCAAAAAAAAGTTAAGAAGAAATATTGATGAAATAGATCTTTCAAATGAGAAAAGAAATGAATAATAGCAGTAGATTTACAGAAAATACTAAATTTTGAATATGTATATTTCCACTATAGCCTCTTCTGTAAAAAACTGATTCTGATTGATTTTGGTAGTATATCTGAAAAATATCTTCAAAATAATGTAGTTTCAGTCATGAATATATGTTGCAATATATATATCAATATAAATTTCAATATATATAATCTTCTCTGAATCACGCACTCACACACATACATATATATATTGAGAAAATCCACCGATAGAATAAGTAAAATAGAGAACCTTCTATTTAATTCAAAATCCATGAAAATCACCTGATAATTATTATGAATTAAAATTATTGATATAACTCAAAGTTGTCATATATTTATTTAATAATGGGATAGGATTTCTCTACTGAATATGATTCTTTGAATCCATCATATGAGTTTGGAAGCATTTGAAAAAAGATATTTAAATCTACCTGATATTCCATAGGAACTATTCCAAGAAATTATGAAAAAACATAAATTAAAATCACCAGTGATGAAATATCAAATATAAGGATCTATCACAAAATGAAAAAATACAAAACATATGGATAAACTATGTAGCTTTCAATATCTGAACGTAAGGTTTATAAGGTAATGTTGATCAAAAATTTATGGTTGATGATCTATAAGTTGTTTTCTTAAACATAAGGTTCTATACTAATTTAGGATTAATTAACCATACTTTTTCTCATTGTCAAATATAAGGTTTCACCCAAATATAAGGTTTATTGTCCATACATTTCTGATAATGTATGGTTGATTAACCATACATGATGATCTTTTATAATAAAGTGTAATACAAACATATGGTATGTTCCTTACATTACGTTCTTCAACATACGCTGTGAATTGTGTTTCCAAAATACAATTAAGAGTGTTCCGAAAACATTGCTGAATATTCCACATAAATAATAAGATTGAATATAATTCCAAAATAAAGAATATAGTGAATATTATATCTTAATATACAATTAATGTAATATCGTTAGTAAAACAAACAATTGTATTTGTGAGCATTAAAATCAATAAGATTTATATAGTATTGTTGATAAAAAAACATTTCCAACATTCTCAAAAAATTTTATAATCACAGAGCCCTTATATTTAATAATAGAATTTTTATTTTTTCAAACCATTGATAAGAAAATAATTCGAAATTTGATTTTATAAAATTATTTTGATAAAAAAAATTTTGTTTACACTAATTTCACCCCCTTTTTTCTGAGAAAAAATGTATAAAAGGAATAAAACATAGTTAATTCAGAACAGATCTTTAAGTGAAGGATATAATAATATTTTTAAATAAATATGACTATATTCTTGGCTTCTAGATATAAACCTAAAATAATATTAAATAACTTACAAGAAAATAAATATATGGATATTTTATTGATAAAAACTTGTATAAATACAATAATGAGTTTGACTGGGAAAAATGTTTAGTCAACTGAAATGTTTAGGATACAAAATATTGGGTAGGATTTTTCCTAGTTATGGTTCTTAGGATTTTGATTAGCTTCAAATATATAATTCAACTCATCCATCTTTAACTAGAACTTCTTCGTAGGACTATCCCCCAATTCCGTAATATAAATTCGATAATGTTAAATGATATAAAAATTTTCAACATAATTGAATTTCAAAAATTCATGTGAACTCTCCACTTGCTAAATAAAATAATCTATCTTTTCTGTGAATTTGTTCATTAGAAATATAAAAATTGGCTCATTCTATGTTAGTTAGTCAACAATGAATTTTTGATTGTCCAATAGAACTGACAGAGGGTAACTATTTCACTAAATACATTGAAGACGATTATTCATATCTACTATAACAGAGGTGATTTCATGAAATATTCTAATTAGATCTAGATGGTAGTAGGAGAAGTGGTAGATGTACTAGTCGGACCAACATTACATTATGTTGATTCATGTTGACTCCCCAAATAAAAAATTAGATCATCAAATCCTGACATAGAAACAATTTTAGAACTTATCTTTCCAACTTCATTCAGCATCTCTTGCATGAAAGCATCAAATTCCTTCTTGGAAACAGAATTTTAATTAATATCCTATAACTTTCTCATTTCAACTTCCAACTCTATTTGATGATTGAAATTTTTTCCTTAGAATTATTGAATACCATCACAAGATCCTTAACCAAATTTGATATGGAATTATATGTCGCTTCATTTGAATACTGTGACTGACCAACAAACACAATTGCTAGATATTTTGAATGATATTTCTCCACAATATTATCCACTAGTTTTTCAGATCGGGTTTCACTTGAGATACAAAAACAATCAAGAGAATCCATTTTGTCTTCATTTTTATATTTTGGTCTCTCATCCACATGATCAAGAATAGAGAGTAGTAAATTCTTAACAATTTATACAGCCACATTTTTAGATCTGATCAACTCTTTCTCATCCAAAACAACATGTTATTTCTAAAAAAACTAGTAAATATATAGTTTCGATATCTCTTATATGGATTTCAACATGATGATATTCTTCAAGAAAGGTATATTCTAAATGTATTTTCATGGTTTCCGCACCTGAATCCCACACTGGTTTTACAAGAGGTGGTTCTACTCTTTTCATTGGTCTTACAACCAATTATTCTAACACATCTATTTGTTCATATTCTTCATATTATTCTTCAAAAAGTATCAATTTTTATTAGGTTGGTTTGAAATTTCTTCACATCAAGTTTCACCAATTCCTTCATTCCCAATTTCACTTTTCTCCCCCTGAGAAAATGATCTTGATTTTTATTATTCATCTAAACCAACAAGCATGATTTTTCCTCTGACTATACTCCAGTAAAAACCTAATTCCTCATTTCTACCACATTAAGAACATTATTGTGATATAATTTTATTATATAATCTATTAAATGAATAATTCCATTCAAAAATAGAATTTTAGTGATTATCCTTCCATAAGGATGAAAAAATCATCATGTCATCTAGTTGACAACAGTAAATTAAATATCAGAACATATACCTTGGAAAATTCATCTTTATATAACTCATAAACTAAAACGTGATATAAATGTTTGAATATAGAATCTTCTCCAACTCATCCATTATAGGAGAAATTACTCTTTGAATAAACTTAAATAATATTTTTTGGTCAGCCTCTAGATCATTGAAAAACATGTTTTTAATCGTTGCTGAATCAAACAGAAAAGACATAATGTATTCAAATTTAAATTCCATACCTTTGATTGAACATATATTAAAATGAAACAATGCTTAATGATTATAGTTTTGTATTTGAGAAATTTCAAGCGAAGAAAATGAAAAATCATTATCTTTTATAGTTGTGAAAATTGTATCATCTTTATTTCCAAAACTAAATTGAACACTATTATAGAAAAAATTTAGTTCTACCTCATAACAGAATTCTTTGTTCACCTCATGTAATAAAAACTCCCAACATTGAAATGATAGCATTATATTTAGGATAATATTTATATCATAAATCTATTCAACATCAATTAATTTTTCCAGATGAATCAATCTTCTAGAAATTTTCTGACGGTTCGAGTCATTGGTTTCACTTTCATCAGTTCTATTAGTTTATGTCCTTTTTTAGAAACTAAAGCTTTGATGTTTTTTTGGTTTTTTAGTGTTTCGAAAGATAATAGAGGTAAATGAAGATAGACAATTTAAATGAGGGATTCAGTATTTGAAAAGGGTTTGAGAGTCAAAATGTTTTTGTATTCAAAAGGTTTCTAACAATCCCTTATTTCCTATCTAATTAAGTAAGATAGTCATTAGAAAATTATAAAACATGCGGTGCTTTTAAAATTAAAATAAATTATCTAAAATTTATATCTAAAAAAATATTAATATAAATCATATTTATGTAATCAGAAAATTATTTTAATGTAAATAAAATTGAATAAATAAATAAGTAAAACAAAAAAAATAAATATATAAAATTAAAATGTTTAAAAATATTAATATTTATTTAAAAAAATCAAATAATCCTAACTCACACTAAAAAAATCAAAACTCATAGTGGGAAGTAGTTTAGTAATGACATCGACAAGTTGATATTAAATACTTACCAATTATAAAGATATATCATTTTTGTGACTGTGATCTCTTAGAAAATGATGCCTAACATCAATATTAGTAGTTTGGGAATGACATATTGGATTTTTGGAAATATTTATAAAACATGTATTATCACATTAAATATTTTTACTATTAAAATTTAGTCTAAATTCTATTAGTGTGTTTTTCAACCACCATACATTTACAAATCATTTTCTTGCATATATATATTCGTTCGTAGATGTTGACATAGAGAATGAATGTTTTTTCTTACTGGACCATGATACTAATTATTTTCAAATAAATTGATAGGTTACTGAAGTACTTTTTCTATATAATCTAAAACCGTCAAAATCATCATCTGTATATGATATTAAATTAAAATTAGATGTTTTTTGGATAAAAAAGAAATTGAACAACATTTACCTTTAAATATCTAAACATCTTTTTGATATCAATAAAAGGATATTAATTAATGATTTGTTTAAAATTTATCACATACTGAAATTGAAAACATAATATCAGGTCTTCTGGTAGTAATATATATTAAACTACCAATCTTACCTCTATAAAAAATTGTTGTACAATGTTTTTTCCAGCTTTGTCCAAATCTAGTTTTCTATTGGAACACGTGGGAGTTGTATATGAATTATAGTTCTCAAAACCAAGATTTTTCAACAAATTAGAAATATATTTACTTATGTATAAAATAATTCCATAATCCTTTTGAAAAATTCCATGTCTTAAAAATAAGTTTAATTATCCCATCACACTCATTTCAATTTTTTTGCATAAGTTATGAAAAGTCATTGGAAAGTTTTTTATTAGTTGACCCAGAAATACCATCATAATCATAGATTTGAACTAATACTGTAGACACCCGAAGCTTGATGTACATTTAAATTACATTACATTAGCGGAATACTTAATACATAACAAAAACAGACACACAAGGATCGTAATAGTTTATTATCTTTGGAAACTCGGAATATAATCTTCTAATCGTGGTGAAAGATCTTCAAAATCTCCCATAAGATCCTCCCATTTTTGTTTTATTACCTAAAACCTTTCTTTAAATCCTGAGTAGAAGAAAACATATAAAGGGTGAGCTCAAATTCTCAGTAAGGGTAATCGTGGATAAAATAAAACAAACCATATACATTTGAACTTAAAAACATGAACACAATGTTTAAACATCAAGATCTTGAGCAATGAAATAAAACATGGCAATATGTAAGGCATAGATCATAAAGAAACATTAATCCTGATAAAATATAATGGGAATAAAACTTGTAATTGTGGAAAAACATTATGATTTTTATAGTATCCAAGTCATTGCGGCCAGGACCATCTTAGTGGACAAAGTCCCTTTCTGAATTGAGTTCACTCCTCGTTTCAGTCCTGTAACACTGAACCAGATTAACTTACCGTTCCATCCATGTCTATATCATGAGATATAAATTATTACCCAATTCATTAGATGGAGATATAGGTCCCACCCATCTCATAATGAAATCATTCTTACTTGTGCCACAAAATAAACTTGAAACATTCATCATAACCCAAAGAATAAAATGGGTTTCATAAACATCATACCATCATCACATAATCCATATAAAACAAATGGATATATCAACATAAGAAAAGTGAAACCATGTAAATCATAGGGAAATTATACATGAAACATACACATATAATTTAATTTCATCTTAGATGAAAAAATGGTTTTGATAAAACACTTGAAATGAATTCTTGAGGAAAATATCCTTTCTTCTTCAAAGTCAATTTCTTTTCACAAAATGTCATGCAATTTTAAAAGAAAAGGATTTTGTTGAAAATAGTCATGAAATATTTTGGAGGAAGCTTCATGAAAATAAGGCTTTATAAAACCATAAAAATATGTTCACGCCGTATAAGTTAAAAATAACATTCTCCTTGTACTTTTGTCGGAAAAGTCAAAAAGTACCTTATATGGTAACCAAAGGAAAGATTCCATCCATACAATGTGGTAAAAAGTCAATAAAGGATAAAAATGACTTTAAACATTCATGCAAGAATAGTAAAAATTTAATGAAAACATTTTTAGAAAACATGGTCATGGATGATAAATGTAACCCTAGTAAATACTTACGTATAAGCAATCTCGGATAAAAAAATGAGATTGAAAATTTATCCCTTACATTAGGTCTGATATGCTTCGTACGTATCTGAACCTCCTGTATAATGATTTAAATAATGTCATTGACTTATTATAGAATCATATTCATTTCTATGATATCATATATGGTTCACATAGGACTTCATATTACCCATTCTTTTGTAAATTAATGTTAAAGTAACGTTTTGGGTAAAATCATCTTATTTATCGTACGTGTTTGGACATGTTGTTCTTGATGTTATTATTACTTATATCTTGATTTAATAACTTCCAAAATGTAAATCATGATTTATATATCATATAAATTCATTATATATCCAGCATATACAAGCATTTATAATAGTACATAATATATGGAGGTAAGAAATGAAACGCATCGTTCATGGAGATGATAAGCCGTACGTACGCATGAACGCTACTTTCATTTCTATTTCTTATTTTAATTGAATTAAAACATAATTATACATAGGTATATTATAATTCCAGTATAATATCATATATAATATCATTAACCACATCCTTTATACATCCCACATAAGGTATTAACGAATCACATCACTTTGAGGGGGCGGTAGTCCGCACTTCCTCAAATGAAATTATTGTATTTACCGACTATGGGAACCATAAAGTATTGATATAATTGGGAAGTAAAAAATTATAAGTAAATCATAAACATAATATATATTATATATAAATACAGTTCCATCGTAATGGCCACCATGAGAGGCAGTATGAGAAAATCGAACAATCAGCATTTCGTGAGGCGTTAGTTTGCCATCACAGAAACATTATGTTCTTCATCCATTTGATGGAGGTGTGTGTAATTGTAGTTCGAATCCTTCTCATAACAACATTCTAGTATATTTATGATATTGGTGTTGTTACAAAAGAAAGGATTAAAAAGAGTTTAGGGGTTGGAGAAGTAGAATAAAAGAAAACAACTTAAGAGAAACTGTTACGTATAATTTTGGAAACTTCCTTTGGTTTGAACCAAAAAATCTTCTTGGAGAGTCTTATGCCTAATGTAAGGCTTCAAGGGGGAGGAGAGGGATGTAAGGATCTTATTTGGTCAGAGTTTGGACGATCCAAAAGGCTTGATAGGTGTGAGGAATTGCATAGAAGTGGTCTCCTTTTATAAGGGATAGGAGGGGTTCTTTAGGAAAGTGTGAAAACATTATTTTATTATAAACTTATCTTCGGTTTCAAGAGGTCCAAAAAACATTAATGTAGAAGATAAATGACTCATATTCGAAATAAAATCATCCAATTGTAATTGGACAGGTTTTGGATGATATTTCAATCATTATAATCTTATTTATTTAAATCATTTATTAATGAGGTAAACACTACATCATTATTGTGTCATAAATAATTTAATTTATTTGATGTCTAAAAATAATGAAAAATATACCATGATGTTTCTAATATTTTTAGATTTCCAATAAATATTTATAGTCGAAACTATAACTTATATAACCCCTTATATAAATTAATCACTAAAAGATTTTTGTTAAAGTCAATTTTGTCTTTACATTAAATTAATTAATCCAAATTGTCATTTTCACTACCAAGTGGCTCATTGGGGCCCCAAAATCGGCCCAAGGATGGCCATGGATGGACACTACTCATCCAATAAGGTTAGTACAAGTGTCAAGGTAATTTGGAATTATTATAATATTCTCTTAACCTTGAATTACCCTATTTACCTTTAACCACAGTAAATAAAAATTACCGTAGTTACTATTCATAATATAAAAAAATAAAAGTAACCTATTAAAATAATTTGGACCCACTGATTCCATATATGGAATCCATTTTTCAAAATTCATAACACTGAATTTGCATTAATTAATTTAAAATTAATACCGTTGTTAAGCAAATAGGTTTTAAAAGTTAAAACATTGCCAAAGATTGAATTGATTTAACATATGAATTCAATGTAAAATCAATGATAATGACATAAATTATATTAAATGGTAAAAATATATTCTATTTATACTTTAAAACCATTTAATATTATAATTTAACCATATAAATTATTACGATTAAAAAATTTGTTTTTAATTAAAATATCGCGTATTTTTACTATTCATTAAAATATGAAAGTTATCAGAATAATATGAAAATTTTATCCAAAGTAAATTTTTATATCCTGATTCCAAAGAAGAATTTTATTTTGTCAAATTGAACTTATAAACATGTCAAAAACTAGATTTAATGTGGGTGTGCCATCAAAAGGCGGCAAAACTTCATTTTTTGAAAAATACTTATTTTACCCGAAAAATTTATTTTGTTCTCATACCATGTTCTAGAAAATATGTAAGATGAATAATAATGTTATAAAATTCAAATTTTAGTTAATACTATTCATAACGGCTAGTTCATAATAATATTATAAAAATATATCGTTGTTTAGTAAAACCCAGTATTGCGTACAACACACGCTATAGAGGAAGGTCGCGATTGCGTGTAATGCAAGCCAAATCAGGGTTGCGTGTTGTGCAAGAATCTTGCGTTTTTTCGTATAACATAATCCAAACATATTTAATATATACATTGAATATATATATATATATAAACACACTCAATGTTACATAGAATGACTATTATAAAACGAACATGAAATTGTGTGTAACATGATCCAATAATAGTGTTGCGTATACTGCAAGCTAATACGGTGTTGCATGTAGCGCAAGATAATCTTGGTGTATCGTAAAAAAGAAAATATGAATGAAATTAAAAAGAATGTATCTTATAAAATCTCGGGTTGTTACATTCTACCCCCCTTAAAATAAATTTCGCCCTCGAAATTCGTCGGGGTTATAAATCGTTTACTATTCATAGAAACCCTCATCATAAAAAGGAATACTAAAACATAATTTTAAAAACTAAAGAATGAAATGTAACGATTACCCAATGTAACTCATCACTGGGTTTCCATATAGGAGATCATAGGTGAAAATATGGATATGGAGTAGAAATTTAACCATCATGTTCTAATGGAGAGTGGTAGAGAACATGACTATAAGAAAGACTACAATCACAAAGCCATAAATTTGTGATGATCTAAGGTACCATCTGATTAATCAGATATAAGAGCACTAGGACAACTTTTTTTGTTTTCAATATCATTTCCCTAAAGTTGATGAATTAAAAGAAATACTTACATGATTTTCGTACAATCTCACTATTGTCCGTGAATTGAACAATTTCCACTTCATCTATTAAAGAAATGAAGTTGATTTTGTTATTCGTGAAGTGTTAGAAGATCATGTGATAGAATGATGAGTCATTCCATCTATTTCAAACAAAAGTTTAGCAAAAGTTATAAGTCCATATTATGGTGAGATTAAACGTATATGGTTCCAAAAATGGACTTATACTTTATTTATCATACCGCTTAATAAAATAAAACTACTTTCCACTAACTAGGTACTTCCTGTAGGTCATTGGTATGCGATAAAGTCCGGTCGAACTTCAGTTGTGGGTTCGATTCCCACATCCTTATCCGCCGCGATGGGCTGTCACCCATCCTATAGGTTGTCCTTTTTCTAAAACTACATTACTATAACATCCCATCAATAATATAGAAAAAACTTCTATCCCTAAACAATACTAACTTATGTCCAATATAATCTATTCCAATCTTTAGGATTATCCATAATACTGCAGTCCACTCTCATATTATAGTGAAAACAATTACCATAGATTTCATATAACAAGCATGTTAATACCATCGTTGATCCCCATATATCATAAGATATGTCTTGTTGGTCACATTCCGAACATTCGAAGGCCTTAATCATGTATTCTCTTGAAAAATGAATACCCATTGAATCTTAGTGAAAACATGAGTGCTGTCAAAATTTAACTCTTTCCACATACCAAAACCCCAAAATTCTATATACTCAAACCATGATATAACTATTTCCTTATATCAGTCATGAGCTCATGAATACTGTCAAACATTTAATTTTCTCTTTATCCTTTCATTATGCGCATATCATCTTTTTTCCAAAAATATCTCAATCACTTTCTATGGTTACCAGTACCATAAAATTATTGAAAACCACAATAGACCAATACATGAATATTCCAATATTCCACGATACTATATACAACATTATTTTGGAATCCCATTACATAAACACTTAATCATTCCACCACATCGTTGTCATATTCAACATCGCAAATAGTGATATCATGTGACTTCCCTTTGTCCGTTTCCATAAGAGGTTGCTCACGTTGATCATCACTAACCCTTGGATTAGGGAATTTTTTAGCATAATGCCCCATTTCCTTGCACTTGAAGCAGTGAAGTGTTGGTGGTGCGTTATCTGTAGTCTTTTCTTTATTCACGTCATTAACAACCCTTTTTCCATTACATCGACACTAAGCTACTCTATGACCTTCTTTTCCACACATAAAACATTTTCTAGTCCCTTTAAGACAATATCCACCATGCTTCTTTCCACACTTTGAGCATAAGGAAACATTCATCTTCTTTTCACCATTATTCTGAGATTTATCCTTGAACTCCATCTTCTGTTTCTTGTCAAAACCATGAGATGGATATGTAACACCATCTTCTATTTCTACCTTGATAGCACAACGCCCAATTTCTTCATAGCTACTAAAGTCTCTTATAGTTAATGCCCTTCGAATATTTGGTTTTATGCCACTGAAGAATCGATCAACTTTACTTTCAGGTTGGATGATAAATCCAGATTCATACCATGAAAGCCTTGTAAAATTCGCTTAGTATATACCAATAGATTCGTCATCCTTTTTCTTTAGTTCAAGAAACTCCTTCTCCATATTTGTTTGAATAATACGAGGGAAGTACTTATTGAAAAATAAGTTCTTGAACTTGTCCCATTCCATAGACTCAATTTCATCTCTTGGCCTCATATTCTTGATAAGATTCCACCATTGATCAGCTTCACCTTTGAAACGATATACTGCTAAGATGACTCTATCATGTTCAGAACATTGAAGAACTGAAAATATCTTTTCAGTGGTACTGATCCATTGTTCAGCAACAAGTGGATCAGAAGACCCACTGAAAGAAGGTGGACGTTGCCTCATGAAGGACTCAATAGAATATTGTTCTCTTCTCTGCTCATTTGGAAGTCTAGAATGATTCATAGATTGTGTAAGTATAGCAATAATATTTTTCACTCCATCTCCCATAACATTTGTTTGTTCAGGAGGACAATCATTGCATTGTCCATTGCATTGATCAACACGGTTTCTTCTGGTTCCAACCATCATCTAAAACCCAAAAAGAATAGTGTGAGAGGAAAAAAACATGATAGGGAAAACAACATAATAAAGGGGGAGTACCTTCGATATCTAACATCTTATGTTTAATTCTAAGAACGTTACCGTAATTCTAGGACTATAACCTATACTTATACTTAACCATAGGGATATCCCTAGACATACCTTAGAAATATCTCTAGGGATCTCACTAAATTTCTCGCATCCTAGTTTCCAAAGGTTGACTAAACCTCCCTCTTATACCAACTGTGGAGACCAGAAGCTTGATGTACATGGACATTACATTACTTTAGCTGAATAATTGGTACATAACAAAAATAGACACACAAGTATCGTAATAGTTTAGTGTCTTTGTAATCTCGAAATATAATCTTCTAATCGTGGTGAAAGATCTTCAACATCTCCCATAAGATCTTACCCTTTTTGTTTTCTTACCTAAAAACTTTCTTTAAATCCTGGGGAAAATAAAACATATAAAGGGTGAGATTAAATGCTCAGTAAGGGTAAGCATGGATAAAATGAAACAAACCATATACATTTGAACTTAAAAACATGAACACAATGATTAAACCTCAAAATCATGAAAAATGAAATAAAACATGTCAATATGTAAGGTATAGATCATAAAGAAACATTAATCCTGATAAAATAGAATGGGAATAAAACTTGTAATTGTGGCAAAACATTATGATTTCCATAGTATCCAAGGCATTGCTGTCAGGACCATCTTACTGGACAAATTCCCTTTCTGAATCGAGTTCACTCCTCGTTTCAGTCCTGTAACACTGAACCAGATTAACTTACCGTTCCAACCATGTCTATCTCATGAGATATAAATATTTACCCAATGAATTGGAGGGAGATATAGGTCCCACCCATCTCATAATGAAATCATTCTTACTTGTTCCACAAAATAAACTTGAAACATTCATCATAACCCAAAGAATAAAATGGGTTTCATAAACATCATCTCATCATCACATAATCCATATAAAACAAATGGATATATCAACATAAGAAAAGTGAAACCATGTAAATCAAAGGGAAATTATACTTGAAACATAAACATATAATATAATGTCATCTTAGATGGAAAAATGGTTTTGATAAAACACTTGAAATGAATTCTTGAGGAAAATATCCTTTCTTCTTCAAAATCAATTTCTTTTCACAAAATGTCATGCAATTTTAGAAGAAAAGGATTTTGTTAAAAATAGCCATGAAATATTTTGGAAGAAGATTCATGAAAATAAGGCTTTATAAAACCATAAAAATCCGTTCATGTAGTATAAGTTAAAAATAACATTCTCCTCATACTTTTGTCAGAAAAGTCAAAAAGTACCTTATATGGTAACCAAAGGAAAGATTCCATCCATAAAATGTGGTAAAAAGTCAATAAAGGGTAAAAATGAATTTAAAAATTCATGCAAGAATAGTAAAAATTTCATGAAAACATTTTTAGAAAACATGTTCATGGATGATAAACGTAACCCCAGTAAATACTTAGGTATAATCAATCTCAGATAAAAAAAAGAGATTGAAAATTTATCCCTTACCTTAGGTCTGATATGCTTCGTACGTATCCGAAACTCCTGTATAATGATTTAAATAATGTCATTTAATTATTACAGAATCATATTCATTGTTATGATATCATATATGGTTCACTTATGACTTTATATTACCCATTCTTTTGTAAATTAATGTTAAAGTAGCATTTTGGGTAAAATCATCTTATTTATCGTACGTGTTTGAAATTGTTGTTCTTGATGTTATTATTACTTATATCATGATTTAATTGCTTCCAAAATTTAAATAATGATTTATATATCATATAGATTCATTATATATCCATCATATACAAGCCTTTATAATAGTACATAACATATGGAAGTAAGAAATGAAACGCACCGTTCATGGAGACGGTAAGCCGTACGTACGCATGAACGGTACTTTCATTTCTATTAATTATTTAAATGGAATTAAAACATAATGATACATAGGTATATTATAATTACAGTATAATATAATATATAATATCATTAACCACATCCTTTATACATCCCACATAAGGTATTAATGAATCAAATCACTTTGAGGGGGCGGTAGTCCGCACTTTCTCAAATGAGATTATCATATTTACCGACTATGGAAACCGTAAATTCTTGATATAATTTGGAAGTAAAGAATCATAAGGAAATCATAAAGATAATATATATTATATATAAATACAGTTCCATCATAATGGCCACCATGAGAGGCGGTAGGAGAAAATCAAACAACCATCATTTCATGAGGCATTAGTTTTCCATCACAGAAACATTATATTTTTCATCTATTAGATTGAGGTGTGTGTAAGTGTAGTTCGAATCCTTCTCATAACTAAATCCTAGTATATTTAGGATATTGGTGTTTTTACAAAAGAAAGTATTAAAAAGAGTTTAGGGGTTGGAGAAGTAGAATAACAGAAAACAACTTAAGAGAAACTGTTACCTTTAATTTTGGTAACTTCCTTTGGTTTGAACCAAAAGGACTTATTGGAGAGTCTTATGCCTAATTTAAGTCTTAAAGTGGGAGGAGAGGTATTTAGTGAGCTTATTTGGGCAGTTTTTGGACGAGCCAAAAGTCTTGTGATGTGTGAGGAATTGCATAGAAGTGGTCTCCTTTTATAAGGGAGAGGAGGGGCTCTTTAGGAAAGTGTGAAAACATTATTTTATTCTAAACTTATCTTCAGTTTCAAGAGGTCAAAAACACATTAATTTCGAATATAATATTACTAATAATCGAAATGAAATCATAAAATTGGAATTTGATAGGTTTTGGATGATATTTTAATCATTATAATCTTATTTATTTAAATCATTTATTAATAATATAAACACTACATCATTATTGTGTCATAAATAATTTAATTCATTTTATGTCTAAAAATTATGAAAAAAGTACCATGATGTAGGTAATCTTTTTAGATTTCCAAATAATACTTATAGTCTAAAATATAGCTTATATAACTCCTTATAAAAATTAATTACTAAAAGATCTTTGTTAAAGTCAATTTTGTCTTTACATTAAATTAATTAATCCAAATTGTCATTTTCACTACCATGTGGCTCATTGGGGTCCCCAAATCGGCCCAAGGATGCCCATGGTCAGCCAATACTCAAAAAATAAGTTTACAACAAGTTTAACGGTAATTTTGAATTATTATAATATTCTTTTAACCTTGAATTACCCTATTTACCTTTAACCGCAGTAAATAAAAATTACCGTAGTTACTATTCATAATATTAAAAAAATAAAAGTAACCTATTAACATAATTTCGACCCACTGATTCCAAATATGTAATCCATTTTTCAAAATTCAAAACACCAAAGTTGCATTAATTAATTTAAAATTAATCCTGTTGTTAAGAGAATAGGTTTTAAAAGTTAAAACATTGCCAAAGATTGAATTGATTTAACCTATGAATTCAATGCAAAATCAATGGTAATGACATACATTATATTAAATGGTAAAAATATATTCTATTTATACTTTAAAACCATTCAATATTATAACTTAACCATATAAATTATTACGTTGAAAAAAGTTGTTTTTAATTAAAATATAGCATATTTTTACTATTCATTAAAATATGAAAGTTATCAGAATAATATGAAAATTTTATCCAAAGTGAAATTTTATATCCTGATTCCAAAGCAGAATTTTATTTTGTCAAATTGAACTTATAAAGATGTCAAAAACTAGATTTAATGTGGGTGCGCCATCAAAAGGTGGCAAAACTGCATTTTTTGAAAAATACTTATTTTACCCGAAAAAATTATTTTGTTCTCATACCATGTTCTAGAAAATATGAGAGATGAATAATAATGTTTTAAAATTAAAAATTTAGTTAATACTATTCATAATGGCTAGTTCATAATAATATTATAATAATATATCTTTGTTTAGTAAAACTCGGTATTGCGTACAACACACGCTATCGAGGAAGGTCGTGATTGTGTGTAATGCAAGTCATGTCAGGGTTGTGTGTTGTGCAAGAATCCTTCATTGTTTCGTATAACAAAATCCAAAAATATTTCATTTATACATTGAATATATATATATATATAAACACACTCAATGTTGCATAGAATGAGTATTATAAAACGAACATGAAATTGTGTGTAACACGATCCAGGAATAGTGTTGCTTATACTCCAAGCTAATATGGTTTTGCGTGAAGCGCAAGATAATATTGGTGTATCATACAACAGAAGATATGAATGAAATTAAAAAGAATGTATCTTATAAAATCTCGGGTTGTTACAAATACTATGTTATAATAAATGTTTTTCCTAATAAGAGTTGTATATTCCATTCCAACAGTAAATCCATATTTCTAATGAAAAGAACTTAAAATTTCATACTAATATCTTGGTGTGTATTTAAGTCCATATAGATCTTTTGTAAATTTAAAAATAGAATCTGGTATTTTAGACTTTTTAAAATAAAGAGGTTTTTCAACATAATTTTCCTCCATTTAATATCCACTTTAAAAGTATGATTTAACAACCATTTCATATAATTTTAATGTCATATGATATGAATAAGCTAAAAGAATTATAATAACATCTAATATAGTTATATGTGAAAAGGATTCATCATAATATATAACTTCTTCCTAATTATATCCTTTATCTACCAATCTAGCTTTGTATCAGGTTATAATCCCTTGATCATATTTCATCTTTATAAATACCCCCTTTGTTCAATTAAATTGATAATTTATGGTCTTTCAAATAATTATAAAACATCATTCCTTTTGAATTTGTTTAGATTTTCTTGCATTACTTCATCCGACACTCATCTTCTATGTTTTCTTCAAGATATTAATATTCTTGTTGATATAGAATGGTAGAGAATTCAACAAGGATTTCTGTATTTTATCAACTTCTTATTCATATGTCAAGGTCTCATATTTAAGTTTCTAAAGGATGATTCTTTAAGGTGTTAGACTGTCTGGGTAAAAAAAAATAGGTTTATCAGTATTTTGTTATTCTAAAATAAAGTGAATTTTATTTATGTTACTTTCAGAATAATTTTTCAGGTTGTCAAGTATCACGTTGTTATAAGATTTAGTGATATCATCGGTTTGATTGTTCCCTTTAATAAAATAGTAAGATTCATCAAACTTCACATGAACTAACTATTCTACAATACATGAATTTTTATTAAGCACTCTATAGTATTTAGAGGTAGAAGAATAACTTAAAAATATTCCTTCATCAGCTTTTGGATCAAACATACGAAGATTATAATTTGTGTTCAGGATATACACCATACATCCAAAAACATTAAAGTTATATACCTTAGGTTTTATTTTATTCCAATTTTCATATGATGTCTTTTTGAAAATAAACCAAATTAAAACCTTATTAATTATATAGAAGGCTGTGTTTAAAACTTCTGCACATATTTAGGTAGGTAGATTGTTTTCATTTAGCATAGTCCTAGCCATTTCATGAATAGTGCTTTTTCTTGTTTCAATAATTAAATTTTGATGAGGTATTCTTGGTGCAGAAAAACTATGTTTAATACCCAGGTTTGAACAAAATGAATTGAATTCCTGATTCTAAAATTCTCAAAAATGTTCACTTCTAAATTAAATTATCTTAAAACCTTTTTTATTTTGAACTAATTTACAAAAAAATTAAACAACACTTAAAGCATCACTTTTCAGTTTTCGAGAATAAATCCAAGTAAATCTAGAGTAATAATCAACTAATATATATATATATAATTTTCTAGCCAACATTTCTACTCTTTATTATCCAAATAGATCTATGTGGATATGTTCTAGAGGTTGTGATGTAGCAATTTTTCTAAATAAATTTGAAAGAAGATTTGTGTTGCCTTCCAATTTGGCATACATCGCAAAATTTCTCACTATCAATCTTTAGACTAGGTAAATAATAAACTAATTATTTCTTAGATAATTTAAGTAAAGTATAAATATTACAATGACAAAGCCTCATATTCCATATCCAAGAATAATTTATCTTAGTAGTTAGACAATTCACTTTTTTACACATGGAATTTAGATCCAATGTATAAACATTATCAGTTCTTTGTGCTATCAACATATAATGTTTATCAATAAATATAGAGTAAAATTTAATTGAAGATTCAATATAATACCAATCATTAAAGAGTTTAGTGATACTTATTCGGTTATGATTCAACCTTTGAATTTATATTACATTTTGGATTGAGACTTTTTTTGGATCTCCAACAGTTCCATGTATAATTGTCATTCCATTAGAATTATCACCCAAAGTGGAAAGACCTCCATTAATTTTAGTTAGTGTACTGATTTTGATGATTTTACACTCATATAACAAGATCATCCACTTTCCATATACAATATAACTTTTTTTTACCTACTTCATGAAAAGGCATTTCGAACAAGAGTTTTTTTGGTACCCATAATCTATTGGGTCCAATAGCGTCAGCTAGAAATGATCTAGGAATACATATCTTCTTTGTTTTTTCATAACACATTTAATTTTCTATAGATAGGATATTTGAGATAAAATTCTTTTTAATTCCACTTATTTGATGTTTTCTTAAAAAATAGTTTTATGTTATATGTCCTTCTGTTCCACAAAAATGGAAAGTAAAGGTTTCTAAGTTGGGATAAAATTTTTCTTATATAGTTTAAAATTTTCTCCCTTACTTTCCATACAAAATAATTTTTTTAATTAAATTTTACCAATTATTTCATTTAGAATATTTTCTCCTGTGTAACGAAGAGTTCTTCACTTTTATATGTTTCTACTTCCTCTTGTAATTCAATAATATAATTTTCATGATCAGCACAGTTTTTGGTAGATGAGTTAGTTTTTTCAATTAACTCTTGATGTTGTTTAAGTATGACATAACTTTATCCTAAAATAGTATTATGAATATTTTTTAATGATTCTTGTTTCATAATTATGGTGTAATAATTTCCATCTAGCATTTTGCTATAGGCAGTCAATTTATCATTTGAATAATCTGAACCATAATAAAAATTAGCTGAATAAAAGGTTTTAACCTTATCTTCTTCTACCATGAAGAACATATATGCTTTAATATTTGTTATTCCTTTTCTGAATCAGATTTTGATGAGATGTATGAGTCCATATAAACACTCCAAGTATCCTTCATTTCTCTTCTACCTTTATTTTCATAATTAGAATTTTTCTAATATATCTTTTATGTCTTTAAATTTTTATCTATTAGCTAGGGACAATTAGGTCTTATATGACCTAATTTCTTGAATTCAATGCATCTAACTTCTCTTGGGTCTTTCTCATCCATCTCAAAGGGTTTTCTAAATCTTATTTTCTTATTATAAAACTTTATAAACATTCTAATGAAATAGCGACTAACGGTAGATGAATATTTTTCGTCATAAAATAGTTTATTCAAAAAAGAGTAGTTCTAAAGTGATCCGGTTGAAATAGATATTTCAAGTAAGAATAAAAATGAATACTAGCTACATACTTATAAAAATAATAAATATTGATTAAGTATATCTCAACACTAGAATATTCTGTAGAAAATAGAGTCTGATCGATTTTACAGTAGATCCGAAAAAGATCATCACAAGAATGTTGTTTCAATATTTAATACATGTCGCTATATATGTCTCAATATATATATCTCATTATATATATTATTCTCTGAATAATACACACATTTATTTAGAAAAAATACACAGATAGAATAAGTAAAACAACGAGCCTATCATTAAACTCAAGATCCACGAAAATAACCTGATAAATCATTAGAATTTAAATTATTATGATAACTCTGAGTAGTCGAATCAATCCATAAGAATATGTGATAATTTATATACACAATATGAATCTTTTAATCAATAATAATGATCTTTTAATCATTTAAAAAACGAGATTTAAATCGACCATATATTCTGTAAAGATAGTAGCACAATACACTGATAAAAACGTAAATTCAAATCTGTGGTAATGAAAATTCAATCCTATGGTTCCTTCATAAATGAAAGAAATACCAAATGTAGGGTTCAACTATGAATCATTCAATCTCTGAACGTAAGGTTGACAATGTAAGGTTTATCAAAATATTAAATTTGATGATCCATACATTTTATTCTTAAACATAAGATTCTATTACTACGTAGGGTTATTTAACCATACTTTTTCTCTTTTTCAAACATAAGGTTTCATCCAAATGTAAGGTTCTTTATTAATAATTTTCTGTCAATGTAAGGTTGATTAACCATACGAGATGATCATTCATATTAAATTATAATAATAATATAACGTTTTTTCATTATAATATGTTCTTCAACATATGGTATGAGTAGTGTTTCCTGGATATGCTTAAGATCATTTCGAACACTTTGACGGATATTTCACATAAATAATTTTTGTGAATATAATTCTAAAACAAGTAATAGATAAAATATTAATATTATGAAATACACTTAATTTAATATCATTAATAAAACAAACAAGGGTATTTGTGAGCATTAATATAAATAATATTTACAATTTATTGTTGAGACAACTCATGTCCAACAATTATATCATTTATGTGTCAACTTGGATTACATGTGTGGTAATTAAGAAATATTTTAAAATAACAATAGATAGTAACAATTTAATCAAAAGAATCTATGTAAATCATTCATATTAAATTTCATTAGCCAATACACCATTACTTATTCCTTTAATGTATTAACTGATATTACATCCTTGGATAGAAATCACTATGAGTGTGTTAACCACATCTTGGATGATAGCAATCACTTCTCTTTCTTCAAGAAAATGAAATGGTGAGGATCCCTTCACCAACTAGATGTTCACTAGAAAATTTTGATCTCAAATACTATTATCGTATGTTAGACAAATTCATAAATAAAATGATCCAATCCTCTATATTTATAGTCATTGAACAATGTCTCAGAAACTTCTAGAATCACCGACCTTACTAGTGTACACCATCTCCTTCATGAAAATAGGAATCACCACCACAGAAAGCGTAATCATATACACATCAAATATACTCATTTTTTTCACCATAATATTATGGAAATGTAATTTCTTAATTATTTTGATTATTTTTGGATCATAAAAACAATCATACGATGTTCAGAGGTATTAGATCAAGTAACGTTCAAGGTTGTATAGAGATATTAGAAAAACAGAAATCCTTGAGAAACCTCAAGGTAGGAGACAACCTCAATCAAAGATCCAAGACACTTAATTCTAACTATTTTTATTGCATGGTTAAAAGCATGAAATGTTGATTGATCAAATTAGATATCTAAATCACATTATCCAATGGTGTAGATTTATTTGCTGTTAAAGATTACATTCCCACATTGAAACTGCATGACTTCTGCCACATCCTTATAGTACCCAGTTTCACTACAGAGGCTTGATAATTTCACTTCTCCCTATCTCGTACCTCCATATTCCGGTTCTCTGCAGGAGTGATCCTAATCCCACCTATGCCTCCATGCATCCCTGCACAGTGGAACTCTACCTCCGATCTGTCTCTCATTGGCCCGCCCATGCTCCAATGTCCTTATATGCTTGCTATGTTTGAGGTCATGCTTGTATACCCACTGTTGGTGTGTATAATCCCCTTTTCTAGTTTTATTAGGACAATATTTATTTTATAAACTCATTTTAAAATTACTTTCTAATTTATATAGCCATCCAACACAAAATAAACCACTACCAACCTCAAAAAAATCCATTTCAAACCCACATGAAAAATAAATTTCATTTTTATGGATCTAACCAATCATTATTAAAAAAAATTCAAAATCAAATCACCACTTACACCTATTTTAAAACATTCAAACCATCTCAGCAATCATCTGATTTAAAACTCACTGAATTCTCCTCTCCTTAATTAATTTACAATAATTTCAACTTCACATAATCACTTGACCACTTCAATCTTCCCATTTGGGTTTTTTCAATACAAAATTCATATTAAAATTTAATGACATATTATCCCCCTTATTGGTAATAAATACAATGTTATATTCATGGGAATGGATTCTCCTCTCCATATTTCAAATAATAATCTCTTTGTTGGACTCATATTTTCTAATTAACATTTATAATTATCATATTCATACATCTAATGATCATTAGATATTCATTAGATAACAAATGAAATTCAAATATCATTTGGTTGATCTTATTTTCTACCTCTAATTTGATGAACTCAAAACATATTCATCAAGATTTATATTATATATGAATAAACTCCATGTATATTGTGAGATTATTTGAATTTTTTCAATGAAATAACATCATTACAAAAGTCTTCCATGATGGACATACTTTTAACTATAGGATATTCACATCTTTTATAAATTTGGGTATCCTCTGAATACATTCTTCACCTTCAATTCCCTAAATGAAAAAAGACAAAATATATGTGAATAAGGTATCTCTTTATTGCTCCTCAGTTAGAGAAACAGAGATGATATTTTCTTCATAACCCAACAATCATCCTAGATGAAAAGATATTATTCATATTTTCTAGAAATACAATTTCATTTTTCCTTATTCTCTCCATCTTTATTCCCTCTTCCATACTTGACATATGTTAAAACACTCTTTAGGAACATGTTAAGTCTTTACATAGTTTGTAGACAATTTCTACCCAATATTTAAAGTCACAAATTATTTCCTATTTTTAAATACTTTTTATTCCCCAAATAAAAATGACAAAAAAATTTCCTTGAATTTGTAGACATGTTTCACAAGTCACAAACAACATTAGAATTCAACAAGTTACCACCATTAGGCAAATTTTCATATATATTATCAATAATTTAATTTAACAAATCAATATTGTTAATTTTCTTTTGGATTTAATCTTTATTTCATTTTATATTTCTTCCCTTAGTATGAATGTTCATGGAAAATTGAAAATGTTATATAATTGACCCTTATTACCACAATAGTAACATATTTTCTTTGGTGAGACACTCTTTACATCATTCTTCATAATCTTCATGGGAGTTTCCTCTTCAAAAACATTCATCTTCTGTTCACAACACAAAGATAACCTGACATTTTCAACTCTCACCATCTTTACTTTCTTTTGTGGTATTCTATTCTCATCAAAAAACTTATTTGTGCATGATTGGAACATACCATCACAGATCATAATAGTGAAAACTTCTATTTAAATAACAGAAAAAAAATTTATAGTAATCATACTTTTTCTTGATAAATAGATTTTATTTCTTTGAATTAGGCTTCTATATTTCAGATTTCAAATTATCTTTAGATTTTCTCCCCCTAAATACTGGTATTCTCTAATTTTCATACAAAGACCTATTGTTCCAACAATTAAATTCTTGATGCCCAATCATCCAACTACAGCAATAGTAGACAAAAAATATATATTTCTTATTCTATAACAAATATATTTTCTTTGAAATTTTTTTGTTGTTGGGTAGCACATTGATATTATTATTCCTTCATTAGAGAACATGAATTTGCACATTTCATCACATCCATCTTTGATGATGTGATGGGTTCTTTGTATTGTTTTGCCACAATGTTTTTCTAGATTTTAATGTTCAATAGGAAATTTTCATCAAAACAAAATTAGTACAAATAGATTTACTAGGAAAAATTGTTACCTACTTCAGGTAGACAACAAAAAATTTATGTTTAGTTAATTTTAATCTCTTCTTTACACTAGTTTTACTCTTTTAAAAAATAGGATTCTTATCTAATGAATCCATCACAATACTTCTTTTCTTAGAAATTGGGGAAGTCTGATCTTGTGTCTCTTCTATATTTTTCAGTTTCATTTCTAGTTAACACACTTTATGTTGAGAGTGATCATTTCATATTCAAGATATTTCTTGTTTTCATCCCATTGAATCTTCATATTCTGAATCTCTTCAATAGGAATCTAATTTTCCATTGACAACAAATTATCATGCTCCTTGATTCTTTTTTAATTTATCAATCATTTGAGCATCTTTTACCTTAATAGAATCGTGATACATTTCTTCAGGTGTATGGATAACTTCTATTAAAAACAATCTCAAAAATTTCAGTCTCACAAACATTACATACCAATTCTTCAAAAATTTAGTATATCTTTTTTTGAAAAGTTATATTATTTGTTGATTTTATTTAAAAGTTCTTGTGAGAGTGTCGATAATTTAAAAACTTTTATGAAATTATTCTTCTATATAATATTAATCATCTTATAGATGTAATTTTTCATTCCAATGTTCCCCAAAAACAATGGTCATTTACTTGACCACTTATTTGGGATGTTTCTTCAGATGATTTCTAAGTTCATAATTGAACACATCATCATTACAGCTTGTACTTGATTTATCTACTTATTTCACTGAACAATTTACACTATGAGTGTCTTTAGATACCAGTTGACTTTAAATCATCTATGAATTCTTCTTCATCTTATATGAAACTCTTTTTCCCTAATTTTTTCTTATTTGACATAAAAATAAACATTTCTAACATCATGAGTAGAGATGGGTTTTTCGATCTAAAGCTCATCTAAATTTTTTTCAACTGAAATATGGAATTCATATACTTATGATATAGACCACTAGACAAGTAGTGTAGATCCAAATAGAAGTGGCCTTTGATCTAATAGCAATTGAATTGTCCAAGGATCATGCATTCACACCAGGGGGAAACAAGTGTGACAAATTTAAATAAATTATTTTTCACTATTTAATTCAAACCTCTATCATCTTTTATGATGATTGGATCATGTATGAAATATAGAATGTAAATGGAACACAACAAATAGTAATTTTACAACATTTGGTACTAATCCCTACATCTTTTCTATGTTTGGTAGACCCCCAAACATAGTTTTTTCACTATAATATGTTTATCAATTAAAATGTTTCTGGATGTACCTAGTCATAAAAAACAATAATCAATCCTCCAGTTGATTTTGGTTATAACCAATGACAATCTAATAATTCTACCCCCATTTAATATGCCACCCATAAATATTACTATTTAGACCCCCAAATTGTTTCTCTTAAGCCTCTTCAGTAACTAGTTAGACCCCGTAGTTACAAGCTCCAACTTCTTAGAAGTTCTGATCCACTAAAACAGTGATCACTTGATCATCATCCATAAACATTTTTTTATCAAAATAGGTCATGTACAATGTCAATTTCCTCTCACTGATACAAGGATTGTTCAAAAAATCTAAACACTAAATAGGATCAGCTGCCTCAGTAAAATGCTACTTAAAAAACATTCTTTCTTATAATGAACTCCCACCCTCACTAACCACTAAAACCACGGATACACAAATATTATAAAACACTAATAGAATAACAGGTACAGATTTAGTATACAAAATTCACGCTGAATATGTAATTAATATTTCACTTTCACTTTATCGAACATCATATATGTATTTGTAACATTACATGTCCTTCTCAATTTATTGATCATTTGTGCATGACACTACCTTTGTTCTTTCAAGGTGTATTAAACATATAAATGTTCCTTTTAGAATAATAATTCACTTTTTCACAATAGATATACACAAAAACAATTAAATACATGATAAATAATTACAGAAAACACTGTCTATCTTTGCAACTCAAATGTCCAATATATTTTTCTTTATGAACACACTATCTAGCATTCATATGGATTAAATAATTATAAAACTCCTCACTTACTGTATACATATAACAAATTCAAACAACAGGTATGAAATAATGCCCAATAACTCTATGTATTGACTTATACTACCTTTTCACCATGTTCATGCTACTTCATTGCATGTAATAGTATAGCATGCACTGACTTTTCAAAAACATTGCATGCACAAATCATTCACACATGTGTGTTGTTTTAATTGAAATTTTTTCTCAAACATTCACACACACATAAACCAATGAATATTAAAATAGTGTGTGCAAGATCTTCATGATATAATGTGTATGTATATTCTGTCCCATGGAATCTCAAAACCATCACACAACAGTATGGTATGCAGAAACAAACAACATGAATCACTATGAGTTTGATATACACATGTCAAGTTATCGAGATCACTTCTCTTTCATTGCCCAAACAGAACTATGTGGATCCCTTCATGAATAAAATGTTCACATAACACATTCTCTTTCTAATAATTTTATCGAATGTGATATAAATTCATACCACAAATGACCTCATCGTTGATATTTATTGGCATCGAATAATGTCTCAGAATCTTATAAAATCACATACCTTACTTGAGTACACCTTCTTATTCAAGGAAATAAAAATCACCATCACGGAATAATAATTCGTCTCCTATAAAAACCTAATATTTCATGGTACGTTATCTTCAATATCCAATGTTGCATGAACCAGTGACTTGGACTCCAAAACATGCATGATTGAGTTTCTGAAAAACAACACTTTAGTGTTAAAATTATTTATATGATATAATTAAAACATATCTAATGAATAAAGTAATATAAATAATAGTAAATAATTTTTAAATTTTATTTTTAATGTTTTTATATAAATAAAACATATTTATAGTGAAATGTATAAGTATTTGAAAAATATTTATATGTATAGAAATACTATTTTCCTAAAGGAAATACATTTTATTTCATTTTGTGAACATTATTAATATTAATATTATATGCTCTTATAAATTCAAATTGGTAAAATATAAATTATTTTGGAATTAGGAAGATCAAAATTAGCTTTGAGTGAATTTTTGGTATTTTTCTGAAAACAATTAATTTTTGATAAATAGTGATAAAAACTACATAATAGTTTAAAATTTGAATTTTAATTTAAATAATTACGTCAAATTAAATTTATTTAAAATTAAAAATAGGTAAATAATACATATAATGTCCTCGTGTAGGTAATTGGAATAATTTTATTATATAATTAGATATAAAAATTCATTGAACTTTTACATGTATTTTAAAACGAATTTTAGGCATATTAGAATATTAGAATTCAACGTAATGTTATCAATTCTATGAATTGAATTTTGAAAATCTGACATATATGGTTGTATTCAGGATAAAAATTTTGTCTAATAGGATTCAAATAAATTTTTATGTACAATATCTTTTGAATATTATTTACCACGGTTGAATTTAAATAGGGATATTAAAGGTAAAAATAATATTATAATTATATAAAATTACCCTAACACTTTTCCTAATATTATTGGATGAATACTGTCATACCTAAAAAACCTTAGGATGAAAATTTGGCCTTTTGATTCCTCTTGGGTGTGACTACGACATTAATAACATTTAATTTTAAGTAAAGGTAAAAAATATCACAAACTTGACTCAAATTAATAAAATAATTTTAATATGGGGTTATATGAGTTTTATATTATACTATAAATAGAAATTATTTATTTAAAAAGATTTAATACTTCATGATTAGTTATATTTATTTTTATGAATTAAATATTTAAATATAATTATGACACAATGACGAAGCAATAATAGTCACTAATAAAAGAATCAAATGAATGATATTATGAATATTAAAATAAATATCATATTAAATATTTGATTACATCCACAAATTTTTTATATCATTATGACATATTATTATTGTGTTAATGAAATTTATTTGAATGAATAATGTTTTCAGGACAATAATAAAAATCATGTATTAAATTGTGTCCAATTTGACATAAATGAGATTTTAAAATAAATACTATTTTATTAAATGATATTAAGGTCATAAAAGACTATGGATCAGGATAATAACATTTATAGTGTTACAAATTTTAATAATTATCATCTTTATGTTATCTCAGAGTTTTATAGTAAATATACTAACCATGTGGTGTAAAAATAAAAGAAGACATGGTAATATTTAAACTATTTAACTAAGGGTTAAATCAAAAATATATGGTTAGTATAATGACCTATACATGTCTAAAACATATTTTTTGGGAGGATTTATACACATCCTCATCATATAATCAAAATAAATAATTTTGGAGCTATTAGAAACCGAAAATCATTTTATAATAAATTAATATTTCCACATATTCCTAAAGTGCCTCTCACCTCTCTTATAAAAGGGTACTTCTCTTTATCATTAATTCACACCACTAATTCCACTTGAATTGGAAAAAACCTGATCATTCCCACTCCCCAAATCCATCACATAATCCCATATGAATAAATTTAGGTAGAAAGCACACATACAGATTCCTTTTTTTCAAATCAATTGGATGCACGAAAAAGATGTAAATATTTTATCACCTCTTTCAATGTTATTTTCTTCTTCTAATTACTCTCAATCTATTTTCTCTGTATTAAAATAAGAACTCCATTACCTTATAAATTCATATATGATTTAATATTGTGTTAAAACCATATCCCTCCATTTACCCATCCTTCGAAAATCAGTATCACCATGTGTACATATGTACGTACAACTTATCATCTCTAGGATGTGTTGTAAATTATTTTTCATGTACACTATAGATCTATGGTAATGATGATGAATATAAATCTTGTAAATAATAAATATAACATTATAATTTTCTTACAATAATATTATTCAATCTAATTATATACCATTTAACCATTAAGAAAATTATATCGTCACTCGTGCGTACGTACGACTTACCGTCTCCACAACACGATGAGATTCATATTACATGTTCACCATTCAAGAATGATTATAAAAATATATATATTATGAATTATTATAAATTAAATGACATAATAATAATACTTGGATAATTTATATATGTATGCATATATATTTCATTCTCTTACTTCAAATCAAAATTATAAGAAAATGGGAACATCGTTTATTCGTACATATGGTTACAATCTACATGAATGTTTTATTCCATTTCAAATATATATATTTATTTATTATATATTTATATTCAGAATATATATGATATATAATTTATGTTATATATTTTCTATGTAAGTAAAACATGATATATGTAATTTTATCTTGAATAAAATGTCAACACATGTATGATAAAGAAAACGATTATTACACAAAATGTTGCTTTAAATTAGAAATTATTAATTAATAGGTAATATAATGTTATAGATGAATCAAATATGATATAATAAATATTATCATGATTCTGGTAGAAGTTAATAATATATTTAAAACCATTATATATTATTTTTGGTCACAAACTAAGAGTATCAGACCTAAAGTAACAGAATTGTATCTCAATTTTAATTTACGTGAGATATTAGCCATGTTCACCACTTATTCTTGTGTGTGGTGTATATACTGCCACAACTGTATTTGATATCATGAATACATTTATTTTCATTTTATTTAGAGATTCATTTGAAGATATTTGGTTTGTTATTTAAATGTACAAATTGTTAGGGGATAGTCTGAATGATTAAATAATTAATCCATTATCCATTTAAATATTCTTGATATTATTTTACATAACTAATTATAAGGATATAAAAGGATAATAAAGGAAATTTTAGGCCTATTTTTATGTTTATTTAATTGTTTTTAAAATGAATATTTTAAAGGTTTTATGTGAGGGATAATTTTTCAATCTCATTATTATTTGAGTTTGTTTACATGTAAGTATCTACTGGGGAATCTTTATCAACTATATCCATGTTTATTATAAATGTATTTCAAAATAATATTACTATTCATAGAATATTGTTGAAATTAATTTATACCCATGTTTTACATTTTATAATAAAATATGAAAAGAATCATTCTATCATTTTCCAAATGAGGCACTATATGACCTTTTCGAAAATTAAGGATAGAATGTTTTTTAACATAAATGGTGGGAGGAGATACATTCTCCTATTGGGATTCCTTAAAATTTTGTATAATAACTTAAATTATTACAAAGTTATTTTCAAAAAATATGTTTTATTTTATAATTTCACGGATCATAAATTATTTAATGTAAAAAAGTATATTTCTCTCAAATAGTTTTAATGGTTTTATTATGTTACTTTCATCTTTTTCAACACCCATTTTTGGATTTTATGCTTAATTGAGGTTGAATTATTATGATACCATCTCCCATATTTTATTGAAGGTTTTATTATATGTTTACTACGTATGTTCTATTTTTATATCATTCATAGTTTATGTATAATGTCTTAACATTTTTTATTCTAGTTTCAATACAAATGTTTATATTATGTTTCACCCTTTATATATGAGGAATGCATTGGACTTAGTAAGTGACGAGTGGGTCCCTCTATATCCTCTTGAATAATCGGTTGATGTCATGAGAAAAACTAGTGTCTTCGAACAAGGTATTGATAGTATGATAATGTTCATGGAATAAGGCCTTAGTGATAGAGTTATGATTCCCTACATTATGCATTTCCTCTTCAATGTATTAGTTATTGATTATACATATGATTATTTGACTAATAGAATTTCCATGTAGATGTTTAAATAGAATTATTTGATTTATTCTTTCCATATTATACTGAAGATAATTTTTTAAAAGGATTGTGTTTTAGTATTATTCCTAGCCTTAAATGTTAATGCTTATTTATGATAGCTTCCACTATATTGTTTATCCATACTAAGCATCTGAGCTCACCCCTTAGCTTTTATTTTCCTATAATTCCATGATGTTTTATATGACTGATATGTAGGGTTAAAAAGGGTAAAAAGGCATTCTCAAAGGATTATCTAGGATGTATTTTATGTTAGAAAATATAATGTAATGTTCATGTATGTAATATATTTTCCAAGACTGCTAAACTGATCGATCATTTTTAATTTTATTCCATGTAATCATGCCAATTTATTAAAATAATGCACTAGATTTGGGTATTTGGTTCGGGCCATTACATTCGGTATCAAATTACGTTTAGTGTAAACATTGGAAACTATATTTAGAAAATAAATTTTATTATAGAAAATTACCATTAAACAATATTTAAGGATATGTATAGAATAATATCAAATAATTTTGGTGAGGTAGAGATTATGTGTGTATTACTAGAAATAAATCCCTATCTATATACTACATGTGGACATGGTTTAACTATAGATGTAATTTGGGGTGAAAATATTGATAAGGTGTTTTGGGCTTGACATAGGGTATCTCGGTACACGATAATGGGCCTTACTACGCATGAGGTTTGGCACTCCTAGAGGATATACTTAAAATAACTCCCATTTTATTTACAACTCATTATGATGAATTTATTAGTAAATATATCCCATAAGACATCATTTTTATGATTATGATACAAGTTATTGGAAAATATATATTTTATTAATTTTTGTATTTATTGGATTATAAATTATGATATGATATAACCTAGTGTATGTCATCATTTAGAAATGGAACCTCGTAGAAGGAATTAAAACGCCACTAATTCACATGTTCCATATTGTAAGATGGATCCTATCATTCATGTTTAAAATCCATAATTTCAAAGTTAAATAGTATCACATGTATTTTCATCATAAGAAAAAATAATAACATGTCTTAATAGAATATGTGATGAATTCTCTATGTCCAATGGCTTTGAAGGGAAGACATATAATAAGAGGATAGAAGAAAAAATTATTTATAAAAGGATGAAGGGAAAGAATGGCCCTAGAAAATGAATTAATGGAATGGGATATAGTTATGAGCATGGAAAAAAGGACACCATGTGCATGATGGAAATTTTAATAAAATGGTTTCCAATATACAATTCTTCAACTTCAAGTAGATGATACACTATGTGAATAAATCTACCAATTGCCAATGAAATATTACCCAGATGACACTATTGGATGGTGATCAAGAAATGATACTACCACAGATGAGGAAGAATGATTTATGTATTTGTGTTGTTACTGAAGAATTATTTTATTTGATTATTTTATCAATGATGTACTAGTTATATTAATTATTAAAAAAAATAATGATCGTACTATAAGACTATTTAATTAAGGATTTCATATTTTATAGTACCATGTAATGTGACACAATAGCACATTATTCTTTTTTGAAAATATATGGTTGATGGAATTATAACCCTTAAAATGTATGAGATAATGAATTTTTAATAAGGAGATGATTTATTTGGATAAATTATATTGGATATTATTGACTACAATCGAAATTATTAATGGTGTATTTGTTCTGTCATTGTTGCTGTTTACAATATTTTTGGATTTAAGGATTGTATCCAAAATTCCATGTTTTACATAAGGAGTAAAGAAGAACGGGTGTATTAAAATAGGTTTTTGTGGTAATTCAATGTGTTTCCCTGTTTTTTAGAATACATAATAAAGTTATTCACATGCTTGTTATGTGAAAAAAAGATCTAAATTTTTTTATGTGACATTACTTATAAATTTTGGGCCATTTTTTATTCACAGAAGTATTCTGGCTAAGTAAAATTGATAAAACGGATTAAATTGGTCATTGAATGGTATTTTTTATTGTTAAAAGATTTCACAGGATTATTTTTCGAAATTTATAATAATTTTTTTTAATAAAAGGTAAACTTGTAGGTTGGGTGAAAACTCCTCGCATCAGACAAGGATATAGGAATCGAACCCACAATTAAAGTGAGATAAGGCTCTATCACTTACCCCTAGAATATGTGATGTCCTGGTTGGTATAACATAGTTTCTATATTTCAATATTATGAATGGTGAAGTATAAATCCATTTTTGTAACCCTATATGATTTCGATAAATAGAGTATGTTTTGAATGTTTTTATCATTTTGAGGGAAAGATGAGTGTGTGGTTGAAATTGGTTAAAGGAAAGAAATATAAATGTCAAGTATTTATACTTCCTTTTGTTCTAATTCTATAAAGTAAATTAATTCTTAAACTCTAGATAATAGATCATAATACCAAAAATGTTTTCCATGTACTTTATTTTTTGGTGAATAAAATGAAACCATGGATTATCACAAATATATAGCTTTGTTTTTTATCACTTTTTTCTAATCATGTTCTCAATCCCCCTCTATCAGGACACGATGGTTACATTTTCATTCATTTCCATGTTTTCCTACATTGAACACTAGTTTTTATTGCCTATGGTGACCATCACACATCCCTATCATTATTTTAAAATAGATGTCTCATTAATCTATTTATCATTTGGGATTTCAATAATAATATTTGGAAAAGTGAAAACCCATATATTTTGATTCTGATATTAAATTGCAAGGACGCAATTATTTGAAGGGGGGAGAAGGTGATACCCCAATATTTTGCAGTATGCTATCTTCAATTTCTTTTTTTGCACGCAACACCTACTTGGATTTAGATAGCACGAAAGATTGAGTTTCTGTGAAACAACACTTTAGTGTTAAAATTATTTAACTAATATTTTTATAACATAAACTTAAAATATATTACTATAAATAGTAACAAATAATTTTTAGATTTTATTTATAATTTTTTCACAAAAAAATATTTATAAATAAATGTAAATGTTTAGGTAAAATATTTATATGTTTAGAAATACAATTTTTTTTAAAAGAACCAACTTTTTATGTCTTTTTGGGAACAATATTAAAAATAGTTTTAGACACTTTTTGAAATTTATTTTATAAAATATTATTCATTTTTGAATTCAGAATGACAAAAATAGCTTAGAAAGTTTTTTCTTTTTTTCTGAAAACATATAATTTTTTATGAATAATGAAAAACACTGCATTATTGTTAAAACACCAAATTTTCATTTAAATAATTACTTTAAAAAATTTATTTTAATGTCACAATATATAAAAAATACATATATTAACCAAATGTATGCTATTGAAATCATTTTTATAATAGAATTAGATATAAATATTCATTGATTTTTTTTCATGTCTTTTTTCCCACCTTCTAGACACAATAGAATATTAACATTAAATGTAATTTACTACTTATGTGAATTGAATTTTGAAAGTACTACATTCATGGTTTTAATCTGTTTGAAAAATGTGATTTAATATGATCAATATTATTTTCTGTGAATAGTAACTTATGAATTTTATTTACCACTATTAATGGAAAATAGGGCAGTTAAAGGTAAAAATAATATTACTATAATATAAAATTACACTATCACTTTTCCTCTCATTATTGGATGAGTTATGGCTAACCAGGAAAACCCTTAAGACCCAAATTTTTCCTTTAGAAGCCACGTGGGTGTGATTAAGAGATTTATAACATTTAATTTTAAGTAAGGTTCAAAATATCTTTAAAAAGAATCTTATTACTAAAAAATTTTAATATAAGGTTATATGAGTGATATATTAAAATATAAATAATCACTATGAATATGAAATTATTTCATACATCATGATTATTTATTTTTTATTTCTATGAATTACGTAATTAAATTTAATTATGACATAATGATGATGCAATAATAGAGTTACTAATAAAAGAATCAAATAAATGATATTATAAATATTAAAATAAATATTATACGAAATATTTGATTTCATACATTGTATTAATGTATTTCTATGACATGTTAGGAATAAATTAAAGCATTTGTTAAAGAACCAAGTTGTTATGACATTAACAAAAATCGGGTATTAAATAGTGACAAAAACGACATAAAAGAAATATTATAATGAATACATATTTATTAGATGATATAAAATTCATAAATGTATAAAGTTATTCCAAACTATTTTTTTAGTGTTATAAATTTCATTAATGATCCACTTTGGGTTCTCTTGGAATTTTATGGTAACTATACTATCCATGTTGACTAAAATTACAAAAGGCATGGTAATTGATAAACTATTTTACTAGGGGTTAAATATAAAATACAAGATTAATTATATTACCTAAACATGTATAAATCCTATTGGATGAGGGGTTTTTGGGCCATTCTCATTATATGCTAAAAATGAACCACCCTAGATGTATTAGAAATTGAAAATAATTTTATTATAAATTAATAAATCATGATTTTCCTAAAGTTCAACTCACCTCTCTTATAAAATGGAAATTCTCTTTATCTTTAATACAAACCACTAAATCTCCTTAGGTAGGCCAAAATATACAAAGTTCTTATCCAAAATTCTCTCACATTATTATGTATACAATACATTGGGCATAAATACATATTAAGTAGTCATTTTGAGAAAATCAAAAGGAGACACCCAAAAAAGGTAATTGTTTTATCACATCTTTCAATGTTATTTTCATATTCTACTTACTATATCTCTATTTTATCCATAAGTTAATAATAACTCAAGTAAATTCAAAATCATGATATGTTATTATAATTATAGGAGAGCCATATTCCTCTTTTTATACATCCTATGAAAAACAATATCACCATGCATATGTTCGTACGAATTACTATCTCCACGCTGTGGTATAAACTGTTTTTCATGTACGTGTTATTTATATCGGTATAATGATGTATATAAATGATTTAAAAAATAAATATAACATGATATTTTTTTCTGTACAATTAGAATTCCATCCAATTCCATACCATTTAAACATTAAGAAATTGATACCATCAATCGTGCTTCTGTACGACTTATCATGTCCACAACGCGATGAGATTCATCTTCCACATTAACCATTCAAGAATGATTATAAAAAATATATATATTATTAATTAGTATTAAATAAATTGAAAAATAATACTACTGGAATAATATATATATATATATATATATATATATATCTATGTGTGTGTGTCTATGTCGTTCACTTACTTCCGTTCAATATGATGAGAAAACAGAAACCATGTTAAACTGTTTGTACGACCTAACATATCTATGAACATTGAATTCAATTTCATATATATATCTATGATATATATTTATATTATGAATATATATTATATATAAATCATTTTATAAATTCATGATGTCATTAAATCATGATGTAGGTAATACCATCAATATTAAAAAGTAAAGACATTTAAGATAAAGAGAGATAATGTTACCTGAAATGTTGCTTTAACATATAAATTATTAATAAATGGGTAGTATAAATTTAAAGATGAATATTATATGATATGATAAATATTATCATTATTCTAGTAGAATTTAATATTATCGTTGAAACCCTTATATTGGATTTTCATACATGAACATAGTGTATCAAACCTATGGTAAAGGAATTCTGTATTACTTATAAGTTCCTTATGATATAAGCCCTGATCACAACATATTTCTTTTTTTGTTGGTTGTACTGCCCCTAGTGTATTAAATATCATGCATAAATTTACCTTCATTGTATTTATTTATTCATATGATGATATTGTGTTTATTATTTAAATGTTCAAAGTGGTATGAGACACATTGAATGTTTAAAGAATTAATTATTCTCTGTTTTAGTATTCTTGATAATATATTACCTAACTAATTATATGCATATAAAATGATTATAAAATAAATTTTATTTCTATTTTATGCTTATTCAAATGTTTAAAAAATTTCCATTTTATATTTTTTATGTATGGTATAATTTTTCAATCGCATTATTATTTGAGGTTGTTTACACATAAGTATCTACTGGGATGTCATTATAATCCATTTCCATGTTTATTATATATGTATTTCAAAATAATATATCTATTACAAGAATATTGTTGAAATAAATTTATACCAATAAATTAATTTTTCTAAAACATTTTGAAAGAAAAATTTCTATGGATTTCCAAATGATGTGTTATATGACATTTTCGAAAAAATAAGGTAAGATTATTTTTTAACTTATATGGCGTGAGTGGCTATATTCCACTATTACGAAACCTTATCATTTTGTAGCCTCCCTTATAATATTTAATGGATAATTTAAGAAGATATTTTTTTTATAATTTCACGACTCTTAAAATATTTAATGTAAAAATGGATGTTTATCTAAAAGAGTTTTAATGATTTCAGTAGATTACATTAATTAATGTTTACATCCATTATTAGATTTTATGCTCAATTGAGTTTGATTTATCATGATATCATATCCTAAATTATATTAACTATTTTATTATATATTGTCTTCAGATGTGACTTCTTTTATACCATTCATGGTTTATTGTTAAAGTATTAATATTTCGTATGCTAGTTCTAATTTGAATGTTTATTTTTATTTCACCTTTTTCAGAATTAAATGGACATAGTAACAAGTTGGTGGGGCCCGCTATATTCCCCTGATGAATCGGTTGGTGTCATGGGGAAAACTTGTGTCTTGGCACAAGACCTTGACAATATGGTAATGGTCATTTCCCGAGGCCTTAACGATAGGGTTATAATGTCTAGCATTATTCATATCCTCGTTATGAGGTTAGTTATGGATTTTCCTTGTGATTATTTGACTAGTATAATGTCAATGAAAATAACTAAATAGAATTATTTGATTTATTACTACCATATGTTGGTAAAGATAATTTTCTACTAGGTCTGCGTTTTATTTTTATACCTTTTTTAAAGGTTTATTCTTATTTATGATAGCTTATACAATATTTTTTCCCTGTTGAGCATCTGAGCTCACCCATTTCATTTGTTTTATTTTCCCTAGCTGCCAACATGTTTTTTATGATTGATATGAATGGTTAAAATAGGGTAATAATAGAATAATAAAATGATTCTCTATGTTATATTTTTTTTAGAAAATTAAATTTAATGTTCATGTATGTAATCAATTTTCCAAGACATCTAAATTGATTAGTCCTTCGGGATTTGATTCCATTTAATCATGCTACTGTATTAAAGTAATGCATGGATCCATGTATCAAAGGTCAGGGTGTTATATATTCACCTCAATGATCCGTTTTTTATTATTATATTATTATGAAAATGTAATTTTATCATGATTTCTGTAATGTTTGGATAACATAACCATGAGAAAAAGTTTGGAAGTATCATATCAAGAAACTATCGACGTGGTGTGGAGATATCGACATGAAGAAATCCCTGAGCGAGGTCAACGTAGAAGGCAACCTCGGTCAAAGATCAGACAACCTAAAATTCTAATTATGTGGATCTCATGGTCGAAATATTATCGAGATAATCAAACGATGTATATATTATAATCAAAAGTCCCAACAGTGGAGATTAATTCACCACTAAAAATTACAATACCACATCCAAAATGCATGACTTATGAAACTTCGTTATAAGACTCAGTTCCATAGAATCAAATTAAAATTTTCCCTTCTCCCTCTCTAATACCGCCCTGTACCGGTTCTCTATGATCATGCTCTTATGCCTACCTACACCAGTGTGTCACCTCGCACAATGGTGATCTACTGATGCTCTACCTATCATAGGAATTACCATTCTCCTACGGCCTCATTTTCTGGACGAATATGGGATCAGGAATGGCTATCCACTATTGGTGTGATGCTTCCCCTTAGCTGGCTGGATTAGGAAGATATTTTTTGTATAAACTACATTAATTTTTTTTTCCAAATTCAATATCCAACCAACAAAAAATAAACCATCACCAACCTAAAAAACTAAATTCTAAACCCTCATAAAAAATAAACAAAATTATTCATGGATCTGACTTGTCATTGTTATAAAAATAGTGTCAAAATCAAATAACCACTAACATGTGTATTAAGAAATTAAAACCATATCGGTTGTCATTTGATTTAAATGTCAATGATATTTTAACTCCTTAATTAATTGACTAAAATTTCAACTTCACCAAATCACTTGACCACTTCAAGATCCTGATCAATATCATTTATATATAGATCTAAAAAATGGTGTCAAAACAGCGTTCTACTATTCAAATACATGATGATCATTTCATTAATTATTATTGAAATTTTTAAATGTTTTTCATTAATTTTTTTTTGTTAAACTATTTTTAAACAAACATGTTTTGTAGAAATGAATATTTTTATTTTTATTTTTAAACATAGGTCTGAATGTTTGTTTAAATGATAACATCAAATCCAAAATGATAGCCTATCATTGATGGTGATGAATATGAGTACTAAAGAGATAAGAAACATACTTTTATCATCAACACTATGGTTGATAAAATATTCATTTAGATAGTGTTTATAAAATTCTTGAATGAGATGTTACTACCTTCACTAATCAAGATAAATAGAGATATTTACTAAACTGAAGAGTTAGAAGTAAATTGTTAGGTTCACTGAAATGAAACATATATACTAATATTTCTTCTCATAAATCCACTAAAAGTTTCTAGAAAATTCAAGAAGCAAAAAAAATTTGTACTAGCAAAATTTATGGATCTAGGGGCGCTATATTAAGAGTATATTAATAGTAATTTTATTTTCATATTGGTGAATTTTTTTATATGATTTTATATAGATTCATTACTTTTTTAATAGTTTATAGGTATTTTAGATAAAGGTTTAGATGAAGAAATTATTATTTATAAGACAATAGATATCATAACCAACGAATGGGAGTCTAAGAGAACTACTTTTAATGAGACTATAATGTTAAACAAAATTACCCCAGATGAACTTATTGGAACTATTATGAAATATTAGGGTAGAATCAAAATATATTCTAAAAAGAGAAAAAATAAAAATGGTTGTTTTTTTTTCTTACAACATCTACCTTCCCGGCTAAGGTTCAATCTATAGATTTTTTTTTAAAATCATCGATGAAGAAGAATGAAATTATTCAGTCTGATTCAATTAATTCTAAGAATTCTGAAAATTCATTTTCAATCCATCCTAGAAGGATGGATAAGAATTTTGGCATGAAGGGTTTACAATATCATAATTATAAAGCTCATAAGGAAAGTACTGATTAGAAATTTTGAGTTACATTATTCAGATGTTATAAAGTTGGACACAACATACCAAAATGTCCAAAGTTTCGTTGGAAACAAAGAAAGGAAGATAATTCATAAATTAATGCCAAGAAGTATTATAAATATATAATAAATAAGGTTTTTATGGATTCAAAAACCTATATTTCTAGTATAGGTGACTCTTATGAATGTTCTTCTAAGAATGGACATTCTTGACAGAGAAAAATAGTTCTTTATGCTAA
The DNA here is from genome assembly GCA_963277665.1 of Viscum album. Classification (NCBI taxonomy): domain Eukaryota; kingdom Viridiplantae; phylum Streptophyta; class Magnoliopsida; order Santalales; family Viscaceae; genus Viscum; species Viscum album. The sequence continues at coordinate 471,338,201 of OY728141.1, read as the reverse complement.
CATACCCCTTGTAAATAATTGTTTCATGGGAAATATGTGAACTTATAAAAACCATAACAACATTAAAGAAATTGAAAATTATCCTAATGAGAAGGATTCTACATCTTCTAATGAAGAATAAAATATAGTTAGCGATGATAATACTCTTTTTCTTGATGATGATTAGCATTTTTCAAAATTTCTTAAGATAAAGTTTTTTAAAATTTGTAAAATATGTGATAACTATTTGGAAAAAAAATCTAATGATGATCCAAGAATACATGTTTTCACAAATTAAATGTTTAATATTTTAATTGATCATGGTGAAAATATTATAAAAATTAAACTATTTATAAATATTTTGATTTTTTAAAAAATATTTTAAAAAAAGAACACAATTATAAATCTAATATATGCGAGAAGAAATATATAGTTATTCAATTAAAATATGATATTAAATATTTTTTGAATATTTATTGAATCTTCACCACTAGTAAATAAAACACTGAAAAAATGTATGAATAAATTCATCCTGATCGAACTAGTTCTGAAATGTATTTTTCTTATAGAAAAACATTTTTATTTAACAATTTCATTATTCCAAGAAGTGGAACTTTTTGTACCAAATTCTATTATTGAGGGAATTAGAAAAAAGAATTTATATTTTTAAAATGTTCAATATCTAGATTTTCAGAAAACCTATTTTTTCAAAATAAAATTGGATTCATAATGTTTTTTTCTGAAATTACCAGACCTATGAAAGTTTGGGTGATGAAAGGATAATGTTCTCGTTTTCAAGAAAACAAAGAAAGTACCATCAATAAGAATACATGGTACATAGATACTATATATTCAGGGAACATGAATGGTAACAATGTCATTTTTAAAATGTTTTTCAAGATGAAAGGTGTAAATGTTTCATTCAATGATAATTCTCAAAGAGATACTATCAAAATAGTTAAAACTATTCTTCTCGGTAAATACATAATTTCAATTGTTCTTTTATTTTACATATTAGGAAAAATATTATACGAATAACTTAATTATTTTATTAAGGTTACCTTATGATCTTTAGAAATGATAAATTTCTACAATGTAGTTCCCAAAATGAGTCCATTCATTCTTCCAATTGGCATTATATTGTTTATATACATTACTTATAATACCTTAGGAGAAAATAATTACCGTGAATTAGTAATATTTAAAAACAATATAGGTTATGGAAATAAATTTTAGGTCACTATAACCTTATACCCATATCTATGATCAAGAAAAAATGACTTGTTATCGATCTACTAGAACATAGGTTTTATTCTAAAAAAAATTCTATCACTTGATAATTCGGTAAGCAATATAGTTATATTTTTAAATTAATAAGTGAAGCTTCATGTTTAATGCTTTATATTTAGTGAACATTGTCTTATTTGGTCCCACATAGATGTGGAGTATTGGTGTAAAATAGTTTGTATATTTCATTATTTATGATTTCAATAGATATAATTGGGTTTATTTTCTCATAATGAAATCTGATTCCATTTGTTGTATTAAAACTTTTGTATCCAAATTTAAAAATAAGAAAAACATTCCCTTGATTACCATTCATGGTGATCAAGGTGGAGAATTTGTTAATTCGTATTTTAAAACATTTTTTTAGTAAGAATGGTATTTAACATAACTTTTCAGGACCTACATACCCTCAAAAAACTGGTTTAGTTGAAATACAAAAAAGAATTATGTAAGAAATATCTTGAACCATGTTTAATAAATTCCCACATTATAAAAAAATTTGGGTTTTAGTTGTTAATACTTCCTGCTATACTCTAAATTTAGTTTTTATAAGAAATTATCATAATCAAACTCTTTATGAGTTGTGTACAAGTAGTAAACAATTTTTTTTTACTATAATTGTTTTAGTTTTGAAGTGTTAATCAAAAATAAATAAGGATAATATACCTAAATTATTAACTAAATATAATAAAGGAATATTTTTATCTTACCCAACTACTTATAAGGAATATAAAATGTTGTAAAATAATTATTGTATTTCAAAAAACAATGCATGTTACATTTGATGAAACTGACCGTATTATTTACCAAAACACCAACCAATATCCTCATCAGAAGTAATTTTTATAATTGACTTTCATAATTTGTTATAAATATTTTTTCATAATGATATATGTCATGAAATGCTTTCTAATGTTATTCTATAGAAATTTTTTCAACATATTTTTTAATAGGATTTTCAAATTCCATGAACTCAATTGTTTCTTAGGAATCATCATACCTATTGTATAATTGATGATGTTGATGAAAAAGTTTGGACTTAAGTTCCTAATGAAATGAAATTATCCATTTAGATTTCATATCCAAATTTGAACCTAGTAATCTAGAAAAGGATATAGGTGATGAGGATTGGATTAAATTAATTCAAGATGAACTAAATAAATTTGATAGGATAAAAGTATGGACATTAGTTCAATAACCAAAAAAACTTAAATAATTAGAGTAAAATGGCTTTTTGAAAAAAAAATATTATGTAAATTGAGTAATCATTTTAAATAATGATAGGATTATAACTACGGGGCATAATCAATAATAAGGAATAGACTATAAATAAACCTTTACACTAGTAAGTAGACATGAAACTATTCAATTACTTCTTTCCATTATAGTATTATTAAATATAAAACCTCTTAAAAGGGATGTTAAGTGTTCTTTTCATAATGGATCTATTCATGATCATGTTTAGGTTGAACAACCCCTTGTTTCGAAAATAAAAAACATCTTGAATATGTTTATCATCATTCCATATAATTATATTTTTTTAACAATTCACAAGAGCATGGTATGATAGTTTAACATGATATTTTTACAACAATAAATTGTTATAGGAGTTATGGATCTAACAATTTTATTAAAATAAATTAACAAAAATATTTTTATTCTTCACATTTATGTTGAAAAACTTTTATTTGGTTCAACTCAAATATCATTAACAAAATATTTTTCAGATAATATAAAATCTATGTTTGAAATGGTAATGATGGGTGTGTTAACATACATTATTCATTTTCAAATTTCATAAAACCTAGAATTAAAATTTATAACTCAATTAAGCTATTTAAATAACCTCATTAAGAAATTTGGATATAATAATAATAAATGTAGTAGTACTCCCATTTTTACCTCAAATACCCTTAAAATTTATGAGACTGGGAAACTAGTCAATCAAAATAATTTTATAGGTATGATAGTAATTTTAATTCACTTTACAATTAAACATTCATATTTAATTATTTACGTATTCTAATGTGCGAGATATCAATAAAATCCAAAATATCCCTTTATATTCTTTTGGAAATGATTTTAAATAATATTTTTTTGGATGTTAAAATTGGTTGTAGTAGAATGGGTAGAATATGTACATTTGGAACATTTAATTTCTTATGAGATTCTATATTTTATTATTCATGTATGAAATAAAATTTATTATCACATTCCTCTGTTAAAGATGAATATGTTATAGCATGAATTTGTTGTGCTCAATTGTTTTGGATGCAACACCGACTTAATGACTGTGGCAAGAGTTTTACTAAAACTTAATTATTATGTGATAGTACTAGTGGAATTTACTTATGTAAAATCTCACCACATCACTCATGTATGAGCACATAGATATAAAACATCATTTCCATTAGTAACAAAAAAATTAAAGGAGATTTCATTTTATAACTCATCAAAACTCAAGATAAACATGATAAAAGTTTTCTTAAACCCCATCCCTCCAAAACCATTTAATAAATTAAACAGATTCTAGGAATGATCACATAATTGAATCACTCATATATACTTCTTTTTACATATCTCCTTACATTAATATACTACTTTTCATAGTGGGTACATATAAATTTTATAAAAAATTAGTTTTCTAAAAATTTCAGTTTTTCTAAAAAACATTGTCATTATGATTTTTCCAGGCACAAAAATATTCATAAAATTTCATGAATTCATAATCCAGAAAATAATTTCTAGACATAGAAAATTTTATAAAATTTTCATACACATATTTTATTAAAAAAAATTAGATTCAATTTTTTCGTATTTTTTTAACACAATTATTTTTTGTTCACAAAAACTATAACTTTTAGTTTTTAGTGAAAAATTATAGTAATTCTATTTTATAATGATAATATAATTATTTTTTGTAATAAATCTATCATAATTAGTTTTCCAAATAGAACAATCATATTCATTCTTTTGAAACTATCGTAATGTACATGATTATAAAAATACAGAAGATCATTATATTCATACTAATGGATGTTTCGCACTCTGAAAGGAAATATTCTATTATTTTTATTTTTTTTACAATTTAATTAAGATTGTTTATATTTTTTAATTACTTTTAGTTTTATAAAAACATTGTTTTTTTCATATATTTTAAAATAAATTCTATTCTGATTCAACCTTAATCTGATAAGTGTTTTAAAAACCTATAATTTAGAAAAAAAATCTTAAAACATTTAAGGAATGATTTTCAATAGTCGAAAAAATTAATCTCAAATGTAGAATTTTTTAAGACAAATCAGAACCTAAATCTCCTTTCTAATAGAGTGACCCACTATCCTACATCAGTTGTTCTAGTTTTTCTACTCCTGATGCTACTGCCTTCGATTTTCTGAGTACAAAAATATTCCCTTTTGTATGATTCATCAGATTTAGAGTCAATATAATGGAGAAAATTGAGTATTAAATGACATGTTATTACATATGGGAAAGATTAAATGTATGGTATTATAAAAAATGTTATGATTCAACCCATAAAAAATAATAATTTTTAATGTTGAGAGTCTATTTGTGTTGATAAATCAAGAAAAAGAATTTGACTCGTATCACCCAGATTATTTCTATGATTTTTACACATCCATTCAATTTTTTAAAGAATAAGGGAATTGAAAATAAATATTTTCAATTTACTGAATTATATACAAGATATCATATAATAAATCTGCTAATTTGGTCAGAATTCCTTCATACGAAGAACCCTATTTCCAATCCCACAAGTCTCCTAGTTTTTTTGAATCATTCAAAAAATAGAGCTAGATATTAATTTATTTTAGAGTACAAACAACATGGAATATATCCCATATGAAATCGTACAATTTTTTAATCACCCTATGTATTCAAGGGTTTGTTATGTAGAGAAAAAGCAATTTTAACATGGTCAATTATTCAAAAAAATTCATGTCTTATTTTTTCATCAACATGGGGATGATAAATCTATTTGTATTTATATTTAATACCATCAAAAAAATGAAGACCATTTTTATCGTATCTATGATCATTGTGTGTCTAGTGCAAATTATCAACATGGTGGTGGAGTGTATGATGTTTTTAATGATTGAAAATAAATGAGTTTCAATGAGGATAAATATTTCATTAATTATTTAGAATATGATGGACTATATGATATTTTTGTTTGATGGAATGAAAGAAAATTTTAATAAATCTTTATAGATCCTCATCAAATGTAGTTTTATCAATGAAATTAGAAAAGGCTACAAATAAGCAGAAAATAAAGGGTGAAAGCTCCCAATAAAAAATAAAAATGAATAGAAGATGGTTTGAGATGAAGTGTAAGATGAGTGGAAGAAAAATATAGATTAAATGATATCATAAGATTATTTGATCATACTCTACCCTACTGAGGCCATGTCATTAAGAATACATTCTTTCAATAGATTTAAAATATAATAGAATAAATAAAGTAAAATAAAATTTTGACATAAGTTCATTTATGTTAATTTTTGTTGAATATTGTTGAAAGAGAATCTGAGATGGTCTCTTGGACAGTTTCATAGACACATAAAAAAAATCTAGATGCCTGATTATATTTTCAGGATACTTTAGTTGTATATTCTGATGTACCACCTTTGGAAACAAAGGAAAAAAGAATTTTTTTGACAAGGAATCGATGGCTATTTTACCTGAAAATTAATCAACACCATTTCTAGCTGGTATATGGTCTTTCATAACCTCTTGATATCTTGAGTAAGATCTTGATAAGAAGTAAATGAGAATTTTGAAGAAGACGAAAAATAAGAAAATGATAAATAATAATAATTATAAACTAAAATTGAATTATAGGTTGAAAAAAGGAGTATTATGAATAAAATGATGATAAAGAATTAGTCAATCATTAAAATACTCAACCAAATAAGTCCTCATCATAGACATCATCAAAGTCATCCATATCGAACATGACTTATGAGGTTGATAAAAAAAATTATAAACATTCTGAAGAAGAGGGATCATCATTAGAGGAAGCAGAACCCTCACCCAATAAGGGATAAGGTCATCAATATTAAAAAAAACTATCTTCTGATAAACCTATGACTGATTATGATTTAGACATCATGCATATTTATGATGGAAAAATTGTTCCTAATATAGATGAGATGGAATTTTCATAGATATATAAGGGGAAATTGAAAGAATTAGAAGTTGAAAAAATATGAACATACCCTCCATAGGCTAATACAAGTCAATCTAATAACCATTTCGTAGAATGGTTTTGTTTGCATTTTCCATGTTTTGAAAAGGATATAAGGAACAATACATTATTTCCCCAGAGTCGAAGCAATTTTATAGATGAATCAGGATAGTTTAAGTCATATATCATAATCAATTAAACTTATAATATAATCCATGATTCATATTGATTCGGTATTTAAAACTCAATAAGAAATCTCCCAAACTTATAAGATATATTGTAATAAAATTGTGATATGGACTCATCATGTTGATTCGGATATTAAATTACTTGATCATAATTTTGATGATGGGAAAAATCTCAAGAATGAATCATCTAAATCATTCAATAAGTAATAAAAATACATGTCTTATAGAGTCATTTTGGTGGAAGAAATCAGGGATATAAATGATAATCATACTAAAGTGGTAAATTCTATGAAAGAAAATATTTTATATATGTAGTTTGAGTTGGCTATAATAAAATATTATAAAGAGGAAATTAATTTATTATGTAATCACAACAAAAAATTGTCTAAGAAATTCCAAACTCAGTAATAAAGTCATGTAAAGCAGGAGGAAGACATAAAATAAGTCAAGAATATTATATCTTTAGTAAAAACAATGATGAATAAGAAAAAAAATTATTTTTAACTCTTATTAGAATTATAATGAAAAAAATTTGAAATAGGGTTTCTTTATAAATTAATTACCTCTTCATCCAATTATAATTTTTCAGAGTGATTTCAAATTCTGATTGCCTGAATGATCATTCATAGTTTTTTATGATTATATATTTTATCATGTTTATTTTTATTTTTTTTCTCACATTTACAAAAACCCTGAAATTTTTCCCATTAATTTTGTAAACCATGTGGGGGATGAAATATTTTAATGGGGAGATGCATTTTTAAGGGGATAAAACATTATAAACAAGTATTTTTTATCAACAGACTATTTCTATACAAAGTGAGAGAAAATTTAATAATGGAGGATATAACTATATTAAAGGGAATATACAATCCATAGGGGTAGATATTATCGTAATGGTCGGTTATTCATATTAAACATCATAATCTATGTAGTATTCATATTTCTTGTATACTCTGGGTGTTAAGGATTAATGATTTACTCTAAATGTGATATTTTGAAAAGATAAATGACTGTATGTTTTTCAACATTATTTTCATTTATGTTTTGGTTTTTTCATTAAAAAAGATAAATTTATTTCTTTATATGTTTTTATTCTTACATTTAAATACCCTTATTTTTGTAAATCACACACATATTCTTAAAAATTTGCTTACTAGTATTTTATTTCCTATGTGAGTTAGATTTTTTTCTAGAAAACATTATATTTCATCCGAATTAGAATATGATAAAAAGTATTCATGAATATAAAATAACATTCTTCATTATGATTATCATAATGAGGATGTGTCTGAAATATATAAGACTCACCTTTATCAGATCAATAGCTATGATTTCTATCTATACTTTCATACTGAAAAATTATTTAAGTTTGAATGTGATTCTCATTTAAGGAATGTATGCTTTACATTCTCTCAACTCTCAGTTTAGATATTTAAAATTATCCTAATATGAGTTCCCTTTGAAGCTGTGGAGATATTAGGGGTGTCTAGGGCAGATTTCGATCCCAAAACCCATATATTGGGCTTAGTTGGGATGGAGAACTATTAGAGAAAACCATGTGATTTTGGATGCATGACTGCAGGAATATGTTTGTAATTTTTACAATACTATTTTTCATGATTTTTAATGGTTATTTAAACCATGTTGACAATCATATAGGGTGACCTACACTATATCCAAGAATTCATAGTTGGCATACGCCTTGGAAAATTGTGCGTCCAAACCATACGACCCATATAATTTCGGAAAAATAGTCATTTTTTCCTTAATTAAAATCTATTTTAATTATAATATTATGTCTACCTCACACAGAACATTATTCCTCATATTTTGAGCTCCTATGGTGGATATTCTTGGATTTGATCCCAATTCTCTATCTGATCTCCGAATCAAGGGCCATTTGTCTCATTGGATACACATCCTTGATTAGTCGATTACATTCTAGTTATTTATTTTTCTTCTAGATGTTAGATACACTATTTTGGTGAAAGATAATATTCCCTACTATTAGTTTCTATGTATATTATTTGATTTTCTCTAGATATGATCTGAATCAAGAGTTAATACTGGATGATATGTCAACTATTAACCTATATTAGGTGGTCTTGTGACTTTTTTTAAAGCTGAGACTGTTTACATATGTCATTATATTGTGCGAAAAAATTTTGAGTGTCTCAATGAGTGTAATTAAATTCATAAATATTTAGGCAATTCATATTTAATTAAAGTGGTATGCTAATGTTTGATAATATTTTGTGGACTATGAAATCAGAACCACCCCATTGGGTATGTTTATTTTAAATGTATAATTATCATGGAATATGCATTTGAATACCATTGATGTGTGCCTTATTCCCTTGTCCTGGGATATTAAACTATTATTTCCCATGTAAATTCAATTGATTTTTAAAGAAAATAAAATTGATTAATGGCATGGGAAAAATTTAGCATGACCCTTGGACCCTACCTTGTAATTTCTTCATTATGCATGGGATGCTTGTTGTAGTTAAATTCCCTTGTGAGTTAAATGACATGCATGCCTTCTAAGCTTGGAAAATTTGTGAGTCACCTTTTGAAGAGAGGTTTGAATTGAAATGTTATTAGTGTTGAACGTGACATATTTAATTGGAATTGGTTAAATGATATAAAATAATATATACCTAGGGTGACATAAGGATTTATATTAGAATTCCAGGGACTGACTCAATTGGATTGAACCTTATTTATACCTGAATGATATGTTGAATCCCTTGTGTACTTCCAAGTATAGATTTATATGCTTGAATGTTATATTACAAGTGTCACAAGGAATCCATGTGGATTTATAAGGATTAACTCAAATAGAATTGATCATATATACCATGGGTGATACTGAGGCTCCCATAGTGTACCGCCAAGGATTGACTTGAATAGAAGATACGATATACCACACCGAGAGTGATACCTGGTATTTTGAGAGTTTCTCCATGAATATGATTGTAGCGTGTTTGTTTATATTATACTTGGAGTGATACTCAGATTCATACATAGGAATTACAGTATAGGATCGGGAATTAAATTAAATAATAAATGTAATAGTTTTTTATACAAATATACTAAGAAAAATCACATGCTTTTATTCCTTCTCTGCCTTACACATTATTGATGGCCTGCAAAGGCATCATTTGATCATGAAATAATGGGTTCTGTTGGGATATGAAACGGGTATAGATAATTATTAATAAAATGATATTAAATGATTAAATAAATTTTATTATAATTAAATAGGCCTAACTATTAATTATAAGACATACCACATAAATTAAATCAATTAAATTAACTTGATCAAAAATGAGAACCTCGACTTTTTTGTAAGTTCACATTCAGAATTTTGTTTATTCTGTATTACTATATGCACCATATTTCTTTATATATTCACTATTTTATTGGAACATGAAATTCAGTGGTTCCATACTAGGATTAAATCTAACACACTATTTGGGGAACCTTTTGGTACCCAAACCAAATATATGATTGTAGTTATTGATAAGGGAAAGTAACCTACTATAGGATCTTGATGATTTCTTAGGTGAATGGGATCATGTAACCAATATGAGGATCATGTTTCTAGATGGTAAATTTTGTCCTTGTTGTGTTTTTATTCAATGAATTGTACAACTTCCTTGTATACATGTTTTGGAATATTTTATAGAGACATATTATTGGTATTATCAACATATTTGTATGTGATATTTTTTTCGATAATGATATCTATTTCCATGGGTTAACTATTGTTTAATTGTTTTCACTACATCCCGCCACATGTATTTTATTTGATTTTCCTTTTTGTTACACTCTAGTAAGAGGAAAAAATCTCACCATAGACACACCCATGGCCCCTAATTCTAGTCGGAAGCCTCTAGAGTTTTGGGATATGCTCTTGGGTCTATATGGAAACCTAGGATCTGGAAACTATTGAGTGGTATCTAGGTCTAGGATGTTACTCTTTACAATCAGATTGATATATTTACTTATACAAATATGTCTAATTCCCATAAGGATTATTATATTTATGTTGTAAAAAAGACCATCGAACTGACTTATGTTTATAAATGGAATACATATAAAATTATTTCTAATATATGAAACATATTTTACTCTATGATGTGGTTTAATGATAATATTTTAGAAAATCAATTATAATATACATTTCAAGTGCTAGGTGTCCAAGTCATTGTGAAACACTTAGTTGAATATGACACTTCGAAGAGAAACATGACCATTGTGTCGATACCAATAAATACCAGTTCAGTCAAAGAGTTTAGAGACTATAGCTACTGATAAATTATTGATTCTATTTCACGTTCTCATTTTGCGATAATAGTGAATATTTTATTGTGTTAACATCTTATTTCTAGTATTTGTAATTTTTTAGATTTTTTTAGTTCTAATAAAATCTAGTCATGATGTATCCTTAAAAACTATTTCGTTATAATCAATGTTTGATCATCATAATGATCAAGGGATTCTATAGATAGGAAGATAAAGAATCATATCCATCAGATTAAAGGATACCTTGGCAAGGTAGAAAGAGAATATAATAATATTATGAAGAGTTTAGGGGATAATAAGATGGATAAAATCTAATATTTGTTTTGAGGTCTTCCCTAGTAATAGAATAGGGAATTTCTTTTAAGTATTAAATAGGTCATACCTTTAGTCTAAGTTATAAACATTATTTAATTTATGATTAAAATATTTTTTTTTTCTTTTAATGGTTTATAATTTATTATTATATTTTATAGCTGTTCTATTTCTTGTTTTTATAGGTTCTTATTTATACTAATTATATAATTGAAATTGAAATATTGTATATAGTTATTATTAGTCAGAGTATGACATTTAATATGTGGGTGAATTGAATTATGAAAAAAAATTCTGTTATAATTTTTTTTAAATATTACCCCAATTTAAAACTTAACAGACCAATTAATCAATGTAGTGTATTTATAATAGTCTTATTGTTCCACTAATTTCAAATAAGATTGATTATTTCTCAGTTGTGATAATATGATATATTGATATAACTTTTAAATCTAATATAATAATAAAAAATAGTTCTAAACACTATCCAAGACTTAATGTCAATGTGACATTCAGTTTTTTGAAATACGTGTAAAAATAAAGGAATCTAAATTTGAAAACATAGAGGAGATAAAAAATAGGATCAATATTAATCCAAGACATAGTCCTCTCTACATGGTGATCACCTTCCACCATATAGTCTATATAGATTAAGGTTTTGATCCAAACCCTAGATCTGGGATTACACAACAGTTTACAACTGTCCAGGTCACCTGAACTCTAAAATTGTTCTACGTGGGAACAAAATACAACCAGGCCAAACAAGACCTCTAACACAATTCTTCATGGGATGAAAAACTGTAAAAAGATAGTCATGTGATGATATCTAGTATCATCCAGCTCATTCTAGGAGATATTCTATCTTTTACAGATATATGGACACACACCTATAAAATTTAAAAAGTAACACTACTGAATAATGGATATTAGATAGGGTTTCAAAGGGATTATGTGTTATTCAATTTAGCTCTGGACTCTTTGATGTATCATAGTTGAAGCAGGAGCCTTGTTAAAGAATTATAAATTGAAACAAATTGTCTTGAAACATTATATTTTTTTTTCTTGAATGATGAGATGTTGTTCTCCGTAGGTTCAGTTGATTGTGGAAGAGATGTTGGAACATTGATGGACAAGAATTCTGGATCACAGAAAATAAGAATGATGAATACATTGTGTGTTCTTCCTTTTTGTATGTTGTTTGTGTGGGTCTTCTTTTGTGTCTATGAATATCTTTTTGTGTGTTAATTTCATATCATTTTCCTTCATCTGGAGTCCTTTTCTTTTATACTCTTACATTCCAGAACTGTTCATGTTTGATATAGATGTTATACCTTGTTTTTCAGACATCCTCATTAATCATACCTAAAAAAAGCATTAAATTAATCAGTCACATTAAATTAATCAGTCACATTAAATTAATCAGTCACATTAAATTAATCAGTCAAATTAAAGAAAATCAAAATTTGAATGTTATAAATATAATTAAATAAAATAAAATTTAAAATGTCTATTTTGACTCCTTTATCGATAAGTAATGTGTTAGTGACTCATTTTTTCGTTGAGTCCTTCTATCAGTATTGATGTCTCCTTCTATTGGTATATTCATGCATCATTGATTTGTTGCATCGATAGAGCCCTGAGTCAGTTTTACCATGTGTTTGTTGCATCATGCATCGATAGCACCATTTTTTTTGTAGCACTGTGTGTCATTAGCACCATGAATCGGATGGTCGATCCTTGTATAAGTGAGGCAATAGAACTATCAGTTCCTTTTTTGAACAATTGGTGAGACATTATATTTGTTGGAATCAGTGAGTCCTTTGGGTTGTCGGCATTGGTGAGTCTGAAATATTCATTTATCATCATTTTCTCAATTTTCTATCAGTTTCATCTTCTTAAACTTAGAAAATATATTTGTTTGGACTATCATATAGCATAAAATATAAAAAACATGTGTTAAAAACATGTGTGATCATATATAATCATAATTTTACATATTTAAACATTAATAAACATGATTGGAATAATTAGACATAATTAATAATATTTGAAATGATTTTTGATTGTTAAAAATAGAGAGGTTGACCAACAATCTAAGGGAAAATAACGTCCCCCTTTTTTATGATCACAAATCATATAATTATTATGTACAATAATTTGATGTGTAATATAACCTATATACTTATCATCTTCCATTACTGATGGGTTTTATGAATATATATATATGATTAAAAGGTAATATATATTAATGGTATCAAAGGAAACAAAAAATAATGGTATCAAAGAATAATGCGTTTTTGTCCCATTTGAAATTAGAGGTAAGGAAAATAATGTATATAAGACTGGTATTAAAGGTAAAATAATTAAGAATAATGATAATTCCAAACTATTATCACCCTTTTGGGATTATCAAAAAGTGAAAGGGTATCAAAGAATATAATGAATATCGAAATGGAATAAAAGTAATAATTCAGAAGGAAGCATATGCCAAAAGAATAAGATGTATTAGAGAATAGTAGATATAGAAAAAATTGTTGAAAGGTAAGAGAATTGAATTCCATTAATCAATAATTTACAATGTATTATAATATTCAATGAAAGATAACAAAATTATAACACATTTACCCAATCAAAAATTGTCCAACCTACATCTAATGATCAATAGGTTCTATACATTTTTCGTGGGATCAATAGAAGGACCAGTAGGTTGTGTCTTAGATGTTTGAGGTTCTGATGAAATATTCAAAGGGGGTAGGATCACTCCTTCTAGGACATTATGGGAATGTATGGGATTGTATTGTAAAAAAACAAGAGGTTGGATTTGCTCTGTGATCACTCGACGAATCTAACTGAATGACTGATTAATTGTAATCTAAGTTGGAGGCACTGATCTAGAAGGTCCAATAGATGTATTATCAGGAAACAAAATTTATTCTCTCTGAACATGAAGTTGTGGAATCCACATCTGAATGAAATATCCAATGATTTAACCACCATAATTCATATATATCTTAAAATCATCATTATTCTCCCAGAACATGTCAAGAATTTGGGTGATGTTCTTCAATTTCTATACATGGACTTTGAGGGCTCTGGTCACTTGAGGCAATGTAAAATTCCTTGTCAAATATTTAAAAAGGTTGAACATCTAATGCTCGATAATAATCTTCCTGAAAAAATAATCCACCATTTCTGTGATTTGATCATTGTAAGCCTTAGCACTCAAGAATGGAGCCTGACCATATCATGAACATGGTCACTATTCTTCTCAATTTTTACAAGGTTGTTCAATTTATAAGCACTAACTAGAGAATGAATTTTTTCTAAAACAACATTTCAAAAAAATTCAATGCACTAGGCTTGTGATGTTTGACCATATGTAGAAGCAAAGGTAAGAGCTCATGTATGAATCTTTAAATAATTATGAAGAGTCACTTGAAAGCGTTTATGCTCTAAGGTCAAATGATTTATTGTAGAGAAAATACCAAAAAATTATCATCTTGGTGGTGTTTTCAACAATTGATTCATCTTTTGAGATTAAGATTGGTTCAATATGAACTATAACATTTCATACATGTTTTAATGCATCAGACTCACTCACACCAAATGCCTGAATTGGAATAGGAGTATCTTCCACAGGCTCCATTATCTCTTCAATTGAGGATTTGATAGAGTGTAACTAATAAAATGGTAGAGTGTTTTCAAATCTATATTTCTGTGTCTCATGGACCATCTGAGATTGAACTAATACTCTCACAGCCAAACATATTTCATTTTTAAATCTTTCCAACTCCATTTTAGTGACAGAGTCACTAGGAAGGGTCTCAGACACTAATTCAGTGGAAATAGGTATAAACACCTCATCATATATTTCTCCATAGTTCAAACCAAGTTCTAAATATCCATGATTAAATTCCAATTAAAACATAATGTCATAATCCAATGAGCTGAGTGTGTCATGTCATACTCTTCTAGCTTGATGTTCCCCCTCAGCATGACTTCTCCTTTCATGAGGCTCCCTCTCAACTTGAGGTCTTCTATCTTTAATATCCCCCTATATTTGTGCACTTGTCAGTAGTTTCTCCCCTTCCACATGAGGTATCCTTCTTTCATACACTATCAAAGATGCATTTATCATTTGATCATCCACTTCTATTTTAGTTTCAACAACTCTTCTTTCTTCAATAATAAAATAGAATTTTCTAAAACAACATTCTAAACCAAAGCATCAACCATCTCTACCTTGATTATCCTCAATATGATCACCATAACTTTCACTACCATCAATATTTCCATCATCAATGTCATCATGTCCAGAGGCATGCTCTTATCTTCAATTTCTATCACCATTTTATTCACATCCTCTTTCACTGCCTGAACCAGAATGACATTCACTGCCACTATCATGTTCATCACTGCTGGCATTTTCTTATTCAATATCATCTTCTTTTTCAATTTATGATTTATCTTTAGAGATACCATACATTCTAGAATACTCTAAACTACTGGAGACGTCTATATCCCCATATCCATTAGTGCCAATAGTGTGTAAATATATGGGTAAAACAAGTGGTGGATATAGAGTTCTAAAAGAGAAACCATTCAGAGATTCTGTTGTGTCATGATCACTTCTATCTTTAATAGGTGACCCCAGATCCCTACTTCTATATTAGGATCTTCTTCCTCATCTGAAGAGTAAAAAACATCATCATCTTGTCACATACCAGGATCGGCCATATTTCTTGGCCTATTTGGATGGTCCACTAGATTGAACATGTAACGCCCCGACCCTAATTACCCAGAGTCGGTGCATTATTAAATAACATTGGCATGATCATGAGAAAGATCAAGTCTCGAAAGACCGATTAGTTTAGTAGCCTTGGAATAACTAGATACATCCATAAATTTTTTTACATTACATCATAAAAAAAACATCTTGTCTTCATATCCCCTCATACTATCCCTGCAGGTCATTCATAAATTACTTCTTCATAATCCTGGGAAAAATAAAACATTGAAAGGGGTGAGCTCGGATGCTCAGTAAGGATAACATTATAGCAGAAGCTTTCATAAATAAGCATAAACACTTAAGGAAATTTATAACTAAAACAAAAGACTTTTAAATTTAAACTTCAGCATAAAATGGCGAAGGTAAAATGAAATAAATCCATTTACTTACTCACATGGATATTCTACTAGTCGAATGATCACATGCAATATCAATAACCACTTTCATAATGATGGAATGCATAATGCCAGACTATCATAACCACATAGCCAAGGCCTCGTGCCAAGACTACAAATAAGATTTTGCCAAGGCCTTGTGCCAAGACACTAGTTTGTCTCATGAGACCTACCGATGCATCGAGGAGATATAGCGGGCTCCACCCGTCACTTATTAAGTCCAATGCATTCTTCATATGAATAGTTTTAAGCATAAAATAAACATTCGTATTGAAACTAGCATACAAAATGTCAATACTTTTACCACAAACCTTGAGTGGTATAAAAATAGCACATCCACAGTCAAACATAACTCATTCGATACAATATGGAAGATTGTATTGTATCACATTAACCTCAATCAAGAATAATGAAGGATGTTGACATAGATGAAAATAATCATCAAAACTATTTGAGAGAAATATCCCCCTTTTCTTGAAATCATTTAAAAGTCACACTATTTGTCAAAAAGCCATTTAAAAATAGATTTTTGAATTTAAGTGTCCCATACCACTTTGAAACTTTTTAAAAGGATTTTTAATTTTAAAACTTTAATGTCCATATAAATAAATCCTTAAAACCATTTTTAAAATATGGACATTAATGAGCATGATTTAGAAGAATAATTCTTTAAAACATTTTAAAATGGTATTTTGGTTAGAGTTTCTAACCAAAAGAGAGACACTTGAATACAAATAATTGAGGTAATCAAAACATTGTAATATCATGAGAATAAAGGAATTCATGATATACTATGTCAAAGTACATTATATACACCACATAAAAGTGATTTGGTGTATATCATCAAAGAAGTCTCAATGGAATGTAAATTGAGATGAAATCTCTCATAAAGGTTGTATCCTTAGGTTAAGGATAAATCAACGACATAATTATGTGTGACAAATATAAATACACTAAATATTATTGGATATTCAGTGTAAATCAATCAAAGTATATTCACACATATTCTTGTAAAAACAATACCAACGAATTGGATGTTTAACTCAACAAATGGAGAATGAGTTAAAATTACTCTTATCAAATTCATATCAATGAATTGAGAATTACCAATGAGTGATTATGTGTATCAAAATTATATCCACAGGAAGGGGAGTGGAAATTATGACATAATCAATTTAATAGTGATTCCACACATAATCTTGGGGTAATATAATCAATGAGATATGCGTAAAGCCAAATGAGTGGAAATTGAAATCTCAAATTCCCTTATCGATTATGTAACATACGAAACATACACCCATGAAAGAAGTATCATACCCTGATGATGTAAATACCCATAAATTAAAGTATATTACACAATGAATACAATCATGGGCAGTACACATACACCACATGCAATAATTAAGTGGTGATCAATGGAAATCTCACGAAATTAAAAGTGAGATAAGAAAATCCCTTACCACGTTAATCAACTGAGTCGTATGGCCAAAAGTTAATAACCACCAAATGATTTACAGAATAACATGAATATAAATATAATCATGAATATATATCAAATGGCAGTACACAGTACACCACTTTCAATAATTTAGTGGCGAACAATGGAAATCTCACGGAATTGAAAGTGAGATAAGAGAATCCCTTACTTTGTACTTTTTCCTTGGTCGATGGTAGGTTTAACTCCTGTATAATGGTGAAATAATTGTTATTGAATAATACAAGAATCATTTACTTTAATATGATATCATATATGATCTTTTAACATTGATTTGTTAATAATATCTAAGTATTAATGCCGTTTCGGGTGTTAACTTACTCATTTTCTTTTATATGTTTTGTTACATAAGTCATGTTTGTTGTATCTTATTCATATCCAGAATGATATCAAGTCCTTAAACATCATTTTTAAATCATTAAATGATAATTATACTTGAATGGATACGATGGAGAATGAATCTCATCGCGTTCGTGGAGACGGTAGTCCGTACGTACGCACGAACGCTACTTCCATTTAATTTTTTATTTTAAAAGAATCGAATCCAAATGATACATAGGTATATTACTATTCCAGTATAATATAATATTTTATATATGTTACTTAAGTTCATTAACACCATCCTTTATACGTTCCATGTGTGGTATGAACGAGTCATATCATTTTAAGGGGGCGGTAGTCCGCACTTCCTCAAATGAAATTATCGTATGTATATACAACATGAAACGAATAATGGTATGAAATAAAATGGAAATACATAAGCTTATATATAAAATATATATCATTAATATCATATTTAATTACAGTTCCATCATAATGGCCACCATGAGAGGCGGTAAGATGTTTTTGAACAATCATCGTTTCGTGAGGCGTTAGTTTGCCATCCACAGAAACATTATGTTCATCATCCATTAGATGGTGTTGTGTGTATGTGTAGTTTGAATACTTCTTATAACAACATCCTAGTATATTGAGGATACTGGTGTTGTTACAAAATAAGGGAAATAAAAAGATTTTGGGGGTTGAAGAAGCAAAATAAATGAAAATAATTTAAGAGAAATCGTTACCTTTAATTTAGGTAACTCACTTTGGTTGGAACCAAAGGACTTGTTGAAATGCTTTCTGCCTAAGGGGAAGCTTCAAGGAGGAGGAGAGGGATTTGGGGAGCTTAGTTGGGCAGAGTTTGGACGAGCCAAGTGGCTTGAGAGGTGTGAGGAAAAGAGAAGGAGGAGTGCCCTTTTTATAAGAGGGGTGAGGGGCACCTTTGGAAAAGCTAGAAATATTACTTTATAATAAATTCATATTCGGTTTCCAAAGGCTCCAAAGTTGACTATTCAAAGTATGAGGTGGGGATAGGTCGAAAACAACTCATCCAATAGAATTTAGACAGGTTTGGGTACTTATATTAACCTTATCTTTAAGTATTAACTCTAAGTTAATTAGTTTCACTTTTACAATGTCTCTTTGTATTTTTATATAATATGGTTAATAAACTTACTATATACATCCAAGTGACCCCCAAGTGGTCCATTAATGCTTAACCTATCATGATATAAGTCTCTTTGCCGAACCTTATATTTCTAGGAATTTAATATCAATTAATAATATAATATTTTTTTTAAGAATTCTTTTATGTCAATTTTGACACTATTCATTAGTTGATTTTTGTGAAACTCATAACAGATTGATTATTTCAAAAAAAAAGTCAATTAAATCAATACTAATATATCATATTATCCTAGAAAATTAGTTTAATTCATTAAAAGTGTCATATTATATTTATTTGGGTATTTATAAAATCAATTATTTTAATTTTTCACTATTATAGTAATTACTGCATCATCATTGTGTCATTAATATTTTACATTATTTGATGTCTAAAAAGTATAAATAAAATATCATTATGTAGGAAATCTTTTTAGCTTTCTAATTAATATTTATAATCTAAAATCCAACATATATAACCCTATGTAACAATTGTTTTTCTAAAAGATATATGCTTGTGTCATTTTTTGTATTCATTTTAACTTAATTAATATAAAGTGTCATTATCACTTACAAGTGGATCCATGGGGTCCCAAAATTGACCCAAAGATGCCCATGGTCGACCATGTATCAACCAATAGGGTTAAGACACGTTTTAGGGTAATTTAGTATTATTATAATATTATTTTTTTAACCCTTATTTACCGGATTTACCCTTAACCATGGTAAATAAAATATTTACCGCAGTAATTATTCAAAATGTCTAAAAATAAAAGTTACCTATTTACACAATTTGAAAATCCTGATTCCAAATATGGAATCCATTTTTCTAAATTCAAAACACAGAAGTGGCAGAAATTAATTTAAAATTAATTCCCGCTGTCAAAACAAAAAGCGTGTTTTTAAGAGATAATAACTATCAAAAGATTGACACTTGTTTATGTTCGGTTTAATTGTAAAATTATGTCCAATGACCAACATTATATTAAATGGTAAAAATATATTCTAAATATACTTTAAAACCACTCAAATTCACAATTTATCACTATTAATTATTTTGATTAAAAAAGTTGTTTTTAATTAAAATTTAGTAATTTTCACTATTCATCAAAATACAAAAGTTATCCGAAAAGTACCAAAATTTCATCCTAGGCTAATTTCGATATTCCGAATCCAAAAATGAAGTCCATTTTGAAATATAAAATATATATAATTTCAAAAAGTAGGTATTACTATTCATAACGGCTAGTTTGATTGGTTGTGGTGTGTTTAAATCTCGAAGTTGCGTACAATGCACGTCATTGCATTATTCGAAAGGAAACATACCAAGGAAGCTTGGGGTGTTACATTCTCCCTTCCTTCAATAAATTGCGTCCTCGCAATTTTTAAAATTTTGTTTGGGAATATAATGGAAAGTCCCACATCGGAAAAAAGTCAATAAAACTATCACTTTAAAAGAAAGAAAGAGAGGTATAAGGGTCATCCAAGAAAACCCATACTAGGATTCCATGTAAGAAAACATGGATATGGATGATAAACTAAGTTTCAAGTTCTGATGGAGAGGGATAGAAATCATGATCAGGAGAAAGTTAACAATGAGAAAACCACAAACTTGTGTTGGGACAAACGACCATTAGTCTCCTAGTAGGAAAGTAAACGGACAACATTTTTTTTAAGTTACATTACATAAGGAAGAGGAATTCATTTATGATATTGACTAAGAACATTATGAGATATACTTACATTTTAAGTATATTTTCATTCTTTAATAAATTTCCACCACTAACTCATTTTTTTTAAACGATGAGTACTCAAGAAGACTTGGTCACACTGGAAGAGATGGAATAAACTTCTATAGAATCACATGATCCATGAAGGATAAACCATATATTTACATTGTCTTTGAAGATTAATCAAAACCAAAATGGTCAGTGAATGATCTAATGATTCCCCAAAAGGATATTCATTGAGATAAATATGCACTAATCTTAATTTCTAAAATTAAACCAACAATACCCCAAAGTTAAATAGATACCATTCAATAACCAATTGTCCTTAAAATCCTTTAATATAATCCAAACTAATATTGAAACCCAAAACATAGAAGAATTTGATTATGTAGTCTCCCATGTTAAATTGTATCTCCAAATGACATCAGATACTCTTAAAGTCACATACTCAAAAGTAATTAACCTAATAACATATTCTCTATTATAGGTTAATCATTTCCATAAATAACCCAAATCACTATAAATCCACAATAAAAACGTAGATAAAAATCTATCATTACTCCACAAATGAAACCCCATAGTATTCTATTTTCCTTGGGCATGTAGTGTTCCCAACAAAGCGAACATCTTCCAAAATAACATTTATCACTTAATCACCAAATCATTTTCCCAAATCAACTTATTATTGATCAATAAAATCATTTAACTAAAAAAAAGTCACACTAACCAGGGACTTCACGTAGTCCAGTGGTAGGCGATAAATCCCAATCGCACTTTGGTTGTGGGTTCGATTCCCATAGCTTTGTCCGACGCGACGGGTTGTCACACGGTCTACGTGTTGTCCTTTTTCAAAAACTATATTTTATAATATTGCCAAAATGAGATAAATTCCTCAAAATACTATATCATAAATTTAACCACAAATGTTATATCATACCTTGAATCTTCATCCCAAATTAGAATAACATATAATTCTCTCAAACCACAATGATCATATAAATCCAAATGGTTATTTATACCCATATCCACAAGAGAAGAGACAATTCTTCCTCAAATATCATTCTCACATGGAAAACTGCGGGGTTACAAATACAAGAGAAAATTATTCCATAGTAAACCCATCAACAACGAGTGCTAATACTTTTTAAACATTTCTCCAACCATTTATTCCCACATAGCTTCTTCTTTGACCAAGAAAATATCCTATAGAATAGGACATTCACTCGGGTAATGGCCAGGTCCCCTACATTTACGGCAAATGACTGTAAATGGACTCTTGGGACCGTTTTTATCTTCTTCCATAGTACTCTTCATTTTTCTTCGGCAATTCTTCACTTTATGTCCATCCTTCCCGCACGTAAAACATTTCATTGTCCCATTGAGACACTTTCCTGGGGGTCTCTTTCCACATTTCCTGCATGATGAAAATTGAGGGTTCTTTTCTCCATGGTCTCCATTGCTGGAGCTCTTATCATTTATCACCTTTCTCTTCCTTTTTGAGTCTGGGAGTTGGTTAATATATATGTTGTTGATCATATTTTTGGAAAACTGATTTGGCATAAAGACGATATCTTTTACGCCTATCAGCATTCCATTTTGTTGCTCATTGCCACCACCGTTCCCACCTTGTACATCATTCTCAAAGTCACTATGACTTCCTTGGAATCCAGCCATTGACTAAAACCAGAAAGCATTGTGTGAGTAATAGTAGTCGTAAAATCATTTAGAGATTAAAATGTCACCATATTCTCAATTTGAAACATATTAGGATTAACCAAGGTCATTTACTCTCATCTTATGTATATATTACTTAAATTGGTTTGTAAAGAAAATGTAAATTATCCTAAGCATATCCCCCGGGAGTGTCGTAACCAAGAGTGCAGCAAGGCCCGTTGTCGTGCACCAGTTCCCGTTCGAGTCTAGCTCAAAGCGGTGTTTTCGGGTTTTACCCCTAGGTACATCTGTGCCAGAGCCGCCTCTACCTGCTCGTATCCAGACAGGGATGTATTTCTCGGAAAACTAACAAAATCTCTACAATACCAAAATTCTAGGAAGTTCTTTTATACTAATCCTCAAAGTTCATCTTAGGTCTACGTGCTCTAATCAGAGTTTATCTAAATCTAGCTTCCAAGGTTTGTACTAAACTTCCTCTGATACCAACTGTAACGCCCCGACCCTAATTACCTAGATTCGGTGCATTATTAAATTACATTGGCATGATCATGAGAAAGATCAAGTCTCGAAAGACCGATTAGTTTAGTAGCCTTGGAATAACTAGATACATCCATAAATTTTTTTACATTACATCATAAAAAAAACATCTTGTCTTCATATCCCCTCATACTATCCCTGCAGGTCATTCATAAATTACTTCTTCATAATCCAGGGAAAAATAAAACATTGAAAGGGGTGAGCTCGGATGCTCAGTAAGGATAACATTATAGCAGAAGCTTTCATAAATAAGCATAAACACTTAAGTAAATTTATAACTAAAACAAAAGCCTTTTAAATTTAAACTTCAGCATAAAATGGCGAAGGTAAAATGAAATAAATCCATTTACTTACTCACATGGATATTCTACTAGTCGAATGATCACATGCAATATCAATAACCACTTTCATAATGATGGAATGCATAATGCCAGACTATCATAACCACATAGCCAAGGCCTCGTGCCAAGACTACAAATAAGATTTTGCCAAGGCCTTGTGCCAAGACACTAGTTTGTCTCCTGAGACCTACCGATGCATCGAGGAGCTATAGCGGGCTCCACCCATCACTTATTAAGTCCAATGCATTCCTCATATGAATAGTTTTAAGCATAAAATAAACATTCGTATTGAAACTAGCATACGAAATGTCAATACTTTTACCACAAACCTTGAGTGGTATAAAAATAGCACATCCATAGTCAAACATAACTCATTCGATACAATATGGAAGATTGTATTGTATCACATTAACCTCAATCAAGAATAATGAAGGATGTTGACATAGATGAAAATAATCATCAAAACTATTTGAGAGAAATATCCCCCTTTTCTTGAAATCATTTAAAAGTCACACTATTTGTCAAAAAGCCATTTAAAAATAGATTTTTGAATCAAAGTGTCCCATACCACTTTGAAACTTTTTAAAAGGATTTTTAATTTTAAAACTTTAATGTCCATATAAATAAATCCTTAAAACCATTTTTAAAATATGGACATTAATGAGCATGATTTAGAAGAATAATTCTTTAAAACATTTTAAAATGGTATTTTGGTTAGAGTTTCTAACCAAAAGAGAGACACTTGAATACAAATAATTGAGGTAATCAAAAAATTTTAATATCATGAGAATAAAGGAATTCATGATATACTATGTCAAAGTACATTATATACACCACATAAAAGTGATTTGGTGTATATCATCAAAGAAGTCTCAATGGAATGTAAATTGAGATGAAATCTCTCATAAAGGTTGTATCCTTAGGTTAAGGATAAATCAACGACATAATTATGTGTGAAAAATATAAATACACTAAATATTATTGGATATTCAGTGTAAATCAATCAAAGGATATTCACACATATTCTTGTAAAAACAATACCAACGAATTGGATGTTTAACTCAACAAATGGAGAATGAGTTAAAATTACTCTTATCAAATTCATATCAATGAATTGAGAATTACCAATGAGTGATTATGTGTATCAAACTTATATCCACAGGAAGGGGAGTGGAAATTATGACATAATCAATTTAATAGTGATTCCACACATAATCTTGGGGTAATATAATCAATGAGATATGCGTAAAGCCAAATGAGTGGAAATTGAAATCTCAAATTCCCTTATCGATTAGGTAACATACGAAACATACACCCATGAAAGAAGTATCATACCCTGATGATGTAAATACCCATAAATTAAAGTATATTACACAATGAATACAATCATGGGCAGTACACATACACCACATGCAATAATTAAGTGGTGATCAATGGAAATCTCACGAAATTAAAAGTGAGATAAGAAAATCCCTTACCACGTTAATCAACTGAGTCGTATGGCCAAAAGTTAATAACCACCAAATGATTTACAGAATAACATGAATATAAATATAATCATGAATATATATCAAATGGCAGTACACAATACACCACTTTCAATAATTTAGTGGCGAACAATGGAAATCTCACGGAATTGAAAGTGAGATAAGAGAATCCCTTACTTTGTACTTTTTCCTTGGTCGATGGTAGGTTTACCTCCTGTATAATGGTGAAATAATTGTTATTGAATAATACAAGAATCATTTACTTTAATATGATATCATATATGATCTTTTAACATTGATTTGTTAATAATATCTAAGTATTAATGCCGTTTCGGGTGTTAACTTACTCATTTTCTTTTATATGTTTTGTTACATAAGTCATGTTTGTTGTATCTTATTCATATCCAGAATGATATCAAGTCCTTAAACATCATTTTTAAATCATTAAATGATAATTATACTTGAATGGATACGATGGAGAATGAATCTCATCGCGTTCGTGGAGACGGTAGTCCGTACGTACGCACGAACGCTACTTCCATTTAATTTTTTATTTTAAAAGAATCGAATCCAAATGATACATAGGTATATTACTATTCCAGTATAATATAATATTTTATATATGTTACTTAAGTTCATTAACACCATCCTTTATACGTTCCATGTGTGGTATGAACGAGTCATATCATTTTAAGGGGGCGGTAGTCCGCACTTCCTCAAATGAAATTATCGTATGTATATACAACATGAAACGAATAATGGTATGAAATAAAATGGAAATACATAAGCTTATATATAAAATATATATCATTAATATCATATTTAATTACAGTTCCATCATAATGGCCACCATGAGAGGCGGTAAGATGTTTTTGAACAATCATCGTTTCGTGAGGCGTTAGTTTTCCATCCACAGAAACATTATGTTCATCATCCATTAGATGGTGTTGTGTGTATGTGTAGTTTGAATACTTCTTATAACAACATCCTAGTATATTGAGGATACTGGTCTTGTTACAAAATAAGGGAAATAAAAAGATTTTGGGGGTTGAAGAAGCAAAATAAATGAAAATAATTTAAGAGAAATCGTTACCTTTAATTTAGGTAACTCACTTTGGTTGGAACCAAAGGACTTGTTGAAATGCTTTCTGCCTAAGGGGAAGCTTCAAGGAGGAGGAGAGGGATTTGGGGAGCTTAGTTGGGCAGAGTTTGGACGAGCCAAGTGGCTTGAGAGGTGTGAGGAAAAGAGAAGGAGGAGTGCCCTTTTTATAAGAGGGGTGAGGGGCACCTTTGGAAAAGCTAGAAATATTACTTTATAATAAATTCATATTCGGTTTCCAAAGGCTCCAAAGTTGACTATTCAAAGTATGAGGTGGGGATAGGTCGAAAAAAACTCATCCAATAGAATTTAGACAGGTTTGGGTACTTATATTAACCTTATCTTTAAGTATTAACTCTAAGTTAATTAGTTTCACTTTTACAATGTCTCTTTGTATTTTTATATAATATGGTTAATAAACTTACTATATACATCCAAGAGACCCCCAAGTGGTCCATTAATGCTTAACCTATCATGATATAAGTCTCTTTGCCGAACCTTAGATTTCTAAGAATTTAATATCAATTAATAATATAATATTTGTTTTAAGAATTCTTTTATGTCAATTTTGACACTATTCATTAGTTGATTTTTGTGAAACTCATAACAGATTGATTATTTCGAAAAAAGTCAATTAAATCAATCATAATATATCATATTATCCTAGAAAATTAGTTTAATTCATTAAAAGTGTCATATTATATTTATTTGGGTATTTATAAAATCAATTATTTTAATTTTTCACTATTATAGTAATTACTGCATCATCATTGTGTCATTAATATTTTACATTATTTGATGTCTAAAAAGTATAAATAAAATATCATTATGTAGGAAATCTTTTTAGATTTATAATTAATATTTATAATCTAAAATCCAACATATATAACCCTATGTAACAATTGTTTTTCTAAAAGATATATGCTTGTGTCATTTTTTGTATTCATTTTAACTTAATTAATATAAAGTGTCATTATCACTTACAAGTGGATCCATGGGGTCCCAAAATTGACCCAAAGATGCCCATGGTCGACCTTGTATCAACCAATAGGGTTAAGACACGTTTT
Source organism: Viscum album (assembly GCA_963277665.1). Lineage (NCBI taxonomy): Eukaryota > Viridiplantae > Streptophyta > Magnoliopsida > Santalales > Viscaceae > Viscum > Viscum album. The sequence continues at coordinate 471,310,813 of OY728141.1, read as the reverse complement.
AGGGTAATTTAGTATTATTATAATATTATTTTGTTAACCCTTATTTACCGGATTTACCCTTAACCATGGTAAATAAAATATTTACCGCAGTAATTATTCAAAATGCCTAAAAATAAAAGTTACCTATTTACACAATTTGAAAATCCTGATTCCAAATATGGATTCCATTTTTCTAAATTCAAAACACAGAAGTGGCAGAAATTAATTTAAAATTAATTCCCGCTGTCAAAACAAAAAGCGTGTTTTTAAGAGATAATAACTATCAAAAGATTGACACTTGTTTATGTTCGGTTTAATTGTAAAATTATGTCCAATGACCAACATTATATTAAATGGTAAAAATATATTCTAAATATACTTTAAAACCACTCAAATTCACAATTTATCACTATTAATTATTTTGATTAAAAAAGTTGTTTTTAATTAAAATTTAGTAATTTTCACTATTCATCAAAATACAAAAGTTATCCGAAAAGTACCAAAATTTCATCCTAGGCTAATTTCGATATTCCGAATCCAAAAATGAAGTCCATTTTGAAATATAAAATATATATAATTTCAAAAAGTAGGTATTACTATTCATAACGGCTAGTTTGATTGGTTGTGGTGTGTTAAAATCTTGAAGTTGCGTACAATGCACGTCATTGCATTATTCGAAAGGAAACATACCGAGGAAGCTTGGGGTGTTACAGAACATATAATAAATCTTTTATTCATCCCCAACCCATTATTTCATCCCAGAGTTCAAATGGATCTTTATCCATTTACAGATTTCATTTCTAAGGTAAATCCCACTCTAGTCAGAAACAACATCATCTCATTCATTAATAAAACCATTCTATTTAAACATGACTGATATTAACCTTGTAAGAAACATTAAATTGGGTTTTCAGAAGGCTTGATCACTTTAATTATGTGTATAGAGAGGTATCTATATAGATTTACCCTAATCCATTTTCTTAATAGATAAATCAAATATACATCTTGATACTCTAGATATGAAATCTCCCCATTCCTATAATAGATATAATATTGTATAAGCTTGAAAAAAATTCTACACTGTCCGTATAACTCTATGGAAATGACCCTCATATGCATGTCATTTTCAGTAATATACTTTAGAGATAACTCAAAGAATAAATTTTTAGTCTATGGAGGAGGGATACCTTGATAGTAATCAAACACACCCTTATGGTGTATATTAAGACATTCGTCCCATTGCCTTGTTGAAAAATAAATCCTATTTCCTTTAACAACTAACTTGAACCAAGTGACATCACCTCCTTCTAGTAGAAACTCAACATTCAATTAAAATTCATGAAGTAACATTGGGTAGAAAGGGTTTTCATTATCTAAAATCCACTCAAGCCATCCCTGGTCCAATAACACCCTGAGCAGCAAAGACTTTCTTTCTAACATTCATTCTATAAGAACTTCCTTTTATGGAGTCACTACACTATTCGCCAATGAATAATTCACAAGGTCAGAATATTTTCGTGATTCCCCTTTCTTTTTCTTAGTTGGATGGGACTCATTGTCTAAACAACCTTCAAGATCTCGCTTCAAACGCGTCATTCCAATAGTTTGTTTCAAATTCCAGTGGTGAATGGTCGACGATAGAGATAGAGAGAGAGAGAAATGGCTAAGTGAGTTTAAGGGTAATGGTGTAGGGTGGATCGACTTGATTTATATCATTTATGGTATTTGTTGTCACAAAATCATGGAACCATGAACCGGGTTCATAAAAATAAATTAATCAACATTATTTTGGTAAAAACATAAAATTGATAAAAAATTTGATGCATTGGTTTTGGCATGAAATTATTTTCCTAATGATAATAGTGTCATCATGATAAGGAATTATTATCAGTGTGATAGATGTGTTGACATGAAAACTGTGTCGGAATGACATAGTTTTAGTGTCGTCATCACAAGTAATCATCATGTCAAATAAATTGTGTCGGCATGTCAAGGAATCAGAATGAATAAAGCATTAGAGTCGGCATGACATTGTCAGCTTCATACTATCAGTGTCAACATGACACTATGTGTTTGAAATTTCTCATGTCAGAATGAAAAATTCACTTAAAATATCAATAAAATAAGAAAATAATTTCTTATAGATTGATCATTCATAACTTATTTCGGTTGTAGTTCATTATTTAAGTGTTTGATGGCTTAGTGAATATTCCAGCAAGATGATGTTTAGTTCAAATGAAATCTAATGATATATCACATTTTTGATAATGGTATCTCAAAAATTGATTTCTTACATCAACATATTTTGTCTTAGAATGTAATATATAATTCTTATAAATATTATGAACACTTGTGTTAGAAAAATTTATATGGACATGTCTAAATTCGTATCTTTAGTCTTGTAGTGTGTATTTAATCAACAAAATTAGTACAAAACTACTACCACAAGCTATGTATTTAGCATCATTAGTAGGTAACGAATCAAATTTATTTTTATTAATACACCATGAAATAAGAGAATTAACAAAAAAGTGACATGTCTTAGAGGTGATCATTATATCTTCCTTACATCCAACAAATTCAAAATCTAAATAACATACCAAAACAGACGGTTTTTTCTAGGATATAACAGCACAAAATTGGATGTATATTTGAGGTTTTTCAAAATTCATTTGATATAATTTAAATGAGATTTTTTTTTGTTTTCTTGAAAACCTGCACACATGCACACAATAAACATAATATTTATCCTACTATCAGTTAAGTATAGTAAAATCCCAATAATGTCCTAGTAAGTGGTTTGATTAATAGATTTACCATCTTTATCATGGTCCAACATACAAGTGGTACTCGTTAGAGTGTAACTACTCAGAGTTCATTCAAAGATAAATATTTTTAAAATATTCTTATAATATTTAATTGGATTGAAAAAAATACCTTCATTATATTGAAATATTTGATATCAATGAACAAATTTGGGTTCCCCATTTAAACTCATTTCTAATTTTCATTGAATATTTTTTAAAAAGATCAACACATAAATAACTTTTATATTATCCAAAAATAATATCATTTACATAGATATTTACTAATAAAATATCTTTGGAAATTCATTTTATAAAAATGGTACGATCAAAAATACTTTTTTTAAAACCTTTGGAAATAAGAAAAGCGATGAGAATATCATAACAAGATCTCGTATCATTCATTAAACCATATAATGTTTTATTTAATTTAAAAAAATTGGAAAGTGGGGATTTCTGAAACCATGGGGTTGTTCAACCAAAACATTATCAATTATATAACCATTTAATAATTCACTATTGAAATCCATATGATAATTTCTGAAATCGAGACGTGTTATATAGGTAAGGATAATTCTAATGGACTGAAGTGTAACTACTGGTGTAAAGTATTTATCATAGTTCATCCCTTTTTTTTACTATAACCTTGTGCAAACGATATACCTTTATTTATAAATATATTTATAAATTTATCTAATTTATTCTGAAACTCCGATTTAGAGAAAATAGTCAAAGTGACTTGGGGTATATCTGCATGTTTCCAGACATTGTTTCTTTCAAACTGATTTAACTCTTCTTGCATATACATCACCCAAAATTTAATATTGATAAAATCATTGATGTTCTTAGGTTCAAACTGTTACAAGAAATCTTGATGTTAAACCTGATTTGTAAGAGAAGCTCTAGTTTGAGTTCCTTTGCCCAAATCTCTAATTATATCATCTAAAGGATGGATCTTGAGAGTTCTAAGAGGTCTAGAAAAAGAGGAGCTAGTCACTTTCAGTTCTTCTACAGGTTCAGGTTCTTCCTGGATAGTGTATGGTGAATTTCAAGAACATTATGTTTTAACAGATTCTTTAACAGGATGGTCAAAAGATTTACTATTGATATCCAGATTTTACATATCATCTTAAAATTTTCTAGAGATGTTTTTGACTCATGTGGATCTATCTCATTGAACATGATGTGTCATGATTCATCCACACATTTGGTTCTCTTACTTAAGACACTATACTCTTTACTAGAAATTGAATAACCAAGGAAAATTCCATCATCTCTCACTATGGTAAATTTTTCAATATTATCTTTAGTGTTAAGAATAAAGTCATTGAAATAAATACATTTAAGTCATTAAACATGGGGTTTCTATTTTTCTATAACACATAAGTATTTCTCTTAAGGATTGGTCTAATCAAGACTCAATTGATTATATATCATGTTTGTAACACCTCAAGATTTTATAAAAAATATTCTTTTAATTTCATTGATGTCTTGTGTTTTACCCTACACCAAGATTATCTTTTACTATATGCAACATCATATTAGCTTGCAGTATATGCAACACTTTTCTTGGCTCGTGTTACACACAATTTCAAGTTCGTTTTGTGGAAATTATTCTACGCAACATTAAGTATAGATTTTTTTAATGTATAAATAAGATAGGTTTTGATTATATTATATGCAATACCAAAGGGAGCTTGAACTACACGCATCCCTGACTTGGCTTGCATTACACGTAATCGCGGCCTTCCTCGATAGCGTGTGTAGTACGCAATAATGAGTTTCACTAAACAATGATATATTATTATAATATTATTATGGACTAGATGTTATGAATAGTATTAACTACATTTTTAATGTTATAACATTCTTATCCATATTACACATTTTCTAGAACATCGTATGAGAACAAAATAAATTTTTCGAGTAAAATAATTATTTTTCAAACAATGTAGTTTTGCCGCCTTTTGATGGTGCACCAACTATAAATATAGTTTTTAACATGTTTATAAGTTCAATTTGACAAAATAATATTCTTCATTGGAATCAAGATATAAAAATTTACTTTGGATAAATTTATCATATTATTCTGATAACTTTCATATTTTAATGAATAGTAAAAACAAGCTGTATTTTAATTAGAAAAAAATTTATTCATCATAATAATTTATATGGTTAAATTATAATAATTAATGTTTTTAAAGTATAAATAGAATATATTTTTACCATTTAATATAATGTATGTCATTACCATTAATTTTACATTGAATTCATAGGTAAAAAACATTTCAATCTTTGGCAATGTTTTAACTTTTAAAACTCGTTTTCATAACAATGAGATTAATTTTAAATTAATTAATAAAACTTTTATGTTTTGAATTTTGAAAAATTGATTCCATATTTGAACTCAGTGGGTCCAAATTATGTTAATAGGTTACTTTTTTTTATATTATGAATAGTAACTATGGTAAATTTTATTTACTATAGTTAAAGGTAAATCAGGTAATTAAGGGTACAAATGAGATTATAAAATTACCCTAACACATGAAAAAGTTCTATTGGATGACTAAAAGTAGAACCATATCACCAAAGGGTAAAAATATATTCATTTTATGGAAGTTTGACCATGAAAATAATTTAATTATTATTAAAACCAAAGAAAGTGACAACATGTCACTCTCTTAAATCTAATATGTATAATAATTTTAATTTTGTGATAAACTAAATGAAACATCTAACATGAATAGTCTCCAGAAATAAAATAAAATTATCTACATCATGTGAATTTATTTATAATTTTTATGGATTAAATAATTTTATTAAAGGTGACACAATAGAGATGTTGAAATTATTTTATTGATATAAATATCAAATAAATGGTTTTAAAAATATTAAAATAATTATTATATGATCTATTTAATGTTCTAAACTAATTTTATAGATAAATATGACATGTTATTAATCTATTAATGCTTTTACTTCGAACATATCTTCTGTTAGGATTTTATTTAAATTCAAATAAATGAATAGTGTCAAAACTGACACTATTGTTATTTTATAGGAAAAACATAATATAAAATTGTTTAAAAATCACAAATATATTTACAAATTATAAATTAAAATTTATATGGTGGAAAATTTCATAAATTATCCCATTATGGACAATTAAATACACATATGTAATTATTTTTAACAATTTAAAATTTATAATCTTCTTACCACAAATAAAATCAAATAGATTAAATAAGCATAAGTCAAGTTGATAATGATTAAAATAAATTCTGAACATGTCTAAATTTTATTGGTTGATGAGATTAAAAACCTATCTCATCTAATATTATAATATGAGTCAATTTTGGAGGTTTTGAGTTGGGGTTTAGTTTATTATAAATTAATATTTTTGAGGTTTCCAAAGGTTCCCCTCTTCTCCCTTATAAAAGGGAACCTCCTACCTATTATCTTTACACAATTTTGAGCTTTAAAGGTCGACCAAACCCTTCCCATTTCCCTTACCAAATTCCCTAGAAACATTATATAGGTTCTAGTCTCCTCAAAAGACCAAATCTAGTGCCTTAAGAGAAATCTTAAAAGAGGTGCATCAAAGAAGAGGTAATCTCTTCTACCAATTATTTCAAGTTTCTCTCTTCTTTAACTTCTTATTATTTAGTTTTTTAATTATAAAGTAATAACCTTAGTATCAATAATATACATATATTTTATTATAAATATGAAACAACCCCATTTCACCTTCTATCCATCTTACGGAAAATGAAATCACCGCGCGTGTTTACGTACGGAATACTGTCTCCACGCTGTGGTGAAATCTGTTTTTCCACCACCACCTTACTTGGATCGGTATAATGGTGTAAAGAATAACTATAAATGGTTATTATAACAACATAATGATTCTGAGATATTATACCATCCACTCCAATTCTATTCAATAATTATGGGAACGATATCATCGCTCGTGCATACGTACAGATTACCGTCTCCACGACGCGATGAGATTCATTCTCAATGTTAACCGTTCTAGAATGATTATAAATTATATATAATGAATAACAATAAAATATATTAAATAATGAATCTACTAGATTAATTTATATATATATATATATGTCATATACTTACTTCCATTCAAGTCAATTAGGAAAGGAAAACAACGTTCATGAGTACGTACAGCCTACCATCTCCATAAACGGTGTATTTCATTTCATTCATCTATATTATATATATATATATAATGAATATATATGATATATAAACCATTATTTAAATTATTTAAGTATTTAAATCATGATATAAGTAATCATAATGTCAAGAACAACAAGTCCAAACACGTATGATAAGTAAAACGATTTTACCCAAAACACTGCTTTAACATGGAATTTACAAAAGAACGGGTAATATAAATTCATAAGTGAACCATATGTGATATCATAACACTAAATATGATTCTGTAATAATTAAATAAAATTATTTAAATCATTATACAGGAGGTTCGAATATGTACGAAGCATATCAGACCTAAGTTAAGGGATAACTTTTCCAATCTCATTTTTATCCGAGATTGTTTATTCGTAAGTACTTACTGGGGTTATATTTATCATTTGTGTCCCTGTTTTCTAAATTTTTTTCATGTACGTTAAAAGTCAATTTTCCCATTTTTGACTTTTACTACATGGTATGTAAGGAATCTTTCTTTTTTTTACCATACGAGGTACTTTTTGACTTTTTCGGCAAAGGTATGAGAAGAATGTTTTTTTAACTTATACGGAATGAACAGATTTTTTACGGTTTCATAACAACTAATTTTCATGAAGATTACTATACATGATTTCTTGACTATTTTCAACAAAATCCTTTTCTTTTAATTTTGAATTTCATTTTGTGAAAAGAAAATGATTTTGAATAAGAAAGGATATTTTCCTCAAGAATTCATTTCAAGTGTTTTATCAAAACCATTTTCCATCCAAGATGACATTATTTCATAAGTGTATGTTTCAAGTATAATGTCTCTATGATTTACATGGTTACGCTTTTCTTATGATGAAATTATATCCATTTGTTTTATATGGATTATGTTTTGGTGGGATGATGTTTATGAAACCAATTTTATTCTTAGGGTTATGATGAATGATTTATGTTTATGTTGTGGCACACGTAAGAATGATTTCAATATCAGATGGGTGGGACCTATATCTCCCTCAAATGCATTGGGTAAATATTTATATCTCAGGAGATAAACATTTCTAGAATGGTGAGTTAATTTGGTTCAGTGGTACAAGACTGGAACGAGGAGTGAGCTCGATTCAGAAAGGGACTTCGTCCACTACGATGGTCTTGGCAGCAATGTCTTGGCTACTATGGAAATCATATCATGTGCTTAATGGTTTTCCAAAGTTAAATGTTTTATTCCCATGATATTTTATCATGATTGATGTTCCATTATGATCTATTCATTACATAATGACATGTTTTATGTCATTGCTCAAGATTTTGATGTTTAAACATTATGTTCATATTTTTATGTTCAAATGTATATGGTTTGTTTTATTTTCTCCATGCTTACCCTAACTGAGGATTTGATCTCACCCATTATATGTTTTCTTTTCCACCGGATATAAAGAAAGGTTTAGGTAAGAAAAAAATGGAAGATCATTATGGGAGATGTTGAAGATCTTTCACCAAGATTATAAGATTATATTCCGAGTTTCCAAAGAAACTAAACTATTATGGTCCTTTGGCATCAGTTCTTTTATGTATTAGATATTCCACAAAAGTAATGTAATGTCCATGTATGTCAAGCATTGGGTCTCTACATTTTGTATCAGAGGAAATGTTTATTTAACCGTTGGAAACTAAGATGCAAAATAATTAGTGAGATCCCTAGAGATATATCTAAGGTATGTCTAGGGATTTCCCTAAGGTTACATATAAGTATATGTTATAGTCCTATAATTACGATAACGATCTTAGAATTTAACCTAAGCTGTTAGATATTGAAGGTAATCCCCCTTGATTATGATTTTTCCTCTCACTCTATTCTTTTTGGGTTTTATAAAATGGCTAGAAACAGGAATATTCACAATAATGGAGGATATGATGGGCAATGGAATGATATTATTCTTGAGAAACCAAATGAAATTGGATCTGGAAGTCCACATATTGTTATTATTTCTAATCAGAAATCTCATAATAAGATCCATAATATCAACTTTGGTAAGTTTTCTGACTCAGCTAATAAGAGAAAGATGGAGTTTCATGATGATCATAGAGGAAAGAAAGTTCAATTTCCCTCATGAAATCATGTGGGAAGAAGCATCAGGGAGAATGTTTCAAAGGAGCTGGAAGATGCTTTGGGTGTGGAAAAGGACACAAAGCCAGTAATTTTAAAGGAAAAGGGTCATTTAACACCATGGATAAGGATAATGGTATTTCTAAGACATCAAAAATGGTTAAATGTTTTAAATGTGGAATGTACGAGCATTATCCAAACCAATTCCCTAAGGGTAAATCTCATGAATAGAATCAGCATGGTCATATGGGTAGTATTTATGTGGATGATGGTGAAGAGACTAAAAATTATATATGAAATGAAAGAAATGATGAAGCTTAGTCAATGGTTTAAGAAGGTAGTGTAATGGTTGTATGTTTATCAAGAATAATGTATGGTAATATGGAATAAAGAAAATTCTAAGGATTGTTACACTGTTGTCTTTCCTTGAGTTTTTGAAGGTATATGATGAATGGTACTGGTAACCATGAAAGGATATTCAAATATTTTTGGAAGGTAGATGATATGTGCATAATAAAAGGTTAAGGAGATAATGACATGTCTGATAGTATTAATGAACTCTTGACTGGTATAAGGACAAAGTGATATCATGGTTTGAGTATACCGAATTTTGGGATTTTGGTTTGTGGAAAGAGTTAACTTTTGACAACATGTATGTTTTCACTAAGGTTCAATGGGTACTCATGTTTCAAGAGAATACATGATTAAGGAATTCACATTTTTTGAATGTGAACAACAAGATATATCGTATGATAAATGATGGTATTCACATGCTCGGTAGATGACATTTCCAATAATAATTTTCTTTATACTATGAGATTGGACCGATGTATTTTGGATAAGTCTAAAGATTGGAATGGATTATGTTGGACATCATATAGTATTTTTTAAGGCTAAAACTTTTTTATATTATTTATGGAATGTTATAATAGTATAGTTTTAGAAAAAGGACAACCCATAGGATGGGCGACAACCTGTCGCATCAGATAAGGATACGGGAATCGAACCCACAACTGAAGTGCGACAGGACTTTATCGCATACCACTGTCCTATATGAAGAACCTGGTTAGTAGAAACTAGGTTTATTTTATTAAAAGGTATGATAGATGAAGTATAAGTCCATTTTAGGAACCATATTCGATTAATCTCAGTATAGATTGACTTATGTATATTTAATAACATGTGATAGAGGAATATGGAATGACCTATCATTCTATTGTATGATATGATAACACTCTGAGAATGACAAATTCAACTTCATTTCTTTAAATAAGAGATGAAGTGGATATTTTTCATAGGATGAACAACAATGATATTACACTAAAATCAAGTAAGTATTTCTTCTAATTCAAAATTTTCAACTTTAGGGAAATGATATTGAAAACCATAAATGTTTTCTTAGTGATCTTATACCTAATGAATCAGATGGTACCTTAGATCAACACAAATTTATGGCTTTGTGATTGTTGGATTTTTCATAGTCATGTCCTCTACCACTCTTCATCAGATGTTGATGGTTATATTTCTCTTCCATATCCATATTTTCACATATGTTCTCCTATGTGGAAACCCAGTGATTAGTTAACTTGGGTAACCATTACGTTTTATAATTTAGTTTTTAAAGTTATGTTTTTGTATTCCTTTTTACGACGTGGGTTTTTATTAAAGAAACTTATAAGTAGTAATCCATTTATAACCCTGATGAATTCCGAGGGTGAAATTCATTTTAAGGGAGGAAGAATTTACCACACCGAGATTTTATAAAAAATATTCTTTTAATTTCATTGATGTCTTATGTTGTATGCTACACCAAGATTATCATGTACTATATGCAACACCGTATTATCTTGCAGTATACGCAACACTATTCTTGGCTTGTGTTACACACAATTTCAAGTTCGTTTTGTGGAAATTATTCTACGCAACATTATGTATATATTTTTTTAATTTATAAATGAAATAAGTGTTGATTATATTATACGAAACACCAAAGGGAGCTTTCACTACATGTAGCCTTGACTTAGCTTGCATTACACACAATCATGACTTTCCGCGATAGCGTGTGTAGTACGCAATACCAGGTTTCACTAAACAATGATATATTGTTATAATATTATTATGGACTAGCCGTTATGAATAGTATTAACTAAATTTTGAGTTTTTTAACATTAGTATTCATCTTGCACATTTTATAGAACATCATATGAGAACAAAATAAATATTTTGAGTAAAATAAGTATTTTTCAAAAAATGCATTTTTTCCACCTTTTGATGGCGCACCCACATTAAATATAGTTTTTGACATGATTATAAGTTCAATCTGAAAAAATAATTTTTTTTTGGAATCAGGATATAAAAATTTACTTAGGATAAATTTTTCATATTATTCTAATAACTTTCATATTTTAATGAATAGTAAAAACACGCTCTATTTTAATTAAAAACAACTTTTTCATTATAATAATTTATATGGTTAAATTATAATATTTAATAGTTTAAAATTATAAATAGAATATATTTGTACCATTTAATATAATGTATGTCATTACCATTAATTTTACATTGAATTCATAGGTAAAAAACATTTCAATCTTTGGTAATGTTTAAACTTTTAGAACCCGTTTTTTTAACAAAGAGATTAATTTTAAATTAATTACTGCAACTTCTGTGTTCTGAATTTTTAAAAATAGATTCCATATTTTAACTCAGTGGGTCCAAATTATGTTAATATATTACTTTTTTTTATATTATGAGTAGTAACTACGGTAGTTTTTATTTACTGCAGTTAAAGGTTAATCAGGTAATTAAGGGTAAAAATAAGATTATAAAATTACCCTAAAACCTACCAAAATTCTATTGGATGACTAAAAGTAGACCCAAATCACTTAAGGGTCGTAATAGATTCATTTTATGGACTTTTTACCATGAATATAATTTAAGTATTATGAAAACCAAAGAAAGTGACAACATGTCACTCTGTTAAATCTTATATGTATAATAATTTTAATTTGGTGATAAACTTCATTAAACATTAAACATGAATAATCTCCCAAAATCTAATATCATTATCTAGATCATGAGAATTAATTTATAATTTTTAAGTATTAAATAATTATCATTAAAGGTGACACAATTGAGATGTTGAAATTAATTTATTTATTTAAATATCAAATAAATGGTTTTACAAATATTAAAATAAATATTATATGAACTATTTTATGTTATAATATAATTTTATAGATAAATATGACATGTTATTAATATATTAAAGATTTTCGTTTGAACATATCTTTTGTGAGGATTTTATTTAAATTCAAATAAATGAATTGTGTCAAAATTGACACTATTGTTATTTTATAAAAATAACATAATAAAAAATTTCTTAAGAATCACAAATATATTTAAGAATTATAAATTAAAATTTATATCATCTAAAATGTCATAAATTATCTAATTATAGACAATTAACTACACATAAGTATTTATTTATAACAATTTAAAATTTATAATCGTATTACCACAAATAAAATTAAATAGATTAAATAAGGATAAATCTAGTTTATAATGGTAAAAATAAATTAAAAACATGTCTAAATTTTATTTTTTGATTATATTACTACCCCATATCTTCTAATAATCGAATATGAGTCAATTTTACAAGTTTTTAAGTGGGGTTTGATTTATTATAAAATAATGTTTTTGAGGTTTCCAATGGTGCCCCTCTCCTCCCTTATAAAAGAGAACCTCCTCCCTCTTCTCTTTAAAAAATTTTGAGCTTTCAAGCTCAGAAATACCCTTCCCATTTCCCTTAAAAACATCCCTAGAAACATTATAGTGGTTTCGGTCTCCACAAAAGACCAACTCTAGTGCCTTAAGAGGAAGCTTAAAAGAGGTGCGCCGAAGAAGAGGAAATCTCTTCAACCGATTTTTTCATGTTTCTCTCTTCTTCAACTTCTTCTCCATTAGTTTTTTAATTATAAAGTAATAACATAAGTATCAATAATATACTGATATGTCATTATAATTATTAAACAACACCATTTAACCTTCTATCCATCCTATGAAAAACGAAATCACCGCACGTGCGTACGTACGGAATACCGTCTCCACGCTGTGGTGAAATCTATTTTTCAACCACCAAATTACTTGGATGGGTATAATGGTGTAAATAATAACTATATATGGTTGTTATAATATCATAACGATTCCGAGATATTATATCATCCACTAAAATTCGATTCAATAATTATGGGAATGATATTATCGATCGTACGTACGTACGGATTACCGTCTCCACGACGCGATGAGATTCATTTTCCATGTAAACCATTCAAGAATGACTATAAAGTATATATAATGAATAATAATTAAATATATTAAATAAATAAGCTAATGTATTTATGTATATATATATCATCTACTTACTTCCATTCAAGTCAATTAGGAAAGGGAAACAACGTTCATACGTACGTACGGCCTACCATCTCCATGAACGGTGTATTTCATTCCATTCATATATCTATTATATATATATATACTGAATATATATGATATATAAACCATGATTTACATTCTTTAAGTAAGTAAATCATAATATAAGTAATAATAATATCATGAACAACAAGTTCCAACACGTACGATAAATAAAACGATTTTACCCAAAACACTGCTTTAACATGGAATTTACAAAAGAACGGGTAATATAAAGTCATAAGTGAACCATATATGATATCATAACAATAAATATGATTTTTTAATAAGTAAATGAAATTATTTAAATCATTATACAGGAGTTTCAGATACGTACAAAGCATATTGTACCTAAGGTAAGGGATAACTTTTCTAATCTCATTTTTATCCGAGATTATTTATTCGTAAGTATTTACTAGGTTTATATTTATAATCCATGTCCTTGTTTTATAAAAATGGTTTCATGTATGTTTAAATTAATTTTTCCCCATTTTTTACTTTTACTGCATGGTATGTAAGGAATCATTCTTTTGTTCACCATAGGAGGTACTTTTTGACTTTTCCGGCAAAAGTACGAGAGGAATGTTTTTTTAACTTATACGGCATGGACCTAATTTTTACGGTTTCATAATGCCTAATTTTCATGAAGATTACTCTACAATATTTCATGACTATTTTCAACAAAATACTTTTCTTTTAAAATTTCATGGCATTTTGTGAAAAGAAAATGATTTTGAATAAAAAAGGTTATTTTCCTCAAGAAATAATTTCAAGTGTTTTATCAAAACCATTTTCCGTCCAAGATGAAATTATTTCATATGTGTATGTTTCAAGTATAATGTCTCTATGATTTACATGGTTACACTTTTCTTATGATTAAATGATATCCATTTTTTTATATAGATTATGTTATGATAGGATGATGTTTATGAAACCAATTTTATACTTTGGGTTATGATGAATGATTTATGTTTATGTTGTGGCACACATAAGAATAATTTCAATATGAGATGGGTGGGACCTATATCTCCCTCCAATGCATTAGGTAAAGATTTATATCTCATGATATAGACTTGGATGGAACGGTAAGTTAATCTGGTTCAGTGATACAGGAATGTAATGAGGATTGAACTCGATTCAGAAAAGGACTTTGTCCACTAAGATGGTCTTAGCGGCAATGCCCTGGCTACTATGGAAATAATATCATGTGCTTAATGGTTTTCCAAAATTAAATGTTTTATTACCATTCTATTTTATCATGATTGATGTTCCATTATGATCTATTCCTTACGTACTACCATGTTTTATGTCATTCCTCAAGATTTTGATGTTTAAACATTATGTTCAAATTTTTATGTTCAAATGTATATGGTTTGTTTTATTTTATCCATGCTTACCCTTAATGAGCAATTGAGCTCACCCTATAGATGTTTTCTTTTCCCCATGATATAAATAAAGGATTTAGGTATGAAAAAAAAGGTAAGATATTTATGGGAGATGTTGAATAACTTTCACCAAGATTAGAAGATTATATTCTGAGTTTCCAAAGACACTAAACTATTACGGTCCTTTGGTGTCTGTTTTTGTTATGTATTATATATTCTGCAAAAGTAATGTAATGTCCATGTATATCAACCTTTAGGTCTCTACGATGTTTTATTGACATCTTCTTCCATAATTATAGAGGTAAGTAATAATCCCTAGCATGGTTCTAGAAATTTATTATGGGGTTTCATTTCTTCTTTATACAACTCAATTTTTTAGAATGTCCTAGAAGCATAGAAGTTATGATGATAGACATTTTTTAAGAAAAATGAGTGAAACTCATGGTTCTAAAACTGATGACTGTGTTCAATTATTAGGGTTTCAATTCAAATACCACTATGATTTTCGACCGTCCAATAATACTTGGTTAAATGAGAGAATTATTCACTTTTGTAATCCAATATAATGGTCCATGTATATCTAGAATAGTCATCTAAACGAACATAGACACAGTTTGTACCACTTAAACATGAGACTATATCAACTCCAAATAAGTCCATGTGACCCAAGTTGAGATATTGAGAAGTTGAAACTTATTTCCTTGGTTTGAAGTAAATTTTTTGTTGTTTACCCTTTTGACAAGGATTATAGACTTTTTAATTTGGAAACTCAGGCATCAGTAGATTCTTGACTGGGCAATTTATAGTAATTTGTCTAAGTGAGTGTATATTGGTGTGCCCTAATCTCCAAGTCCAATTCAAATATTCATTATAAAAAATACTCAAATAGGATAAATTCTGAAAAATTCAAAAAACTAAATCAACAACATAAACATTTTCATTTTTAAAAGTAGAAAATAATAATAATAATTATTATTTATAATTAAATTCATTGTAAGAATAATTTTTAAATTTAAAATTAAAACCATCATCACATAATTGGATAATAATATGTTGGTTTTATTATAATCCATGACCAAATAGTCCGTTAGAAATTAAAACAGATTTAGAGTTACCAATTTATCAAAGTATAATGGTTTTCTTTTATCATTATCAACAATGGTGACATTTCCACCATTAATAATTATCCAATTATTGATGCATGAATAATCTCATTTCATGTGTCTAAAAAATATACTCTTGAAGTACCATAATATTTTATAGGAGCTCTTCAAAAAACATTCCTACAAAACATTATTATACAAGAAATGATATTAGAACCCATATTTTTTTAGGTCAAGTAACATTAGTAATAATTGCTTTGGGAACCCACTTTTTTTAATGGTTTTCCTATAAAAAACACCTAATGTATTTGGAAAATAAACTTTATTTTTCCAATAAAAACATTAAAGAGTATAAGATGCTTTATGGTTGAAACTTGAAGAAAATTTTCCAAAACTGGGCATAAAACTAGATTCTCCAGATATAGACATAAAATGTGTTTTGAAATTTTTTTTCTACCCAGTTTTTATCCAACCCCACTAGGTTCCACTTGTTTACCAAAAATATTAACAAATATATCATTTCCATTGGTAAAGTTTTCTAATCATTTTTCAATTACTCATTTGACAATTTCTGGTTATTGTTTTCCTTAACCTGTTGATAATTTTTCACTTTTTTCTATAGCAAGATCATATTTAAAAGTGGTCATCCTAGAACTTTGTTTCTTTAATGATTTTTGTTTATCTTTTAGTTCAATTAAAATGTCCTCTATTATTTTTCAATATTAAAAAATTTCCTAATTTTTCATATTTTCATAATTAGTTTCATCGCTAGAAAAGTAGGCAGTTTGCCAAAGAGATTTTAGTGTCACCTTAGATGTGTTTGTCATAAAACAGATATTATACATATTAAACTCTTAATCATGAGTGTATTTTGAGTCACATAATCTTTCCTCATAATAACTCCATTTTTCCTTCATGGACTTTTAATACATTTTATCCTTATCCTCAAATTTTTTGACGTACATTTTCTTGAGACAATAAATATTTACATAACCCTTTTTATTTAATTCATAAAATTCTATTTCATTTGATGTGTCACTTATTTTCCAATCCATTTTCCAATGGCCCTTATGATCATATATTCCATTGTAGATGGTATTTTTGAAGAATTTCTTATTTCTATATAATTTATTAAAACTTATGGATATCTGATTCATCTCCTCATCACTATCTATTAATGATTGTTCATCACTTGAATTTTAAGTTTCATCTTGATATTTATTCTTCTATATGGATGCAGTAGATTTTAAAGAAACATATTTTCTTTTGGTTCATCATCCTATTCTTCTTTTTACTTTTTTTAATCCTTTTACATCATATACTTTTCTATAAACTCTATCACAGAAAACGTTTGAAGGTTAAATTATTCTCTCATTGATACAGAAGTCCCTTTCCATATATCTAGTAAGCATCTGAGTACTCTCGTGATTTTCTCCTTGGATATAACAGCTCTTCCCAAATAGATCATGGGGTTTGAAATTTCATTAAACCTGAGATAAATTTCAGAAATAAGATCATCAAGATTCATCATAAAATTATAATACATAATAATATAAGTGTTAAGAATCATTTATTTAACATTATTTTTTCCTTTATGTGAAATATTTAAAGTTTCCAATGTTTTATATGTAGTTTTAAAAGAATATATTCTATTAAACTCTTAATCTCATAGTTCACAAAGAAGAGCATTCCGAGCTTTTCAATTATTATTATAAGCAGTCTTTGTGGAATCAATCCAGGTATTCCTAACAGTATTTGTTATTTCATATGGATCTTCTATAACTATAAATATATCAAATCCCATACTTTCTAAATTCATTTCCATTATAATCTTTCACTATGAATTTTTTTTCCATTAATTTCGGGAGGTCTATTTGTATCAGCACCTTCCAATCAATTATCCATACTAAAGAAAAGATTTTTAAAGAACTAAAAATTTATAATTAACAGAAATTTTGTAAACATTAGAACACGACTAAGTCATAGTTGGAAATATTTGAAAAATATTTTAAAGAGACATAGATACAAAATATTGGTTTGAGTAGGACATTAATGAGTGGGTTTATTATGTTCCTATATAAATTTCTATTAAAATGTTTATTTAAAAGATTCCCAAAATTTAAAATATAACTTTCAAGTTAGTCAATGTGGTGAATTTATAATAGTCTCATTTTCAACTAATTTCTCAAAAGATTGATTATTTATCAGTTGTAAATATATTACATTTTGATAAAACTTTTAAAACTCATATAATAATACAAAATAGTAATAAAAACAATCAAAGACTAACTACCATTGTGAAATTCAGTTCTATGAAATAAGAATAAACCTTGAGAAAATAAAATTAAAAAATGCATCAGAAATGAATCAAGAGGTTCAGTCTCAAGACGAGACATAGTACTCTCTACATGGTGGTCACTTTCCACCAAGCAGTCTATATAGATAAAGGCTATTCCATTTCCTAGATCGGGGTTTATACAATAGTTTACAACTATCCAGGTCACCTAACCTCTACCATTGTTCTATATAGAAATAAAATACAACCAGGTCTCACATGACCTATACCAATGTTCTTCGTGGGATGAAAAAGTTTAAAAATATTGTTGTATTTGGATATCTAGTATCCACCAGTTTCGTCTGTGAGATAGTGTTTATTTTACAGACATATTCACACACTGCTTGAAAATGTAATTAAAAGTCATAGAATAGAGAAATGAGTATTAGATAGGGTTTAGAACACTCTATGTGTTATGTAGTTTCACTCTTCACTCTTTGATGTATCAGAGTTGAAGTTGGATTCCTCTTCTGGTAGAAGACACTGAAACAGAGTGTCGTGGAGCACTGTATTCAATCATCCCTGAAGTTGATAGGTTCTTCTCCTTAGGATCTTTTTAATGCTGAAGATATATTGGAACATTGATGGATCGTAGTTCTCTGGTTTATAGCAAGAATGAATGATTATATCCTCATGTGTTCTTCCTTTCTGTATGTAGTTTGTGTGGTTCTACTGTTGTGTCTCTGTGGATAAATTGTGTGTATCTTTCATCGCTTTTTTCATACCAAGTCCATTTATTTTATACTCTTTTATCCTAAATATTTGAATGATTCAGGTGGGTCTTGAAACATGTAATTTTGATATCTTCTTTAAAATTTTCTGGAAAAAGAATTAAATTAATCATTCACATTAGAACACTCAAAATATGACCATTATAAATAGTATTAAATAAGTGGAAGTTCAATCCATATATTGGTGAATCTCTTGTCAGTGAATAAAATTTTGGTGACTCATTCCATCGGTGAGTCCTTCAATCGGTATCATTGTCTTATTATTTCGGACAGTCATGCATTGGTAAGTCCTTGTGTTGGTTGAATCATGAATTGGTAGCACCATGCATCAGTACCACCATGCACCGGTAGCACTATGTGTCAGTATAACCATGCGTCGGTAGCTCCATGTGACGGTACCACCATGCGTTGGTATCACCATGCATCGGTAGGTTGGTCTTTTTATCAGTGAGAAAATTGAACTATTGGTGACTCATTTGAACTATTGGTGATACATTCCTTCTATCGATATCGGTGATACCTTTGTGCAGATAGCCTTATTGATTCATTCTCATTCTGTCAGTATTGCTTACAATTTGTTTTCCGGTGTTAGCATCTCATACATACAATATATTTCTATTTGGAACATCTTATAGGATAAACATTATCATAATGTGTTAAACATAGGTGTGATCATAAATAATCATAATTAAACATGTTTAAATTTAAATAAAATTGATTGAAATTGTTATACATGATTAATAAGATTAGACCTGATTTTTTATTATTTAAACCAGATATAGTGGCCAACAACCTATGTGATAACACATTTCTATTCCATTTGTTTTATTAGTTCAATTATGATAATGAAAACAAAAATAAATTTGAAATAATCATTTCCATAATGATTATGATTCTTTTAATCTGATTAATCAGATCTATAATGGTTTTAATATTTTATATTCAGCCTTAATCGTATTGATTGTGATTATGATCATGTAACTATTTTCATTACACTAAGGGTTTAGTTCGATTATCCTGCTTAAGAAGGCATAGAGTTTTTTAGTTTAATTCTTTCCAACTAGGTTTTTTAAACATAAAATTCACCCACCCCACACCATCTTAAAATTTAGAAATCATCATTATATTAATACAATAGAAATCGGTATATTTTTATATACTGATACAATTTTAATCACTTATGTATCCCAATATAGGGACCAATATTTTAATATATATCTATATTTGAGTTGAGTCTTGATGATTCGAATGGAGTATAACTCTCTACAATGGCTATAGGGAACCACCACCTTTCGTTTCATACTAAAATTATTTTGGATCAAATGAATTGTTATTTTCCTCCATGTGTTACCAAAAACAACATCTCTATTTTTTTCCTTTCCATGGATGGATTTATATTAAAATTAGGGAATAAAGAATACTTATTTTACAAATACCTTTTTTTATGGAATGGAAATACTATATAATGATCTATATTTAATAAAGTATGAAAAAACAACTTTGGAAAATGATAATAGATCTTGTCCACACAACACATAAAACAACCACCTATGGAATCACTATATTAATCATATAATAAAGAAGTTTCATAAAAATATCTAATAAGATGGTCATTTAGACCAATCTGAGCTATATCTTCTTGAAAGGGGTATTACTTTTTTTACATTTAAAAATAACAATCCAACCATTCAATTGAAAATGTGAAAGTGCCACAAATCATCTAGGGTTTGTAAATAGTAATGTTTATGGACCATTTCAATTATAATATAGAGGTCATTATCATATCTTTAAAACTTGTTTTAATGAGATGAGTATATGTTTTTATTTTTACATAATGAGGTTTAAGTTTTAGTCCATTAAGAAATCCAATGAATTCAATAATTAGTTAGAAAAATAACATGGTAAGATGATAAAGGAATATCGATCTGATCGGGGTGCTGAATATATTAACCATGACTTTATCATTTTAATTTTTTTATTCTATCCCAACTTATACAACTTTATAAAAAATAGTGGAATGGTGTTAGTAAAAGGAAAAAACAATACCATTCATGACGTGGTATGTTTGACGAGGAGTTGTGTATACCATAAATTATACATTTAGGGAAATTAATTACATTATATATAACAAATTCTATATCAAGCACCTTCTATTTTTGAAAAATGTAATACCATATGAGTCAATATGTTACACCATGATATTTTGTGAAATATTTTGCTTCGAATTTTTTTAATAATTTTGAGATTTTCCATTTCATTTAAAACATAAATTTTTTTTAATATTAATTTACTATGTTTGGCTTGTGGTATATGCAACACCAAGATAATAATTCATGAAATATAACAAAAAATTATCTTTCACTATAAAAATCACCAAGGCTAGCTTATATTAAGATCAATACACACTTCCCTTAATGGATTGCATAACATGCAAGAACATGTTTTAATGAACAATAATATATTATTATGAATACAATTATTTAATATAAAAATATATAACCTAGAAATTATGTTGAACGTTATGAATATTATTAACTAAAATATGGAAATAAATGGTTGAATTCATTGGATAGAAACTAATTATTAAAGAATATAAGAACCAATTGAATATAATGGGAATATTTCTTATAAAAACAACTTTTATGTTCAAAAATAATTTTAACTTAATAGATTGATCTTATTACTATAGGAAAATTATATTAATTAAATATATAATTTATATATTCAATAAAATAGTTATTCCATTCATTGATTATATTTGATCGGTATACGATATAAACATGCCGAAAATTGCACATAAAAACTTATATTTTTATTAAAAGTGGTTTTACCACTTTTTGATAGATATCCTTTTTTAAATATTAATTTTGGAACTTTATTAAATTTAATATATCAAAATAAAATACATTTTTGAAATAGATATATTATAGATACCTTAGGGTATATTTTTGGTATTTTTCTATGATGTTTCACTTTTAGATGAATAGTGAATGATGTTGATTTATAATTCAAAACATCTTTTTAGTCTAATTTATTTATAATGAGAAATTGTATTTTTAATTATTTTTAAACTAAATTTTTTTAAATGATACAAAAAATGAACAAAAACTAAATAGTTTAAATAGTACTCCGTCGTTTTAGAACTTATGGTCACCAGATCAGCTAGAAAATTAAACATAACTTAGTAAAATGTTGGACTAGACTCAACATAGGTTCAAAAATAATATTCTAAAAGGGTTCCACCACCATATCATATTTATGAGAACATAGGACTGGAACATCTCCTCCATTTGAAGGAATATATTCTTTATGATGATTTCAATATTAACTTTCCAAAGGATGAGGCTGATAGAGTTTATGAAATATCGATCGGAGTCACTCTTAATGGTAAAAAAATGAGTTGATCAAAAAAAAGAATGTAATTTTTCATGTGGAATAAATGAGTGGAATATTAATTTGGATGAAAATATCCAAACGTGGGACAATATATATCACTATTTTGAATACCGTATCAGGGTTTATCTGGAGATGAAGGTAACATGGTTGTAATGGGGATTATATTGGGTAAGTAACTCCAATAATCATAGCTTTATTTGTAATAAGTTGTTAGTTCTTTCTGTGTTTAATTCAATAAAGTCCTAGTATGTTAGGTTTCCCACTTTTCCTTAAATGTGGTTTGATAATAAAAATATGTTAATTTGGAGGTCTTCCCCATGTGGGAGGAATTTTATATTCATTTCTACAACTTTTGAGAATGGAATTTATAAATATAGATTGAATATTTGGAATATTAATAATATATAATTTCTAATAAGGTCAACTATGTTTTTTACAACAAAATATGGGTGACTTAATAACAACGATTTATTAGAAATTTTTTTAATAAGGGACTAAACCGTAATATTATGTGACAAATTACATTGAAACGCGCTCAAAAGAAATTTTTTTGTAATATTTCTCCCCATTAATATTTTTTTATTGAATTGGATCCATCACTGGATCCACGTTTCAATGTAAAAACGTGGGTGGAATTCCCTCTTAAAAAATTTATAAGAATACCAATCCTCCTCCACTATAAAAAGGCAATCAACCTTCCACTTATTCACCCCTCTCTTGCCACAATGTATTTAATGATATCTATAAAAATATCTCCTCAACATACCTACCCTAAACCAAGAAGCCTCACATTATGATGAAATCTATCTAAGGATTCCCTTTGGTGAAATCCAAAAATTGTGTCCCGAATAAGAGATAACATCATCCCTAAGCTTTTTTATTTTATTTTATTCTCAATGACCTCCATTATTCTTATCACAAAATTTTTTAAAAACACATGTATCATCAATATCCTATGATTTTTAAATTATATGGGATCAACCTTCAGTTACATACACTTTCATCTAATGGGTAATGAACTTACCGTTCTTGTGTACAGTAAACTGCAACCTCAGGAAATGATGTTGTCTGTTTTTTTTCACCTCTCATGGGTGAAAATTAAAATGGAAACTATATTTTTATATGTTAAATATTTTATTTATTATGTATATATTCTTTTGTATTTATTATATAACACATACCTCCATGCTATCCTTAGTTTATACGCATGATAATTTCAATTAGGGAAGTGTGGACTAAAAACTCTCAAAGCGATGTGATTCATTCACACCTTACACGAAATTTCATAAGTATGAGTTTTATGAATTTATATTATGTATATGAAATAATAATTGTAGTGTAATTATAATATATATAAATGTTTTCCTTTTAATTTCTTACATTCAATTTGACACCAAAATGGAAAAAACTTCCATGCGTACGTACGTCCTACCATCTCCATTATGGGTGTATTATATTTCCCACTTCTATATTATATAAATAATTTTAATATAAATATAATAAATATACATGATATTTATATCATGGTTTACATTATGTAAATTATGAAATAATTATGAAGACAAAAAATGTAACAAATTATGGCTCATGCGAAAAACAAAGAGGATACTTCACAAAACATAATATTAGCATAGAAGAGGTAATAAAAATTTGATATAAAGACACATATCATATTATATATAAGAATATGGTTATTTTTAATATACATAATAAAATTATTTTTATTATACATAATATTTTAAGATTTCAAGGAGATTCTTAAAAAAAATGTAATGGAATTTCATCTTACCTTTTAATTTATATGAGATACATGTTGTATTCATCACTCATTGAGTTTGTGTAGAGTGTATTCTAAACATGGGTGTATTATATGATTATTATACTTAAATTTATTTGTCTTCAAATATACATTTTATAATCATTATTTCATGTGTTTTATTTTTCAAAAGCTACCAAATTGTTAATGTAATTTTGTCTCAATTTCACCTCATTGAGACACTTGTCATGTTATTAACCTATATTTTTCTTTTAGTTTTTTATATATCCATTGAAATTTATTATCATGAATATAAATATATTATTTATAATTAATTATTCATGTAATATTATTCATTCTATTATAATTTAAATATACTAATGTGGTGATGTTTTATAGCTTCTGTCTCATCGTTTGTTGAGATTAATTTTGATTATGCTTACATTGATGTAATATTATGATACATATCCCAATAAATATCATGACCTATTTTAACCTAAATATATTAATTTTATATCCATGTAACTTTTGAATTTTTCAAATCTTCAGTACTTAATATAAAAAAGAAAATGTTTTATGAAAATATGACTTCATTTCATTTTTCCGTAGGAAGTCTGTGTTCCTTCAAAACCGTGTGTTCTAAAGAAAATCATATTACCCTTTAAGGTATAAATTAAATTAAAAAAATGGTTCATAAAAAGGATTAATCTTTTCATTTTTTGATCAATGACCATTTCTAGACATTTATGGTACAAATCAAATGTTCTGTATTAACATACATACCCACTATTATAAGCATTATTTCATTTAAGCCTACAGTATATATTTAAAATGATATTTTTAAAGGAAATGTTTTCCCATTACTCTTAAAATTTGGGGAATTTAATGTAGATTTTAGATAAAATGGTTTTCAAAATTTATTTCTATTAAAATATTGTTTTAAATCATTTTAAAATATTTATTTTTATGTTTTACAAATGTTATTTTCAATGAAATGGATTTAAATGAATTAAATATTTATTTATATGTTTTAAAATAAATTTAATTAATATACGTTATAAAAAAATTAACCTTATTTATATGTTTTCAAGAATATTTCTAGGTATAAATGGTTGTTAAAAGGATTTGGGTTTTAAAAATCATATCCCAAATAATAATGTATATTTTCCCCAAGAATGATTCTAAATTAAACAGTAAATATTTATTTGTAAGAAAATGATTTTTGAAATAGTTCATTAAAATGGATTTTAAAGGAAAATATATTTTCATTAAAAAATGTTCCATCTAGTCTTTAAAATCCTTATTTATATAAGATTCCATAAATTTTTATAGTTTCTGATTTACTCAAATATAATCCAATATTCCCATTCATATTATTTCATGAATGGTTTATGTTTTGACGGAATTATTTTTATGTCACTAATTAGTCTTCCAATGATTTTATTCTTTCGAAACCCATTTCATTTCATAGATAATGATTCTCATAATATTGAAAAAACTAATATCTTTTACATAGCTTATATTGTGATAACATTTTTATGATATCTATTTTATTTCATGGGTTATGATATGATTTTTATGAAATCCATTTTTTTTATTTTCCTTGATATGAATAAATATTTGTTATCTTATGGAAGATGTATGAATGCTTTAATTATGTGATATTTTAGACAAATATATCCCTCTAATTAAATGGGTAATGATATTTAGTTAATGAGATAATGATGGGAATAAAGTCGTTGTGCATGATAAAGTATGGAATGATGGGGGAATCTGAGAACTTAAAAGTAAAGGACTTCGACTGGGGAGGTGGTGTGTCCCACCAAGTAGGTGTAGTCACTAGGATGATGGAATATGGGAAATCATGATCAACTTTGGGATGTTGGGGAAGAGTGATCCACTAATGGATTATTGGGAAACCTAATCCACTATAAGAATATGGGGTAACCCAATCATTTACAATGAATGGACGGAGATTGTGGATGGTGGGCCACCCCTCTCAGTAGGTTTAACCCCTATAAAGTAACCTAATAATTTCAATTAATGCATATTGACATATAGGGAATGATGTTACACATTTATGTGTATGCCAAAATTCCATGTTTTACTGATATGTTATGATTTTATGGCTTATTCTCGTTATTATCTTATGATTCTTGACTTATTAATTACACACCTTTATGTCGTATTTCATGTTTATAATCTTTGATATAAAGTGTATGATCGTATAAGGTTATGATCATGTTCTCATACCATTATAATCATGTTTAAGCTTACAAATATCCATTTTTTTACCATTTATAAGCATTTAATCTCACCCATTTCTATGATTCCTACCCCATGTTATGAATATATATTTTATGTATGATGAGTCTAAGTAAGATTCTAGTCCTGGAGAACCTAGTGGGGGATAATGTTGTTCGGTTGTGTACCAGATTTTATATTACCATGTTTACAAAGATACTATACTAATACAGTATTTGTGTGTTTTTTTGTGTAATGTATTAAGTATTCCAAAAATGATGTTTTGCCTATTCATGTTATTCCTGGGTTTTTATATTTGGTATTAGAGTAAAGTTTTAGTCAACCTTTGGAAACTATGATTAGAAAACATTGCATAGAACCATTGGAATATTTGTAAGGATATATCTGTATATTTATCTAAGGATAAGTTTATAGATAAGGTAAAGTATAAGAATATGTCCTTGAATTTTGGTAAAGAATATAGAGAGTGGTTTTCTTATAATACATCCATGTATGTATACTACAAGTGGACATGGTGCAATAATAGATGTACCTAGGAGTAACAACTCTGAAAAGGGGTGTTGGTCCAACTCGAGTGTAACCTCGTGGACTCGCCCAAATTTACCTATGCTTGTTTGGGTTACGCGGTTCCTTGCAGTGTAAATTGGGTTGTTGAATCCTCAAAGACCTAATAATAAACCGATGGACACATGAAATCTATGGATTTATTTAAATGAAGTGGAAAAATTCAGTTAGATATGAGATGGTTTAAATTAACACTATGTGACCAAATTCAATTCAACGTATGAAAAGGGGTTGATCTAAGGCTATTATGAGGGATGGATTGGAGGATTTTAATTTTAAATTGTTTCAGTTTTTTTAACTTGAGAACCATTCATTAAATGAAATTAATATATCTGCATAATTTACTAGATTAATAATTTCACATACACATATCAATCACTTACAAAAATTTATTATCATTTTCAATAACACACAAATTTAATGGATCATATTAGAATATGGAAAGTGTAGTGGTAAAATTCAATAAGTTTTAGAGAGAAAATCATTGAAAGAAAATATAAAATAATATAAATGATTAAACATTTATTCTGTGAGAAATAACTTCTAAAACAACCCATTTATTCTCCCTAAGATCAAATCGTAATATGGTTATCCCTACATTGATACTATTATATCAATTGAAGATTGAAGAAGACTTGTGAGGGAAGAAATGGTGAAGGAAAATAAAAAATGAAATAATTAATACTCCGCAATTATTTGAAGGAATTTTTTCTTATTTGTGTGAATAAATTCAAACCATAGTTAAATGGTATAAAATTTTTAACAAGAGAGCATAAAATGAGAATAATAAAAACATTTATTAATATACTAACATGATTCAAATAACATAAAATTGAAATAATATCATTACTAAGACAAGGCGGTAGAATAACATTAAAATGTAACAAATCTCAAAGACAACATAAATTCTATAACACCACTTCCTTAAATAGAAATTTTGGAAGCCTTGGGTCAAGCCCCCAACAGTGTTAGTCACCCCATTTATTGTTGGTAGTCCTACAAGGAAGGAAAATTATTAGAGAGCATATTTTTGTACCAGTGACATGAAATGGAAGACACCTTGCATCCCCCAAACATATGCTCTAAAATAACGTCATAGATAGAATATGACGGTGGGACATAGAAGTTGAAATTGGATCTATGGATTTCCCATAATTGTTTAAAAAATTTCATTCCTATTAGATGTTGTGTTCACGAGATATGATCAACATGGTGGGATATTTTTCTAGGACAAATAAACTATCCCATTATTTAATCCTCAACATAGGATTCCAAGAACTCCCATTAAGACTCATAATTATCTCTTGTCACTATTGGACTAGACATTCAATGTCCTTTATCTCCAGTTCCAATATTAGAAACACCGGGCATTGATCTTGGCCTCTACGATAATTTTATTGGGTTATTATCAAGTTCAATTTTCCCAAAAAATTCATGGTTCAAGAACAAATTTGGCGATCTTCCAATGGGAATCTCCTAGTGATCAAAAAAATTAATTGTTCTGCTTAGAACGGGGAACCTATAAATAAAATAATATAATAAAATCAACATCGTTTTGTGTTTTATGAGTTGTTTGAAATAAATTACCATGTAATTGTGAAATTTAAGAAGTAATTACAATGATAATGTGAAATAACATTTAATATGTAAAATTCACTAAAAAATTGTTTTTAAGAAGAATGATGTAGATGAAAATTATATATATTAAAAATTAATGATACCTTATTTGAGTGGATAATCACAACCCCCACCCATAATTGTGTAATTCTAGTCCTGGTAAAACTGTTTCTCAAAATTATGAAATTCAAATTCTCTTTTCCAAAATCATTTTGATATAAAATGCTCATCAAAAGACCTCATACCAAAAAATTATGAAACCCACAAAAATCAATTTAAAAAAATTGTTCCAAAATCATATCCCCATCCCAATATAATTCGTTTATTCAAATTAATATCCACATTTCATCAAATTTCATTTAAGCAGGATTATGTGTTTTGTGTCACAATAAACACGGAGAGTTAATTTTTATTCATGGGAAAAATATAGAAGCTCAAAGTGGTATCACGTTTTAATATTAATATGAGTATTCATTTTTTCATTTTTTTTCAATTTGTCTGTGGAAATTAAAATTTCACAAAAAAGATTCAAACCATGTAGCGAGACTTTGACAATGACTCCCAGGCTCAAAGAACATGGGTCACCAAATGAATCTCAAATACATAGGCATCATCTCGAGTTAACTTAGTAACCAAATATGTGAATTTCCAAAAATATATAAAAAATGACCATGATTGGGCTAGGAAACTATAAAGTCATGATTCTGATATGTCGAATGCCACACATTATGTCAATCCGCCTCTCTACACACAATTGGATTTATGTGAATTTTTTAAATTTTTTAATACTCATGTTAAAATTAAAAATATAACTATACATATTCCATTTATTATGGGAGCCAATGAACTCAAATTTGTACCAAAAAATACAAAGGACATGCATTTTGATTTTTTTATTAATTGGGAGAAAATGTAAACTGTGAAAAATCACACCAGACAACCACAATTTCCAAAATATATGCTCAAGAACATAAAATTGAATTAAAATTAGAATCATGGTAAGAAAAAATAATTTAATGTTAAGAATGATGTTTTTAAATTTCTATTATCATGTTTTAGGTTAAATTAATGTTACATTCCATTACCAAACATATATTCCACTTCGAGTTTTTTTCATTCCATTGTGTACACAAAATCAATTTTTTATTTCAACCCCCCTCCTGATATAGAATAAAACAATCCACAGTGTTTAAAAAAAATTAAATATGGGGGTTGAAGTAGAGAATGTGAGTTCAAAATGAAATTGAAAATAATAATATTGGTATGAAGTGACCTCATGGTCAAAGAAAAAGTTTTTGATGCTCCCATTTACTCCTTCGCACGACTATGATATTCATAAAAAATTATTAATCTTAAAATCCCCTAAATATAACACACCAACATAATTGGAACACAATGGACACCCCTTGAGGATCCCTTAATTCAAAATAGAAAATAACAAACCGAAAGGAGAAAAAAATGTACATGTTTATTTTGAGACTCTGAAACATTTGGAATTATACAGGTAATGTCAGGATACCTCAAAAATTAATTTATTTAATGTTTTTATCCCAACATGGTCCCTAAATATATCAAAACAATTCTAGTGCATAGGTGGGATCAGTTAACAGATCACCTATTTCTTGTTTATTGAATGTCGTAATGAATGGTTTTAACCTATGAACATTGACCGTGAATATTTGACCCCTAGTGGGATCCCACATAACTAATATTCCATGAGGGTACACATGATGCACTATGTAAGGACCCTCCATATAGATTCTATATTTACTGGGAGTAAATGTATTATGAAACTATACAAGAGAACAAATTTTTCACGTTCAAAGTGTCTTACTTTGATATTTTTTGATTGGTATGATTTAACTCTATAATTATTAATCCTATAATTTTCATAAGCCAACATCCTATATTCCTGAAGTTAATTAAGATATAATTTACCCTTTTTAGGCCAAAGAAATGTCAAAGATCGTTTTTTATTGCCCAAAAGGCCTTGTGTTCAATTTCAATAGGTAAATGGAGTTTATTTCCATAAACCAACCTATATAGTGACACGACTAGGATGATTTTCAATATTTTATGATATTCCCAAAGAGAATATAAGAGTTTATTGGAACAATTGTTCATTGATGGATTTTTATTTTTTTCTTGAATTTCTTTAATATCCATACTCTCTAACTCATCTTGACTATTGGTTTGTGGATTGTAGGTAGTGGAAAAATTATCATAAATACAATACTTAGAAATGAATTTTGAGAAAGTTTGTCTGTTTAAATTGGTTCTGCGATCACTAATGACATCCCTAGGAATTCCAAATCTAGAAAATATGTTCACTTTCCAGAATTGGATCACAACATGATGGTCCATAGATTTGGTTGGAAAGGAATCAACCCATTTTAAGGAATAATAAATAGCTAAGGGGATGTATGTATATCCTTGAGATTTTGTTAAAATTATAATGAAATCAATTCCCCCACAATCAAGTATTTCGACAATCAGAATAAGAGTATGGGGAATTTGATTCATTATGGTTAAGGATCCTAATTTTTAACACTATGGATAACATTGGAAGAATTTGTGGTAATATTTTGCGATTTTAGGCTAGTAGAAAACTCATTGGAGGTCCATTGAAGTTATTTTATTTGTTGAAAAGTGGATTCCACATGCCTCTACATGATAGAATTTTAGAATGGAATCTTGCTTGGACTCATGAACACAACTTATAATTATTTTACCAAGAAACAAAATGTAGAGGTATCGATCATCAAACACGTAGTGTTTATCATACAAAATTATTTTCCCCTTATCTTGGTTGATGAAGAATTTTATAATGTCACCAATAAGCAAATGGTTTTCTTTGTCTTCATGCCATGGGCAATTACTCACAAAATAGATGTGCTCATCGGGATATGAATCAGACACCGATAGGTGATGTGGGTTGTCTTTGTATTCCATCCTTGATAGCTGATCATATAAATCACTTTTAAAAAACATTTTATCTTTAATGTATAATAAAACTCTTGATGAATAAAGGCCATCTTTATCAATATGGATATGGCTTATTTTTTTGGAAAATGTATTTTAGAGATGAATGATTAGTGAATATAATGATAGGGGATCCAAAGATATAGGACCTGCATTTATTTAGTTAAAATACAATAGAAAGTAATTATTTCTCAGTGGTGGTATAGCTTTTGGGGAATAATTTATTGATTTACTTGCATAAGAAATGACACATGGGGATTCCTCATTGTGTTTTCCTCAGAAATTTCTTACATCGAATTCACTCACAGCACACATTATTGAGAATGGATGTTTCCAATTGGGATATTTCATGATTTTTTGAGAGATGGTATATGACTTGAGTGTTGAGAATGATTCCTCGCAACATTATATCTATATAAATGGAGTATCTCTCACCAGAAAGCATAAAGTGGCCAGGAAATGTAGTTGTAATTCTTAATGAACATGATATAAAAAATAGAATTCCATAATATGGACCACACATCCTTGATAGTTTTTCGAGAGGGGTGGTGATGATTGATATAAAACATAGATTTATCAAATTCAATCCATCTATCAATGACCAGATATATTAAAACATGGCCTTTCTTAGAAATGGTATTTTTCCTAGTTTAGGATGAGATATTTATCCCCACATCATTAAAATACACTCTCAACAAACATAATGAATCCATTTTAAGTATCCCCAAATATTTAGATGTTTTCTATGAATACCTCAAATCAATCCTCCACCATGTCGGAGTATATTCCCATTATGCACTAATGGAAGGTTCTAGGTGAATTATATAACCCAAAGGGCATGAGTTTGAAAGAAAAAGTGTCAAATAGATAGGTTATATTTTTACCTTGATCCTACATGGATAAAAAAGTTTGTATAACCTAATAATCCATATAAGAAGAATTATAACTCATGAACCGCCACTCACTTGAGGAATTGATCAATGAAGGGAAAGGGGGAATTATCATTATTTGTTCTTGAGTTTAATTTCATACAGTCAATGAACACTATCCATCCACTACTGAAACATTTGGGGGAGAAGATAAACATCCTCATTGATTGTCATATAGATTCGATATTTCTTTATAACTACATGAATTGAGCTTACCCACTCACTCTAAGTAATGGGGTAGATGATACCCACTTTAAAAATAATACAATGTTCATTCCTTACCATATTCATATTATTGGTATTAAGACTCCACTGATGTTGAAAACATGGTCTGATGTTAGAATATAAAACAATACAATGAGTTATAATCAGTGGTATAATTCGGGAAAAATCATAAATGGTCCATATGAATGATTTATTATTCTTTCCTAGGACATCTAGTAGCAACCTCTCTTGATTGGATTAAATTGTGGTATAAATGGAAACAAAAAAGGAATGATTTTACCCAAAGAAATATAACTAGAGTGAAGAAGGTAGGACCTTAAAATCAAGACCTAATTGGATAAAACTTTAAAAAGTAGGGTGTGACATTGATTTGAACTCGGTTTATTTTTCTGAAATTCATGATAGCATTGGTTCCTATTGTGCAGATGTTTTAGCTAACTAATTGTCCAGATTAGTGTCATGAATACGTGTTGAATTTTGTTTACTTAACCAATTGGATCATTCATTGGTGTACATCAATAATCATCAAAAGATTCATCTAAAAGAGAATAAATACATGGGAAAAAAATTTCCTCATGTGAACAAATAAATCAATATCGTCTTAACTTAAAAATCCTTAAACAATTACATGATGATTATTTAGTTCACTGTCAACACTAACTATCCAATTTACCTCAAGGATATCTTCATTATCCCAAATTTGATATTTTTCATTGCAGATATTCATAACAAGGCTCATGTTTCTAAAGGTTATTGTCATGTTACCATTCACAACTTAGATGGCTATAGTGATTGTTTCTAATAAAAGATAACAATGTATGATGGGGATTTTATCCCTATGACCCAATATTGGGTGATTTACACATAAAATTAATTCATTGGTGTAAATGAAATTTTCAACATTCACCAAAACATCCTTTATGATCCACTTAGGAAATCAAACACTACAATCAGCATGTTGAAGACTGATATATATGGTTTGGAGTTCCTCAAGTCCTAACTGAAAATACATGAAGTATTGAGTGAGGTTAACATTATTACCTATATCACAATGGTATTTTAAAACTTTATTCTCACCTAATTCGACATTGATGCAAGGACATCATGGGTCATTCAACTTACGAGGAATGGTCCCTTGAATAATGGTACTCACATTAGCATCCAAAATTACATGGTTTTAATGTGAGAACTTCATTTTAAAAGTACAAATGTGTATAAGGTACATGAATTAGGGTGGAATGGTCTGTAAATAATCAAGAATATACATGTTCAACATAACATCAGATAATATTTACATCAATGTTTCTTTCAATTATTGTTTAGATCTTCCCCTCATGAATCGAGGGAAAGGAAAAAAGTCATTTGATTGTTCGGTGTGGTTGTGAATCATTGAAATTATAACATTATTTTTCATAATATGATAGTGTTTATCTCCCATTTCCTTCTGATTTTGAAGATTTTAATGGATCTCAAATTGGTTCTTTACAGTTTTAAATAGAATCCCCAATTCATAAAACTATATCTTCGTTTAGTTTTTCATTAGAGGGCTGTGTGTAATTTTATTCCCCCATAATTTGGATCAAGTTAAGGCCTATGTAGGCATGGGTTCCTTTCAGGTCATAATATTTTTATGTTTATGTTTATGTTATGAGACTTCTAAGATCATTTTACCCATTTATTTGCACAGTTGTTCAAATATTGGTAGATATACAGATTGGGTAGGGGCTTATTTTTGTTGGTTTATCCCAATAGGATACTTTGGTTATGGGATTGGATGTTGAATGGGTTATTCGATGGGTTGTAGGTATTGGACCAGAGGATATTGGTATTTGACTGGTTGGTATTGGAACATGTTATAGTTTTGAAAATATTGTGGAGGGTAGGGGATTAGTCCTTGAGGATGACTAGGTTATTGGATGGGTTATTGGTTGTCTTAAAATGGAATCCAATATGGTCATTATTCTGTTGATTGAAAATATTTTTTTACTTTGTATTTTGATAGTTCAAATCATTGACCTTCATTGGTGGCCCTCCTAAAGGAAAATCTTTAATACAAGGGTTGGTTGGGTAGTTGTCAGTCTTGTGGTCTTGTTTGTCAAAAATTGTTAAAATAGTCTCAACAGTTTCAATTTCTTGTATTTTCCTATCTTTGATATCCTTGACCATCCTAGTGAGTGAAAAAAAAAATTTACTAAGGTCTTTTTCTTCACTAAGATTGTTAATTTCACCATATTTAGTTGTCTCCTCATAGTAAGGTTGTATTTCCAATGTTTGTTTGTGTTCATACAGTCCTTTAGATACTCATTAGCTTAATTTTGTGAATTTTTATGCTTCCATTACACATCATGTAATTTAACTACATTTTCCATGGTCCCAACCCTTCATCGAAAATTAAAACATTTTCAGGGATTGTAAATACATAGTGTGTTACTATTTCGAGTGTTTCTTTGAAAATTTCCCATGTTTCACAAAATGTCCCCCTTGTTTTTCAAAAACGTTTCAGATAATATTTTTATGTGAAATTGTTTTGTGATTGGGGAAATATTTTTTATAGAAATATCTTTGAAATTGGTCTTAATAGTGGATTTATATAGGTATCAAATTATTTAACCAATTCTTCCTTCGGTCCATAAGTGATAACGTCAAAATCCTCGTCATTACTGACTCAAGTTGTTGTGGTGGGGGATAGTTTCAAAAATTTCATTTAACTCTATGGAATGAAGGTACGCCATTTCCAAATCCATCTCATGGAAGGTTGGAAGGTGGTTTTGGTCATGATTTTTAAAGACGAGGTGGGATTATTCTTGGGAATCATTCCTAATGCATGGGATTTCATTGTTCTTGGATGGTTTTTTGTTGACATTAATTGATTGATCGACATCATTTTCCATGTTTGGGGATCTCTCATTTGGATTTCCATTTTGGGTCACACCTGGGTTTATGATTTGGTTTCTTTGAAGACTATCCATTTAAATGGGATTAATTTTTGACTCTAGATAATTATAAATCTTAGGGTCTAATGGAAAGAGATCCAAAGGTTTACTTGACTCAAAAACCCCATGACTATGAACCCAAACTAGATGGTTTTCTTGGTAACAGGTATAGGCACACATGGGCCAAGAAAAGAGGAAAATGAAATGAAAAAATATAAGAGATGTATATTTTAGAAAATAAAAATAAAAGAGAATAAAATGGATTTTGATATCACATTCTTGGTTCCTCCGCAACACCACCAAAATTTGTTCTCGCCCAAATTTACACATGTTTTTAGGGTTAGACGGTCACTTTTATTGTAAATTGCTTTGTAAAATCCTCAATTACATAAGAAGAAACATACAGACTTGTGAATTATATAGAATATTTTTGATATAAACTGTAAAAAATGGGCTTTATTTGAGATTTTATAAATTAACACTATGTGGAGAAACTAAATTCAATTTCTGAAAAAGAGTTGATCATATGTTTTTACAATGAATGCATTGGGTGATTTTCTTTTTATATTGTTAAAATTTCATTAACTTGAGAATAAATCATTCAATTTAGTAAATCTAACCTCGTCACATACTAGTTTAATACCTTCATATAAACATTCTAATCACCTACAAACATTGAGGATCCATTTTATGATCACTTCTTGGTAAAGGATCTTATTATCACATGAATAATGTAGTGATAAAATTCAATAAGGAATAGGATGAGATAAAATCATTGAATGAAAAACTAAAATAATAGAAGTGATTAAAGATTTAAATAGTAGTAAATATAATACAATATATCCCCTTAATACTCCCTTGTAACATCCCATAAGTGGTTTATCCCTCCACTAATAATATGATCTCCATCAAAGTGGGAAGTAGACTCATTATGGTAGAATTAATGTAGTGAAATAAAACAATGTAATAATTGAAATTACACAATAATATACATTATTTTACTCTTAGTTGGGTGAATAAGTTGACACATTAGTGAAATAGTATCAACATGTTAAAAAAATAACATATAAGAAGAATACGACTAGGTTTTATTAAAATAATAAGATGATTTAAATAACATAAAATTTAAAGAGGATCATTACAAAGACAAAGGGGCAGCTTAAAATTAAAAAAAACAAAAAAACATCCTTAATCATCCAAAAAAACTACCTTAAATAAAATAAATTTAATCCTCAGGTTAATCCTCCAACATTGGAAGTCATCCTAATGAATGGTGGTAGGTCTAGGTTTGTGGAAAGTTAATGGAGTAGAGACTTTTCTACCCTTGACCAAAAATGAAATCCATCTTGCATCCAACAAAAAGTGGCACTGAAATGACCTTATATATGGCCTAATTGGGGTGTAACATAGAAGACGAAAATTAATAAACAGATTTCCATTAATTTATTTAAATTTTCAGCCTAATTGGATGTTAGGTTCTCAAAATATTATCAACATGGTGGGATGGTTTTCCAGCCACAAAATATATCCTATAATTTAATCCTAAACATGGGAAACTTGACAGTACCTTTAAAACTAAAAATTCAGTAATATAATTTTTGGATTAAATTATAAATTTCCTCTATATCTAGTAAAAATATTAGACCCATTTGGTCTAGAACATGGCCTCTATAGTAATTTTTTTGGCTACTATTTAGTTAACATTGACCAGAATGTTCATGGTTCAAGGTCCACACTGGTGATTTTCCTATGGGAATCTACAAGTGATCTAAAATCATGAATTATTACTTATATTATGGGGGACTTGAAAATTACACATCAAAATTAAATCAAGACCATTTCTTATTTTATTAGGTGTTCTAAAATGCACCATGTAATAGTAATCATTAAGAATGAATTGCAATCATATTGTGAAATAATGTTCAATATGTAAAATGAACAAAAAATGATGTTTTTGAATATTGAATCACATGAAAATTATATATATTAAAAATTAATGTCAGCCTATTTTAGTAGCTAATCACCTAGTACACGAAAATGTGATTTACTACGCACGTGGTTTGACACTCCCGGGAGAAATGCTATTGGAATTAAAAAACACTTCACAATCCATCAGGAAGGATTTTAAAATAAATTAGCAAGGAATAACCTATGATAAACCTAAGGTTACATAGATTTATGATGTATGTTTCTTTATTTAGACACCCTATATGTAATTTTCCATGATTATATGGTCTTCTACTATGATAAGTGTTTCTCACCATATCCTTTCTGGTGTTCGTTAATAGAGAGTACTAGATGGAATATGGTTAACATTCAATGTTTCACATGTTTAAAGTATGTGCATGATGAAAATAGGTTTCCTATGTGGAAATATTATGAAGGGAATCCTTAAGGATCGTGATTATTGGTTATACTACTAAATATAAGGAGACTTCAAAAGATGGTTGAAAGGTATCATACGTCCTTCCATTGTTGTTGACATTAAATACAAGTAGAATGATTAGATTAACATTGAGAAATATAAATACGTGATTTATATTTAATATTATATGAAATATGTATTATATAATATTTTGATGAATCATGAGTAATGGTTCAAGAATATTGTTGTATGAATGAATTATTTATGTTTTGGAATAAAAATATTATGTTATATGAATTAAGAAATATATAATTATTTTCAGTATATATTTTCATTAAGGATATTTTTAATGGCGATGAAGACATAAAAAATTGATTTAATTGAAATGTGAAAAAAAATTTATTAGAAGGTAACCCTTGATGTTTTCATCATATAAAAAATATTATATTTAGATTGGATAATGTGATGATTGTTTTGGGTAATGTAAATTGGATTGTATTAATGACCTTAAAACCAATTATGGATTTGCTGTGAAATTATTCTTCATCATCATGGATTATGATTACTATTGAGGCAATAAATTTTCCTTATGACTCTTCCATTTCACAATGTTTTGAAAATCAGAAACACATTTTCTTAAGGAAAATTATTTTTCTCTTAGGAAATTTTTTCCCATTCCTTGGTTTTTGATGATTTATTCCACGACTTCTCAAAACCATGTCAATATTTATCTTTAAGTCAAAAATTTGGATCCTTATAAAAAATCATTAACCCTTACAATTCATTAAGCTACCAAGTCTTAATGATTTTAGACTCTAAATTCTATGAAATTACGACTCTGAATTCTCTAAAATTCAGACTCTGAATTCTCTGAAATTCAGACTCTAAATTCTCTAAAATTCAAACTCCGAATTTTTTGAAATTCCGACTACGAATTATCTAAAATTCAGAATCTAAATTCTATGAAATTTAGACTTCAAATTCTCATATATTTATACTCTGAAATATATGAAATTCAAGATCCGAATTCAAAATAATTGAGACTCCAAAATATATGAAATTCATACTCCAAATTCACTAAAATTCAGACTCTAAATCTCTGAAATTTCGACCTTAAATTCTCTAAAATTATGATTGTGAATTTTATGAAATTATGTCTCCAAATTCATTGATATTCCATCTTTTAATTCTTTGAAATTCAAACTCCGAATTCATTGTAAATAGAATTCAGAAATTCATAATTCTAGAATTCAATTGTTCATATAAAGAGATTTTGAATTCTATTTTTCTATAGATTCTGGACATTCAGATTTAGTTAAGCTTCATCATTTTTCATACACATGCTTTTTTAACTATAAAATTATGTCATACAATTTGTTTCTAACTAACCGTTGGTTGGGTGACACGTGTACGTGTCCCTCTAAGATCAAGGAAAAATATAGCTGTTGGAGGAGGGATCTGACATTTGATGTTTTTCTTATAAATAGGTGCTCATTTGAATGAGATCATTATCAATCAATCTATCGACTAATGATCCTAGAGAATACACGTTGTGAAGTGATTTATAGATATATAAAGACTCGCGTGCCTTTTTCATTTTATAAAAACCTTGTTCAACTGTGAACGTCTTGTCCAGCTTGCATGGTTTGACTCCGATTGTTGCTGAGTTCCATCATGGGATTCCAGAGATAGGAACACTGTAACACCTGAGCTTTTATGAGAAATATTTTGTTTTTATGTTATATATATCACCAAATAAATCTTTCACTACACACAACACTGTCTTGGCTTGCGTTACACACAAGAGAAACCTTCCTCGATAGCTTGCGTTTTACGCAATACCGAGTTTCACTAAACAACGATATGTTATTAAAATATTATATAAACTAGCCATTATGAATAGTAATACCCACTTTTTGAAATTTTATAAATTTTCTCTTTGAAAATGGACTTCATTTTTTTATTCGGAATATCGAAATTAGCCTAGGGTGAGTTTTTTGTATTTCTCTGAAAACATTCAATTTTTTATGAATAGTGAAAACGATGAGTTATTGGTTAAAACCGAACCTTTATTTAAATAATAATTTTTTTATTTAAATTTATATTAGGTCAAAATAGATACATAATACCTATATAAGTTCAATTTAATTTATTAGAGTAATTTTATAATAATGTAGATACATAAAAATTTTATTGAACTTTTTACCGTCTTTTACCCACCTCCTAGGACCATTTGCAATTGTACATAAAACTTAATTTTGCCACTTCTGTGAGTTGAATTTTAAAAATCTAAGAGACACGCTTAATATCAAGGAGTAAAATTTGGTTCAATAAGATAAATCTAATTTTTGGTGAATAGTAACTTTTTACGCTTATTTACCACGGTTAAAAGTAAATAGGGTAATTAAGGGTAAAAATGATATTATTATTACCCTAACACATGTCCTAATTCTATTGGATAAGTTTAAATCAACCAAAAATAACCTTAGGAATTAAATATTACCATTTAGGTCCACTTGGATTATCTTAGGACACTTATTATTATTTTATTTAAAGAAGAGTTAAAATAGTTAAAATCAAAGTTTAATAAGTAAAACATTTTTAATATAGGGTTATTCATAAGATAAATTCGACTATAAATATTAATTAGAAATATAAAATGATTTCCTACCTAATGGTATTTTATTTATAATTTTTGGACATTATATAATTTAATATATTTATGACACAATGGTGATGCAGTAATTACCTAATTAATGAAATATTAAAATAATTGATATTATAAATACCCAAATAAATGTAATTTGAGTCTTTTTATGGATTACACTAATTTTATAGGTTAATATGACACGTTATTATGGATTTAATTAACTTATTTAGAATTAATCATGTTGTTATGATTTTCAAAAATATCAATTACCAAATAGTGTCAAAATTGACATAAAATAGTTTTTAAAACAAATATTATATTATTAATTTTTATTTTATTCATAAAAATATATGGTCAGACACATTACATAGACAAGGTTATATATATTAATAATTAACCACTTGGGGATCTTTCGGATTGTTATAGTAAGTTTATTAACCATATAGTGTAAGAAAATAAGAAGACACAGTAAAAGTTAAATTATTTAACTTAGAGTTAAATCTAAATGATAAGCTTAAAATAGTAAACTAAACTTGTCTAAAACTTATTGGTTGAGATTATTTCGACCCATCCCCACCATGGAATCAAAATAAATCAATTTGGATCTATTAAAAACCGAATATGACTTTATTATAAAATAATATTTTATGTTTTTCCAAAGGTGCCCCTCTCCTCCCTTATAAAAGGGCACCTCCTCCCTCTCATCCTCACACAATATTGAACCTTAAAGATCATCCAAACCCAGATCATTTCCCTTATAAACTTCTTTAGAAACATACTATAGGTAATGATATTCTTCAAAGACCAATTTTAGTGCCCTAAGAGGAGGTTTTAGAGAGGCTTGTCGAAGAAGACGTAATATCTGTTACAGATTCCTTAAAATTTATTTCTTCTTCTACTTCCTATTTTGTGGTTGATTAATTTTGAAGTAATAACATAAGTATCTCTCATATACTGATATTTTATTATAAATATGAAAAAATTTTATTTCACCTTCAATCCATCCTACAGAAAATGAAATCACCGCGGGTGTGTACGTACGGAATACTGTCTCCACGCCGTGGTGTAATCTGTTTTCCACTACCACCTTAATTGGATGGGTATAATGGTGTAAAGAAAAACTATATATGATAATTTTAAATTGATATTTATTCTGAAATAGTATACATACACTTCAATACAATTCCACTATCATTGGAACGATATCATCGCTCGTGCATGCGTACGACCTACCGTCTCCACGATGTGATGCGACTCGTTTTAGTTGATATTCATTGAATAATGATTATATAAATGAATTGAATGAATAAATATGATATATATTATAATAATACCATTCTTTAAATTATGTATATATAACCTAAAAATAATAATTAAAATTTATTTGACAAAACACGCATAAGAACATAAAGCAATGAACACCCGAATAACATGTTGTAATGAAATATTATTAATAAGAATATATTAATATGACCATATATAATATCATAAAAATTAATATGATTCTGAAATAAGTCAATGAAATTATTTAAATCATTATACAAGAGGTTCATATACGTATGAAGCATATCGGACCTAAGGTAATGGAAAATCTCGCAGTCTCAATTTTTATCTGAGATTGTTTATACTTCGGTAATTACTGGGGCATATTTATCATCCACAATAATGTTTTATCAATATGTAATATTATTTATATCCTCATACAATTTTCTAAATCCAATTTTACCCATTGTTGAGTTTTTATTAAAAGATATGAAAGGAATATTTTGTCATTTTTAGTATGAGGTACTTTTTGACTTTTCCGGCTAAAGTACGAGAAGAATGTTTTTTTAAATTATACGCCATGAATGGATTTTTATGATTTCATAGAAAATTATTTACATGAATTTTCCTTTACAATTTTTCAAGTTTATTTTTAATTAACTAATTTTAGTTTAAAATTGTATTCCATGTTAAGAAAGTAAAAAACATTTGGAGTCGAAGTGTTTTATCAAAATTATTTTCCATCTAAGATGATATAGGGTTATGTTTCAATCCCCATTTTTACATTTATTTGACTATGTTATGATGGAATTATTTTTATGAAGTTATTTTATCTTACATAGATTATGTTAGGATGGAATGAAGTTTAAGAATCCCATTTTTATTACATGGGTCATGCTATGCTATATTCTTTATGATTTTGCGGTACATATAATAAGGGTTTCATTATGAGATGGGTGGGACCTATATCTCCCTCCAATGCATTGGGTAAAGCTTTATATCTCATGAGATAGACATGGATGGAACGACAAGTTAATCCGGTTCAGTGATACAGGACTGGAACGAGGAGTGAACTCGGTTCAGTAATGGACTTTGTCCGCTATGATGGTCTTGGCAAAGAGCCTTGAATAATATGAAATGATTTCTTATGATTATGTGTGTATGCCAAAAAGTTTCATGTTTTCTGTTATGATTATTGGTATTACATTTCACTACCATGATTTATCCCATGTTATGATATTATGATCGTTTTTGCAGGTTAAGATTCTCAAAATGTAATGTTCTTATGAATATGATATGATTGATATTTCTTTTTTTTACCCTTACTGAGCATTTGATCTCACCCTTTTGTATGTTTACTTTTCCCCAGGTCAGGTAGAAGGGTATTAAGTAGGATATTCCAAAATGGACTCTACATATGATGATATAAATAGAAGACAATGTAGATGATTTATGAACGAGTTGTATATGTTTCCCAATTTTTAAAGACACTATACCTATACAGTCTTATGATGGTTTTTTTATATGTTGTAATAAGTATGCTTCAATTCTCAAGTAATAACCATTGATGTAAAGTATGGGTCATTATAGTTGGTATCATAGGAAAGGTATAGTCAACCTTTGGAAACTAGGATGTGAAAGCCTTAGTATGAACCCTAAAGATATGTCTAAGCATAGAAAAAAAACATTTTGTTTTAGAAATGTCCATGAGTAACCTATGATAAGAACTAAAGTGTGAAATTTTTTCACTGATTATGTTGTTTTCCTGTTAGGATTAGTGATTCTCACACTATGCTTCTTGGTTTTAGTCAATGGTTGAAACCCAAAGGAACCATGTTAATGCTGAATGCGACGAGCAATACAATGATTGTACCCCTGAGCAACCAAACATTATGGGAGCAGGAATGCAAAATCTTTTGGCCATGATCACACAACTTTCTCAAGCTATGAATCATACAGGGCTTCCAAATGAGCAAAGGAAGGAGAAACATTCTGTTGAATCCTTCATGGGGCAGCGTCCACCATCATTCAGTGAGTCTTCTGATCCATTAGAGGCTGAACAATGGATCAGTACCACTGAAAAGATATTTTCAGTTCTACAATGTTCTGAACATGATAAAGTCATCTTAGAAGTATATTGTGTGGAAGGTGAAGCTGATCAATGGTGGAATCTTATTAAGAATACATGGAAAAGGGATGAAATTGAGTCCATGGAATGGGATGAGTTCAAGAACTTGTTTTTCAATAAGTACTTCCCTCGTATTCTTCAAAAAAAGACGGAGAAGGAGTTTCCTGAACTGAAGAAAAATAATGATGAATCTATTGGTACCTACGAAGAAAATTTTAGAAGACTTGCAAGGTACGCTTCTGGAATTATTATCCAACCTGAGAGTAAGATCGATCGATTTTCAGTGGCTTAAAACCAAGTGTTCGAAGGGCATTATCCATAAGGGACTTCAATAGCTACGAGGAAATTGTTCGATGTGCTCTCAAGGTTGATATGGATATTGGAGTAACCCATCAATCATATGGGTTTGATAAGAAAACGAAAATGGAATTCAAAGGAAAATATAAAGACCACACTAAAAAGAAGATGATTTCTCACTTATTCTCAAAGTGTGGAAAGA
The DNA here is from genome assembly GCA_963277665.1 of Viscum album. Lineage (NCBI taxonomy): Eukaryota > Viridiplantae > Streptophyta > Magnoliopsida > Santalales > Viscaceae > Viscum > Viscum album. The sequence continues at coordinate 471,266,133 of OY728141.1, read as the reverse complement.
AACATGGAGGGAATTGTCTTAAAGGGACAAGTAAATGTTTTAAGTGTGGAAAAGATGGTCATCAGGCAGTTGAATGTCGAAATAATGGGAAAAATATGTCTAATGATGCGAAAAAAGAAAGGGATACACAGAATGCACCTCCTATACTTCAATGTTTCAAGTGCAAGGAAATAGGGCATTATGCCAATCAATACTATAATCCAAGGGTTGTTGATGATGATCGACATCAATAAACTCTTAAGGCCAAAGATAACGGAAAGTCCCAGGAAATTTTTATCAGTGATGTGGAGTATGATAACGAAGTGGTGAAAGGTACACATACCATCCACTCTAAAGTAGAAAATGTTTTATTTGATTCTGGATCCACCCACTCTTTTATTTCTGAAGAATTTTCTAAGGGTATCGACATATTACCTTAGCAGTTAGATATTGAGTTAGCTGTGACAACCCCTAATGGAACAACATTTGCATCAAAAGTTTACAATTCTTCTCCGATTGAAGTTTGTGGGAAAGTGCTTCCTGAAAATCTTGTGATCCTTCCTATAGTAGAATTTGATGTGATTCTTGGCATGGATTGGATTTCTTTATACGGAGAACATATCAATTTCCAATGAAGGGAAATCACATTTAATATTCTCGGTCAATCTGCTATCATCTATCGATGCAAGGATGAATATAACCTTCCAATGGAAATTTCTTCCATCTTATGGGTCTTGATTCTAATAAGTGAATGTTATTTATCTCAAATGGTTGGAGAGAAACTCACGATTAAGAATTCACCCATTGTACGTGAGTTTGATGATGTCTTTTCAGAGGAATTTTCAGGTCTTCCACCAAATCGTGAAGTTGAGTTTTCAATAGATCTCATACCGGGTGTTATGCCCATTTCAAATACACCTTTTAGAATGGCCCCAATTTAGTTGGAGGAATTAAAGAAGAAACTCCAAGAGAATCTTGATAATGGATTCATATTCCCTAGGTGTATCACGTTGGGGAGCAACTGTTTTGTTCGTTAAGAAGAAAGATGAATCAATGAGACTCTGCATTGATTAACGAGAACTTAACAAGATCACTATCAAGAACAAAAATCCTCTCCCACGCATTGATGACTTATTTGACCAACTATGCGGAGCTCAATACTTTTCCAAGATTCATCTTCATTCAGGGTATCATCAATTAAGGTTCAAAAAGGAGGATATACCAAAGACGGCTTTCTGTACAATGTATGGACACTATGAATTTATAGTGATGCCATTTGGTCTTACTAATGCCCCTGCTATCTTCATGGATCTAATGAATACAATCTTTAAAGACTATCTTGATCAGTTTGTGGTAGTCTTTATAGACGATATTCTTTTCTATTCAAAGAGAAAGTAAGAACATGAAGATCACTTGAGAATTGTATTAAAGACCCTAAGAAAGGAGAATCTCTATGTCAAATTTACCAAGTGTGAATTTTGGCTTCAAAAAGTTTCATTTTTGGGTCACATAATCTCAAAAGAGGGGATATCTATGGATCTAGGAAAAACAGAGGTTATTGAAAGATGGTTGAGACCAACAACAGTAACTGAGATCCGATGTTTTCTTGGTTTGGATGGATATTATCGACGTTTAATAAAATATTTTTCCTGATTATATATTCCACTCACCAGGTTGACTCGAAAATGAGATACGTTCGTTTGGACAGAGGTGTGTGAAGAGAATTTCAAAGAGTTAAAATGAAGGTTATCTTGGGCACCTATGCTCACACTGTCGTGTAGTGGAGAATGGTTTTTGATCTACAGTGATGCATCCAAGAAGGGACTGGGGTGTGTTCTCATGCAAAATGATATAGTGATAGCTTATTCCTCATGACAATTGAAAATCCATGAGCAAAATTACCCAACTCATGATTTGGAGTTAGCTGCGGTAATCATTTCATTAAAAATATGGAGGCATTATCTTTATGGTGAAAGGTGTGATATTTATACTGATCATAAAATTTTAAAGTATATTTTCACACAAAAGGAGCTGAATATGCGCTAAAGAAGATGGTTGGTGTTGATTAAGGACTACGGCTGCTCAATTTATTATCACCATGGGAAAGAAAACATGGTGGAAAATGCATTAAGTCGACAAGACCATGCTAGCTTATCCATGATGAGGATCACAAAATATCCAATATTTATGGATTTACAAAGGATGGGTCTTGGAATTATAATGGAAGGGGAAAATATTATCTTTCTCAAATAAAAGTTCAACCATCTATACATGTGAAGATTAAATAGGCACAAAAAGAAGATGTAGATTTACAAAAGAATGTGAGAAATGTTCCTGAATTCAACCTTTATTGTGGTGGGATAATAAGGTTCAGGAATCGGGTTTGTGTTCCTCCCATCCTAGAATTAAAGAAGGATCTGCTAGATGAGGCTCATAGTTCTTCATTCTCTATTCATCCTGGAAGCATGAAGATGTATTGGGACTTGAAAGAGTACTTCTGGTTGGATGGCATGAAAAGAGATGTTTCTGAATATGTCTCTCGTTTCTTGGTTTTTCAGTAAGTTAAAGCTGAGAGACAGAAGTCTACGGGGATGTTACAACCATTACCCATACCCAAATGGAAATGGGGATACATCACTACGGACTTTGTCATTGCACTTCTAAAAACATCCAAAGGAAATAATGCTATCTAGGTTATAGTTGATCATATTACGAAGTCGGCACACTTCATTGCTGTTAGAGAAGATTTTTCTCTTGATCAACGTGCCAGGATATATGTAAAGGAAGTGGTAAGATTGCATGGAGTACCACATTCCATTATATCAGATCAGGATCCATGGTTTACCTCGATGTTTTGGCGAAGTCTTCAGTATACTCTAGATACAGAGATGAGTTTCAGAACTTCTTATCATCCTCAGACAGACAATCAGTCTGAGAGGATAATTCAAACTCTAGAAGACATGTTGAGAGCTTACTCTATGGATTTTAAAGGTTTTTGGGATCAACACCTACCTTTGGTGGAATTTTCTTATAATAATAGCTTTCACTCCAGTATTCAGATGGCCTCTAATGAAGCTCTCTATGGAAAGAAATGTAGAACTCAAACTTGCTGGGATGAAGTTGGGGAGAGAAAGCTATTAGGACCTGATCTTGTTGACGAGATGGCAGAAAAGGTCAGATCTATTCAACAACACATAAGAGCGGCTCAGATTCGACAAAAAAGTTATGCTGAAAACCGAAGAAAATACCTAGAGTTTGAAGTGGGTGATAAAGTGTTCTTACAAATATCTCCTTATAAGAGAGTAATGAGATTTGGAAAGAAGGGAAAGCTGAGCCCTAGGTATATCAGTCCTTTCGAAATACTGGAACGTGTTGGGAAGGTAGCTTACTGATTGGCGCTTCCACCGAATCTCTCTCAAGTTCACGATTTCTTCCATGTATCTCTCCTGAGAAAGTACATACCCGATCCTTCACATGTACTAAGCTCAGAAGTTGTACCGCTGGAGCAAAATATTTCTTATGAAGAACAACCGATAGAGATTCTAGATTGTAGCGAAAAAGTTCTAAAGAACAAGACCACTCTTTTGGTGAAAGTTTTATGGAGGAACCACCAATTAGAAGAAGCTACATAAGAACTTGAGGATATTATGAGGGAGAGGTATCCTCATCTGTTTGTTACAAACTGACGAATTTTGAGGGCGAAATTCATTTTAAGGGGGGTAGAATGTGACACCCGAGATTTTATGAGAAATATTTTGTGTTTATGTTATATACATCACCAAAGGAATCTTTCACTACACACAACACTGTCTTGGCTTGCCTTACACGCAATAGAAACCTTCCTCGACAGCTTGCATTGTACGCAATACCGAGATTCGCTAAACAACAATATGTTATTAAAATATTATATAATCTAGCCATTATGAATAGTAATACCCACTTTTTGATATTTTATAAATTTTATCTTTCAAAATGGAATTCATTTTTGGATTCGGAATATCGAAATTATCCTAGGGTGAATTTTTTGTATTTTTCTTAAAACTTTCAATTTTTGATGAATACTGAAAACACTGTGTTATTAGGTAAAACCAACTTTTTATTTAAATAATCATTTTTTTATTTAAATTTATTTTAGGTCAAAATAGATACATAATACTTATATAAGTTCAATGTAATTAATTGGAGTAATTTTATAATAATATAGATACATAAAAATTTTATTGAACTTTTTACCGTCTTTTACCCACCTCCTAGGAGCATTTGCAATTGTACATAAAACATAATTTTACCACTTTTCTGAGTTTAATTTAGAAAATCTAATAGACACGGTTAATATAAAGGAGTAAAATGTGGTACAATAAGATAAAAATAATTTTTGGTGAATAGTAACTTTTTACTATTATTTACCACGGTTAAAAATAAATAGGGTAATTAAGGGTAAAACTGATATTATTATTACCCTAACACATGTTATAATTCTATTGTATAAGTTTAATTCGACCAAAAATAACCTTAGGAATAAAATATGACCATTCAGGTCCACATGGATTAGATTAGGACACTTATTATTATTCTATTTAAAGAAGAGTTAAAATAGTTAAAATCAAAGTTTAATAACTAAAACATTTTTAATATAGAGTTATACATAATATAAATTCTACTATAAATATAAATTAGAAATATAACAATATTTCCTACCTAATGGTATTTTACTTAAAAATTTTAGACATTAAATAATTTAATTTATTTCTGACACAATGGTGATGTAGTAATTACCTAATTAATGAAATATTAAAATAATTGATATTATAAATACCCAAATAAATTTAATTTGAGACTTTTTATGAATTAAACTAATTCTCTAGGTTAATATGACATTTTATTATTGGTTTAATTAACATTTTTCTAACTAATCATGCTTTTATGATTTTCACAAAAATCAATTACCAAATTGTATCAAAATTGACATAAAATAGTTTTTAAAACAAATATTATATTATTAATTTTTATTTTATTAGTAAAAATATAAGGTTCATCCAAATGACTTATATAAGGTTATATATATTAATAATGAACCACTTGGGGTTATTTTGTCTTGTTATAGTAAGTTTATTATCCATATAGTGTAAGAAAACAAGAAGACACAGTAAAAGTTAAATTATTTTACTTCGAGTTAAATCTAAATGGTAAGGTTAAAATAGTAACATAAACTTTTCTAAAACATATTGGTTCAGAGGATTTAGACCCATCCCCACCTTAGCTTCTAAATAAATCAATTTTTAGCTATTAAAAACCGAATATGACTTTATTATAAAATAATATTTTATGTTTTTCCAAAGGTGCCCCTCTCTTCCCTTATAAAAGGGAACCTCCTCTCTCTCCTCCTCACACAATTTTGAAACTTAAAGCACGTCCATCCCCTGCCCATTTCACTTCTCAACTTCCCTAGAAACATTATAGAGGTCCTGGTCTTCTTCAAAGACAAATTTTAGTGCCCTAAGATGAGGTTTCAAAGAGGCGTATCGAAGAACAGGTTATATCTGTTACTGATTCCTTCAAATTTATTTCTTCATCTACTTCCTCTTCATTAGTTTTTTCATTATGAAGTAATAACATAAGTATAACTAATATACTTATATGTTATTATAAATATGAAACAACCCTATTTCACCTTTTATCCATCCTATGGAAAACGAAATCACCGCGCGTGCGTTCGTACAGAATACAGTCTCCACGCCGTGGTGTAATCTGTTATCCACCACCACCTTACGTGGATGGGTAAAATGGTGTAAAGAATAACTATATATGATTATTGTAAATTTATATTGATTATGAAATAGTATACATACACTTAAATACAATTCCACGATCATGGGAATGGTATTATCGCTCGTGCGTACGTACGGCCTACCGTCTCCACGATGTGATGCGACTCGTTTTACATGATCTTCATTGAATAATGATTATATAAATGAATTTAATGAATAAATATTATATATATTATACTAATACTATTATGTAAATTATGTATCTATAACCTAAAAATAATAATAAGAATTTATTCGACAAAACACAAATAAGAACATAAAGCAATGAACACCCGAATAAATAGTAGAAATGAAATATTATTAATAAGAAGATAAGAATATGGCCATATATGATATCATAACAATGAATATGATTCTATAATAAGTCAATGACATTATTTAAATCATTATACAGGAGATTCAGATACGTACGAATCATATCAGACTTAAGGTAAGGGAAAATATCACATTCTCAATTTTTATCTGAGATTGTTTATACTTCGGTAATTACTAGGGCATATTTATCATCCACATCCATGTTTATTCAATATATAATATTATTTCTATCCTCCTACAATTTTTTAAATCCAATTTTACCCATTGGTGAGTTTTTAGTAAAAGATATGAAAGTAAACTTTTTTCATTTTTAGTACGATGTACTTTTTGACTTTTCTGGCCAAAGTACGAGAAGAATGTTTTTTAACTTATATGACATGAATGGGTTTTTATGAATTCATAGAACATTATTTCCATGAACCTTCATTTACAAGTTTTCAAGTTTATTTTTAATTAACTACTTTTAAATTAAAATTATATTACATGTTAAGAAAGGAAAAAAAAATTTGGAGTCCAAGTGTTTTATCAAAATTATTTTCCATCTAATATGATATAGGGTTCTGTTTCTATCCCTATTTTTACATTGATTTGATTATGTTATGATGGAATTATTTATATGAAGTCCTTTTATCTTACATGGATTATGTTATTATGGCATTAAGTTTAATAATCCCATTTTTATTACATGGGTTATGCTATGATATATGATATATTATTTTGTGGCACACATAAGAATGTTTTCATTATAAGATGGGTAGAACCTATTTCTCCCTCCAATGCATTGGGTAATTATTTATATCTCATGAGATAGACATGGCTGGAACAACAAGTTAATCTGGTTCATTGATATAGGACTGGAACGATGAGTGAACTCGTTTTAGTAATGAACTTGGTCTGCTATGATGGTCTTCGCAAAGATCCTTGAATAATATGAAATGATTTTATATGATTATGTGTGTATGCCATAAAATTTCATGTTTTAAGTAAGGATTATTGGGATAAAATTTCAGTACTATGATTTATCCCATGTTATGATATTATGATCTCTTTTGCAGGTTAAGATTTTCCAAATTTAATGTTCTTATGAATATGATAAGATTGATATTTCCTTTGTTTACCCTTACTGAGAATTTGAGCACACCCTTTTGAATGTTTTCTTTTCCCCAGGTCAGGAAGAAGCGTATTATGTAGGATATTCCAAAAGGGACTCTAGATATGATGAAATAAATGGGAGACAATATAGATGACTTATGAACCAGTTGTTTATGTTTCCCAGTTTCTAAAGTCACTATACCTATACGGTCCTATCATGGTTTTGTTATATGTTATAATAAGTATGCTTCAATTCTAAAGTAATAACCATGTATGTAATGTATGGGTCATTATAAACAGAGAGGTGTTGACTACATTAATGATCGAGGACTGTCAGGGATAGAAAGGAAGACTCTAATATTCTTATCACGGGATTACCCTGGGGTGGGTAAGACCAACTTTCATGAATGTATAAATCAAGGGGACATTATCCATTTTGGTTTGGTAACCTACTCTTTCGGTTAAATTATTTCCTACTTATTTACATGAATGTTTTTTCAGGTTTTTTTCCACATAATTTTATTAAAAAAATAAACTATATAATTCTTATAATTTCTTGTACTTATACATAGTCTAATAAATATAATTATATAAATTTAATTTAGAATCCTTCACTAAGAAAATAGTTCTTATTATTCTTTTTTGGATTCGTGTTTTTGGACCCTATGCATGTTTGTTTCAATATTAAAAAAAAGGGGGTTTTTTGAATTTTGCCTTTTTTAACCATGTGAAACATAATTTTCCATAAAGTTAAAAGTGAATGTTTTTAAACCTAAAATTAACACCCCTATTATAATCGAGCACTTACATACACTATTTGATCCTACAATTGGTAATAGAGGAATGTCTCTAAAAAACTTATTCTCACATATAAGTTTTCTTGCTTAATATTTCCTTGTTCTAAATTCATCTTGCTTAATTTTTCATGTTCAGGTTTTGATTAAATATTTTTATCTTTAATTATAAATTTTCTCTTTTAACAAGACATGTAGAAAAGTGTTTTCATATGAAATGGTAGGTATTAATTTTGGTTCTATTGACATCTTTAATCCTACCAGACCACCAATTCTTGATGGTACTGATTATGAGTATTGGAGAGGGAGAATGAAGACCATTGTTATTAACACTGGATTATACACCTTTTTCATGCTTACTAGAGAATACAAAATTCCAGATAAGGATGTTAGAAATTTCAAAAATTAGGAAAAACTAGAATATCAACAAAATTACAAGGTACATAATTATTTGTAGAGTTTTATAACCAAAAGTATATATAGTCAAATGTCTTCTTGTGAAGCTCTCTATTTCATTTGAATGAAACTTGAAGTTATAGATTTTGGGAGTACTCATGTGATTGAAACCTGAATAGCCATGTTAGGAGATGAATATCAAGGATTCTTATTTCATTATAGATAACCTTTTTGCATTGTGCAACAAATATATATGACCATTGTCAATAGTATTCAATATATGTGAGTAAAATGCCTTGATGAAGAAGTTCTTTTGAATAAGATAATTTATATCATGAACAATGAGTGGGAATCTAAAAAAAATCAATTGATGAGAATAGAAAAGCATCTAACATTACATGTGATGAGTTATTTGGAAAAATAATTCAGCATGAAACAAGAATGAAGAGAGATACTAATTTCAAAAAAAATAAAAATGCTAATGGATATGTTAATTTTAATACAACAACTAAATCCTAGACTCTAGAAAGGGTAAATAAATCGAAATATAAGAATGTTGTTGTTATATAAGAATCAAATGATAGTGAACAATCAGAAAATAAATTATCCAATCATGCTCGAAAGATGAACAAGATTGTGGGAATCAAATATTTTCATTATAGATATAAGAAGAAATATATAAAGGACAAGAAAGATTCTGATGTAACCTTTTGTGAATGTAAAAGGGTTGGACATATCATACCTGATTATTCTATGATTATGAGAAAACAAAGAAATAAGAGGCACTATGAAAGACTTTGAAAGAATTATTTTAAATATACTGCTAATAATGTCTTGAAATAATATGACACCTAGATTTCCTAAGGTGGTAACTATTCAGATGAATCTTCATAATACGAATCTTCTAGTTGAGAGAATATTGGTCTTCCAGCCATAGTACCCATAGAAAATCATTGTCTTATGGCTAAGGTGAACATTGCGGAACCCTTACCCAATATTTCATTAAATAATAATTTTCCAAAAAAAAGAATGTTATGAAACACTAGATGATGAATCTTCTTCATTATAAGATAATACTTTTCTTTCATTTGAAGTGGTTTATAGATTTTCTATATTACAATAAAATGAGAGCTATAAGATAAAAAAGAAGGTGGAGAAAGAAAAATCTAGAATATTTTTTTAGTAAAGTAGTATGAGATCATTCTACATATATTTATAAATAAGTCATGATTTTGGATGAGTTTCCAAAAACCATAAGGAAGTTAATTCTACGAAAGATAAAAAATCTAGGAATCTTAAAAATGTTATTTCTAAGAAAATTGATTTAGTCAATAACTCGAATTCTAAAATGAATGACATTGAGAATATGAATTTTTTCATCAGATGAAAATAAAAAAACATTAATTGAAGAAACTGTTATTAAATTTTATATTTGGAAATAAAAAATTTGATAAATGTATTCACAACATCATCCTATTATGAATGGTTCTGAATTTTTTTATAATCACTCAAAACAAGTTTTTAGGAATAATTATTTTGTTCCTAAAAGTATTCCCTTTTTTACCAAGTGTTAATGTGGTGGACATTGCGAAAAAAATTGTTCTTTAAATAAAACCAAATATTTAGGTATTCATAACGCTTATATTTCTAAGAAAATATGGATTCTTAAGATCTTACTTTCTGAAATTTCTGGATCTATGATTTTTTCGATTATGAAAGTATAAATCTTTTATTTTATGGAAAATAAATAAATTATCAACAACAATACACATTACATGGATATTAGATGTTGCAAAAAAATTAATAGTAACATAAACATCATTGAAATGATTATCAAGATGAATGAAGAAAAAGTAAATTTCAGAGATAATGCTCAGAGATAAATTGTTGGTGTTCGTATCATTTTTATTCTTGAAAAAAATTTAATTTAAAATGTTTTATTTATTTATGGTATTAAGAACAATCTCATTATCATATGTAAATTATTTGATGAAGGATAGCTTGTGAATTTAAGGAATGATAAATGCTTAGTAAACAATTCCAAGGAAGAGATTATTAGTTATTCCCATAAGCATTATAATTTTTATACACTAAACAATGAATACCTTAGAAGCCAAGATCATCCATTTAATAGTGAAATAGATGAACAATAATGGTTATTTTCTAGATTTTTAAGACATTTTTATCTTAGAAACATATAAAAACTCTCAAATAAGAGACTATTTAATGATCTACCACAACATAGACTTAATTATTAAAATTTTTGCGATCATTATCATTATAGAAATAAATATAAATCAAGTTTTAATACAATTGGAGAAGTCTCAACATCTGGTGCATTGCAGCTAGTGCATATAGATCTTTTTGGTCTAACACAAACTGGAAGTATTGGCATAAAATACTATGTATTTTTTTTTGTTGATGATTCCACTAGATTTACAGTGGTATATTTTTTAACAATGAAATGTGAATCTTTTTCTTATTTTAAATCATTAAGATCCCATGTTAAAAATGAGAAAAACATTCCATTATTAACTATTCATAGTGACCATGGAGGAGAATTTCAAAATTCAGATTTAGAAACTTTTTTCAGTAAGAAAAAAATTACTAATAATTTCTCAACTCCATCAACTCCTCAAAAGAATGGTGTTTTCTAAAGAAGAAATCGAATTCCTCAAGAGATAACTAGAACCATTTTGAGTGAATATTCTATTTCTAATCATTTTGGGCTGAGGCTGTTAGTACTTCTTGTTATACTATAAATTGAGTTTTAATATAACCTTTTCGTAACAAAACGCCATAAGAATTGTAGATTGGTCGAAAACCAATATGTTCTTACTTCAATATATTTAGATGTAAATTATTCATTTTGAATAATAAAGAAAATTTATGTATATTCACACCTAAATATGAAAAAGTCATTTTCCTTGGATACTCCACCACTTCTAAAGCTTATATATTTTTTTAACAAAAATACTATTATTGTCAAATAAACAGTGCATGTAAAATATAATGAAATATATCCTTTTGTTTTTAAAAGACCCCCTTCTACATCTATAGAAGTGTTTTAAAAAACTAATTATCATATTTTGATAGAGGATTATTCTAATAAGGAAAATGTTTATGAAAATATTTTTGAAGTATTTACCCCAAAATATTTTCATCAATACGTTGATGAACATGTTTTACAAAACCCAAATCCATTTTTTCTTACAAATCATCCCAGTGATATTATCATTGGTGATGTAAATCAACCTATCTGGAAAATAAATTCTTTAAGAAATTATGTATACCATCTAGCATTCCATTACCAATTATTTCCAAAAAACACTAATGAAGGTTTAGGTGATGATGATTGGATTAAATCAATGTAATATGAGATAAATGAATTTGAATGGATCAAATCTGGACCTGGGTTGAAAGACCTAAGAAAAATACTATAATAGGGGTAAAATGGGTCTTTATAAATAAATGTAATGAAAATGGAATGATAATAAGAAATAAATATAGATTAGTTGCTAAAGGATATAATCAACAAGAATGTATAGACTATGAAGAAACCTATTCTCTAGTAGCAAGACTTGAATATATTCTCATTTTACATTCCTTTGCAGTATTCTTTAATTTAAAACATTTTCAAATGAATGTGAAGGGTTCTTTCCATAATAGATATGTTCAAGGGGATGCTTATGTTGAACAACCTCCTAGAATTGAAGAAAAAAAACATCATTAACATGTTTTTAAACACACCAAAGCATTATATGGACTTAACCATGACCCTAGATCATAGTATGATAGAGTTAGATGATTTTTTTACAAAAAAATTATGTTAAGTGAAATGAAGATCCAAATATTTTTAAATATAAAGATACCTAAAATGTTTTAATTGTTCAAATATATGTTGATGAAAATATATTCGGATAAACTAATAGATCTTTAACTAACTCATTTGCGAATCTTATGAAATCTGATTTTGAAATAAGTAGTATGGGTGCGTTAGCATTTTTCCTTGATTTTAAATTTTTTCAAAAACTAGAATGATGTTATATATCTCATTATGACTATATTAAATACTTTATTAATAATTATGGATTGGAAAAAAATAAAAGTATATGCACTCTAATTGGTACCTCAAACAAACTTGAACTTGATGAATCTAGGAAACCAGAAGATCAAACATTAATTGGAGGTGTGATAGGTAGTTTATGATACTTAACAGATGGTCATCCAGAATTAATGTTTTTAATATTCTTGTGGTCAATATATAACTATAATATAAATAAATCTCATTTAAAACTAGTTAAAATAATTTTTTTCTCTTTAAAGGGAACCATGAATTTAGGACTTTTCTATTCATCTGGAAATGATTTTATTAAAAAAAAATTCATATACTGGTTTTGGTGGTGGTAGAATTGATAGATAAAGTACATCAAGAACATGCAATTTCATTGGAAATTCATTAATTTTTTGATCATGCAAGAAGCAACACTACATTTCACTTTCCACTGCTAAAGATGAATATGTAGCCGCTGAATGTTTTTGTTCTCAAGTATTGTGGACGAAATGCACACTCACAAACTATGGAAAGAGTTTTACCAAAACACGGATATTTTTCTATAATAAATGTTCCATTTCCCTAGGAAAAACCATGAACATCACTACCATGCAAAACACATATATATTAGGCATTAATTTCTTTGGAATCACACATTCAAAGAAGATATCATTCTTCAATTTATCGGAACACAAGATCAACCTGATGATATTTTTACAAAATATTTACCATTATATATATTTGAATACGTTAAACAATAGTTTGGAATGATAACCATAAGGTCACCTTTCATTTTTACTTTTTGTTGAAACATATCTCATTTAATTAAGAAAATAATTTTCATTGGGGGAGTATATTTATTTTTAACCAAATTTTTTCCCCTTGACAATTTTTATTCCCATATCCGAATTTTATTAAATTTATTATTGGAACTCATATTTTTGGAACCTAAAATTTCCATTACATTATAAAATTTTCCGTAATATAATTCTTTTCTAGAAAAATATTTTGTAATGCTGATTTTTTTGGGAAATCCCAAAGGTATGTTTCCTTACAAAATTTTATGGTACTTTTTTTCATGGTGTGTGTTTTTATATTATTATAAGAAGACTCTACTAGATTCACCATATTTAAATATAATTTTTCCATAAAACCAATAGATATAAAAACCTACCATATCCTTCTTTTCAATTCATCTCAACTATCATATTAAATCATGTTTTTTACAACTATTGGATAAAATAGGGAATTTGAACTATTTCCTATAATCCTATATGAATTCCCCATAATCTATGTCCCAAATATGTTTTCAAGACATTATGAACTAAACCTTCAATCCTCTTTAGAAATTTTTTTCAATTTTACTTGATTTCTCACACTCGAGATGTCTCTAGAAGCTTCCCCGCAGAAATAGATGTCCTCAACCAAGGAAATCATGTTTTGGAAAATATATAGGTAAATGTTGGTTGACCCAAACTAATTTTCTATTTATAATTCATTGATTATAATAAATATCAAGATTTATGGATTTGAGATTTTTTGTTGCTAAGCCAAAGACTCAGGATACAGTTAATTCTTATTTGCTTATATATTTCTATGATATATTATGTTTTTATGAGGACAGAGGAAGGGAAATGTTTTCATTCAAAATCTATGGGGAAACTTATTCTCTATCTTTCAATATGGAAACAATTATTCTTAATATCCCTTATGTTGGGGAGGAAATTTTGTGCTCTCACACGTTTCTAGATCAGATAGGATGTTTTGAGCAGGAAAAGTCAATTGAATGCCTTGGACTAAAAGAAGAAATGTCACATAATATCAACCACCTTTCAAAAAAATCAGATTTTTATCATTGTGGGTACATGGTTTCCTTATTCAAAGAATGGCTAAAAAAGACTCTTTAATGATAAGTGTTATCTTCATATTGGAAATTTGTGTTATCCTGAGAAAGGTAAATATTATGATGTACATACTCCTAACATTCACCAACAATATTAATGGAACTCTAAAGTCTCATATAATAATTTATTCGGTGAACTAGTCGAAGATCATAGTCCTCTTCTTAGAATCCTTCAAAATTCCATCTATTTCCAAACCGATAACCTTCAAGATCATTTTGCTGAGTGATGAAACTCAAAGGATAATGAATGTCGACTTTAGTACCAAATCATGAGATTTTTATGACTAATCTGAGAGTGATATTGATGCTTTTCATAAGAAAGCGGAATAAGAAGAAACTTCCACGAAGTATCACAAGAAATAAAAATACAAGGAACTGGAAACTGAGAAAAAATTTATAATTCTGGAAATCCAGGCATCTCCATAAAAGCTGAAAATGAAAAAAAAATTCTCTAGAGAAGTGGTAGAAAAATGGAAAGATTAGAACAAGGATATGAAAGAAGGAGATCCAATCTTTAGGGAAGATCCTGGAGAGGCAAAGGACCTGAAACTTTAATTTGAAGAAGAACTAGATATGGAATAAAAAGAGAATAATCTAAAGAATAAAATATCAGAAGATGAAATTGTTTAAGCCTAACTCAATGATATAGAAAAGGCCTCTAAATAGATTTTGGTTCCAAAATCCTTTCCCTTGAACTAGTACCAGAAAAAAATATGGGAAGGAAAATCTCTATTTCAGAACCTGTTTTAGAAGAAGAGATAGTTCAAGAAGAATATGAGAGTAATGATGTGAATAAAAAAGTGGAATAATACCATGATATGTAAATTCCTTGTGACATGATTTCACTCTGAACATCCCATGTTGAGTCAATCAAAAAACAATTCAAGGAAAAGAGGATGATGGACACCAATATGTTGATAAACATACAGATGATGAGAGTAGAAACCATGATTATATACAACCTAATGATGTTAAAGAAGATGATGAGAAATGAGAGGTTGATGAAGATAAGATATTACAACTCTCTGATAGTGATAATGAGTCTCCATGGGGTTCAAATGTTATTTTCAAAGATGATAAAGGGAAACAGGTGGTTGATGATACACTTATGAAGGCTATAATTGTTAAGGCTTATAAGGATGTTAGTGGTTCATCTATAAGTAAACCATAAGAGAAAGAAATAAAATCCTCTTCTCCAGGGAAATAATATTTCAAATCATCATCTTGGATGAGTCATGATTTTTTTTAGTCTCTGAAAAAGTAAGTAAACATAATACCTTTGTTCCATACTATTGATTCGAGATGTCAGTTGCATCAACATTCTTTTAATTAGACGATAGATTCAGTAAGCATGCTCAAGAAAAAATTCATCAAAAATGAGGTAGATTTAAAATTCTTTTCATATTTGTTATTATGATCTTAGGATATCAAGTAAAGAAATAAAAAATTGTATAAAAGAACGATTGAAGACATTAGAATATTTGATGAATTACAAGATTCGGTAAAATATGATTCTGATAAGTCATATGATAGAATCAAAAACCATTCAATGACTTTTTTAAAAAATTAGAATCTTGAAAATGTAACCCATAAGACATAGGATAATGAAATGAATGGGTGGTTAAATTCAGTTGCTTTAAATTTGAAGACAGAAATACAGCACGAGGAAGAGTTGTAAGAAAATTGCATTCATCTTGAAGAAGTAGTGAAGTCTTAGGCAGAAATACTAAATTCTCGAGATGAAAAAATAAAGGCTTTAGAAAATAAATAAAAATATCAGAAACAGTTTCTCATGAGGTTTGAGGATGATCATAAATAGATCCAGAAGTTAAAGGCCACATTGAATAATATCATGTCGAAGGAAAAGAAGGATGAATAATTTTCTCTCAAATATGATATTTTGTTGTATTTTTTACCATGTAAAATTGTTTCATATCATAATGAAAAAAAATTAATCCTCAATTTTTTTGTGTAGTTATACTCTTTTATGTATCATTTTTTTCATTCTCTTTATTATTTTTTGAAAATCACAAACCTGGAGAAAAGAATGATCAAAATAATACAAAGTATAAAGAAGAGAATTTCCCTAAGGGGGATTTTCTGTAACGTGAGTGTACTTAAATAAGACATTCATATGAATGAAGAAGATACTTCTCCCTAAAAGGAAAGAATACAATCCATATGGATTTCAAAAAAGAGGGTGGTGTTAGTCATATTCATCAAAACAGATATGTTAAAATAGATAACTATTTATTTTAAATCATAAAATAAAAATATGTATTCCATATATTCATTTTTGAAAGGATGATTGTGGTTTCCAAAATGGGGGAGACTGTTGAGTCAATATAGTGTCTTTATGGCTTTTCAATTCCTCTATGTTCTAAAAATAAAAAAAAACTTTTTCATAAGGAAAATTATTTTTCTCTAAGAATTGTTTCCTTAAGGAACATTTCATTTCTCTATGGAATGTTTTAACCTTACGGTGGTTCTCAATATTCTATTCCATGTCTTCTAAAACCCATGTGTAATTTTCATATAAGTAAAAAATTTGGATACCTATCGAAAACCTCAGAATATTATGATTCCTAAAGCTACCAAGTAATAATATTTTTGGACTCTGAATTCTCTGAAATTTAAAATCTGAATTATCTGTAATTTAGACTCCCAATTCTATGAAATTAAGACTCTGAATTCTCAAAAATTATGACTACGAATTCTATGAAATTCATACTCTAAATAAACTAAAATTCAGACTTTGAAAAATCTAAAATTCTGATTCCGAATTTTTTCAACATCAAACTTTGAATTTTACGAAATATAGACTCCAAATTCTCAAAAATTTAGACACCAAATTCTTTGAAATTCAGAATCCAAATTCTCTGAAATTCAGACTCCAAATTATGTAAAATTCAGATTCTGAATTCTATGAAATTTAGACGGAATTCCATAGAATTAAGAATCCATATTCTGTAGAATTCCATCTCCAAATTCCTCATAATTCCGACGCCTAATTCTTTATAATTCTGACACTGAATTCATCAGAATTCAGACATTGAATTCCTCAAAGTTTCAACTTCGAATTCCTCAGAATTACAAAGCTGAATTTCTTATAATTCATACTCTAAATTCCTTATAAATAAGACTCATAATCCTTATAATTCTTGACTCTTAATTCCATAGAATTCAGACTCCAATTACTCATAATTTAGACTCCAAATTCATCAGAATTCAAACTCTTAATTCTCTGTTAATCATAATCTTTATATTCATGTTTATATTATTATATTTTTAATATAAATATATTCTGAATTCTATTTTTCCTTAGATTTAGGATATTCAAATTTAGTTATGCTACATCATTTTTATTACACATACTTTTGTAACTATAAAATAATGTCGTACAAGTTGTTTCTAACTAACCGTTGGTTGAGTGAAACTTGTACATTTCCCTCTGATATTCAAGGAAAAATATGACCGTTGGAGAAGGGAGCCGACTGTTGAGGTTTTTCCCATAAATAATATCTCATTCGAATGAGTTCATTGTCGATAAATATATTCACTGATGATTCTAGAGATTACATGTTGTGATGTGATTTCTAGATAGGGAAAGACTCCCGTGACTTTTGCATTTTATGAACTCCATGTTCAACAGTGATCATCTTGTTATGCTCACTTAGTGTGCCACCAATTGTTGTTGAGTAAAATCGACCGATTCTAGGATATGAAGATAGAGATGTCAGCTACCTTAAATATAATGACCCATACTTTACATACATGGTTATTACATCAAAATTGAAGCATTATTATTACAACATATTACAAAACCATGAAAGGACCGTATAGGTATAGTGTCTTTAGAAAATGGGAAACATAAACGACTGGTTCATAAATCATCTACGCTATCTCCCATTTATTTCATCATATCTAGATTCCCTTTTTGGCATATCCTACTTAATATCATTCTTCCTGACCTGGGAAAAGAAAAAATGCAAAAGGGTGATCTCAAATGCTCAGTAAGGGTAAACAAGATAAATATCAAACATATCATATTCATAAGAACATAACATTTTGAAAATCTTATCCTGCAAAAGAGATCGTAACATGGGATAAATCATAGAAGCGAAATGTAATCCCAATAATAAAAACTTAAAACATGAAGCTTTGTTGCATACACATATAATCATATAAAATCATTTCTTAGTAGTCAAGACTCATTTCCAAGACTATCTTAGCGGACAAAGTCCATTTTTGAACCGAGTTCACTCCTCGTTTCAGTCCTGTTTCACTGAACTGGTTTAACCAGCCATTCCAGCCATGTCTATCTCATGAGGTATAAATCTTTACCTAATGAATTGGAGGGAGATATAGGTCCCACCCATGTCATAATGAAACCATTCTTATGTGTGCCAAAAAATCGTAAATCATACATCATAGCATAACTCATGCAATAAAAATGGGAATCTTAAACATCACACCATCATAAAATAATCCATATAAGAAAAAAGGACATCATAAAAATAATTCCATCATAACATAATCAAATCAATGTAAAAATAGGGATAGAAACATAACCCTATATTATCTTATATAGAAAATAATTTTGATAAAACACTTGAACTCCATTCTTGAGGAAAATATCCTTTCTACTTCAAAAACATTTTCCTTTCTTAAAATGTCATATAATATGAAACTAAAAGAAGTTTATTAAAAATAAACTTGAAAACTTGTAAAGGAAGATTCATGGAAATAATTTTCTAAAATTCCATTTGGGCCGTATAAGTTAAAAAAACATTCTTCTCGTACTTTGGCCGGAAAAGTCAAAAAGTACCTCGTACTAAAAACGACAAAAGTTTCCTTTCATATCTTTTACCAAAAGAAAACTCCCCAATGGGTAAAATTGTATTTAAACAATTGTAGGTGGATGGAAATAATATTACATATTGAGGAAACATAGATGTGGATGATAATATTTCCCAAGTAAATTCTGAAGTATAACCAATCTTGGATAAAAATGAGATTGTGAGATTTTCCCTTACCTTAGGTCTGATATGATTCGTATGAATCCAAACCTCCTGTAATATGGTTTAAATAATGTCAATTGAATTATTACAGAACCATATTCGTTTTTATGATATCATATATGGTCATATTTGTATCTTCTTAGTAGTAATATTTCATTACTACTTGTTATTCTGGTGTTTATTGCTCTATGTTCTTATGCGTGTTTTGTCGAATAAATTCTTTTTACTCTATATAGGATATAGATATATCATATAGAGAATGGTATTAGTGTAATATATATAATATTCATTCATTAAATTCATTTTTATAATAATTATTCAATGAAGATCATATAAAACGAGTCGCATCACATCGTGGAGACGGTAGGCCGTACGTACGCACGAGCGATGATATCGTTCCCATGATCGTGGAATTATATTGAAGTGTATTTATAATATTTCAGAATCAATACCACTTTAAAATAATCATATATAGTTATTTATTTGCACCATTATACCCATCCAAGTAAGGTGGTGGTGGAAAACATATTACACTAGGGCGTGTGGACAGTATTCCGTACGTACGCACGCGAGGTGATTTTGTTTACTGTAGGATGGATAAGAGGTTGAAATAGGGGTGTTTAATATTTATAATAACGTATCAGTATATTAGGGATACTTATTTTATTGCTTAATAATGAAACAACTAAATAAGAGGGAGTAGAAGAATAATGGAACTTGAAGAAAACGGTAGAAGGTATTACCTCTTTCTTGAAGTGCCTCCTTGAAACTTTCTCTTAGGGCACTAGAGTTGGTCTTTTGAGAAGACCAGTACCTCTAGTAGGTTTATAAGGAAGTTGGGAAGTGAAATGGTGAGGGTTTGGCCGAGCTTGAAGGCTCAAATTGGTGTGAGGAGGAGAGGGAGGAGGTTCCCTTTTATAAGGGAGGAGAGAGGCACCTTTGGAAATATAAGAAATATTAGTTTATATTAAATCCCAACCCCACTTAAAAACTTCCAAAATGACTCCTATATAAATATTAGGTGATATAGGGTTGTAATATCATCAGAAAATAAAATTTATACATGTTATGATATTATTTTAAACATTATCAACTTGATTTATCCTTATTTATCAATTTTATTTTATTTGTGGTAATAATATTATAAATTTTAAATTATTATAAATAATTACATATGTGTTGTGAATTTTCCATAATTTGAAACATTATGACATTTTAGACCATATAAATCTTAATTTATAATTTTTAAATATTTTTGTGATTTTTAAACAATTTTATAATATGTTATTTTTTTTAAATAATAATAGTGTCAATTTTGACACTATTCATTTATTTGAATTTAAATAAAATATATACAGAAGATATGTTCGAAATAAAACTTTAATAGATTCATAAAATTTCATATGTATCTATAAAATTAGTGGAGTACATGAAATAGTTCGTATAATATTTATTTTAATATTTTTAAAACCATTTATTCGATATTAAATTAATAAAATAATGTCAACATCACTATTGTGTCATAATTAATGATAATTATTTAATCCCTAAAATTTCTAAATAAATTCATATGATGTATATAATTTAATTAGATTTCTGGATACTATTTATATCCGATGTTTCATGAAGTTTATCACTAAATTAAAATTATTATACTTATAATATTTAAGAGAGTGACATATTGTCACTTTCCTTGGTTTTAATAATAATTATATCATTTAATGGTCAAAAGTCCATGAAATAAATATAGTCCAACCCTTAGGTGATATGGGTCGACTTTTATTCATCCAATAGGATTTTTTAGGTGTTAGGGTAATTTTATAATCTTATATTTACCCTTAATTACCCGATTTACCTTTAACTATAGTAAATAAAATTTACCGTAGTTACTATTCATAATGCCCGAAAATAAAAAGTATCCCATTAACATAATTCAGACCCACTGATTCCAAATATGAAATCCATTTTTCAAAATTTAAAACACATATGTTGCAGTAATTAATTTAAAATTAATCAAGTTTTTAAGAAAACGGGTTTTAGAAATTAAAACATTGCCAAAGATTAAAATGTGTTTGCCTACGAATTCAATGTGAAATTAATGCTAATGACATGCATTATATTAAATGGAAAAAATATATTCTACTTATACTTTAAAACCATTCAATATAATAATTTAACCATATAAATTTTCTCAATGAAAAAAAGTTGTTTTTAATTAATAATTAGCGTATTTTTACTATTCATCAAAATATGAAAGTTATCAGAAAAGTATCAAAAATTTATCCAAAGTAAATTTTTATATCCTTATTCCAAAAAAGAATTTTATTTTGTAAAATTGAACCTATAAACATGTCAGAAACTAAATTTAATGTGGGTGCGCCATTAAAAGGAGGAAAAACAGCATTTTTTGAAAAATACTTGTTTTACCCGAAAAAATTATTTTGTTCTCTTACCATGTTCTAGAAAATGTGTAAGATGAATAATAATGTTATAAAATTCAAAATGTAGTTAATAATATTCATAACGGCTAGTCCATAATAATATATCGTTGTTTAGTGAAACCCGATATTACGTACTATAGACGCTATCGAGGAAGGTCACGATTGCGTGTAATACAAGCCAAGTCAGTATTGTGTGTTGTGAAAGATTCCTTTGGTGTTGAGTATAACATAAGACATAAAAAAATATTTCTCATAAAATCTCAGGGTGTTAAATTAAAGACCAAGGGCTTGCGGTGATAGCTATAATGACTTTGATATTTTTATCAAGGGCTTACCCTAGTGTGGATAAGACAGACATTCTTGAATGTATAAATCAATGGAACATTATCCTTGGTTGTTGAATAACATACTCTTTGGGTTAAAAATTTTACTACTTGTTTACATGTTTTTTTGTTTCATGTTTTACTTCCACTATAATTTGTTAAAGAAAGAAATTACATCTTTCATATACATTCTTTTACTTATACTTACACTAATAAATAAGATTCTATATGCTTTAAGGTAGAATCTTTCTCATGGAAAATAGTTCTAAATATTTTTTCAAGATTCGTATTCCCAAACCCAAAAAGAATTGGATTCATTAATAAGAATAAAAGAGGGTTTTTTAATTTACATTTTTATCCTTATTAAACAAAATATTTCTTAATGTTAAAAGAGAATGTTTTTTAATCTACAATTCACCACCCCCCCCCCCCACTGGAAATTGTGCATCGACATAAACTATTTATATCCTACAATTACAACTTCATTGATTTATGTAATATATCCTATAATCTTTGAAATAAAAAAGCATCCATTTTTTCAAAAAAAACTTTATATTAATTCATGTTATTACCATGTTTTTGTAGAATTTTATAATAATAGTATTCACCTGTATGGAACATGACATCCATGGGATAATTTATGATATGGAAAATAAATGACAATCCAATTTCTATACATTATTTCTATTTCGATGGGTTATATGGTTAATAGTTTATTGAAAGTTTATGTTAAACTTTACCTTAATTAATTATTTATTGAGGTTTTATTTAAAATCATTGTTCAAAGTCTATTTTGACATAAACCATATTTCTAGTATTTTAGTAATATTTTTTTTTGAAATTATATAAATCATGTTTTAGAAAAGGAAAACCTGTATATTGGGAGATAACCTATCATATCATGCAAGGCTGTGGGTTTTGAACACATTACCAAAGCATTTTAGGGTTTCATTCTAACCAAATTCCTACACAATGTCATGGTTAATGTATATTTGTTTTTTCGTTAAACAATTTTATGAATAAATATTAATGATGAAAGAATAGTGTTAATTTTTAATTTTATAGATTAATGTCTTAAATATAATGAATTTGGAGAATATTTAGGGGAAAATGTTAGAGTTTTCACTATTTTATGGTCTCTATGATCCGTTAATTGTGTATTTTTCTACTTCATGCACTAATTTTCATTTTTGGATATCCATTTTTTGATGTAATGGATTAATAATAAATTAATAAATGAAAAACTAATGGTTGAAAATATTTTTTTCGAAATATATAAATTATAAATATTTTATTATACTCTTGGTCAATAACACCATTACTCAATATTAGGGAAATGATAAAAAAATTCTTAATACCCACTACTGGAAATACACTATTTCCCAACGGTTCAGAACCGTTGGGAAAGCCCCTGAAACCGTTGGGAAAGGTTTTCCCAACGGTTCTTAGAACCGTTGGGAAGTAAGCCGTTGGGAAAAGTTTTCCCAACGGTTTACTGGTAACCGTTGCAATAGAGCCATAAAATTTACCCTACCCTAACGGTTTGGGTGAACCGTTGGGAAAAACTATCCCAACGGTTCTCCCAAACCGTTGGGAAAACCAAATACCATGGAACATTTTCCCAACGGTTGGAACCGTTGGGAATTGGTGAAGTCTTTTCCAACGGTTTAAAACCATTGGGGAAGACATGCTAAAAACTTATATGCCAACGGTTTGAAACCGTTGGCATACCTATGCTGCAAATTGCAGCACCCTGCAATTTGCACAGCCCCTGTCCCTGTCCATCACCACCAGTCATCAGGCCTCATTTTCACCTCATTTTCACCTCATTTTCACCTCATTTTCACCTCATTTTCGATCCAACTATTGTACCAGTAATAAAATAAAACATACATATTCAATTACGAACAAATTCATACACATTTAACATATAATGGATCCTGAAACTATACAAATCCATAATTAAATTACAATTCATAAACATACATAATTCATATAGAATTCAATTTAAAATTTAGATGACAATTATACGTGGAATCTGAAATTCAATTCATAATATGATCGGTTTTTTCTATACCATATATTTTTACCTCAAATGATGTCCATTTTAAACAAAATACATACACCTGAAGTGATACCGGCCACACCGCACCTCAGATTGAGGCGGGGTTAACTCGTACACGTCACATTTGACTCATGGATCGTTGTGCTAAAGTATCGACAGAATCCTAATGCGTTTGGTCGGTTTTCCGTATGCCAGTTGATGTTTTTCACTTAAAATGGCGTCCTTTTGAAACAAAAGATGGACACTATGAGTGGTGCTGACCACACCGCGTCTCCAATTGAGGCGGGGTTGATTCGTACACGTCACATATGACTCATGGATCGTTCTCCTAAAGTTTAAATGGAAACCGAATGCGTTTGGTCGGTTTTCCGTATGTACTTAAAATGTTGTCCATTTTAAACAAAAGAGTGACACTTAGACTCATCCCGACCACACCGCAACTCAGATTCATCCCGGGTTGGCTCGTACATGTCACATATGACCCATGGATCATTGTGATAAATTATCAAAAGATTCCGAATGCGTTTGGTCGGTTTTGCGTATGCCAGTTGTTCTTTTCATTTATAATCATGTCCATTTTAAACAAAAGAGACATAGTTAGAGCGGTGTCGGCCACACCACATCTCAGATTAAGACGGGGTTGACTTGTACACGTCACATATGACCCATGGATCGTTGTGCTAAAGTATCGATAGAATCCGAATGCGTTTGGTCGGTCTTCCGTATGTCAGTTGATGTTTTTCACTTAAAATGACGTCCTTTTGAAACAAAAGACGGACACTTTGAGTGGTGTCAGCCGCACCGCATGTCGGATTGAGGCGGGATGATTCGTACACGTCACATAGGACCCATGGATCGTTCTCTTAAAGTTACAATGGAAACCGAATGCGTTTGGTCGGTTTTCCGTATGTACTTAAAATGGTGTACATTTTAAACAAAAGAGAGCCATTTAGACTGATCCCGGTCACACCGCGACTCGGATTGACCCGGGTTGGCTCGTACACGTCACATATGACCCATGGATCGTTGTGATAAATTATCAAAAGATTCTGAATGCTTTTGGTCAGTTTTGCGTATGCCAGTTGTTCTTTTCACTTATAATCCTGTCCATTTTAAACAAAAAAGACACAGTTAGAGCGGTGTCGGCCACACCGCGGCTCGGATTGAGGCGGGGATGATTCGTACACGTCACATATGACTCATGGATCGTTCTCCTAAAGTTTCAATGGAAACCGAATGCGTTTGGTCGGTTTTCCGTATGTACTTAAAATGGTGTCCATTTTAAACAAAAGAGAGCCACTTAGACTGATCTTGGCCACACCGCGACTCGGATTGAACCCGGGTTGCCTCGTACAGGTCACATATGACCCATGGATTGTTGTGATAAATGATCAAAAGATTCGGAATGCGTTTGGTCGGTTTTGCGTATGCCAGTTGTTCTTTTTCACTTATAATCATGCCCATTTTAAACAGAAGAGACATAGTTAGAGCGGTGTCGGCCACACCGCGTCTCGGATTGAGACGGGGATGATTGGTACACGTAACATATGACCCATGGAACGTTCTCCTAAAGTTTCAATGGAAACCGAATGCGTTTGGTCGGTTTTGCGTATGCCAGTTCTTTTCACTTATAATCCTACCCATTTTAAACAAAACAGACACAGTTAGAGCAGTGTTGACCACACGCGCCTCGGATTGTGGCGGGGATGATTCGTACACCTCACATATGACCCATGAATCGTTCTCCTAAAGTTTCAATGGAAACCGAATGCGTTTGGTCGGTTTTCCGTATGTACTTAAAATGATGTCCATTTTAAACAAAAGAGAGCCACTTAGACTGATCCCGGCCACACCGCGACTCGGATTGAGCCCGAGTGGGCTCGTACATGTCACATATGACTGATGGATGTTGGGTCGGAGGTGATGGCAAGAGGGGGGGTTAATTGCCTTTTTAAAATTAATTAACAATTTA
Source organism: Viscum album (assembly GCA_963277665.1). Classification (NCBI taxonomy): domain Eukaryota; kingdom Viridiplantae; phylum Streptophyta; class Magnoliopsida; order Santalales; family Viscaceae; genus Viscum; species Viscum album. Next base: position 471,239,950 of record OY728141.1, on the reverse strand, counting down.
AAACAAATTTAAATGCAGCGGAAAGTAAAATGGAAAGACACAATTGATAACGGAGTTCGGCTTTAAACTCAAGCCTACGTCTCCGCTCCCAACTCAACCGTTAGGAGATTTATACGACCGCTTGCTTTTTAATGGTTATAGCAAGAAACCCACTAGCCGTTTTAAGGTAGGCTAGATCACCTTCTTACAGCTTGCTTTTTTATTATGGTTGTAGCAAGAAACCCAAATTGAAAGAAGGAAGAAAAATGGTGGTTTGTTTTAATACAAACCCAATTAAGAACTAAACAATTGAAGTAAATAATTTATAACAAACTAGAGGAAGCCTTGAGCGCCAAGAGGTGAGTGTAGTTGATGTAGAGGCAGCCCAAGCTTCAAGGATGGCAATTGGATCTCAAGTAGCCTTTGAGAATTGTCGTAGGAGCCTCAAATGATTAAAATAGCTTTGGTATGCTTCGGTATATGATCGGTAGTGTTCCCGGCATCCATGGACGTCTATTTATAGGAGAAATGCTCCCAAATACTTCAAAATAGCCGTTGGAGGGCTTTCGGAGCCGTTGGGGATCAAGTGGGCCAGCCTGGTCAGTTTGACTGAGAACACCGGCTGGCCGGTGCTGATCCACCGGCTGGCCGGTGCACCAGACAGAAGCAAGGGATTTCTGTCTGGCTCCACCGGCTGACCGGTGCTGAGCCACCGGCTGGCCGGTGGTCTGGACAGAAGCATGCTATTCTGTCTGGGTTCCACCGGCTGGCCGGTGGTCAGGCACCGGCTGGCCGGTGGTCAGGCACCGGCTGGCCGGTGGTCTGGACAGAAGGTATGCCATTCTGTCTGGGCCCACCGGTTGGCCGGTGTCCAGACACCGGCGGACCGGTGGCACCTGGCAGAGGGCAAGGCCTTCTGCCTGGTCCACCGGCCGGCCGGTGGGCTGGATCCGGCCGGCCGGTGACCTTACCGGCTGGCCGGTGGTCTCACACCGGCTGGCCGGTGGACTTAAACAGTCCATTTTGAATTATTCTTGGGCCAGCTTCTAGGCACCCTATTTCCTATCATCAAAAACACTTGAAAACAAGTTAGAATACAATTAGAGTGATTGTGATCATTAAAATCCAAGAGAGAGGGGTGCAACAATGGATCGTTGTGATAAATTATCAACAGATTCAGAATGTGTTTGGTCGGTTTTGCGTTTGGTCGGTTTTGCGTATCCTGTCCATTTTAAACAAAAGATAGACAGTTAGAACGGTTTCGGTCACACCGCACCTCGGATTGAGGCAGGATTGACTCGTACACGTCACATACGACCCATGGATCCTTGTGCTAAAGTGTCGACACAGTCCGAATGCCTTTGGTCGGTTTTTCCTATGTCACTTGATGATTTTCACTTAAGATGACGTCTTTTTGAAACAAAAGACCGACACTTTTTGAGTGGTGTCGGCCACACCGCGTCTCCGATTGTGACGGGGTTGATTCGTACACGTCACATATGACCCATGAATCGTTCTCCTAAAGTTTCAACGGAAACCGAATCCGTTTGGTCGTTTTTCCGTATGTACTTAAAATGGTGTTCATTTTAAACAAAAGAGAGCCACTTAAACTTATCCCGGCCACACCGCGACTCGGATTCATCCCGGGTTGGCTCGTACACGTCACATATGACCCATGGATTGTTGGGATAAATTATCAACAGATTCGGAATGCGTTTGGTCGGTTTTCCGTAAGCCAGTTGATGCTTTTCACTTAAAATGACGTCCTTTTGAAACAAAAGACGGACACTTTGAGTGGTGTCGGCCACACCGCGTCTCCGGATTGAGCTGAAACCACCGTGAAACATTCTAATTATTATTCGTGACGTGTACGCGCAGACGGCACGTCAATCAGACGTGCTGTTTGCGCGGTACGGCTCAATATTAGTGTTTTAAGTGATGCGCGCGCTTCGTAAACGCGCGTGAGGGGGGTCCAAACGGGCCGAACGATGTCGGAATGGCCTGAAATCAGACGACAAATACGGGTGAGTGATTTCTGAAGTGGTCGAGCAGACGGCACGTCAATCGGACGTGTCGTGTGCCCGCGGTGACCGACAACGCAGTTATGGTGTCATAAACGGCCAGAACGGGTGTCCAAGAATGAGGGGGGTTGTCCAGGGAGTTCTCAAACACACAACCACTAAAAGACAACAACATCCATAAAAACAGACAATATATAAAAATAATTCAACTTCAATACTATACTACGAGTCTAGATAAAACCAACAACTAGAATAGATTAAACATCAAATCTCAAGTCAAAAATGTAACGGATCAATATGTCCCACATCAACATCACCATCTCCATCATCATCATCATCATCGCCCTCGTCATCGTCCTCCTCATCGTCCTCACCCTCCACAGCGCCTTCCTCCTCGCCTTCGCCCTCCTCCTCGCCCTCCTCATCTCCCTCCTCTTCCGCATCAGACTGCTCGCCATCATCATCTTCAAGCTCGACATCGGCCTGACCACCACTGGAACTGCCACCTGGTGCACCATATATAGAATGTATCGACGACATGTATTCATCAATCGCTGGGCTGGCCTCTTCTGGAAGTGTTGGACGTAGAACTTCAATAAATTTCATAAATGCACTGTTTGCCCTTGCAGACTGTTCTGCCGTCTCTGTGGCTCTTTTCTCAGCCTGTTCTTCCTGTGCCCTAACTTGCTGCAGCTCGGTGGCACTACAACTCGTACCTGAGGCAGGCCAATACCTCGTCGGGGCTATCCTAGGTCGGCAGCGTACTCTGCCAGAATGATCATCTCCCAACACCTGATGTAAGTGATCAGATGGCCCAAAATTGTCTGCTTCTTGGGCATCGAGGGCCTCTAAAGCATCCTGTTACAAATATAAATATATTGTTAAGTTACGAAATAGATATTAAAATATAAAATCAGCAGATTAAAACTTACAATCTGCTGCTGAGTCGCTTCGTTGACAGCACGTCCATCCTTTTTTCGTCTACTCGAGCAAAACAGTTTTGCTCGAGGCACACGTCCTTCAATATTTTGTACTTGCCTCTACAATGACATTGAAAACAAAATTTATATAAAGACTTCAGCAAATAATTAAATAATTGAGGAAAAAAAAAGAAAATGTAAGTCGTAAAGAAAACTTATAAACAATTGTCATACTTGCTGCCTCTCATGATCCGGCATCGTCGTGCGTCCTAGTGTATGGAGGTATTTTTTTGCATCAATGTTTTTTTTATTTTTTCCAGATGATTCCTAAATAAAATTCGATAATGCAAAGGATAATATTAATGAAAAACTTGAAAGTTATTATTTAAATACCTCAAATGTAATTCATACCTTAAACTGGGTACTCGTCCAATGAGTAATCATCTGACGATACTTCTCTATAGGACAATCATCCACGACTGGTACCGCCTCTAACTCAGTGCCAACTCTAGCACGCCAGCCAATATACAGCTCATGCTTGTAGGCTCTCCAAAGCTCGCCTAAATCCTTTAGACGTTCCATTCGTGCACCCTCACCATCAGGAAAATTACATCGAAGCTGAAATGAAAATATTAATTTATATAAATACAAAAAAAAATCATGGCATTAAATACAACAGATTTTTTTACCCATATCTCTGCCCAAGCTCTATCTTTGACCTCATGTGGCAAATGTCTCCATGACAGCGGGCTGACGGGAATGATGTCGTAGTATTTGGCAAGCGTCGCCATAAAACTCCGACATTGCTGCCCTGTTTTCTCAACCATCTGATTGTCTTCATTATATTCCACCATAACCTGTGTGCGACGGTTCCACACCGAACGCATGCGTGTACGGCCCCGCCCCCGCCTCCTTTCAGTAGATGTATCTGTCATGAAAGAAAAACAAATATTTTATCAAAACATGTTATAATGAAAATAAATATTACTATAAAAATTTGATAGGGTTTTATAAATATACCTGTGCTAGTCTGATCAATGAGTGGCGCCGGATCCACAGAACCTGATGGAACACCCTCTGGTGGAACAGGAGTCGAAGACGATGGAATATAAAAGCTCGGAGAGACAGAAGTAGAAGGAAAAGATGATGGAACAACTGTATGACCTGATGCTGACTGGGGAGTGGGAATCATCATGGGATGTGAAAATGATGGGGCAGAAGATGCAGAAGGTAGCGAAAACATGGGAGGTCTAAATATCCCGTGTGTCCCTAACGACACACCGGGATCAGAATGTGGGAAGGCTGAAATGTCAGTGGGAGGGGCAGGGTCTAGTCGGGCACGCGCAGCTCTATGTCCACCTCTGGTACGAACCCTCCTCGTACCACCGGCCTGAGTACTCGGACCAGTACTAGGCTCCTCGTCGAATAACTGTCGACGTAATGGTGGATCCTACAAAAAAGTTTACAAAAAAAATTAATCACATGACATTATATATTCTGTAAATATATATATATATATTTGAAATAAAGTACTCACTGTAGGCACTAATGGTGGAATGCCCATCTCCTCCATCCGACGATTGTTCTCCGCCATTTTTTTTCTTCGTCTCTCTTCAATTGGCTTCATTTCCTGCATTGGAAAACAAATATGTAATTAATTAGAAAAATAAAATTAATGTGTAAACCAAAAAACTAAATATATGAGGGAATGAGGGGATTCATTGGTAATTTAGCTATCAATTGTTTTAGAAGAGCTTGAATGAATTTAATAAAACATACAAGTTGTAATGTTCACCAAGTTAGAAATATTGTTTGATTTGGTTTGAATACAGTTCAATTCCAAATTAGAAAATGCAATTCAAATAAAACAGCAACCAATAAACATTGAAAATTCACATAACGGTCAAGTCAGCTAAAACATATTTGTGATCAATACTAAATAAATATGAATATTACCAACCTTAACAACCCAACTCGAGGTAAACCAAAAGAATTGAGAACATGGATGAATGATTCTATATATTTCCAACCACAACTTCAGGTTCACAATCAACTCTGACAATTGAGCTATTGGAGTCATCAAAAGAAATAAATGGATTGGTTCCAATGGCAATAGGGACAGTGTCAATTCCATCATCAGCATCATCAAAAATATGTCTTGGAATTACTTCAACTACGACACCAAATTCAGGTTGACGTTGATCTTTGACATAAAAAACTTGTTTAGCCATTGATGCCAACACATATGGTTCTTCAGTTGCAAGAGTGCGGGTCATATTAATTACTCGAAATCCACAATCATCAATAAATGTGCCATGTCTCGTCATCGAATCAAACCAATGGAATTTCATCATTTTGACTCGTCCATGAGAGTAATAATCCAATATTATTATTTTCTCAACGACTCCATAATAACCCACATTTTCAAGTCGCGGTCTACTATCTGATGCGCTGGCATAACAATCTGTTGTGGCAGTAACCATAATACCATCATGTTGTGTTCTCATGTTTTTGGCTCGTTCAGTGACAATAAATCTGTACCCATTGATAACAATTGATTTACAGTCACGAACCACGGTATTAGGACCAAAAGCCAAAGCTCTTATTTCCTCAGAGACAGAGTCAGCAGACAAACTCAATACCTGCAATATAAATGACAGTTAAACTTAAGTAAATATTGAAATAATTAATTTAAACAGTAATATTTTTACCTTCAATTTTAACCAAGCAGAAAACTCTTTGCTATGCAAAGTCTCTCTCTTTCTCAAAGATAAAGAACGATGCTTCCTATTTATCATTGTTTTATGTTCCCTGTAGATAAAAAAATATGAATAGTTTAACAGATATATATGTAAGATATACATATTCAATTTTGTTACCTGATATAGTCATCGAACAAATCACAGTTGAACAAAACTGTGCGATGTGCCATCTCCCGCTCTTCATGGCTTAATGTCTTCAATGTATATGATCCAGGAATTCCTCCTGTTTGAGGAAGTGATGGAAAACTGGGTTCAATTTGCTCATATTGTTCTTCTTCATTTCTCATTGGTCTGTTCATTCTTGTAGTAAGATCAGACAAATACATTGAACAGAAATCCATACATTCTTGAGCTAAGTAACCGTTCACGATAGAACCTTCGGGATGATTCTTGTTTCGAACATAAGACTTTAATGTGAACATATTTCTTTCAGTTGGATACATCCAACAAAAAGAAACAGGTCCTCCGAGAAGTATTTCAGTTGGAATATGGACAGTCAGATGCAGCATGCATGTGAAAAATGATGGGGGAAATATTTTCTCCAACTCACACAAAATTAATGGGGCATCTGTCAACATTTTTTGCAAGAAAGACTTGGACAACTTCTTAGCACAAAGATCTCTAAACAAATGGCACAAACGAATAACACCCACCCTTACATTATTGGACAAAAGATGACGGATTGCTATTGGAAGCAACTCATGCAGTAGAACGTGATAATCATGAGTCTTCAAAGATTTTAGCTTCAACTCTCTTCTGTTGACCCGTTTAGATATGTTGCTTGAATAGCCATCAGGAACTCTAATAGTCTCTAATACTTCCAAAAATTGTTTTTTTCAGTAGGTGTCATCACATAAGAAGCACATTGAAGTTGCCATTTATTTTCACTGATACGCACAGGATGCAATTCTGGTCTGATGCCCCAATCCACCAAGTCATGTCGAGATCGTAAATCATCTTTTGTCTTCCCCTTGACATTTAGAAGAACTGAAAGAAACATTTCACATATATTCTTTTCAATATGCATTACGTCTAAGCAATGACGTAGCAAATTGGTTGACCAATAAGGCAAATCAAAAAAGATACTCCTCTTCCTCCAATTGTAACAGGCTTCTGTGGAAACATTCTTTCTCTTTCCAGATTTCATTTGACCCTTCCCGAACGAAAAACTGAAATCTTTCAATTCATTAAGCACATCAGTTCCAGACATACGCTGAGGTGGATCATCGGTCTCTATAGTATTATCAAATCTTCGACGATTCATTCTATATGGATGATCCTTTGGCAAAAATCGTCGATGTCCCATAAAACTGAAACTACAACGATGTTTCAGTCTTCTGGATCGTGTATTCTTTATACAAACTGGACATGACAGTTTCCCCTTCGTGCTCCATCCAGACATCATTGCATAGGCCGGAAAATCATTGATTGTCCACATAAGCGCAGCGCGCATCTGAAATATGTCTTTCGAACATGCATCGTATGTGTGCACACCCACATCCCAAAGAAGCTTCAACTCTTTTATTAAAGCTTGCATGTATACATCAATATCAATGTCAGGATCAGAAGGACCAGATATGAGTATACTCATGAAAGTGAAAGGTTTTTTCATACACAACCATGGGGGAAGATTATAAATGTGTATAAAAACTGGCCATGTGCTGTGCGAAGTAAGCATCTGCCCAAACGGATTAAAACCGTCGCATGAAAGACCCAGCCTCACATTACGCACGTCAGCTGCAAAATCAGGATGTCGAGCATCAAATCTCTTCCATGCAAATCCATCTGCAGGATGAACCAACTCATCATCAGTCTTCTTTCTCTCGGTATCATGCCATCTCATTTTTATTGATATGTCATCAGACATAAAAAGATTCTGGAGTCTGGGGATCAATGGAAAGTGCCACATTACTTTCTGTGGAACGCGGGATGGTGTTCCATCAGATTTTGACTTCCAGTGGGATGTGCCACATTTTATACAATCATTTCGTTCAGCGGTTTCCTCCCAGAATAAACTGCAATCTTTCGGGCAAGCATGAATTTTGTTTCTTGAAAATCCAAGTTCCTCAACTAACTTCCATGCCATATAGTGGTTTGAGGGAATATCTGCATCATCTGGAAGTAAATCCTTCAAGAGGGTAAGAATGTAATCGATTGCTGTATTAGAAATCCCATACATAGTTTTCCCATGAAATAATCGGATTAAAAATTCCAGCTTTTTCATTTTATCGCATTGCCGATATACTGGAGTCGTGGCAGCATCATTCAATTTTTTCACCCTATCAATATCATCATTTTCACTAGATGCATCAGCTGTCCTCATATCGAAGTCTTCTTGAGTCGAAATCCTTTCTTTTTCATGATGACGAATAAACAGAAACCGATCATCTAACAAATTCTCCATTCCAGTCTTTTCATTTCGATCATCACCAATTTGAGATTTCGTTTTCTCCCCATTGTGATACCACAGAAAGTAGTTTGCTTGAAACACATTTTTGGTTATGTGGTAGATGACTTCTTCACGGCTCAACCAAGGTCTACCAACACAATTGGAACATGGGCAGTGTATGCGACCACTATCTGAAGCATTGTGAAATGCAAAATCTATAAAGCTCTCCAAATTGTTTTGAAAATCATCTGAGATCCGATCGGTTTCATACATCCAACTTCTGTCCATTCTGTAAAAAGAATTTATATAAGTCATTTTGTCATAAACAATTCAATAGGCATTAACTATAATAGAATATACATTTAAGTAAACACTAAAGGAAGAAAATAATCAAGGTATCAACTACACATGTCAAAAAAACATACAAATGTGTTATTGAAAAAATGTAAAACCAACAAGAACTTAATGTGTTATATCACATAACAGCATGACTCATCCCATAACCATATTAGTAGGGTATCATGAACATGAATAACATCAACCTTGTGCCATCCTCCTACCCTACATGACCCCAACCACATGCCACATCTTATTATAGCCTTATCACATCACACCTCACCGAAAAACACTAGGGAAATCATAGTACATCTCACCTGAAGACACATGGACAATCACATCGCATCTTGCCTAAAAACACATGGTCAATCACTTTTGAAGGAAGAGTAGGGAAGACATGGTAGCTATCCAAACATATAACCACCATCCTAGATATTAGAAAAAATACCCATAACTCAAAACCTCTGATCGTTGGTAAGTTTATCCAACTCTGGTTGGGAATGTGTAGAAATAACATAAAAATACATGATATATAGATAGCACAAAATACTCAACCTATGGGTTCACATTAACTACATAATCACACACTTCACTACTACCATAAAACACATAAACCACACCACCACCACACAAGACGCATATCATTGGAATATAATTCTACTTTCAATAAGTCTATCTATGGAATTATCATAAGAATCCATGTATCAATTGGAATATAATTCTACATTCAATAAGTCTATCTATGGAATTATCATAAGAATCCATGTATCAATTGGAATATAATTCTACATTCAATAAGTCTATCTATGGAATCCCTCCCTTGGATCCATGTATCACCCATGGCTTAATCAATATTCAAAGAAATGAGTCTATCCGTGGAATTCCACTGTGAATCCATTTATCACATAAAGCGTATAAGTTAATAGAAACAAGATTATATACCTGGCATCCTAATAGAATCCATGTATCACTATTTACTATTAATCATTTAATGAATTCCATTTCATTTAAACAATTCATTAAACATACCAAGGTCAAAAACTAAGGTATTTAATACAACTCACCTCAAAATGGCGACTCAATCAAATAATAACCTGAAAAGAATGAAGCTTCATTTACTCATGTTGTAATGACAAGATAATGAGATTCCCTTGCTTAATCAATCAATTCCATATCATGGTCTCAACATAACTCATAATGGCTAGCAATTCAATGAAAATTCAAGCACTTACATGGGAATTTTTAATAGAACACTCCTAACAAGACTATAAAGATATCACATGCATTAGTTATAATATATCTAACATGGTAACATAAAATATAAGATAAATTCAATCCAATTTCATAGATTCATAGCATAGTCTCTACTTTACTCACATTGGCAAGGCAATACAATTAAAACATGTGTTAAAAAATAATTGGCATTCATGTGTTAAAATGGGAATGCAAACCATAAAATACCCTTAATTAATTTAATTTACAATTCAATTCAGAAATCGAACAATCAATTCCATTTATATAACCTTTCACAAATGACATCCCATGTTCAAGGGGTAAAATCCAAAAAGGAATTTTCAAGAAAACTCACCCTTAGGCTGGTCCGGACGGCAGTAGCACCAAAATCACCTAAACTGATGGGAAAAATGAAAATAGGTTTAAATACTATCCAAACATTTGAATACATTTTCAGTTAAGAAGAATAATAACCTGAATAAGAGCTGGAAAATTGAAGGCCGGCCGTACCTCCAAAATCGCCTAAATCCGCTGCTGCTCCCGTTTTAGGGTTGTGTATCGCGAATTGGGGAGAGAACAGGCGGCTGGGAATTTAGGGAGGACCTTTGCCAACGGTTCTTAAAAACCGTTGGCATATGTCTATCTATCCCAACGGTTCTACAGAACCGTTGGGATAAACCTGCTAAAACCTCATCTATGCCAATGGTTCATGAGAACCGTTGGTAAAAAACCATCTATCCCAACGGTTCTCATGAACCGTTGGGAAAAAGCTCCCTGGAAACCTCTATGCCAACGGTTCTAATGAACCGTTGGTAAAAACCTCCTTCCCCAACGGTTTCGAAGAACCGTTGGTATCTAACCGTGGGGAAAGGCCAGCATTCCAGTAGTGACCTTTTCTTTTATTAAACCGATGGCCTCTTGAATCATCATTGTTTTATGACACTAAGGCCCTTAGATTTCTTTTGATCATTCACATGTTTGTGATTGATGACCTCAATTACTTCATATAAATATTAACACATTACCTCAAAGTCCTTATTTTCACTTTAAACCAATATTCCCCCATGTGGAACCCTATTTATGAGTTACTTTTTGAATCTATCGTGTATCTAAATTTTCATTTTTTATGTAATTTTTAGCATTCATTTTTAGAATGTGGGTTTCTATGAAAGGAGCTTCCACGTATTAATCCTTTGATAAGTAAGTGAATTTCAAGGACATTTTTTTTAATGAGGGTACAATGTAACACCCTAAGATTTTGTAAAATGTTTTTTTGAATTAATATAATCTTTTTGATATTTTTCATTTAATGCAACATTAAAAATATGATATTTTATATTAAATCACTATATTCATATTTTTTTATATTCAACACAAATATAATCATGCACTACATGAAAAAAAATTAATTTTTCTCTACATAGAACAACGACTTTGGATTACATTACACCCAATATTTCCTTTCTTTAATGTCTTGCATAACAGGAAATACTGTGTATTACTAAAAAATAATATACTTTTAGAAACAAAATTACTCAATAAAATAAGATATAACATAGCAATTATATTGGTGGTTAGTAATAAAATTAAATGGAGAATTATTATAAATTGTTTAATTTATTTGTTTTAACTTTATAAGAAATGAATATATGAACCAATTGAATATAAAGGAAGTGTTTTTACAAAAACTAATTTTACACTCACAAAATAATTTTAACCTAATAAAGTGGACTAATTAATATTGGTGAATTATATCAATGGAATATTTATTTTATATATTCAATATTTTTTTTAACATTAATTGATTATATTTTATAGCCATAAGATTGGAAAAAACCTAATATTATAGATAAAAATCTATATTTTCATTAAAATAAATTTTACGACATTTTAATAGACAACATATTAAGAATATAAATATTTAAAATTTAAAATATTTTGTATTTAAAAATAATATTATTTATTAAATTTATAACATAAATATTAGGTTAGGTAGTTTTTAAAAAATTTCGATGAAGTTTTATTTTCTGATGAAAAGAAAAAATATTATATTTTAATTCAAAACTAATTTTTCATATAATTTATTTATAAGTTAAAATTATATTTATAATTTTTTTAATTTATAATTATTATAATTATACTTTTATTAATCTATTTTAAGTCATTTATATCAATTTCACTTTGAAATTAGATTTAAGAACATTGTAATTTTTTAAACATTTTTACATGCATTGTCATCAAGCATGTGGGGTTATTTTTAAATTTATTTATTCAACTTTTTTTATTTGAATTTGGAAAATTTTATTCCATATTTGTAATAATAAAAAATTTTAATTTATAATAATTTTATCATAATTTTTGAAAAAATATTAGTAAATGTAATTAAAATTAATGTCAAAGATTAAGAGAGAAACTAGCATAACAAGGAACTAAACCTTTAGATTAAGGGCCAATTTGACCAAGAAAATTGTACATAAACCATTTTTTATTAATATTTTGTATCTTATAGTATCGTTTCATGAAATTATATAGTTATTGGATCCTTTTTTCTAATGAAAAATGAGGTTGGAATTCCCCCTTCATAAATTTACAAGAATGATACTCCTCCTCCACTATAAAAAATCACTCACCCCTCCCACTTATTAAAACCTATCACGAAACATTGTATAAATCAATATATGATCATAAATATAGTCAAAATCCCTACCCTAATTGTAGAATCCATACCTTGGGCAGAAATACGTCCATGGATCCCCTTTAGTGCAAACAAATAGAAGTTATCCAAATAAGAGGTAACATCCTTCCTCATACTCCATTCTTTTATTCTCTTTTCCAACCACATAAATTATTATCATTACAGGATTATATAAAAATATATTATATTAAATATACTGATATTTTATCATTATAATTGTTTTAACTTCACTTACAAACACTTCCATCAAATTGTTAACGATCATGTTGTTCTTGTGTTTGACCAACTGCGGTCTGACAAAACAATGTAGTTCATTTTTCCTTTACTATATCTCATGGTTAGGAATTATAAAATAAATTGTATTTTTTATGTTTTATAATATATTTATGATTTCTATATAATTCATTAATTTTTAAATAAAACATACTATCATTCATTCTATTTTGTAGAATTATAATAATTTTATATGGGGAAGTCTGAACTACCGCCTCTCCAAAGTGATTTGATTCGTTAAAACCATACACGGAATATATTAGGGATGATTTTAGTGATTATATATAATATATATTAATAAAATAATTATAATATATATATATATATATATATATATGAAATTTACTTTCTTAATTTCAATACAACAATAAAACAGAAAAAAAATTTATGCATACAACCTACCGTCTCAATGAATTGTGTATTCCATTTCATTAATCAATACAATATAGAGTAGTATATTACCCATATAATAGATATAAATAATATTTATATCATTCATTAAATTTTGGAAATGCTTATATAACTATATATACACAAAATGTAACAAATTAAGGAAAATGTGAAAAACATAGCAAATATTTATTGAAAAGAAACCTTATCATGGAAGTGGTAATAAGAGGGTGATATAAAAAAATATATCATATAAGATATAAGAATGTGGTTTATTATATATATATATATAATAATATTATCTTTATTATACATTAGTTTTCACTGAGAACAAAAAGATTCAGTACATAAGGTATGATAATTTTATCTCACTTATTTATTTCCGTGAGATACATGACTTATTCACCTCTCATTTCATTAGTTTGGTGAGTACACTACCCATGGAATTATTAAATTTTTATTGTACACAATTTTATGGATATTTATATATTAATTGTTTGAAATTTATTTCATGTGGTTTATCTTTAAAAATTTACCAAATTTGTAATGTAATTTTTCTTCAAATTTAATTCATTGAGACACATGCCATGTTATGAAGATATATTTTTCTCTAAGGTCTATATAATTCCTTTAACCGGTTATATCATCAATATAACTATTTTATGACATATAATTATTAATTTATTTTTATTATATCCATATTTATTTAAATTATCCAATGTGGTTATAGTTTATAGCATCGATCTCATCATTTGTCAATATTGTTTATGATTATTCTTCCATAGATGAAATTTGTTGAATTTAAATTTGTTTTCAAAGAAAATGGTTTCATGAATTATTTGTGTTCAATAAATGTTTAAAAATATTTTTAAAGAATAAATTATGTGTTTTAAAAAGGTTTTTCAGATAATATGATTTAAATTTTTGATGATTTATTTATTAGGTTTCAAAGTATTTTAAAAGAAAAGGGTTTATAAATGTTTTAAAGCTTATTATTAATGTTTTAAAGTAAGATGTATTGAAAATATATGTCAGCTTATTGATAAATTTTCAATGTTATTTTAAAGGAAAAATGTTCTTCAAATGGTGATATGTTTTTAAAAAACATATCTAAAAAATAAAGGCAATTTTCCTCCTGAAAGTTCTTAAATGAAATAGTAAAGAATTATTTATAATAAATGGACTCCTGAAATAGTTTTATGAAAAGTGATTTTTAATGAAATGATATTTTCTATAATAAAATTTCAATTTGATCATTCAAAAACTTTATCACTCTATGATGACATAGATTCTGATTTTTTATTCTATATTGAGATATGATCCCACGATACCATACATTTTATTTTTTGAATGGATTATATTTAAATGTAATGATGTTTATGTCTACTATACCACATCCATGGGTAATATGATTTTGAAAAAAAAATTATTTTCAATGGATATTATTTCAGGGAGTAATTATAAAACATATCTATTTTTATATGTTATCATGTGATAAAATTATTGGGATTCCAATTTAATTTTATGGGCTACGATATGATGTTTAAAATACACATCTCATTTTATGGGACATGATATGATTAAAGTTTTATTATATTTTAGATCATGTATGAATTTTTTTATTATGTTATTGGTGGGACCAATATCTCCCTCTAATGAATTGGGTAATGATTTATATCTTATGTGATAATGACGGTAATCAAATATATTGGATTAGGCTACTGTAGGAATATGGGGAAACCAGATCCCTTACATGTAAAGGATATAAATTATGGATGGTGGTGTGCCCCATATAATAGGTTAGTTACCATGAAGATGAAATATAAGAAATATTGATCCTCTATGGGAAGATGCGAAAGCAAGATTCTTTATAGGATAATGGGGAAACTAATTCCCTTACCAGTAAGAGACCATGTCTGGGAATGGTGGTGCGTCCCTCCCATTAGTTGTAGTGTCCATGAAGACCCTTGATAAGTTTGATCAATGCATCATAAATTATATTAAATGATGATAAATGTTTATGTGTATCCCACAATTGTATCTCTTGCTCCTATGTTATTATTTACTAGCTTATTCTATTTATTCCCTTATGATTCATGACTTATGAACTGTTAACCTTTAGATCATGACTCATTTTTAAGATCAATGATATGTTGGGTATTATTTTAAAATAGTATAATAACATTATCATACCCTACATCTAACATTTATTCTTATATATATGTCCCTTATTTACCCTTATTGAGCATATGAGATCACCCTTCTTATATTTCCATTCCCATGTTATAAAGATATATTTTATTTATGATGGGTCTAAGAGGAGTGAAGGTCATGTAGAACCTAGTGGGTGATAATATATTTCACCCATGTATCAATTTTAAAATTTTCATGTTTCCAAATGAATTATACTAATACTGTCTTTGTATTATAATCCATGGATTCTTTATTTGGAATTATACCAATGGTTTAGTCATCATTTTGGAAACTAGGATGATAAGACATTAGTGTGATACATATTGATATATCTAAATATATATTTAGATATGACTCTATGGATATGTCTTTGGATAATGAAAATTGTAGGAAAATGTCATGAAATGTTGGTAAATGATAGACTGAGTTGTTTTCATACAATGCATCCCTTTATGGTTACTACTATTGTATGGGGTTATATCATAGATGTACCTAGGTGTAACAACTATTATATAGTGCATTAGGACTGAATAAAGAATAAATTGGTACATTACAACAGGCCATATAGATAACCAAGTATAAAACTCATGGGGGTGTGCTATGGGAATTCACAAACTATTCATGAACCATCATTAATGATTTTAAATTAATCCTTCCATGATTCATTTTGGATACACCAAAGGTTTCATGTATTAATGATTACAATTTCATTATTGATATATCTTGTATATATTATTACATGATTACGTTTTTTTCCTCTATGATAATTTTTTCTCACCATATTTTGTCTGGTTTTAGTCAATAATTGAAACTAGAATTAATGGGGTTAACACTGAATGTTTCAGATGTGAAAATTATGGAAATGTTAAACAATGATTTCCAAAGTGGAAATATCATGAATGGAATCGGAAAGGTTCACAGTTATTGGTTATACTACTTACAATAAAAACATTTGAAAGGTATGTGATGTTTGTATAGTATTGATTACACTAAATATATGAAATGCGATTAGATTAAGATAAAATAATATTAAGACCATATTCATATTTTACATTCTAGGAATTTGGTATTAATAAATACATGAATGAGGTCTGAGTAATGGTTTAAAATTTTTTGGATGAGTGAAGTGTCTTTGTTTTGGAATTGAAGGATTATGTTATATAAATCATGAAATATATAAGTATTTTCAGTATTTTTTCATTAAGGATATATTGAATTGTGATGAATACATTCAAAAGTGATATAATGGAGTGGTAATATTTTTATTAAGTGATGGTAACACATAATTCATTCAACATATAGATGAATTTTTTTTAGATTCGAAAAAGATATGGTTTTTATTAAGTAAATTGGATAGTATAAATGAAATTAGGACCAAATAATTCTATGTTTAAAAAATATGACTATTTCATCATTCATGAAGATTAAAACATCTTGTATTTATAGAATATATACAACAGTCTTTGGTAAAAGTTACCATATATTTTTTTTAAAGTAATTTATGGTAATTATATTTATTACCTTATTTCAAGTGAATTTTATGATCACAGTACTCACATGATTGAAATGAGACATCCAAGAGATACTTTTTAATATATATGGGTCAATTTTATGATTATTTTGTTACATTATTTATAAGTTTTTGGATTTTAAATGTTTGGATAGGTTATATGGTTAGTAATTCAGGTAAATTTTCAGTAAAACTTCAGTTCAAGAATTTATGTATTCAGGTTGTATTGAAAACATTAGTTAATATTATATTTAGTTATTAAACTTGTTTCAAGGACTTATGTCATATATATTTTAGAAAATATATAAATATGGTTTCAGAAAAAGACTAACTATATGTTAGGTGACAACCCATAATTTTTTGTAATGATGTGGGTCATGAACCTATCATTATTAGATGATAAGGGTTTCACTCCTACAACAAGCCTATGCGATGTCCTGGTTAATATGCTATTCTTTTTAAGTTATTTAATTTGAGGAATACTTATTAATGATGACCCAATCGTGTTAATTTCTAGGTTTAGAGATTAATGTGTCAACCATAATGTCCTTGGTTAATAATTAGA
The DNA here is from genome assembly GCA_963277665.1 of Viscum album. Taxonomy (NCBI): domain Eukaryota; kingdom Viridiplantae; phylum Streptophyta; class Magnoliopsida; order Santalales; family Viscaceae; genus Viscum; species Viscum album. Next base: position 471,222,684 of record OY728141.1, on the reverse strand, counting down.
GATAAATTGTTATACTTATCACTCTTTGATAGTCCTTACTATCCATTAAAAGTACAATTTGGTGCTTCAGGTAGCTAAGTTAAAATTTGGGCAACCATTTCTTGAAGTAATGGATTAATTATAATTTAATAAAACCACATCCAATGGATGAAATTAAATTTAAAAATATATATAATGTATGTCTATTTTTATATATTATGAGTCAATAAAATAATTACTCAACATTAAGAAAATGATCAAAAAATGTTGTCATAATACATTAATTTTTGTTGAAAATATAGCCTTATAAATCATCAAGGATTTCTCAGTATGAGGCTCTCATCATTCCTTTAATGATTAAAATGATTTTGATTGGTGACCCATATCACTCCCTATAATTTTTTTCTAATTTCCGCTTAAGTCCATATTTTCACGTACAACTAATATCCCCTCATGAGGAAACCTAGTAATGTGATACTTTGGGTAACTATCAAGCTCCTCACTTTTCCTTTTTAAAGGAATATTTAGCATTTATTTTTATGATAAGGGTTTCTATGAAAGTAAAATTCATGTATTAAACCTTTGATACATAAAAAATTTCAATTGAAAACATAATATTATTTGTGGTCGATTGTAACACCCCGAGAATTTGTGATATGTTTTTTTATAATTTGTTTACTTTTTTTAATATTTATCCTTTTGTGGAATGCAGAATATAATTTATTTTAAATTAAAATAACCATGTTTAGATTGATTTATATGAAACACCAAGTAAATCATGAACTATATGCAACCTATGTTTTATCTTTCTTTAGAGGTACCACTAATGTTAGCATACATTTCCTGCAAGACTGACTATCCATGATGGATTGTGTAACATGCAAGACCGAGTAATACTGAATAATAATATATTATTTTAAATATTATTATTTAATATAACAACATATAATATAGTTCTTACATTGTAGATATTAAATATAATTAAATAACTTATGCAAATACATGATTTAATTCATTTGTAATAGATTAATTATAAGTGAATATAAGAACCAATTGAATATAATGCAGATGTTTTTATAATAACTAATTTTCTACTCAGAAAATAATTATATCCTAATAAATTAAAATAATTACTATTGGTGAATTATATTAGTGAAATATATATTTAATATATTCAATCAAATATTTTTTACATTCATCAAATATATTTGACAAGAATATGATAGAAATAGACACAATATTACACATAAAAACATATTTTTTTTATTAAAATTAGTTTTAAATCCTTTTAATAGAGAACCCATTTTAAATATTTTTTAAAATTTTAAAAATATTAAATATAAAAATAAACTTCTATTTTTAATGATAAATATAAAAATTAGGTCTGGTTAATGTTTGGGAATTTTTCTGTGTAGTTTCATTTTTTGATGTACAGTGAAAAATAAAAACTTTTAATTCAAAACTGGTTTTTCATCTAAATTATTTATAAAGTAAAATGATATTTATGAATTATTTTAAAGAATGATTTTATTTATTATTAATAAATATATCAAATTTATTTTATTGTATCAATTTCACTTTGAAATTAGATATACAATCTTATCAAATATCTGAACATTTTTAAAATAAAAACGGCATTGTCCCCCCCCCCATGTGGGGTTAATTTTTAATTAATTTCCTAAAATCTTTTGATTTAAATTTAGAAATAGAGATAAATTTTTTGAATCAAAATAATTTCAGATTTATAATAATGTAAATATATTTTTTACAAAAAATATTAGTGAATGTAATAAAAAGCAAATACAATGATTAAGAGGAAAATAGCTATACAATAGACTAAACCATAAAAATAAGGGACAAAATGAACAAGAAACGTGTAAAAATAAACTATATGGACACATATATACCATATCATTAATTTTATTTAATTTTTACAATTATTGGATCCACTTTTGATAGGAAAACGTGGGTCAAATTCCCTCTACAAAAAATTATAATAATGTCACTCCTCCTCCCCTATAAAAAGGCACTCGACCTACAACTTATTCAAACCTATAATTCCAAATTGGAATGATGAATATATACCAACATATCTCCTAAAAATACGTCCCTTATTATCTGATTCCTACTCTTGGGAAAAAATCCATCCAAGGATATTATTTTGTGAAAACCAAATGGAGTTACCCGAATAAGAGGTAGCATCCATTCTCATTCTCCTTTCATTATTTTTTTTCTCCATCACCTAAATTTTTCATATTATATAATAAAAAAATTATATTAAATATAATGATATATTTTTATTCTAAGGGTTATACCTACACTTAAACAAACTTCCATCTAATGGGTAATGAACTTATCGTTCTTGTATATAGCGAACTACCCCCTCACGAATCGATGTTGTTCATTTTTCCATCAACACCTCCCATGCTTGGACATTATGATAAAAACTATATTTTTATATGTTATATATGTTATTTATGATTTATATTTTCTTAATTAAATATTATATAATGCATACCTTCAGGATTTCCATTTTTATGTAATTAATATAAATTTGTTTGGGGATGTTTGAACAATTGCCTCCTCACAGTGATGTGATTTGTTCACAATAAACATTGAATGTATTAAAGATGTATTTAGTGAAAATATAATATATATATATTAAATAATTATTATTCCTGAATTATAATATATATATACATATATTTCATCTACTTTCTTACTTTAAATACGATAATAAAATAGAAATAGTGGTCATGTGTACCAACAGCCTAATGTATCCATGAACTGTGTTTTCCCTTTCATATATTTATATTTTTTAAATAATTATATTAAAAATATAAAAATATAAAATATATTTATATAATCATATTCATTCTGTAACTCATGACATGTATAATGACAAAAAATGTAACAAATTAAGGCATATGCGAAAAACAATGTGGATGTTACCCGAAACATAACCTTAATATGGAAGTTATAATAAGTGGTTGATATAAATACATATATGGAATTTAATATATGAATATGGTAATTTGGTAGATGTATAATAAACTTATATTTATTATAAATGAGTTTTGAATGAGTACAATGAGATTCAATACATAATGTATGGGAATTGCATCAAACATTTTTTATTTCCATGAGATACATGCCTTATTTACCAATCATTTCATTTTTTGGCGTTTTTATAACACAAATTGATGTTTTATATGATTATTGTACTTAAATTTATGGGTATTTATATATGAATTTGATTATTTTTATTTCATGTGGTTAATGTTTCAATATATAACAAATAGGTTAAGTAACATTGTCTCAATTTTCTTACATTAAGACATGTGTCATGTTTTGAACCTAAATTTTTATAGGTTGTTTATATAATTAAATTATCATGTTATATCATATAAATATATTTTTTCATGATATTTAAATCATTATGTAATGTTATTCTTTCTATTATGATTAATTATTACAAAATTTGTAACGATTTTTATCTTCAACCACATAATTTATAGATATTGTTTATGACTACGCTTCCATTAATGAAATATTATGATTAATCTCTCAATAACTCTAATGAATTTTCATACCCTCTAGAAATTATTTTTATATCCATTTAATGGTACCATTTTTCTACTCTTTGGTACTTAGTATAATCAATAAATTTGTTTTATGAAAATATGACTTAATTTATTCTTTGGTCAGAAATGTTTGTTTTTTTTAAATTTGTTCTGAAAAATGTTTTAAGACTACCAAATTAGGTTTAAATGAAATTTTTACCCTTGTTTTTCGTTTTACGAAACATTTTAAAAATATAATATTCTTGTTGTTATCTAGTCAAGGAACTTATCTGAACATTTATGGTAAAAATTTAATGTTAAGCATATAAAGGCATAACCATCGTCATGATCATTATTTCCAAGAATCCACATTTATATGATTACAATGTTATTTTTAAAGAAACTCTTTGCCTTATATACTGTAATTTTTTGAATTTATCGACATTCTAAAGGAAATTTCGTTTCAAAAATTCATTATGTTTACAATGTATTTTAAATTGTTCTCAATGATATAATTATATGTTTTAAAATGGTTATTCACACAGAAAAGGATGTCAATTATTTCAACATTTACTAAATTTTTTTTAACAAATTCCCAAATTAAATGGTTTTAAATTGTTGCATGATTATTTTATATGTTTTATGGATGAATTTAAAAAAAATCAGCTTCATTATATGTTTTGAAAGTTATATTCAAGGAAAAATAGTTTCCAAAAGGATTTATGTTTTAAGAATAATATCTAAAAGAATAAATAAAATTTTTCGCAAAAAATTAAATTAAATTGTAAATACTTTTTTCTAAGAAATTTTTTTTTGAAATGGTTTAAGGAAAAATTATTTTCAAAGAATGTTAATTTTACTTAGGAAATATTTTGTGTGATATTTCAAAAATCTTCTCTATATAGTATTAAATAGGTTTTGATTAATTATTTTTTAAGTGCTATGATCCAATAAAAAATTCATATTTTTTCTTGAATGGTTCATGTTTTAATGGTATTATGTTTTTGTAACCCATTCCTCTTTCATTGGTTATATTCTTCAAAAACACCTTTCTTTTCACAGATTATAGTTTGATGAAATGACAATGAAACTTATATCTTTTCTATTGGTTATGAGGTGTTAAAATGTTTATGATACCAATTTAATTTCATTAGTTATGATATTTTTTATAAGAAACATTCCTCTTTTTATTGGTCATGATATAAATAATGTTTTATTATTTTGTGGAAAAAGTATGAATAGTTTAATAATGTGATGGGTGGGACCTATATCTCCCTCCAATTCATTGTTTTAATATTTATATCTCAAGAGATAAGGATGGGAATCAATTATTCGGGGTTGATACACTATGGAAAGATAGTGAAAACCGATCCCATTTAAGTATTGGACTATGACTGGGGATGGGGGTGTGTCCTGCCTAGTAGGTGTAGTCACTATGCAGAATGAATATGGGAAATTCTGATCCACTATGGGAATATAGTTAAACATCATCCACTATGGAAATATGGTGAAACTCAACCAATTATTAGAATATCATGAAACCAAATCCCTTACAAGGAAAGTACTGTGACTAGGGATGGATATGTGTCACACCCAAATGTTTTAGAATCTATCAAGTGCCTTTATAAGATTGAGGAATGTGTCTTTATTTAAAAATAATGTTGTTACATGTTTATGTGTATACCACAATTCCATTTCTTACTCTTATGTTATGATTTCATGGTATACAGTCATGATTCCCTTATGGTTCATGCCTTATAAACTACTAACCATTATACCATGATTCATGTTTTTGATATTTCAAATGCAGAGACTAATATTATAATGTCATGATCACTTTATCATACACTTATTCTCATGTTTGTTTTTACATATCTTCGTTGTTTACCCTTGGTGAGCATCTAACCTACCAAATTATATGTTTCCTTTCCCATGTTATGAAGATATATTTTATTTGTGATGGGTCTTAGATGGGTGATATTATTGGAGAAAATAGTGTGAGATAATACATTTCACTAATATACTAGTGTTTACATTTCCATTTTCCAAAGGCACTAATATTCTCTTTGGGTATCTATTTGTGTATTGTGTTATGTCTTGTTAAAAATGATGTAATATCCATTTATGTTAATCCTGAGTTGTTATAAAATATATGGAATGAATTTTTTGTCTTCTCACACTTGGGTATAGATATGTAAGGCATTTTATAAATCCATAATTGGCAACATACTAGTACCTCAAGTTCGGAAGTGCATCCTTATAGGGTATCCTTTGGAAAATGGGTTTATTGTCTACACAACCCCTAAGATAGGAAATAATCTATCTCATGACATGTTTTCATTCTAGAGGTCAAGAACATATTATGATTTTATAGTCACAAAAAGATTGACTTTAATAAATTTGAAGCTCTAGTTATAAATTAATTAATATAGGAATTGATTACATATATCCCCATTGATGAAATTGTTCATGAAACTCATGTTCTACATAGGATCTATAAGGATGATAAATATCAGGAAATATATGATTTTCTAGTAACTAAATATAGTGAATCATTATATTTTTAATAAAATAAATCTTTCTCATTACAATGAGTATAGAGCTCAGATACTTCAAGATAGCAAGAATGAATTAATAAAAAGATATATATTCGGTATCAAAACCATTTTTTTCATTTCATTTTATCCCATAGTTGATGTGAATAATGTTTAGTCTAAATGAGTATTAAATTTAAAACAAGATATGGGAGGTAAATTAAATTCATATAGGGCATGACTTGTTGATAAAAGGGATTAAATAGAATCAAGTTACTACTTATAATGAATAATTTTCTCCAGTAAATATGTTTTAATCCTTCGGAATTATATGTTCTATAATATCTTACAATGACTATTAAATTTGGAATATTGATGTAAAAATCGTTTTGAGTAGCATAAACCTTTAAGAATATGTTCATGTAACACAACAAAAATAATTTTTAACTACAAAAAATGAAAGGAATATCTTCAAGTTTTAGATATCCACTAATTTATTGAATCAATCGTATGGGTTATGGAAAATTAAATTTCAGGAAGATATAAAATATTTTGGTTTCCATAAGACAAAATCCAAGACATGATTTTATGTGATGTTTATTGGGAGTGTCTAAAATATCTTAATAAAATATGTTTTTGACATACTAGTTAGTTTAAATGAGTATTTTGTTAGGATTCGATGTGGATATGGGATGGGTTCCCCCTTCATGGTTTGATGGAGGAGTGATTTAAGGCTTCACCCAATCACATGTATCAGCTTTTTCATCTATTTCTTCTTCCCTATAAATTCCCAATAGTTCCCTCATAGAGTGTTTGGTATAGAACTATTTTCCAAAGTCTAAGGTCATTTATGTTTTCAGTCCTAGTGACTACTGGGGACTCGCATTGGTCAAAATTATGGAAGGTTCAGTTCATCACACATTCTATTGGGGAATAAATTCCTACTACGTGAATCTACTATAGATTAAAAATATGTTTATGAATCTCTTCATAATCCTGATATGGTATTAGTTATCATAATGAAATAATAATAATTTAATTAAATTTTAAATTAATAATATTGTGATATATTTTGTGAATCCACCTGCATGTATCTGAGTTTTTTCATCATTTTCTAGTACCAGGTGGTTGATTATATACTACATCCATGTAACCCAGTGCTTCGGAATATTCATCCACGTAAGGAGGTGATTAGTATTCTGATGAGGGGATTGATCCATTATGAGGCATCATGCGTATCATGATTATTATAGGAATCAAAACCCATGTACTTCATTAGTCCCATGTAGTTTAGTTTCAGGCAGAAAGGACATATGTTTGGGTATTGAGATACCAAATATTTGACCTAAAACTCTATGATAGTGTCCTACATATCTCGAGTATTGAAAGAATCATAGTTTTTATTGTATCTAGATTGGGATGAATTTCTTATAATCCCCGGATAATATCTATATTACCAAAAACATTTGATGTTATTCAATGGTAATCATTAAAGTCTATCTCGGGGAAATATTATCTAACTAGAGTTTTTCTTAATCCAGTTTCCAAGGTTTTTACTAAACTTCATCTGATTCCAACTGTAAAGTCTTGACCCTAGTTATCAAGAGTAGGTGCATTATTACATAACATTGGCATCATCATAAGAGATCATGTCCTGAATGACCAAAAAATTTAGTAGCCATGGAATTACTAAATACGTTCATAGGTTTTAAATTACATTATGAAATGAAAAAGTGACATTGTTTCTCCTTTGAAAAAACCCATATCCCTTGGCCTATCCCTGTAGGCTAGTCATAATATACTTCATCATATCTTTAGAAAAATTAATCATAATAATGTGGTGATCTGATATGCTCAGTAAGGATAAAAATATAGTCGACACTATCATAAATCTGCCTAAACAGTTATGGAAACTTATAATACTAAAGCAAAAGCCTTTTAAATGTAATCTTCAGCATAATATGGAAAAGATAATTAAAATAATGACATTTACTTATTCACGTGGATATTATACTAGTTGAATAATAACATGTAATATCAATAGCTAATCTCAAAATGATATAATGCATAATGCCAGACATCATAACCACATAGTCAAGGCCTCATTCCAAGAATCTAAATAAAAATATTGTCAAGGCCTTGTGCCAAGTCACTAGTTTGTCTAATAGGACATACTGATGCATCAAGAGGCTATAGTGGGCACCGCTAGTCACTTGCTATGTCCAATCAATTCCTCATATGTAAACGGGTGAAATATAACATATACATTCATATTAAACTAAGATTGGAAATGTAAATAAATTAACCATATATCATGAATGACATAAAAATAGCACATATATAGTAAAAATTATAATAAAACTATAAATACAAAATGGATTATATTATCATAATAAACCAACTTCAATTAAACATAAAATCTAACAATAGATGTTGACATAGACGAAGTCAATAAAAAAACTATTTGAAAAAATATATAATTCTACATTGAAATCATTTAAAAGTCATATAATTATAAAAGAAAACATTTATTTTTAAAATATTCAAATAAACTTGTAAGGAAAGCTTCGAAGGTGATATAACGACAAAAAATAGCTTCACTCTCAATATAAGTTGAAAAACATAGTTTTCTTAATTTTTCGAAAAGGTCATAAAGTACCTTGTTTGGAAAATGATAGAAAGATTCCATTAATTTTTTTATAAAAATTAAAAGAAGGGTATAAATGACTTTTACCCATAGTCTTTGAAATAGTAAAAAAATTGAAATACATTTTTATGAAACTAGAATGTGGATGATAAAGAAGTCATAGTAGTTATTTACGTATACACAACACGGATAATAAAAAGATTATAAAATTAACCCTTACAATGTACTTTTCCTTAGTTGAGGGTATGATAACCTCTTTTATAATGGTTAAATATTTTTTATTAAATTATACAAGTACCACATAAAAAAATATTATATCATATATGATCCTCTAATATTGCTTTTATTATAATATTTAAGTAGTATCTTTGTTTTGGGTGTTAACTGATTCATTTTCCTTTATATGTTTTTTATGTAAGTCTTGTTTTTTCTGGATAAGATAAATTTGATTAATATAATGAATTTTATTATGTTCTTAAACATTATATTTTAATAATAAAATGAATATTATTTTTGAATGGAAATTATGGGGAATGAAATCTCATCGTATCGTGGATACGGTAAGCCATACGTACGCACGACCAACAATATAATTCTATTGATGGTGAAATGATTTGTAATTGGATGGAATAATATATATAAAAAATTATTAAAATTTTATATTTATTATTTACATCAATTATTCTCATAATTATTCCCATCCAAATAAATATGTTTTGAAAAACTAACTACACCAGGACGTGGAGACCATAAGCCGTACGTACGCACGTATGGTGACATTGTCATTCGTAGGATGGATAGAATAATTAATATGGTTGAACCATATTTATAATAAAATCTCTGTATGTAGAAGGTATGATAGCTATTGTTTTAGTATGATATAAACAAAGAAAGTGAATGTAGAAGAATAAAAGTGCTTTGAAAGAAGTGATAAAATAATTACCTCTTCTTCGGGTGCTACTTTTAATTTGAACAATGGGGCTCCATAGGTTGGATTAATGATCAATGTATGGAATCAAGATTGGATTTATGGGATTTTGGAGAATATTTTAGTAGGTTTTGGGCGATCTAAATGGATTTGGAGGTGTGAATTTAAGATAAGGGGAAGTACCCTTTTATAAGTGAGGTGAAGGGCACTTTTGGAAGAGCTTGAAATTTTAATTTATCATAAATTTATTTTCCATTTCTAGTAACTCCAAATAGCTTTATATCAAAGATACAGTGTAGATGATTTTAAAAACTGACAATCAATAGGTTTTATACAAGTTTAGGTCACCATATTAACCTTATATTTTATATGTAACTCTTAGTTAAATAGTTTAACTTTTACCTTGTCTTCAAGATTTTTTATTCTACATGGTTAATATAGTTACTATAAAATTACAAGAGATATTCAAGTGGTTCATTAATGAAATATATGGAATTATGTACATAATTTGAAAGAATATTATATTTTTATGACAATTATATCATTTAATAAAATAGTATTTGTTTTAAAAACTCAATTAAGTCGATTTTGAAACTATTTAATATTTGGTTTTTGTGAAAGTCATCACAATTTGATTACATCGAAAAAAATACATTGAATCAATAATAACATGTCATATTAAACTAATTTTTTTTGGATGTCATGAAAAGTTTTAATTTACATTTATTTTAATATTTATAATATCAATTAATATAAACATTAATTAATTAGGAAATTACTACATCATCATTGTGTCATAAATAAATATAATTATTTAATGTCCAAAAATTATACATAAAATTATATGATGTAAGAAATACTTTTATATTTCTAATTAATATTTATAGTCTAATTTATCTTATGTATAACCCTATATTAAAAATGGTTTTGTTATGAAAATTTGAATTCAACACTTTTAACTATTCTTTAAATAAAATATAATAAATGTTTTAATCTAATCCATGTAGACCAAAAAGGACTATATCTTTGTCATAAATTTTATTTTGGTCTTAATACACTTATCTAATAGAATTGGGACATGTTTTGGGGTAACTTTATATTTTTATAATTTTGTTTTTACCTTTAATTACCCTATTTAATTTTCACCATGGTAAATAAAATTCAAAAGTTACTATTCACCGAAATTTATTTTCATCCTATTGAACAAAATTTTATATACTTATGACCACCATGATTGTTAGATTTTTGAAATTAAATTCATAGAAGCGGTAAAATTTCATTTTATGGAAATTTGCAAATGGGCCAAGAAAGTTTGTAAAAGACATTAAAAAGTTCAATAAAATATTATATATCTATTCTTATTAAAAATGACTCTAATGAATTACATTTGACTAATATTGGTATTATTTATCAATTTTTAATTTAAAAGAAATTTAATTTAAAAATAATTGTATAAAATAAAAGTCGGTTTTAAACAATAATGTATTGTTTTTCACTATTCAACAAACATTGTATGTTTCCAGAAAAATACCAAAAATTCACCCTAAGCTAATTTTGATATTCTGAATCCAAAAACAAAGTCCATTTTGAAAAATAAAATTTCAAAAATTTCAAAGATATGGTATTACTATTCATAATTTCTTTTTAAACAGCTATATTGATTGGTCATGGTGTGCTAGAACTCAAATTTGCATACTACGGAAACTATTTTATTATTCAAAGAGAAAAGTATCGTGGAAGATGGGGGTGTTACAACATTTCTCCACTGTGTCACATTATCTCTAAAGGGGATCACGCGGATGGTCATCTACTTAAATTTATTCCAACAAACTTTTATGGGACTAATCGAACATCTGATAAAGATGTATATATGTACAGTTAAACAATAGGATAGTCAACCACCAATCAATCATTTGGATGGAATTTAAGCTGAGACATTTGATTGGGGGGAGGATATGGACTGTACTAGGGATGGACCTTCTAAAAACAATATATTATTTCATAATTTCCTATGGACATGATGAAAATAAGAATGTATTGGGTTGTCTGGATATCATAGATAGTGACCTATTGCAACAAGCATATGATGGTGGAGATGCTTAGTCATTGGATCATGGATATATACACATTACATATTACACATGTTGAGGTCGGTATCAGTTTTTCGGACATAGAATAGATCGGTGGTGAACCTATCATTGATGGTATTTACGAAAAAAAATACATCCTCCTCAATCCTCTTGGGATGATGGGATGATGACACATCCTTTAACCTGGGATTTGAATAAACTATCTTGTAAGACCCATAAAAAAGGGTTCTTCATAGGGTGAAAATCCCTTTCAAAACATTGGTATTGTACTTCATTAAGTAGTCTGGCACTGAGCTAGAGGTCAGAAATCCAAAAGCATGACTTATTAAAGATTTTCATTGTGTGCTAGGTACTTATTATCCTATATTTGAAAGCGAGAAATTTAGAGATTACGGATGGGATGGATTCCCTAGCATTGATCAGTTGGTCCAAATAGCTATTTTTTATCCGTGTACCTATTTGGTAATTTACATCTGAAGAAGGATAAAGGCGTAGATATGATCTCTAATTTCATGAAGGAACCTATGATGGTATTGGAGGAGCATGTTGGATTGGTGATCCCTAGGACAGAAAATCTTTAACACTTCCTATACCATGTTTATAAGGGATAATCCTCATATAGGATACTAGCCCCAATCCATATATTATCGGGATGGATGGGAAATCATCTGGGAAGTTATGAGTACCAAAAATTCAACAAATCCTTAATACCTTTTTTTATCGTAATTGAAATAAATTAATGGGGTAAGACCCATATTATTAAAAGATACAGACATCAAATATTATGTGAAATGTCATGAACATTTCACTTTCATGACCTATGGACTGGTGCAGACATATAGTTTTGTTGATAATGGAAAGGTTATACTTGAGGAATGTACTTATATGATGTCAATTCATGAGGGGGGTCTTTCTAATCATATCGATAGGGACCTCATTTGTGAGTGCTATGTACCATGCAAGTTTAGCTGCCAGTTTGTGTGCTTCCAATCATGGTTTCTTAGCATTGGACCCATTATAATAGAGGAACACACGATGTTGGCCTGCCAATTTTGTCTAATGTCTACCCAAGAAAAAACATTTTCAGAAATACTCTTTCCTCCCAATGATGCAGAAGTAGACCTATATCATGTTTATGTGGATTTTTGGATTCAATCATATCCTAAAGGGAAATTATCTAATTTGGTTAGTGAGACCAACTGTCCACTTTATATTGAAAAAAATCACAGAACTGGAATGAAGTTGGCTTATGAGAGGTAAGAATGCCTACTATCACCTCACAAGGAAACCAATCATTTACAATTCTCGATATAGGTATCTACTCTCGTGGCATCAAGGGATGTGTGTGAATTTATGATTCCTTTCATGTCACTTCAATGGATAATGTGAAAGGTGAAAAATTACAAATCCATTCCTTGGGGTATACTGGATTCCTCATAGGTTATTTGGGAGGGTTCTTCATATATCATTGCACCTCTCCACATTTGTCATGAACCAACCCAGGTCGACTCTGAACCAGTCAGCCGAGCCGATCTGTGACATGGCCTGAGAGGCGTTACCGATACTCCCTGGCTGGCGACAAGCATCGGGGCATCAACAGAGATCTTGGGAACTTTTTCTCCCAGTACAAATAAATAAAAAAGAAGAGTTAATACAGAGTAGCGTAGAATTTATAAACCAAGTAAAGTGACTAAATAAGAATGAAAGAAAATAAAACTAACCAAACTCGACGCCCAATCTAACTCAGTGTGACCTTGCGGGTCACTCTCTAACTCAATGATCATGTGTCGCCCAAGGAGAGCGCACTCAAGCTATAGACTTCACAAACACTAAAAACAGAATAGAACTATAGGCGTGAGTATTAAAACTCAGTAGGATAGCCCGATATCTATTCCCAATGCACATCCATTAAAATTAAGAAGCATCAATTCTATTATTGAACTAAAATGTATTAAAATATGAACTTATATAATTTTTATTTGAAATCAAAGTAAAAACCACTGCCCTTAGTCATTTGGAAAACCAGAACAAAAGGGTTTGGAACAAATTTTCTATTGAAAATATTACCATGGGAATTGGAAAACCAAAATTTCCCTTTTCATGAAAAACACCACATAAGAGTACCATGGCAGATACCGCAAGGGAAATGTAAATAGGTGTGCTAGTATCATTTTAATAGTTAAATAACTAAAATTAACACTGGACATAAGTAAACCCGAGAGATCGAGAATAATCCAGATGACACTAATACCTGGGACCTTATCTATAGTAGCATGCCACATATTATGAAATCTAATGCTCCAAAATGCTCGACCATCCTTTCTCAGGCAGTCCAAGGGAAAATCCCATAGCAATAAACCCAAACATATCTGCCTACTATGGGCCACTGGTCAGTACCGTAACCAACCTATGCAGTACTCGTTTCAAATAATTCTCTCAATATGTCAGGTATGTATGTCATAAGTCTAAAAGGAGGTGAGCCAACATATGCCTCCGAGCATTAAATCACAACCCAAATCTCTAATAATAATATCTCAAAGTAGGTCTTACCCCGAGTCTCCCCATGGAAGACTCTCATGCCTTTAACAAATTAGATTACAATGGTCCCCAATCAAGGGACCTACATAATGGAACTCAGGGATCCCATACCAAGGACATCTCTAGAATTCCATGTTGGCAAGGCATGAGGACCAACCAATGGATGTTTTCATAATAAGCACTTACTCTTATTTTCACAGGGTGGCCAAACAGGCCCTTAAACATTTCATAAAACATTCTTTATCAAAGATGCAAACCATTTTCTAAAGAGGTTCAAGACACACCATTTACCAAATAAAAGCATTCGTAAAACCCCCATCAAAACATTTCCAACTCACTTTCAAACAAAACCATATTTAATAAAAAAACCCAATCCGAGCTAAATTTCCTTGTTACAAAACATACAAAATTTTATAGAAATTAAACTTCACACTTCACTTGGCTTAAAAAATTTGTAACTTTTTCCAATTACCCCACAGTCCATTATTTTACAAGCAACACCTTTTTTTTAAAAGCCAATGCACTTTGAAAATCCATAAAAAGACCTCAAAACAAACTTTCGCATGCTTCCAACCCTTTAAAAAAAACAAAAAAAAACATTTTATGTCACTTTTAACACATAATGGCCAACCGGGCACCATTACGAAAACCAAACATGCAACGCTTAACAAACAATTTCAGTTGACACACACAAAGTTATAAAACACCAATTTGTATTTCAGGGTCTTATTTAAATTTCTAAACCATGTTTTGAATCTCACAAATTAGGTGCGGACCAAATGGAACATTTAATAAAAGAAAACAGTGTGCGCAACTATAACCGAACGATACCATTTTTATAAAACAATGACGAATCTACCCATTTTCAAAAAAAGTGTATTAACCAAATATATTACAATGAAAATTAACACCTAGAAAAAAGTGAGAGAAAGAATAAATAGATGGAACTAAAATTATGAGGTCAATAAAAATAAGATCATACATTTAGTGTGCGTTATGTCACACAGAAAGGTTAAAAATTAACAAACAAGCTTAAAACAGCACTTGCGCACTAAATAATTTTGAACCAGAGCTTGACATTTTCACCTAATAATCAAATAAGTTATGAACAACATATAATTGATGATTCTTAAATTAAAAAGGATAGGTTCGTGGGGCTACTACCTTGGATACATGGCGCGACGACAACGCACCCTCAGAACCCGTGCAAGATCTCGTTCGCACCTCAACTGCGCGCTCCAGGAACTGAAACCAACCCGACACTACCAAATCGAACCCAAGAAAAATTGTCCCTTGGCAATTAAAACCCCAAACTGGCTGAAAGTGAAAAAAAAGGTGAGGAGGATTATACCGGAGTGGGTAACGCCCGCCTGGAAGGGTGCAGTCACTGGAATGGGGCTACACCGGAAGGGAGAGTTCGCCGAAAAAGGGGAAGTGCACAACTGAACAGGGTGACGGAAAAAAGAGACACCCCGGAGGTTGGCTGGATGAAGGCTGGAGAAGGCATAGTTTGTTAGAGAAAGGTTACAGGTCATTGAAGGAGGGAGGTGGCGAGGTCACCTGCGCAGAGGGGGTGTGTGCCAGCAGGGGAGGCCGGAGTAGGGGAGAGCACACCAAGGGGATGGGTTCTAGCTATGCACCGCGTAGGGGGGAAACCGGGGGAGACTGAGAGTTGGGAGGCCGCGGCACGATGTGCGACAATGAGGATGAAGGCTGGAGGCCACATATGGCATGCTCGCGCACAGCAAGGGATGGATGAGGCGTTGGACATCGCGACTGGCCTGCTCGCACACAGTAAGGGAGGGTGGAGGAGCAGGAAGGAAGGGGGCTAGCCCTGCTCGCATGATGCAAAAGGGAGCCGGGGCAATGTCGTGCCGGGAGAAGACCAGGGGGCGGTATGTTGTGCTGAGGAGGGTGGTGGGGAGGGTAGAGTGAGGGTTGGGCCTACTCTGGCTGCACACCAGGAGCATAGTGGGGTGTGTTGCTGCAAGGCAGACCCGATCAAAACCCTAGAGAAAAAGAAGAAGAAAAGAACCAAAAAACCAAAAAAAAATAATTATTATAATTAAAATTGTTATAACTTAATAATATTCATAATAAAAATCGTATAAAAATAAAATTATTTATAAAAATTATTTCATTTTTTCATAATATTAACATAAATAACATTTTTATTAGTAATAATTTTTTTAGTAACCATTTTGAGCAATAGCGATAATGTTTAATAAAAAACATATTTAAAAATAATAAAAATAATAACAAAGAACAACCATAAAATTAGAATTTTATGTTTTCACCTTGAATAAAAATATTAAAATTCTTATTAACCATAAAATTTTAAATGACATAATAAATTAATATTTATTTCTTCAATTTAAATCATCGAAGATGAAAAGTCCACGATGTTTCCTAGGCGAAGCCGCGCGGCACCGCGCTCCACCGGTGCATCAAATGAATTCGAACCAAAAATGCGCACTTTTTAACAAAAAAATAGAAATTTTGTCTGTGAATTACCCCAGACACCATAAAAAATATTTAAAGGGAGAAAAATAATTAAAATAAAGTAATATCCTAGGTTGGGGTGTGACAATTCTCCCCACCATAATACTTTCCGCCCCCGGAAAGCCATGACACCATCCAGTCGGTCGACCAAGACATAAGGATTCCACAAAACACAATCCAACCTCTTAACACATGGTAATTCCATTAACCACTAATGGGACTCAACCCTATTGCATGAAAAAGATCACTAGAAAAGGGGAGGCATGAACGGGATCCCCAACGCAAGAACTCAACTAGCACCCGATATCGACTTAACAGAAAACCCAAAGAGACGGTGGGTCTCCCCACCAAAAAGAACCAACCTATACACGGCCAATGGAAAACCAACATAGACCTGCATCATACCTCATTCGAGCTAAAAAAAGCACAACAATAACATTCAATCCACTCATTCCCATTTGAAAGGAATAATAGGTTAAATGAAAACTCTGCACGAACTAAAAACCCTAACCCCGCATGCAGGGAGGGAGCGCCCAAGGACTGGATCAATGAAATTACGACATACCACTACTCATGGCTCACAAATTTGGGATGGACACAAACCAAATCCATAACTGATTCACATCGGTGGCCCATGCAAGACCATTAATAGGCGACTAACATCCAAAAGACACAATTACTATCATTGCGTGAGGGATAAGTCCATCTTACTCATGGAGTTCATTAAATCTCATTATTCCATGAACCGTAATATATAAATGTATTCACATTTATAAATTAATACGTACCATAAAATAATATGCTTTTGAATTTACTCTTGTTAGAAAACTGAAAAATTACCTACTTGGAAAATGATAATTCAATTCCTTTAAATATATTTTTTTAAATCCATCAAAGGGTAAAAATATCGTTAAAAATCCTAAGGGAACTGTAAAATCAATTTGTATTTTTTTCTAAAACATGGATTTTGATGAAAAAGTATTTTTTAATTAGGAGATAAATAATGTTATTTTTCCAACAAGCCTATACCCAAGTGGTATAGGCTTATACTTGGCATCCAAAAGACCAAAGATTATATCTGGGCAGGGGTAAATTTTCGGGGGTATTGTAGTAGTACTGTAGTAGTGGTAGAAGTGTAGCAGCGACGACATAGTAACAACGATGACACTTTAGTTGTGGAAGTACTGTAGCATGTAATGTAGCAGTGCGAGTACTATTGCAGTACTATTCACCGAGGGGTCCTTTGGACCAAAAAATGGGCTTTCAAGCCTTTTATTCAAGCCACTTTTCCTTGTGCCTTCGAGCTAGGTAATGGGTCTCCCTCTACCCAGTCTTAAAGAGGTATTCACTTAAAATAATAAATTGAGGCTTTGGCCCTAACATTTTAAAAAAAAGTTAATTTTCTGTATAAACATATTTTTGGTCGCTTGAGTACATAAGGTGGGGAAGTTAAATGGAATAATGTAATTTCTAGAAATTACTAGATGGTAAATATATTTTTATTATACATATTAAGACAGAAACTAAATCATATTTTTTAAACCATATACACATTACATTTGACATTTATGATGCATTTATTATTTATTATTTATTAAAATCACAATTCTTTGTGAAAATTAAATTTTGTATCATGTAAGATTCGGTTTGGTTATTCCATTCATTGTACAATGTTCACTGTTCCATTATCTATCGATTATTTAACATTGTATAAAAACCATTTCTTATACATATATTTACATTCATCCATAAAAAATAGGTACTAAAATATGAATTACATGATTTATAGAGATTTTAAGTTGTACATACTCATGAATTCTGCAATCATTTTTAAATGGTTTTAATGAATGAAATGTAAATATTAATACACCTTTACAAAATAATTATTATAACATATGTATCATAAGTATTCATAAAATTAAAACTCTATAAATTTCTATAGATTGTTAGCATAAAATTATTATCCACCATCTATTTCTCTTATGTGATATCGAATGTATCTAAAATTGTTTTCCACTTCCTCAATTATATTAGGCACAAATATCATTAATTCCCAAAATAAATTCTAGCGTGTTTTAGTTTTAAAGATCCTACCAAATATGGATTAATTATTACCTATCTAGATGTTAGGGTGAAAGCTATTATTGTATGAAAATTACACAAAAATAAGATTTTTATTGCTACCACATTTTAAATGCATAATGAAAGCTTTCAACATGTATTCTAGAGTATTATTGGTCCTATAAAATTAAAAATCAATACGATGATGATATATAGTGCTAAGGATTAAAATTTTATCAAAATCCTATTGAATAATTCTCTAAATGAATGAGGTAAAACATAGATCATAAATAGATACAATTGATTTAGATGCACTATGAAATATTACAATATTCATAATGAATAACATAGTTAGTTAATTAAGAGAGAAATAATATCAAATAGAAATAATTTTTGTTTAGTTCATAAAGATATCGACAACAAAACTGGTTGAATTATTCAATTTAAATGTTATTAGGAGTCTGATGAAAAAAATATATGGTGATGTATTCACATTTCCATTCTGGTATGGGTAATGGTTGTAACCCCCACTTATATATCTTTATATCATCCATAAACTCATGAAATTTATTACAGT
Source organism: Viscum album (assembly GCA_963277665.1). Lineage (NCBI taxonomy): Eukaryota > Viridiplantae > Streptophyta > Magnoliopsida > Santalales > Viscaceae > Viscum > Viscum album. Next base: position 471,203,265 of record OY728141.1, on the reverse strand, counting down.
AAGATACATACCCCACTATATCTCTCTTCATAATATCCCATGAGAAATAATATTTTCTATCTCAATACATCATTTTATTTCTAGGATTAATAGAGAACGGTGAACTGTGAGATTCAACCAACAGCTAATTCTGGAAATAATATTTTGTATCTTGGAATCTACCTTCTACACCTCCTTTATCTTCACATGAATAAATGGATTAGCGCTCATTTTAGAAAGATAATATTCTTCTTCTTCCTTCATTATTTCATGATCCATTAATTAATAGTCCAAAAAATATGACATATATTGTGATCCTCATCAAAGATAATAAATCATGATCCATTCAGCTAATATCATATGCCTCTTTTTTCACTTTCATAGGGTGGTAATTTATTGAGAATTCATATTATTTAATCATCTAAATAAATAGTATTTAGTTTATGTTCAAATATTTTTGAGTAAAAATATATTTTATAATTTCATGCAAGTAATATACTTCAATCATTTCTATATATAGCTAATTCCTCCATGTCTTCAATGCAAAAATTTCAACATCTAACTCCAAATCATGAGTTGGCTAATTTTCTTAATAGACCTATAATTTATGAGATAAATAATTTATAAACATGTTTTTCATCAAGTGGATTAATCCTAATCTCTTTGTTGTGTCATAGATATATATTACAAACCCTTCTCCACTGTATGGTATAATAAGCACTATTGCACTGACTGACCATACCTTTTGATCCATAAAACATTTCTAACATTCATTCATCCAAAGGAACTTTTCTCACCTATGTGTTAACATGGTGATAGAATTCTGTATCCATCATGAAATCTCCAAAAATCAAAGATATTATTCATCCAAACAAAGAAAACTTTGGATCTCAATCATAGTGGTTGGTCTAGTATAATGTTCAATAACTTATATCTTTTAAGGTACTACTGATTTACCCTCACCTAAGATTATATAACCGAAGAATTAATCATTCCATAGATAAAATTCACACATTGTATATATTTCATAAATATTCTCCTTCTTTAGGGTCCTTAGCATAATCAATTAGTGATCTCCACGATATTCCATGATCTTTGAACATATAAAAAATCGAACTTTGAATAATACACAAAATAATCTAGTTATTTTATAATAACACTATTCATTAAATCTATAATCATAGTGGGTGAATTAGTAAGACAAAATGGTATAACTGTAAATTCATAGTCCTCATACCATGTATTTAATGCAGAATTGGGTATATCCTCTTTATTTACCCCTAATTAATGATAACCAGAATAAAGATCAATATTGGATATGTATTGATCTATGATTACTTGATTTAAAGAGTCATAATACTTGTTAGAGGATTCTTTCTCTTGATAGGGATATTATAAAGTTCTGAATAATCATTACAATTTCCCATTAATCTATAAATATTCTAATAAAACTTAACAATTTCTCTCTAAGGTGACATACTTGAAGAAATGAATCTATTTTCATGATTATCCTAGAGTTTCCTCTACATTTTTTTCAACTCTGTCGAGTTAATTCTATATAGAGTCTTGGAAATATGTGTAATACCATGTATATCTTCTATGTAAAATAATACAATAGGATTTGGTGGAAGACCAAGAATTTTTTCTTCAGATATATCAATAAAATCCCACATAATAGGCATATCTTTGATATTGAGTTTCTCCCAAACCATCCGAGATAAATTCACCTTTTTGAATTCGAATCATAACTCATACAAAGAATGAAATTTCCATAAAAATTACATTTTCTCATCACACTAATAGAGGATTATATATTGGTTCATAATTTCCTCCTTAACATACATTCTTTGGAATTTGACATGGGATTTATGTAATGAAATCCAGTCCATGGCCAAAATATTATTGAAATTAACAAGTGGAAGAATGAAAATATTTTTAGGAAACACAGTTACACAAACTTAAACCAAAGAATAATAATATAATTTGGATGTGATCAACATAAAAATAGTTTATTTTCAGGAAAATTCAAGAAAAAAAAATTAATTAGTAATTTTGTATTATTTGAAAAAAAAATTAGATTAAATGGAGTGGGTAGTTTCAAATTAATATACCAAATTAACTGTTCTTGAGTGGGTGGTATGTATACCATTCACCACATCATTATCATATACCTAATTAAAAATAGTGATCATAAGATATTTCCCATTATCTATAGTCTTAATAAGTTTTTTAACATTGATCATCATAATTAAATATTATATTTAGAAATTGTTTACTATAATTTTAATAAATGTTTCATTTAAAACATTGATGTTTGAGTTGTGAATTGTTTTTGTTCTTTCCCTCTATTCACATAATTAGATAACTTCATACATTAAATAGAGTATTAGGTTTCCCAATGACCTTTTTTAAACCCATGAATCATTTATTAATTCCTTTAATACAATATCACCCTTGATTCATTACACATTTTGTGTATAGATTAAGGATCATCTTCTTCTCTCTATGGTTTTTGGAATTTTTTTAATTTCATTTTTCAATTCTTGTAAAAACTATTAGATTAATTGGTAATAAAATATCTATCTCCCCCTTTATTTCACAATGATGTATTTATTCATTTCAACTAATGTCCCTTATAGACTATGTACTTAAAATACACGATTTTAATTCATATAAAAATTGATAAACTTTTTTAGGATAGATGATAATACCCAAAACATACCTCATAAGTCTAAAAAAATTCCTCATAGGTATAAAAAGAATCATCATCCCTTTTTTTCAACTCTTGTAATTACATCCCAATTTTTATATAAAGAGTAAGAGGAACATACTTATTGAGATAGGATATATTAAACTCTTCTAACTCTATAGAGTCATTATCATCTTAAGGATTAATTTTCTTAATAAGAGTCCACCAATGATCAACTCCATCTTCCAAATGATAAATATCTAGATTATCTTTATCATGTTCTTAACACTGAATAATGTAAGATATTATTTCAATGGAACTAATCTGTTTCTTATTGACTAGTGGGTCAGTGGACTCACTAAAATAAGGTGTATGTTACCTTATAATAGACTCAATAGATCATTATTCCCTCAAACTCTTGTTTTGAATTTGAGTTTGACTGAAATATTAAAAAGGATTTGTGATTATAGAAACAATATTTTTCTTTACATCTCCCATAACATTAAATTTATTTGGAGGAAAATTGTTGAATTGTTCAAGGAATTCAGTGCTAAAAAGATTACATTAGGTTTCCTCCATTTAATAAATCCAAAATCATAGTGTGAGGAACAATAATCATAGTGGTAAAACCAATAACCATGAAAAATAATTTATAGGTTGTCTAAATGATGTCATCTTCATAAATTAAAACTTCTAAAAAACAAAGGTTATTTATGATCATTACTAAATAAATTTAATGTCAGCCAATACCAATACATACCCTCACGGTGTTTTATAAATTATTCTCACCCTACATTCAAATTTTAGAAATCCCATGTTCGTGTACCAACTATTTCTTCCCAAACATTTCATACCTAGATATTACATCTATATAGATTAATATTATAAATATAACATAGTGATCTATTACATAATTGTAAAATTCTTGTATATTTGGAAACATGGAATTATATGAACCTAGTTCATAATTTTTCTACATCATATCCCACTGATATATTTATAACCATCACCCTTCTTATACATGTCGTACATAAAATAATTATCCATAAACTAGGAAAGGAAACATAAAAAAGGGTGAGCTCTAATTCTCAGTATGGGTAAAAAAGAAGATATCAGTGACAATATTAGAATAATATTAGAAAATGGTCTTGAGAATATTATATTAACATTTAAAAATAAAATCCAACATATCATAGATCATAATCCTGAGTGAATGGATAAATAATGGTAGTTTATAAGATATGATTAATAAAGGAATCAAAGAACACAATCCCTAAGAGCCTAATATAGGCATAAGGTAGGTAATTGTGGAATACAAAGAAATATCGAAAAATAATTACCATAGTAGTCTAGGATCATTGAAAAAACCATTGATAAATGTGATCACTCTCCAAACCATCATAGTATTCAAGGTTCTCTCCCAAAACTATCATAATACACAAAATCCATTACTAAACTAGGTTGAATCTCCACTCTAATCTGATTTATATGATCAAATATCAATAATTATCCACTCTATTAGAGGTAAATATAGGTACTACCCATCACATAATAAAAATAATTTATATATGTTGCATGAAATCATAAACCATTCATCATATCAAAACACATGAAAATAAATGGGTTTGATAAACATTACATCATAGCATAATTTATAGAAAATGAATAGGTTTCAAAAATATCATTAAATATTAAACAGAAACCATATAGATAATGAAAAATGACGGAATACTAGGATCATATTCCCAATAAATCATAAGATACCCTGAAAAATGTTGTTAATGAATCAAAATATCATTAAAATAATCATAATGAAAATAAACATTCCAATTTAAAAACACATGTTAAAAAGATAAGAATTTAGAAAACAATATGAAAAAAAATATTTTAAAATATTCCTGGGAGCTCATATTTTAAAATTTAAAACATTATATATCTATTAATATGGTAAATTTTTTTCATGTTGTACAATCTAAAAACATACCTTATATACTTTTTTTGAAAAGGCACAAAGTAATTCATTTGGAAAACAAAAAGAAGATACCATTCAATTATTTTTGTAAAAATTAAATTATGGGTAAAAATGAAATTAAAAAATTATAATATAATAATTCATACATTATTTTTATTTTTTTTACAAATCATGGATGAGGATGAAGAAGTATTTTTCACAGAATATTGAAATAAGTCTTATTTTCCATAAAAACGTAATTTTGGTCTTTTGAGTGCCTAAGGTGAAGAAAACGATAGAAATAAACATTTATTTTAAATAAAAAACTATATTGTAAATAAATTCAAGATTATATTTAGATTTTTTATAATAATATTTCATTCTCATAACTTAATAATAAATAATCATGATAAATTATATGAGTGTAACATAAAACCCCTTACCTTTGGTCTGACTTCCTTCGTGCATTTTTGAGCTTCTTATTTAATAGATATTGGATTATTATATATCTTTTTCATGATTTGTAATAATATTTTTCAAACAATAAAAAATTTATTTTTAGACTAATATCACCCATTTATTATCAATTCTTTATTAAATTCACTTTTTAAGATGATAATTGCCTCGTTTTTCATGTATATTTTGGTTTGGTAGTTTCAGTCCTTTTATTATGATCATAGTTTCTCAATATATATATTTTATTCATATTATACACATAATTTATATTAACTATATATATTTATATTCATTGTAAAATTTTTACATATAAAAATAAATTCCACAATTCACGAAGACGATAAACTACAAATACGCATGAATGCTATTTTCATTTTTCAATCGATAAAAATAAGGATTGTTAAACATGTATTAAACATTAAAATATTATTATTATATTATATATATCATAAATATTCATCAAATTCATCCTCATTATCATCTATTAAAAATATAAATTAACGACGAAACACATCACTCCGTGAAGGAGATAGCTCACATGTACACACGAGCGAAGTATTCATTTACCAAATGATTTGATGTTAAAATGGAAGACATTATATTATCTTTAAAAAATTATAATTTCATCATATATATCATCTATAAATATTATATCCATAACTATACACATCTATAAGATATTTTTAGAAAAAATAAATTGTTTTTTCATAGATTTGGAATGTTGTACATACGCACGAGTGATACTTTCAATTCCCATTTGATGGGAAGAGGGTGTATAATTTTATTTTTATAAGAATAATAAATGTTCATTATCTTTATGATTTTTTTTATTTTATGAATTATATAACTGATTATATGAGTTAAAATTATAATTTTAAAGAAATTGATTGGTTAAGATGATTACCTCTTAAATGAAACGACTCTGTTAGATCTCATTTAAAGGGATAAAGGGTATATATTTTGGGAAGATACACACATCTAGGATATTAATATAGAAAAGGTCACTGTCTTCTTCTTCCTTTCCTCACTGCCCTTGGAAAGGAATCCACACATAGTTTATATACTTACAGGTCAAACATGGTTTATGGACATGTAGTTCCTTTCATTTTCATTAATTCATACATTTTAAAATTTACATAGATGCTTTTTTGAAGTCCATTTTTTACCCTCAGATGAAATCCACCTTCTTGAACACTTCTAGGTAATGGAAAATACTTTGGAAAATTGATTTAATGCTTTCTCAAGATTCCATGTGAAAATCTAAAACCACCATGATCTTATGCATACTATGTACTATGGTAAGGTATGAGGAACACCTTTTCTAGGTACTAATTTCGCTTTTTCAAACCCCCTTCATCGACGTACCGCATCCGACTTCGCTATCATATACTGACTCATCATAAAAACTTTGCGAACTACCTCTGTGAATCACCCTTTTTCCATGAATTGTTTTCAGCTCGCGGATATCCTTCACTAACCACCTGTGTAATGCTTTTTTTTACAACATGTAACACTTCCATTGTAGGTGATAGTTCTCCACAAAAACCATCAGTGGTATTTCATTCATGCAAAACACATCAGATGTCACGGAAATCTCCCTCACGAATATCCTTCAGAATTTTATAAAATTCTAATGCAATAAGAAGTTCTATAATGATATTTGGCATCTTCTTTTATCATTGGGTTAGTGCTCTATATATAGGAAAATATATACACAAAGTCCAATAATCCATGATTTACCAAATAATTTATCCAGTATAGCCTATAGTGCATAGCGATCCTCCTATAACTGTGAATGGAAAGCCTTCCAGCAAACCATTTTTCATACATGGTCCACATACTACCTTTTCTCCTACATGGTAAATCTCCTCTTCCAATTACAAGCTATCTGTGTACTGAAATGCCTTCTTTAACAGGCCATTTTCGGTTTCACAAACTGCTATAGCGTACCATTCTCGCTGCCTGGTACGTGACCGCGTACCCTTCCCAGACATGGCATGTGATCCATATCCTGGGCTCCATGTTTCTCTTCTGTTTCGAATTTCATTCATTGTTCTTCACACCATCCACTCGTATTTAAAAAACTATACATTGAAAAATACAAATTTCTGATTTTAAAACCCAAAAATTTTGATAACACAACGAAATTATGCCTCCTTAATAAGTTTCCTTTGTAAAATACCAATCATACTCATTTTTAGTCATATGGATTCATAAAAAAAGACAAACACACAAAAAACATACCAAGAGGGCGCCATGAGAGAATTTTTCACAACAATCTCCCCCATTGAGGTTGTTGAAAACTCTTCCCAAAAATATTCTATGCATTTTCATACCTCATTAACACTCCATCCATCATCATCCACCATCTGATTCATGTGATTAGTAGAGAGATCAAGGATATAATTAACACACACTCTAAACCCACATGGGCCATGATAAGTGTGAGAAACATGAATATAATGAATATCTCGTAAATGAATCACATCATTTCTAACACCAACCCTTAAAACTAATAATCTTCTTTCATCAAAAACCTTAGCTGTCGTGATATGTAATCTTTGATCGATAACTTATATTATTGTCAGATTTACTACTCTCCATATGTTACATCTCCTCCAAACACCTTCATATGAGCTTCAATCTCCCCTTATCTCACTGTTCTACATAATAGATTCTTCCCATATCATTTATCCCCCTAGAATAGTAACACTTTTCCCCCCTTTGTCAAAAAACCCAAAGGACACTTCAAGGTTGTCTACAATAGGGTAAAGAAGTCAAATCATCTCATTAGGAAATAAACATTGTAACACCCTAAGCTTCCATGGTATTCTTTTCTTTGAATAATACAATAGCTTTCGTTGTATGCAACTTCGAGTTCTAACACACCACAACCAATCAAACTAGCCATTATGAAGAGTAATACCCACATTTTGAAATTTTATTAATTTTATTTTTCAAAATATACTTCCTTTTTAGATTTGGAATATAATAATTATCTTAGGGTGAATTTTTCTTATTTTTCGGAAAACATTCAGTTTTTTAGGAATAGTGAAAAACACTGCGTTATTATTTAAAACTGACTTTTTATTTAAATAAATAGTTATTTTTTTTAAAATTTATATTAGTTAAAAATTTATACATAATACCTAAATGTGTTCAATATAATTAATTGAAGTCATTTTATAATAATATTAAATATATAATATTTTATTAAACTATTAACCGTCTTTTAACCACCTTCTTGGCGCATTTGAAAATTTGCATAAACCGTAATTTTACTATTTTTTTGAATTGAATTTTTAAAAACCTAGAGACACGATTGACATCAGTATGTAACATATGGTTCAATAGGATAGAAATAATTTTTGGTGAATAGTAACTTTTGACTTTTATTTACCATGGTTAAAAGTAAATAGGGTAATTAAAGGTAAAAATGATACAATAATTTCCCTAAAACATTTCCTAATTCTATTGGATAAGTTTATATCGACCAAAATCAACCATAATAAAAAAATATGTTCCTTTTGGTCCACTTGTATTATATTAAGACATTTATTATTATTTCATTTAAAGAAGAGTTAAAAGTGTTAAATTCAAATTTTCATAAATAAAAAATTTTTAATATAGGGATAAACATAAGATAAATCCGTCTATAAATATTACATACAAAGATAAAAATATTTCCTACAAAATGGTATTTTATATATAATTTTTAGATATTAAATAATTAAATTTATTTATGACACAATGATGATGCTGTAATTACCTTATTAATGAATGATAATAATAATTGATATTATAAATATCCAAAGAAATGTATATTGAGACTTTTGATGAATTAAACTAATTTTATAGGTTAATATGAAATAATAGAGTTGATTAAATAATTTTTTTCTAAGTTATAAAGTTTTTATGGCTTTCAAAAAAACAAAATACCAAATAGTGTCCAAAATGACATAAATGTGTTTTTAAAACAAATAATATTTTATTAATTGATATAATATTCCGAAAAATCAATGGTTCGTCCAAAGGACATAGATAAGGTTTTATATATCAATAATTAACCACTTTTGTTTCTTTTGGATTTAATATTATGTTTATTTACTATTTTTTATAATAATACAAGAATACATGGTAAAAGGGAAACTATTTATCTAAGAGTTAAATCTAAAAGATAAGGTTAATATGGCGACCTAAACCTATCCAAAACATATAGGTTGAGTGGTTTTCGACTCATACCCACCATATCCTCTTAATAAATTATTTTTGGATCCATTATAAACCTAATATTATTGTATAATAAAATAATATTTCATGCTTTTCCTAAATTGACCCTCACCTTTCTTATAAAAGGGCACTTCCACCTATCTCAAAAATCACACATCCAAATCCATTTAGATCGGAAAACCCCTGCTAAAATATCCTTCAAAATATCCACAAATCAACATAGAGTCTTTAATTGTATCATAAAGACAACCTAATGACCCCTTTTGGTCAACTCAAAAGGAAACACCCAAAGAAGCTGTAATAATTTCTCCACCTCTTTCAAAGTTCTTTTCTTCTTCCACTTCACCTTTCATTTTAGTTTCCAAACCAAAAAAAATAACTCGAGTACCATATAAATATTGTGGTGTTATTATAAATATGGTTCAACCATATTCATTATTCTCTCCATCCAATGAATGACAAGTCACTATACGTGCATACGTACAACTTACCGTCTCAACGTCATGGTGTAGTTTGTAATTAAAACACTTAATTATTTTGGATGGGTATAATAATGAATATAACTATTTTAAATAATAAATATAGAATGTTAAGGATTATATATATATTATATACCATAAAATTAAATAATATTTCACCATAAATAGATTTATATTGTCGTTCGTGCGTACGTACGGATTACCGTCTCCATGAACACAATGAAATACCTTCCCCATTGTAACCATTCAAGAAAAATTTTCGTTTTATGATTAATAATAACATTATGGAATTTAATATAATTCTAGATATGAATCTAATACATTCTATCCAAAACAAACATGACTAATTTAACAAATCATATAATGGAAAATGAATCAGTTAACACCTGATAGAGGGTGTGCCTATTTTCCACTATTATAACACTTTTAAAGCTTCCCCTGCAAGCTTATACAAATATTTTTAAAATAAATTTTTTCTTTTAAAATTACATGACTTTTAAAAGAATTCAAAATAGAAAGATATATTTCTCTCAAAAACTTTTGATTTCATATATGTAAACATCCTTTGAGGGATCTTACACTTGTTTGAAGTTGATTTATTATGATAAAAATCTTTCATATCGTATTGAAGGTTTTTTGATATGTTTGACTGTGGGTGTGTTATTTTTATACCATTTATGGTTTATAGATAATTTATTTATATTTCGTATGCTATTTTTTATATGAATGTTAATGTTATGTTTCAACCTATTCATATGAAGAATGCATTGGAATTAGTAAGTAACAAGTGGAGCCCGTTATAGCTCCTCGATGCATCAGTAGGTCCAATGAGACAAACTAGTATCTTGGCACAATGCCTTGAGAAAATCATTTTTGTAGTCTTGGCACGAGGCCTTGACTATGTGGTTAAGAAGTCTGGAATTATGCATTCCATCAATATAAAATTGGCTATTGATATTTCATGTGATTAATCGACTAGTAGAATATCCATGTGAATAAGTAAATGAAATTATTTGATTTATATTTGGGGTATTATGCTAATGTTTATGTTTAAAAGGCTTGTGTTTTAGTATTATACATTGCAGTAGATGTTTATGATTATTTATGAAAGTTTCTTCTTTTTTGTTATCCTTACTTAGCATATGAGCTCACCCATTTCTATGTTATATTTATCCAAGATGTGAAGATGTATATAATGACTAACATCTAGGCATAGTCTAAGAGATAAAAATGTTCTCAAAGGAGACACAATGTTGTAATTTTCATTTCAAAATGTAATTTAAAACAAATGTATGTATCTAGTACTTCCAAGGCTACTAAACTGACCGGTCTATCATAATTTCATCCCTTGTGATCATGCCAATGTTATGTAATGTTGCACCGACTCTTGGTAACTAGGGTTGGTTCATTACAGTTGGTATTAGAGAATGTTTAGTACTATCCTTTGAATCTAGATTTAGAAAAAACTCTGATTAAATAACATTACCCTAAGGTAGACTTTGAGAATTAGTATAAAATAACATCATAGAATTTGGTAATATAGAGATTTTGTGAATTTTCCATGAAATACATCCCTGTAAAGATACGATCAGGTAGAGGTAGCTCTGACATAGATATTCCTTGGAGTGAAAACAAAAAAAAGGAGTTTTGGGCTTGACCCAGGGTATCCTGGTACACAACAATGGGCCTTTTACACTCTTGGTTACAATACACTCGGGAGATATGCTTATGATAATTTACATTTCCTTTACAAACCATTATGAAATATTATTGAGTATATACTTCCTCAAAGATAACATTTTTATGATTATGGATTATATCCATACATAGTTCAATTTTTGATATGTGTTTTATATGTTTGGAATTATGTATTGTGATTTATAAAATAATCTAGTGTATGAAATTGTTTAGAAATGTTGCCTAGTGGAAGGAATGGAAATCATATCAACGCATGTAATCCATGTAGGGATTTCTCTCTTACTCAAGATAATTATAGTGGAGCTGGTAATGAAACTGGTGCTGATCAGCTTATCACCATACTTGGAAAACTCACCCAAGTTATTAATAATAAACATACCCGTATGGAGCACCCATATCCACAACCCAGATGAATATTAGACCACTTCATGAGGCAACAACCACTAACATTCAATGGGAACTAATCCATTTTTTGTTGAGTGATGGATAAGTTCCTTAGAGAAAATATTTCATTCTTTGGGGAGTAGTGAAAGGGAAAAAGTTGTCATGGAAGTTTATCACCTCGCAGGATATAAAGATCAATGGTGGTCATTAATTCAAAACACAAATGAAGATGAATAAGTATCAAATATGGAATGGAGGTAGTTTAAATAGATTTTCTTATAAATGTAATTTCTTTATGACCGTTGAGCGTATATGGAACCCAATTTCTGAGTCTGAGGAAAAATGAGGATGATAATTCCATAATGTATGAGGCTAATATTACATGTTTTGCAAGGCATGAAAAAGATTATATATGTAACCCAAGGAGTATGATTGATCAATTTTTTGATGGATTAAAACCATTTCTCCTTCAATATTTAGTCTCACAATTCTTCTCATTGTACGAAGATATTATCTCATGTTCTATCAAGATATAAAATAAATTCTCTATGTCTTACGACATTAAAGCAAAGAAAAGGAAGAAGAGAACTACTTAAAACTCCAGAAATGGAAATTAGGGGAAGAAGGAAAAAGTTTAATTTCTATCCTATGGTAAATGTAGGAAGAAACACCCTGGTACTTGCCTAATGGGAATGTGAGTCTGTTACAAGTCTTCTGAAAAAGCCCACCATGCTCGTGATTTCAAGGTAAATAAAGAGGCTATCAATGTTGAATGATAAAATTGTAGGGAAATGGGAAAATTAGGAAAATGAATGTCTATATCTCCAAGAAATATTACCTCAGAAAAGGCCATAGAAGAAATTCCAATATTTTTGGATCACTACCACTGAGGTTGATGTTCTGAATGAAGCGGTGGCAGGCAATTTCTTGGTTTTATCATGTTTATCCAATGCTTTATTTGATTCTAGATCATCTCATTGTTTCATATCTTCCCAGTTTTCTAAGAAAATTAGATATTTTCAATTTCATTTTACAAGGGAGTTTTCTGTCAAAACTCTTAAGGGAAGTATCATTTCAAAAATGTTTTGTGAATTAGTCCCCATTATAGCATATAAATGTTTTTATCTGTTGATATCATCATTATACCCATTATTGTATTTGATATAATCCTCAGTATGGAATGGATTTCAGACCATGATGAGAAAATTTATTGTAATAAGAAGAAGGTTACCATTTTCGATGATGATAATGAGTACCTTATCTTTAGAGAAGAAACATCACCACCTGATTCTTGTCTTGATCCACCCCCGGTAGCTCTACTAAATTCAAATATTGGGGAGGAAGAGAATTAAATAACTATGGGTGAGGAAAATAATGTTTTAATAGAGGACATACCTATTGTGAAAGAATATGTTTACGTGTTTCCAAGGGATTTACTTGGACATCCTCTAGGATTAGAAACTAAGTTTTCCAATGATTTTATTCCTAGTTCAATTCCCATATTGATGACCCATTATTGAATGGCCACTGTGTAATTAGTGGAAATAAAGAAAAAATAGTGTAATTGAGTAATAAAGGATTAATTTACCCTAGTGTTTCTCTATGGGGAGCGAATGTTATTTTTTTAAGAAGAAAGATGGATCTATGAGGTTGTGCATTGACTACAGGGAGATCAATGTATCAAAAATAATGAACAAGTATCCCCTACCTCGAATTGATGATTTATTCGACCAACATCATGGATCTAAATATTTTTCATAGATTGATCATCAATCTGCATATCATCAGTTGTGTTTGAATAAGGAATACATTCTGAAAGCAACATTTCGAACCAGTTATGAGCATTATGAGTTTATAGTAATGCCTTTTGGACTGACTAATGCACCCTCTGTTTTCATGGATCTAATGAATATAATTTTCATGGAGTATCTTGATAACTTTTTAGTGGTATTTATTGATAATATCATGGTATAATAAAAAATATATGAAGATCCTGAAAATCACTTGACCACTATTCTAAAAACTATAAAAATGAATTAATTATATGGGAAGTTTAGCAAGTGTGAATTCTGGATTTATCTAATTTCTCTTCTTGGACATATTGTCTCCAAGGATGGAATCTCTGTCGATCCATCAATGAACAAGGAAATCCAAGAATTTTAAGCACCAGCAATTATCACTGAGTTATGCGGTTTAATTGGTTTATCATGTTATTATCTGCATTTCATCCATAATTTTTCCCTATTGGAAAACCCATTAACCAAGATCACATGTAAAGGGGTTAAATTTTATTGGAAAAAATAGTGTCAAGAATTTTTTGAAGAACTGAAGAGAAGATTAGTAAATTCTCCAATATTGCCTCTACCATCAAGGAATGATGGGTCTGTAATTTATAGTGATAATCAAAGAAAGGACTTGGGATTTTCCTTATGCATAATGATAGAGTTATTGCCTATCCATCAAGACAGATAAAAATTCAAGAAAAAAACTATACCACTCATGAACTTGAGTTAGCAGCTGTAATATTTACATTGAAGATATGTATACACTATCTCTATGATGAAAATGTGAGATATATACCAATATCAAGAGTTGAATTATATTTTCTCATAAAAAGAACTCAACTTGAGGCAAAGACGATGACTTGAACTACTCAAAGATTATGATTTAACTATACAGTACCACCGGGGGAAGGAAAATAAGGTGGAAGGTGATTTGAGAAGAAAGAATCATGGAGTATTGAACAATATGAGAGTTTAAAGGGATCCCAAGTTCATGGATCTAGTAAATATGGATATGGAATAATCATGGAAGGTGAAACATCAATAATTTTTCAAATGGTTGCCAAACCATCTTTACTAAAAAGAATAAAAAGTTCTCAGACTGATGAAGAGAAGTTTAAAAATAAAATTATTTCTATGAATGATAGGATATTGATTGAATTAATATATTAAGATAGAATATTGAAATTTGGGAAGATACATTCTGTTCTAGAGATATCTGATCTAAAAAAGAAATTGTTGGATGAATCTCATAGATCCAATTTTTTTTATACACCAGGGTAGCACTAAGATGTATAGTGATTTGACAGAATATTTTTGGTGGGACAACAAGAAGAGGTATATTGATGATTATGTGTCAATATTTATGGTTTTTCAATAGTTTAAGGATGTAAGACAACATCATAGAAGAGTCATGTAACCTCTTCCAATACCTGAGTGGAAATGGGATGATATTACAATGGAATTTTTCATGGGGCTACCAAAGAATCCTATAAGGAATGATAAAATATGAGTAATTGTTGATCATCTTACCAAGTCCTCACATTTTATTTCTATAAGAGAAGTTTTATCACATGAACATTTAACAATAATATATATTAATGAAGTTTTAAGTCTTCATGGGGTACCCCTATCAATTTTTTATGATCGTGATCCCCATTTTACATCAATATTCTGAAAAATCATTAGAAGTCCTTGGATACTAAACTTCATTTGAGCACTTCCTACCACCCTCAAACTAATGGATAATAAGAATGGATTATTCAAACCATAGAAGACATGTTGATATCTTTCTCACTTGAATATCATGGTTTGTGGGGTCAATATTAACCTATGGTTAAATTTTATTATAACAATAGCTTTCATTCAAGTATTCAAATGGAAAAATTATAAGAGTTATACGTAAAGAGATTTTTCACACCAACATGTCGGGATGTTGTTGGTGAAAGAATACTCGTAGGTCCAGAACTTGTTTAGGAAATAATGGAAAAGGTGAAGATTATCCAAACCCACATCAAAGCAGCTTAAAAGTAGGGAAAAGAGCTATATTGATAACCAAAGTAAGGATTTGTAATTTCATGTAGGTGATAATGTTTTCTTGAAGTTATCTCCATGGAAGTGTGTTATATGATTCAGTAAGAAGGGTAAATTATGTCCCAAGTATATCAGACCTTTCTAAATTCTAGAACGAATTGGAGTAATAGCATATCATTTGGAAATGCGGCAAAGTCTCTCCAAGTTTCATGACATGTTCCAGATATCACTGTTGAGAAAATACATTCCAGACCCAACACATGTACTCACCGATAAGGAAATTGAACTGGAACCTGATATATCTTATTAAGAAGAGGCTATCAAGATTCTTGATACCAGATAACATGTATTGATAAACATAATGACTCGACTGGTAAAAGTTCTATGGAAAAATCATTAGATGGAAGAGGCAACATGGAAACCCAAGAAAATTATGATGAAGAACCAACTAAATATTTTTATGCAGTAATATTCTAGTAATTACTAGGAAAACATTATTTTAAGGAGGGAATAATGTAACACCCCAAGCTTCCACAGTACGCTTCTCTTTGAAAAATACAATAGCTTGCGTTGTATGCAACTTCGAGTTCTATCACACCACGACAAATAAAACTAGACATTATAAATATTAATACCCACTTTTTAATATTTTTTTAAATGTTATTTTTCAAAATGGACTTCATTTTTTGATTCAGTATATCAAAATTAGCTTAGGGTGAATTTTTGGTATTTTTTTGAAAACATAACAATTTTTATTAATAGTGAAAAACACTACATTATTGTTTAAAACTGAATTTTTATTTAAATAATTACTTATTTTAGATAAAAAAAATTATTATGTAGTAATTGATAGAAAATATCTATATCTGTTCAATTTAATTCATTTGATTCATTTTATAATAATATTAGATATATAAAATTTTATTCAACTTTTTACGATCTTTTACCAGCCTTTTAAGCGAATTTTCAAATTTGCATAAAATGTAGTTTTAACAATTCTATGAGTTGAATTTAAAAATTCTGAGAGATATGATTGATATCAATAAGTAAAATTTGGTTCAATAAGATGAAATTAATTTTTGTTGAATAGTAACTTTTGACTTTTATTTACAATGATTAAAAGTAAATAAGATAATTAAAGGTAAAAAATGATATTATAATTTCCCTAAAACAGGTCTTAATTATATTGGATAAGATTATATCAACCAAAATCATCCTTAGGTATAAAATATGATTCTTTTTGTCCACTTGGATTAGATTAGAACATTTATTATTATTTCATTTAAAGAAGATTTAAAAGTGTTAAATTCAATATTTCATTACTAAATAGTTTATTATATAGGGATACACATAACATAAATTGAACTATAAATATTCATTGGAAATATAAAAATATTTCATACAAAATGGTATTTTATTTATAATTTTTAGACCTTAAATAATTAAATTTATTTATCACACAATGATGAGTTAGTGATTACCATAATAATGAATGATTAAATTAATTGATATCATAAATACCCAAATAAATGAAAATTGAGACTTAGGATGAATTAAACTAATTTTCTTGGTTAATATGACATTTTAGGGTTGATAAAATAATTTTTTTCTAATTTTATAATGTTGTTATGACTTTCAAAAAAAACAAATTATCAAATAGTGTCAAAATTGACGATTATGAGTTTTTAAAACAAATACTATTTTATTAATTGATATAATATTCATAGAAATATATGGATAGGAAAAAGTACTTAGATAAGGTTAGATATATCAATAAATACCCACTTGGGGATATTTTTGCTTTTATAGTATGTTTATTAACCATTTATTACAATAATACAATAATACATGGTAAAAGTTAAACTATTAAACTAACTGTTAAATATTAAAGAAAAGATTAATATGGTGAACTAAACCCAACTAAAAACTATTGGTTGCGAGGTTTTCAACCCATAACAACCTTATCCAATAAATAAATTATTTTTGATCCATTATATACTGAATACGATTGTATAATAAAATAATATTTCATGCTTTTCTTAAAATGACCCCCACCTCTCTTATAAAAGGGTACTTCCACTTATCTCAAAATCACACCTCCAAAGCAACATGGATTGGCCAAAACCTGATCAAATATCCTCCCAAATATCCTCAATTTTATCTATAGGCCTTACTCTTATAATAAATCCAACCTAAGGATTCCTTTTGATTGACCCAAAAGAAAACACTCGAAGAAGATGTAATAATTTGACCACCTATTTAAAAGATCTTTTCTTCTTCCACTTACTCTTTCATTGTTGTTTCCAAACCAAAATAATAACTATAGTACCATATACAGACTATGGTGTTATTATAAATATGGGTAAACCATATTCATTATTTTATCCATCCTATGAATGACAAGTCACCATACGTGCGTACGTACGACATACCGTCTCCATGGCGTGGTGTAGTTAGTTACTTAAACACTTCAATATTTTGGATGGGTATAATAATTATTATAACTGATGTAAATAATAAATATAACATTTTAAGGATTCTGTATATATGATATAAAATTAAATTACATACGATTTCCTCATCAATATAATGATATTGTCACTCATGCGTACATACGGATTATCGTCTCCAAGAACACGATGTGATTCCTTCCCCATTGTAAACATTCAAGAATAATTTTCATTTTATGATTAAAAATAATGTATAAGAACTTAATATTATTCTGGATATAAATTGTATAAATCCTATCCATAACAAAAATGACTTACATAACTAAATATATAAAGGAAAATGAATCAATTAACACCTGAAACAATGATACTACTGAAATATTATTAACAATGAGATATTAGATGATCCTATATGATATCATATTTATGTATGAGGTTCTTGTATAATTTAATATCAATTATTGAACTATTATACTAGGGTTTGGAATTCCCACAACCAAGTAAATGTACAAGTTAAGGGTTAATTCTACAATATCTTCATTATCCGAGGTTGCTTATACGTGAGTATCTACTGGGACCTCTTTATCATCCACATTCGTGTTTCTTAAAAATGTATTTCAAAACATTTTTTCTATTTACTAGAATATGGGTTAAATTCATTTATACCCCTGTTTTAAATTTTATATAATGTTTATAAAGGAATATTTCCATCACTCTCTAAACTAGGTCCTTTACAACCTTTTCGACAAAATTAAGGAAAGAATGTTTTTTAACTAATACGGCAAGTAAATCTATTTTCCATCATTA
Organism: Viscum album; assembly: GCA_963277665.1. NCBI lineage: Eukaryota > Viridiplantae > Streptophyta > Magnoliopsida > Santalales > Viscaceae > Viscum > Viscum album. Next base: position 471,184,327 of record OY728141.1, on the reverse strand, counting down.
TAACACCTATAAAAAATCCCTTACAAGATTATAAGAATATTTTCAAAAAAAATGATATATTTTAAAATTACATAAATTTTAAATTCTTTCAAAATAGAAATAGATATTTCTCTTTAATAGTTTTGATTTTATATATAACAACATCTATTGATGAATATTACACTTTTTTGAATTAGATTTATTATGATAGAATTCTTCCATATTGTATTAAAGGTTTTGGGATATGGTTGACTATAGATGTGTTAAATTTATTCCATTAATGGTTTATGGATAAATTATTGATATTCTGTATGCTTGTTTTAATACAAATGTTTATTTTATGTTTTAAACTTTTAATTTGAGTAATGAATTTGATTCGGTAAGTGACAGGTGGAGCCCGCTATAGCTCCTTGATGCATCGGTAGGTATCATGAGTCAAAAAAGTGTCTTGGCACAAGGTCTTGACAAAATCTTATTTGTATTCTTAGCACGAGGCCTTGACTATATGGTTTTGAGGTCCGACATTATGCATTCCATTAATATGAAATTGGCTATTGATATTGAATTTGATTATTAAACTAGTAGAATATCCATGTGAATAATTCAATGTAATTTTTTCATTTATATTTTCCATATTATTCTCAAGTTTATGTTTAAAAGGATTATGTTTTAGTCTTATACATTGTATGAAATGCTTATGCTTATTTATGAAGGTTTCTACTATATTTTTATCCTTACTGAGTATCTGAGCTCACCCCTTTATATGTTTTATTTTTTCTAGGATGTGAAGAAGTATATTATTACAGACCTATAGGGATAGTCTAAGGGAGATGAATGTGTTAAAAAGAGACAAAATGTTGTTGTTTTTAATTTCATAATGTAGTTTAAAACTTATGTATGTACCTAGTACATCCATGGCTACTAAAATGATCAGTATTTTGGGATTTGATCCCTTGTGATAATTAAAATGTTATGTAATATTTCACTGACTCTAGTTAACTATGGTCGGTGCATTACAAACATCATACCTCATTGAGAGGGGGTCCCGCATCAACACTTTTTTGAGTGTGGAAATTCAACAAAACTCCCAGAGCTAGTCAATGCCTTTCAAATGCTTCTTTTGGTGAGGAAATTTTAAGAATATCTATAACCTATTGTTCTATTGGCACATAATCAAAAATCTCTTGCCCTTGATCCACATTCTCCTTGATAAAATGATATTTGATTTTAATTTTCTTTGTCCTTGAGTGATGGAATGTATTTTTTCTAGGATTTATAGAACTTGAATTATCATAATGAATTCTGATCGGAGATTTCACTGTGACACAAATATCTCGAAGCTGCTACTGCATCCACAATAGATGTGTGTAGGATTGAGTAGTCGCAATATATTCAACATTGGTGATGATCAATGAAATGAAATATTTTTTTCCTTAACCAAGAAATAAAGAATTCTATAAGATAAAAGGCACCTCCTGACATTGATTTCCTATCATCTATAGATCAGGCCCAATCTATATTTTTATATCCCAGTAACTTTGGCTGAGTTTTTTCATTATACATTAAACCAAATTCCACAGTTCCCTTGATGTAATGATGTATTATTTTTATAGGAATCATATGTAATTCCTTGGTATTTCTTTGATATCAATCTACTTGTCATGTGGAAAAACAATATCAGGCCTTGTCACTGTCATGTATAATAGACTTCCAATTATTTTCTTATATTCTGTGATATTAACTACCCTACCTTCACTATCCCTTGAATGTTTAAACTGGTTAGAAAACAGAGTCTTTGCATCTTTGGAAACATCCATTGCAAACTATCTTAAAACCTCCTTGGGAAATATTAATTGAGAAAAAAAAATTTCATTTTTTCCATGCATTATATATACGCTATTGAAAAATGTCAGCTCACCAATCATTTACATTTCAAAATAGCTATTTAGGTATTCAAAAAACAGTCTTCATTTTGATTCAACTGATCCACCATTAATTGTGTCATCGACATAAACCAGCTTTATCATCCTTTGACTATTTACATTGATGATAGACAAATTTTAATCTACTCCATCACACTGAAAACTGAGCTTCATTAGAAACTGATCATGTATGGAATACCATGCTCTTAGTGCATCATTTAAAAAATATAAATCCTTATTCACCCAAAAAATTTAATTATCATCTTCATTAATGAGAAAACCTTCTGGCTACTCGATGTAGACTTCTTCTTCTAGAAATTCATTAAAAAATTCTGACTTGACATCAATCATGAAAACATTAAACATTATATGCACTACTATGTCCAGGAACAATATTATTGTCTCCATCCTTGAAACTGGTTAAAATGTATCATCAATATCAATACCCCCTATCTATGAATAACCATTTCACACCAGGTGTGCATTCTTTCGAATCACAATAGCATGTTCAATCATTTTTTTTTCGAAAGATCCATTTTGTCCCTTTGACATTTTCACATCCTGGTCACAAAACAATTTCCCACGTCCGATTATTCTCAATTTTTTAATAGTCTTAATTCATTACTAGAACCCAATTATAATACCCATAATGTTCATCAATTAATTTAGGTTCCACATGAAATAATTATGATTATTTTGGTGGAAACATCACCCTTCTTTCCTACACTGGTGATTTCTAATCACAAATTATGTTTTTCCTATCAATTTCATCTCTTCTAGATAGTATGTAGGAATTCATTGATTTATTCACATCACTTGAGTCTTATTTTGATTCAACCTCTAGAGATAGAACCTCTCCAAACATTCTCATTTCTTCTCCACTATATTCTTGAGTATGATCGTGTATTTTATGAATATTTTCTTTATTCTCCACTATAGTCACATCCTGAAATTCAATTATCTTTCTTAACCACTTATTGAAGAATTTATATGCTTTTATCTTCTTAGAGTATCCATGAAATATCCCTTGATATCCATGATATTCAAACTTCCAATATTTATCTTTTTTGAGAATGAAACACTTACGTTTGAAAACATGAATGTATTTCAATCATGGCTTATTTCCTTACCATATCACATATGGAGTCTTCCCTTCTTATGGCCACAATAAGGCTTTATTTGGTGTGTAGACCACTGTCATCACTGAATTGTTTCAAAAACTCTCTTCATGATCATTTTCAATGAGTAATTTTTTAGCCATGTTGTTCACCATTTGATTCTCTCAAATACTTTATTCTAATTTGGATTATTACTGGTGAAACTTTATGCCTTATCCAATTTTTTTCGAGATAATCCTCCACTTGTATATTTGTGAAATTTGTTCCATTTTCTATTTAAATCCTCTAGATTTTGGGACCAAGCATCATTTCACATTCTCGTCGATGTCTTTTAATGCAACTAAACACATCATATTTGTGGGTGACTATTGATACCCATGACATTATGATATAGTAATCAATAAATAGAACATAATATCTCCCCCATCAATATCCTAGGGTAAAATTGGCCCAAACACATTAATATGAACCAACTATAGCATTCTTGTTGGATTTTTCTCCTTTAACTTATATGTCTTTCGAATGATTTTCCCTTGTTGACAGACATCACATGTATGAGTAAAATCACATGAAAATCTTGGAAGATTTCAAGACACGCCATATTTTACCAGATCTAACAAGTATTATTGGCTTATGTGGCCAATATGATTATTCCATAACTTCCTTTATTCATCCTTGGATAGAAAAAACAATTCATTCTATCCACACGCGAGGTAGAGATTTCCTTTTTTACGCCTTCTTTAAAAACAATTCCACCATCCTATTCTTTGGTAATACAATGTTTCCTTGAAAATCTTATGGAATTCCATGAGTCATGCAATTGACTAACACTATGAATATTGTGACTAATATGCTCAACAAAAAATAAATTTGCTCGTCTCAATTCTTTTCCTCCAAAAATGGATCTTCCAAAGAAATAATTTTCAGGCCCTCGTCATTACCAAATATTTGGATAACTTCTTTATCATACCAGATTCTAGTCACTAGATCATTATTTCCCATCATGTTGGAAGTGCTTCTAGTTTCAATGATCCATATACCAGGGTGATCCGATGCCTTGAACAGAATTTCTGAAACCACTGCATGTTCTTCCCTTTTCTTTCTGATCAAAGTATTTGGCTTCATATCCGACCTAGAATGGTAATCTTGATATTCCTCTGTATGTGGCTGAATAGCATCAACCTACAAAGCTTAAAATATATTTTTAATTTTTATCTATCATGAAGATTCATTCAGTAGGTTTATATGAGAAAATTTAGTCTGCCTCGAGGAATTCCTCTTCATCATTGATGTGTAATATATTTCCATATGTATAAAACCATTACACCTAAAAAAGGACCATCAAATGATGACATGGAATTTTGAGCTATGTACAACAACATATATTGGTTGTGTTCCATTTGGTACCTCTTTTAGTTGAACATGAATATTTATAGTGTCTCATCTTTCCAGAACAATAGCATCTTATCTCAGGTACATTCCCGCGTGGAAATGAAGCACCATTAGTTTTGCTTTGGTTTTTCTAAATATTCTGAATCTACATGGTATACAAATAATGTAACGACCCAATCTTTTTGAGTAGTATATTAACTTACTCTTAATGATTTAATAACATGTTATTGGTTAATGCAGAAAGAGGAGTCGATGGCTTCATCCAGTAGACTCGACCCTTATGAAGCCCACTTATCAGAGCTTGGGAAGGAGGTAGCATCTGTGGGCTTTGCTTTGGACCAAGCCCAAGCCGAACTCTAGCGTGTCAAGCTTGAACGGAAACGCCTACAGGAGAAGTTCAAGTTAGTAGAGATTACTACTAGGGCAATGTTATATGAGCCTCCCTCAGATTCTCTCACCATAGCACACCTTACACTTAGGTCATATGCCGGTGTTATAAGGGGCTATGTGACGAGACCCTAGATTCTTTGTGTAATCCTTTGGGACGAATGAATTGTTATTTCTTCCTTTAGTGATGTTTGTGAAATTTATTTTGTCCGGATAATTTTAGGATGTAGTTTATTGATGAATTTTGGAAAAAAGGATATTTTAAAATATTTATGAAAACCCAAAATAACTAATGATGTGTAATGATTTTTAAAAAATGGTCTTCTACAAAAGTGTTCAGTAAGGAATTTGGAGTCTAATAAGATCAACTTAATTTTTGATGAATAGTAATTTATGAATAGTGATTTTACGCTTTGGATTAGTAATGTGACCAAATGGATTAGTAATTTCACTCAAAGAAAGTTTTAATATAATTTAGACACCTAGATTAAGTAATGTGATTCAATAAAATTGGTAAATAACGGTTTCATAAATTATTAGTTAAGTATTAGTTTTTTCGGATGAATAGTGTTTTTTAATTAAAAATTTAATTAAAAATAATTAGAAAATTATTTTTATAAAAAGGACTTTATTTTTGAACTCAGAGCATCGATATTATGTTAAGGTAATTTTTGGGGATTTTTCTGAAAAAAAATGAATTTTCGATGAATAGTGTTTTTATTTAAAAATTAAATTAAAAATATTTAGAAAATTATTTTTATAAAATGGATTTCATTTTTGAAATCAGAGCATTGATATTTGGTTAAGGAGAAATTTTGGGATTATTCTGAGAAAGTTGAATTTTCAGTGAATAGTAAAAATACACTTTTAGGGTTTCTGTATGTTTAATGACATCCTAACTGTGTCATGATGATCTCAGGAGATATTTCAAGGGTTGGCCGGCCAAGGGTGATGAATTATGGTTTTTGGGGACCCATTTGGCCTAACGTTATGAAACATATCATGAGAGAGCACATGGGTTTGAGAAAAGCACTTGTGAGGTGTCCCTTGGCCATTATTGCCTTGTCCCCTCACTTTCCCTATAAATACCCACCCTTTCCTCCTTTATTTTTCACTCCCAACTCTCCCCCAACGAAGTTCTGGTCTTTTAACCTTCCAAGGAGTCCTCCCAAGGTGCCCCCAAGCCCTCAAGGTCCAAAACATTGATTTTCAAGAGTCACGTTTTAAGGTAAGGGATCCGACCTCTCTCTTTCTTTTCATGTAATCCTTTTTATGTCATTCCTTTTATGATCCATGTTCTTATGTGAGAGGATGTTCTTTTATATTACTCTTACTTCCCTTTTCATGTTTATATGATTAGAGATCCCCTCTTACTCTCATCATTTCTTTTTATGAATGTTTAAGTGACGCCGTTAGGCTGCCGAATTTTTAAGGGATTCTTTAACCCTTCTCATTTTTCAAGTTCGATTTTCATTTCAAGTCTTTCAAGTTCCTTTTTTATGATGGGGTATGATCTCTATATCTATCATACTGATATCTTATGATCATATGATGAGGGACCCTATTTGATATTGTCAATTATTTTTATTGAAGTTTAAGTCACGCCATTAGGCTGCCGAATTTTCATAAGAGAAATCTAATTTTTGTCTTCCTTCCATGTTTTTCATTTCAAATGGAATGTCCTTCAAATTTAATTACCATGTCCATATATCCTTCTTATTCTGTCCCCTTACTGTTTTATGGATCATTTATGAGTGGTTGACCCATGTCCCCTCTCTATTCAATGTTTTCTAAAACCTTGTAACATAGTCGTTATGCTGCAGAATTTCCGTCTCAAAATGCCTCTCTCTCTTTTATCAAAAATTATTTTATGTTATAAAGTGAATACACAAAGATCTTATTTCTACAAGGTTATTCACATATATATCAAAATTTTCTATTTTAAATTTCTGGGATTTACATACATTAGACCCACTTTCCCTTTCTGTGGGTTTAAAGTGACGTAAAGATCATGTCCTTAAAGCAGTTTTTAAAACATTATGATTATGAAATGAAACCCATTTTTTGTATGCAATATGGGTTATTTATGAAATGTTTGATGATGATATATGTGGATCACATGATAATAAAGGAAAATTTAAGGGTGCGCCCTGATAGCGCTCCAATGCATTGGGTAATGATGTAACCACTAGAGATTACAATTTTCACGATACCTTGGTGAATAACCCTGGTAATTTTCAAATGACACCTTGTGGATGGACCTTGGTGATATGTTCATGATTGTCTATGTTAAATGATGTAGCCACATCTTCAAGTTATGAAAAATGTTATTTTTATTATGAAATTCCTCATGATTTCTTTCTCATGCCTTAATGTTCTTTTCTTGTTCTTATTGAAGTATATCAAGTTCACATGTAAAATGTTCCTCTTGTTTCCCTTACTGGGCCTCCTGCTCACCCTTTCTTTTGATGTATGTCCCCAGGTTATGAGATGCAGTAATGAACCTAGGATGAACTTAAGGAGAAGCCTTTCAAGTGTTTAAGAAGAATTTTTTATGTTGTTTTCATGTATTATGTTCCTGGTTTCCAAGACACCAGACATTAAAGATCCTCAGTTTTGTGTAATGTAATGAAAGTTTATGTTATAAAATGGCGGGATGCTATAGTTGGTATCAAAGGATGGTTTAGTTATTTGTGGAAATTAGGATATAAAAACTTTAGGAATAACCCTATAGAAAAGTTTAAATATAGGAAAACTTCCTGGTATTTTGGTAAGTATCGAGTAAGTGGTTTATCAAACAAATACATCCTTGTCTGGATACGAGTAGGTAGAGGCGGCTATGGAACAGATGTACATAGGGGTAAAACCCGAAAACACCGCTTTGATCTAGACTCGAACGGGAACTGGTGCACGATAACGGGCCTTGCTACACTCTTGGTTACGACACTCCCGGGGGATATGTTTGGTTAATCACAAGCTTTTTATGAATCATTATGAAGGAATTATAGAAAAGTGTAATTGTCTAAGAATGAAGTATTAGTTAAAAGATCCATAAATGAAATAATTTTCTCACTAAGGTTTTATTCTTTTAGAAAATGGCGGGCAATAGTAGGAACTGTGCCGATGGTGACCGCAATGCACCATGTGCTGACGGCCCTTCGATGGAAGCCGAAATGGAAACATTCATGCGAATGATGAACCAACTGACTCAAGTTATGAGTAATAACTTGAGTCAAGCTGAGAGGCCGACCTCACCACGAAGGGAACAACTTTATGTTGAGTCCTTCATGCGTCAATGACCACCAACATTCAGTGGATCTACTGACCCATTGGTTACGGAACAATGGATAACCTCCATTGAAAAGATCTTTTCTGTACTTCATTGTTCGGGACAAGAAAAAGTCACCCTTGATGTTTACCGCCTAGAGGGAGAAGCTAATCAGTGGTGGTCACTGATAAAAAACATGAAGCCACGAGGAGAGATGGAAGCTATGGAGTGGGAAGAGTTCCGGGGAATATTCTTTAACAAGTATTTCCCTCGTTCCATGAGAACGAAAATGGAGAAAGAGTTTCTTGAGCTGAAGTAAAAGGAGAATGAATCAGTTGGAACCTACGAGATGAAATTCACAAGGCTTTCCCGTTATACCTCAAGCTTCGTCATGGACCCTAATGGGAAGGTTGATAGATTCTTTGGTGGAATACGACCTCATCTGCGGAAGAATCTAGCCAACAGGGACTATGATAAGTATGAAGAAATAGTTCGAAGTGCCATGAAAGTTGAACTAGAGTTTGGGGAGACACAGTGGTCTCACAAATCTAATGAGAAGAAGAGAACTCTAGAACCGATCCTGGGAAGAAGTTTTGATCAGGAAAGAGGTGGAAAGCATATGCAACATGCCACATGCAATAAATGTGGAAAGAAGCATTCGGGGAACTGCTTGATCGGAAGTGGTAAGTGTTATAGGTGTGGAAAAGAAGGCCATATTTCTCGGAATTGTCGTAGTGATGTGAAGCCTCAACTTCCCAACACTAACGACAGAGGAAATATTGTTCTGGCCCTACTCGAAGTCACATGCTTCAAGTGTGGACAGCTTGGGCACTTTTCTAATCAATGTCCAAATCCGAGGGCGGTGGAGGGGAATCACCATCAACCTCAGCAGAGGCCAAGGGAGCAAGGTCATGCTTTCGCTATCACAACATCTGAAGTTGAAGTCTCGAACGATGTGGTAGCAGGTACTCTTGTTGTCCTCTCAAAACTAGCAAGTACTTTATTTGATTCTGGTTCCACGAATTCCTTTATTTCCTCCAAGTTTGCAAGGAATATAGAATCAATCCCCGAACTGCTAGAGGTAGAGTTGTCAGTCAAGACTCCAAGTGGGATTATCCATGCATCAACAGTGTTTAGAGACTCTACTGTTTACTTTAGTGAGCACAATATTATCGCAAATCTAGTAGTCATTCCCATGTTGGAATTCGACGTTATACTAGGGATGGACTAGCTCTCAAAGTATAATGCTAAGATCAAATGCAGAAGTAAGGAAATCTCAGCAGTCTTGAATGAACGACCTACAATTATCTTCCAAGGAGAGGTATCCCGAACTGATCCCTATCTAGAAGAACCTCTTATAGCTTTCTTTATGGATTTAATCGGTGATGAGGAAGAAGGGAAAGGGAGCATACAAATTGAAGATGTTCCGATTGTTCAGGAATACATGGATGTATTTCTTGAGGAGTTACCTGGACCTCCCCCAGAAAGAGAGGTAGAGTTCTCCATTGAACTCGTACCTGGGTCCCAACCGATATCAAAGACTCCATATAGAATGGAAAATGTGGAGCTTGAAGAGTTAAAGAAACAACTCCAAGACTTGTTGGAGAAGGGGTTTATCCGACCGAGTGTGTCTCCTTGGGGAGCACCAGTTATCTTTGTGAAGAAGAAGGATGGATCAATGCGGCTATGCATTGATTATAGAGAACTGAACGGGATCACAGTGAAGAACAGATATCCTCTTCCAAGAATTGATGATTTATTTGACCAACTTCGCGGGGCTCAATTCTTCTCTAAGATTGACCTTCGATCTGGTTATCATCAACTGAGGGTGAAGAAGGAAGATATTCCAAAGACTGTCTTCCGATCAAGATATGGGCATTATGAGTTTACTGTTATGCCCTTCGGCTTGACTAATGCTCCTGCTATTTTCATGGATTTGATGAATAGAGTCTTTAGGGACTACCTTGATAACTTTGTGGTAGTTTTTATTGATGATATTTTGATATATTCGAAAATTCTTGAGGAGCATGAAGATCATCTAAGGGTTATATTGAAAACTCTGCGGAAGGAGAGGCTCTTTGGGAAGTTCAGCAAGTGTGAGTTCTGGTTACAACAGGTGGATTTCTTGGGGCACATCGTAACCAATGAAGGAATCTCGGTTGACCCTGCAAAGACAATGGTTGTGGAGGAGTGGCCTCAACCCACAACAGTAACTGAGATTCGTAGTTTCCTTGGTTTAGCGGGATATTATAGGAGGTTTGTGAAAAACTTTTCACGGCTTTCTAATCCACTAACCAAGTTGACTCGAAAAGGGGTTAAGTTCATCTAGACAAAGGAATGCGAGGAAAGTTTCCAAGAGCTGAAGAAGAGATTGGTTACTGCACCTGTGTTAACACTACCCTCTATCGGAGAAGGATTCGTTATTTTTAGCGTTGCATCTCTGAAAGGGCTTGGGTGCGTCCTCATGCAAAATGACAAGGTGATTGCTTATGCATCTCGAAAGTTGAAGATTCATGAGAAGAATTATCCTACGCATGATCTAGAGCTGACGGCAGTTGTTTTTGCTCTAAAGATATGGAGGCACTATCTTTATGGGGGAGAAATGTGATATATACACTGACCACCAAAGTCTAAAGTATATTTTCACACAGAAATAATTGAACATGAGACAAAGGAGATGGTTAGAGCTTATTAAAGACTATGATTGTTCAATACATTATCACCCTGGAAGAGCAAACAAAGTCGCGGATGCGTTAAGCAGGAAAAATCCTATTGTTCTGGAAACAATGAGGATCTTAGGAGATCCCTTGATTAAAGATCTAGTAAAATTGGACATGGGAATTATAAGGAAAGGGACATCATCAACCCTATCCCAAATGATTTCTCAACCTTCATTACTAGAGAAGATCAAGAAGGCTAAAAAAGAAGATCCTTTGCTGCAGGAGAAGTTCGAGGCTGTAAAGGATGGGAAGTTCCCTGATTTCAATATTGATCAAGAAGGTGTATTGAAATTTCGTACAAGACTATGTGTTCCATCTATTCCAGAGATAAAGAAAGAACTGATGGATGAAGCTCATAGCTCTACTTTCTCTATACATCTGGGAAGCACTAAGATGTATAGAGACCTTCATGATCATTATTGGTGGGATAACATGAAGAGGGAGATTGCCGATTACACTACAAGGTGCCTGGTGTGTCACCAAGTAAAGGCAGAAAGACAACCTCCTAAGGGGGTATTACAACCACTACCCATACTAGTATGGAAGTGGGATAATATCACCATGGACTTTGTAACTAGTCTCCCGAAAACATCCAAAGGAAACAATGCGATATGGGTTATTGTGGACTGTCTCACCAAGACAGCCCATTTTATCTCTATTCGGGAAGATTTCTCTCTGGATCATCTTGCCATGATATACGTGAAGGAAGTGGTAAGGCTGCATGGGGTACCACTATCCATCGTATCTGATCGTGACCCAAGATTCACATCAAAATTCTGGAGAAGTCTTCAACATTCTCTGAATACTGAATTGAATTTTAGTACGGCCTATCATCCTCAAACTGATGGCCAATCTGAAAGGACTATTCAGACACTCGAATACATGCTGAGATTATACTCAATGGAATTTAAAGGTGGATGGGATCAACACCTCCCATTAGTGGAGTTCTCTTATAACAACAGCTTCCATGCGAGTATTCAGATGGCACCCTATGAAGCTCTGTATGGAAAGAGGTGTAGAACTCCTACTTGTTGGGATGAAACTGTTGAGAGGAAGCTTCTTGGGCCTGATCTCGTGCAAGAGATGACGGAACAGGTTCATGCCATCCAACAACACATAAAGGCAGCTAAGAGTCGGTAGAAGAGCTATGCTGACAATCGTCGAAGGGACTTGGAGTTTGGTGTTGGTGACAAAGCCTTCCTTCAAATTTCTCCATGGAAGAGAGTCATGCAGTTTGGGAAGAAAGGGAAGCTCAGCCCTAGGTACATTGGCCCCTATGAAATCCTTGATCGCATAGGAGCAGTGGCCTATCATCTAGCACTTCCACCGAACCTAGCTCAAGTTCATGATGTCTTCCATGTATCTCTCTTGAAGAAGTACATACCCGACCCTTCGCATGTACTGAACCCAGAGGTGGTACAACTTGAACATGACCTCTATTATGAGGAGCAGCCAGTGGAGATCTTGGACCGTAGAGACAAGGTTCTACGAAACAAGACTACCCACCTTGTGAAAGTGTTGTGGAGGAATCATAAGTATGAAGAAGCGACTTGGGAGCCTGAGGAAACGATGAAGCAAAAGTACCCTCACCTTTTCGACTAGGCCTCAAGTATAAATTTCGGGGACGAAATTTCTTAAGGGGGGAAGAATATAACGACCCAGTCTTTTTGAGTAGTATATTAACTTACTATTAATGATTTAATAAGATGTTATTAGTTAATGCAGAAAGAGGAGTCGATGGCTTCATCCAGTAGACTCGACCCTTATGAAGCCCACTTATCAGAGCTTGGGAAGGAGGTAGCATATGTGGGCTTCGCTTTGGACCAAGCCCAAGCCGAACTCCAGCGTGTCAAGCTTGAACGGAAACGCCTACGGGAGAAGTTCAAGTTAGTAGAGATTACTACTAGGGCAATGTTATCTGAGCCTCCCTCAGATTCTCTCACCATAGCACACCTTACACTTAGGTCATATGTCGGTGTTATAAGGGGCTATGTGACGAGACCCTAGCTTCTTTGTGTAATCCTTTGGGAAGAATGAATTGAGATTTCTTCCTTTAGTGATGTTTGTGAAATTTCTTTTGTCCGGATAATTTTAGGATGTATTTTATTGATGAATTTTGGAAAAAAGGATATTTTAAAATATTTATGAAAACCCAAAATAACTAATGATGTGTAATGATTTTCAAAAAATGGTCTTCTACAAAAGTGTTCAGTAAGGAATTTGGAGTCTAATAAGATCAACTTAATTTTTGATGAATAGTAATTTATGAATAGTGATTTTATGCTTAGGATTAGTAATGTGACCAAATGGATTAGTAATTTCACGAAAAGAAAGTTTTAATATAATTTAGACACCTAGATTAAGTAATGTGATTCAATAAAATGGGTAAATAACGGTTTCATAAATTATTAGTCAAGTATTAGTTTTTTTGGATCAATAGTGTTTTTTAATTAAAAATTTAATTAAAAATAATTACAACAATATTTTTATAAAAAGGACTTTATTTTTGAACTCAGAGCATCGATATTATGTTAAGGTAATTTTTGGGGATTTTTCGGAAAAAAATGAATTTTCGATGAATAGTGTTTTTATTTAAAAATTAAATTAAAAATATTTAGAAAATTATTTTTATAAAATGGATTTCAGTTTTGAAATCAGAGCATTGATATTTGGTTAAGGATAAATTTTGGGATTATTCTGAGAAAGTTGAATTTTCAGTGAATAGTAAAAATACAGTTTTAGGGTTTCGGTATGTTTAATGACATCCTAACTGTGTCATTATGATGTCATGAGATATTTCAAGGGTTGGCCGGCCAAGGGTGATGAATTATTGTTTTGGGGGCCCCATGTGGCCTAACTTTATGAAAAATATCATGAGAGAGCACATGGGTTTGAGAAAAGCACTTGTGAGGTGTCCCTTGGCCATTATTGCCTTGTCCCCTCACTTTCCCTATAAATACCCACCCTATACTCCTTTATTTTTCATTCCCAACTCTCCCCCAACGAAGTTCTGGTCTTCTTACCTTCCAAGGAGTCCTCCCAAGGTTCCCCCAAGCCCTCAAGGTCCAAAACATTGAGTTTCAAGAGTCACGTTTTAAGGTAAGGGATCCGACCTCTCTCTTTCTTTTCATGTAATCCTTTTTATGCCATTCCTTTTATGCTCCATGTTCTTATGTGAGAGGATGTTCTTTTATATTCCTCTTACTGACCTTTTCATGTTTATATGATGAGATATCCCCTCTTACTCTCATCATTTCGTTTTATAAATGTTTAAGTGACGCCGTTAGGCTCCTGAATTTTTAAGGGATTCTTTCACCCTTCTCATTTTTCAAGTTCGATTTTCATTTCAAGTCTTTCAAGTTCCTTTTTTATGATGGGGTATGATCTCTATATCTATCATACTGATCTCTTATGATCATATGATGAGGGACCCTATTTGATCTTGTCAATTCTTTTTATTGAAGTTTAAGTGACGTCGTTAGGCTGCCGAATTTTCATAAGAGAAATCTAATTTTTGTCTTCCTTCCATGTTTTTCATTTCAAATGGCATGTCCTTAAAATTTCATTACCATGTCCATATATCCTTCTTATTCTGTCCCCTTTCTATTTTATGGATCATTTATGAGTGGGTGACCCATGTCCCCTCTCTTTTCAATGTTTTCTAAAACCTTGTAACATAGCCGTTATGCTGCAGAATTTCCGTCTCAAAATGCCTCTCTCTCTTTTCTCAAAAATTATTTTATGTTATAAAGTGAATACACAAAGATCTTATTTCTACAAGGGTATTCACATATATATCAAAATGTTCTATTTTAAATTTCTGGGATTTACATACATGAGACCCACTTTCCCTTTCCGTGGGTTTAAAGTGACGTAAAGATCATGTCCTTAAAGCAGTTTTTAAAACGTTATGATTATGAAATGAAACCCATTTTTTGTATGCTATATGGGTTATTTATGAAATGTTTTATGATGATATATGTGGCTCACATGATAATAAAGGCAAATTTAAGGGTGCGCCCTGATACCGCTCCAATGCATTGGGTAATGATGTAACCACTAGAGATTACAATTTTCACGATACCTTGGTGAATAACCCTGGTAATTTTCAAATGACACCTTGGGGATGGACCTTGGTGATATTTTCATGATTGTCTATGTTAAATGATGTAGCCACATCTTCAAGTTATGAAAAATGTTATTTTTATTATGAAATGCCTCATGATTTCTTTCTCATGCCTTAAAGTTCTTTTCTTGTTCTTATTTAAGTATATCAAGTTCACATGTAAAATGTTCCTCTTGTTTCCCTTACTGGGCCTCCTGCTCACCCTTTCTTTTGATGTATGTCCCCAGGTTATGAGATGCAGTAATGAACCTAGGATGAACTTAAGGAGAATCCTTTCAAGTGTTTAAGAAGAATTTTTTATGTTGTTTTCATGTATTATGTTCCTTGTTTCCAAGACACCAGACCTTAAAGATCCTCAGTTTTGTGTAATGTAATGAAAGTTTATGTTATAAAATGGCGGGATGCTATAAATCAATCATTAATTTTAGAATGGATTCTTGTTTTCTATCTTGAACAATAATTGCACTCTATTTTAGATGAAGACATATACTAGCCATATCATTAAGAGAAGACTATTATGTTTGTTCTACTGGACCACTATTATCAAATCTAATCTCATATATTGACTCTATTATCTTCCTTACTGATGTTGAAATAAGTGTTTCCAGTTTCTCATAATCATTAATTGTTTTTGTAAACCGAAGACTTCATCTTCTAGTTCTTAAAAAAGTTTGATTTGATCTTTTCCCATTTCAGTAAACCTTTTTATTTCATTTTTTCTGTTCTTCAATTTTGAGTTTGTACTCAACCACCGTTTCTGAGCTTTCAATCATTGAAGAACACATCTTTTCAATTTCTATATTATTCTTAGAATTCTCTTCTTCCTACTACTGCATATAGTGCTTGACATCATGAAAAACTTTATTATCTTTTATTATTTTTTCGTTAAAAATATCTACCACATCAAGGGATTCTTCTAATTCAGCATAGTGTTCAACTCTTACTTAAATTTATACATCTTCATTTTTATTTATTATCTAGTTGAAAGATATCCAACAACTACCATCAAAGCATCTACTATAGGATCCATGCAATCTTCTTAATATTTTGCCTCAAATTATTCTAATCTTTTATCTTATTTTTAAAGAAAATTATTCTTTTTGAATATCTTTCTCTTATAACTTCTTCTACCTTTATTATTTGAAGAATACTTATTTTTTTGGGAATTTTATAATTATCTTCATTGTAATCATCAATCGTCTTATGATACTTTATTGAAAAATGACGAATCATTCCACATCAAAATCCCACAAATAGAGGTTTACCTTTGAACATCCCTTTCCCCTTTGCAGACTTGAAGAGAGAAATTGCTTGAAATCATAGAAATTGTCCTCCTCAATGTTTTCATCAATACAAAGATTATTCGTGGCTATGAATTCCACTTCTTTGAACTTCCAAATTTCCACTACATTGTTATCATCATTTCTCATTTAATAAAATATAAGGTTGCTTTAATGGTTATCCTGTGTCAGATATTTCTATTAATTGTCTTCCGTCACTGAATCGTTTGGATCGAAACATAGTGGAAGATTCCTTAAGATACATTTCACAATATTCATATCTTGAATGATTTATCTGAGACCCCTAATGTCTTCCACAATAAAATTTACCATATCAAAGAATGCATCAAAAAATTCATTAGAGATCATTTTGAGATCCTTGTACTTGCTCCACAAAACCTGCATCTTTTCTTCTCAGACTTTTTTATCACCCTTATAAATGTTCATCAATTTTTCCCATAAAGAATTTAATGTTTTAGAGGACATAAACTTCATATAAATTTCATTTTAATGGGATCCACCTAATGCATTTATCTCTTTAGAATCAACATCCAATTCCATTGTTTTAGCTTCTAATAAAGAACCACTATTTATATCAGCTAGTATTCCATGTATAGCTATTGTGAAGACATAAATCCCTACTAATAAGAAGTCTCTCGGCTTTCAATACTTCCATAGTTGAAAATTATTTCAATCGAAGATCGGAATTCTGTTATGATTGACCACATATATTTCTTCTTTGTAGAGAGAAACATTGAAATTCGTCCTTTCACACTGATACCAATTGTTAGGACTACTAGGTTGAATACCATAAAAGGGGAGGGATAAATTTGGGTATAGAAGATTAAAACTTTCTCCCTTTCATATATTGTTTTTTGTTAGACAAAACTCAATTATCTCTTTGTCCCTTAGAAATATATGAACAAATATGAAATCATGAACATGACACAACAATGTTTACATAGATCACCCTCACAGGGATGTGTCCATGGAGCATACAATAGCAGTGTTCTGATGTACCAAATTCACTAAGGTTCACTACCAATAAAGAGTACAATGTTTGGTCTAGATCTTCTATTACCAGGATCACTTCCTTTTCAAGGTTTAGGTTCCTGTTACTACATTACCAAGGTTCAGATCATATGCCACTTTATCTTGCACCTTATCGGTAGAAAGGGTCCTTGTCTTCCTCTTCCATAGCTCACTGCTCTTGTAAAAGAATCAACACACACAGTTTATAGAAATCTAGGTCAAAAATAGTTTATTACATGTAGTTGAAATAATATTAATGAATCACTACATCTTCATCATAAGGTAAATGCTATTGATGTCTCTTTTTCTCACTTTGATGAAGTGCACCTTCCAGAGTACTACTAGGTACTAGAAGATACTTTTGCAAACTGATTTGATGTTTTCGCAAGATTCCTTGTAAAAATCATAAACCTCCTTGCTCCTCCATGTACTGTGTTCTAGTATATGGTATGTGGAACACCTCCTCTATATAATAAATATGATTTTGTGAACCCCCCTTTGTCTATGGACTTCCACCTCTATCTCTATCACGTACAGACTCTATATACCAACATCACGAACTACGTTTGTGAATCACCATTTTTACGTGAACTATTCTCTTCTTGCGGACTAAATTTGCTAAACACCTACATACAATTCCTTATTTTGAAGAGTACCATGTCCTTTTTTGGTTACAGTTCTCTGAAAATATCATTGGCAAAATTTATTTCACGTGACCCACTTCGGCATTCGTGGAATTCTCCCTCATGACATTTTTTTAGACTTTGCTGAAATCCTAAAGTAATAAAGTAGTTTACTAATTATATTAGTTCTATTATTTAATATATTGGATTAGCGCTCCATATATAGGAAATAATATCCATAAATTATACTAATCCATTATTTACCAAATCTTTGATCCAGTATATCCTCCACATCATACCGATCATCCTTCCATTGGGAACTTCAAGCCTTCCAGTAAACCATTTTTTATATGTGGTCCACATACGACCTTTTCTCCGACGCAGTAAATCTCCTACCCCAATTTCAATCCATCCGTGCACCACACAACCTTAATCTGTGAACCATTTTCAGTTTTCTAAACCGCTCCTACGTACAATCCCCACTGCCAGGTAGGTGACCACATACTCTTCCCGGAACATAACGAGAGGACACCTTGAGGGATTTTTTCCCAACAATACAAAATAAATTTAAAATTATATCAAGAAAATAATTTCATTATGTAAAAAATAGACTCTTATATTAATTAATATCTTTCTATTTTCTATATATGAAACATTATAGATATTAAAAATAGAGTGCAATTTTATAAGATTCTTTTATTTAAATATTTAATAAATAAATCTCATGAGAAACCATCCATTAATAAAATAAATTTCAAACCCAAGGAGACAAGGGTTAAATAAACATCATTAATTAAGAATTTGGATAATAATTTATGGTCATACCACTTAGTTTTAACCTAGATTAACATGATTTACCCTTACTAAGGTGATTATTGTGACCACAATTACTATTCATATTGATGAAAAATAAGGGGTCCTATTTATAAAATTTTAATCTCAAAATTATAAATATTTATATAAAACATTTTATTTAGTTGTCGATATATGGATGAAACAAATTTTAATGTATCTAAAAAAATACAAAAAACAACTTTTTAGAAAAAATACATTTTAAGGATAAAATTTCATTTATTTTTATCCGACTAAAAATAAAATATATTAGATGAATGATAAAGAAAATTATTTAATATTTAATATTTAAATTTCCAAAAAATAATTCAACAATCATGATCAATTTAATTAATTAGGATAATTATACATTGAGCACATGAAAACATGTTTTTTAGAAAACCATCTCTTTTATTTTAAAACAATATTAATTTTAATTTTTTAATAATAGATAATTAATGAATTAATTTCATACAACTGTAAACCATAGATTTTAATAATTTAGTTATCCCTATTTATGCCTGATAGTCAAGCCACTAGGTGATGATAATATTTTAATAGTATATCGTGGTTCATCTAAATTAATTTTTGTTTGTAATGCATGATATTGATGAAATCAAATTTATTTGAGGTTTTGAAAATCACAAGCTATTATAACTGAGTTATTTCATTGATCATTTTATGGGCTATGAGTTCATTAATTAAAAATAAATACCTAATACCCAATTTAATCCATATACTATTATTATATCTTAATGGTGTTCATATTCATTAATGAAATTTGATTTTTAAAAACCTGATGGAAGGAACCAGTGGATTTTGATATTATATATTGTAGGGTGGAATTAGTGTAGATCAACTTTAATGAATTATTAAAACTTATCCGCTTTACAACCATTGTTATTAAAACCTCCATAATTGTTTAGATGAATGTATATTGTTTATATTCCATTAAAAAATACAAGCACAAATATTTCAAATAATGAAAAGCATTAATAGAATAAAATGTTTTTATAAAGATTTTTCCCAACATGGTTACTTAATCTTTTTTATGTTCAAATAATATCCCAAAAAAATATATTCACTCTATATATAAGTGAATACAAAAAGTTTATCACATAAAAATCCAATGTTTTTTTATTGGTTCTTCATAATGTCTCTCACTAATGTAAGATGGATCAAACCAAACAAACTCTTGAATAAGACCATACTTTTTCTCCAGGATGTCTTTGGAGAAACAACAGTTCCTCTTCCTCTGCCTACGTCTTCAACAGAAACAAAATAATTTATTCAATTCTATATTTATTTCATAAAAATACTATAAAATTCTAGAAAAAAATTAGTGCCCTTACTTCTTCAAGATCGTGAATATCTTAAACATATCAAATCTATTGCCGGAAACATGATTTTCAGTACTCAACTCTTTGAACCAATATATAATCAGAAGATATAAGATGTATACACACTATCTACCTCAAAATTTTGCTAGAGAAAAAAATCTACAATTAGTATCATCTATTATCAACTTGTAGCCATCATTATGTAATGAAACCTGCATGAAATCTATTACTTAACCAATCTCAAGATCATCCTCCAAATAAAAATGAATTGACTAAGGTTTTTAATGTTTAATTCATTGGTCAAATAAATTTATCTCTTCCTCCAATCTTAGTAAGAATCATTGATTATGACTCATGAATTTTTATTGTTAAAATTCATCCCATCTACTGAATATTTACATTGATTTCCAGAAAATAAAATTTTAATTCTCTTAATAACTTCCAATATTCTATCTTTTACTTATTTGTATAAAAAATATATTAGCTATAACTATTGATTCTTTGAATTATATCTATTATATACAATATAATTACAATTTTCTATCAACTTTTTATTCAATATATGTTTCTACTTTGGATTTGGAATATCAGTATCTTACAATTTCATCATTTAAACACTCAATTTTAATAATTTTATAATTATATTTAGATATGGATAATTGTTTCTCAAACAAGTGTCCTATATCACATATAATATTTCTTAAAAATTTAATATATATAATTTTCAATATACATTTTTTATAAAATCATTAACATGAACCATCATCAAGAAATTACTCATTTTTTATCTTAGGTGACAATGTATTTTTTATAAATATACTGTAGAAAATATTAACCCTGTTAAATATTATTTCTTCTCGTATACTCTTGTAGTATAGATTCATGTCCGTCCCCAATGGAGATGACCTAAAATTTGAAAATTTAAATAAACCACAGTTATCTGTAATACTGACTACATTCACCTATTGTTCTTAGAACCTACCATATAAATTGATTTATTTCACTCTATTATTATATTATATTGTATATGATACTACTGTATAATTATTAATTATCATTGATTTATAATATGGCTATATCCCCAGATTCATCCAAGTTATAACGTAAAATAATTTTGAATTTTTCTATTTTTATCCACCTCAGACTTAATTTGTTGATTTTACTATACTCAATAACAGAAAAGGTTCACCCTCTATATATGTCTTTATAAAATCTTCTTATGTAATCCCACAATTTCATTACATTAAATTTCATTATATTTTACAAAGTTATGATATTTTAAAATTTAGTTTCTTGGAAAAAAGATACCTAGTAAATGAAAAGATAGAAAATTAATTTATTCCACTTGAAATTATTATTAATGTTTTATCCTAAGTATATTTATTTCATCTCATAACATGGGGATATACATCCATGGAAAGGGTGAGCATAATGCCTGGTAAGGGAAAAAAGTGAAACAGTATACATGTGATCTTGTGGAGATTCAATGTGAACATGAAGAATATAATTATGGAATAAAAATGAGAACCCCAGGTGTATCATAAAAAAAATAACATGAATAATATATTATAAATGTTTCTAATACATTTATTTATACATTAATAATCATATCACCATTATCTTTCACATTGGTGTCATAAAAATTATCAATGTTATTCATCAAGGTATTGTAAAACATGTAATATGTAGAAATTAAATTATTTACCCAGTGAATTAGATCCTTATCAGATCAGAACATTAATATTTATTAATTTTCATGTGATCCATGTATATAATAATCAAATAAATCATAAATAACCTGTGGGGAAAAAAATTAATTGGTTTTGTATCAAAATTATGGATTTAAAAAAAGAGCTTAAAACCTGATCATTTTGTCATTTATAACTCCAAAAAGGCAATGCGGGTTTTATGTACTTAAATTAAATAATAAAATTATTTATTAATAAATATTGGTGAATATATTGGGATAAAAACTATATTTGGGTATTTACATATAAAAAATAAATGAAATTTTTAAGAAAAAATAGATAAATTTAGAGAAGCAAATTTGGCAGCATAACGGGTATGACACATAGTTTTAGAAAAAATTAAAAAAGGGGAGACAAGGGTGTCCCATTAAATAAATAATATTAAAAAATTAAACAGATAGAATATAATTATAAGGAAATATTAAAGTCATACTACATTAAAATGGATCTTGAAAGGAAAAGAGAAATGGATATTACACTTACCCTGAAGTGTAAATCCTAACCCTCGATGATTGGAACCTTGTTAATTGAGGAAACAATAAAAGTACTACTTGTTAGTAGTACATCAGAACACATCTTGGGAGGTAAAAATATCATAGATTCATGTAATATGAATTTTATGTTAATGGAAATGGAGAAATGGGTGGGTATTTATAGCAAAAGTGGATGGTTTGTTTAATAATTTCCATGGACACCTAGGTAGTGGTAAATGAAAAACCATTGTCTTACCCGTGGTTGTAAAAATCTAGAACACCTATTATTTTATTATAATAACCCAGATTTTTCCAGTATTTTATATTAAATATTACATCTTTATGATTTCAATAAACATGTAGAAAAACACAAACTGTATTTTTTACTATTCACAGAAAAACAAAATAATTTAGACAACTCTCATTTTTTAATCCCAACGAAACATTGACAGGATTATTAAAAAATGATTTTTCATTTATCATAATAATTATATATGTATGATAATTTTAACTTTTAAATATAAAAATATTATATATTAAAAATTATAGGGGATAGAAAATACATATTAAATTTTCTTACTTAAAAAAATAAAATTATATTCTCATTTAAACATAAATAAAAGTGTTTTAATCATAATATTTCACTAAAATAATTATTATCCACAATATATTAGATTAATAGATATATTTATATATTTTTGGAATTATATTTTCTGTCAAAAAAATCAATTTACCAAATTCATCATATTTTTAAGAAATATTATTCTCAAAATAGAATTAAAGAAATAAAAATTTTATTTAAACAGAGTAATTATAAATTATGTATCTAAGTTATCAACAAATAAACCATTATAACAGACACACATGACATATAGGTAAGGTGTGTGATTGTGATATATTCATGGTTCGACTTGCATAACATCACTCAAGTGGTAATTTCCACTAACATGAACTTCTCCTGTAAGTGATTTCGTTTGAGCATAACATGTTAAACCTAGACTTGTGCTTGTATATATTTATTCCAATTGATGTTAAATCCCTTAAAAGATTAATAAAATGGTCTCTGTATAGCTTGACTCTACCATTAGAATCCATCGATTCTTTTTTCTGCACTATTTTTTATTTTTCATTTCAACTTATAACAAATTATTATAACGTTAAAATAATTATCAAGATTATAGCTTACAATGGTCCTATTAACCAAGGTTATATAATGGTGGAATCCTAAGGGTCACATTTAAAAATATAATCACTTTTTTTCTAATGATATGTAATTTGTTTGAGTATAAATGTAATATAACACAAATTCTCAATAAAAAATTATCCTTCAAAATGTTTGGGTCATTACATTCTCTCCCCCCAAGAAATTTCATCCCCAAAATAATACTTATAAAATAAAAACACCACAAATTATTATCATCATAACATTTTCACTAAATTATTGGTGACATGTTATTCTCATAGTAAGTTCATCTAAAATTATTGTATCTACTAGATATGTTATATTATAATAGTGTATCTTCATATATTTAATCAACTAAAAACCTCTATTTTAGTATGTCAATATAGAAACATAAATTGGTTTATTTTTTGGATCTATATAAATTATCCTGAAAACACACTTTAAATGTTTTATAAAGGCTTGGATTTTAATTTCTGTGTGATTATCATATAGTAAACATATAGTTTAGAAGTTAATATTATAACTTCAATGTATAATACATAATTTATAAATGTGTTATTGAAAATAATATCATAAAACATAGAACTCGTCATTAACTAATAGTTAATATCAATTAAAAAAATTATTAGATATTTATCTTAACATTTCCACTGAACAAACAGGCGAGGGTAGGGGTGAATCAAGGTGATAAATTTTTCTTCTGTTTTTATGGATCTTTTACCCACTTTAGTGGGAAACCATAAATTATATCAAATTTTATTGAACATTCACCTCAATCACAAATAAAAAAAATAAAATTCAATAAAAACATTATTTGTTCTCCACTAATAGAGAATCTAGATTATACACACTAATGATGTGTCAATCATACCATAACTCATAATCAATCAACATTTTTTCATAGAATAAAATTGTTTGTCCTAGCTCACTCTATTAGAGACAAAATCATTACAATGAGTTCAAGGATATAAAAATTCCTCTCTTGTATTGAAGCTATTCACTTCTCCTAAATCACTACATAGTATGTGGTCTTCTCCAATTAAATGACTTGCACGTCACTATCAAATTTCCATAGATGTTTATTGATAATTTAATCATTATTTTATGAGTTTTATTCTCTAATGAATCCATTATATAATTCCTTAGTAGTCGACCCAAGTATTTTTCTTCACCTATGTCACAATTTGGTGAGTACCATGCATTTATAAGGTTTATTTTTCCAATTTCCTTAGCATCACCTAATTGTACTTTTTCTAATTTCATTGGCTTCACACAAGTGTGTTTTCTGAAGCCCAATTTTCTCATGTGAGTTCTCTATAAATATTTCACCCAAATTATTTTCTCAATATAGCTTTCTATTCCATTTTTGTTCAAGTTCCTTCTCTATAACACCTTCACTCAAAAAGTATCTTGTATTTATCTTCATATAACTCCACCCAACTTCTGTTCTCTCATATATTTCATGTAGGTGTGACATGCATTAAGGGAGATTCCCTAATCATCCTTTGAATCAATGTTAACTAAAAATGGGAATTTATTGGGTATTTATATGCAATGACATTGACATTCACATATAGCTATTATCCAACAAATGTGTTTTATTATTCAAGTAACTCATCCTTTGTGGATCCTAACTAGCATGAGATTCCTTAGTGACGTTATCCTTCTACATGACACTTAGACTAGCACACATCATCCCAGGTGGTTAGGCACTCATGTAGCCTCACTAGAATTAAGTGACATATATTAATCCATATAATGAAAATTTTCTATTTGATACCAATATAATTGATCTACCTAAAATTAATTAACTAAAAAACACAACAAACGAACAATATAATGATCAAATAACATTGTTTCCTACACTCTAACTAATTACCACCAATTACACATCTTCTTATATTATCTAAAAAATCACCCAGCCAAATTTACTTTGTATTATCTAGTAGATGATCTAGAATAAAAATATATTCCATAATCTAAATTATTTATATATTTTGAACTTTTAGAAAACCCTTATCAATGACAATATTTATCTTCATCAAATATTAACTTAAATTCTCGTTGATAATAAATTCAACACTCTTCATCACAATCCATTTAAGATCATCAATCTCCCATATTGTATATAATTTCAATACTAATTTCTTTAACAATTTTATTTATAATTTCAATATTATTCTCCCCTGTATTGAAAAAAATTCAATGATTTAAAAATAAGGGTAAAAACATCCTTAATATCATACATTAAATGCATTTATTATTATCCCCTTATTTTCTTTTATAGTGAAAGTAATATGTATGTTACTTGAAGTAGAATAATATAACCATATTTATTAATGTAATGAATCATTAGTTAGTCATCACTATGATAATGTGAAACATTTTTATAGTGGAAGAAAACATTGATTAATATAGTCTTCTGAGTTTTCTATTAATGATTCATCATTTAATTCCCCTTCATAGATCTCATTTAGGGGTTGACCCAAATATTTTTCAATCAACGTATTTACATCAATAATATCAATAAGTATATACAAAAAAAAGAAACAAAATCATATTTCACCCCTTATATGATACTTTTCCCTTATAATCAAAATTTTACAATATCCCCTTTAGTTTGAACATTTATTTCTTACATAGGTAAATGAGAATGTTGTCAACATACTTCATTAATGATTTAACATATTTAACTATAAATTAGCAAATCATCTAAAAACCATATTGTTATTCTCCATAAGGGATAAACACTATTTACCATCTTTTTCATGGCTTCTAAAACTATGATGTTGTAGTAGATAAAAAATAAATTATTCCCTATAAATATTATGATTCAAATTAATATAAGTTATTCTATTATAGTTATCATTTGGTAGTTTTAGAGAATATACACAACATATAATTTAAATCATAAATTGAATAACCTTTAACTAAAAACATAATTAAAATAAGTAATAAATATATGTGAATATGATGGTGTCATTTTGGACACTTATTTAGAATATCAAGGATTAGAGGTATTTCTGAATCTACAAAGTCCTTTTATTTCAGTTCCTACCTCATGATAACTATTAATTCATTTACCATTGATTTTATGATGATTAATCTCATCATTCTACATTTGATTCAGCCTCATTCCATAAATATTCACTAATATATATCTTTATACTTCACATTATATTTAATGGAACATTTATTCTTATAATTTTATTACATTTTACTTTTTCTCCAAACTAATAAGTGGAAACCATTATAAAAAATTATAGAACAAGTTCTTATTTCTTCAATTGATGAGATTTACTTATAAATGAATCCTTATTAGTACATGTATATTCTATTATTATATTCCTCTAATTCATTAATATGGTTTATCTATATATCCATGTCCTTAAATTTTTCAGAGTGTTCATATCTTCTTTACGACTTCTACATATATTATTATATTTTACTGAGTACCTTCTTTGGGTGTCTTCCAATGAATTTCAATATCATCTTCATGGATATCTCCCATAAATAAATTAATATTATAAATTTTTTAGGTTGATACATTTTTTTGTTTCATATTATTCATGTTAACTTTAAAATTATTATATTTTTTAGAACCATCGATGATATTACGTTATTTTCCAAAGGACAAGAATTTTTTTGAGCATGACATATTTTATTTGTTTCTTTGTTTAAATATTTTTCTACGTAGTATCAGTATCTTCACCCAATAATGATGATTTAAATTTCATATTTATTTTTTACATAACATTTACTTCATCTTCATGTAGCCGTAATTGAATAATTCTTTAATGGGGAAAACAATCCCTCATAATCACAATAACCCATTTTTTGTGATTTTCATTGAAATTATTAATATCATTAAATTATTTTATATTCAATATATTTAGTATATTAGATGAAGGTTGTTTGAACATTGGATAATTCATCATAATTTTCATTATTATTCCCTTCTTATAGTCCTTCATTTCTTTCTTTTATTTGACATGTTATGAAAAAAGTGATAGTTCTTTTTCTGAACATTTTATATCACTAAAAATATTTGAATTTTTTTCCTTCCATTGATTAGTATTTTATCAAGGACTAACAACTAGATTATTTGGATTGTATCTTTAGTTTATTTTTATAGAATATTGGTATCATATTCCTCTATTCATATTTTATTCCACCTTTAAAAATGTGGTGGGTGTTTCACTACATACCTCTACACATATTTTAGATAAACTAGGATTTATCCTACACTAATTATTGGATCATAATTATTGTAATAATAATATATGGTACATAGGATTAAATTATTTATTAAATATATTAAATATCTATCTTTTTATTGTTTTAAGAAACGATATCAACATGAATGAGTCTTCCCTAAACATAGACTATTTTGGTGTACTTTTGTTCTTATAGATATTCAATAATTATTTTGTGAAGATTCAACTTTATTAAATTTAATGTTCCTCAATTTTAAATCCAATTTTAGTCACTACACATTTAACATATTTTTAAAATCCGTAAAAGATTTTATTTTATATTTTATTTCTACATTTTTCTTAGAACACATTTACTCATCCAACTTACTAATCTCTTGTAAAGAATGATAAATTTATTTTACATTCTTTCATTTATAACCCATGAGTATTATTGATTTAAATGATTTCTTTATTGGTATCCAATAAGTATTATAAATTTTACATAAAAAAAACCTTTAACATCAGTTTATCTCAAAAACTCATTTGTAATTGTTCATCAATCATGGATAATCATTAATTAAAAATTAATTTCGATTCATCCATAAATTTAATATGTTTATTGAGAGTGTTAAAATTATGAAACATTATAGATAATTACATTTCCATTTTATATTATTATTACTACAAAAATGTTCTTTAATCATATTTGTCTTAAAGGAACTAAAAATATATGGAAAATAAAGTAATAAAAACCTTCTTTATATAATCTTTCACATCATAATAGATATCTATAAAGAAGTCATTCTGATTAAATTCCTTGTAACGACACTAAATTTTAACATTGGAAATTATTTTATCATTATTATTCCATATAGAATAGATCGTGTAAAATTACATTAAAAACACAATAAAAATTTTATTATGAATAAATGAGATAAATTGAATTTCTTGGAGTTAAAGAACCTTTACTAGTGGAATTGTAACATGGAAATTGGAGTAGTAATGTGAACCTTATGAATATAAATCTAGATCATAGAATACTAAACTCTCCTATGAAAGTATACTTGAAAATTAATAATCCAATAAATTAATAAATGATATAATTATATAATAGTATATGTAAATTAATTGTTTTAAAAACATTTTAATTACGTGTTCGAGTTATTGTAAGTTATAAATATTAAATTATAATTTTATAACAATTAAATTTATTTAAAAGAAAATATATTTTCATAAAATTAATATATAAATTAATATTTTCTTTTATTTTTATTTTAAGATAATTTTATGAGACCATATTTAATTTTTTGAATTGTTATAAAATTATTTAAAATTTTAAAATTAGCATTTATCGAGTAAATTATGAATTTAATTAAAAATTAAAATGCTCGTATTTATAAAATTATTTTCATAAATTGGAGTTAATTTTTGAATTCAACACATCAAGAACTGTTAAGGTTGAATTTTTGGGGGTTTTTCTAAAATAGTTGATTTTTTCAATAGTAAAATTAAATATTTTACAGTATATATACCTTATGAGTTAAATTAACCATTCCTTGAGTCTTCAAAGATGTAAGAACCATAATAATAAAATATCCTTCTCCATTTACAGTAATAATTCATGGAATATTCACTATTCATTATCTTGAGGAAAATAATAAACTTATGAATAAAATAATGAGAAAATACTCCCCTCCTCCACTATAAATACCACCTTCACCACCTTTTCTCATCACACCTCTCAAGATTTGATAAATTTTACATTATACTAAAATGTCTTTGAAATACTCTCACCCATGTCTAGGAGCCTTTGGTCTCATGAAAATACCAAAACCTTTTCCCTATAGAGGAACTTAGGAAGGAAAATTTCAATAGGGAAATTCCACATTATTTTATTTTAATTTCTTTTGATGTTATTTTATTTTATTATTATCTCTCAAAATATCCTCATTTAAATGTTTCTAAAACATTAAATTATAACACTTATGATATTTTTATTATGATAATAAAAA
The DNA here is from genome assembly GCA_963277665.1 of Viscum album. NCBI lineage: Eukaryota > Viridiplantae > Streptophyta > Magnoliopsida > Santalales > Viscaceae > Viscum > Viscum album. The sequence continues at coordinate 471,154,697 of OY728141.1, read as the reverse complement.
ATTCCATCTTTAAACCCCTCTCAACTTCCTTTAATTCTAAAAATGAAAATGCTGTTCATGAGGTTTTAATTTATCAACTTGAAGGACAGACAATTTTTAATTTTCATTAATTCCATCAAGGATGGTTATAATTTTTGTATTGTTAAAAAATATAATGTTTTTATTATATAAAATATAATGTTTTGGAACCATTATATCAACATTATTTTAAATAATAAAACAAAACACGTTCTTCGTGAAGGAAAACCTCCCCAATTAATTCAAACGATTATAATTAACATCTTTTATAACGATTCAACCTCATCCAAAATAATTAAATGAATAGTATAACCATTTAACATTATTTATGTTTATTAATAACTTATAACTTCAATTTGGGGATTCTATTTTCAATTTATATGAACTTCTGTACTATTATACAAGAAAATATACCATGAAAAAGAAGAATATGAGAACTGTCAAATGATGAAATTGAATGCTATAACTCATAAAAAGGCCACCAATGAACATAATAAAATAAAAAATAAATTAAGTGTTTTATAGGTTCTCAATTAGTTAATTATATTATTTAACTCCATTATCAAGACATTAAGGTCATTTGAAGAACTGTTTCAGACATAAGATAAGGAATTCATTTCGAACCTCCATTTTACCTTCTTGTAACACATTCTCTCTCTTGATCACATTGTAATGATTATTTATCTTTATATAATTATTATAAATTCTATTTATGTGATACAAAATCATGTATCTAGATCAGATCATCCCTCTTTTATGGGTTAATACGTGTTTTATAAAGGTACCATTTTCAATTTTTACCCACAAGAAAGACCGATACCAGGGAACTTCTCAATTTCATACCAGTATCTAGGTGCAGTCCATAACCTATCTAAAAACACTATAGTATTTCTTAAATCACTCATTTTATCATTAAAATTTATAACAGTTCATTTTTATTTTTATAAAAACTAATATACCTTTTCTGTTTTAAATTCTCTTTTATAATTTCCTTAAACCTCACTAAATCATACCATTTTTTATGTTTCTTAAACACACCCTTTACAAATTTACATTTAAAATGGACCTAAATTACCATTATCCATGCCTATTTTCCCTTATTAATGTCCATATGTGTTTTCAATCCATTCATTCAATGAATAATTTATGATATTTTCAGTTTTATAGCTTATGACAGGATTATGACACCCATTTTGATATATGGATAACCCTTATGTTAATTATTCATGTGGAACACATATTCATGAACATATTATGATGGGTGTGCCTAGATAGAACTTCAATTAATTGGTTAATGTTTACTCTTCTGAGAAATTAACTTGGGATAGGGAGTGAACTAGATTCCTTTATGAGACGTTATCCACCATGTCTTGGGAGCTATCCATGACTCTTTTTATGTCTTGTTATTTATAGTTACCACATTCCTATTATTCATGAATAAATGTTCCCTAGTTATACATTTTAGAACTCCTTATCTTTATTCATGATCTATGTAAGTGATTTAGTCATGTTATTCCTTCTAACCCATATTCTATATTTTATTCCAAACCAAATTTTCTTACTAGGCCTTTTAGCTCATACTGATCGTTCATTTATTCGCTAGGTTATCCTATCTAGGTATTAGGGTTGAAATGGATTTTGTATCTCAATATGAAGATTAAATAAAAGTTGTTTTTTATTATAGAATTATGGTCATTAATTATGCACATATTCTTTATAATACAGTATAATTTACAATCAATGTATATTAATTATATAGATAAGTATTCTTTAAATCATGTAATAATTTGTTTAAAAGGCTTGGTGACTATAGTTGGAATTAGAGGAAAAGTGTATTTATTTTTTCTATTAGGACTAGAAAAATATAGAGAAAGCCTTAGGGGTAATACAATGTATAAGAAGATATCCCTAAATTTTTATTATTATAGAGTAATTGGTTTGTGAAGAAAATATATCACTATCTATATATTACAAGTGGACATGGTTATGGAGTAGATGTATATCAGTGTAACAACCCTAAAAATCTATTCTGGAACTTACATGGTGTAACCCGATGCAAAAAAGGGCCTAACTACATACATGGTTGGGAACTACTTGGGAACATGCTTTTTTAATTTCATAATCTCATTATGATACACCACTAAGGATAAGAAAAACATACCCATAAGAATATATGTTATGAAATAGATCATGGATATCCATTATTAAAACCCCATGAATCATAAGTTTTAAGGTACATTTTCATTACAAGTTTAAATAATTATGCTTAATGTTACCTTTTATATAATTATTAGATAAGTATTCAATCCCCATAATTGTATGATATTTTTCATAGTTAATGACTCAAAATATAATAACATGTTCCAACAATCAATTTGACAGGAATTTTTATGATGTCCCTAATGAAATGCCAAATATGACGGCAATGAGTTCTCAAAACATGATGACTGTACATTTTCAATTGGGTAAAGTTATGAATAATAACATGAATCTCCTAGAACTCCCTCATACTCATAATAATGATAATTTTTTGGTTGAATCCTTTATATAGAAAAGTTCTCCGATGTTTAGTGGGTATTCTGATCCACTCCTCAGAGAAAAATGGATTAACTATGTTTAGAATATATTCTCTCTCCTCCAATGCTTTGATGAAGAGAAATCTGTGGTGGATTTTTTTTATTTTTTATGGGGAAGATAATAATTGTATAACACTTATCTTGAATACAATTTCCATGGATAAAATTGATTCCATGTAATAGTATGTGTTTTAGAAAAAACAAAATCAATAAATATTTTCCTTGAACCCACAATATTAAGATGGTAAGAGAGTTCCTCTGACTGAAGCAGAAGTATGTTGAATTTATTGGGTCGTATGAAGAAAAAATCACATGTCAATCACGATATTCCTCCGGGGTTTTAATCAACACTTAATATAAGTTGGATTACTTATTTTTCATATTATATTTTAGTCTATGAAATGTGTTGATGATTCATGATGTTGGGTACTATGAGGAGATTTTCTATTGTGCCCCTAAGGTTGAAATGGATTGCAGAGACTATCAGTTGTCTCATTGGACTGGGAAAAAAATATGAAAATGTATTCTAATATGAGTTTATTAAAAGATATATCCCATGATGGAAAGAAGAGTCAAATTCCACATGTGAAATGTGTGCGAAGAAGAATCTTTGAATCTTCTTAAAGGGATCCAAAATATTCTTCAAATGTGAAACAGATGGGAATATGAAATATAACTGCCGAGGGGTTATGATTAATCCCACCAATGGAGAAGAATAAAGGAATTATTAGATCAACACTTGATGCATAGTTTATTGTTTCTAATGCACGGATCATGGGAATTATGAAATCCATTTCCCTTAGCAAAGAGTTATTCTAGAAAATCAAAAACAACAGCCTCCAATGCATTAAAGAATGGAATATACTATTAAAAATGATAAAGTGGATCCCTAAAATTATTTTTGGATTGGTATTTATGTTAAACATTATGTAATAGATAATGTATTATTTGATTATGGTTCTATGAATTCGTTCATAACATTCATGTTTTGTAGAACTATTCAATCACCATCTCAAAATTAGTATGTTGGCTTATTTGTGAGAGTAGAAAATGGGGAAATTATAGTATCTAATGTATAAAACTCATACTTGGTTAATGTTTGTGGACTGAACATCCATGAAAATATTATCATACTCGCTTTGGTAGAGTTTCAGGATATTTTGGTCATGGATTGACCATCTTAATATAAATTCAATATAAACTATAGGGAAAGGGATATCACTCTTCATATCCTAAAGCATCCTCCAATTCGATACAAGTGCAATGATGAGGTTGAATACCTTTAGAATCATAATCTCACATTTGGATATTATTTCTTTATGATAAATCATATCTGGCTCAAATAATAGACACAAAGGAGATAATCATTCTTGATTACATGCCTATTGTGAAGGACTACACTGATGTGTTCCTAGAAGATTTATATAGTCTTACTCATGATCAATAGGCTTAGTTCACAATTGAACATATTCCTGGATCTATGCCTATAATAAAGAAACCTTCTAAAATTTCCTCTGTTTAGCTGGAAGAAATAATGTTACAGTTACGAGGGAATTTGGACATGGGTTTTATATGCCCATGTTCTTCAACATGGTGGGAACCAGTACTCCATTTAATGAATAATCATAGATCAATGCACCTCTTCATTTTATTTTTGTAGGGCAACTAAAATTATGGTAATGAACAAGTGTCCACTTCCATATATTTAGCACTTGTTTGATTATCTATGGGGGGCTAGTGATTTATCTAAGGTTCACCTTCAGTCAGGATATCAACAATTAAAGGTGATGATGGAGGATATTATGATGACTACCTTTGAATGAGTTATGGACATTATGAATTCATAGTGGTGACCTTAGGACTCACTAATGACCCAAAATATATCATGTATTTATGTAATATAGTATTTAGTGACTACCTCAACAAATTTATGGTAGTCCTTTTTTAATGAAATGTTCATATACTCCAAGTGTGAGGAGGAACACGAAGAGCATTTTAAAATTGTGATAATAACTTTTTGAAGGGAGAAAAATTATGAAAATTACAATAAATGTGATTTGTAGATAATGTAATTATCATCTTTAGGGCATGTTCTCACCATAAATAGAATATCTATGGACCCTTCCAAGACAAAGGCTCTCGAAGAGTGGCCAATTGCTGATTCTTTAATGAAGATCCATAGATTTCGTGGTCCATCTAGTTACTATTGATTATAAGTGAAGATATTATCATGATTTTCAATGCCACTATACATGTTGACATAGAAAGAGTTAAGGTTTGTTTGGACCACTGAATTGGATGATCGATTTGAAGAGTTGAAAAAGAGGCATATCCCTACAATAGTGCTTACACTACTAGTAAGTGTCGAACTATTTGTGGTGTATAGTGATGATTCAAATAAGGGATTAGGTTGTGTATAAATAAAAAATGATAAATTGATATCCTATGCCTTAATGAAGTTGAATATTCATTAGAGAAAATATCCTATAAATGATTTGGAGTTATTAGTTATGATTTATGCATTGAAAAACTAGTTGAATTAACTCTATGGGGAGAAGTGTCAAATATATACTGATCATAAGAGCCTCAAATATATATTCACATAGAAGGGTATAAATATGATCTATATAAGATGATTAAATATTATAAATGATTATGACTGGTCAATCCACTGCCATCCTGGTAAGTCAAATAAGGTAGGGGATGCTCTATGAAGAAAGGATCATGTATCATTATTAATGATGAGAATTGGGAAGGATCCCATCTTCTTATACATACAAAGGAAGGAAATGGGAATTATTAAGGTAGTAAAAAAATCAATCATTTCTCAAATGATTGTTGAACCATTCCTTGTGGTTAAAATGATGGATTCTCAAAGGAATGATGTGGAAATTCAAAAAAGGGTCGAAGATATCAGAAATGGTAAATCCTTTAAGTTCAATATTTATGAGGATAGAGTAATAAGACTTGGGTAATGAATATGTCTAACATGAAATACAAAGATAATGAATGATCATCTAAATGATACACATAGCTCAAACTTATCTAGTCTCACAAGGATCACAAAGATGTATAAAGATATAAGAGAGAACTATTAATGGGACAATACAAATATAGAAGTCACTAAATATACATTAATGTTCCTAGTATGTCAGTAAGGGAATTCTGAAAATAAAAATGTCTAAGGGGATGACTCATACATTATACAAACTAAAGTGGATGTTGGAAAACAACACCATAGACTTTGTGATCAGAAATCCAAAGACATATAAAAAATATGATATATGGGTTTTTGAAGATCGTCTTACAAATATATCTCCCTTTATCACAATTCCTGAGGACTTATCACTAGATCAACATCCATGTATATATATCAACGAAGTGGTAAGGCTACATAGAGTACCAAAATCAATTATATCCAATCCGGATCTATGATACTCCTCTATGTTCTAGAAAAGTATCTAACATACTCTAAGAATTGAGTAGAACATTAGTATGTCCTATCATCCTCAAAATGATGGAAAATCTCTATAGACTATATAGACATTAGAAGACACATTGAGGGGATGTTCTATGGACTTCAAGGGAGGATGGTAATAACAGCTATCACTATTTGAATTCTCCTACAACAACATTATTCACTCGATCATCGAAATGGATCCACATTAACACCACTATGGGAAAAGAGGTAGATCACCGATGTGATGGGATGAAGTCGATGAACGTAAGATATTAGGACCATAAATGGTTGAACAAATGCTAGAGAAGATGAATTCATTCAGCAGCACATCAAGAGATCCCAACCATGAAACAGAGCTATGTGGACAATCATCGATGAGACCATTTATTTAAGGTTGGAGACAATGTATTGTTCCACATGTCTTCAAATAATAGAATCATGATTTTTGAGAATAATGTAAAGATATGTTCAAGGTAAATTAATCCCATTTGAAATTCTTGACCATGAAGAATTTGAGGCCTATCAACTAGAACACCCACCACCCATTCCTCCTGAATATGATATATTCCATGTATCCCTCTTGATAAAGTACATACCAGATCCTTAAAAGTTACTGAATCAATAGTTTTTATAGCAAGAAAAAGATATCTCTTATAAAGATCATCTAGGGAAGATCATAGACCCTAAAGATAAGGTTCTACTCAACCAGACTACTCACTTAGTTAAGGTAGAATCCAAGAACCAAAAGTATGAATAGAATACAAGGGAAATTGAGGAAGTGATGAAGGAGAATTATAGTTAACTATTTTACCCATAATTATTAAAATGAAGTTCCAAGGGTGAAATTTCATAAAGGGGAAGAATATAACGACCCAAAATTTGATCAATGTAAATTACCATTTTATAAATATGTCTTATAAATTAAATTACATAAAATAACTTTAATAACATAAAAAAACTTTAAAAATGAATAATTAATGAAATAAGAGGTATTTCTCCAAATTAGGGAACCAATATCTAGGGAATAGTAACTTGACCATTGGAATGGTAATGTGACATTTATGAATTGTAAACGGACCATTAGAATTGTAACCTCCCCTATGAATGTATAATTAAAATTTATGTATGCAATAGATGAACGCATGATATAATTATATCATTGTATAGTAAAATAATTTTTTTAAAATTTATTAATTAACTATGGGTATTTTAGTAGGATATAAATATTTACTTAAAAATTGAAAATTAATATAATTATTTTAAAAAAATATTTTCCCCAAATTAATTCATAAATTAATATTTTTTCCTTTGATTTTGATTTAATTTTATGAGAATATATTTAATTTATCATAGTGTTTTAAAATCAGATATATTTTTAATATCATTTTTTCAAGTAAATGATAATTTTAATTAAAAATTAAAATTCTCATATTTATATAATTTTTTTATTAAATGGAGTTTATTATTAATTATACCTATTTAAAAATGGTTGGGGTGAATATTTAGTATTTAACTAAAATATTTTAGTTTTTTGTGAGTAGTAAAATTTGGGAATTTTTGATATATATAAATTATAAGATAAATTCACTATTCCTTGAGTCATCATTAATGTATGAACCATAATATCAAATAATACATGTATATGTACTTTATTGTTTAATTAAATCACCACTATTTCTCTTCTTGAGGAAAAAATAATAAACGAATAAAGAAAATAATGAGAAACACTCATCTCATCCACTATAAATACCAACCCTCAAAACCTCTTCTCTCGACACCTATCAATATTTGATCTCTTTCCAAATTGTGAAAAAATATCATACCAAGTCCATATCAAAAATCCATGTTCCTTTGGTCTCACTAGAAAAGAAAAACCATTTCCTTAAGGGGGTTCTCATGGGGGAAATTCAAGAAGTAAATTCCTCTTTCTTTTCTTTTAATTTATTTTCAAGTTATTTTATTTATTCTCTCCACACCTACCCTTATCCAAATGGTGTTATAACTACATTAATTACATATAATATAATTCTTTATGCTAATGGAATAATCCATAACTAAAACCCCCTCCTCTATCTTTTATTCTAAAAATTAAAACATCATTTGTGAGGTGTTAATTTATTACTATCATGGATGAAAATTTTTCATTTTCCATTAACACATTAAATGCATGCCATAAAATGATGATTAATTTTTTAAAAAATACAACATATATATTAAAAACTATTTAATTTTCTAGAATGAATATATTCACACTATGTTAAATAACAAAACATAATATGTTCATTTTGAGTGAAAACTGCCAAAAATAATCCATACGATTATCAATAACATCTTATCTAATGATTCATACTCAACCAAAATTTTAAAAATGTATTATATAAACATTTACCCTTAAATATTTTTATGAATTACTAATAACATTATTTCTGGGTTTCTATTTCGATTTTACATGAACTTCCATACTCTTATACAATCGAACTGATCATGATTACGATGAAAATGAGCACTCCCAAATGATGAAATTGAACACCATAACTCATAAAAAAGCCATAAATGAACTTAAAAAATTATAATAATAAAATACACGTATAAAAGTTTTGGAATAAATTAATAAATGGATTTAATTTTACTATCCAAAAAATTATGAAAAGTGCATATCTTTTTTAGACCTAAGGTAAGGGATCCCTTCTGAACCTCCATTTTACCTTTGGGTTACTCTTTCTCCCTCTTTACCCACTATAATGATTATTTATTACTATATACTTATTCTAAATTATGTGTATATGTTCAAAAATCATGTATCAGTATCATAACATCCTTCTTTAATGAATTAATATGTGTTTTAGAAAGGTTACCTATTAAATTCTTCCTGATAAGCAAGCTCGGTTGAAGGGAAATTCCCTATTTCTCACCCGCTTCCATGTTCATTCAATAATAAATTTTAAGCCACCATTATCATTCAAAAATCACTCAATTAATCATTAAAAACTATCTTTATTGATTTATATTTATATTTAAAAAAATATTCTTTTTGGCATTAAATTCACTTTAATATTTTCCTTTAACCTCACTAAAATGATTCATTTATAATGTTTCTTAAACAATAATTTTTCATGATTCCACTTACATTGGACATAAATTATCAAGATCTGATAATAATGTCCCTAATTAGTTCCCATGTATGTTTTTAATCCATTATTTCATTGAATAATTTATGATATGATTATTTGTTATGCCTTGGGACACGATTATGATACCCATTTCATTCAATGGGTAACCCTTATATATAATCTTCATGTCAAAAATATTTTCATGAAAATATTTTGATGGTTGTTCCCAGATAGAACTCTAATTCTTTGGGTAATTTTTAGTCTCATGAGACATATTTTTGGGATAGGGAGTGAACATAATCCCTTTATGGGACTTTTTCCACCATGTCTTGGCAGTTGTGCTTGACTCATGTTTATGTCATATTATATATTGTCTCCAAATTAATATGATTCGATGAATATATGTTAACATGATATAAATTTTATTCCTATTTATGTTTATTCATGTTCCATTCCTTTTATAACATCTTGTAATACCATATAAAACATGTTCTATGTTTCATTCTAGATTGTTTATTTACTGGTATTTTTAGCACATTCCTTTTGTTCATGTATTCCCTAGGTTATAATTTTCATATATAAGGGATCAAATGGAGTAAGGATCTCATTTTTAATTTTAAATAAAAGTTTTTTTATTGTTTCATGATGTTTAATTATGTACCTAATATTCCAAAGACACTAGAACTTATGATCCTTGTCTTGTAATTTGAAGGTTAATTAGTATTAAAAGCAGGTAACAATTTGTGTAAAAGGATAGGGTCTCAATATTCCCCGTACTCTTCAAAACATGTACTAGATTCATATAAGAGAACAAAATAAATAGATTAAATATATGAATAATTTCAACTTTGATCACCTATAAATATTTTTCATTCTTTATCGAACATCTTTTAAGATACAAATATCATTATCATCCATGTCTCCTTCTTGTTGGATTTTGATCTTCTAGATGAAGCTCCTCGACTGAAATAATATAATTTACATTTATTTTATTTATTTTTTGAACATATTTTACTTTGAGAAATTCATATCTCATGTGTATAGATAAAAAAACTAAGGATAATATTTATATCCTATCATAGGGAACCATGTTCTATGGTACTAACTGATTTACATAGTGGGCCATGATGTCACACTAAGAGGGGGTTTTAATTAGTATAGACTAATGTAACAAAATTCTTCCAAGTGAATATTTTTGAATTTTATTGATATTATAACCTATATTTTTTAGTGTTTATGAGTGATTATTATATTCCCTAACCACATAACCTGACTTATAATACATATAATTACAAGGAATAATGAAAACCCATCATTTTTCCATGATTCAGTCCAAGAATGGGTACCCAATACTTTATATACATTGTTATTATCCTTAAAAATAAAATTTCACTATAATACACAAGTGAATAAAAATAATCTATCTAAAAAATCCATTATTATTTCCCTACCAGTCTTTTATACTAGCTAACTTTAGTGTACGCTGCTACCTACTAAATGAACTCCTGAGAAAACATCTTCATTTTTAATTTGGATAAATCTTATAAAATTTATATCTCATTCCTAAATATGTGAAATTGACAACCACTACATAATTTATTCTTGTCAATATGCTTGACAGTCTAGTACTCTTAACATACAAAAATATTTCGTTGGAGCTCTCACTCCATCAATCACATTAATATCGTGAAAATATACAATATGTCGATAATAATTAAGATTAATCAATTATGTAGTTTCAAAATATGAATAAAATACAATTAATAATTTTATTATAAATCTATATATCCTCAATTCTTGAACCCAATAGATGATCTGAACAATCTGGTAACCAACAACAACTCTTTATTATTTTTCACTTAAATAATTAAATCTACCATTAGAATTAGCTCTCTTCAATTTATATCCATCATTATATAGTTAATTTTTTTTGAAATCTATTGATTACTCAATCACAAAATATTTATATAGTGGTATTTTTCCTAAAAATTGTATTTAAGTTTATGTTACTAGTCAAACATCTTATCTACCACTACAATTATTAGTGAAAATAATGGGTTTAAACTCTATATTTATTATTTTGGAAATCTAATCTATCATCTCAATAATTTTTTAGACTTCAAGAAAATAATTTTTTAATTATATAATCTCTTTTTGGTCTTCTAACGTTATATTAATTATCTATTAGTTTTGTCTTTTCTTTCAAAATCATTGATTATTTGAATCTACCCTACTATAAATAATAAAATTCATATGTTTGGTCATAAATTTATATATAATTGGATCAAAAAATGGATTTTTAATCTCCAATTTTAACCATCCAATCAACTTAATACGCATTCATATTTAATGTTTGATAAACTTCATATTTTCCTCTTTAGTTCACAATCATCACTAGTTCAACGCTTCTAAATTTTCAAGGTATTAGAACTCCATAATTTCTGATCTACTAGAGTTAAGAATATCACAAATATGAACTATCTATCAATTGGAATAGATATTCCACCAACCAAGACTCTTGAATTCTCTTGGTTGTTATCTAATCAAATAGATTCTATAATAGATAAACATTGTTAATTTAGTATATATTTATATTTATATCAATCCAGTGTGTTGGATGAAATATAATACATGGAATAACAAACTAAAATAACCATGATATATTATATTGAGAAAAATTATTATAATATAAGATAAAAAATAATACATCTTGGTAGCATAATATGAAATATCATTAATAAAATTTTAAGAGGAATATAACCACATGTAAATAAATTAAAAAATATTGAATAATAATCATCATATTTATCACTTAAGATCACACCTCTGATTATAAATATATTAAAATGGAAAAAAATTATAAATTTAGTGTAAATTTTTATATATAATAAATGAATAGGTTGAATGCACTTTAGAAAAAATATGTTCAGCTATATATAGAAATGCGATATAATTTTTGTATAATACAATTGTTCAATTTATGACCATCATTCTAGTGTCATAAATATCTATTCCTTGGATATATAGTTTATTTAATATAATTTAGCATAAAAGGTAATTTTATGTTCTCAAATTATCGTTAAAATTTTGAAAATAATATTATTTACATATAGATAATTATACTAGAGAGAAAAAAAAGATAATATTATCTTATTTGAAAATTAGTAATTTATTCACTAAGAAATGTTTTTTGAAAATTTATTTCATGTATTCAAAGAATTATTATAAAACTGATTTATTGTTACAATATAGTGTTTTGATGAAAATAATAGTGTAATTAAATTAATTTAATGTTGAAATGGTTAATTTTTAATGAACTATTTTTCAGTGTTTTGGGATTTTCTATGATAATAATTAAATCGATCACAATTTAAGAATATCTTAATTTGGTATGATATATATATATATAATCAAATGAATTATAAAACATATAATTATAAATATTTAGCATGAAATGAGACTAAATTTATATCTAGGAGAATTTTTTTTTCTGAAAACCATTTTTTATATTTTATTAAATTATTATATTAAAATTTGGATTTCTAAATCATTATAATTGATTAAAATAAAATGATCTTCATATTTAGAATCAATGTCATAAATTATTTTAGATGGTTAATTCCATGTTTAGTAATAAAAATAACTTACCAAATTAATAGTTAGTCAGCACGATAAAGGTTAAAATAGGGTAAAAGTGTTGAAATAAGGGATAATGACCTAAATATTAAAAAACGTATCATTAAATGGATGTGTTAAATAATTATTGACCTCCCCATATACCTTATATATTATTTATTACCTTTTTCCCACATTAATTTTGAAAATAATAACAATATTTGTTATGTAAAAGGTATTTATTAAAATACCAATCAAGGTAACCTATACAAAGAATAATCATATTTTCACATAAAACATAACATACCATATATGTTTTCTTTAATACTAATAAATAATTATTGTGGGCACTCTCAAAAATATTTATAACTAAGTGCAGCATAGGGGATGACATAGGTCGTTCTCATGAGGAGCTTTTGTGGACATCAATCACTACTTATAATTTACTTTTTTTATATATTTCTTATTTATTAAATAAAAATAAAAGAAAATTTTGTTTTTGAAATGATTCTTCAAGATAATTAGAATTAAATATGCAGTGAATAATTTAGACATAATGAATGTAGAAAATTGATGTTTGACATAATGGAGGTCCTCCTAAGAGATTATCCAAAATGAACCTTCATTTCCTCTTTGTTAGCTTAAAATCTACATAATGAGCACACACCATCGTATGCATGAACATCCACTTTTACATATGGGTGTGGATATACAATGCACACAATTATTACAGAGAGACCACACATTCACCTCCTCGATTGAAGGAGAATATTGTAGAAGATAAAGTTATGCCTCATGTGGAATGTAGAGACACAAAGGAAACTTTCCCACTATGATACCCCAAAAACTGACTCTAGTAAAACAAGAAACATAAAAAATGAATTTATAATGACTTGGGATCAACACTCGATTGATCCCCTAAGAACTTCCTTGGGTTAGTTACTCATTATCACGAGTACAAGAGAACACAGTGAAGAAGAATGGTGTGGAAGGACAAAATATAAAAAAAGAAGTATGAGATGAAGAAGAATAGAAAAATATATAAAAAATCCATAATACTATTACAATGGAAGTAAAATATAAAATAATAAAATATGGCCACACATAAGTTCCAATGCTTTGAGAAGGGGTTAGGATACATATTTATATGGAGAAAAGGTGGAAGAATTATTTCCAAATTTATCTTTCAAATGTTTACATGTAAATGTACGATTATATAGAATCAGTGTTAATATTTTTCTTCATTAAAGATGTTACATATTGTCTCCTCCGTTCACCCTCAAAATATGAGCTTTATTGGCCATCATATGTAGGAGTTATGGATGATTTAATCCGAGACATTTAATCTACCCATTTGACTGGTAAAATTCCAATTATTTAACTTCCCTGGGCATTATGACATTGAAACCAAATGATTCACTCCTCCCAACCTTCGTAATTGTTTTTCCACAGGTAATTTATCATCCCTCCACAAAATATGATCCATTATGGATGCATTTTCATGATGTTATTAATTAATTAAGAAATGTAACCGTTTTTTCCTCTTGAGACATTTCATCTTCCACATATTTGTAGCATTCAAATAATGCCTTAATGAGAATATGTTGACTTGAAATTCATCCTAGAATCTGTTAATCAAGACCCATATCAACTAAATCTTGAAAAAAATTTAATTTTAGGTTTTTAGACCAATTTATGTGTCCATTACGGTGGGTCGGTCAATGTTGTCCGCCTAGTAAATCTCCCATATTAAATGATTTTTTCGGCCACTAAATGATTGAATCCGTCTTTACTTATGAAGATAATTTTGTAGAAAATAAATCAGGGATTTCAAAAAATAATAATCACACAATTTGGAATAAGAATGTAAATATTATGACCAAAATACCACTATCATAAAAATCTGTCAAATTTCCAGATTAAACCATTTTTTGCATTTGAGCTAAAAAATTCCACTAAAACATAAAAAATGTGACAATTTCTCATACAATTACAGTATGTGGGGATTATAAAAAATTACTTATAGTATAAAATGTATTAAAATGTGAACTTCATCACTCTCCCACACTTAAACAATTTACACCTGGGCAATCATGTTAAATTAAAATAGAAATCCACACAACAATCAAAAATGAGAAAATATCAATGATCACATAAAAAATAGAATTAGGTCATGTATCATATATGAAAAACAATTATCTATTATTTTTATTTCAATAATTCAAATTTGGAAAATCTCAGAAATCAATCAATGACCCAATCACAACCTACCTCACCTTGAATTTTATGTCTCTCTTCACTCAAGAGAAATTGAATCTATTATTATGCTCATACTTGGGAATCACATGTATAACCATAGAATTGTGAAAATTATCATTTCTAAATGGCATGAAACATGAAAATTAATTCAATCATGAGGGATTTAATTAATTGTTCAAATTATTTTATGGCTTAGGGTTGTTTGTAAATGATTGAAAACGTTTCAAGCCATAAAGAAGAAGTTGGACTCTTAAGTAGGATGCATGGTTAATTCTAGGAAAAAATATGAATTTCCTCTCTCAATTACACTTGAAAATTTATTAAAAAAACCACCCATATTTAATGAAATAGTACATGAGACAATAAGTGATTATAATGAATGGTGGTATTTATGTTCTCCCTTTTTTTGTAAAGCTCCTGAAAGGCATGACATTATTTTAATTTCTTTTTTTTCATTTTCTTTTTCATAGAGGTTGTGCTAAATATTGAATATAATGAATGAATTAAAATTAATTCATTTGATTTTTGAGAGGGACATCAGTCATAAAATAATTTAAAATGAGGAATTCAAGCTGATCTTCATTTTTTTCATTTTTTTGAAGCAGAAATGGATGAAATTAATAAAGTACTATGAAATAAAGAAACAGGACCAATTTTCTTATTATCCACTACCCAAAATATATACACTAACCTCACACCAAAGATAAATGATACACATCCCAATGAACACACACGTAATACCCTTCCCCCACACTCAATATTGAAATATCCTTGCAAAAAATGAAAAAAGTGTCAGCTGGTAAAGAAAAAGTGGCTTGTAATGTGTCTTAGACCTATAAGTTAAATCATGGATTCTAAGGGCTTACAATGGATAAATGTTAATATGGATCTTAACAAAAAAAATTGCTATCCAAAGAGATTCCCTTATCATTTTTAATTCATTCTATGAAATCCAATGCTTCGAAATTGAATATTAAGAAATTATGGTTATCACACAAAATTAATGTTTCTCTCAAGAAAGTGTAGTTATTAGGAAGAATAGGTCAAATTAGTTTCGAATACCTCATAGGATTGGAAAAAAATTTTGAGTCAGTGTTTCATGGTCATGGATTTCAAAATAAGTTAAACTCAAAAAAATCTTGAAAATCCATTTCAAGGAAAAAAATTCACATCAACAATCATTTAAAATTCATTATTTCAAAAATCATTTCAACTATTTCAAAATTAATTAATGTGTGAAAAGTGATAAGAATATTCATTAATGCTCCAAAATCCTAAAAATGTGATAAAAATTTAAAAAACACACAAGAATAACTAATATGGTTGACACTCCCCCACACTTAAATTTTACTACCCCTAATTTCATCTCAAAAAATTATAAATATAAAGGTAGAAAATCCAAGGGAAGGAAAGATAAAACCTGACATTATTTTTTAATTGGATGCCATGAGTTAAGATCCTATAAGCTACCACTTTAAGGCTATAATAAGTTAATGAAAATACATAAGAAAAAAAATTAAAATAAATGTAATGGGAAAAAAAGATAGATAATTAATGGATTAGACCCTCAAGCGGGTTCTAGGTTTTTACTGCCCCTAGTCACGAAGTTTCAGTAGATTATCCCCAAACAAAAGGTGTGTGTGGTTTCTTTGAGATGAACCATCACATGTGAGTTTTCCCAATGTCCATGATTAAACACTAAAAGTATAGAATCCCATATTATATAAGAATGATCCCAACCCCCAAGAAAAAATAAAGTTAAAATATGAGGTTTGAAGTGGGTGGGAATAAAATATAGAGGTTCTACCTATTGACTTCCAAGGTGTCCTCCACTATATGGAATGAAATATTTTGTTGAGGAAGTAGTCGCACAACCACATGTTGGTCTAACTCTTCTTCTTAAATCATTGAAACTTGGGTAGTCTCATTTTTAACATCCATGATATGCTCCATTTTTGCGGTATCATAAATTTCAAAGAAAGAGAAATTAGAAAAAAATCAGATTGAATAATATTGAATCATGAAGAATTAATAAAGAAATCCTCCCTTTCAAGTAATTCATCTTAGTAGTTGATCTATTCATGCTTGACCGTGGGAAACTCAATCTCATTCGGTGCATCTTCTTCCTTATATTCTAAATAAAAAGAGTGGTATAATTCTTCTGATGTTTCATTATCAGGGATGGTGAAATCAGGTTTAAAGTTATATTCAACAAATCTATATAAAATGTTTTCCAAGCAATTCTGATCTCCCATTAGTGCATCAGCTGGAATGTGTACTTCTGGGACCTTGTCGAGCAATGGTTGAGTGCGAGATGATTTAATTAGTTAGTTTAGAAATTTTTTCTCACCCATCTTAGGTTTATTAACATAAAAATTTATTGGTGAAGTCTCTTCCACCACTTCTTCTGGTTCAGGTTCTAGCTCAGGTTTAGGTTTCTCCAGGGATGTGTGTACATATTCAGCAATCTAATCTATTGGGTTCTCTAGGTTTTGAAAATTATCGCTAATCCTATTAAACTGAACATGATGTTCATTTTAAAAATATTCTTGTACTTTATATTGGTCAATCCATGCATAATAATTACCATTTGAATACATATTGAACAATGAAGATCTTTTTTTTTGTTTTGAAAATTTATGATTTATGATTTTTGTTTTTTTAAATAAAAGATAAAATTATATAGATAATGTGATTACAAAATAGTGAATGAAAACCATGTGTCTTCTTGGAAACAACGCTAATTTGATTAAGTGTTGTCGTGCACACTCTCAAAAATATTTATAACTAAGTACATCACTGAGGCTGACCTAGGTCGTTATCTTAAAATTTCATTGCCTATTTATTAGATTAAAATCTACCTAATAATAATTATACATCATATGAATGAACATCCTCTTATACCTATGAATGTAGATATATTATGCACTCAACAATCCCTAATAGACCACACATTCACCTCCCTGATCGAGGGAGAGTATTGTACATGAAAAAGTTAAGCATCAGGTGTCAAGTGGAGGCCCAAAGGCACCTTTCCAACTAATACCCTCTAGGTATAAGTAGAAAAAATAACAAATATAAAAAATAAATGTATAATGTCTTGGGTTAAACACCGGATTTATCCCCTGGGAACTTCCTCGGGTTAGTTACTCGTGATCACGAGTACAAGAGATCAGAGTGAAGAAGAATGGTGTAGAAAGACAAATGATAAAAAAAATGAGAATGATATGCAGAAGTATAGAAAAATATATTAAAAACAAATAATACTATTAAAATGGATATAAACTATAAAATAATAGAATGTTTCCACACAAAAGTTCCAATTCTTTGAGAAGGGGTGAGGATACATATTTATAGGGAATGGAGGTGAAATAATTCTCTCCAAAATCATCCTCCAAATGATTCCGTAAGGATTTAAAATTAAATTGAAGAATTCGGAATAGGTTTATTCATAAAAGCTATTACAAAATATCTCCTTCGTTCACCCGAAAAATATGATCTTTATTGGGAATCAGATGTAGGGTTTATGGATGATTTAATCTGAAGGATTTAATCTGTCCATTTGACTGACCAAATTCCAATTCCTTAAATTCCATGGACATTATGACTTTTCAATCTATTGATTCACTCCTTACATAAATAATAAATTCTATTAAACATGTTATTTATCGTCCCTCAACAAAATATGATCCATTTTGGATGGATGTTCATGATGTTATGAATTAATTACGCAATAGAACTATTTCAACCTGTTGAGACGTTTCATCGTCCACATGTTTGGAGTATTCAAATAATGAATTAATAAGCATATGATTACAGAAAATTACTATTGGAAACAGTTAATAGAGTTTTATGTCATCTACATCTGAAAAAATTTCATTTGTAGGTTTTTAGACCGATTTTTGTGTCCATTATGTTGGTTGGGTACATGTTGTCTACCTAGAAAATATCCAATATTAAATGAATTTTTTTGGCCTCTAAATGCTCGTATATGTATTAAATTTTGAAGAAATAGTTATTGAAAATAAATAAGGGATTTAAAAAAAAGAATCAATCAATTTGAAATCACAATGTAAAAAGTATGATCAAAATACCCCTATCATAAAAATCTGTCTAATTACCAAATTTAACTATTTTTTGCATTTGAGCTCAAAATTCCACTAAAACCTAAAATTGTGACAATTTCTCATAAAATAACAGTATTAGGGGATCATAAAAAACTATTTATTGTATAAAATGTAATAAAATTTGAGCTTTATCACTCCCCCACACTTAAAAATTACACTCCTAGGAAATCATTTTACATTCAAATCAAAATCCACACAACAATCAAAAATGAGAAAATATAAATGATCTTATCCAAAATAGAATCACATCATGTATCATATATGAAAAATAGTTATATATTATTTTCATTTAAATCATTCAAATTTTTTCAACATCATAAATCAATCCATTACCCAATAACAACCTACCTGACATATAATTTTATGTCACTCTTCACTCAAGAGAAATTGAATCTAGAGTTGTGCTAATACTTGGAAATCACATGTCTCACCATATTCTTCTGAAAAATATCATTTATCCATAGTGTGAAACATGAAAATGAATTAAATAATGAGGGATTTAATTAATGGTTCAAATGTATCTGTGGCTTAGGGTTGGTGGTAAAATGATTGAAAAACTTTTAGGCCAGAAAGAGGAGGTGGGACTCTTAAGTACAACGCCTGATTAATTCAAGTGAAAATACAAAAAATTAATCTGTCAATCCCACATTAAAGTGTTAAAAACAACCCAAACCATCTATATGACATGGTACATGATACAATCAATGATTATAATGAATGATAGCATCTATGTTCTCCCTTTTTTGTAAAGTTCCATAAACGCACAAAATTATTTTATTTTATTTATTTCATTTTATTTTTCATGGAGGATGAGGTAAAAATTGACTACAATGAATTAATGATAATTAATTCCCTTGTTATTTGAGAGGGAAATGAGTCATAAAATAATATACAAAGAACAATTCAAGTTTATCTCCATATTTTTATTTTTTTTGGAGAAATGGATGAAACAAATAAAGCACAATGAAATGATGACATGAACCCAATTCTCTTATTATCTATAACCCAAATTTTGAAACACACCTTGAACCACCTATAAATGATACACATCCCAATGAACACACACAAAAGTCCCTTCCCCCACACCTAAACTTGAAATATCTATGCAAAAATACTAAATGTACCCGTTATTAAGGAAAAATTTATTTGTAATGTGGCTAATACCTATAAAGAAATTCATGGATTATAAGGGCTTATGAAAGATAAAAGTAAATGTGGATCTCAAGAGAACATTTTTCTAGCTAAAGATATGTCTCTATCACTTCAAATACATTCCATGAAATCCAATTCCTTGAAAGATAATATTCATAAATTATGTATCTCACACAAAATTCATGTTTCTCTAATCAAAGTGTGGGTATTAAGAAGAATACGTCAATGTGGTTTAGAATACCTCACAAGATTGGAAAAATATTTTGAGTCAGTGTTTCATGTTAATAGATTTCAGAAACCAGTCAAACTCATAAAAATGCTTGAAAATCCATTTCAATGAAAATTAATTCACATATACAATAATTTAAAATTCCTTATTTCAAAATTCATTTAAACTCATTAAAAATTAATCGAGGTTTGAAATGTGATAATAATATTCATTAATGCTATGAAATCCTAAAAATATGATAAACAAAAATGAAAAGCACACAAGAAGAACTAAAAGGGTTGACACTCACCCACACTTTAATTTTACTAACCCTCATTTCAACTCTAAAAAAATATAAATATAAAGGTAGAAAATCCGAGGTAATGTAATATACAACTTATCATTATTTTTGAAGTGGATGCCTTGAGTTAAGCTCCAAGAAGCTACCAATTTAAGACTACAATAATTTTATGAAAATACATTATAAAAATAAATAAAAATATTGGGAAATGGAATAGAAAAAAGATAATTTGTGGTTTAGACCCCCCAAGTGGGGGATAGGTTGTTACTGCCCCAAGTTTGGTAGTTTAAGAGGATTATCCCAAATCAGAAGGTTGGTGTAGTTTCTTTGAGATGAACGACTGCATGTGAGTTTTCACGATGTCCATGATTAAACACTAAATGTAGAGAATCCCAAAGAAGATAAGAAAGTTCCCAACCCCTATTAAATAATAAAGATGAAATTTTAGGTTTGAAGTGGGAGAGAATATAATATAAAGGTTCTCCCTATTTCCTTTCTTGGTGTCCTCCTCTCTATGGTATGAAACATTTTTTTGAGGAAGTAGTCGCCCTAACACATATTGGTACAACTTTTCTTCTTCAATCATTGCTACTTGGGTAGTCTCATTTTTAACATCCACGATATGGTTCATTAGTGTTGTATCAAAACATTCAAATAAAAATAAATCAGAAATCAATTCAGAATGAATAAGATTAAAACAACGAAAATTTAATAAAGAGATCTTCCCTTTCATGTAACTCATCGTGGTTATTGATCTTTTCATGCATGAAAATTGGAAACTCAATCTCATCAGGTGAATCTTCGGCCTTATCTTCCAAAGTAATAAAAAGGTAGAAAATGTATGATGTTTCACTATCAAGGATGAGAAAATAATTATTTATGTTATCTCCAACAAAGCTACACCATGATTTTTCCAAAAAAATGTTGATATCCCATTAGTGAATTAGCTGGAATGTGAATTAATGGGACCTTCTTGAGAAATGGTTGAGTACGAGATGATGTAATTAGTTCCTTTAGAAGTTTTTTCTCACCTGCCTCAGGTTCTTTAATATAGAAAAATTATTGGTGAAATCTCTTCCACCACTTGTTCTAGTTCAGTTTCGTGCTCAGGTTCAGGTTTCTCCTGGGATGTGCTACATATTAAGAAATTCATTCTATTTGGTTCTCTAGGTTTTGAAAATTATCACCAATCCTATGAAACTGATAGTCAAGTTCATTATAATAACAATTTTTGCACTTGAGATTGGTCAGTCCATGCGTAATAATCACCATTTAAATATATCATGAAAAAAAACTGTTTTTGAAATTTATGATTTTTTAATTCTTTATAAATGAAAGGAAAATTATTTAAAAAATGTGAATTAAAAATAATGAATGAAAACAACTTTTATTCTTAGAAACAGTTCCAATTTGATGAAGTGTGGTCGTGCGCACTCTCAAAAATGATTATATCTAAGTGCGGCATAAGGGCTGACCTAGTTCGTTCTCTTGAGAAGATTTTACGGTCAATTAATCAAAACATATTATTCAAATTTTTATATATTTCTCAATTATTAAATAAAAATAAAATAAATTGATGTTTATTAATTTATTTTACAAGACAATGAGAATTAAATATGCAATGA
Source organism: Viscum album (assembly GCA_963277665.1). Taxonomy (NCBI): domain Eukaryota; kingdom Viridiplantae; phylum Streptophyta; class Magnoliopsida; order Santalales; family Viscaceae; genus Viscum; species Viscum album. Next base: position 471,132,246 of record OY728141.1, on the reverse strand, counting down.
ATAATGTAGACAGAATGAATATAGAAAAAATGATGCTGGACAGAAAAGAGATCCTCCCAGGAGATTATCTGGAATGAACCTTCATTGCCTCTCTGTTAACTTCAAATATACATAATGAGAATGCTCCATCATATGCATTAACATTCTATTCTACCTATGGGTGTGGCTATATTATGCACTCAATGATCGTCGAGAGACCACATATTGACCTCCTCGATCGAGGGAGAATATTGAAGAAGAGAAAGCTTTAGCCTCTGGTTGAAAGTGGAGACACATAGGAGCCTTTCCCACTAAAATCCCCCTTGGCCTAACTATAAGAAAATTAAAAACACAAAAAAAAATTGTATAATGAATTGGTTTCAACACCGGATTGATCCCCTGAAAACTTCTTTGGGTTAGTTACTCATGATCATGAGGTAATGAGATCATAGTGAAGAAGAACAAGGTTGAAGGACAGAAATTAAAAAAATGAGAATGAGATGAAGAAGAATAGAAAAATATATTAAAAATTCATAATACTATCACAATTTAAAGAAACTATTAAACAATATAAGATAGCCACACAGATGTTCCAATGTTTTAAGAAGGGTAGAGGATACATATTTATAAGTATATGAGGTAAAAGAATTTTCTCCAAATTCATCTTCAATATTTTCGCGTGGATGGCCTATTAAACATAATAATTGGGTAAGGATTATTCATAAGAGATGTTCCATAATGTCTCCTCCATTCAACCTAAAAATATTAAAATTATTGGCAATTTGATGTAGGATGTATGACCATTTAAAGATGAGACATTTAATCTTTCCATTTTACTAGAAAATTCTTTTTCTAAACTCCTGTGGCCATTATGAATTTTCAACATGTCGATTCACTCCATCCATCCTTAATAAATGTTTTCCCAAATTTAATATAGCATCCCTAGAAAGTATATGTGATCTTTTGGATGCATGGTCATTATTTTATGAATTCATTACACAATGGAACCATTTATTCCTATTGAGATGTTTCATCTTCCACATGTTTGGAGAGTTCAAATAATGCTATAATGAGAATATTTTGACTTGAAATTCAACCTGGACACGGTCCATTGAATTCTATGTCATCTAAAGTAGTATCCATCTCATTTAAAGGTGTTTAGACTAATATATGTGTCTATTATAGAGGTGGGGTCCATGATTTCCACTAAGAAAATTTCCCATAGTAAATGATTTTTTGGGCCTCTAAATGCACGAATCTGTCGTTACTACTGAAGAATAATTTTTAGAAAATACATAAAGGATTTTAAAATAATAATCACATTATTTGGAATAATACCGTACATTTTACGACCAACTTACACCTATCATAAAAATCTATCAAATTTCTAGATTGAACAATTTTTTGCATTTGAGCTCAAAATACCACTAAATCAGAAAAATGTGACAATTGCTCATACTATAACACTCTGGGAGGATTATAATCAATTATTTATAGTATAAAATATATGAAAATGTGAGCTTCATCAAATACCTTCCAAAATTATTTCCAAAATACTCTCCTCCCATTGTTTGGAACCTCGTGTCACAATATAAAGTCTGAAATCCCTCATTTCAATGGTGATATACAAAAAGAGATACATGTTTTATACATAAGTTTTACCATCTCCATAATCATTATTATATATATGATACATAAAACACTTCTTGAATATGATTAATTATTTTAATATAATGTTTTTAAAAGAATTATTCTTATATAAAATTTATATTATTTCTATTCAATAACATGATCTTACTCATTCAATAATTATAATGTGTTCTTTTTTTCTCAGTTTTAGCACCTATATGAACAAAATTATAATGTTTACATTATGAATGAATAAAGAAACATATATAATATCAATAAGTGGTAATAATATTGAATTAAATATTTTTTATATAATTATAGGATGATAATATATATTATTATATTCACTGATTAAATCGATTTTTTTGTTCAATAGAATTTCATAATAAATAATATTTTTAAGTGCTTCAGAAAAATCATTACCATAATTTCTAAGAAATGACCTGGTAAATCTATAAATATATCATACACATATTCATCATCTTAATTAATCTTCAATATGTGATGGACTCGTGAGGACGAATAAAGGATTGGAAACACCAAATCTAATATACATGCAAAAAAAACAACCAACACACTGATTTTAATATAAAATATAAATAATTAATATATGGTTAAAAATGAATTAAAAATAAATAATATTAACAAAAATAACTAGGAATATGTTTTCTTATTAATTTGAATTATGAAACCCGAATTATTATAAAAATTGTATGAATACATATAACAAATCATAATTCTATGGTAAGTGTTTATTTTTCAATATCAAATTGAAATCGATATTATATATGTTTAAAAACATATTTATTGAAATTATAATATATTTATCTCTAAAAAAACCTTAATATTCCTCTTCTAGTATTTATATTTTCTTGTTTAAATGTTTTTTTATAATTTCACAACCCCTTGGTTCATAATTCAACAGAAATGTTTCCTGTAAAAGAATTTCGAATTACGACATGTTTCCATACAAGAATCCCTCTCCCCTATATTAATATTATTTCATTAGATTTATAAAAAACTTTAATATACATCTTTGATTTATGAATTCCATTTTTTATTATCCCTTACATTCTTTACAAAATAATAACAATAATTTCTTCTTGTTTCTTTTTCGTGGTTTATTTACTATTATCATTGAGCTTCTCTACAAAGGTGTTAAGGTAATTTTTTTACATTATCCACTTCATTTTGATTATTTTACAAAAAATAATCTTAGTGACTTTATGGTTTTCCAATGTATAATATATTTCCAATATTTTAGATCTAATTTTATATTAAAATAAATGTTATCAAAATACAAAAAAAAATCGTTTTATTTTTTAATGATTTTTTCCATCAAAAATTGTTTTTCATAAATCTAATAATCCATTAATGTATCTTGTGATTCAATGGGGATATTATCTAATTAAACCATCTACATTATTTTGTAAGGATTGATAAATATTATTTCTTATGGAAGATTTTATGTATCATATTTTTTTCCCACATGCTAATTATGCAACGATAGAATTGTGAATGTCTACATAATCAAGTGGAACACCGATGTATTGTTTTTATTATTTTATGTATGGGCATAAAATCATATATACCACTAATTAAATGTGAAAATATTTATATCTCATGATATGAGATTTAAGAGATTATAAAGGAAACCAAATACACTATTGGACCCTTACTAGTATATTTATAGTAATAGGAAGTGAACTCAGTGCACTATGGGAATGTTGTCTCTAAACTATTAAATTATATACACATACAATCCGTGACATGGCAAGATAATGAAGCTATTTTTTTGATTATGCTAATGACCTTGAGAATGGTGGAACATTTACTAAATTTTGAATATGTGAATTACAGATATATAAAGTCTCATTCAAGGGCCATTTATTAACAAAAGAGTTTATATGTATGAATCCTTCAAGGATAATGTTAATTAAAAATTTTCCAAATCCAACCACAATAGTTATGATTTTAATTTTATTTTATTTTATTGATACTATCATTTATCTATAAGGAATTTCTCCTTATTATTAAATCCATTATCCATTTTAACTTAAAAGCGACTGAAGTTCTATTATATTGATGAATATGAAGAAACATTTCAGGAGATTAAGATAAGAACGGTCACATTACTAGAACTCACACTACCCTTTAGTGGAGAAGGTTTTTTGATATACGATAGTTCATAAAATATTTGATTGTGATGTTTTAAAATGTAAAACTATATGGTAGTTGTATATTCCTTACATTAATTAAATATTAATGAAAAATATAATCCAATGAAAGACCTGGAACTACTACTAGTAATATTTTCAATAAAAATTGTTGATTCATTGACTATATTGTGTGTAATATATATACTGATCACAATATCATAAAATAATTATTCACATAGAAGGAATGTATCATGATTTAAAGGAGATGGTTTAACTAATACAAGGAGTATGACTGCTAAATATATTACTTCCCTGTGAAGGAAAACATTTCAGTTAATAATATCACTGGAAGGAATCAAGATTCCATATCTATGATGAGAATTTAAAGAGACATGATACTATGGGTTTTAAAATTATGGAAAATGAAAAAAAAATGTGATGAAAAATTATTGTTTCCAATTCATTTGTCAAACATCCTTCCATAAAAAGTTCAAAGATGTATAGAATGAGTAAATGGAGATATAAAAGAATGTAAATAATATTCCATAGTTAAAAAATTATTGTGATCAAATGATATGACTTAGAAAATGAATTTGTGTTCCATCAATAGCAGAATTATTATAGGTTTTTTTTGATGATGCACATAGATCAAAATTCTTAATACATTTTATTATTATAAAGTTATATGGATATCTAACAAATATTTTCTTATGAGAAAAAATAGTTGAGGAAGATCGGGTAATATATATCACTATGTTTACTATATTTGTAAGTTAAGGTATAATGGAATTAGATTAATGGTTTGATAAAAATATTAAATTTACCTAAATTAAATTTGTAGAACATCACTATGAGTTTTTTTTATCTTCCCAAGAAATATAACGGCTATAATACCATTTAGGTTATAATTTATTGCGTTATTATGATGAAAATTTTAAATTAAATTCAATAAAATTTGTCACCTGAATAACATTATTTGAAATATACAAATGAATGTGTAAGGATTCATGGAGTTCTACTCTATTTTATTTGATTGATATGTGAATATTTCTTCATTGTTACGGATAAATAATTAACAATAAATAAATATATATTTTATCATTATCGTTTCATATCATCATTAGAATGATGGTCAATATGAAACGACCATTCAACATGTATAAGATATACTAAGATCATATTCAATGAATTTTAATGGAGGTTGGATTATCACATCCCCTATGTAGAGTTCTAATAGAGAAAAAAAATTATTGTAGTATTTAAAAGGAACCATATGTGTCCCTCGATTGGAAGAACTATTGAAATTAAATACATTGGGTTCATGTTGAAGATGATATTATGTTGGGACATAATATTGATCATGAAATAATTTATAATACTAAAACCATTAATTGTAATATTAAGACAACACGAAGTTGATTAAAAATATATATTGATAACCCTACCTTTGATTTTTTATCTTAAAGTTTAAAAATGTTTATTCCTATAAATATCACCATAAAATAGGGTTTCAGATGTGAGAATAAAGGAAATTTTATTCGTAGATATATTTGAACCTTAAAATTAATCAATTATGTGGGGACATTATCTTATTATCATGCACTTCCTATAAAAAAACTCTCATGTTAATGATATTAAAATACTTGGAAACTACAAGACGAATCTATATTATGTATTAAACATTGAGGATGTATAGTTTCGAATTGAAATCATGTATGAGAAAAATTGTTAGAAATATTGGATCATAGAGATAAAGTACATTGGAAGAAGAATATTTCACCAGTCATGTCACCATGGAGTTATTTTATATTATAATATATTGTTGATGGAAATTATTAGCTTTAGTATTTTTTATGCTTTTAAATTTAAATTTTAATAGGTTTTATTTGGTTTAAGGAATATCTTTCATGGTTTGGGGAATCTTTGTATTGCATTTGTAACATTTCTACAACTCATGGTTATGTCATTTGGAACTATTGGTACATGGATAGTCAAACCATGTAGGGTCCCAATGGAAACTATGTTGGGTTATTATTCGAGTCCCATTATAGTTTTTTAGTTTTAAAAAAAATGTGGCTAAGATTTCAGTCATGTCCTTCCACGTAAAAATTAGGATTTTACTCAATTTGTTTTTAAGATAACAGGGATTCTAATCCCCCTCTACCTACCCTACCTCTCAGCCAAATCTTAGTGCAATTAGGGGAGCTTATTCCCCTTAATCCACTTTATTTTTGTGGTTTTATTAATCTATTAAAGGTAATTATTTAAGGTATTCTATCCATTTTCATCCACATTTCACTTCTTGTTTTTCTCCAATATTTTCCAATATTTATCTTTTAACCATGAGCTATAAATTGGTGACCATTCAATAATTCATGTTTTTTCTTCCAACTTATTATTTGTTTTTTATGAGATATAGAATGTTATTCATGGATTATATGGATTTTCTCTATATAATATTATGTGAAGTGACACCATTCATAATTCTTGATTTTGATATTTCTCATATTTCCCATAAATTTTAAATTCATAAACTATTGGGATTTTAAAATATTTTTCTATTTAAACTGTAGATTTATATAATGTCTTATATTTAAATTTAAATTATATTAATTGAAATTAGAACTTATCATAAAGTGTTTTATAATGTATATTTTTTGGATTTCATTTTAATTGAATAATTTTAGGTTCCAAATGTCTATGAAATTTTTTGACGGGTTCCTTAAACTAATTTATGATTGAAAATATATTCATTAGCCTCATTTTTTATTTATAAGGAAACTATATATGTTTTTTAATGAACTATTTATATTTTAAAATGGGAGTGTTTTATACATCTTTCAAATTTATTTTTAAATTTTTTATTAATAAATAACAGAAAAGTACTCAAAAATTTGAGATTGTTCTTATGAAAAGGCACATTTCACATCTAGAAAATTGGTTTATAGGTTTTGAGGCCCTCATTTATTGACCTCTTATATTATTTGGGCCAATTATGGATATTTTATCATTTGTTAAGGGATATATGATGTGATTGGGGTTATTCTATGTTAGGGATTTTGAGGTGTGGTGTTGGATATTTTTTGCATCCATCAACATATTAGTTTAAATGTTTTCTTACATAATTTATTTATTACATAATAATGGGAATTATAGTTAACTATAAATAGTCTTTGATGATTGAAAACTCGTGTTTTGATTTTTTATAGCTAGAGAGGAATGGGGTAGTTATGTTTTCTTGGTTAGTTATCATCATGGTAGCATTATGATCTTGGGATAGTTTTGGGACTATCTAATTTAACAATACCATTAGGTTTAGAATTTGGATATAGGTTAACCAATGGATCTTATATATAATTAAGAATTATATTAATTTAGTTCCAAGGATCATTTCATAGAACACTTATTCATTGATAGGTTCACTCCCATATAGGATAATCTATTATTTTATTTATTTTATTCACTCTTTCTTATTTCTAGTGGAACCTTTAATTATTTTTTATATAGTTAATAACCTTAAATATTGATTTTTCTAATGATTTTATTCTCTTATTTATGGTTCTATGTGATTTTGTAATTTTTAAAAAATATTGATTTGATAAAATGCTTGAGTTAAAAGGAATAATTTTTTTAGTTTTCACAAAGAGTTTTTGAAATGCATTTGAATGAAAATTTTAAAACATTATTTTAAAATAAATTGATTAAATTTAAATTTTAGAGAACACTAATTATAGTAATGGGTAGGATGATTTTATTATCTAATGGATGATAGTAATGGAAAAGATTATTTTTTTTAATTGTATTTTTAAACAATCATTAATAACATGTTTATATAAACAAATTGTTAAAATTATGAAGGTGGTTTAATTCTAGTTTATATTGATCATAAATATATATATAAATATATATATATATATATATGATAGGTTATGGATAATTTATAAATTAACTCTTTTTATTAGGCCGGTGATGGAGTGATGGGATTATAAGGGGAACCTTGGGTTTCGTGGAGTAATATATTGGGATTTTGTATCACCACATTACCAATATATTATCTATGTTTAAACATATAAGTATTCATTAATTATTAGTTAGATATGTAATTATAAAAAAATGAGGATACATTAAATGGATATGTCATTGATATGGTGGAGTTTTTCAGCATAAACATGAAATTTTTTCTATTTGTAGGGAAATTACACACCATCTAAGAGGTTCTTTCGTGGAAATTTTTTTTGATTATCTCACTTATGTGTTTCTTTGTTTAGATATTGATCACTATTATGGTAAGATTATTTATATTTATCTATATAAACCTTTTTATTCTTCTTTGGAATTAATTAAAACTATGGTTTGGGCTACAGATGTGATCAGATAATTTTTTTATTGATCATTTTCAACTTCAGGGTGTGCCTTGTTTTTTGAATGTCGTTATCATCATATCTTGCCACCATTGTTGGATGTATCATGGTTTCTACTATATTTTGGTTTGTGTATCTATAAAATTTATTAATTTAATGAAATTTATTTAATTATTAATAAAATTATTTTGGATATTTAATTATTAGAATTTATATGTTGTTTTATATTGTTTCTTGGAAAGGTAAATATTTTTTTAAATGGGGTTTTCCACAAAAATGAATTTTCATGATTTTTAAATGGGTTTTCACAACACTTAAGATGATTGGTTTTGAAATGAAAATTTTTTATGGAATTGTGATCATGGTTTTCAAATGAATTTAGAAAATTGCACATTAGGAATATTGGGTTTTAAGGGAAACATACATGGGAAGCCTTAGTGTTTGTTTGTGTGTGGAACAACTATGATGAAATTATTTATTAAATTGACTGGAAAGATTTAATATTGGTCAGATCCAACATTATGTAGGGTTTGGATTTTGAATGTCTATTGAAAGTTTCCAATACGCTAGATACCAAAGTTTGAGGTGATTTGTAATTTATTACTATTTTTGGCATGAATATTTTATCATGGATTGATGTTCGTAGGTTTTCATATGCGGTTGTATCACATATAATCAAATTATAGGTTTTTTAATTGGTATGTGTTATCCAATTTACCTCTTTATTTGTGGATATGATTTCTTATTTTATGACTTATACTATTCATATTTCTACACAGAGAATATGAAAAGATTTATTGGAAGCTATAAGGGAAAATGGGAAATGTTTTATAATTGAATTTAATTTCTAAAGATTTATGTGAATTTTATTTCCTTAAAAATGTATAAATGTAGTATTCATGATATTTGAGATGTTATGGAATCTATAGTTGTGTCTTACTGGGATTTGGATCACACAGTACTACTTCCTTTGGGAATTTTTATATGTTGTATTATATTATTCTGGTAATGGGATGATCATATTGTAGCATGTTGTCTTATCTTGTCACTGGTTCATTCATTTTAGGATGGTCTAGAAGTGACCTACTAGTCATATGGGGTTTTTAAAAACTCTCTATATTAGTCCATTTTGGGATGTATTGCATTTCTATGTGGTAAATCATCTATTTCCACCTTTTATTTGTTTTTATGGGTTATTTTAATTATATTCATGAAGAATTTGTATTATTATTTTTAAATATATTACATGAGAGTGTGGTTTGGGTTTCCTTTCGAGTGTACTCATGTTATTTTGTTAATATTTCTTATCCAAGAGATGCTCAGCCTAATGTGTGTGAAAACCTCTTATGTTTGGGTCTTATTTTTTTGTAGATAGAAGTAAGGAACATATAAATTCACATAGTATATGTGGAAAAGGGAACTATCTATCGAAATTCTATGACAAAACTTGAGTTACCAAGGGTTTTCTGGATCATTTACCAACTGTGAGACTTGTATTTTGATGTAATTTTAATAAATTGAATGTTAATTTTATTTTAATTGATTTAGTTTGTTTTATGTAAGGAATTCCATGGTTTCATTATATTCATAATGTTTTGAAGATTTGTTATTAATACCAGAACATAGTCCAATGATTTTTCAAAAAATTTCATGACTTGTTGGTTTTTGTCTTTTTTAGAAAATTCCACTAAAAATAAAACATCCAAATCAATGAGAGGAAGCTACAAGAAAGGTTCTATAGGAATACTCTCCTGTGAATCTTACAATGGTAGAAGTAATTATCTACACCATTTAGACTCTAGGTCAAGTGGGTTGAATGATCTTAGATCATGTGGTTGATCATGGATCTAAATTTAATAAGAAACAACCACCAATATTTTGAGTTGAAAATGTTCCCCAGGAACATGAGGATTAGGATGAGTAGATAGATAGTATCATAAAATTCATGAAGACTCTATAAGACTCTAAGTTGAATTTTTCCACATATATTTTTGAGGGGTTGGGATGAATATTGTGGAAATGTAATGTGAAAGATACTTTGTACTAGGATATTACATAGGCTATACTCAAGAAAATATTTAAATAATGTTTTACCATGATTCATTTCACATGGTTAAGACTTAGGAAATTCTAACCATAGAATTGGGGTAGTATAAAATTCTAATGTATTCAACCCATTTTTGTAAGTTGGTTTTCTGGAACCAGATCTTCTCACTAATGAGTACAAGAAAGTATGGTGGAATGAATCAGTATTGAGACCTGATATTCAGTCAATTTTGATACTCTTGGTCCTTCAGATATTTTTTGAGGTAGTTGACTAGGAATATTTGGCTAAGGTATACATAGAAAGGAAGACCGATTTGGGTGGAGATTAAGTTTGATTAGTGGCATTCTAGGAATTATTTTCTGGCCAGAATAGGACGTGTATGATTGTTAGTATACATTGGGTCCAATTTTAGGAGCTTTGATTGAAAAATAGTAGGATTAATTCTACCAGCATGGAAGGTGAGTTAATACCAAGCCTAACTACGTGGAGGATTCTAGTACATTTCATATTTGTGAAAAATCTATCCATTGATGACATTTTATTGAAAAGTTATCTCAAGGACGTTGGGTAGGATCCACTCTCACCAACAATTTGTAGGTATGTGCAGATTCTCCCAATGGTGGGGAGTCTTATCTTTGGTCATTGGGATATATTCATGTGGCTAAGACTAGACATATATAGTGAGCAGATTATGTGAATGATGAATCTGATGTAAGGCTAGCTACTTTTATAGTTTTAGTTTTTATCTCATCGTTTATGGTGCTATCTTTTTATGATACAGTTTGTACTCATTATTTTATATCGCCAAAGTTAGTTGATAAGTTTTTTTAATTTTGAACATATTCTATTGGTCTTTCATCTTTCACAACATTGGGAAATTGATTTGAACATGGTTTTAGATGTCCCTTGTTACAGGTGATGATAGCCTACATTGTGGTTGAGTGGAAATTTTTAGTCCTCAATGTTGACATAATTTACTTGAAAATTATCATTTATTATATTATCATTGTCAAATCCCTGATAGATTGTTATCACCATTAGTTTCTATTCTTATCTACCAATGAGTCACTCATGTTTTCAAGGGAGAGTGTGAATCTTTGTTGGGAAGTGTTGTTCTTTCTGTTATTTATTTTGTAGTTACATCCTGATGGTTTTTGAAGATGTTTCTTAATGCACTTGACCCATGTTTGGGTGGTTGAGGTAATATGCCAATTTTTACAATGATAATTAATTCCCTATTGTGATAAATAATTAACACCTTAAGTGGGAAAACTGATTCATCAATTAAATAACTTAATATTGTGTTAATTGATGTGCAGAAGAGAAAAATCCTAGTTTACATTTTGAAATATTCAATAAAATATTATTTGTTTCATAAAGTGTGTTAGTCAGAGATTATAAGGATCGAAAAGCCTCAGTGAAGACAGAATAAAAATATTAAATATATTATTTTAAGCATAAAAAATTTATTCCAAATAATTTAATTAGTCCAAAATGGTTGATCGTATGAGAAATCTGATTCCACAGTTTGGTCCGAAATGAGGGTTTACCCAAGGTGGGGTGTAACTTTTTTCTACATCAGGTGTTTGGAAACAACCCATGTGAAAAAAACTTTATTTTTATTTATTTATTTTATCCATTTTTAAATAATAAATAATTAATATCTCTCAAGCAATGCGTCTTTTTAGAAATCTGAGACCACCATTAGGTCCGAAACGAGGGGTTTTACCATAGAATATGCAAAAATTCTATGCACAATGGGTGATAGGTATTGATTAATTTTAATGCTAAATAAATAATTTAATTTATATTTTAAATAAATTCCACTCATCTATAACATTATGTTGAAAACAAAATTATTTCCCAACATAATTTTTTCCAACCTTTAATTAACACAATTTTGACCAATTAAAGATATGCCACACCTTTAATAGATAAATTTTGACACTCCTCCATTAACATTACATTGAATTATTTACTATACAGGCATTTTAAATTTATGGTATTTAATGACAGTTTTAGCTGAAATATAAATAGTGAAAACAACTAGAGATAAGTAGTAATAAAAATAATATTTTTAACTATTATTATTATTATTGATTATGAAAGTTAATATTTTAATGTTGTGTTATTATTATTATTTTAAATAATAATAATAAAGTTTTCATAATATTATTATTTATAATATTAATTAAAATAAGTGTCAATAAATTAAATAGGGATAAAGAGTAACCTAGAGATAGATTGCTCATACGATAAACATGTAGGGGTGACCCTCCTTTATGAATTCATGGATATGTGGGTATTTAATATCCCATTTATTAGATAAAATAATAATAAAATAAAAAATATAATATAAATTGAATGAAATTGTAAATCTTTGTTGAACATATTTAGTGCCTAATGTTTCATGTATAGTGTTTAATGTATATATATATATTAACAAGAATATTAAATTATTATTATTATTATCATTATTATTATTATTATTATCAAAATCTCATTTCCAGTGGGACTTCTTTGTATGGTGTTGGGTTGACACGTCGTCAGTGAGAAGCATGACCTTAAAATTTAAATGGTCATTTCAAGACCAATTTGGAATATTCAAATCAATATCATGGTATAAATCCATGAAACTTTGAATATTATGATGGGTAGGTGCATGGAATTAATATGAGAAAGAAAAAAATTGGTGATGTAATTAATAAATTCTACTAAATTAATTGGTAAAAAATATTATAAATTGGATTTTTGGTGGTGTAGATGTAAATTGTAGGAATATTATTATTTTTTACACCTCTCCCCTCTCCCTTACACACACTCTCATATTATGTTTTATTCTTCATAATTTCTTGACCCGATATCTCCTTTGATATTGATCAAACTTATGTGTCGTCAGTTCCGTTGGATTCATCTCAACGAGTAAAACATAATTCCTCAGATTGTTTTTCATGGAGATGTGGTATTTTTTTCCTATTTAGTTAACCATTTTTAAATTAGCAAAGATAATGATAATTCTAAATAATTTTTATGTGGGTATAGTTTAAGGAATCTTTGGTGGGTGATCGTCTTCCGGTTCGTTACAAGCATGGTTCAAGTGATGACATCCATTTTAATCCTGGACATCGAATTTGATAACCATGAGGAATGATGTTTCTTCCCAATATAGGCCATATATATATGATGATATCATGATGTGATGTTTGTGTTGGATTAATCCATGATTTTTTTAATTGTATTTAGGTGTGTGAGTAGTCATGATCATTCATTTTTATGTGTAATTATCCTATCTTTTATCCTGGTGTGACTTATCCTTCCCTTATATGACACATTTTTTTATTGTGTTTCATAGCCTGTGGAATTGTGTTGTAGGTACCAAGATACTCAGGTGGAGAAATGAGGTCGGGTGTACACGGTTACCCAACCTAATGTGGTCTTAATGTCTTAAATTTAGGTGTGGATACCCCTGTAGATGGAAATCGTAGTGGATAGATGGAATAAATTGTGATACACAAGTGGAGGATTCATGGTGGGAGTTACGTAGTCTAATGACTGGTTACCCATCCTGACTCATTCCGAACATCCTTAACGGTGGACATGGATACCCCTATAGAGGGGAAAGTATATTGGTTAACTAGAAGATACTAAGATACATAGGTGGAACCTTGAGGGGGTAGGGGGTTACGTTTTCTAGTGGATGGTTGGCCATTCAGACACAGTCCTAACATACTTAAAGGAAGGAATTTTTAGCTTATTATAGGGGAAAGTATAGTGGCTTGTTGGTAGATATTGGTCATGGCTTCCAATGAAAATGGGCCATGGGTGATTAAAATGATAATTGGACCAAAAATAGACCTAAAGGCATGTATGATGTTCCTATAACAACCACCAGAAGGGTGGGGTGAGCTATGTGACCTCTATGGTCGTACTTGTGTTCTTGAATTTCTTTCTAAAAATGAGCCGAAGTAGGTGGGTCGGGATTCATGGCGGCTTGGTTAGTGCACAATGACTCCGAACATGTAGGTTTACTGAGAATTTACTTATGTCAAGATATATTCACACACACAAACACAGACACACACACACACACACACACATATATATATATATTGTGAACTTATGGTAAGGATTCATTGGTGGTGTCCTACTTTGTCCTATACTCACACACTACTCGGGAATTTCGGTGCACATGTAGATTTAGTAAACACATATCTGGTGAAGGGTAAGGGCCATATGGACAAAATATTATCATTTGAGGATGGATCATTATGGTTCTGAGACATACCTTATTTTACCCCCATAAATAAATGTATATTTTCATTTATCTTTTACTTTTCTACTACTTTATACACTGGATAGGCTTACCCATTTGGGAGATCTTATATGTATGTTATTATTCTATATCAATATTTACTTTGATTTTTTATTATTTGGTTTATTCATTATTATTAATCATTTGAAATGATAAAAAGGGTATAGTCTCCCCAAGGTTTCACCTGATACCCTCATTTCTGGTCGAAAACCTCTTCCATATAGGGAGGTGTGCATGAGGTCATATAGCATTTCAGTGCAGAACCTGTGGTTTGGGTTGGGATGTCACAAAATGGTATTAGTGGATCAGGACCCACTAACAAGTTTTTTTGTCTTATGCTGGGATGGGATATATTAGAAAGAAGATAGAATATTGTGACTCGAGTAGGGGAACTATGACAATTCTTGGCCAACATTAAATAGTGGACATTTTATTTTCCAAAATGTGGAGAATGCATGTTCTCTGGATACAATTTATTCACCTTGGGTGACACACATGATGTTATATGTAATTTATGAGATTTTGCGTATGTTTGTGCATCATTACTAAGAACATAGTTTCAGATACCATATATATACCTATTGTTGTGATGTATAGTAGTTCATTAATTAAATTCATTGATATATGCTATCTGTTCGGGATAGTTTCTTAGTATAATATATTTGTGATTCCAAGTTGTGTGATATATCCATTTGGGAAATAATTCGTCTAAAATAGCATGATTTCATGTTATTATACATATGATGGTTGTGATTGACATTTCGGGACGAAAATATGGGTTAGTTTTAGGTTGGGAACACCTTCGGTGAAGGGTAGACTCCTTTTAAAACCATGTTTGACCCCATTGATTGTTAAGACTTGTGGTGTTCATAATATTCCTTTTGTTATAGAGATTCTTCCATGGAGATGTTTGATGGAACACAAATCCATGAAAACCCTGGATTCTCTTGTGTGACCACCTTTTGTATAGGGGGTTATACTCTATCATTATCAAGTACCACCATAGGTAATTCAGGCTGTAGAACCTACTCAACTAGGACTCTTTCATTTTGTTCCTATCTAGGATGAGGTTATTAATAGGACTATGACAGATCTTCCTGTGGATTTCAAACATTATCATCCTCTGGAATTCTAGGGTTTTGGTGGCCCACATGATTCAGAGGATTGACTAGACTATATCGATATCATCTTCGAGCTAGTTCAAACCCCTGAGGAAGGGAGAGTATTTATGAAAAAAAATTATGTTCCAAGGACCTACCAAGAGATGGTGTACTACTATAAATCATGTTCGGAGATGAGGAGGTCTTACATGGATGGATATTAAGGAATATTTTCTAGAATTTTACTTCCCTAACACGATGAAATTTGGAATGTTCCCAGGAGTTCATGGAATTACGAAAAGGTTATTTGAATATCTCTACTAACTCTTCATGTTTTAGGGATTTTCTTCCCTTTTACACTTATTTAGCTGGGAATGAGGGACAAAAATCTTTGAATTTTGAGATAGGTCTATCATCAGAAATCAGACGTGTGGTTAGGGGATTTTACCTGATGAAATACTTTCAGGTGCTTCACAAGGCCTTGGCCTTTGGGAAGTGTCTAGAGGAGGGTAACATATTATTCTTACTTCTAACTCACGGGGGGCCAGTAACTGTGTTTTTTCTTACTACTATAGGAGTCCCTTCAGATGATATAAAGAGAAATGAATAGAAGGAGAAGCTTAGTGATAGTAAATCTGGTCTGAATATAATTTCTTCGTATAGGTACTACAATTGTGGTATATGAGGGAATTATAATAGCACTTGCATGAATCCAACAGTGGACTACCACCTATGTAGAAAGGCTTTCCATCTACAATTTTTTCTCAAAGGATTCCTAGAGGAGTTCTAGGAGGTCAGGATAGGCTGGGAGTGGAGAAATCAGGTAGAGAATGTAGACTCCCCTGATGATGAAGACTCAGGAAAGTAATGAAAATGATTATGGAGAAGAGGAGGACCATGTCTATAATATGGATATAAAACCATCATATTGTGAAAAGGAACTTTTTACTACATGATGTGTGCACTAGAGAATATATTTGATCTTCTACATTATTTCAAAACTCATTTTTCCATATATCTACAAGCCATGTATGGACCTGACTTAACAAAAGTGTTATGTTTCCATAACATAAATTTCACAAATACAAAAATTAATGCTGAAATTAATCATTATTATATAAGAGTGAAAGAATCAATACTTCTATTAGTGAGAGACTAATGATAGACTCTCTCAATAGATAGGGGCATTAGCATATCATCTGGACCTATCTTCTCTTAATCGAGTTATGCATGATGTGTTTCACATTTCTCAGCTTTGTAGGTACATGCCTGATCCTATTCACATTAATGATTGCAATGACATTGATTTGTTACTTATTTCAATTTATGGGTAAATAAATTGTAGTGAGAAACAAATCTTGGGAAAATGATACAGCTAGTCTGGATTCAGTGGATAAATCCAAGAAGATATGTTAAAATGTGAGTATGATGTTTGAGATTAGTGGTCTGAGTTGATTGATCAAGACCACTTGAGATGCTTATTGAGAAAGAAACGTCTATATAGGGAGATAATTTTAATATCCCTATTTTTACAATGATAATAAAAACCAACTTTTGATAAATTATTAATACCTTAAGTGGGAAAATTGATTTTTAATTAAAATAACATAATAATGTATTAAAGTATAGGAATAAGAGAAAAATACTAGTTAACACTTTGAAATATTAAATATAATATTTTTGGAGTGAGACACTTAGTTAGTATGATATTTGGACACCCATAAATCCTCATTGAAGATAGAATAAAAATATTAAATATTTTATTTTAATTGTAAAGTGCCGGATTAGTGTGATCACTGAGAGGGGGAGGGGGTGAATCAGTGATCCTTTTAAACTTTTTACTAATTGATTCTTTATCAATTAAACCTCTATGACTTGTTAAGGCCTCTATCCACTCTTCTTGTATCTCCCAGCCTTTCTTCGAGTGATGCAGTAAATTTAAAGGCACATGACACTAGGATTTATAAGGTTCGGCTCCAAAGGCCTACGTCCATGCCATGTTGGTTAAATGCCCCAAAATGGCTTCTCTACTATAATTAGGTTAGTAATTACAATGGTCAATACAGAGTCACACTGTATCTCTCCTGAGTCCCACAGGAGGGTCTTTATACTGCATCCCACAGTGTCACCAGAGTCCCACTAGTCTGCTTCAGCTTCCACCGAAGACTTCTCCACCCTGAGTCTCACAGGGGGTCTTCTCCTGGCTCCTCGAGTCACACGAGTAGCTCTTCTTCTTTAAGCTCTTCAAGAGTCTCCAATAGCCTTGAGTAAGTTTTTTTGGCCTTGATCACTTCTTCTGATCACTTGTGGTGATCAGGACTCCTATTCTTTTCTCGGGCTTTATCTCCTTCTTCTAAGGATGACCCGACCTCTGTCTTCACGAATCTTGATTGGAAAATATGTTCTTGCACTGAGTATGCCCACTCAATTTCCGTGGTCTTCTCAACTACTGAAAAACTCCGATAAATGATGTCTTTAACTTCAATCTGTCTTCAGTATCTCTTAAATTCAACTTCATGCACTGAGTGCATGGCATCTCTAAATCTTCATGCAATGTTTTCATGGCATCTCAATCTTCATGCATGACTTGCATGGAATCTCAAATATCTTTAAGATCCTTTGTTATTGGACTTCTCAATTGCACACACACACACACAAATGATTTTTTATTTACGTGTGCATGTGCATGAAATAATGAATGCACTCCCCTTTTCTTCTTGGTGTGATAAAACCCTCAAAGGGTGTAATCTCTTTTAGAACACACACGTTCTTCTTGGAGTCACACTCTTTTATTCTTTCTCACACACACCGAATTGTGTGTTGTTCTTTAGTGTGAAATTATCATTCTCTTTTTCTTCTCAAGGTGTTCACCCACTTGTTCACTTATTCATACATGCATGGATATGCATGTATCTTCTTCCTCCACTTGGGCACAAACAAGAGGTATGGCCTCCTTCACTTGTGCACACACTAAGGCTTCAGACTTCTATTTCGTTGCACACACACACTCAAAGATGGTGTCGACTTCATCTCCTTTTGCACACACACACAAATGATTCTTTATTTCTAATTCTTCAAAGTTTAAACACTCCAATTGAGAACAAACTCCGTCTTCAACCCATGCACACACAACCCGTAGGTGTTCACTTCCTCTTCAGCCCGTACACCTCACCAACGGAGGGCGCGCAAATGATGAGGCCAACTCTTATCTTCAACCGCGCAGGGTGCGGCAACTTCTACTATGCAGGTGGCGCGACAACTCCTTCTGCTGCACAGGTGCGGTAGCTCCCTCCTACTGCGCAGGTGGTGTGTTCGCTTCCTTCTGCGGGGCGAGTTCGCGGGCACAGAGGGCGCGCAAGTGCAGCCGCTTGCAACCGCACAAGTGTTGCGGGCAGCGGGCACACAAGGCTCAACTTCTTCCCTGTCGCACAGGGGAGCGCACAGGGTGGCCTCCTCCTTACTTATTTCACGCATGGGTAGCACGAAAGGAACTCTCGGAGCCTCGAGTGGCTCCGAGCTATTCTGCCGCGCAGGTTGTGCGCGGAGATTTGCTTCACGTTGCTCGGTGCTTTGCGGGACTTTAGTTCTTCAGCCGATCAGCAAAACATCTCTTCTCCTCAGGCTCTTTCTTTTATAGTCAAGGGTTTCCAAGATCTGTCCATGAATCTTCTAGGATTAATTCTTTTGAATAACCGAGATATTTGGTTCTTTAAAATCATTCAACCCACATTTAAGATATGCCGCGTATCTCGGGTGTTTTGTGGGATCCTTTCTTCGTGTATGGATTAAAAATCATATGCTCGATTCTTCTGCATGAATCTCGCACAGATCCACGTGGCCTCAGAAACTCCGTTTGCCTCAGCTGAACTTTCTTCCTCAAGATAACTCATGCATACAAGACATAGATTGCATGCATGGTCTCGGTTCGATCAGACGATCACCATGCAGTTGTTTTGAGGTTCAACGGTGGTCCAGAATTTGATCATGGTGGATTAGAAGTGGCGATTATGACTAGTTAACGTCGAGTGGAGCTCGGGTGTTTGGAGGTTGAAGAAAGCCTCGGTTTGTCACCTTGGTCGTTGGTTCAGTGTTTAATGATCTCGGAAGGTCCAGATTATAACGTGGCACGGCGAGATGGATCATGCAGCTAAGATCGGATGGGAGATCAGATGGATGGCCAGGATTAGATCCGCGTCTTTAAAAACTCGTCCCACAACGAAACGTGCCTCGTATTTCTTGCAGTTTAACAAACAACGCCTCTCGTTCTCAGCTTAGATTACTCCTCTCCCCCCTCTATTGCGCCTCGCACTGGTTCTCCTGTGGGTGTGGTCTATCGCCCACTATGCTCCTACGGGTGCACACTAGCGCTCACAATGATCCCTCACGGGCGCGCCCTTGGTGCCCACGCTACGCGGGCTTGACCTCCACGTGGCTCGACCTTACACACATCCCGACCGCTATTGGGCTGGCCCCTACAGTTTCCCCATGGGCGTGGTGACCTATTCCCACATGTGCCTTGGGTTGAGGCCCTAAGGCTGGCCTAAGAGCTGGCATATTTTTTTGCATAAGCTCCACCTTGTATACTTGGTTAAATTACCAAGTGGGAACCGGTCTTCTTCATGCCATTCTCCTCTCCTTCACCTCCTCTTCTTCATTATAATTCTACACTCCTCTCAAGTTGCATTCTTCACATATATGGGAATCCCCGAAGGTTATTCTTCAACCATTACTCTTGAATAAAATGTTTCTTCAGTGTTCTTCAGTAATCCAATCAGAGATGAGGTTGGATCATCTTCAAATCCTCATGCACTAAGAGATAGTGCATGGTATTCTTCAAACCACTTCATCCACTTAGTAGCTATGGATGGTTCATCTTAACTTCATCCACTTAGTACGATGGATGGATCTCCTTCACTTTATCCCTCATCCACTTAGTAATTGTGGATGTATCACCTTTATCTCCTCATGCATTGTGAAGACAATGCGTGGACTTCTAACAATGTTGTGACATTGTATCTTCTTGATACAAGTTCATTGAACTAAAGATCAGCTCTACAATCTTATGATTTGTATGGAGAATTTTTCAACCATTACCTCCTATGACACTTAGTGATTCTCTTAAGTGACATGATTCTTAGTACCATGGTCATTCTCCAATCATCACCATCACCATCACTTCCTTTATCATTCACATATTGACACTCCTTTTCATCCATTCAATCCTTGACACCTTATTGACTACATCACCATCACCATCACTTCCTTTGTCATTCACATATTGACGCTCCTTGTCATCCATTCAATCCTTGACACCTTATTGACAACAAATGCAACACAGTGCACAACAATATCCCCCTTTGTATTTGTTGTCAATATCACTAGAGCACATATGAATGGGTCAATATGTGTGCCATGCTTTTCTCCCCCTTATTGGCAACCAAATGCAACGGTGTGGTGTGGTTCTCTTCAAAATATTTCTTCCTCCCTTTGAATAGCATATTCTAAGAGAGGGATGATGTCACATGTTCACTATAGCAAAGAGACTTTAGTAAATCATCTCTGAGTCTACTTGGGCTAACCCGGTGTAGAAAACAAGATTGATGTAACCAAGGAATTCAATGCTTTCTACAATTCAATATACATGTGAGATCATTCTTAGGCTTCAAGGGGTTGAATTTTTTCAGATATGTCAATGAATTGCTAAATCTTGCACATACTTCACCAAACTCATTATAAAGTTCAGGTGCAAAGATAAAGCTCCCCCTTTCATCCTTTTGTCTTCAATCAAACACTCCCCCTTAATTGAAATTTTAAATACAATTAATAAACAATGGATGAAAGTGTGATTGGAATAACTACTTTTTTCACAAGATGATATGAATCTCAAAATATCATCTACTACAGATTGGCTCCCCCTCAAGGGGTGCACTCCATTCTATCCATACCATTCTCAATTTGAGAGTGATCATCATCTTCAATTCCCTGAGATGTAAGCACATGTATATACCAATGATTAGGGAATAAGATGGAACCTCCTTGGTTCATCAGTTTGAACAACAAGGTTGAGAAGATTCTCTTAACCGAGATGTTCCACTTTCTCCATTCTTCACACTTGCACATTTTATCTTCAATGATGTTTGCACTGGTGTGGATCTTAACACCTCTTCAACTTATTTGTGTGTGACTCCTTTCTTTCTAAGTGCCTTATGAGCACTACAATCTCATGGTGAAATCTTCATTCTCTTGAAGAATTATTTTTGAGCTGGAATGAGTGTCATGCATTTATTACTAATCTGACCAGCTTTATTGCAACTCACACACAGAACTTCATCTTCATGTGAAATATTTGGTTTTCCTTTTGCACAAGCTTTGGCATGTTCATTTTCTTCCTTTCTCGTTCTTTCCAAATATTCTGGTCAGATGATTAATATGTCATTTGGAAGTGAGGTATCAGATTTGGATGTTCCACATGGTTCCTTTGATGCTTTTAAGTTACCTTTCTTAGGCAGCTTATCTTCAATCAATCCCTTATTCTTATTCTCGATTGAACGTCATGTTTAGTGTAGTTTGCTTCAATTTAGTTCCATAGCTTGTTTACAGAGATCCATGGTGTGACCTTTCTTTCCACAGTAGAAGCATTTTTTCTTGGTGGTCCTTCTGGATGCATCACCCTTCTTGGATTTGAAATCCAAGGACTTCTCTTTCTTTTGCAAAATCTTCTTGGGAGAATTTTCAACTTTATTCTGTTTTCTTCCCAAGGATACATATTCTTTCATATCTAGGTTCTGTTATCTTCTCTTCTTTTCAGATTTGGATACATTTGGAGCATGGTATGTATAATTCTTGTGACCACTTTTGCATTCATCCTAGATGTTATCAAACATTCCAAATCTCTTTGCAGTTTACAGATGTTTCTGGACCTGTGGATGTTGCTTCTTCTTCTCTGGCTTGATCCCCCTTGGCATGGGCTTCCTTTGTGCTTTTACATTTAGTGTATTGTCCCAAAAATCCATTACAGAATTATCATACCTGTTGAAACACCAACATTTACCCACAAGTATTGTCTTCTGGACTTCTTCTGATTATTGGATCTTTCTCTTGAATTGCTGTGTTTTTTTAGGAGAGCTCGCTTTCTTCATCTTCTTCATCCATTCCTGTTTAAAGTTATTCTTCCATCCTGTAATTTTTGTGGAAACACATTTAGAAGCATGATCACAAGATGGTATGGATGGAACCTTCTTCTTAGTAGATGTTTCCCTTTCATTAGATTATGTCCTTCTTTTAGAATCATCCTTCTCAATGCATACTTGAGTGGAAACATTTCTACTTCGAGCTGACTAGGAGGCTACGGCTTTGGGTAATTGCTGATTTTTCAATATCACCTCAAGTTATAATCATTTCATGTTGAGAGAGTTATTCTCATCCTCAACAAATCTTATCCTTCCTTCCCAATTCTCTTTCAGTTGTTTCATCTGGTCTGAATGCACCTTCTTAATTTATTGAAATGAATTGTCAAGATCCTTTACCCTTTTTACTTTGTCTTCTAGTTGATCATCTTTGACAACCATTGACACTCTGAGCCACTCTTCTAGTGCATGGAAAACTTCTTTGAACACTATCTCAATGAATTATTTCTCACAAATTATTCTTTGCAATTATTCACTAACATCTTCAATTCTTTTATTGCAAAGGGAAATTGTTTCATCCTTGGCCTTCACCAGCTTTGTGAGAGTGTTGGTTATGCCAACCCTTCTTGCCAATTGATCTTCCATTGAATTGGATTCTTCTTCTAACTATAATTTTTCTTCTTGAAGATCACAGATGCTTGTAGTAATTCACATTGCCACTTCCCTCGGGATTGACTTCCGAAGATATTTGAGTGCATTTAGAAGATCATTGGTAGTTCCATCATCATCACAGCTAGAGCAGGATTCATCAGAAGAGTGATAAAAGGAATAGTCATCTGTTGTGACTTTCACATTACTTTCAATAGAAGGTGAATCTCTATTAGTAGCTACCTTCTTCTTCATCTTCTTGGCCTGTTTCTTCTTTCTACTTTTCTAAGTCTTGGCAGATATCTCCATTTTAGGGTGTTTTCTCATTTACTCAAATATGCACTTCATAAAGACTCCCTTCGATCTTTTAGAGGCAACCTCTCTTTGATATCAATTGAAGTTCCCAGATCAGTGTGATCACTGAGTGGGGGAGGGGGTGAATCAGTGATCCTTTTAAAAATTTTACTAATTGATTCTTTATCAATTAAACCTCTATGACTTGTTAAGGCCTCGATCCACTCTTCTTGTATCTCCCAGCCTTTCCTCAAGTGATGCAGTAAATGTAAAGGCACACGACATAAGGATTTACAAGGTTCAGCTCCAAAGTCATGCGTCCTTTCCATGTTGGTTAAACGGCCCAACATGGTTTCTCCACTATAATTCGGTTAGTAATTACAATGGTCGATACAGAGTCACACTGTATCTTTCCTGAGTCCCACAAGAGGGTCTTTATACTGCATCCCACAGTGTAACCAGGGTCCCACTGGCCTACTTCAGCTTCCACCGAAGACATCTCCACTCTGAGTCTCACAGGGGGTCTTCCCCTGGCTCCTCGAGTCACACGAGTAGCTCTTATTCATTAAGATCATCAAGAGTCTTCAACAGCCTTTAGAAAGGTCTGTTGGCCTTGATCACTTCTTCTGATCACTTATAGTGATCAGGACTACTCTTCTTTGCTCGGGCTTTATCTCCTTCTTCTATGGATGACCCGGCCTCTACCTTCAAGAATATTGATTGGAAAATATGTTCTTACACTGAGTATGCCCAGTAAATCTTCTTGGTCTTCTCAACTACTGAAAAACTTAGTTAAATGATGTCTTTAACTTCAGTCTGGCTTCAGTCTCTCTTCAATTCAACTTCATGCACTTGGTGCATGGCATCTCTGAATCTTCATGAAATGTTTGCATGGCATCTCAATCTTCATCCAAGACTTGCATGGAATCTGAAATATCTTTAAGAGATTTTGTTATTGGACTTCCCAAATGCACACACACACAAATGATTATTTATTTACGTGTTCATGCACATGCAACAATGCATGCACTCCCATTTTCTTCTTAGTGTGATAAAACCCTCAAAGGGTGTAATCTCTTTTAGCACACACTCCTTTTTCTTGGAGTCACACTCTTTTATTCTTTCTCACACACACCAAATTGTGTGTTGTTCTTTAGTGTGAAATTCTTCGTCTCTTTTTATTCTCAAGTTGTTCACCCACTTGATCAATTATTCATACATGCAAGGATATGCATGTATCTTCTTCCTTCTCTTGGGCACACACAAGAGGTATGGCCTCCTTCACTTGTGCACACACTAAGGCTACGGACTTGTTGTTTCTTTTCACACACACACTCAAAGATGGTGTGGCCTTCCTCTACTTTTTCACACACACACAAATGATTCTTTATTTCTTATTCTTAAAACTGTACACACTCCACTTGTGAAAACTCTCCTTCTTCAACCCGTGCACACACAACCCGTAGGTGTGAAATTCCTCTTCAACCGTGCAATGTGCAGCAGCTTCTACCGCTCAGGTGGTGCGGAAAATCTATCTGCCACACAGGTGCGGCAGCTACCTCCTACAGCACAAGTGGGGCGGTGGCTTCCTCCTGCCGCGCGACTTCGCGGGGCCCATAGGGCGCGCAAGTGTGGCTAATTGAAACCACACAAGTGTTGCGGGCAGTGGGAACGCACGGCCCAGCTTCTTCCCTGTCGCGTAGGGGAGCGCGTAGGGTGGCTCCTCCTTACTTCTTTCGCACAGGGGGAGCACGAATGGTACTCTCGGAGCCTCGGGTGGCTCTGGGCTGTTCTTCTGCTCAGGTTGTGCGCGAATATTTGCTTCGCTTTTCTCGGAGCTTCATGGGAATTTAGTTCTTCAGCCAATCAGAAAAACATCTCTTCTCCTCGGGCTCTTTCTTTTATAGGAAAGGGTGTTCAAGATCTGTCCATGAATCATCAGAGATTCATTCCTTTGAATAACTGAGATATTCTGCTCATTGTAAACATTCAACCCTTTTTTAATATATGCCACATATCTCAGGTGTTTCGTGGGATCCTTTCCTCGTATATGGATTCAAAATCGTATGCCTGATTCTTGTGCATGAATCTCGCATGGATCCACGTGGCCTCAACAACTCCATTTTCCTCGGCCGAACCTCCTTCCTCGAGATATCTCATGCATGAAAGACGTAGATTGCATGCATGGTCTCAATTCGATCAGAAGATCACCATACAGTTGTTTTGAGCTTCAATGTTGGTCCAGAATTTGATCAGAGTGGATTGGCAGTGGCGACGGTGACTGGTTCACATCAGGTGGAGCTCGGGTGTTCAGAGGTTGAAGAAAACCTCGGTTTGTCACCTTGGCCGTTGGGTCGGCGTTTAATGATCTCAAACGGTCAGGATTATAATGTGGTGTGGCGAGATGGATCATGCGGCTGAGATCAGATGCGAGATTAGATGGACGGCCAGGATTAGATCTGCATCTTTAAAAACTCGTCCCACATCGAAATGCGCTACGAATTTGTCATGGTTTAAAAAACAGCGCCTCCCGTTCTCAGCTCAGATTACTCCTCTCCCCCCTCTGGTGTCGCCCCGCACCGGTTCTCCTGTGGGTGCGCTCTAGCGCCCACTATGCTCCTGCAGGCATGCTCTAGTGCCCATAATGCTCCTTCAGGGGCGCGCCCTTGGCACCCACGCTGCGCGGGCTTGACGTCTGCGTGGCTCGGGCTTACACACGGCCCGACCGCTATTGGGATGGCCCCTGTGGTTTCCCCATGGGCGTGGTGACCTATTCCCACATGTTCCCTGGGTTGAGGCCCTAAGGCTGGCCCAATAGTTGGCATATTTTTTTGCATAAGCTCCACCTTGTATACTTAGATAAATAACCAAGTAGGAACAAGTATTATTCATGCCATTCTCCTCTCCTTCACCTCCTCTTCTTCATTTGAATTCTATACTCCTCTCAACCTATATTATTCACTTAGAAGGGAATCCCCAAAGGTTCTTCTTCAACCATTACTCTTGAATCAAATGTTTCTTCAGTTTTCTTCAATGATCCAATCAGAGATGAGGTTGTATCATCTTCAAATCCTCATGAACTAAGAGATAATGCATAGTCTTCTTCAAACCACTTCATCCACTTAGTAGCTGTGGATGGTTCATCTTAACTTCATCCACTTAGTAAGATGGATGGATCTCCTTCACTTCATCCCTCGTCAACTTAGTAATCGTGTATGGATCACCTTTAACTCCTCATGCATTGTGAAGACAATGCATGGACTTCTAACAATGTGGTGACATTGTATCTTCTTGATACAAGTTCTTTGAACTAAAGATCATCTCTATAATCGTCTGATTTGTATGGAGAATGTTTCAACCATTACCTCCTATTCCACTTATTGATTATCCTAAGTGACATGCTTCTTAGTACCATGGTCATTCTCCAATTATCACCATCACCATCACTTCCTTTGTCATTCACATATCGACACTCCTTATCATCCATTCAATCCTTGTCACCTTATTGACAACATCACCATCACCATCACTTCCTTTTTCATTCACATGTTGACACTCCTTGTCATCCATTCAATCTGTGACACCTTATTGACAAAAGATGCAACACAGTGCACAACAAATTGCAAACAATTTATTTAAAATAATTTAATTAATCCAAAACAATGCATCATAAAAAGAAAATTTGAGACAACCATTATGTCCAAAACTTGGTTTTACCCTAGGATAAGTATAATATTCAATGTCTTCATATGTTTGGATTCCTCAATCATGAGATAATGTTTTTAAATTATATTTTATATATTATTTTAGAAAAATAATTAAATATCTCTCAAATGGTGCATCATATGACAAATTTAAGATCCCTAATAGGTATAGGACGTGGTGTTTACCCTAGGTAGGTTATATAATTTGGAAGCGTCAAATGTTCCGATGTCTCCCTTGAAAAAATAACCTTTTTATATTTAGTTAATTTTTAATTCATTTTTTGATTATTAAATAATTATTATCTCAAAAATGGTTCATCATATGAGAAATCCTAAATCACGGTTCTGTCCAGAATTGGGTGTTTACCCAATATGGGGTATAAATTTTTAATTCATTGGGTGTATGGAAACATCTCACCCAATAAAAAATGTTTTATTTTTAATTAATTATTTAATCATTTTATAAATTAATAAATAATTAATATCTCTTAAACAATGTTTATTTTCAGATATCTAAGACAATGATTAGCTCAGCAATATGGGGTTTACCATAGATGGGGTATAACTTCTATTCACAATGGTTGTTATTTGTTATTTATCTTTTGAGTTAAATAATTAATTTAACTTAATTATTTAAATGGAATTTCACTCGTATCTAACCTCAAGCTTCATGATCGATTATTTCCCAATTTTTTTTCAAACCTCTAATTTACACCGTTATGACAAATTTAAAATATGCAACGCCATTAATGGATGAATTTAGACACTCCTCCATTGACTTTACATTGAATCGTGGATTAAATTGGAGTTTTGAATTTATGATATTTAATGACACATTTTGTTGAAATGTAAATGGGGACAATGACTAGAGATATCTAATAATAAAAATACTATTTGATGTAATTATTATTATTAATTATAACAGTTAATATTTAAATGGTGTTATATTAATAATAATAATAATAATAATAATAATAATGTTGTTTTATTATTACTATTTATAATATTTGTAAAATTAAGAGTTTATAAGGCACCTAAAGATAGATTATGAATATAATAAACATGAAATGGAACCACCTCCTTTGTAATTTCCTGAAGATGCATGGATTTAATATCCCATTTTTTTGATAATATTGTAATACATGAAAAGTGATAATATTAAATAAAATAAAATGTAAATGGGTGTAATGAACATGAATATCCCAATGCTTAATAAATAGTGCATGTAAATATATATTGATAATATTAAATTGTTGTTGTTGTTGTTGGTGGTATCAAAATCTCATTTTTGCTGTAACTTCTTTGTATGGAGTCGGATTGACACACAGTCTGTGACAATGTGACCCTAAAATTGAGGCATTAATTTCAACACCAGTGTTGTGTATTTAATTCAGTATCATGGTATAGATATATGGAACTCCTAATATAATTATGGGTTGGTGCATGTAATTAATAAAATAAATTGATAAATAGGTGATGCAATTAATAATTTTTACTAAACTGATTGATGAAAAAATATTAGATATTGGATCTGGGACAATGTACATGTCATGGATATGAATCCCATTATTTATCATTCCACTACCCTCTCTATTACTATCTCTCTCTCTCATTTTATATTTTATTTATCAAATTTTCTCCCAATACCTTTATTGATATTGATAGTATTGATGTGTCTTCAGTTCTATTGGATTCATCTTGACAAGTAAAAATATATTCCTATGATTTTTTTTAAGTTGGTGAGGTATTTTTTTCATATTTAATTAAATATTTATTAACTATCAAAGATGTTTATAATTCTAAATAATTTTGAATATGGGATGATACAAGTATTCGTTGGTGAACGATCGTGTTCTGGATCGGCGTGGGTGTGGTTTGGATGACGAAAATCTTTTTATACCACAATGTTGACTTAGAAAACCCTGAGGTAGGAGGTTACTTCACATTTCAGCCATATATACATACATATATATATATATATATATTTATCATGATCTGATGTTTGTGTTGGACTAACCCATAGTTGTGATGAATTGCATGTGGGTGTGTGAGTAGTTGCAGGCATACTTGTTTATGTATGATTATCCTGAAATTGATCCGGGTGTGACTTATCATTCCTTACTAAGACATGTTTTGGTACTGTGTTTCATAGCCCGTGGAATTATGTTGCTGGTACCAAGATACTTATGTCGATCCTTGAGGTTGGGTGTACGAGGTTACCCAACCTAATGCAGTCCTAAGGTCCTTAAAGGTGGGTGTGGTTACCACTATAAAGGGGAAAACATAATTTATAGGTGGTGGATAGTATGATACATAGGTAAATCCTTGAGGGTGGGAGTTACGCAATCCAGTGGTCATTTACCCATCTAGATGCATTCCTAACATCCTTAAATGTGGATGTGGCTGCCCCTATAGAGGGGAAGCATAGTGGATAGCTGGAAGAAACTAAGTTATATAGGTAGAGCCTTTAGGGATGGATTTATGTGGTCTAGCGGCTGATTACCCATATTGACACAATATTAATTTCATAAAAGGATGATATGGCTACCCTTGTAGAGGGGAAATCATAGTGGCATGCTGGCGGGTACTGGCCATGGATTCCAAAAAATATGGGTCATGGGTTATTAAAAGGATATGTGGACCAAAGATATACCCTAAAGAATGTAAAATGTTCTTGTAAAAACCCCCAGAAGGGTGGAGTGAGATTTGAGGCCTTGATAAAGGTACTTATGTTCTAGACATTCTTACTAGAAATGAACCTAAGCAGGTGGGGTCGAGATTCATCAAGGCTTGTTTAGTACATGATGACTCATCACATTTATGTATACAGATCATTTACTTGTGTGATGATATACAATATTATATATATTTTGTGCACTTTTAGAAAGAATGTATTTGTGGTACCCCACTATGTCTTTTACTCACACTATACTCAGGAATTTTGGTACTCTTATAGAATTCATGACCAATGTTATGTCGAAGAGAAAGGGCCCTATGGAAGATCATTGAGTGGTGGATTATGGATATTGATCCAACCAAGATAGACACCGGAGTAACCCCAATGATAGTATATTATTTACATTAATCTCTTATTTTTTTACTGCTTTATACTATGGATAGACTTACCACTTTTGGATCCCTTGTATGTATATCATTATTTTGTTTCTGCATTTACTGTGATTGTTTATTATTTGGTTTATTAATTATTATTGATCATATTAAATCATACAAAAGGGATAGTCTCCCCAAGGATTCACTTGAGATTGTCATTGATGGTTGGAAACCTCTTGCATATGGAGAGAAGTGTATGAGGTCTTGTAGCATTCTAGCTCAGACCCAGTGGTTACGGTCAAGAGGTTATAGTTCACTTACTAAAGTGGTGTGTGAATACCCTGAGGCATTTTCAGATTAGTTTTTAAGTTTACCACTCTAGTGAAGGGTTTATTTTACTATAGACCCACTCCCTGGTATTATTCCAATTTCTAGGAAATCATACCATATGGAACTAGCATATATGATGAAACATAAGGTGATACTTGAAATGATAGAGGATAAATGATATATTCCTCCTAGTTTTTCATCATTGGAATATCATTTCCTCATTTCTATGATGGAAAAAGAGAGCCTTATACTTTGTATTTTCTATTGAAGGTTGAATTTGGTGATTATTAGGAACAAATGTCCTTTACCAAGGATTGATTACCAATTTTATTAGCATGGAGGGACTAGTTGGATTTCAATGATTAGCCTATACTTATGGTTTCACCAATTTAGATTCCTATAATAGGATATACCTTTGATAGATTTTAGGATTTGATATTGGCATTTTGAATTTATGGATGTGACATTCGGTCTTTGTAATTCTCTTGCAGTTTTTATTTCATGGATGAACTGAATCTTTCATCGGTTCTTGTAATATTTTTTTTATTGTGTTTCTGAATGATAATTTTTTGTACACCAATCAAAGAAGGTGAAAATAGAAATTTTGATATCATTATTTAAACCTTGAAAGAACATACTCTTTTTGGTAGGCTCTATAAACTTTTTTTTCATCTAGGAAGTGAATTTTCAAGGGAATGTGATATCTAATTTATGAGTCTATGTATATCCTAAAATTGTTCAAGATTTTATTTCTTGGGAGAAACCAAGAACTGTTTTTGAGATCTGGAGATTCTCTGGTTTGGCTAGTTACTATAGATGGTTTTTCAAGACATCTACATGTTTGATTGTTTGATGACAGCATTAACCCATATGGGTTCAGTGTTTGAATGGAATTATAATTTTCATAGATATTTTTAGGAGCATATGGTTAGGGTGACTTTATTAGTAGTTTTGATTCTTTCATAACTAGGATAGTGTTATGATTTTTTCTGAGATTCTTTTGTATTGGTTTGGGATTAGTCTTGATAAAGGGGAAATTAGTTGTGGCATATGTCCCTCTCTAATTAATCCCTCATTAAAATAAAAATCCTACCCATGTTCATGGGTTTTCATTAGTTATAAGTATCCTCAAATCAAGAAATCACTATCTCTTTGGGATGTATATTACAATTTATTATGATCATAATAGAGTGAAATATATTTTTACTCATAAAAATTTGAATTTATGATACTGATGTTGGGTAGAGTATCTTTATAATTTTTCTTTTTATGTTTTTAAAACCCCTATGAAATGAAATGTAGTTTTTGTTGTGTTTCGAATAAAATTATTGGCGCAATACATGAATTAATCAGATGACAAGTTGTCTCTAATGAGTTTGATTACTAAGATGACCTTAGAAGTGAGAAAGGTTTGTGGATAGTTATGTTTGACTTCTATGAGGCTTGACTCAATTTTTAAGTGGTTTAGGACAATGATATGTATAAACCTAAGTTATAGAGTTTTATAGAAATAATTTTGGTAAGTTATACCTTGTACAAGTGGTCTTGGTATCCCATAGGATATGTGTGGTTCTAAAGTA
The DNA here is from genome assembly GCA_963277665.1 of Viscum album. NCBI lineage: Eukaryota > Viridiplantae > Streptophyta > Magnoliopsida > Santalales > Viscaceae > Viscum > Viscum album. The sequence goes on along the minus strand of OY728141.1, from coordinate 471,099,925 downwards.
TGTTGGTTGTTTTTTTCCCTATGGAATGAATTGTTTGATAGTTCAAACCATTCTTGTGGGTTTTCACACCCATGTACTACCAAAATGTATCCTGATAAGAGATATCTATATTGGTTGAAGGGGATGAGATAGTTGATTTCATATTTTTTATCGTGGTGCCTTGTTAGGGAATTATTGCAAAACACGAGAGACATGAGGGGTTTTTGAAACCATTAACCAATCCCATAAAAAAGTAGGATGATATTTACATGAATTTGGGCATTAGTTTTCTATAGAATAACTGTTGGGAGGATTCCATTAGGCTGATTATTTATTGACTAATGAAATGGGGGAATTTTCTTACCTTTCCCAGAGATGAAAAATGTGGTCCAGAATGGGGACTTGTACATCCATGAGATTGTGAGGATTCATGGGTTACCTCTGTAGTTTTTTTTATCGGGACCCAAGGATATAATCCAAGTTTTATAAAGGCATGTAAAAGGATATGGGTTCCCAGTTGAAATTGATAAGTTTTCATCATCTATAGATGGATAGACAGATGGAGAGAGCAATCCAAGTGATTGAGGATATGATCTGGGATTTGGTACTGGATTATAGTGGTTCATATGATAGATATTTTACTTTTTTGAATTTTTATGTAACAATTTATATCAATATTTGATATATATGGATCACTCTGAGGATTTTTATTGGTGTACATGATGATCTCTATTGTGCTAGGAAGAGTGCGGAGAGCGGTCCTTGGTAGGATTGAGTGTTGTTCAAGAGATGATAAAGATAGAGAAGTTGATCCGAAGAAAATTAATCAGGGAAAAATGTCATTATAAATATTATTTGGACCACTAACACTGACTTCTAGTGTTTGTGGTTGGTGATCAGGTCTTTCTTATAGTTCCACCTCTCTTTGGACATCATTAGTTTCATAATAAGGGTATGTTTGAACAAAGGTTTGTGTGCCCCTTTTATATCTTTTGTTGACTAGGAAGGGTGGTATATCTGATGGAATTTATATATATCTTCATTAAGATCCATCATGAGTTTCTTGTTTCCGAAATGAGTATGTATATACCAGATCCTTCCAATATAATTAAATTGAAGGATACTGATATTGAACAAGATACCACATTGGTTGAAAAGCTAGTCTAGATTATGGATCACCATTATAAGGTATTGTATAGTGATATTATCCCTATCACTCAGGTACTATGGATGCATTAAAACTTTTTCTATTAGATGTGGGAGTTTGTTTCATTTATGAGTTATCATTTTCCTTCTTATTTTGTGGATCACGGATCTTGAGGGCATTCTAGTGGGAGAAAGTGTTTATGGTGGGGAAATTATAATTCCCAATTAACTTTCTTTCAGGTATTATTTAACCTTTAAATTTTATTTACTTTTTTTCAAAGTAATTCCAAAATACAAATCAGTAGGATAATTATTATAGTGGACTCAAGGATTTGTTAGATTTTTTCTGCATAAACCTGCAATTTTTATTGTTCACATGGTGATTACATGATGTGTAATTGGAGTACACGCCATGTAATGGCTAACAAGAAGAATAAATGAAATGGATACATAATGTAAAAATTTTACACACCATGTAAAAGGTCTAAATTTTGCAACAAAAAATATCAGTTTTTTAAGAAAAAGATGATGGGCTAACCTGCATATATGATCTTCACATGATTCACAAAACATAAGGGTGTTACTCAATGTATAATAGTATATAACTAGTATTATAGGGTGTTTCATGAGTGGTTTCATATTTCATTCATTATAGTATTCCTTTCTTCCAACTTGGAGGCTCTCCATTGGTGATTTTTATTGACTCTTTTCCCCTAGGGTTTCATCGTTCGGCACTTGATCAGCATTGTAGTTGGATTTCTTCTCTCCAAGTATATAATCCAATGGATTCTTCTATGGATTTATTTACTGTTGTGGTTTAGATTAGGAATTTGATCTGACAGTTTTTTCAATTGATATTTTTTAGTTTATTGGTGTGTCCTTCGTTTTAATGGTCTTTCTCTTGATTTTTCATCACTGTTGTCGAAGGCTAGAAGGTTTCTACCATGTTGATGTATGCGTTTCTATAAAATTGTCTAATTAGATGAATTTCAGTTCATTCATGATAAATTACTTTTGGTTGTGCATTATCTATAATTGATATGTTGTTTTAAAGTATTTATTTTAGAAGAAAATATTTTTAAAAGGGGTATTGTTTTGAAAATGAGTTTTCTTGATTTGTTAATGGGTTCTCAAATTTTTGAGACAGATTGGATTTTCATTGAAATTTATTTATTAAATTTTGATAATGATATTGAAGTAAATTTAGAAATATTTTCATAGGTAACCAAAGGTGCATCAAGAAAAAGACATGGGTAGCCTAAGTGGGAATTTGGAACCACTAAGAGGTAACCGTTTGTGGTATAGAAAGGAAGTACTCGATATCATTTGGATCCAATGGTATATCTGTTTAGAATGTTTATGTATTGTATATAGTTTCCCATAAGAGAGAATGAAACATGTTGGGTTATTTTTCATTTATGTTTATTTATCATAGTACTTTTTTTTCAGGGATTGTTTATCAAAGATTTTTAGATGAGTTTGTTTCACAATGCTTCACATTATAGATTTTTCCTTGATATCTGTTTACATGATTATCACTTGATGTGTGGATATGATTTCCCATTTTAAAAATTATTCCTTTTATATTTATGGGATGATAATATTAAATTATTTTTGGAAGACCCTTATAGAAAAGGTGAAGTGACTTATAACTAGATTTAATTTATAAAAATTACATTTAAAACTATTTTCTTTTAAAAGATACAATTATTGAATTCTTTATGTTAGACCTTTTATAAATGTAGTGGTATACTACTTGGATTTGGATCACACCTACTTGTTCCATAGGGAATTTTGGATATGTTGTATTATAGGATTATGATAAAGGGGAGAGAATCTAGTAACATTATGGCTACTCTTGTGGATGATTCTTTCGATTTGGGTTGGTGTATAGGTGACATGCAGCTCTCATGGGGTTTTGAGAAAGATTCAATATTATCATGTTTTTTTGTGGGTTTTATATGTGTGGTATCTCATATTTTTCTTATTTTTTATTTGTTTGAATGAATTATTTTTCATAAAATCAAAACTCGTATATGTTTTCATGTTTTACTTGTATTACATGATGGGATAGTCTAAGGGTATTTTCTAGTTGACTCGATTTTGATTGTTACATATTGGATTCGTTTTTTTATATTATTTTGGGTATGATGTTATATCAACTAACATAGTTATCCTTGTACCTATTTTAGTTTCTTTATTTTTGTAGTTTTCATGGTCTAGTTTATTTTTTTGCAACATGTCAGATATTTATTAAAATAGGTTGAATATTTATCATTGGATATTACTCATGTTATTTGTATGTTTTTTATTCCTACATGATGTTACATTGATGTCTTATGTTTTGATAATCTATGAGGGATTTTATGGTAAAATACACTTGTGTTTTAACATTAATTTTATTGTGAAATCTATTATATTGTGCTTATTTTGATTCTGATGCACTAGTTTTAGTCTTAGGGGTACCAGAAATTCCCATTGAGTTCGATGGATGATCAAATCCCATTCATGTTAAAGTGGCTTCCATGTATGGTTCATTTCAAATTCTATCAAATTAAATATTCTTGGAAAGGATCTAGAATCATTAGGAAACACTCTTAATATTTTTGGATGTTCTATGGATGTTTGGAGATAGAGATGTTGAGACATGATAGGTATGTATAGGGAAGGGTCTTGTGGGCCATTTCCTATTAATAATCTTTGGTTTTCAAGTGTTTTTAGGAATTTTTCCAAGTAATTTTATTTATTCATTGAATTGATTTTGTATTATGATTTTGAAGGATCATATTTGGATTTTTAATTATTTTTAAAAGAGATTATGGGTGTCCAACCACATATTGAGGTGAAATAAGAAGATAAAATGGGGTTTCGTGGTTAATATGCATGGAATTTCAAAACATTCATATCTCATGTAAATGGATCAATAAAATCCAAAAATCATGTCTTGTGGTTGGTGATCATCATGGGAAATCAATCATCCATGTTATTTATAGCTCTACATACTTTAAAATTTTTTTATTGTGATTCATAATTGTTCTGTATTTCTTTTAATGTGGTTTTTAGATATTAGAGATGGATTGATGAGGGTTTTTATGGTTTATTTGATCTTAGGATCGATTTTGTTGGAGATTTTACAACTTATTTTTTATTCCCTTATTTTCTTTTATCTTTTGAAGTTGTTTTGAGTGGAAAATTATGAAAGCACTGGATGTTTTGATTTAAAAACATTTCATTAATGAGTTATTTTAAAGGGAATTATTATTATTATTATGAAGTTTTTTATAAAATGAGTGATATTATTATATAATTTTCAGAAATTTTTTATGTGAATGATCATTTAAAAAAAATGAATTTCAGAGAAAACTGGGCTTTAAAAAGTATAAATGGTGTTTTAAAAAGGATTCACATTTTTTGTTAAATTGTTAAATAAAAATTTGAAATTTTGGAATTGTAATGGTAATGTTGTCGTGTGTTTTTTGGTAAAATGGAATGGAAAAATTTTTACATATACAATTCCTTGGAAAAATATGATTACAATGTTCTTTTCACTAAGAATAAGTTATTTTTAAATTTCTATTTATGAGGTGTTACGAAACATTTTGGGTGTTAGGTTTTTGACTTTTTCCATTAATTAATGTCTCAAATTTTAGTTTATTTTTGAGGAATTAATTATTTACAGTAATGACTCATGTTATTTTATTGTATTGGAATTATAAAGATAAAAAACAATGTGCTTGGATTTTCATCAAGGATGATCTGATGTCGAAGTCATATTATTTACAAAAAAAAATATTTATTCTATTATGGAATCTACCAAGATATTTGAAGGAGTTGTAAAATTGGGACCTCCTCCATTATCGATTCTATTTTGGATGTTTTCATTTTTGTTAACCTTGGGGTTGGGTGAGGGAATTTTTTCTATAAATCTTCGTTGAAATTTCAATTGGGGTGTTTTTCTATTTGGTCTATTTAATTTATATGTTTATCCTTTCATGGTTTTAAATTTAATGATATTTTTTCACTATATGTTTATTTTTACATTGGATAGTCCTTTGTTCATTTATTATAGAAATCGATAGTTTATGGGTATTCTTTTAGTTGTTGGGAGGGATCTTATTCGATGGGGTATTTTTATATTTCAGCGGTGTTGTAGGTGATCATTGGTAAGTGAATTATAAGAGGTAATTTGATCCATGAATGGTTAATTTGGATTGAAGATGCCTTTTAGTGATTATATAATGGTGTTTTTTTTATTTGAAGTGGTTTTTGTAATACAATTACATATAGCTATTGTTTCATTCTACCCATGTGGAGTGATGGCCTGAGGAGAGTTCCTACGTTGATCATATTATAGGTGGTCGAGGATAGTGTCGTGTTTGTTCTACATATAAATGGATTAGAATTTAATAAAATAGGGCATGGATTCCATGTACATATTGATATATTGGAGTCATGTAACAATTATATTTTCATTATTTTTTATTAGAATTATCTTTTATAGAAGATGAATATTTTTGTTTCCCATATTTTTTTAAATGGGATTTGATTTAGAGTAACAACACTCATTTTTAATTATTTCACAATTCTAGAAGTGTTATAAATTGTATGGAGACATGTTTTAGGTCTCCCTTCCCTTTGAAAACATGGTTTGTTAGGTTATTGTGGTTTGATCAATTATTAGAATTATTAATTATTGTCTAATGTTTTTTATCCAAGGTTTTAGAGATTTATGTTTTTTGTTCTCAATGGTGGATCACATTGGTACATTCTATTAGTTTGTTATTTTCAGTTTCCACTGACTAACCCAATTCACGATTTAGGTGAGAAGGGTTCTATATTTTAGTTTCCATAAATTATTAAATTATCTATTTTTAGGGATAGAAATCATTATAGTGGGTAGATTTGTGATTTCCTATTTATTATTATGGGGTTATTTTATATTATTTTATGTTATTGATTATTTTTGATGTTTTGGTCATTTTTAGGATATGAATTTGAAAAATTTTATGGTTTTTAGGGGTCACACGGTTTTGGTAAACCATATGGTGCCCATGAATAGATTTTTCAATTCACACTAGTGTCATTTAGCATTGGTATCACATAATTAATGCAACTATGCATTGTATTAGAAAAAACCATGTTTGATTCCCATGAGTTTCTAGTTAAGGTTGAATGGTTCAAAAAGTCTTTTTGTATTCCCAAACTCATAAAATAATATGTTAACAAAACATCCCATTAAGATATTAAGACATTAGAGCCCCCTCTTACATACCCCCTCTCATCTGAATCTCTATAGTGTGTGTGGAGATTCTTCCCTTTCTTCCTCCTCGTTTTAGTGGTTATAATATTCCCTTAATTGGAGTTTCTTATGGTAGTATATTTTTATCATCCTCTCTTCACTTCACAATCCTTTATCCAATGCTTTTCAAGGTTTCTTATTCTTATATAAACAAAAAAATTCTATCTGAAATAATGGTTTAGGTTTTGGTTGGTTCTAACATGGGGTTTATTTATAGGGCCTATAGTAGGTGACTCATAGCTCATATGGGTGTTTTCCATAGATGGAGATGTGTTGCGACTCCATTTTGAATTTATATGGTATTTGTTTTCACTCATTTCTATAAATTTGATATCCATAGAATACTTTGGTTTTTGAAATCCATTTTTAATTCATGTAAATATCTATATAATTTTTTGAATGGAAATATAAATTAATTTTATAGAAATTAGAACTTGGAAAAGATAATTTTTCTATGTATTTCTGTGAATTGATTTAAAAGTGAATTATTTAAAATGAAAGGTTTCATTAAAAAATGGTTCCTTTAAATGTTTCTTTATTAAAAATTAAAGGCATTGAATGATTTTATATTTTTAATGTTGATTTCCTTCTTTTCAATGGATTCTTTATTATTTCAAAGGTGGGTGTTTTCAAGATCTGTTTAAACCATTTTAAATTATATGGATGTAAAAAAAATTCTATGTAATCAACATTTATATTTGTTTATTTTGAATTTCCATTTTATGAATATAAAATTGGTTTTTATATTGGGAGGAAAACATTGATTTCATATTATTATTATTTTCCTGCTATGTGTTGTATATTTTTTGATGGATGTATTATATGATTGGGGATGTTTTTTTAGAAGGATTTTCAAGTTATGTGTGGTGTATTTAATAATTTTATCACTTATTTATTTCAGTTTATTAATAACAACCTTTCATGGTTGATTGGTCATGGAATAGTTTGTAACATAGTATAATCCTAGATGAGTGAATACACCAGTTATTCTTACATCTACTTAGAGGTGAAATATATAGTTGAGTTCTCATGGATTGTTGTTCCCATGGTCAGTTCTGGATCTATGGATTTATTATGACCCATATAGTTCAATGAGACTAGAAGGATGTAATTGTTCTTATTGGTTAGACTAATGATCTTGTATCCTTTTCAAGATCATACTATATGAGTTCCTAGGTTATTCACCCATGCTAGTTCTCCTTTGATAGGTTGTCTCACACATGCATTTATATTTTATTATATTAATTTTATCCCCATTTTATTATTTCTAATGGAAAATTTATGTTTTTTATCTTTATATTGATTAAATTTTTTTATTTTTCCGTTCAACACTTACAAATGGGATGGTATTATTTTTAAATGGTGTAGAATGATTTATTTGAAATGATATCTGATTTAAAAGGTATATTAGGTTTTTTTTCATGTGTAGTTTTTTCAAATGAATTTTAAAGAAATTAACAAGATATAAGATTTAAAATTATGGATTTGGAATTAAATTTAAAAATAAAATTTTAATTATTTTAATAATATCATGATTTGATTTTTTTTATTTGTCATAAAAATGTAAATATTATTTTTCATTATATATTTTTTGAGCGACAGTAATGCAATGTTTATATAATGGAATTGTTTATATTAACTGATTGGTGACCTCCTAGGTTTTTTAGATCCTGCATATATATATATCATCTTTTGGGTTATATATAGATTCGTTCTGTTTTTATTAGGACACTGATATAGATATGGGATGTGGAGTCAAACACAAGGATAAATGGCGTGGGATTTGTAAATTTGTTTTTCTTATTTTTGATATGATAATGTTTCAACCATGTCTATCATCCTAGAACATGAATTAAATTTATCTTATTATTTTTCTCCATATTTTTTTATGAAGGATGAAATTGTGTTTTATATAAATGGGTTGATCCAGTATCATTTGTTATGAGTAATTTGGTTTTCCAATTTTTTTGTTATGTTATGTTGATGTTACACGGATGCCAAAATAATATTAGTCCACGAAAACTTTGAAAATAATTGGATTTTATGTTTCCTCTTGTTAGTGGGAGAAATCATTCCAACTGTTCTTTCACTGATTCCCAGTAAATAGTCACCAGCATGCATGGATTGATAATCACCTTCAGGCCTAATGAGGGATTGGATCTGGTGCTAACTAAGGTGGCATCCTGATATAAATAATTATCAGAAAAACTCACTTGGTTAAATTTATATAAAGGAATCAAATTATTATGGAAGCAATGTTGGATCCCTTGGATATAATTTGGAGGAATGTCCTTATTTTATTTCATCATAGTATTGAAATATTGATGGAGAAATACATTTTAAGAGGTTAAAATGTATCACCATGAGATTTTAGTATGTTTTTCACATTAAAAAAATATAGTTCACTTAATATTATTTAATATAGGAAAAGATCCAATATAAAATAATCCATGGTAAATATTATTGGGAAAAAAATTTCCAACGTCATATAAAAATTATTAAATCATTATTACGCAATATAAAAATAATTAATTAAATAAAAAGTGGAATAAAACCATATGTAAATAAAAATAACAAAGAAAATATAATCCATAACATCAACTCTTTCATTGATGATCATTCCTATGATTATGAATATGAAGAGAATTATAAAAATTTTAAAGATTGAATACATGTTGAAAAAATGTAAATAAATAAAGTGAATGAATTTTTGTAAACTATGTATAATAATATATAAGAATGTATTATTACTATTATGTTAAAAGACCATTGGAAATATGATATTTGGACATATATTCATTGGATATATATATATATATATATATATTCATTGCATATATAATAAATTTTATATATTTTTATCCAATATGTTCATTGATGTTGTATAATTCTTGCAATCAAATAAAAAAATATTCAAATTTAATAAAAAAATCTCCAATGTAATAATAAGATACAAATATTAAATTAAATAAATATATATTTAATCATTATATATTATTTTTGAAAAATGATTTGATGATTTTAAAAAGAAATTCTAATTCAAATAGATTAGTAATATTGAGTTTTTAAAAGGTAAAAATATTATGTGATTAAATTCATTTATGGTTACAGTAAATATATTTTAGGGAATATTTTTTCTTTATTTTCGATATTATAATGTTACTAGTTTAATTTATCACTATTACAGAATATTATTAATGAGATTTATTAATTTTATATATAATAAATTGAATAAATAGTATTCTAATTATTATTATTTTTAGTGGAATAATAATGCATCATTTTTTGACATAAAAATATATTATTTGAAAAAAAAAATTATGCGTTGTAAATTTATTATTTTATAATCAACTCGAATCATGTTTATAAATTAAATCTAATAAAATGTATTTTTTAAATGGAAATAGAATATTTATGTTATCTAATTTGTTAAAATTCATTATTATGTGTTCAAATAAGTTACCATAGTAAAATTTATTCACCGTGGTAAAGGATAAAATTAGGTAAATTGTTAAAAAAATGAGGTAAAGACAAAAAAATCACAAAAAATCGTTAAATAGAAGTTTGAGGGATTTAATGATGTAACCACATACCGGATAGATTTTTTTACGTTTTTAACCATCCTTTTTTAAATGTAAACCTTATACATTCTGTAATGGTAATGTTCTTTATTGTTGCTCAAAATATCAAATAAAATAAAACAACCTCATCCAATGACAACACACACCATTGATTTAAATTTATATTAAATTTATAGTCAAATTATCCCCCTAATTGACTCTCAAATTTTGAAACCACTCTTCAAAATAAGATGTCCCAAATCCATAATTTCCAAGACGCACCCTTATAGGAGATTCAGGCCTTTGACATAATTTTTATCTTATCATTTATCCTTATTATATATCATTATCATCCAATAATTATGTAATAAAAATTTTTACTTTAAAAAAATGTGTCTTTAAAATAATTAATTTTCGTTGAAATTAAAATTATTACTATAAAATCACATGTTACCATTCATTCAACCAATATAATCTGTTCTATTTAATATTAGTTTTACCACAAATATTGTCACATACATGAAATATTTTAAATTTATTTTTTATTTAATTTACATTCACACTTTTTTAGGAGTTTTCAATGGTTTTATGGAGAAATAGGTGAGTTTTCATGAATTGGGCCAAATAGTCAGCCCAATTCTATATTTAAAAATAAATTTTGTTTCTTTTATAACATTTTAATTTTTTAATATTTTTCACTCATTACAATTCCCAAATGTCCTCCCCTAGTATATTAACACCACAATTGAAAATTTTAACCATTATAAATCCATAAACATGGTGTAGTTTGGTTTTTATTTAAGAGATTGGGCCTACCAGGAATCCCATATCCAATTTTTAAAATGAATTTTTTATTTAATGACTTATTCAATATTAAGTATTTTTTAGTGATTATAATTCTCACATGATCCCATTTCCCCTAGCCGCTCTCCCAACCTCTTTCCCCCATCTTTGGAGCTCTCAGGAATCGCGATTTAGGGATGAACTTCCTAGGGTTTCTCAAATCGGTCATATTTGAGGAGGTAAGTTCTGTCCATCATAACTATTTCAATTCATACTAATATTCTCTCTTTTACATGAATTTTCTTCTCATTTTCATGAATTAGCAAATGTCTATAGGGTAGGGTTTCAAACATAGGGTTTAACCTTGGGTTTTATGGGTCATTGCTTGTGGTTTTAGGATTGATCTCGGTCCCTCTTCGTGCGGTGGTGGTGCGATTTGATTTTCGCACAAAGGATTCAAGGTTTTTACTAACATGGTAGGTTATTCAACTTTTTATGAAATATTTCTGACATATATGATGTGTTTATTATATTTTCATGTTTAAACCTTTGATTTGGGGCTGCATAAATTGGTTTTAGTGGTGTTTGTAATGCAAGTGACACTACGGGAAAAATGGGTATTTGCGACGGGAATAAATCCCGTCGCAAATAGTCCCGTGAAAAACTTATTTGCGACGGGGGTATTTACCCGTCGCAAATAATTAGGCTTTTGCGACGGGATTTCTCTCCCCGTCGCAAATAGTTTTCCCGCGATGCGTGCCAAATCGCGGGAAAACTATTTGCGACGGGGGAATATACCCGTCGCAAATAACCGGCGGCGGTAAAAGGTATTTGCGACGGGAATATTCCCCCGTCGCAAATAGTATGTCGGCAGGTGGTTATTTGCGACGGGACCCGTCGCAAATAACACTATTTGCGAGGGGAATCCCCTCGCAAATGGACCCGTCACAAATAATCTAACCAATAAATACCCCCATCCGTTTTTTTCAAATCATTCTCATTCTCTATCTTCTCCTGCTCTCAAACTTGTGTTTTTAAAGTTTAGTTTTTCTTCAGTTTAAATTTTTTTTTCGGAGCTGATATTAAAGTTTTGAAGAACGGTCAGAGCAGATCAGTTTTCAAGGTATTTATGTTCATTTTAATTTAATATTTATTTTTAATTTTTTATTAGTTTCAATTATTCTTAATCAGTTGTAATTTAATTATGTTTATATTGTTTTCTTACTTAATAAATTTAAATTATTAGTATTGTTCATAGTTAATTGTAATTAGGAATAATTAGTAATAATTTTTAATAATTAGGAATAAATATTAATAATTAGTAATAAATACCAATAATTAGGAATAAAAACATTATTACATTATTAGTATATTTTATTATTAATATTAAAATAATATAATTTTTTATATATATACAATTCTTTTTTCATCTGTGTGTTTACTGTCTTCACATGTATTATTTGTATGTGGAGATAGAAAACGCACAGATGAAAAAAGAATTGTATATAAATCAGAAAATTATATTATTTTAATATTAATAATAAAATATACTAATAATGTTATTATTTGTAATTATTGGTAATTATTTATTTAATTACTAATAATTAGGAACAATTATAAATAATTATCAATAATTAAGAATATTTAGTAATAATTAGTAATAATTAACAATAATTAGTAATAATTAGTAATAATTATCAATAATTAGTAATAATTATAAATAATTACCAATAAGTAGTAATAATTAGTAATAACTACCAATCAGTAGTAATAATTAGTAATAATTACCAATAAGTAGTAATAATTAGTAATAATTACCAATAAGTAGTAATAATTACCAATAAGTAGTAATAATTATGTATAATTTGGAATAATTACCAATAATTAACAATAATTAGTAATAATTAGTAATAATTAGTAATAATTACCAATAATTACCAATAATTACCAATAATTAGTAATAATTACCAATAATTGCCAATAATTGCCAATAATTACCAATAATTAGGAATAATTAGGAATAATTAGGAATAATTAGGAATAATTAGGAATAATTAGGAATAATTAGGAATAATTAGGAATAATTAGGAATAATTAAGAATAATTATCAATAATTATCAATAATTATCAATAATTATCAATAATTATCAATAATGATCAATAATTATGAATAATTAGGAACAATTATCAATAATTAGGAATAATTAGGAAGAATTATCAATAATTAACAATAATTATCAATAATTACCAATAATTTCCAATAATTAGCAATAATTAGCAATAATTAACAATAATTAACAATAATTAACAATAATTACCAATAATTACCAATAATTACCAATAATTATCAATAATTACCAATAATTTGCAATAATTAGTAATAATTAGTAATAAATACCTAAAATTAGGAAAAATTAGAAAAAATTAGGAAAAATTAGAAAAAATTAAGAAAAATTAAGAAAAATTAGGAAAAATTCTCAATAATTAGTAATAATTACCAATAATTAGTAATAATTACCTATAATTAGTATTAATTACCAATAATTAGTAATAATTACCAATAATTAGTATTAATTACCAATAATTAGTAATAATTAGGATTAATTAACAATAATTAGTAATAATTATCAATAATTAACAATAATTACTAATAATTAACAATAATTATTAATAATTACCAATAATTACCAATATTTAGTAATAATTAACAATAATTGCAATAATTACCAATATTTAGTAATAATTAACAATAATTGCCAATAATTACCAATAATTGCCAATAATTACCAATAATTAGTAATAATTATGAATAATTAGTAATAATTACGAATAATTAGTAATAATTACGAATAATTAGTAATAATTACGAATAATTAGTAATAATTACGAATAATTAGTAATAATTACGAATAATTAGTAATAATTACGAATAATTATCAATAATTACTAATAATGAGTAATAGTTACTAATAATTATCAATAATTACTAATAATTATCAATAATTAATAATAATTAGCAATAATTACTAATAATTAGTAATAATTAGTAATAATTAGTAATAATTAGTAATAATTAGGAATAATTCGTATTAATTAGGAATAATTAGTAATAATTAGGAATAATTAGTAATAATTACCAATAATTAGTAATAATTATTATTAATTACCAATAATTAGTATTAATTACCAATAATTAGTATTAATTACCAATAATTAGTATTAATTACCAATAATTAGTAATAATTACCAATAATCACCAACAATTACCAATAATCACTAACAATTACCAATAATTACCAATATTTTCCAATATCTTCCAATAAATATCAATAATTACCAATATTTTCCAATAATTACCAATAATTACCAATATTTTCCAATAATTACCAATATTTACCAATAATTACCAATATTTAACAATAATTACCAATATTTACCAATAATTAGTAATAATTACCAAAAATTATGAATAACTACCAATAATTTGGAATAATTACCAATAATTTGGAATAATTACCAATAATTTGGAATAATTACCAATAATTTGAAATAATTACCAATAATTAGGAATAATTACCTTATTACATTAGTTTTATATTTTATTATTAATATTAAAATAATATAATTTTCTATATTATATACAATTCTCTTTTCTTCTGTGTTTTTTCTGTCTCCACATGTAATATTGGCATTCTTTTTCAAAATTATCAACCTACTCGCCAATGGAGAGGTGAAAGTGAATGTCAATATTACATGTGGAGACAGAATGTGAAACACACAGATGAAAGGAGAATTGTATATAATATAGAAAATTATATTATTTTAATATTAATAATAAAATATACTAATAATGTAATGATGTTATTATTATATAATTAATATTTATGAAAAAAATTATATTAGTATTATTAAAAAAAATAAAAAATCAATATAATATTAAAATTATCAATATTTGTAACAGGTTTTGCTTTATTCTCAATATATTCAATCCTTGCTTGTGTTTTTTCTAAAAAATTATTCAAAACCAGTAATGCTTTTATATTTTATAGAAAAATATGGAACAACGAGGTCATCAACAGTCATTATTAGATGACTGCATATGGATAAATCAACGTAGAAATCCAAATGGTTCTGGTTTAAATCCAGTATATATAGAGGGTGTGGAGATTTTTTTATCATTTGCGGCATCAAATCCAGAATTTGTTTCAGAAGGAAAGATAAAATGCCCTTGTAGAAGATGTGCATTGAGAACGTTTGACACGTTTGACAAAGTGGGGGAACATCTCTTGCGTTTTGGTTTTCAAGCAGATTATATTTTTTGGTATCAACACGGTGAACGCAGTTCCAGAGCAGGTGATACCAACTTGATTCCGGATCCATCCCAGTTTCAAGATTTAGTACATGATGTTGCAGGTTCATCTGTTCAACATACAGAAACTCCGGCTGATATAGCTTCAAATCCTGAGTTGGGACCGTCTGAATTTTATGAGTTGTTGAAGTCTGCTGAGGATGCATTATATCCTGGCTGCAAGATGAGCAAATTAGAAGTAGTTGCAAAATTTATGGCTATCAAATCAGATAACGGAATGTCAAACACCTGTTTTGACCAGATATTTTCTTTGCTGAAAACACTGTTACCCAAAGGAAATGTTTTACCTGCAAATTACTATGAAAGTAAGAGGTTGGTTCGAAATTTGGGACTTACTTGTCAGAAGATTCATGCATGTTCCAATGACTGCATTTTATATTCTGGGGAAAATGAGTCGTTGGATAGTTGTCCCACATGTGGGCAACTGAGATATAAAGAAGGACAACACGGGAAGTCTGGTTTGATTCCTGTAAAACTGTTGAGATATTTTCCGCTTACATCCAGACTTCAGCGTTTATTCATGTCTAAGAATACAGCGACATTGATGTCATGGCATAAATAGAATAGTTCAACCGATAAAAGCTTGAATCATCCAGCCGATGGTGATTCATGGAAACATTTTGATAGAGTGCATCCATCCTTTGCTTTAGAAGCTAGAAATGTTCGACTGGGCCTTTCCACTGATGGTTTCTGTCCGTTTGGATCTTATGGTAGTCAATATTCATGTTAGCCTGTTTTTTTTAACTCCGTACAATTTACCTCCATGGATGTTGATGAAGGAGCCATATATCTTTTTGACTTTACTAATTCCAGGACATCCGAAGAAAAATATTGATGTTTATTTGAAGCCATTGATTGATGAATTAAATTTATTGTGGAGTACTGGTGTTAGTACATATGATGTTGCAACGAAACAGAATTTCATACTGAGAGCAGCATTGATGTGGACAATAAGTGACTTCCCGGCTTATGGGATGTTATCTGGCTGGAGTACACATGGTCAGAAATCATGTCCTTACTGTATGGGAGAGAACAAAGCATTTATGCTCATTCATGGAAAAAAACCTTGTTATTTTGACTGTCATCGCAGATTTCTTCCAGCTGATCATCCTTTTCGCAGAAACAGATCTCATTTCAGAAAAGGAACAACTGAAAGGGATGGACCTCCAAAAATGCTATCAGGTTCGGATTTAAAATCAGTTGTATTTTCATTACCTCCCATCACTTTTGGTCCCACAATAAACCAACAGAAAATTTCTGGTTTTGGGAAAGAACACAATTGGATTAAACGTAGCATATTTTGGGATTTTCCATATTGGTCTGATTTGTTGGTCCGACACATGTTAGATGTCATGCATATTGAGAAGAACTGTTTTGATAATTTGTTTCATACAGTTTTGGATACGCCAGGAAAGAGCAAAGACAATGTAAATGCACGTTTAGATCTTGCCCAAATTTGCAGGCGTCCAGAATTGGAACTATTTGAGAATGTCAGAACAGAAAGGTTACTGAAACCAAAAGAAGCTTATACACTGTCTAAAGAAAACCGTTTATTATTTTGTCAGTGGATTGCAGATTTGAGACTTCCAGATGGCTGTGCTTCCAATTTGGGTAGATGTGTAAAGAATGGTCATATTACTGGATTAAAAAGTCATGATTGTCATGTTATAATGGAGATACTTCTACCCATTGGATTAAGAGGTCTGTTGAATTCTGTGATTTGGGATTCCATAACAGACATGTCTCATTTTTTTCGGGAAATTTGTGCGGCTACGGCAGATTATGATGCTCTAGGAAAACTTGAAAAAGATGTTGTTGTAATTATATGTAAACTGGAAAAAATATTTCTGTCGTCTTTCTTCGACTCAATGGAACATTTGATGTTACATTTTCCATATGAAACCAAATGTGGAGGTCCGGTACAGTTTTGATGGATGTACCTATTTGAAAGATGCATGAAAAAATTGAAAAGAAAAGTACGCAACAAAGCATCTGTTGAAGGATCTATTGCAGAAGCTTATTTGCAAGAGGAAATATCTTTTTTCTGCTCCCATTATTTTGAATCTGAGTATCCTTCAAAACACAACCGAATGGGACGGAATGAGAGGAATATTGATGAAATCGACAATCAATTATCTATTTTCAACCAGTCAGATCTTGGTTTTGGTGGAGTTTCTGAACGCTGGCTTTCAGATGATGAACATCATAGAGCTCATACGTATGTTCTGCTCAACTGTGAAGAGATGACATTAGTTGTACTGTAAGTGTTTATATCACTTATTCTATCATTTATGTTACGGTAAATAAATTTGGTTTTTATAGGTTGTATGATAATCATATCAAGAAACAAATTCCACAAATTACAGCAGCTGCTCTCGAAGAACGTCGACTGAAAAATTTCTCTCAGTGGTTTCAAAAACTGGTAACATAAATTCTTTATCTCTTAGCAACTCATTCAATGTATAGTTTACTATATTGATAATTATTTTACAAATTTTCAGGTGTCTCGACATGCTGATAAAATTGACAAACGGCTGTGTGTATTGAGTAACCCACCTTTCAAACTTGTTAAAACTTATAATGCATATGTGGTGAATGGATTTCGATTCCACACACATGCATATGGGGAATCGAAAAAAACAATGAACAGTGGAGTTAGCTTGAGAGGATCTCATCATCGAGAAAATGAAGTTGACTTTTATGGCATACTTGATGAAATCATTGAACTCTGTTATCTTGGACAACATTACATAACCATGTTCAAATGTCGGTGGTTGGATACAGAGAGAGGCGTGCGTGTTCATTCGACTCATGGAATCATCGATATTAAATGTAAAAGTGTTCTCGCAGTAAATGAACCATTCTTATTGGCTCAACAGGCATATCAAGTTTATTATGCAAAGTACTGTGCAACATCAAGAGACTTGACTGATTGGTGGAGTGTAATAAAAATCAAAATTCGAGACAATCAGTTTAGTCAAAGTGAATGTGCTTTCACTGATGTGCAAAGAATTGAAATGGTAAGAGATGAAGCAACTGCAACTCGAATGGATATCGATGACGACACCCCACATTTAAGAGTCGGTGATGACGATGATGTTAATGATGTCACACATGAATTTGAAATGGTAAGAGATGAAGCAACTGCAACTCGAATGGATATCGATGATGTTGAGGAGGAATATGAAGATGACATTGACATATATGAAGATGATGATGAAGATGAACACTTATATAATTCCATGGTATTTATATACAATCATAATATGTATATATGTATATATAATAGTAATTATCAATTATTTGCTAACATTAACATTTTCTGTTTCAGATGGATGAGGCCACATTTCGTGCGTTGGCGGATGCTGACCTGCCTTTCGATGCGGATGAGTTGCTGGCAGATGACCCTCAGCCTGCAGGCGCTCCAGGGAGTGCGTGGAGGGGGCGCGGTCTTGCACGATTGATGATTCTTGACCCCGTCCCCGAGCGACGTCCACGTCTTGGGTTTGATCCGCGCACCCGGAGGTGTGATAACCTGTGTGATAACCTGTGGATTTGACTAAGATTTCATTAATCCATTCACATAATAAATGTTTATTATTTTTTCAGTTTTTCGCATATAGCATTCGGACAGGGCAGCGCTATTTTGCGCAACTATTTCTCTCAGCCATGGACCACATGGGAGCAGATTCCCATTGATGTGCAGAAGGCCATGTTCGGCCATTGGTTGGTACGTACGTAAATAAATAATTTTTATTTTGAAAATTATCTCATTTCTAACTTGATATTTTGATTTATTTGTAGGGTTTATGGTATCCAATCGAGGATACCATGCGTGACGCCATCCACGAGGCATGGGAGGTGGCCATGCGTGATCGCCTTCATCAGTTTTTGCACAATTTAAGAAAAGCTGCGATGAAGAAAACAGGAGTGTCAGAGTTTGATGAGTCATGTAGAGCACACCGACCAGAGTATATTTCATCCCATGTATGGGATGGATTATGTGCGCACTGGTTGAGTGGTGACTTTCAGAGGAGATCATCAGTGGGGAGGCAGAATCGGGGGAGGCAGGAGGTGACTCATCGAGCTGGGAGTCGTTCTTTCAGTACTCATAGACAGCATCTGGTACGTACATTATTTATAAATATTTTATATAACTATAAATATTAACAGTTTATTTTTTATTCTTATAGGCTGTCGAGCACCCCGATATTACAGAGTACGACGTATATCGGAGGATGTATAGTGATCCTGCTACTGGGGAGCTCAGAGGTGATCGTCAGCATCACATCGTGGTCAGTATTATTTGTTTTCAAGTTTAAAAATTAACTGCATATAATATATTCACAATTTTAATTTTAAATTGCAACTATAGTAGTCATATGAGGCCGCAGCGGCACAGGCCCGGCCTGAGAGTCAGGCCGAGTCATCAGATCAGACCACTGCCCGTCAGTTTGATGAGGCGGCATGGATGCAGGCCACCCAGTATGCCTTCGAGAAGGGCCGGGTAGTTGGTATCGGCTCTCGACTGACTCCCGGGGATTATTATGGCAGTGCTGCGATGTCGGCGTCCAGCTCGAGAGGAGCTCGTGCATCTTCTTCTACACAGTATGAGGATCAGTTGCGATCTCAGACTGCACAGATAGAGAGTCTCCGACAGGAGCAGGAGCAGATGCGTCAGCAGCATAAGGAGGAGCGTCGACGCCAGCAGCAGCTGTACAAGGAGAAGGCGAGTCGGTGGCAGCAGCAGCATCAGGAGAAGATGGAGTACATGCGCCGACTCACTCATGCTTTAGGGATGGAGTTTCCTCCACCACCATCTGCAGATCCCCCACCTCCCCCCCTCCCCCCCCCTCCTTCAGATTAGAGTTTGTATTTCTGTTATAAAATTTGTGAAATCAAAATATTTTTTTTTCTATTTGTAGTTTCTGTCTCATTATAAAATATTAATAATATTATATTTTTAAATAACAATATTAATATGAATAATAATATTATTTATATTTTATAATATTAAATTTTATATATATATTAAAATTTTATATATATATTAAAATTTTATATATACATTAAAATTTTATATATATATTAAAATTTTATATATATATTAAAATTATATATATATATATTAAAATTTTATATATATATTAAAATTTTATAATATTATAATTTAATTATTTTTTTTGTAATACTTGAATTATTTTAATATTTGAATGTAAAATAAATCTATTATTTTTATATTAATTAAAATAACTTATTAATATTTTTTTTATTTATGAATTATAATTGTAATATTATTATATTAATTAAATCATTTATTAATATTCTATTATTTTTTATTTTTGAATTATAATTCTACTATTATTATAGTAATTAAAATAATTTATTATTTTCATTTGTAAATTATAATTCTATTATTATATTAATTAAAATAATTTAATAATAATTTATTTTTTTTATTTTTTTTATAGTATTTGCGACGGGATACTATGCCCGTCGCAAATACTAGTATTATTAATAGGTTTTTATTTTTATTTTTTAAATAGTATTTGCGACGGGATACTAATCCCGTCGCAAATACTAGTATTATTAATTTTTTTATTTTTTTAAAAAAATAGTTTTTGCGACGGAACCGTCGCAAAAGAGATTTGCGACGGGTCCCGTTGCAAAAGGTATTTGCGACGGGTCCCGTCGCAAA
Organism: Viscum album; assembly: GCA_963277665.1. Taxonomy (NCBI): domain Eukaryota; kingdom Viridiplantae; phylum Streptophyta; class Magnoliopsida; order Santalales; family Viscaceae; genus Viscum; species Viscum album. The sequence continues at coordinate 471,079,091 of OY728141.1, read as the reverse complement.
AACTATTTTAAAAGTTTTTTACAAAAATACGGAATACTATTTGCGACGGGGAGAATGTTCATCACAAACAAAGGCTTTAGCGACGGGCCCGTCGCAAATAAGTGTAGTTGCGACGGCGTTTTCAGCAATGGGCTATTTGCGACGGGACCCCGTCGCAAATGGCAATTTGCGACGGGATCCCGTCGCAAATACTTGTTTTTCTAGTAGTGTGAATTTTAAGTGCCAATTTCAAGTGAAATTTGTGATTTTTTCATATAAATCATTTATTGGTTGATTAAGGGCTGCCTTTTAATTATTTGGTCAACCTTATTGAATTTTATTAGGGCTGAAAAAAATGTTTCAAATGTTTTTATTCTTTGGTTGTTGCTACGAAATTGGTTTTGGGTGATGTTTGTTAAGAAAATGGGTTTTGAGTACCAATTTGGTGTTGAATTGGGTGTTTTACATGGGTATTCAATGCGATGCTTATTGGGATTGTTTTATAACTCATGTAGTGAGTCTAAATTTTTTTTGGGTGTTTTGGATTCTTTTTTCATAAATATGAGTATGAATATGGTGTTCAAGTGGGGTTTTCAATGAGTTTTGTGTGAAAAACAAGAAATGTTTTGGAGAAGTTGTTTTATTGTAACTCAAAGTGTTTTTGTGTGTGTATTACATGGTATAAAATGTGTGAAGATACTGTACTGATTGTATGTGACCAGTAGTAATGTTTTATATGAAATTGGATGTATGTATCACTCTGAAATTGTTTGAGCACAAAGGGGGAAGCCCGGGTACCTAGGTGGGGCGGATGTGTACTAGTACGGCTAGTAGACTTGGTGGGTTTTGTCCCTATTTCACCTAGAATTTCGAAAATGAAAACACTAACTAAACTATGTGAATGATTATTGGGGAACACTAGGTTATGGGTATGTTCCCAACTAGTGGCTCGTGCACGAGAGAAAATTTTACTATGGTTACATTACACCAAGTTATGAGGTACATGGGGCCCAAGACTATCTAGTGCCTAGGGGTGTTCTCGGTTTTGTTTCTCATTGTGTTTCTTGAATTTTACCTTTGTATTAGGTTTTTTTGGAAATAAATTATATTAGCTAAAATTTCTATTTAAATGTGTCTACATCATGATGTTTTTTTGATTGAAAACTATTTTCAGATGAACGCTACATTTCTTGGAATTTTAACACTGCTTTTCCTTGAGTTTTAAAACTGCTTTCTTTTTCACATAGTTTTGCATGATCATTAAAATCATTGGGTGGAATCTTATTGGGATTAGTCTCACACTCTATTTACACACCATGGGTGTAAGAAGAAGTTATTATTCTTGACTCGGGTAAAGGAAAGGCTAAGGGTGATTGCAGTTCAGGGTGTTAGTTCCCATCCTTGGTGTGGAGTTGTGAAGAAGACATGAGGGTGATGACCCCTTGTCATGTGGAGTCCTTGAGGATATATTATTTTTGTATTTATTTGTTTATGGAAAAATTTTATTGTCTTTAAACCAATTTATTCAGTTCTGGTTTTTTCTTAAGACTTGTTTGGATCGAAAATTATAGATTTATATTATGGATTGTTTTAAGGTGTTATGCTTTCATACTCGGGTAAATAATTCTGAAACCTAAATCAATGATACCCAGGCACTGTTTCCAGCCTATGGGGATATGGAACTCCCTTCCGGACTTGTCATGGTCCAGGTTTGGTGTCGGTATTGGTGGTGACTAGATTCAGTTCGTGACAAAATGGTATCAAAGGGGGTTTTTGTTTTTGGGTTATATTGAAATTTTGGGATGAGTTGGGATAAAGAGAATCTAGGATTTTTGGGGATTACGGTTTTTGATGTGATTAGTGTGTCTGGACCACACCTCTCTTGGAACACCTTGAGTCACCCGGGGACGGTGGAATTTACGGATTGACTTCACTTCCAAGTGAGACGTGTGGGCTTCAGACCACACGTGTACATCGGGCGAAGGTGGAGTAGTTGTTTATTTTCTTACTGGAATGTGTTTAGATTATTTATACTGTACGTATTTGATTAAAATTTACATAATTGTGCTATTGATTATTATTTTGTGACTTTTTCATTTTGTAGCAACATGCCTCCCCAGAAAGCTTCCACGCGCCCACAGGAGGAAGTTTGAGAGATTTCCCCAACACCAATTGATCAGAGGACAGTCAAGGCTATGGTACGGGATATCTAAGATCTAGGAGAGGGACCAAATACTACTCATATTCCTACTAGGATAGAATATATGGGTCATAGAAAAGATAAATCTCATGAGTTTCTGAAAAACAAGCCTCCTACCTTCTGAGGAAGAATAGAACCACAAGAAGCAGAGGAATGGCTTGAGAAGACCAAGCATATGTATGAGTTCTTGGAAACACCAGAGGAGCTTAGGGTGAAGTGTGCCTCCATTATGTTAGAGGGTCCCAGCTGTAAGCGGTGGGAGTCAGTGATTTAGGCTGGGAAGAATGAGCAGATGCACTGGGGAGATTTCAAGGCTTTATTTAATGAACTGTATTGCCCTGAGGTGTTGGCTTATGCTAGGTCCAGAGAGTTCATGGAGCTTGTTTAGGGGTATCTTTCTGTGATGGAGTATGCCAACCGTTTCATTGAGTCGGTTCGGTATGCTCTAGAAATTGTCTCTAATGAGAACGCGAAGGCCGAGAGGTTTTGGAAAGGCTTGCGACCAGAGATATACTCCCAGGTGTTCTTGTTTAAGCTGAGGACCTATGCTGAGGTCGTTGATTGGGTGTGCATAATGGAGATTGATAGGAAAGGAAGGTCTGGTTTCTATGGTTTAGTATCAGCAGTGGGATGTCACATCCTCTCAGAGAAGAAAAGGAAGCGGGAGGATCATGTGAAGAAAGGAGGAGGCAGTGCCTTGCACTCTTCCAGGTAGTTTTCGTATGCGGATTTTGATGCAAGATATGTGTGTGCCACCAGTGTTAAAAGCTCGGGAACATCCGAACAATATTTCCAATTCCTCCAAAGCCTTGTTACCAGTATAGAGGTGTGGGGAATTTGCAGTGTTTCTATGGTGTGGCACATCCACTTCCGAGTGGGGAAGGGTCAGTGGCTTCAAGCGCAGTGCCAGCGTAGTCTGAGCCGTCGAGGACTGGGGGATCTCGATTTGGAAGCCATGGTGGTATGGCTAGGTCATATTCTCAGTAGATCCAGTTCAGGGCACTGCCACAAACTACAGGTCATCCTCTGGCAGATACTGGACATCTCCATGTAGTGGATCAGGCACTAGTAGGATCAGAGGCGGGACCGTCGACAGTTCGAGGTACTGTTCTTATCGCATCTTCTATAGCTACTGCTCTTTTTGATACTGGCTCCTTTCTTTCATTTATTTATTCCCATTTTGTGGACATGGTGAATTTTCCAATTGAGTTGATGTCTTTCATAATGGAGTTGGTGACACCACTGGGAAAGAAGAAGGAGCAAGGTCTCAGGTTCCCATCATGTGCGCTTTGTATGGAAGGGGTCGAGATGGAGTGTGATCTCTTGGTCTTAGATATGGACCCTTTGACGTCATTCTTGGTATGGATTGTCTAGTACACATCCTCGCATATATAGATTTCTATAGGTGGCGAGTGAGTTTCACGACACCTGATGGGAGTTATCAGGTTTTTTGGGGAGAATGGGATCCTTGGTCGGGTCATGCAGGACCTCCACTCTGAGTGTTGGGAAGTCTTACCTTCAAGTTATCGTCGCTCATGCTAGAGGATGATGGTATTTCCCCTGGAGGTTCAATACCTCATGTAGTGAATGAGTTTCTAGATGTATTCCCGGATGATTTCTCAAATTTTCCCCTGAAGTGGGATGTGGAGTTTTCAATTGATCTGCCACCAGAAACATGACCAATATCTCTTCCCTCTTATCGTATGGCCCCCACCGAGCTGATGGAATTAAATATACAACCGAATGACTTAAAATCCAAAGGATTCATTCACCCGAGTATCTCTCCTTGGGCCGCTCTTGTGGTGTTCATGAAAAAGGCTGACTGATCCCTCCGGTTGTGCATTGACTACCAGAAGCTGAATAAGGTAACAATTAAGAACAAATACCCTTTGCCCAGAATAGATTATTTGATCGATCAGTTTAATGGGTCGAAGTGGTTCTCAAAAATAGACTTGTCATCGGGGTATCATCAACTCCGGGTAAAAGAGTCATGTACCCCAAAGATAGCCTTTCGAAGCAGGTATGACCACTTTGAGTATTTGGTCATGCCCTATAGTTTAACCAATGCTCTAGTGGTCTTTATGGAACTCATGAACAAGGTGTTTCATCACTATCCCGATTCCTTCATTGTGGCGTTCGTGGATGACATTCTGGTATACTCTAGCTCTGAGGAGAAACATGAACATCACTTGAGGATATTTTTAGGTACATTATGGGATCACTGTATCTATACAATGTTGATAGAGTGTACATTTTAGATTAGGGAAGTGGGATTTTTGGGGCATGTGCTCTCTGAGCAGGGGGTTCAGTGGACCTTGAGAAGATTAGTGCGGTTAGGTCATGTGAGCAGCTGAAGAATGTGTTTGAGATCAATATTTTCCTCGGCCTCGCTGGTTATTATAGGCGATTCGTTCGGGATTTCTCTCAGCTTGCTTCACTGATGACTGTGCTCACCCGAAAAGGGGTGATGTTTGTATGGGGTCCAGAATGTCAGGTATCGTTCAAGGAGCTGATGAGGTGGTTGAATACCGCCCAATGCTGATTTTTCCTAAGTCCAGGAAGGGGTATGTGGTCTATTGTGATGCTTCAGGTATGGGTCTTGGGTGCATTCGTATGCAGGACGATCACATGGTGGCATATGGATCTCGCCAACTCTGACCACATGAAAAGAATTACCCAACCCATGACTTGGAGTTGGTCGTGGTGATGCATGCTTTGAAGACTTAGCATCACTACCTCTTTGGGGATATGTTTGTGGTATACTCTGATCAAAAAAATTTATCCTATATCTTCTCGCAGAAGGACCTCAACTTGAGGCTGCGTCGCTAGATCGAGTACTTGTAGGGGTTCGACTTGACATTTTTTATACCCCAGGCAAGAGTAATGTGGTGGCCAAATGATTGAGTAGAATAGTTGTAGTGTAGGATTTGAGGAATTACATTGATGAGTGGACTTTGATGGGGCTCTTTTCTCAGATGCATGTGGAGACCAGGGAACACAGTGGAGGGGAATTCTTGGCGAACGTCCAGTTGACTCCTTCTCTATTGGAGTTGATTCAGCGGGAACAGCCCACTGATGAGCTTTGTCAGTGGTCGAAGCAGTTTCTTCATGTTGGGGAGACATCCTCTAATGGGTCGTCATCTCCCGAGGGCATCTTGTGCTTCAAGGGCCATTTAGTAGTGCTTTTATCTCTACGGAAGGAGGTTATGCAGGATAGACACCAGTCTCAGTGGGTTGTCAATCCGAGTGCCACTAAGATTTATTATGACATCTATCGGAAGTTCTGGTGGACTAGTATGAGGTAGGAAATAGTGGACATTGTGTCGAGATGCTACACATGCCAGCAGGTGAAAGCATAGCACCAAAGGCCCTCAGGTTTGCTCCAACCACTACCCATTCTTACCTGGAAGTGGGAAGAGGTCTCCATGGACTTCATTGTTGGCATACCTCTTACACCTCATGGTAAGAATTCCATTTGGGTGGTGATTGATCATCTGACCAAATCAGCCCACTTCATTTTGATAAAAGATACAACAAAGTGGATGAGTTGGGACATTTGTATCTTTATGAAGTGGCGAGACTCCATGGAGTACCATCAGTAGTTATCTCAGATAGAGACCCTCGCATCACTTCAAGATTTTGGGAAGGCCTTCAGAAGGCCTTTGGGTCTCATATTAATATGATCACGGCATACCACCCTCAGACGGATGGTCAGACAGAGTGGGTGAATCAGATTTTGGAGGACATGCTTCGTGCATGTGTCCTGGAATTTGAATGTTCGTGGGATAACCATTTTGGATTGGATGAGTTTTCTTATAATAACAGTTATCAATCCTCAATTCGAATGGCCCCTTTTGTGGTGCTCTAGGGTCAGCCATGTCGGTCCCCCTATGTTGGGCTTAGGTATGAGAGACTTTATTGTTGGGGACGAGCCTTGTACATGATACATCTTAGAAGGTCAACTTGATTAGGCAGTGCTTTTGGACAGCTTAGAGATGTCATAAATCTTCTGCTGACTGGAGGCATCGAGACCTCAATTTTTTGTGGGTGACAGGGTATTCTAGAAAGTGGCCCCTCGTCTGGGCCATCGTCGATTGGGGAAGCAAGGTAAGTTGATGCCATGGTATGTCGGGCCCTTTGAGATCACCGAGAATATTGGAAATGTGGCATACATGTTTTCTTTACCTTCTCAGTTGACATCCATCTATGATGTCTTCCATGTCTCCCAGTTAATGAAATACAACCCGGATCCATCCCATGTGCTGAGCTGGGAAGAACTGGAGATAGAGCCTGACTTGTATATTATTGAGCAGCTGGTGAAAATAGTGGACTCCCAAGACAAGTTGATTCATGGGATGTCCATTCCATTGGTCCGGGTTCATTGGCAGCATGGTAATGATACACATGAGACATGGGAGCAAAATTCATGGGTTGAGGAAGAGTATCCGCTCCTGTTTTTTTATCAAGCTTCAAGTTGACATTCCAGGATGGAAAGTTTTCATAGTGGGGAGAAGTGTAACAAAAATGAAACATTTTATAGGTATTTTTTATTTAATTTCCATTCATGTTCTGTTTTGAGGGTTTCCCAAGGTTTTATGGAGGAATAAGTGAGTTTTCATCAATTGGGCCAAACCGTGAGCCCAATTCTAGATTTAAAAATAAATTTTGTTTCTTTTATAACATTTTCATTTTTCAATATTTTTCACTCATTACAATTCCTAGATGTTCTCCCCTGACATATTAACACCACAATGGAAATTTGGATCCTTTATAAATCCATAATCATGGTGTATTTTGATTTTTATTTAAGGGATTGGACCTTCCCAGAAGCCCATATCCAGTTTAAAAATGAATTTTATTTATTTAATAACTTATTCAATATTACGTATTTTTCTATGATTCAAATTCTAACACGAGGCCATTTAACCCAAATATGCGCCCAGACTCTTTCCCCCATCTTTGGAGCTCTTAGTAATTGATATTTTGGAACAACCTTACTAGGGTTTCTCAAATCGGCTATTTTTGAGGTGGTAAGTTCTTTCCATCATTACTCTTTCAATTCATACCCCTTGTATCTTTTTTCCATGAAGTTTCTTCTCATTTTATTGAAACTCAAAGTGTTTTTTGTGTGTTTTAAATGGTATAAAATCTGTGTATCTACTGTAATGATTGTATGCGACCAGTAGTGGTGTTATATATGAAAATTTATATATGTATCATTCTAAAATTGTTTGAGCACAAACGGGGAAGCCCAGGTAACTAGGTGGGGCGGATGTGTACTTGTACTGCTAGTGGACCAGATGGGTTTTTTCCCTGTTTCACCTAGCATTTGAAAAATAAAAACTCTAACTAAAATATGTGGATGATGATTGGGGACCACTAGTTTGTGGGTATGTTCCCTACTAGTGGCTCGTGCATGAGAACAATTTTTACTATTATTACTTTACACCGAGGTATGAGGAACATGGGGCTCGTGACTATCTAGTGCCTAGGGGTGTTCCCAATTTTGTTGATCATTGTGTTTGTTGAATTTCTTCCTTGTATTAGGTTATGTTTGAAAGAAAAGTAAAGTATCTAAAATTTCTATTTAAATGTTTCAACATTCTGAATTTTTTTTGGTTTGAAAACTCTTTTCAATTGAATGTTTCATTTCTTGGAATTTTAACACTGCTTTTCCTTGAGTTTTAAAACTACTTGCCTTTTCACATTGTTTTGCATGCCATTTGGAATCATTAGGGGGTATCCTATAGGGATTATCCTCACACCCTACTTACACTCCATGGGTGAAAGTAGACTTTTTTATTCTTCACTCAGCTAAAGGAATGGCTAAGGGTGATGGCGGTTCAATGTGTTAGTTCCCATCCTTGGTGCGGAGTTGTGGAGACAGCTTGAGGGTGATGACCCCTTGTAGTGTGGAGTCCTTGGGGATGTGTTTATATTGTCCTTATTTGTTTTTTGAAAAAATTTATAGTCTTTAAACCAATGTATTCAGTTCTGTTTTTTTCTTAATACTTGTTTGGCTCAAAAATTTCAAATTTATATTATGGATTGTTTTAATGTGTTATTCTTTCGTACTTGGGTAAATCATTCACAACCCTAAATCAATGATACACGGGAACTTGTACCAGCCCGTGGGGATATGTAATGCCCTTTGGGCCTTGTAACGGGCCGGGTTTGGTGTTGGTATGGGTGGAGACCAGATTCGGTTCGTGACAAATATGAACAATTATAAAACGCTAACTCCATGAGTCAACACGGAAACATATGTTCTGGTTATAATATGTCATATTATTTAATTTAATATTTTTTTAATAATTGTATGATGTTAATATATTAACGTATATTCATTTGTAAAATAAATTTTACATATAAAATTAAATTTCACAAAGAATTATATTTTTAGTATTCTTGGAAAACATTTATAAGATCTTCCAAAAAAATAGAATGGGACTCCATAATAATATAAAACACATATTTAATATTTTCAAAAACATTTCAGATGCCATTAACCCAAGATAAATTTTAATTTAAAAAAATAACCAAATTTAAACATTTGTGGAATATTTTGAAAATTCACAGTATAATATTAATTTCAACAATAAGTTATTATTATATAGGAAAACAAAAATAATAAATAAAAGTAATTGAGTAAAATAAAAATGAAAATTTTTATTAAAATATAAAATAATAAACCTAAATGTATTATAGAGTTTTTTATATCATGGTTGGAAATGAGAAATTCTAAGGTAAGGGTTTCATTTCCAATCTCACATTGAAATTGATATTACTTATATTTGAATTATTATTTTAGGAAATCATATGTTATTTTTTTTCTAAAACCTTGTCTATTTTTTAATATCATATTCTCTAGTCACCTATGGAAATTAGTTATATTTTTATTATTTTTAAAGAATACAATACTTCATAAAGGATCCAATAACTTAGTGTACATGGAATACTAAAAAAATACATTATTTTTACATCACAGTTGATAATGTAAATATATGATAAAAATATGATAGAAAAATATTAACCCTTATACTATAAAACTAATTATTAATTATAGTTATTTTTTAGTATTCTTATGAAATAAAAAAATGGGGATATCAAATTATAAGAAAGTGGTAGCTTATAGTGAAATCTATCATAACATAAGAATGACATAAATATTATGGAAAAAAGTAATTAAATATAAAAATAATTCCATACTCAATTGATAATATTCAAGTAATATATACATGATAATAAATAAAAACATGGATAATAATTATTAAAACCATAATTACTAAATTCATAATTTTTTAAATCATAAACATATTTTCAATTCCATGTTTTGATACATAATATATAAATGATTAAGTAATATGTCAATACCCTATATTGTTTTTCTCATGATAACAACTGATTCATCATGGGGCATCTATAATTTTCACCCACTGATCACTAATTAATATGATTAATTCATAATTAGGGTATGTGAACTGAAAATAAATAATCAATATTTCATATAATCATTCATATTTTAATTACAACATATTGATCAACAATACATTTCCACATGTAAATAAAATGGATAATAAGATCATAAAAATCCCGAGAAAAAAGGTGGATGGTTAAACAATAAATAATATCCTTCCCATGTAATAAATATAAATCAATGTTCAAATTATATATATTTATTTTAAATAGTTCCCCTATTAATAACAGAAATAGATTTCTAGGTAAGAATCCCCCAACAAGCACTTTATATTGAATGGTGTATATTGTTAATTCAATAATCTCTCTAATCAATCGATGGATGGAAGATAAATATAAATGCTTAAATCAAAGGAAATGAATATATTTTATTTATAATGAAGTGGAATTGGAATAAAATTTATTCCTATTCGTTATGGATGGTTAGGAAAGATAAAGGTAGTGATGAATTATACATTTGATAGAAAATAATGTTACAAAATTTGTCCAAAGGATAAAGAGGATGGTTGAAAAATACATAATCAAAAAAGAAAATATGTGGTATTCTCAACATAAAAGGAAGTAAACATATTAATGAAATAAATATTAGTTAGTTCAAAATGTTACTTCAAAATTATTGTGTTATCAATTTAAGATAGTATTTCAGTTAATTTGTATTCATTGGTTTGAGACAATAGAAATGGTATTAAAATCCATCAATATGTCATTTAAAGAGAATGTGAATTATCCAAATAATATCCCATGAGAGTTTAGAGTCACATGTGTATTATTATTCCCAATCATCATACATGGAAGTTAATATTAAGTTGAAACTCATATATTTTTTTTAGGATGATTACACGAAGTTGTATCTGTTCCAAAGTTGCATGTACGTGCTAGTATCCAAATAGGGATTTCATTATTTGAAAATCCATGCACTCTTTACTTCCCCAAATTTTTTAGTTTTTGAAAATAATAATATATTCAGTAAAATATTTATTGATATGAAATATCCTTATCAGTATATCACAAGGGTGATGATTCAAAATAATTAAAACCATCATGAAATTACAATAATGTGTTGGGATTTAAAATAGAATAGGTATAATTAGAGACATTATTTATTCATAATAATAACATAAGAAAATGGTTAAGATGATAGGGTATAATTATTATCTAATTAAAAAAATATCAAATGTTATATAATACTATGAAATTACAATCAAATAAATATGTGTAAATTTTATCATGAAAATAAATTTACATAAACAATAATGGAGTGGGATTTAAAATATTTACTTTTCTATTTAGCATCATAAATATTGGGATGAATCCATTAAATAATATGAACTCATTAAAATAGATTTAGAGATGGAGAGGGAGGAAATATGTTGAACAAAAATTTTGGGTGGAGTGTAATGAGATAATGGGTGGCACTATGCTCCTTCTATGGTGCAAAAGATGTTTTTTCAATGAAACTAAATTATGAAAGGGGTATTAATATAATAACATGATTTCTAGGTGTCTTATGTGCGTTAGGAGATATATGTGGAGAAATGGTTGTTAGAAGAAAAAAATTATAACTAAAAAACAATTTATATAAGGTGTAATGGGCTTTTAAATTATTAAATATTCCAAACAATCCATTTAACAATTTCTACCCTTATTAATCTTGATTAAAAAATAACAATTGTAACTATTTATTTACTAAAAATATAAAATTTTCCCTATTAATAAAATTACATTCAAATCAAAATTTATATCTTATTAAATCTATTTACTTTTATAAATGTGATAAAATAATATTTTAAAATTTAAAATAAGAGATAGGGAAAACTATTTCTATAAAGAAATAAATATTTATAAATAAAGTGTTTCTTATTCTTATTTAATATAAATTAATAATTTAATGAGTCTTATTATATTTATTTATATCCTTAAAATTAATATTACATACTTAATTTAAGATATCTTAATATAATTTATTTATATAATTTTTATATTACTCTTATACAATTAATTCAACGAAAACAACCATTTTACTTTTACACTAGTAATTATTTTCACTACATGAAAATAATATTAAAAATGTTACGTATGTTTTATCTTATGATTTAAAATATAAATTCAATTTTCTCAAAAAATATTAATCTGTGTAGGAAAGATTAATTTTAACATCAGTATGGGAAAACATGTTTTTTAGAAATAGTCAATTTTTAATGATAGAAATTATTTTTATGATGCAATTATAAATTATTTTTATTCTGATGGACAATATTGGATTATTATAAAACAAATAAATTACATGGGGGATAAAAATCATGAAAAAAATATTTTTTAGAAAAAAATATTAAATTTAAAAACCTATAAATAATATCATTTGTTTTTTAAAATATAACTGCATAGGTTTTATATTTTCAGAATAGAATTTTAATATTTAAACAATTACCCTTTAAAGAACAATATATCAATTAAAATTGTTTAAATCATGACAGTTCTAGATATTTTAAATTCATTAAATTTCTAATTTTGATAAATTCTGTATATAAAACTATTCACATAAAAAACTATTTTTCTGCAAAAATCTCCTTAACTAACCATAATATTATTTTCACATAAATAATAAAAATTTTGAATCCTTTTATAAATTATAAATCCTTGAATTTTATAAATATAAAATTTTATTATAATCATGAAGGATGACTATTTAAATTGTGTATTTTTCACTAGTTTTGTGATGTAATGTTTACCAAATACCTTAGGGTCTTAGGTATTACATCCCCAAAAAACATAAAAAAATTAATCCAATAAATTGGGTATATTATTTCTATGAAAACAATCATTAGGTTTATTCATATATTTTTTAGGAACCAAGGTTCCCTCTTCTAGTTTTTAATTTCCCCAATGGATTTCACCAGTTGAGTTTTTTTATTATACAACACTTTCTCACCAGTGTAAAAAATATCGACGGGATCTCCATTATTCAAAATGTCAAGTTCAAAATTTATTCCATAATATATAAGTATATAACTTGGATCTGGAAATTATTTCTTCTGTAATGAATCATTGAAGGCATCATATACATTATTAAGGTGAGGTATAATATCCTGTCAATTAGATATAGCTCCAATTAACTCTAAAATATAAAAAGGAACAATTTTCCTATAGATTTAATTCTATATATTTTTTGAAATATTGAATCTCTTCTCCATGGTGAAACTATAATAATACATGAACCCACACATGGAATTCAATAATATTCTCACTGATTAATAGTGTAATTATTTTTTCTTATTTGAGATACTATTAAATGATTCCAAATAATTTATAATTTAATAATTTTATCCTACATAGGTTTTGGATCTAGTATAAACCTTTCTCAATGTTATTCCCCACAAGTTGGTTTAAGACATCACTTCCCATATGATTCCCCAAATTGTTCTATATAGATTTAGAAATTGAAACTGTGATTGTATGTTAATTGCAACATAGGTAGACATTGATTCCATATTTCATAGAAGTCAGGCGAACCTAATCACATTTTATATTCTAGTGTCTAAATAGTCCATTCATATTTCCCTTTATTTTGAGGATGACAAGTGGTTCTCACATGTAACTCAGTTTCAAGATCACTATGATAAAAACTTCATAATATTGTAATGAATTGGGGGTCACATCTGTTATAATTGATAAAGGCGCTTCATGAAGTATCATGATTTCATTTATTATAATGATGATCATGGTTTTGGTCTCCCGATACAGTTATAAAATGCGTACACATGCTAATTGATTCAATGATGACTCATAACATCATTTATCCATGGACACGTTGGATGATCATTGAAAAAGTCCATTTTATTGTTATCCCACCTAAATATAGGAATAGGCATAGGTATCATGACTCCCAAAAGATTTTGAATTTCATAATTTATCATCTGGAAAACTAATAATATAGACACATAATCAAAAATTAAATTCTTCATAACAAACCATAAGAAATGTCATATTATAATTCCTTATGCACCATTATACTAACATGTTTCATAGAGAAAATTGATCTATGTACTGCTTCTAGTTGTTCCTTCTCGAGTTATGTTATGGTTGAAAAAATAAACTCTTTAAAAACATCATCACTATATCATTAATGATGAAGTATATAAATTTTGCATCATTCCATACATTAATATTTATTTTCGTATCCAATTCATCCATGTTGTAATCCCTTTTCTTTTCTAGAAAATATGGTCTCCAATTTCATGTGAAGGTAATAGTGTCAACCATATCCTAAAATTACCATATCCATATTTAATAGTTCTCAAAATATATAATACCTTTTATCTTCATCATTTTCATAACCCAATGGTCCCTCCTACTAAATTAATAATACACCGTGGTCATTTATAAAATGCGTTAGTGTGTTCATAAGTCATAGTACTTGAGTAGTTCGAAAAATCATCATTTCCTCATATAGAGATGTTTTTTTGATAAATTATACTTTCAAAATTATATTATTTTTATATATGTTTAACACTTATCTATGGGTATGATGCCTTTATATATTAAATTAATAGACTACAACATCCAACTCAATATCATTATTTAGATAATTTTTCTCATGAATCTTCAATTTCCCTTCATCATAAACCAAAACTCTATCATTCCACATAAGGACACAACCCATTACATTATTTGATTCAAAACTAAATATTAAAAATCATTCAATTTTGTATTTTAAATTAATAAAGGATTCATAAATATATCTCTTCTTTATATCTTTATATAATTCATCACATTCCCCATACCATGTGAATTTAACCCCTTTATGTGTCAATATGTATAACAGGTGGGCTAACCCGAAAAAATTTCAAACATACAACTGAAAGTAACCTATTAGATGAAGGAAAATACATATCTCATTTATAATCATTGGTTTAGGATATTCTTTTAATAAAATTTTCATCAGTGAATTCCATCCTTGGATAAAATATTTATAGGAAAAGAAACATCATGGATCCCAAATTTTAACATTCTAAATTTATCATATAATTCTTCTTTTTTGAAGGTCTCGTGAAATATTAATATATTGTAATCATGTTATTCATATATTTTGTAGAATATTAATAAATAATCAGTGAACACCACAAAAAAATTAGCAACACAATCCTTGAAAACTCCTTTCGTCTTATCTATAAATTAAAAGGGTGTGTTAAAAAGTTTTGGGAATTAATATAAGATAATAGTATATTTAAATCATGAAAAATTCCAACATTATGATATACTCCTTTTTCATCCTTGACTGATTATAAACAATGTAAATAAATATTTGAAAAATATTGACCACCATGAAATTGATCATATATTCCATCAATATATAGTAAATGATACTTATTCATTATAATAATGGTATTGATCTCTCTATAATTGATTCACATAATCATAGTCTCATCCTTATTATTTATGAATAAAATTAGAGATCCTCGTAGTGAAACACTAGGGAATATAAATATCTTATCACATAACTCTTTTATTAGTTTCCTCAACTCTACCAACTCCACTAGTTCCATTGTATATGAACTATTAAATATAGATCATCTGTCAGAAATGAGTTCAAAAGAAAAAAAACATTACGAATGGGTGGATGAACATCTAATGAGTCTAAAGATACGTCAATTTAATTATGAAAAATGGTTGCATTCTATATCCCTAGAATTTACTTCTTATGTATATATATATTTATTTATTTATTTTATTTCTCCTCTCCCATTATCTCAAAAAGGTGAGATACTAGTGGAGGGTCCTTGAAATATTCATGAGGTGAAATCTCTCTATTGAAAAAAATGGATTTCACCCCCCTTTATAAATTCTAATATTCTTATCTTTGTTAAAATTTCATGAATTATACATTGGGATACAATATGTTCCATTGATTAAATCGAAATTAACGGTAGGTATAAAAATAATTTTTTGCACCAGGGAATATATATTCATCTTAATAGATACCTCTTAGTCAATATACATAGAAAATTGGACTCTATTAGGTGTCTTAATTGATAACTCATCTATCTTCATAATAGGATATTATTTAATGTTCTCATACAATACTTGTGACCTAAATGAGTGTTAGAATCTAAAAAAAAAGAATTCCATAAAATTATGTTTAGGATAAATATAT
Organism: Viscum album; assembly: GCA_963277665.1. NCBI lineage: Eukaryota > Viridiplantae > Streptophyta > Magnoliopsida > Santalales > Viscaceae > Viscum > Viscum album. Next base: position 471,063,285 of record OY728141.1, on the reverse strand, counting down.
TTTTTATTATTCCCATTGATAATTAAACCTTAAAATTTTCTAATTATATAATCAAGGACTTTCTCTATAGGTATTTTTTGAGTTACAATCCATTGATGTTTGGTGAATAGGTTTACATAGTACCTAATCTTCTTATAGTTAAATAATTAAACATCAGAATCTTCTACCACTCCTCTACATAAATGATTTTGATAGAATTTTTTTCATTACATTAAAAAATATCATTCCCTTCATGAAATTCCATGGGTGTTTATTTCCATGGTTATTTAATATTGGAAATTCCACTCTTTTACTATTACCTTTGAAATAGTTTTCATTACATGGTGATTAGTGAACTTATTATTTTATAATTTTCCTTTCAAGAGAAATTTTTTGGAGAACTAAATTACCATTTTAATAGAAATTGTCATTGTATCCTCATATAATAATAATTTATAAGATAATAACATCATTTAGTGGGCCATAATTAGTTTCTAAAAGAACTTGACAATCATAATTTTAAATATATTTGTGTTTTCCGTAGATGACAAGGTAACATCGTATTGTAATACTTATACTCAATAAAATTTTCCTCTTCTTTGTATCTAAGATTGAGTAATTTCTATTATACTTATTCCTTTTTTCACATAAGGATAGTTTTTTATAATATCTCTGTGAAAGATCTCAGTTTCATGTGATATATCTCTACTTATTATGTAGTACTTTCAATTAGTTACCAACATTTATATGAATCACCATTCATAAAATATACCAATATAAAATCATAATCCTGTAATACATCCAAAACTGAGAAATATAATTCATAGAAAATTGATCCATTTCAAAACTACTTATGAATTATTAGTTCAATTATATGGTGGAGGTTATTGTAGCATGAATTAGTCCATCATAGTAACACCACATTATTCATCAAAAAGTTTCTTTTTGTGGAAAATATTATTTTTCATAAACTGAGTCAACAAACCTAATATAGTTGTGTCCTGGTATGCTCCAACTCTATCTTCATTGACTTGATCAGGATGAGTTTCACTAAATTCACCATGAGTGGTGATACAGTTCTAATTCCTTCCACTGGTCTTCTTCACAAAATAATTTAACAAAGTAATTAGTGTATGATAATGAATTCTAAAATAAAATTATAATTAGGTTTCTTTGGGAAACCCCTTAAATAGTTAGGGTTTTCTGTAATATTTATTATATCTTACAAGGTTCTTATAAATATAGGTCCCATTGTTTATAGTAAACATCATTAGATATGAAATATAAAAACATAGTCTTCATATCTCATTATAAAATAGTTATATTACATTATTGGTATATGATAAAATTGTTTCTAAAGGTCTATTAGCTTAGTATTCTTAAAAAACTAGATACCTAGATAAATATCACATTACACATGAGAACATAAAATATATCATTAAAAATCCTTGAGAATGTTATTATCTTTTCAATTAGGTCCCAAAAAATTATATATAATTTCTTTAATGGTTTCTTGAGGAAAAAAACTAATGTAAAGTGAACTCATATTATAATAAGGAGTATTATATCCTAGAATATATCATATCATTTTTATGAAATAAGGGAAATAAATTATCAAAATAATTCCAAAATAAAATTAATATGAGGTAATATTATATTCATTAATATAAATAAATAATGTGTATAGTAATTATAGATATGATACTAATGGAGTTCAAAATGTAGAACATCATAAACAAAAATTTAAGGACTTATTCCATTACATCATATATAAATAAGTAAGGATATGAAAATACCCTATATTGTTTTTTCTCTTGAGACCTATAGATGCCATCAGGGGATATATATAATGGATACCCACCCACCATTAATTACATCAAATGCATTCATCATATGATAAAATGAATAATCACTACATAATCAACTTTTGTAATTATTAAAATAAATTTAAGTATAGAATATGACTAAATAACCATAAATCAAATAAATGGTTTCAAACTTATTAATAAATCAAATGAATTTGGGGAAAACTTTTCCCAATTAATGGTGGATGTTTAGGAAAGACAAAGGCAATGATGGATTGTATCATTAATTCAAGGTAAAATAATATAATCCATCCGGATAAAGAATATGGATGGTGAAATAATACAAAATTCACATTGGAAGTATCAGGTATTCACAATGTAAAAGGAACTTTTCATCTCAAATTAATAAAGACGATATAATGGCGAACATGGACTTCAATGTGTTAGATTTTCAGTATAAGAGAGTAATTGATTTTGATATTTTACATTGGAATGAGACCACTAAAATGGAAGTAATATACTTCATTATGGTTTAAAAATAACATGTGAATTACCCAAATCATTCAACAACATATGGAATTATAGAATAAATAATATTCACATTCAGGAAATATAATGTTATATTCTATACAAAATCATTAAGTAATTTAAAAATTATTGGGGGGATACAAAATTCACATTGGAAGTATCAGGTATTTTGCTTGTTTTGCTGTGCTCTATATTTGGTTGTACTGTATTGATGTATAACATGTTCTGCCTGTATTATTAGAACTTGAAACATGTTGCATCATCATTTATATACTGTTGTTTATATCATCTGTAGTTGTTTATTTCCGTTGTGTATGTTTACTTATTCCGATGTCGTTGTATGTTTCTTTTTTATTCTGATGCGCTACACTTTGACAAATGAGGGCATAGTTTCCCCTCTATCAAACCTGGGCCCTCGCTCCTAGTCAGCAGCCTCTGGCATTTGGGGAAATTCTCTTGAGGTCACGTGGCGAACCGGATCTGGGGCACCGTTGCGTGGAACCCGGGTGCGGGACATTACAAAGTGGTATCAAAGGGGTTTCTTTTCTTTGGCTTACTATTTGGAGCCGTAGTCAGGGATAGGACGAACGATAGTTGGTAATAAGCTGTGCACGGGCGTAGCTAACCCGCATACAAGGAAAAGCCAATTTACCTTGTGATTGCAATTCTATTGATTTTTCAATTTACAGTTGTTATGTTTTCACCGTTGGGTGACGCACTTGGATTGTGCTATTTCTAATTTATCTGTGGGTTAAATTTAGTTGCAACCCAATGAGATGAGGGTATGCCATCTCATGCATCATATAGGCACATGCTAGATATCACATTCCATGCATAGTTTCCATGCCATGTAGGTGCATAAAAATTGCATGTTGTTGTGATAGTTGTTGTGCTAGAAAAGCATGCTGTTGTGAGAGCTGCTCTGATAGAATACCTGCTTTGTGTGAGCAGTTCATAGAATGGAAGCCAAACATTGGGTTTTGGGAAGTATGGGCCCCCATTGACCAGAATTTGGTGGATTATTGACTATTCATTGGTTATAACACATATAAGATGTCAAACTTGGATTCGTGGGGATTATGGGCCCCCACGGGTCGGAATTTGACACTTAGGTGTTGTTATTCGGTATTTTATGGGTTCCGGGGAAGTTTCTAAGGCATAATTTCTAGAAAGCCAGTATACACGCCGTGTAGTATTTTTATACACGCCGTGTATGATCTTCTATTCAGGAAGAAAAATGAACTTTTTGAGTACATGCCGTGTACCCCGAGTACACGCCGTGTAGTCTCTTCCCATGTCACAAACCATGTGGGCAGCGACACGGGGTAGGGAAGGGCTTGGGTAGAACACGCCGTGTACCGAATGGACATGCCATGTAGTGTGACCCGGAGTCCGGCCGTGTAACTAACAACACGGGTCGGTTAACTCCTTGACAGAACACGTCGTGTCAATTATAGACACGCCGTGTGGTGTGACCTGGGGACTCGGCCTTGTAAATAACAACATGGTCCGGTGTCACCTTTCCTTGAACACGCTGTGTACCTATGGGACACGCCGTGTAGTATTGTCTGAGGACAGACCGTGTGGAGTTAGTTGTGTGGCTGAGAAATAGGGTAGTGTACATGCTGTGTTCGGGTGTAACACGCCGTGTAGTGTCAATCCGAGTAGTCGGCCGTGTCACAAACGACACGGGCAGTTGGAAAATAACACTGTACATTCCGTGTAGATATTATACATTCCGTGTAGTTTTGTTCGACAGAAGCCGTGTGGTTTAGCCGTGTAGAAGGACTCGGGCAGGGGAAGGGAAGTCAAGTACACGTCGTCTAGTTAGTGTACACGCCATATAGTCTTATCTTGCTAATTTTTCATGCTTTCTTCCTCTTGTTTCCTTTATGGTTCCTTCACTTTTTGGTCATAATAATCTTGAATCTGAGGAATGCTTTTGACCTTGTAGTGTCATGCCGCCGAGACGAGCGCGAGTTGTTCGCCAGGAGAGGGGCGGCGATTATACTTCGGAGATGGTGGGCCATGGGCTACCAGTAGATCCTCCAGCAGAGCCAGATGTGGCGCCAGCTGCTATACCGGACAAAGGTGCGGAGGCGCAATTCCGTGAAGGAATTATGCGGTTCATGCAGACCTTTCAGGGAGCACCGAAGGCTGCCACATCTATGGCTAAGCTGACTCATATTTTCCAGCAGCAGCATCCGCCTACGTTTTCAGGGGCTAGCGGACTGCAGGCTGCAGAGTCTTGGCTAGAATTGATGAAGACTATTTTCGAGCATCTTGAGACGCCTCCAGGGCAGAGGGTTAATCTCGCGAATTACGTGCTGCATGATTCCGCCAAGAGGTGGTGGGATGTTACCACCCAGTCAAAGAATCACAGAGACATGGCGTGGGAAGATTTTCAGGCAGTATTCTATGACTACTTCTTTCCTGAGATGCTGAGGGCAGATAGAGCGCGTGAGTTCATGAATCTGCAGTAGGGCGCTATGTCGGTGATGGACTATTCTGTTCGTTTTACGGAGCTTCAGCATTTTTCACCCATTCTGGTGGGTGATGATACGTTGAGAGCCAGACATTTTGAGGATGGTCTTCGATATGACATCCGAGCACTGGTGAATGTTTTCAGGTTGCCTTAAGTACATGCTATTGTAAACCAGGTGCTGATTTCTGAGAGGAACCTGCAGGAATCTAGTGGTGTGGGCCAGGGAAGTTCAGCACCTGTTACTGGTACTATTTCTACTGGCAAGAGGAAGAGACAGATGGACTTCTCTCAGGGTGGCAGTACCAGCCTGGAAACTTCTTCAGGTGGCCCGATCAGGTGCTACCACTGTGGCAGAGAGGGGAACAAGAGGTCATAGTTTCCACGAGACCCAGTGTAGTGCTGAGCTTGCGGGAAGATGGGTCATCTGTAGTGCTTTTGCAGGGCGTATTTACTGGTGGCTAGTGAGAGGGGTTCTGTACAGACTCCGCGTGCAGGAGCAGGACCAGTGGCTTCTTACCAGTCAGGGAACTGGAATACGTCAGGGCGTGCAGGCAGAGATGGTGGTCGTGGTCGTGGTAGCCAGACGCCAGGATCACAGAGGCAGCAGGGCGGGACAACTCCGGGTAGCCATGCTGTGTCGAAGGGCCGCGACACTGGGCAGGCATATGCAGTACAACAGACCCAGCAGGAGCAGGATCCCGGACCTTCTACAGTCAGAGGTACTATTCTAGTAGCTTCTGTCTTATCTTCGGTACTTTTTGATACGGGTTCTACACATAGTTTCATATCTGTACCCGTTGTGGAGAGCCTTGGGCTCTATATTTCTACTTCTTCCGATATCTTGATGCTAGAAACTCTGTTGGGGACTAGGACGGCTAGTGTACGTCAGTGCAAGGAGTGCCCCCTTGAGGTTGGAGGGTGTCATTTCCTTTGGGACCTCTATGTCTTGGAGATGACGAGCTATGATGTCATTATCGGGATGGATTGGTTGGTTCCCATTAGAGCCTTTGTATACAGCTATCATCGCAGGGTGCGTTTCACATCACCAGAGGGCGAAGCATTTCTATACAAGGGTGAATGGGATGTTCAGTCGAGTCGAGCTGGACCAGAGCATCATGGGAGAGGTGGAGTCACAACCCAGATAACGAGCCTATATCTGGATGATCAGGGGACTTGTCAGATGGATTTCCCTCTAGTTGTCGATCGTTTCAGGGATGTCTTCCCTGACGAATATTCAAGTCTACCTCCGGTGCGTGAGGTGGATTTCTCTATCAAGCTTGTGCTAGGAGTAGCACTAGTGTCCATTCCTCCTTATAGGATGGCCACACCTGAGTTGTAGGAGCTCAAGAGGTAGTTAGAGGAATTTCAGGCAAATGGATTTATCCGAACCAGTGCTTCTCCTTGGGGTTCTCCGGTTCTTTTTGCGAAAAAGGCGGACGGTACCCTCAGACTTTGCGTGGATTATCGGAAGCTGAAACAGTTGACAGTTAAGAAATGATATCACTTTTCGAGGATAGATGATCTGTTTGATCAGCTTCCTGGGGAATGAGTGTTCTCGAAGATTTACTTGAGATCCGGATATCATCAGATGTGCGTTAGACCATCGGATATACCGCTTATAGCTTTTCGGAGCAGATATGGTCTGTACGAGTACTTGGCTATGCCGTTCGGACTCACGAATGCGCCAGCAGTCTTCATGGCTCTGATGAATCGTGTGTTCCATCTGTATCTTGATTCCTTTGTGGTGGTATTCGTGGATGACATCTTGGTGTACTCTCATACTCGACACGACCATGCCACCCATCTTGCGATCATATTGAGTACACTGAGAGAGCATCAACTATATGCTATGCTCTCAAAGTGCCACTTTTGGATGGACCAGATTCACTTCCTAGATCATATCATCTCAGAGGAAATAGTTGTAGTAGACCCAGAGAAGTTGAGATCATTAGTTTCCTGGGAGAATCCTAAGAATGTGTATGAGATACAGAGTTTCTTAAGGTTGTCTAGTTACTACAGACGCTTCATACAGGTCTTCTCCCACTTAGCATCACCGTTGACAGGTCTGACTAAGAAGGGTGTGAAGTTTGTTTGGTCAGAAGCTTGCGAGACTGATTTTCAGGACCTGAAGGGAAGGTTGTCATCAGCACCGATCCTGATACTCCCAGAGAAGGGGAAGAGCTATATAGTTTACTGTGATGCATCAGGGATTGGGCTGGGAGCAGTTTTGATGCAGGGTGACCGAGTTGTTGTGTACGGGTCTCAGCAGTTGAGGCCACATGAGAGGAATTACCTGACGCATGATCTCGAGTTGGTTGTAGTTGTTCTTGCGTTGCGCTGTTGGAGACACTATTTGTTGGGAGATAATTTTGTGGTTTTCATCGACCACAAAAGCCTCAAGTATATCTTTACTCAGTGTGACCTGAATCTGAGGCAGAGAAGGTGGGTTGAGAACCTACAGTCCTTCGATTTTGAGCTTGACTATAAACCTGGTAAAGGTTATACAGTAGCTGAGGCACTGAGCAGGAAAACTCAGATACATGCAGTGCAGGAGGCCAGTGGTGAGTGGGAGCTTATGGCCTTGTTCTCTGAGATGCATCGGGAGGTGCATGATAGTTAGGCACAGACTTATATTTCTTCTTTATCTGTGACTTCTACCCTCTTGGATAGAGTGAGGATGAGACAACTATCAGATTCAGAAGGCCTAGTTCTATGGGAGTCGGTGGCAAGTGAGGACCCTCCTCCCGGTTGGGCGATAGGCGATGGTGAGGTTTTGCACTTCCATGGACGATTATGGGTTCCAGGGGATATACGCAAGGAGCTGATGCGGGAGTTTCCTGCTTTTTCTTGGGCAGTTCATCCCGGGGTTACCAAGATGTACCAGACATCAGTACTGGTGGCCGGGTATGAAGAGAGAGATATCTGGTTTTGTTATGAGGTGTTCCACCTGTCAAGAGGTGAAGGAAGAGCACCAGAGGCCAGCAGGGCTGTTACAGCAGTTGCCCATTCCAGAGTGGAAATGGGATGATGTCGCGATGGATTTCATGACGGGATTCCCGAGGTCACCTCAAGGCAATGACTTCGTGTGGGTTGTTGTGGGCAGGCTCACGAAGGTAGCTCACTTTTTGCTGATCAAGGAGACCTTCGGTGTAGACGAGCTCGGAAGGCTGTATATCTAAGGGATCGTACGTCTTCATGGGTCCCTCATTCTATCATTTCTGATAGGGACGCCTGCTTTACGTCTCGTTTCTGGTATAGTTTTCAGAGGACACATGGTACTCAGGTGTTTCTGAGCATAGCATACCACCCTCAGACGGATGGCTAGTCAGAGCGGACGATACAGGTGCTAGAGGACATGTTGCGCGCATGCGTCCTAGACTATGGGGGCTCTTGGGAGAAGCATATACCCTTTTTCGAGTTTTCCTATAACAATAGTTTTTAGGAAACTATTGAGATGGAACCATACGAGGCTTTATATGGTAGGCCATGCTGATCACCTTTGTGCTGGTTAGAGGTAGGTGAGGCAGCTTTACTGGGGCCATAGCTCGTACAGGAGACATCTGAGCAGGTCCAGTTGATTCGGAAGCGGATGGATACTGCGTAGTCTCGTCAGAAGTGTTATGCTGATCTCCGTAGACGACCTTTGGAGTTCGTCGTCAGGGATCAGGTTTTCTTGCATGTTTCGCCGAGGCTGGGACACAAGTGGATCAGGAGATAGGGTAAGCTTTCACCGAGGTATGTGGGACCATTAGAGATTCTGGAGAGAGTCGGGCTGGTTTCATATCGGTTGCAGTTACCGCAGCGGTATCGAGCCATGAACGACGTCTTCCACGTGTCTCAGTTACTTCACTTCCATTCAGAGGTGTCTCACACCTTTCAGCCAGAGGAGGTTGAGCTTCATCATGATGCGTCCTTTGAGGAGCATCTGATCTGTATCGTTGACAAGAGCAGGAAGGTTCTCTGAGGCCGGTCAGTTCCCCTCGTATGAGTGCTATTGCAGCATGGCCGAGTGCAGGACAAGACCTGGGAGCGGGAGGCCGACGTACATGCTCAGTGGCTAGAGGTGTTCTGAGCTTATTCTTTTCCACCCTGGGAAGGGAAATTCGGGGACAAATTTCCATAATGGGGGAAGTTTGTAAGAACCCGGTTCTTATTTTTGAGGTACGGGCTTCTTCTTTTTCCTTTTCCTTAATTTTTTTGAGAAAATATACAAAATGGGTAAAATACTAAATTTTGGAACTACACGCCGTATACTTTTCCACACGCCGTGTACTTTTGGCCATGTTGGGATGAGAACACGGGGCATGTAGCCATGGCGGCGAAGTGGGGTGTAGGAACCGACTACACGCCGTGTAGTCAGTCGTCAGGCCTAAACAGTAAGGTGGTGGAGCATCCACCAGCTGAGCGACAGTACACGCCGTGTACTCAGGAGTACATGCCGTGTAATCATGTCGACAGATGAATAGTGCGGCGGTGTCGCCAGAGGAACAGTAAAATGAAACAAGTACCCACCGTGTACTCAGATGTACACACAGTGTACTTTGTTTTTTTGGAATAAAACAAGAAGTAGCCTCCTCATTTGACAGAGGGGAAACTTGAACCGATTTGGAGCCAAAGGAGGAGGCTGGACCTTTGAAGATATGTCGGGTGTTCGTCTGGAATCAGATTCGGCTTCGGACAATCTCATTGGAACCACGTGGGTAATCCCTCTCCCCTCCTGGTACCGTTCTTACCAATTATTTCCCGAGGGGAAGTAATTTATGTTTGAATGGTTTTTTTTCTTCGTTAGATCTATGCCGTATATAGGAATTTCTAGAGTCGGTGTTCGGGTATAACATTCTTTGGCGTATAAGGTTGGTGGCTTTGTGTTTATTTTCCAACTTTCGTGCGTTTTTGTGCGTTTTTGTGCCACGAACCCATGTTGGGGTGTCGTGTGGCTGAGGCCGTTGTTATATTTGATGCCTAGAATTTCATAGGTGTTTAAATTGTGATAATAAAATGCTGGTTGGGATCATTTCTTGGATCTGGAACCACCCCTGGCGTGTGTTTCACTGTTTAGCCGTTTGGCCAGGATACCCAAGGGTATGCCTTTAAAGTACTAACCATAGAATTCCCTTGAGAGGAATTTCTTTTTTACTGCTTTTGACATGTTGGTCATGGCCCGGTTACCTGTTTAGCCTGAGGGCGTTGTTGTGATTAGCCTCAGGGAGTGACTGTTTTAGCCTAAGGGTGACACTCTATTTCACCTGAGGGCAACCTTTCATGCCTTAGGGCATAACTTCTGTGCCTGAGGGCAACACTTCGTATGCCCGAGGGCAAGATTTTGTTACGCGTGAGGGCAATACCTACGGGTTGGATTTTGTACGGCCTAAGGGCAAGCCTGAGGGTGTGGTTACTATTTTAGCTTGAGGGCACGGTTCTGGTTGGCCTGAGGGCTTGGTGCTGTTGAGCACAACAATGTTAATAAATTAAATAAATTAAATGAATAATAAAATGTCAAGTAAATTGTTATGTTATTTAGTTCTTATTACTTATTACTTTATTGCATTTTACTATTGCACACTATTTTTGCTTGCTTACACGCTATTGGGAACTGGCCTTTGGTGGGTGCCTACTGGGATATCTTTCTCACACCTTATTTGGGTCATGCTTTTCGGCCCAAACAGATTATATTTCTGTAGGTGTAGATAGGGGCAAGAGTTCCTATAATGGTACTTGACTGTTGTTGTGGAGTAGGAGGGAATGGGACCGAGCCTAGGCTCGCGATGCTGCTGCCAGCTGTTTTTCTTATTTTGTTGTGCTCTGTATTTGGTTGTACTGTATTGATGTATAACATGTTCTAGCTATTTTATTAGAACTTGAAACATGTTGCATCATCATTTATATACTGTTGTTTATATCATCTGAAGTTGTTTATTTCCGTTGTGTATGTTTACTGCTTCCGTTGTCATTATATGTTTATTTTGTATTCCGTTGCACTACACTTTGACAAATGAGGGCATAATTTCACCACTATCAGACCTGGGCCCTCGCTGCTAGTCGGTAGCCTCTGCCGTTTTGGGAAATGCACTTGAGGTCACGTGGTGAACCGAATTCGAGGCACCGTTGCATGGCACCCGGGTCCAGGACGTTACAATGGGGTTCTCCAATATAATTTTCTAAAAAATAATGATGGACTAATTAAACTTTTCAATGATTATAGATCCTTTAATAACATCACTATTATTAAAATGCACCATTTTCCTCATATCAATGATTTATTTGATCTGATCCAAGGATAATTTTTTTTCAATTATTGATATGAAGTCGGGGTTCCGTAAGTTAAAGGGGAGGGATGAATATATTTTGATGACTATGTTTTATTATAGATATAGGCATTATATTTTTCTATTTATTCTTATTGGGTTATCTGATGAACTAATTCTATTTATGGTTATTATGAATATTATTTTCCATTAGTTTTTCTATAGGTCAATGGTTTTTTAATGACGAAATTTTGATATATTAAAATATTCATGATGATAATTTATGTAACCTAAAAACTATTTTTCAAAACATAAAATAAAATTATTGATATGAAAAATTAATTAAGTGACAATTTATGGTATAGTATATTTCATTTTTTAGTCGTATTTTCCTTAAATATTACAAAACTATGGGCCATGATAAAACCAAATATTTTTAATAGTTCCCATGACCTTCCGAGGTCATGGATATTCATATTTTTCATGGAGTTTTTTGTTACAACAATATTTTTATTGAATTCCTTTTTTAATTTTGTTTCCCATTGTCCAAGTGAACTTAATAAGTATTTAAATTCATCTCATTGGAAGAATGTGAGGATTTTTTTCATTCCCTGAGAATAATATTGGTTAATGAACCATTTTTGGTCATTCCCTATAAAAAATATTGATTTTTTTATTTATAGTGATTCTTAATCTAAAATGTATGGTGTTTTGAAGATTATGAATGATTAGGTGATTTCATATTATCTATGCCAACTAAACCCAAATGAGTTAAATTATCCAACACATGATCTATAATTAACTAATGTGGTTTTTGATTTAAAATTTTAGAGATATTATTCATACGGATTAAATATTGAAATATATATTAACCATGGAAATTTGAAGTATATACGAACTCATAAATATCTGAACATGGTCAATAGATTATGGCTATAAAAGATTATGGATTCTGACAGCATGATTCATTATCATATTTTTAATGAAAATAATTTAGTCAATGAATTGAATCAGAAAATTAATGTTGCATTAGACATGTTATGGTTGGAACATAGCCCTTCAGTTAATGATTTGGTTAATTTCATCCTTGATGTTCTGGATACAGGAACTTCCTCTCTTTTGTTTCAAATATTGGTACAATTATCTTTATTGAAAACAACTAATCAATCCCATAAGGAAAACATTGAGTTATAGAAAAAAGATTAATTGGGTAATAAGGGTATGTTACCCCAATTTAATATTGAAAAAGAATGTGTTTTTTAAATTGGAATGTGATTATGTGTTACTTGTTATTCCCAGATGAATATATAATTATTGAGTGAATAGAATAGTTCCATGTTTTCCATTCATCTTGGTGGAAAAATGATATACTTAAATCACTAAGAGTACAATTGGTGGGATGGAATAAAAAGAGAAATTATTACCATTACCATGAAATTTCTTACTTTTCTGTAGGTTAAATTAAAATGAAAATTAACAAAGGGGATACATTACCCTTTTATGATTTTAGAGAAGAAATAGGGAATATATATCCCAGGATTTCATGGTATTAATACCAATGGCTCCCTCAGGTAATAATGTGGTTTGGTTATTTTTAATCAAATATGTAAATTTGTTCATTTCATTCCCATTCAAGATACAATTTCATTAGTTCTTCATTATTTAATATACCTGAAGTATGTATAAAGGTTATATTGAGTTCCTCTATCCACCGTATCTCTCCATGATCCTAGATTCAGTTCTTATTTTTAGGATGGAATTTGAATGTCATTGGGTAACATATTAAGTTTCAGTACAACTTTTCATCCACAATCTAATTGTTAGTCTAAGTGATCATTTCAAACCCTATAATATAGGATTTATGCTAGTATAATGGATTATTAGGGAACCTAGGATCGACATCATTCTTTGGCTCAATTTTCATACAGTAATAGTTTCTATTCTAATATACAGATGGATCCTTTCAAAGAATTATATGAAAAGAGGTTTCAAACTCTACTTTTTTTATTGTAGAGAAGGGGAAAAGAAGTTTATAAAACCAATGTTTGTAGAGAATATTGTTTATAATTTAATGACGATTCAAAAATATTTTATGATTAATCTGAGTAGAAATAATTGTAATGTGGATAGGCGGAGAAAAAATATTTCATCCGTTCTAAGTGAAAATGTTTCTCCAAAAAATCACCATGGAAAAGCATTATGAATTTTTTTAAATATGGGAAGACAATTTCATGGCTCATTGTACCATATGAAATCCTGGAGAATGTTAGACCAATTTCCTATAGAGTGTCCTTTCCAAAATCTTTATGTCAAGTAAACTACATTATTCATGTTTTTATTTTAGGAAAATATTTTAATGTTTAATCTAATGTTCTGAGCCATAATATAGTTTATATTAAAGGTAAAATTTATTAGGAGGAATAGTAAATTTATATTCATGACAATATGTAGAATATTTAATGGAACAAGTTGGTTAGCGAGGTTAACATTTTTTTGGGAAAACCATATCACTAAACATGAAACATGGGATTAGAATATGTTGTGAGGGAAAGGTATCCTCACTTGTTTAAAAACTAAATAAAATTATGATATTTAAATTTCAAATAGGGGGGAATAATGTAACTATAAGGACCTAGCCTTAAAACATTACATAATCTTGAATTAAACAAATAATTCACATTGAGGATATTTTCAGGTTTAGAGTTTTAGAGAATTAGGACAAAACTAATACATAAAAACATGAATCTTACATGTAGACAATACTACTCAGTATCCATTTTACCATACAATAAAAACTATTGAAAAGAAACACGTCTAGTTCCATGTTTTAGATAGCATGACTTTTCCATGATCCATTCTTTGACCCTATTCATCTTTAAGTCCTGTGAAAAACATTTCAAAAACTTGGGATGATCATAAAAAGCTCAGTAAGGGTTATAAAATAAGAAGAGAAAACATTATCCCATCAATAATTACAAATCAATGAAACCAATACTTTTCAATCATAACATACCTTAAAAAATCATAAGATTTATAAATAACACATAGAAATCATAAATCATAAAGGTAACTTATGGAATTCATAACATACTTACATTGTAGCTATCACAGCTACATAGGGAGTCACATTTGGAATACCCATCACAGTATATTCAATAAATCTCTGAGGAGAAACATTCATGTTTACCTACGTCACGTTACCCAATGCATTGGAGAGCTATCTCGAGCTCACCCGCCCTAGGTTTATCATGGAACCACCCATATACGTAAACAATGCCCAATAACCATAACATAACACATAAAACAAGAATAAATGAAAGATAAAATTTCCACATTACAATCACAATATATCATATCAGAATATCGAAATAAACAATGCTTTATCAAACCTTTTTTATAACCATTTAAAACATTTAATAAATATATTTCTCAATAAAAGTGTCCCATAACACATTGGAGGTTTTAAAAAAATTATCATTTTAAAACATTAATGTCAATATAAATAAATCCTTAAACCCATTTTGAAAACATGGACATTAATGAGAAATATTTAGATGAATAATTCTTTAAGACATTTAAAATGATATTTTAGTTAAAGAGTTTTTAACAAAATGAGAGACGCTTGAATACAAATAATTGAGAAATAAATTTAATCATAACATTATAATATCATGAGAATAAAAGTATTCTTGATATAATATGTCAAAGGACAGTATATAAACCATATAAGAGTTAATTGGTGCATAAAAATAATGAAGTCTCAATGGAATGTAAATTGAGACGAAATCCCTTATAAAGACAGTATCCTTAGATTAAGGATAAATAAATAACATAATTTATGTGTGAAAAATATAAATAAACCCAATATAAGTGGATATTAAGTGTTAAATAATAATAGGTAATTCACACATAATTATAGCATGACATAATCAACAAGTAGAAGTTTAACCCAATGAATTGAAATTGGGTTAAGAAGTCCCTTTACAAAAATTCGACAGCCTAACGACATCACTTTAAAATTCAGAAAATGATTTTCTGAAATGAAAAATGGTATCTCATCACATGGAAATAAAATTTACATCAATAAGGATATATAAGAACATATACCAACATAATAATATGTAAATTAAAAGACATAACAAAAAGAAGTCTTTTAAAAAGAGGAGGGTGAAAGGTTCCCTTACCGATTTGGTAACTTTCGAAACATACACCACATGAAAGAAAGATCATAAAATGAAGATGTAATTACCCATAAATTAAAGTTTATTACATAGGGAATACTTTCATGTCCATTACATACACCACATGCAATAAATAAGTGGGGAGCAATGGAAATCTCACGGATTTGATAGTGAGATAAGAAATCCCTTACGAAAATTTGGCAGCCTAACGACGCCACTTAAAAATTCTTAAAATGATTTGATGAGAGTAATAGGGGGTATCTCATCATATGAAAATAAAAATTACAGTATGGTGAATATAAAATAATATCCTCCAGCATAAGAACATGAAGCATAAATGAAATGACATAAAAGAGAGTACTTGAAAAGAAATAGAGAGGTCGGATCCCTTTCCTCGTGTCCGACTTGAATCGATCGTTCTTTAATATCCTGAATAATAAACTAATGTTAATTTATACTTTATTAAGAACCTTTTCCAAGTCTATTATTCCTTTTATATCACTTATTACCATGTTATAAACATTATGTAATCATTTAAGTTAATAATGTTCGTTTTGTCGATATTTGGTACTTGAGTCATAAATGGACTTCTTATAATTACATGTTGTTCATGTGGTCAAAGGTTTATTATATCCAGAATTATATTCATGATTTATATATCATATATATCATATATATCCAGTATATACATGTATTTATAATAGTACATAACATTTAGAGGTTAGAAATGAAATGCACCGTTCATGGAGACGGTAAGCCGTACGTACGCATGAACGCTACTTTCATTTCTATTTATTATTTTAATAGAAGTAAAACATAATTATACTTAGTTATATTATAATTACAGTATAATATCATATATAATATCATTAACTCCATCCTTTATACATCCCACATAAGGAATTAATGAATCAAGTCACTTTGAGGGGGCTACAGTCTGCACTTCCTCAAATGATATTATCGTATTTACCCTCTATGGAAACCATAATGGAATAATATAAATGGGAATTAAAGAATAATAAATAAATAATAAACATAATATATATCATATATAAATACAGTTCCATCATAATGGCCACCATGAGAGGTGGTAAGATGTAATTGAACAATCATCGTTTCGTGAGGCATTTGTTTTCCATCCACAGAAACATTATGTTATTTATCCATTAGATGGATGTGTGTGTAAGTGTAGTTCGAATCCTTATTGTAAAACCATCCTAGTATATTGATTATACTATTTTTCTTACAAAAGTAAGAAATAAAAAGAGTTTAGGGGTTGGAGAAGTAAAATAAAAGAAAACAATTTAAGAAAAACCGTTAACTTTAATTTGGGTAACTCCATTTAGTTTGAACCAAAGGACTTCTTAAAGTCCTTCTTCCTAAGGTAAGGCTTCTAAGAGGAGGAGAGGGATTTTGACAGCTTAATTGGGGATAGGTTTTATGAGGCAAATGTATTGAGAGGTGTGAGTAATTGGTTAAAAGTGGTCTCCTTTTATAAGGGGGGAGGGGCTCTTTAGGATAGTGTGAAACTATTATTTTATTATATAATGATATTCAGTTTCTAATGGTCCAAAAATCATTATATTCGAAGATAAAATGAGTCATGGTTGAAATAAAATCATCCAATCAGAATTTGACATGTTTTGGATAATATTTTTATCATTATAATATTATTTATTTAAATCATTTATTAATGTGGTAAATACTGCATCATTATTGTGTCATAAATAATTTAATTTATTTAATGTCTAAAAATTATAAAAAAATACCATGATATAGGAAATCTATTTATCTTTCCAAATAAAATTTATTGTCGAAAATAGGACTTATATAACACCCTATAAAAATTAATTACTAAAAGATTTTTGTTTATGTCATTTTGGCCTTTACTTTAAATTAATTAATCTAAATTGTCATTATCACTTCCAAGTGTATCAAAGGGGTCCCAAAATAGACCCAAAGATGACCATGGTAGTTAATGACTCATAAAATAAGGTTAGGACATGTGGTAAGGTAATAATGAATTATTATAATATTCTTTTAACCTGGAATTACCTTATTTACCTTCAACCGCGGTAAATAAAAGTCAAAAGTTACTATTCACCAAAAATTATTTTCATCTTAATGAACCAAATTTTACTTCCTGATAACAACCATTTATGTTGGATTTTTGAAATTCAATTCAAATAAGTGGTAAAATTTCATTTAAATGAAAAAGGCAGTTTTTTTAACAACGACAAAGTGGCTTCACTATTCATCAAAAATTGAAGTTTTTCATAAAAATATCAAAAATATAGCCTCAGATATATTTGATATTCCAAATTCCAAATTGATTTCCATTTTTAAAAATTCAAAACATAAAAGTGGCATTAATTAAATTAAAAATTAATACCCATAGTTAAAACAAATAGCGTGTTTTGAAGAAACAATAACTATCAAAAGATGGAGAGTTGATTAGGTCCAATTTCAAAGTAAATTTCTTCCAATGAACAAAATTGGATTAAATGGTAAAAATATATTTTAATTTCACTTTAAAACCAATTAATAATATAATCTAACCATATAGATAAATTAGATTAAAAGGCACTTTTGATTTAAAATTCAATATTTTTCACTATTCATTTAAAAATGAACTTTGTCGGAAAAATTCCAAATATTTACACAAATTAAATTTTGATGTCCCCATTCTAAAGAAGGATTTTATTTGGTCATATAGAATGTATTAAAGTGACCAGAACTAGATTTAAACATGGTTCTCCATTAAAAGATGATAAATCGGCCCTTTAATGTAAATTATGCTTAAAATTAGATTTATTCACATTTTAAGACTCTAACATCATATTGTATTTATTTTTGTTCATTAATACCAAAAAAATGGCTAGGAGTTGACTACCATTTAAAATAATTATATTATTTTATTAGTGTGCAATGTAAGATTTCAAAGAAACTCGTTGTTGCGTATCGGGTACGCTATCGAACATAGCAACCCTTTTAAAGTAAATTTAATATTTAATTGAAAAATATTAATAAATATGAAATATGTCTTATTATTTATTTACCTGGGATGTTACATCCTTCCCCCTTTTTTGGAATTGTGTCCTCGTAATTTAAAAAAAGGGCTCAGAAACTTTATTGAAAGTCCCACATCGGAAAAAAAGTCAGTAAAACTATAACTTTAAAAGAAGGAAAGAGAAGCACAAAGGTCGCCTAAGTTAACCCATACTAAGATTCCATGAAAACATGGATATAGAGGAGAAAACAAAGGGTCTTGTTCTGATGGAGAGTGTTAGGAAACATGTTTAGGAGAAAGTTAACCACCAGAAAATCACAAACTTGTGATGTGTTAAATAGTCTTTGATTCCCCAATAGGAAACTTTAACAGACAAGGTTTTTGTTTAAAGTTCCTTTTTGTTGAGGAATTTATTAATTATTCTAACCAAAAACATAAGGAAATATACTTACTTGTCATGTAAACATTTATCATTTAATATATATCTAACACAAACTCATATTTTCTCCAAATGATGAATATTCAGGATGAATTTTTTTCACATTAAGAGTGTTATAACAAACTTCAAGAGAATCAAATAATCCAAAAAAGGTGAACTATATATTTCCCTTTTCTTTAGATATTAACTAAAACTAAAACGTTTTGTACAACATCAGATAATCCCCAAAAAGCATAAACTTTACATAAATAGAAACTACTCTTAATCTCCAAAACTTGTTTTAACGAAACCCAAAGTTCAACAAAGACCATTCAATAAACCTTTTTCCCTCAAATTCTTCAAAAGTAATCCAAACTTTGATTGTTACCAAAATCTCATAAGGATTTAATTAAATAGGCATCCAAGATATATCTTAACATTTATCTCCAAGTAACACCAGTTTCTCATAAAGTCTCATATTGAAAAGTAATTAACCTAATCACGTATTCTCTATGATAGGTTAATCATTTTATTAAATAAATAAAATCATCATGTGTCCATAAAAAAATATAGATTCTTCCAAACTAAAATTTCAAACATTATTCCACAATTGAAATCCCATAGTATTCTATCTTCCTTAGGCATATAGTTTTTCCTCAAAAGATAGAACGTCTTCCACAACAACCTTTTATCACTTAATCACTAAATAATTTTTCAATACTAAGTATATCCATTTAATAAAACATATGTCCCAAAAATCAACTTATTCTTGTTCCATAAAAAAATTCTAGTAAAATTATAAGTCATATTAACCAGGGACTTCAAGTAGGCTAGTGGTAGGTGATGTACCCTTGTCACCCTTCGGTTTTGGGTTCGATTCCTGCAACCTTTCCGGATGCGACGAGTTTTCGCCCATCCTACGGGTTGTCCTTTTTATAAAACTCAAAAATAACCCTAACATGTTTTAACCTCAATGGTTTCCTTATACCTCTCATTTTCATCCAAATTCATTGTGATCTCAACATCTTAATTCTTGATGTATTATTTCACCACCAGATGATAAAATAAAACAATCCCTAAAATGAAGAACATCATACCTTGATCATGGTTTCCATTTGGTTTCATCGTCATTTTGTTCTTGTAGGTAGAAGGTCCATGCATTGCAATAATGATTTAGAGGTCCTTCAAAATCATTTTCTTCCTCCATCCAAATACACTTTGTACAACATGGGTCATATGGGTGTTCACAGAAAAACAGTTTTGGAAAATAATCATGTATGACATATAATTTCAAAACATCTGATAAAACGTGATTTCTATAAAATACTTGAACTGAATTTGAGTTGAAACATTCAATTAACAGTCATTTTAAAATACCATAAGTATGTGCTGGAAACTATATTTTAAAATCAAATATAAATAGGTTGCGCAAGGGTCTCCTTCTTCAGCACCTTTTTTAAAATCAAAATATGCTTCAAAATTTTGTGATAAGGTAAAATATTTGAAAATTCCTTGATAATATTTATCTTTCTTGAAAATATGAGAATATTGTGAAAAATAGGATTTTTATAAATACAACCCATGATCCAAAATGATAACGAGGTATAGTGGAGGTGTTTGATATCTCAAAAAACTACTTGCAAGTGATTTGTATGCTAGAAAACTTTTCACAATCATACGAACATGACTTTGCAATAATTATTGCAAGCATGTCATCAGGAAGAGATAGAAATGTCATTGGAGATCCTCCTACTTCCATTTGTAACTGACTTTCCTTCATCTGAAAAGGTTATAAAACAAGTATTTAACTGAAATAATATACAAAGGAACAAAACATGTGTCTAATAAAAACTCATAATCCCTAAAGTTGTCTAAACCGACCTTTGATACCAACTATAAAGACCCGACCTTAAAACATTACACAATATTGAATTAAACGAATAATTCACATTGAGGATCTTTTTAGGTTTAGAGTTTTAGAAAATTATTCCATAACTAATACATAAAAACATGAATATTAAATGTAGACATTACTACTCAGTGTCAATTTTATCAGAAAATAAAAACTGTTGAAATGAAATATGTCTAGTTCCATGTTTTAGACAGCATGACTTTTCCTTGATCCATTCCTTGACCCTATTCATCTTTAAGTCCTGTGAAAAAACATTTCAAAAAATTGGGATGAGCATAAAAATCTCAGTAAGGGTTATAAAATAAGAAGAGAAAATATTATCCCATCAATAATTACAAATCAATGAAACCAATACGTTTCAATCATAACATACCTTACAAAATCATAAGATTTTTGAATAACACATAGAAATCATAAATCATATAGGTAACATATGGAATTCATAACATACTTACATTATAGCTATCACAGCTACATAGGGAGTCACATTTGGAATACCCATCATAGTATATTCCCTAAATCTCTTAGGAGAACCATTCATGTTTACCTCTGTCACGTTACCCAATACATTGGAGAGCTATCTCGAGCTCACCCGCCCTAGGTTTATCACAGAACCACCTGTATACGTAAACAATTACCAATAACCATAACATAACACATAAAACAAGCATAAAGGAAAGATAACATTTCCACATTCCAATAACAATATATCATATCAAGATATTGAAATAAACAATGCTTTATCAAACCATTTTCATAACCATTTAAAACATTTAATAAATATATTTTTGAATCAAAGTGTCCCATACCACTTTGATGATTTTAAAATAATTATAATTTTAAAACATTATTTTCCATATAAATAAATATTAAAACCCATTTTGAAAACCTGGACATTAATGAAAAATATTTAGAAGAATAATTCTTTAAAACATTTAAAACGATATTTTAGTTAAAGAGTTTTTAACAAAATGAGAGATGCTTGAATACAAATAATTGAGAAATAAAATTTAATCATAAAATTATAATATCATGATAATAAAAGGATTCATGATATAATATGTCAAAGTAGAGTATATACACCATATAAGAGTGAATTGGTGCATAAAAATAATGAAGTCTCAATGTAATGTAAATCGAGACACAATCCCTTATAAAGACGGTATCCTTAGATTAAGGATAAATCAATGACATAATTTATGTGTGAAAAATATAAATACACCCAATATATGTTTATGTTAAGCGTAAAATAATAAGAGGTCATTCACACATATTTATAGCACGACATAATCAACAAGTATAAGTTTAACCCAATGAATTGATATTGGGTTAAGAAGTCCCTTTACAAAAATTTGACAGCCTAACAGCATCAGTTTAAAATTAGGAAATTGATTTTATGAGATAAAAAAGGTTATCTCATCACATGGAAATAAAATTTACATCAATAAGGTTATAGAAGAACATATCCCAACATAATAATATGTAAATTAAAAGACATAACAAAACGAAGTCTTTTAAAAAGAGGAGGGTGAAAGGTTCCCTTACTGATTTGGTAAATTTCGAAACATACACCACATGAAAGAAGGATCATAAAATGAAGATGTAATTACACATAAATCAAAGTTTATTACACGGGGAATACATTCATGGTCAGTACATACACCACATGCAATAAATAAGTGGCGAACAATGGAAATCTCATGGATTTAAAAGTGAGATAAGAAATCCCTTATAAAAATTTGGCAGCCTAACGACGCCACATACAAATTATTAAAATGAATTTATGAGAGTAATAATGGGTCTCTAATCATATGAAAATACAAATTAAGGTATGGTGAATATAAAATAACATCCTCCAACATAATAACATGAATCATAAATGAAATGACATAAAAGAGAGTAATTGAAAAGAAAGATAGAGGACGGATCCCTTACCTCGTGTCTGACTTGACTTGATCGTTCTTTAATATCATGAATAAGAAACTAAAGTTAATTTATACTTGCTTAAGAACCTTTTTAATGTTTATTATTCCTTTTATATCACTTATTACCATGTTATCAATATTATGTAATCATTTAAGTTAATAATGTTCGTTTTGTCGATATTTGGTACTTGAGTCAAAAATGGACTTCTTATAATTACATGTTGTTCATGTGTTCAAAGGATCATTATATAGAGAATGATATTAATGATTTATATATCATATATATCCAGTATATACATGTATTTATAAAAGTTCATAACATTTAGAGGTTAGAAATGAAATGCACCGTTCATGGAGACGGTAAGTCGTACGTACGCATGAACTCTACTTTCATTTCTATTTCTTATTTTAATGGAAATAAAACATAATTATACATAGGTATATTATAATTCCAGTATAATATCATATATAATATCATTAAATACATCCTTTATACATCCCACATAAGGCATTAACGAATCAAATCACTTTGAGGGGGCGGTAGTCCGCACTTCCTCAAATGAGATTATCATATTTACCCACTATGGAAACCATAATGGAATAATATAAATGGGAAGTACAGAATCATAAGAAAATCATAAAAATAATATATATCAAATAAAAATACAGTTCCATCATAATGGCCACCATGAGAGGCGGTAAGATGTAATTGAACAATCATCGTTTCGTGAGGCGTTAGTTTTCCATCCACAGAAACATTATGTTCATTATCCATTAGATGGAGGTGTGTGTAAGTGTAGTTAGAATACTTCTTATAACAAAATACTAGTATATTTATGATACTGTTGTTGTTACAAAATAATGAAATAAAAAGAGTTTAGGGTTTGGAGAAGTAAAATAAAAGAAAACAATATAAGAGAAACCGTTACATTTAATTTGGGTAACTCCCTTTGGTTTGAACCAAATGACTTCTTGAAGTGACTTATGCCTAAGGTAAGGCATCTAAGAAGAGGAGAGGGATTTTTATAGCTTAATTGGGCCGAGGTTGGACGAGCCAAATGGCTTGAGAGGTGTTAGTAATTGGTTAGAAGTGGTCTCCTTTTAAAAGGGGGAGGAGGGGCTCCTTAGAAAAGTGTGAAACTATTATTTTATTATATAATGATATTCGGTTCAAAATGGTCCAAAAATCATCATATTCGAAGATAAGATGAGTCATGGTCGAAATAAAATCATCCAATCAGAATTTGACATGTTTTGGATAATATTTTAATCATTATAATCTTATTTATTTAAATCATTTAGTAATGAGGTAAATACTGCATCATTATTGTGTCATAAATAATTTAATTTAGTTAATGTCTAAAAATGATAAAAAAATACCATGATATAGGAAAACTTTTTATCTTTTAAAATAATATTTATGGTCGAAAATAGGACTTATATAACACCATATAAAAATTAATTACTAAAAGATTTTTTTTATGTCATTCTGGCCTTTACTTTAAATTAAGTAATCTAAATTGTCATTATCACTTCCAAGTGGATCAAAGGGGTCCTAAAATATACCCAAAGATGACCATGGTCGTTAATGACTCAAAAAATAATGTTAGGATAACTGTTAAGGTAATTTTGAATTATTATAATATTCATTTAACCTTGAATTACCTTATTTACCTTTAACCGCGGTAAATAAAAGTCAAAAGTCACTATTCACCAAAAATTATTTTCATCTCAATGAACTACATTTTACTACATTATAACAACCATGTATGTTTTATTTTTTAATTTAAATTCACAAGAGTGGTAAAATTTCATTTAAATGAAAAAGTCGGTTTTTTTAACTACCACTAAGTGGCTTCACTATTCATCAAAAATTGATGTTTTTCAGAAAATATCAAAAATTCAGCCTAAGCTATATTTGATATTATGAATTCAAAAAATATTTCCATTTTCCAAAATTCAAAACATTAAAGTGGAATTAATTAATTTAAAAATTAATTCCCGTTTTTAAAACAAATAGGTTGTTTTTAAGAAACAATAACTATCAAAGATGGACAGGTGATTAAGTCCAATTTCTAAGGAAATTTCTTCCAATGACCAACATTGGATTAAATGGTAAAAATATATTTTAATTTAACATTAAGAACAATTAATAAGACAATATAACCATATAAATAAATTAGATTAAAAGGCACTTTTGAATTAAAATACAATATTTTTCACTATTCATTTAAAAATGAACTTTGTCGGAAAAATTCCAAAAAATTAGACAAAGTAAATTTTGATGTCCCCATTCTAAAGAAAGATTTTATTTGGTCATATAGAATGTATTAAAGTTACCAAAAGTATATTTAAAAATGGTTCACCGTTAAAAGATGATAAATCGGTCTTTTAATGTAAATTATGCTTAAAATTAGGTTTATTCACATTTTAAGCCTCTAACATCATATTGTATTTAGTTTTGTTCATTCCTACCAATACAATGGCTAGGAGTTGACTACCTTTTAAAATAATAATATTATATTATTAGTGTGCAATGTAAGATTTCAAAGAGACTCATTGTTGTGTATCAGGTACGCTATCAACATAACAACCCTTTTAAAGTAAAATTAATATTTAATTAAAAAATATTAAAAAATATGAAATATGTCTTATTCTCTATTTAGCTGGGATGTTACAGTAATAACCTAAAAAATTATAAAATATATATTCATTATATTCATGAATTTTATTGTTATATTAATTTTAGTATCATTATGATATATATATATATATAATAAAATAAATAAATGTATTAAAATATTTCCAAATATGTTTTTCTATAAAAGATTAATTTTAAAATTCTATAATTTTAATTAGTTAAAACAAATTTATTTTTTTAATTGAGTCTATAAAAATAATTTTCTTATTAATTATTGATATATTTTTTGAAAAGATTTATATTTTAATGAATTGATAAAAATATTTTTTTAATAAAGATATTTTAATTTAATGTAATTATGAAGTAAAAGTAAATATTTGTTATATATTTATACTTTACTAGATAATTTTTATATAAAATAATAAAAAAAATTATAATTTTACACTAAAATATAATATAAAAACATTTTATAATTAAAAAAACATTTTTTGAGAAAAAAGTATTCCATCACTTTTCTGATTAAGATTAAATTAAATTAAGAATGTTATATATTTTTTATAATGAATAATGGAATAAATATTTTTATTAAGTGGGTAATAGTTTTGAAAATTGGCCCCTTTTATTTTTTATTCAATATGAATAGTAACTTTTGTATTTTTTGTTACCAAAATAATGGGTAAATAGAATAATTAATGATAAAAAAATTAGAATGACTAAAAAATGAACCTAACACTATCCATAATTCGGTGGAATTATTCAGTTTCATTCATAATCATCCAACATTCAATTTTATGAACTTTTTATATTTTCATCTTACTATGAACTTTATAATATTTTATATAAAAAGAGTAAAAAATGCCACACACTTTCTTTTAAAAAACGTTATATTTTTAACCTGGGGATAAAACCCATATATGTTCTATTTTAAAGAGTCATTCAACGGTAGATGATTAATATTCATCATGATAATTAATTTTTAATTTTTATATAAAAAATATTTACAGAAATGTTTAAACAAAATTAAGGTAGTAATTATTCACTAATAGGAAAAAAATAAATTATATTAATAATATTAAATGTCGCGTAATATGAAATAATTATTTTGGTGCATGAATTTTGTGGATAAATATAACCTATAGGGGGTTTATTAAATGTTTTTTTGGTTAATTTCATTTTTTCCTTAATGTTATTAATTTAAGAAGTAAGAGAATAATATTAAAATTGACCTTATTGATATTTTCTGAAAATAACAATTTATTAAATTAAATTATAAAATACTATCTCCATACAAGTGAATAGGATATGGATTAAAATATCAACCAAGGACAATTTATAGGAATTTATTCAACTTATAGTCCTTATCATGAACCACAATGTCTAAAAAACCTTATATTCATGGTAAGTGTGAAAAGGGTTTTCAACGGGTTAAAACATGATGATAATGGTTAACATATAGTCAAAACTTGTCCAAATATAATTGTATAAGTTTATTTTGACTTATAATAATTTATATTCGAATACAATCATATTAGGGACATTTTTATATCAATATTAGTTTATATTGTCTTTATATTTTATTAGATTCCCTAATTTCTACTCCCCTCTCTTATAAAAGGGAACCTCTTTTCTCATTTCACACCAACAAAAAAACATTTTGTTAAAAAATTAACTAACCAAATAGCTTCATAAAATCAATAAACACCTTATAGAGGTATTATTTTTGAAAAATAGTTACCCTATTGGTCTTAAGGTGTAAATAAAATGAGGTTGTCCGAAGAATAGGTATGATACTTATGTGAGAAACTTATTTTTATTTGTTTATCCACCACCTTAAAATATTCCCCCATCATTATAATATAACATCCTCAATATTTCAAATATTTCAAATATATTATTATTTTAATGTAAAAACATATATCCCTATCCAAACTCAGCCAAGTGGTAAAGGAACTCATCATTCATGTGTACGATGGACTACCGCCTCGCCAATAGAGGATTTTTGTTTTCCTTAACCACATCTCAGGGATGGTTGTAATGATTTCATTATGGTTTTTATATGATATTAATGATATATTTACCATTTTGGAAATATAATATATCATTTACATTATTAACATTCCATTCACTAAAGGATGATATGGTCATTCAAGCGTACATGTGGATTACCACATACACAAAGTGACGTGATTTTTTTTCATCACCACATCACATAGATGATATATATAAGTATTTTTAAATATATATAATATTTAATTTATAATATATGTATCCTTTTATAAATATTAAACAATACTTACACTCATTTTATAATGATCATAGATAAATGGATATGCTTCTCATTGGTACATATGGCTGAAAAAATATTAAGTAGATCCTCCAAAAGGGTATAGAAAAATGTGTACTATTATGCTGAATAATTGTTCACAAAATTGAATATTATGTTAAAACACAATATTCATTTTCACATTGATTACCCAATGAAAATATATTCCACAACCACATCAAATTACTTGTTTCCAATAAGGGTTTCATTTCTTGGAAAAACACACAATCTTTTATTTATTAAATTTAAAAATATTTTTTATTTTTGATACATTAAAAAATGTATTAAATTAATGGAAATTTAATTTTTTATATATAAAATTTGTGTTAATTCGATTTAATTACATGCATGATGAAATTAAAATATTTTTTATAATTGAAAATGAATGAGGTGGAACAAGAACCCATTTATCAGTATAATATCTACATTGTATGAAGGATATAATGAGAGAGGATAAGTAGTCAGAGTAGAAAATGTTAAATAGGAGATAATAAAAAGAATCTAAAATAAAGAATATATGTGTAAACTAAATTATAAAAAAAAAGTTTAATTAAAAATGAAATAGAATGATTAGAATCCCATATCTTTTCTATGTATCGTCATAAATCACGGGAGGATTCCATAATACCATAAGAATGATATGGGAGGGATTTGGATCAAGAAACATAAGATTAATTATTGATCAATGCATTTGATGTTTAGTGGTAGGAATTAATTGGTGGGAGTGAGCCCCTTTTATGAGTTAATATGATGGGATTTTTCATGGAAACTAATGTTAGGTAAGGGGTAATAATGGAATCATATACATGTTTTGTTGGTAATGTGAGTTATGTGATTAAACTGGATAAGGGATATATAAAACTTTTGTTTATGAATCTAATACCTAAAATGAATTTATTGAATGTTTATGTGTCCTTTTAATAAATAAAAATTTGAGATACATCATTGACTTATATTTATCCTTATAAATATTTGATAAAAATTAAGCATGGTGATTATTTTATTTATAATAATAAAATATAAGAAATTATACTAAAATTTGAAATTCATTTTATTAATTTAGAGCCCATTTAATCTAATTCAATATCTATATAATATAATACCATCATCTAAATTGAAAATTAATATATATATATATATATAATAAAAAATGTTTCTATAAAAAATGTTTTTTTAAATTAAGTGTTTTTATACTTATTTTCAATTATTTATTAATAGAATGAATTTTTATATATTTATTTATATGTTTAATCATCGCAGTTGAGTTATACATTAAAATATAATGGTAAAATTTATTTAGATAAAATTTATGTAAGTCTCATAAAATGAAACTAGTGCATAAATGATTTTAAACGTCAGTTTTTTACATCGGTTAATAGCCATCTTTATTTAAGGAATCATTGTAATTATTTTTTAAAAGTGGATTACAAAATGAAAAATTCTAATGAATAATGGAATAATTTTTTTATGTATGTTATTTAATAACTGATGTAAAATATGTTATACCAAGTTAGTTATATAGGAATCGACACTCAAAAAAAAAGACCCTGAAGCCTTTGTTAAGTCGGTTATTTAATAACAGATCTATCAAACACTCTTACACATCGGTTATATAAAAAATTGACATTATATCCATTGGGATGAAATGTATTTTACATTGGTTATGAAATTACTGACGTAAAAAATCATATACCACATCGGTTATATACAAACCTATCTAATAAGGCTTTAGGAAGAAGCCTTTTTTATGACATTTATAAAATAACCACTGTAAAAACATATACCATGTTTTTTATGTAAAAACCTGATATGTAAAACAACAAAAAGAGATTTGTTACATCATTTATAAAATAACAGACGTAATTTTTTTAATTTTATTTTCATTTTACCCTTCCTCCCCAATACTGACCAAACCAAAAAACAAAAAGAAAGAGAAAAAAATAGAAACCACTAGAAAAATGACTATAAAATAAAAAATAACAATCAAAACATTTAAAACTACAATATTAACTAAAAAACCTAAACTCAACTAAAAAAACTATAAAATACACATTTGTAAGTACAATAATAAAAATTACAATATTCACTACAAACTACCAATATCCAACAAAACATATAAAATTATTTGGTCATTCAACTTGTATGTATGTTATATATACTTCACTATATGGGTGAGAGTCAGAAAAAAAACTAAAAATAAAAAATGAATGTATTTAAAATGTACAATTAATAAAAAAATTAAATATTAAGAATAGATTATAAAGAAATTCAACCTATTTGAACATCGTAAAAGTTGAAATTGTAATTATTGCTTAAAAAATATTAAAAAATAGTATCCAAATTCTTTAACACCTTTTTTTTTATGAAAAATATTTTTAAATGAATTTTTAAATTCATAATAACATTTTAATGTAATATATCAAAAATTTACTAATTATAAATGTAAATTCACCTTTACTTTCACATATTTGATATAGGAATTATTTTTCTTTCAATATAAATCGCATACCCTATTATAAAAAATATGAATTAAATAAATTTATATTTTATTATAATATAAAAAACTATATATAAATTAAAACATATAGTTCCATCTAGTTTATATAATTTTATTGCACATTACCATGGATAGAGAATATCCAGAAAAGTGACTTCTTTAAAAAAAAAAGCTATCAACCAATGGTCACATATATAAAAAAATTATTTTAGTGGTTATTATGTTAAAAGGTAAATTACACTCTATGATAAATATGTATCATACAATTCTACAAAATTAAATATCCACCACTACATAATTATATTCTATTCAAATCATTAAATAATATAAAATGTTCTTTCGTCTTCAATCATTGTTCATTCTTAAGGTGACATTAAATATTGGGGGCTCAATCCATACACATCTGTCTTTTCATTATAATCTTACATTTTTTAATGATACCTAATACAAAATCGACATAAGTTTAAATATTTAATAAATTTAACAAAGGTAAACATTTATGTTAATACTTAAATTGAAAAACCATTAATCATGTTTATGCCCAACTTACCTCTAGTTAAATGTTCCATGATATTATTTTCCAAAATTCCCATAGTTATTGCATTCCCACATAAATTAGATTTTATTTTAATAGTATAAAAACCCATAAAAAAATTAAATATCTTGACAATCTATCAAGACTACTAGAACCGGTATCTGATGTCATGTCCCTTTTTCTTTGTTTTTTGATATATAATATTTTTTTTACATTTAAAGTATTCTTATAAATTAATATATAAATATATTAAGTTTCAAATTTAAAAAAAAATTCATCCAAAAAATGAAATAAAAGATAAAATATACTCATACCTCTAGGGTAATATGTCACTGATGTCTAGATGGTCAAACTAAAAAGTGGACAATACTTGTTTGAACTGTTATCACCTCATCTATATGTAATGGTACTCAAGGCGATATATCTATAATATCCTATACAAGGATTATATGTTTCTCTATCTCTATCTATGGATGATTAATGGAATGTCTAATATAATATATCATCCCATATGCAACAAAATGATATGAATTATTAACATTTAACTCACAGTAACTAAGATTCAATGGAGGAGGGGTATAGGAGTAGGATATAAATGGGTTCTATTGGGAGATGTGTAAGTGTGGGAGATATATTATAGAATTGTATTTTCATGTTTGTAAACATGTACTGTATGAAAATTATGATCTATTCATCCATTATCACATTAATATTTTCAACTTCAGCCTCCAAAGATTCATTTTTTATAAATTCCTTCCATTTTATAAGTTCAAGAAAGTTGTGACACTTTTCTCACATATATAACTGATGGGTATCCTCATACATGACCTGGGAGTTTAGGCTTTCCTAATGATGAAGATAAAGTATCCTACCTCCCCTAACCAACAAATACCTCCCGTGTTCTCTGATCCTCAAAATAATACTACATGGATTATTTGAAAAATTCTATAATGTTTCAAAATATATGAAAAATTGAACTAACTTAAATAATGTTTTAAAATAATATTCTTAGAATCCTCTGAGCTATAATGCTCGATTCTTCCATAAGATATTTTCCTTTTTCACATCTGATCCCTATTCCAATTTTCATATCTATCTGAGGGTATGGTGGGGGAACCTCCCCAGAGCATGAAGACTCAGCACTTAGATTTTGTAAAATTTCAGCCATCATTTATTCTTCCAAAAAGTGTACCCTCCCCGAGATAAAATATTAGGGTATACATTTATAAATTGGATCACCAGATAATATCTCCTCGATTTGGGTATATTAAGAATAATATATCATTAAGAAACCATTAATAATAAAATTATAATATAAGAAACATCTAGAAGATTACATTATAGTTATCAAAAATTATTCTTATCATCTAATATAGACAAATATTTTCCATGTGTCTTCATCTATACAAGAATATATGTTACATGGATTGTGATTTTACCTATTCCAAAAAATGAAATCAGATGTGAGGGTTGACGTTAAATTCATCTATCTTCTAGAATCCATTGATAAACAATTTCTTATGACTCCTATAGTGTCAGGTAATCAAATTTCATCTAATAAGATGGTGGAAAATATATATTACTATTTACATATTCAAATAAGTAAAAAAATAAAAAAAGAGATTACCAAAATGGTCTCCCACAATTAAGATAGTTTTTCTTTGTCAACACTTATCAAATCATTAAACAAAATACTAACTTTTACCTTAATGTGAACTGATACAAAACATTGGAATTGTTATGCATTAATACCTATTGAAATTTAATTATCATTAATGTTTACCACTATCTTCTAGTCATATCTACAAGAAACTAATAATTTTTTAAAATGGGTGCAACCATTTTTACGAGCCATCAAACACTTCTAAACCTCTTGGAAGAATATGAATCTTATAAACCAAGTTTGATATCATCAAGAGTAGATTGGGAATGTTTCTCCCTAGAGGTATGATCATGATGCTCCACTTCAGAAGTATGTGTTTGATCAATTGATTTATTTATCATTATCCTTAAAATATATGATAAAACAATTAGTACATAAATATATAAATTCAACTATTACAATACTAATATAAATCAAAAATCAAAAATTATAAATATAAGTATACTAAATAGAATATTATTCATATTTTTTATAGTTAACTAAAATGATAGAAAAAGTAATGATAAATTAAATTTCATGTAAATTAACAAAATAAAATTCAAAATTAGTGTAGACAGATTTAAAATGTTCAAACCAAATAATTCATTTTTATACAAAAAATAAAATTTTTTAGTATACTATTATAAAATATTTTTGTTTTTATTTATCCTATTAGATTTAAAATAATTGTATTTTAAGAAATCAATAAAAATATAATTTATGTAATATTAAACATTGAAAATTAAATATATCTAAACTAATATAAAAAATTAATTAATTATTTTAATACATGTATTAATAATAAAAAAAGTTAACATATAAAACATTTTATAAGATTAATAAAAGTAAATGAGAAATAGAAATATGTTACCTATAATATTAGAAATGTACTGAAAGATTTTTTTCCACAATTCCTTCATCTTGATCGTTCTTTATGACACAAACGATGTTAATGATACTGTCATTGTTATTATCTATTAATGTTTCCATGGATGTAGGGATCTCAAATAAATCAGCATCTTAATAAATTTGATCATCACCAACATGTTGTTTTCTTGTAAAACAATAGACTACTTCATATAGTATTGATCATGAATATAGTAATTTTTTTCATTTGTTTCCATTAAAAAACAATCAGTTGTTTCATAGAATCTATTCAGATTTACAAGTGTCATTTTAAATTCATCATTTCTGACACTCTTGTTACTAATAAACCATTTATAGTTATAAAATGAAAATTTGAATTTCAATGTAACCAACCTCAAATATTTCTCTAATGGATACATAATATGAACAAAATGCATAAATTGTATTTTTATCTTTTGAACTTAAAAAATGCATTGCTTCTTCAAACACCGATAAACAACTATTCTAAACTACACTTCTATTGTTCTGATCTTTCATATGAAATGTATATCTATTAATGTCATACCCATAACATGTTATCACATTTAAAATTGGACCACCCAATAACTAAGTTAATTATTCTGATGCATATGATCTACAAAACATGGTCTTTTTAAACCATGGAAAAAATATTTTGATTTTCTCAATAAAAAACACACTTTTCATTCTTCTTTGGATGTCATTATTTCAACACATTAATATGAAATTTTATATAAGGTTGATCATAATATTAGTTATTCAAGACGTAAAATGTAACTTCTTTATTTGTGCAGTTGACAATGATTTGACTTTAATTCCAAAGACCCACTTTCCTCAATAATTAACTCATTTAAGGTGAGATAGAGGGAAACCAATATGCTCAACCGTAGAGAAGTAGCTCATACAAAACTCCTCAAACTCATCAAAAAATTATCTTTCAAAAATAGATGATTCAGGTTGATATGTATTCTTAAAATAAACCTTTAATATCTCTATAAACCTTTCCAAAGGATACATTAAACCTAGATATATTGGTCCTAAAATCTTGATTTATTGAACCAAGTTAACCAATAAATTCAACATTATATCAAAAAAGTGATGCAAGAAAATAAATTTTTAATTGAAAAAGTATATAAACTGATTCATTTGAAAAAAAATCCCCAATGCATCTAGATCTATTTCCTTATTGAAAATTGAATTTAAAAAATAACACACCTTCATGATAGTCTTTCTGACAGGGATGGGAAATATTTCACACAATGCAACTGGTAGAATATGTTTCATCATGATGTGACAATCATGATATTTCATACTGGTCCACTTCAAATCATTTAAATAGACACAAATTTTTACATTTTAAGAACAACCCTATGAAACTTTTATATCAGAAATACACTAAAAAAGCAAATATTATCCCCCCTTGGAAAATGTATGACAAGCTGGGGGAAGAAATTTTTTTCATCCATGAGGAGTGGGAGATAACTCTAAACGTATTCCCATTGACAGTAAGTCTAATATTGCATTCAACCCATCTTTAATATTTCTATTAATATCTAATGATGTTCCAATATAGTTGTCATATATATTCATCTCTACTTTCGTGACCTTAATGTTATGTTTCATTTGATTGTGACACCCCAAACATATTTCTTATGTAATAACAATATTTTATGGTTTTAATTCATTTAATTTTCATTCTATCAAGAAAAGTTTTCAAAATAAATACAAGGATTTTTATATTTAATTAAACCCTGAAATGATTACATTGCTTCAAGGACAAGAGAATACATGTAACCAAAAATACATACTAAGAGACCTATTAATATTACAAAGAGACCGACCAATACAACAAAAAGCCCAAGAAAATATTAGGGGTCCTTCATATCTGTCACAATGAACATTAGTATAGACAGAACCATAGCGACTATGAAAATCATTAGAGGAATGATGACCACCATATTTTCCAATATGTTTTGAAGATGGAACACCATAATCATGATTTTATAAGGCCTTAAAGGCAATCCAACCATTTCCTCCTTTAGGTGACCTTTGAGTCTTTAACAGCTATAAGACCTTACAGTTGTTGTGAATTTTAGTGTTTTAATTTAAATTATCTAGGTATAATAAATTTTCCTAGTGTTTAATTTATTAATTGAAGTTATATATTAAACATGTTGTAATACACATTTTTTATTTATTTTAGAAGGATAATGATTTAATGATTAAAATGGGTTTGAATTGTTACCATTGTGTTTTGAAATAAATTCAAGGGGAAGTACAAATTTGATACTACTTGGTTTCAGTACAAAGAAATATATTTTTGTAGTTTGAAACTTTACTTTGGGAAAATGAAATTAATTAATATGATTTTATTTAGTATTTTACCTTTACTTAATTAATTAGGTGTTTAAGTGCTTCAAATGTTTCAAATTTTTTCATCCATGGATGAATAAAAACAATGTTTTAATTAAAATTATGTTTAGATTTTATATATATAATTTGTTTGGATTTATTTTATGATACATTGTACCTTTATTTTTAAACTTTATTTTTTTAAAACTGAAATTCTTATAAACTAAGGAAAATAATGGTTTTTGGATTTTGTTTAGTCATAATAAATAATTTGTATTCTCTATTTGAGGGCGCCTATATATGTTTATGAAACCCTATTTTTTATGTTTAATAAAAATGAATTTTTACTTTGCAAAAATTAGGTGAGTTCCCCAACTAGTCGAGGGTGACCTAGAAGGCTAATCCACTCAAGGCCTTGGTGGGGCATCTCACTCACATCTCTTGGAAAATGGACAAGGGCTGTTCATACATAGTTCATTCTAAGACGCATGCACAAGAGTGTATATTAGGCCTTAAGAGTGTAGTATCTTGCATGTGCAAGGGTGGCAGAGCATGCCACTGTGTGGGGCGGGGTGGTGGAAGGTGTGGGCATAGTAGGGAACCCACATAAACCCAGTACAGGGCAGTACCAGAGAGGAGGAGGGGGATTTATGGGCTATTACAAGACCTTTAGGTTTATAATGTCGGACAGTAGCGCATACCACTTCAATGTGGGATTCTCTTTTTTGTGGTAATCAGATCTAGACTATCTGATCTTGTCGCGCGAGATCTTATCCATCCAATTGGTTTAGCGATCGAATCCTCATAGTCATGGCTTTCACACCGCATTTTTATCAGCCATCCAATACAATTTGGATCTAATGTTGTCCATTAATCCACTTTAAAATATGTGTCAGGTCGTATCCATCTAATCTAGTAGATATTTAATATCTACTGATCATCTTGTTTATATACCACAAATTCACCTCAACCACTAGATCATTTTGGTTCAATGGTGATCGTTCATCTGTTTTTAAATCTTTGAATCATTCATATCTTTCTAATATCATCTAGATTGATCACATTCATTTATCCTTTCTCACACCCTCTCCATTTTCCTTCTTCTTCTTCTTTCTCCAGCTTCACACCTTACCAGTAGCTCTCGCTACTTTCTTCATTTATTCTACACATGTGACCTCGAGTGGACCTCCTTTCCCTTATTTTCTACAAGACCAAACAAACATGGTATTATTTTAAACCAAGGTTCCTCATATCCTATGCAAGTTTCCTTAAATATATATTATATATGGTCTATATATATAAAACTTGTTTTTAACTCGAACCCTACGAGTGGTCTTCCTCTCCAACACCTCCATCATGATCCTATTGACCTCTTCCCCTTCTTTGAACCAGGTAAGGTTCCAACGATTTCATTTCGTTGTTTTTTTCATGTATCTTATATATATATATATATACACATGTATATATATACAGTTGATTTTTTATAACCTTAGGATTTCCTTGAATTATCTTATAAAAATGATTTCCTTTTTTGAAAAATATTTTTGTTTTGAAATTCAGGATTGGGTTTTATGTTTTCTCATAAACTTGGTTTCACTACATATATACACATATGTATATATGTTTTCTTTATAAAAACATATCTATTTATCTAATTAAGGAAAGAATAACTCATACTCTAAATGAAATTCATAACCAATAGAAACCATTTTTGGTTTAGAGGTGTATTAAGTTGATGAAATTATAAATACATATTTATTCATACTTATATATACATATATATATTTATGAAACAATACCCTATTTTTTACACTATGGATGTTAATATTGAACTTTGGTTTAATTTATGTTTTTATTATTCATAAATTATGTATGGGATTCTTAATATTTGATGAAACACCCTTAAGTATATACGGTGATATGTATATATTTATATTATATATATTTAATATAGTATCACATTCTTAGATCACAATGGATTGACAAAATATTATAACAAGTGTTTTAATGTGTGAAAATATTTCGAGAATTAACTTGGTATTATTTTAGTAATACAAACCTTTATTTATCACTTTATGTGTATATAGATTTCACACTTATTTTCACAAGTCTAGATGGTATTGGTTAGAAAGTGGGGGGTTGATTTTCATGCATTTCAATCTATAAAATTGTGTTTAAATAGTTCTGATCACCCTTGTAGTATGTTTATACATAAACAACATAATGGGTGTTTAAACAACCATGTGTTTAATACCACACATGGAATATTTTGTTTACCATTAAATTAATTATGTAGTCAATCCATGGTGAATTAAAATTATGAAATTAGGAATATAATATGTTTACTTTCATAATAATGATTTTGGAATTTCGTGGTTATGATTTTCTTGGAAAAAAACATTATTTATGAGAATTAGTTATTAATACATATTCTATAATCTACCTACCATACTTTTCATTTATTACATTTACATAACCATGAAGTTGTTCGTTTTTTTGTTGACACTTAATGCCTGATTCACTATGTATATATAAATTCCAAAGAATATAATTAAACTCTTATGCCCATTTAAGAAATTAAGAACTGGATTATTCAAATTGGTATGGGATACTTTGAATAATGTGAAATGAGAAATTAAATATTTCATTTAATATGTAACACTTTGAATAATGAGTAATGAGTAATTTAATAAGTCAAAGTGGCCTAAGACACATTGATTTAATTAAATGAGTAATGCATTGGACTTAGTATGTGACGGGTGGCTCCCGCTATAGCCCCTCGATGCATTGGTAGGTCTCATGAGTCAAATAGACGTGAAATTGTCTGAGGCTTTTCCCAATTTTTTAATAATGCTCTTGGCACGAGGCCTTGACAGAGAGTTTATGGTCTTGGCATGAGGCATTTACACATTCCTACATATGTACTTCCCTCATTATGTTTATGATATTTAGTTAACTCATTGAATATTCAACTAGTATAATATACTTGGCTTAGAGCCTATACAATTTAGAATTAGAAGAAGTCA
Source organism: Viscum album (assembly GCA_963277665.1). Classification (NCBI taxonomy): domain Eukaryota; kingdom Viridiplantae; phylum Streptophyta; class Magnoliopsida; order Santalales; family Viscaceae; genus Viscum; species Viscum album. Next base: position 471,024,896 of record OY728141.1, on the reverse strand, counting down.
ATGCTTATGAAATAATGTTTATTTAGTACTCATAGATTTATCAGCCAATTTATGATTCACAGTTATTAAGGGAAGAGGTTAATGTTATTTATCTTATGTGAAACTCTGATCATATATTAAATTCATTTGAAAATTATGTAATTGAACTTTCTCATGTTACACTTATTATAGTAGAATAAATATTTATTTATATGTTTCACACCATATATTTTGTATAAGTACACTTAGGACTGGATCATGTTTCCTTGTAAATCTGTGAAAATTCCTCGAAATGTTCACTTGTACTTCTTGAAAAAAAATGTTATGTTCTGCTTCATGAGTTGCAAGATTTTTTAAGAAAATTTATTATGAAAAATTATAAAAGAATGATTTCAAATGGTTTTATTTGAAATATTATCTTATTTTAAAAAACCCCTTACTGGGCATTGGTATTCTCACCCAACATTTCAATATGTTTTCTTTTGTAAGTTTCATAGATTTGAGTTAAACTAATTAGAGACTACTTTATGAAGTCTTTTATACTATGTATTGAAGGAATTTTAATATTTTATCTGGTTCTCTAGGGGTTAAACTGAAATGATCCTTTTTAGTGGAACATGATGTATAATTGTATAGCTTTTGTTTTATAAAAAAAATACACACCATGTTTTATTGAAACTGCACCAGCTCCACGGCAGTCTGGGGCAGAGAAGTGACATTGATGATATCTCCAATATGGTATATGAAAAACTATTAATTATTTCTTCCAAATTCAAATATAATTCCTTGTTTTTTCTATCTTTCTAAATGTCACATCAAGGGTTTTAACCCTCTCAAATTATTGATCGTGGATAAAGGTTTTAAAGGGATATTATGTTCTTGTGATCCATTGAATGCAATTTTTAGTATTCTATAATATTGATACCTAGAAAGAAACATTTTACAAACAATGTATATTGTTCATGTCACATGATGTAATTTATAATATAATGCATGTTGATCGCAAATTGGACACACTTTATGCCCATTAACACTATATCCAGAAAAATTACCATACACTGGGAATTCATTTATAGAGAACATAATAATTTCATAAATTTGAAAAAAATCCATTTTATAAGAATCATACCCCTTAATACCATCATCCCAAAAGAGTTTAAAATCATCAATCAATGGTGATAATAAAACATATATATAGTTTTTGAGTTGATTTGGTCGAGATATCATTAAACTCAACATGGAATACATGTGCTTCATAAACAATTCAGGATATAGTTAGTAAATTAATAATAAAATATTTCATGAAATATGTGTTCCACTAAGGTTTTAACATGGATTCATTCTATCTATTTATAGTTTAAGTCTAAGATTATTAACTTCTCTGCCGAATGTAGGAAAATTGTGATTAATTTCCTTCCACCGTGGAAAATCATCTGAATAATGTATTTTTCTATCACATATCCACTCATAAGGAAGCCATCATATCCTTTTTGTATCATGTGAATTTGAAAATAAATGTTTAAAATTAGAAATTATAGGAAGATACCAAAGTACCTTGGCAGGGGTCTCTGTAACCTCTAAATTAACCTGGGATTTTTTGTTCAATTTTTACCGTGATGTCCCACATTTAGGACACTCTAATAGAAATTCATATTCCTTCTTATATATCACACAGTATGTCCCAAAAAAAATTGTACCCTAGTCTCATCAATCATTGTATATTTTTCTCTTTATAATTTGAATTAATATGATCATTGTGTTTAGGAATAATTTATTTTAATAATTATTCCAAATCAGATAAAATATTGTCACTCCAAAAATGTTTTTCCATCAAGTTAATCAATCAAAACACCAATGATAAAACCTTAAAATCTGTACATCCAGGGTACAATAGTTTATCATCCTCATCATATATAAACTCAATTTTCAGTTCTTTCTCAATTTCCTCTACTTAAATATCATGAATAATTTCATTAATATCATCAGAGTTACCATATTGAAAAGCATCATCATCAATATATCTGAAATTATTCCTAGCTTACTTATTCCAAATACAATGGTTGTAATTGGATTAATACAATTACAAATTAAAAAATCTATGATCTCTCAAACTTTTAACATTTTATTTTTAAACATTTCATACATGGAATGAAAAACATGACTAGGTTTAGAAAATTCTATTTAGAAGATTCAAAAATAGCATCAACGCCATCCTCATATTCATCACTCATTCGATGTACTATAATCTAACAGAGACTTATTATTACATATAAAGAATATCAAAAAAATATCTTGTTATGATAATCCAATTTTATATTTATATAAAATATGTCATAATTTGAATGTCACACAATTTTGAAATATAGAAAAAATATATGCATATTTGAAAAATATAATTATAAATTCTATAAAATAATTAATAATAAGTATAAATATAAATGATAAATCATGAAAAGATATGCAAGGAAATAATTTGAAAAGAATAATATAGGTAGGTAATCCAATTTTATAGTTATATGAAATATTCTCTAATTTGAAGGAAATACAATTTTGAAATATAATACAAAAATATACATATTCTAAAATTATAATAATATTTTTTTGAGAAAGAAGATAGAAAACCACTATGTAAAAATAATTCTCCATACATTAGTGCGATGTATTATTATCCCATCAAAAATTATTTCTGTTAATGTAACTCATGAAAAAATAACTACATAAGAATAAAACCATTGAATTCATATAATAATTCACTCTCATTATATGTCACACTATAGTTTAACATATTTCTTTGAGATGTGGTATAAGAATAATTTCCAAAGGTTACATCATTATATAGTAAGAATAATTTTGTAAAAAAACAAGACCCCTTTAGAGAATTTTCCCATATGTTAAAATAAACTTTTATCTCGAACATTAGGGTGGTAAAATATCATCCTTACACCTATGAACGTTAAATAAAATGAGATATCACTATTGGGGTACCCAATCCTCATAATAGATATCATTACATTTATTTTTGAATGATATAATATATGAGAATAAATAATTCTAGGACTATAATATTGTATGACGATGTCTGGAGGTTCATTGAGTTTAATTTTTTTATTACTGCAACATATATTCATTCCATTGATACTTTATCAAAATAATAGTTTTACCAACATTTTTATCTATATCCAAAACAAATAAAAAAAGTATCATTAATGGTAATTTTTATTTTTACAAATTTAATATATATCATACGGTAAATATAATATCCCAATAATTTTTAGGATTCTATTTTTCATATAATATTATGAAATAACATGAAACTAGTTAAATTCCATTATTGGCACGAGGATGATTTCATTTCTCTATAACCCATTGAGTAAAACTAATATTTTAGTATTCATATATTAAATAATAATTATATTTTTCCTTTAGAAAAATAATGATTTTGTTGGAAATTTTTCATTTCTGGTAAATTTTTTATTTAAATATGTTGTTGATATATTACATTTGTTGAACATTGTGTGACCATAAATAGTCCACAGATAAGTAAAGAATTAATAAAGAAACCATAAGATGTTTTTATTTTCTTATAAAGGTATCATTTATACATGACTTATACCAAATATTTGAAGTCCTTGTACAGAGATTTTCCCCCCAAATGAGAAAAAATGGCAAGTCATTTGAGGGAATTGTTGGCAGTTTCACAAAATCCACCCTATTTACCAACCATATGCAATAGGTTTCTAGGATTTCATGATTTATTAAAATTTTACATGACTTAAAACTTTACACAGACTCACCATGCAGGAGACACAAAATCTATTTGTTCTAAAAATGAGGAATGAATATAATATTAACAATAATATTAATTAAATCTATGAAACATGGACTTATAGTTAATACATCGATTTTAATTGGAATAAAAAACATATCCCACATAAATTCACACATGTATTGCAATATTACATTATTGATAACTATTTATGCAATGCGATAACCTATGAAATTTATAAAAGATGTTATTTTGATATTTTAGTAACTAAAATTGAAAAAAATAGTGTTAGGGAATCATTGAAATAGAATGACTAAAATTTAGGAATGTGAGGCTTACATAAGAGTTTCAAGACTACTAGGTAGATATGAAAATGATAAAAATGATGAATAAAGCTAGAATAATGAGGTGGGAGGCCATGGTATTGAAGAAAAAAAATTTGGGTTTCTGTGAAAGAGACAATCGAGTCACTGCCACTCGAGGTGTAATGACTCAGAACATGGCTTCATAGTTTTTTTAAATGATTTATCATTCCATTTATTTAGTAACATATGTGATAAGAAAAATTAATTACATATACCACATCGGTTATACTATAATTGATGGAAAAAATGTGCTTTATCACTTTGGATATAGAATAACTGATGTGATAAGGAAAGATACATTATTTATCTCATCTGTTATTATATAACTAACATGAAAAAGCAAGATAATTCATTGTTCATTTTATATATAATATAACCGAAGTGAGAAATCAATATTCCTGACATAGTAAGTTAGTTATACATAACTGATGTGAAATGGTAGACATGATAAATATATTTTTTACTAGTGTTAATTATTTGAAAATACCAATTATAAATTTGTCATCATAATTAATCATTAAACTAGGTTATTTATTTTAAATATCTATAATTAAGATTCATCTTGTTAAATATTATTTACATATGTGTTATAAATATAAATTTTATTTTAAAAAATAATGTAAATATGTTTAAGAAAAATTAATTTTGATATAAGAATGCCTAAAACCCATTTTTTGAAATGTTTCTTTAGCATAAATATTATTTTTTGGATAAAATCATATTTTTTTATCTCAGGAAAAAAATAGTTTAACATTAAATACAATAAAAAAATGGATTCAAAAGTAAGAAAAAATCCTTTTAACCTAGATAATATTTTATTAATAGAAACCAATTATGATTTATTTTATTTGAAAATGTAACCTATGTTCATTGGTATTATAAATTAATAATATTATATTGAAATGTATATTTTTAAATGTTAAATACATTTTTTATCAGGGAAGGGTTTTATAAATTATATTAATTTCTCATATAAATATATAAATTTTTCGAATTTGATAAAAAATTTATTTTTCATTGTAAACCAAAAAATAAATTATTTTATAAAAACCCCATAAATTCTCAAAAAGCACATTTTAAAACAACCAATAAAAATATTAAATCCTTTTCTAAATTATAAACTCTATAATTATATAATTTTAACTTTTAATTATTGACGTTAATAAAGGACCTTTGAAGTGCACATTTTACAATAGTTCTCGGCTGTAGTGTTTAGAAAATATAGCGGGATCTCAGTTATTTATTATTTTATTATCCTCAAGTTATTTTCAAGGATTTATTTGTCTTATAATCAATTAAAATTATTTTTTTCACAATATAACTAAAAAATTTCATTTAAATGGACCTAAATTTATCTCATCTTTTAAATAAGAAATCATTCTCCCCTAGGTTCATATATTTTTATTTATTTTATAAAACAATTTCTATATAATTATATAGTTTCTTATGGTTTTTATTTTTACATGAATTGAATCATATTAGAATTAAATTAATTTATTTCTAAGTTTACCACAATGGTATATTTTATATTGAATTTGAAATTTTTATAATGGATTGAAAGGGAAAAAATTTATCCATCCACATGAACATATTTTTTGCTATATAGTTTAAATTTATTTAAAATTAGTGTCTTTAATGTTTACATGGTTTTATAAATTAACTTCTATTATTTTTTTAAAAAAAATATTAAATAAAATAACCAAAAGTAAAATATATTTCTACTTATTTTTTAATAAAATTTTCTTATGCTGCTATAAATGTGTTTCTCATTATGTTAACATCAATTAATGTTTGTTATGTTTTAATTGAATAATCTCTAATGAAAATTTCCATATTCTTATATTTTATGGATTATGATTATACCTTGATATAGTTTTCATGAAACTTTATTCTTTCCAATGGGTTAATTAATTTTTGGTCGAATTATGAATTAATCAATTACAATATTACAAAAAAAGTCATTTGGTTTTATCTCTATTAATTGTGTGACTGAAAATATATATCCCACTAATGCATTTTAAATAAATTTATATCTCATTATATCACATTTAAGGTACAAGATAACGAACCCAATCCACTATGTGCCTCAGAAAACTATGTTTTTAAAAATATATGTCAACCCACTCCACATTGGGACTCTATTCACCATGTGTGGATGGTCTTAGCGGTGATCCCAAAAATAAGATATAATTATGTATTCTTATATTTGTGCAAAATTATTTATCTAATATTATATTTTCATAGACCATTATTATTGGACCATATGTCAATACCATTATTACCCATGTTTAATGATATTTCAAATCATTATACTGTAACTGATGATTTATAATCAATGTGTTATGATGTATGATTTTCTTATGTTATTTCCATAATTATTTAATATATTCTAGTACCAATATACCCATATTATTATCACTAATGATATACAATTGATATCTCATATATTTACCTTTACTGAGAATTTGAGTAATCCCCATATTATGTTTCTATTTGTTGGGTTATGTAGAAGAGTTTTATTTATTATATGACTTGAAGGATATCGTGTGTGGTGAATATATATGGTTAATATTGTAGAATACATTTAATATGAATCTACTATACAAATTCTGAAACCTAAAACATATGTGGTGTGTTTTATTTTGAGATGTAGTGAATATCCATATAAATATATGTAATATATGTATGTTATAGTTTATTTAGATTTATTGATATCATATAGGGGTTTAGTTATTTTAGGATAATTAGTTATATAAAATTATAAGATAAAACTCAAAAACGCATTTCATACCAAAAGTGATGTTGGGTGAACCTAAAATGTCGAATATTTAAATCAAGATACCATAATTTTGGACATATTGAGCTTGATTTTCCTTATCATGTGATTATATAAAATACTTATTGTTTCACAATACCCAGGGTCACCATTTTGGTTCTAGTATTTGAATAGAGAAGAAATCATGAAGTTGGGGTTGTAGAAACTGCAGTCAATATTGAAAATATATTATTTTTACAATTTTTAATTTATTCCTCCACATTTTAACAACTTCTAAGATGACTATATCGTATACCCAAATACAATATATTATATTATCTATGAAAAATCCCATTTTTTACATTATTAATCTTAATTCAATGAGTATTATTTGATTTTTTTTATGGGAATGGGATTCCTAATTATATTATTATTCTTACTTTATTAAAACATTACATTATTTTAGGCATGGATTGGATCTCTCTTCATCAAGCCCATATCAATTTTCAGATAAAGAAAATCATGTTTAATATTCCAAATCCATCCTTGGTCTTCAATTAATATATGTCTGAATATAAACTCTCTATGGAAATTGATTCCCCTTTATGTGTCTTTAATCCAGAAATGAGGGATACATAACTCAAATGGTTAGTTAAATACAAATATTAGAGACATGTATTGTTACATCCAGACCAAAACAAATAGGTCTGATCTAGAAGATCACATGACCTCATCCACTCCTCTCCATATTCTAGATACTTCCAACTAGTGGTGAGGGACTAAACCTGATTGTGGGGAGACTGTAACCTCTGTATAATTTCATCGAGCGAGATAAAAATGAACGATAATTAAAAAATGAGTAAATAATCATGGTAAAATGTAGAACCTGAATAGATGATACACATATAGAAATAACTCCTTATGTGGTAATCCTATCTAGATTATAATAAGTACATAAATACAATAGAAGTATTGAAAAACATCATTGGGTACTCTGATGTCTCTCAATTCCACTTCGAAAATATGATCCACCACTCAACCTTATACTAAGGGCATTTTACCTTCATCGGATCTATGGTCAGGAAATCTACAATCTCACCCAAATTCTCAAGTTGTGTGTGATTACAAGACACATTAGGAAACCACCAATTCATCCATAGTAAGTGTGAACATGCATATGTGTTAATAACACAATAATAAATAAATGTGCACAAAAGAAAAAATCATGTTGAGAAATCATGTGCCAGTAAAGAATCCACATTCCTCTATTATAGATGCTTTGGTTTCAGGCCTGAAAATATCAAAAACCCCATTGAAACATCTCAACATCAAATCTATCATCAAGAATCTCAATAGAAATATAGTTCCCATACCACTAGTTAAACCCACATATGTGATCATGACACGATGCTATCTATAATTCAGATCACATAGAACATCATACCCCAATGTTTTTATAGATATCTAATGATTCATGAGAGTAATAACATGTGTTCAACATAGATGGGACTAATAAATCTTGATCAACATACCCCTAGATCAGGACACACTAGGCCATCATTCCCTATTATCTATCTTGTTCTCATTATCATGTCACATGAAGTTTCTAGATAGTATCTCCATCAAGGGTTATCGATCCATGAAGGGAACCCCTATCACATCGATACTATTGATAAAACATAGCATAGAATATTCCAATAACATCAAAATGGTACAATGGAATCAGATATAACATTTCATGGGTGTGATAAAATCCACACATATACATATGTGAGAAACTCAACATGGTCTAAAGAACGTCGACACACATAAACTACTCTTTTTCATTTGAATGCTGGACTCGGAACATCAACAATAAAGAACACATCTAGTAAGACCTTATTATCATAGTTATCAAGACGTCATCATTTGGGTTTCATCAAAGGATCCAACAACCAAAAAAACTATTTTATTTTAAAATTAAATAAAATTTCACATGATATCATTATTCCTCCTAGATGATATTCAAATTATCATTAAAATATCGCATGAGATGGTATTTTCTCTCTCATTGATAATTTCTAAATTATCATTAAAGTGTCACAGGAAATGAAATTTTCTCTCTTCTAGAAAATTTCCAAATTATATTTTTAGGCCAATGTATGTTGAAGAAATATTTTATTCCAGAATAATTAAATAACAATGTTTTATATCATAATTTATCTAAATAATATCAAGAAAACATGTGGTATTCATTTTTAACTATTAATTAATATTCTAAAAAATTATCTTTTTATATATTTCATAATTTAACCTTTCATAATTACATTATAATAATTTGTTACAAATTATCCATTGATAAAAGTTGAGATTATCTTTTGTTGTTTTTTCTAAAAATTATATTTTGATAATTTAGTGAGAATATATCCTCAAAATTATAGATAATTATCATTAGATAATACTTGTAATTATACTAATATAGTCTCAATAATCATTTACACATTAAAATTATCTAAAAAGTATTTCAACAATGTGTATAATTTATCTTTTATAATATCATGCAACAATCCTTGTATAATTCAATATAATTATCACTTTATTATTATTCATTATAATTATTTGAATATTCCATGTATTTAATTTTTGATAATTTTTTATTTTATATTTTGATAAATCATTTTAAAATTATCATATAACAATAATCTTAAATTTTAATTCAAAAAAAGTATTTTTTTATTTTATTTTACAACCAATTATTTTTCTATTTTTTTAATAATGGAAATATATTGAAGAAGAGAATTAAAATAATAAATGAACAAAAATAAAATAAATCAATTTACATCAATATGATTCATTCACCAAGGAAAGAATAGATCTTCACAATGATGAATAAAAATAAATACAAGGAGGATACTAATTAATAGCAAGAATTTCATAGGATTTCTATGATTCGATGAAAAAATATATAAATGAGGGTCAAGTGATTCAAAAAAATTATAAATACCAAAAAAGTGTAAAATCATAAAAAAAGTGTTAACTTAAAACCCATATTTAATTAGTGTTTCAATAGAAAATAGAATGTGGAATTTTTAATTTTAACCCGTTATGGTGTTGAATTTTTTTAAATGTTCAACCGGTTTTTTATCCAAGATTTTCGATTTCACCGAGTTCATCAATGGTGGTTTAGGTGTTGGGAATGTTTTGTGGAAAATGAAACCCAATAAAAAATAAATTTTCAATTTATTAATTTAATTTAATTTTATAAATAAATATTATATTACTTAACATTATGTGTGATCTGACCAAATGCTCAATTGACGCAAATGTAATATCTCTCATAGGGTAAAACCCACACCTTGGAGTTAACAAATGATTTGTATTTCTCATTAGACACACCATTTATGATATATTAAATTAATTATCAGAAAATAATATAATAAAAATATTAAATAACTTATCCTATCATGCGATCAGACCAAACACCTAATTCCAAAAAAATTATGTCATTCCTAGGGTAAAAAATTCATCTAAGCCCTAATGGTGGTCCTAGATTAATCATAATATTCAATGTTTGGGAGATATTCATTACATTTTGGAATATATATATATATATATACTAAGAATTTTAAAAAAATATTTTCATATATAATCTGAACAAAGGAAGGACATAAACAAAATTTATGTCATGCCTATGGTAAACCCCTCATTTGGGATATAGTAGTAAGCATAGATTTATCATATGATTCACCATTTTAGAGATATTAAATTATATTTTTGTAAAATAAAATATTATATTTAATCTTTTTATTCTTCCTCTTTCAAGGATCTATATGGATTAGGATCTGGAAACCCCTTAGCACATAACTCCAAAATATTGAATAGAATATGATACCGTGTTTACTGTTATTTTACCCTTATGAAAATCCAATAATAAAAAATTATGTGATTTTTATTGAAAATGACATTTTCAAATAAAAATAACCTAAAAATTATTATCAATTATGGTTTTATTTTTCATTAACAGATTTTGATGTATAATTCTCCTCCTATGTTAGATTATCATCCTTGAGAAGTATCTCTAGAATACTAGCTTGAAAACCCAAGGAAACATTGCTAAAACACCATACTTGTGTTCCCACATATCCTCCTTGGTCAAACCATGGTTCCACCAATATGTAATATTGGTATGATTTCCTCTCTGAGGACTTCCCCACACTTTCCTATAATCTACAAAGGATTATCCTCATAAGATAAATAAGGTCCCAACTCAATGTCATCAAAATATATAACATGAGAAAAATCTAGCATGTTTGTCCAAAGATAAGTATCATCAAAATGATTATGCATGCCTCAATAATAGAAAAGAAGTTCCAAATGGTATTCCATTATCCCCACTCGATAGGTGATCTCAAAGGGTCCCACATACCATTTTAATAGCTTTCCTTTCATCATCATTTGTTAGTGTTATGACCAATATGTCAATCTTAAGAATAGAATATCTGCCATAGTAAAATCCAAAGGTCTCCTCTTACAGTTAACATATTATTTATTTATTCATTGAGAAGTGATGAATTTTTTCTCTATCATATGAACCCTCTTAGGGGACTCTTGAAATAAACCTGGCCCTCAACCTCAACCTCACCTACCTCATGGAAACAAGTGGTGATCAATATGGTCTCCTGTAAACAGCCTCATAATGATCAATCTGAATAAAATATTTTTAATTGTTATTCAATGTTTACTCAACCATTTCTATGTGATCGTATCGTGCCCCTCCAAAGAATAACAGACAATACTGAAGTAGATATTCCAATATGAATTTAGTTTTTTATGACTGTCTTTCAAAATGAGAATGGTACACCGTGATCAATATTAGCTGAGACCCTATATATTTTTTAAAGGCCTATCCAAATCTTGGTGTAAAATGATCATCTAAATTCTAATAAATGTTTAATGTAACTCCTTGTAGGTGTACAATCTCTTGAGAATTTATAATGCCCTACTCCTCCACTAAGTGATTCACAATGGTTGGTAAGAAGTGATAAGACATTGTTAGCCAATCGAAAATCTCTCATACAACATCATTACCACATAGGGTACAAGGTAACCGAGTTACAAGTTCTTTCTTGACATACCCCACCAATCCTACCTAGTTATATGGATCCCCTCATCAGTTTCCCACTGATGGTATCACTGACTACATGTATCTCATATAGTAAGGCTTTACATCATGATTCAATGATATATTAGAGAATGTTTATTATGGGAAACATAATCTATCGGTATTTCATGTCCATACATATCTCACATATATAAGGAAAACTACAATATTAAAAATGGAAAGTGATAAAAATGATGTGTTCAAGATCATACCTCATATACAATAGAGAGTTCCTTGTCACCATCTATCAGGTTTTGATCTAATTCATAGACTCGATATTCCTCCACTCCATGTTCCTCTTCCCAAAATTCTTGGGTCCCTATTATCCTGTCCATCTATTGAGGGACCCATACATTCCCATGATCAAATTCCAATGTCTATCCCAATACCCCATTATACCTCTATCATGATTATTTCGATCAAAAGTGCTACAGATTTCTTATATTGTGTCATCTATGGAAAATTTTCTCTTTTTTGTGAATGAAATGTGTTAATCCCCTCACTTTCCAAAATAATAACACTAACGACCTACCTCCTCCAAAGCTGGTGTTGGTGAGCCTCTCCTAAAATTATATTGTCTTCCACTATACTAATGTAATTCATCTTCCTTCCTCTTAAAACTATATTGAGGAACTCCTGAAGTGAGAGAACATTTAGTAACTAGGAATTGTCAAACATCATCATGTGGGGAATTACTATTTGAGAAACAAATACATGGATTTCATCCATGTAGGACCTTCTCGTACCCCATCTTGATCTATGGGGGTCCACTATCTATTGATGCATCCATGGAACATTATGTTTTATAGAATCACTATCCCTTTATTAGGTGTATGGAATGGCTTGAAAATTATCTTGATATATTCTAGCATGTCCCCTATATCCTAGGGGACACTATTACCCAGGAATTATAGAGGATACACGAGATATAAATCACGATCTTGGTCAGTCATGGTCCTCTTAACAACTCCACCTTGAAAATGTAATATCCAATGGAGTGCATGATGAATAGACACTACATTCGGGATCATTTATACGAGTATAATATAATACTAGGGAGATTACTCTTATAGAAAATGTAGTTTCACTAGGTTAATCAGAGGTAATAGTTCAACTTATAAGGGAGATGGAATAATGCCCTATATGGTTGGGGACAGTACCTACCACATGGAACATTGAGATTTTTTTTGCCACCATCAGGATGGTTGACGTTGATAATTATTGTCTAGTGAATGTCCCACCAAGGATCCCTACAATTGTTTTATTTAAGTATTTTTAATGCATTTTTAAAATATTTTAATAGCATTCACAAGTATAAAGAGTTTTACATTTTGATAGAAATCATAGATGGTGTGATGCATGTGTTAAATAATCCCTATAGAATATACCCAATTGAGTTATAGGAATCAAAGTTCAAACACTAGTAGAATATAGAAAAATTATTTATCTTCTCAACTTATTGTCCATATAGGTGACAAGTTTACCATGTTAAAAAGAAGGATATAATTATGTTTCTTTGTGTTTATTATCAAGAACATAACAATATAATGGTAAAGGGAAAATATCTACTTCGATGTATTGATGTATTTTTTAATCAAATTCAAGAAACTCAATACTTATAAAAAATGGGATTTCAATCTCCATATCATCAATAATGGATGAAGGGGGATGACATATCCAAGATAGAATATTTTAAATGACATAGAAAATAAAAATTATTTGATATTCTATTAAAATATACAAATGAACCCACTATCTTCATAGATCTGAAGAATAGATTATTTATAAATTACCTTGATAAATTTTTGGGAGAATATATATGTGATATTATCATTTAATACAAGAGAAAATAATATTATAATGATTATTTAATTATTTTGTTGAAGAAAATTCAAAGGGATAAAATATATTCCGTTTTTAGAAAGTTTGAATCTTGTGAATATAAAGTATTATTCATGGGTTGTGTAATCATAAGAAAGTGTACATCTATATATCCTTCAATGAAAATTGAAATCAAAGAATTTCCCTTCCCAACCTCCATAACCAATCTCCAAAGATTAATTATGTAATTTGGATACTATTAAGGCTTTTTGATAAATTTCTTATGATTTCCAAATATACAGAATGAGTTCACTTAGAAGGTATTTAAGTTACTTTTTATATATGAATGTGAATTAAATTTTAGAGAGATTATGAGAAGATTGGTCTCTAGACCTATAATCACACTACCCTATAGTTTATAAGTGTTTTTATATAAAAAAATTCATTTTATAATTTACTGGGACATATGATCATATAAAATGACATTATAATTGAATATTCCTCATGAAAATTTACGGTTAGTAAGAAAAATTACATAATGCATAATATTGAGCTAGAGGTGGTAATATTGGAATTTAATTTATCAAGTTATTATCATTAAGGTGAAATATGTGATTTATATACTAATAATAAGAGATTAAAATATATATTGACATAGGATTGAAACATAAACTGAATTATATTATTAGAGTTGATCAATAACTATGATTGCACAATATTTTCCGATCTAGATAAGAGATAAAAGGTGTTGTACTCTTTTTGTAGGAATTATTATGCTACATTATCCATGATGGGAAAAAAATGTAACCTGATACTCATGTATTTGCAAAGCAATAAATTTGAAATCAGTAGAGAATTAAATGTTATTTTCCAACCATCCATCCTTTTGTGTCTTAAGTAGTTGTTGAATAAATATAAGGAGATACAAAATATGGTAACTAATATTCAAGGGAGAAACTATTATAGAAATGGAATGATAAGATTAATAAAATGAATATGTGTTCCATGAATATCATAATTGAATGAGTTGTTGGATTATTCATATATCCCTTCATTATTTATAAATTTTTGAATTATAAATATATATATTTATATATCCCATCAATAATTTATGTTTGGAAAAAATTGTGATTAATATTGGGAAATATAATCCCCATGCTTTGTCTATTATTATACTAATGTCAAATGAAATAAGGTTAAGGGTTTGATGCAACCATCACCCACACCTATATGGAAACCGAACAAAAAATACCACATATTTAATTTTAGTTCCTTCCAATACATATATATTCCATATTACCATTTAATTTTTAGTTGATCACCATATTATTTTTTATATTTAATTATCATTCAATAATATTTCTCCCAAAATCAACATGTTAGGATATACATAAAAAAATGATAAGGCTTCATGGACTTCCACCATAATTTTTATCTAATAAATATCCAAAATTTACCTCATATTTCTAGAGAAGTATTCACTAATAATTTATTATGAAATAGGGATTTATCTTTTCATATCATCGTCAAACTAATGTTCCATATGAAAGGACACTTAAAAGTCTAACAATTTTTTTGAGATATTATTAAATGGATTTCAATGGTTGGGATCAAAAACATCCCCACAAAAAGTTATCAAATAATAGAAATTTTTATTACAATATTCTCTTGGATCAATGTGAGGATCTTATGGGAATCTGTTTAAAACTCCCACACATTTGGATAATATATGGGAGTGGAAGATATTTGTACATTATCTTTCTCAACAAATGTTCGAAAATATTCACACCATTTAGTGGTATGTTAATAATATAAAAATTAGACAGAAGAGATATCTTCTTAATCATCATAAAAATTTTCATTTTTAATTCGGTGACAAATTATTCCTTCACATATAATATAATTTGTGGCAAAATATATTTGGGAGGATGAGAAAGTTGTTCCCATGATATATTGGCCCCTACAAAAACCATGATACTTTGAGGATGGTAAGACATTGTCTTTTACTTATATAGAACCTATCTCAAGTAGATGATTTGTCCAATATATCACTTTTTAGAAAGTAAATACCTAATACATGACATGTAATAAACTCAAAATATTTATAGTTTAACAGTTACCAATACAAACATAGTATTTAATATAAGATTGTAACATCATTTCTATGAGAAATAACATGATAATAATACATCCTAGAGTCGAATGTTTTAGTATATTACAAAAAATATGATAATACACCATAATTACATATTAAAACATTATTATTATATAAACCATCTTTCACATTCATCCTAAAATCTCCCTTGTTCTCTTTACACATGTTATCACAACAGTATCTACATCAAATATAGAGGTGATCTAAAATCCCATTATTGGGACAAATATCATGGAAGGAATACGTTACATGAGTCAATAGTAAAATGGTGAGAATAAAAAAAATAGTATCATAATAATGGAATCATCATAATAATCACGTGGGAATAATTGGAAAAATAAATATGATTTTTAATTTCCCTAATAATGAAACATCTTAACATAGTGGTAAAATAACACAAATAATTGTAAACAAAGAGATAATCATGTTTATGAAATATATATGTTCAAAAATATTTAAATAATAATTTTGAATAAATATTGCAAAATTTTCATGCATAATACATACAAAATTTAAGATTTATCACATTTCCCAATGCATTGGATGAAAATAAAATTATTGAGTCACCTAGAATATCATAAAATACATATAATCATTAATGCCACATGGAAAAAACATATAACAATCATAATAAATAAATAATCCCATGAAATAGAGTTGGTTCGAAAAAGATTCATAATGTATACTTAAATGAATTAACTATGAGTTTCCCAAATCAATAATTGAGATCATATTTAGTAATAAATTTACATTATTCTTGAATGGAGATGAAATATCTTAAGAAGATGCAATTATATGTATTGGAAAAATAATGTACATTTGAAAAATCCATATAGGTATATTGCAAATAATTTTGACTTGGTTAAAACATATAAATACACAAAAAATGGTTAGAATAGTGAATAGGCATTTTGAGGGAATTATATTTTAATTTATATTGAAAATAAAGAGGGAGAGTAGATAACACGGAAGGAAGTATTTGTGTTTGTGATTCCCCTTAACGTATATAATGTTTTATGTTTTCTCTTTTCTAATTCTTAGATAATAATAATAAATTTATTAAACTAATAAACTAGTCATTAAAGATGATTAGTTTTTTTCACTATTTATAGTGTTGGAAACATCCATGTCTACAGTTAATCGATCGTTAACGGGGGATAGTCAAAAGAGGTGTTGATATATGTGTATCAAATAAATATTGTGATAATTAAATAATTATAACATTTTTTATAAAATCATTTTTTTTTAAACCTTAATTAAATTTTAGAGGTTTTTATGAGAAAATAACATAAGAATTAAAAAAGAGAATAGGGTAATTAAAGAGAAAATATAAAAGAATCCTACCTCTATTATTATGTTGTTCATTTTCTATGCATCTTAAGTACTTGAAAGCATAGAGTTTTGGGATAAAAAATGAAATTGAACATTATAAAGGAATTAATATATTGTAATTAAATAAATATTCATCTTTTTAAAGTGTGTGGGTTCCCAAGGGGAGTGAGAGGTTGTGTTTATACCTAAGTATATGTGTTCTTTTGAGATAAAATATTTAATATAATGTAACTTAAAATAAAAAACATGTAATAGTGATATATTTTACATTATAAATTATATTTGACAAGTTATAAATTCTTTTTGGCATTAAAACAATATATAATCATAATTCTTTAGTTTATAAAGAGTTAAGTGGAAAAATTAAAAAATAATATAAGAATACATTGTAATTCAGATTTTTGGAAATGATTTTTAGGATTAGAATATAAATTTCATAGATTATTTAAATCATTAAAAATTGTTGATCCCAATGTTCTGTATTTTTTATGTCATTATTACCTCATGAATTATCTAATTTAAGACATATCAGTTACAAAATATTTTTATTTCTACTATTTCTAATAAATTGATTTCTTTTAACAAATAAAATAATACTACATAGAGAATTTATATTTTATGATTCTAAAAAAATAATATTTTATAAATAATTTACTAACATAGTTAAATTTAATGACTAAAATAAACATTATTACTTTCTCTAAATACAATAAAGTGTCGTTAATTAAAAAAATCATAATTTCTTTTAATTTTTAATCGTGATATTTATTATATAACATTATAATATTAATATTTTTTTAAATTTTTCATAATAAATATTTTTTATGTAATATATTATTATTTTTTGGATTGGGTTATTGTTACAACAATCATATTACTATTCATAACATTCAAGTTACTATTCAAATAGTCATATCACTATTCCAACTATCAAATTTCCTACTATAAGGACCTATTTATTCATTTATTCAGTGTTTAAATCAAATCATCTTAAGGTTCTATTTTTTTAATTTATAAAATTTATATTAGATTGCTAATATTTTGACCCTTTTTAAAGTGATGTTTACGAGTGTGATAATTCTAAAGATCTTGGTGAATGACATTTTACATTTCTATTTATATTATTTATTTACTTTTCATTGTACTAGATTCCATTTTAATGTCGATATTAATTCTATAAAATTATTGTTTCTAGTTAATGAATTAAATCATTTTGTGTTTCATGTATTTACAATATAATTTATACTTAATTTTGAATAAAAATATTTATTATAAAGAAAATTTAGTATATATAAAATTTTGGGTTACTATATTCCTTCCCCCATAGATCTTCGATCCTCAAAAATTTCAAGTCATATCCATGGTGGAGAAGAAGTTACGATACATTAAATTCATTTCCTCCTTGGGTTTTGATGATTCATCTTCTTAAAAATGATTCTACCAATACACTTTAAAGAGCATATTTAGCTTATTACAAAATCATTATCTTTACCATCCACTATATTTTCTTAATTATCATCATAGTAGAGGTCATGATATATTTTTTTCTACCTATTAATTCATTAAATGATAAGTATTGGGTATGTACATCCTCATGAGACATATTAATAATACATTATGGGATTTATCCACATTTGTTCAAATTTATAATTGTTATTTCGTTACTCCTTTTATATTAAAAATTTCAGTGGGTCTAGTGCAACATAGGTTAATATTTTACTTCGTGAAAATCTACTTGATTCTTTTCCAAGGCGATATTCGAAGGAACTCATTATCTTCAACATCAAAATACAAATTCTGTCGATGACTATATACATGACACCATTTTCTTCTATGAGAAGCATTGATGTGTTAATGAAAGGATTGATCCTTCAATGAAATATATTATTTAAGATCTAGTCTAAGAAGCTTCAATTCAACAACTATATCCACACATGTGGTAGTATTATATTATTTCTTATATGGATCTTTATATGGGGCCATTTTAATACTCGAGTGGAAGCTGTTATTGTATGAAACCCTACTAATGAGATATTTATCCCATCCTCCTTTAAATTCTATCTCATAGGATAGCATACTTTCCTTGATTGGTTTAAAGGACCTTTAATATAATAAATATGATTGGGGTGATATGTAATATTCAAATCTTCTTCAGTATTCAGAGTATATTGAATAGATATCTATAATATTGAGGTGAACTGCCTTTCATAATCATAAATTTTGAAATTGGTTCTCCAAGAATTCTCATCACTTCTTTTACATGTATCATTGAAATTTTTTTAATTGATAAATATTCTAAAATATAAATTAAGTGAGAATTCATAGGGTGTTGATCCATAACAACACATATAACATTACTTCTCTTGGATGTATTTATGAGACTAATGAAAAATCCCATAGGGTTGTTTCAAAATTTTCATTTGGGTATGCATAATGGTTTCATAATACCATTGTAATTTTATCACTATACATTAACATACTGAAATAGCAAGAACATTGAGGTGTACCAGACAATAGTTTTATTCATGTTGGGCCACCAAATTTTTTTTCATTGATCATAGTACATATTGGTACTTCAAGGATAAATTGACATGGATGAGATATGGTAATCATCTAATAGATCTTTTTTCGTCTCATGCGATGATGAAAAACAGAGTCTAGTTCCAAGAGGAATGAAACCATCATTATTGACGTTCAATCAGTAAAACAATCAATAAATTATAGTTATAAACTTCTAAATCATTACATTATCCCTTTGCATATCCTAATTATTCTCTTGAATAGACAGATGAAAAATAAATTTCTCCTGGTAGGATGTCTTCTTTAACATTATTATTTTCAGAACCATCCTTTTCATATCCATGAGGATAGTTTCTTTCTAAATCCACATCATGTATAGATTATTAGGTTCTTTTGTACTTTTTGAATCATTTATCTTGTTTTCATTTATACCATGGTAGTGAATATGGAAATCATAGTCCCTATTTAACTCTAACCATATTTTTTAATTCATATTGATTTCTTTCTTTTTGAATATATACTTCATACTATTTTGATCTATGAATATGTCACTCATATCACCATATAGTGTATTTAACCAAATAATCAAAGAAAATATTATAGTTCAAACACTATATCATGTTTTGAGTAGTTCTTGTCATGGATATTCAACTATCATGAGGTATAGTATACAAATTTATTGTTATTTGTGTTTATTAAACTCAATGAATTATTTGAATAATCATTTTATATCACAATGCCTTGTACAGTTGAGGTTATTGTGATTATAAGTATAGTGATTAGAATATTTTATTCTATAAAAAGCATCCATCACATTCCTCTATATAAAAATACATTAACCCATTGTGTGTTAATGTAGTTATTAGTCTTGTTTATCATGAGAAAGTTCCCACAAACTCTTGGTAGTACCAATATGATCACATAAAAATAATTTGATGATACATGAGGTTCGGTTTGATTGAACAATTGGATTTCTCTTTGAGGGTTCTATTTAAATTCTTTGACTTTTAATAATTTTCTCAAATACTGTGACTTAATACATATATAAATCAAACCTGTTGAACTAATAATACATATTACTATTTATTAATGTCTCCATATAATTCCTTACATGCTCCCCATGTTTCTGCATTATCATAATGTATTTGACTATGTCGTTAATAAATAATGCCATAAATATTTCAAGGTAGTATATAAAGAATCTAATCATCAACTACATGAAGATTGAATGGTAATTAATATGTATAAAGTGAATCACCATTAACTCAGAGTATCCATATCTCATATTATTTTCTATCTTTTAAATATCTCCCATATTTACCTTTAGATGAATATATCCATAATAAATATCCACCTTTGAGAAGTTCTAGGATCCTTATATTGAATGGATAATTCATCAATCCATTTTAGGGCTTACTTATTCTTCCAGGTGATCCTGTTATAATCATGGTATTCGATGCACATCCTCATTTATTCGTCACTTTTATTCACAAAGAGAATCGAGACACCCCATGGCGATGCACTATGGTATATGAACCCTTTATCTAAATTTTCTTAAAGGTTATTCTTTAACTACTCTTGTTCCATTATGTTCATCTAATACTTGAATTTTTAAATTTTAGTGTCTCGTCGTATATTTCATATTGAGAAATTTTACACATGATCTAGTGGAAGTTCATATTACTCTTCAAGAAATACATCATTATATTCCCTCAACATGGTAAATCCATCATTGTTGGTTATTTCCTTATAACTAACCATTATGAAAGATATACTTCTTCAATGGGTATTAATAACTACACCATTTGGGTATTTCCAAATGAAATTCAAGATTTTCATTGAGTTTATATATTTGTTAGTGGTGGTCCCAAATATATAAATAGATTTCCATTTCTATGTATTCGATCTGGGATTTATATAACAATAGATAATCCATTACCAGTATAGAATCAAATTCCACCAAGGGAGGGATTAAGATATTTACAGGAATAATCTACACATTGATTCTCACATGAGAATAGTTCAACACTCCGTATTCAATGACTCACCGCCATGGGTTTTTAAAAATTTCCATACAAAAATGTATTGAGGATGTTATAAAATAGATTTTAAAATCTTTAGGATGTAATGTAAAATAAAAAAAATTACAATCTTGTATACAATTTAACACTCATTAGTTAATTTTAAGTGTACCTTTTACTAATTCATTTTCAAGATCTATCTTAGTATATTTGAAGTCATGCTATTTCCCATTAAACCATGTATTTTGTGGTTACTAATATTGATTTCACTTGATGACCTTTTGTTTAGTGAACTAGCTTACATGGTCGTCCACCTCCTTGAAATTGAAGCATTTAACAATGAGTGGTGCATTGGGAGGTACATTATTTCTATCCATCATATTGGTTGGCCTCATTTTATCTCTTTGAAATTAGTGATATGGGTTTCCTTATCATCTATATATAAATAATATTATCATCCCTTTAAATCATATTTCTTTATTCTTATTTCCACATGTATGTCATGTAGGTGGTTGGATATTTTTTAATCCTTTTTTATTAAATCCCACAGCATTAAACTACATTCATCTATTCATATCTTCATATTTGTGGGACCATTCCCTAAACTCTATCACCACATTGGGATCACATTGAAATTATTAATCAAAACACTCTAAGTCACAGGTATATATTACATTTATGGATTTTCATTTAAACCACATTAGAGGAAATGTTTTTTATCATATTTTATAACAAAACTAGAAGAATACATGAAATCCTTGGAAAATTTTCCTCATAATACTAGATAGATTCTATCACCGTTAAAATAATATCTATAAATTCTTTCTCTTTATTCATTTAAAGAGTTCATGGGAAATACTTGTTTATAAATATATTCATAAATTATTTTCTCTTTATTTGTTCATTTTATTCATTCTGCTTTATATTCCTATCCAATGACCACCATTGATCATATTATCCTTCTAAAAGATAGAAAACCTATGTAAAATTATCCTTATCAAAATAATGGGATTTAGAAAATATATTTATCATTTATTTAGCCTTCTATTATAGGACATTGGAAGATCTGTTAAATGTTAGTTTTCATTGGTGCATAAAGGAATCAAGGGCTAGTTTCTCCTTCTTGGTTAATGGTTGACATAATTTATGATTTAGGTTATTATTCATAGCCTGAGATAGATGTTAATGTACTAACATGATGTTTTAATCTCCTCCACTCATTGAATTTATAATTTTGTTTGGACTATCAATTCATTATCCATCACATGGGTACGTAATTTAGTTTCTCATAGTTTTAACAATATTCATAATTGGAAATGTTTTGAGAAAAATATATGTCACAAATAATAAATCAATAATATATTCTAATTCTTAGATAAATTCTAAAGTAAATTCCTTTGGGATTCCTAATTATATTCTATATACCAAAACATTCTTCTAGAATAAAATTCAATAAAATTTTTTTAACAATAAGAGGAATAGTCACATTAGTTATATAAAAATAATAATTGTTTATAAATATAATTTGATGTATAAAAGAATATACCCATGGTTTTTCAAACCATTTTTGTATTAAATTAATATTTTTGAACTCATAAATATAGTATCATTTGATGTGACTTAATTAATTTTACAAAGTGTCATAAAATAAATTAATATATTATAATAGGTATTTTTTTATAAATTTTTATTTTAATTTAAATTAAATTTCTCTTATATATAATATTATTTTATTAAAATGGATTAAATATTTTAAATCTTCAAATAAAAAAATAAGGCAATTTTTTGGAATGTTTTTGAAATGGATGAATTTTTAGTGAATAGTTAAATATTGTAATTTATGGTATTTAAAATGTAAAAAAATACATGATTTTTTATTTCGTTAATGATTTAATAAATCATTAGTTTGAACTCAGAATTATTATTTACTAATCTTAGTAAAATTAATATATACTATTGATATTATTGGGCCAAAATAATAAACAAATGAACAAATTAATCCAAAACACCCATCTCCTTTTACTCTAAATACCACCACTCACCACACATTCTCCTCACACATTATATATCCTAAATATTTCCTAAATTATTCCCAAATACTTTAATAAGACTCATACCCATGTCTCAGACATTCTTGTCTTACCAGAAGACCAAATCCATGTGTCATAAGGAGGTTCCTAATGAGATTATATTCGAGAGGAAAAATCCTCCCTCTTTCACTATTAATTTATTTTTTTTATTATCCTTTAATAACCTCCCCCATAAAATGTTACATGGAAACTCTAGTATGATATATATATTATAATTTCATTTTTTAAATGTAATATCCACCATCAAATCTCTTCTCCTCTTCTGTTAATTCTAATAATTAAAACATCATTTGTGAGGTGTTGATTCACCACCTTCATGGCTGATGAGTTTTTTTTATCATTACCACCTTCAAAGATTCACATAAAACCATTTTATGGTTAAAAATTACAAATATGTGCCTTAAAACGTATTTAATGTTATGTAACAAGTATATAAATATAATATTATGTAAAATTATACTAGTTCGTGATGGTCTTAAAACCCACCAAAATAAACTAAACATTTTTCAATAAAGTTTCATCTAATGAATCATACCCATGTAAAAAATTGATATATGGGAAAATTTAAAATATATTAGGTATATTAATACCATTTCATTCCACTTCTATAGAAATATTCCAATTGGACATGAACATCTATAATTATACACAAGCGAACCGATCACAAAACCACGAAATGAAAGATCCGAGAACAACGATATTGATCATTATTACTCATCAATATGGCCTAAAAAGAATATAATAAAATAATAATAAATCAAATATATGTTGTAGAGGTTAAAAATTAATAAATTAATGAATAGTTTTGTTATTATATAGAATATTAATAATAAATTCATTATTTTTTTGGACATAATGTAAGGGGTTTCTCATCTCACTTTTATTTCCGTGAGATATGCATTATTCACCACATATTTCATGTGTTTGATGTATGTATACTATCCATTGATATATAATATAATAAATATATTTATATTCATGTTAATCAATTATAATTTAATAATCATTAATTTATGGGGCATATGATTCTATTGATTATAAGTGGTAAGGGGTTTCTCATATCCCTTATATTTCTCTGGGATTTTATTAATTCCCCACATATTTCCAGTGTGTGGTCTATATATATTAAAATTTCATCTCTCATATCATTAATCCATTTATCTTCATGTTATTAAAATTTTCATTTCATTGATATTAATTTTAGGGGGAATACAATTCTAATGATTACGAGTGGTAAGTATTTTTTAGTCTCGCCTTAATTCTGGTGGGATATAATCCATATTTAGCACTTATTAAATTTATGTACTACCCATTTGTATATGGTCATAATTAATACAATTTTTAATTAAATATATATATTTAATATATCATTATTATGATTATTAGATAATCCATATAAATTTTTTTTGGATTTTGTTTTGAGTGATATTTATTTAACAGGGGAAATAATTTTAAATAGGATTATATTACTCGATATAGTTATTTTTTGATAATTAATATTGATTCATGAATTAAATTGATCATTTTCATATTTGATAAATTATTTTGACATTCCAACAGAGTTTTATAATGGATATAGATATTCCCTTCGATGCATCAGTAGTTTCGTGATAAGAAAAAGTTTTCCATATTAAATGGGTTTTAACTATAATGATTAAGTCATATTTTGAAAGGTCTTGACTATAAAGGTGTCATTAATCCTGATACCATTCTTTCCAAATTATTAATCATTTAATTCAATAAATTTTATTCATTATTATCCATGGTACTTGAAATTTGATATTATTCATGGATTTAGATTGTTCTCATGTTATTGACCAAATGGTATTTGTTTCTAACTATTTACATTATCCTAATGATTATGATTTATCCTTTAATGATTGAAACGTTTTTGATTAACTGGAATGTATTTTATATAAATATTACTCTCCTTATTTATTATGATTCATATTTTAATGATTCATGAATGCTTATGTTATATATAACCCCTACGGAGTATCTAAGACCGCCCTTTAATTTGTTATCCATCACCTAGGTTATAAAGTTGGATTGATTGAATGACTTCAATTAAGAAATTACTTTTTTTTGTAATTTTCTATATTTGGTTACCAATGAAATAATTGTGCCATGTGTGTATCTAGTTCTTCATGTATACTAAACTAATCAGTCATTTGGGATTTTAATCTTAAATTTATAAAACTATAATTAATTAAAGATCCAACTCTGGAATATTAGAGTCCAGGTCTTTACTATTGGTATCAGATAAAATATAATAGATTCCTTGAAAACTTGATTTTAAAATTAACATAACTAATGTTATTTCTAAAATAATTCATTATAATATTAACAAAGATTTTCTAGTAGAGAAAACATTATTTTGTGGCTAAATACTCTTTAGGATTATTGGATAACTCAGTGTGTCCCAATATTTAATTATGGATAATGATGGAAAGAAAGGACTTAATAACCACAGAAGTTGTAGGGATTTACCCACTGATCAATTAAACACATTTAGTATTGGAGATAATAAGATCCTGAAATCATAAGAACAACTTACTTAGGTTATGAATAATAATTAGACAACTCCTATATTGGATCATTTCTTGAAGTAGAATCCCACGAATTATTGTGGTACTAGTAATCCAATGGTAACTTAGAAATGAATCAAGCCCCATGAAAATATATTTCTAGCATTGGGATGTAATAAATATGAAAATTTAGTATTGTAAGTATACTATCTCATGATATATTCAGATCAATGGTGGTTATTGATCCAAAATAAGAATGAGGAAGATTAAATAGAAGACATGGAATTGAGAAATTTTAATGAAAAATTATTCAAAAAATATTTCCCTTATGTGAAATAGACTGAAAAGATGATAAATTTAATTATCTCACAAAAACATTTAAAATGGAGGGTTGTAGAGTATGAATCTACTTTCACAAAATTAGTCGGGTATGTTATAGATTACATATGTAATTCGGAAAAATGATTGATGATTTCATTCAAGTTATTAATCCACGTCTCTAAAGGGCACTAGCTTCTCAAACATTATCATCCTAAGATGAAATCGTAATATGTGACATGAAAATAGAAGGCTATTTTTTTATATTATATATATTTATAGGAGATCAAGACAAGAAAAGTTCATCTCATAACCATGTAAAAGGTAAATCACCAAAAAATAACATGAGAATGAAGTGTTTTAAATCTTGTGAAAATGTTGGATGAATCATATGGGAAAATGGATGAAGGGAAAATGAGTGTGTTAAAATGGTAGAGAAAAGGTTAATTAGTCTCATTACTGTAGGGGGGAAGAAAATAATTATATCTAGTGATTAAAATTAAATTATATGGAAATTTATTCAATCAATTGTCTGAAGAGCCGTTTGAATCTACCACATAAGAGACCAAGGGGTGATTTAAAAACTTATATAATCACTATTGTTTATGTATATGTGAACAATGTTGTGGTACCAAGTACATTAACCCTGTATTAAGATTTATCCATTACATTTTTTTATTCTATATCATCACACTCTTTTATATATATCATCTTTTCCAACATAATTATATTTTTCTCTATTGATTTAATAATTGAGTTTTCGGGGAAAAAAATTAAGGCAAGCCTCATTATAAAATTGATGTGTTGGGAATTCCCTCTTATGGAATATAACAATAATTTTTTTCTAACATTATCATCATATCTATGGATAACATGTATATAATCCTTTTTATGGATGAGTGTTCAAAATAGGATGTGGAAATATATTACAAGAACCTAGAGAATACAACTTTTTAGGGTGATATAGAATTCATTATCATTATAGCATATACTTCATCCTCGCACTCTTATCTAGATCTACCACCAGTAGCTCTAATGAATGAAAAAATGTGTATTCAGAGAAAAAAAAATCTATAAATGAAGAATGTAATCATGAAATTCAGGATGTTCCTACTGAAGAAGAATAAATTGATGTATTTATGATAGAAGTATCTGGTCACCCACTAGATTGAGAAGTTGAGTTTTCTATTGATTTATTCTCTAATGAATAACCAAAATCAATTAGTCCCTATACAATTTCCACTATGGTTTTCATAATCCTGAAGAAACAACAAGATGATTTGAGTAATAATGTATTTATTCACCCTAGTGTTTCTCTATGGAAATCCCAAGTTCTTTTTTTATTAATAATAAAGATGGATCTATGAGGTTGTTCATGGATTATAGATAAATAAATTTAATTATGATAAATAATAAGTATTTGTTTCCTTTCATTGAGGACTTACATCATCAGCTTCATGTATCTATATAAATTTTGAAAATTCACCTTCATTCTTGATTTCATCAATTTCAATTAACAAAGTCATAAATTATGAAGAAATATTTATAGATGACGTATGGACATTACAAGTTTAGAGTAATTTCATTTGTATTGACTAAAATATCCTCAGTTTTATGGATCCGATGAACAAAATATTCACGTAATATCATGATGATTTTTTGGGGTAGTAATTAATGATATTTTTTATATGTTATAAAACCTATCAGGACCATGAGAATCTGTTGTGGATTATTCTTGGGACTCTCGAGAGGAATGAGTTATTTGGTAAATTTAGAAATATTGAATTATGACATAAAAAATTTATTTTCATGACTATATTGTCTATATGGATGGACTCTCAGTTGGTCTTATAAGGATTAATGCAGTCCATGAATGGTCTAATCCAATTAACATAACCTGGATATATAGTTTTATTGGCTTAAATGGTTACTATCAGTGTTTAATTTATAATTTATATTGATGCGATAACACTTTTAAAAGGATCACACTTAAATGTTTTATGTTTGTATAGACCAAATAATGTAATGATTTTTTTGAATAATGGATGAGAATATTAATAAATTCTCTAATTTTGACTCTGCCCTGAAAAAATGAGTTGTTTCTGATTTATAGTAATGCCTCAAAAAATTAATAGGTTTTTTCATTATGAAAAATGATAATTTTATTGAATATCCATCAATCGAGATTATTATTTAGCAACAAAATTATACAAATCGTGATCCTGAGTTAGTAGTCACAGTTATCTCATTGAATATATGGAGACACTATCTCAATGGTGAAAGATCTGAGATATATATAGTTCAGTATATTTTTAAATACATCTTTAAATAGAAATAACTCAACGGGTGTAAAATAAGATAGCTCAAGTTACTCAAATATTATGATTCATTAATGCACTACCACCTGAGAAAAGGAAATATGGTGGATGATGCATTGAGTAGGAAAGATCAAGGAGTTCTGACAAAGATGATGATTGATAGAGATCCAATGTTGAGGGATTTAGTACATATAGATATGCGAATTTATAATGAAGGGGAAACATCACTCATTTTTTGAATGATTATTAAATCATCATTATTGGAAATGATAAAAAGAACTCATTCTAATGAAGAGAATTTTCAATAGAAAATAAAATCTGCTAAAGTTTGGAAATTGGAAGAATTCGTGTATTACGATAGATTTTTAAATATTGTAAATAGGTTACATGTTTCATCAATACCTTATCTTTAAAGGGAGATAATATATGTTTCTCATAGTTGAAATTTCACTATACATTCTAATAGTGCCAACAAGTACAAACATCTGAAGGTATATTTTTGGTGGGATAATATGATGTAGGAAATTTCTCACTATGTGTCAGGATGCCTAGTTTTTAAACATTTATGGTTGACAGACATCATCCTAGATGATTATTTCAACATAAACCAATTTCTATGTGATATTAGGATGAAATTATGATGGAAAGTTTCATAGGACTACAATGTAAACCAAGAAGGAAAGATATGATATGGGTTATTATTAATGATCCTATAAAATAAACTTATTTTCTAGATATAAGAGATTATTTTCTTCATGAAAGCCTTGAATGTCTCTATATTAATGAAATTGTAAGATTTCATGGTGCACCATTATTGATTATGTCTGAAAGAGATCCTAGTTTTACCTCAAAAATTTTGAAGAGTCTTTAGAAGGCTCTAGAAAATGAGATTTATTTGAGCACCACCAAGCATCTTCAAACAAATGGGAAATCTAAAAGAACTATTCAAACATTGGAAGACATTTTCAGATCACATTCCCTTAACTTTCAATGTAGGTGGTATCAGTATATACATTGGTTAACTCAAGTATTCAAATGGTTCCATATAAATATTTATATGAAAAGAGATGTTATACTCCAACTTGATGGGATGAATATGGTGAAAGAAAACATATAAACCTATAGCCTAATTAAGAAACAAAAGAAGGTAATGACTATTCAGAAATATATTAATGAAGATAAATTTTTAAAAATATTTTAGCTAAGAACTATATAAAGTATTTAGAATTTCAAGAGGTAGATCATGTGTTTCTGAAAGTATATCCATGGAAGGGTGTCATAAGGTTTGGTAAGAAAGGGAAACTGACCCCCAGTCAAACCATATCATTATAAAATCTAGAAATAATTGGTTATATAGCTTATCAATTAAAAATTCCACCATTTCTCTCTAATGTTTATGATGTGTAGAACATATCATTGCTAAGGAAGTACATTCTATGTAACAACCCAGGAATACGAACTTAATTTTATAAATATTTTATTTAGTGGATTTCTGCCATAATTATAAATATATTAAAATTGAAAAATTATACATATTTTAATTATATTTTAATTACCATTTCTATCGAATATAACTAATTGGTTTTTATAAATTTATATATATTTAAATAAAACCATATTTATTTGTTCTAAATTATAATATTTCTATATAAATATTTAATTTCTGGTAAATTTATAATGATACCCATTTTAAAAGATAATCTTTTAATATGATAAATAAAATATGATAATCATTATATAAGATTAAATAAACAATGATAATGATATTATAATAATAAGGATAATAAATTTATTTTTTTAAGAAAATTTTTATTTTTTGTTTTATATATTTTATAAATATTTTTTTCCTAAAAATAGTATGTTTTTGGTTTTATAAAATTTATAAATTATTAATATATATAATTTTTTTTACAAAAAAACGCACATTATATTTGGGTAAAAATATTGTACTTTGATTTATATATAAAAAAATAATTTTATATGTATTTTAAAAAATGCTAATCATTTTTTGTTAAAAAAATTCTATAAGAATAAAAAAATGTTAATGAATGTAAAAAAATTGTGATTTAACAAAAAAACACAAGTGATGGAGTGTGTATTAAAAAATAAAGGGAAGGAGGTGTAATAATTGGTATGTAAAAGTGACATGAAATAAAAAAGAAGTGAAGATGGTTGACTTGACAAATGAGAGAGAGAGGGAGAGTCTTGTGATACAAAACAAAAAAAAAGAGACAAAACTTATAAAAACACAAATTAATGAAAAAAGGGATAAAAAACAAATGAATAAAAATATTATTATTATTATGTTAGATGTAACTCGTGGGTTGTGTGTGTGTCAAAATTGGGGTTTCATTATTGATTTTTTTGTATCACCTAGTATGTAGGACAATGATAATAAGATATAATTAAATAAAAAAAAATTAATAAATGAAAATAGTTTTTCTCCCTAGCTTCCGAATGAAGATTTGTAAGACCTTGTTATATAAACCCACTTTCCACACCTAATACTACCAGAATTTCAAAGAGTCATGCTTCATCCCTCAGGAACCCACTTCCCACATTGATTTATGTTAGGTAAGTGTTCTATTTATTTTTTATTATATACTTTGTGAAAAATATATATATATATATAGATATATATATATATATATATATATAATTATGTAAGTTTGTATATCTCTATT
Organism: Viscum album; assembly: GCA_963277665.1. Lineage (NCBI taxonomy): Eukaryota > Viridiplantae > Streptophyta > Magnoliopsida > Santalales > Viscaceae > Viscum > Viscum album. The sequence goes on along the minus strand of OY728141.1, from coordinate 470,993,104 downwards.
TCCAAATGCATATATGATAGATTTTCTTGATATTAACAATTTTTTATAACATTTTATCATTATAAGGGTGTCTTTATTTTTTTCCAACCAAATGTTTTTATTTTATTAATAACGAGGGCCAAGCAAGACAAGAAAAAAACTGACAAAAATTGTGCAGAAAAATAACAAAAGTGCGAAGGTGAAAAAGGGGGACTAAGGGTGTCTTTATGTTACTTACAGTTCATGATTTTTTTTATATTCCTGTAAGGGTTTTCATTATTTTTAATTGGATTTGTGAACATATACATATATATGTATAATATATATATATATGATTATATATTTTGAATACGATTTTCATATGTGATATGTTCTTCTCGATTCGAAGAGATTATTCTTAGAAACCCTCTTCGTTGTAAGAGTGTATTTCTATGATCATTTCACAATATATTTTACATATATATGTATATACATACATATATACACATATATTTGTAATATATTCTGCATATTTATATAGAAAGGGATTCTTATTCCTTAAACTGAATTTCCAATTTTATTTTCGAAAATAATTCCCCACTTTGAATTCAAACTTAGTTTGAAGGGTTTTAAAATAAATTACTCAACCCATGGTATATATTTACCTATATATGGATTATATCGTCATTGTCATGTTTATAATTTTATCATCGATTTATCAACATATTTCTAAAAATGCAAATAACATGTGGATGTGTTATTTTAAACATCGCACCTGCATATAGTCATGGCCATGTGATTGTGCACATCATCGACACTCGTTGTATTAGAATAAACGCATAGTTTCAATTTTAAGTTATAATTCCAAAAAATTACAAGTACATGGATATCATAGAATGTATTTTATTTTAAATGCTTTCTTTCCAATTTTCAGTATCAATCATTAAGATTAATTTTTACAAATGTATTTCATAGAAAAAGGATTAATTACTTGGATGCTACATGCAAAGACTATGGGGTAAAAGTTTTGGTTTTAAGAAAACAAGAAAGTCATGAAAAAAGAGGTTTATGTGTTGATATACATATAATATATATATTTATCAATGTGCATTTTAAAGTAACAACATGATTTCAAAATTGAAAACTCCAATGAAAATATATACATAAGTAAAGAAAGATTAAAATGTTTTCAGAAAATCTGGCGCTTGATCATTGTAAATATAGAAGGTCATTTGGGAGTGAACCCATCCTTTGCTAAGTGGGTAGGCCCGGAAAGCCTTCAACGATTCATGTGACCTCATAAATAGTGTTTTTTTAGAAGCTTGCATACTGTATTTCATATAACACAAGATTATGTTTCAAGTAAGTTTGAATGTAATTATATTTTAAAATGGCCTACTATTTTAAGTCGTAATTAATTTCAAATAGTATTTTAAATTTTTTATTTATTTTTATGTATTTCATAAATTATTTTCAAAAATATTTTATAAGGATTTATCTAATGTTTTCTTAAACCCCTTACTAGGAATTTTATGCTCACCATACGAATTATAATCGCTTTTTTAGGTTTAGCATAATTGATGCGTTGAAACTCTATTGTGGAATCAAAAAGCTGCAGAATCATTGTTTTCAATTTGTATATTTTTGTGGAAATGTAGTTTATGTAAATAATTTTTCGAAACCTAGACCGGAAAAGGTCATATTTTGTATTTAATGTTTTTTATTTAATGACGTTTCTTTTTATAAAAAATACACAACATTTGTAAGGGCTGGAACCTAGTTTTGGGTTTGGGACCCTATAATTGTTATCTGATGAATGGTCTAAACAACTTTGGAGATTATATGTTGTCGATTCATGAGGTTTGACCCTCCTAGTTTTTGTTTTCTTAATTCTCAAGACTGAAATTCCATATTCTTTTTAGTCAGATGAAATGAATAGTGGGTATGCAATTCTTCTAAGGGGGGAATAATTTAACAACCCAAGAATTCCAACTTAATTTTAAAAATAATTTATTCAGTAAATTTTTTATTATTATAAATATATTATAATGGAAAAATTATACATATTATAATTATATTTTAACTAAAATTTATATTGAATATAACTAATTGGTTTTTAAAAATATATAAATATATACATAAAAATATATTTATTAGTTTTAAATTAGCATATTTTTCTATAAGTGTTTAACTTTTGATAAATTTATAATGATACATATTTTAAAAGCTAATCTTCTAATATTATTGATAAACTATGATAATCATTTTATAAGATTAAATAAATAATGATAATGATATTATAATAATAAAAATAATAAATTTATTTTTTGAAGAAAATTATTATGTTTTGTTTTTAATATTTTATTAATATTTTTTAAAAAAATATTATGTTTTTGGTTTTGTAAAATTTATAAATTATATATATATATATTACAAAAAAATGCACATTACATATGTGTAAAAATATTTTTCTTTGATTTATATATAAAAAACAAATTTTATATGTATTTAAAAAAACTCTAACCATTTTTTGTAAAAAAAATGCTACAAGCATAAAAACGTTAATGAATTTAAAACAAATTTGTGAGTTAACAAAAAACAAAAGTGATAGAGCGTGGATTAAAATAGAAAGGGAAGGAGGTTTAATAATTGGTATATAAAAGTGACTTGAAAGAAAATAGAAATAATTATAGATGACTTGACAAATGATAGAGTGAGAGAGTCTTGTGATACAAAACAAAAATAGAGACAAAATGTGTAGAAACACAAATTGAAGAATAAAAGGATAAAAACGAATAAAAATAAAATTTTAATAATAAAGTTAGTTGAAATTAGTGGGTCGTGTGTGTGTCAAAATTTGGATTTATTTATTAAATAAAAAATAAAAATTAATAAAGATAATAAGATATAATAAGATATTTTTTTATTATAAACCCACTTTGCACACCTAATACGACCAGAATATCACACTGCCATGCTTCATCTCTCATGAACCCACTACCCACTTTGATTTAAGTTAGGTAAGGGTTCTATTTATTTTTTATTATATACTTTGCAAAAAAAAATATGTATACACACACATATATATATAATTATATAAGTTCATATATCTCTATTTCGAAACACATATATGATAGATTTTCTTTATTTGAAAGATTTTTTTATAAAATCTTATCATTTTAAGGGTGTATTTATGGTTCTTGCATTTCATGATTTTTTTAAAATACTGTAAGGATTTTCATTATTTTAAATTGGATTTTTGAAATTATACTTATATATTTATAATATATATATATATACATGTATGATTATATCCTTTGAATACAATTTTCATATGTGATATGTCTTTCTTGATTCAATGTGATTGTTCTTAGAAACCCTCATTGTTGTAAGAGTGTATTTCTATGATCACATCACAATATATTTTACATATATGAGTATCAATATGCGTACATACACATATATTGGTTATATTTTTTGCATAATTATATATATAAATGGTTTTTATGCCTTTAACCAAATTTCCAATTTTATGTTAGAAAATAATTCCCCTCTTTTAATTCAAACATAATTTGAAGGGGTTTAAAATAAATTACTCAACCCATGGTTTATATTTATATATATATGGATGATATCATCATTATCATGTTTATAATTTTATCGTTGATTTATCATCATATTTCTAAAAATGCGCATAACATGTTGACATGTTATTTTAAACTTCGCACCTGCATATAGTCTTGGCCATGTGAATGTGCACATCATCAACACTCGTTGTATTATAATAAACACTTGGTTTCAATTTAAAGTTATAATTCCAAAAAAATAACAATTACAAGGATATCATTGAATTTATTTTATTTTAAATTCTTCCTTTTTAATTTTCATTATCAATCATCACGATTAAATGTGAAAACTGTATTTCATGGAAAAATGATTAATTACATGCATGGTACATGAAAAGCCTATGTGGTAGAAGTTTTAGTTGTAAGAAAACATGAAATCGATGCAAAATAATTTCATGTGTTGATATACATATAATATATATAATTATGACTATGCATTTTAAAGTAGAATCATGTTTTCAAAATTGAAAAGTCCAGTGAAAATAAAAACATAAGTAAGGAAAACTTAAAATGTTGTCAGAAAATCCGGCACTTGGTTGTTATAAATATGGAAGGTCATTAGGAAGTGAACCCTCCCTTGTCTAAGTGGGTAGGTCTAGACAACATTCAACGATTCAAGTGACCTCAGAAATAGTGTTTTTTTCAGAAGCTTGCGTACTGTATTTCATAAAACACTGGATTATGTTTAATGAAATTTTTAACATAAGTATATTCTAAAATGGCTTACTATTTTAAGTTGTAACTAATATTAAATAGTATTTTAAAAATGTAATTATTTTCTGTATTTCTTAAATTGTTTTGAAAGAATGTTTTATAAGTATTTATCGAAGGTTTTTTTAAACCCCTTACTGGGCATCTTATTCTCACCTTACAAATTATAAACACTTTTAAGGTTTAGAATAATTGTTGCATTGAAACTCTATTGTAGAATCAACATGCTGAAGAATCGTTATTTTCAATTTGTATATTTTTGTGGTAATTTAATTTATGTATCTAATTTTTCAAAACCTAGACCGGAAAAGGTCCTCTGTTGTATTTAAAACTGTGTATTTAATCATGTTTCTTTTTAAAAATAATATTACACAGTACTTTTAAGGGTTGAAACTTGGTTTTGGGTTTAGGACCTTATATTCCAGACCAAGTAAATGTACTCACCTATAATGAAGAAAAATAAGAACATGAGTTTTCTTAGAGTGGTGATCATATCAAGAATATTTTTTATTATAGATCAAGTATTGAGAAATAAAATGACTCGATTTGTAAAGGTTCTTTAGAGAAACCAAAAAATGGAAGAAGCAATATAGGACCTGGAGAAAGTTATGAATAAAATCCACCCTAATCATTTTAGAAGGTAATATTCATGAAAAAAAAAATCTGAGGATTATATTTTTGAAGGATAGAATAATATAACACCCATCTATTTTATGGTATTTATCTTCTTAAAGAAATTCAATTTATTCAATAGATTACATTGCATGTGATACCAAAAATATTAAACCATGATATATTGTTAAATATTTACACAACTATTGTTATATTAATGATATTGATCGGAAACGTAAACTGTCCATTAGAATAATGACCTCACCTATGAATTTTTTTATAAAATTAAGGTATCTACTAAATAAATATATGAAATAAAAATATCATTGAATAAGTAAATAAATATTTTAAAAAATATAAATTAATTGTTGGTATTTTTTGAAATGTAATTGTTTAATTAAATTTTTACAGTAAATATAATTTTTTTACAAAAAAATTTATTTTCAAAATGTATATTTTTAAATTAATAATTTTTTCCAATACATATAATATAATTTTATATTATTATAATTAATTTTTCAAGGTGTCGTAATGTCGGTTTTAATTTTAAAATCAGTATTATTTAAATAAATGGTGGTTTTAATTATAAATTAAATTTATAATAGTTAAAAAATTATTTTCATAAAAGGGATCCTAATATTGAAATATAAATATCAAAAAATGGTTAGGGTAAATTTTTGCGGTTTTTCTGAAATACATTATTTTTTTAATACTGAAATGCAGCAATTTACGGTATTTCTCATTTTATGGAAAAACATGAATTTTTGAGTCAGGGATGATGTATAAAACCATTATTTTGAACTCACATGAACCATTTACTATAACTACTCATAATATTCCAAACTATTTATAGTCTAGATCCAAAAAAATAAACAAATTAATAAAATAATCAAAAACATTTCTCTCGTCCCACTATAAACACCACCCCTCACTGCCCCTTTTCCTCAAACCTTATAACCCAGGATTATTGTATATATGTTTCTCAAATAACTTCCCAAGCCTCTTCCCTAAGTCTAAGGCCAAATGTTATTACCAAAAATAACAAATCCATGTGTATTAAGAAAGTTCCCAAGGAGACGATATATGGGAGGGAAAATCCTTCTTATTTTTCTTTTAATTTATTTTCTTTTCTTATCCTATCACAACCTTCACATTCTAAAATTTTATGGAAACCATAGTTTGATAAATATTCATTATAGTTACTTTTTTAATTTTATATCCATCAGAAAATATATTCTACTGTTCTATTAATTCTAAAACTGAAAACACCATTGGTGAGGTATCGATTCACCTACTTCGTAAACGATGATTTTTCATTTTTCATTACCACATTCAATTATAACAATAAAACCATTTTATATTTAATCCAGATTATAATATGCATATTAAGACATATTTAATGTTCTTTAACCAACATATAAATACAATATTTAATAGAACTATACTGGTTCATGATGGTTGTAAAAACCACCAAAATACACAAATCATTTTTCATTAACCTCTTATCTCATTAATCATACACATGTCAAAAAAAAAGTGATCATTTAATTTATTGGAATTATATTAAAAATATTTTATTCCTCGTCAGAAGAATTATTCAAATTTTAAAAGAATATACATAATTATACACAAGTGACTGATCATGAAACCATGAAACGAATGCTCCCAAAATAAATTGAACATTATATCTCATAAAAATGGATATAAATGAACTCACTAAAATTATAATAAAAACTATATGATGAGTAGTTTATTAATTAAGTAATTAATTAATCAAATTTATTATTTAGAGAATTAAGTACAATTGCATAACGCTTTCAGACATATGTTAAGGGGTTTCTAATCTCACTTTATTTATATGAGATATGATTTATTCTACCATTATTTCTTGTTTGTGGTGTATGTATACATCCCATTGATATATAATATCATGAATCTATTTATATTCATGGTATTAAATGTTTTTTTATGATCATTAATTTTGTGGGGCATATGATTTGACTGATTACAAGTGGTATAGGTTTCCACATCTCACTTTTATTTCTTTTAGATATGACTTTCTCAGAACTTATTTATTGTGTGTGGTGTTTTTATACTGATATATGATATATGATATCATAAATATGTTGATATTTATTTTATTAAATGTTTCATTTTATGATTATTAATTATATGGGGTATACATTTAGATTGATTACAAGTGACAAGAGTTTTTTTTCTTTCTCTAATTCTGGTTAGACATATGCCATATTCATCACTTATTAACTTTGTGCAATGACCCTTTTATTAATGACCATTATTAATTAAAGGATACAATAAATATTTATATATATTATATCATGGTTATAATTATATTCTAATATGTATACCAGTTTTTCATATAGAGTTTACATTGAATGTAATTTGATTAAATGGGGAAATAATGATAAAAATGTATCTTTCACTATATGTGATTGTTTTTATAGGACAAACCGATTCATGAATTAAATGAATCACTTTTATTTTTTAGTCAGGCTTTATACATATATACATGGGTGGGTCTTGGTAATAGATATCCCCTTGATGCATCAATAGTCTAATGAGACAAAAAAATTCCTAATTAAATGAGTTTTCACCCATAATGATTAAATAGTAATGTGAAAGGTCATAACGATAAATGTATCATACTTCCAAAGATCATGGAATATAAATTATTAATCATTTCATTAAGGAATATTTAATTCATTAATATCCATTGTATTTTTACAATGATATTATCCATGGATTTAGATTGTCCCCAAGTTATTGATAAATTGATATTTTTTTCTAATCACTCACATTTTCATACTAATTACGCCTTATCCGTTCATGACTGAAAAGTTGTTGTAAAAATAAAATTTATTGAAGTTATATATATTTTCAAAATGATTATGTTTTATTTCATTTATTCCTGATACTTTCTATTTTATTTAAACCTTACTTAGAATTTTGAGCTCAGCCTTTTATTTCCTTTCCTAGTGGTATGAAGAAGAAACAACTGAATGAGTTTAGATTGCAATTACATTCCATTTTATGTTTTATATTTGATTATCAATGTAATGAGGGAAATATGTATGCATCAATTATTTCAAGACTACTAATTTTATCGATCCTCTTGGATTTTAATCTTGTATTTATGATATGTTAATAATATAATGATCTGGCTCTGAGCTACTAGGGTTTGGGTATTTACGCCCTTGGGAAACCAAAAAAATAAAAATCATCCCCGAATCACCCTAAAACAAGACTCAGGAAAAAGGAGATCAATGTAATGGTTTAGAAATACCTAGAATATGGTAATAGAACATTACAATAAAATTCATCATTAATTAACATGTAATGTCATTAAAAAATCCTAATATATATATATATATATCCATTTAATTACTCTTGGTAACACATATTTTTCAATTTTAATGATAAATCATCAAGGTCCCCTTACTGTGTATCCTAAGATAGTATAATCAAAATCTTCTTGAATTACATATTATACTATATTCACTTCTAGAGTGTTTATTTCTAGAACACCTTTAAGTAGAACCATCTTTTTCATTATCATGTATTCACTTTAAATATCATTTTGAAAAAATACACAACTCTTCATCACAAAAAATTTAGGATATTCAATGATGATTTTATTTTAGAAGAATCTCTTCATTATATACCAACATAAAATGATCACTATCATGGATAATGTAACTATCACACAAGAGAAATGATATTTTCTAAATGAAATATGTGAGTTCATGCAAGATTATAGTACTAATGGAGAGATCTTACTCAAAACCAATATTACATGAATATTCTATAAATAATTCCACTATCAATATAAGAAATGTCCTTTATCTACAGTGCAAAATATTTACTGAGAAAATATATATGTTGACATGAAAATTTTAGTAGATTATCATGTCATAATACATGAATCTATGGGTATATTTTTTATCAAATGTGGGTGTTATTGAGTTTTCCATTGACTATATTGAATCATTAATTATATTATATCATGATGGTATGCTAATGGACATTTATTCTTAATTCAATGGATTACTAGCAGATCAAGGTGAATTTGGGTATGTGAAACAGGTAGTGATGGGAAACTATAAGAGTCCTATATTGGGAAATCTTCTATAAAATCATATTTCTATAAATATGTTAGGGTAATTGGATCCATCCCTCTCGACAAGGGTAGGTACTACTCCACCAACTATCCTCACTGATGCTCAGCTTCCAAAATCAAGTAGTGAGTTGGAAACCAATATTAGTGTCTCATATTAATGTAAATATGGAATTATTTTCCAGTAAAAGAGATCCATCTTGAAATCATCTGTTAAATTACTAAACCATTAAACATTAATTATAAGGACAAACCTCATAATGTTTAATCTTGTATTATGTAATTTGATGCCCTAGTTTATGTACTCAAGAAACAAGCATTTTAATCACATTGAATACTCAAATTGGTGGGCCTCATAATAAGAAGTGATGATGATGATGATATTGATGATAATGATGATGAAAATGATGGGGAGGGACGTAGGGATTATTGTTTCCATGAGTGAAGGGACACCATCAGTGAATAAGAGGCTAAAAAATGTTCATATCCTACATGGGTAACATTGACCTTGTTTATGATTTTTATGTTTTTACTAGAACTATTATTGAAATTTCATTTTATATTTAATATAAATTAAATTTTTCACGATCACCTTTCATATATATAGATTATTCATTGAGAAGAGCATGAATTAGGTACACTATTAAAATAAGAGATAGGGATGAGGAGATCCCTTCACCTACATACATGCTGAAGAAAACTTTTGTGGTTTGTTACCCCATGAAGGAATTTTTGGTGCCACTACTAGTGAATACACACATAGAGCTTTCAATATAAGATCCAAAATAGTGATATTAGGAAATAGAGATGATATCTTATTAAACATTTGAATCGAGGATGAATCTTGTACTCATGTAACTTATTAGATCTATTTATATTATTATCCAAACCCAACACATCATTTAGAGACATAGGAAATCCATTCGTGTTTGGAGCTATGAACTATTAAGTAGTCATAAACTCATTCCCTCAAAATATAACTATAAAATGTGATAGTATTATTTTATTTCCAAGAAAATATGAAATTTATCATTTTTATATATGTATTGGCATGTATAATAATCTAACTATGTCTGGTAGATTATTTTATGGTGGAAATGGATGATCTAACTAAAAATAAAAATTATATATAGTTGTATTTAGTGCATCCCAATAAGATGGTCTGATGTTTCGATATCTCCTACAGTTGATATTTGTGCCCTTTCATAACCATGTCGATGACTATGAAAATTCTTTTCAAATCATTATCCATGTTTGGAATTGGCTTGAATACATCAAAAAAAGAATCATCCACTGAATATATAGAAACAATAAAGGGTCATATAGCTCTTAGATTGGACGTGACTATCAAAATTATTACATGTGTGGTCAATATAAGACATTTAAATACCTTCCATAGGTGATCGAATGTTACAACTCGGTCCTAGTGATAGCACAGACACCCACCTTAACATGGTCGTCAGATCCTGGCCTGCTAGGTACCACCAGTTGCCCTGAAAACACATGGTCCCCACCCTAGGGCCACCCATGAGCCTGAACAGGTCATCTGACTATTTATAGTCCCCACAGGACAACACATGTTCTTTCCAGTGTGATTTGTCCTCACTCGCACACACCCTGGGAAACTTCCCAGAAGTTCACCCATCCTGATCATTACTCCAGGACAAGAACGCTTAACTGTGGAGTTCTAATCGGATAGACTCCTGAAAAGGAAGGTGCCCCTTGTTGACATGAGTCATATCATTCAGTCATTTAACCTTTATCATTTGGGGATGTTACAATCACCCAACATTAGAGTACACTGCCATCATTGTGGGCCCTATATATCAACCCAGGTAGTGCACCACACTTAAGGTTGGGTACTGACTCTGATACCAAATGTGAGAACTGGGTCCCGATGACAGCACATGCACCCCACCTTAACATGATCTTCAGGTCATGGCCCACCAGGTATCACCAGTTTCCCCACAAACACGTGGTCCCCATCCAAGGGTCCACCCACATGCCTGAACAGGTCATCTGACTATTGATAGTCCCCACAGGCCAACACATGTCCTTTATATTGTGCTTTGTCCTCACTCACAAACACCCTGGGAAACATCCCAAAAGGTCACCCATCTTGATCACTACTCCAGGCCAAGCATGCTTAACTGTGGAGTTATAATCGGATAGACTCCTAAAAAGGAAGGTGCACCTTGTTGACATGAGTCGTATCATTTAGTCATTTTACCCTTTATCATTTAGGGATTTTACATGGAACATCAGAGACTAGGGAAGTTAACCCTCTAGTAATTAAAGTTAGATACTAATATATCTTTTTTATTATTTTCATCTCTACTTAAAAAAATAAATTTGATGTCAGTTTCAAAATACCTATCATAGACCATAAAAATTCAAGATTTCATTGAATCAGTGTCCTTGTCATGGGAAATGATATAGAAATGGACTAGTCAATTGAAATCATTATTTGTGATTATTAAATAAATCCCCTCCCATAGTGGTTTTGTAATGGATTGTATATTGGTTATCGTGAAGGAATCTAAATTAAACCAAAATTGTGATTCAATATAGGAAAAATGTTTCCCCATATATAGGGTAACATTTCGAGGCTGAATTAAATGATGCTTTTCAATGAGATTAATAGTTAAAAACATGATTTACTCTTCATTTTCAATACACTGGGATATAGTGGGAATGATTTCCCTATTATACATACTACATGAATGAGTTGACTAAAACATTAGTGAGAGAGGGAGTGGGGGCCCCAATTAAAAAAATTAAGGGAATTGTTAGTCAAACTATGTTAAATACATTGATAGGGGATGAATTATGGTACAATGAATTCAATTAATTTTCCCTTTTGATTTTGCATCGTCGTTAAAAACTATCTTCTATTTTATTATTGTTGAATTGAATGATGAAATGAAAGTAATAGAGCCAAATAGGTCTTTTCTAAGGGGTATATAACTGTAATTTAATGATTTAGCATAATCATAATATTGAAATATAATTGAAATTTTTATAGAAAAATAACTATACATCCCTATTTAAAATTATTAACTCTTGATAACTCATTATTCTCTCAACATAAGTGAATGAACTACAACTCTATAATACTTTTCAGATGATCTGTTTCTTCATTGAATTGGTTCACCACTTTAAGAGTGTTCCGGGAAGCTCATTTTTACATCTGAGTGATAAAATTCATTTTATCATGTAGTTTCTTCAATAAATAAACTATTTTTTTGGAATATTCTTCCCCGAGAATTACCATACGTTCACTAACCAGACAAACACCATGTTCTAGTATAGAAGTATACCACTCCCTGCAACCTTAATAAGAAAAATCATCTATGCAAACTGCATCCCTCATATAGCTCATACATGGACCACCTTTATGAGCTACAACCATGCTCTACCAAAGTAATATACATCATAAATACCATTATTTTAAAATTAATTATTTGTTTATGCTTCTCATGAACTTCCTTGGCCACATAGTTGCCTCACAGTTTTGGGTACTCATCATGCAGTCTTCCATCATGTTTTGCAGTACTATAACTGAGAACATACATATAAATTTATAGAAAACAAAGAAATGATCATTTTATTTAATTAGTTAAATGTTTTATGATTTTATTATGGAGTATATATATAGGTAACGATAAATGAAAAATTTTCAAATCAAAAAATTATTGTTCACTCTTTCATGTGAAATCCATATGTATACTTTTCTCCTTCATGTTCTACTATCATTTACTTCCTTAAGACCCCAAGATAAAAAAATTTATTTTGAAAATCTCTAATGTAGTATCCATGTCATCAATACCCTTCATAGTCAATAAAAATCATTATGAAATGACCATAAAAGATAACTACCAATGCATTCTTCCTTCATCATCACAAATGCTTCCTAAGTGATTAACCCTTTCTATGCACTACACTTAGTGAGCTCCCATCAGGGAATCACAAAGAAGGTGACTCCAACATGGTCACAAAACCATTGGCTAGTGGTTCAATTTCATGCACACCAACCCCATGGTTTTTCCAATTTACTGCATTATTCTAGTAGTTACCATGCCAAAATTCCACATTTTACATATAATAATCTCTAAAATTTAATAAATATTTATTTGTAAAAAATAGGGAAACCTCATTGCATTTTATTTTCATCATCTAAACACATCCATCTACTCTAGAGACTATTTTCAACTGACACATTCAACAAACACACCAATCCCAGAACAATGAAATATCACATTGATGTATTTTTTATCAAAAATCTCTAACATAAATTTTACTTTTCAATATATAAACCATTGATACCACTAAAAAACTATTATTGAAAAAAATACTTCAGATCTATAAGAACCTGATTCATCCTTTCTGGTATGGATCATTATTTTTGGTTGTTTTTTAGAAAAAGGGATGAAATGGTTTATTTTCAATGTACACACCATCTACCCAATTGCTTTGTGTAGCTATTTACATTACATGTAATGGCTGAGTACATGGCTGTGTAGGTGACCTAGCTGACTGCCTAAAGCAGGTGTCAGTTGAGGCAAGAACACAAGGTGTACACTAAATGTACTTGTCATGTACTTTTATTGTTTATTGATGAGTTGGAGAGGGGTAACTTCTCATCTCCAAAAAACACTTCATCTTCTCTTTCCTTGTACAAGAGAGTGACAGAACGCTGAAGAACATTGAGTCCCTCTTGATTATTCATCAAACCTCCGATTAAGACAACATCAATTGCATTGGATTTTCACTTGTGAGTTCTCTATTTCCATAGATCCTTTATTCATGATTCCTTCTCTTTCGTGAGTTATTAAGGGTTGATTGTTAGTACCCTTTTCATTGATCTACATCTTTCTGGGATGATCCAAGGGCAGACGTTCATGACTATTCAACGTACAACATCAATGTACACCATTTGGGCCTTTCATCGATTGTTTTGTATTATATATGCTTAAAGATCAAAATACCCATGTTTGGGGTATTGGTTTTTTTGGAATTTGACTGTATTTTATACTGGATATGGAATTTATTATTGAGAAAGGTGGTTTCTTATACATAAGGTTTTATACCTTGTTATGGGACACCCCATGGGTGTGTTCCCCTGTTTGACTGTATATGGTCATTTGGCTTATGTTTCCTTTGAGGCATACCTTGTTCCCAGGACATGAATTGTTTAGGATGGAGTTGATTGATTATAGAAATTGCATACCTTATTCTTGAGAATGTTAGACATGTATTAGTTATAGATTACATGAGCTTCCTTATAATGATATGCATGCTGATCTTCGAATGGACCGTCAGAGCCTTGGACTAGAAAACTGTGGGGGTTTCCTTGTTATTTACACATGACCTTGAGAGCCTTGGTGTAGACTCTGACCCGAGGGAATTGAATATGAGAGCTATCCAGGAGCTCGATTATGATTATTTATGCTATGTCGACCCTAGGGGTATTGACCATGTGACCTAGCCGGAGGATGTTTATAATTTATATATTCAATGTTGACCCAGTGGTATTGATCGTGAGAGCTTCCTAGGTGTTCGTTTGTATTTGATTAGGTCTATGTAAACCAATGTGGTTATAAAGTGATATATTTCATATATGGTTGTTGTGAATGATTGAATTATTGCGGAGAGTCCCTAAGCCAAGGTACATGATTGTTCATGGTCTTACATGGTTGTTTAGATGGTCTTCTATGAAATTTATTGTTACTATTACACGGTGGGATATAGAGCATAAGAGACATTTTGGGAATCATTATTCCATGATTTAAGTAATTAATAAATGTAAATGAATATAATTGAAACTGTAAGATGGTTTACTTTTGAAAACATCATAGTTTATTGATTCATTTCTTCATATTACCTGTTATATATATTCACTGACAGTTTGGTATAGATCTTTTGGTGGGTTCGTACTAGGATTCATCTCACTCCATATTGGGGTCATGATTTTGGACCTAGACAGATGATATGGTTGCAGGTATATATAAGGAAAAGCACCCTACCTCATCAGGTACATGAGTGCTATTGAAGTTAGAGAGCATTGGACTATGTTGAGGATTTCGATACATTTCGAGTTTACTACTATTATGTACATTGGTTTAGTATTGTATTTACAGTATTGTGACTTGTTTGGCTGTTTTCCTAGAAACATGTGACACACATCATTTATATATTCCATAGTAGTTGTATTACTATCAGTCATCTACTGTTACTTCTAGTGCATGGTATTATTGCTTCAGCTTTTGTTTACTATATGTGATTCCGTTGTGTATACTCTACCAATGAGGGAATAGTTTCCCCATTTTTAGACCTTGGCCCTCACTAGTAGTTGGAAGCCTTTTGCATTTGGGTAAATTGTATTGAGGTCATGTGAAAAACTGGGTATGAGGAACCTTTAGGTGACATTGAGAACCGAGATCATACAAAGTGGTATGAGATGAGGTTCTTTTCTTTTTTTTCTTAGTATTTGAAGCCTATATACAGGGATAAGAAAAATAGGTAGTTGATAATATGTTTTACCCAATAGTAGTTATCATGTGTATAGGGAAAAACCAAGTTACCTCAAATAATACAATTTTTCTGGTTTTCCAATTGTTACAGTAGATTTGATTTCAATATTGGGGGACACACTTATTTTGTGTTGTTATGATTTATATAATTTTGGTTCTATTTCTATTTCAACCTAATGAGATGAGGGTATGTCATCTCAAGTATCATTTAGGTACTTGATTGATATCACATGTCATGCATTTTTTTCCATTCCATTTAAGATGCATTACTAATTTCAAAATGTTGTGATATATTTTGTCAAATATATTAATGATTTTGTGATATAATCTATGATATAATGACTTCTATTTAGAGAGGTTATTGTAATATGTGATTATTCATTTGGATGGACACCTTTCTTGGTCCTGGAGGTGTTATGGGCCCTATTGGATCAGAATTTAGTGGATCATGTTTGAAATTTATTTTAATTTGGTCATGTGATAAGGTAAAAAAGGATTCCAAACATTATTTTCCGATTTTATGGGCTCTCACATGTTCAAAATTTCCATTACATGGAAAAGATTTTATGTTTTTGAGGGTTTCAAAGAAGTTTTAGATTGCTACTATCCAGAAATCAAGACAACACTGAGTGTGGTTTTATGAACACATGCCATGTGTTTTTCAATTATGGAGAAAAAAATTTCTTAAGCACACACTGTGTACCCTATGTAAATGTTGTGTAGTCTTGGACCGTGTGACTCACTATGTGAGTAGAGACACGGGGTCGGGATATCATTGGTGAAACACGCTGTGTACCGAGATTAAACGTTATATTATAAAGAAATATGTATCTGGCCATGTGATCAACAACACGGGTGGATGAAACATAAGTTTTACACGTCGTGTCATGTTTAGGCAAGGCGTGTTTAGTCGATCGTTTATCTTACCTTCTGACTAATGACACTGGTGATTGGGACTTAATTGGTACATGTCGTGTGTAGGGTGAACACACCATGTAGTGTTACCTAGGAGAGAACTGTGTAGTTCTATCTGTTCATAAAAACTAGGGTAGGAGAAAAAATTCATGTAGAAACTTTGTCTCAGGATACACACGTCGTATGTAAGGGTGTTACATGACCATGTTTGGTAAAGCTGCATGACTATGTTAAGGCTAAAAAGAAACATGATGCTTGGTAGTTACACACACCGTGTAACGCTATTTTGAAAAACATGAATGCTTTAATTCTATTATTCCACTCATGCACTAATATGTTTATGTCCTTGATAACATTGTACTGAGGTGTACGCTTGAAAATGCAGATTCATGCTACCAATATGTCCTCCAGTTGTACACTAGATACAGGAAAATGATCAGACACTAGAAATGGAAAATCAGGGAATACCAGCAGATCTCCCATCATTCCTATTTTTCCACCAGCTATTATAATGGACGCAGGTACCGATGCACAATTCCAGGAAGTCATTATGAAGATGATGCAGACTTTTCAGGGAGCACCGCAACCTGACCTGGCAATGGCAGTGTTTACGCAGGTGTTATAGTATCTTCATCCTCCCACTTGCTTTGGCGATGGAGGACCATAGGATTCAGAGTCATGGTTGGAGCCCATGCATTCCATCTTTGAGCATTTGGAGACGACTCTAGAGAGGATGGTGATATTGGATACATAGATGCTATGTGATTTTACCGAGAGATGGTCAGATTTTAACTCACTGGTAAAATGTCATCAAGATATGATTTGGAAATAGTATCAAAGGACCATATATGCCAAATTCTATGCTAGATGTTGATGCCATATTGAGCTAGATAGTTCATGAACATGGGGTAGGGCTCCATTTCAGTGATGCATTATTCTTCTTGATTTATAGAGCTTCAGTGCTTCACACCTTTTCTGGGAGGTGACAAGTTAGATTTTTCTAGGTGATTTGAAGATGCCCTCGGGTATAAAAACCAATCATAGGTGAATGTTTTCATAGTTAATTTGGTTAGTGATATTTTAAAACAGGAACTGATTACCCAAAAAATTTTAGGGATTTGGGAGCTTCAAGCAAGGGATGTTCTATATCCAGGGATGGTAATCCTTCGTTTGATAGCATGAATTACCACAGAGATCCTTCACATGGTGACTCCAATATTAGGGATGTATATAAAGGTAGTAAGGTGAGGTGATACCTGTGTGGAAAGAGTATGAACACAAGACCACTTTTCTTGATAGACCTAGTTGAGTTCTGGTCTTAAATATGATGGGCCACTATCACCATTATTGCTGGTTCTTCCCACCCGAAGCTAGTGAGAGGGGTTCAGTTATGACTCCACATTCAGGAGCAGGACTACAGGTTTCTCCTCGTTCAGGGAACTAGAGTTTTTAAACCATTTAGGATGGGGGTGATGTGATGTCTGTTGTAGCTATATGATATGTTTTCGGTGACAGTAGTGTGGATCAGCTCAGGGTAGTCATTCGGGGATTTAGGGTCACAGTATAGGTCAGACTTTTGCAATGGATTTGACCCATTAGGCATAGAAGGTCGGACCCTCTACAGTAAGAGGTATGATTCTAGTTTCCTCAGTTTTATCTTATGCTCTTTTTGATACAGGTACATACCATTGTTTCCTATTTTTAGTAATTATAGAGAGTCTCAAGCTCTATATCGTTACTTCTGATGATGTAATGAGGCTAGAATCTCTGTTGGTAAATAGCACGACTAGTGTATGCTAGTGCAAGGAGTTCCCTATTATGTTTGGTGGGTGTCACTTCATATGGGTCCACTATGTCTTAGAGATGACTTGTTTCAATGTAATTCTCATAATGGACTGGTTAGTCTTTTTCCAGGCCTTTGTTGACTGCTATCACCACTGGGTGAGTATCATGTCACCAGAGGGTGTATCTTTTCAACACAAGGGTGAATGGGATGTCCAGGCGAGCATAGTGCGACCTAAGCATCATTTCATAGAAGGAATCACATCCCAGATTTATAGTATATATTTGGATGACCATGGGACTTCACAAATGGAATTTTCTCCAGTTATGGATAGTTTTAGAGAGGTCTTTCCATAAGGCTATTCTGGTATACCACTGGATAGAGAGGTTGATTTCTCTACTGATCTCGCACCAGGAGCACCACTGATGTCCATTCTTTATTATAGGATGTATAAGCTATAGTTATAGAAGCTCAAGTAGCTGTTAGAGGATTTGAAGACAAAGGGTTTCATCTGACCCAGTACTTATCCTTGGGTTTTTCTTATCCTTTTTGAAAAAATGGAGAACGGTACCCTCAGACACTGTGAGTTTTATTAGAAGATGAACTAGTTGATGGTCAAGAACTGATATCCCTTTACAAATATTGATGATCTATTTGATCAGTTTCTATGATCTTGGGTATTATCGAAGATTGAATTGAGACCCAGTTATCATTAGTTTCATGTTACAGAATCTAACATGGATTCTCTTGTGGTACACTTCATGGATAATATCTTGGTCTACTCTCACACTGAACATGACCAGGCCACCCTTCTTGAGATCATATTGAATACACTGAGAGAGAATCAGTTATATAATAAGCTCTAAAAATTCTACTTTTGGTAGGATCATATTCACTTCTTTAGTCATGTTATCTTGGATACATGAGTATCTGTAGAATAAGAGAAAATGATAGCAATAGTTTCCTAGTAGCAGTCGAAGAACATCTTTGAGGTATGTAGTATTTTAGGTCTGGTTGGTTTCTATAGGCACTTTATACAGCACTTTTCATGCTTTCCAAAACCATTAGAAGGCCTGACTAAAAAGGGTGCAATGAACTTTCGGACAGATTCTGGCAATTCATCCTTTCATGATCTGAAGGGGGGATTGACTTCATCACTGGTACTAATTATTTCCTAATCTAGGAAAGAGTGACACCATTTACAGTGATTCATCAGGTATTGGGATGGAAGTAGTGATTATGCAAGGGCAAAGAGTCCTTGTGTATGGGTCTCGGTAGTTGAGGACACATGAGAGGATTTACCCAACACATGATCTCGAGTTAGCTGTTGTTGTGAATACATTACATTGTTGGAGAAATTATATTCTGGGATAGAATTGTGTGGTATAAACCAAAATCAAAAGTCTTCATAATATATTTAAACTCTGTGATCTAAATTTTAGACAATTAATGTGGGTTTAATAAAATCTGCCTTTTGACTTTGATCTTGACTGCACTCCAATGAAAGGAAATGCAGTGGATGATGAGTTGAGAATGAGGAGTCAAATACAGGATATTCAGGAGGCCGACATTGAGTGGCATCTTTAGGCTATGTTCTCTGAGATGCATTTGAAGGTGCATGACATACAGGTGTAGGTGTTCCATTCTACTATAGATGTTACCTCTAATCGACTAGATTGAGTGCGAATGACGTATCTATCATATTTCAAAGGCCTAATACTACATGAGAGTGTGTCTGGTGAGCTCTCTACTCCTAGGTTAACTGTAGATAATGATCAGGTATTTCTTTTACATTGGAATGTATGAATGTCAGCAGACATATGATAGAATTTGATGTGAGATTTGTATTCCTCAGTTTGGGCAGTTCATCCTAGTGTCACCAAGATGTATCATGATATACACTGTCAGTATTGGTGGCCCGATATGATGAAGGATGTATCTGGTTTAGTTATGAGATGTTCCACCTACCAGCTGGTGATGTCTGAGCATCAGCAACTAGCAGATCTTTTATAGTAGTTACCCATTCCCGAGTAAAAATGGAATAATTTCGTGATGGATTTCATGATGGGTTTAACGAGATCTCCTTGAGGGAATAATGAATTTTGGGATTCTATTGACAGAATCAGAAAGGTTAAAAACTTATTACCAATTATGGAAGCCTTCAGTGTTGATGATCTTGGCATTATGTACATCCGAGAGATTTTATATTTACATGGGGTTATGCACTCTGTCATTTCAGACAGACAAGTCTGTTTTACTTCTTTTCTCTGGTGGGTACTACAGGTGGATTTGGGTACATATGTACTTCTGAGTATAGCTTACCATCCCCACAGAGATGGCATGTTCGAGTAAAAAAATTATGTTTTGGAGGACATGATTCTAGCATGAGTCTTAGATTTTGAGGGATCTTTGGAGAGACACATACCCCCAAGTGAATGTTTCATACAAAAGTAGTTTTCAAGCGATGATTCAGATGTCAACTTATGAGGAATTGTATGGTAGGCCTTGCTGATCACCTTAATGTTTTCTAGAGGTAGGAGAGGTAGTTATTCTAGGACATTGTCTTGTCTAGGAGACCACTGAGTAGATGGATTTGTTTCAATATAGGATTTTTACTCCAAAATATCTCTAGAAATCTTATGATGATTAATGGATATGACCTCTAGAGTTCAAGGTTGTAGATTAGGTTTTCTTACTTGTCACATTGAGGTTGGGACAGAGGAGGATTAGTATATAGGGAAACCTTTCACTGAGATACGTCGGGCCGTTTGAGGTTTTGCAAAGAGTCTGGCCGATTGCCTATTAGTTTCAGTTACCTCAGAGGTACTGGTCTATGAATTACGTCTTTCACTTTTCTCAGCAACAAAGTTACATTTCAGACTCGTCTCATGTTTTCCAACCCGATGAGGTTGAGTTGGTGGTGGATGCATCCTACGAGGATCACCCTATATGAATTGTGGATCACAACACAAATGTTCTCTATGGTCTTTCTATTCCCTGGGTATGGGTGTTATGAAAAAATGGGCGAGTACAAGATGAGACATGGGAGAGGGAGGCTGATATACGATTCTAGTGGACAGAGTTGTTTGATGTTTCATCTTCACCACCCTTGGAAGGGAAATTCAGTGATGAATTACATTAAGGGGAAAGTTTGTAAGAAATCTGATCTTAATATTAGGAATGGATCATTATTTCTGGGTGTTTTTTAGGAAAAAAAGAAGAAATGTGAAATTTTCTATGTACACACCATGTACATTGGAGAAAACTTCATGTACATAGTTTCTTCATGTAGCCGTGAATTTTCTATATAACCGATGAGTATATGGCCATATAGGTACCTGGAAGACCACCTAAAGAGGAGGCCGGTTGAGGCTAGTACAAAGTGTGTATATTAAATGAGCATTTTTTTGAACTTTTCTTTTTAATTTATTATTTGGAGAGGGGTCACATCTCATCTCCCGAAGACACTTCTTGTCCCCATGTCTCATACATGAGTGAGATTAAACATCAATGAATTTTAGCCGCTCCCAATTCTTCATCTGACCACTGATTCAGACGCCATTGGTTGCGTTGGATTCCCACTAGTGATTTCTCATGTTTCCTAGATCCTTTATTCTGAATTCCTTCTCCCTCTGGAGTTATTTAGGGTTGATATTTTTTAACCTTTTCGTATATCTACAACATTCTAGCCCGATTCATGGGTCGCCATTCAAGAGTGTTCATCGTACAAAATCATATTTGGTGGTTTGTAACTATCGTCGATTATCGTTGGATTATATAGGAGTGCCGAATACCCCTATTTTGGTTATTGCATTTTTTTTTGGAATTTGACACTATTTAATACCTTCTATGGTTTATTTGATTGATAAAGGAGGATTGCTTATGTATAAGGTTTAATACCTTATTATAGGACACCCTATGGGTGTGTACCCTTATTTGACTATTTAGGACAATTTGTCCTAGGTTGGATATGAGGCTAACCTTGTTTCTGTGCCTTGAATTTTTTAGGATGGAGTTAATTGATTATATGAATTGTGTGTGTTATGATTGATAATTTTGGATATGTACTTGTAATATATTACTTGTGTTGACTTATTAGGATATGCACGATGATCTTCCAATAGACTGTGAGATCCTTGGACCAGGAAAACTATCAGGGTTTCCAAAGTATTTACAGAGGATCGTGAGAGCCTTGGTGTAGACTTTGACCCAAGGGTATTGACGGTGAGTGCTACCTAGGATGTCAATTATGATTCTTTTTGCTATGTGGACCCAATGGTATTTACCGTAAGTGCTACCTATAGGAAGTTTATAATTTATAAATTTCATGTTAACCTAGGGGTATTGACCATGAGAGTTTCCCAAGTGGTCATTTGTATTTGATTTGTTCTATTTTTAACCAATGGGGTTAGACCATGAGAGCATTCCCAGAGGGTTTCTGTGATTTATTGAATGATTGTAGTGAGTCACCAAGCCAAATCCCTAGCTTGGACTCAGTCTTACATGGTTTTTTAGATGGTCTTCTGAGATTCATGTTCTTACTATTACACAAAGAGATATAGAGCGTAGGCTATATTCTAGGATTCATTATTCAATGACTAGAATAATTAATAAATGTAATTGAATGTAATTGAAAATATAATATTTTTTACATTTGTGTACTTACAAGTTTGTTTCTTTATTTATGCATTTATCTCTTATATATATTTACTAATAGTTAGGCACAGATCTTTTTGTGGTTTCCTGCTGGGATAAATCTCACACCCAATTTCGGTCATGCTTTTGGACCCAAATATATTATATAGTTGTAGGTATAGATAAGGGAAATATCCCTTCTTCATCAAGTACTTGATTGATGTTATATCTCAAGATCATGGGACCAAGCTGAGGACTGTGATGTTATTGGAGCTTACTACTTTTCTGTACATTGGTTTAGTGTTGTATTTCCAAAATTGTGACTAGTTTGGCTATTTTCCAAGACACATGTGACATGCATCATTTATATATCCTCTTTTTGTTATATTACTATTAGTATTCCGTTGTTACTTATGTTGCATGGTATTATTACTTGTGATTTGGTTTACTAATTGTGATTCAGTTGTGTATACTCAAAAAATGAGGGCATAGTTTCCCCATTATCAAAAATTGGACCTCACTTCTAGTCGTAAGCCTCTGTCATTTGAGAAAATGTGCTTGAGGTCATGTGAACAACCGAGTTTGGGGGCCTTTGGGTGGCACCTATAACTGGGACGTTAAAGGAACCTTCTTCTTCAACCATAATTCTCACTATGTAACTCTATATGGAAAAGGAATGTTCACTCAACATGTTCTATAAGACCATATGAGATATTCTCAGCATGGTAAACATGAGTTACATTCAATGTACATAAATTAAAAACTTCATTATCAATACCACTGGATATTTTATTAGAAATGAAAAAAAATTATTGCACAGAGTATCACACAAGAGGGTCACTTCCTTACCAATAATTTGTGATCTTCGTTCATCATCAACCACATGGATACCCATTAATTATATTGTAAGACCCTATATTTTTTCATGTTGTAAATTTCTATAAATAAATTTAATTTTCAATTATTAGATGTGTTATTTTTTAAATGATGTTTTTAATAGAATAAAAAATTAGAATGACTCAAATATATGTTCAAAGATGTTGAATGAGGCACATTGGTTATCTCTAATGGTTAGGGATCATCTTATGTTTTCAAGAAAAAAATTCTATATTTTGGCGGTCTGTATCATATGGCACCCAGTTAGCATATGGTTAGTTCAAAATATTCATCCCATTTTATACTGGAAATGGTTTGAGAAACTGTATGGAAGGATATAGGAAACTTTGGGGGAGTTTGAAATTTTATATAGTCATGTCACATAGTTGGTGAATTCTTCGAATAACCATGTGCTACAACAATTCGGGGAAGGGTTATATGGGGATAGTAGAACCACATGGTTGAAAAATATTTTTTCTCACCGTGAAGCCTAACCCTTCACTTCATTAAGAAATGGAAAATTTATTTTCATTGATTGACCCTTAAAAGGTTTTACCACAATTTTCTCACTCATTTATATGGGATCCCCCACCCACACACTTTCCATACATATCCACCTTTACTATAAGGTAGTTTCCCATATTTTTTGGTTATAATTGAATGACATCATGGGCATTGGAATCCTTAGGTAATACATAGAATTTTTTATCATATATTATGTTATTTAAATTCTTCATAAAACCTTGGTTTTATATGTTTGGGGTTTTGGTCTTAATTCCACCAGATTGTGGTACAATCTCATACTAGTGTAGGGTGTTTTTTAACTAATTGTTATTAGGATGAATTAGGAGGTCGTGCGTGCTTTTCTGATTGAAGCATCAATGTGTAATAACATCATTGTGAATTTTTCTTATGGGTTTAACCTAAAATCTTTAAATTAAATAAATTTTTCAACTCATTTTTTTGTAGATTTTCCCATGAGTGGTGTTAGGGGAACCCTAGACACATATTCATGTGGTTTTTGAAATTTACATCAAGCAATCCACATCCGATGTTTGATCACCAATAATTAATTTTTGGATTTTATTTTATAATACATTTTTAATGGTTTAGTTGATATTTATGGGTTTTTCTTGAGATGTCCAATATTAGGTTGGATCTTTGAAATTAATACACTCTAACTATCAAATCCAAGAATGTTGATTGAGGTTTTGAAAGATATTTATATTTTCTTTAATGATTCATAATGGTTGTTGGTCTATCTTAGCTTTCTATTAGTATTTATACACATTTATTGTAGTATATGTATGTTTGGGATTTCTTTAAATGGAGATTCCTCCTATTCTATTTATAATGAGGACTATTAATTAATTAAATCTGGTATTCCAGTGGATGAATGTTAGTTATCACCAACAACCCATATGTGATTGTATCATTCGCTGGTCCTCCATGACATAGACATGGTCCCCTAAGTCTTTGAGTAGACTCCAATCCTATTAGTAGGTGACACTGAACTTGGTATAGTATGTTGGCCTTTTATGGGAATAAGTGTATAAACTATAGGCCAAACTGCAGTAGGATGGGGGTGTAGAAATCCCCAAATATACCTTGGTAATAACTTAGAGGGTCCCAAGAGAAATAGCACTACTTCAGTATAAACTTCAAGGATCATGTGTTTGATGCCACCCTAATGTATTGATCTATGGGACCCTTGTGGTTGAACAACACTATCCTTAAGCATATGGGGTTAGATAGAGATGGTAACAAGTGTCACTTATAAAACATTGTTAAATTGTAAGATTATGAGGATGTGTAATTAGTGGTGGTTTTAGGAATTTGACCACCTGCACACTTTTATTTATGATTCCATTTCATTACTTTTGTTATAACTATGACTGCCAGAGGTGATTTCTAGTACATTTTTTTATGATATTTATATTATATAATGGAATATTGTGGATTACCATATGTACTTTAAGGGTCTACCTGATGAGCCTTCTTCTTTATGATTACAATTTTTATAAATCAATTTTATTATGGTGTTTCCTTCTTGCATAATAACTATAGATTTGGATTCCTCATTTATCAAATAACCTCTCTACATAGTGTCTTCCAATGGATTATTGTCCACCAGGATCCATTGAATTTTCTATGAATTGTTTATGGGTGCCCTTCCCCCGATCAATGGAATCTGGTTGAAATCATTTATTATTCTCATTGACCTCCACTAGTGAAGACTACGATACTCCCTATAGTTAATTAGACCCACAATTAATATTTTTCTAGAAGCTACCTAGGAATGGGGATTTGGATCCTGTTTTTGAATAGATTCTATGTTTTATCTTGGATCTTTAGATGATTATATCACTTATGTGTCATCCACCTTAGGGATCATCTGAGTTGCAATGTTATGATTTCATATTAACTAGGACCTAGGAATCTAACATCATATTTGATTACACTTAGCATGATTGTTGGGGCCTCATTATTTATTTCTTATTTATTGGATGTCCAATCTCTCTATAATCCTTCATTATAATGATTATAGGTGTGTATGGGTGAACCCAATGTTAGGATGTGTATCCCCATATGGTGATGTAAAATTTAATGAGACATTTCCAACACCGTATGAAGCATATGTTATTGATAAAGATTACAAAAATAATGTTTAAATTAATCATACATGGATTTAGTGGTCGAACATCCAACTCAATCCCTAATTCAATGGATATTGAGAAAATCAAGGTCACAAATCCAATGATCATTTGTGGAGTTATTTTATTTTTATTATTTAATGCCTTACTCATATATACATATATATTTACATATATATATTAATGGGGACATATATACATACATATATACATCTATATATATAGATGATGCAGCCTTATTTCTTGTTGTGTCTCGACTAGATTGAGCACATTCTTTGAGAAGGATTTTTATGACCTTGCCTCTCATTTTCATTTAAAAATAACTTTTTTATTATTATTTTTATATTCATGATTACATCACATATACATACACTAAATTTACTTTCTTTGTACGAGACCATGTTGGTGGTTCCCTACTATGTTTTGTACTGACACCCTATATGGGCCTCCATTGCACTAGGGCACCTGGACAAACATTTACTTGGTCTATCCAAAGGATGGGCTGAGGCCCTAGACTAGCTTATAAGGGAGGATTAGACATTTATATGGAGGTAATTTGTGTGTTTTAGTTGGAGTTGTTAGTAGATCCTTGTACACTAATGTCTATTTCTTTAAATTATGCATGTATATATATGGTTAGCCTAGTGGGCGATTAGTGTTGTGTGTATGGCATGGCTATTCTTGACTTTATTTCATTATATATTATTGAATTGGTTATATATTCTATCTACACACTTTAATTATTTACTGTTATGGATGATTCTTCATTACTTTAATTATTTCTCTTACCTGGATATGTGGTCATACTCTCCCCATAGAAACTCCACAGGCCCTCAATGGTAGTTGGAAACCTCTAGAATATCGGGAGGCATGACTAAATCCTCATGGAAAACATTATTGTAGCATCAGTTGATTGTCATATGGGATGGGTCATTATATATATATATATCATATTAATCAATGCATTATAGATACTCATAGTAAACAAGACTCCCCCTATTTCGTTTCCCCCTCATATTCATCATAGAACTTCTCTCCCCCAATCATAATCCTTTTCACCTCCATGAACTAGAATTCTCATATTTTATCAAAGATCCCAAAGGTTGTTACATTATAGTAAAAAATATGGAAATGAACATAGTTCATTAAATAGGTAATATACACTATAACTCAATGGGTGGGTGTAAACATCTACATAATTAAACTATGAGTATTTTACAAGACACTAAGAGCTAACTAATCCCTTCAAAAATATTCCATGGGTAAATATTTCATCATATTGTCTATGAAATTTTTTTATAGGAATATACTCTATTTTCACCATCCCATGTTCCACTTCCTCCTTTAAAAAGAGATATTTTATTTCAATGTGCTTTAGTCTTGAGTGATTAATAATATTTTTTATATGATTTATAACACTAGAATTATCACAATTAAATATGATCAGAGACATCACTTCAACTCCCATTTATTCATACTTCTAATTCATCGAAAAAATTTTCATGTATGCTTGAGTGGTCACAGTATATTCCAATTTAACAATGATTAGTAGAAAGTTTTCTTTTTTCTTTTTTATATATTAAATACACAATCTACTTAGGAATATTGTACCATGAAATATAGACATTATATCATTTTTGTACCAACTTAATCAATGTTTGTATATCCCAACAATTTCTATTGATATTTTTCATTATAAAAAATCATTCAATCCATACTTACATTGATACACCGTAATATTCTTTTAACTATTTGCATGTTTATTGCATTGGGATTTTATTGACAACATGGTTACTAGAATGTGTAAAATACAATGTCAGGTCATTCCATTTTTAGACACAATGATATTACAATGATATACCTATATTATGTGGAATTAACCACATTATCATCATAACATATTGATAACATAATTTCTGTAACAATTTTAATCATCATCACTATTTGATACTCCATTAAAAATAATCTCAAAACATAATTTGTATATTTATATTGAGAAATGAATGTTCCTTGATTTATTTTTTCACCTAAAGACCTTTTAAAATCATTATCTCTCCAATAAATGACATTTTGAACATACACATCATGAATTCAAAAAACTATTTGAATTGTTCTTCATCTGATTAACCAAATATTATTACATCCACAAATACTATCAACTCAATCTGTTTATGAATCTAATTGTTAACATAGAAATTGTAATCAACACCACCATTCTAGTAAATGGGCTTCTTCATTTATTGATAGCGTTTTGATTATTATTTTCTTGGTTCCTTCATGATTCATAAAAATTATTATTCAGTTGAATGTTTTTTTATCATGGATAAGAAAACTATCTATTTCTTTCATGTAAACCTCTTATTATACAACTCTAATTATAAATTATGATATGATGTTTATATGGAATAATGTAAATTTTCTTTTCATACTTAAACTTATTAATAGTATACTTTTCTATATATTTACCATGGGTAAAAATGACTCATCAACATCAATTCCCTTGATATAGAAGTATAATATTCTCATCTTTCATGGTTTGTTTTGAATCACCATATAGTCTTAATTTAATTTGTTATTTATTACCCATTTGTCCCAAATTATTTTCTTATTTATAGACCTTGAATTAATCTACAACATTTTAATATTTTCAATTTCGTGAAGATATTTGTTCAGGGAAAGAGTCCAAATATCATCTCTAGTACCTTCTTCAAAACATTCATCTCTACATATGATCAAAATATGTTTGTTATAGAGATCAAATTCTCATCATATGGATTGGTGTTTTCTAATAACTGATAATATTTTTTACATAAATTTCATTCAACTGTTTTTATTACTATGCAGGAATAAGTCTAATTTATTCCTTCTCATTAGCAGTGTGTTTATCATAATCAGTATTTATAACTTGTACTCCCCCTAAAATTCTTAAACACACATCAATTTTATCAAAAAATAGATTTATTTTTTTTTGAAGATTATGTGAATTCTCCACAATGATGGTGAAAACCATCACTATCCACTAATTGAATCATTTTTTTCTTTTATTTTACCTGATTAGTCTATGAAAATACCATCATCTTGATAGGACTAAAAAAAATATTTCTACCTAATGATAATTAAATAATCACATTTTAATATTTGAATGTACATCAAAATAACCTTATTTCCAAAATACAACACATAATGATTATTTTTTTCCCTCTAAACACAAGAAAAATCAATCTATAATGTAGTCTAATGTTAATACTACCTCGTTCCAAAACCTCTCGTGTGGGTCTTCTTTAATAATAAATTTTTTATCCATATTGTTTAATATTATGTTTTTCCTCTCAACTATTCCATTTTACTAAGAAGATATCAATTTTAAAAATTGTTTCATCAGCCTATGTTTCTCAAAATAATCCCCAACCTATTTATTTATAAACTATGTTTCATTACATTTTTGGAACATCAGAATTTTCTATCCAAGAATCTTTGAAACCCCATCTAATAATGAGTAATACAACCAAACACCCAAGACATGTGATTGATAACCATTATGAACTCTATACTTCTATAGTCATCAATGAAAATAATGTAATATCTCATTTGATAAACATATCTAGAGGAGATAGTTTTAAGTAGAACAACAATCACCAGTTAAAGTACCTTTTTTAACATTTTTTCACTTTTCATGTACATATTTTGATTGATATATTATTTTTGACAAATCTCACATGTATGTGTATGATCACATTATTGTTTATGAAGATGTTGGGATTCTTCATTCTTACTAAGGACTTATAAATGTAGTTTGATCAAATTAATAAAACATATATACTACAAATCATTTTCTTCCTCTATGGTTTGAAAGAACATATTACCTTCTCTACTAACTAGATAGATATTCACTAAAGTTCACATTCTAAACATAAAAACATCCCAATATCTATCATTAGTTATCAGTACCATCTCCGTAACGTTTACCTCATTCCCCAAGCCACCCATTTGACTAAAACATAATAGATTGGAAGTGATACATTCCACAAACTATACATTTATATATGTCATATATTTTCTCCTAAACATTGAATTTTATAAGACAATACTCTATATGCCTTCATCATTTCCAAATCATATGGATACATACTTATTGTAAAATATTTTTAATTAATTTTAATATTTCCCATCACATTTTGAATGAATTTTATATCATGTTCCCAAAAATAAGAATGATTTGATGCTTTTTGGGGTATCAAAATAACAAATACCTTCCTAACTCTCTGGTTTTTTATAGTTTTTACAGTTTATCATCTGCAGTTGATTAACATGGTTAATTTTCTTCAACATATAACAAACCAACAACATATTATAAATATAAAAACCTTTTTTTATTTTTTTCCACATAATGATTTTATGAGATGCTTCATACGAAAACTTTGATTATTTATTGTGATATTCATCTAATTTTGTTTATGATAAATACCTATCTTTGTGACCAAATAATTCATAGTTAATACTATGAACATAAAAATGAATCTAGGAATATTGTAATTTAATTATACCTTTTTATGTTTTATCCTTTAGTTCCTTTTGGATATGGATCAAATGTTTTAAGAATATCCCAACAATCCATCATATTAACACATGATACACAGTGAACAATTTTGTGTATTTTTTTATAACACTAGTAGTCTCTTAGGTTCACTAAGTATCCTAATTTTGTTTCATAACCAAATCAAAATCCATCTTTTGAGTGGGTTGTTGTGGCTTATCATTAACCATCACTACTTTATGCCCCATAACAGAGTTATAATTTGTATGTTTCTATTACATCTATTGGAAGTTCATTACATGTTTGATCATACCAACATAACCCAATTTTAATTCTTCTATCACCAATTTTATATAAATTACCAATGTCATCATGAGTCCAAATGTTTCTTTTGACATTCTTATTTTTGTCAAAAAAATAAAACTTCCTTTTCATGATCTTCGATTTGTTTGGCTCGAACTCTCACTATGTTAGTCAATCCATCAATAACAGTGGCATGTTCATATAATTTCATCTTTTACATAATGAAATTATCTAAGACATATATATTTTCATATTTTTTTAAATTTTTACATTCATATTGGATTTTTCCCATTCATTCCATTGTATATAGAGTTTGGTATCATGATCAAATATATTAGATTTATTCATTTTATCTCTTCTTATATCTATACCATCAAGATACTCTTCCAATTTTGTACATAAATTAACTCTTCCTTCCAGTTATCATTTTTCATCATCACTCTCTTCTATGTCACAGAGCATTCCAGAAAAACCACAATAACATTTTTTCTTTGAACATTGTAGCCCTTAACATCATCTTCCATAGTTTCTTCTAAAATATATTATTCTACAAATATGTTTTTCCTCTTGAAGATGTTTTGATTTATAATTTTCCTTCTATCATCTATGGATAAGTAATTATTCCGAGGGAATTCATCATTTTTATAGAAACACTATCCTTTTACACCTATAATTACATAACTTTTTGCATTATTATTTATTAAATACAAACTAAGGATCATAAAGTCTAGTGTATTTGGATGATTATGTACATGATTAGAAATCATGAAACCAAAATAAAAACATCTTTTATTTAATCGTCATAATTACCTCTTAAATTCATTTTATCTATTTAATATACATAGGATAACCTAATAAATATATGAACAAAGTGGTGATCTAAAAGTCCAAGAATGGGAATAATAATAGGAATAAATTATAGCACATGGGACAAAAGGAAAAACATGTTGACATAAAAAGGAAAGAAACCTAAATAAATATAAGGAAACACATCATTAAGAACATAAGATCATTTCGTAATATCATATATGAAATGTATAAAAAAATGGAACATGTCACAACCATGAGTCAAGGATAACATCCAAGACCATTGCACATGGTAGACAATGTCCCAAAAAAGAATTATGTTTCCTCCATATTTTAACATGATGTCTCATGAGAATAAAAATTAAAAAAACCATTGGAAAGCAATATTGGTGAACCCATAATGAAATTTTCATGAATATGTGATCCTCATAATGAATAAAAAATAATGTACAAACATAAGTCTTACCCATGGAAACAAATGGGTATCACAACCATGTCATAAAGCATAATCAATGGGTGTATTATAATGATATCGATGACTGAATTGATTTAAAACATACATGGAAATTCATAAAGTAAATTAGTTAAAGATAATGATAAATGGTTTCCAACAAAAGTTTAAACAAATATAAATAGTTTTATGCAATTATAGAAATGTTCCACTTTGGTGCAGTTTAAGAGAAAATATAAGAGTCCTTAAAACTAAAACATACATAATTTTTGCATAAAACCAAAAATAAAAAATAAAATTTTCTTGATATAATATGTTATTTTATAAAAAAAAGAATTATTGAAATATATTATGTATTTTACTTGAAAATTGGTAAGAAATTAGTAAGTTCACATTATTCAGGCTTCCTTATCAAGAGAAATTGAGTAGGTATCTTTATAAAACATGTATTTCCCGTCAAAGAAAGAAAAATTGAGCCGGGTAAATAGTTTTTATAATAAAAATAGAATGATTTATGTGTATATAAGAATAATTAAGAATTAAATTTGGGTAAAAATAGATAAATTACAATCCAAAAGGGAAAATGTATGTTCAGAAAGACTCCCTTACCTTATGTCTGAACGTTACCTACACTAGCACTTAGTGTCCTATAAAATGAAATTAGATTAACAAATAATTTAACTTAGAGACTATTAACCTTTTATTTAATTTATTTTAATTTCATTAAGTTCATTTTTTACCTCTTTGATGTGTTATAAAGTTCAATTTTTTAGTTTGGGAGTGTGTTTTTTCGTTGGGTTTCCTGTTTGGTCTACTTCTATACATGTATGAAAAATCATATCAAATGGGAATAGTTATCCATAATTGAAACTATATGTATTCAATGAAAATATAGAATATTAAATGGTAGTATATATTGTTATATTCCATATAAGAGGAATATTCATTTGATAAAATGTAAATGATAACTATTTAGATTATTTCAGTGTTTTTTCGATCATCACAGATAAGTTTTTTGTTATTAAAAATATTATGTATATATGCTTGTTATAGAATAATAAATAAGTTGTAATATATATTTTCATGTATTTTTAAACCCTTATAATGGTTTAATGATGTGACCTGAAGGTAGTTTTTGAAAAAGAAATATCATCGACCACGAAGATGGTGAATCATCACCGCAATGAGGATATTTTCAATTTTTGAAAAAAAAATTAACGAAAAAATAATTTGTTGTACATATAACATTAAAAAATAAAATTCCATTATATATGTGATACATGATTAATCATTTTACTTGGACAGGGTCAGTTAGGTAAGGTTAATAAAATAAAATAAATTGATAGAGAGAGAGATGGATGGTTTTACCTCTTCATTGTCGTCTCCTTGAGTTGTAAATTGGCTTTTGTTGAGACTAGTAAGAAAAAAAATAGAGTAGAGGTTTTATGGAGGAATTGTATAGAATATAATAAAATACATGGATTATAAGGTATGAGGATAATAACTGGTGTGGGGTGATATTTATAGTGGGGGGAGGGGGTTTTCATTATTACATTCATCAGTTTAATATTGTGGCCCATGATTATAAATAGTCTTGATTATTTTAAATAAATATAGTTAATAGAGCATGTGAGTTTGAAATAGTGGAAAATTACATCATCTATGACTCCATACCTACTCAATAATATATTTATTTTGATAAATTGTAAAATCAAGTATTTTAATATTCCCAAAAAAATAAACTATTTTAGAATAATTCTAAAAATCAAACCAAACCATTTGGTGATATTTAGAAATGAAAAATAGACTCCGTTTTCTGAAAAATAATATAAATTTGATAAATTCAATTTTTAATTAATATCAACATTTCTTTTGACAATGTAGATTTAAAAATTGTAACTGATTATATGACACATTAAAAAACTAATTAAGGTAAAATAAAATTATCTTATTATCACAAAAAAAATATTAATGCATTAATCTATTTTTTGAAAATAAATTTTAATTTAAAACATAATATTAATTATAATATAATAAATATACATTTACATTTAAAAAAATTAACAATTCTTAATTTAACAATAGTATAACATTTATTTACTTATTACAAGATATAATTATATAATATTTTCTTTATATGGTAGATGAATTTTATTTATACTTTTATAGGTGAGGTTACAATTCAATTTTCTAGTTTACTATTCCAAATGGTCACATTACTAATCCAACAATCCGGGGACTATTTTATTGGTAATGATTAATTAATTTATTGAAATTCCTCTAATAAAATTCATTATTCATTTATAATTTTTTTTATTATGTATTTTTTTATATGTGATTTATACTATATGTAATTGTAATAATACTGTAATTTTCAATGATAATTCTGGGTCATTACATTCTTTCTCCCTTATCAAATATTTCCCATGAAATTTTGTTTAACAATATAAGTTGAAAATATGTTTGGGTACTTCTCCTAAATTTCTTCCTCAGATTCCCATATTACCTCTTCGTACAAATGGTTACATCATATTACCATGATTAGGTAAGTAGTATTACAGACTAGAAAATTATCTCTATGGTCCAAAATCATTACCGATTTCTCATCATAAGATAGATCATTTTCTAAGTGTATCTCTTATTAATTAAGTACATGTGAAGGATCTGGTATGTAATTTCTCAAGATGGATATGTGAAATACATCATGTATATAACACATGGTAGGTGGAAGTGCAAGTCAATA
Organism: Viscum album; assembly: GCA_963277665.1. NCBI lineage: Eukaryota > Viridiplantae > Streptophyta > Magnoliopsida > Santalales > Viscaceae > Viscum > Viscum album. Next base: position 470,957,828 of record OY728141.1, on the reverse strand, counting down.
TTCCACATATCTAACATGATTAAGAATCAAAAAAGGGATAATGTACCTGGGAATGACCTTTCCATTCTTCCCAAATCTAACGATCATCATCTATGGGGATATGAAAAGAATACAACGTTTCCATCCAAAAATTCTGGTCTCGTCAACGACTGTCGGTATAGCTCATTTTTCATATTTTAGAAGCTTAGATATGCAGCTGAATTGTTTTAAACATTCCATCCATTTAATTGATCATTTCACATCCTATCATCCTATGTTCATCAACATCATCCAAATATGTCACATTTAATTATCTTCTACCATAAATGGATTTATATGAATCCATTTGGATTCTTGATTAGTAACTATTGTTGAAGGTGAACTCGATCTAAGTTAAATGTTGGTCCCATCCTCCCTTGAATTCCATAGAACACGCTCTCTACATTTCTTCTAGTGTCATAATAGTCCACTAAAATTTTCAATCAGTTTGAGGTTGATAAGTTGTATGGACATTCAAATCAGTTCACAGATAATGTTAGAGAATTTTCCAAAACATGGGCTTAAATCTCAAATCTCAATAAAATACAATTGATAATGGTAATTTGTGCAACCTCAAAACTTCTTTGATGAATACCTATGATAGTTGATCAAGTGATATGTCCTTGATAATTGGGATAAAGTGAGCTATATTTGTATAATGATTCATAATGGCTATTTAGCATTATTATTATGGTTGAATTTGGATGTACGGTAACAAATTCGAAAGTGATTTTTCCAACTTCCATGTTTATATAGGTAATGAATGAATCATCCCATTATATGTTTTTCTTTCAACCATTACATGTTGAAATATTAGGAACAGTTATGAATATTCAGTGATCTCCTTCATCATATTGTCCCACCAATAATGCTTTCAGAGATGTTAATACATCTTTGTGCATCTTGGGTGTAAAGTGAAATTTGATCTATGTTTTTCATTCAGAAGCACATACATTATCTCTATATTGGCTAGTACACATATTCATGGCCTAAATCTAATGACTCCTTCCCCATTAATTTTTAACTTTGAGGATTTCCCATTTCTGATAGCTTCCATCTATTTTTAAATTTCCTCATCATTTCTTTGAAGATCCTTTATTTTCTACATATTAGTGGTAGAGTAATTATTTTACAAATTATTTTTTATGTTTCTTCCTTAATGATTCTGATGTCCATACTGTGTCGGTCTAAGAAAATTGGTTCCTTATCAATTCTCATCATTGAAAAATTTACATCCATTATGTTTAGAGCATCCAACACTTTATTTACATTATCAAGATGGTAGTGGATAGATCAATAATAATCCTTGGTGATATCTAACCATATAACTTGGTTAATATTAATATCCTTCTTATGTGTATATATAATGGAGCCTATTATGATCAATATATCTCTCACAGTTTTTCTAATTCGCATAATTCACACATATTTTCCAATCTATTAGTAATGCTCTAAACCTCATATCATGCATAAAATAATTTTTCTGATGAATTTTCAACTAATCTGAGTCTTAGGATATTATATTATCATTTCTCTTTAGAAAATATCTTAATCCCTTCTTTGTAGCATCTCTACACACCACAAAAGATTTTCTCAATTGTGGAATTGTGAGTACTGGTGTAGTTATAACCCTATTTTCAACTCTTTATTGTAATATTCACATTCACTATTCTAGATAAACTATATTACATTTTATTTAATCTTGTATAGTGAGTATTAAAATCATGAAAGTATCCTCACAAATCATTTTTAGTACTCTTCATGACCATGGAATCTATGGGTCAATGTTATTGATGCTAGCCTGGTCCACTATTCTTTTACCTTTGACGTGTATAGGTCCAAATATACTCCTTTTCTAGTAATAAAATTCCCTAATAATGACACTTCTTCCAAAACTAATTCACAATTAATATAAATTCCAAATGTTTTCTCCCTTCACAATTTATTTAGCATTGTATCCAAATTCTCCTCTTTCCCCTTGTTTCTTTTGGAGTATATTAGAATATCCTCAATAAAGACTACCATGAATTTATAAAGGTAATATCTAAAGACTCTATTCATTAAGTCATTGAAAATTTCATGACCATTAATGAGTCTAAATAGAATCACTATGAAATCCTAATGTCAATGCCTTGTTTGAAAGGCAGTATTGGGAATATCATTCTTCTTTACCAATTATTGGTGACATATCAACTGAAGGTCCACCTAAGAGAAATTCTCATCCCATATAGTTGATCAAATAAGTCATATATCTATGTAAGGGGATTATTATTATTTATCATTGTTTTATTCAGCTCAATATAATTAATTAAAATGTAGATCTGTCCATTCTTTCTGTTGAATAAGATGCCCCCCCCCCCACAGTGAAGCTCTCGGGTGTATAAAACTCTTTTATAGACTCTCATGTAACTACTTCTTCACTTTATCTGGCTCAATTGTGTCCATTATATAAGGATTCATTGATATAGTCATAGATCCAGGAGTAAGTTAAATTAATAATTCAACCACTTTTTTTAGGAGTAATACTAAAAAATTCTTTCATGAACACATCATTGTATTCGCTCTAAATGATTTTGCTTTTGGAATGATTCCCTCCTTTATCTCAATCATTTGAGCAACATATTCATACTCATAATAAAATAATATACACAACTGATATGATGATTCTATGGTATATTCATCATCCCCCTTTAATGTAGAGACTCAAAGCTTGACGTACATTTACATTACATTATGTTTGCAAAAAAACTTTTTACATGACAAAAACAGACACCCAAAGACCGTATTATTATAGTGTCTTTGGATACTCGGAACATAATCTTCTAATATTGGTAAAAGATCTTCAACATCTCCCATAAAGATCTTCCCCTTTTTTTCTTACCAAAATCCTTTCTTTATATCCTGGGGAAAAGAAATCATAAAAAGGGGGATCTAAAATTCTCAGAAAGGGTAAACATAGAGAACATAAAACAATCCCTAAACATTTGAACGTAAGAACATAAACATAAAACATCAAAATCATGAGTAATGACATAAATCATGGCAGTGCATAAGGCATAGATCATAAAGGAACATTAATCATGATAAAATAAAACATGTAACTATGGAAAACCATTAATCACATGATATGATTTCCATATTATCCAAGGCATTTCTTTCAAGACCATCATAGTGGACAAAGTCCATTACAGAACCGGGTTTACTTGTCATTCCAACCCTGTATTACTGAACTGGATTCACTTTCCATTCCAGCCATGTCTATCTCATGAGATATAAATCGTTACCCAATGCATTGGAGGGAGATATAGGTCCCACATATCTCATAATGAAATCATTCTTACTTGTGCCACAAAATAAACATAAATCATTCATCATAACCCAAAGAATAAAATGGGTTTCATAAACATCATCCCACCAAAACATAATCCATATAAAACAAATGGATATCATTTCATCATAAGAAGAATAAAACCATGTAAATAATAGATAAATTATACTTGAAACATAATCATACTAAATAATATTATTTTAGATAGATAATAGTTTTGACAAAACACTTGAAATGAATTCTTGAGGAAAATATCCCTTTTTCTTCAAAATCATTTACTTTTCACAAAATGCCTTGAAATTTTAAAAGAAAAGTATTTTGTTGAAAATAATCATGAAATATTTTAGATTAAGCTTCATCAAAATTAAGTGTCATGAAAGCGTAAAAATTTGTTCATGCCGTATAAGTTAAAAAACATTCTCCTTGTACTTTTGCCAGAAAAGTCAAAAAGTTCCTCGTATGGTAAATAAAAGAAAGACTCCTTCCATAACACAATATAAAAGTAAAATAGGGGAAAAATGACTTTAAAAATACATTTAATATTATTCAAAATTTATGTAAAAACATTTTTATAGACATGGATGGAAAATATAACCCCAGTAAATACTTACATATAAGCAATCTCAGATAAAAATGAGATTGCAAAATTATCCCTTACCATAGGTCCAATTTCTTCCATAAATTTTAGAAACTCTTGTATAGTGGGTTTAAACATATTATTAACTTGTAATAGAACCATAATAATATTTATTATATCATATATCATTCACTTATGACTTTATATTATCTGTTCTTTTGTCAATTCCATGTTAAAGCAGTGTTTTGGGGAAAATCATTTCATTTATCGTACGTGTTTGGAATTGTTGTTCTTGATACTGTTAATTATATCATTATTTACTTAATTAAATAATTTAAAACATGATTTATAGATATTCAACATATAAATATATGTGATAGATGGATAAATGAAATGAAATACACCGTTCATGGAGACGGTAGGTCGTACGTACGCATAAACATTGTTTTCGTTTCCTTATTGAATTGAATAGAATTAATTAAATAAAACTTATATGTACATAAATCTAGTATCATTATTATTTCATATCTTTCATGATTATTTATTATATATACTTTATAATCATTCTTTAATGGGTAACATTGAGAATGAATCTCATCGCGTTGTGGAGATGGTAATCCGTACGTAGGCACGTGGGATGATATCAATCCCATAATTATTGAATGGTATTGGAGTGGATGATATAATATATGAGAATTAGTATCATGTTATAATAATCATATATAGTTACTCTTTACACCATTATACCCTTCCAAGTAAGGTGGTGGTGGAAAAACACATTACACCACGGCGTGAAGATGGTATTCTGTACGTACACACGCGTGGTGATTTCATTTTTTGTTGGATGGGTAGAAAGTAAAATAGAGCTGATTAATATTTATAATAACATATTAGTATATTATTTATGTTTATGTTGTTTCATTATAATGAAACAACTAAAGAAGAGTAATTAGAAGAATAAAGAAACTTGAAAGAATCGGTAGAAGAGATTACCTCTTCTTCGACGCGCCTCCTCTTAACCTCCTCTTAGGGCACTAGAGATGGTCTTGGAAGAAAACCAGGACCTATAGTAGGTTTCTAGGGAAGTGGAGAAGTGAAATGGGAAAGGGTTGGCCGATCTTGAAGGCTCAAAATGGTGTGAAGAGGAGAGGGATGAGGTGCCCTTTTATAAGAGAAGAGAGGGGCACTTTTGGAAACCTAAAAAATATTAATTAATAATAAAATTAAACCCCACTTAAAAAATGCCAAAGTGACTCAAATTCGGATATGAGGTAATATAGGGTTTCAATATAATTATCCAATCAAATTTAGACATGTTAGGAAATTATTTTAAACCTTATCAATTTGATTTATGCTTATTTAATTTATTTAATTTTATTTGTGGTGATAATATTCTAAATTTTAAGTTTTTATAAATAATTACTTATGTGTTGTGATTTGTCCATAATTAGATACTTTATTACATTTTATACCATATAAATTTTAATTTATAATTTTTAAATATTTTAGTCGTTTTTAAACAATTTAATAATATGTTATTTTTATAAAATAATAATAGTGTCAATTTTGACACTATTCAATTATTTGAATTTAAATAAAATCCACAGAGAGGATATATTCAAACCAAAATATTTAATAGATTTATAACAAGACATATTCATCTAAAAAATTCATGTATCACATTAATTTTTTCATATAACATTTATTTTAATATTTGTAAAACCATTTATTTGATATTTCTCTTAACAAAATAATTACTACAACATGTTTGTATAATTATTTAATATACTTATTTCTTTCATAAAAATTAAAACTAAAATACTGTGACGTATATAAATCTAATATATTTCAATACAATACTTTTAATATAATTTATCCTCTTAAAATAACAACATGTAAATTGTTATATTCATTAAATGATGAAGGTGACAAATTTGACATCATTTAAAATAATATAATATAAGTGTCATAATAACTTGTATAAGGCTCCAAATGGTAAAATATTCTACCATTGTATTATTATGGTTTAAATTTACATGACCAATAAGTTCTTTTCAGGTTTTTGTGCCTTTAATGGTCACTATTAGTTTAATGAAAAATGTATTATTGATTTTTCACTAAATAAACAATTTTTGCATCACTATTGTGTCACCATTAATGATAATTATTAAACCTATAAAAATTATAAATAAATTCTCATAATGTAGATAATTTTATTATATTTTTGGAGACTATTTATATTCAAGGTTTTGTGAATTTTATCACCAAATTAAAATTATTACACTTATAAGTTATAAGAGAGTGACATGTTGTCACTTTCTTTGGTTTTAATAATAATTAAATCATTTTCATGATCAAAAGTCCATGAAATGAATCTATATCGACCCTTAGGTGATATGGGTAGACTTTTATTCATCTAATTCAATTTTAGCAGGTGTTAGGGTAATTTTATAGTCTTATTTTAACCCTTAATTAACTGATTTACCTTTAACTATAGTAAATAAAATTTACCGTAGTTTCTATTCATAATGTCTAAAAATAAAAACTAGCCTATTAACATAATTTGACACTAATTATTCCAAATATAGAATCCATTTTTAAAAATTCAAAACATATAAATTTCAGTAATTAATTTAAAATTAATCTCGTTGTTATGAAAACGGGTTTTCAAAGTTAAAACGTTGCAAAAGATTTAGATGTTTTCACCTATGAATTCAGTGTAAAATTAATGATAATGACTTAAATTATATTAAATGGTAAAAATATATTCTATTTATACTTTAAAACCATTCAATATTATAATTTATCCACATAATTTATCTCGATGAAAAAAGTTGTTTTTGATTAAAATTTAGAATTTTTTTACTATTCATCAAAATATGAAGCTTATCAGAAAAGTATAAAAATTTATCCAATGTAAATTTTTATATTATGATTCAATAGAAGAAGTTTATTTTGTAAAATTAAACTTATAATGTTGTCAAAAATTAAATTTAAAATGGGTGCGCCATCAAAAGGTGGTAAAACTTCATTTTTTGAAAAATACTTCTTTAATCGAAAAAGTGATTTTTTTCATATCTCATTCTAGAAAATGTGTAAGATGGATTATAATGTTATAAAATTCAAAATTCAGTTAATACTATTCATAAAGGCTAGTTCATAATATTATAATAATATATCATTTTTTAGTAAAACTCGGTATTGCATACAACACGCGCTATCGAGGAAGGTCGCTCTTGCGTGAAACACAAGCCAAGAATAGTGTCTGCGTATACTACAAGCTATTACAGTTTTTCATATAAAGTAAGATAATCTTGGTGTATAGTACAACACAAGACATCAAAGAAATTAAAAATAATATTTCTTATAAAATCTCGAGGTGTTACATTTTACCCACCTTAAAATGAATTTCCCCCTCGAAATTCGTCGGGGTTATAAATGGTTTTCTACTTGAAATTTTCTTTCATAGAAACCCAAATCGTAAAAATGAATACTAAAACATCATTTTAAAAAGGATCATTAGAAACATAATGGATACTCAAAGTAACTCATCACTGGGTTTCCACATAGGACAATAAAGGTGAAAATATGGATATGGAAGAGAAATATAACCATCAACTTCCGATGAACAGTGGTGGAGGAGATGTCTTTAAAAAAGCCAACAATCACGTAGCCATAAATTTTTGACGATCTGTGGTACCATTTGATTCATCAGATATGAGGGCACTAGAAAAATATTTTTTGTTTTCAAGATCATTTCCCTGATGTTGAAGAATTTTTGAATTAAAAGAAATACTTACTTGATTTTGGTACAATCTCACTGTTGTTTGTTCCTTAAACAATTTCCACTTCACCTCTTAAATAAATGAATTTGAATTTTTCTTTCGTGAACTGTTAGAAGATCATGTGATAGAATGATTGTTCATTTGATCTATCTCAAACATAAGGTTAACAAAAGTTATATACAAAAGTCCATCTTATGGTGAGATTAATAGTATATGGTTACAAAAATGGACTTATACTTCATCTATCATACCGTTTGATAAAATAAAACTAGTTTCTACTAACCAGGGACTTCTTGTAGGCCAGTGGTAGGAAATAGAGGCCTGTCGCACTTCGGTTGTGGGTTCGATTCCCGCAACCCTGTCCGACGCGATGGGTTGTCGCTCGTCTTGCAGGTTGTCCTTTTTCTAAAACTACACTATTATAAAATTCCAGAAATAATATCGAGAAAAGAATCTATCCTTAAAAAATATTATCTTATGTCCATCATAATCCATTTCAAATCTTTAGAAATATCCAAAATACTTGTTTCCAAGCTCATAGTATAATGAAAACGATTACTAGAATTGTCATCAACCAAGCATGGTAATACCACCATTTATCCCCCATATATCATAAGATATATCTTATTGGTCACAGACCAAAAATGTAAATTCCTTAATCATTTACTTTCTAGAAACATGAATTACCATATAACCTTAGTGAAAACATGAATGTTGTCATATGTTAACTCATTCCACATACCAAAATCCCAAAAATTCTATATACTCAAACCATGATATCACTTTTTCCTTACATCAATCATGAGCTCATTAATACTATCAAACATATTATTTTCTTCTAATCACTTCATTATGCGCATATCATCTTCTTTCCAATAATATTTCAATAACTTTTCATGGTTACCGGTACAATATTCCTATTGAAAACCACAATGGACCAATACATAGATATTTCAACATACCATAAAAGTACCTCAACAACATTATTCTTGAATACCAACACATAAACACTTCAATCCATCATCTTCAATGATTCTCCTGGAAAAATTCCTTCCTTGATTTAGAAGTAACCTCTTAGGTTGGGGAATTGATTTGGGTAATGCCCATGTTCTCTACAGATAATGCATTGAACTCCATAACAGTTTGTCACTCTATGACCCTTTTCCCCACACAGATAACATCTTCCCGTCCATTTGATGTATTCATCAAGGTTCTTCTTCCCTTATTTAGAAATATCAATCTTCCTTTCTCTATTATCCTCACCATGTGAACATGCATAAAATTCCATCTTCCTTTTATTTGATAAATTAGGATAACCACTAAAGTTCACCTTGTTAATCATATATCGGGATGACTGATTCGGCATAATAACAATATCTTTTTTTCTAGGCATTACGCAATTTCATTGCTCATAGTCACCAATTTGTCAATTGGATTCAATGTTGAACCAATTACTTCTGGTTCCCTCCATTGACTAAAACCAAAAACCGTGGTGTAATAAACATTTATAATAACAAGGAACCACATAATCATAAAAAGTCTAACTTATCACACATTCTTTAATCCAAGACACCTTAGGTTCACCCTAGTTTATTCATGATCATCAACATAATTCTAGGACTGTAACGTATAGTTATACTAAACCTTAGGTACATCCCTAGACATACCTTATAAATATATCTAGGGATCTCACTAAAGTTTTCGCATCCTAGTTTCCAAAGGCTAACTAAATAGTCGCTCTGATACCAACTGTAGAAGTCTTGAATTATTTACATTGGACTAGAATTGATACCTATTAGAGAACTCTATGGGTGGCTACACCCCATGGGTGAGACACACCACCATCCCTAGTGGTATCCATTCCCTTATGAAGCCCTTGGGCGGAGAGCCATGCTTCATCCAATGCTCACATGTGAGAGTTCCCAAGGATCGGATTCATTCCTACCTCATTTACACTAATACCAACTGTAGAGACCCAAATATTGGCGCACATGTACATTACATTACTTTTGTGGAAAAATTAATACATGACAAAAAAAGACGCCCAAAGACCGTATTAGTTTAGTGTTTTTGAAACTCAAAACATAATCTTCTAATCATGGGGAAAGATCTTCAACATCGCCCATAAAGATCTTCCCCATTTTTTTCTTACCTAAAACAATTCATTATATCCTGGGGAAAGTATAAAATAATAAGGGTGAGCTAAAATTCTCAGTAAGGGTAATCATGGAGAACATAAAATAATCCCAAAACATTTGAACGTAAGAATATGAACATAAGACATCAAAATCATGAGTAATGACATAAATCTTGGCAGTGCATAAGGCATAGATCATAAAGGAACATTAATCATGAAAAAATAAAACATGTAACTGTGGAAAACCATTAATCACATGATATGATTTCCATAGTAGCCAAGGCATTGCTGCCAAGACCATCATGGTAGAAAAAGTCCATTGACGAACCGGGTTTACTTGTCGTTCCTGCCCTGTATTACTGAACCGGATTCACTTTCCATTCCATCCATGTCACATTCATGAGATCTAAATATTTACCCAATGCATTAGAGTGAGATATAGGTCCCACCCATCTCATAATGAAATCATTCTTACTTTTTCCACAAAATAAACATAAATCATTCATCATAACCGAAAGAATAAAATGGGTTTTTATAAACATCATCCCATCATAACATAATCCATATAAAACAAATGGATATAATTTCGTCATAAGAAAAATAAAAACATGTAAATAATAGAGTAATTATACTTGAAACATAATCATACTAAATAATGTCATCTTAGATGGAAAATAGTTTTGACAAAACACTTGAAATGAATTCTTGAGGAAAATATCCTTTCATCTTCAAAATCATTTTCTTTTCACCAAATGCAATGAAATTTTAAAAGAAAATAATTTTGTTGAAAATAATCATGAAATATTATAGAGGAATATTCATGAAAATTAGGCATTATGAAATTGTAAAAAATCATTCATGCCGTATAAGTTAAAAAAACATTATCCTCATACATTTGCCGGAAAAGTCAAAAAGTTCCTCATATTGTAAACAAATGAAATATTCCTTCCATAACACAATATAAAAGTCAAAGAGGGGTAAAAATGAATTTAAACATACATGTAATATTATTAAACACTTTATGAAAAAAAAATTTATGGAAATGGATGGAAAATATAACCCTTGTAAATACATACATATAAGGAATCTCGGATAAAAATGAGATTGCCAAATTATCCCTTACCTTATGTCCAATTTCTTCCTTACTTGTCTGACACTCTTATATAGTGGGTTTAAACATATTATTAAATTGTAATAGAACCATAATAATATTTATGATAACATATATGATTCACTTATGACTTTATATTACCCGTTCTTTTGTCAATTCAATGTTAAATCAGTGTTTTGGGAAAAATCGTTTCATTTATCGTATGTGTTTTGACTTTTTGTTCTTGATATTATTACATATATCCTTATTTACTTAATTTCATAATATAAACCATGATTTATATATACTCATCATATAAATATATATGATTCTTTGAGAAATTGAATGAAATACACCATTCATGGAGACGGTAGGACGTACGTACGCATAAACGATGTTTTCGTTTCTTTATTGAATTGAATGGAATTAAGTAAATGAAAAATATATGTACATAAATACGATATCATTAATATTTCATATATTTCATGAATATTTATTATATATACTTTATAATCATTCTTGAATGGGTAACATGGAGAATGAATCTCATCGCGTCGTGGACATGGTAATCCGTACGTACGCACGAGTGATGATATCATTCCCATAATTATTGAATGATATTGGAGTGGATGATAGAATATCTCAGAATTAGTATCATGTTATAATAATCATATGTAGTTACTCTTTACACCATTATACCCATCCAATTAAGGTGGTGGTGGAAAAATAGATTACACCATAGCGGGGAGACGGTATTCCTTACGTACGCACGTGCGGTGATTTCATTTTTCGTAGGATGGTTAGAAGGTGAAATAGGGTTGTTTCATATTTATAATAATATATCAGTATATTAGTTGTACTGATGTTATTACTTTATAATGAAACAACTAAAGAATAGTAAGTATAAGAATAAAGAAACTTGAAAGAATCAGTAGAAGAGATTACCTTTTCTTCGACCAGCCTCCTCTTAACCTCCTCTTAGGGCACTAAAGTTGGTCTTGGAAGAAGAGCATGACCTCTAGTATGTTTATATGGAATTTTCAAAGTGAAATGGACAGGGGTTTTCTGAGAATGAAGGCAAAAAATTGTTTGAGGGGGAGAGGGATGAGGTTCCCTTTTATAAGAGAAGAGAGGGGCACTTTTGGAAACCTCAAAAATATTAATTAATAATAAAATAAAACCCACCTTAAAACTACCAAAGTGACTCAAATTAGGATATGTGGTAAGATAGGGTTTTAATATCATCCACAAATCAAATTTACACATGTTGTGAAATTATTTTAAACCTTATCAATTTGATTTATCATTATTTAATTTATTTAATTTTATTTGTGGTGATAATATTCTAAATTTTAAATTGTTATAAAAAATTACTTATGTATTGTTATTTGTCCATAATTGGATAATTTATAAAATTTTATACCATATAAATTTTAATTTATAATTTTTAAATATTTTATTTATTTTTCAAACAATTTAATAATATTTTATTTTTATAAAATAAAAATATTTTCAATTTTGACACTATTCATTTATTTGAATTTATATAAAATCCAAACAGAATATACTTATTTGATCCAAACAGAATATACTTATTTGAATTTAAAACCATTTATTTGACATTTCCATTAATAAAATAATTAACACAACATTTTTGTATAATTATTTAATATACTTATTTGATTCATAAAAATTATAAATAACATACTTTGAGGTAGATAAATATAATATCTTTCATAATAATACTTTTAATCAAATTTATCATTTTAAAATTACAACATTTAAGTTGTTATATTTATTAAATCATGAAGGTGACTACATTGACGTCATTTCAAATAAAATAATATAAGAATCATAATCGCTTTTATAATGATCCAAATGGTCAAATATTCGACCTTTGTATGATTATAGTTTCCATGTACATGACCAATAATTTGTTTTCAGGTTTGTGGGCATTTTATGGTCACTATTAGTTTAATAAAAACTGTATTATTGATTTTTCACTAAATAAACAATTTTTTGTATCACTATTGTGTCACCATTAATGATAATTATTTAATCCCAAAAAATTCTAAATAAATTTTCATGTTGTAGATAATTTTATTATATTTATGGATACTATTTATATTCGTGGTTTTATGGTGTTTATCACTAAATTAAAATTATTACACTTATAAGATATAAGAGAGTGACATGTTGTCAATTTCTTTGGTTTTAATAATAATTACATCATTTTCATGGTAAAAAGTCCATGAAATGAATCTATTTCGACCATTATGTGATATGGGTAGACTTTTATTCATTAAATATAATTTTGTCAAGTGTTAGGGTAATTTTATAATCATATTATTACCCTTAATTAACCGATTTACCTTTAACTGTAGTAAATAAAATTTACCGTAGTTACTATTCATAATGTCTAAAAATAAAAAGTAGCCTATTAGCATAATGTGTACCTACTGATTCAAAATATTGAATCCATTTTTCAAAATTCAAAACACATAAGTTGTAGTAATTAATTTAATATTAATCCCGTTGTTAAGAAAACAGGTTTTAAAAGTTAAAACGTTGTAAAAGATTGAAATATTTTTACCTATGAATTCAGTGTAAAATTAATGATAATGAATTACATTATATTAATTGGTGAATATATATTTTATTTATACTTTAAAACCATTAAATATTATAATTTAACCATATAATTTATCTCAATGAAAAAAAATGTTTTTAATTAAAATTTAGCGTATTTTTACTATTCATCAAAATATAAAGCTTATCAGAAAAGATTCAAAAAAATTTCCAATGTAATTTTTTCTATCTTGATTCAAAATAAGAAGTTTATTTTGTAGAATTTAACTTATAAACTTGTCAAAAATTAGATTTAAAATTGGTGCTCCATCAAAAGGCGGTAAAACTAATTTTTTTGAAAAATACTTCTTTTATCGAAAAATTGATTTTGTTTTCATATCTCATTCCATAAAATGTGTAAGATGGATTATAATGTTATAAAATTCAAAATTAAGTTAATACTATTCATAACTTCTAGTTCATAATATTATAATAATATATCATTTTTTAGTGAAACTCGGTATTGCGTGCAACACATGCTATCGAGGAAGGTCGCTCTTGCGTGCAACACAAGCCAAGAATAGTGTATGCGTATACTACAAGCCAATACGGTGTTGCATATAGCGCAAGTTAATGTTGGTGTAGCGTACAACACAAGACATCAAATAAATTAAAAATAATATTTCTCATAAAATCTTTGGGAGTAACATTAAACATTTACAAAATTAAAGGATTCTTTAAGATGTTATGTGTGATCTCTCATTCACAACTTTTGATGTAGGACATCTATAAAGATATCCAATCCATGCCCATAATAACATTAAAATCCACTGAATTAATTAATAAAATATTTTTTGGAGGATTATTTGACAAAAATTAACTAAGGAGGAGTTATATACTTTTCATGAAATAATTTCCCATTTTTATATTCTCATAGATAATTCAGCTACAATATTTTAAAGTTGTGTTTGAATATTTTTACTAGACATAAAATATATAAATGAATTCATAATCTCAAATCAATTATTATATTTTCTATTCTTGAATATATAACCATCGTTATTGTATCTACATCATCTTCATGTTCTACCTCAACGGTACTAATAGCATGTGACCTTCCCTGTTTCCTTGGAAGCCGTTATTGTTGATTGCCTCATATGATCCTTTTCATAGGTAATTGTATTGCGTAATTCCCAAGTTCCTCGCTGTTGAAACAATATATTTTAGGCTATGTGCTTATCTAAACATTCCTTTATACCTCGATGTTTATTGGATTTTTAATCTCCCTTTAGAAATTATTATCTATATCCCCATATCTAACACATTGGAAACATGTCCTCGTTCCCCATAGGCACTTCTAGGATGCTTCTTCCCACACTTTGACATATGGGATGTTCTTTTTCTTTAAATCATGTGATTTATCTATTTATCCTTTAATATAAAACACCATTAATGTTTTTTTTTTCAGATCTACAAGACCACAAAGAATTGCAAACCTCAATTTCAACCTTAAGGGCACAATAGAATATATCCTCATGTCACTAGAATTATTGAACCACAAAAACATTTCATAGACCCGGATTTCATCCAATAAAGAACTCATCCGCCTTGATTTCAGTGTTCATGATAAATTCAGAGGCGTATCTTGCAATTATTGTAATGTTTTCTTCATGTTATCCAATTTTCAAGTTTTCCTATGGATTTTGTTTTAGAAACTCTATTTCTATCTTAAGATGTAGTTTTTAGAGAATTATTTGTCAAAAAATATTTTATTTAATGCTTCCCATTCCATGGAGTAATTTTCCTCCGTATACTTTTTTGTCTTGATTATTTTCCAACACTGATATTCTTCCCCATCTTAACAATATACTTCTATGAAAACTTTCTCTTCATCCTAGAACTTGAGGAAAGATAATATCTTCTTAGTCGAGTTAATCCATTGTTCTATGATGAGTAGTTTAGAAGATTCACTAGATATGGGAATCATTATTTGTATAAAATATTTTACTAAAGAATTATCCATCTTATGGGAAGGAGTGACTTCCCCACAATTCTTGTTATTATTCATAAAATTATTCCGTTGAGCTAGTGCTATCAAGAAGTTGTCAGTTCCTATTCCCATCAAATTCAGTATCTCATTAGGGAAATCATCACATTTCTTATCACATTTACTATTATAATATGTTCAATATTTCATTACATAAATTAAGAAAAATAAATTACAATTAGGTGGACTTAAATTATTAGCTAATAATAATATAAAATGTAAAAATTTAATATATAAGGATAAACATGAATGTGAAAATTATATCCTAACATCTGATTCCCCAATTTAAAATCCAGGTTATCCATGTTGATATAACTATCCCCATGGTTCTTACTAAATTTTTCTATGCCTAATCTCCAAAAATAACTATACCTTTCTCTAATAACATCTATGGAGACCCTATCCTATTACACATATTATTACATAATTTTAAGAAAAATTATCAATTAAATACAAATCAATTATTGTAAATTATATTTTATTTGAAAGATTAGGTACATGACTAGAAAACTTGAAACCAAAATAAAATCACATTTTATTTAATCTCTATAATTATGACCTAAATTCATTGGAGATCTTGCATCTACATAAGACAACATATGGAATGAATGAAAAAATTCATGATCTAAAAAGCCTAATAAGAGAATAAACATAGGAATAAAGCATAACACATGGGTTAGAAGGCATGACATGGTGGCCTCAAAATCTATGGAACATGGATAAACATAAAGAAGAATAACATTTGGAACATAGGTTCATGTACTCTTGGTATCATAGAAATTTGGAAACAAAATGCAATGAGACATAATCTTGAGTCAATGAGAACTACCAAGACCAATACACATGATAGATAATGTTAGATAAAGGAACCTAGTTTTCTTTATGTCCTAGAATGGTATCTATTGAGATTAAAAATTATCCAATGCATTAGAGTTCTTTCTAGTCACACCCATCATACCATGTTATTTCATATGTGTTCCAAATGAGGAATCAAACATAAGTTATTAAAATAAGGGTTACCCCTGGAATTAATGGGTACCAAAACCATGTCATAAAGAATAAACAATGGGCATATCATAATTAAGTCTGTGAAAAAATGGATATCATACATACATGGATATTCATAAGGTATGTCATGAATAGATAATGATAAATAATGTCCAACAGAAGTGAAAATATGTAAAAATAGTTTTTGATAAACAATATTAATGAACAACTTTGGTGTGGTATGAGGGAAAATATAAAAGACTTTTTAAAGTTAAAGAGGAATAATTTGGGTATAAAACTATAATTGAAAAAATATATTTTTTCTTGAAATATTATTTATTTTATAAAAATAAATTTTTATTAAAATATATCAATGAGTGTACTTGAATTTGGGTATGAAAATGTGATGTTCCCATTAATCAAGCATGTTAATCAGGAGGAATTGACAAGGGTACCTTATAAAAATGTATTTACAATAAAATAGAGAATAATTGAGATAGGTATATAATTATACAGGTTAAAAAAAAAATTTTGGAGGTGTACACAACAATAATTAATAATTAAGTTGGGGTAAATAGAGATAATGTGTATGCTGAATGAAAAATGGAGGTTCAGAAAGAATCCCTTGCCTTATGTCCAAAAGCGTTCTTCACATGCTATTAATGTCTTAGATAATGAAATTATATTAATTAATAATTTAATTTAGAACCTATAAAACATGTATCTGATTTTTTATTATTTTATTAAGTTCATTTATAGCCATTTTTATGAGTTTTAATAATCAATTTTGTCATTTGGGACAGTTTGTTTCCTCGGTTTTCAGGATTGGTTCAATTGTATACTTGTATGAAAGAAATTCTAAATTGGGAATAGTTATCCAAAATTGATGTTATATGCTATTAATGAACTTATAGAATTTTATATGGACTTATATATCATTTTTATCGATATATTAGGATGATTATGTAGATAAAATGTTAATGATAGCCTTTTAGAATATTTTTGGCCTTTTTATTCGACCTTCACAAACAATTTTTTTCTTATTAATTATTATTATGTATATCTACATATTCTAGAACAATAAATAATATGTAATATAAATATAAATTTTTTTACCCGTTATAAAGGTTTTGTTACCATCCTTTATGTCGATATTTGAAAATGAAAAATCATCTTCTATGAGGGTGGTGAGTCGATACATCACCGACGATGTTTTCATTATTAGAACAAAGAAAGAAGAGATGAGAATTGATGGTTGATTTACCATTAAAATAGTAAAATTAAAAAATATATATGATACTGGCATAATCATGTTACTTTTTATTGGAGAGATGATGGAATTGTATGAAAATAAAATAAATTCAAAAAGGGAGAGAAGGTTTTACACCATGAGTATCGTCTCGTTGAGAACCTCTATAAGGGAACTATACATTGTATTTTGGTATGAAAGAAAGAGTAAAATGTGGGGAATAGGTTTGGGAGTGGTTTTAGGACGAAGGTAGGAAATCCTCATGGTTGATAAGTTATAATTAAAATAGGTGGTGATGGATGGTATTTATAGTTGGAGGACATGGTTGTTTTGAATATTTTATTCCTTAGTTTTTTTATTTTGGCTCAAGACTAGCTATAGTGTTTGATTTATGTGACTAAATACAGTAACTAGATCATGTTGGTTTGATATAGTGGCCACTTACATCATCCATGACTCAACCAATACTCACTAATTTATGTATTTGTCTGAAATGTTAAATTCTGTAAATTACTGTATTTCACTATTCACTAAAAATTCAACTATTTTAGAAAAATACCAAAAAATAGACCTCACCATTTTTAGACATGTAGAATTAAAAAATAGACTCAATTTTATATAAATATTTTTCTATATATGATAAACTAAAATTAAAATTAAAATTCTCTTTTATTCGAAAAATTATGATTTTTAAATTATAATTGATTTTATGAAAATTTGGAAATTTAATTAAGTTCTCAAAAAATTATCCTATTATAATAATAATAAAATATTAATGTATGAATCTATTTTTTGAAAAAAAGTAATTCATTTAAAAATTTATATTACTTATAAAAATGTATATTAACATTTATGTTTAAAAAATACCAAATATTATTTTACTTTTTTTAACCATTATTTACATATTCAATGATAAAAATCTATCTTATTTTTATTTATAAGATAAGAAAAAATTATTTCAAAATTCATTGGTGAGTTTATTAATCTATAGCTTGGTTTACTATTCTTGGTGGCGACATTACAATTCCAAAAATCAAGTAACTATTCTATTGGTAATGGTTCCTTAATTTCTAGAAATGTCTCATATTTCATTCATTGTTCATTTATAATGCTTGTATTGTGTTCTCTATATGATTTTATTTGATTGATAATATGTGAAATAATAAGAAGAATTGAATTTCCAAATATATATCTAGGTTGTTATTATTGTCTTTATTTTCTTGAAACATTTTAGGACACCATTTTGAAATATTCTAATCTTTTCCGCATCAGAATCATGAAAGGTGAAGATTCCCTTTAAACTATCCATTTAACCATTCCAAATTTCTGGAAATGAATGGGAAAACCTCGTCAACCTAATTATCTTCATGTCCATCCTCTATGGGGAGTTTCTTCATGGCCTTGAATCGTATCTCTTTAGAAATCCACTTTTCTATATTCTCATCAGCATCATTTCTCATCTCATACATGAGAAAATTATTTTGAAAATTGTATAACGGTAGCTCCTCATATCTTATTATTTGAAAAAAATACATTCAAATTATATTGGGTTATAAATACTCTTAGGTTACACTTGAATTTATTAATGTCATTGAAGGTCACTTTTTGAAAATATATGACTTATAAAATAACATTTATCATATCAAATAATCTGTCAATGAAATAATTCAGTGGTTTTTGTAGGCATTCACAATCAATTCACATAACCTTTTGTATATTTTCACAGAAAATTTAGTCACCTTCATTGATATTTATCAGATCTTCCCACATATAATGTAGAGACTTATAATACATCACTATTTTGTATATTGTGTCAGATAAAGTTTATTCATAGATTTTATTCCTTTAGAGTCAGAATCTAGATCTTCATAGTCTACATATAATATGGACTCATTTTCTATATGGATATAAATCCCATTCATTTCATATATATACATATTTATGTATAATTATTGTAAATATTGTCATATCTAATTCATATATGGCTTTAAAATTTTTCCCTCAAATTATTGGAATCAATTTATGATTAGATACTTCAATTCCTACCACTTAAAGAATACCAGATATGTTAAACTTTGGATCATAAAAAAATTACTCACCAAATATGTTAAAAACCCTATGATAGGCGGTGAATCATGTTTTGATAAATTAAAAAAGTACCATTTGATCTTGTTTTTTCATTAAATAAAATCCAATAATCATATTTTCTCATAGAAATAAATGATGTAATGAAAATAATGAAATAAAAAAATAAATGTTTATTTATATCACTGGTTCACGCCCAAATTTACCCAAGAGAAGAAGGGTAGAACGGTCCTTGTAGTGTAGCTTGGGTTGTCGATTCCACAGAGACCTAAGAAGATACCTAAGATACACAACCTAAGGGATGGATTTTTGGCTATGAAGTGGCCAACTTGGATTGATTTTGGATGGGTTTTTAAGATATCTAAAATATTTAAGTGGATTCAATTTAAAAGAATGAGTTGATCCTAGGTTATCACTCGGGGTGGATTGGACGTATTTTCTTTTTAATGATTTCAATTTCTTAAATTTGAGATGGATTCATTTAAGGAGATAAAACAACATCATCACTTACTGGTTTAATGCCAACACCCTCTAATACTAATCACCTATACACTTGAAGGATCAAAGTTTTGAGCACTTCAAGGTAAAGGATCGTATTAGTACTTGAAGTGTGCGGCCTTAAATTCAACAAGGACGATGGAGTTTAAAAATCATCAAATAAAAATCCCAATTAAAGAAGTGATTATACATTAATTAGGTGATAAATAACATCCAATACAGCCCCTTGCTACTCCCTTGGATCAACCCATAAGTGGGTTAGCCCTCCATTGATCCCATGGTTTCAATGGAAGCGGAAAGTAGACTCATAAGGGAGGAATGGAGAAGTAAAGAAAACAACAAAAAATAAAATGATCACTCCACCGTTGTGTGAATAATTTCACAAGGGTTGGTGTGAATAAATTCACACCTTGATCCAACGGTATCAAAGTGATATTAAGAACAACAGAATAAGAGTAGAAGAAGAACTTTTATTAAGAAACTAAAGTGAATTGAACAACTTACATGTGAAAGACAAAATTGAGGCAACAAAAATGCAGCATAACATTACAATTAAACAAAGCATCCAAGATCCTGAACTCCTTCACCACCACTGCCTTAAATAGGCATTTTGGGAGCCTTGGGTCGAACCAACAACAGTAAAAAGCATCTTAATTAATTTTTCTAGGCTATAGGTGGTGGAAAGCTTGTGGAATTTGGACTTTTCCACGTTTGACCCGAGGTGGCATCCAGCTTTACTTCACCGAACAGACGCATCTGTAAGACCTTCGGGAAGGCCGAATCAGGGTGGGCCATAGAGGAAGAAAATGGATCTCAGGATGTCTTCTAACCGTATGTAAAATTTGGGCCCATTTGGAGTTTTGGATTCTGAGATATGATCAAAGTGGTGGACTGTTTTGCTGGGCCGCAGAATCTGGACCAGAATTTTATCTCTAACTTGGGCCGACTAAATGACCAACATGGAGGCCGAATTAGCATTAACTCATGAAGAGGGATTTGTTCCTATACATGTCTTCTAGAATACCATGAAATTGGGGATTAATTGGGCCTATAAGTTGGGCCCCACAGTCTCATCAGTGTTAAGGTGTCCAATCTGCCTTCTCCAGAATTGCTTCCTTTCATTGCCAAATATCTCCATCATCCTCCATGAATTCTCCACTGATCCCTGAATCAAACATGTTCATATTTAAGTGTAGATAAATTTCCAAAAATATCAAATTAAAATATGTAAAATTCAATTCCTTACAATTAGATGAATCACTGGGTACTTTAAATGATGTTCAAAAATGTACCACATAATAGTGCATTTTAAGAAGGTATTACAATCATAATGTGAAATGATGTTAAAAGTGTAAAATGCACTAAAATGGTGTTTATGAATAACAAAGAACATGAAAATTATGTATATTAACAATGAATATTAGCCTCATTTAGTGGCTAATCACACCCCCCAACTTGAGTTTTTCTAGTCCCGAGCAAAATATATCTCAACAAAAATGAAATTCGAATTCCCTTTTCCAAAAACATTTTAATACAAAATGATCACCGAAAAACCTTATACCAAAAAAATCATGAAACCCATCAAAATATTTTAATACGAGATATTTTCATAAGCATATCCCAATACCAAGCCCATTCCTTTGATCAAATCCATCATCATACTTCATCCAACCCAATTAGGTGTAATGATGTGTTGTGAATCACAATAGATATGGGGGTTTATTTTCATTCAAGGGGGAAATCATGGAAGCGCTAGGTGGAATCACATTTAATCCTAATTTGAGTATTCTTCATCCTTTTTTTTTTGCAATATTTCTATAGTAATTGAGATTGCAGTTAATCAAATTAACCCATGTAGCAAGACTTTGCCGATGACTCCCAGACTCAAAGGCCTTAGGGAACCAAGTAAAGCCCACATACTCGGGCATCGTCTCGAGTTAACTTAATCAAAAACAAAGTCATATTACCATAAATAGAGATATATTGAAAAACTCAGGGCTAGACAACTCTGGAGTCACGATCCCCAAGTGCCGAAAGCCTCGCATTTTATCAATCCATTGCTCTACACGCAAATTTTTATTTTTATTTTTATTTTTAATAATTTTTTTTAGTTTTTTTTGAATACTCATATTATTCATAAAAATAAAACCATCCTATGCTATTTATTATGGGACCCCAAAAATTCAAATTAGTACCCCACAGTCTAGAGGACGTGCATTGTGACATTTTTTTTATTTGGATGAAAATATAAACGATGAAATATCACATTGGACAGCCACACTTTCCAAAATCTATGCTCATGAAATTATACAAGGATTAAAATCAGAATTAGGGTATGCTAAATTATTTGATATTCATTTTCAAAGTGTGGAATGCATATTACCATGTTCAAAGTTAAAAGAATTTTTCCTTCCATTTAATTATTTTTTCAAATCATTCATTTTTTTTTGACACAAAAGCATTTTTTTTTTATTTTATCTCCCCCCCAACTTAAAACAACACTGTCCCCAGTGTTTGAAGAAATGAAAAATTAGAAGGAGTAGAGGCAGGGAATAAAAATTTAAAAAGGAAATTGAAAATGAGGATTATGGAATGAAGTCACCTGGTGGTTGAAGTTTGAAGTTCTTGCCGCTCGAATTTATTCCTTTGATATCCATGTCGCTTGCAAAGTTCCCTAGTGGAAAAAGGAAAAAACAAAACAAACAAAACAAACAAAACAAACAATATATATATATATTTATATAATAAAGGAAGTAAAATATAAGAATATATATAAAAATTATAGAATAAGGTAGCACAAGAAGCCGTAGGTCAGTGGTAAGCGCGCGCCCCTGTCTCCCTTCGGTCCCGGGTTCGAGTCCCCGCTGCTTCACCGGTTGTGACGGGGTTTGCCCCACGACCTATGGCGTGGACTTTTTTTTTGTATTACTATATTTTTATTTTTTTTCCTAACCTATTGAATAATAAAAATAAACTGATGATACATTGTCTTCTTTTTAAATTTCGGGGTAAGGTATTACTCAAGGATCACACCACGTGACACGGATGAATATGGTGCTCCTCTTTCGTACCCATCCATACTCATAATAGAAGAACAGGTCAAAAGTCTATTTTGTTATTTTTATTAAATATCAAAATGATTAATTAAACCTATTTAAAATATAAAGTTTATTAAAACAACAAAATTATTGGAAACTTGGAAACCATGGGTTGCCTCCCATGCAGCGCTTTGTTTAACGTCATTAGCTCGACTTGAACCCCCCAACTTATCCAATACCAACTTTAAACATTTTAAGGATCACATGTTTCACCCCTTCTACTTGGTTGAGATTGATTCTATGTTTATAATTTGTTTCATTCACAATCCTATGTTCTATAATGAGTGGGAAAGTCCAAGGAATGTTTGAAGTGGTTGATCCAGTTTCCACTGTAGTTTTTCCAAAGACATCAATGGTAATTCCAACTTTTTTGGTTTCAAGAGAAGAATTAATTCCAAACAAATGTTCATGGTTATATCCTATGAAGGGATAGTTGATCATGGAAGGAAGGACAATAATTTTGAGCTCAGGTTGGATAGTACATTCGAACACAGGTTGAGATTTTGAATCCAAATCAGTTTCATTTTCCAAATTTCTCAAAAAAATTGGTTCCTTTTGAATAGAATATTCAACCAAAAAATTGGAAAGATCAGTGTTAAGAGTGTTTATGGACTCAAAGTTTATGATTTCTCCCAATGGTTCAAAGGTTGGTGTTTTTGAAAATTCATCAATGGAGTTATACTTAGGAGACTCAATCAATGATTTCAAATTCTCCTCTTTTGAATCCAAAAAGTTAATTTCCTCCTGATTTAAAGTCCCTTCAAAATTTCCTTGATCCTCTTCATCTATCCCAAATCCAAAGGTTGGTTCATCAATAAATTCATGTGGGGTTTGTGTGAAACTAGACACTTCACATAAGGTTATGGAAGGGACAGTTTTTGTAGGGATGGGTTCCTCACAAGTTTTAATGCTTTGTAGTTCTAACATCAATGATGAAACCTCAAAATTCATTATCTCTATTTGTTGACACAGTTTTTCAAGTAATGGTTGTGGATCATGGTGGTCAAGGGGTTGAAACAGATGGTCTATTCCAGGAGGATAACTATGTTGTTGGAATTCCATAGGAGGATGTTCAGATTGGCCTTGTTTGGATTGGAACTCATAATATGTTGGAATGTATTGTGGATCATATGAATAAAAACATTGTGGTTCAGTAGGTTTTTGATGATCCCACAAGTAGGAATTAGTATGGTCATTGTACATCGTACATGGGGTTGAGTGATCAAAGTAGGGATAGGTTTCCCATGTTTGGACTTGTTCAAAATTGACTTCCATAGGAGTGAGGAGTGAGAAAAGATAAGTGGAATGAAAAAAAAGGATGAAGGTGTCTAAGATAACTTACTTAGGTCCCCGGCAATGGCGCCAAAATTTGGTTCACGCCCAAATTTACCCAAGAGAAGAAGGGTAGAACGGTCCTTGTAGTGTAGCTTGGGTTGTCGATTCCACAGAGACCTAAGAAGATACCTAAGATACACAACCTAAGGGATGGATTTTTGGCTATGAAGTGGCCAACTTGGATTGATTTTGGATGGGTTTTTAAGATATCTAAAATATTTAAGTGGATTCAATTTAAAAGAATGAGTTGATCCAAGGTTATCACTCGGGGTGGATTGGACGTATTTTCTTTTTAATGATTTCAATTTCTTAAATTTGAGATGGGTTCATTTAAGGAGATAAAACAACATCATCACTTACTGGTTTAATGCCTACACCCTCTAATACTAATCACCTATACACTTGAAGGATCAAAGTTTTGAGCACTTCAAGGTAAAGGATCGTATTAGTACTTGAAGTGTGTGGCCTTAAATTCAACAAGGACGATGGAGTTTAAAAATCATCAAATAAAAATCCCAATTAAAGAAGTGATTATACATTAATTAGGTGATAAATAACATCCAATCCAGCCCCTTGCTACTCCCTTGGATCAACCCATAAGTGGGTTAGCCCTCCATTGATCCCATGGTTTCAATGGAAGCGGAAAGTAGACTCATAAGGGAGGAATGGAGAAGTAAAGAAAACAACAAAAAATAAAATGATCACTCCACCGTTGTGTGAATAATTTCACAAGGGTTGGTGTGAATAAATTCACACCTTGATCCAACGGTATCAAAGTGATATTAAGAACAACATAATAAGAGTAGAATAAGAACTTTTATTAAGTAACTAAAGTGAATTGAACAACTTACATGTGAAAGACAAAATTGAGGCAACAAAAATGCAGCATAACATTACAATTAAACAAAGCATCCAAGATCCTGAACTCCTTCACCACCACTGCCTTAAATAGGCATTTTGGGAGCCTTGGGTCGAACCAAAAACAGTAAAAAGCATCTTAATTAATTTTTCTAGGCTATAGGTGGGGGAATGCTTGTGGAATTTGGACTTTTCCACGTTTGACCCGAGGTGGCATCCAGCTTTACTTCACCGAACAGACGCGTCTGGAAGACCTTCTGGACGGACGAATCAGGGTGGGACATAGAAGAAGAAAATGGAGATCCGGATGTCTTATAACCTTCTGTAAAATTTGGGCCCATTTGGAGTTGTGGATTCCGATATATGATCAAAGTGGTGGACTGTTTTTCTGGGCCGCAGAATCTGGGCCAGAAGTTTATCTCTAATTTGGGCCGACTAAATGACCAACATGGAGGCCGCATTAGCATTAACTCCTGAAGAGTGATTTGTTACTATGCATGTCCTCTAGCATCCCATGAAATTTGGGATTAATTGGGCCTGTATGTTGGGCCCCACAGTCTCATCAGTGGGAAGGTGTCCAATATGCCTTCTCCAGAATTGCTTCCTTTCATTGCCAAATATCTCCGTCATCCTCCATGAATTCTCCACTGATCCCTGAATCAAACATGTTCATATTTCAGTATAGATCAATTTACAAAAATATAAAATTAAAATATTTAAAATTCAATTCCTTACAATCAGATGAATCACTGGGTACTTTAAATGATGTTCAAAAATGTACCACATAATAGTGCATTTTAAGAAGGTATTACAATCATAATGTGAAATGATGTTAAAAGTGTAAAATGCACTAAAATGGTGTTTATGAATAACAAAGAACATGAAAATTATGTATATTAACAATGAATATTAGCCTAATTTAGTGGCTAATCAATCACCCAACCAAATCAATACAGGTAGAACAAAACAGAAATGTGATGATATAACATAATTACTATACCAAACTAATTTTATAGTGTTTGGATCAATTGAACTATAATTTCTAGAATAATAAAATTCACTATTGAGAACTCACTAATATAACAACTAATACTAAATCACCACACTTATATAATATTAATTAGATGACTTAAATATACTATAAATTATTCCACACCTATTTGAGTAATCCATGAAGATTATTTTCCATCTTATAAATGAAATACACTTTACTATAGAGTATCTATTTTTTATAAAATCCCTTTTCGAAAAATTAATATTTCTGAACTACCAACTACAAACTAAACATGTGTACATCGAACAGTTACATGGTATTGTGAAATTATCTAAGCACCAAGAAAGTTAAATAATTTGTGAATATATCTTCCTCTACACATCTCTTATGCAGACAATATTTTTGAGCTACTAGTGTTCTCTTCCATCATGACATGATTCCTACATGAACTTCCTCTAGAGGCCACCTATGTTGGATGTGTCTCCACATACTCTACTCAAAAAATTCCTCTTCTATGTGTTTCCCTCACATAATTTGGTAATTTCCTTATATAATTCCCTCAAACATTGTGGTACTAGACTAAAAATAAATTCTTCTCATTTTGAGAAAAAACTCCAGTGATGATCCATCGACATTATTTTTCTATTTTAAATAAAGTTATTGAGGGTACCTATAAATGAAATAAACCCTAAAAATACTCAAATTATTAAATTACTATTCACTATTTCATTTTAACACTTTTTTTTCACCTCTATCCTTTGTGTTTCAACAACATTTTCCACCTTATGACCACACACTGGCCACAAATTCCTATAGTCCTTATCCCTGGGAACCAATCCTAGAATACCCTTTATAGTTGATTAAAATCTCTATTAAATAACTATTAACTAAAATTCCCTCCACACATTTGTTTTATGATAATTAATATATCATTAGTTATGATCCCCTAATTATATTACATTTTTCTAGCTCCCTTCATGTTATATCTTTCCATGTGACTCCTCCATGATCATTTACATGATGGGTTGTGTCACAAACTACTGGACACCGACTGCACGACATATTCTTCTAAATATAAAGTTTGTGTCATTAACATGTGAAGAAACATCTCATTTCCAACAATCACCTTTGAAATTTCAAACCCAACTATTTGGGAAAAACTATAATACATTATCACATTATACATGAAACCTAAATACACCTATATTTACTTACAGATATATATTTTCAACTTAAATTTTTAATAAACACGGTACCCCAAAAAACTAAAGAATCACATTTATGGATATTTTTTCCAATAGAAACCTATCAGTATCCCATTAGAAACCTAGAATGAAGTGCTCCAAGAATCATGTCAATATATAGAGGTGGAAGTGGAGTTTTATTTCCAGATTATGGAATAAAAAAATATAATGGAACATAAATAGAAATTATATTACATTTCTAATAAATTGTGGAAATGTAAGAAAAGATATATGAGATGTCATAGAAATTATGTATCGATGTTTTTTCAAGGGTCATGAATCTATGTCTTGAGGAAGAGGCCAATTTGTTTTGGTTCGTAAACAATTAATACATTTCAATAAATTAGTGCAATCAATATTACATCTTTTAGAGTCATTTTGGTGTCATGTGTAATAATATTTTAATCCATTGCCCTCTTTCCTTATTTTTTTATCATAAACGGTAAGAGGATCCATGTTTTGTGTGTTCCTTAATATTTTATTAAATCAATGGGAAATATTAATATAAAAATAACTTATAAACTCTAAATTTTTTATCATATGGAATACTTATTGAAATCATCCTTTGGAAACACAAGAGGAAGTAATTACAGGAAAATTAAATCCATCAAATCTTTTATTAAAAATTATTGGGTAAATTATAATCATAAATAACATGATTTAATGATGCAATATAACTAATAAATCATCAATATGGAATTTATTACCAATCATACATAGGAAATTTGGATACAGAAAATATATATAATCACTATATATATATTTTTACATGTTTGGTAGATGATATAAAGCTCCAGATTCATATAAAACATTTTTCATCTTGATTGATATAGGTTATTTGGATGTGAAATGATATCACCATCCACATACACAAAGTCTAACCAATTTAAATATGATGTACTAAAGGAATAAATATAATGAAGAATGTGAAGGGTGTTTTTAATGGGAAATCTAATCTTCAATAAGGGTAAAAGTACACTAAAACTACATCTTTACTAGTTTAATAAAAAAACATCTAAACCTAGATGGATGTGGAAAAATTAGATCCCTAATTTTTTATATTCATATACCCAATGAGGCTTTATTGACATCTTTTGTATATAAATTCTAGTTTATATAATCATTTATGTGTCTATATTTAAACCATAATATTTTACTATCTCATGGATGGAAAAGTATCATCATGAATAAGATTTACTTTTTTCTTAGGGGGGACATTTTTGAGTTCTCAGCCCAAAAATCTTAATGACTTTTTTATTTTTTCTTTTAATAAATTTAAATGTTCCCTAATCAATGAAGGAGAAGTCCTAGAGGTCAGATAATTTTCATTTTCCTAGGATATTATTAATGGATTTTTAACCTAAATAGTAAGACCCTTCATTATAATTAATGTTTAAGGGTGCACAAGTAATATTATGAAATTATTATTGTTCAATATTGTATATTTTTTACCCATGTAATTCGTAATTTTATGGTCATAAAACATTGATCAATTTAAGCCTGAATTTTAAGTTCATACAAATTTTTCCAAAACATGAGGTGGAATTTGAGGTTATATAAACTTGAAAAAATGATGAGGATGTCTATACATGATATCTTGCAACACCAAACATCTCAACTCTGGCCCAAACTAGATTTGACCACAGGACCTCTAGCATGCCCCCACCCATATACCAAATACTACCAATTAATAGTGGGGGTATAGGGTATTACTGAAGGGATACCATCCCACCAATTATATGTACATGATAATAGTTTAATAAACAATAAATTTATAATTTTAATAAATAGAGTACATGGAAGAAATAAATAATCCAAATGTTAATAATGAAATTGTTATAAAAAATATATGAAAAATCATACATCCATATAGACACATAGTCTAACTAGAATATAATAACACTAGTCTCACATTAGTACGATAAAATACACAATATAAAACAAATGAAATTACTTTGATGCTCTACTTATATACCAAATTATTATCATCCCATTCTCTAATACTATTTTAACCATCCCACATGATCATGATATCAAAAGCCTCTACACCCCTGGAACCAATGAATAATGAATTCCTCTTAAATACCTAGGATTAATGGTTGATCAAGCATTGTGTGAGTAAAAATAAATTTGGAACCACCAATGTGGTCCTATATATGACCATTACGTATATTTTATACATAATTTATATTCTCAAAATAAATATGTAACTATATAAGTTTATTTTAACAAATAATTGTTGATCGTTTAGTTCTAACAGGATGCATGGGATATACTATTACTACTTCATCTATTGCCTGAGTGTCTTTGATCACATTGAATAATCCTAAAAAAATAATATGAGGCTAGATGGACATGTCATAGTAGGTGCAAGATTTGATTCCTAGAAAGATATCTGAAGTAATCCATATATACCCAAGGGTCAAATCGTAGGTGACTATACATTTTAGTAGCATAAAACATACAAAAAACTATTACATGATAAACATATGTAGTTTGTATGGATCTAAAAATCTGAATCATGATATCCTACGTATTTTATATTGGCATAGAATCAAAATCCAGTGTGATTTTCAAAGGTAATCTAAACAAATAGGTATTAAAGTGAATCCAAGTGGATTTACCAAGTCCTTCTAAATAGATTGAAATAATAGAAAAATACAATATAAACATATAATAAATATATATTCAATATTTAACTATTTATTTCTAGGTTATTACCTAGAAAATAAATACACAATATATACATATTCTAGGGTATTGTGTCCTTTCAGACAGTAACTCATATAATCATTACATGGGGTGGCCATCTACCCAAACCCATCATGCATAATAGGGTTTGGAATCTCCAAGAAAATTTTATTTCATCTCTAATATATCCATATCTATTCCACATCATCAATCCATATTATATGGTGACACTAAATCATATATACTCAATACCACTCTCACCCTATTTAGATTTAACATACCACTAGAAAAAACTCTAGTTTCCCCTTAGTCACATCATAAAATGAACACCTTGCATGGAATCCTTAATTTAAAACTCATATTTCATATCAACACCAATCACTCAAAGGATCTGAAGTATCTTTGAATCCCAGTAATCAAAACATATCTTTACTGGCCAAATAATCCTCCTTGTATATGTTCCACATAAGGGATATAACCCCATGACCATCCCCTTTTCCATTCACCCTATGTTGGACCTCATTCACCCAACCTGTCAGTCAATCTATATAGGGAATAAAAACTATGTGATCATATAATAGTTGAAGAGAAATATCCATCCCACAGTTATCTTAACTAGCACAATGGTACTACGGAATCTCACACTCATATTCTCACCTACTCGGGATAGTAATTCTAATTCATCATCCATCCCTACTCATGTGATCTAAGTGGAACCGATCTAACACCACTATGTTTATTTTATTCATTAAGGTATTATATATCATGGTGAGTATATCAAATTATACACATTTATAATGAATTCCATTTCCATCAGTCGTTGATGAATTAAAAGGGGGTTGAGGGTCCATCAAGGACCTTAGTACATTGACCATTATTCATGGGAATTTTATTTTAATTAAAAAAAGATCTATTTTCATCAATACTGAGACTAAATATCACATTCCATGAAGAAAAAAATAGAAGCATTTACCAAAGGGATATGCTCAGGGTACCACTTACCCCATATGATGTCATTTCTTTTAGAACTCAGTCCAGCGGCTCTTGTTTAATCATGTATAAGATCGTTTCACCACACATATACCAAAAATAATCCAAAATATCTATTAATTAATTATATAAAATTATAATTATTTATCTAGATCAAGTTTAAAAATTTTAAATTAAATTTTAAATTTAATTCAATTTGGCATAAAGGCATAATAACTCATCGAATCATGTCATCATATAGAAATCATGACCAAACATACATTAATGTTATACAACATACTCTTAACACCATACCATTTAAAAATATAAAAAAATGATACCAATTCAATATTTAGTTATCTTTAATTTAACAAAAACCCATAATAAAATTCACCAAGTGATTCACCTTCATCGAAAAAATGTATGATGGTGCATGTTTATACTCTATAGAGGTCCTCTATCAATTACATACCAAATCCTAATTTTTCTTGGAGTATCTCAATATTATTCATGGAAATAATCATTAAAATCAAAAATTTAACTGTCACAAACTCAATTAGAACATAAAAATAAATAATAACCTAGTAATGATTGGATAAAAATCACCTAAAAACAAAGAAAAATGATACTAAAATTACTCTAAAATAATAGGAGGATAAAGGAGGAACCATGGGAGGGAGTCTAGAGAATGCATTCATGATAGGGAGAAGAGAATGTGGGAGAGGGGTTAAAAGATGAGATGGTATAAAAGTAATTTTCACTAGTTTTAATAAAAATTGGTAAGACATACAGCTAGCTTTCCATTTTTCTAAAACATGTTACAAGCATATGAATATCCACTAAAACTGGGTTGTATGCATTCCATGTTTCAGCTTTAACAATGTTCCAACCACACACCTATACCTAAGAAAAAATTAACTTTTAAGGTTTAACATAACCATGATCCTACTATGTGAAGCTAACCAACCTTTCAAAAATCCTTAAATTCAACTAAAATCTCACAAGACTCAACAAATATACCATTTATTCCACAATATATATTCAAAAAAATACCTCATGAAACACTCTAAATCTTGGAATTTTGATATGAATCTAAATTTTCCAAACAAACCATGCTTCAAAAGTCAAAATTAAAATTCCCTATAGAAATTCAAAGATACAATGACATAGGTTTTCAACAACACTCTCAATAAATAAATTATCATCCACTCGAATACTTGGAGGTCACTTAATCATTAATCATGAACTATCCCGATCAAAAATTCATAAAATACTCATTGTATGGTGCTCTGGTATAGCATCCCGTCTTTTTATAACATAACTTTCATTCCATTACACAGAACTGAGAATCTTTAAGGTTTAGTGTCTTGGAAACAAGGAACATAAAACATGAAAAAAAACATTCTTCTTAAACACTTGAAAGGCTTCTCCTCATGTTCACCCTAGGCTCATTACTGCATCTCATAACCTGGGGACATACATCAAAAGGAAGGGTGAGCGGAAGGCCCAGCAAGGGAAACAAGTGAAACATTTTACA
The DNA here is from genome assembly GCA_963277665.1 of Viscum album. Taxonomy (NCBI): domain Eukaryota; kingdom Viridiplantae; phylum Streptophyta; class Magnoliopsida; order Santalales; family Viscaceae; genus Viscum; species Viscum album. The sequence continues at coordinate 470,924,733 of OY728141.1, read as the reverse complement.
TATGAACTTGAGATACATCAATAAAGTCATGAAAAGAACTTTAAGGCATGAAAATGAAATCATGAGGCATATCATAATAAAAATAAAACTTTTTCATAATCTTGAAGATGTGGCTGCAAAATTTAATATTGACAATCATGAACATATCACCAATGTCCATTCCCAAGGTGTCATTTGAAAATTACCAAGGTTATTCACCAAGGTATCGTGAAAATTGTAATCTCTAGTGGTTACATCATTACCCAATGAATTGGAGCGCTATCAGGGCGCAACCTTAAATTTTCCTTTATTATCATGTGAGCCACATATATCATCATCAAACATTTCATAAATAACCCATATAGCATAAAATAAATGGGTTTCATTTCATAATCATAACGTTTTAAAAACTGCTTTAAGGACATGATCTTTACGTCACTTTAAAACCCACAGAAAAGGAAGGTGGGTCTCATGTATGTAAATCCCATAATTTAAAATAGAACATTTTGGTATATATGTGAATACCCTTTTAGAAGAAATAGCTTTGAGTATTCACTTAATAATATAAAATAACTTTATAAAAAGAGAGAGACATTTTGAGACGGAAATTCTGCAGCATAACGGTTATGTTACGAGGTTTTAGAAGACATTAAAAGGAGAGTAAAATGGGTCAAACATTCATAAATGACCCATAAAACAGTAGATGGAAAGAATAATAAGGATACATGATCATGGTAATGAAATTTCAATGACATGCCATTTGAAATGAAAAACATGGAAGGAAGACAAAAATTAGATTTCTCTTATGAAAGTTTGGCAGCCTAACGGCGTTACTTAAACTTCAAACAAAATGATTTGAAAAGATCAAATAGGTTATCTCATCATGTGAACATAAGAGTTCAGTATGATAGATATAGATATAATGCCCCAACATAATTAAAAAGGAACTTGAAATACTTGACATGAAAGTAGAACTTTGAAAAGAATGAGAAGGGTGAAAGAATCCCCTAAAAATTTCGGCAGCCTAACGGCGCCACTTAAAACTTCAAAATACTGAATTGAAGAGATCAAATGGGGTCTCTCATCATATGAAAATAAGAGTTCAGTATGATAGATATATAGATAATGCCCCAATATAATTAAAAAGTAACTTGAAAGACTTGACATGAAAGTAGAACTTTGAAAAGAATGAGAAGGGTGAAAGAATCCACTAAAACATTCGGCAGCCTAACGGCGCCACTTAAAACTTCAAAATACTGAATTGAAGAGATCAAATGGGGTCTCTAATCATATGAACATAAGAGTCCAGTATGATAGATATAGAGATAATACCCCAACATAACAAAAATGAACTTGAAATAATTGACATGAAAGTAGAACTTCAAAACGAGAAGGGTGAAGAACCACTTAAAAATTCGGCAGCCTAACGGCGCCACTTAAAACTTCAAAATGCTGAATTGAAGAGATAAAATGGGGTCTCTCATAATATGATAATAAAATATTAGTATCATAAATTTTAAAGATCATTCCCCAACATAATAAAAAGGAACTTGAAATACTTTACATGAAAATAGATCTTGAAAAATGAGAAGGGAGAAAAAATCTGTTACAAAAATTTCGGCAGCCTAACGGCGCCACTTAAAACTTCATAAAACGAAATAATGAGAGTAAGAGGGGATATATCATTATATGAACATAAAAAGGGAAGTAATAGGAGTATAAAAGGCCATCCTCCAACATAATAACATGGAGCATAAAAGGAATGACATAAAAGAGATTACTTGAAATTAAAGAGAGAGGTCGGATCCCTTACCTTAAAACGTAACTCTTAAAACTCAAAGGTTTGGACCTTGAGGGATTGGGAGAACCTTGGGAGGATTCCTTGGGAGGTAAGGAGACCATAACTTCTTTGGGGGAGAGTTGGGAGTGAAAACTAAAGGAGGAAAGGGTGGGTATTCATAGGGAAAGTGAGGGGACAAGGAATTAATGGCCAAGGGACACCTCATTAGTGGTTTTGGCAAAACCATGGGCTTTCCCATGGTATTTGCCCATGGTATTGGACACTTGGGACACCTCATACCTTATCTTACTATTCATAATTCGACCATATTGAATATATACTTAATACATCATTTAATGATGTCATTAAACACCCGTAACTTAGAAACTATATTTTCACTATTCATCGAAAATTCAACTTTCTCAGAATAATCCCAAAATTTCACCTTAACCAAATATCAATGCTCTGATTTCCAAAATGAAATCCATTTTATAAAAATAATTTTCTAAATATTTTTAATTAAATTTATAATTAAAAACACTATTCATCAAAAATTTATTTTTTTCAGAAAAATCCCCAAAAATTACCTTAATAGAATATCGATGCTCTAGGTTCAAAAATTAAGTCCATTTTATGAAAATAATTTTCTAAATATTTTTAATTAAAATTTTAATTAAAAAACACAATTCATCCGAGAAAACTAATACTTGAATAATAATTTATGAAACCCTTATTTAACCATTCTATTGAATCACATTACTTAATCAAAGTGCCTAGCTTATTTTAATACTTTCTTTAAGTGAGATTACTAATCTATTTGGACACATTATTAATCCTAATCATCAAATCACTATTCATAATTTACTATTCATCAAAAATTAAGTTGATCTTATTAGACTCTAAATTTCGTACTGAACATAATTGTAGAAGACCATTTTTTGAAAATCATTACACATTTTTAATTATTTAAGGTTTACATAAACATTTTTAAAATATCCTTTTTTCTAAAATTTATCAAAAATATGCATACTATATTTATCCGGTCATTTGAAAATTCAAAAAAGGAATCGAAATTTTTATTTAAAACAAAGGATTACACAAGACAGTTACGGTCTCCTTAAATAGCCCCTTATCACACCAGCATAGGACCTAAGTGTAAGGTGTGCTAAGGTGAGATAATCCGAGGGAGGCTTGGCCAACATCGCACGAGTAGTAATTTCTATCAGTTTGAACTTCTCGCGAAGGCGATCATGTTCTAGCTTTATACGATGAAGTTCAGCTTGGGTTTGGTCTAGAGCAAAGCCCAGTGGTGCTACCTCCTTCCCAAGTTCTGTTAGATGGGCTTTGATCGGTCCAAGACTACTGGGTGAGGCCATTGAATCTTCTTTCTATATTAATTAACCAAGATTGCTTGTATTTAGAGACAATAGTCAAAACGTTTAGTTTCCAGCGGTCATATTGACCAATGGTCAAATAACAGTCAAAACCCAATAGTCTCATTTTAATTATACTTATGTTATCAAATGAAACATTTTTGTTGAGTATAAAAATAAAATAAAATAACACATAAAATTAGGAAACAATATTTATTTAAAATTTTGGGTCGTTACAATCTTCCACCCTTAAGAAATTGCGTCCTCACAATTTTTAAAATTGGGTTTTGAAATTTCATTGAAAGTCCCACATCGGAAAAGGAGTCAGTAAAACTATTACTTTAAAATAAATAAAGGGAAGTACAAAGGTCACCCGAGTTCACCCACTCTAGGATTCCATGTAGGAAAATATGGACATGGAGGAGAAAACAAAGGGTAAAGTTCTGAGGGAGAGTGATAGAGAACATGATTAGGAGAAGGTTAACCATAAGAAAATCCCAAACTTATGATGTGTGTAAACGGTCTTTGATTACCTAGTAGGAAACGTAAACCAACAACATTTTTGTTTTACATTTCTTTTCATAATTTTGAGGAATTCATTTACTACATAGAACAAAAACATAAAAATATACCTACCTTGAAGTAGAGTTTCATACTTTAATAATTCCCTACCAACACTAATCTTTTCTCCAAATGATGAGAATTCAAAAACACTTGGTCTCATAAAAGAACAAGAATCATCTTCTAGAGAATCACATAATCTACAAAAGATTAACTATCTATTTCTTCTATCTTTAAACATTATCTCAAAAACAGAAAGGTTAAGGTAAAACAACTCTTCAAAAAGAAAGAATCCCATAGGAATGGAAACTACTTTTAAATCTTCAAAGTTCCATGGTACTACCAAAAGTTCATCATAGACCATTCCATAAATAACGGTCCTTAAAATTCCTCAAAATAAATCAACTAAGATTGAAACCCAAATACAAGAAGGATTTGATAACATAGTCTTCCAAAACAACTTCATTGTTCATCTCCAGACAACATCAACCACTCCTAACATCTTATAACAAAAGTAGCTAACCTAAACATATTTTACCCAAGATAGGTTAATCATTCCCATAAGTAACCTAAATTACTATAAGTCCACCTTAAATTCATCAATTATTCAAAATATAAGTCAACCTTACTTCTCAATGAAAATACTATAGTAATCTATTTACCTTGATCATATAGGGTCCCCAAAATAGTGAACGTCTTCAAAAATAATAATCATCTTTTAATCCCCTAATCATCTCTGTCATATTAATACGGAAATTGTCGCATTTCCTATCACATTGGTTGTTGGGACACGTTATTCCATTTCCCACCATTAACTAAGAAGAGAAAGTATAATTAGAGGCTTAAATACTTAACCAATAATCATGAAAATGAACTTAAAACATATAAGGATAACTTGTAGAAGAAAAGTATACCCTAACTTGTGATCCCCTAGGTTCCCATCTAGGTTATCCATGATCATATATTCTTATGTGAATCTTTATTTTATTTTATCTTTGTTCCATTAACAATGGTTCATACCAAGCTTATGAATTTACCAAAGCATATCCCCCGAGAGTGTCGTAACCAAGAGTGCAGCAAGGCCCGTTGTCGTGTACCAGTTCCCATTCGAGTCTAGCTCAAAGCGGTGTTTTCGGGTTTTACCCCTATGTACATCTGTTCCAGAGCCACCTCTACCAGCTCGTATCCAGACAGGGATGTATTTTCTTGGAAACCCCTTACTCAATACTCACCAAAATACCATGAAGATTTCCTATATTTAAAATTTTCTATAGGGTTCTTCCTAGAGTTTTCATATCCTAATTTCCACAAATAACTAAACCATCCTTTGATACCAACTATACCATCCCGTCTTTTTATAACATAAATTTCATTCCATTATACAGAACTGAGGATCTTTAAGGTTTAGTGTCTTGGAAACAAGGAACATAAAACATGAAAAAAACATTCTTCTTAAACACTTGAAAGGCTTCTCCTCATGTTCACCCTAGGCTCATTACTGCATCTCATAACCTGGGGACATACATCAAAAGGAAGGGTGAGCAGAAGGCCCAGCAAGGGAAACAAGTGAAACATTTTACATATGAACTTGAGATACATCAATAAAGTCATGAAAAGAACTTTAAGGCATGAAAATAAAATCATGAGGCATATCATAATAAAAATAAATCTTTTTCATAATCTTGAAGATGTGGCTGCAACATTTAATATTTACAATCATGAACATATCACCAAGGTCCATCCCCAAGGTGTCATTTGAAAATTACCAAGGTTATTCACCAAGGTATCGTGAAAATTGCAATCTCTAGTGGTTACATCATTACCCAATGCATTGGAGCGCTATCAGGGCACACCCTTAAATTTGCCTTTATTATCATGTGAGCCACATATATCATCATCAAACGTTTCATAAATAACCCATATAGCATAAAATAGATGGGTTTCATTTCATAATCATAACGTTTTAAAAACTGCTTTAAGGACATGATCTTTACGTCACTTTAAAACCCACAGAAAAGGAAGGTGGGTCTCATGTATGTAAATACCATAATTTAAAATAGAACATTTTGGTATATATGTGAATACCCCTTTAGAAGAAAGAGCTTTGAGTATTCACTTAATAATATAAAAAAACTTTAGAAAAAGAGAGAGACATTTTGAGACGGAAATTCTGCAGCATAACGGTTATGTTACGAGGTTTTAGAAGACATTAAAAAGAGAGGTAAAATGGGTCAAACATTCATAAATGACCCATAAAACAGTATATGGACAGAATAATAAGGATACATTATCATGGTAATGAAATTTCAATGACATACCATTTGAAATGAAAAACATGTAAGGAAGACAAAAATTAGATTTCTCTTATAAAAGTTCGGCAGCCTAACGGCGTTACTTAAACTTCAAACAAAATGATTTGAAAAGATAAAATAGGTTCTCTAATCATGTGAACATAAGATTTCAGTATGATAGATATAGAGATAATGCCCCAACATAATTAAAAAGGAACTTGAAAGACTTGACATGAAAGTAGAACTTTGAAAAGAATGAGAAGGGGGAAAGAATCCCCTAAAAATTTCGGCAGCCTAACGGCGCCACTTAAAACTTCAAAATACTGAATTGAAGAGATCAAATGGGGTCTCTAATCATATGAAAATAAGAGTTCAGTATGATAGATATAGAGATAATGCCCCAACATAATTAAAAAGGAACTTTAAAGACTTGACATGAAAGTAGAACTTTGAAAAGAATGAGAAGGGTGAAAGAATCCCCTAAAAAATTTGGCAGCCTAACGGCGCCACTTAAAACTTCAAAATACTGAATTGAAGAGATCAAATGGGGTCTCTCATAATATGAACATAAGAGTCCAGTATGATAGATATAGAGATAATACCCCAACATAACAAAAAGGAACTTGAAATAATTGACATGAAAGTAGAACTTCAAAACGAGAAGGGTGAAGAACCACTTAAAAATTCGGCAGCCTAATGGCGCCACTTAAAACTTCAAAATACTGAATTGAATAGATCATATGGGGTATCTCATCATATGATCATAAAAGATCAGTATGATAAATTTTAAAGATCATACCCCAACATAATAAAAAGGAACTTGAAATACTTTACATGAAAATAGATCTTGAAAAATGAGAAGGGAGAAAAAATCCGTTACAAAAATTTCGGCAGCCTAACGGCGCCACTTAAAACTTCATAAAACGAAATAATGAGAGTAAGAGGGGATCTCTCATTATATGAACATGAAAAGGGAAATAAGATGAGTATAAAAGACCATCCTCCAACATAAGAACATGGAGCATAAAAGGAATGACATAAAAGAGATTACTTGAAATTAAAGAGAGAGGTCGGATCCCTTACCTTAAAACATAACTCTTAAAACTCAAAGGTTTGGACATTGAGGGATTGGGGGCACCTTGGGAGGACTCCTTGGGAGGTAAGGAGACCAGAACGTCTTTGGGGGAGAGTTGGGAGTGAAAACTAAAGGAGGAAAGGGTGGGTATTTATAGGGAAAGTGAGGGGACAAGGCATTAATGGCCAAGGGACACCTCATTAGTGGTTTTGGCAAAACCATGGGCTTGCCCATGGTATTTTCCCATGGTATTGGCCACTTGGGACACCTCATACCTTATCTTACTATTCATAATTCGACCATATTGAATATATACTCAATACATCATTTAATGATGTCATTAAACACCCGTAACTTAAAAACTATATTTTCACTATTCATCGAAAATTCAACTTTCTCAGAATAATCCCAAAATTTCACCTTAACCAAATATCAATGCTCTGATTTCAAAAATGAAATCCATTTTATAAAAATAATTTTCTAAATATTTTTAGTTAAATTTTTAATTAAAAACACTATTTATCGAAATTTATTTTTTTCAGAAAAATCCCCAAAAATTACTTTAACATAATATCGATGCTCTGAGTTCAAAAATGAAGTCCATTTTATAAAAATAATTTTCTAAATATTTTTAATTAAAATTTTAATTAAAAAACACTATTCATCTGAAAAAACTAATACTTGAATAATAATTTATGAAACCCTTATTTAACCATTTTATTGAATCACATTACTTAATCAAAGTGCCTAGCTTATTTTAATACTTTCTTTAAGTGAGATTACTAATATATTTGGACAAATTATTAATCCTAATCATCAAATCACTATTCATAATATTCTATTCATCAACAATCAAGTTGATCTTATTAGACTCTAAATTTCGTACTGAACATAATTGTAGAAGACCATTTTTTGAAAATCATTACACATTTTTAATTATTTAAGGTTTACATAAACATTTTTAAAATATCCTTTTTCTAAAATTCATCAAAAATATGCATACTATATTTATCCGGTCATTTGAAAATTCAAAAAAGGAATCGAAATTTTTATTTAAAACAAAGGATTACACAAGACAGTTACGGTCTTTTTACATAGCCCCTTATCACACCAGCATAGGACCTAAGTGTAAGGTGTGCTAAGGTGAGAGAATCTGAGGGAGGCTCGGCCACCATCGCACGAGTAGTAATTTCTATCAGTTTGAACTTCTCGCGAAGGCAATCCCGTTCTAGCTTTATACGATGAAGTTCAGCTTGGGTTTGGTCCAGAGCAAAGCCCAGTGGTGCTAGCTCCTTCCTAAGTTCTGTTAGATGGGCTTCGATCGGTCCAAGACTACTAGGTGAGGCCATTGAATCTTCTTTCTATATTAATTAACCAAGATTGCTTGTATTTAGAGACAATAGTCAAAACGTTTAGTTTCCAGCGGTCATTTTGACCAATGGTCAAATAACAGTCAAAACCCAACAATCTCATTTTAATTATACTTATGTTATCAAATGAAACATTTTTGTTGAGTATAAAAATAAAATAAAATAACTCATAAAATTAGGAAACAATATTTATTTGAAATTTTGGGTCGTTACATCTGGAAATACTTTCAATCATCTGATGTGGAACTCCAAACACAAGGTGCACTCTTTATTGAAAAATATCTTATCACTCATCCCCATCATGGAATAATTGAGATATTGTTTACCCATAACCCTTTATACAAAGTAACTATGGTTTATTCTATCAATGTATTTATGGTCTATGTTGTTTCCCACTGTAAGGCATACAATGTAAGGACCATTTTTGTCCATGGTTCTCCTTATAATCAAAATCATCCAATGAAAAACATTTTATGTGGTCCAAAAACATTCTTGAGTTAGTTCCCATCTCACCACACTAAATTATATATAAAAACACATTTCATACCTATTTTATTCTAATTATTCCAAAAAAATATCAGTTGTACTCTACCACATATTATCTCATCAAAATATTATAATGGATGAATCTATGGAGGCATCAAGAGATCATCTAAAACCCAAATCCAATTCTGAACACGATAACTAGTATAATTCAATGGATTTTTCTTCGACTGAACTCTCTAGAAACCACACTATAATCAGGAGTACCAATGTATCTCAAATACATCTCACCATCAGATCATATAAAAAACATCACAAATCCAACTCACCCTATGATACAAAATATAACAAGGAAACCCATGTGTAAAAACCCACACTTATGTTTAAAACACACACACAAACAGATATATATATATATATATCAAGAATTAGATGACATGTATTCATCCTACAAGGTAACTAATCCTCAGTGAATTTTTTTTCCATAGACTACCCCCTTTGGGATCATTATCAAATCCCAATATATATATATATCATAATTTACCAAGAAAATCCAAATCGAGGAAGCAATTGTCGTATAGATTTCATAACTAAAAATAAACCAAGATTTTATAGGATAAAACACAATATTTTTTGTTTTTTTATCTTTATGTAACTAAAACCATTTTATTTGAAAACTTGTGATAATATATCAAGGGTCTATACTGACCCACTAAGGGTCACTATACTTCTTTTACATAAGGGGTTCCATAGCCATCATTTAAGAGAATTCTACTATGAGTTCCTCATAAAATTCCATAAAAAATTCAACCATCAAGTTAAATAGGAATCCATCATATAAGATTTTATTGAGACCATAAAATCCTAAACCCTCATCATCATTTATATCAATCACTTCTTTGAACATAAAATTCATGAGAGGCCTATTTGATGAGAACGATGCATGAACATTAGCCTCTTTCTAATGGGATAAGACATATAACCACATAAATCATAAATATAAAACTCAATTTTGGCTCACTAGTCCAATTCATACAACAATAATAGCGGAATCTCGAAATTATGATACCATATACCATGTAACAGAAACAATTTATCAGAATAGGTGTAAATGAATCACCAATATGAGAGTCATCCCAAGCTCCGACATATTCCAATATCACTATTATATCAACATAGAAATTATTATTAAGAAAAACCAAAAACAGTGATATAACATTGAGATTGACCTCTTCCCTAGTGCACTCAACGGGTACCCGAATTGGCAGTCTTCGCATAATAATAGAAGTTCCCCATCAGATTCCATAAGCTACTGACTAGTAGTGATTGTCAAGGATCTTAATAAGGGGAGATTATTCCAAATATAAGTGTTAACAATAAAAAATTAATTTTCAATTATAATCAAAAATAAAGATATATTACTTGGAAAAAAATAATGAAAATGCTAAAAAATGTAAGAGGGAGCATATTGTCATACAAATAAAAAGTTAGACCAGCAAAAGAAAACACTAATATACGATTGTACTAAACACATATAGAAGATAAATGAAATGATAAGAATAAATTTATTCTATACTTTTATTCTTGAACCTCCTCATCCTAGTCTCTAATCCCATTAATGTATCCTCACATGATCCTGCTACATCTGGCCTTTTTCCAACATGATCCTATGTCCATTGAACATTGCTTTGGTATATATGTTTTATTGGTAACCATGTTGTGTTTGAGTATTACACAACATGGAAGAACCAATTCAAACCCATAAATATACTCTAAATATAGTTTATGCATAGTTAATATAATCATAATATAGAATTATATGTGGAATCATAATATAATATACCATCATCAATATTATGGTTCTAACATGAAACCTGGGGTGGATTATACTTATTTCATACATGAAACTACCCATTGGGGTCCCACAAGGGCTAATAGTAAGATGAGAGTGTTACCACAAGATCACCTCTAATAGGTTATGGGATGGTGACTCACACCAAATAGACGTATAGGATGACTTATCCTACGTAAACCTATAAAAAACACATATCTATAAAACATACAATAAGAAACAAGGTTGACATGATACATAAATGTAACTATATGAATAGTATACAATAAATGAATGAGACACATATTATAAAAAAAACCCATTTAGGAGAATACTATAGGAAATATACATTGGGGGAAATAACAAACATAACTAGATACTTAATAAATATCCACATCAATCCTAGATCTCTCATATCAATAACTAGCTCTAACAACCACCACTACCACATTTAAAAGCCCATAGATCTATCTTGTATCAACACGAAACACTAGGAATCATCTCTAACCAATTGACACCAGCTCCAAGTACACCAAGTCTATCTACAACCTATGTTTTGAATACACATACATAACATGCTTGAGAACCAAATTCGTACATGGGTGACTATAAATATACTTAGTAGAATGACCAAAAACCTATACGAGTAATAAATGAATGTTTCATATGAAATCTAATACTATAAGAAAGAGTGACCAAAATAATAATCATGATTCCAAATATACTCTATAATCCAATGTTATAGTAATTAATGGAGTATAAACCATCTCAACTCCATCTATCAAATGTTACATACTAAGAGAAATGAGAGCTTCTCAGAGTATTAATGATTCCATAAATTTTGAAGCTGATAATATAACATGCCATGATTTTAGAGTATGCATCTTATCAAATAAATTCCATTTATTTTATATCTTACATTTTGTGAAACAACGATCTTAAATGAATAGTGATATACTATTTAATATTCACATGATTGTTGCAATAGTAATTTGATCATCAGAAATAGTAAACTAACAATTAGAATAATAATCTCACCTATAAAAGTATAAGTAATGTTTTTGAACCTCATAAATGAAATATGACATATTAATATTGTGGAGTATGTAAATAAATGATTAAAAACGATAAATTAAGTGTTGGTAGTTTTTTGAAACATTAATGACTATTTACACTTTTATAATTAATTTAGGTTTCAAAAATAATAGATATTTTTATAAAATAGATTTATAAACTGATGTTTTCTGTATTATATTTATAATAATATTTTTGAGACATTAATTAATCTTTCAATGTATCATTAAATCAATTTTAATATAAAAATTGTTATTTTTTGAATAAATGATAATTTAAAATACAAATTAAATTTCTCATATTATGTACATAATTTTCATAAAATTGAGTATATTTCTAAAACTACATATTGAAAAATTGTTAGGGTGAATATTTGGGATTTTTCTGAAATAGTTGAGTTTTCAGTAAATAGTGATGTTCGATAATTTATGGTATTAAACATTATAATGAGATAACATGAAAATTGGAGTCATGGATGAAATAATATATCATAATTTAAAAATAACAAGAAATACTTAACATACTAAATCAAAATAATCAATGTTATTGATATTCTTGAGTCAAAATTATAAACACATGAATAAAATAATCCAAAACACCCCTCTCCTTCAACTATAAATACCACCCCCACCAAATTTAGGATCATTAATTTTGTGGGGCATATGGTTTTATTGATTAAAAGTGGTAATGATTTTTCATAATACATTAATTTCCATGCGATATGGGACATATTAATATATTATTAAATTTTTGGGAATCCATCTTTTTCCATTATTCATTATATATTTCATTAAATATCCAAAATTATTATATAATTTATATGATTGTTTCCAGGGACGTATACAAATTTTTTATATGGTGTTTATTCTGCATGTTATTTGATTGAATGAGGAAATAATGTTAGATCATTATCTTTTGATCGATATAGCTATTATTTGATAAGGAATATTGATTCATGAATTTAATTTATCATTTTTATATTTGGAGAATTATTTGGGCATGAATACATGTGTGGGTCCTGGTTATAGGTAGACCCTCGATGCATTAGTATTCTCATGAAACGAAAATTTTGGCCAAATTAAATGGATTTTTACACATTATGATTAAACCTTATTGTAAACGATATATAAGGTAAAGGTATCATGATTCCTGAGATAATGGAAACCAAATTATTAAGTATTTCATTCATTAAATTTTATTTATTATTTTTCATGTGATTTTCATACTAATAGTTTCCCTAGATTCAGATTGTACACCTGTTATTGATGAAATGGAATTTGATTTAAATATTTATTTCTGTAATGATTACAAAATATCATCTCATGGTTGAATTTTTTATGATTAAATGGAATTTAATTTAGTTAAGTATATACCTTTCAATGTTTATTATGTTTCATTCTATTTTCATTCATGAAATATTCAGCTGTATTTATCCCTTGTTGAGCATCTAAGTTCACCCTTTTATTTGTTCTCCTTTAAACATGTTGAGTGAAATAAATGATTTAACGAGTTAAATGGTGAAATTAATTTCCTCTTTTTTATTTTATATTTGATTACAAATTTAATGAGGGTACCATGTATGTATCTAGTTCTTCATGAATACTAAGCTAATCAGTCATTTGTTCTTTGAATGTGGAATCTATGTCAATGTATTAATGTAAATTTTTAGTTCCATGCTACTAGGGCTTGGATCATCACAGTTGGAATAAGAGCATGTTTAATAGAGTCCATGGTAACTATATTTTAAAATAAACATAACCTCTATGATAACTATAATAATTCATCATGGTATTTAAAAAACATTTACCATTAGATGAATTTTTATTATGCGTCTCCATAATGATGATGATTGTGGGATAACACAGAATGATACATTATTCAAGGATTCACCTAATAGAAGTAATGGATTCAATACCAATGGAAGATTTAGGGATTTCCTCACTAAGAAAGTGAACACATTTTGTGTTGTATTTAAGAAGATCATGGACATATTAGGAAAACTAACTTACATTATGAAGAATAACCATAATACAACTATGTTGGATCATTTCATGTGGCTGAATCCCCCATCAATTTGTTAGAATAATAATCTAGTTCTAACTGAGAAAGGGATCAAGTCCCTTGAAAAGGTATTCCTAGAGGTGTTATGTGATGAAATATAAATGGTAGTACTAGAACTATATTAACTCAAGGGAGATGTTTATCAATGGTTTTAATTGATCCAGAATACTTTGGAGGAATATATAATTGAATACACAGAATATAAATCTTTTAAAGAATCATTATTTAAATAACATTTCTATCAAGTGCAAATAAAAATCTACATAAAATTACTTATCTTAAATAAAAATGAATAATGGGGTGTAGTGGATTATGAGGCTACCTTCACAATACTAGGCATGTAATATATATATTAAAAATGTGATTTAGAAATAGAAATATTGATCATTTCATTGAGGTAATTTAAATAATTTCTTAAGGGAATTAACATTTCAAATATTTTCATCATATGATGAAATAGTACTCTCATCCATCAAATGAGTGATGAAATTTTCTATATCGTATGTATTAAATAGAAATAAGTATAATAATAGGTTGAATGAGAACCACGATAAAGGTAAAGTACCAAATAAGAACAATGGAATGTTTCATTTTCAATCTTCTGAAAATTGTGGGAAGAAACATATGAGATAATGTATGATTATAAATGAGTGTGTTACAAGTGTGGATACAAGGTTAATTTGTCTCATTAGTTAAAAAGAAAAGAAATAATTATATAATTTACTCCAAATGAAAATAAATGGGGAATATTTTAAACCAATGTCCCAAGAACCAAGAGAATCTATCACAGTATATGCCAAGGGGAGATGGAAAAGTTTATACGATTAGTACAACTGAGGTAAAAGTACCCAATGATGTGGTAGAGGGTACACTAATCCTATCATCAAATTTATCCAATGATATATTTTATTCTGTATCATTTCACTCTTTTATATCTACCAATTCATCCAAGAAAATTATATATTCATTTTTTAATTTAATAGTGGAGTTATCAGTCAAAAATCATAAGGGAAGTCTCATTGAAATAATTATTAGTTGGAAAGTCCCCATTAGGGAATATAAACATGGTTTATTAATTGTCCTATCATCATGCCTATGGTTTAATTTAATATAATCCTATGTATATAATGTATTATATAATATTATGTGCATATTTATTAGAAGAAGAAGGAAATTAAAATTTTCATGGAAGGTAGTGCATTATTTATCTTTAGAGGAAAATATTCATCATCCGACTCTTACCTAAATCCACTAATAATAGCTCTAATGATTGGAATTATTGAGTAGGAAGAGAAAACAACATCAAGGGAAAGGTAATGTAATCTTCAAATTGAGGATGTACCCACTGTACAAGAACACATTGATGTATTTCCTATATAATTACATGGACTCCCCCAAGAGCATGAAGTTGAGATTTAAATTGATTTAATCCCTCATGAAAAACTAGTATCATAGAATCCAAATATAATGTCCAGTTTATAACTAGTGGATCTAGAGAAACAGCAAGAGGAATTCTATAATAAGGGATTTTTTCACCCTACACATTCTCGATGGGGAGCCCCTATTTTTTTTGTTAAGAATAAAGTTTGATACATGAGGTAATGTATTGATTATAAAAAATCAATTCAATTATAATAACAAGAAATATCTTATACCTTGAAATGATGATTTATTTGTTCAACTTTATTGATCTCAATATTTTTCTAAGAATTAAATTACTTCTAGATATAATAAATATAGATTAAAGAATGAAGGCAATCTAAATATAGCTTTTTGAATGATGTATGGACATTTTGATTGTACCGTAATTCCATTTAGATTGACTAATCCACCCCCGATTTTATGGATATTAAAAGTATAATATTCAATGAATATATTGAATATTTTATTGTATTATTCATTAATGATATTATGGTAAATTATATATCGTATAAATACCAAGATAATAACTTGAGGATCATTTTTGAGACTCTCAGGAGGAAAGGGTTATATAGTAAATTTAGAAAGTGTGAAATATAGCTACATGAAATTTCTATTCTTGGCCAAATTGTCTCTAATGAAAGAATATTAGCTTATACTGTGAAGATAAATGTATTCCATGAATGGGATTGGACAAAGAACAAAATAAAGGTATATATTCTTAATGTTTTATTAGGTAAATATATGTGTTTCATTCAGAATTTTTCCCAATTGGCTAACCTATTAATGATGCTCACACATAAAAGGGTTATGTTTGTAACGACCCAAACATTCATTAATGGAAATCCCTCTTGATCTAATTAAATGTCTTTTATGTAAAATTTTTATGTCAAATTATTTGGTTATATGTTATGAATTTAGACCATTGATAATATATCCATTGAACATTTATCACATGATTAGTATAAATATAGTGCTTTAACGAATCCGATTTACTCGGACAAAGGAAGTGATGGCCTCATCCAGTAGACGTGCCCTATACGAAGCCCATTTGTTGGAACTTAGAAAAGAGGTTGCATCATTGGGCTTCTCTCTTGGCCAATCCCAAGCTGAGCTTCAATAGGTTAAGCTCGAGTGGGACCGCCTACGAGATAAGTGGAAGTTGATAGAGATTACCACCCAAGCACTGTTATTCGAGCCACCCCATGAGTCTGTCACCATCACACACCTTACTCTTTGGTTTTATTTGGGTGTTATAAGGGGCTATGTAACAAGACCTTAACACTATGTTTATGTACATAATTGTTTTATATAATAATGAATATATTTTCATGTTATTTTTTTACCTTGTAACTAGTTTTTATAGCTCAAATAGTGTTTTTAGTTAATATTAAACTAAGTAATATATTTTGAATAATTAATGGATTTTTTTATTAAATAATATTTTAATAAAATATTATTATTATTATTAAATTAATTTTTATTAAACATAAATGATCATATAATTTTATGAATGCAATTGTAATTTTTATTAAGGTTCGAAAGCCATTTCTGTCCAAACCCATGAATTTTCGATAAATGTTTGTTTTTATTGTAAAAGTGAAAATTAAAATATTTAAAAAATAATTTACAAAAAATAAATATTATTTCTGGACTCAGGGCATCGAAATTATCCAATGGTGAATTTTTCATAACTTTCTGAGGTGGTCAATTTTTTGGGTAATAATTAAATACCGTTTAAATATATAATGTGTTTTATGACATCATAATGACCCAATAGTGATGTAATAAAATACTATAAGCCTTATGTTCGGCCAATATATGTTTTACCATAAAAATAATGTAATTTTGGTTTTGTTTGACTTATTTTACAAAGCATTAATGGACCTTTCAAAGCTTATTAAACATCTTATATTTTTAAATTTTTTTCCTTGGGAGTGTTACTCACCTCTACATAATCAAACCCATTATTTTTTGAAGTTTGGACTATTTACTTGTAAAATATTGTTTTTCACTCCCCTTTGGAAAAAACCCTGGGCAAAAACCATGGGCTGGTTTGTGGTTTGAATTAATTTAATGTGAGGTGTCCCAACCCTAAATAATAAAGAATTCCCTCACCTTTCCTATATAAAACAACCCAAGATCCCACTTTCTCCACACTCAAATCCTTTGGATTTCGTCCAACCACTAACCTACTCTCCCTAGAATCCTCCCAAGGTGCCCCAAGCTCCCAAGAATCCTCTATCAAGCCTCTCTCAAGCCTTTGTAAGTACACATCCAAGTAAGGGATTTTCTATCTCACTTTTAATTCCATGAGATTTCCATTGTTCACCACATATTTATTGTATTGGGTGTATTGTGTACAACCAATTGATATATATTATAATGCTTCTATTTATATTAATGGTATTCTGGGATTCATTTGGTGGTTATTAACATTTTCTCATACGACTCGATTGATTACAACGTGGAAAGGGTTTTTCTTCCTTTCTCATTTCTGTCCAATTTTCTTTAAGTTGTTATGCCCTTTTAATTTCAATTATAAATGTTGGGGTATAGTATTGCACATCACCTATACTAACATATTTATGTTTTAATGATGGGAGACTCATTTCTCTCTCATTAAATGCCTCCCATGAAAACCTGTTACTATACTGAAATTCTGAAAGTAATTTCCCTCCCCTCATTTACATTCAATAAATTCTTTTGCATCATGAATCTATATTACATTTCATTTTTTTTTACATGTATCTTAATGAACCCCCTTACTATCCATGTCATGTAAATATTTTGAGACACCCCTTTCTCTCTCATCAACCATTTTTATGAGTTCTTATGTCACACCATTATGCTGCCGAAACTGCACCACGTTTTTCCATGCCAAAGTCATTGTGTAGTGAATACCATATCCATTTCTCTATTAAGGGTATTCACCTTTATACACATTTACATATTGTTTAAAGAGGTTCAAGTATTTATTCCACAATTCTTATATCATGGAATAAACAATTATTTTGAATGATTTAATGTCTTATGATCCATGTGGCACACTTATGCATGAAATGAAATATTTAAGAAGGGTGCGCCCTGATAGCACTCCAATGCATTGGGTAAAGTATAGTGTCATGATACGTTATGTGAAATGGGTGTTTACTCATGATAATACAAGTGCAAAAAGGTTTTTCTCGTGCTTCATGTGAAATAAGGGTTTACTCATGATCTATGTCTAATGAGCCTTGGCTCATGCTAATTCCATGTTAAGTGTTGGTGCCACATTTCCATTTTATGATTATCATGCTTTATCATGCCTTTATGTTTATTATTCCCTTGTGCTCTATTGATATTCCTATTGTCTAACTTTTATTATATTCCTCATCTTATTCCATGTTTATTCCTTTACTGGTCTTTATAGCTCACCCTTTTCTTATGCATGTCCTCCGGTTATCCCATGCAACGCTATGTACAAGGGAATGTAGTGGTCATGTAAAAGAAGTTTTCAATAAGGATGTTGTATTTCATTGTTTAAGTTGTTATGTAATAATCCTAAGCCCCAAAGACACAAAACCTCTCGATCTTGTATGTTGTATCAAGTGAAGTTTATCTAATAAATCATGTTTAAGTTTGTAAAAAAAAGATCAGGGTCGTCATAGTTGGTATTAGAGGGAGGTTTAGTTATTTTTGGGATTAGGATTAGAAAACTATAGTAAATACTTGTAGAAAAGACTAAGTATAATAAAAACATCTCGAAGTTTTTGTGTGTGTTGAGTTAGTGGTTTATCAAGAAAATACATCCCTGTCCAGATACGAGTAGGTAGAGGTGGCTCTGGCACAGATGTATCATACGAGTAAAACCCAAAAACATCACATTGAGCTAGACTCAAACGGGAACTGCTACACAACAACAAGACTTGCTTCACTCTTGGTTACAACACTCTAGGGGGATATGGTTTGGTAAACTCAGAAGATTAGTATGAACCATTATTAAGGGACAAAAAATACCTATGAATATATGTTAGAAAGTAGATCATGGATAACATATACTGAAGCCAATAGATTCATATGTTAAGGGAAAAAATTTATTTATAAGTCATCAGTTTTGTCCATGAATTACACTATATGTGTTACCCCTAACTTTAATTTTATTCCATCTAATGGCCGGTAATAGGAGGACTCCGGCTAACAACGGATGTGAAGATCAATGTGATGACTGTACTAATGAGATGCCCAATCCAATGGGATCGGGAATCACGATAATTGTCACGCTTCTCTCTCATCTTACTGAAGCTTTGAATAGAAACATGGGTCAAGAGGAACATTCAGCCCCCCATAAGAAAGAACAAGTCACTATCGAGATCTTCATGAGACAAAGGCCTCCGACATTTAATGAATCATCTAATCCCTCAATCGCAGAACAATGGATCAACTCCATTGAAAAGATCTTCTCCATCCATCAATGTTCTAAACAAGAGAAGGTTCTCCTAGCTGCTTATCATATGGAGGGTAAAGCTGGTCAATGGTGGATGTTGATGATAAATATGAAGCCTGAGGAGGAGATCAAGGAATTTTAATGGAAGTATTTCCAAAAGATGTTTTTTGATAAATATTTTCCGCGCACCCTCTAGATTAAGATGGAAAGGGACTTCCATTCCCTAGATCAAAAAGATGAAGAATCTGTTGGAGTGTATGAGGCAAACTTCACACGGCTTGTATGATATTATTCCGGCTTTGTCCTTAACCCCGAATGCAAGTTTGACCGCTTCATTGGTGGGCTGAAACCTAGCCTGTGAAAAGCACTGGAAATCCGTGACTTCGACAGCTATGAGAAAATTGTACGATGTGCCCTCAAGGTCGAATAGAGATCGTAGAATCTCCGGGGTATCATGGGGATAAGAAGCGTAAGGTGTACTTCAATGTCAGTGGTCTGATGGATAAATCCAACAGTGCTAAGAAGATCCAGCACCCCACTTTCCAAAGGTGATGAAAGAAGCACCCTAGAAATTGCCTAAAGGGTACAAGAAAATTCTTTAGGTGTGGAACAAAAGGGCACCTTGATGTAAAATGTCGGCAAGAAAGACCTACGGCTGCGACAGAAGAGAGGAACACTCCTTTCAAACCTCAACGCATGGTTCGTTGCTACGCATTCTTTTATATCTTGAATGTTTAGTATAACAATACCATCACCACCACAAATTATGTAACTGAAGATGTCAGTGAGTACAAAAAATAGGTAAATTATTGCATCTCATTAATATAACTCCTCCCCTGTCATAATCTGTGGATTAAACTTCCCGGAGAACCTCTTCATACTCCCTCTAGTGTAATTTTATGAAATTCTTGGAATTGATTGGCTTTCCTTATATAGAGACTACCTAAATTGTCATGAGAGAGAAATCACTCTCCATGTTGAGAATCATCCACCAATTCTTTACAAGTGCAAGGAGGAAGATGAATCTTCTTTAGCACCATCATCTCAAGCGTTTATTTTACTTCCCTATGAGAACGCATATCTGTCTCAGATAATTGAGTCCAAGGAAGCAACCATCCTTGAAGACAACCCTATTGTGAGGGAATTTGTTGTAGTGTTTCCGGAGGAATTTATTTGTCTTCCCCCTAAAAGTGATGTTGAATTCAAAATTGAACTTATACCAGGGGTGTTTCCAATATCCAAAACTCCATATATAATTGTTATTGTGGAGCTTGAATAGCTGAAAAAACATGTACAGGAGAATCTGCAAAAAGGGTTTATACACCCAAGTGCTTCACTATAGGGTGCACCAGTCCCCTTCATCAAGAATAAGGATGGGTCAATGCGCCTTAGCATTGATTATCGTGACCTCAACAAAATCATGATAAAGAACAAGTATCCACTCCCACAAATTGATTACTTTTTTGATCAGCTATGCGGAGCACAATACTTCTCAAAAGTGGATTTTCAGTAGAGATATTATCAAGTAAGGGTGAAGAAGGAAGATTTCCCCAAGACTGCTTTTCGTACAAGATACAAGCACTATGAATTCATAGTAATGCCTTTCAAACTCACTAATTCTCCATCAATCTTCATGGGCTTGATGAATAGAGTCTTTAGATATTACCTCAACAAATTTGTGGAAGTCTTTATAGATGATATTTCGATATACTCCAAAACCAAGAAGGATCATGAGGAGCATCTAAGAACTGTACTAGAGATCTTACAGAAGGAGAAGATCTATTTCAACTACAGCAAGTGTGAGTTCTGGTTGAAGGAGGTATCATTCTTGTTCCATATCATCACAAAAAATGAGATATCTGTGGATACCTCCAAAACAGATAAAATTGAGGGATGGCTGACGCCAACATTGGTAACAGATATTCATAGCTTCTTGGGGTTAGCTGGATATTATCGACGATTTGTGAGAAATTTCTCATGATTGTCCAACCATGTTACCAAGCTAACTCGGAAGGGAGTAAAGTTTTCTTGGAGTGATGAATGCGAAAAAAGCATCAAGGTGTTTAAAAGGAGGCTTATCACTGCACCCATGCTCACTTTACCAATAAGTGGAGAACATTTTGTGGTATTTAGTTATGCTTCGAAGAAGGTCCTGGGATGTGTGTTGATGCAAAATGACCAATTCATTGCATATGATTCAAGGTAATTGAAATTTCATGAATAGAACTATCCAACACATGACCTCTAGCTGGCATTAGTGATATTTGCTTTGAAAATTTGGTGGTATTATCTCTTTGGGGAGAAGTGTGAAATATATACGGACCACAAAAGCCTCAAGTATTTATTCAAACCGAAAGTGTTGAATATGCACGAATGATGTTGGTTAGAGCTGATCAAAGACTATAACTGCTCAATTCATTACCACCCAGGGAAAACGAACAAGGAGGTGGATTCTCTAAGTAGATAGGACCCAACAATTCTATCATGGATGAGAATTGAAAAGGATCCAATCTTATTAGATTTAATGAGGATGGACATGGGAATCATAAATAAGGGAACATCATCAATCCTTTCACAAATTATTTCTCAATAATCACTTTTGAAAAGGTTAAAGGATGATATGGGAATTCAAGAAAATTTTGAAGCTATCGGAAAAAGGAAAAACTCGGAGTTTAATGTTAATGAAGAAGGAATTGTGAGATTTGGGAAAAGACTATGTTTTCCATCATGTCTTGAGCTAAAGAAGGAACATTTATATGATGAATGTAGTTCAAATTTCTATATTCACCCAGGAAACACAAAGATGTATCGAGATCTCCGAGAGAATTATTGGTGGTATAATATGAAGAAGAAGATCACTGAATATACATCAAAGTGCCTGGGGTGTCAGCAAGTGAAGTCATAGAGGCAGAAGTCTAATGGGATGATGCAAACATTGCCTATACCATAATTTAAATGGGAGAACATCGCCATGGACTTTTTCACCATAATTCTAATGACATCCAAAGTCAACAATTCAATCTGGGTTGTTGTGGATCATCTTACAAAGTCTGTACACTTCATTACTATTCAGGAGGATTTCTCATTGGATCAATTGGCACAAATATATATTAGGGAAGTGGTAAGGTTGCATGGGTTACCACAATATATTGTGTCTGATAAATATCCAATATTCACCTATATGTTATGGAAGAGTCTTCAACATTCTCTGAATACTGAACTAAACATCAGTACGGCTTATCATCCTCAAACTGATGGGCAATCCAAGCATACTATCCAAAAACATGAGGACATGTTGAGAGCATGCTCAATGGACTTTAACGTAGGATGGGATCAACATCTTCCTCTGGTTGAGTTATCTTATAATAATAGTTTGAACTCAAGTATCCAAATTGAACTATATGAAGCCCTTTATGGGAAAAGGTGTAAAACACCAGCGTGTTGGGATGAGGTTAGTGAGCATAAGCTGCATGACCAGAAATGGTCAATGAAATGGTGGAGAAGGTTAAAACCATTCAGCAACATATCAAGGCAGCCCAGAGTTGACAGAAAAGTTATGCAGATAACCATCAAAGATACCTTGATTTTAAAGTTGGAGAAATGGTTTTTATACGCATATCTCCATGGAAGAAGGTCATAAGGTTTGGAAAGAAAGGTAGATTAAGTCCAAGGTTCATCGGTACCTTCGAAATTCTTTATCGTGTTGGGGATTTGTCTTATCGACTAGCACTTCCACCTACCATGGCCAAAGTAAAAGATGTCTTTCATGTATCCCTATTAAGGAAGTACATACTGGACCCTTCACATGTACTCTCTTCAGAGATGGTACAGTTAGAGGATGATCTTTCATATGAGGAGAAACTAGGGAAGATCTTAGATCGTAGAGAAATGTTCTACGAAATAAAACAATTCCCCTTGTCAAGGTGTTATGTTGAAACCACAAGTTTGAAGAAGTGAAATGTAAATTAGAGGAAGTGATGAAGCAAAGTTACATGCATTTGTTTTAGTGTGGGAAAGAAAATTTTGAGGGAGAAATTTTTTAAGGGGGTGTATTGAAACGACCCAAACATTCATTAATGGAAATCCCTCTTGATATAATTAAATTTCTCTTTATGTAAAATGTTTATGTCAACTTCTTTGGTCATATGTTAAGAATTTTGACCATTGATAATATAGCCGTTTAACATTGATCACATGATTAGTACAAATATAGGGCTTTAATGATTCCGATTTACTCAGACAAAGGAAGCGATGGCCTCTCCAGTAGACGTGCCCCATACGAAGCCCATTTTTTAGAACTCAGAAAAGAGGTGGCATCATTGGGATTCACTCTTGACCAAGCCCAATTCGATATTCAATAGGCTAAGCTTGAGTGGGACCTCTTATGAGAGAAGTGGAAGTTGATAGAGATTACCACCTGGGCAATGTTATCCGAGCCACCCCAAGAGTCTGTCATCATTGCACACCTTACTCATCGGTCTTAAGCTGGTGTTATAAGGGGTTATGTAACAAGATCTTAACACTTTGGTATTGTACATTATTTTTTTATATAATAGTGAATATATTTTCATGTTATTTTTGTTACCTTGTAAATAGTTTTTGTGGCCCAAATAGTGTTTTTAGTTAATATTCAACTAAGAAATCTATTTTGATGAATTAAGGGATTTTTGTATCAATAATATTTTAATAAAATATTATTTTTATTATTAAATTAATTTTTATTAAATATAAATGATTGTATAATTTTATGAATGTAATTGTAATTTTTATTATGGTTCGAAAGCCATTTCTGTCCAAACCCGTGAATTTTTGATAAATGTGGTTTTTTATTTTAAAAGTTAAAATTAACATAATTATAAAATTATTTAAATAAAATAAATATTATTTCTGGAATTAGGACGTCAAAATTATCCAATGGTAAATTTTTTATAATTTTCTGAGACAGTCAAATGTTTGGGTAAAAATTAAATACCGTTTAAATATATAATGTGTTTTATGATATCATAATGACCCAATGGTGATGTAATAAAATACTATATGCCTTATGTTCAGCCAATATATGTTTTTCCATTAAAATAATTTAATTTTGGGTTTGTTTGACTAATTTTACAAATCATCAATGGACCCTTCAAACCTTATTAAACATCTTGTCTTTTTAAATTGTTTTCATTGGGAGTGTGACTCACCTCCACATAAGCAACCCCATTATTTTAAGAACTTCATAATTTAGCCTTTTAAAATATTTTTTTCCAATCCCCTTTGTTGAAATCCATGGGAAAAACCATGGACTGGTTTGTGGTTTGAATTAATTTAATGTGAGGTTCCCCAACCCTAAATAATAAAGAATTCCCTCACCTTTCCTATATAAACCCACCCAGGCTCCCACTTTCTCCTCACTCAAAGCCTTTAAAGTTCATCCAACCTCTGCCCTACTCTCACTATAATCATCCCAAGGTTCCCCAATCTCCCAAGAAGCCTCTCTCAAACCACTCTCAAGCCTTTGGAAGCACACATCCAAGTAAGGGATTTCTTATCTCACTTTTAATTCCGTGAGATTTCCATTGTTCACCACACATTTATTGAATTTAGTGTATTGTGTACTACCATTTGATATATATTATCTTTATTCCATTTATATTCATGGTATTATATGATTCATTTGTTGGTTATTAACTTTTTCTCATATGACTCGATTGATTACAACGTGGTAAGGGTTTTTCTTCCTTTCTCATTTTTGTCCAATTTTCAATAAGTTGTTATGCCCTTTTAATTTCAATTATAAATGTTGGGGTATGGTTTCACACATCCCCTATACTGCCCTATTTATGTTTTAATGATGGGAGAACCATTTCTCTCTGATTAAATTCCTCCCATGTAAACCTGTTACTACGCCAAAATTCTGAAAAGAATATCCCTCCCCTCATTTACATTTTAGAAATTCTTTTGTATCATGAATCTATATTCCATAAAATTTGTTAGACATGTATCTTAATGAACCCCCTTACTATACATGTCATGTAAATATTATGATACACCCCTTTCTCACTAATCAACCATTTTTATGAGTTCTTATGTTACGCTGTTATGCTGCCGAAACTACACCGCATTTTTCCAAGCCAAAGTCATTGTGTAGTGAATACCATATCCTTTTCTATATTAAGGGTATTCGCCTTTATACACATTTACGTATTGTTTAAATAGTTTCAAGTATGTATTCCAAAATTTGTTTATCTTGGAATAAACAATTATGCTGAATGATTCAATATCTTAGGATCCATGTGGCACACTTATTCATGAAATGAAATTTTTAAGAAGGGTGTGCCCTAATAGCGCTCCAATGCAATGGGTAAAGTATAGTATCATGATAAGTTATGTGAAATGAGTGTTTACTCATTATAATACAAGTTGAATGAAGGTTTACTCATTATTTATGTGCAATGAGGGTTTAGTCGTGCTCTATGTCCAGTGAGCCTTGGCTCATGCTAATTCCATGTTAAGTGTTGTTGCCACATTTCCATGTTAGTATTATCATGCTTTATAATTCCTTTAAGTTTAATCTTCCCTTGTGCTCTATTGATATTCCTATTGTCTAACCTGTATTTTATTCCTCATGTTATTCCATGTTTATTCCCTTACTATACTTTATAGCTCACCCTTTTCTTATGCATTTTCTCAGGTTATCCAATGCAACGCTAAGTACAAGGAAATGTAGTGGTCATGTAAAAGAAGTTTTCAATAAGGATGTTGTATTTCATGTTTTAATTTGTTATGTAAGGATCCTAATCCCTAAAGACACTAAACCTCTTGATCTTATATGTTGTATCAAGTGATGTTTATAAAATTCTTCTTTATAATTGGGAAACCAAAATTTACTTTGGAAGAAATTTTGGTATTTTTCTAATAATCTTCATTTTTTAATATATAATGAAAATACTGTATTTTAATTCAAAAGTGCCTATTAATATAATTTATTTATAATGTTATATTATATTTTTAATAGGCTTTAAAGTTTAATTAGAATATATTTTTACCATTTAATCTAATTTTGGTCATTGGATGCAATTTTATTTTGAAATTGGACATAAACAAGTGTCGATCTATTGGTAGATATTATTTCTTAAAAACACACTAATTGTTTTAACGGTGGGAATTAATTTTAAATTAATTTCTACCACTTCTGTGTTTTGAATTTTGAAAAAAGGGATTCCATATTTGGAATAAGTAGGTCCAAATTTTGTAAATATGTATCTTTTATTTTTAAACATTTTAAATATTTACGTCAGTAAATATTTTATTTAAGATGATTAAAAGGTAAAAATATTAAATAGGGGTAAAATATAATATTATAATAATATTAAATTACCAAAACATCTGTCCTAATCCTATTTTTTGATGCATATTAGACCATGGGCATCCATGGGTCTAATTTGGGACCCCATGGAGCCACATGGGAGTAATAATGACATTTTATATTAATTAATTTAAAGTAAATACAAAAATTACATAAAAAATATCTTTTAGTAAATAAATTTTTACATAGGGATATATAAGTTATCTTTTTGACTATAAATATCAATTGGAAAGCTAAAAATATTTCCTAAATCATTGTATTTTGTTTATAATTTTTTTACATCAAATAAATTAAACTATTTATGACACAATAATGATACAATATTTTTCTCATTAATAAATGATTTAAATAAATAAGATTATAAATATTAAAACAATATCAAAAACATGTCCAATTTTTATTGGATTATTTTATTTCGACCATGAGTCATCTTAACATTGATATTAATATATATTTTACCTTTTTAAACCGAAGATGAGGTTATAATAAAATAATTGTTTCAAACTTTCATAAAGAGCCCCTCCTCTCCCTTATAAAAAGGATTCACTTGTAACCAATTAATCACACCTCTCAAGCCTTTTGGTTCGTCCAACCTATACTCAATTAAGCTTATAAGATCCCTCTATTCATCCTAGGATCCTTACCTTTGGTAGAAAGCACTTCAAGAAACCATGTTGGTTCAATCCAAAGGGAGTTACCTGATTTAAAGGTAACGTCTTCTCTTAAGGTATTTTGTTTTATTTTACTTCTCCAAACCCATAACCTATTTTTATTCCTTCATTTTATATCAACAACAGTATCCTCAATATACTAGTATGTTTTTATGAGAAGGATTCAAACTAAACTTAAACACAAATCCATCTAATGGGTGAAAAACATGTTGCTTCTGTGAATGGAAAACTAACGCCTCACAAAGCTATGATTGTTCAATTATCTCCTACCACATTTTATGGTGGCCACTAAGATGGAACTGTTTTTATATATGATATATATTATGAGGAACAACCTATCAAGATTCTTGACTGCAAAGATAAAGTGTTTCGGAATAAGGTAATTTTTCATGTGAAGTTTTTGTGGAAAACCAATATGGTTGAAGAGGAAACATGGGAATCTGAAAATGTTATGAGGGATAAATACCCCCACTTCTTGGATAAGTGAATAAAAATTGTGAGGACGCAATTCCCAAAAGGGGAGAAGGATGTAACATCCCAAGTAAATAAATAATAATACATTTGAATGTTTATTAATATTTGTGAATTAAATATTAATTTTACTTTAAAGGGGATTCTATGTTCGATAGAGTACCCGATACACAACAACAGGTTTCTTTGAAATCTTATGTTGCACACTAATAATATAATATTATTATTTTAAATGGTAGTTAACTCCAATCCTTTGTATTGATAGTAATGAATAGAACATACTACAATATGATTATACATGTTTGTTAAATGTTTTTACATTTATCTAATAAAAGTTAGAGTCTTAAAATGTGAATGAATCTAAGCATAAATACTCTAATATTCATTGAAAGGTCGATTTACCGTATTTTTATGGTGAACCCTCTTTAAATACAGTTTTATCCATTGTTGTATGTTCTATTTGAAAAAAGATAATTCTTCTTTAGAACCAGGACATAAAAATTAACTTTGGATGAAATTTTGTTATTATTCTGATGAAGATCATTTTTTAATGAATATTGAAAAATACAGTATTTTAATTCAAAAGTGTCTTTTTATCTAATTTATTTATATGGATATATTATCATTTAAATTTTTTTTATGTATAATTATAATATATTTATACCTTTTAATATAATGTTTCTCATTGTAAGTAATTTCATTTTGAAATTGGACATAAACAAGTGTCAAGATTTTGATAGTTATTATTTCTTAAAAACACGCTATTTGTTTTTACATCAAGAATAAATTTTAAATTAATTTATGTCACTTATGTGTATTGAATTTGGAAAAATGGATTCAATATTTAGAATCAGTAGGTCCGAATTGTGTATATAGTTAACTTTTATTTTTAGACATTTTAAATATTTACTTCAGTAAATATTTTATTTACCATGATTAAAAGGTAAAAATAATAAATAAGGGTAAAATATAATATTATAATAATATTAAATTACCCTAACAAGTTTCCTAAACCTATTTGATAATAAATAGCCGACCATGGGAATCTTGGGTTGAATTTGGGACCCCATGTATCCACATGGAAGTAATAATGACATTTTATATTAATTAATTTAAAGTAAAGACAAAAATGACATAAACACATATCTTTTAGTAAATAAATTTTTACATGGGTTTATATAAGTTATATTTTCGACTATAAATATTATTTGGAAAGATAAAAAGTTTTCCTACATCATTTTATATTTTTTTATAATTTTTGGATATCAAATAAATTAAATTATTTATGACACAATAATGATGCAATATTTACCTCATTAATAAATTATTTAAATAAATAAGATTATAAATATTAAAAAAATATCCAAAACCTGCCCAATTTTTATTGGATTATTTCATTTCGACCATGAGTCATCTTAAATTTTATATTAAGGAATAGTTGACCTTTTGAAACCGAAGATGTGGTCATAATAAATAATTATTTCAAACATTCATAAAGAGCCCCTCCTCTCACTTATAAAAATTCATCACTTCTAACCAATTTCTCACACCTCTCAAGCCTTTTGGGTCATCCAAAATCTACTCAATTATTCTCCATACATTACTATATTAATCCTAGATGCCTTACCGTAGGTATAAATCACTTCAAGACACCGTTTTGGTTCAATCCAAAAGGAGTTACCCGATTTAAAGGTAATGTCTTCTCTTAAGTTATTTTGTTTTGTTTTACTTCTCCTACCCCATAAACTCTTTTTATTCCATTATTTCATAACAACAATAGTATCCTCAATATAATTGGATTTTTTCATGAGAATTATTCTAACTACAATTACACAAACCCCCATCTAATGGGTAAGGAACATAATGTTTCCGTAGATGGGAAACTAACGCCTCACAAAACGCTGACTGTTCAATTATCTCCTACTGCTTCTCATGGTGTCCATTATGATGGAACTGTATTTATATATGATACATATTATGTTTATGTTTTCTTTATTCTTCTGTATTTTCCATTTATATCATTCCTTTATGATTTCCATAATGGGTAATCGAGATAATTTCATTTTAAGAAGTGCATACTACCTCCCCCTCAAAGTGATATGACTCGTTAATGCCATATGTGGGATGAATAAAGGATGGAATTAATGATTTTATTTAAGATATTATACTGGAATTATAATATACATAAGTATAATTATGTTTTCATTCCATTAAAATTTGAAATGGCAATGAAAGTAGCATTCATGCGTAAGTACGACTTACCGTCTCCATGAACGGTGCATTTCATTTCCAAACTCCAAATGTTATGTGCTAATATAAATACATGTATATACTTGATATACATGATATATTTGATATCTAAATCATTAATATAATTCTGAAGATTATATATATTTGAACACATGGAAAACTAGTAATTATAAGGTGTTCATTTTTACTCAAGTACCAAATATTGACGAAACAACTGTTAATAACCTAAATGATTACGTAATGTTTATCAAATGGTCATAATTGATATAAAAGGCATAATAAACTTAAAAAAGGTTCTTATCAAAGTTGAAATTAACATTAGTTTATTATTATGAATATTAAATAATGATCGAGTCAAGTCGGACACGAGGTAAGGGACATCGTCTCAATCTCCTTTCATTGAGGCATATTATGTATTATTCTCAAATTTATTTTATATGGTGTATAAATACCTTTGACTTTTCATTTCATTCAAAGGGAATCTTTTTCTATGAAGTGTTTTACTAAATGAAAAAAAATAATGTTTCCTTTTAATGTACGCGGTGACAGTGACCTTTCCATCGCCACGAGTATTATTTGATCTTTGTCTTCCTAAACATGTCTTGATGTCTTTTTAAAAGAAAACTAAATACCATATACTCTATTTTATGAATTTTGGTATTTAAAATTCATTTGATAGTGGATTTCTTATTTCAATATAATTAAATTATATTTTGTAATTAAAATGTGGAAATGTTATCTTTCCTTTATTTTATTTTATTTTATGTGTTATGAATATGTTATAGTTCTTTGGCACTGTATATGCATACAGGAGGTTCCGTGATAAACCTAGTGTGGGTGAGCCCGAGATAGATCTCCAATTCATTGGGTAACATGACAGAGGTAAACGTGAATGTTTCTCCTATGAGATTTAGGGAATATACTCTGATGGGTATTCCAAATGTAACTCCCTACGTAGTTGTGATAGCTATAATGTAAGTATGATATTGATGCCACAAGTTACCTTTATGATTTATGTATTTTACGTGTTAATCATAAATCTTAATATTTCATGAGGTATGTTTAAGATCTTATGTTATGTATGTAATGATGAACTACTATTTTAATTCTTTGTTTTATAACCCTTACTGATCTTTTTATGCTCATCCCAAGTTTTGAAATGTTTTTCACAGGACCAAAAGAAAAATAAGGTCGAGGATGGGATCATAGAAAAGTCATGTTGTCTAAAACATAGAAATATAATTGACACTTTTTATTTCAAGAGTTTTTATTTTGTGAAAAAAAAGGGAAACTGAGTGGAAGTGTCTAAATTGTAATTTTTTGAGATGTAATAGTTATGTCATAATTCTCTAATGCTCTAAACCTGAAAAGATCCTCAATGTGAATTATTCATTTAATTCAATATTATGTAATGTTTTAAGGTCGAGTCCTTATAGTTGGGTTTATATAGAAAAAATAATGAGTAGATTGTTTTGATGAATTGAAGAGAAAATTAGTCAATGCTCTGATTTTGACTCTGTAATCATGAAAATATGGGTTTTTGATTTAAAATGATTCATTAATGAATGGACTGTTGTGATTAAATATAAAAAATAATAATGTAATTTCATAAGCAATAAGGTAGTTGAAAATTCCTGAAAAAAATTATCCAACTCATGATCTTGAGTTAGTAGATATAGCATTTCCTCTGATGATATGGAAACACCTTGTCTATAGTAAAATATGTGAGAAATATATGGATCACAGGAGTTTGAAATACATATTTACATAGAATGAACTCAACATAAGGAATATATGATACATTAAGTTACTCATAGATTATGATTTCTCCAAACACTACTACCCAGGAAAAGAAAATAAGGTAGTTGATGCAATGAGTAGGAAAGATCAGGGAGTTATAACCAAGATGAGGATAGATAAAGATACAATGTTCATAGATTTAATAAATATAGATATGGGAATTGTTATGAATGAGAAAAACATGACAGCTTTTTCAATTGATTTCTAAAAAATATTCATTAGATAATGTAAAAAATTATCAATCTGATGATTAGAATTTTGAAAAGAAAATTAATTACATTAAGGGGAGAAATTCAGGGTCTTCGTGTATGATGATGGAATTCTAAAATTTTGAAAGTGGTTATGTGTTCAATCAATACCTTGGCAAGAATGGGAACTATTAGATGATACTCATGTCTCAAATTTCACTATAAGCCCTATTAGTTCCAAGATGTATAGAGATATAAGAAAAAACTATTTGTAGGATAATATGAAGAGGAAAATTTCAGACTATGTGTCAAGATGCCTAGTTTTTTAACAAGTGAAGGATGATAGAAAACATCAAAAAAATATTCATGAAACCTTTAATTATTTCTATGTGGAAGAAGGTGGGAATTATGATGGACTTTTTCACATGACTACCAGGCACACCGAGAAAAAATTATGTCATATGGTTTATTTTTGATCATCTTAAAAAATTGGTAAATTTTAGTTCTCTATGAGAATATTTACCTCTTGAGTGCTTAGAAGCACTATATATTAATGATGTGGTT
Organism: Viscum album; assembly: GCA_963277665.1. NCBI lineage: Eukaryota > Viridiplantae > Streptophyta > Magnoliopsida > Santalales > Viscaceae > Viscum > Viscum album. The sequence goes on along the minus strand of OY728141.1, from coordinate 470,891,715 downwards.
AGACTTAATGGTGAACCTCTATCGATTGGGTCTCGTCAAGATCCATGTTTTCCATGAAAATATTAAAAGAGACTTCATAAGGCTCTAGATACTGAAATTCATTTGAGTAAAAACTAACAACCTTAAACTGATTGATTGTATAAAAAGACAATTCAAAAATTACAAGACCATTTGAGATCGTGATCACATGAAATTCATGGTATATGGGGTCCATATTTACCATTGGTAGATTTTTCCTAAATTTATAGTTTTCATTCAAGTATTCAAATGGTTCCACATGAAGCATTACATTTAAAGTGATTTCATACTCCAACTTGTTGGGATGAATTTGGTGGACGAAAACATATAGGCTTAGTACAAATTGAAGAAACAAAAATAATGGTAAAGACTATTCAAGATCATATTTTATCATCTTGGTTTAGGAAAAAGAGTTATGTTAAAAACATGGGAAAGGATTTAGAATTTAAATTGAGAGATCATGTATATCTAAAATTACCTCCATTGAAGGGTGTCATAAATTTCAATATGAAAGGGAAATTGAGACCCATGTACATTTGAACAATACAAATTCCTGAATGAATTCAATGTTCATTATCGATTTCAAGTCCCACAATTTCTCTCTGAATATCTTTATGTGTTCCACATATCACTATTAAGGATGTACATGCCAAACCCAATGCATATTCTCACCTATGAAGAAATATAAATGGAAGATGATTTGTGTTACTGTAGAGAGCCTATCAATATTATTTACACTAGAGAGAAAGTATTGAGAAATCAGAAAACTCGATCGGCAAATGTGTAAAGACCCGAAAATTTGAAGGAATTTTTTTTCTTAATACTTTGGAATTTTTCGAGTCTGCGGTTTCTGACAGCACTTGATTCCGAGGCCCAGGGTGCCTGGAATCAATTTCCGATGTTTTGTTCGGGTACGTTTAGTGAACGTACGTGTGGTTTTTTCTATCTTTTGAACCAGTGCTCAGAATTGAAATCTGATGACAGCGATGAACTCACAGCGCCGGTATGCGCTTAAGGGGACATTTACTAAAGTTGCGTTTTATGCGAGTTCAGAGTTATTTTTTGGGAATTTAGAATAAAATAAATAAAATTTTTGGTACACAATTTTATTTATAGATGGTGGTTATTTCCTCTCAAGGGGAGTTGGAGGTGGGGCCCACACCCACATAACCTCCCCTTGGAGGATTTAGTGTGGTGGGACCCACACATGCCCTAAACCTTTCATCTCCCCATAACTCCCCTCAACTCCCTTAAACCCCCTTAAATTATTTTTTCAACTCCCCCTCATTTAATAAGAGGTGCCTCTCCACTTCCCTCCCATTAAGTTTTCCAACACATTTTAATTAATTAAATGGGATTCTCCAATTAATTATTTAGAGTGTTTGAATTTTGTTGTGTGAATAAAATAATAGAATTAGCTATTATTTTGGGAGGCATTTGTTGTGTTGGGCAAAACTTTGGAAAGCTCCGGAGAATTAGAAAAGAAAGGTGTTCTTCTCCTGATGAAGAACACCTCCGTCGAAGAACGTCATTCTCTCTCGGCGAAGAACGTTCCACGACTTCTACAGCCTTCTTCTTCCTCCACGTCAACGGAGATGACACCGCTCGCGAGAGGGGTCACCTACGACAATGACTCCACCTCCAACATTGGAGGGATGACACCGTTCTTCCGTGACACCCGACTACCGCGACGCTCGTCTTTCACGGCTCGACGACGTGCGACGTCAATTTTCAAGGTAGTGGGATATTGTATAATTACATATATGTGATTTATACCCTTGAACATGGGTGTTTATTTTTTGGGTGATTATTTGTAGCACTATCACGGTGGGTACGGGCTAACGAACAAGTCTGGACCTACCGCCAACTTGTTCGTGATGCGCGAAATGTTTGACGATGGATGAATGGAAGAGAAACATTTATTTGAGGACATCGTAGTGTAGAGCATGACCCAAGGAGGCCGTAGGCTAATACGGGAGCTAAAACAGACCACCTAAATGACTCTGGTGGCCTGAAAAATATCGTGGAGGTGCCCTAGTGAGCCGTCGGTGGAAGACCACCATGGCCCCAGCCAAGGCTGTGGAGGAACGGAACCCGCATCGTGCAGCTTCCGGGGAGACCGGGAGGTGCCAGCCTGGCACCGCAGTTACGCGGAACACGGGGGTTGCGTCCCCCCCCCCCCCGCTCGGCCACCTATGGGCCGAACCTCGCCAGCAGGGCCTAGCCGCGCCCTACCGGGCTGGACCCATGTCGGGTTGACCCGGTTCGGGCTGACCCGGGGTGAGTTGGGCTGGGTTGGACCGGGCCCAGACCCCGCTCTTCGGACACTTTTCGGTTAATCACCCATAACATGAGCTAAGAACCTCTGATCGATGAACCGTCAGTTGCCTAGGATTCCTAAGATCGAGATGGTCGTTTTGGGGTAATACACTCAAGGTTTTTCAGAGTATTGGGTATGTCCGGGTTGGTTCGAACCCAAAACCTATCGGGACCTCAGAGCAGAAATGCTTATAACTTAAGGACCGGACGTCTGATTGGCGTGCCATCAACTAAGTTGGTTTTCTTTTGTTGATATGGTTCTTTTAGAATACTCCACATGGTATTCGATTGATATTGGTGTATGGTCGGGTTGGTATTAGCTTAAAAACCAACCGGGCCCCTTGAATGGAAAAGTCAATAACTCACAGACCGGGCGTCTGATTGACGTTCCATCTGTTGCGTTGAGACCCCTATGATGTGGAAGTTCATGTGATACTTCTAAATGAGTTTTAGTGACACTTGGAGTATCAGCTTGTGGCACATGGAGCGGACCCTCCCGGTGACGAGCGAACAGATTGCAGAGACCTAGTAGCTAGCTGAGACTTGACAACTGATGATCAATCGACTCAGAGTGATTCGGATGGCCCAATGGGGAGCGCTTGGTTGTAGCAGCAGACCCACGTTGGAGGAGCACTTGGTTGTAGTGGCAGACCCACGGTACTCGACAGAAGGAGTACGTCTATAGGCCATGAAGGGTAGTGCTTGGTTGTAGTGGCAGACCCATGGTGGGAAGCGCTTGGTTGTAGCAGCAGGCCCATAGTACTCGACAGGTGGAGTACTTCAGCAGTCCAAGGTTAGTGGGAAGTGCTTGGTTATAACGGAAGGCCCACTGTACTCGACATAGGAGGAGTTCTCCAACTGTCGTGGTTTCGACATCGTGAATAAAAATTCTGGTTTGAGCTGAGTCAATGACCTTTTATTTTCCTCTTGATTGAGATGGGTTACTTAATAACTTAGGTATATGTATAGGCATATACCTAAGTAATGGTTATCCGTTGAAATCATAGTTTGTGGTTTATCCTTGTCGGATTTTGTGAGTCCTTGAGGGTCTCGGGGTCCCTACTGAGTATCGTTATACTCACCCCTGCACGGGCTATGCCTGAACTACATTGTGTTGGATGCAGACGACAGACATAACTGATCGAGATGGATACATGTGGAGCTGGACAGTACCCGGAGGTGGACCCATTGGTGAGATGTACACGGAGCAGACGGTTGGACCTGAGGTGTTGTGGTGGCCATCTGTACCCACCCTTCAGGTGGGTTTCATAGAGGATAACTCTGTGGTTTCTTGTTTACTTTACTGTAGTTGTAATGGCTTTTCAGTTGTACTGTACTTACTGTTGGGCATGTATTTCCATCCACTTTCCTTTCAGCACTTACTTTGGTATTCATTATTACATAGTCTTTTCTCCTATTGTGTACTTTGTTGTGTTTGTTTACTTTTATATGGGCAATGCCTTCCCTTTTTATCGGGATTTACGCCTTTGGTGCTAGTCGCCAGCCCCTGTCCTATAGAAGGAGGGTTTGGGGTAGTCACGACATGGGCCCTGAGGACGGGTTGTGAAAAATTTTTATCAGAGGAGTCAGTTCTACCACAGAACACTAGACTCTGATCATTCTTTTTGTGAAGAAATAGTGTTAAGAGTACCGAGTGTGATTTTCAGTTTAGGGAGTCCATTGTTGGTGCGGTGGCTGACGTATCCGTACACCAGGACCCTGACTACTGATTTCCGACTTAGTGCATGATAACACTGATTTCGTGTATGTATCAAAAGTTTTCATTTAAGTCAGCTCAAACCAGGCCAGCTCATGAGGTATAATATATTGATCTTGGAACACCTATTTCTTTTTCAGGATGTCTTCACCCAGTCAGTCAACATGGGTTCCGAGTGGAGATCTTGATGGTAGCCCACTGAGCAACGAGGCCACGGTGCAGGGCCCCATCACAATAGATGCACCAGCGGTACCACTAACTGCTGGGCTACTGTTTCCACCAGCCCCAGCAGTAGAGGGTGCGCGCCGCTTGAGCACGTTGTACGGGTTACTGCGATATAAGCCTCTGAGTTTTCGAGGCGAGATAGATTTTTCAACGGCCGGGTACTGGCTGGATGTTGTAGCATGAGTTTTCCACATAGGTGGGACAACCGCTGACATGATTGTGTACCTAGCTGTTAGCCTCTTTCAGGGAGAAGGTGAGAGGTAGTGGAGCCTGATGCTCCAGTTTTATGATGAGGCAACCCACACCTAGGGAGACTTTGAGGGTCTTTTCAGGGCGGAGTTTGTACTGGAAACTCTACGCTCTGTGTGGGATGAAGAGCTACTGCACTTTCCACAAGGCTTTCCAACCATAGCGAGGTGTTCTGCAGCTGGTAGTAGACAGATGACACAGAAGTCCAAGCAGACTAGGCCAACAGGTGGGCGACCTCAGGATACAGGTTCGGTTGTGTGAGTCACATGAAATAGAGCCAGCCATTCGTGGTTCAGAAAGTGCTATGCATGCGGCGGGCTGGGCCACATTTGCTTGAGGCTGCCTGACCCGTCCAGAAGATGAGCTGCAGACAGTAGATGAACCTTCCAAGTAGAGGCTCAAGTTCGACCATGGTGGTCCGCTAGGAGCAAGCATACGTGGCAGAGGATCTGATCGAGCAGCAAGTGGAGAGGAGTGGGACTAGCTTCGTTGTTGTCATTGTTTTTTGATGCTTTGTGTCTTGTACTTTGAGCTGCAGTAATAAAAGACACTTGTCCTTGTGAAATTTTCTTCCCTATACTTTTTTTATGGTTGATACTGAGAGGTTTCGGTTAAAACCGTTTACTTGACCCTCACTTTTGAGATTCCTGCTAGAGGAGACCCAATGACCACACACTACTGCCGACAGTGTGACTCGACCCTTGGAGGCGAGAGTAACGGTTGGATCTCTTGGTAGTAGCGTCGAGGCCTTACGACACCATCCATGGCATGAAATAGTACTGTTTATTTGAGGATTGACTATATTAGGCAAAGAACATGGTTCATCCAGAGGATGAGGCCAGATTTATCTTTTCAGAAAGGGAGAAATCTTAGCAGCTCTTGTAGGACGTAAGCGAAAAAGGGTGTAGTCGAGTTTTTTACAAATGGCTAGTCACACCCATAGTTCGTTCAGCGAATGGTTTATTGTTTACTCTAATCTCAAAGTCTTAGGTGTGTCTTCTTATAGAAGGACCATGACCTGAGATGGTGTCGTTGACTTGAGTTCCTCTGGGACTATGACTTAGAGATAGTCTATACTATTGGGAAGCAGGAACACTATTGGAGTGTACGTTTCACGATGCATCACTTGTCAGCAAGTAAAGGCGGAGTTCCATGTAACAGTAGGATTGGTACAACCCTTAGAGGTCCCAGAGTATAAGTGGAATGGAATATCTATGGATTTCATGATGGAGCGTCCCTGTACATCTAGAGAACACGACTCTATCTGGGTGATTGTAGGCCGACTCACCAATTCACCCCAGTTCCTACCGATTAGAGAGCAGGGCTCAGTAGAGAGCTTGGGACACCTCTACATTCGGAAGATCGTACGACTTCATGGAGTGCCATTGTCTATCGTTTCAGATTGAGATGCTCATTTCACTTCTCGACTATGGAAGGGGTTACAAGAGGCTTTTGGGACGCAGCTACGTCTGAGCACCACCTTCCATCCCTTGACAGATGGCTAGACTGAGAAGACCATTTAGACTCTCAAGGACATTCTCCGTGCATGTGTCCTTGACTTTGGTCACAACTGGGAGGATCACCTACCCTTAATTGAGTTTGCATAGAACAACAGCTATCACTCCACCATTGGAATGGCACCTTACGAGGCACTGTACGGCCGACCATGCAGATCACCTCTGTGCTGGACAGACCCTGGGGAGTCAGCACTTATAGAAACAGAGATGGTTCAGGCTACAACGGATAAGGTACAGATCATCCAGGAGTGGATGAAGACTGCACAGAGCATACATAAGTCCTATGCTCATAGGAGACATAGACCACTGGGGTTCGAGGATGGCGACTGTGTCTTTCTATGAGTCTCACCGTGATGAGGTATATGGAGATTTGGATGGGGAGGTAAGTTATCTCCATGACTCATCAGACCTTTCCAGGTCCTCAGCAGAGTAGCTGAGGTGGCTTACCGCCTGGCCTTTCCACCTCAGTTGCACCGGGTGCATGACGTCTTCCACATATCTCAACTGAGAAGATACATGCATGAACCATCCCACATCATCGACCACAGGGAGATGGAAATCGATGATAGGGAGAAATTCTCAGAGGTCTCGGTGGAGATTGAGGATTGAAAAGAGTGGGTTTTACATGGGCAGTCGATTCCTCTGGTGCGCATTCGCTGGCAGCAGAGGAACCTCCAGAAGAGCACTTGGAAGCGGGAGTCTCAGATGCGTGTACACTACCCTCATTTTTTTCCCTAGTGTGTGGTGTAGCTTTATGAGGACGTAAATCCCTAAGGTGGGAGTAATGTAATGACCCGGAAATTTCATGGAAGATTTTTTTCTTAATACTTCCGAATTTTATGAGTCTGTGGTTTCTAACGGCACTTGATTTCGAGCCCTGGAGTGCCCAGAATCAATTTCTGAAGTTCTGTTCGGATACGTTCAGTAAACGTACGTGCAGGTTTTTCTATCTTTTGAACCAGTGCTCGGAATTGAAATCTGAGGACACCGATGAACTCACAGCGCCGGTATACGTTTAAGGTGACCTTTACCATAGTTGTATTTTATGCGAGTTGAGACATATTTTTTGGGAATTTAGAATTAAATAAATAAAATTTGTGGTAAACAATTGTATTTATGGATGGTGGTTATTTCCTCCCAAGGGGAGTTGGAGGTGGGGACCACACCCACATAACCTCCAATCAGAGGATTTAGTGTGGTGGGACCCACACGTTCCCTAAACCTTTCATCTCCCCATAACTCCCCTCAACTCCCTTAAACCCCCTTTAATTATTTTGTTAACTCCCCCTCATTTAATAAGAGGAGCCTCTCCACTTCCCTCCCATTAAGTTTTCCAAAAAAAATTAATTAATTAAATTGGATTCTCCAATTAATTAATTAGAGTGTTTTAATTTTTGTGTGTGAATAAAAAAATGGCATTAGATATTATTTTGGGAGGCAGTTGTTGTGTTGGGGAAAACATGAGAATGCTATGGAGAATTAGAAAAGAAAAGTGTTTTTCTCCCGACGAAGAACACCTCCATCGAAGAACGTCAAACTATCTCGGCGAAGAACACTCCACGTCTTCTCATACCTTCTTATTCCTCTGCGTCAAGGGAGAAGACACCGCACACGATAGGCGTCACCTACGACAATGACTCCTCCTTCAACATTGGCGGGAGGACACCGTTCTTCCGCGACGCCCGACTACCGCGATGCTCGTCTTCCGCTGAACGACGACGTGCGATGTCAATTTTCAAGGTTGGGGGATATTTTATAATTACATATATTTAATTTATACCCTTGAAAATGGGCCTTTATTTTTCGGGTGATTATTTGAACCACGATCGCGGTGGGTACGGGCTAACGAACAAGTCTGGACCCACCGCCAACTTTTTTGTGATGCGCGGAATGTTTGGCGACGGATGAAAAGACAGGAAAAGTTGATTTGAGGTCATCGTAGTGTAGAGCATAACACATGGAGGCCGTAGGTGTAGATGAGGGAAAAACAGACCACCGGAATGACTCTGGTGGCCCGCGGAATATCGTGGCGGCACGGGTCGCCGGTGCAGCGGCACCAGCGACGGAGGAGGCGGCCGCCGCCGGCTGGCCCCCTGGAGGTGGCGGCGCCCTAGTGCGCCGCTGGTGGAAGACCGCTGCAACACCAGCCACGATGGTGGAAGAATAAAACCTGCGCCATGTGGGTTCCGGGGAGACCCGGTGGCACCAGCCTGACACTGTCGTTACACGGAACCGGGGGTCCGCGTCCCCCCCGCTCGACCAGCCTGGCTGAGCCGTGGCCCGCGGTGGGCCGGGCCACGCCAACTGCAGTCCAAGCCATGCCAGCCGGGCCGGGCCGTGCCCTACCGAGCCAAACATGGTCCTTAGTCGGGTCGACCTGGTTCGGGCTGACCCAGGATGAGTTGGGTCGGGTTGGACTGGGCCCAGACCCCCCTCTTCGGACCCTTTTCGGTTAATCACCCATAACATGAACTACAGACCTCCGATTGATGCACCTTCAGTTGCGTAGGATTCCATGAATTGAGACGGTCATTTCGGTATACTACATAGAAGTTTTGGAAAAATTTAGTTACAGCCGGGTTGGTTCGAACCCGAAACCAACCGGGCTCACGGAGAGGAAACGCTTATAACTTAAGGACCATACATCCGATTGACGTGACTTCAACTAAGTTGGTTTTCTTTTGTTGAGACGGTTCTTTTGGAACACTCCACATGGGATTTAGATGATATTGGAGTATGGTCGGGTTGGTTTTAGCTTAAAAATCAATCAGGATCCTGGAATGGAAAATTCAATAACTCACAGACCAGGCGTCTGATTGACGCGTCGTCTGTTGCCTTGAGACCCCTATGACATGGAAGTCCTTGTGATACTTCTACGTGAGTTTTCATGACACTTGGAGTATCATCTTATGGCACGTGGAGCAGACCCTCTCAGTGATGAGCGAGCAGAATACAGAGACCTAGTAGCTGGCTGAGACTTGACGGCTGTTGATCGATCGACTCGGAGTGATTCAAATGGCCCAGTGGGGAGCGCTTGGTTGTAGCAGTAGACCCACGGCAGAGGAGCGCTTGGTTGTAGTGGTAGACCTGTGGTACTCGACAGATGGAGTACCTCTGTAGGCTATGAGGTGAAGCACTTGGTAGTAGCGACAGACCCATGGTGGGATGCGCTTGGTTGTAGCAGCAGGCCCACAGTACTCGACAGGTGGAGTACTTCAGCAGTCCAAGGTTTGTGGGAAGCACTTGGTTGTAGTGGCATGCCCATTTTACTCGACAGAGGAGGAGTTCTCCAGCAGTTGTGGTTTCGACCTCATGAATAAAAATCCAGGTTTGAGCTAAGTCAATGACCATTGTGTTTTCTTCTTGATTGAGATGGATTACTTAATAACATAGGTATATGTATGTTCATATACCTAAGTAATGGTTATCCATTGAAATCATACTTTTTGGTTTACCCTTGGTGGATTTTGTGAGACCTTGAGGGTCTCGGGGTCCCTACTTGCTATCGTTATACTCACATCTACACGGGTTATGCCCACACTACGTTGTGTTGGATGCAGATGACAGACAACACTGATCAAGATGGTGACTTGTGGAGCTGGACGGTTCTCAGAGGTGGACCACTTGGTGAGACGTCCACGGAGCAGATGGTCGGACCTGAGGTGCTGTGGTTGCCATCTGCACCCACCCTTCAGGTGGGTTTCCCGGAGGATGACTCATTGGTTTCTATTTACTTTAATATAGTTGTACTAGCTTTTTAGTTGTACTGTACTTACTGTTGGGATTCTATTTCCGGCCCCTTTCCTTTCAGTACTTACTTTTTTATTCAGTATTACTTAGTGTTTTCTTCTGTTGTGTACTCTACTATGTTTGTTTATTTTATAAAGGCAATGTCTTCCCTTTTTATCGGGATTTACACCTTTGGTGCTAGTCGCTAGCTCATGGACTATGGAAGGTGGGCTTGGGGTAGTCACGGCATGGGCCCCGAGAACGGGTCGTGACAAAAGGTTCTTCAGTGAAAACATAAAATGGAACAAGCAGTGTGGGAACATGATGTTGTTATGATGAAAAACCGTGCTCATCATTTTAGTTAGTAATATTAATTATAAAAATTCAAGGAATAAAATTTCAAATGAGGGAAAAATATAACAACCCATGATTTTAAGATATGTTTCTTCTTAACTAAATTTAATTTATTTGATAGATTTCATTGCATGCAACACTGAGCATAAATCAACCATGATATACTATTAAATATTAACATCACTAATGGAATATTAATGTGACCATTAAGAATATTAAAATAGAAATTATAATGATAAACTCATATATGAAATTACAAAGAAAATTTAAGTACCTCATAAATGAAAATATCATATATGTAAATCATGGTATAAGTAAATACATTTTTTAAAAATGATAAATTAATTGTTTGTTTTTGTGGAAATGTAAATGTTTATTTACAAAATTTTAATTAATAGAATGATTTTAAAAAATGTTTAATTTCATAAAATAGATTTAGAAAATAAAATTCGGTTGTTTAATAATTATAATATAATTTTAATAAGATCGTAATTAATTTTTCAATGTGTCATAAAATCATTTTTTATTTCAAAATCGGTGCTTTTTAAATTAATGATGGTTTTAATAAGAAATAAAATGTATCATAATTAGAAACTTACTATTATAAATGGATTCAATTTTTGATATCTATATGTCTAAAATGGTTAGGGTTAAAGTTTTATATATTTTTTAAAAGGGAAATTTTTTGGTGAGTATTGAAATACAGTAATTTATAGTATTTGACATTTTAAGCCAAATGCATGAATTTCACAGTAATGGTTGATGTATAAAACTATTAGTTAGAACTTAAATGGATTATTTACTTTACATATTCGTAAGAATTTACACTATTGATAATCCTATGATAAATTTTAATCAAATGAATAAAATTATCAAAAACACACATATCCCCTCACTATAAATACCACCCCTTCTACTCAAACCTTATAAACCTTGAACCTCTAATTAATTATTCACAATCTAATTCCCAAGACTCTTCCACATTTCTAAGGCCTTATTTTCTTACCAAAATTCCAAATCCATGTGTTCTAAGGAGGTTCCAAAGGAGATGATATTTGAGAGATAAAAACATTATTCTTTAATAGAATATTCATGATCAAATCTATTATTCTCTACAAAAATTAAAATACCATCAGGGAGATTTCTATTCCACACTTTCATGAAAGATGATTTTATTTTATTACCACCTTAATGGATAGTCATAAAAACATTTTTATGGTTAAAAAATTTATTATTGTATTAAAAATTATTTAATGTTCTTTAATCAGAATATAGAAACAATATTAAAAAAATGATACAAGTTCATTATGGTCATAAAAAAACCCAAATAAACAAATCATTTTTCATTAATGTTTTAAATTTTGAATCATATTAATATAAAAAAATTTGATATATGGGAACATTTGAAATCTAATATGTATATTAATACCATTTCAATCCAATTTTGGAATTTTATTCCAATTTAAAATGAGCTTACATAATTATAAAAAAGTGAACTGATCATGAAACCATGAAACAAACGATCCTGGAAAAAATAAATTAAACATAATAACTTATGGAAATGGATATAAATATAAATATTAAATTATAATAACTCAAATGTTTTTTTATGTTAATAATTATGTTATTAATGAATCTAATTTTATTTTCTAGTACATTAAGTACTATAGAATAGTACTTTCAGACATAAAGTATAGAATTTCTTGTATCACTTTTATTTCTGGGAGATATGCCTCATTCATCACTTATTTCTTGTGTGTGGTATATGTATATGTCCCTCTAATATATAATATAATTAATCTTTTAATCTTCCAGGTGTTTAATTTTTCATTAGATGATCATTAATATTATAGGTTATACGATTCGATAAATTATAAGTGGTAAGGGTTTTTCGTCTCAGATTAATTTTTTTGGGAAACATACAAAATTAATCACATATTAAATATTTATACTACCATTTTATTTATTATGATAATTCATTGAGGATTTAGTTAAATATATATATTTAATATATAATGTATATATTATTATTTCCAAATCATTATACTAATTTTTTATACTATGTTTATTTGAAATTTGTTAGATTAATTTTTGGAATAAGGCTAAATCTTTATATTTTACTCAATATTGATATGTGTTAAAAAAGAAAATTTATTAAGGGATTGAATTGATAGTTTATATATTTTAGGAATGCTTTGGACATGACGACATGGGTGGGTCCTAGTTATATATATCATCTATGGGCATCGTTAGTCTCATCAAATGAAAAAGTTGGCCAAATTAAATATGTTTACCCATAATGATTAAACCATATTATTAAAGGTCTTGACGATAAAGGTTACATGATTCCTATGATCAAGGAGTCAAAATTATTAATAATTCCCTTTATTAAAATTTCATTCCTTATTAAACATGTTATTTTCACTATGATATTATCCATAAATTTAGATTATGCTCAAGTAATTTATTAAATACCATTTGTTTCCAATATTTTACATTGAAATATTTATTATCCTTATCCTCTTGTGATTGAATTTTTTTTGATTAAATGGAATGTATTTTAGTTATATATATACCTTCCACATTGATTATCTTTCACTTATTATTGATTCATAATTTTTTCCATTGTATTTATCCATTGCTAGGAATCTGAGCTCACCATTTTATTTTTTCACATTTCCCCAAGTGAAATGATCGAATGAGATCAAGGATGCAATTACTTTCATTTGGTAGGTTTTTCATTTGATTACCAATGTAATATGGGTACCATGTATGTATTTAGTTCTTTATGATTACTAAAAAATATTTCCTTAGGTATTTAAATATTTTGTCTATGATGACATAATGAAGTAAGGCTCCAGATCTCAGATGTTGGGGTCTTGGTCTTCAAATATATCCATGTTATGTATCAATTATTGGGGGAAACTGATGGATTCTCAAAAAAATAAAAGTATCAAATTATCTCATTCCTTTAATTAATTATAATGAAAACATTTATTTCAGTTTCTAATAAGTGGTATTTTAACATAATTATTGCATGATTTCATTTAGAGGTATCATGTTCTATGCAATATATAAATATTTCACTTCCTATTAAGAATATAACCTACCAATTATAATAATCTTTTGATTCTTCATAATATCACTAGATATGGAACCATTTTATATTAATGGTGTGTCCGTATGAGGCATTATTGGCCCTGATGGAGGACTCGTGCCTTATCTATGGTCATAGATGATGAGATACTAACTCAATAGATTGAAGAAACACACACTGATTGGTTATGGGGGTACCAAACCAATATGCTTTAAGGAAGTGGCGGATTCCTGACACAACATATTATTTTAATCAAGGGAATATTAAACCTAATTTCAATATAGAATGCAAACTCAAATCTATAAGTAATCCAATGATAATAAGTAAGTAACCTTCTCACACCACCCCATACCTTATATTAGGTAAAAAAATAAATTTCATTTTTTCATCATATGTCAAATTCTTACATAAGATAGACTACTGACATGTCCAATGCTAAGCCCTAGGGAAGAGTTTGGGGGTAGATCCCCTGGATAAAGTACATGGAATACCCTTAGGGGAACATGGTTTTTCATCCAAAGTCAAATCCCTACCTGTGCACTACCATCCTATATCTAATTTCAAGACCAAAAAACATGTTGTGTGATTCATGTGTTATGGCTTGCAAGGCCAGAAAAGGGGGATGTTTATATAACCTTCTTCCTAATTCATTCCATCATGGGAACATAATATCTGATAATGGTGTGCATGACATGTGAGGCCCACATGAATTCTAAGGAGCACAATTCTTATACACACCAAGCTGGCCAGATATAATCACACAATATGGGGAAAGCCATATGGTGTGTAATATTTATCTCTTCCAAACCCCATTACACATAAAATCCCTTAAAATGTTTTATTGAAAACAAATTGTCATGTAGTGAGGTTCTTAAATCCAAAATCAACTTCATTAGTGGAATCTTCCATCTTCCACTATCTAACCACAAAAGAAGTTCAAATATTCCTTCAATGAATCTATATTTATACAAAAATCCTCAATACTCACCTACCAACCTCTCCTTTCCTTAATAAGTATTCTCATCGATGGATGTGATGCCTTCCATGTATCTTGTTACCACCCAAGGGTTCGACCCTCCCAACATTCATCTGTGATTTTCCACTTTAATGCATTACTCTTGTTATCATAGTCTCTATCAATAATCAGACATGATTTTTTTTAGGATTAACCACATCTCCAACCAGATCAACATTCAGGTCATTAATCTATAATAGGCTGATGATGAATACTTGATTAAGAAGGGGATAAATAAACAATGATTTTTTTTTATCATTGATGGTTATAGAAAACCTAACCACAGATCATATTCATAGTTACCAAAATATAAAAGGGAAATCCTATACAATGATTATTTTATAGCTAGTGGAATAATTCCATATATTAATAAGGCTATGAAAATGGGATGAATTAGGGATTCAAATAAAATATCAAATCCAAGATTAAAATCATTAATAATGTGGAATGATTCCAAAATCAAACAATAGAGTGATGATGTATTTCCAAATATAATCATATTACAGATATCAAAAAATGAAGAAATGGGAAGAAATATGATGATATAAGCCCTATCGCAATGTTGAATCATCATTGATTCAATTAAATTTCTACAGCACAATTATTTGATCATCGATATTTCTTCACATTTGATCTTAATCACTAAATTCATCATTACCATAAATATCAATCATGATGATGCTCTAAATAAAATTATTATTCATAGTAGATCATTTTTTCTATTGAAGGACATTACACTCACTCTTCAAATAGGGGTTTTTTCATAATAAATGACTAACCATATAGAGAACCCATTATATGGGGTATATAATTCCACACTTGGGTTTAGATATAAGAAAAATAAAAAGAATAGTTAATTAATTAAATAATGGAAACACACAATAGTGCTTCTCAAAAAACCAAGAGTGTAAATAGAATATAAAAATTTCATTTGTTAAACCTCATATTTAGGATGTAGCTGTAAAATTTGATTATCAATTTGGAACATTGTTTATTAAATATGTTAATTTTATGAATGATAATCACTTATAGGATAAAATTGAATAATAATTTTTTATATTATTAACTAGAATTTACCACACTCGTATCTCCTTGTTGTCTCAATGAACCATTCAAAAAATATTATTTAAACCATTTTGGAGCATAAAATAGTAAAACCTACCTTCATGAACCATATCCTGAGCTTTAGGATAAATAATTATTTAAATAATAAATGGAAATATATTCAAAATTCTATCATACAGAAAAATAATAAAAACCTAGGCCAGGAGTAAACACCACACCTCAATAACTTTAGTTCTATAAAATGATTTTTTGGGTTGATTCTTTTATGTTAAATTTATAATTTTACCCATGTCTATGTCCTTTGACTCCAAAAAATAAAAAATTGAGTTGATTTTATTCTAGGAAAAACCCGAGTCACTACATATTATACATGTTAAACCTTTTTTCCTTCAACAAAAAATAACTAGAAATGTCAAAAAATAAGTCCGATTAAATAAATCACAAAAAAAACACCATTACACACACATCATTTATATATAGAGTATTAATATCTAAATATTACATAATATACCAATCCCAAGGAAGGATGATTTCATATTCCATTCATGAAAACATCGACTCTATTAAAATTTTCAAGAATTAATGATGTGAAAAATATTAATTAAACTTAGTTGGTCCTTACTCAGCCTCATCACCCACACTCAAGTTTATCTAAGAGTGGTTTCCCAACTACAAAGAGACTTGTTGGAGTTCCTCACTTCCCACAATTAAGGATAATTCAATATGTTTTCCAAATTTGATCAATGGTTAAGGGTGTTAAATGGTTCTTCACTCACCTGGATGGCCTTGAGATCTTGGATCATATCTTATGGTTTCGTCTTTCTCTAGTGGTGATGGTTCCTCTATGATGATCCTCTCAGGTTATTCTCTCTCAGTCACTCTGTACAGTTTCATCTCTCATCTTTTCTTTCTCTATCACTCAACACTTCCTAATCTATTATCGTGCTTTGTTTTTCTCCACATCCATCTCATTGCACTCTGCTCTTTCATTCCTTGTCTCCTCTTTAGGTCATATTTGGAGCATGGGATATGCTGAGGGTTTGGGATGGTGGAATAGAGGAAGATAAATTCTCAGGCATTACTAAAGTTGGCTCCCCTTTCTCAGGTTTCAATCCCATGCTACTTTTTTTCCGCCTCTTTCATTTTTACTTATTCAAGTTTTATATATCACTTTCTATATTCTTATTTGGGTTTCAATCCTATTTTCTTCTTCAGTTCCCCATTATGTCTATGAATTGAAATTATATTTTTGTTGGGGTTCTCTGATGGATTTGTGGTTTCTTTTTTGCTGGTTAAGGTTTTTATATATTAAGTGTTTCAATGGAGTTATTTTCTCTATTGTGGTTTGTGATTTCGATGGTTTCTTCTTGGTTGAGGATTTCTATGGAAGTCATGGATGCTCATACATGTCTGGCCTCTAGATCCACTACTCCCTTCCAGGTTGATTGGGTGTGGTGGTTTCTAAGAGGATTCCAGATGTGTTGTTGTGGGGGTTCTAGGTGTCTCGAATAATATCTAGGAGATGGTGGGATTTTAATAGTGACAACAATGGTGGCGATGAAAGAGTATTTACGACTAACATGATGAGGATGGTCCTATAAGTCAATGGTGATGGTGTTCTAAATAGGTGGTGGACTTCATATAAGAGGTCAGCGGTGAATAGGTGATAAAAATGAAGACTATGGTGATGGCACGACATGATGGTGATGATAGTGATTTAATGATAACAGGTGATTTGATGATGTGTTGATAGGTCGATGATGTAATGATGGTAGTGTCCTTTTGAATTTGAAATTTGAAATTTGAAATTGGTTTTGGATTCATTTATGGTTGTGTAATGGTTTTATTGGTGGTGATGTGTGAACTTGATATTTATTTTTGTGAGGTTCCCACTCATTTTAACGAGTTTTTTCTTAAAATGAAAAATATTGATTGGGAATAATAGGTTTTTCAAAAGAGATCAATCCATATTTGAAACACCACAAAATAGAGTTATCTAAAAAACATTATGACATCTGAATGGATATAAGGGTCACATGACAACTAAAATCCATGTCATCCCCTTTGTAATCATTAAATATAAGACACATGTTCAATATTTTCTAGCTATTGGTGTAAGGGAATCAGGGGGATTCTAACTAAAATTTAACCCTAATATACCTAAGGGTTCCTCACTCAAATCAAAACCTCCAAAAATTATGCATGTGTCATTGAAGATAACACTATTTTGTTTTTGTCACACAATAAAAAATGTTATTGATAATAACCTTAATCACCACACTGAGATCAACTGATATACCAACATCCTGATTATACCTATTGAGTGGCCTATACTAATACCACATGAAGTGGATAGTAAATTTCATTATGATAACACTACTATATCACCTCTAGAACCAATGAAAGAACCTAGATGAGTGACCAACTCCCACAACCTTCAAAAAAATCCTATTGAGTCCATAAACTAGAGACATTCTAAGTTGACATACCCACAATGGCTCACTCTATACAAGGGAGAATCTGTGAGGACACCACTATCAATAAACCGTGATAAAGGATCCCCTTCAAAATAAAACTAACATCCTATATAGTACTCATCACTATCATTCACTATTCACTAGACATATGTCCCTCCACTATGAAGACCAACCCTCCACCAAACGGATACAGTACTATAATCTCCTCAAACATTAATGCTTCAATTTTATGAAGCCTAAGATTTTTCATTGAACTTGGATGTCATATTTCATGATTTCATTTTCACACTTATTGTAGGAAAACATAAATCCCAACACCACATAGGGTCCACCTTGATACATCTAAAATAGAATGTTCTACTCATATAATCTAAAATTCAACAAGGGTTCTCATTAATCCATTCAAAAAAATCTACACACCATCCTCAGAACGAATATTTTTGTGTAAATAACATTCCCTAGAAGGTTCAACTATGAGTCACCCTTCAAAAGAATCAATGCATTCTACAACACAAAAATAAGTGTAATTTCTCCTTAATGGACCTATAACTTAATGCTACATTTAGAATGTTGTTTAATCCAAAATTTATCATTTAGTGGGTTTGTTATGATCGCCATACTATATGGGTATTATTTTCTACTACTAAAAAAACCATCCTCATTAATAAACTTTCCATCAACTCAATGATATCCACATGGTGATACTAATTATCACTAAGCTGGATACCATCATACCCCTTATCTAACAAAAATGACCTATAAAATAACATTTTTCTCCTATAATGCTTAAATAACATCATCAGAATGGTTGAGTGAATGGTGGTCACTGATAGTGGATTTTCTCTAGATGACTAAATTATGGATCATGGATCCTCTATAATATTCAACTCTTACGAATGAGGCACATGGTGAATAGTTCATGCTAGTATCAGCAAGTGTGGGGGTCCATGAAGTAAAAAAAGATATATTCTCATATAATAACTTTCTACCACCTAACTACTTGAATCCCCTTCACACATCGCATCTCTACTCTGAATGTCAACACTTAAAGATTAAATGGATGTAGTCATAAGTGGATTTTAGTTGATCATAACCATTACTCAAACTCTCCTTCTACATTCTCTTCCCAAATTACTAATCTTTAACTATCACATCAAAAAACACATGTTGAAAGAATATTTCATGTTTTATAGGCCTAGAAAATTACACAAACATGGTCATGTGACCCAACTTTTTTTAACATATTTGGATAGAATTTCATCTCAAAATGTGATTCAAAATCCATCCATAATAGAGTAATCTTGCATTGAGTTTGAGAGTGTAATTTCTTCTCTCTACAGATTATGTTGTTCTGTAGGGATGTCAAAATGGGAATAATCATTTGGTCAGTTTTTAACATAACTATAAAAGATGGGATCCACATACTTCATTTTTTCCAAAACGGGGAGAAGAGTTAGCTTTCCAAGATCATATAGACATACACAATATTTCTAATATTAGGTAGTTATGATTTACCTAGAATGTACTAACACATTCTCTATTAGAATAGTGAACTAAACATAAAGGGGATCGAGTATGCCGAAAATCATAGGTTAACAGTGTATCTCAGTAAAAAATCCAGAATAAACTCTTCATCACCCAGAAAAAGATGGTGGAAGGTCCTAGCTATTGGCACAGGCTCTTCATTGCCCCACCTCTTCCAACAATCAGGCTACCAATAGGAATCACCGTTCTTTAATTCTATTAAACCACTGTGATAAGGTAATATTTTAATGAGATTCCACAATAATTAAATGAATATCATAATTTACCATTATATAATTCTTATACCAACCATAATTCTTCCCCAAAATGTATGTATTAATGCTCAAGGATGACTATTAGGTTATCAGAGTTTTGGGGAAATGATATGTCATTATTCACTCATATGCAAATTTCCTAGTCTAATAACCAAACTAAAGACACCATTAACATCATTATGACAAGCCCACTATGGTGACACTATAACATGAATCAACTCATCGAGGCCCCACTTAGGCTGGTTGTAAACCCAGGGTGTCACCCCAATTCCCTCTCAAATATTTTAGAGGCTAGTGCTTAGAAATGAGTAGGAATATCTCATTATATGAGAGGATTAAGCCTACATCAACCTATAACAAATACATATCTTCAATGAATAAAATAAGAAATATTATTTCAATGATACCTATATTTAATTAACTAAAATATAAAAAATACACGATGATGCTCAAATTACAAAAAATAACCTCACATAGGGGAATTGTAAGGGTTATATTTATCATGAAAAATGTAACAATTATATTTAGATGTATCATAATGCTCCACCTCACTCCATGAACTTATGGATCGATCACTAACTATAATGAAAGTCATCATCTTCAATAGTATAAATGAGATCCATCATGTATCACTGATTATAATAAGGAATCAAATCCAAAAAATAAACACTAACTCTTGCTCCACCAAGCAGATCTCAAACTTATCATTCAAATGCACATGAACAAGATGTATGGGAACATTGATCATGTTGGTGTTTGTATAAAAATACTTTTTAAAATGCCCCAAAACCTACAGGAGAGAAAAATGAAAAAAAATCCCAAATATCATAGTACAAGTACGAGTAATTAAGAAGAATAAACAAGTATTTGGATACAATCTATAATATATCATCCCAGGAATAAAAGGAGACTCAACCATCTCAGCTCCATCTCTTGCAAGTCACATCATATGAGAAACCAGAGGTGATCAGTATAGGATGAGTTGATGAATTATTAATTTGAAATCATGGATATATGTCATATCTCAAGGGAAACCTATGGGTTAGTTTGGAATAAATGTTCTTGAATAATCTCACGTCGCTCATCGTTTATATTCGCCATGCCACTACAAGTTTACCATAAGAATAATATACACATAACTGAATCATTATCACTAATCCATGAATCATTATCCATCCATTTTATCAATACTACAGTAAATCTTGATCATTTTAACAACTAATAATAAGTAACTCACATATCCTCTTCATATCACTGGTGGTGGGACCCATGCTTCCTAATGCTACATCATGTCTAACGGGGTACTGACCCTAGTGGAAGACACATTCGTCAGGTGAGATTATTGAAGAGGGAATACCAACAACCCTTATAGATGACCCACACTCTGATTGGGATTTAGTGTATATACCTTATTTTTACCAAGTAAGATACACATGCACTGACATATAGATATTTTTATATGGTTCATATGGTTACCTAACTTTTTAAAGCATGTTTTTTAATATAATTCTTTAAAAAATATTAAAATAATAACATCAAAAAACCATATCAGGTTTAGTGTCTTGGAATCAAGGTATAATATACATGAATTAAACAGGGAAAATATGGACATCAACTTTATTTAGTCCACATAAAAGATGTCAATATTATTCCATCCTAGGCCACCTCACTAAAAGTGGTTTACAAGGTATGAACAAGATTTAAATGTCTGAGCATAAATCGAAGTAAGAGGTAAATATTTAATTTCAAAATATAGTCCTTTTAAATCTAGGTTGTGGAAAATTGAAAACAATTTGATTGTCAAAGGTTTTGGATCAAGGTTTATTAAAATAAAAAGGTTAATTTTTTCAAATATGACTTCCAAAAACCAAATTAAATATTCTCTATTGATTTTTGTGTGGGAGAATAATTGTTCCACAAGATAATGTTTTTAAAATCTTAATTTCTATTTTAGACACTGGAATGTTTTTAGGGGATTTAAAATTAAATTTGATTAATTAAAATGTAATATATAAATATAATAACATTTTATTGTATTGATATAATTTTTATTATGAATTACATCATTATAAAATATTTATGATGCCAAGAAACATATTGAAAACACAAAATAAAATTCATAATATTTACCAGAAAACATTATATTTTATAAAATTATCAAAATTTCTCCCAAACTTAATTTTGATGCACTAATCTCAAATAATATTTTATTTGTTTTATCAAAATAATTTTCTCAATATTATAATTTTAACTTTTAAATAAATATCCTTATTTATAGAAAAATAACAGTTTTTATGACATAATATGATTTTTGACAACAATAAAAATTTTGTGAAATATTTTAAAATTAAATTATCATTTATAATAAAAAATTAATTAATAATGAAATTTCATGGAAATGAGTTTTTATTTTTAAAAAATAATTTATCATAAAATTTTATTTTAATTATATATTTTAGAAAATAGAATAATTATATATTTATATGAAAAAATAATTTTATAATATTTTTAATATATTTAGGTGTATTCTATAAAATGAAATAAAATTGAAAACTGATTGAAGTAACTGTTATTTAACTTCTTTGAATAAAATTTAACTTTTTATATCTTGTTCTATATACAAACGCCATTAATCCACTGACATATTCCCCAAGGGTAAGGTGTGTGATGGTGGTACATTAATTGGATGGATTATATGAAATTGATATACCAATGACATCTGTAAACATGTAATTATCATTTAGTCAATTTATCTCAAGCCTTAATTGTGGATGCTATACTCGGTCATGGTTAAAGGATAACCCCAGTACTTCTACCTCCATCCCAAATTCTGATATATGGTCTTAGAAATGCATGATCCTACTAGTTGGGGAATTAATTTAATCATTATGAATCAATTGTATTTATTTATTACCCTTTATATTTTATATTTATAATTGTCAAATTATTACCAAAGATCATAATTTCCAATGTTCATATTGACCAATGGTCAGGTCATGTTTAGATACTAATGTCCACATTCAATTTATACCCTATATATACTTCATTATTCCTATACCTCAATTTTCATTAACTTTCATAAAATGGTTCTAAAATTCCTTTGATAAATTATATAATATTTCTAACCCTTCTATTATTTTTAATGTTATTTTTACGAGGGTGTTCTTTATTTGAGAATTAAATCCTATGGATTTTACCATAGTACATTCATCTTTCATTTTTGTTTATCTCCCTATATTTTTTTTATTTTTTTAAAGTTATTATTAATTTAAAATTTGAAAAGTTATTATGAACTGTAAAATCCTATCTATGTGCTTTTTTTATAAATGATAATAAAATAGTCATTTTCAAAATTTGAGTTATTTTATTAAGTATAATTTTGGGTTCTTACATTCTCACCCACATAATAAATTTCAACCAAATTTTTTTTCCTACTCAAAAATATATTTTCATATTTCTATATAATCATTTTATCTAAACCCCAGGTTGAATCCTTGAACCTTTTATTTCTCCACAATATATTCATGAGTCATGTTATCATCTTCCTCCACACATGTTCCATTTTTCAAAATTCACGATTGTTTCTTATCTGTATGATAGTTTAGATTGCAATTACATTCCACTTCTGTTTGTATATGTTTTGGATCTAAAATAAATATTATTACCAAGGACATGTGGAAGCCATCATGGACATTAGTTATATTTTTAGGTAGTTCTACCTAATTGGAAACTACATCAACACTTTCTAGAATCCCAAATGGTCTAGTGCATATAGGACTCAGTTTCCCCTTAATTAAAAATATCATGAGCCCTTTCCAGGGTGTTATTTTTTGTAATACATGATCTTGAATATGAAACTATAAATTAATCCATTTGTTGTTAACATAACACAATTGTTGACTCTCTAAATCCATGATTTGTTTATAGATTTTAGGTTTTTTATTCCTAGTGTCATTCACAATTTCATGTCCAAATAGTTCTTCTTCTCCAACATAATCCTTGGATTTTATAGTTGTACACATCTTCTTATAGACTTATTCATAATGTTCCATTTGAATGATCATGTGAAAGCTGTTTTTATAGTATAATTCAAAATGTGAAAGATGTTTGTCACAAATCCGATGATAATCATGTTAATTATCTCGTTAAAAGTCTTCAAATTTTTTAATACTATTATCAGAATATCCATCTTTTGAGGATTATAAGATAAACTAGGGTTTAATTTTTTATTCATATTGTTATGAATGATCCTACAAAATATAGTAGTAAATAATAGACAATGTTCTAAAACAATTATTAGTGGAATCTCATTTAGTCTCCCAAATTTTTAAATATACAAATGAGCAAGGTTATCAGTGGTTAAATACTAATTTTTGGTTATAAAAAAAATTAAAAATGTGTTAATATATAAAAAATTACCCATTTAGCGTTATTTCACATTGATATATTAGGAGGGATAGTAAAATATTCCATAGTTTTATAGTCCCATATCCATACATGTATGGGTAGTGGTTACAAAAACACAATTTTGAAGTTGTTGCTTCACCTTAACCTAATGAAATACCAAACGTTTTATAGTATAGTCAATAATATGACATTTTATGTTATTCCACTAGTAGTGATCTCATATATCTTTCTCATTTTTGTTCCTCTGAGATGTATAGAGAATGATGATATATATTTTCCAACCATCATATCTTTATTTTACTCTATATTAATTGGTATTAATATCATTGTACTGATCCCCAACACTCCCTATAGATAAAAATTGAACTCATAAATCTTATAAATTTTCACATTTTCAGTATTCTCTTAATTTCAAGCACTTTTCATACATTAATATTGAATATTTATATAAAATTTTTCATTATATAACATAACGACTCATACCAGAATCATTTATGTCTATAGACTTGGGAAAAATTGATACACAAACTAAAGATTCATTATTGAACTACATCATATCACAATAAATTATTTATAACTTGATACATTCTTATACATACCATACATTGTACCATAATTCGTGACCCGGTGAATTGAAACATAATGAAGGTTGAGATCAGATGATCATTAATTGTAAACAAGGGATATATCAATATAACATGATCATGTGGGTATATAATATGAGAATATAATTTTAAATCCAAATCATGTGTACAATAGATCATAAAAATAATTCATAGAAAAATTCATGGTAGTTCATAAGACATAAATCATTATGGAATCTGAGAACACGGGACAATATATAATAACATTGGAATAAAAAACATTGATTTTTTCGTACTCATAGGTTAAAAAATATAATGTATGGGCTACCCACCAAGATATTCAATACGAGTTTGGCTTGGGTTAACCACCTGTGCACCTACTTTGGGAATGAGATATCCATTTTTGTACCCTATTTTAGACATGGTATATCCACCTACGAACCCTCTTCTAGGCTTGGGATAACCTCTCGTCTACCCTCATTCCGGCTTGGGATAACCACCCATGTACTTTTTGAGATCAATGAATACTAACCATTACCCAATTCTGTTGAGGGAGACATAGGTCCCACCTGTCATGTAATCAATAAATTGAAATTACAAAATATCATAAAAAAATAATCATATCATAAACCATAGAATTAAAATGTATTTTTTAAGCATTTCATCATAGAATAACCCATATAAAGGAAGTTGGTTTCGCAATCATCTCAGCAAATAATCATCGCATAACTCATGAAAAATGATTTTTTTCATAGAAATATATTTATTATCGTCATAAACCATACATATAATTAATAACGATTTCATAACTGGATCACATAAATAGTAAAACATAAGCTACACCAATGGTTTTCATCATTGAAGAATAATAAATCAATAAAAAACCCATTAAAATTTTCATGATAAAAACATTCTTTTCATTTTTAAAACACATATTTCAAATTTAAAAAATTTTAAAATTTTAATGAAAAAAAAATCAATGAAATTAAACATATAATTTTTTTAACATAATATTTAAATCAATAATAATTTTTTGTAGTAAAAAACATATTTCATGTCATACTCATTAAAATGAATATTCCATTCAATTTTTTGTTCGAAATTCAATAAATAATTGTTCATAATATTATATGAAGATTCCTTTTGAACCATTTTCTATAAATTCATTCATGGGTAAATAAATTTTAAAACAAATAAATTTAATAGTGAATACATAATTTAAAATATATTTATAAATCATGTACATGGAAGAAAATGGGTTTTCAAGTGAGGAGAAAATTTGATTATTTTTTTTGTAAAACATTAATTTGGAATATTGAATAAATAAAAAGCGGAAAATGAAATTAATATTTTTTAATTATATAATTTTATGATAATATGATAAATTTTTTTTAATGAGAGATATATCACAACATTTTACCCTCAAAAACTTAATCTTAAACAATCATGAAAAAACAATGTGGTTGAAACATAAAATCCTTACCACTTCAATAATCATTGAATTCATAATCCTACTAAAATAAATAAAAATATATATTGAAATATATCTCACCATAAAATTTATATTAATAATCATAAAATAAATTCTGAGAAGTATATACTACACACAAAATAAATAGATATTGAATATGTCTTGTATCCCAAAAAAATAAATGTGAGACGAAGATCCCTTAAAAACAATTTGAATCCAATTAATCATAATACCCATTAAATAAAAAATTAAAATGAAACTATAATATCATGAAAATAATTAGATTATTTATATATAATTTCAATGGTATAGTATATAAGACACACAAAATATATGAGTGGTGAATATGGAATATGTCTCCTAGAAATAAAAGAGATACTAGAATTGCCATACCTTATATATAAAATTCCATCATATAAGTACAATAATAAAATATAATAAATATATTCTTATTAAACATATATTCTATAACAAAAATAAATATTTCATATCATATATCATTTACTTACAACCATTTATTTACTTTTTATTAAAAAAAATTCTATTAAAATCATATTTTGGGTTATAAAAGCATTTTATTCCATGTATGTCTGGATTTGGTATTTTCAGTCAATTTACATTGATCAATGGTTATATAATATATATTATTTCAAAAATTATATAAATGTAATATATTTTATATATTTATTTATTTGAAGTAATTAGTAAAATTTAGATATATAAAATTAATTACATCGTTCTTTTAGATGGTAGGTCATAGGTATGCATGAATTTTGATTCCATTTTATCGATGGATGGGAAGAAATGAAGGAAAATAATATATGAAATTTATAGATTCATTATGATGTCATATATATAAAATTTATTAAATAAATTTATCCTTATTACCATTCCTGTAGATCCTAAGTGAAAAATGAATCACGTCACATTGTGAGGTGGTAGTCCATCATACACATGATAGACATTACTGTATTCTAATGTAATAAATTTAAGATGTTATATGTAATATTAAAATTCTAAAAGAATAAATATATTATAAATATCATATAACAATGTTAACTTTGTAATTTTATCTAGTCGTGAGAGGTGATGATAGAAAATTAACTACATCGGTTCGTGTGGTGGTAGTTCGTCGTACACTGAATCAACTGTTTACTTTCCCACTTAATGTAATAGAGAATGGATTTTGGTAATTAAATTAATTTAATAAAATATAATTATATTATATATTCTAATTATATTATTTCATAATTGTTATATTTTTTTAAGGGGTTATATTATGAAATAACTTTAAAACACATTGTTTTGGACTATACATTTTTTTTCAGATAACCCATTTGGTTTTACTCATAAAGCCTTCATAAGACATTTATAAAACAAATAAATCCTATAGTATTTGGGTATGTAAATAAATAATTTATTTTTGTGAAGATTTTCTGAAAGAATATTATTTTATAATTGAAGTGGAGAAGATAGGGGGTCTCTTTTTTATGTAGGTGAAAGAACTCAATAAGAATTTTTGAAAAAAACCCTATGCCCATATTATAAATATCTCACAAGGTTAAAAGTGCATCATAAATAATAAATTTATGTCATAGGCTCAAAATATGAAAATAAAATGGTATTTTTACAATTTTCTGTCTAATTTTAACCCACTCCCATTTAGATTCACCCTCTAGATACCCATTTCAACCTTAACCGTGGTAATTAACTTTTACTTTGATTATTATTCATTTTTTCCAAAAAAAATAAGTTTAAGATAATACATAATATTAGTTATGATGATTCAAAATATTTAGTCTCTTTTAACAAATTAAATTCAAAGAGGTGGGAAAATATAATTTAAATTCAAACTCATAGACGGGATGAAAACATTGTTTTCCAATGAGAAAAAATTCTTAAGTATATAATGTTTTAATATCAAAATTAAAAATGTAATTGATTAAAATTAATTAAATTAGATTAATAAATTTATAATTGCACTTATTTTAATTATAATACCATCCTAAAATTAAATGTATCTTTTAAATTATTGAACCAAAATGGAAATATTTAACAAAAAACATTTTATCACTAATTGAATAATTAATCTTTGCATTAAATTATCAAAAATTAACTAAAAGATTATTTTTACATATATATTTAGTACATGAATTTTATTTTTTCAAATATATTTTATAAAATTTAAGAAATGCTCTTATAATTGGATAAAAATACAATTAAAACATTATTTTTCTGAAAATTTTATTTTTGAAACATATAAATATTTTAATAAAAGTTAGGTACTTTTATATCAATATGATTTATTTATATAAAACGATTATAAATGATTTTTGATATGTTTTTTTCTATTAATACAACCATGTTTTACAAAAATATTTTAATGGTCAGTTTTAAATAATAATATCAATCCTATATTTTTGTTCATTAAAACTCATAGTTATGTATAACCCAAATTATTAGATAAATTAAATTATTTAAAAAAATATTTCGTAAAAACTCCAGGTATTAAATTGAACCCCAAAAAAATAATTTATCCATCTAAATTCATTACTTGTAAATTAAAAAATGAGGATACTTCTACCTCATCACATTAAAATGCCCCCACAAATATAGTATAAATTAGTGGTTTCTCCAAAAAAAAATATTCATGTGACTTGTATTATTTTACATAAATATCTTTCTAGGATCTTAAATCACAAAAATATATTCCTCATAAGAAATATATTTCTTCATTCGTTTTACCTTTTATTTTAGTACATTCTAATGGTATGGTATATAATTCCTTATGAGGGATGCATGGAACACATCATAAACTTGAGAGTGGTTTGGTGGAAGCTCCACGTGATATGATTTCACCCTAATAAAATCATAAATTTCAATTTTACTGATATATCTTGGGCTATGTTTTACCATCGATCCAAATTTCATTACAATATTCCGTGGAGTAATCCATAGGAACACTTTTTCACCCCCATTAAATTCTAGATCACGCTGGTGATTACCAGCATAACGTTTCTACCAAATTTATGTGATCCATATGTGCATTCTAATGGCTCTAAGATTCTCCACCATTTCCTCAACTATATTTGGTTTTAATAGCTTTATTTCTTTAAAATTTTTCTAAAACTTTCGATTTTTACACTTCCTTTAATAGAGGGATTCATAAGGATCCATCAGAAATTTTTTGGGTAATGTATTATTGTAAAAAATTAAACTATACGAAATTTTTGACATTGAAACCATTGAAATACATAGAACAATATCTCATAATATACTATAGGGTTTTAATAGTTCTCTTAGACTAACCATCTATTTGAGGATGATACATAATGCTATAACATCTCCCTATATCCAAAAACTATTGTACACCTCACTATAACTTTGAGGTAAACCTCAGATCCCAATCGGATATAAGAAAATGTTTTACTCTATACAACCTTAACAAATACTTATTGTATGTCCTGGTAAGATATTCCAGTGAAAAAACATTTCTAATCATGATGAAGTGGGTGGACTTTGTGAGGCGATCAACTAAAACCCATATAGTCTTTTCCCATTAATATTTTTAGTGATTCTGAGGACAAAATTTATGGTGTGGTTTTCCCTTTTACAATCAGTCATGGCTAATTATTATAAAATCCCATTAGAATTTTGTCCCCCAACCTTAACATACTTATATAACAAGAACAGATATATATATCCTAAAATTTATCTCTTCATTCTATCTCACCATAAACAATATTTCAAATATTTACATATTATTTTACATCTAGTATGAATATATACTGAATAAATACAAGCATTTTCTAAAAGTTCATTATTCAAATATAGAATATATGGAACACACACATGATTTTTTAACATTATCATTCACTCACAATCAAGGATAAACTATGGAAAAGCATTCACCATCTTCTGCTTCTATACATATTCTTTTGTGCCTCTTTAATCTTCATAAGGATATATGTTTGAACACCTATTTCATAAAGATAATATTTACCCCTTACATTAATATTTTTTGTTCAATCCATTTATAATCCATAAATATTGGATCTATTATGATCCTCATCATGGATAAGAAATCCAAATCATTTCAACTCAAAGGGTCAACCACCTTGTTTGCTTCCACAGTGTGGTAATGTATTGATTAATAATAATCCTAAATTAGCTCCAATAAACTTATATATTCTACATTTAACTCTTTATATGTGAATATATAATTTAAACATTTTTTATTAGTATATGTTTCACACATTTAACTATAAATATAATTTCCCCATATTTGTAATGTAAAAATTTACTATAGATAATGCCAAATGAATAGTTGGGTAATTGTTTTCCAGATACCTTAATATTAATGAGGCATAAGTTATCCCCATATCATTCTACATGATAATTCATATCAATAACTTATTTTAATCATCACTATAGATTAAAAAAATCTATCCATTGTAGGGTAATGTTAGCACATTTGGGCTGACAAAACATTCTTTCATTTACATAAAATTTTCCTCACATATTTTTATCTAAAATAACATTAAACCCTTCATAGTTAACATTGTGACTGGATTATATAATTATGATAATTTCTCCAAAAACCATCGATATCATCCATCCAGGCCAAGAAAACGTCATATTTCAGTCATATTGGTTAGTCTGGTCAAAGATTCAGTAGAATCCTTCCTTGATGGATTTACTGATATACACTCTCTTGAGATTATATAACTTTAATATGAAACCTTTTGTATCCAAAAATCACATGTAGAATATTTTTCATACTGTTACTCCTTCCTTATAATAATTAATAAAATTCTAAAGTAATCTTTATGATATTCCTTACTCTTTGAATAAATAATAAGTCTTTCTATAAAGACTACCAAAAACTGATCAGGGTAATATCTAATGAACGGATTCATTACATCTATCAAGATATAAGGGGAATTAGTAAGACAAAATAGAATCATGTTATACTCATAGTGTAGATATCTTGTATAGAATGTTTTCATTATTATATCCCCCTTATTGACCCTCAATCGATGATATCTTTAATTAAGTTAAATATTGAAAATTTATTGAGCACTACAATGATGACCAAACAAGTCATCAATATGGGGTAGAAGATACTTTTTCATAATTTTGATGTTGTTCAGTTAGTGATAATGAATGCATAATCACATAAATCCACCTTTCTACATAACAAAAAGATCATGTGTGTCCCATGGAGAAACCTTATTTACAATTAATCCCTTGTAAAGAATCTATTGGAGTTGCTTCTTTAATTCATACAACTCAATAAGATGCACTCTATAGGGATTCTTTGAAATAGGGGTATCTTTGTGTATGAGTTATATTGAAAAAAAATATCAATATTCAGAAGAAGACTGGGAAACTAAATTGGAAAAAATATCAACATATTATCATATAATAGTAATTTTATCAATTAATGTTTTATCACCAACAATATAAGATAAAATCTAATTTTGAATTGTAATCAATACCATTAAAATGGATGTGATCTCCATGAGAAGTTCCAATCACACATATAGAAAATCATAGGTTTTTTGGAATACGAAATTCTATATACCATTCTCAAAAATTGATGAGGTTTTTATTTAGATATAGTCAATCCATTTCTAAGAAAACATAAAATTCATTAAAAGGGAGAATAATGAGGTTTTTAGGAAGAACATTCCCACAAACATTAATAAAAAGGATTATAGGCTTCACATGAAATAATCCAAACATTATAGGATTTCATTACTAAATCAACATATAATCATAGGGATATAGTTTTGATATATTAATAAAATTATTATGATATAAAATAATAGAGAGATCTATGGTCATGTAATATATTTTCAGTTCTAGAATGGATGATAGGTATACCTTTCCCCACCACTTCATCATAACCCTCAACAAAAATAGTGATCTCAAGAGACTTCCATTTGTTTCATTGCTTAAGAGGTTTTTTCAATTACCACTAACATTAAACATAATATTATAGAACTGGTTAGCATAATTCCTATACTCCATTCGTTTGAAACACTGGAGTAATGAAAATACATTCTATGGATCATTCTATCTATTAACATCATTGGCTATCTTATTCACTCAAATTGGAATTCATCTACTCAATGACAATTCTTTCCACACATAAAACATTCAGTTCTCTCCTTTCAATAATTTCCCCTATGTTTCCTTCCACACTTCATGTTTAATGGTTATATTATATTCTATTCTATAAGGTTTTTAGATATTCTGTTGAATTCCATTTATCTTTTCTTATAAAAACCATGCAATAGATGGGTAAACCAAATAATCATTTCCACTTTTATGACACGTAGAATGAATTCTTCATAGCTACCATAGTCCATTATTACAAATTACTTTAGAAAAACCTGTTTTATGACACTAATTAATCGATCAAAATTACTTTCAATTTCAATTATAATACTATAGGGATAAATCACGTGTCATGTAAACATTTCTAAATAGGTACAAATAGATTCATCAACCTTATATTTTAGCTCAAGGAATTCCATATCCATTTTATTATAGAGAATAGAAGAAAATATATTAATGTATAATACGATATTAAACTCATCTCACTCACTGTATTTGATTTCATCCTATTTTATCAAATTATTGATAAGAATCCATCATTGATCTACTTCCCCTTCTGAACTATAGATAGCCAAATTGAATTTTTCATGCTGTAAATAGTGAATAATTGAAAATATCATTTTAGTTGTGCTGATCCATTTCTAAGAAACCAGTGGATCAGTATAACAACTAAATGATGGTGTACACTCCCTCATAAAAGACACATCTGATGCCCTAAAAATCTAATGTAAGAACCTTGTATTTGATATTGTGTATGAAACACGACACCAATCATGTATGGTAATATAACATCTGGATACCTTATAAAATATTTACTACTTGTAATATATTATATATATTTCAAATCATACAACACTGAGTTATCATGTGTTACACGCAACAAGGATCTTCTTCGATGGCTTGCGTTACACACAAGATCGAGTTTTATTGAACAGTTATATACTCTTAAAATATAATGATATATAAAGTATCGGTTAAATTATTAGTTATTAACATTAATAACTAACTTATTAAAATTATGGTTTACAAAAATAAATAATGTATTAATTGGTTAAAAATTAAATATAAATTAATATAATTAGAAAATGAATATAGGGTGAATATTTTTATAGAAAACTATTTTTATGCTCTAAAAGTTTTTTATTCTAATGGATAAAATTATTTATAATTAGTGTGTGACATTAATTTAATATTTATTATATAATACATATATATTTTTTAATAGTTATCTATTCGGATTGATATACATAATTAAAAAACAAACTCTATCTTTCACAAAAAAAATTATTTTTTTATAAAGGAAATTTTACAGCATTTTTATAGAGAACCCATTAAAAATATTAATTTTTACTATTTAATTTATTAAATATTTCAAAATAAATATCATTTTTGAAACAGAAACATCAAAATGAGGTTAGTGTTAATTTTTGATATTTTCCTGAAACATTTCATTTTTAAATGAATATTTCAAAATACTAAATTTTAGATCAAAAATCTTTTTTCATATAATTGATTTACAATAATAAATTATAATTTTCATTGGTTTTAAAATTCAATTAGATAATATTTTTATAAATAAATAAAATTATATCATTGGAATCAATTTCACATTGAAATTAATTATAAAAACATTGCAAAATTCCAGACATTTCAACTTTAAAAACTAGCATTGTCGTCCCGCTTGCAGGAGGAATTTAAAATTATGTTTTTAAAATTATATGATTGGAATTTGAAAAAATTTATTCCATATATGGAATCTATATAATATGTAATATATAATTATAAGTAATATTTTTTCCAAAAAAAATTAGGTGACAGTTATTGAAATTAATTCCAATTACTATGGTAATATTAAGTTACAAATGGACTAAACCATTAATGTAAGGTACAAAATGACCTATACACTTGTAAAAAACCCTTTGTACAACCATAATTAGACCAATAACCTTATATTATTTATTTTTTAATTGGTCTTGAAGATTTTTTTTTTCTAAAATGAGGATACACCTAACTTGTTTTCAAAAATGCCAAGTAAGCACCTTTCCTCCCTTATAAAAGGCCATCACCTCCCCCCATTATTCACATCTCTCCAAAAACATAGGTTTGTAAAATATATTCCAATATAGATTCTAAAACACCCATTGATATTTAAGTCTTTATTTTGATATAAATCTTTCTAATGAACCCTTTTTGTATAAACCCGAAGAAGTTACCGATTTAATAGGTAACACCTTCTCTTAAGAAATTTGGTTTTATTTCCATCCTCTAACTTTTCATTTATTATTATTATATTACTATATAAAAACACCATTATACTAAATATAATATTATTAAATTATGATAACACCATTATATGATATTTATTATATCTCTATACTTCTTTAATCATTTTATAGTATATAACTTTAATAGTTTACATTTTTCATTAATATGATAACATTTTTCGGAAAGTGTGGACGACTTCCCCCTCAAAGAGTTGTGATTCATTCACAAAATACATGTAATGTATAAAATATGACTATAATAAAAATATATGGGACATAAAAAATCTATATATGATACTCATGACATAGTTACATTTCTAGATATATACATATATAATTTTTTGTTACACTTTCTCACACATAAAAAGTGATAACGTCGTTCATGGATATATTGACTACCACCTCCTCAACACGATGTGATTTATTTTGCATCAAAAATATTAAATATATAAGTATATATGATTATGTTGTAATTTATTTATGATACAATAATCATTAAGGAAAGATGGTGTAACTTACCTTCTTTCCATAAAGATTTTTGAAAAATGGAAATGTTACCCCTGTGTAAGTACATTCTACTATCTTCATGATTGGATCATTGGTTCATTTTTCGTAACCATATTTAATGATTGATTTTAAAAGTATAATTGAAATATAAATATGATTATTATTTCATGATTATTATTCAGTATATGTTTTATAATTACGCCAATTGACCATAGTTGACACCCCCATGTGGTTTCTGACACATCAAATGAATTTGTTCAAAACACCCAATGTAAATGTAATTGATTAAGTAGTTGTATATAACAAAGTAATATGTTAATTATAGGTAATAATAAACATGAAAAAGGTTCTCCAGAAAGTATACAATTAACATATTTTTATTATATAGTAATTTAATCTATTTCCACCCAAAACCAAACTCAAGGTAAGGTATTATCACCTAAATTTTTTACATCCATGAAATAAATGTTGTGTTCCCCATTTACATTATTTATGGAATGTATCTGTTAACCCTTTTATTATATAATATCATTAATAACATTATCTTCATGGTATTTTAAAATTTCATTTATTTCTATTCCTTCACGAGAATTATGATTTAAATTGTTTCAATGTGGTGTGGGACACTATTGAATGTTTAATGATTATATTCCTCAATAATAAATTTAATTATATTTCAATGGTACATCCATTTGATAAAATTTTATGAAAATTTATCAACAAAATCTTCAATTTTTTCAACACTGGTTATTCATGAACAATTTCATGTATTAGTACCATTTTAACATTTTTTAATACTCAAAATTTTTTCAAAAATGTTTTTAAAAAAACTAACGTTATTTCTCTCTTTAGTCTGAGAACCTATTTTCTTATAAAAACCACATTTTATTAAAATGATTAAAATTTTATTATAAAATTATTTTCTAAAGAAATATTTAAACATTTTCACTTTTAATAATGTTTTTATTTGAATGTTCATGTCACATTCCTAAAAAGGATTTTTCATCCATTTTTAAATTTAAAAAAATGTTCTTTAACCTCAAACACTAAGTATAAATTCACTTTCCATAATTTCATTGAAGCTCCGTTTTCATGTAAAAGTTGTTAACTTTGAATGAAATTTTATCATAAGTTTTATTTAAGTAAATTTTACGTTAGAAAATGATATTTTCCACAATAATGTTTTAAAATGTTATTTATATATTATTTCTATTCATCATCAACAAAAAACCTTTATTTTTATTGAAATTTGGATTTTCTGTCTTGATACATTCCTTATTATTCCTCTAAATGTTTTATTATTGATTTTAAAAAGGGAATTATACACATTCACTTCCTTAAATCATTTTCTTGTTCGCTTGAAATATTTAATCTCCTATGATCATCGAAAAATTAATTTACCATAACTTTCCATTTCATTTTCCATGGATATTACTATTTATTAAACTATATACCATTTTATATACGGTGTCTACATTGAATGCATTTGATTTTTAGGAGAAATATTGATAAATTAATATTCATTATTCAATATGGATATTTGATTCAAAATCTTGTTTATTATTTAAATAAATTTCTTGATAGGAATAATGATTTGGACATGGAATGATGGGTGTAGAAATGAATTGTTATAGATCCTTAATGCATCGATTGGTTCTCATGATACAAATAAGTTGCAAAAAATAAACAAGTTTCTATCTATTCTATTAAGTTGTCCAGAGGATGGGTCTTCCCAATAGAGGTTTTCATTTTCCTGAGACATGACATCCAATTATTAAGCATTGAATTCATTTTGATTAATTATTATTCATCCATGATATTTTAATTTGATATATTTATGGATAGATCTCATTTTTTGTTATTTAGATGTCATGTGTTTCAGTTTCATACCATTCCATATTTATTTTTCCTTGTCTTTTTATTTGAATGGCATGTGTTTCCAGTTATTACCTTTCTATATTTTTTATTCACTTCTATTCAGTTTATTGATCAGATGGAATGGGTGTTCAATTATTTACCTTTCAATATTGACTATTCACATTGATTCTTTATTTCATATTTTATTTTTTACCCATACTGAGCTTTTGATCTCACTCTTATTTTGTTTCTTTCTCTAGAAATCCATGAACCATACAGTGAAATATATAAAGGGGTTTACAAGATTAAATAAAGTTATCCTTGAAGTTATTTATCAAGAAATAAGAAAATGAAATACTATAATTAGTGTATTAATTTATAAAAAATTTATCATATATTTATATATATATATATATATTTTACAAAGACTAATATTCTCTCGGTACATTAGGATTTTATTTTTTTAATCATGCCAATGTAATAGTAGCAGAACCTGGATGTAGGCCTTCTAGGGTTGGGTCACATTAGTTGGTATCAAAGAAAGTTTAGTAGCAACCTTGGGAACTAGATTTATGAAAAAATTGGTTAGAGAACATAAACCTAAGGTAGAAAATGACAATATTTATTGAAGAACATCCTAGAATATTTTATGTTCGTGATTATGTGGATATTCATAGAAATATAACCAAATATATATACTAAATGTGGATGTGGATCTGGCATAAATGAACCAAAGAGTATTAACTCGTCAAGTTGTCTTTGGTCTTACTTATCATAGCTAGGTACATGACAATAGGCCTTACTTCACACCACATTTTACACTCTTAGGGGATACGTTTAGGATAATTCACATGTTCTTAACAAAAAAATATAATGTATTTTAATATATAATGCTAATGAAGGACATAGATTAAACCTATTTTGTTTTAAAATAAATATATGGTGTAATTATTTAGAAATTCTATAGATCCAATTATGGATATACCCTAGACCAAGGAAGGACCTTTGTGAAAATAAATGGATGAAGTATTTATATATTGAGGCTATATTGAAAACCTTTATTAAATAGTTATTTGTTGATTAATATTATTTCAAGGATGTCCATCATATTTATTTTTAAAATTATATTAATTATGTTCTAGAAAAGGGAAACATTTATCATAGGTGAAAATCAGTCAAATCTGGCAAGCCCACATGTCTTTATCCCCTAACTAAAGTACAAAAAAGGTTTCACCCCAACCACTGACCTACGCAATGTCTTGGTTAAATTTTTGTTGTTTTTAGTTAAAATTTTGGTTGAAAAAATGTTAATGTGAACCTGTAATATCAAATTAAAGTATTAAGTATTAATCTATTAACCATATTGGTTTTGGAAGATAGTTAAGTACATACAGTTAGACTTTCCAGTCTATTATAGGCTTTACAATCCTTTAAATGTTACTTTTAGTGCTCCAAGCATTAGAAAAATTCATTATTGTTAATTAATTTCGAGGAGTAATGGGATACATTAGAATTTGATCGAATAAAAACCAAAATTTAGTATTTTTGATATGAAATTTAAACATATAAAGTGAGTAAAATATCCTTACACCCTATGGCATTAAATAAATATCCCAATATTAGAAAAATGGATTAGAAATAAAAAGATTTCATAATACCTTAATTTATGTTCAACCGTTGGTCTTCTAAATCATATTATAAGTATTGTTTTTAGGACCAAAATATTATATTGACCATTCAATTGTTTTTTATTGATGACCTCATTCACTCGCTATAAATATTTACATTTTTCCTCCATGTATGTATCTATAATATCAACTAATGTTCTATATCTTAGAGACCTAGTTACATGGTATTCCATGTGACCTTTGTACTTCCCATTCTCTCTTTTATAGAAGATGACTTTTAAAACATTATACGAATGTTTGATTTTAAAAATTGGAAATATAAATTAATCTTTCACCATGATCGAGTTTAAATTTAGAGTACAAAATTTAAATAATATGGGGAGAATTTTCTGCCTCAAAAATATAAAGTAAGAACCATGTATTCGATAATGTGTATGACACAAGACACCAAGAATATAAGGTAATATAATATCCCGATACAATATAAATAATTTACTATATATAATACATTCTATATATTTCAATGCATTCCACACTGTGTTATCTTGAATTACATCCAAGAATGATGTTCTTGGATTTCTTGCGTTACATGCAAGGCCGAGTTTTTTCAAACAATAATATATTATTAAAATATAATGTGATATAAACAAGACATTAAATTAGTTGTTATGAATTGTAATAAATACTTGTGATTTTTTTGGTTTATAAAAATATATAATAATTTAATTGGCTACATATTTCTTATAAATGAATATAAGAATCAATGGAGTATCATTGGAATATTTTTATAGAAATATATTTTTATGCTAAAAATGTTTTTTTATGTTAATATATTAAATTAATTTAAATTATTGAGTGATTTTATTTTAATATATATATATATATATATTATATTCAATAAAATATTTTTTATATTCATCTTTTGTGTTTGATAGACACAAGATAATACAAACACTATCTTACACAAAAAACTATATTTTTATGAATGCAATTTTACCATATTTTATTGGAGAACCCATTATAAATATTAGTTTTTATTTTTTAATTGATTTAATATGTCAAAAAAACTTCATATTAAAAAAAATAGGTCTGGGTGAATTTATTATATTTTTCTGAAACATTAAATTTTTAATGAATAGTTAAAAATTCTGCATTTTAGTTCAAAATATATTTTTCCTCTAATTTATTTATATGGTTAAATTATAATTTATTTGGTTTTAATGTATATTTAGATAATATTTTTAGCAATTAATATAATTTATGTCATTTTAATCCTTTTCTCTATGAAATTAATTATAAAAACATATCAATCTTTCAGATGTTATAACATTAAAAACCTACATTGTTGTCCCTCCTATAGGATGAATTATAAATTAATATCCTCCACATATATTATTGGAAGTTGGAAAAATTTATTCTATATTTTTAATCCACAAAATATATAATTTTAAACAATACCATATTCGTTTTTGACTAAAAATATTAGTGAATGTAATTAAATTAAATTACAATTATTAAGGTAAAATTAAGCATAATAAAGAACTAATCCATTAATTTATGGTAACAAATGACATAGAAAATTTCCCAAAACCCATATTCTAGACATGATTCGTCCATTAACATTCAATTATTGAGTATTGTTTCATTTTTAATACATTTTATAATGAAAAACGTGGGTACACCTAACTTGTTTTCAAAAATACAATGTGGACCATTTTCCACCATTATAATAAGCCTCCACATCTCCTCATTCTTCACACCTCTAAAACCACATAGGATACAACAATATCTACCCATATAGAATTCATAAATCCCTCCTCAATACCTCTAATCCTTTATTTATTCAAAAATACTTCCAAGGAATCCATTGGGTATAAACCAAATGAAGATAATTTATTAAGAGGTAACGTCATGCCTCATGATTTTTAGTTTTATTTTATTTATCCAATCCTCATCTATTATTATTATATTATTTTAAAATAAAACAAGTATACTCAACATAATTGGATGTTATTATGTTATTTTTTTGACCTAAACATACACAAAGTTCCATATAATGCGTAAAGTAAATACTATGTCTATGTTCGGCGAACTACTCCCTCACGAAAATGTGATTGTTCATTTTTCCTTTACCAACTTTCATTAATGGCCATAGTGATGGATACACTGTTTTTATATGATATATATATATTTATTTTTTTTATTTATACTTCTTTAATCCTTTTATAACAAATACTTTTAATATTTTTTATTTTTCATTAATACAAAAACATCATTTGAAGAAGTGTGAACTACTACCCTGCAATGCAATGTGATTCATTCCCACGATACATGGAATGTATAAAAGATGATTATAATAAAAAAATGTTTATTAAAAAACTTTTATATTATATTAATGAAAAACTTACTTTTCTATAATATATATATATATATATATCATTTTTTATTACTCATCCACACACTTAAAAAGTGATAACGTCGTTTGTGGACATGTTGATTATCGCCTCCTCGACACGTTATGATTATTTTTACATAACAATAATTCTATATATAGGTATATATTATTAAATAATATTTTATATATGATATAATTTTCATTCTATAAAGATATGGTGTTACTTACCTTTTTTCAATAATGATCATTAAAAATTTTGAACGTTACTCATGCGTATGTACGACACACTGTCTCCCTGATTTTAATGTTGGTTCATTTTTCATAAACATATTTAGTTATAATTTAGAAATTATAATTTATTTATAAATTTTATAATTATAAAATTATTATTTTTCTTGAGATGTTATATAATGACTCCCTTGGACCATAGTTGACCTACCCATATTTTTTTTGACACATAAACTGAATTTCTTCAAAACACCCAATGTAAACATAATTGATTAAGTAAATGTATATGACATAGTAATAAGTTAATTAAAAGTGATTATAAAAATAAATAATTTTCTCAATAAAATATAAAATTAACCTATGTTTATTATATGGGATCTTAAAGGATGTTTACTCAAAAGGAAACTCAATGTATGGGATTCTCATCTCTCTTTTTACATTTGTGAGATAAATGAAATCTACACCACTAACATCATTTGTGTCATATATATACTATCCCATTTATAATATTATATCATTAATCATTTTTTATTCAAGGTATTTAGATATATCATGTAATTTTATTATTAAATGGGCATTCTGAATAGAAATGATTCAATGTGGTAAGGGACACTTTGGAATTCGAAAGATTATTTCCCTCAACAATGACATTAATGATCATTCAATGGTATATCCATTCGAGGAAATTATATAATCTTTGTTCAATAGAATATTTAATTTTTTCTCTTATGTTTATTCATTGACATTATTCAAATATTATTACAATTTCCTACTCTTTGGTACTCAAAATATTTTAGAAATATTTTTTAAGAAAAACTAACTTTATTTATTTCTTTAGTTGGAGAACCTGTTTTCTTTTGAAGACAATTTTTTATTAAAAGGTTTTGAAAATTTGTTTTAAAATAATTTCCTAATGTTACATTGACCATTTTTTATTTTACCATTATTTTCAAAAGAATATTCATGTCTCTTTCCACACAAGGCATTTTCAATCATTTTTACCGTGAAACAAAATGTTCTTTTACCTCATACGTCAAGTATGGATTTAATTTTTGACATTTAAATAAAGCTTAATTATCATGTATAAAAGGATTATTTTTAAAGAAAATGTTTTCAAAATTGATTTTAAAAGAAAATATTTTTCAAATTGTTTTTCAAAACAGAAGGATATTTTCCTCAAGAATGTTTTTGAAATATTTTTTTATAGTAATTCAATTCATCAACAACAACAAAACTGTATTTTTACTCCACATGGGATTTTCTGTATTAAAAACATCGTAATTATTCGTCTGTATAGCCTATTATTTATTTTACCAAGGGTAGAATTCATATACATTATTTAATTCATTTTTATCCTGCTTAAAAGATTCAATCTCCCAGGATCATCAATCATTGAATTTCCCCTAATTATTAATTTCTTTTTTTATGGATGTGAAAATTTCCTAAATTGTATACAATTTTAAATATGGGGACCAATTTGATAGTATGTTATTATTTCAGGAAATATTGATGATTCCTTTTTTATTAAATATTGGTGTTTGATAAATAATAATTTTTATTAATTAAATAGATTCCTTGTTATGAATAATTATCTGGACATGAAATGATTGTTAGAGCCTGGAAATTAAATAGCTCCTCAATGCATCGATAGGTTCCCATAAGGAAAATATGTTCTATAATTAAATAGGATTCTATCTATAGTTCTAAAATGTTTAGAGGGTTGATCTTGAGAGTAGAGGTTTTCATGTTCCTGAGACATAACATCCAATAACTATGTATTTCCTTTATTTTGATTCATTATTATTCTTACATGAGATTTTTCATCGATATAATTATGGATACATTTCATTTTTAGTTATTTAAAAAGAACATGTTTCAGTTTCTTACCTTTAAATA
This sequence comes from Viscum album, assembly GCA_963277665.1. Lineage (NCBI taxonomy): Eukaryota > Viridiplantae > Streptophyta > Magnoliopsida > Santalales > Viscaceae > Viscum > Viscum album. Next base: position 470,848,771 of record OY728141.1, on the reverse strand, counting down.
TTTATTTTACCTTATCCAGTTATTTTTTTAATGTGTTTCAAGTTATTATATTGTTCTATTTTTTATGTAATCCAATTCATTTAATTGATTACATGGAATGTGTGTTCAGTTATTTACCATTCCATGTTTACTATTCTCATTGATGCATTATTTCTTGCACTATATTTTACCCCTAATAATCGGTTTGGCTCACTGTTATTATGTTTCCTTTCCTAGGAATCCTTGAAGCATAATATGAAACTTATAAAGGGAATTACTAGATTGAATAAAGTTATCCTCGAAGTTATTAATTTATAAATAAGTAAATATCATTTTTTATTTTTTGTACTCATTTGTAATAAAAGAATCATTTATATATCTAGTTTACCTAGACTAATAAACACCCAATACTTTGGGATTTGATTCCTTGTAATCATGTTAGTATAACAATAGAAGACACCAACTTTTGGACTCTTGGGGTTAGGTCTCTAAAACTCAATCAAATATTGTTCCATATATTACTTGTTTGTAAGTTCACCATTATTCAAAACTTGAGAAATTTGTGTGAGCATAGAAATAACATTTTACATTCCACATAACATAACATTTAGTTACTCGGAATGATAATCATTTCATTTTAATGGTACTTAAAATTAAGATGGTTCTTTTGGGTTCTAACCATTGACTAAAACCAAAATGTATAGTGTAAGTAACAATAATCATAGTGGAGAACCACATAACCATAAATAATTTCTTATAATATGTATAAATCAGGATACATATTATTTAATATTTAAACCATATGTTTAACCTAGGATATTTCCTGCTATTATTCATATCATTCATGATGGTTAATAAGTATTTTTTGAATTTCTAAATCACATCCGCCTGGAGTGTTAAACCAGTTATGTAGTAAGGCTCATTATCGTGCACCAAGTTAAAATTGAGTCCCACTCATTTTTTCAATTTATGAGTTATTTCCCATAGGAGTAACAATTATAAAGTCACATCAAATTGCAGTATCTATACAGTAATAAATTTTTTCAGAAACCACTCACTATATCCTTCACAAATATTATGGGATATTTTCCTATACATAGACTTATCCTTATGCTTCTAACTAATGTCTTCCCTTCAGAGTTTAATTTTTTAAACATAAACGTCACCCTACTGCCAAATATAAATACTCAAACATTTCATATATATAAAAATATTACATCTTTATAAAGAATTACTAATTACATAACATAACAGTTGACACCAAAATCGTTTAGGTCAAGTACCTTTGGAAACATTGATACATAATTATATAGTTAATAGTAAGAATAAATCATCTCACTCTAAATTATTAACAACTATAACCCTTATTTGAAATTTCATACATAATACCATTCATTATAAACTATATAATTGAAATATAAGAATGGGTGAGCTCAGATTCTGAGTATAGGAAAACAAGGAAGATATCAGCATAATGTGAGAAAAAAGGTATGATAATTTGAGAATAACATTTGAAAACCATACCCAATAAATCATATATCATAAAATTGTGTCAAGTAAAAAATAAATTATTTTCAAAATAAAATAATCAAAATATAATCAAAGAACATGATCCATGAGAGAATAACATTAGTATATGACATAGATTTATGTCATATAAATAATCATAGAAACACTTATACTAAGTATACTCACCAAGAGATGTTCATAACATGTTAGGTTTGGGATAAGCTCCCATCAGCCTAAATTAGTATTGGGATAAACTCCCACGAACTCTTTTTAGGCTTGGTATAGCCTTCTTTTTTACCACTTTTGGGCTTGGGATAAACTCTAGTGTACCCTAATTTGGTCACTGGATAGCGACTCATATAACATTTGAGCTCATATGACATTAATCTTTACCCAATTCTTTAGTGAGAGATATAGGTCATACCCATCAAATAATCCATAAGGTTTTGTGCTATAATATCAAGGGACATTGATCATATCATAACCCAAATAATTAAATGAATTTCAATAAAATTTCACCATTACATTAGACATAGAATGAAAATGGGCTTCATAATCTCATCAAATCATCATTGAATAACCTGCAGAAAAGGAATGTGGTCCATAAAAATATTATCATAATAATCATAAAACTTCTATAGAATAAATATGTATGATGAAATGGAATCAATACCTAGTAATACATAATCAAAACTAAGGGTTATTATTTTTTAGGAATAGGAATTCCATAAAAATTTCATTAAAACTTATTAGGGAACGTATACCTTCCATTTCAAACTAAATTATTTAAAATAAATAAAAATATCCAATATTAAATATAAAATTTTCTTTTAAAGTAACCCAAGAAAAATATAACTGGATATTAAAATCATTGATTTTTCATGGTGTTGGAAAATAATGTTCTTATCATATACATTAAAACTACGATTCCATTGACATTTACTGTACAAATTCTAGAGATGCTTTTCTAGAAAATGACAATAATATATATTTCAAACCATTTCCATAGAATAGAAACATGGGTAAAAATTTCATTAGACTGTTATTTTAAAACATAGAACACATTCTTTACAACATTTTTAGAAAACATCAACATGGAAGAAAAAGCGTTTTTGACCAAAGAGGGAAACAAATTCAGTTTTACCCTAAAAGCATTATTTAATAATATTGAATCCATAAAGAGAGTAATAATAAGATAAAAAATAAATTTTAGTAAATAACTAATGGATACAAAAATATATGATTTTCATGGGAGATAGATCCTAATATATCATCATCATAATCTTAATGATAAACAATCCCAACAAACATTGTGATTGTAAGATAAAACACTTACCACTTCTGTAGACATTGAATTCCTAATCCTCATGAAATAATGAAAAAAATAACAACATTTAAATAAATTCCAATTTTATAATAATAATCATAAAAAACATTCATTCATTGTAGATACACCAAAAAGTGGAAACAAGTGTGGAATATGGCTTGTGTCTCACAAAATTAAAAGTGAGATGAAGATCCCTTACAACTTTGAAAAATAATTGAATAATAATCCAAAATAAACTATAAGAACCAATGAAACAATAATTATCATGAAAATAATAATAATAATGATATAATATGTCAAAGGGGAAGTATATACACCGCAAAAAATAAATGATTGGTGAATACAACATATGTCTCTCAAAAATAAATGAGAGACTATAAATATCATTCCTTATGTATCAACTTCCATCATACACATTCAAAAATATTGTATAATAAAAATAGTTTTGTTATGCATATATTACATTACAATACTCATAAATATCATACCATATATGATCTAATAATATGATATTATTTCCCATTTATTAACAATTTCATTGTTAAAATCACTTTTCGGGTAACAGATACTTCATTTTCCATGTAGGTTTTTTTAATATTATTGATCCATTTACATATATTATGGTTAAATAATGTATATAATCTTAAAAATAAATAAAATTTCTTATATTTTTTTATATATGTACATATAGTAATAAATAATACATGGATATACAAAATTAATTAAACCATTCATATGGATGGTAGGCCTTGCGCATGCATGAACGTGGTTTCCATATTTCAGTGTATGAAAGTAAATAATTTAAGTAATATATCAACTTGAAAATTAATTATTATTATTATTATTATTATATATAATATATTCAATAAATTAATCCCTATGAACTTCTATGTAATTAATAATTGAAAAATCTATCCCATCACTTCGCTAGGCGGTTGTCTGTCTTACATATGTCCTATGTTATTATATTCCCAAAAAATATAAAGTAAGAAGAAATATGTGAAATTATAATTAAATAACTATGATTATGTCATATTTATTATATAAATATATTAAATATATCATTATATTCTATTGTGTGAGGCAGTGATGTAAAATGAACTACATCTGTTCGTGAGGCGTCATTCATCCATACACACACTCATTGATTTCCTTTCTCAGTTGATGGAAGAGAAGACATATGAAGATAATACCATTAACATAATACAATTAATTTACCTGGAATAATTATTTTATTATATAACCATGGTTAAATAATATTTTTATGGGTTATAAAATGAAATAAAATGAAAATGCATATTTAAGGACTATATCTCTTCTTTGGAGAATCCCTTTATCATTACACTTAAACTCTTATTAAGTGTGATTTATAATCAAAATAAAGACCATATGACATTGTTAGGGAATTAAAGAAGATGTTTTGGTATGAATTGTTTGAAACAAATGGTTTTTGTAAGGTAAAAAGGATAGATATAGGGTTCTCTTTTATATGTGAGGGAAATAAAACAGCTGTAATTTTTTGAAAATAAAAAAGTATACCCTTGTTTTAAACAAAAAAAACGGATAAAAAATCGGTTTTTTTAAATTATATTATATAAGGTCAACATATTAAAATAAATTTTATTTTAATATTTTCCTTGATAATTTTAACCCTTATCATTTTAGTTTAACTCCCAGGTAAAATTCTTTTAACCTTAACCATAGTCATTAATTTTTATTGTTTTTACTGTTAATTTTGACCAAAAATGAACTTGAACATTTTATATAATATTAACTATGACTATTAAAAATATTGAATCATTTTTTCCAAATTTCATTCATAATGGTTGAAAATTCAAATTTAAAATTAAAGCCGCAAACGTGACGAAAACTGGTTTTCCAAAGAGACAATATTCATATGTAGGTATATTTTTAATATAAAAATTAAATATATAATTAATTAAAATGAAAATTAATGGATTAATAAATAAATTATTTAAATAATTTATCTTTTATTACTATATTAAACTAATATTTACCTTGTAATGTCTTTAAATGAAAAATAAATTTTTAATAAAAATAGAATTTTTTTACAATTGGTTGAAATATTATTCATTATAGAAAATTATTATAAATTCACTCAAACATAATTTTTAATTTTTGATTTACAAAATAAATTTAATTTTGTCAAATAAATTTTTTAATATTAGAAAGAATTACTTTAATAATTTTTTTACGAAAATCTAAAAATTAAATTTTTTTGAGAAAATTAAATTATTGAAACATATTAATATTTTAATATAAATTAAGTAATTTTTTATCAATAAATATTATTTATATAAAACCATTATACATAATTTTTAATATTTGATCATTATAATTCATACCCAAATTTTAAACGATATTTTTATTACATTCATTTTTAAATAATAATATTAACATAATATTCCGGTTTGTTAAAACATGATGTTGCATGTAACATAAGATATCGAAGAAATTAATTATTTGGGAAACATCATAAAAAGTTAGAGTTTTATACTTATTTTGTAAGAGAGGATATTTTTTCATTCTTGCTCTTCTCTATTAATAATTGTTATAAAATTATTTGCGATAGGAATAATGATTTCCCTAACCTTATGATTTCCATGTCTATATTTAAATATTCAAGGATTAATGAATATCCTTCAATTCTCATCATCTCAAGACATCATATTTCTTTCCTACTCAATAGATTTGTAATTTTTTTACATCTCTAGGGTAATAATTGATAGAATAATCAATTTCATTGAGAATTTCCAGCCATCTCCGTTGTCTCACGTTCAGTTATCTTTGGATGAATATACACTTCATATTCTATTGGGTGGTGTATATATAGAATTCTAGCCAGAACGATAGTGTATTCATATCATTAATGAAATGATAACCAAATATAACTCTATATCATGGGTAGTATAATTCTTTTAATTATATCGGAATGGCTTGAAGGCCTTCATTTTTTATTATTTTTCATAATCCACCTTTCAAGAGGTGAGGTGGAACCCTTAAAAGGGCGGAAGGCTTATAGATAATTAAAAGACCTGTATGTCTTAGAGGGAATCACCCAGACAAGACAACATGTAACTTCTCCTCCCCATCATATGTCATGATATCCACACACCACCTTCATAGGGTTGGTCGGCTAGTTTCCCTATGCAAAGCTGCACAGGCCTGGTACCGATGGCAAAGCCATACCCTCTTATTCTTCCAAATCTAGTTGGCTCTCCTCTAGTGGATGCACCTGCCCTGAATCCTCATCTGAAGGCTATTTACTTGTAGTCAAACTGATATTAGTTCATTTAACAACTTTAATGCATAGTAAATCACTTTTTAATTTTTTATGAGTACACTAAAAAGTCCCTTCAAGGGCGCATCACTATAAATGAACATTAAATCCCCATTATATTGTAAATATATAAAGAGTTCACTAACCAACCACTTATTAAATTATTAGGAGCATTATTCACAATCATTTTAATACATAAACTTATGTCCCTTTCAAGATAACTTTTTTAATATATTATAATTTTGTAAAATGTTTTCCAAAATACTTCTATAGTATCCTACTAGACCAAAGAAACTATGAATCATACTTTTTTGTTAAAGGATGTGGTCACTCCTCTACATCTATAGTCTTTTTTGGAACCACTGATATTAATTTTTTGAAATATTGTGTTCCATTAATGAACATTTTGTGACTAGAAGTCACAAATAATAAATTTAACAAAAACCATATCCTTCACTATAGTTAATTATATGACCCTTATATTGTCCTATTACTCCTAATGACTTTTGAAATATATTTAAATGTCTTCAATAAAGTCCACCATAAATATATCTTGGATATCCCTAAATATAACATTAATAAAATACATATGGTGGATATATTTGTTCTTCTAAAGGGAATAAAAAACTCAAAATTTCTATATCTTCTCAATAAGTTAGTCCATAGGATATTTCCTTTTAGAACACTAGCAAGATTATACCTCAATCTGAGGACAATATTTTAGAATAATTGAGCCCCATGAATCTAGTGAAAAGAATAATTAATCCTTGGAAAATTATATTTTCCACTATGATCCCATTATGTTGTCTAAAATAAATCTACATCTGTAATGATCTATCATTCCATATTACATAGAGAACATGCACACCCTAAAGATACACAATTGTCCAAATAAAACCCTTATCCAAAGGATTGTTATATTTCTTCTTGAATTCCTATAACTCCCCATATTCCATTATATATAGGGTATTTTATATTATATTGGATATAGGTATGAGTTCAATTGAAAACTCAACGTATTTTTTGTTGGAGTCCCAAATAACTCATTAGAAGATACGTAAATGTATTCCTGGAGTATGATCCCAGACATCGTGGAGGTGTTTCATTGTTTAGGATTGGTTTTAATCTATTTTTGGTTATCTAAATTTTTCTAAGGATTATGAGTGTCATCTATGTGTATTCCGGGGGTTTGGGACACAAAAGGATTGAAAATGGGACTAACCAATGAAAGTCACATAGTTGGAACACTGTTAAGTATACCCTTTAAGGGGGAGGCCAAACTATAAGAATAAGGATAAAACCATTATCCATGGATGGTGCATGGTTTTTAAAACCATTTGTAATTCCTAAGTAACTATGAAACATTTAATCCCATTAGTATAGATGGGCACACAGATTTCATATTGTGAGGCCAAACAGTGCGGCTGACTAAAAAGTGGGAATTTCCAAAACAAATTCCCCTTGGAATTTTTAGATTAATTCCATATTTCTCCCACATTTCTACCCCATATCAAACCTATGGAAAAACCATATATACCCATGCATACCAAGGGTGGTTCTCCTTTGATTATTGTTCATTTGGTTCACCATCATTTATAGATCGATGATCCAGGTATGTCAAACACTCCCCTTGGTTGTCTATTCCAAATTAGGGTTTTCAATTTCTCTCATCTCCTTCTGAAGCTCTAAAAACCAATTTTTTTAGTGTAATATTTGTTGGGGAATAATATGGATTTTATATCCATATATAAAGCTTAAATTAGGAGTTCTTTCATCATTGGATTCGATGTAGGTGGTAAGTTATCTCCCATAATATTGATGTAGATTTGGGCATGTGTGTTTTGTAATCGGGTCCATCTTATTTTGAATTTGGTTCCCTTGTAGAGATTTAGTAAAATTGTTGTCAAAATTATAAATTTAACCCCTTAAAATACCCATGGGATTAATGAAGGATAATAAAAAAATATTTAAGTCCAACCATGGGGTGAACCGACATTCCTGCACCCAGAAAATGGTAAATTTAAGTATATAGTTGAAATGTGATAACGTAGAGCCATTGTTGAAAATGATATTCTATTTTGAAGAGGATAAAATATAATATTGATAATTATGAATAGGTTTTAATAATGTAATCAGGGGTTTTATGTCATGTAATGAAAATGGGTTAAATGGGTTATAGTGAGGTTGTGTTGAATGGATTACAGAATAAGTTAAAATGACTAAAATTATTAGTTTATATAAATATGATGAATATGATAAATTGGCTTTAATAAGGGAATTGATAAATATGTTAAATGTTTTTTCATAAGGGAATTTATGAATATGTTAAATGGGTTAATTTAATGGAATTTATTGAATATGCCTAAGGGGTAGGGGTATGAAAATGGGAACTAGGATAAATGGGTTATGTGATGTAAATAATAAATGTGTTAATGGGTTATGACATAATATTAATTCCCCTATTGTATTTTTTGGATTGTTTTCAATGTGAATTGTGTTTAATGTTATTTGTTTGGTATGCATGGTAAATGGATATATATATATATATATAATCATGTTTACATTGCATGGAAGAGTGGGGTTCTAACTTGAGGTTCTAAACCCCTGAGTCGAGTTATAATGAGGCTCAAAATCCACCCCAAAATACATAGATTAGGGAAGGAGATATGGGATATATTTCCTTAGTGGTTTCATTTGATGAGACTATATAGACTGAGGCTCTAGGGTATGTGTGATTTTTTTGATATTTAATTATTTATTCCTAGTGAGATAGAAACCATGATTTATTCCATTATGCATGATAAATTTACTGGATTAGGTCGTGGTGTAAAGGATGGAAATTCCTAAATATTGTATATGTAGTGGAAAGTGAACTGATTTATTGATAAAATAATACGTGATAAAAATGGAAATAATGAGATAAATGGTTAAAGAGGATATTTTTATCTAATGGAACCCAAATTTACATTCGTTTACCTTATCATTTTTTTCTTATTTTCATGAACTATCTATTTAGACTATATATTTTTTAGACATATTTGGTGGTGCCCTATTGATTTTTTATCACATCCCACTCAGGTGTCGTTGGGTACCCTGGTAGATTTCATACTTCCATGTCAGGACAAGGGAAATGTCTCTATGTTAGGGTGTTGAGTCGGGCTTGGGATGTGCATGGATGGGGTCCCCGACATGGATCGTGGACCATTTTTGGATGCATGTGTTGGTATTTATTTTGGTTTTTTTCTTCAATTTTGGAATTATTAACATGAAATGTCATATTTATTGTATTGTTTGTCATTTGGGCCCAATTTTTGGATATACTATATTATGAATGTTCATTGGTTGTTGAATGTTTTTTTGACTCTTTAATTTTTCATCTATTTTGGATTCTTATGGTAAAGAGGGTATTATATCCCCAAGTGACTTATTAGACCCTCTCTTCTAGTCGGAATCATATAACATACTAGTAGTAATTCTTTAGTTAATGTCAAGACTCGACTACGAGAACAATTTAGTCGATCATAGGTTATTAAAATTAGAAGGTATTATCAAAGTGCCTCTTTTCAGTGGTATTGTTATTTGGGATGCTATACTGGAGGTTAGGAGGTGTCTTCCCTTGGTAATGAGCTCATCCATGTGAGTAGAAAACCCATGTACAATTGAAAAACTATAGGAAAAATCACGTATACCCACCTTTGGAACCATGGGTATAGCCATCAAAACAATAGGTATATGTTATTCCAATGGTTCCATAAACCATGGGCTATCTAGGCATCAGAATAGAGCTATACCCACGATTTTGTAGAAATTGTGGTATAGCCTTAGATATTTCCATAATACCCAGGATTTCATTTAAACTAGGGGCATATATATATACCCATGATTTGAAAAATTGTGGCTATAGATTATCACTAAAGAAAAAATATACCCACGGTTATTGAACTGTGGGTATAGATACATGACCTGTAAAAAAATACAACCTTCTATCACTGGGTTTCAACATCCATCCATGAGAGCATTAAGGGAGATAGGATTTTTTTTCTGAAAGGGGTATCAAGATAATATTTTTCCGTGGTTGAAAATATAGGATTTTAAGGGAAATAAAACCTGAAGAAGTTCATATATCTATATGTAGATATTCATAGAAGTGTGGCTATAGATTTTTAAAGTTATTCTTTGAACAAAGGAAGGATTCTATTATGATTGTTTCTAGTGTCGCATTACTTACAATATGTGAAACTCATGCTTAGAGAGCCCAATAATATACATGAATGCAATAGGAGTATTTTCTAGAATCGTAAAGGGATCAGTGGTGGGTTCGGTATATATATATAATTTTATCAATCCAGTCAATAGATTTTTAATTGAGAATTTAAAAGACGATTACATGATAAAATCTAAATGAAAAACTAATTTTATATGGAGCCATATTATTTTTCAACCCATGAGTTCCATATATGATTTATTATAAATAATGTGAGGGTATAGAACATCAAGTTCCATATCATTAGTGCGTGAATTCTGGATGTTATGGAAGAAGAATTTACAATACAAGAAAAATATTTAAAAACAACCTACCTACGTTTCAAACAATGATGGCCTTGAAAAATTTCAGGGTATAACAATTAAGAAACAATATGATGGTGATTCAAACAAATATGTTCCAAATCATCTATTAAATCCATAAAATCATAAAAAATCACTGTAATAGTGTTTATTAATCTAATTCAGTTTATTGCAATAGGTATATCTCAAAATTGTGTTTTTAGAGCATGATGACAAATGATTCATGTGAGGAAGAAACAAATACTTATTTTTTTTCAAAGAGACATGCATGGGAGGTTCAACTTTTTTTGGATGTGACTAGAATCTTCTCCTGTCTGCAGCATCCAGGTTCCTTTTCATATGAGGTAGAGGTTCCCCTTAAAACTCCTGAAATATGGCCAACTCTGTTAATTAATTATAGTTTCCCAGACAACCGCAATCCCTTATGGATATAGAATTCGGACGATATACAACTTTAAGTACACCAGAACACACATGAATAAAAACTATATCACTCCACATATTCAAATGATATTCTCATCATTTCAGAATTAGGACTCTTACCCCAAAAAAATCATGCTTGATTTATAAAACATTTTATGAATTAAATACTCATAAATTTTATATAAATTATTTTCATTCATTCCATTATCTATAGAATTCATGTCATTAAAAATTTTTATGTAACATAATAGTAAAAGACCACGATAGTTAAGGAATTAAATTACATTGTATGGTCAATTAACTATATGAGAGCAAGATGTTATATAATAATGGGTTTGCATCTCAGAATAATCCAAAATTGAACACTACTTTCCCATGGTATTAGAAAATCCAATTGATAATTTTTTTTATAATGAGGCTATCTATTTATATGGATTATATTATAATAAAAATAATATTTATAGGAATTATATTTTACCTAAATACACTTAAAATTTTAAAAGTTGGTGGAAACAGTTCAAAAATGTTTACCTAGGACATATTCAAAGGATAAAACTGCTTCTGCTTTATGGTCTGGATGTGGGTGTGCCCAAACATGGAAGAGATGAATGGGAACATATTTTATGTCTCCCTCCATCACCTTTTGAGATTTATACTTCAAAAATATTTGGGAAAGGGTTAGAACCATCTTTTTTTCTCCCATACCCACATTATAAAAGATATATTCCTAAATATAATAGGCATCCATCCATCTATTTCTATATGATTAACAAGGATTAAAAAGACAACTAATTAATTACCAGAAAATAATATAATAACATTAATAGAATTCACTAACAATTTATTTGTTATGGATAATTCTAAAGAAAATGAAATGAAATCATGGGCCAATTAAGTGTTGATCTCAAAACCACTAAGATTTTAATAGGAGTTGAAGAAGCCTCAATGAAATATAATAAATTCTCCTCTAGTGTTTCTCTATTTTTATATGAGCCTAGTTAAGACTTTCTCTTTCCTTCCATAGAATACATACTTTCAATTTTAAATTTATTGTTTTTTGTTGAAATTAAAATCAACTCACCTACATCAAATTATCATGTATCCCATAATTTCTTCAATGTCTTTTTGAAAGTATAAATATATCTAGAATAAATGTGAGTCATAGACATGGGCATGAACCCAATACATTTCCCAATTGGCCTAATATCATTTCATGACATCAATATAATCGAAATGATTCAATTTAGAATATCCAAACCAGAACTTACGTATAATAAATCAAGAAAAAAAATTATATCATCATCATAATTGTATTTAAAAATTTAATAATAGTATATCATCATCATAATGGTCCAACAGTTGATGTGATTCACTATATGATTTAAATCAAAAAAAATTATATGTTGTACTGGGGGAAAAGTATTTACTTTAAATATTCATGAAACATGGTTACATATAAATTTACTTGGGGAATATCGTGCAGTTGTGAACACTACTTCTCAAAATACACATTAGATGTATCTGAGTGCTACTCACACATGTGAAGTCAATGCCTTCCCTTATCATATATGAGGTTGATCCCATAGAAGACCAATAAAATCCATTGCATAATATTTCCTTCATCTGACATGAATAAACATATATTGTTTTAATTCCAATTCTAATTTGAAAATGAAAAAAAAATAATACAAAAAAGAAGAACACATGCTCCAAAATATTCCAGAATAATACAAGAATATGACACTTTAAATCAAACAAAAATTATAATAATAAACCTCACAAAATCAGATATTGTTTATTAGTATCCAATTGTGAACAAAAATTCAATGAAAATTGACAAAAAAATTAAAAATCAAGAATAAATCCTCATTACATCAGTAAGATTCGGAGGACACCTAAAAATATAAATCCAAAACTAAGGAATGTGTATGAAAATTAGTCTCCATTATATGACACTTCATAAAAACTATTTTAAAACATATTGTTTCTCTATTATACGACTTATTTATGTACATTTATTCTATTATTAAATTGTTAATAGAACCTTACCCTTTTGAAAAGGATAAAACATGTAAATGAGTTACTATTATTTCTTTGGCCTTTGAAAAACACAATGACATGACCAAAATGAATTCTAATTTCAATGAACAATATCCACAAACTCATCAATTAATTTGGAAAAAATTAATTTTCATCACATTGTTTAACTAAAAAAGATTCATAAATTTTACAATGAAACTAAATTTTAAATAGTATGTACAATCATAAAATCTAAATAAAAAAATAATATTTAGTATGAACGTAAATTACAAATACTTCTTAATCACACAAATATTTCATTGTGGTGTTCAAAATATAAATGAAATTCAATATAGATATCCACTATAATTCATATTTTGACAAATTAAATATATAAACATGTGGAATACATTGTAAAAAATCATTAAATTTTAATATTATATAGTAAACCAAATGATTAATGTAATAAAATTAATATAATTTATTTACACATTATATGTAATGGTAATAATATATCAATATTGAAATTTGAATAATACATTAATTAATATAATTAAAAAAATGATACATTCAACACACTAAATGTGTAAATCAATTTTAACCAAATAAAAAATTGACAAATATTTTTCAGAGAAGAATGAATGAATACCAATATAATAAGATGTGCATGGGATAACTCATATGTAAAACAAACAAATCCACCAATTGAATGTGTAGTATTTTTATGTGGAATATATATTTTACCACAATTTATTGAATGAAAAAATTTTAGTTAAATTAAAATCATATATGTATCTAGAATAAGACTTGAATATAATTCTATTCAATCATGGCTTAAATAAATAATCTATTCATCCTCATGGAGCTCTTGGTCCCACTATTTCTAAATCAAAGACAGCTTGCAATAATTTTTTTTCAATTTTAAATAAATCATACAATTTTAAATAATAACAGTCTATTGTCATTATGTTTATAAATTTCAATATATAATTTATACTATATAGAATGGTTACATCACTTTTAGGATAATTTTCATCATAAGTTATTCACTCAAAATTCATGGCATATAATTTTAAAATCCTAATATAAATTTAAAATATAGTTTTAACAACGAACATTTTTTTCAATCCTAGAAAGAAAATAATACCTCCTAATTTCATATAACATTGTTAATAATGTAGAAAATTATGATAATGGGGTGATATTAGGATGAAACTAAAAAAATATAGGATATATACTGATTTACCAAAGAATTATTTTGGAAAATGAGGCTTATCTAGTGATGGAGATGATACAAACCTCTTTTCCTTTAGCTGTGAATTCCAAAATAATCCCGAGGAGTAACTAAGAGAATGATGATATTCTCTAGAAACAAGGATCAATTATAGAATCTATGAACCTCAAACCCCTAGGTTTTTTCCAAAAAAACCATGAAACTAGAGAGAGGAAAACTCTATTAAATTTAAGAATTAAAGAAGATGAAATATTACCTCGAAGTTCCATCCAATAATCCTTAAGAAATTTGGGAGAAATGGTCATAGGGGAGAGACCCAATATATGGGGTTGTCAGGTGGGGTTTTTAGTCTTGGTGGGTCTTGTGAGTGACTGGAGAGGATAAGGGGGCTAGGGGATTTCATTGGAGGAGAAGGATCCGAGAGGGGAGGTGGTACTTCATTGGTGGAGAGAGATCAGAGTGGGGAAAGGTTGGACAAAACTGGAGGAGAGGGGGCCAAGTGTCACCAGATGATAGGGAGTCGAGAGGTGGTAGGGGTAGGAATGTAGAGGCTGGGATGTTGAGGTAGTGGATGAGGTTGAGAGGCCATGTTCAGGGAGGGGAGGAGAGGGTTCGCATAGGGGGCACTCTATTGAGATGAAAATTTATGGGGGAAGCCCGATGAAGGGTGAAATTGGGGAAATATATACCCATGTTTTTAACAAACCTATAGGTACAAACCATAAAATACCACCTATACCCATGTTTTTTAAACCATGGATATATTTTTTCAGGGATAGAACAATTTTACACTATTGGAAGCCCATTTATCAAAGGTGGGAATTTTTCTTCATGATATTTTCTATTATAGTTCAATGATATTTCACCATTGGGCGATGCACTTGTTGTGTGATGTGGTTGTTTTATGATATTTTTCTCATGGATAGAATGGCACAAGGTTTTTCATTCATGAATAATTATAGGTACCAAGTTATATAGGTTTCATGAGTCATTTTAGGCACACATGGGATGGGTGTGTGGTTCATGAAAGGGTAGGATTCATTTTAACTCCTCGAAAATTAGAAGAATATGGTATCTAATAAAGAAAAGGAAAATCGATAAATGAAAAAATGTAAATGAATGGTTAAAAGAGTAGCGTGCTTAAAGAAACATTATAAATGTGTTACCAGTTTTGGTTTTGATAAATAATAAAATTTTAATGGTGACTAGAAGATAAATATTCATGTCATGATAGTAAAAATGGTTAAAGAGTTATGATTAATGAAATTTATGAATGAGTTAAAATATTAGTTATAATATGTTTCAAAATGGGATATGTTCCCAAAGGGGAAATATATGCTTTGTGAAAGTGGAAGTGGTTTTGAAATTAGTTATTAATTAATGACTTGTATATATGTTAGTCGACTCACCTCTTGTTCACTATGACAGGTTGTAGGGATGGATGAGTATAGTATTGGAAATGCGAACTCCTCCTTTGGGATAGTGTATGTGGAGTGCATTTTTTATTGTAAATAGTGTATTATTTATTGTGGTCTTAACCAATCAGACTCCCCTTGAGATTTTTGTTGACAAAAATGTTTTGAAATATGTTTTTGAATGAGTATTGTGTTTTATAATGTTGGGTAAATATATCATTCTAAAGTCAGAGCCTTGGGTTTCCAAAATGGGGATGTTAATTTTAAAAAATATGTAATAATAGATCTTTTGTAGATGACTGGTGTGGAGTATTCATAGTTTTTTTATCTGAACATTTTTATTGGTGGTTTGGTTAGTAAGAGTTCCCAAGTATGATAACTAGATTATACATTGGGATACATTGATAAATTTCGATGTGTGGATAAATGGTTGTTTTAATTTTTTTTAAAGAGTTACGACCTTGAGTATTTTTAATCAATAGTAAGGGGTGTTTATTTGTGGGTGTGGTGTCCCATGTGAGTTTAGACCTTGTGAGTCGTGTTTTGGACCCTAGAGTGGGGGTATTGGATCCCGGTCTCGGGGTATGTGTGTGATTATGTTTGGTGTACATGGAATATAGAGAGGGTCTAGTGACTTGTTTCCCTTACCATAGTTGGGAAGCTAATATCATTAATACCTTAAGAAGAACCAATGAGGGTAGTTGGCCATTTTTTCAATGATCTTGGGTGCATTAGAATATGATTGTGGTTTTTTATTTGGAAATGTGTAGATGGGTCTATAGGTCTATGTGATATGTCCAATGGGTTTTTAGGATGCAACTCGAGTTGTGATGATGAGTTGAAAGTCTCGGAAAAATCTAGGGTGACCTTCTGGAATGCTATTATAGTGTTTTTCGTGCCTCAGAATATGAATCATGGGAGATTCGTCAAATTTAGAATCAATAAATAATGAGTACTGTAATGTTTTAGAAGGTGGTATGGTTCTTCCCTATATCATTCATTAGGGTACCTAAGTGCCTGTGGTTGGTGTAAGTTTGTTTTGGAAGGATTGTATCATTTGGATATCTAACCCTTCTATTGGGAGGATGATTGGTGGAAGTCTCATTGTTGATTTTGGGTGGATGTGACAATGGTGATTGAAGGGTGGTTAGAATCCTCGTTTTGAAGGTGATTCCCAATTTTAGGGTGGTTATGTGGTTGTTCTAGGCTCTTGAAGTGATTTCTTCTATGATCAATTGATGGATTAAGTGTGTGGTCATAGGATGGTGCAATGCCTTGAGGGATCTAATTATGTCTTTATGGGGTCACTCGCTGGTAAGGATTGAGTCTATTCGGGATCTAAGAACAAGTGACTAGGGAAAAAAGCATGGAATACTCTATGAAACCAATGTGGTATGCATGCCTATGCGTGAGATTGTAGGTTTTTCTAGGTACCATGGTCCATTTTGTTTTGATTTTTAGCTACCAGGGTCATGCTGGAGGACTCCAATGGTGTGGGGTAGTAGTTCCAAAGGAAATGTTGGGTCACGACTCTTTGGTGGATGGTCATGGAGTGGTGGTGAGTCATAGCTGACAACTACACCTGAGCAGTGGTGGATAAGTGCTTATGAAATGTGTATGGGAAGGGAATCCTAAAAATCATGGTACGTCATGGTGTTCCATATTAAGAGGTGGCATCAGTGTTAGATATGTTGTAGTGGTTTTCTTCAACAACTTCTTAGCATAATTTTATACAGTTACGATCATGCCAACATCTTGACAACATCTTGGGTACGCTGAAAATGCTTTGGCTTTATTCTAAGAGATATGAATGTTTTTGGGATGGATATAGTACATAAAAGAGTTTTCACTCATGGAAATGTATATGTGGAGTTATATGGTGGGATTTACACCACAAAATGTTTGCATATGAAGTCCTCGGGGTGGACTGGGTGTTTACTCACACTGTAAGTGCCATTCTTAGAAGCGGGGAACTGGTTTCGATTGATGTTTATTCTATTTTCCAAGGAAAATTTGGATGTCCATGTCCATTTTTTGGGATCCATATTATGATCCAATCATGAATATGGGTGGTTGCAAATTCCTTGAGTAATGAAATGGTAACGACACTCTTAAGGTGGGAAGTGAAAATCATGTCCTTGATAGTTGGAGTAGTGTAACAACCAGAGATTTTATAAGATATATTCTTTTTTAATTTCTTTCATATCTTCTGGTGTACGCTACACCAAGGTTATGTTGCGCTATACGCAACACCGTTTTAGCATACAGTATACGCAACACTAATCTTGGATCATGTTACACACAATTTCGTGTTTTTTTATAGTAGTTATTCTACGTAAAATTGAGTATATATATATATATATATATATTCAATGTATTTTGTTATATGCAAAAACAAAAGAGTCGTGCACTACACGCAACCCTGACTTGGCTTGCATTGCACGCAATCGTGGCCTTCCTCGATAGCGTGTGTTGTACGCAATACCGGGTTTTACTAAACAACGATATATTATTATAATATTATTATGAACTAGCCGTTACGAATAGTATTAACTAAATTTTTAATGTTATAACATTATTATTTCATCTTACACATTTTCTATAACATTGTACGAGAACAAAATAAATTTTTCGGGTAAAATAAGTATTTTTCAAAAAAATGCAGTTTTGTCGCCTTTTAATGGCGCACCCACATTAAATCTAGTTTTTGACATGTTTATAAGTTCAATTTGACAAAATAAAATTATTCTTTGGAATCAGGATATAAAAATTTACTTTGGATAAAATTTTCATATTATTCTGATAACTTTTATATTTCAATGATTAGTAAAAACACGCTATATTTTAATTAAAAACAACTTTATTCATCGTAATAATTTATATGGTTAAATTATAATATTGAATTGTTTTAAAGTATAAATAGAATATATTTTTACCATTTAATATAATTTATGTCATTATCATTGATTTTACACTAAATTCATAGGTTAAATCAATTCAATCTTTGGCAATGTTTTAACTTTTAAAACCTATTCGCTTAACAACGGGATTAATTTTAAATTAATTACTGCAAATTCAGTGTTTTGAATTTTGAAAAATCGATTCCATATTTGGAATCAGTTGGTCCAAATTATGTTAATAGGTTACTTTTATTTTTTTTTTATGAATATTAACTACGGTAATTTTTATTTACAGCGGTTAAAGGTAAAAAGGGTAATTCAAGGTTAAAATAATATTATAACAATTCCAAATTACCTTGAAACTTGTCCTAACATTATTGGATGAGTATTGGCCGACCATGGGCATCCGTGGGCCGATTTTGGGACCCCAATGAGCCACTTGGTAGTGAAAATGACAATTTGGATTAATTAATTTAATGTAAAGACAAAAATGACTTTAACAAAAATCATTAAGTAATTAATTTTTATAAGGGGTTATATAAGTTATATTTTAGACTAAAAATATTCTTTGGAAAGATAAAAAGATTCCATACATCATGGTATTTTTTTCATAATTTTTAGACATCAAATGAATTAAATTATTTATGACACAATAATGATGTAGTGTTTACCTCATTAATAAATGATTTAAATAAATAAGATTATAATGATTAAAATATCATCCAAAACCTGTCCAATTCCAATTGGATGATTTTATTTCTAATATGAGTCATCTTATCTTCGAAATTAATGTGTTTTGGACCTCTTGAAACTGAAGATAAGTTTATAATAAAATAATGTTTTCACACTTTCCTAAAGAGCCCCTCCTCTCCCTTATAAAAGGAGACCACTTTTATGAAATTCCTCACACCTATCAAGCCTTTGGGGTTGTCCAAACTCTGCCCAACTAATCAACCTACATCCCCCCCCCTTGAAGCCTTACATTAGGCAGAAGACTCTCCAGGAAGTCCTTTTGGTTCAAACAAAAGGAAGTTACCAAAATTAAAGGTAACAGTTTCTCTTAAGTTGTTTTATTTTATTCTACTTCTCCAACCCCTAAACTCTTTTTAATCCTTTCTTTTCTAACAAAACCAATATCCTAAATATACTAGTATTTTGTTGTGATAATTATTCTAACTACACTTATACACACCTCCATCTAATGGATTAAGAACATAATGTTTCTGTGATGGCAAACTAACGCCTCACGAAATGATGATTGTTCGATTTTCTCCTACCCCCTCTAATGGTGACCATCATGATTTAACTGTATTTATATATAATATATATTATTTTTATGATTTCCTTATGCTTCTTTAATTCCCAATTATATCAATCCTTTACGGTTTCTATAGTCGGTAAATACGATAATCTCATTTGAGGAAGTGCGGACTACCGCCCCCTCAGAGTGATGTGATTCATTAATACCTTATGTGAGATGCATAAAGGATGTGGTTAATGATATTATATATGATATTATACTGTAATTATAATATACCTATGTATCATTACGTTTTAATTCCATTAAAATAAGAAATAGAAATGAAAGTAGCGTTCATGCGTACGTACGGCTTACCGTCTCCATGAACGGTGTGTTTCATTTCATACCTCCATATGTTATGTACTATTATAAATGATTGTATATGCTGGATATATAATGAATTTATATGATATATAAATCATGATTTACATTTTTTAAGTAATTAAATCATGATATATGTAATAATAACATCAAGAACAAGAAGTCCAAACACATACGATAAATAAGATGATTTTACCCAAAACGCAACTTTAACATTAATTTACAAAAGAATGGGTAATATAAAGTCATAAGTGAACCATATATGATATCATAACAATGAATATGATTCTGTAATAAGTCAATGACTTTATTTAAATCATTATATAGTAGTTTTAGATACGTACAATGCATATCAGACATAAGGTAAGGGATAATTTTTCAAATCTCATTTTTATCTAAGATTGCTTATTCGTAAGTATTTGCTGGGGTTATTGCTATCATCCATGTCCATGTTTTATAAAAGTGTATTCATGTATGTTAAAATTCCTTTTTACCCATTCTGACTTTTACCCCATGGTATGGAAGGAATCTTTCTTTTATTTACCTTACATGGTACTTTTTGACTTTTCCGACAAAAGTACGAGAAGAATGTTTTTTTAACGTATACAGCATGAAAGGATTTTTACAGTTTTATAAAGCCTTATTTTCATGAAGCTTCCTTCAAAATATTTCATGAATTTTTTCAAAAAAATATCTTTATTTTAAAATTGCATGACGTTTTGTGAAAAGAAATTGATTTTGAAGAAGAAAGGATATTTTCCTCAGGAATTCATTTCAAGTGTTTTATCAAAACCATTTTTCCATCTAAGATGACATTATTTTATATATATATGTTTCAAGTATAATTTCCCTATGATTTAAATGGTTTCACTTTTCTTATATTGATATATCCATTTGTTTTATATGGATTATGTGAGGATGGGATGATGTTTATGAAACACATTTTATTCTTTGTGTTATGATGAATGTTTAAAGTTTATTTTGTGGCACAAGTAAGAATGATTTCATTATGAGATGGTTGGAACCTATATCTCCCTCCAATACATTGGGTAAATATTTATATCTCATGAGATAGACATGGATGGAACGACATGTTAAACCGGTTCAGTAATACAGGACTGGAATGAGGAGTGAACTCGATTCAGAAAGGGACTTTGTCCACTAAGATGGTTTTGGCAGCAATGCCTTGGCTACTATGGAAATCATATCATGTGCTTAATGTTTTACACAATTACAGGTATTATTCTCATGCTATTTTATCATTCTTAATGTTTCTTTATGATCTATGCCTTACGTACTTCCATGTTTTATGTCATTGCTCAAGCTTTTGATGTTTAAACATTATGTTCATGTTTTAAAGTTCAAATGTATATGGTATGTTTTATTTTTTCCATGATTACCCTTACTGAGCATTTGAGATCACCCTTTTTATGTTTTCTTTTCCCCAGGATATAAAGAAAGGTTTTAGGTAAGAAACAAAGGGGAAGATCTTTATGGGATATGTTGAAGATCTTTCACCACGATTTGGAGATTTTATTCCGAGTATCCAAAGACACTAAACTATTACAGTCCTTGTGTGTCTATTTTTCTTATGTATTAAGTATTCCGCAAAAGTAATGTGTTGTCCATGTACGTCAAGCTTCGGGTCTCTACAGTTGGTATTAGAGGAAAGGTTTAGTCAACCTTTTGAAACTAGGATGCGAAAACGTTAGTGAGATCCCTAGAGATATTTCTAAGGTATGTCTAGGGATGTCCCTAAGGTTAAGTATACGTATAGGTTATAGTCCTAGAATTGCGCTAATGATCTTAGAATTAAATCTAAGATGTTAGATATTGAAGGTACTCCCCCTTTATTATGTTGTTTTCCCTAACATGATTTTTTCCTCCCACAGAATTCTTTTTAAGTTTTAGTCAATGGAGGGAACCAGAAGGAATTCTATTAACATTGAATCTAATGGACAAATTGGTGACTGTGTGCAACGAAATTGCATAATTCCTAGAGAGAAAGATATTGTGATTAAGTCGAATCAGTCATCGCGATATATGATTAATAAGGTGAAATTTAGTGGTATTCCTAAGTCATCAAATAAGAGGAAGATGGAATTTTATGCATGTTTGCATATTGAGGAGCATAAAGAAAGAAAGATTGAGATTTCTAAAGAAGGGAAGAAGAACCTTGAGGAATACCTCAAATAGAGGGGCAGATGTTATCTGTGTGGGGAAAAGGGTCATAGAGTGATAGACTGTTATGGAGTTCAATGTCTTATCTGTGGAGAACATGGGAATTACCCAACTCAATGCCCTGACCTAAGAGGTAACATCTAAATCATGGAAGGAATTATGCCATCACAATCATTGAAGAGGATGGTTTGAAGTGTCTGTGTATTGGTATTCAAAAATAATGTTGTCGAGGTACTTTTATGGTATATTAGAATAACTATATATTGGTCCATTGTGGTTTTCCATAATAATATGGCATTAGTAACCATGGAAAGTGATTGAGATATTTTTGGAAAGAAGGTGATATGCACCTAATGAAGGGGTAAGGGGAAAATGAAATGTTTGACAATATTCATGAGCTCATGATTGATATAGGGACTAAGTGATATCATGGTTTGAGTATATACAATTTTTAGGATTTTGGTATGTGGAAAGTGTTAACTTTTAACTACATTCATGTTTTCACTAAGGTTCAATGGGTATTCATTGTTCAAGAGAATACATGATTAAGGTATTCACATGTTTTTAATTTGACCAAAAAGATATATCTTATGATATATTGGGGATAAATGATGGCATTCATGTGATTGTTATGTGACATTCCAAGTAATCATTTTCTTTATACTATGATCTTGGACCGAAGTATTTTAGATAAGCCTAAAGATTGGAATGGATTATGTTGGACAGAAGTTAGTATTGTTTAAGCATAGAACTTTTTTAGATATTATTGATGGGATGTTATAGTAATGTAATTTTAGAAAAAGGACAACCTGTAGGACGGGCGACAACCGATCGCGTCAGACAAGGCTGTGGGAATCGAACCCACAACTGAAGTGTGATAGGCCCTTATCGCCTACCACTGGCCTACAGGAAGTCCCTGGTTAGTGGAAAGTTGTTTTATTTTATTAAGAGGTATGATAAATAAAGTATAAGTCCATTTTTGGAACCATATACAATTAATCTCACCATAAGATGGACTTATAACGTTTTCTAACCTTTTGTTTGAAACAGATGGAATGACCCATCATACTATCACATGATCTGCTAATGTTTCACGAATAACAAATTCAACTTCATTTCTTTAAGATATGAAGTGGAAATTGTTCAATTCACGAACAACAATGAGATTGTACCAAAATCATGTAAGTATTTCTTATAATTAATCAACATTAGGGAAATGATCTAGAAAACCAAAAATGTTGTTCTATTACTCTTATATCCGATGAATCAGATGGTACCTTAGATCATCACAAATTTATGGCTTTGTGATTGATGGATTTTTCATAGCCAAGTTTTCTACCACTCTCCATCAGAACTTGATGGTTAGATTTTTCTTCCATATCCATATTTTCACCTTTGTTCTCTTACGTGGAAACCCAGTGATGAGTTGATTTGGGTAACCAATATTTTTCATACTTCACTTTTTAAAATGAAGATTTATTTTTCCTTTTCACGATGTGGGTTTCTATGAATAGTAAATGATTTATAACACCAATGAATTTCGTGGTTGAAATTCATTTTAAAGGGGGTAGAATGTAACAACTTGAGATTTTATAAGATATATTCTTTTTAATTTCTTTCATATCTTCTGGTTTATTCTACACCAAGATTATCTTTCTCTATACGCAACATCGTTTTAGCGTGCAGTATACGCAACACTAATCTTGGATCGTGTTACACACAATTTCGTGTTTGTTTGATAGTAGTTATTCTACGAAACATTGAGTATATATATATATATATATTCAATGTATTTTTTTATATGCAACAACAAAGGAGTCTTGCACTACACGCAACCCTGACTTGGCTTGCATTACATGCAATCGCGACCTTCCTCGATAGCGTGTGTTGTACGCAATACCGGGTTTTACTAAACAATGATATATTAATATAATATTATTATGAACTAGCCGTTACGAATAGTATTAACTAAATTTTGAATTTTATAACATTATTATTTCATCTTACACATTTTCTAGAACATGGTATGAGAACAAAATAAATTTTTCAGGTAAAATAAGTATTTTTCAAAAAAAAATGCAGTTTTGCCACCTTTTGATGGTGCACCCACATTAAATCTAGTTATTGACATGTTTATAAGTTCAATTTCACAAAATAAAATTCTTCTTTGGAATCAGGATATAAAAATTACTTTGGATAAAATTTTCATATTATTCTGATAACTTTCATATTTGAATGAATAGTAAAAACACGCTATATTTTAATTAAAAACAAATTTTTTCATCGTAATAATTTATATGGTTAAATTATAATATTTAATGCTTTTAAATTATAAATATAATATATTTTTACCATTTAATATAATGTATGTCCTTATCATTGATTTTACACTGAATTCATAGGTTAAATCAATTCAATCTTTGGCAATGGTTTAACTTTTAAAACCTATTTTCTTAACAACGGGATTAATTTTAAATTAGATACTGCAACTTCGGTGTTTTGAATTTTGAAAAATGGATTCCGTATTTGGAATCAGTGGGTCCAAATTATGTTAATAGGTTACTTTTATTTTTTTTATATTATGAATAGTAACTACGGTAATTTTTATATACTGCGGTTAAAGGTAAATAGGGTAATTCAAGGTTACAAGAATATTATAATAATTCAAAATTACCTTGACACTTGTCCTAAAATTATTCGATGAGTAGTGGCCAACCATGGGCATCCTTGGGCAGATTTTTGGACCCCAATGAGCCACTTGGTAGTGAAAATGACAATTTGGATTAATTAATTTAATGTAAAGACAAAATTGACTTTAACAAAAATATTTTAGTAATTAATTTTTATAAGGGGTTATATAAGTTATATTTTTTACTATAAATATTATTTGGAAAGATACAAAGATTATATACATCATGGTTTTTTTTTCATAATTTTTAGACATCAAATGAATTAAATTATTTATGACACAATAATGATGTAGTGTTTACCTCATTAATAAATGATTTAAATAAATAAGATTATAATGATTAAAATATCATCCAAAAACTGTCCAATTCCAATTGGATGATTTTATTTTGAATATGAGTCATCCTATATTTTACATTAATGTGTTTTGGGCCTCTTGAAACTAAATATAAGTTTATAATAAAATAATGTTTTCACACTTTCCTAAAGAGCCCCACCTCTCCCTTATAAAAGGAGACCACTTATATGCAATTCCTCACACCTATCAAGCCTTTTGGCTCCTTAAAACTCTGCCCAACTAATCTCCATACATTCCTCTCCTCCCCCTTGAAGCCTTACATTAGGCAGAAGACTCACCAGAAAGTCCTTTTGGTTCAAACCAAAGGAAGTTACCAAAATTAAAGGCAACAGTTTCTCTTAAGTTGTTTTCTTTTATTCGACTTCTCCAACACCTAAACTCTTTTTAATCCTTTCTTTTGTAACAACAACAATATACTAAATATACTAGTATGTTGTTATGAAAAGGATTAGAACTAAACTTACACACACCTCCATCTAATGGATGAAGAACATAATGTTTCTTTGATGGCAAACTAACGCCTCACGAAACAATGATTGTTCGATTTTCTCCTACCGCCTCTCATGATGGCCATTATTATGGAACTGTATTTATATATAATATATATTATGTTTATGATTTCCTTATTCTTCTTTAATTCCCAATTATATCAAGCCTTTACGGTTTCCACAATCGGTAAATACGATAATCTCATTTGAGGAAGTGCAGACTACCGCCCCCTCAAAGTGATGTGATTCGTTAATACCTTATGTGGGATGTATAAAGGATGTGGTTAATGATATTATATATGATATTATACTGGAATTATAATATACCTATGTATCATTATGTTTTAATTCCATTAAAATAAGAAATAGAAATAAAAGTAGCGTTCATGCGTACGTACGGCTTACCGTCTCCATGAACGATGTGTTTCATTTCTTACCTCCATATGTTATGTACTATTATAAAGGCTTGTATATGATGGATAAATAATGAATGTATATGATATATATTTCATGATTTACATTTTGGAAGTAATTAAATCATGATATAAGTAATAATAACATCAAGAACAACAAGTCAAAACACGTACGATAAATAAGATGATTTTACCCAAAACGCTACTTTAACATTAATTTACAAAAGAATGGTTAATATAAAGTCATAAGTGAACCATATATGATATAATAACAATGAATATGATTCTTTAATAAGTTAATTACATTATTTAAATCATTATATAGGATGTTTGGATACGTACAAATCATATCGGACCTAAGGTAATGGATAATTTTGCAAATCTCATTTTTATCTGAGATTGCTTATTCGTAAGTATTTACATGGGTTATTGCTATAATATCTGTCCATGTTCTATAAAAGTGTATTCATGTATGTTTAAATTCCTTTTTACCCATTCTGACTTTTACCCCATGGTATGGAAGGAATCTTTCTTCTATTTACCCTACAAGGTACTTTTTGACTTTTCCGACAAAAGTACGAGAAGAATGTTTTTTTAACGTATATGGAATGAAAGGATATTTATGGTTTTATAAAGCCTTATTTTCATGAATATTCCTCCAAAATATTTCATGACTATTTTCAAAGAAATCTCTTTCTTTTAAAATTGCATGACGTTTTCTGAAAAGAAATTGATTTTGAAGAAGAAAGGATATTTTCCTCAAGAATTCATTTCAAGTGTTTTATCAAAACCATTTTTCCATCTAAGATGACATTATTTTATAGGTGTATGTTTCAGGTATAATGTCCCTATGATTTAAATGGTTTCAATTTTCTTATGTTGATATATCCATTTGTTTTATATGGATTATGTGATGATGGGATGATGTTTATGAAACCCATTTTATTCTTGGGGTTATGATGAATGTTTCAAGTTTATTTTGTGGCACAAGTAAGAATGATTTCATTATGAGATGGGTAGGCCCTATATGTCCCTCCAATTCATTGGTTAAAGATTTATATCTCATGATATAGACATGTCTGGAACGGCAAGTTAAACTAGTTCAGTAATACAAGACTGGAATGAGGAGTGAACTCGATTCAAAAAGGGACTTTGTCCACTAAGATGGTCTTGGCAGCAATTCCTTGGCTACTATTGAAATCATATCATGTGCTTAATGGTTTCCACAATTACAAGTTTTATTCCCATGCTATTTTATCATTATTAATGTTTCTTTATGATCTATGCCTTACGTACTTCCATGTTTTATGTCATTGCTCAAGCTTTTGATGTTTAAACATTATGTTCATGTTTCTAAGTTCAAATGTATATGGTATGTTTTATTTTATCCATGCTTACCCTTACTGAGCATTTGAGCTCACCCTTTTTATGTTTTATTTTCCCCATGATATAAATAAAGGTTTTAGGTAAGAAAAAAAGGGGAAGATCTTTATGGGAGATGTTGAAGATCTTTCACCACGATTAGGATATTTTATTCCGAGTTTCCAGAGACACTAAACTATTATGGTCCCTGTGTGTCTGTTTTTGTTCTGTATTAAGTATTCCGCAAAGGTAATTTGTTGTCCATGTACGTCATGATCCAGTTCTCTATAGTTGGTATCAGAGGAAATGTTTATCCAACCTTTAGAAACTAGGATGCGAAAACATTAGTGAGATACCTAGATATATTTCTAAGGTATGTCTAGGGATGTCCCTAAGGTTAAGTATATGTATAGGTTGTAGTCCTAGAATTGCGCTAATGATCTTAGAATTAAACCTAAGATGTTAGATATTGAAGGTACTCCCCCTTTATTATGTTGTTTTCCCTAGCATGATTTTTGCCTCTCACAGAATTATTTTTATGTTTTAGTCAATGGAGGGAACCCGAAGGAATTCGGTTAACATTGAATCCAATAGACAAATTGGTGACTGTGAGCAACGAAATTGCGTAATGCCTAGAGAGAAAGATATTATGATTATGCCGAATCAGTAATCGCGATATATGATTAACAAGGTGAAATTTAGTGGTATTCCTATGTCATCAAATAAGAGGAAGATGGAATTTTATGCATGTTCGCATAGTGAGGAGCATAAAGAAAGGAAGATTGAGATTTCTAAATAAGGGAAGAAAAACCCTGAGGAATACCTCAAATGGAGGGACAGATGTTATCTGTGAGGAGAAAAGGGTAATAGAGTGATAGACTATTATGGAGTTCAATGTCTTATCTGTGGAGAACATGGGAATTACCCAACTCAATGCCCTGACCTAAGAGGTTACATCTAAATCAAGGAAGGACTTATTCCATGACAATCATTGAAGAGTATGGTTTGAAGTGTTTGTGTATTGGTATTCAAAAATAATGTTTTTGAGGTAATTTTATGGTATATTGGAATACCTATATATTGGTCCATTGTGGTTTTCCATAAGAATATGGCATCGGTAACCATGGAAAGTGATTGAGATATTTTTGGAAAGAAGATGATATGCGCATAATGAAGGGATAAGGAGAAAATGAAATGTTTGACAATATTCATGAGCTCATGATTGATATAAGGACTAAGTGATATCATGGTTTGAGTATATAGAATTTTGAATATTTTTGTATGTGGAAAGTTTTAACTTTTAACTGCATTCATGTTTTCACTAAGGTTCAATGGGTATTCATTGTTCAAGAGAATACATGATTAAGGTGTTCACATGTTTGTAATTTGACCAACAAGATATATCTTATGATATATGAGGGATAAATGATGGCATTAACGTGATTGTTATGTGACATTTCAAGTAATCATTTTCTTTATACTATGAGCTTGGACCGAAGAATTTTAGATAAGCCTAAAGATTGGAAAGGATTATGTTGGAAATAAGTTAGTATTGTTTAAGGATAGAACTTTTTAGATATTATTGATGGGATGTTATAGTAATGTGATTTTAGAAAATGGACAACCTGCAGGATGGGCGACAACCCATCACGTTGGACAAGGCTATGAGAATAGAACCCACAACTGAAGTGCAATAGGCCTTTATCGCCTACCACTGGCCTACAGGAAGTCCCTGGTTAGTGGAAAGTAGTTTTATTTTATTAAGCGGTATGATAAATAAAGTATAAGTCCATTTTTGGAAACATATACGATTAATATCACCATAAGATGGACTTATAACTTTTTCTAACCTTTTTTTTGAAATAGATGGAATGACCCATCATTCTATCACATGATCTGCTAATGCTTCACGAATAACAAATGCAACTTCATTTCATTAAGATATGAAGTGGAAATTGTTCAATTCACGAACAACAGTGAGATTGTACCAAAATCATGTAAGTATTTCTTTTAATTAATCAACTTTAGGGAAATGATCATGAAAACCAAAACTTTTGTCCTAGTGCTCTTATATCTGATGGATTAGATGGTACCTTAAATCATCACAAATTTATGGCTTTGTGATTGATGGAATTTTCATAGCCATGTTCTCTACCACTCTCCATCAGAACTTGATGGTTATATTTTTCTTCCATATCCATATTTTCACCTATGTTCTCTTAGGTGGAAACCCAGTGATGAGTTTATTTGGGTAACCAATATGTTTCATACTTCACTTTTTAAAATGAAGTTTTACTTTTCCTTTTTAGGATGTGGGTTTCTTTGAATAGTAAACGATTTATAACCCCAACGAATTTCGAGGGAGAAATTCGTTTTAAGGGGGGTAGAATGTAACAACCCGAGATTCTATAAGATATATTCTTTTTAATTTCATTCATATCATCTGGTGTACGCTATACCAAGATTATCTTGCGCTATACTCAACACCGTTTTAGCGTTCAGTATACGCAACACTAATCTTGGATCGTGTTACACACAATTTCGTGTTTGTTTGATAGTAGTTATTCTACGCAACATTGAGTATATATATATATATATATATTCAGTGTATTTTTTTATACGCAACAACAAAGGAGTCTTTGACTACACGCAACCCTGACTTGGCTTGCATTACACACAATCGCGACCTTCCTCGATAGCGTGTGTTGTACGCAATATCGAGTTTTACTAAACAACAATATATTATTATAATATTATTATGAACTAGCCACTAAGAATATTATTAACTAAATTTTGAATGTTATAACATTATTATTTCATCTTACGCATTTTCTAGAACATGGTATGAGAACAAAATAAATTTTTCGGGTAAAATAAGTATTTTTCAAAAAAAAACAGTTTTGCCACCTTTTGATGGAGCAACCACATTAAATCTACTTTTTGACATGTTTATAAGTTAAATTTGACAAAATAAAATTCTTCTTTGGAATCAGGATATAAAAATTTTCTTTGGATAAAATTTTCATATTATTCTGATAACTTTCATATTTTAATGAATAGTAAAAACACGCTATATTTTAATTAAAAACAACTTTTTTCATCGTAATAATTTATATGGTTAAATTATAATATTGAATGGTTTTAAAGTATAAATAGAATATATTTTTACCATTTAATATAATCTATATCATTATCATTGATTTTACAGTGAATTCATAGGTTAAATCAATTAAATCTTTGGCAATGTTTTAACTTTTAAAACCTATTCGCTTAAAAACGGAATTAATTTTAAATTAATTACTGCAAGTTCGGTGTTTTGAATTTTCAAAAATGGATTCCATATTTGGAATCAGTGGGTCCAAATTATTTTAATAGGTTACTTTTATTTTTTTATATTATGAATAGTAACTACGGTAATTTTTATTTACTGAGTTAAAGGTAAATAGGGTAATTCAAGGTTAAAAGAATATTATAATAATTAAAAATTACCTTGACACTTGTCCTAACCTTATTGGATGAGTCGTGGCCGACTATGGGAATCCGTGGGCCGATTTTGGGACCCCAATGAGCCACTTGGTAGTGAAAATGACAATTTGGATTAATTAATTTAATGTAAATACAAAATTGACTTTAACAAAAATCTTTTAGTAATTAATTTTTATAAGGGGTAATATAAGTTATATTTTAGGCTATAAATATTCTTTGGAAAGATAAAAATATTACCTACATCATGGTATTTTTTTAATAATTTTTATACATCAAATGAATTAAATTATTTATGATACAATAATGATGTAGTGTTTACCTCATTAATAAATGATTTAAATAAATAAGATTATAATGACTAAACTATCATCCAAAACATGTCCAATTCCAATTGGATGATTTTATTTCGAATATTAGTCATCTTATATTCGACATTAATGTGTTTTTTACCTCTTTAAACTGAATATAAGTTTATAATAAAATAATGTTTTTACACTTTATTAAAGAGCCCCTCCTCTCCCTTATAAAAGGAGACCACTTCTATGCAATTCCTCACACCTCTCAAGCCTTTTGGCTCATCCAAAATCTGCCCAAATAATCTCCCTACATCCCTCTCCTCCCCCTTGAAGCCTTAAATTAGGCATAAGACTCTCAAAGTGGTCTTTTTGGTTCAAACCAAAGGAAGTTACCAAAATTAAAGGTAACAGTTTCTCTTAAGTTGTTTTCTTTTATTCTACTTATCCAACCCCTAAACTCTTTTTAATCCTTTCTTTTTTAACAAATACAATATCCTAAATATACTAGGATGTTTTTATGAGAATTATTATAACTACACTTACACACACCTCCATCTAATGGATGAAGAACATAATGTTTCTGTGATGGCAAACTAACACCTCGCGAAATGATGATTGTTCGACTTTATCCTACCGCCTCTCATGGTGGCCATTATGATGGAACTTTATTTATATATAATATATATTATGATTATTATTTCATTATTCTTCTTTAATTCCCAATTATATTAAGCCTTTACGGTTTCCATAGTCGGTAAATACGATAATCTCATTTGAGGAAGTGCGGACTACCGCCCCCTCAAAGTGATGTGATTCGATAATACCTTATGTGGGATGTATAAAGGATGTGATTAATGATATAATATATGATATTATACTGGAATTATAATATACCTATGTATCATTATGTTTTAATTCCATTAAAATAAGAAATAGAAATGAAAGTAGTGTTCATGTGTACGTACGGCTTACCGTCTCCATGAACGGTGTGTTTCATTTCTTACCTCCATATGTTATGTAATATTATAAATTCTTGTATATGCTGGATATATAATGAATTTATATGATATATAAATCATGATTTAAATTTTGGAAGTAATTAAATCATGATATAAGTAATAATAACATCAAGAACAACAAGTCCAAACACGTACGATAAATAAGATGATTTTACCCAAAACGCTACTTTAACATTAATTTACAAAATAATGGGTAATATAAAGTCATAATTGAACCATATATGATATCATAACAATTAATATGATTCTTTAATAAGTCAATGACATTATTTAAATCATTATACAGGATGTTTGGATACATACAAAGCATATCGGACCTAAGGTAAGAGATAATTTTGCAAATCTCATTTTTATCTGAGATTGCTTATTCGTAAGTATTTACTAGGGTTATTACTATCATCCATGTCCATGTTTTATAAAAGTGTATTCATGTATGTTTAAATTCCTTTTTACCCATTCTGACTTTTACCCCATGGTATGGAAGTAATCTTTCTTTTATTTACCCTACAAGGTACTTTTTGGCTTTTCCGACAAAAGTACGAGAAGAATGTTTTTTTAACGTATACGGCATGAAAGGATTTTTACGGTTTTATAAAGCCTTATTTTCATTAAGCTTCCTCCAAAATATTTCAGGACTATTTTCAAAAAAATATATTTCTTTTAAAATTGCATGGCGTTTTGTGAAAAGAAATTTATTTTGAAGAAGAAAGGATATTTTCCTCAAGAATTCATTTCAGGTGTTTTATCAAAACCATTTTCCATCTAAGATGACATTATTTTATATGTTTATGTTTCAAGTATAATTTCCCTATGATTTACATGGTTTCACTTTTCTTATGTTGATATATCCATTTTTTTTATATGGATTATGTGATGATGGGATGATGTTTATGAAACCCATTTTATTATTTGGGTTATGATGAATGATTCAAGTTTATTTTGTGGCACAAGTAAGAATGATTTCATTATGAGATGGGTGGGACCTATATCTCTCTCCAATGCATTTGGTAAATATTTATATCTCATGAGATAGACATGGCTAGAACGGAAAGTTAAACCGGTTCAGTAATACAGGACTGGAACGAGGAGTGAACTCGATTCAGAAAGGGACTTTATCCACTAAGATGGTCTTGGAAGCAATGCCTTGGCTACTATGGAAATAATATCATGTTCTTAATGGTTTCCACAATTACAAGTTTTATACCCATGCTATTTTATCATTCTTAATGTTTCTTTATGATCTATTCCTTACGTACTTCCATGTTTTATGTCATTGCTCAAGATTTTGATGTTTAAACATTATGATCACTTTTTTAAGTTCAAATGTATATGGTATGTTTTATTTTATCCATGCTTACCCTTACTGAGAATTTGATCTCACCCTTTTTATGTTTTCTTTTCCCCAGGATATAAAGAAAGGTTTTAGGTAAGAAAAAAAAGGGGAAGATCTTTATGAGAGATGTTGAAGATCTTTCACCACGATTAGGAGATTTTACTCCAAGTTTCCAAAGACACTAAACTATTACGGTCCTTGTGTGTCTTTTTTTGTTATGTATTAATTATTCCACAAAAGTAATGTGTTTTCCATGTACTTCAAGCTCTGGGTCTCTATAAGTAGAGTGTTGATTTGTTGTGGTAACATCAGGATGCGAATGTGAAACCTGGGTGGTACACATTGGGCTCCTCGAAAGAGGGATACATGTACTTTGTATTTGGTGGTTGGTCAATCCAAGAATTATCTTTAATCTTGTGGTTGTTCTAAGTGGGATTCAAATTAATATGTTAGAATCATTAATGACTAGATAACGGTTGTTTAGTGTTAAAAAATCAATGGATATCGAGCATAGAAACTAGTAGGAGTGATTGAGTGACAGTGGTGTGTCTTTAGGTGTGATGGAGCCTTGGTCAAGTGAGGTAATAAGGTTTCAATAGTGATGTTAAGCGTTTATAGGATCAATAAGTCAGGGATAAAATTACTATACTAAGAAAAAGGTATGAGATTGGTCAGTTGTAAATTACCTTTGTTATAAGTTATGATGTAGGAAGGGCATTCTCAGTTTGGAAATGGGTTTTGATTGAGAACCAAATCATACTTATCCAATGTTTGTATGGTGGAAGTGTTTTTTTGGGAATTATGATGGGTGTGGTGGATCCCAATGTTGATTTGGTGGTTAGTGGATTCCATTATGATGGGGTAATAATAGAATTCAAAGAAATAACCCTATACGTTAATTTTATTATAGTGATAGAAATCATGTTAGTAAGTGCCTTGGGAATGTTAAAGAAAGGGTATCATGACATCAGTGGATGATGGATGCTCTAGGAAAATCCAGTTGGGGGTGGTCTAACTCGATATGGTAACATGAATGGATATGGTAATTTTGTCCCACTTTTAGTTTGATATTTATAGTGGAAAGAGATTTTTTGAAATGAATTATAACTTGAGTGAGGTCATGTTGTTCTTATTTGTGTATGGATGGTGTAGGGATGACCTTCTAGGTGGTTACAATGGTGAGTATGTTTTCCAATGTAGGATTAATTCCTTATGGATGTCTTGGAATTGTGAGTTTGGAACATGTTAGGTATATTATAAAATCTATGATGAGATTTTGGGGGAAGTTCTTTGATGGTGGGAGAAATCCAAAGTGGTAGTTTGATGTCAAAATCTATTTTTTGAGTTGTTTTCCTTGACAGTTTTGGTTATTTTTTGGATGTTTGGTTCTGGAATGGGGTTTTTGGGACTCGGGTGGTAGATTTATGAAGTTATTGAATTTTTTTGAAAATACCATGTGTTCCTTTGGGTGATGCCGCGTTTAATTCACAATTAGGGTTTTGAGAATATAGTAAAGTGGCACCATGTGATTTGAGTTATATGTTATGAATAAGATCATCTAAAAGAGGTTAAAATTGGATCTTCCATGAATGTATGATGTGGTCTGAAATTATTACTTATGTTTTGATTTTGGCAGTTTTGAATTGTCTTTCTAATGGAGTTCTAGTGGTTGATTTATGGTTTGAGTTTGATGTTTCCTTGAAGAGAATATGGTTCTTTTTTGAAACATAATGAGATTTTTTTGCGAGGTAAGGTTTTACCATCGGATCTGGTGTAATGGTAGCATGGAAATGTTAATGTGGAAACACAGAAATGGGAAATGGAATGGTGGGCCTAGTGGTCTAACCTATTTACTCTGGAAGCATGGGATTCCTGGAAGTGTAGCTCGAGGAAATGATGTTATTATGTTTGGAGGTTGTAAGATCTTGGACATCATGGAGGTGTTTCCAAGTTTATGATTTGGTTTTAATCATTTATTATTTGTCAATGAAATGTTTCCCGGGAGTATGATGGGCCTCAGGGATTGTTATTTGGGTTTGAGACTAAAAATAAATAAAAATAAGGCTAACATGTGAAAGGCACATGGTTGGTGCATGGATAAGTAAACCATGTAAAGGGGAGGCCAAATCATGTGAACAAGGGTAGAACTGTTCCACACTGTTGGCACCTAATTTCTCAAATTGTTTGGAATTACCAATTAACTATGCGACTTAGATTCCCTTGGGTATAGGTGGGCACACAGTTGGCACAGAATTTTCAAATTGTGAGGCCAAACAATATGGCCCATTAAAAAGTGGGAATTCCCAGCCCCCCCCCCCATAATTTGTAAATTCCCATTCAATTTATCTGTTATTTCATTCCCTAGCAACCTTTGGGGTGAACCAAATTGATCTGAGTATACCAAATGTGGTTCTCATTCAATTCGTGTCAATTCGAAGCATCGCTAGTTGCAGATTGAATCTTCAGGTAAGTCAAACACTCCTCTTTTTTCTTTTTTCTAGATTAGGATTTTCAGTTTCCCTCATCTCCTTATGAATACCTAAAAAAACTTTTTCGATTGAATCTTGTTTAGGGATTAAATGTATATTTGAATCCAAATCAATGTCTATGATCAGGAGTTCATTCTTCATCGGATTCTGGGTTGTTGGTTTACAAGTTATATCCAAAAGTTTTGATGTGTATTTGAACATGTGAATTGTGTTATTGGTTCTATCTTATTGTGAATTTGGTTCTGTTAGTTATATTTTGAAAATAGGTATCAAAATGTTGAATGGAACCCCTCATGATCCTAATGGGATTAATGGAGGATAATTATAATGATTTAGATCCACCCATGGGGTGCGCCAACATTACCACACCTAGGAGTTCGTAAATTCAATTATTGAGTTGAGTGAGATAATGTAGATCCTTTTTTGAACATGTTAATATGTTTAGTTCATTCCCAAATTAAATATAGATGGTTTTTACTAGGTTTTGATAATTCCTTAAGTGTTTTTTTAAAATGGAATGAGAATGTGTTAAATGGGTTAAAGTGCGGATGTATCAAATGGTTGATGGATTGTGTCAAAATGCCTAAGAGGATTAGTTCTTCTGAAACTAATAAATATGTTAAATATATTTTCATAAGGTAATTGATAAATATATTAAATGGTTTTTTCATAATGTAAAATCCCAAAACTCTTCATAAGGAATGTTTTACTTACATTTCATTTTAAGCCATTTTTTGGTCAACTAAGTTTTTTCCTAAGTCCTTAAGAAGAATCCGGGTTATTCAAGGGGTTTGAGACTACAAAGAGGAAGAAAATTTGGGGGTTTGGGGCATGCTTAACAGTTTTCAACCAATTAGTGAAAACCGTGTGGAACTCCTAGGAAACCATGATAATAGGGGGGATTTGGACAGTAGCATCCACACTATTTGTGCACTATTTGGAAAATTGGGTAGGTAAACTATTTGAGGAGGCTATTTTGGGATAGAAGCATCTGTATGGTTTCCGCACGGTTTGGAAAACCGTGTGGGAAACCTTTGGGCCCGGAAACATTAATAAAAACCAAAATACCATTGTGGAATTTTTATACCCAGCTCATAATTTCTTTCCCCTCATCCTCCTTCAACCCTAGTGATGATCCAAATATCCATGATCATCCAAGAGGTCTTTCACCTTCGTTCCTAAGCCATTTCGAGCACTGTCGGTTGAGGATTGAAGATCTGGGTATGGCTAATCTCCCTCTTTAATTTCCTTTTTGGTTCAAGGTTTCTAATTATTTCCCCTCTCTAGCCAAAGATCTAAAACCCTACTTTTTTTGTTAGTTTTAGGTTAAATGTTCATGGTTTGGTTGAATCAAGATCTAATTCATCGGTTGGGAGTTTTTTTTTCAATAGATTCTAGGTAGGAGGTCTACAAGTTATATCCCTTGGGTTTTGAGTAGATTTTTTCATGTAGGTTTTTTATTCCTACCATCTTTTGAGGAGTTCTCGGTGCCTTTGAAATGCTGTAATGTAGTGGTGTCTAAATGATTAACTAAACCCCTATTGATCCCCATGGGATGCAAGGAGTATGACTTGACCAAATTAGGGGTACCCAAGGGGCATGGAGATATTCCAAAGACTTTGAGTTAGATCACTAAGTGTAGGATATTGTGCCATAACATAGATCCCATGATGAATATGTTAAAATGATTAATGTAAATTCAATTGGGGTTTTATTAATTCACTTAGGTTGGGTAATGTCAAAATAAGTCGTTTGTTTGGATTGAAAAGGTTTTAAATGTATTAAGGGGAAATGATAAAGGGATAGCATTATACATTAAAAGATTAGTGATATAAACATGGAAAATGGTAAATGGGGCTAAAGGGGATATGTAATAAATTATGAATGTGTTACTCGATTGAAAAAAATGTTAATTTACCATTTAATGATATCATTGTGATGTAGTAAATGATATTGGCTATGTTGTTGTGATGTGGTTAATTGTAGTGAATGATAAATAAGAATGTGAACATGGCTTGGTAGATTGGGGTATTGACTTGAGGTTATACAACTATGAGTTGAGTTAGACTGAGGATCTAGCTCCCCCCACCACTAAATGCATAGCTTAGGGAATGAGGCATATTTCAATTCCCCTAACAGTTGCATTCCACCCAGACTGAGGCTTTGAGATGAGGATATTGGGAATATTTGTGAAATGATACCTAGTGAGATTGGACTTATCAAATTCCCACAATGTGAGAATGTTGATCATGCCTAATCCATTGAACACATGAATAGGGAGAACTTGATAAATAAAATTTCTTAGTAATAAACATGGGTTAATTGGCAGGTTAACTTAAAGGAACATTAATAAAGATAGCATATTAAACTATTTACATTAACATGACTTTATTTATCATTTTAATGCATGATCTACCTTGATGGATATTATTTAGACACTGTTGGTGGTGGCCTACTGAGTTGTACTCACACCCTGCTCAGGCCGCCATTGAGTACTTGAGTAGATTTCATGCTTGCGGGTCAGGAAAAGGGCAAAGGCCCTATGCTTGGAAGATGAGTTGGACATCAGACATGTTTTGGTGAGGTCCCTAATATAGAGTCTGGACCATTTTATGGATTATACTATTTTCATTATTTTGCATTTTCTTCACTTGACACAAGAAGGGCATAGAATATTTATTTTTCTTTATGGTGGTACCCAGTTTTGGGATTTGGTTATTTATGCATGTTATGGGAAGTTCTCTTTTTTAACTATTTCAATTATTAACTGTTGTGGCTTACTAGGGTATTGAGGGTATAGCCTCCCCACATACCTATTTGACCCTTGTTTCTAGTCGGAAACCACTAGCGTACGGGGATGTGCCCTTGAGGTCATGTAACTACCTGGCTCAGAGCAACAGTTTTGTGGCTCCCCGATCGAGGATGTTACAAAGTTGTAGTAGGGGAGTTCATTTCACCTTCTTACTATTTGGGGATGATGAATATGATGTAAGGAAAGTGTCAGGCCTTGGTAATGAGCTTGTTCTTGGGAGTAGTTACCCCATGTATGGGGGAAAACCCAAGAAACCCTGGGAGGGAATGTTGTTCTTGGTGTGTGTTGTTACATTTGATGATATTTCACTATTGGGTGATGCACTTGTTGTCTGATTTGATGGTATTGTGATATTTCTATCTTGGTAGAAAAGGTACGAGGTTTTTCATTCCTACATCATTCTAGGTACCTTTGTAGGAAGTGACATGCATCATAATAGGCACAGAAACAGGATGGGTGTGTGGGATATAAATGATAGGATGCATTTTTTT
Source organism: Viscum album (assembly GCA_963277665.1). NCBI lineage: Eukaryota > Viridiplantae > Streptophyta > Magnoliopsida > Santalales > Viscaceae > Viscum > Viscum album. The sequence goes on along the minus strand of OY728141.1, from coordinate 470,809,061 downwards.
TCTTAAAAGCAATGAAATTGTTCCTAATAAGATGATATAAATGAGTAAAGGGGAGGATAAAATGTCAAGTAGTAATTAAATAATGGTTCTTGATAAGGAACTAAAATTGGAATAATTCTTTTTAAGGGTGAATTTTAATATGAAAATTGTTCAAATGGGAGTAAGAGATAAGGCTTGTAACCGTGATAATTAGATATCGTGTTTGACATGGCCGTAGGGTAGATAGTCGAGGGTAGTGATTCGGTTAATAGTGGGATCATTTGGGTAGTTTATGTGAACTAGTTTGATTATGAAAATTGATGATCCTACCTATGTATATTTTTTTACAAATGTGTTTTGTTTGCATTCTAATGTTCATGTTTGGAATTCTAGTAAAATTCCACCTCAAAGACGTGCGCTGGTTGGGTGACACGAGGGTGCTGCCGAGAACGCTCCTCCAGTAGTAGATCAAGAGAACATGGTGATCCAATGGGATAGGGAAGACCCGTTATAAGAGAGAATTTTTTGCTTTCTGTAGATGATGGAATAAGACCTAGGGCGGGTTGCGCCGAGCATGTTTGAGCTGAACAGGGAGTTTCAGATGCAACACCCTATGACCTTTACTAGAGAGGGTGGGCCAGAAGTAGCATATTTTCAAATAGAGTTCATCCAAACTATTATCGACCATCTATAGAATCCTCTCAAAAAACAAGTCATGTTAGAGGCTTATATGCTGAGGGAGAAAGAAAAAAATTGGTGGGACTTTATGGTTTAGACAAAGCAGGCTAAGGGGATGATGTGGAAATATTTTCAGTAGATGTTTCTAGAAAACTTCTATCCAGAATCCTTGAGGTATGAGAAGGATGTGGATATTACGAGGATTACTCAGGGGAGAGTGTTGGTGATAGACTGTTCCAGACATTTCATTGATTTGAGATGCTTCTTTCCGATGTTTACAGGAGATGAAGAAGCTGTGGCCAAACACTTCCAAGACAAGATGAGACACGAGATTAGATCTAAGGTTAATATATTTTGTCTAAAAAGGATTTCTAAAGTGGTGGATCAAGCCCTTATCTTATAAAGTAACATGAAGGGATCTTCATGTAGTAAACATGTGTCGTTATCTTGGAAAGCAAGTGGGGAAGCTTATGATAGTAGGAATTTCCACTTTAAAACCTTCCTACAAGGGGTAATCACACAGAGTAGTCAAAAAGGATGTCTACTTATCAAGGTGGTGACAAGGTCTTCTGTTTTCAGTGGGGTAGGTTGGGGAACATGTGTGACCAGGGTCATGCCCACTTGTTGAGTGTCGATCTTACAATAGTCTAGGCCACATGTAGATATTTAGAAGGAACCTGCAGCAGTCGGGGAATGATGTAGGATAGAAGAAGATGTTTAATGTGGGAAGGGGTTCAGTTGCCCCATATCAGAAGGGTATTTGTTGATCCATTGGCCATACTGGTAGGGTGGACATTAAACTCCAGGGAAGTATCACCCTTAAAAATAGAGCAGTGCAGTGTAGGGTACTCAATATGGATCCCAGGGTAAAGGGGCAGGTCATCCGATGAAGTTCAGGATACACCTGAGGGTGGTGAGGTAGGACCATCTACTATTTTAGGTATGATTCTTTCTTCAATGTTGAAATATTCTTCATTCAATACAGGTGATACATATTCTTTTATGTTTAATCAGTTAATAGTTGTGTTGGGCTTAAACATAGAGACTTCATGTGGGGAAATGTCGCTTGATACTCTTCTAAGGGTACAAGTGGGGGACGTCAGGAAGTTTATGGATAGTGCTCTAGAAGTTCGTGGGTATCATTTTCTGTGAAATATGTTTTTCCTAGAGATGTTAGGTTTTGAACTAATCTTGGGAATGGGTTGGTTGGTGTTATATCAAGCACATATTGACTATTACCATCATCGGGTAACGTTCATATCTCTCATTGGGAGCCCTCATGTATTTTGTGGTGAGTGGGATACTCACGCAAGCCTCACAGGGCCACTATGCCATCATATGGGGGAGCTCACAACCACAGTTTCATGTCTTACGATATATGACGGGGAGAAAGGACAGGCAGTTTTCCCTTTTGTTGTGGACCAGTTTTAGGATGTGTTTCCTAAGGACATCTCAGGGTTACCACTCAAGAGATATGTAGAGATTGTGATCAAATTGTGGCCTGGAGTTGATCCAGTTTTCATTCCACCTTACTGAATAGTGCCATTAGAGCTCCATGAATTGAAGGTTTAGTTAATGGAATTGGAGATTAAGGGTTTTATACATCATAGTACATCACCTTGGGGATCTTTGGTCCTATTTTCTAAGAAGGATTAAGGATCACTAAGGCTATGTGTCGATTATAGGAAGTTCAACCAGATGACAGTTAAGTACTGATACCCACTTCCCTGAATTTAGGACCTACTAGATCAGCACTAAGGTGCCTCAGTATTTTTTAATATTGATTTGAGTTCGGGATACCATCAGTTAAGGGTGAGTCCTTTTATATACCCCTGATAGAATTCTGAAGCAGTTACATGTTGTATGAATTCCTGGTAATGTCTTTTGGTTTGACCAAAGAACTAGTTGTGTTCATGGATATGAGGAACCAGATATTCCACCCATATCTGGATCAGTTTTTTGTTGTTTTGTTGATGACATCTTGTTTTAGTCGATAAATCATGCTGATAATGTCAAACGCCTAGAGATCATCTTGAGTACACTAATAAAGCATAGGCTTTATGCAAAGCTATAAAAATTTCAGTTTTGGATTGACGCGGTTTACTTTTTGGGACATATCATATCAGAGTTAGGTGTATCGGTGGTTCCATAAAAGGTTCATGATTTGGTGTCTTGGAAAAATCCTATGAACATCTATGATATTTGGAGTTTTTTTGGGTTTCTCGAGTTATTACCAAAGTTTTAATAGATATTTCACTCTTTTGGAAGCACCTCTAACATGCCTAACCTGGAAGGGGGTAATGTTTGATTGTTCAGAGGCATGGGAGAATTATTTTTAGGATCTTAAGAAGTGGTTGACCACCACAGTGATTTGTATCTTACCTAAACCAGGTAAGAGGTACACCATCTTCATTGATGCATCTGGTGTGGGACTTGGGGAAGTGTTGATGAAAGATGATCAGGTTGTGTCTTATGAGTCGAGGAAGTTGGTGTGACTTGAAATAAATTATCTTATTCATGACCTGGAGCTCATTTTTGTGGTTTATGGCTTAATGTGTTGGAGGAATTAGTTGTTGGGAGAACCTTTTATGGTGTTTATTGTCTATTAAAGTCTCAAATACATATTTTCTTAGTGGTATTTGAATATTCTATAGAGATGGTGGGTAGAGTAACTATAGTATTTTGATTTTGATATGGTTTAGACACTGGGGAAAGGTAAGAGTGTCACTGATGCTCTAAGCCAAAAGACTCTGAGTCTTGTAGTTAAGGAATCAAGTTCAAGGGGGTGATGATGGCCTTGTTTTTAGAGATTCATTTGGTGTTACATGAGGTAAAAGAGTAGATTACCCTTGTATGTATAGGAATTGAGTCCATACATTGGATCCAACTTACAGAGAGACAGTTGGTAGATCTGAAGTTTTTGTCTATAAAAGAATGTCTTAAGGGTGGGGATTCAGTTTTTGGTTAGACCTTCTGTACTGATAGAGTTTCTTATGTTCATGGTAGTGTAGTGGTGCCGGCAGATGTATGAGAAGAGTTGATGTGTGAGTTCCATGTGTCAAAGTGGGAAGTGAATTTTGGCTTGACTACTATGTACCACGATCTATGTAGGCATTTTTCTGTCCATGAATGAAGAAGGAAGTGGAGAATTTTGTGGAATGGTTCCTTACCTTTCAGCAGGTGAAAGGTGAACATCAGTGCCCTACTCGATTGTTGTAGTCATTTCCTATTCTATAGGGGATATGGAATGATGTCATGATGGACTTCATATTAGGTCTTCCGAGGATGCCTCAAAAGAATAATTCCATTTGTGAGGTGGTAGATTAGCTGACCAAAGTGTCCCATTTCATGTCGATTTTGGAGACCTATATAGTCGACCAGTTGGAGGAGTTGTTTGTTCGATAAATAGTATGGTTTCATGGACTTCTAAGAACCATAGTTTCATAACGTTATTCACGTTTCACCTCACACTTATATAAGGGACTACAGAAGGCACTTGGTACCTATGTGTTTCTGAGTATGGGTTACCACCAACACACTGATGGGTAGTCGGATCATACAATTCAGGTACTAGAATACATTTTGAGAGAATGTGTTCAAGATTTTAGTGGATCATTAGAAAATAACATGTCGCTTATTGAGTTTTCTTATAACAAAATTTTTCAGGCTACAGTTTAGATGTAACCTTTTTAAGTACTTTATGTGAGACCATGTAGATAACTGTTGTGTTGATTAGTGGCTGGAGAGTCTCAGCTTTTATGGCCGATTCATGTGCATGAGACATCAGAGAGGGTTCATTTGATTCAAAAAAGATTGGAAACATTTTATAGTAGCCATAAATCATATTTAGATCAGTGTCGTAGACCTCTTGAGTTCATTGGGGGTGATAGTGTGTTTCTTTGGGTGTTTCCATAGATGGGTCACCATCGAATTCAGAAACAAAGAAAAGTTAGCACCTAGATATGTGGTCCTATTTGAGATTGTAGATGGGATCGAACTGGTGGATTGTTGATTTGCTCTTCCAAAAACGTATAGTGGGATGCATGCTATTTTCCATTATTCGTAACTCTAATATAATCACCATGACATATCTCATGTGATAAATACTGAGAAAGTCGACTTTGAGGTTGATTCGTCTTTTAGGAACACCTAGTTTGTATTATAGAACATAGTGAGAATGTTTTACAGGTTAAGGTTTTTCCATGGTTCATGTTATATAGAAAAATGGAAATGTTAAGGACAAAACGTGGAAATGGGAATCTTATATGCGGGTCCCATGGCCCGATCTATTTTCTATATAAACTCAATGATGGTCAAGAAGAGCGGCTAGGGGACGATCCTCTATAAGGTGGGGAGGCTATAAGATCTTGGATTTCTCTGTAAGGTATGTTTTACTTACATTTTAATTTATTCCCTTTATTTTCGTCAATTAAGTGTTTTCCCAAGCCCTTGTGATGGCTGAGGGGTGTACTGGGGGTTTGGGACTTGGTTTACTGCACAGTTTGTGCATGGTTAGTGCAAACCGTTCAGAATTCCTAGGAAACCATACTTAAAGTGAGGGTTTTTAGACAGTATCCTCTACATGGTTTGCACACGGTTTAGAAAACCATGCAAGTAAACCCTACAACCTAGAAAATTTTAATAAAATTACAAAAATTCCATTAAGGGATTTTTATACACAACTTGGTATTTCATCCACCTCTTCCTCCTTCAACCCTAGTGATGAAAAAAACTTCCAAGATCTTCTAAGAGGTCAATCTCCTTAATTCCGAAGCAGTTTGGAGCGCTGTTAGTTTAGGATTAAAGATAAAGGTAAGGTTAATCTCCATCTTTCTTTTCTTTTTGTATTAGGGTTTTTTATTTCATTCCAGTCTCCAGCTGAACCTCTCCAACCCTACATATTTGTGAGTTTTACAGCAAAGTTTCAATGGTTGTTTGAATCAAGATCTAAGAATTCAGTTAGTATTGTGTTCGCCAACAAATTCAAGGTAGGTGGTCTACAAGTTGTATCCCTTGGGTTTTGTGTAGATTTGTGCAAGTAGGGTTTTTATTATGTTCCTCTTTTGAATAGTTCATGGGGCCTTTGACATGTTGTCATGTATTGGTGTCTAAATGGTTAATTAAACCCAACTTAATACATAAGGGATGAAAATAGGATGACTGGACCAAATTAAGGACACCAGAGTGGCATGTCGATATTCCCCCGACATAGAGTTAGCTCAATAAGTGTAGGTCATTGTGAAAGAATGTAGATACCATGATGAATATGTTAATATTCTTAAAAGAGATTTCAATTGGGGTTTTAGTAATGATCATAGATTGGTTAATGGCCTAAGAAGTAATTTGGTTTGATTGAAAATGGTTTAAATGGATTAATAGAAAATGATAGGGGACTAGCTTTATACATGTATATTTTTAGTGAGATAGGCACAGAAAATGTGAAATTAGGATAAGGGGTTAAGAAATAAATGATGAATTTCGTACTAGATTGATAAAAAAATTCATTTCTCATTTAATGATATTTTTTTGATGTTGTAAATAATATTGGCTATATTGTTGTGATGTGGTTAATTGAGGTGAATGATAAATAAGCTTGTTCACATGGCTTTGTAGAGTGGGGTATTGACTTGAGGTTCTACGCCCATGGGATGAGTTGGACTGAGGCTCCATATCCTCCCCTAAATGCATGGGTTAGAGAAGGGGTTAGAGTTCTATTCCTCTAATAGTAGCACTCCACTCGTACTGAGGCATTGAGGTTAGGATATTGGGAATTGTTGTCAAATGATGTTTAGTGATATTGTACTTTTTAAATTACAACAAGTTTAGAATTTTGATCATGCCTAATCCATTGAACACATGAAAAAGGTTACATGATAAATAAAATTTCTTAGTAATAAACGAGGATTAATAGGTAGGTTAATGTAAAGAAACATAAATAAAGATATAATGTTTCACATTTTACTTTAACTTTACTTTATTTATCATTTTTTTGCATTATCTGCTTTGTTGGATATTTTATAGAAACCTTTTGTGGCAGCCTTCTGAGTTATAATCTTTTCCTCCTCGAGCAGTTGTTGGGTACCTAAAAAGATTTCATGCTTGTAGGTCAGGACAAGGACAAAGGCCCTATTCTATATTGATGAGTTGGACATGGGAAGTGTTTGGGAGAGGGTTAAATACATTGATTCCATACCATTTTGGGGATTCTACTATTTTCTTTCATTATGGTTTTTTCACTTGACATTGTATCATGGCATGGAATATTTATTATTAATTATGATTGAACCTAGTCTTGGTATTTTTTTTATTTATTCAGGTTATGGGTTGTTCTTTTTTGTTTCCACTATGTCAATTATTATATGTTGTGAATTACTCTGGTATTTAGGGTATATTCTTCCCATGAACCTATTTTACCCTCGCTACTAGTTGGAAACACCTAGCATACGGGGAGGCACACTTGTGGTCATGTAATTACCCAGATCGGAGCATTGGCTTCGTGGCTCTCGGGTCAGGGATGTTACATTATAAGGTAAATCAGGAATACATTAAATTGGTTAATATAATGGAATTTATTGAATATTCTTAATGAGTTGGGGAATGAGAATGGAAATTTTTCTAAATTGGATATGTAATTTAACTGGTTATTGTGTTAATAGGTTATGTAACAATATTAACTCTCATAGAGATTGTTATGGATTTTGATTGTTATGTGTATTTTATGTTCTAGTTTGTGGTATGGTATATGTGGTGAATATATATATATATATAACCATGTTCACATGTCTTGTTATATTTTGTTGTTGAATTGAGGTTCTATGCCCATAGGTCAAGTTATACTGTGGATCTAAACTCTAGCCACAATGAATGGATTATGAAAGGGTACATCGGCTATATTCCATTAATGGTTTCATTTGAATAGACTACATGGATTGAGGCTCCATGGAACGTGTGATTTATTTGATATTGATTTTATTTTTCTTTGTGATATAGGAAACATGATTTATTCCTTTTTTATGATAAATTGATTGTCTTAGGTCGTGGTGTAAAATATATAAATTCCTAACTAAAGAACATGTAAGGAAAGTGATCTTAGTAATTAAGGATGGTATTAGTGATGAAATTTGAGATAGTGATAGAAATGTATAAAGTGAATTATGTTATCTATTGCCACTCGATTTGTTTTTTGTTTACCTATTAAATTACATTATATTTTAATGAAATATCTATTTATACTGGATATTTCATAGAACTATTTATTCTTGGCCTACTTAGTTATACTCACACACAACTTGGGCATTGTCGAGAACTAGATAGGATTTCATACTTGTAGTTATGGACTAGGAAATGCCTTATGTGGGGGTGTTAAATCAGTCTTGGGAAGTGTATGGATGGGGACCCAGACATGGAGCCAAGATCATTTTGGGGGGTCTATCTATTGGTATTTATTTTTAGTTTTCATTCACTTTTGGAACTATTAGAATTACATGGAATATTTTTTGTATGGTTTGTGGTTTATACCCAGTTTTTAGAGAGATAAATTATGCATGTTCATTGGTTATTTCATATTGATTCTGCAATTTAATTTTTTTAATATGATGTGGATTACTCTAGTAATTGTTGTATGGTCTCCCCACATAACTTATTATACCCTCACTACAAGTTGGAAACCTCTGGTAAATGGGTAGGTGCACTTGATGTCATGTGGAGACTCGGCTTAGGGAACCAATTAGTGTCTCTCTAGTCAGGGACATTACGCCCTGAGTATGGTTTAATCTCTTATCAATATAGTTTCACTTTATTCCCCTTATTCAAAAATAATTTATATAATAAAGGATATAGAAAGTGGTTATTTATAAAACCAGGGCTGGGATATCTCCACTTAGGATATAATAATAAATTATCCATTCAAGGATACTAAATCTGCCTTACTTCTATAGTTTACCATGGAATTGTACATTCAAAGCCATTCTTTTATATGCATTATTTTAAATTCCAATGATGGATTGGCAACGAATTTTTTGGATATTTTACTCACAAATGTTAACAGTTGAATTCCAAGATATTTTTGATTATTGACTAGTTCATCCATGATTTTTAAATGAAAAATCAATCACTAGTATTATAGGGCTTAACTTAATTTTCATTGAAAAAATAAATGAAATAAAAAAATTCACATAACTAGAATCAAACAATATACTTGATAGATTTAAGTGTATGTTTAGTGAACCTTTCCCAACATCATTTGGATCCCTGACATATACTTTTGTGATTGTAAAAGAATAACCTTTCACCCTTGGTTTTTTCAAGGGCTGGTGGTTTATTCATCTATTCTATTATGATTTGGACATTTATTGGTGAAATGTCCATACTCCTAACACTTGAATAACTGTATTTCATGTAGTGTTTTCAACATCTTACGTTTTAAATTAGAATTCATATGATGAGGTTTTACAACTCCCTGACAGTTTTGGGCTATATAGACATCCCTTATAAACATTTATAAATTTTCACTTACTTGAAGAGAATTCTCCAAATGATTCTTCCAAAAATGGGTCCACATTAGTAGATTTTGTTGTTTTCCTTCTCATCCATGATTGAAATTATTTTAAAAATATGGCTCCATATTCCATTTCTTATAAATAACTCCATGACTCCACATTTCATCATAAAACTCCTTTAAATCATTAAGAGAACATCATGCTACTTCACTAAACTCCCAAAGTCTATAATTGAAAAAGAGTTCTACATATATTTTTGGAAAAAAGTCACTCATAGTATCTTTTTAGTATTTTTGAGTGATTGTGTTTGTTTAAAAATCCATATTACTATGTTTCAATATGGTTGGAGTCTCTAAAGATATTTTATTTAAGGTGTTATAGTTTCAAAGTGGTTTCCAAATTATTGGGTTTAAAAATCAAAACTTGATTTATGGAAAAGGGAGGTTTTCTACATAGGATTTCATGGACCGCAGTTCATGGACCATGAAGCCTAAAGTTTGAGGACTAAATTATAGTGCAACTATGTTATACGGACTGTAAAATAGGTATGCAGAACCATGAACGGAGCTGACATTTTGAGGAAGAAGGTAGTGAATTATGACTACGAAAAAGCGATTTATGCTATGCTAACATAAAAGTACACTACATGAACCGCATAGAAAAATAAATTTGCATGAGGCTCTTCAATAAAAAAATAGGATCTTAGTTTGCAGCTAGATATTGTGATATAATTCTACACCAATGATTTTTTCATTGAGTATGAAATCATTCACAATAAATATAAAGATATTATGTGAACTACATTGCATTTTTAGGGTGTAGGTTGTACCACATAAATGTTTTTATAAATTATAGTTAGAGGTATTTTTGGATCATTTTTCCTATATAATTATCCCTAATAATATCATTAGAGAAGAGATAAATGTATTAGATTAGATCATCCCTGTAAGAATTCAACGAACATAAATGTGGTTTATGAGGGATTTGTTTATGGAAGTGGTTCGTTAGGGTGAAATTACCTGAAGAAGGAACACGATCATTAGTGTGGATTCCACAAAGGGATAATATGTGAAGTTAAGTGAGATCATAAAACATAGTTCATCCACAGAGTGGAGGCAGTCCCCAAAGTATTAATAGTTCATTGGGAATTAGATATCTATGAAGAAAAAGAGGTGCATAAAGAAAAGGATTTCCATGAATCACTCATTCCACATGATGAAAGGTAGTTCAAAAAGGAGGCATGCCAGTTCACATAGGTTGTAAAAAAGTTCATCAAGGGATTAAATTAGATATTGAATATTGATAAAATATTGAAAAAATAATCATATGTGTAAACCATGAGGGAAAGTGAGTCTGCTCTGAACATTGTATGTGTAGAGAGCATAGTCATAGAAAAGAATAATCTGGAACCTTATTTTATATGTTATCTATATGGTATTCCATATATCATCATAGTTTCAATGTATTATTATTGAAAATACCCCAGTGCTGGTGAACCCAGTAAAATAATTATTTCTCTTTAATTATTTCATTTTCATTCATAAAATGATAATTGAAAGGGAGAGTTGAACATTTTATTAACAAAGAAAAAATACCTTCATGTGTAGTTGTTTTAATATTTCATAACAAAATTAACCCCCCCCCCCCCACCCCCGTAAGTGATTTATCATAGTGGACCTAACAATTTTCATCATATAGTAACATCCTTATCATTGTTACTCTCTTAGGGGTTTCCCTAGATGTTTTCAATCATAAATAGATTCTGATCATCAATTAAAAAAATTCAATTATGGAATAATAAAATGTATCACTACTTTTGATAATTATGAATGGATGTGTTTAGAATAAAAACCTATGGAATTTTTTCTAGTAATGATAGTGGGTCTTTATCAAAAGCTGACCAATGGGAATTGTATGCTAATGCCAAATGAATCATTTATTTTGTGAAAACCCTATATAATGAAATATATATGATGTTTTTTTCAATTAATTAATCCCATGATATGTGGGAATATTTTCTATATATTTATGGGTGATACTCCAATATCATTGAAGAAAAGTTGTAGGTTTAATGGAACAAGTATGAGGATATTATAAAGCACACTAATTAGTCTTTGGATGCATTCCTTGATCGAGTGAATGTTATTGTGGAATAAATGTGAATTATAGTAAAAATTATTGAATTTTTAATCATTTTTAAGGACATAATGAAAATAATTCTACCTTGGTTCAATAATAATGTTTTGGTATTGGGAGATAAAGATCCAAATAGATTGTATTGGATAACATTCTAAATATTCTAATTGCATACGATATGGGAAATGATGATAATGAGTCTATGTAAAAATGTATCTCTAAATAAGAGGAATTTAAGGCCATGAAGAAACTCAATATTGAAGAAAGATAAGAATAAGTAGACACAGATAAAGACATGTCATTCCTTTAATGAAATTTATAAAGAGGAAAAGAACTATTCAATGGGATTCTCTAACTTGGATGGATTTGATGTGGAAATGTTGGACATCTTGCATTGAGTTTCCCTAAGATATTTCAATTTTACGATGGGTATGAATTCAAAATTCACCAATTGTATTCTTCAGCCTATGTGAAAGGTATGAAAAATATTAAGAAACAATTCTTCAAAAATAATAATATAATTTCAAAATAAGATGACAATTTTGAAGAAAATGAAACAAAATATTTGGGGGATTGAAAGGATTGTGAATCAAATTTTATAGTGGTAGTTCTTTGAAATTCCCAAACAAGGTAAGAAAGTAAAAATAACACTAGAGAAGTCCAATTAAAATTTTACCATTTGGTCTAATTGGAAACTTCACAAAAATAGATGATCATTTAGAGAGTAAAACAAATGAAATTCAATAGGGTAGCTTTCAATGAAAAAATCTTTATGTAGGAGTAGTAAGAATAGATTTATGAGCTGATATATGAAATGTAAAAGCCTAAGTTTTTAATTCTAGTTATATATGACACAATCGGTTAGTAAAAGGTAAATGATGAAGAACATAAAAGGGAAATTGAAGGTTTGAATAATTCTACGAATCATTAGGAATAATATGTCAAAAATATTGAGAATTAGGTTTTCATCTTGTAAAGTAAATTTAAAAAACTATAGAAAAAGTTGATACTAATAGAGAAAGTCGCAAAGGTAGTTGAAAATGGAAATATAGAGTTCAATGTTGTGGTGAAATTGACAAAGGAATGTTGGGAGAAGAAAAATGATAGATCTGAATGTTACAGATGGAATGGGGCTTGATCAAAATTGAAATTAGTAATGGTTGAAGTCAGAACACAACCACCCTATCCACGATTATAGGTTTATTTGCATACAAAATAGAATTGTTAGATTCAGTGAACCCTATAGAAAACAAGTAATGTAGTAGTGACACAGAGAAATTCACCCCACCATAGATGTCATTGTACTGGAAATATTAGACACTCACAAAATGTTTGTTCTTTATATAAGAGGTACCAAATAGAAAAATCCTAATAGAGGTATCCATATACAGCTTAATATTATATAAAATAATTTGGTGGTCACAATTTATGGTGTAAAGGATTGAAAAACAATGAGATATATTTCTCATCTCCAATTTATAAAGACGTGGAAAAACAAAATGAATGTGGTCATAAGAAGTATCTCAATGTATCATCAAATGAGAATAAAACAAAATATAAATATTCATATATGTGAGATGAATCTAATCTATCAAACTCAGAATAAAATCAATATTACCAATCCATGTTTGGTATGAAGAAAAAAACGTTGATCAAAAAGAAAAGAGGGAACATGAAATTGTAGCGGAGATTCCCCTTAAATTATTAGATCATTTTGTTATATGGATCCTTGATGGTGGATTCGCATCCCATATGATAAGTATTAAGGATCATGTTACAGAAATAAAATATAACAAGTAAGGTGTACTAAAATTTGGTAGTGATGAATTCTTGAAGATTATTATCCCGAGAAAAGCAGAATTTGGTAGAAAAGAAATGAGACAGGTTGATGTCTCCATTGTTGAATGTCTTAGCCACAATATGATCAGTTTAAATTAGATATGAGACTTAGGTCATGTTATAATCCTTACAGAGAACATGAGTATCATCAAAAGAAGATATAGTGAATTTGTTCTATAGGGAAAAATAATTAAGCATAATATTTACCCTGTTTGTTGAGAATAATATATGTTCTTCTTGTATTGATATGAAGAAAATAGGTTGCAGAACAAATGACTTGGAAATATATACAAACAATCCCTAGAAGATCTAGTAAAATGTGTTGATGTTCGAGATCTACCGATGCTATCATGTGATCATACTCTTCTGTTTGATATTTATCAACAATGGAAGATTATCCGAAAGACATGCAGGATAAATGAATTGAATTCCACCAGAGTTATTGAATTGGAGAATGAAGATTTTTGTGGATATGTCTCGCCATGATCCATTGATGGGAAGAGATATTATTTTCCTTTCAGTGATTATTTTAGTAGGAAGACATACATACTTCTCATTTCCCACAATTACAATGTGTTCAGTTGCTTAAAATAATATTAATGAAAATTATGAATGATGCATGGACAGAAGATTCTGATGTTTCTCACTGATAATGGTAAAAATTTTACAAATATACAGGTGGAATATCATCTCAATAAATAGATAATAAGACATCATGTGTTAGCCATATGATATCCTCAACAAAATGGAGTGGTTGAATGGGGGAATCGTATCATCAACAACATAGAGAATATAATGATTATTGAAAATGTCCTACCAGATAAATTATTGAAGGAAGTAGTCTTAATGTTGGTCTACATATCAAATAGTTCTTGGCTGTTTCCAATGGATGAAAAGACTCCATATTAGAGTTTTTATGGAAGGAATCCACCATTGAATTGTTTTTGAATATTTTGAAGTGTTTTATTCTCAATAAAGATAAAAATATGATATTTGATTTGTGTGGGGATGAGGGTATATTCCTTGGATATTTAGAAAAATTAAATCATATAAATGTTATAAATATTTCCTTGGAGGTGATTTTATATCAATTATGACATTGTAGTAGAGAATTATTAAAATCTTCAACAAAATAGGGAGAAGTTACATGATGAAAGTGACGAGGATCTTAGCACATCGAGAGGTGTTTAAAAGATAATGATGATTCAGGAGAATATATGAATTATTATAAAGAAGAATTAAAATCTATATATGCATAAAAACTATAGAGTTGAGTAGAAATTGGTAGATAGAACATCATTGGAGATTATGCATAGTCAATTCAAATAAAAAAATAAATTCATTATAGTAGGAATAATTTATATCTTAGTTAGTGCATAAATGTTTTGTTGGAGAAGGTGGATATGATTATAGGGTTTAGGCTATGAATTAATAGCTTCCCCAAATTTAGTATAATTAGAAATGGGAGGTCATTTCAAGACTAGTAGATGAGAATGTCATTGGGATCAATTGGATTCTTGGAAAAGAGATGAGTTATTATGGCCTAATGATTTTAAAAAACATGATTTGTGTTCAAAGGTTACTCCCAGATATTGTTTATTGATTTTGATGTAACATTTTCACCTATGGTGATGCTATAGAAAAAAATATATTTTTCTATTACATTGTAGTTCAGTTAATTCTCAATGCTTTCCATATGGTCACAATGTTAGTGTTTCTGAATGGGGTTTTGTAAGAAAAATATTGTACTGAGAATCCAAATGGTTTTCTCATTCATGTATTTTAGAATAGATTTTTTTAGCTAAATTGTGATCTACATGGGTTAAATAAAACACAAAGATCATGATATTCAATACTATATCAGTTTTTGATGAATCTCGATTTTCATCATGGTGGATTTGATTACAATATTTATGAAAACAAAAAAAGTAATCAAATGATTATGGTACTAACGTATGTCTATGACAAAATATTTGGTGAATCATATGAATAATAGTTCACACAATTCATTAAAATTGAATTTTAAAGAGTCAATTATTGGTGAACTAATGTTCATCTTTCGTTTACATGTGACACAAGGAAATAATGGAACATTAATTTATCAATATAAATATTACAATGAGGTTTTTAGATGATTCACAATGAATAATTCCAAGGGTATGAAAACTCTGGTATCTACATGAATGAAACTATTAATTGGTGATGAAGGAAATAATGTTAATGTCACTAAATAGAGGAAAATAATGTTTAGACTTCTCTACATGATAACAAAAAGACATGAAAATATTTTTTCCAAATGCCAAGAAACAAGATATCAAATTAATCATAAATAATTCCACTTACTTGAAGTAAAAAAGTAACTCTTAATTATATCAATGTTGTAGTGGATTTTGGATTCATGTATAATGAACAATATCTGAAATATTTATTAGGCTATACATATGTAGATAGATTTATTTTAGAATATGATAGAAAATCAATGTCTGGTAGGAAATTCTATCATGGAGTATTTTTTTTCTTGGATAAGAAACATACAAGATTTCATATAATTAAGTACCATAGAAGCTAAATATATTGTGTCCACTCAATCATTCATGTAGTTATTGTTGATAAAATAGTATATTGATGATATGATTGTTATTGCGAAATATTTGATTGTAATACATGTAATAATTCATGTTCTATAAATCTTAGAAAAAATCTTTTCTATTAATTGTTTATAAAGAACATTGAAATCATGTATAAGTTTTTCAAGTAGAAGGTGTATAATGGTATTTTGATGTTGAAGTACATGCCTATAGACCTACAAGTAGTGGAAATTTTGATGGATCCCTTACCCAAATTGATGTTTTAAAGGCATTTACTGGATCTTGGACTTTAGTCGACTCCATACACTTGAAAATATGTGTACGTGTGAAACCCTCCCCCAGAGATTAGAATAGTTTGTCCCTAATGGGTTTATATTTGTTCATTCCCCCATGTAAGACCACAACCAAGTGAACTTCGAGGTTTTTTAAAAAGGGGGATATGTTGTGCCTAAAAAAGTGGGATAAATTGTATTAATCTAGATATAGGGAAAAGATGATAGGGAGAGGATTGAGTTTGGTGGATCTTTCAATATGATGATTTTGAAGATGATTGATAAAATGATATATATCATTACATATATGGTTTTTGATAAAAGTGGTTGAATTGTTTTTGAATAAATTGATTCACTGATGAAATTTTCATGCTACTCTAATTTCTCATGCTGATCGTATCTCATTTGATATTAGAGTATATGTTGAGTATATCTTTGAACACTGATCAATGTTTTGAAGTGTTTTTAACAAATATAAGGGGGCTTGGTTGGGGGAGAATCCAATATTTTATCATCTCGGTGTTGTTGGGGTGATTGTTTTTATTGAACAAGATAGATGACCTAATTTAATTATCATTGGTGTTTCTAAAGTAGATGCATTTAAGGTGGCCTAGTATAAGTGTGTCTTTCAAAAACTTATCCTCAAAATAAGGATTTAATTTTAGGAAAATGATTTTTTTAAAGGTGTTCATGGAGTGAATTTGATGATCATGAATCATGGAGATTACAGATTTTATTGTAGAGCATCTATACTATGCGGATGACAAATAATGAATGTGAAACTGTGAAGGGATCTTGAATTTTGTGGATGAATGTGTTGAATTAAGCCTAAAGAAACTATATTTGTTCTATTAAAACCAAAAAGATATCTATGTGAACCATGTAAAAAACAATGTTCATGGGAGGATCTTCATTTGGGTATAGAGGTTTGGATTTAATGTTTTCTCTATGGGCTTTTTGTTTTTGGATAAAATCTACCACTATAATGGATAAAGATGATATGCAGTCCACATCGCATGTTCACAGTGATGGTTATACCACATCATAGATTTCAGAAATGAATTTTACATTAATTTTAAACTCTATAATCATATATAAATACCCCTAATAAAATCATTAGATCAATTATAAATTCTTTAGAGATGATCATCGTTGGAAGAATTTGGTGATGTCCTAAGTGGTTCATGAGGGAACAATTTAGTGAAGGAATTGGATTGCTGTGGATAGATTCTACGATGAAAAAATAGGTTCATGAGGGATTATTCTAAAAATGGATAATTTTAAACGAATAGTTAGATCATGAATCACATTCCATCCATAGGGTGAAGGAATTCTTTGAATAATCAGTAGTTCATAAGGCATCAACAGTCTGTGAACAATTAGGGGTTTATGAGCCAATAGTCATCCATGTTGAAGAGGCAGTCAAAAAAGAAAATATTTTCCAAGAATCTCTCCTTCCATGTGATGTAAGTTAGTCTGCGAGGGATGAAAGATAGTTTATAGAGGGTGAAAGATTGTTCACAATGGGAATAAAATAGTTTGATAAATTAATTTTTTCAAAAAAATAGTATGTAGAAAAGTGTATCTACATGGAGAAAACATTACTTCATGGCCAACTCATATATGTGTGAAACAATTATACAGTGATTTAGAACAATAAAAGATTCTTTTGGAGTAGTTATCACTCATTATTTGAGAGAGCATTGACCTTGGAAATTGATAATGGTTGTAAACCATGAGGGATAGTGAGTGTACTCCAATCATTATAATGGTAGTTAGCATGGGCATTGAAGTGAGGTTTCCTAAAACTTATTTTGGAAGTGAGCCTTTTGGATTTGGTATATCTTCAAATTGTCGGTGTATGCTCTATTGACATATCCCATCTAGGGTGAATCAATTAAATTTATTTTTCCTCATGAATTCTTGTATTGTTTTTTATAAATTTATATGGAAAGGGGAGATAAGAACATTTTTTGACAAAGAACTAATATCTGAATGGGAAGTTTTTTTAATATATCATACTCGAATACTCCCCCCAGGGAACATAACATAATTTGGATAACAAAAGTGATATTAGACAAAAAAAATGGGTGAATCTTCCCTTTAGAATAAATTATAAATATTTAATCATATCACACAATCCTTTTAAATTTCATGATATAGTTCACTAAAAATTCATTTCCCCTTTGTTTATACTCTTATAATTCCATATCCATATTAGTTTGTAGGTTATTTGGGAAATAATTCTTAAAAAATAATTTTTATAGTCTGGTTATTCTATGGATTCCATCTCATTCCTTTCATTTTATTTCATTATTAGTTTACACCACTAATCATATTCTCCCTTTATGAGATATACTACCATTTTAATTATTTCATTCTCAAAAAAATGGAGAGTAAAAAAATTACATTCAATAATGTTGATATATTATTATGTGAATAGTGGATAATTTCTAAAAAAATAGGTGATCATTGGAACTTGAAGAGTTCAATAGCTAGTTATCCCTTTATTAGTAAATTAGTACACTCCACAGTGTTTATGTTGTTATTAATAACCTCATATAATTGATTATTCGTCATCATTATTTTTTCAAATCCATATCCCGTATATTAGGAATGTTTTTATTGAATTTTCCATTTTATATTTTAATTATATGATTCTCTCTATTTCTTACCATTATTCAAAAAATGAATCCTAAGTGTGTAATTTATTACTATTTTATTTCTTCTAATAATTTTATGGGAAACATTAATCCAAAAATGTAAGAGTAAAAATTTTTATAGGGTCATTTTATAAGGCCCCAGCCTTAAACCTTACTTAATCTTGAGTTATTACAAGATTACACATTGAGGATCTTTTCGGGTTTAGAGTTTTAGAGAATTAGATCATAAAACTTGAATTACATTCCACATATAAACAAAGTAGTTACATAAAGATAGTATTCTTCATTCCCATCAATGGAAACATATTTAAAATAAAACATGGATTCTTTCTTGACACTTCTTTGACACTATCATCATATCATGTACCTTTCCCTTAACCTATGAAAAACATTTCAAAAAAACTTGGGATGAGCATAAAAAGCTCAGTAAGGGATATAAAAATATGGAAAGGAAACATGGGTACATATATACATAAGAATTAAATCATACTTTACCCATAAAACATAAGCACTTTAACATACCTCATCAAATCATGAATAAATCATAGAAATCATAAGACATAAAGGTAACTTGAGGCATTCATAAAATTCTTACGTAGGGAGTAACCCTCTTGGTTACGTTTGGAATACCCATCACATTATATTCCCTCAATCTCTTCGGAGAAACCTTAACTTTTCACTCCTTCGCGTTACCCAATGCATTGGAGAGCTATATCGGGCTCACCCGCCCTTAGTCTATCACGGAACCACCCGTCTTCATAATAATGCCCAAGAACCTCAACATAATCGTATCATATAAAACATGCATAAAGGAAACATAACATTTCCACCTTTCAATCACAAGATATCAATACAACACATTGATAAAAAAACACTGTGAAAACCATTTTCAATACCAAAATAAAAGAAATGTAAAACATGGTATTTATTTTTTTCTTTTAAAAATAAGGTATGGCTTATAGAGGAAGCCGAAACTCAAATAATGGTCACGGCGGCGGAGAAGTCGTTGTTGCCACATACGTAAGACAAAAACATTCCCTTTTGTCGTTTAGTAAATGCTTCATATAAAAAATATTCCTTTTGAATAAACTTAAAAGTCAAAGGGATTTATACACTGTATAAAAGAAGGTTGTGTATAAAACAAAATATGCCTCAATGAAAGGAGATTGAGACGAAGTCCCATACCTCGGGTGCGACTTGACTCGATCGTTCTTTAATCTCCTGAATAATAAACTTGATTTAATTTTCTACTTGTTTAAGAACCTTTTTAAAGTTCATTATTCCTTTTATATTACTTATTACCATGTCATGAACACTATGTAATTATTTAAGTTAATAACGGTCATTTTAACGATCATTGGTACTTGAGTCAAAAATAAACCCTTTATAATAACAAGTTGTTCATATATCCATTATATCCAAAATGGTATTCATGATGTAGATATCATATATGTCATATATATCTAGTACATTCATGCATCTATAATATTACATAATCATTTAGAGGTAAGAAATGAAATGCACCGTTCATGGAGACGGTAAGTCGTACGTACGCATGAACGCTACTTTCATTTCTATTTCATATTTTATAGAATGGAATCATAATTATATTAAGTTATATTATAATTCCAGTATAATATCATATATAATATCATAGTTCCATCCCTTATACGTACCACATATGTTATTTAACGAATCAAATCACTTTGAGGGGGCGGTAGTCCGCACTTCCTTAAATGAAGATATTGCGTTTACCCATAATGGAAACCATAAAGGTATGACCAAAATGAAAAATACAGAAGCTTAAAGAAAACATAAACATATTATATATCATATATAAATATAGTGACATCTTAATGGCCACCTTTGAAGGTGTTAAAAGAATGTTGAACAATCATCATTTCGGGAGGCATAAATTCGCCATCCACGGAAACAGTATGTTCGTTAACCATTAGATGTATGTGTGTGTAAGTGTAGCTCGAATCCTTCTTATAACAATATCCTCGTATATTGAAGATATTGGAGTTGTTACAAAATAAAAGAATAAAAAGAGTTTAGGGGGTTTTAGAAGCAAAATCAAACAAAAGGACTCAAAAGAAGACATTACCTTAAAATCGGGTAACTCTCTTAGATTTGAGCTCAAAGGATTCCTTGGGAAGACTTATGCCCAAATTGAGGCTTCAAGGAGTAAGATAGGTATGTGTAGAGACAAAATGGTCAGGGGTTGGCCGAGAAAAAGGTTTTGGGAGTGTGGTTAATGAGGTAGAGGTGGGGGCCTTTTATAAGAGGAGAGGAGGGGCACTCTTGGAAAGTAAAGAGAAGTTACTTTATTTTAAAATTAGTTTCGGATTAAAAAGGTCCCACATTGATATAATTAGAGGATATAGTGATAAGTGTTCGAATTCCACTCATACAATTGGTTTTGGCCATGTGTAGGTCTTAGATTTTACATTATCTTTAGATTTTATTTAAATTGTTAAATAATGAGGTCATCACTGCATCATCATGATGTCATAAATAATTTAATTTATTTAAAGTCTAAAATTTATAAAAAAAAATACTATTATGTAGGAAAACTCTTTATCGTTCCAATGAATATTTATAATAAAAAATCTGATCTTTATAACCCCATGTAAAAATTGTTTTAGTAAAACATATCATGTTTGTGTCATTTTTACTTTAACATTAAATAAAAAGTTATTTATGTCATTTCCCAACCAAAGTGGCCCCATGGGGTCCCCAAGTTGACCCATGGCTTTTCTCGGTCCTCCATAACACATCCAATGAGGGTAGGACATGTTTCAAGCTCATCTCATTTTATTAAAGCATTATTTTTACCTTAAACTACACTAATTACCTCTAATCGCGATTAAAAACTTAATAAGTTAGTATTCACCAAAAAAATTATTATAATCTCATTGAACCACATTTTACTTCTTAATGAAAACCATGTATGTCGGATTTTTGAAATTCAAAACACAAAGATGGAAAATTTTCATTTAAACGAAAAATTAGTTTTTATAAGTACCACTTAGTGGTTTCACTATTCATCAAAAATTGATGTTTTTCAGAAAAATACCAAAAATTAAACCTAAGCTATATTTGATATTCCAAATTCAAAAATGAAGACTATTTTAAAAAATTCAAAACATATAAGTCACATTAATTAATTTAATAATTAATTCCCACTGTCATGAAAAATAGCGTGTTTTTATGAAACAATAAGTATCAAAAGATTGACACCAGTTTAAGTCCAATTTCAAAGTGAAATTGATTTCAATGACCACCATTGGATTAAATGGTAAAAATATATTCTAATTTAACTTAAAAACAAATTCAAAAGATAATCTAATTATATAAATAAATTAGATTAAAAAGCAGTTTTGATGTAAAATGCAGTATTTTTCACTATTCATTAAAAAATGAACATTGTCTGAAAAATACCAAAAATTTATCCAATGTAAATTTCAATGTCCCAATCATAATTAATATGTTTATTTTGAAAAACATATCTTATAAAATTGTCAAAAGATAGATTTATAAATGGTTTGCCATCAAAAGGCAGTAAAATAATATTTTAAAAATATTAGTGTATTCCATGCTTAAGATTGGATTTATTTTCATTTTAAGCTTCTAAAACACTATCTAATTCATTAATAGACATAGATAAAAATATCTATTACTCATTACTTACTTGGGATGTTACATCCTTCCCCCCTTTAGAAAATTTCGTCCCCGCAATTTATTTACTTATCAAATAAATGGGGGTACTTATCCCTCATTGCATTTTTAGATTCCCATGTTGCCTCTTCCATCATGTGGTTTTTCCACAAAACCTTTACCTGATTAATCACCTTATTTCGTAACACTTGCTCCCTGTGGTCAAGAATCTGGAACGGTTGTTCCTCATAAGATAGGTTCTCTTCTAGCTGAACTACATCTGGACTCAAAACATGAGATGGATCTGGAATATACTTTCTCAACATCGAAACGTGAAAAACATTGTGTACTTGAGATAAACTCGGAGGTAAAGTCACCCGGTATGCAACTGATCCAACTCTCTCCAGAATTTCATATGGTCCAATGAACCTTGGACTCAGCTTTCCTTTCTTACTAAATCGCATCACCCTTTTCCATCGGGAAACCTTGAGAAAAACATGATCACCTACCTCAAAAGATAGATCCTTCCTCCTGTTGTCCGCATAACTCTTCTGCCTGTTCTGAGCTGTTCTCATGTGTTTCTGAATCAAATGAACTTTTTCTGCCATCTCTTCTACCAACTCTGGTCCCATCAACTTCCTTTCACCCACTTCATCCCAGAAAGCTGTAGTTCGACACCGCTTCCCATATAATGCCTGAAATGGTGGCATCTGTATACTGGAATGAAAACTGTTATTATATGAAAATTCAACCAAAGAAAGATGTTGGTCCCAATTTCCCTGATAATCCATAGAACAAGATCGTAGCATATCCTCCATTGTCTGAATTGTTCATTCTGACTGCCCATCTGATTGAGGATGAAATGTTGTACTAAAATTTAATTCAGTACCCAACGACTTCTGAAGGCCTTTCCAAAAGTTAGAAGTGAACCTGGGATCACGATCAGATACAATGGAGAGAGTAACTCCATGTAACCTGACTATCTCTTTAAGATACAAACGGGAAAGTTGATCTAGGGAAAAAGTATCTTGTATAGCAAGGAAATGAGAAGATTTAGTCAAGCAATCAACAATAACCCAAATTGCATTATTACCTCAAGATGTCTTTAGTAATCCCACAACAAAGTCCATGGATATATTCTCACATTTCCACTCTGGCACTGGTAAAGGCTGAAGTATCCCTTTCGGTAACTACCGCTCTGCTTTAACCTGTTGACATGTCAAACACTTCATAGTAAAATCAGCAATATCTCTTTTCATTCCATCCCACCAGAAATACTCCCGCAGATCTCTGTACATCTTAGTATTGCCAGGATGAACTGAAAACGGAGAACTATGAGCTTCACATAACAACTCTCTCTTCAACTGTAAATCACAAGGCACAGACAATCTCTTCCCAAATCTCAAAACACAATCACTATCAATGTTGAATTCAGGCAACTTACATTTTTGAACCAGCTCTACCTTTTTCTGCAACTCATTGTCTTGCTTCTGTGCTTGCTTGATTTTATCTGATAGAGATGATCTCACTGATACCTAAAACAAAACAGAAGAAATTCCTACACCAACAACTTCTATGCCAAAGTTCATCAAATCCTTAACCAAAGGATCACGTTCCAAACGCAACATTGCTAATGAAGCATTACGTTTTCGACTCAAAGCATCAGCCACTTTATTTGCTTTTCCCGGATGGTAATGAATTGTACAATCCTAATCCTTGATTAATTCTAGACATCTCCTTTGTCTCATGTTCAATTCTTTCTGAGTGAATATATACTTTAAACTTTTGTGATCGGTATATATTTCACACTTTACTCCATACAAATGATGCCTCCAAATTTTTAAAGCAAAAACAACAACAGCTAATTCCAAATCATGTGTAGGGTAATTTACCTCTTGAGTTTTCAACTGTCGTGAAGCATAAGCAATTACCTGATCATTATGCATTAGGATGCAAGCAAGTCCTTTCAATGAAGCATCACTGTAGATAACAAACTCACCATTCCTGGAAGGTAGTACCAAAACTGGAGCATTCACCAATCTTTTTTTCAATTCCTGAAAACAATCATCACATTCTTTTGTCCAGATAAACTTAACACCCTTCTGAGTTAGCTTAGTAATTGGACTAGATAACTGTGAAAAATTTCTAACAAACCTTCGGTAATAGCCTGCCAAACCAAGGAAGCTACGAATCTCAGTTACATTTGTGGGCCTTGCCCAGTCTTCCACAACTTTTGTTTTTGAAGGATCAACAGTTATCCCATCTTTAGAAACAATGTGACCAAGGAAAAAAATTTGTTGCAACCAAAACTCACACTTTATGAATTTTCCGTACAATTTCTTTTCTTTTAAGGTTTGCAAGATAACCCTTAAATGTCTTTCATGCTCCTATTTACTTTTATAAAACACCAAAATATCATCAATGAAAACCACCAGAAACTTATCCAAGAACTCACAGAAAATTCTATTCATTAAGTCCATGAATACAGCAGGTGCATTGGTTAGCCGAAAAGGCATTACTACAAATTCATAATGGCCATATCTTGTACGAAACGCAGTCTTCGGAACATATTCTTCCTTTACCTTCAGCTGATGGTACCCCGATCTCAAGTCAATCTTTGAAAAATACTGAGCTCCCTGGAGCTGATCAAACAAATCATCGATATGAGGCAAAGGATATTTGTTCTTAACAGTTATGTTATTCAAGGCTCTATAATCAATGAAAAGTCTCATTGAACCATCTTTCTTTTTAACAAATAAAACAGAAGCACCCCATGGTGATGTTCTAGGTCGAATGAAACCTTTCTCTAATAAATCTTGCAATTGCTCCTTCAACTTTAAAAGTTCAATTTGAGCCATTCGATAAGGGGGTTTTGAAATTGGTTTAGCATCAGGAACTAATTCAATAGTAAACTCAGCTTCCCGATATGGTATTATTCCAGGCAACTCATCAGGAAAAACATCAGGATACTCATTTACCACTGGCACATCATTAATCTGAACAGTTCCTTTATTTTCAACGATGTGTGCAAGGTAACATTCATTTCCATATTTTACAAGTTTCTCGGCCTCTTGATATGTTATCAAAAGTAAGGGTTCATTCTTGTACACAAACTGAAAGTCTTTCTGGAAAGAAACTTCTTTAGATCTACAGTCAATCTTAGCATGGTAAATAGAGAGCCAATCCATACCCAGGATAACATCAAACTCTACTAGAGGTAGAACAATAAGGTTTGCAAGTAGGTTCTTTCCACAGATAAGGATAGGAAGATTCTTATAAATTCTTTTTGCCTCAACATTTCCCCCAGGTGTCTTTACCACAAGTTCAGGAGTCATTTCTTGAGATGGTATTCCCATTTTACTAGAAAATTTTTCAGAGATGAAAGAATGTGTAGACCCCGAATCAAACAACACACTGGCATAATCTGAAAAAACAAACAAAGTACCTAATACAACTTCATTTGATGGCCCGAAATCTGCTGAAGTAGTTACAAAGGATTTCTCCACCCATTTCTGCTTGTATTCTAACTGCTCCCCATCACTCAAGCTCTTTGTCAGACACTCGTTTGCATAGTGACCCATATCATTGCACTTATAACATTTCACTAACTGTAAATAAAATTTGGTCTTACCATCACCTTGATCCTTTTCAGTGCAATCACGAGCCTTATGTCCCATCTTACCACATCGGTATCACTTTCCAGAATTCAGAAGACATTCCCCAGCATGCCTTTTGCCACATTTATCACAAACTGGAAACTTAGTTTTCTTACCATCAGACTTTTTTGAAGAATTCTTACCTTTCTCCTGCCACCTCGGTCTCTTCTTCTGTTGGTTTTTATAGAACACTTGATCATTGGAAAACTCTATTTTCACCTTCTCAGCACATCGAACATGCTTTCCATAACTTTTAAACTCATGAGAAGCTAATGCCCTTCGATATTTTGGCTTTAATCCTGAGTAAAAATGATTGATTTTATTATCAAGGTCTCGGATTAAATTTGGAGCATACCTTGCCAATCGAGTGAACCTTTCTTCATAGGTAGCCACTGAGTCTTCCTCTTGCCTCAGTTCCAAGAATTTCTTTTCCATCCTAAGTCGAACAGCCTTAGGAAAATACTTCTCAAGAAACATACCTTTGAATTCATCCCAGTCAAGAGCATCAATCTCATCGGTGTTCCTGATATTTTTAACCATAGACCACCACTGATCTGCTTCACCCTCCAAGAAGTAAATAGCAAGACTAACCTTTTGATTGTCTGAACACCCCATGACATCGAAAATATTCTCCAGTGCTTTAATCCACCCTTCAGCTAGCATAGGGTCAGATGATCCTCTGAATGATGGGGGATGTTGCCTCATGAAATGTTCCACCACTGACATGTTCCTCTGCGGTTGATCTGGCTAATCTCGTGCATGGATACCACCACCATTTATCGCTTGAGTCAACTGCGCCATTACTGCAACAAACTGTTCAGTTCCAATTCCGACCATCTCAGGATGCTGATTCGGAAGGTTATTTCCTTCTGCATGCCTTCCTAGCACTGCTTCCCTGTTTCCTCTATGGAAAACCATTCTGAACAAACATTTCTTAGATGAAGCAACATGGTAATCTTCAAATACTATATCATTTCAAAAAAAATATTTTTGGATAATCATTTAATAGAATTCTAACTCCTAAATTTATCTAAACCAACCTTTGATACCAACTATAAGGCCCCAGCCTTAAACCTTACTTAATCTTGAGTTATTACAAGATTACACATTGAGGATCTTTTCGGGTTTAGAGTTTTAGAGAATTAGATCATAAAACTTTCATTACATTCCACATATAAACAAAGTAGTTACATAAAGATAGTATTCTTCATTCCCATCAATGGAAACATATTTAAAATAAAACATGGATTCTTTCTTGACACTTCCTTGACACTATCATCATATCATGTACCTTTCCCATGACCTGTGAAAAACATTTCAAAAAAACATGGGATGAGCATAAAAAGCTCAGTAAGGGATAGAAAAATATGGAAAGGAAACATGGGTACATATATACATAAGAATGAAATCATACTTTACCCATAAAACATATGCACTTTAACATACCTCATCAAATCATGAATAAATCATAGAAATCATAAGACATAAAGGTAACTTGAGGCATTCATAATATTCTTACGTAGGGAGTAACCCTCTTGGTTATGTTTGGAATACCCATCACAGTATATTCCCTCAATCTCTTCGGAGAAACCTTAACGTTTCACTCCTTCGTGTTACCCAATGCATTGGAGAGCTATATTGGTCTCACCCGCCCTTAGTCTATCACGGAACCACTCGTCTTCATAATAATGCCCAAGAACCTCAACATAATCGTATAACATAAAACATGCATAAACGAAACATAACATTTCCACCTTTCAATCAAAAGATATCAATAAAACACATTGATATAAAAACACTGTGAAAACTATTTTCAATACCAAAATAAAAGAAAAGTAAAACATGGTATTTATTTGTTTCTTTTAAAAAGAAGGTATGGCTTGTAGAGGAAGCCAAAACTCAAATAATGGTCCCGGCTGCGGAGAAGTCGTTGTCGCCGCATACGTACGACAAAAACATTCACTTTTTTCGTTTAGTAAACGCTTCGTATAAAAAAGATTCCTTTTGAATAAACTTAAAAGTCAAAGGGGTTTATACACCGTATAAAAGAAGGTTGTGTATAAAACAAAATATGCCTCAATGAAAAGTGATTGAGACGAAGTCCCATACCTCGGGTCTGACTTGACTCGATCGTTCTTTAATCTCCTGAATAATAAACTTGAGTTAATTTTATACTTGTTTAATAACCTTTTTAAAGTTAATTATTCCTTTTATATCACTTATTACCATGTCATGAACACTATGTAATTATTTAAGTTAATAACGGTCATTTTAACGATCATTGGTACTTGAGTCAAAAATAAACCCTTTATAATAACAAGTTATTCATGTATCCATTATATCCAGAATGGTATTCATGATGTAGATATCATATATGTCATATATATCTAGTACATTCATGCATCTATAATATTACATAATCATTTAGAGGTAAGAAATGAAATGCACCGTTCATGGAGACGGTAAGCTGTACGTACGCATGAACGCTACTTTCATTTCTATTTCGTATTTTATAGAATGGAATCATAATGATATAAAGGTATATTATAATTGCAGTATAATATCATATATAATATCATAGTTCCATCCTTTATACGTCCCATATATGGTATTTAACGAATCAAATCACTTTGAGGGGCGGTAGTCCGCACTTCCTTAAATGAAGATATCGCGTTTACCCATAATGGAAACCATAAAGGTATGCCCAAAATGAAAAATACAGAAGCTTAAGGAAACCATAAACGTATTATATATCATATATAAATATAGTTACATCTTAATGGACACCTTTGAAGGTGTTAAAATAATGTTAAACAATCATCGTTTCAGGAGGCATAAATTCGCCATCCACGGAAACAGTATGTTCGTTAACCATTAGATGTAGGTGTGTGTAAGTGTAGCTCTAATAATTCTTATAAAAACATCCTAGTATATTGAAGATACTGGATTTGTTACAAAAGAAAAGAATAAAAAGATTTTATGGGGTTGGAGAAGCAAAATCAAACACAAGGACTCAAAAGAAGACATTACCTTAAAATCAGGTAACTCTCTTAGATTTGAGCTCAAAGGCTTCCTTGGGAATACTTCTGCCCAAATTGAGTCTTCAAGGAGTAATATAGGGATGTGGAGAGCCAAAATGGGCAGGGGTTGTCCGAGACAAAGGCTTTGGGAGTGTGGGTAATTAGGTAGAGGTGGGTGCCTTTTATAAGAGGAGAGAAGGGGCACTCTTGGAAAGTAAAGATAAGTTACTTTATTTTAAAATGAGTTTCGGATTAAAAAGGACCCACATTGATATAATACGAGTATAAGGTGATAAGGGTTCTAAATCCACTCATCCAATTGGTTTTGGCCATGTTTATTTCTTAGATTTTACATTATCTTTCCATTTTATTTAAATCGTTAAATAATGAGGTCATCGCTGCATCATCATGATGTCATAAATAATTTAATTAATTTAAAGTCTAAAATTTATAAAAAAAAATACTATGATGTATTAAATCTTTTTATCTTTCCAATGACTATTTATAATAAAAAATCTTATCTTTATAACCTCATGTAAAAATTGTTTTAGTAAAACATATCATGTTTGTGTCATTTTTACTTTAACATTAAATAAAAAGTTATTTATGTCATTTCCCAACCAAAGTGGCTCCATGGGGTACCCAAGTTGACCCATGGATTTTCTTGGTCGTCCATGACACATCCAATTATGGTATGACATGTTTCAAGCTCATCTCAATTTATTAAAGCATTATTTTTACCTTAAACTACACTAATTACCTCTAATCGCGATTAAAAACTTAATAACTTACTATTCACCAAAAAATTATTATAATCTCATTGAACCACATTTTACTTATTAATGACAACCATGTATGTCATATTTTTTAAATTCAAAACACAAATATGGAAAATTTTCATTTAAACGAAAAATCAGTTTTTATAAGTACCACTTAGTGGTTTCACTATTCATCAAAAATTGAAGTTTTTCAGAAAAATACCAGAAATTCACCCTAAGCTATATTTGATATTATGAATTCAAAAATGAAGTCTATTTTACAAAATTCAAAACATATAAGTCACATTAATTAATTTAATAATTCATTCCCGCTGTCATGACAAATAGCGTGTTTTTATGAAACAATAAGTATCAAAAGATTGACACCAGTTTAAGTCCAATTTCAAAGTGAAATTGATTCCAATGACCACCATTGGATTAAATGGTAAAAATATATTCTAATTTCACTTAAAACCCAATTCAAAAGATAATCTAATTATATAAATAAATTAGATTAAAATGCAGTTTTGATGTAAAATGCAGTATTTTTCACTATTCATTAAAAAATGAATATTGTCTGAAAAATACCAAAAATTTATCCAATGTAAATTTCAATGTCCCAATCATAATTAATATGTTTATTTTAAAAAACATATCTTATAAAATTATCAAAATATAGATTTATAAATGGTTTGCCATCAAAAGGCAGTAAAACAATCTTTTAAAAATATTAGTGTATTTCATGCTTAAGATTAGATTTATTTTCATTTTAAGCCTCTAAAACACTATCTAATTCATTAATATACATAGATAAAAATATCTATTACTCATTACTTACTTGGGATGTTACACATATACATCAATATTAGAAAAATTAAATTATCTATATATCCTTCAAATGGTTTGTAAAAAGAATATGATTAACCTATGTATAGCCCCATGGAGTTTGAAGCTAGTTGTGCAGCAGGGCCTCTTTGTCGTGCACTGGGTGGGGATTGAAATTGTACCCAACACTCCCTTTTTAGGGTAATTATCCCTAGAAACAATTATTCTAGAGTAGTATCCATTTTTAGTATCCAAACGTGTTACTATTTCTTGGAAACCACTCACATACTACTTTACCAAAATTTCGAGATATTTTCATATATTTGGACTTATCCCTAGGGTTATTACTATTTTTCTTCCAACATTTCACAAATAAATAAATGTTTCTTTCAATAACAACTATAGATACCCGCCTTTTTATATATTACTTTTAACATAATTCATTATCAAAATATTAAATTAATAATTTAATATAAATTTTGAGGTTTTGTGTCTTGAAAACTAGGTAACATATATAGGAATTATATAAGAAAACGTGAAAATAAAAGTTACTTAATCTTATTTAAAGAATATTTTATTATTACATCAGAATTTACTTCACTATAAGTAATTTTTTTTGAACATACATAAATTGAAAAGGGAAATCATAAAGAAAATTAAGTGATAAACAAAGGAAATGGAACCTGAGTGATTAACATAGATATAACATGGGTTATAACATGATAACATAATAATAAGTTTTAGATACATAACAATTAAATGTTTCTACAATATAAAAATGTTTCATTAATAATCATATCACCAAGGTTCTATAAAAAAAATTACCAATTTTATTCAACATGGTATCATATAACATTTCCTCTATAGTGATTAATTATTTTCTTAATGAATTAGAGAGATATCGAGGTTTAACCTTTGTATTTATTAATTCTTATATTCCACATCGATCATAATAAACTATTTCATCATTAACATATGGATAATTAAGAATTTGATTCATATAAAATCTTTAAGTACATATGTGTTTATATAATTGATGTTTTCACCATTTTTAACCCATAGGAATGGGATGTGTGTTTCATATAGATAAACCAATAATAAAATAAGTAAAATTAAATATATATATATATATATATTAATACACTAGAATAAAAATAGGTTGGGGTATTTATTACATAAAAAAGAAAGCATGAAATATAAAATAAGGATTTTGGAATCAAATTGATTATACAAAGTTGTTTATGCAACTAGAGAAATGAAATAAAATGAAATTCTCTCATTGATAGAAAAATAATTTTTTATTATTGGAATTATCATAAGTTCATGTGAACATTATAACTATGAACGTATTTGACTAACTATAAATAAATTACTTAGATAAAAATATGACGATGAGAATCCCTTACCTTACAATACAACATCATAATTATTCAGAAGAGTTCATTGGAACATTATAAGCATCATAGAAAGTATCTAGAGTGGTAAAATAGGAGGAAATTAATTATAAATGGATTAGGAGTGAATAAAGTAAGGTCTAGAGGTCGTTATTTATAGAAAACATGGGTGGATTGTTTATTAATTTCAAAATACAGTCCTTCAAAATAAGGGTTTGGGAAAATGGAAAACCACTCTCTTACCCATTTTTTATCACAAATTTTTTGTAATTAAAAAGAGTTATTTTTGAATATATTAGTTTTAAAAACATAATTCAATATTTTATATTTTTTATAGAATGGGTAAGTAATTTTTTGCAAAATAACGTTTTTAATAACTTAATTTCCACTTTTGAATTTGGAAAGATATTTATATGTTTTTAAATTCATTTTAATACATTAAATATCACATAATATTAAAAAATATTATTTTTATTCGTGTACATAGTTTTTCCACATATTAACTAATTATTACATATATATGAATTCATGAAACAAATTAGAAACACAAATATGTATTTATACTATCCAATGAAAATAGATTATTTTAGAATTTTTTGAAATTTCGACCTAAATTAATTTTTACATGCTCACTTCAAATAAAATGTTAATTTTATAAATATAATTTTCTAAATTTGAGAATTATAACTTTTAAATTAATATCCTTATTTGGAAAATAATAGTTTTTATGATATAATCAGTTTTCTTACCATTATACAAAAGTAGCAGGAATATTATAAAATTATATCATCGTTTATATTAAAAAATTGTTTTATAAGACTACTTCTTGAAAATAAATTTTTATTAATAATACATAAATTTATCATAAAAGTTGTTTTTATTATATAATTTCCCCAAAATAAAATTATGCTTTATCTATATCTAAAAATATATTTATCATATCCTTCTTATATTCATTTGAATTTTTTTAAACAAAATAATAATGAAAATAGTTGAATAAACCACTATTTCATTCCTATAAAAAAATAAAAAATTATCATACAAATTTCTTGATACATATCACATTAGTACACCAACATAAACCCTAAGGGTAAGGTGGGTGATGGAGGTATTTTTATATAGTAGATCAGTTAACATTGATCGAGTGGCCTCATTTTAGATTTCATTGAAGATTTAAAGGTTAAATAACTACTTATGGACAGTCAATGGTAACCTATAGTGATGCTACCTTCTCCCCCCAGTTCTGATAAAAGGTATTGAAAAGGCATGATCATACTAGTTGAGACCGTCATTTCTCTATTCTGAATCAATTATATTTTTCCTCTTCCCTTTAAATAAACTATTTTAAATGATAAAATTATTATCAAATGTCATAATTCCATGAATTCATATTGACCACCAGTCAAGTAATGATCAGATCTTAATGTATTATTTTTCGTTATATCCTATATATTCTACATAATTTATATACTAAAATATTCATTACTTTACATAAAATGGTTCTAAACATCAATTAATAATTTCTATATTATTCTTAAACCACATATTGTTTATACATTTTTTGGGTTGAGTGATATCAATTGGATATTTCAATTATATAAAGGTTACCATAGATTGAGCATTGTTGTTTTTAGTTTATATCTATATATTGTATCTAAATGTTATAGTCTATATTAAATATTGATATGTAATTTCCCTATAAAATTTAAAATAATTTTTTTATTATTCAGATTTAAAATATAATAACACAGTCATTCTGAAATATGAGTGCTTTTATTAAGGATGATTTTGGGTAGTTATAGTGTCGACATCGATTTTCCTCCAGAGGTCACACTATAATATTAATGTCAACCAATTATTCCAATCGAAGTGACCTGGTTGCACTGCATTATATTGTATCGTCGATACTGAAATGAAGGCCACCATCACTTCCTATTCATAATTAAACTCGTGATAGACTACTCACATATTCAGTGGATTATATACAATTGTTATATCACTCTTGAAAAAACACATAACATTCCCTTTGAAAAAATGGAATGTCGTGTTATATCGATTTACTAGTCATGTCCTCTCATCTCACGTAGAATTTCATAACCCATATACACGATTTGTAATTCCTACAACATGTAATGTAAGACCATGATGGGGACATGGATGTGTAATATACTACCTGAGTCATTTCCTGCTGAGGGAATACAGTGTGAGATAATGTTGTGTCTGTTGTGTGACAACCACTCGACCACCTTTCCCTTGACTCCTAGTACACACCATGATTTTCGGCTCACATCAAACATTGTTGGGTGAGTCACACTATGTAAAATAACATTTTCATTTTCAAACCCTATACATTTCAAAAAAAATCACAACATGTTTTCTTACGATCTATATATCAAGTAGTTGGGTTCTTCAAATGATAATCATCATGGTCACTCGAATCCACCATCTTTTACATTATCCCCACCAAATGCATCAAAATCATCATCCAAGTCCCTAACCATGAAAAATATTTCATCAATCATGTATTCCAATTATCCTCTTACTGAAATCAATATTCTCATCTACCAATGGAAGACCTCCACACTTCATGTTTCCAAATAAGGGTTCAACTCTATCAATTATCATCATTAAACATCACTCTTTCACATAATCGCATTCATAAATGATGGAAAAACCCATCATAGATTTGAGGTTTGATTTTATATCTATTAAGTGACTCTGAGAAAACATTATTTATTGATAATTAAAAAAAATATTTTTTTATTTAATTTAATGATATTAAAATTTTGATTTATATCTCAATTTATGTATTCATAATCTTGATCATTTCATATTATTTATTTTTTTAAATGATTCTACTTTTTTAGTTTTATTAGTTCATATCTTATAAAAGATGATTAATGAAATGTTTCTATGATAAATAATTTAATGGGACCTTAAAATATCTTTTTACTTATCCATAAACATAAATTTAGAAAATTATGGAAATTAAAATTTTTTATAAATCTTGAACTGACTATGTGAATCGACCATGTCAATGGACCATTTCAATCTTCCATGTCAATAGACCGTATTAACTGACCGTGTCAACTAATTATGTCAACTGACCATCAACACTGCCCATGATAAGTGATCGTTATTACCAACTATTTCAACGAATAATGTTTTCCAACCCTATTAACATACCATGTCAACTTATCATGAGAAATGACAGTGATTCAATATTTAGAAAAGTGTGGAACAGACCATAAGAACAAACCATGCATAAAATTATCTAATGTGTTTTCCTAATGACATTGGATAACGAACATAAAATTATGTTATTATTTTCTCATTTTAAAGAAAAAAATTTATCAACATTAAATTTGATGGAATAAAATTCGGAATTAATATATATGACTATAAAAATTAGAATGGCTTCATTACCTGATTTCAATCATAATTCTATATTTTTATGAAAGTAATTTGGTACTATTTTCTAATGATAACATTATATTTAACAGTATAATTTAGGGTAATATAGATTATATGGAAATATAATGAAATTATACAATCATAATGCAATTTCAGAAAAATAATATTCTGTTATTTTTATGGTACTGTTTATATCATAAATTTTTGATAAGTTAAATTTTCTATAGTTTTTAGAATTTGGTTACACTAATTTTTTATATTTTTCATTAATCGTATTACATGGTTAATTTTTTATTTTAATCTCCACCATGAATCCCCTACAAGTAATTTTTAAATTGGTTCTTTAAATTCTGATAAAATATTTTCAGACCTCGAAATGAGTTCTGATTTACAAAATACATTGAATTTAAATTTTATACTAGTTTATTAGATATATAATTACTATTTTCATTGTTCTATAATTATTTTTTAATTATTTAGATTCCATAAGAAAAAATTTAAATTATTTTATGATGAGTTATATATGAATCTCAATGGATTAATTGTTCATTGATATTTACACTAAACATTCTAGAACCTGAAATAATCAAATTTAAAATTTCCAATATATGAAGTGTCATACTACATGATTATCAGGTAAAATACCATGGATATAAATTTTTTAACTAGTGTTTTAATAATTTATAAAATGATATCTAGAGAATAATCACGTAGATATTAATTGATAATCCTTTATAAAAAAATAAATATAAACCATTCATATAAAATATAATAATTAACAAATATTAAATTTTAATTAGGAATATAAAATGTTTTTCTTGCATAAATTATGGGATTATATAAAGTAATTTATAATAAAATTTAATAAATATGTTTTCTAATGTATTAATTGTTTATTTTTATTTAAAAAATATTTCTATATAATATGACTTTCATTTTCAAAATATATTTGAAATTTGAGTCTACATGATGATTTTATAATTTGAATTTATGATGGAGATATTAGGAAATTAAATTAGAGAAAATAATTATTTTTATTTTTGTGGATGAGAGGTTAAAGCATGTGGTGAAGAGATAATAGACATGACTCTGATATTACTCTTTCATGCTGCATTTTACAAAATAGAGTCGTAGAGCTTCATTGTTCATCTGTTTGATGAAGTAAACTAGGAGATTCGTGAGAATTAATATTTCAACATCTAGAAGGTGATGAGAAATACATAACTAATTCTCCAGTATCTTCGTCTACAATCATTCACGGCATTAAAATATTTTATTCATTCATTTTTTGGTAACTATTTGTACAATATTGTATCACATAGTGCATCTTTTACAGGGTTATACTACCCTAAAAAAGGTACGTTTGGTTTGTTTGTCTATTTAGATGTCTGGGATTAGTCTATCCCCTTCTAATTGGGGGTGTCTCTTAACCCATAAAATAATAAAGAAAAATAATCCACTCATAAGAATCTAGTTTTTATCTATACCGTTAAAATATTGACTTCTTCTTGACCCGTATCAAATAAAATGATAGGATTGAGTATGTGAAAATATATATTTAGTCTGAACTATAAAAGTTTGAGTTAGGTTTTTCTTCATAAGGTAATGGGTTTTGACTAAACTCATAAAAGTGAAATGGGATATTATTGGGCCTATAAAAGTCTATATTTGGTATACTCTTTTAAAAGGATGGGTTTTTTGTCTGAAGATGTAAAAGGCAATAGAATGGGGCTAAGATTCCATGTGTGAAAAAGAAATATGTATAGGGTTTTATTTTCTCTCTATTTTCTTATATCGGTGTGGTTGAATTGTTATATATTTTAATCAATAAATATCCTCTCATACCGAGTACACCATGTATAGAATTGAGGTGTGGCATATTCATACACCTCACAAATGAATTATTTATATTTTTTCTAAATTATCAAGATAATACAAATGTATTTTATTGATTTTGAGTATGTCACTTATCTTTTTTACTAAAACGTAAATTTTAAATATAAAATACACACATTTAGTCATATTAGTAAAATTTTGGTTCTAATTGAGGTTAATTTGATTTCTAAACATCAAAAATAACTTATAGATAGTTTTACTAATGTTTCAAAACAATCTAATTTAGTTTTCAATGTTTTGAGTATCTCACTTTTCCTTTTTACTAAAATGTCATTTATAGAGGAAACATTCACTTTGAGTCATACTAGTCTATTTTGTGTCAGTTTTATGTGATATTGATTCTTACAAATTAAAAATTAATTATAAAATGTTTTTCTAAATTATCAAGATAATATGAATTTTTTCGATGAGTGAAACATGTTTTGAACTAAAAGGTCAATATTATATTAATAACAGCCACATTGAGTCATAACAGACACACCATGTATCAGATTGAGGTGCAGTTGATTTCTAGATGTCAAAAATGATGTATGTATAGTTTAACTAAAGTATCAAAACCATCTGAATTTTTTTTATTGTTTTTCTATATGTCACATTCCCTTTTGACTAAAATAAATGAACATTTTAAACAAAAAGACACGCATTTATTTATACGTGTCACACCTTGTGCCATATTTATATGTGAAAAATTAATACATGTCACAAATGAATTATATATAATTTTCCAAAATTATCAAAACAATGTGAATGTGTTTTTTTAGTTTTTATTATGTGATATGTGTTTTTATGTAAAATGTAAATTATAAACTAAAAACATATAGTTCATGTCATACTTAGAACAATGTGTTTGAGATTGAGGAGTGGATGATGTGTATGTAATGTGATTTTTTATTTAAAATATCTATAAAAATACATAAAATAAAGAACATGTATTATTTTTATAGAAGAGAAAACCACATGATGCCTGAAACACATCACATTACAAGAAGCATGGGGTTTCCTCTTCTATCTAAAAGAAGCATTTTCTCTCATTTCTATCTTGTTTGTAGAATGTTTAATGAAAATATCCGGATTCCCAAAATTTTTGTGAAAATAACTAATATATATTAGATAAAAATGATAAGTAAAATAACTTAAATATACTTGATAAAATGATCACACCATTTACTAAATAAGTAATAGGAATTCACCTTTTCATGATGTCAGTATAAATTCTTGACCAATTTCTTTATTTATATTATCTTAGTTGTATCCTCAAAGTCAAATCTCTCATGAGAAAGATTATATTTGAACAAACTTCCACAAATCAAGAAGAATAATCTACTTATATAAGAAAACTATTCTTATATTAGTAATACTATTTATAAATAACTGAAACATAAATATGAAACAATGCATTTCTAAAATATCAATCCTAATTTGAAACCACATAATTTGATTCATACTAGGTAAAATATGTATCTAATTAAAGAATAGTTTTTCCCTACTCTTCAAAAATGAATTATTGAATATTTTATAAAATTATCAAAATAATTTCAATATTTTGTCTTAGATTGGAGTATGTCAGTTTTCTTTTTTACTAAAATGGGATTTTAAACTGAAAACAATAACTTTGATTCATATCAATAACATGATGAATTGGTTTGACATGAGATTAATTATTAATTACCACAAATTACTAATGATTCATTTTAATAAATTATAAATACAATCTAACTTTGTTTCCTCAGTTTTTAGTGAGTCACACACTTTTTTAACAATAATGTCAATTTTAGACTGATAACAGCCACTTTGAGCCATACAAGGCACATCATGTATTTGATTGTGATGTGGAAAAATATTACACATCAAAAATGATTCATTTATCCTTATCCAAAATTATTTAAATAATATCAATGTTTTTGTTAGTTTGGATTATGTTACATTTCCTTTTTTACAAATGTTAATGTCAAATATAAATAAAAAGACATACTTGGAACAGTATTGGTCTGACCGTGCATTGGATTTAAAAGATACATAATATCCGTTAAGTGGAATGTTAGAGAAACTAAGAATCTAAAATATATATTCAGGGGTAGGTTCATATATATATAGTAAATCGAATGTTTTGGGATAAAATGAGGGACTTACATGAATATTAGAAGTCGGTTCAACTTGTTGACTGCTTTAGATGCTCTATAAGTTGGTGAGACCACTTGTAAAAGTGTGATGATGAATTATCATGAAATTACATATTATTAGTGATATATTTGGTTTAATTGAGAATATTTATTATAATACTTGTATCTTTTGAAGAAAATAAATTGAATTGGTGTACTACCTGGAATGTGGAATTCATTGGAGTATAAAAAAAGAAAATACTGTCGTAATGAGTGATTTATCCTTATTATGTGTGTGAACATAGTACATGATTAAATCATCATTTTTAAAGAAGTAATTTTTTCATGATCTATCGTAATGTAAACAAAACATGTATTAGATAACAATTATAAGAAAATTAAATAAAAAATAAATAAAATGATGATAATATCGGCTAGATAAGTTGTAGGAAGTCACATATTCATGATATATGTGTACATTATGACACCTTGTACGTTACCCATTTGGTTGTAAAAAATATATACTTCCACTTATGAATACATGATCTTTACAGAGTCATAGTATTACCATAAAAATATAAAAATCCAAAGGATTAATAAATATATTAAATGAATTTGTAATTGTCTTAGAAAATATCGCTTTGAGGATTCTAGTTTAATGATGGTATATGATATATTTCAAAACAAATTCCAAAATAAGAATCAATTTTTTTCCATTGGTTGTTCATGGACACTAAATAAAACATTTATAAAAATAATTAATTTTTTTTATATATGTTATGAATGTAAAATATTATTATATATACCCAAATACTTATCCACTTGAAGATATTGATATTCTCCTACTCATCATAGACTATCCTCATTACATGATTTAATTATTTGTAAACACAAACCTATCATAATAGAATTCTCAACATTTGATTTCATATAATGTATAACTTGGAGTTTATTTCTAAAACACTACAAGTATTTCATTAAAAATAGAAAAATATCATCATATGTGGTCATTTTTCTTCTATCCATGAAGTGAATCCATAAAATAAATTTTGGGAGTATCCAAATTTACTAAAATGAGTAACCAATGATGCCAAAAAAACAAAATTGAATAATTAATGAATGGAATTAATATATATATATATATATAATATGATTAAATTGAAGAGTTTTACATCTAAATTATTGTTAATAAGGATATTTTTCCACGCATAAGTTTTTTTCAAACAATAAGGGTATTTTTCCACTATCACATCAATTTTATTTGATTATAATGATTTAACTTGTGTAGAAGTGATTTGAGGGATAATGAGTCCATTTTTTATTCATAGGGTTTTTATTCAAATAATATTGATATATATTCTTATATAAAATATAAATTGTATTTAGTCATAACTAACAATGTTGATCAGCTATTGGAAAAAAATTATGAAAACACACCTTATATATAAATTTTCAAATGATACTCCTAGCCATTCATAAATATGATATCATTTACATTATCCAAAGAAATATATTCTTTAATGGATAGATGTACAGTTTTTTAAATCAATTATGATATTTCTATGACATTGTATCATTATATCGACATGAACTTTTAATGATATAAAATGTTGAAGTTTAAAGGGTAGTGTAATGGTACATCGTGAATAATATTCAATTAAAAAATTAATCATTTTTATTGTTTTAATTAGACATTTCATTTAACCCCATTTCATTTGGGTGTCTGTAATCAAATTAATTGGTTTATACATTTTTCAATAATTTTTAATGGTTTTTAATGAAAGATAAAATGAGATGTAATACCACTTTTTGACATGTTTTTTACAAGATCTATCGGTCGTGATATAAATGTTCCAATAGCTTTCTTGGTCATATAAATATCTATATCACCAAGTGGAATGTGTAGATTTGTGCTTGTCTTAGGAACATCATTGATCCCCACATTCACAGGACATATTTAGGGTTTTATATGATGTAGAATATCTTTATGGATATTGAACATGGTATCCCTCACAACAAGGTGATGGGTGGGTGTTGATAGATACAAATCTCAATCACTTTTAGCAAGTTGAATTTCTGTAAATGAAAAGTATCATTATCTACCTAATTCAAATTTCACAAAAACATTTAATATAATGTTGATTTCCAAATATAATATATCTCTATTAGGGTAATTTCTCACCTCAAATTGGTGGGGTGGGGGGAATATTCACCAAGTTCTTGTATATATGTTGTTTCTTGTATTTGATTCATTAAATAAAACAGTCATGAAAATATCAATGCTAATTAAATTTTTATTCAATAAAAAATAATCATTTCTACAACTCTCCAATTTTCCTACATTTATCCCCATGTTCATTTCCTTTCCGAAAATATGTTTTAGGTGTCACCATAAATCCCACTCATATGACACGTACACACTTTTTGGGAAACATCAAGGCCACTAATAGTGTGTGTTCATCAAGTAAAGATGATAATGATGATTATGTCTATGTTAGATAAAATATATATTAAAATAAGACATCATTATTATGTAATAATGATTTAAATTAAAATAAATTATTAATATGTCATAATTAAAAATGTTTCCTACACTTTTTGATTGTTTTAATCTATTATTACCCCTTCTTTATTTTCATGTACTTCCTTCCATAGCACATGATATGGGATGGAAGTGGCTTTGGATTTGAATTAATCAATATATATATAAATAGATGAACGCAATGAACTTGTTGTTTCATGTCACAAAAAAATTATTATGATAGATTTAAATAATGTACAAATATTATTTTCAAGTGAAGTGTAATGAAGGAAATTTTAAAAAAGGGGTGCGTTGGTTCTATTGTTTATTTATTATTTTTTTGAAATCATTTTCCGATTCATAACATAACAATTCGTAGTCAATGTGATTAATATATATATTTTCAAATAATGTATTACCAATTAAAGTGTACCCAAAAATATGGATCCAAACAAAAACTAATAAACACATCCCATGATTCTTGTCTTGTCAGGTGTCCATACATATACATCATGTGAGGGTTTATTTTAAATTCATCACCTTTTAAGGGAAAATCCTTAAAAATTCTATGAAACTAACTTTGATCATTTCCAATAATAATTAACATAAATTTAATTCAGGGCCATCTACAATAAATGCACTATACATGGGATAATAATGTTTAAGTCAACGTTTCATTTTTGTATGTAATATAAATAAATTATATCATAATGGTACTATAATATCTTCTAAAATCAATATTTTAAGCATATAAACAACATTTTTACACCAAATAATATTGATTTTTATTTTTTACGGAGAGGTAAACCCTAATAAAACTACGGAACATGGCCTT
Organism: Viscum album; assembly: GCA_963277665.1. Taxonomy (NCBI): domain Eukaryota; kingdom Viridiplantae; phylum Streptophyta; class Magnoliopsida; order Santalales; family Viscaceae; genus Viscum; species Viscum album. The sequence goes on along the minus strand of OY728141.1, from coordinate 470,766,330 downwards.
ATTGTGGATAAAATCCTTGTTGTGTTCATTCCATCCAACATTGAATTTGATTCCATTTCTTTTCAACATAATAATTTTTTCTAAGATGGTCCCACAATAGTGATCCTTTATTTTATGGGAAACTAGTTATTCCCTATCTACCATTTCTTCTGGTTTAACATTTTCAGTATGTTAATCCCTTAGAGTGGTAGCATCATCAAGTGTAGATGGTTTTTGTTATTCATGATTGGTAGCATCCAAATGGGTAGAAGTCATTATCTACAAATGTGGTTGAAAATTTAATTTAAAATTGGTAAATGAAATAGATAATAGATAATAATATGAGGTAACACAGTGTATATTTCAAAAATTATTTACCATGATTGTTGAATACACTTTTTTAAAGGTTTAAGGTATTTTACCTATCAATCGAGTATCCAAATCCCATAAATATGGTATCCTCTTACATAAAATACCTCATCTACCTTAGAAACACTGAGAAATTATTTCAACGTCCTAATGAAAAGGGTTATCTTTATATGATTTCTATTTTAAACCTTTAGTGGTTTTGGTCGATAAGAGAACAACTGAGCACTTTGAATTTGTGGGATCTATAATGTAAAATACTTGTACTTCCTATAATCTGATTATAAATGGTTCATCTTTATACACTTCCTTACTAAAATCCACTTGCATGAATCTAAATTCATTTTTAATTCACTCATGTTAATAAACCACTTAAATTATTAAATCAACACATGGAAGGTTGTATAATCCCACTCTCATATTTTTTGGATGATTCCAAAGTATGAAATAATCTCATAATTTTGATTTTTGTCCTTGGCACTATATGCATTCGTTTCTTAAACCAAAAGTGTAAGACAACTATTTTTCATGGTACATAATTCATCATTATAGAGACCTAAAAATTCATCAATGGGATGGAAATTTCTCTCACATGTTGGGTGATGCAAAGAAATATGTGTGTTATTGAAAATTTGAGATGAAATATTTTGAAATCAAATTTTAAAAAAGAATATATCATAGACACGTCCCAAATACTGGGAAAGGTTTAAGGAAGGAATAAAATGTGAACAATTGGAATATGTATGGATTATGATATGAAGGCCCATGAGGCATTGGCCAGCGAACAAAGCTGTTCATGGTGAATTTCAACCCGTGAACAGAAGCTGTCGTGTAAAATCTTCACTAGAAAAAATCTGATGGAATTACGCATTGTATAGCATCCCCACAAACCTATTAGTTCATTTATGAGGAGTAGTTGGTGGTGCCTCATGAATAGTATATCCATGAGTAGAGTTTGACTGAGTCATTTACGAGCCAAATATTTTATATTGGCTTCCAAAAAAGGTTCTGCATGAATCGTAGATACAGCTTTGCCAACACTCTATAAAAAGACCGCCAGGGGAACTAAAAATAGACGGTTGATGAAGAAAGAGAAAGAGATATAAGGGATAGATAAATGAGAGTGATGAACATAGAGGGTTTGGAAAAAAATTATCCAACATAAAAAGCAATTCATGGGACTCCATCCCGCCTCTAAAGCAGTTTGTAGATTCCATCCTACGAATAAAAATCAGTTTGCAGACTCCTTCCCATGAACCATGTTCATAAAAACCTCCACATCCAAACCAAAAAAATATATATATAATAAAAATGGATTTTAGTTTTTTATGTGGGAAACAATGTTCATGAATTTCTTATGCGGAAGACAGTATGTGACCAGCTCTAATCCAGCCAATGGTTTATAGAATAAACTATGCTAAAAATACATTGTGTACCATCCTACACAGCTATCTCCTCCATGATTATGATTTTCCATAGATAGATAGTTCAGGGATGGATCCTATGTAGATACTTTTATATAGAAAACTTCAACATGGAAAACCCTATATGGAAAGCCATTTTCTCCCACCAGTCTATGCCATGTGGTCTGCGCCTTGGTACCCCCGCTCGGGATCAACGTCGGGAAATGGTCTCGGCCCTCCGGGCCGATCCCTTAGGTACATTCACTGAACCCCATGAAAAATGGACAATATCACCATGGACTTTTTGGGTCACATCAATGAAATTTTCCATTGCTCCCTTATATAGTCCCAATATCCATCCCTGAAATACCATGAGTATAACCACTCTTCATGTGACTCATGAAACCTTATCATCAACCTCTATTTCAAGGTTGACCTAGTACTCCATGGAAAATTATAGCCTAAATGATTATTAAACACATAGAAACATCCTTTACATATATAAAACTCTATGTCCCTAGTGATTCCAGAACATCATAAACCTTCATGGCCATCAGAGATGGAAGGTCAGTGTCTTGAAGACGCCTCAACTTTACAATTCACATCATGCCCAAGTGGCTCCATATACTATTTACACAAAAATGGCCCATCAATGGGATATGTATTCGTCTTCAAAAAAGTATTTTCCTACCTTCATATGCCTAATAGATTCCATACCTCATATCATTTATCATTATATGAGAATCCCAAGAGTCGTGGTTTACACATCCCTTCCCTCTCATGTTTGAGGGATGTGAGAACATCCCCGTCTGATTATCCTACAACTAATAATGGATTCAATAAAAATCAGTCCAAACTTATGACCTTAAACTTCGTGTTATCATCCTCGCCACATAGAATTAAATTTTATGGTATTAGTCCCTACAACACGTCATTAAACTGTGGTTCCATCATCCAAGCTAAATGAATTAAAATTGCAGTATACCATGTGATTTCAGATATCCAGAAACCTCCCTAGCCATTCAAAATGGATGATTAGTGTCTTAAAGAATCCTCTACTTGAATATGAACAACATGCCTTGGTGGATCTCTATATGCTTCCCAAAAAATGGCATATCAACCAAAGACAAAATTATTCTCAAGAGAGGGATCTCCTACCACTACATACCTCAATGGTTGTAATGCCACATATCATTTCTCTTGATCTGAAATCCACCATAATCACGGTTTACACATTCCAAACCTCCCATGATTGAGGCACGTTGGAACATCCAATCATGATTTTCCACTAGTTAATCATGGTTTTAATGATATGGGGACCATGTCTTATGTCCCTAAACTACAAGACACCAAATTGTCTTATATACATGTCATTAAACTATATGTAACTCATCCCTGTAACATGACATTAAAATTTTATCCTATCATCCAAGTCGTATGTCTTTAAACTGTAGTATACCCCATACAACATCTCAAGGGAAATACTCCTAAGGATAGCCCCTATCCTTTTGTGAGAGGTGTTACTCATCACCCACTTCTCCTAGACTTGGGAGGTCTTTGGTTAGATCTCCCAGATTTGGTAATCCTAGTTATCAACATGGATGAGGGATGAATGTTCAAATCTCATCTCTTTTTTCTAGTTTTAGTACCATCTTCTAATAGATAATGTTGGGGAGGTGATCATCAGATCTGTCGCCTCTTTTTATTTCTCAAACCGAGCACAACTCACGTGGGCTTGGAGGTTGGTGGTTATCATGACATCCACATAGTCCCAAAACGTGGTCCTCCTCATAGGTTTAAGCCCCAAACAAACCGTCAAATCATCATGATTCGAGAACCTCCTCATGGATCCAGAAAATGGGCTGCTTTCATGCATAATTCCCACCCCAAAAAAAACAATGATAACTCAAATTCCTATTTAAACAAGTTTACATAGGATGCCTTCTTGAAGGCTCTAGATCATAGTGGTGCATTTCCAAAAATGTTTCACCCAATTAGGCCCCCAAAAAATGGGCCTCCTCCCATGTATAAGCTCCATGATAAATGAACTTTGAGAACTCTGATTCTTGTTTGTACGAGGATATGTAAGATGCCTGATAAATGCCCGAGCTCAAAGGGGTTCCCTCTCAAAAGGGTCCATCAAATCATTTCCCCCCAAATGGGAAGTACCTATACATAATAACTGAGAAAAAAATTCCTCACACTAGGATTCCTTTGAGTATAAGTCCATCTTCTTCAAGAAATATTCGGACATTGATTCTTCATTTGACCGGTATTTGTGGGAATCCACTCTAAGGTCCAAATCTGACCATCAATTCAACCCTGATTTTCTTCAGGCCATGTGCTCAGTAGGGTCATGTCCACCTGAGATACCACATATCTTCTGGGCACTTTGGGAAGCCTTGGTATGAGTTCCACACCAAGTCCTGACCAGAAATCTTTCACCTGGGTTTCCTTGTCGTATGATGTTAAACATCATGGATGGGTCCCTATCACACGACCATAAAAGGTGATGTGTCCAGTTATGTTACACCAAAATACATGGGCTTCGATTCCTCTCATGAGGATATGTAGGAGTCCCAGATTATGGGTTAGACCACAACATCAAACCACCTTTTATCTATCCTAGATTTTGGAAAACTCTAAAGAGCCTCATTGCATGGCTTAAGTTAGCATTGTCTATATGGAATCAAATCAATTTATATCTATGACGATCTGAAAACCCATGGGTAACCCATCGATACACACTTCGGGAATGAACAAAGGATTCAAAAATATATAAACATGCAATAAATATATGAGAGATTCCCATAGTAAGTAATAATTCCCCAAAAAGGGTGTGATGAGCCTGACCTCCAATCCCCTTGACCAATGGAGTCTTGATGTATCATTGGCCAAATCATCATCCCATAATAATCTGCCTTCGTAAAGTAGGTCCACAAATCATTGATACTAGGGTCGTTGGGTGCTTTGGTTCCATGAATGAACCTATTGAGGACCACATGAGGGCATCATACTCAACATAATCCGATCACACTGATAGGTAAGCCCCTTTGAAATCATCATTTTGGATCATGAAAATGAGGAACCTCCTTAATAACATAAAAAAGAAGAGTATATTTCCCAATCCCGATGGGGCCGTCTCTCACTATCAATATGTGATGTGGCGTGGATCAGGTCGAAACAATCATGTTCACTATTATATAATGTATAACCATTAATTACATAACCATTAAAATATAATATTTTCACACTTGGTCCTCTATCTATCCATCAAAGTCATTCTAAAATTTAATCAAGATTTTCAGCTCACTCTATAAAAATATAGTCTCAAAACCATCCTATAAACTATTAATAACATATATTTGATTTCCATATTTCATCACATGATAGATTGAAATGACTAATAATTTATTTTCAAGTTTTTACATATGGGGAATCATGTATGTTATTTTGAAAAAACATAATGGTGGGTCTTATCCTAATATCTAGTAGTAACTGTTACAACATCTATTCTAGAAATTCCTTCACCCACAAGGTACACAGTGTGACGAGACTGCAGTAGACTAATGTGTTCCACACCCAACAGTTATTTGGTTATAAATTAATTGTCTCCATAAATAATATACCACTCTACAAAACCACCTTCTGGATGACTACTATTTTTGACATAAGATTTAAAAAAAATCATATATCAGTCAATGGTGTACATCATTCTATAATGTATAGGAGCGCACTGCTGAATATCTCTTACTAAGTGAACCATCTAGTGGACTATCATATCAAATTGTACTAGTGGTAATAACACTTATAATTCATATAATTTGATGACAATTTCCATTCCCATTGATAGAAATTTTTTCAGGCCTATAACATTTCAGAATACAGCTTCAAAAAAACATATATTGGATAATGTATGCAGAATTTCTTGGGAAAAATGAAACCTAAATATATAGAAATAAGATATTTCAATAAAACATGATAGTAAAATAATTTCATTACTTATAACATTAAATTAGTAATTGAAATGATATTCTTTATATTCGAAGAATACCCCTCTAGAAACTTTACATAATTTCGTAAGTGGAAAAAATGATATCTCTCTTTAATGGAAAGTGTGTGTGTGGAGCTGGAGGAAGAAAACTATGTTTTTCACCATTCACTAGTGTCAATTCTCCCCATATTCCAATTTAAATTGTTCCAAATATAGCCTTAATTCCATATTTTTTTGGTGCATTTAATAATAGGACATTTACACTATCACATATATTCTTCCAACATGCATAACATCAAGAAAATTCATGATGTACAAACAATTCCAGTATAGTAATTATAAAAACTGATACCGTTTTCCCACTAGTTTTCATATGGTTTTTGAAAAAATATTTACCAAAATAAGTTTCAATATCATTTAATTTATCAAATAGTTGATCACATGTTAGTGGGGAAAGTGGTGTATTTTCTTATAAAATCACATAGAATAATGTCATCCTAGATCAGTACATATGTCATCGGGGTTGAAATATGCGATTTATTAGAAATGAATTATTCAATGAATACTTCAACCTAATTGATTGTATACCCTTTTCACAAATTGGAAAAATGTGAATTCCTTTAATTCTATATCTTTAAAAAATTTCATTAGAAGGTAATCCATTTATCATCTCATGTAACATGGATCCCAATGTGAAATGTTTATTTCTATAATAATCATACAATGTAACACATGGATCTAATTGTAATTTCAAATATTCAATCAATGGATCCCAATAAACATCTATTTCATTACCATATTACTTTGGTCATGATATAAGAAAATATAACAAGTTTTATTTTCATTTTATACATTTCCATCGTGGGAAGTTATAATTCACTAACATAACTGGCCATGTACTATGAGTGCTTCTTTGAAAATCAAAAGGATTTGTCCCATCCATAGATTTTTCAAGATGATAGTTTTCTTCATCATTTTCGAGTTTCGGATAATCATGATCAATTCACTTCCACTGAGGAGAATCTATCAGTTGAAAATGTTTCCCATATTTATTTCATTTATATGTGTTCTATATAAAGTGTCTTGTATTCTTCTCACTTTTATATTGGTTACTAAACCATAGAATGATTGTAATTTTCTATAAAACCATTGTAGTTCATGATTCATCTTTATTATATCGTGAACAACAACACTTTTGGAATTTTATATGTGATATCTAGTCCTTAGAAAATAGTATACTGTTTTTTTGATAGGCATGAATTTTTTTAGATCATTCCCATTAAACATAGAATTTATTAAGCATCATATTTTCGGCTAGGAATATAAATATCTTCTGAAATCATATCATCCAAGATAGTAATTAATTTAGTGCATCTAACTAAATTAATTTTTTTCTAGGTTTTAAATTCTACAACATTAGTATGGATGACAATGTTGTATATTTTTTACAAGCATCATAAATCAGTGTCTTTGGGAAAATATATAAAATATTAATAAATTTTGTACAATCACATAATTATTATTAAACTATCATTATTATTTCCTTAATACAATAATTATCATCATTTGTAAATGTAATCACATTCTCTATATGGGTTTCTTCATTTTCCACCCTTTTAATCATTTATAATGATCTATAAAATGTAGTGTTATCCTGGTTACTAGCTACATTCACTTTTCAATCATTTTTAATTAAAAATTTATAACAAAGATTTATTCTATAAATATCATGTGTTCTTACAACTCCTGTAGACTAATTGGTCTTAAATAACAATAGTGTAAACACAAAAAAACTATTGTAGAAGGTTCATATGCATAATCCTTTGAAAACATGGAAAACTCTCTAACCCCATATTCATACTCTTTTGTCCTAAAACTGGAATCCATCCATTTTCAATTCATATAAATCCTCTTTGACTCAATAATGTTAAAATTCAATGAAATAAATTAATAAAAAAAATGGTCCATTCAAATAATGTTAACCCAACATTTTAATTATTCAAGTAATTTTTTCATGCTTTGAAGAAAATGGGTAGTTCAATTTAATAAAATAATTACGCCACTTGTAGTGGGTGTTATCCTCAGAATTATTCCACAATGATCCCTAGTACCATTTATAAGATTACTAATACTCATAGTATATCAAGAAAAATAGGTGTATATTTAAAATGGATGGGGGTGAGACTTAGTAAATAATATTCAATAATAATTTATGAGGATATGAAGCCAATTAGGATGATTTTTGTCTCCTAAAATCTAAATGTTCTTAGGATAGAGGTTTGGAAAATAACTGAAAAACCATTCTTAGTTTTCTATCTAATGATGAAAAGGCAATAGTAGTAGTCGGATCATTACAAGTTGCTCCTTGATTGGTGTGACTATGAGAGGGATTAGTTGGATGGTCTTTCATTCACTAATGCTTAGAAAACTATTGCAGATTCATCATTCAATGGAATCCATAAATTACTCCATCAAAAGGAAACATATTTTTGTCTAAGGACTTAATTTTAGTAGGTATTAACATTATCTAAGTACATGGATGTAGGAGTGGATTCGTGATGGATGTCTTATAGGTTGGATCGAGTAAGTAAAATGTTGATTCAATAGTAACATTATCAATCTATATTATATAGGAGGTCAGATTCTCTATATCTAATAGGTCTCTGATTGTTAATATAACATGTTTTAAAAAGGAATTACTTTTTTATTCCATGGTAGTCAGAGGAATAATAGGAAGCAAATGAGTAGATTGAGGAAAAACCACTTAAACTTGTTTCTTTCTTTCAATTTGGGAAATTTAAAAAACAATCAATGATTTTCTAAGGGGGATTAGTTATGGTCACATACCTTGATTTTAAATAATCATTATTAATTTAAGATGAAAAAATTAGATGATAAATGGTAATCGTTCATATGTTGAGTATAAATAAAGGGTAATATCATTATTAAATTTTTATATAAGGATGAATTTTTGGATTCAAGAAGTAAGATAATCCTATTTGAGGAAAATTAAGAAAAACTTGGGAATAAGATGGCATCACTATGGTTCATCTTATACTAATAATAAATTGAACTACAATAATTGTGGTTGGAATAAAATCACATCTTGGATAAGTTTACATTAGTATAAATCATTATGATATCCATATTAGCTAAATTGCCACTTTAATGTACCATTAAATATTATATCACACTTTGGTGCAATATATATGTATACAGTTGTAATGTTACTAAAATTTAGCATATGTATAACTATTTATTTAATAATAATTTATTTCAATTATTATAAAATGTATTTTATAAGAAGTCATTATTTTTATTAAGTTAATATTTTTAATTTCAAATAAATTTTTTTATAATTAAATTATTTTGTAAAAAATAAATTTTATAAGGTTATATATATAAAATAAAATTATTTGTATTTTGAAAATAATAAAGTCCAGTATAGTATTTAAAAAAATATATAATAAATTATTCTTTCTTACAAATGAACATAAATATAAAATACATTATATGTTTTGAATTAATAATTTATATATGTATATATATATTTAGAGTTTGATTTAAAAAAATTCTTGGAATATTTTGAATCAACATATAAAATTTCATTAAGAGGGTCAACATTATTTATTGGCAAAAAATATATTACATTTTTGAATAAATAAATATGTCAATGAATTGAAAATACTTCAAAATACGAAAATTGGTAAGAAAATATGTACATATTTAATTAACAATATATATCATTATAATTTATTAATATAATACCCAATTTTCATTTGTTCAAAATAATTATTTATTAAATAATATTATTTCAAAATAAATATAAATTCAAAATTATTTATAAATTATTTATTTAAATTTATAATTTATGAAAATAAAAATTATTTATAATAAAACATATCTATAATAAAAATTAATTTTAAATTATTTATAATTATTTCTATACATATAATCTATAGGTGAATCATCAAAGTCTCCCCATAATAAAAATATGAAAAGGCTTGTATAGTTTTAACTCCACAAAATAGATGCAATCATAAACTTACCATCTCTATAAAAATAATTGAACTCAAGAAATAATTATCAATCATCGAACATGAACAAAGAATAATAGATCATAAAATATCTTCATTGGAACCTTAGGAATTGGGGAACGAAAAACTAGACCAGGATGGGATATTGATGGCGGGATGGGACAAATGAATATTGGATTCAACACGAAGACATAGCCATATTAAAAAATGAGATACAAATTCCACCTAAATATATCCTAAATCACTATGAACTCAATTGGGAAATAAATAACTAGTCAGTGGGATAATAAGAGAAATAGAGAATCATGAATGAAGCATGGGAATCATGAAACGAAAGATATAAAAAAAGTTGATTCTCTCTATTCCTGGTAAAGATAAAAATAACTAAATTAATAATAATAGTTTTAACAACATTAGATAATAAAAATCCCTTCCATTCTAATAATTTAGTTGTTAATTTCTCTTTAATAACAAAATAATGACAAAGGATACCAGCCAAAAATATGAGGAGGTACCATATATTTATAAAAAAAACCCTCTCAAATCCCAACCATCTTAATAATATAATTCAAGGTAATCTGAGAAGTATTAGGTGTTAATAAACAGACTAGAAATATTTATTTTCTGTTTACATGAAATTTCAACATAATTTAAATTCCAAAAAATATATCTATATTAATTAATCAAACCTATTGACAATTTAATTTCATTATTCAAAAAAAATTAACACATGAGGGACTGTGTGACAATTTTTGACATCCATTATCTCTCCCTCTAATTGTCATCCCTTAAAAAACGGGTTCTAAACCTCCAAGAACATAATAAGTAGACAAGGTAACAAAGGGTCACTTTTATAGAACCCCCTAGATGCCTACACATAACATATGAAATTACCATTAATAATGTAGGGGGTGAATCCCTTTTGACCAACATAGACATAACCAATCAAGAATGTAAAAAATGAATGACAAAAAAATGTGATTTGAGAAGGGAAAACAGAAAAAAAAAGAGTGGATTCATCAAAAATAGAAATAAGAATCATAAAAAGTGTAGGAAAGTAAATGGAAAAGAGTACTTAGTTTTGTTGTACCTCATTGGTACTAAGTTCATGGACGTCATAGGGGTTAAGAAAGTATATAGAAGAAAATCAGGATTAAAGAGGAGAATAAATAATCTAATACCCAAGATATTGATAGGATCAATTTTCTAAGAATCATGATATGGATAAATGATGAGGGTTTGGTTCCATGAAATCTTGAACACGTGAGTGAGGAAGACTCCATTGGGGTTCCAGATAAAACACCAGGTTTGGCATTTATTAGAGCTTTAAAAAAATCACTAAAACAATTACATCTTATTAATCATAAACTCTTAATTGCTGATAAAACATAAATTTATCTGTACTAAAAAGTGTGGATAATAACTATCTTTATTAACATTGAAAAACTAAAGAAAAATTATAAAATTATAAAATTTAATAAATATAATAAAAAATAAATTTATATAATTGAAAAAAATGCTAAAAGAATTAAAAATATGTATTTATAAATATAATTATAAAAGTTATATTATTTATTTAAATATATATTTATTTATTTCTACTTATAATTACAAATTCATATATTTATAAATATTTTTATATTACCATAAATATATTTAAATAATTATATATATTTATAAAATTATATATATTTATATATATTAATATATATATTAATATGTATAATTATTAATATAATGATTTATTTATCCAAATTTTATAATCATTTTAATATATATTTATTTTTTTACATTAATAATTATAAATATATATTCATATATAATTATATATATTTATTCTAATTTTATTATTTTTTTAAAATATATTTATTTATTTAAAATTATAAATATAATTAAATATAATTAAAAATAATTTTCTAAATTAATAAATATATTTATATAAATAACTATATATTTATTTATATATAAATTTATATAATGAAAAATATAATTAAAATGTTTATGACTCAAATATATTTATAAATATATAAAATCACATAGCACATGAAGAGAATTAGTGTAAAAAATATAGGGCAATCAATGTAGTGGAGGCTTCCCCTGTTGAACCATCTACTATAGATACTCCTAAATCATCTTGGGTAGCTAGAAACCATTAATTTGGAGTATTTAATTCCAACAGCCATAATGTTCATGGTTCACCATAATCCCATAGGTTTTGCGAAGTCATTGTAGTGGAAGAGGATGTTGATGGATAGTTTATTTGTGTTGAATATTTTTTTAGATATTCTCCTTTAAAAGAAATTGATATGGCGAGGAAACCTATAGACTATATTAATGATCAATCGAATAATGAATATGTTGCACAATACATGGTTGATATGGAACTATGGAATAAGAAAACTCTATCCACTCAAAAAAAGGGAATACTATAATAGAGATTTCAACCTCTAGAAAGTCTAGAAACCCTATTACCATAAGGATGAGGACGCAGGACCCTATTTCATAAGGGCATCTGACAGCTGTATTTCATGAATAAATTTTAGGTTGTCTTATTGTATATATTTTTTGTTTTAATGATTTATAATTTAATTTTTGTGAGTGTTTTTAGTTGTTTTATGTTTTACAGAAACAAATGATAAATTTTTTAAAAATGAATGAAAAGGGATGAATAATATAGCTGAATGAAACATCGTGCCGCCAGCGAAGCGAAGCGGCACGACACCATATTTTTTATGAATCCCAAAGCTAGAAAACAGGACAAAACACGATTAAAAATCGTTTAACTTGATTAATCATCGTGAATTAATCGGAGAAGAAGGCAACCACTAGAAAAACTCATCACTTTATCTCACTCTATGAACGACCATTACATGTCGTGTAACTTCATTATTAGACATGATGTTTTTTGAGATTTTACATTGGTGGATTCTTTTCCGAGATTCATGGAATTTTAAGGTTGAAAGGTTACACGTAATGAATCTTACTTACAATTCATGACATGAGTCAAAGATTCATTACTGCATAAAAGATTCACGTGAATTCAGAAATCAAGGAGGGAAAATCTTATTTAGATCAAACATTCATATCCCCATGGGTTTAGTTAATTCTTTTCATGTTACAGAATTTACTAATTTATATCACAAAAAAATAGACCACTAAACTATAGGGTAGTATAGGATTTTCAAGTCTGAGGTTAAACCCACAATTAAGAGCTCAAATAAAATATAAAGTTAATAAAATAAACTTAATACAATTTTGATTGTCTAAAATGAAATATAATCTACTGAGCATTTATTGGTGGAGAATGGGGGAGAAGAAAACATTTCATGGGTCCGAGGCAACAATGAATTCAGGTTCATGAGAAGACAAGGTATAAGATAATCAATTAACAATCTTGTAGTTGTTGGAATTGGGTCATAGCGAGTTAAATGGTCCTGATAAATGCACTCCATCCCAAACTCACCTTTTTTCATGGTTAGATACTTTGGATTATATAGGATGGGTAACCTAAAGCCCTTTTTAAACATAGGGAAGAGACAAACTAAACGATCATGGTGGAAGTCTACACCCTAGATCGTATATCAAAAAATGAAATTCAATCAACTCATACAATGGTCATGCTCCAAGAAAGAAATAAATTACACACTTTTCCTAACCCCACTCACAATGTTTATACAAGAAGAAATTAATAAATTGATAAATTTATAGAGAAGATATGAAATCCCAAAATTATTTGAATTTAAAATATAAAATAACTTATACAATAAATAACCTTTTATCATTCTTACCATGCCAAAAATAAATCACTCACTCATTCTAACTACGAGGGGGTGCATAAAATAAATAAACAAAAATGCCATAGAATGTGGCATTGGAGATGGTGTGAATTCTTCTTGTGGTGTTCTGCAGTCGTTCTCCATCCAGATGTTATATCTGTTGGTACTTAATGTCTCTATTTATATGCGTTGGATGAGATCTGCCTGAGGCCAGTCATGACGTGTAATTTGATTACATGTAGAGTAATCTAGGTCCTAGTTTTCCTCCTTGATTTCTGAATTCATGAAAATATGGTACATATAATTGAATCTTTGACTCATGTCATGACGTGTAAGTGAGAATCATGATGTGTAACCTTTAAACCTTCAAATCCCATGAATCTTGGAAAAATATCCTCCAAAATCAAATTTTAAAAAATTTCACATCGTGTAATGAAGTTACAATATGTGTAATGGACTTTCACTGTGTGAGATGAAGTCATGACTTTTCCTAGAAGTGGCCTTCTTCTCCGAACAAGTCACAACTTGTAATCATTTTACACGAAGTGTGTTCGTGTTTTTTTCTTTTTTCCAAGATCAAATTTTCACAAAAATACGGTGTCATTACACATTACATTCCTTTTTCGAAGATACATAATTTACCTTCATAAAAATTAAAACAACTCAAAACGCTCACAAATTTGCAATATTGATCATTAAAACACAAAATCTATACAATAAAACAGCCTAATATGTATGCATGAAATACAGCTATCAAATACTCTCACACTTGAATTTAACCTTTTCCTCAAGGATGGATTCTAAACATAATACAAAGGAAATTAACCATACCATGATTAAAATTCAATTACAACAAAACCAGTTGATCAAATAGAAGATAAAATGTACAAGAATAAAAAAGGAGAATTCTTTAATTCTTCACTCTTTAAAGAGACAAGCTAACCATGTATTTTACTTTTCTCTTTTTAAATATCCAAGCCTTTTCAATAATTCATTCACATTTTTCAATCCATTATTAAAATGCATGACACTTTTAATTTACCTCACATGAATTTTTTATCTCATCATCAGGGTAAAAATGTTAATAGTGTTATCATATACCTCAAGAATATGTAATATTCCATAGTATTACAAGGCATTTAACATCTTCAAAATGTAAAGAATGAAATATCACTTAATCATGAGGGATCCATCGTTTTGGATCAAATGACTTTGAGGCTTCAGGTTAGGTAAGTAAATGATATAAAAAGTAAATCTCAAAAATGAGGATTGACTCAAAATAATTTTTCATTATACTAGAAATAAGATCAATGAAAATATCCCTTTACATATGTCATTTCCCTCTTCCCTGGAAAATATCAATGTTGGAACATGATATGTATAAGTTCAATCAACAGATCAAACACCATTTATTTTTTAATATATATATATATATTATTTATCGAATGTTATGCTTATGAATAATCAAACATTCATCACCCAATGACATACGATCAAAAAATTTCAGTCGTGAAAATGGTGATTTTTGATCATCCAAAGGAACAACCCATGTTTTCAATTTTTATTATTTTTTATTATAAAGGAAGATGTTTAATAAAATACAATGAGTCATTTCATTCCCTCACTCCATATCAAAATGGAAAATCCAAAAACAAAATATCCCCATTAAATTTTATCTTGGTACACCAAATAAAGTTCCTCCCCATCGCTTAATTTTTAAAATATCATGAAAATATTTTTGGGGAGTTTTGAATGGATAAAATAGGTTTCTAATATGTATGACTTCCTAAGAATTATTTTCATGGAATATATAGGCATAAAAATGGATTAATTCTAGGCGGGTCTCAAGATTAGGGGTATAAAAAATAATGCATCAATCATTTTAAAAGTAACTCTTTTCATTCATAGGTTCAATAAGATGAAAAGAAATTTCTAGATGAAAGCATGCTTGAGATTCTCCTGAAATATTCTATAGAATGGATTGAAAATATTGGATTAGTGGATATCTTGGAAATGTTATGAATCGATGGGACAATTACATAGTTAAATGCATACCGATAATTAAATTAATTAATTTAAACATTTGAGATTCAAATCATGGACAAATTTTAGAAACATTTCATCTATAATGGTCAAAATGCTACCCACAATCACTATTTCTCAAATTGTAGTCTATATGATTATCTATATTAATTAGTTTTCCCATTTTTCTCATGCAAATTTATTGAAAAGGACATTTAAACACATTTAATGATAATTTTCCTTGGTATTTTATGTCCCCTAGTTCATTTTATTAAATAATTAATCAAATATGGGCATGAAATCTAAATATTAAAGCTCTAAACTATTAAAATATGGGGAATAAAATAGAAAAATCTGGAATTGATATTCTGAGTCCACATAAAAATTCTTTTATCCTAAATGTTTACCTATTTATATTTCATTTTCCTTTGATGGACCAAAAAATTAATATAAACAAGTAAAAGTGTTTCCCTTCGACTATATCTAGAAAATAATAAGGTGAATTGAAATAAAATAAAAATTTAAAATTTAAATCTATGAAATAAACAAAATCTAAATTCCTAAAAAGCGATAAAAATATATGCTTGACTTTAGGAAGTTTCTCCTTTATAATAGTCATTTAGCTCAGCCATATCTGGGTTAGCTTATTGGAGTGTGATATAGATCTTGTCATATCATGTTAACCCAGTTTTGACTTTGAAATCCTCCAAACTCATCTTTAATTCTCATCAATGGAATTAGCATGGATGTTAGAGGTGTTGACCAGAGTCTGAATAAAATGAGTATTACAATCAAAATTTCAGCACTTTTCAAGACATGGAAAAATTATACTTCTTCAATGAATGGAAACAAGTTTTTAACTTATTAAATGGTTTATTTATGTTCATTATCCACCTCATTAACTTCTTCATTTATTGATGCTTTAATTTGTTCCCAAGCATAGTCAGCACATGGGGCATCAGGTTCATCTTCCTCTTCTTCTTCTTATGATGCACATAGATTGTTTAATTTTTTTTATAATTATGGTAGCCATATCTCCCTCTTACTCTTCTTATTCATTTTATTCATCATCATTTTCCTTAAGATGTGGTCCCAATTTTGCGAGGATTATTTATAGAATATAAATAGTGAGGGTCCCTGTTTCTTCAATTTAATATTCTTATTCTTATTCTGTATGCAAATATTTTCAAAAATGTGCGTCACAAAATTCAATTTCTATAAAAAGTTATACCTCTTCATAGTCTTCTATGACTAAAAAATGAAGGGAATTGTGGTTAGAAATAAAATAAGCATTTGAAGTGGTAGTTAGTATTTATTGTGCATGCATATTTTTTCTAGACCCTTATCATTGAATCATTTCACCAGGTTATGAGGTGCAATGAAATTAGTGCTTGGGTATAGTTCCAAGAACTCATAGTTTTGAATTCTCATCCTTTTGAATTCATTGAATAGTTGCACCATATCATCTAGTAATAAGGTAAACCTTTCCTTAATAGACATTCCGCTCTATAGTCATTCCATCACAACAAAAAATACCAATTGTGGTAAAATAAAATTTAAATAAAAATTATATAAAAAATAAAGAAACTGAAAAGATGAGAAAATAATTTGTCAAAATTATTCAATAATGTAAATTCTCCACTCCTACCCATAGAAACAGTGCCAAAAATTGATAGCCCTGTGGGAGTTGTTAATTCATGCTGGGTTCTTGGATTTAGAAATTTAAAACATGAAACAATTTGGCCACTAAAATATTGGGTTGTATAGGATTTGAATGTATGAGGTCGAACCCATAAAGATAGGATTGGAGATAATATCAATTAAATAAAATAAACCTAACCTAATTTAAAATTTAAACAATAAAATCTATGCTACTAAGAATTGATTTGTGGAGAATGTGAGAGAAGAAAATATAAAAGGGGGGTTGGAATTAATGAATCTAGCTTCATGAAAATACAAGTTATAAGATAATCAATTATCAATCATGCAGTTATTGGAATCGGGTTAGAGTGAGTTCAATGGTCATAATAAATGCACTCCATCCCAAACTCACATTTTCTCTGGGCCAGGTACTTTGGATTGAAATGGATGGGTACCTCAAAACCTTATTTAAACATAGGGAAGAGACAACCCCAATGGTCATGGGGGAATTCTACACACTAGATCACATATCAAACAATGGAATTCAATCAACTTATGAAATGGTATTTCTTAAAGAAATAATGAAATTACACCCTTTTCCTAATCCTTCTCACAATTTTTATGAAAGAAGAAATCTATAATGAGATTGAATTGAAGAGTATATATGAAATCCCAACATAAATTGAATAAATAATAAAAAATACCGCATACAATCAATCCCATTTCATCATACATTCCATGGAACAAAGAGATCACCCAATATTGTTAACCATGAGCAGGTGAAATAAATAAATAAATAAAAATTATATATAATGTTTCTTGGGAGGTTGTGTGCCTTTGTTCGGTTGCATCTGGAGGAGGTTCTCCATATAGAAGTTATATTTGGTGGTCATGAGGTCTCTATTTATAGGCAATGGATGGGATCATCCCAATGCCAATACCAACGGGTAATTGAATTACATGTCATGTAATCCAGATCCATATTTTCCTCTCTGATTTCAGAATTCACGTGAATCGCATACACAACATTGGCTATTTTACTCATGTCACGTCGTGTATTTAATTTAAATGACGTGTATTTGTCTTTCACAGTGTGAGATAGAGTCAATAATTTTCATGGCAGTGGACTTCTTCTCCAATGAACTCACAATATGTAATCCTGTTTTTCCTAGTTTTCCATCTTTAAATTTTCTCAAAAATTAAGGTATTTTCATCTCTATTATACATCCATTTTTACTATTTTTTCAAATATTCATCATTTCCTTCCATAATGCAGAAAAGAAATCAAAACTATCACAAATAGAAATGACTAATCATTAAAACCAAAAAATCTATATAATAAAACACCCTGAAAGGTATGCATTAAATTCATCAATCAGTATCAACAACAATTTTGGGCAAAGGAAGTTTGAGGCTGTCAGGAATGACAGGCCTACTTGTTATGAATTATCTATTGCTAGTCTTGTGAGGTCTGAGAAATAGATTTTGTGTAAATCCATTATTGTAGGAATAAAAAAATAAGAATAAGATACTTCAACGGTGATTATGTATGCCTAGGTTATTAAAATAATGGGTACTAGAGAGGTTACTCATGATAAAAAAATGTTGTGGGTGTAGTGATTTTGTGGCAGAATCAGGTGAATTATGGTAGTCCATTAGAAACTCTAGCAATGGGTCATAATGTTCATTCACATTTTAATAATGCAAGAATCTCCTCTAGGGTTTTGCGATACTAACCTTCTCTGGATAGTTGGGTGAGAGATAAGGTTCTTAGACACAAATCTTTTGAAATTTTTTCTCCCAAAATTGATGAGGAAGAGTGGAAAAGTAGTGGTGATGCATATAAAGTTCCAGTTGAATTAGTTGATTTTGATGATGAGTGAATTGATCATGGTAGTGGGCCTTGGTAGCAAGTCAAGACATGGAGAAGGGCGGCATCCTCAAGGTCAAGGTGGACATGTTTCTTTTCATATTATGAGTACACATTCTCATACTGGTTGATTTTTTCCTCTATTGATCACCTTATTTTGATTAAGAATTAAGTGGTATTTCTAACCCCATGCACCCCCATTTGCCTTCTTTTTCAAATCATCTATAAATGGGTCTCTACCCATCTTGTTATAGAAAAAGTATTTATTAATAATTATATATATATACACATGGAAAATGGTTTGTCTCATCAAATTACCCCGTTCTTTTTCTACTTGCTTGTTAATTTTCCCTTTATTTTAAAAATGGGTCAGGTGTCTTGGCTTCTGACTAGACATTTTCTATATAATTATCAATATAAAAAATATTTTTATTATATATATATATATTTATATTTATATATATAAATAAATATATTTAAAAAGTTATTATGTATAATTATATATATATATATATGTGTGTTTATTGATTATAAATATATATTTTTATTATATAAGAATATATATTTATAAATATAATAAATATATATATTATATTTTTTATAATTATTTAAATATATGTATTTTTATTTATTTATTTTTTATAATTATAATTATAAATATAAATAAATATATTTATAAATATTTCATTATAATTAGAAATATATTTATATAATTATATATAATTATATTTTTATATATATTTGGTATATTTATTATTTAAATATATTTATTATGATTTTATAAATTTTTAAATATATATTCATTTATTTATAATTATAATTATTAAAAAATATATTTACAAATACTATTATGTGTTTTTTAATATTTTTATTTAATTGTATAATTATATATATATATATATACTAATATATATATGTAATTATATATATATATATACATATTTATATAACTATATTTATATTTATTAATATATAGGCATATATATTTAGAAATTTAAAGAATATATCTATTACTTATATATATATAATAATTACAAAATTATTTAATTGTATATTCATTTATTTATAATTCAAATTATAACTAAATGTATATTTAAATACTTACATATATTTATAAATTTATTTATACAATTATATATTTTTATATAATTATATATATTACTATATAAATGTATATAATTATAAATATAATAAATATATTTATTGTTTTAATATATAGATTCTAATATTATAATTTTTCAAATATATATTTATTTATTTAAAATTTCAAAAGTACTTTTTTAAAATATTATTTATATTTATAGTTTAATAATTAATTGTTTAACTACTTTCCACACAAACACATGTGCACATGTTTATAATATATCATTTATATTTCTATAATTGTGAAAATTATTAAAATATATATCAATCTATCATATTTATGTTAATTATAAATATTTGAATTTTGTAATTAAAGTATATAAATAAACATTAATTTTTAATATATATATATATATGATAATTGTATATATAGTAATTAAATGTTTGTATAAATAAATATTACAAAATTATTAAATATATTTATGACATTATTAATGATTATATATTGATAACTGAATAAATAAAATTTAATAAATTTCAAAAATATTAAAAACTAAATTCGTAACATTTACACATACATATACATCTAATAGACATACATTTTTACACATACACATCTACACACACACACATATATAAACACATACACATACAAACATATAGTTATAAATTTACATATAATTCAAATTATTTAATGTTAATCTAAATATACATATATAAATAATATTTTCATTCATAAATTATATAAATTTTTTAATATAATATTAATATATTATATTTATTTTAATTATATGCACGTTTTTTATTAATGTGTGTAAATAAACTATTAAACCTTTTGACTAATATAAATTTGATAGTTATATATATATATATATGCAATTTTGAATATAAGGTTCATTTCTTATTAAAAGTTATATAAATCAAGTTTATATATTATATATATTATATTTATTTATTTATTTTAATATAAATAATATTTTAAAATTATATATTTATATAAAAATTAAGTTACTCATAAGGACCATTATCACCGATAGAAAATAGAGCTGATAAAGGTGAAAATTGTAGCACTGCTAAAAAAGAATTTATAAATGGGGGACCTTTATCCATGCTAGAAAAAAGTGCTGACAAAGGACACCCTTTCATCAGTGTCTTTTTTAGTGATGATAAAATGTAACTATATAAGTGATTTTTTCTAGCACTGATGAAATTCTTGCCTTTATCAATGATTTCTGCATAGCATTATTAAAGGTTTGCAATGTATAAGGTGTGATCTATGTTTGTGACCCCATAAACAATATAATTTGA
This sequence comes from Viscum album, assembly GCA_963277665.1. Lineage (NCBI taxonomy): Eukaryota > Viridiplantae > Streptophyta > Magnoliopsida > Santalales > Viscaceae > Viscum > Viscum album. The sequence goes on along the minus strand of OY728141.1, from coordinate 470,744,851 downwards.
TTTTGCATTGAAATCCGTGAGTGTTTACAGTCGTGGGTGTATCAATTAAATGATTTAATTAATAAATTAATTGATTTATTATTGGAGAAAACCTAGATGATCCACTATATTATCCATATTCTATATTCTCTCTAGGGTTAGCCTTATTTTTATTTTCACATAACCATATCGAATATGTTGATAAGGAGAATTGATCTTAGGGTTTATGACCTTGAATTGTAGAATTAAATAAGACCATGCAATGAATGAATAATTGAATTTAATAACAGATATTTATGTTCTTCATCAGTGATCATACCATGGTATAGGTAGGAAGCAATAATTTCATTTATTGTAATTTTTCTTCATTATTAATTGATTTGATCTAATGAAATAAGGTCACCCAATTTCATCAAGGATTCATGGTATGATAATGTCCGCTTAATCTTATTAGTTGATTAATGATATTATTATTTTTTATTGTATTTTAAACCTATATGAAATTTTTAATCCCTTATACAAGGAATTTAAATATTATAGTAATTATTCCCCATATTTCTATATATTGTTTTGATTTATAATTTCTTTCAGATCAGAATGTAAATTACATCCATATATATGGGTCTTTAATCCTATTAAAAATGGGTGTTTATATTATATGTTTGGTGATAATCTCAATAATAAATATATGCCTTTTATATGAGTGTTTTTTATGTATTTTAGAAGATTGTCATGGTATTCTTCTAAATCATGAAGTTTAATTCTCAATAGAACTCAAACCTAGTGCTAAACCTATTTCGAAGAATCCATTTAGAATAGCCCCAATTGATTTGAATAAATTAAAGAAGAAACTCCAGGAGAATCATTATATCAGATTAATTTGTCTAAGTGAATCCCCATGGGGTGAACCTGTTGTTTTTGTTAAGAAGAAATATGAATCAATTCAACTCAACATTGATTTTTGGGAAATGAAAAATATCACTCTAATGTACAAGTACCATCTACCCCATATTGATTACTTGTTTGATCAACTAAACATAGATCAATACCTTTCCATGATTGACCTTCATTCTGGATGTCATAAATTGAGGTTGAAAGAGGAGGATATACCCAAGATAGAACTTTGTACATAGTGTGGACACTATGAATTTATATTGATTCTATTTTGTATTACTAAGTCCCTCACTATTTTCTTCGATTTAACTAACAGAGTCTTTAGAGATTAAGTTGACAAGTTTGTGGTAGTATTTTTAGATGATATTTTTTATATTTTTAAAGATCAAGGAAGATCATGAAGATTAATTGAGTATTTTATTGAATACCCTAATGAAGGATAATTTATATGAAAAATTTACTATGTGTTAATTTTATCTACATATAATTTTATTTTTTGATCGTATAATCTTAAGAATGGGTATATTAGTGGAACCATCAAAGATAGAAGTTATTGGATGATATCCCATACCAACCACTATGAATGATATATAAAGTTTTATTGGTTTGGTTAGATATTATCAATGACTTGTAGAGAATTTATCATTAATATATAAGCCACTCACCAAGTTAACTCAAAATTTACCCAAGTTACTTTACCCAGATGAATGTGAATAAAATTTCAAGGAACTAAGTAAAAGGTTAGTTATCACACAAAGGATTTCATTTCCCTACAATGGATAACGGTTTGTGATCTATAGTGATAAATAAAATAAAGGATTAGGATGAATCCAAATGCATAATAATATGGTCATATTATATGCCTCAATAAAATTGATGGTTTATGAGAAATATTATCCAGAACATGATTCCAAGTTAGCTGTGGTGATTTTTATATTAAAGATATAAAGGAATTATCATTATAGATAAAGTTATGATATATATACTAATAATAAAATTTTAAATTATATATTCACTCAAAAAATTTAAATATGCACCATAGAAAATAGTTGGAGTTGATTAAAGATTATGACTGCTCAATACATTACCACCCTGAGAATGTGAACAAGGCGATCGATGATTTGATTCAAAAGGGTCATCTTAGATTATATGTGATGAGGATAAAAAATATCCAACATTTTTGGAGTATAAAATGATATATCTATAAATATTTAAGGAAGGTGAGAAATATTATCTTTCTCAAATGAGTGTCCAACCATCTATCCATGTGAGGGTTAAAGTGGTATAGAAGGAAGATGTAGAACTATAGATGAATTTCATAAATTTTCATGCATTATACCTTGATTATAATGGAATGATAAGTTTTGGGATCCATTTATGCATTTCATCCATAATAGATTTTAAGAATGATCTATTGGAAGAAGCTCATAGTTCATCATTATCTATTAATTATATAGTAAAAAAGCAATATAGAGATCGGAATGAGTTTTTTATAGTGGTATAGTATAAAAAGATATATTGCAAAGTGTGTATGTATGTTCTTGGTATGTCGTAAAATTAAGGCTTAGAGAAAGAAGTCTAGGAGGATGTTACAACCATTACCCATACCTGAAAATAAATTGGAAGACAAAACCATGGATTTTTTCATCAGAGTCCCCAAAACATATAAAGGACAAAATTATATTTGGGTTATATTCAATCACCTTAAGAATTCAGCACAATTATTTTCTCTTAAAAATGATTTCACTCTATATTAGATTTCTAGAATAGACATTAAAGAAGTGTTAAGGTTTCATGAAGTACCACTTTCTATTGTATATGACCGACATCTTAGGTTTACCATAAAATTATCGAAAATTATTCAATGTGATCTAGATATAGATTTGAGTTTCAGTACTACTTTTCAACCTAAAATATATTGTTAGTATTAGATAAACATTAAAAACCAATATGGTATATTGATATCTTATTCGATGGATTTAAAAGTTGTTTGGTATCAACACATTCCTCTAGATGTGTTTTATTACAACAATAGCTTTCAATTAAGCATTCAAATGGATCCTTATTTATCCCTATATGGAAATAAGTATAGAAATCCAATTTTCTGGGATAAATTTTTAGAAAAAAATCTATTGGGATATAATCTAGTAGAGAATATGGAATATAATGTTAGATCCATTTAGTAGAAAATCAATGCAACTCAAAGTTGATAAAAAGTTTATGCTGAGAATCTTTTATAAAATCTATATTTTGAAGTTGGTGAGAATTATTCCTATGAATTTATCTTTGGATGAATGTTATTAGATTATGAAAGAAGGTAAATTTAATCCCTCAGTATGTTGGTCCCTTAGATATTATTGATCGACTTGGAACAATACTATATTTCTTGGCCCTTCAACCAAACCTCTATCAAGTTCATGATGTGTTCTATATATCTCTCCTAAGGAAGTATGTAAGTCCCCATACTTAAACATTACATAATATTGAATTAATTTAATTATTCACATTGAGGATATTTTCAGGTTTAGAGCTTTAGATAATTTGGTCATAACTTATAAATAACATCTTTAATATTACAAGTAGACACTTCAACTCACTATCAATTTTTTTCATAAAACAAAAACCCTTTAAAACAAAACATGATATAATTTCATGTTTTAATAGCATAAATTTTCCTTGATCTCATCCTTGAATCTATTCATATTTAGGTCCTGTTAAAAAAAATACAAAACTTGGGATGAGCATAAAAAGCTTAGTAAAGTACACATAAAGAAAGAAAACTGTTAGTCTTCAAATAACTTGAAAACCATTAATACTTATTGATAAAATAATAATTTTCACCTTTAAGATGTTGTAAAAACACTTCACCAAATATAAACTCATTTTTTACCATTTTTATAACCAAAAGATAACCACAATCCCCTATAATTCCACATATAACATATAAGGGTAACTTGGGACATAAACATACTTAAATGGAATAACCATACTCTTGACTTCCACACATATCACTAAATGGAATAGCCATATGACAAAATTCCATACCCAATGCATTGAGGTTATAATGTAACCACCAGTACTTGGTTTATCACCAAACCATCCATCATCCGGGTTATCACGTAACCAGCTATCAAATGTCTAAGTACCATTATATAATCATCACACATAAAATATTGCAAATATCAAAATTTCAGTCATAAAAATTTCATTTGAAATCATAGGAAATAATTTCAAGATATTGAAATAGTAAATCCACATTCAACACCATTTTCAAAACCAAAATATTTAAAAATGGTATGTGGTATTTATTTTCCATTTAAAAACATCATGGCTTGTTAAGGAAACCAAATATCAAATAATGCTCACGGTGGAGGAAAGGTAATTATCACCACATACGTTAAAAAGAAACATTTCACTTGTTTTTTAGTAAAACACTATGTAGAAAAATACTCTCTTTGAATTAAATTAAAATTAAAATGGGTTTATACAATCTATTAAATCATGTTTTGTATAAATCAAAATATGCCTCAATGAATGAAGATTGAGACAAAGTCTCTTACCTCGAGTCTAACTTGTCTCGTATGTCCCTTTCTCTTCCTAAATAATAAAATTAAGTTAATTTATACTTGATTCAGAACCTTTTTCAAGTTTATTATTCCTTTTATATAACTTATTACCTTTCTATAATAGTTAGTTAATTATTTGAGTTCATTACAGACATTTTGCTGATGTTCAGAACTTTAGTCAAAAATGAACTTGTTATAATTACAAATTTTCCTTGTGGTTAAAAGTAAATTATATCTAGAATTATATTCATGATTTAGATATCAAATATATCATATATATCCAGAATATATGTATTTAGAATAGTACATAAAATTTGGATGACAGAATTCAAATTCATCGTTCATGGAGATAGTAAGTCGTGCATACGCATGGACGCTGCTTTAATTTCTTTTTCATATTTAAAGGAATGAAAACAAAATTATACATAGTTATATTATAATTCCAGTATAATATCATATATAATTTCATTAAATCCATATTTTATACATTCCATGTATGGCATGAACCAGTCATATCACTTTGAGGGGGTTGTAGTCCGCACTTCCTCAAATGAAATTATCATATTTATAAAACAAGAAAAGCATAAAGGTATCTCATAAATGATAATTACAGAAGAAAAAAAAGATAAAATAAATATCCTATATATCATATATAATTAAATTTCCATTATAATGGTCACCATAATATATGGGGAGAGGATTGAACAATCATCGTTTCATGAGGCAGTAGTTCAATGTCAACAGAAAGAGTATGTTCTATACCTATTAGACGGAGGTGTGTGTAGGTGATGTTTGAATAATTATCATGAAAAAAACCTAATATATTTAATATACTATTTTTTTTATAAAATAATTTAATAAAGAGAGTTTATGGGGTTGGAGAAGTAAAATAAATTAAAGAATCTTGATAGAAAACATTACCTTAAATCGGGAAACTCCTTTTGATTTAAGCTAAAAGGCCTTATTTAATTTAATTCTTCCAAAAGTAGGGATTATAAGAGGAATAGAAGGATGTTTGTAGGTTATTTTTTCATAGGTTTGAAGATAAAAGGGTCTTGAGAGGTATTATTAAGGGTTATAGGTGGTGTCCTTTTATAAGAGGAAGGAGGGGAACTTTAGAAAAGTTTGAAAATATTATTTTATTATTAATTAATTTCTGAAGTCTAATAAAACAAAAGTGATATATTTATAATAACAGATGATTATGGGTCTAAATACTCTCATCCAATAGATTTTATAAAAGTTTATGTTATAAATTTAAGCTTATCTTTTTTCTTTAACCCTTGGTAAACTAATTTAACTTTTACCATGTCTTCTTGTATATTCATAATATATGGTTACCATAGATACTATAAAATTCCAACAGACCCAAAAATGGGTCATTAATGACATTAGGAACATCATATATGTAATTTGGCCAAATATTATATTTTTAGTACTATTATATCATTTAATAAAAAATTAATTGATTTAAAAACTCATTTATGTCAATTCTTATACTATTTATACCGTGACTTATTAAAATTCGTTAAAAACATGATTATTTAAAAAAAATCATTAATTCAAATATAACGATTCATAATCATCCCTAAAATTCTTGGATGGAATAGAAAGTTTAAAAAAAATTATTTTAATATTTGTATCTCGTTTATTTAAATATTTCATTAATAAGGTAATCACTACATCACCACTGTGTCATAAATACATTTACTTATTTAATCTATAAAATTTATAAATAAAATACCATAATGAATGAAATATTTTTATTCTAATAATTACTATTTTTATTCGAAAATATCACTTATATAACCCCATATAAAAATTGATTAATGAAAAGATACAAGTTTAGGTTATATTTTCCTTCACTTTAAATTAAAAGTAATTAAATGTCATTTTCACACACAAGTGGATCCAAGGGGTCCTAAAATAGACCCAAGGATACCCATGGTCGAAAATATATTATATAATTGGGTTATGAAATGTGTTAGGTTAATTTAATATTCTTATAATATTGTTTTTTTACCCTTATTTACCAAATTTACCCTTTAACCATGGTAAATAAAAAATTTACTGAAGTTACTATTCATAATTTCTAAAAATAAAATTTACTTATTTACACAATTTGGACCTCCTCATTCCAAATATGGAATACATTGTTCCAAATTCAAAACCTAAAAGTTTTAGAAATTAATTTAAAATTAATTCGTGTTCTCAAAACCAATATCGTGTTTTTAAGAAGTAAAAACTACCAAAAGATTGATGTGTGTTTGTGTCCAATTTAAAAGTGAAATTAATTAAAATGACCAAAATTGGATTAAATGATAAAAATATAATCTAATTAAACTTTAAATATATTTAAAAGGAAAATATAATTATATAAATAAATTAGATTAAAATACCGTTTTGACTTAAAATGCTGAATTTTCCACTATTCATTAAAAATGATCTTTGTTAGAAAAATATCAAAAATTTACCCAAATTAAATTTTTATGTCCCACTTCTATATATGAAGTTTATTTTTTCAAATGGAACATGTAAAAGTGAAAAAAAAAATTAGATTTAAAATGGGTTCTCCATCAAAAGGTGGTAAATTGATCTTTTAAAGAATATTAGAGTATTTCATGCTTAAAATCTGATTCATTCTTATTTTAAGACTCTAAATTTTATTGGAGAAATTTAAAGGCATTTAACAAGCATGTTTAATCATAATTTTTTTAGTTTTTTTGATTCCTATCATTACAACTTCTATGTGTTAACTACCATTTAAAATATTTTTATTATTATATTATTTTTCGGTATAACTCAATGTTGTGTGCAACATAAGATTTCAAAGAAACCCATTGTGGTTGTTGATTATTCATAAATATTACTATATATGGAAAAGTATTATTCTATAAATACCTGGGTCCTTACAAAGTGTATACCAAATGCATGACATTTAATAAACTCAAATATAATACTTCTAGAGAATGATCATTTATAATAAGAAAAGTTACTAAAAATATTTGAATTTTGAGATAAAGTGATATAGAACAAGATTAATCACCTTGTTAAAGTTCTCTAATGGAATCATAAATTCAAAAAAGCTAAATGGGGACCTGAATAAGTTATGAAACAAAGACATGATCATTTTTCTATAAAATTGACAAAATATTAAGGTAAAAAATAATTTTAAGGGAGGTATAATGGAATATACCAAGATTTAATGATATATTTATTTTTAAATAAATTTAATTTCTTCGACAACTTGTGATACATGATACCCCGAGCCCAAATCAAACCAAATATCTTATATCATTATAACCTAACCATTAAATTAGAGGAATGAATAAAAATTGAAAAAGTTTAAAAAAAATTAAAAAATGTTTTAGATAATGAAAATATATTGATATTTATGTACTCAATTTTTAGAAAAACCATTATATACTTTAAAAATTAATTTCTCCACAAAAAAAAATTTAGGATTTTTATGAGAAAATAATATAATTATTCATTCCAATTTTATATAATTTATTTGAAAAAATAAAATAAAAAATTTTAATCATTACATAAAAATTATAGAAGAGTTAATTTTTTATAATTTTCTAAAAATATTGATCTTTCAATGAATAGTTAAGAAAAAATATTTTTATCGAATACTGTCTTTTCATTTCAATAATTTAAAAACTCAAATTTTTTTTTAAAATGTTTTAAAAGTAACATTATTTCATTTATATTATGAAAATTCCAATTAAGGTCTTTTTAACTAATTTTATTTTGGATTTTGGTATAAAAACTTTTTATTCTTAAGAAAACATTATTTTTCGAAATCAGATCTTCATCACATTTTTTGTGTTTAATTTTAAATTAAAATATTCCATTCATATTAATTTAATTTGATAAAATGTATTCCATATTTGGAATCAATAATCTTAAATTTAGTAAAAAAATTCATTTTATTTTTGTCATTATGAATAGTAATGGTGGTAAATATTTGTCACATCATAAGGGTAAAATGGGTAAAATAGGGTTAAATCCTTGTGATAAGGCTTTAAAACTTCTCTAAAACATGTATTTATGCTATTTTATGAGTTATTTTCATCCATTTACATCTAATTGTTAAATATATGTCAACTTGTTGCCATTTTTCTTTAAAATTTCTCTTGACTTTAATATCTCAAATTCTTTTACATCATGATAAAAATATTATAAGAGTAGTTATAAATGTTTATTTGAAATATAAATTAATTTTTTTATCACATTAATTTGTTTTTAGTTTTTATTGATGAAATAATTTCTTTAAATTATTACATATTTCCGACAAATTCTATGTGCAAGGAGTAGAAAAATCATGTAAATGTTTTTAAAAACTCTAAAAGTAATATTTTTGTGGAAATTTATTGTTACCCAAAATTTTTATAAATTAATATAACAAATCAGAGAAGTTTAAAAGGTTTATATTAGAATTACATTGTTTTCATGTTGTTTTCAAATTCAAATTATGTGGATAGTTCTTAAAATGACATTGATAGTATTTTATGATAACAATATTTTATTACATTATTCAAAAATCATAAAAATCATGAAATGGGTAAAGTAGGCTTAAAAGTGGCCTAAAATTTCATAAATTGGTCATTTATGAGCCAATTTTTATCTTATAAGTAAAATTATAACCCTTTAAAATTGAAATAGTTGTTACCTCACTTAAGGTTAAAATGGTTAGCAAATGGGTTAGTAAAAATGGAAAGGTATAAAATGATACAAAAACCTGTATAAATTTTATTTTATGATTAAATTTTAGACGTATAATATTTTTTATTTTAATTAATGGAAATTTTTAATCTTTATACATGAGAAATTCATTAATTATATTTAAATATTTTAAGTAATTCCAAGTGTGTCATTTCTCTCCCTTATAAAATGACACTCTTTCCCTCTTTTATTTACACCATATTGAGCCATATATTTATACCATACCCTAATTCATTCTCTTCTAGACATCCATACCCATGAGTTATAGGTTATTGTATTCTTGAAATACCATTACAATTGTCTTTAATAAAAAATCTAAAGGAGACCGACCTACCTAAGAAGAGGTAATCTTCCTACCCGACCTCTTTCTAATTATTTTTTCCTCTAACACCTCTAAATATATGGTTTTCATTATAAAATAAAACATTAATCATACTAAATATACTAAAATTTTATTATTATTATGTAAATACCATGATCTATCCTATTTTCCATCAAACAGGAAATTAAACTATTGCTCATGCATATGTGTGGACTATCCTCCCTACCTAGTGAAACAATTCATTTTCTATCACCATATTTCATTGAGGGTTATTATGATAGGTTTAATTTTTTATGTATGATATTTATAATATAAATATTTTTCTATAATTATCTTATCATATCTACCTTCTTACCTTCTCTTCCTTTGGAAAATTATAATGTCACTCGTGCGTACATGTGGACTGCCAACTCTAAAAAGTAGTGTGATTTGTTTTCAATTTAAGATTTACATGGATAATTATAAGTATAGTTTTAATAAATATATATGGTATTAATTATATAATAATTATTATTTAAAGTTTAATTATTATTTACCTTTATTTTATTCCATCTGTCAAAAAGTGAAAGTAGTGCTCATGCATACGTAGTGCCTCCAGTCTCCCTGAACAGTGTAATTAATTTTTCTATATATACCTTTTATAGATGATTATAAATTTGTATATATATATATGATATTTATATCACATATAAAAATTTTCATATGATTTAAGAATGATCATATTACATGGATCAAAACTACTGAATATAAATTCTTATGAAAAATGAAACAGTGAACAGTTAGAAATGGAAATTTTGACAAGAAATTATTAATAAATGGGTGGTTAAATGTTATAAGTGGATAATATATGATATTATAAATATGGAAATTATTTTATTATATAAACATAATAAATTTAAATTTATTATATAGGGGTTTAATAACTTTTATAAAGTCAAACTTAAGGATATGGATTTATGTTACAATCTCAATGTTTATCAGGTTTATTTGTGATTAAGTTTCTAATGATGAAATTTCATGATATATCTATCAATAATCTCATTATATTTCTTTTCCTATGGTTATTTCTTAATAATACTTTTTTTCCTTTCATTTTACTCATTTTAAGTTCTCAAGATATTAAAAGAACATTTTTAAGGAAACCCAACTTTATTTATCTCTTCAGTCAAAAATACTTTTTCTTCCATATCCTCATTTTCTAAAAAAACAATATTGTTTTTACTATTATAATATGATTTTTTTAATTCATTTTTACCCATTTTGAAAATTTTATAAAATGTTTTAAAAGTAATCTTCTTTCCATTTTCTAAATGATGTACTTTTGAATTTTTATAGAATATGTGAAAGGAATCATTGTTTTAACATACATGACATGAAATGAATTTCCCAACATCGTGATTGATCAATGATTTTAAGCTTACATTACAAGTTTCCAAGATTGTTTTTGAATAAAAATTTCTCTTTACTGTTTGGAAAAAATTAATATTTTAATATGTGACTCAAAAATGAAAAGGGTATTCTCCTTAATAAATATTATACTGATCTTTTAAAATAATTTTTCAAATATGATAACATCCTTAGATGTTATGTAGGTTTTACTTGGGATATGATCTAATGATACCATATTTATTCTTTCTCTAGATTTTGTATGGTTATGATGATTAAAGATCAATGAAACATGTTTTATTTTCCATGGGTTAATTTCTTATTAATGTTTTTATGATCTTGTTGCTAACATATAAATGGATTTAGGACTATGTGATGGGTAGCCTCAAAATTATATATCCCACTAATTAATTGGGTAAAGTATAATATTCTATGATATCAAAGGGTATATGGGAGGTTATCCCAATCCTAGAAAAAGAGGGTTCATGGGACATAATCCCATACCTGAAAGAGGGTTAACATGAGGTTATCTCAAGCCTAAAAGAGGGTACGTGGGAGGTTATCCCAAGCCCCAAGTAGATACATAGGAATTTATTCCAATACTAACAAGTTATGGATAACTTTAAGGTTTTCATTGAAACAATATTTATATTATTATGATTATTTCACACTTTATGTAACTCTTTTATGGCATGATCTTTTGCAACTATTATCTTCTCATGGATAATTTTATTCAGTACCTTTATCATTCATTTCTTATGAAATTAAATGTTTTATTACATGACTCGTGTTTATGATCTAATAATTAAAGGGTATTATTTTCAAATCATAATATCATGTTCTTATACACTTTATGTTCATCTTATGTTTAAATTATCATTTATATGTCCTCATATACTTTATGTTCATCTTATGTTTAAATTATCATTTACATCTCCCTTGTTTACACTTATTGGGCATCTAATATCACCCTTTATTATGTTTTATTTTCCCCAGGATATAAACAAAATCTTTTTAATATGATGTACATAAGAAGGTTTTTAGTTACATAAAACTAATTAGGAAATGATATATATATTTTATGAACCAGTTTTTTATGAATCCAAGTTTACAAAAATATTATACTATTTCTATTCAAGAATGGATCGAAACGTTATGTAATGAATATTTATATAATAAGATGTAATATTAATGTTTGGAAAAATATGGGACACTATAGATATGTTGATTTGGGATCTGAAAATTCTATACCCTACTGAAGTAATTTGAATCTATATTTTGAAATATTGAACCTATATTAGAGGATGATATAATGAAACCTGCATGAAAAACAAAGAAAATTATTTTTTAAGATGAAAAAAAGAAGTATTATCATTCAAGAGGGGGTTGGGAAGTCACAAAAATATTAGAAACTTAATGAATTTATTGTTTCATTCAAAAATAAATTCTATAAAGATTTGAAAAAAAAATAAAAATAAAAGAAAATATGTGAATCCAGGTGAGTGGATACTATGTTTTCCTTACAATGAGAAAATTTTAGAGAATAATTATTTATTTTCAAGAAGATGGGAGCTAATTTTCTAATAATGTAAGTAATGAGGAGACCATTCTTTTTTATAAATTGAATCATGTATTATTACATCAAAAAGACCCAAAACTCCTTTTTAAACCTTAGTATTGTTCACATTTGAAACCTACCAACCTTAATGATCTGAACATCCATGAAAATTCATCATGATATCCAAAATTCTTAACTCATTTGGGTGGATATTTATATTATTATCATGAAAATGGTGACCCTTGCATTTGTTTAAATGATAAAAATCCTTATTTAATTTTTTATAAATATGACGAGAGAAAATTAATATGAGGTAAGTGTTTTATGTGAAATGGAGGATAAATGAATTTTAAATGGAATAAATAAACTTAATGGAGAATTTTAAATAAAGTCTTTAGATGATCAATTATAGTTTTGAGTTACTTGGGTCTAAATTAGTGGATCTCATGGGTGTGGGTTTTGAAATTTCTTTTGTATTATTTTTTATAATTACTTGTAAAATATTCCAAACCATAAGTGTGTGCGAATTGATAGAGACAATATTTTCAAAACATTTCATTGGTATTTCAAATAATAATTCCTCACTAATTTATATTTTTGAGTGAAATTGGACCATTTTTATAAAGATATGTTGAGATTTTTTATGAAAATGCTTACTTCATGGTTTTTAAGTGTTTTTAATCATTTTTCAAATTATTTGACCTATTCATGATTTTAATTATGATTTTATGAATTCTTTATAAAAACATCATTTTGAACTTTAAATTGAAAATTTAATCTAAATCTAGAATATCATAAGATATTTTTTACTGGAAGCTCGTAAGAAATTTTTTTGAATCTCGTATGCCATTTTTCATCCCGTATGAAAATTAATTTTTCTAAAAAATCAATTATTTTAAGTCATTTTCTATTTTCATTGACTTTAATGATTCATATGGGATATTTTGGATCTCTCTTATGATGTCTTTATTTGATAAAAATCTAATCCAGTATGATGTTTCCCGGCTTGAAGGATATGTGTATGACATTTTTAGATCATTTAATATATTTTTTGTTCCGAATAATATATTTTTAAACTCGTGGTATATTTTTCATTTAATAAGATATTTTTTCCCAATATGTATGATATTTCTCAAAGTAAGTCTCTTCTTAACCCCATAAGATACTAGATCTTTTAGTTATTTTTGGTTATTACTCTCTCATATGATATTTTCCATTGGGATATTTTGGGATACCATGAATAAAATAAGACTTGCATAAAATATATCATCTGACCACATGTCTCATACATATAGCTTCGATGAGTGGAAGATGAATAGGTTGTATATTGTGGGATAATTTAAATATTATTAAAAACACAACCCATATGGTAATATCATATGGGATTATACATAATTAATTATACATTTTTATGCCACTTGTTGTATGTTCATGAAAAGTATTACTGGTTCATGGAGCTTCCCAAAATTTGACTTGAAAATTTACATTCATTTCAAATATTTCCCTCTAATTATTGGTTATATAAGGAGATGAGTGTATCGATTGAGAGGGGGAATGATGTAGATAATTTGTGCGGGATATGTATTATTAGACAGAGGGTTTTCAGATAGAAATATTGTAGGTAAGAGAGTAATAAAGAGATAGGAGTTGATTTAGTCATACATGGATAAACAATCCAATAAGTAGTGGAGTGGAGACTCGATGATAACTTCCTTTTTAGTTTTTTTTTTCTTCACTGCATCTTCTTCTATTTCTCTAGAAATAGTATTTCTTGAATGAAGGTAGTCGTTCTCTTTCTTGAATTCACTTTAATATATTTTGTTATAAATTTTTGCTTAATTTATGAAAGTAACATGGTTGTTCTCACTATTTAAATTTATTTGGTGAGGTCCTGCCTTTGAGCATAGTGAGTTCATTTAGGTTCAATTTATTATGGGTATTTGAAATTTTGAATCACTTAAAAAATGGGATAAACACCCATATAAGGTTCTTGGGGTGGTATTTAAGTAGATTTAGGTGTTCATATGGAATTATTTTTTGTGATAATTGACTAATTCAATTAGATAATCTTGATAGACAAGGAATAATGGAGTGCCTAAAAGAAAACACTAGTCTGCTACTAATATTTTAGAATCATAATTTTATTCTCCATTTCAACCTAAATTTCTTTTTCTTTTAAAACATTTATTTCTCATTTTTTTTGTATAATTATTTTTTGTTTCTTCTTCTTAAATTTTTATTCAAATCATTAAATTCCTTATCTATTTCTTCTTCACAAAAATATAAACACAAAGTGTCCATTTTCTATCTTGAACTATAACCTCCTCAAGAGACAACCCTATGATAACTATATTTCAATAATTGGGGATAAAAATTTTACAAGGTATCCATGAAAATACCTTCCATAATTACCACATATAATATAAATAGTTATAATTTTTCTTCTATAAATTTATTTTACGTTTTTAAATAAAATAATATTTATTTTTTCAAGATATAATTGTATTTAAATTTTTAAATTTTTTTTTCTATAATAATTTTAATTTATCACTTCTTTATATATTTTTCGTACTTAAACTAATAAAAATTTAGAATATAATTCATCTTCTTATATAAAGAAAATAAAACCAATTATTCTTGGGAATTAATGTATTTGAAGTTGATAGTGGAGGAATCTTTATGTATATGTGTTATCATCACAAATAGATAAATGTCACTAATTAATACATTTTAAAATGTATTTTAAAATTTGAATAGATTTCTTTGTAGAAGAAAAATTTCTAAAAGTATTTTAAAGCATTGCACACAACAAATAAAGTTCCAAGAGTTATTGGATTCTATTAATACAAAGTGGTATTTATTACTTAAAACTATAATGATCACAACATACATGAAAAATTATTATGAAATTAAAGAAATATTGATCAAATATCTACGAATTATTGATATATATTTTGAAATAGTAATATTTTTAGAAATGATTATCCATTAAATTGATGATTTTATATTTACTTTTCATATTCTATCAATTACATGAATGAATTTCAGTTGATAAAATATGCACAAAATTTTTTATCTGTGTGGGCTAAAAGGTATATTAGTGGTGAAAATTCAACAACTTATAGACTTTAAAGTCATCTTTCCATGTTAAAATTATATTTTGATTCTAAAAAATAATTTAAACATATTTTTTTATCTTATGGATCAAGTCATACCATCACAACAAACTTCTATCAAAGAAATCATTTAAAAATTAAGAAAAATTCACATACATTGATTTAATACTTAACAATTTTAAATAATACGGGGTTTGGTTTCATAGTATTCTCTAGATATAGAATTTGAAGAAAATAACTAATTATAAGGTATTGATTTAACTAGAGAAAATTGTGTTTGTTAGTTATGGAAAAGTTTTGGATTACCATGTGCACATGAACATGAAATGTATTTCTATTATGATCATTCAATTTCTCTTAAGTTAATTGATATTATTTAGATTTCAAGAACACAAATGGATTGATGGATTTGATTTTATATATTTTTTTAAAACAATTTAAGTGATGGAGAGTCAATGTATGATAAATTTGGGTGATGGATGAAGATCCTAATAGGGTTGAAGAAGAAACCACCCTTTATAATGGAAAATAATTAATTCTGATCGATGTTATTGGAAATAAAAATTCCTGGGGAATCCTATATACTTAATGGTAGGTGTTATAGATTGTAAATAATCAAAAAAATGTATTATTGGATGACTATATTTCACTGTCTTAAATATATTCATGGGGATTAAAAAGTTAGCTACTAAATTTCTAGAGTAAATATTAAAGGGGGAAAGGTTTGGTTGGAGGTTTATGTGGTATTTTAAGTTTCATTGATACACTCAAAGTTTAGTTTTCATATGTTTCAAGGCTTTTGAAATGAGTTTGAAGAAGGTTGAAAGCATTTAGACAATTTCTAAACATATTTAAAGTGTTTTGGATGTATTGGAAGGGTTGTAAATTCAATAAGAATAAATTAATAGTTTAGATGGTGATTTATAAAAGATTTGGGATTATATCATGAATCTAAAAATATTGAAAAAGAAAAGATTGTGCTAAATTTATAAAGTTATTCTAGGAATTCAAGAGTGAAAATTTTGGATATTCATGTGATGTGTCGAATTAATTTAGAATCAGAGCCAAATATTTAAGATTTTTTTAGTGATATTGTATATGTAAGTTTCATTTACTCCTAAATAATTTTTTTCTGGAAATCTAGAAAATTTATATACATGTTTTATCATATGTTAGAGTGACCTAGGAATATTTAAAGGTCAATGCATGACGTGTAAGGATCCTTCCGTTAGAAATATTTGATAAGATCTGGAAGACACTTCCAGTAGTAAAACCAAATGATGTTGAAGTTATTCTTCAATGTTTAAAAATAACAATAAACCAAAGATGTATTTCCATCTAAGTATATAATAAGATTAAATGATATTTTTTCCATAAAGAAGAAGAGTACACCATGAATATAACTGAGGGATAGATACCAACTATATCTAGTTCTCTGAATTTCGAGAAATTTACACTGTAAAGAGAATTCCACACTATAGTTCATTATATAGAATATGTTACAGGAGATTATCACAGTGAAATAGATTATTCCACACCAGGATAATTATCTATATAAATAATAACATGTCATTATATTATATTTTTCACTATAATGATAGTCATTCTTTCCAGTTTAAAGAGAATAAGTGATCATGGATTCTGTAGGAAAGAAGAATCGTGATAATTCTAGATGTCATGTTGAATTTAAAGATCAATTTTTAGGGATTAGTTTAAATTATATTTTAATGAGAATAAAAATCTAGATATATTATTAACCAGTTTTAATAAGAATTACATGTTGGTTCAAATCAATGGAGATTTACATATTCAGATATCAAAAATATATTTACACTGTACAGAATCTCAAATATAAGATGAAGAAAGAAATAAAAGTTACATTATTTAAAATTTTATTTTTAACTCTTGAAGAACATATTGAGTATTAATGAGAGTTAAGATAATGACATTTAGGAAGATAAGAACATGTTAATTGAAGAAGAAGGAAAAAAGAATAAACCCCATGGTATCTTTATAACAAAGAAGATAATTGAAAATAATATTAACACTGGTGTTATTGTGTTTAGGCAATCGAAGAATTATTCTGGAAAAAAAGGACCTACCATATGATATTGTAATATCATAAAGATAATAACTGAGAAGATATACAATATACATATAATATTATAGATCATTCATTGGTAGTCAAATCCCTTATAGATTTAGTTAAGTAAGACTAGTATTCCTAATCCAATGTAAGGTTTGGGTATCTTACTATTTGAATAAACTAACATAAATGAAATATATAATATTATAAAATAGCTATTGAAGGCTCTAATTGGGTAATAATATTTTATTTTGTTTTTGTAAAAACATCCACTAGCTAAGGGTTTTCTACCCAAACCTCCATTTTCTTTTGGGTTGCTCTTATTCTCTACAGACCTTAATGAAATAATTAATTATTCTTATGTAATACTCATGAATTATATGTGAATGTTATATATATGTGTACCAAAAATAATCCTTATTTCTTTTATAGGGAGTTATATGTTTTAAAAGGATCTTTCAAGAATTCTTCCTAATAAACAAGCATGTTTCAAAGGAACTTCTCAAATTCTTACCTATTTTCAAATGCACTATATAATACTTTTTTAGCCACAATTATATTTATAAAATAACTCATTTTGTTATGAAAAAACTAAATTAATTCAATTCTGGTTTTATGCAAATATTTTCCCAAAAGAACTCTTTTTTTCGAAGTAAAGGAGTATTTATAACAAGAATTACTCGATGATTTTATATGAGTATTTTCTTCTATTTCAATATTTTTATTGATTATTATGTTTAATTGGGATTAATATTTAATGATATCATCTACCATATTTTATTGAATGTTTTATTATTAGATTGACTATGCATGTGCTATCTTAATATCATTCACTGCATTACTCTTAATGGTTAGTGTTTATGTTTAACGATTGGGGAATATTAATAACATTTCATATGTTAGTTTAAATATGAATTTATATGTTGTTTATGTTTATCCCTATTCATATTAGGAATTTATTGGACTTATTATATGATGTTTAGGGAATACTATAGCCCCTCGATGCATCGATAGGTCTCATGATACAAACTCTCCTGGGTTTTTACCCATTATGTGTGGTCTTGGCATGAGGCCTCGACAGAATGATTAGGATTTCCAGCATTATGCATTCCCTCATTATAAAACTATATATTGATATTCCATGTGATTATTAGACTAGTATAATATCCATGGTTATGTTTTATGGAATTATTTAATCAATTTTTATTCCTTCCATATTATGCTTGAGTTTATTTTTAAAGTCAAGTGTTTTTAGTTATTCATCATGCCTAGTGTTTATGTTTTTGATTACTTATGTGGTATTATTTAACCTTACTAAGAATTTGAGATCACCAATTTCTTATGTTTTATATTTACCCAATATGTGAATAAGTGTATTATGAATGACTTTTAGGGATAATATTGTAGTTATGGGAGTTATTAACAGACCTGTTATATTGTATTTTATTTCAAGTTGTAATGTTGAACTTAGGTATGTATTTTTTCTTCTAAAACTAATAAAATATTCGGTATTTTGGGATATGAATTTATTTTAGTCATTATAATGAAATAAAATAATGCACTGGCTCTGGGAAACTAGGGTCGGGTCATTACAGTTGATATCAGATAAATTTTAGTAGAAAACATGGAAACTAGATATAGAAAATGTAGATTAGGGAACAAATCTCAAAGGTAGACTTTGAGGATAAGCATAAAAGAATATCCTAGAATATTTTTTATAGAATATATTGTGTGGATATTAATATAAATATAAACTTGTATAGATACTACAAGTCGAAGTTGTTCTAGAATAGATGTGCCTAGGAGTAACAACTCTGACCCGGTGTTCTGGGCTTGACTCGAGGTAACCTGGTACAAGAAAATAGGACTAACTACGCACCTAGTTTGACACTCCCTGGGTATATTCTTAGGATAATTCATATTTTCTTTATAAACCATTATGAAGGATTTAAAAGTAAATTTTTTACTCAAAGAAACCATGTTTATTATTATTAGATTAGCTATGAAAAGAGTTTCAATTTATGTTAAGTATTTTTCTAGTTTAGATCACACATTATGATTTATAACCAAATCTAGTGTATACCATTATTTATAAATGTCTCTTAGTGGAAGGAATGGAAAATAAAAGAATGCATGTTTCCCATGTAGGGATTTCTCTATTATGCACAATAATGATGTTGCGACTGGTGTTGAACAACTTATAACTATACTTAGACTACTAACTCAAGTTATGAACAATAACCTTAACTGTATATAGAATCTTGATCCACAACGTGGAGGATAAATTCTAGAACGATTTATGATAAAACCAATAACATCATTTAATGGTACTAAAAACTCATTTGTTGCATAGTAGTAGATAATTTCCATAGAAAAGATATTTCTTGATTTGGAAAGTAATGAAAGGGAGAAGGTTTTAATTGTAATTTATCATCTATTGGGAGATTATGATCATTTATTCAAAACAAAAAGGAGGATGGAGATATTTAAAAAATGGAATGAAGGGATTTTAAGGAAATATTATTATAAAAATACTTTCCTCATAAACAACGATAAAATATAGAAAGGTAGTTATTGAATCTAAGGAAAAAAGAGGATGAGAATATTGAAAAGTCTGACACTAACATCACAAGGTTATGAAGAAATTGTGTGGACTATATATGTAATCCAAGAAGCAAGATTGATTAATTCTTTAATGGTTTAAACCCAATCTTCATAAGGGAACTAGTCTCCCAAATTTTCTCATAATACGAAGTTATAGTCTCATGTTATATCAATAAAAAAATAATTATCTAATTATTATGACTTTAAAGGAATGAAAGATAAGAAGAAGGATGAAGAACACTCTAGAAAATCAAATAAGGAAAAGGGAAAGAAGGGAAGAATTGATATTCCATCCTGTGATAATTCTAGGAAGAAACACCTCAGTATATTCCTCAAGGGTATGGGTGTTTTTTACAAGTGTGGAGGAAAAGGCCACCAATCTCATTATTATAAGGGAAAAAAAGAAGAAACTAATGTTAAATGCTACAATTGAAAATAGATGGAAAATTATTAAAATGATTGTCCTAAGCTTCAAGGAAACATTCCCCAGACAAGGCTAAGGGAGAAATTCCAAGCTTATATGATCATAACTAATGATATTGAAGTTCATAATGATGTGGTGGCATGTACTTTAATCATTTAATCAAACATAGAAAATGCTTTATTTGATTTTGGATCATCACATTCTTTTATATCTTCCCAGTTTTCCAAGAAAATTAGATATTTCTAATTTTATTTGATAAAAGAGTTGTCAGTAAAAACTACTCAGGGAAGTACCATTGCAACAAAGATGTGTCAATTAGTCCCCCTTATGACACACAAATGTACTTTAGTGTCTGAATTTATCCTCATAACGATGATTTACTTTGATATAATTCTAGGTATGAAATGGATTTACAACTATGATGTGAGAATCTATTGGAAGAAGAATAAGGTTACAATTTTTTAGAATGATGTATAATACCTTATCTTTATAGCAAAAATATCAATATCTTTTTGTAACCTATATTTACCCCTATAAGCACTACTGAATGCCTTTCTTAGGGAGGATGAGAATGAAATATATATAGGGGAGGAAATAAAACTTTAAATTGAGGATGTAACTATTTTTAAATAATAAATTGATTCCATTCTGGAGGATTTACCTGGAAATCCTCCAAAGTGGGAAGTTGAGTTCACTATTGATTTAATTTTTGATTGAAGACCTATATAAAAGACTCCTTATAGAAAGGAAACTCTGGAGTTAGTAGAACTGAAGAAACAATAAGAGGAATTGGGTGATAAAGGATTTATCCACCCTAGTGTTTCTCCATGGGGATCCCCTATTTTTTCGTCAAGAAGAATGATGGATCTACGAGGCTGTGCATTGACTACAGGGAGATCAATGCTATTATGATAAAGAACAAGTATCCTCCTCATCACATTGATGATTTTTTTTATCAACATCATAGAGCCCAATATTTTTTGAATATTTAAATTCGATCTAGATATCATCAGTTGCATGTGAGGAAGGAACATATCCTCAAAACATCATTTTGAACTAGGTATGGGCATTACAAGTTTACAGTAATGCCTTTTGGACTGACTAATGCACCCTCTATTTTCATGAATCTAATAAATAGAGTTTTTCAAGAATATCTTAAATGAATTTATTATTGTATTTATTTATGATATCTTAGTATACTTTAAAATCTAAGAAGACCATGAGAATCACTTGCGCATTTTTTTGAAGACTCTTAGAATAATCGAATTATATCGGAAGTTTAGTAAGTTTGAATTTTAGCTTTAATTAGTTTCTTTTCTAGGTTATATTGTCTCTAAGGATGCAATTTTAATGGATCCTATAAATAAAAAGGTAGTTCAAGAATGTCCTGCACCAATGAACATTAACAAAGTGCATAGTTTTATTGGTTTAGTAGGTTATTATCGGTGTTTCATTCAGAACTTCGCCCGATTATCCAACCTGTTAACCAAGATTACTTGTAAAAGGCTTAAGTTCGTATTAAAAAAGGAATGTGAAGAATGTTTTAAAGAATTTAAGAGGATATTAGTGAATTCTCTAATCCTGAATCTACCATCAGGGAATGGTGGATTTTTTTATATATTGATGTTTCAAATAATGGACTCAAGTGTGTCCTTGTATAGAATGATATTTTTATTGCCTATGCATCAAGGTGGTTAAAAATTCATGAAAAGAACTATAAAACTTGTGATATTGGGATTTCAGCTATGATTGTTTCTCTAAAGATATGGAGACACCATCTATATGGAGAAATATGTTAGATATATATAGATCACAAGATATTAAAATATATCTTCTCACAACAAAATCAACATGAGGCAAAGGTGATGGTTTGAGAAACTAAAGGATTATGATTATTTTATACACTACCACCTAGGAAAGGAAAATAAGTTAGTCGATGCATTAAGTAGGAAGGATATTGAAGCTTTAAAAAATGATAATTGAAAAGGATCCTTTGTACATGGATCTAGAGAAGATGGATATGGTAATTATTAAAGAAGGTGAAACATCACTATTTTTTCAATTAGTTTCCCAACCATCTTTATTGGAAAGAATTAAAATTTATCAGTCTATTGATGAGAATATTCAAAAGAAAATTAAATCTATTAATGATGGGAAGTTGGATGACTTTTTTTGTGGGGATAGAATTCCAAAATTTGGGAGGAGGTTATGTATTCCCTCTATCGTTGAGCTAAAAAGGGTGTTATTGGATGATTCCCATAGTTCGAATTTCTCTATACACTATGGTAGAACTAATATGTATAGATATTTGAAGGAAATTTTTTGGTGGGATAACATGAAGTGGGAAATTGCACATTATTCTTCAAGATGTTTAGTTTGTCAACAAGTGAAGGCTGAAAGACAATATCCTAGAGGATTCATACAACCAATTCCTATTACTACATGGAAATGGGATGACATCACTAGGTATTTTATCACGAGATTTCCAAACAAATCCAAGGATGAATGATGAAATATGGGTGATTGTTGATCTACATACCAAATCTACACATTTCCTCTCTATAAGGGAGGATTTTCCACTAGAGCACAGAGACTTCATAGATCACCCCTCTTAATTGTGTCTGATATTGATCCATGATTTACATCAAAATTCTAGAAAAATATTCAGAAATATTTGGATACTAAGCTTCAATTGAGTATTTCTTATCACACTCAAACTGACGGGAAATTAGAAGGGATGATACGAACATTAGAAGACATGTTGATATCATTCTCACGTGATTTTCAAGGTACATGGGGTCATTATTTACCCCTGGTGAAGATTTCCTACTATAATAGTTTTTATTCAAGTATTAAAATGGTGTTGTATGAATCATTATATGGAAATAGATGTCGTTCACCAACATATTGTGATAATGTTAGTTAAATAAAGACTATTGGCCCAGAGCTTGTGAAGGAAACAACAGAAAAGGTAAATACTATTCAAACACATATCAAAGCATCTCAAAACAAGAAAAAGTTTTATGTTGATAATCGAAGGAATGATTTGGAATTTCATGTGGGAGATCACATTTTCATGAAAGTATCTTTATGAAAGGGCGTTATAAGATTTGGGAAGAAAGAGAAACTGAGTCCCAGGTACATTAGAAATTTTGAAATTCTAGATACAATTGGAGTTTTGGATTATCCTATGGAAATGCCACCTAGACTTTCTAAATTACACAATGTGTTCCACATCTCACTATTAAGGAAGTACATGTCAAACCCAATACATGTACTCACTTCTGAAGGTATAGAACTGGAACTTGACTTGTCTCATTGTGAAGAGACTATCTAGATTCTTAACATAAAAAAACATGTGTTGAGGAATCAGACAATTAGGTTGGTAAAGGTACTTTGGAAAATCATAAAATTGAGGAGGTGACATGGGAGCTTGAGGAGCTTATGATGAAGAACTACCCAAATATTTTTATGAGGTAACATTCTGGTAATTTCAAGGATAAAATTTTTGTAAGGGTGGAAGAATGTAGCACCCTAAGGAATTAAAAATAAATTTAATATAGAATGCATGAAACACTAAGTTTCTATGAAAAAAATGTTATTATAGAATATAGTTATAAACTATTTTTTAGATATAATATTTCCACTTCTATATTTTGAATTTCGAAAAATAGACATACACGGTTGTGATTATTAAGATATTTAGAGTCTGATATGATCAACTTAAATTATTAGTGAATAGTAATGTACCCTAATAAAAAGTAATATTACCCTTATAAATAGTAACATCACCTATGTAAGTACAAATAAAATTTAAGCACCTTATAAATGAGAGTGAATATTTTAAAAATTAATAATTAAGTGTTGATATTCTTGTAAGTAATAAATATTTAATTTCTATTTTAAATTAAAAAATTTATTTAAAATAAAATTCATTTTCATAAAATGTATTCCTAAATAAATATTTTGGTGTCCTATTATTTTAGGATAATTTTATGAGACCTCAGTTAATTTTTAAAAGTATTATAAAATCAGTTTAAAATTTATAATCTCTATTTTTAAAGTAAATAGTGATTTTTTTAAAAATATAAATTTCACATATTTAGAAAATTATTTTGATAAAATGGAGTCTGTTATTTAATTATATACATTGAAAAAATTATTATAGTTAATTTTTGTTATTTTTCTAAAAAACATGAATTTTTAGTGAATAGTAAAATATGATAATTAATGATAAATGCTAAATACATGATTTATTGAGTCATAGGTGATGTATGGATGATGTAAGAACACTTGTTTCAAACTCACATAAACTTATTAATATTTTTTCTCATAATAATCAACATTATTTCTCATCTTGAAAAAAATAATAAAATAATGAATAAGACATTCAAAAATCACCCCTCTCCTCCACTATAAAATCCACCCCTCACCCCCTCTTCTCTTCACTCCCCTAAACCCTGAATCTTCTCAAATTTCTACCCAAGTACTCTTCCCTAGCTTCTCCCTATGTCCAGGACCTCTAGGTACTTATGATTTAACAAAATCTATTCCCTTAAGTATGTTCTCAAGGAGGATATTTCAAGTGGTGAAACCTCTTCCTTTTTCATTTAATTTCTCATCATTTTATTTTATTTTATTATTCTATCCTCACCTCCTTTATAAAAATGATTATTATAACTCCAATATAATTTATATACCATAATTATATCATTTTATTGGAATAATCATCATCAATCTCTTTACTCTCTCTCTCTTTTTATATTTTAAAAATAAAATCATCATTTGAGAAGTGTTGATTTACAACCTTCAGAGACGATGAAGTGTCGTTCTTCAATTTTCCCTTCAAGTCTGTTCTTTAAAACATTTTAATGTTTTAAATATATTTTAAAATAAATATTATAACCTTTTTTATGTTTTGGAAATAACATATTTACTTAATTTTAAGTGATGATACAAAATGAGTCCATTATGATCAATAACTTCTGTAATAAACTAAAAGATTATCACTAAATGTATTGTCTAATGATTCATCCTAAAAATATATAACAAAGAGATATATATATAATAATTTTTACTTATGGATTATCATTAAAAACATTCAATTAAAATTCTAGAGAATTATACCAATTTTAAATGAACTCCATTACTTGTAATCAAGTGAACCGATCATGAAATCAAGGAAATGAACACTTCAGAACGACGAAATTGAATCATATAACTTTTATATAAGAATATAAATGAACCTAATGAGACTATAATGAATTCAATACATGTAGATAATTTTATGAATTAAATAATTAATTTATTTATTTAATTTGATTATCCAGGAAGTTAAGGTCAAGTCTAAAACACGTTCGAACATATGGTAAGGGTTTTCTACCCAAACCTCTATTTTCTTTCGGGTTATTATTATTCTATACATACCTCAATGAAATTATTATTTATTCTTATGTACTCCTCATGAATTATTTTTTAATGTTCTATATATGTGTACCAAATAGAATCCTTCATTCTTTTATGGGGAGTTATGTGTTTTAAAAGGATCTTTCGAAAATTATTCCAGATAAACAAGATCGTTTCAAAGAAACTTCTCAGATTCTTACTTATTTTCAATTGAAATATATAATATTTTTTTATCAACCATTATTTTAATAAAATAAAACATTTTATTATTAAAAACTTCATTAATTTTCTTCTGGTTTTATGCAAAAAATCCAAAATAACTCTTCTATTCGATGTAAAAGAGTATTTATCTCAAGAATTACTCGATTGTTTTATGAGTATTTTCATATATTTCCACATTATTATTGATTATTATGGTTAATTAGGACTAATATTTTATGATATAATCAACCATATTTTATTTAATGATTTATGATTAGTTTGACAGTGGATGTACTGTCTTGATACCATTCACCATATTACTCTGAATGGATAGTGTTTATATTTAATGATTGGGGAAAGTTAATTAAATTTTATATGTTAGTTTCAATATGAAGGTATATGTTGTTTATGTTTTTACCCATTCATATGAGTAATTAATTGGACTTTTTATAGGATAGTTAGGGCCTGTTATATCCCCTTGATGCATCGGTGAGTCTCACGAGACAAACTAGCCCAGGTTTTTACCCATTATGTATGGTCTTGGAATGAGGCCTTGAAAAAATGATTATGATGTCCAAAATTATGAATTACCTCATTATGAAACTAGATATTGATATTCCATGTGATTATTATACTAGTATAATATCCATGGTTATGTTTTATGGAATTAGTTATTCAGTTTTTATTCCTTCCATATTTTTCTGAAGTTTATTTTTAAAGGCATGTGTTTTTAGTTATTCATAATTACTAGTGTTTATGTTTATGATAACTTCTGCCATATTATTTACCCTTAATAGGCATCTAATATCACCCCTTTCTTATGTTTTATATTTCCCCAGGATTCGAATAAGTGTATTATGAATGACTTGCATGAATAATCTAGGAGTTATGGGAGTTACTAATGGATCTTCTATATTGTATTTCATTTAAAGTTGTAATGTTGAACTTATGTATGTATCTGGTCTTCTAAAACTTCTAAACTATTTAGTCCTTTGGGATAAAACGTTATTTTAATCATTCCAATGTAATAAAATAACGCACCACCTTCGGGAAACTGGGGTCAGGGCCTTACAAAAACTCTATGATTGTCAAATATGATTAGCTTGAAATTAAAATAAAGATAATAAAAGAGATTGGTTATTCTCTATAAGAGGAAATAAATATTCATGTGGGACAATTTTAGAATATAAAAATTAATTAGGGAGAAATTATGAAATAATCTAGGGATGAGAAAAATATACTCAACATGAATTACCTTAAACATGAAATAAAAAATGAGAAATATATATGAGACACATGCTGAGACTTCTCATGATGTTGAGAAAAGGATAAATTCCATGTAAATTTATGATGATATTTTTATAACTAAAAAGATTTTCATTTTTGTAAAATGGGGCTTAAGATTATATAGTTATCAATTCATTGTAATCTCATGGAAAAAGGTAACTCGTTTCTAAGAAAAGGTTTCATGAAATAATTTTGTTCCAATCGTTGGTCCAGGTTTAAAATCAAATTATATAAAAATATGGGTAGATAAAAATGATATAAAAATCACCACTATATCTATATTGGATGAGATAATATTTAAGAAAATAATCTCCCCAAGAACCCAAATTAATGGTGCTTATACCCAAAAATAACAAGGAATAAAATCTTTCCAAACTATAACCAAATGTTATAGAATGAGAGTTATTGGTCCTTGTTGGTGTTGTTGGAGGTTTATAAACAAGGACATTGAATATTGGAAAAAAATCATTTATTAAAGATTATATAAGATATGAATTAAGTGGGGTAAATTATGAGATTAAAAATAAAACCTACTAGGTAAAAGGATATTTTATAGAAGAAAATAAATTTGTTCATCAAGAAAAAGTTTTAATGTCTTGAAAATTTCAATGAAAACTATAAAAAACATGGTCACGGTAGTGATGAGTATTAGTATAATACAATAAATCCTAATTCATTTTTTGATGATAATAGAGGACCAAATAGATAAAAAAATAAAAGAAGGTATGTCTTCATTGGAGTGAAAACAAAATCAATGTGTTAAGAAAATCACACATAGTAAGAATATTCAGATGGGAACTACACCAAATAAGATGTGTTTATACAATGGAATAAAAGGCCACATCGTTGACCATTGTAAATTTACCATGGAAATCAAGGATAAAATAAAAAACTATAGCATATAGTAGAATCAATCCAAGTAAAAGGATTAATAGGACTAGTTTGGAGGAACACATCTCCAAATATTAATTGGAGAAGTGTCCAAGGGAAACTCAAAGATGGATTAATGTCTATGTGGAAGTTTCAAATAAGATAGCGAAACTCCTAACAATTGCATGAAATTATTACCTACAAAAAATGAGTTTTTGAAAAATAAATATAAATTACAAGTGACTTCATGTACCAATAATGTTTCTATAAATAAGGATTCCTCACACATTAATAAGGCTGACAATATACCTAAGTAGTGCTTGAAAATATGTTTAACAGAGTTGTAATTGGATAATAAAATAGAGAAATCATGATAAAACGAAATTTATTTTCATGATAAAGTGAAAAAGAATGTTCTATAAAATAATTAAACAAAAAGGAATAAGAAGACCATGCTGCCATGGGACGTATAAATATAAAAAAAATATAATCAAGAGTGAAGAGTTCTCTTAAATCTAGTGTGGAAAATAAAAGGGTTTCTAGATTGAGAAGAATATCACATCCATGTTTATATCATTAAAATTAAATGGAGGGACCCACTTTATTCCCACATATTTGTTTATTTGTGTTTATATATATGGAATTGAAGGTGATGAATACTATGAGGGAACATGAAGAAGGTTGTGAACATAAATACAACTTATATAAATAACCATCAAAGAACCCTTTAATTGGTATCATGTTTACTTCTTGCAATATTTCAAGTGATTTCAAAAGATTACTAAAGTTTATTTTGAATAAAATTAATCATGAATAAGAGACAGTGGATTGAATCCCTTAATGGTGAGGATACAAGATAAGTAAGCTACTTTCTGAAATTAATTCATGTTAATCTATAATTATGGACAGTTGTTAAAAAAAGATAAATCATAAGGTACAACGGTAACCTTAACATTGTTATTTTTTATTATATTAAGTATTTTTATTAAGGGTGAGTTCATGTTAAGCTGGAATAGGGGGTAAACATTCTTGTACATGAATATTTTTAATATGTTTATTAAAAATGATTACCGTTTTTTGTGTGTCAAACAATTTGAAAATCCCATGGAATAAGAAAAATTGAGAATGGTATCAGATATTGAGTGAGTTTATAGATATTCTTGATGTCCTAATTGATCAATCCTACTTTATAAATTGATCATTGCTCATGTATACTTATAACTAGTTAATTTATAACTCATTACTAAGTGAAATGTGATTCCTTTCTTATCTTAGGTGAATTATACATAAACTCTCAAATAAGGGAGGATAATAGATGTGAGAAGATAAAAGTTTTAAAATCATGTAAAAAGTATGAAATGAGGGTACTTTTCCTCACATATAAAAAATTGAATTTGTCATGAATAAGGGGTAGAAAAACATTTTCTCTAAAAATGAAATGTATATAAACAAAAAATATAAATGGTGTGATAAATAAAACCAAATGTATTGATAATGTTGAGCTTTCATTAGCTTTCAATATGTTTATGTGAAGGAAATTAAATGTGTACTAAAGCTGGGTAATTTAGTAAGAGCCTAATAAATATAAAGAAGAATATTCCATAGATAATGGTCAAGTATTTCTGTTACTTAATGTTATTAGAAGTATAAATTCCAGGATCATCATATATAACTGATAATTGATGTTATAGATCAAAAATAATTAAATACATGTTTTATTGGATGATTAAAATGAATAGTCTTTAATAGATTCATGAAGATAAAGAAGTTATCTCTTGAACACCTGAGAAGTTGTGATTAAAGGAGGAAAAGGTTGATAAGAGAGGCATGAGATGGTGATGTTTTATTTAAGCACTAAATGTTGAGTGTTCATATGCTGTAAGGATTTGAAAATGAAGTTCAAGAAGGTTAAAAACATTCTGATAATTTACAAATATATTTAAATGTTTTGTTTATATTAGAATGGTTAGAGACACCTTGATTATATTTGAATGGGTTTTAAGGTGATTAAAAAACTATAATTATTTTATGCATATAAAAAAATTTATAAATTCACGATCTCAATAAATTTATAAAGGTAGTATATGAATTATAGAGTGAAGAATTTGGAAAAGGTATGTGATGCGTAGAACCAAATATTTTAAAAAAATTTGGGAGTGATATTTTATATGTAAGATTTATTTTCTTTTAGATAATTTATGACTAGAAATTTGACAAAGTCACAGACCCATTTTTTGATATGTAAACGTAACCTACTGTTGATCCTTGGGCTGGATCCACTGAGAGGGGGGTGGAATTGGTGGTTAATTTTTGAAAATTAGTTTTTTAATTCAACCTATGTTGCCAGTGTAAAGACCCAGAAATTTTATGTAAATTTTTTTAAATTATATGGGAATTTTTCAAGATTGAAAAATCTGACGGCGTGAGATTCCAAGGCTGAGAGTGCCCAGAATGATCCGTAGAAGTTTTGTTAAGCTTTAATTAGCACCTGTAAGCAGTTTTCATGAAAAAGTGAAATAACTCTTAAACGGTTACTCAGGTTAGAAATACGAGGGAACTGTTGCACTCAGGATGGCGGGTTTACCCAAGGAACGACTTAATTTTAGTCAGCATGGGCCTCTTGTGAGAAAACCCAAAAAATGGCATAACCGTAAATAAAATAATTAAATAAATTATTTTATTTTTCAAATGCTTATAACTCACAAATGGTACCTCAGATTAAAAATATGAGACCACCATTGAACTCGTGAGGGTGTGCTTTATCTAATAAAATACTAACTTTGGCCGGTGCGGGCCACCAGTGAAATTTAGTTTTTGGCTGTAAATAAAATAATTAAGTGACAATTATTTTATTATAAAATCCATAACTTATAAATGGTAACTTGGATTAGAAATCTGAGAGTACTGTTGGGTTTTTTGGGGCATGTTTCACTTGGGCAGAGCTTAACCTCAACCGGCGCGGGTTGAGGGTGACTGTAAATAATATTCTAATTTTTTTTTCAGGTACGTTCAATAAACACACATGCGGCATTTTGTAACTTTTGAACCAGTGCTCAGAATTGAAATTCAAAGACACCGTTGAACTCGAAACGCCAGTATTCTTTTAAGGATACTTTCACCTCGACCATAGTTGGTCGAGGGTGAAAGTTATTTTTCGTGTTTTTCGTGTTTTTGGTGGAAATATAAATAAAATAAAGAACAACTTTTTATTTTATTTTTAACCTCCCAATTGAATTCTTGAAGGTGGGGGCTGCCCGAGCTAGAAAACTCCCATTTTTAAATTCATGGTGGTGGGGACCACCTGAACCCCTCTTTAATATGGGGAAGTCCCTTGGGAAACCTCCCATTTAATTGCACCAACATAAATTAAATGGATTGACTTTTAAATACTAAGTAACAACGTTGTTGGAATTTAGGATGGTTCCTATTAAATGAACCTTCATAAATTCCACGATTGTTACTTACCCTACCCCTCTCCTATTTATATAGAGCTTGGGGGGAGGATTTGGTATAGCTTCACTATGCGATGAAGCTCTGGTAAAGTGTCGCGATGCCCGACACTTAAAAGATGAAGCTGACCAAGTGGGAGGTGACGGACGACATTGAACTACCAATGGCCGATGTGCAAGTGGTGTCTTTGGGAGCTGGTCGTTGGAACTAAGAACACGTTCCACCGGAAAGCGCGGAATATTATCCGACGTTCAAGGTATGGGGTTATTTCGTTTGAGAGTTTTTGATTTTCTCTTCCTCGTTCTTGAATTTATATGAAGAACATGGGTCAACCGACTAACAGGTTATCCCACGATTATTTTGTCTTTGCAGGAGGTTGTTGCGAGGAATCTTGTACGGTTTGTTGTTGATTTATACCCCCTTACATATTCTTGACGTTCTTCGTGATTCAAGAATTATTGAGCAGCTTTTTACTACCCTAACTCGGAGGGTGTGGGCTAAATGAACATGGCCCAAACTCACCACAATTATTTTTGATTCTTGATGTGTTCTTCGCGATGGGGGAGTATGGAGACCGACACCGGCGGGGCTCGAGAACGGCGGTCGACACCATGGTCGGTCACGACGAAGGCGGCGGCGCAACCGCGTTGTAGAAGAAGTGTCAAGGCCCGTCGGGCTTGGCGGAGGAAGGATGGCAGCCGGCAGAGGCTGGCCGCATGTGTCTGCACCACTCGGAGAGCGAGAGCTACGGCTTTGTGCTACAGCGGCGAAGGCAGGGCGGGCGGCTGCCAGCGAAGGTGAGGCGCACGACGCACCGCGCAGGGAAGGCGGCTGGTCATCCGGTCAGCCGTGACGGGCTGCCGCACCGTGACCCCAGTGGGCCACCACACCATGGGCCACCGCACCACGGGCCGCGCTGCGTCTATAGGCCGGGCCGGACCCAGCGGTCTGGGTCAGGTCGGGTCGGTCCGACCGGGTCGTACCGTACCCAGACCAACTTCGACCCATTTTTTCTCTTTCGGCCATATCTTGAGCTACAGGTGTCTGTTTAACGAACCATCAGTGGCACTGGAAACCTTGGAGTGAGAAGGAAATTTTGGTATATCCCACTTGAGTTTTGGGTAACATTGGTGTATGGCCAGGTTGGATCAAACATGAATCCAACCGGGCCCTCAAGACTAAAAGGCCAATAACTTACAGACCGGATGTCCAAATGACACACCGTCTGTTGCGTTGAGACCACTTTTATGTGGTAGTACTTTGGGATACTTCTCCATGGAACTTAGTTTCATATGGAGTATTGACTTGTGGATTTAGGAGCAGATCCTCATGGAATCAATCGAGCTTAGTGCGGGAACCCTGTAGCTAGTTGTAACATGGGAAATGGATCCTTTGTGGGTCTGTGCTAGGGATCCTTTGTGGGTCTGTGTTCAAGATTCTCACTTGGATCCGCTCTAGAAATCCACGTGGGACTACTCTAGGATCTTGTGTGGGTCTGTTGTACTAGGATCATGTGTGGGTCTGATGACGTACTAGGATCTTGTATGGGTCTACTGTACTAGGATCATGTGTGTGTTAGATGATGTATTAGGATCCTGTGTGGGTCTACTGTACTAGGATCATGTGTGGGTTTGATTTTGTACTAGGATCATGTGTGGGTATAATGATTTAGGATCCTATGTGGGTCTGCCTCTTAACAGAGTAATATGATTTAGTAGTTACATCTAATCATCTCTACTACTATTCCTAAGTTATACCTGGTGTGAGCTGAGTCCTTACCTTCGTGGTAATACCTTTTTGGTATTCTTATGTGTGGTGTACTTGTGTGGTACTTTACTAAGTGGTGATACCTTGGTGGTATTATTCTATGTGAAATACCTGTGTGGTACTTACCTTCGTGGTTATACCTTTGTGGTATTCTTCTGTGTGATGTACCTATGTAGTACTTTCCTTTGTGATGATACATTGGTGGTATTCTTCTGTTTGGTGAACCTGTGTGGTACTTACCTTCTTGGTGATAACTTTGTGGTATTATTCTGTGTGGCGTACCTGGGTGGTATTTTCCTTCATGGTGAAACCTTTTTGGTATTCTTCTGTGTGGTGTTACCTTTGTGGTACTTACCTTTTTGGTGTTATCTTCGTGGTATTCCTTCCTTTTTGGAATAGTTGAGCCTTGTGATATGGATTTGGTCCTTGTGTTTTCTCATGAATTAGATGGGTATACATGATAACATAGGTATATGTATGCGCATATACCTAAGTAGGGCTGACAGTTGTTTTCATGATTTTTGGTTTATCCTTTGTGGATTTTGAGAGACCTTTGAGGGTCTCGGGGTCTCTACTGAGTATCGTTATACTCACCCCTACACGGTCTATGCCCGCACCTTGCTGTGTTTGGTGCAGACAACAGACATCGCTGACTAATGATGAGGGTACCAGGACTGGAGTTATCTTAAAAGTGGAACATAGACGAGGCGTACCGCAGAGATGACCATTCGAGATTTGTACCTACCCTTCATGTAGGATCCTTGGCGGGTGTTCATAGGATCTATTCAGTTTACTTGTACTTTCCAGTTTTCTTGTACTTTCCAGTTTTCTTGTACTTTTCAGTTGGGATTGTATTTTGGCCCCTTTTACTTACTGTACACATTCTTTTTACTATTTGGTTTACTTGTGTTCGTATCATGTTGTGTGCTTGGTTGCGTGAGTTATAGGTTATGAAGGTAATGTATTCCCAATTTTATGGAATACGCCTTCAGTACTAGTCGTCAGCCCCAGACCTATATAAGGTGGGCTTGGGGTAGTCACGGCACGGGCCCTGGGGGAAGGGTTGTGACTACCAGTTAAAGCCTCAATATCTCATTATTTGAAGTCCCACCTCTTCTATATGCAAAAAAAATGAAAGCAAACAAAATAACATAGGGATGTTTTTGAGGTTTGGTCACGTTGTGAGAACCAACTCATTATCATGATCAACCAGTGGTTGTTTCACATATTTTCTTATCACTATTAATTATAGTGATCATAATTGCTGAAAAATTCACACACATTGTTAGACAGATAATATCCATGATCTGTAAAGGATAAATGGTTTTATATATACTGGAACCACCGATTCTTCAATGCATATACAATAACCTTCTATGAACATGTATTCAAATACTTCTGCCTAGTGATGAAATGTTCATGTTTTCCTTATTCTATTTTAAGTCCACATAGCCAAATATTCTTCTGAATCATCACTTCCTTGATCACCTTTAATAATCAAAACTTGTCATCCATTAATATCCCACTAATATTTCCAACACTCTAAATGAATTTCCTCACTAAAATTATATGAATTTTACTGAATATAATCAATAACATTGTATTCATGTCATCTTAGTACTCTTTTGAATAAGTAGAAGATATTAATTCTATTGCATCTGATTGAGTTTTTATAATGATCAATCAAAAGGTCTTTAGTATATTATAGGTTTTATTTTTCTTCAATTCACTAAAATATATCACATAATTTAAAGAAAATACTAATAATATTATTTTTTAATTTCTTCATGTGTGAAAGTATATAAAGATTATTTTCATGAAAACAATATTTCCTGAATGGTGTTATTTCATCACACATTCTTCATACAATAACACAAGAATGTGCATCTCACTTTCCTTTATGCATGAATATCATCACATGCATGGAATTATCTTGTACTTTTCAAATACTCGCAGTCTTAGTAACAATTTCACTGAACACAATATCTCCACTCACAACACAATATTTATCTAAATACTATAGTTCATTTAGTATAGTACACGGGCTCCCTATGAATTTCTTCCCACAACTTTATATCCAAAATTGTCTCTCTTTATATTACTGTAATTTTTAAAGTATGATTAGGCTCATGGAATACACATAGATTCTTCGTATAATATTTTACACATGGAACTTGTGTTATCTTATCTTCTTTACATAAGTGAAAGAACTATATTCTAGACTTGATTCTTCTTCACCTATGGTTTTATACACATCACATATTATCCATCATGTAGATATCATGAAGGCTTATAAGAAGAAGAACATAAACACCACACATGTTTTCTTATTCATGGAAGATGATAGTTCTTTGTGGATTCAAGATAATTAATGTGACTATTTTCAAGTGTAGGATCTCATCGCCTTCACATAACAAACTAACAATCATGAAATGATTTTATCCATGCAAGAAAAACATCTACACGATATATTCTCTTCACTAAACTAGAGTTCAAGGAACTCTATTTTCCTTCAAAAATGAGAGCTTCTATTATCCAAAGAGTAGCATCCAAAACCTTCATTATTCCTCAATATTTATAGTTATAGGTTTCACTAACTTTCACCACTATAGATCACCTCATTTTATAAAGTTTTAAGGATCCATACTAAGTTTTTTGTCGAGAATGATCTAAAACAACCAAAGATCGCATGATTTCTTTGATTATTCAAATATGGGTTTCCTTTTATTCCTCATCTCCATTTTATTCTAAAATTAATAATGTCACGTCTTCATGATCAACCCTCACATGAATATTAGAATTATCATGTGAATCATCCTTAACCATTCTAACTCATCATCTATAATCCTCATTTTTAATCTTTTTTAGTTTCATGTTTCTCAAATTGAGGCATGCATGTAAGAAATATATTGAATGAATTATGTTGAGATGGTCTTATAGGACTAATTATTATATAATAATCAATAGATATGGTTGAACATGGGGTATGGAATAAAACTAGTGGTTTCGGGGAGCTCATATGTGTGATGGATTAGTGGAGGTTAAACATGATCAATGATCTTTATCATATGGCTTGTATATAATGGACCGTATGTCCCATTAAATTTAGGTTCTCTTTTAAATGGGTCAATAGTCTTCTGCATTATTTTGTCCCACATCAAAATTTTGATTGTTTGATATGCACTATATAAACAATCCCACATATCCAAATGATTTATCTAGTACTGGGGTTAGCACCCAAAACACCATACACACACATATATGGGTGATCCAACAATATTTACCCCTTTCATACCACTGTGAACACCCGTAGGTGCTAGACACCCACTATATTGTCTACCCATATCACTGTATAGGCTGGTAGCATTGGCTCTCCCTTTTCGTTGAGCTTGCTCCAATATATAAGGTTGATCCATGATATCCTCATGTGACTTGCATGGATGGAGATCATTTTTTATATAAGTCCCATCATAAAATAATTTCAATAGTTATAAGTATATAAAGTAATACAAATCCATTCTCGATTTTATTCAACTAATACATCATGAAAAATAAAATTTTGCATGGTATTAATAATTGCCCCCATTTCGTTTCATCGTTCACACCATGTTGGCTTTATACACCCATTGTACTGCCTGACCATGCCTCTATATAGGCTGTTAGGGATGAAACTCTATTTTGTTTGAGCTTGATTCCATATATAATGTTGATCTGAAATGGTCCTTTATGGATATCATGTCTAGCCCATTTTTTATATAAGTACCATCATAAAATAATTAAAATAGTCCTAAGTATAAAGAATAATGTAAACACATTATTAAATTTGTTTAAATAATTATTCATGAAAAATAAAATTTTCATGATATTTATAATTATACTCTTTCTTTAATTTTGGAATACAATTATAAATTCCAAATCCCATTTCTTCAAATTCATCACCATGAAAAAAAATCAGTTTACATGGTCTCAAAATTCCTAAAGAAAATAAATATTTTCCAACTATTCTTCCTTATTTGAAAGCTTATAGAAAATGTGCACTCTCCTATTGAAATTGGCACATGTAATTAAACTTTATGAACAGATATGTAATCACCTCATTTTCAAATACATAAATTCATTCCTTCTTTATAAAGGCATAACTGCCTTCCTTTTGTCATATAGTTAATAAGAATAAGCTTCACATTAAACTTCCAGGATATTTCATCTAATAATTATTCACTTAATCAAAGATACAATATCTTGGTATTTTCATCAACAAGATTATCCACCAAACTTATTCTTCACATGAATCATTCAATGAGCTTCTTCATCATAATGAAATATTTTAAAACCACCTTATTTTAATGATCTCAAATCATATTTATTAACTTTTTAATGACCTTAATGTTTTATGATAGTATCTCATTTTGTAAAAGAAAATTTGGTAAGTGTAGAAAAGAGATACCATTCATTGAAATATGACACCATCAGGCATGCTAACATTAGACAAGCTATCGTCATCCATGTTACTATCAGACATGCTACCATCAGACATGCTATGGTCAGACATGTTATCTCCAGACATGCTATCATCAGACTCTAACTACTACTAGATATACTACCACCAGCCATCACTAGTATAAAATCTATTTATTTATGGGATAGTTTTCACCTCGGCTATATATAAATGACTTGAAAATTTGTTCATATTAATTTTTCACGTCGGTTTTTATAAAACAGACGTGAAAAAGTACATATTCAATGGTCTTTCATGTCGGTTATATAATATAACCAACATGAAAGAGTGGGTTCTTACATTGGTTATACTATAACTGATGTAAAAACCTTGACTGTGTATATTTCACATCGATTATATTATTACCGACATAAAAAACAGTTTAAAGATTTATGTATTGATCAATGGTTTTATTACACGGGCTACCTATTTCGTGATGGATCTCTCGTTTACCTCTCTCTAAAGCCCTAACATTCTAGTTTCTTCAATTTGGTGGTCTAAATATCTCCATAGGATCAAAACCAAACCATAGGGTTTCATCGACCTCGAGTTACACATTTGAATTAATCCTCAAACAATTTGGTTTCTCCCTTTTCGGTCATTCTTTGGCTTCGAACCTCTAACCGACTATTTCTCAACAAGGTATTCATCATTCTCACATTACCATATTCATACATTCATGTTTTTTCATCTTCATCATTGTCCGTTTGATTATAGACCTGATCATCTTCAACAATCTCGCCTGCAGGTTTTCATTTTTAATTTGATATCCATTTTTTAGGTAATTTAGGTGTTTTTATTTGGATTTATAGTGTTTGATTCAGATTATGTTATATAAAAACATTTGAGTTTTCATGAATTTTGGGATGAAAATAGAGCATGAATTAGAGGATATTGTTTAGCTTATAGGGTTAGATAAACCAAAAAAAGACCAAAAAAATTCTACAAATTTTCCATAGGCTATAATATAATCCAACATGATCCATCAAACTATATAGAAAATACATGCACATTTACTCACCCCTACTGTGTTTTTTCATTATCCTCTTTTTACTCTCAATTTGATCATAATGATTTTTATCCTTTATTGAGGTTAATTAAATATTGGTTTTATGATGAGTTGATGATATTATCTTGAATTTTGTTTGATTATGTGGTATGTATTTGTTTATGTGGTCAATATCAAAAACGTTTTTTTATTAAAAGTGGATTTTGTAAAATTTTGTTGGATTTAGAAGTAGACCTTATGGTTTTTTAAATAATGATATTGACTTTGTGTGAGTATATCTTATTTTATAGGTATATATAATTAGTGTTTCCAAATAACAGATGATCATTGATTATCAATATAAATTTGGATGCTTTTAGAGTTTTTTGAATTGATTAACAAGGTTTGTCGATATTTGTAATATTTCATTTTGTGAATCAAACATGATAATGCATTGTAAATTAATCTAGGTGAAAAATTCATATCCTGGTTTTGGATCAGAAGCTTTTAATTTCTAATGGATTCAAATTTTTAGTATAATAGTATATACCCTAAATTTTTTATAGTGTAATATAAATTATATTTTAATTTATAGTTACCTTTTTCTCCCAGTTTATTTATTCAATTATAAGAAAGTAACATTATAATAAAGTATCATAATAAGAAAATAAAACGTGGTAGCTATTTTTTAGGTTTTCAGCTTGTTGGAACAAGTTAAAGTCAAAATCTTTATGCATGCCTCACATGATTGAGACATTATATTATTCTACTTCTGATTTTATAATGTGTTAATTAGTACTTGATTCTATTTAATGTGAGATTTTTTTAAACTAATGCTAAATTTAGGATTAGATTATATTGTTAATTACAATATAGAATAAATTTTTATATTTATAAATAATCAACTATGAATTATTTGTTCTCATTCTATATATTTTTTATAGATATTATTTTATGGATATTGTTGTACATATTTCTTAATAATTTCATAAGGCTGT
Organism: Viscum album; assembly: GCA_963277665.1. NCBI lineage: Eukaryota > Viridiplantae > Streptophyta > Magnoliopsida > Santalales > Viscaceae > Viscum > Viscum album. The sequence goes on along the minus strand of OY728141.1, from coordinate 470,704,723 downwards.
ATTCATTTTATTTTACTTGAGGCATTTTATTCAATGAATATATTTTGTAATTTTTTCTGCATGAATGAATTTTCTCATCAAAAATTTTCCATTTTTCTTCTAATGTTTCCATTCATGGTTTTCTATATTTTTCAATGTCATTTCTAATATCAAAATTTTATAAATTATTACCTTTGTTTTTTATATTTATTTTTGATATTTTTTATAGATAATGAATAAAACCTAGATTAATGCACCTCAAATAGGTGTTGAATATGAGGAAGGTGTTGATGCTTTTTTGGAATTTTCTAAACACAATGTTCCAAACAATGACACTTTTTCGGTCCATTCCTGAAATTTCTAAAATTAAAGAAGTTGAGAAGAATAGAGAACAAAGATCATTTAATTTTTAATGGTTTTAATTTGAGCTATAGCACTTAAATTTTTTATGGTGAAACCATGTAACACCCCAAGCTTCTACGGTATGCTTCTCTTTGAATAATACAATAGTGTGTGTTGTACGCAACATCGAGTTCTAACACACCATAATCAATCAAACAAGCCGTTATGAATAGTAATGCCCACTTTTTGAAATTCATAAATTTTATTTTTCAAAATGGACTTCATTTTTGGATTTGGAATATCGAAATTATCCTAGGGTGAATTTTTGGTATTTTTCTGAAAAACTTCATTTTTTGATGAATAATGAAACCACTAAGTGGTAGTTAAAAAACTGAATTTTTCATAAAACTTAATTTTACCGCTTCTGTGAGTGGAATTTCGAAAATCCAAGGGAAACGGTTAATATCAAGGAGTAAAATGTGGTTCAATGAGATGAAAATAATTTTTGGTGAATAGTAACTTTATACTTTTATTTACCACGGTTAAAAGTAAATAGGGTAATTAAGGGTAAAAATGATATTAATATTACCCTAACACATGTCCTAATTCTATTGGACAAATGTATCTCGACCAAAAACAACCTTAGGAATAAAATATTATCATTTAGGTCCACTTGGATTAGATTAGAATATTTATTATTATTTAATTCAAAGAAGAGTTAAAAGAGTTAAAATCAATGTTTATTTACTAAAACATTTTTAATATAGGGTTATACATAAGGTAAATTCGATTGTAAATATTCATTAGAAATATAAAAAGATTTCCTACATAATAATATCTTATTTATAAATTTTAGACAATAAATAATTTAAATTATTTATGACACAATGATGATGCAATAATTACCATAATAGTGAAAAATTAAAATAATTGATATTATAAATACCCAAATAAATATAATTTGAGACTTTTTATGAATTAAAATAATTTTATAGGTTAATATGACATGTTAGGATTGATTTAATTAAATTTTTTGATGTAATCATTCTGTTATGATTTTCAGAAAAATAAATTTTCCGAATAGTGTCAAAATTGACATAAAAGAGTTTTTAAAACAAATATTATATTGTTAATTGATATTCAATTCTTAAAAATATAATGTTAGGCCAAGAGACTTATATCATAATATTTGTATCATTAATGGACCACTTGGGGGTCGTTTGGTGGTATATTGTAAGTTTATTAACTATAAAATATAAAAATACAAAGTGACATGGTAAGTGTCAAACTAATTAACTAAGAGTTAAAACTAAAAGATAAGGTTAATATAATGACCCAAACCAGTCTAAATTATATTGGTTGAGTGTTTTTTGAACCATACCCACCTTAAATTTTAAATAATTCACTTTGGAGCCATTAGAAACCGAATATAAATTTATTATAAAATAATATTTCTAGCTTTTCCAAAGGTGCCCCCCACCCCTGTTATAAAAGGGAACTCCCCCTTCTCATTAATTCAAACCTTCAAAGCCTTTTGGTTCGGCCAACCCCGGAACAAATACTCTCTAAACTTCCCTAACTACAACCTAGATGCCTTATTTTGATCAGAAAGCCAACCTAAAGAGCCCTTTTGATAAAATCAAAAGGAAGAACCCGAAGAAGAGGTAATGTTTTCACCACCCTTTTTCAAATTCATTTCTTCTTCAACTTATTCTTTCTTTATTATTCCAATTATAAAATAATGAATCTATTATCTACTATATACTGTAATATTATAAGAAATATTTTAAAACCATATTCATTATTCTATCTATCCTTTGAATGACATGTCACCAAACGTGCGTATGTACGGCTTACCGTCTCTACATCGTGGTGTAATTGTTATTCAATATATTATTATTTGGATGGGTATAATAATGATTTTTAATTCATGTAAATAATAAATATAACATGATAATGATTCTTTATATATGATATACCATCCAATTATATATTATTTTAATATCAAAATAATGATATTGTCGCTTGTGCGTACGTACGGACTACCGCCTACACGAACGTGATGAGATTCATTCTCCATCGTATCCATTCAAGTATAATTATCATTTTATGATCTAAAAATAATGTTTATGGACTTTATATAATTCTTTATATGAATAAGATACAACCTATCCATGAAAAACATGGCTTACATAACAAAATATATAAAAGAAAACGAGTAAGTTAACACCTGAAACAATGATAATACTAAGATATTATTAACAAAGCAATGTTAAAAGATCATATATTATAACATAATAATATATATGATTCTTGTATAATTTAATAACAATTATTTCACCATTATACAGGAGTTTAACCTACCCCCAACCATGGAAAAGTACAAGGTAAGGGTTTATTTTGCAATCTCTTCATTATCCGAGGTTGTTTATACGTAATAATCTACTGGGACTTCTTTATCATCCATATCCATGTTTCTTAAAAATGTATTTCAAAACATTTTTTTTACTATTTACTAGAATATGGGTTAAAGTAATTTATACCCTTGTTGACTTTTATAAGTGGTTTATAAATGAATCTTTCCATCATTTTCCCAACAAGGTCCTTTTTAACCTTTTCGACAGAATTATGGTAAGAATGTTTTTTTAACTTATATGGAGGGTGCGGCTATTTTCCACCGTTATAAAATAATTGAAGCTTCCCTTACAAGCTTATAAGAATATTTTCAAATAAAATGTTTTATTTTATAGATATATGGCTCTTAAATGATTTCAAAATAGAAAGAGATATTTCTCTAAAAAGAGTTTTGATTTCATCTATGTCAACATCCTTTGATGGATTTTAAGCTTATTTGAAGTTGATTTAGTATGATACAAAACTTCTATATTGTATTGAAGGTTTTTTGATACGTTTGACAATGGATGTGTTATTTTTATACCATTTGTGGTTTATGGATGAATTATTTACATTTCGTATGCTAGTTTTAATACGAATGTTTATGTTATGTTTAACCCTTTTCATATGGGAATGCATTAGACTTAATATGTGATGGGTGGAGCCTGCTATAGCTCCTCGATGCATCGGTAGGTCTCATGCGACGAACTAGTGTCTTCGCACAAGGCCTTGGCAAAATCTTATTTGTAGTCTTGGAACGAGGCCTTGGCTATGTGGTTATGATAGTCTAGCATTATGCATTCCATCATTATGAAAGTGGTTATTGATATTGCATGTGATTATTCGATTAATAGAATATCCATGTGAATAAGTAAATGGAATTATTTCATTTTATTTTTTCCATACTGTTTTGAAGTTCAATTTTAAAAGGATTTTGTTTTATTTATACATTGCCTTAAATGTTTATTCTTATCTATAAAAGTTTCCGCTATATTGTTATCCTTACTGGGCATTTGAGCTCACCCCTTTTCTATGTTTTATTTTTTCCAGGATGTGAAGAAGTAATTTATGAATGACCTTCAGGGATAGTATAAGGGGATAAGAGTGTGGAATATGCATACTATATGTTTATAGTTTTTATTTTATGATGTAATGTAGACTTTATTAATGTCTCTAGTTATTCCAAGGCTACTAAACTAGTTAGTCTTTCGAGACTTGATCTTTCTTGTGATCATGAAAATGTTATGTAATAATGCACCGACTCTGGGTAACTGGGGTCAGGGCATTACAGTTGGTATCAGAGGAAGTTTAGTACAAACCTTGGAAGCTAGATTTAGATAAACTCTGATTAGAGCACATAGACCTAAGGTGGACTTTGAGGATTAGTATAGATGAACTTCCTAGAATTTTGGTATTGTAGAGATTTTGTGAGTTTTCCGAGCAATACATCCCTGTCTGGATACGAGCAGGTAGAGGCGGCTCTAGAACAGATGTACCTAGGGGTAAAACCTGAAAACACCGCTTTGATCTAGACTCGAACGGGAACTGGTGCACGACAACGGGCCTTGCTGCACTCTTGGTTACGACACTCTCGGGGGATATGCTTAGGATAACTCTCATTTTCATTAAAAATCATTATGAAGGGTTTATGAGTATATACTTCTTCAATGTAAACATTTTTATGATTATGGATTATATCTATAAATAGTTCAATTTATGTTAAGTGTTTTATAAGTTTGAAATTATTTATTTTGATTCATAAACTGATCTAGTTTATGCCATTGTTTAGAAATTGCGCCTAGTGGAAGAAATAGAAACTGTATCAATGCATGCACTCCATGTAGGGATTTCCCTCCAGCTCAAGATAATTTTAGTGGAGTTGGTGATGCAACTGGTGTCGATCAGCTAATCACCATACTGGGACAACTCACTCAGGTTATGAATAATAACCTTACTCATATGGAGCACACTGATCTGCAGCGTGGAGGATCAATGTTAGATCGCTTCATGAGGCAACAACCACCAACGTTCAATGGGAGTACAAATCCCTTAGTAGCTGACAAATGGATAAATTCCCTAGAGAAAATATTTCAGGCTATGGGGAGTAGTGAAAGGGAAAAAGTTATCATGGCAGTTTACCGCCTCATTGGAGATGCTGATCAATGGTGGTCATTGATTCAAAACATGAAGGAAGATGATGAAGTATCAAATATGGAATGGAGGGAGTTCAAAGATCTGTTTTTAGACAAATACTTTCCTCGTGACCATCGAGCAGATATAGAAAGACAATTTATGAGTCTGAGACAAAAGGAGGATGAAAATGTCGCAAAGTATGAGGATAACTTTACAAGGTTAGCAAGGTATGCTGGAGATTATATACGTAACCCAAGAAGTAAGATTTATTGTTTCTTTGATGGTTTAAAACCATTTCTTCGTCGAGTATTAGTCTCACAATCCTTCTCATCGTACGAAGACATTGTCTCATGTGCAATCAAGACAGAGAAAGAATTCTCTAAGTCATATGACTTTAAAGAAAAGAAAGAGAAGAAGAGATCTGCTGGGAAATCTGGGAATGGAAATAAAGGTAAGAAGGGAAAAGTTGAATATCCATCCTGCAGTAAATGTGGGAAGAAACACCCCGGTACTTGCTTAAAAGGAACGGGAGTCTGTTACAAGTGTGGTTAAAAAGGACACCATGCTCGTGATTGCAAGGGGAAGAAGGAAGCTACCGATGTCCAATGCTACAATTGCAGGGAGATGGGACATTATGAAAATGAATGTCATAAGCGTCAGGGGAACTTACCTCAGAAAAGGCCAAGGGATCAAGGCCAGGATTATGCTACCACTACTGCTGAGGTAGAAGCTCCAAAAGACGTGGTGGCAGGTAATTTAATGGTTTCCTCAAGTTTAGAAAATGCATTATTTGATTCTGGATCATCACATTATTTCATATCTTCCCAGTTTCCTAAGAAAATTAGATATTTCCAATTTGATTTAACAAGGGAGTTGTCAGTTAAAACTCCTAAGGGAAGTATCATTGCAACAAAATTTTGTGAATCAGTCCCCATTAGAGCACATAAATGTTCTTTAACCGCTGATCTCATCGTCATACCTATGATTGAGTTTGATATAATCCTTGTTATGGATTGGATTTCGGACCATGATGCGAAGATTTATTGTAAGAAGAAGGAGGTTACGATTTTTGATGATGATGATCAGGAACACCTTATCTTTAGAGCAGAATCATCACCACCTAATTCTTATCTAGATAAACCCCCAGTAGCTCAACTAAATTCAATTATTGGGGAGGAAGAGGATGAAATTATAGTGGGTGAGGAAAGGAATGTTCAAATAGAGGATGTACCTATTGTGAAAGAATATTTAGATGTGTTTCCGGAAGATTTACCCGGACATCCTCCAGAATGAGAAGTTGAGTTTTCCATTGATTTAATTCCTGGATCAAGGCCTATATCGAAGAACCCTTATAGAATGGCCACTATATAATTAGTTGAACTAAAGAAACAACTAGAGGAATTGAGTAATAAGGGATTTATTTTCCCTAGTGTTTCTCCATGGGGAGCCCATGTTCTTTTTCTTAAAAAGAAAGATGGATCTATGAGGTTATGTATCGACTACAGGGAGATCAATGCTATAAAAATAAATAACAAGTATCCCCTACCTCGCATTGATGATTTATTTGACCAACTGCATAGATCTCAATACTTTTCAAAGATAGACCTTCGATCTGGATACCATCAGTTGTGTGTGAATAAGGAAGACATTCTGAAGACAGCATTTCAAACCAGGTACGGGCATTATGAGTTTACAGTAATGCATTTTGGATTGACTAATACACCCTCTGTATTCATGGATCTGATGAATAGAGTTTTCAAGGAATATATCGATGAATTTGTGGTGGTATTTATTGATGATATCTTAGTATACTCCAAAAGATACTAAGATCATGAAAATCACTTGCGCATTATCCTGAAGACTCTGAGAAGAAATGAATTATATGGGAAGTTTAGCAAGTGTGAATTCTGGATTCAAGAGAATTCTTTTCTTGGCCATATTGTCTCCAAAGATGGAATCTCTGTTGATCCTTCTAAGACCAAGGAAATCCAAGAATGGCCTGCACCGATGAGTATAACTGAGGTACATAGTTTTATTGGGTTAGCAGGTTATTATCGACGTTTTGTCCAAAAATTTTCCTGGTTGGCTAACCCATTAACAAAGCTCACACATAAAGGGGTTAAATTTGTTTGGAAAAAAGATTGTGAAGAATGTTTCGAAGAACTGAAGAGAAGATTAGTCAATGCTCCTATATTGACTCTACCATCGGGGAATGATGGGTTCGTTATTTATAGTGATGCATCGAAGAAAGGACTTGGTTGTGTCCTTATGCAGAATGATAGGGTTATTGCCTATGCTCACGACAGTTGAAAATTCATGAACAAAACTATCCTACTCGGGATCTTGAGTTAGTAGCTGTGATCTTTGCGTTGAAGATATGGAGGCACTACCTCTATGGCGAAAAATGTGAGATTTATACTGATCACAAGAGTTTGAAGTATATTTTCTCACAAAAAAGAACTCAACATGAGCCAAAGGAGATGGTTTGAATTACTCAACAACTATGATTTTACGATACACTACCACCTGGGGAAATAAAACAAGGTGGTAGATGCTTTGAGAAGAAAATATCATGGAGTTTTGAATAATTTGAGAATTGAAAGGGATCCAATTTTCATGGATCTAGTGAAGATGAACATGAGAATAACCAGGGAAGGTGAAACATCAATGCTTCTTCAAATGGTTGCCAAACTATCTTTACTAGAAAGGATTAAGAGTTATTAGACCGATGATGAAGAATTTCGAAAGAAGATTAAAGTTGTGAATGATGGGAGATTGAGAGACTTTGTGTACGAAGAAGGAATTTTGAAATTCGGGAAGAGGCTTTGTGTTCCCGATATACCTGATCTAAAAAGGGAATTGCTGGATGATGCTCATAGTTCCAATTTCTCTATACACCCTAGGAGCACCAAAATGTATAGAGATTTGAAGGAACATTTTTTGTGGGACAACATGAAGAGGGAGATTTCCGATTTTGTGTCAAGATGTATGGTTTGTCAACAAGTGAAAGTTGGAAGGAAACAGCCTAGTGGAGTATTGCAACCTATTCCCATACCTGAGTGGAAATGGGGTAATATCATGATGGACTTTGTCATGGGACTACCAAAGGCTCCTAGAAAGAAAAATGCAGTATGGGTTATTTTTGATCGTCTTACCAAGTCATCACATTTTCTTTCTATAAGAGAAGTTCTTCCACTGGAACGTCTAGAAAGACTATATATTGATGAAGTTGTGAGACTTCATGGAGTACCCCTATCGATTGTTTCTGATCGTGATCCCCATTTTACTTTAAGATTCTGGAAAAGTCTTCAGAAATCCTTGGATACTGAACTTTATTTGAGCACTTCCTACCACCCTCAAACAGATGGACAATCAGAACGAACTATTCAAACCTTGGAAGACATGTTGAGATCCTTCTCACTTGACTTTCAGGGTATGTGGGATCAATATTTACCTCTGGTAGAATTTTCCTATAATAATAGCTTCCATTCGAGTATTCAGATGGCACCATATGAAGCGTTATACGGAAAGAGATGTCGCACACCAGCCTATTGGGATGATGTTGGTGAAAGAAAACTTATAGGCCTAGAACTTGTGGAGGAAATGATGGAAAATTTGAAGGTAATACAAAACCATATCAAAGCATCTCAAAGTATGCATAAGAATTATGCCAATAATCATAGGAAGGATTTGGAATTTCATGTCGGTGATCATGTTTTCCTGAAGGTATCTCCATGGAAGGGAGTCATACGTTTTGGTAAGAAAGGTAAATTGAGTCTCAGGTACATCGGACCTTTCGAAATTCTAGAACTAATTGGGGCTGTAGCTTACCGATTGGCAATTCCACTAAGTCTCTCCAAAGTTCACGATGTGTTCCACGTATCTCTGTTAAGGAAATACATGTCTGACCCAACGCATGTACTCACCTATGAGGAATTAGAACTGGAACCCGATATGTCTTATTGCGAAGAGCCCGTCAAGATTCTTGATATGAGAGAACAAGTATTGAGAAACTGGATGACTCGTCTAGTAAAAGTCTTGTGGAGAAACCATAAGATGGAAGAGGCAATGTGGGAACCTGAGGAACCTATGATGAAGAAACACCCGATTCTTTTCATGCGGTAGTATTCAAGAAATTTCGAGGATGAAATTATTTTAAGGAGGGGAGAATGTAACACCCCAAGTATCTACGGTACGCTTCTCTTTGAATAATACAATAGCGTTTTTTGTACGCAATATCGAGTTCTAACACACCACAACCAATCAAACTAGCCGTTATGAATAGTAATACCCACTTTTTGAAATTTATAAATTTTATTTTTCAAAATGGACTTCATTTTTGGATTTGGAATATCGAAATTATCCTAGGGTGAATTTTTGGTATTTTTCTGAAAAACTTCATTTTTTGATGAATATTGAAACCACTAAGTGGCAGTTAAAAAACTGAATTTTTCATAAAACTTAATTTTACCGCTTCTGTGAGTGGAATTTCGAAAATTCGAGAGACACGGTTAATATCTAGGAGTAAAATATGGTTCAATGAGATGAAAATAATTTTTTTGAATAGTAACTTTTTACTTTTATTTACCACGGTTAAAAGTAAATAGGGTAATTAAGGGTAAAAATGATACTAATATTACCCTAAAACATGTCCTAATTCTATTGGACAAGTGTATCTCAACCAAAAACAACCTTATGAATAAAATATTATAATTTAGGTCCACTTGGATTAGATTAGGACATTTATTATTATTTAATTCAAAGAAGAGTTACAAGAGTTAAAATCAATGTTTATTGTCTAAAATATTTTTAATATAGGGTTATACATAAGGTAAACTCAATTGTAAATATTAATTAGAAATATAAAAATATTTCCTACATAATGATATTTTATTTATATTTTTTAGACAATAAATAATTTAATTTATTTATGACACAATGATGATGCAGTAATTACCATAATAGTGAAAAATTAAAATAATTGATATTATAAATACCCAAATAAATATAATTTGAGACTTTTTATGAATTAAACTAATTTTATAGGTTAATATGACATGTTAGGATTTATTTAATTAACTTTTTTTTAAGTAATCATTCTGTTATGATTTTCACAAAAATCAATTTTCCAAATAGTGTCAAAATTGACAAAAAAGAGTTTTTAAAACAAATATTATATTATTAATTGATATTCAATTTCTAAAAATCTAAGGTTCGGCCAAGAGACTTATATCATGATAGGTGTATCATTAATGAACCACTTGGGGGTCTCTTGGAGTTATATAGTAAGTTTATTAACTATATAATATAAAAATACAAAGTGACATGGTAAGTGTCAAACTAATTAACTAAGAGTTAAAACTAAAAGATAAGGTTAATATAATGACCCAAACATGTCTAAATTCTATTTTTTGAGTGTATTTAAACACATCCCCACCTTAAATGTTAAATAATACACTTTGGAGCCATTAGAAACCGAATATGAATTTATTATAAAATAATATTTCTAGATTTTCCAAAGGTGCCCCTCACCCCTATTATAAAAAGGCACTCCCCCTTCTCATTAATTCACACCTTCAAAGCCTTTTTGTTCATCCAAACCCTGACCAAATACTATCTCAACTTCCCTCACTACAACCTAGAGGCCTTATTTTGATCAGAAATCCATCCTAAGGAGGCCTTTTGATCAAATAAAAAGGAGGAACCCGAAGAAGAGGTAATGTTTTCACCACACTTTTTCAAATTCATTTCTTCTTCAACTTCTTCTTTATTTGTTATTCCCATTCTAAAATAATGAATCCATTATATCCTATATACTGTAATATTATTATAAATATGGTACAACCATATTCATTATTCTATCCATCCTTTTAATGACATGTCATCATACGTGCGTACGTACGGCTTACCGTCTCCACGTCGTGGTGTAATTGTTATTCAATATATTATTATTTGGATGGGTATAATAATGATTTTTAATTCATGTAAATAATAAATATAACATGATAATTATTCTGTATATATGATATAACATCCAATTATATATTATTTTAATATCAAAAGAATGATATTGTCGCTCATGCGTACGTACGGACTACAGTCTCCACGAACGCGATGAGATTCATTCTCCATCATATCCATTCAAGTATAATTATCATTTGATGATTTACAAATAATGTTTAAGGACTTTATATCATTCTGTATATGAATAATATACAACCTATCCATGACAAACATGGCTTATGTAACAAAACATATAAAATAAAACGAGTAAGTTAACACCCTAAATGACGATAATACTAAGATATTATTAACAAATCAATGTTAAAAGATCGTATATGATAACATAATAATGTATATGATTCTTTTATAATTTAATAACAATTATTTCACCATTATACAGGAGGTTAACCTACCCCCAACCAATGAAAAGTACAAGGTAATGGTTTATTTCACAATCTCTTCATTATCTGAGGTTATTTATACGTAATAATCTTCTGGGACTTCTTTATCATCCACATCCATGTTTCTTAAAAATGTATTTCAAAACATTTTTTTACTATTTACTAGAATATGGGTTAAAGTAATTTATACCCTTGTTGACTTTTATAAGTGGTTTATAAAGGAATCTTTCCATCGTTTTCCAAACAAGTTCCTTTTTAACCTTTTCGACAGAATTAAGGTAAGAATGTTTTTTTAACTTATACGGAGGGTGCGGCTATTTTCCACCTTTATAAAATCATCAAAGCTTCCCTTACAAGATTATAAGAATATTTTCAAAGAAAATGTTTTATTCTATAGATATATGACTCTTAAATGATTTCAAAATAGAAATAGATATTTCTCTAAAAAGAGTTTTGATTTCATCTATGTCAACATCCTTTGACGGATTTTAAGCTTATTTGAAGTTGATTTATTATAATACAAAACTTTTATAATGTATTGAAGGATTTGTGATACGTTTCACTATGGATGTGTTATTTTTATACCATTCGTGGTTTATGGATTAAGTATTTACATTTCGTATGCTAGTTTCAATACGAATGTTTGTGTTATGTTTAAACCTTTTCATATGGGAATGCATTGGACTTAATATGTGACGGGTGGAGCCCGCTATAGCTCCTCGATGCATCGGTAGGTCTCATGAGACAAACTAGTGTCTTGGCACATGGCCTTGACAAAATATTATTTGTAGTCTTGGCACGAGGCATTGGATATGTGGTTATGATAGTCTGGCATTATGCATTCCATCATTATGAAAGTGGTTATTGATATTGCATGTGATTATTCGATTAATAGAATATCCATGTGAATAAGTAAATGGAATTTTTTAATTTTATTTTTCCCGTACTATGTTGAAGTTCAAGTTTAAAAGGCTTTTGTTTTAGTTATACATTGCCTTAAATGTTTATTCTTATTTATGAATGTTTCCGCTATATTGTTATCCTTACTGGGCATTTGAGCTCACCCCTTTTCTATGTTTTATTTTTCCCAGGATGTGAAGAAGTAATTTATGAATGACTTTTAGGGATAGTATGAGGGGATAAGATTGTGGACTATGGAGACTATATTTTGTAGTTTTCATTTTATGATGTAATGTAGACTTTATTAATGTGTCTAGTTATTCCAAGGCTACTAAACTAAACGGTCTTTCGAGACTTGATCTTTCTTGTGATCATGCCAATGTTATGTAATAATGCACCGACTCTGGGTAACTGGGGTCGGGGCATTACAAACCAGAAATAATTCTAGTTTTATTGATGATAGTGTTTTATAAGATGATAAATCTGATAAACTTGATGAAATGATTCATGATATTGAAGTAGAGGCAATTGAGAAACAACCGATAATTGAGCATTTATATGGTGATGCCAAAAATACATTATATCCAGGTTGTATGGAATATATGGTTTTATCGACAGTTTTAATATTGATAAATGTAATGGAAAAACATGGCTAGATTGACAAGAGTTTTAAAGAGATGCTACAATTGTGGAAAGACATTCTTCTTAAAGACAACGATTTTCCAGATTCAAATTATAAGGTCAAGAAAATTTTATGCCTGATGGGATTAGGGTACAAAAAAATACATTAATACCTGAATTAACATGTAATATATAGGAATGAATATGAATTTTTGGTAGAGTGTCTTAAATGTGTGGAATCATGGTATTAGTTGAAAGAAAAATTACAGGTTGATTCAGAATTTTTAGAGACCCCTACCAAATCATTTTGGTATCTTCCTATAATTCTTTGTTTGTGAAATTTATTTTCTAATTCACATGATGAAAAAAGGTTAATATGGCATGCTAATGAGTGGATATGTGATGGAAAAATACGTCATCCAGCTGATTGTACACGGTAGAAGAACATTGATCACCAGTTTCTTACATTTGGAAATGAAGTTTGAAATCTCATACTTGGACTCTGTATAGATGGAATGAATCCATATCAAAGAATTAGTAGCACACATAGTTCATGACATATTTTATTGGTAATTTAAAACTTCTCTCCTGAATTTTGTATCAATAGAAAATATATCATGTTGAGTTTAATGATCAATGGAAAAAATAGCTCCGAAATGATATTGATGTTTTCTTGTCATGATTAATTGATGATTTGAAATTGTTATGGGAGGAAGGTATAAGGGTGTATGATTCTTATAAAATGGAATATTTTAAACTATATGTAAGGATTATGTTCACTATAAATTAATTCCCAACATATGGAAATTTGTTTGGATATAGTGTTAAGGGGCATAAAGCTTGTCCAATTTGTGAACAAGATACTTCATATTATCAACTGCATCATGGGAGAAAAATATTATACTTGTGTTTCGAAAGTTTTTAATTATGGATAACTATTATAGAAGATTGAAAAAGGATTTGAATGGATCATAAGAATTTTATATTTCTCCAAAACCTTTATCCACTGATCAATATTTTGAGAGGGTGAAAAACATTGATTTGACATTCTTAAAGACACATAAATCTGGTAATGATAGAAATATTTGGAAGAAAAGTTCAATTTTTTTTAGCTACCATATTGGAGATTTTGTGAGGTGAAACATAACATTGATTTCATGCACGTAGAGAAGAATATATATGAATGTTTTATTGGAACATTGTTAGATATTAAATTAAATAATAAATATGGGTTGAATGTAAGAATGGATTTACTCTCAATGGAAATACATTTGGATTTGGCTCTCACTCCTCATAGAAGGCGAACATTCCTACCCCTGTCTTGTCATACCTTATACAAGAGGGAGAAAACTAGATTTTATAAATTTCCTCATGATATAAAAATTCCAAATGGATATTCTTAAAATGTAAAAAAATTTGTGTCTTTAAAGGATTTGAAGTTAACAGGTATGAAATCTCATGACGGTCATGTCATAATGCAACAACTCCTACCAGTTTCGTTGTGTGGAATATTGACCACCTGTGTCAGAATGACTATCATGAAGGTGTGTTATTTGTTTAATTCAACTTGTAACAAGTTTATTGAATTAAATTATTTGAAAATTTTGGGTAATGAATTGGTTTCTATACTTTTTTAATTGGAAGTTTATTTTCCTCCATCCTTTTTTGATACTAGGGGGTATTTAATTGTTCATTTGGTGTGACAAATAAAGCTTTACGAACTTGTATATATACATTGGATATATCTTTTTGAAAGTAATATGAAGATATTGAATGGGTATGTAAATAATCCATATCTACCTGAAGCATCCATTATTGATAAGTATATTTCTAAGGATATTACATAGTTTTGTACAAGCTATTTGTCTGACATAGAGTACATCGGTTTTCCTTCAACTCGCCATGAAAAAGTTAATTTTTGGGTAAAGGGGATTTCTAGATTGAAAGTAAAATCATTTATAGGTGAACACATAAATAAGTTACTTATACATCTTGAATAACATAGATGATTCTTAACAATATATAAATTTTCATATTAATGAGTTGAAAAAAAGATATCCAAAGAAGAAAGGTATGTGGATTTTGAATGAACATAAGAGAACTTTTTTTCCACGGTTTGAAGACACCATGAAACCAAATGCATCATAAACATTGAAATGGTTAGTGGGTGGTCAAATTTTAAATTTTATAACATGTTCCGAGTACGGAATTAATGTATATACTTTTCATATGAAAGATAGGGACAACAAAAGTGCGGTTCAGAATAGTAGTGCGTCAGTGTTCGCAGAAGCAATTCATTTTTCAAGCGCCAAAGATAAAAAACCCAATATAGTTAACAAACATATATTATGGAGTAATTTAAAAAATATAGGAGGTTTATTACATTAAATTTTAAGTTTCAGTGTTTAAGTGTAAATGGTTTATTGGAAACAACTGTGTCCAACAGTCAAATTTGGAATGACAATAGTTAATCTGAATAAATTGGATTACAAAAATGATCCTTTTATCATGGAAACACATAAAAAACAAATATTCTATGTTCTTGATTAATCCTATATACAGTGGTATATTGTTTTATAAGGAAAAAATAGTATGTTTATGATGATAAACTTGATGAAGATGATGATTTATATGAAATCCCTACATCTGTGGAACGATTAAAAAAAATATTTATGCACACGTCGAAGACATGGTTTGTGCCATAGAAAATGATCATGATGAAGGAATTTGGGAAAATAGTCTTTAGTACATTCCTATTAATATAGGTAACTTGTGTTTAATTATGGTTTACTTTTCTAAATACCGTAAGTTAGATATTTTAATTTGATTTTCTTTATTAAAACACATATTATAAGTTAAATTATTTGTTTTATATTAGTTTATTTCTTTCTAGATTTCTATATTTATCGTTAAGTAACTTATTTATTAATTGATTTTGTTGAAAACCAATTATTTTAAATTTAAAATTTAAAATAAAAACAAAATATATTTTATATGAGTATATTATAAAATAATTATTTTTGTTGTAAAAATGATTTATTAGGTTGGTGAATTTTTACTATGTCATTTCATCTCTCATGAATATTTTATAGTTTTCATTAATTTATATCATTTCATATCTCATTAATATTGTTATCATTCTAGTTAATCATAAAAAATATCAATAAAAATGTGATACATTCGGTTTAGTTTTGATTTTGTTTGATAATTGGTAATTTTTTATTTATATTTGTATATAATTGTGGAATTTTTATATTTTTGTACAAATTGATGTTGATTTTATTTTTAGGATAAGTACAAATCAATCCTCTTATCCACCACATATTTCTAGGGTAGATCATACTCATACCTTTGGTGAGAAATTTTGTCACGAACCAGCCTGGGTACCCTGGAAACCCGATAACCAAGCCGACCCTGACATAGCCCGAAGGGAGTTCCCGATCCCCACGGGTCGGTGACTAGCACCTTGAATTGTACAACATACAAGTGGGAAAGAATTTGAAACAAGAATGCGGAAGCAAGAGTGTAACAAAATAGTATGCATAACAAAGGAAACTCCACTGGGAGTAATGTACCAGAGAACAAAGAGGCACAAAAGGCCAAAGTACAACAACCCAAGTACTAAAAAGGGAAAACAGTCCCAAGGTCCCAAAGGACACAACTCACCAAGTCCAGAAATCAAAAACTGGATCCACCTTCAAGAGGTCTCTTCCCTTTACTCAATCTTGGAAGAAGAAAGTATAAAAACTCCCGATGGAAAAAGTAGGGTGTGAGCCTAAGCCCGGTAGGATACCACCAAAGATTCCATAACAGATGCCAATAATATATTATCCAAATAAGAGCTTTCCATTTTCAAATAAACAGGTTCGGCAACTCAAAATCATATTTTAACAAAACATACTATACATTTTTAAATGATGGAATAAATATTTTTAAGAAAAGTCTTTTTAAATGATAGAATGTTTCTAAAACAATGGCTTAAGAAAAAAATTTATATAAAACAGTTTATATAAATTCAGCAGGCATGTAAAGCGGTTCAAAAACATTGGCATGCATTTTTATCTCAAATATAAATAAATAAGCAAGAAACATGGTCATCAGCCAAAAGATACGAAAGTATTAACCAGTTATAGGATTCTGCACTCTCTATGTGAACTCTGCAAGATGTGTATACACACGTCCCTATGACACTGGCCAAAGGAGACTCATCACCAACCCATCAGGGATGTGACCCGCCACATGTATGTTTTCGAATGTTATCGTAGCGTAGAGTTTATCCAAATAACTCACTAACTATCTAAGGATTTCATGCGCTCTTACATGATTGGAAAATTATTTTAAGAAAGCTTAAAATATGATCATTCCCATTATTCAATTTCAAAAGTGCCAATCTCATTTCATTTAAAACCAAAACAGGTTTTATTCAAAACATGCCTCTTTCACAAGATAAAACCAATGGGTTTCTATCAAATAATTCTAATCCATTTTCATAAGTTTGAAATCCATTCAAAACCAATTCCAACATTTCACAAATTCATTTCCACAATTAAATTCAACAATTTAATTGAAAACAATTCCATCAAATCCAAGATTTAAATCTAACAATTTAAATCGACCAATTTTCCATAACCACGCCCAATTCAATGGAATTGGGGTTTTCCAAATTTTCATGCCAAAACCATGTCAAATATATCAATTCAATGGAATCGAGTTTTTATCAATTTAATTGAAAGCAACTTAAGCAATTTAATTTAAATAAATGATTGAAATAAATCAATCAAATACAAAGATAATCATTTTGGCAAGTTGGGATGGAACCACCTACCTCGAAGTTTTTGACCAAAACCACAAAGGTCGAGAACGCTCAAGAAAATCGGGTCTCTTCATCAAAAACATGCCTTAGATCTCTTCTCCTGGAAAGATTAAGACTAAATCTCATAAAACTTGGAACCACACACTTAGATCTACCCATAACGGTCATAGATCTAAGAAACCTAGAGAAGAGGAGAAGTAGATCTAAGTAGATCTAAGAAACCAATCAAGAATGATGAAGAACGATCATATACCTTGAGAATCCGGCTTTGATTCACTAAGACAAGCCTTTGGATCGCCTCCGGAACGATGGGAGAAACCCCTCTGGCCTTAAGAGAAGAAAAATCCCGAGTTAGGGCCGTTTAGGAGGAAAAACGAGGCACTTAGAGGCAAAACCGAGTGAGATCCACAATTTAAGGATCTCCTTTAAGTGACCGCATGGTTTGGCCGCACGGTTTGACAAACCGTGTGCTAACCATGCGTGAGCTACTGCCTTGTCCACCCCTCTTGCACGGCTTAGCCACACTATTAGACAAACCGTGCACTGCCCGTGCAGAAGTTTCTGTCCAAGTTTAAAGGATGGCATTGTTTGGTTGAACGGTTTGTCAAAATGTGCGCAAACCGTGCACAACACACTTTCCTCTAGTTTTTCTTTAAAATTTCACCCAAACGCAACCCATGTCTTTACTCCAAAACATCGGTACTTAGAAACATTAAAAGTACATGAAAACATAACGGGATGTTACAACCTCCCCACCATAAGATCTTTATGCCCCCATAAAGCCTATGAAGAAACCTCCACGTCAAAAATATGAGGCCACTGATCTCTCATTAGTGCCTCCCTTTCCCACATATCATGTAAATCAGAACCATGATTCCAGAGTACATGGACCAGAGGTATCCTTCTCCCACGAAGTACCTTGGTCTCAGAATCAAAAACCCTGACTAGTCGTTCAGTAACAGATAAATTTGGTTCAATCTCAAGATCACTCCACCTCACAACATGGGATGGATCAGAGATGTACTTTTGCAGCTATGATACATGGAACACGTTATGTATAGACATCATTTGTGGTGGTAGAGCTAAACGGTAAGCAACTTTCCCCATAAGACTAATAACCTCAAAATGTCCCACAAAACGAGGAGCAAGCTTCCCTTGCCTCCCAAGTCGTCGATGACCCAATCAGGGTGAAACTTTCAAGAAAACCTGGTCACCAACTAAGAACTCTAAAGGTTTACGGCGACAATCAACATAAGACTTGTACCGACTCTGTGCTGTCAACAATCTCTGATGAATCAACTGGAACTTAGTTGTCGTCTCTTGGACCAAACTCGGTCCTACCAAGGAAATTTCACCAATCTCTGACCAACATAAAAGATATTTACAAGGACGGCCATACAGTGCCTCAAAAGGATCCATCTTGATCTCATATTGATAAATGTTGTTATAAGATAACTCAACTAGTCCCAGATGGTTATCCCAAGACCCACCAAAGTTGAGAACACGTGCACGGAGTATATCCTCAAGGATCTGAATAGCTCTCTCTGTCTGGCCATCTGATTGTGGATGGTAGGTCATGCTCAAACGGACCTGAGATCCCAATGCCTCCTGAAGGCCTCTCCAAAAGCGAGAAGTAAAGCGAGGATCCCTATCAGAGACTATAGCATATGGAACTCCGTGCAAACGAACAACTTCTTTCACATAGATATTTCCCAACTCCTCAACTTTGGTTATATCTCGAATAGGTATAAAGTGATCCGACTTGGTCAGCCTGTCGATCACAACCCATATCACATTCTTCTTCCTTTGGGTTTGAGGTAACCCAAACACAGAGTCCATAGAGATTTTGTCCCACTTCCATGAAGGGACTGGAAGTGGTTGAAGCAAACCTGAAGGTTTCTGGTGCTCGGCTTTCACCTGCTGGCATGTATAGCAACGAGATACAAACTCAGTAATGTCTCGTCTCATACCTAGCCGCCAGAACTGTCACCGCATGTCATAGAACATCTTCGTGGTTCTTGGGTGTACCGCCCACTGAGAGTTATGGAAATCCCCCATCACATCCTTCCTTGCTGATAACGGCACAACATAACGGTTTCGATTACACAGGACACCCTCTTTGGAGAACGACCACTGGGTGTTGGTATCCCCACCAAAAAGAGAGTTCCTAATGCTATGGAATTCATCATCCAGTTGTAGTTCCTGAATAATTAACTCAAGAAGAGAATATGTCAACTGGACACAGGCTAAAGAAACTTCATTCCCCTTCCACTGAACTCCAATATGCAACTGAGCAAAAAGATTCATTAAACTCCACTCTTATGAAGATTCTTTCACAGCCTGAGATGGAAGTTTCCTGCTTAACGCATCTGCAACTACATTCCCTTTCCCGGGGGTATAGGCAATTTCAAAGTCAAAATATTTAAGGTACTTCACCCAATGTATTTGACGAAGATTCAAATATTTTTGAGAGAATATATAACTCAAGCTCTTGTGGTATGAATACACAGTAAACCTTTCTCTGTAAAGGTAATGTCTCTAACACTTAAGTGCATGCATTACAGCTGCAAGTTCAAGGTAATGGGTAGAATAGTTCTTCTCATGAGTCTTAAGCTGACGAGATCCATAGGCAACAACATGATCACCTTGCATAAGGACACATCCCAAACCTAAACCCGATGCATCACAGAAGACCATGTAACCTATCCCATCCTCAAGAAGAGTTAACACCAGCGTAGTAGTCAAAAGACGCTTTAGCACAACAAAAGAACTTTAACATTTATCGTTCCAAGAAAACTTCACTTCATTTTTAGTCAGAGCAGCCATTGGAGAAGCTAACTTTGAGAAGTCTTTAACAAACTGGAGATAATATCCTGCTAAGCCCAAGAAGCTCTGAATCTTGAAAACATTTCGTGGTTGTTCCCAAGTCATAACAGCCTTCCCCTTCTCAGGATCAACTGATATTCCTTGTTCTGACACGACATGTCCCAATAATTTCACTTCTGAAATCCATAAATCACACTTTGAAAGATTGGCATAAAGTCGGTGATTTCGTAGAAGACTCAGAACTGTTCTTAGATGATGCACATGATCCTCCTCAAACTTATAGTAGACAAGAATTTCATCCACAAAGACCACCACGAAAGTATCTTGATACTCATGGAAAACCATGTTCATCAAATCCATGAAAACTTTAGGAGCATTTTTTAGGCCGAAGGGCATAACAAGGTACTCAAAATGGCCATACCTACTCCGAAAAGCGGTCTTAGGAATGTCAGATTTCTTTATCCTCAACTGATGGTAACCAGATCGAAGATCAATTTTTTAAAACCACTTTTCCCCTTTCAATTAATCAAACATATCATCAATTCGTCGTAACGGATATTTGTTCTTTATCGTAACTCTATTGAGATTTCGATAATCAACACATAAGCGAAGAGAACCATCAGCCTTCTTGGCGAAGAGAACAGGTGATGCCTAAGGTGACACACTTGGGCGTATAAAACCTTTCTCAAGAAGATCATATAACTGAGACTTTAGTTCCTTTAGTTCAGCTGGAGACATTTGGTAAGAGGGAATAGAAATCGGTTGAGTACCAGGCATTAAGTCAATAGTAAAATCAACCTCTCTTACTGGTGGCAAACCGGAGAAGTCTGAAGGAAACACGTCAGGAAACACAGCGACTATTGGAGGGAGATCACCACACAATGAATCTCTCTCTAGATCAAAATCAAACACTGATATAACTTTCCCCAACTCTGGGAAAAAGGGTCCAGATCTGCTTGACCTTGGGTCCCATTCTCCTTGAAAAACAAGAGACACACCACTTGGTGAAGTAAGGTAGACCCATCGAAGATAACAATCGATACGGGCTTTATTGGAAATGATCCAATCCATCCCAAAAATTATGTCAAAATATTTCATGTCGAGAACCAAGAAATTCCATGAATGATCAACATCTGATAGAGAGAAGACACAAGAAGGACTACGGAGACCTTTCTCTCTCATTACACCACGGGGTGTAGTAATATCCATTGCACAAGATAAAATCTCCATTTGTAGATTAAGCAGATTAACAATACTGGTTGAAATAAAAGAGTGAGATGTACCAGTATCAAAAAGAGTCATCACTAAAGACGAAGCTATAGTAATGGTACCTCTCATAGTTTCAGGACCTGTATCAGCTACCTCTAGCGACTCTTCCATTGCGTGAAGAAGCTTCATTCTGGATGCCTGTGGCTGGAACCCTTTTTCACGTGAATCATTTGATTTCCCCGCAGTATTTGGAGGTATTGATGATCCTGTTCCACTACGTGGAGTAGAGAAGAGATGGCAGAATCTCTGTAGGTGCCCTAAACGTCCGCATGAGCTACAGTTCTTTGGTGCCTCAGTGCAAACCCTCTTAGAATGTCCTGGCTTCCCACACTGATAGAAAGTCAAGGAATCCCCTCCTGGTTCTACTGGAGGTCTGGAATGACACTGTTGCTGAGAACCACCACGAGAAACATCGCGCTTACATTTTCCTTTAAAGGAACCAACACTGCCACTAGAAAGAAAAGGAACTTCCTGAAACCCTGACTTACCTGCCAAATCCATCTCAACCATCATTTACCTATCCATCACATCGTCATATGTGGGTAGCTTCAGTAAGAAGACCTGATAACGGATATCTGATCGAAGCCCCAACTCAAATTGTCGAGCCTTCATCCTCTCATTCGATTCAATTTCAGGAGAAAACTGTACCAACTCATCAAAGCGATTTGAGTACTCAGTCACGGTTTTGTTAGCCTGCTCAAGTTTGAAAAACTCCACAGCCTTGACCAACACCATATATTCTGGATAGAAATAATCAGTGAAAAGAACCCTAAAGTCTTTCCACTCCAGACCCTCATCTTTCCCTGCTGTCACCATCGTGTCCCACCATCTCTTACTTGGTCCCTCCAGCACAAAGGTGGCACACTTCACCTTGATCACTTCAGGTGTCTCCAAGAACCCAAACAAATGTTCAATCTTTCTCAACCATTCTTCAGCATGTTGAGGGTCCGTGGAGCCTTTGAAAACGGGTGGCTTCTGGCATAGGAACTCTTTAGAACAACTTCGTAGAATATCACTTTGAGGATCTAAAGCTGGAGTCTAAACAGGGACTGGAGGTGGTGTATGTCCTAGAGAATGGACAGTGCGAACAATAACCTCTACCAGACTTGGATCCACAACAGGACTTGCTTGTTGAGATTCAGCAGCAGCCTCTTTTTTGGATTTGATTTTCACATCTCCTCGAAGGCATGATGCTACACAACATCAGCAGACAACAAAGAAGACATTTAGATTAACACTCAACTTGAGTAGTAAGGAAAACTACTCTTAAAAGAAGGGATAACAAGATTTGGATTCCACTAAATCCAAATCAAAATAGGGAAAAGACTAAAACTAATCCACAAGTCACCTTTCCCTAACCACCCCTGGTGACTTAAGGTTCATTGTGGTGAGAGCTGGCCAGGCACTCAATCATAACTACCTCCTAAGTCTCGACTAGAACACTCAAATGCATACTTTCATCAAGGAAAGATGTTTAAAACCTCCCTCTGACGCCAATTTTTCACGAACCAGCCCGGGTACCCTGGTAACCCGATAACCGAGCTGGCCCTAACATAGCCCAAAGGGCGTTCCTGATCCCCATGGTTCGGCGACCAGCACCTGGCATCGTACAACATACAAGTGGGAACGAATTTGCTACAAGAATATGGAATCAAGAGTGAAACAAAACAGTATGCATAACAAAAGAAACTCCACTGGGAGTAATGTACCATAGAACAAAGTGGCACAAAAGGCCAACGTACAACAACCCAAGTACCAAAAAGGGAAAACAGTCCCAAGGTCCTAAAGGACACAACTCACCAAGTCCAGAAATCAACAACTGGATCCACCTCCAAGAGGTCCCTTCCCTTTGCTCGATCCTGGAAGAAGAAAGTCTAAAAACACCTGAAGGAAAAAGTAGGGTGTGAGCCTAAGCCTACTAGGATACCACCAAATATTCCATAATATATTCCAATAATAGATTATCTAAAGAAGAGCTTTCCATTTTTCAAATAAACAATTTTGGAAACTCAAAAGCATATTTTAACAAAACATGCTATACATTTTCAAATGATGGAATAAATATTTTTAAGAAAAGGCTTTTCAAATGATGGAATGTTTCTAAAACAATGGCTTAAGAAAAACATTTATATAAAATAGTTTATATAAATTCATCAGGCATGTAAATCAGTTCAAAAACATTAGCATACATATAAATATCAAATTTAAATGAACAAGCGAGCAACATGGTCATCTGCCAAAAGATACGATAGTATTAACCAGTTATAGGATTCCGCACTCTCTATGTGAACTCGGAAAGATTTGTATACACACGTCCCAATGACACTGTCCAAAGGAGACTCATCACCAACCCATCGGGGATGTGACCCACTGTATGTTTGTTTTAGAACGTTGTCATAGCGTAGAGTGTATCCAAATAACTCACAAACTATCTAAGGCTTGCATGCACTCTTACATGATGGGAGAACTATTTTAAGAAATCTTAAAATATGATCATTCCCATTCTTCCATTTCAAAATTGCCAATATCATTCCATTTAAAACCAAAATAGGTTTTATTCAAAACATGCCTCTTTCACAAGATAAAACCAATGGGTTTCTATCAAACCATTCTAAGACATTTTCATAAGTTTGAAATCCATTCAAAACCAATTCTATCATTTCAGAAATTCATTTCCACAATTAAATTCAACAATTTAATTGAAAACATTTCCATCAAATCCACAATTTAAATCCAACAATTTAAATCGACCAATTTTCCATAACCACACCCAATTTAATGGAATTGGGGTTTTCCAAATTTTCATGCCAAAACCATGTCAAATATCTCAATTCAATGGAATCGAGTTTTTATCAATTTAATTGAAAGCAACTTAATCAATTGAATTTAAATCAATGATTGAAATAAATCAAGAAAATACAAAGATAATCAATTTGACAAGTCGGGAGGGAACCACCTACCTCAAAGTTTTTGACCAAAACCACAAAGGTCAAGAATGCTCGAGAAAACCGGGTCTCTTCTTCAAGAACCTGCCTTAGATCTCTTCTCCTAGAAAGATTAAGACCAAATCTCATCAAACCTGGTACCACACACTTAGATCTACCCATAACGGGCATAGATCTAAGAAACTGAGAGAAGAGGAGAAGTAAATCTAAGTAGATCTAAGAAACCAATCAAGAACGATGAAGGATGATCACATACCTCAAGAATCCTGCTTCGATTCACCAAGAGGGGCCTTTGGATCACCTCCAGAACGATGGGAGAACCCTCTCTGACCTTAGGAGAAGAAAAATCCCGAGTTAGGGCTGCTTAGGAGGAAGAATGAGGCACTTAGAGGCAAAACCAAGCAAGATCCACAATTTAAGGATCTCTTTTAAGTGACCGCATGGTTTGGCAGCACGGTTTGACAAACCATGCATTAACCATGTGTGAGCTACTCCCTCGGCCACCCCTGTCGCATGACTTGGCCACACGGTTAGACAAACCATGCGCCGCCCATGCGGAAGCTTCTGTCCAAGGTTCAAGGCTGGCACGGTTTTCTCGCACGGTTTGTCAAACCGTGTGCAAACCGTGCACAACACATTGTTCTCTATTTTTTTCTTTAAAAGTTCACCAAAACACAACCCAAGTCTTTACTCCAAAATAGAGGTACTTAGAAACATCAAAAGTACCTGAAAACGTAACGGGATGTTACAAATTTACACATGCTCTTATTAATGATCCTCCTAATCCTTCTTTATTGAGACATATACTTTCAAGGGGGAAAAAGAGTTTGAGGGTTGGTAAAGGTTTAACCACACATTTACAAAAATTATCAATTTTCCAGAGCCAATAACATAGGTTACCAATAGACTTTGATAATAATTACATTCTAATAGGTCCAAATGCAAAATATTTGATGAATTTTGTATCAATACAGGGTAAAAGAAAAGATAGTATTTAGTTTTAAAATTGGTTAAATGTTGACAAAACGACACTATCACTATTGTGGGAGACCATTTTTGTAAGATTATTTGTTACTATTTTACTTATCTTGAAATTTTTTTAGTAATATATTTTTCTCCTTTTTATCAAATAACATATGATATATCTGACATTGTAAGAGTCAATATGAAATTTTTAGCAATGGAATCTAAAAGATAGAGGGATTTTAAATCATCCCTCACATCACAGTTCATTTTTTGTAATTGACAACATGAAAATCCATGTGATATATATCCATTTATAGATGAAGATACATGGAAACAATTTGTTGAAAGTAGAGTAAGAGAAGACTTTTTAGTAAGTGAAATGTTTCCTTTTTAGATTTTTTTATATTAATGACCTTGTTAATGACATATTTATTCTTAATTATTGATTTACAACAGTCAAGGAGATCTCATTAAGTGATTAAAGCTAGAAATGTTTACCCACATACACTATCTTGGGGAGGGTATACATTAATGGAAGAACACATGATAGAATAAAAACTTCAAAATTTGAGAGCTGGGTCATCAGGATCTAGATAGGTTGCCCCCCCCCCCACACTAGAAATGAAAATGGAAGAAGGATAGAAAGGAAAAAAAATGACAATATCTTACAGAAGAGTCAAGATTTGTAGCTTATAATATTGTAATATATTTATTTATTTATTGATGTTAAATCAACTCTTTTTATATTGTGATTCATTATAGATTTTTTCAAATATTCCATATAGTATTCTCTTGAGGAGTATATCACATAGGGGGTCATTATTGCTGAGGGTAGACAAGATATTTTAGCTGCAGCATTGAGAAATCTTGAACACATGGGTCGTGCACGAGAATACTCGATAGGTGTATCGATAAGATATGTGTTTCCACGTTCATAAACTTCTTCAAAGGAGGATGATTATAAAAAAATAGAATCTTTGGAATCCAAAGTTTAGGATATTCAAGTGAAAATGGAAGATAAGATCAGAGCTTCGGTAAAGGTGATGTTTGCAGACATGAAAGGACAATTTATGCCTATCGATCTGACTCCTCCACCTCTTCCAGAAGATACCACTCTTTCTTATCCTACTCACACATATGTGTTTCCATACCCCACTCCTTATTATCCTACCCAACACCCCCTCCTCCAGGTCTTCCAAGTTACTGTGAGTTATTTTTTGATGATCCTCGTCATATTATTGCATATGGGATGATATATTATATTAGTGATACTATTCATCATTGCCAGATTGAGATATAGAATAATAGGGTCACTAAAGAGGATATTATAGATAGATCAGAAAAAATACCATGTCATGTAGATGAAGTGAGTATAGTTGGACAAATTATCAGTAATTTTTTGGTTTTTCCATCTAGACTACTTCAATATATTACCATAGAGGTATGTATATATGTTATATTTAATTTCATTTTTTTAGTAATATTTTTTCTCATTTTAAATTTTATGTATTTCTCTAATATTTTTAGAAATTCTTTAATGGTAAAGAAATAATGTATAGAAAATTAAATATTCAAAGTTATATGAATTTAGATATAGATCATACTGGTCTTGATCGATTTTCAACATACTCAAATTTTTTATTGGGAGTATATGACACACAATTTTATGATGTTATTTTTTGGAATTCAATGACTATAATCCTTTTGAAAAATGATATCTTAGAGTTTGTAGCTGGATATTAATTGGGCATCAACATGATGAAAGTTTTTTCCATTTAAGTCGATTAACAAAAAATCATTCATTTAATTTATGGAAAATTTCTAATTATGTTTTCTTTGTATTAGGTATCTATATAAAATTTTTATAGAGCATGAAAAGATGGATGTATATAGATTAAGGGACCCATAGTTTATTTCTCCTAAAGCTTTGATAATAATCGATATTGAAAAAACCATTTATATAGATGAAATATTTCAGAAGAATGTCATCATTCAGTGTTAGATGTCTCCATATCTTGAAAGGTATGAAATATTTTTTCTCACAAAGTGTTATATATCACTTAACATATTAACAACTCATATTAAATTTTCTTTAATATTAGTGGTCATTGGATGTTGGGTGCATTTTTTTCAAAAATTGAATACATTGTATTGGCTATGCTCTAATCATGGTGAAGTGAAAGAAAATTTCAAGAATATATTGACCACTAAAGTTTTCTTATTTAAATAATTGATAATATTATAATTAATAAAATTTATTATATTCATACTATTTTCAAATAGATCATAATATTTCTTTAGAGATACTACAAAAAGGAAGAGCAGCAAGAGGGAAAATACCAAATTTGTAAAAGGTAAGGTGAATTATCATTTTCAGTTACTAAATTTTGGATATATTAATTAAAAATGTTATTTTGAAATAAAATATAATTGAAATAGTTTCATAAAAAACAAGGTGGAACTGAATTTGGATATTATTTTTTAAAATTCACGTATAAAATAATTACAACCAGTACAGTTATAAAGTTTCATAAGGATGCATTTTTTATAAAACTTTCCATAATATTCAATATGTTTTATTAAAAATTCAAGTAAAATGATTTATATTTTTTATGATGAATGGTCATATAGTGCAGATGATTTGAATAATTTACAAATTTAATATGAAAATCATTTTATAGGTTTGATTGGTTTTTAGTTTATTTAAAAGTTAAATGTGTTGTGTATTGTGCTAGAATTTGGGCTAACTTTTCTATTGCCTCATGTACTGTTTTCTGGGTGATGTTGGTGGAAGATATAAATTAATGTACATTGCTGTATTTTTCTAGATTTTGTGTTGTTCCCTGCTGCTGCTTTCTACTGCAAATTATGTTGTTTTCTATCTTCTGTTTTATGGATACTGTTGGTAGAGGAGATGCTTCATTGTAAATTTTTTTAAAATACATTTTTCACATCAATTTTTAGATAACCGACGTGAAAAATACACATGAACTATTGTTCGCATCTGTTATCCTATAAACGACATGAAAAATAATTTATCACATTGATTATTTTAAATAATCAAAAAGATAAATGGTTGATAAGTTTTTCTTATTGGTTATGGGATAACTGACATGAAAAACAAATTACACATGGTTTTTCATGTCAGTTATTCAATAAACGATGTGAAAACCCATTTATCATGTAGGTTATTTTAAATAAATGATGTCATAAATGGTTCATAATTGGTTTTTCATGTTGGTTATTGGATAAACGATGTAAGAAACCATCCATAAATTATTGATAACATTATTTTTAAGTAAACAACATGAAAAACCTTATTTACTACATCCCCTACAACCACGTCACCTATAAAATGATGTGAAAAAACCATAAAAAACCAACATGAAAAACCCTATATTCACTTATGTGTGTTCTACCATTATTTAAATACTTCTACGTCCATGTGTGTTAATTTAGGATCATGCTACCAATGAATGTGAAACCACTGACCCGTTCCACCATCAGTTATTATATCGTTGATGTTATATCCTTTATTTAAATTTAATGCTTCCAATATATAGTTTATGGGAGTTAATTCCGATAGAATCATGTGGATTTTATTAATGATTATTCCTAAACCACTCCATGGATGAATTAAAGACAAAGTCATAGGTTTCCTAATTTGTTTCTTGGTATAAGGATCGATGATATATTTATTATTATTATTCAATGGATAATTAAACATGAAGAGCTATATATTCTAGAGATCTACATCAGGTGTGTGTGGACCACTAGAAAGTTTCTATCCACTTACTTACTAATACATGTGATTGTGAATGTTTATAAAATATATAAGATCTGGAACCTTTCATAAACAGAATCAAGAGATCTGAGTATATGTTTTTTAGAGCATTTATATATAGAATAAAAGAATTTTATGACACTATGCTTTCTTGAACTTTCATAGAATCTTGTTTAAGGTCCTCTCCAAGTCAAATTTGAGGAACATCAAGCATCTAAAGCATCAGATATTTAGTATCTCTATATCTTCTATATCGATTATTTATCTCTCTTTATTTTATTATTTACTTTTGAGTATATTGATATTGTACTCTACATATCTAGACACACTAACTCATATTCTTGAACTGAATAATACTTTATATTCTCTCAATATCATTTATTTGTATACTCAAGGAAACTTTGGAAGAGGCATTGTGTGTCTTGTGTTTTAGTTTTTCCCCTGTATGAAAATGAAAGAGACATTAATCCTTGAAAGACTATGTGTCATTGTTTATATAAACCTAATATAGGTTTTGGATTATATAAATTTCATTACAATATACTTGATAATGGGAAATCTACAAGTTTAGGAGATTAAGTTTTGGTTTGATATTGAACCCCTTGTATATTCTGATCTGTGTTTTAGTTTTTTTTCTTCATTTCTAAGCTAAAACTGTATTTTTTTATATGTAAATAAAACATATACATTGATAGTTAATCTTAAATTTTTTTTATATAAATTATTTGATTAAGTAAATTGGGTTTAAAATTTAAATTTATTTCAAATATTATTTAAAATATGACCTAATCCTACTTTGATAAATCTTTTAAAAAATAAAAGCAATATAATTTTTCTATTTTTATTAACTAAGAATTTTTAATTAACATGGGGGATTTTTTTAATTTTTTTTAACAAAACAATTATGTGATACATAATTCACCCCCCCCCCCATAAGTTACTCACTCTAATAAACATTTTCTATTAGTGTTTCTTCAAATATCTTTTTCAACATTGATTTAGTAGTCTTTTAAAGATCTTAAATTTCTGTTATTTCTAAATTCCATTCCTTATGGATAATAATAGATAAGATGTTTATTATACCAATAGGCCTCCTTTTTTAATGGCACTTAATATGATCATAGGAATATTAAAATGAAAATCCCTTTATATAGTATGTGTTTTGATATATGGACTATAATTGAATATAAATATGAGAAACCAAAAAAACCTAGAGTTACTTGGAGTAATGTTACAAGAACTGCATATGATAATAATTTTAAATACATGGATGCCTTATATTGTTCTTTGAGTGTTGAGGAATTTAATAAAATTTCTACCTATACAACTGCATTTAAAATTTGGGACACTTTAGTTGTTTCTCATGAAGTAATATCTAATGTTAAATAAATTCACTTAAATACTTATACTATTAAATATGATATATTTAAGATAAAACATGATGAACCTATTTCAGATATGCGTCTAAGGTTCAATGAGATTTTTAACACAGTGCATTCATTTGTGAAACTTGTTTCTAGGAAAGATCAATTGATGCACCTATTAAGGTGTCTACCAGATCAATGGAGAGGAACCCTAGTGTCAATCGAAGAATCATGTGATATAAGAAATTTTCCCATTAAGGATCTAATAAGAAATATAATGATGTATGAGGAGGAACTCAAAGTAAATAGAGAATATGAGGATGACCAAAGAGAGATTTTGTATCCTTTAAAACTACTTCTTCAAAACAAAAGGATAAAATCCAAGATAATGGTTCAACTAAGGGGGATTCACATGCTAAAACTGATCAGGAGATGGAACATTTGTCCAGAAGATTCAAAACATTCTACAAGAGGAAGAATTTATTCAAAAAAACCAGTTTTAAAGAAAAATATGACAATAAAGTTAATTGGAGAAAGGATTGGAAGAAAGATTATACTATGAATGAAATAGTTTTTAATGAGTGTAAAAAGAAATTGCAGGTCAAATATAACTTCCCTGAGATAAAATTCCAGAATAATTATAATGATATTGATAAAATATAAAATAAATCCACAAAATAAAATTGTAATTCTTTTGAAGTGTCATGAATTATTTAGACTCAACCCAATAGGATAATCATGATAGAGTGTTTTATGAAAAACACATCTGAAGTATCCAATGTTTCTCCTACTTCCCTTGTTCATATTTATAATTCTTCTATAAATGAAAAAAATGATTAAAAAATTTCTAATTAGGAAATGTTTTAATACCGTAACATGTTGGAAGATAGTTTCAATGAATTAAAGGATAAATATAAGTATTTAAAGTAGAAGCATGCTTTGACTGCTAGTTTTGAAACTGATCATAGTATTGAGAAAGATAAAAAGGTCTAGTTGTTAAAAGATAAAAATGAGTAATATTTCCTAATATTAAATTAAATAGAGTTCTCTAAATATTTAAATGTGGTAGAAATACTCTTACACAAATTTTTGGAAAACAGATAGTACCTAAATAAACCATTTAGATAGGGTATCAACTTAGACAGAGGAGGATTGTTAAAAATAAATTCATTCCTAGTTTTAGTTTTGCTACTATTTTTTACTATTCTGGACCTAAAAAATTATTTATTCCTAAAATTTTAAAATATGATTATAGGAAAACTATTAAGAACCCATGGGTTCCTAAAGCTTTGATTACTTATAATTCTTGACCAAATAATATTTGGGTACCAAAGTCATTTTTGGTGTAAAATTTGTTTTATAGGAAATCTACAAGAAAAGCTCTAATAAGAACTTATCGTATATGGAAAGTGTCTATTCTATACACATTACTAGATATTATTTAACTTTTAAGAACATGATAAATGTTTATGGTGGTCATTTCACTTTTGGTGACAATACTAATGGGGAAATTATTGGCCTTGGCCAAATAGAAAATTCTAACACTATTTTAATTTATAAAGTTTTTTGTAGATTTATTAAAGTATAATCTTATTAGAATATCTTATCTATGTGATTATGGTTTATATATCAATTTTTAAAACAATTCCTATATTTTTTTTATTCTAAAAATTATTTAGTTTTTATAGATTTAAGAAATGATAATTTCTATGATGTTAATCTATATTCATTATTTTCTCAAAATATTTCCTTTCCATGTGCCTTTTGAAAATAATCTTGGTTTTGGAATAGAATATTAGGCTATTGAAACATTAATTCACTTAGAAAGATCACTATGAAAGGGTTAGTCAAAGATATACCTAAACTAGAATTCCTAAATGATAAATTCTATAACGAACATCAAAAAGGGAAACAACATGAAATCTCTTTCAAATCAAAGAAATAAGTTTCAACTTCTCAACCCCTAGATTTGTTTCACATGGACTTGTTTGAGCCATCGATAGTTTCTAGGTTAAATAGGAAGCACTATTTTTATGTTATTGTAAAAGAATTTTATCAGTATACTTGGGTATTCTTTCTATCTCACAATACTTAATCTTATTCTTATTTTACAATGTATTATAAATATATAGAAAATATTAGTCGACTTAGAATTAATATCATAAGAAGTTATCATAGTCATGAGTTTGAAAATAAGGAATTTGAATATTTTTTCTAATAGAATTTCTTTTTAGAATAAATTTTATACTCCTAAGACCCCACAGAAGAATGGTGTTGTAGAAAGAATAAATATAAACCTTCAAGAAATTTCCCAAACCATGATCAATGAGTATGAATTACCTATTTATTTTTTATTAGAGTATGTGAATATATCTTGTTATATAATATATGAGTCTTAATAACACCTTTCTTAAAGAAAACACCTCATAAATTATATAATTTTATAAATCCAAAGTTTAATTATTTTAGAGTTTTTGGTTTCAAAGTCATTATTCTTAATACTAAGGATAACCTCGAAATTTTATATTTTAAGAGTTGTGAAGGAATTTTCCTTTGTTATTCAAGTTATAGTAAATCATATAGGGAGTATAAAAAAATAACAATGATTGTGGAATAATTTTCTCATGTAAAAGTTGATGAAATGGATCTGCATGAGCCTAGGACCCCATTATACAAACTTGAGGATGATCTGTCAAATTTGAACATCAATGCCAAACCTTATGAAAATTCTATGAAACAAGAAAAGTAATCTAGTTCTAAGGAACAATTTGAACCCTTAACTTTAACCTATAGACAAAAATGAGTCTTATATTCCTTATTTTCAAGAACTATTAGGACTTATAGATACCATCCTTTAGTTGTTGTTGTTGTTTTAGATCTAGATAGAGGAACGCAAAATAGAGCTTCTCTTAGAATACAAGTCAAAAATCAATCATTATGGTCACAAATTGAATGTAATAACATCAATGATGCAACTATTGATTAATTACTGGTGATTTGAATACAAGAATAACTTAATTAGTTTTAAAGGGATATAGTTTGGAAACTGATAGTTAGACCTAAATACACACTGACAATTTTCACTAAGTGGGTGTTTATAATCAAAGTTGATGATTCATATACTATATTCAGAAATAAATCTAGATTAGTTGCATAAGGATATAGTCGGTAAGTGGGTATTGAATATGAGGAAACATTTACACTAGTTTCTAGACAAGAATCCATTAGAATACTACTTTCCTATACAGCACATTTTGATTTCAAACTATATCAAATGGATGTCAAAAGTGAATTATTAAATGGTTATATAGTTGATTATGTTTTTTTTAACCCCTTGGAATTCAAAATCCAAATTTCTGAATCATTGTTTAGTTATAAAAAGCTTTATATGGTTTAAAACAAGCTCCCAGAGCTTGGTATAATAGGCTCGATTGTTTTCTGATTTCTAAAGGTTTTTTAAAATCCATAATTGATTCTACTCTTTTCATAAACATAATTTTGAAAGATGTTTCAGTAGTTCAAATTTATTTTGATGATATTATTTTTAGATCTTCTAAAAATTATTTGAGTATTTATTTTTCAAAAATGATTCAATGTAAATTTGAAATGAGCTTAATGGAAGAACTTAAATTATTTCTTGGTTTTCAAAATTTTTAAAATAAAGATGGAATTATTTTAAATCAAAGTAAGTATGATAAATAATTTCCAAAAACTTTTGGTTTGGATATCACTAAAAGTAGTGATACTCCCATAAGTACAACTTTTAAGATATATTTTTATGAAATTGGAAAGCCAATGGATCAAACCAATTATAGTGGTATGATTTAAATATTGTTATACTTAACTTATATATGACCATAAATTATTTTTAGTGTATGTGTATGACCATTTTCAAGAAAATACTAAGGAATCTCATTTAATTACTATTAAAAGAGTTTTTAAATACCTCAAATAAACAACCAATCTAAGACTATTCTATCCTATACGATAATCATTTGATTTAGTAAGTTATTTAGATGTGAATTTTGGTAGTTTTAAGTTAGATAGACTAATCACCTCTAGAACATGTCATATTTTTAGCAAGTCTCTAGTATCTTGGGGTAGTAAAAATCAAAATTTTGTTTCATTATCTACTGATGAAGCTGAATACATAGTTGTAGAAAGTTGTTGTACAAAAGTTTTTGGGATGAAACAAAATTTGACAGACTATGGATATCAATTTAGACATGTCCTTATAAATTATGACCAAAAGTGAGATAAATATTTCTAAGAATCATATGTATAATTATATAACAAATAATATTTATTTAAGACATCAATTTTTGGGAGATCATTTCCAAAAAGGTGATGTAACTCTTGAATTCATAAGAAATAAATATCAGCTTATTGATATTTCTACAAAGCCCTTAAATTATGAGTGACTAAGATATATCAAACATGAATTAGAAATGATAAATTTTGGTTAATTATTTTCCTTGGGCGATCCACCATTGGTGAACCATAATTGGTGATCCACCATTTGTGATCCACTATTGGGTGAGACACCTTTAGTGATCCACCATGGGAATGATCCACCAATGAAATAATTCACCGATGGAATGGTCCACTATTGGAATGATCCACCATTTGAATGATCCACCATTGGGTGATCCATCATTGGAAAGATCCACCATTGGAAAGATCCACCATTAGAAAAACCCACCATTAGAAAGAGCCAACATTAGAAAGAAACCAGTCCTAATTTTCTTATATTAAATTTTTATTTGATTTATTTTTATTCATTTTATTATATTTTTTATTTAAAATCCCTAAATTATAAAATTCATACATAAATGTGGTTTCAATTAACTCTATTTCTCGTTCATACCCTTTGAACCGTTTAAAAATTTCTTCTCTCTCAAATTCCAACCCTCCTCGCGCCCTTACTTTACATTTCATTTAATTACAATGGTGAAAAGCTAAGCACACCTCATTATTATCTCCTAAAGGGATCTTTAGTGGATCATATTGATGATGTTGGTCAGCTTCAGCCTTTTCCTTCTAATGCTCTATCCACTAGATCAAATCATTTAGATATTTTCATGCCTATTACAGAGCGAGTCCCTTAACATCTACCTATTGATGCCTCATTTCCTTCAGATTTTATTACCGAAGATGATTTGGATTCCTTTAGAGAGAAATTAATTTCTGATTTTAGTGGTATTCTGATATCATAGGCTCCTCCATTTACTCATCCTAGTGAAGATGATACCAAGATCATCTATGAGAAAGTTAGTTTCTATATTCATCCCAAGATGATTTTGAAAATTTAAGAAGTTAAAATTGATAAAAGAAGATTGGTCTATGAGATGGAAGATATGAGGTCTATTATAAAGGGGATGAGCACCACTTTTTCTGCTAGCCAAGCTACCAATTTTTATAGGTTAGATAGATTACTTGTAACGGCCCGAAATTTTGAATAAATCTTGTTTCCTAATTTCATGTGTTATTTTATTTTATGTTTATACTCAAAAAAAATGTTTTATTTGATAAACATGATTATAATTAAAATGAGACCATTGGGTTCTGACTGTTATATGACCATCGGTCAATATGACTACTGTAAACAAAATGTTTTGATTATTGTCTCTAAATACAAGTAATCTTGGTTAATTATTATAGAAAGAAGATTTGATGGCCTCACCTAGTAGTCTTGGACCGATCAAAGCCCATCTAACAGAACTTGGGAAGGAGGTAGCACCATTGGGCTTTGCTCTGGACCAATCCCAAGCCGAACTTCATCATGTGAAGCTAGAACGGAATCGCCTTCTCGAGAAGTTCAAACTGATAGAAATTACTACTCGGGCAATGTTGGATGAGCCTCCCTCGGACTCTCTCACCTTAGCACACCTTACACTTAGGTCCTATGTTGGTGTGATAAGGGGCTATGTAAGGAGACCGTAACTGCCTTGTGTAATCCTTTGTTTTAAATAAAAATTGGGATTTCTTCTTATGATGAAGTTTATGAATTTTCAAATGACCGGATAAATATAGTATGCATATTTTTGATGAATTTTAGAAAAAAGATATTTTAAAAATGTTTATGTAAACCTTAAATAATTAAAAATGTGTAATGATTTTCAAAAAATGGTCTTCTACAATTATGTTCAGTACAAAATTTGGAGTCTAATAAGATCAACTTGATTTTTGATGAATAGTAAATTATGAATAGTGATTTTATGATTAGGATTAGTAATATGACCAAATGGATTAGTAATCTCACTTAAAGAAAGTTTTAAAATAATCTAGGCACCTTGATTAAGTAATGTGATTCAATAAAATGGTTAAATAACGGTTTCATAAATTATTATTCAAGTATTAGTTTTTTCAGGTGAATAGTGTTTTTTAATTAAAAATTAAATTAAAAATATTTAGAAAATTATTTTTATAAAATAGATTTCATTTTTGAACTCAGAGCACCGATATTATGTTATGGTAAATTTTGTGGTTTTTTCTGAAAAAATGAATTTTTGGTGAATAGTGTATTTATTTAAAAAATAAATTAAAAATATTTAGAAAATTATTTGTATAAAATGGAGTTCATATTTGAAATCAGAGCATTGATATTTGATTAAGGTGAAATTTTGGGATCTTTCTGAGAAAGTTGAATTTTCAGTGAATAGTGAAAATACAGTTTTAGGGTTTCGGTATGTTTAATGACATCATAACTGTGTCATGATGATGTCATGAGATTTTTTTTAAGGTTTGGCCGGCCAAGGGTGTTGAATTATTGTGTGGGGGTCCCCATGTGGCCTAACTTTATGGGAAGTACCATGGGAGGGCCCATGCTTTTGAGAAAACCACTTTTGAGGTGTCCCTTGGCCATTAATGCCATGTCCCCTCACTTTCCCTATAAATACCAAGCCCTACTCTCATCCATTCGACTCCCCACTCATCCCCAACGAAGTTCTGGTATCATTACCTCCCAAGGATTCCTCCCAAGGTTCCCCCAAGCCCTCAATGTCCCATCCTTTGAGGTTTAAGAGTTACATTTTAAGGTAAGGGATCCGACCCCTCTCTTTCTTTTCAAGTGATCTCTTTTATGTCATTCCTTTTATGCTCCATGTTATTATGTTGGAGGATGTTCTTTTATACTCCTCTTACTGCCCTTTTTATGTTAATATAATGAGATATCTCCTCTTACTCTCATTATTTCGTTTTATGAAGTTTTAAGTGGCGCTGTTAGGCTGCCGAATTTTTAAGGGATTCTTTCACCCTTCTCTTTTTCAAAGTTCTACTTTCATGTCAAGTCTTTCAAGTTCCTTTTTATTATGTTGGGGTATGATCTCTAAATTTATCATACTGATCTTTTATGATCATATGATGAGAGACCCCATTTGATATCTTCAATTCAGTATTTTGAAGTTTTAAGTGGCGCTGTTAGGCTGCCGAATTTTTTAAGTGGTTCTTCACCATTCTCATTTTGAAGTTCTACTTTCATGTCAATTCTTTCAAGTTCCTTTCTATTATGTTGGGGTATGATCTCTAAATTTATCATACTTATCTTTTATGATCATATGATGAGAGACCCAATTTGATATCTTCAATTCAGTATTTTGAAGTTTTAAGTGGCGCCGTTAGGCTGCCGAATTTTTTAAGTGGTTCTTCACCATTCTCATTTTGAAGTTATACTTTCATGTCAATTATTTCAAGTTCCTTTCTATTATGTTGGGGTATGATCTCTATATCTATCATACCGGACTCTTATGTTCATATGATGAGAGACCCAATTTGACCTTGTCAATTCAATTTTGTTGAAGTTTAAGTGACGTCGTTTGGCTGCCGAATTCTCACAAGAGAAATCTTTTTTTTTCATCATTTCATGTTCTTCATTTCATATGGTATATTTTCAAATTTCATTACCATGTTCTTAAATCCCTTATATTTTCCCCCCTACTGTTTGATGTGTCATTTATGAATGTTTGACCCATGTCCCCTCTCTTCTCAATGTTTTCTAAAACCTTGTAACATAGCCGTTATGCTGCAGAATTTTCGTCTGAAAATGCCTCTCTCTCTTTTCTAAAAATTATTTTATGTTATAAAGTGAATACTCAAAGCTATTATTTCTACAGGTGTATTCACATATATATCAAAATGTTCTAGTTTAAATTCTTGGAATTACATACATGAAACCCTCTTTCCCTTTCTATGGGTTTAAAGTGACATAAAGATCATGTCTTTAAAGCAGTTTTTAAAACGTTATGATTATGAAATGAAACCCATTTATTTTATGCTATATGGGTTATTTATGAAATTTTTTATGATGATATATGTGGCTCACATGATAATAAAGGCAAATTTAAGGGTGCGCCCTGATAGCGCTCCAATGCATTGGGTAATGATGTAACCACTAGAGATTACAATTTTCACGATACCTTGGTGAATAACCTTGGTAATTTTCAAATGACACCTTGGGGATAGACCTTGGTGATATGTTCATGATTGTCTATGTTAAATTATGTAGCCACATTTTCAAGTTATGAAAAATGTTACTTTTATTATGATATATCTCATTATTTCTTTCTCATGCCTTAATGTTCTTTTCATGACCTTATTGAAGTATCTCCAGTTCACATGTAAAATGTTTCTCTTTTTTTCCTTACTGGGCCTTTTGCTCACCCTTTCTTTTGATGTATGTCCCCAGGTTCTGAGATGCAGTAATGAACCTAGGATGAACATAAGGAGAAGCCTTTCAAGTGTTTAAGAAGATTTTTTTTTTTGTTTCATGTTTTAAGTTCCTGGTTTCCAAGACACTAAACCTTAAAGATCCTCGGTTTTGTAAAATGTAATGAAAGTTTATGTGATAAAAAGGTGGGATGCTATAGTTGGTATCAAAGGATGGTTTAGTTATTTGTGGAAATTAGGATATGAAAACTTTAGGAAGAAGCTTATAGAAAAGTTAAAATATAGGAAATCTTCCTGGTATTTTGGTGAGTATTGAGTAAGGGGTTGCCAAGCAAATACATCCTTGTCTGGATACGAGCAGGTAGAGGTGGGCTCTGGCACAGATGTACATAGGGGTAAAACCCGAAAACACCGCTTTGAGCTAGACTCGAACGGGAACTGGTACACGACAATGGGCCTTGCTGCACTCTTGGTTACGACACTCCCGGGGGATATGCTTTGGTAAATTCATAAGCTTAGTTTGAACCATTGTTAAAGGAACAAAGATAAAATAAAATAAAGATTCACATAAGAATATATGATCATGGATAACCTAGATGGGAACCTAGGGGATCACAAGTTAGGATATACTTTTCAAATACAAGTTATCCTTATATGATTTAAGTTTCTTTTCATGATTATTGGCTAAGTATTTAAGCCCCTAATTATAGTTTCTTTTCTTAGTTAATGGTGGGAAATGGAAGAACATGTCTCAACAACCAATGTGATAGGAAATGATACTATTGCCGTATTAATATGACAGAGATGATTAGGGGATTAAAATATGATTTTTATTTTGGAAGACGTTCACTATTTTGGGGACCCTATATGATCGCGGTAAATAGATTACAATGGTATTTTCATTAAAAAGTAAGGTTGACTTATATTTGAAGAATCGATGAATTTAAGGTGGACTTATAGTAATTTAGGTTATTTATGTGAATGATTAAACTATCTTGGGTTAAATATGTTTAGGTTATATACTTTTGTTATAAGATGTTAGGAGTGGTTGATGTTGTTTGGATATGAACAATGAAGTTTATTTTGGAAGACTATGTTATCAAATCCTTCTTGTATTTGGGTTTCAATCTTAGTTATGTTTATTTTTAGGAATTTTAAGGACCATTATTTATGGAATGGACTATGATGAACTTTGGGTAGTACCAAGGAACTTTGAAGATTTAAAAGTAGTTTCCA
This sequence comes from Viscum album, assembly GCA_963277665.1. Classification (NCBI taxonomy): domain Eukaryota; kingdom Viridiplantae; phylum Streptophyta; class Magnoliopsida; order Santalales; family Viscaceae; genus Viscum; species Viscum album. The sequence goes on along the minus strand of OY728141.1, from coordinate 470,664,083 downwards.
TTCCTATGGGATTATTTATTTTTGAAGAGTTGTTTTACCTTACCCTTTCGGTTTTTGGGATAATGTTTAAAGATGAAAGAAATATATAGTTAATCTTTTTTGGATTATGTGATTCTCTAGAAGATGATTCTTGTGTTTTTATGAGACCAAGTAGTTTTGAATGATCATAGTTTAGAGAAAAGATTAGTTTTGGGTAGAAACTTATTAAAGGATGAAACTCTACATGAAGGTAGATATATTTACTTATGTTTTTGTTCTATGTTGTAAATGAATTCCTCAAAGTTATGAAAATGAATGTAAAACAAAAATGTTGTTGGTTTACGTTTCCTACAAGGTAATCAAAGACTGCTTGCACACATCATAATTTTGGGATTTTCTTGTGGTTAACTTCCTCCTAATCGTGTTTTCTATCACTCTCCTTTAGGACGTGACCCTTTGATTTCTCCTCCATGTCCATGTTTCCTACATGGAATCCTAGTATGAGTAAACTCGGGTGGCCTTTGTACTTCCTTTTCTTTCTTTTAAAGTAATGGTGTCACAGACTCTTTTTCCGATGTGGGACTTTCAATGAAATTTCAAAACCCAATTTTTAAAATTGCGAGGACGCAATTTCTTAAGGGGGGAAGATTGTAACGGCCCGAAATTTTGAATAAATCTTGTTTCCTAATTTCATGTGTTATTTTATTTTATTTTTATACTCAACAAAAATGTTTTATTTGATAAACATGATTATAATTAAAATGAGACCATTGGGTTCTGACTGTTATATGACCATCGGTCAATATGACTTCTGTGAACAAAATGTTTTGATTATTGTCTCTAAATACAAGTAATCTTGGTTAATTATTATAGAAAGAATATTCTATGGCCTCACCTAGTAGTCTTGGACCGATCGAAGCCCATCTAACAGAACTTGGGAAGGAGGTAGAACCATTGGGATTTGCTCTGGACCAAACCCAAGCCAAACTTCATCATGTGAAGCTAGAACGGAATCGCCTTCACGAGAAGTTCAAACTGATAGAAATTACTACTCGGGCAATGTTGGATGAGCCTCCCTCGGACTCTCTCACCTTAGCACACCTTACACTTAGGTCCTATGCTGGTGTGATAAGGGGCTATGTAAGGAGACCGTAACTGCCTTGTGTAATACTTTGTTTTAAATAAAAATTGGGATTTCTTCTTATGATGAAGTTTATGAATTTTCAAATGACCGGATAAATATAGTATGCATATTTTTGATGAATTTTAGAAAAAGGATATTTTAAAAATGTTTATGTAAACCTTAAATAATTAAAAATGTGTAATGATTTTCAAAAAATGGTCTTCTACAATTATGTTCAGTACAAAATTTGGAGTCTAATAAGATCAACTTGATTTTTGATGAATAGTAAATTATGAATAGTGATTTTATGATTAGGATTAGTAATATGACCAAATGGATTAGTAATCTCACTTAAAGAAAGTTTTAAAATAATCTAGGCACCTTGATTAAGTAATGTGATTCAATAAAATGGTTAAATAACGGTTTCATAAATTATTATTCAAGTATTAGTTTTTTCGGGTGAATAGTGATTTTTAATTAAAAATTAAATTAAAAATATTTAGAAAATTATTTTTATAAAATGGATTTCATTTTTGAACTCAGAGCACCAATATTATGTTATGGTAAATTTTGTGGTTTTTTCTGAAAAAATGAATTTTTGGTGAATAGTGTATTTATTTAAAAAATAAATTAAAAATATTTAGAAAATTATTTGTATAAAATGGATTTAAGATTTGAAATCAGAGCATTGATATTTGATTAAGGTGAAATTTTGGGATCTTTCTGAGAAAGTTGAATTTTCAGTGAATAGTGAAAATACAGTTTTAGGGTTTCGGTATGTTTAATGACATCATAACTGTGTCATGATGATATCATGAGATTTTTTTTAAGGGTTGGCCGGCCAAGGGTGTTGCATTATTGTGTGTGGGTCCCCATGTGGCCTAACTTTATGGGAAGTACCATGGGAGGGCCCATGCTTTTGAGAAAACCACTTTTGAGGTGTCCCTTGGCCATTAATGCCTTGTCCCCTCACTTTCCCTATAAATACCAAGCCCTCCTCTCATCCATTCGACTCCCCACTCATCCCCAACGAAGTTATGGTCTCATTACCTCCCAAGGAGTCCTCCCAAGGTTCCCCCAAGCCCTCAAGGTCCCATCCTTTGAGGTTTAAGAGTTACATTTTAAGGTAAGGGATCCGACCCCTCTCTTTCTTTTCAAGTGATCTCTTTTATGTCATTCCTTTTATTCTCCATGTTCTTATGTTGGAGGATGTTATTTTATACTCCTATTACTGCCCTTTTTATGTTCATATAATTATAGATCCCCTCTTACTCTCATTATTTTGTTTTATGAAGTTTTAAGTGGCGCCGTTAGGCTGCCGAATTTTTAAGGGATTCTGTCACCCTTCTCTTTTTCAAAGTTCTACTTTCATGTAAAGTCTTTCAAGTTCCTTTTTATTATGATGGGGTATGATATCTAAATTTATCATACTTATCTTTTATTATCATATTATGAGAGACCCCATTTGATATCTTCAATTCAGTATTTTGAAGTTTTAAGTGGCGCCGTTAGGCTGCCGAATTTTTTAAGTGGTTCTTCACCATTCTCATTTTGAAGTTCTACTTTCATGTCAATTCTTTCAAGTTCCTTTATATTATGTTGGGTTATGATCTCTAAATTTATCATACTGATCTTTTATGATCATATGATGAGAGACCCCATTTGATATCTTCAATTCAGTATTTTGAAGTTTTAAGTGGCGTCGTTAGGCTGCCGAATTTTTTAAGTGGTTCTTCACCATTCTCATTTTGAAGTTATACTTTCATGTCAATTCTTTCAAGTTCCTTTATATTATTTTGGGGTATTATCTCTATATCTATCATACTGGAATCTTATTTTCATATGATGAGAGACCCAATTTGACCTTGTCAATTCAATTTTGTTGAAGTTTAAGTGACGTCGTTAGGCTGCCGAATTCTCACAAGAGAAATCTTTTTTTTCATCCTTTCATGTTCTTCATTTCATATGGTATATTTTCAAATTTCATTACCATGTTCTTAAATCCCTTATATTTTGTCCCTCTACTATTTGATGGGTCATTTATGAATGTTTGACCCATGTCCCCTCTCTTCTCAATGTTTTCTAAAACCTTGTAACATAGCCGTTATGCTGCAGAATTTTCGTCTGAAAATGCCTCTCTCTCTTTTCTAAAAATTATTTTATGTTATAAAGTGAATACTCAAAGCTATTATTTCTACAGGGGTATTCACATATATATCAAAATGTTCTAGTTTAAATTCTTGGAATTACATACATGAAACCCTCTTTCCCTTTCTATGGTTTTAAAGTGACATAAAGATCATGTCTTTAAAGCAGTTTTTAAAACGTTATGATTATGAAATGAAACCCATTTATTTTATGCTATATGGGTTATTTGTGAAATTTTTTATGATGATATATGTGGCTCACATGATAATAAAGGCAAATTTAAGGGTGCGCCCTGATAGCGCTCCAATGCATTGGGTAATGATGTAACCACTAGAGATTACAATTTTCACGATACCTTGGTGAATAACCTTGGTAATTTTCAAATGACACCTTGGGGATGGACCTTGGTGATATGTTCATGATTGTCTATGTTAAATTATGTAGCCACATTTTCAAGTTATGAAAAATGTTACTTTTATTATGATATATCTCATGATTTCTTTCTCATGCCTTAATGTTCTTTTCATGACCTTATTGAAGTATCTCCAGTTCACATGTAAAATGTTTCTCTTGTTTTCCTTACTGGGCCTTTTGCTCACCCTTTCCTTTGATGTATGTCCCCAAGTTCTGAGATGCAGTAATGAACCTAGGATGAACATAAGGATAATCCTTTCAAGTGTTTAAGAAGAATGTTTTTTTTGTTTCATGTTTTAAGTTCCTGGTTTCCAAGACACTAAACCTTAAAGATCCTTGGTTTTGTAAAATGTAATGAAAGTTTATGTGATAAAAAGGCGGGATGTTGTATTACTATATATTGTTTCTTCTATATCCACTACTCCACCTCCTTCTTCCGAAATTGATGGTGAGATGATCATAGCCATAGTCAGAGAGGATTTTCATTCCATCATGGGATATCTAATTGCATCTCATCAAGAGGACCTTCTCAAAATTAGAAAACATGGAGAGAATGTATATAGAATGGTAAGTTAGTGTTTTAATTAACCCCAAAGTGATAAGAAAACTACCACTAAGTCAATAAAATACTATCTTTTCAGGATATATACAAATAATGAGTTGAATTCCCACTTTATGTTTTTAGTTGAGAACTTAAGAATGTCACCTATCACTAGAGACTTCAAAGAAAAAGTAGATCATCTTAAAGTCTTAGATCCTATGATAAATTTTTTTATAGAAGAGAATAAGTAATTTTTCAGTGTTATAGAGAGTGGTTGGAATATCATCATGGACTTTTTGAACATCATGAAGTATTTTTTGTATGTATTTAGGATAGAAGTTGTGGAACCTGAGGCCATACCTATGTTCACCTTCACCTCTACACCATCCTCTACACATATGCCTCCTTAGTATTATACATTTAATATTTCATTATCTAAAGTAGTTATAAAACTTAGACGAGTGGTGATTCGAGAGATTCCTACCTCTACCTCAGCCCCCTTAATTTTTAGCTCAGTGCCTACTATTTTTGGAAAAGGAAAATACACTATTGATCAAACCTCTAAAAGAAATGAGAGTGTACTAGAGAAGGAATAGTCTTTGATAGGTCCTATGATATATTATCACTATATTTAGTTTTCGGTTTTAAATATTTTGACTGATCTATTTATTCTAGTTCATCTTTTACTCCTTCATGTCTTGGACTACATTTTCTTTTATTTTATTTTTAAAAATCAAAAAAATGGGAGAACTTGTTTATGGATTTTAATGTTTATCTTTTAAAACATTAAATATACAAATTTAAGTTTATGTTTGTACTTAGGTTTCAAAATATATCCCATTTTAAATTTCAACTATTAATAAGATATAATTACTACACATTCATATTATTATGCCTTTATTTTTTTATATTTGGTTTATAAAATTATGTTATATTTTATCATAAAAAAGGGGGATATTGTTGGATAATATTTATTTTAATGATCACAAATCATGTTTATTGTGTTTATTATGAAATAATTTTTCATGATAGTATCTAATTTTGTAAAATAAAATTGGATAAGTATATAAAAGAAATACCATTAGTTCAAATATAATACTGTTAGACATGACATCGTCAGACATTCTATCATCAGACATGATACCATTAGACATGGTACCATCATACTTGTTACCATAAGATGTGATACCACCAAAAATTCTACCATTATACTCCTTCTACCACTATATGTTCTACCACCATCCATGTGTTGTCGTTATTTCAACCTTTATCTTCCAGGTGTTCTACTGTTATCTCATGTTGCCGCTGAATGTGGTACCGCTGGATTGTTCCACCATCAGTTATGCTACCATTGATTTTATATCCTTTATTCACATTTAATACTTTAAAAATCTATTTTATAAGAGTTAATTCATATATCATCACATGGATTTTATTAATTATTATTCCTAAACCAATCTAATGATACATTAAAGACAAAGTCAAAGGTTTCATAATATGATGCACAGAACAAGGATTCAATATATATTTATTATTATTATTCAATGTATAATTAGACATGCATAGATATATATTCTAGAGATCTCCCTCATGCACATGTGGACCTCTATCTATGTTTTTGGTCAATTACATACTAATACATGCAAATGTGAATGTGTCGAAATTATAGAAGATCGGGAACCTTTCATATATAAAATCAAGAGATCTTAGTAGAAGTTTTTTAGAGCATCTATATATAGAAAATAAGAATTATATGATGCACTTTTTTCCTAAACATTCATAGAATATTATTTATGTTCCTCTCCAAGTAAAATTTGGGGACCCTTGGGCATCTGGAGAATCTCAAACTGAACATAACTACATCTTCTATCTCTATTATTTTGATCTCTCTCTATTTTATGATTTACTTTTGAATAGTGTGATATTTTACTCTATTTATCTAGACACACTGAGTCTTATGCATGAACTGAAGAATACTTTATATTCTTTCAAAATCTTTTTATCTTTATACCTATGAAAAATTTAGAAGAGTTCATGCATAGACTATGTTGTATTTATTTTCACATATAACTGTAGAAGTGGCCTTGATCCTAGATTGCCTATGTGTCATTTTTTGTATAAACCCAATCAAGGTTTTTGATCAAATTTTTATTATAATAATTTTCTTGGCAGTGGGTTATTTCCAAGTGGAGGGGATTATTTATTAGCTTAAGAAAAAACCCATTTTTTATTTCTCTGTGTGTTTTAGTTTTGTTTTCTTAATTTCAAAGCAAAAACTTCATTTCTTTTTAAATCTATAAACAAAAATTATATTTGTATAGTTAATCTTAAATTGTGATTATATAAAGTTATTTCAAATATTATTTTAATTGATCACTTATCCCACTATGATAAATATTTTGAGAGATCAAACTTATATTATTCTACTGTTTTGATTAACTGGGATTTTTTACTTAATATAGAGGATTTTTTTAAGTGTTTTTAATAGAAATTTTTTTTGGGTGCTAAATTCACCCACTATTTAGTTTCTCACTCTAAAAAAACATTAATAAATACTCCTTATTTATTTAAAATATAATTGAAAATATCATTGATAATAAATACTGTATATAAAAATCAATCTCAATAATCTCCCCCTTGTATTTTTTTCAACTCCCACAATAATACCATCTCATAATGATATGTCAATATGGGTTCATACTTTGTCTCCCCATTTCCTTTAAGACATTCATTTCACTTTATATACCTTTAATTAGAAAGAAATAAAATGTACTTGGGAAACATAGTATCAATTCATAATGAGAAAATTTTCATCAATAATTCCTCTCTAAGTATACTTTAGACATGATTGCGTAGAAAACAAGAGGATTTGATCTAGAAAATGAATCTTTCCATTAAAAAGTTGAATGTTACCAAATGAAATGATAACTCACCATATTATTCAAGGAATATCCGACTATATTCTAGAATGATAAAAATGATAGATAATAATCGAAATAAAAAATATCAACATGAAACTTGTGCACTTTCTTCAAAAACCAAATTAAAAACATTCAAGTGAAAATAGAAGTATTTTTTAATATCCTTGGTGCTTCTTCATCCTTTAATTTTTCATGTCATTGATAAAGACAATTTTATCCCCCTTTGATTTAGAATATTTTATTGTCTATAAAGTATGAGAGATAAATAATACATACCTCTTAAATGACATTTTCAAGAAACCACCTTCCAGAATGTTCATATTTTCATGGGAAAATAACTCTAGAAGATTATAACTTTAATTTATCTCCCCCTAAAGGTAAGCACTTCTAAACATATTCATAATGGTTAATCTATCTAAGAGTGAATGTCAAGATGATCCAACATAAAGAATAACCCAAAATGGATCTTCAACATGTGGTTCTCCAATATTGACTACTTCCACATCATAATCAAGTGTGATCTTCTATAATTGATGTTTTTCAAAATACCAACTTGTGAGATCAATACAGGATGGGACCATAATCCTTTTTTTGTTCTATATTGATAGATTCTTCCTCAAATATTCTTAGGTTCTCCCCATGATAAATTGATTCACCTTCAATTCCCTATATTATAAGCAAAAATAAAATATAAAAATATTAATGGAATAAAGTAGGTATTCTTTATCCTCAATTTGAATGGTAAGGTTGAGATTGTTTTCTCAACCAAGTTGATCCAATTTATCCATTCATCATTCTTTCACATCTAATCTTCAGTTCTAATTTTTTTTGAGGTAGCATGGATCACATCACTTCTTTAATTTTTTTGTGTATAGAGTTTCTACTCATGATATATTTGAATTCACTTGTATCCCCTAGTAAAACATCCATCCTTTTTAAGAACTATTATTATGCTAGAATTATTATTAAAAAATATCCAAGAGTATGTCCATCCATGTTTCTTATCCCACAAAGAATATCTATAACAAAAGAGTTGTCATTTCTTTGAAAACATCTCATAAAATTCATCTTCTTCATGTGGAATCTTCTTTCCACCTTTTTCACAATCCTTTTCTTATGCCTCTTCCTAATTTATCACTCTCTCAAAATATACTCGATGAATAACTAATATATCTTTGGGTTATTGGAATCCTTCTTAGAGTTTATACATGGCATCACATTACTGGATTTATTTACATATTTCTTCTGATATGTAGTACACTTATTTATAATCATCTTGGACCTATTTTGAATCTGATCTTTATTCATCTTGTTGTTAAAGGATGTATTCTTATATAACTTCATGGGATTAATCTATTTTGAAACATTCTTCAAATTTCTACCCAAGGTGGGATCTTCTTTGTTATTTGGTCTTCACTTCCGATTTTCTTTTTATATATGTCGACATTATAAGGATCACTTTTGTGAACACCACCTCTACCAACATAATAGAAAAATTTGATAGAATCAAATGTTTTTTATGTAAATAGATTCTTATTAAACTGTGATTTTTGTATCTTTACTACCTTACTTCCCCTTGGAATAGACATCCTTTATTATCTATAATTTAGGGTACTATACCAAAAACCCAATGCACAATGATTTAATCTATTGTTTCAGAAACATTGACCCACAAATCTTGAACTTCTTTTATTTTTTGTATATTTTCCATAATTTTAAGAATATTCAACATACTATTTGTGGGTCTTCTTTACCAACTTTTGGTATCTTCTTGGGGAACAAATAGATACACTTCTTCTTTTCACTATACACATAGTATGACATATTCCTCATTTCTTCTCATCCATATATATAAATATTTCTTATATAAACCAACATTTTTTATGGATTTGGAATTATAAATATTATTAAATTTAGATATGCATGGTCCCAATTTCTTTAAAACTACTTGATAGTCATCATTAGGTGATTTAGTTATATTCTTTCTATATGATGGAGGTATTCTGTTAGTAGAAACAACAACATACTTATTTCATTATGAATTCTCAACATGAGTATTTTCAGGATTTTATAGTTTTATTTATAATATAATTCTTCACATACTGAGGGAATTATTTTAATCTTTAGTATATTCCATTTTATCTTTACATCCCATCCTTATCTTCTCAATATCCACTTTATGTAATGAATTTTTTTGGTAATAGTGAGTCAAGGTATTTGATCCTCTTGAATTTGATATCCAATTGATCATTCTTGACATAAATGATATTTTTTAGATTTTCTTCCAATGTATGGATCTTCTTCTAAAACAATTTAGTGGAATCATCCTTATATTGAATTATGGTGATCCCTTTTTCAAATTTTTAGTATCATATTTTAATAACCTCACACTCTTCATTAGTGACTCCAACTTTTAGGGATATGTTTTCACAAGAGTTGAACTGGTTCTTTAATATCTTCTCAATTTCTTCATACCCAACCTCAAGAAAAGTGATTTCAATTTTCATATTTTCAAAAATTCCAAATATAATATAAAAAATATCTTTCAAAAAATAATTAATCATATCCCTTAATGCATCAATTGAAAAATCAATTGTTATGTTATCACTTCTATTAGTTCTTAGACTGTCTTCAAGATAGTTTGAACATAAATTAACACATACCTCTTCATCACTGAAATCCATTGATTCTACTAAGGTAACAATGTTTCTCAAATAATTATTTATTGAAAAAAAAATTATTCATCTCTAAAAACTTCATATATAACTTCACCATTTCTTGGAGGGATGGAAACATCTTTTTACCTCTCTTGAAAGGAGGGACTTCGTATTTTTCTTCTACTTTATCTCTATATTTTTTCTATTAATCAAATTCTTGGAATAATATATGTTCTGATTTGAAATATAAAGAACTTATCTAAAATAAAAAATCTTTATAAGTATAGGAAAGAAATTAAAATCCTCAAAAACAACAACTTTAAATATAGATAATACAATAGAAGGAATCTTATGCTCTGATATCACTTATAGAGACCCATATTGGATCCACAATGGATATTTTTTTATGAATTATCTTTTTAATTCAAACTTTATGTCCTGTTAAAGCCTCAATATCTCATTCATTGAAGTTCCACTTCTCTATTATAAAAACAAAAGAATGAATTGAAAATAAAATAAGGATATTTAAATGGTTTAGTCTCGATGTGAGAACCTACTCATTGACAATATCAACCAATTGTTGTTTCATGGATTTTATTATCACTATTAATTATAGTGATCACAAGTGTTGAAAAACTAACACAAAATGTTAAAAAGTTAATATGCATACCCTATATAATATAAATGGAGTTATTTATACTATAACCACTAGTTCTTAAATAGATATTCAACAACTACCTATGATCAAGTATTTAACTACTTCTATATACTAATGTAGGATTCATGTGGGATTTGTTTAGTTTCAATTCCACACATTCAAATATTCTTTTTACTCAATGTTGTCCATGATCACCTTCAATTATCAAAACTTGTCAGCTTTTAATATCTCACTTATAAATCTAGTACACTAAATGACTAGTCTCACTGAAATTATTCAACTTCCACTAAATATAATCATTAAAAATGTATGCAAGTTAATCCAATACTCTTATAAATAAGTAAAAAATATTACTTCCACTATAGCTTACTGAATTATTAGAATGATCAACTAAAAGGTATTCAGTTCATTGTAAGTTTTCTTCTTCCTCTCATCACTGAAAGACATCACTTTAACTTAATAAAACACTGATAACATTATTTTTTAAGTTCTTTATATATGAAATAATATGAATATTATTTTTATGCAAATTATATTTCATTAATGGTGTTATTTCATCACACATTCTTCATATAACAACACAAGTGTGTGCATCTTACTTTCCTTAATGAATGTACATCATCACTTGCATGGAATGCTCTCATAATTTTAAAATACTTATAGTCTTAGAAAAAATGACGTTGAACATACTTTATCTACACATTGGACCTTATTTATTTGAACATTGTAGTTCATATAATGTAGTATGTGGTCTAATTGTGAATTACTTTGTGCCAAAGTATATGAAACATTATCTTTATTAATGTTAGTGTAATTGTTTTTTGTGGTATTTATTCTTTAAAAAGTTTCTAAGCCTATGAAAAATACATAGCTTCTCCATGTATGGTTTTATACATGGAACATGTGTTATATTTTATTTTTTGTGTAAGTGAAAGTAATATATATTGTACTTGATTCTTATTTGTGTAAGGTCTTATACATATAATAGATTATCCTTCACAAAAATATCTAAAGGATTAGAGGAAGCATAACACAAACACCACATGGGTTTTCTTCTTGGTTAAATATAAGAGTGCTTCTTGGAATCAATATACTTTTCATGATTGTTTTCAAACACTGGATCTCATACCCTTCTCATGGAAAACTAAGGCTCATGGGAGGATTCTCTTAATTAAAGTAGAGAACTTACATGGGATATTCTCTTTTCAAAATAGGATTTTGTAGTGATCTATTTTTTCAGAAAAAAAAATACAGACATTATTATCCAAATAGAATCATCCAAAAACCTAAATTGTTCCATGGTATTTATAAGAGATTTATTCCCTACCATTTACCCTCATAGATATCTAATTTTTATATTGTGTCAAGTATATGGTTAAATGGTTTGTTAATGATGATTTTAAACTATCAAAGATATTGTGATTTTATTGATTCTTCACATGTGTGTTTCCTTATATTTATAAAATCCATTTGATGCTAAAAATAATGGAATATAAACTTGGAGATCAACACTTACATACATGTGAGAATGATCATGTGCATTATCCTCAACCATGTGTACTCATCATCTATAATATCCATTTTTCATCATTAGTAGTATCATATTATTTGAAAATAGGTATGCATGCAAGACATCAATTGACTTCATGATGTCGAGTTAATTTTTATAGACTTATTAATCTTTCATGATCACTGGATATGGACAGACATTGGGTGTGTCATCAAACCAGTGGTTTCGGGGACCTCATATGTGTGACAGACGAGTGAAGTTTGAAGATGACAGACATCTAGGATTGGAGGGATCAGCAATAAATGATTAGACAACCCATGATATTTATTTATTTATTTATTAAAATGGTGATATAGTATCCCATATTATTTTATCCCACATTGGAAGCATGCTTATTTGATCCACACTATATAAAAAATCCTACATCAATGAATACTCAATCAGGAATAGGGGTTAGCACCCAGAACACCATGAACACACATATATGGGGTGAGATGAACTTATTTCCCACTTTTGTGCCACCATACACATCCCACAGGTGCCATGTTCCCATTGTACTATATAAACATTCCATTGTGTAGGATATTAGGGCTATATCTCCCTTTTGGAAGAGCTTTATCTCATTTATAAGGTTGAACTGAGTTATCACATTGTGGCTGGAATTGGTAGGCCTATTTTGTATATAATGCTCATCCTAAAATATATGTAATAATTTAAAGTATAGAAAATAATACAAATACATTCTGAAATTTATTTGAATAATTCTTCATGAAAATTAAAAAATTTCAGGGTTTTTATTATTTGTATCTTCCATTTATTTTGGAGATGAATTATAAATCCCAAAGGCCATTTCTCTAAATTCATCACCATGAAAAATATCATTTTTCATGGTCTTTAAATTCCCCATGAAAATAAACATTTTTATCATATTCTTTCTTCTTTGAAAGGTTATAGAAAATGTGCACTCTCCTAGTGTAACTGGAACATGTCATTAGACATTAATAATAGCTTTGTAATCATCACATTTTCAAAGGAATAAATTCATTCCTTCTTTACAAAGGCATAAATTTCTTATATCTATCATATAGAGTATGACAAGAAACTTCAAATAAAACTTACAAGATATTTCATATAATCATTACTCACTTATTAAAATTGACATTATCTGAGGATCTTTTCATCATCAATATTATCCACCAAGTTTCTTCCTCACATAAATTACTCACCAAGATGATATTACCCATCCATAATCAATGTATCACTAAGAGAGGGGTGAACCAATGATACTATTTTCTTTTAAGTTTCCTTTCTTCTAAAACATAATTTTCCTCCTTTAAATATTTATCACTCTTCTGAAAAAAAAAAGTCACACGTCTATAGGAACAGAAATATTTACAAGGTTCAATACTCAACAAGAGTATATATGTTTTTGGAATGGTTTGGAAACAATCCAATACCACACAATCCACTAGAAAAAAATCCTTTTTTGTGGATACAACAAGTACTATATTCCCTTAAACTTTTGTAGCACTATGTTCAATACAAAAATTCATGTGCTTAAAGTGGTATGAAATGATGTAAAACAAGTTTGTGTAACAAGTTAAGAAACGTTCAACAATTTCTTAAAAACATGTTATTTTACTTTATTACCAACTTTCACAAATATAATATTTAAAAAATTCTTCACTTTATTACCCAACAGCTAGTAAGAACTTCTCTAGACTTCATAATGACACTCATTTTGATACCCCAGTCCAATTCCTCAGTCTGATAGCTAAGACCAGAAATATAAGCCTTCTAGAATACCACTAAAATAATTATGAACTGCTTATTCCTTGATATAGAAATCTCAGTCTAAGTTCCCATTACAATGATCCAGTCTGATCTAAAAATGAATGAATATGATCTTCCTTTTCTTCTTCTGTTCAGAAAACATCATCAGGTAAGATCTGTCCAGAAACTCCATCTCATTGGGACTTAAGAACATATGTAACATCCCAAGAATTTATAATATTTTCATTTCAGAGTAAAATTAGTTTTTCCTATCTTGATTTATATGAAACACCATGTTAAACTTATGTGACACAGAACACTATTTTAGCTTACATTACAAGTAAGACCTAGTTATACCATTAATATTATTAATTTAACAATTATATATTAGTAATTAAATTAGTGGTTATGAATAGGATTAATTAAATTATTAAAATATTTATAAATTTTATTTTTAAAAATAAACAAAATTTTAGAATTCATAATATCAAAATTTATTTAGGCTTAATCTTTGGTATTTTTCTCTGAAGTTTCATTTTTGATGAATAGTGAAAAATACTGCCTTTTAGTGGAAAAATGCCTTGTCATTTAAATAATTATTAATGTGAAATTATATGTTTAATTGGTTTTAAAGTAAATATAGAACAATTATACATATATTAATTCAATTTAGGATATTGGAATCATTTTTATATTAAATTTAGATTTAAAAACTAAATGAACTTTTGAATATTTTCACTTTAAAACCCCTCTTTCTCAACACATCTTCGGGATTGCCTTTAAATTTAATTTTTACAATTATATGAATTGATTTTAGAAAAATTGATATAAATATTTTTAATAATTATAATAATTATAGTATAATAAAATTAATTTAATTTTTGACCAAAAAAATAAAAAAAATAATTAAAATTAATTAAATCAATTAAGGTAAGAATTAGTTTACTTAGCGGTTTAACTTTAATCTAAAGGGGAAAAGGGCCAAGAAACTTATCCAAAATATAATGGATCCCCATATTTTGTACCTATCCCATATTGGTTCAAATTTCATGATTTATTGCGATATTATTCCATGAAATTGACCTATATAATAAGTTAGGTAAGGAAAAGTACAAAAAAGGAACCTTCCTTACATTTAACATTTATAAAGCATTGAGATATTGAAAAAATATAATATTTTCGGTTATACATATCCTTTTAAAATATAAATGATTTAATTTAATCATATTAATTTATAATTAATTTTTAGAGGTGAATTAGTTATTAAAATTCTTGAGAAACGCTAACGCAGTGATTATTTAGTTAATTATTAAACAAAATAGATGATAATAAAAATATTAAAAGTGAATAAATTTGAATTAATTATTATGTTAAATTATTTTCTTTATTCATATTTCATTTTTAATATATTTTAACTTAATATATTTCAATTCCACTCTCGTGTTTATATTTTAAAATTTAAATTAAGTAAATAATGTCAAAAATGATATTAATGTTATTTTGTAATAAGTGATATTTTATTTAAATATTTAAAATTTACTAGAAATAATATATTCTTCAAATTGAATTTTATATGTTAAAAAATATCAAATATGTTATATTCATTGATAAATTTATCTTTTATAATAAACATATTGATCCCTAAATAACAAAAAATGTTGCTAGAATAATTTAGCTTAAAGGAGTGTTTTTGCGCGTTAGATGTGCTTGTTTTAAAATTAATTTCCAACACACGTGGGTTTTTTTTAAAATTAGATACAATATTTTTAATTATTTAGTTATATATTTTCTAATAAATCTAGATTTAATTCAGTCTTAATGGTAAAATTTATTTGGTTAGAAAACTAGTTACCTTAATAAAAAACCAAAGTGACGAAAGTGGGGAAACTTAGAAGTTAAGGAACAAAACTATAAAAATGCACATATCTTTGTGTTTTAGAGGTTTTTATAGAAAATAATTTCACTTTAGTACATTATTTACAAATTTTTTAGGTATATGAGGTAAAGGAGGACCTCCCAATAGTGTTTACCTTTTTATATTTACAAAAATGCCACTTTCCAACCACTATAAAAAAAATTCACTCCTCCCCTTCCTCAAACTTATCAAGAAACATTGTCTCTTCAAACCTCTACCCAAATAAACTCTAAAAATACTTCACCTAAACCTAGAAGCCTCTCTTTTTTCATAAAGAAATTCAAGGAAGTCTTTTGGGTAAAACCAAAAGGAGTTACTTAAAAACGAGGAAATATTCTTCAACGATCACTTTTTTTATTTCTTTATAAAATAATTAAATTACAATTATTATATGATTATATAATAAAATAATTATCCTCAATATACTGATATGTTTTTCTATTTAGTTTTATACCTACACCTACACACACTTCCATCAAATGGGTAACAAATTTTCCATTCGTGTGTACGGCGGACTACCGTATCGTGCAAAGTTGTTGTTCATTTTTACTTTACCACCTCTCATGGTTGATCATTATGATGGAAACATTGTTTTTATATGATGTATTTGATATTTATGTTGTCTTAAAACTTTTTAAATTTTTATGTAATATATACCTTCAGGATTTCTATTTTTTAAAATATAATAACATCATTTGTGGACGTATGGATGATTGCCTCTTCAAAGCGATGTGATACATTCACACATTAAATGGAATGTATTAAAGATGGGTTTCATTAAAAATATGTAAAATAAATTGATTCTAAATGATATTAATGATTTAATTACATTTTTTAAATATAATATATAATTTTCTTTATTACCCTTTCCAAGTACTAAAAAATATAATGTCGTTCATGGATGTGTAAATTACCGCCTCCTCGACGCGATGTGATTATTTTTACATAAAAATATTTATATAAATTTAAGTATATATGATTAAATAAAATTATATTCATAATATAATTATCATTCTGGAAAGATAAAATGTTACTTACCTTCTTTCCACAATGATTACTAAAAATGGAATGTTATTCATGCATACGTATGGCATACCGTCTCCATGATTGTAACGTTGGATCATTTTTCATAGCTATATTTGATGATTGGTTTTAAAATTATAATTGATGCAAAAATATGATAATTATATCATGATTATTATTCTAGAGGTGTTTATATATTTACCCCTTTTACCATAGTTTACCAACCAAAGTTTCTTTTAACACGTGAACTGAATTTGGTCAAAACACCCGACATAAATTTAATTGTTTAAGTAATTGTATAAAACATTGTAATAAGTGGATTAAAAGTAATAATAAAAGTGAAAAGTTTATAAATAAAGTAAATACTTAACATACATTTATTATTTAGGAATATAAATACATATATGACAAGTTGGACTCAAGATAATGGATTCTTCTCTCACTTTTTCTTATATGAGGCATACACCATTTTTACCAATTATTCCTTTTGTGTGTTGTATAGTCAGACCATTTTTCATTTAATATCCTAGTTTAATCATATTTAATGGTATTATAAGTTTCAATTTGAATTATCTCATACAAAATGTTTGATTTTAAAATTTATAAGTGTTAAAAGTTATCTTTGAAATCTCACTTTCTTTTGTGATTGTTAACTTTCTATTAAAACAATCACTTTATTGTAATAATTTTTCATTATAAAGTATATTTGTTTTAATATCCATATTCCTGAATGATTAATATGATTATTTACTAAACCATATACCAGTTTTACATATGGTGTTCACTTATAATGTTATATCATTTATTGGAGAAATGTTGATAAATTTGTATCCTTTACTCAATATGGATATTTGATAAGGCACATTGTTTATGATTTAAATTTATTTTTCCATATATGAGGAATTTTTTGCACATTAATTATATGGGTTGGGGACCCGTTGATGCAATTCACTCTATACATCAGTAGTCTCATGGAATGAAATTAGTTAGCGACAAACTCTTTGGGTTTGTTTCCAAGAAGTTTTAAATTATTAGGAGGATAGATCTTAACACAAATAAAATGGGTTTATACCCATAGAATTAAACATTCCAGAGGATATATCTTAACATT
Organism: Viscum album; assembly: GCA_963277665.1. Lineage (NCBI taxonomy): Eukaryota > Viridiplantae > Streptophyta > Magnoliopsida > Santalales > Viscaceae > Viscum > Viscum album. The sequence continues at coordinate 470,646,310 of OY728141.1, read as the reverse complement.
AACTAACTTGAGGATAGATCTTTATAGTGAATATTTACAACATTATTCATTTCATCATTATTATTATTCTATGTGATTATTTGATTAGTTAGAATATCCATGATCAAGTTTAAGCTCATGTGATTATTTATATGGAATTATTTGATAATATTTTATTACTTATATATAGATTATTCATTATTATTTTATGATATATTCTATTATAATTTAACATTACTGATCATTTATCTCACCCTTATTTTTTTATTTTCCTTAGGGTATGAAGAAGAATTCTTGAAATGAGTTTCAAGAATGATGAGAATTTTATTTTTTTATGTGTTATGTTTTTTTATTCCCAATGTAAAATTGATTCCATGTATGTAATATAGTTTTAATAAATTTCAAAACTGAGTCGTACTTTGGGATTTTATTCCTTATAATCATGCCAATGTAATAAAGTTAGGCACTGGAATCGGCATTCTATGGTAAGGGTGTTACAACTTCTATATCTTCCTCTATTTGTGAACAGTGTTCTAATCTATTAGAAAGTAAAAAAGTACTCTCCTCCTTTTATAGATACACCAAAAATGGATTAGGTAATAATCTAAAAAAATTCACATTTAACCATATTTCTTGAAACTTCTAATTCCTCTTCATTTAGGTTCAATATTTTATTTCTTTAGTGCTTCATTACTCTTCTCAATTCTTCTCAAAACTTCATGAATCTTCTCAAAACATCATCTCGCTTAAAACTATCTAACCATTATTCTCTCAAATTCTGATTGTCATTTCAATTTCTTAATTATAATGTAGACATATGTATAACATTGGATTCTTTATAATGTTTCTCTATACTAATTAGAAGATAAAAAACTATGAAACCATTCTTCCAAAAACAATATTACTACTTTGTTAGACTTTGGTTGCCTTTATTTTTTCATGAAAATAGTTTCAACTTCTAAATATTCCTAAAATTCCTTAGAAACACTTTATCACCTACTTCAAGATCCCTTGAAAATAATTTTTCAATATTTTTTATTGCTTCAAAACATTTCTCCTTCTCTTATTCTCCTCAAACTAATGATCATGTGTCCGATGAAGTACAATGTTCGATGACTTTTATCAATGTTTATGCCCGATTGATTCGTTTCTACATCATTCTGATGGATTGATGTCACCTTCTGTCTAATTAATTGGAACCACATATTGTCTGGTGACTCATGACCCATTTGATAATATGTCAGAGTTATTATTTCCTTCTTGGCTGAATTGAAAAAATAATTCAACCTGAAGAAAATGGTGGACTACTTTATTTATCTTCATCTGATTTATTGGTATATGAATTACTTACATGAATTGGTCCCAAAAAACTCCATTTCATTTCCTTTTCATTGGTCCCAACAACAAACAACAAAAAAAATTCTACCTTAGATTGATTTGTGGCACACCGCGTCCGACGGATTAGTATCAGTAGCAGCTTCTTTCCTTTTCTAGTTATGGTAAACACTAACTTATTACTTCAAAGATTTGTATATTGTGTATTATAGGTCTAACTAAAAACCTTAATTTTTATCTTCTCACATTTCAAAAAAAATATCATATCCTTCATAAAATTTTGTATCTGGTGATCTCCCATTGATAAACTGACACTGGAAATCTTTTTTTTCACAAAATTTTTCTTCTACAAACTCTTTCTTATAATCATGACTTACTCATGAATTTTAGAAAATTTAGGATTAGAATATAATCATATTAATTAAATTAGAAAGTATAATAACTTCCCATACTTGCATAAAATTCATTATTTCTAACCAAAATCCAATCTAATTGGTATCACTTGTTCTCCCCCTTTATTTTATAAGGATTTCAGCACAAGTTTCTCAAAAAACATATGATTTTTGAGAAATTACCAAAGAGAAAAGCATCATCAGGATTACATTGGAGTAATTCATAAAATATTACACTTCTTCATTATGATTAAAACTTTGATTCCAGACTCAAGGTGAGTACGATGCTTCTTTTCTTCCAAAAAAACATTTTCCCAATCTGATGGGCTTTCTTAAGATTTTTGGGTCCTATCTTCTGATTATAATTCATCCTTTTTCTTTCTCATTCCGAATGTCAGGATCTGATGACCATATGTTGATGGATTGGTTCCAGTGGCTCATTCTAATGTTTTAGGTCTTCTTGAAAACTTTTCAAACATCTTTCCGTCATCCATATTTCCAATAGCTTCTCACCAATTAATTTGATTACTCACTTTCCTCTTCTTCAAAAACATATTTCTCATATTGATCTATTGATAAAAAAATATATCCAAAAAAACTTGGTCCCAATAATATCCCCTTGTATGATTTTTTTCAATACCCATTAATACAATACTCACTTAAAAAACGTCTACATGATCCCCGTACATTTTTTTTGGGTCCGATATTCTCCCCCTACCATATCTTCTCCCCCTTATTGATAATAAAATTAAAAAGGGAAACTCATGATGATTTTTATTAATCTAAAAATTTTTAAAATCTTATTTCATAGAATATAAGTATCACATGAGTTTCTTAACAAAGATCATTTAATTAAACAACTCTAAATCTATGTGGGCTAACCTGATGTAGAAAAAAGAGTGTATAATCAAGGTCATCAATGTTGTCCATAGCACAAATTTCATGTATTGACTTTTTATGCTTCCTTCATCCTTCTCATATGTAGGTAAATATGATAATATTTTTTAAATATTAAATTAGCATGCACCCCTATCAACAAACACATTAGAAAATTTTAAGTGTAAAAGAAAAACTTTCTCAAAAAATTATTTTTTGTAACCTCATTACCTTCTTTTGAAAGAGAAGTAAGAATATCATAAAATAAATTCCTTATTTTAACTTCTTCAATTCCCTTAAAGTTAATACAAATGCATATTTATTTTTTGGAATAAATAGGAGCCCCATTTGTTTCTCATAAGTAATAATTGGACAAATATTCCTCTCTCAGACTTGAATTTATCTTCTTTTTCTTGTATTTTTCTTTGGATATATTTTCTTCCTTCTGTCCATCCTTCTCAGGTTTTGTAACAACATTCTTCATGTTTTTAGATTCTTATTATTAGGATGTCAAATTCTCTTCACCTATAGTAACATTTTTGTTATAGTGAGTTTGTATCAACTTGTGCATGTCTTCCTTTTGTTCAGGAGAAATAGTCAAACAACTTTTGGTAGCATACTCTTCTTACTAACATCTCTTAAAAATTTTCTGAATCTTCAAACCATAATCGATTGATATCTTTTTACCAACATTTACTATATATATAGAAAAATATTTCTAGAAATTTTCTTTTTCTAATATTTTTAATTATTATATCTTTCTCTCTATATCAAATTTTTAAAGATATATAATTAATAACTCTTTCTTTATAGACTCAGCATGTTTATTTATTAAAAAATTCAAATCACCCATATCATATTTCTTCCTTTCGGAGGATTGAATCCCCCTTAAAATTTTCCTTCTATAACTCAAGGAATAATTTTATTAGTTAAACTAACACATATTATCCATATTTCCATGATAGAGCTAATATTTACACTATTTTTCATATCTAATTTAAGGATTTAAACCCCACTAATTTTACATTTTATGTAATTTGCATCATTTTTTGGAATTCATGAATGTTTTGAGATAAATAGTTAAAATTCCATAATTCTGAACTTTTAATTGCTTTGAATTGTTTAATGTTTTCCAGGATTATAGGTAAAGGACACTTTGTGCCATAAATGAACCAAAGAAGTGTAACAACGGATTTTGGAGAAAAGAAGAGGAGCTAGAAAACCAAAGCAGAATGCATACATGATGTGTACTGTTAGTACCTTTCATAACCTATTCAAATAGATTTTTTCACATAATAAATTTCGTCACTTCAGAACACAATGTGAATAGAAGCTACACATCATTAGACTCAAGTACATGACATGACTGGAGTCAAAGATAAACCGACATTCGCGCAAGAAATTTGCACAGATCCAAAATATGCAGAGAGGGGTACACATCATGAACCCCCAATACACATCGTGTACTAGTCGACACACATAAAAAATTGGTGACATTGGCTATGGGTTTCGATAGGGTTTTCCTATAAAATTCACCAATTGACCTCCCTTTTTGGAGCAGTCTGTAAGGGACATAGAGCAGTGCACACCACCGAACGCCCTCCAGGAAATCCGAAGCCTCCCTTTTCCAAGGTGGAGATCATGATCATGATAGATATGTTGTTCATAGAAGAGGTAATGGAGATGATTCCATTTTCCCAATAAATTCATGGATAAGCACCAAGTGGTTGTGGAATACAACACTCTATGCACACTCTTTTTCGTGTTTTGATCCTAATTTTTAATTTCTCTTTGAATATCTTTTGAACTTGTATTTATTGAATGAATGTGGTTGATTTATTTCATAAAATATATGTTCAATGAATTTGTCTAGATAGTCGTTCAACCTATAAAGTAGCATTATTTACTTCACTATTTAAACTTTAATGGCAAGGTATTACCATTGAGCATAGTGGTTCTAATTAGGTTTGATTTCTTGGAGGTCTCTAAGTAACCAAACCACTTCTATAGGTGGAACAAAAATCATATTAATGGTTTTGATATGATGTCCAAAAAAATTTGAGTGTTCACCTAGGTATCCTTAGGGGTGTATTTAAGAATTAAAACTGCTTACTATTTTTATACAAGGAAGAGGGGAGTGTCCAAGAGGGTGAATTTTTTCCACGACTGCAGTTTTAAATCTGATTTTCAAAAACCCATTATATTCTGTCAATTTTCTACTTTGTTCTTAATTTTTTTTTCATTGTATTATTTAATTAAAATTATATATTCAAGTTGTTAATCAAACCCCCAATTTCAAATTTTTTTTCAAAAATAACTCAAACAATATTGACAGTATTTCAACTCAGACTACAACCTCCTCAAGAGACAACCCATGTTGTCACCATTGTGATGCATTAAAAAGGAGAAAATATTGATTGAGGTTTTCACGACACACAAACCCTCATTATCATCCCAAAACCAAAAAAAATCCAATAGTACCCATATAAATAATACATTACTCAGTAACTTCTATACTATCCAAAATTATTAACATGTTTTTCAATAACTCCCTTATATTTCTCATCAGAACTCTATTGAGTCCCAAAAAAAATTCATCATCATGAATCTTATTATTCATTTAGAATTTTTTCCCAACCTTATCGGAATTAGTAGTGGTAAAAACCTTTTTAAAGTTATAATTTTTATAAAATTATTAAATTCTAAATTTTTTTTTGGCCACATACCTGACTTTCTTAGATTTATTCTTCATAAGAACATATTCAATTTTATTTCCAACCATTAAAGGTAAATTTTTATCCCTCTCGGGTTCACCCTTTCAAGAACTTTCACCAACTTTAGATATATAATTTCTTAAGCTTGTAACTTCTTACTCAACTTTTGAAAAAAAATTATTGGAAAAATTTCAACTATTTTTATTTTTCCTTCAACTTTACTTCAATATGTTCATTCAAATTATTTTCCTTCTCAAGATACATTTTCATAAAATCAACCTCTTCAAGTAACATAACTTTCTTTTCAGGAGAATATTATTGAATGTTTTTTGTAGGAATTTACTTCTTAAACTTCGTGATTTTCATTTCAATTCTTGAAATCTTCCCTAGAAATGTTTTCAATTATTATTTCAGATTAAGTTTTAATTGAGTCGCATTTTCTTCAAAACCACTTCACTAAAAACTAGAAAAAACTCTAACCCTAATTATTGAAATAAACGTGTTTTATTCATCAACTTTATTTTTTACATCACTATAATCATATTTGGACAAAAATATTCTCATTTTGGATTTGTAAAACTTATTATCCTTTCCTCTGGATTAATATTTATCAACATTTTTCTTCAAATATCTTCTTAACCTTATTTCTTATTTATCACTTTATTCTTTATCACTTTCTTCCTTATCATCTCTTTGAGGATAATTTGTAACAAAGTGACCAATGGCTCCACATAAAAGAAATTTTAAGGTGATTTTACCTTTATACTTTCCTACACCTCTTCTCACATTTTTAGAAAAAAAGGATAAAATTCATCAAAATTTTTACATACATCATTTTAAGATTTAGAGTCAACAAATTATTCTTATTATTCATGAATATTCTTATACTTTTCTTTCTTGATAGATCTAAAGGAAACTTATGGAACAACTTTTGTTTTTCCTTTCAAAACTTTTCCCCTTATCATTTCGGAAGTAATGACAATTCAATGAAGGTCATACAAAGAAAAATTTTTAGGGTCTTTATCTTCCAAAGATGAAACTTTAGCATCAAACTTATCAGGATGAATTTTCAAGATCTTTTAAAAATAGTTTAATATTCAATTTTCTCACTAATTCATATACTGGTGCTAAAACATTCATTCACCGTCATAAATAGGTCACAAATTGATTCATACTTACCCATTTTTAGATCTTCATACTTCAGCCTCCAGATTTGTAAATTTTCATTATTTGCTTTTGTATTGCCTTAAAAAATATTCTTCATATTACCCCAGATACATTTGGCAGTTAAAACTCCCTTCACTATAATAAACTCACTTTCATATAGTGATTAGAGTAATGAATTTGTATCCCTACCATCATTCTCAGGCTTCTACTTATTAGCAGCTGTAAGTGGAGTATTCTCAATATGAGGGGAGAAACTATCTATATAAGCTTTGAAACATCATATACAAGAGACATAATATATGGAAATATTCCATCTTTCCAAATATTATAATTACTATCATTTAATATTGGAATGCCCTTACAGTTCACACAACTCATATCTTTCATAATAACTTCTTCTTCAAACACTTCAGCAAAGAGAATATAAAAGAGAACCTTGCTCTAATACCAATTGATATTTCCCATCTGGGATCAATGTATCACTGAGAGGGGGCTAATTAGTGATACTCTATTTTTTTAAGTTTCCTTTATTCTGACACAACATTTTCCTCCTATTAAAGAATTATAACTTTTATGAAAAACCAAACATTCACACATCCACTGGAACACAAGTATTTACAAGGTTCACAACTAAAGAAGAGTATTTATCTCATTGTAATGGTTTAGAAACAATCCAATACCACACAATCCACTAGAAAAAAAAATTATTTTGTTTGGATATAACAAGTAGGATGTACCTTTAAACTTGTGTAGCACTATGTTCAATACAACAGTGATTGTGCATCAAGTAGCATGAAATGATGTGATATAAGTTTGTGTTATAAGTTACAACACTTTAACCAATTTCTTCAAAAAATATTACTATGTTGACTTATCAATGTTCATAAATATAATCTTCCAAAAAAATCTCTACTTTCTTACCTAGTAGCTCATTATAACTTATCTAGACTTCGTGATGGCATACAGATTGATACCATAGTCCAATTCCTCAGTCCAATTACTTAGTCCAAAAATAAAATTCTACTAGAATACCAATGAAATAATTATGAAATGATTATTACTCATTCCATAAATCTCAATATGATTTCCCAGCCTGATTATTCAATCTGATCTGATAATTACTAAATACGATATTCCTTCTTCTTCTTCTTTTATTTGGAAAACTTTGTCAGATAAGATGTGTCCAAAAAAATCCTTCTCAATAAGTCTTTAGAACTTATCTCCCTTCTTCTTCATGTTAATAGTTTTATGATCCATTAGAAAGAACAAAGTACTCTCCTCCTTTCATAGGTGCACCAAAAATAGTTTAGGTGAAAATCAGAAAAGTTTTTTAGTTAACCAAATATCTTAAAACTTCAAATTACTCTTCATTTTAGATCAATATTTGACTTATTCAGTGCTTATTTATTATTCTTGATTCTTCTCAAAACTTATTTAATCCTCTCACACCTTCAAATCACTTTAAACTCTATAAAAATTCTTCAGTCTAATTTTGATTTTAATCCTGATTTTTTAATTATGATTAAGACATATGTACAATATCATAATTTTCATAATGTTTATTTTCACCAATCAAAATACAAACAACCTATGAAAAAATTATTATATAAACATTGTTTCTACTTTATTAGACTTTTAAATCCTTTATTTTTTCATAAACATAGTAACAACTATTAATTATTCATGAACTTCCTCAGTAACACTTCATCACCAGCTTCAAATTCCATTGACAATACTCTGTCAAAATTTTTATAGCTACTTCAAAACATTTATCCCTCTGTTATTTTCCTCAAATTGATGATCCTTTGTATGATGAATTCCAGTGTTAGATGAATTCAATTAGTGTTTGTACCTAATTGGTCAATATCAACTTTATTCTAATGGATCGATGTCACCTTCAGTTTTATGAATTGATATCACATATTTTCTGATGACTCTTGACCCATTTGATAATATATCATAGTTATTTATTTGTTCTTGAAATAATTGTAAAAACAATTAAACCCAATGAAAATGGTTGACTATATTGTTTACATTTATCTAGTTGATAGGTCTCTGACTTCCTTACTGAAATAGTCCCAAAAATCTCCACTTCATTTCTTTTTCATTAGTCCTAAAAAATCCCATCAAAAATGATTCTTCCTCTTATTGATTGGTGGTACACCACATTTGATGGACCAGTATCAGCAGCAAATTCTTTCCTTTTATGATTATAATACACACTAACTTCTTTCTCTGAAGATTTGTATCTTTTGGCTTGTTGGTCTGATAGAAAACCAACATATTCATATTATCATGTTTCAAAAAAACATCATAGAGTTCAAAAAAAAATCTTGGTGTTCTGACATTGATAAACGGAGACTGGAAAAATTTATCTTCACAAAATTTATTCTTTTACAAACTCCTACTTGTAATCATGAATTTCTCATGACTTTGAGAAAATTTAGGAATGGAATAGAATCATCTGAATTACATTGGAAAGTATTATAACTATTAATACTTCCAACAACTTCTTTCTTTCTATCCAAACTCCAATTAAATTGGCAGTACTTGTTCTCTCCATTTCCTTCATAAGTATTGCATCACAAGTTTCAGAAAAAAAAAATTATTCTTTTTGAGAACTTACCAAATTGAAAAACATCATCTAGTTTACAAATGAGTAATTAAGACTTCAATACACTTCTTCATTATGAACAAAACTCTTATTCTGGACCTAAGGTGAGTCTGATTCTCTTTCTCTTCCTACAAAACTTCTTCTCAATCCGATGGGATTTCTTAAACTTTTTAGGTCTGATCTTCTTATTATAATTCTTAATTTTTCTTTCTCATTCTAAATTTCAGGATCATATTAACTTATGTCGATGTACTGGTTCTTATGACTCATTCTATGGTCTAAATATTCTTGACAACATTATAAACATCCTTCTTTTGTCTGAATTTCTAGCAGCTTCTTGCCAAATAATTTTTTTACTCACCTTACTCCTCATCAACAATATATTTCTCATATCGATCTATTGGAAAAAAATACAACCAAAACACAAATAATTCCCAACACAAGATTATTCAACATATTGACATCAATGAATAATCCTTATTCATTGATAATATAATTGAAAAAATCACTGAAAATAAATAAAACTTATACAAAGTGATCTCAATGCTTACTCTTTAAAAAATATTAATACATGATGTGTAAGGGTCCTTTAGTTAGAAAAGTTTTTGAAGATCAAGAAAATAATTCAATAAAAAAACCTGATATTGAAGAAGTTATTAATAATTTTATAAAACATCACAACAAACCAAATAGTTTTTTAAATTAAAGTAGAGAATAAGATGAATAGATATTTACACCAAGAAGAAGAACAACATGCCCTGAAGTGGTTTGAGGGAGAGATACCAACTATAGTGGGTTCTGTGAATTTTAAGATAGTTTCATGATAATAAGAATTCCACATCATAGTACATATATAGAAAATGTTTCAAGACAGTCACATGTTATATTATATTATTCCATAAAGTTAAGATTCATTACATAAAGAAAGACATATCATGATTTGGAATGCAACATTGTGATGATATTTATGCATGATAGTTTGAAGAGAATAAATGATCATGGATTTTATAGAGAAGAAGAATCATGATCATTTTGGTTATCATGTGGGATTTAAAGACTACATTTTATAGATTGGTTTGAATGATATTTGAATAAGAATAAAAATCTAGAGATATTTTTTACCAATATTAATGATATGAACATGCTACCTCAAACCAATAGAGATATCCATATTCAAGTATAGAAATATACACACTATGTGGGATATAAAAAGCCATATAAAAAAATAGGGAAGTGGTTCATTATTGAGTATCTAATACTGAAATCTTAAAGAACCACTAGAGTATTGAATAGAGTTAATCTAATGTCATTTAATAATAAAAGAACATATGCATTAAACAATAAGGGAGAATAAGAAGCCTTATGATGTCTTCTTATCATAGAGGAAGAGTAGAGAGAAGGCTAAAATAATTGTTCCCATGTTGAGGAACTTGAAGAAGTGTAAAGTAAGAAAAAATTCATACCCTATGATATCTTTATATAATTAAGAGAATAAGTGAGAAGAAGGTCACTGTTCATGCGACACTATATATCCTTTAGTGGAAGTCAAAATTCTTAAAGAATTTGTTGAGTAAGACCAGTATTCTCGATTCCATGTAAGGTTTGAGTGAATGGATATTTGAATATACAAAGATACATTCACTCTAGTTGAATAACCACTAGATATAGAAGACTCTAATTGAGGAAGAATACTAGATTATTTTATTTAGAAACATCTGGAGTAGATTTTCAATCTTGTTCATTAAATTCTGGAAGGACTTGTTAGAAACTGGTAAGAGACAATATAAATAACATAATCAGGAGATTTAAATTCTTGTTGGGAGAAAAAAGAGGCATTTTGGGAGATATAATTTTGTATTAAATTGTATAATATTGTGGATATATGTATCTCAGACTCAATATGAATACATCAAGGATTAGGTTCCCAAATTGGGACTGAACCATGTAAAAATACTCTGTGTTGCACTTTCTTACTTTCTATCATGTATGTGTTGTGAGTGTGTTAAGGGAAAACATAAGTAGAACCATATATTATATAAACTATATAATAGAGGTTTGGATACTAAGAGTGAATTTAAAAGGGTTAAAAATAATTTAGTAAAAAAGCCACACTAACTCATCCCCCCCCCCACCTTTGGTGACTGGACACATCACTAGAAACTACAGGATGAAGCTTGATTTGACCATCAAATTGATTTTACTTTTTTAATATCTTTTTAGCCAGTATATCAATGTTTCTATATTCGATCAATTTTTTTAGGAAAATTGATTTTACATCATCTATATCTATGTAAAATAATGATCTCGAATGTGAAGATAAACTAAAAATAATAAAAAGTGTTTCAATAATGAGTCAAAAATTGAATATTCTAACTTTTTAAGAAAGGTAATGGGATATTTGAGCCAAAAAAATATTTTAGTGACCTTCTTTTCAAAAAAATAATCATGGATGTCTCAGTTTAAAGGAAAAATGACCAAAAAATAAATATCTTGATTTCCAAATCAATATCCATGAAGACATAGTTATTCAAAGACATTAAATTTTTCAAGATTATATTTATTGGACTTAAACTAAGAAACTGGAAAGCATAGTTCATATATAAACCAAGTGTAATATTCAATTACATTACTTAATGAAATTATATAATAATTTCAACCATACATCATGTATGTACAAGACATATTTGGTGACAGAAATTTTGGATTTCAAGTAATAGCAGGACATCTTGGTTTTCATGAAAATATTTGGCCTCGAATTTAGACTAAATTATTGTGTAAGTTATTAACACACTAGGAATAATACACAAATATGTTTGAATCTGATTATCTAAATTAACATTATCGCTCGTTTATTTTTTTATTTGTTTCCTATATCATCTGAACAATTGATTATTATGACTGAAACTCATTTTTTGATTACTTCTATGTATGATGTGATAGTTAAATATTTCTGCATTCAAGGAAGTATGAAATGTTTATAACTTTTTTATATTCTTATGGAGAATCAATATCATCAAGTTATTTAAATCACACATATACATGGTAGCCACTCTCTGAAAGTAGAGTTACAAGAGTAGAATCTTATGACTAATTTTCATCTAAAATTGTTTAAAAAAATATGAATGTGCATTTAGATGGAGAACTCCATACATTAATCGAATAAAAAAGTATTGTTAACATTATCACTCTAATTTTAATTTTTAAAATCTTATTATAGATGATTATAGTATTGATATAAATTAATTTATCATCTACTATTACTTATATATCCTCATATTATTTATAATTTTATTTATATTTACATTTAAATTTTAAAATATAATTATAATAAATTTTATAATAATAATAATAAATGTTTGAGTGAAGATACCTAAATTTTTTTACCCTTTTATTAAAAAGACATGGGTTGGGGTAATACAATGCAGAAACTAACCCCAAACCAGATGGGGAAAACAAAAACATTATTCCATAACAATGTTAATAGATATTCAAAATAAAACATCTCATTAACATATTCTTTAGTCCCAAATTCATCATTAGAATTTGAATAAAATGAACACCTTTTTGATATTATGACTTTTTTCTCTACATTAGAGAGTAATAATTTTTATGAATTCATTTCCTTGGAGGTACTGTTTAAAAAAATCATTTTGTAATAAAAAGATAAAAAAATTAATGTTAATACTATTGTTTATGTTTTTTATATTTAATAATTTAAATATAATAACAATAATAATAATATAAAATAAAAAAATAACAACAATAAGAATAATAATAATAATAATTAGATTTGAATGTTAAAAATCATCCATTAATAAAAATGATAAAAATTTATGAATATAAATATTATTTATTTTTTATATATGAATAAGTTTAAATATAATAACTTTATCATTATTATTATTATTATATAACATAAAAACAAAATAAAGAAAATAATTGATAATTGGGTGGGGAAAATTAATAAGTGTAAAGAGTAAAAAAATGATTCTACAATCTTTGATCAAAGAAAAAAATGAAGTTATATAATATAAAATTGTTTACCAATCATGTAGGATTGGTTAACATATATAGGGTGTAGGTTTAACATATACATGGGGTGATTTTATCCCCCATGATTATTTTAAGTCATTTTTCTACTCCCAAATCCCCCTCTATTCTCATACACTGCCTCCAATAGTAGCAAGCTCTCTCCTTAGTCTCTACAAGTTGAACGACCCCCCTCTCCTATATCTTTTGATAAAACAACTCCAAATACAAGTTATAGTTTCACATATATTTTATTTCCCCTATTTTTATTTCAATTCTAATCATTTGTTTTGAATCAAATCCATGAAGGATTTTAAGTTGATCTAAATTATGAATTTTTAGGTAAATTTTTGTTTTTAAGATTATCTTTTATCATATTATCATAGTTCTTGGAAAAAAACTTAGGTGGACTAGAGTAATCATTATAATAATATTAAATGGTCTTGGATCCACTTTTATTCCTTTTGGTTCTTATATAAAAAATGTTTTTTTGGTCTAATTCCATTTTGAATCTTTTTAGGGTACTAGAATGACAATATAAGGTGTGTATTGATAAATATGATCTTTGAAAACAAATTCATAACCTTGCAGTTTTATTAAATATATTATTATCTTTTTTTAGTGTTGGGTAGAGTAATTAATGAATTTCTATAATTTAATTGATGAATTTTAAGATTTAATTTAGTAATTTCTTACACTGTGATTCCTATAGTTAATTATTTGAGTTTCATTGAAATAACTCATAAAGAATACCCTTATAACTTATTAGAAACCACCTTAAAGAATTTAGGTTGTATATAGGTAAGGATGTTCATTTTGTATTAACTATTATGGGAGAAAGGTTCTAGAAAAAGGTCTTATAAGAATTCATACATGTGATGTTTTGAGATTCCTAGTTACCACTTAGTTCATTTATTAGTGACATAAGTCCATAGACTATAAGTTGAGACCTACTTATCTCTTGTAAGAATGTCTCTCATAATAAATACCACATATAAAATATAATTTGATTTTATTCAAACATCTCTCAAAATATGAATTATAATTTGAAGGTATCTATAAAAAATCATGGAAGGATTGAGTTCTTTTCTTAAAGATCAAGTGGATGTAGACTGAGTTAATTTTATATAGGTTTGGTGTGGGTTAGGTGAATGTTTTTTATATGGGATGTGATTTTTATTTTTATTTTTTATCTTAATTTTTATATGATTATTGGATTTTTTTATTTCATATTGGGTTACATGTATGCATCACATATAAATTCATATAAATTCAATGTTTATCCTTGTACAATAGATCATTCGGATCATTAGAATATATATTATTGATTATTTTGTATTGAACCACTATATGTATACCTCATTTGTATGTGTATATGTTATTCAACATGACATGGGTAATGAGAAAACTTCCTTTTTAAATAATCAGACAGATATAGTTTTAAGTTTCAAAAATAATTAATAAATGATGGTTTGGGGTCGTGTTTAGATATCATGTGTTAGGTCTATTTATCTATTATATATGTCATTAAATTACATGTAATTGTGTTTTTTTCATTGTGTATTCTTTTTTAAACACTAATAACTTTCACTCTCAATAAAAGAATCTTTTTGTATTAACAGGTACTTGATAATAGTTCTATGTATGGATATTTCATGTAGGATTTTTAATAAAATCTAAGCATAGGTGAAAATAATTGTTCTATAGAGGAATAATTACCCTAAAGATAACATATGAATTATTATGGATTATTATCATCCACCAACCACCACGATAACATGTCAAAGGTTTTACATCATATGAATTTGGGAATCAGTGCATTTTCTTAACTAAAACAATACAATGTTTTTTTTTATTCTTCTATTATAACTATAGGTTTTTTAATGAGAGTTATAGATAGACTCAATTTCCTATAATCATATACACTACCTGACCTACTTAGGCCCCTCACGGGCTTGTGGTTTAGCTGAGTGTTCCTCCCCAATCCCACTTTAAATAGACTATGGGCTACAGACTAATGCCATGAAGGAATATGTCATGCATGATATACCTTAATCAAATAAATATTTACATAGCCAAATGTATCCAAAAATAACATAACTAATGAAAATGTGTAAATAATACCAAATTATAAAGTATCATTCAAGTGACAGATGTTAATATACATAATGGTATAATAAATGAAAACTCTATAAATAAGGGAAAACACACAATCCCAAGATCCCAAAAGTAATGATAAACCTAGAACAACTAGAATTGGGAATTTCCATATCACACCAACTCCCAAAATTGAATGTTGATAATCAAGACATGGTCCTAAGGAGATAAGTATTGACTAGAAATAAATGATGTCAAATAATGACTCCCAATAATTTGTGAGAATAATAAAACTTAATTAATGGTGTTACAACGCCCATCCCTCTAAAGTTACTCCTCCTGGGTTGAAAATGAAGGAAGAGAGATAATGACCCTTGATTAATACCTCCAGTAAGCCCTGTGATTGAGACTAGCACCAAGGGTATAAATAAAGTCACACATAAGGAAGGAATTACACTCAATAGAAAATTAGGATCATGATGTAGGACATAAAACACCAAAAAAGTCTATCACATAAAATAAAATAAGTAGCATCCCATCCCATGGTGCATAAACGATATCCAATGAATATAATTCCAAAATAATCATACCTAAATAATCTTAAGGTAGCAGCTAAAAAACTCTAAGATCCAAGCTAGAAATGTATATTTTAGTCTCAAACTCCCACATGATAACCTAAAAAATAGCTTCTATAAATATAAAGGTGATCATAAAATGTATACTAAGTAGGATCATACCCAATATCTCTCATGAAAATCTGAGAAGAGTGTCTTAATTCCCTAATGAAAAAATAATAGAATCAATAAGAACTTATGGGGTCGGCTAATTCCCAGACTCACTAAGGTTTAATCACCAAATAACATATCCAAGTATAATAATATGAGAAGAATCATATTGAAGATTTTACCCCACACCACTTCCCCACCAATTTTCCACTCTCGCACCCCAACACCGTATGTGGAATTCTCATCCCTCTTGTATCCATCAGCCTCGTCATAATGGGAAAGCACCAACTCTCAACCCATGCTACAACCATCATATCATTATCATACCATAACCACTTTAATATAACAAAATAGTATGGTATCATGAACATAAATGAAATCAAACTTGTTCCCTCCTCCTAACATGCACAACCCCAACCATGAATTACCACATCCACTCATTAATCATCACCACAGGTGCACTATATCTGCAAACCATCACAGTGCATGTGTAACAACCTTTCTTGGGATCTATACTTGGGGATAGCGGGTAGCCAACCATCCACCCACTAAAACTTGTATATTTCGGGAAGACACCTAGAACCAAAAACCTTGGGGTTTCAGTGTAAAAAAATAGTTGGGGTATCTATAGAAATCAAAAGGAAAAATACAATGTATAATAATTATAAACATGTTCAACCTATGGGTTTATTATAGGATCAAAAATGTATCTCATAATATCACCATCATTTCTCATATCCTCTTCCACTACACTCTACCAATACTAATGAAACACGCCACAAAAATAATCCATATTTAATTTCCCCCTTATTAAGTTCACCAATTTCTCGATTTACTAGTTTCCAACAAACTTATGTTTATTAATCCATTCATTTAATATTTAAGTAAAACCACTCTAATAATGGATTCAAATTAAATATCTTCATTAGTATTCCATCCCATCTCTATATAAAAACTATATCATTATAACACATTACATCCTACCCACCTCACACAAACAAACATAACATCTCAATCCAATCCATCACTATAACTAAACCATCTCACTACAACAACCACACATCACAACCATCACACATCATCACATATCACATCATCCCACCTCACATCACATGTCAATAAATAATGGCTTCATCTCCCAATACATTCTACCTCAAACCTAGTTACCATGATCACTGGAAAAATCCCAATAGGGTCCACACACATTACACAATGTGACGTAGCAAGCACATCAACACATATAATTTCATTTAAATTTTTTTTCCACCATAATTTATGTTAAATGGGATTCATAACATGATATATTATTTATCAAGGGTATTATTACACAATTATAGATTTCCATGGGTGACCTATTTATTATCCAAATGTAAGTGCTTTATCCTTTTATGTGTGGTGAGTTCAAAAAATCAAAACAACAAGGGTTTCAAAAATCAAAACAATTTCAATAAAAACAAGACACAAAAATAAAAATGGTTTTTATAAAATAAAAAAACATAGATAATACTTTAAGAAATATCAAAAAACAAGTAAAATAATTATATGAACTCACACCCCCTTAAATTTCATATTAATCCAATTATTTACCAGATTATTTCAACCCATACTATCCACCCAAAGGAAGATATGGGAATTTGATTTCCAAAGATTTATATAAAAGAAAGACAGATCGAGGATACCCTAACATGACCGGAACTTCTAATAAAACTACACACAAAAATGAATAATAAAGGGTTAAAACTTCACTAATATTGATGGGAAAACCACTGGAACCTATCCATATCAAGCCATCATCAAACAATTCTCTTGAATTATCCCAAAATAGAGGGGTTTTCCACAATGTGAATTTTTTAAAGAGGGATGTTTGGAAGTGGGGAAAGGATATAGAAAGATACCTTGAATCAAGGGCACTCAATTATCTATAATCTAAGATGTTGTGAAACTCAAGAGAGATGATAAATGGGCATCAAGGGTGTCTATATTTTTTCAAGTCTTGGAGGAGGGTAAAGGAATTAAAAAGAAGGGAGGTTAGGCCCTCTGTTTATAGAGGAATCCTAAATAGCCCAACCATACTGTGGAGACATCCTGCTACACCATGGTATCCCTCAGTTAAAGGGGATCTAGATCACCCACATCCATTCCCCCTTTTTCCACATGTTTTAAAGACTAATTTGACTATCCCCACAGCCTCTTCCATTGTGTGGTCTAAGGTCTGTTGGATCCTATGAAAACCTCCATGACCATACACTATAAAAGAACATAAAAATATTGGTTGTTTTTTACAAACTATTACCCTAACCATGATGTGATGAGATTTATATCTTCATATTACATTGGTGGTCCCCAAAAGTTCAATATCTAGAACCATGCCCTTTACTGGGAATTTCTTACTACCCATGTTACACAAGGTGACCACCTATGCAGCATTCCCAACAACACATCCAACTATGACTTTTCACTCCTTATGGTTCATCCTAGCACTAGTTGTCTAACACCATGGCTAGCCTCCAAACTCCCAAGGCCAAAACAGCCATCACCACACCCATTGCCATGTTGTGGTGACCCTCTAAATGGAAAAAAACTCTCCCTGCCTTTGGAACACTACCAAACTCCCCCTGAGTACCACCAAGCCCTGGAAAAATTTAAAGGGAATGTTTTTAGGAATACAGTTCCTCACAAATGGGGTATTAATTATTACACAAAAATTATGAATTTGAACCAAATTTAATTTCAATTATTTTCTCTATAAATTATATCTTTATTAATTATAATTATAGCTAATTGATTTATGGTTTTCAATGTGCACTATTTTTATCACTCAATTTTCATCCCATATACCATTATTTTATTTTTTCAAAACCAATAATTTGGTAGCAAAACCTAGTTTAAATGCCCAAATACCTATGGTTTAAAGAGAATTTTATTAATACACAGCAAGAAAAATAGACATTTTAGTTTCATTACATTACCCGATGGTAACATCCACAAATTATTCCATTTTGGAAATCAATATAAAAGAAATCATGGAGTCCTAGGGAGTGTGGGATGACATATATCCTACTACCATAGTGTTGGATAAACTAATAAATGATACGATAACATGAAAATTTATTTTCCAAGATGTATTTGAATATTTTTTGTGGAAAATTTCTAACAAGAAGATGGTGAATGAGGTTTGGGATAGTCTTAAAACCCTATATCATGGAGTTGATCAGATAAATATAGAAAGGGAATAAACACTAAAGAGAAAGTTTTAAGCTATTTGGATGAGTTATACCGAGTTTATTAATGTGTTTTTCAGGAATATTAGTAGGTTCTATAATAAATTTAGTGAACTTGGAACCTCTATGGAAGATAGTTCAATTTTACAAAAATTATTTGATTCAATTCCTAAAAAATATAAACAGGATATAGAATCACTCAAGAAACTCTTTAATATAGATATTATGCCATTTGAAGAATAAATTGGTTAGTTGAAGGATTATGAACAAGAAATATGAGAAGTTTATGGCCATGGAAACAACATTTTACTCACTCATACAGAGTGGGTTGTGCATTCACAGAATGATAGTGGGGATTCATCAATGCACATAACCAACAAGTTTGAATGGAATAGGGGAGTAAGAGGATATGGTGGATGGTGTGAACATAGAAATGGTGGTTACATTGACACTGGAATTTTATAAAAAGATGGAACCAGTAGTGTTACCATAGAAAAGAGGCACATTTATGTTTTAACTATAAAAAATAAGGAATTATACCTTAGGGTGTTAGAATGAGTGACATGAAGAGGAGATTAATCTCACACATGACTATGATGAACAACCAGTAATAATTTTGAAATATACTTAGGGGAGACACATGGTAGGAAGAAATAACAAGATGGTGTGTAACTATAATATGGTGAGGCATTCACTGATTCGATTGTACAATATCTAGAAAGTAACCTACAATCTATCATGTTATAGAAATACTAGATGATCTATCATGGATTTGGAATATAAGGCTCTTCCATGTCAATTTCAATTCTTAGAAGATAATGCATTAGAATTGAATTACTAATGAAACCCTAATGATTACACATCCAAACTAGAAGTGAGATGGTTATTTTATCACTAAGTAGATAAAAATTCCTTTCTTGACAAAAAACATCAAAGAAAAAAATAGTTTATAACTATTGAATGTTGATTTGTGTGGACCAATAATTCTTCGAATTAGTACCATAGAACAAAACATTATGTACTTTGTGATTAATTTTATTCATATATTTGAATATGAATAAAATTTATCATCCCATAATGATTTTTTTTTCTATGTGACATAGTATGTGATATTGTTTTAAGGGTACTTGTCATGTTGAAAGATCATAAAAGATTATTTCTATGATGAAACCTAGAAATTTCATGATAGTATTCTTAAATATAAGTTCTATAACTGGATGATATCATTTTAGAGAACATAAATGATATAGGATATCAAGTGTGGAGACCCATGGGACATTGATACATATACTCATGGTGCATTTCCTTGGTAATATTATGTGTAAGAGATTATGAGAACATGACATACCAATTAAAAATCCACATATATATATGTCATTGGATATTACTATCTATGGATTTTTTTTGTGATCCTTATAATTTAAAATTATTATTAATACATTTCATGAGTTGTGTACTTTTATTTATTGATGAAAACTTTTATAAAATATACTCTCGGTGAGGTAGGATACATTGGGTGTATCATGACTGATGTTGTGTTAATGAATAATATAATAAAGGATTTATCAATTTTATTCTTTAATGAATTTTGATATCTCTTTGATGGTAATTGATATGAATAATTAATTTCATGGACATGATGGTGTTGTTTACAAGTTTATTTCTAGAAATTAAAAGAAAAGAGACAATGAGAACATATATTGATTACAATAGCATGAAACTTGATTGATTATTGATATTGAGATAAAGGGATTATATTATATAGTGTACATTCATATGAGGTTACGTTTCATTTCAATATTAAATTCTTTCTCAATGGAAGTCTTGGTGTGTCTATAGATGTTAACCTCTAACTTTAGGTAGAGTATATTAAATCCATTGATAAAGGGGCCTAGAAGGTCACACACTAAGTGTATTTGGAACCTCGATTAATTTCTATAGGAATTTAACATGTTGGATAAATATTATTCTTGTATATGGTTTAGTAATTATTAATATTGGTTTGATCACAAATATTTAGTTACTAGTTATTCGAGAGAATATATATTTGAGATGAATATTTGATAAATATTTACTCAATAGGTAATTATTTATTTTATTATTTGAATATACAATATTTATTTACTCTAGATTATTCACAAGGTAAAAAATATTAATTTATTTAGTTACGCAAATATTTAATAAATATTTATTCACTAATTTAGTGAATATAATATAAATATATTTATTATTGAATAATATAGTGGTATTTAATTAATTAATTAATTATTCATTATCCAAGGGGCGATAAATATTGAGGATTGGGGATCGAGTTTTATGGTCTAACAAAAAATGTCGTATTAAATATTATTTGAATGAATTTTTATTTATTTATTCAAGAAAATAATATTTATTTTAGACATGGTGTTCTCAATGTATTAATAAATAATAAGGGAAATTGTACAATTATTTATTTTCTAAACCTAGAAATATATTTACCTAGTTTTGAAATTTTGTGGAAGCCCTAACTTCATTCTATCATTGTACAAAATGAGTTCTAGAGATAATCATATCAAGACAAAGAGAGAACTACCCTAGAATTATATGAATCACACAAAGAAATTATCCTCCTCCCGTGAAGGATTTAGTTGTGATCAACATAAATTATCACAAGTGGTAGATTCATTCACGCTAGCACTTAGATTATTCTATAGAGATGATCAGAGGTTCATGGAGGATGTGTGGATCTCTAATAGATGGAATCTTACCTTGATTAACCTAACATAATAATTATACAAGAACAATTTTCTATTGATTCATGAAAAAATAAAGAGTACAAAAAAAGGAAATTCTTAATTAAATAAATTAATTATAATTTATATGTTAAAAAGATCCTCTCTCAGGGATTCCGGGGTTTCTATTTCATCTAGTTCTGAGAAGAAATATGGATTTAATGAAAAAAAATTATTGGGAATGATCCTGACTATTTCTATTGTGCCTCAAACCCTTCAAGTGGTATCAAATGGGTCACATAATAATTTATAATTATTTATTATTCATTGATCGATTATACAAAATTGTTTTAATTTTTCCTCTTATAGTTTTTTTAATCCATGGCTCAATTAACAAGTTTTAAACATATTAATTATCTTAATTCAAGTTCCATATTATCGTAAATAGGTTTAAAAAATATGAATAATGATCGAATATGTCATGAGGAGGTGATTAATATTCTAACCGGTAGACATAGATATATGGTGTGTGACCAAAAGTACATGTCATGTACCCAAGTTCATTTCACTTAGATATATCATGGGATACACATTATTCTAAGAAGTAATAATTTGTGGTGAATTTATGGCATAACATGTGTTGATAAAGGAATCTTGGAACATTTTCTGTCATACCACACGACATGTAGTTGGCATACACACTATGTGGTCTACATAGTTCAGTAGAAAAATTTATTTTAACTGTGCGGTCAAATACGTGGCATAACACCACATCAGTCTGATAGCCTACATCATTAATGAGATACATGGTGTGTGTCTAGTGTGAATACTATGTGAATAATTTTTTATTATTTTTTAAGAAAATTTTCAATCCATATGAATCATACATAAACACACAAAAAGTAAAATACATGACATGTAACTTTTTCGTATATATTGTGTAACCTGAACGGGATACACAGCGAGTCCTTGGGCATTTATCCCAGATATGTAAAAAGTGATTAACACAGTGTGTATCTCATTAGTACACTATGCATAGTCACCTAGTAAACAAAAAAATAAAATCACATAAATAATAGTTAATTGGGGCATTAAAAACCAAATTACATTATTGACATCTGGTGTGTTGACAATGTAATAAAGGATTGAAAAATTAATAAATACTCAATTATTTACATGGAATTTTCTATAATTACTAGTAAAGATATTTATTTCCCATATTAAAATTATGATGGGTATCTCTAGAAGACTTTATATGGTCATTAAGATAAAGTAAATTACTTAATGAATTAATTGAATTAATTTAAGCATGTTTATCTCAATAATAAAGAATGAATTTAATTGAATTCTAGATAGTTTAATTTTTCATATTTTTTGCATTTTATGTGTATAACCATGATCTTATACAAGACTATGTGTGTGAATAGTATATTTAATTTACTTTTTCATGGTTTTTGTAATAATTTATTAAATTAAATAACGACCTATGAGTCATTAATCTCCTCTCATTATGTAAGGGCCTATGTGCCCATTTTATCTATTATAGAAACTCCCCCAACCAATACTTTGGTTCCCCACACCATCATGTGAGTAAAATTATGTAATGAATAGATCTCTCAAAAAAGTGGATTTCATTCAACTTTAGAGTCTAGGCGAAACTAATCGAGGAGGTACACAAGAGTATAGGTGGAATATTGTAACTCAAATCCATCATGGTTCTTTGAGTTAATTCCCTAGGGTCAATGGTTGGTTTATCATATTCAATATAAATAAACCATTAATTAATCTAATGGTCATTCAACTTTATTTTTTATCAATTGCATGGTTAATTATATATGGATTTTTAAATCATTAAACTAATTAATTAAAAAAATGAAATATGGAATTCAAATAAATATTAAAATATGTATAAACTTTGTCTAGACATATATAATCACTTAAGAAAAATACACTTCATATTAGTAATCATCTAACAAGATAAAATTAGTAGTCTTCATATAAATAAAAAATCCATCAAATAAAATATTAATTAGGTATAGCCTTCCACTACTAGGTTATAAATCAAAGAGTAGTTCAAAGTGTCTATCCAACCTCTAGTGGTTAAATTTTAGTTATCATGTAATATCCATCTTTATTTTTTGGATTTTCTTAACATATATTTCATTAAGGGTTGATCTCCTTTGAGAGACTTAGTGAAACTAGTAATCAAAGTGATAAGGAAATTCTAATCTAGGATTTTGGGATTTGGGAGTCCACTGAATGGATCAAGGTTCTATGAGTTAATTTGGTTGGAAATTTATTCCTACCTAAATACCTTTGAGTATAATTTCATACCTCTGTCTAGGTTATGAGATGGGATACATGGATCCTTTACACTAGGATATCTGTAAAGTAAGATATTCTGAAACCAATGATGTGGGATATTTGTTTTTGATAAACTGTGAGAAATTAATAAATTAAATTAAATTTATTATCTCATTGTAATCCAAATTAAGTACCAAAATTATAATATTATTTATTAAATAAATGAAATCCCACATGAGTTTGACTATATTATTATAATCCATATTAGATAAGGGTAACCTTATCACCAGATAGAATTTCTAGGAATAGTACAGGAATTTATTCTTATACTATTCCATGAATGGAAATTATATTTATTATAAAACTATATTCTTGAGGTTCATAGAAAATACATGAGTGAGGAATAATTGTCTCTCTAAACAAAACATTTAGATGATTCCATAGATATTTAATGTTTCATGTTATCTTCCATGTCTAGTGAGCTCTTAAATTAACATAATTATATGGATGTTTATAGCATCTGGTAACACCTTTAGTATTTTTATCAAGAGAAGGAGTGATAATAAAGAATGCCAGTTTGGCCTTGTATTTTCATGATGATTGGATACATTGAGTTATTGGAAACCTTAGGATTTAATATTCATGATGATATGTGTTCAATTCTCATTATTCCCTCACTACCTAATAGATTCTTCAATTTAATTATTAATAATAATATGAGAAATAGTAATAAGTCTCCCTTATAACTCCATACATTGATTCACCAAGTTGACTAAGACATGGGGCACAAAAATAAAGTGGTCCTTATAGTGAATAAGAAAAGTGAGAACAAGGAAAAGGGGCCCAACGATCATACCATATCAAAGGATCCTAAGAACTTCCCTTCCAAGAAAATAAATATCCAAAGACAAGAAAATGAAAAGGATGTGTTATGTTTTTCAAGTGTCAAGATAGGACACTGGATGAAGAGCAGAACCTGGATAAAGAAGTAAGGGGAAGCTTCAGGTGCATTTGTTATTAAGTGTAACATTTTTATAATAATTTTTGGTACTCATATAAAAATTCAAATTTAGTAACCAAGTAGATTTAAATTTGTTTCTAGAGGATAAGTGGATTTATGGTATCCCAATGGTGTGAGTTTTCTTTCTCTAGAAATTAGAGGCAACCACCTTCTGTTTCCAACTAGGATAGTCTCAGTTTTGAAATATTTTAATTATGTATCAAACATTACCAAAAATATAATTTTTTTTATCCTTTCTATATACTGATGGTTTTATTTTCAAGTTTATAAATAAAATTTGTTTATTTAATAAATAAATATTATGTTATTTTATGTCACATTTAAATAATTATATTTATGTATAAAATTAGGAAAACCAAGTATTGTAAATTGATAATGAATCTATTTTGATTGAATAATTTCACACCTAAATATAGTATAAATTTCTTGGTCATATAAATGAGAATCATTTTAAAACTCTCTATCAAGATAGTCATTTAGAATCTTTTGAGCTAAAACCACTTGATAGATGTCATACTTTTTTACAAGGAAAATCACTAAGCCAAATTTTTTTGGAAAAGGTGAAAGAGCTCTAATTATTCTATAGTTGGTACATATTGATGTGTGTGGACCATTTCTAGTAGAATATATATGTGGATGTTTTTTTTACTTCATTACTTTTACTGATTATTTAAGTAAATATGGATATTTCTACCTAATGAGGTACAAGTCAAAAAAATTGATAAATTCAAATATTCAAGAATAATGTATAGAATCAACTTGGTAAGAATAAAAATAATCTTAGATATGATTAAGGTGGTGAGTATCTTAACCAATAATTCATTTAATTTCTATGGGAGTGTGGGATTATATCCCAAATCACTCATCCTTATAAACTATGGTGGAATTGTGTTTGTAAAAGGAGGAATTGTACATTTCTTGATACAGTAAAGTCAATGATGAGTCATGAAATTATTACATTATCCTTTTGGATAATGAATTAAATAATTTATCACACATTATAAAAAATTTGATAACAAAGGCGGAAAATAGGATAGAATATTAGTTAATGTATAGAAAGAAATTAGTGTTGCAATATATTCGTGCATTGGGTTGTGAGGAATTTGTTAAGGCCAACTATGAAAAAAAACTAGAACCCTAAGGCACAGAGTGTATAATTATAATTTATCCTAATGAAATAAGAGGATAATATCTATATAATCCCTTAAATAAGAAGGTGAATGTCGTAAAGCAAGCCATTTTTCTTAAGGGTGAACACATACTCAATAAGGATAGTGGGATAATTATTTACTTAAATGAATTTGATGCCCAAAATACGCAATATTTGGTATAGAAATAGATTCCATAGGTCCCCATGGAAGATATTGTTACTGAAGCAAAAGTACTACGTAGGAACACCAAAGAATTTATAGAACTATAAAGATATGGTTTTATAGTTATTAAATATAATGACTTGTTATTGGATAAAAATAATAATTCACTTTCCTATAAGGATGTGGTAAAGATCTCAAAATATACAATATGGAAGGAATCATTTAGTTATGAGATGAATTCCATGTATCAAAAATCAATTCTGGGTTCTATTTGATCCACCAGTTGATGTAAATCATTTTGGTTTCAAATTTTTATTCAAGAGAAAACTAGACATAGAAGGTAAAGTAAATGACAATAAATATTGGCTAGTAGATAAAGGTTTTAAAAAGTGTCAATGCATTGACTTTTATGAAAACGTTTCTTTAATTTCCATGTTTAAATCCATTATAATTCTACTTTCCATAGAATATTTCCATGACTATGGGATTTGGTAGATGGATGTTTAAATAAATTTCCTTAACATAAACCTCCATGAATACATATATATGAAAAACCTAAATTATTTTTCACTCCAAGAAATTAAAATAAGATATACAAGTTACAAAGATCTATTTATAGGTTAAAGTAGGTATCTAGGTCATGGAACATTCAGTTTTTTGAAGCCATGATATATTTTTGTTTCATAAAGGATGAATGTGAAACATGTGTTTATAAGTGGTTTAGTGGGAGTGTATTCATAATCCTATTAGTATATATTGATTACATATTACTTTTTATAAATTAAATAATAGTCTTATAGTTAGTTAATTACCAATCAAACAAGTTCTTCTCCATGAAGGACTAAGGTGAACCAGCGTATATCCATGGAATCATGATCATTCATGATAGATCCAAAAGGATATTTAGACTATGATAAAGTAAATTAATTGACCTAATACTAAATAGATTTAGTATGGAACAATCCAAGAGGGTATTTCTTCTAGTGTCACATGGTATATATCTCTTTAATAAAAATTTTCTCCTAAAAAATGGGGTAGATGGGTTGAGCAGGATCTCATAAGCATCTGTGAAAAGATCTATCTTTATGCCATGTTATTTTTTATTATTTATATTTTCTATGATTTAATTGTGGTAGGTAGATATCAATTTGATCGGGGAGAAATTAATTGGTCTACTATTAAGGTTATCCTTAAGTATTTAAGGCATATTAAGGATATGTTCTTAGTATATATAGAAGACAAGAAATAGAACATAATAGGATATACTAATGTCAGTTTCCAAATTGATTGAAATGGTATGAATCTGTAATAAGGATATTAATTTAGTCTCAATGAAAGATTTTTGAGATGGAATGTTTCCAAAAAGACAATTATTGTTGATTCTATAACATAGTTTGAGTATATAGTGGCTTCTGATGTTTCCAAATCAGCTATTTGGATTTAGAACATTGTCCAAGAGCTTGATGTTGTGCCCAATAGTAAAGATCATGACACATTTTATTGTGATAATACTACAATATTGGATCTCATAAAATATCCAATGTTGTATCATCGGAAGAAGAAAATCCTCCTAAAAATCACCTCTTGAGAATTTTTTCTAAAATGGGTGAAGTTTTGTGAGTAGAGTTTCCATGGAAGAAAACATGTAAGACCTAGAAGAATAAAGTTTGTTATCATTTTCCTCCAGTACAAGTGGGAGTCTACTGGATTTGGTTACATAGAACCAACTTCTATGTACTATATGATTACTTATATTCATATATTTAAATATTAATAAATTTTATTATCACATCATTATTGTTCTTCTATGTATCATAGTATGTGATAATGTCCTAAGTGTACTTGCCACACAGAAAGGTCATAGCAGTTCCCTGTTATGATGAGAACCTAGAAGTATCATGACAATATTATTAAATATATATTCTATATCAAGATGATATCATTTTATGGGACACAAATGATACAGGCTATCATGGGTGGATACTCATAGGACTTAGAGACACTTTCTTATAGTGTACTTCCTTAGTAATCTAGAATGTGAAAGATTGTGAGAACATGGACCACCAATAGGAAATCCATATTTATATTTGTTGTTGTATATTCCTATATGTGTACATGTGTAATGATAGTTAGACTTTGATATTATTATTAATACATTTCATGAGTCACATAATTTAATATATTGATAAAAAACCATGACGACATATTCTCGCATAGAGGTAGGATATATTAGGTGTGTCATGAATGATGTTGTATTAATAAATAATGTGAGAATAGATTTATATAATTTTTTATTTAAGCTAAGTTGATATCTGAGGGTATTTTATGGTAATTGAACTTCCTAGTTAATTTCAAGGTCATGAAAGTGTTGGCAAGTTTGTTTCCAAAAAGTCAAAGAAAATAGACATCAAGTTCATAGGTTAATGAAACTAGCATGTACCCTACTTGATTAGAGATATCAAGATAATGGTATTATATTACTTAGTGTACATTTATATGAGGTTACATGTCATTGATTAATTTATTTCTCTATGGGAGCCTTGGTGTGTACCTAGAAACTAACCTTGTACTAGGTAGTGTGGCCTAATGCCACTGAGAAAGGCTTCTAGAGGTCCGAACACTATGTATATTTCAAGTCTCAGTTAAATTCAATATGAATTTAACCTTTTGGAATAATATTATTCTCATATTTTGTTTAATAATTATTCATGTTGGTTTGATCGTAAATATTCAATCACTAGTTATTAAAAAGAATATATAAGTGAGTTAAATATCAAATAAATATTTATTCTCTAGGTAATAAATTCTTTAATTATATGAATATATAATATTTATTTAATTCAAGAATTTAGTACATGTCAATAAAATATTATTATTATTATTATGTTTTAGATTTGCGTTCACTGAGAATTAATAAAATAATAATTACCCGTGGGAAATTATTTATTTTCTAGACCTAGAACTATATTAACCTGGTTGTGACATTTTTTGGAGGTGATAGCCTTATTCAATCATTGTAAAGAATGGGTTATATAAAGAATTATCTCAATCCCTAGAGATATTTCTGCTAGAATACATTGAATAATACAAAGAAATTATCCTCCTCCACCAGAACGAACCCTTCCCCCTTTAAGGATTCATTTATGGTTCACATCAAACCTCTCAAGTGGTAGATTCATCTGCACTAGCACATGGAGTATTCTACTATAGTGATCATAGGTTGGTAGAGAACATGTGGATCACTACTTGAGGGAATCTACCCTTGATTCCTCTAATTTAATGATGGTAAAACATGATGTTCTACTAATTCATTGTTGAAGAGAGAATACAATGAAATTTTATTCTTAATTAAATAGATTAATTATAAATTATATGTAAAAAATATAATCTCTCATAGATTCTGGGTTGCAATTTCATCTCATTCTGAGTAAAAATATGAATGAATTTCTGAAAAAACCATTGTTGGGAATAGGCCTAACAGTTTCCGGTGTACCCCAAAACATTTAATCGTAACATATAATATTTATAATAAAACTTAAATCCTTATTATTGATGATTAAATCCACTTTATGTTTATTTAAATTATAAAATAAAAGAGTTAATCCTAATCTGTGTTCAATAAATTCAAACTTTTTGTGGATAATTCTTCCAAACACAAAGTGAGGAATCTAAGGACAGATCGTGGTGATAAATTTCTTTCAAATTAATTTACAAGATTCTATAAGGAATGAGGAATTGGTATATATCTCATTACATCATACAAACTATATAAAAACAATTTTTTGGAGTGGAGGAATCAAGTATTTATGGTTATAGAAAGGTCACTACTCAAAAGCATGAATTTCGTTGGTAAATGATAGGGTGAGGTAGTAAGGAATATAGTGTATCTGTTAAACCATCTACTAAACATTTATTGGTATAGTGAACTCTATTTGAATTATAAATTAGAAAAAAACCACACATGGATCATCAAAATGATCTAGGAACACAGCTCATGAAAATATTGACAATTGGAGTTGGCCTATTGTGTTCCTTGACATAAATGAAGGTTAAAAATATCATTATTTGGAAGTACCTCAACAAAAAAACGCCATGTAAGTAGGGATATTATTTTCCATAAATATATAGAGTGTATATTAAATATATTTTTATATAGATATTCTCATGATATACCAGAGTTTATCATAATATAATACCTATAACACAAGTTAGCGACATTAACACTGCAAACCATGATGGGAGTGGAAAGTATGACACATGCCTTGAAAATAGGAGGATATGAAGAAACTACCATGATGTATAGGGTTATAGCTAAAGTTACCCCATCTATATAACTACTAGAAAGATCTCAACCCACGTCTCAAGTAAAAAATTATTAAGAAGGAATTTGTTTGATCTTAAACACTCACTGACATTTTTGTTGTGATAGAATAAGTGACACTTCTAGATGATCTACAACTTCTCAAGGTTAATGAATTAGACTCCTACCATAAAGTAACAAATAATAATTCTTAAGATTAATCCACATTGTGGAGTTGGAGTCCATAGAGAATAAAAACACTTGTAATCTCATAAATTATCTCAAGGATGATAAACAATAGCTGGGTATAGATATTAAAGGGGATTCAATAGATGTTACAGCCTAAAAGAATGTTATTGGCTATCAAAAATGAAGGTGTGAAGGATAAATTTTTGGTTATCTATAAAATAATATTTATAACAATCCTGATAACAGAAGAATCACCATAGAACATTGAGATGATGTTTTAATTAATGTGTTAACAAATGTGAAGTGGTGTCTGCTAGAATCCAAGAATATGATGCAATTTTGGTTTTGGGGAAGAATAAAAGATAATAATCAATATAAGGGACTGTGGAGTCAAGTATTGACTAGAAATAAATGGTGTAAAATAATGACACCAAATAATTAGCGGGTGTAATGACACTTAATTAATGGGTTCTTAATTATTGGATAAAAATTATAAATTTGACCCAAAATTAATGTCAATTTTTCCTCTGTAAATTTTATTAATTTTCATTGTAATTATAGACAATTTATTTTGATGGAATAAATATATTATTTATGTTATCTATTTTTTCCTCAATCTATTTTATTCTAATATCCCATTGTGTAAATATTTTTTTAATAAAAACCAACAAATAAAACCACCATCAGTAATCATTGTCATAGAGCGCCACCATGATTCAGCTCCCAAAACATCACATCCTATATAATCAAAACAAAATTATTTTTTCATATATAAATAATAATATCTTTGGGAAGAACACACATATAGGGGTTATTATAAACATATCAATTAGAACACCTAAAAATGGGTGGAATTGGATAAAAGTCAACTCAAAACCCTAGTCAAGGAAAATAAATAGAGAAATGCATATATTATTTAAGGATAGAGAACAATGGATATAAGAGATTCCTAATATTCATATCCCATATGTGCATGTCAGTTGAGGGGGTACCAATCATAAGGGAGGACCCATGCCTCATTAAGCAATTCATGTCGATCAAGGGAGTATAAAATTCATGATGGAGGACTTTCACCCTATCATTGGGGGAGTTCCTAACTCCATAAGTCATATCGAGGACTCATGACTTGTCAAGACCAAGGGAGTAACAACCCCATGCCTAAATTGGAGTACATGAACCTTATCTATTCGGGGGGTATTGAACTCTATATAGTGTGTGGGAAACACATAACCTATTTTTAATACATATCTAGGGGAGTGATGAACCTCATTTTCTCTCTAATTATCTCTGTTGAACCCACTCTTATGTCCTAAAAATATAAAGAATTTAATTATAATGATTATGAATTGATTACCAGAATTTTACTAGGTAGGTTTTCTATAATAACTCAATCACACCTTCTGATTCCAAGAGGCTGTAATAAACATCAAGGGATGAATAAAGAGTCAATAGGTGACGAATTTACCCCTTATAATAATATTAAATTTAATTTAATGGCATGAAGAAATTTTTGAATGACCATTCGGTTCATTGAAATTCCAACCCAAAAATACACCTAGGGCTACCATGAGTACCTATTTATCATATCACACCAATAATAGATGATTAAAAACCCACATTAATATTCATACATAATTAATCCAGGTTCAAATAATCCACAAATTATATAAAAAGTGAAAAAGGTATTCCAAAACATTTTGTACACATAACAACGAATCCAAGAAAGGTCTAAAGGTATAAAAGAAGAAGTCTCCCAAGTAGAGACTCCCATTATGAATCTCTTGGAAATCCCATAGTTGTTTACCCCACATACCCCCACTAAAATTTTCATAATGTTTCTCCCACACTCAAAATTCCATATGGTACTATCCCATATGACCAGATGTTTTTCTATTAATTAGATCATGTATAATAAGTTCTGCACACATCCTGTAGGGGCATGTGCATGGTGTGAATATAATTACTTAGTAAGTGATCACTACTCTACCCCTACTCACCTGTCATAAAAAAAAAGTGTGTGTAAAAAAAATCAAGAGTAAAGGAAATAAAGTAACACCAATGTATTAATTATAAATTTAAAACTGAATAATAATAAATAAAAAGTGTAACCCCCTATACTAAGAGGGCCCTCACCTGAATATTCCAACTCCAAGATATTTCTAGAATCGATGTTAGGATAAATTTAGTTCAATCTTGAATCCCATCACGTATAGGTATTATCACATATAAGATTCAAGTAAAAAGCTCATCCCATGGGAAGAGCTGGGGGTATACTAGAGTTAGGGCCAAAGCCCATCCCATAGAAGAGGCGAGATGGGTATATAATTTCAATATATTATGATCTCATACCATAAAAATTATTTAAATCAAGTTATACCTATTTAAAAAATATATATTGTATCCAAATATCCCTTTTAATATACATACCTACCACCAAGTAGAATATGGAAATTGTATAATAGATCAAATACAAAATACATGAAAATATACTAAGTGGTCAAAGTGAAACACATTAATCATTTTGGATTCCTCATTTTTGTATCTAAGCTCACAATTAATCATTATGTTTTATGCACAAATATAATGAAACTATCATTTCTAAATGAATATAAACATCACCTATGTAAGGCTTGTATAAATGTGAATCCAGATTAAACAAAATAAATATTTTTATCTTATGAAAGGTAAATTATGAATTTTATTTTTCATAAAAAACAATTTTTAAAATTCTATTAGATATATATCAATTATAGTTTAACTTTTAAGGATTATGAAAGGAAATTTGGGTTCACCAACTAAAGTAAATGTAGTAGTTCCCTTGATGTTCAAGAGGAAGGAGTATGGAACAACAAGCAAATTTGAATAACCTAAGACAAGGTGGAAGAATAGTTTTAGTTGTTTCTATCAAAGGGGAGTAAATTCAGAAACCAAAATCATAGGATTTACATAAGTTTACCAAGACTGAGTTTCTATGTTAGCCTAATAAAAAGGAACCTAACTAGTTTAATGAATTCTCAAAGCCCTCGAATTTAAGTAATGTGGATTATACCTTCTACTATAAAGATGGAGAAAGAGGAGGAGTTTTTATAGGGATATGAGGGATTAAATCACTAGAATAGAGTCTCGATGGACACTTATAGCCACTATAAATAAGGAATAATAATGAACTGCTTGGGAAGGTAGAATGGGGGAATTCATGAAGAAGAACCCAGTGGAGGAAAATGAATGGAGAATCCCAAGAGCCCCTTATTTTAGGGTTAAATCAATCATTAAAAATGAAAAAAAAAATCATTTTTAAATGGATCTGGATGAGGTTTCTATCAGGTACCTGATAAAAGGCCACCGAGTAGCCGGTAGTCCTCAAAAAACCACATGCACCCCAAACACCCACACTGAGTACTCGGTCTAGGACCACTGGGTACCTGATGGTCCTTATAGACATTGGTTCCTTTATTATTTATTTATTATTCCTTAATACTCCTCCAAATCATTCACAATATAATTAAACTAAAAATGAAATTTTAAGGATATAATAAAATATAGATACTGAATTGAAAGTTCATTGTATTTATAATATCCCCACCATTAAACTTATCATCCCTAAGAATCTTTAATCAAATTTATTAGGAAACAATCCCAACTACTGTCTCTTTATCTCAAATTCTCACTCCCATGTTTCATCATAGATCTTTCCATTCTACCACATGATTTGAACAAGAGTAATAATGTTCCCTATAGTAATTTATGAATCTAGTCAATTGTATAAATAGGATTTTCCAAATAGGAAACATCAAATTCCAACTCAATTTCATCATATCAAATAATGTGTGACAGGTCAGGGATGTATTTCCTTAATTAAGAAACATGAAAGGTATTATGCATAGTGTTGAACCTCAAGGGAATGGATAACTAGTAGGAAACATTCCTGGATCTTATAAGGATTTCAAAAGTCCAAACATATCTTGGCGTTAATTTTCCTTAATTTTCCATCCATCGATGGCCCAAACTTGGTGAAATTCAAAGGAAGACATGATAAGACAATTTGAATTACAAGTGTTTCCTTCAATTTTTAGCATATTAACTTTTTCAATAATAAGTATATTTAAGAAATTTTTTAATCCAATCATATAAGATTCACCTATCTCTATCGAATAGAGATGATAAAGACAGAACCTCTCATATAATGCCTCATAAGGGTCTATCTAGATAGATGATTTATTATTGTTATTATTATTATAGGAGAATTATAATAGAGAAAGGTGGACCTCTCATGACCCACCAAAATTAATAATTAAATCTCAAAGAATATCTTATAATATATGAATAGTTCACTCGAACTGGTCACCAATTAGAGGATGAAAGGTGGTTCTCAATTTCACATAAGTCCCCAATGGACACTAAATCCCCTTATGAAACTGAGATTCCATCCTCAAATCCTTATTAGAGAATATAATAGAAGATGCACCATGAAGTTTCATGATCTCTCTAACATACAACTTTTTGAGTTCATTAATAAATGAATCTTCCTTAATAGGAAAAAAATTAGTCATATTTGTTATGTGATCCAATATCACCCAAATCATATATTTTCTTTTAGATATCCTTTATAGTTATGAAGTACATTGTGATTTCATCCTACTTATATACAGGTAGAGGGGGTACCTAAAGAGAACCTATAGAATTTTTATTTTCCACTTTAACTTGCTAATAGGTGACACATTTAGCAAAAAACCCAATAATTTCTTTCTCAATGTCAATCCAAAATAATTGGTAATAGATATCATGGTACATTTTCATGATCACATGGTGTAAAAACCTCCTAGAGGAATGTTACACTTTCATAAAGACTTCCTTCATATTTATAGGTACTTCTGTGGATGTATAAAAATGAATGATAGACTTGTCACCAATCATCAAGGATCTCCCCAATATAGAGTATTTCACAGATAATGAAATAATCAAGGCCCAAAATCAAGGATTCCATTACATGCTCTAAGATAGAATGTAAATGATTAATGTTGTAATGTCCCGGATCTGGGTGCCTTCCAAAGGTGCCTCGTACCCAGTTGGTCACATGGCCTTAAGTGCATTTCCCTGAATGCCAGAGGATTTTGAATAGTAGCGAGGGTCTTAGGTGTGATAGTGGGGAAACTATTCCCTCATTAGAAGAGAAACATAGTGGAATAACAATAATAAACAACAGTGGAAATAGTAATACCATAAAAAATAAGTAAATAGTGGAATAATGATAGTAAATAAACAATTAGAGAACATTTATAAATGATGCATGTCACATATGTCTAGGAAAGAAGCCAAACAAGTCACAATTCTAGAAATATAGTACTAAACCAAAGTAAAAAAAGAAACATGTAAACTCTTACAGCATTTCAAGCCTTAGTTTGGTATCGTGCTCTCCATCCCCATCAGTAATCAAGTAACTGATGTATAAGGGTGATTTCCCTTATCTATACCTACAACCATATAATATGTTTGGGTTGAAAATCAAGACCTAAACAGGGTGTGAGATGAATCCCAGTAGGCAACCACCCAAATATCTATTCCTGAATTTCAGTGAATATATATAGCAGGCAATATGAAAAATAAAGCAATAAATAAGGAAGTACTCAAAAGTAAACAATCCTAGTGTTTCCAATTACATTCATTTACATTTATTAATTATTAAAACCATTTAATAATGAAATCCCAGGATCTATCCTAATCTCGTTATCCCCTGTGTAAAATAAAAACAGATATCTCAGAAGACCATATAACAGTCAAGTAAGACCGAGTCCAAGCTTATGCTCTGGCTTGGAAGACTCGTCACAATCAATCAAACATTCACAAGAAACCCTCTGGGAAAGTTCTCACAGTATAACCCCTCTACTTAAACATATCATCAATTCAATAAATATATAAAGACCCTCTGGGGAATCTCACATAGTCTAACCCCTTTGGTCTCACGAACAAAGACTCTCTGAGAAAGCAGTCACCGTCAATTCCCCATGTGGTCTTTTAACGCTAAACTACACACTCTATGAGGAAGAACTCAACATTAATTCCCAATATAGTCTCATAAAGGTATACTATAGACACTCTAAGCAAGAACTCATCATCAATCCCCCTTGTAGTATCACAATATAAACATAACAGACACTCTGGGGAAGCCCTCAACGTCAATTCCCCCTATGGTCTCATTACACCAGGATCTCACAAACCTGTGTAATACAATCATGAACAAACCATATCTAGAATCCCAAGGTAATCTCAACTAATACAAGGATAATCATATACAATTCATAACATAGGCATTTAACGAGTAGAAATTAAGAAATTAATTCCAACCAAACAAGTAAGGAAAGGAAACAAGGTCTGCCTCATAGGCAACCTGGACCAAATGGTCATAAACATTCAACAAGGAAGAATCTCCCATGGGGTTTCCCCTAAACCTGAAACTTATCATAACATATCAACTAAAACCCTTAATCTATCAACCAATCTAAGGAAGAGAATAACAGGGTTCAATACCTTAACACAAAATACCTGAATCATGAGTAATCAGAACTTAGGCATATATAACTCAAATACAATCTCTGAAAGGCAAAAAAACACCAACCATGATGTTGTACGATGATCACTCATGAACGTAGTCCCTTGAATCAGACTAACACATTGTATATCTATAAAAAAATCAAAAACGTTCAACCTTGGATAACTCAAGAAAGAGGAAAAAATATGAAGTGAGGCTCTATAAGAAGTTAGGACTCACCAGTGGGATTCCAACACACCCTCCAAAGTTTGAATCTAACCTTGATGGAGAAATGGTGTCTTTTATTTTTATCGTCACTTATGATTTCTCCTGAATGAAATGAGGTTAGAAGAAGATCATTCTGGATATTATACATGACCCGGGTCCTATTAATCAAATAAAAAGAAAAGTACATAGCTTGTTCATTTAATGTAAACGCCGTGTACATGCCTCAATCGGCCCTCATTTTTTGAGGTCCCCATGACCATGTACTCGGCCATTACACGTCTAGTACATGGCTACCTACGGAAACTGGGTACATGGTGTGTACTCAGGAGTATATGGCGTGTACTTAGAAAATTTCCAAAATATTCATTTTTCCTCAGAAACACCCAAAATCAAGATCCATACCAGAAAAGAAGATCCAAGTTCTTACAAACTTCCCCCCTTTAAGAAATTCATCCATTAATTTCCCTTCCAAGGGTGGAAAAGAATAAAATTCAAACAACTATGGCCAATGTGATCATACATCAGCCTCTCTCTCCCAAGTCTCATCTTGTACTCACCCGTGCTGCTATAGCACCCGTACCATAAGAATAGATTGTCCATGGAGAAACTTCATACTCCGATCTGAAATCCATATAGAGTGCTCCTAAAAGGATGCATCCACCTCCAACTCAACCTCCAAGGGTTGAAAAACATGAGATGTGTCTGAAAGTAACGTCTTAGCTGAGAAACGTAGAAGACGTCGTGCATAGCTCGGTACCTCTAAGGTAACTACAGTCAATAGTCAACTGACCCAACTCTCTCCAAAATGTCAAATGGCCCAACGTACCTCAATGAAAGCTTTCCCTATCTCTTAATCCTCCTGTGTCCCAACCTCAGTGTGACATGCAAGAAAACATGATCTCTGACCTCAAACTCCAGAGGTCATCTCTGTCGATCAGTATAAGATTTCTGGAAAGACTGTGTAGTATTCATCCTCTTCCAAATAAACTCCAGCTGCTCAGTAGTCTCCTAGATGAGACAAGGTCCCAGTATGGTTTCCTCTCCTACCTCCATCCAATATAGGGGTGATCGGCATGGCCTACCATACAAAGCCTCATATGGTTCTATATGAATCATCACCTGAAAATTGTTATTGTAGGCAGACTCTACTAGGGTTATATGTCTCTCCTAAGAACCCACGAAATCTATGATGCATACCTAAAGCATGTCCTCCAAAACTGAAATCGTGCTCTCAGACTGGTCATCTATCTGGGGATGGTAAGTTGTACTCAGAAGTACTTATGTACCCAAATCCATCTGTAGTCACGACCAGACATGAGAAGTAAAAAGGTGACCCTGTCTAAAACTATAGAGTGTGGAACCCCATGAAACCATACAATATGTCAGATGTACAACCTTATAAGCTCATCAACACTGAAGGTCTCCTTGATCAGCAAAAATTGTGCTACCTACGTAAGTCTGTCAATGACAATAGAAATTGTATCATTCCCTCGAGGCAACCTTAGTAAACCTGTCAAAACATCCATCGCGACATCATTCCACTTCCACTCAAAAACAGGTAACTGCTATAAAATCCATTCTAGTCGCTAATGCACCACCTTCACCTACTAATAGGTGGAACACCTCACAAAAAAACCAGCAACATCTCTCTTCATACCTGGCCACCAATACTGACGATGTAGATCTCGATACATCTTGGTGACACCAGAATGAACTGCCCAAACTGAGGAATGAAAATATCTCAATATCTCCTTGTGTATGTATGATGACACCCATATGTTCCCATGAAAATGAAAGACCTCATCCTTGCCTATAGTCCACCCAGGAGTAGATTCCTCTCCTGACACACTCTCCTGTAGAACTAGGCCTTCGAAATCTGATAGCTGCTTCATTTGCACTCGATCCAGAAGAGTAGAGGTAACCACTACAAAAGAAAGAAACATGTTCCCATTTCTATCTTTCACCTCCAAATTCATCTCATAGAATAGATCCATAAGCTTCCACTCACTACTGGCCTCCTAAAATGCTTGTATCTCAGTCCTCCTGCTCAATGCATCAGCCACTGCATTGTCTTTCCAAGCTATGTAGGCAAGCTCAAAGTCGAAATACTGAAGGTACTCAACCCACTTTCACTATCTAAAATTTAGATCACACGGAGTAAAGATATACTTGAGGCTTTTGTGGTCATTGAAACCCAAAAAATGATCTCTAAAAAGATAATGTCTCCAACAATGTAAATCTTGAAAAACTGCAGCTAATTCAAGATTGTGCATCGGGTAATTCCTCTCATGTGGCCTCAACTGCTGAGACTCGTATGCAATGAATCCTTCCCTATACATAAGCACTGATCCCATCCCGATACCTAATGCATCATAGTAAATGTTGTAACTCTTTCCCAACTCTAGAAAAACTAGTATCAATGATGATGTTAATCACCCTTTTAGCTCCTG
The DNA here is from genome assembly GCA_963277665.1 of Viscum album. Classification (NCBI taxonomy): domain Eukaryota; kingdom Viridiplantae; phylum Streptophyta; class Magnoliopsida; order Santalales; family Viscaceae; genus Viscum; species Viscum album. Next base: position 470,606,119 of record OY728141.1, on the reverse strand, counting down.
AAAGGAAGAATCACAGGAATCTGTAGACAATTACTTCACACCCTTCCTAGTCAGGACCGTTAGCGGTGCTTCTAAGTATAAAAATTCTTGTATAAAGTGTATGTATTATCCATCCAACCCTAAAAAACTTTGTACCTCAAAGACTTTCTTTGGATGCTCCTAGGAAACTAATGCTCTCACTTTTTATAGGTCTACTAACACTCCTGTCTATGAGATAACATGACCCAAGAAGTGAATCTGGTCCATCCAAAAGTGGAATTTTGAGAGCTTGGAATATAATTGATGCTCTCTTAGTATACTCAAAATGATCTCAAGATGGGTGGCATGGTCATGTCAAGTGTGAAAATACACCAAGATATCATCCACAAAGACTACCACAAAAGAATCCAAGTAATATAGAACACCTGTTTCATCAGTTCCATGAGAACTGCAGGTGCGTTCGTGAGACCAAACGGAATAACCACATACTCGTATAAATCATACCTACTCTAAAAGGTTTTAAGAGGTATATATGATGGTCTATCATGAAACTGATGATAATATAATCTCAAGTCAATATTTGAGAACACTTGGGATCCTCTAAGAATATCAAAAAGATCATCAATCCTTGGAAAGGGATATCGGTTCTTAACCATCAACTGGTTTAAATTATAATAATCCATGCAAAGTCTGAGGGTATCAACCACCTTCTTTATGAAAAGGACTAGCGAACCCCAAATAGGAGTATTGGGTCAGATGAAACCCTTGTCCTGTAACTCCTCTAACTACTTCTTGAGATCTTGTAACTCTAGTGTAGCCATCTTATAAGGAGGAATGGACACATGTGTCGCTCCAAGCACAAGCTCAATAGATAAATCTACCTCTCGCTCTGGACGTAAAACTAAAAAGTCCTCTGGAAAGAAATATCTGAAATGATCCACCACTAGAGGAAAGTAATTATAAGAATTCCCCTTGTCCTCAAGATATAAACTATAAATATGGGCTGTACTTCATCCCAACCCATGATGATTATGTCCCTCTCTACTCTCCTGGACATCCCATTCAACCTTGTATAGAAAATACATGCCCTCTGGTGATCTAAAACTCACCCTATAGTGATAGAAGTCAACAAAGGCCTAGAAACAGACTAACCCTTCCATCCTAAGAAAGAAATCTAAGCCTATCATCTCTAAGACATAGATATACCATAAGAAGTTACACCCACCAACCTCAAGAGGGAACTCCTTTCACTGACCTACACTAGCTCTTCTAATCCCCAAAGAATTGTCTAGTTTCATAACATCCTCAGAAGTAAAGATAAATAGCCCAATTCTCTTCATAATAGAAACATATATGAAACTATGGGAAGCCCCTATGTTAAAAAGAGCAGAAGCTAAAATTAAGGCTACTAGAATCATACCTCTAATCGTAGAGGGTACGACATCATGATTCTACTGGGTCTGCTCCACTGCAAAAGTATAACATGTACCATGGCCCTATGACCCTGCCTGACTACCCTAAGCTAGTCCACCCTGCGATCACTAAAAACTTGTAGCCTGACTCCCACGACCACGGACACCTCCTCATCTAGAATATCCTAAATAACTCCATTTCCCTAACTAATGAGAAATTGGTGGTCCTACTCCTAAAACTTGATTCATAGCATAACCCCTATAACCAAATTGTGGTGAAAACAACTAACAAAAACACTGAAGATGGATCATCTTGCCACAAGATCGGCACTCAACTGGGTCTCTCAGGCACTGAGGTCTCGTATTCCCACTTTTACCACACTGGTAGCATACCACCTAGATTCCTGAAGGAGTATCCCTTCTACTCAGATCTCCGTGTATAGACTCCCTATGAGACTTCGTACAATCAATTAGAGAAGTACCGACTATGGATACTGAACCAACCTGGATCATAGCTCCAGACTCCCTCATATTATGATCAGTGATCAGCACCTAGTTGACTATAGAAGATATGGAAGTCAACCTAAATATGTTCACCTAGGATAGGATGTCATGTCTGAGACCATCCTTAAACTTCATTTCCATAAATAACTCATCACCCCTAGAATGGGTGTGAAGCACTACAGCTCTATGAAGCAAGAATAATACTCAATGACTGAAATATTACCCTATTCTAGACCCATGAAATATTGGTCTTGGTCGGACCTCAAGGTCTCCGAGTAGAAATAGTCATAGAAGGTCCACTAGAACACATCCCAAGCCATAACTCATTGGAATCCCACCTGTGATATCACATACCACTATCTCTTGGTGCAATCTCAAATATTGTAGGTTGCGAGATTCACCCTCCTCTCAAGAGGTGTCTCAAGATACTTGAAGATAGACAGCATGGCTTCTAACCATGACTCTATAGCCTGAGGTCCTTTATCCCCTGAGAAAGTGGGAGGATGTTGCTGTTGAAAAACCCATGTCAACTCTTCCATAGATGGGGCAGGATGCGGTTCTCCCTAGTAGGTCTGCATAAACCTCATGAAGCCATCTTAGATTTTTGAATTAGCACTTGTGTCATGTATAACAGTTGGTTCCAATACAGGAACAATTAGAGGATCTTCTAGTAGTCCCTGATCTACCATTTCTGGTCTCTGATCATTGCCCTGTATCTGGCATATGACCAGAGGACGTCTCAGTGGAATGAATCTACAAGGTCAAATGCATGCCTCAATTCAAGATTATCAAGGACTAAATCTTAGATGTTAAATAAAGAAATAGGATAATAGAACATTAAAGTTCATCAAAATAGGGTTACACAGTGTTTATATCCTCCACAAAACATGTTCCCTAAAATTTCAACATGGGTGTGTATATCTTCCCAACTTGTTCATGTAACACCCATACACACGGCATGTTCATTCTATGACATGGCGTGTACTTGATCTTTGCCTCTTACCTAAGTTATTCTATATAGATAAACCACATGGTTCTCTCCTTGGTAATACTACATGGTGTGTTAACCCTAGAAATGGCGTGTACTACCTAAGACTTAACCACCTGTGTCGTAAGTCACATGGTAGGAGACAAGATCGACTTCCACACGGTGTGTTCAAGATGGGCATGGAGTGTACTATCCGAAACTCATCCACACATGTCATTAGTCACAGGGCTGGATACATGGACTCTATAGCATAGCGTGTACTCCCAGTACACAGTGTGTTGTACCAAATAGTTACCAACCCATTTCTCTACTCACATAGTCAGTCACACGGTTAAAGACTACAAAACGTGTACGTACAGTACATAGTGTGTACTTAAGAAAAGTTGTTTCTTTTATAATAGAAGAACACATGGTGTGTGTTCATAACATCACACGTCGTGTTGTCTGGGTTTTTAGACAGTAGGCCTCTGAAAATTATGTGAAACCATTAAAAACTTTATATTTTGTCCAAGGAATGAAAAATTCCAACCCGTGAGAGCCCATACTCCCACGAATCAAAATTTTTCATTCTTATTCACATCATACTAGACAAAATTAAATTAAAGTTCATACATGATCCACAAAATTCTGATCCAAGAGGCCCATAACACCTCATGGACCAAAATTTGGCATCCATCCAAATGAAACTTTACATATTGTCAATACTCTATCAAATAGAAAGTGTTCTATCAAGGAATATATCACAATAGCATGCATAACTAGTACAACGTATATCACAAAAACATGAAATCGTCAATGCACCCTAAATGGTATGACAAGAATGCATGACATGTGATCTCTAGAAACTGACTATATGATGCATGAGATGGAATACCCTCATCTCATCAGGTTGCAACAAAAATTAAACCACAATGATATAAATCATAATAGCATAAAACATGTGTATCACCCAATGGTGAAATCAAATCAACTGTAATGATTACAAAACCAAAAAAATGAAATATTCAAGGTAACTTGGATTTTCCATGTACATGGGTTATCTACTCCTATGCACAGATTATTACCAACTACCTATTTCTTCCTATTTCTGTCTATAGGCTCCAAATAGTAAGACAAAGTAGAAAAGAACCTCTTTTGATACCACTTTTTCACGTCCTGGATCTGAGTTCCTCCTGAAGGTGGCCCGTACCCAGTTGGTCACACGGCCTCAAGAACATTTCCCCAAATGCCAGAGGCTATTGACTAGCAGTGAGGGCCTTGGGTGTGATAGTGGGGAAACTATGCCATCATTAGTAGAGAAACATGGTGAAATAAAAATAATAAACAATACCAGAAACAGTAATACCATAAAACAGAAGTAAACAGTGGAAGACTGATAGTAAATAAACAATTGGAGCACATATATAAATGATTCATTTCATATATGTCTAGTAAAGAAGCCAAACAAGTCACAATACTCTAAATACAGTACTAAACCAAATTACAAAAGAAATAAGCAAACTCATGCAGCATCACAAGAGTTAGCTTGGTCCCATGCTCTCCAGCTCCATCAGCAATCAAGTACCTGAAGTAGAAGGGTGCTTGCCCTTATCTATACCTGAAACCATATAATCTATTTGGGTCGGAAAAAAATGACCCAAACAGGGTGTAAGATCAATCCTAGTATGTAACCACCAAAATATCTATGCCTAACTATCAGTGAATATATGTAGCAGACAATATGAAAAATGAAGCAATAAACAAGGAAGTACTCAGAAGTAAACAATACTACAATTTCCAATTAAATTCATTTACATTTATTGATTATTCAAACCGTTGAATAAGGAAATACTAGTATCTAGCCTAACATCTATATCCCCTGTGTAAAAGAAAAATAGATTTCTCATAAGACCATCTAACAGTCAAGTAATACCGAGTCCAAGCTTGCGCTCTTGCTTGGCAGACTCATCACAATCAATCAAACATTCAAAAGCAACCCTCTAGTAAAGTTCTCATAGTCCACCCCCTCTGGTTCAACATATCATTAATTCAATAAATATATATCAACCCTCTAGGGAATCTCACACAGTCTAACCCATTTGGTCTCATGAACAAAGACTCTCTGAGGAAGCATTCACCGTCAATTCCCTCTGTGGTCTTTTAACAATAAACTACAGAATCTCTGAGGAAGCACTCAACATCAATTACCCATGTGGTCTCGTAATAGTATAATATAGAAACTCTGAGGGAGAATTCACCATCAATCCCCACTATGGTCTCTCAATATAAACATAACAAACACTCTAGGAAATATTCCAACGTCAATTCCCCATATGGTCTCACTACACAAGGTTCTCATAGCCCTGTGTAATAAAATCATGCACAAAATATATCCAATAGCCCAAGGTAATCTCAACTACTACAGGTCTAATTAGCTAAAATTCATAACACATGAATTTAACAAGCAGAAATTAAGCAATCAATTCCAACCTAACAAGCAAGGCAAGGAAACAAGGTCTTCCTCAAGGGAAACCAGGACCAAATAGTCATAAACATTCAACAAGGAAGACACACCCATGGGGTATCCCCTAAACATTAAATTTATCATAACATATCAACGAAAACCCTTAATTTATCAATTAATATAAGGTAGATAATAATAGGGTTCAATTCCTTAACATGAAATACTCGAATCATGGTAATCGGCACTTAGGAATATATAACTCAAAGACAATCTTCAAAAGGCAACGAACCACATACCTTAACTTTGTATGATGATCATCGATGAAATTCATCCCTTGAATCATCCTAGAATGTCATATATCTACAAAAAGTTCAAAAACGTTCAACCTTGGATAACTCAAGAAAGAGGAGAAAATAGGAAGTGAGGCTCTAGAGGAAGGAAGGAATCACTAGTGGGATTCCAATTCACCCACCAAAGTTCAAATCAGACCTTGGAAGGAGAAATGGTGGATTGGACTTTGATCATCACTCTCAGTCACTCCTGGACAAAACAAGGTTAGAAGAAGATCATTCTGAAGATTAGATGCAACCCTGGTTCAATTAATCAAATAAAAAGTAAAGTAAATGGCGTGTTCATTTAATGTACACACCGATAACATGCCTCAATCAGACCCCACTTTAGGTGGTCCCTACGTCCATGTACTCAATCGTTACACGGCCAGTATATGGCTACTCGCGGTAACCAGGTACATAGCATGTACACCGGAGTACACAACTTGTACTTAGAAAATTTACAAAATCTTCCTTTTTCCTCAGAAACACTTGAAATCAAGATCCATACCTAAAATTAAGATTTCACTTCTTACAAATGTGGTGTGGGTGTATCCCCTATCGATCCTCCACCATATCCAAATATTGATTGGCTAGAAGCAATATCATTCTAAATTCATCTTTAGCCTCTTGCACCTTTTGGGGGTGTAATTTCTAACAAATAGCATTGAAAATAAATTTCATTTTCCAAGATTTTACTAGATTTCAAAAACAAATTATGAAATATATTCCACCCAAATATGATTCGTGATATTTAATTCCCACTATTAGAATATGTATTCTAGGATCTTATGGTTCATAAACAACATAAAGTGCATTAAAAATATAAAATACCTCTAACACTTTAGATTGTGAATAATTAAATAAAATTCTATATAATTGGTAGAATAGCTCTATTCTTAAGGATAAAACTATCTGAGACCATACACTACTATCTAATAATACCATATAATAATTTATTCAAATCCAACAGAAGATAAATCTTATACACCACAAACCCCTCACTTGGTTGAGGTAATTTAATTATGGGGGTTGAGGTAAATTTACTGTTCAATGTTTTATTTACATTAGACTAATTATAAAAATTCAATCCCTTTCTTTGTTAGATCTATCATAGGATCAGCTATCATAAAAAAAATCCAAGATGAAGAATCAGTAATTCCCTATAATTCTAAGAAAACTCTTTATCTAAAATACATTTGATAAAACATTATAGAACATAATTTATTCTACCTTTTCAAGATCCATAGAGATACTTGTCTCAAAAATCACAAGCCTAAGTATTATTACTTCTTATATCCTAAATAATAACATATGTATCTTAAAATACAATATATTTTCTTAAAAAGTTTATAATACAACATGGTAACATCGAAGTTGTTCATTTCAAGATTTTGAATAGAATTCAATATCATCTACAGATACCATAATGAAAAAATCTAGAAAAATATTAAATATCATGTTCGTTAATTCCATAAATATGGTTGGAGTGTTAAAAAAACCAAAAGGTATCACAAAGTACCCAAAATTACCATACCAACTTTGAAAAGTTGTCTTGGGTGTATCCTCTAACTTGGCTTAAAGCTAGTGGTGGTCTAAACAAAGTTCTATCTTAGAGAACCATTTTGTAATGTCTCAACCCTAGTTACCCAGATTCGGTACATTATTACATAACATTAGCATGATCATAAGAGATCAAGTCTTGAAAGATTGATTAGTTAATTAGCATTTGAAGTACTAGATATATACATAAGTTTTACATTACATCATGAAATAAAGAAAAACAACATTGTGTCCCTTTTGATCACACTCATATCCATTGGCCTATTCCTACAGTTTAATCATAATATACTTATTCACATCCTAGGAAAAAAGAAAACATAAGAAATGGGTGATCTCAGATGCTCAGTAGGGATAACAATATAGAAGAAACTATCATAAATAAGCGTAAACATTTAAGGCAATGTATAAAACTAAAACACAAGACTTTTAAACATAAATTTCAGCATAATATGGAAAAGATTAATCAAATAATTCCATTTTCTTATTCACATGGATATTATACTAGTCTAATAATAACATTTAATATCAATATCCAATTTCATAATGGTGGAATGCATAATATCAGACATCATAACCACATAGTCAAGGCCTCGTGCCAAGACTACAAATAAGATTTTGTCAAGGCCTTGTGCCAAGACACTAGTTTGTCTCATGAGATCTACTGATGCATTAAGGATCTATAGCAGGCTCCACCCATCACTTACTAAGTCCAATGATTTCCTCATATGAAAAGGGTGAAATATAATCTAAACATTCGTATTAAAACTAGAATATGAAATGTCAATATTTTAACCAAAAACCATTAATGGAATAAAAATAGCACATCCACAGTCAAACATAACTCATTCAATACAATATGGAAGATTGTATTATAATAAATCAACCTCAATAAATAATAATTAAGGATACTGACATAGATAAAAATAATCAGTAGAACTATTTGAGAGAAATATCCCCTTTTTCTTGAAAACATTTAAAAGTATCACTATTTATCAAGAAGTCGTTTAAAAGAGATTTTTGAATCAAAGTGTATCATACCACTTTTAAACTTTTAAAAATAATTTTAATTTTAAAACATTTATTTCCATATAAATAAATCCTTAAAACCATTTTTAAAACATGGACATTAATGAGAAATATTTATAAGAATAGATCTTTAAAATATTTAAAATGATATTTTAGTTAGAGTTCCAAACCAAATGATAGAACCTTGAATAAAAATAATTAAGGTCATCTAAACTTTATAATATCATAAGAATAAATGGATTCATGGTATACTATGTCAAATTACAATATATACACTATATAAAAGTGACTTGGCATAAAATAACAAAGAAGTCTCAATGGAATGTAATTGAGATGAAATCCATTATAAAGATTGTATCCTTAGGTTAAGGATAAATCAATGACATAATTATGTGTGAAAAATATAAATACACTCAATATTATTGGATATTTAGTGTAAATGAATCATATGACAATCACGCATATTCTTGTAAAAACAACACCAATGACTTGGATGTTTAACTCAATGATTGGAAATTGAGTTAAGATTGCTCTTATCAAGTTCATATTGATGAATTGAGAATTTGAAAATGGAGTAATTATGTGTATATAAAGTATATAAACACATAGGGGATTAAAAATTACTACATAAATAAATAAATAGTGATTTCACACATAATCTTGGATTAAAATAATCAATGATGTTTGCGTAAAACCCAATGAGTAGAAATCGAAATTAGAAATTACCATACCAATTTGGTAATTCACAAAACATACACCCCATGAAATTAGGATCATACAATGAAGATATAAATACCCATAAATTAAATTATATTACACAAATAATACAATCATGGGCAGTACATACGCCACACAAAATGAAATAGTGGCAAATATAACATGAATCTCACAGGAATAAAAAGTGAGATAAAAACCTCTTACCTTGTACTTTTACTTAGTAGAGGGTAGGTTAACCTCTTGTATAATGGTTAAATAATAGTTATTAAATTATAAAAGAACAACATACATAAATATTATATCATATATCATCTTCTAATATTGTTTTGTTAATGATATTTCAGTAGTGTCATTGTTTTGGGTGTTAACTAATTCGTTTTCCTTTATATGTTTTGTTACGTAAGTCATGTTTTTTATGGATAGAATGTATTTAATTTATATCCAGAATTATATTAAGTTCATAAAAATTATTTTTAATCATCAAATAAAAATTATTCATGAATGGTTACGATGGGGAATGAAATCTCATCGCGTCGTGGAGACGGTAAGTCGTACGTACGCACGAGTGACAATATCATTCTATTAGTGGTTAAATAGTATGTAATTGGATGGTATATTATATATAAAGAATAATTAAAATGTTATATTTATTATTTACATAATTTATACTCATTATTATACCCATCCAAATGATAAAGTGTTGAATAACAAACTACACCATGAAGTGAAGATGGTAAACCGTATGTACGCACGTATGGTAACTTTTTCATTCATGGGATGGATAGAATAATGAATATGGTTGTACCATATTTATAATAAAATCACAGTATATAGAAGTTAATAGAGTTATTATTTTGGTATGGAAACAACAATGAAAGAGGGAGTGGAAGAAGAAAAAAAACTTTGAAAGAGGTGATGAAATTATAACCTCTTCTTCAGGTTCTTCCTTTTGATTTGATCAAAAGGGCTCTTTAGGTTGGATTTCTGATCAAGGTAATGCCTCTAGGTTCATGTGAGGGTAGTTGTTAGGATACTTTATTAGGGTTTTGGCCAATCCAAATGTATTTGGAGGTGTGATTTTGAGATAAAGGTAAGTAACCTTTTATAAGAGAGGTGAGGGTCACTTTAGGAAAATCTTGAAATATTATTTTATTATAAAATAATTTTCAGTTTATAATGGCTAAAAATAGATTTATTTATAGGATAAGGTGGGTATGGTTCTAAATAATCTCAACCAATAGGTTTTATACAAGTTTAGGTCACCATATTAATCTTATCTTTTAGATTTAATTCATAGTTAAATAGTTTAACTTTTACCCTGTCTTCTTGTATTTTTATATTACATGGTTAATAAACTTACTATAAAATTCCAAGAGAACCTCAAGTGGTTCATTAATGACATATATATCATTATATAAGTCCTTTGGTCGAGCCATATATTTTTAGGAATGTTATATCATTTAATAATATAGTATTTGTTTTAAAAATTCATTTATGTCAATTTTGAAACTATTTAGTATTTGGTTTTTGTGAAAGTCAAAAAAAATTGATTACTTTGAAAAAATACATTAAATCAACTATAACATGTCATATTAACCTATAAAATTCGTGTAATTTATCAAAAGTCTCAATTTACATTTATTTTGATATTTATAATATCAATTATTTTTTATCTTTCATTAAGAAGATAATTACTGCATCATCATTGTGTCATAAATACGTTTAATTATTTAATGTCTAAAAATTATAAATAAAATACCATGATTTATAAAATCTTTTAATATTTATAATTAATATTTATAGTTTAATTTATATTATGTATAACCCAATATTAAAAATGTTTTAGTTATTAAACTTTGAATTTAACACTTTTAACTCTTCTTTAAATAAAATAATAATCAATGTCATAATCAATTAAAAGTGGATAAAAAGGAACATATTTTATTCCTAAGGTTTATTTTTGTCGAAATAAAATTATCCAGTAGAATTAGTACATGTTTTAGGGTAATTATAATATCATTTTTACCTTTAATTACCCTATTTACTTTTAATCAGGGTAAATAAAATTCAAAAGCTACTATTCACTGAAACTATTTTCATCCTATTGAACCACATATTACTTACTGGTGCCAATTTTATCTCTCATATTTTTAAAATTTAAGTCACAGAAGAGGTAAAATTATTTTTTATGCAAATTTGCAAATGTTCCTAGAAGGTGAGTAAAAGATGGTAAAAAGTTCAATAAAATTTTATATATCTAATCTTATTATAAAATTATTTAAATGAATTAAATTGTAATAATATAGGTATTATTTATCTATTTTGACTTTAAAATAAATTTAAATTAAAAATAATTATTTAAATAAAATGTCGGCTTTAAATAATAACGTAGTGTTTTACACTATTCATCAAAAATTGAAAGTTTTTAGAAAAATGCCAAAAATTCACCCAAAGCTAATTTTGATATTCCAAATTCAAAAATGATGTCTATTTTACCAAATTCAAAAAATAAAAGTTTTATTAATTAATTTTAAAAAAAATTAACCCCGTTGTTAAAACTAGAAAGCGGCTTTTTGAGAAGTAAGAACTATCAAAATATTGATATGTGTTTATGTCCAATTTAAATGTCAAATTACTTCCAATGACCAAAATTGTATTAAATGATAAAAATATAATCTAATTATACTTAAAAACCATTAAAATTTATAATTTAACACTATAAATTATTTTTATTAAAAAGTTTTTTTCAATTAAAATTTAGTATTTTTTACTATTCATCAAAATATGAATATTATCAGAAAAGCACCGAAAATTTATCCAAATTAAATTTTTATGTCCCTATTATAAATAAGATTTTTATTTTTTTAAATTGAAAATATAAAAGTGTTAAATATTATATTTAAAAAGGGTTCACCATTAACAGGCAGTAAAATTTCATTTTTTGAAAAATACTTCTTTTATCTAAAAAAGTGAATTTCTTCTTATATTATGTCGAAGAAACACATAATAAGTATGTTAAAATTATATGGAGTACATAAAATTCAAAATGAAGTTAATACTATTCATAACTGTTTTTTGAACGGCTAGTTTGGTAAGTCATGGTGCGCTCGAACTCGGTGTTGCGTATAGCGCAAGATATTGAATTACTTTAAAGAAAATAACTTACTATGAAATATTGGGGTGTTACACATTTTTACACATTTAATTGATCAAATATATCCTCAATTATAGGTAATGGATAATGTTTCTTGATCATAACATGGTTCAATTTATGGTAATCCATAAAGGCATATACTTCCATAGGCATCCACAGAAAAAAGGATCGAAGCACCCTAAGGAGATGTTCATGTCCTAATGAATCCTTTAGTCTCAAGATCCTATAATTGGATCTTCATTTCTATCAATTTGATTAGATCCATATGATATAGAGTAATTGATATAGGTTAAGTCTCTAGTAGAAGATAAATGGTGAAATCCACCTCTCACATAGAGTAATCTATGAAAATTATTCTAGAAATATATCAGGGTAAAGATCCACTACCAATGGTAACACCAGTTTCCCATATGCTTCCTTTGAACCAAGGTCAAGACTAGCCACAATGATATTTATCTCCCCTAATTTTCCATGAAAAATCCCCTCTTGTCATGACCAGACCCTGTGGGGCCTATTCCACGACTACCCTAAGCCCACCTCCAATAGGCCAAGGGCTAGTGACTAGTGCCAAGTATATATATTTCACAAATGGGATGAATTTTCCTAATTACTTGTATGCATGCACACATATCCAAGACTACAATCTAAAAAGAGAGAAAACACCAACCAACATGCACGCATACACTAATAAACAACCATATAGTACAACAGGAAAGTAATGTATAGGAAGGTAAACTAGGCCAGAATACAAGACCACCAAAAGAAAGACATCTGCAAAGTATGACTTATAACCAAGAGTACTGAAGATGTTGTAGAAATTTGTTGGAAACACCTCTACCCATCTGATCTCACAAGGCACCATCTAGTCCTAGTCCTGGTCCTACTCTGCCTAGGACTCTTTTGAAGCATCGGTCATCTTCACAAGACACGACATGTGCAGGAAAATCCTATGTAGGGGTGACTAAAAAAATACTCAATAGGACACCACGAAACCATAAAGGAAAAACCACAAAAGAATGCACAGTAATCTCTACATAGGTATACATCCATACATATACCAAGAACATATAGATATACTCATAACCATCCACAAATAAAGATAAGATAAGTCACAGCCAATCATAATCCATAGGATCTTGCTCGAGGCATGCTTGTTCCAAGAGAACTCACTCCTCGAGCATTGATGTCATCGAGGACTCTTACAAGAGGACCCACTAATTTGTGATCTACCTAAAGAGAAAACACTGGTCAAATATCATGATATACAGATAGGGGATTCTCCTCTGATAATACCATGAACTCAATATATATTAACATGAAATTAGGGTATTCTTCTCAGAGAATACCACAAACCCTACTGATGCAGCTCGTAACGTAGGGGATTCTACTCAGATAATACCACAAACCTTATCGATATGGCCCAATAAATATAGGATTAACACTCTATGCTCAGAGGTCACATCAATACCCAAGAAACTTCAGTAGGGGTGATAGATTATCACTCCATTCCTAAGGAGGTTTCCATAACTCTATCTAGGACCCTATCCTCTTGAGGGGACTGCTGCCCAGTTATGTGGATGCAATATCGTACAGAAACCTTGAGAAAATAATAAGGGGGAAGCATAAAAAATACTATGGTCCTCACTAAAAACCAAAAAATACATCTCAAAAGGACTGCCTCCTCACAATGGTCCCAACTCCACAAACAGGTCATCAAACAGGCTTACGGTTTGAAAACTATAGGTCTTTTAATGAAAATAGGATCGTTGGGTCCGGGTCCAGTCCAACCCGACCTGACTTGGGGTCTGCTGACCTGACCCTTAGAGTCTAACTCAACCCACTCGTTCTGACCTTCCTAGCCCGATCTGACCCAACCTACTATTGGCCCAACCCACCGGCTCCAGCCCGGCTAGCTCGAGTGGTCTGGTTCATCCGCCAGATGCATGGCAGGTGCTGCATCCCCTCCTGGTCAATGTGTTTGGACAGAATTTAACATAGTAGGACCACGTTTCACACGACCGATCCATGAAACCATATCACACTTGTGCATCTTCCATGGGTCATCCATTCTATATAGCTTGGGGAGCCACGTCTCTCCACTATTGTGGCCTCCTGTCACAGCTTGTCACCACATACCGCGTCTGATGTCCCTACTGGATCCTGCTGTCATCGGACTCCTCCGCCTCTACCCATAGCCCCCAACTGTAGGTTGTACCATGGTTCGCCACCGCTGTTGGGCCAATGCTGCCTCCACTATCGGCCACCCCGGTGGAAGCCTCCTCTCGCGGTGCTCTGCCTGGAAAGGCCGGAGTCACCTCACACCGCCTCAATCCATCCACGTTAGAATTGAAGCATGGCAGCTAAAACAACATCAACTCTTAGCGTGGATAATTCCCGAATCAAATCCCATAAGATAACATCCATCCCACAAGAAAAATAGACCCACGGATCAACCTCTTCATGGTTTGATCTGCATTCTTCATTTAAAAGAAATAACAGGAAGAAAAAAACACCAAAAATATACCCCCTACCTGAAAATAGGATCATTCAGAGGAGGGAATTCATCATTAATGGGGATCCATCCATGAACTTCCTATATCCTTCATTCGTCGGTTCTTGATCCAAGCTCCGATCTCCAAATCGTTGTCGTTGCCAAGATATATTCCATCTCTTTCCTTAGGAAAACATCCAGTCTCTCGGGAAAATACTCCAATGTTATGAATTCTAACACTAGACCCTACCTCTAATTAATAGTGGAAACGCGTTTACATGTTTCAGGGTTTTAAATGTGTTTCAGTGTATCTACAATGATTCATTTTAGCGTCCTTGATTCACTACATCGCAATGTTGTTGAGTTGTTGTGTAACGTTGAAGAAATAAAATAAAATAAAATTTTTAAGTATATTTTATTTTTCTCTTAAAACGTCCATAACTTAACTTTTACAGCTGACCCACACCGGATGATGTTAGGTCTCACCTAAGGTAAACACATTGTTCTGAGCTCAATGATGCCCTTATATTTGTGATTCGAGCACCCATTTATAAGTTACTAAAACTGCACACGAGTTCTATTTTTTATAAACTTAAAAATAGTTCAAACATTTATGTCGGGCACCCCAGACCTCAGAATCACATGTCATATTAGTGTCTGATCTCGAAATAATCCCATGTAATTTTCAAAAAAAATTACATGGAAAATCTGGGGCATTACACTTCTTAATAGGATTAAAACTCATATACCCATCAGAGAGTCTATTTTACAGCTACTAACAATGAAAATAAAACTCTCCTATGATAGAAATCAATACATACTCAAAACTAGCTTAACTATTTCATCCCTACAATAAAATAAAAGGTGTTCATATTGGGGACCACAAGATCCCATAAATTCCCATATGAATCCACCACAAAATCATAAGATGAACACTTCTTTGCTGGCACAATACACATTTATAGTGGTGTGTCAAGACTCATATATAAAATTTATACCCACACTTTAAGATCAATAATAGAAACAAGTTTCTCAAGAATAAATGGATGTAAATAAATTTCATTGAATAAGGCATAATATAAAATATAAGATACTATAAGAGTATATATAACGGTGTAAGGACCCACTTCATTTTTTAGTAGTAGATTTCTCTACAATGTATACCCCACCTGAAACCTCTATATAATACCCTTAGTTTTTAGGAAATTTATTTTTCAAATATATGTAATCTATTTGATATCTTGTGTTACACGCAACACTGAATTTTAACAACCCACAATATACTATTAATATTATTATTTAAACTTGACCATTAAAACCTATATATTAAATTTTCCAGTATAAAAAAGAACTACCACATTTTTAAAATTAATTATAAAGTTTTTAGATAAATAAAATATATTTATAAATAAGTACTTAGTTTTATTAAGGTATTTATATGCTTTGAAAATACATTTTTCTCAAAAAAATGGTTTTTATTTCTTTTTGTAAACAAATAATAATATTAATTTTTTAAACCATTATAAAATTTATTTTAAAAAATTTACTTCCTTTTAGAAAATGACATCTTAAATTTTTCTTAGGATAAATTTTTGATAATTTTATGAAAAGATTAATTTTTCATTAAATAGTGAAAATAGTGATTTTTATTAAGAACTTACTTTTCTTTTAAATAATTTACAAGCTCAATTTTACTTTAATATGGTTTTAAAAAAAATAGTTCAATTTTATATTTATTAATCCAATTTATTTCATTTTAATCAATATCATATTGAATTTTTATATTAAAACTTTCTAAACTTCTTAAAATTTCTCTTTGGAAAACCACTTTTTTGTCATGTTTGTGAGTTTAATATTAAATTAAATTTTTTCACTTATGTGAATATAATTTATAAAAATGTATTACATATTTTTAATAATCATAATTAATATTATATAATAAGCTCAAATTAATTTTTGGTCTAAATAAATAGTAAAAATATAAAAAATTAATTACCGTAATTAAGGTTAAAACAGGTTTACCGAGGGTTAAACTAAAAATATGAGGAGAAAAATGACCTATAAAGTTGTAAAAAAAACCCATTATGAGGCCATATTTTGACCTTATATCATCTAATTTTTAAAAATTATCCATTTTGGAGACTTTTTATATTTGAAAACTGTGGTTACACTTTATTCTTTTCAAGAATTCCACGTGTGTCCTCTCCCCCACTTATAAAAGGGAACCCCCTCCCCTCTCCTCCTCACACTTATAAAACCTCATGGTTTTACCTATAAATTCCCTATTAATTTATATAATTACCTACTCACATCCTTTATTCCTTTATTTTATCATTAATCTAACCAATGAATGTGTTCGGTGTAAACCTAAGGAGGTTATCAGAAGAAGAGGTATTATTCTCAACCAAACGTTTCTATTTTATTTCTTCTTCCACATCATTAAAATATAATTAAATTATAATTAAATAATAATTAAAATATAACCATATATTTTGATATTTTATTGTATTAATATAATGTCTGACACCTCTCTCCTTCTCCATCAAGTGGGAAATAAAACCATCGATCATGTGTACGGTGGACTACTGTCTCGTGAACCAATGTAATTCTTTTTCCATCACCACCTCTAATGAATGGAAAAAATAATTTATTTAAAATATTTATATTATATTTATAAATTTATTATACTTATTTAATTTTAATATCACATACACCTTCTTACTTTTCATTCTATGAGAATACCATAACGTCACTTGTGTGTACGAAGGACTACCGCCTAGCGAAGCGATGTAATTCATTCTTCACATATGATTCACATTGAAAGTAATAAAGATAGATTTAATGAAAATATATGATATATATGAAATTATTATTATTTATATTTAATATATTATTTATATTTCTTTCATTTTATTCTTTGATAAAATGGAAACAATGTTTATGTGTACGTACAGCTTGTCGTTTATATGAACAAAGTAATTCATTTTATATCTCAAAATTTAATGGATTAATATAAATAAATATATAGTTAATATATATTATATTAATATCATGTTTAAAATTATTTATTTTATGGAACCATAATAAAATTTAAAGGATCAATAATACTAAATCAAAACATACATGTAAAATGAATCATTTATTACCTGAAACATGATTTTAACAAGAAATTGTAAATAAAAGGGTAATAAAAAGGTCATACAGAAATAATATATGCTATTATAAATATTAGTGTGGTTATTTAATAGATTTATAATATACTAATATTTTTTATTTAGTAATTTTGAACGTATACTGAGGAATTCGAGACTTAAGGTAAGGGGCTTTCATCTCACTTTTATTTCTGGGGGACACATGCCTTATACACCACTATTTTTTTGTGGTTTATATACTACCCATGAATTTATTTTATGATACATATCATGATAATTATGGGATTTATATATCCATATAATTTTTTTATTTCATGGGGATTACAATTCAAAATATACCAAAGGGTTACCTCTTTTATGTTACAATCTCATTATTTATCAATATTATTTATGATTATGCTTCAAATGATGATATATTTTTATCCAATTATAAATAAACTCATTAGTTTTATTCTCCTATGGTTATTTATTTAAATAAATAAAAATTCTTTCACTTTCCAATATTTATATTCTATATATTCTAAAATATTTTTTTAAAATAAAAACTAAATTTATTTATCTCTTAGGTTAAAAACCATTTATATTCCATGTACATATTTAAAAAATGTTTTAAATGAAGTTTTACCATTATCTAATGATTATATAAATAAATATATACCCATGTTTTACTTTTTACAAAAAAATTAAAAGGACTCTTCTTGTCATTTTTTGAACGAGGTGGTTTTGACTTTTTTATTAAAAATGTGAATGGAATATTTGTTTTAATGTGTATGACATGAATGAAATTTTCGACCATCATGGACACTCAATTATTTGAATCTTTATTTAAAATTTTTAAGGATTCCTTTCAAATAAAATTTTTTCTTTAATATTTGGAAAAAAATTAGATTTTAAATCAGTGATTTCAAATGAAAATGATATTCTTCCCAATATTGTTTTAATGGTAGTTTTTGGAATTTATATTTATTGATGAAAAAACCTTTGGTATTTATTATATTTTACCAGGTATATGATCCAATGGTATCATCCTTTTTATTTTTTGGATGTTTTAAGTTTATGTTAATTATTATGATGAAAATATGTTTATGAAACATGTTCTTTTTCCATGGGTTATGATATAATGAATTGAGGAAATTTTTGTGATACCTATTTCTTTTCCTTGGGTTATGCTACGATTAAATGATTATGAAACCCATTTCCTTTTTCATGGATTATGACATGATGAATTTTTTATTATATTATAGAAAAAATGTATGGATTATATGAAATGTGGGACATATATCTCCCTAAAATAAATTGAGTAAATATTTATATCTCATGATATATTACGGGAAACAAGATAATGTGCTTGATCTGCTAAGGGAAATAGGATGGTCCACTTAATCCACTATGGGAAATAGGTGATTATGATTCATCCATTATGAAATGTGAAATAGGTGCTGATTCCTAATTTTTTATGATTTTATAGTCTCAATTATTATCCGTAGAATATGAAATAGTTCCTATACTTATGATGTTTCCACACTTATACGACATGAACATATGGTTTATGATTTATTTATAATGATTTTTCACTCTTATGGTTCATTTATTTTGAAATGATAATGTTTTATGCTAGGGATAATGTTTATGATTCATGATATATTGGGTATGAAATTTGTAAGTTATATTCATAATATCATACCCTTATTTTTATCTTATGATTTCTTATGATCATTGATTGATATCTTCCATGTTTACCCTTACTAAGCATCTAAGATCACCCTTTTCTTATGTTTCCCTTCCCTAGGTTATAAATAAAGTTTTAAGTAGGGTATTTATATTAATTGTATTAAATGGGAATCTATTTATGGGTAATTTTGAATATATTTCATGAAATAAGAATATTTTGTACCTAATCTCTAAAGACACTAAACTTGTAGGGTCCTCGAGAATTTATTTGTGAAATGTATTGAATATTCATCAATTGAGATATAATATCTATGTATGAAAATCCTAGGTTTTTACAGTTGGTATCAAAGAAATTTTTAGTCAAACCATTGGAAACTAGTATGATAAAACTTTAGTGAGATGCCTAGGTATGTGTCTAGGGTTATGCATAAGGATAACTCTAAGGAAATTCCAAAGTAAAGGAAAATGCCCTAGAATTTTAGTCAATGATAGAGCGAGTAGTTTCTAAGAAATTACATACATTTCTAGATAATGAAATGGTATGTGTCTCTATAACAGATGTAACAAGTGGTAATAACTCCAAAAATTGTGTATTGAGATTTTTCTCGATCATCACTTGGTTCATGACAATGGGTCATGCTACATGACTGTCTGAAACTCTGGGGGATATGTTTTGGAAATTTAAAAACTCTTTATGAACCATATTCAAAGATTTGAATAATGATCATGAATGAACTAGGTAAAATCTAAGGTGTCATATAATGTAAATATGGTGTCATTATTCAGACATCCTAAGAATGATTTTTCAGGATTGATCAATTGGATCAAAGATTCCTAACAGACATGCTAACCATTTTAGTTTTAGTTAGGTAATGAAGATGGAATGAGGAAGTTGGGGTGGTTACAAGTATTCTCAAATATTAGATTATCTCAATTGATATTAGTTATATTAATTCCCTTATATAATGATAAGTCTCTAGGAATATTAATTCATATCCCCAATAATTAGATGTTAAATTAGTATAGAAAACCCCTAATGAAACTATGATCACATCTCAAGTCTATGATTCTTCTTGAGTTGAAGCTTATGGTAATGTGCTTACTACAAACGTCTTTATCCTCCCTATGGTTGAATTTTATGTTATCTTAGGCATGTATTGTATTTCTATACAAAAGGACCACATCAATTTCTTAGTAAGGGAAGTCGCAATTGATATTCTAAACAACCTATGATTTTCTATTAGTGAAAAAATTGATATTAACTTCTGATGGAGATCAAATCCATTGTATGGGTCTTAATTCCCATTAAAAAGGGGTTTTTATCTCAGATGTTTGGGGAGAAACTTAACATTGATGATATGCCTATTTTTCAGGCATTTGTTGATGTCTTTCCAAAATAGTTTCCAAATATTTGACCGAAACATGAATTTGTTTTCTTAATAGAACTCATACAGTGCATCACTTATTTCAAATACTCCCTATATAATGGCCCTAATTGAGTTATAGGAACTAAAGAAGAAACTCTAGGAGAATATGGAAAAGGGATTCATTTGACCAAGTGTGTCACCTTGTAGTGCACCTATTCTATTTTTTAACAAGAAATATGGATCTATGTGAATATTAATTTCTTACCAAAAATTGAACAAGATCACAATAAAGAACAAGTATCATATACCCCATATTGATGAATTGTTTGATCAATTGTGTGGAGATCAATAATTTTCCAAGATTAACCTTCGTTCTGTATATCATTAATTTAGGGTAAATAAGGATGATATAACTAATACAACATTCATTACAAGGTATGGACACTATGAGTATATAGTTATGTCATTTGGTCTTACTAATTCCCCTATTATCTTCATGGATTTAATGAATAGAGAATTTAGAGATTACTTTAATTAATTTGTGGTAGTATTTATAGAAAATATTATTATATATTCAAAGAGAAAGGAAGATCATGAATATCACTTGATAATTATACTTAAGACCCTAAGGAAGGATAAATTGTATGAAAATTTTACAAAGTGTGAATTTTGGATACAAAAAGTTTAATTTTTTTCATATAATCTCAAGAGAGGGTATATCGGTGGATTCATCAAAGATAAAAGATATTGAACATTGGACTAGACCAGCCATGGTAACTAAGAACCAAATTTTTCTTGGTTTAGATGGATATTATCAATGGTTTGTGGAGACTTTTTCACTATTATCTAATACAATCACCAATTTAACTCAGAATAGGGAAAGGTTACTCTAGAAATATGAGTGTGAGGGAAATTTCAAGGAACTAAAGAGAATATTATTCAGTGAACCTGGTATTACATTACCCTATAGTGAAAACAGGTTTTTAATCTATATTAACGCATAAAATAATGTATTAGGATGTGTTCTCATGAAAAATGACAAGTTTATAGCTTATGTATCAAAATAATTGAACGTTTGTAAGAAAAATTATCCAAATAATTATTTGGAGTTAATTGTGATAATTTTTGAATTAAATATATGGATTAATTTTACTTACAAATAAAAGTGTGATATATATATCAATCAATAAAATTTAAAGTATATATTCAAATAGAAGAAGTTTAATATGTGTTAGAGAAAATTACTGGAGCTGATTAAATATTAAGACTAGTCAATACATTACCACCCTAAGAAAGTGAACAAGGTGGTTGATGCTTTGAGTTCAAAGGATCATACTATATTATCTATGATGAGGATAATAAAAGATTCAATATTTACGTATTTTTAAAGGATGGATCTTGAAATATTTAAGTAAGAGGAGAAATAATATCTTTCTCAAATAAGTGTTCAACCGTATATCTATGTGAGTATAAAAGAGTCATGGAAGGATGGAATAGAGCTGAAAAATAAGGTGATAAATGTTCTAATTTTAAAATTGATCATGATGGAATGATAAGGTTCATGAACCTATATGTATTCCATCCATACCGGATTTGAAGAAAGATCTATTTGAGGAGGCTCATAGTTCTTCATTCTCTATGTATCTTAGAAGTATAAATATGTGTAGAGATATAAAAGATTATTTATGATGCGATGACATGAAGATAGATATTGTAGATTTTATATCTCAGTGGTTGGTATATTAGCAATTTAAGACTTAGAAACTTAATTCTAATGGTATTTTACAACCATTTCTCATACCAGAATGGAAATGGGAAAACATCGCTATTGATTTTTTCATTGGACTCCCCAAAATATCTTGTCACATACAAGACTTATTTTAAAGTTAAATTTAATTTAATTTCCAATTATCCTTTGTTTTTGGGGTTTCTCAAGCTTTTATGGTGGAATGGGTGAGTTTTCGTGAATTGGGCGAAACCGTGAGCTCAATTCCATATTTAAAAATAAATTTTGTTTCTTTTATAACTTTTTCATTTTTTAATATTTTTCACTCATTACAATTCCTAAATGGTTTACCCTGACATATTAACACCACCATTGTAGTTTGGAGTCTTTATAAATCCATAACCAAAGTGTATATGGGTTTTTATTTAAGGGATTGGGTCTGCTCGAAATCTCAATTCCAGTTTTAAAAATACAATTTGATTCGTTAATAACTTATTCATTTTTAAGGATTTTTTGGTGTTTCAAAGCCTCAAACGCGCCCCTTGAACCCAGTCACGCGTCCAAGCTCTCTCTCCCCTCTTTAAAGCTCTTATTCATCACTATTGAGGTCTGAACTTATTAGTGTTTCTAAAATCGGGAAGATTTGAAGAGGTAAATTCATTGCTTCATATCTCCTTCAATATTTACTCTTTTTCCCCCATTTTAGTCCCCACATGACCTACTCCTCATCAGTAGAGCCTAACTATTAGGTTTTGCTGCTTTGAGTTTCAAAATTTGGTTAATTCAGGGTAATTGCTTCAAGATTTTTCAAGGTGAGTGTTCCTCCCTTCCACTTCTTCCATTTCCTTAGGGTTTCATCCCTCTTTCTTGATGTTCCAAAGTGTCCAGAACCTAGGTTTCATACATAGGGTTTAACCATGGGTCTTTTTGGTGAAAATTTGTGGTCTAGGGAGGGATTTATCATCTTTTTGGTGTCGGGGTGGTGCGGTTGATGTTTCGCAGCATGTTTTGAGGGATTCGACAATTTCGGAAGGTGATTCCATGGGTAACCATTTAATGATGAGTTAGTTTGCTTGATTAAATAATTTTTCATGTTACTTATATGCTTTGAATTATGAGAAAACCATTTTTGATAGCAATAGTAAATCATTTGGTATTAAACTTACATTTTTTCTTGAAGTGTGTATTTTTCAAATGTATTTCATGTGTTATCTCTTGTGGTAGTTTTGTAAAATGTGTAAATGATTTATTAGTTGTTGAAAGGGGCTGAAAATTTTGTTTGGGTAATGATATAGTGCCATGTGGGCCTAAAAAGGGGTTGTCTTTGAATGGTTTTATGTGTAAAACCTTGTTATACTCCTTGAAAGTGTTTTAGGGATTTGTGTGTTCTCATGGGTATCTTTTGTGGTATTGTTCAAGGTGATTATATAACATTTGAAAGTGGATTATTACATGTTTATTGGGCTGAAAATTATGTTTTTTTAGGGTCTTGGTGTGCTTTTGGATTAAAAAGAGGTTTTTGAAATGGGTTTTATGTGCAAAGTTTGGGTATACTCCTTATAATTGTTTTATGAAAGTTTTGAATGGTTTATTGAGTTGTGTAATAGGTGAAACTATATCAGCAAAATATTTTGGTAGGATTATATTTTTAAAAGGTCCATTTCATTTGTGAAAAGGCTGTTATGTGATATGTATCATCTTGGAAATATTTTATTAAATTGTTTGAAGGAGATATTGAGGTGTGAAAGTGATGTGAAAGTGATGTGGAGTGTTTTGTGTGAGTGTGATGTGAAAAATTGAATTTTTGATTATGAAAGAAGTGTTATTTTCCATGTGTGTGGGATTTTATATGAGTTGAAATACCTTATAATTGTTTTATAAAATTGTTTAATGGTTTTTTTTGAAGTGTTGAAGAAATTTGAAATGTGTGGTGGGCTATTTTGGTGTGAGTCGGATTTCAAAATCATTTTGAATGAAAAATGGATTTTTGTGACTTTTGTGGTATACATATGAGATGTTTGGTGAATTTGTGATGTGGAAATGACATTTTCATGTTCAATGTATATTTCTTTACTTGTTGAACTTGTTTGAGCATAAGGGGAAAACCTAGGTATCTAGGCGGGTGGACGTGTACTAGTATGCTAGTGAATCCGTGGGGTTTGGCCTCAGTTTCACTTAGCAAGATTGACGCTTACAACTCTAAATAAACTATGATGATGATGATTGGGGACCTCTAGGTTATGGGTATGTTTCCTACTAGTATCTCGTGTACGAGAATAGATATTTGTGATGGTTACTCTCATCGAGATACGAGGTACCTGGGACCCACAGCTAGCTAGTGCCTAGGGGTTATTTCCTATTGCTTGTGCTCATTAGTTACTTTATACTTACCGTCGGCATATGGTACATTTGGCTAGAAATTTCGGTAGCTTTGGTGTTTATTTTAAAAGTGTTAACCCATTAAAATAGCCCACTTGAAAACTGTTTTTATTCAAAGTCGCATCTTTTAGAAATTGTAACTAGCTTTTCAAGTTTTTGAAAACTTGCATGCTTTTCATCTTTAAATGTTTATCACATGGAATATTTTAGTGGTGGTATCCTACTGGGCATTGGATCACACCCTACTTACACCCTTGTGTGTAAGTAGACTTGTTTATTTTTGTTGTCGCAGGTTGGGTATAGTTTTTAGTACCATTGGTTCGGGTTTCTAGTAGGTCCTTGGTGGTGAAGTCTTGTGGGGATGGATTGAGGGAGGTGCATCTTGCCATGTGGAGGTTCTTGGGCTATCTTTTCTTGGTTTTGTACCTTTGTAATGGTCTTCATACATTGTTAAAATTTGTGAAATTCAGTTCTGAATTTTAGTAAAAGATGTTTTTGTTTGAAAAATCCAGTTTTGGTTTCTTGGTTTCGTTTGTTGTTTTATGTTTACCAATTCAGGTAAATCGTTCCCAAACTTCATTTTATGATACTCGGGCACTTGTGCCAGCCCGTGGGGATTGGGAACGTCCTTCGGGTCTTGCCATGGATCGGGTTGGGTGCCGATTTTGAAGGCGACCAGATTTGGTTTGTGACAAAATGGTATCAAAGGGGGTTCAGGTTAACTCTTTGGGACATGTTATTTGGGGAAGAGTCAGGATAGTCTGGAGTTAGGATTGTTGGGACATGTAATTCCAGTTTTGGGTAGTGTGCCTGATCACCACACCTCATAATAGGATTCAAGTTTCCAAGAGAAGTCGGGATTTATCTAAGTCCTTTGGTTTTTTTGGTTCGATGATGATTAGGGGAAATGAAAAGAGAGTTGGGTTAATGGTCCTAGTGAGCTCGCATGGCCTGGAAAGCCATGTGGAGCCAAGGATATTCCCTAGAACACTCTCTGTGATAGTGAAGTGATTGGAATATGTCCTCCAACCATATTTCCAAGTCACCCACTAAAACTAGTTTCCTCTCGCATTTTTTTGTGCTTAGGTTTTGAAATCTTAGCACTTTGGTTTTAAGAAGTGTAAAGTTTTTGTGAAATGATTTTCAAATAAAGAGGGAATGGTTTGATTTATGAAATAGTGGAAGTGAATTTTTAGAATTTTTTTGAAATGGAAAATGGTGTGCTTACACCTCTTTTGAAAGAAGGAATTATATTGAAGTTGGTTTTGAAAAGTGTTTCCAATAGAGTTTTCTAAACAATCAAAGGGTGTTTTAATGGGATGAGATGTTTTGAAATTGATGTGAATATCTTGAAAGTGAGTTATTTTCTAAATGGTTGTGTATTTCTGAAAAGTTTTGTAAGATGTGAGTTGGGATTTTGATCTTGTGGTTAGCAGTTTTGAGAAAAAGGATGTGTTGGTTGACTTTTTTGGTTTTGAAATGTGGAATGAATGTTTTGTTTTAACCTTTGGTATTTCCATGGGAAACCACATGCATGGGGTTATATGGGATGATGGATGATTTATGTCATGACTAGATGAGTGTCAGGATGGATATGAGGAGGGTTCCCAGTGTGGCATAGAAACATGCATGCGTAAGGCCCATGGGGTACCATTGGTGTATATGCTAACCGTTGAACCGTTTGTTTTCAAGAAATGTTTTTAAAGAAAAACATGATGTCTTGATGAATTTTTTGTGATGGATTATATTATGTGTTTTTGAAAAATTTGATGTTGTGGGATGATTTGAGTCCAATAACCCCTCCTATTTGAACTGTGTTTTGGGTTTTGGTTTGGTCAATAATTTGTGTTGTAGGGACGGTTAGTGGTATCTTTTGAAAAATGTTTTGAGACGCCTTTATGGTGGTTCCCTTCATGTGTTTGGATCTGGTTTGTGGTATATCTTGACCAATGTACCATCTTGGTTGGGTCCTTGGGTTCAATCATTGGAAAAGGTACACATCATTAAAGGTTAGTGCACAACTGAAGTGCAACCCGGATTGTTTCTCCGTTTGAAGACCCTCCAGTTGATCAATATAAGGAAAAATTTTCTTGAGATTTTTAGATTGATTCTACACCCTTTCCTTTCTTGGTTTTGTGTATCCTCTTGTAGTGGGAGAGTGATCATGTATGGTTGAAAGAGACCTTAGACTCTTAAGTCTCCTTATTTGTCAAAGCTGGAAGTGGTCTAGGGTTGTTAGTGGGGATGAGTGTCTCGATGTTGTCTAAGAGGGCCTTTGGGTTCTTCACAGTTTCTTTGAAGCATGATTTTATGTTAAACCACCAGTGTGGTAAATATGGTCATGATAGGATATTGTGGCCATTATCTAGAATTGTGTGTTGTTTGGGGATGTTGTATAAGTCCCCTCTCCATGAATTGTTTATATCAGTCGCAATGGTCATGTTCGGTGATGCCTTATGATGTCATGTGATCAATTGACCGCAAAGGTGAAAGTTGGGAAATCATATGAGAGTCTCTGTTATGTTGGGAGAATGTCTCCATTGGGAAAAAATATATTCCATTTTAGAGGAAGGTGAGTATAGGTGTTCTTTACTTTTATTGTTTCTCACTCAAACAAACAAGGTGTTATGTGTGTGCATCTTATAATCCCTTGTTTCAGTGAAATATCGGGTTAGGGTAAAGTGAGTTTGGAATTTTTTATGTCTTGGAAAACTTATCGGGGATTGCAGTGTAGTTG
This sequence comes from Viscum album, assembly GCA_963277665.1. Lineage (NCBI taxonomy): Eukaryota > Viridiplantae > Streptophyta > Magnoliopsida > Santalales > Viscaceae > Viscum > Viscum album. Next base: position 470,578,481 of record OY728141.1, on the reverse strand, counting down.
TTGGTTGCACCGAAAGAGGAATTTTCATTCAGGGGGGGGGTCCAAAGCCTAACTGTGAGGTCGAAGATGCTTCAATCATTTGAGCTCCAGCCATAGGTCTTGGAGAGAAGTTGACTCGTAGTCAGGGGAAATCCCAGGGTCGTTTAAACCCTTGTACAATTTACTATCCTCAGTATGAAAGATAGGAAGAGTTTAAACCTATGGTATCATTATCTTTCTTCTATTTTTCATGTTCATTGGAAATAGGTAAAGGGCCTTGTACCCATATCATCTCCCAATGTTATTCCATCCCCCTTTGGTTTCTATTGAGTCTTTGGAGAAAGGTTTGAAGTTTGTCTAGACTGGTTGGGCACACGATTTGCACTTGGTTAGTAGTGACCATGCCCTAGAAAACCTTGTAGATAGAAGGATCCCCACTATTAGTGCATGGTTTCCCCAACCGTGCAAACTAACCATGTGGTCATCCCAACTCTTTAAATTCTGGGGGCTTTCTCTACCGACCCATGCTAGTCGGTTAAGATGGTTGGTTCTTATGGTGGGGAGACACACTATGTGTCTTATATAAGTTCTTTTGTAAATTTATGATGGAAGTATACCCTTTGTACTGGGGAGTCTATTCAGGCCTCCCCTGTTAGTGTCCTGATTCTTTCTCGGAAAAATATATATATAAGTTGTCTCTTATGGTGGGGAGGTTATTTTTGTTCCCCCATACCAGTAACTCAGACTTATCCATGGTCGTGTCTTGGCGGTAGGTAGTATCATTCAGATATATCAAGCTACCTACATCTTCCTTTAGTAAACTTTGAGATTGGAGAGTACCCAATGGTCTAGCTAAAGTACGGTAAGTGTAACCTTCTTCGATGTTGTTGTTCATTTGGGTGAATTTCTTGAGTCTTGTTTGGATAGTGTTTAATGAGTTTTATTTTGGGATCAATTATGAATGTGATTGATCATTTCAGGAAAGTGGTGTAAGCTTTTTTTGTGAGAGTAATCCTTCATTAATTGATCACTGGAAGTATTTTGGCCTTTGGGGGTGAAACCTGACAAGGGAGTACCTCTTGGTTTCTCAGTTGGGTTTGGTTATTTCTTTGGACTTGATGTGACTTTCCGGGGCGGAAAGTTTTCATGGTGGGGAGAATTGTCACATAAATGACTTATTTTAAAGTTAAATTTAATTTAATTTCCATTTATCCTTTGTTTTTTGGGTTTCTCAAGCTTTTATGGTGGAATGGGTGAGATTTCGTGAATTGGGTCAAACCGTGAGCCCAATTCCAGATTTAAAAATAAATTTTGTTTCTTTTATAACTTTTTCATTTTTTAATATTTTTCACCCATTACAATTCCTAAATGGTGTACCTTGACATATTAACACCACCATTGTAGTTTGGAGCCTTTATAAATCCATAACCAAGGTGTATATGGGTTTTTATTTAAGGGATTGGGCCTGCCCGAAATCCCAATTCCAGTTTTAAAAATAAAATTTGATTAATTAATAACATATTCATTTTTAAGGATTTTTCGGTGATTCAAAGCCTCAAACGCGCCCCTTGAACCCAGTCGCGCATCCAATCTATCTCTCCCCTCTTTGGAGCTCTTATTCATCGCGATTAAGGTCTGAACTTATTAGGGTTTCTAAAATCGGGCAGATTTGAAGAGGTAAATTCATTCCTTCATATCTCCTTCAATATTTACTCTTTTTCCCCCATTTCAGTCCCCACATGACCTAGTCCTCATCATTCGAGCCTAAATATTAGGTTTTGCTGCTTTGAGTTTCAACATTTGGTTAATTCAGGGTAATTGATTCAAGATTTTTCAAGGTGAGTGTTCCTCCCTTCCACTTCTTCCATTTCCTTAGGGTTTCATCCCTCTTTCTTGATGTTCCAAAGTGTCCAGAACCTAGGGTTCATACCTAGGGTTTAAACATGGGTCTTTTTGGTGAAAATTTGTGGTCTAGGTCTAGATTTATCATCCTTGTGGTGCCGGGGTGGTGCGGTTGATGTTTCGCAGCATGTTTTGAGGGATTCAACAATTTCAGTAGGTGATTCCGTGGGTAACCATTTAATGATGAGTTAGTTTGCTTGATTAAATAATTTTGCATGTTACTTATATGCTTTGAATTATGAGAAAACCATTTTTGGTAGCAATAGTAAAGCATTTGGTATTAAACTTACATTTTTTCTTGAAGTGTGTATTTTTCAAATGTATTTCATGTGTTATCTCTTGTGGCAGTTTTGTAAAATGTGGAAGTGATTTATTAGTTGTTGAAAGGGGCTGCCAATTTTGGTTGGGTAATGATATAGTGCCATGTGGGCCTAAAAAGGGGTTGTCTTTGAATGGTTTTTTGTGTATAACCTTGTTATACTCCTTGAAAATGTTTTATGGATTGGTGTGTTCTCATGGGTATCTTTTGTGATATTGTTCAAGGTGATTATATAACATTTAAAAGTGGATTATTACATGTTGATTAGGCTGAAAATTCTGTTTTGTTAGGGTCTTGGTGTGATTTTGTCTTAAAAAGAGGTTTTTGAAATGGGTTTTATGTGCAAAGTTTGGGTATACTCCTTATAATTGTTTTATGAAAGTTTTGAATAGTTTATTGAGTTGTGTAATAGGTGAAACTATATCAGCAAACTGTTTTGGTAGAAGTATAATTTTAAAAGGTCCATTTCATTTGTGAAAAGGCTGTTATGTGATATGTATCATCTTGGAAATATTTTATTAAATTGTTTGAAAGAGATATTGAGGTGTGAAAGTGATGTGAAAGTGATGTGGAGTGTTTTGTGTGAGTGTGATGTGAAAAATTGAATTTTTGATTATGAAAGAAGTGTTATTTTCCATGTGTGTGGGCTGTTATATGAGTTGAAATACCTTATAATTGTTTTATAAAATTGTTTAATGGTTTTGTTGAAGTGTTGAAGAAATGTGAAATGTGTGGTGGGCTATTTTGGTGTGAGTCGGATTTCAAAATCATTTTGAATGAAAAATAGATTTTTGTGACTTGTGTGGTATACATATGGGTTGTTTAGTGAATTTGTGATGTGGAAATGAAATTTTAATGTTCAATGTATATTTCTTGACTTGTTGAACTTGTTTGAGCACAAGGGGAAAACCTGGGTATCTAGGTGGGTGGACGTGTACTAGTATGCTAGTGAATCTGTGGGGTTTGGCCTCAGTTTCACTTAGCAAGATTGATGCTTACAACTCTGAATAAAATATGATGATGATGATTGGGGACCACTAGGTTATGGGTATATTCCCTACTAGTGGCTCGTGCATGAGAATGGATATTTGTGATAGTTACTCTCACCGAGATACGAGGTACCTGGGACCCACAGCTAGCTAGTGCCTAGGGGTTATTTCCTATTGCTTGTGCTCATTAGTTACTTTATACTTACCGTCAGCATACGGTACATTTAGCTGGAAAATTCAGTAGCTTTTGTTTTTATTTTAAAATTGTTAACCCATTAAAATAGCCCACTTGAAAACTGTTTTTATTCAAAGTCGCATCTTTTAGAAATTGTAACTAGCTTTTCATGTTTTTGAAAACTTGCATGCTTTTCATCTTTAAATGTTTATCACATGGAATATCTTAGTGGTGGTATCATACTGGGCATTGGATCACACCCTACTTACACCCTTGGGTGTAAGTATACTTGGTTTTTTTTTGTCGCAGGTTGGGTACAGTTTTTAGTACCATTGGTTTGGGTTTCTAGCAGGTCCTTGTGGTGAAGTCTTGTGGGGATGGATTGAGGGAGGTGCCTCTTGCCATGTGGAGGTTCTTGGGCTATCTTCTCTTGGTTTTGTACCTTTTTAATGGTCTTCATAAATTGTTTAAATTTGTGAAATTCAGTTCTGAATTTTAGTAAAAGATGTTTTTTTTTGAAAAATCCAGTTTTGGTTTCTTGGTTTCATTTGTTGTTTTATGTTTACCAATTCAGGTAAATAGTTCCCAAACTTTATTTTATGATACCTGGGCACTTTTCCAACCCGTGGGGATCGGGAACGCCCTTTGGTTCTTTCCATGGATCGGGTCGGGTGCCGATTTTGAAGGCGACCAGATTCGGTTCGTGACATATCTAAAGGGTAAAATTATATATGGGTTATATTTTATCACCTTAAAAAGTCTGAAAAATTCATCAATATCAAATAATATATCTCTATGGATAAAAATTCCATGATATACATTAATTAAGTGGTAAATTTTCATTAAGTAACATATTCAATTGTATCTGATCGGGATCTGAGGCTTATCTTGATGTTCTGGAAAATTCTTCAGTAGGCTCTGGATACAGAGCTTCATTTCAGAACTATGTATCATACTTGGATAGATGGTCAGTCTAAGAGAACCATTAAAACCCTAGATTAAATTTTGAGATCTTATTATATGTTTTTAAAAGGTTTTTGGGATCACCACCTTCCTCTAATCGAGTTTTCTTACAATGATAGCTTTCACTTGAGTATTCAGATTGATCCTTATAAATACCTCTATGTAAAGAAGTATATAACTCCAATGTTATGGGATGAAGTTGGAGAAAGAAATATATCAGTACCTATATTATAAGAATAAATGATATATTAGTTTATAATTATTTAGCAACACATAAGGGTAACATAAAGTTAGCAAAAAATTTATGCTAACAATCACCAGCATGATCTAGAATTTAAAGTTGGTGAAAAGGTGTTTCTAAGAATATATCCATGGAAGAAGGTATCGATATTCATAAATAAGAGTAAAATAATACCTAGTTATATCAATCCCTTTTGAAATTATTTATTATATTGGGATGGTATATTATCGATTGGTGCTTCCACCAAACCTCTCTCAATTCCACGATGTGCTCTCTATATGTCTCCTGAGGAGGTACATTTCTGACCACTCACATGTACTGAAATCAAAGGTCATACCACTAGAGTATTATCATTTCTATAAATAAAAACCAATTTCGATTCTAGATTATAGTGGGAAAGTGCTATGAAACAAGACCACTCACCTAGTTAAAGTTTTTTGGAGAAACTACCAATTTAAAGAAGCTATGTGGGAACTTGAGGATATTATGGGGTAGAAGTATCCTTATTGTTTTGTATTGGAGTGATGAATTTTGAGGGTAAAATTTATTTTAATAAGGGTATAATGTAACACCCTAGGTTTTTATAAAATATTTTTTTCAAATAAATTTAATCTCTTAAATAGCTTATGTTTCACACAACATTGAATTTTAATGAACCATGATATACTATTAATATTATTATTTAAACTTGATTATTATAACATAGATGTTAAATTTTGTGGTATAAATTGTAATAAAAACATTTTTAAAATTTAGTATAAATGTTTTAGTTAAATAAAATATATTTATAAATAATTACTTAATTTTCAGTAAGGCCTTTATATGCTTCGAAAATATTTTTTTCACAAAACAAAAATTAATGCTTTTTGTGAAAAAATAATATAATTGATTTTTTAAAAAATTTATAAAATTTATTTTAAAAAATTAACTTAATTTTTGAAATCAACATGTCAAAATTATAATAGGTTTAATTTTTTAGAATTTTCTAAAAAGACTAATTTTTCATTGAAAAGTGAAAAATACTAGTTTTTGTTAAAAAATGGATTTTCGTTTAAATAATTTACTAGATATTTTTTATTTTAAAGTGTTTTTAAAATTTAAATTAGTTTAATTATATATTTATTAATCCAATTTAGTTCATTAAAATAAAAAATTTATTGAATTTGGATATTAAAACTTTCTATAATTACGAAAATTTTCTCTTTGGAAAACCACTTTTTCATCGCATCTGCAGATTCAATTTTAAATTATATTTCACCAATTATGTGAATTAAATTTGTAAAAATTGATTCCATATTTTTAATAATCATTATTAATAATATATAATAATTTCTACTTAATTTTTTTTCAAAATTAAAAGTAAAATAGTAAAAATTAATTACCATAGTTATGGTTAAAACGGGTATACCGGGGGGTGAAACTAAAGAGATAAGGGGTAAAATGACCTATAAACTTGTGAAAATAAAATTTTATAGATATATTTAGACCTTAAATTGTTTAATTTTTTATTATTATCCATTTTTTATCCTTTTTTCGTGTGAAAATTATGGGTACACTTTATTATTTTCAAAAATTCCATGTGTGTTCTCTCTCCCATTTATAAAAGGCCACACCCTCTCATCTCCTATTCACAATTCTAAAAACTATTGGTTAAAAAAATCACTAAAAAATAATTTCCTAAATTCCCTAATCGCAACCTATAGTCCTTGTTTTTATCATCAAGCCAACTTAGGAATGTTTTTGTGTAAACCTAAGGTTGTTATCCAAAGAAGAGGCACCATTCTCAACCGAACGTTTCTATTTTATTTATTATTCAAACTAATTAAAATATTCTTAGATTATACTGATATAATAACACCATTATCTAACATATACTAATATGTTATTATGTTAATTTAACTACCTAAATCTATCTCATATTACATCAAGTGGGAAACGAAACTGTTAATCGTGTGTAAGGCAGACTACAACTTTACGAACTGATGTAATTTGTTTTCCATAACCACATCTCATGGATGTATATAATGATGATTTTAACATATTTATATTATGAAATAATTATAATTTTTAAATTATAATATCACATACACCTTCTTACTTTCCATTTCATGGGAATAATATAACATCTATCGTGTGTACGGCGAACTACCACCTCGCGAAGCGATGTGATTCATTATTCACTTGCACTTTAAATGGAAGGTAATAAGGATAGGTTTAATGAAAATATGTGATATATATTAAATAAAAAATATTTTTAAATTTTAATATATTATTTACCTTTCTTTCATTTCATCCTTCAAGAAAATGGAATCAGCATTCATGTATATGTACGGTTTAACGTCTCAATGAAAGGTGTAATTCATTTTTTGTCTCTAAAATTAATGGAATAATATAAATACCTATATAATTAATATATATTATATTTATATCATTTTTAACATTATGTAAATTATTTAACTATTATAAAATTAAAATAATCAAAAATATCAAACCAAGTCATACATGAAAAATGAAACACTTATTACCCAAAACAAGATTTAAACAATAAATTGTTTATGAATAGGTAATAAAAGCTCATAAGTAAATATTATATGGAATGATACAAATGATTATGGTTATTTAATATATATATAATAAAAGTATATTTATTATACAGTATATTTTAACATGTATGAAGGAATATGAGACTTAAGGTAAGGGAATTTCGTCTCACTTTTATTTTTCTGTGACACATGCACTATACACCACTTATTTATTTTGTGTGGTGTATATAATACCCATTAATAACTTTTATTATCCTTATAATTATAATTAAGGGATATAAATATCTATATAATTTTATTTCTTTCATGGGGTATACAATTCAAAAATACCAAAGTGGTAAATGTTTTATGTTACAATATATTTTTTTATCGGAATTGTTTATGATTATGCTTCTAATGGTGAAATATTATAATCCAATTATTAATAAAATAATTAATTTTATTATCCTATGGTCATTTCTTTAAATTTAATGTTTTCCTTTAACTTTCATCTCTTTATGTACTCAATATTCTAAAAGAATGTTTTTAAGGAAAACCCAAATTTATTTCCCTCTTTGGTCAAAGTCCCTTTCTTTTCCATGTCTATGTTTTCTAAAAATGTTTTAAAGAAAGTTTTACTATTATACAATTATTTTTTTAAGATATTTATACCCATTTTTTAATTTTTACAAAAAAAATTAAAATAAATATTCTTTTCATTGTCCAAATGAGGTAGTTTTGACCTTTTACTAAAAATGTGAAAGGAGTCTTTGTTTTAATATGTGTGACTTGAATATAATTTTCTAGCATCATGGTCATTCAATTATTTTAATATTAATTTACACATTTTAAAAGTTTTTTTCAAAGAAAATTTTTTCCTTAATATTTGGGTAATTTTTAGATTTTAAATAATTGAATTCAAATGAAAAATATATTTTCCTAAATAATGTTTTAATTAATGATCTCTTATGAAATATTTATTCATCAATGACAAAAACCTTTGGTGTTTCTTATATTCTAATAGGAATATAATCCATTGGTACCATAATTATTCTATATTTTGATGGTTTATGTTTATTTTTATTATTTTAATTAAAAAAATATTAAACTCAATACTTTTACATGGGTTATGATATGATGAATTGATCAAATGTTTATGATACCTATTTATTTTCCTCAGGTTATGATATGATTAAATTTTTATGAAATGCATTTCCTTTTTCATGGGTTATAACATGATGAATGTGTTATGACCTTATGGAACACAAATTTATGGATTATGTGATGTGTGGGAACTATATCTCCCTTCAATTCATTTAGTAAAGAATTATATCTCATTAGATAATGGTGGTAAACAAACCAACATGCTTTATCTTCCATGGGAAATAGTTTGATGTGCTTGATCCACTATGGTAAACATGTGATGATTCTTGATCTGTTATGAAATGGGAAATATGTGTTGAGGATTGATCTGTTGTGATTTTATGGTCTTGGTTGTTAACCTTGGCATGTGAAATGGTTTCTATACTTATGATGGTGCCACATTTATATGACAAAAACATATAGTTCATGATTGATTTATGATTATTTCTCACTCTTATGGTTCATATCTTTTTAAATAATAATGTTTTATACCATGTCTCATGTTTATGATCCATGATAGATTGGATATAAAATTTTAAATTTACATTCATAATTTCATGCCCTTATGTTTATCTTATGATTTTATATAATCATCGGTTGATATCTTCCATATTTACCCTTACTAAGCATCTAAGCTCACCCTTTTCTTATGATTACTTTCCCCATGTTATGAATAAATGTTTAAGTATGGTATGTCTATAAAGTGTACTAAATGGGAAGATCTTTTTGGGATATATTGAAGATCTTTCATGAAATAAGAGGATTGTGTATAAATCCTACAGATTCACTAAAATTTTATAGACCTAGGTATTTATTTGTGAAATGTATTTAATATCCATCTATTTAGATGTAATATCTATGTATGAAAATCTTTGTTTTTTACACTATTATTTTCCTTGAGGTAAAAACCCCTTCATGGAAGACTAAACAATAGCTACCTGACCTTGCCTGCCCTGGAGTAATCCTAAACTATTAATCCTAATTTGTGGATAACTAAAGTTGCTTTAATGAGTAGCTAAATCATATTCTGATTCTTGAGTCAACTATGATCACTAACCAACACTTTTATATAGACCGCATTAGTATAATTGTCCCAAAGGTTTTCTTAAACCAGGTGATGAAGGTACTCTGCTTCCCTAGATTTCATGATGAGAACCACATTTGGTCATCTCTTTGTGTCATTGCTTCAAGACACTAAAATTAGAATCACCTGAAACTTAACTTGGGAGTGAAATACATGCTCCTAAACCTCATTTAGATTATCTCACAATAATCAAAACATTCTTTGTTATTTTAATGAAAGTGGGAAAGTTGAAAATCATAATCAGAATTTGTAATGGATATTTCAAGAACAACTCAAAACACCTCACCTTTGATTCATAATATATGCTTAGATATGGAGTAAAGAAAAGTATATTTTTAAACTTGGTCATGAAATCCATAACCAATATACATCCTAATTAATGATTCATAAACTCTTTAACATTTACCTAGTATAGAGTTTCAGGGTATAATTTCTTAAGGAACGGGTCTTGTAGATCCTTCTAAGTAAGGATTTATTCTTTCTTGGCTTACAACATAACATCCCTATATTGAAGAACTTCCCCATAAATAATGACGATGGCTAACCAGACTTAGTGTTTCTTAGGAGTTTCATTTCTTTCAAATATTTGGTAAATGTGGATGATCTATTACTCATATTCTTATAGAGAATATTCACCCTGAAGGACTGAGGGATAATGTAATTGGAAATATTTCATGACATCATAACACATTGGTTACTTTAAAGGAACCCACTTATAAATAGATTAGATCAATTGGGAAATCCAATCTAATACTTAAGGGTTAACTATAGATTGAGCTACTTTTACATGTTCATTCACTTCTTGCACGGAAGTAAGTGGACGTTTTGGTGATATACTATAAAATTAATTAGAGAACAATATCAATTTATTCTCTTTGTTTAACAAACCAAAATTTTAGAATTGCATTAACAAAATTAGGTCAAAGCCCTCATTTCCTCTCACCCTACCATTATTGATTTATTAAAACATTTTAATTTTCAAAACACCTTTCGTTTATCTTTTAGTCTAATAAAGTATGATTTCAATATAATTTAAATCCACATAAAACATTTTTTAGATATAACATGGAAAAACAATGGGTATAATTATTAATCTGAATAAAAAATGTTTCTAATTAGGGAATAATCTGTCAATCCATTTTGAGTTAATCGTTAATAATAAATATATAGGAAAATGCTTATTATTTATTATTAATTTTTTAGTTAATAAAAAATTTAGTTGATTCCAACTATGATACAACCAAACATAGGAAATCCTAAAAAATGGTGTGCATTCCTACCAGTTCCTATAGATATATTTTTAATATGATCAATGAGACTCAAGGATTGGGATTGACTTGAAGGAAAAGTGAGAAAGTGTCTCAAACTATCCCTAGTAACTCAATCTTTCACCATAATTATATTGGATAGAAATATTTCTAGGTTATAACTTAACTCCCAAAAATATTATCTTCGGGATACTCTCAAGTCCCATACCCAAGATCCCTTAAAGTGGTATTTGATACCATTTTCTATTACTTATGACCCAATTACCCAAATGATACCAGGTTGGGTCACCAAAACACCTCATCTATACATCCCAATCACCATAGGCTGGTATAAATATTGGGGTTGAATAATAATTTTTTGGGAGATAGATTTCCCCCTTTTGAATTAAATTCAATTAAAGGTAATTGAATTATGAAATTTCAGTCATATCCTTTGGGTTATTGAATTTTCATCCAAAACTACATCGAGGTATTCCATTGGTACATGTTTATCAAATCACACTGACAATAAAGGATAAAACAAGTACATGAATAGGCATACATACTCAATAATGGTCCAAAACATCCCAAAAAAACTTTAAAGGTAATAAAAATAGGTTATACACATTACCACCAAGCCAAAAGAGGCTTGAAATTTAAAAATAAGAAGACACCCAAGTGGAAATTCCTATTACAAATGTCTTAGAAATACCCTAGGTGTCCACTCCACACACCCTCCAAAATGTGAAAAAATTATCACCCATACTCTAGACTCCATATGGTACTAGAACATGTGCTCTAGTGTTTTAACCTTACCTATATCACATAAAATAATATATGTATGTGTACCATAGGAGCACATTCAAGGAATGAGTATAAAAAATTCGTAATTAGTCACCACCCCACCCTTACTCACCTATCATAAACCCAAGAACATAAAAAATATATATGTCAAGAGTAAAGGAAAACAAGGGAAAAACATGTTGGTTATACCTTTAAAACCAAACTCTTATAACTAATAAGTGTAAACCTATATACCAGGAGGACCCTAACTTGAACATACCAAATTCAATATGTGTCTGGTATCAATGTCTTGTTGGAGATAGGATAATAAATCTGCTCATCCTGTCTAAGTATTAGCACATACAATATTTATTGCAGAATTCCATCCCATGGGAATGGAAGTGTGCATACTAGATTTAGGGCCAAATATCATTCTATAGAAGAGGGGTATGGGTTTATAAGGTTATGTCACTACAATTCCATCCCATCATCATGCTCCAAATCAAGTTTTACCGACTTAACAAATATATATTGTATCCATATACCCCTTTTGATATATATATATATATATATATATATATATCAACCACTAAGTAACATTTAGAAATCACATAACAACCCAAATAGAATATAAATGAAAATATACTTTAAAATACACTATAAAACACATTAATTATGCTAGAGTCCTCGTTTTAGTTTCTATGATAGAAAATAATAATTATGGTTTATGCACAAATACAGCAGTACTATCATTAATAAAAGAACATAATGATAACCCATGACATACTTGTATAAATGTGAATCCAAATTAAAACAAAAAAAAATTATATTTTATGAAAATAAAATTAAAATATTTTAGTTTTCATCAAACCCATTTATTTTTATTAAATTCACTCAGTGTTATATCAGTTCCAATATATCCCTTAAGGAGTGTGAAATAAAAGAGGGGTAAACCTGCTAAAATAAATGCAGTAGATCCCTCAAGGTATGGGAGGAAGGAGTATGCAATTATAAACCAATTTGACTATCCTAATACAAGATTAAAGAAGATATTTAGTCACTATCATCAAAGGAGAGTAAATTTATAAACTAATCTCACCTTAGTTTTACCAAGACTAAGATCCTACAATAACCTAATGAGAAGGAAGCCAATTAGTTTAACGAATTAAAAATTCCCTAGAATTTAGGTAAGATGCATTATTCTTTCTATTTTATATAATGGGGAAAAGAGGAGATATTAAAGGTAGAAGAGGCATTACCTCACTGAAAGTAAGCCTTCCTTGCCACTAGGAGCCACTGAAACCATGGAAGAATAAGGATCCACTTAGAGAGGTAGATAGGAGAGATAGTTCTTGAATGATAACCAGGTAGAGGCAAATGGATGGAAATTATTGATCCACCCCCACCCCATTTTTGGGTTAAATTAAGCCTTAAAATTAAAAAAATACCCTTTTAAAATGGATTTATCCTAAGCGTCTATTGGGTACCCAATACAAGGAAACTAGGTACCTGATGGTCCTAACAAAACCACCCACACCCCTAGCACCCTCATCGAATGCCTAATCCTAGACCACTAAGTACCCAATGGACCTCATAGACTTGGGTACTTTCTAATCCCTCTCTTCTTCCTCTAAACTCTCCCAACCTATTGCCTAATTTGACATACCCTAAAAGTGAAATATGAAGGATAAAATTAAACATATAAACTAACCCTAAAGGTCAAGATATTTATATAATCCACCCAAAATTTCTCATAGGAAACCACTACTGGAGAATATAATCAAATAATAATGTTATATATAGAAAAACACACAGAATAAACCATTTTCTAGTCTGATTCCAATACTCAGGTGAGGAGATACAAAATACACTCAAGGTCAAAATGTACACGGCATTTACTTCCTATAAAATGACATGTAATTATGGGATAGACATGGTGTGTCACTACTGATTCCCTAACTATTTAGAATTTAACCCCCAAGAACCACTGATAAATATATCCTAATGGATACTCAGTATTAGTTATTATCACCATAATTGTATACGCATGTCCTGTAATATACTCCTCAGGTACCAAAAATATATTGAGAGAAAACAACAAGAATACAAAAGATTCCATGGCCCCGTAAAATATTGGGCACAACACCTATGTTAAGGTGGCATGACCTTGTTAAACTCTATACCACCCTAGGTAACATACTTTAATAATTATTCTATTTCTATAATATAGAATGGCCTTATGAAAAATTTTCATATCCCATGTAACTCTTTTCTGCTCCATCCCTTAGTCCTCACAATCACTTTAACACCTCATTCCAGTAAGGGGCATGGATCCCTATATCATATTTTCAAGGGTCATGACAAATTTCATAAATTTTCATCCTCTAGACGCCATTGGATTATCTATGAATCTCAATTATTTCAAGCTTTAGATCTCAAATTAGGGACTTTACCAAATATAAAAAAAACATTAAACTTCATAACCAACAATGATATCCATCATAAACAATACATAAATTAATTATCAAGTGAATTATAAAATACTATTAAAGAAGGAAATCATATATCTAGGGTTCATAATCATATATTATAACTATATAAACATATAATTTATCAATATTTAATTTATAGGATATATTACACTGTTTTGATTCTTATAAAATCCCAAAACTTGGATATTTAATAATTTAATCTTAAAAACACTTATTCATCCTGATAAAGTTGTTTCCATATTAATATGTTTATGTCATCATACACACATAAAAAAAGGAATGTAATTCCATGATTGATACAAAAAAGAAGTGAGATTCTATAATCACCTACTTTTATTCCATAATGAACATTATCCTTATTCCTCCAACGATCACCACCAAATGCTCACATAATCCCATTCATCATCACTCAATGTTTTTCTATAACATACCAATTCCAAAAAGGTTTCTTTCTTGATAGGATGAAAAGAATGGAATAATGGATAAAATAGGTGAAATTATTTGGGTAGTGAAGTTAATTCCCATTAATCAGCCATGTAATTTTATCCTCATAATCCCATTCCATAATTTTCCTTCCTCAATTCTCCCATCAAGTCTCGATTCTCTTTCTCTTCCTATCAATTACTCATTTATCTACTCATTAAACTCACCTTTTAAAATTCTTCGTTAATTATTTTAATAAGTAAGTTAAACCAAATTAAAATATATTGATCTTTAATATCATAAAATATATTCATGTCGTCTCCATCAAAATATTCCAATGTCATATTATTGATTTAATAAAAATCAATTGAAATAAACAAATAAATAAAAAATATGAAAGAATTCCATTGACATATAAAATATTTGGAAAAACCAACCCTCTTTGAAAAATACTAAATCTTTGATCGAGGGGAAATATCATATTCTAACTCCAACAATGAATTTGAAATTCCATCCCAAGAATGGATAAATTATCACTTTATCTTTTCTTCAGACCACATGACCAATTAATGAAATACTAATCTTTTAAGGATCCAAAAAAAATATGGATCTATATAATGATCATCTTTACACATTTATTCCTCACTCCCTAAATATCTTATATTCAATTTAATTTTATTTCCTTATAGAGATCATTGATCTATCACAAATGAAATTTAGAAAAAAAGTGAAGCAGTCACTCATTTTCATAGAGAATCAACCCCGAATATTCTCAATAATTACAAGTCATATGAAAAAAATATATTTAAATTATTATTATGATTTTTAATTCATATATCTTAATAAAAATTTATGAAAACATACCCATAATATCCATCACATTGATGGATCCTTCTCGATGATCTCAATGAAGGATCAAGTTTTCATGTTATTTTTGACTCCCAAATTCTTGGATCGTCTCTAATTGAGAATTTTAAAATGAAGCTTACTTCAAAATAGAATATAAATATCTTTACTCCCTAAATCCACTTTTTACACTAAAAAGGAATATTACATTCATATTATTAATTTAATGTAAAAAAATAAAAATACATATTATAATCACAAAAAACAAAATATATAATTATAAAATAACATTTGGTGAATGAATAGTACAATGCCAAATATAATGTTTCATAATGAAATGCCTCCAAAATAGAAATATTCTTTTCATTGGTTGGTGATGTATTTATACACCATATTGGAACCATTAATTCAAGATAGTCCAAGAGATTATCTTACACTATATATAACTCATTAATTTTTT
Organism: Viscum album; assembly: GCA_963277665.1. Classification (NCBI taxonomy): domain Eukaryota; kingdom Viridiplantae; phylum Streptophyta; class Magnoliopsida; order Santalales; family Viscaceae; genus Viscum; species Viscum album. Next base: position 470,562,913 of record OY728141.1, on the reverse strand, counting down.
TGGAACTAAAAAATGATTGACTCGTTGATGCAGTAAAAATATTAGGTTAAAATAAAGTTAAAAAATGTAGAAAAAACACTAAATGTAACATGAAAAAATCCCAAAATAAAAGGGGGTAAAAATTCATGGTAAAATAGAAGGATCTCACTATAGAAAATATTGGTAAACACTCTCTAACAATTTCAATGAAAATCCTCTTTTAATTTTCTCTCTTGAATAGGTGGAGAAAATAGCCTCAAAAAATACCACACACTCAAAAACTTAAAGGATTGTTAAAGATAAGGATGGAAATGAGTTGGGGAGAGCCTCCTTTTATAGTAATATTCACCTCATACTCATTTTCCACTACATGGGTTGGTGGTTTTTGGAAATCCACCACCCCAAACTTTCCTACCCCCATGGACAAGAGAGTGCGGGATAACAACATATCTCTTACTTATAGATTTTATTAGGAACCAATCACATATTCATGATTCCTTTCTATTTTCTAGATATGTTGTTCATGTATATACGAGGTGACTCAAGGACTTGAACTATCTAAACTTACTAAAACTAATCTATTTTTTTCAAAAATATACAAGATTTTATTTAGTATGAATTTTCTATATGATCACACTTCTTCCCTCCTCTATATCTCAAAAAAGTGAAATTATAACCCATTTTCCTTCATCGTGGAATGAAAATATGGATTCCATACAACTTGTAAGGTACTCTGACTATCACAAAATAATGTAATATACTCTTTTATGTCTGTGATCTCTTGTAATAACATTCTCAAACAAAATGCCTATTTTTCAATCCCATTTATCTTCCATATACTTTATCTTGATCAAGGATAAATCCAAAACTGAATATAAATTTTAAATCCTACTCACATATCCTCATCCAAGAGTAAACATATAACCTATAGTGTATTTCAATCTATCAAAATCAAATGAAAACACCAAATCAAAATAGCCTCTGATAGTGAAATCTAATCTTCCATAAAATAATATATTATCTGAGGTCTCCTTGGTGTATCTCAAGATCCTATTAACTATGTTACAATGCACTTTTCCTAGATTTTCCAAGTACTGAATAACTGGTCCCTCTATATATACAATGTCTAGTCTAGTATAAACCATAGTGAATATTAGATTCTCCACTGCTAATGCATAAAATATTTGAGACATATCCATCTTTTTTGCTTCACTACTAGGACTCATTGTATATGATAACTTTAAATTAACAGGAAGAGGGGTGAATATTATATTATAGTGATGTATGTTGAATCATTTCAAAACTATCATTAAGTAATTATTAAATGACAACTAAATATTCCCATTAAATTTGTCTCAATAATTCTATATATCAAAAATATTATTTTATGTTTATAATTTCTTCATATCAAACTCCCTAGAAAACTATTCTTTAATCTCCATGATCTAATCATTTTTGGGGCTTGTAACTAACATGTCATTCATATACAACAATGTAGGGTACATGACCACCTTTCAATTAAACTATCAAAAGATATTTCACTATAAATTTAGACATATTGAAATAAAATTTCCAAAACGAACCTCATGAATGATTCTCATAACTTGGAAGACAATTACACCTAAGTTACTATGATACAATATAAAACCACTAGAAGATGTAGACAAGAATTATCATAAATAATGATCAAAATACAACTTGAAAATAGAAGAGTGGAAAAAGGATTATGTGGTTCAAGATTGTGTCCTAATCCATGGGGGTGATGCTTCATGTTATTCAAAGAATCAAGATGATGATTATAATAATTGATTTAACTCGCAATATATATCACAAGTGATCCACCCTAATTTTATAGTAGATTCCATATGGTGCTTCTGATCACAACCATCGTATTATATTCAATGGATGAAGTGAACCTCCTCCAAGAAACATGTAGGATCCCTTTGTTTGTTCAAAGCACTCCACCACCACAAGGTTTCCATCCTTTTAACTATTCACCCTTTTGGTGAACTTACAAAATGTATCTCATTCTTTATCATCTAATGAATGAACTTTTGATGGAGTAACATTCACTACACCCATATATATCTTTTGGTTAACTGACACATATCCATTATTTCTCTATCTTCATACAGTCATCGTAAATAAGGCCACAATCACTACAAAAAAACTATAATTTATCGACGCTTTTTAAAAATATCGCTATTTTTAAAATTTAGTGATTTCTTTCATGAAACATCACTAAATTAACGACATTTCCCCAAAATTTTTCTAAAATAGCAATGTTTCCCCAAAAAAGTCACTAAATTGGCAAAGTTTCCCAAAAAATGTCGCTAAATTAGCGAAGTTTCCCCAAAAACGCCGCTAAAATAGTGATGTTTCCGCAAAAACACTGCTAAATTAACGACATTTCCCAAAAAAATCACTAATTTAGTGATGTCTCCCCAAAATGTCTATAAAATAATGACTTTTCCCAAAAAACACATTGCTAAATTAGCGACATTTTATAAAAACATCATTATATAAAAATGTCATTAAATTAGGGACGTTTCACCAAAATTATTGCTAAATTAGTGACGTTTCCCCAAAAACATCCATAAATTAGCGACGTTTCCCCCAAAACATCACTAAATTTGTGACGTTTTCAAGTAAGGTTGTTAAAAATATATATATTTATATATTCCATTTCCCCACATCGATGTAAATATATATTTAGATATATATATATATATATATAACATAAACACACACACACACACATATATATATATAATATAACATAAACATATATATATAATATATTAGCATAAATTATAAACATATATATATATATATAACATAAACATATATATATAATAAACATATATATATATATATATTTAAATATAAACATATAAACATATAAACATATATATATATATATATGTATATTAATATATATATATATAATATTATTTTTTAAATGGTTAAATATATTTATATGTATATATATATATGAAATAATATAATTAAATATTTTAAATTTAGTCACGTTTTTTAGGAAAACGTGACTACTTTAGTGACATTTTTACTAGTATTTTAAAATATTGCTAATTGTATATATATATATATTTATTTATTTATTTATTTATTTATTTATATTTATAATTATATATATGTATACATACACGTATATATATATTTAAATGCACATACACATACACATATATAAACATATATATAAACACAAAATAAAAAAAACATATGTATATATAAACATAAAATATAAAATATAAACATAAATATATTAATATATAAATATATATATATATTATTAATTTCTTAAATATTGAAATCTATCTATATATATTAATATTATATTATATAATTAATTAAAAAAATTGAGATAACTTTCTTGGTTTGTTGTTTGGTGGGTAAACTGAAGGTCTATGGTTCTAATCCCATGGGAGGAAAATTAAATCTTTTATGAGGGGGTACAGTGGGTAGTGTGGGTGAGGGGAAGAGGGCGTGTGTAGGGTACATGAAGGTACACAGTGGGGTAAGGGAGTGTACCGGAGGGGATTGTGGTGGGGTGTGGAGGTAGTGTGGGTACGAGGGTACAGGAGCAGTGGAGTGTGGATGTGGGTAGGGGTAGCCTACAGAAGAGGGGTGATTTGGTTAGGTGAGGAGTAGATAACATGAGGGGGTGAATGTGGTGGGTGAGGCAGGGAGTGTACAAGAGGGGTGAGGGGTAGCCTAGAAGAGGGGGTGAGTGTGGTGGGGCGAGGTAGGATGGGGGGATTTAAATTTTTTTAGGGTAAAAAAATAAAACAATTTACAGGTGTTTACAAAAAATGTCGATAAATTAGGTGCCGCTAATTTGGCGATGTTTATTTACCAACTTTTAAAAAAAACATCAGTAAATGAGGTTCCTCTAAATAGCGATGTTTATAAACATAACCAAATTATATGTGCTTATAAACATCGTTAAAGGATGAAGTTTATAAACTTCACTAATTTGGTGTTGTTTATAAACGTCGCTAAATTAGTGACACCTCGTTTAGCGACATTTTTAAACATTGCTAATTAGATTTTTCTTGTAGTGAATATTTTCTCCTTTCAATGGTATTACTTTTTATACTTGTATAAAAATGAAGCCCACACCTCAACAATCACCCAATTAAGATACATTTTATATTTGTGACTAAGTCTTCCACCATCTCCCTTAAAATCTTCCTCCTTCTACTTTAAATTTTTATAAAGTGTATTTATGGTTCCCCGCCATGTCTTCCTTCTATTCATCCCAAACTTACTGAGATGTAGTACTACCTTAACACTTACTATGTTATGAACTTTTTCAATATCTTTAATGGATTCTATTCCCCTTTGATCATCTATAGATTTGACACTCCTTTTTCTAACAATTTTGGGATGAAGTTATACTTCAACTTAATATGCTTCATATGAGAGTGAAACATTTTATTCTTAGCTAAGTGAATCTCACTTTTTAAATCATAAAAATAGAATCCCATCACTCTACCTCATTTCAAGATCCTTCAACAGAGCCTTCTGTAAAACTAACTCCTTACTTTCTTCCATTCAAGTGATTTAATCTACTTATTTTTTTGAAAGAGAAAACACCAATTAAAGTTTGGATATCCAACTTACTTTCATTATACCAAAAGTAAACACATATCTGGAAGTTCTCTTCCATGAATCTGAATCTCCACCAAAGTTAGAATCGGTAAAACCATACAGTGACTCATCTAATATATATAAAAGTTCCAAATCTTTAGAACCCTTCAAGTAATAGAGGATTTATTACATGTATTTTCATTTCTCCTTTAGGGTTCAACATAAATCTACTAAAAACTCCCACGTCTTGAGTAAATTTTGGAAAAGTAAAAACCATGACACACATCAAACACCTGATAGCTGATGAATATGGAATCTTTACTATAAACTTCACCTCAAATTCCATTCAAGTTGATTTCTCCTTACTTAGCTTGGAATTTCTAGCTAGGGGTGTGGTCACGGGCTTTTCTTCTAACATATCAAAGCAATCCACCACCTTCTAATATACCGAAGCACTCCTCGGTTTCTATCCAAATTAGGTGTTGTTAATTTGGTGACATTTTCAAACATCACCAAATTAGAGATGTTTAATTACAAATATTTACAAAAAACAAAGGTAAATTAGGCATCACAAATTTGGTGACTTTTTCAAATGTCTCTAAAATTGTGATGTTTATTTACCGATGTTTCTAAAAAACATAAGCAAATGAGGTGTCACTAAATAGTGATGTTTAAAAACATCTCCAAATTAAAAACACTTATAAATTTCATTAAATGATGATGTTTATAAATATCGCTAATTTGGAAATGTTTATAAATGTCTCTAAAGTAGCGACACCTCATTTAGCAATGGTTTTTATAAACGTCAGTAAATGAATTAGAAACATTTTTAAACGTCACTAATGAAAAAAACATCGATAATTAGAATTTTTTTAGTGAATATTTTAACCTTTAAATGGTCTTACTTTTCCTCTTAGAAAAATAAAGCTCTCATCTCAACAATCACCAACTTAAGATATATTTTAGATTTTTGACTAATTCTTCCACCATCTCCCTCACAAACTTCTTATCTATCCTTTAAATTTTTTTAAAGTGTTTTTATGGTTCCACACCATGCCTTCCTTCTATTCAACCCAATCTTACTAAGATGTAGTGTTTCCTTAATAATTCTTATGTTATTAACTTTTTCAATATCTTGACTGTAATTTGTGCTCTTTTGATCATCTATAGGTTTTACACTCTTTTTTATAATAATTTTAGGAAGAATTTATACTTAAAATTAATATGCTTCATATGAGAGTAAACTTTGTATTCTTAGCTAAGTGAATCTCACTTTGTAAATAATAAAAATAGAATCCCATCACTCTTCCTCCTTCCAAGATCCTCCAACAAAGACTTCAGTAAAAATGACTCCATCCTTGATTCCATTCAAGTGATTTACTCCAATTCTTTTTTGAAATATAAAACACCGATTGAAGTTTGGATATCCAACTAACTATTATTATACGAAAATTAAACACATATCTAGTAGTTCTCTTCCATGAATCTGAATCTCCATAAAATTTATAAAATGTAAAACCCTACAGTGACTCATCTATTATAAAAAAAGTTATAAGTCTTTATAACCCTTTATGTAATGGCATGATCCCTATTAGTCTATTACTTTACCAATTTCTAGTGTTTGGGGCGCTCTGGACCCCCCCCCCCCCCCATCAGTAAGCCCGGAGGGCGGCGGTGTTGGTGGAAGGATGTCATCATGGTGTCACCCATCGGTGACATCGATCGGTTCCACAGGGGATATTGTTGGGGTTTTCTTTCCCCAATTTCACGTAACGCCACTTTTAAGTCTTTTAAGCTTTTTAAAGTGATTCAAAGATATTTTAGCCCCATAAATAATGTTTTAAATCCCCTGAGAGTGGGGAAACCCTCAACAGACATGTTTTCCTCTCTTTAAATGAAATACTTTAATGCACAGTTGTTATGGCCACCTCTCTGATGAGAATTATTAAAGAAAAATTAATTACATCATGTGTAACTATCTAACCACATGGTGAAACCACAATCCGCCTTTCAAGACATTCAAAATTCATATCTCATAATTCTAAGATCTCACCTTTTATCACACAGGAATTCCTTCTTCTTCTTGGCTGGTCTCTTTTTATTTCTTTGGTTTGTTTGGAGTCCCCCTTCCCAAGGCTAGTGGTGCGCCTATGTTGGAGCCTTTCCTGCTCGCTCTTAGAGTCCCTGGAGTTCCTCCCCTTCAAGACGCACATCCCCAGTTATTGGCACAAGGAGAAAAACTTCGATCACTGATCATCCAAGTATGTTTTTTCCTTCGTCTCTCTCTACTGTGTATCATGTGGGGTGGGTATGACGATGTTTCTTCAGGGATGGATGAAACCACACCTTAACAAAGATAATAGATGGTTTCCAAATAATTATGGGGTATGATTGATGATGAAGTTCTACTCTTTTATCCTTGCTTATATGTTGTGAATTATATGGGCTTATGTTCACTAAAAATCATGGTCGTTGGTGGTCCTTTCTTGCACACTAATGAACTTCTATTTTTTTGGATAATTCTGTGATTGAAGGGCTATAACATGGGAACTGGTTAATCACCTAAAATCGGTTGATTAAATAGATTCCCAATGAAAAATAATCCTTGTATGGAAACCCCAGTTAACCAAACGGAAAGAAGGAACTTAATGAATAGTGTATTTGAATCTGAACCCCCCCTGCTCTGTCTTGGTGACATGTGTGGTTGTTCTGCTTGAGGCTTGTGGGGTGATGTGGATGGGGATGGGATCCCCTATTATGGTGCAGTTGTTGGTTTTTGGATATGTGGCCATGTAGAGACATATGTTGGGGCTTGGTTTGGTTTCAGTACTTCGAGGGATCTTATGGATCCATTTTGTTGTTGTGAGGTTACAAGAGAACCGGGTGTGAATTCTTAAATTGTTTCTTGGTTGTTTTTCCTTCCTTGTCTTGTGGTTATGCCTGTTAGTTACCTAGTAGTGTAAAATTATTTAAATGGAATCACTTGAATATGAAAACAAGAATGGGTTCAATAGGGAATTGTTTTTTGGGAATGATTTGTGACATGGTTGTTGCTGTTGTGCTTCTTATGAATGAATAGTAACGAGGGTGTTTGTGTATGGGCTGGTTTTAGAACCCCTAGGTTGGGATAAGTGCTTGTTTACCTATATTTATAATTTAGTTCTTATGTTTCTTATTCGTGCCCCACCCAAGTTGATCACTTCATGTTGAACACCACCATTTCATGGGGGAGGGTGTTTCTCCCAACACTCCTATGAGTGGCTGGTTATTAGCTCCTTTTCTGCTCCCTTTTCAGAGTAGCCTAAGAATATTTGGGAAGGTTTCGATGGCTAGAGGTCCATTATAGCCCAAGATTCTTCGGGCAGGGTAGTTGTAGTGATTTTCCCAGGTGTGTGCGGGTAGGTTGTTTCTCAAGTGTCTTTGGGATGAGGCCCAGGTTTCTTCAGCCGTGGCAGTAATTGTTCTGGACCAGGTGTCTTTGGGCGTGGCGGTAGTTGTTTTTTCCTAGGTGTATGAGGGAATAGTTATGTGTGGTTGTTGTGGCCTAGGTGTTTGCGGGCGGTATGTGTGGTTTTGGTAGCCTAGGAGTCTCTGGTGAGATGTTTAGAGGCACTCCAACCTTCTCTTCAGTATTCTGTTACTCCCTTTACTCTACCGACATACTTGCAGGTTCAGAATAAGGTCAAAGTGGTGGAGAGGATGCACACGCTGGGAGGAGTTCTGAGAGAGGGGAGCCATTTGGTCTCGCCAAAGGGGAAGGCCATTAGCAGCAGGCCTCCAGCGTCAGGGCCTTCCAGTTTTCAGCTAGTGGGAATTATGCCCCAGTAGTTCCAATTTCGATCTCTCGGTCCTCTCACCTTCTTTACGGTTCTAGGACTGAGATGCTTCATTTGTGGAAGTTGTGGGCACCTTCAGAACTGAGTGCAGTATAGTGGGGGTGGGAAGGTTCAGCACCCACCTCAGCAGCAGTAGTTTCCAGCCAGTCCCTTTCAACAGTAGCAGTAGGGACAGCAAGTTCCCACTCCTCCGAGAGCAGAAATTGCGGGAGGAGGCCGACCTCAGGGTGATCCTCAGGGACCTCGACTAGGGCATGGTCATGGAGGTGGTCGACAGTCAAGGGTCGTAGGAGCTGGGAGTGGGCAGTTGCATGCTGCGAAGGCAGCATTTTCAACTAGTTAATAGGTCGTTCAAGGTATGATAATCTTATTTAGCACTCTTGTATGTGCCTTTTTTGATTTAGAAGCTTCGAACTCCTTTGTTTCGCCCATTCTAGCCCATGCTTTGGGTCTAGACGTAGAGATACTTCTTGTAACCCTGGTTTTGAGTACACCAGTCGGAGGTCATACCATCTTGTCTCATGTTTTCTGAGAATGTAGACTGATGTTGGGATCACATCAGTCCATTGGAGACCTTATTTTGCTATAGATGCAGTTGTATGATGTCATTTTAGGCATCGACTATTTGTTCTCTGTGTATTCCATTATCGACTGCTTCCGAATAAGGATCGTGTTTTCAGATATGGGCGGTTAGCGTGTAGCTTTCATCGGCGAATGGGGTTTCCAGGAGGGCAGCCTGTGAGTGGATCCCATTCTTTCCTTGTTATCCGAGCTGTCAGTGGAGTCAGTGGACTCATAGATGGTGGAAATTTTTGGAATTTTCAGTGAGTTTATGGATGTCTTCCCTGAAGAGGTGGTGACTCTACCCCCTCGATGTGATGTTGAGTTCGAGATAGACTTGAAACCCAGTGCCTGTCTGATTTCGATGGCTTCCTATCGGATAGCGCCTTCTGAGTTGTGGGAGTTACGGATTCAGATTGATGAACTGATGAAGAATAGTTTTTTTCTACCAAGAAAGTCATCATGGGGTGCTCTAGTCTTGTTTGTGAAGAAGTCATATGGTGGTCTCAGGCTGTGCATAGACTACCGGAGACTGAATCGGGTAAAAGTCAAGAACTGTTACCCTCTCCCGAGGATAGATGACCTTTTTGATCTGTTGAATGGGGAAATATAGTTCTCCAAGATCGACCTATGGTCAGGATATCACTAGTTGAGGGTGAAGGAGGGTGACATCCCGAAGACTACCTTCAGGTGCAGATATGGGCACTTTGAGTTCATGGTCATGTCTTTTGACATTACAAACACACCAGGTGTGTTCATGGGACTCATAAACTCCATCTTCTAGGAATATATGGACCGGTTCATAGTCATGTTTATTGATGACATCCTGATCTACTCAAGATCATAGGAGGACTATTCCAAGCATCAGATAACGTTAGGGGTCCTTCAATATCACCATACCTAAGGGAATTTGTCCATGTACAAGTTCTGGACATGACAGGTGCACTTTTTTGGACATGTGGTGTCTGAATAGTGAATAGCGGTTGATCTGTTAGAGGTTAAAGCAGTTGTTTCTTGGGAAGCGCCCAAGAATATAACGGAGGTTCATAGTTTCTTGGGTATGGAAAGATATTATTGGAGGTTCATAGTTTCCTGTGTATAGAAGGATATTATCAGAGGTTCATGCCCGACTTCTCACAAGTTGCATCTCCTTTGACAGCTTTGACCAGAAAGGACTAGGCCTTCGAGTGGAGTGAGAAGTGTCAGGTAGCCTTCAGTTATCTGAATGTGAAGTTGGTTAGTTCCCTAGTGTTGAGGTTTCCAGAAGAAGGGGTGATGTTTGAGGTGTTCTGTGATGCTTCAGGCCAAGGATTGGGGTGTGTGCTGATGCAATAGCAAGAGGTGATCTCTTATGGGTCTAAGTAGTTATGTCCCCATGATCGTAACTATGCCACCCATGACTTAGAGCTCGCAGCGGTTGTGTTCGCACTAAAGTTGTGGTGGAACTACCTCAAAGGGGAGTGCTTTGTGGTCTTCATAGATCAAAAGAGCTTGAGGTATATCTTCTCTCAGTGAGGCCTGAACTTGTAGCAGTAGAGGTGGATGGATTTTCTTCTGAACTATGACTTCAAAATATCCTACACCTCAGGAAAGGGGAACATGGTGTTTGATGCCTTGAGAAGGAAGTTGCCGAAGGTTGTGGTTTGAGAATCAGAAGATGCTTGGAAGGTGATGGAGGATTTGGAAACCCTACAACTGCATTCAAGGGTGGATGATGGAAAAGTTTTTCTGTTCTAGATGATAGTGTGGTCCTCTCTGTTGCGGAAGGTGGAGGAGTCTCAGTGGGGGGACTTAGACGTTGAAGTAATGCGTGATCGTGTTAGCCAGGGTGATGCTTCGGGAGGATGGTCAGAAGACGAGCAGAATTGGATGTTGTTTCATGGAATTTTGTTCATCTCAGTGTAAATTCATAAGAGAGTTCTTGGTGAGTTCCATAACTCACCCCTGGCAGTACACCCAGAAGTTTCCAACATGTATCAGGGATCGAGGGGATAGGTATGGTAGCCCATGGTGAAGTGGGCAGTGTAGAGTATGTGGAAAAGTGCCTCATGTGTCAGAAGGTGAAGGTTGAACACCACATCCCAGGAGTCTTGTTACAACCTTTAGATGTCCCTGAGTGGAAGTGGGATGATGTCTCGATAGATTTCATCATAGGACTACCCATAGTTCATGGGGGTTGTGATACTATCTGGATAGTGGTAGACCGGCTGAGGAAGTCAGATCACTTCCTGAAAATCAAGGAGTTGAGTGCAGTGGATGCCCTATCATAGAGGTGCATGGATGAGGTGGTGCGGTTTCATGGGGTTCCGAGGTCCATAGTCTCTGATCCGGATACCCAGTTTACCTCATGGGTCTGTAAAGGATTTTAATTTGCTTTTGGCACCCATTCATGCCTCAGCACTATTTTCTACCCCCATAAATATGGGTAGATAGAGCGCACCATCCAGACATTGGAGGATATTATACAGGCATGTGTTTTGGACTTTGGGGGATCATGGGTACGATACTTGACTCTGGTAGAGTTTTCCTACAACAATAGATATAACTCTACCATTGGCATGGATCCATTAGAAGATTTGTATGGGAGGTAGTGTCACTCACCCGTGTGTTGGGAAGAGGTCGGGGAAGCATGTGTTCTTGGCCCCGAGGTAGTGTAGAGCACGACGGAGAAGGTTTAGCTTATACGAGAGAGGATAAAGGTGGCTCAGGACTAGCAGAAGTCGTATTCTAATCATATGAGGAGACCCTTGGAGTTCAAGGTTGGGGACCACGTGTTCTTTAAGGTATCCCCTTGGCGTGGGCAATAGAGGTTTGGCAGGGGGAGTAAACTTTCTCCCAGGTTCATCAGACCCTTCGAGGTGTTACGGTAGGTCCTTGAAGTGTCTTATCAGCTAGCGCTACCACCGCTGCTACTGAGGGTGCACAATGTCTTCCATGTGTCTTAGCTCCGTTGATATATACACGATGCTTCACATGTCCTCGACTGGGGAAAGCCGGATATCTAGTATGACACGACATTCATAGAGTGACCAGTGAGGATCAAGGATCGTGAGGATAAGGTTCTTTTTGGATGAACCATTCCCTTGTTTCGTGTGTTGTGGAGGCATGGTGGCCTCAAGGAGACTACCTGGTAACGGGAGGCACAGATGTGCGGCTAATACCCAGAGTTGTTTTGAATTTTGTTCTTTTTTTATTTTTACTTGTTTGTGATTTAGTGGTTGATCTTGTTAACTATGAAATGTTTTGTTTTCCTTGTTCTCTGAGTGTGTGTGAAGAGTCCTGACAGTGGAAAGGGGAGGACTTGATCCCTAATCAAGATGAATTAAAGTGGATGTGATTAAACCCATGCGGGCGAGTCAGTGCCGCCCAAAGCGGATAGTATCTTGACATGGGGGAAGGGACTCCCTAATAATTATGATTGGATGGTGTGAACCTTATATGTTGTTTGGTCAATTGAGGAAGAGGTGTTCCTAGATGTCTAGGGTGGTTTGGGCATGAGAGGTATCTTTCTAGGTGGTTGTTCGGACCCCTCTCTGTAGAACCAGGTTTAGTTTTGATTCTATAGGACGAGAATAGCTTGAGAGGTATCTAATGTAATGGTTTGAACCCTCCTGGTCTACTACTTTTCTAATTTCTAGTGTTTGGGGTTCCCTGGACCCCCCCCCCCCATCAGTAAGTCCAAAGGGCAGTGGTGTCAGTAGAAGGATGTCACTATGGTGTCACCCATCAGTGACACCGATCGGAGAGTCACCAATCGGTGTGTCACCGATCGGCACCACACCCAATTGGTGTCATGGGGGAGGTTGTCGGGGGGGGTTTTCCAGTTTCCCGTAACGCCACTTTTAAGTCTTTTAACCTTTTCAAAGTAGTCCATGGTTTTTTTAGCCCCATAAACAATGTTTTAAATCCCCTAAGAGTGGGGATACCCTCAATGGACATGTTTTCGTCTCTTTAAATGAAATCCTTTAACTCACAGTTGTTATGGCCACCTCTCTAATGAGAATTATTAAATAAAAATTAATCACATCGTGTGTAACCATCCAACTGCATGGTGAAACCATGATCCACCATTAAATCCGTTCAAAATTCATATCCTGTAACTTCAGGATCTCGCCTTTTATCACACGGGAATTCTTTCTTCTTCTTTTCTGGTCTCTTTTTCTTTCCTTGGTACGTTTGGAGTCCCCCTTTCCAAGGATACTAGTGCGCCTGTGTTGGAGCCTTTCCTGCTCACTCTTAGAATCCCCAGAGTTCCTCCACTGCAAGTTTTTTATCCCTATTTATTAGTGTGAGGATAAAAACATCGATCATTGATCATCCAAGTAGGGTTTTACCTTTTTCTCTCTTTAATGTGTATTATGTCGGGTGGGTACGATGATGTTCCTTTGGGGAAGGATGAAACCACACCTTAACAAAGATAATATATGGTTTCCAAAGAATTATGGGGTGTGTTTTATGATGTTGTTTTACTCTTTTATCCTTTCTTATATGATGTGAATTGTATGGTCTTCTGTCCACTGAAAATCGTGGTCGTTGGTGGTCCTTTCTTATGCACTAATGAACCTCTATTTTTCTAGATAATTCTGTGATTGAATGGTTGTAACATGGGAACTGGTTAATCACGTAAAATCTGTTGATTAAATGGATTCCAAATGAATAAGAATCCTTGTATGGTCACCCCGGTTAACCAAATAGAAAGAAGGAACTTAATGAATGGTGTGTTTGAATCTGAACCCCCCCCCCCCTTGCTCTATCTTGGTGACATGTGTAGTTTTTCTGCTTGATTCTTGTGGGGTGACATGGATGGGGATGGGATCCCCTATTGTGGTGCAGTTGTTGGTTTGTGGATCTAAGGTTGTGTGGGGCCATATGTTGGGGTTTGGTTTGGTTCGAGTACTTAGATGGATCTTATGGATCCCTTTTTTTGTTGTGACATTACAAGAGAACCGGGTGTGAATGATTAAATTGCTTCTTGGATGTTTTTCCATCCTTGGATTGTGGCTATACCTATTATCTACCCAGTAGTGCAGAATTATTTAAATGGAATCACTTGAATATGAAAACAAGAATGGGTTCAATGGGGAACTTTTTTTCGGGAATGAGTTGTGACTTGGTTGTGACTATTATCCTTCTTATGAATGAATAGTAACAAGGGTGTTTGTGTATGGGCTGGTTTTTGAACCCCTAGGTTGGGATGAGTGTTTGTTTACCAATATGTATAATTTAGTTTTTAGGCTTCTTATTTGAACCCCCCCCCCCCCAAGTTGATCACTTCGTGTCGAACACCCCCATTTCATGGGGGAGGGTGTTTTTTCCAACACTTTTATGAGTGGCTAGTTATTAGCTCCTTTTCTGCTCCCTTTTCTGAGTATCCCAAGACTCTTTGGGTAGACTGTGACAGTATGAGGTCCATTATATCCCAAGATTTATTGTGAAGGGTAGTTTTGGTGGTTTTCCAAGGTGTGTGCGATCAGGTTGTTTCTCAAGTGTCTTTAGGATGAGGCCCTGGTGTCTTTGGGCATGGCAGTAGTTATTCTAGACAAGGTGTCTTCAGGTGTGGTGGTAGTTTTTCTAGCCTAGGTGTATATAGGTGTGGTTACGTGTGGTTGTGGCGGCCTAGGTGTTTGTGGGTGGGATTTGTGGTTGTGGTAGCCCAGGTGTGTGCGGGCGGGGTATGGCAGTGGGACTGCGGTGAGAATGGCGGGGAGGTCTGACGTGTAGGATGTCTTCAATAACCAGTTGGAAAGTGGTGCGGGGTACCCAACATCGATGCGTTATTACTATTATTTTACCTCACTTTCATTATTTGGGGAGTGTGCATTGGTGAGTTAGGGTGGATATTTTCCTTGTTAGGTGCTTTGGTTGTCTCCTTTTCTCATGGGGCATTAGAATGCTTCCCCACTTATGCATGAGAGCTTTTGGTTTTCCCTACTGAGTATACCTGTATGCTCACCCTGTATATGTAAAACTACTTTCAGGTTTCTATGAGGACTTTGAGGACCGTGCTGGACCCTATTAGATTAGACACTGGGACCATTAACATTGTTGTTTTTCTTTTATTTTGGTACTTACCTTTGGATTTTTCTTGTACTTTGTAGCACTTATTGTTGGAACATGCATATGGGAATGAATTTTTTTGGCTTTATTTTTACTTCCATATTTAGTGTTGTTTGGGATTTACTATCTTATCTCTCGATCCTACTAAATAAAAAGGGTAATGCCTTCCATTTTACGTGTGATCATATACCCTTGGTGCTAGTTGCCACTGCGGGGCCTATTGAAGGCGGGTCTTGGGGGTCATTATCTCTCCTTCAACTTGAGGAAGGAAGGGTCTGGCAATCTGTTGTCCCCTCCCTCATCTTGGTGAATGCGGTTCATGACACTTTAAGTACCAGAGGATTTATTTCACAGCCTTTCATTTATCCCTTTAGGGTTAAACATAATCCTACTGAAAACTCGCATATCTTGAGTAAAGTTTAGATAAGTACAAACCAGGACATACATAAAACTCTTGATAGTTGATGAATATGGAACCTTTACTATAAATTTAACCTCAACTTCTATTCAAGGTGATTTCTCCTTACTTAGATTGAAATTTCTATCTAGGGGTGTGGTCATGGTCTTTTCTTCCAACATACCAAAGCACTCCACCACCATCCAAAGTTAATAGGCATGATTCAAGTATAGTGTATTTAAATCTCAGTTTCATAAAAACCTTAAGCCCAAAATTCTATTTGTTGGACTAAAATCCTTTATATATAATATTTTATAAAAATTTATTTTTATCTCATAGATCTTTTCTTTCATCAAACCCAATTTTATAATTTCATCCATGAAAATTGAAAGTATGATGAGACTCTGATCAAAAAATACCTTCAGATAATATAAATGGTCAACATAACTTTAGATGTGCTTCTATTACATAATAAAATCATTGAACTTATTATTATATTTCCTTGGAAACTGATTAAAATAATAAATCCTATATTTGAGTTGACACACAAGTTCTGAATTCTATTGACCCTTGAAACTAGTCAACTTCTCTATATAGATCTTTTCATATATGACCCCCATGATGGAATTTAGTCTTCATGTTCAACTTCTCTAGATAAAGAAATTTTGATACAACTATACTAGACACCATTTAAATAATTAAGTGAGTAACCACTAGAGAAAAAAAATTAGATAAATCTACTCATTCGTTCTGTTGAAATAACTTCACAATTGGACTTCCCTTATACATTTTCTTAAAATATTCCTATTCCTTAAACTGATAAAACCATTTTTTTAATTCTATTCTAATCATGCCTCTATTTCATCTCTTATGTTTTAGATACATGGATGGACTCAATGTTATCCCTCAGAGAAAACTCTGTCTATTTAGAATCCTTCAAACTCCTAACCTAATCTGAGAATTTAGGCTCTCCATTATCTATTAGAGGTAGATTATAAAGACCCGTAAAATTCAAGGAAAATTTTTCTTAATTTTCTTTGGGATTTTACAAGAACGCAGTTTCTGACGGCACCTGATTCTGAGGCCCGGTGTGCCTGGAATCATTTTCCAAAGTTTAGCTCAGGTACGTTCAGTGAACGAACGAGCAGGTTTTCCTAACTTTTGAACCGGTGCTCGGAATCGAATTCTGAGGGCACTGATGGAATCATAGTGCCAGTAATTGCTTAGAAACACCTTTTCCAGAGTTGTGTTTGCTCGGGTGTGGTTTTTAAATTTTTGGGTTAAGTAAAGGAATAAAATAAAAGTGGTGCAACCAATTTTATTTTATTTTGTTTAGCCTAAACTAAGTGGACGAAGTAGGACCCACAATATCCTACCCACTAGGTAGGATATTTGTGATGTGGGGCCCACACGATCCCCACAGTTTCTTTTCTTCCTAAACCCCCTCCTTTAATAAGGTAATGCACCTGCACCCCCTTTTAATTGGAAGTCAACTCGTGCGTTTATTTAAATATTAAACGCCTCTATAAAATTGGGCGGTTTAAATGTTGCAATTAATTCAATTAATTGATTGATTCGTTTTTGAATTTCAAAACACCTGGCTTGAGAAATAAAATAAGACAAACTCTTATTTTATTAGGGTTGTTGGGTTGTGAGAGGATTGGGGAGAAAAGCTAAAAGGCTTGAAGATCTTCTTCTTCGTCGAAGAACGCGAAGAACGCACCGCCGCCGACAAAGAACGCCGACCTCCGACGACGGACAACGGTGAGAGATTCCTTCCTCGGAGATCAAAGACTCGATGCTCATCCTTTCGTTCCTTCTTCACGCGTCAAAGGAAGGGAGACACCGTTCCTCCTCGGATGATCTCCATCAACGTGTACGGAACCATCTTCCGCGATGTCCCTTTCTGCAAAAAACCTCATTCGATGACTACGCTCGAGGTAGGGGGATTATTGCTTTTTGTTACTGATTACTTTCATCGTTGATTTATCATCTTATCTCGGCCACCTGTTATCGCAATAATGGGAGGAGGTCGGACCGCACGAACACGGCCGGCCCTCCTCCCCCTTGGTTGTTTGGTTTTGTTGCGGCACGTGTAAGGTGGCGCGGTGCCGTTGCATCACGCGGAAGCTATGATTTTGGGTGAAGAAGTGTGGCGCCGTCGCGCGGCGCCGTTGAAGACGAACAAGTCACGGCACCGTCGCACCACGCCGGAGAACCACAAGGGCCCTGCGGCCAGAGCGAGGCCGCGGCGGAGGGGCGCGGCACCGTCACGCCACGTCGGACAGATCAAGGTTGTGGCCATAGGCCGCGGCGGAGCAGGGAATGGGGGCCAGTTTCCAGCCACCGGCATCGGAGCAGGGGGACAGGACCACCCCAGTCCGGTGGCGGGAGCAGCCGGTCGGCTGGTGCAGGCCGGCCGGTTAAGGGGAAGTGTCGGGTGTCGTAACCCCCGGCTGGCCTGCAAGAGCGGCCCCCCACATGGGGGCCACGGTTTCACAATGCGGGGGGCAGCACCCCCCCCCCCCATCGCTCGGCCGTTACGGCCGAGCCGGGCCGCGCCAGCTGGGCCGGACCCAGACCCGGGTCGGGTCGACCCGGTTCGGGCCGGGTCGGTCCGGGCCCGAACCCCCTACTCCCAGACATCTTTCGGTCTTTTGCCCATAACTTGGGCTGCGGACCTCCGATCAATGAACCGTCAGCTGCGATGCGATCCTTGGATCGAGACGGTCATTTTGGTATATTAAACTCAAGGTTTCGGAAAACTTTGGGTTCATCCAGTTTGGTTCGTACACGAAACCAACCGGGCCCTCGGAGTGGAAACGCTTATAACTAGAGCTCCGGATGTCCGATTGACCTGTCGTTGACTTTGTTGGATTCCTCTTGGTGAGACAGACCTTTTGGATTACTACGCTTGAGGTTTGGACGCAGATAGAGTATGGTCGGGTTGGTTTGACTTAAAAACCAACCAGGCCCTTGGGACGAAAAAGCCAATAACTCTCAGACCGGGCGTCCGATTGACGCGCCGTTTATGATGTTGAGTTCCTGTTGACGATACGGAACTTTTGGATATATCAACTCTAGACTATGTGTCAGTTGATGTATCAGCCCCTCGGCTTGTGGAACGGAACCTCCCGAACGAGCTTGCTGTGTGCGGCAACTCTAGAGCTGGCTGCGACTGCGACGACGATGACGACTGTGCAGAAATCCTCTGTGGATTCGACGTCGACGACTACAGCACTCAGCGATCCTACGTGGATCAGTGCTACCGATCCTGTGTGGGTCTGATCCTATGTGGGTCAACGCTCAGCGGTCCTGTGTGGGCCAGCGCCTACCGATCATGTGTGTGTCAGATCCTGTGTGGGTCATTGTGGGGGTTAGTTACCTATCGATCCTTTGTGGGTCATTGCGGAGGTTAGTACCTATCGATCCTATGTGGGTCCGATGGATTATATGATTCAGTGGCTACATCTGATCATCTCTATCATCTTACGAAAAAGTATACCTGTGTGAGTTGAATCTTGACTTTCAATCATTATCTTCGATATGATTGACTTGCTTTCCTGTGTGGATTGTGTTGTGCTATCCTGTGTGGGCGTGATCGAACTTGGGCTTGGATGTTGAAGTCAAACTAGAATTGATGACTTAGGTATATGTATGGGAATATACCTAAGTAGTGTTGGATGTTACTTCGTGATTGTATCTTTCCTTTGTGGATTTTGGGAGACCTTCGGGGGTCTCAGGGCTCGAGGAGCTGTGGAGGCTATCTGTACCCACCCTTCAGGTGGGACTTCCAGTGGATGGCTCTCCATTGTGGCTTTACTTTTCAGTTGTTGTACTCCCTTTTTCAGTTGTACTTACCTTCAGTTTGGGTTTGTATTCTGGCCCACTTACTTTTCTTCACTTACTATCGTATTCAGTTTTTACTTAGTGTTTACTTCTGCTTGCTTACTCTGTGTGTTTGTTCACTTTACAAAGGCAATGCCTTCCCTTTTATCGGGAATCGCGCCTTGGTGCTAGTCGCCAGCACCTGGCCTAGGGAAGGCGGGCTTGGGGTAGTCACGGCACAGGCCCCGAGGACAGGTTGTGACAAATTGGTATCAGAGGAGTTCAGTTCTACCGCAGAACTCAGGACTCTGATCTTTTTCTATGTAAAGCAATAGTGTTAAGAGTATTGAGTGTGGTTATCAGTCCAGGGATTCCAGTGTTGGTGCGGCGGCCGACGTATCCGTACACCAGGACCCTGACTTCTGATTTCCGACTTAATGCACGGAAACATTGATTGCATGTGTGTTTCAAGTTTTCTTTGTGATTAATTTGTGTCAGCTCACCAGGTATACTGTTTTGACCGTGGCGCACCAGTCTCTTTTCAGGATGGCCCCACGATGGCAGCCAGCTAGGGTTCCGAGCGTTGTACGTGATGACAGCCCATCGAGCGACGAGGCCTCGGTATAGGGCCCTTTGACAGCAGAGGCACCGGCGGTACCTCTACCCGCCGAGCCACCGATGCTACCAGCCCCAGCCGCTGATGGTGCACATCGCCTTAGTGCACTGCACGAGTTTCAGCGTCAGCGACCAACCAGTTTTCACGGGGAGATGAACCCTCAGGCATCTGAGGATTGGCTGGAGGCAGTTGTCCGAGTTTTCCGTTTGGTAGGGACACCAGCAGACCTTATGGTGATACTTGCAGCGAGTCTCCTGCACGCGGAAGCAGGCAGATGGTGGAGCTTGATGATCCAGGTGCCCGACGAGGCATCTCTCCTCTGGACGGACTTTGAGAGCCTCTTCCACTCGGATTTCATCCCATCCACCCTCCGTGCGGTGCGCATGCAGGAGCTTCTACAGCTGTGGCAGGGCATCTTGACGGTCGCCCAGTACTCGGTGAGATTTACCGATCTCTCGCGCTATTCGACGGACATGGTACGGGACCCATTCTTCTGGTCCCGGACCTTCGAGCAGGGATTGAGGCAGGAGATCAGGGCATCGTTGATCTCCCTCAGCATTATGGCTCAGGCAGGGGTACTGGAGCGAGCCCTTCTCATCGAGAGCTTTCTTGCTGATTCTACACCAGCAGTGAGACCTACCGCAGGGCGGCACGTTTCAGAGTCTTATGCAGCTGGCAGTCGACGGATGACACATGGGTCTAGGCAGACCAGACCCTCAGGCGGACGACCTCAGGACACTGGCTCAGAGGTGCGGGGCACTCAGCGCAGAGCCAGTCTTTCGAGAGGCAGACAGTGCTACGCATGCAGCGGGCAGGGCCACATTGCTCGTGACTGCCCGACCCGCTGTGCGGAGGAGCATCAGACGGTTGAGGGACCACCCAGGAAAAGGCAGAGGGTCGACCGTGGCAATTCGTAGGGAGTAGGCGGACGAGGCAGAGGAGCTGGCCGAGGAGCAGGTGGTGGGCGACGCTTTGAGGCTCTACCACCACCACCCCCAGGAGGTCCACCCCGACCACAGGGAGCTGGCGGGCAGAGACAGGCACAGCTCCAGGCAGCGGAGGCCTATGACCACGGTGTGCCAGAGATGATTCAAGGTACTATCTGTATCTATTCCACCCTTGCTGTAGTTCTTATATACACGGGAGTGAGTCATTCTTTCATAGCCACTGCCCTTGTTCGGAGCTCGGAGATTCCGATAGAGCCTTTGGCTCGATCCTTATGGCCAGAGACTCCTACGGGAGCAGACTCGATGATTACACACCGGTGCCGGTAGTGTGATCTTACTCTAGGAGGCGAAATCTTCGGCTGGGATCTTCTTGTAGCGGCGTTGAGGCCTTACGACGTCATCTTGGGCATGGATTGGTTATCTACGATCCATGCTCAGATTGACTGTATTAGGCGCAAGGTGCGGTGTGTACGCACCGATGGGAGAAGGTTCACCTTCACCGGTGAGAAGGGAGCCTTCGCAGCATAGGATGGACTCTCGCAGAGTAGAGGACAGCCCATCACTCATCAGTTGGCTATCCTCATCCTAGGAGCAGTTGACGTCGGAGTCCTGGATTTCCTGCAGTGGTGGATTAGTATGCGGACGTTTTTCCTGACGATGTTCCAGGACTACCTCCTCACAGAGAGGTATACTTTTATATTGACCTATACCCCGAGACAGCCCCGATATCCACCCCATCATATCGGATGGCTCCCGCCGATCTTCGAGAGCTACGGTTACAGTTGGAGGACTTGCAGGTAAAGGGATTCATCCGACCCAGTGTTTCACCCTGGGCTTCGCCGATATTGTTCGCCAAGAAGGCGTACGGGAGCTTGCGACTTTGTGTCAACTATCGTCACCTGAACCAGGTGATAGTGAGGAAAAAGTATCCGCTACTAAGGATTGATGACCTATTCGATCAGCTCAAGGGAGCACGGTTGTTCTCGAAGATAGACCTCAGGTCAAGCTATCATTAGCTCAGAGTTCGGGACGAGGACGTGTAGAAGACGGACTTCAGATGTCGGTATGGCCACTATGAGTTCTTGGTTATGCCATTCGGTGTAACCAATGCTCCATTAGTGTTCATGGGCCTCATGAACAGGATCTTTCATCCTTACCTCGATCGATTTGTCGTGGTCTTCATCGACGACATTTTGATATACTTGACGACTGAGGAGGAGCACGCCTACCACTTGCGGGTTGTACTGGACACACTCCGAGAGCACCAGATTTATGGTAAGATCTCAAAGTGTCATTTCTAGATACGCGAGGTCCACTTCTTGGGACACGTCATCTCTGAGGCAGGAGTTGCGGTGGATCCTGCGAAGATCGAGGTTGTGCTAGCTTGGGTGCCACCCAAGAGCGTGACGGAGGTGTGGAGTTTCTTGGGACTATCTGGATACTACCAGAGATTTGTGCCAGACTTCTCCAAAGTTGCGTCACCACTCTCATCTTTGACGAATAAGGGGAAACCCTTTTTGTGGTCAGACAGATGTCAGCAGAGCTTCTAGGAGCTGAGATAGAGATTGAACAGCGCGCCTATCTTGAGGCTACCGGAGGAGGGAGTTGGGTACGTAGTTTACTGCGATACATCAGGGACCGGACTTGGATGTGTCCTGATGCAGGAGCGGGCCATGATCGCCTATGGATCACGTCACTTGAGGCAGCATGAGCATAACTACGCTACCCATGACCTGGAATTAGCAGCAGTGGTCTTCGCTCTGAAGATGTGGCGACATAATCTGATGGGTAGGCGCTTTACAGTCTATTCTAACCATCAGAGTCTCAGGTACATCTTCTCGCAGAAGGACCTGAACCTGAGACAGTGGAGATGGCTTGAGTTCCTCCAGGACTATGAATTTGAGATAGTCTATACTCCTAGGAAGGGGAATGTAGTAGCCGATGCTCTCAGCAGGAGGACGGGAATCCAGCTACTTGGGGAGGCGACAGAATAGCTAGCTTCTTTGCAGATATCCTTCATGGATAGAGATGGAGTAGCCTTTCTTCAGTCACTTACAGTCACTCCTCCACTACTGCAGCAGGTCAGAGAGGCACAACGTGGGGACGCTGACTATGAGACACAACGTGCGCAGATATCCTCAGGATAGGCACCTTATGGTTTCTATTTAGGAGGAGAGCACGACGTCCTTTTCATAGGACGTACCTTGGTACCAGTTTCTTTACGGAAGGAGGTGCTGAGAGAGTTTCACACTTCCCATTTGGCGGTACATCCTGAAGTGGCGAAGATGTACCAGGATCTCAGACGATAGTACTGGTGGCCGGGCATGAAGAAGGTTGTGGAAGAGTTCGTTTCTCGATGCCTCACCTTCCAGCAGGTGAAGGTATAGCACCAGGTACCAGCAGGCTTGGTACAGCCCTTGGAGGTCCCGGAGTGTAAGTGCGATGGCATATCTATGAACTTCGTGACTGGACTTCCACACACTTCCAGAGGTCACAACTCTATTTGGCTGATTGTCGACCGACTCACCAAGTCGGCTCACTTCTTACCCATCAGAGAGCAGGGCTCAGTGGAGAGCTTGGGACACCTCTACGTTCAGGAGATTGTACGGCTTCATGGTGTGCCATCATCTATCATCTCCGATCAAGATTCTCGCTTTACTTCTCGGCTTTGGAAGGGGTTGCAGGAGGCATTCGGGACGCAGCTACGTCTGAGCACCGCCTTTCACCCCTAGATAGATGGTCAGACAGAGAGGACCATTTAGACACTCGAGGACATGCTCCGTGCATGTGTCGTCGACTTTTTTCATAGCTGGGAGGACCACCTAACCTTGGTGGAGTTTACGTACAACAACAGCTACCACTCCACCATCGGGATGGCACCATACGAGGCGTTGTATGGCCGACCTTGCAGATCTCCTCTGTGCTGTACAGACCCTGGGGAGTCAGCATTTGTGGGACTAGAGATGGTCCAGGCCACGACAGAGAAGGTCCAGGTCATCCAGGAGCGGATGAGGACAGCTCAGATCCGGCAGAAGTCTTATGATGACAGGAGGCGGAGGCCACTGGAGTTTGAGGATAGCGACCACGTCTTCTTGCGGGTCTCACCTCGACGGGCATTACGGATATTTTTCCAAGGCGGCAAGTTGTCTCCACGCTTCATCGGACCATTCCAGGTCCTCAGCAGGATTGGCGAGGTGGCTTATCGCCTGGCTCTACCACCTCAGTTGCACCGGGTGCATGACGTCTTCCACGTATCTCAGCTGAGAAGATACGTGCATGACCTGACGCATATCATTGACCATGGGGAGTTGGACATCGATGATGGGGCGACTTTTGCGGAGGTCCTGGTGGAGATTGAGGATTGATAAGAGCGAGTCCTATGTGGACGGTCGATTCCTATGGTGCGCATTATATGGCAACACGAGAACCTCCAGGAGAGTACTTGGGAGCGGGAGGCTCAAATGCATGCTCAGTACCGACATTTGTTTCCCTAGTTTATGATGTATCTTTACGGGGACGTAAAGCTCAGAGGTGGGAGTAATGTAAAGACCCATAAAATTAAAGGAAAATTTTTTCTTAATTTTCTTTGGGATTTTACAAGAATGTAGTTTCTGACAGTACCTGATTCCGAGGCCCGGTGTGCCCGGAATCATTTTCCAAAGTTTAGCTCTGGTACGTTCAGTGAACGAACGAGCGGGTTTTCCTAACTTTTGAACCAGTGCTCGGAATTGAATTCTGAGGGCACCGATGGAATCGCAGCGTCGGTAATTGCTTAGAAACACCTTTTCCAGAGTTTTGTTTGCTTGGGTTTGGTTTTTAAATTTTTGGGTTAAGTAAAAGAATAAAATAAAAGTGGTGCAACCAATTTTATTTTATTTTGTTTAACCTAAACTAAGTGGACGAAGTGGGACCCACAATATCCTACCCACTAGGTAGGATATTTGTGAGGTGGGGCCCACACGATCCCCACCGTTTCTTTTCTTCCTAAACCCCCTCCTTTAATAAGGTAACGCACCCACACCCCCCCCCCTTTAATTGGAAGTCAACTCGTGTGTTTATTTAAATATTAAATACCTCTATTAAATTGGGTGGTTTAAACGTTGCAATTAATTCAATTAATTGATTGATTCGTTTTTGAATTTCAAAATGCTTGGCTTGAGAAATAAAATAAGACAAAATCTTATTTTATTAGGGTTGTTGGGTTGTGAGAGGATTGGGGAGAAAAGCTAAAAGGCTTGAAGATCTTCTTCTTCGTCGAAGAATGCGAAGAACACGAAGAACGCACCGCCGCCGATGAAGAACGCCGACCTCCGACGACGGACGACGGTGATAGACGCCTTCCTCGGAGATCGATGACCCAACGCTCATCCTTTCGTTCCTTCTTCCTATGTAAAAGGAAGGGAGACACCGTTCCTCATCGGACGATCTCCGTCAACATGTACGGAACCGTCTTACGCGACATCCCTTTCCACAACAAACCTCATTCGACAACTACACTCGAGGTAGGGGGATTATTGCTTTTTGTTTCTGATTACTTTCATTGCTGATTTATCATATTATCTGGGCCGCCTGTTATCGCAATAACGGGAGGAGGTTGGACCGCACGAACATGGCCGACCCTCCTCCCCCTTGGTTGTTTGGTTTTGTTGAGGCACGTGTAAGGCGGCGCGGTTCTGTTGCACCGTGCGGAAGCTATGAGTTTGGGCGAAGAAGCGTGGCGTCGTCGCGTCGCGCCGTTGAAGAGGAACAAGTCGCAGCGCTGTCGCACAGCGCCAGAGAACCACAAGGGCACCGCGGCCGGAGCGGGGCCACGGCGGAGGGGCACGGTGCCGTCGCGCCGCGGCGGAGCAGGGAACGGCGGTCGGTTTCCTACCGCCGGCGTCGGAGCAGGGGGACGGGACCGCCCTAGTCCTGTGGCGGCAGCAGCCGGCCAGCCGATGCGGGCTGACCGGTCAGGGGGAAGTGTCGGGGGTCGTAACCCCCGGCTGGCCAGCAGGAGCGGCCCCCCACACGGAGGTCGCGGTTTCACAACGCGGGGGGCAGCGCCCCCCCCCCCCCCCCCCCCCTCATCGCTCGGTCGTTACGACCGAGTCGCCAGGCACCAGGTCGGGCCGGGCCATGCCCAAGTGGGCCGGACCCGGCTCGGGTCGACCCGGTTCGGTCTGACCTAGGGGGTATCGGGCTGGGTCGGACCGGGCCCGAACACCCTACTCTCGGACATCTTTCGGTCTTTTGCTCATAACTTGGGCTTCGGACCTCCGATCGACGCACCATTAGCTGCGATGCAATACTTGGATCGAGATGATCATTTTGGTATATTACACTCAAGGTTTCGGAGAACTTTGGGTTCGGCCAGGTTGGTTCGTACACAAAACCAACTGGGCCCTCGGAGTGGAAACGCTTATAACTTGAGCTTCGGATGTCCGATTGACGTGCTATTGACTTTGTTGGATTCCTCTTGGTGAGACAGACCTTTTGGCTTAATACGCTCGAGGTTTGGATGCAGATGGAGTATGGTCAGGTTGGTTTGACTTAAAAACAAACCGGGCCCCTAGGACAAAAAGGCCAATAACTCTCAGACCGGGTGTCTAATTGACGCGCCGTATATGACATTGAGTTCCTGTTGACGATACGGAACTTTTGGATATATCAACTCCGAACAACGTGTCAGTTGATGTATCAGCCCCTCGGCTCATGGAGCGGACCCTCCCGAACGAGCTTGCTGTGTGCGGGAACCCTAGAGCTGGCTGCGACTGTGACGACGATGACGACTGTGCACAAATCCTCCGTGGATTCGACAGCGACGACTACAGCACTCAGCGATCCTACGTGGATCAGTGCTACCGATCCTGTGTGGGTCAGTGCTCAGTGGTCCTGTGTGGGTTAGTGCCTTCTGATCCTGTGTGGGTCAGATCCTGTGTGGGTCATTGTGGGGGTTAGTTACCTATCGATCCTTTGTGGGTCATTGTGGGGGTTAGTACCTATCGATCATGTGTGGGTCCGACAGCTTAGATGATTTAGTGGATACATCTGATCATCTCTATCTTCTTATGAAGAAGTATACCTGTGTGAGATGAATCTTGACTTTCAATCATTATCTTTGATATGATTGACTTGTTTTCCTATGTGGATTGTGTTGTTCTATCCTTTGTGGACGTGATCGAACTTGGGCTCGGATGTTGGAGCCGAACTGGAATTGATGACTTGGTTATATGTATGGGCATATACCTAAGCAGTGTTGGATGTTACTTCGTGATTGTATATTTCCTTTGTGGATTCTAGGAGACCTTCGGGGGTCTCGGGGTCCCTGCTGAGTAGCTTATACTCACCCCTGCACAGGCTATGCCCGCACTACGTTTTGTTGGTTGCAGATGACGGACAGCGCTGATCGTGGTTGAGGCTTGCGGAGCAGGTCGGTACCTGGAGGTGGACCACTAGGCAGGACGTACTCGGAGCAGACAACAGGACTCAAGGAGCTGTAGAGGCTATCTGTACCCACCCTTCAGGTGGGACTTCCAGTGGACGGCTCGCCGTTGCGGCTTTACTTTTTAGTTGTTGTACTCCCTTTTTCAGTTGTACTTTACCTTCAGTTTGGGTTTATATTCTGGCCCACTTACTTTTCCGCACTTACTATTGTATTCAGTTTTTACTTAGTGTTTACTTCTGCTTGCTTACTCTGTGTGTTTGTTCTCTTTACAAAGGCAATGCCTTCCCTTTTATCGGGAATCACGCCTTGGTGCTAGTCGCCAGCCCCTGGCCTATGGAAGGCAGGCTTGAGGTAGTCACGGCACGGGCCTCAAGTACGGGTCGTGACATAGATAATAAAAATTAATAATATGCCTTTTATCTTGGTGCTTTTACCTACTAGGTGTATCTATTTTTACTTGTATTTGATCTCCTTTCAATACTATAAATTCCATAGTATAAACTTCTAGTTCTTGATCTTTCATAGTCCTTGAACACTTTGGTAATTCAATCTTAGAAAACACCATCATAACTTGACCCCTATTCTAGTAAACTCATTGGATGGTCTGGTGTTTCTTGTACTATCATTATTATGGAATATATTGAAAGATATGTCTCTTGTGGTAAAACATCCATGTGAATCTTGTCTTTTGATGATACTTTTCCTTCATTAGAATTTCCCATCAAGTTCTAATCCTTCCATAGGATCTCTTCATTGAAGTTCACACTTCAACTTCTGATGAATTTATAGGACTCATTTTCCTAGAGTTGAAATCCAAATTCTTCATCACAATATCCAAGAAATTAACATGTTAAAGACCTTTACTTCTTCATTTATCATTCCTTGGAATAAATTTGGGCATAGGTGATCACTATGAAGTCTTTGAGGAGTTTTAAATCAACATTTCTTCTAATCATGTAGCTCTATGGAACTTACTTCCCAATGAGAAATGATAGACTTTTATTAACTAAGTATATAGTATAGTTCATAGGCTTTACCTAAAACACCTTGGGGAACCCAACATGAATCTGTTTCTCCTAGAATTATTCACCAAATAATTATTCATTATTTCAAAAATTGTGTTATGCTCTAGAGTACCTAGCATGGTATTCTCAAAATGAATCCATTTTTACAAGAAAAACCTCTAGATCTCCCTGATTCCATACTCACCACCATTGTCTGACCATAAGAACTTAAAATTATTTTTGGTCTCATTTTTCATCATGGAATTCCACTAAATGAAAGTCTCAAACACCTTTAAATTGTTCTTGATGAAGTACACCCACACTCTACAAGTGAATTCACTGATGAAAGTCTCATAGTACAATGATCCTCTGTGAGAATACACTAAATATGGTCCTCAAACATATGTGTCAACCAGATCAAACTTTTGATGCCTTGGTGTTTCCCTTCCATTCAAATGGACACCTTACACTGCTTTCCAAATATGTATTCCCCACACATTTCATACTCTATGATTTCATTCTTCAGTAATCCCTTAATAGCTAGAATCTTCATTCCCTTATCACTAAGATAATCTAGATAGTCATACAAAAGCTTAGTATAAGTAACTACTATAGCATACATCACACTTTATGAACCTATAAGATATAGGGTCTCATCCTTCACTCCATTTTCTACAACCATGGATCCATGTGAAATTTCCCACATTCCATCCATGAATATTGTATATAAAACTAATCCATTAAGGTTTCCCATGGAAATTAAATTCATCCTCAATCTGGGGATGTGTCACAAACCTTAACAGTTTAACAAAATTTTGGTACTTATTCGAACAGAAATGATAAGTACATCTATTTCATACATTTTTTATAACAAAATGTAGTGATTTCAATGATTTAATTGATAATTCATTCTTATACACCTAATGTTTTATTAATTTTTTTCCACATGCTATAAGTTATGGGAGATGAGAAAAATGAGTGGAAATGATCATGGTATTCACTTAAATATGGTTTTCCACAAAGATGGGTGATCATAGAGCACTTTCTGGGAACATATTTGAATACCCAAGGAAAAAAAGGATTCCAGAGATAAAAATTGACTTTACACGTCATGTACTCAATACATGTCATGAACCGATGCAAATCATGAAATAAATACAAGTCATGAAGAGGATAAAATCATCTTGAAGTGAAGACAACATGTTTCATGGTGTGACACATATGTGTCATGTCATGACACATGTAAAGATGACCCAGAAAGCTAGTAGTCCATGACTTTGTCACACTTCATGCAATATTTACATGTGGTGTAATCACTACATGATGTGTAAAGGTCATCATAGCCCAAAACGGCCAAATTCGACATATTATTGGGTTTTGACCGGTTTTATGATCAAAGACCCACTTATGGACACCTTTGGTCCCATCCTAAATGCTATTGATTCTATATAATCCTTAGAGAGGTATATAAATTAGAGGTTATGGTACCACTCCAAGGATCATTTAGAAGTAGTTACCACTAGTATCAAGGACTACTACTTCCATGATGCATCAAATAGGATTTTTATTTCCCTAACCCCTTGTGACTAGTATGAGTGGGTAAACCTTTTGAAAAGAAACTATAATGAAGGGGGATTTATTGTATTAAGGTATTTTATTTTTTAATTCAATTAATTTTAGGTCTTTTGTTTCAACCCTAATATCTTGAATCTCTTCTTATATTTTCCATTCATGACCATTGTAAGATTGGTGAGGGAGTGTTTCTTTTAATACATTGACTAGAAAATGATTTTTACTATGACCATTGGGTGGATTATTTTATATGTTTAAATATGGTTCTGAGTTACCAAGTCATAGAATACCTAAAGTAACATGACCATTGTGAAATGGGAACATTGGTGCTTTTGGGGTTTGTTTACCATGACCATTGGATTCAACTAAACTCAGTTCTGAAACCCATGATTTCTTTTTAATTGTTTTATGACCTAATCAATCATGAACCCATATTTTCATTTACTAAGAATTTTTTTCTATATTAATAAAATCCACATCAATTATCATATCTTCTTTCAATAAATTATTTTAGGTTTCTTTCATTAAATAGTTAAGGTTTATTTTATTAAATTAATATTTTCTCCAACCCCATCTCTATGGGTTTAACCTTGTACATTCATATCCTATATTAACCTATAGTTTATTGGTTTCTTTAATTCATGTATTAAATTTATAAATTTAGTAACCCTGATGGAATTAATGACACCCCATGGGATATCAAATTTTTTGTATCATTTCTAGGGATAGGAGTAAATAATTTACTAGTTTAATAATTTAGGAAAAAAATTTCTTAGATTTTATATTTATTGATTTTAGAATATGTTTCTAAGTAATTTATTTGTATCATTTTTTCCACACTGAGTATTTTTGGTTGTGATGGAAGGGTTGAAGAGCATGATGACTACCAAGGACATGTAAAAATTCCTACTAGAGGATATTACATAACAACTTGGGAAAATTAAAATGATGAAAAATCAATCCAACAAGTTCCCACAACCATACCCAATATTTGAATACACAAAACTCTATTTCCTGGAGCCAGAATTCTATGAGGAAAACCAAAAAAAATAAGCAGCGATGATGAAGTAGAGGTAAGTACCACTTCTAAAGTTAACTTTGATCCTAACCATGATTTACTCAACATTTAAGGTTCATAGGATGAATAATACCTAGCTATATAACTTGAGTGGGTTGAATCACGATTCAGAAAACTACAAGTAGAAGAAAGTGAACAGGAAGAAGAAATAGAATAAAAATACACCTCATCTACTGAGATGCTACAAAGATTCATCAAAAAAACTAAGACCAAATCCAAAGGGAAAAAGAGGAGTATAAATATATGGATACAAAATTTATAACAAATATTTTAGAAAATATTAAAGCATTGAAATAAGAGGAAGAAGAACCAATTTCACCTTGCGCTAACTGCACAAAAGAAAACGAATCAACAACAAAAGAAGTGGAGGAGCTATAGGCTGAATACAAAGTGACCATTGAAGAAATTCAACACACGCAGCTAATAGATGAGAAATATTATTTTTACTAATGTGTATGCATAGATTTTAAGATCTTATTAGTTATACTCATACTATCTGAACTCCAGTCACTACCTTAGAGTTCCATTCCAATTTCAACAATGAGAAGATGATCTTAGATTGGTGAATTTCAACATCAATATTAGGTGAACACGATAAGGTTATAATTATACCATACTCTAATCAGATAACTCGGGTATGGTCAAGATAAATGATCATTAAAAAAGAGCAGCTTCTCAGAGGCAAT
This sequence comes from Viscum album, assembly GCA_963277665.1. Classification (NCBI taxonomy): domain Eukaryota; kingdom Viridiplantae; phylum Streptophyta; class Magnoliopsida; order Santalales; family Viscaceae; genus Viscum; species Viscum album. The sequence goes on along the minus strand of OY728141.1, from coordinate 470,531,311 downwards.
CTGATTTTTATTTCTTTCTAGAAATTTAGATTTACTTCTTTATTAGGATCTAATTTCAATTTCCCATATATTTTTTTAACATTATTGAAAGTTATTTCACTTTCACTTGTGTTTTTTATTTTTCATGTCCAAGATAGAAGCACTATAAATAAATAATCAAGGAGAATAAGGAAGAAGTTTCAAGACCAATTCACATCAGGAGCCCAGTTTATGGCATGGAATAATAATACACTTCATGAATTTGGTGCAGGAAGAACTTGTGTATCCAACTTCAAATAATAATTCAAAATGAGAGAACACATTTCAATTTTTTAATTTTATGAAATATTCCCCCCATTTATATTGTTTAGATCCTTAATTTCCAATTACATGATTCATATTTGATTCGTTCTTCGCTCAACTGAACAAGGAGACATAAACTACCAAGGATAATTACCATTCCATGAATTATAAATTTCATTTTCAATAAATTTTAATGAGAATAATGGATAAAATAATTAGTATGGATAATAATGTGAATTAGGATGGATGAATGGACTGAAGGAATTTTTTATTATTTATATAATATGAATTAGGATTTAAAAAATCATGATTTTAGGAGCATATTAATCATTGTAAATGATTTTTTTCTGATATTTTTTCATGCTTTGAATTTTATATATTTTCATTAATTGAGTTAATTATTTTTATTCATTTCAATGAGTTGTCTTCCCAATCATTCATCTAATTCCCGATACATACTTTGAACACAATTTTTCCCATTATTTCTATAGTATATTTCTTGTGAAACTAAACTATTCTTTCTTCTAGAACTTTCTTGGAATCTTATCAAAGATATAACTACACAGAATAAATTTTAATATGATTTAGTTATATTTTTTTATCCATTTTTCCTAAGCCCCACCTTTCATTAATCCATTTTAAATCCCATATAATCCATGAACATCCTTTATAGGGAAGAGTCTTGTTACAATCCCATATTATCCTTTTCTTAATTTCTCTAAATAGTTTTCATGATAATCAAAAATAAGAGTGGGGGAGATGGAAATTGGTGTAAGGGATGCATATTTTTATAATTAATAAGTGTGGATATAAATTTCATGAGATTTTTCAAAATCATATTCATTGTATTTATTGTACACCCTCTTATAAAAAGAGGTTTTTATCTAGGGAAATTAAAAAATCATCATTACTTGTTTAGTGATCATGTTATAACTATTACAAATAGTGTTATGAGGAGATAATTTGAGGTTGGGTGGTGCCTATGATATTTATTCCTATAAAAACTTTTGAAAAAGAAAATAAAAAAATATATAATAATTAAATATGGTGTTTCATTTATTTCATTTCATATCTTTATGATCCTTCTTTGAGATACTGGGAGAAGAGGAGACTTTCATTGAGTTGTTTTTTATTATCATTCAAAGTAATTTAGGGAAAAAAACTCCTTTTTTATCCTTAATTGATTTATATCATTTAATTACCTTTCATAAGCCTCGGAGTTTTTTGATCCCAAATGGTGAATCCCCCATGATTATTTTTTATTTAGTCTTTAAGTGGTGGAGATGCTAGATGCCTTGCATGCCTATGGTAATTGACATTTTCTTGAGGTATTTTTAACACTCTATTCATTTTTGCCTTGATGATGAGTTTAAAAATTCACATGAGGTCAATTAAAAATGGTATGAATATTAATAATAAATTGAAAAATGAAAATGGATGAATGAAAAGGCTAGGATATTTCAAAAGAGGAAAATTAAAATACATGGTTGATTTGTATTCTTTGAAAAATGGGGTGTTAATAAATTTATGTGTGTGATTATTGAACATTTAACTTTACATTTGATCAATTTCTTTTATTGAAATTGAATTTAAAGCATGGTAAGGTTAATTTAATTTGTAGTATATTTATATTCTTTCCTTGAGGACAAGTATGAATTCAAGTGTGGGGGGATTTGATAATTGTATCTATTTTATACATTTTTTATAATAAAATTTAGTGATTTTGATTATTTAATTGATAATGCATGCATGTACACCTTATTTTTTCTTCATTTTTGTTAGGATTATATAAGTTATGGGAAATGAGAAAAATGAGTGGAAACAGTCATGATGTCCACTTAAAAAAGGTTTTCCACAAAGATAGATGATCATGGCACACTTCTAGGGAACAAAAATGAATATCCAAGGAAAAATGAGGCTTCTAGAGTAGAAATTTGTCTTTACACATCATATAACCATTACACATTGTGAACCAATTCAATTCATGAAATAAATACAAGTCATCAAGATGAGGAAATAATCTTGGAGTGAAGATAACATGTTTCACAGCGTGACGCATATGTGTCATGTTGTGATGCATATGTGTCATGTTGTGACACATGTGAAGATGACCCAAAAATATAGCAGGCTAGGAATTCATCACATGCGGTGCAACATTTACATGTGGTGTAATCACTACATGATGTGTAAATGTTGGGATGACCCAAAAATGGCCATATTCGATATATTTTGGGGTTTTAATATGTTTTATGATCCCTAAGGAAGCCTATAAATAAGAAGTTAGGGTACCACTCCAAGGACCATTTAGAAGGCACCACCCCTAGGATCAAGGATTTCTACTATTGTGATGTGTCAAAAAAGGTTTTTATTTTCTTACCCCCTTGCGACTAACATGAGGGGGTAAACCTTGTGCAAAGAAACTGTAATAAATGGGGTTGATTTTATTAAGGTATTTTATTTTTGAATGTAATTCATTTTGGGTATTTTTCTACAACCCTAATATATTAAATCTCTTCTTTACTTTTTCATTCATGACCATTGCATGATTGGTGAGGGAGTGGTTATTTTAATACATTGACTAGATAATGATTCAAACCATGACCATTGGGTGGATTATTTTCTATGTTTAAATATAGTTCTGAGTTACCATGTCATCAAATACCTTAAGTAACAAGACTATTAAGAAAAAGTAACATTGGTGATATTGGGGGTTTTTTACCATGACCATTGGATTCAACTAAACTTAGTTCCAACACATATGATTTATTTTTCATTATTTTATTCCGTAATCAATCATGAACCTAGATTTTCAGTTTTTGAGTACATTTTTCTATTTTATTAAAATAAATCTAAATAATAATATCTTATTTTAATAAATTAGTTTAGGATTATTTCATTCAATTGTTAAGGTTTATTTTATTAAATTAATATTTTCTCTAACCCTATTTCTATGGGTTCAACAATGGAATTTCATATCCTAGACTACCCTATAATTTATTGGTTTGTTTGATTTGAGTTTTAAATTTCTAAATTCAATAACACTTATGGAATTAAGGACACCCCATAGGAAATCAAGAAACATCTCCCATGTTAACAATCTAAATAGATTTCTCATCCACCAAATGAACTCTGTTGAATCTTCTGGAGATATAATTTTTCATAATCCCACTCACAGCTATTGAATGGAATGAATCTCCAGAGTCTATCACCCAACACTCAAGTAAGATGGTGGAACTTAGGATAAAACCACTATTTTTGTATGAAATAGGGTTTGAAGCCCAACTAATGGAAGTATATCTTCTAGAGTTCTCCATCTGATCACTATAATACTTTTTTAAGTGGCCTCCTTTAGAAATTCCAACACAAGCGAGTAACATCTACTTGGATGATCCTGCTATTACTCCTCCTTTATTTTTCCTTTCAGTGTATTTTTCATCCAATGGTATACTCACTTACTTCCACACTATACACATTATAAAAAGATTCCTGGATCTCCTTCTAATGAATTTATTCATTCTAGATCAGGTTGAAAACATCCATGAACTTCAAATATGTCTTTACACTAGAATTACTAACAATCATCTCTATTTTTTCCCATGACTTTGGAAGTGAGTAAAGTAAAAAAACACCCAAATTGAGTCTCTTAAGTCCACCTTTACTTATTACAACTGACTTTCAATTACATTTAATCCTTTCATATAATCAGTTGTACACCTTCCTTATAAAATTAATGATTTGAATAGTCTACTAAGAAGGAAAACCTCATTCATTATTGTGGACTTCTCATAAATGTCACCTAAGGTCTTCATGAATTCTGATATGGTCTTCACTTGTGATATATTGAACGCCGCATTAAGGTCAAGTGATATTTTCATCAACTCAAGTGCTTTGTTATTTATCCTCTCCCATTATTCCTTTTCCATCACTTATGACTTAACTCTATTCAACAAAATTGTTAGACCCACTAGGTAAAATATCCTAAGATGTGGGTGAATCAAGGTTTCATGGATTAAAACAACTACCCCATTTTGATATTGTTTCATTGATAAACAAAACTCTTTTCTATCTTTTTCCCATAAAAATGTAAATATGAAAGAAATAAATAACGCAAGTGACACAAAAATATTACTCAGTTCACCCTAACTGGAAAATTTTAGGGAGAATACAATGATAATGTACTGATGTTTTGGAATCACTATAGTGTACTAATGTTATAATGTTTTAAGGGGCTCACTATCCCCCCTGGTTTACAACCAACCACACTTAAGAACTCACTATACTCTCAACTGAAGTGAATGCACTACTGATCTAAAATATTATTTAATTATTCTGAATCAACTTATATTTGGTTTGCATAAAATATGTGTGTGATTTGAAGCACCACTTTCATCTATGAGATGAGGTCCACTTTATTGCATAGAATATGCTTCATAGAAAAACCCTTCAAAAACATGTTCTTATCTATGAACTTCCCACTGTGGACTTATCATGTGGATGTTGTGGACTTCCCGGTTGATGCACTACTCATTTCACACCTCCTAGGTGGAATCTCTTGTATGATTTTCTCCTCTAGGAACCTCCTATATAGACCACCTTCACAAGTTTCCACTGCACATCACCTGCACAACCATCTTCTTCCATGCACTTCCTGCATAACCCACTTGCATGGGTTTCCACCACATACTACCAACGTGATTTTCATCTTCCAATAATTCCTTGTAAAAATAACCTTCCTTCAAATAATAATCACACAGACTTCTTCCATCATGTACTTTCTTTATTTCAGTCTTTACCACGTGAACCACTTTATGAATTTATGGAAAACTTCAGTGATAATCCTATGAGATAATTTTATCACTATATAATGAAGTGATTAGGGGGTGTGTATTTTGAAAATAAACCTTGAAAACCCCACTAGTCATGAAATTGATATTCACCCCATCATTAGACTTCATCTACGCACTCTCTTCTTTATGGTCTTCCTACATTTACCTCCTTATGATTGCACATTGACTATGTGGTCCTTCGAATATCCTCCATGAACTCCAAACTACGCACTTCCTCCACAATTGATATAAATAAATAATAAAACAATAGAGAATGAAAAATCCTCCCATGTGCTTCATTCATGATTCTCATGAACTTCCTAGGTGATGAACCCATGTCACATGCTACCTTCCATGATCTCCCTTCATGCCATCACCTGCCACGTGTCTCTTTTGCAATTGTGTACCCACTAAGCAATGTCTTAAACTATTGCATGCCTACCACACAGGATTCACCTAGTTACCATGAAATTTTCAGTGTTACCACATGAAAAATATCCCTTTTATACAAAATCAACATGAAAAATTCTCACTCATAATTTTGGAAAATAGTGGGAAGCTTCACCACCTTTTAAAATTCTTCTTCAATAACAAACCTATTGGAACATTGTCAACTTATTTTTTCAACAAACACGATAACCCAAAAACCTAAAAATAATCTTGAGAGGTATTTTTTAATAATAATATATCCCTTTAATTTTGTTGAAAACAATTTAAAATCTTCTTTGATCCTTATATTGAAAAAAAAACATACACCTTCTACTTCAACCACTACTCAATCTCAATGAATCAAGATAGTGATCAAATATTTAATCAATACATAATTCAATCCCACATGAGTCAATCTCATCATGAGAAACAAGAGTAACATGAAGATTCATCAATAAACCACTTCAATATCAATACCACTTATTGAAACTTTCTCTATACCAAATTTTCTTGAAATTAAATAATTATTCTTATTATAAATTGATACTAAAATTTTCATAGAGTAGAACACAAGAAGACCACTTCTCTATCCACAGTTAAAAAATTTCTTGCATCAAGAACCCAAATTCCCCATTTTTTGATAATTATTCATTGATAGAATAGATTTAGCATCGTTATTAATTGATAGACCATGTTCCACTTTCTCATTTATAAAGTGATGTTTCATTTCAATGTGCTTTATACTCGAATAATGGATAGGATTTTTTCTATAATTTATACAACTTGAATTATCACAATTGATTTTGATTAGAGAATTTACTTCAAATCTCATATATCCAAGTCTCTGATTTATCCACAATAATTTCATTCAACTTGAATGGCCGCAATATTCAGATTCTATGGTGCTTAGTCAAGTGAAATATTTCTTCTCTCTTAGCCAAGAAATACATAATCCTCTAAGATAAAATGCACCACCTGATATTGACTTTCTTTCATCTTCTAAACCATCCCAATTAGCATCTTTATATCCCAATAACTCATTTTATAATGTTACATTATATATAAAGATGAAATAAATTTTTCCTTTAATATACCATAGTATTCTTTTTACAATAATCATCTGACTTTCTTTGGGATATTTTGATACTGTATTGTTTGGCATGTGTCAAAAAAATATGTTTGTCTAGAAAACAGTGTTGTCTTAACCTTGGAATCCTCCATTCCAAACCTTATTATAACCTCCTTATTATATTTTTATTGATAAATAAATGTGTCATGCCTTCCTAGTATCAATTATAGACCAAGAAAAAATGTCACTCACTAATCATAGACATTTCAAACTTGCACTTCATTAATTATATAAATTAATTTTATTGTACTTCATTCAACCCACTAAAGATTATGTCATCCACATATATCAACACCATCATCCTTTGATTACTCTCATTATGGGCATTGAAATTTTAATCAACTCCAACATGAAAGAAACTGATCTTCTTCAAGTATTGTTCAATTTTTGAATACCATGATCTTGGTGCCTACTATAACCCATACAAAGCCTTATTCAGCTGATAAAATTTGTACTCATATTCATGAATAAGAAAACCATCCATTAGTTTAATGTACACTAACACTTTCTGAACACCATTCAGAAATGCTGAATTGAAATCTATTTGGAACTGCTGGATTTTTCTTTGCACTACAATGGAAAAGAAGAGTCAAATTATCTCTAACCTTGAAATAGGTTAAAAAGTTTCATCTATATAGATTTCCTCAGTCTAATAGTATCCCTTGCACACTAGCTGTGATTTGTTTCAAATCACCATTTCATATTCATTAAATGTGTTATATAGAACTCATTTGGTTTTGATTAAATTTTTTTATTTCATCCTCAATAAAATATCCCATGTTAGATTATTTTTAATTTGATCAAGATCTTCATTCATTAACTAAACCCAACTCTCATACCTAGAAGCTTCTTCAAAATATTTTGGATCTGTCTAAGATAATAAATATGTTTACTATAGAGAATTCATTCTTCTTATTTGTACAGCCATTGTCTTATCACCAATAATATCATACCTATCAATTTTAAATTAACTCTTTGCATTATATGCAGATAAAAGTCTAACTTCATCCTAGTCATCATCTGTAACTTCTTATGAATCAGTTTGGGGCCCTAGTACTCCCCCTAAGTTTCCAAACTCTTCATCACTATACTCATAAAACTAATAACTATTTTATTGAAGATTATACTCATTATTCACTATAGTGACATAATTACTTTAAAGAACCTTTCCTAGAATATTATTTAAGAATTTAAATGTTTTTATTTTATATGAGTATATAAGGAAAATTCATTCATCTCCATGAGACTCAAAATTCCTATGGTTATCCTTAGTAAGAATAAAACACTTAATTCTAAATTTTCAAAAGTATTTGAGTTATGACTTCTTTCCATACCATGACTCATATGGAGTCTTTTCTTCTCCTAGACACAAAAAAATCTATTAGTAATGTAAACCAATATCAACACTTCTTCTTTCCAAAACTTTTCTTATTGGACTTTCTCTATAAGCATTATTTTGGAAATTTTGTTAACTATCTCATTTATCCTCTCAACCACACCATTTTGTTGATAAGTTATCACTATTAAGACTTGGTTTCATATCCCATGTTTTTTTAGATAATACTTCACCTAGATTTTTGTAAAATTCATTCCATTATTAGTTCATACCTCTATAATTTTCTATTCATGTATCTTTTCAGCCTCCCTGTGACAATTAGTAATGCAACCAAACACCTCAGACTTGTGAGTGATGACCATTATTGTAAAAACCCCAACCCCAGTATCCCAGAATCGATGCCTTAATTTTTTAAATTGGTACTATAAACAAGTGTTCTCATCCCAAATGATTTTACAGTTTCGTATTTTTGGGAAACTAGATACAAACATAAGTTTTACATTACAAATTGAAAGGAAAAAAACATAGCAACTTCATTGGTAACATCCATAACTCCTATATGTTTTCTCCAAATCATTCATAATATACATCTCCACATCCTGGGGAAAAATAAAACATCATAAAGGGGAAATCTCATATCCTTAGTAAGGTTAAAAAAATCATCAGAAGCTATCATAAACATAAACAATAAAGTAAGGTGAATAACTAAAACACATGACAATAAAAAATAATCTTGAGCATGATATGTCAGGAATAAAAGTTTAATAAATAATTCCATATAAATAATCACATAAAACATAACCATGGATATTCAAACAGTAAAATAATCACATTATTTATCAATTACTAATATCATAAATAGTATATGAATAATTCTAGACATCATAAACATACCATTGAGGCCTCATCAAAGAAATCTAAAAATAAATGTTTAAGGCCTCAATTCATTTCTGTTTTGTCTCATGAGACCTACTAATGCATCGAGGAGCTATAGCAGGACCCAAATACAACTTAATAATTCCAATTAATTACTCATATGAATTGGGTTAAACATAATCAATATATAAATTTTAAATGAAAATAACTTTCCCCAATCTATAAACATAATCACTAACCACTATGAGTAGTATGGTGAATGGTGTCAACATAGCACATCCACAGTCAAACTGATCATAAACCATTTAATAAAATATGGTAGATGAAAATCATAAGATATCAATCTTATTAAATCATAATATTCAAAATAGGTGTTTAAATAGATGAAAATACTCTAATAAAATCATCAAGTAATTCTTGAGAGATATACCCTTTTTTACTTTGTAAAGAAGAGTTATTTTAAAAAAATCATTTGTATTTGTCATAATTGTTTATATAAAACTATAAATGAAAAAATATAGTTTTTCATCAAAAAAATAGTGATTTTATTAAAATAATGGTTTCTTATAATATATTATGTATGGTAACTGAAAATGGGTAAGAAGTCGAGAAGTTCCCTTTAATCGGGCTTGCATATCAAGAAGAATTGAGAAGGAAACCTTGTAAAACATATGTTTCTCATAAAAGAAAGATGAATTGATCTGGATACATGATTTGAGAAAATGTAAATATAATTTATAAAAATTATATAAAAATAATGAAGAATTAAATTGGTGTAAAGAGGGAAAAGGCATAACCTGAATGAAAATGGAGGTTTGGGAATAAATGCTTACCCTATATCCGAAAGTAATCTGTATTTGTGATTAATGTCCTGGATAATAAAATTAGATTAATTAATAAATTAATTAAAAAACTATTAAACATATATTTTATTGTGTATAATTATATTAATTTCATTTATGGATTTTTTATGAGTTATGAGTTTTAATTTTTTTTGTTCTGAAGTGTTCTTTTCCTTGGTTTTCATGATCGATTTACTTCTACATGTATATAGAAGATCATGTAAAATGGAAATAATTATACAGAATTGAAATTATATTTTATTAAAGAACATACATATGATTTAATGTTCTTATATATTATTATTCTTCCAAATATTATGATGATTTATTAGATAAAACTTTAATGTTAATTGTTTATATTATTTTGGTGGTTTTTTGATCACCATGAACTAGTTTTTGTATTATTAATTAATATAAACAACCCCACATCCTTACAAGCAGTTTTTTTATTCTATTTTATTTTATTTTTAGAATACCTTTAAGAAGTTGTAATAATTTTCTTCTTCCTTTGAGAGACGACCTTGGTCAGCCACTCTGTTGCACCTAAGTAACACGAAACTGGACATCATTTGAGAGATCCCATGACAACGCCTTTCAAATTGGTGCTGTTTGCGGGGAGGCAAGTATCAAGGATCATTTAGAGAGGTATATAAATTAGAGGTTATGGTACCACTCCAAGGATCATTTAGAAGTAGTTACCACTAGTATCAAGGACTACTACTTCCATGATGCATCAAATAGGATTTTTATTTCCCTAACCCCTTGTGACTAGTATGAGTGGGTAAACCTTTTGAAAAGAAACTATAATGAAGGGGGATTTATTGTATTAAGGTATTTTATTTTTTAATTCAATTAATTTTAGGTCTTTTGTTTCAACCCTAATATCTTGAATCTCTTCTTATATTTTCCATTCATGACCATTGTAAGATTGGTGAGGGAGTGTTTCTTTTAATACATTGACTAGAAAATGATTTTTACTATGACCATTGGGTGGATTATTTTATATGTTTAAATATGGTTCTGAGTTACCAAGTCATAGAATACCTAAAGTAACATGACCATTGTGAAATGGGAACATTGGTGCTTTTTGGGTTTGTTTACCATGACCATTGGATTCAACTAAACTCAGTTCTGAAACCCATGATTTCTTTTTAATTGTTTTATGACCTAATCAATCATGAACCCATATTTTCATTTACTAAGAATTTTTTTCTATATTAATAAAATCCACATCAATTATCATATCTTCTTTCAATAAATTATTTTAGGTTTCTTTCATTAAATAGTTAAGGTTTATTTTATTAAATTAATATTTTCTCCAACCCCATCTCTATGGGTTTAACCTTGTACATTCATATCCTATATTAACCTATAGTTTATTGGTTTCTTTAATTCATGTATTAAATTTATAAATTTAGTAACCCTGATGGAATTAATGACACCCCATGGGATATCAAATTTTTTGTATCATTTCTAGGGATAGGAGTAAATAATTTACTAGTTTAATAATTTAGGAAAAAAAATTCTTAGATTTTATATTTATTGATTTTAGAATATGTTTCTAAGTAATTTATTTGTATCATTTTTTCCACACTGAGTATTTTTGGTTGTGATGGAAGGGTTGAAGAGCATGATGACTACCAAGGACATGTAAAAATTCCTACTAGAGGATATTACATAACAACTTGGGAAAATTAAAATGATGAAAAATCAATCCAACAAGTTCCCACAACCATACCCAATATTTGAATACACAAAACTCTATTTCCTGGAGCCAGAATTCTATGAGGAAAACCAAAAAAAATAAGCAGCGATGATGAAGTAGAGGTAAGTACCACTTCTAAAGTTAACTTTGATCCTAACCATGATTTACTCAACATTTAAGGTTCATAGGAGGAATAATACCTAGCTATATAACTTGAGTGGGTTGAATCACGATTCAGAAAACTACAAGTAGAAGAAAGTGAACAGGAAGAAGAAATAGAATAAAAATACACCTCATCTACTGAGATGCTACAAAGATTCATCAAAAAAACTAAGACCAAATCCAAAGGGAAAAAAGAGGAGTATAAATATATGGATACAAAATTTATAACAAATATTTTAGAAAATATTAAAGCATTGAAATAAGAGGAAGAAGAACCAATTTCACCTTGCGCTAACTGCACAAAAGAAAAATAATCAACAACAAAAGAAGTGGAGGAGCTATAGGCTGAATACAAAGTGACCATTGAAGAAATTCAACACACGCAGCTAATAGATGAGAAATATTATTTTTACTAATGTGTATGCATAGATTTTAAGATCTTATTAGTTATACTCATACTATCTGAACTCCAGTCACTACCTTAGAGTTCCATTCCAATTTCAACAATGAGAAGATGATCTTAGATTGGTGAATTTCAACATCAATATTAGGTGAACACGATAAGGTTATAATTATACCATACTCTAATCAGATAACTCGGGTATGGTCAAGATAAATGATCATTAAAAAAGAGCAGCTTCTCAGAGGCAATCTGATTTTTATTTCTTTCTAGAAATTTAGATTTACTTATTTATTAGGATCTAATTTCAATTTCCCATATATTTTTTTAACATTATTGAAAGTTATTTCACTTTCACTTGTGTTTTTTATTTTTCATGTCCAAGATAGAAGCACTATAAATAAATAATCAAGGAGAATAAGGAAGAAGTTTCAAGACCAATTCACATCAGGAGCCCAGTTTATGGCATGGAATAATAATACACTTCATGAATTTGGTGCAGGAAGAACTTGTGTATCCAACTTCAAATAATAATTCAAAATGAGAGAACACATTTCAATTTTTTAATTTTATGAAATATTCCCCCCATTTATATTGTTTAGATCCTTAATTTCCAATTACATGATTCATATTTGATTCGTTCTTCGCTCAACTGAACAAGGAGACATAAACTACCAAGGATAATTACCATTCCATGAATTATAAATTTAATTTTCAATAAATTTTAATGAGAATAATGGATAAAATAATTAGTATGGATAATAATGTGAATTAGGATGGATGAATGGACTGAAGGAATTTTTTATTATTTATATAATATGAATTAGGATTTAAAAAATCATGATTTTAGGAGCATATTAATCATTGTAAATGATTTTTTTCTGATATTTTTTCATGCTTTGAATTTTATATATTTTCATTAATTGAGTTAATTATTTTTATTCATTTCAATGAGTTGTCTTCCCAATCATTCATCTAATTCCCGATACATACTTTGAACACAATTTTTCCCATTATTTCTATAGTATATTTCTTGTGAAACTAAACTATTATTTCTTCTAGAACTTTCTTGGAATCTTATCAAAGATATAACTACACAGAATAACTTTTAATATGATTTAGTTATATTTTTTTATCCATTTTTCCTAAGCCCCACCTTTCATTAATCCATTTTAAATCCCATATAATCCATGAAAATCCTTTATAGGGAAGAGTCTTGTTACAATCCCATATTATCCTTTTCTTAATTTCTCTAAATAGTTTTCATGATAATCAAAAATAAGAGTGGGGGAGATGGAAATTCGTGTAAGGGATGCATATTTTTATAATTAATAAGTGTGGATATAAATTTCATGAGATTTTTCAAAATCATATTCATTGTATTTATTGTACACCCTCTTATAAAAAGAGGTTTTTATCTAGGGAAATTAAAAAATCATCATTACTTGTTTAGTGATCATGTTATAACTATTACAAATAGTGTTATGAGGAGATAATTTGAGGTTGGGTGGTGCCTATGATATTTATTCCTATAAAAACTTTTGAAAAAGAAAATAAAAAAATATATAATAATTAAATATGGTGTTTCATTTATTTCATTTCATATCTTTATGATCCTTCTTTGAGATACTGGGAGAAGAGGAGACTTTCATTGAGTTGTTTTTTATTATCATGCAAAGTAATTTAGGGAAAAAAACTCCTTTTTTATCCTTAATTGATTTATATCATTTAATTACCTTTCATAAGCCTCGGAGTTTTTTGATCCCAAATGGTGAATCCCCCATGATTATTTTTTATTTAGTCTTTAAGTGGTGGAGATGCTAGATGCCTTGCATGCCTATGGTAATTGACATTTTATTGAGGTATTTTTAACACTCTATTCATTCGTGCCTTGATGATGAGTTTAAAAATTCACATGAGGTCAATTAAAAATGGTATGAATATTAATAATAAATTGAAAAATGAAAATGGATGAATGAAAAGGCTAGGATATTTCAAAAGAGGAAAATTAAAATACATGGTTGATTTGTATTCTTTGAAAAATGGGGTGTTAATAAATTTATGTGTGTGATTATTGAACATTTAACTTTACATTTGATCAATTTCTTTTATTGAAATTGAATTTAAAGCATGGTAAGGTTAATTTCATTTGTAGTATATTTATATTCTTTCCTTGAGGACAAGTATGAATTCAAGTGTGGGGGGATTTGATAATTGTATCTATTTTATACATTTTTTATAATAAAATTTAGTGATTTTGATTATTTAATTGATAATGCATGCATGTACACCTTATTTTTTCTTCATTTTTGTTAGGATTATATAAGTTATGGGAAATGAGAAAAATGAGTGGAAACAGTCATGATGTCCACTTAAAAAAGGTTTTCCACAAAGATAGATGATCATGGCACACTTCTAGGGAACAAAAATGAATATCCAAGGAAAAATGAGGCTTCTAGAGTAGAAATTTGTCTTTACACATCATATAACCATTACACATTGTGAACCAATTCAATTCATGAAATAAATACAAGTCATCAAGATGAGGAAATAATCTTGGAGTGAAGATAACATGTTTCACAGCGTGACGCATATGTGTCATGTTGTGATGCATATGTGTCATGTTGTGACACATGTGAAGATGACCCAAAAATATAGCAGGCTAGGAATTCATCACATGCGGTGCAACATTTACATGTGGTGTAATCACTACATGATGTGTAAATGTTGGGATGACCCAAAAATGGCCATATTCGATATATTTTGGGGTTTTAATATGTTTTATGATCCCTAAGGAAGCCTATAAATAAGAAGTTAGGGTACCACTCCAAGGACCATTTAGAAGGCACCACCCCTAGGATCAAGGATTTCTACTATTGTGATGTGTCAAAAAAGGTTTTTATTTTCTTACCCCCTTGCGACTAACATGAGGGGGTAAACCTTGTGCAAAGAAACTGTAATAAATGGGGTTGATTTTATTAAGGTATTTTATTTTTGAATGTAATTCATTTTGGGTATTTTTCTACAACCCTAATATATTAAATCTCTTCTTTACTTTTTCATTCATGACCATTGCATGATTGGTGAGGGAGTGGTTATTTTAATACATTGACTAGATAATGATTCAAACCATGACCATTGGGTGGGTTATTTTCTATGTTTAAATATAGTTCTGAGTTACCATGTCATCAAATACCTTAAGTAACAAGACTATTAAGAAAAAGTAACATTGGTGATATTGGGGGTTTTTTACCATGACCATTGGATTCAACTAAACTTAGTTCCAACACATATGATTTATTTTTCATTATTTTATTCCGTAATCAATCATGAACCTAGATTTTCAGTTTTTGAGTACATTTTTCTATTTTATTAAAATAAATCTAAATAATAATATCTTATTTTAATAAATTAGTTTAGGATTATTTCATTCAATTGTTAAGGTTTATTTTATTAAATTAATATTTTCTCTAACCCTATTTCTATGGGTTCAACAATGGAATTTCATATCCTAGACTACCCTATAATTTATTGGTTTGTTTGATTTGAGTTTTAAATTTCTAAATTCAATAACACTTATGGAATTAAGGACACCCCATAGGAAATCAAGAAACATCTCCCATGTTAACAATCTAAATAGATTTCTCATCCACCAAATGAACTCTGTTGAATCTTCTGGAGATATAATTTTTCATAATCCCACTCACAGCTATTGAATGGAATGAATCTCCAGAGTCTATCACCCAACACTCAAGTAAGATGGTGGAACTTAGGATAAAACCACTATTTTTGTATGAAATAGGGTTTGAAGCCCAACTAATGGAAGTATATCTTCTAGAGTTCTCCATCTGATCACTATAATACTTTTTTAAGTGGCCTCCTTTAGAAATTCCAACACAAGCGAGTAACATCTACTTGGATGATCCTGCTATTACTCCTCCTTTATTTTTCCTTTCAGTGTATTTTTCATCCAATGGTATACTCACTTACTTCCACACTATACACATTATAAAAAGATTCCTGGATCTCCTTCTAATGAATTTATTCATTCTAGATCAGGTTGAAAACATCCATGAACTTCAAATATGTCTTTACACTAGAATTACTAACAATCATCTCTATTTTTTCCCATGACTTTGGAAGTGAGTAAAGTAAAAAAACACCCAAATTGAGTCTCTTAAGTCCACCTTTACTTATTACAACTGACTTTCAATTACATTTAATCCTTTCATATAATCAGTTGTACACCTTCCTTATAAAATTAATGATTTGAATAGTCTACTAAGAAGGAAAACCTCATTCATTATTGTGGACTTCTCATAAATGTCACCTAAGGTCTTCATGAATTCTGATATGGTCTTCACTTGTGATATATTGAACGCCGCATTAAGGTCAAGTGATATTTTCATCAACTCAAGTGCTTTGTTATTTATCCTCTCCCATTATTCCTTTTCCATCACTTATGACTTAACTCTATTCAACAAAATTGTTAGACCCACTAGGTAAAATATCCTAAGATGTGGGTGAATCAAGGTTTCATGGATTAAAACAACTACCCCATTTTGATATTGTTTCATTGATAAACAAAACTCTTTTCTATCTTTTTCCCATAAAAATGTAAATATGAAAGAAATAAATAACGCAAGTGACACAAAAATATTACTCAGTTCACCCTAACTGGAAAATTTTAGGGAGAATACAATGATAATGTACTGATGTTTTGGAATCACTATAGTGTACTAATGTTATAATGTTTTAAGGGGCTCACTATCCCCCCTGGTTTACAACCAACCACACTTAAGAACTCACTATACTCTCAACTGAAGTGAATGCACTACTGATCTAAAATATTATTTAATTATTCTGAATCAACTTATATTTGGTTCGCATAAAATATGTGTGTGATTTGAAGCACCACTTTCATCTATGAGATGAGGTCCACTTTATTGCATAGAATATGCTTCATAGAAAAACCCTTCACAAACATGTTCTTATCTATGAACTTCCCACTGTGGACTTATCATCTGGATGTTGTGGACTTCCCGGTTGATGCACTACTCATTTCACACCTCCTAGGTGGAATCTCTTGTATGATTTTCTCCTCTAGGAACCTCCTATATAGACCACCTTCACAAGTTTCCACTGCACATCACCTGCACAACCATCTTCTTCCATGCACTTCCTGCATAACCCACTTGCATGGGTTTCCACCACATACTACCAACGTGATTTTCATCTTCCAATAATTCCTTGTAAAAATAACCTTCCTTCAAATAATAATCACACAGACTTCTTCCATCATGTACTTTCTTTATTTCAGTCTTTACCACATGAACCACTTTATGAATTTATGGAAAACTTCAGTGATAATCCTATGAGATAATTTTATCACTATATAATGAAGTGATTAGGGGGTGTGTATTTTGAAAATAAACCTTGAAAACCCCACTAGTCATGAAATTGATATTCACCCCATCATTAGACTTCATCTACGCACTCTCTTCTTTATGGTCTTCCTAC
Organism: Viscum album; assembly: GCA_963277665.1. Taxonomy (NCBI): domain Eukaryota; kingdom Viridiplantae; phylum Streptophyta; class Magnoliopsida; order Santalales; family Viscaceae; genus Viscum; species Viscum album. The sequence goes on along the minus strand of OY728141.1, from coordinate 470,513,804 downwards.
ATTTACCTCCTTATGATTGCACATTGACTATGTGGTCCTTCGAATATCCTCCATGAACTCCAAACTACGCACTTCCTCCACAATTGATATAAATAAATAATAAAACAATAGAGAATGAAAAATCCTCCCATGTGCTTCATTCATGATTCTCATGAACTTCCTAGGTGATGAACCCATGTCACATGCTACCTTCCATGATCTCCCTTCATGCCATCACCTGCCACGTGTCTCTTTTGCAATTGTGTACCCACTAAGCAATGTCTTAAACTATTGCATGCCTACCACACAGGATTCACCTAGTTACCATGAAATTTTCAGTGTTACCACATGAAAAATATCCCTTTTATACAAAATCAACATGAAAAATTCTCACTCATAATTTTGGAAAATAGTGGGAAGCTTCACCACCTTTTAAAATTCTTCTTCAATAACAAACCTATTGGAACATTGTCAACTTATTTTTTCAACAAACACGATAACCCAAAAACCTAAAAATAATCTTGAGAGGTATTTTTTAATAATAATATATCCCTTTAATTTTGTTGAAAACAATTTAAAATCTTCTTTGATCCTTATATTGAAAAAAAAACATACACCTTCTACTTCAACCACTACTCAATATCAATGAATCAAGATAGTGATCAAATATTTAATCAATACATAATTCAATCCCACATGAGTCAATCTCATCATGAGAAACAAGAGTAACATGAAGATTCATCAATAAACCACTTCAATATCAATACCACTTATTGAAACTTTCTCTATACCAAATTTTCTTGAAATTAAATAATTATTCTTATTATAAATTGATACTAAAATTTTCATAGAGTAGAACACAAGAAGACCACTTCTCTATCCACAGTTAAAAAATTTCTTGCATCAAGAACCCAAATTCCCCATTTTTTGATAATTATTCATTGATAGAATAGATTTAGCATCGTTATTAATTGATAGACCATGTTCCACTTTCTCATTTATAAAGTGATGTTTCATTTCAATGTGCTTTATACTCGAATAATGGATAGGATTTTTTCTATAATTTATACAACTTGAATTATCACAATTGATTTTGATTAGAGAATTTACTTCAAATCTCATATATCCAAGTCTCTGATTTATCCACAATAATTTCATTCAACTTGAATGGCCGCAATATTCAGATTCTATGGTGCTTAGTCAAGTGAAATATTTCTTCTCTCTTAGCCAAGAAATACATAATCCTCTAAGATAAAATGCACCACCTGATATTGACTTTCTTTCATCTTCTAAACCATCCCAATTAGCATCTTTATATCCCAATAACTCATTTTATAATGTTACATTATATATAAAGATGAAATAAATTTTTCCTTTAATATACCATAGTATTCTTTTTACAATAATCATCTGACTTTCTTTGGGATATTTTGATACTGTATTGTTTGGCATGTGTCAAAAAAATATGTTTGTCTAGAAAACAGTGTTGTCTTAACCTTGGAATCCTCCATTCCAAACCTTATTATAACCTCCTTATTATATTTTTATTGATAAATAAATGGGTCATGCCTTCCTAGTATCAATTATAGACCAAGAAAAAATGTCACTCACTAATCATAGACATTTCAAACTTGCACTTCATTAATTATATAAATTAATTTGATTGTACTTCATTCAACCCACTAAAGATTATGTCATCCACATATATCAACACCATCATCCTTTGATTACTCTCATTATGGGCATTGAAATTTTAATCAACTCCAACATGAAAGAAACTGATCTTCTTCAAGTATTGTTCAATTTTTGAATACCATGATCTTGGTGCCTACTATAACCCATACAAAGCCTTATTCAGCTGATAAAATTTGTACTCATATTCATGAATAAGAAAACCATCCATTAGTTTAATGTACACTAACACTTTCTGAACACCATTCAGAAATGCTGAATTGAAATCTATTTGGAACTGCTGGATTTTTCTTTGCACTACAATGGAAAAGAAGAGTCAAATTATCTCTAACCTTTAAATAGGTTAAAAAGTTTCATCTATATAGATTTCCTCAGTCTAATAGTATCCCTTGCACACTAGCTGTGATTTGTTTCAAATCACCATTTCATATTCATTAAATGTGTTATATAGAACTCATTTGGTTTTGATTAAATTTTTTTATTTCATCCTCAATAAAATATCCCATGTTAGATTATTTTTAATTTGATCAAGATCTTCATTCATTAACTAAACCCAACTCTCATACCTAGAAGCTTCTTCAAAATATTTTGGATCTGTCTAAGATAATAAATATGTTTACTATAGAGAATTCATTCTTCTTATTTGTAAAGCCATTGTCTTATCACCAATAATATCATACCTATCAATTTTAAATTAACTCTTTGCATTATATGCAGATAAAAGTCTAACTTCATCCTAGTCATCATCTGTAACTTCTTATGAATCAGTTTGGGGCCCTAGTACTCCCCCTAAGTTTCCAAACTCTTCATCACTATACTCATAAAACTAATAACTATTTTATTGAAGATTATACTCATTCTTCACTATAGTGACATAATTACTTTAAAGAACCTTTCCTAGAATATTATTTAAGAATTTAAATGTTTTTATTTTATATGAGTATATAAGGAAAATTCATTCATCTCCATGAGACTCAAAATTCCTATGGTTATCCTTAGTAAGAATAAAACACTTAATTCTAAATTTTCAAAAGTATTTGAGTTATGACTTCTTTCCATACCATGACTCATATGGAGTCTTTTCTTCTCCTAGACACAAAAAAATCTATTAGTAATGTAAACCAATATCAACACTTCTTCTTTCCAAAACTTTTCTTATTGGACTTTCTCTATAAGCATTATTTTGGAAATTTTGTTAACTATCTCATTTATCCTCTCAACCACACCATTTTGTTGATAAGTTATCACTATTAAGACTTGGTTTCATATCCCATGTTTTTTTAGATAATACTTCACCTAGATTTTTGTAAAATTCATTCCATTATTAGTTCATACCTCTATAATTTTCTATTCATGTATCTTTTCAGCCTCCCTGTGACAATTAGTAATGCAACCAAACACCTCAGACTTGTGAGTGATGACCATTATTGTAAAAACCCCAACCCCAGTATCCCAGAATCGATGCCTTAATTTTTTAAATTGGTACTATAAACAAGTGTTCTCATCCCAAATGATTTTACAGTTTCGTATTTTTGGGAAACTAGATACAAACATAAGTTTTACATTACAAATTGAAAGGAAAAAAACATAGCAACTTCATTGGTAACATCCATAACTCCTATATGTTTTCTCCAAATCATTCATAATATACATCTCCACATCCTGGGGAAAAATAAAACATCATAAAGGGGAAATATCATATCCTTAGTAAGGTTAAAAAATTCATCAGAAGCTATCATAAACATAAACAATAAAGTAAGGTGAATAACTAAAACACATGACAATAAAAAATAATCTTGAGCATGATATGTCAGGAATAAAAGTTTAATAAATAATTCCATATAAATAATCACATAAAACATAACCATGGATATTCTAACAGTAAAATAATCACATTATTTATCAATTACTAATATCATAAATAGTATATGAATAATTCTAGACATCATAAACATACCATTGAGGCCTCATCAAAGACATCTAAAAATAAATGTTTAAGGCCTCAATTCATTTCTGTTTTGTCTCATGAGACCTACTAATGCATCGAGGAGCTATAGCAGGACCCAAATACAACTTAATAATTCCAATTAATTACTCATATGAATTGGGTTAAACATAATCAATATATAAATTTTAAATGAAAATAACTTTCCCCAATCTATAAACATAATCACTAACCACTATGAGTAGTATGGTGAATGGTGTCAACATAGCACATCCACAGTCAAACTGATCATAAACCATTTAATAAAATATGGTAGATGAAAATCATAAGATATCAATCTTATTAAATCATAATATTCAAAATAGGTGTTTAAATAGATGAAAATACTCTAATAAAATCATCAAGTAATTCTTGAGAGATATACCCTTTTTTACTTTGTAAAGAAGAGTTATTTTAAAAAAATCATTTGTATTTGTCATAATTGTTTATATAAAACTATAAATGAAAAAATATAGTTTTTCATCAAAAAAATAGTGATTTTATTAAAATAATGGTTTCTTATAATATATTATGTATGGTAACTGAAAATGGGTAAGAAGTCGAGAAGTTCCCTTTAATCGGGCTTGCATATCAAGAAGAATTGAGAAGGAAACCTTGTAAAACATATGTTTCTCATAAAAGAAAGATGAATTGATCTGGATACATGATTTGAGAAAATGTAAATATAATTTATAAAAATTATATAAAAATAATGAAGAATTAAATTGGTGTAAAGAGGGAAAAGGCATAAACTGAATGAAAATGGAGGTTTGGGAATAAATGCTTACCCTATATCCGAAAGTAATCTGTATTTGTGATTAATGTCCTGGATAATAAAATTAGATTCATTAATAAATTAATTAAAAAACTATTAAACATATATTTTATTGTGTATAATTATATTAATTTCATTTATGGATTTTTTATGAGTTATGAGTTTTAATTTTTTTTGTTCTGAAGTGTTCTTTTCCTTGGTTTTCATGATCGATTTACTTCTACATGTATATAGAAGATCATGTAAAATGGAAATAATTATACAGAATTGAAATTATATTTTATTAAAGAACATACATATGATTTAATGTTCTTATATATTATTATTCTTCCAAATATTATGATGATTTATTAGATAAAACTTTAATGTTAATTGTTTATATTATTTTGGTGGTTTTTTGATCACCATGAACTAGTTTTTGTATTATTAATTAATATAAACAACCCCACATACTTACAAGAAGTTTTTTTATTCTATTTTATTTTATTTTTAGAATACCTTTAAGAAGTTGTAATAATTTTCTTCTTCCTTTGAGAGACGACCTTGGTCAGCCACTCTGTTGCACCTAAGTAACACGAAACTGGACATCATTTGAGAGAGCCCATGACAACGCCTTTCAAATTGGTGCTGTTTGCGGGGAGGCAAGTAATTTATTCAACCAATTAGAGGTATTTATTTTATTTTTCATTTAATTCTTTTCTTCTCCTCTTTATTTCTTCTTTCCCCTTTCTCAAGTTTTTTTTTTCTCTTGATCTCTTCTTTTATTTTTATCAGACCAACTAAAACTTATTTTATTTTTATTATGGTCCATTTTTATTCATTTTTTTTACCTTTAATTGATTTATGACACAAACTAATCCCTAATATATCTTATATCTTGACCCTAATATTGAACACAGCCTTAAGGCTTGAATCATACATTCTCAGTCTACGAGAAGTTTCGACATTCAACCAGTAGGAGAATTCCTCCACTCCAAGATCATTGAAATTGGAAGAAATTAAAATTCAAACATAAAAGAAGAACTAATGGTTGAAAATAATGTAAATGAACTTAATATAACCATTCAATAATTAGTTGCACCTGATATTAATTATCAACCAAATTGTATTGCATACCCAAATATTGAATCAAACTTTGAACTAAAATCTAGATTAATTCACCTTCTTCCAAAATTTCATGGATTGTCTGGTGAGGATCCAAATAAACACCTTAAAGAATTTAATGTGGTTTGCTCAACCTTAAAACCAAAAAATGTTTCTAAAGATCAAATCAAACTAAGAGCATTCCCATTCTCACTTGATGAAGCTGTGAAAGATTGGATGTATTATTTACAACCTGGAGATGTAACTTGTTGGAACGATTTGAAATGTCTTTTCTTGCAGAGATTTTTTCTAGCATCAAGGATCACTTCCATTTATAAATATATATATGGGATAAATCAATCCCAAGGGGAGTCAATGTATGAGTATTGGGAGCGATTCAAGAAGTTGTGTGCAAGCTTCCCACGTCACTAAATTAGTGAGAAACTCCTCATCTAGTACTTCTATGAAGGACTCACACCTATGGAGAGAAACATGGTGGATGTTGTGGCTGGAGGAGCATTAGTGGACAAGACACCAGTAGCTGCATGTGTGTTGATCGACAAAATGGCCCAAAACTCTCAACAATTTGGCGATCGAGGTACACCGCGTGTTAGGGGAGTATATTAGGTAAGTCCATCTTCTCTTGAAAGTCGTTTTATTGATACCAAGTTGGAATAATTAACAACTATGGTGAGACATATTGCATTGGATCAAAAGACATTGCAACCCCCACCTTCAAGGCCTTGGGGAATTTTCACTTAGACAAGCCACCCAACTAATTGTTACCCTCAACTACAAGAAACAGAAGACTGTGCAGCAGTATTTCCTGGGAGACCATATCAGCAGCAGAAACAACCATATCCCCAAAAAAAGATTGATTCCTTTGAACTAGCATACAACCAAGGGTGTAAAGATCAATCATACATGAGGTATGGCTCTGGAAAATAACAAAGGCCACCTTTTCAACAAAACTTCCAACAACCTCCACCTTACCAATAGGGTTTCCAACAACCCCAAAGGAGATTTGAATCTCAAGCATCAACAAGCCAACAACAAGGGAATACCCTAACCAAGGTAGATTCTAACACTAATGACCTTTTGAAGAAAATTGTTCTTAATTAATAGAATGAGTTAAAGAGTCAAGTTTCGGAGCTGAGGGAGTTGAAGACTCAAATGATCCAGATTTCCACTTTCATCCATGAACTGGTAAGTAATAATTCTGAAAATATACCTTCCCAACCTACTCCAAATCCCAAGGGGAATGTTATTTCCATCACATTGAAAAGTGGGAAGAAAAAACTGATACATCTGCACCTATCGTTCCACCAGGATTCACCTCAACTCTAGAAAATCCTCATTCCACACCAACTGATGAGAAATACAAGGAGAAAGACAAAGGTAAGAAAAATATTGATGATGTTCCTCCTAAACCCCTTCCATTTCCAAACAGAGTTGTATAAACCTAAAATATGGATGAAGAGGATATGCAAAAAGAAGTTTTGGATATATTCAAGCATGTGAAGATCAACATCCCTTTACTTGAATCCATCAATAAAATCCCAAGGTATGCGAAATTCTTAAAATAACTTTGTACCAATCGAAGAGGGGTCAAGGGAAATGAAAGGATCAATCTTGAAAGGAATGTTTCAGCACTCATTACACCAACTTTATAAATGCCAACAAAGTACAAGGATCCAAGGACATTCATCATCCCATGTACCATAGGGGAGTTGCACTTTTCTGATGCACTTTGTGATTTGGGAGCTTCCATAAATGTGATGCCTCACTCTGTATTCTCTTCTTTGTAGGATGGTGAGTTGAAGCCCATGAGAGTAGTGGTGCAGTTGGAAAATAGAGTTGCTGCATATCCAGCGGGAGTTCTTGAGGATGTACTTTTTTGGGTAAGATATATGATCTTTCCAATAGATTTCTACATGCTTAACATGTAGGATGATCGGGTAAGTTCTCATGCTCCCATTATCTCAGGTAGACCCTTCCTCAAAACTGCAAAAACTTTTATAAATGTTAATGAGGGTACACTTTCCATGGAATTTGGAGATGAAGTTGTGATATTTAATGTTATGGATTCCATGAAGTACCTTTCAGAGGATCATTCTACATTTTTTATCTCCCATTTTGAACCACCAAATAAAAACCCCATGGAATTTGATTGTTCTATGATTAGGGAGATTATGAGTATTGGTTCTATTTTGATGTCTAAGATTACTTCTTCACCCATTTATAATGCACAATACTCTCTTAGATTTGATTTTTAAATGGAATCATATTCTGATTTTGATCATGTGAACTCTAATTATGACATTTCTATTGAGTATGCTGATGGATTTGATGCTTTATTCTCTGATTTTGATGATGTATATTCTGATACTGATGCTCTTTGTGAATATATTTCAGTTCCTTCAATGTCTCCATCCATACACCACCCCCCTTCATTGGAGCTGAAGTTATTGACACCAAATCTCAAATACTCATACTTTTTGAGTGGTGAGATATTACCTATTATAATTGATAATAATATTCCTTTTGAACATTAAGAAAAACTTTTAAAATCTTTTGAGGGATAACATTAAGGCAATCGGGTGGACCTTGGCTAACACATCAGGTATTAGCCCCTCCATTTTCATGCATAGGATTATTTTGGAGGATGGGGCTAAACCAGTGAGGCAACCACAAAGGAGACTCAACACAACTCTTATGGAAGTTGTTAAAAAAGAGGTTGAAAAATTTCTCAAGGCAGGTATAATCTATCTCATTTCAGATTCCCAGTGTGTGAGTCCTATTCAGGTTGTGCCTAAGAAAAGTGGTGTTATTGTTGTTAAAAATGACAAAGATGAGTTAGTCCCAATGAGGGTGAAAAACATTTGGTGTGTGTGTATTGATTATAGGAAACTAAATCAGTCCACTCACAAAGACCATTTCCCCCTCCCATTTATTGATCAAATTCTTGAGAGACTAGCTGGTAAAATACACTACTATTTCTTGGATTTATTTTATAGATATTTTCAGGTTCTTATTACTCTAGAGGATCAAGAGAAGACAACATTCACTTGTCCATTCTGTATGTTTGCCTACCGAAGGATGCCATTTGGACTTTGCAACACCCCAGGTACCTTCCAGAGATTCATGGTGAGTATTTTTTCTGATTTTATTGAGACCTGCATGGAGATATTTATGGATGATTTTATAGTGTATGGGTCTTCATTTGATGATTGTATCTCTAGTTTGGGAAAGGTGTTGAATCTTTGTATTGAGAAGAATCTGGTCTTGAACTTTGAAAAGTGTCATTTCATGGTAGAGAATGGAATTGTATTAGGTCATGTAGTGTCAAAACATAGGATAGAGGTTGATAGATCTAAGATAGACATTATTTCATCCTTACCATATCCTTCATGTGTGCATGATGTTAGATCTTTCCTAGGGCATGCAAGATTTTATCAGCGCTTCATCAAAGATTTTAGTAAGATTGTTCTTCTTATGTCGTGATTACTTCAAAAGGATTCTGATTTTGTGTTTGATGATTCTTGCATGACTTCCTTTGATGAGATAAAGAAGTTTATGACCACTCCACCGATTATATATCCCCCATGGTGGGAGATTCCTTTTGAGCTTATGTGTGATGCCTCCAACTTCGCAGTTGGAGCTGTCTTATCTTAGAGGGTGGAGGGATGTTCACATGTGATTTCTTATGCATTTAGGACACTAAATTCATCCCAATAAAACTACACAACCATGGAAAAGGGGTTTATTGTAGTCATATTTGCTTTATATAAATTCTGTTCATATTTATTGGGCTCTAAAGTAGTTGTTTTTTCTGACCATGCAGCTCTGAGGTACCTCTTAAAGAATCCGGACACAAATCCCAGGCCAATCCGATGGATGCTCCTTCTTCAAGAATTTACATTAAGATAAAGGGAAAAAATGGGTTAGAAAACTTGGTGGTGGACCACATGAGTAGGCTTACTCACACACTAGAGGATGACACCTTGGACCAGGTACCACTTCAGGACACTTTCCCCGATGATCATCTTTATTCCTTCTCAGGTATGCATCCTTGGTATGCGGATTTAGTGAACTACCTTGTTTCATCTGAAATCCCTGCAAATTTAAAGAAACATCAATTCCAAAAGTTAAAGATTGAGTCTAGATTTTATGTGTGGGATGATCCCTACTTATGGCTCATGTTTAGTGGCCAAGTTATTAGGAGGTGTGTTCCTGATCATGAGTTTGAGTCTATTCTACAATTTTGTCATACAATTGCTTGTGGTGGACACTTTGGACCCCAACAGACAGCTAGGAAATTTTTGGACTCTGTATTATATTGTCCTAGCTTATTCCATGATGCCCATGTGTTTTTTAATTCATGCTCATGTTTCCAACACACAAGAAACATTTCTAGGAGACACGAGATGGCCCAACAACCCATACTATTCTGTGAAATTTTTTATGTATGGGGAATAGATTTTATGGGACCTTTTCCTAGTTCATTTTTTTTCTATATATTTTGGTTTCCGTTGATTATGTGAGAAAATGGGTGGAAGTAAAGGCCACCAGGACTGATGATTTTCATGTTGTTGTGGACTTTGTCAAAGCGCAGATTTTTTGTAGGTTTGGAGTACCAAAGGCCATCATCATTGACCAATGGACACACTTCTGCAATTGAAATTTGGCTTCCCTCTGTCGTAAGTATGGGGTGACACACAAAACATCAACACCATACCACCCCCAAACAAATGGCCAGACAGAGGTTTCAAATCATGAGTTGAAACAGATTTTGGAGAAAACTATGCAGCCAAATAGGAAGGATTGGAGCAAGAGCTTGAATAATGCATTATGGGTATATAGGATAGCATACAAAACTCCCATCGGTATGTCCCCATTTTGTATTTTTTTGGGAAAGTGTTCCATCTCTCTATGGAAGTTGATCATCGAGCTTATTGGGATATAAAGAAATGTAACATGGATTTGGCCCAAGCTGGAATCCAAAGGAAGCTGCAAATTCAAGATATTGAGGAGATTTTATTGTCTTTATATGAGAACACAAGTCTCTACAAATAAATATCAAAATAATCTCATGAAAAAATGATCCATAAAAGAGAATTTCAAGTTTGAGAGAAATTCTTGATCTATAGTTCACGAGTGAAGCTGATGCCTGGTAAGTTGCATTCCAGGTGGTTAGGTCCTTATGTTTTGACTAATGTTTTTTCTTATGGTGCAGTTGATATCATAAAAGAGAACACAGGAAGGAGATTTACAGTCAATGGGCAATGTTTGAATAAATACATTGAGGGACATCCTACTGATGTAGTGGATTTCATCACACTGTATGACCCCATCATCACTTGAGCGTATCAGGTTGTTCCTAACCCTTTCAATTTTTTATTCTTTGTACTTTTTAAAATTATACATTTCATGTGAATATATCATCTAATGGGTTCGCATTGAGTACAATGTAATATTTTAAGTGTGGGGGAGGGAACCTTTTAGTTTAGTAATTTCAATTGTTTTCCTGTTTTTCAATGATTTTCAAAAAAAAGTGTTTTTCAAATTTTGTGTGTTTATTTTTCAGTTTTTTGTGTGTTTTTTAAAATTTTGAGCTTAAATAATTCTCATAACCATTTTGAAATTCACATAAATAATTGAAACAATTTTTCCCATGAAACTGAGCTTAAATTAATGTTGAAAATAACTTTGTTTCAAGTTCAAATATTTAGTAATTTCATGAAAAGTACTCTGAATTTTGAATCTCATGCCGCATATCACTGTCTTTATATTTGAAATCACTTTCCAGTGAGGCTTCTGAACTATTCTTTTAATATTATTAAAATTTACCTCACTTCTTGATAGAACCAAACCATGATTGATTTAACCATAATTTGGTTTATTCCTGTCAAAATTTGAGGGTTTGAGGTACTTATATTTTAAATGATTGAGGCATTTGTTTGGTATTAAAGCCCATATTTCAAAGAATCCTTTTTTATAATGTCCTACCTTTAACATTCAATCCTTGTATCCCTTATAATCCATGAACAACCTGTTAGGTTATCCACATTACAAGCCAATTTTCCCTATCTAACCAACTCTTGAAGTGAAATTTCATAATCTAGTTGAACTTAAGTGTGGGGGGAGATATCTTGTTTTGTGATACCATATTATGTGATAATTTGGATGGAAAATAAAATTCCAAAGAGACTTGTTTGATACTAAAAAAATCATTCTTTTGAAAGTTGTGTCTTTCTGGAGCTTTCATGATAAAAAAAAGTTATGCCTTTCTAGAGCTTCTCATGAAGAAAGAAATTGGTGCCTATCTGGAGCTTTCCTGAAAAATTATGTTTGAGAGGATTGAAATTTTTGTTGCTGAAATGATGAATAGTGTAAACTTTCCATGATTATTAATGATTATGGATCTGAATTGATATGAAGAGGTGTGAGGATGAGACCATGCTTGAGTGAAAATTAGATTAATGCAATTTTGCTTCAAAAAGAGTCAAGCCCCCCTCATTCAGGCTCATAATTTTTCACATCTTAATCCTACCAACTAAAAGCCACAGAACAACCCTGAAAAGTACTCATGATAAAAATATTTCCTTGAATCACATCAGGTGGTGATGTAGGAATTTATGAAGCCTATGGTGACCCTTGTATGAGCTTGGATGAGAAAGACATTGCTAAAAAAACTGACATTTGTGTGATAAGAGAAAATTCAACTGAGGTAAGTGTTTTGTACATGGGAGAATAAATGAAGTGGAAATATATTGAATAATATAAATAAAGAACTTGAAATAAATTTTTTTTATGAGGCATGATATCTTTTGTTTCTGGGTGAGAATTGTTGGATCTCAAGGATATGTGTTTTAAAATTTGTTTTGATTTGATATTGATGTTTACTTGATATGAGGTTTTGCCCAGGAGTGAAAAAGGGTAAGTGTGGGGGAGTCAATAAAACACTATTTTGTTTAATATTTTATTTATAATAAATGACATAATTTCCTCACATTGTGCTAAATATATTCATTTATGAAATATTTGGGATTAGATCATTCATTTGAAAATTTGATGAAAATTTCAGTTTTACCCTTTTAAAATGCACTGTAGTATTTCACACATAAATATTTTAATATGAATTATTTGAACTTAAAATTTTGTAATAGTGTTCCTAACTTAATTTTCTACAACTTCTAATCAGGACACTAAAGCTAAATAGTGCATTTGGATGGCGTAAATGGGCCATTAAGTCAATGGTGGGATGGACTCGCTAGAATGGACATAGGTTCTGTATTTAGGCCATAAATTCTTCATTTGTGCTTAGATTAGGCCCAAATTATGATAGGAACTCTAAGATTAAATTTCTCACAAATAATCCTTATGTAATGAGATCTGATTTACGTGTTTTTTTGGTAACATGGGTGGTGAAATTTGGATTAAAATATTTTTCCGAATTTCTTTATTCACACTTGAAACCACTTCTAACCTAGCCTCCCCTCCACTATATAAATTAGTTTTTTTCTCATTTGGTTGGGTTAGTACGTGAATTAGGATATTTGAGTCAGATTAGAATTGGTTTCACCCAAATTCTCCAACCATTGTAAGAGGGGTAGCTCTTGAAGCAAGGATCCCCTCATCAAAGCCTTCTTCTCTTCATCATGTTGTAATGTTTTCATTTGTGTAACAAACTTATTTGTTATTATTTTATTTCTTATCTTTCATTCTGTTTTGTTCAAATTTCTTCTTCTATTGATCTTTCTAATTGGTTTGGAATAAAGAGTGGATACGAGATTGGGTTTTACCCTTTCAATCCTTCGTTCATGCAAAACATCTCCACGATGACCACACCGCCCATGGAAGAGTAGTTTTCTAATGATCGATCTATCTTATACCCTCTTAATTTAATTATTTTGAATCATTGAGATACTTTAATTCACATAATATTATCCATTAATTGTGTTCTTAAATTATAAGAAACTAAGAAATCAATTGAACAATTAACACAAAAACACGTGAGGTCGAGGTTTTGTTTAAATTGTGAGAGGGCAAACTTAATCGGTAATACAAGACCACACGAGATAAGTTTATAGAGTTAAAATATATTCTCTAAAAACAATTAATCCTCGTTCTAAAAAATGAAAATTTCCCTTAATTTACCACTGACCATAAGCTAACCTTAGAACATCAATCAAAGCAGGGTGCTGCGATTGCATGTTTCGAAGTTAGCCTAGGGTTAAATTCACTTCATCTTTGTGGTAAAGTTAATTATCATAGGGTTCGGGATTTAAAAAATTAAGGGATCATAATTAAGTTAATGTTAATTTAAATGATAATGATAAATAATTTAGTGAAGAGTTGGAGTTATATCGATTACGCCATTTAAATATTGTCTAAAAAAACATCTTCTTGTTGTGTATTTTTAATCGAACTTCATTTCAAAAATAAAAACAAAAAAAAATCAATATTCTTCTAGAAAACTTCTTATAGTTTTATAAATGATAAATAAACCCTCATAATTACAAGTAGTGTTTTTATTATATTTTATTTTATTTTTATAATACCTTTAAGAAGTTGTTATAATTTGCTTTCTCCTTTGAGAGATAACCTTGGTCAGCTACTCTGCTGCTCCTAAGTAACCTGAAACTGAACATCATTTGAAAGCGCCCACGACAGTGCCTTTCAAATATCCCCTAGAAAATTAATTCTCATGGAATCAGTATCCAGTTCTTTACGATGTTCTTTTTATAAAGATCTGTTTTCCAAAAAAATTGAAATCTCATGCATAGAAGTTTTATTTAAAACCATGCCTAAAGATCGGAAATAGTGATTCATCTGATTCTTCCCTAGATGAAAATTATTTCCTTCAAAGATTAAAATTACTTTATGATTAACTAATTACACTTATTCCACCTAGAAAAAAATAAAAACATTAACCTTTAACTCTAATACCAATTTTTCCCCCACTTAGTTAAATACCCTTGTAGGGGGTGAATCAATGCATGACAGATTAAAATAACCACCTCATTTTTATATTATTTAATTGTTAAACAATACTCCCTTCTATATTATTATCATAGTAATTTAAATATATAGAAAATAAATCATACAAGTGACACAAAAATCTTACTTGGTTCACGCTAAACAAACTAGTCCAAGAAGCATACAATAGTAATGTATTAATGTATCAGAATCAATATAGTGCACTGTCGTTTCAATGTTCAAAGTAGAATCATTGTCTCCCATGGTTTGCAACCAACCACACTTGAGAACTCACTATCCACTCAACTGAAGTGAATGCATTGATACTATAGAATATTATACTATTATTATGATTAAACATATATTTGGTTCACACTAAAAATGTATATGATGTGAATTCCCACTTTAACTGTTGAGATGAAGTCTTCTTTACCATGTAACCTCTACTTGATAGAAAAACCCTTCACAGACTTATTATTCTTCAACAACTACCTATCGCGCACTTACCTTTCATAAACCACACAATTCCTGGATAGTGAACTATTCATCATGCACCTACTAGGAAGAATATCCTACGAGATCCACTGCTCTGCAAACCTCCCGCATGGATCATCTTTGTGGGTTTCCATTATGCACCATCCGACTAACCATCTTCTTCCACGCACTTATTGTGTAGACCATTCACAAAAAATTCCACCACATAATACCTATGTGATCTACCACTTTCATTAAATACCTCTATAAATTACCTTCCTTTACATAATAAATACACATATATCTTAATCTGTGTACTTTCTTTTACATAGGCTTTACCATATGAACCTCCTTTCGAGATTATAGAAAACACCAATGATGATCCTTTTTTATAATTTTCACTCACTCTAATAAAGTGATTAGGGAGTCCTTATATATTTAATAAATCCTAAAATCCCCACTAATCATGAAATTAGTGGTCACCCCTAGGATAGACTTTATCTACACACTCTATCCTTTATGATCCACCTGATTTTACCGCTTTATAATCACACACTAACTACGCGGTCTAGAAAACATCTTGTGTGAACTCCTAGATATTCACTTCCTTCATGGTCAGTAAAAAACATTATCAAATTACCATGAATAATAAGTCCCTCTATGTTATTCCTTTGTGGTTCTCATGAACTTCCTAGCTTATGGACCCCTATCATGCACTACCTTCTGTGAGCTCTATTTATAGTGTCCTTGTCGCATGACTCCTTCATGACTGTGTACCTATTGAGTAGTTTTGAAAAATATCATGTGCCTACCACATATACTTCACCTACTTACCATGCAATTTAGATGGTTACCATGTAAAAAAATTTACTTTACCACAAAATTAACTTTGAAAATTCACACCAAATATTTTGAAAAACAATGGGAAACATCATCACCTTCCAAACTTTTTCTATAGAAAAAAAACCTATTAGAAATTTTTTAACCAACTTTTTCAACAAATAAAATAACCCAAAAACTTTAAAATAACTTTAAGATGGATTTTTAGACAATGGGAATATTGAGGACTTTCTACATGAGATAGTCTTATATCTGTATTTTCTGAAACCCAAAATCCATTTCATCGAACATATCTAGTAAAATATTTCTCTAATATAACAATATAGAAATATAAATTTTGAACTCTCACTAATTCCAATCAATTTAAAATAAGAGTTTGGGAATTGCTTACTAATATCCTCAAAAAGGAAAAGGGTGGAAAAAATGATACTGAACTGAGCACCGAAACACTTTCACTGAGGCCTAATCCTCCAAAATCACTCCAACCTAGATGTGATTCCAATTTTTGGATCCACAATCACCTTATAGTTAAACCATAGTAACTTCATACATATGGAAAAAAATTCCAAAATGAACCCCATGTACAATTCCCGAAACATAGAAGAAAATTTCACCTAAGTCACCGCACTACAATGTAAAACCTTCAAAAGTTATAGAAAATAATTATTAGAAACAAAGATTGAATTAAAACTTTAATGAAAATTAAAAACAAATAATATTGCATGTTTTAGTCTTGCACCCTAATCCATAGGGAAATGATTCTTGACTTTATTCAAAGAATCAAGAGCATGATTATTATAATCAAGTCAACTCATAGTATAGATCACAAGTGAATCAACCTACTTGTATAGTAGAGTTCATTTGGTGATTTAAATCACCACTTCCATCCTATATTAAGAGGATAAATTCCACCTCCTTCAAGATGCATGAAGTATCCCTTTTTTGGTTAAAATACTCCACTACCTCAACATGCCCAACTGGTTGACTGTTCTCAATTTCAGTGAACTTACAGAATGACCCTCCCACTTTATATCCCAATGAATGGAATTATAATAAAATAATCTACATTTCACCATCCTATATATTCTAGTAAACTGACACTCAGTTTTTTCCACTCCTTCTCTATGTAGTCATCAAAAATAAGTCCATAGGATTTTCTACTTCTCAAGGTATTGTTTTTAATTCTAAAATAAATGTGTCACAAGATATTTTGAGTAAGGCGTGGCTGATTTTAAGTTTATATAGGCCAAAAAATTTTAAAAATAAACCTTAGGGTATCTTTTCTAAAAGGTAAAAACCTTCTTGAATGTATGGTTCCTTGAAAAGTTTGCTAGGATTCTATGGAAGTTGTGGTGATAAATTCCACGCATTATATGTGCATTCATGGAACCTCCCATCCCGATAAAAATCTTTGATAAATATATTTATAAGGTATTATATTTCAATAAAAATACCTCCCCATTTTTTCCACACCTATAAATACCTCCCCCCATCAAAATTTTAAGGGGACGTGACCTTTGGACTTATGAAAAAGGCTATGAATTTTAAAAACTCTAACCTTCATGAGAAAAGATGAGATGGATTCATAAAGTTAGTCATATTTCATGGAGTAGCCTCTCATGGGTTCTTGAGAACATCAAACCATGGAGTATATTCCTTCCACAAAGTTCCATGTCCTTCTTATTAGAATGAATCCCTTCATGGATCTTGGGGTTTCGTGAGGTAATTATCCTTCGTGAAACCACCCCCATAGTAACCAAGACTTTACTCCAATGTAGTTCCACTCTGTTTTGAGAAAGTTACACCTTCATGAGATAATTTCCCATTGCAAAACCCTCAATCATAATGAACCCTAAAATTTTATGAAACTCATCCACCAAGCCTCTCCACAATGCCTTCTTTCAGTAGAGATACACTTTCATGAAAGTTGGGTGCCCATGGACCCTTTATCCATCCAAAACTAATTCATCTGCACCCTGATTTTCTATGAGACTGGTATCATCAACCCTTGTGTCTGGTCCCTATGATTATAGTATGGCATGGACCATTAACTTGCCTCTTTATTCTATGCATTGTCACCCTAATTCCTCTTGATCCTATGAATAGGAACCCTAACATTAGGACCCCCATTTCCCACTTCACCATGGAAGTGTTTAAACCATGTTCCACCCAAAGTCATCTGAGAAGTATACATGTAATCTCTGAAGATGGAATCATCATGGGAAATATATTTCTTTTACTATTGATGAGGGATATTGTTGGATCCTTCACTCCTACCTAGAAATGGTCTCCCTGGTTGTAGGTCCTGATGAAATTTGAGTTTCATGACATAAAAATAAATATCCTAACATCCTAGTAGTATGATGTTAAACTCCATGACAATGTCATCAACACATTACATAAAATTTTGGTCATTCCATGTGTGAAGAACACAGGATGCCCTGTATATAAATGGCATGGGATAACCCCTCACCTCCTACCCTGTGTGATGAACATAGGATTATCTATGTACAATCATCATGAGATAATACCTATTTAACCACCATGTGATGAGACACCAATGACGGGCAGCCCACATGTGTCATCCCCACACTATCCCACACCTTCATGGGATGAAACCCCAACACCAGTGATGAAAACCCAACACCAGGGTAGCCCATATGAATAATCCCCACATCATCATGGGATGAAACTCTACACCTTGGATGAATCCCATGAACACTAGAGAAACCTACATGCGTAAGCCCCCACACTATCCCTTAATGTTACTCCTTTCATGACGTGAGTATCCTTACCACATGATATTAAAATACATGGACCAATCCTATCACAGGACCTTAAATTGTGGCATCAAACTATGTGGGTTTTCATCTTTGTCTCTTAACAGGTTACATAGTATGACTTTTTGAGGCTCAATACAGACATCCTGACAAAATTGGGACACCTCAATGTGGTTTAATCCTGATACTCTAACATTCCCACCAAATATCCAACTCTTCCCCTTAAAAGAAGGTAACACCAAAGTTTAATAATCTTCCCCATGGGAATACACTTAAATCCACTAATTTTTTAACAAGAGACATTAAACCTATGACCAACCTATCCCCACAACTGTGACCTATCTATCACCACAAGATATTAAACCTATAATATACATATCCCCAAAATACATTAAACATTTGACCTACCTATTCCCACAAGACCTTAAACCTATGATGTACCTATCCCGAAATGATGTTAAGCCTATGACCTACCGTCCCCATAATACATTAAACTTATGACATACCTTTCCCCACAATACATTAAACCTGTGACCTACCTATCCCTACAAGACATTAAATGTATGAAATAATCTAGAATATTTACCCTATATAATAAATATGGGATACCCAGGGTAAAAATCCTTGGAATTCTTACACCCCTTAGGTGCCAACTACTCTATGTACAACACGGGATAGCTTGGGTTCCATGCCTAAGATGCCACATATGATATATTCCTTTGACTTAAAAATAGGAATACTTTACAGGTTCTCAACACACCCAAAGTCGAAGAATGCTCATACATGCACAACATCACCATCTACTCTGACTGTAGGTTGCTTCCCTATCGAGACTGAAGCAGTGTAATTAACTGGCATCCACTTTGAGATGGAGTTGGGAATGATTTTTGAGAACATGAATCAAATATTTCAGGGAGAACCAAATAAGAAAACAATCACCAAGTAGGAATCCATGGAAGGAGGAACCTACATCCTATCATATCGTTTTGATCAAAGAGCCAACATCACCAACCCTGGTAATGAAGGATGTCTGCCTTTGGAAAGAAGGAATGTGGGGTAAGATAAAGGGTGTGTCTCCACCAATGACATGTTACCTTGTAATAGAAATAATTGAAAACAGAAATGGTGAACCTGATGTGAAATTATTCTTCTTTAGCGATGAGTGGATCAGTAATATTGGGCACCATCATATCTGAGCATGACTGGATCCATATGTCCGGTATTAGGCCCCTTCCAAACAGATGGTGGGCCTAATGATGAAATATTATCCTACAACATGGAAAAATTGAAGGGTTTTGGACATCCTCAATATGATATATAATCAACTTAGATCCTCCCTCTTCCTTAGATAAGGACGAATGATGTTGGGCACATTGGGAATCACCTTCATGGTGCGTTTAATGATAGATGGATATATATATCCACAATACTCAAGCCACAGTAAATGTATGATGATAAACTGCTAACAGGAATGGTAGTATGAGGACTGATGGTGCAGGAGTCCCGCACCACAATGATCCCACCATTATGGTTGCCTCTTCCATGACTACCGAGAACCCTCTCCCCATCTCCCCTTCCAAACTTATCTAAAGAAAGGCCATCAATGCTCGTATTTTTCAGTATCATTAATAAGAGGTTATCCCAACTGAGGATATGGCCTCGAAAGACCTGGAATTCATAAAACCACACCAGAACCACTTCCCATGAGGGCCTCATTAGGTTAAATCCCCCTAATCAATACAAAACCCCATTTCTGGAGCCTCACTTTGGAATTCTCTGACAGTTTCCTCCCCTATACCGAAAAAGTAGAGGGAATATAGGTCACACCCACATTGACCACCACCTAGAAGTATCAAAGGAGGTATCCCACCCAACCATGTTGATGATGCTAGTCATCCACATTAGTCAAATAGTAGGTATATCCCACTCCTACTCCATCGAAACTGGTCCAGAATACCCGGTGTTGATGCTAAGGGTAGGCCATAAGTCCTTCCTATTAGAAGGATTATTCCACAAATTCGGTGGCCCCAACCACCACTAGAATGTTTTACCTTTCCCCTGTAACCACTTAATGGGGCCTTGTCTTTGCCTACTTGGGATCGAGACCCCATATTCCTCTTAGGAAGATTAGGTTGACTCTCCTAGCCATTATCACCATCGTCAGTCATCATGGGTCGTCCTATGATGAAGAATTTCACTACAGAGGTCCTACCCGCTCTGAAGACATTCCCTACTATAAATATTCTTCTCTAGGTAAAAGTAAAAACAATTTTCATATAGTCTATGCCCAAGACACCGGTCACAGCATGTGAGGAAGGAATCCAAGTGATTCTCATCCACTCGCACTCAGTGATCTTCCTCTCCATCAGAGACATGAGTCCAATAAACGTTGTGTCACCATAAATTTCTCAAACTTCGAGATGATAGATGAATCTATGAAGGAAACTTCACCTCTACTACTAGATCTAGGGTTAGAAACCTATTAACTAAGACTAACGGTCCCTGAAACTGAGGTCTATAAAATCCAAAAATCCCTCCATGGGTACCTATAAATGGAGGAGGTTATGTCCTCCTTCCAATGACTTAGAGTGAAACTGTCTCTACCTCTATCATCTTCCCTCCTCTAAACCTCCACACTAGAAGTTGGAGATATTTCTATGTTAATATTGAATATCTTGGATGATGGTGAGCACTCTGCTGAGCCCCAGATAGATGTTTTTTCTCTCGCTCCTGAGGAAGTTGTAAGTACCTCATCCTATATGAATATGGTCTTGAAGTTGGACTCACCTCCAAAGGACATTCTAATATTTAGAGGATATTTGGCCCATGTGACACCCCACCAATAAAAAAATTCAGCAAAAAAATAGGATTGTGTTAGTGCCACCGCCAATTTCCCAAACAGAACCAGTGGGATTTTAGGCCAATCAGGAAAAGTATCATTCTTCAGGTAATGAACAAGAGAAATTGTGGGGATCCTAACCACAGAAAAAATACCTATCACATTATGTACACCATAAATCCTTAATTTTTTTATCCTAGAGTACCTTAATGAGGACCAGGTGTCATTCTTCCACCCAAATATTTGGACGATGCTCAATTTCCATCAGGACAGCCAGTTAATTTACCCAAGAATACTTGAACATCTTGATTCCATCCACCACAATGGAGTGGGATTGACATCACAACACTACAAGTAGATCAACACCCTAAATCATATGGATACTACCAGACTTTCCAGTGGACCTATGTCAAGAGGCTCATTGTACTTCAATGAGTCATGGAATATTTGTCTCAACATGAACAGATTAAAAGATGTAGAAAGTAATATGCCCTTTATTTCATCCATATCCCATGGTAATAATAGGATCCTCAGTCTAACCCACCTTTTGGCGGTGAAAGTTATTCTTTTACCACAACCATGGTGAAAATAGTCGCTATTTACCCTCTCTAGGATTAGAGAAACTATACCATCTACATAGAGCACAATAGGGAGAAACTTCCCTAAGTGGTGGAACAATACCAGGAAGATCCCTCGACAGGTGCTCGCACTCATCAGTAAATACTTTCATTGGGCCTCGAGAGTCCCCTCGGTGAGAAATTTTCACCTTCTAATTATAATCTTAAGAAAATCAAGGGACCAATTGAGCTCATTGGTCTATCAGAGGCCACAAAAAAAACTGAGTTAGATGTTAGGTAGGAAAATTTTCTCAGGGAGCTAGAGGGCTATAAAAGGCTCACTTATGAGCTTATCTCTAAGAAGTTTTTGGGTCATCACAATGTCAAAAGGGACCACATATCTCCCCCTATTGGGCACTCAATCCTTGTTGTCCAAGCACCCAAATTTAAAATAGGTGTCCTTGTGCATCTGTTTGACCACGCTATCATGACATGTCAAATTGATTATGTTTTTAAGGTTTATTTATAGTCTAGGTAAGACCCTAGGTCATCTCTCAACGATATTTGGTGGGTTTAGAGTGTGTGTTTTTACTAGGAAGTACTCAAATAGGGGGGTGGTTTTGAAAATAGTTTTAGGATGAAATTATTTAATTGAAAGTTTAAAAGTTGAGAAACCAAATGGGTTTAAAAAAAATATGAGATAAAAGGGTTCATTGTGATTTAACTACACACTTTAAATTTCATAATTCTTGGAGATTAATTTAGGTTTGGAGTAATTCTTTGGTTGAAATTAATTGGAATCCGGATTAATTCCTAAGCCTTTATTTCATTGCTTGAAGAACAAAACCTTGACATAAAAATCATATTCTCAAGGTACAAAATTTATGCATGGAATAAGAGATTTAAAAGCATATTGAAATCTCAAGAAAGTGGGTAAGAAAAGTATTCTTGTGTTACCCAATCGGAACAACACAAGTCACGCACTCAAAACCTCATTCTGATTGGTTAGAAATTAAGAGCATCTCATTCGCACGCATCAAAACAAGCATTCAAATATGAAAGTATGTAAGATACATGAAAATAAATGTTTTAAAACCCAAATTACTCTAAACTAGAAGCTAATATAAGCATTGTAACTCCCTTTACATGTGTGTCGCTCCCTCACAATGAATGCCCACCGATTAGCTTGACATCGGGTGGAGGAGGAAGCTCAGGCGGAAGTCATTCTTCATTATTGAGCCCCCTATGAGGATAGGGGCCTCCATAAATTAAAATATTAGTAGAGTACTCCTATGGAACTCTAAATTGGCAGCACTTCACTCCTTGGACGAACTCACAAATGAGGTGCTCATGGTGCCTTTTTATAGCTAAAATAGGACATGGTTTTGGGAACCCTATTTTTGTGATACCACTTGTATCTTGGTTTTGTAATAGTAAAAAGCCATATCACGACTTGACAAAAAGATAAGAGTTGTTTTAAGTACTATTTAATATATCTCTGTAAAATTTTTAGGCTATTAGACAACTATATTAAGATATATGGTCAAAATACTGAAACACACTTTTGACTTTGGGCAGATTCTGTCCCCTGTACAGAATGGTTCTTATGGGAAACCAGATGGAATAATTAGGCTTTATTTCCTTAATAATAGTTGTATACCAATATTTTTTTTGAGAGGATAAAAAAATTTCATACTATTTGGATGCACAGAATTATTTTACTATTCAAAACAGTGGACAGATATCCATGGGATTCCATGCAGTTTGGCCCATTTTTCTTCTAGATGATCTTTGGGCCTCCAAATCACCTCCACCTTCAATGAAAATATAAAAAAAAGTATAATTGCCCTTTTTAATAGTAATAAACATTAATTAATTGAATAAAACATGAAGTGAAATTTATTATTATATTTTTAATATTCATTACAAAACTAGTTTAAAACAGTAGTGTAAGGGTGAAATTGAATAGTGAATCTCTATGCGATCGCACCCCCACACCTAAACATTTTCACTCCTGGGAAAAGTCACATATCCAAAAAAAATATGCATGTATATATTCCCAACATCATGAAGATTTAACATTTGAGGAAATTTTAATTCATTAAAGTAATGTGATCAATGCACGAACCACATCAAAGAGTTCTTCCTAGTGAAAATGGAAAACGATGTCTCATAAATCTTATCACAACGAAATTAAAACAGATTCATGATAAAAAATTGAGAAAGTAATTCAAAAATCAACCATGTTAGATTTTGTGTCCTAGAACCAACTAATTTGTACTTTATTCATTAATAAAATCCTTATCACATCTTGATTTTTCTTCTGCATGACAATGCATGCGATAATGTCCTAAGGATAGTTGTTGCATTAAAGGGTCATGGTGGATCTCTGCTATGATGAGAACCCAGAATTTCTATAACACTGTTCTCGAACATATGTTCTATAGCCAGATGATGTTATTTCAGGGACACAAATAATACAGTCCATTAGGGGTGAGGACTCATAAAACTTTGAGGCACGTTCTCATGGTGTGCGCCCTTAGTAATATCTAGGAGGATATTATGAGAACAAGGCCCACCATTAGGAAATCCACATTTCATAGTGTCATTGGATGTTCCTATATTCGAACGTGTGTATTGGTCCTTAGACTTTAAGATTATTATTATTGGTAATTACAACTCGTGCACTTAGATGTATTGTCGAAAACTGTGACGACACGTTGTTCGTAGTGAGGTAGGATGCATTGGGTGCGTCATGAGTAATACTGCATTAATAGATAATGTGAGAAAGGATTTTTCCCTTTTTTTCCATAACCGAAGTAGATATCTCAGTCCATTTGATGGAATTGATATATCCTAAATAAATTCATGGCCATGGTAAGGTATGGGCAAGTTCAATTCCAGAAAGTCAAAGAAATGATAATTGAGCACATGGGTTGATGGCACTAGCATGCAACCCACTTGATTCAAGATATTGTGACAAAGGGATTATATTGCATAGTAAGCATTCGTAGGAGGTGACATGTCATTTTGGTGTTAACTTCTTTCTCTATGGGTGCCTTGGTGTGTTGTTAGACGCTAACCTTGGACTTTAGGCAGGATCTGCCTAATGCCACTGAGAAAGAGGCCTAGAGGGTCACACATTAAGTGTGTCCATGTATCTCAATTAGATATTAATTTAAAAAGTTAAATAAAGATTATTCTTGACTATGGTTTAATAATTATTTAAGGATGCCTGGTCACATATATTTTGACACTAGTTATTCGAGAGAATATATTGTGGGTGAAATAATGTATATTTATTAGCAATTAATTCAGTTACATTTATTTAAAAAAATAAATTTCCATTACTCAAGGTCTAATAAATGTGGTGGAAGAAATAAAGGAAATAAAAACAAGTACACGCCATGTATTAATGATTACACGCCATGTAGTTTTTAGTCGGGATTTTGAGGAAATAATATTGTTTTATTAAATTATATTTATTATAATCAGTGTGGACGCATATCAAGGAATTAATGATTCGACATGGGGATTTTCAATAAGAGATAATGAAATAAATAAAATGTGTAACACGTTTATTTATTTTCATAACTCTAGAACCTCAAACTTGATTATAAATATCCTCACAACCCCAACACTTTTCCCCAATAGTTGTGCACAACAATTCTATAGAGTTCTCTCAAGGCCAAAAGAACTCCTTCCTCTAAGAACGCTCTCAAGACCGAGAGATATCCACCACCACCGGATCAAGGCGATCAAAGGTGGACATCGCAAGTGAAGGTTCTTCCGCTATAGCACCCGGATATCCCTTCGGCGACGTCCAGAAATACATGGAGCATGTGTGGATCACTGCTAGAGGAATCCTACACTTGGATTCTACGACGCAATGACATATCACATCGGATCATTACCAGAGACATCAACGAAGAAAGAATTCCATAAAGGTAATTCTTGTCAATTAATTAAATTAATTATAACCAAAATATGATGATCCTATCTCTATGGTTCTGGGACTCCCTCTTTTTTTTCTTTCTTCATTCTATTCCGAATATCTGGTGTTTTACATCGTGGCGGATCTCGTATTGATTGTTGTTAATTCTAAAATTAAAGTTGGGTGACCCAACAACGTGCTTCCGCTGCGCCCGGAACCTACAAACCATTCCACTAACACTCCATGTGTGTGTATGAAAACCATTCTATTTTATTCTTTCCACTTTCTATCCAATAAATATAGGTTATTTTAACATTATTCAGCTTTAAATGATTTTTTCCCACCAAACCTGCCCTACATCCTTTGAAATCATATTTCAATACCCACTCATTTAAGAATTCCCAGAATTCAAACCATAAGATCCCGACCTAGATATCCCCATATGTTTCACATTTGATCACTCCCCTCGTTTATTATTCTTATTTTCTTAGAATTTTCATTTGGAACAAATCTCACACTCATCTCTCAACCCTTGTTTGATCTCCTCATGACACTAATTGCAATAGTTATAACAAGATAAAAGGTTGAGGAGGAGTGGTTTTTGACCTACCCAAGACACAACCCTTTTTTTAGGGTGTACAACAGTCAGACATTAGGTACACACGCATAGGTCAATCTGGTATAGTAATGAAACAGATTGGATAAGGAACAAACGTATGGAAATATCATTTAAAGCTGAAAAATATTAACCTAACATATATTTACCGTATATTAAGTAATAAATATACACACTTTGTTTTTTGGTGCCAAAAAAATGTGTGGAGATATTAGTGACATATTTTTTCCAAAAACTACTCACACAGTGGCATCAATCATCTCAAATGTTTCACAGTGATACAACCATTTATATAATTGATAGAAAACCAGTTCACTAAAAATCACTACTTGATGTTAAATTCATACAAACATTCAATCCAAAACAAAGACAGGTTTTTTATCAAATGTTAAATCAACATGGAATCAAAAATTTCAACATGCATTTTTAGTAATTTCCATGATTTGGTGACCATAAGGGGAGAGTAAAAATACCATAAAGAAGGAAAAAAAGAAAAGAAAGAAGAAAGATAATGAAAATCCTAATGAACTCAAAAAGATGGGGAAAATTGAAAAAAACATAAAGAATGTGAAAAGGAGAAGAAAGAATAAAGACAATGAAAATCCTAATGAACCTAGAAAGATGGGGAAAAGTGAAAATACCATAAAGAAGGCGAAAAAGAGAATAAAGAAAAAAAATGATGAAAATTCCTAACTAACCTAGTAATTTACCAATCCCCCCACACTTAGAATGTACAGTGCCCTCACTATAATAATTGAGAATGTGGGAAGGAAGGATAAAACCTGGTGTGTTTCACTGGTATGTTGCTTCTTGAATATTGAGTTCCTCCATTGGTAACTCCAGAAGGGATTCGTGGAAGTGCTTCAGCCGCTTCCCATTGACAGTGAAGGTTTTCTTGGTTTCTTCATTTTGAACCTAGACAACACCAAATGGAGATACATTAATAATAGTGTATGGTCCAAACTAGCGGGAACGAAGCTTACCAGGATGAAACTTCAGCCTTGAATTATAAAGGAGGACCTTTTACCCAATGTGGAACTGATGATGAAGTATAAGACAGCCATGGGAATCCTTGGTTCGCTCATTATAAATCCTGTAGTTTTCATATGCATCTCTTATCATTTCCTCCAACTCCTGAATCTACAACTTCCTTTGATAACCTGCACTTAAAATATTAGAATTGCATTGTTTGATGGCCTAGTATGCCCAATACTCGATCTCAATAGGCAGGTGACAACTCTTTCCAAACACAAGATGTTATGGTGACATTCCAATGGGAGTTTTGAAAGCAGTACGACAGGTCCATAATGAATCATAAAGTTGAAGACTCCAATCTTTTCTATTGGGTTGAACCATTTTTTCAAGAATCTATTTTACCTCTCTATTTGACACATCAGCTTGACCATTGGTCTGTGGGTTATATGCAGTAGACTCTCTTTGACCGACCCCATACTGACGCAAAAGTGATTTCATTTTTCAGTTGCAGAAATGAGAACCCTAGTCACTAATGATGAACCTATGTAATCCAAACCTACAAAAGATCTGAGTTCTCAAAAATTCCAAAACTATTTCGGAATCATATGTCCTTATGGCTCCAGCCTCTACCCATTTTGACACATAATCAATAGCCAGAATAATATACAAGTTGCCAAAGGAATTAGGAAATGGACCCATAAAGTCAATGCCCCAAACATCAAAAATGTCATGAAATAGCAACGGTTGTTGTGGCATTTCAATTATTTTAGAGACATTTCCCATTCTTTGACAACGAGGACAGGATTTTAAAAAATCATGGGCATCTCGAAAAAAAAAATTCCAAAAGAGACCAGAATTAAGGACCTTGTGAGCAGTCTATTGAGGACCAAAGTGGCCCCCATAAGCAAGAGTGTGACAGAATCTAAAGACAGACTGAAACTCGCTATCGAGAACACAATGCCAAAGGACTTGATTACTACATGTGCACCAGAGGTAGGGGTCATCCCAAATGTACCAACAAGACTCGTGTTTTATATGACTGTCTTGGTTTTTATTGAAATTAGTAGCAATGCAAGATGCTACCAAATAATTTAAAATTTCAACATACCAAGTAATAGCATCTTGCACTCGGTACAATTGCTCATCGGGAAACATATCATTTATAAGAATATAGGGGGATGAGTCAATGTTTGAGGATGGGGAAATCCTACTGATATGGTTATCCACCACATTCTCTGCTCCTTTTTTATCTCTAATTTCTAAATTGAATTTCTGAAGGAGGAGCATCCAGTGAATGAGAGGTGGTTTGGTTTCTGGTTTCTTAAAGAGATACCAGAGGGCTGCATGGTCTGAGAATACAATGACTTTAGACCCTAAAAGATATGACCTAAATTTTTCCAAGGAAAACACAATCGAAAGGAATTATTTTTTAGTTTTTGTGTAGTTCACTTGGGTAGGGTTCAGTGTACGTGAGGCATATGCAATGAAATGTGAAGCTCGATCAACCCTTTGTGACAAGACTTCCCCAACTGAATAGTTAGAGGTGTCACACATGAGCTCAAATGGTAAATCCCACTGAGGTGGTTGTATTACTGGCAGTGATGTGAGACTCCATTTTAACTTATTAAAAGATTCCTCAAATTCAGTATCAAAAATAAATTCTTTTTCTTTTTGGAGTAATCAGTAGTGGGGGAGTACAATTTTACTAAAGTCACAAATGAAACGATGGTAAAATCCAACATGACCTAAGAAAGACCGCACATCTAGTACATTTTGGGGAATGGGAGGGAATAAATAGCATCCACTTTTGATTTATCTACTTGGATACCATCCTTGGAAATGACATGTCCCAAAACTATACCTTTTCGCACCGTGAAATGGCATTTCTCATAATTTAATACAAGATTATTTTCAATACAGCGACGTATTTTTGAACCAAGACTACTTAAAAATCCATCAAAAGAGGATCCATAAATAGTGAAATAATCCAAGAAAACTTCCATTCAATTATCCAGGTAATACAAAAAAATACTGACCATGCATCACTGGAAAGTACCCCAAGCATTACACAGACCAAATAGAATCCTCCTATATGAAAATGTGCCAAAGGGGTAAGTGAAGGTTGTATTTTCCTGATCCTCAGGGGAAATATGGATCTGAAAGTATCTAGAATACCCATCAAAGAAATATTAGTGGGACTTACCTGCTAGTCGCTCTAGAATTTGGTCAATGAATAGAAAAGAAAAATAGTTCTTCATAGTGTGTTGGTTTAGTCGGTGATATTCTATACAGACATGCCAACTATTCTGCACAAGAGTTGGAACCAATTCATTGTTTTCATTTTTTATTAGTGTAAGGCCAGCTTATTAGGAACTACTTGAATAGGAATGACCCATTAGCTGTCAAAGATGGGGTAAATGATTCCAGTATCCAATAATTCTGTTACATCCTTTTTTAAAAATTCTAGGAGGTTTGGGTTCAGTCGACGTTGTGGTTGCCTCACTGGTTTATCCTCATCATTTAATAAAATATGATGTTTACAAATTGATGGGATAATACCAGGAATTCCAGCAAGTGTCCATCCCAAATATTGTTTATACTCCCTCAAAATTTCAAGAAATCGCAATTCATGATCAGGAGTGAGTGAACTAGTAATGATGATGGGAAACTTGTTTCCATTCTCAAGATATGAATATTTTAAATCTTGAGGCAGTTGTTTTAGTTCCAATTCAGGCCGATTTTGGATTTATGGGAGTGTGTGTGAAAGTGATAGGTCACTGATCTCATCTAACTGCTCAATGGTATCATCCTCAGAGGAGGAATGAGATTTTACAATCTTGGCAGTATCATCAATGGTCATTGGATCCTCAGTGTTCAAAAAATCATCAATCAATGAACATGCATGACACTTTTCTAGACCACTATAGCAATCAATGTATGAATAATTTATTAGCATTTTTATCAATGAAGAAAACTCATAAAGGGGATCAGGGGAATGAAATGAAGTTTTTTCAAGGTAAGGGAGTACATCTATAGAATTAAAATAGAGAGAGGAATGTTCTTCTGAGGGGTGCTTCATGGAATCAAGGATATTGAAGTGGACAATGTCACCACCAAAATCCATAGATAATGTACCATTGTAGAAATTAATTATGGTTTTGGTGGTTTTCAAGAAGGGTCTCCCCAATATAATCGGGGCATGTCCATTCATCCTATCATCCTCCATTTTAACCACATAAAAGTCAGTAGGAAAAATTAAATTTTCAACCCTAACAAGAACATCCTCTAACACACCAGAGGGGTGTGCAGCACTTCAGTTAGCTAGTTGAACAACAATTCCAGTGGGTTTCAATTCCTCGAACTGTAATGTAGAGTAAATGGAGTGAGTCATCACATTTATAGAAGCACCTAAATCAAGCATATCATTAGAAAAAGAATACTCCCCTATGGTACACAGAATTGAGAATGTTCCAAGATCATTGCACTTGGTGGGAAGTGATGGATCTATCAATGCTGAAACATTCCTCCCCAATCTCATTTTCTCATCACCTCAAATTCACCTTTAGTGTGTACACATCTTCTTTAGAAACTTGGAATACCATGGAATTTGCTTCATGTCATCAATTAAGGGGATGTTAACCTGCACTTTTTGAAAGTTTCCAGTATTTATTTATCAAGTTCAGTTTCCTTTTATTTTCTAGGTTGGGTGGCCCTTTGGGGAAATGGAAGCGGAATGGTTAGGTTAGGTGACTCATCAAAAGACACACTCTTTCCTTTGGAAGGTCTTCTCTTAGGAAAATGATTTTCAACATTTGGAACATTTTTAATGGTTGGGATGGAGGTTTCCTTAAGAGGGGATGACTCTAATGGAGGATTCATCTGTTTTCCACTCTGAAGGATGATGGTACTAACATTTCCTTTATCTCTAGGGTTAACTAATGGTTGAGATGGTAGTTTACCCGACCTGTGACTTTGAATTTCCCCCACCGAGTTAGCTAGTTGGCATAATTGAGTTTTGAGGTCTTGTATGGATGCCTGGGTGGTTTGTTGGAATTGGAGATTATTGGAAGCCATTTGTTTCATCATATCTTCTAGGATAGGATCGGGTTTTGGAGGGGGTGGTTGGAAAGGCCTTTAGGGTGGTTGAAGATTTCTGGGAGGTGGTGGTTGATGACTACTCTGACCTTGTTGGTTCCATGGTTAATGAGGCTAGTTTGAATACCCCCCCCCCCTTACCTATAAGATTGGTTTTATTTCTACCTAGAGTTGGATGGATAGTATGGTTCTTGCCTAAAGTGTTGGTTATAGGGGCGGCCTGGAAATATTTCCTCACAACTCTCAGAAGTTTCTATTAATTGGGGGAATTGGTCAGAATAATTGGTGTAAAAAGAGAACATTCCACAATGGATGGGAGGAGAAGATTGATATTTCCCTTGGGAGAGAGTGATTTGTCGTAAAATGGTACTTACCTCTTTAAACTTCGTGTCCACCTTATTCTCAAAATCAGTACTTTGCACCTCATGGACACCTCAAATGGGTACACTAGACCTTGTACCAAATTTTTGAGTGTTTTATGCCATGTTCTCAATCAAGGTCCTTATAGTGATTGGGGTTTTATCCACTAGTGCACCACCTACATCAGGATCAATCATGTTATGATCAATTGGAATTAAACCTTCATAAAAATTCTGAATTAAAAGTTGATCACTTATTTGGTGGTGTGGACAACTTGAACATAATATTTTAAATCTTTCCCAATATTCATGAAGTATTTACCATTGAGATTGTCATATACCACAAATTTCTTTTCTTATTGTTGCAGTTTGAGTGGCTGGGAAATATTTTTCAATAAAAAGGCGTTTTATGTCCACCCAGCCTCTTATTGGTGAATTAACATAATTAATCCAGTCTTTCGTAGTGTCTTCTAATGAAAATGGAAATTCCCTAAGATTTACTTCTTCTTCATCCACATTTTATGGTTTTAATGTTGAACACATAGTATGAAATTCTTTTAAATGTTTATGTGGGTCTTCTCCTACGAGTCCATGAAATCTAGGCAACAAGTGAATCAGACCAGATTTTAATTCAAAATTGGGTGCCTCACCTTGCATTTGAATATATGTGGGTTGGATTTCAACATCAGGAGAGGTTAGTTCTTTTAGTGTTTGATTGTTTTCATCCATTTTATACTCGTTAATTTCATGTTCTAATTTGGTTCTAGAAGAAGAGGGGTTTAGAAAAGTCTCAATTTGTGGTGTGTCCTCCTTCAAAGAGTTGTCTTGTGCGTCTCAGGGCCGCTGACGTAAGATCCTCTCCAGTTCAGGTTCAAAAGGTGGTAAATCTCTTAGATTAGAATGAATCATGCACAAAACATACACAAGAAATAAATCAGAACACAAAGATATAGGTAAAGGTATAAGATAAAATAGATAAATATTCACAAAATTTACAAAAAACTTATCAAAAACGCGCACTAAAAACCAAAGCGCTCCCCAGAAATGGCGCCAAAATTTAATCGCACTGTCATAACACGTCAAATTGATTATGTTTTTAAGGTTGATTTATAGTCTAGGACAGACCCTAGGTCGTCTCTCAAGGAGCATTGGTGGGTTTAGAGTGTGTGTTTTTACTAATAAGTACTAAAATAGGGGGTGGTTTTGAAAATAGTTTTAGGATAAAATTACTTAATTGAAAGTTTAAAAGTTTAGAAACTAAATGGTTTTTGAAAAATATGAGATAAAAGAGTTCATTTTGAGTTCACTACTCACTTTCAAGTTCATCATTCTTGGAGATTAATTTAGTTTTGGATTAATTATTTGGTTGAAATTAATTGGAATCCCAATTAATTCCTAATCCTTTATTTCATTTCTTGAAGAACCAAACCTTGACATAAAAATCATATTGTCAAGTTCAAAAATTTATGCATGCCATAAGATATTTCAAATAATATTTAAATCTCAAGAAATTTGGTAAGAAATTATTCTTGTGTTACCCAATCGGAACAACACAAGTCACGCAATCAAAACCTCATGTAGATCGGTTAGAAATTAAGAGCATCTCATTCGCACGCATCAAAACAAGCATTCAAATATGAAAGTATGTAAGATACATGGAAAGAAATGTTTTAACACCCAAATTACTCCAAACAAGTAGCTAATATAAGTGTTGGAACTCCCTTGACATGTGTGTAGCTCCCTCACAATGAACGTCCACCGATTAGCTCGACATCTGGTGGAGGAGGAAGCTCGGGCAGAAGTCCTTCTTCATTCTAGACCCCCATATGAGGATAGGGGCCTACAGAACTTCAAAGATGAGGAGAGAACTCCTATGTAACTCCAAATTGGCAGAACTTCACTCCTTGGCCAAACTCACAAATGAGGTGCCCATGGTGCCTTTTTATAGCCAAAATGGGACATGTTTTTGGGTACCCTGTTTTTGTGATACCACTTTTGTCTCAGTTTTGGAATAGTAAAAATCTATATCATGACTTTACTAAAAGATAAGAGTTGTTGTCCGGACTTTTTACTATCTTCCTATAGAATTTGACATCCATTAGAAAATTGGATTAAGAGATGTGGTCAAAATACCGAAACAAGCTTTTGAATTCGGGTAGATTATATCCCATGGATAGAATGGTTTGGATGGGCTACTAGATGGAAGAATTCAGCTTCAGTTCCTTAATAAGAGTTGTATCCCATTATGTTTTGGAGAGGATAAAAAAATTTCATCCCATGTGGATCCACGTAATTCTCTTATTTTTTAAAACAGTAGATAGATGTCTATGGGATGTCATGCAGTTTGGCCCATTTTTCTTCTAGATGATCTTCGGGCCTCCAAATCACCGCCACCTTCAATGAAAAATATAAAAACAAATATAATTTCCCTTTTTAATAGTAATAAATATTAATTAATTGAATTAAACATGATGTGCAGTTTATTATTATATTTTTAATATTCATTACAAAACTAGTTTAAAACAGTGGTGTAAGGGTGGAATTGAATAGTGAATCGCTATGCGATCACCATTCATGAAAGAATCCATAGACTATGGAAAATGAGCAAGATTTAAATCTCATAACCTACCTTATAAGTGTTCCTATCCACCTCAATATCAAGACTTCCTCATAGTATAGACTGATGAGTTGGTAAAAACATCAGTGACCACAAACTGTCACCAATATGACATGATGACTTCTCTCATCTCCCACCTCAAGGCTCTAGTAATGAGATATGTTTCAATATCACCTGAGGGGAACCATATCCAGTATGGGTAGATCATTTCTATCCACCCTTGGAATTTAGAAACCCTAGATTTACCCCATTTAATTGGATGGGTGATCCGCTAAAACATCTATCCCACTTTGCCTCATGGTGTGGCCCAATGTTGTGGACTCCAAAATAGCAGGAAACCGTTAAGATCTAGTGTTTCTCCATACTCTGGAGGGACCCGTATTCATTTAGTATAGCCAGCTACCCCTAGTATTTTTTTTCTAGTTTATAGGATCTCTATAGGCAGTTCCTCTACTAGTTTTGCTCCATCGTATGCAATAATAGTATCATAGACCTCTCTAAATGTAAGTGGAGGACTGATGAGTGAGTTGATGAATTCATCACTGGATGGAAGGGGCTCACGTACTCTCTAGATATGTAACTTTACCAGGATAAAATGCTAACTATGTTGATGGATAATGTAAATATGATTTATTCCCTACCCTCGTCTTCTTTAATTATTTGTGTGGATTTCAAGAGTTTGCTGAAAAATCCCAGTGTCTGGAAGAAGACTTACAACAGAATAAGTATTGGTTGTGCCCGTTACCTCTTCTATCTAAAATGTGAAGTCTTGTGAAAGAAAAAATGGTTGCTTCCATGACCAAGGAGGATCTCGATCTAGTTCACCTACATGCCCCTTTACTATATAATCCTCGCCAAGCAGAGCCTCTCCCAGCATAGCCTCGTTAAGTGCAACCTCACCTAGCACAGCTGTTGGGACCAAGTTGGATGCTGAAGGAAGTAAGAGGAGTTTTCTGTTACAGAGTGTTGTCTTTTGTTGTCAAAGAAGATAAATCAGTTCACTTTGTAAAGAACATAAAAATTAGATGATGCTTTTCTAATTTGTATTTCACAAATATCATAAGTTATGATAAATTGTGATGAAAGCCTTATAAAGTAAAGGGAGAGAAAAGATTATGCCATCCATATTCAATTTTGATGGGAAAGAATGATGTTGTTGGAAGATAGAGAAGTTTCAGTACTTCTCGTTGAAAATATGATGATGCTAAAGGTGTTCAACCAAAGACTATATATCATGATAAATATGGTTTGTGATGAAAGCAGTTTTTTGTTGAATATGACAGATGATAATAAAGCATCATTGGTGTTCTTGCCAAAATATATTTTAAGGTGGAGTTGTTTCCCAGTGTTTTCCAAATTTTTGGGGCTGAAAATCAGGATATGGAGAAATGTGATTTTGGAAAAGGATGTTGCATGCAAGTTTGAAGATGGCTTGGTATTTTGCGCGCAAGTGTAGTTCCATAATCCGAACATCCAAATCTGGAAAAGGAGAGGCTTGCACGAAATATTGGTTTTTGCACGCATAATTGAAGGGTGTTTGGAATGTTGCGTGAAAGGCATGATTCGAGATCCAAACTTCAAAAAATGTCAAAGGCATGAAGTGCACGAAAGATTAAAAAAGTGTGTGAAAGATGAGGTTGGCGAAAAAGAGGCTTATGTTCCCAATGTAACGTCAAATGGGGTTTTGCGCGAAGCATCGGGATCTTACGTGACACATTAGGTTTTTTACGTGCATGGGTCGATGAGGTCTATAAATAAGAGGTGACTCCCTCACATTAGGTTTTCTTGAAACTTAGATAAATCAAAAGCTCTGAGGTGCGAAAGAATTTTAAATAAAGGGGAATGTTTGAAATAAATAGGGTTGCATGCAAGAAGGAGAAGTTGCGCACAAGATTGAAGTTGCACGCAAGAGGTGTTTCGAGAAAAAAGTCAAATCTTGCACACATGGAATAAAAGTTGCACGCAAGACACCTATAGAGGTGCACAAAATATTTGGGTTCTTCACACATATTTAGTTGTGCATAAGATAGTTCTTACCGGCTTCTGGGTAGGAAGGTGAATATTTGTACTTCAGAGAATACACCTGTTCAATTGTAAAGAAGCACTGAAATATTGTAATTCCTTATTTGTGCTAAGAGTGTGCACACACACTTTCGGATTGTTTTCCAAGTAATACACGAGTGTAAGGGTATATCCTACTCATTGTATTACACATCAAAGGATTCTTTTCTAGTGTATTGTGTGCTACTAGATTATTTCTATACTATACTAAGGATGTAGCTACTCTTGTTGAGTAGTGAACCTTGTAAATATTGTGTTTCTATAGTTGTGTGAGTTCAGCAGGGAAAAACTCTTTAACAGGAGGTGAATGTTGTTTTAAAAATAATAGAAACATAAAAGAAAACGATATCACTGATTTACCCCCTCCCCCTCTTAGTGATACTTGGATCCTGATTGGGTAACTTCAATTGGTATCAGAGCGACAGGTTTCCTTCATTTATTCTTTGCTAACGTTTTAAATAGAAGTTTTGATGGAGAATCTGAACTATGTGAATAGTAAGGGGATTCTAATATTTTATGGGAATAATTATCATATCTGGAAAGATATAATGATGCCTTATCTTATGTCTCTTGGATATGAAGTTCTTGAAACTACAACAGATGAATTTTCTGCTATTGATGAAAAGGTTCCTCTTATACCCACAGATAAGAAGAATCTTGAGAATGATGGAAGATATAAAAACGAATTACTCTCATCTCTTTCTAATAGTGAATTTTTAAGAGTTAAATGTGTTGCTACAGCCAAAGTAATCTTGGACAAACTGAAAAACATCTATGAAAGAAATAAAAAAGTGAAGAAGGAAAAACATCAAATATGGAGGCTGGAGTATAAAGACTTAAATATGGGTGAGCACGAATCAGTTGGGGCTTCTTTACCAAGATAAATGACATTGTCCGTACAATTAGATGTCTTGGTTAAAATTTGGATGATTCTATATTTGTTGAAAAGATCTTGAGAATTCTTCCTGAAAATTTTGAGGCTAAAGTTTCATCACTGGAAGATAGAGATCCTGAACTGTTATCACTGGATGATTTTCATAGCACTCTTATCACTTATGAAATGAGAAGGGATAAGACTATGAAGATCAAAGGAAAATATAATAGAGAAGTTTCTTTCAGGGATTCAAAGAAAGAGAAGTCAAAGAAAAGTCTTATTGAAGATAAAGCTAGTGAATCTGACTCTGAAAATGAGGTATGTCAAAATTTTGATGAAATATTGTCCTTATTTTCAAAAAATGAAAAAAGAGTCATAGGGAAATACAAGGTAAAACTTCCCTTGAAATGTTTTGAGTATGGAGTTGTTGGTCACTTTGTAACTAATTGTCCTAAAAATAATAAAGAAGAAGATGGTGAGGATGATGATAGAAGGACAATAAGGTCATGGAAGAAACAAGCTGACAAAGATAAACATTTTTTAAAGGGGGAGGATAATAAGTTCTTCAAATCAAAAAGAAGAAGATTTTTATCTAAAGATGAAGAAGAAGAAGAAGATAGTGAAGATGAATCTGAGTAATCATTTGCTGAGAAAGCTAGAGAGAATACCTTTATTGCAACAGTGAATAATAAAGATTATGGGAGCAATAGTTCTGAAGAAGAAGAAACTCAACTTGAATATCATCTGAAAGAAGAGTTGAAGGAATGTTTGAGGAAGATCATAAGGCTTGAGAAGGAAAACAAAAAGTTGATAAATTAAAATACCACATTAAATAATCAAGAAGGTTTTCCTAATGAGAAAATAAATATGGAAAAAGAGATTTTTAATCTAAATATTTCTCTTGAGAATGCAAAGAATCGTAATGATCATCTTGAAGTAAAGATGAAGGCAAAAGAAGAAGAGTTGGACCTTGTCTGATAGAAAAAATCTGAAACTAAAGAAATGAGTATCAGTTTCAAACAATATATCCCAGAAATTGGTGAATG
Source organism: Viscum album (assembly GCA_963277665.1). Lineage (NCBI taxonomy): Eukaryota > Viridiplantae > Streptophyta > Magnoliopsida > Santalales > Viscaceae > Viscum > Viscum album. Next base: position 470,475,242 of record OY728141.1, on the reverse strand, counting down.
TTCTAGTAATAATGAATCAAATAAGGATCAACAGAAGTTAAATTCAAAGGTTGAGAGGAAAGACAGAACTAGTTCTTATAATAACAAAGCTAGAAAGGCTATGTATGTGGCCAAAGTTAGCAATGTCAGAAAATCATAATTACATAAAAATCATGATTCCAGAATGATTTCAACTACTTCTAGTGCTGATAAGTCTGAACATAAATCTGATATGAAGAAGAATAAAGTTAAAATTGAAAACAAGAAGGTTTATTGTCAACAAAATTCTATTAAGAAGGTTGTTGAGAAGCATGTTCACAACTCCGGTCGATATAGAAGGTTCAGAGGGAAATATTTATTCTATGGTTACTTCTGGTATTGTGGTGTATTCGGACATACTGCAAACATGTGTTGGTTCAATCAACAACATTTCTATTATTACACAATTTATGGAAGACAATGTTTGAGGGGGAGTCAATCCTCTCAAAAAGGGAAGTACGAGAATGAAGTTCATAAGAAATCTGAGAAGTCTAGTGTGAAAGTTGAAAACAGGTTCCAACTATTGGAAACTACTTTTGAAAGATGTAAATAGCCTACACATCTTGATAAGGGATGTCTTGTTTTTTTCCAGCACAACAAAAAGTTCTTAACAAATCTCAAAAGCTGGAGGTGAAGAATGAAAAGGAATAATATAAATCTATTGTCATTGAAACTTCCTTGAAAGCTAGAAAAGGATAACGTCCATGGATTCTTGATAGTGGGTGTTCTTATCATGTGATAGAAAACTTAAAGTTTCTGAATAATGTGAGAGACTTAAAATAAGGAACTGTTACTTTTGGAAATGATGAGTCATTGAGGATCAAAGGTGTTGGATCAGCCATCATCAGGAAAGAAAAAATTAAATCCAAGAAAACATTATATGTTGATGGTATGAAACAAATTTTTTTGATTATTTCACAACTCTGTGATGAGGGAAACAAAGTTATATTCAAGAAAAATGGGTTTTTTGTGGAAAATAAAAATTATGGAAAGTTAGTTACAAGAGGATAATGTACAAAAGGGAACTTGTTCCAAGTTGGTGAAGTGAAGAACTCTTGTTACATGGGTATGGTGGATAAAATCAGTTATGGAATAAAAGGCTAGGACATATGTGTCATAGAAATATGTGCAAGTTATAAAAAAATGATAGTGTCTGAGATATCCCTGATTTATCAAGAAGAAGATATTGGTGTTTCACTATTTGTGATAAAGGGAATATTACAACCTCTATGAATAAGAGAGTTGAAATTCTCTCAAAAAGACCCTTAGAACTCATACACTCTGATATCTGTGGACCAATGAGTAAGAAATCTACAAATGGAGATATGTACTTCATTACTTTCATTTAATAATTTACTCACATTACTTGTGTTGTGTACATGCAACATAAGCCAAATGCTCTGACAATGTTTAAGAGTTTCAGGAGGAAATAAAAGAAAGAATGTGAGTATTCAGTAAAGAAGTTGAGAACTGATAATGGTGGTGAGTATAAGAATTAAAAGTTTTAAAGTTATCTTGAGAATCATGGAATTCAGAATGAGTTCAATTCACCATACACACCTCAACAAAAGGGGGTTTCTAAAATAAATAATAGAAGTCTGGTGGAAATGGGGAGAACTATGTTACTTGAACATAGTATTTCTCATTATTATTGGAGGAAAACCATAATCACTACTGTGTATATTCAGAACTGATGTTTCTATAGTCCAAACTCATATATGACTCTATAAAAAATGTTCTATGAAAAAACTCCAAGTATGAAACACTTAAGAGTTTTTGGGATTCCATGCATTATAAAGAAGAAAGGTGGAAACCTTGGAAAGTTTGGGCAAAGAGGAGATGGTGGAATTTTTCTTGTATATGCTCTAGAAGGAAGAGGATATAGATGTCTCAACAAAGAAACAGGATGAATTATTTATTCTTCACATGTGAAAGTTGTTGAAAATATTGAGAAGGGAAAACAGTCATATGCTGATGTGAAAGTTGAGCATGATTGAGAAGATTTTGTTGACAATTTTGATAATGCTGCAGACTGTGTTAATTCTAATCAAGAAGAGGAATCAGACTCAGCAATCTCAAGTGATGAGGATGAAATTTGAACAACTCATCCTAGGCTAAGGAAACAAGTGGAGGATCAGATCATTATTGGAGATCAACATCAGAGGGTTCAAACAAGAAGAACAACGAATGATATTACACACACTTCTCTTTATTCAAAAGTTGAACCAAATGATGTAAATGAAGAATTTGAGCATCTAGAATGGGTTTAGGCTATGAATTAATAGCTTGATCAGATAGAGAAGAATGATACTTGGGAAATTTTACCCAAGCCATACAACAAGAACATTATTGGTAAAAAGTGGGTTTTCTGAAACTAGATTAATAGAGAAGGTGAAGTGATAAGAAACAAAGAAATATTGGTTTACAAAGGGTATTCACAAATTGAAGGCATTTATTTTAATGAAACCTTTTCTCTGGTGTCAAGGTTAGAAACAATCATAATCTTTCTTGCTATTGTTGCATAATGAGGTTACAAAATCTTTCAAATGGATGTAAAACCTGCCTTCTTAAATGGTGATCTTGATGAAGAAGTTTACATTGATCAACCATGTGGATTTTTTATTGGGAAAGATGAAAGTTATGTGTGTAGGTTGAAGAAGTCTTTGTATGGGATAAAACAGGCTCTAAGGGCATGGTATTATAAATTTGATACTTTCTTGAGGAAGATGAATTTCAATAAGGGTGGAGTTGACAGTAATATTTACATCAAGGAATGTCTAGAGTTTTCTATCATCGTAATTGTTTATGTCGATGACATTATATTTTCTAGAAATGATGAAAGATCATGTGAAAGATTTTCTGAGGAGATAAAGAAGTCATTTGAGATGTCCATGCTGGGAGAAATGAAATAATTTCTCGGGTTGAAAATTTTTCAAAAGAGGAACCACATTTTTATTTCTCAAGAAAAGTATGCTAAGGAACTTTTGAGGAAGTTTGGCATGGAAAATTCAAAACCAGTTTCCACACCGATTTTAGTGGGAACCAAGATGTCTAAAGATGGAGAAGTTAAGGAAGTTGATCAGAAAGAGTTTCAAAAGATTATTTTAAGTCTGTTATATTTGACTACGTCAATACCCAACATCATTTATGTCGTTACCTTATGTGAAATATTTTAGAGTGCTTCAAATGAATCAAATTTGATTGCTGGAAAAAGAATTCTCAGATATATCAAAGGCACAAAAAATTTTGGAATCAAGTATGATGGCTCAAAAATATTTATCTGTTCGGGTATTCAGATACGGATTGGGAAGGAAATGTTTATGATAAAATATCCACATCTGGTGGAGTTTTATTTCTAGGGGAAAGTTGTGTTAGCTAGCATACAAAGAAACAGAATTCTGTGATGCTTAGCACAGCTAAAGCTGAGTATGTTGTTGCCACTCAAGCTGCTACCCAACTCATGTGTATAAAGATTCGGTTAGAAGATCTACTTGTTGAAGTGAAGCTACCATTTCTCTTGGGATGTGATAATCATAGTGCAATAAATCTTACAAGAAATATGATACAACATTATCCTTCAAAACACATTGACATAAATTACCACTTCATCAAAGAGTAGGTATAGAAGAATGAATTGAAACTGAAGTATGTTCCTAAATCGGAACAAGTTACTGACATATTCACAAAACCTTTACTGAAGGAACCATTTTCTAAATTGAGGTTGAACATGGGTGTCCAACCTCCTTATTATCAAGGTTGAGGTACATGTTTATGTCCCCACTCTCATCTTACCTTTGTATAGTATTGTCAAGGGGGATAATTGTTTCATAAATCTATCCTTATGGAAGCATGTATAAAGGGGGAGTTGTGGGTAAGCTGTGAATCCAACATGTATGTGTGTGAACTATTATAACTATTTGTTGGAGCGGTTGTAGGAAAAAAATTTGTTGTATTCTAGGAAAGTTGAAGAAGTGAAGAATGCTTAAGTAGAAGCTTGAAATATGTTCTGAAGAAGGCTGAGGAGATATGATCATGAAATTTCATAGTCACTAATTTTGGACAGCATGGTTTTGGCTGTCAATAATTCTTGTTTCCTACAATGAGTTAGCTCACATAGGCTTAGAATTTTTGATAAGTGATCCATTTCTTGAGGTTACAAAGTTCAGTGATTTATGAATCTTGGTTGACAACAAAATCCAAAGGGGGAGATTTTGGGACCAAGTTGGATGGTGAAGGAAGTAAGAGGATTTTTTTTGTTACAGAATGTTGTCTTTTATTGTCAAAGAAGATAAATCAATTCACTTTGTAAAGAACATTAAAATCATACGATTATTTTCTAATTTTTATTTTTAAAATATCATAAGTTAGGAAAAATTGTGGTGAAAGCCTTATGAATTAAAGGGAGATAAAAGATGATGCCAGTCATATTTAGTTTTGATTGCAAAGAATGATACTGCAAGAAGATAGGGAAGTTGTAGTACTTCTCGTTGAAAATATGATGATGCTAAAGGTGTTTGATCAAATACTATATATCACAATAGACATGGTTCGTGATAAAATCAGTTGTTTTTTGAATACGCCAGATGATAATGAAGTAGCATTGGTGTTCTTGCCGAAACAAATTTTAAGGTGGCGTCGTTTCCCAGTGTTTTCTAAAATTTTGGGGCTAAAAATTTGGATATGGAGAAATGTGATTTTGGAAAAGTATGTTGCACACAAGTTTTAATATGGCTTGGTATGTTGCGCGCAAGTGGAGTTCCGTGATCCGAACATCAAAATCTGGCAAAGGAGAGGCTTGTGCGAAATATTGGTTTTTACGCGCAAGATTGAAGGGTGTTTGGAATGTTGCGTGAAAGGCATTATTTGAGGTCCAAACTTCAAAAAATGGAAAAGGCATGAAGTTTGTGAAAGATTCAAAAAGTGTGAAAAATATCAGGTTGGTGCGAAAGAGGCTTATGCACCCAATGCGGCGTCAAATGGGTTTTTGTACGACGCGTCATGATCTTGCGTGACACATTGGGGTTTTTGCGCGCAGGGGTCAAAGAGGTCTATGAATAAGAGGTGTCCCCATCACATTAGGTGTTCTCTACACTTAGAGAAATCTGGAGCTCTGAGGCGTGAAATAATTTTAAGTAAAGGGAAGTGTGCGAAAGAAATAGAGTTGCGCGCAAGAAGAAGAAGTTGTGTGCAAGAAGATAGTTGAGTGCAAGATTGAAGTTGTGCAAAAGAGGTGTTTCATGAAAAAAGTAAAATCTTGAATATGTGGCATAAAAGTTGCGTGCAAGACACCTATAGGGGTGCATGAAAGATTTGGGTTCTTCGCACGTATTCAGTTGTGCGTAATATAGTTCTTACCAGCTTTTGGGTAGGAAGGTGAAGATTTGTACTTCAGAGAATACACATGTTCAATTTTAAAGAAGCACTAAAATACTATAATCCCCTATTTGTGCTAAGAGGGTATAAACACACTTGAGTATTGTTTTCCAAGTGCTACACAAGTGTAAGGGTATATCCTACTCGTTGTATTCTACATCAAAGGATTTTTTTTCTAGTGAATTGTGTGGTACTAGATTATTTCTATACCATACCAAGGACGTAGATACTCTTTTTGAGTAGTGAACCTTGTAAATATTTTTTTCCTATGGTTGTGTGTGCTCAGTTGGGAAGAACTCTTTAATAGGAGTCGAAGGTTGTTTCAAAAATAAAGAAAACATAAAAGAAAATGATATCACTGATTCACCCCCTCCCCCTCTCATTGATACTTGGATTCTGACTGGGTAACTTTAGCAGCCTCACCAAGAGAAATTTTCCATCCCCCCCCCCCTCTATCAAGGCCAGGCACCCAAGGTTCCTTTCATGGAAAGGAAGAAAAATACTTTCTCTTTCAAGGATGCACAGTTCTCAGGGTATTTCATCTACTCCCAAGAAAACGGTATCCTGAAATTTCCAGAATATAGGAGAGCCCAAGAGGCCAAACTTACCAACAATGATAATCACTTCATGTACCATAGGATCCTTGGAAATTCCATAAAATAATGATTCATCTTTAAATATTATCTCTAGTGCCAGGTGTACCATGTCCTAGTCAAATTGGGTGATGTCCCAAAACAGGTAGCACATGTCTCCACTGACCTTGATAGTGAAAGCGAAGACTCCAATGAGTGGAAACTAGCCCACGACTATGGAATGTGGAAGTATAATGTATGGTTGGATTTTAAAACATCCACTCACACCCATGGTATTATCCATGCCCATTTGAGAAAAATTGAACCTCCTGTAGTTACCACGTCTCCTCTGAGATTTGCCTCTACATATGTGTTATAGTCTTCCATGTGTTAGAAGAATAGACATCAACTGCGTAAGGGAAATCAGAGTTCCCCACTGGTGTTGAAATAAGTCTTCACCCTTGTCAACTTCATGTCTCTTGAGTTGGGAGATGCACCCAAAGATCATATGATCCTTTGATATTCCACCAACAAGGAGAAATATTACATCCTTAGGAACGTTTTTGAACTGGTGGATCACTACATGATACTCAATGATAAGTAATTTGACATGTGCCTATCGTGGGGTGTGACAAAAACAAATAAAAAATAAGTTAAAATGCAGTAAAGTAGGTAACCTAAGTTGTCTCCAGAGAGGAGTGCACAACAATTACGTTTGTCACTTAAATTAAAGAAATAAGAAGAGGTTCTTTTTTACAGTTGTTTAAGTTGAAAAATAAAGCAAGAAATTTAAAAGAAAGGTTGAACACTAATGGATGAATATAGTGATGGGGTCAGGGTAGGATCACCTTTTTTAATGTCATCATCGTCACAAAGATAATCTTACAACTCTTCCTTTTGAATGAAAAATGAAAGACTCCTCGATCGAGTTATCTATCACCCTTGGTTAAAGAAGAAAATAGAACTCAGTCCTATGTGCATGGAAGTTCATAAAAAATTCCTAAACAACTAAGGCAAGTCCCAATTGGGAATTTTTTCTCCTTATAACTCTAGAAAAAGTCTACTAGTTCCACATATGTGCCAACGATCGTTAGACACTCACCACCTAACACAATCTTCTTGATCGAGACAAATTGCACTAGGAAGAGGGAGATTAAAAGTCTTTAACCAAAGCTATTAAAAATGAATACACCAAACTCAAAACATGATAGAATTAAGAGAATTGGGAAACATTGAGAATATATGTCATTAAAAATAAAGATAAGGTTATACATTTAATCACAAAACTCCGACATTACAAAAGATAAACTCCCCCTTCCCCAATCACTCAAAGGTTTTACCCCTCCATGTGAAGGGTATTAGATTTGAAAGGGTAATAAGAGAGCATAATCAAACTAAATAAAAAGAAAATATAAAATAAAAATAGCTTCAAGAACTCAATCCTCCATCACAGCCCTTCTTGCACCTTCTTCAACCCCTTTGAATGGAAGTGAATACTCTTATTTATAGGCTTGGGGAGTAGAAAATTTCCCTCCAAAATTACTCCCCAGAAAGTTTGAGTCCAGTTGGAATAGTAAATGACAGATTTTTGGAATTTTTACTTCTTTAAAGTTGTTCCCCTACATCTCTTATGTCGACCCACAAACACGTATGAAGGAGATATGTCTACACTACTCCGGATATTTAATTCTGTCTAGGTGACTCTTCGTATTCCAAAACACCGAGTTCCAACGCATTAATGACCTTGAAAATGAAAGAATCAGATGCGGACATCTTAATGAAAGTTGTTCCTCTGGATTTTCTATAGCTCCATGTAAAATTTAATCTCCAATGGTTTGACCATTAATGATACATGGGCCCCACAATAAAATTATGCAGTTCTGTACACAGTTTTCGAGGCCTGATTTGTGAGCTGAATTGGAGCTTCCAAATGATGGATTGAGCTTTGGGTCCAGAAGGATAAAATGAATCCCACGAGAATGGAAATCCTAAAAAAAGTAATAATACAATTTTGATCAAAAATATAAAAGATATGCCCGAAATACAGAAGCTCCACAAAACTGCTAAATTTCCAGAATTAACAAATTTCCACAATTAAGCCCATAATTCACCAAAATACTAAAATGATACAAATCAGATCAAATTGATTAATTGGAAGGGGTTAAATCATTGAAACACATATGAAAAATTGTGAAAATATTATCTCTATCAGAATTCCATGAAAAATCCTTAGGATCCTCTGGCTTAAACCATCAAAGGGGAGGTAGGGGACACACCTGTAGACAGAATGTCCAATCCATCATTTCATACTAGACTGATTATGATACTGAGACCAGACAACAAGGATTGTGTATGGATTAGCTAGCATATTCCTCCAAAGCTACTCCATCAGGAATGCCTCCACATCCAACTGTATTGGTTAACCATGTGACTCAACTATGACTACATTGTGACCAGTTGTGCCCAGCCAGGGCCTGACCTCATCCATTTAGTTCCTAGCCATCAAGTGTTTAGAGCAAACCAACTAACCGAAAATAGAGTAAAACCAGCACTATAAGATCCCCAACGCCTCATCCAATGGTTCCTATTATGCTTCCTACTAAATAAAGACCCTCTATAGATAAAAATATTCCCCTTACAAGTAAATATGACATTCTGAGATTCTTTATTAGAATAAAATTAAGGAAATAAATCCTAGAGGCACTCTACTTGTCAAAGGAGATGTGTGGGGACCTTATCAAATCCTTAAAGAGCCCTAATCAGTTTGATACTGAGGTAGCTACCACTGAGGCCTATCATGCATAGGAATCTGAGTAGAAAGAATATGAATCTTTCATTTCCTTATCTGATAAAGATGAGGGTACTACCATTTCAGAGCATATATGCCTGTTATATATCAAAGGTTAATTCAGTGGCATGGAAATATCCCGATTCCTAGTGGATACGCTCTGGGATCAATCTCATCCCAACCTAGATGCTCCAAAAACTGGGGCTTATATAAGCAGATCTGACTCCCTCCAACCAGATAATTTATGGGTATGATAAAAGCGATAAGAATATGTGTTGAGATATTTGATTGAAGAGTCAATTTTTGGGCCTTATAAAAAGCACTAAATTTATGGTATCCTCATAGGATACTTCCTATAATGTCCTGCTGAGAAGACCCTGGATTTATTTTCATGCAGTGGTTCTCTCTACATAACACTAGTGCCTTAAATACTCCCTTGATGGTTAATTATGGGTACTTTGAGGTGATGAAACCCCCCCTTAAACTCTTATAAAGCCATCTATATGGATATTGGGTACTAAAAAAGGGAGGGAAAATATATCTATATTGACAAATTCAATCATATCAATGTCCCCAATGATCTAACATCCACTACCATAGATCTTTTTACAAACTTAAAATACATCTTCTTCCTCCCAATATTCCAGTTGGAACCCATGACCTCGGACCTGGGGAATTGTTTCATTGTCTCCAAGATGAAAGAGTTATCACATATTACCTCATAATCTTTCATGGGATGGGCTCAGACAGTATTGGATAATCTTAATTTTTTTGAATACCAATGGATCCACCCCATAGATGTTGATCCATTTTACTACCACGTGTTTTAAAATGAAAGTTTCAATCAGTATAATTTTACTCGAAATCAGTGCTTTGATATCAAAATTCTTCCTCACAATCGTAAACCTAATGGGAAAGTCTTAAAAGATTTTTTTCCCACAATTTCAATAGAATAGGAACCTCTCACCAAGGATCCTACATCCACCTGAGAATACACTAGTGCTACCCATGGGTTCACCAATTCGTAAGAGTCACTTACTCCCTCTGATCCCCCTACATCAGATGATGAAGAGGATATGGATGACGCCCCTCCTGTATTTGAAGAGGGTGTCTCCACTACTTTATATGATTTGACATACGTAAACCTTAGTACTATGGGCAATCTGAAACTAACATTGATCAGCATAACTATGTCCCCGGAGGAACAACAATAGTATGTTGACTTACTAAAATATAACTGTGATGTGTTCTCCTAGGGCTATAATGAGATGTCATGGATTGATACCTAGGTTATTATTCATCACCTTGGCCTCATGGTGGGTCACCAAAGGTTCAAACAGCCTTCTAGAAAGATAAACTCCTTCCACAGTTCCATGGATGAGGTTGAAGTTGACATGATTATTAAGGACAATTTCATTAGAGAGGTCTAGTACCTCAGGTGGTTGGCCAACATTGTCCTATTCAGGAATAAGAATTGGTATATCAGGGTCTACATAAACTTCCAAGACCTCAAACGCCATTTCATGAATGGTTATTTTTATCTTCCAGTGAAGGATATTCTCATTGATTCTATAGATAGGTTCCAAGAACTCTCTTTCATGGATAGATGTTATGTGTATAATCATATCTAGATGGACCCTAAGGATGAGGGGGTCACTACCTTTATGGAACCCCAGGGAACTTTCTACTACTAGTTGATTCCATTCAGATTAAATAATTTTGGGGATACTTACCAAAATTTCATGCACTATATCTTTAATATGATCCTAAGAAAGCTGGTAGAGTGTTACATGGATGATTTAGTGGTGAATTCACACCAACACTAGGGTCATCTGAAATACCTTGAGAAGGTGTTCAATTTCCTCTGATCTTGTCACTTGAAGATGAACCATTTTAAGTGTGTGTTAGAGTTACCTCTAGAAAGATTCCAAACTTCATCATCAGAAATAGAGGATTCAAAATCGATCTCGATAAAATCAAGGCTATCAACCAAATGCCTCCTCCACACAAAATATGAGAGTTGAGAGGCCTCTAACGCCACTTAGCCTATATTCATTGATTTATTTTGAGTATTTCTGGAAAGTGTAATCCCTTTTCAATGATCATGAAGAAAGGTTATTCTTACCCATGGGATGAGGAATTTCAAATTTCATTCAGGGAAATTAAGAAGTATCTTCTATAGCCTCTAGTTCTGATATCACATATCTTAGGAAAGACTATGGTTCTTTATGTGACCACTCTGGAATGATACCTTGGTGATATTTTATCCTAAAAGAACAATGAGGGTATGGAAAGTAGCCTATATTATCTCAATAACGTTCTCCTTAACACGAAAAATAGATATTCTCCCATTGAGAAGTGTTTCCTCACATGTGTATTTGTGGTGAAAAAATTATGACATTACTTGAAGCATCATGAGATACAGTAAGTGTCTTATGTAAACCTATTTAATTATATCCTCAATCACCCCATACTAACAGGGTGATTGGCACATTGGTGGTAATCCTCAAATAGTTCAACATCATATTTTTTCAATAAAAATCCATCAAGGCCCAAGCATTGGAAGACTTCCTAGATTCCCATCTGACCCCTGAAGAAATACCCTTATATAGTGATTCCCTATATGAATCCATCCTATTCATGGATCACACTATGAATTATTGGTAGATTCACTTTAATGGTGCTTCCTAGAGCCTAACCGATAGAGGGCTCTATGACCCCAAACACAACAAGTTAGGCCAAGGGATCACCTTCATCTCATCGGTATAGGACATCTTTCCATACTCATTCATATTGTCAGAAGGCTTCACTACCAATGAGGTTGAGTATCATGTTGTTATTATTGGTCTTGATTTATCCCTTGATGTTGATGTCTTCTATTTTTATGTGAAGGTAGACTTCGAACTAGTCATCAATAAAATCAACAGTGACTATGTCATCAAAAAAAGTGTGCCCCTACTGGAATGTAATCATCAATTACTAGCCTATTTAACTTCCTAAATGAAGGTAATTCATGTTCCTCGATCACATAATAGTCGATTCAATGCCATAGAAATCTAGGTTTCATCCTTTTTAGATCCTGACCAAGATGGCATGGTCATTCATTTGGAACATCATAGGGTCATCACCCCCACTACTTCAGATGAAATAGTCCAATAGGTATATCAGCTTTTCACTAATACATCTATTCTAGGGCCCTCAAATTCCTCCACAATTAAGGAAATTATAGATTGGATGAATCCCTTTATTGATTATCTACAATATGGAACTCACCTACTTGGTCGAGACAAGTGTGAGTGGATTCGCCGATGTGTAGTGCATTTCACCCTCTAGAGTGTCCCTGACCTTGAGAAGATTCTCTACAGGTGTGGTTTTGATGAAATTATTCTTTGTTTCCATAAAGGGAAGGATAAATCTTCAATCATGCAAGGGGTATGTGCTATATCCTATGGATCCCATTAGGTAGGATTGAAGTTGTATCACCAAATTTAGGGGTTGGGTTAATTTTGTTCCATCATGGTTCATGACTGTATTGAGTTCAACAAGAGGATTCATGCATTCCAAATCCATGACAGATTTGTGCATCAACCACTAGAGCTTCTCCACACTACCAAATATTCTTTTCCCTTTATAGTTTGGAGACTCAATGTTATGGTTCCCTACCCCCAACAATGCAGGTTTTTTCTAAATAAAACAAACTTCTTTTAAAAGTGGGAAGAAGTAGTTCTTCTAAAAGAATTCAAAACTTATACTATTATTAAGTTCATGAAATCCCACACCATTCATTGGTTTAGGGTTCCTCATACTATTCTCATGGACAATGTCACTAACTTCTGATCTGAAAAGTTGAATAATTTGTATTCCAAGTATAGTATCTAATCCAACTATATTTATTGTTATCATGTAGAGGGAAATGGATAAGTCAAGGTATTCATTAAAACCCTCTCTAAATTTATAAAAAATATGGTGGGCCATAAAAAAGGATTTGGCTCAATAAACTCCCTAATTACCACTAGTCTTGTCAAATGACGACTCAAAGTTACACCCAAGTAACCCCAAACTCCCCGGTATATAGAATGGAGGAATTTTTACCTATAGAGGTTCAGTTTCCATCTCTTTGAACATCCATTTATGACCAGTATACGCCAGAAAAAAATAGTGTAAGTTCATCTATCTAAGTTGGAATCCCTAAAGTAAATTATGATTTAAGCCTTGTAGAACTTAGAGAGGAACTAGAACATGTTATCATGAGAATTCAACAAGAAGTTCTGCTTCCACTCCTTCCATTAGACAGACATGGTTGTAGCTCTCAATATGCTAATGATGCCCAACAAAAAGCCGTTGAAGTTGGAACCCATGTGGGATGGACTTTATGTCATTCATAAAGTCTACTCTAATGGTGTGTACTCTTTAATCACCATGGAATAGAAGATTGTCACACCTCCTACCAACTATAAGATTCTAAATTATTACATCTCATGAAACTAAGATCAAATCTTTGTAACATTAAACTAGAAACATCCATGGTCCAAGATCTACTAACTTAAACTAACAGTCTCTTCCCTAGTATAATCTATTTGAATTTAAACTAAAAATCCTAACATCCTTAGCTTATAACATTAAAATGTAACCTTACCATGTTTAACAAACATAGGATTCCTCATATGACAAATGTGATATAGAAAAAAAACAACATCACCAGCACATGAAGTTAAACTATAGCCTTTCCATGTGTAACAAAAATGGATGCCTCATATGAAAAATGTGAGATGACCAAAACCAACATCCTCAGCACATGAGATTAAATATAATTATGGAACAGGCCATCACTAGAGAGAGTATCACTCATCCAGCATTGGTTTCCTACCATTATATGTTCTAGAACTATGTGTGGCTTGATTCCCTATCCATGGGATACGTAGTGATACCTAGACCATTTTCTCTTTGGGCCCAACTGCAAGTTCCCTCTCTCAAAGTGAGGTTATCTTCAACATTAATACTTTCATGAAATATTACCTGGGGTGATAAAAACTTTTATGGGCCTCCTCATCATGTGTAATCCCCAATCATATTCTTCTACCCCTCAGTAGATTGAGATATCCTCATGACCTGACATGAGGAAGAAAGAATGGATAGCTCAATGCGTAAGCCCTGGACACAACGTCTTGGTGCGTGATGTTAAACTGTAAAAATACACTATGTAAAGAAAATATGATACTCTATGTAATAAATACAAGATGAATCATGTGATGATACATGGTACCTCATGCAAAAAGAAAAATATAGTTCCCCTATTAATTGGGCAGAAAAGTTATGTCTTCATCGTATGATTATAAATTGTGTGTCCAACATCCTTACCATAATTCATTAAACTATATGGTCCACATCCCCATCTCATGACACAAAACTACATGATACTTGACATCCTAACTTGAGAGTACCCCCCCCCCCTCGTCTCATCATTAGTCTCCTACCACTTTATATTCCAAAACTACATGTGGCTTGATTCCCAGTCTCAATGGATTTGTAGTGATTCCTAGGTTTCACACCCTGGGCCTAGCCCCACTATCAACTCATTATGGTTTCTTTCCCCTCTAAGTCTGGATCAATTCTTGTCTACCAATATGAACATACATAACGTTCGAGTTCTAAGAGGAATAGATCCTAGAGTGTTTAACTTCCCCTGGGACATTCCCCACTTCCACTTTAACTTTTTTCTTTTTTTGATTTGAAACCTCATCATACTCCCGATCTAAATAGGTCCCCTTAGCTAGAATGGTTCCTAGAAACATTGGTTCACTTACCATTCTAGTCACACACCTTGGAGTATCTTCGATGACATTTGGAATATCCCATGTTTCTAATATGTTCAGTAGTTGATTCCATATTTTTTCACCCCATCTGACTAATGTGGTTGTGGGAACTGTGTTTCAAACATGGTCAACAATGGTTCTCTACCCATCGGTATCCCCCTTTTATGATCCAAGTCTTAGAAGTCACGATTTTCCTTCATTCACACCTACTAGTCCAAGATATATGACATAAAACTAGTAACCTTGGTCCGAATAGCATGACCATAAACTACCCCAGGCAAGAGGTGAATATGTTTGTCAGGTTAAAAACCCATAAAATAAACCTAATAAAAATTTAGAATCTTGCACGCCAAGTCACTCTCATAACTTGGGAGAAAATGAGGGCATAAATAAAAAAGGTACAAAGCTAATGGGGCCCACTATGTGCCTTAGAAAAACAATGGTTGTGCTCATTGGACCCACTAGTTTAGGAAAAATTTAGGTTCAAACCTTAACTCCTTCCACCATTCAAAACATTTCTTATGTCCTAGTCACAACACATTAAACTTTACTACACACATCCTAGCCTTACGATTTTCAACTATGTGACATCATGGTTAAATCTATATGACCTAAAACTTTAGAAATCATGTCCACACTATATGATGTTAAATTGCATGTTTAACATCCTTTACATAAGATTTTAAAATACATGCCCTTCATCCTCATTGCATGATGCAAAACTGAAAAACTTCTAAGTCCCTTTCTTGAGAATCCCCTTTTTCCCCTTCTAACCTTTTTCTACTACCATTCCATGTTCCAGAATTACATGTGGCTTGATTCCCCATTTAGTGGGATGCATAGTGACACCTATAACCCTTATCTCTATTCTAACTGCAATTTCCTCTATCAAGGATGTTTCATATGGTATTGGGTCTCCTTGAACCTCTTTTCATGTCAAGTTTCTTGTCCTTGGGTGATGAAAAAACATCCCCAGAACACATCTTTACCACTTAGTTAAATTTATGTTTCCTTAAAATTATAGCAATCATGTCCTCACCGTATGATGTTAAACTGTTCGTTAAACTTCTTACCCTCAAGACATTAAACTGCACACCATTCATCCTCATTGCACAGTATAAAAATTCAAAGCATCTTAGGCCCTCATCTGGGAACCCCTTTTCCCTTTTGGTGCTAGTCACCTACCAAATCATTCAAGTTCCTTAATAGTAGCTTGGAATCTAAGATGAAACTCCCCTTGGAAGAAAATTATAGCCTTTGTTCAGACTGATACAGCCACCTAATTTATTTAGAGACATGGTGGTGTGATCCCAAGAGTTTTGAACTCTATTTGAACATTCCCTCAATTCACTCCACACTTTGCATCTCCCATGATTTGGATCCTCGCTACCCTTCGCATCTGAATGGTAATCCCCTAACAAAAATGATGCATATCTGTATTGGATCACCTGCCATCCTAATCACATACTATAAAAGACTTATGATGAAATTTTTACAAGTCTCATGTTTCAAACATTGTTAATGGATGAAACTCATTTTTTCCCATATTTTATAGAACATTATCGTAATATGTATTTCAAACATGGTTAGTAGATATCCTTTATCGACCTTTCACTCCCATTATAGTATAGATAATGGGTGTCTCGATTCACCCCCCCCCCCATTTTTGTTTGGTTAAATTCAATGCCTATGGTATTACTACTTCTATACACCTACACACACTCTCCAACCAAATATTTCCTAGTTAGGATACTCTTAATGGTCAAAGAAAAATTCAGACCTCGAGTGTTCGGTACCTATATAGCACTCTCATATAAGTGAGAAATATCTTTTGTGTCCATTTTTTCCCACACTTATCATAAGTCACATGGAATTAGGGATTTACTTTTGGTTTTACCATTAATATGAATGAGATCTAGAAAAAAAATATTTGTACATATGGGTAATTTAAAACAAACAACTTCAAATTTTTGGGGAGGTCCATCCACACACCAGAGCCTCTCCTTTATTTCAACTAAAGGAAATCCCCCTAAGGTTTGTCCAAGTCTAGGTATTACTATAACTAAACTAACATTTATTGAGTATCCTCTAGGATCCATTGTCACTCAGTTAGCCTAGCTGCTTCCTCCTTAGCAGCGGGGTAAACCTCATCGGCCCGAACCCACACTCGGTCTTGCTTGGTTCGGCACTCAGCCATCAGAGATACTTCCCTTGTGGCCCTATCCTCATCCATCACCAACTGATCTTGTAGTTTTTTGATAGTCAAAATTTAGAACTAATGACAGCATCATATTGATGTACCTTACCATCCAGTTGAGTGAGCTCCTCCTTATCCACTTGGAGCGTCTTAATTCCATCAGACTTCTCTTAATACCAGGAGATATCAAGCTCCTACAACTCCACATAGAATCATTTGTTGATGAAGTATTGGGATAGAGAATGAATACCACTAAAGTATACAACACTAGTCCTTAATCTCATGATCCAATGGTGGAGGGACCCCATATAGCTTATCAAATCATCCCACAGAGTGTGGGTGATAAATTTATGAACACTACTCTATGCTCTATTCCGAACTATCTGATTCTCCTCAACCAAATCAGAGCTAGATTCCTCAAAGTATTCATCCAAAATAGGCTCAAAATTAGGAAATTCCACCAACACATATTCCATGTGATTGTTCATAGGAATCTTCTTGGATGGGTTGGGCTCCAAGTCTACAAGAAAGTGTCCCTCATCTGAGTCTCTACCTATGGATTCATTCACCACTTATTCAAACACTTGTGGGGTAGGTTTAACCATTAAATCCTCAACTATCTCCATTGTAATCATGATATTGACCACCTCTATTGAGACCTCAGCTTCAGCATCAACCTCCTATAGCACCTCTGTTGTAGGTCTGGCCACCATGGCCTCCTCAAACACCACCATTGAGAGCACAGCATCAGATGCATCTATTGGTACCATAATATCATCCATTAATAACTTATCTCTAGGACCTTCCTTATTAGGCATCACCACTGGTAGCTGGGTCCCCAACACAATTTTCACTTCTATACATACACAAGTCTATAAGGAATCAACTTGTGAAAGGTAAAAAATAAGGATAAAGATGGAAAGAGATAAAACATATAGGATTTGTAAAGACTGTCCAACAACTTAGTGATGTTTATCTGGAGCCCCCCCCCCCCCATGTTCCACCTCAATAATATCTATTTGACCACCTATTACCACAATGTTAGGGGAGGCCCTACACCCACCCCTTAAAGTATTGGGGCTCACTTTTCTTCTACTTGAGGTTAATCAAAAACATCCCCATCCTCCAAGATCAATGATTCATACACAAGTAAAAAATAATTTATACAGTGATATTAGAGATTTGGAAATGGTTAAGGTGAAAAAAGAAATAGAAAATTTACCTAATCAATGGTTGGATATCCCTCCATAGGGGAGACCAGGTTATTGTATCTCCCATATGATTCTTCCTCCTCAAACCCATCTTGGTCATTCATGCCCGTCGATGGTTTATCCAAAAAAGTATCTTGAGGATAATTTATTCCCATCAACACCTTTACCCATCTATTAAGGGGTTGTGCGACACCACAAGAGTGGACCGGGTCTTTTAGATCCATAATATATTACATTTCCTTAGCTCAAGGAGCATTGAAAACTACCCTTGAAAGGCCCAACCTAAGAAGGTTTATCCCCTCATCGTTAAGATGTATCCATATCCCATGGAGAGATCTGATTTTTCATTTGATCCTTTAACTCTCCTAGGCATCAGGGAAAACAACATCACTGGGGATATTTGGGAAACGTGTTTGTTTCCCCAGAGTCTGGACTTGTGCCCTTGAAATTTCTCTAGAGAGTCCACTTTCCTCCCAAGACTATTTTACGAAAAAAATTTGTCCTAGTTTCACTCTTCCTTATGAATATAAAGGATCTATGGCCACTAAAATCCTCACTTTCAATCCATCCCTACCTCCTCGACAAGATCTTCCTGCTACAGCATACCCCTAGCCTCGTGGCTATGAGTCCCCTTCTTCTTCATCCACCCTGGTGACCCAACGCCTCAGCATTTCACCTGGATATGTACTTTCCCAACTAATTTTATATTCATGGAATATCTTGTATGCATCATTGGTTGGTGGTAACTCATTTCTTCCCCTATACCTTCTTCATGTGTGAACATCTACTGTATTTTCCAGAGAATCAAGGAATGACATTGGGAACATACCCCTATGTACACCTTTAGTGTAAGTATTTGAAGGAACATGAACTTCCTAGTGAAACAATATGGGTTTACAGTTTGTATATTACTTTAAAATCCACCATCACCACCAGTACCCTGCCTCAGAAGTTCATGAGGTATAACTATTTCTCCACTGTTCTAGCACATTTATTTGTAACCATCTCCATTGGGAGGGGGAATAGGTGGAAGAGGAAGTGGTCCATAAGACTAACCCTTTCTATCATGGAAACTGGATCCATCTTGAGAGGATAACTCTTGACAATGTTGATCATTGGTGGGTGGAAGTTGGTGCTCAAGGGGAAATAGGATTTGGGTACTCATAGCCACCCCCATGTGTGTGAATACCCAATCATACAAGAAATGGATGGGCCCATATACATGGAAGGGGTTCTTCCTCTTGATTATGTGGAACTGCATATTTTATAGCTTCTCCAACACTAGTACGGCAAGATTGATACGCTACCCCACTATTTGCTTCACCACCCTAATGAGGGTGATCGGTTGAACCCCCATGTGAGTATAAAAAATCAAGAGTATCCACTCGCATATGGGTTCCAAAATTAATCCTGCAAGTATAACTATAGGGACCTTGGTATTGACACTATATCCTCACATGCTCCATTGGATAGACTCTAAAATTATCTAGTAAGAGTGCTCCTTGCCTTGTTGAGACACCTTCGGACACTGGTGTGGCTTCCCTAACAGCCTATCCACAAGTTCCTTTAGAAAGTAACAAAACCACTACTTGAAAGGTATGTTATTAATCCCTAGATTGTGATTTCTATCCCCCTATACTAAACATAGCATAACCCTTTTTATGGATATCATCTACTCCTAATCCTACCAAGCATCCTTTGTTGGGAGGAATTTGTCATACATTTCCCCCTTGATGGGGATCCCTATAATTTGATGAAAAACCCAATGACTAACATCAATATCCCCATGGTGCAGGTGGAATTTGTTGGTCCCAGGTGACCACCTGACCAAAATCTCTCACATGATGTTTGGGTGGTGGTAGACATAGAACTGCGAAGTCTGTGCTACTTCGTATAACCCCACCATCTTCATCTACACATCAAATTCATCATAGGACCAGTATGCCTAGTATTCCCAAGCCCACTCATCTATAAAATTTCCACCCTATCACAAATTCCATTCCTCTTTCCATCCTAGGAGAACTCCCACCAAACCTACTTTGAGAATAGTTTCATATTGGGGGGGAAGACTCTACAACTAGAGAATCCTCACTGGTGTTGTTTACATGGTTCCATTGAGAGTGGGTAGTAAGTGAGGAGTGGTCCTTTATGCAGTGTCCCCTGGTAGATTTTTTCCACTGATATAGCCCATACGATCTTCTGAACTAGTAATCAGGTTCATCTCGGTCAGTACTGAGGATGAACACATCATCCCACAGCCCGAATCCATATAATGGGAGCCTATTTCAAAGTGGATATTCTCATTGTACATATATCAGTAGTTTGGTAATAGTATTATAATCTAAATCCTTATTGAATCTCTCCCTGATTATGAGGTTGTTTCCCATATCCCTTCTTTGATCAGCCAAACCCTTGGCACCCTCACCAGCCATCTTCTATGACTTATAAATTTTTTAGGAACTGGTTCATGAAGTTTTAATCACAAAATTCTAATTCATGATGTTTGATAGGCTTCAAAAAGTTTTTTTGTGAAATATATATTCATAGAGGAGTCAAAGTTTCACAACTAGTATGGATCAAAACCACAGAATTCCCATGAATTTCTTGAGTTTCAAAAAAAAGAGAGCAAGGCCTTATCTTTCACGAAAATTGCATGGTCCCCCCTGGGACCCCACCCCTATTTATAGGCACATGACCTGGATGATTTTTGCAGATAGAGCTCACATATCACCAATTTTTTAGGGTTTCCCCTCAGAATCTGACCCTCCTCTCCCTCTTCGGCTCCAATTCTAAATAGAGAATTTGTTGACGCCAAAAGACATGTATCATGAGAGGTTTCAAGGAAGTAATGGCTGGTTCAAAGTGAATCCAAGACAAAAAGGCTAAAAACTTTACCCAAGGGGTTGTGTTTTTTAAGGTAAAAACCTTTCTGAATATTTCTAGGCTACCATGGAAGCTAATGTGGTGACTTATGCGCTGCATATGTGCATTCGCAGAACCTCCTGTCCCAATGGAAACCATCACAAAATTTATTTTGAAGGAATTATATTTCATGAAACATACCTTTCCATTTTATCCATGAATATAAATAAATCCACCCATCAGACTTTTAAGGGGACACAACCTTTTTCATTCTTAAAAAGGCTTTGAATTTTCAAAAATTTGACCTTCGTGATAAAAAAAAAAGTCGAGATGGATTACAATAGTTAGCCATCTTTCTCAAAACAGCCTCTCATGGGTTTTCGAGAACCTCAAACCATGGTGGAGATGACTTTTGTAAAGGTCTATGGATTTAAAATTAGAATAAATCCCTTTATGGTTCTTGGGGTTTTATGAGATAATTATCCTTCATGAAACCAACCCCATTGAAACCAAGACTTTACTCTGAGGAAGGGCCACCCTGTTTCGTGAAAGGTACACCTGCACGATACCACTTCCCTTTTTGAAACCCTCAATATTTGTGAACACCCAACCTTTTTTAAACCCATCCACCATGCCTTTATATGGTCATGTGTTTTTGGATTGGGCTGAAAGATCTAAAAGAATTTTCATTTCTATTTGGTTTATGGGGAAAATATTAAATTTAGCTTAGGAATGTAAATACAAGAGTTAGAACACTTAAAAGTGTTGTTTTGGATTAGTTTTAAGGCTCGAGAGGTGTCTCAGAAGTTTTTATGAGTTTTAGGAGAAATGATATTTGAAAAATCTATTTTTGGGAGAAATAGACAGGGCACACAATTTTTTTAAACCATGTGGCCCCTCAAGAGAAACTACACGATCCTATAAGGGGTTTCACACGGTTTCTTAAATCAATCACGATGGGGTGTAAGGACATGCAAGAGATCTAAAATAAATTATAGATGTGGGTACATAGGATTCACATGGTTGGACAAACTGTGTGCCTCATTTAAATGGGAAAATGACTATTTTACCCCTCCAACCATTAAAGGGTTTTCACCCCTTTTCTACTCCCATTTCATCCAGAAACCTCTCCTGTATGCACCTCCTCCTCCTTCTCTTACCGTAGTAGTATCTCCATAAATTGTGGTATAATTCAAGCATCATTGGGTGCATTGGAATCATATAGTTAATTCCAAGAGTCTCTATCCTCCCTTTCCTCATTTTCTTTTCCTTCTTTGGTGATATCTTTGTGTGAACTAACTCACCCTCTTTTCAGGGTGTTTGTATAATATTATAATTTATCTCATTACAGATTGAATCAAGGCTCTGTATTGGATGATTAGACCATCCTAAGAATGATTTGGGTGTGTTGTGACCCCTCCCTCCAAAGATACCAAAATGAGGGGAAAGAGATAATGAATGTCGAGTCCCACCTCTAGTAGGACCCAGGTTGGAGACTAGCACTACGGGTATAAAAATA
The DNA here is from genome assembly GCA_963277665.1 of Viscum album. NCBI lineage: Eukaryota > Viridiplantae > Streptophyta > Magnoliopsida > Santalales > Viscaceae > Viscum > Viscum album. Next base: position 470,452,889 of record OY728141.1, on the reverse strand, counting down.
TCATGAAATGGGAGGCATTACCCTCTATAATAGTTTGGGATCAGAATATAATATAAATCATATGCAAAAAATCCAAGACATAATATAAAAAGAAACCAAAATTGTCCCACAATTCAGGTATAAATAAAAATGATACAAAAAAAAGCATCCAAAGTAAATACCGAAAAAAAATCTAAAGTAGAGACACGGTAGCTATCCATGGTACGAGATATTAATTTTAAACACGGTCTATGTAATTCTCATAGAAACCTAAAAATAGTTTATATATGTAAGGTGAGCATACAAGTATACTCAGTAGGAAAACCAAAGTCTCTCATGCACATGTGAAAAGAGAATATTAATGCACCCATGAGAAAATAGAAGAACCAACATCACCTAAACAGGTCAACTATCCATAACAAACTTAGCAAGGCATGCTCACCAAATAAATCAATCCAAGTAATGTAATATAATAAGAATCACATTGATAAAGGGTGCCCCACACCGCTTTCCCACTAGCAAACTGCTCTCACACCCCAACATTGTACATCCTATCTCTCCCATCTCTTCTATATACCACACCACCTCATAATCATGGTCACATCAAATCACATCTGTAGACACCTAGGCTCATCGCCCCACAAGCACGACCACATCTCATCTCACTCATAGACATTTGGGTCATCACATCAAACCAATGCCATAACCAGAGTAATAGGGTATCATGAACATGTAGGAGATCAACCTTGTTCCCTCCTCCTACCATGAATGACCCCCACCATAATTAATCCCACGAGCACAATTATATCACACCTCACTCGAAAACACCTGGGCCACTGCCCTACAATCACAGTCACATCTTTCCTGAAAACACCTAGGCCACTGCCCTATAATCATAGTCACATCTTTCCCAAAAACACCTGGTCCATCACAACCACTATCTAGTGCACTAACAGACCTCCATCCATCACAATTTTTTCAATACCTACCTTGATCGGAAGAGATAGTAGAGAATAATGGGTACCCAGCCATCCATCCACCTCACTGGATGTTGGGAAAAACATGCCCTGTGTGACTATGTGGGTGTCAGCACATAGTGCTCGATGTGGGTGTGGTGGGTATAGAAATCACAAGGAATATAAAAGTATATACATATATCCACACATACAATCCCAACCTATATATTCACAACCAAGCACTAACCAACTCACAACATCACCACTTTTACTGCCACCTCTAAATGCATAACACCACACAACAAGCCACAAGTCCCATTTCACATTTCCAACTAATTCCATTATCTAACCCATTCATTTAATTATTTATCAAAACCACATTTTACCACATATCCCACTATTTGATTATTAATCATACATTTCTAACCCATTAACCAAACCAACCCATGACATTTGAATCATTATTAAATAATTATTTATTCTATCACTACCAGGGCATCAAGCACAAAGAAACCACCACCTCACTACCCCAAAAGCATGGACAAACAATAACTAACTCACCTTACCAAGTGCATATCCAAACAACCACCACCTCACCACCCCAAAATAATGTCCAAACAACAACCACCTCACCGCCCCAATAGTACTTCCAAACAACCACCACCTCATCGCCCCAAAAGAATGGCCAAACAACCACCACCTCTCCACCCCAAAATCATGGCCAAATAACCACCACCTTACCACCCCAAAAGCACGTCCACACAACAACCATCATCCCAACATTCCCCAACCACACATCTACTCTCCAAAAGAACGACCACACGTCACAACACATCAAAAACCATTTTATAGATTTACAAAGGGGATTTTATCACATTACACTTTAGTTTTTTAGTGGCATTATCACACAATCCATAATCTTGGGGTAGCCATTTTATTATCCAAATATAATTTGTTAGCTAATTTTCATTTTAGGGTGATATCACAACACTCGCAAAAAAATAGTAGTCACAACACATATAACCATCGCAAACAAATCCCCCAACTACCATAATTTTTAGCGGGGCATCAATCCCTTATGATCACAATATCAAAAATAATATCAAAGTTATAAAAGTATGAAAATAAAACCCATTTACCCTTAAATTTCAATTTAATGAATTATTTATCTTTTATTAAGATATAATAATGATCTCCCATAGATAAACCTAGGAAAATCCCTCCCATATGATACAAAATAAATAGAAATGAGGGATTACCTACCTCAAAGAAGTTTTTCAACTCATTGCGCACCATAGGGTGAAGAATAAATTCCCTCCAACCACAACCACACCAATAGAAACCATGGATCAATATAAAACACACCCAAGTATCATCAAAACACAACCCAAACACATAACTCAAACCAAACCACACCACTACAATGAAACTCTAAATAAGAATGGGATAAAATCAACCAATAAAGGGAGTAGATCCTACCATGAATTACCAACGATGATCCACTAGAACCAAAGGATAGAAATGGAAGGAAGAGGGAAAGATGAACTCCACAGGGCGCCTAGGGCTCTGCCAAAATGATAGAGAAGGGAGGCAGCTGAATAAAAAAAATTCAGATGAAGGGGTTATAAAATAACATGTATCCCACTAGTTACATGTTTTGTAACCATTACGTAGCGTGTAATCCTAGCACTTCCCAAGAATTTTCATTTTTTTCTGAAAAATGTGTCACCTTGAAGGTTTTAACACCCGGTTTATTACAACTTGTGAATCCCACTTACACAATGTGTACCCTTTTCACGGGATACCACTTAGCCCTGAAAAATTCATGAACCACCTGGCTACATTAGTCATGAACCACCATTACAAGTCATGTAATACATTTACATGATGTGTATTTCCTACTGAAGCTCTACTATAGCTCCATCCTCCAGCGAAAACTCTTAAAACCTTCCTCGAACACCTCAAACCACTGAAAATGGAAAAGTAATGGACCGGGAAAGAATAGACCATTACATCAGATACCTCTCAAACAATTCTCACCCTCAAGAATCCAAAACTAATCCCAGAAGTAAAGGGGTATGAAAAAATAACATGTGAGATAACTCTCAAGGATATCATCGTATCTCAAACTCTACCACCATCCAAACACGTCAAACCAAATGGCCACAAACATCTCACATAAACTCATCACCACACAACCACATAACCAAAACCACTACAAAACCCCCAAACTACAATATCCCAAACACATGAATCGGGAAATTTTATCCTCCATGTCAAGATACTATCTGCTCTAGGTGGTACTGACTCACCCACATGATTTTAATTACATCATATTTAATGTGTCTCGATTAGAAATCAGGTCCTCCCCTTTTCATATGTAATAAATTTATCACACATCATACATCACAAACAAAGGAAAATAGTTCATCTTGTAAAAAAGATCCAAACATCACATCACAAATAAAAATAAAGAAAATAAAAATTCAAAACAACTCTAGGTACTAGGCATGCATTTGTGTCTTATTTTCCCAAGTACTCTCTTCCAAGACACCATGCCTCCACAACACATGAACCAAAGAAATTGTTTATACTTGTATCACTTTCTCCTAATGATCCTAGATCTCTACTGGTTGGTCCATGAATGTCATGTCACCCTGATATCCAACTCTCCCTAGTCAATGATATAGGATTCATTATGAAGATACCAATAAAGCTAAGAGACATGGAAGACATCGTGAATACTCTCCAACCGTGGTGACAAAGCCACCTGATATGCCACCTCACCAACTCACCCCAACACCTCAAAGGGACCAAAAAACTTAAGATAAAGCTTACTCCCCCTTACAAACCTCTTATACCCATGTCAAGGGTAAACCATCAAGAACACATGATTTCCATCCTTAAACTCCAAGGGCCTCCTCATATGATCGATATAAGACTTTTTTGAACATATGATACTTTCATCCTATCACAAACAAGATAAACCTTATTTATCATGTTTTTCACCACATTGGGACCAAGAACTGCTGCCTCCCAACCTCTATCCAACACAATAGATAATGACACTATCTCCTATACAAATCCTCAAACATAGCCATGTCAATGGAAGAGCGATGGTTATTATTATAAGAAAACTCAACCAAGGGAAAGTTTCATACCCAAGATCCACCAAAGTCTAGGAAACATTCCCACAACATATCCTCTAGTCTCTGGATAGTTCACTCTATCTACCCATTCGTCAGAGGGTGTAAAGAAGTGTTGAGGCATCACTGGGTTCCAAAAGCATGTTGTAATCCACTCTAAACTCATGAGGTAAAATGTGAATCTTGATCCGAGACAATTTATATTAGAACTGCATGAAACTACGCCACCTCATCCATGTACCTTTTATCCAAAACATCCACTATGCCCGACTCCTTGATCTCTAAGAAGTGGACCGATTTAGTCAACCAATCCACAATCACCCAAATATTATCACAACCTCCCTAGTCTTAGGGTAAAACTATGATAAAATCTATCAATATGTCATCCCATTTTCACTTAGTAACATCCAATGGTTGAAACAAACCTTAAGGAGCATAATTCTTGGCCTTTACCTATAGGAAAACCAAGCAATTTTCCACAAACTCTATCACTGTCCATTTCATCCTGGGCCACCAAAACTGAACCCTCAAGCCATGGTACATCATAGAAACTCTTGTGTGTAATGATAAAGGTGAGCTATGAAACTCATGAGGAAATCCCTTGAACATCACTATCAGAAAAAACAATCTCCCATGAAACAATATCTATTTTTGACTATCCTCCAACCATCCCTCCAAAGCATTACCATGGCTAAAATGATCATGAATCACCTCTACCTCTAAGTCTCTCCACTAAGAATCCTCCACCTACTACCTCAGAGAAGATTGCACCATCATCTGAAACAAATAGCCTCTACTACCATCTACCCTTGCATCTAAGTGCAAGGTTTCCAACTCCTCTATTTCTCTCCAAGAATCCCCATACTCCCAAAAAACAACCTTCCCTGACTTCCTACTTAAATAATTGGATATAACATTTCCCTTTCCTAAGGTGTAGAAGATCTTGAAATTTTAATCCTGAAGAAACTCCATCCACCTATGTAGTCCCAAATTCAAATCACACTGAGAAATGATTTACCTCAAACTCTTGTGATCTATGAAGACCATAAAGAACTCCCCAATGAGGTAATTAATCCACAAATTTAGCACTAAAAATACTACTACCAACTACAGATCATGGGTTGAATAGTTATGTTCATCAGGATGTAACTTCCTAGACCCATAAGAGATCACTACCCTTTGTTGCATTAGCATGCATCTAAAGCCCATATGAGAAACATCACAAAACACCTCAAACATAACATCCTTCTTAGGTAACTAAATCACTAGCGCAATGACCAAATTTCCATTTAGGTAACTGAATTCTATTTAGAATTGATCATTCCACACAAAATTTTGGTCCTTCTTGGTCGATGTTTTCAACAGGGATGCAACTTGAGAGAAATCGGGCACAACCATCTAAAAATATCCTATAAGACCAAGAAAATTGAAAAAATATTCCATTTTCTTTGGTAATACACAAGAAAAAAGTGCCTAGACCTTCAATTGGTCCAATATCACACCATGCTGAGACACCACATGTTCAAGGAAATGAACCTCTTGTTTCTAGAACTTACACTTGTATAACCTTCCATAGAGTTGGTGGCATTGAAGAACCTGTAATATAATTATGAGATGATCAGAATGCTCCTCCTATGAATTTGAGTACATCAAGATATCATCAATGAATACAATGATGAAATGGTCTAAGAACTCACGGAATATGTAGTTAATAATCCCCATGAACATAGTATGTGTGTTCGTAACACTTAATGGAATGACTGCAAACTAGAAGTTCTCATACCTGCATTTGAAGGAAATATTTAGAATATCGCCCTCCTTTACCTTAAACTGGTGATTCCCAAACCGCAGATCGATCTTAAAAAAAACTCTATAGCATCCCACCTTTTTGTCTCATAAACTTTCATTACATTTTACAAAACCGAGGATCTTTAAGGTTTAGTGTCTTGGAAACCAGGAACTTAAAACATGAAAACATAAAACATTATTATTAAACACTTGAAAGGATTCTCCTTATTTTTGTCCTAGGTTCATTACTGCATCTCATAACCTGGGGACATACATCAAAAGAAAGGGTGAGCAGAAGGCCCAGTAAGGGAAACAAGGGGAAACATTTACATGTGAACTTGAGATACATCAACAATGTCATGAAAAAGAACTTTAAGGCATGAGAAGGAAATCATGAGATATATCATAATAAAAATAAAAATTTTCATAACTTAAATATGTGGCTACAACACTTAATATTGAAAATCATTTCGTTTCACCAAGGTTCATCCCCAAGGTTTCATTAAATATTACCAAGGTTATTCACCAAGGTATCAGTCTAAAAGGTCATATCTAGAGATTAAGTCTTTACCCAATGCATTGGAGCACTATCTGGGCGCACCCTTGACATGTCTTTATTATCATGAGAGACACATATATCTTCATAAATCATTTCATAAACAACCCATATAGCATAAAAGAAATGGGTTTCATTTCATAATCATAACGTTTTAAAAACTGCTTTAAAGACATGATCTTTATGTCACTTTAAAACCCACAGAAAAGGAAGGTGGTTCTCATGTATGCAAATCCCAGAATTTAAAATAGAACCTTTTGGTATATATGTGAATACAAATATATAATAGAGAGCTTTGAGTATCCACTTAATAAAATATAAGAACTTTAGAAAAAGAGAGAGACGTTTTGAGACGGAAATTCTGTAGCATAACAACTATGTTTCGAGGTTTTAGAAAACATTGAAAAGAGAGGAGACATGGGTCAAACATTCATAAATGACCCATAAAATAGTAGAGGGACAGAATATGAATGATATATGAACATGGTAATGAAATTTTAAGAACATACCATTTGAAATGAAAAATATGGAAGGAAGACAAAAAATAGGTTTCTCTTATGAAAATCCCACAGCCTAACGGCGTCACTTAAACTTCAACCAAAAATGAATTGACAAGATCAAATAGGTTCTCTAATAATATGAACATAAAATATCAGTATGATATATTTAGATATCATACCCCAACATAATAAAAATGAACATGAAAGACTTGACATGAAAATAGATCTTGAAAACGAGAAGGGTGAAAGAATCCCTTAAAAATTCGGCAGCCTAACGGCGCCACTTAAACATCAAAAAATGAATTGAAGAGATCAAATAGGGTCTCTAATAATATGAAAATAAAATATCAGTATGATAGATTTAGATATCATACCCCAAAATAATAAAAAGTAACATGAAATACTTGACATGAAAATAGATCTTGAAAATGAGAAGGGTGAAAGAATCCCTTAAAAATTCGGCAGCCTAACGGCACCACTTTAATATTCTTAAAATTAAATGATGAGATAAAGAGGGGGTATCTAATCATATGAACATGAAAAATACAGTAGGATGAATATAAAAGAACATCCTCCAACATAAGAGCATGGAGCATAAAAGAAATGACATAAAAGAGATTACTTGAAAAGAAAGAGGGAGGTAGGATCCCTTACCTTAAAATGTATCTCTTAAAACTCAAAGGTTGGGACCTTGAGGGATTGGGGGAACCTTGAGAGGACTCCTTGGGAGGTAATGAGACCAGAGCTTTATTGGGGGAGAGTTGGGAGTGAAAGCTAAAGGAGGAAAGGGTGGGTATTTATAGAAAATTTGAGGGGACAAGGCATTAATGGCCAAGGGACACCTCACAAGTGGTTTTGTCAAAACCATGGGCTTGCCCATGGTATTTGCCCATGGTATTGGCCACTTGAGACACATAATACCTTATCTTACTATTCATAAGTCGACCATATTGATTACATACTTAATACATCATTTAATGATGTCATTAAACACCCGTAACTTAAAATCTATATTTTCACTATTCATCGAAAAATCAACTTTCTCAGAAAAAACCCAAAATTTTACCTTAACCAAATATCGATGCTCTGATTTCAAAAATGAACTCCATTTTATAAAAATAATTTTCTAAATATCTATAATTTAATTTTTAAATAAATACACTATTCACCGAAAATTCATTTTTTTCAGAAAAATCCCCAAAAATTACCTTAACATAATATCGACGCTCTGAGTTCAAAAATGAAATCCATTTTATAAAAATAATTTTCTAAATATTTTTAATTAAATTTTTAATTAAAAAACACTATTCACCTGAAAAAAACTAATACTTTACTAATAATTTATGAAACCGTTATTTAACCATTTTATTGAATCACATTACTTAATCAAGGTGCCTAGATTATATTAAAACTTTATTTAAGTGAGATTACTAATCCATTTGGTCACATTACTAATCCTAAGCATAAAATCACTATTCATAATTTACTATTCATCAAAAATTAAGTTGATCTTATTAGACTCTAAATTTCGTACTGAACATAATTGTAGAAGACCATTTTTTGAAAATCATTACACATTTTTAATTATTTAAGGTTTACATAAACATTTTTTAAAATATCTTTTCTCTAAAATTCACCAAAAATATGCATACTATATTTATCCGGACATTTGAAAATTCATAAACTTCATCATAAGAAGAAATCAAAAAAAAATATTTAAAACAAAGGATTACACAATGAAGTTGCGGTCTCCTTACAAATCCCCTTATCACACCAGCATAGGACCTAAGTGTAAGGTGTGCTAAGGTGAGAGAATCTGAGGGAGGCTCGGCCAACATCGCACGAGTAGTAATTTCTATCAGTTTGAACTTCTCGTGAAGTTGATTCCGTTCTAGCTTCACACGATGAAGTTCGGCTTGGGTTTGGTCCAGAGCAAAGCCCAGTGGTGCTACCTCTTTCCCAAGTTCTGTTAGATGGGCTTCGATCGGTCCAAGACTACTGGGTGAGGCTATAAAATCTTCTTTCTATATTAATTAACCAAGATCACTTGTATTTAGAGAAAAATATCGAAATGTTTAGTTTCTAGCGGTCATATTGACCAATGGTCATATGACAGTCAAAAACCCAATAGACTCATTTTAATTATACTCATGTTATCCAATGAAACGGTTTTGTTGAGTATAAAAAATAAAATAAAATAACACACAAAATTCGGAAACAAGATTTATTCAAAATTTTGGGTCGTTACAATCTTCCCCCCTTAAGAAATTACATCCTCGCAATTTGTAAAACTGGGTTTTGAAATTTCATTGAAAGTCCCACACTGGAAAAGGAGTCATTAAAAATATTACTTTAAAAGAAAGAAAGGGAAGTAAAAAAGGTCACCTGAGTTAACCCATACTAGGATCCCATGTAGGAAAACATGGACATGGAGGAAAAAACAAAGGGTCGCGTTCTAAGGGAGAGTGATAGAAAACATGATTAGGAGAAAGTTAACCATGAGAAAATCCCAAACTTATGATGTGTGTAAATGATCTTTGATTACCTAGTAGGAAACATAAACCAACAACGTTTTTGTTTTATGTTCCTTTTCATAATTTTGAGGAATTCATTTACTACATAGAATAAAAACATAAGGAAATATAGCTACCTTCAAGTAGAGTTTCAGCCTTTAAAAAGTTTCTACCAAAACTAATCTTTTCTCCAAATGATGAGAATTCAAAACTACTTGGTCTCATCAAAACACAAGAATCATCTTATATAGAATCACATAATCCACTAAATATTAACTATCTATTTCTTCTATCTTTGAACATTATCCCAAAAACAGAAAGGGTAAGATAAAACAACTCTTCCAAAATAACGAACCACAGAGGAAGGGAAACTACTTTAAATCTTCAAAGTTCCACGGTACTACCCAAAGTTCATCATAGACCATTCCATAAATAACTGTCCTTAAATAAACCAAACTAAGATTGAAACCCAAACACTACCATCTTATAACAAAAGTAACTAACCAGAACATATTTACCCCAAGATAGGTTAATCATTTCCATAAGTAACCTAAATTACTATAAGTCCACCTTAAATTCATCTATTCTTAAAAATATAATTCAACCTTTACTCCTCAAAGAAAATACCGTAGTAATCTATTTACCTTGATCAAATAGGGTTCCCAAAATAGTTAACGTCTTCCAAAATAATAATCATCTTTTAATCCCCTAATCACCCTTTTTTTTAGAAGAACAGCTTTACTACATCAACATGTGGTACATAACAATAGATTTTTTCCTTAGTGATATAAAATCATCTTAGGTAGTGACTCTTTGATCTTAGAAAACATAAAAGATATTATCATAGAGCACGAACTAAAATACAACATGACATAGACAATTATTGCGAAGAAGTTACATGTACTTGAGTCATCATGATCCATCTCAGCATAAGACTTGCATTGTTCCCTTGTCCTCTAAGATTGTTGATGCACATCATGCTTCTCACCCATTACAAGAGAGCATTGCCTTGGATAATGTCTAACTTCTCCACATTTATGACATTGAAATGTATAAGGTACATTAGATCGAACCTTATCTACATTCATCACATTATCCATTTTTTAAAGCAATTGGCTACTTTATGCCCTATCTTCCCACACTCAAAACATCTCCCGGTTCCTTTGTGACATTCTCCTTGGTTCCTCTTCCCACACTTTTTTCAAAAAATAAATTGGATCTTCTTTCCCTTATCAACTTTATCAGATGAACATCCTCGAGACTTTGTCTTCTTCTTCCTTGATGAATTTGGGAATTCAACTAGGTACCAAATATTAATTGTGATTTTTGATATCTGGTTTGGCATAATCACAATATGTTCAACTTGATCTTTCATCATCTCTTTTACATCAATAGGGCAATCTTCACATTTCCTATCACATTGGTTGTTGGGAAATGCTCTTCCATTTCCCGCCATTAACTAAAAAAAGAACGTATAATTAGGGGGCTTAAATACTTAGCCAATAATCATGAAAAGGAAACTTAAGCATAAAAGGATAAACTTGTAGAAGAAAAGTATACCCTAACTTGTGATCCCCTAGGTTCCAATCTAGGTTATCCATGATCATATATTCTTATGTGAATCTTTATTTTATTTTATCTTTGTTTTTTTAATAATGGTTCATACTAAGCTTATGAATTTACCAAAGCATATCCCCCGGGAGTGTCGTAACCAAGAGTGTAGCAAGGCCCGTTGTCGTGTACCAGTTCCTGTTCGAGTCTAGCTCAAAGCGGTGTTTTCGGGTTTTACCCCTATGTACATCTGTTCCAGAGCCGCCTCTACCTGATCGTATCCAAACAGGGATGTATTTGCTTGGCAACCCCTTACTCAATACTCACCAAAATACCAGGAAGATTTCCTATATTTAAACTTTTATATAGGGTTATTCCTAAAGTTCTTATATCCTAATTTCCACAAATAACTAAACCATCCTTTGATACCAACTATAGCATCCCACCTTTTTGTCTCATAAACTTTCATTACATTTTACAAAACCGAGGATCTTTAAGGTTTAGTGTCTTGGAAACCAGGAACTTAAAACATGAAAACATAAAACATTATTCTTAAACACTTGAAAGGCTTCTCCTTATGTTCTTCCTAGGTTCATTACTGCATCTCATAACCTGGGGACATACATCAAAAGAAAGGGTTAGCAGAAGGCCCAGTAAGGGAAACAAGGGGAAACATTTACATGTGAACTTGAGATACATCAACAATGTCATGAAAAAGAACTTTAAGGCATGAGAAGGAAATCATGAGATATATCATAATAAAAATAAAATTTTTCATAACTTGAATATGTGGCTACAATAATTAATATTGAAAATAATTTCGTTTCACCAAGGTCCATCCCCAAGGTGTCATTAAAATTTACCAAGGTTATTCACCAAGGTATCAGTCTAAAAGGTCATCTCTAGAGATTAAGTCTTTACCCAATGCATTAGAGCGCTATCTGGGTGCAACCTTGACATGTATTTATTATCATGTGATCCACATATATCATCATAAATCATTTCATAAACAACCCATATAGAATAAAATAAATGGGTTTCATTTCATAATCATAACGTTTTAAAAACTACTTTAAAGACATGATCTTTATGTCACTTTAAAACCCACAAAAAAGGAAGGTGGTTCTCATGTATGTAAATACCAGAATTTAAAATAGAACCTTTTGGTATATATGTGAATACCCATATATAATAGAGAGCTTTGAGTAACCACTTAATAAAATATAATAACTTTAGAAAAAGAGAGAGGCATTTTGAGACGGAAATTCTGTAGCATAACAACTATGTTTCGAGGTTTTAGAAAACATTGAAAAGAGAGGGGACATGGGTCAAACATTCATAAATGACCAATAAAACAGTATAGGGATAGAATATGAAGGATATATGAACATGGTAATGAAATTTTAAGAACATACCATTTGAAATGAAAAATATGGAAGGAAGAAAAAAATTAGGTTTCTCTTATGAAAATCCTGCAGCCTAACGGCATCACTTAAACATCAACCAAAAATGAATTGACAAGATAAAATAGGTTCTCTCATCATATGAACATAAAAGATCAGTATGATAGATTTAGAGATCATACCCCAACATAATAAAAAGGAACATGAAAGACTTGACATGAAAATAGATCTTGAAAACGAGAAGGGTGAAAGAATCCCTTAAAAAATCGGCAGCCTAACGGCGCCACTTAAACATCAAAAAATGAATTGATGAGATCAAATAGGGTCTATCATAATATGAAAATAAAATATCAGTATGATATATTTAGAGATCATACCCCAACATAATAAAAAGGAACATGAAATACTTGACATGAAAATAGATCTTGAAAATGAGAAGGGTGAAAGAATCCCTTAAAAATTCGGCAGCCTAACGGCACCACTTTAACATTATTAAAATTAAATGATGAGATCAAGAGGGGTTATCTCATCATATGAACATTAAAAATACAGTAGGATGAATATAAAAGAACATCCTACAACATAAGAGCATGGAGCATAAAATAAATGACATAAAAGAGATTACTTGAAAAGAAAGAGGGAGGTAGGATCCCTTACCTTAAAACGTATCTCTTAAAACTCAAAGGTTGAGACCTTGAGGGATTGGGGGAACCTTGAGAGGAATCCTTGGGAGGTAATGAGACCATATCTTTGTTGGGGGAGAGTTGGGAGTGAAAACTAAAGGAGGAAAGGGTGGGTATTTATAGGAAATTTGACAGGACAAGGCATTAATGGCCAAGGGACAGCTCACAAGTGGTTTTGTCAAAACCATGGGCTTGCCCATGGTATTGGCCACTTGGGACACCTCATACCTTATATTACTATTCATAAGTCGACCATATTGATTACATACTTAGGACATCATTTAATGATGTCATTAAACACCCGTAACTTGAAAACTGTATTTTCACTATTCATCGAAAATTCAACTTTCTCAGAAAAATCCCCAAATTTTACCTTAACCAAATATCAATGATCTGATTTCAAAAATGAAATCCATTTTATAAAAATAATTTTCTAAATATTTATAATTTAATTTTTAAATAAATACCCTATTCACTGAAAATTCATTTTTTTCAGAAAAATCCCCAAAAATTACCTTAACATAATATCGATGCTCTGAGTTCAAAAATAAAACCCATTTTATAAAAATAATTTTCTAAATATTTTTAATTAAATTTTTAATTAAAAAACACTATTCACCTGAAAAAACTAATACTTGACTAATAATTTATGAAACCGTTATTTAACCATTTTATTGAATCACATTACTTAATCAAGGTGCCTATATTATATTAAAACTTTCTTTAAGTGAGATTACTAATCCATTTGGTCACATTACTAATCCTAAGCATAAAATCACTATTCATAATTTAATATGCATCAAAAATTAAGTTGATCTTATTAGACTCTAAATTTTGTACTAAACATAATTGTAGAAGACCATTTTTTGAAAATCATTACACATTTTTAATTATTTAAGGTTTACATAAACATTTTTTAAAATATCCTTTCTCTAAAATTCACCAAAAATATGCATACTATATTTATCCGGACATTTGAAAATTCATAAACTTCATCATAAGAAGAAATCAAAAAAAATTATTTAAAACAAAGGATTACACAAGGCAGTTACGGTCTCCTTACAAAGCCCCCTATCACACTAGCATAGGACCTAAGTGTAAGGTGTGCTAAGGTGAGAGAATCTAAGGTAGGCTCGGCCAACATCGCACGAGTAGTAATTTCTATCAGTTTTAACTTCTCGCGAAGGTGATTCCGTTCTAGCTTCACACGATGAAGTTCGGCTTGGGTTTGGTCCAGAGCAAATCCCAGTGGTGCTACCTCCTTCCCAAGTTCTGTTAGATGGGCTTCGATCGGTCCAAGACTACTAGGTGAGGCCTTAAAATCTTCTTTCTATATTAATTAACCAAGATCACTTGTATTTAGAGACAAATATCAAAATGTTTAGTTTCTAGCAGTCATATTTACCAATGGTCATATGACAGTCAAAAACCCAACAGTATCATTTTAATTATACTCATGTTATCCAATGAAATAGTTTTGTTGAGTATAAAAAATAAAATAAAATAACACACAAAATTCGGAAACAAGATTTATTCAAAATTTTGGGTCGTTGCAAACTCACCCCTCTCAGCTAGTTGAAAAGATTATCTATCCTCAAAAGAGGGTAAAGGTTCTTGATTGTTACCTGATTCAACCTCCAGTATTCTATACATAACCTTATATTATCATCTACCTTCTTGGAGAACAACATTGGTTCACCCCATGGTGACACACTGGCCTAGATAAAACCCTTATACATAAAATCATCAATCTAAATCCTCATTTACCACAATTTAGAAGGTTCTATGCGATAAGGATCCATCGAAATCAGAGAATCATCAGGTTGTAAGCCTATTCCGAAGTCAACATCACATCGAGGGGGTTCACAACCTACTCGGGAAAAACATCCAGAAACTCCCCAATGACCTTGGGAACCTCTACTATCCCAGACTCTACTGATTCTATAAACAACTCATCCAACAAGGAAATAAGGGGCTCCACACACTTAATTCCCATCTAAAAACCCTACTCACCAATGAAAATCACACGTTGGTCATCCACATATGATAAAATGACTCTTTTTTGGAAGAAGTTGATAATAGAAAAAACATAATATAACCATTTTATGCTAAGGATAACATTGTATAGATATATCTATACAAAGAAAAGATCCTCATAGGACTGATGTGGTGCCATCATCAATCTACATCCACGGAACACATTAAATAATTTTTTATGGGCTTTGACTGGATTAGTCAACACCAGGGGTATAGGAAGACTCTCTATGTCTAGTCCCAGAGCATGAACTAGAGAGGGTGCAACAAATGAGCAAGAATCTATCAAATCAAACAATGCACAAACAAGGGTTCATCATGAACTAAGTGTACTTAAAATGATCTTTGGACCCTCTGGTGTTGCTTCCTCCACTGTCTGCAAATGACCACACCCATCCTCTACCTATCTACCAATTACCACCTCCATGACCATGCTCAAGTTGAGTTCCCTAAACATGAAGAATGTCCTGGGGTCGGCCTCTATGTGATATATATCCCCTCAGGAGATCATAAGCCTGCTACCCTAGTTTCTAGAATAGACTCACAGGAAACTATTACTAAGGCCCTAGCACCCAAGACCTACCACTGAAAACTATGATCCTCGAGGAACCCTACTGGTTCCCCTCTAATGGTAAACCTCCTTGTGAGTTCATCTACTCCATCTCCTCCACATTCTTCTGAACCTCTAGATACATTGGAAATGTAAAAGGAGTAACTAAATACTAGATACAAGGGTGGATCACCTCCTCAAGACGTCTTGCATGAGACTCCTCATCTAGAAAAAGATCTTGGGGAAAACACAGAATATCATTGAACTTGATTCCCAACTCTTACACTAGCATACTCCACTACTGAAGAGAAATAATATCTTGCCTCTTCAATTCCTTCATGTTCGATGAAGTAAACTCTGATCAAAACTCCTTCTAGAAGTCGACCCAAAAAATATATGCCTCCTTATGCTCTCCCAGATACAGAATCCGCAACTAATTCATAGCTCCCCGCATTTGACTAACTACTAAAGAGACCCAGTACTCCTTTAGGGCTAAATCAAACTAGAAGCGATCTCAACCTCCTCCTGTCATCTCTCTTTATCCACATCTGAAACACTACCCTCATACTTCCCCAAAACATGTCGCTAAAAATCACACAATTACCTATGCCAAGCCTCATCCTCCTATACCAAATCAACCCTATAGAGATTAATCATATCATCTAATTGAACCTCAATTTCCTGAGCTATATGCAGATGACGAACAGGATCCATAACTAAAAATTAAACAAGAACTTAATAATTCCAATAGTATCTAATTTTATTTAGAATAATTTTAATTCAATTTATTCATTTTAACCTTCTCAAAAAAATCTAATTCAAACAATAACACAAGTCATCATGATGCATGTAACTCTCCTAGGGATCTACCCTACAAATAAGTCCACCTAACTTGGTTATTCAATAATATCAAAGTTCATTCACTGGATCATGAGGGTGCCCTAAAATCCCATGTCCTAGATGGTATCTCTGGCATATGTCACGCACCATGGTCAACTAGCATGGTTTCCATACCAACCCATGAAATCCTCACTATGCCTAATTCCAAACTTCGTCATATCTCTCAACCATCACCTTTAATACCACTCTTTCATGACCACCTCCCTCCAAACATACTGCAATGAGGGGAGAGAGATAATGACCCCTGATTCCCACCCCCAGTAGGCTCCGGGTTGGTGACTAGAGCCAAGGGTACAAAAATATCATGAAATGGGAGGCATTACCATCTATAATAATTTATGATCATGAGATAATGTGAATCATCCACAAAAAAATCCAAGACATGATATAAAAATGAACCAAAACCATCACACAATTCATGTACAAATAAAATTGATACAGATAAAAGTATCAAAAGTAAATAACCAAAAGTAAAGCTAAAGTAATGACACAATAGCTATTTGAGGTTAAATATAGTAGTGTATTCCATGGTCCACATACTCCTCCTGGAAACCTAAAAATAGTTTATATACGTATGATGAGAATACAAGTATTCTCAATAGAAACACCAAAGTCTCTCATGCGCATGTGAAAAGATAATACTAATGAATCCATAAGAAAACAGAAGAACTAAAAACACCTAAATAGGCCAACTATCCATCCCAACCTCACCAAGGAACGCTCACCAAATAACATAATCCAAGTAATATAATATAAAAAGAATCACATTGACAAAGGGTACATTGCACCACTTTCCCACTATTATGCCACTCTCACACCCCAACATTGTATATCCTGGAGCTCCCATATCTTTTATATACCACACTAAATCACAAGAATGGTCACATCACATCACACCCGTAGACACCTAGGCTCACCACCCCACAAGCACAGCCACATCTTGTATCGCTCGCAGACACCTGGACTATCACATCATAGACACTACCAAAGCCAGAGTAGTAGGGTATCATAAATATGTAGGACATAAACCTCACACCCACCTCCTACCATGAATTAACCCAAACATAATCTTCTCCATAAGCATGGTCATATCACACCTACCTCGAAAACACTTGGGCCACCGCCCCACAAGCAAGGTCACATCTCACCCAAAAACACATGGGCCATCAAAACCACCATCTAGTGCACTAACAGACCTCTGACCATCATAGCATGTGTAATACCAACCTCACATGGAAGAGAGAAAAGAGAATAGTGGGTACCCAGCCATCCATCCTCCTCACCAGATATTAGGAAAAACACCCCCCGCATGACTATGCGAGTGTTGAAACATAGTGCTCAATGTGGGTGGGGTGCGTATAGAAATCACAAGGAATATAAAAGTATATACAAATATCCACACACACAAGCCCAGCTTATGGGTTCAAAAACAAACACTAACCAACTCACAACAGTTCTATTTTCACTGCCACCTCTAAATGCATAACACCACACAAAAAGCCACAAGCCCCATTTCACATTTCTAACCAATTCCATTATCTAACCCATTCATTTCATTATTTTTCAAAATCATGTTTTACCATACAGCCCATCATTTAATTATTCATCAACCATTTCTAACCCATTAACCAAACAAACCCATGTCATTTCAATAATTATTAAACAATTATTTATTCCATCACTACTTAGGCATCTAGCACAAAGCAACCACCACCGCACCACCCCAAAAGCATGGCCAAACAATAACCACCTAGCCACCCCAAAAGCATGGACAAGCAACCACCACTTCACCACCCCAAAATCATGCCCAAATAACCACCACCTCGCCACCCCAAAATCATGTTCAAACAACCACCACCTCATCGCCCTAAAATCACAGCCAAAAATCCACCACCTCACTACCCCAAAAGCACAACCACACAATAACCATTAGACCCACATTCCCCAACCACACATCGCCACCCCAAAATCTTGAACACACATCACAGCACATCAAAATCCATTTTACTGATTTATAAAGTGGATTTTATCACATTACACTTTATTTTTTAGGGGCATTATCACACAATCCATAATCCTGGAAAAAAAAATTTATTAGTAAAATATAATTTTTTATCCAATTTACATTTTAGGGTGATATTAAAACAATAGCAATAAAATAAGTGGTCAAAAAACATAAATCGAGTATATAAAAAATCCCCCAATGACCATAATTTTCAGCGGGGCATCAGGCTCATACAATAACAATATCACAAAAAATATCAAAGCTATAAAAGAATTAAAATCAAACCCCTTTTCCCTTCAATTTCAATATAACCAATTCTTTATCTTTGATTAATCCATAATAACCATATCCCATAGATATACATGAGAAAACCCCTCCCGTATGATACAAAATAAATAGAAATGAGTGATTCCCTACCTCAGAGAATCTTTCCAACTCATTTTTCACCACAGGGTGAAGAAGAAACACCCTCCAACCACAACCACAATACAAGAAATCATAGATCAAACTAAACTACACCCAAGGTCATCAAAACACATCCCAAACACACAACCCAAAACAAATCATGCCACCATAGTGAAACTCTGAAGTATAATAGAAGAAAACCAACCAATAAAGGGAGGAGACCCTACCATAGATCACTAATAGTGATCCACTGAAACAAAATTATCAAAGAAAAAGGAAGAGTGGTTGAAGAACTCCTCGGGGCACCTAGGGATCTTCCAAAATGAGAGAGAAGGGAGGTGACCGAATGAAACAAAATTCATCCATAAGGGTTATAAAATAACTTGGATCCTGTCGGTTACATGTCGTGTAACCATTACATGGCATGTAATCCTTAGGCTTCCCAAAAATTCCCACTTCCACCAAAAAACACGTCACCTCAAATATTTTAACACCCAATTTATTACACATCATGAATCCATATTATAATAAATGTACCCTTTTCAAGGGATTCCACTTAGCTACATACAATCCATGAACCACCCAGCTACAAAAGTCGTGAACCACTATTACATGTTGTGTAATACATTTAAACAGTGTATATTTCCTATAGAAGCTCTACTGTAGCTCCAGCCTCCACTAAAAACTCCTGAAACCTCCCTTCAACACCTCCAACCACTAAAAATGGGAAAGTAACAGACCGAGAAGGCACGAACCATTACAACGTAGTCTATATGATTTTCCCTCAAAATTTCACCATTTATAAATTTTTTTGTTACGTTTCATGCTAGACTTTTCTATACATTATTTTTCATGACCCAACCCTACCAGTCTCGAGCCACAACTACCCCAAGCCCGCCTCCATAGGCCAGGGGCTAGCGACAAGCACCGAAGGCATAAAAAACTCGAGGAGGCCTTTGCCTAAGTACATGTACACACACACTGCCCACTCAATGCATAAGTGCAGAGTAAAAAGAAAACCAAAGTACAAAACAACTATAACCCAACCTCATTCATGCATCAACTTCTAAAACAGAACAAGTAAAGTGCTAAAAAGTAGACTGGCCAGTAAACTGATCAAAAAAGGGAAAAAACACACACCCAACTAGAAAGGTGCCATAACTCGGCAACACGAAAACGAAAGTAAACAGCTTGTGAATCTCACACCTGAAAATCCTACTACGACCACTGAACATAGACCAACATCCTGTGTCCTCTACGCTCCTTCGTAGTCTCGATCGACATGTCCATCGTCTGCAAGGGCACACCAAATGCGGGAAAATCCCAAGCAGGGGTGAGTATAAAGATACTCAGTAGGATACCCCGAAATCTCGAGGGAGAAACAGGGGGGTACTAAAATGGTGAGCAATAGACAGAACAAAGAACAGTGTAAGAGTACAATAGGGAGAGTGTAGCTCAACCCAACAAAAGAAAGAAAGTAGACTCGTCCAATCCAAGAGGAGCTAGACACGGAAAGCACGTGGCATACCCCAGGCATCTTCGTCCCTCCTAGAAGGAGAGTAACCAGACCCATGGAGTGGGAAAAAAAGTAGGGTGTATATATATATATATATATGCTCAACAATAAACCCGAATGACTGTGTAAGGGGATCTCTATCTCCAAGCTCATCCCAGGAAAAGTTGCCAGCGGTTATAAGGATATCCATCACTGATGCCCAAAATCCCTGCATGCCAAAGCTATCTCATCACTGAACCGTACAACCAAGGGTCCCACTCTGGTAATCACGGAGAGAAGTCACTGACTAGCCACATAGAATAGGCTGAGTTTGAAAGAAGTCGTTGGGTAACCCACTACCCAGCCCTGCTAGAGAGTAAATCCCAAGAAGTCGTCGGGTAACCCACTACCCAGCCCAGTCGGAGAGTAAATCCTAAGGTCAATAGGTAACCCACTACCCAGTCCCACTGGAGGGTAAACCTTAAGGTCAACGGGTAACCCACTGCCCAGCCCCACTGGAAGGTAAACCCTAATGTCAACGGGTAACCCACTGCCCAGCCCCGCTGGAGGGTAAACCCTGATACGCCGGTGGGTAACCCACTACCCAGCCCCACTGGAGGGTAAACCCGGAACTGGTCCGATAACTCTTCACTGATCGTACCATCTCTAGGTGTCACTAACATCGCTATCGTGCGTTGGTTCGGAGTGCATCAAAGGAACCTCCGACCAACACCCTTTCATGTTTCCACATTTTATGAGATCTCTAAAGAGGCTCTACACGCCCAAATAGATTACACCATTTTACTCCTCGTGAAAAAACACGCAAGATAGACTATTTACTCCCTTGAAATGGACTCCGGAAGAAAAAGTTATTCAACATCGCTTTATGCCCATACAATGTCTCGTGGGGCCCACACCTCAGTCCCAAAAGAGGTCGGGCGAACTGTTTCACCGTGATGCTCTCGGAAAAACATGCCAAAAGGACTATTTATTGGCCCTGAATGGACGTCAGATGAGAAATTCACAGTACGCTACACACACCTTAAAAGGCGGCCCATGGGGGCCACGCCTCAACTCCAGCTTCAATGCCTAAAACCACCCAGGTCTACTTCGTCTTGATGCCAGGGTCACAATGTCGCTGACAGTGCCTCAAATGGACTCTGGATGCAGAAGCTTCAACTCCCCGTGTTATGCAAACGGGGCCCTGTGGGGCCCACACCTCGACCCCGAAACATGTCACGCAGATCGTACCATTGTGTTCCTTGCAGATAACCATGAGGCGTAGGCTATTCATTTACCCTGAATGGACTTATGAAGCATAATTCATAAAAACACAGCATACGTCTGAAAGCAGCCTCAAGGGGCCCACGCCTTGGGCCTGAATTTAGGCGGGCAGATTGCGCCATCGCAATACCCTCGGAAGAACACTCAGAAACAAGTACTCAAACACCCCAAATGGATGTCGGGTGAAAAAGTGACATTTCACCGTAAAACGTGTGAACTATTCCCTATGGGGAATGCACCTTTTCTCCAACCTGAACGCTTTGAAAAAGCATCTCAAAAAGTCTGCACAAGGACTGGGGTCACGCCGCCTCTGACGGCGCGTAAATCGGACATCCCAAACAGGAGTTAGGTCTGATGCAAGAATAATTAATTAATTAATTAATTAATTAATTAATCGCATTAAGTGTTTCGTGCCACCGAGCAATGAAACCAAACCGCAAAGGTTCCAAACCAACTTTGTAAGGATCGTCTCAACTCCAGGGCCATAGCGCCTCGGACGGCTCAAATGGACGTCCGGCTTGCGAAGCACGTCCGTCGCAAGCTTTAATATTAATTTATTATTATTAACTTAAAGCATTTCGGGTCACCCACCTTCCGGATCAGAACTCAAAAACCCCAAAACCCACTTCAAAAAGTCTATCTCGCTAACATGGACTTGTGGCCGTAGACGACGTGTCAAACGGACGCGCCGTTTAAAAGATAAGGCCCCTTGAAAACAAGGGGCCCAGAATTGGGTCGGTCTAGACCGGCCGGCCCACGGCCCAGCCGTGGGTCTAGCCTAGCTTGTCACGGCCCGCTGGTCGCGGCCCGCACCACCTCCATCGGGCCATGTGGCCTGGTTTATTTGAACAAACTATCCAGGATGGCTGGTCTTTCCGCGTGTGCTAAGGACCCACAGGAGGCGGGTCCTGTCTCTTCCGCCCCCCAAGGTCAGCGCCTTGGGGTCTCCTCCTAACGGCTGAGCATGACAGGCTTGCCGCCAGACTGGCTGGCACTGCACCTCCCAACGCTGCCTCTCCATCCTTCTGTCGGCTCCCCTGAATCCATCGCACTCTGCTCCTTCGCCGACTCCCCTGAATCCGTCGCGCTCCGCTCCTCCGTCGGCTCCCCTGAAACCGCCTCATCCCGCTTCGAAGCCCCGACTACTGCCTGGACCGTTCTCGACCGACGCCCACTAGAGCATGCAGCTCCACCTCCCCCGGACTCACCGACGCCGCCTTCCGGGACAGCCAGCTCCTCTGATCCTTGCTACGCCACGTCGCAGCTGCCTCCGCCCGGCCGTGCCCGACGCTGCTGCTCCGAAACGGGATTGCCGCGCTCTGCCGCGCATCCGGCTCGACCCCCGGCTGCCACCGCTTGCCAGAGACGGACCTTCATCTGGTCCCCCCGACCACTCTGGTGTTCAGAAAAAGTATCTGAAACTGATTTCGGAATCCTCGGGGTCGGATCTTCACAGCACCGCCCCTCGCTCGTCAATCTGTCACGGTTTTGGTGTGTCTGAAATTTTGGATGAAGAATGATCAAGAACGGGATTTAGAACGGGGCTCGTACGATGGCCTTGTTCATTTGTCCATCGTCCTAATTCTAAAATTTTAGAACCCAAAATACCAATTTGATGAAAAGTCAAGAAATCGACGAAGGTGTGAAAATCAACCAAGAATCCTACCTTGAATCGGTTGTGCATCATTGGCGGCATGTCCACGATGCTCCTGCTTCGATCCACCAAGGTTCTGGAGGAGGTCGCTCCTCGATTCGGTGAAGAACGGTGAAGAATTCCAAAGAACTGTTGAGAGAGAGGAGAAGAGATAGAGAGAGAGAGAGATAGATAGAGCGAGAGAGAGGAGAGAGAAGGGAAAACCCCAACTCCAAACTCCTATTTTTCTATTTATAGAAAAATCCGCTTAGCACGGAATCTAAAACTACCATGCCCTCTCATTTTATATCGCGCTTAGGTAAAACTCCCCATTTCGAACTCAACGGAAGTATTGGATTTCCATTTCGAGACTTCATTCGAAAGTTATTTGAAAAGAACGCCAGTGATAAAAATCACTAAGTCATTATTTTAAAATGAAAATTTTTCCCCGGGGTTACATCTCTCACAGTAGGCCCGTGCCCGCAACTTTTACACCCCACCTAGGGTAAACGGCATGCTCCGAACGCAACTGTGCCCTCGAATTTCCAATATTAGCTTCCTTTTAGGAGAAAACACAACCCTGCCATGTGCATAGTATAAAAACACTTAATATTTTTGTATAATTTATTCCGGGCACATCGGGCCTCAGAATTGCACGCCGTCTCAGCTCCTAGTTCTAAAAATATATGTAGAAATATTCCAAAGTATTACAGGGAAAATAACAACTCTCTACATCATTCCCTCTTTTAATCTTTTCATCCCCAAAAAGCAAAACTAGGAAAAACAACTCGGGATACAGAGATCACAGCTAGCTCTCCCGCTCCCAAGAAAACTTGCACAAAAACATGATGTCACAACACACGAACCAAAGAGATATTTCATACTCATAAGGTCTGATACTTTTGATGACATGCGTAGGAACATGCATGCACCTCATCAGCTGTGACACGTGGAAGACGTCGTGCGCCCACTCCTACTATTGGGAGGGTAGGGAAAGACGGTAGGCAACCTCTCAATCTCTTGCATGATTCCCAAACGGCCCAAAGAAACTCAGGGGACTTCCCCGGCTGAACCTCTACTTTCCACGTCATGACCGAAATCATGGTTTGTCCCTAGAACATGGTCTTGTGATTCCCTCCTTCAGAATACACATCTGGTGAAACAACCAAGGATATCCGATCACACAAGATTTCATAGTCGGTGCATCACAACCGAGACTCTCTTACACGCTCAAGAAGTGGATGAGTCAACACCATCGACTGAAGAAAAGTTTCACCCTTCTGGTCCAATAGGGTCGACTTTAGAGAAGCTAACTACCATGAAACTTTATTCACCTGGCGAGTCTGGGACTTTCTGCTAAGGGAACCTGCTACAACACTGCCATTTTTTCAGAACCTAGACTACCTCAAATCATAGTCCTGCAGAAATTTCAACCAGCACCATCATATCGGGTTCAAGTCTCTCTGGGTGAGGACGCACCTGAGAAACTGCTGGTCTGAGCAAACCACAAAGTTCTCTCCCAGAAGATAGTGTCTCTGCATTCTCAGGGCAAAGACTACCACCACCAGCGCCACATAGTGAATCACTTAGTTCTGTTTATGGGGTGTCCATCACCTCGACCTGTACTTGATAATGGTATCAAGATTGATGTTGAGCACGCAAGGTAACAACGAACAGGTCAGGCGAGCAAACTCATCCAACCACCAGAGGCGAGACAGGGAAATCATGTGGAATACCCCACGTGTCTTTTCCCCTCTTGAAATGAGAGTAATCCCCAAAACAGGCACTCTGCCAAACCCACTAGTGGCACCTCAAGCAAAGGGAGGTCAAGTAGAAAATCCCCACTGGAAAATCCAGAACCTGCTCTGACACTCCACTGCACAACCCTGCCATGAATGAACATGTTAGAGGGACTCATCCACCACACCTCAATACTATCCGCTTTTGGTGGTACTGACTCTCCCTCATGGTTTTGATCGCATCCCAAAAACGTGTCTCAGTGGGGAAAGAACCCCTCTTTCCCGTGCATTCAAAGCTACGTCAGACAACACCAACACAGGGTTACACCGACGCCCTGCGTCACCCTTGGTAACTCCTTGAACAAGGAGTTAAACGAAAAGAGTACCTCGCGCAGCATCTAACAAGTTCTACTGAGAAAAGTAGAAAAATACGTAGAGTGTACCTCTTTCCAACTCATGCGATGTAGGATTTGTAGACATCCATATCACTCAGCCGCCCGCGGCCCCGTCCGTCGGCTCCCTAAGCCTGACATGGGCCGCCTAGTGGTGGTGGAAGGAACTCAAAATTTCGTCTTCCAACCATAGTTCTTCCTGCTCTTCTGCCAACACCGCCTCCCTGGGGACCACCCTGTCCTCACCTAGGATTTCTATGATTACGACATCGCCTCTGTCGTGGCGGTGCATCTACCAACTATCTGAAAAACTCAACACATTTGGTCGGGTAGTCACACGCCACATGACCTCGCACATTACAATCATAGAACTAGTCCTCCATGGGCTGTCTCGGTGCTCTACGATGTCCCCAACCATGTTCCTGAGTCTCATCAAGGGGAGACCTCCGACGTCGAGGCCCTTCTAATCGACGTCCCTCTGACAGAAATTTCTTTGTCACCAGTGTCTGCTCCAGCACCCTGAGATAGGTGAGGAGGCACAAGGGCACTACGCTGGCACGAATCTCCTCTATAGAGACCTCACTCAAACTTATGTGCTCGGAAGTTGCTGTCATGGACCACGTCCAAAGAGTACCGAGTATGGTCTGCAAACCTAGTCGCACACTTAGCCACTGCCATCACTTCCCACTGAAGCTCCAGTAGCTTCTGAAACCATATAAAGCGTAATTAGGAGGGGTAGTACTCCTCACGAAACAGCTGCTAGAAGTCATCCCACGAGAGTACTGACTCATCGTGCATCTGAGTAACCTTGGCTCTACTAACGCCAAACTACTTGGTGGAAAAAGAAAGAAAATACTGGTTTTCAAAGCCACCATCTAACCTTTCAGTGTCCAAACAAGCCTGAAGAGGCGAACCACTGACTCTAGCCAACCCTTCACTATCTGAGGGTAGGGCTCACCATGGAACCTCAGTGGTCTCTGACGTTGGAACTCACGTAGCGCGCCCAGCCTGCGCTCGTCATCGGCCTTCACTGTCGGTACTATCTGCTACTCCACAGGTGGAGGTGTTGCTGCATGTCCTCCTAGAGAAAGGGTAATTGTATGATGGACCCTAAACTGAGGCCTCATTACTCACAGAATCGTCATCATGAACCGAAGCTAGTATCATGGTTGGCTATCATCGCGGAGACATCATGAATCCGATCAAGGAGTACCACGGTCAAATGAGCATATATATAACAACAACGATGGGGATCTGACTCAAGAAGGACAGTCAAAGACTCAATCCTATATGATGCATGAATCAATGTTCCCTGAAATAAGTGCCTCAGCACACCGAGTCGAAAAACAGGTAATCAAGGTCCTCATGAATGGATACGTCGGCCGCCTCACCATCACTGGAATCCCTGGCCTAAGAGCTGCTCTCAAGACACGTTGACACTATTGCCCTAAATCCCAACCAATTCCTTTTTAGGGACATTCGAAAAACATCCCAAGGAAAGAACCACCTTTGATACCACTTTTTCACGACCCGACCCTACCATTATCGAGCCACAACTACCCCAAGCCCGCCTCCATAGGCCAGGGGCTGGCGACAAGTTCCAAAGGCGTAAAAATATCGGGGAGGCCTTTGCCTAAGTACCTGTACACACACACACAGCCCACTCAATGCAGAAGTGCAGAGTAAAAAGGAAATCAAAGTACCAAACAACTATAACCCAACCTCAGTCATGCATTAACTTCTAAAACATAACAATTAAAGTAATGAAAAGTAGATTGACCAATAAACTGAGCAGAAAAGGGAAAAAACATGCTCCCAACTAGAAAGGTGTCACAACCCGGCAACAGGTAAACGAAAGTAAACAGCTAGTGAGTCTCACACCTGAAAATCCTACTGAGTGTGGGAAAAGCACAAGCAGGGGTGAGTATAAAGATACTCAGTAGGATACCTCGAAAGCTCGAGGGAGAAATAAAGAGGTACTTAACGGTGAGCAGTAGGCAGAACAAAGAATAGTTTAAGAGTACAATAGAGAGAGTACAACTCAACCCAACAAAAGAAAGAAAGTAGACTCATCCAATCCAAGAGGAGATAAACACGGAAAGAATGTGGCATACCTCACGCATCTTCACCCCTCCTAAAATGAGAGTAACTGAACCCATGGAGTGGGAAAAAAGTAGGGTGTATATATATATATATACATTCTCAACAAGAAACCCAAATGTGTGTGTAAGGGGATCTCTATCTCCAAGCTCAGCCTAGGAAAAGTTTCCAACAGTTCTAAGGATATCCATCACTGATGCCCAAAGCCCTGCACGCCAAAGTTGTCTCATCGTTGAACCGTACAACCAAGGGTCCCGCTCCGATAATCATGGAGAAAAGTCACTGACTAGACACATAGAAAAGGTTGAGTCTGAAAGAAGTCTTTGGGTAACCCACTGCCCAGTCCCGTTGGAGGGTAAACCCCAATAGGTCATCGGGTAA
Organism: Viscum album; assembly: GCA_963277665.1. Classification (NCBI taxonomy): domain Eukaryota; kingdom Viridiplantae; phylum Streptophyta; class Magnoliopsida; order Santalales; family Viscaceae; genus Viscum; species Viscum album. Next base: position 470,424,896 of record OY728141.1, on the reverse strand, counting down.
CCCACAGCCCAGCCCAGCCGGAGAGTAAACCCTAAGGTCAATGGGTAACCCACTACCCAGTCTTGCTCGAGGGTAAACCCTAAGGTCAACGGGTAACCCACTGCCCAGCCCCGCTGGAGGGTAAACCCTAAGGTCAATGGGTAACCCACTGCCCAGACCCTCTAGAGGGTAAACCCTGATATGCCGGTGGGTAACCCACTGCCCAGCCCCACTAGAGGGTAAACCCGGAACTGGTCCGATAACTCCACACTGCCTGTACCATCTCTGGGTGTCACTAACATCGCTATTGTGCATTGGTTCGGAGTGCGTCAAAGGAACCTCCAACCAATGCCCTTTCATGTTTCCACATTTGATGAGATATCAAAAGAGTCTTTACACACGCAAATAGATTACACCATTGTACTCCTCACAGAAAAACATGCAAGATAGACTATTTACTCACTTGAAACGGACTCTCGACAAAAAAGTTTTTCAACACCTCTTTATGCCCATACAGCGTCTCATGGGGCCCACACCTCGGTCTCGAAAGAGGTTGGGTGAACTGCGCCATCGCAATGATCTCAGAAAAACATGCCAAAATGACTATTTATTCGCCCCGAACGGACGTCAGATGAAAAATTCGCAGTACGCTGCACACACCTTAAAAGATGACCTGTGGGGCCCATGCCTCAACTCCAGCTTCAATGCCTAAAAACACCCTGGTCAACTTTATCTCGATGTCAGGGTCACAATGCCACTGACGGCGCCTAAAATGGACTCCGGATGCAGAAGTTGCAACTCCCCGCGTTATGCAAACGGGGCCCTGTGGGGCCCACAACTCGACCCCGAAACACGTCACACAGATCTTACCATTGCATTCCTTTCAAATAACCATGATGTGTAGGCTATTCATTTTCCCTAAATGGACTTATGAAGCATACGTCGTAAAAATGCAGCAGACGTCTGAAAGCCGCCTCATGGGGCCCATGCCTCGGGCCCGAATTTAGGCGAGCAGATTGCGTCGTCGCAATCCCCTCAGAAGAACACTCAGAAATGAGTACTCAAACACCCCAAATGGATGTTAAGTAAAAATGTGGCATTTCACCCTAAAATGTGTGAACCAGGCCCTGTGGGTTCCGCACCTTGTCTCCAACCCGAACGCTTCGAAAAGCGTCTCAAAAATTCCACACAAGGACTGGGGTCACACTGCCGCTGACGACGTGTAAATCGGACATCCCAAATAGGAGTTAGGTCCGACGCAAGAATAATTAATTAATTAAATAATTGATTAATTATTCTCATTAAGTGTTTCATGTCGCCGAGCAATGAAACCAAACCGCAAAGGTTCTGAACCAACTTTGGAAGGACGGCCTCAACTCTAGGGCCACAGCGCCTCTGACGGCGCGTCAAACGGACGTCCGGCTCGCGAAGCACGTCCGTCGCAAGCTTTAATAATAATTTATTATTATTAACTTAAAGCGTTTCGGGCCACCCACCTTCGGGATCAGAACTCAAAAACTCTGAAACCCACTTTATAAATTTTGTCTTGCTAACATGGACCTGTGGCCATAGACGGCGCGTCAAACGAAAGCACCGTTTAAAAGATACGGCCCCTTGAACATAAGGGGCCTAGAATTGGGACGCTCCAGACTGGCCAGCCCGGTCCAGACCGTCGGCCCGTGGCCCAGCCGCGGGTCCGGCCCAGCTCGCTGCGGCCCGCTGGCCGTGGCCCGTATCACCTCCATCGGGCCACGTGGCCCGGTTTGTTTGAACAGACCGGCCAGGATGGCCGGTATTTCCGCGTGCGCCAAGGACCCACAGGAGGCGGGTCCTGTCTCTCCCCCCCCCCCCCCCGAGATCAGCCCCTCGGGGTCTCCTCCTGCCGGCTGAGCACGACAGACCCGCTGCCTGACTGGCTGGCGCTGCACCGCCCGGCGCCGCCTCTTCGTCCTTACGCCGGCTCCCCTGAAGCCGCCTCCCTCTACTCCTCCGTCGGCTCCCCTAAAGCCGTCGCGCTCTGATCCTCCGTCGGCTCCCCTGAAATCACCTCGTCCCGCTCCGAAGCCCAGACCGCCGCCCGGACCCTGCTCGATCGATGCCCACCGGAGCCCGCCGCTCCGCCTCCTCCCAGACTCGCCGACTCTGCCTTCCGGAACAACCAGCTCCTCTGATCCCTGCTACGCCATGCTGCAGTCGCCTCCGCCCGACCGTGCCTGATGTCGCTGCTCTGAAACGGGACCGCCACGCTCCATCGTGCCTTCGACTCGACCTCCGACCGTCACCCCTTGCCAAATCTGAACCTTCATCCGGTCCCCCCGACCACTCTGTTGGTCGGAAAAAGTATCCAAAACCGGTTTCAGAATCCTCGGGGCCGGATCTTCACAGCGCCGCCCCTCGCTCGTCGATCCGTCATAGTTTTGGTGCGTCCGAAATTTTGGATGAAGAATGCTCAAGAATAGGATTTAGAACGGGACTCAGACAATGGTCGTGTTCGTTTGTCCATCGTCCTAATTCTAAAATTTTAGAAGGCAAAAGGCCAATTTGATGAAAAGTCAAGAAATCGACGAAGGTGCAAAAATTAACCAAGAATCCTACCTAGAATCGGTTGTGCATCGTTGGCAGCATGTCCACGATTCTCCTACTTCGATCCGCCAAGGTTTCGGCGAAGGTCGCTCCTCGATTTGGTGAAGAACGGCGAAGAACGCCGAAGAAAAGTTGAGAGAGAGGGGAATAGAGAGAGAGAGAGAGAGAGAGACGGGAAAACCCCAACTCCAAACTCCTATTTTTCTATTTATAGAAAAATTCGCTTAACGCAGAATCTGAAACTGTCGTGCCCTCTCATTTTATATCGTGCCTAGGAAAAACGCCCCATTTCAAACTCAACAAAAGTCTCGTATTTATATTATGAGACTTCATTCGAAATTTATTTGAAAAGAACACCAGTGATAAAAAACACTAAGTCGTTATTTTAAAATGATGATTTTTCCCCTGGGTGACATCTCTCACAGCAGGCTTCCGCCCACAACTTTTACACCCTGCCTATGGTAAACGGAATTCTCTGGATGCAACCGTGCCCTTAGATTTCCTATCCGAGCTACCTTTTAGGAGAAAACACAACCCTGCCACGTGCATAGTATAAAAACACTTAATATTTTTGTATAATTTATTCCAAGCACACCAGGCCTCGGAATTGCACGTCGTCTCAGATTCTAGATATGGAAATATATGTAGACATATTCCAAAGTCTTGCTGGGAAAAAAACAGGTCTCTACATAATTCCCTCCTTCAATCTTTTCGTCCCCGAAAAGAAAAACTAGGAAAAACAACTCGGGATATAGAGCTCACACCTAGCTCTCCCGCTCCCAAGAAAACTTGCACAACACCATGCTGGCACAACACACAAACCAAAGGGATGGTTCATACTCATAAGGTATGCTACTTTTGATGACATGTGTAGGAACATGCACGCACCTCATCAGCTGCGACACGTGGAAGACGTCGTGCGCCCACTCCTACTATTAGGAGGGTAGGGCAAGACGGTAGGCAACCTCTCAATCTCTTGCATGATTCCCGAACGGCCCAAAAAAACTCAAGGGACTTCCTTAGCTGAAACTCTACTTTCCACGTCATGACCAAAATCACAGTTTGTCCCTAGAACATGGTTTCGTGGTTCCCTTCTTCAAAATACACATCTGGTGAAACACCCAAGGATATCCGGTCAAACAAGTTTTCATAGTCGGTGCATCACAACTGAGACTCTCTTACATGCTCAAGAAGTGGATGATTCAACACCATAGACTGAAGAAAATTTTCACCCTCCTGGTCCAACAGGGTTGACTGCAGGAAAGCTAACTACAATGAAACTTCCCACACCTAATGAGTCTGGGACTTTCTGCTAAGGGAACCTGCTACAACACTTACATTTTTCTGGAACATAGACTACCTCAAATCATAGTCCTACAGAAATTTCAACCAGCACCGTCGTCTCGGTTTCAAGTCTCTCTGGGTGAGGACGCACCTGAGAAACTGGTGGTCTGAGCAAACCACAAAGCACTCTCCCAGAAGATAGCATCTTTGTATTCTCAGGGCAAATACCGCCACCACCAGCACCACATATTGAATTGCGTAGTTTTGTTTATGGGGTGTCCATCACCTCAACCTGTACTTGATAACGGTATCAAGATTAACGTTGAGAATGCAAGGTAACAATGAACAGGGTAGGCAAGAAAACTCATCCAACCTCCAAAGGCTAGACACGGAAATCACGTGGCATACCACACGTGTCTTTTCCCCTCTTGGAAGAAGAGTAATCCCCAAAATAGGAACTCTTCCAAACCCACTAGTGGCACCTCGAGCAAACGGAGGTCAAGAAGAAAAGCCCCACTGGAAAATCCAAAACCTACTTTGACACTCCACCGCACAACCCTACCATGAATGCACATGTCCTAGGGACTCATCCACCACACCTCAATACTATCCGCTTTTGGTGGTACTGACTCTCCCTCACGATTTTGATTGCATACCAAAAATGTGTCTCAGTGGGGAAAGAACCCCTCTTTCCCATGCATTCAAAGCTACGTCGGACAACACTAACACAGGGTTACACTGACGCCCTGTGTCACCCTCAGTAACTCCTAGAACAAGGAGTTAGACAAAAAGAGTACCTCACGCAGCGTCTAACAAGTTTTATTGAGAAAAGTATAAAAAGACGCAGAGTGTACCTATTATCATCTCATGCGATGCAGGATTTGTAGACATTCATAGCACTCAGCCGCCCGCGGCCCCATCCGTCAACTCCCTGAGCCTGACATGGGCTGCCTAGTGGTGGTGGAAAGACCTTGAAACATCATCTTCCAACCACAGTTCTTCCTGCTCTTCTGTCAACACCACCTCCCTGGGGACCACCTTGTCCTCACCTGGGAGTTCTCTGATTACGACGCTGCCTCTGTCATGGCGGTGCATCTACCAAATATCTGAAAAACTCATCACATTTGTTCAGGTAGTCACACACCACGTGACCTCTCACATCACAATCATAGAACTAGTCCTCCCTAGGTTGTATCGGTGCTCTATGATGTCCCCAACCATGTGCCTAAGTCTCATCAAGGGGAGACCTCCGACGTCGAGGCCCTACCAATCGACATCCCTATGACAGAAATTTCTCTATCACCAGTGTCTACTCGGCACCCCGAGATAGGTGAGGAGGCACAAGGTCACAACGCTGGCATGAATCTCCTCTATAGAGACCTCGCTCAAACTTTTGTGCTCGGAAGTTGCCGTCATGGACCACATCCAAAGAGTACCAAGTAAGGTCTGTGAACCTAGTCTCACACTCATCCACTATCATCACTCCCTGCTGAAGCTCCAGAAGCTCCTAAAACCATATAAATCATAAGTAGGAGGGGTAGTACTCCTCACTAAACAGCTTCTAGAAGTCATCCCATGAGAGTACTGACTCATAGTGCATCTGAGTAACCTTGTCTCTACTAACGCCAAACTGCTTGGTGGAAAAATAAAGAAAAGACTGGCTGTCAAAGCCACCATCTAACTTGTCAGTGTCTGAACAAGTCTGAAGAGGTGAACCACTGACTCTTCCAACCCTTCACTGTCTGAGGGTAGGGCTCACCGTGGAACCTCAGCGGTCTCTGACGTTGGAACTCACATAGCGCGCTCAGCCTGCGATCATCATCGGCCTTCACTGCCAATACTATCTACTACTCCATAGGTGGAGGTACTGCTTCCTGTCTTCCTGGAGAAAGGGTAATTGCATGATGGACCCTAAACTGAGGCCTCATTTCTCACGGAATCATCATCATGAACCGGAGCTAGTATCCCGGCTGGCTATCATCACGGAGACATCCTAAATCTGATCAAGGAGTACTGCGGTCAAATTAGCATATATATAACAAAAACGATGGGGACCTGACTCAAGAAGGACAGTCAAAGACTCAATCCTATATGATGCATGAATCAATGTTCCCTGCAATAAGTGTCTCAACACATCGAGTCGACAAATGGGTAATCAAGGTCCTTGTGAATGGATACGTCGGCCGTCGCACCATCAATGAACTCCCTGGCCTGAGAGCCACTCTCGAGACACATTGACACTATTGCCCTAAATCCTAACCAATTTCTTTTTAGGGACATCAAAACAACACCCCAAGGAACAAACCACCTTTGATACCACTTTGTCACGACCCGACCCTACCGGTTTCAAGCCGCAACTACCCCAAGCCCGCCTCCATAGGCCAGGGGCTGGCGACAAGCGCCAAAGGCGTAAAAATCTCGGGGAGGCCTTTGCCTAAGTACCTGTACACACACACACATCCCACTCAATGTAGAAGTGCAGAGTAAAAAAGGAAACCAAAGTACCAAACAACTATAACCCAACCTCATTCATGCATTAACTTCTAAAACAGAACAAGTAAAGTGCTGAAAAGTAGACTAACTAGTAAACTGAGCAGAAAAGGGAAAAAAACACGTGCCCACCTAGAAAGGTGCCACAACCCAGCAACAGGTAAACAAAAGTAAATAGCTGGTGAGTCTCACACCTGAAAATCCGACTATGACCACTGAACGTAGCCCAAGCTCATGTGTCATCTACGCTCCTCCGTAGTCTCGATCGACCTGTCTGTCGTCTGCAAGGGCACACCGAGTGCGGCCAAAGCCCAAGTAGGGGTGATTATAAAGATACTCAGTAGGATGCCCTGAAAGCTCGAGGGAGAAACAAGGGGTACTAAAACGGTGAGCAGTAGACAGAACAAAGAACAGTGTAAGAGTACAATAGAGAGAGTGCAGCTCAACCCAACAAAAGAAAGAAAGTAGACTCGTCCAATACAAGAGGAGCTAGACACGAAAAGCACGTGGCATACCACACGCGTCTTTTCCCCTCCTGGAAGGAGAGTAATCGAACCCATGGAGTGGGAACAAAAGTAGGGTGTATATATATATATACATGCTCAACAAGAAACCCAAACGAGTGTGTAAGGGGATCTCTATCTCCAAGTTCAACCAGGAAAATTTTCCAACAGTTCTAAGGATATCCATCACTGATGCCCAAAAGCCCCACATGCCAAAGCTGTCTCATCTTTGAACCGTACAACCAAGGGTCCCACTCCGACAATCATGGAGAAAAGTCACTGACTAGCCACATAGAAAAGGATGAGTCTGAAAGAAGTCATTGGGTAACCAACTGCCCAGCCCCGCTGGAGGGTAAACCCCAAGAGGTCGTCGGGTAACCCACTGCTCAGCCCAGTCTAAGATTAAACCCTAAGGTCAACGGGTAACCCACTACCTAGTTCCGCTAGAGGGTAAACCCTAAGGTCAACGGGTAACCCACTACCCAGCCCCGCTAGAGGGTAAACCCTAAGGTCAATGGGTAACCCACTGCCCAGACCCACTGGAGGGTAAGCCCTGATACGCCGGTGGGTAACCCACTTCCCAGCCCCACTGGAGTGTAAACCCGGAACTGGTTTGATAACTCCGCACTGCCCGTACCATCTCTGGGTGTCACTAACATCGCTACAGTGCATTGGTTCAGAGTGCATAAAAGTAACCTTCGACCAACTCCCTTTCATGTTTCCACATTTGATGAGATCTCAATAGAGGCTTCGCACACCCAAACAGATTACACCATTGTACTCCTCGCAGAAAAACACGCGAGATATACTATTTACTCACTTGAAACGGACTCCCAACAAAAAATTTATTCAACACTGCTTTATGCCCATACGGTGTCTCGTGGGGCCCACACCTCAGTCCCGAAAGAGGTCGGGCGAACTGCGCCATCGCGATGCTCTCGGAAAAACATGCCAAAATGACTATTTATTCGCCACGAACAAACGTCAGATGAAAAAGTCGTAGTACGCTGCACACACCATAAAAGACGGCCCGTGGGGCCCACGCCTCAACTCCAGCTTCAACACCTGAAACCACCCTGGTCAACTTTGTCTCAATGTCAGGGTCACAACGCCACTCATAGCACCTAAAACAGACTCTGGATGCAGAAGCTGCAACTCCCCGCGTTATGCAAACGGGGCCTTGTGGGGCCCAAACCTCGACCTCGAAACACGTCATGCAGATCGTACCATTGCGTTCCTGGAAGATAACCATGAGGCATAGGCTATTCATTTTCCCTAAACGGACTTATGAAGCATAAGTCGTAAAAACGCAGTATACGTCTGAAAGTCGCCTCATGGGGCCCACGCCTCGGGCCTGAATTTAGGCGAGCGGATTGCGCCGTCGCAATCCCCTCGGAAGAACACTCATAAATGAGTACTCAAACACCCCAAATAGATGTCGGGTGAAAAAGTGGTGTTTCACCATAAAATGAGTGAACCAGGACCTGTGGGGCCTGCACTTTGTCTCCAACCCGAACGCTTCAAAAAGCATCTCAAAAAGTCCGCACAAGTACTGGGGTCACGCTGCCGCTGACGGCGCATAAATCGGACATCCCAAATAGGAGTTAGGTCCGATGTAAGAATAATTAATTAATTGATTAATTAATTAATTATTTGCATTAAGTGTTTCATGTCGCTGAGCAATGAAACTAAACCGCAAAGGTTCCGAACCAACTTTGAAAGGACTGTCTCAACTCTAGGGTCACAGCGCCTCTGACGATGCGTCAAACGGACGTTCGGCTCGCGAAGCACGTCCGTCGCAAGCTTTAATATTAATTTATTATTATTAACTTAAAGAGTTTTGGGTCACCCACCTTCAGGATCAGAACTCAAAAACCCCAAAACCCACTTCAAAAAGTCTATCTCGCTAACACAGACTTGTGGCCATAGACGGTGCGTCAAACAGACGCGCTGTTTAAAAGATACAGCCCCTTGAACACAAGGGACCCCGAATTGGACCGGTCCAGACCACCGGCCCACGGCCCAGCCGCTGGTCCTGCCCAACTCGCCGCGGCCCGCACCACCTCCACTAGGCCACGTGGCCCAGTTTGTTTGAACAAACCGGCTAGGATGGCCGGTCTTTCCGCGTGCGCCAAGGACCCACAGGAGGCGGGTCCTATCTCTTCCGCCCACCGAGGTCAGCGCCTCGAGGTCTCCTCTTGTCGGCTGAGCGCGACAGGCTCACCACCTGACTATTCGGCGCTGCACTGCCCGGCGCCGCCTCTCCTCCCTTCCTCCGGCTCCCCTGAATCCATCACGCTCCGCTCCTCCACCGGCTCCCCTGAAGCCTTCGTGCTCCACTCCTCCGCCGGCTCCCCTGAAACCACCTCGTCCCGCTCCGATGCACCGACCGCCACCCAGACCCTACTCAACCGACACCCACCGGAGCCTGCAGCTCTACCTCCTTCTGGACTCACCGATGCCACCTAGTGGGATAGCCAGCTCCTCTGATCCCTGCTATGCTACGCCGCAGCCGCCTCCGCCCGGCCACGCCCGACGCCGCTGCTCCGAAACGGGACCGTCGCGCTCTGCCGCGCCTCCGGCTCGACCTCCGACCGCCACCCCTTGCTAGATTCAGACCTTCAGCCTATCCCCCTGACCACTTCGGTGGTTGGAAAAAGTATCCCAAACCGGTTTCAGAATCCTCGGGGCCGAATCTTCACAGCACCGCCCCTTGCTCTTCGATCCGTCACGGTTTTGGCGCGTCTGAAATTTTGGATGAAGAACGCTCAAGAACGGGATTTAGAATGGGGCTTGGACGATGGTCATGTTCGTTTGTCCATCGTCCTAATTCTAAAATTTTAGAACGCAAAAGACCAATTTGATGAAAAGTCAAGAAATCGATGAAGGTGTGAAAATTAACCAAGAATCCTACCTCGAATCGGTTGTGTGTCGTTGGCGGCATGTCCGCGATGCTCCTGCTTCGATCCGACAAGGTTCCAGTGGAGGTCGCTCCTCGATTCGGTGAAGAATGGTGAATAATGATGTAGAATAGTTGAGAGAGAGGGGAATAGAGAGAGAGAGCAAGAGAGAGGATAGAGAAGGGAAAACCCCAACTCCAAACTCCTATTTATCTATTTATAGAAAAATCCGCTTAGCATGGAATCTGAAACTGTCGTGCCCTCTCATTTTATATCGCGCCTAGGAAAAACACCCCATTTCGAACTCAAAAAAATTCTCAGATTTTCATTCTGAGACTTCGTTTGAAAGTTATTTGAAAAGAACGCCAATGATAAAAATCACTAAGTCATTATTTTAAAATGACGATTTTTCCCCTGGGTGGCATCTCTCACAGCAGGCCCGCGCCCGCAACTTTTACACCCCGCCTAGGGTAAACGGCATGCTCTGAATGCAATTGTGCCCTCGTATTTCTGATCCGAGCTAACATTTAGAAGAAAACACAACCCCACCACGTTCATAGTATAAAAACACTTAATATTTTTGTATAATTTATTTCAGGCACACCAGGCCTTGGAATTGCACGTCGTCTCATCTCCTAGCTCTAGAAATATATGTAGAAATATTCCAAAGTCTTACAGGGCAAAAACCAGGTCTCTACATTATTATTAAATTATGAAATTCCTTAAATTAATTACCTAGACCTTGTTTAAATGTGCTATAAACCCCTTGTACATGGTTTGAGATTGATGGCCTCAACCCGAATCACCATGTAAGGTTAGTTAAACTAATTATCCTTAGAATCAATGATTTTCTATTTGATTAAACCACCCCTTAGGGTGTTTTTTTGATGTTCATGTTTATACTTCTCTACTCATGTTTTGAATTTCCTTTTTAGGTTTTATGACTAACCTTGATGAAATAAATGATTAAATTGACTTAAATGAATGGTATGATGATCATGCCTCTGTTTTCTAATAAAAACACCTTTGAGGTGTGTTTTTTATCTAATTAAAGGGGGTAATTTAATGAGAATACTCACGTGATTTTTGGCATGTTCATGTACATGGAATTTATAATTATTAATAAAAAAACCAAATTGTGTGATTGGGTTAAATGAAGAGAAAAAGGAAAGACCATCTCACTTACCCCTTCTTGGAACTTATGATTGAAATGATAAAAATTATTTGCTTGAACTATAAATGGGAATGGTGTCCCTTATATTATGATTCATGGGTATTTCACCCTAGGCATGGAGTCCCTAGTAAACTATGATCGATGTGTATGGAACTTTGGGCATGGCATCCCTTATATTTTGATCGATGGGTAAAACACCTTGGGCATGAAATCCCTTATCTAATATGCGATCCTCTCATGTGGATGCATTGGTACTAAACCTCAGGTCCACATAGTTGTATGTATATCTTTTCATATTATTATATTGTGTATTCATATATATACATGATGGAAGGTGTGCAAAGACATTCCAGCTTAGGCTTAAGCAAGTATGGTCGGCCAAGTGTCTTCAAGGAACCTGAGGCTGAAATGTTTTATTTATTGTTTACTGCTTCATTTTGATATACCTACACACTACTTATTTTATATTCACATACTGGATATTTTTATAAACCATTAGTGGTGGCCTACTGAGTATATATCATACCCTATTTAGGCAACTATTGGTACCTGAACAGACCTCATTATTGTAGGTTCGGGATCATGGGTTGTTCTTTGTTTTGTTTTCATTATGTACTAGAACTGGACATGGGAGTTTGGGTGTAGTAGCTAAACACATACTAGGTCTGCCTCCTGAGGATGGAGTAATTTATTTATTTATTTCCTTCTTCAACATAATCTTGTTGTATGTGTATCTTTTTTATATTTCTTACTACTTATATATTTCAATGTGTCCATGCATGTTTATTTATCCTTTTATTATTTATTGTCAATTATTTTATTTTTCAGTGCCTTATTTTGTTTTTTCTACCAATACTTTTATATAGTGATTTAGAGGTTATAGTATACCCATTATACCACCTTTAGACCCTCAATTCTAGTTGGTATCCTATGGATTACGGGAAGGTGTGCTTGAGGTCTATAGGAAAACCGCCTCGAGGCACCATTCAAAGTGGATTCTAGATCAGATAATTAAAAGTGGAATCATAGGTGTTTCTTTTACTTTTGTCTTACTATTTTTGGGATTGTAGATAGGAGACTAGGAATGTGTCAGCACTTTCTAAATAGATCGTATCCAGTTCTGACCAACCCAAGCATGGGGGGAGATAAATTTTCCAGGGATGGGACTATTGATCATGATGTTAGATATTATAGTTGATTGTTGTTTTACCTTGGGTGATTGTTGTACCTTCACTTGTTACTGATTTATGAGACTTTACCCTTAGACCTCTATGGAAAAGAAGTTTCATTGCATGCATCATTATAGTCATGTCGAGATTCACATGTCATGCATATTCCATGGCATGTAAACTTCACTATATATTTTCTTGATACATGATGATTTGTACACCATACTTGTGTGATTGTTTAGCATGCTTTCCAGTATAACATGCTTCTATGGTTTCTTTCTTATGTAGTGGATTTCCATTATTATTTCAATGTTTTCTATATTTATCACTTGTGATAGCATGTCGTGTTATAATTCTGATATGTGGTTGGTTAAATAAAATTCCAGCATCAACCTAAAGGATGTTTTCCCATATAGATTAATTATGGAATTCTATTTAACTAACTAATTTCAATATGTTTGATTCATGTACCATTGGTCACATGGGATGAAACATTAATGTTTATAGTTAATGGGTGCTAATTTTTCAATTTATAGTATATGGGTGCTCTATAAATTGGAAATGGTAACCCATGTAGTCGAACCATCTCATATATAATTTTTATATTCTGAAATAAAATGTAGTATTCTAGTTGCAATTAAATGGGAACCAATGGTCCAATTTATAAATTGTATGGGACTTTATAAATTGGATAATGGTGACCCATTTAATTGAACCATCATATATGGATGGTTATATTCTGAGACCATAGATAAAAACCTAGATGCAATTACATGAATGCCAATTATAACTTATAAAGGTGTGTGCCTTTATAAATTGGGAGTGGTAAATCATCTAACTGAACCCTTATGTGATAAATTAGAATTTTATATAAAATGGATTCCTTTATATAGTGTTGTACCTCTACTATTTGGGCATGATGACCTGTATGACTAAAATTCCAAATGCACAAATGGACCCGAGTAGGTTAGTTGGGGCATGTTGCTTATGAGATAAAATAGACTCAACCCAAGTAGGTTGGTCTTGGCATGATATTCTTATGAGATAAACCCACTAAGGGTGAAATTAATCTTTAATAAAATAGTTACTTTTTGGTTACATTTTGATGGACCCTGGTTGACATGATGGGACTGTCATAGGTGGACCTTATCTTATTATGCTTTGGTGCTTAACCCCATGGGGGTATACACATGTTGTATGGGATGGTTATTTAAAGTGTCTAAAGCTTCTTATATAATGTTACATATAAACATATAGTAGAATATTACTTGATCAGTCCCATTTTTAATTTATAAGAGACCTTTTATCTACTTTTCAGCTTTACTATTATTAAGCGTTAGTTAATAAAAATTACAATTACAACCTAAAAAGTGTTTTCTTATATAGCTTACAATTGACATTTTCTTTAACCGGTCCAGTTGTGAAAAACTCATGAGTTAAATAAATGTTTAAAAGGTAGTTATAAGATAATTTTCCTATAATGTTACATGGTTCAAACTAAATTAAGTGCTTAGTACAGTTTTCCTTGACAACTAGTACTTAATATCCATGATATATGAACTATTTTAAATGTTAAAATGAATGAGAATCATTTAAATGCCTTAAAGTTGAATCTTTTAGGGTTTTTTATGGTAATAACCCTCGTTTATGGGTTCATCTTAAATGTTTCCTTGAGACTTTCCTTGAACTAGAATGTGAGCATTTTTTCATGGAACTCTAATGACTTCTTCCTAGGTTGTGTTTGACCTAGAGGTTAGGCGGTAAGGTCTAGTAATCTTTTCAGGTGTGATCCTATTTTAGGGTTGATACCTTATGTAAGTAAGGGGTTATCCCAATTATTGTAGATCTATATGACCTTAAAGCATTGATAAATGATTGATTTTAGTTTTTTGATGTGACGTTCCATTCAGGTACTGGTTGTCTTGAGTATGACTCTAGAAAAAGAAATGACACCCCTAGGTAAATAAGTGGTTATCTAGTAAGTTGAACCTCAAGGGAGTATTACTGAATATGAATACCTGATGATTGTTATCTCTTTATCCTCTATATTATCATTTTAACCTTTCAATGAGCACTCCCATATTCGGATTCTTTGAGATGATTAGATCATTGTATCCCATTGCTTGGAAAGTGATATTGTAGGCCATGTTGATAGGTGTTGATCCTCATAGGTTGATGATTCTCTACCTACTTCAGTTTTACCTCTTCCAAAGAGAGTTGATAAGCATGTTAGATGTTGTGTAACTGATGCCCATAAATGGGATGTGGTTATCGTTCTAGAGACCTTAGGGAAAGGTGGATGTATTGAGATGCCCTCACTTTGACTTAGACCCTAGTAGGTCAATGATGTTGTTCTGTTAAGGATAACTGGTGGAAGAGGTTGGACTGAGACTACATTTTTATTTTACGGTAAGCTTTATTTTACACTTTTTTATAGATTGATGCACAGTAGGTGCTAAAGTCTTATTATTTAGGTAGGGTTGTGCATTTGATTTTTGAAAGAACCCTAAGTGCTTGTTTGTTGAAATTGGATTTAATGGCCAAGAATTTTTGGGTTCCTGGTCTAGTTGATTAGTAGTGGTGCGGTTAACACTATAGTTCCTGAAATGACATTGTGGGGTAGGAGACCATTCGATAAATCATGGCACATGTGGGATGTATGATTTTGAAGGGGAGTTTCAAGGAAACTCCTGATGTATTCAAATATTGATGTTCTGTGTTGAATAATTAGTTTGAACCTATTGATAAATGACTCATGGTTGCATGATTTGGGTCTCAAACTTGGTGTTACAGGATATATATCCTTTTTGTGTGATAAGTAGTTCACACCGGTTGTGTGTGGTAACTATTTGAAATTGAACGTCAATGTGTGGAAAGGTGTGATCCAAGGACCAATGGTTTCAATAATGTGATGGTTCTGGGCATGGTGAACTGAAGTTTTTGGGTAAATTAAATGAAGTTATCTATGAGAAGGGGTAATTTGGAAAATCAATCGAGTGACCTAAGATGGTTGACTCATGATTGAACCTTGACACAGATGATTAGGAGACATGGTTTTAAGAGTAATTAAAGTATTGTTTGTATTTTTTTAAGAGTTTTTGGATCAGGAGGATCAATGCATGTTTATCGATAAAAATTTCAGTGTACTCTTAGTCTAGAGGTGATCATACCCCTTATCTTGACATCGTCCTGAGTACACTGAGATAGCATTGACTTACGCCAAACTAAATATCTAAATATCCTTTGTGGTTTGATGAAGAGTCTCTCTAAGAGTTATGCTTGAGGAGTGGTTTAGTATAATCCATGTGGTGTGTAGTACAACAGTGGCCCTTTTGAGGGTGGAAACCCTCATTATGATTCAAATTCGGCATTCTCCAAGAGAACTGTTATCGGGAAGCGGGAATGTGTCATGGATGACATTTATGCTAGCGCTTGGGATGAGTGGTTTCTTATCCATGACAGTCGTTATATTTGGGCATGAGAAGTGGTAATCAAGATCTATTTTCATTATAGTAATGATAAGGATGCTCCTAAGGTGGGGAGTAGGATGTCAGTTACAAATAGGGGACCCTCGTGTGAGAAGGTTCATGGAATCTTTAGGCGTCCATTCAAGAAATCATATTCCATTAATTAAATGGAACAATGTATGGCTGGAATCCTCAGTAAATTCAAGTTACAAGTTCAATTATGATTTTTATGGATTCCAGATGTGGGTGTTAAGATTGAAGTACCTTATGACAACCCATGGATGCTAGATCAGAATAGTGTCGATGTTGGTGTTATAGCACAACAATAGTCTTGAGTGAGAGATAATTCAATCAGAGACATAATTAGAAGTTGGGTACAAGATTTAGTGCGTGTGATCAGAACAATATCATTACACCTTGGGATAAAGGCTTTCGAGTTTGGTTTTAAATGACACGTTGGCTGTTAAAGCCGAGCGTTTTTGGGAATTGTCAGTCAGAGGCGGTCTGACCTGAGTTATCTCAAATAGATGGATGTGTTCGATGATAAATTTCATTGGGAATGCCCTCATAATGAGACAAGTGAAACGTAAATATTTGTACAGGGGGTTTTAAGGAAAATCTAGCTTGTCCAGTTAAAGAATGGTCGATTGGGATTCGACCGTTTTGATCTAATAGAGGACCATAAATAGTGTCCTCATATGTGATTGGATGTTGCAAGTTTAGGATCGTTCTAAGCATCATTAAAATTCTATGGGAATGTTTTAATAGAAAATTCTGGTGGTGGAAGTATCGTGACTTAGAATTGACCGTGATGAATCTAGAACCTATGGTGGGGAGCAGCATAGGTCGTATGATAAAATAGAAGATGATGTGAACATGTCTCAGGTTAAAGGGGCTTGGGTAAGAACTATATTGATGTTTTAGTTTGGGATAAGAGCATTGGATCGGGTTTAAAGGTTCAAGTATTGAATGGTTAAAGTAGTTCTTGAAGGCATGTTGGGCATTTAGAAACACAACGTGGCTGCTTGAACGGAAATTATCAACCCGAGTAGGTCAAATGATCTTTTTGTTGTTCCCCAAGGCATCTCGAGGATGAGAAGTTCTAAGGTGGTGAGATTATAAGGTCCTGTGTTTTTGGACCGAGATGAATGTTCTAAAGGAATTCAGATTTCCATTTGGTTGATGGTCTAAATCTTAAATTTAGATTCAAAATGTAAATTTGGGCATTGGAACACTTAAAGGTGTTGTGTAGTCCTATAAGGGTGTCATGTGGTTTGTTAAACCATTAAAGGTGGGGTGCATGGTCATGTGAGAGCTATGTAATAAATTGCAGAAATAGGCGCACGATTTATTAATGGTTGGCCAAACTGTGAACCTCATTTAATGGGGTAAAATGACTATTTTACCTCTGATCCTTAAAGGGTTTTCACCCCATTTCTCCTCCCATTTTGGCTAGCAGCCTCTCCCACAATCACCTCCTCCTCCTTCTCTTCCCATGGTGTTTTCTCCCTCAATATTGGTCTGATTCAAGCATTGTTGGGTGTATTAGAAGATTATCAGTAAGTCTAAGACTCCTCATCCTTCCTTTCCTCATTTATCTCACCTTCTTTGGCGTTATCTTCATGCGATCTAACTTTACCTATTTTCAATTCATTTGTCTAATCTTATAATTTCTATCATTTTGGCTCGAATCAAGGCTTCGTACTGGATGAGGGGACCATCTTAATCATGAGTTAAATGATCTATATGATTTTCCCTCAAATTTTTATCATTTATAAAGTATTTTTATTGTGCCTCACACTGGACTGTTCCATGAATTTCCCCTAAATTATGAAACACATTAAATTAATTACATAGGCCTTGTTTAGATGTTCTATGACACCCTTGTACATGGTTGTAGGTTGATAACCTCAAAATGAACCACCTCGTAAGGTGAGTTCAATTAATTTCCCTGAGAATCAATGATTTCCTATTTGATTAAATGATCCCTTAGGGTGTGTTGTTTGATGCATATGTTTATAATACTCTATTCATGTTTTGAATCACCTTATTAGGTTTGATGGCTGGACTTCATGGAAGAAATGATTAAATTGACTTAAATGAATGGTATAGTGATCATTCCTCTGTTTTCTAATAAAACTGCCATTGGGGTGTATTATTTTATCTAATTAAATGTGGAAATTTAATGAGAATACCCAAGTGATTTGTGGCATGTTCGTGTACATGGACTTTTTCATTATTAATAAACAAACCAAATTGTGTAATTGGATTAAATGAAGAGTGAAAGGTAAGACCATCTCACTTACCCCTTCTTGGTACTCATGATTGAAATGATAAAAATTATTTTATTGAAATATAAATGGGTATGGAATCCCTTATATTATGATCGATGGGTGTGGAACCCTATTCATGGAATCCCTTATATTGTGATTGATGGGTATGACACCCTAGGCATGATGTACCTTATCTGATATGTGATCCTCTTATGTGGATTCCTTGGTACTAAACCTCAAGTCCACGCCAGTGCATCTATATTTGTTCATATCATTGTCTTATGTATGCATACATATATATATGATGGAAGGTGTGAAAAGATATTCTAGATTAGGTTGAAGCAGGAATGGTTGGCCAGGTGTCTTCGAGGAACTTAAGCCTAACATGTTTTTATTTATTGTTTACTGCTTCAGTTTGATATACCCTCACATAGCTTATTTTATATTAACAGGCTAGATAACTTTAGACATAATTAGTGGTGGCCTACTGAGTATATCTCACACCCTGTTCGGTCCATCGTTGGTACCCGAACAGACCTCATGGTTGCAGGTTCAGGATCATGGGTTGTGTTGTATGCTATTTTCATTATGGAATAGGACAAGACATGGGAGTTTTGGTGTAGTGGTTGAGCATGTACTACTCGGGATGCCTCCTAGGGATGGAGTCTTTTATTTATTTATTTCCTTATTTAGTATAGTCCTATTGTATGTGCATCTTCTATTATATTTTTTACTATCTGTATATTGCATCATGTCCATGCATGGTTATTTATCCTTTTATTATTTATTTTCAGTTATTTTATTTTTCGCTTCCTTCTCTTATTTTTTCTTCCACTATTTTTATATACCGATCCAGAAGGTATAGTATCCCCATTGTACCACCTTTATACCATCACTGCTAGTCAAATGCATCTGGCGTATGTGGAGGCACGCTTGAAGCCTAGTGGCCAACTGGCTCAGAGCACCATTCTAAGTGACTTCTGGGTCAGGGTGTTACATCCTCTCTATAATTCCTCCTTTCAGCAAACACACTTTCATGAAAGTTGAGTGCCCAATGACCCTCTACCCATCCAAAATTGATTCATCTGCACCCTGATATTCCGTGTGACCAATATCATCAACCCTAGTGTCTGGTCCCTTTGCTTCAAGCATGGCCTCCACTATTAACTTGCCTCTTTATTTTAAGAATTGGCGCCCTAATGCCTCTTTATCCTAATCATATGAACACTAATGTTGAGACCCCCATTTTCCACTTCACCATGGAAATATTTATGCCTTGCACCACCGAGAGTCATCTGAGAAGTATACACATAAGACTTAAAGGTGTAATCATCAAGGGAAATAGATTTCTTTTCCCTTTGGTGAGGGATAGTGTTGGATCCTTCTCTCCTAGCTAGAAATGTTCTCCCATGGTGTAGGTCCTGATGACGTCTGAGATGCATGATGTAAAACTACATAGCTCAGCATATTTTTCATACGGCGTTAAACTACATGAAAACGACCTCAAAACATGGCATAAAATTATAGTTGTACCCTTTACAAAGAACACAGGATGTCCCATGTATGAATGGAATGAGATGACCCCGCACATCATACCTTATACGATGAACACAAGATTCCCTATGTACGATCATCATGGTATGAAACCTCCTTCACCACCATGGGATGATTCACCTATGATGAGAATCCCACATGCATAAGCCCCACACCTTCATGGGATAAAACCCCAACACTAGGGATGAAACACCAACACTAGGTCAACCCATATGCATAATCCCCACATCATCATGGGATGAAACTCCACACCTGGGATGAAACACCAAAACACCAGGGAAACCTCCATGTGTATGCTTCACACTATCCCTTATTGTCGATCTTTCCATGATCTGAGTGTCCTTACCGCATGACATTAAATTGAATGGACCGGTCCTGTCACATGACCTTAAACTTTGGCATCGAACTATGTGGGTTTTGATCCCTATATATTAATAGAGTGCATAGGATTCCTCCTTGAGGTTCAATCCCAACATACAGAAAACCCAGGGACACCTCCAAGAGGTTCAATTCCAATACCCCAACATTCTCACCAAATCTTCATGTCTTCCTATCAAAAGATGGCAACTCCAAAATGTGATCATCTTCCCCATGGGAACACACCGAAATCCACCAATTTATCCCTAAAAGTGGTTAAACCTTTGACCAACCTATCCCACACAATACATTAAACTTTTGACCTATATTTCCCCACAATACATTAAACTTGTGACATACCTTCCCTCACAAGACATTAAACTAGTGACCTACCTGTCCCCCCAAGACCTTAAACCTATGACGTACCTTTCCCTACAAGATGTTAAACCTGTGACCTACTTGTCCCCTTAAGTAATTAAACCTATGAACAACCTATTTTCACAATACATTAAACTCATGAAATATCTATCCCCACAAGATGTTAAACCTGTGACCTAATCTAGAATATTTATCCCATACAATAAATATGGGATGTCTGGGGTAAAAAATCCTTAGAAGTCTTATTCCCCTCTGGTGATAATTATCTTGTGGCTGACACTGGATTCATTGGGTTTCGTGCCTGAGATGTCTCATATTAGAGATGTCCTCGACTCCAAAAGAGGAAGACTCTATAGGTTCCCAACACATAGAACATCCAAGAATGCTTAGACATGCCCAACATTACCATCTACTCTAACCACAGGTTGTTGCCTTGTCGAGAAAAAATTAGTGTAATTAACTGGAATTCACCTCGAGATGGCATCAGGAATGAGTTTCACAAACATAACTCAAATATTTGAGGGAGAACCAGATAAGGCAACGAGCTCCAAGGAGGAATCTATGGAAGGGGGAACTGACATCCCATATTCTCGTTTCGATTAAGGATCCAACATCACTAACCTTGGTAATGGAGGCCACCCACCTTTGGAAAACATGAATTCAGGCTAATAGAATGAGCACATCACCATTGATGATGTGCTCCCCAGCTATGGAAAGTGTTAGAAATAGTTACTTTTCCTCCTTCTAACAAAATGAAGATCACCCCTCGATAAACAAAATATTGATAAAATCATTACCATCTGAACCCATGAAATATGAACAAGGATCTAAATGAATTATACTATATCCGAAGAACATGATGTAGGAATAAAATATCTTGTACTAACATCTTGGAGCATTCTTAATATTGTACAAAGATTTTCTAAACCTTCAAACCAAGTTCTCTTTACCTTCTTCTACAAAACTTTCTGTTTAGTGCATATATATTTCTTCATCAAGATCACCATAGAACAAAATTATCTTCACATCTAGTTGTTTTTTATGTAAACTATGTATAGAACACATCACCAAAACTACCCAAATAGTCATCAGTCTAACAATATGAGAAAATATTTCATTGAAATCAATACTTTCCTTCTGAGTATATCCTTTAACCACTAATCTCGCATAATATATTTTTGCCTAACCCTTTCCGCCTAACCCTTTCCATCTTACTTGATATTAAAGACCCATTTTTTACTAATAGCCTTACTTTCATGAGGTAATGGAACAAAATATTAAGTTTCGTTCTTGTCTAGGGCTTTAAGTTCCTCCAGCATCGCCACCATCCATAAGGATATCTCTGGACTCTAAGTCAGCTCCAAAAAAAATATGGCTCTCCATCCTTTATATATTTCTCTTAATGACAATGTCCAAGTGTCATATCGGTGCTCTTTTCTCTCGAGTTGACTTTCATGGTCCAAAATCAGTCGGTACTTGATCTTCATGCTCTAGTAATGACTTAGAGGAAACATGTTCTTCCTTTGATCCATCCTCCACCTCAACTATTTTAGTTTTTTGTATTATCTTTTCTCATGTCTCAATCAATCATCCTTTTCATCTTTTCTTCTAAAAAATGAAATATTAACTGATGATAAGTCTATGGGAAGTGGGGTCCCATAAACAATAATCCTTCAAATTGTCAAGTGTATCCTAAGAAGATACATTTTCTGGATCTCAAATTCAACTTTGATCTATCTCAATCATTAAACAATGAATATACGGGACTTCCAAAAGTATGTAATTGAGAATAATTAGTGGGTTTAGAAATTCACATCTCCATCGATGTTTTCTGATTAGTCTCCATTGAAGGAGATCAATTGGTCACATAACTGGAAATCTTCACTGCTTCTACCCAGAATTTCTTGGAAACACCTATAGTCTTCAACATCGCCCTCATTCTATCCAACAGGGTTCTGTTCATCTACTATGTCACTTTACTCTGTCGAGGAGTTTACTCCACCATGAATTGTCACTTGATTCATTATTATTGATAAAAAGTATCAAACTCATCGCTTGTATATTCACAACCATCGCCAGTCCTCAAACACTTGATCGTTTATGCAGATCCAAGATCCTTTCACACTTTGAATGTTTTGAATACTTCAAAAACATATAATTTCCTCTTGATTAGGTACACCCAACATCATTGGAATAATCATTAGTGAATGATACAAAGTATTTTC
This sequence comes from Viscum album, assembly GCA_963277665.1. Lineage (NCBI taxonomy): Eukaryota > Viridiplantae > Streptophyta > Magnoliopsida > Santalales > Viscaceae > Viscum > Viscum album. Next base: position 470,402,560 of record OY728141.1, on the reverse strand, counting down.
TCCTCGTAGGGATATAACAGGTGCTTGTCAAACATTAGAATGGATCCACTCTCTCAAACTTTAACCCATGTTTATTTCTAAAAACACAATGCTCACAAAATGGAAAGGATAACTTTGTAATCCTAGGCAAAAACTTCTGATATGCAAGAATCTTCAGGTCATGTTTGGAAATATAACCAAGCTTCTGATGCCATGATGTTGTTAATGCTTTCGTCAAGGTAGTTGATGCAACAATTATCTCCACCTCCTTGTACATTTCACCAATAAGCACATACATGTTCTTTGAGATATTCTCCACCTTCTTCACCACAAGTATTCCCTTCACAATTTTCACCGCTCTTATCTCGATGCGAGTCTTGCACTCGATGTCGTCAAATTGTCCCAAAGACAATATGTTCTTCTTCAGACTCTTCATAGACATACTCCTTGGATTGTTCCAATTATATCATTATGCATATTCAGTTTGATGGTATCGACTCCAATGATCATCAAGATGTGATCATTCCTCATGTACACAAGTCCTTCTGAGATAGATTAATACTGATCAAACCATTCCCGTTGAGACATCATGTGTCATGTTTCCACCGAATCGATTATCTAAGTATCATTGAGAATTTTTCTACCTCCAACTATCATCGTCTCTTCATTGACTAATATATCTCTATTTCTAGAAGTACTTTTCACATTTCCTTAATATTTTTTTCCGCTACTCTTCTTGTTCCAATAGTCCTTCACATTCCCTCACTTTCTACAATTGTAACATGTGACATTCTTTTTCTTGCTCCTTGATTTGGACTTGCCACGATTTTGTCTTGTCATGACCCCCTTCCCACAAGGTGTACCCCTCCTGGTCTAGCAATGTGAGAAGGGAGATAGTGACCCCCGACTCCCACCTCTAGTAGGCCCCCGGGTTGGAGACTAGCACCGAGGGTATAGTAAACACACAAATGGGAGGCATTTCCCTCTAAGAGAACACATGCGAAAGGGAGAGATAATACAGACACCAAACAACTCCAACTCAGACTACAATATAAAAGAAATCCCAAGTACACATATGTAATGTCATGCAAAAACTACTACAACTGAAAGAGAAAACTGCAAGTAACAAAAGAAAGTAAAAACAGCTGCAACAAAAAATCCTGAATAGCTCCTTCAACCCCAAGCTAGTAGTAACCAGCCTGATCTGCAGCCTGCTCCAAGTGACATGAAAAACAGTTTATACATACATAGGGTGAGTATAATAGTATACTCAGTACAATCCTCCCCAGAGCCTCTCGTGTAAAAGTAAAGAAATAATGCTAAAGCACAGTGAACAATAAGTGAAACTAACTCGCCACCTAAACAGGTTTATTAAGTTCTCAGTCTCACCATCACTACTCTCACCAAGTATCACATACAAGAGTGTATAATATAATAAAGAATATCAAGGGTACACCACTACCACTTCCCCACTAGTTTTCTGCTTTGTCCCAATGCTGCACGTCCTAATCATCTCTCTCCAAAAAGGCTTGCCTCCAGACACCTGGGCGTAGCACCAAAACAGGCACCTCGTGCAACAAGACCACCACGTCCACAGAACCAAAGTAACCAGGTAGTTTCTGGGAGCCACCAAAGCTCACATAACATGTATCGTACTTCGGGAATTATACCTCAAGCCATTACAGCCCATACACCGAGTAAGGATCCTCAAGCCATCACAGCCTATACATGTTACACCTATAGTAGTTCATAGGAAACTATATCCAGAATATATGTGTGTGAATAACCACAAGTCATTACATCCTTCTACACACATATATGGGGAAAACTAAACAATGTGCCTACCAGCACAAGTAACTACCAAGAGAATAGAGTGGGACCAAAGGGGGTAGTTAGCCATCCATCCTCCCTCCAGAATGCTGGGGAAAACACCCCCCAGGGCTTAGAATCTCTGGGGTGTCAGTTTCCCTAACTAACAGGGTGGAGTAGCATATAGAAACACAAAAAGTATAGAATATAATATAGCTCACAACCGCACTATGGGAGTAACCTAGTCTTAGACTCAACTGTATGTAACATCTCGTGGACTTTCGGCTTCCACTGCTAAGACTATGTATCCTATAAGCACACAACCATTTAAAGAGATTTATTGTATTACTTTCTTCACTTTTTATCAGTTGCAATTTACGTTAATCAATTTTTTAAACATTAATTAACCATTAAAAATTCCATATTATATTTCATTAGAATCACACCAATGTTTCATGCCCTCTAGGCATAACCAAACCAAGTCCACAGCTTCTCAGAAATATTACCTCAGCATTGCATCCCAGCAAGTTCAAACCCCATGGGTTAACATCATTTATTCAATCATTCATTAACACCATTATTACTTTCCCATATTCCTAGGCATTCTAGAAAAACATTCTAAGCTACTAAACACAAGGGGGCTCAACATGGTGGGTGGTTGAACTACCCATCAAGTCTTTGCCACCTATATAAAGAGCGTAGACTCATCCTCCCTCGAGAAGCTAAATACAGAAATCGCGTGGCATACCCTGTGCATCTTCACCCCTTTTTGGAAGGAGGATAATAAAGACCAGCTGCCTTGAGTTGTGGGGAAAGTAATGTAGATAAACAACCAACAAGATTCAGTAAACATCCAATCATTCACATCCAACCCGTTTCATCATCTCTAGTGTCCTCCCTGACACCCACGTGCATAAACCGATGCATTTCGCCACCCTAGGCATCAACCGATGCCACAACCAATGGGCCTCCCTACCCCCACATATCACAACATCCATCCAGGCTCACATCACAGCACAAGCAGCAAGAAACAAACATCATATCAACTGGGATCTTGGCCCTTAAACAAGGCATTCTTCCTTCACACACAATAAGCTCTCACAGCTCCAAACATAAGACTCTTGGCCTTTACAAGTAAGAGGGTAACTCAGAACCCTACGTGGAATTATCTTTTATCAAACAACCAGTTCTTTAATCCATATTGAATTAAATGGTTCATTAACAATAGGTTCCAACTATGGGCAACCTAAACAAAAAGTTATCATAGCTATCACAAATTTAAACATGTTTAACAACAACAACCGAATTCATTTACATGCCTCTTTATCTTTGACAAATAATTACAATTAATCCCAGTTTACGTTCTTTACCAATTTCCGTTAAGAACGACATGCTAAACAAGGCAAGCATAGTTATCACACTGTCCAGCAAAACATGAGGCGATAATATACGTTCGATACCAATTGATTTATCCGGTTTAAATATTTATTATGTCAATTCCATTGTGATCCAGTGGCTAAATCATGCTAACTCTACGAATGCGCGTAAAAGAATAGAAAAACAACGAATCCCCTACCTCAAAAGGTTCTTAACGTTATTTATACAAGAACGATCCACACAACGGATCACGATCTCCTCCCCCGTGATAACTGCATCCACCTGAGGACGTGGCGGCACGACCGAACCAACTGACACCCAAGAAAACTCCAATAGAAGCATGGAGATCACATGTCATAACATGGAAAGGGGAAAATGGGGGGAAAAGATCTAAGAAAACACAAGAAAGGTGGTAGATCATACCTTCTATCGATGACGGATCGACACTTGCTGCTTGCACCAAAACAGGGGGTGCGCATGTATAGCAGGAAGAAACTTCAAGGGGAAACGATCCAAGGATTAAGGTTCGATCACACCGCTCTTATGGGAAGAAGGAAGGGTTCGAGCGCCTCGTGCCAGGAAACAAGAAAGTAGAACGAGGAAGATATCCCGTCCCTTTAGAAGATTTATGGAGCAGCGGTTTACGATACATTGGATTTTCCATTAAAAGAGGATCGCATTAAACCACGCGGTTTGACCAAGTAAAGACATACCGAGTCTTAGGAAAATTAATATATGAGTTATGGGTTTTGAATCGGCCTTAAATCCCTTCAAACAAGACCTTGAAGGTGTTTTACGTTAAAGAAAACGTCAAAGGGGCGAAACTGTAGGAAACTGGAAACACTGTACACCTACCGATACTGGAAACACTATACACCTACCGATATTGGAAACACTGTACACCTACCGATGCTGGAAACACTGTACACCTACCGATGCTGGAAACACTCCACACCTACCGATGCTGGAAACACTGTTCACAGAACTAGAAATTTGGCAAAGTGTTGGGAATAAGCCACCTTAACCTCCCAGAACACCTTGGACATCAAATTTCAGCAAAGGAATGAACCAGAGAGGTTCGGATCATTACATGTCTCCCACTAAAACCACTCTATTGTCCTTTCTCTCTTTATTAACAGAGCCTCTATGTGGTGCGAAGTTATGTGTCTGTCCTCTTTATTCTTGCGTCAAATTTCTTCTTCAAGAACCACTGTTGCAACATTATTGAAGACCAACATATCCATCAGGATATTATTGGTGAAGTTAATGATAAGTTGATCATACGAATCTGAAAAACATCGGAACAAAATCTTCGCACGTTCAGTTTCCCCAATTTTATAAAATAAGACATTTAAGGTGTTTATGATAACTCCACCATTTGAAGAGTATAATTTTCTATTCAGAAAAAAAAAATGTTATGCAGTGACTTAGTATTGTACACCTTCGTCAAATTATCTCAAATTTCCTTCATTGTTTGTTTCTCTGTAATGCTTTAGTTAGACCTCATCTGTCGAAGCTAAATGGATGTTAACAATACCATTCTCGTTCATGACATTTCATCTCTCTATCGTCACACCCGTAGGTCTTTCATCAATCATCAGTAGGCAATTATACTTTCACAACACCGATTGTATCATTATTTTCTACAACAGAATGTTATTACCGTTTTTTAGATCTCAAATTTCAATGTCATCTCGACACATCGTCAATCCAGAATTTTATTTGTGTCAATGTTAAAAAAAAATGATGTGAAAGATCAACCACATTTGGAATCACAAAACAAACTCAAATTAATGAGAATTGTTAGTATCCGAAAAAAATGAATAGCATCTACAATGGTTTTAAAGGTTTATATAATAGTTTTAAGGTGTTTTAAGAGGTCAAAACCTCATTTGAATACCATTTGTTTGTACTGAAAATTGATTCACCCATTGGTAATATCAAGATAAAATAATGTGTAAAAATGTGGGGAAAAAACTTGAGATGTAACATAGAAAACCCTCAAATGAAGGGAAAAACCCAAAATAAAAAGATATCACTATGATAAAATGCAGATGCACATTATTACCATTACCAGGCAAACACCTTGAGAAGACTCCTTTTATAGGCATCCAAAAAAAACGGCCAAAGCTCTCTGATCCAAAAAATAAAAAACCAAAGTCCCAAAATTTAATTTGAGGTATCCGAGGACACCGCACAAAAAAAAACGCACCAAAATTATTAAACAAAAAGGCTCTCTCCACCCCACCACTTACCTTCCGATACAGAGGCAGCCCACAGACAAAGACCTAAACCGTCAGAATTTTGATGACAGAGGCAGCTCCCACGCGGTGCAGCGCCACGATGGAATCCCCTTTATGGCACAGCTCCTTCGCCATGGCGTGCTGGATCGCGAACTCCAGCGCCTCCTCCGTCGACTCCGAGTGGGAGGCCCGCGCCGACCCCGCGCTCAGCACCGGCACCAGCCCTCGGAATATCAGACTGTGCCTCGCCGGCGCCTCGTCGCTGCACGACCAGTCGAACGAGTTCGTCTTTATCTCCGGCACCACCACCGACAGGATCGGCATGCCGGGACGGTACTTCGCCACCAGCTTCGCCGTGCTCCCTCCCCTCGTCAGCACCAGAATCAGGGCCGCCCTCGCCGAGTTCGCCGTCCGGACGGCCGACGACGCCAGGCTCTCCAGCGGGCTCATCGGCGCCGGCGCATTCTCCATGATCTTCTTAAACACGTCGCCGTAGTTCAGCGTGCTCTCCGCCTCCAAGCAGATCTTCGCCATGGTCCGCACGGCCAGCTCAGGGTAGGCCCCGGCCGCAGTCTCCCCGCTCAGCATCACGCAGTCGGTGCCGTCCAGAACCGCGTTCGCCACGTCCGTCGCCTCGGCTCTGGTCGGCCGGGGGGACTTGATCATGGATTCCAGCATCTGGGTCGCCGTCACCACGGGCTTCCCCTGGATGTTGCACTTGTAGATCATCACCTTCTGCGCCAGAAAAATCTTCTCGATCGGAATCTCCATCCCCAGATCGCCTCTCGCCACCATGAACGCGTCTGTGTTTGCAAGGATGTCATCAAAATTGGCCACCCCTTCTTGATTCTCAACCTGAAACACACAATCAGTATTTAGAATAACAGGAACTCGAATTTCATTTCAACTCCTCTGATGAAACATGGCCAACCTTGGACATGAGAAGGATGTTCTTGGAGTGATGCCCCAGCACATTCCTGACCTCGATCAGATCGGAACCCTTACGGACGAATGACAGGGCAATCATGTCGATCTTGTTGGGGACTCCCCATTTCAGGATATCCTCCTTGTCTTTCTCCGTCAGTGTGGGAAGATCCACCACCACTCCAGGAAGATTGACATTCTTCCTCTCACCCAACATCGAGGAGTTCTCACAGCAGCACCGGACCAGTCCCGCCTGTTTGTCACAGGACAGCACCCTTAGCGTGATTGTGCCGTCTGCGCAGAGTATCAAACTCTGTGGCTTCACATCCTCAGCCAGCTTCTTGTAGCTCATGCAAATCATGTTCTCGTCGCCCTTAATGCTATAGTCAGTGGAGATTGTAATCTCCTGGCCCTGTTTCAGTTGGACGGGCTTGGCATCCTTCAAAAATCCTGTTCGGATCTCTGGTCCCTGCGGCATTGCATTGAGAAAAACGATTCACAACACAACTAAAATGCTTGCACTCAAGATTATGTGACATGAATGGGGAAAGAAACACAGTACCAGACGCTCTACTGGTTCTGCTATGAACAGAGAGAGCAGACATTTATAAAAGTGAAAGCCAGCAAAATCCACACCCCTTCGACTAAGATATAACATCTACATCATGAATTGAAGAAACGACAACCCTGTAAACGATGTTCTTCTAAAGATAGTTAAAGTTTGCTCATAATCATCTTCCTTCACATCATCATCTACAGTGAAATTCCGAATTAAAAAAAAAAACACAGAAATCACAACGTAGAGTTACACAGAAGGATGCAAAACACCTGAGCTCCCAGACAGAAGGTCAGGAACCTCGCACTCACAGAATCAGCCATTATTACAATGTCCTTAACCCACGCACTATCGGTTTCAAGCCTACACGGAGAGGCGGAAAAAGAAGGATGAGGTGCCTTTCGCGGAAACCGGATCTTACATATTTCCCCTATTTAACTCACCTTAAAAATTATTTTCTCTTCCTACATATTGCACAAGCGCTTTTCATTTCCATTCTCACTCGTTCTTCATTTTCTGCAAAGATCTTAAAGCGGCTGACCTAAGAAACGTCATACACGAAAGTCAACCCCAGGCAAGAATGGATCAGAAAAAAGGCTAAACCTAATCGATCAAGCCCGATCGTACCGGATTAAAGAAACAGGACTTGAAAGCAACGAATGAAAGGGCAAAAACGACCGGAGGAATGGATCACGGAGGGGACAGCAAAAAACCTTGGTGTCGAGCATGACCGCGCACAGGATGCCGGTGGATTCCATGGCGGCACGAAGATTTTCGAGGGTTTCCTGATGGTAGGCGTGGGATCCGTGGGAGAAGTTGAAGCGGGCGACGTTCATGCCGGCCCTCAAAAGCTTCTCGATCATCGGCACCGACCTCGACGCCGGGCCCAGGGTGCAGACGATCTTCGTCTTCGGCCTTTTAACGAGGCCAGTTTGACTGTTCCCCAAGATCTCCATCGTCGTTGATTCGAAAACAGGTCAGGAAGGAGGAAAGAAGAATTGAAGGAAAGAGAAAGCGACTCAACTATCGTGTTGCAGAGGAAAGGGGGCGATTCGAGGAGTATTTATAAGGAGGTTAAGAGCGGGCCATTTCGTACCCCGGGTCACAAGAGTCTACCTGTTTTTTTTTTGTTTTTTTCTTCATTTTTTAAAATGTAATTTGGAGCAGGTCAGTCGTGGCGTTGAGGATGATTAATCGGGAAAAAAAAAGATTGCGTCAAAAATTAAAAATATGGGACTATTTTTCGAAATTAAAATAATTTATAATTTTAAAAAATATTAGATGATATTTAAATTTAAAATTCGAAAACTTCAATTACTGTTGCGTTCAACGAAGGCAATCGAACAAAAAAAAATTAAAAATTAAACAAAAAAATGGGTCCAGAAGGAGGCCACCGCGGATTCGCCGCTGCTGGTTGGCCACGACCGGCCACTGGTTTCCCTCCCTTTCAGCCCCGCCAAAAATAAATAATAATATATATATATATATATATATATAATTTGGAACGAAAATGAATTTTTTAAATCATAGATATTATTTTGAGTGGGGGCGATAAATAAGAATTTTTTAAATATATATATTTTTAAAATAGGGGATGCAATCTATTCCCTCGGATGAGCTTCACCGTTCTTTAACTCTGATTTTCAAAGGAAATAGGATTTGAATCATATCACATGTACTATATATATATATATAGGTATGTATTAATGAAACGAGTAAAAAAATTTACTCTCCATTGTGTTTCCTCTAATTCTTATTTTCCTCTTATATTTATATTTTCGTTTGTCATCATCATCGTCATACAAATATTTGGCGCACGTATCGTCAATGATACACATCGTTTTTTATCAATCATTTATTATCGTTTTTGAAATTTCTCACGGTTTCAATCGGCGTTCCATCAATTTCACAACATGTTATCTATACGACCGTCTTCTCCGCATTGCGCATCGTGAAAACATTGTCATCACCCTAGGATAATTCTTACATGAAAAAGTCATGTCACGTGTTTCTCTAAACATTCTTTTTTTGGCATACTCTTTCGTGTGTGCATCGGTTCAACTCATTCGAAGAGCTACATCAAAATACGATTCTTTTTTTCTATATAAGATATTGTTACATTTATTTTTCTCATCTTGATAAAATTGAAAATAATATATGGTTTTTTAATCTTTTGATTCAATAAAAATAATGAGCTCCTGAAGAGGTGTAATGACTCGCGATTATCATTATTCCAGTTCATTCCCAAAAGTGAATGCGATTGGTTAATAGCTGACGTAGTCGATGTTGAGACAAACATCATTAATCAAATAAAAGAATAAAAACAATGTCACTTGAAGTGGCTGGATGATAAACATCACGCACTTGTCGTACATTGAAGTGTTCAAGTAAATTTTACTAGTCATGTAATGAAAATGATGACGATGTAATAAAATTTATTATCATTTATCTCTTGGTACACCCTAAAGGTATCAAACTTGATTATGATGTTTAAATAATCAAGATGGAGATGATATTTATTTTATTACTACATATCCCCCAAAGTAGGATGAAAATGTTGAATTTAATATTAATGTTATTGTCGTGAAGATACTATAAAACTTGAATAAATAATTTTATTCTGTTATCTGAAGTGAATGAGTATATTTATTGAAAATGATTTATTTCATTCCTCAAAGTCAATGCAAATATACATGATTTTATTTTAAATCAAGTTCGAGGTTAATATGATGGTTTGAAAATGATCATTGTGGTGTATTTGTTTACAACAAATAACAATAACATAACCACCAAAATTGGTTTAATGACAATAAATATTTAAAGAGCTCAATGAATTTTAATAATGAATATAAAATAATGCATCTCTGAAAGATGATATGAAAATAGTGTCCTTTGACATTATATTAAAAGATATCTTTATTCATCAATTATTGATCTTGCAGCAACAATATAAAGGGGGGAAATATTATATATCACATACTTATGTATTATTAATATCATCTTGTGTAATTCATTTTATATTATTCTCCAAAGCAAATATTATCCCTCTTATAGTTCATAGATGCGATCACAAAATTACATAACCATTATAATCCAATATATTTTATGATAATGATTTTACCACCTAAAGTGGTTAAACAATAATTATCATAATAAATAAAATTGGTATTTTATGCAAGATGGTCATTATTGATAAATAATGAATTATCATTCATGGATCATGAAATTCAATTAATGAATCCATTCCCAGATGTGAATGTAATTACATTATTTCATTCATAAGAGAATGAAATTATTCATGAAATTCGACATGATTTGTGCTACTCATACCTAGAATTTTATCATGAATATTTGAGAGTTGATGAAATTTGATCAAATGATTTCTCCTTCATTTGGTAAAGTGGATGTTGTTTCTGAATTATAATTTTTGATGGTGATGAGGCGTGTTCTTGCTACCACATTCACCAACTTCAAAATATATGGGGGTTCCACTCCCAAGTAGATGTATTGTAAAATAGTATTTGGTCCAAAAGTTCCAAAATATACAACAATTCGTTTGGTGATGGGTCTAACCTGTTATGATTATATTATGAATTCATAACCGCTAAAAGTGGAAATTATAGTGACAAATATGAGTATGCACAATGGAAGATCCTTGAAATCTTATGTATATATCTTGAAGCAAAATCATTATAAATATTTTTTTGATTAAATGCTTCAAATGAACTCATATATGTGTTAGTATATGCTCATGGAAGTACATTTATCGGCAGAGAAAACCAACTAATGACTTCAAAAGAGCAAATATATTCCTATATGGTAGTACCAATTCTTAATATTTTGTTATATTTGAAGTCTCAATGGTATTCTTGAAAAAAATATCATATGGAGACATTGGATAGAAGTGGTACCTCAATATGTAACAAGCATTCATAAAAAGTGATTATAAATAATTTGTTATGTACAATCAAATCAATAACGATAAACCAGAAGTTTACTGATCATAACACTTTAAATATATGATATGATGGTTTAGGCCATACTGGATCAATTATAATGAAAGATATTGATTCAAGTATACATGAGCATCAATTTGTTGATAACATAGTTGACATCCATCAGAGGGAGAATGATGAATTTATTTAATGGAAGTATGTCTACTAAATTATCAAAGAATTTATTCTCATTAGGTTATTATGAATGCCCCTTGTATAATAATTTTCTACGAGTTGCTAATTTTTAAGGTACCTATTATTGAGGTAATTTATTCATATCATTGGCAACAATTTTTGAAATGGATTTCCCATATATTTATGAAGAACAAATTATGAAGTATATATGGGTGCTCCCGCCTACCATGTGATCCATTTAAATACTATATGAAAGATGCATCTGCTAAATGATTACATGTGTTATTATCCACCTGTGAGTATACATTGCATGTTATGCATGTTGATTAAAATAAATACTGACCATCACATACTACATGTAGCGACCCGGGTTTTTGGCCCTGTCAGACTTTGGAATTTTTCTGCGAATAATTCCAGAGCTAGGCGCGAAGACAGCGTGCGATTCCGAGGCCCGGTGTGCCCGAAATTAATTTTATAAAAATATTAAGTATTTTTATACTATGCATGTGGCGGGGGTGTGATATCTCCTAAACGGTAGCTCAGAATGGGAATCTGAGGGCACGGTTGCGTCCGGAATGTGCCGTTTACCCTAGGCGAGGTGTAAACTTTGCGGGCGCGGGCCTGCGGTGAGAAACGCCACCAGGGGCGTTTTCGTAAATAAGTAGCGAAGTTAGTGTGCGAGCATCGGCTCGAATAACTTCTGAACGGAGTCTCGGATTGAAAATCTGAGTCCGCCGTTGCGTTCAGAACGACGCGTTTACCCCAGGGGGGACCTTACTTTTGTTCGCATCGGGCGTCGGGTCCGAGGCGGGTTTGGCGCCGGCGGACGGCTGATATAAATATCAGCGCCCCCTCCTTTATCGTTCCTCTCGACGTTCTTCGCCGTTCTTCGCCGCCGCTCCGCCGAATCGAGCAAACGAAGCGCCCACGAGCTCAGAATTCGACGGCGGACGTTCCAGGAGCGTGCAACGGAAGCTCTGGAGCGCGGATCTAAGGCAAAATGTCGGCGTTTCGCCCGCGAGGTAGGCGGATTTGAGTTTTAACCCCCGATCCCGTTTTTAAACCCTCGAACCCACACCGGAGGGTTCGCCTCGTCGTCAGGGTCGCGTCGCCGCAAACGGCGCGCGAATCCGGCTCCCGGATTGCAAGATACGGGGGTTTAAAGACCCCCTATCCGAGGAGTTTGGTGGTTATGTTGTTTCAGCGATGTTTCCTCAGTGATGTTATCCGACGAGCGTGGTCTCTCAAGTGAGCGTCTGAGATTTTTGTTTGGGACCTGATGGAGTGTATCTCTCGGATGAGTGTCATCTGGTATGACAGTGTTCGTGTGGTGTACTCTCCTGGTTGGGACGGTTGCTGGTGATGAGGTCGGTACCTCTTGTGGCTTTGTGGCGTGAGCTGTGTATATCTGGATTATTCAAGGTGTATGTATGGGCATACACCTGAGCTGAGCTGAGATGACTAGTTGTGTTTAGCCGAGGATGGTCACGAGATGGAGTTTCTCTCTCGTCTTGGTTCCCTCTGGCTGGGTTGAGCGGACTGTTGCCTTTCACTTGCTCCATTGGGTTTTGGGTTTTTGGGGTGCCTACTGAGTATGTTTATACTCACCTCTGCACGGGCTTTGCCCGCACATGTTTGTGTCTTGTGGAGACCACAGGCCTTTTGATGGAGTCCCAGGAGGTCCCGGAGCAGGCGGAGCTTAGTGAGCGAGTTGACCGGGGTGTTTACTGGAGCTGTGCCGAGGGAGCTTTCCGGCGGGTGTTTGTGACAGCGTTCCCCTTCTTCAGAGCAGGTTGGACGCGCTTTGTAGTTTTCTTTTGGTGGGCCCTGTTTTTCCCTTTGTACTTCTGTTGTACTCTGGTTGTGGGATAGTGTATGCATGCTTTTGCTTTTCAGTTTCTATATCTCTGCACTGTTGCATGGAGGTGTTTGTGGGTGCGTGTGTACAGGTACCTTAGGCTAATGCCTCCCATGTGTGTGATAGCCTACTCGGCGCTGGTCGCCAGCCCCTGGACTATTGGAGGCGGGCTTGGGGAGTCGCGGCTCGAGCCCCGTTGGGTCGGGTCGTGACAGAGTGGTATCAGAGGAGGTTCCACCTTTGGGATCTCAGAGCGTAGCTGGTCTAGCTGTGAGCTTGGTTTGGGTTGCATAGCGGTAGTGTTAGGATGTTTCGAGTTCGGCTTTCAGGCCAGAGACTCCAGTGTTGGTGCGGCGGCCGACATATCCATACACCAGGACTCTGATAACCTGTAACGCCCCGACCCTAGTTGCCTAGAGTCGGTGCATTATTACATAACATTGGCATGATCACAAGAAAGATCAAATCTCGAAAGACCGATTGGTTTAGTAGCCTTGGAAACACTAGATATATTCATAAGTTTTACATTACATCATAAAATCAAAAACTACTACAACAACATAATGTTTCCACAGTCCATACTACAATCCCCTCATAATATCCCTGCAGGTCATTCATAACTTACATCTTCACTTCCTGGGAAAAATAAAACATAGAAAAGGGGTGAGCTCAAATGCCCAGTAAGGATAACAATATAGCGGAAACTTTCATCAATGAGAATAAACATTTAAGGCAATGTATAACTAAAACAAAAGCCTTTTAAACATGATCTTTCAACATGGTATGACATAAATAAAATGAAATAATGCCATTTACTTATTCACATGGATATTCCACTAATCGAATAATCACATGCAAAAATAAATAACCACTTTCATAATGTTGGAATGCATAATGCCAGACTATCATAACCACATAGCCAAGGCCTCGTGCCAAGACTACAAATAAGATTTTGTCAAGGCCTTGTGCCAAGACACTAGTTTGTCTCATGAGACCTACCGATGCATCGAGGAGCTATAGCGGGCTCCACCCGTCACTTATTAAGTCCAATGCATTCCCATATGAAAAGGTTTAAACATAACATAAACATTCGTATTAAAACTAGCATACGAAATGTCAATACTTTCACCATAAACTATGAATGGTATAAAAATAGCACATCCACAGTCAAACATATCACAAAACCTTCAATACAATATAGAAGTTTTGTATCATAATAAATCAACTTCAAATAATCTTAAAATCCATCAAAGGATGCTGACATAGATGAAATCAAAATTCTTTTTTAAGAAATATCTCCTTTTATTTTGAAATCATTTAATATCCATATAAAATAAAACATTTTCTTTGAAAATATTCTTATAAGCTTGTAAGAGAAGCTTTGAAGATTTTATAACGGCGGAAAATAGCCGCACCCGCCGTATAAGTTAACAAAAACATTCTTACCTTAATTCTGTCGAAAAGGTTAAAAAGGACCTTGTTTTGAAAATGACCGAAAGATTCCTTTATAAACCACTTATAAAAGTCAAAAAGGGTATAAATGACTTTAACTCATATTCTAGTAAATAGTAAAAATGTTTTGAAATACATTTTTAAGAAACATGGATGTGGATGATAAAGAGATCCCAGTAGATTATTACATATAAACAACCTCGGATAATGAAGAGATTGTGAAATAACCCTTACCTTGTACTTTTCCTTGGTTGGGGTAGGTTAACCTCCTGTATAATGGTGAAATAATTGTTATTAAATTATACAAGAATCATATATATTAATATGATATCATATATGATCTTTTAACATTGATTTATTAATAATATCTTAGAATTATCATCGTTTCGGGTGTTAACTTACTCATTTTCTTTTATATGTTTTGTTACATAAGCCATGTTTGTTGTATCTTATTCATATCCAGAATGATATTAACATTATTTTTAACCCCAAAATGAGAATAAGACTTGAATGGATATGATGGAGAATGAATCTTATCGCGTTCGTGGAGACGGTAGTCCGTACGTGCGCACGAACGCTACTTCCATTTAATTTTTATTTTAAAAGAATCTAATCCAAATGATACATAGGTATATTACTATTCCAGTATAGTATTTTATATATGTTACTTAAGTTCATTAACACCATCCTTTATACGTTCCATGTGTGGTATGAACGATTCATATCATTTTAAGGGGGCGGTAGTCCGCACTTCCTCAAATGAAATTATCGTATGTATATACAACATGAAACGAATAATGGTATGAAATAAAATGGAATTACAGAAGCTTATATATAAAATATATATCATTAATATCATATTTAATTACAGTTCCATCATAATGGCCACCATGAGAGGTGGTAAGATGTATTTGAACAATCATCGTTTCGTGAGGCGTTAGTTTTCCATCCACAGAAACATTATGTTCATCATCCATTAGATGGAGTTGTGTGTATGTGTAGTTTTAATCCTTCTTATAACAACATCCTAGTATATTTAGGATACTGGTGTTGTTACAAAAGAAAGGAAATAAAAAGATTTTGGGGGTTGGAGAAGCAAAATAAATGAAGATACTTTAAGAGAAATTGTTACCTTTAATTTAGGTAACTCACTTTGGTTGGAACCAAAGAACTTCTTGAAATGCTTTCTGCCTAAGGGGAAGCTTCAAGGAGGAGGAGAGGGATGTGGGGAGCTTAGTTGGGCAGAGTTTGGACGAGCCAAGTGGCTTGAGAGGTGTGAGGAAATGAGAAGGAGGAGTGCCCTTTTATAAGAGGGGTGAGGGGCACCTTTGGAAAAGCTAGAAATATTAATTTATAATAAATTCATATTCGGTTTCTAATGGCTCCAAAGTTGAATATTCAAAGGTTAAGGTGGGGATAGGTCGAAAACCACTCAACCAATAGAATTTAGACAGGTTTGGGTACTTATATTAACCTTATCTTTAAGTATTAACTCTAAGTTAATTAGTTTCACTTTTACAATGTCTCTTTGTATTTTTATATAATATGGTTAATAAACTTACTATATACATCCAAGCGACCCCCAAGTGGTCCATTAATGATTAACCTATCATAATATAAGTCTCTTGGCCGAACCTTAGATTTTTAGGAATTTAATATCAATTAATAATATAATATTTGTTTTAAGAACTCTTTTATGTCAATTTTGACACTATTCAATAGTTGATTTTTGTGAAACTCATAACAGATTGATTACTTAGAACAAAGTCAATTAAATCAATCCTAATATATCATATTATCCTATAAAATTAGTTTAATTCATTAAAAGTTTCATATTATATTTATTTGGGTATTTATAATATCAATTATTTTAATTTTTCACTATAATAGTAATTACTGCATCATCATTGTGTCATAAATAAAATAACTTATTTAATGTCTAAAAATTATAAAGAAAATATCATTATGTAGGAAATCTTTTTAGATTTCTAATGAATATTTATAATCTAAAATCCAACATATATAACCCTATGTAAAAATTGTTGTTCTAAAAGATATATGCTTGTGTCATTTTTGTATTCATTTTAACTAAATTAAAATAAAGTGTCATTATCACTTACAAGTGGATCCATGGGGTCCCAAAATAGACCCAAAGATGCCCATGGTCGACCATGTATCAACCAATAGGGTTAAGACACGTTTTAGGGTAATTTAGTATTATTATAATATTATTTTTTTAACCCTTATTTACCGGATTTACCCTTAACCATGGTAAATAAAATATTTACCGCAGTAATTATTCAAAATGTCTAAAAATAAAAGTTACCTATTTACACAATTTGAACATCCTGATTCCAAATATGGAATCCATTTTTCTAAATTCAAAACACAGAAGTGGCAGAAATTAATTTAAAATTAATTCCCGCTGTTAAAACAAAAAGCGTGTTTTTAAGAGATAATAACTATCAAAAGATTGACACTTGTTTATGTTCGGTTTAATTGTAAAATTATGTCCAATGACCAACATTATATTAAATGGTAAAAATATATTCTAAATATACTTTAAAACCACTCAAATTCATAATTTATCACTATTAATTATTTTGATTAAAAAAGTTGTTTTTAATTAAAATTTAGTAATTTTCACTATTCATCAAAATATAAAAGTTATCCGAAAAGTACCAAAATTTCACCCTAGGATAATTTCGATATTCCGAATCCAAAAATGAAGTCCATTTTGAAATATAAAATATATATGATTTCAAAAAGTAGGTATAACTATACACAACGGCTAGTTTAATTAGTTGTGGTGTGTGTTAGAACTCGAGGTTGCGTACAACACACGCTATCGCATTATTCGAAGGGAAACGTACCGTGAAAGCTTGGGGTGTTACATAACCTGCCTTTCAACTCAGGACATTCGTACATTGGTTGCAGGGACATAATGGTACATGCATCATATAGGACTGGGTTTTTGGATTTTCCTTGTCCTTCTTGAGTCAGCTCTCCAGATATACTCTTTGACTGTGGTGTGTCTTGAATGTATTTCAGGATGCCTCCACAACGACAGCCAGCAAGGGTTCCGCAACAGGATTGTGCTGATGACCCGCCCTGTGTAGAGGCTGTGGAGCAGGGCGCAGGTTCTGAGGTTGCACCTACAGGTGGTCTGCCGGTTGAGCCGCCACCTGTCGAGCAGCTGGTTGTGCCGGTAGTGCAGGACGAGGTTGCACGCAGGCTGAGTGCACTGCATGAGTTCCAGAGGCAGCGACCTCTGAGGTTCCGTGGTTATCCAGACCCCCAGGTAGCTGATGACTGGCTTGAGACAGTCACCTGAGTTTTCCGCCTAGTGAGGACACCTCCATATCAGATGGTGGTCCTAGCGGTGAGCCTTCTGCATGGTTCTGCCGGGAGATGGTGGAGTTTGGTGACGTAGTCCCATGACGAGGAGACGCTCACGTGGGCAGAGTTTGAGCGGCTCTTCAGGGAGGAGTTCTATCCGGTGACGCTGAGGTCAGTGCGGATCCAGGAGCTTCTGCAGCTTTGACAGGAGAGCATGGCTGTGTCGGAGTACTCAGCGAAGTTTACAGACCTGTCACGCTACTCCCTGGATATGGTTCGAGACCCGTTCTTTAGGGCTTGGACCTTCGAGCAGGGCTTACGCAGGGACATCCGAGAAGGTGTGGTTTTCTTGTGCCTGCCCACCTATGCTGGAGTGCTGGAGCGAGCGTTGGTGGTGGAGAGTTTTCTGGCTGAGCAGATTCCCCCTGTTAGTGCTGGGCACTCGAGAGCTGAGACTTCGTCGGTCGGATCGGCATCTGGTAGCCGACGACAGACTCAGGGGTCAGGACGTGGTCGATGTTTCAGGAGGCGACCCTAGGATGGAGGATCTAAGGCTCAGGGCTCGCAGACCAGTTTTGGTCAGCCGCAGGAGAGGCGGTGCTACACTTGCGACAGTCGGGGACATCTTGCTAGAGATTGTCCGACCCGACGTGCTGCTGAGAGGGAGCCGGTTGATGGACCGCCTTGGCAGAGGCAGCGTCTTGAGCAAGGAGGTCCGCAGGGCGGCGGACGTGGTGGCGGAACTGGTGCAGCAGGAGGCGGTGGTAGGCAGTACCAGTTGCCACCACCCCCACCCCCAGGTGGTCCACGCCAAGCTCAGGGAGCTGGTGGCCGAGGGCGAGGACAGCTGCATGCCCTGGAGGCAGTCGACCCAGAGGCACCGCGGATGGATAGAGGTACGCCTTGTGCCTTTTCTACTTACTGCAGTAGTTTGATAGACACTGTTTAGTGGTACCCTCCTTTTTGTTGCTTGCTCGAGTTTTGATCAGGGTGTTGGTAAGACCCTGTGTGGGAGTTGTTCCGCATGCTTCGAATGCGTGAGGAAGGGGGATCCTTCCCCCACCGAGACGCGTTTTTGTGACGCGATTAAAACCGTGCGGGCGAGTTAGTGCCGCCCAAAGCGGATAGTATTGAGGTGTGGTGGATGAGTCCCTCTGACTTATGTGTTCGGGCATGGGTGTTTGTTGGTGAGCTCGCTGGTGTGTGAGACCCAGTTGAGAGTCAAGTCGCTTTCCTTATGCTTAGGGATTTTCGGGGACGAAAAGTTCTAAGGGGGGGAGGATGTAGCGACCTGGGTTTTTGGCCCTGTCAGACTTTGGAATTTTTCTGCGAATAATTCCAGAGTTAGGCGCGAAGACGACGTGCGATTCCGAGGCCCGGTGTGCCCAAAATTAATTTTATAAAAATATTAAGTATTTTTATACTATGCACATGGAGGGGGTGTGATATCTCCTAAACGGTAGCTCAGAAAGGGAATCTGAGGGCACGGTTGCGTCCGGAATGTGCCGTTTACCCTAGGCGAGGTGTAAAATTTGCGGGCGCGGGCCTGCGGTGAGAAACGCCACCAGGGGCGTTTTCGTAAATAAGTAGCGAAGTTAGTGTGCGAGCGTCGGCTCGAATAACTTCTGAATGGAGTCTCGGATGGAAAATCTGAGTTCGCCGTTGCGTTCAGAACGACGCGTTTACCCCAGGGGTGACCTTACTTTTGTTCGCATCGGGCGTCGGGTCCGGGGCGGGTTTGGCGCCGGCGGGCGACTGATATAAATATCAGCGCCCCCCCCCCTTTATCGTTCCTCTCGACGTTCTTCGCCGTTCTTCACCGCCGCTCCGCCGAATCGAGCAAACGAAGCACCCACGAGCTCGGAATTCGATGGCGGACGTTCCAGGAGCGTGCAACGGAAGCTCTGGAGCGTGGATCTAAGGCAGAACGTCGGCGTTTCGCCCGCGAGGTAGGCGGATTTGAGTTTTAACCCCCGATCCCGTTTTTGCTGCGTTTTTTGGCAAATTGAAGCCGTAGCAGTGTAGATCGGGTCCCGAGGGTCGTGTAGATGCCTCCGGATCGCAAAACGAACCACCGGGGTGCCCCCGGCGGTCTTCAGAAGATCCGCCGGCGCGGCACTGGCGCCGGCAGAGCCCGGCGGCCCACGGTGGCCCGCGGTGGAGCCGCGGTGGCGCGCGGCCGGTCCGACCTCTTTTCTCATACGGGGGTCTTTAAACCCCCGTATCTTGCAATCCGGGAGCCGGATTCGCGCGCCGTTTGCGGCGACGCGACCCTGACGACGAGGCAAACCCTCCGGTATGGGTTCGAGGGTTTAAAGGTTCGGGATCGTGGTCCGGGAGCTAGAAACGTCGTATAAAATAATATTATTTTATTATTTCACGACTTCGGGCCGTTGTAACTTCTACCTGGAGCGTCCGATTGACATGCCGTCAGTGGCGTTAAGACCCTGATGGTACGACGGACTTTTTGAGATGGTTTCCGGGTGTTGGGACTGAGAACAGGGTGCGGGCCCCACGAGGACAGGTTTTGGCGTTTGCGGAGAAACGCAGCTTTTGCACCAGGAGTCCGATTTTGGCGGATGGATAGTCAATCCTATGTGTTTTTCCGAGAGGAACACAATGGTGTGTTCCATTCAATGAGTTTCGGAATCCAGGCGTGGGCCCCACCCGAGCTGGGATTCGGTGAATAGTGCATTTTTCACCGGGTGTCCGTTTCGGACGAGCGAGTAGTCGATTCCGCTTGTTTTTTTCGAGGGGATCACCGTGGTGTGATCCGCTCGATGGGTTTCGGGATTGTTGTGTGGGCCCCGCACGAGCTAGCTACGGTGAATAGTTTCTTTTTCACCGGTGCTCCGTTTCGGGTGAGTAAACAGCCTATCCTGCGTGTTTTTCCGCATGGAACGCGATGGTGGCCTCGGTTTTGGCCTAGGGGGTGCGCAGTGTGGCGTTGTGGTGGGTCGCCCGGGTTAGCGACGTTTGGACCAGAAGTGGTTGAGGGTTCTCCCTTGGTTCGTTCCTATGAGGATTCGTGTGGCATCACAACCTTCGCATGGGTTTGTGATCCTCTCGATGGGATGTTTAAACTGTTAGAGTTGTGGTATCCCTCTGGTGGGCCCGGAGTGGATCCTCTAGCATCTTTACCCTAGATCGAGTTCTTGGTATCGCTGTGACCGCTTATTTACGGGCGGTGATCCCCTATCTACCAGGTTAACCCCGTAGGGTTTGTGGCATCATCAGAAATATGATCCCCTACGTGGTGGGCCGTGCTCAGTAGGGTTATGGCATCGTCGGGTATACGATCCCCTACTCAGCATGAGGTTTATAGTAGGGTTGCGGTATCGTTGGTTATACGATCCCCTACTCAGCGCTTCGTGTCGGTAGGGTTGCGGTATCGTTGGTTATGCGATCCCCTACTCAGCGCGTGGTTTCGGTAGGGTTGCGGCATCATCGGTTCGATCCCCTACATCGCGAGTTATACCAGATAGGGTTCCGGTATCGTCGTGACCATCTTTATATGGACGATGATCCTCTATCTGAGTGTGGAGTTTCTGTCGAGCGCCAGATCGGGTTGTGGTATCCCCCAACGGATCTTGGGTGTGATCCCCTATCTGTGAGAACTACGTATGCCAGATCGGGTCGTGGTATCCCCCAGCGGACCCTGGGAGTGATCCCCTATCTGTGAGCTACGTATACCGGAGTGGGTCTTGGTATCCTCTAGTGGACCCTAGCGGCGATCCCCTATCCGAGGAGTTTGGTGGTTATGTTGTTTCAGCGATGTTTCCTCAGTGATGTTATCCGACGAGCGTGGTCTCTCGGGTGAGCGTCTGAGATTTTTGTTTGGGACCCGATGGAGTGTATCTCTCGGATGAGTGTCATCTGGTATGACAATGTTCGTGTGGTGTACTCTCCTGGTTGGGACGGTTGCTGGTGATGAGGTCGGTACCTCTTGTGGCTTTGTGGTGTGAGCTGTGTATATCTGGATTGTTCAAGGTGTATGTATGAGCATACACCTGAGCTGAGCTGAGATGACTAGTTGTGTTTAGCTGAGGATGGTCACGAGATGGAGTTTCTCTCTCATCTGGGTTCCCTCTGGCTGGGTTGAGCAGACTGTTGCCTTTCAGTTGCTCCCTTGGGTTTTGGGTTTTTGGGGTGCCTACTGAGTATATTTATACTCACCCCTGCACGGGCTTTGCCCGCACATGTTTGTGTCTTGTGCAGACCACATGCCTTTTGATGGAGTCCCAGGAGGTCCCGAAGTAGGCGGAGCTTAGTGAGCGAGTTGACCGGGGTGTTTACCAGAGCTGTGCCGAGGGAGCTTTCCGGCAGGTGTTTGTGGCAGCGTTCCCTTTCTTCAGAGCAGGTTGGACGCGCTTTGTAGTTTTCTTTTGGTGGGCCCTATTTTTCCCTTTGTACTTCTGCTGTACTCTTGTTGTGGGATAGTGTTTGCATGCTTTTGCTTTTCAGTTTCTATATCTCTTCACTGTTGCATGGAGGTGTTTGTGGGTGCGTGTGTACAGATACCTCAGGCTAATGCCTCCCATGTGTGTGATAGCCTACTCGGCGCTGGTCGCCAGCCCCTGGACTATTGGAGGCGGTCTTGGGGAGTCGCGGCTCGAGCCCCGTTGGGTCGGGTCGTGACACTACATACAAAATGGTCCTGCATAACCATTGATAAGATGCTCACAACACTTACATGAATGTAAAGTGTTAAAAATCAATAGTCTGATTATATACACCAAAAGTGCGGTCGAACTGATTATATAAAATCATTGTTTATCATGAGTAGAAAACAATAAATATCTTTTCCCTTGAAGAGAAAAATGAATACATCAACAACATTATATCTTTTTAGATGTTCTCCATGAAGTGACATCAATACCAGAAAGATTATGAGATCTCATTCAATATTGTTGATAATATATTTCAATTTTTAAATGATTTCAAAACTCACCAATGAAAATGGATTTCGATGGATCTCGACATTACAATAAATGACTAGAAGTATGATAGGAACTTATGATATGTTCAACATATAATGTTTTGAATTGATTATCCAGACTACTAAGACTATTGAATACTGATGATCTTATTATAAGAAATATTCTTCCTTATAAATTTGGATATTTGGATTATTTACAACTGATGTTGTAATTGTTTATCTATATGACAACTATGAACCCCTAAATGGTTCAAAATGCTTGAAGCATATTTCATGTATCAATCTTAAGATATATTTGCATAAGGAAGAATGTACAGTTGATCCTATCATCACATGGTTTGTATAAATTGATTTTTTTTCATTAATATATATGTTTTAGATAACATCAAAACTCCTAGAGAGTTTACAAAATCACTTTCATGTTTGATGATAAAATTATAAGTAATATCCCTGTATCTTGAATTAAACATCCAGAAGATGAAATCATAAATTTTAGGATGATTTTACATATTCATGCAAATACCCTAAACCATTAAATCTCTTACTTCCAAGAGTGATATATTTCATACACAAGGGGCTGATAAAGAATTTACTTATCATAGAAAGATTAAATATAAATGTAGATTTTATTCCAAAATATAAATGCACATTTTATTTCATACACAAGGTAATGTTCTTCCCTATTCATTGTAATATAAAGGGTATAAATTATTCCAAAATTCAAAACTGATTTTTTTGGTTATGAATTGATCATGGTCATTCTATGAGTTCAATGATGTAGTTATGACCATTAAAAGAGGGAGATGTAACTGTTGTAATCTTTTTCCCTTAGTCAAGTTTTTTCCATTGGGTTTTCTTGATTCGTTTTTAATGAGGCAACACTATGACGAGTCGATGTTATTGTACTCCTTTTCCCTAATCAAGGGTTTTTTCCTAAAGGGGTTTTCCTTGATGAGGTTTTTAATGAGGCGATCATACATCATAACAGATATTCAAAGGAGTTATAAATTATTATGGATATTTGATGGAAACTGTTGGCCTTC
Source organism: Viscum album (assembly GCA_963277665.1). NCBI lineage: Eukaryota > Viridiplantae > Streptophyta > Magnoliopsida > Santalales > Viscaceae > Viscum > Viscum album. Next base: position 470,378,911 of record OY728141.1, on the reverse strand, counting down.
TCCATGACTCATAATTTTCAACGAGACGTTTCATTATTACCTATGGTCTACCTCCCATGTCTCAATGACATAATTAAATAATAATTTAATTGATATCCTGAAGACACAATTAAATGATATAATCAAGGGGAGTTGGAAATGTTGCACTCTTTTTCCCTTCATCAGGTTTTTTCCCACTGGGTTTACCTAGTAAGGTTTTTAATGAGGCAGTATGACATAAAAGTCACTTATTGTGGCTCCACTTATGTTTCCCATAGGGTTTTAAGTGAAGATTATATAATATTACATGAAATTATGACACCCAAGGGGGAATGTTATGAAATGTTATTTAATGGATGTCATAATTACAATAATAATGATTACGAATCCTCATTACCCAATGCAACCCTTCATATGCCCAAACCTTTGGCCTCTCTAACCTTTGGAATTCCAACCACTGGATTATATATGGTAGAGATTAATATTAACTGTTGGATCATATCACATGTACTATATATATATGGTTACGAGTTAATGAAATGGGTAAATTTTTGGGCTCTATAATGTGTTCCCTCTGCTTCTTGTTTTTATCTTATATTTGTATTTTCATTTGTCATCATCATCATCATATGAATATTCGATGCACGTTTCATCAATGATATGCATCGCCTTTGATAGACCATTTATTCTTGATTTTGAAAATCCTCACAATTTCAATTGGCGTTTGATCAATTTCATAACACAATTTGTACACTTTGGTTTTTAGTAGAGTTTTCAAAGTTTATATGTACTTTTTTTATCCTTCATATTAAAGGATTTTTTCACATAAAATTTTTATCCAATGTTTTTTCTATTATTTAAATTTTATTACTTCCATTATTTGTTGGTTCCTCAAAAAAAATTAAAGAGGTTTTATTTCTAGGAACGAATGATTCTCCAACATGTGGTATTAGAGAGAGAACTCATATTTGAAATATTCAATGTAGAAATGATAGAAATCAATTCAAGTACAATTATTTGGTTAAAGGGGAAGATGTAGGTTTTTTATGTCAAGAACTTTCATCAATTGGTGTTTTCTATAGATAAGTAAACTGTTAAGTCAGATGATGAATGAAATCTGAAACATCAACATGTATACAGATAAATTATAGAGTGAATTGATGATAATGTTTACAACCATATTGACATGGAGATGTTAGGATTACACAAAGGGTGACACTACACCAAACTGACAGTTTAGCGGCGGTTTATTAAACCGCTGCTAAACCATTAAATATTTTCATACCCACAACACTCCCCCCCAACACCCCCGACCCCCCGACACCCCCTGACCCCTGACACCCCCGACCCCCACCCCCCGAATCCACGAAGCCCTACTAGCCCCATCGCCACCCATCGTCGTGCCTCGCTGCCCTCTCCACACCTTAACACCCTCACCGCCCCTCGAATCCTCCACTGGAGTCGGTATTCTCTGTAGTAACATAATTGTAGGAACATAATCAATTTATTGTTTGGCCATTCCCTTCCTCATGTCCACACATCCATCCTTCTTCCCATAACTTTTATTATTTGGAATTTATCAGTCAAGAACATCTATCACGGTGTTGGTAATCTCATCAACGCATAGGTATTTCTTGGATGCATCAACTCTCCTTCTTCTTTGATGATTAGGGATTTTTTAAATATAGTTCGATCTCTACCTTAGATACAATTTAATATATCAATTAATATTTAATTATAAAATGTTCTTCTCAATGAACACACTTCATTATTTGATCTTATATATAAAATATCATAACAAAATAATATCATGAATATTAGTTTTTAAAAATGAAATTGTGAAACTCCATGAACACCAACAATATTAGTGATGTCATGTATAAAATAGGTTAATAGATTCTTAATTTATCTCCTCATCGAGATTATTTGAATTAGAGTCATAGTCACCCTTTTAATTATCCTTCAGACTCATATATTCAATAATTATGATATATTCAATAAATCAAAACATTGATATACTCCATGTTTTCATGGAACTATGACTTGGAAAAAACCCTTAAGGTCATGGAAACCTACACATTATCATTGCACGACATCACAAGTTGTTTGATACTACATTCAAAATAAGAATCATACTAAATATTAATCTTATTTTGATGTTTGATTTATTTTAAGATCGTTGCATTCATCATATTAATTTATTCCCATTTTTCAATATAAATTCATGAATTCACTATATCGACATAAGTTAAATAAAACCCTTACATGTATCCCCTTACATCAATCTCTAACTTTAAATCCCCATTCATTGACTAAAACTCTATTCTCGTTTCCCTTACATCAATAACACTAAAATAGATCCCTTTACAGTGTGTTACATTCATGAATCCCATTACATCATCACCCTTATGTTGAGATCCTCCCCTATTTCATGTATCTTAACATCAAACTTCATATGTGGTTGACTCATCCGATAATGCTCATATGTGGAAAAATTTGATGTGAATCCCCATACATGAGTACCCCTATGTGGATCCATTCATACATGAATATGGAGTTTTACAAGAGGAATATCCTAACATGTATGACCCTAACATGAATCTCATTATGAGGTGGATTATATGTGAATCCTTTTATGTGAGGACTTTTCCATTTTCCAGAATATCACTCTAATTGTATTTGAATCTCATCTAATTGAATCAATGCCTTCTCAAACACATTGCATTCATCTAAATAAGTATTGGGATTTATTAAGAAAAAAATACACAATTCAAAATCAATAATTTTATGGATCAATTTTCTCTCCCCATTAATGAACTCAATTCAAACCCCACCTTATCGAAATCTTTGGGTTAGGGAGGAACATTCTTCACCATTTTCTCCTTCTCCAAATTTCTTCCACTAAGTTGAATTTAAGGCTTGAATTTATTGAGAGGAGTATGACATTGAATTTCTTAAAGTAGTAGGACATGAATTGGCTAAATCAATGTCTATGTGTTCCATGCCTAGAATATAAAAAAGTGTTATTAACTCAAACAATATGAAAATCATTAAAATTTCAAAATTTATTTCAAATATTATTAAATATTATTTTATGTGTTAATTTATCATATATTCATTCAATATACATTCATTCATCTATCTCAACAAACAGATCAAAAAAATTCAACCATAATATATGAGTTTTTTCCCTCTTTAAAATATTTATTACTTTTCCTTCATAAATTAATACTTTCATTTATATTTACACATTTTTATTTATATGATAATAAGAGAGTATATACAACATACATAATAGATGAAAACTACATGTTTTCTATAGATTTTCAATATCTAGAGATTATTTTCTTTAGGTACATAATTTTTGAATTTATCATAACTTCATAATCTTGTTTCATATAAATTGGTTGTTCAAAAAATTTATATTCCTTTAAACATCATTGGTTCTATCGAATCATCCATTTTTGGGTCATACTCACCTTAGATTACATCACATTAAATTTACCTTTTCATTGAACCTTATAACAAATTATTACAAAATAATGTACATCTTCCTTTCACCATTATTTAGAGCTATATGGTTGATAAATCAAAATGTTAGATCCAAGAACACATATACTTAAATGCATCCCCTTGCAACTGAAGGCCTGTTTAGCATCTTTGTAGCTAAAATTTTTTTGATAGGATTTCTTAGAAATAATGAAATTCCACCTATAACTTCAATATTGAACAAATGAATTGTTATACCCAAAAACTCAATTCCACCCATAACTTCAATATAACTTCAATTTTGATAGGATTTGTGTTTTTTGTTAGTACTATGAATTTGTTATCATTTTTAATTTTTTTTCTGCATAATTTTTTTGAAATATATGTTCTGAACTTAATTTTATTTCATGAAATTAAAGGAACGCCAAGGAGGAAGCATTATACTGTTTCATTGACCACACCAACAAATTATGATCCATCTATCTCCCTCCCTATGGCATCTAAGACACCATTCGATTTCCCCCTGCACCATCTCCCCCTGCACCATCTCTCACATCCTTTGTGAGTGTCCCTTCAGCTGCTCAGTCATCACCTTCCCTTTCAGGAGCCTCAGGAGTGAGGGAGCGGGGTGACACTTCTAGTTCTTCATGGTGATACTAGAGGGTGACTATTATAGGTACAAATTTTAATATGAATAAATTTATTGTACTTTTTTATACTAACTATTTGTTCATAAAAGATGGAAATAATGAATGTATGGAGAAAAATATGAAAAGTTTAGATTTATGGAATCTGACCAGAGAGAAGATATTTGTCCCATTCAATTCCTATGGGGTCCCTATGGATGACGTTGTAGGATTACTTGGCCAGATTCTAGGCTAGCTAGCCGTAGAGCCAGTTTCTCTTCCTATTACATATGATGATTGGAGGCATATGCCTTCAACTTGGAAAAATGAAGTTTTTTATTCCCAAATAAAGGTAATTTTAATAAATTATGGTGTAATTGAATGTAATTATGTTATTAAATTATAATATTTTCAAAATGAATTTCTGCGTACAGATGTTATTCCACTTTATGGTTGCTAATGTGCTAGCACGAAAGTGGGTTTTGAAAAATCTTGGTAAGAAATGGAAAGACTTTAAATGGAGATTGTGGAGAGATGTCAACGATACTTCATTGACCTCCCAATAAATGTATGACAAGCTACCCAATGGGATACCCAAAGTGCAATGGAAAGTTTTTGTTGAAAGACATCATGATGAGAAACAGATGGTATTTAAATATATATTATTATATTAATCTCATTTTACATTTATACATGTATATAAAAAGGATATGACATTGAATAAATTACAATTAAATTACTTTTTATTTATTTTAGGATCTTTCAAGGAAGAATGCATCAAGCCGGGCTAAGCAAGTCATCCCTCACACTGTGGGGTCAAAGAGTTTTTCTAGAAGCCGATCAACTCTAGTAATATTCTCATTAGTTTAAATATTTATAAGGAAATATTTTCTATTTAATATATTAATTTTTATTTATTTATCTTTGTTTAATGTAGTCACAGAGTTTAGGGCACCAGGCATCCTGAACAGAAGTGTGGTTAGATGTTCACAAAAAATCTGATGGAAGTTCTATTAACAAGTCTGCCAAAGATGTTGGGTTATAAACTCATTTTTCATTATAATAACTTATTATCAGTTGTTAATATGTTAATATATACTGTTTCTAATATGAATGATATTGTATTTATAGGTAAAACTTAAATAACTATGGGATGTCAATCCCACACAGTCCTACTCAGTCTCCCAAGATGACCCAGTTGGTAAAGTCCCTGGGAAGGAGAATCCTAGTCGAGTGCGCAGGATGAGTTTGGGACCCATACCATCTGAGGTATTTGGAAGGTAACTATGGATTACAACTGCATCTACTCCTGGCTGTAGTCAGTTCATACCTCGAGATGCTCAGAGAGAGATTATTTCTCTACAAAACACAGTTCAGGAACAGGGGACTCAGATATCCACTTTGCAAAAAGTGTTGATTGATTTATATCAGAAGACAACCGAATCTTTCCCTAGTGGTATTACATCAACTGGTGGTGAATAGGTAAATCAAAAAAAATCAAAATCATTTAGTTTGCAAACGTTTATTGGTTTTAAGTTTAAATATAAATATACAATAGTATTTGATTTTCAATATAATGTTCTTACAGGTGCCGGTAGCAGGAAGTAGAGGTGGAGGTGGAGAGGGTGATGAGCTGTGTTCATCATCAGACAATGATTAATGGATAGGGTTATAGTAATAGTATTTTTATATGTATCATGTGTGGCACAGAGTAGTCACCAAACATTTTCATAACCTAACATTTTCTTGATTTCTCATGTTTCCTTTTATGTATTATGAACCCAGTCTTCCAAAGACACTAGGAATTTACAATCCTTATGTTGTATTAATGGATATTTATATTTATGAATCATATAATAATATGTGTAAAAATTTATAGGTTGTTATATCTATGGTGTATAGGATTAGGAGGAGGTTTTTGGTGTTATTTCTAAAATCATTATAGGTTTATCATAGAGATAATGGCTTTAATATAGTGGCTAATGGTGGAGTTTTTAGTGGTTATACCTTTTTAGGAATAGTTGCACCATGGAGCATGGATGTTGCCTAACCTCTTCTTGATAAGATACAACAATGTATGTTTATACTTATGTAGTTCAGGGGGTTTTTAATTGAAAATTTGGATGTTTAAAGTTTTTTAATTTCATAGGCATATAGATTTAATAAATTCAAGTTTTAAAGTTTGTTGGATTAAAAATTCATAGGTTTATAGGTTTATAGGTTATATGATTGATAGTATGGAGGTTTGAAAACTATGGGTTTGATGGATTCAGTGTTTCTCATTAGAAGTTTCTAGTTTCTAGGTTTCCAATTTTGTAAGTATTAGGTTTAATGTTTTTCAGGTTTGTAGGTTTGTAGGTTTCTAGTTACATATTTTTTGTCTTTTTTGTTTTTATTTAACATTTTATACATTTTTTGTTTTTAAGTTAATGTTTTATTGGATTTTATGTTCTCAGTTTCAATTTTTGTACATTTATAGTGTTTAGTTTTTCACTTTTCATGTTTTAATGTTTATAAGATTTTTTTACATATTTTAAAGTCATATGTTCACATGAATTATAGTTTATCAAAATTCTAGAAATAACTTATCTAATTTTCATATTTTAAAATTTATAGATTTCATATTTATTATGTTTCATGTTTTCAGGTTGTAGGCTTTGAAATTTGATGATTTCATATGTTTTTATTTTTAGGCTAATGGTTCAATGTTTGCACATTTTTTGTTTTTAATAAGGAAGTTTGTAATATTGTAGGATTTTAGACATAGATATATCATGTTTAATGATCTCTAAAGTTGTGGGATTCTTGTATATAGGTATGAGGATTCCATGCTTTCAGTTTTATAGGTTTTAGTTTTGTTTTTTAATAAATCATTAGTTTTAATGTTTGTTGGTTGAGTGATATCCATTTTGAAGGAATGCATGTTTGGAAGTTTAAATTTTTATGGATTACATGTTTACATGTTTTCTTATTTACTAGTAAACAGTTAGTGGTTTAGTATTTATATGATATAGAATTGAAGGTCCATATGATTTGGGTTCTCAAGATTTGAGTTTAGTAGGATCATTTTATATTATTTTTCATGATTATGGTTTTACCAGTATAAAATCTACAGGGTAACATGTTTACAGGTTTACTATCTAGTGGTGTATAGGTCTACAGTTCATAGAAAATTAGGCTACAGGTCTGATGGTATTTTTTTTTTACAATTTTCATTTTTCTTTGATTTAAAGTCTACAGGATTTTGGATTATAGGATTTCTGTTTTATCAATTTGTAGGTTTTCATGTTTTAAGGTTTCTAGTATTATTGGATATCAGTATAAAACAGTGAAGGTTAAATGTTTTTTAGTATGTGTTTATAGTTTCGAATGCTTTAGTTTTAATGGTTATTATATTTTCAAGACTCTACTTTTTTAGGCTTGTAGGTTATAGGTTTGTATGATTATAGGTTTTCATGATTTGTGTGATGTGGTGTTACTTTCCTGGTAGTGGTGAAATATTTTTTTAATAATGACATTGAAATGGTTTTTTTCAGGGTACTGGTACTGGGGCTGCAGAATCTACAACAATTTTTTATTTTAAATCCACCTTTAGTGGCGGTTTAAACCGCCGCTATGTAAATGGACCATATTTCATGGTGGTTAAAACCGCCACTATAATTTGGTATCTTACTATCGGTGGCGGTTAAAACTGCCGCTACATACATGAATGGTATAATTTAGTGGCATTTTTTTTGATTTAGCAATAGTTATTGTGAAAAAATGAGGTTTTTTTTGTAGCAGGGATTTAAACCCCTGCTAAACATTTCTCATTTTTCATTACCATTTCGCGGAGGTTTGTGTGTTTTTTACGGTGTTTTTCCCAGGAAAAAATGAAATGATTTTTAGCGACGGTTTAAACCGCCGCCAAAAAATATTTCATTTTTTCGAGGAAAACTATCGCCAAAACCACAATAACCTCTGTGAAATGTGTTTACTATGACAGTTACCAGAAACTAGCACTAAATTGAAGAAACCACCGCATATTGTATGCTGACACCCAATTTATCGGTGATTTTATAAAATCGCCACAGAAGCATAAGGTGGCGGTTTAAACTGCCGCCATAGCAAAAAAAAAACCCGCCACTATGAGGTGATTTTCTTATAGTATGATAAGTGCTGGGGTGGGGGTGAATCAGTGCATATAGATTTTCACTACAACCCTCAAACTCTCATGCTTGTTCAACATCATTCTCTCAATAGTCAGCAACGCATAAAATAAATAGATGCAACTCATTCATTAATGAGGTTTTCCCCTGAAAGGATGACTATACTCCCAATGTGTTGTGACTTATATCCCATACACACAACTCTCCTTTTATTATTAAGAAGAACTTGACCAATGTTATGGCCTTGTAACTGGTATAATGACTAGATTTTTCCAGTTATAATCTTGTATCAACTGAATAAAAACAACTTATTCTAAAGAATGTTTAGAAAGGAATGATTGAACCTCCACACGGGTCTCACATATATTGATCTTCTTTCTCTTCCACATACAACAGTCTTCTTCAACAGTTCTCAATACTTAGAAACTATCTATCATATAAACTTCTTCTCATTCCATTTTTTTCTATACTCATTTCATCACAAGTTGAAAGTAATTACACAAGATTCACACCTTCCATCTTTCTCATTCTTCATTTTAAATTTAAATCATACATCGATAAATGCTCCTGAGGACTCGACTCTTAATTCATCATGATAATTAGAATTATCATAGTCTTCTTTATCATTTTAATATCATTAAAATTCCCATTCAAAACATTTATTTAAATCTCCATGAGACTTGGGATTTCCTTCACGTAATATTTAAAATATCATGACTTCTTTTCCTCTACAAAATTCATAGCTTTAATTTCATTCATAATTTGTTTCCATGTGTGAATGGTTGTATGCATTATTACAATGTGAAAGTATGCTCTTTGCAGTGTGGAAAACAACCCTTCTCAAAATCATCATTGACTTTATTCCTCATCTCAACTTTAATCACAATCGACATTGAATAATTGTGATGTATAGATCATTTATGAACAAAACAATCATATGAATTAATTTCCTTATTCAGAATATTAATTTTGGAAACTTAGATTTTCTTCCTACAATATGATCCAAAATTTCACAAAGTTTTAGACTTAGGATTACTCTTCTAAAGTATATTGGTTACCCTTTCAAAGTACCAATGCACTCTTCTAAACTCCTCTATTACTCTTCTGAACTCACTAGTTACACTTCTAAAGTTAGTAATACTCTGATGAACTTGTAAGTAATCTTATGAAGTTACTGATATTCTTACAATGTGCCTAAGTAATCTTATAAAGTTCCCTTTTACCTTTTCAAAGTGGGTGGTACTCTTCTGAAGTGTGCAACTAGTCTTTTGAACTCACTCTTAGAAAAAAATTATCTATGATTATACAAATTTAGAATTAAACCAAAAAAACTTTCAACTCAAATAAGGACCTTTTCTAATCTTCTCAGGGCATTCTCAAACACTTCAAACCACTCAAAACATTATCCAAAAACTTTTATCATAGATTTTAGAAACCTTGGATATCAAGATCCTTTGGATGATTTTCCTCAATTTTAGTCAAACTTTTGGATCTTAAATTACTAATATTTAATATTCCCAATAGTTATCTTCTCAAAAATCATTTCAACCTATTGTAGACAATGTTGTTTCTTTTAGAAACACTTATCTATTTTCTCCATGAATTCCATCTCCACAATCATCACATTTAAAGGCTTCTTTCCTAGAATATTTTAAGACAAATATTCTAAGACAACAACATCATCTTCCTTTTCTCATGTGTGTATGAGTAGTAACTCAACACAAACTTCAACAAAAATTTTCAACATGTATTGAAAAAAATACAACATAATCCTAAAGTGGTTTCATCAATACACCCCTTTATATTTTTTTCAATACTATCCATCTCTTCTCCCCTTACTTACAATAAAATCAAATTGAATAACTGATATAGTTATCATTGATCTTCTTAAAGAAAAGAGCCACAAATAAATCAACTCTTAGTATACTTGAGCTAGCTCAATGTAGAAAACAGGAGTGATTAACTTAGAAAATAATGATATCCTTGAGAAACTCATTCTAGAAATTTCAATTGAGGGGAATCAACTAGAAAATCACATAATGAAGATTTTCCAACCGTTATTCTACACACACTCAACAAAAAAATTAAAACACATCATAAACAAGGAAGATAATTTTCTCCCATGTAGATAAAATCACCTATTTATAAAAAAAATTTAAAATATGAAAAGAGAGGATGAAACTCAAGGAAAGACATACCTCAATGTTGAGAAGTTGGTTGTACTCCAATTTGCAGCCTACATTTTTTAAATGGCATAGTTGTGAGTGGCTTGGTAAGAATGTTAACTATCTATTTCTTGAAAGGAACAAACTCAAGTTTAATAATTCCTTCAACCACATTTTCATTTAAAAAATGGTATTTTATGTTGATATTTCTATATTTTGAATGTTGCACTATATTTTTAGATAAATTAATATTACTTTGATTGTTACAACCTATGATCTGAGGGTATGCGACTTCAACATTCAAATCCTCCATATTTGTCTTCATCAAGATCATTTGAGTTGGTTCTTGTGATATATATACATATTAAGAATTTGTATAACTCAAGGTAACTGATTCTTTATTATTTTAATTCCATGAAACATAGTTTATACCAATGAAAAACACTTCACTATATATAGTTTTTTTTACATTTGCAGCACCTGCTCAATTGACATCTATAAACCCTTTCAAATCTAGAGCACCATTCTTTTTATACAACAGATCATGATTTCATGTGTTTGAAATGTATCTCTGAATCCTATTTGTTTCCAAAATATGTGTTTCTTTAGGATTATATTGATACTTCCATAGATGGAGACAACATAAACAACATCAGGTCTAGATGATATTAAGTACATGAGTCTTCTAATTAAATTTCTGAACTACTTCTCGTTAATAGTTTTCCTATTATCAACCTTGCTTAGTTTTGTGCCCAACTAACTTAATATGGAAACTCCTATTGATTAATTTATATCAAACTTATTCAAGATTTATTTAATATATTTTTCTTATGATGTAAAAATATAGTAAACTGCTCGGGTAATCTACAAACCCAATAAAAATTTATTCTCTATAAGCATTGGTGTTTTAAATATTTCCTTCATGTGCATTGATAATCTTTTACACAAAATTTCCTCATTGCTATCAAAGATAATGTCATCAATAGACATGATCACAAAGAGTGATGTGGTGTCAGTATTATTTATATATAAATTGTTTTCCACTTTCTCTTTCTTGAATTTCATGTACTTTAGATATTAATAAAGCTTAAAATACTAAGTTCTTAGATCTTACTTCAAACTATAAAGAGCCTTATTTAGTTTAAACTCCTTATTTCCATCTGAGTATAGTATAAATCCCTCAAGTTTATCCATCTTCACTTATTTATCAAGTTCACCATTCCAAAGGGACGATTTAAAATCCATTTGAAACACTTTAAAACATCTCCAAACTACAATAAATTGAAATATCCTAATATATTCATGTCTAGAAACCAAAGAATTTTTTTCATCAAAGTCAATACCTTTGATTTTTGAACACCCTTTACAAACCATCCTTGATTGTTTTCTTTCCACTTCACCTTTATCATCCAACTTATTCTTAAAAACATATTTTTCTCTAATCACATTCTTTTATTTAGGTCTAGGAAAAAGTTACCATATTTCATTCTTTTCAACCTCCACTAGTTCTTTATTCATATCTTGAACCCATTCCTTATGTTCAAATGATTTTCCAATTATTCGAGGTTCAATTTTTGATAAAAAACTAGTATGACCAGTTTTCATGATTTTTTAAACACATTTATTTGGTTATTCAATAATATTTTCAATGTCAACATGTATTTTTATCCTAACATTTACTTATTTTGACTTTTGATCTTCTTTATCGTCATTTGAGTAAGTAGAATCTTCACCCTCATTCTAATTCTGTGTATTTTCTATAGTTTCTTCAAGAGGATTAGAACCAAAAAAATCATCCTCATTATTCACAATGATTGGGTTTTTGAGATTTTCTTCATTTTAAAAAACTGTGACATTATCACAGCCAACAATCCTCTTATATTTCTTGTTGTAAAATCTATATAAAATTCTATTTTCTGTGTAACCAAGGAATGTTCAATATTATTCCTTATCATCAAAATTTCCTCCACTTTGTCTCTCTTATTGATTAAGTAGGGACTCCAAAACACCCTAAAGTTTTTAGCATTGGGGTTATTATTGAACCACATATCATAGCCATTCATATTTTAATTTTTCCTTAAAATACATCAATTATGAACAATTTTAGAAATAGTTATTACTGGTAGCTAGTAATATCTTTATATATCATACTCTGCAAGCATATCCATATCCACTAAAATTATGTTCTTCCTTTTAACCACTTTATTCCATTTAGGAGTATATGGATCCTGGAATTATGCATGATTCCATACTTATCAAGATATTTAGAAAACTATTTTTTGGCACATTCACTACCATAATCAGACCATAGTCACTTCTGTTTGTTTCTTCGAAAGTCTTTTAAAACTCTTGAATCTATCCAAGGATTATTATTTTTGTGTCATGAACATGATGAATTTCATTATTGTGAAGTTATATATGAAAGTGATGAAGTATCTTTCTCCACTTGTTGACTAATCGATCACAGGTCAACAAATATTATATTGGATCATCTCAAGAGGTCTTATAGTTTGGATGTCACCACTCTTAGGAGTTTTTTTTTCACCATATCTGAATTTTTTTATAAATATTAGCAGTGTATTCTTTCAATATTGGGATATTCCTTACAACATCTCCTATGATAAGATTCTTCATGTTATTTTGGACAATATATCCAAGTGTTATATGCCATAAATTTTCTTCTTCTTATTAACTCAAATAATATCCCATTTTGGATTCTACAACCTGAAACAAATTACTTGTGGTTCTTAACCCCATTTCAATATCTTGACTAAAAAAACATTTTTTCTAAAGATAACTTTATTTACAGTATAAAAAATCCATGATACACTTAATATATTTTTCTTTAGTCCATAAAAAATAATACATTATTAGGATTAATATGACTTTTCATAATAGTAGTTATTACAACTCCTTTGATCTTCAGGGATCCATTATTACCAAAAGTGATAGCTCCTCCTTTATATTTTTCAACATTTTTTAGATTTATCAAATCACCAGTCATGTGAGATGTTCAAAAACTATACATGATCTAGGGATTTTCTTATTTTCATACCTGAAATTCTCCTTCCACTATATTTTCCTATTGTGTGATCTATATTTTATCCTTATCATTTCTAAACTTCTAAAATATACTCAAATTATCTATAATAAATTCAATACACTCATCTTAGATGTGTACTTATTGATCACACCTCCGACACACCTCTTTCAAGATTTAAAAGTTGTTCTTCATTTCAAATTAAAATTTCAAAATATTGAGACCTTTAAAAATTTATCATTTGTTGTTTCTATCTCCCCATTGAAAATTTATCCCTTCTTTATCCTGATAGAGATATTCTATATCAGAAATTGTAATACTTTTGTCAAATATGCCACAATACCAACAATAACCCTAAAATATTCTATTTTTGATAAAAATTATATTATTGAATGGGTTATAGCCCCTATTTTTAACCCTTAAATGAGTAGACCTCACAAATACCTTTTGTGGGATTATTTCTTAAACATTTGAGACTGGTATAGACCCATTTCCATAATTTTTCTCTTTCTTAATCTAATTAAATATAGTATTTTATTCAAAATTAATGGCTGATCCAGATTATAGTTTTAAATTTGACTCTTCTATAGGTATTATTTTCTTGTAAGATGGAACTTTAGTTGAATTTACCTTTTTATGTGTTACATATTTTTTAGAATAGCTACTTGGTGCAGGTTTCTTAGAACATTTACCATTTTCTTTAATATCTTTATTCCAGTCGCATCAATTTTTATCTTAATTCTTACAAATTTCAACTATATTATTCCTTAGTCTATTAACTTCATTATCACCAAGGATAATGGTAGATTTCATATCTTAAATTATTTTACCCTTTACGAAAATCTCAAGCTTCAACTTTTCAATTTCTTCTAACAAATTGTCTGTTTCAATTTTTTGTTGACTTTGATTGTCTATACTTCCTTTTAGTTGAGTATTATCTCTCCCCAGCCTACCTATTTACTTTAATATTTTTCCCATTATCATAGTATATTCTTTGGTTGTTTCTCCTTATTCTATGGAATACTCACTATTTATTTAAGATCCATCCTCTAATGAGTCCACTTCTTCATCTTCTTATTACATAAGCACCTTTGAGAGGAAAATCTAGGAGATTCCTCATAATTATCACTTTCTTCACTATCTGATAATCCTTATTCAACTATCATAAAGTTCCTTCTGAATAATCTAGGTGAAATTTTCTTCTTTCATGTTAAATGAATTTTCTTTAAATAATCTCCCCTAACAACGGTCTTCTTGGTAGCTTAACCATATTTATTTTCCCCTCTGATTTTCATCATACAATTCATAGAGAAATGGTCAACCATCCCACAATTAAAAAATCTAAATTGGATTTTACCTTTATACTTAACTCTCCCATGTGTGAAGTTTCTTTATATCAGAGAAAGTGTTTTAGAAAAATATTTCATACTTTCTTATTCATCAGAACAACCCTTCTCCTCTTTCACTTTCAAATCTTTTAATCCCTTAAAAGAAATTTCATTTTCATTATTTCCATTAATTTTAAGTTTTTCACCTCTTATAATCTCATAATTTATGAGAGTGTTGTAAATTTCATCAATGGTGAATTCATCAATATCTCTATCATCAAGAGCTAAGATCTTGGAATCAAACTTACCCAATAAGTCCAGCCAGAATCTAAGCTTTTTACCATTTATTAAAATAAAATAAAACTATAGAGGATATGGATGGGGTCAAATAAAGGTACTTGACCTCATCCATTGAGCACAAAGTTACAAATCATAATAAGACATGTCATTACCATAATCAGAGTCATCATTAGTTTCCCATTCAGATTGGGACTTAACCCTGATTGGAGATCTTAATAATATCAGTATTGAACTTTCCCGATAACTTAGAAGATTGGGTATAAATTGTGTGAGGTGAGTTAGAATAGTCCTTCCTCATCCTTCTCATTGAGGGAGCATGAGTGAATTCCACACAATCATATGCCTTCCCTTTTCCAGATAAGAGTGCATCTTTGAAAGAGGTAGGACCATTATTGCGTGCTACCATCCCTTTCACCTCAGAGATTTCACCCCACTTATCAAACATCCTAGAGGAGTTCAAAATATTTTGGATTTCCTGATGAAAATCAACATGTTTAGGAGCCCTAGTGTGATCCAGGCTAAGAGCCGACTCAACAGTCCCATCACGTAGCAAGCCTGCACCAGGACTATCATTCATGCTTAGATTTGGAGGGTCAATATGAAGGTTTTGGGTGCAGCGGAAGCATGGTTGGGATGAAACCCAACTTTTATTTTTACTATTATCAATTATTATTCAGGGATAAATACGATGATGAATGCCAACCTCCACGGAATATAATCAAAGATTTAGATAAATAAGAAATAGGCTCGAAACCTTAGAGCGGATCTGATAGAGAAAATATTTTCAATTATTTTATTATGAATTTCAATGTTTTTAATCCCACCAATGTGTTATTTAAAATTAAATTGTCACATTTTATGTTTTAGGAGTATTTTTTAGCTTAAATTGAAAAAATGGCTTATTTTGGATTTAAACAGTTTTAATTTATTATAAATTTTCAGCCATAATTTTTTCTACACTGATCCAAATTAAAATATTCTCCTTTTATAGGTTTCTATGTTAAATGGGATTAATTTTATCCTTATGTACCCAAAGCTCAATCCATCATTTGGAAGCTAAAATCCAGCTCACAAGTCCATCCTCGAAAACTGTGCACAGAATAGGTAAATTTTATTGTTGGGCCCATATCTCATAAATGGCCAAACCATTGGAGCTAATATTTTACATGGAGAAATAATACACCCGGAGGAATAAGTTTCATTAATATGGAATCACCTGATTCTTTCATTCTCAAGGCCATAAATTCTTTGGAACTTGATGCATTGGAATACGAAGAGTCTGTTTGACAGAATTAAATATTTGGAGTAAATAGATTATATCTCTCTCCAAACTTGGAAAATAAAGATAAAATATCGTGAGCCGACAGAGGAGACATAATTGAACAACTTTCAAGAAGAACCAATTTCCAAATTAGGCCATTTAATATGCCAACCATACTCAAACTTTTGGTGGAGTAATTTTGGAGGGAAATTCTCAACTCCAAAAGCCTATAAATAAGAGTGTTCACTTCCATTCAAGGGGGTTCAAGAAGGTGCAAGAGGGGCTGTGCTAGATGATTGAGTTCTTGAAGTTACTTGTATTTTATATTTTATTTTTACTTAGTTTCATCATGCTCTCTTCTTCCCCTTTCAACTCTATTACCCTTCATATGGAGGGGTAAAACCTTTGAGTGATCAGGGAAGGGGGAGTTTCACATTTGTAATGTTGGAGTTTTTTGCTTAAATGTAAAACCCTATTTTTCTTTTGAATAACATATATTCTTAGTGTTTACAAATTCTATTAATGTGATCATGTTTTGGGTTTGGTGTATTCATTGTTAATATCTTTGGTTAAATACTTTTAATCTCCCTCCACCTAGTGCAATTTGTCTCGATCGAGCATATTGTGTTAGGTGGTGAGTGTCCAGTGATTGTTGGCACGTGTGTGGAACTAGTAAACTTTTTCTAGAGTTATAAGGATAAAAAATTCCCAATCGGGACTTGCCTTAGTTGTTTAGGGATTACTTATGAACTTCCACGCACATAGGAGTGAGTTCTATTTGTTTCTTTAACCAAGGGTGATTGATAACTCAATCGAGGAGTCCTTCATTTGTCATTAAAAAGGATGAGAGGGAATATGATATTTATTACTATGATGAAATTTCAAAGGTGATCCTACTTTGACCCCATCACTCTCTTCATCCATTAGTCTTCAACCTTTCTTTTCAATTGCTTGCTTTATTTTTCAACTCAAAAAATTTCAAAAAGAACCTCTTCTTCTTTCTTTAATTTAAGTGACAAACATAATTGTTGTGCACTCCTCTCTGGAGACAACATATGTTAACCACTTTAATAAATTTTAACTTAGTTTTTATTTGTTTTTGTCACACTCCACAACAGACATGTGTCAAAACTTGGTGCCGTTGCCGGGGAGGCTGTGCCAACAATCCATTTGTAAATAATTGTCTCTTTTCAAATTAAAAAAACATAAAAATATTTTTCCATGATATTATCAAATGATTTTTTCTTTAATTCATAGAAACATTACCCACGAGTGAAAGAACCAATTATTGACTCACCTTTTCTACAGAGGATAGTGTTTCTCTCTTTGCTAAACAGATCAGGGGAGCTCGAATCTAAATCAACAAGGAGGATGAATTCAAGGATCTCATTCAAGACCTTAAAGAAAACCTTGAATACCCAGTATTGGAGGGATTGGCCAGAGAATTAGTTGAACTCCAGGAGTATTTTCTTGAATTTTTTCAAGAAATGGTCGAGGTGAAATAAGAAGAGGAAATTCAAAAAAATAGATCAGTTGCAAGGAATTCGGGAAGAAATACAGGACCTAGAGAGAAAAATGGAATGGCTAATTGAATATGTTCATGCATCCCAAGAGAAACCCGAACCTAAACTTGAGCCATTAATGGAAGTGGATTCCCTACTCATCCTTGATGTTGAAGAACCTGGGGAGACCATTATGGAATTAAAATAAGATCCATTTTTCCCTTCTCAACCATTACTGAAGAAGATTAATGAAGAAGTTTTTCTTTATGAAGTAAGTATGGGAGATCAACAAGATCTGGATGGTTTTTGGAAGGAGTGTGAGGAACTACTTTATCCCCCTATTCCCCATAATGTATAAGATCCAGCATCATTGAAGGAAGAAACCACCAAAAAGGTGGAATTTGAAGAGAATATTGAGGTGTTTGACTACCTACCTCAAGCTGGTGAAATTCAACCCCAAGAGGAAATTCCCACTGAAGAAGAAACTGAAGCCGAGAAAACTCAGGGAGATGATCTTTTCTTAAATGCATTATCTTATAATTTTATTGAAATTGAATTGTGTATTATCCCCCCTTTCTTGAAAATTTCATATTCAGTAAACACTTGTATTGCCTTGGTGGATGAGGAAGAAAAAGATGATGCACACGAAGAGGAACAGTTGGAGCTCCCCAAAAATGTTGATCATTTATTAGAGGGAGTACATGAGATGATTCAAGTGGCATTGACCGAGGAAAAAGAGTCACAAGATTCTTACTTTTAAAGGTAATAATTCAATATTGATTCTTCATGCATTAACTTTTTTCAAATAGAACTATACTCTGACTTTCCCTTTGATTTTTCCAATGATACAACATACCTTCAGAAATCACTGAAGAACGAAGAGGAGGCTATGAAATTGGAAACCAAGAAAGATAAGGGCTCATTCTTTGTCCTGAACCCACCAAGAAAGTTTTATTTTATTTTCCTAGGGGTGGATTTGGTGTACTATACACATGGTGCCCTAAAAAAAGGATGAATCACATGACTTAAAGAAGTTTTTTTGGTTCATCACAAATAAACTCAACCCACCTTCATATTGGGGATAACTGATTAGAACTACCCATCTGGGGTCATTCAAAACCCAGGTCCCACTTGGGGGGATTAAACCAAGATCTATCCTTCTTTTCTCATCCTATTTCTATTTTCATTTCTTTCAATAAATGTCTTATGTTTTCTTTTGTTCTTTTTCTTGTAGGTTTTTAGTGTGAAACACTTAGGAGCTTAACTCAATGTTGCATTTATAACACCCCAACCCCAGTTACCCAGAGTTGGTGCATTATTACATAACATTAGAATGATCACAAAAGATCAAGTCTCGAAAGACCGATTAGTTTAGTATCCTTGGAAACACTAGATACATTCACAAGTCTTACATTGCATGATAAAGTGAAAAACTACAACAACATAGTCTCCATAGTCCCCACTCATATCCCCTCAGACTATCCCTATAGGCCAGTCATAAAATACTACTTCACATCTTGGTAAAAATAAAACATGGAAAGGGGTGATCTTAGATGCTCAGTAAGGATAACAATATAGCAGAAAACTTTCATAAATAAGCATAAACATTTAAGGCAATGTATAACTAAAACAAGAGACTTTTAAACTTGAACTTAAGCATAATATGGAAAAAATAAAATGAAATAATTCCATTTAATTATTCACATGGATATTCTACTAGTCGAATAATCACATGCAATATCAATAACCACTTTCATAATGATGGAATGCATAATGCTAGAATATCATAACCACATAGTCAAGGCCTTGTGCCAAGACTAAAAATAAGATTTTTTCAAGGCCTTGTGCCAAGACACTAGTTTGTCTCATGATACCTACCAATGCATCGAGGAGCTATAACGGGCTCCACCCGTCACTTACTAAGTCCAATTCATTCCTCATATGAACAGGTTTAAACATAACATAAACATATATATTAAAACTAGAATACAAAATGTAAATACTTTATCCATAAACCATGAATGGTATAAAAATAACACATCCACAGTCAAACATATCACAAAACCTTTAATACTATATGGATTTTTTGTATCATAATAAATCAACATCAAATAAGCTTAAAATCCATTAAAGGATGTTGACATAGATGAAATCAAAACTATTTGAGAGAAATATATATATTTTTGAAATCATTTAAAAGTCACATAATTATAAAATAAAACATTTACTTTGAAAATATTCTTATAAGCTTGCAAGGGAAGCTTCGATGATTTTATAACGGCAGAAAATAGCCCCACCTGCCGTATAAGTTAAAAAAGACATTCTTACCTTAATTTTTTCGAAAAGGTTAAAAAGGACCTTGTTTGGAAAATGATGGAAAGATTCCTTTATAAAAATCTTACAAAAAGTCAAAAAAGGGTATAAATGACTTTAACCCATAGTCTATAAAATAGTAAGAATGTTTTGAAATACATTTTTAAGAAACATGGATGTGGATGATAAAGAGGTCCCAATAGATAATATAAACAACCTCAGATAATGAAGAGATTGTGAAATTAACCCTTACCTTGTTTTTTTCCTTAGTAGAGGGTAGGTTAAACTCCTGTATAATGGTGAAATAATTTTTATTAAATTATAAAAGAATCATATACATTAATATGATATCATATATGATCTTTTAACATTACTTTGTTAATAATATCTTAGTATTATCATTGTTTCGGGTGTTAATAGATTCGTTTTACTTTATATTATTTGTTATGTGAGTCATATTTGTTATGGATGGGATGTATCTTATTAATATATAGAATTATATCAAGTTTTTAAACATTATTTTTAATCATCTAATGAAAATTAGTCTTGAATGGATACGATGGGTAATGAATCTCATCGCGTTCGTGGAGATAGTAATCCGTACGTATGCACGAGCGAAAATATCATTCTTTTGATATTAAAATAATATATAATTGGATGGTATATCATATATATATAATCATTATCATTTTATATTTATTATTCAAATCAATTACACATCATTATTATACCCATCCAAATAATAATGTATTGAATAACAATTACACCATGACATGGAGACGGTAAGCTGTACGTACGCACGTATGGTGACATGTCATTCAAAGGATGTATAGAATAATGAATTTGGTTATACCATATTTATAATAACATCACAGTATATAGAATATACTGGAGTTATTATTTTATAATGTAAATAACAAAGAAAAAGGAAGTGGAAGAAGAAAGGAACATGAAAGAGGTGATGAAATATTTACCTCTTCTTCGGGTTCTTCCTTTTGATTTGATCAAAAGGGATCATTAGGTTGGATATATGACTAAAGGAAGACCTCTAGGATGAAGTTAGGACAATTGAGAGGGTATTTGGGAAGATTTTGGCCGATCCAAATGGCTTTGAATGTGTGAATTAGAGAGAAGGGGGAGTGCCCTTTTATAAGAGGGGCGAGGGGCACCTTAGGAAAAGCTAGAAATATTATTTTATAAAAAAATCATTTTCGGTTTCTAATGGCTCAAAAATGGATTATTTAAAGGCTAAGGCGGGGATGAGTCGAAAAACGCTCAACCAATAGGTTTTGGACAGGTTTGGGTCACTATATTAACTTTATCTTTTAGATTTAACTCTTAGTTAAATAGTTTGACATTTACCATGTCTCTTTGTATTTTTATATTATATGGTTAATAAACTTACTATATACTTACCAGAGAACCCAAAATGGTTCATTAATGATACACTTATCATTATATAAGTCTTTTGGCTGAACCTTATATTTTTATGAATATAATATCAATTAATAATATAATATTTGTTTTTAAAACTCTTTTATGTCAATTTTGACACTATTTGGTATTTTGTTTTTTCTAAATTCATAACACCATTATTTCTTCAAAAACAATTCATATAACCAACCCTAATATGTAATATTAACCTATAAAATTAGTGGAATTCATAAAAAGTCTCAAATTAAATTTATTTGGATATTTATAATATCAATTATTTTAATATTTCATTAATTAGGTAATTACTGCATCATCATTGTGTCATAAATAAATTAAATTATTTAATGTCTAAAAAATATAAATAAAATACCATTATGTATGAAATATTTTTATATTTCTAATGAATATTTATAGTCTAATTTATCTTATGTGTTACCCTATATTAAAAATGTTTTAGTTATTAAACTTTGATTTTAACTCTTTTAACTATTCTTTAAATAAAATAATAATAAGTGTCCTAATCTAATCCAAGTGGACCAAAGAGGTTCATATTTTATTCCTAAGGTTATTTTTGGTCGAACTATACTTATCCAATAGAATTAGGATATGTTTTAGGGTAATAATAATATCATTTTTACCCTTAATTACCCGATTTACTTTTAACCGTGGTAAATAAAAGTAAAAAGTTACTATTCACAAAAAATTATTTTCATCTTATTGAACCAAATTTTACTTACTGATATCAACTGTGTCTCTCATATTTTTGAAATTCCACTCACATAAGCGGTAAAATTAAGTTTTATGTAAATTTGCAAATGCTCCTAGTAGGTGGGTAAAAGACGGTAAAAAGTTCAATAAAATTTTTATATATCTAAAATTATTATAAGCTAACCCCAATGAATTACATTGAACTTATATAGGTATTATGTATCTATTTTTAACTAAAAAAAATTTAAATAAAATAAATAATTATTTAAATAAAAAGTCGGTTTTAAACAATAACTCAGTGTTTTTCACCATTCATCAAAAATTGAATGTTTTCAGAAAAATACCAAAAATTCACCCTAAGAAAATTTCGATATTCCAAATCCAAAAATGAATTCCATTTTGAAGGATAAAATTTATAAAATTTCAAAAATTGGGTATTACTATTCCTAACGACTAGTTTTTTTTAAAAGGTTGGGGCCGAAGCCTCAATTTATTATTTTGAAAGCAAAGACCTCTTTAGACTGGGTAGAGGGACACCCATTACATAGCCCGAAGGCCCAAGGCCAAGTTGCCTGAATACAAAGCTTGAAAGCCCATTTTTTTGGCCCAAAGGACCCCTCGGTGAATAGTACTGAAACAGTACCCGCACTACTACAGTACCTGCTACAGTACCTCCACCTCTACAGTTCTGCTACAGTCCCCTCCACCGCTATAGTACTGCCGCTGCTACAATGCCACCACTGCTATAGTACCTGCTACAGTACTACTACAGTACCTGAAAATTCTCCCCTACCCGGATTTGATCCTGGGTCTTTTGGATGCCAAGCAGGAGCCTGCTACAGTACTACTACGGCTAGTTTGATTGGTCTCGATGTGTTAGAATCTCGAAATTGCATACAATGCAAGCTATTGCATTATTTAAAGGGAAACGTACCATGGAAGCTTAGGGTGTTACATTCTCCCCTCCAAGTAATTTTGTCCTCAAAATTTCTAGAATATTACTGAATAAAAAGACTCGGGTGGTTCTTCATCATAAGTTCCTCGGGTTCCCACGTTGACTCTTCCATCTTATGGTTTTTCCATAGAAATTTTACCAGACGAGTTGTCTAGTTTCTCAGCACTTGTTCTCTTGTATCAAGAACCTCGACATGCTCTTCGTAATAAGACAGATCAGGTTCCAGTTCTAATTCCTCATAGGTGAGTACATGCGTTGGGTTAGGCATGTATTTTCTCAACAGTGATACATGGAACACATCATGGAATTTGGAGAGACTTGGAGGCATTTCCAAATGGTAAGCTACAGTCCCAATTCATTCTATAATTTCAAAAGGCCCGATGTACCTGGGAATTAATTTTCCCTTCTTACCGAAACATATAACACCCTTCCATGGAGATACCTTCAAGAAAACATGGTCTCCTACCTAAAATTTCAAATCCTTCCTTCAGTTATTGGCATAGCTCTTCTGCCTACTTTTAGCTGCTTTGATGTGGGTTTGGATTACCTTCACCTTTTCCATCATTTCATCCACAAGTTCTAAGCCTATGGGTTTTCTTTCACCAACATCATCCCAACAGTTTGGTGTGTGACATCTCTTTCTATATAACGCTTCATATGGTGCCATATGAATACTTGAATGGAAGATATTGTTATAGGAAAATTCTACCAAAGGTAAATATTGATCCCACATACCTTGAAAGTCAAGTGAGCACGATCTCAACATGTCTTATAACGTTTGAATAGTCTGTTCTGATTGTCCATCAGTTTGGGGGTGGTAAGCAATGCTCAAACGAAGCTCAGTATCCGGGGATTTCTGAATAATTTTCCATAATCTTGATGTAAAACGTGGATAATGATCAGAAAAAATTGATAGGAGTACTCCATTAAGTCTCACAACTTCATTAATATATAGTCTTGCTAGATTTTCAAGTGGTAAATCTTCCCTTATAGCAAGAAAATGTGCTGACTTGGTAAGATGATCAACAATAACCCATATTGCATCGTTCCTTCTAGGAGTCTTTGGTAGTCCCATGACAAAGTCCATCGTAATATTATCTCATTTTCAATCCGGTATGGGAAGAGGTTGCATGACTTCTCCAGGCTGTTGCCTTCCCGTTTTCACTTGTTGAAAAACCATACATCATGACACAAAATTAGCAATCTCCCTCTTCATGTTGTCCCACCAAAAATGTTCCTTCAAATCTCTATACATTTTGGTGCTCCCAGGGTGTATAGAGAAATTGGAACTATGAGCATCATCCAAAAATTCTCTTTTTAGATCAGGTATATTGGGAACACAAAGTCTCTTCCCAAATTTCAAAATTCTATCTTCATACACAAAGTCACTCAATCTCCCATCATTCACACCTTTAATATTCTTTTGAAACTCTTCATCATTGGTCTGAGAACTTTTTATCCTTTCTAGTAAAGATGTTTTGACAACCATTTGAAAAAGTATTGATGTTTCTCCTTCCATGGTGATTCCCATATCCATCTTTAATAGATCCATGAAAATAGGATCCCTTTTAACTCTCATCTTGTTCAAAACTCCATGATCCTTTCTACTCAAAGCATCTGCCACCTTATTTTCCTTCCCCGGGTGGTAGTGTATCATGCAATCATAATCCTTGAGTAGTTCAAGCCATCTCCTTTGCCTCATGTTGAGTTATTTCTGCGAGAAAATATACTTCAAACTCTTGTGATCAGTATAGATCTCACATTTTCACCATAGAGATAGTATCTCCAAATATTCAAAGAAAATATTACAACTGATAACTCAAGATCATGAGTAGGATAGTTTTGCTAATGAATTTTCAGCTGTCGTGATGCATAGGCAATAACCCTATCATTCTGCATAAGGACACAACCAAGTCCTTTCTTCGATGCATCACTATAAATAAAAAACCCATCATTCCCTGATGGTAGAGTCAATATAGGAGCATTGACTAATCTTCTCTTCAGTTCTTCAAAACATTCTTCACACTCTTTTGTACAAAAAAATTTAACCCCTTTACGTGTGAGATTTTTTAATGGGTTAGCCAACCGGGAAAAATTCTAGATGAAACATCTATAATAACCTGCTAAACCAATAAAACTGCATACCTTATTTATACTTGTCGGTGTTGGCCATTCTTGGATTGATCTTGTCTTAGAAGGATCAACGGAGATTCCATCCTTAGAGAAAATATGGCAAAGAAAAGAAATCTCCTAAAGCCAGAATTCACACTTGCTAAACTTCCCATATAATTCATGTCTTCTAAGAGTCTTTAGAATAATGCGCAAGTGATTTTCATGATCTTCATTGCTTTTAGAGTATACCAAGATATAATTAATAAATACCACTACAAAGTCATCAAGATATTTCTTG
The DNA here is from genome assembly GCA_963277665.1 of Viscum album. Lineage (NCBI taxonomy): Eukaryota > Viridiplantae > Streptophyta > Magnoliopsida > Santalales > Viscaceae > Viscum > Viscum album. Next base: position 470,353,253 of record OY728141.1, on the reverse strand, counting down.
AAAAATCTATTCATTAGATCCATGAAGACAAAGGGTGCATTAGTCAATCCAAAAGGCATTACTGTAAACTCGTAATGCCCGTACCTGGTTCGAAATGCTATTTTTGGAATGTCTTCCTTCTTCACACACAACTAATGATATCCGTATTGAAGTTCAATATTTTAAAAGTATTGAGCTCCATGAATTTTGTTGAATAAATCATCAATGCGAGGTAGGGGATACTTGTTCTTTATTGTTATAGAATTGATCTCCCTGTAGTCAATGCACAACCTCAAAGATCCATCTTTCTTCTTAACAAAAGGACAGGGGCTCCCCATGGAGAAACACTAGGGCAAATAAATCCCTTATTACTCAATTCCTATAGTTGTTTCTTTAGTTCCACTAATTCCATAGTGTCCATTCTATAAGGGGTTTTCGATATGGTCCTTGATCCAGGAATTAAATCAATGGAAAACTCAATTTCTCATTCTGGAGGATGTCCAGGTAAATCCTCTAGAAATACATCAACATACTCTTTCACAATAGGTACATCCTCTATTTGAACATTCTTTTCCTCACCCACAGTTATTTCATTATCTTCCTCCCCAATAATTGAATTTAGTTGAGCTACTGGGGGTGGATCTAGATAAGAATTAGGTGGTGACGATTCTGCTCTAAAGATAAGATGTTCTTTATCATCGTCATAAAAAATAGTAACCTCCTCCTTACAATAAATTTTTTCATCATGGTCTAAAATACAATCCATACCAAGGATTATATCAAATTCAATCATGGGTATAATGATGATATTAGCAGATAAAGAACATTTATATGCCCTAATGAGAACTGATTCAAAAAACTTTGTAGCAATGATACTTCCCTTACGAGTTTTGACTGAAAATTCCCTTGTTAAATCAAATTGGAAATATCTAATTTTCTTAGTAAACTAGGAAGATATGAAACAATGCGATGATACAAAATCAAATAAAGCATTTGATAAACTTGAGGAAACCATTAAATTACCTGCCACCATGTCTTTCGGAGCTTCTACCTCAGCAGTAGTGATAACATAAGCTTGGCCTTGATCCCTTGGTCTTTTCTGAGGTAAGTTCTCCTAACACTTAGGACATTCATTTTCATAATGTCCCATCTCCCTGCAATTGCAGCATTGAAAATCGGTAGCTTCTTTCTTCCCCTTGCAATCATGAGCTCGGTGGCCTTTTTCACCACACTTGTAACAGACTCCCATTCCATTCAAGCAAGTACCAGGGTGTTTCTTCCCACATTTACTACAGTATAGATATTCAACTTTTCCCTTATTCCCCTTATTTCTATTTTCAGAGTGATCAACAGATCTCTTCTTCTCTTTCTTTGCTTTAAATTCATAAGACTTGGAAAATTATTTTTCTGTCTTGATAGCACATGAGAAAATATCTTCGTACGACGAGAAGGATTGTGATACTAATGCTCAATGGAGAAATAGTTTTAACCCATCAAATAAATGATCAATCTTACTTCTTGGGTTACGTATATAATCTGTAGCATTCCTTGTAACGCCCCGACCCCAGTTACCCAAAGTCGGTGCATTATTACATAACATTGTCATGATCACAAAAGATCAAGTCTCGAAAGTCCGATTAGTTTAATAGCCTTGTAATCACTAGATACATTCATAAGTCTTACATTACATCATAAAATGAAAATTACAACAACATCTTGTCTCCACACTCATATCCCCTTATACTATCCCTGCGGGTCATTCATAAAATACATCTTCACATCCTGGAAAAAATAAAACATAGAAAGGGGTGAGCTTAAATGCCCAGTAAAGATAACAATATATCAGAAACTTTCATAAATAAGCACATACATTTAAGACAATGTATAACTAAAACAAAAGCCTTTTAAACATTAACTTCAGCATAATATGGAAAAGATAAAATGAAATAATTCCATTTACTTATTCACATGGATATTCTACTAGTCTAATAATCACATGCAATATCAATAACCACTTTCATAATGATGGAATGCATAATTCCATACTATTATAACCACATAGTCAAGGCCTTGTGCTAAGACTACAAATAAGATTTTGTCAAGGCCTTGTACCAAGACACTAGTTTGTCTCATGAGACCTAACAATTCATCAAGGAGCTATAGCGGGCTCCACCCATCACTTACTAAGTCCAATGCATTCCTCATATGAAAAGTTTGAAATATAACATAAATATTCATATTAAAACTAACATACGAAATGTCAATACTTTATCCACAAACCATGAATGGTATAAATATATAACATCCATAGTCAAACATAACTCATTCGATACTATATGGATGATTTTATTATATCAAATTAACCTCAATCGAGAATAATTAAGGATATTGACATAGATTAAAATAATCATCAAAACTATTAGAGAGAAATATCCCCCTTTTTCTTGAAATCATTTAAAAGTCACACTATTTGTCAAGAAGCCATTTAAAAATAGATTTTTGAATCAAAGTGTCCCATACCACTTTGAAACTTTTAAAAGGAATTTTAATTTTAAAACTTTAATGTCCATATAAATAAATCCTTAAAACCATTTTAAATCATGGACATTAATGAGAAAGATTTAGAATAATAAATCTTTAAAACATTTAAAATGATATTTTAGTTAGAGTTCCTAACCAAAAGAGAGACACTTGAATACAAATAATTGAGGTAATCAAAACTTTGTAATATTATGAGAATAAAGGGATTCATGATATACTATGTCAAATTACATTATATACACCATATAAAAGTGATTTGGTGTATAAAAACAAAGAAGTCTCGATGAAATGTAAATTGAGATGAAATCTCTTATAAAGACCATATCCTTAGGTTAAGGATAAATCAATGACATAATTATGTGTGTAAAATATAAATACACTCAATATGATTGGATATTCAATGTAAATCAATCAGAGAACATTCACACATATTCTTGTAAAAACAACACCAATGAATTGGATATTTAACTCAACAAATGGAGATTGAGTTAAAATTACTCTTATCAAGTTCATATCGATGACTTGAGAATTTATCAATGGAGTGATTATGTGTATCAAAAGTATATCCACAAAAAGGGGAGTGAAAATTATGACATAAGAAAATGAATAGTGATTCCACACATAATCTTGGAGTAAAATAATCAATGAAGTATGCGTAAAGCCGAATGAGTGGAAATTGAAATTTCAAATTCCCTTATCGATTTGGTAACTTACGAAACATACACCCATGAAATAAGGATCATACAATGATGATGTAAATATCCATAAATTAAAGTATATTACACAATGAATACAATAATGGGCAGTACACACACCACATGCAATAAATAAGTGGTGAACAATGGAAATCTCAAGAAATTAAAAGTGAGATAAGAAACCCCTTACTTTGTACTTTTTCCTTGGTCGAGGGTAGGTTAACCTTCTTTATAATGGTGAAATAATTTTTATTGAATTATACAAGAATCACATACATTAATATGATATCATATATGATCTTTTAACATTGATTTGTTGATAATATCTTAGTATTATTGTCGTTTCGGGTGTTAACAGATTCATTTTCCTTTATATTATTTGTTATGTGAGCCATATTTGTTATGGATGGGATGTATATTATTAATATCCAGAATTATATAATTTCTATAAACATTATTTTTAATCATAAAATGAAATTTAGTCTTGAATGGATATGATGGGGAATGAATCTCATCGCGTTCGTGGAGACGGGAATCCGTACGTATGCACGAGCGACAATATCATTCTTTTGATATTAAAATCGTATATAATTGGATGGTATATAATATATATAGAATCATTAGAATGTTATATTTATTATTTACTTCAATTACACATCATTATCATACCCATCCAAATAATAATGTTTTGAATAACAATCACACCATGACATGGAGACGGTAAGCCGTACGTACGCACGTATGGTGACATGTCATTCAAAGGATGGATATAATACTGAATATGGTTGTACCATATTTATAATAACATCATAGTATATAGAAGATACTGGAGTTATTATTTTATAATGGAAATAACAATGAAAGAAGAAGTGGAAGAAGAAAGGAACTTGAAAGAGGGTGGTGAAATCATTACCTCTTCTTCGGGTTCTTCCTTTTGATTTGATAAAAAGGGATCCTTAGGTTAGCTTTCTGATCAAACTAAGGCGTCTAGGTTGAAGTGAGGGAAGTTGGGAGGATATTTGGGCATAGTTTGGCTGAGAAAAATGACTTTGAAGGTGTGAATTAGTGAGAAAGGGGAGTTCCCTTTTATAAGAGGGGTGAGGGGCACCTTAGGAAAAGCTAGAAATATTATTTTATAATAAATTCATATTCGGTTTCTAATGGCTCAAAAGTTTATTATTTAAAGGTTAAGGTGGGTATAGGTCGGAAACCACTCAACCAATAGGTTTTAGACAGGTTTGGGTCACTATATTAATTTTATCTTTTTGATTTAACTCTTAGTTAAATAGTTTTACATTTACCATGTCTCTTTGTATTTTTATATTATATAGTTAATAAACTTACTATATACTTCCAAGAGACCCCCAAGTGGTCCATTAATGATAAAACTATAATTATATAAGTACTTTTTCCGAACCTTAGATTTTTAGGAATTGAATATCAATTAATAATATAATATTTGTTTTAAAAACTCTTTTACGTCAATTTTGACACTATTGGGTATTTTGTTTTTGATAATTTCATAAAAACATTATTAATTCAAAAAAAATCCATATAACCAATCATAATATGTCATATTAATATAGAAAATTTGTTCAATTCATAAAAAGTCTCAAATTACATTTATTTGGATATTTATAATATCAATTATTTTAATATTTCATTAATTAGGTAATTACTGCATCACCATTGTGTCATAAATAAATTAAATTATTTAATGTCTAAAAATTATAAATAAAATACCATTATGTAGGAAATATTTTTATATTTCTAATTAATATTTATAATTGAATTTATCATACGTATAACCCTATATTAAAAATGTTTTAGTAATTAAACTTTGATTTTAACTCTTTTAACTCTTCTTTGAATTAAATAATAATAAATGTCCTAATCTAATACAAGTGGACCAAAGAGGTTCATATTTTATTACTAAGGTAGTTTTTGGTCGAATTATACTTATCCAATAGAATTAGGACATGTGTTAGGGTAATAATAATATCAATTTTACCCTTAATTATCCTATTTACTTTTAACCATGGTAAATAAAAGTAAAAAGTTACTATTCACCAAAAATTATTTTTATCTTATTGAACCACATTTTACTCCTTGATATTAACCGTGTCTCTTTGATTTTTGAAATTCCACTCCCAGAAGTGGTAAAATTAATTTTTATGTGAATTTGAAAATTCTCCGAGGAGGTGGGTAAAAGACGGTGAAAAGTTCAATAAAATTTTTATACATCTAAAATTATTCTAAACTAACTCCAATGAATTTCATTAAAATTATATAGGTATTATGTATCAGTTTTTACCTTAATTAAATTTAAATAAAATAAATAATTATTTAAATAAAAATTCGGTTTTAAACTATAACTCAGTGTTTTTTCACTATTCATAAAAAATTGAATGTTTTCAGAAAAATACAAAAAATTCACCCTAAGCTAATTTCGATATTAAGAATCCAAAAATGAAGTCCATTTTTAAATATAAAATTTATAAAGTTTCAAAAAGTGGGTATTACTATTCATAACAGCTAGTTTGATTGATTGTGGTGTGTGTTAGAACTCGAAGTTGCGTACAACACACGCTATTGCATTATTCAAAGGGAAACGTACCGTGGAAGCTTGGGGTGTTACATTCTCCCATTCTTCAATAAATTGCGTCCTTGCAATTTTTAAAATTGGGCTTGGGAATATAATGGAAAGTCCCACATCGGAAAAAGAGTCAATAAAACTATCACTTTAAAAGAAAGAAAGAGAAGTAAAAAGGTCACCCGAGATAACCTATACTAGGATTCAATGTAGAAAAACATGGATATAGATTATAAACTAAGTGTCAAGTTCTGATGGAGAGGGATAGAAAAAATGATCAGGAGAAAGTTAACAACAAGAAAACCATAAACTTGTGATGGGACAAATTATCATTAGGTTCCCAGTAGGAAAAGTAAACAGACAAATTTTTTTTGTTTTAAGTTACATTACATAAAGATGAGGAATTCATTTCTGATATTGACTAAGAACATAAAGAGATATACATACTTTTTATGTAAAGTTCTTTCTTTAATAAATTCCTACTACTAAGTCATTTTTAAACGATGAGTATTCAAGAATATTTGGTCACACTGGAAGAGCTAGAATAAAATTCTTATAGAATCACATGATCCATGAAGGATAAACTATATATTTACCTTGTCTTTAGAGATTAATCAAAACCAAAACAGTTAGTATAAGATCTGATGATCCCCAAAAGGATATTCCATTAGAGAAAGAAACACTAATCTTAATTTATAAAATTAAACCAACAATACCCCAAAGATAAATAAATACCATTCAATAAACAATTTTCCTTAAAATCCTTCAATATAATCCAAACTAATATTGAAACCCAAAACTTAGAATAATTTGGTTATGTAGTCTTCCACGTTAAATTGTATCTCCAAATGACATCAACTACTCTTAAAGTCACATACTTAAAAGTAATTAACCTAATCACATGTTCTCTATTATAGGTTAATCATTTCCATAAATAACCCAAATCACTATAAATCCACAATAAAAACATAGATAAAAATCCACCATTACTCCTCAAATGAAATCCCATAGTATTATATTTTCCTTGGGCACATAGTGTTCCCAACAAAGCGAACATCTTCCAAAATAAAATTTATCACTTAATCACCAAATCATTTTCCTATACTAAGGGTATTCACTTTATAAGACATAAGATCCCAAATCAACTTATTATTGATCAATAAAATCATTTAACTAAAAATAATTAGTCACACTAACCAAGGACTTCACGTAGTCCAGTGGTAGGTGATAAATCTCAATCGCACTTTGGTTGTGGGTTCGATTCCCACAGCTTTGTCCGACGTGATGGGTGGTCACACGGTCTGCGTGTTGTCCTTTTTTATAAACTATATTTTATAACATTACCAAATTGAGATAAATTCCTTAAAATAACCATAACATAATTTAACCACAAATGTTATCCCATACCTTGCATTTTCATCCCAAAATATAATAACTTGTAATTGCCTAAAATTAAAGGATCATATAAAACCAAATAGTTATTTATAACTATATCAACAAGAGAAAAGATATTTCTTCCTCAAATATCATTTTCACATGATAAATTGCAGGGTTACACATATAAGAGAAAATTCACCCAAAGTAATTTCAACAACAAAGATCACTAATACCTTTAAACATTTTTCCATCCATTTATTTCCACATAGGTTCTTCCTTGACCAAGAGGTTATCCTATAGAATAGGGAATTTACATGGGTGATGCTAAGGTCCCTTACATTTACGACAAATGACCGTAATTGGAATCTTAGGATCATTTTTATTTTCTTCCATAATACTCTTCATTTTTCCTCGGCAATTCTTTACTTTATGCCCTTCTTTCCCACACATAAAGCATTTCTTTATTCCATTGAGACACTTTTCTGGGTGTCTCCTTCCACATTTCTGGCATGATGGAAATTGAGATTTCTTCTCTCCTTAGTCTCCATAGCTGGAGCTCTTATCATTCACTGCCTTTCTCTTCTTTGTTGAGTTCGGGAGTTGGTTAATATATATGTTGTTGATCATATTTTTGGAAAATTGATTCGGCATGAAGACAATATCCTTTACGCCTATCCACATTCCATTTCGTTTCTCATTTCCACCACTATTCCCACCTTGTACATCATTATCAAGGTTACTATGACTTCCTTGGAATCCAGTCATTGACTAAAACCAGAATGCATTGTGTGAGTAACAGTAGTCATAAAATCATTTAGAGAATATCATGACACCATATTTTCAATTTGAAACACCTTAAAATTAACCAAGGTCATTTATTCTCATATTATATTAAAATACTTCAAATCGGTTTTTAAAGAAAATGTAAGTTATCCTAAGCATATCCCCTGAGAGTGTCGTAACCAAGAGTGCAACAAGGCCTGTTGTCATGCACCAGTTCCCGTTCGAGTCTAGCTCAAAGTGGTGTTTTCGGGTTTTACCCCTAGGTACATCTGTACCAGAGCCGCCTCTACCAGCTCGTATCCAGACAAGGATGTATTTCCTGGAAAACTCACAAAATCACTAAAATACCAAAATTTTAGGAAGTTTCTCTATACTAATCCTCAAAGTCTATCTTAGGGCTATGTACTCTAATCAGAGTTTATCTAAATCTAGTTTCCAAGGTTTGTACTAAACTTCTTCTGATACCAACTGTAACGCCCTGACCCCAGTTACCCAGAGTCGGTGCATTATTACATAACATTGGAATGATCACAAAAGATCAAGTCTCTAAAGACCGATTAGTTTAGTATCCTTGGAATCACTAGATACATTCATAAGTCTTACATTACATCATAAAATGAAAAATACAACAACATATTGTCTCCACACTCATATCCCCTTATACTATCCCTTCAGGTCATTCATAAAATACTTCTTCAAATCCTGGGAAAAATAAAACATAGAAATGGGTGAGCTCAAATTCCCAGTAAAGATAACAATACAGTGGAAACTTTCATAAATAATCATAAACATTTAAGGCAATGTATAACGAAAACAAAAGACTTTTAAACTTGAACTTCAGCATAATATGGAAAAGATAAAATAAAATAATTCCATTTACTTATTCACATGGATATTCTACTATTCGAATAATCACATGCAATATTAATAACCACTTTCATAATGATGGAATGCATAATGCCAGACTATCATAACCACATAGTCAAGGCCTTGTGCCAAGACTACAAATAAGATTTTTTCAAGGCCTTGTGCCAAGACACTAGTTTGTCTCATGAGACCTACCGATGCATAGAGGAGCTATAGCGGGCTCCACCCGTCACTTACTAAGTCCAATGCATTCCTCATATGAAAAGTTTGAAATATAACATAAACATTCATATTAAAACTAACATACGAAATGACAATACTTTATCCACAAACCATGAATGGTACAAAAATAGCACATCCACAGTCAAACATAACTCATTCGATAAAATATGGAAGATTGTATTGTATTAGATTAAAATCAATCAATAATAATGAAGGATATTTACATAGATGAAAATAATCATCAAAACTATTAGAGACAAATATAAGGCCCCAGCCTTAAACCTTACTTAATCTTGAGTTATTACAAGATTACACATTGAGGATCTTTTCAGGTTTAGATTTTTAGAGAATTAGATCATAAAACTTGCATTACATTCCACATATAAACAAAGTGGTTACATAAAGATAGTATTCTTCATTCCCATCAATGGAAACATATTTAAAATAAACATGGATTCTTTCTTGACACTTCCTTGACACTATCATCATATCATGTACCTTTCCCTTGACCTGTGAAAAATATTTCAAAAAAACTTGGGATGAGCATAAAAATCTCAGTAAGGGATATAAAAATATGGAAAGGAAATATGGGTACATATATACATAAGGATGAGATCATAATTTACCCATAAAACATAAGCACTTTAACATACCTCATCAAATCATGAATAAACCATATAAATCATAAGACATAAAGGTAACTTGAGTCATTCATAACATTCTTACGTAGGGAGTAACCCTCTTGGTTACATTTGGAATACCCATCACAGTATATTCCCTAAATATCTTCGGAGAAACCTTAACGTTTAACTCCTTCATGTTACCCAATGCATTGGAGAGCTATAACAGGCTCACCCGCCCTTAGTTTATCACAGAACCACCCGTCTTCATAATAATTCCCAAGAACCATAACATAATCATATCACATAAAACATGCATAAAGGAAACATAACATTTCCACATTTCAATCACGAGATATCAATACAACACATTGATATAATAAAAACATTATGAAAACCATTTTCAATACCAAAGTAAAACATGGTATTTATTTTTCATTTAAAAAAAAGGGTATGGCTTGTAGAGGAAGCCGAAACTCAAATAATGGTCACGGCGAAAGAGAAGTCATTGTCGCCGCATATGTACGACCATAAAAACATTCCCTTTTGTCATTTAGTAAAACGCTTCGTATAAAAAATATTCCTTTTGAATAAGCTTAAAAGTCAAAGGGGTTTATACACCGTATAAAAGAAGGTTGTGTATAAAATAAAACATGCCTCAATGAAAGGAGATTGAGACGGAGTCCCATACCTCGTATCCGACTTGACCCGACCGTTATTTAATCTCCTGAATAATAAACTTGAGTTAATCTCTACTTGCTTAAGAACCTTTTTCAAGTTCATTATTCCTTTTATACCATGTTATGAACATCATTTAATCATTTAAGTTAATAATGTTCATTTTGTCGGTATTTGGTTCTTAAGTCAAAAATAGACTTCTTACACTTACATGTTGTTAATTTGGTCAAAGGTTCGTTATATCCAGAATGATATTAATGATTTTTATAACATATATATCATATATATTCAGCATATACATGTATTTATAATATTACATCACATTTAGAGGTAAGAAATGAAATGCACCGTTCATGGAGACGGTAAGCCGTACGTACGCATGAACGCTACTTCCATTTCTATTTCGTATTTTCTGGAATGGAATCATAATGATATAAGAGTATATTATAATTCTAGTATAATAACATATATAATATCATTAAATTTATCCTTTACACATCCCACATATGGTATTAACGAATCAAATCACTTTCAGGGGGCGGTAGTCCGCACTTCCTAAAATGAAGATATCGTGTTTACCCATAATGGAAACAATAATGGTATGCCATAAATGAAAAATACAGAAGCTTAAGGAAATAATAAACATATTATATATCATATATAAAAATAGTGACATCATAATGGCCACCTTTGAAGGTGTTAAAAGAGTGTTGAACAATCATCGTTTCGGGAGGCAGAATTTCTCCATCCACAGAAACCGTATGTTATTTAACCATTTGATGTATTTGTATGAGAGTTTAGCTCGAATAAATATTATAACAACATCCTAGTATATTGAAGATACTTATGTTGTTACAAAAGAAGTAAATAAAAATAGTTTAGGGGGTTGGAGAAGCAAAATAAAACAAATGAACATGAGAGAATGAATCACCTTTAAAAGTGTAACTCCTTTTGATTTGAGCCTAAAGGCTTCCTTTGAAAGGATTCTGCCCAAAGGGAATCCTCTAGGATGAGGAGAGGGATGTGGAGAGAGTAAATGGGCAGGGTATGGCCAATCCAAAGGCTTGAGGAGTGTGTGAAATGATGTAGAGGTGGGGGCCTTTTATAAGAGGAGAGGAGGGGCACTTTTGGAAATCATGAAACTATTATTTTATTTTCAAAAGTGTTTCGAATTTATAAGGTCCCACATTGATATATTTCGAAGATAAGATGATAAGGCTTAGAAATATTCCCATCAAATAGTTTTTGGACAAGTGTAGGTCTTAGATTTTATATTATCGTTTCATTTTATTTAAACTGTTCATTAATGAGGTCATCGTTGCATCATCATGATGTCATAATTAAATTAATTTATTTAATGTCTAAAAATTATAACAAAAATATCCAGATGTAGGAAATATTTTTATCTTTCCAAAGAGTATTTATAGACAAAAATATGATTAGTATAACCCCTTATAAAAATTGTTTTAGTAAAACAATTTATGTTAGTGTCATTTTCACCTTTATTTAAAAAAAGGCATTAAAGTCATTATCTCACCCAAGAGGCTCCATAGGGTCCCATAAATAGACCCATGGGCTGTCTTGGTCGGCCATGACTCATCCAATAGGGGTAGGACAAGTGTCATGGTGTTTTCATATTTTTATAATATCATTTTTACCTTAAATTACACTAATTACCTCTAATCGCGATTAATGAAAAAAAGCTACTATTCACCAAAAAATTATTTTCATCCCATTGAACCACATTTTACATAATAATGACAACCATGTATGTCGGATTTTCAAAATTCAATACAAATTAGTGGTAAACTTTCATTTAACTGAAAAATCAGTTTGCTTGATTACCACTTAGTGGTTTCACTATTCATCAAAAATTGGAGTTTTTCAGAAAATTACCAAAAATTCACTCTAAGCTATATTCAATATTCCGAATTCAAAAATGATGTTTATATTACCTAATTCAAAGAATATAAGTAGAATTAATTAATTTAATAATTAACTCCCGCTGTCAAAATAAATAGCGTGTTTTTATGAAACATTAAGTATCAAAAGATTGACACCAGTTTAAGTCCAATTTCAAAGTGAAATTGATTCCAATGACCACCATTGGAGTAAATGGTAAAAATATATTATAATTTCACTTCAAAACCAATTCAAAATATAATCTAATCATATAAATAAATTAGATTAAAAAGCAGTTTTGATGTAAAATGAAGTATTTTTCACTATTCATTAAAAAATGAACATTGTCAGAAAAATACCACAAATTCACACAAAGTAAATTTTGATGCCCCAATCATAAATAATAAGTTTATTTTGACAAACATAGCTTATAAAATTGTCAAAAGATAGATTTAAAAATGGTTTGCCATCAAAAGGCAGTAAAACAATCTTCTAAAAATATTAGTGTATTCCATGCTTAAGATTGGATTTATTTTCATTTTAAGCCTCGAAAACACTATCTAATTCATTAATAGACATAGATAAAAAATATCTATTATTCATTACTTACTTGGGATGTTACAACAAATATCCCCCTTTTTCTTGAAATCATTTAAAAGTCACACTATTTGTCAAGAAGCCATTTAAAAATAGATTTTTGAATCAAAGTTTCCTATACCACTTTGAAACTTTTAAAAGGAATTTTAATTTTAAAACTTTAATGTCCATATAAATAAATCCTTAAAACCATTTTTAAAACATGAACATTAATGAGAAAGATTTAGAATAATAAATATTTAAAACATTTAAAATGATATTTTTGTTAGAGTTCCTAACCAAAAGAGAGACACTTGAATACAAATAATTGAGGTAATAAAAACTTTGTAATATCATGAGAATAAAGGGATTCATGATATACTATGTAAAATTACATTATATACACCATATAAAAGTGATTTGGTGTATAACAACAAAGAAGTCTCGATGGAATGTAAATTGAGATAAAATCTCTTATAAAGACCATATCCTTAGGTTAAAGATAAATCAATGACATAATTATGTGTGAAAATATAAATAAACTCAATATGATTGGATATTTAGTGTAAATCAATCAGAGTACATTCACACATATTCTTGTAAAAACAACACCAATGAATTGGATATTTAACTCAACAAATGGAGATTGAGTTAAAATTACTCTTATCAAGTTCATATCGATGATTTGAGAATTTATCAATGGAGTGATTATGTGTATCAAAATTATATCCATATAAAGGGGAGTGGAAATTATGACATAAGAAAATTAATAGTGATTATCTTGGAGTAAAATAATCAATGAAGTATTTGTAAAGCCGAATGAGTGGAAATTGAAATTTCAAATTCCCTTATCGATTTGGTAACTTATGAAACATACACCCATGAAAGAAGGATCATAAAATGATGATTTAAATATCCATAAATTAAAGTATATTACACAATGAATACTGTAACATCCCAGGTAAATAAAGAATAAAGAATTTTAATATTTATTAATATTTATGAATTAAATATTAATTTTAATTAAAAGGGGTTTCTATGTCCGATAGCGTACTCGGTACGCAACGATGAGTTTCTTTGAAAACTTACGTTGCACACAAGTAATAAAATAATATTATTTTAAATGTTAGTTAACGAGTAGCCGTTGTACTGGCGAGAATGGATAGAAATAACAAAAATATGATTATATATGTTTTTAAATGTTTTTACATTTACCCAATAAAAGATAAAGGCTTAAAATACGGAAAGAGTTCAATTTTAGGCATTTATACCCTAATTTTCACGAAAGGTCCACTTATCACCTTTTGATGGAGAACCGTCATTAAATATAGTTTTGATCGATCTTATAAATTCTATTGGACCAAATATAACTCTTCTTTATGATTGGGACATCAAAATTTACTTTGTGTGGATTTTTGGTATTTTTCGGACAATGTTCATTTTTTAATAAATAGTGAAAAATACTGCATTTTAATTCAAAACTGATTTTTAATCTAATTTATTTATATAATTATATTATGTTTTGAATTGGTTTTGAAGTGAAATTATAAAATATTTTTACCATTAAATCCAATAGTGGTCGTTGGAATTAATTTCACTTTGAAATCGGACTTAAACTAGTGTCAATCTTTTGATACTTATTGTTTCATAAAAACACGCTATTTGCTCTGACAGCGGGAATTAATTATTAAATTAATTAATGTGACTTATATGTTTTGAATTTTGTAAAATAGACTTCATTTTTGAATTTGTAATATCAAATATAGCTTAGGGTGAATTTTTGGTAATTTTCTGAAAAACTTCAATTTTTGATGAATAGTGAAACCACTAAGTGGTACTTATAAAGACTGATTTTCCGTTTAAATTAAATTTTGCCATCATTGTGTTTTGAATTTCAAAAATCCGACATACATGGTTGTCATTAAAAAATAAAATGTGGTTCAATGAGATTATAATAATTTTTTGGTGAATAGTAAATTATTAAGTTCTTAATCACGATTAGTGGTAATTAGTGTAGTTTAAGGTAAAAATAATGCTTTAATAAAATAAGATGAGATTGACACATGTACTACCCTCATTGTTTGTGTCATGGCCGACCAAGACAAGCCATGGGTCAACTTGGGGACCCCATGGAGACACTTTGGTTGGGAAATGACATAAATAACTTTTTATTTAATGTAAAAGTAAAAATGACACAAACATAATATGTTTTATGAAAACAATTTTTACATAGGGTTATAAAGATCATATTTTTGATTATAAATAGTCATTGGAAAGATAAAAAGATTTCCTACATCATAGTATTTTTTTTTATAATTTTTAGACATTAAATAAATTAAATTATTTATGACATAATAATGATGCAGCGATGACATCATTATTTGACGATTTAAATAAAATGGAAAGATAATGTAAAATCTATGAACTACACATGTCCAAAACCAATTGGATGAGTGGATTTCGAACCCTTATCACCTTATCCACGAATTATATCAATGTGGGACCTTTTAAAACCGAAACACATTTTCAAATAAAGTAATATTTCTTTACTTTCCAAAAGTGCCCCTCCTCTCCTCTTATAAAAGGCCCCCACCTCTACCTCATTTCACACACTCCTCAAGCCTTTGGCTCGGCCAACCCCTGCCCATTTACTCTCTACACATCCCTCTCCTAATCCTAGAGGATTTCCTTTGGGCAGAATCCTTTCAAAGGAAGCCTTTAGGCTCAAATCAAAAGGAGTTACACTTTTAAAGGTAATTCATTCTCTCTTGTTCATTTGTTTTATTTTGCTTCTCCAACCCTCTAAACTCTTTTTATTTACTTATTTTGTAACAACACCAGTATCTTCAATATAATAGGATGTTGTTATAAGATTTATTCGAGCTACACTCTCACACAACTACATCAAATGGTTAAAGAACATACGGTTTCCGTGGATGGCGAAATTCTGCCTCCTGAAACGATGATTGTTCAATACTCATTTAACACCTTAAAAGGTGGCCATTATGATGTCACTATTTTTATATATGATATATAATATGTTTATTTTTTCTTTAAGCTTCTGTATTTTTCATTTTGGGCATATCTTTATGGTTTCCATTATGGGTAAACACGATATCTTCATTTAAGGAAGTGCGGACTACCGCCCCCTCAAAGTGATGTGATTCGTTAATGCCATATGTGGGACGTGTAAAGGATGGATTTAAAGTTATTATATATAATGTTATAATGGAATTATAATATACCTCTATATCATTATTTTTTTTCCATTAAAGTATGAGATAGAAATGAAAGTAGCGTTCATGCGTACGTACGGCTTACCGTCTCCATGAACGGTGCATTTCATTTCTTATCCCCAAATGTAATGTACTATTAAAAGTACATGTATATAATGGATATATATAATTAATGATATATATAAATGATGAATATAATTCTGGAATTAAAATATACATACCTCTCATTTAGTTTTAATTCCATTAATATGACAAAGAAATGAAAGTAGCGTTCATGCGTACGTACGGCTTACCGTCTCCATGAATGGTGCATTTCATTTCTTACCTCTAAATGATTATGTAATATTATAAATACATGTATATTCTGGATATATATGATACATATTATATCCAAATTGGGAATTTCATTCTGGATATAAAGAACCTTTGACCACACGAACAACATGTAATTGTAAGAAGTCCACTTTCGACTTAAGAACCAAATATTGAGAAAACAAACATTATTAACTTAAATGGTTACATAATGTTTATAACATGGCAATAAGTGATATAAAAGGAATAATGAACTTTAAAAAGGTTCTTAATCAAGTATAAATTAACTCAAGTTTATTATTCAGGACGTTAAAGAACGATCGAGTCAAGTCGGACCCTAGGTAAGGGACTTCGTCTCAATCTCCTTTCATTGAGGCATATTTCGTTTTATACACAACTTTATTTTATACGGTGTATAAACCCCTTTGACTTTTACTTTTATACAAAAGGAATCTTTTTCTACGAAGCGTTTTACAAAACGACAAAAAGGAATGTTTCTTTTAACGTACGCGGTGACAACGACCTTTTCCGCCGCCGTGAGTATTATTTGGTCTTTGGCTTCCTCAACAAGCCGTAATGTTTTTAAAATAAAATAAATACCATATACTCTTTTATGTATTTTGGTATTGAAAAAGGTTTTGATAAAGGATTTTATTATGTCAATATATTTATGATATATTGTGATTGAAATGTGGAAATGTTATCATTCCTTTATATTGGTTTTATGTTTTATGATTTTATATTGGTAATTGGACATTTTAACGGGTGGTTACGTTATAAACCATATGACGGGTGGTGCCGTGAATACCAGGACGGGTGGTTACATTATAACCTCCAATGCATTGGGTATGGAAGTCGGCTGTATGGCTATTCCATTAAGTATGTATGGAAATTGGCCGTATGGCTATTCCATTAAGTGATATGTGTGGAAGTCGACCATATGGTTATTCCACTTAAGTATGTTTATGTCCCAAGTTACCTTTATATATGTTATGTGTTCTTTATATGGGTTTTATGGTAATACTTTGGTTACAAAAAGGTAAGTAATGATACTTTATTCAGTGAAGATTTTTTACTACTTCATGAAGGTGAAGGTATTACTTTGATAGAGTATACATGGTTTACTTGATTTTGAAAAACTAACAGTTTTCATTCTTTGTGTATCCCTTACTGAGCTTTTTATGCTCACCCCAAGTTTTTTTTGAAATGTTTTCACAGGACTTAATGTGGAATAAGGTCAAGGATGGGATCAAGGGAATGTCATGCTATATAAAACATGGAACTAGACACGTTTCTTTTTAAGAGTTTTTTTTATTATGGAAACTTAGTAGAAGTGACTACTTTGTAATCTTTTGAGATGTAATAGTTATGTTCTAATTCTCTAAAACTCTAAACCTGAAAAGATCCTCAACGTGAATTATTCATTTAATTCAATATTAAGTAAGGTTTGAGGCCGGGGCCTTATAGTTGGTATCAAAGGTCGGTTTAGACAACTTTAGGAGTTACAAAAGTGTTAAATTATAATATGATTGAAATGATATAGCATTTACGGATTAGCATGTTGCTTCGCCTAAGATATTTCTGTGTTCAGAATGGTTTTCCATAGAGGAAACAAAGCAGCTATGTTGGGACGACATCAGGAGGAAGATAACCTTCCAAATCAGCAACCTGAGATGGTCGGAATCGGAACTGAACAGTTTGTTGCAGTGATGGCACAGTTGAATCAGGCTATAAATGGTGGTGGTATCCATGCACGAGATCAGCCAGATAAACCGCAGAGGAACATGTCAGTGGTGGAACATTTCATGAGGCAACATCCCCCATCATTCAGAGGATCATCTGACCCTGTGCAAGCTGAAGGGTGGGTTAAAGCACTGGAGAAGATTTTTGATGTCATGGGGTGTTCATAACATCAAAAGGTTAGTCTTGCTGTTTACCATTTTGAAGGTGAAGCTGATCAGTGGTGGTCAATGGTGAAAAATATCAGGGATAGTGATGAGATTGAGGATCTTCACTGGGAAGAATTCAAAGGTATGTTTCTTGAGAAATATTTTCCTAAGGTGGTTCGTCTTAGGATGGAAAAACAGTTCCTA
This sequence comes from Viscum album, assembly GCA_963277665.1. Taxonomy (NCBI): domain Eukaryota; kingdom Viridiplantae; phylum Streptophyta; class Magnoliopsida; order Santalales; family Viscaceae; genus Viscum; species Viscum album. The sequence continues at coordinate 470,334,779 of OY728141.1, read as the reverse complement.
GAATTGAGGCAGGAGGATGATTCAGTGGCTACTTATGAAGCAAAGTTCACTCGATTGGCAAGGTATGCTCCAAACTTCATACGAGATCTTGATAGTAAAATAAACCGTTTTTACTCAGGGTTAAAGCCAAAGTATCGAAGGGCTTTAGCTTCTCGTGAGTTCAAAAGTTATGAAAAACTTGTTCGATGTGCGGAGAAGGTGGAAATGGAGTTTGCCGATGATCAGGTGTTCTATGACAAACAACAGAATAAGAGGTCTAGTTGGCAGGAAAAGGGGAAGAATTCATCAAAGAAGCAAGGAGGTAAGAAAACCAAATATCCATCCTGTGAGAAGTGTGGTAAAATGCATCCTGGAGAATGTTTATCCAAGTCTGGTAAGTGCTTTCGGTGTGGTAAGTCTGGTCATATTGCTCGTAACTGTAAGGAAGATGATCAAGCAGGAAATGAAAAGCCAACGGTAAGATGTTTTAAGTGTAATGAAATGGGTCATTATGCAAACGAGTGTCCAACGAAGAACTCAACTGGGGGAATGAAGCCAGACTACAAGCAGAAAGGGGTGGTGAAATCCTTTGCAACAACTTCAGCAGATGTTGGGCCATCGAATGAAGTGGTATCAGCTCCAGGGAGCTCAGTATTTTTCGAAGATTGACTTGAGGTCAGGGTACCATCAGTTGAAAGTAAAAGAAGCAGACGTTTCGAAGACTGCGTTCCGTACTAGATATGGCCATTATGAATTTGTAGTTATGCCTTTTGGGTTAACCAATGCACCTGCTGTATTCATGGACCTTATGAATAAAATTTTCCATGAGTTCTTGGATAAGTTTGTGTTTGTGTTTTGAGGTTTGAGAAGAGGTTATGTGTGCCTTGTGATTCACAGTTGAAGAATGAGTTGTTATGTGAGGCTCATAGTTCCCCGTTTTCAGTTCATCCTGGCAGTACTAAGATGTACAAAGATCTGCGGGAGTATTACTGGTGGGATGGAATGAAAAGAGATATTGCTGATTTTACTGTGAAGTGTTTGAAATGTCAACAGGTTAAAGCAGAGCGGCAGTTACCGAAAGGGATGCTTCAGCCTTTACCAGTGCCAGAGTGGAAATGGGAAAACATATCCATGGACTTTGTTGTGGGATTACCGAGGACATCTCGAGGTAATAATTCAATCTGGGTTATTGTTGATCGCTTGACCAAATGCTCATTTCCTTTCTATACGAGATACTTTCTCTCTAGATCAACTTTCCCGTTTGTATCTTAAAGAGATAGTCAGGTTACATGGAGTTCCTCTCTCCATTGTATCTGACCGTGATCCCAGGTTCACATCTAACTTTTGGAAAGGCCTTCAAAAGTCGTTGGGTACAGAATTAAATTTTAGTACAGCTTTTCATCCTCAATCAGATGGGCAGTCAGAACGAACAATTCAGACCTTGGAGGATATGCTACGAGCTTGTTCGATGGATTATCAGGGAAGTTGGGACCAACATCTTTCTTTGGTTGAGTTTTCTTATAATAACAGTTTTCATTCCAGTATACAGATGGCACCATTTGAGGCATTATATGGGAAGCGGTGTCGAAATCCAGAATTTTGGAATGAAGTGGGTGAAAGGAAGCTGATGGGACCAGAATTGGTAGAAGAGATGGCAGAAAAAGTTCAGTTGATTCAGAAGCACATGAGAATAGCTCAGAGCAGGCAGAAGATTTATGCGGATAACCGGAGGAAGGATCTATCTTTCGAGGTAGGTGATCATGTTTTTCTCAAGGTTTCTCCTTGGAAAAGTGTGATGAGATTTGGTAAGAAAGGAAAGCTGAGTCTAAGGTTTATTGGACCATATGAAATTCTGGAGAGAGTTGGATCAGTTGCATACCAAGTGGCTTTACCTCCGAGTTTATCTCAGGTACACAATGTTTTTCATGTTTCAATGTTGAGGAAGTATATGCCAGATCCATCTCATGTTTTGAGTCCAGAGGTAGTTCAGCTGGAAGAGAACCTATCTTATGAAGAACAACCAGTCCAGATTCTTGACCACAGGAAGCAGGTGTTATGGAATAAGGTGATTCATCAGGTAAAGGTTTTGTGGAAAAACCATGTGATTGAAGAGGCAACGTGGGAATCTGAAAATGCTATGAGGGATAAATACCCCCACTTATTTTGATAAGTGAATAAAATTGCGAGGACACAATTCCCAAAAGGGGGGAAGGATGTAACATCCTAGGTAAATAAAGAATAAAGAATTTTCATATTTATTAATATTTACGAATTAAATATTAATTTTAATTAAAAGGGGTTTCTACGTTCGATAGTGTACTCGGTACGCAACAATGAGTTTCTTTGAAAACTTACGTTGCACACAAGTAATAAAATAATATTATTTTAAATGTTAGTTAACGAGTAGCCATTGTACTGGCGGGAATGGATAGAAATAACTAAAATATGATTATATATGTTTTTAAATGTTTTTACATTTACCCAATAAAAGATAAAGGCTTAAAATACGGAAAGAGTTCAATTTTAGGCATTTATACCCTAATTTTCACGAAAGGTCCACTTATCACCTTTTAATGGAGAACCGTCATTAAATATAGTTTTGATCGATCTTATAAATTATATTGGACCAAATATAACTCTTCTTTATGATTGGGACATAAAAATTTACTTTGTGTTGATTTTTGGTATTTTTCGGGCAATGTTCATTTTTTTAATGAATAGTGAAAAATACTGCATTTTAATTCAAAACTGATTTTTAATCTAATTTATTTATATAATTAGATTATTTTTTGAATTGGTTTTGAAGTGAAATTATAAAATATTTTTACCATTAAATCCAATAGTGGTCTTTGGAATTAATTTCACTTTGAAATCGGACTTAAACTAGTGTCAATCTTTTGATACTTATTGTTTCATAAAAACACGCTATTTGCTCTGACAGCGGGAATTAATTATTAAATTAATTAATGTGACTTATATGTTTTTAATTTTGTAAAATAGACTTCATTTTTGAATTTGTAATATCAAATATAGCTTAGGGTGAATTTTTGGTAATTTTCTGAAAAACTTCAATTTTTGATGAATAGTGAAACCACTAAGTGGTACTTATTAAGACTGATTTTCCGTTTAAATAAAATTTTGCCATCATTGTGTTTTGAATTTAAAAAATATTACATACATGGTTGTCATTAAGAAGTAAAATGTGGTTCAATGAGATTATAATAATTTTTTGGTGAATAGTAACTTATTAAGTTCTTAATCACGATTTGTGGTAATTAGTGTAGTTTAAGGTAAAAATAATGCTTTAATAAAATAAGATGAGCTTGACACATGTCCTACCCTCATTGGTTGTGTCATGGCCGACCCAGACAATCCATGGGTCAACTTGGGGACCCCATGGAGACACTTTGGTTGGGAAATGACATAAATAACTTTTTATTTAATGTAAAAGTAAAAATGACACAAACATAATATGTTTTACGAAAACAACTTTTACATGGGGTTATAAAGATCATATTTTTGATTATAAATAGTCATTGGAAAGATAAAAAGATTTCCTACATCATAGTGTTTTTTTTATAATTTTTAGACATTAAATAAATTAAATTATTTATGACATAATAATGATGCAGCGATGACATCATTATTTGACGATTTAAATAAAATGGAAAGATAATGTAAAATCTACAAACTAAACATGTCCAAAACCAATTGGATGAGTGGATTTCGAACCCTTATCACCTTATACATGAATTATATCAATGTGGGACCTTTTAAAACCGAAACACATTTTCAAATAAAGTAATATTTCTTTACTTTCCAAAAGTGCCCCTCCTCTCCTCTTATAAAAGGTCCCCACCTCTACCTCATTTCACACACTCCTCAAGCCTTTGGCTCGGCCAACCCCTACCCATTTACTCTCTCCACATCCCTATCCTCATCCTAGAGGATTTTCTTTGGGAATAATCCTTTCAAAGGAATCCTTTAGGCTCAAATCAAAAGGAGTTACACTTTTAAAGGTAATTCATTCTCTCTTGTTCATTTGTTTTATTTTGCTTCTCCAACCCTATAAACTCTTTTTATTTACTTATTTTGTAACAACACCAGTATCTTAAATATACTAGGATGTTTTTATAAGATTTATTTGAGCTACACTCTCACACAACTACATCAAATGGTTAAAGAACATACGGTTTCCATGGATGGCGAAATTCTGCCTCCCGAAACGATGATTGTTCAATACTCATTTAACACCTTCAAAGGTGGAAATTATGATGTCACTATTTTTATATATGATATATAATATTTTTATTTTTTCTTTAAGCTTCTGTATTTTTCATTTTGGGCATACCTTTATGGTTTCCATTATGGGTAAACACGATATCTTCATTTAAGGAAGTGCGGACTACGGCCCCCTCAAAGTGATGTGATTTGTTAATGACATATGTGGGACGTGTAAAGGATGGATTTAAAGTTATTATATATAATTTTATACTGGAATTATAATATACCTCTATATCATTATTATTTCTTTCCATTAAAGTATGATATAGAAATGAAAGTTGCGTTCATGCGTACGTACGGCTTACCGTCTCCATGAACGGTGCATTTCATTTCTTATCCCCAAATGTAATGTACTATTAAAAGTACATGTATATAATGGATATATATAATTAATGATATATCTAAATGATGAATATAATTCTGGAATTAAAATATACATACCTCTCATTTAGTTTTAATTCCATTAATATGACAAAGAAATGAAAGTAGCGTTCATGCGTACGTACGGCTTACCGTCTCCATGAACGGTGCATTTTATTTCTTACCTCTAAATGATTATGTAATATTATAAATACATGTATATGATGGATATATATGATACATATTATATCCAAATTGGGAATTTCATTCTGGATATAAAGAACCTTTGACCACACGAACAACATGTAATTGTAAGAAGTCCACTTTCGACTTAAGAACCAAATATTGTGAAAACAAACATTATTAACTTAAATGGTTACATAATGTTTATAACATGGCAATAAGTGATATAAAAGGAATAATGAACTTTAAAAAGGTTCTTAATCAAGTATAAATTAACTCAAGTTTATTATTCAGGACGTTAAAGAACGATCGAGTCAAGTCGGACCCGAGGTAAGGGACTTCGTCTCAATCTCCTTTCATTGAGGCATATTTCGTTTTATACACAACTTTCTTTTATATGGTGTATAAACCCCTTTGACTTTTACTTTTATACAAAAGGAATCTTTTTCTACGAAGCGTTTTACAAAACGACAAAAAGGAATGTTTCTTTTAACGTACGCGGTGACAACGACCTTTTCCGCCGCCGCGAGTATTATTTGGTCTTTGGCTTCCTCAACAAGCCGTAATGTTTTTAAAATAAAATAAATACCATATACTCTTTTATGTATTTTGGTATTGAAAAAGGTTTTGATAAAGGATTTTATTATGTCAATATATTTATGATATATTGTGATTGAAATGTGGAAATGTTATCATTCCTTTATATTGGTTTTATGTTTTATGATTTTATATTGGTACTTGGACATTTTAACGGGTGGTTACGTTATAAACCATATGACGGGTGGTGCCGTGAATACCAGGACGGGTGGTTACGTTATAAACTCCAATGCATTGGGTATGGAAGTCGGCTGTATGGCTATTCCATTAAGTATGTATGGAAATTGGCCGTATGGCTATTCCATTAAGTGATATGTGTGGAAGTCGACCGTATGGTTATTCCACTTAAGTATGTTTATGTCCCAAGTTACCTTTATATATGTTATGTGTTATTTATATGGGTTTTATGGTAATACTTTGGTTACAAAAAGGTAAGTAATGATACTTTATTCAGTGAAGAGTTTTTACTACTTCATGAAGGTGAAGGTATTACTTTGATAGAGTATACATGGTTTACTTGATTTTGAAAAACTAACAGTTTTCATTCTTTGTGTATCCCTTACTGAGCTTTTTATGCTCACCCCAAGTTTTTTTTGAAATGTTTTCACAAGACTTAATGTGGAATAAGGTCAAGGATGGGATCAAGGGAATGTCATGCTATATAAAACATGGAATTAGACACGTTTCTTTTTAAGAGTTTTTTTTATTATGGAAACTTAGTAGAAGTGACTACTTTGTAATCTTTTGAGATGTAATAGTTATGTTTTAATTCTCTAAAACTCTAAACCTGAAAAGATCCTCAACGTGAATTATTCATTTAATTCAATATTAAGTAAGGTTTGAGGCTGGGGCCTTATAAATACAATCATGGGCCGTACACACACCACATGCATGAAATTAAAAGTGAGATAAGAAACCCCTTACTTTGTACTTTTTCCTTGGTCGAGGGTAGTTTAACCTCCTGTATAATGGTGAAATAATTGTTATTGAATTATACAATAATTATATTTATTAATATGATATCATATATGATCTTTTAACATTGATTTGTTGATAATATCTTAGTATTATCGTCATTTCAGGTGTTAAAAGATTCATTTTCCTTTATATTCTTTGTTATGTGAGCCATATTTGTTATGGATGGGATGTATCTTATTTATATCCAAAATTATATCATGTATATAAAAATTATTTTTAATCATCAAATGAAATTTAGTCTTGAATGGATATGATGGGGAATGAATCTCATCGCGTTTGTGGAGACGGTAATCCGTACGTACGCACGAGCGACAATATCATTCTTTTGATATTAAAATCGTATGTAATTGGATGGTATATCATATATAAAGAATAATTATAATTTTATATTTATTATTTACTTAAATTACACATCATTATCATACCCAACCAAATAATAATGTTTTGAATAACAATTACACCACGACGTGGAGACGGTAAGTCGTACGTACGCACGTATGGTGACATGTCATTCAAAGGATGGATAGAATACTGAATATGGTTGTACCATATTTATAATAAAATCATAGTATATAGAAGACACTGGAGTTATTATTTTATAATGTAAATAACAATGAAATAATAAGTGGAAGAAGAAAGGAACTTGAAAGAGGGTGGTGAAATCATTACCTCTTCTTCGGGTTATTCCTTTTGATTTGATCAAAAGGGCTCCTTAGGCTGGATTTATGATCAAACTAAGGCCTATAGTTTGAATTGAGGGAATTTTGGAGGATATTTGGGCAGAGGTTGGATGATACAAATGGATTTGAAGGTGTGAATTAGTGAGAAGGGGGAGTTCCCTTTTATAAGAGGGGTGAGGGGCACCTTAGGAAAAGCTAGAAATATTATTTTATAATAAATTCATATTCAGTTTCTAATGGCTCAAAAGTAGATTATTTAAATTTTAATGTGGGTATAGGTCTAAAAACACTCAACCAATAGGTTTTAGATAGGTTTGGGTCACTATATTAATTTTATATTTTTGATTTAACTCTTAGTTAAATAGTTTGACATTTACCATGTCTCTTTGTATTTTTATATTATATAGTTAATAAACTTACTATATACTTAAAAGCGACCCCAAGTGGTCTATTAATGATAAAAATATCATTATATAAGTAATTTTTCTGAACCTTATATTTTTAGGAATATAATATCAATTAATAATATAATATTTCTTTTAAAAACTCTTTTATGTCAATTTTGACACTATTGGGAATTTTGTTTTTGATAATTTCATAAAAACATTATTACTTTGAAAAAATTTCATATAACTAATACTAATATGCCATATTAACCTATAAAATTAGTTAAATTCATAAAAAGTCTCAAATTACATTTATTTGGATATTTATAATATCAATTATTTTAATATTTCATTAATTAGGTAATTACTGCATCACCATTGTGTCATAAATAAATTAAATTATTTAATGTCTAAAAATTATAAATAAAATAAAATTATGTAGGAAATCATTTTATCTTTCTAATGAATATTTATAATTGAATTTATCTTACGTATAACCCTATATTAAAAATGTTTTAGTAATTAAACTTTGATTTTAACTCTTTTAACTCTTCTTTGAATTAAATAATAATAAATGTCCTAATCTAATCCAAGTGGACCAAAGAGGTTCATATTTTATTCCTAAGGTTGTTTTTGGTCGAATTATACTTATCCAATATAATTAGTACATGTTTTAGGGTAATAATAATATCATTTTTACCCTTAATTACCCTATTTACTTTTAACCGTGGTAAATAAAAGTAAAAAGTTACTATTCACCAAAAATTATTTTTATCTTGTTGAACCAAATTTTAATCCTTGATATTAACCGTGTCTCTCGGATTTTTGAAATTCCACTCACAGAAGTGGTAAAATTAATTTTTATGTGAATTTGCAAATTCTCCTAGGAGGTGGGTAAAAGACGGTGAAAAATTCAATAATTTTTATATATATCTAAAATTATTCTAAACTAACTCCAATTAATTACATTGAACTTATATAGGTATTATGTATCTATTTTTACCTTAATTAAATTTAAATAGAATAAATAATTATTTAAATAAAAATTCGATTTTAAACTATAACTCAGTGTTTTTTCACTATTCATAAAAAATTGAATGTTTTCAGAAAAATACCAAAAACATACCCTAAGCTAATTTCAATATTCCGAATCCAAAAATGAAGTCCATTTTGAAAGATAAAATTTATAAAATTTCAAAAATTGGGTATTACTATTCATAACGGCTAGTTTGATTGGTTGTGGTGTGTGTTAGAACTTGAAGTTGTGTACAACACACGCTATTGCATTATTCAAAGGGAAACGTACCATGGAATCTTGGGGTGTTACATGCCTTGATAACCTTGTAAAGTTAGCTTCATACTTTGCGACATTCTCATCCTCCTTTTTCCTTAGACTTAGAAATTATCTTTCCATATCCGCTCGATGGTCATGAGGAAAGTGTTTTTCTAATAAAATTTCTCTAAACTCCCTCCATTCCATATTTGATACATCATCATCTTCCTTTGTGTTTTGAATAAATGACCACCATTGATCAGCATCTCCAGTGAGGTGGTAAACTACCATGACAACTTTTTCCATTTCACTACTCCCCAAGGCGTGAAATATTTTCTCTAAGGAATTTATCCATTGCTCATCTACTAATGGATTTTTACTCCCATTGAATGTTGGTGGTTGTTGCCTCATGAAGAGATCTAACATTGATCCTCCACACTGTGGATCAGGGTACTCCATACGGGTAAGGTTATTATTCATAACCTGAGTGAGTTGTCCCAGTATGTTGATTAGCTGATCAACACCAACTACATCACCAGCTCCACTATAATTATCTTGATTAGAAGGGAAATCCCTACATGGAGTGCATGCATTGATATGGTTTCCATTCCTTCCACTAAGCTCCATTTCTTAATAAGGGCATAAACTATATTAGTTTATGAATCGCAATACATAAATCCAAACTTGTAAAACACTTAACATAAATTGAACAATTTATGAATATAATCCATAGTCATAAAAATGTTTTAATTTAGGAAGTATATACTCATAAACCCTTCATAATGGTTTGTAAAGAAAATGATAATTATCCTAAGCATATCCCCCGGAAGTGTCGTAACCAAGAGTACATCAAGGCCCATTGTCATGCACCAGTTCCCGTTCGAGTCTAGATCAAAGCGGTGTTTTTGGGTTTTACCCCTAGGTACATCTGTGCCATAGCCACCTCTACCTGCTCGTATCTAGATAGGGATGTATTGCTTGGAAAACTCACAAAATCTCTACAATACCAAAATTCTAGGAAGTTCTTCTATACTAATAATCAAAGTCTATCTTAGGGATATGTGTTCTAATTAGAGTTTATCTAAATCCAGTTTCCAAGGTTTGTACTAAACTTCCTTTGATACCAACTATAATGCCCCGACCCCAGTTACGCAGAGTCAGTGCATTATTAAATAACATTGGCATGATCACAAAAGATCAAGTCTCGAAAGTCCGATTAGTTTAGTATCCTTAGAAACACTAGATACATTCATAAGTCTTACATTACTTGATAAAGTGAAAAAATATAACAACATAGTCTCCATAGTCCACACTCATATCCCATCAGACTATCCCTGCAGGTCAGTCATAAAATACTTCTTCACATCCTGGAAAAAATAAAACATGGAAAGGGGTGAGCTCAGATGCTCAGTAAGGATAACAATATAGCGGAAAAATTTCATAAATAAGCATAAACATTTAAGGCAATGTATAAATAAAACAATATCCTTTTAAACTTGAACATCAACATAATATGTCAAAAATAAAATGAAATAATTCCATTTACTTATTCACATGGATATTCTACTAGTCGAATAATCACATGCAATATCAATAACCACTTTCATAATGATGGAATGCATAATTCCAGACTATCGTAACCACATAGTCAAGGCCTTATTCCAATACTACAAATAAGATTTTGTCAATGACTTTTTCCAAGACGCTAGTTTGTATCATAAGACCTACTGATGAATCGAGGAGCTATAGCGGGCTCTACCCGTCACTTACTAAGTCCAATGCATTTCTCATATGAATAGGTTTAAACATAACATAAACATATGTATTAAAACTAGAATAAGAAATGTCAATACTTTATCCATAAACCATGAATGGTATAAAAATAATGCATCCATAGTCAAACATATCACAAAACATTCAATACTATATGGAATTTTTGTATCATAATATTTCAACTTCAAATAAGCTTAAAATCCATCAAAGGATGTTGACATAGATGAAATCAAAACTATTTGAGAGAAATATCTTTTTTTTGAAATCATTTAAAAGTTACATAATTATAAAATAAAACATTTAATTTGAAAATATTCTTATAAGCTTGTAAGGGAAGCTTCGATGATTTTATAATGGAAGAAAATATCCCCACCCGCTATACATTCTTACCTTAATTTTGTCGAAAAGGTTAAAAAGGACCTTGTTTGGAAAATGATGAAAATATTCCTTTATAAACATCTTATAAAAAGCTAAAAAAGGGTATAAATGAATTTAACCCATATTCTATAAAATATTAATAATGTTTTGAAATAAATTTTTAAGAAACATGGATGTGGATGATAAATAGGTCCTAGTAGATAATATAAACAACCTCGGATAATGAAGAGATTGTGAAATTAACCCTTACCTTGTACTTTTACTTGGTATAGGGTAGGTTAACCTCCTGTATAATGGTGAAATAATTGTTATTAAATTATACAAGAATCATATACATTAATATGATATCATATATTATCTTTTAACATTGCTTTGTTATTAATATCTTAGTATTATCGTTGTTTCGAGTGTTAATGGATTCGTTTTCCTTTATATTATTTTTTATGTCAGTCGTATTTGTTATGTATGAGATGTATCTTATTCATATACATAATGATATCAAGTCTTTAAACATTATTTTTAATCATCTAATGAAAATTAGTCTTGAATGGATACGATGGAGAATGAATCTCATCGCGTTCGTGGAGACGGTAATCCGTACGTACGTACGAGCGAAAATATCATTCTTTTGATATTAAAATAATATATAATTGGATGGTATATCATATATATATAATCATTATCATGTTATATTTATTATTTAAATCAATTACACATCATTATTATACCCATCCAAATAATAATGTATTGAATAACAATTACACCACGACGTGGAGACGGTAAGCCGTATGTACGCACGTATGGTGACATGTCATTCAAAGGATGGATAGAATAATGAATTTGGTTGTATCATATTTATAATAACATCAAATTATATATAAGATACTGAAGTTATTATTTTATAATAGAAACAACAAAGAAAAAGGAGGTGGAAGAAGAAAGAAACTTGAAAGAGGTGATGTAATATTTACCTCTTCTTAGGGTTCTTCCTTTTGATTTGATCAAAAGGGCTCCTTAAGTTGACTTTATGAATAAAGTAAGGCCTCTAGGATAAAGTGAGGACAGTTTATAGGGTATTTGGGTAGAGTTTGGCCGATCCAAATGGCTTCGAAGGTGTGAATTAGCGAGAAGGGGGAGTTCCCTTTTATAAGAGGGGTGAGGGGCACCTTAGGAAAAGCTAGAAATATTATTTTATAATAAAATAATTTTCGGTTTATAATGGTTATAAAATGGATTATTTAAAGTATAAGGTGGGTATGGGTCAAAAACAAACTCAACCAACAGGTTTAGACAGGTTTGTGTCACTATATTAACTTTATCTTTTAGATTTAACTCTTAGTTAAATAGTTTGACATTTACCATGTCTCTTTGTATTTTTATATTATATGGTTAATAAACTTACTATATACTTCCAATAGAACCCAAAATGGTTCATTAATGATAAAAATATAATTATATAAGTCTTTTTTCCAAACCTTATATTTTTAGGAATATAATATCAATTAATAATATAATATTTTTTTAAAACTCTTTTATGTCAATTTTGACACTATTTGGTATTTTGTTTTTGATAAATTCATAACAGCATTATTAATTCGAAAAAAATTCATCTAACAAACTCTAATATGTCATATTAACATATAAAATTAGTCTAATTCATAAAAAGTCTCAAATTACATTTATTTGGATATTTATAATATCAATTATTTTAATATTTCATTAATTAGGTAATTACTACATCATCATTGTGTCATAAATAAATTAAATTATTTAATGTCTAAAAAATATAAATAAAATACCATTATGTAGGAAATATTTTTATCTTTATAATTAATATTTATAGTCTAATTTATCTTATTTTTAACCCTATATTAAAAATGTTTTAGTTATTAAACTTTGATTTTAACTCTTTTAACTCTTCTTTAAATAAAATAATAATAAGTGTCCTAATCTAATCCAAGTGGACCAAAGAGGTTCATATTTTATTCCTAAGGTTGTTTTTGGTCAAAATATACTTATCCAATAGAATTAGGACATGTGTTTGGGTAATAATAATATCATTTTTACCCTTAATTACCCTATTTACTTTTAACTGTGGTAAATACAAGTAAAAAGTTACTATTCACAAAAAAATATTTTCATCTTATTGAACCACATTTTACTTACTGATATCAACAGTGTCTCTAGGATTTTTGAAATTCTACTCACAGAAGAGGTAAAATTAAGTTTCATGTAAATTTGCAAATGCTCATAGGAGGTGGGTAAAAGACGGTAAAAAGTTCAATAAACTTTTTATATATCTAAAATTATTATAAACTAACTCTAATGAATTAAATTGAACTTATATAGGTATTATATATCTATTTTGATCTAAAATAAATTTAAACAAAATAAATAATTATTTAAATAAGAAGTCGGTTTTAAACAATAACTCATTGTTTTTCACTATTCATCAAAAATTGAATGTTTTCAGAAAAATACAAAAAATTCACCATAAGCTAATTTCAATATTCCAAATCCAAAAATTAAGTCCATTTTGAATGATAAAATTTATAAAATTTCCAAAAGTGGTTATTACTATTCATAACGACTAGTTTGATTGGTCGCGATGTGTTAGAATCTCGAAGTTGCGTACAATGCAAGCTATTGCATTATTCAAAGGGAAACATACCCTGGAAGATTGGGGTGTTATAGAATTACCAATAAGTTAGGTTGTACCTCTCCTTTACACTTTATTGCTGTTGTGATTCATTTTAAAATTATCTTACATGTTAAATACACTTAAATGAATTGAGGACACTGCATCATTTAAGCGTGGGGGAGGGAACCTTTGTAGTTTAGGATTTTCATTTTTTGTGTGTTTTTTAAAAAAAAAACTAAAAAATTGTGTTTTTCAAATTTTTGTGTGTTTATTTTTTAGTTTTTGGTGTGTTTTTGAAAATTTTGAGCTGAAATTATTATCATTTCTATTTTTGAAACCCATGTCATTGAGTGAACCAATTTCTTCTATGAAGCTGATCTTAAATGAATGCTAAAAATGATTTTGTTTCTAGTTTAATTCATTGGGAATTTCATGAAAAGTACTCTAATTTTTGAATCTCATGCCACATCTCACTGTCTTTTTATTTTAAATCACTTTCTCATGAGGCTTCTGAACCATTTTTATATTCTTTTGATTCACCTCACTTATTGAGAGAACTAGACTATGCTTATTTTAACCAGAATTTGATTTATTCCTTTCAAAACTTGAGGGTTTGGGGTACATGTGTTTTAAACGATTGAGGAATTTATTTAGTTTTAAATCCCCCTTTTCAAGATAATCCATTTCATTATGGCCTACCTTGTACATTTAATCCTTGTAGCCCATAGAAGCCATGAACAACCAGTTAGGTTAGCCACATTACAAGCCAATTTTCCCAATCCAACCTGCTCTTGAATGAAATTTCATGATCTAGTTGAACTTAAGTGTGGGGGAAGCTGTCTTGTGTTGTACTAACTCATTTGGTTAAACTTTGGGTGGAAATTAAAATTCTTAAGAGATGTGTGTGTTGATGAAAAATCATTGTTTTGAAAGTTGTGCCTTTTCTAGAGCTTTTAAGAAAAATCACGTTTGAGAGGATTGAAATTTTTGCTACTAAAATGCTGAGATGTTTAAACATTTCTTGATATTTCATGATTATGGAGCTGAATTTCTAATAAGAGGAGTGAGGAGAATACCATACTTGAGTGAAAATTAGAATTGTGGAATTTTGCTTCAAAAAGAGCCAAACCCTCCTCATTCTGTCTCAGAATTTTTCACATAAAAATCCTACCATCCAAAAGCCACAGAACAACCCTGAAAAGTCCTCATGACTAATAAATGTCCTTAACTCACACCAGGTGGATAAGTAGGAGTTTTTCAAACCTATGGTGACCTTTTCATTGGTTTGGATGAGAAAAACTTTGTTGAAAATTAATATTTGTGAGATGAGAGAAAACTCATGTGAGTTAGGTGTCTTGTGTGCATGGGAGGAGAAATGAAGAGGAAAAATATTGAATGATCTGATTTGATAACTTGGAATAATGGTTATGGATGAGGCATTATATATTTTATTTCTTGGTGTGGAATTGGAGGATCTCAATGGCATGTGTTTTGAATTTGCTTTGATTTAATTTTGATTTTGATTTGTCCGGGAGTCCAAGTGATAAGTGTGAGGGAATTGATAGAGGAAATATTTTCAATTATTTTATTATAAATTTCAATTTTTTTAATCCCACCAATGTGTTATTTAAAGTTCAATTGTCACATTTTATGTTTTAGGATTATTTTTTAGCTTAAATTGGAAAAATGGCTTATTTTGGATTTAAACAGTATTAATTTATTATAATGTTTTGACCATAATTTTTTCTACACTGATCCAAATTGAAATATTCTTCTTTTATAGGTTTCTATGTTCTATGGGATTAATTTTATCCTTTTGTACCCAAAGCTCAATCCATCATTTGGAAGCTAAAATCCAGCTCACAAGTCCAGCCTCGAAAACTTTGCACAGAATAGGTGAATTTTATTGTTGGGCCCATATATCATAAATGGCTAAACCATTGGAGCTAATATTTTACATGGAGAAATAATAAACCCCAAGGAATAAGTTTAATTAATACGGAAGCACCTGATTATTTCATTCTCAAGGCCATAAATGCTTTGGAACTTGATGCATTGGAATACGAAGAGTCTGTTTGGCAGAATTAAAGATTCAGAGTAAATAGATCATATCTCTCTCCACACTTGGTCAATAAAGGTAAAATATCATGAGCCGACAGAGGAGACATAATTGAAAACTTTCAAGAAGGACCAATTTCCAAATTCATCCATTTAATATGCCAACCTGACTCAAACTTTCGGTGGATTAATTTTGGAGGGAAATTCTCAACTCCAAAAGCCTATAAATAAGAGTGTTCACTTCCATTCAAGGGGGTTGAAGAAGGTGAAAGAGGGAATGTGCTGGAGGATTGAGTTCTTGAAGTTACTTGTATTTTATATATTTTTTACTTAGTTTCATCAAGCTCTCTTCTTCCCCTTTCAACTCTATTACCCTTCATATGGAGGGGTAAAACCTTTGAGTGATTGGGGAAGGGGGAGTTTCACATTTGTAATGTTGAAGTTTTTTACTTAAATGTAAAACCCTATTTTTCTTTTGAATGAAATCTATTCTCAGAGTTTCCCAATTCTCTTAATGCTATCGTGTTTTGGGTTTGGTGTATTCATTGTTAATAACTTTGGTTAAAGAATTTTAATCTCCCTCCGCCTAGTGCAATTTGTCTCGATCGAGCATATTGTGTAATGTGGTTAGTGTCCAGTGATTGTTGGCACGTGTGTGGAACTAGTAAACTTTTTATAGAGTTATAAGGATCAACAATTCCTGATTAGGACTTTCCTTAGTTGTTTAGTGATTGTTTATGAACTTCCATGCACATAGGAGTGATTTCCATTTGTTTCTTTAACCAAGGGTGATTGATAACTCGATCGAGGAGTCTTTCATTTGTCATTCAAAAGGAAGAGAGAGAATATGATATTTATTACTATGATGACATTGAAAAGTTGATCCTACCCTAACCCCATCACTCTCTTTATCCATTAGTGTTCAACCTTTCTTTTCAATTGCTTTCTTTATTTTTCAACTCAAACAATTTAAAAAAGAACCTCTTCTTCTTTCTTTAATTTAAGTGACAAAAATAATTGTTGTGCAATACTCTCTAGAGACAACCTAGTTTAACCAATTTAATACATTTTAACTTAGTTTTTATTTGTTTTTGTCACACCCCATGACAGACACGTGTTAGGATCTTTCACATCATGTTTTTAATTAATTTAATTAATTTCATAAAGAAAATAATACATGGATCTTCAGTATTTTTTATTAATTGATGATGTTGATCGTCCGAAATGACCCTTCCATATTATATCGTTGCGCTCGTAAGGATATAAACTAGAATCCATCTACCGGTGATCCACACGTGCTCTAATGGCCTCCGATCGACACAGCTCATTCTCCGGGTGCTAGCGTGGCGAAGCGAGTGTCTTATGTCAGTCATTCTTGATCGCTTGTTCTTTGGTCTTGAAGAATGTATCTCATTCTTGAGAGGGGAGAGAAGAGGGTTTGAGAGAGAAAATGTTTGGCTCAAAAATTCTCAATTCACCAGGCATGTGGTGTGGTGTAGAGCACAATAGGTGTACTTGTCTATTTATATACATGGAATTTCAGTTACAATATTTAATTGAATAACAACAATTAAATACATTCATGAACTTAGAGAAAACCCATGCATTTAATAATATTACCGTGTCATTATTTTTGGTGTTTCAACTTGCGCAAAATGGAATTATAAATAAAATTTCACATCACAAAATAATAGAAGCATTATTTTAATTTGTGCCAACTAGTTAAATAATTATTTACCGTCTTACAAATAATTATTTTACTACCAGACTGACCTTGGTCCGCTCGAACTCCACTTCCATTTATTGAACACCCGAATAAATAAATAAATAATTTATTCTCTTAAATAAATATTTTATTTACAAACTAGTAAATAAATATTTATTAAATGTTTAATAAAATAAATAATTAAATTTTATTTAATTTATGCGATCATTTTAACTTGAATAAGATTATTCCACGGTCTTGAGAATAATATTTATTTCATTAATTAAATTCAAATAGAATTTAACCGAGACTACCAAAAACACTTAGTGTGTGACCCTCTAGGATTATTTCTCGTTGGCATTAGGAGGTCTTTCCTAAAGTCTAAGAGTACTGTCTAGTAATGGGTCAAGGCACCCAAGAGAAAGAATGTAAAGTCACAAAAATGACATCCACATATGAACACTCACTGTGTAATATAATCCCTTTGTCGCAATATCTCATCAAATAGGTTTCATGATTGTGTCATCAAATTTTATGCTTGAGTCGTCGTTCTTTGACTACCTAAAATAAAATTGTCATTACACCATGGCCATGGAATTTCATACGATGGTTCTATTTCAATCAAAGGGCTGAGATATCAACTTCCATAAATGGAAGGGATAAATCCTTCCTCGACTTATCCATTAATAAAATGCCACTCATGACGCAACCAACGTACCCTACTTCCTGCCAACTATCTGTGTGACAGTTTTCATCAGTAAATCAAAGTGCATAAGTCATGACACATATTAATGATAATCTTAAAGTCTAAGGATAATTACACATGCTCGTAGATAGAAATATCTGATGACACCAAAACATACAGAATTCCCACTAGCGGGTCTATTCTCATAATCTTCTATCTTGGAGATTACCAAGTGTGAACTTCATGAGAGGAAGTCTCATCTGCTTATGAGTAATCACACTTGATGATTTGCATGCTATGTGTCCCATCATAGTATGTCATCCAATTGCAGAACTATATTTAAGAATATTGTTATAGCATTTCAAGGTTCTCATCATAGCGGGGAACAACCATGACCTTATCAATGTAACAGATACTCTAGGACATTATTACATCATAGTCATGAAGAACAATGAAAAATATGTAATAATAAATTAAATATCCATGTAATAAAAGTAAAACCAGTTGGTTCTAGGACACCAAATCTTACAAAATCCCACTTGGACTAGATCCAACTGCCTACGACTTTCAGTCCATTAGACCTCACATGATGATCATATTTTTGCTGAGTCAAGGCATTATTCAAAAGGTCCACCACGTTGTCTTCTGTGTAAATACTACTCACTACAACTTCATCTCTCTGAGAAAAATACCTCAAGAGGTGATACTTCCGAAGTATGTGCTTCATCCACTGATGTGACCTTGGATTTTTTGCGAGATCCACCGCTGCAGTATTATCACAGTACAGTGTGATGGGATCTTTACTATTAAGTATCACATCTAGCTCCTGGACGAAGCTTCGCATCCAAACTGATTCTTTATCTTCCTCAGAAGCTGAAATATACTTAAATTTTGCTGTAGAATCTGCCACCACACTCTACTTTGAGCTCTTCCAGCTCATTGCACCTCCATTCAAAGTGAAGATGTATCCCGTTTGTGACTTTATGTCTCTTGATAAGTCTGGAAACTAGCATCTACATATCCTATGATGACTAGTTCCTCATCTCCTCCAAAAACCAGGAACATATCCGCAGTACACCTCAAATACTTTAGGATAGTCTTGACTGCCATCCAATGGCAGACATGTGGGTCATCTTGATATCTGGCTACTGTACTCAATGCGTAGGCGACATCCAACCTAGTACATAACATGACATACATGACTGATCCAATCACTAATGTATATGGAGTCCTTTCCATTATCTTTCTTTCCTCATGTGTCTGAGGACACATTTTCTTAGAAAGATGAATGCCATGTGACACTGGCAACAATCCCCTCTTGGATTGTTCCGTACCAAATCTCTTCAGTATCTTATCAATGTATGTACTTTGACTTGGGCCCAACAATCTCTTGGATCTATCACGATGGATCTTGATCCCAAGAATATACACTGCCTCACCCAAGTCTTTCATGGAGAAGCATTGATTCAACCATGCCTTAACAAAATGTAAGACTGGTATCTCATTTCCAATATGTAATATGTTATCAACATATACTATTAGGAAAATGACTACACTCCCACTAAACCGTTTTTAGACACAAGGCTCACATTCATTCTTGATAAAATCAAATTCTTTTATGGCTTCATCAAAACGAATGTTTGATAACCTAGATGCTTTCTTTAATCCATAAATGGATTTCTGCAACTTTCATACCTTATTGACATCCTTTGGAGTCACAAACCGTGTCATGTAGACATCTTCCTGAAGTTTCATGCTAAGGAATGTTATTTTGACATACATTTTCCAAATCTCATAGTCATGGTAAGCTGTAATAACAAGTATAGTTATGATGGATTTCATCATTGCAAATGGTGATAAGGTTTCATCGTAGTCAATTCCTTGACACTGTTTAAACCCTTTTGCTACCAGTCATGCCTTATAGGTACTGGATTTTCCTTCCATGTTTAGTTTCTTCTTGAATACCCATTTTTAGACAACAAGATTTACATCAACTGGAGGATCTACCAAAATCTAGACTTGATTTTGGTACATGGATTCCATTTCAAGATTCATGGCTTCTTACCACTTGGAAACGTCTGTTCCACTTACCGATTCCTTTTAGGTTAGAGGATCATTATTATCAACTAATAATGAGTCACCATCCTCGGAAACTAGAAACCATACCATTCCGGTTCTCTAACCTCACTTGTACTCCTACACAATACTTGTTTCTTTGGAATATATTCTTCTTCCATGGGGATTTGTGGAATCTATTCTTGTACCAACTCTTGTGTACCTTGAGCCTCGACTTCATCAAAGTCTATCTTGTTACCACTATCTATTTTGGATATGTGATCCCTCTCAAGGAATATGTTATGTATTTCCACTATAACCTTTTTTTTCTGAGGGGTTTTATAGGTAATATCCCCTTATTTCATTATGGTATCCTATAAAGGTACACTTTGTTCCTTGGGGTGCGAGTTTGTTACTTGAAGAGGCCTTAAAAAACGCTTCGCTACCCCACACATGTAAATTCGATAACATGGCTTTTCTTCCACTTCAGAACTCGTATGAAATACCATTTATCAATTTAGTTGGTACTTGATTTAGTATGTATGCCTCTGTCTGTAACTCATACCCCCAAAAGGATAATGGAAGACTTGCATGACTCATCATTAATCTCACCATGTACAACAAGGTGCAGTTGCTCCTTTCGCTTACACCATTCCATTGAGGTGTGTAAGGAGGAGTGAGTTGGGATAGGATACCAAAATCTCATAAGTAATCAATGAAGTCCTGATTAAGATATTCCCCACCTCAGTCTGAGTGGAGTTTCTTAATCTTCTTACCAAGTTGGTTCTCAACTTCATTCTTGTATTCCTTGAACTTATTAAAGGAATCTGACTTATACCTCATTAAGTAGATATATCAATATCTACTAAAATCATCAGTAAAAGTTATGAAGTATGAGTACCTACCCCTTTCTTCAACTGAAAATGGCCCACACACATCGTTATGAACCAATTCAAGAATCTCTTTAGCCCTTTCACCTTTCCCACCAAATGGGGCTTTGGTCATTTTGCCTTGTAAACATGCATGACATACACCAAATGGTTTTAGTTCAAAAGAATCTAAATATCCATCTTGATGTAACTTTGTCAATAATTTCTCTTTTACATGACCTAACCGGTGATGCCAAAGTTGGGTGTGGTATGAGTCATGTGAAGTATCTTTGTCATCGATTTCCATCACTTGGTTTGTGTAATCCAACACATAAAGACCATTGTATAAATGTTCCCTACCAAAACAAATGCTATCTTTATAAAAGAAGAAAAATTTATTTCCAAACTTGAAAAAAAACCATCTATATCTAGTCTGGATATAGAAATTATGTTTTTGGTTACAAAAGGCACATAAAAATAACCCTTTAACACAAAGTTCATCCCAGTTGGAAACATGAGGTGGTAGTCCTTGACATCTACAACAACAAGTCTGGCTCCGTTGGCTGCTCGTAGATCTACCTCCCCTCAATCAATCTTCCTGAATCTAATTGGTTCCTGTATTTGGATAAATATGTGAGCAACACAAGCTATATCTAATACCCAATTTGTAGAAACAAATAGATTTCATTTGAAAACCAATGCACCTAAAGCTTCCCCTTGCTTCTTAGGATGGGTGCATTTATTCTTCTAGTGTCCCTTCTTGCCACATGCGAAACAAACAACCTCCTGTTCCCTTTCCTCCCCTTTGATCTTCCTTTTCTTGGAAAGCTGTGAAGAATATTTGGGCTTAAAGCTCCTCACCTTACCTTTCCTCTTATTCACCATAAGGACATAAGGCTTTTTGCGCTTCATATCTTTTTACACTTGGAGAATAAGGATAAGAAGATCAGATAGAGACTTCTCAATTATGTTCATATTGAAAATGACAACAAAGTTAGAGAATCTATGAGGGAGTGATGCGAGAATGAGATCGGTGCCTAGTTCTTCGGGGAGTTTAAACCCTAGAACCTCCAGGCACTCAATGTATCCAATGAGCTTGACTACATGAGGCCCAGCTGGGGCACCTTCTCCAAGCTTACTCTAAAAGAGTGACTTAGAGATCTCAAACCTTTCATGTCTTGCTCTCTCCTAGTAAATACCAAGAATGTGCTCAAAAATTCTATAAGCATCAATGTTTTCATGAGACTTCATGAGATCACTAGAAATTGATGATAACATCAAACATTGAACATCGACCACATCATTCATATGTTTCTCATAGACTAGAAAGTTCTCATAACTCACCTCTTTGGAAGGTGAATCAGGTAATGATGACTCCAACACATAAGACTTCTGTTCATGGTGTAGGATAACCCGAAGGCATCTAATCCATTCCTAGAAGTTATTGCTAGTGAGGATGCTATATTTATCCAAAATTGATCGCATGGATAGTGTGGTTGACGAGCTTGTCATTTTTATTCTACAATTAAAAGTGTAGATCATTAGTACTTTCTTGATTACATTTTATGAGAAATGATAAATTTTATTAAGTCTCCCACTATTTTATCAAGTCCCAATAGCCCACACCATTGAACTCAGAATGTACAGTTGCCATGACTTTCTAGTGTAAAGTGTCTATATTTCCCTTTACATAACCCCAACAAGGGTTTTTCAAGCTATTAGAAGGTATTTAGATAGGCAGGTCTTTGCTAACTACCACTACTGGAAATCTGACCTTTCCCAACACTTCTATACCAATGGTTTGTAAAAACCGTTGGGAAAGCCCACTTTGAGGCCACCTTTCCCAACGGTTTTCCAAAACCGCTGAGAAAGGTATGGCTTTCCCAACGGTTTAGCCAAAACGTTGGGAAAAGTCCACTTTGTGGCCACCTTTCCCAATGGTTTGGCCAAACCGTTGGGAAAGGTCCCCCATATATCAACCTCCCACCCATAATTGCAACCAGAATCAAAGGACTATACCAACGGTTGTCAAAACCATTGGTATAGACCTATACCAACGGTTTTGACAACCGTTGGTATAGATCCTTTGATTTTTTTATCAGAGCTTCTTACAGAGAACATTATATAAATCAAAATTTAAAATAATTATGAGAATACATATATATATTTATGTAATTATGTTCAAAAAAGTCATGTTAGGTTAGTGGTTAAGTCGTTCAATGATAAACTAGGGGTCCTGGGATCAAATCCCAGTGATTTTTTTTGAAATACATATACCAACGGTTCCATAACTGTTGGTATATATTTTCATATTACTTATACCAACGGTTTTCCCAAAACCATTGGT
Organism: Viscum album; assembly: GCA_963277665.1. Classification (NCBI taxonomy): domain Eukaryota; kingdom Viridiplantae; phylum Streptophyta; class Magnoliopsida; order Santalales; family Viscaceae; genus Viscum; species Viscum album. Next base: position 470,311,548 of record OY728141.1, on the reverse strand, counting down.
ATAGCCCTATCCCAACGGCTTACTTGGAAACGGTTCTCCAAACCGTTGGTATAGGCTATACCAACGGTTTGGATGCCTATACCAACGGTTCCAAACCATTGGTATAGGTTAGTTTTCCAGTAGTGTGTGGGATTGTAGCTCCTTGATCTGTTGAGTGGAATCCCCAATCCTGAAATCATGAATTTGGATTTCCTCAACTCTTTCCTCCAATATTACACCAAGTCTAGCAAGGGATACTCCTCTTGATGTAATATGTTTAAGTCAACCTGAAACCTTTCATAAGGTATTCCTATATAAAAGTAAGTGTACCAATAATGATTGGTCAAACACATAGTTTTATCGAGTTTTTCCCTTAATCAAGTAACAAAAGGCTTATTCTGACTTGATATTTTATTTGAGGGATTTTTATATCTTATGCACGAATTTCTTATTATCATTATCATATTCTTTTTAATATTAAGTGGAACTTACTTAATTGATTAACCATGTCTTAATAATATTTACGCATAAGTCTGGTTTATTTTAGTTCCATCTTGAACGCTTGTTTAATTCATTAATTATGTGATTGTGGCAACACATCCATAATGATAAACCATGCAATTGACAGAAATAAAATAAAGTAAATGGAATTATCATGAGCTTTTATAATGGTTAGTTTATCTAGAAATTGATAAACTAACCCTGATCTAGGGGAGAAACAGCTTGAACCTTTTGGGTTCGTGTTTATAGCTTCCACCTATCCACCTCTGTATCCCCTGGGATTGGTTTCATCTCATCTCCAGCTTGAACCACCTCCACTATCTTGGGAGTTATATCCATTACATATGCCTTTTTAACTCACATGTAGGTGAGGGGTAAAAAGGGGTTTTACATAAAAGAAACATTGGGCACACATTCCCTATATATTAATGAGGAGAAGACTCACAGGCCAAAAAATTTAATTCAAATAAATAAATTAAAAGAAACCATCCAAAGACAAAGGTCTTGGTCTAGCTCATTATCATCCATACATGCAACAATATTTATGCATAAATAAAACTAGCAATCAATTCTTTAATCATTGTTGTTTAAGATAAATCACACTCGAATCAATTAATTATCATCTTTAATTAATCATTCCTTTTATCTTAAACCCTTTTTTTAATTTCCTTGAGATTCTCATCCATCATAATTTTAAAAAAATAAATTCATTTAAATTTATATTTTTACGTAACTTGTACCTTGGAGGCAACCTAGTGAATTCCTATTCATAACTACCCAATTAGTAGAAATGAACATCACACAGATGTTAAATTAAACACATATATATAAAACACCTATCACGTGTTGTGCCTTAGCTTTATGCTCGCATGATGGTACACATCTCAAGGGTTTGTATAATATAATAATAAATTTTAATAAATCTGCGTAATTTGGATGAGTACACGACGTGTAGTTCTAACTACACGAAGAGTACTATTTTTCACCGTCTATCTGAAGTACACTCCTAGAGAAACGACATGTGAGTGTACTTCAGAAATCTTCAGAGTACACGGCGTGTCCAGTGGGTCACACGCCATGTAGTTCCTCGTTACATAGTCTCCAGCCGGGCAAGCTGTGTACGGGGTACATAGTCCAACCATAACCTAAAGGGACTACACGCTATGTCCATTGGGCCACACGACGTGTAATATGGAAACCACGTGCCACTTATTCCTAGTCAACACACATACTCATTTAAGACTTAGAAAGACTCCAACACATGGCTTGGTTTGGAGGACCAGTCCGATGCATTGAATCTTGACTACATGACGTGTACTTCTGAATACATGCCATGTGTTTTGGTGTTGTATGGCTAGGAAGCTTTGGCACATTCGGATAAGATCCTATATTTTATTTTAATCAAAATTAAAAGAAAAGATCATTTTTGTAAGGTTAACAAGAAATGAAAGAGGAGGAATAGATCTCGAGATTCATATTTGTAGAATGATTAACTTGAATTGAAACAACTAAATTATTAAATGCGTAATTCATCAACGAAATATTTAAATAATTATAAACTATGATGTAACCACTCCGATACCACTTGAAGGTTTTGGGAGAAGCGGAAGCATGGTTGGGACGACACCCAACTTTGATTTTTACCATGATCAATGATTATTCTAGGATCAATACGATGATGAACGCCAGTTTTCACGAAATATAATCAAAGATTTAGATAGATAATAAAGAGGACCAAAACCTTAGATAGGATCTTGCACATCATGATTATAATTAATTTAATTAATTTCATAAAGAAAATAATACCTAGATCTTCAGTATTTTCTTTGTTGATGATGTTGATTGTATGGAATGACCCTTCTGGTTTATCTTGTTTCACTTCTAAGTATCCAAACTATAATCCCACTAGCGGTGATCCACACATGCTCCGATGACATCCGATCAACAACGCTTGTTCTCCAGGTGCTAGCGCGGCAAAGCTAGTATCTTTTTTCAGTCGTTCTTGATCGATTGTTCTTCGGTATTGAAGAACATATCTCATTCTCGAGAGGGGAGAGAAGAGGATCCGAGAGAGAGATTTTTTGTCTCAACAATTCTCAATTAACCAGGCCTGTGGTGTGGTGTATAGCACAATAGGCATACTTGTCTATTTATATACATGGAATTTCAGTTAAAATATTTAATTGCATAGCAACAATTAAATACATTCATGAACTTAGAGAAAACCCATGCACTTAATAATAATACCGAATCATTATTTATGGTGCGCCAACTTGCGTAAAATGGAATTATAAATAAAATTCCACATCACAAAATAATAGCAGTGTTATTTTAATTTTTTTCCAACTAGTTAAATAATTATTTATTGTCTTTCAAATAGTTATTTTAATACCAGACCGACCTTGGTCCGCTTGAACTCCACTTCCATTTATTGAACACCTGAATAAAAATATAAATAATTTATTATCTTAAATAAATATTTTATTTACAAACTAGTAAATAAATATTTATTAAATGTTCAATAAAATAAATAAATATATTTTATTTAATTTATGTGATCATTTTAACTTGAATAAGATTACTCCATGGTTTTGAGAATAATATTTATTTCATTAATTAAATTAAAATAGAATTTAACCGAGACCACCAAAAAAACTTAGTGTGTGACCCTCTTGGATTATTTCTCGTTGGCATTAGGCAGGCTTGACTAAAGTCCAAGAGTACTATCTAGCAACAGGTCAAGGAACCCAAGAGAAAGAACGTAAAGTCGTAACAACAACATCCACATACAAATGCTCACTGTGTAATATAATCTCTTTGTCGTAATATTTCATCAATCTGGTTTCATGATTGCGTCATCAAATTTTATGCTTGATACGTCGTTCTTTGAATACCTAAAATAAACTCATCGTTACACCATGGCCATGGAATTTTGCGTGACGGTTCTATTTCAATCAAAGGGTTGAGATATCAACTTCCCTAAATGGAAGGGAAAAATCCTTCCTCGATTTATCCATTAATAACATTCCACTCATGATGCACCCAACGTACCCTACTTCCCACCAACTATCTGCGTGACGGTTTTTGTTAGTAAATCAAAGTGCGTATTTCATGATAGGTATTAATGATAATATTAAATTCTAAGGATCATTACACACGCTCGCAGATAGAAATATCTGATGACACCAAAACATGCAGAATTCTTACTAGCGGATCTGTTCTCATAATCTCTTATCTTGGAGATTACGAAGTGCGAACTTCATGAGAGGAAGTCTCATCTGCTTATGAGTACTCTCACCTGACGGTCTGTATTCTATGTGTCCCATCATAGTATGTCATCCAACCGTAAAACTATATTTAAGAATATTGTTATAGCATTTCAAGGTTCTCATCATAGTGGGGAACTACCATGACCTTATCAATGTAACAAATACTCTAGGACATTATTACATAATATTCATGTAGAACAATGAACAATATATAATAATACATTAAATATCCATGTAATCAAAGTAAAACTAGTTGGTTCAAGGACACCAACTCTTACACAGTACAAGCAGGATACCCAACAATAGAGAGGCTAACATTTTTTCCAATCTCAACTAATACAGTGGGAGTAATAGCACAACCATCATTAGATGTAATCTCCTTGAAAAAATCTACCTGAGTAGTAGAGGGACCACTATTAGATCTCATTGGGGACTTATCCACCATTAATCCTTTGCCTTTCAAATTAGACACCTGAGGGATAGATTTTTGTGAAGAAAACACATCAGCCTTAGTGGAAGATTGTTTTTTGAGAACATCTCCATCATGATCAAGATAATTTGACAAATAGACATGCTTCCTCTTCGGTTTCCTCCTATAGAGAGTAGTTGGATGACCCTTCATCCCACATCTCCCACAAGAGATATTTCTCCGACATAACTCTAAATAATTTACAATAGCCATATATTCAGTAAAAAAATGGGATTTCTTTCATACTCAACATCAATATGGATATTATTGGTGGTATTGGAGAGAGTTACCATATCAATAAAGGTGAATCTAAGATAAATATCCACCAGCATTCTGAAAAAATTTCCAAACCAAAGAGCCTCAGTTTCCCTATCAAGGTGAATAGGAGTCCTAATTACCATGAAAATGTCATGAAAAATATTTGGAATCAAACATTTCTAGTAATATTCTCATAATATTCTTTACCATAATTGAATCTTCAAGAGTTTTTTCCAAACCCTCTAATGGTGTTGACAATAATATTAACCCTTCTCAATAAGTTATCAACTGTTTCATCTTCTTTCATTCTAATATCTTCAAAATACTACCTACTGATATATAATTTTTACCCCTTCACCTTTTTATTTCCTTCATAGATGCTATGAATCTTCTTCTAAATGGAAATAAGAGTTATATAAACCATGATTTTTTAGATCCTTCTCTAATAAAAAGGAAATTAATGCATTCTAAAACTTTTCATCACTTTCTATGTTTTTTCTTATTAGTCAGAGATCATGATGAGGTCTCATTAGTATAGTGAATCCATATTAAATAGAATCAAGTACATTTCACCCAAGAGAGAGAAGGTAGGGTATTGTTCTCTCTTTAAAAATATAAAAGTATTTTACATCAAATGTTGGAATTAATTTTCCATTAACCAAGTTTTTATCCATATTAGACTCTTTAGAGAAGCATTAGAGAGTAAACCTTCTCTGATACCAATTTTTTAGGATCACTTGATAGGTGATAAACACTAAGAGGGGGGGGGGGGTAATCAGTACTTATATATTTTCACAAAAAATATAAAACTATCATGATTTTTCAAAACCATTCTCTTAATACTCACAATGATGTATAAAAGAAATAGACACAACTCATTTTTTAATGAGGTTTTCCACCTAAAAGGATGACTACATCCTCAACATGTCATTGTTTTTATCTCACCCACACAAATCGCCTCTTTTTATCAAGAAGAAATAAATAAAGGGTATGACCTTACACCCATTACAATGGTTGGATTCAACTAGTTACAATCATTCATCAATAGAATAAAAATAACTCGTTTTTAAGAATGATCACTAAAGAATGATCAATCCTCCACATGAGATTTAATGATATTTCTATTATTCCTCTTCCTCATACATCAGTCTTCTTCAATTGTTCTCAATACTGATAAAATGTTCATCATATGACCTTCTTATAATTTACTTTTTAATATTCATTAAATTTCAAGTGGAAAGTAATTCCACAAGATCCGCACCTTCCATATTTATCAATATTCAATTTAAATTAAAATCAAACATCGATAAATAATTTTAATGAATTGTATCATATTTCATCACAATAATAAAAATTATCATGGTCTTCTTCCTCATTTAAATATCATTCAAATTACTATTTATTACCCTTATTTAAATCTCCATGAGGCTTAGGATTTCTTTCATGTGATATTTTAACTATCACTGTAACATCATGTTACCTTATTTTAGGTTTTTCTCATCTCTCTTTTTGTTTGGGTGTGCTATAGGATTTTCAGGGATAAAGAGCCTTTACTGGGGAAAATGACCTAAATCTCAGGTATGTATATTTTTTTGAATTAATGGAGTTTGGGTATAAATGTGTAAAATTATTAAGAGTGTGTCCTTTGGGGTCTGGGTTGACCTGAGGATTTTCTAAATTTTCTATAGAAGATTCCCACTGGACACTTTCACATCTTGAACTGGTTACACAATGTGAATCCTTTATTGGGTAGATACTGTGAACTAGTTTATAGCATGAAAAGTATATAATGCGTGAATCTAGTTCATGCTGTGAAAAGATTGATCAGTGTTATTTTTAATTTGAGGCGATTCTTTTTTTTAGCATATCTTTTAAATGTTGAAATTCACATCGTGAAAGGGGTTCTCACTATGAATGGTTTGGGGCTATTAGTTTTAACCATAATGCATGTATTTTTTTCTTTTCATTTGACATGTGGGATTCTCTCTCAAAACCTAGGAGCTCTCCCAAGTGATTTTTGGAATCTCTTTTCCTTTTTGATCATTTCATTTGGTGATTGATATTCATAGTGGATGTGTTGGGTCTCTTCGGGTAAGTGATATTTCCACCTCTTTGTTTTTTTTGTTCACAGTAGTTCCATTATGATATGTTTTTAGATCTATCGATCTTGTGGTGATGTTCTTCTTGATCCTTTCTCAATCCATTGTGTGATCTTCTTCTGGGGGTCGGTTCTTTGTTGATCGTGGCATGACATGTGCAATTTCTATGAGGTATGTGTGACCTAACCTCTCTAATAACCTTGGTTATTATGGAATGAAATTATGAGGTGTGGGAATAATAGGTAGGGCCTTCATTTATTATTTTGCATTCCTTTTTGTGGTTGTGGGTCTAGTTGCAAGTGTGTGTGACCTGAGTTTGAGGTAGGTGGTTTCATCTATATCCCATGTTGGATGAACCTTGATTTTTCTAGTTTTTATAAATTGATTTATAAATAAAATTGCATGATCAATTAATTGATATGTGTATGTAAATGGATTTTGAGAAAAGATGATTTTCCCATTATTTTGGTAAAAGAAAAAGGTACTTTTAAAGCATTGTAAAATGGGTTTCAAGCAAGATTTTGATGAAATGGTTTGGAAAATGTATCACATGGGAAGCCTTGGGTACTTAGGTGGAAGGTGTAGTAATATGACTCATCCATTGATACCATCGGGGGGTTTACTCATGGGGTGTTCCTCTTCTCCCTAGTCTTATTATTATAGGGACTTGTTAGACACTTTTGGGATGTTTCTTTGCTCTCAGGATTTGATGCATATGTCTAAAGACTTGATCTGTGGGATTGTATATGTTTGGGTATGAGTGTTATAGGTAGTCTGACTTGTAGTGATCCTTGGCATGATGTTACCTATGCTTTCTTTTTAGTTTTACTGCTTGGCTTTGATTACCTACTTTGATATATGTGATATTCTTTGAAACTGTTTTACATGGATTATTAAAAAATGTGGAAAGGGGGGATTTTTTACCATGCTTTTGATATAGAAACTATTTAAATGATTATCATGCCTTATTTTCTTTAAAGTTGATCATGCTTGGATTGTTTTATAGAGACTTATTATGGAACATATAGGTGGGATCCTACTAAGCCTATTAGCTCACACCATGCGCACCCATTCGGTGGTGTGTAGACCGTGTTATGTCTTTTGATGCAGGGAAAGGAAAAGCATCGCGGTGAGGTAGTGATGTTTTTTTCAACTGATTTGGGTAGCTGGTGGCGATATAGTGAGACATTGTCTACTTATCAATGGTGTATTTTTTTTTCTCATTTTGGGTTTTGTTTTTAGTTGTTGGACTCATAATTTTGAGTTTCTTTTATCCCCTTTTGAGATGCATCACCTCTATTGTTTCCTTTTTATTATGGAATACATTTCATGTTTTTCTCTTCTTCTATTTCTTCTTGATACACACACACACATATATATATTCCATGTTGTCTACTTTAGTTTGGGATAAATCATTCCCTATGGTTATTTTTGATACCTGGGTGCTAGTTTCTAGCCAGTGGGGATCAGAAATTCCCTTTGGGTATGTGAAGGGCTAGGTCAGGTATTGGTTTTTGTGGGAATATGGGTAATTTCATTATAGTTTAGTATCAAAGGGGAATTTTTATTAGTTTTGGGAAGTTAATAGACTAAATATAGAATTACAGGGACTTGAGGGATAGGTTGTGATGAGTGCCTGAACATCTCTTACCATGACTAGACTCAAGTTACCATGGGATGTTGGGATTTATGTCTCCTGTTTTGAGTCCTTAATCTTAATATCAGTTTTTATTATTGTTTTATGTTTTGAAAAAGATTTTTCCAATAGTTTGACTGCTTATTTAGTTTTTTGTGTGTGATTATATGCCTCCGAGACATCTTCCACAGGTTCTATAGGAGGGTGCAGTGGATGATCCTTGAGGGAATCTGCATTTGGATCAAAATATTTTCGAGACTATTGTTTGATTAGTTTGCACCATGGACCAAAATATAATGCAATTCCAGAACATATTTGTTGAGGGAAAACAAAAAGTTGGGATATAAATGGATCAATCTCAGGAGATCTTATATGATAATCCACCATCCTTTAGAGGTATGAATGAACCTCAAAAGGTAGAGGATTTTTTGGAAAATATTGATCATATTTTAAACTTCCTATATACACCTGAGAATATAATGGTGAAGTTCACACCATTTAGACTCAAGGGTCCCAGAAATAAATGGTGGGATTCCATGGTACATGAAGATAGACATGTGGTCTTGGAATGAAAGGGTTTCAAGACTTTCTTCTTCCAAAAGTTCTGTATAGAGTCTCTAATGATGGAAAAGTCTCTGGAGTTCCTATCCTTGAAGTAGGGAGATCGTTTGGTGTCAAAATACACCAATTAGTTTGTAGAGATGGTTCATTTTTCTCTATAGGTTGTAAAGAATTATCAGATGAAGGCACAAAAGTACCTGTAAGGTTTGTAATAGAATATCATATTGCAGGTATTTATAATGAATATTTATACCTATAAAAAGACGGTAGACATGGATTTGATGAAAGATATGGATATGGAATGCAAGGTTGGTAATTATTCCCCTTCTCTTCCACCTAGTGACAACTTCTGTGGCATGTAAGGAAGTAATAGGAAGTGGCATGAATATCGCAGGGGAAGTGGAGGTAGTTCTCCACACTGTTCATACTTTACACCATCATTTATAGCTAGTAGTGTGCCCCTAACTTTCTATTAATGTGTAAATGCCAGACACACCCAACGTTCTTATCCATTACCTAAAAAGATGTGTAACGGTTGAGGTAGCTATGACCATCTATAGCAATTCTTTCAGGCTATGTCTACACCTCATTATGGTTAGGGATCGTCAGATCCAAAGATTACTACGGTTCATTTAGATGCTTCAAGGACTATAGGGCTCTAGCCACAGGCCTATAGAGTAAAGAACCTTCACATAATAGATGAATTTTTAACGAAGTTTGACATGGGTCCAGTGATAGTGAGAGGCACCATCTTTATTGCATATTCTATAACAACTTTTTTATTTGATATCAATTCCCCCACTCATTTATTTATATCCATTTTGTTAATATTATTAAAATTCAAACATAGCTCATTTCTTTTGTTATAGAGTTAGAAATAACTCTTGGGATGAGGAAAGATTAGGGGTTTCAGTGTCCTTGTTCTCTATCGATAGCTGAAGCTGAGTTAGTCTAGGATTTCATCATTCTCGATCTAGATATATTTGATGTCATCATCGGGATGGATTCTATTATTAATCACCATGATTATATTGATTTTTATCATCGATGCGTCTCATTCTTCACTACTGATGGGGGATCTCCAGTGTTTCAAGGAGAGTGGGATCTGAGGTTTGGTTGTGAAGGACCTTCCCGCCAATAGCTTATGAGTTTTTTCTCTATTTTTGTAGTTGATCCTGATGAATTTTCTTATACCATTTATCTCCCCATTTTTGTTTGGTAATTTCCTAACATTTTCCCAGATGACTTCTCTAGTATTCCTCCAGCGAGGGAGATAAAGTTCATGATTGATATGGTACCAAGTACATAGTAAGTTTTAATACCCTCATATTGTATGACACCAATAGAGATAAAAGAGATTATGATTCAGTTGGATGATCAGATAGTGAAAGGTTTCATTCTCTATAGTGTTTCACCTTAGGAAGCCCCTGTACTCTTTACCAAAAAATTAGATGGTTCACTCTGATTGTTCATGGACTATTGAAAGTTTAATCGAGTGATGGTTAAGAATAAGCATCCTTTTCCTTGCTAGATGATTTTTTGACCAGTTAAAGGGAAAAGTTGTTTTCAATGATCGACCTTTGATCAAGTTATCATCAGTTCAAAGTTTGGGAGTCTGATATACCAAAGATGGGTTTCAAGAGTAGGTATAACCATTAATAATATCTTGTGATGACTTTTGGTATGAATAACACTCACATAGTTTTTATTTATTTGATCAAATGAATATTCCATCAGTATCTCGACACTTTTATGGTAGTGTTTGTGGATGATATTTTGGTTTATCAAGATCCAAACACAAGAAAAATTTGAGTTTGTATATGAAAATCCTAAAGAGTTTCCATTTATATATAAATATTTTGAAATAAAATTTATGGATCCAAGAAGTGAAGTTATTGGGGCATGTGATTTTTGAACATGGATTATCAGTTGATCCTAAGAAGGTGAAGGATGTCATGTCATGGGAGGATCCACAAAACTTCTTTGAGATTCATAACTTCCTTAGTCTTACTAGATGCTATTGAAAAAAATCAATGATTTCTCAAAGTTAGTGTCAAATTTGACTGTTCTTATTAGGAAAGGGGTGAAATACATATGGGATATAAAATTACAGTATTCTTTTAATGATTTGAAACAAATTTTTACATCAGCACCTATTCTGATATTACTTGAGATGGGTAAGATATATGTCATATTTGGATGCATTAAAGGAATTAACCCGATCATTATTTAGTGCTTGTTGCGGTTATGCATTCACTTAAGTGTTAGTGACACTATCTTTTTGGGGAAAGGTTCACAATATTTTCTGATCATAAATGTTTGAGCTATATCTTTTCTAAAAAATACTTGAATCTCAGACATAGGTGGTGGGTGGAATACCTTTACACATGTTACTTCGACATCACATAGACTTTGATAAATGGGAATGTCATTGTATACACTCTCATAAGGAAAGTACCATTGTAGGATATTCTGGAATCAAAGGAGAAGTTGAACCTTATGAGACTCATTGCTCAGTTGCATCTTGATTCCCAGAAGGTTATTTCAGGAATGGTTCTAATCAGTGTTCAATTTTCATCATATCTTCTTGAGTCTATTTTGTAGGACCAATAGTAAGATTATGAGTTAAGAGAAATTTAAGAAACCCTTTATGGCGGGAATATCATTTCTATTTAGTCTTTACCTCTAGATGGTATTCTCTATTTTAGGGATCGGTTAGTCATCCCAGTATCCATGAGGACCTTAGTTTTTTTTACTATCATAGTTCTTCATGGACCATTCATCTGGGAACTATCAAGATTTATTATGTCATGAGACGACGATGATAGTGGTTGGGTATAAAGCATGACATTGGAGACTTTGTGTCACACTATTACACCAACCAAAAAATAAAGGTAGAGCATTTGAAACCTTCTGGTTTACTCCAACCTCTTCTGATTTTAATTTTGAAATGGGATGAGGTGTACATGGATTTTTTTTGGGATTAACACATAATATATGAGAGAATAATTATATCTGGGTGGTGATTGATCATTTTATGAAATAATCTCATTTCATTCTAATCAGGGACACAGAAAAAGTTAAAGTTTTGGGTAAGTTGTATATATAGAAGATCACGAGGTTTCATGGGGTTCTCTATGCCATCGTTTTAGATTGGGATTCTAGGTTTACTTCAAGATTTTGGAAGAGTCTTCAAGAGGTTATGAGGAATCAGGACATATTGAGTACAACTTACCATCCACAGATGAATGGTCAAATGAAGTGTGCTATTCAGATCCTAGAGGATATGCTTTTCCATTCCTGCGTCTTATATTTTTTTGGATCATGGGATAACCATATGGGAATGGTTGAGTTTTCTTATAACAAAACTTATCATTCTTGGATTATAATGGATCCCTTCAAGGATTTTTATGGCCCGTGCAGGTCACCTCTTTATTGGGAAGAGGTGGGAAAGGCATATTTAGTAGGACTGAGTCTCATTCATGAGACATCGATGAGGATTTGGGGTATATATTGGCATCTGGTTACAACTTAGATTCGGTATAAATTGTATAAATATTTTCAATTTCATCCTTTAGAGTTTTCCATTGGTGATCAGGTTTTATTGAAAGTTTCTCCTCATTTGGGACACCTTCTTTTTGGGAAAAGGGGAATTTATCTCCAAGACATGTTGGACTGTTTGAGGACACTGAGCGGCTTGAGTAGGTTGATTATCGGTTGGAATTAATGATTAAATTGATGAGTATGCATAATGTTTTCCATATATCTCTGCTTATTAAATATCATTCTGACCCCTCTTATGTTATAAGTTGGGGAGATATCGAGTTTGAGCTAGGTGTTTCTATTGTGGAGCAGCCAGTGGCGATCGTTGACTCTCGGGAGAAAGTATTTCATGGTAATTCTATTTCATTAACTAGAGTGTTATATAAACATGGAACAAATTCTCATGAGACTTGGAAGCATGAAATGTCAGTGAGGAAGTAGTGTCCTCACCTCTTTCCATAGCTACATTCTTCTACATGACTTTCTAGGGATTGAAATTATTGTGGTGGGGAGTTTGTAACATCTCATTTCCTTCTTTCAGGTATTCCTCATCTCTATTTTTGTTTCCTTTTTTGTTTGGGTGTGTTGTGGGATTTTCAGGGATACAAATCCTTTACTGGGGAAAATAACCTAATGTTTTGGGATGTATGTTTGTTTGAATGAATGAAGTCTGGATAAAAATGTGTAAAAGGATTAAGAGGATGTACTTTGTAGTTCAGGTTGAATTTAAGCCTTTTCTATAGAATTTTCCTACTAGACATTTTCATTCCATGAACTTATTACATGATGTGAATCCTTTTCCAGATATATGTCATGAACTAGTTCAGAGTGTGAAAAGTTTACAAGATTTGAAAATTGTTCAAATTGTGAAAAGTTCAATCAATGTTGTTTTTAATCCAAGGTAACACTTTTTTGGATGTATCTTATAAATAATGAAATTCACATCATTAAAGGTGTTCACTTCAAGAATGGTTCGAGGCCAACAATTTTAATCATGTTGCATGCATGATTTTATTTTCATTCGATGTGCATGATTCTCTCTTGAAACCTAGGTGCTCTCCTAAGAAATTTTGGGGATCTATGATTCTTTCATATTGTTTTGTTTTTAAATTTATCTCCATGGTGGATGCATTACGTCACTTCAAGTAACTTATCTTACGTATTCTTTATTGACATTGGTCGTAGTAGCATTTTTTCACTACATTTTCAGATCTGTTGATCTTGTGGTGATTTTCTTCTTCATCCTTTCTAGATTTGTTGTGAGATCTTCTTCTAGGGTCCGGTCCTTTATTTGTCATGGTGTGTTGTGTGAAATTTCTTTGAGGTATGTGTGAATTAACCTCTCTGCAAAATTTGGTTGTTATGGAATACAATTTTGAGGTGTGGGGATTATAAGTAGGGCCTCCTTTTTTTGTTATATGTTTCTTCTAGTGGTTGTGGATCCAGTTATGGGTGTGTGTGATCTGATCTTGAGGTAGGTGGTTCTTTATCTATCCCATGTTGGATGAACCTTGATTGCTCTAGTTTTTATAATTTTTTTATAAATCAAATGGCACGATCGATTGGTTGATTTTTGTGTGTAAATGGGTTTTGAGAAAATATGGTTTCCCCACTTTTTGGTAAAATAAAAGGGTATTTTTAAATTATTTTGAAATGGGTTTGTGAGATGCTTTTGAAGTAGGGTTTTGATGAAATGGTCTGAAAAATTTATCACATGGGAAGCCTTGAATACTTAGGTGGAAGGTGTATCAATATACCTCATTCGTTGACACTGTCAGGGGGTTCACTCATGGGGTGTTCCTATGCTTCCTAGGCCTATTATTCTAGAGACTTTTTGGAAAATATTGGGAGGTTAACTTTTTAGGGTGTTTCTATACTATTTATATTTTATGCATATCTCCAGAGACATGATGCACATGATTATCTATGTTTGTGTATGAGTGTTCTAGCTATCCCAACCTATAGTGATCTATGGAATGATGTTACTTGAGCTTTCTTTTTAGTTTTCCTTCTTTTATTTTATTACCTTATTTGATATATGTGATATTTTTTGAAACTATTTTAATTGGATTATTAGAAACTATGGAAAAGGGGAATTTTTTACCATGGTTTTGATATAAAAATAGTTTAAATGATTATCATGACTTGTTTTCTATAAGGTTGAGAATGTTCATATTTTTTTACAGATACTTATTATGGAACACCTGGGTGGGATCCTACTGATCCCTATTATCTCACACCCTATGCACCCCTTTGATGGTGCATAGACTTTGTTATGTATTTTGATGCAGGGAAAGGCAAGTCACCATAGTGAGATGATAAGGTTTATGTCAACTGAGTTGGGTAGCTGGTGGTGAGATAGCGGGACCTTGTCTTATTATCACATGGAGTAGATGTTTCTCATTTTTGGGTTTTTCCTTGTTTTTTTGTACTCATACTTTGGATTTTATTTTATCCACTTTTGGGTTGTATCGCTTTTACTGTTTCCTTTTTTTATGGATTACATTTTCTATTTTCCTATTATGCTGTTTCTTCCTACTATGTATATATATATATATTCCATGTTGTCTAATTTAGGTTGGGATAAATAATTTCTTATGGTTTTATTTTATGCCCAAGTGCTAGTCTCCAATCCATGGTAATCGTGAACACCCTTTGAGTATGTGATGGGTCAGTTTGGGTACCAGTTTATGTAGGTATCCAGGTCAGTTTGTTAAAATTATAGCTTCTTTTCCTCTATAAAATCCACAATTTAAATTTCATTCATAACTCTTTTCAACATATGCATGGCTGCATTCATTATTGTGATGTAGCAGTCTCCTCTCCACAGTGTGAAAAAAAATCTTCTCAAAATATTATTTCGATTGATTCTTCATCTCATCTTGAAACATAATCCATATTGATTAATTATTATGTTTAGTTAATTTATAGATTGCACAACATCTTCTAAATTAATTTACTTCTTCAGAATATTAATTTTGGAAACTCATATTTTCTTCCTATAACATTCTCAAAAATTTCACAAAGTACTAGACTCAAAATTACTCTTCTGAAGTATATTGGATACCCTTTTAAAGTACCAATTTACTCTTCTAAACTCCTCTATTAATCTTCAAAACTCACTAGTCACACTTCCAAAGCTATTAATACTATTACAAACTTTTTGGTACTACTATAAAGTTAATGATACTCATATAAAGTGTCTAAGTACTCTTCTAAAGTTAGTATTTACCTTTACAAAGTGGGTGGTACTCTTCTAAAGTGTGCAACTATAGTTCTGAACTCATAACTAGTAAAATATTCTCTATAATTTTGCAACTTTATAATTAAATGAACAACAATTTCAACTCAAATCAATACCCTTAATAATATTCTTAGGGAATTTTCAAACACTTTAAACCAACTAAAAACAACATTTAGAAGCCTTTAGAATATAATTTATCAGCCATGGATATTAAGACCCTTTGAATAATTTTTCCTCAGATCTAGAGGCCTTTTACTTCTTAAATTACGTCTCTTCAATATGACCAATAGTCAGTTTCTCAAAACTCATTCCAACACATTTTAGAAAATTTATTTTTATCTAGAAACACCTTTCTCTTTTTCCATGGAAAAAATATCCAAAATCATCACATTTAAGGGATACCTTCTCAGAATCTATCCAGTAATATTTTACAAGACAAAAACATCATCTTCATTTTCTTATGCATGTATGAGAAAAAAATCATCACAAAATTCAAAACACCTCTTTAAAATGTATTAAAAACAAATATAACATAATCCTTAAGTGGGTTAAACATGAGACACATGCATGAGAAACATGACTTAAGCTTGAGAAGTTGTATGCTTGGATGATGAGGAATAAAACGATGCACATGATCAATAAGTTGATGTTGATAAAAATATGTACTAAATCTAAACCATGGAAATGAGGTATTAACCATTTAATGTTTTTTATTATAAAAAACCACATATTATTGAAATTAACCATGTTATGATTTTGTACATGACAATCTTGGGGTATAACCACACCATCGATCCATTGAACACACTCCTTTGGATGCTATGCATAACAAACAGACAAGATATGGATGCCTCCTTGATCAGATGTTACCCTATGAACCTGATGTATCAGAAGACGGGAAGTTTACACACTCTACTCATCGCACCAATCCACACACTACATTCACACACTCTATACAACTCAACACAAGCATTCAAGTGAAAAATAAAGTCAAATAAAATATTTTACATGGTTTGGAAAATTAAGTTCTACATCTATAGTAGAACACCACTTTCATTTTATTAATATCAGATGATAAAAAGGTTTAAAATATCAATTGGTAATATTTTATGATGATGTATAGATTTGTTTCCATGGAACAATAACAACATCAAGCACATGTGTACAGGTGGTACCACTCCACCTTTATAGTGGGTCCCAATAGGCCTTCTAGTTTCACTACCATATGAGATTCATGGATGATCATCCATATGAACCTGGTGACCTCTAATATCCTATAACATTCGATGCCTAAATAATGAAGCTAGTGTAAAAATCACGTGACACAAAATTATTTAACTTATTATTGTATCATTTAATGAATTTAACACTACCCAATACACAAACATCAAACACAAGCCCTGCCTGACCAACCTACCAATCACTGAAGATGACCATTTTCACTGCACTGATCATCAGGCCAAACCATCACCCAGGGTTCCTCCTAATAGAACAAATTTAGTAAACTAAAATAGTTTTCAAAATCCCAAAAATCACCAACTTGAATACTATTTCAAGGATCCCATGAAAACTCTCTCCAATTATTAGGAAAATATACCAATCTTGCTACAATAGTGAATCCATCTCTATCTGTTCACCCAAGTTACACTGAGGCATAGTGTTGAATCAAATTATCTTGGATTAACATATTAGTGAACATGTATACTAGATTTTTCTTCCTAGATATCTTCTATATCTCTAGATCCTTATCATCCAAAAAATTCCAAATGAAATGATATTTCATGTTGATGTGCATCGTTCGTGCATGGAATACCAGATTCCGAGCCAAGTGAACTATGTTTTAACCATCATAATAAAGTAATCCAACCTCTTGGATACTTTATAGGTCCTACAAAATATGTCTCAAATATGTTATTTCTTTATTCTATTTCATTTATTTTACATATTCTACTTCCA
Source organism: Viscum album (assembly GCA_963277665.1). NCBI lineage: Eukaryota > Viridiplantae > Streptophyta > Magnoliopsida > Santalales > Viscaceae > Viscum > Viscum album. The sequence continues at coordinate 470,294,033 of OY728141.1, read as the reverse complement.
TTGTGGAAGCTACTACCACTAGATTCAACCTTGACATCTATCTTACTGCCATTCCTCTATAAATGAGTACAAAACCAATCATACTCTTCAAAGTATTTGAATATCCCCTAAAGTCTGTATCAATATACCCCTACATATTATCATTCATACCGAATCATAAGGTTGTATCTTTCATTTCTTTAAAATACCCGATGATCCATTTCATGGATTCACAATGTTCTTTCCCCATATTTGACATGAAATAACTAATTACTCCCACTGAATGTGCAATTTTTGGGCAATTACATAACATGCCATGCTTCATAATTTTGAGCATTGATTTAAATGGAACCTTTTCCATGAACTTCACTTCATTTTTTGTCTTTGATGCATGGTCTTTGGGAAGATTGAAGTGTCCAAAAATTGGGGTTGAGACTATATTTCATCCAGACATAATAAATCTATTAATAATATTTTGGATGTAATCCCTTATACAACACCAAAATTCTAGATTTCCTATCTTTATCAATTCTTATCCTCAAAATTTTCTTTTCTTTACTGAGATCTTTCAACTCGAAGCTTCCAGAAAACTCTTTCTTCACCTCTTGAATCATTCTAATATTCAGACCTACCAGAAGCATGACATCCATGCACAAGAGAAATACAATGAAACTATTATCCTCAAATTCCTTATAGTATAAACAACGGTCCACATTGCTCCACCTAAAAACCTTCTCAGTCATGAATGAATTTAACCTATAGTTCATTTATCTTAGTAATTTTCAATCCATAAAGACTTCTATTCATCTTACACACCAACTCCTTATTCTAATAATCCAAAAAAATCATAGGTTGCTTCATGTAAATTTCTTCCTCTAAATCTCTATAGAGAAATGTTGTATTTGCATCCATTTTATCTAAATTCAAATCATTGGAAAAAATCACGCTCAAAAATGTTTTTATGGTAGTATGTTTTACTACCAGTGAAAATTTTAGAGAAGTATATCCCTTCTTTCTACCAAAAACCCTTCACCACCAGTAATGGTTTGTACCTATTCTTCTCATTAGCTTATTCCTTTAAGAATAATTGTAACGACCCAAACTTCCATTAATGGAAATTACTCTTGATCTAATTAAATGTCTTATTATGGTTATATAAAATGTGAACTTCATAGGTTTTATGTTTCTGGATTTTAAAATACCGTTATGAATTGTGACTGTTGCTAATATAACCATTGAACAATGATCACATAATTAGTATAAATATAGGGCTTTAACAAATCCAATTTACTCAGACAAAGGAAGTGAGGGCCTCATCCAGTAGACTTTCCCCATATGAATCCCATTTGTCAGAGCTCGAAAAGGAGGTGGCATAATTGGGATTCACTCTTGACCAAGCCCTAGCTGATCTTGAACACGTTAAGCTTGAGTGGAACCAACTATGAGATAAGTGGAAGTTAATAGAGATTACCACCCGAGCGATGTTATCCAAGCCATCCCAAGAGTCTGTCACCATCAAACACCTTACCCTTAGGTCTTATGTGGGTGTTATAATGGGTTATGTAACAATACCCTATAACTATGACTATGTACATTATTTTTTTATAAAGAATGTGCATTCATTTTATTATTGTTACTTTGTAAATAGTTTTAAAGCACAAATATTATTTTTAGTTAATATTCAACTAAGAAATATATTTTGATGAATTAATGGATTTTTGAATTAAATAATATTTTAATAAAATATTATTATAATTAAATTAATTTTTATTAAATATAAATTTTCATATAATTTTATGAATGCAATTGTAATTTTTATTAATGTTTGAAAGCTATTTTTGTCAAAACCCATGAATTTTCGGTAAATGTCAGTTTTTATTTTAAAAGTAAAAATTCATATATTTATAAAATTATTTAGATAAAATGAATAATATTTTTGGAATCAGGACATTTAAATTATCCAATGGTGAATTTTTCATAATTTTCTGAGATAGTCGAATTTTTGGGTAAAACTTAAATACCGTTTAAATATATAATGTGTTTTATGACATCATAATGACCCAATAGTGATGTAATAAAATAATATAAACATTATGTTCGTCCAATATATTTTTTAACATTAAAATAATGTGATTTTTGGTTTGTTTGATTTATTTTATAAAGCTTTAGTGGACCCTTTAAGGCTTATAAAACATTTTGTCTTTTTAAATTGTTTTCCTTGAGAATGTGACTCACCTTCACATAAGAAACACTATTATTTTAAGAATTTAGGCCATTGGAATTATAAAATATTTTTTTTCCACTCACCCTTTTTAAAAAGTATGGGAAAAAACCATGGGCTGGTTTGTGTTTTTGATTAGTTTAATGCGAGGTGTCCCAAACCTAAATAATAAAGAATTCACTCTCCTTTCCTATATAAACCCACCAAAGATCCCACTTCATCTTCACTCAAAGACTTTGTAGTTAGACCAAACCCTTACTTACCCTCTCTATAATCCTTACAAGGTTCCCCAATCTCCCAAAAATCCTCTCTCAAGCCTTTCCCAAGCCTTTGGAAGCACACTTCCAAGTAAGGGATTTCTTCCTTTCTCATTTTTGTCCAATTTTCTTTAAGTTGTTATGCCCTTTTGTTTTCAATTAAAAATGTTGGGGTATGATTTATAACCTTCACCATACTTTCCTCTTTATGTTTGGATGATGGGAGACCCCTTTCTCTCTCATTAATGCCTCCCATGTACACCCGTTACCATGCTGAAATTCCGTGAGGGATTTCTCTCTCCTCTTTTACATCCAAGTAATTATTTTTAATTATGCATCTAAATTCCATTATGTTTGTTGTTACATGTATCTATATGACCCCATTACTTTAAATTTCATGTAAATATTATGAGAAACCCCTTTATCTCTCACCAATCATTTTTTATGAGTTCTTATTTCATGCCGTTATGCTACTAAAATTGCACTACGATTTTCCAAGCCAATGTCATTGTGTAGTGAATACCATGCCCATTTATCTATCAAGGGTATTCAAATTTATGAAAATTTACTTATTGATTATAAAGATTAATGTATGTATTACACATACCTTTATTGTGGAATAAATGATGATGATTGATTCCATGTCGTATGATCCATATGGCACACTTATGCATGAAACAAAATGTTTAAGAAGGGTGTGCCCTGATAGTACTCCAATACATTGGGTAAAGTATAGTATCATGATACGTCATGTGCAATGGGTGTCGACTCATTATAATTCAAGTGCAACGAGGTTTTAATCATGATTCATGTGAAATGAGGGTTTACTCATGCTTCATGTGCAATGAGCCTTGGCTCATGCTAATTCCATGTTAAGTGTTGTTGCCACATTTCCATGTTATGATTATCGTGCTTTATCATGAATTTATGTTCATGTTTCTCTTGTGATCCATTGATATACCTATTGTCTAACATGTATTTTATTCCTTATGTTATTCCATTTTTATTCCCTTACTGGGCATTATAGCTCACCCTTTTCTTATGCATGTCCTCGGCTTATCCCATGCAATGCTAAGTACAAGGGAATATAGTGGTCATGTAAAGGAAGTTTTCAATAAAGATGTTGTGTGTTTTATGTTTTAAGATGTTATTTAATGTTTCTAATCCCCAAAGACACTATACCTCTTGATCTTCTATGTTGTATCAAGTGAATATTTTATGTAATAAATTAGATTTAAGTGTGTAATAAAAAGCAGGGTTGTTATAATAATACCCTATTTTTTCACAAGTACCTTCATCCCTTGTAACCATCATCTACTAAGTTTTATTCATATATAAAGAATCCAACTCATCCTTCTTGAATAACTCTCACTATCTGGAATCACAAAGATTTTCCACTTCATCTAAGATCTCAAGTTCCACTCCATCTATTGGAATAAAATAATCAAAGTCATAACCATACCTATAAACTATTCATTTGTATTTAAAAGACCTCCATAAATTATACCATAGTTTAGCTATATCTGGTAATACCTCTCATGATGCTCTAACTTTCAATGCCCTAGATTCTGGTGTGTATTGACCCTATTTTTTCCTTTTAATACTTTGAAATATATTAAGGAATATTTTTGGAGCTAGGTGCTAAGAAAACACAAGATTCCAAGGCCCGATGATCCCAGAATTGATATTATAAAAATATTAAATATATCAATATCTTGTGTGTGTAGTTTCCCTAAAATATTAGAATAAATCCTAAAACGATTTTTGGATCAGAAATATGAGACCACAATTGAGTCCAAAATGTGGGTTTTACCATCGTCATGACCTATGGGTGGTCGGCACCGGAAGTCTGGTTGAGGCGGCCATTGGAGGGTGCGTTTAATTAAAATAAATAAATAAATAATTTGTTTGTTTTATTAAATGACCTAATTAAAATCCTCTATAAGTACCCACTTATGATGATTTTACAAGGTTTATCCATATAACCCTTATGATATTTGAGAGGAGGTTTAGAGTATTCCTCATTGGTGAATTGGAATCAGACACTGAATAATGATAGAATTGAGGTGGATCAAGATGCAGCAGGAACTGAAGGCCTTATCCTTCGCTAGAGAACACATTAATTACCAACAATCGATCCTTTTTTAAGTTAGGGATCAACAATTTTTGTTTCTTCCCCTTTAGATTAAAGTATTGAATATAGATTTTATCTGCTTTTGATCTATAATAATTATTCTTCATATGATCACTACAATTTATTGATTATATTGATCTAGTATAATTATTCCTATATTACACATGTTATCACCCATGGTAATTACCTATTTATGATCATTGGACAATAATTATTATCCAATTATAGATTCACTTTGTTTATGTTCTTCATCCCCATCCGTTCTTTGCGTTTTTCATCGTTGGCCTATGGGGTCATGGTTTGACTTTTCCTAGGTGGGTTTGAGGGTGATTGAACCCTTAGATTCATAGAAGTTTTGAATTCAATGAATGAATTGGAAAATTGAGGATAGATCAGGATGGAACATAGGTTATGGATGATGCTTCATGAATCCTAGATCTAGAGAGGTGATGGGATCGAGTAATATACAACATCGGGCAGTGTGCGGGCTTCGTGGGAATGACCGATTTCTGATTTCCGGCCAATAGAGGTCCAGAATCGATGGATAGAGGTAAACCCCATTGGTTTAAGTTGGTCAATGGTCATGATTCATGATGATGAGCATGGATCTCGAAACCGTGGATAAGAACTTTAATTTATATGAAAAACCTGACTACATGGAATGTACTAAGATGAACACATTCCATGTAACCCTACCCAACTGTAGTGGCCAGGGTTTTGGTAAAGATAAAAATCACATGCCGTGTAGTGGGCCCACATGCCACATAACCCCTAGACCATCCATGCCATGTGCCAGCTACACATGACCAAGATCAGATACAGGAGGACATGCAATGTAATCTAGGAGTATATAGGCATAGACCGATACCCGTGCACATCCAGATACACAGTCCAGAACACGAGCATTACTAGGAGCACACGGTAAGGCCCTGAGTGCATGAGACATTCCATGTGAGTCCCTTACATGTCGTGTAATGTGACATAGTATAACAATCCTTCTTTTTCTTACAAAAATATTACCTCATTTTAAAGATAAACAACATAAAAGCGTTACACAACCAGGATCCAAGGGATTAGTGTCTTGGAAGAATTAAAACCATATATAAACATACAAATTTATTTAATGACTTATTCTCTAGATTCTTATTGGCCCTCGTGTTCTTCTTAGTACAAGAATTCACCTAAGGATATACATCAAAAATGGGTGAGATAAAAGCCCAGTAAAAGGATGAGTATGAGGCATGAAACATGGGTGATTATAATAATAATCATCATAATATAAGAAAAGTATCATAACCATAATCATGGTAAGAAACATTAGACAAAGGCATAGAATGTGGTAATTCATAAAAACAAAATATCATGTCTTAGTGGTCAACTACTAAACATAGTTATGAACAAAGCTAGCATCATGTTCACGTATATTTCACTTTATCTCATGAGATTCATCACATTAACCAATGCATTGAATCACTATATAATTATTGGTACATCCATCACATCATAAAATTTTTACGCTCTATATAATTTTAGATGCACCAATCACATCATAACATTTACATAATCATGCATGCCACATAGAATGTATATCAATATTGGACATATAACAACCCATGGAAAGGAATGGGTTTCATTTCATAAAGTATAAATTCATGAATAAACTTTGGGGTTACCAAAATATTTATAGAATAACATAATTGGTATAGGAATCATCAATCTTGAGTGAAGAAGAAACAATCTCAAGAGAAGTAAAAGGTGTTTTTTAGAAAGAATAGTTCTTTTGGAAAACATTGTTATTATAATAAACTCAAGTAGAAAGCATGTATATCCTAGAAAATGAAAATATATAATAAATTAATGATATTTAAGGATCATTAAATGAATATACATATTGAAATTGGTGTGAAAGAGGGAAAACCCAAGGAAATGGAGTTGGTTTTGAGAATCCCCTTACCTTATGTCTGAATGCTTTCTTCACTTTAATATCCTATATAATCAAATTAAATTCATTAATTTAAAAATAAATAATCTTTTATACATGAATTTGGTTCATTATAGTTTTATTAAGTTCATTTATGGTATTTTTTATGAGTTATAGAGTTCAATTTAATCATTCGGGAGTGTTCGTTTTCTTGGTTTTCATGATCAGTTCGCTTGTATATAAGAATGAAAATTCATGTACAATTGAAATAATTATCCAGAATTGAAATTATAGGTTATTAATTATCATATAGAAGTTTAAATGGTTATATATATAATTTTTTTATATGTTATGAGGATGAATTATTAGATAATACATTAGTGATAATCGTTTAGATTATTATGGTGGTTTTTGATCACAACGAACTCATTTTGTTTTATAATTTAGAATTATGTAAAAATGTTACTTACAGAACATAAAAAGGGTTATAAAATACACTTTAAAATCATTTTTAACCATTAAAATGGTTTCATGTCCATACTAAAAGGCATTAAGGGAAAATGAAAATATCTTATCCTTGAAGGTGATAAATCAACACCTCACTGACAATGCTTTCATTTTAAGAATAAAAGGAAGAGGAGAATGGGTTTGATGATGGATTATTACATTAGCATAATAAAATTACAGTATATGTAAGTTACTAGAGTTATCATGACATTTGGATGTGTTTATGTGAGGATAGAATAATAAAAGAAAATAACTTGAAAAGAAATTAAAAAAAAGAAAGAGGATTTTACCTCTTGAATTCTTCTCCTTGAGAACCTCCTTAGTGCAAAGGGTTTGGTATTTTTATGAAAAAAAGAGATCTTATACATGGGGGAGGGTCTTGATAATATTAATGGGTAAAAGTTGGACAAGTATCAAATATTGGAAGGTGTGAGGATAAGAGGTGGTGAGGGATGGTATTTATAGAGGAGGCAATGGGTTTTTTCTCATTATTTTATTAATTAGTTTATTATTTTGGCTCAAGACTATGAATTATTTGAGAATTATCACTAAATATATTAAAATAATTAAGGGGAGTTAAACATTATGGTTCTTACGTCATTTATGACTCAAGGAATATTGTATTTAACTTGTAATGTATATATACCGTAAATTACTGTATTTTACTATTCCCAAAAATTAAAGTATTTCAAAAAAACCCCAAAAATTTACCCTAACCATTTTTAAAAATTTATAATTTAAAAATGAACTCCATTTTATGAAAATAATTTTATAATTATGAGAAATTTAATTTTTAATTAAAATCATTATTTACTTGGAAAATATCAATTTTAAAATTATAACTGATTTTATAATACTTTGAAAAATTAATTAAGGCATCATAAGATTATATTATAATCATAATAAAAATATATATTAATTTATAAATACATTTTATTAAAATATGTTTTCTTTTAAATTATTATATAAATTATAACATTATAATTAAATATTTAGGACTTAGAAAAATACCAATACTTAATTAATAATTTCTAATACATTTATTTACTTATACTGTGATATAATTATATCATATTACCATTTATAAGATTCTTAAATTTTATTTATACTTTCATGGGTGAGGTTACTATTCTATTGGTCGGTTTACTATTTATAATGATCATATTACTATTCCAAAGGTCAAGTTATTATTCCATTGGAATAAGTTCCTTAACTTCTAGAAATACCTCTTACACCATTCATTCTTTATTTAAAAATTTTGTATTGTGTTCTCTAAGTGATTTTATGTGATTTATAATATATGAAATAATTATAAGAAGGGAATTTCCATTGATAAAATTTTGGGTTGTTACATTCTTCCCCCCTTATGAAATTTCGCCCTCAAAATTTTGTTTTACATAATATGGTGAAAGAAAGTGAGGATACTTCTCCTCCATAACTTCCTCAGGTTCCCATGTTGCCTCTTCATACTTATGGTTCCGCCATAGTACTTTGACAAGGTGAGTAGTCTTACTCCGTAAAACATTATCTCTAAGGTCCAAGATCTTCACCGACTTATCCTCATAAGAGAGATCATATTTGAATTGTACCACCTTTGGATTCAGTACATGTGAGGGATCTGATATGTACTTTCTTAATAGGGATACATGAAATACATCACGTACTTGAGACATGGTTGGTGGAATTTTCATTCGATAGGACATAGGTCCGAATCGATCAAGAATCTTGAAGGGGACAATGTACCCGAGACTTAGCTTTCCTTTATTCCCAAATCTCATGATCCTCTTCCATGGAGATATGTAGAGGAATACCATGTCCCCAATATTAAACTCAAGGTCTCATCGATGATTATATGCATAGCTCTTCCATCGAATTTGGGCTACCTTCATGTGCTATTGAGTAGTTTTTACCATTTCCACCATTTATTCAACCATTTCAGGTCCTAACAACTTAAGTTCACTGAATTCATCCCAGCACGCCAATGTTTTGCATCTTTTCCCATAAAGGGATTCATATGGATCCATTTGGATGATCGAGTGGAAACTGTTATTGTAAGAGAACTCACCTATAGGTAGATGCTGGTCTCATCCTCCTTTGAAGTCCATAGAACATACCCTAAACATGTCTTTTAATTTCTGAATAGTTTGTTCAGATTGGCCATTAGTTTGAGGATGATAAGCTGCACTAAAGTTTAAATCAGTGTTTAGAGCATGTTGGAGACTTTTCTAGAACTTGGAGGCGAATCTCAAAACTCGATCAGATATAATTGATAGTAGTACTCTATATATCCTTACCACTTATTTGATGTATATCTGTGCTAGTTTGTCTAGTGAGAAGTCCTCTCAAATTGTGATAATGTGAGCTATCTTTATAAGACGATCAACAACAACCCATATAGAATTTTTTCCTCTAGAAGTCCTCATAAGTTCAGTGACAAAGACTATAGTGATTTTCCCATTTCCATGTTGGTATGGGTAATGGTTTTATCATCCCCTTAGAATTTGTCTTTAGGCATTCACTTACTGACATACTAAGAACTTTGATATATTTAGTGATCTCCTTCTTCATATTTTCCCACAAAAAGTTCTTTCAGAGATCTCGATACATCTTTGTGCTCCCTGGGTGAATATAGAAGGTTGTGCAATGTGTATCATTCAGAATCTTCTTATTTATCTATTGATCATATAGTACACATAATCATGACTAAAATATTATAACTCATTTATCATCAATTTTAAAATCTGAGAATTTCCCCTTTCTCATAACTTCCACCTTCTTCTGAATTTTCACACCATTTCTTTGAGAATACTTTATTTTATCCATAAGGATGGTTAAGAAATCATATGAGAAAGGATTTATGATGTTATTTACATAATTATTTCCATGTACATACTTTTCAAATCTAAGAATATTGGATCCTTCTCAAGTATCATAATTGATAATGTTTCAAGATCCATTCTACTTAGAGCATCCACCAATTTATTCACCTTACCAGGATGGTAGTGGATTGATTAGTCATAATATTTGATGATATCTAACCATATTTGTTGGTTCATATTAAGATCTATATGTGTGAATATATATTTGTGTCTCTTGGGATCAATATATATATCACACTTCTCCCCATAGAGATAATACTGGCATATTTTCAACGCAAAGATCACAACTGCCAACTCCAGATCATGTATGGGATAGTTTTTCTCATGAATTTTCAACTTCCTTGAGGTGTAGGATATAAATTTATCATTTTTCATCAGTAAACAACTTAATCCCTTATTTGAAGCATCATTTTATACCACAAAGAGTTCCCCACTGGTTAGTAGTGTGAGCACTGATGCAGTGATAAACTGCTTTTTCAACTCTTTAAAGTATTCTTCACATTCACTGGTATAGAAAAACTTTTCTCCCTTCAAAGTCATCTTGGTTAGTGGATTTAAAAATTGTTATAAGTTCTTCAAAAATCACTAATAATACCTATCTAGACCAAGGAAACTATGATTCTCCATTACAGATGTTGGCCCGGGACACTCTTTAATTGACTTTGTCTTAGAAAGGTCCACGAATATTCTTTTGTTGCTGATAACATACCCCAAGAATGATACTTACTCTATCCAAAACTAACATTTACTGTAATTTACATAAAGTTTATCCCTTATCAATGTATTTATCATAGTATTCAAATTCTCCTCATGTTCCTCCTTTCTCTTGGAGTATATCAAAATATAATCGATAAAGAATACCACAAATTTTTCTAGGTAATATCTAAAGACTCTATTCATTAAGTCCATGAATATTTCTGGAGAATTAGTGAGTCCAAAGGGAATAAATATGAATTCATAGTGTCCATACCTCATTCAAAAGGAAGTCTTGGGAATATCTTCCTTTCCCACCTTTAATTGGTGATATCCCAACCGAAGGTACACATTAGAGAAATACCTGGCACTATGTAGTAGATTGAACGAGTCATCTATCTGTGGAAGGGGATACTTGTTCTTTATTGTGATTTTTTGAGCTCATGATAATCAATGCAGAGGTGCATTGATCCATCCTTATTCTTGATGAAGAGGACTAATCCACCCCATGGTGAAGCATTCAGGTATATAAAACCATTGTCCAGATTCTATTGTAATTGATTCTTCAGTTCTTCTAACTCAATAGTGGCTATTACATAAGGTATATTTAATATAAGTATAGATCCAAGAATAATTTAAATTGAGAACTCAAACTATCGATCAGAAGAAAGAATAGAGAATTCTACAGGGAACACATCATTGTAGTCCCTCACAATGGGCATGTCATCAATCATGATTCTCTTCTTTGTCTCAATCATTTAAGCTAGATATACTTGCTTATAAGGAAATAATATCCACACTTGAGATGATGGATCTGAAGAATATTCATCCTCCTCCTTAAAATTGTATATAACTTGAGGATGCCTCAGGATGTGAATAGTGATATCACTTTCCTGATAGTTGATGTTGGCTTTGTATAAAGATAGCCAATCCATGCCCAAAATTGCATCAAACTCCACCAAAGTAAGTAAGACCAAATTTATTGGGAGGTTAATTCCAAAAACATTAACTGGGGAGGAGTTATATACTTTGGATGTAATAATTTACCCATTTACTATTCCCACTGATAACTAAACCTCTATATTTTGGTGTGGTGTTTGAATAGTTCCACTAAACTTGAAAGATATGAAAGAATGCATAGAACCAAAATAAAATAGTATATTTTCTATTCTTGAATGAATATCTAGCATACCTATCACCACATCATTATTGAGATCCACCTCATAAGTAGTGATAGAATAATCCTTCCCTTTATCCTTTGGATTTGATGGATGATGATGCTGATTACCCTCAAGGACTCGGGAATAGTGCAATGGCTTACATAGTTCCCTTTCCCCTACAGTTGAAGCATTGGACCATGGGTGGTTCTCTCCTTTACTCCATTTTTTTTATTCTTCTTCATGTCTCTTCGACATTCATGATCTTGGTGTCCTTCTCTCCCACACTTATAGCTCTTCCCCGCCCCTTTGAAAAAATTCCAATGATGCTTCTTTCCACATTTTTGACATGTGGGTGGTTGAGTTTTCTTTCCACCTTTCTCATTATATCCTCTAGCTTGAAACTCCATATTTATTTTCTTATCACCATAGCCATGTGAACATTCTACAAACTCCATCTCCAATTTGAGAGAACATTGAAGAAATTCTTCATAAATCCCAAAGTCTCAAATTTCTAGAGCCTTTTGAAGGTTTGGTTTTAAACCACTAAAGAATCTATCAATTTTTCTATCATTGTTGATAAAAAAACCCAAAGCGTATATTGAAAGCCTTTTGAATTTTTATTCGTAGGTTGTGATAGATTCACCTTCCTTTTTCTTCAACTCTATGAACTATATCTTCAACTTTTATGAGTATTTTAGGGAAATGCTTATTAAGAAACATTATCTTAAAGTCTTCCCACTCCATCTCTTTAATTTCATCCATCAGGTTAGTGTTCTTAATCATATTTGACCATTGGTTGGATTCTCCATCTAGATGATAAATTGGTAGAGTTAACATCTCCATCTAAGAATAGTGAAATATATAAAAAATCCTCTCCATTGAGTTAACCCACTATTCCATGACTAGTGGATCAGAAGATCAACTAAATGTTAGTGGTCGTTGCTGCATAAAAGACTCGATAGCCAATTTCTCCCTCTTAGGTGAAGGTGGATGTTACAAATTATTCAGGTTATTGTTCATATCTTGAGACAACTGGGTAAGAATCTCCATGAAATTTTTAACTCCACCTCCCAAAGAATTGGAGATGTCGTTCGGGAAATCGCTACATTACCCCTCGCATGGGTTGTTGGCCTGGTTTCTTCTGGTTCCCACCATTTTCTAAAATAAAAAAGGTTATAAAGAAACATAAGTAAAAAAGTCATGAATAAATAATTTATTCCTTAATATAATTAATTATAAAGTAATATCTCATGGTATCCCTATGTTTAAAATTTTTCTAAAATAAAGCTTCTTGAGTGATTACTTATACGTAGTCTCGTACTAAGGGTTTTCACTAAGGTTCTCTAATCCTAATCCCCAAATTAACTAAACTATCATCTAATAACAACTATAGTGACCCTAATTTTTATTAAAAAACTATTACATAATTTTAAAGATAAACAACATAAAAGAGTTACACAACCAGGATCCAAAGGTTTAGTTTCTTGGGAAAATTAGGACCATACATAACTTAAAACATAAACATTTATTTATTTAATTCTTCTCTAGATTCTTATTGTCCCTAAAGGTATCCTTAGTACAAGTATTCACCTGAGGATATACATAAAAAAGGTGTGATAAATCCCAATAATAGGATGAATAAGAGACATGAAACATGGGTGAGCATAATCATCATCATCATTATATAAGAAAAGGATCATAACCATAATCATGGGAGGAAACAATATATAAATGAATGAAATGTGGTAATGCATAAAAATGAAACATCATGTCTTAGTGGTCAAATAAAACACATATTTGTGAACAAAGATAACATCATGTTCATGAATGTTTCACTTTATCTCATGAGATTTATCACATTACCCAATTCATTGGAGTGATATATATTTCTGATCACACCTATCACATCATAGCATTTTCATAATCATGCATGCCAAATAGAACGTATATAAATATTGGAAATATAATAATATATAGAAATTAATGGGTTTCATTTCATAAAGAATAAATTTATGAATAAACTTTGGGGTTCCCAAAATAAAGTGGTAATAACATACTTGGTATAAGAATCATCAATCTTGAGTGAAGAAAAAAAAATCTCAAGAGAAGTAAAAGGTGTTTTTTAGAAAGAAGATCTCTTTTATAAAGCATTGTGATTGTCATAAACTCAAGTAAAAAATGTGTATATACTAGAAATGGAAGATGGAGAATAAAGTAATGATATTTAAGGACCATTAAATGAATATACATATTGAAATTGGTGTGAAAGAGGGAAAACCCAAGTAAATGGAGTTGGGTTTGAGAATCCCCTTACCTTATGTATGAATGATTTATTCACTTTAATATCATGGATAATCAAATTAAATTCATTAATTTACAAAAAAGGAAGATTTTATACATTAATTTGATTCATTATAGTTTTATTAAGTTCATTTATGGGATTTTTGATGAGTTATAGAGTTCAATTTCATCATCCATGAGTGTTTGTTTTCTTGGTTTTCAGGACAGGTTCGCTTGTATATAAGTATTGAAATTCATGTAAAATTGGAATAATTATCTAGAATTGAAATTATAGGCTATTAATAATGATAAATAAGTTTAAATTATTATATATATCAAATTTTTATATGATATGAGGATGAATCATTAGATAATACATTAGTGATAGTCGTTTAGATTATTACAATAGTTTTTGATCACAACGAACTCATTTTGTTTATCATTTAGTATTATGTAAATACGTTACTTATAGAACATAAAAAGGTTTATAAAATTAAATTTAAAATATTTTTTTAAACATTAAAATGGGTTCATGACAATCCTTAAAAGTGTTAAGGGAAAATGAAAACATTCCATCCTTTAAGGTAATAAATCAACACCTCACAGACAATGCTTTCATTTTAATAATAAAAGGGAGAGGAAATGGGGTTTGATAATGGATTATTACATTAGAATAATAAAATTTCAGTATATTTAAGGTAATATAGTTATCATTCCATTTGGATGAGAGTAGGTGAGGAGAGAATAAGAAAAGAAAAAATAACTTGAAAAGAAATTAAAAGAAAAGAAAGATGATTTTACCTCTTGAATCCTTCTCCTTGAGGACCTCCTTAGGGAAAAGGGTTTGGTATTTTGATGATACCAAGAGCTCTTGGACATGGGGGAAGGGATTGAGAAGAGTATTGGAAAGAATTTTTAAAAGGTTAAATGCTTATAAGGTATTAGGAGTAGAGGCGATGAGGGTGTTTTTTTTAGGGGATATGAGAGGTATTTTCTCATTATTTTATTTATTAGTTTATTATTTTGGATCAAGACTATGAATAATTTGAGAATTATCAATAAATATATTAAAATAATTAAGGGGAGTTATAGATTATGGTTCTTACATCAGCGATGAATCAAGTAACAATGTATTTGACTTGTAATTTATATATACCATAAATTACCATATTTTACTATTCACTAAAAATTCTAGTTTTTCAGAAAAATCCCAAAAATTCACCCTCACCATTTTTCAACATGTAGAATTAAAAAAATGAACTCCATTGTATGAAAATAATTTTTTAAGTATGAGAAATTTTAATTTTAATTAAAATCATCATTTACTTTGAAAATATCGATTTTAAAATTATAACCAACTTTATAACACTTTGAAAAATAAATTAAGGTCACATAAAATCATCTTATAATCATAAGATAACAAAATAATAATTTATAAATACATTTTATGAAAATATATATTTTTTAAATCGTTCTATTAATTATAAAATGGTAATTAAAAATTTATGACTTATAAAAATACCAACACTTAATTAATAATTTCTAATAAATTTATTTACTTATAATATGATATAATTATATCATATTACCATTTATAAGATGCTTAAATTTTATTTATACTTTTAATTGGTGAGGTTACTATTCTATTGGCTGGTTTACTATTCATAAGGGTCATATTACTATTCCAAAAGTCAAGATACTATTACATTGGTATAGGTTCCTTAACTTCTATAAATACCTCTTATATTATTCATTATTCATTTATAAAGTTTGTATTGTGTTCTCTAAGCGATTTTACGTGATTTATACTACATGATATAATTATAAGAAGGGAATTTCCTTTGATTAAATTTTGGGTTGTTACACATAGAATCTGATCCGTGTTTAGAGGATAACATGAACATGTAGTAGAGTGGGACCACATGCCGTGTGGTCCCCGTACATTCCATGTACCCCCTTTTAGAAACATCTACCTTGCGTATCTCCTTCGTTTGGACTCATATTTTGGCCCATGAGTAGTCTCTTCTGAGTATTTTTCCACATAGGACATGAAGGTAGCCTTTGTAGAGGCTTTCAAGAAATGATGTGGAATGTTACAAGTATGATTATTATTTAGGTGGTGCTTGATGATGATTGTGATCATGCAAGATAATTAGTTAGAGATACCGGGGTTGTAAACCCCCCTATTGTATTAGGGTATGAATCCCCCATACTCTTTACACCATACCAAGTTGCATCCCCATGATGCACTAGGGTGTGGGTCCTCTACCCTTAGAGTGGAACACCCCTGACCCACCAGGGAGTGGGTCCTCAATACCTTAAGTTTCACCCCTACCTTACTAGGTCACTAGTCCTCTACCCATGGAGTGACACCCCCCTAACATACTAGGGTGTGGGCCCTCTATACTTTTAGTGGTACCCCCCCTACCATACTAGGGCGCGATACCTCTACCCATGGATTGGCACCCCCTGATGTACTAGGGAATTGGTCCTCCATAATTTGAGTGGAACCCACCTAACGCACTAGGGTGTGGGTCCTCTATCGATACCCACCAAGTGACGCCCCCTATAATATCAGGGTGTGGGTCCTCCATGCTCCAAGTGGCATCCCCCAAACGCACCAGGGTATGGGTCCTCTGTACATCCATTGAGTTTCACCCCTTAACATACAAGGGCATGGGTCCTATTTCTATTGAAGATTTCACCCCCTCAGGCTGTGAAGTAGTGAAGAGGTGTGGGTCCTCCTCATAACTTTCTCAGGAATACACACGAGATGCTAGGCATCATTGATGGACCTTTGGAGTTATAGGAACACTCTTCATGCTAGGATGGGATGTGATATGGAGATCCCCTTTCTCTATCAACTAATTTTCTTTTAATATAATATATTTATATATATTCAGATGACAGATAGATTGACGATGCTTTTGGAGGGGCATAGGGATACTTGGGTGCATAGGCCACGTATGGCGGTCAGGCTTGGAGATCTAGAGTCAGTCTCTCTAAGATATCTTTTCTTCTAGTTGTAGTCATTATGGAACTTCATTACTAGTTGGGTGTGTATTTTTTCTTTGTACTTTAGTTTCTTTCATTTGTACTTTGATATATTCCCTAGAGTTTATTTAATGCATGGTTTATCTCTAGATGTTACAATATTTACATTATATTACCTTATAGTTATCCATAGAGTAGTCGAGTGCGTGTATACAAATACATTAGGAAAAGACCTCCTATTATAGTCATTACTTCCCAGTGCTTGTTTCCATCCCCTTTCCTAATAGAGGTGGGCTTGGGTTTGTGACGACTTGGACTTCTACTGGCCCAATGGGACCTGGTGGGTTGGGTCATTATAGAGTGGTATCAAAGGTGGTTCATCCTCAAGCCAGTGTAGAGATAGAACTATGGTGAGGATTGGTTGGGAACTTAGAACAATTATGTTATAGTGTATCGAGTGTGGATATTAGGCTAAGGAACCCATTGTTGGTGTGGTGACTGACATATCCATACACCAAGACTTTGATTACCTACTTGTCAACTCTGCATACCAATACATTGGTTATAGGGAATAGTGGTACATGCATCCTATAAGATTGAGTCCTTATTCTATACTTCTTGAGTCATTAGCCCATATATATATATATGATCATCTTACTGTGGTACATCTTGATCACTTTCAAGATGCCTCTGGGAAGATATCCATCAAAGTTACCGATTTAGGGTCATGATGATGATCGAATGCATGATGAGGTCTCAGTTCAAGGTACATCTTATGAGATCTTTCCTCCAGGAAGGTAGGTAGAAACACCCCTCATGTCGAGCAACAGACTTTACTAGTAGGGTAGGCTGAGGATGTGCGCAGGATTAGTTCACCATGTGAGTACC
The DNA here is from genome assembly GCA_963277665.1 of Viscum album. Taxonomy (NCBI): domain Eukaryota; kingdom Viridiplantae; phylum Streptophyta; class Magnoliopsida; order Santalales; family Viscaceae; genus Viscum; species Viscum album. Next base: position 470,276,120 of record OY728141.1, on the reverse strand, counting down.
AACACCATAGGTCATTGAGGTTCCACAGTGAGCCTGATCCCCAAGTGGAGGAGGATTGGCTTGAGTTTTTGATCCAAGTCTTTAGGCTCATGTAAAACCCAACTGATCAAATGGTTGTGCCAGCAACTAGTCTTTTCAATGGATTAACTAGGTGTTGGTGGAGTCTGGTCACATAGATGCATGATTAGATGACACTCTCATGGAACAACTTCCAAAAACTATTAGTATTACCCATATTTCTTATTCTTAGTTTGGATTTATAAGCTTATTGAGCTGCAGTAGGGTAGTATGATAGTTACTCAGTATGTTGTGAGGCTCACTGACCTTACATGGTACTCCCTCTACATGGTATGAGATGGTTACTTTCAGGCGTGGAAGTTAGAACAAGGTCTCCATAGAGAAATCTATGCCAGCATGGTCACCTTATGAATTACCACATACATTGGAGTGTTAGAGAGGTCATTGGTGATGGAGAACTTCCTATCTGAGGGATTCCATAAAACGAGAACTTATAGTGAGCATCACAGGGATGTGTCATCAATAGTATCTAGAAAGCCCCAGTCAAAAAGGTCTCAACATTAGATACCTACTCATGGATAGAATCAGACACATGGAATTTGGCGTTGGGTCAACGCAAAGGACTAGGATAGCCTGGATAGGGGTAATGTTATGCATGTGATGGGTGAGGTCACATGGAACATGATTTCCTGACTGGACGTGATAAGGAGGGTAGATAGATAGCAGATAGATTGCTATAGTATCGGTAATGTCATTATTAGGGTTTCCCTAGGCGGGGTTAGGGAATCCCCCAGGGAGGTAGTGCTGGTAGTGGAGTGGGTGGATCTCTGAGAGGAGGATCGATTGGTGGAGGGTGACATTATGAGATACTTTTTCCACCACCACTAGGTGGCCCACGCTAGATTTAGGGAGATGGCGGTCAGAGTCGTGGGCAACTGTAGTCTGTCTAGACTTATAAACCCTTATTTCATGAGATGATATAAGGTAGAATATATGTTTACTATAAAATTTATCTAGTACTTATAGACATAGGTGCGAGTTACTCTATTATTTAGGCATCCCTTGTGCGAGATCTAGAGCTCCCCATTGAGAACTTGATACAAAAACATTTTATAGAGGTTCTGAATGGGTACGATTCTTTGATATCACTTATGTGTTAGTAGTAAAATCTATCATTTGGTGAAGAGAGTTTCACATGGGACCTCTTGGTCATAAAAATGAAACCCTATTATATTATCTTAGGTATGAATTGGTTATCCATGGTTCGAGCACAGATCGACTATCATTGTAGGTGGGTCAGACACCTTTGGATAGATGTAAAGATATTCTTCTTTACAAGAAAGAGAGATATCATGGTTGAGTGAGTGGGACTTTCATGCAGGAGGCTTCATCCCATCACCCATCAATTAATGAGTTTATCCCCTGGATAAATGGTCTCTTCAAGCATTTAGATACCTTAGATAGCGGATTAATTTATGAATGTCTGCGCTGAGAATGTTTTGGGACTACCTCTGAGTTGATAGGTGAAATTTTGCATTGAATTGAACCCTGAGACCATACTGATATCTTCTGTGGAATATCAGATGTCCCCTACTGAGCTCTAGGATCTAGGGGTGTAGTTATATGACATTTGAGAGAAGAATTTTATTAGACCCAATGTGTCCCCCTGGGAAACTCTAGTTTTGTTCAGGAAAAATATGGATGGGAGCTTGTGGATTTGTGTTTATTGTTTTTTCATGAATCAATCAATGATAAAGAACACGCACTACTTGACAAGTATTAATGACCTATTTTATTATTTTCAATGAATAATATGGTTCTTGAAGATCAACCACAGGTTTGAGTACCACCAGTTGAGGGTTCGCAAGGCTGATATTTCAAAGCTAGCATTAAAATATTCCTATGGACACTATGAGTTCTTGGTGATGCCTTTCGGTGTGATGAATTCCCCCACTATATTTATGTATTTGATGAACCGGATCTTTAATATATACTTGGACTGATTTTTTGTTTTCTTTATTGATGACATACTCTTCTACTCCGCTTATGAGGATGAGAATTCATATCACTTGAGGATGGTCTTAGACTTACTCTTGAAGAACTAACTTTATAGTAATCTCTTGAAGTTAGAGTTTTGGATGTTTACTTTCTAGGGCATGTCATTTATAAGCATGTATTAGCTATGGACCTGAAAAAGATTGATTCCATGATTTCTTGGGATCCAACCAAGAGTGTATTAGAGGTGTGGAGTTTTCTTATCTTGGTAGGGTACTACAAGGAGGTTCATAGAGGACTTATCCAGAATTTCATCCACTTTTACTACAATGATATGGAAAGTGTAGTAATTTACCTAGACTGAGTAGTGTTAGAGAGCCTTTGAGGACTTGAGGATAAGGATAACTAGTGCTCCTGTTTTGAAACTACTAGAGGATGGTGTGGGGTATATAGTGTATTGTGATGCCTATAGAGCTACACTCAACTACATGTTGATGCTGATGTAGGTAGTGATCACATATGGGTCTAGGTTGTTGATACCCAATGAGTATAACTACACAACTCATGAACTAGAATTAACAACGGTAGTCTTTACTCTAAAGATGTGGAGGCACTATCTTTTGGGAGAGTGCTTTGTTGTTTACTCAGATCATCAATGTCTCATGTATATCTTCACACAAAGAGATCTGAACTTAAGATAGAGGCACTGGTTGGAGTTCCTGTAGGACTATGAATTTGATATATTCTATACTCTTGGGAAGGGAAATGTAGTGGTAGATCACCTTAATCGGAAGTTTTGTTTCCGTTTGGTAGTGAAGATGTCTGAGCAGTTATATTATTTGAAGATAGACTTGGTAGAGGAGAGGGGAACAACTTATCTTCAGTCTATGGTGTGTAATCCTTTGCTTCTCCAGTGTGTGAGGGAGACTCGGTTGGGAGAAATTGACTGTGAGGTTCTCTATGACTATATATCTTCATAAAATTCACCATATGGATTTTCTGAAGGAGGGGAATATGTCATCCTTTTTAGGTATGTACGGTGGTTTTAGTCATGATGTGAGATGGGGTGATGAGGGAGTTTCATGCTTCTACTTTGGTTGTACATCGTGATGTAGGGAAGATGTATAGTGACCTTCAGTGGCAGTTTTAGTGGGATGGAATGAGGTAGAGTGTCACCAAGTACATCTCTTGTCATCTCATATGTCAGCAGTTGAAGGTTGAGCACCAGGTTTTGGTAGGTTTTACATACCCACTTGAGACACCATAGTGTAAATTAGATGACATATCCATAGACTTTATGACATGGATTTTGTGGATAGTGAGAGGCCATGATTCCATTTGGATGGTTGTTTAATGACTTGCAAATTCGGTACACTTTCTTTCCATTAGGGAGAAGAGTTTGATGGAGATTCTAGGAAAATGGTAAATGTGGAAGATCTTTTGGATCCATTGGGTTCCCTTAATGATTATCTTCGACCATGATGTGAAGTTTACATCATGGTTGTGGAGAGGCCTACAGGATGTATTTGGGACCTAATTGCGGATGAGTATGGTGTTTCACCCCCAAATGGATGGGAAGACTAAGTGCACTATCTAGGTGTTGAAGGATATACTGAAGAATTGTATTTTGTAATTTGGATAGAGTTGATAGGATCACTTTCCACTGGTATATATTTCTTATAATAACAACTATCACTCCATGACATGTAACTTTCTGATTCCTCATACGAGAGACTCTATAAGCCACCCTTATTCTAGGCTGAGATTGGTGATGCATCTCTTGTTGCACCATAGATAGTAAAAGTGATGACATAGAAGGTTTAGGTGATCTGTGAGTGGATGCGGATATCCTAGAGACAATATATATCTTATACATATCAACATCATAGTCCCTTAGAGTTGGAGTAGGGAGACCATGTTTTCTTAAGAGTCTCCCCATGACGGGGATTATGGAGGTTTAACCAAGAAGGAAAGCTATCCCCAAGGTTTATCAGACCATTTAAGATCCTACAAAGTGTTTCAAAGGTTTCTTACCACCCAAACTTACCCTTATAGTTGGAGTGGGTGCTTTACATTTTCCATGTGTTGTATCTAAGGAGATACATGCATTATCCTATTCATGTCATTGATTGTGGCGAGCTAGAGATCGGGGATGTGCCACCTTCATGGAGTACCCAATGGAGATCAAGGATCAACAAGAGAGGATCCTACGAGGATAGAATATTCACTTGGTTTGTGTATTTTGACAACATGGGAGCATGTCAAAGAGATTCTGGGAGTGGGAGAGCCATATGTGGGCTTAGTATCCCCAAATTTTTGTTTAGCTTGTGCTTTTTAGGGATGAAAATCCTTGAATGAGGGAACAATGTAGTGACCCTATTTTTTCCTTGCAATACTTTAAAATATATTAAGGAATATTTTTGGAGATATGTGTTGAGACAGTGAAAGATTCCAAGGCTTTATGAGTCTGGAATTTATATAATAAAAATATTAAATATATTAATATCACATGTAAGTAGTTTCCTTAAAAATTTGGCATAAATCACAAATAGAGTTCCAAATCAGAAATCTAAGACCATGGTTGATTCTGGAATGTAGGGTTTACCCTAGACACGACATAAGGTTGGTTGGTGCCAAATGCTCGATTGAGGTAGCCATTGGCGGGTGAATTTAACTAAAATATATTATTTTTATTAAATAACATAATTAAAATACTCTTTAAATACCCTCTTATGATGATTTTCTAAGGGTTATCCACATAACCCTTGTGATATATAATAGGAAGTTCACAACATTCCTCATTGGTGAATTGAAATTAGACGATGGATGATGAATAATGATCGGATAGAGGTGGATCGAGAGGCAGTGGATGTAGTGGGACTTCTCCTTCATTGGTGAATTCATTCTTCACCAATGATCAATTATTTTGTGAGTTACAAATCATAAATTGGGGTTTACACCCCTTTTGATTATAATATTGATCATTTATTTTATCTTCTTTTGATATGTGATAATTATTCTTCACATGATCCCCATAATTTATTGATTTTATTGATATAGTGTAATTCTTCCCCTGTTTCACATGTTATCACCCCAGGTATTCCCTAATTTATGATCATTGGAGAATAAATTTTTTCCAATGATAGATTCAATTTGTTTATGTGCTTTATCCCCCTCCTTTCTTTGTATTCTTCACTATTGGTCCACAGTATAATAGTTCAACTTTTTTGGGGTGGGTTCGAGTGTGATCAAACCCCTAGATTCATAGAAGTTTCACATGTGATAAATGGATTGGAAAATTGAGGATGGATTGTGATGGATTTTTGGTTATGAGTATGATCCATGGATCTGGGATCTAGAGTGGTGATGGTATCGAGTGAAAGATGGTGTTGGGTTGTGTAAGAGCTTCATGTGAATGATCAGTTTCTGATTTCTAACCATCGATGGGTTGGAATCAATGACTGAAGTAAAACTACACTGGTTTTGGGTGGTCAATGGGTGTGATTCATGGTGATGAGTGAAGATCTAGAAACCACATGGAAGAAATTTCCTTTCAACAAAAAACCTAACTATACAATGTGTACTAGGATGAACACATTCCATTTATCCCCGCCCTGCTATGGTGGTTAGGGTTTTGGGAAAGATAAAGATCACATGTCGTGTGGTGGGCCCACATTCCATGTGACACTCCCTAGGAATCCAAACCATGTGATAACTGCATATGATGAGGACCATGTGTCGGAGGACATGCTATGTACTCTAGGAGTTCATGGTCATGGGATGGTACCTGAGGATGGCTAGGTACACAGTTAGGTACACAGGCCATGTCACATGGAATGTGGGCCCAACACACAACATGGGCCATGTACATATGAGAACATGACTAGGTAGCGGAGTGGGGCTACATGTCGCGTGGGCCCTATACAAGGCATGCACCCCCTTTGAGAAATTTTCACCTTTCGTATCTACTTCGTATGTACTTAGATTTTGGTCCATGAGTATCCCATCATGATCAGTTTTTAAAATATGACATGATAGTAGCCTTTATAGAAGATTTATAGAAATAGCATGGAATGTTCCAAGTGTGATACTTCTTTAGGTGGTGCTTGATGATGATAGTAAGCAGGAAAGATCATCCGCAAGAGAGAATGGGGTTAACAACCCCCCTATTGTATCAGGGTATGAGCCCCCCTTACTCCTTACACTAGACTAAGTGGTTACCCCCTAACACACCCAGTCATTGGTCCTCTATCCATGGAGTGGAACCCCCCCTGATGCACTGGGTCATGGATCCCTTACACTTTGAGTGGAACCCCCTATCGTACTAGGGCATGGGTCCTCTACCCATGAAATATAACACCCCTAATGCACTAGGGTGTGGGCCCTCTATACTCTGATTGGAACCTCCTACTGTACTAGGGTATGGGTCCTCTACCCATGGAGTGGAAACCCCCAATGAACTAGGGCATGGATCCTCCATACTTTGACTGGAACCCCCTTGAGGCACTAGGGAATGGGTCTTATATCGATGCCTATCGAGTTGAACCCCATATTGTTCTAGGGTGTGAGTCCTCCATGCTTTTAGTAGAATCCCCCTAATGTAATAGGGTACATGTCATCTATCTATCTAATTATTAACATCCCCCAAACATACTTGGGCACAATCCCTATTTTTATTGAATATTGTGCCCCCTCAAGCTAGGGAGCAATGTCGAGGTGTGGGTCTTACTCATAACCTTCTCGGGAAGACATGTGAGATTCTAGGCATCGTTGATGGACCTTTGGAGTTGCAGGCAGACTCGTTATCATGGGATGGGCTATGAGATAGAGATCCCCTTTCTCTCTTATCAGATTTTGTTTTATAAGAATATGTATATTCATAATTTTTTGGGTTTTTTCCCTCCTACTTTGGGTTGAGATGACTAATTATATCATGTATTCTATTTCCCCCTCTTTGATTTTTAGGGAATCCAACTTGGTATGTATATACTCACCCTTTAATGGGATTTTCCCGCATGTTTAGTGTCTTATATAGATGAACAACATATCAGTGGTGCTTTTGGAGGATCATAGGGATACTCAGGTGCATAGGCCGCATATGGTAGCTAGGCTTGGAGATCTGGATCTGGGCTCTCTCAGTAATCTTTTCTTCCAATTTTAGTCAAGTTGGAACTTCATTCTTGGTTGGGCATGTATTTTTCACTTTTCACTATGGTTGTTTTTAGCTTTACTCTGATGTATTACCTAGATTTTATTGCACATATAGTTTATATCTAGATGTTATAGTCTTTAATTTATATTCCTCTACACTTATTCATGGAGATGGTTGGGTTCATGAGTATAAGAACCCCAGGAAAAGGCCTCCCATTATAATTATCCCTTCTCAGTAGTTGTTTCCAGCCTCTGGCCTATTAGAGGTGGGATTGGGGTTATGAAGACTTGACCTTCCACCATCCAGGTTGGCCCTGGTGGTTTAGTTCATTACATGGTTCTCCCACTTGAGCCTCAACATCCTTTGATCTCCCCGATATATTTTCTGTTGGCTTACTATCCGGTATTTCAGTGCCTTATGAATTTTATTGAACTTGTGTCGGTTCGTATTTCTTATTTAGATCAACTTGATTTTTTCCATTGAATCTCTTTATTTAACTCTTTTATCCTTTAAGTCCAAACCTTTTTACAATACCTACTCACTAAATAACACATTTCAACATATGATAACTTGTTTCTTATCATCATCCCATAGTCAAAATCCAAAATTTTAATCTCTATATCCAATAAAAAAACATGCCTTATAATTTTCCTCAAGTTTTCCTCATTCATTAGCATCCACATTGACATACACTAGAATCACAAAAACTTTTAGATGGTTGAGTTCCATTATCATACCATATTCTAGCACTTTCATAATTTTTCACTCCATTGGTTCTGATTTTTTTATTAACTAAGTACGCTGAATAGTTGACTTCTTCTGACCAATTTTCCTTAGACAATCCTAAGTTCAACCTCATACACTACGCCTTTTATATTAATATTTAGTTCATTATTTCCGCTACACCATTATACTCTAGTATCCCAGGTATAATACTATCAATTATTATCCCTCTATGTTTCCAAAATTTCTGAAAGATCCTTATGTTATACTCACCACTATTTTTAGACCCTAATAATTTCAGCTTACTTATAGTATCATTCGACATCATTTCTCTCCATTGAAAAAACACTTCAAATACATCATATTTGTTCATAAAAAAGTAAACCCATAACTTCCTCATGGAATATTCAATGAATTTCATCAAGTATTGTGTCCTTTAATGAGATCGAAGTGGGGCTAGTCTACAAACATCCATGTGAACTTATTACATATTCTGGATCATGGGTTTTTGTATACTCAGGTTGAATGAAACCTTCCATTTCTTTCTAAGTATATAAATCTTGAAACTTTATAAGTCATTATGATCTAGCTTCAACATAACTTTATCCACTAGAACCTTTGGGTTCTTCTCACTGAGATTCCCAAGTCGACAATGTCATAACCCTGAACTATCGAATGTTATAGTTCCTATAGTTTTCACGCCATATAATCATCTAGTCAGATACGAGGTTCCATCCTTAATCCATTTGGCCACAGTCATTAAAACCCAATAAATATTCCACACTCTAATGGTGAATCTTATCCCAAAAATTTATTCATCCGGTTATCCCATAAAAATTAATTTTTTCCATAGACCTGATATGTGCCGAAATGCCTTTAGATTAAGGAAACTTCCATTCTTCACCCAAACCTTCACATCACTCTTCCCCATGATTTATAGAGCTCCATTTTCCACCAAGTGAACCTTACCGAGATTTCCAAACACATATTTTCCTTGCACCCCTTCTCTACCATAGAGTAGAACAATGCTTTATAATCAGTGATCTATTATTCTTCTAGAATATGAACACTCATTAGTAAACTACAATTTCCTCTAATTACCAAAAAATGATCAAAATTTTGTACTTTTAGATGAAAATCATCTAACATACACCCTTGTTTTCCTATAGTAGTTCTTGAGATGACCTCCATTACTATAGTTCCAACATGTTGGGCCAGGACCAACTGGTTTACCATAGTTTCTTCCACGTGACTTTTTATCCAAATTCCTATGAACTATCTTCCAATAAGGTGATTTTCTTCATCCGTATGCATTGAGTGCACTACCGAAAGGTGATTGAACCTTTCTACATCTGATCTCTCCATTATGGATAAGTCCCCAACATCCTAAAACACTAATTCAAACTCCCCACAAGAGTTTCTCATGACATTTACCATCACTTCCCTACTCTTTGGAAGTGATGATAATAATAGTTATTCCCAAACATCTTTTATTAACTTCACATTAATATATTTGAGATAACTTTGAATCATACTAAAATCATTGATATGATCAGATGTAGACTTATCTTCCAATAACCTCATGCCAAACAGTCTCCACAACATGAATAACTTTTTCATTACTATAGGATTCTCAAACATGTTTTACAAATCTTTAATTAAATCTACTGATTTATTAACCTCTCGAATATTAAAGGCCATATTTTGGAAAAATGACATCTGAATGAGTATGAGAACATTTCTATCCAGCCTATCCTATTCCATTTTATCCATATTCCCCAGCTTGATTCTAGTCAATGAAAGTTCTAGGTATTTTTGAATGTGATAACACAATATTTTCATTTTCAAAAATCCAAAGTATTTCTCACTGAACTTATCAACCAGTATATTACCATATTTTGATGTCATCCACTAAATACTAGTAAACTCTCACTGAATTGAGAAAAAAAATAAAATGATAAGATAATTCTACCTAAATTATTTTTGATTGTGAACTTCCAAACTTTGAATCAAGATTTTATACCACTTATCAGGATAGATACACACCACTGATACCTTGGAAGCACTCCTTAGACACTATATATAGCAGAAATATAAGATCTATATGCATCCTTTATCAGATGTTACCCTATGATACTAATGTACCATAAGATTAGAATTTTACACACCCTACTCACCACACCAAGTTGAACACTACATTCACACACTCCATACAAATCAACACAATCATTAAAGTGAAAAAAAACAATGAATAGAAAACTTTGATTTTACATGGTTCAAATGATTAAGTATTATAAATATAGGAGAAATCTACTATAATTTTATTAATATAATATGGTAAAATGGTTTATAGTTTCAATCAAAAATTTTGTATGATGATAGATAACTTTACTTACATGTCATAAGAAAAATATCAAACACACATGGAAAAGTGGTCATATCTAGACCTTTATAGTGGGCCTAAGCTGGTTTTATGGTTTCACTACCATCTAATATTCATGGATGATCATCCATATAAACCCGGTGACCTCGGATCTATTGAAATATTTGACCCCTTACCACTGAAGTTGGTGAACTGGTCAAGTTACACTGAAGGATTAATTTTACCATTTCTTAGTGATCTTTATCAAACTTCAACCACATTGAAGAATAATAATAAGGATTCATGTTACATCAATGATAAAGGTATGTTACTTATATATATATTATTTAATTCACATTAATGGTTATATATTTTAGTAAATGGGTTTTAGTAGTTTATTTACACTATATTTGGAAACGTTTTGTACCTTATAAAACCCCACAGTGGTTAAATGAAGAATCCAAATAAATGGGTTTTTCTAGAACTACAATGTGTTTTATGAAAAATGTTCATAGTTTATGAATATTTTCATAACCATGAAATTATTCTTAGAAAAAAAGGAATGGTATATAAAAATTGTTAAAAAACATTTTAGTTTTAGAAAAAAGGTTTTGGAAATAGTTTTCAAGAAATAATAAATTATAAAAATATGTTTTTTATACCATGGTTTTAGTTAAAAATTTATGTGGTTTTTTGGGAATGATATTTAAATAAAACAATCATAATATATCTTACCAAAACCACGTGGGTTCAAATGTATGAATTTTTAAAGATCAAACTGAAATGAATTTTCCCAAGATATATGTCATGGTTCATTTGATAATATATTTAATACAAGAAAAAACACAATGTGGTTTATAGTAAAACAAAATTCATTTTCATGTTTTATTAAGTAATTTTTTTTAAATTCTAAAAATTCTTATGAAATTTTCATAAATGATAATACGAATTGTTCATATTAAATTTATTATTTAGAAATTTATTTAAAACATTCCAAAATTATTTTTTGTGGATTTAATCAAGGTTTAAATAAATTAAAATATGTGATATTTAAATTATGTTAAATGTTTACATAAAATATGAAATTTTCAAATGAAATATAAAAGACCTATATTTTCATAAATATCATATATTTGGAATATAATGGAGTTCATATTGATTACCATATAAAATTTTATACAAAATATTTCATATTAAAATAAATATGAAATGTACATATTTATTTATCTATGGAATTTCCATAATGATTATTTATTTATAAAGTGTTTAAGATTTTTTATTTATGATATTTTCATAAATAACCATCTCATGTATATATTTTTTAATTGTTCATTTATTTAGTTTATTTATTTCTTTATTTAATTCATGAATATAAAGTGTTATATTATGAATGAATGTAACATGTATCTTAAAGTGTTAAAATGATTCTTATAAATGTAATACCTTGCATATAAAAAGTTACATTCTAGGTATGATTTTATATTTAGTTATTTTCATCTATGACTATTTTTTTGTAGGTTATGAACTCAATAGTAAATTTTAGTCATAATTTATGCATATTTGTTGTTAAGATTATATTGGTAGTAAGGTCTTTATTGAGTATTGATTTATGGAGAGTGATACTTTGGGTCAGACTTCTCACTATCCTTGGGGCTTAATCTCTTGGTTGAATACTTATAATACTATAATTTCTCTTATGGGGGATTAGTTTCATATTATTCTATACCTTTACATGAAAGGGTTTCATATACCTTATGGATGATATAAATTTTGGATTTGTGTTAATATAAAGGGATTCTATTTTTGGGAAAGAAAAATAAATCACGAGTTATTTAAAGTGTTATATAATAATATGTTTTTAAACATATTAATTTTTTTGATAGTATAGGATAAAAAAACTTATATGTTATAAGCATGTATCCATGATGGGAATTCATGAGATACAATGGTTTGATTTTAAATACCATTTAAAATACTAAGTGTTATATTACTTCTAAAAGAGACCACATGTCAAGAAATTGATCATTAGAATGGGTATTTTCATGCCAAATATGGGTTCCCATGGATTATATTGTATAAGGTAAACAAAATATGGGTGACCCTAATAGGATTAGGTGTTTATATATGACATGATATTTGGGCTAAACTTAGATAGGAAACCCTAAATGTTAAGATACTAGAGGAATAGAGTTGATGTAACCCATATGATATACTGGTAAAGGGGTTATCCACTCAAATATTAAAGAGTTATATATGATATGATTGATATGATAGTCTACTTAAAAATATTTGAGCATTAAGAGAAATTACAAATCAGACTCAAAGCTTTAGTAAAATATAGATTTTAACCCACTAATAGACATGATGAAATTTAAAATTTTCCATCATTTAGAGGGAGAATATTAAAAAAAATATTTATAAAATTATTAAAAAACTGATACTCATTTGATAATTTTTTTATTATAGGTAATAATAACTTTGTTTTCAACTTTAACTTTGAGATAAATTCTTGAAAAAGTAAAGACTAATAGAATAAAATTTTTATATTGGTATAGAAACTTAAGAATATTTATAAATAAAGAAGGAAAATTTTATAGGTTAGAGTAAAATATATATAAAAATGCTCTTATTAATACAGCTATTCAAGAAATGAAATATGATTGTAACAAGCACATTTAATATTTTCTTGATTCTTATATATTGATTCTTATTTTTATAAAAGAATCATGATAATATAAATGTGTTTGGGATAACATATATTATGAAAATAATCTATTAATAATAAGTTATATATTGGGGATATGAAGCTTTTAAAGTACTATTTTAGTAAAAGATGACTGATGTGCTTCAGTCTCAACTCATGTGATCAATATGATTGGGTAAGTAAATGATTTAAGGAGACTGATATTTCTATTCATGTAACATACCTGGAGAAAAACCTATTAATCCAACTCAAGTTAGATAATTATGTGACCTCAAGAGCCCATTCCCATATATGAGAGACCACCGACTAATGATGAGGGTAAAATAAAACCATGTAGGGAGACTATACCCATAGTATTATCATAATAAATAATAAGTAAATAACACAAAAAAATCTATAAAATAGATATAATATAAGAGTACCATATATGGATTTATAGTGGAAAGAATACCATAGTCAATAATCAACCCTATTCTATACTAAATTAACACACTCCATGACATACAATTATACATAAATGCAATATGAACCAATAGATAAATCATACATAATACAAAAATAAAATTGGGAATGAAAAAATGAGGATACTTAACCCTTATCCTCAAACTTTCCTAAGATATATCTCCATATCCCAGCCAAGATTATCTAGATCACTCATCTATTCTAAGACCTATAACTTGACTAGAATTCAAAATATATGGTCTCTACATTCACTGAGATGTATGTTCAAGGTGTGGGAATAAAAATTATTAGTACACATAAAAAATTTGCATAATGTTGGAAATGGTATGAAGTTACCAAGGTTTGAACACAACTGTGAGGATGATGGGTCAAATACCCATCTTCTCTCAAGATCATAACCATCTCAAGATACTATATTAGCCTCTATCAGCCCATATGTTCTCAGTTATAATAAGAATACTAGGTACCCCCACCAACCCATCTATGCTCTTCCATAATTTGGATATTAGGTTGGCCTCCACCAACCCATCCATGCTCAGTTATAATCAAGATACTAGATTATCCTCCTCTAACCCATCCATGATCAATCAAAATCAAGATAATTGGTTGTCCTCATATAACCCATCCATACTCAATAATCTCATTCAATGATTCCAAAATAGAAGTATCAATATCATCACTGATATCCCTTGGGAAATTGATACAACACATACAAAAAAAATCAAGATAATGATCACAGTCACAAGGAAATCCTCTACCCAACTCGAGTCCTTGGATACAACCCATTGTATCTAGTGCATCAAATATCCCAATGCACCACCTTCTTATCCATTATTTAATCTCAACTCTAGCATTAAATTTGTCGATCACCCTAACACACTATAGGGCTTGAACATCTAGGATCAACCCATAATCTTCACCATCTATCTCTTATAGATCATTTCCCCTTAGCCCAAACCTCATAACTCCTTAGAATAATGTCATGGAGTAGGCCCATCATCGACTAACCATAATATATATTATCTTTATTAATTAATCAATCAAAATTGTGTTAAAATGGTTTTCATCTAAACCTTTTAGTCACCTCAAATATCACAAGTCACCACCCATTTGGTGACTGAGCCTATAAGACTCCCCATAGATTCTTAATCCCAAGGAAAAATGGTCTCCAAGCAGTTAACAATGAGTTTATAAGGATCGATTAACAGTTAATAAAGTAGTGTAAGATGATAAAAAACCCAATACCCAAGATCACCATGCTATGAAACTGAAACCATATGTAATATAAAATGAAGATTATGTGTACCTTACGTCAATGTTGGATAAATATTCTATCTTCAAGAAAAAAAAATATGAATATCACTTAGAAGAAACAAACAACATCCTTCCTATGATGCATCCATGAGCTGATGAATCATGGAATGTTTGAGTGGGATTCTATATGGAACTATAGTATAGTATTACCTTTAAAATTAAAGGAAGATGGAGAGAAGATCTTGGGCAAGGAGAATCAAAAGAAGGAATGTATAATCCTATATCACCATTTCAATGGATTTGTACTATTTATATAAGCCTCAAGGACACTCTATAATACTCCACTCTTATGTTTATAATGTATGAGTAAATGACATATGATTATAAATAGTTTGTAATCCTTGTACCATACATTTAACACTAAAAATAATTTAATTATTGTATACGTTTCATCACATTAAATAGTAATCATTAATGATAGATTTATGTGGATGATGATTCTAACATTAAAATTTAATTTTTGATTTCCTAACTGAATCATAGGATATGATTCACATATATCATAATAATTATGATATGCAAATATCATACAATATTATATGGCACAAGTAAATGTTATAATATCTTTTATCATGCCTTATGATATACCTTACACCAAGTTATATGATATACTTTGGACTCATACATGTTATAACCTATGAAATTCTCATATTATCACATATAATATAGCCAAAAAATCATATTTTTTATATTGGCTTTATGGAATATCATTATAAAATTTTCACTTATGCTAAATCTATATAGGCTTGGTATAATTTAACCTTATATCATATCATATACAATAACTTATGAAACCATTTCCAAAAATCCTTTTTTATATATTTCAAAAAACATTTGGAAAGCTATCATAACTTCACCTTATATCATATCATAGACAATAATTTGTGAATATCTATCAATTTTTTTTTTTGATAAACTCTAAAACACTTTTAGAGCATCTCTTTGAGTTTTTTAAAAATAAATTCCCATTTAGTCAACAAAAAATGTGACCCCATGTGCCTTTGTAGAAATAATAAAAAATATGAATTCTGAAATTCATAAATGTAGGCAAAGAGAGGCCTCTAGTAATGCACCAGTGCAATTTAAGAAACAAAGGGATTTGACATGATCTCCATTAAACACATGTATCTTGATACCAATATTCACCAACTATATCATATAAAATCATGTATAATAATATAATCCCTTTTTCTAAGATGTTTAGTAACCATGAGACACATATTATGTAAATCTTGTATATCTACTCATATATTCTTGATTTTATGAGTATAGATCGGCTAGATGGATGAATACATCACATGTAATTCACTTTGATAAATGATCACATCATATTACCCTAATCAAATAGATAATTATATCACATTTCACTAATCTAGGTATGGTTATAAGCTCCTTAAATCTATCTCAATTGAGGGACTGAATTTCATAGTCATCATATGAGAGGAAAAATCATATCTTGGTTAAACTCAAATTATGATATGAGCAAAACCACACCCAACCTATCCCCGATAATATCAGCCTAAAGGTTAGAATAAGAAATGTATCAAAGTATGAAGGTTCTCATTATATGTGTAACCTTTGGTAATGGGGACATATAAATATAAAACATGCACCCCTCATATACTAAAGACATAGTGTATGACACTCCATGTGGAATACTTCATGGGTCATCCTGCACACAAAACACATCTTGTGTCTCTTGAGTATATTCCAAATCTCAATATGAAATCCTACCTAGGATAACCTTTACATTTCATCATAACCTATAATACTCCATGATAAACATTGTTTAGGGATAACTCAAAATCATACTTTGAGATGTTAACAATTACCCACTTCATGTGTTATATATATCCAAAATGAATGAATAATAAAGTGAAGATGCCTTATGTATAACATGATATTTTTTATTATATTATTAAACTGATTTAAGAATATTCTAACCAAACTATACATAAGTGATAGTCTCATATCACATATGAAATAATAATAAAATGCCTTATTTTTTCTATATCTTAGGTTTTGTTAAACTCATTACATCTCATTAAAATTCCTTCCATATATCCATGTAACTGTTTAATAAAATCCTACTATTAAAATATTTTAGTGGTTAAAATCTATAAAGAAATCTAGTATGAATAATAGAGAGATTAGGAATCATATTCTTGATGTTCAACTTTTTAATAAGTATTAAAACTTCTTTATTTCAAAATATCCAATGTTATGATGTTAATTACTTATGTTGTCTACTTAGAACACATTTGAACTAAATAAACACCATCTTTGTAACCTTTATATAAAAAAAATTCTTTGAGATCAGTTTCAGTAAAGAAATGTAAATTTTTACACTATTTTATCTTTACCAATATACTCTAAACTCTTTTGTGATATAAAGTAATTTTTTTTAATAAAACTAGTATAATATTTTATTTGTTATATTTTAACTTCACTAACCCAAAAATTCTCCCACTAACCTCATATAAACTATATTATTTTTATAACATCTTTCAAAGATACAAAAAATTCTTTTTGTTTAGAAAATTACACTTATTTACTTTATGGGAATATTTTACAAATATATAAATAATAAATATATCTCATATGAAATTCTATGTTCTTTGAGAAATATTCTGAAAATAAGACTTTATTCTTTAAAATATGTCACTGATGGTGGATTTTTCTCTTTCTCTCATGTTTTAAAATATATTGGAAAAACTGTTTTATCCTAGATAAAACATTTTTATCTTTATCTTCTTTTCATTACATGTTATAGAACTGGATTAAACATAAAAATGTCTATTGAATAAATCTTCTTGATTTACTCACCAAACAACCTTTTTTTTTACAAATATTGCATATCATACAAAAAAATAAAAATACACAACTTTATTCTTGATCCTTTAGAGATTTAATGTAATCCCTACATCCAAGTTATTAATGTAAAAAATCCTTTCTCCATTAATAATGAATACTTTAATCTCTTTCTATCAATGATCTATAAATTTTGAACACCTGTATATTTAAAAAACATGTAAAACATATAATTGCTATTATATACCCTTCAAAATCCAAGAATTTATTTCTATAAAATTATACCTGATATGACCTCTCTAATAGGTTTCTTTCAACCCCTATAGTACTCTAAGAAATTCATCCTCCATAAACTAGACTTTCAACAATGGAAACAATGGTCCTTCTTCCTGACTTATCCCTTTGGTTTCAAAGACTTTGATTGGCTACTAGAGGAAGTATTGTTAGACATTACAACAAAACTTCTTATTTTGGTTTGAACTTCTAACCACTTAAAATTTTAATACAACACATAAACATAGGCCTCCCATTTCCTTCTCAGCCATCCTCAATATATTGAGGATATTGGGTAAAATTTTCTTAATCTCATTCATATTGTAATTAATAATAAAATGTTTGAACTTTTCCAGCATTGATCGCTGAATGAAGTCTGTAGCCAAGTAAAGACTCAAGGGATACTCCAGCCTCTCAAAGTCACTAATTTAACCAATCATATTGACCACATGAGTGCATACTAATGTTCCTTAAAACATATTGTTTCTAAAAAATTCCTTTGAAACCTCATGCCCTATTATTTCCAACCTATTCCTAACAGAGCATTTTTGGTTATCTATCATCTTGAACATGTCCATGTTCTCAGGTTTCTTTTGAAACTTAGGATCCATTTTTAATGGAATGAGAGTGGATACATACAAAAAATATTTCTTTTTTTGTATTGTAAGAATATAGACCTATTTTTTGAATGGATTCACCTTTTGGCTGCTCAGGATAAGGTTTCTCTAACACATATAATTTTTCTTCAGGCTTAAGAATGATCCATATGTTTCTATACTAATCTAGGAAATTTATTTTGTTAAGATTTTAATTCTCAAGGGTTGATCTCAAAGTCATGTTTTATGATTTTGATGCTATTTCATCTATAACACAATCTTTTATTAGCTGAGTATATATTTTTTATATTCATTTAATAAGGAATCTTATCAAATGTTCTCCCATCAAAATATTGACCGCTTTTAAATTAAATTAAATAATTTGGTGGGTCAAGATCCATATTTCATTACCCATCATCCCAATCAAGCTAATAAAAAAATTAATGACTATATCTGGTATAGAATTATGTCAATCATATTAGATGTGAATCTTGGATAGTTTTGTGTATAATTTTTTATCCAAATCAATCATATAGATTCACTAAAATCTATTCCTATAGTATCCTAATTTTTAGGGATTCTCAGTTAAGTGTAACCAAAATCTCACTTAAGATATATACACCTAATGGTTAGGGTAACCTACAATATTTTTTCCTTACATAAGATAATTTATCAGAACCTATCAGTTATGGTAACTCATACTGAATGATTAAGGTCTTTAAAAGTGTTTGCTTTAGAAGGAATCTGACACTTATTATTTTATAGGGATGTTTACTATCAAACTAACTTATATAATTTATTCCATTTACAGGTATTCATAATTCTAATGATTTAATTTTTAATCACATTACTTTCACCAAATCTATATGTTCAAAACATATTGATGTGTAACACTTCACACATCCCATAGATTGTGTTACCAACCCAAAGTAAAATCCAACATATATTCACACATATAATAATAAATCCCATGAAAACAGTATATGATTCTCTTTAATGTAAAGTATTAGAATAATATGAAATCAATGATCCCAACAAGAGTAAGCATGGAGAAATAAGTAGCCTACCCCCATAATTCAAGATAGAGCCTAAGCTCCCAGGTTAGTGAGAAATCTGATCCAAATTCCCTCTCCCAATGGTAGTTTATTCAAGAGAGACCCCAATTACATTTCATAATATGTATAAATTATGATCAAATTATTAATTTAATATCATAATCTAGTACAATTCAATGTCAAGGTAGAAGAATACTAAATCAATTATCATACCTAGCACATAACTCCTTAATGCATATATGATAATTTATAGTAGAGATTTATCATTTTAAAATAAAGAATACATCCATTCACAATATAAAATTTATATTTATGAATAAAAGTAGGGAATAACACTAAATAAATGAAAATTTAATGAACTGAAACATGAGATAAAAATTTATGAATAATTCATAAATCAAGAAATTATATACACTTTGATAGGCCCAAGAGATAGTATACCACCATTGAGAGGGGGTGAATTAGTGGTTACTGATAACAAAAACTCTAAAAAAAAATTATTCCCATCACCAATTAGTTTGAGTGGATCTCAATGGTAATGATGTGATGGTGAGAGTTAGAGTTAGAAATAATACACACACCATAAGGTCAAATACAAGGTATAAAAACTCTGCCTATCAAGTGACCAATCTTTAGTGAATAAAAATTGATATCCCACTATAAAAATTAATATTTTATTATTAACAAGAAAAGGAAAATTAGGAGGGATATGAACCTAAATTAAAATTACAAGAAAGAATGATAAGCACTAACAATTTGATCGATCTTCACTTCCCATTACCTCAAGTGACTTCAGAATTTGGATCACGTGTGCACCCTTTTTCTTCTTTTTCATCCTAACCAAAAGTATCATAGAATGGGTAGCCAGTTATCGCATAGATTCATATATTTTTTGTCTCTTAAACTCACACAAAAAACTCATCATTTATAAATAGTTAGGGAATTATCATGGTATGAAGGATTCCAAAATCCCCATATTTTGTTATGGGTGTTATCTAAATCTAAATCCAACTCTTATCTCTTCTCCCAATATCCCCATTAGTCTATTAAATTAAGTAAAACTAAAAATTCCCATCACTATTACCATTTCACACTTTATGGAACACCTTAGAAACTCCTTTCAAATCCTAATTCCACTACATCATGTTTATGACTGTTCTTTATCATGGTCAACTTAGCTTTCTTCTAAAATAGTGAGATCTTATATAAATTTTTTAATATATTGATCACAATAATTTTTTAATTGCATAACATGATCAAAACATCATATTTTTTTCATTGATTACTATGGTGGAAATTAGATCTCCCATAAAGCTTTCAAGGTGGAAACCCAGGTAGTATAGAGAGCTAGACCTAACTATTTCACCTTCAGACCAAAACATATAGGAACATCTAAAACACCCATTTTAGGCTTGTTATTTCTTACCACCAAAGTTTCATGTGAAAATTACTTCTATTATGGGTGTTTTTCCTTTATTAAATTTGTATCATAGGAACCCACTAAACTAAAATGGTTATTGAATTAATTGATATTACACTTGAAATCCTCACAAGCCATCTAGGATCTTCAAAATTCCTCATTTAGATGGAATTATGGAATAAATAGTGCATTATGAGAATTATTTATTCCTTTTTTTACTTTAACTTAGCTCCAATAATCCTCACAATCATCTATGAGCATGTTTTCAATAAATACAATATGAAGTCACATATATAACTCATGAATGAATTACCTCAAGTAACAAGTCATAACATACCTCTAATGTGAAGGTTTCATGACCCCACCCCCCCCATTAGTACCCCTCCTGGACCGGTAGTGAAGAGAAGGTATGACCCCCTAAGTCCCACCTCCTCCAGGACCTTGGTTGGAAACTAGTACTGAGGGTGTATACAACTCAAATGGGAGGAATTTCCCACATTATATAAAAAAGGTTGAAAGAAAATAGGAACAACCTCCAAAAACTCCACCACATAACATAGAAGGAACAAAATCATCCCACTTGTGTATATCAAGAAAAACATATAAAAGTCTACAAAATAAATACCAAAAGGAAAAATAAGTTAGTGACTCCACAAAAACTCTGATCTTCAAGCTAGTAATGCCCAGATTGGTCCTTATAACCCTCCTGGAAACCTGAAAAACTATTTATATACACATAGTGTGATCATAACAAGTATACTCAATAGGATCATACCCAAGGCATTCTTTGAAAATGTGAAGAGTATACTGATTCACTAGTGAAAAAATAATAAGGACAATAAGAACTTATATAGGTCATCTATCCATCCAACCTCACCTTACCTCACTCCCCAAATAACTCTAGCAAGTAGTAAGATAATATTATGAAAATTTTGATAAAGTAACTTCATATACACTTCCCTCACTGAGTTATCACTATCATTACCCAATGTTAAACATATGGTGCTCTCATCCCTTCCATACCACCCATCACCACAGATATGTACATATCTGATGTTGGTTGGTCCATAACCCTACCTACCCCAACCTCTTACAGGGCCCAACATCCCATGTTAACATTAATTTCATTATCCAAATCTCTTATTACACTACTGTAACATCATCCATCCATCAAAAACCTCATATATAGAGAATTAGGGTATCATGAATGTATATGACATCAACCACATTCCCACCTCCTATCATGGATAACCCCCACTACATATTACATCCTTTTTTCATTAAGAATCACCAACAAATACACCATCATTGGCCAGTACTTAAACCAACCGGGTACCGCTGCTGCATAATGCTACCCAAGGAAGATAGGGGAAGAGGGGGTAATCATTTATCTATTCCTCAAAATCTATATGTTAGGAAAAACACTCCCCAGAACATCTGGATATTGATATATATCACTCAGTACAGGAGGAGTGCATATAGAAATAATATGAAAATATAAGAATTTATATTTATATAGACAACACACAAGACCAAACTAAAGGTTTTACATAAATACTTCATCACCTCCACCTTATTATCAAATCCAAACTAACATTACCACATGCTACCACCAATGAGATGCAACCCACCACACAGAACAACCATGTACAACCCACCATTTCCATTATTTCAATTAAATATCCATCTACCTTTCCAGATTATTACATTAAACACCATTTGACTTAATATCTAGATATAACCAATAAAACAAACATCCAAATTTAATTTATATTTAAATCCATCCTATTCAATTTTTTTTCAGTTCATTAAACCAGTTACCACATGTAAATTCCAGTCTACTTTTATTAAATTCTTACCCACACCATTTCCCCCTTTTCATTACCAACCTCTTATTCCATCACTACTAGAATAATACAGAAAGTTAATACACAACAAACCAACTAACTCATAAAACAACAATCACATCACACCTCCTACACATTCTAATCATAACCACACCACCTCTCATAGCTACAACCACCATAAAAAAATGTAACCATCTCACCACAACAACTATATATCAACCACCACACTTCCACTACCCACAACACATCATGCATTTGAACCAGTCTCCACCATCATCGTACCATATCCACACAACCATAAGTATAATAAAAAATGTACCATCATAACAAGACATCATATTTCAAATCACATAAGTCTATAATCATTTGGGTGCAAGGTATCATTAATTCATCATCTTGTGCATGGTTATTTTCTAGGAAACCAATTTTTATCCAAATAGAAATATTAATCTTTTAAAGAATGGTGGATTTAAACAAAAAATCTATTAATCACCAACAAAGTTTTACATTCCATAGTATCCACAACATGCATATCAAAATAGGTTATATATTTCAAGATAAGATTACCGGTAATAGTAAGAAAGCAGTTAAAAACATGTGATTATAATCATTACCTTCCAATTCAATTTAATATAGTTCATTACCTTCATTAGTTAATCTATACCATCCACCCACTAGAAAAAAAGTCATGATAATTGTAAAAATTTACAAAAATAATAGGAGAACAAGGATCCCCTTCTTGGAAAATAATTTCTGAAACACACTGCACCAAAAATAGGAGGAAAGGAAAATGATGTCACTGCCTATATATCATGAAGGTAAGAGTTTGATCAATCAAAACACACTTACATAAAATAGATGAATACAAAATATAAATGAACTTCTACCTAAAACATGAAACAATTGTGTAGAAAATAGAGAGTGAACCAAGATGTTGAACATGGTTAGAATCACAAGCATGAAGGATTTGGGTCAAAGGTAGATTACTACAAGGCTCAAGAGAAAGGTTTTTGTTTTTCTGGATTTGAAATAAATAATAAAATATATGAACAAAGGATATCCCATACTTGAAGATTATAGATATAGATCTTGTAATAACTCTAAAGATTAACACGATTAACCTTCCTTTTTTACTTGTCATTTAATTTGGTTTTAATTAAAACAAATGGAATGAACTATTTAAAAGAACAGTCTCTAAGGAATTAAAATAATATATTTAATACCCATAAAAATTATTTTAAAAACATTTATTTATGATTTAAATACCATATATTACATAAAAAACATTTTTCTCATCATTTTGGAAAATATGGGCATTTCAAAAAACTGTGAAATTTTTAAAATTGTTGTACCGACCATGAGAAGGGATTTAATGTACAAAAAAACCAATTGATCACAAAAAGGAACCAACTGAATGCATGAAGTAATCAATTGACCATAAAAAGGAATCTACTAACTACACAAAGGAATCAACTGACTACATGAAGGAACCAACTGAAGATATGAAGGAACCTAACAACCGCATGAAGGACACATCTATCCAAATGAAGGAACAAAATGGTTGTAAGGAGAAACCAACTGACCACATGAAGAAACCAACCGATCATATGATGGAGCCAACTGACCCCATGAATAAACCAACCAACCACATGAAGAAATGAACCGACCGCATGAAAAAACCATCTCAGTACAAAAAAGAACCAATTTATTATAAAAAAAATCAATCAAATTCATGAAGAAACCAACTTACCACACAAAGAAACAAGTAACCACACAATTAGTCATGTGACCATGAGAGAAAATTTATAAATTTCAAAAAGTAAAAGGGCCCTAAACTCTATTCCAATACTTCTAGGCTTTGGGAAATTAGAAAGGAAAGATTTTGGGGACCTGAGACTTTACATCAGATAAATATTAAACAATTATCATCCTAATGAATCGAAAGAAAACCTAGAAAGAAAAGGGAAAGGTTATTAATACGATCACCTATGAGATACCTCTCAAGGTTCTCACTATAACAAGAACACAACCTCACATTAGAGAAGAAAAACAAAAATTCAGGAATCATCATCAACCAAGGGAGGGAGTTAATGTCATATAAAGCATAAAGTTAAACACATCATCTCAATATTGAGGAAAAATAATAATAATAACAACTCATTTATTGAGTATACATCTGTTACTCTTGATTTCAAGTTTTATCCTCCAAGCCACCCTGATTTCACATCACATGAACCAATGGGATAACTCACCAATACAACACCTTATCCCAAAGATCCTAGATCTCAACTTGACACTCCCAAACCCTGGAGCCATCATCGATGTCAAAATATCCCTAATAAATTACATGAGAGTGATCATGAAGATAACAATGAAGTTGGTACATGTGAAATATTTCATGAACTCTATCAAGATGTGATTGGAGTACCAACCAATACAACACCTCACCAATACACACCAACACCTTGAAATTATCAATGAACCTAGGAGAAATCTAACTCCCATAGACAAACATCCACTAACCTTAATGACAAGAAACCTTTAAGAACACACAGTCTCTAACCTAATAATATAAGGAACTTTACCTATGATCTGTATAGGACTTATAGTGGTCCTACAATGCCTTCATCCTCTCCAAAATCACTTGGATATTCTTTTTTGTGCTCTGCACCACATCAGGAACAAGGAATGTTAACTCCCCAACCTCATTCCAACACAACTAAGAATGAAATTACCACACATAAAATGCCTTTAATTGACTCATATCAATGGATGACTGATAGTTATTATTGTAAGAAAAGTCAAATTAGGGTAGGTTCTTCACCCACGATCCTACAAAGTCCAATATGGAAGCCTGCAACATATCCTTTAGCAACTGGATGATCCACTATATCTTTCCATAATTATTGGGATGAAAAATAGTGCTAAGGAATAACTAAGAGACAAAATTATGTTTTAATATTCTCCAAAATCATGAGGTAAAAGGAGAATCTTGATTGTATACAATGGTCTTTGGTACCCCATGTATTTTCATAACCTCATTCATATACGACCTTGCTAGAGAATCCATGACATTTGAATCCCTAGTCACTAGAAAATGGGATGAATTCATTAGTCAATACATGATCACAAAAATGGAATAATAAACTACTTAATCCTAGGGAATCCCTGTGATGAAATCCATCAAGATGTCCTCCCACTTACACTCAGGGACATCCAAAGGCTACAACAAACCTCCAAGAACATGGTGCTCTACTTTCACCTATTGAAAAACTAGACATCATTCCATGAAATCCATCGCTGAACACTTTGTTCTAGGATATAAAATCTTCCTATTCAATCTATAGTACATACATATAATCCCAAACAATATCTCCCCATGACTTCTGACTCAGTGTCCTAGAAACTACATCCCCATTTTCTAAGGTGGAGGAGATCTCAAAATCACAATCCTAGATAAACTCATTCCACCGCCCCTAAAGTAAGTTCAAATCTCATTGATAAAACATATAACTTAGACTATTGTTGTCTATGATTACCATAAAGCACTCATTTATGAGTTAATGTATCCATAGATTTAGTGAAACCACTACTACTACAAAATCTAAGCATGAGTGGCATGGATACACTTATGTTGACACAACTACACAAACCCGTAATAGATCACTACCCTTTGCTGTATGAAGATTCATCCCAATCCCAGAAGATAAGTATCACAAAAGACCTCAAATATCACCCCTTCATCTAGCAACATAATCATATGGGCACTAATCAACCTCTCCTTCAGGTTGTCAAAATCCGCCTGACACTAATCGGTCTAGATAAAAAGGCTGTTATTTCCTAGTCAAATATTTTAACAGAGATGAAATATTAGAGAAGTTGGACATAAACCTCCGGTAATATCCCACAAGGAAAAGAAAACTATGAACCACGACTATGTTATTGGGTTTTTCCCATGAAATAATGGCATTTCTCTTTGATGGGTCTAAAACCATGCCCTACTAATACACCACATGTCTAAGTAAATACACCTCCTATGTCTAAAAATTGAACATGGGAAACTTTCCATTGAGTTGATGGTGTCGAAGAAACAATAGGACAACTATGAGATGATCGATATGATCCTCCTCTAACTTAATGTATATAAAGATGTCATTAATAATAATGACTACAAACCGGTCTATAAACTCATATAATATAGAGTTCATGAGACCATAGAAACATATGGTACATTCATGATATCAAAAAACATGAACACATACTTTAAGTGTCCATACCAACACCAGAAAGAAGTCATCATGATATAATCCCCCTTCAACCTCATTTGGTGACATCCTAACTATATATTGATATTTAGAAACTAAATATCCCCCTTCATCTGGTTAAACATATCCTCTATTCTCAAAAGGGGGTAATGGTTTTTTACCATCACCAAATTTAACATCCAATAGTCTATCCACAAACTCAAAATACCATCCAAATTCTTGGAGAACAACAATGGGTCACCCTAAGGAGATACATTGGGTGTGATGAATCCCTTATACTAAAAATCATCAATTTGGAGCCTCAACTCATGTAGCTTTTTGGGTGTTATATGATAAAGATCCACAAAAATTAGAGAGTCACCGAGTTTTAAATCTATCCCAAACTCGACATCGCATTGAGGGGGCAGTGTAACAAACTCATAAAAGAAGAAACCAAGAAACTCCTCAACAAATATGGGGGTATCCTCCAAAATTTTCTCTACTAAAAACTACACTAATTGATATAGTATAGGATTTTTACTCTGGCTACCCATACAATTGTTCTACTCTCCAAAAAACACTACTCGCTGGCCCACCACATTAGAAAACCCAACTCTCCTTAAAAAACATTTAATAACTACACATATAAAATATAGATATTCTATTCCAAGGATGATATCATGTGGATACATCTATAAAAATAATAAAACCCCAATTATTGTTGCTACCCCATCACCTGTCTACCTCCTCAGCACACATCAAATAAAAAAACATGAACTCCAACTAGTGTGGATAATTCTACGGTCACTAGAAGACTCTCCACATCTAGTCCTAATGTGAAGACTAGATTCTGTGAAACAAAGGAGTGCAAAGCTCTATAATCAAATAAAGAAGAAACTAAGGTAGAGGATAAAATGACTGCACCTAAAACAACCTTCGGTCCCTCTAGTACTGGAACCTCCATAGAATTAACCTTACCATGCCCATATCCTCTACCTCACTACTAATTACCTCCATGTCCATGATTTGGTCTGGGTCCCTAAGGTTGAGGACCATCATGGGGTTGACCACTAGCTCCATCTCCTCTCATCTTCTAAACAAACACTGTTAGCCTCTGATGTTGTGGTGGATGGAGAGGGTCTTGACCATCCAAACCAAGCTGATCTCTCTCAACATTCAAGAATTGAGCATGATGGTGACCATAACCTCTATAGGAATAGCACATAAATATAAATCCCTTGGTAGATTCTTAGGATACACCAGCTACATAAAATCATGAATTAAACTATCATGTTTAACTCACTGGTGATTGGAACTTAGACTTCACTGACATCCGTGATCTCTCACCTAAATCTCTACTCCCCAATAATCTCTTATAACCTCCCTTTCAAGGTACTCCTCCTTTGAGTTCATCCAATCGATCAATTTTTCCTTTTTACACCACTAGATATGCAGGAAGTATAAATGGGGTAAGTATATATCTAATCACTGGACACAATTCCACCTCAAGATGTTGTACTCTATACTCTTCATCTAGAAAGAGATTTGGAGAAAAATAGAAGGTCCTTAAACTTAATTCCAAGCACTCACACACTCAGTCTTCCTTGCTAAAGTTATAGAATCTCATGACTCTTTAACAATTTCACCATCAATGATAAGAGATATATACAGAACTTCTTTTGGAAGTTATCCTAAGAAACATCATCCTCCTCCCACTCTTTGAGATACAATATCCCCCACTAATGCCCCTCCCCTTGCATCTAAATGACTTCTAATGAAACCCATTACTCTAGTATGACCCAAATCAAACAAAGGAAATATCATGATCCTCCATCCAACACTCCATCTCTCGATCAAATATGATCTCATCATACTTTTCTAGAGGTAGATGTTGCAAAGCACACAACAGCCTCTACCATGTCTCATCCTCCTTTGTCAGATTGATCATCCAATGATAGACTGAATCATCCTGGTAAAGCTCTGTATCCTGAACTATACATGGATGAAAACCAAGATCCATATCTAGAAAAACAAAAGGGAAGGAATCTTAATCTAGGTAGAACGGAATTTATTTAGAGTAATTAACTAATTTTATTTTAATTCCCAAATACACCCCATTAAATTATAAAAAAACAATCACGAGGCATGTACCTACCCTAAGTCTCTACCCTGCAATTAGTATCACCTCACCTAGGGTTTTAAATAAGCTTAATGTCCTTGCATCAGATCACTAGGGGACCTAATGCCTATATCCTAGTTGGTCTCCTTTAGTACATCATACATAAGTCCAACTAACACTGTTTCCCTACCATTCCCATGAAATCCTCACCAGTGCCTAACTCCAAACTCAATCCCATATCTCAACCTCCATTCGATAATACTTTTTCATAACCCCCGCACCAGTAACCTCCTAGGATGGTAGTGAATAGAAGGTATGACCACTAATTACCACCTCCAGTATATCTTGGGTTGGTGGCTAGCACCAAGGGTGTAAAACACTAAAATGGGAGGCATTACCCTCATTATATAAAAAGGATCAAGAAAAAATATGAAAAAACTCCAAAAAACTCCACCAACTAACATAAAAGATACAAAAACATCCCACATGTGTATGTCAAGTAATACATATAGAAGCCTCTAAAATAAATGACAAAAATAAAACTAAGGTAGCAGCTTCACAACAACTCTAATGGACAATCTAGTAATGAACATATCAGTCCCCATAACCCTCTTGTAAACTAGAAAAATAGTTTATATATATATAGGGTGAGGATAACATGTATACTTAGTAGTATTATACCCAAGACCTCCTATGAAAATGTGAAAAGAGCATAAAAATTCACTAGTGAACAAAAAATAGGACCAATAAGCACCTGGACATGTCATTTATCCATCCCAACCTCACAATGGATCACTCACCAGATAACACAAGAAAGTAGTAAGATAATATCATGAAAACATCGATAAAGGTGTCCCACAACCACTTCCCCCACTAAGTTTTCACTCTTACACCCCAACATCAAAAATATTGAGCTCACATCCCTTCCATACCATACCATCACCACATATCCAACTGACTTTGATGTAGGTCGGTTCATAATCCTACCCACCCTATCCTCCTACAGGGAATAATATCCTATGCTAGTATCAATTTCTTTATCCAAATATCTTATTCCACTACCAAAACATCACACATCCATCCACAACCTCATATCTATAGTCGTAAGGTATCATTAATGCATAAGACATCAAACTCATTCCCTCATCCTACCATGAATGACCCCCATGACATATCATATCCTTTCATCATCCGGAATCACCACCAACTGCTCCTTTATCAATCAATACTTTCCAAAAACTAGGTATTGCTACCGCATACTACTGTTGAAGGTAGAGTGGGGAATAGGGGGCCATCCATTTCTCACTATTTAGATGTTGGGGAAAACACCCCCATAACATATAGGGGTCATTACATAGTACTCAATGTGGATGGGGTGCATATAGAAATAACATGAAAATAAAAGTGTTTATATTTACATAGACAACACACAATAATAGTCTAAGGGTTTCACATTGATACTTCATCACCTCCAACTTATTATCAAACCCAAGATAACATCACCATACACTAACACTAACTAGATGCAACCCACCACACAAAATAACCACATACAACTGACTATTTACTTTCTTTCAATTATAGATTTATCCACATTTACATATTATTGCATTAACTTCCATTTGAATTAATATATGTAGCTAACCACTAAATCCAACATCCAAATTTAATTTCCTTCTAAGTCCAAACTGTTCAAAATTATTAAATTCATTAAACTTATTACCACATATAAATTATAGTCCACTTTTATTAAATTCCAGCATACACCATTTCACACTTTCATCACTAACCTATTGTTCCATCACTAACATGCTACTATAATAAGGAACCTCACAATAAACCAAATACCTCACAACAACAACCATCACATCCCACATCCCAAACATTCCAATCACAACCACACCAACAATTACAACCACAATCACCATGATAAGAAACAATCATGTTACTACAACAACCACATATCAACCACCACACTTTCACTACCCACAACACAAACCACATATAAACCAGCGATCGCCATCATCGTACCACCCCTACATATTCCAAACAACCACAAGGATATAAAAATCATACCTAAATCATAATAAACCGAATTAAAAACCATATAAGTCCATATTTAATTTAAAGGGGTATTTATCATTAATATATCGTATTGTGAATTGGTATTTTCACATAGTTTCCATGTTTACTTGGGAAACCAATTATTAGCCTAATATATATATTAATCATTTATGAATAGTGGGTTTTAATAGGAAAGTTATCACTACACAATGAAGGTTTACAATCCATAGTATCCAAAATATGCATATCACAACAACTTATATGTTTCAATAGAATACAATCAACAATAGAAAGGAAACAATTAAACACATGAAATTATACCCCTTAACTTCCAGTTCAATTTAATCTGGTTCATTTTATTTATTTTTTAATCTAAACCACCCAACCAGTGGAAAAAAAGTAAGATAATTTAATAGATTCACAAAATAATATGAGAACAAGAATCCCCTACCTGGAAAATAAGTTTTGAAATATATTTCACAAAAATAGGGGAAAATAAGACAATGTCGCTCTCTAGATATCATGTAGGTAAGGTATTTAAAAATCATACCCAACATTTATATATGGTGGTAATATTAATTAGAAACAAACTCTTACCAAAAATTTGAAACACTACTATAAAAAATAGAGTGGGATCTAAGATGTCGCACATGCTTGGAATCATGATAAGGAAGGATTCAGGTCAAAGGTAGATGACTCCAAGGCTTAAGAGAATGGTTTTTATTCATTTATACATTAAGGAAATAAGAAGATTATTCAATGGATGAAATACCATACTTTAATATTTCAAATAAAAATCTTGTAATAACTCTAAAGATTAACATAAACAACCTTCCTTTTTAAGTTTTATTTAATCCAATTTTATTTACAATACACAGAATAATCCATTTAAAACCAGAATACTTAAGGAATTAAAATACTAGAGTTAATCCCAAAAAAATATATTTTAATAACATTTTTTAATCTTTCAATCCAATATTTTATTTTAAAATAAATTTTCACAATATTCTGAAAATTTTGGGCATTTTGAAATGTTTGAAAATTTTGTAAAATGATGAACTGACTAAGAGAAGGGATCAATTGCATGAAGGAAAAAATCAACCATAAGAAGGAACCAACTGACCAAAAAAATGAATCATCTGTCCATAAGAAGTAATCAACCGACCATATAAAGGAATCAACCAGCTAGATAAAGGAACCAACTGACCGCATAAAGGAACCAACAGACTATAAGAATAATCCAACCAACCGGATAAAGAAACCAACTAACTGCATGAAGAAACAAACCAACCATAAGAATAATACATCTAATCACATGAAAAAACCAAATAAACACATGAAGGAACAAAGTGATCATATGAGATAACCAACTGAACACAAGAAGAAACCAACTAACCACATAAAGGAACCAGTTAACCACATGAAGGAATAAGTCACTGTATGGTCAGTGAAGTGTTTATGAGAAAAAATTTATAAATTTCAAAAAAGGAAAAGGGCCCCAAAATCCATCCTAACATTTATAGTCCCTGGTAAATCACAAATGAATGGTTTTAGGGACCTAAGACATTAGGAAAGATTATTTATACACCACACCATATGATATAATGGTGTTTTTAAAAGTACTATAACTCTCAGTGTAAGATAAATTATATATTAACCATGTCTCAATTTGGATCAAATTTTAGCTCCCCCATTGTAAATTCACTTAATGAGGGGATTCTCATATCTTTGATGCTCATCACCTTCCCCATAATTATAATGGACTCTTCAATATACTATAAGTGGATTTTAAATAACCTCATTTGTATTTATTATAAATATAAAAATTAGTGTAACTATTCTTCAAAATTTAGTAACTAACTAACTCCTAAAGTGCCCCCTTGAATATCACCCAAAAAATGAAAAACTAGAGTCACCCCCTTTACAATAAGTGTTACATTCATATTTCACCGCTTTGTCAACAAATGCAAAGGAATGAAAAAGAGAATATAAACAAGAAAACTTATAAGGATTTTGGGAGAGAATTTACTCCAAATAACACTCTCAAGAATTAGAAGGAATCCTTTGTTAGGGGATTTATCGAGATATCTGTATATTTCTACTTGGTTGAAACATACTCCAATGAAAGATCCCTACTATAAACCTTCTCTACCATGAAGTAATATTTTATTTCAATATGATTTGACCTTGAATTTTGTACATTATTCTTTGATAAGTTGATTTCACTTTGATTTGTAAACTCAATTATCAATGGGTATGAGACATTCATCTTTAGACCTTCACAATATGATTTCATCCATGTCATTTGTGTCATTTCTTGAGATGTTTCAATATATTTATCTTTTATTATGCTCAATATGATATAAGTTTTATTCTTGGAGTTATAAGAAATTAACCTTCCTCCAGTAAAGAATTAACCTCCAAAAGTTGGCTTTTGATCACTGAAATCTTCAACCTTGTCCTTTTAAGAATAACCATAAAGATTAAATAATTTATTTTTTCCTACTTCAACCCAAAATGTAGAGTCCCTTTGATGTAGCATAAGATCTATTTCACCACTATAAGATAAAAACCCATAATATTTCTTTAGAATCATGTAAAAAGATTATTAAAAAATATGATGTTTGATATAAACAACATTAAATAAAGTAGACTGTCGATAATCCTTCAGAACTCCAAATGATCCACACTCCTTCCTTCTTCATCAATGGAAAGCTTGATCCCAATAGTTATAGGAGTAGAGACCTATACTAATTCTTACATGTGAAACTTCTTTAATAACCAATGAGAATACTTATCTTATGATATAAATATAGAACCTACTTTGTTTTTGTTAAGAAAACCAAAGAATAATGACATCTCTCCAACCATTAAAACCTCATTTTCCCCCTCATTTTGGCATAAAATTCCTTGCCAGTTTCCTCTTTGGTTTCTAATAAAAATTATTTTATTAACATACATAATCAAAATGAATGAGTTTGTGTCATATCCTATAAAATAGAGATTATAATACACTTTCACTTTCTTAAATTTCAATATCCTTAAGATTGAGTCCAACTTAAAATGCCATTCTTAGGGTGTCTGTTTCATCCCATACAAGGCCTTGTTCAATAAAAACTTGAGAAACATATACATCAATCATAAAACCTTCTTATTGTTTAATGTATACCTCTTCTTCAAGTTCACCATTCAGAAACATTGAATTCATGTCCATTTTAAAAACCTTATAATTATGCTAGGCACAAATCACAAGAAATAACCATATTTTTTAAATACTTATGACTAGAGAAAAAGGATCCTAAAAATCAATAAACTCAATTTAAAACTATCCTTTACAAATAAGAAGAGATTTGTTTCATTATACTTTATCTTTATCATTGAATTTATTTATGAAAATGCAATTTTTTTCTATCACATTCTTATCTCTAGGATATGAATTTCTTTTATCAAGTCTGATTTTTCTTAATTTTATCCACCTTTTATTCCATTACCACCATCTAATTCTTATAATGTAAAGTTTATTAAACAACTTTTGGTTCTACTTGAAAAAGAAATATAATATTATTAGACCACCTCAAACCCCTTTAGGTTTGAACACCTTTGTTAATTTCTATACTAATTTTCTCCATATCCACATACTTCTTAATTATCATTAACATAGTCTCTTCTTTACTGTGGTTTTCTTCATCATTGGATATTTCAGAATCAACATGAGAGTTTTTAAAATCTACTTGTACATTAAGAATACTCTTATGTCATCCAAAGTATTCACCAAGATATTTTTTAATTTTATCTTCTATGGGAAAATATGTCTGTGAAGAATTTTTATTTTATAAAATAATTACATCAAAGTTGTAAATAATATTTCTTATATTCTTGTTGTAACACTGATAACCTCATCCACTTGGGGTGTATCCAAGAAATATACATCCATAATCTCTCTAATTGAATTTTACTAAGTGTATTACTTTCATCTTGCTATATAAATGGTTGTATAATAATTTAAATATTCTTAAGCATGGATTCTTCCAAACCATAACTCATAAGGAATATTGGTCAAATTCAGTTAGAGTTGACATCAATTATGAATATAATCAGCAATGGTTGTGGCTTGTCTCTAAAATTATTTTAAAGTGCCATTCTATGATAACATGGTTCTACCCATATCTATAAAGCTCTAATTATTCCTTTAAACTAAGATATTTTGTTGGTACTTGTATAGAGCACTATATTCATGCATTATTCCATGCTTCTCAAGATATGCTTCTAACTCCTCATTCATATTTTCAAAATCCATTATCGGACCAAAATATTTTGATAAAAACATCCTATTTAGTTATCAACACACCTTTGGATGTTCTTAAATATATCAATGAGATTATGACTCACTCAGGATAAAATATATATAGGTCAAATTAGTAAAATAATCAATAAAAGTCATAAAATATCAATATTAATTTATTGAATTCCATATCATTAGATCACATACATCTTAGTGTATCAACTCAAGAGGTTTATTTATTTTAATATCCATTGTCTTATGCATCTTGTTAACTATTTTTATTTTGTTAAATTTTTCATATGTGTTTATAATTTCATGATTTAGATTGATAAATTCCTCACAACTTCATAATTGATTAATTATCTATGCTTTTTAACCTAAATGGACAAGTCTCCTATGGAATAACTGATTTTCCTTCTTCGTGATCATGCAATAAGTAACCTTATCATTTGAAATCTAAAATAGATTTTAACTTGTTCACTGTACTTAAATTAAGATTATTTCAACCTTCAAACTTCTTATAACACATTAATCCTTGTGAAATATCACTCATTACCATTATCAGAAAGTTGAGAAACACTCAAAAGGTTGTGTTTCAGCCCATTGAAAAAGGGAACATCATTTGATTCAAGTTTCTTATAACCAATCATGGTGCATCAAAGTCCTTTGAAATTTATTTCTCCATCATTATCAAAAGTAATATCTACTCCATTATTTTATTTTCTAAAAATTATTATTGTTAGTTATGTGTGATGAGAAACCCCTTTTGATTATTCAAGGTTTCTTTCCTTTTCCACCATTGTAAGAGACCTCAAGCACCATTTCATTATCATGATTATTCCAACTATTAATATATTTTGAATTATCATTTTACTTTAATTAATTTGGTATCATATTAAAAAACTTTTTGGAGGTGTGTCTGAGTCATCCACAAATAAAAAAAGTTTACTCAAGAGAATTAAAAAGTTTTTTTAATTTTACCTTCTCTTTTGGATGTTGTATTGACTAGATTCTAGGAACTTCAAATTTAATCATGCTCAATTCACGGTGTCTCTTCAATTGAGGATGAAATTTTTTACCAACACACATATTTTTTATATCTGTAGACTCTAAAACACTGAAACCTTCCTTCAAAGTGAAATATCCTTGGATAGTAAATAAATTATACAAAATATATTCATTATTGTGCCTGTCAATTCGAATTTTTTTTGTTTCTTTTAAAATATTTCATGATTAATAGATTTATCCTTCACATTTTTCTTAACTTTTAGATTAGAATTACTTTTATTCTTTTCACATACCATATTTATTTTGGAATTTTCAAAACTAAAAATGAATTTAATAATGTTTGTTTCCACCTTATAGGGTGTTGAAAAAACATTCTTCCCTTTATTTTTGATGTTGCTAATAATTATGTTGCATGATTGAGTGTCCAAAATTATACTTCATGGAACTATGAACTAAAAATTAACTTCTTTATTATCTAAGTCTCTGCCCCATCCTAGAAATTACATCATAATGACAAGGCTTCACCATTTCATTACTGCTTAGCTAACTGTCCCATGAAAAATTGCAGGGGCCTTGCACTGTTGGAAAAGCCACACCCTCTTGAACTTCCAAATACGAATGGAATGCTAGGGTGAAATATTCCTACTCTGGACCTCTTTTGAAGCAAACCCAAATATAATTATTTCAACAATAACTTCAATTTAATTCCACTAAAAAAAGACCTTAATTTTAACACCGAATATCAACTCTTAATCTTAGATCCTAATAAAAAACCAGATATAACCAACAACCATACGAAATCAAGTCTACACTCGAACCCATCACATCCATACTATTGAACCAAAGAAGCATACCAAAATATATGAGTTCCATGCTAGGTATTGGTGAACTCAAATTCAAACTTTACATCCAAGCATGTATTAGACTCGGCCTTGCATCCATCTTGCCTCATCATAGTTCCTCAAGCTTAGGCAATGAACCAGATTGAAACAAATTCCAATTATGGACATGGTCACACTGAAATCATACACCAACTAGCACTAAGTAAACCCTCCAGTCTTAGCATCAGCAAAAAAATCAAACCATGAAATCCACTTGAACCAAATCTATGATCAAACATCACTAAAGACCTCCAGATTTCAGATCGCAAACCACACTTGGACCAGAACCATCAAATCATCATCATGGATTAAGCATCAAACCCGGAAGAACCTCAGGCCTTCCATCGACCAAATTCACATGAACTAACATGAACCTGGGATGACTGAAGCTAGATTCCAAAGTAGAAATCCCAAGAAAAAATGCAGACCCAAAACAAACACAAGAAGAGAAGCAACCAAATCTAAAATCAAAATATACAGGAAAAAATAAAAGATCAAGAACCAATCACCATATTGACGGACACCCGAGTACCATAGATCACCATAAAAGAGAAAAAAAAACATGTCTCCCCCATCAAAATTTCACTCAGATGCCACAAAAGACTACCCAATGCATAAACCTAAGGTGAGGCTGCAACCCTCAGACACGGAAGCTGGAACTTGTCAGCTAGACCATCACTATGCTGACAAAAGAAACCCTATCCATCAAAGGTGGAGTGAGGAAAACAATGCCAGAAACGATGAGGAATGCAGAGATAGCTAACACCACAAGGTTGCCATCGTGAAAGAGGAACCACCACAAGCCACCGAGCTAACACCAAGGGGAAGATCCAAGCTGACCTGAGGCAGAAGGTAGGTAGGAAACGACGAGGAAAAACCCTAGCAGAGAATCTCCCCTTATGGTCTCATCCTCTCTCCATTCATGGAACTATGGGACAATCCCCAATTTTTTTAGTGGCAAAAACAATATTCTCAACTATTTTGGAGCTTTCACCAACTTTATTAGTAACATTTTAAAACTCAAGATGAGTTATCTTCAAGGAATTTTTAGTATCAACAAACTTTTACTCAAGAGACTTAATTTCTTCATTTTTATAAATGATATTTTTTTGTGGTAATATTAATAATATTATCCCAAGATTAAAGTATTTTATTGAAATCCACCAGCTTTCATGTGAAATCCACTTGTGTATCAACAATGTATTTGGATTTTGATTTATAAAGATGTTTTTTTTTAAAAATCATTATCATATTTGAAAATCCTTATTTTCACTCAAAATTTTATTATTTTACTTTAATCACATAAAATTACACATCCTTAATTGAAAGTTCTTTTATGTTTCTATTGTAAGTGCGCTGATGCTAATTTATTGGAAGTTATGTGGCCTAAACACATGAGCACAATGTAACAGGTTATGATGACTTCCATTAAGTGACCAATCCTCTCAACTTAGGTGTAATATAAGAT
Source organism: Viscum album (assembly GCA_963277665.1). Classification (NCBI taxonomy): domain Eukaryota; kingdom Viridiplantae; phylum Streptophyta; class Magnoliopsida; order Santalales; family Viscaceae; genus Viscum; species Viscum album. The sequence goes on along the minus strand of OY728141.1, from coordinate 470,237,322 downwards.
AAGAATTTATTTATACCCTAAAAACGACACTAATTTAACCTATTTGCACACAATCACAAAAAATACTCTCATAGACATCCAGATAAGTAGAAATTAAACAATAAAAGAAATGAACACTTTGGATTTACATGGTTCAAATGCGAGTCCTACATCCAGAGGAGAAATAATTATTTTATTATCATTTATATTTCAATATATAAGTAATTTAAATAAATTTAGAAAGATAATATAATTATATTACTAATTACAAGTAATCCTTTATTTCATTGTCACACATGTACAAGTGGTCTAACCTACTTGTAATAGGCATTTTTCGGTAATACAATCACACCAACCTCTAAAATTTTTATATGTCACACCATTAAGACAAGGTTATTTAAAATATATTGTATAAAACTCATCCATTATCACTAAATTATGATAAATAGTAAAAAAATTATCCGACCTTTTTTACTAAACCACAAGGACTAAGTTTGTAAAATCTATTGAACACTTGTTGATGAATTGACAATTATGATCCATTAGAAGATGCTATATTCTGATGAAATTTTCCAATACTGAGTATTTATACTACCTATTCATTGAAAAGTAGGATGATCTATCTACTAGAGATTCTTCTTTGGTAGACCTGGGTTATTAAACTTGAATAGGATCAATTCCTAATAATCTCCCCCTTGAATAATACTTAAAGGAAACCATGAATACTCTCCAATATTTTTTAAAAACATGAAACTCCTCATTAAAAAAATATGTAGTGTCTCCGTATACTTTCATTTATCCAAGTACCTTGGTGTCATGGTGATGCCTTAGAATTTTCTAAACTAAATTCTTAGTAAACATGTCCATTGGATTTTTACACTTAGTTATCTTGTATAAATCTATCTCCTTGTCCTATAGAAAGTTATAAAAGAAAAGGTATTTCTAGTTGATATGTTTTTTCTGGGAGTAAAACAGTGGATTTTGAGAAAAATGTATTAGACTCAAATTATCATATAATAAAACTCTACCCTCATAAATCTTTCCAATATCCTTCAATAAGTGCATAAACCAAACTAATTATTTACTTGCTTTCATTGGTGTCATGTAATCAACTTATATTGTGGAAAATGTAACTATCAATCATAACCATGACATCCAACTAACTTTAATTACTCTGTAGGTGAATAAAAAACTAGTAGTGCTTTTTTGGATTTTAGAATCCCTAGGGATGTTAACATCAACATAATCTTACAATGGATCATTTATTCCAAAGAAAATATCTACATATTCTGATTATTTTAAATACCAGATGATCTACTTCATGGTATCCTAGTATCTTATCCTTAGATTCAACATGATACAACTCACAACTCCCACTAAAAATGAAATGTCTAATCAAGTATATAAGAAATCATACATCATGCTACCTACCATAGATGAAAACATTTTTTTTCCACACATGTGAACTCATATTTTAATTTAGGAACCTTTTCCTTAGAAAATTTAATGTTTCTGACCAATTAATTTAATAAATAATTACATCCATTCATTCCAAAACTTTTATTTATCTTCAAAATGTATCCACTTTGGTATAAAATTAATGTCACAAACCAAACTAAGTTTCCCATTTATCATATGATTACGTCATTCCGTGATAGGGATCAGAGGCATTCCCAATCCCCCAGGCTGGTGAAAAGTTCAAGGGAATCAGAAACAGTTGATTGGAATGATTTTTCCCTCAAATCAGAGTATAAAAAAAAATAATTCTAATTAAATTACAACATGACTCTTCCATAAGTTTGGAATCCATGCTGAATCGAATAAGTAGAAAGAAATATTATACACGATTTAAAAAATTTAAAACAAAAGCAAAAAAATTCCCTCAACACACCACAAACTCCCTCACACAGAACAATAATCAGATTCAACATCAAAAATTAAATCTATATAACACACCATTGATTAAATAAATAAAACTAAATAGGTATTCCCTATGTGATTGGTGAAATAAATAATCTAAATAATACAAAATAAACACTAAAATATTCATGACCCCAAGGGACCAATAATTCCTAAAACAATCAATAAACTAAGAGTGGCCAGAGATGAATCAAAAGCCTTAAACTGAAATATAGTAAGCATGCACATAAAAAAATTTATCTGTTCATCACCTTTCTTTCCATGTGACTAAGTTTTAACGATAAACCCATGCCAAGGTAGTTTGAAATACAATAAGAAAACAGGGTTTTCATTCTTAATAACATTTATAAGCAATAATACATGGAGTTGGTTTTATAAACTTCCTCTTTATTTTTATTTATTAAAAAAAACTCTTAAAAACGCTTTAAAAATAAAACACACCATGTGAAATAACCCCTTTCCATTTAAAATTTTAATTTGAAATCATTTCCAAAAATGATTTTGAAAACCAACACATGCTGCATGAATAGAAATTTTAATCAAATGACATTACATTACTAATGAAATAATAACATGAAATAAAGGAATCCAGTAAAGGGTGACACATAGGTCATTTGATTGAGGGATACAATAAGAAGTTAAATAAATCCCTATATTGAACCACCAACCAAAATAATTGGTTTCATGGGCTCTACCCTATGTCCTAAAGTGAGATAGTGAAATACTTTTCCAAATATAGACCAACATACTAGCATATGATGCATCCTAATAAAAACCATTAGACTAGAATCTACTTAACCTCATTGGGGACCACTTCCCCACCATCCCTAGCACATAACAAAACTTGCGGGAGACACTATAATTGTGTGACTACCAAGTGTGACATAAATATAGACTTTACAAATAATTACTTGGGTTCCCAAAACCAAAATAAAGAGAGGGTGAAAAAATAAGAAATAATCACATCCAATAATAATAATGAACAATAACATCACCCTTACCTCTATACACCTCTCATGAAACAATCTTGTTCACATATCCATCAAATCAAACACAATATAAAAAATTCCCTTCAGGAAAAAATCCATATCAATATCAACCAAATGGGGATCAAGAGGGCCACACACACACACACACACACTATTTCTAAAACCATTGATAGTTTCAAACTGGACTTCATTGAAAAAAGCATGGGATGTTAAACCCTTTCTATTCGTTTGAAATTATATATCAAATAACTCTTTAAATATCAACACATTGAAATCCAATTTTCAAAACATTATTCTAAAAATGATTTATAGAAACATTTGAAAATCCATAAAAGATCCAATTCACTTTTTAATTGAATATAACCAAGTAATTAAAACATTATTTTTCAACTCATTCTATGGTCTAAATAGGACCAAAGAATTTTTAGACTTCACATTTTATTCAAAAAAAAAAACATTTAAACTCTTTATCAATACTTAGAATTTAAAGTATTACTTAAAATTAAAAGTAAATTTTTTTGAAACAAATGGGAATTCACTTTTGAAACCGAGACACCCTTTAGTATAGTAAAATTCATTCATAAATCCAATTTAGAGAATTTCTAAAACACATGGCAGGAACAATTTAATAAAAATAGATTTAAACCCTTTCTTAAAATAGGGAAACCCATTGTTTTTATGTAAACCAAGATTAAAACAAAATTTCTACTTATAGATTAAATAAAAATACTTAATACTCTCATTAAATAATCGAAACATGAATTTAGGAGGTAGTACATTGATCGTTCTAAAATTAAAGGTTAGGAAATTGGGAAAACCATCCTCTAATCAACGATGAATGGTCTATGGCTTTAAAAATGGGATGAACGGAGTCTGTAAGATGAATTACACACCCTAATATAAAGAACCAAAACCAAATAAAAATTGAAACCCCACCTAGGGTTTGATAAATAAGACGGTGCAATGATGGGGGTAGAAGAAAACAAGAGAAAGGGAAGAAGAGAAGGAAGGAGGGATCATACCTTGTAAATTCGACCCAAAACTTCAAATAATCCTTATTGAATTACCAAAGGGGGAGGAGAGCCGAAGAGGGAAGGTAAATATTAGAGGGGAGGCTACTAGGGGGAGTTTCATGGTGAGTGGGAGAAGAAAAAAGGGATTAAGAATTTTAGTTCAATGAGAGGAAAATTCAAAAATTCCAAAATATTAAAAACTGGAAGACCCACATGGTTTAAATAAATGGTTTAGTAAATTTTGCACCAACCATGTGAAGGATAATGAAACCTTAAAAACATGTCACATGGTTTCAATGTTATAACATGGTTTAACTAATTATAAATTAACCATGATAAATGAAACTATCAAAAAATTCAGTGTTGTTTCATGAGAACCACTTGGTTGACCTAAATATGCGACACCTAAAAACCTATAAATTTAAAAATTTAAATCCAAAAAATAAATGAGTACCAGAATTACCTAAAATAATATAAAATAATATAAATTAAAATACTACAGTAACATGCGAGTGTGATAGATCTCTCCAACATGCTACTTAATTCCCTAAGAAAGTATTAGGTCGGTATAGAAGGAATTGGAACATGAAAGGCCATTCCACTAAAATTCAGGACATGAGTGACCTGGGGAAAAAACTTAGGAGATATTAGATAAGATAGGGACACTCGATATGATCCATCAAACAAAATATTCATCCAAAAGTCCCCAAAATGACCAAAATGATCTCCCAAAATCATGAGACCTCTCCAAGCACAACACAACCTAAACTAGCTACAAGAATCCCTAGGATGAGTCCTAGATAAAATAGATACCTAGCATAGGTCTTTCTACTATTTTAGAATTATTCTAAAATGGAAAAAACCAAAAAAGGTGAAACTTCAAGACAAAACACCGCTAAGAACCTAAATCCCCCCAAACTCCTAAGAAACCTCAATCCATCATAAAACTCAAAATCCACCAAGGTAGAAAAATATGGATCTCAAAAGGAAAGTCAACCAATAATAAAACCTTATGAAAACCATCATGGGCCCTATAATTGGGTCACTATACTCCTCCTGGATAGACTAGGACTTCAACTATATGAGCACTATCTAACAGATACTTGTAAAAGACCAAAAATCCAAAGGTTCTTATTAAAAATGACATTAGTCTTAGCTTATTGAGTATAAATTTATAGGTCTCCCATGTTCCAATACACTAAGTGGATAACCAACACAAATACCTACCATAAACACAAACTAAAAGCACAATAAAAACCCTAAAACACACCCAAACTAAATAAGGCTAAACCACAAGTATGATCAAACCCAAAGAGAAAGTAACTCAAATCCAAAAGGCACACAAAAATCCCAAAACTCACCTCACCCATATCATAAAAATCAATAATCTTCAGGATAAAACAACTATAAGGGAAAATAATATTCCTATAGATTAACATCACTCTCAACCAAAATAGATCCTCCAAAAAACACCTTACTTACCATCATTATCCTGAAGGTTCAACTTACCTTCTGGTAGTCGAACGACCATAAGAAGATGGGAGATTAACCAAAAGAGGAGTCGAATTACCAAAAGAGAATTCAATCAACCAAAAAAGATCCAATATATTGTAATAAGAGAATATTGATTGTAATAATCATCAATTATCTGTAAGAAAAGTTGATCTACCATAGGAAGGATCAACTGACCACAGGAAGAGTCTATCAACTTTAAAGGATAGATAGACCATAAAAAGGATTGATCAACCACAAGATTTGATTGAATACAAGAAGGATCTATTTATTTTAAGAAGGATTGATTTAACAAAAGAGTCAATAAACCATTCCCACCCTCAATAAACCATAAGAATATCGACAACCAATTATAATAAATCTTTCACAGATCGAGAGGTGCAATCAACCATGACTTCTAATATCTAAAAAAAAGTCCACGTTAAACTTCATTTTAACTCTAAACAACAAATAACTCATTGAGATGATCATATTAAGAGAAAAGACTACTAATATTTTCCATGAAAATCTTGGGAGGCATAATTTAAATAACACGAGACATGAACTCATCTAATTAATGTCCCACACATCAAATCAAATGGTCCCTTCACAAATGATGGAAAAAATATAAAATATCAAACTCACCAAGTCATAATATATCATATCACATTATAATTTTCCATTTCTTAAAAAACCAAATTTAAATAAATAATTTTAAAACACCACAATAAATTCAAAAAAACTATTTATAATTTTTTTACCATTTGAAATCATTTTTAAATTGAACAAATTTATTTTGAAGAATTTCCATAAAATCCCACTTCCCTTACAAATTTTTTCCCCAAAAAATATAACGAAATCAACCAATTTATAAAACTTAATTTTATGAAATAACAAACCCCTTTAAAATAATCCACTAAAATAAATTTTGAAACTAAAAAATTATTAGAAAACAAGAAAGCCTTGTTTTAACCCAAAATAAATATCTAAAATTTATAGTCAAAACCAAGATAAAACATAAAACAACACATCACATTGATTATAATAACATCAAAAAATACCAACCCATATTTAATTTGTCTATGATAAATGAAATTTACCTATAAGAGTGATTTAGGAATTAAAAATGTCATCACCAAGTACAAAATTGAACATAAAACCACTTTCAAATTTAGAGGAATCCCTAGAACCATCCAAATGGGAACAACATGGATGTCTAGAACATGGGGTATATTTTTGTAGCTCAAGATCTTCCTACACCATTACCCAAGCTCAAGATAACCCCCAAATCACTTGAAACTCATTGGGAACTCAAATATTGCATTCCATAACAAACACATCAAACTGATAAAAGAAAAATCAAAATCTAATACTCAAACTCAGACTTCCCCAAGAATATCGAGGCTCCAAATATAAAAGAGATAGATAGACTCTCTCTCAAACCTACCCCTTTAGTTCTGACAACCCTATAACCATTCTACTATGACACACCCTAAATAATAAGAGTGATACTATAAAAAAAATAGGTCCCTATTCAAGAACCTAGGATCTGATGCCATTTTTTTATGAACCAACCCAAGATATCCATCTATCGAACACCCAATATGGAATGTGACAAGGCCTAAGGGGCATTCCCAATCCCCTTGGGTAGGATAAAAATTCTAGAGCATTATAAAAAAATAATGGGAATAATATCACCCAAAATAAATGTATAAGCAACATCATACATCTAATAAAAATATAGCATGACCTATTTGTAAGATGGAAATCCATGCCAATTCAAATAAGAATAAAGAAATAGTACAAAAAATTTAAAACAAAAGAAAATAAATTCCCTTATCTCATCTCCAACCCCCTTTTATAGAACAACCATCAGCTTTAAAATCCAAAATTCCATATATATAATGCACCACAAATTAAATAAAAAAAACTAAAAAGGGATGGCCTATGTGGCTAGTATAGCAAGAAAAAATAACCTCTGTATAATAAAAAGGGACCAAATATAATAAAAACAATCAACTCTCCATGAGAGTTCAAGAGCTAAATCGAATTCCTAAAACTGAGATATAACAGGCATAATTATAAACAAGCTCAGTAGGTCACCACCCACTTTTCCACATACCTAAATTTTAAATATAATCCCATCTCAATATAGTTTTAAATATAATAAAAAATGTTTTTCCATTCTTAATTACATTTAAATCCAATAACACATCGATATGGTTTTATAAAATTTTCTCTTTATTTTTATTAAATTAAAAAAATATCTTAATAACACTTGTTTAGAAATCACTCATGCCATGTGAAATAACCCATTATTCCATTTCAAATGATCCTTTAAAACTATTTCATTAAATTCTTTAGAAAACCAACAAATTCTACATGAATAGAAGTGATAATCAAATGGAACCACATTACCAACGAAACAATAACAAGATATAAATTGAACCAATCAAGGTTGACAAGCAAGTCAATTAATTAGAGGATACAATAGCAAGCTAAAGAAATCCCTACATGGAACCACCAACCAAAGGAAAAAGTTTCATGGGATATATACAAGGTTCTAATGTGATATTGTGCTAAAATTTTCCAAAAAAAACCAAACTATTGACTTATAGTGTGTCGAAATACAATCCACCAGACTATCCTACACCTAGCCTTATGAGGGACCACCTACCCACTAGCCTTAGAGCATAACACAACTAGGGGGAGACACTGATAGTGTGTGAATACAAAGTGCAGCATAAATCTAGACTTTCTATATAGTTACTTGGGTTACCATGACCAAATTGAAGTGAGGGTGAGAAAATAAGCAAATAGAACATACAATAATAATCATAATCAATAATCTCACCTTTTCCTCTAGCTCCCACTTAGAAAATATACTTGTTCACATATTTTTCAAATCACACAAAATATAAATCATTCCATTCAAGATACAATCCATATCAATTAAAACCAAGTAGGGATCATGAGGTTCACACACACACACACCATTTATAAAACTATTTAAAGTAAAAAAATAATCATTCATTAAAATAAGCTCGAGATTATAAGACTTTTCTAGTTTTTGGAAATTATATTTAAAATGACTCTTTAAAAATCAAAAAAATAAAATCTCATTTCCAAAACATTCTTCTAAAAAATATTTATCAAAATATTTCAAAACCCATTAAATAACCAACTCACTTTCCATTGAAAAGACTAAACATATTAAAATATTGTTTTTCAACTCACTATATGGCCCAAATGGGGCCAAATAATTTTTGTATGTCAAATTTTATTCAAAATAATTATTTTAACACCTTATCAATACTTAAAATTTAAAGTATTACATGAAATGATAAGTGAAATTTTTGAATCAAATGGAAATTAACTTTAGAAATCAAAACACCCTTCAAAATCATATAATTCATTCATAAATTCCATTAAAGTAATTTTTCAAACACTTGGTGTGTATGATTTAGTAAAATAGATTTCAAACCTTCTTTAATATAGGGAAACCCATCACTTTTTATGGAAACCAAGATAAAACTGAATTTTCTCTTTAACAATTTAATTAACATAATTAATGCTACCATTATATAATTAAAATAATAGTTTAGGAGTCAGGGCATTTAATGTTCTAAAATTATAGGTTAAGTATTGGAGAAAACCTACCTCAAACCAATGATGAATGGTTTGGTACTTCATAAATGGAATGATTAGATCTCAAAATATAAATCAATACCCTAAAATCAAGAATCAGAACCAAATGTAACATCTCAAAATTTTTCATGTAAATATTTAAAATATATCTGGTAATATTTTTAGATCCATGTACTAAGATGGTGTGAGATTATGAGGCTCAATGAGCCTAGAATTAATATTTTAAAATATTAAATATATTAATATCACATGCACACAACTTTCCTAAAATAGTGGAATAACTCCCAAAAGGAGTCTCAGATTAGAAATATGAAACCTCCATTGAGTTTAGAGATTTATTTTTAACATAAAAATGATATAACCTTTTTCAGCACTAGAAATTTGGTTAAAAAGTGGACATGGGTGAAATTGTATATTAATTAAATAAATAATTAATTAAATTCACTAGACCAAGCTCCCTCTATTTAAGGTCTATTATATAGAATCCATATGGTTGGATTTATTACCCTATAATTCAGGGGATAACATGGAGTAGCATTGGCGGACAATGAGATCAAGGATAATCATTCAGAGTATTGTAGGGATCACCAACTACGGCATAGTTCGTGGATCTCACAAATGAAAACAATGCGAGTTCATTATTCATCAATAATTGATAAAAACTCGAGGTAGGATGTTGTTTTGTGGATTTTAACTGTAACGACCCAAAGTTTTTCAATAGAAATTTATCTTCTTTTAATTATGTCATAAAATCACACAAAATAATGAACTACTAAGTGCTAAGTGACCTTTAAACATAAGTTTTTCACTTCTATGTTTTGAATTTTGAAAATCCAACATACACGGTTGTGTTCAAGATGATTTTTGGAGTCTTTTGAAACAAAAATAATTTTTTATGAATAGTAACCTACCCTTATGAATAGTAACATACCCTTATGAAGAGTAATATGAACCTTATAAATATCAAATCATCCAATATAATATTAACCTCACCCATGAATAATTAAATAAAATTTAGACATCTTAGAAAGTGACAATTTGACCTTAGAAAACGTTATGGTATTTTGTAAGTCATAAATAATTAATTTAAAAGAAAAAAATATTTTCTTAAAATGTGTTCATTAATTATCAAATCAATGTCTTATAGTTTTTAGAAAATTTTATACGGCCCAACGTAATTTTTGAAAGCACTATAAAATCAGTTTTAGTTTTTAAAAACTGTTTTTTAAGTAAATTATGATTTTAATTAAATATTAAATTAATAATATTTAGAAAATTATTTTTGAAAAATGGAATTCATTTTTGGATTCTACACATTGAAAAATGGTAGGAGTAATTTTTGGGGATTTTTCTGAAATACTTGAATTTTTGATGAATAGTAGAATCTGATAATTCACAATAAATGCTAAATAATGGATTAATTGAGTCATCGATGATGTTCTACTGATGTAAGCCCACTTGGTTCGGGATCACATGATAAAATTACTATTCTTGGTCATGTAATATTCACTATTCCTTATCTTGTGAAGAAATAATAAACTAATGAATTTTATATTAAGGAAACCCCTCTCCCCTCCACTGTAAAATCCACCTTTCACACCCTCATTTCCTCACACCTATCATGCTCCAAGACTTCTCTAAAATCTACCCAAACATCCTCCCTAGACCCTATACCACGTTCAAGAGCAGATGGTATCATCAAAATACCAAGCCTAGCTTCTTTAAGGAGGATCTCAAGAGGAGGATTTAAGGGGTAATTTCTCTCCCTCTTCTCCTTTAATTTCCTTTCAAGTTCAAGTTCATTTCTTGATCTCTCCCCACCTATATTCATACAAATGGTATTTTAACTCTATTATTATACATATAATGTAATTTTATGATTATAATGGGATATTATATCATCCCATACCCTTTCCCTCTTCCTTTTATTTTATTAAAGAGAACGTTGTTCGTGAGGTGTTAATTTATCACCTTCAAGAACGAAATGATTTCTTCTTCCATTTATACATTAAGATCTGGTCATGAAACCATTTTTATGGTTGAACCAGAATATGTTATATGTATTATGTCATTTTTAAAGTTCTTTAAATAACTTATGGCCATATTACTAATTGATAAGTTAAAACAAGTTCGTTGTGATCGAAAAACCGCCCAAATTAACCCAAATAACCATCATTTAATTCTTATCTAATGATTCATCCAGATGGATATAATTTGATTCATTATAAGATCATTAAAAATCCTTTAATATCATTAATGACATGTAATATCAGTTCTGTATTTTTACCCATGTTCTACCCAAACTTCAATTTAAGAATACAAGTGAACCACCCAAGAAAAACCATAAAAACGAACATCCCCAAACAATGTTTTTAAACTCTATAAGTCATACAAAAGAACATAAAATGAAATAATGAAACCAGAAATAACCATATTAATGTATAAAAGGTTCTTTAATTCTAATTAATGGATATAATTTCATTATACAGGACATTAAAGATAAGAAATCATTCAGATACAAGGTAAGAGGAAATTTTCAAACCCAACTTTCATCTTTCAGGTTCTTCCTCTTTCACTCCATTTTTGATATGGTTATTACTATAAAATTATTTTTTCATAATTGTATTTCCTTTTCTGGGATATAAATGTTTTCCACTATTATTTATGTCAAACAAAATGTTTTCCAAAATAACTCTTCTTTTAAGAACACACCTTTTACTTCTCACTCAATGCGGATGGTTCTTGTATCAAGTATGTTGTTCCCTCTTTCTTTTGGGAACCCAAAGTTTATGAATGTATTCTTATGAAGTGAAACACATTACTTACCATGGGTTATTTATGTTCATTATTGATATATTTTCTATGTGTAATGCATGATAATGATGACATTATAAGGTGATGGGTGCGCCCGGAATTATATAGCGCAATATTAATGTTTCAAAGTGACGGGTGCGCCCGGAATTATACAGCGCTCTAATGCATTGGGTAAAGTGATGAATCTCAGGAGTAAATTTGAAATTATGTGTGAACAAGATTCTAGTATAGTTCACAAGTATGTGTGGTATCTAACCACTAAGACATGATGTTTCATTTTTATGAATTGCCACATTTCAAGTCTTATATTTATGCTTCCTCTCATGTTCATGATCTTTTTCTCATGTTAAGGTTATGCTCACCCCATGACATATTTTTATTATCTATCCTGTTATTGGGCTTCTATCTCACCCCTTTTTATGTATATCCTCAGGTGGATACATGTACTAAGGAGAGTACAAGTGCCAATAAGAAGCTAGAGAAGAAGAAATTAAATAAATGTTTATGCTTGATGTTGTAATTGTTATGTATGGTCCTAGTTTTCCCAAGAAACTAAACCTTTGGATCCTCTATGTGTAATTATATTATGTTTTTTATCTTTAAAATGATGTAATAGTAAAGGTAAAAAAAGGTTGGGTCGCTATAGTTGGTATCGGAGGAAAGGTTTAGTTAATTTGGGAATTAGGATTAGTGAACCCTAGAGAAAACCCATAGCTTGAGACTAAGTACAAATATGCACACAAGAATATTTACATAGGGATCCCATATGTTATGTTTTGGTATAAATTGTTTAAATGAATAAGTTATTCATGACTTTTTTACTTATGTTTTGTTCTTTCCTTTTCTATTTTAGAAAATGGTGGGAACCAGGAGAAATCAGGCCAACAACTCATGCGAGGGCCAATGCAACGATTGCCCAAATGACATCCCCAATGATTTAGGAGGTGGAGTTCAGAACTTCATGGAGATGCTTACCCAATTATCACAGGTTATGAACAATAACCATAATAATGGGGAACGTCCTCCTTCACCAAAGAGGGAGCAACTGGCTGTCGAATGTTTTATGTGGCAACAACCACCGAAGTTTAGTGGGTCTTCTGATCCACTAGTCACAGAACAGTGGGTCAACTCCATGGAGAAGATATTTTCTATTCTTCACTATTCTGAGATGGAGAAGGTGACCCTATCCGTTTATCGTCTAAATGGAGAAGCCGATCAATGGTGGGCTTCGATTAAGAACACCAAGCCAAGGGAGGAAATTGAAGAGATGAAATGGGAAGAATTTAAGACAATGTTTCTTAATAAGTACTTCCCACAAACTCTTCGCATGAATATGGAGAGATAATTCATAGAGCTCAAGAAAAAAGAAGGAGAATCTGTCACAACCTATGAAGAGAATTTCACAAGGCTTTCAAGGTACGCTTCGGGTTTTGTTAACAACAATGATAGAAAAATTGATAGATTCTTTAGTGGATTAAAACCACACCTTCGAAAGGATCTTGCAATTCGAGACTTTGGGAGTTATGAAGAAGTTTTTTTATGTGCTCTAAAAGTGGAGATGGAGTTTTTAGAATGGTCCCATGGCTATGGTGATAAGAAAAGAAAGATGGAGTTTCAAGCTGGTGGATCTAATGACAAAGGTGAGAAGAAAAATCAACGACCCACATGCCAAAAATGTGGGAAGTTGCACCATGGGAGCTGCCTCAAAGGGACAAGGAAATGTATCAAGTGTGGGAAAGAAGAACACCATGCTCAAGAGTGTCGAAAAGATACAAAAATAAAGGAGAATTTATCCAATGAAAGGAGAGAACCACTCATGGTTCAATGCTACAACTGTATGGAGCTAGGGCACTATGAAAACTAGTGCACTAAACTTCGAGTTCTCGAGGGCAATCAGCGTCAGCAGCCACCATAGCCAAAGGAACAAGGGAAGGCTTATTCCATCACTACTATAGAGGTAGAGCATAATAATGAAGTCATACAAGGTACACTTACTATTCACTCAAGAATGGAAAAAGTATTATTTGATTCTGGTTCTACGCATTCCTTTATATCTTGAAAGTTTGCTAGAACTATAGAATCGAAGCCCCGAAACCTTGAAGTAGAGATATCAGTAAAAACACCAAGTGGTGGAATCATTACAACCTAAGTGTTTGAATCCTCTCCTGTTGGCGCATGTGGGAAGATTCTTCCGGAAAATCTCGTAATACTCCCCTTGGTGGAATTCGACGCTATAATGGGAATGGATTGGCTCTCGTTATATAGAGAACATATCAAATTTTGGGAAAAGGAAATATATTTTCATATTCTGAACCATCCCATGCTCCTATACAAATGCAAGGAAGATCATGAATCTCCTTTGAAAAATCCTTCAATGGTGTGGGTGTTGATTCCCGATGAAGAATCATACCTCGCCTAAATGGTTGAGTCGAAGTAAAGTGACAACCTTGAAGAAATACCCATCATGAGGGAATACGACAATGTATTTCCCGAAGAGTTACCCGGAATTCCCCCAGATCATGAGATAAAGTTCTCAATTGAACTCATACCCGGATCTACTCCTATCTCGAAGTGTCCATATAGGATGGATCCTATCAAACTAGAGGAGTTAAATAAGCAGCTTCAAGAGCATCTGGAAAAAGGGTTCATATGCCCTAGTGCATCACCTTGGGGTGCATTGATGCTCTTTGTGAAGAAGAAGGATTGAACAATGCGGCTGCGTATCGATTATCGAGAACTCAACAAGATCACCATAAAGAACAAGTATCATCTCCCAAGGATTGATGACTTGTTCGACCAGTTAAGAGGAGCTCAATACTTCTCAAAGGTGGATCTTCGATCTGGATATCATCTGGTAAAGGTGAAGAAGGAAGATATTCAGAAAACTGCCTTCCGTACAAGGTAAGGGCACTATGAGTTTTTGGTGATGCCCTTTGGACTTACTAATGCCCCTGAAATCTTTATGTATTTGATGAATAGAGTCCTTAGACATTACCTCGACAAATTTGTGGTAGTGTTTATCGATGATATTATCATCTACTCCTAGATCAAGGAGGAACATAAAGAATATCTAAGACTTGTGTTGGAAACATTGAGAAAGGAGTTGTTGTATGCCAAGTTCAGAAAGTGTGACTTTTGGATGAAACAAGTCACATTCTTGGGACATGTGATCACAAGGGAGGGAATTTTTGTGGATCCTTCAAAAACAAAGGTGATCGAGTAATGGCCCAGGCCCTGTAGTGTCACAAAAATCCGTAGTTTTCTTGGATTAGCTGGGTAATACCGACGTTTTGTGAGAAACTTCTCACGATTGTCAATCCTGATAACTAAGTTAACAAGGAAAGGGGTAAAGTATGTCTAGAAAGAAGAATGTGAGGTAAGCTTCAAGGAGCTAAAGAGAAGGCTGATCACTGCACCTGTACTCACACTAGCGAAAAGTGGAGAAAGTTTTGTGATATACAGTGATGCTTCAAAGAAAGGCTTGGGTTGTGTACTCATGCAAAATGACAACGTGATAGCCTACTCCTCACGATAGTTGAATATCCATGAGCAGAACTACCCGACGCATGATCTAGAGTTGGAAGCCGTGATTTTTGCCTTGAAAATCTAGCGGAACTACCTTTATGGTGAGAAGTGTGACATATACACCGACCACAAGAGCCTAAAGTATATATTCACACAAAAGGAGCTCAACATGCATCAAAGGAGATGGTTAGATATAATCAAGGATTACGATTGCTCTATTCACTATCATCATGGAAAGGCGAACAAGGTAGTTGATGCTCTAAGCAGAAAATAACCTGCTACTCTATCCATGTTGCGGATTGAGAAAGACCCTATCTTCTTGGATATGCAAAGAATGGATTTGGAAATCATAAGGTTATGGAATACATCCTACCTTGACCAAATTATTTCACAAACATCCATCTAGGAGAAGATTAAGGAAGCACAAAGGGATGATGTGGAGATACAAAAGAGGGTGAATGCAGTAAAGGAAGGGAAGCTGTAAGAGTTCCATATCGACGATGATGGTGTGATTCAGTTTGGAACATGTCTTTGTGTGCCTTCATCACCCGAGATAAAGAAGGAGCTATTGAAAAATGCACATAGATCATTTTTCTCTATCCATCCGGGGAGTACCAAGATGTACCATGATCTCTGGGAACACTTCTGGTGGGATAACATGAAGAAGGAGATTGGGGAATATATATCAAGGTTCTTGGTAGGTCAGCAAGTTAAAGTTGAGTGAAAAAAGTACAAAGGTATGATGCAACCATTTCCTATATCCTTGTGGAAATGGGAAAATGTTACTATAGACTTTGTCATGGGTCTCCCGAATATTTCAAAGAGAAATAATGCGATATGGGTTGTGGTTGACTGACTCACCAAAACTACCCATTTTATCACTATTCGGGAATATCTCTCGCTTGAACAACTTGCAAGGATATATGTGAAGGAAGTGGTGAGACTGCACGGTGTTCCACTCTCAATTGTCTCTGTCTGTGATCCAAGGTTCACGTCTAAATTCTGGAGGAGCCTTCAACATGCTTTGAGTACTGAATTAAATTTCAGCACGACCTATCACCCCCAAACTGATGGCCAGTTTGAAAGGACTATTCAGACGCTTGAAGATATGCTAAGAGCCTACTCTCTTGAATTCAAAGGTGGTTGGGATCAGCATCTCCCATTGGTTGAGTTCTCATACAATAATAGCTTCCACTCGAGTATTCAGATGGCTCCATATGGAGCTCTATATGGAAAGTAATGTAGAACTCCAACATGTTGGGATGAAGTTGGAGAAAGAAAGCTACTTGGACCTGATCTTGTTCAAGAGATGACAGAGAAGGTTCAAGTCATCCAGAAACACATCAAAGCTGCTCAATGTCGGCAAAAGAGCTATGCTGACAACCATCGAAAGGACTTGGAGTTCGATGTTGGAGATAAAGTCTTCCTTCGAATATCTCCATGGAAGAGAGTCATGCGATTCGGGAAGAAAGGGAAGCTGAGCCCAAGGTATATTGGCCCCTTTGAGATCCTTGAAATCATAGGAATAGTGGCCTATCATCTTGAACTTCCACCAAATATGGCTCAAGTTCATGATGTGTTTCATGTATCACTACTGAGGAAGTACATACCAGACCCCTCAAATGTAATAAACTCATCGGTGGTGCAGTTAGAAGATGATCTCTCCTATGAGGAGTATCCAGTAAAGATTCTGGACCGGAGAGATAAGGTTATATGCAACAAGACAACCCATCTTTTCAAAGTGTTATAGAGGAACCATAAGTTTGAGGAAGCAACTTGGGAACCAGAAGAGGCAATGAAGGAGAAACACCCTCACCTGTTTGTGTAAAGTGAAATTTCGGGGGTAAAATTTTTTAAGGGGGGAAGAATGTAACGACCCAAAGTTTTTCAATGGAAATTTCCCTTATTTTAATTATTTAATAAAATCACACAACATAATGAAATACTAAGTTCTAAGTGACCTTTAAACATAAGTTTGTCACTTCTATGTTTTGAATTTCGAAAATCCGACATACACGGCTGTGTTCAAGATGATTTTTGGAGTCTTTTGAAACAAAAATATTTTTTGGTGAATAGTAACCTATCCTTATGAATAGTAACATACCTTTATGAATAGTAATATGACCCTTATGAATAGTAAATCATCCAACATAAGAGTAACCTCACCCATGAATAATTAAATAAAATTTAGACATCTTAGAAAGTGACAATTTGACCTTAGTAAACGTTTTGGTATTTTGTAAGTCATAAATAATTAATTTTAATTAATTAATTAATTTAAAAGAAAAATACTATTTTCTTAAAATTTCCTCATTAATTATCAAATCAATGTCTTATAGTTTTTAGATAATTTTATAATACCCTACGTAATTTTTGAAAGCACTATAAAATCAGTTTTAGTTTTTAAAAACTGTTTTTTAAGTAAATTGTGATTTTAATTAAATATTAAACTAAAATTATTTATAAAATTATTTTTGAAAAATAGACTTCATTTTTGGATTCTACACATCAAAAAATGGTGGGGGTAAATTTTGGGGATTTTTCTGAAATACTTGAATTTTTTATGAATAGTAGAATCTGATAATTCACAATAAATGCTAAATAATGGATTAATTGAGTCATCACTGATGTTTTGCTGATGTAAGACCACTTGGTTCGGGATCAAATGATAAAATTACTATTATTGGTCATGTAATAATCACTATTCCTTGCCAAGTGAAGGAATAATAAACTAATGAATTTTATATTAAGGAAACCCCTCTTCCCTCCACTATCAAATCCACCCTTCACACCCTCATTTCCTCACACCTCTCAAGCTCCAAGCCTTCTCTAAATTATGCCCAAACATCCTCCCTAGTCCCTCTCCCATGTTCAATAGCTTATGTTCTCATCAAAAGACCAAGACTAGCTTCCTTAAGGAGGATCTCAAGAGGAGGATTTAAGAGGTAATTTCTCTCCCTCTTCTCCTTTAATTTCCTTTCAAGTTCAAATTCATTTCTTGATCTCTCACCACCTATCTTCATCAAAATGGTATTTTAACTCCTTTATTATAAATATAATATAATTTTATGATTATAATGTGATATTATATCATCCAAACCCCTTTCCCTCTTCCTTTTATTTTATTAAAGAGAACGTTGTTCGTGAGGTGTTAATTTATCACCTTCAAGAATGAAATGATTTCTTCTTCCATTTCTACCTTCATATCTGGTCATGAAACCATTTTTATGGTTGAAAAAGAATATATTATATGTATTATTTCCTATCTAAAGTTATGGAAATAACTTATGGCCATATTACTAAGTGATAAGTTAAAACAAGTTCGTTGTGATCGAAAAACCGCCCAAATTAACCCAAATAATCATCATTTAATTCTTATCTAATGATTCATCCACATGGATATAATTTGATTCATTATAATATCATTAAAACTCATTTAATATCATTAATAACATGTAATATCATTTCTGTATTTTTACCCATGTTCTACCCAAACTTCAATTTAAGAATACAAGTGAACCACCCAAGAAAAACCATAAAAACGAACATCCCCGAACAATGTTTTTAAACTCTATAAGTCATCCAAAGGAACATAAAATGACATAATGAAACCAGAATGAACCATATTAATGTATAAAATGTTATTTAATTTCTAATTAATGAATATAATTCCATTATACAGGATATTAACGGGAAGGAAACATTCAGATACAAGGTAAGGGGAAATTTTCGAACCCAACTTTCATTTTTCAGGTTCTTCCTCTTTCACTCCATTTTTGATATGGTTACTCCTATAAACTCATTTGTTCATAATTTTATTTCATTTTCTGGGATATAAATGTTTTCCACTATTGTTTATTTCAAACAAAATTTTTTCCAAAAGAACTCTTCTTTTAAGAATACACCTTTTACTTCTCACTCAAAGTGGATGGTTCTTATATTAAGTATATTGTTCCCCATTTCTTTTGGGAATCCAAGGTTTATAAATTTATTCTTATGACATGAAACCCATTACTTAACATGGGTTATTTATGTTCATTATTGATATATTTTCTATGTGGAATGCATGATAATGATGATATTATGAGGTGACGGGTGCACCCAGAATTATATAGTGCAATATTAATGTTTCAAAGTGACCGGTGCGCCCAGAATTATACAGTGCTCCAATGCATTGGGTAAAGTGACGAATCTCATGATTAAATGTGAAATTATGTCTAAACAAGATTCTATCTTGGTTCACAAGTATTTTTGGTATCTAACCACTAAGACACGATGTTTCATTTTTATGCATTGCCACATTTCAAGTCTTATATTTATGCTTCCTCTCATGTTCATGATCTATTTCCCATGTTGTGGTTATGATCACCCCATGATATATTGTTCTTATTTATCCTCTTAATGGGATTCTAGCTCACCCCTTTTGATTTATATCCTTAGGTACTAAGGAGAGGACAAGTGCCAATAAGAAGCTAGAGAAGAAGAAATTAAATAAATGTTTATGCTTGATGTTGTAATTATTATGTATGGTCCTAGTTTTCCCAAGACACTAAACCTTTGGATCCTCTATGTCTAATGCTATTATGTTTTTTATCGTTAAAATTATGTAATATTAAAGTAAAAAAAATGTTGGGTCTCTATATTAACCCTTTTCTATTTATCCATGATGAATGTAGATCAATTCTACCAACATTTTTATTTAGGGATCGGATGTGCGTTGCAGGTATGGATTTCATCATTCTAGAAATAAGAATCTGATGTTTCCTTTTTCCTCTTCATTCCTTAATTATATGCAAATAGATCATGGTTAAAATGAACAATTACTAAGGTTCATTCCTCATGTGATTGTTTTATGGTTTTCTCTCTCTATTTGTTGTGTGTTCATCATTGACATTCGATTTGGATGGTGGTTTGACAAATACCCAATAGACTTTCATTGCACAATCGATCTTTGGTGTAATGGATTTTTACCATGGGTTTGGGATAGAGACTCAATGAAACGATTGGGGTGTAAAATGACATAAATGAATCCATGACCGGTTTGAATATCCCGATGTATAGATTTAGTTTCTTGATATGATAATGTGGGGATGACGCTTCCTTGATCATATTGAATGGCTAGAATCTGGCCATCAATTGATGTAAGGCTCATCCATCTATAGATTCGGGATCTACAATGATATTGGTGATGGATCTAGTGGTAGTGGTGGAATGGGAGAATGTGTAGAAGTAATTGAGTTTTTGTGTGAAAAATATGACTATAAGGTGTGTTGTACAAAGAACACATGTCATGTAGGAGACCTGGATATGGAGGATAGAGTTTTGAAAATGATAATGATCACATGCCATGTCACAAGTGTCACATGTCGTGTAGCCTAAGGCTGATGTCTCAACATGTACCCCTAGGGTGCATAGCTATGTACATGCCTAGGAACACGGGTTGGTACATGGGAATGTCCATGTACATGACAATGTACATGGGAACGAACAGGGGTACACGAGCATGGGTTGGTGACGTGGGGAATGAAACTACCTGGTATGTCATTTATGGGATACATAATGTACCCATAGTACATGCCATGTAATTTTTAAATGGAAATGTCAGGTCCTTTCTCTCTTTAGTATAGATGAGATTTAGTTGGGTGAATTCCCATTTAATAGCGGTTGGTTTCATTTTCTCTCTCTCAAACTAGTGTGGGTAATTTCCCTTATTATTGAGTGAGTTTAGTATTAGTCCTTCCCCAAGAGGGTTTAGTATGACATCTAGTCCCATGTATTGGTCTTCATAACCCTCATTTGATTAATGATGGCACCCCTCAGAGAGTCTTGGAGCGTCCCTCATTCCATTTTTATTCCCTAGGTAGGGTTGTTGAAATTTTCATGACCAACACTACACAGGCGGCGATCCCATATCTAGAAAGATAAATCTAGTAGGGTAAAATGTCTCCCATGAGCCTTGGGCATCATCCCCTATATGTGTATCTATATCTATTATTTCTGTTGAGGTATTCTGATTGATTGTGTATCTTAGATGAGTCCTCTCAGTTTCCTTTATGCTTCTCCATGGCTAGAACTAATAAACATGACCTCTCAAATGATGGCCATTAGTATAGTGAGGTCATAGGAGCATGAACCCTCAATATATTTTCATTATTGATAGCATGGATCGTGGAGTGAGTTCTCCTAGATGAGTGTTCCCTTGAAGCCTATAGTAGAAGCGTAGTATGGCTTTGTGGTTGGGACTATAACCTGAACATAGTGTCTATTATGAGTATATATGGGTTATTATTGTTTATTGTTGTGCATCATATCTTAATTAACATAGCAATATAGTTATGAGCTGACTGCTCTTGATGATTTATGTGTGGTGATTTCAGGGTGTCCTACTGGGTATTTTTATAATCACCCCTTCATGGGTTCTGTCCACACATGTCATGTATTATGTAGAAGAAATACCTTTTACAGAGTCCTTGGTATACTAAGAGCTGGTGAAGCATAGTTTGGGCTATAAAGACTGAGGTGTATATTGATGTTTCATTTGATAGAAGACCCATACTTTTGAGCAGTTTGAACTCTTTTTTAGTTTTTGGTGGTCTTTTATTTAGCCCATATTATTTCTTTCCAGTACTTATTTCATACTCTGATGTGGGATAGATGTTGTTCATCCATTTATAGTATCATCTATTTTTACTTTATTAGCATTGTATGGGCTTGGAGAAGTGTGTATGTGTATAGATACTTTAGGATGCCTCCCATATATGTGATAAGCCTAATTGGTACTGGTTACCTGCCTCTGACCTATTAGAGGTTGGATTGGGGTAGTCACACTTAGCTCATTGCTGACTAGATGGTCCCCGGTGGGTCGGGTCATGACATAGAGGTATCAGAATAGTTTCATCCTATGACTAGAGTATAATTTTTTTTTCTAGCTTTGTAGTTTGTTTTGGGATTCATGTAAACAATGTTAAAGTGTTTTAAGTTTGAATTTTAGGATAGGATGTCTAGTGTTTGTGTGGTGGTCAACATATCCATTCACCAAGACTATAATAATATTATCTTTTAATCGATACATGTAAAAACTGGTTATAGGGAAAACATTGGTGCATGCATCACATAGGAATGAGTTTTTTTTACATGTCCTTCTTGAGTTATCTCCCTAGATATACTCTTTAACCATGGTATATCTTGATAATTTTCAATATGCCTCTGTGATGACATCCATCCAGGATTCTGAAATAGTGTCATAATGATGACCAATTGAGAGATGAGGCCTTTTTTTAGAGACTCTTTTCTGACGTGTTTCCTCTAGGAATGCACATGTGGGTGCTACCACCTTTGGAGTGGTGATTATCCTTTCATTATTTGTTGGATGATAGATGACATGTTGAATAACCTATGGCTATGGTAGTTTAGGATGATGATGTGTGTAGGATTAGTATGTTATGTGGGTTCCAACCATAAGGAATACTTAGATTACATGGAGATCCATAACCTTAGGTAGCGGAGGATTGGATCTAGAAGGTGGTTTGGGTTTTCTAGATTTTGTAAACCTGGACCCATGAAATGGATGTGCTGGTGACCAGTCTTCTTCCTCAGATGAATTTAGTATTGGAAATACCTAAAGATGATGCACTAGGGTTGAGTGCACTTCTAAAATTCTCTAGATATAGATCGACTGGGATCCATGGTGAGAAATATCCCATTCTCAAGTGGTAGATTACTAGCATGAGCTTGGGGTGTGAATGTCTTGCTCAGATAGGAACCCCACTTGATGGTGGTCCTAGTGATGAGACTACTCTAGGGAGATGCTGGGTATTGGTGGATCCCTACATTGGTGATATTTTGACATAATTTTGGACACACAATTAAGGGGGGAAATTCCCCAATCGAGATGTGTTCTTGTGATGCAATCCAAAACCATGTGGCAAGTCAGTACCTCCCAAAGTGGAAAGGTTCAAAATTCCCTAGCCACTGATGGATAAAGGTGTAACAATTTCTTGAGTTGGACTTGATACCTAGACCACAATGAGGGGTGATCCTTAATTTCAAATTGGAATGGTCATGATATAGTGACCCTTATGTATGAACCTCTAGACACACCCATGAAGATATGTGAGTTGACCATTGATGACTAGCCCAGGTAAGTCTAATTGGAACCAATAAGATACCTGAGATCCAATGGAATCATTTACCAGACCAAAGAGCATGTGATCCTTCCCATTTTTATATTTTTGGCCTATGTGTGTAAATCATAGGTAGTTTAGAGATGAGTTAGGTGAGCTGATTGGCCTAGAGTTACCTTGGACATGGAGATAAGCCTTGATCCATCTCTCAAAACTAATATTAGTGAGGCTTACCCATGAGGCCTATGTGGTCATGATGTAACAATTACCTTACTGAGGGGTATGTTGTCTACCAAGAGATGGATTATAACCCAAGTGACTTATGATGGTATTATGGACCCATGTAGGGTGTCTCCATCTATGTGTTGACCTAGGGGATCATGGTAGGCACCCCGATGATAGACCAAACCTAAGTGGGTGTGGGGGGATATAGATAGTGATAACAGTTCTATGGAAGGTCTATTTTACTATCAGTTTGGGGTTTTCATGGATTTGGAGTCAAATTATACTATTTACAAAATTATGATTTATGTCCCTTGATTAATGAGGATATTATTTAGGGATTCAATAGATTTAGAGCCCTAATTATAAATTTAGAGTTTCCATAGACTTGGAGCTCAGTTTAAGAGCATCCATGGACTCAGATATTAGTGTTTGAGCTACCATGGATTTAGAGCTCAGATGTTGGGATACCATGGTATGGGTCCCCATATTCATTAGAATACAGGTATGGCTACCAGGGATTTGGATCCTACATTTTACTTGGTTGAAACAATCATTGTGACAAGCTTAGAGACACCCCAAAACTAGCCAAATAAAGTGTGGTTTATAACAGCCCCATACCCGCACTCCTGGATCCAGTGCAGAAAACATAAACTTTACATTTTCGGCTTTTATACCGATGAAGGTGACCCAATTTTCACCATATAAAACATGAAATATAAAAAGGTAAATATTATATCACCTATATTCTCAAGGACCTATTAGGTTTAGAGTTTTAGATAATTAGGACAAGTTTTTACATAAATAATACCTAAGTATTCAAGAGAGTGTCTTTCCCACAATACCCATCTTTTCATCTTCCATATTAGGTCATCAAAATCATCCATATGAAACCCTTATAGACATTATTCATTGAAAATAATTCTTAATAACTTGGGAAAAAGGAAACATAATAAATATGATCTCAAATGCTCAATAAAGGTAAACATAAGAATTAACAATTAAATGTCATCAGTGTTTATAAGAGGAGAATAAGGGTATGATGAAATAATAAAAGTGCATGAGCATAGAATAAGGATATTCATACCCATAAATAACTATATAATTAAACATGAACACATGGAATAAGTATTTAACAAAGTAAAGAGTTATCATAATCAATAATCACGAGCCATGTGATATCAATCTTGATCAAAGGAAACATTTATAATCCATAGCAGGCATAACAAAAATGTGTTGGTATCTTGGGATATCATCTTCATAGAACACTTAAATAACCCTTATAGAACCCTTAAAAATGGAATAAATTGAATTTCCAAGGATCAAATAACAACTAATAAGGTGGGTGGGGGGGTTAAATCAGTTATTCACTTTTTATAAGTTCCAAAACATTAAGAAACTTAACCCCTGAAACCTGTTAATATTTATTTTCTTATATACTTTTAGAAAGTACTCATGTAATAAAGAAAAGTATAGAATGTAAATAACACAAGATTTACAAGGTTTTTCCTAAGTGTGAGATCCTATGTACTTTCTATAGCCACTTCTATGGGTCTATGGAAATACACTAATATGATGAAGTGAATACAACTTGTTCCAACTCCTGTTAGACACCTTATATCTCCTAATTGGAAATATTATACTGACCCCATAAATTTAAAATGTTTGATTCTAAAATAATTAAGAAAAACAAAAGAATAAAAACTTTGCTGAATCAGATCTGTAAATGCTCAGTCCAAATTTGGCTGAGTCTAATCTTATCAGTACGATAAAGATGGTTCCGATTTTCCTCTTCTCAAATAATAAAAGGAAACTTCTTCAATATAATGGGAAATTTTCACTTTGAATTATCTAGTGCTCCACATTTTTTGAGAGTGTAAAAGTTTCAAATAGAAAAATTACCTGAGAAAATATTTATAGGAAACTCGGAAAACAAATGTAGGAAACTTGAAAAACTTTCCCGCTTCCTCTAATCTCAAAAACACCAAAAATATATCACATTAAAACTTCAACTTTGACTATATCAAACCTCCTTAAATTTATTTGATATTTATGCAAGATTTAAGTTTAAGTTTGACTTCTTAAAATCTTAAAATCTTTATTAGTATGATAATACTGAATCTTGGTTCTGATTTTTTCAAAAACATTCTCATAGATGTGGTTCAGTTTTTCTTAGAAACATGCTCAGTAATGTGGTTCAAATTTTCTTAGAAACATGCTCATAAATGTGGTTCAGATATTCTCATAAACATGAATAGAAATGTGGTAATGATTTTCTCAGAAACATGATCAGAAAAGTGGTTCTGATTTCTTCAAAAAATAGGTTCAGATTTGATCAGAAAATAGGTTCTGATTTTCTTAGAAAATAGGTTATGGATTTTCCCAGAAACATACTCAAAAAAGTGATTCTAATTTATTCCAAAAACAAGTTCCTATTTGATTAGAAAATAGGTTCCAATTTTCTCAGAAAATAGGTTCCAATTTTTCTCAGAAACATTCTCAGAAAAGTGATTCTGATTTATTCAGAAAATAGGTTTTAATTTTCTTAGAAAATAGGTTTTTATTTTTCGCAAAAACATGCTAAGAAAATTTATTCCAATTTATTCAAAAAATTGGTTCCGATTTGATAAAAAAAAGCCTCTTATTTTCTCAAAAAATAGGTTCTGTTTTTTCTTAGAATATTGCTCAGAAAAGTGATTATATTTTATTCAAACCACTCCATTAATTCTTCAAAATATTTTATCATGAAATTTTTCATGATTTATGTGAACTTCTTGATCAGAAAAGCATCATCTAATTTTTTTTAGAAAGTTGAAAAACTTTCTAACTTTTAACTTTTCAATCTTCATCAACATCCTCTTTCAAAAATCTTCAGAAACAAAAAGACTTCTTCATTCAGAAACTTTTTTCTTGAGAAACTTATTTATTTCTAAATCAGTGACTTCATTCTTCTTAGATAAAAAAAATTCTTATACAAAAGAAATTTTAGTTGTCAACAAATAAAAAATATTTGTTTAAACAATTTATCACCAAGGTACTTCAATATCCCCCTTCAGATTTGTTGACAACCCTCATTAACAATTTTTACTACTCTTATATTTTTTCATAACTCATATTTTGCAATAAAATCATGTTTTTTAACATTTATCAAAACAAATAATTTCTCAATAGAGAGCTTCCTGAAACCACACTACTGGATAAAGTAATGTTTTTGAAGGAATTTCATCCCTCTATGGAAGGAAAATTTTACGGCCATGTAAAGATAACTCCCACTAACTTTTCTTCTACTCTCAATCTTATATTTTCCTTTCTCAATTTTATTTTTATCTCCCCCATTATATGATAACCACAACTTTATATTCAAAAAAATGAAGATAATTAAAACTTCTTTCAAAGTAAAAGTTGTTACTTTCTCTCCCCCTTTGCCAATATAATCCAAAGCACGGTTGGGGTTCTTTCTTATGAGATTTAAGAAGACTTGGAAGGAGGCTAAACATGAAGATTCAACCTCAATTCAACAAATCTTTCCTTCAATATTGATTTTGTAAAGATATCAGCAATATCATAATTTATTGAAATGTATTCTAGTAAAACATCTCCAGAAAAAGATTTCTCTTTTATAAAGTGAAACTTTATATCAACGTGTTTTGATCTTGAATTTTTTACATGATTCTTAGAAATATAAATTACACTCTGATTATCACAAAGTATCTTCAATTGTTTATAAAATTTTACTTTTAAATCTTACAACTGAACTTTTATCCACAAAATTTGAGTACAAGCCTGAGTGGCTGCAATATATCCAGATTTAGCTGTGCTCAAAGTTTCTAAACTGTGTTTGTTACTATGACAACCAACATAACATTCACTTAGAAAAAATTCCCCTCCTGCGGTTGAATTTCTATAATTACAATTTCTAGACCAATCAGTATCAGTATATCCAAGAAACTTCATCTCAATATTTATTTTGTATAACAACCCATGTAAATTTGTTCCATTGACATATCTCAAAATCATCTTTGCATCCATCATATGTGTTGGGAAAAAATCCCTCAAGGTATCATTGAAGCATTTTTGAGGTGATTGTGTTTGTTGACAAAGTGGACATCTGAGTAGTGATTGTTGACAAAGCAAAACAATGACATACAAATTTTTTTGTCAAAGAGGATTTCATGGTGGAATGTCAAGTTCAAGATCTGAGGTCAACGATCCATGTTTGATTCAAGAACGTTGATAAAAGGAATGGATGATCTGGAGGCGGTACAAAAGAACAGATACAAAAGTGTTTTTGGAAAAAGGACTTGCGCGGTGAGGACTTGGAGAACAGGAAACTTGCGCACCATATGTTTTTCAAGATCAGAAGATAAAAATATGGCAAAGGAAGTAGGTTCACGCAAGTTTGGGAGTTGGTCGCGCAAGTGTCCAAAAGGACAGAAGACTTGCGCGCCGAAACTGGGTCGCGCAGGTGACTTGCACGCTGTCGCGCAGGGTGGTCAGATTGCCTATAAATACCGGACCACCCCTCCTCATTCTTTAACGGAGTTCAACACTTTGAGAAATAAGAGCTCCCGTCACGCAGGTGTGGTGGTCGCGCAAGTGGTGAGTGTGGGTCGCGCAGGTGAATTTGTGCGCCAGAAGTTGAAGTTGTGCGCCGGTGTTAGAAGTTGCGCGCCGGTTGGTAGTTGCGCGCCAATATTGGTTTGGGCGTAAAAGGAAGAGAGTCGCGCAAGTTTGGAGTTGAGGAATCTTGAGTCGCGCAAGTGTCTGAGGAGGACTTGCACGCCCGTTGTGACTTGCGCGCCAATACTTGCGTGCCGAGATTGACTTGCACGCCAAGTAAGGTTTTGTTCCAGCGGTGCTTCTCGGACTGCGTGGAAGCTGGTACATTGCCCGATACCTTCGGTGCAAAGAGATATTCATCTATGGGTGAAAGTTGTACTTCAACAGAGCATCTACACACAGAGGAAGATGCATTCATTCATGAAAATGAAGAGACCTACAGGTCTATAAACTGTGAGTGGATTCCTTCCAAGAGCAGTGAGCTTAGGAAGAGGAAGAAGGTGATCCTCTCCACCGGCAGTGAGCTAGAGAGAGAGAGAGAGAGAAACAGGGAGTGACCCTTGGGAAAGCAGTGAGCTGACCCTAAACTTGTAAAGGCAGTGAGCCTGGGCTTATAAGTGATCTAGCCCGAACCTTGTAATCCACAGCTAGTGAAGATTAGTGGAATTTGGTACGACCGGCAACTTGTCGGCGTATGCTCCTTGGACGTAGTCCTTTGCGGTGAACCAAGTAAAATTGCTGTGTCCTGTGCATACTTCGCTTTCTATTTACTTTGTGCAACAGGAAAAAGAGAGAAGAGAGTTTTGCTCAACAGCGAAACAAGATCTTAACATGCATTAATTTTAAATTAGTCATACCCTGATTCACCCCCCCCCATCTCAGGGTATTCAGCCTTGTGGACCTAACAATATGTGATTCTTTCAGATTACTTTGATACCTGGAACATAAAGTCATAGCATAAACAATATCAGGCCTTGAAGTTGTAAGGTAAATAATTCTTCCTATCAACTTTTGAAATTCTTTCTGATTCAAACTTATTCCAAATTCATCTTTACTCAACTTTGTGCTCACTAAAATAAGAGTTGAAACTTATTTGGATTCAACCATCCCAATATTCTTTAACAATTCCATGGCATACTTTTCTCGAGATAAGAAAATATATATATATATATATATATTTGAACTTGTAAGACAAAGAAGAAAGTTAATTCTCCCAATATTTACATTTCAAAATTCTACTTCATTTCTTTAGAAAACTCTTCACAACCATTTTATTCATCCTCAAAAAAATTATATCTTCCACATAAACAATTACAATTAAATTTACATAGTCAACATATTTCACATACAAGTTGCTATAAAATTTTACTTTAGAAAATTTTATCATTATAAAACAATTGTCAAGCTTTGAATACCAAACATGTGGAGATTCTTTCAGCCCATACAAATCTTTCTTCAATTTACAAAATTTGTTTTAATCCTCATCTATTAGAAACCCACAAGTTTTTTCAATGTAAACTTCTTCATCAATCTCACCATTTAAGAAAGATGACTTTATATACATCTGATAAACTATGTAATTTCAATGAGTAGCTACTGCAAGAAACATTCCAATAGTTTCTAGCCTTACAACAGGGGAAAATTTTTCATTAAAATTCACACCCTCCATTTGTGCATTTCCTTTACAAACTAGTCACGCTTGGTTTATGAAAAATTCTCCATACTCATTCAATTTGTTTCTATAAACCCACCTGGTTTTGATAACATGTTTATTTTATATCCTTGGAAAAATTTATCATGTTTCATTCTTCTCAATATGATCCAACACTTCATTCATAGCGTATACCCATTATTTATATTGAATAGCCTATAAAACTGATTCTGGTTCAACTTTTGATATAAGTGAAGTATGATTTTCTAATCTCAACTTCCTTTTGGTCTGAACTGGAGCCTTCTGATTCCCAATAATGTTTTCAGATTCAACATGTTTTCATAAGTTAGGAAATTTCAAAGTTTCTTTATCAGTTAGAATTTCCCCATCACATGATTCTTCAGAATCTTGACAAGAATTTTTTTAATTACTTTCACTATTGTGGGAAATCTTCAATTTACCCTCCGCAACATTCTAAACAATATTTTCTAAAGAACTTTGATTTTAAATTACCTTCATATCATATGATTCTACCAACTTTTGTAAACATTTGTTCCAACATTTGTAACTTCTCCCATTTGGTGAATAGCCTATGAAAGTTCCTTATCTTTCTCATAAAACATTCCCAAATATGGATTTTTAACCTTGATAAAACAAGAAATTCCAAAAAAATTGAATTATTTAAATGAATTTTTTTTATACCACATTTCATAGAGTCAGGATGGTTTTTGGTCTCAACAAGAATCTATTTTGAACATGTATAATAGTACTAATATATTCTCTCCAAAAGAATTTTGAAAGTTTGTATTCTACTAACATAATTCTTCCCATTTCCACCAAGAATCTATTCTTCCTTTCTGCTAATACATTTTTTTATGGAGTATATGGAGCACTATATTGATGTTTTATACCATGATTTCTCAGATAATTTTAAAAATAATTGTTTTTGAGTTCAGTACCATTATCTATTCTCATCTTTTTTATAGAAACCCCCAATTCTTTCTCAACATATTTTCTGAAAAATTTCAAAATTTTAATAGCCTCTGACTTATACTTCATGAACATGATGTTTGTCATCCGAGTGAAATCATCAATAAAAGTGATAAAGTAAAAATCCCCTTTTTTTGATTGATGTCTCTTTATCCCACACAGATCAGAACAAAGAATCTCAAGTGGTTTTCTAGATTGAATTTCATCTCTTTTATGACTTTTGTTAGTCATCTTTCCATTCTGAAAAGTAATAAAAACATCTCCTGCTCTTCTTTTTATCTTTGGAAAATTACAAATGACATCAAATTTAGAAAGTTTGTTCATAATTTCCTGACCAAGGTTCCCAAGTCTTCGATGCCACAATTTGTTTTGATCTTCCACACTCAAGTAACATGAGTTATTGAGTTCTCCAATTTAGAAGAGATTCCCACTGATTATTTCTCATTTTGTAATAACTTTTCCATATTTCAAACATTTGATGATACAATAATTCTTTCTAAAGATTACTTCTTTTCCATCATCACAAAGTTTAATTACACTAAGTAAGTTATATTTTAACCCATAAACAAGTAGAAATTCCTTGGATTTTAACTTTTTATCTTCAATCTCTTCCATTCTAATTCCTCTGATTTTTAAGAAACTATCATTACCAAAAGTAACTGCTCCCCCCATCACGACTTTAAACATGCTTCAAATTTTTTATATCACCAGTCATATGTAAAGAAAAACAACTATCAAGTATCCATGGTTTGATTCTTTTTCTTTCTTTCAAAGCTATCACAAAAACAAAATATCTTTTATCAAATTTCTTCTTTTCAGTTCCATTTTCATTTCTGTCATAAGGAATTTGTTCCAGAAAGAGTTTTACACAACTTTCATCAAGATGACTAGACTGATCACATATTCCATAAACTTCTTCCAGGCATTCAAATTGATTCTTTATTGGAATGTTTCTAACATCTTGAGAATTCACCTTTCCTATTATCTATGAGATAAGAGAGTTTCACATTCTTATTTCACTACTTCTTCCAATTTTTTCAAACCTTCTTTCAGGTAGAGATATATTGTTCCAAAAATTAAAAGCTATGTGCCCTTGGATTCCATGGCACCAAAAATAGCCTTCAAATATTGATTTTCTATTTAAGAAATATCTTTATCTATAGAAACTTTGTTGAGATTGGTAAGTTATTTCAGATATAACTTACTCAGGATGTGGACTATATTTTCTTTTGAGTGATTTTTCAAATTCTGTAGAGTTGATTGGTTTATCACATCCTTTCTCCACCCAAGATTTCCCAATACTTTTTCCAAAACATAAAATGTGAGAAGAATCAGATGAAATGTTATTTTTGGTAAGAGAATATTTCACCTGATTCTTATAATGAGCCTTCTCATCAAATTTAAAGGTCTCAGCTTTTACTTCTATGGATTTGTTAAAGTTTTCATTTATCTTCCTCAGGGTATTTTAGAACTCAAGAGTTTTTTATTGAAACTTGTTAACCTATTCTTACTTAGCTTCCATATTCTTGTTGATATCTTCAATTACCTTTCCCTATTCATCATTTCTAAGTTTTTAGCTTAAAATCTCCTGAATGTATTCATCCTCCTACTTGATGTCATATTTGCTTCCATCAGAAACTTCTTCACAATATTTCTTCATTACTCTAATTTCTTTATTGATAGATTTTTTTTGCTTAAGAAAAGCAATAAGTTTTGTTCAGAGCTGATACTCTCTATAAGATTCTTCACCACCTTCTTCAGTCATTAAGGAGTCTTTTGTTTTATTAACTTTTTCAGTGAAGGTTTTGAATTTTTCTAAACATTCATCTTTAGAAGAATCGACATCACTTGATTCTGATTCAACCTTCTTACTCAACATACTTATTTTCTTTTCGGAAAAGTTCTTCTTGATTTTTTTTGAAGAATTCTCCTCTTTATCATTTTTGTTTCACTTCTTCCATAAAGGTTTTTCATCAGAATCATCTAGATATTCTCCATCTTTCTTATTGGGGAAATTCATAGAAAAGTGATTGATTCCACCACACTCAAAACATTTGAGGGGAAGTTTTCCTCCATACTTACCTCTTCCTCTTTGAGAGTTCTTGGATATGAGTGGCATGATTTTATCATTCAACTCTTCATCTTCCTTATCATTGGACTCACAAGGACTGGCTTCATCAACTTCATGGATTTTCATCTTTCTCATGGATTTAAAATTCATTTCATCTTTAATTTTCTTCTTAAATATTAGAGGTTTTCTCATTTCATAATAAACAAAAAAGTTATTTAATTCATCAAGAGATAAATCATCGTTATCTTATAAAGTAGAAATTTTAGAATCAAACCTATCTGGAAAGTTTCTCATAAGTTTCTTCAAAATTTTATAATATTTCAAGACATCTAGGAATCCTATGATGTTGAAAACAATTTCATTTACCCTTTTGAAGTATTTATCAATTGTTTATTTATCCATCATTCTGATGTCTTCATACTTACTAATCCATATTTGTAGCTCAGCTTCCTTGACTTTAGTATTCCCTTTGAAAACACTTTCCAGCTTATCCCACATACTTTTTGAAATTTTGATACCCATCACCTTCTAATAAACATTCTCTAATAAGGACATAAGGACTGAATTTCTTAACTTTCCATAAAATTCTAGGTTTCTCTTATCATCAAACGTCACATGAGCATCTTTCTCAACAGGCAGAAAACCAATTGTAGTAGCATCAACAACTTCAAGGCCAAGAGATAGAAGATAAAGAGTCATCATATTTTTCCATCCATAATAATTCTTTCAATCGAATATATGAATTACTCTACTATTGACTGAATTGTTATTATCCATGACAAATATTCATTAATGGAACCTCCCTTTGATACCAATTGAAGTTCCAAGGATTGAATAACAATTGAGAAGGGGGGTTGAATGAGTTGTTCACTTTTTATAAGTTTCAAAACTTTAAGAAACTTAACCCCAGTAACCTATTAAGATTTATTTCCTTATCTACTTTTATTAAGTAATCATTCAAGAAAGAAATAAAGCACATAAGATTTACAAGGTTTGAACTTAGTGAAAGAACCTACGTCCATTCCATATCCACTCCCATGGGTCTATGGAAATCCACTAATATGAATAAGTGAATACAAATTATGCCAAATCCCATTATACACCTTCTATCTACTAATTGGAAATATTATACTGACTCTCATAATTTTACAATGTTTTCTTATAAAACAATTGAGCCAAAAAAAAGAACAAAAAATCTATTGAATCTTCTCCACAAATGCTCAGTCCAAATTTTCATGAGTCTGGTCTTCTCAGTATGGTAAAGATGGTTCCAATTTTTCTCTACTCAAACACTCAAAAAAAATTCTTCAATCTGGTGGAAAATTTTCACTTTGAATTACCCATAACTTTTCATTTTCCGCATTTGTGAAAGTTACAAATAGATAAATTATCTGAAAAAATATTTATAGGCAACTTGGAAAACAAAGGCATAAAACTTGAAAAACTTTCCTGCATCCTCAAATCTAAAAAACACTAAAAATATCTCGCATAAAAAACATCAAATTTGACTTCCTCAAACCTCCTTACAGTTTTATGAGATTTACACAAGATTTAAGTTCAGGTTTGAATTATTTAACTCTTCAAATATTTCTCAGTATTATATTGTTGAATATTGGTTCTAATTTTTTTTCAGAAACATGCTTAGAGATTTGGTTTATATTTTCTCAGAAATATGCTCATAAATGTGGTCCATATTTTCTCCGAAACATTCTCAAAAATTTGGTTTAGATATTCTTAGAAACATTCTTAGAAATGTGGTTCATATTTTCTCAAAAACATGCTCAGAAAAGTGGTTCCGATTTCTTTAGAAAATAGGTTTTGATTTGATCAGAAAATAGGTTCCGATTTAGTTAGGAAACTGGTTTGGATTTTTTACAAAAACATGATCAGAAAAGTTATTCCAATTTCTTTAGAAAATAGGTTTTGATTTGATCCGAAAACTGGTTCCAATTTTCTCAAAAAACAAGTTCCGATTTTTCTCAGAAACATGCTCAGAAAAGCAATTCTGCTTTCTTTACAAAATAGGTTTCGATTATCTTAAAAAACGAGTTCTGATTTTTCCCAGAAATATGCTAAAAAATGTGATTCTAATTTATTCATAAAATGGGTTCTGATTTTCTCAGAAAACAAGTTCCGATTTTCTCAGAAAACAGGTTCTGTTTTTTCTCAGAAACATACTCAAAAAAGTGATTCTATTTTCTTTAAACCTATCCATCAATTATTTAAAACATTTTATCATGAAAGTTTCCATGATTTATGTGAACTTCTTTGTCATCAAAGCATCTTCAGATATTTTTTATATAGTTGAAAAACTTTCTAACTTATAACTTCTCAATATTCATCAACATCCCATTTCAAAACTCCTCATCAACAAAATTACTTATTCATTCAACAACTTCTATCTTGAGAAAATTCTTTCTTTCTAACTCAGTAGATTCATTCTCCCTAAATAACAAAAACATTCTTATACAAAATAAAGGTTAGTTTTCAACAAATAAAAAAAACTTTTTAAAAACAATTTATCACAATGGTACTTAATAAACTTATAGTCAATTTCTATACCTAATGAATTGGAGTTCCATCTGAATGTACCCATAATATAACTATATCGGGCTCACTCGGTGCAATCTAGGTGCACCCATTGTATAACAATCTCAATGAACCATAAATAAAGTAAATAGATATTACATTTAATCATAGAACTCATAAAAAAGTAATTATTCCTTTCATAACATGATTAACCCATGGAAAAAATGTGTTATATTAAAATATCTTAGAAACATTATTAACTCGTGGAAAATAAATGAGTTCTATAGGAATCTCTTTGAAACATGATTAACCCATGGAAGAGAATTGGGTTTCAAAAAAATATCTTTGAAAAATTAATAATTCATATAGAGAAATAATTAAGATGGTATCATTAAAAAATATCCTCATTGGATCATAAATGACATCAATATTTGTTGATGTTGATGAATACCATTAAAATATCATTAAAACATTTTTGAGGAAAATACCCATTTTACTTTGAAAATCACTTTTAAAAAAATACTTTAAAAATACTTCAAGAAAACATTTTTGGAAACATATAAATGAAACTTCAAGGAAATTAATGTACATTATGGTGGGAAGATCTATTTACGTTATAAGTGTTAAAAATTAACGTTCTTTTCAAAACATTTTGAAAAAGGGAGTCAAAAGTGACCCGTTTGAAAAACATTAAGAAATTTTCTTTTAAAACCTTTTAAAAGAAAGTAAAAGATCAGGTAAAATGGATTTAGAAAATTATTTATTTTTATAAAATAACATTTTTGAAAATATTTTTTAAAACTTGTATATGGAATAGGAAGATACCCGTTCTAAGAGAAAATACAAGATTATTATTAGTTACAAATGACTTTCTTGATATTTCTTCAATAAATAAGGGAGGAAGTGAAAATTAAACATGTGAACCACATTCGTAACTAGAGGAGAATAAAATATATGTGGTTTTATAAAATAATATCACATTATTTCCTCTAAAATAACTTTGAACATGAACAATCCTGAACGAAAGGATATTGTAACATACAATATTTTCCGCTTTAGTAACTCGTAATCCCCATGAAAAAATAACATTAAATGATAATTAAATATCATGAACATAATTAGTTTCATGATATAACATGTCAAAGTTCATTATATATACCTCACAATTGAATATAGTCCAATATCATAAACGTATGTCTCAAAGAAAGATATTTTGAGGAGAATTACCATTACAAAAATCATACCATTGAATTTGAGAGTTAACGAAAGAATTGATTATGTGTAAAAAATATAAATCCACATAAAAAATTTAAAATAAAATATAATATATTCAAAATTTATTACACACATAATCATATTATATCAACAATAATGAAGAAGTAATATAACCCAATGAAAATAAATTGAGATATAAAATTCTTTAACATTTGGTAACTTTCAAGAAAAATACCCTTGGATGAATTAATTCAAATTGAAACTTACAATTCCATAATTTATGAAGGATTCATGATATTACAAGTAAAATGGGAAGTATATTTGCCAAAAAATATATATAATTGGTGAATATAGCACATGTCTCGCAGAAATAAAAAGTGAGACGAGAGAACCCTTACCTCCGATACGATTTTCTTCATACATATTAGAAACTCCTATATAATAAATTATATTAATTATTTGATTTCTTAAGAAACTTTTACAAGTTTAATACCTTATAGTTAAATTTTTTATTTAATTTATTTGTAATTAAAAATTTAAATACTTAATCAGTTAAGTCTACATCGGGTGTTCTGAGGACTTTTGATTCATTATTTCAAAACGGCTTCGGTGTGTTGACCAGAGTCAAAGATTTGATTTTTTAATGATATATAGAATAATAATAATTAAAATTTTATCATATTTATACATAAATTATAACTTTAAAACCAATCATGAAATATATTTAGGAAAAATGAACTATGTTACGATCATGGAGATGTTAGGTCGTACGTACGCATAACTAATGTTTCAATTTTTCAATGATTATTATAGAAATAAAGTAAGTAATATTTTCTCCTTAAATAATGATAATAATATAATAAATACTATATTATTTCATTAAATATACTTATATATATCATCCAAATGTTTTGGTAATGAAAAAAATAACCACATCGCTTTGTGGAGGAGGTAGTCCACGTGTAAACACAAATGATGTTATCATTTTACTGTGTAAGAGATAAATTTAAAAATTATTTATAATAAGTATATATATGTTATTAATTTCATAATTATTTAATTTATATCAAAAATATTCATTAAATTTATTTTTATTACCTTCCATGTAAAGCATTCGTAAAAAACAGATCATTTCGCTTCGCGAGGTGGTAGTCTTCCATACACACGATTGACGTTATTGTATCCCACATGGAATAGAAATTAAGAAGTTATATGTGATATAATAACAAAATAAGTATAAATATGTTACAAATATAATATATATATATAGTTTAAATCCTTCATTATAACAAGTTGTGAGAGGTTATTATGGAAAACAAATCACATCGGTTTGTGAGGCGGAAGTCCAACGTACACATGGATGATGATTTTGTATCTCATTTCATGGAATAAGATATGGATTTAGATTATTAAATGAAAATAATAAAATCTCAATATATGGGAGATAATTATGTTATTAAGTGAGCATAATTTAAGAAGAAATAAAATAATAATGCTTGGTTAAGCATGATACCTCTTCTTCAGACAACCTCCTTAGGTAAGCACCAACATCCTTCTTAGGATGGATTTATGATCAAAATAAGGGATATAGGATATTTTGAGGGAATTAAAGATTAAATTTGGGTAGTTATTGGATAATATAAATATATTTTAAGGTTCTAATAAGAGAGTATATGGGGTGACCTTTTATATGTGAGGTTTGTGGCATACTTGTAATTTTTCAAAAGAAAAAGATGTACCCATGTTTTTCACATGCCACAATGCTCCAAAATATACCATTAGAGAGCATTATAAATTATAAGGTCTATATATGACCATAAAATGGATTTAAGAAAAGTTTTTAGGTCTCATTTTACCCTTATCTATTTATTTTACCCCCCCCCCCATAAACTCATTTCACCCTAATCATGGTAATTAATTTTACTATTTTCATTATTCATTATGGTTAAAAATTAAGTTGAAATTATTAGATAATATAAATTATGATTACTCCAAATATGGAAACCATTTTATCAAATTCAATTCACATAATTTTAAAATATTAATTTAAAATTAATCCCACTAACACGATGAAAAGGCGGGGTATCAAGAAGTGTATTTTTCAAGGAAAATATGATTTTATATTAAATATGTGAATAATAATAATTATTTTATGAATATAAATTAGTATTTATTAATATATAATATTAAAATTTAAGTTAAAAAATTCCTCATCAGAGATTACTTTAGTTAATTAAAAATTAGAAACATTATTCACTTTAAAATAGTTTTTAGATAAATCCCATTTTGAAACCCAAAAATAAACTTACACTAAAACAAAATATAAAGTTGATTAAAAGAAATTATGTGGATTAAATATAAATAAATAATAATTATGTTATTTTAAATCATATTCAAAATATAATTTTACTTTTAAATTTACTTAATTTATTGAAAATAAATGACATTTTTATAAAAATTAGTATTTTCACAATTCACTGAAAAATTAATATTTTCTGAAAAATTCAAAAATCTCACCCAAAGTAAATTTTGATATGATGATTTAAAAAAATGAATTTAATTTTTTCAAATTAATTTTCTAAAAGTTCTAAAAATTAATTATAATATGTTTTCATGAAAAGTAATAAAAATCATTTTTGAAGAAAACATATTTTTGAAGAATAAAATAACGTTACTAAAAATTGATCGATTATTTACTAAAAATTTATCAATAATTTATATTGAGTAGGATATATATATATATATATATATTATAAAGTAATTAATACTGTTTGTGCCCTCCAATTTAATGAGTAGGTTATAACGGTTAAATATTTCATGTGTCATTTAGGCTCTTTGTTGCATGTTCTATATGCTATAAAACACAAAATATCATGGTTGTGTGTACCGTAAGATATATAAGAGATTAATTTTATTTTAAAAATATATCATAATATCTTAGGGTGTTACATTCTCATCTAATATTGGTGTGTCATGTCATATACACTATCAAACATAATTTTCTTCTTTTAAAATATCAGGGTGTTACGTGGTCGATTGAGGTCAAGGACCTAGAGATCAACAACATATAGTACATGGTAAAAGGTATGGCATGGTAATCGTGATGTGTTCATAGAAATTCCAACATCATTACAAATAATGTATTTTTGGTTTTAATTTTATTTATGGTTCAATATTTTATTTATTTATTCTGAGCATGTCACAGGTGCATATCATTGCTTTGTCGATTATGTATAGGACCATGTTGGTGGTTATTTATTCAGTTATATACTCACACCGTACTCAAAACACCACGTCACTTGGGTACCCAATCACCCCTCACATATTATAGGTACAGGTTGGGCTGAGACCTGAGATTTCTTGATTGAGATTGAGCAAATCGGATGGGATCTAGAGTTCGGGATGATGTGAGGCTCGAGGGTTATAGTGGATCCTCCTATACTATTGATTCTATATTTTAATTTTATTTTACTTTTTTTTGTATATGGTATCAACCAAGTGGGTGATAATTTTTTTATGTCTATGATTTTGTATATGTACATGCCAAATTTTCTTTTATTATAGCATGTTCCATTTTAGTTATTTTTTTAGAAATAATCTGAAGTGATGGATGTTATTGATGTTATGTATATTTTATTTTGTGTTGGTACTTTTTTATAGGGGTTATATCCTCCCTGAAATACCCTCTTATACCCCTTCCACTAGTTGGTGGCCTCTGAGGTATGGGGAAGCACACATGAGGCAATGTGATGACCTGGTCCAATTACTGTTCAGAGTGATCTGAGCTAGGAAATTATTATTTATACTAGTAAAGTTCATTATATGAACACTCAAAATATATTAGTGGTATTAGAGGATTCTTTTTAA
Organism: Viscum album; assembly: GCA_963277665.1. NCBI lineage: Eukaryota > Viridiplantae > Streptophyta > Magnoliopsida > Santalales > Viscaceae > Viscum > Viscum album. The sequence goes on along the minus strand of OY728141.1, from coordinate 470,196,715 downwards.
ATGGATAAACATGATTTCCCTACTATTTTTCAAATAACATCAGTATCATAAGGCATTTGAATCCATATCATAAAATATGATATATTGAAATTCTTCTATTTTGTTTAATCATAGTGAATGAATGAATTATATCATTGGGTATTATATAGTGTAATCTAACATATTTGAACTATTTTATAGGATATTATATATGATATCGTAAAATATTACTAGTACCTAGATTTTTGGAAAATAGAGCATCATAGTGTATTTATGATATCAGAAATACTATTAAAAACAATTAGAGCCTTAACTTATCACCAATCATAAGCAACGATATCAACCATAGATTATTATTGGGTTATATCAAAAGATAACATTGATGAACATTGTTAACTTAACATATTAGTCATAGATTCTGACTGACAATTATATTATCATTCATAAAATATGATATAGGGTATAATCTTAAAAATTCAATATCTTCTATATTTTCATATAGTTTATAAAAAATTTATAAATGATAAGTGTTAGGTAATGTAAAATGATATTTTTAATTCATATATTAAATATGAAATGTTCATATTTTTATCTCATGTTTTAGAAAATAAATAATGTGTTTACTTATTTGTTAATTCCTTTAGAATGTTCATGTTTATAATTTTTTATGAAATACGAACATTGTGTATACATAATTTACCTGATAAATTGATTATTATAAATTTATATCCATTCATTACATTCTCAGTATGAGAATGTAAGATTTATCCTTCATCTACCGTGACCTTTATTTGTAATTAAAGTCATAAACATGTATTTAGTTATTGAATATAGTTTATACATATTAGGTATTAGACATATAATTAATTGGATTTTATCTTAAGTAAAGTTTTCTTAGGGATTGGGACTTTGGGTGAGACTTCCCACTAACTTGGAAGCTTTTGACTTATTCAATAAAGGTGGGGGTTGACTATTTGTTGCTATGAGATTACTCATATGAATATTTTCAATATCATATAACTATATACATTCACATAAAGGGTTCATGTAACTTATGAATATGATTCATTTGGGTATGTATGAATACGTTTGGATTCTATATTCAGGTGAGTAACATGCACTATGGGTTGTGTAAATAGTTACAAATTAATATGGTGTGAACATATTAATTTGATGGATGGAATATGGATTATAAAACTAAATCCTTATAATTATGCATACAGAAAGGAATAAAACATGAGATAATAAATATTTCCTGTGATTTAATTATTGTGAATTTAATATTAATATATACATTATTTATATTAAGTAGGTTAGACTTTTAAGATAAAACCCCCCAAATAAAAAGTGTGATATTTATTCCAAAGTTTCACTTTTTAAGACCTTGTTAACTTAGTATAGGTGACCCTAAACATTAACCACCCAATACTTATCTTGTGTAAGGCGAGAAAGTAACAACGTGACCTTAACATTGGGTGTATTGTTCTTGGATTTTATTTGGGTTACAATTAGGTTAAAAACCCCAACCATTAGGATTCCAGTAGGATAGAGTGAATCCATATGATGTATTTTTATAAAGATTTATCCGCTCAACTATACAAGAATCATATATGATATGATTGATAATAGTTTTATACCAAATATAATCATGGATTTTTATATGAAACCTAGTTTAAGACATGATGAAATATAGTTTTTGGCACATTGGATGGATATGATGTATAGGGTTATCATTTTTAGTGGGAGTGATTTCATTAAAATTCCTTGATGAAAAGATATAAAACATGATACCCACTCATAAATATGCATTTTTTGTACATTATGGCTTACATCATGATAATCATTTTGAGATATCTTATATGTATGACCTATAAAAGTGTTCAAAATTGGTATATAAGGTTAATAAGTGTTCCAAAAATGTATTATAATCATCTGAATGTTAGTGCTATTAATATCAATTTCTCCAACTATGATTCATCAATAATGGATATCAGGTGTTCACCCCACATTTATGATGATAAATATAGACACAGAGATAATAGATAATTGATAAGGGGAGAAGTGGATCCTTATGTTGGAAATGGAGAAAAAGTTACTACATTGTAAGTCAACACCTATGATCTAAGTCTACCTAGTGGTATAGTCCTAGATTCGAAGAACTGTTATTACGTTTCTTCTATAAATAGAAATTTAATTTTTCCATCTTGTTTGGACAAGATGGTATTTTCATTCATTATTAAGAACAAGATTTTTTCAATATATAAGAATAAATGTTTTATGGAATTGGGAATATGGTTAATGGTTTATGCATTCTATATATTGAAACTATGTCTATAAAATCTAGAAAAACAAGGTTTGAGTTTATTTTTTGAAACAGCTCACTACCCCAGACCACTAATTTATGCTTATATTGATGGTCACTATTATACCTTAGGTGTTCATTACTGTACTCCATAGGCTTACAACAAGTATCGGGGGTCTGAGATGGTATCATGGGAAGGCTATAACCCCTTTATCAGAGAGCCCAATAATAAATAAATAAGCAATAATTATCTCTATCAAAGTATGAATAAGAATAAATAAATCTAAAATGATATAATAAAATGGAATGCAGACATATAGGTAGGAAAGGCTGATCACCTACTCGGTCAATCACATATTCAAATAAATTAGAAAATCAAATAAAAAATAAAACATTGAGGCTCCAGTTCCACTTTCGAGCCTCACATTATCTTTATATCTAAACCCACATGATATATCCTTCTCGATCTAGAAATATCATGCCTCGACCAGACCTATACCTACAACAAGTGTAGAGATACTCAGTTACCCAAGTATCATTGTAACATCTCGTTACCTTGACCAGGTTAGTTTTCCACGTTTTCTAAGTCCCCTTTTGATTAAGAATCCTTAAAAGTAGTTTTTTGGGTTTTACTGCATGTTTCAGTTCGTGTACCTGAAGTACACGCCATGTACCTAAAGTACACACTGTGTACTTGGGAACATATTCAATTTTTAATGTGGGGGTCATGTTGTGAGATGGTACATGTCATGTACATGAGGTACACATTGTGTAGTGGTTAAATATTGGTTTTTTAACTTGAGGCGATGGGTTTTTTGGCGTAACTTATCCAGCATGGCCTTCACATTGTGACCAAGGGGTACACATCATGACCCGACCCACAACTAGTTTAAAGTCATGTGTTTTAGAGTTTTGATCAGTCCTTGTCTCTCCAAACTTTGTGGATCTCAATCCTAGACTATCCCTAAGTGTTTTTCAAAGTTATCTCACCTTTCGGATCGATCCATTCGACTCTGGTTCATCGTTGTTTCTATGGTGCATATCTTTGGGTAAGTGTTATCTCTGATTATTCCTTGAGATTGATCATGATAACACCCTATCCATGCATTATCAGAGCCACTAATCTGATTTGGATGTTTCTTATCATCTTCTTCAAGATCCATTGTGAGATCTTGTTCTAAAGGCCTTTTTTTCATTGGTTGTGGTGCAGCGGGCATCCTTCTTCAAGGTATGTGGTTTTACTATCATCTAATGACCTTTTTTGTTTATGTTTGAATCATTCTTATTGTGGATTGGATCCTAGGGTCTCCATTGGTGTTGTTGGGTTTCATTCTTGGTTTTAGATTCTGTTGCAGGGGGGGGGAACTTTGAGGTTGGTGGTTCCATCTCTAGCCTATGATAATGAAACTGCTTGTTTTTCTTTGAAAATTGATTTATAAATTGATTTCTGAAATTGGAATGATTGTTGTGTGTGTTAAAAAAAGGTTTTTGAAATAAAAATGATTTTTCTTTGGATTTTGATAAATTGACTGTGAAATGGTTTTGAATGGTTTTCAAGACATTGAAATGGGTTTTTGAAAAAGAGAACATGGGTCACCTTGGGTACTTAGGTGGAAGGATTAGCTTGAGGACATCGACCATTTATTTGTGATTATCAAGAATTTTTTTCTTGGGACTTTCCTCTATTTCATAGGCCTATTGTTCTAGGGGATGGTATTGACATTTTGGGGGGTTTACTCATGGGTTATTCCTTTTCTTCCTAGGACTGTTGTTCTAGGTTCAGTTTTTGTGAAATTGATTATTTTGGTTTGAGTTGTCTGCTACCTAGACCTATAGCATTCCTTGGTGTTGAGATACATGTGATTTTGGTTTATAATTCTTGGATTTCTGAGTTATCCTTTATATGCATGTTGATTCTTGTGAAAAATTATATAGAAATATGTTTTGGAAAATGATATACCTGCTTTTGTTTAGAACTGTGAAAAAAGGATTGTTTACCATGTCTTCTATAAAACTAATTTACTACTTATCATGCCATGTTTTATTTAAAAATGAGCATACATGATTTTTTATTCTAAGACTTGTTATGGAACACCTAGGTGTGATCATATTGAGAATGTTATCTCACACCCTGCACATTGATTCGGTGGTGCATAGACCTTTATTTGTCTTCCGGTGTAGGGAAAGTAAAGGTGTACCTATGAGGTGGTGAGGTCTGTATCAACTGGGATGGGTAGCTAATGGTGAGATGGTTAGAGTTCATCCATGCCATCATTGAAGTAACTATTGGTTTTGAGTCCCTAGTAGTTGGACTTGTCTTTTGGAGTTTTTATATGTTGTTATAGTTGTTTTGTTTACACTGTTTTCTATAGTTATGGAATATATATTTTGTTAGACTTCCATTGTTCCCTTCTTTCCTTGTATATATATTCCATGTGGTTGTTCAGGTTGGGAAAAATCATTCCCACGGTTTTTTCATTCAATACTCAGGTGCTTGTTGTTAGACCTTGGGGACCGGGGATGCCCTTCTGGTATGTGACGAATTGGTTTGGGTTCCAGGTTTGAGTGTAACCCAGGCCGGTTCATTACAATCATGGTCCCCTAAGCAGTGTGTGTGTAGAAAACTCAGTAGGTCACTACCAATGTGATTCTGTACTATACCCACAATGTAGAGATATGTTTATGTAGCATGCTCTAAATAAATAATAAACTATTGAAAAAAATAAAACCACCACCAATAATTTCTTTGGACTGATGACTAAAAGTCTCTGAGTGTGTCATAGGGACCATGACAACCCACGTACCAAGTTCCACACCATTTTTGATCCTTAGGATAGTAACCCCGATTGATCATTCCTACTTCTTCTAGTGTTGTGGTTTCTCTAAAAAAATCATGATGACTATGCATACCAATCTAACAAACCTAGGACTCCCAGATATAAAGATATGTACCACTGAACTCCCCTATAGAATTTTTCTCAGTCTAGGAATAAGACTATAAGAATCACAAACCTCTCTTAGAGGAGTTTTTTCATATAGTATTAGCACAGACCTAGGGAATTCTTATGGAAAGATCCATTGCATCATACTAGATCAAACTCGTCTTCATCTCCATGGAATCCCCACTAATAATAACATAGGCCTCCCTTATGAGAGTTTTCCCAACCAGGTTTCATAGACATACACTATGAGAGTTTTCTCATCTGGTAACATGACCACCCCAAGGGAAGTTTCTATACATAAACAAAGGACTGAACATATGGGTGTTTTCTAAAACATAAATAAAATAATTTCCCTTTGGGAATTTTCTCTTTTATAAGTAAAAGACCACCCAAATAAGTGTTTTCCATTTCAAAACAAAACCTCCAATAGGGAATATTCCAATCCCCATAATAAAAGAATAATATCAGGGTTTGGTCAAATTTCTAAACTTTCCATCACCATCTATACCTAATCATTCCCCCACATAGTGGTCAAAAAATCTTTGGGGTACCTTTTGGGGTCCCCAAGGTCATCGTAAAATGGGGGTACCCCACTTGGGATCCTCCCACCCAATTTAGAACACTTAGGCCCATGCCCGTTCCTAGGAGTGGAACATCCCTCACCACTTCATAGCCAAGGCATGACCTCATAATACAACTAGGGCATACCTCATAGGCAACCCACTATATAAATGGCATATAGTTCATATTGAACTCCATGGTCGCTCAAGGTTGGTCACTCACCAAACCTATGGTCATGCTACGACCCACTAGGGACAACTAGTACCAACTCATCACCTTACTCCATAAGGAAGGTCTAAGGTCACCGAAACTAGATCCTCTAACTAAAGTTCATTTCATTTATTTAGGTTCACCTCTATCAATGGGTCTCAACATTCCAAGGTAACCAATATTCAAGTCCTCATTAATTGATAACTTAGGCATAAGGCATGTTCACAAGGCCCAACATGGACTTTACACTCTATTATATTATGGGCATATCAATTTAAACAACCAATTAATTAATTATTAATAATTTAAAATTAAATATTCCAACTCCCTAGGTGGAATGACTTCACATCCCCTACATCATATAAAAAATTTATAAAATCCATAGGGAAAATATGAGGACCACATAACTTTTTATAATCTTTTCCTTTTATAAATCCCAGGCCAAAAAAAACTACTAGGGACTATCCAAGCTCGTTCAGGTACCACCAGAATTTAATAATTCACCTGAGATCCTAAATCATACCCAAAATCACAAAAAAAAAATAACCACAACATTTTATAATTAATTAAACCATTTTAAATTTAGTAGTAATAATTTTCAATTAAATCACCAAGCCATCTTATTGCACTGAAACCATAATCACTCACGCATGAGAGGTCTATAATAGGATCCCAGTACCATCCTAGGATAAATACCTAATTAGAGAAAACTATTTAATTTGAAAAATAATTTAATTTTAGGAAGAAACAATAATAAATCTGGTGTCATGACATACTTTCATCGAAATAATTAATGACGATGGGTGGGTGGAAACTCGAGTCTCCCTCTCACTAGGATGTATTAAATACCCTTCAAAAATGGGTGATTTCAATATTTTCAAATGAAATATAAATCTATTCTCTATCATAAGAAAAGAAAAATTATAATGAGTGGATAACGAGTGGATAGGAGATCATCGAAGGTTAGAACTCCCCTCAATCTGCTGAAGAATTTCCACAAAAACGACCAAGAAAAGAGGATAACCAATGGGGAGGAGGAAGGCGACGATTATTTGTATGTGGAAAAATTGGAGAGAAAGGAGGGATTTTTCACTAAAAATTTAGAGGGGGAATTAGATAAATTTCTCCCTAAAAATACTCCATCATCTAGCTGATGGCTTCAGGTTGTTGACTACTAATAGCCCAGCCACCCCGGGCCACCACTGATGCCTACCTGAGCACCTTGACTCCCATAAAAGCCTCATTTCATTTATAAAAAACCTTATTTGTGGTTTTAAAACTCTCTGAATATTATTTAATAGGCCATTTAAAAATATTTATTATTTACAAATTCATAATTCCTATGAGTTTCAAATGAACATATGGATAATGGTATTACAAACTTCCCACTATGACACTTCTTATCCCAAATAAGTATCAGTGGTTATCCAACCATTTTACCTAACCCACATCAATCATCAATTTAGATCCAAACAAACACATCCCTTCCTTGAACACCAAATATTCCTCCATAGTGCATCTCTAATATAAGGCACTCAAACCACCGAAACACGATCCATCACTCAAATTTTCACAAAAACATTGATATGGATCTTACCCAGGCCCATAAAAATTAATACACGGTCATATAATTGTCTAAATGTACATAAAACAAATGGTTCTCCCTACTATAAGGATTAACTTTAGAAATCCAATTCCAAGCCTTGGTGCCTTCCCTCAATGGAATTTCTTATCAAACACTAAATTTTCATCCTAACAACATGATTGGTGAAATTTTTAACTCACCACATCCAATCTTACTTTAGAACACTAGTCAATTTCCGACGCCATATCCTAGATTCCAATTGTAAATAAACTTAGTGGGTTTTATCCATCCATTCAATATGCCCAAATATAGAAATTTTTCCTTGAAAATCCCAATCAATGGATGAAACGTACTCATCATATAGAAAATAACTTGTTTGATGTGGTTTCTTGATCTCCATATCCATTTACATGCAAACTCACTAGTCAAACATCATTTCAAGGACCTACCTCAAAGATGCTTGACTTCAACCACTAATTAGATTCCAAATTATCTAACCATGATGCCTTAAATCAAAAAGTCATATCATGATTGTTCGAAGACTTTCAACACAGTTCATGCCCAATTCTCAATGAAATTACAGGGTTGAAACATCAAACATCCTAATGTTACCGTCAAACCCATGTTGTGAGCACTGACATTTCCATGAACTAAACTATTCTTGGATCACCAAAAACCACTTGATCCTTACACCATTAATTGGACTCCATTCGTATCTACCCAAATTTATATCATGCATCCATCAATGGATCCATATTAATATATATCCATCTTCTTACTAGCATTCCAAATACAAAATAATCATCCAATGAATGATTATATACCTCCATAACCCTTCTTGTATGAGTTTCATGACATTCTTGGTTGATATCATACTCCTCACCATGAACAACATTCAAAACATCGAACACTACCTATTCTTGGATCATGGAAACATCACCCATGGAATTTGTTGAGATTCCATTAATAGTGAGGGTCACCTCCCCCTAAACAACCACTAGTTCACTCCCCACCATTAGGATTACCATATACCACTCCTCGAGCACCCCCTAAATTGGTTTCATTTCTCAATACATGTATCTCATTTTGATCCATGCTAATCTTCTGCCATCCCTCAACACCATGTCTCCCTGAAAATATATTCCATAGACCACCCTTAGTTCGACCATCCAATGATACCCAACTCATTTATAATGTATCCTCTACCATGTAGAGAAATTTAAATTCCTCATCCAAAATTCTAGTCCACTATGCCTATAATCATCTAATTTATTTCCATCAATCCTTGGTTTGTTCACAATTGTCACCAATTTCAATCTCAATAGGCACCACACTTAATGATCACATATTTCCTCAAACCATTCAAATGTAGTGTTTGTATGCTCTTATACCACCCAATACACTATTCCACTATGAAATTACCTTACTATATAGGTATCATAAATAACCAATGGTTTCATATCCTTGTGAAATCCAATCATCGACGTGAATCACAATCCCTAGATTCATACACTATCAAACTTGGATCACACACCAAAACCACTGACTATTATCTATGATATGTCATTTATTAAGCTAATCACACACTTGGACACAACTCTATGCCTTATAATTCATGAGCATCTACCCGTACTCTCACTATGCTGCTAAATTGTATCCAAATCTAATATATTTAGGCAACCAAATGGTCCTTCCCTTTCAAATTCGGTGTCGATACCAAAGCACTCATGGTGCCTTCTTGTAAAATAAATGCATCATCACACCTATGTCAGAAACCCCTAAGAACCACTCATTCACCAATCTAAACCATGATCATCTACACATGCTTACCATTTTTAAGGCACTAGTAAGACCGAACCAACCCCTCTCATAGGATACCCTCCCACCACATTATACACTGACCCACTAAGGTCTAATTTGAGTCAAAATATCTCTAGGTCCCCCACCAAGCCCAAAAAGTAAATTATATCACAAATCATAAGACACAGGGAGTTAACTATTCCCATGTCTCAGTGGTTACACAATAAATCATAATCCACGGGGCATCAACTACATACACCGTCTAAAAGGTCACCCGATAACTCATGTACTAAACTACCCACTAAAGGGATCTAACATATTCACAATGGAATCTAAATCCAATTCATCCACCTAAAATGGATTTGATTCTCAAGAGAATCCACACCTTGGACCACCCCCTCTAGAATCCAAGATCTCATCCACATGCGCGCATATAACCTCCATCACCTTGTGATGATCTGTATCCAGTGAATCACAACACATGGGTTCAGTTAAGTAGAATTTTAATCCAACAATTATGGTAAAATTCCATATAGTTTTTCACTAAAACTGTAAATAACTAATACCTAGATAACATCCACCCACTAGGGGTTTCTCACTAAGGAAATGTGGTCCTTACTGACCAACTAGGTTCACTCCATGTCTCCATCTTTGAGGTACTGTACCATCCTCCTCCTCATCAAATATCTCACCATAGATCCACATGACCTTCCATCATAAAAACAATATGCATATCAACACAACTAAGTATAATAATACCAAGTAATTATTTGGGGAAATTTTATATGATTGGTTTTTGAAAATTTAAACAACTAAGCTTCTCTTCAATGTCACAATCAAACACTCATAGGCCTATATTTCATGTAAATCCTATGTGACTAGGAAGATGCATGAGACACCTCTTATGTCTACAAACCAAGAACCAAATAAAAATAACTCATAAATCATAAACCTAAAACCACATGTGCATCACATGAGGTGGAAATCATAAAAATTATAACATTATATACCAATAAAAGAAATCTGAATCCCCTGGTAACCAGGAATTCCTACCGAAATAAGTGTTCATGACGTACCAGCCAGATATACATCAAAATCTCTAACACATTCCTATATGTCTTGGATTCAAAGTATAAAATACTGAAACCAAAATAAAGAAACCACTAATGCCACTTTGAAATACCCCTCCACCCTATACCACAAATCGTTGTCCAGACTAACAATCGCTACTGTAACTCAAGCACACGTCCTTGTATGCCAAGGCTACCGACTATCAGTGGGGGTATAAGATGGTATAATGGGGAGACTATACCCCCTATATCAAAGTGAGAAATCATAAATAAATAACCAAGAATAATCCATATTATAGTATATAGAAAAATAAATAAACTGAACTTTCTATAAAAAAATGGAATGAATACATGCAAGCAGGAAAGTTCGATCACCCACTAGGTCGATCGTATATACAAATAAATAAGAGAAAAAAGTAAAAATAAAACACTAAGGATCCACTACCACTCTCAATACTTACCTCATCCCAATATAAAGCACCATATGAATTATCCTTATCAATCAATTAATATCAAGCCTTATCCCAACCTATGCCTATAATAAGTATAGAGCTGCTCAGGTACCCAAGTGGCATGGCCACCCAAGAAGGGTGTGAGTATAAGACTCAGTAGGGAACTACCAATAAAAAAATAAATAAAAACATCATCAATACCTTATTTGGCCTAATGCTGGAATGTATTTGAGCACATCATGTGGACCATGCCAACCCATGTACCAAGTTCTAAACCATTATTGACCCTTAGGTCTATGACCCCGATCAACCATACCTACTCCATCCAGTGTTGGGGTTTATCTAGGCATGTCACAATTATTGTGCCTCCCAATATAATATACCAAGGTATCCTCATTATAAAAATAATTATCACAAACCTCCCTAGTGATAGTTTTATAGATCAGGTCATAATCATATAAGTATCATAGACTTACCCTATGGGAGTTTTCTCATCAAATTGAACCATAAAATTAGGGAATTATCCTATACGGCTCCATCATAGTACACTTGATCAACCTCAGATCTATATCCATGGAATCCTCACCAATAGTAATACATACCTCCCCTATGAGAGTTCTCTTATCCAGGTATCACATACCTCCCCTATATGAGTTTTATTATCTAGTAACAAGACATCCCCTATGCTGTTTTCCATAAATAAAGGACCTCCCTTATGGGTGTTTTTTAAAACATTAATAAAAGACCACCCCTATAGTCATTTTATATTTTATAAGTAAAGAACCACCCCTACAGAAATTTTCATTTCATGAAAAAACTTCCTTGAGGGATTATACAAATTCCCAACATAAAATAAGAAGATCAAGGGTTTCCTAAATGCCAAAAACTACTATCACCATCCATACCCAGGAACACCCAATCATTGGGGTAAAAAAATCATCAGGGAACTCGCTGGGGTCCCATAAGTCACCCTAAAATGGGGTACCCCACCTGGGTTTCTACATCCCAATTTAGAACACTCAGGCCCATGCCTATTCCTTTGAGGTTTTATCACTCTTTGAATCTTATTTCATAGGTTGGTTCAAAATCGATCCTATTCGCTAATTCAAAATTCCGATGACTTTCAAATGCCTATACAGACAAGGGTATTAAAATTCTAATACAACTACATTTTTAATTGTTACCACGAACATATAATGAGAAACACATATAAATAATCCATATATATGAATTATTAAAATCATTTAATTATGAATAGTTTGATGCATGATGATGTAGTCTATTATAAAAGATGAACAAAGAAAATTTTAGTGAAAAAAAGTGAAAGGGATAGTGGACTCTTGGGTCTTATATATAGTGATTTATGAGAACCAATGAGTACACAATAAAGTGGTAGTTTTAGGTACTTTTTAAATTTTAAAAATGCATTAACTTAATATGGTTATGTGTTTCTAATGAGACACAAGTATAAAACTTTTGAAAATTTTAAAGAGTTTCAAAATGAAGTACCGAATACACTATGAAAAATTATTAAGATTATCTGGTCAGATTAAGGTGTTGAATACTTGATTCAGAAATTCACTGATCATCTAAGATATTATGGAATTTTCCAACATTTACTTCTCCTAGAACACCATAGTGGAATGATATGTTTTAGAGGAGGAATTGTACCCAATTATATATAGTTCAACTGATGATGAGTTAGTGTGGTTCTTATTTCATTTTAAGTTTATTCCATGGATGTTGTTGCATTCTTTCATTACCCGACCCATTTTGGGGCTCGATCCACAGTTACCCCAAGCCTGCCTCTATAGGCTAGGGGTGTTGACAAGTGCCAAAGGCATAACTAAACTCGGGGAGGCCTTTTCCTAGAGTACCTATATGCACACACCCACAAACTCCTCAATGCAACAGTGCAAAGATATAAAAAAATGAAACTAAAATTCATGCATACATCAATCCCAAACCAGAGTACAATAGAAGTACTGAAAGTAAAAATGGAAAAACAAGCACCCACTAAAAGAAAACTGCAAAATCATACAACCTTCTCAAAAGGGGGGGATCTCTACCAAAATTAACTACCAGAACGCTCCTCATTCCAGCTTTAGAAAATACCTCGGTTAGTCTAGCTCACTAAGTTCCACCTATTTTGGGTCCTCCATGGACTCCATCAAAAGGACTGTGATCAACATAAGACACAACACATGTAGGAAAAGTCCATGCAGAGGTAAGTATTAATATTTTTAGTAGGATCCCCAAAAACATAAAAATAAAGGGAGGATCTGAAAGGTGATAGTCTGCTCGACCTAGCTAGAGAAAACCACATCGAGATATAAATTCCATATCAAACCATCCTTAGTTGTACATGACTAGTCAGCTTAGTCCATAAGGGGAATCAACCCCGATAGGTGATAACAATGCAAGGGATCTTAGAAAACACCCATATATACTTGTCTCAGACTCCAAGTCTCATGAGGTTTCGACCTCATATCAAGCAACGAGATTATACCCAAAGTCTTTATAGGTAACATGAAACTAGGAGAACACACTCCATGAGATTATCCATCTCATATGGCACCCATCTGAGAGATACACTCTATAGAGAACAACTTTACCATTCCTAATGGTACATCCCTAAGAATGTGATCCATTAGAAACAACCTACTTGGTCCATCACTAGTTCCCAACACTAGAAGTCATGTCATCCCTAACGTTCACCCTGTGCAAGGCTAAATAAACCCACATGGAGAGGATCGCCCCTCACCAATCCCCACAGTTGAGGGAGCAATGCTCCCAACTAACTAGTGAAACCTCTGTCGCTCCTGTATGGAGTGACCCACACCTCCATCCATCGAGGGAGCACTAACTCTTAACCCAACATTTCTCATATTTAGTAGAGGGGACAACTCCTCATAATTGTACATAATAGCTAAGGGAGATCCAACTCCTATGGAAGACCCTCTCCCCGTTTCTACTCAGAGATGAGGTAGTACAACTCTGAAAGTGAGGACCCACACCCTAGTATGGTAGGGGATTACCACTCAACTGCTAGAGAACCCACACCCTGGTATGATAGGGGAGTACAACTCTACCAGCTTGTTTACTATAGGGGACCAACGTCCTAACACGATAGGGGAGTACCGACCCCATGCAAGAGGAACTTCTCCCTGGTATGATAGAGGATCACCCACTCTATCAGAATAACACATAGGGAAGACCCACGTCATGAAACGATAGGTGAGTTCCAACTCTAAGGATAGAGTACTCACTCCCTAACCTAATAGGGTAGTACCCACTCTACTTATACATCACATATGGAGGACCCACACCCTGGTATGATAGGGGAGTACAGACTCCATAGATAGAGGACCCATGCCCTGGTCCAATAGGGGAGTACCTACACTATCTGGCTAACAAGTATGGAGGGACCACACCCTAGAACAATATGGGAGCACTCACTCTAACTAATCATATTATACGGGGATCCCGCACTATAATCTATTAGGGGATAACCATCCCTGAAACATCTACCCAAAGGAAAATGAACTCACACCCACAATGTGTAGATTACCATCTCTACGAAAGCATAGAGGTAAGGGAAACTCGTGCCCTGCTACCATATAGAAGTTCCCTTCCCGACGTCTCTTTTCATGAACCACATTGATCTCTAGCATCGGTCAAGCACCACTACACACACATCTTGATCTAAAAAAATTCCACTTCGTATCATTTAGGACAAAATAGAGGCCTCTATCACATTCTATATGGAAAACTGCTCAGGATAGGATATTCAAAAGCCTATATCTGAGTTTTGGAGAAGGGGATACAGAAGGCGGAAGATCTCAGGAAAATCTACAATTAGTACACGACGTGCACTGGGGTCCACATGGAATGTGAGACTACCCAATTACCTAGATGTGTATCCTAAAACATGGTTTTCCAACCCATGTAGGGGTACACGACATGTAGAGATGGTACGCATCGTGTCCTGCTTCACTTGGCCCCTGGCTGTGTTCCTCTTCTACACAGCCTGGCCAGTTGTGTCCCTTACACATCATGCATCCCATACTACATGGCGTGCTTTGGATAAACCGCCACCTAATTGTTTGGTTTTCCTATTCCCATTTACTGAACCTCGTGTCTATGTAATTTGGTTATGTGGTTGCACACGGTCATGTATTCTCACATGGCTAACCCAAGCCATGTCCCATGGTCACACGGTTTTGGGCCACTACATGGCATGTAACCCTAGTACATGGTGTGTAGTCCCCAAATATTTTCATCCCTGGATAGGAAGGGAAACATGGTGTGTTTTAGGGGATTACACGCTGTGTAGATGGTAACTCTAGTTGGTAATCACCTACAAAAATGTTGGATTTTCCCCGACTCAACCCAATATTCATAAATCTACTTAGCAGGGATCATAAGAAATTGAAATAGGGATTTAGAACCTTATAAAAAATAAAAGAGAATGGATATCTGGACTAAAATGTAAAACAACCTACCTAGAGGGTGAAACACCGATGCTTTGGTAGAAGAATGTTGCCCAAATCATTATTCTTCTTGATCTTATGACAATCTACTTTAGAAATGGAGATCAACAGCACCTCATTGCATTAATTCAGCGTTGATTCATTCATTTTCAAATGTAGGAGAGGATAATTATAGGTGTGGATCTCCTTTGGTTTAGTCACATCAATGTGATAGGAGGAGGGTAATTAGGTTAGAATTTTAATTAAACTTCATTTAATTAATTAATTCTACCTCATCATGCCCTACCAACTCGCCTCTGACCAAAACATCTAGCGCGGATGACTTTAAGTCACACCTAGGGTAAACATGACTTTTTTGGACTCAACTGTGGTCTTATAAATCTAATCTGAGACCTTATAAAGGAGTTATTCCTCTTTTCAAGTGAAACAGTGCACTTTTGAAAAAAAATATTTAATATTTTTAAAATCACTGTGTTGGGGATCTCTGGGCCCCAGATTCCCATATTGACTTAGTGTTTATCTTAAAAAGTGTTATTATAAATATTTCAAAGTCTTACAGGTTAAAATTTAGGTCTCTACATCACTACTACCTTCAGATATTTTCATCCTTGAAAAGCAAAAAGATTGACACAGGGAAAATAAACCGAGTTATACACTGGAACTCCCATTCCTGCAAACAGTCCAAGGGTTCCCATGCTGCTTCCAAGCGTGCACTTAGGAGAAACACCAAGGCCAAATCACTCTTATTTACAACTCCAACTAGGCCAAAATTATACAATAAATGGGCACATGTCTCATCAGTTGTGATAGGTGAGGAAGCACCAAGAACCAAGCACTACGGTCCATATGAAGTCATAGAGACTAGTGGTACACCACTTTGTTATCCTGATGAAGATACTAAAGAAACCCCATAGTTCATATCCACTCCTGGATGAACTGTACAATATCCTCCTCAAGAATTTTTTATTCAAGTTTGATGTCAAGCATGCGAGGGTAACAAAAAAAATAGAAGTGTAGGATCATCCAATCTTGAGAATCTAGACACAGAAAGCATGTGGCATACCCCATGTGTCTTTGTCTCTCTTATAAGGAGAGTAACTCAAACAAAAAATATTGCCACACTTGTTAGTGGTAGACTAGCTAATTATGGATGGTAGTCAACCAATCCACATTGCAGAAACATCATAGGGTCTATCTCTACTGCTACAAAATGATTCTAAGAAAATATATATACTATTAAACCTTGAACTAAACACACAAGTCCAAGGAACTCATTCATCTCACCCCAATACTATCCACTTTTAGGCAGCACTGACTCACTCTCATAGCTTTTTTCACATCAAAAAATTGCATCTTGATGGGAAAAGTGTTCCTCTTCCTAGTGAGTCCAAATCTTAATCAAAATGTATCACATCCTCCTCGAGCATCTTGCATACTAAGCTGACACTAAGTGCATGAGTGTAGTAACAAACAAAACAAAAGGGCTTACCACATGACCAACTTGGTCTTTCTAGTCCCTCTATTATAACCACCAACACATCACGTGACCCTGAACACACAATTCAAAGAGACTCATCCACCACACTTTGATATTATCCACTTTGTGCAGCACTAACTTGACCATACGGTTTTTCTTGCATCACAAAAACACATCTTGGTGGGGGAAGAACCTCTCTTTCTCATTTATTTGAATCTCTATTGAACAAAACCAACACTGGGTTGTACCGATATCTCATGTAACCCCGATTTAAACCTAGAGAAAGAAGCAGAAAGAAAAGAGTACCTTGCAATAATGTCTAACAATTGCTACTGTAGAAATTATAAAGGACATAGAGCACACCTCTATTCATCCTCAGAGCTTCTGGGTCAAAGGCCTCTATGGATTGAAGTTATCCTCACCTGGATCCTTCTGCTCCCTAAACCTAATGTGGACCACCTAGGGGTGGTGGTGGAAACACCTCGAACTGCCTACCACCTCCCTATATCCTACCGGATCCTTCTCTTTGTTTTCCACCTTGTAAAACTCCCTGCTCCAAGTGATGCCTCTTCCAAAGTGGCCCATCAGCTGAATCCTTGTTAGCAGTATGGTTGGTCAGATAATCTCTAGAAAGATGTCTCCAACCATTGTATGCATAACACCACCTATCCTGTGGCTGAACTACTCCCCAACACTCCTCCTCTTCCACTAGCCCATGTGCCTAGGTATTCTTCCTACGTCGTGATCTTGTCATATGTTATATTCTAGCAGTTACAGACACCTCAACCTTATGACTCCCACCGTGGGTCAGATCCACCTGTTCCCTATCCATGAAGCTCTCTACAACTAGATCTTTATTCAATACCTCCACATAAGTGGAAAGGAATAATGAGCTCACACCTACTCATACGTCACTATAGAGTTCCCGCTCAAAAGTATGAGCTCTGAAGAAGGGGTATTGAACCATATTCAGAGAGTAAAGTGATAGGTTTTAAAACATTTTCGAGTACTCAACCGCAACCATGTTACTCTACTGAACCTATAGAAGCCCATGTATATACACATATCTCAACGTGTCTGGGTAGGACTCTTACTTAAAGAGTCGCTCAAACTCCACCCAAGTGAGCATCACCTCGTCATGGGATTGTGAAACTAACATCCACCATCGCCCACCTAAACCATGAATAATTCTCACCACTAGGACCAGAATCTAATCAGATGGTTTCCTCACTAGGCATAAAACACACGTGACTACCTCAAGCCAGTCATCTGCTGCATGGGGGGCTGGATCACCCCGATACCTCAAAGGTCACTACCTTTGGAACTGGTGTAGCGCACTCAGCCCGTGCACATCCTCAACTTGAACTGTTGGCACAACCATCTACTCAATGGGTGGTGGAAATTTCGGAAGCCCATCCAAAGTTAATTCCTTAGAATCATTTCTCTGAACTGAAGCCTCATCATAGAGAATATTTTCATCACAATAACGTTGCATAATCCTTTTTCGTTGTCATCGTGGAGGCATCCTGAAATATAATCAAGACACACCATAGTCAAAGAGTATATCTGGGGAGCTTACTCAATAAGGATAGAAAAAACCAAAACCAAGTCCTATATGATACATATACAATTTATTTCCTCTATGCCTAGTGTTATAATATACAAATTCAAAAAGAAGGTTGTTAGAGTCCTATAGAATGGATACATTGGCTGCCTCTGATACTATTCTTTCACAACCCAACCTATGATGTGGATCAAGCCGCAAATACCCCAAGCCTACCTCCATAGGCTAGAGGGTGGCTATAAGCATAGAATACATAACTAAACTACTAGAGGAATTTTCTTGGATTATCTATATGCATGCACCCACAAAAACCTCAATGAAACAGTGTAATGATATAAAAATATGAAAATAAAATGCATGCATACATCTATCCCAAACTAGAGTACAACAGAAGTACTAAAAGTAAAACTGGAAAAATAGGTGACAAGAAAAAGAAAACTGCAAAAGCATCCAATATACTTAGAAGCATGGGATCACTTCCAAAATTAACTCTTAGAAAGATACTTGGTCTAGTTTTGGTAAACACCTCGGTCGGTCTAGCTTGCTATGCTTCACCTACCTCAGGTCCTTCATCGACTCCATTTAAAGGTCTATAGTCTGTTGTGCAGGAAATTCCTGTGAAGGGGTGAGTATTAAAATACTCAGTATGCACCCCAAAAACCAAAAAATAAAGGGTGTAACTAAAATGTTTCAATCTGGCCGACCTATCTAGAGGAAACCCCATTGAGAGAGAAACTCCATCTTGAACCATCCTAAAAAATACATGACTAGTCAACTTATTCCATAAGGGGTGTCAACCTCGACATGTGAAAACACTATAAGGACACCTCGAAAATACCCAGAAATACTTGTATCAGACTCCAAGTATCATGAGTTTATGACCACATATCTATCAATACAGTTATACTCAAAGGCTTTAAAGGTAACATGAAACCACAAGAACATGCTTACATCGGGAAACAACTCTACCATTTCTAATGTTACATACAAGAGAACATGCTCCATCGGAAAAAACCTACTAGTTCCAGCAATAATTCCCAGCACCAAAGGTCCTATCATTGCTAACCTATGCCCTGTATAGGGCTAAAGAAACCCAGATGTTGAGGCCCTCCCCTCACCACTTCCCACATTTGAGGGATCACTACTCCTAACTAACTTATGAAACCACTGTCTCACCTATATGGAGTGACCATACCTCAGTCCGTCGAGTGAGCCCTAACTCTTAACCAAGCATCTCTTGTAATTAGCGGAGGGTACACTACTTGTAGTTGTGCTCAATAATCAAGTGATCTCCAACTCCTATGAAGGACTCACTCCCCACTGCTACTAGGAGATGAGGGAGTACAACTCTACAAGTGAGGACCCACAACCTAGTACAATAGGGTAGTAACACTCAGTGGCTAGAGGACCCACACCCTAGTACCATAGGGGAGTAACACTCAGTAGCTAGAGGACCCTCACCCAGGTATGACATAGGAGTTCCACTCTACCGTTCCAGCCATGTCTATCTCATGAGATATAAAATATTTACCCAATGCATTGGAGGGAGATATAGGTCCCACCCATCTCATAATGATACCATTCTTATGTGTGCCACAAAATCATAAATCATACATCATTGCATAACCCATGTAGTACAAATGGGAATCTTAAACATCATGACATCATAAAACAATTCATATAAGATAAAGGAATTCATAAAAATATTTCAATCACAACATAATCAAATCCATGTAATAATAGGGATAGAAATAGAACCCTATATTGTCTTAGATGGAAAATAATTTTGATAAAACTCTTGAACTCCATTCTTGAGGAAAATATCCTTTCTACTTCAAAAACATTTATCCTTTCATAACATGTCATACAATTTTAAACTAAAAGAAGTTGATTAAAAATAAACTTGAAAACTTGTAAAGTAAGCTTCTTGGAAATAAGGTTTTAAAAATCCATTCATGCCGTATAAGTTAAAAAAACATTCTTCTCGTACTTTTGTCGGAAAAGTCAAAAAAGTACCTCGTACGAAAAACGACAAAATATTCCTTTCATATCTTTTACTAAAAACTCACCGAAGGGTAAAATTGGATTTAAAAAATTGTAGGTGGATGGAAATAATATTACATATTGAGGAAACATGGACATGGATGATAAAATACGCCCTAGTAAATACCAAAGTATAAACAATCTCGGATAAAAATGAGATTGTGATATTTCCCTTACCTTAGGTCCGACTTGCTTTGTAAGTGTCCGAACCTCCTGTATAATGATTTAAATAATGTTATTGACTTATTACAGAATCATATTAATTTTTATTATATCATATATGGTTCACTTATGACTTTAAATTACCCGTTCTTTTGTAAATTCCATGTTAAAGAGCGTTTTGGGTAAAATTGTTTCATTTGTCGTCCGTGTTTTGACTTGTAATTATTAATATGATTACTTAGATCATGATTACTTAATTCCAGAATATAAAACATTATTTATATATATATATATTCATAATATACATATATATAATAAATCATTAAATGGAAATAAATACACCGTTCATGGAGACGGTAGGCCGTATGTACGCATGAACGCTGTTTTCGTTTCCTTATTGAGTTGAATGGAATTAAGTAGATGATATACATATATACATAAATCCAGTAGCTTTATAATGTCATATATTTCATTATTATTTCTTATATATACTTTATAATCACTCTTAAACGGTTAACATGGAGAATGAATCTCATCGCGTCGTGGAGACGGTAGTCCGTACGTACGCACGAGCGATGATATCGTTTCCATAATTATTGAATTGAATTGGAGTGGATGATACAATATATCAGAATCAATATGATGTTCTAATAACTATGTATAGTTATTCTTTACACCATTATACCCATCCATGTAAGGTGGTGGTGGAAAATAGATTTCACCACGGCGTGGAGACGGTATTCCGTACGTATGCACGCGCGGTGATTTTGTTTTCCGTAGGATGGATAGATGGTGAAATAGGGTTGTTTCAGAATTATAATAACATATAAGTATATTAGTGATACTGATGTTATTACTTCATAATGAAACAACCTAAGAAGAAGGAGTGGAAGAAGAAATAAAGGTGAAAGAATCGGTAATGGAAATTACCTCTTCTTTGAAGCACCTCTTTGAGACCTCCTCTTAGGGCACTAAAATTGGTCTTTGAGGAAGACCAGAACCTCTATAATATTTCTAGGGAAGTGTAGAAGAGAATTTGGCAGGGTTTGTCCGAGCTTGAAGGCTCAAAGTTGTGTGAGGAAGAGAGGAAGGAGGTGCCCTTTTATAAGGGAGGAGAGGGGCACCTTTGGAATAACTAAAAATATTATTTTATTATAAAGTCAAGTTCGGTTTTAAATAGCTCCAAATTGATTTATTTCGAGGCTAAGGTGGGGATGGGTAGAAATCCTCTCATCCAATAGGATTTAGACAATTTTAGGTTATTATTTTAACCTTATCAATTAGATTTAACTCTAAGTTAAATAATTTAACTTTTACCGTGTCTTTTTGTTTTCTTACACTATATGGTTAATAAACTTACTATATCAAGCCAAAAGAACCCCAAGTTGTTTATTATTAATATATATAATCTTATCTAAGTCATTTGGCCGAACCGTAGATTTTTAGGAATAAAATAACAATTAATAATATAATATTTGTTTTAAAAACTATTTTATGTCAATTTTGACACTATTTGGTACATGATTTTTATGAAATTCATAACAGAATGATAAGTTCGAAAAAAGTTACTTAAATCAACAATAACATGTCATATTAACCTAGAAAATTAGTGTAATTCATAAAAATTCTCAAATTACATTTATTTGGGCATTTATAACATCAATTATGTCAATATTTCATTAATAAGACAATTACTGCATCATATTTGTGTCATAATAAATGATAATTATTTAATCCCTAAAAATTCTAAATAAATTCCTATGATGTAGATAATTGTATTAGATTTCTTGATACTATTCATGTTCGAAGTTTCATGAAGTCTATCACTAGATTAAAATTATTATACTTATAAGATTTAAGAAAGTGACATGTTGTCACATTCTTTGGTTTTAATAATAATTAAATTATTTTCATTGAAAAAATTTAATTAAATGAATCTAATCCGACCCTTAGGTGATATGGGTCGTCTTTTAGTCATCCAATAGGATTTTGACATTTGTTAGGGTAATTTTAAAATATT
Organism: Viscum album; assembly: GCA_963277665.1. Lineage (NCBI taxonomy): Eukaryota > Viridiplantae > Streptophyta > Magnoliopsida > Santalales > Viscaceae > Viscum > Viscum album. Next base: position 470,174,055 of record OY728141.1, on the reverse strand, counting down.
ATATTTACCCTTAATTACTCGATTTACCTTTAACTATGGTAAATAAAATTTACCGTAGTTACTATTCATAATGCCCAAAAATAAAAAGTAGCTTATTAACATAATTTGGACCCACTGATTCCAAATATGGAATCCATTTTTCCAAATTCAATACACAAAAGATGCAGAAATTAAATTAAAATTTATCCCGTTGTCGAAAGAAAACGGGTTTTTCTTTAAAACATTGCAAAAGATTGAATTGATTTAACCTACGAAGTCAAGGTAAAATCAATACTAATGACATACATTATATTAAATGGTAAAAATATATTATATTTATACTTTAAAACCATTAAATATTATAATTTAACCACATAAGATATTACGATGAAAAAAGTTGTTTTTAATTAAAATATAGCGTGTTTTTACTATTCATTAAAATATGAAAGTTATCGGAAAAATATCAAAACTTTATCTAATGTAAATTTTTATATCCTGATTCAAAATAAAAATTTTATTTTGTCAAATTGAACTTATAAACATGTCAAAAACTAGATTTAAAGTGGGTGCGCCATCAAAAGGCGGAAAAACTGCATTTTTTGAAAAATACTTATTTTACCCGAAAAATTTATTTTGTTCTTATACCATGTTCTAGAAAATGTGTAAGATGAATAATAATGTTATAAAATTCAAAATTTAGTTAACACTATTCATAACGGCTAGTTCATGAAAATATTATAATAATATATCGTTGTTTATTAAAACCCAGTATTGCGTACAACACACGCTATCGAGGAAGGTCGCGATTGCGTGTAATGCAAGCTAAGTCAGGGTTGCGTGTTGTGAAAGAATCCTTCGTTGTTTCATATAACAGAATCCAACCATATTTAATTTATACATTGAATATATATGTATATATATACTCAATGTTGCGTAGAATAACTATTATCAAAATTGTGTGTAACATGATCCAGGAATAGTGTTGCGTATACTACAAGCTAATACGGTGTTGCGTATAGTGCAAGGTAATCTTGGTGTAGAATACAACACAAGACATTAATGAAATTAAAAGAATATTTTTCATAAACTCTCATGGTGTTACAGGACCCACTCTCTAACCCGATAGGGGAGTACCTACTCTAACTATACGTCACATCTGGAGGACCCACGCCCTGGTATGATAGGGGAGAATCGACTCCTCAGATATAGGACCCACACCCTGGTCCAACAGGGGATTACCTATTCTATATGGATAATGAGTATGGAGGGACCAAGCCATGGAATGATAGGGGAGTGCTAACTCCAACTACTCATATGATACAGGGAACCCACACCCTAATCCATTAGGGGAGTACTGACCCTGGAAGAACTAACCAAATGTAAATGAACTCGCACCCACAATGTGGGGAGTCCCGTCTCTAACAAAGTAGAGAGGTAAGGGAAACCCAAACCCTAGTACCACAAGGGTGTACCAGTACTGATGTCTCTCTTCATGAACCCCACTGATATCTAGCATCGGTCAAGCGCCACTACACACGTGTATTTCTAAAAAAAACACCACCTCATATCTCATAGGCCTAAATGGAGGATTACATCACATTTTATGTGGAAAACAACTCAGGATTGGTAGTTTATAAGCCTGTATCCAAATCCCTGAAAATGAGATATTGAAGGAGGAAGATCTTAGGAAAATATTTAAGGAGTACATGACATACACTGGGGTCCACATAGTGTGTGAGCCTACCCAAGCACCTGGTTGTGTATACTGCTTACATGGTTTTCCAACCCATATAGGGGCACACAATGTGTAAAGATGGTACACGTCATGTCCTGATTTACCCAGCCCTTGGTTATGTTTTTCTTCCACATAGCCCAACCATTCCTATCCCTTACACGTCGTGGATCCTATACTACTAGTCGTGTTCTGGATAAACAACCACCTAACCATGTGGTTTTCTTGTTCCCTTATACAAGACCCCATGTCCATGTACTTTGGTCATGTGTTTTTACATGGTCATATAGTCTCACATGACTAACCCAAGCCATGTCCCATGGTCACATAGTTTGATTTCACTACATGGTGTGTAACCCCAGTACACAACATGTAGTCCCCAAATAGGAAGGGCTAAAAAAGCATGTATCACTGGAATAAATTCCATGTATATGGTAATCCCAGTTGGAAATCACCTCAAAAAATGCCTGATTCACCTTGATTTAACCCAAAGTTCATAAATCTACTTAGCAGGGATCATAAGTAATTAAATTGGGCTCTAGAACCTTATAAAAAAGAAAAAAGATTGGGGATTGGGAATAAAATGAAAAACTTCCTACCTTGAGGGAGAAACTCCAAAGCTTTGGTTGAAGAACGATGCCTAGATCATTCTGCTTCCTGATCTGATAACAATATGCTTCAGAAATAGAGATTGGTGGCACCTTGTTTTGCTGATTTAGCACCAATTCATTCATCGCTAATGGGAGTAGATGAGAATAAGAGTTGTGAATCCCCTTTAGTTTGGGCACACCAACATGAGAGGGGAATGGGAATTAGGTTATAATTTTAATTAAACTTCATTTAATTGATTAATTCCAAATCATCATTCCCCACCAACTTTCCTCTGACCAAAACGTTCAGTGTGGATGAATTTTGGTCACACCTAGGGTAAACACGACATTTTGGACTCAACCATGATCTCATAAATCCGATCTGAGAATCCGTATGGGAGTTATTCCTATTTTCAAGTGAAACTATGCACATGTGACAAAATATATTTAATATTTTTAAAATCCCCGCACCAAGGATCTTCAGGCCCCAAATTCCCATTCTGACTTAGCGTATAGCTTCATAATTATTTTTAGAAATATTCCAAAGTCTTATGGGTTAAAAACTAGGTCTCTACGTGTTCCTACTTAACTTCATTCCATTTAAAGTATTCATAAATACATCACACTAGATATAATATATGAAATGTCTAAATATGTATTTTATGAGGATTTGGGGTTGTGAAGTATATGTATGAAATTTTGATTTTAATAAACTTATCCCTAAATTATAAAATTTAATATTTTTTGGTTATCCCAAAGTGACTGTGGGATATTACTTTTACAATCCTACTAAACACAAAGTGTTTGTCTCCCGATGTGGTGTTTTCCTAGATAAGGAACATAAAATTCAAGGTGTTAGTGCGAGGATAGTTGAAATTGGATATTTTCAAGAACAAAAAATAGGATTTACTCCTGATATTTAAGTTGATCTAGTTCTATAAAGAGATGTGGAAGAATAATTTAGTCAAGTTACATAAGAACCTCAAAGTTGTAGTAGGATTCGTTAGGAGCCCATGAGATTTGAATTTTTTATGGTAAATGATGATAGATTAATTTTAATGGGATATGTAACACCTTGATATTTTTATTAAATATTTATTTTAAAATAATTTTATTTCTTCGGTAGCTTGTGTTGTACGCAACAAAGAGTTTAAATAAACCACGTAACTTTATTAAAATATTCTATGTTCGTTATTTTTTAGATAATAGATTTGAAGTATGAATAGTAATAAATAAATTATGAAAAATATATGGTCTATAAATTTTTAAAATAAATTCATTAGTTATTAAATGATTAGAATTTTAATATATATATATATTTAATATAAAAGTGATGTTTTTCTGAAAGCATTGTTTTATGTGTACAATGAATTTTATATCATTATATTAAAATAATTCTTACTGGTGAATAATTTTAATTAAATTTATATATTATTTAATTGATAAATTTTTTTATACAATCAAAAAATATTTTTCTAATCATATGATAAGAATAAATCTAGTTTTATGCTTAAAATTTATTTTTCTTAAAAATCAATTTTTGTCACATTTTAAGCACTTAATTTAAAATTAATTTAAACTATTTACTAGTATTGAATTATATAGAATTAATTGCATTTTTAGAATCATAAGGTTCAAATTTTTTAATGAATCCCCTTTCAATTTCAGCCAATATGAATATTAACTGTGGTAAAATTTATCACTTCAGTAAAGCTTAAATTAGGTTAATCTGGATTAAAAATAAGTTATAAGGTATAAAATTTCATCCTAATTATTATTGGATGAATAAAATTTGACCCATAACACTTAAGGTTAAAAATTGAGTTATTTAATGGACACTTTTACATGGAAATGACTTATGTATTATTTAAACAAAAGGAAGTAACAAAATGTCACTCACTTGGTTTTAAATATCATTAATGTGTTCACATAAGGAAAACAATTAGTTATGAATGAATATTAATAGTAATTTTTTTTCCTAAATAAATTATTTTCATGATGGTAATTTAATTATAATTTTTAGTAATTAAATAATTTCATTAAATACTTACACAACGCAAATGTAGTAATTATTTAATTAATGGAAAAATAAAATAAATGATGTTAAAAAAAACTAAAAGTATTATAATTTGAGATAATTAAGATGATAAATTAATTTTATAGATGAAAATTACATTTTGGGGATGTTTGAAAATGATTGGTTAAAATTATAAGTGTTTTATTGATGTTATTAAAGTCAAAGTAATGAATAGTGTCAAAATTGACATTAATGATATTTTATGAAAATAATATTTTATTAAATTATTAAAAAAACATAAAAATCATAAATAAGAAAAATTGGGATAAGGTATGGTCTAAAATATCATAAATTGGTTATTTATGTTCCAACTTACACCTCATAAGTAAACATTTCAGCCTTTTAATATTAAAACATTTGTTACCATGATTAAAATTAAAATAGGTAAACTAAGGGTTAATCAAAATGATAAGGTTTAAAATTACAAAACAAATTGTCTAAACTATATTTTTTATGTGATTAAACCCCTATACCACCTTATATTTAAATAAATTTATATTTTGAGTTATTTTTATTGAGAGTGAATTTAATATAAATTAGTATTTTGATAAATTCCAAAAGTGCCCCTCACTTCAATTATAAAAAGACACCTCCACCCTCACTTTATTTCACCACATTGAGCCTTATAAATATATCATCCTCTAAAAAATTATATTTACCAATTCCTTATACAAATTATAGTGGTTTTAATCTTTCTAAAAGACCAACCCTATACCCCTTTACAGGTGATTTAAAGGAGTCGTTTCAAAGAACAGGTAATCACTCTAACCAATCACTTTATATTTTGACCCTTCTTTTCCTACTCTAAATCTATGATATTAATAATAAAATATTAAATTCAGTATCATTGATATTATAAAATTTTATTATTATTATTTTTATTACACCATTATAAACCCTCTTTCCCATCAAATAATAAGTGAAAGTATCGCTCATGTATACGTACGACTTACCGTCTCCACATAGCGATACAATTCATTTTTCATCATCGTATTTTATAGATGGGTATTATGATTTAATTAATTATTACATATGAAATTTATGATATAATTATACTTATATAATGATAATATCATTCCTACCCTCTTATCATCCAATATTTTGGAAATGATAATGTCACTTGTGCGTACGTATGGACTATCATCTTCACGATATGATGCGAATACTTTTTCATTTATATTTCACATGGATAGTAATAAGAAATGATTTTATGAATATAAATGTTATATAAAACATAATAATTATTCTTTAAATTTTTATTTTTATTTACCTTTATTTCATTCAGTCAGATGAAAAATGGAAATAACATTTATGTGTACGTATGGTATATTGTCCCCCTGAACAGTGTAATTCATTTTTCTATCTCTTCTTATTATGAATGATTATAAATATGTATATAATAAATATATATTATTTTTATATCATGATTAAAATTATTGAAATTTTGGTACCATGATCAAATTATAAGGATTGGGACCACCGAACCAAAATGTGCTTGGAAAATGAAGCAGTTATTAACCAGAACAATGATTTTAATAAATAATTATTAATAAAAGAGTAATAAGATGTTATAAATAAATTATACAAGGTATTATATATATATATCTGTGTGTGTGTGTGTGTGTGGTTATGTAACACATGTATAATAAATCCATATTTATTATATAGTATTTGTTAATGTAAATGAAGAAAGGTGAGGGTTGTGGTATGGTCTTATTTAACAATCTCATCATTATTTGGGATTGTTTATGTTTAAGTATCTGATAGGGAATATTTCTCTTCCATATAAATATTTTATTAAAAAATATTTTTTAATATTATCCTAAAATTTTTTAAAATCTTTTTTACCATTATTTTACTTTTTACAAAATAATTTGAAAGGAATCTTTTTATCGTTTTCGAAACAAGGTTTCTTGTGTCTTTTCTGAAAACAAATATGGAAGGAATATTTTTTTACTTATATGTAATGAGTATATTTTTCCACCATCATGATTCCTTAATGTTTTGAATCTTCCTTTACAATATTAAAAGTTTATTTTAAAATAAATTTTTTTCCTTTATAAATTTACGTCTTTTTAAATAAAAGAAATAATTTCAAAATAGAAAGGATATTTTCCTCAAGAATTATTTCAAGTGATCTTTTAAAATTATTTTCGATATAATATAACATTATTTGATGTTAATTATTATTTACTGGGAATATTATCCAAGTATACCATCCTTACTCTTTATCTAGTGGGTTTATATTTATGATGGAATGATATGTATAAAACCTTTTCCTTTTCCATGGGTTATGCTATGATGAAATGTCTATGAAACCCATTACTTTTCATGGGTTTTGATATGATGAATGATTAATTTTATTTTAAAACACATATTTATGGATTAAATTATGTGATGGTTGGGACCTATATCTCCCTCCAATGAATTTTGTAATGATTTATATCTCATTAGATAGACAGGACTCGAACCGGGAGTGAACCCGTTTAGTAAGGGACTTTATCTACTATGTTAGTCATGGGAGTGAACCTTGACTACTATGATGGTTGGGGAGTGATACCATACCACTATGATAGTCTTGGAAAATATCCTTTAATACTAAGGAAATGATTTTCTATGCTTATGTGTATGCCACAAATCCATGTTATACTCTTATGGATTATGTTCTTTGATTCTTTTATAATTCATGTCTTATGAACTTCCAAGATTTATACCATGACTCAAGATTGTAATCTTTGATATATGGGGTATAATTTTCATATGTTATGTTCATGTTATTATACCCTTATTAATACGTTATTATTATGTAATAATTGACATCTCCCTTTTTTACCCTTACTGAGCATCTGAGCTCACCCTTTTCTAGTGTTTCCTTTCCCTAGGATATGAAGAAAGTTTTTAATAAGTGATCATATTATGTGTGTTATGTGGGAAGATCTTTATGGGATATTTTGAAGAAATTTCATAAAATAAGAATATTTTATATCTAATCTCTAGATAATCTAAACCATTAGGGTTATGGTATGGATTATATTGTTATGTATTGAATATGAATATAAATAAATGAAATATTTGTGTATAAAAATGTTGGGCCATTATAGGTTGTATTATAGCAGGGTTTAGTCAATCTTTGAGGATTAGGGTTAGAAAATTTTCATGAAAACTCTAGGGATGGGTCTAAGTATAGGATAAAATCCTAAAGTTTTGGTAATGATCATGAATAACCTAGGTTAAACCTAAGGTTTCATTATTTAGACATTCTATAAATTATTATTTTTAGAATTATGTGGTGTTACACTATGATTTTTGTTTCTCACAGAATGATTTTTGGTTTTATTCAATGGCTTTAACCCTAAAGAATCATGTTAATGATGAATGTTATGGAAAATTCAATTATTGTCCACTTGAGTAATAAAATTTTATGGGAGATGGAATGTAGAATCTTGATTTTTTGTTTAGAGAACTTTTTTAAACTATGAATCATTCTGAGTTTCCAAATGATAAAAGGGAACAATTTATTGTTGAATCTTTCATGAGACAACATCCACCTTCTTTTAGTGAATCTTAGTATCCACTTGTGGTTGAGTGATGGATAAACACCATTGTAAAAATATTTTCTATTCTTTAATGATCAGGATATGACAATTTTGTTCTAGTTATTTATCATCTATAAGGTAAAGAAGATCAATGATTGAATCTTATCAAGAATACAAGGTAAGAAGAAGAAATTTAATCAATGAAATATGATGAGTTTAAGGGGATATTCCCCAGAAATTACTTCCCTAATATTCTAAATACAAATATGAATAATTAATTTCTTGAGTTGAAGAAAAATGATTATGAAACCATTGGTACATATGAGTAAAATTTTACAGGGCTTGCAAGGTATTCCTCTGGTGTAATTACCAGAACTGAAAGTAAAATTGATCAATTCTTTGGTGGATTAAAACCAAGTCTCTTATGGGTGTTATCTAAAAGAGACATCATTATCTATTAAGAAATTGTTCAATGTGATATTAAGGTGGATATAGAAATTGTAGTTTCTCATCAATCTCATGGTTTTGATAAGAAAATAAAAATGGAATACAAAGGCAATTCCAAAGACCATGGAGAAAGGAATATGATAGTTCTTTTATTATCTAAGTGTAGACAGAAACAGGTGGGAAATTGTCTTAAGAGTACTATTAAATATTTCAAGTGTGGAAAGTATGGTCATTGGGAAAATTAATTCTTAAGTGATGGGATGAAGTTAGATAATGATGTGAATATAGAAAAAGACCCACAGAATGCACCACCCATGCTATGCTTCAAATGTCAAGAGTATGGGAATTATTCCAACTAGAGCATGAATATGAAGGTTTTAGATGATCATCTTTAACATCCTATTATTCCCAAAGAAAAAGGGAAATCTCATGTGATCATGAATGCTGAAATGGGTTATGAGAACGATGTGGTTAAATGTACACTTATCATCCACTCTATAATAGATAATTTCTTATTTTATTCTAGATCCCCACATATTTTTATTTCTAAATAATTTTATAAGGGTATCCTCGTATCACCTCAACCATTAGATATTGAATTAAATATTAAAACTAATAATAGAACAATGGTCTCATCTTAAGTTATAGTTATTATTCAGTTAAAGTTTATGGTAAAGTATTTCCTAAAGAAATTATGATTCTCTCTTTAGTTGAATTTGATGTGATTCTTGGAATGGATTATATTTATCTATATGGAGCTCATATTAATTTTTGAGTAAGGGAAGTCGTGTTTCATATCTCGAATGCACCTATAATAATTCATCGATGCAAGTATGAATATGAAATTCCAATTGAATTTGCTTCCATATTATGGATCTTAATTCCCATATATGAAGGTTATATATCTTAGATGGTTAGGGAGGAACTTAACATTAATGATACACCTATTGTACGAGAGTTTTTTAATTTATTTACAAAATAATTTCCAAGTCTTTCACTAAATCGTGAATTTTATTTTTCAATAGAACTCGTACCAGGTGCTATGTCTATTATGAATACTCCTTATATGATGTCCCTAATTTAGTTGTAGGAATTGAATAATAAACTACATGAGAATTTTGATAAGTTATTCATATGACCTAGTGCATCACCTTGGGGTGGAACTATTCTATTTGTTAATAAGAAATATGTATCAATGTGAATATGAATCTATTATTGAGAACTTAACAAGATCACTATCAAAAACAAGTATCCACTTCCCTGAATTGATGGCTTATTTGATAAACTACATGGATCTCAATACTTTTCCAAGATTCACCTTCATTCTGGATATCATCAATTATGCATCACGAAGGAGGATATATCCAAGATGGAATTCCATACAAGTTATGGACACTATGAATTTATAGTGATTCCTTTTGGTCAAACTAATTCCCCTATTATTTTTATGGACTTAATAAATAAAGTCTTTAGAGAAGATCTTGATCAGTTTGTAGTTGTCTTTATAGAATATATTATTTTATATTCAAAGATAAAGGAAGAACATAAAGATCCCTTGAGGATTGTGCTAAAGACCCTCAAGAAGGATAATCCTTATGAAAATTTTACCAAGTGTGAATCTTTACTTCAAAAAGTTTCATTTTTGGGTCATGTAATCTCAAGTGAGGGTATATAAGTAAATGAACCAATTAAAAATAGCCTATACCAACCATGATAACTGAATTGTTTAGTTTTATTGGGTTGGATATATATTATTGACATTTTGTGAAATATTTCTCATGATTATCTAATCTTCTTACCAAGTTGACTCGAAAAAGGAGTTAAGTTCATATAAATGGAGGAATGTGAAGAGAATTTCAAGGAGCTAAAATAAAGGTTGTTCAATACACATGTTCTCACACTAACCTGTAGTAGAGACAGGTTTGTGGTTTATAGTGATACATCAAAGAGGGGACTAAGATTTATTCTCATGAAAAATGATACAGTTATTCTTATTTCTCATTCCAATTCAAGGTTCAAGAGAAAAATTACCCAACTCATGATTTATAGTTATCCACGGTAACTTTTTCATTAAAGATATAAAGGAATTATCTCTTTGGAGAAAGGTGTGACATGTATATTTATCATGAAATTTTAAAGTATATTTTCACTAAAAAAGAGTTGAACATGCACCAAAGAATATGTTTGGAGATGATTAAAGATTATGACTTCTCATTCCATTACCATTATGGGAAAGTGAACAGGGTGGAATATTCTCTGATCCAAAAGAATCATTCTAGATTATTTATGATAGGAATCACAAAAGATCCAATATTTATGTATTTATAATGTATGGACCTTGAAGTATTAAAGTAAAGGAAGAAATATTATCTATCTTAAATGAATGTTCAAACATATATCCAAGTGAAGATTAAAGATTTGCATAAGGATGATACAGAGATGCAAAATAAGGTGATAAATTTTCCTAAGTTCAACTTGATTATGATGTAATTATAAGGTTTAGGAACCATGTATGTGTCCTTCCAATACCAAATTTGAAGAACGTGTTATTGAATGAGGCTCATAGTTCATCATTCTCTATTCATCCTATAAGTACAAAGATGTATAAATACATAAAAGAGTATTTCAGGTGGGATGGAAAGAAGAGAGATATTGTTGAGTACGATTATTAGTGCTTTATTGTTTAATAAGTTAAGGCTAAGTGATAAAAGTATATGGGGATGTTAAAACCATTATTCACACTAGAATGGAAATAGGAAAACAACACCATTGATTTTGTCAACAAACTCTCCAAAACATCTAAAGGTCATCATTCTATATGGGTTATAGCCAATAGACTAATGAAGTCGGCACACTTCATTGCTATCAAAGAAGATTTTTATCTTGATAAGATTTCCAGAATATATATTAAGAAAGTATTGAGATTTCATGAAGTAACACTTTCTATTGTATCTGGTCAGGATCTGAGTTTTAGCTTGAAGTTTTGGTAAATTCTTCACTAGGCTCAGGATACAGAGTTAATCTTTTGCACTACTTATCATCCTCAGACAAATAGATAATATGAGAGGACCATTAAAACTCTATAAGACATATTGATAGCTTAATCTATCGATTTAAAAGGATTTTGGGATCAACATCTTCCTTTGGTAGATTTTTTTTACAAAAATGGCTTTCACTCCAACATTTGGATGGCTCCTTTTGAATCCCTCTGTGGTAATAAGTGTAGAACTCCAAAATAAAGGAATTAAGTTAAAGAAATAAATTTATTGGGACCTGATCTACATAATTAAATGGTATATAAGGTTAGATCCATTCAGAAACACATAAGAACAACCCATATTTGACAAAAAAAATTGCTGAAAATCATTGGAAAGATTTGAAGTTTGAAGTGGGTGACAAGGTATTCTTATAAATGACCCCCTAGAAGATAGTGATGAAAATTGGAAAGAATGGAAAGTTAAACCCTAGGTATATTGGTCCTTTTGAAATTCTTGATCGTATTAGAAAGCTAGCTTATTTATTGGCTCTTGCACCAAATATATCATAAGTTCATGATGTGTTTCATGTATCTCTCCTGAGGAAGTACATACCTTATTATTCATAAGTAATAAACTCAGAGGTAGTGACATTGTAAAAAGATCTTTCTTATAAATAAAAATAGATATAGATTCTATATCATATAGATAAAGTTATATGAAATGGGATCACTCTCTAGGTATACTCATCTGTTTGTGAGAGAGTAAAAAATATTGAAATAGAAATTAATTTTTAAGGGGGGTGGAATTTAACACCCTGATATTTTTATTAAATATTTATTTTAAAATAATTTGATTTCTTCGATATCTTGTGTTATGCACAACATTGAGTTTAAAAGAACCACGTAACTTTGTTAAAATATTATGTTTCTATTATTTCTTAGCCGTTATATTGGTGGTTATGAATAATAATAACTAAATTATGAAAAATATATGGTCTATATATTTATTAACTAAATTCATTAGTTATCAAATTATTAGTATTAAGAAAAATAATAAAAATGTGTTGTTTTTCTGAAAACATTATTTTATGTGTACAATGAATTTTATATAAATATATTAAATTAATCCCTATTAGTGAATGATTTTAATGAAATTTAAATATTATTTATTTGATAAAAAAATTTATACATTCAAAAAAAATTCTAATCATATGATAATAATACATCCAGTATTATGCTTAAAAATGTATTTTCCTAAAAAATAGTTTTTGTCACATTTTGGGTACTTAATTTAAAATTAAATTATTCAATTTATAATTATTAAATTATATAAAATTAATTACATATTTATAATCATAATGTTCAATTTTTTTAAATAATCCCATTTTATTTTCAGTCAATATGAATAGTTTCTGTGGTAAAACTTATCACCTCGGTAGAGGTTAAATATAGTTAATATGGATTAAAAATAACTGATAAGGATATAATTTTTCATAATTATTCTTATTGTATAAATTAAATTATACCCTTAACACTTAAGGTTTGAAACTGAGTTATTTAATGGACACGTGTCCATGAAAATGACTTATGTATTATTACCCAAATGGCCCAAAGGCCTTCTTTTTATTGATTTTTGATAACCCCCCTTTCAAGGGATGAGGGGTAACCCTTACAAGGCTCGTAGGCTTAGAGATTACATGACCTGTAGGTCTTAAGAAATATACAGAATATACTTGGAACTTATCCTCCCCAACTTCTTCATCGTGATATCAGCACTCGACCTTCGCATGGCTTGTTCGATTGGGCTTCCCTTGCAAGCACAAGTTGGTCCCAATGGTAATACCATACCCTCTCTTTCTAAAAAATCCTCTTAACTTTTACTCTCGTGAATTCACCTGCTCTGAATGCTCATCTGGAGTCTGGTCCTTGTATAGTCTGTCTGATCATTTAAGTATAATTTTAGGTGGCCCAAAGGCCGTGAGTTGGTCTGAAGGCCTTGAGGTGGCCCAAAGGCCTTGTGGTGGCCCGAAGGCCTTGAGGTGGCCTTAAGTCCTTACTTTCCCTAAGGCCTTAGGTGGCCCAAATGCCTTAAAGGACCCGAGGTCTAAACCAGTGACCCAAAAGCCCAAATGGACGAATAGTCACAACTGTTATAGTATCGAACAATGTCTGCTACAGCGCCTACTATAGTACTGCTATAATAACCTGAAAATTATGTCTCCACCCGATTTTCAACTTGGGTCTCTTAGATGTACTTTTCGGGTTCTCACCAACTGGGATGAGGCTCTTGTGTGACTTATGTATTATTTAAACCAAAGAAAGTGACAAAATGTCACTCTTTTAGTTTTAAATATCATTAATGTGTTCACCTAGGGACAAAAAATAGTTATGAATAAATATTAATATTAAATTTTCTACTAATAAAATTATATTCATGATGGAAATTTATTTATAATTTTTATGAATTAACTAATTACCTTAAATACTTACATAACACTGGTGTAGTAATTATATAATTAATGGATAAATCAAATAAATGATATTAAAAATATTAAAAGTATTATAATTTGAGATAATTAAGGTGATCCACAAATTTTATATATTAATATGACATGATAGGGATGTTTTAAAATAATTGGTTCAAATTATAAGTGTTTAATTGGTGTTATTAAATTTAAAGTAATGAATAGTTTCAAAATTGACACTAATGTTATTTTATGAAAATAATATTTTATTAAATTATTTAAAAATCATAAAAATCATAAATAAGGATAAATGGGATAATTTATGGCCTAAAATATCACAAATTGGTTATTTATGGTCCAATTGACAACTTATATGTATAAATTTTAACCTTTTAATATAGAAAAAATTGTAACCATAATTAAAATTAAAATATGATAACTAAGGGTTAATCAAAATGATAAGGTTTAAAATTACACAAAAACTTGTCTAAAATATATTTGTTGATGTTATTACAACTCTATACCACATTATCTTTTAATACCTTTCCATTTTTAGGTATTTGGATTGATATTAAATTTATTATAAATTAATCTTTTGAGAAATTCCAAAAGCGCCCCTCACTTCAATTATAAAAGGACACCTCTTCCCTCACTTAATTTCACCACATTGAGCCTTCTAAATCAACCATACTTTGAAAAATTATCTTAATAAATTTTATATACAGATTCTAGAGGTTTTTTTCTCCCCCAAATACCAACCCTAGAGCCCTTTGGTGGAGATTTAAAGGAGTCATTTTGAAGAAGAGATAATTGCTCTAACTGATCACTTTCTTTTATACTCTTATTCTCTGCCTCTAAATCTATGATATTCATCAACAAATAATAAATTTATTATACTAAATATTACAAAATTTTATTATTATTATGGATAGACCATTATACACCCTATTTCCTATCAAATAAGAAGTGAAAGTATCGCTTTTGTGTATGTATGACTTATCCTATCCATGTAGTGATATAATTAATTTTTCAGATCCATATTTTATGGATGGGTATTATGATATTATTAATGATTATATATAAAATTTATGATAAAATTATACTTCTTTAATGATAATATCATTTCTACCTTCTTATCATCCAATCTTTTGGAATGATAACTCTCCTCGGGCATACGTTTGAAATACCATCTCCATGAAGCGATGTGATTCATTTTTCATTTATATTTCACATGGATGTTAATAAGGATATATTTTATGAATATACATGATATAAATAACACAATAATTATTATGTAAAGGTATATTATTACTTACCTTTCTTTTATTCCATCATATGAAAAATTGAAACAATGTTCATGCATACGCACGACCTACCATCCCCATGAATGGTGTAATTCATTTTTATAGATATAATTTTTATGAATGATTATAAAAATGTATATAATGAATATATATTATTTTTATTTCATGATTAAAATTCTATAAATGATGTTATCATGATCAAAGTATAATTACCGGGACTACCAAACCAAAACATGCTTGGAAAACGAAGCAGTTTTCACCCATAACAGTGATTTTAATAACTACTTATTAATAGACAGGTGATAATATGTTAAAAATAAATAATAAATGGTATTAAATATATATTTTTATTTAATACATATATAAAAAATTTATATTTATTATAAATGCATTTTAAATATAAATAAGGAAAGACGATACTTGAGATAAGAGTTTATTTCACAATCTTATCATTATTCGATATTATTTGTGATTAAGACTAAAGAGGGGAATATTTCCCTTATATATATGAATTTTATAAAAATGTTTTAAAAATGTTTTTAATATTCTCCTACAAATTTTTGAAATCGTTATTTCCAATTTTTTACTTTTTATAAAACGGTTTGAAAGGAATATTTTTTTCATTTTGTAAACTAGGTTCTTTGTTATTTTTTCTGAAAACATATTGAAGGAATGTTTTTTTACTTATACATAATGATTTGATTTTCCCAAATTAATGATTCCTTAACATTTTGATGCATACTTTACAATTTTACATGGTTATTTTCAAATAATTTTTTTTCCATTATAAATGCACGACTTTAAAAAATGATTTCGAAATAGAAAGTATATTTTCATCAAGAATTATTTCAAGTGATATTTAAAAATTATTTTCCATATAATATATCATTATTTTATGTTGTTTATGATTTAATGTGAATATGATCCAATGATACCATCCTTCCTCATTATCTGGTTGGTTTATGTTTATGATGGCATGATATTTATGAAACCTTTTCCTTTTCCATGGGTTATGGTATGATGAAATGTTTATAAAAACCATTTCCTTTCATGGGTTTAGATATGATGAATGATTTATGTTATTTTGAAACACATATTTATGATTTTCATTATGTTATGGTGGGTACCTATATCTCCCTCCAATGCATTGGGTAATGATTTATATCTAATCAGATAGACATGACTCAAATCGGGAGTGAACCCGGTTCAGTAAGGGAATTTTTCCACTATGATGATCTTGGGAGTGAACCTTGACTAATATGATGGTTAGGGAGTTAACCCATGATAGTATTTTAAAATATCATTTAATACGAAGGAAATTATTTTCAATACTCATGTGTATGCCCTAATTCCATGTAATTCTCTCGTAGTTTATGATCTTTGATTCTTTTATGATTCATGTCTTATGAACTTCCAAGATTTATTCCATGACTCAATATTATGATCTTTGATATATGGGGTATAATTTTAAAATGTTATATTTATGTTATTATAACCTTGTGTTCATGTTATTCTTATGTAATCTGTTGGACTCACCTCTTTTGATAATCCCAAATCATGTTTAATTCTATGGTTATAATAAATTCGTCTTTTTGCAATATTCTTTCATCTGTCTTCATAATGTTTATCTTGCATAAATCTATATTTTTTCAATATAATGGATTTTCTAAATCAAGTGTTCAATTTACATTTCTCTAAGTATAAGTTCACTATTAAAGGCTGCTGGTAAGAGCCTGCCATTCAAGGTCACCGTTATAGCTCACTGTTACTCTAGGTCACTATTGCTAAAAGGTCACTGTTGAGGATCTACGGTCACTGTTGGAAGCTACCGGTACAAGGTCATTGTTACAAGTCTACTGTTGATATGATTATCAAAGCTTACAAATAAAGAGTCAGCATTATAGGTCTCTGTTGTGACAAGGCTTCTATTAGAAGTCCACTATCAGACTCTTTCTCAAGTATTCTATTAAGAGATTCACAGTTTAAGTCTACCGCTGGACATTTCTAACGTTAGTAGAAGGCTACCGCTAGAAAAATCCTACTGTTGATGAAGTTCACTGTTGTCCAAGTCTATCGTTAGTAGAAGTCTACTGATAGACAAACTCCACCGTTGATGAAGTTAACTGTTGAGACAGTCTACCGCTGGAAAAGGTCACTATTGAAGTAGTCTTCTGTTATAGAGCTATTGTTAAAAGCTTAGTAACTGAATCCTACCATTGAAGATCTACTATTGAGCCTACCGATGAAGTCTACTATTGAAGAGCTTACTGTTGAAGTCTACCATGTGACATGCATCTGCTACCAGCCTAATGATAACCTATTCTTTACTTTACCAATTTTCTTAATATTAGAATAACGGACATGTTTGAAAAATTAATGAACCTGACATTATTTAATGATATTTTCAGGCATATCAAGAAACCGTATGAGGTATGAGGAAAACCACACATGGGTGGATCATTCCTCTTGTCAGTCCCAACTGAATAAAATAAGAAAAACTTGAACTAGAATAAGGATATAAATAGAGACATAAAGAAAAAAAGAAACACACACCCAGTACCCAAAATTTCAAGTAACCAGAAGAAGAACACTCAAGCGCTCATTTTTTTGGAGATCCTAAAACTCTACAAAAATATGTTGGAAGAACATACTCAAAGCTGTGGTGGTGTGCTACCAAGAGCTGCTAACCCAAGAAGCTGATCATCTTTACACCTGGAAGCTAGAACCTAGAAGTTGCGATACTCTGTTCTAGAGGCAACTTGAAAAAAAGGACTAGAACTTCATTTCCTTCATTCCAAGGAGTCCAGAGCTAATCTGCTAACACATAGAGCACTCCAAACTCTTTTCTAACATCTTTAGCTCTACTGTGTTTAGTATTTTACATTTGTGAGTAGTGTGTCTGTTTTACACACACTGTCTCTTATGCTAGAACTGGGGGATCTTGAAAAATCCCTATACCAAACTCTATTTACATTTTTTTCCCACGCATAACTGTGGAAGAAGCCTAGGGTGTCTTGGTAGTTTATTTTCCCACGCAGAACTGTGGTAGAGGTTGCAAAACCTGGACAGTTTGTGAAAACTATTGTAAAGCCCGATACAGGCTGTGTATCATTTTTAATACAAACTACTTGGTGGCAGGTGATCAATAAGTAGAGAGGATTGGGTCTTGGCTTAAGACTGAACCTCTTGTTTAAATTGTTGTGATTATCCTTCAAGTACTCTGTTTTACATTTATCTGCTGCTTATATTTTCAAGAACAAAAATTTGTTTTATAATTACTCTGATAGTTAGTTTTGGTTAGTGTGTCTATGTGATTAATTTAGTAAACTTTTTTCAAAAGGTAAATCAGTATTCACACTGATTCAACTGAGGACTATTCAACCTCTTGAAAAACCTGTTGAACAATAAATAACTTATATCTCTACTGCTTTAATTAACTAGGCTGTTTTCATTTGGGGGATTTTAATCCTAAAGTTTTTAACATAAATTTTAATTGGAAATCAATTCACCCCCCTCTTGAGTGTCCACTCCGACCAACATTTGGTATCGGAGGGTTGTTAATTTTACTAGTTTTTCAAGCTTTTTAATTGCTTTTCAACCGTGATTTTTTTTTGTATCTTGAAGCCTCAAAATTTCTGTTATATCTAAATTTTCGGTTCTTTAACATTTTAATTTTATATGGATAACCGAGTTGAGGCTGATGCTACTAATAGACCACCTCTATTTAATGGAAATAACCTTAGTCAGTGGAAATTGAAAATGAAAATGTATCTTGAAAGCTTTAGACCTGAAATCTGGGACATAATTGAAGAAAAACATGCATTACCAGCTACTGCTAGGGATACATGGTCTCAAGTAACTAAAGCTACTTATAATAATAATTGTAAAGCAATGAATGGCTTATACTGTGCTTTGGGTGATGAAGATTTCAATAGAATATCTGCCTATAAGACTACTTATGAAATTTGGGATACCTTGGTTGTTTCTCATGAAGGGACAACCAATGTTAAAGAAATGAGATTAAATACCTATACTATTAAATATGATAATTTTAAGATGAATCCTGATGAACCTATCTCTGAAATGTATCTCAGGTTTAATGAGATAGTAAATACCATGAGTCTGTTTGGGAAACCAGTGGATAGCAAGGATCAAATCATGAGGCTGCTTAGATGCTTACCTGATAGATGGAGAGGCACTTCTATGTCTATCCGAGAATCGTGTGACATCAACAAGATACCAGTAAAGGAGATAATTGGAAAACTAATGATGTATGAAGAAGAGCTTAAGGTGAATCAAGAAATAGAAGAATAACCAAGGAATAAGTTAGTAGCATTCAAGACTTCTGCCTCAAAGAGCAAAGACAAAGAAAAAGTTCAAGTACCTGTAGACAGTTCTATGAGTGAAGAGTCAAATTCAGACAGTGATGAGGAGATGGCACAACTTTATAGAAGATTCAAAAGGTTCTCCCGAAAGAATAAATTCTCTAGGAAGTCAAACTTTAAAGTAAAGTATGATCATAAAGGACAATGGAATAAAGACAGAAAGTGTAATGATAATACAAGTGAAATAGTATGCTATGAATGTAAACGAAAAGGTCATGTGAAGGCTGACTGCCCCAAGCTGAAATTTAAGAATAAATGTGATGAAAAGGGCAAAGGTTATAAAAAGTCTATGAAATAAACTTGGAGTGATTTAGAGGACAGCTCGATTGGATCTGATGCTTTAGACTCAGAACAGAACAAACATGCAAATCTATGCTTTATGACAGAGACATATGAGGTATCACTTAATTCCCCTGTGCATAATACTTATTATAATAGTGACTCTCATAATGATGAAGATATGAATAAAGAAGAATTATTTGAATATTGAAAAATTCTTGAGGATGCTTTTAATGAACTCAAGGAAAAATATAAGTCATTAAAAATACATCATGCTTTAAATGCAAATTACAAAACAAATCTAGATATTGAAAAAGAGAAATTTTCTAAGCTGCTAAAGGAAAATATAGAGTTAAGATTATCTAATGAACAATTAAGAAAGGATCTTGAGAAATTCACTGCTGGTAGGGATACCTTGACACAATTTCTAGGAAAACAGATTACTCCAAAGTATACAACTGGTCAAGGATATCAGCCCGGACAGAGACAAATTAGCAAAACCAAATTTGTTCCAAAATTTGGACAGTTCACTGCTAGTTCTAGTTCTGGACCATTTTTTGAGAAACAATTTTCTAAAGGACCTAACAAAGTATTTATGTCTCAAAATATGTTTTTTGATTTTAGAAAACCTATAAATCAAATTTGGGTTCCCAAAGTTTTACTTGCTAACCTCTCTAGACCCAAGAAGATCTGGGTACCAAAATTACCCCATGTTTGATCTATTTTTCATGGAAATTGTTTAAAGAGTTCCTGTAAGTCCTTATGGTACTTGGGTAGTGGATGTTCAAGACATATGACAGGAGACTATTCTTGCTTCAAGAGTCTAATTAAAGTTTATGTAGGGCATGTCACATTTGGTGATAATGCAAAAGGAAAAATCGTCAGCTTAGGCTATATTGGTAACCCTGATACAATATTAATTTCTAAAGTACTTTTTATTGATGGAATAAAATACAATTTACTTAGCATATCTCAGTTATGTGATGATGGATTTAATGTTAAGTTTTAAAATGATGCATGCAATGTTTTTAATTACAAAAATTATTTAGTTTTCACTGGATGTAGAAATGAGAATGTATATGCTGTAGATTTAAATTCTTTAGCCAAACAAAATGTTTCTTGTTTAAATTATTTTCACAAGGAATCTTGGTTATGGCATAGAAGGTTAGGACACTGCAATGTGAACTCACTTAGGAAGTTATCTAATAAAGTTTTAGTTAGAGACTTACCTAAATTAGAATTCCCACTTGATAAAGTTTGTAATCCCTATCAAAAGGGAAAACAACAAAAAGTTTCTTTTAAACTAAAGAAATAAGTCTCAACTTCTCAACCACTTGAGTTGGTTCACATGGATTTGTTTGGACCATCAAGAGTTTCAAGTTTAAATGGGAAGCACTATGTTTATGTTCTTGTAGATGGATTTTCTAGGTATACTTGGGTATACTTCCTCGCTC
Organism: Viscum album; assembly: GCA_963277665.1. NCBI lineage: Eukaryota > Viridiplantae > Streptophyta > Magnoliopsida > Santalales > Viscaceae > Viscum > Viscum album. Next base: position 470,152,830 of record OY728141.1, on the reverse strand, counting down.
ACAAAAGTGGAGCTTGTTCCTACTTTGTTAAGTATTCCAAGTCTTTAGAAAATCATAGTGGACTTAAAATTAAGACCTTAAGAAGTGATCATGGCCGTGAATTTGAAAATCATGAGTTTGAATATTTTTGCTCACACAATGGCTATAGTCCCAATTTATCTGCTCCTAGAACACCTCAACAAAATGGAGTTGTCGATAGAAGGAATAGGACCCTTCATGAAATTGCTATAACAATGCTCAATGAGTATGATTTACAGATCTATTTTTGGGCTGAATCTGTAAATACAGCTTGTTATATGATCAATAGAGTTTTAATTAGACCTGTTCTAAAGAAGACCCCTTATGATCTTTGGAACAATATAAATCCTAAGGTTAATTACTTTAGAGTTTTTGGTTGCAAAGTTTTTGTTCTTAACACTAAAGATAATCTTGAAAAATTTACTCCCAAAAGTGATGAAGGAATTTTCCTAGGTTACTCTATCTAAAGTAAATCCTATAGAGTGTTCAATAAGAAAACCAAATGTGTGGAAGAATAATTTCATGTCAAATTCGATGATACTGATCCAAATGATCCTAAAACCTCTCTTGAACATCTTGAGGAAGATATGTAAATTCTAGACCTTAATAATAAAGATAGTGAATCCCCTGTGAAAGTGTCCAGCTTTGGAACTTTTCCAGAATCAACACCTGTTGATTCTGAACCAACAGATAACATTGAGGAATCTATTTTAACCCTTCCTAGAGGCATTAAGACTCTTAAGAATCATCCTCTAGATGCTTTTTTAGGTGATGTAAATAGTGGAACACAAACAAGAGCTTCTCTAAGAAACCAGGTTGAAAATCAAGATTTTCTTTCACAATTTGAACCCAAAAATATTAATGATTCTATCAATGATGAATTTTGGGTAATGGATACACAAGAAGAATTAAATCAGTTCAAAAGAAACAAAGTCTGGGAATTAGTGGAAAGACCTAAGCACACTTTGACAATAGGCACTAAATGGGTGTTTAGGAACAAAGTTGATGAGTCTGGAAATATAGTTAGAAATAAATCTAGGTTAGTTGCACAAGGATATAGTCAAGAAGAAGGAATAGACTATGAGGAGACCTTTGCACCTGTATCTAGATTAGAATCCATTAGGATACTACTTGCTTATGCAGCTCATCTGAATTTTAAACTTTATCAAATAGATGTTAAAAGTGCTTTTCTAAATGGGTATATAGTTGAGGATGTGTTTGTTGAACAACCCTCTGTTTTTACAAATCCCCATTTTTCAAATCATGTTTTTAAACTTTCTAAAGCTTTATATGGTTTAAAACAAGATCTGAGATCATGGTATGATAAGCTCAGCTCTTTTCTTATTTCAAAAGGTTTTACCAAAGGGATAGTTGATCCTACTCTTTTTATTAAAAGAATTTCCAAATATGTTTTGATATTATAAATTTATGTGGAGGATATTATTTTTGGATCTTCTAAAAATTCTTTATGTATTGATTTTTCAAAAATGATGCAAAATGAGTTTAAAATGAGTTTAATGGGAGAACTCAAATTTTTCCTTGGATTTCAGATCTTTCAAAACAAAGATGGTATTGTTTTGAATAAAAATAAATATATTAAGGATATTTTAAAATGTTTTTCCTTGGATGGTTGTAAAGGTAGTGACACACCTATGAGTACCACTTGTAAGTTGGATGCTGGTGAAGCTGGAGAACCAGTGGATCAAACCAACTACAGAGGAATGATAGGGAGTCTACTCTATCTTATAGCTAGCAGACCTGACATTATGTTCAGTGTATGTATGTGTGCTCGCTTTCAAGCCAATCCAAAAGAGTCTCATTTAACTGTTGTAAAAAGTATTTTCAAATATCTCAAATATACTCCCAACTTAGGATTATTTTATCCAAAAAGACAATCATTTGATTTGTTGAGTTATTCTGATACTGATTTTTCCAGTTGAAAGTTAGATAGAAAAAGCCCCTCTGGGACATGTCACATTTTGGGCAAGTCACTAGTATCATCTTGTAGTAAGAAACAGAATTATGTTGCATTATCTACTGCTGAAGCTGAATACATAGCTGCTGGTAGTTGTTGTGCTCAAATTATGTGGATGAAACACACTTTACTAGATTATGGATATCAATTCAAACATGTCTATGTATAGTGTGACAATACAAGTTCTATTAACATTTCCAAAAATCCAGTATCTCATGCTAGGACAAAGCATATTGATGTGAGACCTCACTTTTTGAGGGATCATTATCAAAAAGGTGATATCACTCTTGAATTCATTGTCACTGAACATCAATTGGCTTATATATTCACAATGCCTTTGAATTTTTAGAGGTTAAATTACATAAAACATGAGTTAGGTATGATTAATTTCAGTATAGGAAACCTCACCATTGAACCTCACTGTTAAACCTCACTGTTGAACCTCACTGCTAAACCTCGCCATTGAACCTCACTGTTGAACCTCACCATTGAACCTCACCATTTGAACCTCACTGTTAGGAACCTCACTGTTGGGTACCGCACTGTTTGTCTTTACCATTTATTTTTGCGGGAATCCGAACTGTTTTATTCCTATTCATTATTCCTGTTTTATTTACTTTTTAATCCCTAAATGATAAAACTAATGCTACAAACATATCTCAATCCACTCTCTTCCTCAATCTCAAACCTTAGCTCTCAAAATCCCTAAACCGTAACTCTCCGCTAAACCTGGAAACTGATTCAAACCTCCATGGCACGACTCAAGTAACCCACTACTGTCAATGAGGATGCGCCAAGGCCAAAGAGGACTCGAGCCGAGTCCCGTGGCACCAGTAGTACCTCGATGGGACCTGTAAACCCGCATCTGTCAGAGAGAGAAATCATGGATGATGAGGGGTTGATTGAAGAATGGCTGCTATCGAGCAAGTCATTAGTGCTGGAAGCACTAGAATCCCAAGGATGGGACGAATGCTTTTCCAACAACAATGGGCCATACAACCTGAAGCTGGTGAAAGAATTTCATGAATTTCTCAAGTTTGAGAAGAAAGATGTTGTGAACAGACTAGTATCTAGAGTCAATGTCAATGAAGTTAGATTTTTATCTACTGAGTGGGCTTCTTGTTTGAGAGTCCCTCATGAAGGAGTTTATGAATACTATTCTTGATTTTCTCCTCTAGACAGTGAGATTTTTGGGTATGAAAAAGCTAAGGAAGAGTTGACAGGGAATGAAAAATCGAGGAAGATCATTGCAGTTGAGATGAATGGAGAATACATGCTATTATTTATGTTCATTCAGCATGTGATTAGTCCCAGGAGAGGGGATTTTGCAGTACTGAAGTATCAGGACATATTCCTAATGTACTTTCTGAAGAATGGGGAGAAGATCAACCTATGTTGGTTGCTGACGGCACAATTGGAGGATATGACTAAGGCAAGCTCAAAGTCCAATGCCCTATTCCATGCCAAGCTAATCTTAGTAATGCTAAAGGTAAAGGGTGTGGCTGGAAATAAAGAGGAGATGATAGTGTCTAAGAACAGTGTTTATATCTCCAAGGTAATTTGAAAATACATGAAAATTAGCTAGAATCCCTGGAAGAAGTCATGGGTGAATGATGAAGGAAAAGTGTATGAAAAGTTTGACCCTACTACTCACCCTTCCAAGACAAAAGAAAAGAGAGATCCAGGACTGAAGCCTGATGAGCCAGAACCAGCTTATTCAGATGATGAGGAGGAAATTGAATGAGTTGTGGAATATGAAAGAGAAGACACCCCCATTAATGATGGGAGTGACCCTGATTTACCTGCCAGTCCTATAAGGAAAATAGTTTTTTGGAGCACCTAGCCCTCTAAAAGAACTACCAAGAAGAAAGACTGTTCTAAGGAATAGTGATACTGAGAGTAGCGAAGAGGGAGAATCTAAGACTACTGCCAAAGACACCTCTGAAGAGGATGAGGCTACTGAGTCAGATCATTCTGATCATGAGGCAAAGGTTGATGGTGATAAAGATGAAGGAAAGGAGGTTGTTGTTGCTGAAGATGATGATGAGGACAGTGAAGAAGAGGAGCTCAGTTTGAGCCCTCTGATAGGTAATACAGACAGGGCAATGTCTGACCAAGAAGCAGAAGTGTCATCTACTGCCATTGAAATAGAAGTCATTGATGACTCAGTGGAGGTTGTGACTCACACCACTGGTGAACAAATGGATCAGATAGAGGTTGAATATGATAGAGTTGAAGAGGAGGTTGTGGAATTTCCTAGAGTAGAACCAGTAGAGCAGACTACTCAGGAGAAATATCCAAGTGAGGGGGAGAATCTTATTGAAAGTGGTTTTGTATCTGTCCTTCATGACATTGAAGAATGGTTACAAGACCCTGGATACTTGGTACTTGAGCTGGATTATGATGATTCTGATTGTGATATGCCAAACAAAAGACACCCTGCACCTACTGTTTCAGAACCTACTACAGTGCCTCCAGTGGTTGTCTTTCCTGAGAACTTTATCACTAAGGATGATATAGAATCACTGAAAACAGATCTGCACCATATTTTTGATAACAGGGACTATGAAATGGAAAAGGCAATGGACTTAATTCAAGAGTAGACTGCCTATGAGATGGCTAGGGTTCAGTCTTCCATTCAAGCCAATTTTTTCCAAGAAGTATCTCAATGCCAGAATCAACTCAAGGATGTGTCTCAGTCTGTGGAAGTTCTAAGACAGTCAATGGTGAGCCTGATTGCTCTAATGGCTTCTAGGAGCCAATCAGAGAAAGACATTCACAATATCAGAAATGTGGTGCAACAGATGGTTGCAGTGTTTGAAATCTTTAAGGAATCCATGACAGCTCATGTGAAGGGCCAGGATGATGATGTTAAGAAGCTCATTAGTGGGTTGACCAATTCTTTTAAGGAAACTGTTGTTTTCACTATAACACCTTTGGTTTCCTCTACCTCTGCTTCAACCTCCACTGCACCACCTGTGGACTTGTCATCATTTAGGACAGTGGTCAGTGAAGAGTTATAAAAGATCTCTGGTGTCAGTGCACTTGAATCTTAATCTATGACTTAGATTATCACCACTACCAAAGATGTTTAGAAGGTATTTAGTGACTTCATGAGAGAGGCTGCCCAGGACCAAAAGAGTATAAAGGAACATATTTATTATTATTATAAAAGGATTTAATCCAAGCATCAGATGGATTCTCATTTCGAGATTTTGTTGGAAAACCTCAAGATTCCCCTAGTCACCAGAGCCTTCAAGGAACAAGTCACTCGGTTGGTCTAGTTGACTCTAGCCTTAGATAAATTTATGGAGAACAAGGATGATTTCATCTTGGCTATGGAAAGAGGAGGAAGCATTATTATGGACTTCAGAAACCTACTCCTACCCTTTCTCTATGTGGACTATACCCCTATCATAGCCCCTTATACCTTACCTACATTCCATCCTAGTGTTTCTTCCATGATGTCACATGTTGAGGCCATCAGTATCCTTACTCCACTGATACCTCAGAGAGCTACCCACTACAGGAACACTGGATCTTCTGTTGCTGCCCCTTCATTCATTCCTGCAGCCATTCCCAAACCTGCTAATTCACCAGCTCATCCTCCATCTTCTTCTTCCAAAGGGAAATAACACTTGCCTTAGGTTGATGTGGATTGAGTTTGTTTGTGTATTTTGATAGGGACTGTGTATTCTTTTTGAGTCATGTAATGTACTTCCATTAATCCAATAATTATCTATTATATCTATTTGTGTTTATTTTTTCTAACCACAAAGGGGGAGAAATTCTATGCTAATAAGGTTGTTCTATACTAATGTTGTGTGATCCTGTGTGATCCTGTGATTTCAGGCTACTGAATGCTTATCTGTGACACCTTCCTTCTTAAATTAATTTACCTCTGATGATCTGCTAATTATCCTAAGATTAAATGGAATAATTTGTAATTATCAAAAAGGGGGAGATTGTTGGACTCACCTGTTTTGATAATCCCAAATCTTGTTTAATTTTATGGTTATAATGTATTAGTCTTTTTGCAATATTCTTTCATCTGTATTCATAATTTTTATCTTGCATAAATCTATATTTTTTCAATCTCATGGATTTTCTAAATCAAGTGTTCGGTTTACATTTCTCTAAGTATAAGTTCACTGTTAAAGGTTGATGGTAAGAGCTTTCCGTTCAAGGTCACTGTTATAGCTCAATGTTACTCTAGGTCACTATTGCTAAAAGGTCACTATTGAAGATCTACAGTCATTGTAGGAAGATACCGGTATTGGGTCACTGTTACAAATCTATTGTTGATATGCTTATCAAATCTTACAGACAAATAGTCGCCGTTATAGGTCACTACTATGACAAAGATTCTGTTAGAAGTCCACTATCAGACTCTTTCTCAAGTCTTCTGTTAAGAGATTCACAGTTTAAGTCTAACACTGGACATGCCTACCATTAGTAGAAGGCTACCGCTAGACAACTACTAATGTTGATGAAGTCCACTGTTGTTCAAGTCTACCGTTAGTAGAAGTCTACTGATAGAAAAACTACATCATTGATGAAGTTAACTGTTGAGACAGTCTACCGCTGGAAAAGGTCACTATTGAAGTATTCTGCTGTTACATAGCTATTGTTAGAAGCTTACTGACTGAAGCCTACCGTTAAAGATCTACTATTGATCCTACCGATGAAGTCCACTTTTGAAGAGCATACTGTTGAAGTCTACCGTGTGACATGCATCTACTACCAGTCTAATGATAACGTATTCTTTACTTTACTAATTTTCTTAACATTAGCATAACGGTCATGTTTGACAAATTAATGCACCTGACATTATTTAATGATATTTGTAGGCATATCAGGAAACCGTATGAGGTATGAGGAAGACCACACATGGGTAGATCATTCCTCTTGTCGGCCCCTATTGAATCAAATAAGAAAAGGCTGAACTGGAATAAGGATATAAATAGATACATAAAGAAAAGAATAAATACACACCTAGTACCCAATATTTCAAGTAACCAGAAGAAGAACACTCAAGCGATCATTTTTCTGGAGATCCTGGAACTCCATGAAAATATGTTGGAAGAACATACTCAAAGCTATGGTGGTGTGCTACCAAGAGATGCTAACCCAAGAAACTGATCATCTTTTGACCTGGAAGCTAGAACCTGGAAGTTGTGATACTCTGTTCTAGAGGCAACTTGCAGAAAAGGACCAAAACTTCATTTCCTTCATTCCAAGGAGTCCAGAGCTGATCTTCCAACACATAGAGCACTCCAAAATCTTTGCTAACATCTTTATCTCTACTATGTTTAGTATTTTACATTTGTGAGCAATGTGTCCATTTTACACACACTATCTCTTATTCTAGAACTAGGGGATCTTGAAAAATACCCATACCAAACTCTCTTTAAATTTGTTTCCCATGCATAACTGTGGAAGAAGCCTAGTGTGTCTTGGTAGTTTATTTTCCCACACAGAACTATGGTAGAGGTTTCAAAACCTGGACAGTTTGTGAAAACTGTTGTAACGCCCGATACAGGCTGTGTATCATTTTTAATATAAACTGCTTGGTGGCAGTTGATCACCAAGTGGAGAGGATTAAGTCTTGGCTTAAGACTGAACCTCTTGTTTAAATTTTTGTGCTTATCCTTCAAGTAATCTTTTTTACATTTATCTGTTGCTTATATTTTCAAGAATAGAAATCTGTTTTATAATTACTCTGCTAGTAAGTTTTGGTTAGTGTGTATATGTGATTAATTTAGTAAACTTGTTTCAAAAGGTGAATCAGTATTCACACTGATTCAACTGAGGACTAATCAACCTCTTGAGAAACCTGTTGAACAATAAATCACTTATATCTCTACTTCTTTAATTAACTGGGCTGTTTTTATTTGGGGGATTTTAATCCTAAAGTTTTTAACATAAATTTTAATTGGATCTCAATTCACCCCCTCTTGAGTGTCCACTCTGACCAACATTATCATTGATATCTACCTTGTTTACTCTTACTGAGCATCTGAGCTCATCCTTTTCTTATGTTTCCTTTCCTCGGGATATGAATAAAGTTTTAGTAGGTATTCTTATTAAGTTTACTATGTTGACAGATATTTAGATGGACTCCGTATACACTAACTAAGTTTGGAACTTTATGGATGCACCTAAATGGGTAATACACATGGGGTGAAAGTGGGTTTTATTTGATAAAAATGGCATAGATAGTAGAGATCTACCTTTAAATCATGCATAGTGGCAAAGGGTTTTAAGAAAATTCATGGCATAGAGTATGAATAAACCTTTTCACCTATTGTGATAATAAATTCCATTCATATATTACTTTCCATAATAGATCATTTTAACTTTGATATATATCAAATGGATTTCAAAATTGCTTCCCTTAATGAGAATTTAGTCTAGGATGTGTTTATGATACAACCTAAGGTTTTGAAATTCCAAATGTGTCTGTTAAGTTATGAAAGTTGCGACGATCCATATATAGATTAATGTAATATTCTCAGAGTTGGAATATCTTATTTGATAATGAAATCAAAGAGTTTGGTTTCATCAAGAATTCAAATGATTAATATTTATATAAGTTTATTAGTGGGAGTGTTTTAGTGTTTTTAGTATTGTATATTGATGACATAATTTTTATTGGAAATGATATCCTGATTTTAAATTATATAATGATGTTATTGGATAAATGATTATATTTGAAATACATGGGTGAATAAGCTTACATACTGGGCATGAAGATCTATATAGATTGATCTAAGAGGATTCTTTAACTACATCAAGACACATACATTAGTAAATTTTTAAATTAGATTAACATTGAGAACTCCAAAATAGGGTCTTTATCAATGTTTCAGGGCATGGATCCTAGGAAGATTTAGGATCCTTATAAGGAGTTAAAATGTATGGATGGAATTCCTTATACATCTTCCACAGTACTTATCATGTATGTGATATTGTGTACTCAACTTGATGTCACATATGCTCTTAGTATAACCAGTTGATACCAATCCAGTCCTGGTGAGAGTTATTGGATTATTGTTCAGTACATCCTTAAGTGATTGAGAATGACTAAGGATATGGTCTTAGTCTTTATAGGATGGGATAAAATCTACGTAAAGAGTTATACTAATGTTAGTTTCTAATCTAATAAAGATGACATGAGATCTTAATCTAGTTTTGTATTTTTATTGAAAGATGGAGATATATATTGGAAGAGTTCTAAATAAGACATTGTGGAAGACTTTACAACAGAGGTGGAGTACATCACTACATCAGATTCTAAGAATGAAGTTGTTTGGATTAGGAAGTTCATTTTTGAACTTGGGGTGGTTCCCATAACCGAGAGAGAAATCAAGATTTACTATGATAATAATGGAGCCATTGATAAGGAAAAGGAACTCTGATCTCACAAAAATACTAAACACGTCCTTCGTGAATACCATCTAATTTGGGAGATCATTTATAGGGGTGGTCTTAGGATCTATTACGTGGATACAAATGACAATTTAGAAGATACATTATTGAATCTATTACCATAGTAACAACATGAGGGACATGTTAAATCTCTTGGAATATGATACATAAGATATTGAATGTGATGGTTGAATAATGTATCGTGGTTTTACAAATAAATAAATCTCCATTTATCATTCTTTCATGTGTGCTACAATTAATTTTATATAATATTTAAATGATAATATCCCCTCAAAGTATAAATTTTAGTTATCCCTAATGAATGGTTATCATGAATTATTATAGGGTGTGGTGATATATTAAGGTTAGCATGAGTATAATCTTTTACTAGACAAAAAATATGTATTTAGGATATAAATAATAGACTTATGAGATTATAAGTTGAGATTTATTACTTGGACTAGCCCATCAAAGTATATCTCATGGAATGTCATGCAATTATCGAAATACTTAGGAATATGTACAATTATCAATCCTCATTACCTGAGTTTGGTGAGATACCTATCCTGATAACCTTCATAATTTGATATATTTCTTATGCAGTTCATTAGGATTAGCTAATTAGGGGTGGATAGGTATGTTTCTAATCATGGAATCAGTTGAAGTTCAACCATGATGGAATTTTTCCTCTCAACATGATAAGATAATACATGTGGGCCCTTGATTGAATTAGACTAAGTAAATTCATGTTCATTATTACAATACTATATAAATAGATTAATTTAGCACTAAAATAGGCTTTCTCAGTGCTCAATGCTACCAAAAGTTTGGATAATGGTTTTGTAATAGTAGGTTCCCTAGACTTAACTTGAACAGAACTTTTCTATTACCATATCATGTATACTGTGAGTTATGTATGATGTATTCTTACCATAATAGTATTGATATTTTTTTCCACTATTTATATGGTAATTTCCTTAGACTAATTTTCATATAAAAAGGTTATAGCAGTTCTTAAGCTATAATAAGAATCTCAAGATACAATGGAATTAATCTTAAACAAATTTCCTATAGTCTAGATACATCATACCTACAGGACACAAATGTCATATAACCATTGAGTGTGGGGGGATCATAAGCATTGATACTTTTTTCATAAAGTTTCCACTTGGTGATCTCGAGTAGACGAGATCATGAGGATTGACCCACCAATAGGAACACCACATGTTTCAAGTTTCATTGGTTCTTCCTATCTGTGAACACATGTAATAGTCTCCTCACTCTTGATTATTATCAGTGTATACTATTTGATTACATACTTGGAATCAAGATAAAAATTATGGAATTGATGTCATATCAAGGTATCTTTTATTGGGTGTGTTATTAGTGGTATGACATTGATTGAATAATTAGGATATAATTTTTCACTTCTGAAAGCAAGTGATATCTTGAGCCTATTTGATCAAGATGGTAGTACCTTCAATAAATCCATGGCCATGGTATAAGAAGGTAAGTATGTGCAATTAGTTCAATGAACAATAAAGAAATAAATTATGATGACACAAAGCGTGTGTCCTTTATGATATATTTTGAGACAAAGATATTATAGTACATATCATGTATTCATAGGAAATTTTTTCATTACTATGACTTTTCTTTATCTATTTAGGGGCCTTTATGGGTTTCTAGACTCCAATATTGGTATTTGAATAGTATTAACTACTATCTACATAAGGTATTAGCAGGTCACGCACTTAGTGTATTCAAAATTCTACCATATTCTAATGAATAGAAGTTTAGGACATGGTGGGGCCCACCATAAGGTCCAGGATATGTCTGAGAATATTTGATCACCAAGAATAAGTAAATTAATATTATTTTAGTGCGTAATAATTGGTGTTGAATTTATTTATTAAAATTATACACAATATATTAATTGAATACATGGAATAATATTATATGAATGAATATTATTTTAAAATTCAAGGTTTGTTTAATATTCGAGGGAATGACGAGTCGAGTTAATGGATCTATTTTATCACATAATATATTTATTATATTTCAAGAAAGTAATAAAAGTATAAATGAAATTTATGTCCCACTTAGTTGGTCATAACACTTCATTTATGGATTATTTAGTGGGAAATAATATTCGAGGGTCGGGGATCCTTTTCTAGGTAATTTTATAACTCACTATATAAGGAGGAGGATGCTTACATTGATGGTACTATTCATTATGTTATTTTTGAGAGCCTCTATATCCTCTTTTCTGCTTCTTAAAGAGAGAAGTAGATAATTCGAGCTCTCGATATGAGTTCTACTTCATGTATCAATGGATTGTTGTTGAGATAATCTTTGATACATCGAAGTCATCATTAGATCACCATGCTAGCACTCAGATTTTGTTGATCAACACTCCTATAGACTTTTGAAATAAATTTGCATGATCTAGAGGGATATGATATCGGTTTATTCAAGTGGATATTGAAGGGTGATTCCTAAGTCATCGGTGATAAGTTCACAACTTCTAATTTCCATTCTTAATAGTTATAGTTGAACTTTTGTTAAGAATTACCAGAACATTTATCTCACATATCCATTGGAAATAAATTATATGTTATTATATTTTGGTATGAATTTTGTTTTTGGTGAACAATACTTAAATAATATTTCATTAATTCTTGAATCATTGGAAATAACTAATGAATATGAAATGCAAGACTTAGTTATACTCAGTTGTGGAAATATAATTCATTGTCTGGTAAAACTAAGAAGTTGTCGAGGATATAACTAGTATGGTTTTATACTCTTTAGAGATAAATACCTTATGTATTATTGATGCTTTTAAGTTTTTAGATTTTGACAAAGAAACCTTTAGAAATAAATATAATCCACAAAGCTTCCGAACGTTATTTATCCAGAGAGTGTGAACTATTCTATGGTTAATATAGAGGTAAATAAATATAATTCATAGTATTTCATTAAGTGTTTTAAGGAATGTAAAAGTGAAGTATAATATATTCACAGTTATAAGATATGAGTTACTTCAGGCCCATGTTCCAAATAATATATTGACCAAGCATTCAGTGATAATGAAATATATAGTGGATTTATTCCTAACTCAAATTTCCTTATACACATCAAAGTTATGATGTTAGTAAGGAGAATAAATGATGAGTATAACATGAAAACATTGATCAATAAAATGTAGTGTGGAATAATTCCAAAACTCACATTTCATTATACACATCAGATTCATGATTTAAGTGAAATGAGGATCAATGTTAAGATTCATATTCATTTCAGATACTTCCATTATTTATCAAGTCATTCTTTTTAAATATAAGTGTTATCCCTTAACCATTTGCAAAATACAATTAAAAATGGATATCATATGTGTTATAGTATGATACAAATATATCATGGTATAATAACATTTGTTTTGATGCAAAAGTGTTTGTTAAGGATATAAAAAAACTTGCATGAATCAAAACACAAGGTTTATAAGGATATTAAAATATCCCTGAGATAGAAAAGATATAGTCAAGTGTTAGACTATATTTCTATAAAAAGGAGAACATATCTATTTGAGATAGTGGGAGAAATATTGATTTGGATTTATTCAACACTAGATAATCAAAAATAGTTAGAATAGGAAAAATTTTCACAAGAAATTTTGGAAAAGGAATATTCCAAAGACACATACTATGTTGGAAGAATAAAATCACAGTAATTGTTTTACATTCACCACGACTACTGATATAATATTCATTGAGAATAATGAATACTACAAGTATGCGGTAAATGAAAAAAAATATAAGATATTTATGTTCAATTAAAATTCAATAATGGATTCCATGTATCAAAGTGTAGCTGCTTATTATTTTGAATATGTCAAATCTTGATATTATAATGGTATTCAAGACAAATATTACATGGGTGCTACAATATTGGTACCAATAAGGCTCGATTATTTATACCAATTATTCATGCCTAAATCTATTAGAATTTTAATCTTTATAGTTATTTTCTATAATAATTTTATTTATAATTGTATGTCAAGACAACCTTTCCTAGAAATTATCTATACAATACAAACAGAAAGATTTGGTGATACCATAGAATTCGAAAAACGGTCGTAAGTTACTGAAATCCAATTTTGGATTTAAGTAAGAAAAAAGATCATATAATATTCATTTGGAATTAATTTTCATCATGTGTATATAATAGGTTAGTGGGAGAACCATAGTTTTCTAAGGAAAATATGTTTGATAGCATATAGAAAACATAAATTGGCCTTATAGTTAGTTAAGACCAGAATGAAAAAAATGCACCAGAGATTGAATTAACATAGAAACCTAAGGTAAAAAGATCTACTGAGGCATATCTAATGGGTTGTTTAGAAAAATTCAAAAATTACATATACTAATAAGGTATTGAATAATATAAGTTGTAAAAATTTGAGATAGAATTGTCACCAATGTCACGTGGCATGAATCTCTCCAAGAAGACATATATGAGAAATTGATGGAGATTAATGTGGTAAGTAAAATTCCATATGATTCTGAGATGGATCAATCACATTTTTCATGAAATGTAAAAGATATGATTAACCAACATATACTTTATGATAGGAAAATATCAATTATATCTTGTATAACTACATGGGAAGCAGTCGAAACTATCCAATTATACTTGAGAGAGTACAAGTGATATGTTCCTGGTACTTAGAGAGGAAGGGACACTAGTTATAAGGGGAAAATACTAGTATTTATTTTGATATATATGATATTATATCATATTTAAGCTAAGGTAATGAGAAATAAAGGCTCATTCAAGATAGTGGTAGCAATATCTACAAATATAGAGTGTGTTGTGACTTTTGATACAACTAAAGAAGTAGTGTAAAATACATAATGATTCGTTCCAATTCCTGGAATCACACCTTGTAAGTAATGTTTTATCATAATATAAATTGTGATAATCCTACTACTAGTACTATACAAGATGTTCAGTTTTGAAAATGGAAAAAAAGAATATACTCGATGATATCATCTCTTGAGAAGTCTAACTAAAGGAGGTGAAGTTATGGAAAGAAGGGTAGCCATGTAGCGTAGATGTAGTAGTATCAAAGAATAAATCTATAACTCAGTAGAAGCATGATCTTATTATGTGAGAGTTGACAATAATAGTTAAAAAGTTGGTTCTAGTGAAAGTGGGAGTGTTTTAATAGTGGGTTCCCTAGAACCAACATGAATAGTACTTTTCAATTGTCATATCATGTATATAGTGAGTTATGCATGATGTATTCTTAACATAATAGTGTTGAAATTTTTATGTCCACTATTTATATGGAAATATCCTTATATTACATGTCGTATCAAAAGTTTATAGAAGTTTATAGGATATAATGAGAGCCTTGAGACACTATGACGTTAATCTTAAAAATATGTCTTATGGTCTAGATATATCATATTTATTGGACACGAATGATGTATGGACATCATGTGTTGGGGGCTCATAAGAATTGATAATTATTCTCATGAAGTTCTTACTTGGTGATCTCGAGTAAATGAGATCATGATGACTGATTTTTAAATAGGAACACCACATATTTTAGGTGTCATTGATAGTTCATATATGCGAAGACGTGTAATGGTCTCGTTAAATGTTATTATTATTAGTGTATACTATTTGATTTCATACTTTAATGAAAGATGAAAACTATGGTATTTATGTCGTAGTGAGGTATCTTCCATTCATTATGTCATTAGTGGTATTACATTGATTGAATAATCGAGATAGAATCTGTTTCTTCTAAAAGGAAGCGATATCTAAGGCTATTTGATTAGGATGGTAGTACCTTTACTAAATCCATAGTCATGGTAGAAGAAGATAAGTCTATCCAGTTAGGTCAATGAACAATAAATAGATAAAGGATGATAACACAAAGCATGTGTCTTGCTTTATGAGATATCGTGAGACAAAGAGATTATATTACACGGTGTGTATTCATAGGAAAGTTTTCCATTGTTGTGACTTTTCCATATCTCTTTAGGGTACTTGATGGGTTTCTGGACACCGCTACTATTCTATGAATAATATTATATACTATCAAGATGAGGGAATATATTGTCACACGCTTAGTGTATTCAAAATACTACCCTATTCTAATGAATAAGAGTTTAGGACATGGTGGGACCCACCATGGGGTCTTAGATGTATCTGAGAATATAAGATCCCCAGAATAATTAAATTCATATTATTCAGAAATAAAATAATTCATATTGAATTTATTTATTAAAATTATTCACAAGATATTAAGTAAATATTTGGGATAATATTATACAAATAAATATTATTTTAATATTAAAGGTTTGTTTAATATTTTCAGGAATGTCGAGTTAAGTTAATGGCTCTCTTTTATCACATAATATATTTATTATATTATAAGAAAGTGATAAAAATATAATTGATATTTATGACCCAGTTAGTTGGTCATAACACTTTATTTATGGCTAATCTAGTGGTCAATAAATATTCAAGGGTTGGGGAGCCTTTTTAAAGTAATTTTATAACTCACTATTTAAGGAGGAGGAGGCTTGCATTGATGGTATTATTCATCACATGATTATTGGGAGCCTATCTCTCCTTATTCCCACTTCCTGGAGAGAGAAATAGATTATCTAAGTTCCCAATCTGAGTTATCCTTCATAGATCAATGGATCATCATTGTGGTGATCATTATGACATCGAAGGCATCATAGTATCTCTATGATAGCACCCAGATTTCAATGATCGATACTTCTATAGACTTTCAAAGTTCAGGTGGATGATCTAGAGGTATCTAACTTTATTTCCTTTGAGCAACGACCACTGGTGACGAGTGATTTTTGAATAAGAATTCAGATCAAATTAGGTAATTGTTCATTTCATTTTTGTACTTAAATATTTCATGCAAGATCATTGGATTCCATATCGGGATACCTATCTTCAAAGACAATGTAGTTACATTGACCTGGTGATGAAAATTTTAAACCACTGGCCCACCAACATTCACTGCACATCCCTTTCCCTTCAAAATTCCTCCTTTATTGGTGCTAAAATATAGTGCTAATAATGGCCCCCTTTATCAGAGCTCATTTTCATGGTTTTGGCCATCTAAATCACATTTTAGACTAAAATGACACTTTTATATTGAAAACATCCACTTTGATTTATATCAGCCACATCGTGTGTTGGATTGATGTGTTTTCGAATCCAACACATCAAAAATTAATTATAGATCATTTTCCTAAAGTATCAAGACAATAAATGTTAATCTTCTTAGTTTTGGCTATATGAATCATGTTTTATATTAAAATGAAATTTTTATATTGAAAACAAGCACTTCGAGTCATATTTGTCATGTTGTGTGTCGGATTGACATGCAGTTAATTCCTACAAATCATAAATGAATTGTGGATCATTTTCTAAATGTATAAAGTCAATATGAGACCATTTTCTCAGTTTTGGCTATGTGAATAATGTTTTAGATTAAAATGATACTTTCATATTGAAAACAAGTGCTTTGAGTCATATCGAACACATCATGTGTCAAATTGATGTTCACTAGATTACTAAACCTCAAAAATGAATTATGGATCATTTTATTAAAGTGTCAAGACAATCCAAGCCCATTTTCTTAGTTTTGGATATGTGAAATGTGTTTCAAAGTAAAATGACACTTTTAATACACTTTGAGTCGTACCAACTACATCATGTGTTAGATTGACATGTGGTCAATTACTACACACCAAAATTGAATTATAGATCATTTTTCTAAATTATCAAGACAATCTAAGATTTTTTCTTGGTTTTAAAAATGTAGATTTTGTTTTATTCTAAAATGATACTTTTATATTGAAAATAATAACTTTGAGTCATATCGACCATGTCATGTGTCGAATTGATGTGCGATCAATTTGGACACATCAAAAATGAATTATGAACAATTTTAATAAATTATCACGATAATAAAATCTTGTTTTCTCATTTTTATCTAGGTGAATTACATTTTAGACAAAAATTAAACTTATATTGAAAACACACACTTTGAGTCATAATGGCCACATCATGTGTTGGATTGATATGAAGTCGATTCCTATATGT
The DNA here is from genome assembly GCA_963277665.1 of Viscum album. Classification (NCBI taxonomy): domain Eukaryota; kingdom Viridiplantae; phylum Streptophyta; class Magnoliopsida; order Santalales; family Viscaceae; genus Viscum; species Viscum album. The sequence goes on along the minus strand of OY728141.1, from coordinate 470,135,255 downwards.
AAAAAATTAATTATGGATAATTTTACTAAATTATCAATACAATTAGTGATGATTTGTTCAGTTTTAGATATGTGATGTGTTTTAGATTAAAATGAATTTTAATGTGAAAACAGGTATTTTGAGTCATTTCGGACACACTTTGAGTCGGATTAATATGTAGCCAATTCCTATAAATCAAAAATGAATTATGGATATCTTTACTAAAGTATAAAGACAATATGATCTCCTTTTCTCAGTTTCAAATATGTGATGCATGTTTTAAAGTAAATTCACACTTTTTAATTTCAAAACATACACTTTGATTCATACTGGTCACATCATGTGTCAGATTGATGTGTAGTCAATTCCTACACATCAAAAATGAATTATAGATCATTTTCTAAAATTATCAAGGCCATAGAATCTCATTTTCTTAGTTTTTCTTATGTGAAACATGTTTTAGAGTAAAATGAAACTTTTAATTTGAAAACACACACTTTGAGTCATACTGGCTACAACATGTGTCAGATTCATGTTAAGTTTATCCCTATATGTCATAAATGAATTATTGATTTTTTTTACCTAAAAGTATCAAGAAATTCCAAGATTTTTTGCTCATTTTTGGATATGTGAATTGTGTTTTAGACTAAAATGACACTTTTATATTGAAAATACACACTTCAAACCATACTGGCTATATCACATGCCAGAATTATTTTAGGTAGATTCTTAAACATAAAAAATGAATTATGGATTCATTTTGTAAAGTATCAAGACAATAAAATCTATTTTTATTAGTTTTGGCTATGTGACTCACACTTTAGAGTAAAATGACATTTTTCTAATGTGAAAACATGCAATTTGAATCATACCAGTTATGTCATGTGTCAGATTGATGTGTGATTGATTCTTACGCATAAAAAATGAATCATGTATCATTTTTATAAATAATCAAAATAATCTAAGTTCTTTTTCACAATTTTGGATATGTGATGCATGTTTTAGAGTAAAATGAAACTTTTAATGTGAAAATGTGAAATTTAATTCATACAGACCACATCATGTTTCAAATTGATATTTTTTTTATTCTTACACATCAAAAATGAATTATAGATTTTATTACTAAAGTATCAAGAAAATATAATGTTGTTTTCCAGGTTTTGGCTATGTGACACATGTTATAGAGTAAATAAACATTTTTTAATGTAAAAACATGCACTTTGAGTCATACCGGTCACATCATGTATCATATTGACATGTGGTCAATTTCCACATATCAAGAATGCATTATGGGTCATTTTCCGAAAGTATCAAGATAATTGGAGCTCATTTTCTTTGTTTTGTCTATGTGACGCATGTTTTATAGTAAAAGGAAACTTTTTTAATTTTAAAAGACGCACTTTGAGTCATATTAGCCACATCATGGGTCAAATTGATGTGTAGTTGATTCCTAAACGTCATAAACAAATCATGGATTCTTTTACAAAATTATCAAGAAAATTCAAGCTTGTTTTTTTTGTTTTGTCTATTTGAATCGCATTTTAGACTAAAATGACACTTTTATATTAAAAACACACACTTTAAGTCATATCGACCACATCGTGTGTCAGATTGATGTGAAGACAATTCTTATGCATCACAAATTAATTATGGATAATTTTATTAAATGATCAATACAATTGGAGGTTGTTTGTTCATTTTTAGCTGTGTGATGAATATTTTAGAGTAAAATGAATTTTTTTAATGCAAATACATTCACTTTGAGCCATACCAATCACCTCTTGTGTTGGAATGATGTGCATTCAATTCCTACACATAAAAAATGAATTACGGATCATTTTTCTAAAGTATCAAGACAATCAGAGCTTGTTTACTTGGTTTTGTATATGTGAATATTATTTTAGACTAAAATTAATTTTTTTATTATGAACATTCACTTGGAATTTTTTTGGTCACAAAATGTGTCAGGTTGACATGAGGTCAATTCCTACACATCACAAATGAACTATGGACCATTTTCCAAAAGTATCAAAACAATCCAAGCCAATTTTCTCAATTTTGGCTTTGTGACATGTGTTTTAGAGTAAAGTGGAACTTTTTTAATATGAAAACATGAACTTTGAGTTATATCGATCACATAGTGTGTCATATTTACATATGGTCAACTCATCATGATCTCTATGAAATGAATATAATAAAAACATAATAGGTAATCACCTCAAATTGATATTGGAAAAAATTATGACACCATGTACTCTAACCACTCATCTATAAAAAAATCTACTTCTTCTTTTTAGTATATATCCTATCAGCAATCATAGTAGTACTAAGAAAATATAACTAAAAAAATATTAAAAAATATTTTAAATGAAATTTTAATTACCTTCTAAAATTCATATTCAGGTATGATAGTTAGTTGATGAATATAAAATAAGTAAATAGTTTTGAAAAATGATTTGATAATTGAATCTTACTATATATAACTTAATTTATCCCCATTTTTTGAAATCTATTGGATTCTTGTGTTTAGTCATTGACCTCATACCATGATTTAGAAGATATTTACATATCACTCTATCATAATAAAGTTCTCATTAAAACATAAACTAAAACATATAATTGGTAGTGTATCTATAAAATGTTGATTGAAGTGAATTAAAAATTCAAAATGGATATCATGTGTGTTAAAAAAAATTAAATTCATGTTTTGGATACAAAAAATAAACATTTTGTGTATCCAAATTGAGTGTGATGAGAATCCAATGATTCTTAAAAAAATAAGTAATGATAAAAAGAAAAATATATTTTATATTATTAGATTGTAGAATTTTACAAATTCATTATAGGCATCAAGAGGAGATTTGCATCCATTCTTTTATTTTCAAAAAACATGGTTAGTTCATTTATATTTTTTCTCAATTTCTTCTATTTCCAAATGAACTTATGGTGTAGAAATGATAACATGATTAATGATTCCAAATCTTATTTTATAGGTTTTTACCTTTATATAGTAATAATATATATGCATGTAGAAAATATGAATAGTTATTAACTTTAATGAACATTGTAGATCATTTTTTTGTAAAAATAGATTATGAAAATGTACCTCATGTATGAATTCACAAATGTTACTCCCATTAATTCAAACTTGATAATTTCATTTATACTCTTGAGACAAATTATGTCTGGAATAAAATCTCCAAATATTTATTATTTATACTCAATATAAGACAAGTTTCCATATTTTAATGTTTTATATACATGAACTTGTAATGTTAATATAAGTTGTAGTGGAACCATTATGGTGAAGGTACTATCGTAAGATCCTTTTGATTTCCGGGTTGATCCACTAGATTTTTTTTATCTAACCTTCCATTTCACTTTTATTTTGTCTGTCTATAATACTATACCTCATTTCAAACCTTTTATCATAAACTATTAAAGGTTTTTCATTTGAAAAAAAAATGCAAGGACATAACTCATGTATCTTTATAAGATTAAACACTCGTGTTATGAAAGTTACAATAAAATTATCAACTGTGTTGACATCTAGATAGTTAAGAGGAAAAAGAAACTTGGTGCTAAACTCATGGACTATTTCAATCCCCACTCTCAAATGATATTTTCAGGGTTTTTTTGTAGCATGTCTCCTAGGATATTATACATCATACCCCTCATAAAATGGTGATGAGTGGGTGATGATAAACATAAATCACATTGAATTTCACCCTGTTGAATTTTGGTAATATAAATTTATCAGTAGTTGTTTGATTCACATTTATCATAAAGAGTAGTGAAAAAATGAATTACCTTAGGTAAGGTAGGAAGTTGAGGAGAATTGATAGCCTCAAATATAGTGGGGTCATGTGGATATTTATGTACTGAATCATTGTTTTTCTATTGGTTCACTTTGGCCCCTTCACATATACTGGTCCACTAAACTAGACTGTATCATATTATATTTTAAGCCATATATTTGTGTATTCATGCCTTTAATCATATCATATATATCTCCTTTTAACTTTTACTTCTCAAAATATTCTCAAGGTGACACTCCAAAACCTACACCTCTAATGTGACCATATTGTTCTGGTCACTTCAAAGCTAGAAAAAGTAGTTATTATTTGGGTATAGCTGATGACACTTCTTGTGTATAAACTATATAAAAATATATGAACATAAATAGATATTTTAATGTAATACTATTATAAAGAATAAAAAATTACTAGTATGTCATACTTACACATGATTCTCATTGTTGGCACCCATAATTGTGTATCTTACACTTTTCTTTGAAGATTTCAGATGTTTGAAGACTATGTAGCAATAAAGATATAGATTTCCTAGAGGGATTAGAGATGGTACTTCTAATAAAGTAATACCCTTTATTCCACCCATCCTACATAGATTATTGTATAAGTTCTCATGAGTAACCCCTAGCTAAAAATATATGGGCCATCCAGGGCTAACCAGTCTAGCTAGCTCAACCTAGGCTCATCCAGGAGTCTCTTCAACCGCATCTGGGGAGCCAGCCAAGCCTTCTTGAATAGGTGGAAAATATGTTCTAGAAAGAACCCATGAATAATAAGGGTAGATCTGAGCCATGGTTCAACATCGTTGTAGCATAGGAAGCACCACGGTGTGGGGCGGCACGGCTGTGGGAGGGTTCAAATTTCTGAACCCTAAGCTACACCGCTTGGTTGATAAACCATAGAAATAGTACTATGGAATTTTAATTTTGAACATGATTTTCATGGCACTATTCATGAAATTAAATCCCATATACTTGATAATCCTCTCAGATGATCTCGATCGTCCATCAAAATCCCACGCGATGCCCTTAAAAAAGAATCGATCATGCGTTGCACAAATTCAAACCAATCCCACACAACATAAAAAAATACTTGTCATTATCTTCCTCTCAATAAAACTCCTTCCATAAAAGATCATGAAAACCATCCATGTCAATGGAATCAAGATGAAGCCCAAATTAAACTAAATTAAGAAATGAAAATTCATTCTTCATGTCTTTGAAGCATCTATGTCATCATGATATCTAACCACAAACACCAATGGCATGCCATAATAACTTCCACACATGTACAAAGTGATCACGTGGCCATCTTTTGATCATATGATCAAGTGAATAAAATAATTGGGATCGTCATGAGAAGTTTATGACTGTGAGACCCATCCACCTTTGGCCTAATTTTTTATCTAAAATAAACTCATATTTATCAGAATATATAGTGGTTTTCTATAATTCCATTGAGAGAGTTCGATCATAAAATCATGAGAGATTCATCACATGAAGGGATTAAGATCTCACGAATCCATCCTACAACATCAATATTTTGATCAAGTGAAGTCTCCACCACCTTAGTCGATACACATAGTATGACCACTATAAAAAGTGGCATCAACCTTAGTCGACCACATCCATAAATACCCCTAAACCCCTTCAAAAAATACATACATAATAGAGATAATGATATCAGTAGAGGAATAGGGGGGATGAACACCGCCTTCAGATATCTTCTCTAGGTAATTAGGGGTCCTCCTTCATGATAACCCACTGTAGAAATATCACTAGAAGAATTAATTGTGTGATCATCTTAAGATCACATGATTTCATGGAAGAATAACACCATGTGCATTCCTTGTAAAATAGAGTATCCACTTGACCATTAATTCCATTTGAATGTTCACAAGATCTCCTGAAGTACCTCCCTATAGATAATTTGATCGCATAAGTGATAGAACCTCATGAAACGTGATACAAAATGCCCTCTAACCCACAATACACCAATACTGGTGTCCACAGACATGAATCAGTGGACAGGTGTATGGTGATTCTATGAACTGTCGATCTCACAATGCTCAAACACCGCCTTGGAAAAAAAGGCTTCAATACACTACGCCTCACAATTCAACAGTCATGTAGAGGAATTACCAAGGATGTGAACCCCACACATGAAGGAAGGTCAACAGTTCTCAAACATGAGCCTAGGTTTTTTTATGCGGCATTAACAGGCATCCCCCACACACATCCATAGAGTCCCTCGCATGATTCCTTAGGGATCATGCAGTCACATGGTGATAGTGCGACCACTATCATGCAGTGCATAGGTAAAGGTTGAGAAAAAACTCCTTGTAATGTGCAGTTGAGAATCCATACCTCAGGTCTCATGATGGAATTTATAACACCCTGATATTTTATGAATTATTCTTTTTCGAATTAATTTAATCTTTTGATATTTTTCATTTCATGCAACACTAAAATAGTTTATTTTATATTAAAGCACTATGTTTGGATTGAATTATATACAAAACCAAGTTAATAATGCACTAAAATAAACATAAATTTTAGCTTTCTCTATATAGAATACCGATGTTAGCTTGCGTTATATGAAACAATGACTTTCCTCGATGGCTTGTGTAACACATAAGACCGAGTTTTACCAAATAACGATATTCTATTTAATATAACCTAGTAGTTAAATTGGTAATTATGAAAAGGGTTAACTAAATTATTAAAATATATGGTTTACACAAATATAAAATTAATTCACTGGTTACAAATTAATTATAAATAAATATAAAAACTGACTGAATATAAAGAAAAATATTATTATACCCACAAAGCTGTTTTACCCTAATAAATTAAATTAATTACAATTATTGAGTGATATTAATTTGATATATATATATATATATATAATATTTAATCAATTAATTTTTATATTCATCCAAGATATTTTATAAGCTTAAGATAAAAACAAACCCAATTTTATGCACAAAATGCTATATTTCCAATTAAGGCATTTTTACCACCTTTTAATAGAGAACATATTTAAAATCCAATTTTTAGAACTTTTATGGATTATATATGTCAAAATAAACTTCAAATTTGATAGTGAAACATAAAAAAAATTTAGGGTAAATTTTTGGTATTTTTCTGTAAAGTTTCATTTTTAATGAATAGTTAAAAATAATGAATTTGAGTTCAAAACTATTTTTTCATCTAATTTATTTATAATGTTAAATTATATTTTAAATTGTTTTTAAAGTTCCATTAGATAATATTTTTATCAATCAACCCAATTTGGGTCATTTTAATCAATTTTACTTTGAAATTGAATATAAAAAAAATAGCAAACTTTTGAACGTTTTTACTATAAAAACACGCATTATCAACCCCTGGATTAATTTTAAATTAATTTCTACCACTCATGCAATTGTAATTTAGAAAAAATTTATTTCATATTCATAATAATCATAATTTATAATGTAAAATAATGTCAAATTTGTTTTTGACCAAAAATATTATTTAAAGTAATTAAAATTAATGAGATTGGTTAAGGTAAAATTAAGCTTAACTAAGGACTAAACCTTAAAATTAAGGACGTAAATGACCTATAAACTTATAAAAAATCCATTTTATAGCCATATTTTTACCCTATAATAACTTTTCTATAATTTGGACAATTATTTGATCCACTTTCCATGGGAAAAATATGGTTGTAATTCCCTTTCCCAAAATTTAAAAGTGTTACTCCTCCTCTAATATAAAAAGGCCTCCTATCCTCCAACTTCCTCACACCTCTCAAGATAATTTGGATGGAAAAATATCTTCCCAAATATCTCCTAAAAATACCTCCCCTAATTCTAGAATAATTCATTTTGTCATAAAGAAATACAAGGAATCCCTTTGGTGCAAACCAAAAGGAGTTACTCAAATAAGAGGTAACATTCTTCCTCAAGTTATTTTATGTTAGTACCATTATACACCCCATAAACTCTTATTATTCCATGAATGTATAAAAAATATTATCCTAAATATACTAGGATTATTTATGCTAAGTCTTTGACCAAAAATTACACACACTTCCATCTAATGGGTAATGAACATATTGTTTACGTGTATGGCGAACTACCACCTCACAAAATGATGATTGTTCATTTCTTCTTTACCACCTCTCATGGTGGAAATTATGATGGAAAATATATTTATATATTTTATTTATTATGTATTTAATATTCTATAATCCTTTTAAAACACATATCTTTATACTTTTCATTTGGTGTAAATGCGATAATTTTGTTTGAGGAAGTGTGGACTACTGCCCCCTCAAAATGATGTGATTCGTTAAAAAACTACATGGAATGTATTAAGGATGTGTTTAGTGAAATTATATAATATATATGACATAATAATTATAATTTAATGATATTATATACATATATACATATATTTAATTTTCTTTCCTTCTTTCAATATGACAATAAAACTGAAATAGCATTCATGTGTACGTACGACCTACCGTCTCCATGAATGGTGTATTCCATTTTATACTTATATATTATATATATTATTATAATACACATAAACTAAATATAATTGATATTTATATAATGTTTTAAATTATTTAAATCATGATATAAGTATAAGGACCAAAGATATAACAAATTAAGACACATACGAAGAACAAAGCGAATATTACCTAAAGTGAAACCTTAACATAGAATTGTTAACAAGAGGGTAATATAATGTCATAATGAAACCAAATATGTTATTATATATATAAATATGGTTGTGTGATATATTTATAATAGACTTATATTTATTATACATGAAGTTTTTATGAGTACAATGAGAGTCAAGACATAGGGTAAGGGAATTTCATCACACTTTTTATATTTATGTGATACATGCCATGTTCGCCGCTCTTTTATTTTGTGTGATATATATAATTACAGAGAATGTTTTATATGATCATTATTATTAAATTTATGTGTATTTATATATCTATATTATTATCTTTATTTCATGGGGTTTATGTTTCAAAATTTACGAAATCAGTAAAGTAATTTTGTCTCAATTTTCCTTTGTTAAGGCACATGTCATGTTATACACCCATATTTTTTCATGAGTTATATATACTACCTTTGAAATTTTATATCATGAATATAATTATTTTAATGATGTTTTAATATTAATTTCATTTCATTTTCTTAAATGGGGAGTGTGGTTCAAGGTTACTGAGTGGTAAGAGTTTATCAAAACAATCTCATCGCTTTTCAAGATTTTTTATGTTTATGATTCATTTCATGAAATATTATGATCCATCACTCAATAAAACTAATGAATTTTCTTATCCTTTGTTTATCTGTGATATATTCATGTATTAGTACCATTTTTTAAACTATTTGGTACATACGATAGTCATGAAAGTGTTTTTAAGAAAGTTTGAATTTATCCTCTCTTTGGTCAGAAATTTATGTTCCTTCAAAACCATGTTTTCAAAAAAGGGATTACAAGAATATTATACTATTATCCTATAATATTTAAAATATATTTTAAACCTTTTTTTATTTTACAAAAGTTTTCAAAGAATCTTCTTTCCTCTTTCCGAACAAGGTATTTTTTTAACCTTTTTACCGTATAAAAGGAATGTTCTTTTTACCTCATATGACATGTACAAGTTTACCCACTATCATTTCTAAGAATCTTCATTTTCATGTTTAAATGGTTAATATTTAAGAATATATTTTTTTAAGTTAATTTTCAAAGAAATGGTTTTCAAAACGTTTTCAATATTTTTTTAAGTTTTGAAATTATTTTTCAAACAAAGTGTTTTTCAGAAGGATTTTAAGCTTCTTTTATAAGTTTTCAAGGAAAATTATTTTCAAAATGTTTTTAATATTATTTTTAAAAAATCAAGGAAAATTATTTTCAAAATTTTTTTAAGCTTATTTTATAATTTTTTAAGTAAAATGGTTTTTAAATCATTTTAAGCCTTATTTATAAGTTTTCAAATTATTTTCGAAATAAATGGTTTTCAAAAAAATTTCAAGCTTCTTTTATAAGTTTTCAAGGAAAATGGTTTTCAAAATGTTTTCAAGCCTTATTTATAAGTTTTCAAAGTATTTTTAGAGAAATTTTTTTCAAAACATTTTCAAGATTCTTTTATTAGTTTTCAAAGAAATTGTTTTCAAAACGTTTTCAATCATATTCTATATGTTTTCAAGGAAAATGGTTTTCAAAACATTTTCAAGTCTTCTTTATAAATTTTCAAAGTATTTTCAAAGAAAATGGTTTTCAAAATGTTTTATATTTTAAAGAGACATTTTCAAATAAGAAATTATATTTTCCTCAAGAAATTTTTTTTTAAGATCTTTCAAAATTATTTCCCATATAAGATGACATATGTTGGTGTTACTCATGCCTTTTTGGGGAAAGGATTCAATGTTTTTAGTCATATTCATTATATAAATGGTTTATGTTTGGATAAAATGATTATGAAACACATTTCTATTTCATAGTTTATATTCTTTTGAATCCCTCTTATTTTCACAGGGTATGATTTTTATAAAATGATTGTGAAACTTGTATCATTTTCTATAGGTTATGATATGATTACATGTTTATGATACCCATTTCATTTCATGGGTTAATATATAATTGTTTATTATTTTGTGGCACATGTATGTATGATTTAATTATGATATGGATGAGACCTATATCTCCCTCTAATTCATTAGGTAAAGATTTATATCTCATTACATAAACTAAGATGGTCTTTGAAGTAAACCTTGACTACTAAGATGGCTATGGGAGTGAACCATGACTACCAAGATGGTATTAGGAGTGAACTTGTATTACTAAGATGGACATGTGAGTGAACCATGACTGCCAAGATGGTATGGGGAGTGAACCCATACTAGAAACATGTCCTTGGCAACAATGACTTGAATACTATGGAAATAATATTATATGCTTATGTGTTTTTCAAAATTTTCATATTTTATTCTTATGTTATGCTTTCATGGTTATGTAATTTATTTCCTTATGATTCATGTATTATGAACTGCCATTCTTTATGACACGATTCCTATTTATGATTTTTGATATTCAGGGTATGATCTTCTACTATCATGATCACATTATCATACCCCTATGCTCATGTTTATGCTTACATACCTCCCTTTTTTACCCTTACTAATCATCCAATATCACCCCTTTTTATGTTTCCTTACCCATGTTATGAACATATGTATTATTTTTGATATGTCTAAGAATGGTTCTAGTCAAGAAGAACCTAGTGGGGGATGATGTATCTCACTTATTTACCAGTTTTTATGTTTCTATGTTTCTAAAGGCACTAGACTAGTATGGTCTTTGGGTGTCTTTTTGTATATTGTTTTAAGTATTCTCGCCAAAGCTATATAATTTTTATGTATGAAAAGTGAGGGTTTTTATAGTTGGTATCAGATCAAAGGTTTAAATAACATTTGGAGATGAGAATACTTTAGTGATATCCCTAGGTATATTTCTAAGGATATGTCTGGGTATGTCTCTAATAATAAGTATAAGGATGAGTTAACATTTAGAAAAATGTCATGGAATTTTTGTAAAGGATAGATTAAGTGGTTTCCTATCAATACATCATTGTCTGGATACTACAAGTATATGCGGATCTAGCACTAATGTTCTTAGGGGTAACAACTCTGACAAGATGTCCCGGACCTGACTTAGGGTAATCTGGTACATGACAATAGGCCTTTCTGCACACCTGGTTTGACACTCCCAAGGGATATTCTTTGGGAATTCAGAAACTCTTTATGAACCATCATGAAGGATTTAAATGTAATTTTCCTATAAATAACCTATGATAAATCTATGATGTCATATATTAAGTAATGTGTCGTGATTTAGCCATACTATAAGTAATTTTTCATGATTATGTGGTTTTTCTTCTATGATATGTGTTTCTCACCCTGTGCTTTCTAGTTTTAGTCAAATGAGAGAATTAGAAGGAACATGGTTAACATTGAATGTTTTAGATGTGGAAAGTATGGGCATTATGAAAGTTTATTTTCCAATTGGATATCTCATAAAGAGAATCAGGAAAGTGTTATGAGTATTGGTTATACTTTTTAAGATAAAGAGACTGTAAACGACATGTGAAATGTATGTGATGTTATTCCATTATTGTTTACATCAAACATAAGAAACATGATTTAATTGAGGTTTAGGAACCTTAAGACATGATTCATATTTCATATTCTAGGAAAAAGGTATTAAGGAATAAGTTTATGAATCCTGAGTAATGTTTTAATAATAAAGCTGGATGAATGAAGTATTTATGATTTGGAATTCAATGACTATGTTTTGAGAATCATAAAATATATAAGTATTTTCAGTATAATTTTTCATTAATGATTGAAAAGTATTTTTTGAATGGTGATGATGACTTAAAAAAGTGATATTTTGATTAAGGTATGGTAACCCATAATGTGATCAAAATGTTGATAAATTTGTGTTTATATTGGATAAAGAGGTGATTAATTTGGTTAAGTAAACTGTATAGCACTGATTACCCTAGATATAACTATTGATTTGTTGACAAATTGTTCTATGTCATCATGGATGAATTTTACAACTTCTTGGATTTAAGGAATATATCTAGTAACCTTTGTAATAAGTAAGAATGCATGTTTTCCAAAATTATTTATTGTAATTCAGGTTATTACCTTATTTCAAGAGAATATATGATGAGGGTATTCACATGTTTGGAATGTGACAAAAAATAACTACCTTTTGATATATAGTGGATCAATGTTAAGTTGATTTAGTGTCATTATTTCTAAAGTTTTATATTTTCATCATTCATAAGGTTATCCATTTATGGGAAGTTTAAGTTAAACTTCAGATGAAGTTTGTGAGATTAAAGTATTATCTCACTAAATGATGATCTATTCATAATGGATAATCTGCTCTAACAATTTTGTGTTGATAGTAACTAAAGATATATGGTATGACTTATCATGGATCTCATGATCAGTTAGTTCTTTAGGAATGAAAAATTCACCGTCATTTTTGGAGAAAGAGGTGAAGTGGAAATTGGTCAATACATGACCAAAGGGTGAGATTTTACTTATGAAATGGAATGAAATCAATCAAGTATAACTTCTCATGAAAATTCTTCAACCATACGGAAAATATCTTGAAACCTAAAAGGTTATCCTAGTACCTTATTTTATGATGAATCAAATGGTCCCTTAGATCATCACCAATTTATGGATTAGTGATTTTTAACTTCCTACTATCCATGTTCTCTATCACTATCCTACAAAACTTTATAGGTATATTTCTCTTCCATGTTTATGTTTTCACTTTCCACTTATGTTCTCCTATATGTAAACTCATCCATGTGCTTATTGGGGTAACCGTTATGGTTCCCACTTTCTTTTTTAAAGAAAGTTTTAGTGTTCATTTTTTCGATGTGGGTTTCTATTAAAGGAACTTAAAATTATTAAACCTTTGATAACCCAGGTGAATTTTTAGTTTGAAATTCATTTTAATGGGGTTATAATGCAACACCCCAAGATTTTGTGAATTATTTTTTTTCAAATTAATTTAATCTTTTTGATATTTTTTATTTCACGCAACACTAAAAATAATTTATTTTATATTAAAGAACTATGTTTTCCTTGTCTTATATGTAAAAAAATTTAACCATTCACTACACATAACATAAATTTTATCTATATCTATACTGAACACTGATGTTAGCTTGTGTTTCACACAACAATGACTTTCCTCGATGGCTTGTGTAACACACAAGACTGAGTTTTACCAAATAATGATATATTATTTAATATAAACTAGATTTTAAATTAGTATTTATGAAAAGGTTTAACTAAATTATGAAAATCTATGGTTTACACAAATATAAAATGAATTCATTGGTTACAAATTACTTAGAAATCAATATGAAATCTGATTGAATATAAAGGAAAATATTATTATACCCACAAAATTGTTTTACCATAATAAATTAAATTAATTACAATTAGGGAGTGATATTAATGTGATATATATATTATATATTCAATAAAATATTTTTGATATTCATCCAATATATTTTATAGGTTAATATAAAAACAACCCCAATTTTATGTATAAAATATTATATTTCTTATTAAGGCATTTTTACAACCTTTTAATGGAGAACATATTTTAAATCTAGTTTTTTGGAAATTTTAGGGATTATATATGTCAAAATGAAATTAATATTTTAAATAGAAACATAAAAATTAGGTTAGTTTAAATTTTTGTTATTTTTCTGTAAGGTTTCATTTTTAATGAATAGTTAAAAAATATTGAAATTTAGTTCAAAACTGATTTTTCATCTAATTTATTTATAAGGTTAAATTATATTTTAAATTGGTTTAAAAGTTTAATTAGTTAATATTTTTATCAATCAACCCAATTTGGGTCATTTTAATCAATTTCAATTTGAAATTCAATATAAAAACATAACAAACTATTGAATTTGTTTACTTTAAAAACCAACATTGTCAACCCAACTATGAGATTAATTTTAAATTAATTTATGCCACTTATGTGATTGTAATTTGAAAAAATGGATTATATATTTGTAATCATTATAATTTATAATTTATAATAAGGTTAACTTAGTTTTTGACCAAAAATATTAGTGAAAGTAATTAAAATTAATTACATCAATTAAGGTAAAATTAAGGTTAACTAAGGACTAATCCTTAAAATTAAGGGCCTAAATGACCTATAAACTTGTCCAAAATACATTTTATGGAAATATTTAGATCCTAAAATCACTTTTATATACTTTTTACCATTATTGGATCACTTTCCTTAGTAAAAACGTGGGTGGAATTCCCTTTCCCAAAATTTACAAGAGTGTCACTCCTCCTCCACTATAAAAAGTCCTCCTCTCCTCCCACTTATTCACACCTATAAATATAATTTTACTCAAAAAAATATCTACAAAAATAGATCCTAAAAATCACTCCCTCATCCTATAATACTCTCCTTCGGTATAAAGCAATCCAAATAAGCCCTTTGGTGAAAACCAAAAGGAGTTACCCTAATAAGTGGTAACATTCTTCCTCAAGTTATTTTATGCTAGTTCCATTATCCATCCCCACAACTCTTATTATTACATGATTGTATAAAAAACCAGTATAATAAATATATTAGTATTTTTTTTATTCTAATTTTTATACCTAAAATTACACACACTTCTATCTAATGGGTAACGAACATACTCTTTACGTGTACGGTGAACTACCACCTCACGAAACGATGATTGTTCATTTTTCGTTTACCACATCTCATGGTGGACATTATGATTGAAAATATGTTTATATATGTTATATATTACATTTATTATGTATTTAATTTTTTTTAATCCTTTTAAAACACAATATTTACACTTTCCATTTGTTGTAAATACGATAATTTCATTTGAGGAAGTGTGGACTATCGCCCCCTCAAAGCGATGTGATTCATTCACACACTACATGGAATGTATTAAAGATGTGTTTAGTGAAATTATATGCTATATATGATATAATAATTATAATTTAATTATATTATATACATATATACATATATTTCATTTTGTTTCTTTCTTTCAATATGAAAATAAAACAGAAACAGCGTGCATGTGTACGTACGACCTACCATCTCCATGAACGGTATATTCCATTTCATACCTATATTATATAGATTATTATAATACACATAAAATTAATATAAATTATATTTATATCATGGTTTAAATTCTTAAAATAATGATATAAGTATAAGGACCAAAGATATAACAGATTAAGATACATGCGAAGAACAAAGTAAATATTACCTGAAGTGAAACTTTAACATAGAATTGTTAACAAGTGGGTAATATAATGTTATAATAAAACCATATATGGTATTAGATATAATAATATGGATATGTTATAGATTTATAATAAACTTATATTTAATATACTGGAATTTTTTATGATTGCGATGAGAGTCAAGACACAAGGTAAGGGAATTTCATCTCACTTTTTATATCTGTGAGATACATGCCATGTTCACCACTATTTTATATTTTTGTGGTATATATACTGACCATGAATTTATTATATGATTATTATTATTAAATTTATTTTTATTTACATATCCATTTTATTATCTTTATTTCATGGGTTTTATGTTTCGAAAGTTTCCAAATTGGTAAGGTAATTTTGTATCATTTTTTCTTCTTTAAAAAACATTCCACGTTATGCAGCCATATTTTTTCATTAAGTGTATATACAGCCTTTGAAATTTTATATCATGAATCTCATTATTTTTATGATATTTTAAGATTTATTTAATTTCATTTTCTTGAATGGGTTGTGTGGTTTAAGGTTACTCAGTGTTAAGAGTTTATCGGAACAATCTCACTTCTTTTGTATATTGTTTATGTTTGTGCTTACTTTAATGAAATATTATGATCCATATCTCAAGAAAAATCATGATGTTTCTTATACTCTTTTTTTAATGATATATTCATGCATTGGTACCATTTTTCCACTCTTTGTTACATAATATAGTTAAGAAAGTGTTTTTAAGAAAGACCGACTTTACCCTCTCTTCAGCCAGAAATCTTTGTTCCTTAAAAAACATGTTTTCTATAAATGGTTCCCAAGAATATTATACTAATATACCATACTATTTAACATAAATTTTTACCCTATTTCTTTTACCATTATTTTCAAAGTAATCTTCTTTTCACTTTCTAAATGAGACATTTTTCTAACCTTTTTACCATGCAAAAGGAATGATTTTTTTACCTTGTACGACATGTATGGATTTACCCACCATCATTTCTATGAAGCTTCCTTTTCATGTTTAAAAGGTTAATTTTTAAGAAAATATTTTTGAAAGTAATTTTCAAAGAAATGGTTTTCAAAACTTTTTCAATATTTCTTTAAAAGTTTTCAAATTATTTTTCATGGAATGTTTTTTTCAAAAGGTTTTTAAACTTATTTTATAAGTTTTCAAGGAAATTTATTCTAAAATGTATTAAAGATTATTTTATAAGATTTAAAGGAACATTTTTTTTGAGATTTTTTTAATCTTCTTATATGGGTTTTTTTGGAAAATGGTTTTCAAAAACTTTTCAAGACTTATTTATAAGTTTTAAAATTATTTTCAAAGAAATGGTTTTCAAAAAGTTTTCAAGATTATTTTATATGTTTTCAAGGAAAATGGTTTTCAAAATATTTTCAATCCTTATTTATAAGCATTCAAATTATTTTCAAAGAAATTTTTTTCAAAATGTTTTCAAAATTATTTTACAAGTTTTCACAGAAATGGTTTTCAAAACATTTTCAAGACTCTTTTATAAGTTTTTAAGGAAAATGGTTTTCAAAATGTTTTCAATATTCTTTTATAATTTTTCAAGGAAAATGATTTTAAATTTTTTGCAAGTCCTTTTTCTTTGTTTTCAAATTATTTTCAAAGAAAATATTTTTCAAAATTTTTTACGTTTTAAATATAATTTTTTAAAGAATAAAGGATATTTTTCTTATGATTTTCTTAAATATATTTTAAAATTATTTCCCATCTAAGATGACATCTGTTGGTGTTACTCATGCATTTATAGGGAAATGATTCAATGTTTTCATTCATATTCTTTCTCTGAATGGTTTATGTTTTGATGACATGATTATGAAACTCGATTCTATTTCACGAGTTAATTTCTTTTGAAACACGCTTCTTTTTATGGGTTATGATTTTAATAAAATGATTACGAAACTTGTATCTTTTTTCACAGGTTATGATATGATTACATGTTTATGATACTCATTTCATTTAATGGGTTAATATATGATTGTTTATGATTTTTTGAAACATATATGTATGATTTAATTATGAGATGGGTGGGACGTATATATACCCCAAATGCATTGGGTAAATATTTATATCCCATGGGATAGACTAAGATAGTCTTGGGAGTAAACCTTTACTACTAAGATAGACATGGGTGTGAACCATGAATATGAACATGGTATGAGGAGTTGACTCATGATACTAAGATGGTCATGGGAGTGAACTATGATGACCAAGATGGTATGGGGAGTGAACTCATACTAGAAATATGGCCTTGGAAGTGATACCTTGACTACTATGGAAATCATATTATATTCTTATGTTTTTGCCACAATTCCATGTTTTATACTTGTGTTATTATTTCACGGATTATGTTCTTTATTTACTTATGATTCATGTCTTTTTAACTACCAATATTTATTCCATGATTCTAATTTATGATATTTGATATGCTAGGTATGATCTTCTATTTTCATAATTACATTCTCATACTCCTATGCTCATTTTTATGCTTACATGTCTCCCTTTTTTACCCTTTTTGATCATCTGATCACACCCATTTTTATGTTTCCTTTCCTAGGTTATTAAGATATGTATTATGTTTGATATATCTAATAGGGGTGATAGTAAAGAAGAATCAAGTTGGAGATAATATATCTAACTTATGTAATAGTGTTTATGTTTCCATGTTTCCAAAGGCACTAGACTAGTATGGTCTTTGGGCATCTATTTGTATATTATTTTAAGTATTCTGCAAAAGTTATGTAATGTATATGTATATTAATACTGGATCATTATAGAATCCCTGCATAGTCTTAGGGTGCAGTCTTTAAGAAATACACCCAATATTATATACATTCCTCCTAGCCATGCAGTGTGTAACATCATCCATTCACACTGCAGTTTTGATATGTAGCCCCTTCACATAATCAAGAACCCATCATAAGAACTTATAAAGGTAATTTGTATAGCATGAGTGCAGGTATCATGTGTTATCATGAATACACTCATAGACATGTATGTAATCTAATGGGAAAACCCTCAACTGCATACCCCATGGACCCTCATCCATGTTTTTAGTGTCATTAAGAAGCCTCTACATGTTTCCAGACTCCCACACAAGGCCCTTCTAAGTTCTTGTGAATCTTCTGAACATTGGGTTATCATGAAAGTTCCCTTTGACATGTGTACAAGTCCATGTACAAAACCTCCTTTCATCGTGCAATACCTATGTTGTATTCCCTCGATGTGCACACTCGAGCATGAATCATTTCCCATGAAACTTTAGGCACAAAACCTTTGAATAGGATTTCCATAAATCCTTAGGCATTCTACCTTTGTCATGTGAGTGATCCTAAAAACATTCGTGATACCCCTCTATGTGTATATTTTAAAAACACACAATCACAAGACTCTTCATTGGTCTCATTATGTCCTTAACTAGCCTTAAACGCATCACTTTGATCAAAAGATAGGATCTATATAAATTAATCCAATATCTCAATATCTTATTGACATTTCAACATGATCATGTGATTTCCCATTGATATTTCAACATGGTTACGCGACAGTCTGAGGACAATTCATATAAATCATGAGAAGCACCTTGGAGTTTCCACCTTGATTATGTGAAGATATCCTAGACAGTGTACTTTGATCATGTGAAGGAGTCTTTGACATGTCTTCATGATCATGAGATTTCCCATACACATGTCATAATTTTCATGTGATAGTTCAAAGACAATCTAAGTCAATCATGTGATAGAGTATTTTCATGTCTTCTTTGATCATGTGAAATACCCCATACATGTCTTATTTGATTATGCAAAGCATATCAGACATGTACTCTTTCATTATGAAAATACAACCAAGACAATTCAATTGATTAGGAAAACACCCTTGGCCATGTCTACCACAATAGATTGACACCCCAAACATGTCGGGTGGGAAATTAATACATGTACAACTGATATTCAAAATATGTCATGTGGATCCCTTTTGGAATGTCAACTTCATCTGGAATACCTGCTTGGACTCACGCCATGTGTACCCAAGACAAGAACCGTCGGCCTCATACCCCTTTTTTAAGGGAATTGTACTTGATGATAAAGGGTTACACACTCATGAAACCCTATTGGTATCATGCTCCAAGAAAAACCTTTTATGGTTTTCATATCTCTTTATACATGATAAGATAGAGAATGAGTATATGATAGGGCGGCCTTGGTGGGTAATTCATGATCAATAGGGTATCCATCTTGGTATAATCCCCTAGAGTTCCTAAAACCTCAGGGATAACAATAATGTCTCTAAGCATGATCATCCACCTTAGCCCATTAGCGGGTTAAGGGATCAAAAAACTACAAGAACTCTGATTCCTATCCAAAAAGGATATATAGGATGCCTCTCTGAGGCCTGAGTTACAATGGGAATCCATCCTAGATTAAACCCCTATTGTTCCTAAAACCTCAGGGGTAATAGTAATTTCTCTGAGCATGATCATCTACCTTAACCCATCATCAGGTTAGGGATTCAGTGAACTATGAGAAATCTGATTCTCACTATAAAATAGGATTTGTAGGATTCCTTCCTAAGGCCCGAGCTCCATACCATATCCTCCATGAGATGTGTAATAATTCCTCTCAAATGGAAACTTTAATGTGAAAACCTTGTACAGATATGATCTCACGTGATGTGTCTGATATACCATTATCTCTTTTTTCTCACACCGATCATGACTCATATGGGAGTATAGACTATAGATGATTATACCAATAGCATGATGAGGATTCCCTAGTGTGTTCCCATAATTGGGTTATGATTCTGATTACACCACATCCACACTCAAAGGTCCATAATCCCAATGAGATAATCTAGGGTAGTCATATATGCATAAGTCCCTCCTAGGGACTCTATCATCATATCTCTCATGGCATAAACTCCCATTAAAATAACTATATATACTCTTATTCCTATCTCAAACTGGATATGTAGGATGCCTCACCAAGGTCCGAGCCCGATATATACATCCTTACCGCATTATGTTAAATTTCATGGATGGGTCCAAACACATGCCCTTAAACTATGCCAAAAAAACTGTGTGGGTTTTGATTCTTATTTTTACAAGATACATATGATGCCTCATAGAGGTTCATTCCTATCTCCAAGACACCAACTACCTCCCTGGATGAAAATAAACTCCATAGTGCCCAAATATGGCCATAACCTTAAGAATCGTAAATAAATAAGAGAGTTATAGAGAACTCGTGATATGCCCATAATTTTTCCTATCAATACATGTTCTTAATAAAGTTATTGACATAAGGGTAACTTGACCTATATCAGATCCTAGTAAGGATTTCACTAACATATCTTAAATCTATAAGAGAGTCCTGAAGTTGGAAACAATAACCCCTAAAAGGGTTCGATGAGCCCGACCTTTCGTCCTATCGACCAATGTGAGTCCCTAAGAATCATTAGATATTAAATCCCATAGAATCACCTACCTTTGGAAACAAGGTTCATACTCAATTATGGATGTGGGAACAATTTAGAGTTTCTAGGGAAGATTATCAAATGGGAAACTTGATGTGAATGATTAAGCAAGGCATTGAAACTCCCACAATCAAACTATCGGGCCTAATCCCATCCACTTCTTTCCCAATGAAAAAAAATGGTGAACCTAAAATAAAATTATTTAAATATTTCATCCTTTTCATTAGTAAAAAAGGATATACTATCTAGTTCCTATCAGGGATAGCTTGTTTCACACTTCTCGTAAAAAAATGGAAAACCTGACACATTTCTTTAAACTATGTTGAACCACGCATAAAAAGGAAGAAACTACCTCTATATACTTTATACTTTTAAATTTATTGATCACACATGTACTCTTCTATATGATTTTTCACTAATAATGTGTCTTGTTACCTCGTCAAAACTTTCCATATTCCTTACAATCAAAATAAAATCATCAAATGTGTCAATGGATTCTGAGATATCTAAATAAGAAGATTTGGACCTGTGGCCCCAACGTACACTGTCACCAACACGCCACTTCTAGTACTAATTGGTGAACGTCTTGGTCTAGGAGAGACACATTAAAATCTCCATCACAACTCTAGAATCATATCATGAAATCCTTCATAGGATGAATTCCCACTGGTCGTCTTTCCCATGACAGAACATAGGATAGGAAGTGGCCTTTGTTGCCACATTCAACCGCTTTGGGAGATTATCCCTAGATCACAACAATACATACCATCCTAGCAACGGGTAGGTGGATTAGGATAGTCATCATGTCAAATAATTCACTTAGGATCTTCTTAGGAGGTCTCCCATCCATTCTAGTCATCATCACCAACATGTGACCATGATTCCTTAAGAAGCTACAGAGTAAGTTGTGCCTACACCAACTATCCATGTTAGCACACCCAGTAGGAGAGTGTTCTAAGGGTATCCAAACAATTCAACTTCATAGAAGGCTTATATCCCTGCTACTAACAGTCTATATGAGTCCCACTAGATTATCCTGATAGTGGACCAAAATCAATCTTTGATCATTACTATCCATTAGACTCTGACTTCATCATATCTAGTCTTTGTAATTATGGGACCCTAAGAAGCACCCCAGCCTATAGGGATAGGGGAATTTTTTTCATATTTTACTTTGGGATCATCTTTAATATGGGAATTGAATCTCTAAATGGTATACCAAGCACCGACCCTCCAAAAAAGATACTTCATCGAGGAGGAGCACCATCCCACTCATGTATTAGTCAATATGATATCAATTAGATATGAAGACTCCTCATCAAATTCAGATGATCACACTTATGAAGAGTATAATCATACCCTCCTAAATTCATCTGAGTCACAGCAGTTTGGACTACCATATATATTTGTCACATGAAAGGAAAGTCTCAATGGTATCTTTCAGGTATCTACAAAAAGTGTTATCGACTGTGTTAGCATTTTAGAGGGTAATGGGAATGGATCATATAGATAGTAGCAATAATTGATTCAGTATCTAGGGTCCACATTAGAATTAACATCATTATCCACTCTCCCTACCACCGATAGAGTATAGGGGTTTTTCATGGATCCCGCTAGTTATCCCCTTGAAGATGAAAAGGAAATCTCTGGAGAAGAACAGATCACCCAACTCCAACGAGATAATAAGGATATATGAGAAATAATTATGGGAATACTCCTGAGATCTCTACCTCAGAATGATATACCAATACCTGCCTATGGAAGCACACCTTGCAATGAAGTTCCCCATCCCATAGGGTTGGGGGAATTTTAATATTTATGATCCCCTCATCAGGTGAAATCTAGATATTGTTCTGCCTCTCCCCATCCCATGGGGCTAGGGGATTTCCATATTTTCCACCTCCTCATTGGGAATATTATGGAAACCATCTGAACTCAGATGTTGCCACAAATCCTCCAGGAGAGTTAGGATCTTTTAATCAGTGGGAATAATTTTCATCATCCAAGACCCCTAATTATTTAGCAACTACACCTAGAACAATAAATACTGGGATTCTATACCTCAGGATTTAGACTCAGTCATGTGCCTTTGCCAATGGATTCATAGATAATATATGGGAGAAGCATCATGTGCAACCATCTCTTGAAGATATACAATGAAAATTATATTCATTCTAATAAATACATGTTCCTAGGTATTTCAAATACACAATGGAAAATGGTTTGACGGAACTCCCGATAATAAATAAGTAGAGTGAGGAAAGGTTGATAGTCTATGATAAACATTTCCCCTACCATTGACATATTGGACGCACAATAGAGAGATGCTTTTATTTAAGGATTAGTTAGATATATAGGTAAGTGTAGGGTTGATAGAGTTTTAGGATATTGAAACTCATGCAAAATGTATAAGATTCATCCAAGCCTCATTAGAAGAGATACTCTTCTGATAGGTTAGTCATCATCATCCTTACTACAAGATGTTAAACTACATGGCCATCATCCTTACCACAAGATGTTAAACTTCATGGCTACCTTCCTTACTTAAAGATGTTAAACTCATGGCCATCATCCTTACCACAAGATATAAAAATCTATATCAATCATCATTACCAAAAGACATTAAATTGCATGTCCATCATCCTTACTTCAAGATGTTAAACTGCATGGACATCATCCTTACTACAAAACATTAAACTGCATGGTTGTCTTCCTTACTGAAATATGTTAAAATTCATGGTCATCATCCTTACCACAAGATGTTAAAATTCGAGGTCTTCATACTTACCATAATATGTTAAACCGCATGGCCATCGTTCTTACCGAATGATATTAAACTGTGTGGCTGATGTCCTTACTCCAAGACGTTAAATTGCATGGTCAATGTCCTTACCGCAAGACATTAAACTGTATGGCTTACATCCTTACCACAAGATGTTAAACTTCATGGTTTTCATCCTAATTTAAAGACATTAAATTGCATGGGTGATTTCATTTCCACATGATATTAAATTACATGGGTTTTATAGAAATATGTACGGCTTGATTAACATCCTAATGAGATATATAGGGATGTCCGGATCCTATATATTGTCCCAGACACTTATATTCACATCTTTACTATAAGACGTTAAACTGTATGACTGACATCCTTACTGCAAGATGATAAATTGCACACCTAATGTTTGTTTTTCATGACATAAAATTGCATGGGTTTTCTAGAACTACGTATAGCTTGATTCTCATCCTAATGAGATACGTAGGGATTCCAAGTCCTATATCTTAGCCAATCCACCTATATTTGCATCCTTAATGCACGATGATAAACTACACAGAGCACATCCTGGTCACAGGATGAAATACTATACAGCATTTTAATCTATGGGAGAAATCATCAATATAAGATGTAAATTGTAGTTCCCAAAAGCACCACTAATACAGTATAATATTGATCCCATCTATATCACAAAATCACCAATACCCCTTAGTATCCTATAGAGTGAATTCTACTATAGGTCACCTACCTAAACACTTAGATCTGGGAATCAATGACACCTTATCAAATGCGAAAATCCGTGGACCAGAGAGAGCATGA
Source organism: Viscum album (assembly GCA_963277665.1). NCBI lineage: Eukaryota > Viridiplantae > Streptophyta > Magnoliopsida > Santalales > Viscaceae > Viscum > Viscum album. The sequence continues at coordinate 470,110,491 of OY728141.1, read as the reverse complement.
TCATAACTCTTCTAGTTCAAATAAAGTTTGTTATCATATTTAGGTAGCAAGCATGGGGTTGGAATAAATTCACACCCCCACATATAAAGTACATCATCATATTCCAATGGAACAAGGAGGATAGGAGTGGGTATATATCTTCACTTCAATAAAATACATCTACCAATATAGATTGGTAGCTGTAACGACCCGAACATTTGAATAATATTTGTTTCCTGAATTTGTGTGTTATTTTATTTTGTACTCAACAAAACTATATCCTTTTATTAATTAATTGAGTATAATAAAAATGAGACCTTTGGGTTTTGACTTTTATATGACCATTGGTCAATATGACTATTGGAAACTATACTCATAATGTTATGATTATTGTTTATAAATACAAATGGTCATGGTTAAATAATATATAAAGAAGAGTCGATGGCCTCATCCAGTAGACTCAAGCCGTATGAAGCCCATTTTTCGGAGCTTGGGAAGGAGGTGGTGTCGTTGGGATTCACTTTGGACCAATCCCAAGCTGAACTCCAACACATTAATCTTGAATTAAATCACTTATAGGAGAAGTTCAAGCTGAAAGAAATCACCACTCGGGCAATGTTGTCTGAGCCACCTCAAGATTCTATCACCATTGCACACCTTACTCTTAAGTCCTATAAAGGTGTTGTAAGGGGTTATGTAACGAGGCCTTAGTTACATTTTGTAATCCACTGGTATAAATAAAATTGTTATTTCTTAATTCCTATTTTAGGAATATCTTTTCTTAATAAAGTATATGTTTAATTAAGAAAAATTTGATAAATTGATTTTAGAAGTGAAAAATTGTACTTTTTAGAGATTTTCCATACATAGATTATAATGGTAAAATAAACATCATTTCTGAATTTTAAATGTCAAAATTAACCTAGGCTGAATTTTTAGAAGTTTTCTAAGAAGTTTCAGTTTGATGAATAGTATTTTATGAATAGTGTTTTTATGAATAGTGTTTTTCGATGAATAGAAAAAAAATATATTTTATTATTAGATAACTTTTTCTATGAAATTATTTTCAAAAATCTGACATACATGCTTGTAATCAGGGTGAAAAAAGTGGTTGAATAAGATCAAAATAATTTTTTGGTGAATAGTAACTTTACCCTTTGAAATAGTAATTTTACAGTTATGAATGATAATTTTACCAATAGAATAGTAACATCACTTAAGGAGGTATAATTATGTTTTGTCCATCTTAAGTGGTAATGTGATATAATTATATCATAGTATTAATAAATAAATGTTTTAGAAATTATTATTCAAGTATTAGTATTTTATTTATTTAATTTAATTTAAAATGAAATTAATTTTTATAAAATGGAGTTCACTTTTGGATTCTACATGTCGAAAAATGTTTAGGGTGAATTTTTTGAATTTTTCTGAAATAGTTGAATTTTCGGTGAATAGTAAAAATACAGTTTTGAGTTTCGATGTGTTTAATGACATCATTAATGATGCAATCATGTTGTAATAATTCTGTTCGGATTTTTTATAGTAATATATGTTATGAGGTGTCCCGAGTGGCCAATACCATGTACAAATACCATGGGAAAGCCCATGATTTTGCAAATACCACAAATTAGGTGTCCCTTGGAAAATAAAAAATATTCTCTCACTTTTGCTATAAATACCAACCCATTCCTTCATACCTTTCATTCCAAATTCCTCCTCAATAAAGCTCTAGTATTTTTACCTTCCAAAGAGTCCTTCAAATTTCCCTTAATCCCCCTAAGGTCCCAACCTTTGAGTTTTTGAAGTTACTCTACAAGGTAAGGGAACCCTTCACCCTCCTCTTTTAGTCAAGACTTCCTTTAAGTTATGTCTTCTAGTTTCCATTTTTATATGTTGGGGTATGTTCTTATATATCCTTATTGTTGTATATTTTATGTCCAAATTATGAGATACCACTTCCACTCTCATAAACTGATTTTCTGTATTTTTAAGTGACGTCATGAGGCTATTGAATTTTCGTAAAAGAAATTGCATCTTCTGTTTTCTTTCAAGTTTCCTTTTCATGTGGTATGTCATTAAAATATCCATACCATATTATTATTTACATTTTATTATGTCCATGTACTTTATTATTATTTATTTATTAGTGGTGACCCTTGTACCCTCTCTTTTTAATGTTTTCTAAAACCATGTTGTATAGCAGTTATGCTGCAGAATTTTCGTCTCAAAATCTCTCTCTTTTTATCAGGAAATTATTTTATTTTACCTATATGAAAACCCAAAACTCTTTCATTTCCAAGTGTATTCATAAATACATAAAAATGATATATTTTATTCTATAATTTACATACATAAAACCCTCATTCCTTTTCCATGAATTAAAAATGACATAATGATCTTGTTTTTAAGTACTTTTTAAAACATCACAATTTTGATATGAAACCCATTTATTTTATTCTATTTTGGTTATTTATGAAATTTTTGATTATGATCTATGTGTCTCACATTAAATTAAAAACATATTAAGGTTTCTCCTTGATAGTGCTTCAATGCATTGGGTAAAGAATTTAATCTCTAGAGATGACAAGTTTTACGATACTTTGGTGAATAACCTTGGTAATTTTTATAACACCTTGGGTATGGACCTTGGTGATATGTTCATGAATGTCTAAATTGAATGTTGTATCCACATTTTCAAGTTATTTTTCAAGTTATTATTATAATTATATTTCTATTTATCTACATATTCTTATTGATATCACTCAAATTCACATGTAAACTATTTCACTTGCTTTCCTTACTGGTCCTTCTGGTCAGCCTTTACTTTGATGTATGTCTCCAGGTTATGAGATGAAGTAATTGTACTTAGGATTAACTTATTTTGAAGCCTTACAAGTGTATTAGAATAAACTTTTTATGTTTTCATGTATTATGTTCTTAATTTCCAAGACACTGGACTTTAAAGATCCTCTGTTTGTAAAATGGAATGAAAAGTTATGTAATAAAAAAGTGGGATGCCATAGTTGGTATCAAAGGATAGTTTAGTTATTTTTGAAAATTAGGATATAAAAACATCATTAAGAACCTGATATAAAAGTTTAAATATAGGAAAAATTCCTGGTATTTTGGTGAAATATTAAGTAAGTGGTTTTTGAATAAATAAATCCCTATCTAGATACGAACAAGTGGATGTGTCTCTGGCACATATGTACCTAGGAGTGAAAACTCTAAAAAGGAGTTTTAGGCTTGACCCAGGGTATCTAGGTACACGAAAATAGGCCTTTATGCACTTCTAGTTTGACACTCCCAGGGGATAAGTTTGGTTAATCACAAGATTTTTATGAATCATTATGAAGGATTTATAGGGAAATGTAATTGTTTTTAAAGATAATATGTTTAAGCATGAAGTTTTAAGACATAAAATCCTTTATGGTTAAAATATTCATAAATTAAATAAGATACTAACTAAGGTTTTATTCTTTTAGAAAATGGTGGCCAATAGGAGGAACCATGAAAATGGTGAACGCAATGGACCATGTGCTAACGGCCCTTTGACAGAAGCTGGAATGGAGACTTTCATAAGAATGATGAACCAATTGACTCAAGTTATTGGAAATAACTTGAATCAAGCTGAGAGACCAATTTCACCATGAAGAGAACAACATTCTATTGAGTACTTTATGTGTCAGCGACCATGAACTTTCAGCGGATCTACTGACCCATTGATTGTTGAAAAGTGGATCATCTCTATCGAGAAGATCTTTTATGTGCTCCGCTGTTCAGAACAGGAGAAGGTCACCCTGGCTGTTTATAACTTAGAGGTAGAATATTATCAGTGGGGGGAACTGATTAAAAACATGAGGCCAAGAGTGGAGGTTGAATCTATGGAGCGGGAATAGTTTAGAGGGATCTTCTTAAATAAGTATTTCCCTCGTTCTATGAGAACAAAAATGGAGAAGGAGTTTCTCGAGCTGAAGCAGAAGAAGAATAAATCTGTTGGAATCTATGAGATGAACTTCACAAGAATTTCCCATTACACCTAAATATTTTTCATGGATATTAATAGGAAGGTTTATAGATTCTTTGGTGGACTAAGACCACATCTATATAAGAATCTATCCAACTGAGACTACGATAGCTATGAGGAGATCGTGCAGAGTACAACGAAATTCGAACTAGAGTTTGGTGAGATAGAGTGGTCTCATAAATACAATGACAAGAAGATATCAATGGTTCTGAGCTTAGGGAGGGCCTTCGATCAGGAAAGAGGAGGAAAACAAGTGTAACGTCCCATGTGTAATAAATGTGGGAAGAAGCATTCATGGAACTACCGGATCAAGAGAGGGAAGTGCTACAATTGTGGAAGAGATGGCCATATTGCACAGAATTGTCGTAGTGAGGTGAAGCCACAACTTCCCAACACTAAAGAAAAGGGTGAGATGGTGCAGGACCTACCTATTATCCAATTCTATTAGTGTGAACAACATGGAAACTTTTACAATCACTATCCAAATCTGAGGGTAGTGGAGGGGAACCACCATCAGCCTTAGCAAAGGCCAAGGGATCAAGTTTGTGCTTTTTCTATCACAATGGCTGATGTTGAAGCTCCAAATTATGTGGTGGTGGGTACACTTGTTGTTCTCTCAAATATAGAAAGTACTTTATTTGATTTTGGTTCTATGCATTCATTTATTTCCTCAAAGTTTGTAAAGAATTTAGAATCAACCCTTGAATTTATAAAAGTAGAGTTATCAGTCAATAATCCCAGTGGGATTATCAAAGAATTTTTAGTGTTTAGAAACTCTAGTATTTACTTTAGTGAGCACAATATTAATAAAAATCTAGTAGTTATTCCCATGCTAAAATTCAACATTATACTTGGGATGGAATGTCTCTCAATGTATAATTCTAAGATCAAATGTAGAAGAAAGGACATCTCAGTAGTCTTGAATGGGAAACCTACAGTTATCTTTCAAGGAGAGATATCTCAATCTGATATTTTTCTAGAAGAACCTCTTATATACTTCTTTATGGAGTTGATCAGTGAAGAAGAAGAAGTAAATGAGGGTATAAAGATAGAAAATGTTCCCAATGTCTAGGAATACATTGATGTATTTCCTAAGGAGTTACCTAGACCTCCCCCAGAAAGAGAGGTAGAGTTCTCCACTGAACTTGTACATGGATCTCATCCAATATCAAAGACCCCATATAGGATGGAAAATGTGGAGCTGGAGGAATTAAAAAAACAACTCCAAGATCTTTTATTATAAGGGTTTTATCTGACCGAGTGTGTCCCCTTGGGGAACACATGTTCTATTTATGAATAAGAAGGAAAAATCAATGCGGTTATGCATTGATTATAGAGAACTGAATGGGATCACAATGAAGAACAAATACCCTATTCCAAGAATTTATGACTTATTTGACCAACTTCATGGGGCTCAATTCTTCTCCAAGATTGATCTTTGATCTAGTTATCATCAATTGAGGGTGAAGAAAGAAGATATTTCAAAAACTGTCTTCTGGTCAAGATATGGGAATTATGAGTTTGTTGTTATACCCTTTGGATTGACTAATTCTCCTGCTATTTTTATGGACTTGGTGAACAGAGTCTTAAAAGACTACCTTGATAATTTTGTGTTCGTTTTTATTGATGATATTATGATATATTCCAAAATTCGCAAGGAGAATAAGGATCTTCTAAGGGTTATTTTTCAAACTCTACAGAAGGAGAGACTTTTTGGAAAGTTTGGGAAATGTAAATTTTGGTTACAACAAGTTTCTTTCTTGGGGAACATTGTAACCAATAAAGGAATCATAATTGACCCTACAAAGAAAAAATTTGTAGAGGAGTGGCCTCATCCTACAACAATAACTGAGATTCATAGTTTCCTTGGATTAGAAAGATATTATAGGAGGTTTGTGGAACAATTTTCACAACTTTCTAATCCATTAACCAAGTTAACTTGAAAAGGGGTCAAGTTCATCGGAATAAAGGTGTGTGAGGAAAGTTTCTAAGAGTTGAAGAATAGATTGGTTACTGCACTCGTGTTAACTCTTCCCTCAAGTGGATAAGGATTTGTTATTTTTAGCGATGCATCTATGAAAGGTCTTGGGTGAATCCTCATACAAAATGACAAAGTCATTGCTTATGCATCTTTACAATTGAAGACTCATGAGAAGAACTATCCTACGCGTGATCTGGAAATAACTACGGTCATTTTTGCTCTGAAGATATGGAGGCATTATCTTTATGGGGAGAAATGCGATATATACACAGACTATCAAAGTTTGAAGTATATTTTCACACAAAAGGAATTGAACATGAGACAAAGGAGATGGTTGTAACTTCTTAAAGACTATGATTGTTCAATTCATTATCATCCCAAAAGAGAAAACAAAGTCATTGATGCATTAAGTTGGAAAGACCCAGTTGTTCTGTCCATGATGAGGATTCAAAGAGATCCTTTGATCAATGACCTGGTAAATATGGACATGGGAATTATAAGATAATGGACATCATCAACCCTAACCTGAATGATTTCTCAACCAACATTACTATAGAAGATCAAGAAAGCTCATAAAGAAGATCCTTTGTTACAAAAGAGGTTTGAGGATGTGAAGGATTGAAAGTTTCCTGAGTTCAATATTGATCAAGAAGGTGTACTGAAATTTCATACAAGACTATGTGTTCCAGCTATTCTGGAAATAAAGAAGGAGTTGATGGATGAAGCTCATAGCTCTACGTTCTCTATACATCCTGGAAGTACAAAAATGTATAGATACCTTCATGATCATTATTGGTGGGATAATATGAAAAGAGATATTACTGACTACACTACAAAGTGCCTGGTATGTCAGCAAGTGAAGGCAGAGCAAAAACTTCCTAAAGGGGTATTACAACCACTACCCATACCCACATGAAAGTGGGACAATATCACTATGTACTTTGTCACTAGTGTCCCAAGAACTTCCAAAGGAAACAATGCGATATGGTTTATTATGGACTGTCTCACCAAGACTTCCCATTTTATATCTATTAGGTAAGATTTATCTCTTTATCAACTTGTTATGATTTATGTGAAGGAAGTGGTAAGGCTATATGGAGTTCCATTTTCTATCGTATCTAATTGTTATCCAAGGTTCACATCAAGAATTTGGATAATTCTTCAACATGCTCTAAGTACCGAATTGAATTTCAGTATGGCTTATCACCCCCAAACTGATGTCTAATCTGAAAGGACTATTCAAACACTTGAGGACATTCTTAGAACATGCTCAATGGACTTTAAAGGTGGATGGGATCAACATCTCCCATTAGTTGAGTTCTCTTACAACAACAGCTTCCGCTCAAGCATTCAAATTGCACCCTATGAAGTTCTATATGGGAAGCAATTTAGAACTCCTACTTGTTGGGATGAAGATGGTGAGAGAAAGCTTCTTGGGCCTGATCTTTTGCAAGAGATGACAGAAAAGGTCCATTTCATCCAATAACACATTAATGCTTCTCAGAGTTAGAAAAAGAGCCATGTTTAAAATTGTCAAAGGTTCTTGGAGTTTGATGTTGGTGACAAATTATTTCTTCAAATTTCACCTTGGAAGAGAGTCATGAAGTTTGGGAAGAAAGGGAAGCTCAACCCTAGGTACATCGGCCCCTATGAAATCCTTTATCATGTATGAGTAGTGGTATATCGGCTTGCACTTCTTCCAAATCTAGCACAAGTTCATGATGTCTTCCCCATATCCCTCTTGAGTAAGTACATATCTGACCCTTCACATGTACTAAATCTAGAGGTGGTACAACTGGAACATGGCCTCTCTTATGAGGAGAATCCGGTGGAGATCTTGGATAGTAGGGACAAGGTTCTATGAAACAAGACTACCCACCTTGTTAAGGGGTTGTGGAGGAACCACAAATGTGAATAAGCCACATGGGAACCAGAGGAGTCTATAAGGAAGAAGTACCCACACCTTTTCTCTTCTGAGGGTACGAGTTAAAATTTCAGGGAAGAAATTTCTTAAGGGGGGAAGAATGTAATGACCCGAACTTTGAATAATATTTGTTTCCTGAATTTGTGTGTTATTTTATTTTGTACTCAACAAAAATATATCCTTTTATTAATTTAGTGGGTATAATTAAAATGAGACCTTTGGGTTTTGACTGTTATATGAACATTGGTCAATATAATTGTTGGAAACTATACTCATAATGTTATGGTTATTATTTATAAATATAAATGATCATGGTTAAATAATATAGAAAGAATAGTCTATGGTATCATATAGTAGACTTAGACAGTAAGAAGCCCATTTTTCAGAGCTTGGGAAGGAGGCGGCCTCATTGTGCTTCTCTTTGGACCAAGCCCAATCCGAACTCCAACACGTTAATCTTGAATGGAACCGCTTACGAGAGAAGTTCAAGATAATATAGATCACCACTCGGTCAATGTTGTCTGAGCCACCTCAAGATTCTATCACCATGGCACACCTTACTCTTAGGTATTATGCATGTGTTATAAGGGGTTATGTAATGAAGCCTTAGTTACTTTGTGTAATCCATTGGTATAAATAAAATTTTTATTTATTCATTCCGATTTTAGGAATATATTTTCTTAATAAAGTATATGTTTAATTAAGAAAAATTCGATAAATTGATTTTAGAAGTAAAATTTGTACTTATTAGAGATTTTCCATACATAGAGAATTATTATGGAAAAATAAACATCATTTTTTGAATTTTAAATGTCAAAATTAACCTTGGCTGAATTTTTAGAAGTTTTCTAAGAAGTTTCAATTTGATGAATTGTATTTTATGAATAGTGTTTTTTATGAATAGTATTTCATGAATAGTGTTTTTTTGATGAATGGTAAAAAAAACATTTTATTATTAAATAACTTTTTTTGTGAAATGATTTTCAAAAATCTGACATACATGCTTGTAATCAAGGTGAAAATTTGGTTGAATAAGATCAAAATATTTTTTTTATAAATAGTAACTTTATCCTTTGGAATAGTAATTTTACCCTTATAAATGGTAATTTTACCAATGGAATAGTAACATCACCTAAGGAGGTATAATTATGTTTTGGCCATCTTAAGTGGTAATGTGATATAATTATATAATAGTATAAGTAAATAAATGTTTTAGAAATTATTATTCAAGTATTAGTATTTTATTTATTTAATTTAATTTAAAATGAAATTAATTTTTATAAAATGGAGTCCACTTTTGCATTCTACACGTTGAAAAATGTTTAGAGTGAATTTTTGGTATTTTTCTGAAATAGTTGAATTTTCAGTGAATAGTAAAAATAGAGTTTTGAATTTCGGTGTGTTTAATGACATCATTAATGATGTAATAATGGTATAATAATTCTAGTCGACTTGTGTATAGTAATATATTTTATGAGGTGTCCCGATTGGTCAATACCATCGGCAAATACAATGGTCAAGCCCATGGTTTTTCAAATACCACTAATGAGGTGTCCCTTGGAAATTAATAAAATATTATCTCACTTTTTCTATAAATACCAACCCATTCCTTCATACCTTTCATTACAAATTACTCTTCAATGAAGCTTTGGTCTTTTTACTTTCTAATGAGTCCTCCCAAGTTCCCTAAATCCACCCAAGGTCCCAACCTTCACGTTTTTGAAGTTACTTTACAAGGTAAGGGAACCCTTCGCCCTCCTCTTTTAGTCAAGACTTCCTTTAAGTTATGTCTTCTAGTTTTAATTTTTCTATGTTGGGTTATGTTATTATATATCCTTATTTCTGTCCATTTTATTTCCAAATTATGAGAGACCCTTTCCACTCTCATAAACTGATTTTTTGGATTTTTAAGTGACGTCGTTAGGCTTCCAAATTTTTGTAAAATAAATTGCATCTTCTCTTTTCTTTCAAGTTTCCTTTTCATGTGGTATGTCATTCAAATATCCATACCATGTTCTTATTTACATTTCATTCTTTCCATATACTATATTAGTAGTTATTTTTTAGTGGGTTACCCTTTTCCCCTCTCTTTTTAATGTTTTCTAAAACCATGTTGTATAGTCGTTATGCTGTAGAATATTCATCTCAAAATATCTCTATTTTTATCAAGAAATCCTTTTATTTTCCTTATATGAAAAACCAAAAGTCTTTAATTTATAAAGGTATTCATCAAGACATAAAAATGATATATTTTATTTATGAATTTACATACATAAATCCCTCATTCCCTTTCCATGGGTTATAAATGACATGATAATCTTGTTTTTAAGCACTTTTTAAAACATCACAGTTTTGATATGAAACCCATTTCTTTTATTCTATTTGGGTTATTTATGAAATGTTTGATTATGATATATGTGGATCACATTAATATAAATACATATTAAGGGTGCACCCTGATAGTGCTCTAATGCATTGGGTAAAGAATTTAATCTCTAGAGATGACAAGTTTTACGATACCTTGGTGAATAACCTTGGTAATTTTTATGACACCTTGGGGATGGACCTTGGTGATATGTTCATGAATTTATAAATTAAATGTTGTAGGCACATTTTCAAGTTATGTTTCAAGTTATTAATATTATGATATGCCTTTGTATCTACATGTTCTTATTGATATCACTCAAGTTCACATGTAAACGGTTTCACTTGATTTCTTTACTGGGCCTTCTGCTCACCCATTCCTTGGATGTATGTATCCAGGTTATAAGATGCAGTAATTGTACTTAGGATGAACCTATGTTGAAGCCTTGAAAGTGGATTAAAAGAATGATTTATGTTTTCATGTATTATTTTCCTGATTTCCAAGACACTGGACTTTAAATATCCTCTGTTTGTAAAATGTAATGAAAATTTATGTACTAAAAATGTGGGATGCCATAGTACCGGCATATATTCTTTTATATACCCTATTGAAGTGATAGTTCTTTGTTAAAACAATAGAGGAGCTCCACCAGTATATCCTAGTTAAGATTTAGGGATTGGAATATATTTTTATCTCTGTAGCCAGAGCATCACAACACTATGATCAGTATGAAAAAGTGGCTACTCCGAAGAAAGAAAATATCCTTGCTCATGTCCATGAAGATTATCAGTATATTCTGGTAAAGGATGTAGCATAAGGATTGGACTCATATTCCCATTCCAATTGAGGCTCACTAAGTGAGAGCGACACATGCCTTAGGGTAGGCTCATATTCCTATCACAAAAAGACAGGCGGCATATTCCAAAGGCCTGGTATTGGGTTCATATCCCCATTTTGGTCGGGGCTCACCAAGTGAGAGTGGCACATTCCTTGGGATAGAATCATATCCCTTTCAGAAAAAATACCAGTGGCATACTCCAAAGGCCAAGGATCAGGCTCATATCCCTATTATGGCCAAGGCTCACCAAGTCAGAGAAACACATTCTTCGATACATGATCATATTCCTATCAAAAAAATCTACTCAAAATATTCTATTATCTTATAGGAGGAGGCTCATATCCCTAGTCCTGTTTCATAGGTCCATCGACATATTCCAACAAGTAATGAATACTTAGACTGGGCTCATAATCTCATTCCTACCAGGGCTCACCAAGTGAGAGTAGCAAATGCCTCGGGACTAGCTCATACTCTTACCAAAGAACACTAGTGGCATATTCCAAAGGCCCAGGATCGGTCTCATATCCTCATTCTAGTTGAGGCCCACCAAGTGGGAGTGGTACACACCTTAGGTTAGGCTCATATCCCTATCATAGAAGCTCATTGGCATACTCTAATAGCTTTTAAACACCAAGATCATATTCCCACTGCACCATAAAATTATCAATAGATTTTTATAGCCATCACAGAGAAATATTATATCCTTGATCAAACCAAAATGAAGGATTGAATATTTTGGACATGATGCAAAGTGAGTCTCCTACCCTTGACTTGATCAATGCCAAGTGTCCTTGTGTTTGTTCGAGACACATTCTCAACACCCCAAGGGTCTATTGACTCTTCAACCAAAGAACAAGGTGATCATTACTATGATAGTCCTCATGGTAAGGTGGAGATGGATCACAGGTACTCTACTCCTGACATCTATCATGGTAAACCTCCCCACGGTTATATATCCCACAGATAATAAAATCCTCCCCTTTCCCAGACACCTTCGTATAGAGAGGTTTTCAAAAATATAAAACACCTCTATATAGATACGTGATAAAAAATATCAGGCATCTTCATATAGAAATATGCTCACAATACTAGGGTTAACTGTATATAGTGCCCCAGTAAACCATCAGTAGCACTTCACCATGGTCAGCAAGTGAACTAGAGAGGCAACCTCTATAGTCTGACCAGGTAAATATATATAGCTCTGATGAAGAAGAGGCTGACATGAATATATGTAAAGTGTTATCCAAAAGAGACCTCCCAAACATATCGATACACATTTCCACTTCCAATTACGAGATCTCTCATCCTTGCCACATGATGTTAAAACTGTATCGAGTATATCCTGACCACATAAAGTTAAACTATACAGAACACTTTCTAACCACATGATGTTAAACTATATGGAACACATCCTGACCACATCATGTTAAAATATATGGAACATTTCCAAACCACATGATGTTAAACTGTATGGAGTTCATACTGACCACATGATGTTAAACTATATAGAGTTCATCCTAACCACATGGCATTAAATTATACAGAGTTTGTCCTTATAACATGAAGTTAAACTAAACGAAGTTCTTCCTAACCTCATGCTATTAAACTGTATAGAGTTTTTCCTAACCACATTATGTTAAACTGTACTAGGTTTTTCATAACCACATGATTTTAAATTGCATGGAGTCTATCCTAACCACATGACATTAAAATAAATGGATTTATTCCTAACCACATGATGTTAAACTGTATCGAGTTAATCCAAACCACATAATGTTAAATTGTATGGAGTTTTTCCTAACCAAGTAATGTTAAACTGTATGTATTACATCCTAACCACGTGATTTTAAACTGTACGAAGTCATCCCAGTTACATGATGTTAAACTATATGAGATTATCCTGGTTTCACGACATTAAACTACACAATATCGTCCTGGAAGTAGGATGTTAAATTGATAGTGTCTCAAGTCCTTGCAGCAAGACTTTAAATTGCATAGTGTCTCATTTCCCAACCACATAACACTAAACTGTATGGAGAAAATCCTCACCACATGATGTGAAATTGCATGGGAAGCAAGATCTCACTAACAAATCACCGCACACGAGCCAAATCAGTGATAAGGAATGATAAAATTCCCCCATCCCCATGTGAGAGTTAGATCCACATAAGGAATCTCTTCATCCAAGAACTATGTGTGTCTTGATTCCTACCATTATAGGATGCATAGTGATACATGAACCTCTAGTCTTGGGCCTAGTTGTAATATTATTTTTCTTTCACATTGGGTGATCCTTGTCCTTACCGCATGATGTTAAATTTCATATAAGATGTATTTGTCGCATGATGTAAAACTGAACAGATCCATAATGTTACTTTCATTTCACATCGGTTGACCCATTCCTCACCACAAGATATTAAACTGTATGGATGAAGTCCTTTGCACGTGACATTAAACAGCATGGGATTCTATAACTACGTATGGATTGATTCTCTTTTTTAATGAGATTAGTAGGGATGCATCGATCCTATATCTTGGTCTATCCACCACATAATGAAAAATTATCATGTACTATCCTTAATAATCTTTTCATGGTGAGAGGAACCCTCTCAATTCCATTTTTCTCACACTGAGAATTGCTCACGTGAGTGTGGGAATTTCATTAAGGGATTCCCCATGTGAACAAGGCATAACGGCTCATGAAAGGTTCATCATGGTCCTGAATGAAAGACCATAAAAGTAATACCATGATTCATCACTGCATGACATTAAACTGCATGATTGATGTCCCTTTTATGGAATAAAACCAAACATTCTTGTAGACCTCACCTGATATGACCACTATTTTTTGTGTTGGTCTCCTACCACACCTCCATTCAAGAACTATGTGTGACTTGATTCCTACTAACATAGGATACATAGTGACACCCAGACATCCAACCTTAGGTCCAGTCACAAAAAATAATCATAAGAATGCCCACTCTCTACATATAGGTCAAACTTGTGCTGTAATATCCTTCCCTAATAACTATGTGTGCCTTAATTCATATTACCGTATGATAGGTAGTGATGCCAAGATTTCTATCTCTAGGTCTAGCCACAGTACTCCTTTTCTTGTTAGGAAGACTACATCCTTTACAAACGATGTTAAATGTAAGAACCCGGTTTTTGCTGTGAAAGAATTTGGAATATTTTTGATGTTATTCCAGAGCAGCGCCTTCAGACGGCATGTGATTCCGAGCCCCGGTGTCGCCGGAATTAAATTTGCAGTGCGTTCACACTGGGCGCGTCAAATAAATGGGATAACTCCTAAACGGTGCTTCATATCCTAAAAATGAGTGCACGGATGGGTCTGAAATGAGGTTTTTACCCTAAGAACGACATAAATCATGTCGGCGCGGGACGTTTGGACCCCTCTCCCATTAACAGAACGTTAAACGGATAATTAAAATAATTAATTTATTCGTTTAATGGTTAAACTCAGGTGTTTCTTAAACGGTAGATCATATTGAAAAAATGAGGGCACCGTTGATTCTGGAGCATGTCGTTTACCCTAGGAGGGGTGTAAGCTTCACGGGCGCGGGCCTTCTGTGAAAAATGCTTCCAGGGGCGTTTTCGTAATTTTGGCAGCCTCGGGCGTTGAGTTTAATAACTTTTGAACGAGGCCTCGGATTAAAATTCTGAGACAACTGTTGTGCTTGGGAGGTGGTGTTTACCTAAGGGGAGGTTTAATCTTGGCCCCGCCAAGAGTTTCGTGTGCGGGTTAATTTGGAGGTTAAATTAATTAAAACTTTTTAATTAATTTTTCTCTATTTAAACTTAACGACCCCTCCCCACCCCTCTCCCCCTTTGTTCATCCGCTGGCGGAAGAGCTCAAACAAGGAGGAACCCTCCTCCTCTCCTCCACCTCTCCGGTGAGGCGCGGCAGCTCCGGCGGATCGACGACAAAGCGTCGGGCAACGCCCAAAAAGGTAGGAGGTTACGTTTCTTGTTTTTGTTTTTCGCATCTCCTTTGAATTTCTATATATGCATCTAATTGCTGATTGATCTTCAAAAAAATCCCATAAATGCATAGCCCTTGTTATGAGCTTCGCAACGCATATTTTGGTTTTGAAATCCGAGTCTCGATGCATTCGCAAACATCCAAAGAAGTTGCGGGTTTAAGGGTGTTTTCTAGTGGTTTTTGAGGTGTTTCGGCTGGATTTGGGGGTTCCGGTAGCAGGCGGCGTGGGCTCCGGAACAGCGGCAGTAGGAGGCGGATCGGAGCAGGCCGGGCGGAGGCGGCCGCCAGGTAGCGGAGCAGGAAGCCTTAGGTGGAGCGACGCAAGCGGTCCGGCGGGCGGCGGGGCGCGGCGTCGAGCAGCGGAACAGGCGGCGTCCGCCGACCGCCGTGGTCGAGGGGGAGCCCGAGGCATGGCATCAGGTGTGTAGAGGAAGCAGGACCCGCAGGTCCTGCTGGTTTTTCAAGGAAGACCAACTGAAGCCGGTCTACAAGGGGGATCAAGGACCCGTGAAGCGCGGGTCCTGCTGGGCGGAGTGCGGAAGAAGACCGGCCATCCTGGTCGATCTAGTTTGTTTAAAAAAAATTAAAAAAAAGATAAGTTTATAATAATAATAATATTATTATTATTATTATTATTATTATTATGAAAATTATTTATATTGATAAATCATCCGCAAGGCATCCGTTTTGGGCACCGTCTGCGGCGACGCGTCCCTTATATTGAGATGAACTTTTTGAGATGGTTTCAGGGGTTTTAATTCCCGAAACGAGGGGCTTCGATGGCGCGACACGACATTAAGTGGACGGGCATTTTTCTCAGGGGTTTTTGTTTTGAGCGGCACGGACACATCCAATGTCCGTTTTGTGTATCGTCACCAGCGTTGTGACCCTGGCGTTAAGCCGGATTTTTCTAGTGTGTTTCCGGGCATTGAAACCGGAGTTGAGGCGTGGGCTCCACGACCGGTCTTTCAAGCTGCACGCAGATTTTTGCAACTTTTTCATCGAACGTCCATTCGGGACATGCGAGTAGTCAATATTGGGTGTTTTTCTGAGGGCATTGCAATGGAACAATCCGCCCGCTTTAATTCCGCACAGTGGTGCGGGCCCCGTGGGGGCCATTTTGGGAGTTGGCGGTGATTTTTCATCTTCTTCACCGGGTGTTCGATTCGGACAATTGAATAGTCAATCTTGTGTACTTTTTTGAGAGGATCACAATAGTGCAATTCATTCGTTGCGTTTCGGGACCGAGATGCGGGTCCCACGAATCACTGCTCGTGTGTGGTGCGACAAAATACATCTTTTTCTCTGGATATCCATTGCACTCAAGTGAGAATTCCTTTTGATGTGTTTTCCCTAGGGGATCACAATGGTACGATGTGCTCGACTGTTTTTGGGGCCGAGGCTCAGGACCACGGGACGTCGTTCGGGAGTAAAGCGGTGTTGGACGAATTTTCCGTCGGATATCCATTGGAGGTGAGTGAATAGTCTATCTCGCATGTTTTTTCGCGAGGATTACAATGGTACGATCCATTTAGACATACGGAGACTCCTTTGAGAACTCATTTAAACACAGACGCAAGTATGGTGCTCTGGTGGTGGTTTGTCCTACTGTTTTTGTAGCGGACCCTTGGCGTGTGATTGCATGCACTCCCGTGTGAGTGAAGTAAATGTTTGAAGAGTGGTTGTTGGTCGTGCCTGGGATGATGAGGTGGTAAGTTGGAGTTGTTACGTTTATGCCTTTGTGTTGACGTTGGGTGCCCTGTGCACGTTAGCCTTTGGGCTGGAAACGTGGTATACTCTGGGAGTATACGGGAACGCTTGGAGGTACATGTGGTTGTTTGTACCTAAGAACATTTGTGCTCTTAGTTGGAGTTGACTTGGGGACACACGTCGTGTGGGCCCCATGTGCATGTCATGTTCTGCTTTACGTACCCTTGACCTCTCATGATGTAGAGGGTCCTTCTATTCTCATTTGTTTGACCAGTAGGGTTGAGTTTTCCCTGGTTCTGTTCTCATTTGTTTGACCAGCAGGTTTGAGTTTCCCCTGGTTCTGTTCTAGTTTCTTTGACTAGCAGGGTTGAGTGGGTTTCCCCCTGGTCCTGTTCACAATGGTTTCGACCAGCAGGGTGAGTGGTTTTCCCCTGGTTCTGTTCTCGATGGTTTGGACGACAGAGTTGCTTTGTGTTCCCTGGTAGAGTTCTTGTGGATTCGGTGTGACCAACACATTACGCAGGCACCAATCCTCTACCCAGGAGGTTGTTTCCAGCAAGTCTGGCTAGGAGGTTGTTTCCAGCAGGGCTGGCCAGGAGGTTGTTTCTAGCAGGGATGGCCAGAGCAGTACCATCCAGAAGGGATGGCCAGAGTGGTTCTGGGTTTACCTCCAGTGGGGCTGGGAAGTGGTCCCCGATGCCGGTTTTACCCCCAACTGGGCTGGGAAGTGGTCCCCAATACCGGGTTTACCTCCAGTTGGGCTGGGAAGTGGTCCCCGATGACGGTTTCGAGCCTCCCTCCATTGGAGTACCCTTTTACGGGACTGGGCATTGGGACTCATCGGCGACTTTAGTCGGGTCTACCTCTAGTGGATTACCCTTTTATGGGACTGGGTAGTGTGGCACCCATTGACTCTTTTCGAGTCCCCCTCCAGTGGGAACCCGTTGACTTCCAGGGATTCCCCTTCAGCGGGGCTGGGCATGGGGTCGCCTGTCGACTTTGAGGAGACCTCTCAACTGCGGGGTAGTGACGAGGTGTGGTTTGACATTCCCCCAGAACTCTCAAGTACGAGGGGCACTTTCCCCACCAAGACGCATCCTTGTGATGTGATCTAAAACCGTGCGGGTGAATCAGTGCCGCCCAAAGCGGATAGTGTCAAGGTGCGATGATTTGAGCCCCTTGACTTGCAGTTTGGGGAAAACGTGCAGATACTGGGCATCGATGGTGTTTACTTCTGGGACTGTTGGCTACTCACTTTCTTGGGTTGAGCTACGGGATGGAGATCCCCTTAAGATTTTGTTCGGGCTTCTTGATTGATCATATGGATATGTATATACCTTGTTCCAGTACCCACTTCTTGGGTTTGGGTTACTCTCCTTCCAGGAGAGGCGAAGACACGCGGGGTATGCCACATGCTTTCCATGTCTAGCTTCTTGTGGTTGGATGAGTCTACTCTCATTCTATAGGTAGTTAAGACTCGACGAGAAGTTTATATTCTCACCATTTCTAGCTCCTTGTGTCTGGACAAGTCTACCTCTTTTCTCTTGTTGGGTTGAGCTGGACTCTCTCTACTGTACTCTTTACTTCACTCTCGGTTGTACTCATTTACTTTTCCCTATTCGATCTACTGCTCACCCTTCAGTACCTCCTTTGTTGCTCCCTCAAGCCTTCGGGGTATCCTACTGAGTATTTTTATACTCACCCCTGCTTGGGCTTTTCTCGCACTTGGTGTGCCCTTGCAGACAACGGACAGGTTGGTCGTGGCTTCAGCGGAGCTTAAGAGTTTGGGAGCTTGGACCGTGTGCGTTGGTCGTAGTTGGGTTCTAGGTGTGGGACTCTCCCAGGTGTTTTCTTTTGTTTACCTGTTGCCGGGTTGTGGCACTTTACTGGTTGGGCGCGTGTTTTTCCCCTTTTATTTTCAGTTTACCTTCAGCACTTTCTTTGTATTGTTAGAGTTCAATGCACTTTTTTGGTTTATATATAGCAGTTGCGCTTTACTTTACTTATCTTTTCTTTTACTCTGCACTTCCTCATTGAGTGGGTTGAGTGTGTGTGTGTACAGGTACTTAGGCAAAGGCCTCCCTGAGTTATTGTGCCTTCGGCGCTGGTCGCCAGCCCCTGGCCTATGGAGGCGGTCTTGGGGTAGTTGCGGCTCGAGCCCGGGTAGGGTAGGGTCGTGACAAAGTGGTATCAGAGGTGGTTCGTTCCTTGGGACGTTGTTCGGACGTCCCTAAAAAGTAATTGGTTGGGATCTAGGGCAACAGTGGCAACATGTCTCGAGAGCGGCTCTCAAGCCTAGGAGTCTAGTGATGGTGCGGCGACCGACATATCCATTCTCCAGGACCCTGATAACCCGCTTGTCGACTCGGCACGCTGAGACACTTGTTATAGGGGAAACTGGTTATTGCATCACATAGGATTGATTCTTGACTGTCCTTCTTGAGTTGGCTCCCCATTGTTGATACTGTTATATACATATATGCTCATATGATCGCGACACTCCATGATAATATTCAGGATGTCTCTGCGAAGATATCCAGCCAGGATACTAGATTTGGTTCGTGACGACGACCTTGTGAGCTACGAGGCCTCAGTCCAGGACCCATCATGCGAGCCCCTTTCTCCGGGTGGGCCGGTAGCAGCACCCCCACCTGTTGAGCAGCAGACATCTTCAGTAGAGCAGACTAAGCTTGAGCGCAGGTTGAGCGCGCTCCGCGAGTGCCAGCGGCAGAGACCATTGAGGTTCAGTGGTGAGCCAGACCCTCAAGCAGCAGTGGTTTGGCTAGAGATAGTGGTTTTCCTTTTTAGGCTTGTGCAGACGCCGAAAAATCTTATGGTGGCTTTGGCCACCAACCTTTTCTGCGGATCATCTTGGCATTGGTGGAGTCTGGTGACTCGGTTTCTTGATGAGTCATCGCTTTCGTGGGGTGACTTTCAGTTGTTGTTTCATGAGGAGTTTTTTCCCTTATTCTTACGCTCCGTTTGGATTCAGGAGCTCCTACAATTTCAGCAGGAAGGGATGACAGTGGCTGAGTACGTGGCTAGTTTCGTAGACTGCGCACGCTTTTACCCAGACTTGGTCCACGAAGGCAACTTCCAAGCGCGGAAGTTCAAGCAAGGTATCCGTAGAGATATTCATGCTATCATAGTACCCTTGGTCATTCCCACTTATGTCGGGGTGCTAGAGCAGGCACTAGTGACAGAGAGGTTCCTGTCGCGTTCTATAGTTGGTGGTGGTAGCAGGCTCGACAGAGACGAGACGTCTGCCGCATCTAGCGGGCGTCGGGTGACAGAACCTCGATGCAATTGTCTTTCTGAAAACCAGACTCAGGGGCATGGTTGTACACCACATTGGCACCAGAGGTCACCAGTGCAGCCCAGAGAGAGTCAGTGCTATGCTTGCGACGGGAGAGGTCACCTGGCGTGGGATTGCTCGACCAGGCACGTTGAGAATATCGGGCAGGCAGCAGGTGCACCACTACGGCAGAGGCAGTGTCGTGATTGGAGTAGCGCCCAGGTAGGTTGTGCATGCAGAGGAGCGGGAGGAGCTGGAAGTGAAGGATGACCTTATGAGGTCTTCCCATCACCACCAGGCGGTCCACGTCAGGCTCTAGGAGCTGACAGTTGGGACCACGGACATCCGCGAGCTTTGAATGTCTATGATCCTGCAGAGCATGAGGTGATAAAAGGTACGCTCTACAGCTCTTCTACTTTTTTCAGTAGAATTGTTAGACTCTGTGTGTGGAATTCTTTTCTCCCTTCTCCTTGTTTGAGTTGTTACCAGGGTGGCGCGGGGCATCAGTGTAAACCTGCGTTGGTAAGGTAAAAGGCATGTGACCTTTTTCTTTAGTTGATGATAGCAACTTCATCGCTTTCAGAGCGTATAAGATAGTCTAGTTTGCGAGACATCGACTATGAAATCTTGCGTGACTAGATATCCTTGGGTGCTTCACCATATGGATATTCTGAAGAATGGAATCACCGGGCTTTGTCCCAGGTCCAAACGGTGATTCCAGTCATGGCGTGCAACGTAGGAGTTCGACCAGGGAGGTGAGCTACCCCCAAGAGCCTTCGGGCCGTTTGAGAGCGTGCAAAGGGATAGCGAGGTTCCCTTCCGCCTTGCCCTAACCCCAAGATCGGAAGTGGGTGCACTACATCTCCCACATGACTCACCCGAGAGAAAGTGTGTGTGCTTCTGTGCACATCATCGGAAAGGTCCAACCTCGCGTAGACAGATCAAATCCTTTGGTCTGTGTGCGGTGACGCGGGACTGTGCAAGAGTTCTTCTGGGTACGGAAGAGCCAGGTACGGGCTTAGTACCCTGAGTTTTTCCCTAGTTTTTCTTTTCAGGGAAGAAAATCTTGAAGTATGGAATGATGTAAGAACACGGTTTTTGCTGCTAAAGACTTTGGAATATTCTTGATGTTATTCTAGAGTAGCGCCTTCAGACGGCATGCGATTCCGAGCCCCAGTGTGGCCGGAATTAAATTTTCAGTGCGTTCACACTGGGCACACCAAATAAATGGGATAACTCCTAAACTGTGCTTTAGATCCTAAATCTGAGTGCATTGATGGGTCCAAAATTGGGTTTTTACCCTAGGAATGACATAAAGCATGTCGTCGCGGGACGTTTGGACCCATCGCCCGTTAACGGAACGTTAAACGGATAATTAAAATAATTAATTTGTTCGTTTAATGGTTAAACTCAGTTGTTTCTTAAACAGTAGGTCGGATTGGAAAAATGAGTACACCGTTGAGTCTGGAGCGTGCCGTTTACCCTAGGAGGGGTGTAAGTTTCACGGGTGCGGGCCTTCTGTGAAAAATGACTCCAGGGGAATTTTCATAATTTTGGCAGCCTCGGGCGTTGAGTTTAATAACTTTTGAATGGGGCCTCGGATTGAAATTTTGAGACTGTCGTTGTGCTCAGGAGGTGTTGTTTACCCTATGGGAGGTTTAATCTTGACCCCGCCAAGCGTTTTGTGTGCGGGTTAATTTGGAGGTTAAATTAATTAAAACTTTTTAATTAATTTTTCTCTATTTAAACTTAACCCCCCCCCCTCTCTCCCCCTTTGTTCATCCCCTAGCAGAAGAGCTCAACCAAGGAGGAACCCTCCTCCTATCCTCCACCTCTCCGATGAGGCGCGACAGCTCTGGAAGATCGACGACAAACCGTCGGGCAATGCCAAAAAAGGTAGAAGGTTACGTTTCTTGTTTTTGTTTTCCAAATCTTCTTTGAATTTCTATATATGTGTCGAATTGCGGCTTGATCTTCGAGTGAATCCCATAACTGTATAGCCCTTGTTCTGAGCTTCGCAACTCATATTTTGGTTTTGAAATCCGAGTCCCGACGCGTTCGCAAACGCCCGGTGAAGTTGCGGGTTTAAGGGTGTTTTCCGGTGGTATTTGAGGTTTTTTGGCTGGATTTGGGGGTTCCGGTAGCAGGCGGCGCGGGCTCCAGAATGGCGGCAGCAGGCGGCGGATCGAAGCAAGACGGGCGGAGGCGGCCACCAGGCAGTGGAGCAGGAAGCCCCAGGTGGAGCGGTGCAGGCGGTCTGGCGTGCGGCAGGGCGCGGCGGAGTAGGCGGAGTCCGCCGACCGCCGTGGTCGAGGGGGAGCCCGAGGCATGGCCTCGGGCGTGTGGAGGAAGTAGGACCTGCAGGTCCTACTGGTTTGTCAAGGAAGACCGGCCGAAGCCAGTCTGTAAGGGGGATCAAGGACCCACGAAGCGTGGGTCCTGCTGGGCGGAGTGCGGAAGAAGACTGGCCATCCTGGCCGGTCTAGTTTGTTTAAAAAAAATAAAAAAAATAAAAGATAAGTTTATAATAATAATAATAATATTATTATTATTATTATTATTATTATTATTATTATGAAAATGATTTATATTGATAAATAATCCGTAGGGCATCCGTTTTGGGAACCGTCTACGGCGACGCGTCCCTTAAATTGAGACGAACTTTTTAAGATGGTTTTGGGGGTTTTAATTCCTAAAACGAGGGGCTTCGATGGCACGACACGACGTTAAGTGGATGGGCATTTTTCTTGTGGGTTTTTGTTTTGAGCATTGCGGACACATCCGATGTCCGTTTTGTGCGTCGTCATCGGCATTGTGACCCTGGCGTTAAGCCAGAGTTTTCCAGTGTGTTTCTGGGCATTGAAACCGGAGTTGAGGTGTGGGCTCCACGGCCCGTCTTTCGAGCTGCACGCAGCTTTTTGCAACTTTTTCATTGAACATTCGTTCGGGGCATGCGATTAGTTGATCTTGGGTGTTTTTTTGAGGGCATTGCAAT
Source organism: Viscum album (assembly GCA_963277665.1). Lineage (NCBI taxonomy): Eukaryota > Viridiplantae > Streptophyta > Magnoliopsida > Santalales > Viscaceae > Viscum > Viscum album. Next base: position 470,087,371 of record OY728141.1, on the reverse strand, counting down.
GGCGCAATCTTCCCGCATTAATTCCGCACGGTGGTGCGGGCCCCATGAGGTCTATTTTGGGAGTTGGCATTGATTTTCCATCTTCTTCACCGGGTGTCCGATTTGGACAAGTGAATAGTCAATCTTGTGTACTTTTTCGAGAGGATCACAATGGTGTAATCCATTCGTTGCACTTCGGGACAGAGATATGGGTCCCACGAAGCACTGCTCGTGTGCGGTGCGGTGGAATACATCTTTTTCTCCGAATATTTGTTGCACTCAAGTGATCAGTCCTTTTGACATGTTTTCCCGAGGGGATCGCAATGGTGCGATGCGCTCGACTGTTTTCGAGGCCGAGGCTTGGGACCACGGGATGCCTTTCAGGCGTAAAGCGGTGTTGGACGAATTTTCCATTGGATATCTATTGGAGGCGAGTGAATAGTCTATCTCGCATGTTTTTCTATGAGGATTACAATGGTACGATCCGTTTGGACGTACAAAGACTACTTCAAGAACTCATTTAAACACGGAAGCAAGTAAGGTGCTCTAGTGGTGGTTTGTCCTACCGTGTTTGTAGCGGACCCTTGGCGTGTGATCGCATGCACTCCCATGTGAGTGAAGTAAATGTTTGAAGAGTTGTAGTTGGTCATGCCTAGGCCGATGAGGTGGCAAGTTGGAGTTGTTACGTTTACACCTTCGCGTTGACTTTGGGTTCCGTGTGCACGTTAGCCTTTGGGCTGGAAACGTGGTATACCATGGGATTATACGGGAACTCTTGGAGGTACATGTGGTTGTTTGTACCTAAGAACGTTTGTGTGATTGGTTGGAGTTGACTTGGGGCCACACATCGTGTGGGACCCATGTGCATTCCATGTTCTGCTTTGCGTACCCTTGACCTCTCGCGACGTAGAGGGTCCTTCTGTTCTCGTTTGTCTGACCAACAGGGTTGAGTTTCCCCTGGTTCTTTTCTCGTTTGTTTGACCAGTAGGGTTGAGTTTCCCATGGTTCTGTTCTCGTTTGTTTGACCAGCAGGGTTGAGTGGGTTTCCCCCTGGTCCTGTTCACAATGGTTTCGACTAGCAGGGTGAGTGGTTTTCCCCTGGTTCTGTTCTCAATGGTTTGGCCGACAAAGTTTCTTCGTGTTCCCTGGTAGAGTTCTTGTGGATTTGGTGTGACCAACACATTACACGGGCACTGATCCTCTACCCAGAAGGTTGTTTCCAGCAGGGCTAGCCAGGAGGTTGTTTCCAGCAGGGATGGCCAGAGCAGTAACATCAAGCAGGGATGGCTAGTGGGTTACCATCTAGCAGGGATGGCCAGTACAGCGGTGTTCACCGAGCAGTACCATCCAGCAGGGATGACCAGTGCGGTTCCGGGTTTACCTCCAGCAGGGCTGGGAAGTGGTCCCCGATGCCAGGTTTACCTCCAGCTGGGCTGGGAAGTGGTCCCCGATGTCAGGTTTACCTCCATCTGGGCTGGGAAGTGATCCCTGATGACGGTTCCGAGCCTCCCTCCAGTGGAGTGCCCTTTTACGGGACTGAGCATTGGGACTCGTTGACGACTTTAGCCGGGTCTCACTCCAGTGGATTACCCTTTTATGGGACTGGGCAGTGTGGCACCCGTCGACTCTTGCCGGGTCTCCCTCCAGTGGGAACCCATCGACTTCCAGGTATTACCCTCCAGCGGGGTTGGGCAGGGGGTCGCCTGTCGACTTTGAGGAGACCTCTCGACTGCGGGGCAGTGACGAGGTAGGGTTTGACATTCCCCCAGAACTATCAAGTACAAGGGATTCTTTCCCCACCAAGACACATCTTTGTGATGCGATCTAAAACTGTGTGGGCGAGTCAGTGCCGCCCAAAGCAGATAGTGTCAAGGTGCGGTGATTTGATCCCCTTGACTTGAAATTCGGGGCAGACGTGCGGATACTGGGCATCGATGGTGTTTACTTCTAGGACTGTTGGCTACCCACTTTCTTGGGCTGAGCTACGGGATGGAGATCCCCTTAAGATCTTGTTTGGGCTTCTTGATTAAGCATATGGATATGTATATACCTTGTTCCAGTACCCACTTCTTTGGTTTTGGTTACTCTCCTTTCAGGAGAGGCAAAGACGCGCGGGGTATGCCACATGATTTCCATGTCTAGATTCTCGTGGTTGGATGAGTCTACTCTCCTGCTATAGGTACCAAAGACTTGACGAGAAGTTCATCTTCTCACTGTTTCTAGATCCTTGTGTCTGGACGAGTCTACCTCCTTTATCTTGTTGGGTTGAGCTGGACTCTCTCTATTGTACTCTTTACTGCACTCTCGGTTGTACTCCTTTACTTTTCCCTGTTTGATCTACTGGTCACCATTTGGTACCTCCTTTGTTTCTCCCTCGAGCCTTAGGGGTATCCTACTGAATATTTTTATACTCACCCCTGCTTGGGCTTTTCCCGCACTTGGTGTGCCCTTGCAGACGACGGATAGGTTGGTCATGGCTTCAGCGGAGCTTAGGAGTTTGGGAGCTTGGACTGCGTGTGGTGGTCGTAGTTGGGTTCCAGGTGTGGGACTCTCCTAGGTGTTTGCTTTTGTTTACCTATTGCCGTGTTGTGGCACTTTACTTGTTGGGCGCGTGTTTTGCCCCTTTTCTTTTCAGTTTACCTTCAGCACTTTCTTTGAACTGTTAGAGGTCGATGCACTTTTGTGGTTTATATATAGAAGTTGCGCTTTACTTTACTTTTCTTTTCTTTTACTCTGAACTTTTGCATTGATTGTGTTGTGTGTGTCTGTACAGGTACTTAGGCAAAGGCCTCCCCGAGTTATTGTGCCTTCGGCGCTGGTCGCCATCCCCTGGCCTATGGAGGCGGGATTGGGGTAGTTGTGGCTCGAGCCTGGGTAGGGTCGGGTCGTGACATTAAACTTCACAGTTCCTAAAGAACTATGTGTGTCTTGATTCATGTAGCATAGGATACATAGTGATTCTAGGATCTCCAATTATAGTCCCATCTACAACAATTAATGGAAAAAAATCCCACCACTATGTACTGGTCAGAACTGCGTAGAGAGTTTTTGGTTCAATAACTATGTGTTCCTTGATTCCTATCATCACAAGATATGTAGTGATACCTAGATCTCAATTTTCAGTCCCATCTATAACAACTAATAGAATAAATTCACCCTACTTCATAGGGGATGATCGATACAATACCATTTTTCCTACATATCATTCATATCTACGTATGGCCTATAACAACCCCAACTCCGATATTCTAGATCTGATGCCTTAATTTATTATATTGGAATAAGATAAAATGAATTTCATCCCAAAGGACCAAATAGTTTAAATATTTTGGATAATAATATATATACATGTCTCCCTTATTACATTGGTAATTAAACATAGAACATAACAAAGGAAATTAAATTTCATCCTTGGGTTCATTCTAAAATTTCATCTTCAGATCCTGGGAAAAGATAAAAAATAAGAGGGTGAGCTCAGATGCTCAGTAAGAGTTTCATACAGTGAAAGCTATATTAAAATAAATAATGCATAATCAATATGGTAAGGTAAGATAATTGAACACACTTTCCATTTATTTTAATAACTTTTTCAAAATCTGAATGCATAGACAATATCATAATGAAAATATCAGGGATAAAAATAATTGAAATATTAGTGAAGGAAATGATTAATTATTGGATCTCATGTTTTCCAAGCACATAATACCTTTACCATCAAGACCTTTCACAAGGCAATTTAATCTTTATGGTTAAAAAACCATTTAATTTGGCCACTTTATTCATCTCATGAGACTATCGATAGATCAAGGGGATTTTATATATATGGTCCCAACCTATTCTTGCATTTACAAAGTATTCCTCATATATCAATATAATGAATTTAATTCATTAATCAATCATCCTTATCAATAATTATTTGTATTGAGTAAAAGATACGGATTTAACATTATTTCCTTGGCAATTTAAATAACTTTCAATTTAGACACCACGTGTAAAAATGATATATGGTTTAGGAAATAATGAAATGAATAAATTATGTGTATCAACTATAAATCCACATAAAAATTAGAAATACAACATAATATAATAAAATTTCATTTCACAAATAATCATAGCATGACATAATCAATTGAGTAGAAGTTTAACCCAAAGAATGGAAATTGGGTTACGAAATCCCTTACCACATGTAATCGGTAGAATTATATACCACATAAAAGTAATAATTATAAAATAAAACATTTAGTACCATGAAAATAATTATATTCATGATATGATATATCAAATGAAAATATATACACCACACACATGAAATAAGTGGTGAATAAGGTATGTATCTCACAGAAGTAAAAGTGAGATGAGAAACTCTTACCTCAGACTTCCTTTTGGTTGCACGTGTTTTAACCTCCTTTATAATGGTTTAAACCATGTTATTATCTTATATCAAAACCATTTTTTTATTTATTATATCTTATATGATCCTATTATATCATTTAATCACCTGTTTTTTAATAATACTTTATTATTACCCTTGTTTCGGGTGTTAACTGCTTCATTTTCTTATGCATGTTTTCTTGTGTAAGTCCCGATTCTTGTAAATAAGATATAGTTCCTTCATATAAAAAATTATATTAATGTTATTAATATAATATCTAATCATTAAATACAATTTTACAATCATTATTTAATGGTGAACATGGAAAATGAATCACATTGCATCGTGGAGACGGTAGGTCATACGTACGCATGAGCGACTGTATCATTCCATTAATGGTAAAAGGGTAAGAAATTGGATGATATATTAATTATAAATAATAAATATAAAGTGATAATTACTATATATATTCATTATTTCCATCATTATACCTATCCAATTAAAGTGGGTATGAAAAAAATTACACCATGGAGTGGAGACGGTAAGTTGTACGTACACATGCACGATGCTTTCATTTTTCATAGGGTGGATAAATCCTGGAATATGGTTGTCCCATAATCATAATAAAATCTAATAATATATATTATACTGGATTTATTACTTTATAATGGAAAAAACTCAAAAATATTAATTAGAATAAAAAATGTTTCTGGGAAAGTCGATAAAGATGATTACCTCTTCTACGAAGGAGCTCCTCTATAACTTCTCTTAAGGGGCCTAGGGTAGGTATTTTTAAAATATAAGGAACTAAAAAACTTGTATAATTATTTTATAAAGATAAAATAGAAGTTTTTTTCAGATATAGAAGGCTCAATGTGGTGTGAATAAGTGAGGTAGGGGTTGCCCTTTTATAATTGAAGTGAGGGGTACTTTTGAAAATCCACAAAATATTAAAATATAATGGATATTATAAAGAAAAAGGATTCCAAAGAAATTATAAAAGATTATGGGGAGAAATTTTAGATAAAATATTATCTCCTTTTTTATATTTAATATTTTTTTGTTTTATAATTAATTTAATAAAATATTAATTGAATAAAATATTTTTATTTTTAAATTTGATGTTGTTCGTTTAATTTGACTTCAAAAACATCAATAAAAAGTGAGAATTAGAATATAATTTTTTAAAACATATATAATATATCCTATAGATCTATAAAATTAATTATACACATTAAATCATCCCAAATATATCAAAATTAATACTTTTAAAATCGATTATTTTATTTTTATGTTAATTAAATAAATATTTTATTAGCACTGAAAAATCATTTAAGGTAATTATATAATTTATAAAAATTAAAAATATATATATAATGAAAATAATTTCATTATGATCAAAATATAAATTTACTTTCATTTATATCTTTAATTTCTCACTTTGTGGACATATAAATGATATTAAATACAAGGAGAGTGACATTTTGTAACTATCTTTGATTTAAATAATATATAAGTTATTTTCATGGAAAAGTGTTCCTTAAACAACTAAAATTATATATTAAGGTGATAAGGGTCAAATTCTATTCATAAAATAATTTTTATACAAGCTTAGGTCAAATTATTACCCTTATATTTTGGTTTTAAACCTTATTTAATCCATTTTACTCTTACAGTGATAACATGGATTTAAAAATAAAATATTATCCTATTACCATCATTTTTTATGATATCAATGAACTTTATTAGACCTATTTGGTCTATGTTTTTTTAGTCATTAACCTTCAAATGACCTATTTTCTATCACTCTCCATCATAACTTGATAGTTTCATTTCTCTTCCATGTCATAGTTTTCACTTTCCACTAATGTTATAGTAACCATATTGACCCTCAAAGAGTAAGAATGTGACCTAAATTTTTACTGAAACCAAAATGGTTAACACATAATATCCAATATAATAATCATACTTTAACCTCAAACAATAATATCCAATGTTCAACTTAATTCATTCAATAAGTAACTAATATTAAGACTCTTTCAAAACATGTCTGTACAAACTTAACAACCAAAAGTTTAGAAGGAAGGTCACTAAATTTAAAAAATTAACTTAGTATTAGATTCCCCAAAAAAATGTACCTATTAATCTCATATACCAAATATATGAATACCTTGATCTCCTTAAAACCCTAATAAAAACATGTATTCTTCCAAAAATAAAATCTCAAGTTGTTGATTATATTCCTTAAATATATACATATTATAAACTCTATAACCATAAAATTACTAAATAATTCCATGGTCACCAATACTTTCCCATAAACATCTATTTGTCATTATTATCTCAAAATAAATCATATATTAAGGGTCATATTATCTCAATCATGTGTTTTCTAGAAGATAAAATTGTAATAAAAACACTTCTCTTGGTTATTGGTACTATTCCTAACATGATTCTAAATCCTTAAAGAAGTTGTACTATAGTACAATCCTTATATATCTAGAGAATCATTGTTAAGATAATTCTTGAATCCAAATACACAAACACTTTAATAATTCTAATTCATTCTTAAACCATTAATTATGCTTCATAGTCATTGTGAGTTTGTGAGTTTGTGCAGGCCTTCTGTTTCTACTGATGTTAGTTTGTGCTGCTGTGAGTTTGTGTTTTTGCTTCTGTGAGTTTCTGTTGTGTGTTTCTGATGCTATGTGTTTGATGCTTCTTGATTGTTTGATTGTTTTTGAACTGGATATGAATCTGTCATTTTTTGGTTTGGTGATTTGATTTCGCTGGTTCATCACTGCATCTCCACGCTGATTTTCTAACCACTGTGACTGGCCTTCTTTGGAACTTAGTGAGGGTTCTTCCCTGATCTGAATGAAGCTGATACATGCCCAGAGCAGCATTTCTGGTTCATGATGACCCGGATCCCCCCATCGAAGGTGTTCCCTTGGCACGTTGTTGGGCCATCCAGTCCTCGGTGATGATGTATTTAATTCATGTACCTTGGAATGCCTTCTGGGCCTCTGTGGCAGTGGTGTAGGGTGTCTCGTGGAGTGTGACGGGATTTGACAAAGATTGTCCTTGATGGTGGTGCTATGGTCTCGTGATTTATTTTCTATGGGGAACCCAGACAACTAGAAAGGATTTACTTCAGATGAGGATAGAGATGGTCATCTTCGTCATGCGTGGCTTTTCAAACTTGGATGTTTGAGAGGGTATGACGCTGCCATCGGTACCGGGCCCATGCATTTTTGCATGGGATAGCTAGCTGAGCAGCCATGCTCTAGTGCAGGTGTTCCTTATTGACATTAATGCTAAGAATAAGTACTTTTACATATTCTTGTGTTGGGTTTCAACCCTTTTGATTTTTGGATTTTTTGAATGTCTCTATGTCCCTGAAGTCTTGGTTTTCCCCTTTACCCTTAAAAGGGGGCTTATCCAAAATCAATAAAAAAATTCGACCTTTTGGTTATTCAGTCATATGTCATTTTTAGTCTCTTCATATCAGTAATATAACCTTTTTGGTTCTCTTCATGAGATTTCCTCCTAGTAAATGGATTTTCATAACATTCAAATGTCGATAATACCTAAGGCCATTATTCTCATACACTTCGTTAACCAAAAAAATCATTTTTCCTTGGTAATTACTTACTTTTTTTCCTTATCTCACATACCCAAAACATCTTCCCATTCCTCTAAAAAATTCTCTTGGGTGTTTCTTCTCACATTATCAATATATAGGAAACTTAATCATATTTCTTCAAAGATTTTCACCACCTGAGTTCTCAAAAAACTCTATTCTTCTCTTCTTTGGTGAGTTCAATAGATGGTTAAGGTGTAAGTTGTTAATCATATATCATGATAACTGATTAGGAATAATCAAAATATAATTTACTCTAGTCATCATTCCATTTGGTTTATCATCAAAACATTTTCTATCACATTCAATTTTAACTCAGTATCTTATAATTCTCACAATTGACTAAAACCCAAATCACAGTGTGAGTAACATTAATCATAGTAATATAGTCATGAATAATCATTTATAGAATGTATAAACCATGATTTATTCTTATAAATATATGATTCTATAGGTTTAACCTAGGTTTTCCATGGTCATTATCAAATCTATAGGATGTTATCATATACTTATACTTATCCTCAAATTAATTCATAGGGTTGTATTCCATAATTTATGTTTTCCTAAATCTAGTCTAAAGGTTTCTAAAAAACTTCCTCTGATACCAATTGTAACAACCCTAACTCTAGTATCTCGAATTCGGTGACTTACCTTATTACATTGGCATAATATACAGGGAATCGCATCCTGAAGGACTGAATAGTTTAGTAGTTTTGGAGAACAAGATACATATAAGGTACCCTTATTACATCAGTAATTAAAAATAGAACATAACAAAGGAAATGAAATTGCATCCTTGATTTCATTCTAACAATTCATCTTCAGATCTTGGGGAAAATAGAACAAATAAAACGGTCAGATCATATACTCAATAAGAGTTACATACATTTGAAGCTATCTTGAAATCAATAATGCATAATAAATATGGCAAGGTAAAATAATTGAACACACATTCCATTTATTTCAATAACTTTTTCAAAATCTTAATCCATGGGTAATATCGTAGTGAAAATCTTAGGGATAAAAATAAATAAAATATTAATGAAGGAAATTCATAATTGTTGGATGTCATGTTTCCCAGGCACATAATAAATTTACCATTAAGACCTTTCATAGTATATTTTAATCTTTATGGGTAAAAACCCATTTAATTTGGCCGCTTTATTTATCTCATGTGACTACCGATGCATCAAGGGGATTTTCTATTTAAGATCCCCACCCATTATTGCATGTACAAAGAATTACTAACATATAGAGATGATTAATTTAATTCATTAATCAATAATACTTATCAACAAGTATCCATATTTATTAAAAGATACATATTTAACATTATTTCCCCAGCAATTCAGACAACTTTCAATGTATACACCATATGTAAAAATGGTATATGGTTTATGCAATAATAAAATTAATAAATTAGGTGTATCAACTATAAATAAAAATAAAACAAGTGTAAATAAAAGATAATATAATCAAATTTCATTTCACACAAAATCATATCATGACATAATGAATGGAGTAGAAGTTTAACCCAAATAATGGAAATTGGGTTATGAAATCCCTTACCACATGTAATCAGTAAAATCGTATTCCCCATAAAATAAATAATTATGAAATGAAACATTTAATACCATGAAAATAATTAGATTTATGATATTATATATAAAATGGTATTATATAAAACACACATAGGAAATAAGTGGTGAATAAGGCATGTGTCTCACAGAAGTAAAAGTGAGATGAGAAACCCTTACCTCACACTTTATTTTGGTTGTACGTGATTTAACCTCCTATATAATAGTTTAAATCATGTTATTAATTTATATAAGAACCATTTTAATATTTATTATACCTTATATGATCCTATTGTATCATTTTATCACTTGTTTGTTAATAATATTTCATTATTACCCTTGTTTTGTGTGTTAACTGCTTCAATTTCTTATGCATGTTTTGTTGTGAAAGTCTTGGTCCTTACGCATAGAATATAGTTCCTTAAATATAAAGAATTATATTAATATTATTAATATAATATTTAATCATTAAATATAGTTTTTTGATCATTCTTTAATTTTTAACATGGAAAATGAATCGCATCACGTTGTGGAAATGGTAGGTCGTACATACGCACGAGCGGTGGTATCATTCCATTAATGGAAAAAAGGCAAGGAATTGGATGGTATATTAATTATAAAAACCAATATAATTTTATAATTAACATATATATCTATTATTTCTATCATTATACCCATCCAAGTAAAATGGTGATGAAAAACAAATTACACTACAACGTGGAGATGGTATGTCATACATACGCACGCGCGGTGGTTTCATTTTTCATAGGATGGATAAATCATGGAATATGGTTTTACCATAATCATAATAACATATCATCATATACATGATGATTTAGTTAATACTTTATCATTGAGATAACTCATGAATATGAAGTATAAGAAGAAATATTTTTGGGAAAGTCGGTAAAGATTATTACCTCTTCTATGAATGAGCTCTTTTATAACTTCTATTAAGGGACCTAGGGTAGGTATTTTTGAAATATCAGGAACTAAAGAACTAATTTAAGGATGTTGGGAAGAGAAAATGGAAGGTTTAAATTGATTTATAAGGCTTAAAGTGGTGTGAATAAGTGAGGTAAGAGGTTCCCTTTTATAATTGAGGTGAGGGGTAATTTTGAAAATCCACAAAATATTAAAATATAATAAGTCTATTACAGAGCCAAAGACTTAAAAAAGGAATATAAAATAGTAGTTTAAAACATTAAGACCATATATTATTCCATTTGTGATTATTTAACATTTATTTGATTTTTAAATAATTTAATAAAAAATTAATTCAATAAAATATCATTATTGTCAAATTTGATACTATTCATTTAATTTGACTTCAAATACATTCAAATAAAGTGGTAATTCTAATATAATTATTTAAAACAGCTATAATATATCCTATCGATATATAAAATTAATTATACACAATAAATAATCCCAAATATATCAAAATTCATACTTTTAAAATCAATTATTTTATTTTTTTGTTAATTAAATAAATATTGTATTAGCATTGTAAAAGCATTTAAGGTAATTATATGATTTATAAAAATTTAAAAAAAAATATTTAATGAAAAAAAATCATTAGGAACAAAATAGACATTTAATTTCGTTTATATATTTAATTTTTCACTATGTGGACATATAAATGATATTAAATACAAAGAGAGTGACATTTTGTAATTATCTTTGATTTAAATAAAATATAAGTTATTTTCATAGAAAAGTGTTAATTAGATAACTAAAATTATATATTAAGGTGATAAGGATCAAATACTATTCATCAAATTATTTTTAGACTATTTTAGGTCACATTATTACCCTTATCTTTTGGTTTTAACCCTTATTTAATCTCTTTAGCACTTACCATAACAACATGGATTTTTACTCTTTGAGGGTCAATATTATTACTATAAAATGAAAAATGAACCATAAATGTATCATTATGAAATATTTAATTTTATCCCAATAATTTGGATGAAATTAATATTTTTAGGAATTTTATATCATTTAATAAACATTATTTATTTTAAAATATCATTAATGTCAATTTTGACACAATTCATTACTTGACTTTTTACAAATATCATAACAACATTATATATTCAAAATAACTATTTTAAATATACACTAAAATTAAAAATTAATCTATAAATTTTTTTATGTCATTAATTATGTCAAATTATATTTATTTTAATATTTTTAATGATATTTATTTTATATGCCCATTAATTAATCAATTAATACATCATCATTATGAAAGCCTTTAATTTAATTATTTCTTCCCTAAAAATTAAAAAAAAATATTATGATGAAGATAAATATTTTAGATTTCAAAATACAATTTATAGTTAAACATATATTTTAAAACCCCTATATTAAAAATATTATAGTTTCTAAAACCAAAGTATGATATCTTTGACTTTTCTATAAAATAAAATACTATAAAGGGAATAAAGTCATACAAGTGGCTCCAAGAGGTCATCAAATCGGCCCAAAGATTATTTTATTCAACAATAAATCATAAAATAAAATTAGGACAAGTTTTATTGTAATTTTATAATATTTATAATATTATTTTTACCCTTAATTACTCGATTTACCCTTAACTGTGGTAATAAAAAATACTAAAGTTATTATTAATATTGTCCAAAAATAAAAAGGACTCATTTAATAAATTTTAACCTTATGATTCAAAATATGAAATCCATTTTTAAAATTTTAAAATGAAAATTTGTCTTAAATTAAATTAAAATTAATCCCTAAGATTGGGTGAGAAAATGAGTTTTTAAAGTGAAAACATGTAAAAGTTTGAAATGTTTTTATATCCACATTAAATATAAAAAACATTTCTATGAACTTAGTTGAATTATTATATTTATTATTTATCTAATTTTACATTAAAAAAATTAAAACATAACTTAACATCATAAATTATTTAGATGAAAAAGCCAGTTTTCAATTAAAATGCATTATTTTTTTACTTTTCAACAAAAAAATGAAACATATCAGAAAAACACAAAAAATAAAATCAAAGTAAATTTTGATACATCTCTTTCAATGAATAAGTTTATTTTTCAAATATAATTTATAAAATTGTAAAAAAATATATTTAAAATAAGTGCACCATCAAAAGGCGATAAAACTATCATTTTACAAAAATACATCTTTTATGCGTAAAATTGGATTTTTTCATATACGATGTCTAGAAAACACATATGATGAATTTTAAATATTATATTTAATATTATATATATATATATTATTAATATAATCCAAAAAGTGGTATTTGTTTATTTTATTGGTATAAAACACAATTGTGTGCATTTAAATGGTTTTTTAGAAAAAAATCCTTTTATTTTAAAAAGGGTTTATTTTCATTTATAAACAATTGGTAAAAAAATAATTCATTATATTTAAATATTTAAACCATATTTTCATAATTTAGTTAATCTTATTCATTCCCTCCATTTTAATGGCTAGGTTATAATGGTAACATTTAAAGAATAATATTTAGTTATTCATTTAAGCTCGATGTGTGGTATCATGTACGCTATCGAACATAGTGTTTCCTATTACAAACTCAGGATATTACACTGAATTCTTATGAATATTATAGTGAACATATCCTTTTACACATATCATTACATGATTTTAAGCATAATAAAATATCATACTATAAGCCAAGGATCGTAAAGTCTAGTATCTTGGAAGACTACGTACATAAAACTGAAAACATGGAACTATATAAAATATTTCTTTATTTAATCTTCATAAAGAGATCCTAAATTCTATTTTTCTCATACATCTTAAGAGGATAACTTAGGGATAACATGAAAAAAGGGATGAGCTAAAAATCCCAGTAATGGAATAAACATAAGAATAAAGCTTTAGCACATAGGTTAGAAGGCATGACATAATGATATAAAAAGGCATGGAACATATAGAATCATAACATATAAACATGGGATCATATAAATATGGATTAATTGTAATGCAGAAGAAACATAAAAAATGAATTTAGCATGATACAAGGCTCGTTGCACATAGAGGAGCACAAGTCAAGGTTAACCACCAAGATCGTTGCACATGGTAGCACAATTCAAAGCTAACCGCCAAGACCGTTACACATAACGTCTCATGAGACTAAACTTTACCTAATGAATTGGGGTTCTATATGGGTGCACCCATCATAACATGTTCATGAATATTCTTATCACATATAGAATCATGCATAATCAATCATACATAAACATAATTTTTACCTGTGGAAAGAATTGGGTATCATATTCATGTCATAAAGCATAAAAAATGGGTGTATCGTAAAATTATCCATGAAAGAAAAGAATTAGATCATTTATGGACATTTATAAGGTATAATAGGCATATATCATGATAATTTATGTCAATTTTAATTGATCACATGCAAAAATATCATTTAAGAAACTTTAGAATTAAAACATTTTAGTGCGGTTTAAGGAAAATATCAAAGATCGCTTAAAATAGAAAATGGAGTAATCTTTTATATAAATCTATAAGTGAACCAAGAATTTTTTTCATAATAAAAATAGTGTTTTTATAAAAATATTGGTGTCTTAAAATAGATTATAGAGCGCACTTGAAATTGGGTAAGAATTTAGGAAGGTTCCTTAAACGAGTTTTCTTATCAGGAGGTATTGAAGAGAGAACTACTTAAAAATGTATATATAACACCCCAAGATTTCATAGTACGTTATCTCTTTAAATTAATTCAATAGTTTTCACTACACGAAACTCCGAGTTCGAGCGCACCACGACTTACCAAACTAGCCGTTCAAAAGTGGATATGAATAGTATTAACTAAATTTTGAATTTTATATATTCCATATAATTTTAACATCCATATTATGTGTTTCTTAGACATAATATAAGAAGAAATTCAATTTTTTAGATAAAGGAAGTATTTTTGAAAAAATGCAATTTTACCACCTTTTAATGGAGAACCCTTTTTCAATCTAATATTTGACACTTTTATATATTCAATTTGACAAAATAAACTTCTTCTTTAGAAACGGGACATAAAAATTTAGTTTCGATAAATTTTTGGTGTTTTTTTGAAAACTTTCATATTTTGGTGAATAATGAAAAATACTAAATTTTAATTGAAAACAACTTTTTTAATCAAAATAATTTATAGTGTTAAATTATGAATTTGAATAGTTTGGAAGAATAATTAGATTATATTTTTATCATTTAATAAAATTTTGTTCATTATAAGTAATTTCACATTTAAATTTGACATAAACACGTGTCAATCTTTTGATAGTTTTTACTTTTTAAAAACCTGTTTTTTGGTTTTAACAATGGGAATTAATTTTAAATTAATTAATGAAACTTATATATTTTGAATTTTTTAAAATAGAATTCATTTTTGAATTCGGAATATCAAAATTATCTTAGGGTGATTTTTTGGTATTTTTCTGAAAACGTTCAATTTTTGATGAATAGTGAAAAACAATGCGTTATTGTTTAAAACCGACTTTTTATTTAAATAGTTATTTATTTTATTTAAATTTATTTTAAGTCAAAATAGATATATAATACCTATATAAGTTCAATGTAATTCATTGGAGTCATTTTATAAAAAAATAGATGTATAAAATTTTATTGAACTTTTTAACGTCTTTTACCCACCTTCTAGGTACATTTGCAAATTTGCATAAAACGTAATTTTACCACTTCTGTGAATTGAATTTCAAAAATCCAAGAGACACGGTTGAAACCAATAAGTAAAATGTGGTTCAATAAGATGAAAATAATTTTTGGTGAATAGTAGCTTTTTGAATTTTATTTACGGCGGTTAAAAGTAAATAGGGTAATTGAAGGTAAAAATGATGTTATAATTACCCTAACACATGTCCTAATTCTATTGGATAAGTGTTGTTCGGCCAAAATCAACCTTAGGAATAAAATTTTAACCTCTTTGATCTACTTGGATTAGATTAGGACATTTATTATTATTTTATTTAAAGAAGATTTAAAAGTGTAAAATTCAAAGTTTAATAACTAAACCATTTGTAATATAGGGTTGTGAATAATATAAATTTGACTATAAATATTCATTATAAATGTAAAAATATTTCCTACATCATGTTATTTTATTTATAATTTTTTTACATTAAATATGTAAATTTATTTTTGACACAATGATAATGCAATAATTACTTTATCAATGAAAGATTAAAATAATTGATATTATAAATATAAAAATATATGTAAATTGAGTCTTTTTATTCCATACATGAATTTTCATGGTTAATATGACATTTTAAGATTGATTAAATAAATTTTTTTTTGAAGTGATAAAGTTGTTATGACTTAAAAAAAACAAAATACCAAATAGTGTCAAAATTGACATAAATGAGTTTTTAAACCAAATACTATATTATTAATTGATATAATATTTCTAAAAATATAAGGTTCAGACAAAGGACTTATATGAGGTTATATATATCAATAATGAACCACTTGGAGTTTGATTGTATTTTTATAGTAATCTTATTAACCATTTATTATAATAATACAAGAGGACATGGTAAAAGTTAAACTATTTAACTAAGAGTTAAATCTAAAAGATAGAGTTAATATGGTGACCTAAACTTGTTTAAAACACATTTTTTTTAGAGGATTTAAACCCATCCCAACCTTATATTCGAAATAAATCAATTTTGAGACATTAGAAACCGAAAATTATTTTATAATAAAATAATATTTCAAACTTTTCCTAAAGTGACCCTCACCTCTCTTATAAAAGGTTACTTCACCTTCTCTCAAAATCACACCTCCAAAGCCATTTGGCTTGAAAAAACCCTGCCCAAATCTCCTTCCAACTACCCTCACTTCAACCAATAGGCCTTACCTTGAGAAAAAAAATGCAACCTAAGGAGGCCTTTTGATCAAATAAAAAGGAAGCACCCAAAGAAGAGGTAACAATTTCATCATCTCTTTCAAAGTTATCTTCTTCTTGCACTTCCTCTTTCTTTGTTGTTTCCATACCAAAATAATAACACCAGTATCTTCTACAAAATATGATGTTATTATAAATATGGTACAAGCATATTCATTATTCAATCCATCCTATGAATAACAAAGTCACCATATGTGCGTACGTACGACTTACTGTCTTCACGTCGTGGTGCAATTTGTTATTCAACTCTATGTTATTTGGATGGATATAATGATGAGTAATATGTATATAAGTAATGAAAATAACATTATAATTTTTCTATACAATTAATATACCATTCAATTACACACCTTTTAATCATTAAGTAAATGATATCGTCGCTCGTGTGTACGTACGGCTTACTGTCTCCACGACGCGATGAGATTCATTTCCACATCCACCCTTCAATGATGATTATAAAAATATATATTATTAATAAGTATATAATATATGACATAATAATTTCACTGGAGATATATATATATATCTGTGTGTGTTTGTGTGTGCCCTTACATATATCTTATTCACTTACTTCCATTGAATACGATATGAAAAGGAAAACAGCGTTTATGCGTACGTACGGTCTACCATCTCCATAAGCGGTGTTTTCCATTTCATATATCTATCTATTATACATATTTATATTCTAAATATATATGATATATAAATCATGTTTTATATTCTGGAATTATTTAAATCATGATCTAAATGAGACGATCAATAATAACAAGTTAAAACATATACGATAAAGAAAGCGATTATTATCTGAAATATTAATTTAACATGGAAATCATTCTTAAATGGGTATTATATAGTCATAAATTAATCATGTATGATATAATAAATATTAATATGGTTCTTTTATAATTTAATAACATACTATGGTCATTATGTAGGAGGTTAAACGTACCCTAAACCAATGGAAAGTGCAAGGTAAGGGTTAATTCCACAATCTCATTATTATCCGAGATTGTTTATGTGTAATTATTTTCTGGGAAATATTTATTATCCATGTCCATGTTTCATAAAAGACATTTCAAAATGATTCTTATAAGGTACTCTTTAACTAAAATATTATTTTAAATGTTTTAAATATTTATTCTTCTAAATATTTCTCATTAATGCCCATGTTTTCAAAATGGTTTTAAAGATTTATTTATATGGACATTATTGTTTTAAAATTTTAATTCCTTTAAAAAGTTTCAAAGTGATATGGGACACTTTTATTCAAAATTCTCTTTTAAATTAATTCCTTTATAAATTTTTGACTTTTAAATGATTTCACAAAAAGAGATATTTCTCTCAAAAAGTTTTACTGGTCATTTTCAACTATGTCATCATGTACTGGATATTATTCTGGATTAAGGTTGATTTATTATAATAAAATCTTCTATATTGTATTGAATGAGTTATGATATATTTGACTGTGGATGTGCTATTTTTATACCCTTCATGGTTTACATTTGAAGTATTGGCATTTCGTATGCTAGTTTTAATATGAATGTTTATGTTATGTTTCAACGTTTTCATATGAGGAATGTAGTGGACTTATTAAGTGATCGGTGGAGCCCGCTATAGCTCCTCGATGTATCGGTAGGTCTCATGAGACAAATTAGTGTCTTGGAACAAGGCCTTGAAAAAAAAATTATTTGTAGTCTTAGCACGAGGCCTTGACTGTGTGATAATGATGTCTGGCGTTAGGCATTCCCTCATTATGAAATTAGTTACTACATGTGATTATTCGACTAGTAGAATATCCATGTGTATGTTTATATGGTAATGTTTGATTTATTTTCTCTATATTATGTTCAAGTTTATATTTAAAAGGCTATTTTTTTATTACACATCTTTCCTTAAAATTTTATAGCTTCCGCTAAATTATTTACCCTTACAGAGCATCTGAGCTCACCCCTTTCTTATGTTTTGTTTTCCCAAGATTCCAAGAAGTGTATTATGCTTGATACGCATGGTTAATCTAGGAGAATAATGGTGTTCTCAACAGATTATTTATGTTGTGTTTTATGTCTGAATGTGTAATTTAACGTTCATGTATGTTATTTATTTTCTAAGACTACTAAACTGATCGGTCCTTTGGGACTTGATTCTTTTTAATCATGCCAATGTATTAAAATAATTCACTGGCTCTGGGCTTCTAGGGTTGGGGTGTTATAGTTGGTATCAGAGGAATTTTAGTAAAAACCTTGGAAACTATATTTAGAAAAACTCTAATTAGAGAACATTACCCTAAGATAGGATTTGGGTATTAGTATAGAAGAACTTCCTAGAATTTTGGTAATGTAGAGATTTTTTGAGTTTTCCAAGCAATACATCTCTGTCTGGATACAAGCAGGTAGAGGAAGCTCTGGAACAGATGTACCTAGGAGTGAAAACTCTGAAAATGAGTTTCGGGCTTGACCCGGGGTATCCTGGTACACAACAACGGGCCTAGTTTCACTCTTGGTTATGAAACTCCTGGGGGATATGCTTAGGATAATTCACATTTTCTTTTCAAGCCATAATGAAGTATTTAGGATTAAATACTTCCTCAAAGAAGACATTTTTTATGATTATAGATTATATGCATAATCTTTTCAATTTTTGTTAGGTATTTTACAAGTTTGGAATTATGCATTTCAATTCATAAACTAACCTAGTGTATGTCATTTTTTAGAAATGGTGCCCGGTAGAAGGAATGAGAACTCCAACAATATGCTTGATCCAAAGAGTAAGAAGGGTCATATCTTTCATGGTATTAAGCCAACATTTAGAAGGGAAATAGTCTCCCACGTATTCTCATCATATGAAGAAATAGTATCATGTGTTAATAAGATAAGTAAATAATTCTATGAGTCCTATAGATTTTAAGGGAAGAAAGAGAAGAAAAGTATGGTAGAGAGAAATATGGATAAAGGGAAGAGGGGAAATAAGGGTTTTCCCATATGTGATAACTGTGGAAAGAATCACCTCGGTAAATGCTTAAAGGGAATGGAAGTTTGTTATAAGTGTGGAGAAAAAGGACACCAAGTATGTGATTGAAAGGGTAAGAAAAAGGTTTCAAATGTACCATGTTTCATCTACAATGAGTAGGGACACTACGTGAATCAATGTCCAAATCATCGGAGTATGCCCCAAATGATGCTATTGGATAATAATCAAGTTATGATACTACCACAGATGAAGAGTAATGACTAGTGTTCTTATGTTGTTATTAAAGAATTATTTCATTTGCGTGCTGTATCAATGATATACTGGTTATATGAATTATGGAAATAAATAAGGATTGTACTGCAGTACTATTTCATTGAGGATTTGAGATTTTATAGTTCTAAGAAAAGTGACTTGATAGCAAGTTAAACTTTTTGTAAAATACATGGTTGAAGTAAAGACAAACCTTAATATGGTTCTGATACTGAGGTAGTGATTTTGGAATAATATATGATTAATTTGGATAGATTCTATTCAATATTCTTGACTACCATTAAACTAATTAATTGTTTGTTTATTCCATCATTGTTGGAGTTTACAACATTTTTTGGATATAAGGAGTGTATCCAATATACTATAAGGAATAAGGGAGCATGAATTTAATCAATAAGGTTTTATGGTAATTCAGGGTGTTATCATGTTTTAAAAGAATACATGATGAAGGTATTCACAAGTTATTATGTAGAAAAAGAGATCTTTAGTGTGTTTACCTTCCTAATAAATTTTAGACTGTGAGTTTGGACAGGAGCATTTTGGTTAAGTATAAAGGTTGGAATGGATTAAGTTTGACATTGGATACTATTTTTAAGGTTAAATCATTTCTTAATATAATTTTTGGATTGTTATAAAAAGGACAATCTGGAGGTCGGGCGACAACCTGTCGCGTCCGGCAAGGTTGCAAGACTTGAACCCGCAACTGAAGGGCGACAAGGGTGCATCACCTATCACTGCCCTATGTGATGTCCTGGTTTGTATAATGTAGTTTTTTTTAAATAGTCTGATAAATGAATTATAAATTCATTATTTTTAGAACCCTATACTATTAGGATAAATAGAATATTTTTGAATTCTATTATCTTTTGGAGTGAAAGATGAGTTTGTGGTAGAAATTAGTTGAAGGATGAAACTCTACTTATCAAGTATTTTTTCCTCTTATTCTATGAATAAATTAATTCTTAAACTTTAGGTAATTGATCTTAAAACCAAAAACGTGTTATCCTAATACCTTATTTTTTGTTAAACTGGTGATATTTTAAATCATCATAGATTGATGGCTTTGAGGACCTCAACTTTACATTTGTTTATGATTGATGATCTCAATAACTCCCTATAAATATTTATGTTTTTCCTCCAATTATGTGTCTTTAATTTCCACCAATGTTATCTTAATCGATATAATAATTTGGTGGTCACTTTTTCATTTCCCTTTCCCTCTTATTAAGATTAAATTTTATTAACTCAATTCTTGATGTGGGTTTTCTACAAAGGTATTTTTATATTTTTAACCATTTATTTTCGAAGAACAATTTAAAATTGCGAGTATGGAATTTATTGAATAAGGGGATAATGTAACACCCCAATATTTCATAGTATGTTATCTCTTTAAAGTAATTTAATAGTTTGTGCTACACGTAACAACGAGTTCGAGCACACCAAGACTTACCAAAGTAGTCGTTCAAAAGAAGTTATAAATAATATTAATTACATTTTTAATTTTATATATTCCATATAATTTTAAAATCCATATTATTTGTTTCTTATACATAATATAAGAACAAATTTAATTTTTCAGATAAAGGAATTATTTTTCAAAAAATGCAATTTTACCGCCATTTAATGGAAACCCCTTTTTAAAATCCAATATTTGACACTTTTATATATTATATTTTACAAAATAAACTTATTATTTATAATTAGGACATAAAAATTTAGTTTTGATAAATTTTTTGTGTTTTTTGATAACTTTCATATTTTGGTGAATAGTGAAAAATACTAAATTTTAATTGAAAACAACTTTTTTAATCGAAATAATTTATAGTGTTAAATTATTCATTTGAATGGTTTGGAAGTATAATTAGATTATATTTTTATCATTTAATACAATTTTGGTCATTATAAGTAATTTCACATTTAAATTTAACATAAACACATGTCAATCTTTTGATAGTTTTTACTTTTTAAAAACCTGCTTTTTGGTTTTAACAATGGGAATTAAGTTTAAATTAATTAATTCAACTTTTATTTTTTAAATTTGGTAAAATAGAATTAATTTTTGAATTTGAAATATCAAAATTAGTTTAGGGTGAATTTTTGGTATTTTTCTGAAAGCTTTCAATTTTCGATGAATAGTGAAAAACACTATGTTATAGTTTAAAACTGACTTTTTATTTAAATAATTTTTTATTTTATTTAAATTTATTTTAAGTAAAAATATATATATATAATACCTATATAAGTTCAATTTAATTCATTGGAGTTATTTTATAAAAAAAATTAGACGTATAAAATTTTATTGAACTTTTTAACGTCTTTTACCCACCATCTAGGCACATTTGCAAATTTGTAGAAAATGTAATTTTACCGCTTTTGTGAATTGAATTTCAAAAATATAAGAGAAAAGGTTTAAATCAGTAATTAAAATGTGGTTCAATAAGATAAAAATAATTTTTGGTGAAAAGTAACTTTTTGAATTTTATTTACCACGGTTAAAAGTAAATAGGGTAATTAAAGATAAAAATGATGTTATAATTACCCTAACACATGTCCTAATTCTATTGGATAAGTGTTTTTCGACCAAAATCAACCTTAGGAATAAAATTTGAACCTATTTGATCCACTTGTATTAGATTATGACATTTATTATTATTTTATTTAAAGAAGAGTTAAAAGTGTAAAATTTAAAGTTTAATATCTAAACCATTTTTAATATAGGGTAATGCATAATATAAATTTGACTATAAATATTCATTATAAATATAAAAATATTTCCTACATCATGGTATTTTATTTATAATTTTTAGACATTAAATAAGTAAATTAATTTATGACACAATGATGATGCAGTAATTACTTTATCATTGAAAGATTAAAATAATTGATATTATAAATATAAAAATATGTGTAAATTGAGGCTTTTTATGCCATCAACGAATTTTATAGGTTAATATGACATTTTAGGGTTGATTAAATATATTTTTTTTGAAGTGATAAAGTTTTTATGACTTTAACAAAAACAAAATACCAAATAGTGTCAAAATTGACATAAATGAGTTTTTAAAACAAATACTATATTATTAATTGATATAATATTTCTAAAAATATTAGGTTCAGAAAAAGGACTTAGATAAGGTTATATATATCAATAATTAACCACTTGGAGTTTGATTGTCTTTTTATAGTAAGTTTATTAACCATTTATTATAATAATACAAGAGGACATGGTAAAAGTTAAACTATTTAACTAAGAGTTAAATCTAAAATACAGGGTTAATATGGTGACCTAAACTTGTCTAAAACCTATTGGTTGAGAGTATTTAGACATATACCCAACTTATATTCTAAATAAATCAATTTGGAGCCATTAGAAACCTAAAATTATTTTATAATAAAATGATATTTCAATCTTTTCTTAAAGTGACTCTCACCTATCTTATAAAAGGGTACTTCCCATTCTCGCAAAATCACACCTACAAAGCTTTTTGGCTCAGCCAAACCCTGCCCAAATATCCTCCCAACTACCTTAACTTAAACCTAGAGTCCTTCCTATGAAAAAAAATCCAACCTAAGGAGCCATTTTGATCAAATCAAAAGGAATCACCTGAAGAAGAGGTAATAATTTCATCACCTCTTTCAAAGTTATCTTCTTCCTCCACTTCCTCTTTCTTTGTTGTTTCCATAAAAAAATAACAAATACAGTATATTATACATACTGTGATGTTATTATAAATATGGTATAACCATATTAATTATTCTATACATCCTATGAATAATAAAGTCGCCATATGTGCGTACGTACGGCTTAGCGTCTCCACGCTGTGGTGTAATTTTTTATTCAACTCTATGTCATTTGTATGGATATAATGATGAGTAATATATATATAAATAATGAAAATAACATTATAATTTATCTTTTCAATTAATATAACATCAAATTCCACACCTTTTAATCATTAAGGAAATGATATCGTCGCTCGTGTGTACGTACGACTTACCGTCTCCATGATGCGATGAGATTCATTTCTACGTTCACCATTCTACGATGATTATAAAAATATATATTATTAATAAGTATGTAATATATGAAATAATAATTCTACTAGAGATATATATTCATATATTTGTGTGTTTTTGTGTGTTCATGTGTGTGTGTGTACTTACATATATCTTATTCACTTACTTCCGTTCAATACGATATGAAAATGAAAACAGCATTTATGCGTACGTATGACCTACTATCTCCATAAACGATGTTTTCCATTTCATATATCTATATATTATACATATTTATATTCTAAATATATATGATATATAAATCATGTTTTATATTCTGGAATTATTTAAATCATGATCTAAATGATACGATCAAGAATAACAAGTTAAAACACATACGATAAAGAAAGCGATTATTTCCCAAAATGTTAATTTAACATGGAAATCATTATTAAATGGGTAGTATATAGTCATAAATTAATCATTTATGATATAATAAATATGAATATGGTTCTTTTATAATTTAATAACATACTATGGTCATTATACAGGAGGTTAAACGTACCCTCTACCAATGGAAAGTGCAAGGTAAGGGTTAATTCCTCAATCTCATTATTATCTGAGATTGTTTATGTGTATGTATTTTCTGGGAAATATTTATTATCCATGTCCATATTTCATAAAATAAATTTCTAAATTATTCTTTTAAGGTACTATTTAATTAAAACATCATTTTAAATTTTTTAAATATTTATTCTTCTAAATATTTCTCATTAATGTCCATGTTTTCAAAATGGTTTTAAGTATTTCTTTATATGGACATGATTGTTTTAAAATGTTAATTCATTTAAAAAATTTCAAATTGGTATGGGACACTTTGATTTAAAAATCTCTTTTAAATGACTTCCTTTATAAATTTTTGACTTTTAAATGATTTCACAAGAAGGGATATTTCTCTCAAAAAGTGTTATTGGTCATTTTCAACTATGTTAGCATCCTTTACTGGATATTACTCTTGATTAAGGTTGATTTATTATAATAAAATCTTCCATATTGTATTGAATTAGTTATGATATGTTTGAGTATGGATGTTCTATTTTTATACCCTTCATGTTTTACGGTTGAAATATTGGCATTTCGTATGCTAGTTTTAATACGAATGTTTATGTTATGTTTCAACATTTTCATATGAGGAATACAATGGACTTAATAAGTGATGGGTGGATCCCTCTATATCTCCTCGATGCATCGGTAGGTCTCATGAGACAAATTAGTGTCTTGGAACAAGGACTTGACAAAAATATTATTTGTATTCTTGGCACGAGGCCTTGACTATGTGGTAATGATGTCTGGTGTTAGGCATTCCCTCATTATGAAATTAGTTACTACATGTGATTATTCTACTATTAGAATATCCATGTGTATGTTTATATGGTAATGTTTGATTTATTTAATTTATATGATGTTCAAGTTTATATTTAAAAGGTTTTTTTATTACACATCTTTCCTTAAAAGTTTATATCATCCACTAAATTATTTACCCTTACTGAGCATCTGAGCTCACCTCTTTCTTATGTTTTGTTTTCCCAGGATTCAAAGAAGTGTATTATGTTTGATATGCAGGGTTAATCTAGGGGAATAATGACATTATCAATGGATTATTTATATTTTGTTTTATCTCTGAATGTGTAATGTAACGTTCATGTATGTAATCTATTTTCCAAGACTACTAAACTGATCGGTCCTTCAGGACTTGATTCTTTGTAATCATGCCAATGTATTAAAATATTGCACCGGCTTTGGGCTTCTGGGTCAAGACATTACAGTATATCCCTGATAGATAATGATGAATGGACCTTGATAAATGAGTTTTGAGGAGTTACATATCATTTAGAAGATTTACAAAAAAACAGATTACTTCATTTGGGTAAAAAGAAAGATAGAGCAACCTGAAGGGATAATGGAGGTTTGGGTAGAATCCCTTACCTTAAGTCTAATGGTGTCCTTTACTAGATATTAAAGTCCTAGATAATCAAATTTGATTCATTAATTAATAATTATATAACCTATTATATATGTAACTTATTTATTATAACCTTATCAAGTTCATTCATGACCTTTTTGATGGGTTAAGAGGTTCGATTTCACTATTTTGGGAGTGTTTGTTTCGTTGGTTTTCATGATTGGTTTACTAATATACATGTAAGTATAAACATGTAAGATGAGAATGGTTGTCCAGAATTGAAGTATTGTGTTATTAGTGAACATCCATATAATTACATTGTTATAAAATTCATTTGGTTATTTGGAGTGAAAATTAATTATTATATAAAACTTTAATGATAATTGTTTTGGTTAATTGGTGGTTTTTGATCACATCAAACACATTTTCTTTATAAATTAATATAATGTGTACAAAATATTATAGAACCATAAATTAGACATAATATATATATTATAGTCAGGTTCAACCATACAAATGGTTTCATAACCAGAATTGAAGACGGTAATAGAAATTGAAAACTCGTCATCCTTGAATGTGATAAATTAACACATCTCAGATGTCGTTTTCATTTCTAGTAAAGAAGGAGGGGAAAGAAGAGATGATGATGAATTATTTCATTATAAAAACAAAATTACAATAAATTTAAGATACTTTATTTATCATAACATTTTGATGAAAGGAGGTGAGTAAAGAAAAAGAAATAAAGGAACTAGAAAGAAAATAAAAGATATGAAAAGTGGAATTTACCTCTTCAATATATCTTCCTTGAGAACCACTTTAAAGGAGAAGATTTAGTCTTTTGAAAATACCAATGTATTTTGGAAGTGTGAGAGGGGATTATATAGATATTTTTTCATAATTTGGACTAGGCAAAAGGCTTGAGAGGTGTGAGGAGAGGAGGTAAAGAGGGGTGGTATTTATAGTGGATTAGATGAGGGGTTTCCCATTATTTTAATCATTAATTTAATATTTTTTCTAAATACTATGAATAGTCTTGATTATTGTGACCAAAAATAGTAAATATAGCATGATATTTTTAACCAATGGCCATTTACATCATCCATGACTCAATAATGATGTAGAAATTCATTTATTTAGCATTTATCATAAATTGTGATATTTTACTATTCACCAAAAATTCAAGTATTCTAGAAAAATCCCAAAAATTCACCCCAACCATTGTTTGATGTATAGAATTAAAAAATGAACTCTATTTTATGAAAATAATTTTCTAAATATGTGAAATTTAATCTTTAATTAAAATCATAATTTACTTGAAAAATACAAATTTTAAAATTAAAACTGCTTTTCTAACACTTTTAAAAATTAATTAAGGTCTCTTAAAATTATCTTATAATCATAAGTCATAAAAATAATTATTTATGAATACATCTTATCCAAATAAATTTTATTTTAAATTATTAAATTAATCTTAAAATTTTAATTAAATATACATGGCTTACAAAAATACCAACATTAAATTAAAAAAATTTAAAATATTTACTTACTTATACTATGATATAATTATATCATATTGTCACTTATAATATGGATAAATTATATTTATAATTTCATTAGTGAGGTTACTATTCAATTTTCTAGTTTACTATTCATAAGGGTCACATTGTTATTCCAAAGGTCAAATTTCTATTTCATCGATATACATTCCTTAACTTCTAGAGATGCCTTTTATTTCACTCATTCTTCATTTATTAGGTTTTATTGTGTTCTAAAAGCTATATTATGTGATTATAATATAATAAATAATTATAATAAGGTAATTTCATTGATAAAACATTAGGTCGTTACACATATAATATACCTTGCACAATTTTTCACATCGGTTCACATGTCCTTACTACATGAAATTAAACCGCACATCAAACATCCTGGTGGAATGGCATTAAAACCGCACAACAAATACATCCTTACCACATGATGTTAAACTATAAGGAATATTTCCTTACCACATGATGTTAAACTGGAAAAAAGAGAGTACGTCCCTACTACATGATGTTAAAATGTGCAGTTCATCACCCATTATCATTCCTTATCAAAAAACCAAAATAGTCTTACCCTGATCAACCAGAGTACGAGGTGCTTCCACCATCTTTTAAGTACCTCGATCCATATACCACACTTCATGTCTTGAGATCCTCAGGTTTCTGCAAACCTTTCAAGGCCCTTGTAAATGAAAAGTGATCTCTTGGTTTGACCACGCTATTGATGTAAAAGGTCTTAAACCCACCAACCAAAGACATCTTGGGCTAGTATAAATGGATTTATAATTCCTTTGAGCCTGACATAACCATGGAAGAACTCAGCACCTAAGGGTGTTCTAGGTCATCCCTGACATGATTGTCCCATATCATTAATCATGACTTGAGAACCTCAATCCATGATTTATAACTTTTTCATATCCCACTCAGAAGGATGTTGGGTTACTCTTGACCCTAGGTATTCTAATTAGGCTCTTGTGTAACATCCATCATATTAGGTCCATGTGTTTCATGACCTTAAACTAATTGTACTTTGGTTAAAGTTGTATGAACTTAAACTCTAGTCAATAATGGTCCAAATCACATGACCTTAAATTGATAGTGAAAGAGACAAAAAACTTTTCAGGTTAAAAACCCACAAAGGGCAGCTTGAGAAAAAGTCAAGTATTTGCTCACTAAAATATTCACCTTTAGAGTTTAGGAAAAAATTAAGGTGCAAATAAACAATTCATAAAGCTCATAGGGTCCACTTTATAGCCCAGGTAAAATCCAATCTATGCTCATTGGACCCCCTGGTTCAGGAAAATTTTAGATTAGTGGTTTTTCACATTTCCTCATTGCGATAATATGTTTGCTAGGTGGTGACACAACTTTTAGGGTGCTCAAACTCTTCTTGAATACTAGATTTTCTATAAATCACATTTTATGATTTAATCACCTTGGTTCATCACAAACCTTTCATATCCCTTGTAAATAAAAATATATATCTATAATTTTCCTTTCTATTGATGCATAAGGGCTTAGCCCTACCAATGAGAGACATATTGTCCCAATATAAAGGAATTTATGATCCTTGTGAGCTTGATGCCACTGTGGTAGAACCCAGCACCTGAGGGTGTTCTGAGTCATTCTTGGCATGATTTCCCCATACCTTCATCATGACTTGATCACTTTGAACCATGATTTACAATTCCCTTAACCAGACTATTCAAGTGGATTCAACATCCTCGACCTTACATCACTGTGTTTTGTAACCTTTCTCAAATAAGGAATGCAACTATTCATTCCCAAACCTTTGATAGACCACACATCATGATTCAAAATCACAAGGTGTAGGGATCGAGCTTCACATTAAGAGCTAAATTTTTCTAGGGTTCCATATCCCTTCCTAGATAGATTTTCTTCCATACCCAACTTCATTGATCAAATTCTTGAGTCTTTGAGAATCTTCCATGGCCCTTAGAAAATAGTGGGGATCAACTCTACTTGTCCATACATGTAATCCCTATGGTCTCATGCATAAGGGCTTTGACCTAACAATTAGAGGCATCTCCTCCTTATATGAAAGGAACTTCAATACTTGTGAGCCCCAACGACATTGTGGCGGAACCCGACACCTCAGGGTGTTATGGGTCATCCCTAAAATTTCTTTCCCATCCCATATTAACTAACTCAAAATTTCGAGTTATGACTTATATAACCCATGCTCCAACTATCTAGGTAGGACCTAGAATCCCTATTATTTCTCTTTCAACCAATATTCTCCCTATAAATCATCCATGACCCTTGGAAAAGAGTGGAGACCCCTTTGTTTGTCCATGATAGTGATGCATAAGGGCTTTGACCTACCAACAGGAAGTATCTCCTCCTTGTAAGAAAGGAACTCCAATCCTTGTGAGCCTTGGAAACACCACAAAGGAACCCAAAACCTTAGGGTGTTTTGGTTCATCCCTAGCATGTCTTCCCCATTCCACATTCATCAATCAAGTCTTGGCAGAAAGACTTTAAAATACATAGCATCTCAAGGTCCTAGCTATAAGACCTTAAACTATAGCACATCAAAGGTCCAATATAGAAGACCCTAAACCATAGAATAGTCGAGGTCTAAGCTAGAAAACATTAAACTATAGAATATCAAAGGTCCGATATAGAAGACCCTAAACTATAGCATATCAAATGTATGAGTTAGAAGACCCTAAACTATAGTGCAGTGAAGGTCCAATCTAAAATACTCTAAACTACAACATAGTTACAGTTTAGCTTAAAAGACCTTAAAATGACCCACTGAAAGAGAAATAATGCTCTCCATGCTGAAAAATGATAAGGGAATCCTGAGAAAAATTTGGGTCTCTTCTTGTTAGACATTCACTTTAGGTGATCCAAGAAACATTGAGCATCTATAAAACTAAATAGGCATAAAACTTATCACGTCAAAGACCCATAAGAAGGTGGACTAAGAAAAATCCAAGTCCATACCCACTTAGTCTTCCTCCATATGAAGCTTAGGAAAAATTTAGGTAAAAATAAATAAATAGATACAAATCTTGTGGGGACCACTATATGGCCTTAAAAAAATCAATCTATACTCACTAAGTCCCCTGAATTAGGTAGGAGTTATAGCATTCTACCTTTAGGAAGGACATCATGCCCAAATTATCATTATAAATTAGATGATCTCAAGATAACTAAAGTAGGTTCACCAATGAAGAATTTCATATTGATGGGAATTCATGAACATTTTTCAAGAGATCATGTTGTAAGTTAAGCACTCAAATCCAGGTGATTGGATCTATTTATTACTACACATTAAGGATGGGTATCGAGGATGATATGAGCAACATCTCTACCCAAACATGGATCTATACTTAGGATTTCATCACAAAATAATAAAATTACCCTTTCTACATATGAGCTAGATCAACATAATTACATTCATCATAGAGTTCCTTATCCATGAACCTATGTTACCTATGCATGAGTTTGATCTTCATAGTGATATATTTAAGAACTATATGTGGCTTTATTTCCATTATCATGGGCTATGTAGATACATACAAGTACCTTACTTCGGATCCAGCCAAAAGTTCCATTCCACCCAATCCTTGTTTCATTATAGAATTTACACACATTCCGATCTTAGGGTACACATTACCCCAATTCAAAGTTACTTCCTATATTGGATTCATCTGAGAATTTGTGATCAGAAGTCTCATCTTCATAACACTTGAAATCTCCTCAGTCAAAACTCTATACAAATACTTTCATGGGGATCAGTATCATAGCCTGTTATATGTTCATATATTTGTAAAATTGATCTATGTTTACCTTAGAATTAGATTCTTTTCATTCTAAATGAATCTCATTTTAAGGGGGGGCATTTTGTTGGAACTCATAATTGTGCATATTACACTTTTTTGTTAAAGATTTTAGGTGTTGGAAGACTATTTGGAAATACAAATATATCTTGCATGGAGGGATTGGAGATGGTAGTTTTAATAAATCCATACCCTTTATTCCACCCATCCTACTTAGATTATTTTCTAAGTGCTCATGATGTGCCCCTGGAAAAAAAAATATGGGCCAACCAGGGCTAACCAGCCTAGCTAGGTTGACCCAGTCTCGTGCGGGAGTCTCCTCAACCACACCTAGGGATCCATCCCATCCAGCTAGCATAGTTGGCAGAGAGGCACAGGCAAGCGCCCGCAAATAAGAAGGGTAGAGTCGCACCGCGAGGTAGTAGTGCAACAGGATGGGCAACACCACTGTGTGGGGTGGCACAGTGGCAGGAGGGTTTGGATTTCTAAACTCCAAGCTACATTGCCTGGTTGATAAACCATAGTAATAGTGTTGTGTATTTTCAATGTGGGATAGGATTTTCATGGTATTGTTCACATGATTAAATATCAAACAATCGATCATTCTCTTGGATGATCTTGGCCTTCTATTTAAATACCATGTGATTCCCTTCGAAAAGAATTGATCTCGCACATGATCAAGTGAAGATAATCGCTAGGATAGTTGCGAGAAGTTTATGACCATGAGTCTCTTCCGCCTTCTACCTGGTTTTTTATCTGAATTAAACTTGGATTTATTAGAATCTGCAGTGGTTGAATGGAATTCCATCTTGAGAGACTAATCATAAAATTGTGAGATATATGTCACATGAAGGAATGAATATCACACAGATCCATATTGTGGCATCATGATGTCGATCCGGTGAAGTCTCTACCACCTCTACTGATTGGCATGGCATGCCCACCATGAAAAGTGGAATCAACCTCAGCTGACCTCAGCCTATAAATACCATTTCTCCCCTTCAAAAAAACACACACATGAGGGAAATAAGGATAGTAATATAGGAACAAGTGGTGGACACCACCTTCTGAGATCTTCTCCAGGTAATTAGGGGGGCTCTGTCACAAGAACCCACTGTGGGAATATCACTACAAGAATTCATTACGTGATCATCTTAAGATCACATGATTGCATAGAAGAATAATTCCATGCACATTAATTATAAAATAAAGTCTCCACTCATCCATGAATCCCCTGTGAATTTTCACAATATCTCTTGTTGGACCTCCCTATGAATCACGTGATCACATGAGTGATAGAACCTCATGCAACATGATAACACATGACCTCAGATGCATGGTGCACCCATACTAGGGTCTGAAGACATTAATCGGTGGATAGGAATGTGGTTATGTTGTGAAACCTTGGTTTCATGATACTTGAACACCACTTTGTAAGTGGTGTCTTCAACACGCTACACCTCACAAGTCCCTGGTCATGTGGAGGAAGTACCAAGGATATGAACCCCATGCCTGAAGGAGGGTCTAAAATCCTCAAAAGAGATCCCTTGTCTATGTATGCGGCATCAAAAAGCATCCCCAATGCACATTTGTAGATTCCCTTGCATGATTCCTTAGAGATCATGTGGTCTTATGGTGATCATGTGACCATTATGATGTGGTGTATAGGTGAAGTTTGGGAAAACACCTTCTTGTCATGTGGAGTTAAGAAGCCACGCCTTGGGTCTTGTGATGGAATCCCTATTTGGTGTCATGGTGCAGGATTTAGGACATGAACCCCATATTCCATACATTCCTCCTCACCATGCAGTTTATACCATCATCCATACACATTGTGGTTTTAACATGCAACCCCTGTGCATAAGCACAAAACCCATTGCAAGACCTTATAAAGGTAATGTGGATCACATGATTGTAGGTATCATGTAGTGTCATGAAGACACATGTTGACATATAGGTAATCCAATGGGAAAACCCTTATATGCGTGAACCATGGACCCTCACCCATGTTTGTGGTTTCATTAGGAAGCCTCTTCATGTTTTTAGACTCCCTCGCAAGGCCCTTCTGAGTTCATGTGAATCACCTGAACACTGGTTCATTATGTGAGTTACCTTTGACATGCATACGAGTCCATGGACATGACCTCCTTTTGTTTCACAATCCCTATAGTGTACGCCCTTGGCGTGCATAATTGGGAATGAAACATTTCCCATGAAACTTTAGGCATAATACCTTTGGATAGGATTTCCAAAAAAAACCCAGGCGTACTCTTTTTTTCATGTGAGTGATTCTAAACACATTCATGAGATCTCTATGCATGAATAGTTTATGGACACATGATCTCAAGACTCTTCATTAGTCTCACTATGTCCTTGAGCAACCTTGAACATGTCACTTTGATCACTAGATAGGCTCTAGAAAAATTAAGCTGATCTCGCAACAACTTATTGACATGTCAGTATGATCATGTGATTTACCATTGACATGCCAACATTTTTATAAAATAGTCTGAGGACAAGTCATGTTCATCATGAAAATCACCTTGGTATTTTCCACCTTGATTATGCAAAGATATCCTAGACAATTCTCTTTGATCATGTGAAGGAGTCTTTAATATATCAGCATGATCATGAGATTTCCCATATACATGTCATCATTTCCATGCGGTAGTTCGAAGACAAGTCAGGTCGATCATGCGATAGAGTATGGTCATGTCTGCTTTGATCGTGTGAAAGAGCTAGAAATGTCTTATTTGATTATGAAAATCATCTCAAACATGTCTTCTTGGATTATGAGAAGACATCCAAGACAAGTAAATTGATCAAGAAAATACCCTTGGATGTGTCTACCACAATCGATTGACACCCAAAACATGTTGGTTGGGAAATCAAGACATGTCCAGTAGACAACCAGGTCATGTCGAGCAGATCCCTTATGGCATGTCAACTTCATCTGGAAGACTTTCTTGGACTCATTCCATGTAGACTCAGCCTAGGAAACTTCAATCGCATACACCTTTTATAAGGGAAGTTTCCTTGATGAGCTAGGGTTACACACTAAGGCCACCTTATTAATATCATTCTCTCAGACATACATTTTATGGTTTTCATCTCTCTTTATCCATCAGAATATAGAGAATGAGTATAATACAAGGAAGCCTCAGTGTGTAAGCCCTGATAAATAGGGAATCCATCTTGGTATAAGCCCCTAGTGCTCCTAAAAACCCAAGGATAACAATAATGTCTCTAAGCGTGATCATTAACTTTATCCCATCAGTGGGTTAATGGATCAACAATCTACAATAACTTTGATTATTTTCTAAACAAGATATGTAGGATGACTCTCTGAGGCCCAATCTCTAATGGAAATCCATCCTGGAGTAAGGCCCTAACATCCTAAAACCTTGGGGGTAACAATAATGTCTCTGAGCATGATCATCTACCTTAACCCTTCATTAGATTAGGGATCCATTGAACTATAAGAACTTTGATTCCTGCTATAAAATAGGATATGTATGATGCCTTCCTAAGGCCTAAGCTCTGTACCATATCCTCTACGAGTTGGGTAATCATGCCTCTTAAGGGAAAATTTAATGTGTAAACCATATATGGATATGATCTCGTATGATGTGTCTGATCTTACGCTATCTCTTGTTTATCACACCGATCATGACTCGTGTGGGCTTAGAGACTGGAGATGATTATACTAATACCATGATGAGGATGCCCCAATACAGGACCATCATTAGGATGTGAGTCTAATTACACCTCATTCACACTCAAATGTTCATATTCCCAATGAGATAATCCAAGGTAGTATTATATTCATGAGTCACTCCTAGGGCCTCTATCATCATATATATCACGACAAAAAACTCCCGTTATAAGAACTACGTAGACTCTAATTCCTACCTAAAATAGGATACATAGGATGCCTCACTGTGGTCTGAGATCAATATTTACATCCTTACCACATGATGTTAAACTACACAGATGGTTCCATACACATGACCTTAAACTATGTCAAACGAACTATGTGGGTTTTCATTCCTGTTTTCATAGGATATGTAGGATGCCTCATAGAGGTTCAATCCCATCTCCAAGACACCAACTTCCTCCTAGATAAAAATAAACTCTAGAGTTCCTTAATATGTCAATAACCTTAAGAATCATAAATAAATAAGATATTGATATAGAAATTATGACATGAATATACTATTTCATATCAATACTTGTTCATAATCAATTCATTGACATAGGGGTGACCAGCTCTATATTAGAGCCTTAGAATGATTTCACAAAATATCTTAAATCTATAAGAGAGTCTCTAAGTAGTAAACAATTACACCCAAAAGGGTACGATGATCCTGAACTCCCATCCTCTTGGACAATGTGAGTCCCTAAGTTTCATTGGGTGGGAAACCCCAAAGGACCACCCACCTTTGGAAAGAAGGTTTGTACTCAATTATGGATGTGGGAACCATTGGGAATTTCTAGGGAAGATTAAAAAATGGGAAAACTAATGTGAGTGATTGAGCAAGGCATTGACCCCCCCCCCCCCATAATCAAACCATCGGGCCTAATCCCATCCACATATTTCCTAATGAAACACTCACATTTTCTTTTTTTCATGTACTAGTTTTTTATATTTATGTATATGAGCCTCCTTCCATATCACATGATGTGTGTAATGTCCTATATTTTTTTCCGTATATTATGTTAGTATTATATGGGGATTATTTTCGAGACCAGTCTTTGAGACGGCGTGCAGTTCCGAGACCCAGTGATCCCGAAACAAACGTTTCAATTTAATTAAATAATTAAATAACATGAACATGGGGTTTTCCTGAAAAAGTAGAATAACTCCTGAATGGGTGCTCGGATCATAAATCCAAGGGCACCGTCGCATCCAGAGCAGTGATTTTACTCTAGAAGAGACCTAACATTGGCTGGCGCAGGTCGGCGGTGAAATCTAGTTTTTGGGCGTAACCGTAATAAAATATTTTATTAAAATATTTTATTAAATATTGTCACAGTGAATATCTTTTTATCATTTTAAATACAGATTTATACAGGGGTCCAGGGTTACAGATCTCATAACCCTGAAACCCTTGGAGGCTCTAGAGGCTCTAAAGGAAACCCCAACGCGGCGACGACGTTCTTGAAGAGTTTTGTCGGCGACGACGACGCAATTACTGGATCTTCTCCAACGAACGTCGCGGATCCAGGTAGGGCATTTGATCTCTTTGTGATTTCTTTCTTGTTCTTGATTCCTATGACAAACGCAGACTAATCCACAAACAGATTAGCCCACTGATCGATCGTATTTGTGGGATGGTATTTTTGTGGGGATTATGGGGAAGATCTTAATCCTTGTAATCTAGATTTGATAATTGTTTAGAGGATCGTTAATACGGGAATGGATCGAGGCCGTAATGAACAACGGTTGAGTTTCGTTCCTCAGGTTGTTTCTTTGTGAATCCTTTCCCCCATTATTTTTCCTACGCGTTCTTCGTTCTTCGTAGGATAAGAACAACGATTGATTGCACCTTCGATCTACGGCGTAATGATCCGAGATTATAGATCCGAAACCGGGATGAACCAACGGATCTGCGATGACGATGATGATAAACGGATCTAAGCGATTCAGGAGAAATCTCCCTTCGAGCATATTTTCATCAGAAGATCATAAGTTGTTCGTCAAGCTGATTTAAGGCCCGAAAGGCTAGGATTCAGTGCTAGGGTGTTGGGACGACCCCCGATCTTGAGTTTCGCGGTGAACGGATTATGGAAACAGAAACTGGAAGATCGGATGAGGCACGAGGAGGAAGACAACGGTTCTAGAGAAATCCCGACTACACGACATGTAGTATAGGCTACACAGCATGTGTTCATCGGCGGACTACCTGGCGTGTACTCTGGGAATACACGGACACGGGTTGGGTACACATCCAAGGACACGGCATGTATACCTTTCCTCGGACAGACCCGGCCAGATACATAGGATACCCCGTGTACTGGTACACGGGCAGGGCAACACGGACAGACTTCGTGTACGGGCATACGGCCAGGGTACATGGGTGTTTTTCTAGTTGATAGGACACAGCGTGTGCTTTGAATTACATGTCGTGTATATACTTTTCTACACGACTTAGATTTCAGACACGGGTGGTTTCACACGAAGAGTACCCAGAGTCAAGGAACATGGCGTGTAATTCTTCTACACGCCGTGTAGTTACTTTTTATACGACAATCCTAGAGAAACGGTCCGTTTACACAGGCAGTACCAAGGAACACGACATGTGATCCTACTACACACTGTGTAACCTGTTTATACATGGATTGATCTAGTGGTCTTCTGTGACTTGGACTAGTTTCCTTAGGGTTCATCCCCTTGGTCTTTCCCCTGAAGGTTTCCGGTATCATTTCCTACGTACAGGAGTATGATCCCTTCAGCAGGACTTCCTGAATAGAGTTGTTGGAATCCCCTCTGTGAGACTTAGATCTGGATCCTCTATTCCTTCGTGGTACCCTAGGTAGAGTTTCTCAGTATCAACATAACCTACTTTACCTGGGCACCGATCCTCTACTTAGCAGGTTAGTTCAGATTGAGTTGTTGGAATCACCCCATACCTACTGGTTGTGATCCTCATCTAACGCATCAGGTATCTTTCTTCAGTACTTGTGGTGTGAGTTCTCCCGTAACGAGTACTTTGTATCTCTCTCTTCAGACCTAAGAGTGTGTTCTCCTTGTTACGTGCTTAGTGGAATCTTTGAGCTGGATCTTAGTGGTGGTTTCGCGATAGTCGATCGTGTATGAGTATATTTGGATATTCTTGTTATATTTTTTGTAAAAAAATACTGTGTAGAGTTGAATGTATCATTCCTTTTTGGTATTTCCTTTGTTGTATTCCTTTGTGGTTTTCGGTGTGTCCTAATGGGTATTATTATACTCACCCCTGCACGGGATTTGCCCGCATGTGTTGTGTCTTGTGCAGACGAGCGAGCCTTTGATAGGATTCTAGGTGGACCAGGACAGGAAGGTGCTCAATGAGATCAGGTAGGCCGAGGTGTATTCCTATGGCTATGGATTGCAGTCCTAATACCTTTCTTTATAGGTTGGACTTTTTTGCAGACTTTCTTTTGGTGGGATTGTACTTTTGGACCAGGATTTTACATTACTGTACTTTACTTTCCTGTTGTACTCTGTTGGTTGGGATTTTAGTGTATGCATGTATTTCTATTTTTAGTAGTTTTTACTTTTCAGCTTTGTGGGCTTGGAGATGTGTGTGTGTGTAAAGGTTTATAGTCAATGCCTCCCATGTTAGTGATATGCCTACTCGGTGCTAGTCACCAGCCTCTGGCCTATTGGAGACGGGCTTGGGGAGTTGCGGCATGGGTCCCACTGGGACGGGTCATGATAGAGTGGTATCAGATGTTGTCAGTTCTACCTTAGGACTGAGAGTCCGTGAGTTAGTTTGGGGCAACAGTTTTAAGTGTTTCGAGTTCGGCTTTCAGGCTAGAGACCCCAGTGTTGGTGTGGGCAGTCGACGTATCCATACACCAAGAATTTGATAACTTTCTTTTCGACTTGGAACAAGATAACACTAGTTTCAGGGGAAAATAATGGTACATGCATCATATAGGAATGGGTTGTGGTTTCCATGTCCTTCTTGAGTCAGCTCTCCAGATATACTCACTAATTGTGATACATCTTGTTTCTTTACAGGATGCCTCTGTGACGCACACCTGCTAGGATCCAGTAGCTCGATCATGAGGATGACCCCCTCAGTGATAAAGCTTAGATACAGGGACCAGATCCCCCAGTTTTACCTTCAGTTGGTGTTCCAGTTGTTCCACCACCTGTAGAGCAGTGTTTAGTGCCTGCTATACCAGTAGAGGAGGAGCGCAGGCTGAGCGCACTCCATGAGTTTCAGAGGAAGAGACCCCTCAAGTTTTGAGGCAAGCCTGACCCTCATACAGGAGAGGACTGGCTTGAGGTAGTGACCAGAGTCTTCCATTTGGTCAGGACACCAGCAGACCAGATGATGATCCTGGCAGCGAGCCTTCTGCAGGGCTCGGTAGGGCAATGGTGGAGTTTGGTTATCCAGACTCACGACGAGGTGAATCTTGCATGGTCAGAGTTTGAGCATCTCTTCAGGGGGGAGTTTTCACTGGTTACCCTGAGAGCAGTACCTATACAGGAGCTTTTTCAGCTTCAGCAGGGAACCATGACGGTGGCTGACTATTCATCGAGGTTTACCAACCTCTCACGGTACTCGATGGATATGGTCAGGGATCAGTACTTCAGAGCTCGAACTTTTGAGTGGGGATTGTGTAGAGACATCTGAGATAGCATCATCCCTATGAGCATTCCTACTTATGTTGGGGTGCTCGAGCGGGCTTTGGTGGTTGAGAGCTTCTTGGAAGAGCAGAGACAGCCAGCAGTTGTCAGTAGTGAGCGAGCTGGAGTAGAGACCTTGGCAGCAGAGAGCCGACATCAGGGACCCAGGCATGGGAGATGTTTTCAGAGGAGATCCTAGGATAGAGGATCTTCCATACAGGGTTCGTAGGGTGAATCCAGCCAGCCTCAAGAGAGGGAATGCTACTCATGTGATGGCATGGGACATCTCGTTCGAGATTGTCCGACCCGCCGTACTACTGACATGGGAGCAATGGATGGACCACCGAGGCAGAGGCAACGTGTGGAGCAGACAGATCTGCGGGGTAGAAGATGTGGTAGAGGAGCTGGGAGAGCAGCTGGAGGTGGTCGGCGTTTTGACCCTTTACCACCACCACCCCCAGGAGGTCCACCCCAGGTTCAGGGAGTAGGTGGACAGAGGCAGGGACAGCTGCAGACAGTAGAGGATTATGACCCAGGTACTCCTAGAATGATTAGAGGTACAATCTGTGTCTTTTCTACTTTGGTTGTCGTACTAATAGACACAAGTTCTAGTCATTATTTTCTGGCTGCTTATCTTGTTCGAGACCTTGAGATTCCATTTGAGTTGTTGACTCAACCCTTACGCTTAGAAACACCGGCTGGAGAAGGTTCAGATATCACACACCATTGTAGATAGTGTGACCTAACACTTGGAGGATGTCCCTGGACTACCTCCCCATTGGGAGATAGATTTATGCATTGATTTGCAACCCGGGATGACACTGATATCAGCATCATCATATCGGATGGCTCCTGCAGAGTTTCGTGAGCTGAGAGTGCAGCTGGAAGACTTGTAGAGGAAGGGCTTCGTGAGACCCAGTGTTTCACCCTGGGTGGCCCCAGTTTTGTTTGCCAAGAAGGCAGATGGGAGCTTGAGGCTATGTGTGGATTACCGGCGCTTGAATCAGGTGACCGTGAAGAATCAGTATCCACTACCAAGGATTGATGACCTCTTCAACCAGTTAATAGGGGCATGATGGTTCTCGAAGGATGATCTATGATCAGGCTATCACCAGTTTCGAGTACGGGATGAGGATATACTAAAGATGGCTTTTAGATGTCTCTACGATCACTATGAACACTTGGTTATGCCCTTCGGCGTGACAAACGCCCCAGCAGTGTTTATGGGACTCATGAACTGAATCTTTCAGCCCTATCTAGATTGGTTCGTGGTGGTCTTCATCGATGATATCCTTGTGTACTCTGCGTCCAATGAGGAGCACGCAAGGCACATAAGGATGGTTCTGGACACACTCCGAGAGCACCAGTTGTACGGTAAATTCTTGAATTGTCAATTCTGGATACAGGAGGTCCACTTTTTGGGACACGTTATCTCAGAAGATGGTGTAGCAGTGGACCCAGCCAAGGTAGAGGAAGTGTTAGCATGGGAACCACCCCGGAGCGTGATGTAGGTGTGGAGTTTCCTTGGGTTGGCAGGCTACTATCGTAGATTCATTCCTAATTTCTCCAGGATTTCAGCACCCATGACAGGTTTGACCTGAAAGGGGAAAACTTTCGTGTGGATCGAGAGATGCCAGCAGGCTTTTCAGCAGTTGATATCGAGTCTGACGAGCGCCCCAATCTTGTGATTACCAGAGGAGGGTGTCGAGTACGTAGTGTTCTGCGACGCATCAGGAACCGGGATTGGTTGTGTCCTAATGCAGAGGAAAGAAATGATTGCCTATGGCTCATGTTAGTTGAGGCCACACGAGCAGAACTACGCGACCCATGATCTTGAGTTGGCAGCGGTAGTCTTCACATTGAAGATGTGGCAGCACTACCTGATGGGCGAGTGGTTTATTGTCTACTTTGATCATAAGATTCTCAGATATATCTTTTCTTAGAAGGATATGAATTTGAGATAGAGGCGGTGGCTTGAGTTCCTCCAGGATTATGACTTTGATATCATTTATACTCCTGGGAAGGGGAACGTTGTGGAAGATTCTCTCAATAGAAAATCCAGTTCGCAGTTGCTGGATGAGGCGACGAGGCAGTTGGCCTCTTTATAGTTATCCTTTATGGATAGAGATGAGGTAGATTACCTTCAGTCGATTTTTGTTACCCCTCCACTCTTACAGCGAGTTAGGGAAGCACATCTTGAGGATGCTAGCTATGAGACTCTACATGCTTAGATATCTGCAGGTGATGCTGCTGATGGATATTCAAAATGTAGGGAGCATGTTGTTATTTTCAAAGGGTGCACAGTTGTACAAGTGACGTTGCGGGAGGAGGTTATGAGGGAGTTCCATACATCTCCTTTGGTGGTGCATCCAGGTGTGGAAAAGATGTACCAGGACCTCCGATGTCAGTTCTGGTGGCCAGGAATGAAGAAGAGTGTGGCAGAGTTTGATTCTCGGTGCCTTACTTGTCAGCAGGTAAAGGCTGAGCACCAGGTTCCAACAGGTTTGACTCAGCCCCTTGAGGTGCCAGAGTGGAAGTGGGATGGGATATCCATGGACTTCGTGAGGGTTTTACCATGTACGTCCTGGGGACACGACGACATTGGGGTGATCGTTGACCGACTCACCAAGTCGGCCCACTTCCTATCCATACAAGAGAAGAGTTCAGTAGAGATCTTGGGACGCCTCTACATGCAGGAGATAGTTCGACTTCATGGAGTTCCATCAATGATCGTCTCAGATCATGATGCTTGTTTCACATCCTGTTTGTGGAAGGGATTGCAGGAAGCTTTTGGGACTCAGTTACGCTTGAGCATAGCGTTTCATCCTCAGAATGATGGACAGACGGAGTGGACCATCCAAGTTCTGGAGGATATGCTATGATATTACATACTTGACTTCGTTCGTAGCTGGGAGGATCACCTACCACTGGTGGAATTTTCTTATAACAACAGTTATCATTCCACTATTGGTATGGCATCATTCGAGGCTTTGTACGGGTGACCTTGCAGGTCACCACTTTGTTGGACTGACCCAGGAGAGTCAGCACTCATGGACCCAGAGATGGTGTGAGCTACTACAGAGAAGGTTCAGGTCATCCAAGAGCGGATAAAGACTTCATAGAGTCAGAAAAAGTCTTATTCCGACATGAGATGAAGGCCCTTGGAGTTCAAGGAGGGAGACCATGTGTTCCTTCGGGTGTCACCTCGATGGGGATTGTGGAGATTTGGATGAGGCGACAAGCTATCTCCAAGGTTCATCGGCCCTTTTTAGATTCTGATTAGAGTTTTCAAGGTGGCATACCGCTTGGTTCTACCTCCTCAGATGGACCGGGTACACAATGACTTCCATGTGTTGTAGCTACGGAAGTACGTGCATGATCCATCACACGTTATCGACTAGGGAAAGCTGGACATCAATGATGGAGCAACCTTTGCTGAGTACCTAGTGGAGATCGAGGATCGGCAGGAGAAGATCCTTTGTGGGCGAGTTATTCCCTTGGTGCGTGTCCGGTGGCAATACGGGAATCTCTAGGAGAGCATGTGGGAGCGGGAGGCCCAGATCCGTGCGCAGTACCCACATCTTTTTGAGTAGCCTTTGTTTTTTCTTTTCGAGGATGTAAAGCCCTAAGGTGGGGAGGATGTAATGTCCTGGATTTTTTTCCATATATTATTTCAGTATTATATGGGGATTATTTTCAAGACCAAGCTTTAAGACGGCGTGCAGTTTCGAGGCCCGGTGAGCTCAGAAAAAATGTTTGAATTTAATTAAATAATTAAATAACACGCACATGGGGTTTTTCTGAAAAAGTGTAATAACTCCTGAATGGGTGCTCGGATCATAAATACGAGGGCACCGTTGCGTCCAGAGTAGCGAGTTTTCCCTAAGAGATACCTAACATCGGCTGGCGCAGGTCAGCAGTGAAATCTAGTTTTTGGGCGTAACCGTAATAAAATATTTAATTAAAATATTTTATTAAATCTTTTCGTAGTGAATATATTTTTATCGTTTTAAATACAGATTTACACATGGCTCTAGGGTTATAGATCTCATAACCCTAAAACCTTTGGAGGCTCTGGAGGCTCTGAAGGAAACCCCAACGCGGCGACGACGTTCTTGACGAGTTTCGCTGGAGACGACAACGCGACGACCGGATCTCCACCAACAAACGTTGTGGATTCAGGTAGGGCATTTGATCTATTGGTGATTTATTTC
The DNA here is from genome assembly GCA_963277665.1 of Viscum album. Lineage (NCBI taxonomy): Eukaryota > Viridiplantae > Streptophyta > Magnoliopsida > Santalales > Viscaceae > Viscum > Viscum album. Next base: position 470,043,750 of record OY728141.1, on the reverse strand, counting down.
CCGTTCTTAATTCCTATGATGAACGCGGACTAATCCACGAACAGATTAGCCCACGGATTGATTGTATTTGCGGGATGGGATTTTTGCGGGGATTCTGGGGAAGATCTTAATCCTTGTAATCTAGATCTGATAATTGTTTAGAGGATTGTTCTTAGGGGAACGGATTGAGGCTGGAATGAAAAATGGTCGAGGTTTGTTCCTCGGGTTGTTTCTTTGTGAATCCTTTTCCCCATTATTTTGCCTACACGTTCTTTATTCTTCACAGGATAAGAACAACGATCGATTTCACCTTCGATCTGCGGCATAACGATCTGAGATTATAGATCTGACATCGGGATGAACCAACGGAGCTATGATGATGATGACGATAGACGGATCTAAGCGATTTGGGATAAATTTATCTTCGAGCGTATTTTCATCGGAAGATCATACGTTGTTCGTCGAGCCGATTTAAGGCCCGAAAGGATGGGATTCGGAGCTAGGTTGTTGGGACGACCCCTGATCTTGAGTTTCGCGGCGAACGGATCATGGAAACGGAAACCGGAAGATCAACCGAGGCGCGAGGAGGAATACGACAGTTCTGGAGAAATCCTGACTACACAGTGTGTAGTATGGGCTACACGGCATGTGTTCGTCGGTGGACTACCTGGCGTGTACTCCGGGAGTACACGGACACGGGTTGGGTACACGGCCAAGGACACAGCGTGTATACCTTTCCCTGGCCAGACCTGTACAGATACACGGAATACCCCGTGTACTTGTACACGGGCAGGGAAACACGGACAGACTCTGTGTACGGGCATACATCCAAGGCACACGGGTGTTTTCCAGTTGACAGGACACGGCGTGTGCTTTGACTTACACACTGTGTATATACTTTTCTACACTACTTAAATTTCAAACACTGGCTGTTTCACACGGGCAGTACCTGGATTCAAGGAACACGACGTGTAATTCTTCTACATGTCGTGTAGTTACTTTTTATACAACAAGCCTAGAGACACGGGCCATTTACACGGGCAGTACCCATAGTCAAGGAACACGACATGTGATCCTACTACATGTCGTGTAACCTGTTTATACATGGCTTGAGCCAGTGGTCTTCTGTGACTTGGACTAGTTTCCTTAGGGTTATTCCCCTTGGTCTTTCCCCTAAAGGTTTTTGGTATCATTTCCTACATACAGGAGTATGATCCCTTCAGAAGGACTTCCTGAATAGAGTTGTTGGAATCCCCTCTGTGAGACTTAGAGCCATATCCTATATTCCTTTGTGGTACCCTAGGTAAAGTTTCTCAGTATCGACATGACCTACTTTACCTGGGCATCGATCCTCTAATTATCAGGTTAGTTCAGACTGAGTTGTTGGAATCACCCCATACCTACTGGTTGTGATCCTCATCTGACGCATTAGGTATCTTTCTTCAGTACTCGTGGAGTGAGCTCTCCCGGAACGAGTACTTCGTATCTCTCTCTTCAGACCTAGGAGTGTGTTCTCCCTGTTACATACTTAGTGGAATCTTAAAGCTAGATCTTAGTGGTGGTTTCACGATAGTCGATCGTGTATGAGTATATCTAGATATTCTTGTTATATGTTTTGTAAACATATACTGTGTAGAGTTGATTGTATCATTCATTTGTGGTATTTCCTTTGTTGTATTCCTTTTTGGTTTTTGAGGTGTCCTACTGGGTATTGTTATACTCACCCCTGCACAGGATTTTCCTGCACGTGTTGTGTCTTGTGCAGATAAGCAATACTTTGACATGATTCTAGGTGGACTAGGACCGGACGGTGCTCAGTGAGATCAGGCAGGCTGAGGTGTATTCCAACGGCTACGGATTGCAGTCCCAGTACCTTTCTTTACTGGTTGGACTTTGTTGCAGACTTTCTTTTGGTGGGATTGTACTTTTGGGCCAGGATTTTACATTACTGTACTTTACTTTCCTGTCATACTCTGTTGGTTGGGATTTTAGTGTATGCATGCATTTCTATTTTTAGTAGTTTTTACTTTTCAGCTTTGTGGGCTTAGAGATGTTTGTGTGTATGTGTACAGTTTTATAGGCAATGCCTCCCATGTTAGTGACATGCCTACTCGGTGCTAATCACCAGCCCCTTTCCTATTGGAGGAGGGCTTGGGGAGTTGCGGCACGGGCCCCACTGGGACGGGTCGTGACAATGTGTATGGAAGTGGATTTTGATTTTTGATTTGTATTTATACATACAAACAAAGTAACATATGTTCTTTCATATCACATAAAAAAATTACTATAGATTTAAAAAAACATTCCATTCTTATTTTTTAAGTGAATTTCACCTCATCCTTGCTTTATGGTAGGGGTTCATTGTTTTTTATATGCACTACTTATTTTCATTAATACTTTTTTGTTTCATAAATTAACAATTTTGAATAAAATTAGATAAAATAAATAATTTCAAATAAAATTCTATCAATTTCAATGCATTTTAAATGATTCTTCATCATGGTTATTAACAAAATATCTCCATGTTTCTTGTTTTATAATGTGTTTATACATAACTGGTGGGTGGGGGTTTATTTTTCCCTCAGTATCCTTGAGATTCTTCTTTGTCAAAATTTTATATAAGGATCTATAACCTTTTCCAATGAATATTATATAAATTAATGGTGGTGGTAAGAACATCTCTAATTCACATAGTATGACTTCAATTTCATTATTTAAGATTGGAAACTTCTATGGGTCTATTACTTTACTGAATATGGATTTTAAAAAGATGCAAAGTCTTGTTAATGTATGTCATACATTTTTAGGTAGAATTAAATTTAAAAATATAGGCATTAAATCTTACATAAAAACATGACATTCATGTTATTTTTTACCCTTTACTTCAAATAAGTCATTGACATGACATTCTTGATATTTGATGAATAGCCCTCCAAAGCTTTTACATCATTAAGGAAGATGAAAATTTGAAGAAAAAAAATTATCTAGATAGAGTGTAAGATACTTGAGGAATAAATGTTCATCTTCCACCCTTCACCAATTCCAAATCTTCCCTTATCCTCGTGTCAATCATGTCCAACCTAGCATTAATGTCATATTTTATTTTATCGGGTTCATTTAGTAACATGTCAATAACACTATCATGTACATTTTTTATATGTGCATGGCATAAAGAAAATTTCTAGCATATAAAAAATTATAATATGGTAATTAAAATAAAAATCATCTCTTTTTCTAACCATATTGTGTGAGGTTTTTCAAAAAAAAATTACTGAAAATAGTGTCAATGTCTTTTAGTTTTTCAAACTTTTGATCACTCATTAGTGGAGATTGTGTTGTACATTGTTTTTTATTTCCAATGAATGATGTCATCTAGGATCAGTATTTATATCATCAGGGTAAAAATTTATGATTTCTAATAAATACATTCTTCAAGGAATGTTTCAAACTAACTAAGTGTGTACCAACTTCATAAATGGGACACCACAACATTCCTTTAATGTTGTAGCCTAACAAATTTACATAAGTAGTAAAGTCATTCATCACCCCATATAACATGGATCTCAATGTGAAATCTTCACTTCTATGAGTTTCATAAAATATAACACCTATATCCCTTATCAATTTTTTATCTTTGGTTAATGGATCCAAATAGACATCAATATCATTACTATGTTGTTTTGGTCTGGATATAAGCAAAGACAACATAATATATTTGTGCTTCATGCATAACCGCAGTGGAAAGTTATAATTTACCAATATAGTTTTCCATTTACTGTCAGTACTACTTTTAAAACTAAAAGGATTCATTCCATCTATATATAATGTATGACATAGGTTTCTTGGATTGTTTCCAAATTTAGTATACACATAATCAATTTTCTTCCACTGATGAGAGTTTATTGGGTGATGTAGTTTCCCATATTAAGTTCTTGTATCTATGTTCCATGTCAATTTTATAGCGGTTTCATGATATCCATACAGTCATATAAACCTTGGAATTATAGTAAAGTACTATACAACTTTGTAAGGACTTGATTCATCTTTCTTGTATTGATTTTCACCACACATAGGGAATTTTATGAGTGATTCATGGTCCTTGAAAAACAATATACAATCATTTGAAAAAACATTTATTTTTTAGATATTATTCCCATTGAGTGTAACATTATATTAGCATTATATATTCGGTAAGGAATCTCATTTTCTTCTGGTGGTATATCATTCAAGAGACCAAGTAGTTCTGTAAAGTCGGTGTATCTCCATCCAATAATGGATTTAAAATTGTATAGCTTCAATATAGCTGGAAATGTTGTATATTTAGTTCAATAGGTATAAAATGGTATCTTTTCACAGTTATTTAACTTCTCAAACAACTTTAGACAATCATGAAATCCATTTTCAATTTTCATTGTCATTTATTCCATATAATCCCCACCATTATTTACACTATTATTAATATCAAATGATCCATAAATCATATTATCATCCTAGTCAGTATGTAGATTCATTTTTCCCTGTGTTTAGTCCAACATTTATATCTTTGATCTATTCTGTGAAAAATCAAATGTTCTTCCAACTCTTTCTAGATGAATTCATCTTAAATAACAATAATGTAAACATGGAAAAAGTATTTGAGAAGGGTAGTATTAATGATCTATTGAAAACTTGAAGAACTATTTAAATTCATCCTCATACTCCTTTGTCATACAATTAACATTCATCTATTTTCGATTCATATCCATCCCATTAGGTAAAAAAATGTTCATTTTTTACAAAAAATAAATAAATACACATCAGGTATGCATATAATGTATATATATATTAATATATAAACAAAGTATTAAATTTTTGTATAAATATATTATTATTTATATGTGTGTATCTAAACATATTTGTGTGTAAATAGATAAAGCATGTGATTTAAAGAAGTGAAAAATCTTTAAAATCAAAGGAGAAATTTATTGATAGTTCTAAGAAATTTGATTATCTTCCTACGAAAAAAGTCATGCCCACTTTGGACACTCAAGGAAGAAATGAAAACAAAAAATTTAAAGATAAAAAGGATATAAGTTTTTGTGTTTCCATGTCAGGATAAATCCATGGTGACATAAACTTAGGAGAGATCGAGTGAAATATTCAACTGTCATTTACGTACTCTCATATTATTTATTTTGGGAATGTTTACATTTAATTGAACAATTTTTTTTTTGTCTACTTAAAAAAATTAATTGATGTTTTAACTTCCTTTCATTTGTTTGAATATGTTTGATTCAAATTTTATTGCATGTTGAATTCTATTTCAAGAATTCAAAACGAAATAAGAATGGTTTCAATTATTTACAAACTATTTAAATTTCTTAACAATCAATTGAGTTTGTGAGCATAGTTATTATTCCATTAAACTCTTCCAGTAAGATATCATATTTTTTTAGGTATGACCCTCTTTGAGTTTTGCGTTGAATTCATTTTGTTGGGTTTGCCTTTGTCTTTATGATTTGGTGGTTGATTCTTGTTCAGAAACATAGATCCTTTGTTGGATAAAATCACCCAAATTTTAGGGATATATGTTTTTTTTTTGAATTAATGGAGTCTAATTATAAATGTGTAAAATGGGTTTATGAGGGTATTCCACACTTTAGAAGGATTTTGTGGTGGTTCGGGTCTCTTTTTAAAAAAAATGGGCTAAAAATTGTTTGCATAATATTTACACGTTGTGTGCATATTACACGATGTGTAAATTCCGCCAGAAACATGTCATGAACCAGTAAAGGGCGTGAAATAGTTTCACATTGTGTAAACCATTCACATCGTGTAAAATTCATGTGTGATAAATATTAACCTGAGTAGACAGGTTTTTCAGCGTATCCTTATAAAAAGAAATACACGATGTGTAAAATAATTTCACGCCATGTAATATAATGAGTAGAAGTTTTAAGTGGGTTGTGCAGATGATTTTCTTTCATTCCTTTAGTGTAACTATCTCATCTTAACCTAAGATGGTTCTCCAGGAGATTTTGGAATCTTTTACTCTATTTTGGATGCCCCATTTGTGCAATCAATCCATAATAAGTATTTGGATTTAGTTTTCCCTTCCTCTTACATTATTCTTCATTAGGGAGGTGGAATCTTTGGATTGCTTTTGGTTTTGATCTTGACCTGGGTTGTTTTAGGTTCTTCTTGCGATCTTCTTCCCCTTACTCATTGACGTTACCATTTGTAAGTGTTGCATTAATCACGCATTTAAAGTAGGGAGTCTAAACCAAACCCTAATGTCTGTTTAATTGCAAGTATGTGCAATACTATGATTCTGTCAATGTAATGTGCATTCTGATTAATTTATTCATTAATAAATGGTAGGTCATGGTTTGGTTTATCCCTTGGATCCATTTGGATTAGATAATGTGTGACCTAATTTATGGCTACTCGTTGGGTGAGAAAACCCTTGAATAATAATGATTTGGATAATGGATTAAAGTGTGTTTAGAATGACATGAGACCTAGGTGATTGCTTGATATAGAATCCCTAGGTAATGGATTAATTTCTTATTGATATGACTATTGATCATTTGAGATATAAATTAAAGTGTAATTGAAATAGAAATAGTAATTTTTATAATTAACCATTGATCCTTCGGATGTGATATTGTGATATCCTTATTGTTATGACATGTGTTGTGGTTTTTATGTTGTAATGCTTATATAGGGGGTTAGATTAGTTTATGTGTTAAAATTCTTATATACTGGTATATGCCCTGACACATGCTGAAATGATTATATATCAAGTTATGCCCCGAGACATGCTGAAATGATTATATGCCAGGATATGCCCTGACATATATTGAAATACGTATATACTAGGCTATGACCTGATACATGCCAAAATGATTATATATCAGGCTATTCCATGAAATATAATGAAATAATTATATAATTGTATTATCTCGGTCGTTTTTTATACCATGGATATATGGTTTTAGTTGGAATGATTATTCTATAAGATCGGAGACATTTTGGCATTGTGTTGAAGTATGTTATATGGATATACGGTTTTGTTAAAACGGTTATGCTACATGATCAAAGATATTCCAACATAGTTTCGAAGTAGGTTGATTTTTGAATTGTATTAATTGTTAAATTAATTGATACACCTTTTTATCACTTTATTGCATACACTTATTATCAGACTAGTTTTTTTATACATGGTGGTGTCGGCCTATTGAGTTTTACTCACACCCTATTCGGGTTGCCATTTGGTACTCGAGCAGATTACATGGATACGGGTTTGGACAAGAGAAAGGTTCCTTATTATTGATTGTTTTCTTACAGGATGGGCTGGATTTTAAAGATTGGATCATCATAGGGATTAGGACCAGGGACTTTTGAGTCTTTATTTGAGTATGTTAGCCTTTTATTTGTGTTACTTCTGGTATAAAATTTAGTTTCATTTCATCCTAACATTACATTATTCCTTTATTATTTATTGAATTGTTTATTTTTTTATTGTTGGTTTTTCCTCTATATTATATTGTTTGCATTATTTTTTCTAATCTGATTTTTATTTATATTTTTCATTTACACTATGTTGCAATGATACACTAAGGAGTAAATTCTATCCACTATACTTATCACACCCCTGATGCTAGTCGGTATCCTCTAGCATACGGGGAGGAGCGCTTGAGGTCACATAACCAACCCGTTTCAGCCACGTGAGAGAGTTTCAGATCGGGGGATGTTAAAAGGTGGTATCAGAGCAAACCAGGTTCCTTTTCTATTTCTTTACTATTTAGAAAAGGTATAAAGGAGACTATGATGTGTCGAGACTTGGTAATGAGCTTAACCCATGTATGAGAAAAAATATGAGTGTATAGGGATGGGATTTTTTTTATTGTTTCTTGTTATAATTGATGAGTATGCATGCATCATGATAGGCATGTAGGGATATATATTGACATGCATTGTTTATGATAGGGACATATTTATTTCATGTGTTATGTACTTTTCTATTTTAACTATGATATAAGATGCCTATTATATCTTCTAAATGGTAATAAATGAAGTATTATTCCATGCTAAAACACTTGTAAGCCATGTTTAGAGAGACCATGAGTCATTGGTTCTCTGTTGTTGTCACCTCTTAAGGTTGACCTTGTTATAACTATTGTTTTAAGGAGTGTGTTTGTCTTGTAGAGAAAAATATCTCCTCACCATCTTTGAGTTGAGCATTAGAAGAGTAGAAGTTAGAATGCTCCTAACACAGTTGATTCGGATATTCTTGTAGCTTTTGATGATTAGATGGATGTTCAGCTTTGTGACAGCTTATTGAGAGTCATGAGATATGTGGAAAGAGATATTGTTTGCACCATTCCTTCGATGTCTAAGCTGAAGAGAGAGTTCCATCTATAGCATCTGCCTACGTTCACTAGGGAGGGAGGCTCCCAAGTAGCTAAGTTCTCGATTGAAACATTCCAGATGATCTTTAATCATCTCGAGACACTCATAGATAGGAGGGTGAATCTTGCTGCATATATGATTCTTGGACCATCCAAGCATTGGTGGGACATTCTGGAGTAAGATTGGAAGCAAGATGAGTTATCTTGTAAGGACTTCTAGATGAAGTTCCTAATCCATTTCTATCCTACAATGTTGAGGGATGAGAAGTCTCGTGAGTTCATGCACATGACATAGGAGGGTATGTCAGTGACTAACTATGTGGAACATTTCACTAACTTGTAGTGCTTTTCACCATCTTTGGTAGTTGATGATATCTTCAGGGTGATATGTTTTTAGGATAGTCTTCACTATGAGATCAGGTCATAGGTGAATGTTTTTATTGGGAAAAAATCCATTAAGGTAACATTGCAGAGTTTTTGGGTTGATTGTGTTTGTTGAAAAAGCGGGTTTCCATGGTTAGTTTTAGAGTTCTATGATGGTTTTTGACTAGGAATGTTGACAATGATCCATGAAAAGGGAATTTATTCCCTAAAAGTGGTATAAAAAATTATGTATACAAAGTGGCATCATTTCCAAGTGTTTGCCAAAAATTTTGGGTCCAAAATTTAGAGAATGGATCAATCATCGTCAAATTTGGATTTCAATGAAATCCTTATAAAAATGGAAAAGGCATGAGTTTCATGAAGACTGGGTTTCATGAAGGGAGTTTTGTGAAGGTGTGGATCATCACGAATGAGCATCGTGAATGTGTGAAGGGTTGACAGTAAATCTTTGCGACTATGAGAAGCAGATCATCACAAACGTGTGAAGGGTTAATGGTAAATATATGGGACTATGATAAGTGAAGCATCATGAATGCATGAAGGGTTGATGGTTAATCTTCATGACTACTAGAACCTTTAAGAACTGGTAAATTTCCCTAGTGCTTTGTGAAAATAGAGAGCTTCGCAAACATGAATGGATAAATTCACAAAAAGGTGATGATGTGGATGGAAGATTCTAGAATGGGAGGAAACACCTATAAATATACCTCTACCCCCCTCAAAAAATAGAGCAAGACTTAGTGAACATTCAACGGCTCTGAATTTGTGAAGGTTATTCACAAAGGTTGTTCTTGAAAAAATGTTCGTGAAGAAAGGAAGTTCACGAAGCCTATAAAAATCTGACCAAAAGTGTTGAAGTTTGTGAAGGATATATAAGATGACTGAAAGTTGTGAGCTTTGAAAAAGTGTTGATATTCTTGAAGGCTAAGTGAGCTTTGCAAAAGGAAGAAGCTTCATGAAGGCAGTGGGCATCATGAAAATATTAAAAATGGATTGCCTAGTAAACTTATAGTAAAGTGGTATTCATCAAGTGGATGAAAGTGGAACTTCAATAGAGCATCTAACTACAATTGAGTATTCATTCATTATTTATAATTAAGGGACCTACATTTCTATAAACTATATGTGAATCCTTTCTAGAGCATTAAGAAAAGGAAGAGGAGGAAGGTGATCCATTCCACTGGAAGAGATCTATATAAGTAAGATTGATGGAGTGGCCCTTGGGAAGTAGTTAGTTGTCCATAAAATTTGTAAAGGCAGTGATATTTGGCATAAAAGTGATCTAGACTGAACATTATTTAGAAGTGATACTTAGTGAATTTGGTAAATTGACACATTTTCATTTTATGTTCCTTGGATGTAGCTCAATGAGGGTAAACCATGTAAAATTATTGTGTCTCGTGCATGCTTTCATTTCTATTCATACATTGCTATGGTAAAGGGAGAGAAGAGTGTTTTGTTTAACGATGAAACAAGATCTTAAGGGGTAGTTGTTTTAATCCAGAACACCCCGATTCACCCCCCCCCCTCAAGGTATTTAACCTAGTTGGGCTAACAATTGGTATCAGAGTAAATGTTAATTTCAGTGTTTCTCTCTGAGGGTTTCAATGGAGGTTTTCAATCATAAAGGGGTTCTGATCTTTGATGGAAGAAATTTTCAATTGTGGAAGAATCAGATATTGTATTACCTCCAATCTTTAGGAATGGATTTCTTTACAATATATATGCATGGTATTTCAGCCAGTGTGGATAGTGGTGATTTATTAGAAGCTGGTTGATGTTAATTGGATGTTGGTGCGAAAGGAATCAATGCTTTAGAGGGAGCATTATCCAATGAAATATATACAAATGTGATGTCATGTAATTCATCACATGCTATGTGGGGGAAATTTATAAATTTTTATGAGGGAGAATCAAAATTCAGAGAATAAAATCTAAAGGTTCTATGAAAAAAGTATAAAGATCTGATAATGCACCCTAATGAGTCTATTGATGCACTCTTTTGCCGAGTGAATGTTGTTGTGGAAGACATGAATGGTCTTGGAAAAATTATTGAATATATAAATATTTTTAAGAACATCTTGAGAAAACTTCCAACTCAGTCCAATCCAAAAAAATTGTATTAGAAGATAAAGATCTGAAGGAGCTGACATTAGATAGCTTGCACAGTACTCTTGTCACATATGAGATGAGAAATGATGATAATGATGTTGTGGAAAAGGTTAAATCCAAATAAGTGGCATTCAAGGCAATGAAGAATCTTACAATTGAAGATATTTAGGCTAAAGAAAATTTTTATGAGGTCATTTCATTCCTCTCCTCAAATCTACAAAGAGGAAAAGTAAATTTCAAAGGGAAACTTCTACTTGCATTCTTTCAATGTGGAAAGATTGGACATCTTACAGAAAAGTACCCTAAGAAGTTTCAAGATGATTATGAGTATGAAAATGAAATTATCATAAATAATTATTCATACAATGTGAAGGTAGGATAAGTTTCAAGAAAAATTTCTTTAAAAAGAATAATCTGCCTTCAAAATAAGATAACAGTTCAGAAGAGTCCAAGAAGAGTCCAAGGCAGAAGAGTTTAAGGACTGCAAGGATCATGAATCAAATTCTATGGTGATAGTTGTTAGAAATTCACAAAAAAATGTAATATGGAGACAATGAAGAATGAGAATTTTAAGGAATATTTGATCATTATATTGAATTGGAAGCCACTCTTGAGGAGATAGATGTTTTCAGATCCAAAACGAAGAAAGCTAACAAAGTTTTTGGTGACGCCAAACTCTATATGCAGCAGCATGAAGAAGAGAAGTCTAAGATGATGGAATAAATTGAAAAGTTTAAGTATTTAATGCTAGGGAAATCAAAAATGATTGGTGAGTACAAGATCAATGTTGAGGAATAGAAAATGGTAATTGATGGTTTTAATAACATGATGAAAGATCAAATTAAATGCATTGAAGAACTTGAAGAGGAATTCATCGGCTTGAGATGAAGTGTAAAGGATCATGAAAAACTCTTGAATATTTATATGACATTGGTAAAGAAGATCATTCAGGTAATAGAAAAGATATAATTGGAGCATAGAGGTCAAACAGAATAGAATCAATAGTCAAATCCAAATGATAAGGCTAGTATTGGGCTTGATCAAAAATAGAAAGCAGTAAAGATTTAAGTCAAACCACAAGAAGTCACTCCAAGATTGAATATTGATTTGGGTATGAATAAAAACTAGTAGCTCTATATAAACCATTCAATAACTAGTGGTTCATTAGTGACACATAGGAATGTACCCCACATTAGATGTTATTGTTGTGAAAAAATGGGACACTCATAAAATGTGTGTTCCATAGCTAAGAGGTACCAAAGAGAATAATAGAAAAATAGGCTTCCATACAGAGATCAATATTCCAAGATACAATTTTATGGTCACTATTTCAGGTGTGAAGTATTCAGACACATGGAAAGATATTTCTCATCAATAATGTAGAGAAATGTGTTGAAGCAGACTGAATGTGGTCATAAACAGCAACTCAATATATCATCAAATGATCTGAAAATGAAAAATTGATTTGTAGCATTACAGGATGAATGTGTTCTATCATACTCTGATCATTATCAATAATATTAGTCAAAGACGTGGATCAGAAAGAAAAGACATGAATATGAAGTGGTTGCATAGATTTCTTTTAAAGCATCAGATCTCACTAGAATATGGATCATTTATATTGGATACACCTCCTGTATGATAGGGAATAAGAAACTAGTGACAAAAATTAGATACAACAAGGAATTTATTGCAAGATTTGGTAATGATGAAGGCCTGGAAATTATTGGCTCAAAAAAATCTAAGTTTGGGGGGAAATACATGAGATGTATAGATTTTTTGGTTGTTGAAGGTCTCAATCACAACTTTCTAAGTGTAAGTAAACTATGTGACTCAAGACATTCCATAATCTTTTCAAATAAATTATATATCATTAAGGGAAAAATAGTGCATTTGTTTTGAAGGAAAAGCGTACGAAGGGGAATATATGTGCTTTTTTCTAAGGAAGAAGAAAATAAGTTATGGCATAAACACCTTGGTCATTTGAGCCAAATGTCATTAGAAGATCTAGTGAAATGTGGTGTTGCTTGATACCTACCTAGGTTATCATGTATTGTACCCATAAGTGTGATGCTTTTCAATAAGGTAAGATCATTCAAAAGACATAAAAGGAAACAGAGAAAAGGTTAACAAAAGTGCTTGAGTTGGTTCACATTGATGTGTATAGACCTATTTCACCAAGAGCTATTTATGGGATGAGATATTATCTTCTATTCATTTATTATTTTAGTATAATGGCATGGGTTTTTGTCATAACTCACAAGTATGGGGTGTTTAGTTACATAACAAGTTATCGAAGGGAAGTTGAAAAGATTCTAGGTCAAAAAATCCAGAATATCTGAATTGATAATGGAACAAAGTTCACAAATATCCAAGTAGAGGATTATCTCAAGAAACATGGGATAAGACTCCCAATTTTAACAGTAAGAACTCCATAGAAAAATGGATTATTTGAGAGAATAAATCAAATTATCAACAACATGGATAGAACATTTCTCATTGAGAAAGACCTTACATAGATATTTTGGAAAGAAGTAGTGATGAAATCAGTATACACATCAAATAGATAATTATTTTATAAAAAACAAGAGAAGAATCCATATGATCTATGGTATGTAAAGAGGCCAACATTTAAATACTTCCAAGTCTTTAGAAGTTAGTGTTTCATTCTCAATAAGGAGAAACACCAGAAGTTTGAATCCCATGGAGATGGAGGGATATTTATTATATACTCAAGAAAAAGAAAAGCATATAAATTTTTCAATAAGAATCTTTGAAAATTAGTTGAGATAAATGATGTCACTATAGTAGAGAGTGAACAGAATATTCAACAACATAGTAAACAGTTCCCTGATGAAAGTGATGAGGAGGTAAGAACCTCAAGGGGAGTTGAAGTAGAAAATACTGATTCATAAGAAGATATCATTGATGATAAGTTGAATTTAAAATCTATATCTTCATGAAAACCAAATATTCGAGTTGAAATTGATAGACATAACAATATTGGTGATCAAGAAATTCCAATTCAAACATGAAGAATAAAGTTACTACAATAGACATCCTTCCTATCTCAGGTAGAGACTAAATGTTTTGATGAGGTAGTTGGAGGTGAGAATTGGGATTAGTCTATGAATAAATAGCTTTACCAAATTTAGAAGAATTAGACATGGGATATTATTTTAAGACCAACAGATAAGAATGTCACCAGGACTAAATGGGTCTTTTATAATAAGATGAATGAAGATGGTGTCGTGTTTCGTAACAAATAATGAATAGTGTACAAAGAATACTAATAGATAGAGGGTATCAATGTTGATAAAAAATTTGAATCTATTTCAAGGCTAGATACAATCATATTATTCTTGGTCATAGCAGTGCAAAGAAAGCTCAAAGTTTTCTAGATGGATGTCAAGTCAGCATTTTTTAATGGGTTTCTAGAAGAATAAGTTTATATTGAGTATCCATATATTTTTATCATTTATGAAGATGATAATAGAGTTTTTTAGTTGAGAAAATAACTATATGGGTTGAAGCAATCACTGAGAGCGTGGTATTCAAGGCCCAGACAATTTTTGAAGAAGCTCAGTTTTCAGCATGGTGGAGTTTATTATAATATATATGTCAAAATGATATTAATTAAAGTATGATGGTGTTGTTTTATGTAAATGACATAATATTTGGTGGATCAGATGAATCTTAGTGAAAAAAATTCTCAAAATTCATGAAAATTGAATTGGAAATGTCAATGATTGGTGAACTGACATTTTACCTTGGTTTACAGGTGACATAAGGAAATAATTTTACATTAATTTATTAATCTAAATATAACAAGGATGTTTTTATAATATTTAGAATGTATAATTACAAGGATATGATGACTTCAGTGGCTACCCGGATGAAACTGTCACAGAATGGTGAAGGTAATGTAGTTAATGTCACATAATACAGGAAAATCATTGGTAGTATATTATACTTAACAATGACAAGACTTGATATTCTTTTTTCCACATGCCAAGTAGAAATATATCAAAGAATTCATAAATAAATACACTTACTTGTAGTAAAAAATAATAATTTGGTATATCAAAGGGGTGGTGGATTTTAGTTTGTGGTATAATGAAAAATCTCAACAATGGTTATTGGTCTATACAGATACAGATTGGGTTGATTCAACAAATGATAGAAAATCAATGTCAGGTGGTGTATTCTATCTTAGTGGATTTTTTATTTCTTATATAATAAAGAAATAAGATTTAATTTCATTGATCACAATAGAAGTTGAATATATTGCATCCACTCAATCTTGCATGCAGTGATTGTGGATGAAGTAGCATATTGATGATATGGGAGTTGAAGTGAAGTCTCTGATCAGAATCCATTATGATAATTCAAGTGATATAAATATTTTAAAAAAAAAATCCATCACTCATGGATGAAACTCATTGAAATCAAGCACCATTTTATAAAGGATAATGTGGATCAAGGGGTTGTGAAGTTGGAGTATGTGCCTATATAACTATAGGTTGCGTACATTCTAACAAAGGCCTTACCCAAAAAAGCATTTGAACGTCATCGATTCTCTCTTAGAGTTCAGTCGACTCCCCACACTTAAAAAATGCATGGATGTAGGACCCCCTATCCTAGAGGTATGTTTTGTTTTTCCCTAATGTAATGATATATGTTCTTTACCCTATGGAAGACCACAAAGGAGTGACATTCAGGTTCGTTGACAAAGGGGGTGAAGTTATGTCTATAAAAGGAGGATAAAATGTATTAATCAAGATAGGGGGAGAAGCTGATAAGGGGAGCAGCAAAGTAAGGGGGTTTAGAATTTGACGATGCTAAAGATGAACGATCAAAGGTTATATATCATGGTAGATAGACTCTGTGATAAAAGCATATTATTTTTTTGGAATAAAGTGATTCATTGATGAACTTTGAATACCAATCTTATTTATCACACTAAGAATGGATCATGTGATATTATAGTATGTGGTGATTAAATATTTTATTTATATCTAAATTTTAATAAACAAATGTTGGTATAATATGGAATAATCTTTAACGAGGTATCAAAATGTGAAGAGTTGTCAATAAACCCAAAGGGATAGATTGTTGGGAAAAAATCCCTCAATGTAACATTGCAATGCTTTTGGGTTGATTTTATTTGTTGAAAAAGAGGGTTTCCATGGTCATTTTTATATTTATATCATGGTTGTTGACTAAGAATTTTGACAAATATCCATGATAGTGGAATGGATTTCAGGGAAGTAGTATAAAAAATTGTGTATACAAAGTGGCGCTGTTTCCCAGCGTTTGTTAAAAAATTTGGGTCCAAAATTTGAAGAATGGATCAATCATCAAAAGAGTTGGATTTTTATGAAAGCCTCATGAAAATATGGTAAATTTGTGAGTTTTTTTATGACTAGGTTTTGTGAAGTGGGTTTTGAGAAGGTTTGGATAATCTCGAACATGTATCGTGAATGTGCGAAGGGTTGACGGTAAATCTTTATGACTATGAGAAGTGGAACATCACGAATTCAAAAAGGGTTGAAATTAAATCTCCATGAATACAAGAATTATAAAATCATGAATTCATGAAGGGTTGAAGGTGAATCTCTACAACTACGATAAGCTTTGTGAATGGGTAAATTTACCTAGTACTTCGCAAAAACAAGGAGCTTCACGCATGTGATTAGAGAGATTTGTAAAAATGTGATGATGTAGATGGAAGATTATATAATGGGAGGAAACACCTATAAATAAGCCTCTACCCCCTCAGAAAATAAATCCATACTTAAAGAAGATTCAAAGTCTCGTAATTCACAAAGGTGATTCGTAAAGGTTGTTATTGTGAAAATTTTCACAAAGAAAGGAAGTTTGTGAAGGCTATAAAAAATTTGACTAAAAGTGTTGAAGTTTGCGAAGGCTATATAATCTGACCAAATTTTTTGAGATTTAAAAAAGTTTTGATCATTGTGAAGGATAAGTGTTCTTTCTAAAAGGAAGTGGCTTCACAAAGGTAGTGATAATTGTGAAAGTATTAAAAATGGATTTCCCAGTAAATTTATGGTAAAGTGGTATTCATCAAGTGAATCAAAGTGGAACTTCAATAGAGCATCTACCTACAATTTATGATTCATTAATTATTGATAATGAAGGGACATGCATGTCCATAAACTGTGTGTGAATCCTTTCCATAGTAGTGATAAAAGAAAGAGAAAGAAGGTGATCCTTTCCACCGATAGTGAGCCATAGAAGGAAAATTGAGGGAGTGACCCTTGGGAAGCAGTGAATTGTCCCTAAACTTTATAATTGAAGTGATCCTAGGAATATAAGTGATCTATACTGAACATTATTTGGAATTGAGCCTTAGTGAATTTGGTATATCAGTACATTGTATTTGTATGATCCTTGGATGTAGCCTAGTGAGGGTGAACCAAGTAAAATTACTATGTCTTGTGCATGCTTTCATTTTTGTTCATACATTATTGTGGGAAAGGGAGAGAATAATGTTTTGTTTAAAAACAAAAAAAGATATAAAGGGGGGGTTATTTTAATCTTTCATACCCCGATTCACCCCCCCCCCCAGGGTATTTAACCTAGTTGGGATAACAGTTTTTCATTTAAGCAATTTTGAGGATGTGATGAATCAAGCACTCACCACAGAAGGGAATATGAGAGACGCCCCGATAAAAATCTATAATATTTTAGTGGGTAAAATTAGGAACACTTCTTCTAGTGGAAAAAAGTGTTGTTATGATAGTTTTCACCAAGGAAATAGTTGGCAGAGCAGTCAGGGTAGTGGGAATCCAACTTAGGACCATGTTCTATTACAGTGACATCAGTGTAAAAAGATAGGTTGTAAGAGGCCTTAGTGTCCATACCTCTCTTTGGAGTGTCGTTATTGTGGTAGGATGGGACACCTATAGAATTTTTTTAGGGTATGTAATAGAAGAGCAGTGGCAGGGGAGAAAGATAGGTACTGGAGTTTAGGAAGGACTCGTCTACTTCTCAGTATATAGGTAGTTAGAGTTCCGCATGACATTTTGGTCGAGGTAGGGGATGTGTAACCCCGGTACAAGAATGACAGTACTAGGTAGAGATAATTGCTCAGGGGAGTCGGGTAGGAGCATGTGGAAGAGAGGTTGTCCAAATGAACATTATGTAGACTACTCCAACTATTGTGGATGAAAGACCTTTTACTGTCAGAGGTACAATTTTTATATCATCTACCCTTGCTTGTGTTTTGGTTGATATAGGAGCATTGTATTCCTTTTTATCCACTCTTTTTTTTAAATGGTTTGGTCTTGGATTTGTAATGTTTGGATGGTGTTTTTGACCATCGATACACTATTGGGAGTGGGGTCATAGAATATCAAATGTTGCATGGCATGTTCTTTAGAGATTGGTGGTTACTATTTCTTTTGGGAACCATTTCTGTTGGAAATGAAAGGATTCGATTTGATTCTTGTTATGGAACGGTTAGTCCTATACCAGGATCATATCGAATGTTTCTAGAGGAGAGTTACCTTTTTATCTCTATAAGGAGGCGGCTATTCTCATCAGGGTGAGTGGGATCTTCAGTTTGGTCATGCAGGACCAATTTAGTGAAAATTGAATTGTCTCATAGCTCAAATAGCTAGCCTTATTCTAGATGATGGTGGAATGTGGCAGGATTATTTTCCTCTAGTGGTAAACCATTTTAGGATGTCTTTTCTAATGAGTTCTATATATTACCACTAGAGAGATAGATCGGGTTCACAATCAAGTTGGTGTCAGAAACAGAGCTAATTTCTATCATGCCTTATAGAATGGAACCAGTAGAGGTTCAAGAGTTAAAAAGTTCAGTTGAAAGATCTAGAAGATAAAGTATTTATATGGAATAGTAAATATCCTTGGGGTTCTTCAGTTCTCTTCACCAAGAAGGCTAATGGTACCTTGTACTTATGTGTGAATTATCGGAGATTGAACCAGATGATGTTCAAGTACCAGTATCAACTTACATGCATTGATGATCTTTTTGATCAGTTGATGGGTGCTAATATCTTATCCAAGATTGACCTGAGATCTGGATACCACCATTTGAGGGTGATACCATCATACATACCTCAGACTGCTTTTAGGAGTAGGTATGGCTTGTATGAGTTCGTAGTGATGTCATTTGGCTTGACCAATGCATTGATAGTATTCACGGACTTAATGAATCAGATATTTTATCCTTTTCTGGATTGGTTTTTGGTGTTTTTTTGATGATATCTTAGTGTACTCCCAGTCAAGAAACAATCATTCCCAACATCTTAACATAATCCTGAGTATATTGAGAGGGCATCGGCATTACGCCAAGCTAACTAAATGCATTTTCTGGATTGATAAAGTGAACTTTTTAGGCCATGTAATTTCATAAGAAGGGGTTTTAGTGGACCCATAGAAGATTTTGGTAGTGGTATCTTGGTAGAATCCCAAGAAAATATTAAATATTTAGATATTTATAGGTTTAGTAGGGTATTATTGGCACTTTATCCAATAATTCTTCTGTCTGGTAGCACCGATGTCAGGGCTGACCAAGAGAGGGGTGAAGTTTGTTTGGTCAAATGATTACGAGAGATTTTTTTAGGATCTAAAATATAGGTTGACCTCATCACCTATCTTCACTTTACTTGTGTTGGGTAAAGAATATATTTTGTAATGTGGTGCATCCAGAGTTGGACTCAAAGAAATTCAGATGTAGGAGGACTGAGTGGTTGCTTATGGCTCCTAACAGTTGAGACCGCATGTGAGAAATTGCTCTACTCACGATTTGAAATTAGCAATAGTGGTACATGCCTTGAGATTTTGGAGGAATTATCTCATGGGTGAGAGGTTTTTGGTATACACAAACCAAAATATCCTTAGGTATATCTTTTCTCAGTAGGACATGAACCTTCATCAGAGGAGGTGGGTAGAGTATCTACAGTCCCTCAACTTTGAGTTGGCTTATACACTGGTAAATCGAAACATATTTTCTAATGTTTTGAGCCAGAAGACTAAGACAGAGGCAGTTCGGGAGTCTTATGATGAGTGGAAGATGATGGTATACTTTTCATACATGCATCTAGATGTTTAGAAGTCTCATGGATGAATGGATTTGACTTATACCTTTTTTATACCCGTGTTTTTGGACCGGATGAAGAAAAATAAATTATCTGATCCAAAGGGCTTGGTTCTGAGAGAAAACTTATTTGGTGGGGAGAAACCATCAGGATATTCTCTTGGAAGTGGTAATTCTCTTCTTTTTTGTGGTCGTGTATGGGTTCCTACAAGCTTGCGTGAGGAGCTGATGAGAGAGTTTTATGCTTCTAGATGGTCAGTATAGCATGGTTTGAAAAATATGTATCATGATCTCCATAGACAATACGATTGGTTACGAATGAATAATGAGGTAGTCAGATTTGTGGCTAGATGGTTCACTTTCTAGCAAGTGAAAGTAGAGCACCAGAGGCCATCTGGGATTTTTTAGCCTCTACCCATTCCTGAGTGGAAATGGAATGATGTTGGCATGGATTTTGTGGCAGGATTACCCAAGAAAACCTGTAAGAACGATATAGTATGGGTGATCATGGATCAACTAACAAAGGTTGCCCACTTTTTTACTATTAGGGAAACCTTTATATTAGATGATCTAGGTAGTCTTGAAGTGGGAAAGGTAGTTTGAATGCACGGTGTTATGAGGGGTATCATGTTTTATAGAGATCATCATTTCACATTGCAGTTATGGCAGGGTCTTTAAAAGCCTCTAGGATCACAGGTTCTTTTGAGTACAGCCTATCATCCTCAGACTAATGATCAATATAAGCAGAATATTTAGGTTATAGAGGATGTGTTTCAATCTTATGTTTTGGATTTTGTTAGTTCATGGTAGAAATCTATGGAAATAATGGATTTTTCATATAATAACATCTTTTATTCATCAATCCAGATTGCACCTTTCAAGGATTTGTATGACAGGTTGTGTCATTCACCTCTTTGTTGGTTGGAAGTAGGTGAGTCAGTGCTTGTTGGGCCTAGTCTCATGCATGAGACGTCTAAGTAGGTTCAGTTGATTAGGAAGTGATTAGTGATCGCACATAGTAGACATAAATATTATGATGACCATTAGAGATGACCTTTGAAGTTTGAGGCTAGTCATCGTGTTTTCCTTCGGGTGATTCCTAGGTTGGGGAAATGTCGTATCAGAAAATAGAGAAAGCTAGAACCCAGGTTTGTTGGGCTATTTGTGATAGTGGATAGGGTTAGTCTAGTGGCATACCGATTAGCCTTTCTATAGTGCTATAGTTGCATGCATGATGTGTTTCATGTGTCGTGGCTTTAGAGATATTATCTCAACCCTTATGATGTGGTGTACGTTGAGGGTGTTGAGATTTTTATTGATGTGCCCTTTGAGGAGCATCTGATACATATTGTGGACCATAGTGAGAAGTATCTCTAGAGTAGGGAATTTTATTTAGTTCAAGTGCAATGGCAGCATGGGTGTGTTCAAGAGGAGACCTAGGAGAGGGATTCTGATATGCGATCACAGTGGAAAGACTTGTTCGATGAGACCCCACAGTGATGCTTGGAGAAACTCAATGAAGTTGTTATATGGTGTGGAGGTTTTAAGATCCTATCTTTTTTTAGGTATGAAACTCTTTTAGTTTTTAATTAAATTCCTTTCATTGGGTTCACCTTTTTCTTTGAGCCTTGGTGGATGAGTCTTATTCAAAGACGGAGATCTTTTGTTGGAGAAAATGACCTAAATTCCAGGGAAATAAGTTTTTTGAATTAATGAAGTCCAGGTATAAACATTTAAAATGGGTTTACGAGGGGTTTCCATGATTTGGAAGGATTTGGAGTAGTTCCATCGGACACATGTCGTGAACTAGTACAGGGCATGAAAAGGTTACACATCGTGTAAACTATTCACATTGTGTAAAATTCATGCAGGATAAACATTAACCTAAGGAGACATTTTTTTCAGTGTATCCCTCTAAAAAAATACATGATGTGTAAAAGAGTTACACATCGTGTAATATCATGAGAAGTTGTTTTAAGTGGGATGTGAAAATGATTTTATTTCATTACTTTAGTGAAACTTCCTCCTCTCAATATAGGATGGTTCTATAGGATATTTTGGAATCCTTTCTCCCATTTTAGACATCATGTTTGTGCAATTGATCCTTGGTAAGTTTTGTCTTTAGTTTTCCCTTCCTCTTCAGTTGTTCTCCGTTATAGCGGTGGAATATTTGGACCACTTTTGGTTGTGATATTGACCTATGTTATTTTAGGTTCTTGAAATCTTCTGCACCTTCTTCCTCATTGGTGTTACCCTTTGGAAACATTACGTTAATCATCGGTTTAAGGTAGAGAGTCTGAACCTAACCCTAAGGTCTGTTTAATTGTAAGTATGTGCTATACTGTGATTTTGATGATGTAACGTGCACTCTAATTAATTTATTCATTGATAAATGGTAAATCATGGTTTGTTTTATACCTTGGATCCATTTGGATTAGATAATGTATGACCTGGATTATGGGTACTCATTGGGTGAGAAAACCCTTGAATAATAATGATTTGGATAATGGCTTAATGTGTGTTTAGCATGGCATGAGACCTTAGGTGATTGATTGATATAGAATCCTTAGGTAATGGATTAATTACTTATTGAGATGATTGTTGATCATTTGATATATAAATGAAAGTGTAATTGAAAGACAAATGGTAATTTCTATAATTAACCATTGAGTCTCCTAACGCGATATTATGATATCCTTGTTGATATGGCATGTGTTGTGATTTCTATGTTGTAATGATTATATAGGGCATTGGCCTGATTTATGTGATGAAATGCTTATATATCAGGCTATTCCCTGACACGTGTTGAAATTATTATATACCGAGCTATGCCCTGAGACATGCTGAAATGATTGTATACCAGGCTATGCCCTGACACATGCTGAAATTCTTATAAATTGGGTTATGCCCTGAGACATGCTGAAATTCTTATATACGAGCTATGCCATGAGATATGATGAAATGCTTATATATTGGGCTTTCCCCAGCTGTTTTTTATACCATGGATATATGGTTTTGGTTGGCGTAGTTGTGTTATGTGCTCAAAGATATTCTGGCATGGCACCAAAGCAGGTTATATGGATATATGGTTATGTTAGCATGGTTGTGCTACATGCTCAGAGATATTCCAGCATAGTGGTGAAGCAGGTTGATTATTGTATTATATTAATTGTTTAATTAATTGATACACTTGTTTATCTCTTTATTGTATACACTTATTATTAGACTGGTTTTGTTTAGATATGGTGGTGTCAACCTACTGAGTATTACTCACACCCTATTTAGGCTGTTATTTGGTACCCGAGCAGATTACATGAATGTAGGTTTGGACAAGGGAAAGAGACCTTACTGTAAATTGTTTTTTGGATAGATGAGTTGAAGTTTAGAGATGGGACTAGCATGGGGCTCAGGACCGGGGACTTTTGAGTCTTTATTTGGGTCTTTATTTTATTCTTGTAGTCTTTTATTTTTATTACTTCTAACATGAAATTTAATTGCATTTCAGCCTGTCGTTACATTATTCCTTTATTATTCAGTTGGATTTTATTGTTGGTTTTCCATTGTATTGTATTGTTTCCATTATTTCTACTACTCTTATTTTTCTTTTTATTATTTATTTCTGCTATGTTGTAACTCTGTACCAGGGCGTATAGTCTCTCCACTATACTTATCACACCCCCACTGCTAATCGACAGCCTTTGGTGTACGGGGAGACACGTTTGAGGTCATGTAACCAACCCATTTTGGCCACGTGAGAGAGTGTCGGATCGGGGGATGTTTCTCTTCCTATCATTGATCGTTGATTACTTAATCATTCTTACTAAAAGAAAGAGAATTCTCACTATGATTGCAGTAAAGAATATCTTCGATTTTAACCATATCAGTGTTTAGTTCATAATTATGGATTAAGTACTGAAAATCAATTATTGAAAGAATCTTTTGGACAATTGAGAAGAGAAACCTCATAGCTTGAACATTTTTAAGGCCACTACTCTAAATCTAGTTCTTACATTCCAAAAAAAGATAAATTCTTCTATTTTCAACCCTCTCTTACCCTTTCACTTGTTTTTCATTCTTCAAAATCCACTGTTTTCACAGTCATTTTCCAATAAAAATCACTATTTTGAATTACCCAATAAATCTATTTTCAATAAATCCAATTCTATTCATTTTGAACAAATTAGTATTTTAAGTGATAAATAACTCAATTAAAAACCTTCTTGAGAGACAACTTAGGACAATTATATTTCATTCTTAAGTAAAAAATATTTTTGATTGGGACTTGGTGATAAAATTCCCACTATCAAATTGCCATCGTTGTCGGGGGGTTACCAAGAAGTTCACTATTTTTCATATTTGGATTCAAATATTTTTGAAAGTATATCTTATTACTTTCATTTTTTGATTAAAAATCATTTTGTGGCGTATTTAAAATCACATTCCAAAACACTCACATAGTGATTTAGATAATTTGCCCCTAAATTAATTGGAATTTTCATAATAGAGTAAAAAATATGGGAGAGAGGGGTTCTAAGATTTTAAAAGTCTTTTAAGGTCGAAATTTGTGAAGAAAAACCCGAAACATCCACTTCCATACTTGAAAAATTAAACAATCAAACTTGAGTATCCAAACCCTTTGGAAAGAATGGCCAAACAAAAACCATGAAGGAATTAGCTGCATCAAACTTGGGTAATCACCAAAATGTCTTAGGATACCCTAGAGATCCAAAGTGAAAACCCCTTTGATCTGCGGAAACAATTGCTCAACACACATTGCAAAATACTATTGAAAAGGGGGATTTGAATAGGGTTTCAGAGATCAGATACAGAGGAGGAGAACTAAAAATCAAGAAAAATGCAAGAACGATTAAAAAGGAGTACAAAGAATCACATACTTTTCAGTTTTGGGGGGGTCATTCGTCAGATAAGTTTGAGGGGGAGCGACGACAAAGGTCGAGTACCGCGAGAGCTTGGACGGCGCGAGCGAGTGGGGTTCTATTATGGTTCATTTTAAAAGGTCGTAAAGGGTTTTATCGGTGCTTATTTTAAGCACCGATAAAAACTATTTAAAAATAAATTAAAAAAATATTAAACAAAAATATTAAAAATGAATAAATTATAAAAAAAAAGTAAAAAAATAATTAACACTATTAATGAATGGATAATTTTAAATGCATGAATGTTAAAAATGAGTGAAATTTAATAACTAAAAGTGAATAAACTTTAAAAATATTAAAAAAATGAATAAGTTTTATTAATTATATAAATTATTAAAAAAATCAAAATGAATATATATTAAAATGAAAATGAATACATATTAATTATGTACATTACAACCATATTAAAAACATTAAATGTTAATGAATAAATATATATAAATAAATATTAAAAATGAATAAATTACAAAAATATTAAAAGAATAAATATTAAAAATGAATAAATTATAAAAAAAGTAAAAAAATAATTAATATTATTAGTGAATAAATAATATTAAATAATATTAAATGAATGAATGTTAAAAAAGTGTGAAATTTAATAATTGAAAAATCAATAGATTTCAAAAATATTAAAAAATGAATAATTTTTATTAATTATATAAATTATTAAAAAAATTAAAATGAATATATGTTAAAATGAAAACGAATACATATTAATTATATAAATTAAAAGCACATTGAAAACATCAAATTTTAATGAATAAGCATGTACAAATAAATATTAAAAATGGATAATATTATAAAAATATTAAACAAAAAAAAGAATAAAATTTTCTGATTAAAAATATAATATATTAAATATATTTTGTTAATAAATAAAATTCTAAAATGAATATTAAAAATTGAATAAATTGTGGAAATATTGTGTGTGTGTGTGTGTGTTTCTATATAAAACTGCATTAATTACGTATATGTGTGTGTGAAATTAATGTATATTTATATAGCACAAGTTTGATTTATGTTTAATTGAAGACATACAGTGAATACAATATACTAACAGTGAGAATTACTTGATAACAATGAATGAAAGAGATATGTAGTTAAAAAAGGATACTAACCTTGTAGTATTCTCCGCATGCATTTACATGACACACATTAATTAGTGAAATAAATAAAAATAAAATTTCTTTATAAAGAATATAATAAGATACAATATATAGAGAGAAACAAATGCTAGAATGGATATTAAAATGTAACAAATAGTAATAGAATAGTTTGGATACTACTAACCACATAGTTAAGCCAAATTTTATTGACAAGATATATGTTTACTAATAGGTAACTCGGATAAAAAATATGTATATGTCAAGTGATATAAGATGCATCTGTGTAAGTTAAAAGAGTCTGAGTTATCAAACTTCCATTCAATGACATCACCTTCGGTCAAAATAAAATGTAAATATAGTAGGCTGGTATGCAATAAAATGAAGTAGAGATTGAAAGAAAAAAAAAATCAATATGTTAAAGAAATATCAATCCATGGAGCAACATATCTTGGGAGTTAATTAGAGGGCATGTTTGGTTATTGATTTAATTATTTACTCCTTATGGAATCCCATACCATGAATTGTGCAGGGAAGTCGCCCGAGACGGGGCCCACTGGAGTCGGCTGTTCGGCGGGCACAGGGCAGTGGGCGCGTGGGGTGCGTGAAAATCCACAGTCGTCGCCATCTGAATCTGGCGGATCCTGTGATCGGACGGCTGGCGCTCGCAGCACATGTTGTTTGGTTTTCGAAGGAAAAAAAAATCTTATAAATACAGCCTTTTAATTTGTTATTTTGAATAATTTTTGTTAAAAATGTTCGGACCGTACGGCCACCGGTTTTGGTTGAACGGTTCCACCATAAATTATCAAAGTCAAAGCCCCTTTCTGAGAATAAATGTGTGATGCCGCAGCATATTCCAAAAGTTAAGTAATGAATAAAGCATGTTCCCTCTTAGGTACAGAATATATGTCATATAACGTATATGACAATATGTTAATGAAATAATTGAACTTATGATGTACTATATTTCTTCTTTCTACTGCAAGGTTCAATCCGTTTCACAACAAATTCCATATTTATTTATTTAAATATTTTATTTTAAAATCAAAACGTCCCATGCAGGGATGCGGGATTCCGCACTGGTAGGTGTTGAACGGCACGTTTGTCGGCTAGCAAGCAACAATGGTGTTGATGCGAGGCTTGATCGATACGACACATGCATGGAGGCATGGGGATTTGGCATCCCACTCAATAGTGGGACGCGACAATGATGTTTTGGCTATAGGGTGTGGCCAGTTACAGGCGGCCGCAAGCGGGCGACACTACAGTGGCTGAAGCAGGCACGCCAGGTGGGTGACACTGCACACAACTGAGGTGCAATTGCAGCGGGACTGCACGATGGTGGATGCAAACGAGAACACTCGGTGGATATACAAATGACGTGTGCAGTGGAAGTCTACAAGTGTCGGTGATATGCTTTAGGGATAGTGCTCGGTGTCAGACTCATGAGCGCTGCACAGGACGAGAGTGGTTGTAGCACACCCCAATTTTCAGGTACTTGACCCTTTATTTATGTATTTTAAGTATATATAATCACCGGGTTATGTTTTGGGAGGTTCATAGGAGTTTTAACATACTTAGAAGGCTTTTCTAGAGGTACACTGTTTGAGCACGATTAGTAGAAACAGTGCAGCATCTCTAGGAAATCGTGCAAGGCAAGACAATGAGTCATTGGCAGATGCACGGTTGGCGCATGGTTTGATCAAACCGTGCAGATGCTCTGAAGAATCTATGCACCTTGAAACAATAGGAAACACATGGTTGACAGTTGTTTTATCAATTCGTGTGAGAGATTGACTTGATACAATAGCACACACACGGTTGGGACACAGTTTGCCTAACTGTGCAACCTAACCGTGCGACGTATAATTGACCCTCCGAAATTAGTAGATCCAATTTGAATTAAATCCTTTAAGCCTCAATTTCCCCCTAATTCTCACAAACTCTTATTGCTCCCAATGCGTGAGAGACGCTTCCCTTTGGTCCGGGAGTAATCCGTAGGCAAATCAAAGTGCATTGGAGGCCCAAATTCATCTGTCTGTGCTTGTTTATGGTTGTTCTTAGATCTCTTCACATTCTCTATCCCGAAACCTTAGATCTAATCCGTTGGGGATAGATCCATGTTCTTTGAGGGATTTTGATGATCTTTATGGATCCTTGTTGGATCTAGGGAAGGAAAGGTGGTTCATGATTGGATCTAGAGAATCGTTGTGTCGTCCTTCATTTTCACCAACGTTTGTGAGGTAGATGGCTTCTCTTTCAACTCCACTTGTTTAGAACTTGAAGACTTAGCTTGAACTAAATGTTTTGCTTGAATTGATTGTGAAATTGATGTGTGATTCTTATTGGAAGCCTCTTTAGTGATAGTTTGTGAAATTGTGAAAATTGGATGGTTTTGTAGAAAATCCTCTTTGATGATAATTTTAAAATCATGATTTTAAAATTATGGTTTGGATTTGATACATGTAAAATGGTTGTTGAAATGTTTTAAAGGAATAAAGGTTCTATGAGAAATAGCTTGGCATGATTTTTGACATACATGGTGGGCGTGAGTTCATTTGCATTAGACGTGATCCTATGGAAGGGGCGTGTGCCATTGGGTCACCTGATATTGGTTACCTTGTGACAACTTGCTAGATCGACGACGGACCGCTCATGAGTATGAAACTGTCACCTGGGCATGGATGTGTGGAATCATGGAATGAGTATTGCAAATGGAATTAAGAAAGGTTTCAAAGGATTGTTTTATTACTTTCCATGGAAAATTGTTTTGGCATGATTTTTTTGGCTTTAATATAAACTGTTTTTAAATTGTTTTTAAACTGTTTTATATAAATGTGCTAACAAGTTTTGTCATGGTGGCGTGAGTTAGGAAGTCATTGGAGGAATCCTACCGAGTTAAGACTCATCCCCCTGCTTGGGCATTGTTGTGCATTTGCAGATGTCATCTATTGAGACACAAATAAAGGCTAGGTATCTCAGTTCTTTTGTGATGCTTCTTGATACCTTTGGTGTGGCTTGTCGAGTTGGAGCTTGGAGCAAGCTGGGAGTTACTGGTTTGATGTCTTTGTGTTCTGTTGTCTTTGTTTTTCCATTGGTTATGTTACTTGTTTTCCGCTTGTACTCTGATATGGTTGTTAGCTTGGCTATGTTTTGAGTTTCATTTTTGTACTCATGCATCATATAAAGGTTTGTTTGGTTATTTTCTTATGGTTTGGATGTTTATCTTTCAAAGGGAAAATTGTCCCCTAAATGTTCTTGAATCCCTTGAATTTTATTGTATGCCTTTGGTGTCTTGAGGATGTCACCTAAGATCAATAACACCCACCGCCTCTTCCCAAACCAATGGGTGAGGGGCAGGATGTTACAAATGGTATCATCTTGTTCGGTCCTTGATATGGGAATAATGTCGCTAGTCTCTTGGGATGGTAGTAAGAAATAGGATTGTCAGAACTTGAAATGTAAAGTATAAAAAGGCATAACTAACCTATTTATAGTGAACTTCAAGTTACCAGGGTGTTTGGGTACATGAATGTTTTTAAGACACTTCTAGGCGAGTTGTCACCTCATCGTCATGGGTTTAACCGATGAGAGTTTCACGACATGCATTAATAATATGAATTCCCACTAGGACTGCATTGTTCATTATTGAGTTAAATATTTATGGAAATGGTAAGAAATAATGCTTTTTGAAAAGTATTGAAAATATTTTAAAATGGTAAGATTTTGAAAAGGATTGATGGTGGTATTTTGAAAATGGATAAAATGGTTTATTGTGGATAAAGAGGATTGTGGAACTTGTTGAAATGATAATTGGAAATAGCTAAACCTTCAGTTTCTAGAGAGTGATACTATTTGAAGTTTGTTTTGGTTATAGAAAATGACACCAGGTAGGCGCTGTGGGAACCAACCGAAAGTGGCTGCTGAGAGTATGGTTGCACCTGAGTCACAGGTAAACCAACAGTTGGTCCAAATTATTTTCCAAGCTTTTCATGTTGTGGATAGAGAGAAAATAAAGGATGAACCAAGACAAGTGGATCATTTAGTTCAATTCCAAAAGAAGAATCCAACAATCTTTCAGGGTGATATGAAGCTAGAAAAAGAAAAAGTGTTTGAATAGGATAAATCAAATCTTTGATTTCCTTGGGACATCAGCAGAGTTGCAAGTGAAGTTGACAATGTATATACTGGAGAATCTAGCAAGATAGTGGTGGGACTTAGCAGTTCAGGCTAAATTGGACCAAGACATGGCATGATAGGATTTTGAAGAATTTATCAACAAATAATTATATCCCCTCACATTTATAATTGATAGAACAATAGACTTCTTTTGTTTGAAGTAGGAGAATCTCTCGGTAATAGAGTATGCGGCTAAATTTATGAATTTAGTTCATTTTTGCACAAAAAGTTGCTGCAAGTGCGTCCTTAAAGGCACAAATTTTTGAGTTGGGGTTGAAACCATATATTCTATCAAATATTTTTGTGCTTCATATAATGAATTATACAAATATTTTCAATAGAGAGACAACGGTAGAAAAAGATATATCAGGAAACACGGTTGAAGTAAGCATGTTTATTCATACGTGAACTAGTGGGAACTCCAATGTTGAGAATAAGAGAAAGAGGGACACAAACTTCCAGAGTAGTGGGACACCTTAGAATCAGACAACGGGATCAGTAAATCTTCCTCCTCAATCCAAAAGTAAGTAGGGATGTTTTCAATGTGGTTATTTCAATCATATGAAGCGATATTATATGACACCACATAGAGCATGTCACAAATGCAACAAGATGGGACATCTTTAATGCTACTGTCATAGTACTCCAAGGTCAGTTACTAGAGACACATCTCATGCTTCTCAGGCATCGTGTGCTTTGATAGGACAAGTGCAACAGAGCAACTCTTGTCAGTAGAACCGAGTAATCCATGACGATTCTATAAATACAATGACTCTTCAACCAGTGCAATATCAATAGGGTACAAAGGAGAAAAGTGAACCAAGTAAGCAATTGTATGAAGATGAGAAAGTGATAATGGATGATCAATTGACATCTTCAATAGTTAGAGGTAATATTCTTTTGAATTATACCCTTATACAAACTTTGTTTGATAGAGATGTGTCTCATTCGTTTATTGCTTCTTGTGTTGTTGATCTAATGGGTTTACATGTTGAGATGATGCCTTTGTTATGCATAATAGGTGAGATTCAAATCATTTGATTATGTTAGAAATCCCTTTAAAGGATATTGGCCATTGAATACAAGTAGAGTAGGGCCCTTGGTACCAGTGGTTGTAACTATCTCTTACAAGTTGACACAAATTTCTTTGGAATTAGTAGATGAGATCTAGAATAGAGATTTTCCAACCATAGTGGACCAGTTTCCTTGATGTTTTCCTAAAATGTTCTCAAGGTTTTCACCCAAAAGAGAAGTGGAGTTTTTGATTGATATCCTATCAAGGACCAGTCCTATTTATCTTCCATCTTATCATATGACACAAAAATAATTGAGGTAATTGAATTATTATTTGGAAAAGTTGGAGAGTAAAGGGCACATCTGGCTAAGTATGTCTCTGTGGGTAGCACTGACTCTTTTTTGGGATGAAGGCAGATGGAACTCTTAGGATTTGTGTAGATTATTGTAAGCTTAACAAGTTATGATAAGGAACTAGTATTCTCTTCCACACATTGAAGATCCGTTGGATCAATTGTGGGGATCCCAATGGTTCTCTAAAATTGACTTACGTTCGGGATATCACCAATTGTGAGTTTGTAAGGAGGATATTCTAAAGACAGATTTCAGAAACAGATATGGACATTATGAGTTTATTGTTATGCCTTTTGGTCTTATGAATTCACCAACCCTCTTTATGACACTGATGAATCAGATATTTCAAAGGCATCAAGATTATTTTGTGGTGCTGTTTGTGGATGATATACTGGTGTATTCTAGGGAAAAAAAGATCATGGGAAACACTTGGCTATAGTGTTGGGAATCTTACAGGAGTATCATCTGTATGTCAAGTTATCAAAGTGAGATTTCTAGACACAAGAGGTACGTTTTCTTAGCCATGTCATTTCTGAAAATGGTGTTTTTGTAGACCTTGAAAAGATAGAATCCATTATCTCTTGGAAACCGTTGAAGAATGTCATTGAGATACACAGTTTCCTTGGATTAGTGGGTTAATATAGATGTTT
Source organism: Viscum album (assembly GCA_963277665.1). Taxonomy (NCBI): domain Eukaryota; kingdom Viridiplantae; phylum Streptophyta; class Magnoliopsida; order Santalales; family Viscaceae; genus Viscum; species Viscum album. The sequence goes on along the minus strand of OY728141.1, from coordinate 470,011,551 downwards.
TATACTTCATTTTTCATGTTTGGAATCACCGATAAAAGTTTTGACGAGGAAAGGTGTTCCTTTCCAATGGAATGAGTAATGCCCGAAATCCTTTCAAGAGATTAAGGTTAGAATTAAATCATCACATATCCTTATGTTGCCAGAATCTAGACAGGGCTATGTATTATATTGTGATGCATTGAGATCTGGGTTGGGATGTGTTCTCATGAGGGGGGATCATGTTGTTTCTTATGGTTCACGATAGTTATAGTTTCATGAGAAGAAATACACAACAAAAGATTTGGAATTTACTACTATAGTCCATGCTTTGAAGACTCAACATTATTATATTTTTATTAAGAAATTTATGGTGTTTACGAATCATAAGAGTCTGAATCAAATTTTCTCACAAAGATATTTGAATCTAAGGTAAGGAATATGTATGTAATACCTTATAATTTTTAACTTTTACTTGATGTATACGTAGGGTAAAGAAAATTCAGCAGGTAATGTATTAATAAGGAAGTCATATAATTAGTTGGCTAAGGAGGCTTTGAATTAGTGGCAGATGATGTTGGATATAATAGACATGCATCTGGATTGTATTGACTAGGGTGATGTTGTAGTTTTCTTCCCAATTTCGTTTGTTCCTACTTTGGTCGAGCAAGTTATAAATCAGCAGATATCTAATCCTAAATGTGTTTCTATGAGGTCAAAACTCAATGGTGGGGAGACTATTAAGTGATGGAAGCTATATAGGAGTTTAGTTTTGAGGTTTAGAGATTGGATCATGGTGCCTTTGGGTTTTTAGGAACAAATTCTTAGTGCTTACCACCATTAAAAATGGGTTGTTCATACAGGAATTCAAAAGATGTATAGAGCAATGAAATCTTAGTTTTGGTGGGTTGACATGAAAAGGATAGTGGCAGAGTATGTTTTGAGATGCCTCATCCATTAGTAGGTCAAGGTGGAGCACCAACAACCAATGATCATATTGTAGTCGTTATCGATTATTGCATGGAAATATGAGTAAATGTCCATGAATTTTGTGACAAGTTTATCAATAATGGTTAGGAAACATGATTCTATATGGGTAGTCGTGGATTGGATCATGAATTCATCTCATTTTATCCCTATTCGTGAATCCAATATGGCGGAGGACTTGTAATATATATATATGAGAATTTTTAAAAAGTAATGTCATTCTTGTCTAAATTGTATTAGAAAAAGACCCCATATTTACATTTTGTTTTTAGAAATCCTTACAATAATCCCTTGTGACTCAATTGACTATAAAAATGACATATCATCCCCAAATAGATGGACAATCCGAAAGGATGATCCAAACATTGGAGGACATGCTTAGGGATTGTGTGATGTATTTTGGAAGCTTGTGGGAGTAGCACATATCATTAGTTGAGTTCTTCTACAACAACAATTATCAAGCCTCAATACATATGGATCCTTTTGAATCATTGTATGAGTATCCTTGTCATTCTCCACTTTTTTGGGTGGAAACAAGTGAGAATTACCTAGTTGGATACGTCCTTGTATAAGAGATAACAAAAATGATTCATTTGATTAGAAAGATAATGGAAATAGCTTAGAGTCATCAGAAATCATATGTGGATCATTGTCAGTGACTGTTTTCATTTAAGGTGAGTGGTCACGTGTTCTTGAGAATCTCTCTATGGATTGGGCATCATCATTTTGGTAAGAAGGTAAACTTATATCCTCAATACATAAGACCTTTTGAGATAATTGAACATATTGGTGAGGTGGAATATCAGTTGGCTTTACCACCGAGGTTCATTTCTACACGCAATGTGCTTTATGTATCTCAGTTAAAGAAGAATACACCTGATCCTAACCATGTGATTCGATGAGATCATGTCAACCTAGAGCCGGATTCTATGTTGGTTCATGTGATGGTACATATTGTGGATTGGAAAGGGAAAGTCTTTCATGGTAAAAGCATTAGTCTAGTTTAGGTTTTATGAAAACATGGTTAGATTTAGGAAGAAATGTGGGAGTGTGAAAAGAAAATTTTGGAATAGTGGCCCATACTCTTCTAGGACAACTTTGGTTTTCTAATTTCTAGGGATGGAAAGACCAATGGAAGGGATAATTTAGCACCATTGTTTTAGGTACTTGACCCTTTATTTATGTATTTTAAGTATATATAATGAACAGGTTGAGTTTCAGGAGGTTCGAAGGATCTTTGGCATGCCTAAGAGGTTTTCTTGGAGGAACATAGTTTGAGAATGGTTAGCAGAAACCATAAAAATATCTAGGAAACCATGAAAGGAAAGATAGTGGGTATTGGGCAGGCACACAGTTGGAAAACAGTTTATCCAAACTATGAGGATGCCTAGAATAAATCGTACACCTTAAAATAGCGGGGAACACATGACTGGTGCACAGTTTTCCAAACTATTCGAGCCAACCGTGTGATAGATTGGCTTGAGATAGTATCACCCACATGGTTGGCGTATGGTTTTCAAAACCGTGTGGCTTAACCATGCAATGTACAATTGGACCTATGAAATTAGTGGATCTAATTTGAATTAAATACTTTAAGCCTCATTTTCCCCCTAATTCTCTCATAACACGAACTCTTATTTATTATAAGGTGTGAGAGATTTTTTCCTTTGTCATGAGAGAAATATATAGGTGAATTAAAGTTCATTGGAGGTCCGGATTTATTGGTAAGTGCTTGTTATTGGCCATTCTTCTTAGATCTCTTATCTTTTTCTTTATCAGAACCTTAGACCTAATCTGCTGGGGATAGATCTATGTTATTTGATGTATTTTTATGAGATCTTGATGAATCCTTTTTGGATATAGGGAAGTAAAAGTGTTTTTTAATCAGATCAATATAATCAATGTGTTGTTCTTTGTTTTCATTAATGTTTATAAGGTAGGTGTCTTCTCTCTCGACTCCACTTGTTTAGAACTTTAAGTCCTAGTTTGAACTAAATGTTTTTCTTGAATTGATTGTGAAATTGATGTTTGATTCTTATTGGAATCTTCTTTAGTAATGGTTTGTGAAATTTTGGAAATTGTATGGTTTTGTGGAAAATCATCTTTGATTATAATTTTAAAATGGTGATTTTAAAATTATGGTTTTGATTTGATACATGAAAATGGTTGTTGAAATGTTTTAAAGAAATAAAGGTTTTATGAGAAATGTATTAGTATGGGTTTTGGAATACATGGTGGGAATGATTTATTCTCATTATATGTGACCCTATGGAAGGGGAATGTACAGTTAGAGAACCTAGTATTGGTTACCTTGTAACAACTTGGAAGATCAATGAGAGACCACTAATGAGTATGAAACTATCACATGGGTATGCATGTGTGGATGTATAGATACGTGGAATCATAAAATGGGTATGCTAAATGGAATTGAGAAAGGTTTCAAATTATAGTTTTATTTATTTCCATGGAAAACTATTTTGGATTGATATAAAATGTTTTTAAATATTTTTTAAACTATTTTATATAAATGTTCAAATATTTTTTCCCTAGTGGAATGAGTTGGGAAGTCATTGGGGAAAATCCTACTATGTTTAGACTCACCCCTTCCTTGGGAACTGTTGTGCGTTTCCAAATGTCATCTATCAAGACACAGGTAAAGAAAAATTATATTATTTATTTAGTGATTCTTCTTGATACCTCAAGTGTGGCTTGTCAATTTGGATCTTAGAGCAGGTTGGGAGTTGCTGGTTTGATGTCTTTGGTGTCTTTGGGTTTTTTTGTCTTTGGTTTTCCATTAGTTATGTCACTTGGTTTTTGCTTCTACTCTAATATGGTTGTAGTCTTGGTTATCTTTTGAGTTGTATTTTTGTACACATTCATTATATAGAGGTTTGTTTGGTTATTTTATTGTGTCTTGGATGTCTATCTTTCAAAGGGAAAATTTTCCCCCAAATGTTCTTGAGGACCTTGGAATTTATTTCCAGCCATTGGTGTCTTGGGGATGTCACCTAAGGTTAGTAACACCCTCCAACTATTCCCAATCCAATGGGTGAGGGGTAAGATTATAATTCCCTAACCCTAGAAGTCTAGATCTGATGCATTACTTTATTACATTGACATGATTACAAGGAATAAAATCCTGAAGGACCGATCGATTTATTAGTCTTGGAAGCCATATTACATACATTAACCTTACATTACAATTTAAAACATAAAATTTAACATAGAAAATCCTTTGAGAACATCATTATTATCCTAGATTAACCCTACATATTATTCATAATACACATCCTGACATCATAGGAAAATAAAACATAAGAAATGGGTGATCTCAGATGATCAGTAAGGGTAAGCGTAAAATGAAATCTATTATGAGTAAATAATCATAAACCTTAAGAAAAGATGTATTAAAAAATTCATGGAATTCTACTACTCTTAGAAGATTTCTTCCTGGTGTCTTCATGACATCCTCTACCCATTCTTCCATTCAGCATTGATGGGTCAAATGGAGGCCACCTCACACAGGTCTGAAACTCAATGTCGATGGGTCTTGTGTCGACGGGATTATGAAGGGAGGAGGTCTGATCCGGGATGACAGAGGTTCCATGATATTGGGCTTTAATGCTTTCTTTGGTACTAGTAACTCCCTGGGTGCCGAGACTGCTACTATGGCTTTGGGTCTTTCCTTGTGCAGGTGATTCAATCTTTTAATCACATAAGTGGAATCCAAATCGATGATTTTGGTCAACTTTCTCCAATAGAATGTTGATGTCCCCTGGAATCTGGTGTATTCTGTCCGGTACTACAAAAGCTTTATTAATCACAATGTTTGTGTCTTTCACACTTGGCATGAAGGGAACTTCGCAACGGATTCACTTGAAAGACAAGGCGAACCTGTAAAATTCTTGACTCTCTTCTCTATCTTGGGGTCTCTTCCTAATGAGTGCAAACCTTTTGTTAAAAATGACACGTTAGGTCTTCACTATTTTCACCCCCTGATGTTGCTTGGTCTTGTGTTGTACTCATTTCTATCTTCTATGAATAAAAGTTTACTGATTGGTGAGTTTGTCTCATGATACCTACCAATGAATTGAGGGGATATAGTGGGCCTCTACCATCACTTACTAAGTCCAATGCATTCCTCATATGAAAAGGGTGAAACATAACCAACATAAACATTCGTATTAAAACTAGAATATGAAATGTTAATACATGAACCATAAACCATGAATGGTATCGAAATAGAACATCCACAGCCAAACACATCATAAAACCTTTCAATAAAATTTTATAGATGTTATATTAAGAGACCAACCTCAATTAATCATAAAATACAACAAAGGATGTTGACATATATGAAAGTAGTCTAATAAAATCATTAAAAACTTCTTGAGATAAATACCCCTTTTTATATTGAAATTATTTTAAAATGGAAACATAATTTTAAAAGAAAATATTTTCAGTGAAACAAATCATGTAATATTGTAAATGAATCCTTTATCATTATCTATAAGTTAAAAAAAGAACATTTCTTCCATATTTTTTCAAAAAGGTCATACAACACCTCGTTTGGAAAATGACAAAAAGATTCCTTTCAAAACGTTTTATAAAAATTCAAACATGTGTAAAAATGAATTTAAAAAATTGTATAAAAATATTAAGAATATTTTGAAATATAATTTTAAGAAACATGGACATGTATGATAAATATATCCCAGTAAATACTTATGTATAAAAAATCTTGGATAATAATGAGATTGCGAAGTTAACCTTTACCTTAGGTCTGATTCCCTCTATACATGTCCGAAACTATTGTATAGTGAGTTTAAACATATTATTAACTTATACCATAATCATAATAATATTTATGATATCATATATGATTCATTTATGACTTTATTTCACTCTTTTATTAACAATTTCAAGTTAAAGCAATATTTCAGGTAACAACCGCTTTGTTTATCGTACGTGTTTTAACCTATTATTCTTGATCATATTACTTAGATAATGATTTGATTACTTATAGAATTTAAAGAATGATTTATATACCATATATATTTAGTATATAAATATATATAAAATATAGACATATGAAATGGAATACACCATTCATAGAGACGGTAATCCGTATGTGCACATGAACGTTGTTTCTATTTTCTCATCGTACTAAATAGAAGAAGGTAAATGAAATATATATGTATATATATATATATATATTATTACATTAGATTTATTATGTCCTATATTTAATATTTATTTATTATATACATTTTTATAATCATTCTTGAATGGTTAACATGGAAGATGAATCTCATCGCGTCGTGGAGATGGTAGGCTGTACGTATGTACGAGCGATGATATCATTCTCTTAATGGTAAAAGGGTAAGGAATTAAATGGTATATTAATTATACAGAATCAATATCATGTCATATTTATTATTTATATCTATTATATCCATCATTATAACCATTCAAATAAAGTGTTTATGAAAAACAGATTACACCACGGCATGGAGACGACAGGCCGTATGTACACACACATGGTGATTTCATTTTTCGTAGGATGAATAAATGGTAGAATATGGTTGTTACATAATAATAATAAAATTTAAGCATATAGTAGATATTTTATTTTTTAATTTAGGATGGAAATAACACTATAATAGTAAGTATAAGAATAAATAACCATGAAGGAGTTGGTAAATACAATTACCTCTTCTTTATAAAACCTCATTTGGATCTCCACTTAAGGACACTAGGGTTGGTCTTTTTGGAAAACCAAGAACTCCAGAACTTGGATAAGGACTTTGGGAGGATAAATGGGTAGGGTTTGGTTGATCTAGAAGGCTCAAATTGGCGCGAGAGAGTGAGGTAGGAGGTGCCTTTTTATAAGAGAGGGGAGGGGCACTCTAGGAATTCTTTAAAATATTAAATTAATATAAATTTATTTTCAATTTCAAATAGATATAAAGTGATATATTTAGAATATAAGATGAGGATGGGTCTAAATCCTCTCAACCAATAATTTTTAGACATGTTTAGGTCACAATATTAACCTTATCTTTTGTCTTTTACCCTTAGTTAAACCCTTTAACACTTATCATGACAACTTCACTTTTTTACTCTTTAGGGTTAATATAGTTACTATAAAATTCAAAACGAACCCCAAATAGATAATTGATAACATATTTAACCTTATTATAGTTATTTGGAAAAAATTTATATTTATTAATTTTATATCATTTAATAAAATATTATTTATTTTAAAGTATCATTTATGTCAATTTTGATAATATTCATTATTTGTATATTTAAAAATATCATAACATGATAACTTTAAACCAAAACTTATAATATATCACTAAAATGTATAATTTATCTATAAAATTATTTTAGGTCATTAATATGTCAAATTATATCTATTTTAATAATTTTAATATCATTTATTTGATATTTACATTAATTAAATAATTATTTCATCTTTATTATGAAAGCCTTTAATTAAATTATTTATTTAATAAAAATTTAAAATAAATTATCATGATGAATGTAAATTTAATAGATTTAAAATGTCTATTTATAGTCAATTTTTTCTTTTGTATAACCATGTATTACAAATATAATACTTATTAAGAACATGAGTATGACATTTTTAACTTTTCTTTAAATAAAATATAATACATGTCATATTCTTAACCAAGTGGCTTAAAAAGGTTATAATTTCTGCCTAAGGTCGATTATGGTCTAAAAAAACTTATCCAAATAAATTAAGACAAGTTTTCAGGTAATTTTATAATATTATAATATTATTTTTACCTTTAATTACCCGATTTACCCTTAACCGTGGTAAATAAAAATTTACCAAAGTTACTATTCATAAGTTCAAAAAATTAAGTTGATCCTATTAGATTCTAAATATCATACTAATTATAAATGTTTATGTCCCTTTTTCCAAATTCAAGTCATAGATTTTTCTAAATTTAGTTTAATGTTAATCCCGCAGACGTGGTGATAAACGGGTAAAAGAAAACGTTTAAACGTTCAATAAGTTTTTATATCCAATTTAAATATAAAAATGATATCAATGAACTAAATTTGATTAATATATGTATAATCTATCTATTGTGACTTTAAAAATAAATTTAAAATATAATAATTATTTAAATGAAAAATCAGTTTTTAACTACAATGCAGTATTTTTCACTGTTCATAAAAAATGAAACTTCTTAGAAAAATAACAAAAAATCAACCTAAGCTAATTTTTATATTCAGAATTCAAAGAAAAAGATTATTTTTTCATATAAAAATACTAAAAGTTTCAAAAATTATATTTAAAATGGGTTTGGAAATAAAAGGTAGTAAAATTACCATTTTTGAAAAATACTTCTTCTACGCAAAAAAATTAGATTTGTTCTTATATCATGTTTGGAAAGCACATAAGATGAATGTTAAAATTATATGGAATATATATAAATTTTATAATGTGGTTAATATTATTCATAGCCACTAATTTAATGGATATGTTTTATCTTTTAATTATATTTTAATAATATACTGTTGTTTGGTAAAACTCAGTCTTGCATATAATGCAAGCTATCGAAGAAATTTGATCTTGCATGTAATAAAAGCTAAGTTAGTGTTGAATGAATTAAAAGATATATAATATATTAAATTTATTTAAAAAGAAAAATATTGTAAATTCTTGGGGTTTTACATTCTTCACACCTTAATTAAATTGCGTCCTCACAATTTAAACTTGATCTCAGTAATCAAGAGTTTGATATTTGAAAATACTATTGTTGAAGAACACACATCATAAATAGGGTTGATAAAACATATTATTTATAAGTAGGAAAGGTAAATGTGATGGTCACCACAAAATTAGGCTTTTGAATAGGAGAACATTAATGGAAAGTATATATACATACGTGGAGAAAAGACGTAAATATTTATAGGGAGTGATTGAGGTCATCAATCACAAACAGGGGAACGATCAATGAAAAATTGAGGGACTCAAAGCCATAAATCTATGATGATTTAAAATACCATCAATTCAAAAAAATTAACATTTTTTTGTCTTTAGATCCCTTTCCAAGAGTTTAGTAATTCTTTCACTCTATAAGAATGTAAGAAAATATAATTAATTGATACGTTTCTATAAACACAATATTATCCTTTGGTTATGTCTTTAACTATTTCTACTTAATTTCTTAGCACAAGTTGCATCATAGGGTGAAGTAATATATTAACCTCTAAAACCTTTTCTGAAGATCAAATCAAACCATTTCATAAATGTTTAACTTTTCCAAAATGGGCTTATCATTAATCTTTTCGCAACATGAAGCATCTCTTATTTGTAACATTCCAAACATGTGAATACCTTCATCATGAATTCCCTTGAAACATGGTAATAATGTTAATTATAATAAAACTTTATTGAAAACTTGCATGATTCCTTATTACTTAAATAGAACATTGGTTATTGGATATACTTCTTAAATACAATAATCTTTTAAACTCCATCAATGATGGAATAAACCACTTTTCAACAAACCATTAATCAGTTCCAAGGTGGTAAATACTATCCAATTTATTTTATCCAAAGTAATCATCTATTTATTTATACCTCATTATCTCAGTATCAAGAACATATTAAGGGTTATCTTTCCCTCAACCATATGTTTTCCAAAAATTTTAACTTGTTACTGAATCACTTTTCTTGGTAGCATACAATATCAAATACTTATTGAAATAATACTATAGCACATTACTTATATATTCCATAATTAATATAATAAGTAAATCATTGATAAAATACTCAAATAACATAATTGTTGAATCCAAACATAAGCACATTAATAATTCCTCTTCAACTGTATCAATAATATAGGCTTGGCCTTGATCCCTTGACTTATTCTGAGGTATATTCCCTTGATTCTTGGGACATTCATTTGTGTAGTGTCCAATCTCCTTGTAGTTGAAGCATTGTACATTAGAAACGTTTTTATTATCCTTATAATACCAAGTGTGGTGACCTTTATCTCCACACTTATAGAAAACTCCCATTCCTTTTAAGCAAGTACCAGAGTGTTTCTTTCCACAATTATTACATGTGGGAAAATACTTATTTCCTTTCTTGCCTTTACCCATATATTTCCCATCTTCCCTTTTATTCTCATGCTTCCCTTAGAATCCATAATACTTAGAGTACTCTTTACCTATCCCTTTATACATTTTTGACCCACCATCCACTTATTTTACTTCTTTCCTTTGAGGCCATAGGACTTGTATAATTCTTTACCCATATTTTTATCACATGATACTATGTCCTCAAATGATAAGAATTCCTGAGAGACTATTTACCTTCGAAATATTAGCTTAATACCATGAAAGATATGATAATTCTTACCCTTTTCATCAAGTGCATCAGTAAGGTTCACATTCCTTTTACTAGGCAGCCTTTTAAATGATGATAGACACTAGGTTATATCATATCATAAAGTATAATCCTAAAACTAGAAAAATAATTAACATAAATTGAAAATTTTATATATATCTAAAATCATAATCATAGAAATGGTTTCTTTAGGGGATTATTTACTTTTAAATCCCTCATAATGGTATGTAAAGAAAATTTGAATTATCCTAAGCATATCCCCTAAGAGTGTCAAACTAGGTCCACAATAAGGCTCATTGTTATATACCAGGTTATGCCAAGTTAGGCCTAACACACCTTGTCATAGTTGTTACCCCTAGGGAAATCTATACTAGAACCATGTCCACTTATAGTATCCATAAAAGGATGTATTGATAGGAAGACCCACATAATCTCTACCTTACCAAAATTCTAGGATGTTATTCTATACTTATCCTCGAGTCAATATTAGGGTTATGTTCCCAAATCTATGTTTTCTAAATCCATTTTCCAAGGTTTTTGATAAAATTCATTTGATACCAACAACAATTACCTAACCCCAAAATCCTAGAGCTGATGCATTAATTTATTATATTAGTATGATTACAAGGAATAAAATCTCAAAGGACCAACCAATTTAACAGTATTAGAAGCCAGATTACATTAATTAACCTTTCATTGTAATTTAAAATATAAAATACAACATAGAAAATCCTTTGAGAACATTATTATTATTCTATATTAACACTGTATATTATTCATAATACACATCTTGGCATCTTGGTAAAATAAAACATAAGAAAGGGGTGAGATCAGATGCTCAGTAAGGGTAAGCGTACAATATAATCTATTATGAGTAAATAAGTATAAACCTTAAGGAAAGGTGTATAATTGAAACATAATACACTTAAACATAATGTTGAGAATAATATGTAAATAAAAAATCAAATAATTCCATAGAAAAATTCACATGGATATTCTATTAGTTGAATAGTCACATGTAATATCAATAACTAATCTCATAATAAGGGAATGCATAATGTTAGACATTATAAACATACCGTCAAGGGTTAGGCTAAGACACCATAAATAAATGGGTAAAAACCAAAAAAAGTTTTCCTTATGATAACTATCGATTTATCAAGGGGATATAGCAAGACCCTCCCATCACTTACTAAGTATAATGCATTCCTTATATTAAAAGGGTGAAATATAATCAATATGAACATTTGTATTAAAACTAGAATATAAAATGTTAATACATTAACTATAAACCATGAATGGTATCAAAATAGAACATCCATAGTCAAACACATCATAAACCATTTCAATAAAATTTGGTAGATGGAATCTTAAGATACCAACCTCAATTAAGTATAAAATCCAACAATGGATGTTGCCATAGATGAAAGTAGTCTAATAAAATCATTAAAAACTTATTGAGAGAAATACCCCGTTTTATATTGAAATTATTTTAAAAGGGGCATGTAATTTTAAAAGAAAACATTTTCAGTGAAAAGAATATTGTAATCTTGTAAAGTAAGATTTTATCATTCCATATAATTTAAAAAAAGAACATTCCTTCTATATTTTTTCAAAAAGGTCATAAAGTACCTCATTTGGAAAATGACAAAAAGATTCATTTCAAAACATTTCATAAAAAGTCAAACATGGGTAAAAATGACTTTAAAAATTGTATAAGAATATTAAGAATATTTTTAAATATATTTTTAAGAAACATAGAAATGTATGATAAATATTTACCAATAAATACTTAAGTATAAACAATCCTAGATAATAATGAGATTGCGAAGTTAACACTCACCTTAGGTCGGATTCCCTCTGTACGTGTATGAAACTTCTGTGTAGTGGTTTTAAACATATTATTAACTTATAAAAGAATAATGTTAATATTTATGATATCATATATGATTCATTTATGAATTTATATTATCCTTTTATTAACAATTCCAAGTTAAAGCAACATTTCGGGTAATAACCACTTTGTTTATCATACGTATTTTGACTTATTATTCTTGATCCTCTTACTTAGATCATGATTTAATTACTTATATAATGTAAAAAATGATTTATATATCATATATATTTAGTATATAAATATATATAAAATATAGATATATGAAATGTAATTCACTTTTCATGGAGATGGTAAGTTGTACGTACGTATGAACATGGTTTTCATTTTCTTATCATACTGAATGAAAGAAGGTAAATGAAATATATGTATATATATATATATATAATTTATTTAAAATTATTATATAATATATTTAATATTTATTCATTATATACATTTTTATAATCAATCTTAAATGGTTAATGTGGAAGATGAATCTCATCGCGTCGTGAAGACGGTAGGCCGTACGTACACACGAGCGATGATATCATTTCCTTAATAGTAAAATGGTAAGGAATTAGATGATATATTAATTATAAAGAATCAATATAATTTCATATTTATTATTTATATCTATTATATCCATCATTATACCCATAAAAATAAAGTTTTTATGAAAAATAGATTACACCACGACGTGGAGATGATATGCCATATGTACGCACGAGTGGTGATTTCATTTTTTGTAGGATGGATAAAAAGTAGAATATGGTTGTTACATGATCATAATAATAACTCATCATATAGGAGATACTGGAGTTATTACTTTATAATGGAAACAACATAAGAAGAGTAATTAAAAGAAGAAATAATCACGGAGTCGGTAAATACGATTACCTCTTCTTTAGTAAACCTCATTTGGATCTCCTCTTAGGGACACCAGGGTTGGTATTTTTGGAAGATCAGGAACTCAATAAATTGGATAAGTATTTTGGGAGGTGAAATGGTTAGGTTTTGGTCTATCTATAATGTTAAAATTGGTGTGAGGGAGTGAGGGAGGAGGTTCCTTTTTATAAGAGAGGGGAGGGGCACTATTGGAATCCTTTAAAATATTAAATTAATATAAATTTATTTTCAATTTAAAATAGCTAAAAAGTGGGTTATTTATAATATAAGATGATAATGGGTATAAATTCTCTCAACCAATTATATTTAGACATGTTTAGGTCACAATATTAACCTTATCTTTTGGTTTTAACCCTTAGTTAAACCCTTTAACTCTTACCGTGACAACTTGACTTTTTACTCTTTATGGTTAATATAGTTACTAGAAAATTTCAAACGAACCTTAAATGGATCATTGATGAAATATTTAACCTTATTATAGTTATTTGGACAAATTTAATATTTTTATGAATTTTATATTATTTAATAAAATATTATTTATTTTTAATTATCATTTATGTCAATTTTGATAGTATTTATTATTTTTCTTTTCAAAAACATTAGAACAAAATGATAACTTCTAAAAAACAATTATAATATATCACTAACATGTCTAAGTTATCTATAAAATTAATGTATGTCATTAATTATGTCAAATTATATTAATTTTAATTTTTTTAATATCATTTATTTGATATTTCTATTAATTAAATAATTATTGCATCATTATTATGAAAGCCTTTAATTAAATTATTTCTTCTCTAAAAATTAAAAATAAACTATCAAGATGAAGGTAAATTTATTAGATTTCAAATTACTATTTATAGTTGAATTTATCTTTTGTATAACAATGTATTAAAAATATAATACTTATTAAAAACACGAGTGACATTTTTAACTTCTCTTTAAATAAAATATAATAAATGTCATGTTCTAACCCAAATAACTTAAAAAGGTTATAATTTTGGATTAAGGTTAATTTTTTTTGAGACCCACTTATAAAATAAAATTAGGACAAGTTTTAGGGTAATTTTATAATATTATAATATTATTTTTACCTTTAATTACCTGATTTACCTTTAACCGTGGTAAATAAAAATTTACCAAAGTTACTATTCATAATATCCAAAAATTATGTTGATCATATGAGACTCTAAATATCATAATGATTACAACTGTGTATATCTATTTTTCCAAATTCAATTCACAGAAGCGTCTAAATTAAGTTTAACACCAATCCTTTAGATGTGGTGAGAAAGTGGGTAAAAAATGTTTAAAAGTTCAATAAGTTTTTATATCCAATTTCAATATAAAAATGATTTCAATGACCTAAATTTGATTAATAAATGTATAATTTATCTATTGTGACTTTAAAAATCAATTTAAAATATAATATTTATTTAAATGAAAAAATAGTTTTTGACTACAATGTAGCATTTTTTACTATTCATCAAAAAATGAAACTTCTCATAAAAATATCAAAAATTCACCATAAGATAATTCTATCAATAAGAATTCATAGAAGAAGATTATTTTGTAATATAAAACTTCTAAAATTATCAAAAATTATATTTAAAATGGGTTCTCCATTAAAAGGAGGTAAAATTACTATTTTTGAAAAATACTTCTTTTATGCAAAAAATTGGATTTGTTCTTATATCATGTCTAGAAAACACATAAGATGAATGTTAAAATTGTATAGAATATATATAAATTTAATAATGTGGTTAATATTATTTATAATTTCAAATTTTATGGCTAGGTTATATCTTATAATAATATTTTAATAACATACTGTTGCTTGGTAAAACTTAGTCTTGCATATAATGCAAGCTATCGAAGAAATTCGCTCTTACATGTAACACAAGCCAACTCAGTGTTGCATGCATTACAAGATATATAATATATTAAATTTATTTAATAAGAAAAATAATTAAAATTCTTGGGCTGTTACAGGGATGTTACAATGGCAGACTTCAAATGCCACGTACGATGACAAAGGACCAATTGCTAGTTATCGGTCATGACAAGAACAAGCTTCGAGGTAGACATGCGTCATCGACCTCATGTGAAATGAGCTGATTTTGTGCGAAGGTGTTTCATGATTTATGTAGGAACTTGTGCAATACGCAAGATGAAAGAAGGGAGTAGGGCACTGGTGAGACAAGGCGTGGTGTGCACATGCAAGGATGCCACAAGACACACAAGTGGATGCTCATAAAACCCTACCATTTTAATATTTAAATATTATGTTCAATAGATTATGTTATACACAACAAAGAATTGAAGTGAACAACACTTTATTAAAATAAAATTTAAACAATAATACATTATGAATACATAATGTGCAAAAAAATAAATTAAAAATCATTGATAATTGATATAAATAAGGTTAAGAATACATAAAGTTTAAGAGCCATTTTTCTATAAAAGTGATTTTTCTTAATAATTTTTATTTTAATTTAAAAGGTAATTCATGAATTTTAGAATTTTAATTTGATGAATTTAACTTCCTTTTTGAATTCAGTAGGTCAAAATTAGTATCAATAGTAGAAAAAAGGCCTATAGCGACTGCCAAAAGTTGTCTCTAAAAGCCTAAAGTGATCACTAAAATGCAGAAACTTTTGGCCCATCACTATTACCTATATCATCCGCCAATTGGTGGCCGCTATAGACCATGTCAGGGTAAACTTTAGCACCCACCATTTGGAGGTTTCTATAGTTGAAACCTATAGAAACTGCCAAATGGTGGCCATATAGGCTAACCCGGTCAGGCTTATAGCGGCCACCATATGGTAGTCCCTATAGGGTCCCCTAGGATAGCCTATAGCGACCACCATACGGTGGATGATATAACTTTTTTTTAAAAAAAAAATCATAAAAGAATTAAAAAAACCACCATATTTAAAAAATAAAATAAAGATTTCCAAAAATATATAAAACCACATACCCATAAATCTCTGCCTAATCATCTTCCAAAATCCGCACCCATCATTGAATAAAACAATATATGACAAAATTTTATAAAATAATTAGTGTAGTAAAAAATATCACAACAAACTAATAATTGAAATGAAATAAAATATTTCCATTAAAACTTAGTACAACCGACCGATGTTATTTGATTTTGAATATATATTAAAAAAATTTAATCATTTTTTAAAAATTTAAAACTGTTTATTCCGTCATTACAGGCAGACCACATGTCTGATTAATGTTTCATCAACTCGTACATGTTACAAATAATAATAATACGATTTTCTAGTGATTTAAAGTTATCCTGAGGTAGTTTTATATTGATATGACCGTTAAACGTGCGTTTTAATGTTTTATGACACTAAAAGTGAATTTTCAATCTTCTTGAGAAAATGCCACCTCAGATTGATGTTACGTTTACTCAACCATTTTACAATTCACTATATGGTTGTTTTCATATGATTTCATGACATTTAGAGGCTTTTCGTTTAGTTTTGAACCCTGAACGCACCTTTTTAAAGGGCGTTAAACCTTTAAAAATTGCATATTCGGTCATTTCAAGCAGAACACACATCCAATTGATATCCCATATGCTTGTACATGCCAAAAAAAATAACAATACAATTTTCCTATGATTTCAATTCATTCAAAAGTTTTTTTCTATAAATCTAACTGTTAAATACATGTTTTGCTGTTTTATGACACTAAAAGTGTGTTTTCCATCATCTCAGTAAAAAGACACCTTTGATTAATGTACCATTTACTCAACCATTTAAAAAATAATTCTATGGATGTTTTATTATGATTTCACAACATTTGAAGGCCGTTTGGTTGGTTTTGATCCCTGCATGTTTTTAAAGGGCGTCAAACCTTTAAAACCCACATATTTGGTCATTCCAAGAAAACCACATATCTGATTTACATGGAATCAACTCATACATGTTAAAAATAATAATAATTCATTTTTCCTATGATTTCAATTCATTTAGAGAATGTTGTCTATGGATCTGATAGTTAAACACACATTTTGGTGTTTTGTGACAGTAAAAGGGCGTTTTCGGTCCTCCCGGCCAAACACCATCTCAGATTGATGTACCTTCTACTTGAAAATTTAAAAATTCACTCTACGGTTGTTTTAGACTGATTTCATGGAATTACAGGGTTTTTTTGGTTGGTTTTGACACCTGAACACACCTTTTTAAAGGGATCCAAACCTTTAAAAACCGTATATTCAATTGTTTCAGCCATTCCACACATCCGATTAACATGATGTATTTTTATACACATAAAAACTAATAATAAGATGGTTATAAAATTATTTCAAATCATTCAAAGGTTTTTTTATATTGATCAAACCATTAAACACAAGTTTTGGTGTTTTATGACACTAAAAGTGCGTTTTCCATCATCCCAGAAAAACAACAACTTCGATTGAAGTGCCTTCTATTCAACCATTTCAAAATTTAATCTACAGTTGTTTTTGTTTGATTTAATAGTATTAAGAGGTTATTCAATTGGTTTTTATCCTGAGATGCATCTTTTTAAAGAGCGTTAAACCTTTAAAAATCACATATTTGGCCATTTTGGGAAGACAACACATCTACTTGATGTATCATCTACTTATACACATTAAAAATAATAATATGATAGTTTTTTATATGATTTAAATTCATTCCAGGGTCATTTTCTATGGACCCGACCATTAAACGTATGTTTTGGTGTTTTATGACACTAAAATTATGTTTTCGGTCCTCCTGAGAAAACGCCTCCTTAGATTGATGTTCCATCTAATCAGCAATTTAAAAATTTAATCTATGGTTATTTTTATCTGATTTCATGACATTCTGAGGTCATTCGGTTGGTTTTGATTCCCAAACACACATTTTTAAAGTGCGTTAAAGCATTAAAAACCGCATATTCAGTCATTCTAGGAAGACCACACGTATGATTGATGTGCCGTCAACTCATACACATAAAAAATAATAATAAGACATTTTTACTATGTTTTAAAGTCACCAAGAGTCCGTTTTCTATCAATATGACCATTAAATATATGTTTTGGTGTTTTATGGCACTAAAAGTGTGTTTTCCATCATCCCGAGAAAACATCACCTCTGATTGACATACCATTTTCTTGATCATTTAAAAATTCACTCAATAGTTGTTGTCATTTGATTTAATAGAATTCATAGGCCTTTCAGTTGGTTTTGACCCCCAGACACACCTTTTTAAAGGGCATCAAACCTTTAAAAACTGCATATTTGGTTGTTTCGGGAAGACCATGTGTCCGATTGACGTCCCGTCTACTCATACACATTAAAAATAATAATAATATGGGTTTCCTATGATTTTAAGACACTATGATATTGTTATATATATATATATATATATATATATATAATTGTTAAAATTATGTTTTGGTGCTTTATGACACTAAAAATGCATTTTCCATCATCCCGGGAAAACGACACCTAGATTAACATTTCGTCTGCTCAACTATTTAAAAATTAAATCTATAATTGTTTTTGTCTTATTTAACAACATTTGGATATATTTTTATTCATTTTGACTTCCAAATTCACCTTTTTAAAGGGCATCAAACTTTAAAAACCACATATTCAGTCGTTCTGAGTAGTCTGTATGTTTGATTTCCTACCCTATACTCATAGATGTCAAAAATAATAATAATATGGTTATCCTATGATTTCAAGTTATTTCTAGGTTGTTTTCTATAGATCTGACTCTTAAATTCACATTTTGGAATTTTATAACATTTAAAGTGTGTTTTCCATCATCCCAAACAAAGAGCACCTCCAATTGACATACTATTTATTCGATCATTTCAAAATTTAATCTAATGTTTATTTTATCTGATTTCATGGAATTCATTGGGTGTTCGGTTGGTTTTGATCCTCAGATACACCTTTTTAAAGGGTTTCAAACTTTTAAAAACCTCATATTCGGTCGTTTCAGGAATACCACACATCCAAATGTTATGTCGTCTCCTCATATAGATCAGAAATAATAATAAGATAGTTTTCCTATGATTTCATGTAATGTCTCAGATTTTTTCCATGTATTTTTAAAAAAATATTATATGGAATTATTACGAGACCCGGCACAGATAAGGAACATCATTCTGAGGCCCAGTGATCCTAGAATGGTAGTTCGAACTTTTTTTAAGATAAGTGAGTTGACACTTGTGCGCAGTTGTGGCAGTTTCCAAACAGATGCCCGAATTAAAAATCCAAGAGCACTGTTGCGTCTAGGAAGATGACTTTACCTAAGAACAGGTCTAACCTCGACCGATGCAGGTCGAGGGAAAAGTTAATTTTTGGACGTTTTCAGTAAAAAATAATAATAAAATAATATAAATGGCAAAGTTTATTTTTTTTATGGAAGCATTCACTGCAGCGCAACGACATGGAAATTTTTTAATATTTAATGTCATGTCATAATGACACAGAAACAGAAATGCTGACTCATTAATTCCACAACATGATGGAATTCCGAAACACATTCCCTCTTTTTAATGGGTTAATCGAACATTGCTCGTTGGCAGAAGCTGGAGAGAAACTCTAGAGAATCCTTGGTGATTTGGAGAGAACTCTCGGCAACGAATGATGATGAATCAAAGCTATGGATCACTACACCATTGAAGTTAAAGGATCTCAGTGACGATGATGGCACAACCCCCCCTTCGTCAGCAATCGAACCCTTCGTGACGTAGGGGTTGTTATTTCAAATCTCCTTTCCCCATTTTTGATTTTAAACGACGAACATGGATCAATCACGAACATGTTGATCCGCAGATTCGTATGTTTTTGCTGGAGGTATTTTTATGGGATGATTTCGGGGAATTAATCTATGTTTAATTGTTGTTTGTTTCTGCTCTGTTTAATCCTACCAATGGAAGCAGATCAACACCATGACGAACAACGGCGGAGGTTCGTTCCTCGATTTTCTGATTGGATTTCTCCCCCTTTCTTTTCCTCGTTTGTTTTTCACGTTCTTTGTGGGGCGACGAACAAAGGATTTTTGCATACTCGTATTGCAATGCAACGATCCCAAACTAGAGATCCAACATTGAAATGACCCTACGGAGGTGCGATGGTCATAGCGGACGATGAATCGGCTCGGATCGGAAAAGACCATTCTTTGAGCATTCTTCACGCGAGAGGATCGAAACACATTTTTTAAGTCGATCAGAGGCCTGAAAACAACGGAGAAGACCTCAGGACATTAGGGTGACCTGGATTCTGGAGTAATGTGGAGATCGAACAACCGGATCGACAATCAGGGGAGCACGGAGGCGCGGCGGCGGAAGTCCGCGATTCTGGAAATTTTGAGAATACAAGGCATGATACTTCCAAAGAACATGCCGTGTAGTACCGGCGGTGGCGGATAGGGTTTTGGGGGTTAGAGAGGAATCACACAGCATGTGACTCTGGTCACACGACATGTTGGACTTTCCCCGAAGCTTGACGTGTATTTTAGAAAGTACACAGACATGGGATGGACTACACGACTTCAGAACATGGCATGTACTCTCTACACAACATGACATAGGCGGCTACGTGGGACTCGACATGTATCCATGGGATGCACAGACACGGGATGAAGTACACGACATATACTCCATCACACGGCCAGGCGAGGCCAGTAACACGGGTCACCCTGTGTACTGATTACACAGGTTGAAGTACACGGGTTGAGGACTGTGTACGGGCACACGCCCAGCGTACATAGAGCCGACCCCAGTCACTCAGACACAGCATGTACACCGTACTACACACCGTGTACTCACTTTTCTACATGACCAGCCTTACGACACAGACTGTTGTACACGGGCTGTACCCGGGGTCAGACAACACAGCGTGTAACTTTCCTACACACCGTGTAATTTTTGGAAAATGGAATGGTCCTATTTTTCACTATATCTTGGAAATTTTTCGTTTGGGTTAGTGACCCTTCTTCTCATTCCCCTGAATGTCAGGCATCGTTTCGTTCTACATAAGTATGATCCCTTCAGCCGGACTTTCTATGATAGAGTCGGCATCCCTCCGAGAGGCCCGGAGCGAGATCCTCTATCCATTCCTGAACCTAGGTAGAGTCAGGCATCAACGTGACCAACTCTACCGGGCATTGATCATCTACCCAACTGGTGAATTCACCGAGCTAGTGAATCTGGATGAGTTGCGGTATCCGCCATGGCCCTGGCAGTGATCCTCATCTGTGTATCGTGATATTTCCCACTCAGGAGTGTGTCTCCCATAATGAGTGTATCTATCTACTGTGATCTTCCCACTCAGAAGTATGTCTCCCATAATGAGTGTAAATACCTCTCGTGACGTTTCCTGATGAACAGTACTTCTCGAACGGATGTCATCAGAGCTACTAGACTCGTGGAGTGTGTTCTCCCGGAATGAGTACTTCGTGGAAATCTTCGAAGTGACTCCCTAGCGGGGGTATGCGGTTGTGTGACTTGTTTCTAGACCACAGTTCTGTGTTCTGGGTATGTTTGGATTGTGATATTCTATTATATGTTAAGTAGACATATACTGTCTAGAGCTAACACTTCCTTTACTTTGTGTACTTTCTTTGTGTTTTTCGGGGTCCTCTACTGAGTATTGTTATACTCGCCCCTGCACGGGATTTTCCCGCACGTGTCATGTCTTGTGCAGACGAGCAGCCTTTTGACAGAGTCCAGGGCAGACCAAGACAGAACCGAGCTTTCTGAGTTCCCTACAGGCCGAGGCATTCCTTCAGCTACGAGCAGCAGTCCCAGTACCTCCTTGTGTTTACAGGTTGGACTTTGCAGTTTTCAGACTCCTTTTTTTGGTGAGCTTGTATTCTGGCCCAGTTTACTTTCAGTACTTTACTTTCCATCGTACTCTGTTGGTTGGGTTTAGTGGTATGCGTGCATTTTGTTCCTTAGTGGTTTCTACATTTCAGCATTTGTGGGCTTGGAGATGTGTGCATGTGTACAGGTTCTTAGGCAATGCCTCCCATGTTAGTAATATGCCTACTCGGTGCTAGTCACCAGCCCTTGGCCTATTGGGGGTGATCTTGGGGAGTCACGAAGTGGGCCCCACTAGGATGGGTCGTGACATTTCAATTCATTCCGAGGTCATTTCCTATTGATATGACTATTAAACACACGTTTTGGTGTTTTATGATACTAAAAATGCGTTTTCCATCATCCCAGGAAAACATAACTTTTTATTGACATACTGTATGGTCGACCATTTAAAAATTCACTCCATGGTTGTTTTTCATTTTATTTAATGATATTTAGAGGCTGTTTGGTTGGTTTTGACCCATATACACACCTTTTAAAAGAGAATCAAACCTTTAAAAACCACATATTTGATCGTTCTGAGAAGACCACATGTTCTATTGATGTGTCATATTCTAGTACACATCAATAAAAATAATAATACAGTTTTCCTATGATTTCAAGTCATTAAGAGGTTTTTTTCTATAAACGTGACCGTTAAACACATGTTTTGGTGTCTTATGAAACCAAAAAGTGTGTTTTTAAATCATCCTAGGTAGAAGAAACCTATGATTGATGTACCATCTACTCAACCATTTCAAAATTCACTCTATGGTTTTTTTACTTGTTTCATGGAATTTATAGGCCATTTAGTTGGTTTTGACCCCAAGATCCACCATTTTAAAGGGCGTTAAACCTTTAAAAACCACATGTTCAGTCGTTCTAGGGATAATACACATCCGATTGATGTTATATATGCTCTTACACATTATTAATAATAATAATATGGTTATCTTATTATTTTAAGTCATTCCTATGTTGTTTTATATCAATCTGACTATTAAACACATGTTTTGGTGTTTTATAACGCTAAAAGTTCATTTTGCATCATCCCGAGAAAATGAATCTTCTGATTAATGTACCATTTAATTGACCATTTCAAAATTAAATATATATTTTTTGATTTAATGGAATTCAGAGCTTGTTCAGTTGGTTTTGACCCCCAGTCACACCTTTTTAAAGGGCGTTAAACCTTTAAAAACAACATAGTCAGTCATTCTGGGTAGACCACACATTTTATTGAAATTTTTATTAATCATTATTATAAAAAATAATATAATATGGTTTTATTATGACTTCAATTCATTCAAAGGTCTTTTTATATAGATATGACTATTACACACATGTTTTAGTGTTTTATGACACTAAAAGTGTGTTTTCCATCATCCTGGGAAACTAACACCTATAATTAATGTAATATATAATCAAAAATTTCAAAATCCACTATATGGTTGTTTTTTTTATGATTTCATGGTACTAAGATGCTGGTCGGTTGGTTTTGACCCTCCATTCAAACCTTTTTAAATGGCGTCAAACCTTTAAAAACCGCATATTCGACTGTTCTGGGAAGACCGCACATCCGATTGACGTGTCACCTTCTCATACACATAAAAAATAATAATAATACGATTTTTACTATGATTTAATGTCATTATAATATTTTTTCTATATATTTTACAGTTAAACACACGTTTTGGTGTTTTATGACATTAAAAGTATGTTTTTTGTCATCCTGGGAAAATGACACCTCTGATTGACATACTATCAGTTCAAATATTTCAAAATTCACTATATGATTGTTTTAGTCTAATTTTAAGGAATTAAAAGGATGTTAAGTTGGTTTTGACCCATAGACACACCTTTTTAAAGGGCATCAAACCTTTAAAAACTGCATATTCAGTCATTCCAAGAAGACTGCACATCTGATTGATGTGACATCTAATCATAAACATCAATAATAATAATAATAATAATATGACCATCTTATAATTTCAAGTCATTATGAGGTTTTTTCTATCGATCTGACTGTTAAACGCTTGGTTTGGTGTTTTATGACACTAAAAGTGTGTTACCATCATATCAGAAAACAAAATTTCTAATTTACATACCATATTATCAATCATTTTAAAATTTACTCTATGGTTTTTGTTTTACTTAATGATATTCAGAGGCCGTTCGGTTGGGTTTGGCCCCCAAACACACCTTTTAAAGGGCATTAAACCTTTAAAAGCTACATATTCAGTTGTTTTGGGAAGACCACATGTCCGATTAAAATTTCTTCTACTCATACACTTAACAAAAAATAATAATACAATTTTCCAATTATTAAATGTCATTCATAGGTCTTTTTCTATAGATCTTTATGTTGAATGCATGTTTTGGTGTTTTATGACACTAAAAGTGTGTTTTCCATCATATCAAAAAAATGACACCTATAATTGACGTATCATCTACTTGACCATTTCAAATTTTACACTATGTTTTCTGTTTTCTTATTTCATGGCATTAGAAGGCCGTTTGGTTGGTTTTGAACCCCGGACGCACCTTTTTAAAGGGCATCAAACCTTTAAAAACTGTATATTCAGTCGTTTTAGAAATAATGCACGTTCAATTGATGTTTCTTCTACTCATACACATAACAAATAATAATAAGACGGTGTTCCAATGATATTATTTCATTATGAGGATGATTTCTATTGATATGATTGTTAAACACACATTTTAGTGTTTTATGATAGTAAAAGTGATTTTTCATCATCTCAAAAAAAATATAGACCCAATTGATGTATAGTCTATTAAATCATTTAAAAATTAATTCTTTGGTATTTTTCTTCTAATTTTATGGCACTCAGAGGTCGTTTAGTTGGTTTTGACCCTCAGAAATCCTTTTTAAAGGGAATCAAACCTTTAAAACTTGCATATTCGGTTGTTCTGGGTAGTCCGCATGTTCGATTGACATTTAACATGCTCATAAAAATTAAAAAATAATAATAATATAGTTTTACTATGATTTTAAGTCATTATGAGGTCATTTTCTATATATTTGACCATTAAATGCATGTTTTGGAGTTTTATGTCAACAAACGTGTGTTTCCCATAATCTCGGGAAAACACCACATCCGATTGATGTACCATTTACTCAACCATTCAAAATTCACTATATAGTTTTTTTATCTGATTTGATATCATTCAGATGTTGGTTGGTTGGTTTTGACCCCCAAACAAACCTTTTTAAAGGACATTAAACCTTTAAAAACCTCATATTTGTTCATTTTGGACATACTGCATGTCTGATTGATGCGTCGTTTACTTTTTTACATCAAAAATAATAATAAGATAGTTTTTATTTGATTTAAAGTCATTACATGGTTTTTTCTATATATTTGACCATTAAACATATGTTTTGGTGTTTTATGACACTACGTTTTCTGTCATCCAGAAAAAATGGTACCTCTGATTGAAATACTATCTACTAGATTATTTCAAAATTATATATATGTTTTTGTAATCTGATTCCACAATATTCAGTGGTTTTTTGGTTGGTTTTAACCCCTAGACACACCTTTTTAAAGGGCATCAAACCTTTAAAAACCATATATTGGGTTGTTCTGGGTGGACTGCACATCTGATTGGCACGCCATCTGTTTTTACACATTAAATAATAATAATATAGTTTAAATATAATTCCAAGTCATTATAGGATTTTTTTTCTATGGATATGAACCTTAAACATGCATTTTGGTGTTTTATGACACTAAAAGTGTATTTTCGGTCCTTCTAGGAAAACACCACCTCATATCAATGTAACATCTTCTAAAACATTTCATTATCAACTATATAGTTATTTTTGTTTGATTTCATAGCATTAAAATTCCATTCAGTTGGTTTTGACTCCCAAACACACCTTTTTAAAGGGCATCAAACCTTTAAAAACCACATATTCGGTCGTTTCGAGCATACCATGTAAGATATTAGGCTTTTTTATGAGGTAAAAATATTTTTAATTTTGGTTTAAATGATTTTTATAGAATAATGTGAATACCATTTGAGTTCATGTGGCTGTCAGGGGTGTCTGAGACTTTTTTGAAGCCCAGAACTGAGCTTTTTGAAAAAAATAAGATAGGCCACACGGTTAGTAGAAACCGTGTAGGATAGGCCGCATGGTCTGACTAACTATGTGAGACCTAGGAATAGGAAAAGAGGATCCCACACAGTTTTTCATATCATGTGGGAGGAGGTATTCACCCATGTAGGATCACTTATAGTTTTTTGTAGAGGTTTTTTCATGGTTTGTGCATGGTGAGTCAAACCATGTGCAATGACCATATGGGTGCCCCTTAGCACAATAAAGGGTGCACAATTGGCACACAGTTTGTCCAATCATGCGACCAAAATGTACATCTCTGAAAATTTTGGAAAAAATTCAATTTTTACCTTAAAAATCTTCAAAACCTAAATTTAATTTGTTCCTCTCCTGGCGGAAAACCTCTTGAACTTGGGAGATCTCATTTGAAGGAAAATTGATAGCCTTTGATCCCATTTCACCATTAAATATTAGAATCAATAGCCATTCATCTCCTTGGATCCACACTGTTAAGTATTTCAATCCTCCCAAGTCATTCTTCATCTTCCTTGGTATCAACTACATTATTTAGATGCAAGCTAATATGCCCAATTTTTTTGGATTTACATATGTTCTTAATTTTTCTTTTGATTTGGATCAAATAATAAGATAATACTAGATGATCACTCCACCATGGACCTAAGATAGGTGGTCTATAATTTTCCCTCTTCGTTTGATGCTTTATAGAGATAGTTTTCATTGTGCATCACACCGAACTTTCTAAAGTCACCCCTAAAATGAATTTAATGCTTTACTCTAATGAAACAAAACACCTTAGAGATTCCCTTTGGTTCCTTTGAGATTAGTTAGAGGTTGATGCCTCAAACTAGGCCACTGATGGAGTGTTCCTTTGCCTTTTTATAATGTTGAACCACCCAAGGGGTGCATTTTTATCCTTTCCTATTTAGAGGAATCCTTACTATAAATGAATTGGATTGATTTGATTAATTAAGAGATGGTAATTCCTCCTTCTCCATGTGTTGACATGCTACGCCTTGCTTTAATGGTTTATATGGATTTTTATATGAGTGGTTATACTCATGAAACTTTAATTATTGTGAATTAATGAATGAAATGACATGCAAATTGAAATAGAAGTGGATTCCTTGGTTAGTATACCATGTATCTTGATTCCATTTAGATTACACGGATGTTTCACCCATGGGTATTTTTTTTGGTAGAATATACCTTAGACCTGTATGCTCCTTGGATCTTGATTATGTAGGATTCCTCTAGCATTTCTACCCCTTAGATATAGCTTGATGAACTCGCATTGGACATGCTCTTTTGACATGATACTTGGACTCTGCCTGTGTCATTATCAAGTTTCCATTGAGATGCTCTTGGGATTCGATAAAGATGACTTGGTCTTCTATACCTTGGATCTAGTCTTGTGGGGTCTGGAATTTCTAATTATACAGCATAACCATGGTAAATGTGACATGATTAATTATATGGAATGACCTTGGTAAATGTTAAATGCTTGATTATATGACTCGTCCATGGTTGATATGAGATACAGGTTATATGGCGTGGCTGTGAGTGATATGATATATTGTGTATACAATATGGCCATGGTGTTTATTTCCTTTTGTTTTACTATTTCCTTGTTATAATAGCTTGATTTTTATTACAAGAAACCTTATATGGATGTAAAATACTACTTGTTTGGTTACCTTTTCCTTGGGTACTTTACTTTCAGTATTTCCATACCTATTATACCATGCACTCTGCTTTATCTTGTATTGAAAAATCAGAAATTGTTATAGACACTGTGGGTGGTGACCTACTGGGATTGTTGTTAGGACCAATAGGGGCCTATATACCCTGAGAGGGGGGGGGGGGAGGGGGTGAATCAGGGTATGAATATTATTTTTCAAAGTTCTTCCTACCCCACTGGATCTTGACCTCTTTATTACAAGGGTCACTTTGTTTTCACTTGTGTGTTTATTATGATCACTTATTTTCTTCTTTATCTGATGATGATGCTTTAAATGCAATACAGGTAAGTAAGCAGGTAGACACAAAGATTTCTACTTAGTTCACCCTCACTGGGCTACGTCCAAGGAGCATACGCCGAAAAGTTTTCGGTCGTACCAAATTCCAATATTCTTCACTAGATGTGGATACAAAGGTTCAGGAACAGTCACTCTGTCCCAGACTCACTGCCTTTACAAGGTTTAGGGTCAGCTCACTGCTTTCCCAAGGGTCACTCCCTGTTTCTCTCTCTCTGGCTCACTACCGGTGGAGAGGATCACCTTCTTCCTCTTCCTTTGCTCACCGCTCTAGAAAGGATCCACTCACAGTTTATAGACCTATAGGTCTTTTCATCATCACAAATGAATACATCCTCTATTGTATGTAGATTCTCTGTTGAAGTCCAACTTTCACCTGTAGATGAATCACACTTTGCACCTAATGTACCAGGCAACTGCAATTTTTACGCACATCCCTTACTACACCTTGCGCGTAATTCCCTTGACTTGCGTGAAATACAATTTCCGCACAACACCTCTCTTACACACAGCCTGTAAACTGCCTTGCGTGCAATTCTCTACTTTTGCACGAAATCCACTTTTCACACAATACCACTTTACGCGCAAACTTAAAGTTTACACGCAACTCCCTTGAGAACTTCAATTTTGTGCACCAGATCTCAGGTATTTTATATGTCTTGAAGTATACTGAATGGAGGGGGGTCACTTCATATTTATAGGCAAAATCGACCTCGTGTGAAAAACCCTTCTTCCACATGCAATCCTCTTCAAGCGCGAAAAACACATCTTCCACGCCACATCGTATTTCGTGGCTCGCTCCAATTTTTCGTGCACCTCATGCCTTTGCCAATTTTTTATCTTCTGATCTCGAAACACCTCTTGCGCGAAAACTTCATCTCTCTATTATGCCCATCCCGCACATATTTCGTGCACCACGTAATTATTTCATGCATCCTACTAATTTTTCGCGTGACACTTAATTTTTCGTGCATCAATCCAATTTTGCGTGCACCTCCCTTTTCCAAAAACACATCTTTCCATTTTCTGATTTTCAGCCCCAAAAATTTGGCAAACACTGGAAAATAGTGCGACCTTGTATCTGCTCTTTTGTACTGCCTCCAGATCATCCATTCCTTTTTTGAGGTTCTTCAATAAATTATGGATTTTTGAAAGCATCCCTTGAACCTGAAAAATCACCATGTAAACCCCCTTTGTTAACACACTCATACACCATGGTCTGCTTTGTCAACAAACACAACATAGATGTCCACTTTATCAACAAACATAATCAACTCAAAAATACTTCAATGATATCTTGAGGGATTTTTTCCCAACAATTGTATCTCACACCCTTTTCTGGATACCATTGGGTACCAAAAAATACTATATGGATATCGATAGGGATCAAGGGAAGCGCCCATAGTTTGATTCTAGACATTGTGCCATGCTTAAAAGCAAGGGAGCATGAGATCATGTTGAGGCTTGTGATACTATTTAGAGATTATAATTTTTTGTACTTTTTAGTATTTTATTACATGTATTATAATTATGATCATGTACCTATTTTTGATACTTATTAGACACATTAAATGACATTTTTTTTGTATATGATATTACATCTGTCTTTGTTTATATATATATATTATTATCTTGGTCTTTATCTTCTATCTGAATGATTTACTGCTTCTGCTATCGATCTGTATGACTAGTACCGCTGTGTTATATTCTTATAAGAGGGAATAATATCCCCAAAAACACAATCTATTCCCTCACTTATAGTCATCAACTTCTAGAATTTGGGAATATGCACTTGAGGCCATGTGGCCAACCGGACTCAGGGCACTGTTTAGTGGCATCTGAGTTCGGGATGTTACAAAGTGGTATTAGAGGATTTCTTTTCCGATTTACTATTTTGAGATAATATAAAGGGTTTTGGGAAGGAAATTGGAATTTGGTAATGAGTTTTTCCTAAGAGTAGCTAACCCATGTATAGAGAAATTCCAAACGGCCTTGAATGTAAATTGCTATTTTCTGTATTTTGACTATTATAGTTGATTTGATTCCACCATTTGGTAACGATCATGAATTGTGATTTTATCATTGATACGATTGAGGGTTCTATTTTTTATGAAACCTAATGAGATGAGGGTATTCCATCTCATGCATCATTTTAGTAACTTTATAGGAATCACATTCCATGCATTGTGCCATGACATATAGGGTGCATTTCTAGATTTCATGATGTTGTGATATGTGAATTGTGTGACATACCTACTATTGTGATAGATATTATGTGTTTTGGAATTGGGAAACATGTTTGGTATTTAGAGTGACTTATGTAACCTAAATAGTGTTTTCTTGATTGGTCTATAACAAAAACCATAAGTATCCAATTGTGGCCCATTGATTTATGGACTATGAGTCGCATATACTGGAATGTGTTACGGTGTGGATTAGGTAGATGCCATATTTTGGTTCATGAGGAGTATGATATCTTATGGATTAGAAGTGGTGAACCATTTGGTTTAACCATTTAAAATGAAATGTAAAATGAATATTAAAATTAAATAGAAATTGAACTTGTGAATTAGAGAACTTGACATAGACCAGGATTTTGTGTGGACAGTAGGCAGTGTGTCTAGTGACTCTTATGGCCATTTATTTTTACCAGTCCAGAATTTAAGAGAAGGCTATGTGGTAAAAACTATTTATAGGATGTTTTTGACCCATCCTATGCTTTTATCTATGAAATTTGAGATTGAATATTTCTGAGGCATGTGTTTGGAATTGTAGAGACATGCCACCATGATGAACTCCAGTCGTATGCTAGGATGGTGGAGATGAACATGTTATGGAGGTAGTGGGCCATGGGATACTAGTGGATCCTCCTATAGTTCCAGCTTAGGCACCAATAGTTATTCTAGACAGAGGCATTGAGGCAAAGTTCTGTGAGAGTTTTACACACTTTATGAAGACTTTTCAAGGAGCACCATAGCTTGCCTCATCTATGGAAGAGTTGATGTGGGTGTTCTAGATATATCACCCTCCCAAGTTTTTGGAGGATGGATGTCAATAGGCTACTGAGATGTGTCTTGAGACTACATTTCCAATATTCAAGAATTTGGAGACACATCTGAAGAGGAGAGTGAATTTCACGACTTATATGCTTTGAGGAGTACCAAAGCACAGGTGGGATGTTTTGAACCAAGATGATGTACTGCATTATATGGTTTGGATGGATTTACAATTCATATTATATGATTACATTTTCCCCAAGACTCTGAGAATAGGACAGACTAGTGGGTTCATGCATCTGGAGAAGGGCACAATGATGGTTATGGAATATTTGGCATGATTTACATAGGTTCAACATTTTGTGTCAAAATACATTGATAATGATCTATTGATGATGAGACACTTCAAGTAAGGTCTTAGACATGCTGTTCAATCATAGATTAACATGTTTCAATTGATTACTTTTACCGAGATAGTAAACCAGGAGCTAATTACAGAGTGGAACCTGAGGTAAGATAGGGGAACTGAGCTGAGTAGTGTAGTCTCTCAACCTAGTGGTTCAACATCTTTAGGTAGGAAGTTCCATTTTGTAGCTTCCCATGAGATGAGTACCAACCAGGATGTGAGTACTGGTAGGTTAGTTTTCTTTCATCTGTCTGGAAGATTTAGAAACATGAGAAATTAGTGAGATTGCAACCAAGTCAAGTGTCGATCATGTTATAGGATAGGCCATGTGAAATGTTTCTATAGGAACTTCCCTCAAGAAGTGAGTGGTAGGGGTTATCTCTGACACCAAGTTTAGGAGTGAGTTTCATATCTCTATGTTATCCTAGAAGAAGGAGTAGTACCGGTTGATCAGGCCAAGGTGGTGGTGGTCATGGATGAGGAATCCAGACACTAATTTCATCTAGATAGTATAGTGGTATTTATCCAGGTAGTGAGGTTATGTAATAGGGTTTTCGTTCAGACCAGATTTATTATATACAACCTACACATGAGGATAAGAGCACCATACCATCTATGATGAGTGGTACAGTTTTAGTAACCTCTACGCTTGTATTTTCTCTTTTTGATATAGGTGTATCACATTGTTTCATATCTATACCTGTGGTGGAAAACTATGGGCTTATGATTAAGTTTTATGTGGGCATTATGATTCTAGAAAACCTATTGTGGATAATAATGGAGGATTTACATTAGTTCATTGAGTCCCCCCTTGAGATTGGTGGGAGTCACTTCATATGAAATCTTTTTTTCCTTTAGATGACTGAGTTTGACTTCATACTCAAAATAGACTAGCTAGTGGCTTACAGAGCCTATATTTATCACCAAAGGGTGACCTTCATGTCACTAAAGGGAGGATTATATATTCACAGGGGTGAATGGGATGTCTAGGATAGACAAGCCGGACCACAACATCTTGGGATGGGCGGGATGATAACCCAAATTGTGAGTTTTTATTTGGATGACTAGGGAGAATGTTAGAAAAATTTTCATATAGTGGTTGTTCATTTTAATGATGTTTTCCTAGAAGAATTTTTTTGGTTTACCTCTTGAGAGAGAGGTTGTTTTCTCCATCGATCTAATGTTAGGAGCCACACCGGTATCCATTCCTCCTTAAAGGATGGCTATGATAGAGTTTTCAGAGCTCAAGAGGCATCTAGAGGATTTAGAGGCAAAGGGGTTTATACAACCCAGTACTTATCCATGGGGTTCATAGGTTATTTTTTAAAAAAGGTGGATGATACCCTTAGGCCATGTAAAGATTATTATAAATTGAACCATTTGATGGTTAAGAACAAGTATTCCTTTCCAAAGATAGATAACCTTTTTGATCAGCTCTGAGAAGATCGAGTGTTATCAAAAATTAATTTGAAATATAGATACCATAAGTTGTGTGTTTAGCCTACAAACATAGATCATATAACTTTTTGTAGTAGGTATGGTCTATACAAGTATCTGGTTATACCATTCGGTCTCAAAAATGCACCAACAGTTTTCATGTCGTTGATGAACTGATTTTTCCATCCTTATCTAGATTCATTGGTGGTTGTTTTTGTGGATGATATCTTAGTGTATTCTCACAATCAAAATGACCATTACAAACATATTGAGATAATTTTGGATACATTGAGTGAAAATTATTTATATGCTAAGATCATATATTTTCACTTCTAGATGGATAAGATTCACTTCTTGGGTCATATTATCCCAGAGACTGGAGTATTAGTTAACCTAGAGAAGGTGAGAGTTGTAGTATCCTAGGAGTATCCTAATAATTTATTTGAAATATAAAGTTTATTGGGGTGAGATGGATATTATAGGCATTTCATACAGGAATTATCATGCTTAGCAGCACTACTTATGGGCTTGACTAAGAAGGGTGTGTAGTTTTTATGGATAGGTACATGTGGGATAACCTTTCAGGTGCTTAAAGGGAGATTGTCTTCAACACTAGTCCTGATTCTTCCAGAGTAGGGCATAAGATACACTATTTCTTATAACGCATCATGCATTGAACTTAGAGAAGTGATAATGTTGGGGGATAAAATTGTGGCATATAGATCTTGGTAGCTAAGGATACATGAGAGGAATTAACTAACACCTGATCTCAAGTTAGCTTTAGTTGTTCATGATTTGCACCATTGGAGACATTACTTACTGAGAGAATGTTTGGTGGTGTACATGTGAATATGAAAAATGAATTGTTTTTGGAACATTGTTTCTATAAATTTTTTTGGTGGGATTATTTATGGATTAGTGGACTATTCTAGACCCCTTGATTGGTGTATTTTTTTTAATATTTATTGGTGAGTAAAAATTATTTAGTTATGTTTTTATTATATGTACATGCGAACATGCACAAGCCTAAGTGTGGGGGAGTTGATATTACATATTAATTACTGATTTTACAATACTCCCATCATATAATTTTTACTTAAAAATTATTAATTTCTAATAAATATTAATGTTTTGATCATAAACACATAAGAAGAGCATTGTTCAAGTTCATTTAATTAAACTTTAGTTTAATATTTTGATCATATATTTCAACATATTAATCAAAATTATGTGATTTCTATTTTTTAGTGTTCCTGATGAAAATTACAACATATAATTATAAGGTATGTTTATCCAATTAGGCCAATTGAAGGGTCATATGGACCACATAAGAATGCCCAACAAATCTATTGAGGAAACAAGGATAGCCATGATGATAGAATTTATAGGATAAATACAAAAGTCCAAATTATTTTATTCTCCACAAAAATTTGAGGGATAATACAATTCATCTTGGATAAAATTTTCAAGGCCCAACTCCACCAAAAAGTGTCCCAAATGATTATTTGAAGTCCATCCTTTCTGTCTGGGAATTAAAGTCAGCACACAATCCTTGTCTTTTCTCTTGATATATACATCAAATTGAGATGATATTTTTTATTGTGAAATAAAAGATATATGTGTCTGATTTTTTATAAAAAATGGTTCATATTTTAAGACATATTTCTATTCAAAAACCTATTCACATTTTGGCATTTGAAAAAGTGTTGATAAAAATGGACAGATGCACATTGTTTAGTAAAATAGCCATAAATTTGGTTAAAAAAGTCCAATGGATGAAAAATTTAGAGGGTTAAATTTAAAAAAATATATATAAAACATTTAAGAATATTATTTATCCATATTCTACTATTTTAATTATCAAATTGTCAATCAAACTTGAGGGGAAGATTTGGAATGCAAACAGATCACCACCTTGGGCTATAAATACATCCCCTTTTTCTCCTTGCAAGGGGATGGAATTTTAGAGAAAAGGAGGATAGGTTGGAATAAACAAGGCTCTTACAAAGGCTTTATAGGATATTCTATACTCAATTATCTACTTTAGATACCATTCCTCCATTATTTTTTAATTTACCTTTACATTCTTCTTTGTTTGTAATCTCGTATGTGTTTGTGTTGTAATTCTGTTTTAATGAATGTTTATTTCTCATTATCTCTTATTATCATCCACCATATTTTTTTAATATTAATGTTCTTATTTTTTTTAAATCAAGTTGAAAATAAATCCCTTATTTTTCTTTGTCATTCAATCTAAAGAACGTTTTTAAATTCTCTTCAGGTTTTGTGTGTGTGTTCGGCGCACTACTCTTATCTTGTCCCATTCTTTTTCTTATAATTTTAAATCATCACCATAAAAATTCCAACTAGATTATTAAAAAACCAAATGTATGATTAAATATACCATTTAGGGGAGTCATAATTTGGGGATATTAATTGATTGTGATCTTTTTATCGATGAATATTCTTTAGGTTAACATTGTGTATGTTAAACTTAAAATGTCAACAATTAATGAAATGTTTTGTTTAATGTGTGGATTATATGGATTATTGGAAATATAAAATACCCTAATATAAACAAGATTTTATTGACATTATAACCCTAATTTAAGTTAATTCTTGGATTAAAGCCTCAACACGTGGGAATTCTGATCAAAATCATCTTGTGAAGTGGGTGTTAATTTAATGCAATATAAAGAAAATCTCAAGGATATAATATGTTTAAATCTCTAAAAATAAACTCACCCCAATATTTATACATTTTTTAAATAAAAAACCATCCATCAATTAATTTAATTACACTCTACAAACAACCCCCCACTCAAAATAAACATTTATAAAAAACAATCGACTATAAAAAAGTACCATCACTGAGGATTCGACCTGAGGGATACTATACACATTAACAGAGTACCAGACCTTTTAACGGTTGATAGGAAAAAATTTTATAGGGATTTGATGGTGTGGGAAGGTTGCCAAAAGCCTTTTTAACCTCTCCTAGTAGTCATGGAGTGATTCATTGGTGCTGCAAGTGGCGGTGCTCTTGTTGACAAAACTCTTACAACTGCACGAGATCTCACAAGAAACATGGATGCAAACATACATAAATTACATACTCGAGCACATGATCAAGTAAAAAAAGTCCAATAGAATAAATCCATAGATCCCAACAAGATTACTGAGTGGATGAGTGAACTTACAATTCTTGTGAGACAACTAGCTGTGGCCACCAAAGCCCTAACCTCATCATCTGCACAATCTATGTTATATAGACCTATCAAAAACTATGGAATCTGAAGATCACCGTATCTCCAATAGAAACATGTACATAGAATCAAGATTAACCATATGATCTTTATAGTCCAATGGATCTCAATTTAGCATATTCTTAGAGGAACACCAACCCTCAATAATCAGGTTAGTTCATTAGAAACTTCACCAACCCCACTCTAATCCCTTATCTTATACCTTTAACCCAAGATTGAGGTATGTTAATCCCATTTCTAATCCCCCTTAGTTTCCTCCTAAAAATCCAAACCAATTCCAATATGGTCAAGGTGTTGGTAAATTCCAACAACCTTATCCTTTTGTTCATAAACCTCAAAGGATCAATCCTCCTCTTTATCCTTGCGGATTCCACTTTCTTAACGAGTCTTCCAAATTCCCAACCCAATAAAATAACTTTCCAAAAAACCAAAATCAAGTTAATACCAATGTGGTACATGCCTCTTCTTCCAAGAAACCATGGGAAATCACCGTGGAATATCTTTCCTTCTTCACCCGTTATACCCTTAAAAACATTGAAACCCAAATTGGTCAACTTGCATCCAACCTCATCCAACAACAATAAACCAATTCTTCCCAACTCCCATCTCAACCATTGCCTAACCCCAAGGGTAATGTAATTTAAATTTAACTTTGATCGAGAAGAAAAATTTATATACCTCATGATGGATCCTCAAACGAACCTTTTAATTTTGATCTTGAAAATGAAAAGTACAAAAATTCAAAAAAATAACTTGAAGCCACTCCCTAACCTTCTTCTATTCTCCTAAGAAACCCAATTCCTTTTCCTCAATCCGTATCTAAGACAATTAAGTCCATTGAACCCGATACTAAAATACTTGAAATGTTTAGACGTGTTGAAGTCAACATTCCCCTCTTAGATGCAATAAATTTTTTTCCTAAGTATGCCATGTTTCTTAAGGAATTGTGCACCCATAAGAGGAAACATAGCATGATTGAAATGTTTAAACCCAAGAATCTATTCCCATGAAGTGAAAAAATCCAAATTCCTTTACGGTTCCATGCCAAATAGGGAGTTCCAACTTTGATAATGCACTCATATAGACCTAAGAGCCTCAATAAATATCAACCCCAAATCCATATTCTCTAACCTTGGTCTAGGTACCTTACATCCAATGAGTGTTTTAATCTAATTATCCAATCAAATAATAACCAGTCCTCAGGGAATAATTAGGGATGTCCTTATCCGAGTTAATGATATTATCTTCCCAACCGATTTCTATGTCCTTGACATGGATGGTGAGACAAACTCTTCTTGACCCCCCTAATTTCAGGAATACCATTACCCAGCAATGAATCCATTTGAAGTGTGTCTGATTATTTCCCATTGACCATTCAAAGGTCTATTAATTTTCTAATGTGTATAGCGGAACTTGGGTTGAATCCTCGGTAATGATACTTTTTATAGTCGATTGCTTTTTATTAATTCGTATTTTGTGTGTGTGTGTGTGTGGGGGGGGGGGGAAGTGTCTGTAGAGATTAATTAAATTGATTGATGGATGATTTTTGATTTAATAAATTATATAAATATTGAGGTAAATTCATTATTTGGGATTTAATTTTATGATATCCTTGAGATTTTCTTTATATTTCATTGAATTAACACCCACTTCACAAGATGATTTTTATTGGAATTCCCAAGTGTTGAGGCTTTAATCCAATACTTAACTTAACTTAGGGTTATAATATCAATTAAATCTTGTTTATGACAGTGTATTTTATGTTTATAATAATCCATGGAATCCACACATTAACCAAAACATGTCATTAATCCATGACATTTTAAGTTTAACATACACAATGTTAACCTAAAGAATATTCAATGAGAAAAAGCTCTCAATAACTTAACATCCCCAAATTATGACTCAAAACAATGGTATATTATCCATCCATTTGGTTGTTTGATAATTTGGTCATAATTTTTTTGGTGATTAGTTTAAAAGAGAATAAAAATAATGGTACACGATAAGATTAGTGTGCCGAACACACAAACGAAACCTAAAGGAAATTTAAAAATGGAATTTTGATTGAATGAGAAAGAAAAAGAAGGGAGTGATTTTAAACATGATTTAAAATTTTTAAAAAAAATTAATATTAAAAAATAGAGGGTGGATTATAATAAGAGATAATGATAAATAAACATGCATTAAAATATAATTACATCACAAACACTTATGATATTACAAAAGAAGAAGAATGAAAAAGCAAATAAAAAGAAACATGGAGGAATGGTATATCAAGTAGAAACTTGAGTATGGAATATCCTGCCAAGCCTTTGGTAGATCCTTGTTCATTCCAACCTATCCCCCTTTTCTCTAAAATTCCAACCCCTTTCAAGGAGAAGAATGAGATGTATTTATAGTCCAAGGTGGTGGGCTCTTTGTATTCCAAATCTTCCCCTAAATTTGGATAATTTTTTTGATAATTTAGATATAATAATCTAGATAAATCATATTTTTAAAAGTTATATATATATATATATATATATGTTGACATTAAACCCTCTAAATTAGGC
This sequence comes from Viscum album, assembly GCA_963277665.1. NCBI lineage: Eukaryota > Viridiplantae > Streptophyta > Magnoliopsida > Santalales > Viscaceae > Viscum > Viscum album. The sequence continues at coordinate 469,972,757 of OY728141.1, read as the reverse complement.
ATCCATTGGACTTTTTTAGCCAAATTTATGGCTGGTTTACTAAACAATGTGCATCTGTCCATTTTTATCAACACTTTTTCAAAGGACAAAACGTGAATGGGTTTTTGAGTAGTAATATGACTTAAAATTCAAGAAATTTATTATAAATAGTCTTACTCCTATATCTTTTATTTCACAATGAAAAATATCAGCTTTATTTGATGTCTATATCAGGAGAAAAGTCAAGTATTGTGTGATGATTTTAATTCCTTGACAGAATGGTGGGATTGATTTTAAAGAATAATTTTGGATCCTTTTTGGTGGATTTTGGCCTTGGAATTTTTATCCAAGATGAATTGTATTGTACCATGAATTTTTGTGGAGAATAAAATAATTTGGACTTCTATATTGAGGTAAGAAATTCTATCTTCATGGTTAGTTTAGTTTTCTTAATATATTTGTTGGGTCTTATTGTGTTTTCCATATGACCCTTCAATTGGATGAATTGAAAAAATATACCTTCTAATGATATGTTGAAATTTTCATAAGTAACACTAAAAAATAATAATCATATAATTTGGATTAATATTTTTAATTATGTGATAAAAACATTAAACTTTAAGTTAATTAAATGATCTCGAAAAATGCTATGCTTATGTGTTTATGATCAAAACATGCATATTGCCTAGAAATTAATCATTTTAAGTGATAATTATATGATGGGAGTAATTTAAAATCATGAATTAATATGTAATATCAACATAGACCACAAAACATCAAGTATATATTTACACAACATGATTTGAACATGAGGCATTGAAGGTGGGTTGAGTACATTCAATATTTTTTACTTTGAGATAGACTGTGTGCCTGGTAATGGAAATGTAGTGGCTAATGCACTTAACAAGAGGACAAAGATATATGAAGTTTATGATACTAGTAGTGAGTGAAAACTTATATATTTTTCTATAAGATTTACTTGGAGCTTCATGACAGTCAAATACATACTTTTATTTATCCTTAGTTGTGAACTCTACTCTTCTAGATAGAGTGAGGATGAGGAAGGTATCAAATTCTAATGGCCTAGTTCGACATAAGAGTGTGGTAGGTGAGTACCCACCTCCTAGTTGGAATATGGGTAAGGATGAGATAATATGTATCCATGGTCACATTTAGGTTCTAGTGGACATACATGAGGAGATTATGTGATAATTCCATGCCTCAGTTTGGGCAGTGCATCCCAGTGTTACCAAGATGCATCATGATTTACATCGCAGATATTGGTGGCTGGGGATGAAATGTGAGGTAGCTAATTTTGTTATGAGGTGTTCCACCTATCAAAAGGTGAAGGTAGAACATCAGAGATCAGTTATACTTTTACAGTAGTTACCTATTCCTGAGTGGAAATGGGATGATTTCATGATGGATTTAATGAACGATTTTATGAGTTCACCTCGAGGTAGCAATGATATTTGGGTTGTTGTTGATAGGATCATGAATGTTTCTCATTTTTTCTGATCAGGGATACCTTCAACATAGATGATCTTGGGAGGTTGTATATCTGTGAGATAATACAACTTCATGGGGTTCCTTGCACTATAATTTCGGATAGGTATGCCCAGTTTATGTCTCATTTCTGGAAGAGTTGGAAAAGGGTGTTGGATACACAAGTTATTCTGAGCACAAAATACCACCCTTAAACTGATATCCAATTAGAGTGTATGATATAGGTTTTTGAGGACATGTTGTGAGCATGCGTCCAAGATTTTAGGGGGTCTTGGGAGAGGCATTGTAACACCCGAGATTTTTATGAGTAATATTTTGTTTTATATCATCAAAGGAATCTTTCACTACACACTATCTTGACTTACTTTACACGCAATCGCGACCTTCCTCGATAGCTTGCGTTGTACGCAATAACGAGTTTCACTAAACAACGATATGCTATTAAAATATTATTAAAACTAGCCGTTATGAATAGTAATAACCACTTTTTAAAAATTTATAAATTTTATTTTTCAAAATGGACTTCATTTTTTGATTCGGAATACCGAAATTAGCCTAGGGTGAAATTTTGGTATTTTTCTGAAAACTTTCAATTTTTGATGAATAGTGAAACCACTAAGTGGTAGGTTAAAAACTGAATTTTGCATAAAACTTAATTTTACCGCTTCTGTGAATGGAATTTCGAAAATCCGAAAGACACGGTTGATATCAGTAAGTAAAATGTGATTCAATGAGATAAAAATATTTTTTTTGATGAATAGTAACTTTTTACTTTTTTTACCGCGGTTAATAGTAAATAGGGTAACTAAGGGTAAATATGATATTACTATTACCCTAACACATGTCCTAATTCTATTGGATAAGTATAATTCGACCAAAAACAACCTTATGAATATAATATGACCATTTAGGTCCACTTGGATTAGATTATGACATTTAATATTATTTTATTTAATGAATAGTTAAAATAGTTAAAATCAAAGTTTAATAACTAAAACATTTTTAATATGAGGTTATACATAAGATAAATTCGACTATAAATATTAATTAGAAAGATAAAAAGATTTCCTACATAATGATATTTTATTTATAATTTTAAGACTTTAAATAAATTAATTTATTTATGACACAACGATGATGCAGTAATTACCCTTTTAAGGAAATTTTAACATAATTGATGTTATAAATGCTCAAATAAATGTAATTTGAGACTTTTTATGAATTACACTAATTTTCTAGGTTACTATGATATATTAGTGTTGATTTAATCAACTTGGTTCGAACATATAATTCTTTTATGACTTTCACAAAAATCATATATCAAATAGTTTCAAAATTGACACAAAATAGTTTTTAAATCAAATATTATATTATTAATTGTTATTTTATTCGTAAAAATATAAGGTTCGGCCAAATGACTTAGATAAGGATATATATATTAATAATAAACAACTTGGGGTTCGTTTGGAATGTTATAGTAAGTGTATTAACCATATAGTGTAAGAAAACAAAAAGTCACGGTAAAAGTTAAATTATTTAACTTAGAGTTAAATCTAATTGATAAGGTTAAAATAATAACCTAAACTTGTCTAAATACTATTGGTTGATAGGATTTCAAACCATCCCCACTTTACCTTCGAAATAATACCCTTTGTAACCATTATAAACCGATTTTGACTTTAATATAAAATAATATTTTGAGATATTCCTAAGGTGCCCCTCTCCTCCCTTATAAAAGGGCACCTCCTCCCCCTCCTCCTCACACCAATTTGAGCACTCAATCTCGGCCAACCCCTGCCAAAATCCCTTCTCCACTTCCCTAGAATAATCCTAGAGGTCCTGGTCTTCTTCAAAGACCAATCTTAGTTCCCTAAGTGGAGGATTCAAAGAGGCGTTTCAAAGAAGAGGTAATATCCATTACCGATCTTTTCAATTTCTTTCTTCTTAAACTTCTTCTTATTTAGTTGTTTCATGATAAAGTAATAACATCAGTATTACTTACATACTTATATGTTATTATAAATATGAAACAACCCTAATTCACCTTCTATCCATCCTACGGAAAAATAAAATCACCACGCGTGCGTACGTACGGAATACCGTCTCCACGCCGTGGTGTAATCTATTTTCCACCATCACCTTACAAGGATGGGTATAATGGTATAATGAGTAAATAAATATGACTATTATAAAGTGATATTGATATTGAAATAGTATAAATACACTTAAATACAATTCCACGATCATGGGAACAATATCATCGCTCGTGCGTACGTACGGAATACCGTCTCCACGATGTGATGCGACTCGTTCTACATGATCATCATTACATAGTAATTATATAAATGTATTGAATGAATAAATATGATATATGTTACACTAATACCATTATGGATATAAGGTATCTATAACCTTAAAATAAGAATAAGAATTTAATCGGCAAAACACGCATAAGAACAAAAGGCAATAAAGACTCGAGTAACAAGTAACAATGAAATATTACTAATAAGAAGCTAAGAATATGACCATATATGATATCATATCAGTATGTATGATTCTGGAATAAGTCAATAACATTATTTAAACCATTATACAAGAGATTCGGACACGTACAAAGCAAATTGGACCTAAGGTAAGGGAAATATCACAATCTCATTTTTATCCGAGATTGTTTATACTTTAGTATTTACTGGGGTGTATTTTATCATACACATCCATGTTTCCTGAATATGTAATATTATTTCCATCCACCTACAAATTTTTAAATCCAATTTTACCCTTCGGTGAGTTTTTATTAAAGAATATGAAAGGAGTCTTTTGCCGTTTTTCGTACGAGGTACTTTTTGACTTTTCCGACAAAAGTACGAAGAATGTTTTTTTAACTTATACGACAAGAATGGATTTTTAAAACATTATTTCCAAGAATCTTCCTTTATAAGTTTTCAAGTTTATTTTTAATCAACTTATTTTAGTTTATAATTGTATTACATGTTAAGAAAAGAAAAGTGTTTTTGAAGAAGAAAAGTTATTTTCCTCAAGAATGGAGTTCAAATGTTTTATCAAAATTATTTTCCATCTAAGATAATATAGGGTTCTGTTTTTATCCCTATTATTACATTGATTTGATTATGTTTTGAGGGAATTATTTTTATGATTTGTTTTATGATGTCATGATGTTTCAAGAATCCCATTTTTGTTACATGTGTTATGCGATGATGTATGATTTATGATTATGTGGCACACATAAGAAAAGATTCATTATAAGATGGGTGGGACCTATATCTCCCTCCAATGCATTGGGTAAAGATTTATATCTCATGAGATAGACATGGATGGAACGGAAGGTTATTTCGGTTTAGTGATACAGGACTGAAACGAGGAGTGAACTCGGTTCAGAAATGGACTTTGTCCGCTAAGATAGTCTTGGAAATGAGTCATGACTAACAATAAATGATTTTCCATGATTATGTGTGTATGCCACAAAGTTTCAAGTTTTATGTTATGATTATGGGGATCTCATTTTCACTTCTATGATTTATTCCATGTTAAGATATTATGATCTCTTTTGCAGGTTATGATTTTCAAGAAGATATGATATGATTTTTATTTCCTTTATTTGCCCTTGCTGAGCATTTGAGCTCACCCTTTTTTGTATGTTTTCTTTTCCCCAGGTCAGGAAGATGGATATTAAGTAGAATATGCTAAAAGGGACCCTAGATATGATGAAATAAATGGGAGACACTGTAGAAGATTTATGAACCAGTTGTTTATGTTTCCCAGTTTCTAAAGACACTATACCTATACGGTCCTTTGTGGTTTTGTCATATGTTGTAATAAGTGTGCTTCAATTTTGAAGTATTAACAATGTATGTAAAGTATGGGTTGTTATAGGCATATACCTCTGGTCGAGTTCTCCTATAATAATAATTATCAGGATACGATATAAATATCACCTTATGAGGATTTGTATAGTATTCCATGCCGATCACCCCTATGCTGGTTAGAGGTAGGTGAGGTAGCTTTACTGGCATTGGGTCTCATTCAGGAGACTTCTGAGAAGGTCTAGTTGATTAGAAAGTGGATGGCTACTGGATAATCTTGACATAAATCTTACCCTAATCACCATAGACAACCTCTAGAGTTTTAGGGTCGAGATAAAGTCTTTTTGCATGTATCCCTAAGGCTGGGACATAGATGGATCAAGATATAGTGTAATAATTCACTATGATATGTTGGTCCATTCAAGATTTTGGGTAGATTTGAGCTGGTAGTCTATCGGTTATAGTTACCTTAGAGGTACTGATCCATTCATGAAATATTCCATGAATCTCAGTTGCGTCATTATTATTCGGAACCATCTCATGATTTTCAGCCCGAGGAGATTGATATATAGTTATATGTGTCCTTTGAGAAGAATTTGATTCATATTGTTGTTATAAGCATGAAGGTTCTCTAAGTTTGGTCATTTCCTCTAGTACGGGTGCTATGGAAGCATGACCATTTATAGGACAAGACTTGGGAGCAGGAGACCGACATATATTATCAATGGCCCAAGTTATTCTCATATGATTATTGACCACCCTTGAGAGGGAAATTTGAGGATACATTACTTTAATAGAGGAAGATTGTAAGATCTTGATTTTTCATATGAGGTATGAATATTTTTAATTTCGGTTTAAATTCTTGTTTATGGCCTAATGTGTATACCATTTGAGGTCATGGGGGTATCAGGGTTTTCCATGGCTTGTTTGGAGCCCAAAACCAAGATTTTTGAAAAAAATAAGGTAGGCCGCACGATTTGAATAAACATACGATACATGGTAAGAGGGAAAGAGGAGTCCACATGGTTTTTCAAATAGTGCGGGAGGAGGTTCACACCTGTTCGGGATCACCTACATTTTTTAGAAGAGGTTTTTTTCATGGTTTACACACAGTTAGTCAAATTGTGCGCAATGACCATGTGGGTGCCCCCTAAGCATAGAAAATGGAACATGGTTAGTGCACGATTTGACCAACCATGTGGCCCATAATTTTTTTGGGAAATTAAAAATTTTCCATTAAAAATATTTAAAAACTAAATCCAATTTCTTCTTCTCATGGCGGACAACCTCTTGATCCCAGGAGATCTCCTTTGAAGTAAAATTGATAGCCTTTGATCCCGTTCTATCATATGAACTCAGAATCAATATTCATTCATCTCATTATATCTATTTTGGTAAGTACTATAATCCTCTTGATCCATTATTCATTTGATTTGGTACGAACTATTCTATTTAAGTGAAAGCAAATATGCCTTATTTTTAGGCATTTTGTCTATTCTTTATTTTTTTTCTGATTAAGATCAAATTAGAAGTTAATACTGGATGATCACTCCAATATAGACCTACAGTATGTGGTCTATAATTTTCCTAGTTGGTTTGATGCTTTATAGATATATTTTCCATTGTACGACATATTGAACATTCTGGAATCACCCCTAAAATTAATTTATTGCTTGAATATAATGAAACAAAACATGTTAGGGATTCCCTTTGGCTACTTTGATATTAGTTAGGGACTGATCACCCAACCCAAGATACCCATGGGGTGTATCCTTTCCTTATCCTAATGATAAACCATCTAAGGGGTGTGTGTTTGTGCCTTCCTAGTTAGAATAATCCCTATTATAAATGAATTGAATTGATGTAATTAATTAGGATATGATGATGACTTCTTTTCCATGTGTTGACATGCTAGGACTTGCTTTAATTGATTTAATGGTTTATATAGATTTGTATATGAGTGGGTATACTCATGGAACTTGAATGCTTGTGAATTGATGAATGTAATGATATGTGAATTGAAATGGTAGTGGATGAATTGTTTGTTATACGATGGATCTTGATTCCATTTAGATACCATGGACATTTCACACATGGGCCTTGTTTTTTGGTAGAAGATACCTTGGACCTATATGCTCCTTGGATATTGATTATATAGGATTCCATGGAAATTTCAACCCCTTGGATTCAGCTAGATGGACTCACATTGGACATGCTTCGTTGAAAATATCCTTGGAATCCACTAGTGTCATGATAAAGTTTCCATAGATATGCTCATGGGACTCAATGAGGATGCCTTGGTCTTTTATACCTTGGATCCGTCCTTGCAGGTTCTGACATGTCTAATTATATGGAATGATCGTGGTAAATGTGACATGATTGATTATATGAAATGACTATGGTAAATGTAACACTCTTAATTATATGGCTTTCCTATGGTTGATATGAGATACAAGTTGTACGGCGTGGCTGTGGGTGATATGATATATTGTGTATACGACATGGCCATTGTGTTTACTTTTTTTTTACTAATATCCTATTATATGAGATTGAAAATTGTTTTTAGGGAGCCTTGTATGGATGTACCATACTATTGAGTCAAAAGTCTTCTTTTTAATTTTATATTACTTTTTATTTTGGAAATCAAAAACTCTATTTTTAATAAAAAATATATTGTTTTATCATACTTTAAGTATTTTTACTTTTATTCATTAAAAATTTTCATATGAATATGATAATAATTGTACCCATAAGTTTTAATACATTACATGATTATCGTTATGAACCAATATACAATTTTCAACATACTCACTGATTATGATTTTCATTGTACACACCATTCCATATTGCACTGACAAGATAAATCATATTCATTATCTTAACTAAAATCTTCATACTCATTTACTGTTCACAATTGTATTTTATTAGAAGAGATAAATTCTTTTTGGTTCCACTTTATCGTATCCATAAAACAGTATTATATCAAAAGGAAAATATTTTAATCAAAATTGTGTTGCGTATTCTGTTTTGATATACATTATAAAATGATGTCGTTGTTTCAATTACAAGATGACCGTTGGAGTGTCCGGTGTCCAAGTCCCTCCAAATTTTCAGGAGTAAATATGACCGTTGGAGAAAAATATGATCGTTGGATCCAACGCCTATAAATACCAGGTCATTTGGATGATCCCACAATTTTCTGGAAGAACTAATACTATATGAGAGCTTTTCCAAAAATTGATTTGTGCAAAAACCTTTAAGTGATCAAGTTGTGAACTTCTTGTTCGACGTACTTGAAATCTTAAATAGATTTGTTTTTCTTTGTACGATGCTGATTGTTGGTGATTAAGATCAAGGGATTCTGGGGATAGGATGATATACATGCCGATCATTTTTGGATTGAGGTCTTCCAAGGCTAGGAAGACAGAGGTGCTGATTAATTTTTAATCAGGGGCTTGCAGGGATAAAAAGAAAGAAGTTGATCATCATATCGAGGGTTTACCCTAGTTTGGGTAAGACATATTTTCTTTAAATTATAAATCAATGTAACTATATCCAAGGTTATTGGATACCCTTCTATTTGGGATAAAAGAATTTTATTCTTTTACATTTTCTCTACATTGTAATAGAAAGTGAATTTTTTTATATATACATTTTTCTATTACTTACTTTGTTTATCATAACCAATATGATTACGATGATTTTTTAATATACTATGATTATAATCTTTGTAATTATGATTTTAGTGATTACAATATTTTTAATTACTCAATATGATTCAATACACTTTATGATTGAATCACTGTATTATTTTACTCTGATCATTGTAACCATAGTGATTATGATCTTTTGTATGCTTACTCTGTTTAAATCATTTCAACCGTGAATATGATTAATTTTATTTATGACCTATGGACTACATTATCACAATCAACCATATTTTGATACTTTTATAACCAAACCCAGGTCCCTGTCTGATCAACGTTTTAATACATTAACAGGTATTGTGAATTGAATTAGTTTAAATTATTTTAAACTAAATACCTTTAGGGATAAAAATGGAAAGTTTTTTAAACTAAATTTCATGACCCTCTTATATTATTCCATCTGTATATAAATTATAATCCAATAATTGGTATCAGAGTGGGTTTCCACTACTTATATAACTGTTTATAAATTTTCTTACTTTACTTTTACAGGTTAGTTATATTTATTTTATAAACTTTTTTATAAATATTTGTTACACTAACATGTACTGTGGAAAAAGAAATTTTTTATTGTTTTAAAGATGGCAGATTAATGTCATTTTAATTGAAAATATCAATCCTAAAAGTCCACCAATTCATGATGGAAACAATTATGAATATTGGAGAGACAAAATTAATACTTTTGTGATCAATACTAGAGTTTATAATTTTGTTATGCTGACTGGAGAGTATAAAATTCATGACAAGAAAGTTAGAATATTTAATAATCAAGAAAAGAAAGAGTATCAATTTAATCACAAGGTACAAAATACTTTAATGTGTTTAATTACTAGAAATATTTATGGCCATATTTAATATTGTGAATCAACCAATAGTATTTGGAAGAAACTGTATATTACTCATTTTGGAACATCTAAAGTGGTTGATACTAGAAGAGCTATGCTAAGAGTATATTATCAGGATTTTGAATTTCCTTATAGAGAACCTGTTTTCAAGGTACATCAAATATTTATGACAATTTGTGTATATTTTAAAATCCATGGGAGAGAAAGGACTAGATGATGAAACTCTTCTTTATAAGATTATAAACATCATGCCCAATGAGTTGGAATAAAAAAGAACTGTTGTTGATGAATTGAGAAAGTTTAAAAGCGTTAATCTTGATGAATTGTTTGGAAAACTTTTTCAATATGAAAAAATATTAAAAAGTGATGCAGAAAAATCCAAGAAAATGAATGTTGGATTTTCTTGTATTACTACTACAAATTTGAACAAATCCCAGACTCCTGAGAAGATTATTAAGTCTACAAAGATAAAGAAAGCTGTGATTCAATCAAATTCAAGTAAATCTGAACATTCAAAGAATGAGTTAGCCAATATTTCTCAAAGTATGAACAAGATTATTGGAGAAAAGGACTTTCAATACAAATATAAGAAAATAAATAAATATAATAAAGATACTTAAGTAACTTGTTTTGAAGGAAAGAAATATGGAAACATCAAACCTGACTACCCAAATATTTAAGGAAAGGATAGGAAGGAAAGGCATTTTGAAAGGAACCATAAAAAATAATATAATTCAAAATGAAAGAAAATATTAGATTAAAATTATTCCTAGAGTTCTAGTAGAGGAAATTCTTCAGATTAATCTTTAGAAAATGAGAATTAAAAAAAAAGAATACCGGTCTTCTTTCAAGAATACCTATTGAAAATTAATTTTTCATGGAAAAGGTACATACTGATGAATCTTTAACTAACATGTCTTTAAGTGAAAACTATCCTGATGAGAAGAATTCCTCATCTTCAAATGAAGAATCATTCTTATCTAGTGATAATAATACATTACCTTTATATGAAGAGGTTTCTAGATTTTTAAAATTACTTGAAAATGAAAACTGAAAAGTTAGTAAGAAATTTGAAAAATCAAATGCTAGAATAAATTTTTTGACAAAAGAATTGTCATATATTTCTAAATATCTTGATAAGAAAAGTTTTTAATTTTATTCTATTTCTAAAAAACTTGAGGAAGGTAATTCTGAGAAGGATAAACTTTCAAAAGATTTTGAAAAGGTAATTTCTAAGAAAAATGTTTTAAATTCAAAACTCACTTATGAATCTAATACTAATGTGGATAAGAATTTAATTATAAGATTAATTATAAAATATTTTATTTAAATAAAATTTTGACAAAATTTACCACTGGTAAAGAAGGTTTTGAAATAATGTATAAATTTTTTTTCCACAAGTTAATAGTTCAGGAATGGGATATAATCATTAAAAAACTTTTTTTAGTAATAATTATTTTATTCATGAAAATTCACCCTTTTTCACCAAATGTCAATGTGAAGGTCATTGGAATAAAAATTGTTCATTAAATAAAATTCAATCTTTTTGATTTTACAAATCCAATTTTTTAAATCAAATGTGGGTTCCCAAAATTTTTCTTTTTAACATTTCTGAATCTAAGAAAGTTTGGATTTAGAAAACCTAATTGTTTTATTTTCAGAAAAAAAATTAATTACCAACAAAAAAAATATGGTACATGGATAGTGGATGTTCTAGGAACATGACCGGTAACAAAGAATTCTTTGAAAATATTATTCAAATGAAAGGTAGAAGAGTTACCTCCAGGGAAAATGCTCAAGGAAAGATTGTTAATATCAGTAATATTTTTCTTATCAAAAAAGATTTTATTTTAAATGTTTTATTTGTTAAGGGTATTAAGCACAACCTTATAATCACAAGTCAATTATGTTATTAAGAACTTGTGAATTTTAGGAATGATAAATGTGTAGTACACAATTCCAGGGATGAATTAATTATTTCTTCTAATCATCATGAGAATATTTACACACTAAACTTAGAAGACATGAGGATCCAAGACTTACCTTGAATTAGTGAAATAAAAGATCTATATTTGTTATGTAATAGAAGTTTAGTACATTTTAACCTTAGGAACTTATATAAACTATCCAAAAAGACTTATTAAGGATCTACTAGAACTAATACTTAATTTTTCAAAAGTCTATGAACCTTGTCAATATGGAAAACAACACAAGTCAAGCTTTAAATCAATTAGTGAAGTTTCAAATTGTGAGGATTTATAGTTGGTCCAAATGGATATTTTTGGTCCAACACACACTAGAATTATTGGAGGAAATTATTATATATTTTTTTAATTGATTACTACACTAGATATACATGTGTATATTTTATAGCAAAAAAAAAATAAAGCCTCTTATTATTTTAAAAATTTTGTAGCCAAATTTAAAAATGAGAAAACCACCCATTTATAACTATTCATAGTGATCATGATGAAGAATTTTTAAATTATGACTTTGAAACTTTTTGTAGTAATAAAGGCATTACACAAAAGTTTTCATCACCTAAAACTCCTAAAAAAATGGTGTTGTTGAGAGGAGAAATTGTATTCTTCAAGAGATAACAAGAACCATGTTGAGTGAATATTCTTTTGCAAAATATTTTTGGGCTGAAGCTATGAGTACTTCTTGTCATACTATAAATCAAGTTTTAATTAGAACATTTCTTAATAAAACACCTTATGAGTTATAGACTGGACAAAAACCAAAAGTATCATACTTCAAAGTATTTGGATGCAAAGTATTTATTATGAATACAAAAGATAATTTATATAAATTTACACCCAAATCTGATGAAGGTATTTTCTTAGGCTATTCCACTACTTCTAAGACTTATAGAGTTTTCAGCAAAAAATCTTGTACTGTTAAGGAGACAGTACATGTTAAATTTGATGAAACTAGTCCTTTTTTTTAAACAACCCAACCTACATCTTCTGATGTGTTTTCCAAAACCAATTATCAACATTTTATATAAGATTGTTCTAATAAGTAGAATACCCAATAAATTATTTTTGAAGTATTCACTTTAGAAGACTTTAAATCTTATATTGATGAATAGGTTTTACAAAACCCAAGTTTGTTGTTTCTTAAGAATAATCCCAATGATAGTATCATTGGTGATGTAAATCAACCTATAAGGACTAGAAGTTCTTTGAGAAATTAAGTAGAAAGTCTAGTATTTATTTCACAATTCGAACCTAAAAGTCTTGATGAGGCTTTAGGTGACGAATATTGAATTAAATAAATTCAAGATGAACTAAATGAATTTGAAAGAAATAAAGTTTGGACCTTGGTTGAAAGACCTAAAGAAACTTCTATAATTAGAGTAAAACGGGTCTTCAGAAACAAATGTGATGAAAATGGAATAATAATTATAATTAAAGAAAGACTAGTTGATAAAGTTTATAATCAACAAGAGGGAATAAATTATAAATAAAACTATGATATGGTATCTAGACTTGAATCTATTCAAATACTAGTAGCCTTTAGAGCATTCTTTAATTTCAAAATATTTCAAATGGATGTGAAGTGTTCTTTTCTTAATGGATATGTTCAAGAGGAAGTTTTTGTTGAAAAACCTCCTGGTTGTGAAGATACAAAACATCATGAATATGTTTTTAAACTTACCAAATATTTATATGGCCCTAAACAAGCCCCTAAATCCTCGTATGATCGATTAACATGATTTTTTTCTTTAAAAAAATTTTGTTAAGAGAACTGCCGATCCAAACATTTTTATAAATAAAAAAAACAAAATTTTTTTAATCATTAAAATTTATATTGATGAAATTATATTCCGATCAACTCAGTAATATTTGATAGATTCTTTTGTAAATCGTAAGAAATCTATGTTTGAGATGAGTATGATGGGTGAGTTAACATTATTTCTTGGTTTTAAAATTTCTCAAAAACCAAAAAGGACTTTTATATCCCAACATAAGAATATTAAAGATATTCTTAAAAATTATTGATATGAAAACACTAAAAGTATTATTACTCCAATTGGTACCTCAAATATGCTTGAAATTGATGAAGCTATATAACCATAAAATCCAAGAATTTTTAGAGGGATGATAGGAAGTCTACTATAATTAATATCTAGTTGTCCAAACTTAATGTTTTCAGTATGATTATGTGAAAGATATCAATAAAATCAAAAGGAATCAGATTTAAAATATGTTAAAAGAATATTTCATTATTTAAAGGGAACTATGGATTTGGTACTTTTTTTACTCTTTTGTAAGTGATTTTGAATTAAAAATATTTTTAGATGCTGACTTTGGTGGTTATAGAATGAATAGAAACAACACATCCAAAACTTTTCATTTCTTAAGAGATTAATTAGTTTCTTTGTTTTTTAAGAAACAACACTCAGTAACACTTTCCATTTTTGAAGCCGAATACGTGGCAGTAGGAAGTTTTTGTGCTCAAGTGTTGAAGATGGAACACACACTCACAAATTTTGGCATGAATTTTACTAAAACTCAAATAATATGTGATAAAACTAGTGCCATAGATTTTAGTAAAAACCCTAAAAATTACCCTCATGAAAAACACATAGATATTAGACATCACTTTCTTAGGGATCACACACTTAAAGGAGATATCATTTTACAATTTATCGGAATGTAAGAACAACTTGTTGATATTTTTACAAAACCATTACCTTTAAATAGATTTGAATACATTAAACATAAGCTATTAATGATCACTATAAAGTAATCATTAATATATACTTCTTGTTTAAATCATATCCTTATATTATGTTACTCATTTTTAAAGAGGGAGTACATATGTTTGATAAAAAATATTTCATAACCAAAAAATTTCATAACCAATTTTATTTTGTACTCAGAATTTTTGTACTCAGTTTTTTTAAAAAAAATTTATTTATTTTTGAAGAATAATTCATTAAAACTAAAAAATATATCTTGATATTATGAAAGGTATAATTTATTTTACCTTTTACTTTGTTTTTAATACATTTATATTTATTAGTATTCATTTTAAAACTTTATCAGATTCATCCAGAATATGATGATTTTTTAAAATAAAATTATAAAACCTCAAGATTTTATTTAAACTATTGGATATACTTGATATAATCTTGACCATAGAAGCTCAAATTTCATTTTTTTCCTTCACTTATATAAAGGGAACCCCCTCCTTGTCTCACATCAGTTTTCTCTTCTCTACGTCATAGCTTTACTTCTCCTCAAATAGCCAAAACTGATTTTTTTTATCATTATAGAAACTTTATGTATTCATGTTAGAGTCTAATGAAACCTCTCCTAAAGACATTCCTTCAAAAGTGATGACTCTGAAGGTTTTTTATTCAATGAATTTCCAAAGATAAATTTTAGTTGAAAAGTAATTTTATGAGAAATATGATTATTCTTTAAAAATAATTATAAAATTTAAAGGCTAGAAGTCAGTTTGTATTGAAAATACTAAAACCGGCCAGGATATTGTCCATATAAATGATGTTTTATATTTTCATAAGACCATGAAAATTGATGATGATTTGAAAATTTCCTTTTCTATGTATGAAAAAGAATAAACCTTGTCTGTAAAACAAGAAGAAAATTTTGTTGGAATACCTTGTGAGGGAGATGCTCTATGTACTTCCCATAAGATCCCAAAAGAAGGAACTTTTAATAATAAAAGTTCATAGGGATATCTTTTTGAGCTTCATGAGGCTAAAATAAAATTTTATAATCTTTCTTCAGAGAGTCGTTTTACAGCTCTATGGATATATGGTTTTTTAGTTCCAAGTAAGAGTGATAAGGAAACCCTCAAGGTTTTAGATATTTTCATACTAAACTATTTAGTCAATATGAGAAAATTCAATATGAAGGGATTCATCCTTTTAACAATCAAGAAATTGAAGTCTGGTGCTATAACATATCAATTGATTATGTTTCCTAGAATTATGAGAAAGTTTCTTACCAAATGATTGAAGTTATGTAAAGTGGAAATAAATTCAATTTCAAAGAGTTTAAAAGTTCTCTTTATTAGTGAAGATACGATAAAAAGGTTGGGATTATGTTTCAATTTAGAAACAAAGAATTTTGAAAAATATGTTGAGGCTAGAAAATATAAATAAGTAGCTGGAGGAAGTCAATAAGTTTCAAAATAATCAGTGCCAATTGTTTTTGTGAAGGAGAGAAAATCCTAATACGAATCCAATAAAAAGTAAAAGAAACAAAAAATAGTACTAGAAGATGTTTTAGTTGAGTGGAGGAAGAAAAAAAATAGAAAGGAATGAGGGTGACCCCCAATTCAATCTTTACCCTACCAAGGTTCTTGCCAAAAAATTCCTTACCGAGGAATTCCTCAAGGAGGAAGAGAAGAAAAAGGGAATGAATAAGATAAAGGTTGAAGCTATTGGTATTTATAGGTTGTTAAATGGAGTTAAAAAATATATTTTTGATATTTCTTTAAAACAAAATGGTTAAAAAGACCATCAATTTCCTCTAGAGGAGAGAATGGGAAAGGAAAAGAAAAGGTTGGATATGAATTGGCTCCAAAATTTCAAGCTCAAAAGAAAACTCTAGAAGAAGTTGAAGATAGTTATTTAAGACAAATTAATGAATATGTAGAATAAAAATAAAAAGAAAGAGAATAAAAATAAGAGTAATAAGAGAAATAGAATGGAAGTCAATAAGAATTTTTTTATAGTGAAATCCCTTCAAATAAAATTCTTGTAGAATCCTCTGATGAAACATATTTTAAATTTTTGTCTCTAGGTATTCAATCATCAAAACAAGTTTCTTAGGAAATCATAACTAAGAAAGTGATTAAAATTTCTGACAAATAAGAAGAAATAAATTCCAATTCAAATAATAAATAATCATTGAAGGACGTGACTGTTGAAACTCATTATGGTAGGCATCCTAATTTTTGAAGAGGACATAGATTCTGATAGAACTATATCAATCAAAGGAGTACAATAAATTGAGAATGAATTAAAAGGATATAAAATATCAATCCTTATTTTCAAAAAATTGATTCAAATATTGATATTCTTTTAGATAGTCATAATTATAGATTGGAATCAGTCAAAGTTGCGAAAGAAAAGTTTCTAAGTCTTTAATCCGATTTCAATGTTTTTGAAGAATATTTTCTTGAAAAAAAGGATTTCTAAAAAGTTATCAAATGGTATTATAATGTTGATGAAAGTCTCAAGATTAAAGAGGATATTATTTAATATGTGAGGAAGTTAGTGAATTAAATCTCAACAACCTTCAATAAGTTGACAAGTGAAATTGCTGAAAAAGTGAATATTTTACAAAATTTTAGAACTTTAGAAGATATTCAACCTGGAGAGGTCAAGGATTTATTTAGAAATCTCAAATATAATTATTTAGAAATTAAAAGTCTCAAAGAATTCATGGATGAAGTATTTTATTTGAAGATTCAAAATTATTTATTGACCAACAAAGTTGAAATCCTAAAAAAGGTAACCAGGGTTCAGATAGAAAAATATCAAGCTTAAGAAGAAAATATTTAGGCTCAAGAAGAAAATATTTGTACTCAGGAAGATAAGATGAAATATTAGGAAGAACTAATTCATACCTAGGACCATTTTTTTGAAGATCAATAACAAAAATTCCAATCTCAACAAGAGTCTCTTAATAAGCTCATGGAAGACAGGAAAGAGTTCAAGAAAATGAAGGCGATTATTTTGGATCTTATGAAGAAGGAAAAGGAGAAAGAAAATGAAAAAGAAATGAATATTTGAACTCTTGTTATATATTTTTTAAACTCAAATAAAAGAATTTATAATTTAAATATATTTTTATTAAATGTCTTCCATTTTTTAGATGAATGTTATTTCACTTTTATAGATGATAAAATTCTTTATTTCTTTGTTTGTTTTTTCTCTAACACTTTTTTTCTGGTATTAGAAGATATTCTATATTCCTTTTTGTAAATTAAAAAGGGAGAGAATGTGTTATAAAGGGAGAGAATGTTTTATAAGGGAATAATGTACTCAATAGGGAAAAATTCTCAAAAAGATAATACTTTTAGCAAGGGGTAGCATTTTTCATAGAATACGATCCTTAGGGATTTTGTTAACCTAAGGGGGAGGTTAGTTGTATTCAAATATTATTTATAAGATTTTCAAAACTCAAATAAAGATGAATATAGGTGTTCACTTCTTAATATAAAATATATTTAATTTTTTAATTATATATTTGTTTTAATTTGTGGTTTGTGCTTTCCAAAAAGGGAGAGATTGTTGAGTCAAAATTATTATTTTTAATTTTTTATTACTTTTGATTTTTGAAATCACTAATTCTTTTTTTAATAAAAACATATATTGTTTTATCATACTTTTAAGTATTTTTACTTTTCTTCATTATAATATTTTATATGAATATGATAATAATCGTACCCATAAGTTTTACTATATTAAATGATTATAGTTATGACCCTAGATAGAATTTTCATTATACTCACTGATTATGATTTCCATCATACACATCGTTCAATATCACAATGACAAGATAAATCATATTCACTATCTTAACTAAAATCATCGTACTCATTTACTATTCACAATTATTTTTTATCAGCTGAGCTAAATTCTTTTCAGTTCCACATTATCGTATCCAAAAAATAGTTTTTCATCAAAAGGAAATAATTTTAATCAAAATGGTGTCATGTGTTATATTTTGATATACATTATAAAACAATGTCGTTGTTTCAGTTAAAAGATGATCATTGGAGTTTAGGGGTCCAAGTCCCTTTGAATTTTCAAGAGAAAATCCAACCATTGGAGGAAAATATGACTATTGGATCCAATGCCTATAAATACCAAGTCATTTAGACAATATCAATTTTTTTTGTAAGAACTGATACTCTGTGAGAGCCCTGCTAAAAATTGCTCTATGAAAAAGCCTTGAAGTGATCAAGTTGTGAACACCTTGTTCGACATACTTGTAATCTTAAATATATTTGTTTTTCTTCATGCGATGCTGATCATTGGTGATTATGATTGAGGGATTCTGGGGATAGGAAGACAGGCATGCCAATCATTTGTGGATTGAGTGATTCTAAGGCTAGGAAGACATAGGTGTCATTATATTTTAATCGAGGGATTGCGAGGATAAAAATACAGAAGTGATCATCATATTGAAGGATTACCCTTGTGTGGGTAAGACAAACTTTTTTGAAAGTATAAATCAAGGGAACTCTATCCAAGGTTATTGGATACCCTTATATTTAGGATAAAAGAATTGTATTCTTTTACATTTCTGCTACATTGTAATAGAAATTGAATTGTTTTCTATATTCATTTTTCTATTGCTTACTTTTTTTTATCATAACCAATCTGATTACGGTACTTTTGTATTATAATATGATTAAGATCTTTGTAATTATGATTTTAGTGATTACTATATTTTTAATTACTCAATATGATTCAGTACGATTTATAATGGAATCGCTGTATTATTTTACTCTGATCATCATAACCATAGTGATTATGATATTTTATATGCTTACTCTGTTTAAATCATTTCAAATATGAATATGATTAATTTCATTTATGACATATGGATTAAATTATCTCAATCAACCATATTATGATACTTTTATAACCATACCCAGGTCCCTATTTGATTAATATTTTAATACATTAAGAGTTATTTTGAATTTAATTAGTTTAAATTATTTTAAAAAAAATACCTTTAGAGATAAAAATGAAAAGTTTTTAAACCTATAATTCACCCCCATAATGTATTGTGCCATCTGTTTATACATTACGATCCAAAAAATACCACTTGTTTGGTTACTTTTTCCTTGGGCACTTTACTTTCAATACTGACATACCTGCTATACTATGCACTCTACTTTAGCTTGTATTGAAAATCTAGTAATTGTTATAAGAACTTTGGGTGGAGAACTACTGAGATCATATCTCACTACCTATTTGGGAAACCGTTGGGTAATCAGAAATACTATATGGATGTAGGTAGGGACTAGGGAAAGCACCCATAGTTCGATGCTTGACTTTGTGCCATTCTTAGGAGCAAAGGAGCATGAGACTGAGTTGAGGCTCATGATTCTATTAAGAGATATAACTTTTTGGTCTTTTTGGTATTTTATTACATGTATTATACTGATTACTATGTACCTATTTTGGATTTTTTAGACACATGTAATGAAATTAATTTGTGTATATGAGATTACATCTAGCTTTGTTTATATATTCCAGTCTTAGTCTTTATCTTTTGTCTAAATGATTTACTACTTAAGCTATAGACCTGTATGATTTCTACCATTGTGTTACAATCTGATAAAAGATAATATTATCACCAAATACACACCCCAGTCCCTCTCTTCTAGTTAAAAACCTTTGGTATTTGGGGAGATGCGCTTGAGGCCATGTGGTCAACCGGGCTCGAGGCATTGTTTGGTGGCATCCGAGTCTAGGATGTTATAAAACACATGTCCAATTGACATTTAATATAATCATACATGTCAATAATAATAATAATATCCTTATACTACGATTTCAAGTCATTCTTAGGCATTTTTCTATAGATATGATCATTAAATGCATGTTTTGGTGTTTTATGACATTAAAAGTGCAGTTTACGTTATCCTAGAAAAATGACACCTGTGTTTGATGTATCATATACTATATAAATTAAAATTTAAATATATAATTATTTTAATCTTATTTCATAGTATTCATAGGTCTTTTGGTTGGTTTTGACTCCATAATGCACCTTTTTAAAGGGCGTCAAACCTTATTCCTGGCAGACCACATGTATGATTGTCATTCCTTCAACTAGTGAACATGAAAAATCATAATAATATGGGTTTAATATGATTTAAATTCATTACTAGATTTTTTTATCAATATGACCATTAAACAAACATTTTGGTGTTTTATGACACCAAAAGATTGTTTTACATTATCATGGGAAAATAAAATCTCTGATTGAAATATCGTCTATACAAATTTTTCATAATTTACTCTAAAATTGTTTTCATATTATTTCACAGCATTCATAGGGTGTTCCATTGATTTTAATCCCCAGATTCAGCCTTTTAAAGGGCATCAAACCTTTAAAAATTTCATATTTGGACATTCCAGACCGACGACACATCTGATTGACGTGCTGTATGCTCGCACACATCAAAAATAATAACAACACAGTTTTCCTATGTATTTTAAACACAAAAACAAAAAATTTATCCTTTCAGTTGAATAATGACTTAATACCAGGCAAACTTCTTCTATACATACAGATAGTGATTCGAATATGGTGATTTTAATATGTAAAGGATTAAAATGTAAGGATTTTGCATTATTATGATGAAACATTGAAAATATTTATTCATATGAGGAAGATAAATAATAAATAAAAAAATCTTGAAAATATACCCCATCATATAAATGGAACTGAATGTGAATATTCTTAATACCATTTAATCATAAGCAGAAATACATTATGTCTGATTCATGGGCACAAATCATGGGCCTATACTAATCAAATGGTGATTTTCAGTAGACATGTATGAAACATAAACCTGAGTTATAATTTTTATCTAAATTTTCTTATGTTAATATAATTCAATAGTTTATGTTATCCTTATATTAGAATATTGAATTGCATATTAGCAATAACATATTTGAAAATAGTGAATAGACTGTGAATAAAATTAGATTAAATTAAATGAAATAGAAGAATGATATTTCCATTGAATCATTACAACTAATTTGAATTATGAAATATTATGGTTTATCCACAATTAATTTTTTTGGTTAAAACTACAAGTAAATGGAAGTCCACTTATATATTTTCTTAGACATGCTGGAGCATGTAGTGAAATAAGAAAAGGGTGGAAAGATATAGAATGTAATACATAACATGTTATGAAGTAATATCATAAAATATTCATTAAATGGAAAAGTTAACTAAATTTCATGACATATCATGTTATGAAATAATATAATAAAATAAATTGAAGATAAATAATGAAGAATTATTTGTAATTAAGTATATAAAATGTATGAAACTTATTGTTTTTATAAAATTAAAACATATCACTACAATTTTATCTAATGTATAAAGATGCATACCTTTTCCTTCCACCAACTAGAATACCATTTGGAAAATCCTTTTATGTTATAAGATCATCTTCGGTGAAAACCATTGATGTTTCACATGGTCTCTGAGAGCTATGGATGATATAAATCAATGATTACACCTAAAAGAAATACATGGATATAAAAGAATAAAAATTTAAAGGGAACCAATAACTTTAAGTTATTTTTGTTTAAAAAAAGAACTTACAACTTCAAAGTATCATGAATTTTTATGCAACATAAACCATGATTTTTAAATAAAATACTATAAATTATAAAAAATATAAAGCACTATTAAATAAAAAATTCTAATACCCCAAAAAGTAATGATTCTAAGATCTCCTAGAAACATAAATCACATAAAGACCTATATATATGGTCGCATTAGAATATTGAGAAAATAAATAACATAAATAACTCACTCCCATAAATTAAAGGATAAGGATGAGAAATAATAAATTTGAATTGGTACCTGAAACATAAGGATTACCTAATATAGGGGCTCTAGGTTGGATTATCTAGACAATTATTTGCTTCAATTTGAATTTATTTGATAAAAAAACAAAACAAAAATAGATATATTAGAACATATTTTATTTAATAAAAATAATAACATATCTAGATCAATTTGAATTATAAAATAATATGACATCCTATATAGATAAATCTATACATAGAGTTGATTTAAATAAGGATTTTTTTAAAATATCGATGAGGGAACCAAGCTAGATCAATTCTTAGGAAGGAGATAGGTTGATGAAATTTTAAGAAAAAAATTATATGAAATGAAATTAATATCTCTTCATGTATATGACCACAACTTTTACTAGTAGGAAGGTGTAGAGGCGTGGTTAGAATTGATAATGAAAACATCTATAGTTTCATGACATGATATAAATGGAATGTAGTATACTAAATAAAAAAATAATCTAATTACATGATAGTGTAAAAATATTTTTTAAAAATATAATATATAAATTTAGTGTATACACTTATAGTGATTGAGTAATAGGCAGAGACAAAAAAAACATAATATACAGTAAGATGCTACATATAAACACTAAAAAATTAGGAAATTCCCAAATCAACTAACTTAGGTGAGAGTATAACAAAAAATAATCATTATTATATAATTAAATACAAAACTGAAAGAACCCATAAATTTGAAAAACTTTATAAAAACACCTTCCATTTTAACAGAAAAGTTTATTCACATAGTGAGAATAAGATTTTATTGGAATCTAAATACCAAAGGGATGGGATGAAGAATATGCATCAAATAGGAGAGTAATTAAACATTTATTCACTACAAATAAAATGTATTTTTTGTTTTAAAATACCATAATGAAATTAAACATCAAATTATGGAAAATAAATGAAAAAATGAATACCTTTATATTGTAAAAATTGGGGGAGGCAGGGTTTTCTGGATACTGAACAAAAATACAGAAACATAGAAATAAAAACTACAAAAGTGATAAATTGGAAAAAACATGAAGATTAGGTATTATGGGAATTAAATTAAATTATTAAAAAAAACTAAATTTAAACTAATTGGGTAATAATAAGATTTCTCTTCCAATTTATGAATTTATACTACCCAAAGTTGATAGTAGTTGAAGGAATTAGGGGCAGGGAGTCGTGGGGGAGGGTTTGAGAAAAAGGGGGGGTCGAAGGACAGGGGGATCAATGAAGGGATAAAGTTGGTGTATTATAGGGGGGTATATGTAAGGTAATTTTTTTTACATAATAGGTATTATATGGGGGTGGAGGGGATGGGGGTTCAATAGTATGTAGAGAGGGTGGGCAGCAGGATGGGGGCTCGATAGAGGGGAGAGGTGGGGTAGTGAGAAAAATAAAGTTATAAGGTTTGGATGAATTACAGTTTAACTTTAACTTTATAGATAATTATTAATTATAATTGAATATTTAAGTTTTTATATTCAAACTCCATTGTTATATTAATGTTTTAAAAGTCAAATTACATGAAAAGTTCCAAAAATGAATTTAAGGATATTTAATTTCAAAAAATATTTTATTAATTGATATAAAAACATAGGAATATTATAATAGTATAATTTATATGGTTAATGGTATGAAATTTCATCCATTATCCATTTTTTGAGACACTTGATAATTTTAAAATTACTTTCAAGGGTCTTAAAGACTTAATATTTTCGAAAACGCCATTGATTTTTTTCCTATAAAAGGATACTTAATATAACCTATCGAAAGAAACATATAAGTTCGAGTTTCTCTAATAAAATATTCCCAAATCCATCTCCATGCTTCCAATACTACATTCACATGCCCCTGGTGTGACCATAGACCTCTCTTCCTAAGACCTTAAGTTCAATCTAAAGGAGGATTTTCAAGGAAGGGGTAAAAGTCTTAATTCAAGTTTATTTATTCTTCCAACCCCTTAAAATATATTATAAAATTAATAATATAACTACATAATTATCTTTAATATTATTAAATGTTATTATGTTAATGGTAAAATTTTTTTCTATCTCTTTCTATCCAATGGAAAATGAAAATCTCACTCATGCATACGTACAGACTACCACCTCCACGAAGTGATGTATTTTGTTTTCCATCACCATCTCACATGGATGGTTATAAATATAAAATTAATTAATATAAATTATATTTATTAGATTATTATTATTATGTAATGATAATATATTATCTACCTTCTTTCCCTTCCATCAATGGAAAAATGAAAACGTCGCCCATGCATACGCACAAACTACCACCTCCATGAATAACATATTTCTCTTGTCATTATCATATTACATGGATAGTTTTAATAATGAAATGAATAAATAAATATGATATTTATAATATTTTTAAGGTTATATAAATATAATTTTGTTATTATATTAATATTATTAACAATAAAGGATCATCGTAATATTTAACCATCCAAAACAGGCTTACCGATACACTTTCATGTAATAACATCTTACCTTTATTTTTAATTTTCCTTATTTATATAACTATTATTGAATATGATTTATTACTTTTATAAAATGTTTTTAAAATCACTAATCTTATTTAAAAGTTATAATATCACTATACAATAATATATTCTTACTCATTCTGTTGTTATAACATGTTCTTGTATGAGTCGGTTTTTACTACCTACATGAACAATTTCATAATAATTATTATATGAATGATTAAATAAACTTAGATAATGGTAATATAATATAATAATGATTAATTTAATATGTTTTCAAAATTATAGAAAATTAATATATATATGTATGTATGTATATATGTGTCTGTGTTTTAAGTTCTCATGGGACTACTGCAAGCACCTGAGAGGGGTGAATCAGGTGTTAAATTTTTTTACCAATTCCAAACTATTATTTGATTATTTTACCCAATTTTAATTAAACCAATGTTACCATTTATTGAAATTGTATCTACTAAATTTCAACCTAATAATCAATCAACTGTATGTAAGAAAGTAAAATTGTAAAGAGGCACACCGTATTTTTACAAGGTTCAATACAAATTCCCACTCCCTATCATGATTGGTTATTCACACCATTCATGAATTATCCACTATAATATGATATTTATTACATTGGGTGATATTTTATAGTGAAAAAATCCTTAAATAAATATTATTTAATAATTCTTAACATACTTTTCTAACGAATACAATTCGAGGATATAGAGTTTTAGTGTCTTTTGAAGATTAGCCATAAAAATACATCATCATAAACATAAAAACATAACATTTATTTAAAAATAAACATAGTGATACTAAATATAATAGATTTTATAAAAATTAATATAATATCATATGTAAAATACATAAGTAAAATAGTGAGATAGAAAGATCATTAAGGGAATAAACATGGTAGTAAAGTATAACTTGAGAGTCAGGAGACATAACATGATATCATAAAGAGGATAATCACAAGCATGGATACATGAAATAAGGAAATTATATCTTATGATCATAAACATGTGTAAATAACATAATATATGATATCTTAAATATAGGTCAAGGGTCCCTCCCAAGACCATCAACATAAGTGGACAAAGTTCCATAGTGGTTTGAGTTTACTCCCTAATCCCTTAAATCACATATCATGAGATATAAAGCTTTACACAATATATTTTAGGGATATATAATTCTATTAACACCCATTATATAAATAAAAATAACACACATTCATGCCACATGTTGAAAATAAACCATATATAAATCGCAAGCATGATCAAACACATGAGAAGGAAGTGGGTTTCATAATTCTGATTCAAGGCATAACCAAAGGATAAATCATAAGAATTCAAAACAGAATATGTAGTTAAATCATTTTGATGATAATATTTTAAAATTAAATATAGTTATTTATCATTGAGTACCAATATAGAGAATTCATGATAAATATATAGGATAAGAAAGAATAAAAAATGCACCACTTGAGTAAATCTTTATAAATTAAGTAAAGGATATTTTTAAAGAAGGAAAGGCTATATTATTTTCCATAAACCTATAATTGAACCAAGTTGGTTATAAATAAAATAATTAGGGTTTTTATAATATATTTATGGTTTAAAAACATTTTTTGGTGATTCTTGACATGTGATAAGAAATAGAAAAGTTCCTTTAATGGAGGTTTACATAAAAGTAGAAATTTATAAGGGAACTAAAAACATATATAACTATATTAATGAAAAATATATTTAAATATTTATATATTTAATATACATATATAAAAAATTAGAGTAATTTCTTGTGAATAATATTTCATAATAGGGAGAAAAAGAAAGATAATTCATAACTAAAAGGCAATGGGGGTGGTTCAGAATACCCCTTTTTATGTTTTAAAATACCGTTTTTAAAATCCCACTTCATAAAAAAAGATAATAAAAAATTATTTTAAAAAGGGGATAATATAAATATAAAGCCCACATGAGATAATACTTAATTAGGATTCCAATTAAAAAGGTAAACATTGGTGGGAAGAGAAATTATGGGCAAGGAGGTGGAACCACTATTTTGGAGGATGTGAATTATTCTTAACATAACTACATTTTAAAGAAGTATTAGAACTAATTAATAAAGAATATTTAAATAAAAAGTTACCTAAAAAGATAAAAATAGGGTATAAAATATGAAATGAAATGTAAAACTCAATGAGAAACATTATAAATCAAGAAAAAAAATTGAGTTATGAATGACCCTTATATTTTATTGAAGACATCAATTGTGGACAAAGATAAGGAAGATCATAAATTGAAGTGAAATTTTAAAGTTAAATAATAATTTATTAAATTATAATTCATGGGAGAAGTAGTGACACCATGAAAATGAATATTGGACATAATATCAAAGCATGCATCAATGAAGAGTGATTGAGACGAAAACCCTTTCCTCATGTTCGAATACGGCCTACACTTATACTTAACTTACCAGATAACCAAATTAAGTTTATTTAATAATTCACTAAGAAAATTTTCTAACTATATTTAATTTTATAAGGTTTATTTATCATCATGTTTGACCAATTTATTACATCATTTATGCTTATGTTAGTTACTTGAAGTTCTTCAGTCAATTTCTTAGAAACTTTATTGGTAGGTTGACCATGTTCAAAGTGTTGTAAAATAGTTTCATAATATATAGAATTATATATTATTATTTCCTTCGTTATATTATTATAAAATAACTTATATAGGTAAATAAATTTTCCAGAATGGACTCAAATAAGAAAAGGTACTTTGATATTTCTTTATTAGTGGTTAAATTTACCATAACCATTTATTGTTAATATCACTCATAGAATGTATAATATTATAATTATATAATTTAATGATTTATTAATTTTTTTTTAAAATTACATACATGTTTTATTCCATCCATGATAGTTTTTATGAAAAACAAAAGAGAAACATCATCATGTGGAGGCGGTAGTCCACACGTACACACGAATAACACTTTTGTTTTTACAGAATAAAAGGAAGGTAGAAAATAAAATATAATACAATTTCAAAATAATTACCATTTTATTAATAACATATTATATTATTAAATTAATTTTTTTAACCATGAATGAAATTTGATGATGGAAAATTGAACACGTCGTTCATGGTGGGGGTAGTCCGCACACACGCATGAGGACATTTTCATTTTTTATCAATGATTTTGGAGAAAGGTATAAAATTGATGTCACATTAGTATAAAAATATAACATAATATTGATAATACTAGTGTTATTATACTCTCATGGATGGAATATATGTGGGGTGGTATTAGTAAGAAATAATTAAGAAGGTTTGGTAGAAAATATTACCTTTCGCTTTGGATATTATCCTTTAGTCACCACCTTAAGACACCTTATCTTGGAATTTTGTAAAGATAAAAGTATTATAGGATGTAAGAAGAAGGTTTATGATAAAATAGGGTAGAGTGTGGGTGTATCCTAATGGTATTTGGAATTCAGTATAGGTGACATGGTGGTGCCTTTTATAATAGAAGAGAAGAGTATTTTTGACAAATATAACTCTTTAATAAAAAGAGAGCTCATGTTTCACATGGAATGTAAATAAAAAGTGGAAAATAATAGAATTTGAGAAGGGTTAAAGTTGATAAATCCTCAATCTAACATTTTCAAACGTGTTTTAATTTTTTTTAAGTTATTTACTCTTATATTTTTACTTTTATCATTTTTGGTTTTTACTAAGGTAACTAATTTTTTCCTAAGTGATTTATTTTTAATACATAAAAAATTATAATTTTTAGATATTTTCAGCCTACATATTATAAATATGGAACCTAATTTATCAAATGAAATATCTATTCTTAAGAAAATTAATTTTAAAATTAGTGCATTTAATGTGGAAAAACCCGTTTTTAGACAAAAGTGTATTTTTAAGCATAAGTTTTATATTTAGAATAAAATTATCAATGTTATTTATTATATTTAAATTAAAATATTTAATATTACTAAAATAAAATTTAATTGACATTAAAATAATTAAAAAACTTAATTACACTATGTGATTTTTTTTAAAAGAAACAGACAAAAACAGATTCGTTAAAACATTACCTAAAATTTCTAAAATGTTAAGCATGGGTTTTATTTATCAATATAAAATTTTAAAATAATTAATATTTCTTTATAAAATATTTTTTATATATTAAAAAGTGTTTCAAAAACTTTAATGAAATTATTGTAAAATAAAAGTTATAGTTTTTAGAAAAATCGGTATTTTTATTATTCACCTAAAAATTGATTATTTGAGAAAACATAAAAAATTAATAATAAGGTAATTTTGATATAAACAATTTAAAAATTAAGTTTATTTTATAAAATTTAAATTCAAAAATTTATATATTTATCATTTAAATGAAAAATATAATTTATAAATAAACCCAATTTTATTGAAAAAAAGTGATGCTTTTAAATATTAAGTGTTCTTAATATTATTTCATATCAATTTATAATTTTAAAGGTGTTAATATTTTAGTACATATATAATATTTTATATTTTTTCAATTTAATCTATTAGGATAAAATATTCAATACTTAACAAAATAATTCAAAAAAAATTAATATTTCCTTTATACTAAATATGATTAAACAAATACCATTAATTATTTGTGTTCAAAAATTTAATTTTACTACTCCATTGATATTAAAATATTTATTTGAATTATATATATACATCATATCATATTTTAAAAATAATAATAATAATATTTATACACAATGCATAAATATATATTTATAATATTCTAATATCATATTTTTATTTCATTATGAGTTATATTAATTTAAATTAACTACATAACAATACACACATTTACTATACCTATTGGATATATGACCAATGACCAAATTTGTAATGAATGTATTTGAAATGACCACATTTATAATGGTTATATTTATAATGGTTAAATTTCATTCGTTTATATATACTTCATAATTCATTCATTCATTCCACTCTTACTTCACACGACATAGTTATTATTTCATATTATAGATTTTTTATAATGCTTCATAATTTTATGGTGATATTCCTCATTATAGGTTTTTTTTGGCTATTGGTGGTCCTCAATGTTGAAGATGTTCAATGATATTTCTTAGCTGTGAAGATTTTATTATTTTCTATATATTGTCTCCTATTAATTTATGCACTTTTAATGGATGTACTTGATCCATAGTGAGTAACAATATATGTTCAGTATTGATTATTTTTATGTGATTTTTTAATGTCCCACTTATGAATAAATAAATAGTATTTTGTTTGGATCATATTTTATAGGGTACATTTTTCTAATCATGTTTCAATCCTTTGAAGGAATAGAGAAATATTATTTAAAATTATAGAAATAAATAGTAGTAGTTGTATTAGTGTTAGTAGTAGTAGTAATAATAACAATAGATCATATAGCTTTGGGTGTTATCTATTTAAAACACCAACACTGCATCTCATAGTTTTTTAAATGCTTGAATCTCATAAGACTTCATTTCTAGAGTCGCATTGAACTTATCTCTACAACTTCAAATTTTTTTCATTAAGTCACATGATGATCTCCTTGAATACCTTGATTTTTATAGGTTATATGGAGTCCCACCATATATATGAAAGTGTTCTAATGAAGTAATTCTTAGAATTACATATAATGACAACATAGAAATTTCCATGTATCTATAGAATATATCTCTTTCAACTCAAAAAAAAAACTTCTTTAAATACCAGAAGATCTTTAAGAATATTCTATAAATTTTTCACTACTTACATCTCAACTTCATAGAACTTTTGAATCTATTGATCTAGTAGTCTCACTTGTTGAGATCTTGTGATATTCCAACCCAAAATATCCTCATAAAACTTCTACAAGAAAGGGTTTGATAGTATATTCTTTTTATCACTACTTCAGTTCTCTCAATATAATATTAGAATCATGGAAAACACCTTCTTCTTCTTCTTCTTTTCTACAACATGTAGAAAATTCTTCTTCTTCTTCTTCTTTGAGAGCTTATCTTCTCTCAGATACTCATATATTTCACACCCAACAAAAACACTAACTCCTTTTTTTATATCTTCCTCCTTGATATTCTCATGCACATGTGGTATCATTTAAGTGCATCAAATTATTTCCATTGAAATTAGTAACCTTATATGAAAAAACAAGGGTTTTTTTCTCACTACCATCCTTAAATAATCATTATGGAATACACATTTTGGGTTCCCACATTTCTTTATGAGTCACTTTTTTAACTCAAGGTATATTCCCATGATACTCACATTTAATGCTTCTCAGTTTTAAAACTCAGCAAAAAATATCTTCCAAAAATATCTATAATAGGAATGAATTATTCTTCTTCAAAACATATCCATTTAAAATTTTAATATCAAATATTCTAGATATTAAAAACATAATAAACATAATTTAGTGTGTAAATATTCTTTACTATAGGTAACAAACAATAGTTCTTCTCATAACTCAAGTCTTGAGAAAATACCTAGACTTTAATCTCAATAACTCATGAACACTCAAATAGCCTAAAATCAAAATAACATTGACATTGATGTACAAAAACTCTAGGTTTTATGGAACTTCATCTGCATTATACATGAAAATATTATAACTTCATTTTATTGTTCAAGAGATACATATAATGGTTCTTCTTCTTCGATCTTACTTAGAAGAGGCTCAAATCATGGATTCTATAAGATTCATGATATTTAAATCTTAATAGCACAACGAAATTATCAAATAATTTATATTTCCATAGAATTAAATAATTTTAGAAACTTATATTTTTAGTTTTTCTTGATCTTCCCTTTACCATGGATTCATATTAGATCCTCTTTCTACTCATGTTTGGATCGAAACCCTTTCTAGGGTTTTGTAATATTTTAACCATGAATGAAAAGATCTTGAATCATACCATGTTATTTGTTCTTCAAAATACATAATTCTATAATTTTAAAAATTTCACCCAGTACATAATGGAAATTCAGCTACATGAATTTCCATTTCACATACACAAATTTGGCTATGTGAAAACTATTGAAATAGTGGGTTCCTTAGACCCAACAATGCAGTGATTTTGATTACCATATCATGTATACAGTTAGATATACAAGACTTTTTCTTACCATTACAATGTAGATATTTCTGAATCCACTACTTAATGGTAATGTCCTAGATTAATTGTCATATCAAAATGTTATAGCAGATCCCAGAAAATAATGAGAACCTTGAGATACAAATACATTAATCTTAAATATATCCTATGGTCTAGTTATATATTACTGACTGGACACAGTAGATGTTTGAATATCGAGTGTTTGGGGATCATAATCATTGAGAATTCTTCTCATGAAGTTCGCACCTAGTTATCTCTAGTAGTGAGATCATGAGGACTAACCCGCCAATATGAACACCACATGTTTTTGGTGTCATTGGTTGTTCCTATATATGAACATGTGTATTGTTCTCCTAAATTGAGATCATTACCAATGTATACCATTTGATTACGTACTTTTATGCAAGAAAAAACCACGGTTTTGAAATCATGGAGAGGTTGCTTGTGTTGGGTGTGTCATTGCTGGTATGCCTTTGGTTGTAACACCCCAAAATTTCAAAGTAAGTTATTTTCTTTAAAGTAATTCAATTGCTTGCGCTACATGAAACACCAAGTTTGAGCGCACCATGACTTACCAAAATATTCGTTGAAAAGTGGTTATGAATAGAATAAATTAAATTTTGAATTTTATATATTCCATATAATTTTAGAATACATATTATGTGTTTCTTAGACACAATATAAGAACAAGTTGATTTTTTCAGATAAAAGAAGATTTTTTCAAAAAATAAATTTTTACCACCTTCTAATGGAAAACCATTTTTAAAACAAATATTTGACACTTTTATATATTAAATTTAATTTAATTAAATTCATATTTAGAATCAATACATAAAAATTTATTTTGAATAAAATTTTTGTACTTTTTTGATAACTTTCATATTTTGATGAATACTGAAAAATACTAAATTTTAATTGAAAACAACTTTTTTAATCGAAATAATTTATAGGGTTAAATTATGAATTTGAATGGTTTGGAAGTATAATTGTATTATATTTCTTATCATTTAATAAAATTAGGTCATTATAAGTAATTTCACATTTAAATTTGACATAAACACATGTCAATCTTTTGATAGTTTTTACTTTTTAAAAACATGCTTTTCGGTTTCGACAATGGGAATTAATTTTAAATTAATCAATGAAACTTATATGTTTTTAATTTGGTAAAATAGAATTCATTTTTTAATTAATAATATCAAAATTATCTTAGGGTAAGTTTTTGTTATTTTTCTAAAAACATTCAATTTTTGATGAATAGTGAAAAACACTGCATTATAGTTTAAAACCAGATTTTTATTTAAATAATTATTTATTTTATCTAAATTTATTTTAAGTCAAAATAGATATATAATACCTATATAATTTCAATGTAATTAATTGGAGTCATTTTATAATAAAATTAGATGTATAAAATTATGTCGAACTTTTTACCGTCTTTTACCCACCTTCTAGGAGCATTTGCAAATTTGCATAAAACTTAATTTTACCACTTATGTGAGTTGAATTTCAAAACTCCAAGATACACGGTTGAAATTATTAAGTAAAATGTTGTTCAATAAGATGAAAATAATTTTTGGTGAATTGTAACTTTGGACTTTTATTTACCACGATTAAAAGTAAATAGGGTAATTAAGGGTAAAAATGATATAATAATTACCCTACCACATGTCCTAAGTCTATTTTATAAGTTTAATTAGAAAAAAAACAACCTTATGAATAAAATATTATCCTCTTTGGTCCACTTGGATTAGATTAGGACATTTATTATTATTTTATTTAATGAAGAGTTAAAAGAGTTAAATTCAAAGTTTATTAACTAAACCATTTTTAATATAAGGTTATACATAAAATAAATTCAAATATTAATATTCATTAGAAATAAAAAAATATTTCCTACATAATGGTATTTTATTTATAATTTTTAGACATTAAATAATTGAATTTATTTTTGAAACAATGATGATGAAGTAACTACCCTATTAATGAAAGATTAACATAATTGATATTATAAATATCTAAATAAATTTAATTTGAGACCTTTGATGAATTAAAATAATTTTATAGGTTAATATGAAATTTTAGGGTTGATTAAATATTTTTTTCTTGAATTAATCATGCTGTTATGATTTTCACAAAAACCAAATACTAAATAATGTCAAAATTGACATAAATGAGTTTTTAAAACAAATACTATATTATTGGTTGATATAATATTCTTAAAAATCTGAGGTTCATCCAAAGGGATTAAATAATATTATATATGTCATTAATGAAGCACTTTAGGTTCTCTTGGAAGTTTAGAGTAAGTTTATTAACCATATAGTGTAAGAATACAAGAAGATACGGTAAAAGTTAAACTATTTAACTAAGAGTTAAATCTAAAAGATATGGTTAAAATGGTAACCTAAACTTCTCTAAAACCTATTTTTTGATATTATTTCAACCCATCCCCACCTTATCTTAGAAATAAATTATTTGATACACATAATCACTCCATTGATAAATTTACATTCCATTGATACGAACTTGTTAAGGGTAATCTTAACTCAATTTCCATTCATTGAGTTAAACATCCAAGTCATTGGTTTTATTTTTAAAATAATATGTGTGAATGTAATCTGATTGATTTAAACTGAATATCCAATTATATTGAGAATTTTTATATTTATCACACATAATTATTTCATTTATTTATCCTTAATCTAAGGATACGGTCTTTATAAGGTATTTCGTCTCAATTTACATTCCGTTGAGACCTCTTTGTCATTATGCACCAATTCACTTTTATATGGTGTATATAATGTCCATTGACATATTATATCATGAATTACTTTATTCTCATGTTATTATAATGTTTTTATTAATTTCATTCCTCAATTACTTGTATTCAATCATCTCTTATATGGTTAGGAACTCTTTAACTAAAATATTGTTTTAAATGTTTTAAATATTTAGTCTTCTAAATCTTTCTCATTAATGTCCATGTTTTAAAAATGGATTTAAGTATTTATCTATATGGACATTAATGTTTTGAAATTAAAATTACTTTTAAATGTTTCAATGTGTTATGTGACACTTTTATTCAAAAATCTTTTTTTAAATGACCTTTTTTGATAAATAGTACGATATTTAAATGTTTTCAAGAAAAAGGGGATATTTATATCAAATAGTTTTAATGAATATTTTCATCTATGTCAATATCCTTCAGTGTATTTTATTCTTGATTGTGGTTGATTTGTTATAATACAATCATCAATATTGTATTGAATGAGTTATGTTTGACTATGGATGTGCTATTTTTATGCCATTTATGGTTTGTGGTTAAAATATTGACATTTTGTATGCTAGTTTTAATAAGAATGTTTATATTATGTTTCACCCTTTCATATAAGGATTTCATTGTACTTAGTAAGTGACGAGTGGAGCCCGTTATAGCTCCTCGATGCATCGGTAGGTCTCATGAGACAAACTAGTGTCTTGGCACAAGGCCTTGACAAAATCTTATTTGTAGCCTTGGCACAAGGCCTTGACTATGTGGTTATGAAGTCTGGCATTATATATTCCATCATTATGAAATTGGCTATTGATATTATATTTGATTATTTGAATAGTATAATATCCATGTGAATAAGTAAATTTCATTATTTGATTTATTTTTTCTATATTATGTTGAAGTTTAAGTTTAAAAGTCTTGTGTTCTAGTCTTATACATTGCCTTAAATGTTTATTCTTATTTATGATAATTACCTCTATATTTTTATCCTTACTGAGCATCTGAGCTCACCCCTTTATTACGTTTTACTTTTTCCAGGATGCAAAGAAGTATATTACAATTAACCTTTAAGAATAAGCTAAGGGATATAAGAGTCTTCAAAGGGGACACAATGTTGTTTTTTTATTTCATGATGTAATGTAAAACTTATGTATGTATCTAGTACTTCCATGGATACTAAAATGATCAGTCTTACAGGACATGATTCCTTGTATCATGCCAATGTTATATAATAATGAACCAATTCCGGGTTACTAGGGTCGGGGCGTTATAGTTGGTATCAGAGGTAGTTTAGTACAAACCTTGGAAGTAAGATTTAGAAAAAAAAACTCTGATTAGGAATAACTACCCTAAGATAGACTTTGAGGATTGGTATAGAAGAACATCCAAAAATTTGGTAATGTAAATATTATGTGGGTTTTCCAAGAAATAAATCCCATTCTAGGTACGATTAGGTAGAGGCAGCTCTGACATAGATATACCTAGGAGTGAAAACTCTGACAAGGAGTTTCGGGCTTAACCCAGGGTATCCTGGTATAGGACAACGGGCCTTGATGCACTCTTGGTTACGACACTCCTGGGGGATATGCTTAGGATAATTCACATTTTATTTACAAACCGATTGAAAGGATTTTAATATAAGATGAGAATAAATAAACTTGGTTAATCATAAGGTGTTTTAGATTGAAAATAAGGTGTTATGATAATCTCTAAATGATTTTATGACTCACATTATTCATTATTATGTTAGTCAATGGCTAGATTTCAAGGAAGTCATAGTAACATTGAACATGATGTAAAAGGTGGGAACGGTGTTGGAAATGAGCAAAAAAATGTATTATTAATATGTGTAAAAGATATCATGTTCATTCTGTATCAGTTTTCCAAAAATATGATCAAGAACATATATATTAACCAACTCTTGGACTAAAAAAAGAAGAGAAAGGTGGTGAATGATAAGATCTCCAGGAGCGGAGACCATGGAGAAAAGAAAGCTTAATTTCCATCATGCAGGAAATGTGGAAGGAGACACCTAGGAAAGTGTCTCAATGAAACAAATAAATGCTTTATGTGTGGGAAAGAAGGACATAAATTAAATAATTGCTGAGTAAAAATTAAGAGTACTATGGAAGAAAATAAAAATGATCCCAAGGATTCATTTACAGTAATTTTCTATAAATGTAGGAGACTTGAGCATTACCCGAGTGAATTCCTTACTCTCTAGGATAACCTCCTGCTCAAGGAAGAACCTATGTGGAAATAAATGGATGAAAAAATGTTTAAAAGTATTAGTGCTCTTTGTTGATGGGATTACATTGGAAGACTTTTCTCTTGTATGTATAACCCTGTAGTTTGTTATGTGAAGATGATATTTTAGGAAGAATTATCTTTTCTATTATAGTTATAAATAACTATTTGGGTTTATATGATCCTTCAATTTGAGAAAATTAAAAGTTATTAAATTTTGGGATGAAAATGCGAGGTATGAGATAACATTTGTGGTGAAATTGTGTTATGGTTATTTTGAAGATTTTTTCTCATTTTGGGAATGTTATTAAATATTGTTTTTGAAGAAGGATAACACACAGACCATGTGACAACCCGTCATGTCCGAAAAAGCGGTAGGAATTGAACCCACAACCAGAGTGAGATTGAGATTTATGGACTACCATTGGACTATGTGAAGTCCCTAGTTAGTGTAAGTAATTTTTTTAGTTAAATGATTTTATCGATCAATAATAAGTTGATTTGGGATCTTATGTCTTATCAAATGGATATACTTAGTATAGGAAAATTATTTGGTGATTAAGGGATAAATGTTGTTTTGGAAGACGTTCACTCTGTTGGGAACACTATATGCCTAAGGAAAATAGAATACTATAATATTTCATTTGAGGATTAATGGTGGATTTTTAGCTATGTTTATATTGTGGATTTATAGCGATTTGAGTTATTTACGGAAATGATTAACCTATCTTAGAGAATATGTGATTATGTTAATTACTTTAAGTATGTGACTTTAAGAGTAGTCGATGTTATTTGGAGATAAAATTTAACGTGGAAGACAACGTAATCGAATTATTCTATGTTTTGGGTTTAAATATTAGTTTTGGATTATATTGAAGGATTTTAAGGACAATTTTTTATTGAATGGTATTTATTGAACTTTGGGTATTTTTGGTTTAATTTTATAAAATAAGATTAGTATTTCTTTCTTTAAAGGATTATCATTTTTGGGGATCATCTGATCTTGTGCTAACCATTTTGGTTTTGGTTAAGCTCTAAAGACAAAGTAAATATATAGTTTATCCTCTGTGGATAATGTGATTCTCTAGAAGTTGATTCAAGCACTTAAGGTGTGACCAAGTCATCTTGAATACTCATAATTTGAAAAAAGATGAGTTAGTGGTAGAAATTTATTAAAGGATGAAACTCTAATTAAAAAGTATGTTTATCTCTTTATGTTCTTAGTTAATGTTATAAATAAATTCCTCAACTTTATGAAATGGAACTTAATAAAAACATTGTCCATTTTCATTTCCTACAGGGAAACTAATGACCGTTTATCCTATCATGAGTTTGTGGTTATCTTGTTGTTAACTTTCTCCTAGTCATGTTTTCTATCACTCTCCATCATAACTTGACACTTATTTTATCTTCCATATCCATGTTTTCCTACATGGAATCCTAGTATGGGTTATCTCAGGTGACCTTTGTACTTTTCTTTCTTTCTTTTAAAGTTATAGTTTTGTAGACTCTTTTTCTGATGCGGGACTTTAAATGAAGTTCCCAACACCAATTTTAAAATTGTGAGGATGCAATTTCCATAAAGGGGGAAGAATATAACACCCCAAGATTTCATGGTATGTTATTTTCTTTAAAGTAATTCAATAGCCTGCGCTATACGTAACACCAAGTTTGGGGGCACCATGACTTACCAAACTAGTCGTTCAAAAGTGGTTATGAATAATATTAACTAAATTTTGAATTTTATATACTCCATATAATTTTATAATTCATATTATGTGTTTCTTAAACAGAATATATGAACAAATTCATTTTTTTCAGATAAAAGAAGAATTTTTCAAAAAATGAAATTTTACCACATTCTAATGGAAAAACCTTTTTAAAACCAATATTTGACACTTTTATATATTCAATTTAATTTAATTTAATTATTCTTTATAATCGGGACATAAAAATTTATTTGGAATAAATTTTTGGTACTTTTCTGATAACTTTCATATTTTGATAAATACTGAAAAATACTAAATTTTAATTGAAAAAAACTTTTTTAATAGAAATAATTTATAGGGTTAAAGTTGAATTTTAATGGTTTTGAAGTATAATTATATTATATTTTTATCATTTAATACAACTTAGGTCATTATAGTAATTTCACATTTAAATTTAACATAAACACTTGTCAATCTTTTGATAGTTTTTACTTTTTAAAAACCCGCTTTTTGGTTTCGACAACGGGAATTAATTTTAAATTAATTAATGAAAATTATATGTTTTGAATTTGGAAAAATGGAATTCATTTTTGAATTTGTAATATCAAAATTATCTTAGAGTGAATTTTTGGTATTTTTCTAAAAACATTCAATTTTTGATAAATAGTGAAAAACACTAACTACTAAAAATTCGGGCATGAGTGGCCACCATTGTCAGTCACTAATGGTCTTTATAGACCAATAAATGACCACCAATAGCGGTTTCTTTAGGCCTGACGCTGTATTCCTTCAGTGACCGCCAATGGCGGTTGCGAAAGAGGGCCGAAAATTTGTCCTACAGCGGCCGCAAGGCGGTCGCTGACCTCCTGCTCGGCCAAGCAATAGCGACCGCCATTGGCGGTCACTGACCTGCTTCTCGGTTGAGCTAGAGAAACTTCCAAGGGCGGTCTCTATACTGCTACCTGGCCGACCTAAAGCAACTTCCAATGGCGGTCGCTATCCTGTAGATTTTTTTTAAAAATTTCACTGATGGTTCCCAAACAACAGAAACAGGGTAAAAATCATAAAAAAAAGAAAACAATTCTAAACAACATAAACATTAGGATCCTTATAAACAATAAATGATAGACGTGCTTCATATTCAACAATCCAAACTGGTCCAATCCATTTAAATCTTCTGCTTCAATAAACCTACAATAAGATACAAAAAAACAACTAAACAAAACAAACATAAATTAGACATATTTATTCAGTTAGTATATATATATATATATAATAAAATTATGTATGACATCAAATCATGGGTGATATAATAATTTTAAACCCCCAATTTTATCATTTTATCATTTTAGGATATGTTTTTCTTGTTTTGGAGTCTTTGGTTTAGCTTGTGGAAGTGTTTTGTGGTCTAAAAAGGAATGCTCTCCATACACATCACATAAAACTTTTAAAAAAAACATATTCGGTTGTACCATGCACACCATATGTCTGATTGATGTGAATTATCCTCCTACATGTCACGAATAATATTTATATTGTTTTCATGTGATTTCATGTCATTCTGAGGACGTTTGCTGTGAATTTTACCGTTACACATCGTTTTGGTGTCTTATGACTCTGAAAACACGTTTTGGGTCACTGAGGTCAAATGAAACCTCCGATTGACATACCGTCTACCCATCCATTTTAAAATTCACACCACGATTGTTTTTGTATGATTTTATGGCATTCCAAGATTGTTCGACTGGTTTTGACCACCCAATGCACCCGTTTAGAGCGCACAAAACTGTTAAAAACAATATATCCAGTCGTACCATGAACACCACTTGTTTGATTGATGTGTCGTCTCCTCCAAATGTAACAAATAATATTTCTATTGTTTTTGTGTGATTTCAAGTCATTCTAAGGATGTTTTCTCTGAATTTGACCGTTACACGTCGTTT
This sequence comes from Viscum album, assembly GCA_963277665.1. Taxonomy (NCBI): domain Eukaryota; kingdom Viridiplantae; phylum Streptophyta; class Magnoliopsida; order Santalales; family Viscaceae; genus Viscum; species Viscum album. The sequence continues at coordinate 469,931,949 of OY728141.1, read as the reverse complement.
TGGTGTTTTATGACTCCAGAAATGCATTTCTGGCCACCGTGGTCAAAAAATACCACCGATTGATGTACCATCTGCTATAACATTTCAAAATTCACACCACAGTTGTTGTCGTATGATTTCAGGACATTTAGAGGTCGTTCGGCTGGTTTTGACCACCCAACACACCCTTTTAGAGCGCACCAAACTGTTAAAAACAACATATTAGGTCGTACCGCGCACACCGCACGTCAGATTGATGTTCTGTCTCTTCCTAAATGTAAAAAATAACATTTATATTGTTTTAATATTATTTAAAGTAATTATGAAGATGTTTGATGTGAATTTGACCGTTACACATCGTTTTGGTGTTTTAAGACTCTGTAAATACGTTTCCGGTAACCACGGTCAAACGAAACCTCCGATTGACATACCGTCTACCCGACCATTTCGAAATTCACACCATGGTTTTTGTCATATGATTTGATGGAATTCCAAGGTCATTATACTGGTTTTGACCGCCCAATGCATCCTTTTAGAGCGCACCAAACTGTTAAAAACAATACATTCGGTCGTACCGCGCACACCGCACATCCGATTGATGTTCCGTCTACTTATTATTGTCACCAATAATATTTCTATTGTTTTACTGTGATTTCAAGTCATTATGAGGACATTTTCTGTGAATTTGACCGTTACATGTCATTTTGGTGTTTTATGACTCTGAAAATGGGTTTCTGGTCACCGCGGTCAAACAACATGTTCTATTGATGTACCGTATACCCAAACATTTCAAAATTCACAACATGGTTGTTGTTGTATGATTTCATGACATTCCAAGGTCATTCAGCTAGTTTTGACCACCCAACACACCCTTTTAGAGTGCATCAAACTGTTAAAAATAACATATTCGGTCGTACCACGCACACCGCACGTTCGATTGATGTGATGTATCTTCCTACATGTCACGAATAATATTTTTATTTTTTTAATGTGATTTCAAGTTATTCTGAAGACGTTTTCTCTGAATTTGACCGTTACACGTCGTTTTGGTGTTTCCTAACTCCAGAAATGCATTTCCGATCACTACGGTCAAACAAAACCTCCAATTGACGTACCGTCTACTCTAAAATTTCAGAAATTCACACCACGGTTATTATTGTGTGATTTCATGGCATTCCGAGTTTGTTTTCCTGGTTTTGACCACCCAACACACCCTTTTAGAGTGCGCCAAACTATTAAAAACAACATATTCGGTCGTTCTGCGCACACCGCATGTCCGATTGATGTGACGTCTCCTCCTACATGTCACAAATAATATTTCTATTTTTTTCTTGTGATTTCAAGTCATTCTGAGAACGTTTTCTATGAATTTGACCGTTACATTTCGTTTTGGTGTTTTATGACTTTGGAAATGCGTTTGCAGTCACCGCAGTCAAAAGACACCTCCGATTGACGTACTGTCTACCTGACCATTTCAAAATTTACATCATGACTATTGTCGCATGATTTCGTGACATTCTGAGGTCATTTGGGTGGTTTTGACCACCCAACACACCCTTTTAGAGCACGCCAAACTGTTAAAAACAACATTTTCAGTCGTACCGTGCACACTACACGTCTGATTGACGTGCCCTCTCCTCTTACATGAGGACATTTTCTCTGAATTTGGCCGTTACATGTCGTTTTGGTGTTTTATGACTCCGAAAATGCATTTCCGGTCACCGCGGTCAAATGACACCTCCGATTGATGTACCCTCTGTCCGAAAATTTCAAAATTCATACCACGGTTGTTGTTGTATGATTTCATGGAATTCCGAGTTCGTTCGGCTGGTTTTGACCACCCAACACAAACTTTTAGAGCGCGGAAAACTGTTAAAAACAACATATTTGGTCATACCACGCACACCGCACATTCAATTGATGTGACGTCTCATCCTACATGTCACGAATAATATTTCTATTATTTTCGGGTGATTTCAAGTCATTCTAAGATTTTTTTCTCTGAATTTGATAGTTACACATCGTTTTGGTGTTTTATGACTCTGGAAATGCGTTTTCGGTCACCGCAGTCAAACAATACCTCCGATTGATGTACTGTCTACCCAACCATTTCAAAATTCATACCACAGTTGTTGTCATATGATTTTATGAAATTATGAGGTCGTTTGGATGGTTTTGACCACCCAACACACCCTTTTAGAGCGCGCCAAACTGTTAAAAACAAAATATTCGGTCGTATCACGCACACCGCATGTACTATTGATGTTATGTCTCCTTCTATATGTCACGAATAATATTTATATTGTTTTCATGTGATTTCAAGTCATTCTGAGAACGTTTTCTCTAAATTTGATAGTTACATGTCGTTTTGGTGTTTTGTGACTCTGGAAATGCGTTTCCGGTCACCACAGTCAAACAACACCTCAAATTGAAGTAAAATCTACCCTAACATTTTAAAATTCACACCAAGGTTTTTTTTCATATGATTTCATGACATTCCGAGGTCGTTTGGATGGTTTTGACCACCCAACACACCCTTTTAGAGCATGCCAAACTGTTAAAAACAACATATTCGATCGTACCGGGCACACCGCATGTCTGATTGACGTGACGTCTCCTCCTACATGTCACAAATAATATTTCTATTGTTTTCGGGTGATTTCAAGTCATTATGAGGATTTTTTCTCTGAATTTTATTGTTACACGTCGTTTTGGTGTTTTATGACTTCGGAAATGCGTTTCCGGTCACCGCGGTCAAATGACACCTCCGATTGATGTACCGTCTACCCGAAAATTTTACAATTCACACCACAGTTGTTGTTGTTTGATTTCATGGAATTTTGAGTTAATTTGGCTGGTTTTGACCACCCAACACACCCTTTTAGAGCGTGCCAAACTGTTAAAAACAACATATTCGGTCGTACCATGCACACCGCACGTCCAATTGACGTGACCTCTCCTCCTACACATCAAAAATAATATTTCTATTGTTTTCGTGTGATTTAAAGTCATTATGAGAATTTTTTCTCTAAATTTTACCATTACTCGTCGTTTTGGGGTTTTTTGACTCCGCAAATGCGTTTCCGGACACCGCAGTCAAAATACACCCCCGATTAACGTACCGTCTACCCAAAAAATTCAGAATTTACACCACGGTTGTTGTCGTATGATTTCATGACATTCCGAGGTTATTCGGCTGGTTTTGACCACCCAACACACCTTTTAGTGCACACCAAACTGTTAAAAACAACATATTCGGTCATACCGCACACACCGCATATGTTGTAAAATTGGAATAATGGATTATTTTCTAGTTGTACAATTCGAATAATGGAATAATGGACTAATGGGAATTTGACCTAACATCCAATTGGACAATTGGCCAACTGGAAAATTTTCCTAATGTCCTAACAGCCCAATGAACAATTGCCCTAATGAACTAATGGTCAATTGTCCTAATGAACTCCTGTAAAAATGGCCTAAGGATATAATTTCCAATTGATCTAACAGTCTCTTAGAAAATTGTTCTAATTGATAAATAGTCTAATGGACATATATCCAATGACCTAATGGCATAATGGACAATTTTTCTAATGGATCGATTAGCCAATTGGCCTAATTGAATGATGGAATAATGACTAATTGGTCAATAGGCCTAATGGCATAATGGCCAATGGCCTAATGTAAAATTAACCTAATGTACTAATGGATAATTGTCCCAAAAAACTCCCACCACACAACCCCCTCTCACCGGACAACACTAATTCATATCCCCCCCACCCCCACCCCCGCCACTCTCAACCCCCCCTAAACACCCCCCTCCCGCCTCCCGGAAAACCCACTCCCACCCCCCCGGACAACCCCCACCCTGAACAGCCCCCCCAACCCACCCAGACAGCTCCCAACCCCCACCCACCGAACAACCCACTCCATACCCCCAAGACAGCTCCCAACCCCCCACCCACCAGAACAACCCACTCTATACCCCCCTGGATAGCTCCCAACACCCCCGGAAAGAATGTTCATGAGTATCCATTCTTATCCCGTCTCTAAAGACATATTCAAACACATCAATTAACTTGAAACTCACCAAAAGTGTGGAATTCATAAAAACATTAAATTCTTTTTGATCATCACCAAGAAAAATAAATTTATCGTTTGAAACATCAATAACAACCCCACCAATAAAAAAAGAAACACACCTCGTGAATATGATGCGTCATGCATGGTCATGACTGCTACCTCCATCCAGTGGGCCAAGGGCCTACAACAAATAAAAATTATGAATATTTTCATAAAAAAAAATAGAAAGTAAATAAATAAACTCAGTATAAACTTGCATCTTATGATCCCTTGCACCATCACCTAGACACACATATTTCCGCAGTGTTCTAACCTCAGTGATCAATTGTGAATTTACCTCCTCGGAAGCGCATAGTTGTGCCTCGAAATCTGACAAATGCTGTTTCATCTGAGAAATAGTAAGAACAAAAACTGCAACGCATGATACTACTGAATGAGGAATCCCCATTCTATAGTTCAAACTATATCCATGCCCATCCCGACCAATAATGCGATTGAAGATCTCATCCCTTCGCATGGCAAGCTATCACTGGTCCTCTGGAAGCTGTTGTAACTCAGCTTCAAATTGAGCCTGTGAAATATTTAAATATATATACACATATATGTTAATATACAGATTTATGTATGTATTGTTAATGAGTACAAGTATTTACTATCAATGTTTCATCTCTGGATCATTTCGATCACGAGTCCTCATCCAAATCGACAATTTATCAGTCGGTGCACCTTGCTCCCATTACTATATATGAATTGAATATAAACACAAAACCATATTAATTAATAAATTAAAAAATTAATAATAAATACCACATGTCGGATCTGAGACACATAATGAGTCCCAAGCCTGTGAGGTGGTCCTTGCAACGCTCGATTCTCAGAATGGCATGTTGACACCTCCTACATTCAATTAATACAAATTTCAAACAAATCACACATTCTTGAAAATATATAAACCAAAATAAATATACTAAATGCTACACCATCAATAGACCAATATGCAACTAATTCACGCCACTGAGCCAGGAGAGCACCTCTCAGGACTTTTTCTAGAATGTCTGTGGCACCCACATTTGGTACCCAGTGGTCCCTCTTGACTTTGCCTTTATAATATTTCCACATCTTACGACACTTTCTCATACAAACAGGCCGAAACTCATAGGGGTATACTTTCAGATTATTATATTTAAGAAAAAAAATCACATATTTTGGTATTGTTTATACATAGGGAAGAAATTAAAATGGTCTTCTTACCCGAACCTCCCTCAAAAGACGATCTAATGTGTCCAAAGGGATAGAAGCCCAGTTACGTGTGGTCAATGGAAATCGATGTGGGTCATGTATGATATGACCCAAATGAAAAATAAATGTAGGGGAATTCAGTCCCACAGGATGAAATATCTCATCAAAAGAAACATCAAACATCGTGTCAGAATTCTATGATAAAATTCCACGACCAGGGCCTCTCTTATGATAGGAAGAAGCAGTCGAGTCTGATCCTGTTGAAAAAAATTTTATATATAATTTGAAAGATGTTATATATATATATGTTTATCAATTACATAAAAAATAAACACAATTATATTCAAACATACCTCGACCCTGAGACGTAGATGTATCAGATAGATGATGTGGATCGACTGCCTCTTCTCCTGACATGCCTGCAGTCATAGAAAACATTAGTAAGGGGACTATCCAAAGTTTCCAAAAGATAAATTGGATTTTTTAAGAAAATAAAACTTGTACAGTTGTTAATCAAACAAAAAGGGATTGAATAATTATTTGTAAAAGGATTTTAAAAAATCAAAAAGTTAACAAAACAGATATAAAATTATGTACAAAGCCAATTAATGCATAGAAAAATTTCAGAATGAATTAATAAAAATTCAAGAAGCACATGAACCAAATGAAGAATACCTCAATGGGAAGATAAACCGAAAATAACATGAAGATAAAAAAGAGAAATCACCCTAAATACTTATAAATGAATAAACTTTCAAAAGTGAGGATTAAAACTTACATGGATTTATAAAATGGTTAAATAATTTATGATATCCTAGGAAATTCAATACTGAATAGCGGGAAAACAATTATACCTTTCATTAAACATGAAAATCGACCGTTTCTCCTTAAATGGTCTCTCTGACCCAATAAATATCTTCTTCATGTTGAAATACGATATGTTGATCAAGCTGTTGGGAAACAAAGGGAACAGTCTTGGGTTCATGTTGTTCAAATAAAAACACTCCTCGCCAGGACATTTTCACAACAACTTACCAACTTGGATTCAAAGGCAAAGTAACAAAGAATACTTGTTCCACTTGTGATTTCAAAATGAAAGGTTCATTATCAACTCGTTCATTTATGTATAACATATAGTTAAAATTCATCAATGGAAACTGATATTGATCGACTTTACATCCACACACTGGATCAACCCAATTACACTTTAACAATATGTACTTCAACCCGTGTGCATATATAACTTCAATGATGTCTATCAATTGACCATAGTAATAACCATAATTGATGAATGAATAATCAATGCCACTATTTTGTGTTTCTCGTTTTTCGTCAACATCTTTAATGTGAAATCGAAAACCATTAGCGTTTACAACTTTATAATGACGACCTGTTATAGATGGACCCTCATCCAGTTGGATAAATTCTTCATTTAGCATGGGGTACCCTAACTCCTTCAGCTTATGAACCTACATAATTCATATAATTAAATAATGATTTATGAAAAAATAAATTAGTATAATACTTCACTCATAATGAAAATCAATTTATACGTACAAAATCCTTGAACCAATCATGAAATTACGCATAATGAGATTGTTGAATTTGATACTCAGTTTCACGATACATCTCTTATTTTATCTCATTAATGTGTTTCCTACAAATAATAATGCGATGTTTAAATGATCAACTTATGCAAAAAAAATATGTAAAAGTTAAACAATAAAAGTGATAAGACATTTACTGCATTAATGGTGCAACTAATGGAGTATTGAACAAGATATATCGATGTTCTTGTATCCACTCAATGTTTTCCATATCAAATATGGTTCCTTCTCCAACTAGACCATCATGAATCCGAGAGGTCTTATCTAATATTTTTTCAATATCCATAAGATATTCTGCACAAAAAGTAGTACACTCATCCATCAAATAACCATTGGCTATTGATGCCTCCGGATGAGCTCTGTTGAGTACAAATCATTTCAATGTACTCAAATACTACTCAATAGGATACATCCACTTGAATTTCACTGGACCAGCAGACATTACTTCATCAGTTAGGTGAACTATCAAGTGAACCATAACATAAAAAAATGAGGGGGGAAATAATTTCTCAAAGTGACAAAGCGTAAGTACAATTTGGTCCTGCAAACTTTTTAAATCACTCATTCATTGATTTATTAAACAAATCTATCCAAAAAAATTACTCATCTCAATCAACGACTGAACAACATTGGGGGATAAACAATGAAAAATTTTAATTGGAATCAACTGCTGAAGTAATATGTGATTGTCATGACTTTTCAACCCTTACAATGTCCTGCTCGTCAGATTCATACACTTTGAAATATTAGAGGAGTAACCATCAGGCACCTTGAGCATATTCAAAATGAAAATAAATGTCTCTTTCTCCTTTATAGTCATCATATACTGTGCAGTAGGCATATATGCCTTATTTACCTTAGCTAACTGTAAATGAAACTATTTCCTTAAACCCATTTCTTCCAAATCACGACGTACATTAACATGGTCCTTTGATTTTCCATTGAAACCTAAAATCGTCCACAATATATTATCACAAACATTTTTTTAATGTGCATGACATCTAAATTATGCCTTATCATGTTAGTTTTCCAATATGGAAGACTATAAAAAATAATTTTCCTTTTCCAATTGTGACTGCGCTGCCTACCCACATCATGAATATTACATAATGGATGAGCCACCAAATACTAAATTTCATATTCCATGCGGATGTTTTCTTCCTCAATCTGCAATAACATTTCGACTCCTATCATGATCTTTGGTGCTGGGATGAACTCTCTAGAACCATCAAATGCCACTCTATCCTTTCTGAACCTATGCTGAGGGGGGAGAAAACGTCTGTGACCCATGTATGCCCATTTTTTGGAATGTTTAAGCCATACAAATTTTTTACTTTTATTGCAACAAGGGAAAGAAAATTCCTCTTTCGTACTCTAGCCTGATACATTTCCATAATCCTGTAATTCATTGATTGTCCACAATAAATTAGCCCACATTTTGAACATTTATTTCATTTCATAGTCACAAGTCATCACACCATTGCCCCAAAATTCATTCAACTCATCAATCAATGGATAAAGGTAAACATCAATATTATCCCCCAAACTTCTAGGTCCATCAATAAGAGTGGAAAGTAATATAAATTGTTTCTTCATACAATACAAGAAGGAAGATTATACAGAATCAACACCACAGGCCATGTGCTATGAGTTGAACCAACCATAGACTTGAATGGATTGAAACCATCTGCTGCCAACCCCAATCAGACATTACGAACATCTTTAGCAAAGTCGGGATGTCTCTTATCAAAATACTTTCATGCATGAGAGTCTTCTAGGTGGGTTAACATATCACTTTCATGAATTCTTTCTGCATTCCATCTCATTAAATTATAAACTTTAGATGAAATAAAAAATCTTTTCAACCTCGGTTTAAGGGGAATTTAATGCATTTTCTTTACAGCAATCGGTTTCCCCTATATCGCAATATGACTTTGATGAGTCTGATTTCCCCTGTTCTCTTTCCACCTGGAAGCACCACAAACTGTAAAAATATCCAAATGGGTAGTTTCCTTTCTAAACAACATACAGTTGTTTACACATGCATCTATGGTCTCATATGTAAAACCTAAGTTCTCTGTCAACTTACGAGCATGGTAATACGACTCAAGAATCTTAGCGTCGACAGGAATAACCTTTTTCAATAACACCAACAACATGTAGAATGATGTGTCTGACCACTGATTCAAAGTCTTAAAATGAAAAAACTCCATGATAAATGAAAATTTATTGTAATAAGTACATCCATGATATAATTCTATTTTTTGCATCATAAAGTGATTTATAAAACCTCCTTGAACCATGATCTACACTAGAGAGAAGATTTATCTCACCAGTCTCAAGATTCTGGATGTCAATGCCTTCAGGATCCAACCCATGTACTATTTCAGTAAGCATTTATTGCATTGGATCATTCATCCTTGCATCAACATCCATCTGAACAGCATCAGTATTTTTGAAATGAACATATTCTTCTCCATGACGAGTCCAACTCTTATAATTTTTCAGAAATCCGTTAAATAATAGGTGATCCCTCACAATATCTCATGTGAATTGATATCTGTTAGCACATTTTCTACATGTACAAATAATATAGCCACTTTCAAATCCTCTAGTGAACTCAATAAACTACATAATTCCATTGAAATATTCTCTAGATGTTCGATTTGGAAGATCAATCCAACTCTTATCCATAATAATATCTGTATAAAAAACATTTACACAAGACTTATTACATGTATTTTTCATATCAAATATATTTAAAATAAATACTAACCAATTTCTTGTGGACCATTGATAAAATAATCAAATTAATAAACAAGAGAATAGATAATGTAATGTAAGTGAAATCCCATGTCACCCTCGTCATATGGTATGGTAAATCTAATGATGATTATATATTCAAGAGTCCCTAATCATATTTTGATCAAATAGTGAATAATTCACGCAAGAATATATACAGTCTACTCAAACTCAGAGAAACTGTATCTTTGTACAAATAATGTCTCACTGCCTCTTGGATTCACACTACCTTTGTGCCACCAGAGGCAGTACTGAGTAACCATCAATCTCTAATTTATGGAAAACTAACTAATCTATATTCAGGATGACATCAAATATATACAATTCTAGAACAAAAAAAATACCAATCTATCATGACTTGTGTTATCTCAGTCCAATCTTCATGGAACATACATCATCTTATCATGCTCCCCCTTAAGGGCTACTGAGCCACAATAAGTACACCAGTAACATTGGTACCACGCATAGAACAACACAATATAAAATATATACAAAGTACGTCACATTGAAACATGGAATATCATATATAGGAAGAACATATAATATTAATAATAAAATATAGTATCGAAACACACATATGTGATCAAACTCAAACATGTGTCTCATGGGATATGAAAGCATACACATGTGGTCAAACCTCAAACATTTTCTCATGGGATACACACACACATAGAGACATGTGATAAAACTCAAGAATGGTATAAATAAAATAACAAAACAACTTAATATTAATTCAGTCAACATATAAATGGACTCAAACATTGTATGTAACTTACAAAACACAACTAAAGTGTGAAGTCTTTCATACACACACTATCAAGACACATTGTTTCATATGCACAGAAGCCCGTATGCACTCTAAATTCCATTTCCACACTTTTTATTCACACAAAAAATTCATATAATCTTCATGCATGCCAAATTTGTGCTGTAAATTTCCCAAAATCAAAAATCTTAAAGGAAAATTAGGGAATACCTGATTGCACTATAAATATATAAGGGAGGGGAGTCGAAGGCGGTGCTGCGAGGGAGAGGAGAGGTAGTGGAGGGGAGCCGGAGCTGGAGGCGGTGCGACGAGGGAGGGGATGGGCAGCAGTAGCGGGGGTGAGCCAGAGGAGGATGCGGTGAGGTGGTGACGGTTCAACGAGGGTGGGACGACGAGGGAGGGGACATAGGATAGTGGGGAGCCAGAGTGGATGGGTGGTAGTGACGAGGGGACGAGAAGTGGCTGTGCGGGGATGGAGGGGACCGGGCGGTGGCGGTGTGACAAGGGAGGGGACAGTGAGGGAGGGGACATGCGGCAGTGGTGCGGTGAGGGAGGGGATGAAGAGGGAGGGGATGAGGGATGGCGGGGAGCCGGAGTGGAGGGCAGCGAGGGAAAAGGGGACGAGTGGCGAGGGGGTGGAGGGCGGTGAGGGAACGGGAGACGAGGTACGGGCGGAGGGTGGAGGGCGGCGAGGGGACGGGGGACGGTCAAGGGGGTGGGGGCGGTGTGGGGACGGGGGACACTGGACGGGTGGAGGGTGGCGAGGGGACAGGGGATGGGCGACGGCTTGGGGATGGGTAGGGGAATCGCGCGGGGGGGGGGGGGGGGGTGGTTGTTGAAAGAGTTTTTTTTTTCAAAGCCCAGCGACCGCCAAAGGCGGTCGCCCGTGTCAGGGGGCTTCAAAACCTATTTTTATAGTAGTGACTGCGTTATAGTTTAAAACTGACTTTTTATTTAAATAATTATTTATTTTATTTAAATTTCTCATAAGTCAAAATAGATATATAATACCTATATAAGTTAAATGTAATTCATTGGAGTCATTTTATAATAAAATTATATGTATAAAATTATGTTGAACTTTTTACCGTCTTTTATCCACCTTCTAGGAGCATTTGCGAATTTGCATAAAACTTAATTTTACCAATTATGTGAGTTGGATTTCAAAATTATGAGATACATTATTGACATTAGTAAGTAAAATGTGGTTTAATAAGATGAAAATAATTTTTGGTGAATAGTAACTTTGGACTTTTATTTACCACGATTAAAAGTAAATAGGGTAATTAAAGGTAAAAATGATATTATAATTACCCTACCACATGTCCTAATTCTATTGTATAAGTGTAATTAGACAAAAAAACCTTAGGAATAAAATATTATCCTCTTAAGTCCACTTGTATTATATTAATACATATATTATTATTTTATTTAAAGAAGAGTTAAAAGAGTTAAATTCAAAGTTTATTAACTAAACCATTTTTAATATAAGGTTATACATAATATAAATTAAACTATAAATATTTATTGGAAAGATAAAAATATTTCCTACATAATGGTATTTTATTTATAATTTTTAGACATTAAATAATTAAATTTATTTATGACACAATGATGATGCAGTAAGTACCCTATTAATGAAAGATTAAAATAATTGATATTATAAATATCAAAATAAATGTAATTTGAGACTCTTGATGAATTAAAAGAATTTTATAGGTTAATATGACATGTTAGGGTTGATTAAATAATTTTTTCTCAAAGTAATCATGCTGTTATGATTTTCAAAAAAACCAAATACTAAGTAATGTCAAAATTGACATAAATGAGTTTTTAAAACAAATAATGTATTATTGGTCGATATAATATTAAAAAAAATATAAGATTAGTCCAAAGGGATTAAATAATATTATATATGTCATCAATGAACCACTTGAGGTTCTCTTAAAAGTTTATAGTAAGTTTATTAACCATATATTGTAAGAATACAAGAAGATACGATAAAGGTTAAACTATTTAACTAAGAGTCAAATATAAAAGATAAGGTTAAAATGGTAACCTAAATTTGTATAAAACCTATTTTTTGAGAGATTTTTGACCCATACCAACATTAGTTTCTAAATAAATCATTTTTATCCATTATAAACTAAAAATGATTTTATTATAAAATAATATTTCAAGATTTTTGTAAAGTGACCCTCACCTCTTTTATAAAAGGGTACTTCTCCTTCTCTTAATTTCACACAACCAAAGCCATTTTTCTCGGCCAAAACCTAACTATATATCCTCCCAACTTCCCTCATATCAAACTATAGTCCTTAATTTGATCATAAATCCAACCTAAAGAGCCCTTTTGATCAACTCAAAAGGAAACACCCGAGAAAGAGGTAATAATTTCACCACCCTCTTTCAAGTTATTTTCTTCTTACACTTCCTCTTTATTTTTTGTTTCCATACCAAAATAATAACTCCAGTACCTTCTATATATTTTTATTTTATTATAAATATGGTATAACCATATTCGTTATTCTATCTATCCTATAAATGAAAAAGCCACCATAGGTGCGTACATACGGCTTACCATCTCCACGTCGTGGTGTAGTTTATTATTCAAACACTTAATTATTTGTATGGGTATAATAATGAGTATAACTAATTTAAATAATAAATAAAACATGATAATTATTCTGTATATATGATATAACATCCAATTACATACGATTTCACAATCAATATAATGATATTGTCGCTCGTGCGTACGTACGGATTACCGTCTCCACAAACACGATGAGATTCATTCCCCATCATAATCATTCAAGAATATTTTTCATTTTATGATTAAAAATAATATTTATTAACATAATATAATTCTACATATGAATCAAATATATCATATCCATAACAAACATGGCTTACGTAACCAAGCATATAAAGGAAAATGAATCAGTTAACACACGAAACGATGATACTACTGAAATATTATTAACAAAGAAATATTAGAAGATCATATATGATATCATATTTATGTATTTGGTTCTTGTATAATTTAATAAAAATTATTTCACCATTATACAGGAGTTTAACCTACCCTATACTAAGAAAAAGTACAAGGTAAGGGGCTTCTTATCTCACTTTTAATTTCGTGAAATTTTCAATGTTCACCACTTATTTATTGCATGTGGAGAATTGTGTACTTACAATTGATATATATTATCATGATTCTATTTATATTCATGGTATTATTATGTGATTTATTTGTTGGTTATTAACTTTTTGTCTTATGACTTGATTGATTACAACGTGGTAAGGGTTTTTCATCTCACTTCTTATTCCCGTGATATTCATGCGATATTGCCACTATTTAATTTTGTGTGGTGTATGTACTATCCATGATTGTATTATTTGTGTAATATAATTTAATTTATGGGTATTTACATCTTCATTTTATGATACTTATTTCATGGGGTGTATGTTTTGTACATTACCGAATTAGTAAGGGAATTTCAAATTTCAAATTTCACTCATTGGGCTTTACACATACTTCATTGATTGTTTTACTCAAAGATTATGTGTGGAATCACTATTTATTATTTATGTAGTAATTTTAACTCTCCTTTATGTGGATATACCTTTGGTACACATAATCAATCCATTGATAAATTCACATTCCATTGATATGAACTTGTTAAGGGTAATCTTAACTCAATTTCCATTCATTGAGTTAAACATCCAAGTCATTGGTTTTGTTTTACAAGAATATGTGTGAATGTAATTTTATTGATTTACACTGAATATACAATTATATTGAGGGTATTTATATTTTTCACACATAATTATTTCATTGATTTATCCTTAATCTAAGGATACGGTCTTTATAAGGTATTTTGTCTCAATTTTCATTCCATTGAGACCTCTTTGTCGTTATGCACAAATTCACTTTTATATGGTGTATATATTGTCCATTAAAATATTATATCATGAATACCTTTATTATCATTATATTATAATGTTTTTATTAATTTCATTCCTCAATTACTTGTATTCAAGCGTCTCTTATATGTTAGGAACTCTTTAACTAAAATATCATTTTAAATGTTTTAAATATTTATTCTTATAAATATTTCTCATTAATGTCCATATTTTAAAAATGGTTTTAAGTATTTATCAATATTGAAATTAATTTTTTGAAATTAAAATTCATTTTAAAATATTCAATGTGGTATAGGACACTTTGATTCAAAAATATTTTTTTAAACGACTTCTTTTATAAATAGTGCGACATTTAAATATTTTCAAGAGAAAGGGGATATTTCTCTCAAATAGTTTTAATGACTATTTTAATCTTTTTCAATATCCTTTATTGTATTTTATTTTTTATTGAGTTTGATTTATTATAATACAATCATCCATATTGTATTGAATGAGTTATGTTTGACTGTGGATGTGCTATTTTTATGCCTTTCATGGTTTGTGGTTAAAATATTGACATTTCGTATGCTAGTTTTAATAAAAATGTTTAGATTATGTTTCAACCTTTCATATGTGGAATGCATTGGACTTATTATGTGACAGGTGGAGCCTTATATAGCTCCTCAATGCATCGATAAGTCTCATGAGACAAACTAGTGTCTTGGCACAAGGCCTTGACAAAATCTTATTTGTAGTCTTGGTACAAGGCCTTGACTATGTGGTTATAAAGTTTGGAATTATGCATTCCATCATTATGAAATTGGCTATTGATATTACATGTGATTATTTAACATGTAGAATATCTATGTGAATAAGTAAATGCAATTATTTGATTTATATTTTCTATATTATGTTGAAGTTTAAGTTTAAAAGTCTTGTGTTCTAGTCTTATACATTTCCTTAAATGTTTGTTCTTATTTGCGATAGTTTCCACTATATTTTTATCCTTACTGAGCATCTGAGCTCACCCCTTTCTTATGTTTTACTTTTCCCAGGATGCAAAGAAGTATATTACGATTAACTTGTAGGAATAGGCTAAGGGATATAAGATTATTCAAATGGGACACAATGTTGTTTTTTATTTCATGATGTAATGTAAAACTTATGTATGTATCTAGTACTTCCAAGGATACTAAAATGATCAGTCTTTCTGGACATGATTCCTTGTATCATTCCAATATTATGTAATAATTCACCGATTCTGGGTTACTAGGGTCGGTGCGTTACAGCTGGTATCAAAGAAAGTTTAGTACAAACCTTGGAAGCCATATTTAGAAAAAAAAACTCAGATTAGAAAACACTACCCTAAGATAGACATTGAGGATTGGCATATAAGAACATCCATAAATTTTGGTAATGTAAATATTATGTGGGTTTTTCAAGAAATATATCCCTGTCTGGATGCGAGCAGATAGAGGCGGCTCTAGAACAAATGTACCTAGGAGTGAAAACTCTGACAAGGAGTTTCAGGCTTGACCCAGGGTATCCTGGTACACGACAACAGGCCTTGCTGCACTCTTGGTTATGACACTCCTAGGGGATATGATTAGGATAATTCAAAGTTTCTTTACAAACCTATTTGAATTATTTTAATATAAGATGAGAATAAATAAACTTGGTTAATCCTAAGGTGTTTTAGATCTAAAATAAGGTGTTATGATATTCTCTAAATGATTTTATGACTCACATTATGATTTCTTGTGTTAGTCAATGGCTTGATTCCAAGGAATTCATAGTAGCATTGAACATGATGTAAAAGGTGGTCATGGTGGTGGAAATGAGCAACAAAATGGATTGTTGATAGGTGTAAAAGATATCATGTTCATGCTGTATCAGTTTTCCAAAAATATGATCAACAACATATATATTAACCAACTCTTGGACTCAACAAAGAAGAGAAAGGCATTGAATGATAAGAGCTCCAGCAGTGGAGACCATGGAGAAAGGAAAGATCAATTTTCATCATACATGAAATGTGGAAGGAGACACCTAGGAAAGTATTTCAATAGAACAAATAAATGCTTTATGTGTGGGAAAGAAGGACATAAAGTAAATAATTTTCGAGGAAAAATGAAGAGTAGTATGGAAGAAAATAAAAATGATCCCAAGAATCCATTTAGAGTAATTTTCCATAAATGTAGGGGACCTAGGCATTACCTGAGTAATTCCCTATTATTTAGGATAACCTCTGGGTCAAAGAATAAACTATGTGAAAATAAATGGATGGAGAAATGTTTAAAAGTATTAGTGCTCTTTATTGATGGGATTACTTTGGAAGACTTTTCTCTGGTATGTGTAACCCTACAATTGTTTATGTGAAAATGATATTTTTGGAAGAATTATGTTTTCTATTATAGTTATAAATAACTATTTGGGTTTATATGATCCTTGAATTTGAGGAAATTATAATTTATTAAATTTTGGGATGAAAATGCGAGGTATGAGATAATATTTGTGGTGAAATTATGTTATGGTTATTTTGAAGAATTTTTCTCATTTTGGGAATGTTATAAAATATAGTTTTTGAAAAAGGACAACACACAGACCGTGTGACAACCCATTGCATCGGACAAAGCTTCGGGAATAGAACCCACAACTAGAGTGCGATTGGGATTTATCGCCTACCACTAGAATACATGAAGTCCCTGGTTATTGTGACCTTTTATTTTTAGTTAAATGATTTTATTGATCAATAATAAGTTGATTTGGTATCTTATGTCTTATGAAATGGATATCCTTAGTATAGGAAAATTATTTAGTGATTAAGTGAAAAATGAAATTTTGGAAGATGTTTGCTCTGTTGGGAAAACTATATGCCTAAGGAAAATAGAATACTATAAGATTTCATTTGAGGAGTAGTGGTGGATTTTTATCTATGTTTTTATTGTGGATTTATAGCTATGTTGGTTATTTATGGAAATGATTAACCTATCATAGAGAATACGTGATTAGGTTAATTACTTTAAGTATGTTACTTTAAGAGTAGTCGATGTTATTTGGAGATACCATTTATTGTGGATGACTACATAATCAAATTATTCTTAGTTTTGGGTTTCAATATTAGTTTGGATTATATTGAAGGATTTTAGGGAAATTTTTTTATTGAATGGTATTTATTGAACTTTGGGTATTGTTGGTTTAATTTTAGAAATTAAGATTAGTATTTATTTATTTACAGGATTATCCTTTTGGGGGATCATCTGATCTTGTGATAACAATTTTGGTTTTGGTTAATCTCTAAAGACAAAGTAAATATATAGTTTATCCTTTTTGGATCATGTGATTCTCTAGAAGTTGATTCAAGCGATTCAGGTGTGACCAAGTCATCTTGAATACTCATTGTTTGAAAAAAGATGCGTTTGTGTTAGAAATTTATTAAAGGATGAAAATATACTTAAAAAGTAAGTATATCTCTTTATGTTCTTAGTCAATCTCATAAATAAATTCCCCAACTTTATGAAATGGAACTTAAAATAAAAAAATGTTTTCTTTTTGGTTTTCCTACTAGGAAACTAATGACCGTTTACCCTATAATGAGTTTGTGGTTTTATTGTTGTTAACTTTCTCCTCATCATGTTTTCTATCACTCTACACCATAACTTGAAACTTAATTTATCTTCCATATCCATGTTTTCCTACATGGAATCCTAGAATGGGTTATCTCAGGTGACCTTTGTATTTTCTTTCTTTATTTTAAAGTGATAGTTTTATTGACCTTTTTTCCAATGTGGGAATTTCAATGAAGTTCCCAAGCCAAATTTTAAAATTGTGAGGATGTAATTTCCAAAAGGGGGGAAGAATGTAACAACCCAATATTTCATAGTATGTTATTTTCTTTAAAGTAATTCAATAGCTTGCGCTACACACAACACCGAGTTTGAGCACACCGTGACTTACTAACCTAGTCATTCAAAAGAGGTTATGAATATTATTAACTAAATTTTGAATTTTATATACTCCATATATTTTTATAATCCATATTATGTGTTTATTAGACATAATATAACAACAAAATAATTTTTTCAGATAAAAGAAGATTAAAAAAAAGAAATTTTACCACCTTCTTATGGAAAACCTTTTTTAAGACCAATATTTGACACTTTTATATATTCAATTTAATGAAATTAAATTCTTATTTAGAATTGGGACATAATTTTTTTTGAATAATTTTTTGGTACTTTTCTGATAACTTTCATATTTTGATGAATACTGAAAAATACTAAATTTTAATTGAAAAAAACTTTTTAAATCGAAATAATTTATAGGGTTAAATTATGAATTTGAATGGCTTAGAACTATAATTAGATTATATTTTTATCATTTAATACAATTTAGGTCATTATAAGTAATTTTACATTTAAATTTGACATAAACACATGTCAATATTTTGATAGTTTTTACTTTTTAAAACCTGCTTTTC
The DNA here is from genome assembly GCA_963277665.1 of Viscum album. Taxonomy (NCBI): domain Eukaryota; kingdom Viridiplantae; phylum Streptophyta; class Magnoliopsida; order Santalales; family Viscaceae; genus Viscum; species Viscum album. The sequence continues at coordinate 469,913,084 of OY728141.1, read as the reverse complement.
GGTTTTGACAATGAGAATTAATTTTAAATTAATTAATGAAACTTCTATTTTTTTAATTTGGTAAAGTATAAGTCATTTTTGAATTTTTAATATCAAAATTATCTTAGGTTGAATTTTTGGTATTTTTCTGAAAACATTCAATTTTTGTTGAATAGTGAAAAACACTGCGTTATTGTTTAAAATCTAATTTTTTTATTTAAATAATTATTTATTTTATTTAAATTTATTTTAAGTCAAACAATATATATAATACCTATATAATTTCAATTCAATTCATTTGATTCATTTTATTATAAAATTAGATGTATAAAATTATGTTGAACTTTTTACCGTCTTTTACCCACCTTTTAGGAGCATTTGCAAATTTGCATAAAACTTAAATTTACCACTTTTTTGAGTTGTATTTAAAAAATAAAAGAGACATGGTTGACATTAGTAAGTAAAACGTGGTTCAATAAGATGAAAATAATTTTTGGTGAATAGTATCATTTGACTTTTATTTACCACAGTTAAAATTAAATAGGGTAATTAAGGGTAAAAATGATATTATAATTACCCTAAAACATGTTATAATTCTATTGGATAAGTGAAATTAGACCAAGAAAACCTTAGGAATAAAATATTATCCTCTTTGGTCCACTTGGATTAGATTGGGACATTTATTATTATTTTAGTTAAAGAAGAGTTAAAAGAGTTTAATTCAAAGTTTAATAACTAAACCATTTTTAACATAGGGCTATACATAAGATAAATTCGACTATAAATATTAATTAGAAATATAAAAGGATTTAATACATAATGGTATTTTATTTATAATTTTAGACATTAAATAATTAAATTTATTTATGACACAATGATGATGCAGTAATTACCTTATTAATAAAAGGTTAAAATAATTGATATTATAAATTTCCAAATAAATGTAATTTGAGAATTTTGATGATTTGAACTAATTTTATAGGTTAATATGACATGTTAGGGTTTATTAAATAAAATTTTTCTAAGTAATCATGTTTTTATGATTTTCAGAAAAACCAAATACTAAATAATGTCAAAATTGACATAAATGAGTTTTTATAATAAATACTATATTATTGGTTGATATAATATTCCTAAAAATATAATTTTCAGAAAAAGGGATTAAATAATATTATATATGTCATTAATGAACCACTTGAGGTTCTCTTGGAAGTTTAGAGTAAGTTTATTAACCTTATAGTGTAATAATACAAGAAGATACGGTAAAAGTTAAACAATTTAACTAAGAGTTAAATATAAAAGATATGGTTAAAATGGTAACCTAAACTTGTCTAAAACCTATGTTTCATGAGTTTTTTGACCCATACCCACCTTATATTCAAAATAAATCATTTTGGAGTTATTATAAGCCAAAAATGGTTTTATTATAAAATTATTTTTCAAGGTTTTTCTAAAGTGACCCTCACCTCTCTTATAAAAGGGTACTTCCCCTTCTCTTAATTTCACACATCTAAAGCCATTTGGATCATACAAACCCTGACCAAATATCCTTCCAACTTCCCTAAAATCAACCTAGAGTTCTTAATTTGATCATAAAGGAAACTTAAGGATCCCTTTTGATCAATTCAAAAGGAAACACCCAAGGAAGAGGTAATAATTTCCCCACCCTCTTTCAAGTTCTTTTCTTCTTCCACTTACTCTTTTTTTTGTTTCCATACCAAAATAATAACTCCATTACCCTTTATATACTATGATGATATTATAAATATTGTACAACCATATTCATTTTTCTATCCATCCTATAAATGAAATAGTCACCATACGTGTGTACGTATGACTTACCATCTCCACGTCATGGTGTAGTTTGTTATTCAAACACTTTATTATTTGTATGGGTATAATAATGAGTATAACTAATGTAAATAATAAATATAACATTATAATTATTTTGTATATATGATATAGCATCCAATTACATATGATTTCACCATCAATATAATGATATTGTAGCACATGAGCCTCATCCCGGTTGGTGAGGAATCCTTAAGTGCATCCAAGAGACCCGATATCAAATCCATGCGGAGGCATATTTATGGGTACTATAGCAGTACTGTAGTAGTAATGTAGCGGTAACTACATTAGTACTATAGTAGGTACTGTACCGGGAACTGTATCATGTCTTGTTTGGCACTATAGCAGCCGTGACTATTCCCCCGTTTGGGCCTTCGGGCCACTGATTTGGTCCTTGAGTTCTTTAAGGCCTTTGATCCACCCAGGCCTTTGGTTCAGTAAGGCCTTTGGGCCACCTCAAGGCCTTTGAGCCACATTAAGTTCAAATGAAAACCAAACAACCTACAAGAAACAAGTTCTAGAAGAAGGATGAGTAAGGAGATTTCAGCATAGCATAAGCTAAACGGATTGCAAGATGTAGAGGGTATGACATCTGTCATCAGAACAAGCCTATGCATGCATAGGAAAGCCTATCCAAACAACCATGTAAATGTGGAGATCTGATTTCACAATGAAGATGCTGGGGAGGAGCAATTCCAAGTAGTTAGTCTCGGTTGTATGTAATTTTTGAAGCCTACAGGCAATGAATTCCTCTAAGGTCTATGGTCCATGTAATACTTACATCTACAGGCCTTGTAAGGGTTCCACCTCACCCCTTAAAAGGTGTATTATCAAAATCAAAATCAAAAAAAAAATGAAGGCCTTCGGCCCATTGGAATATATAATGATATTGTCGCTCATGCATACGTACGGATTACCGTCTCCACAAACGCGATGAGATTCATTCTCCATCACAATAATTCAAGAATATTTTTCATTTTATGATTAAAAATAATGTTTATAAACATAATATCATTTTTATATGAATCAAATACATCATATCCATAACAAACATAGCTTACGTAACCAAGTATATAATGGAAAACGAATCAGTAAACACCCGAAACGATGATACTATTGAAATATAATTAACAAATAAATATTATAATGTCATATATGATATCATATTTATGTATTTGGTTATTTTATAATTTAATAAGAATGATTTCACCATTATACATGAGGTTAACCTGCCCTATACTAAGGAAAAGTACAAGGTAAGGGGCTTCTTATCTCACTTTTAATTTCATGAGATTTCCATTGTTCACCACTTATTTATTGCATGTGGTGTATTGTGTACTGACAATTGATATATATTATCATGATTCTATTTATATTCATGGTATTATTTGATTAATTTGGTGGTTATAAACTTTTTTTCTTACGACTCAATTGATTACAACGTGGTAAGGGGTTTTCATCTCACTTCTTATTCTCGTGAGATTCATGCTATATTGCCACTATTTCCTTTTGTGTGGTGTATGTACTGCCCATGATTTTATTCTTTGTGTAATATAATTTAATTTATGGGTATTTAAATATTCATTATATGATACTTATTTCTTGGGGTTTATGTTTCGTAAGTTACCAAATCAGTAAGGGAATTTCAAATTTCAATTTCCACTGATTGGGCTTTACGCATACTTCATTGATTGTTTTAAACCAAGATTATGTGTGGAATCACTATTTATTATTTATGTAGTAATTTTCAATCCCCTTTCTGTTTATATACCTTTTATACACATAATCAATCCATTGATAAATTCACATTCCATTGATATGAACTTGTTAAGGGTAATCTTAACTCAATTTCTATTCATTGAGTGAAACATCCAAGTCATTGGTTTTGTTTTTACATGAATATGTGTGAATGTAATCTGATTTATTTACCTTGAATATCAAATTATATTGAGTTTATTTATATTTGTCACACATAATTATTTCATCGATTTATCCTTAATCTAAGGATACCATCTTTATAAGGTTTTTCGTCTCAATTTACATTCTATTGAGACCTCTTTGTTGTTATGCACCAACTCACTTTTATATGGTGTATATACTGTACATTGACATATTATATCACAAATACCTTTATTATCATGATATTATAATGTTTTGATTTATTTCATTCCTCAATTACTTGTATTTAAACATCTCTTATTTGGTTAATACCTCTTTAACTAAAATATCGTTTTAGATGTTTTAAATATTTATTCTTCTAAATATTTATCCTTAATGTCTATGTTTTAAATTTTTTAAGTATTTATATATATGGACATTAATGTTTTGAAATTAAAATTACTTTTAAAATTTTTAATTTGGTATGGGACACTTTGATTCAAAAATCTTTTTTTAAACGACTTCTTTGATAAATAGTGCGACATTTAAATGTTTTCATGAAAAAGGGGACATTTCTCTCAAATTGTTTTAATGACTATTTTTATATATGTCAATATCCTCCAGTGTATTGAATTCTTGATTGATGTTGATTTATTATAATACAATCATCCATATTGTATTGAATGAGTTATGTTTTACTATGGATGTGCTATTTTTATGCCATTCATGGTTTATGGTTAAAATATTGACATTTCGTATGATATTTTTAATACGAATGTTTAGATTATGTTTCACCCTTTCATATAAGGAATGCATTAGACTTAGTAAGTGACGGGTGGAGCCCGCTATAGCTCCTCAATGCATCAATAGGTCTCATGATACAAACTAGTGTCTTGGCACAAGGTCCTGACAAAATCTTATTTTTAGTCTTGGAACAAGGCCTTGACTATGTGGTTATGAAGTCTAGAATTATGAATTCCATCATTATGAAAGTGGATATTGACATTACATGTGATTATTATACTAGTAGAACATCCATGTGAATAAGTAAATGGAATTATTTGATTTATCTTTTCCATATTATGTTGAAGTTTATACTTAAAAGGCTTGTCTTCTAGTCTTATACATTGACTTAAATGTTTGTTCTTATTTATGACAGTTTTCGCTACATTGTTATCCTTACTAAGAATCTAATCTCACCCCTTGATTATGTTTTACTTTTCCCAGGATACAAAGAAGTATATTACGATTAACCTGTAGGAATAAGCTAAGGTATATAAGAGTGTTCAAAGAGGACATAATGTTTTTTTTTATTTCATGATGTAATGTAAAAATTATATATATATCTAGTACTTCCAAGGATACTAAAATGATCGGTATTTTGGGACATGATTCCTTGTATCATGCCAATGTTATGTAATAATCGACCAATTCTGAGTTACTGGGGTTGGGGTGTTACATTGGTTGAATGATCAAGAAAGGATTTGTCGCTTTTGGGTTAAGGAAGTTTTATATCTCAGTCCTGGTTGATCATGATGGTGCAAACTTCACAAGTATTTGGACAAAGAAGTAGAAAGGTAAATCTATCCGGATAGATCAAAAAATAATAAATCAAATAAAGGATGATAACACAAGTGTGCGTCCTGCTTTATGAGATATTTAAAGAAAAAGATATTATAGTACACAGTCAGTGTTTGTAGGATGGTAGTCATTGCTATGACTATCCTTATCTCTTTAGGGGCCATGATGGGTTGCTAGACTTCTCTCTTGGTCTGTGGATTTTATTAACTACTATTGAGATAAGGTCCTAGTGGGTCACACACAATAGCACATTCAAGATTCCACCCTATTCTATGGAATATGTATATTAGACATGGTGGGCCCCACCAAGGGGTTTGAGTGTTGTCCAAGGTATCGATCACTGATAATTAAATAAATTAATTATTATTTAATTTATAAGTAATTGGATTGAATTTATTTAAAGTATTTATAAGTTTAGTAAATGTGAGATAATATTAATTGAATGAATATTATTTTAATATTCGAGGTTCATTTAATATTAAGAGGGATAACGAGTCGAGTTAAATGGATCAGTTTTTATCACATAAAATATTTTATTTATATTATAGGTATGTAATAAAATAATAAATAATATTGATGCAGAATTGTTCATCATAATTATTAATTAAGTGGATGTTGAAATAAACGGGGGCCAGGGAACCCAACTGGGTATTTGAAAACTAAACTATAACTAGTGGCGAGGCTCTCTTTCCATGGAACTATTAATTAATTTTATGGAATAAAAACCAGAGACTCTCTCTCCTCCCGCTCTCTAGAGAGAGAGAATATCGATCCAAGAACTCAGATCAAGATCTTTCTCAAGCTCCGAAGGCATCTCAATGCAATGATCATCGAGACATTGAAGGCATCGTTGGATTTCTGTGCTAGTACCTAGAATTCAACGATCAATGATCTTGAAGATTTTAGAAGTACATGTGGACAATCTAGAGGGTTAATGCTATGGATCCTTCAAGAGGTGATCACTGGTGACGAGTTTCAGTTAACCGTGACTTCATATTTAAAATAGGGTATGTTATTCATTTTAATTTTGTGATCTTTATAATTTACATGAGATCATCAGGCCTTATCGGGGCTCAGATCATTGGTGATGAAAATTTCCATCATCCTATCAATGAAAAATTTAAAATCTCTGGCCCATCGGCTTCCGTAGTGGGCCCTAGAACCTTTAAGTGGTATTAGATGGAGTTACATAGATTTTATAATCCAAAATAAAATTAATTTTTATAAAATTAAGTAGAGGGTTTGAAATCGGTCTCAACGGTTCAAACCACATATTGATCCGATCTCAAACGACCAAGTTATGGCCAATATTTTTTTTTGATATAGATTGATTTTGTGTTTTGATCTTGAGTTTTAAAATTTTATTTCATCCCATAGAACTAATCAAGTTTTGATCAGTTCATTGGAAATAATCCTAATTTGTGAAAATTATAATTTTATAATTTAATAATTTGCATAATAATTTTATTATTATAATAATATTTATTTTATTATTATAATAATAATATAATAATAAATTATTATTATTAAAATAATAATCTAGTATTATTATATTTAAAGGCTATTTAGCCCTTGGAAAACTAAACGGGGGTGTGTATTTTTTATAGGGAGACTTGAATAGACTTAAAATGAGGAAATAAATAAAAAACAAAGAAAGGTAAAGAATTTCTATTTTTTTAAAAAGGGACTTCATAGGGGGCTCGCACAGACCCCCTATCTCCTTCCTTGGATCTCCACAGTAGGGAACCACCTAACACTCAACGACCCATGGCCAGCCTCCACCCTATCGCCGCCGCCTTGCCCAGCACCCGACGACCCACTGGCCTCGACGCACTCCTCCTCTCACCTCCATTAAGAAAACCACCTATCCCCTTAAAATGGGCCTCCCTTTGTTGGATGAACCAAGCAGTTGTAGCCCTCCACCCTCCCAGAGCCCCTGCTCCAGCACACCTAAGGCCATCTCCCAACACCAGTGCCCATGAGCTGCCTCCTCGCACCGCTGGATAGACCAACCGGTCCAGATCTACACGATGCTCTCCTTACTAGTGTGCCTGGAAACCGCACCCACATCGTAGCACAAGGGGCCACCACCTAGCCTTTCTTCCAGCACCACCCTCCACCTCAGCACACCACCTTATTGCTCCAGCGGCCACTCTGCTGGCCTCCCTCACATCTGCCATTCACCTCACATCTGCTGGCACCCGCCTCCCACACCAGGTATCAGCTCCCTTCGGTAGAGACCTTTACATTACACTGGGTTCCTCCACCCCTGGCGTCGACCTTAGATCTGGACGCTGCCGGATCAAGACAGCCTTGCAGGCTCAATCATGGTTAGTCTCGACTAGGAGGTATACCCCAACTTGAAACACCCCATAAGGGGTCTGGGTGGGTCTTCCCAACCAGGTTTGGTCCGGGCGGACCTGGCTAGCTTAGTTTAGCCCGCAATGGGGTTTTTGGGGCCCGAGATAAATTAACTAATATAATAAATTAATTATTTTTATAATTAAATTAAATTAATTATTATATTAATAATGGTTTAAGATTATAAATTTTAATACCTGGGAATAAAAATTAATTTAATTTTGGAATTAAATTAAATTAACTCATTAATTTAATTTTAGGAATTAAAATTAAATTAATTAGCAGAAAAATAAATAATTAAATTATTTGAATTATTTAATTCATTTAATTTAATTAAATAACCCTCGTACTTATTTAATGCAATTTAATTTTATTGCGCATTATTTTAACCGCCTACAGGTTTTGAGCTCCGACCCAAATATGTTTGTATTTATTTAATTAATTATTTTAATTTTGTGCGATGTTTGTAATTAATTAAAATGGTGGTCTGTGCATTGCATTTATTTTAGGTTTAAATTTACAAGGAACTATGTGTCCAATTTACCCAATGTACATTTATATCCCGAGTCCCCCTCTCCTACACGTGAGTATTTTTGTACTTTAGACAGAGACGGTACTCCATGAAATGACGTGGACCTCGCCAAGATGAGGTGATACTCCAAATGCAAAGCAGATATACAGAATAGGGGTAATCTATATTAGGAGTCAAAATATGATCTAGGTATAATGCCCCTAGGTCGTTTAGATGCTAAAGACCAGTCTGGTGACAATTTACCTTTATGCATTTATTTATTGTTTAATGCATTTTATTACAATATAAAAAATACATAAAATAATAAACAATAAAATGCATAAATAAGTGATGTGTGTTTTTCTATTAATGTTCAGTTGTGAGTGAGACCACATAGATGAACAAGATTAATAGAAATGGATTACATTCATTGATAGAAAAAATGCAAAACCCTCACAGAAATATTAAGTTCTTACCACCTTCCAACATTCAAGTTTGAACAAAACCGGGTGTTTGGGGTGTCGGTGATGCCATATATGAGGGTGAATCTTACTACCAATGAGTTATTTTGAGAGTGGTGGGTTGAAATAACTAAAGTGGTTTTAAGGTTTAGCCATATATAACTTTCTATCATTTTATAGGAAATCATTGAGTAAATCAAGTTACGATTTTATAAGTTGGGACTTCACTCAACAAATCGAGGAACCACGAGTTTATATGGTTGGACAGCTAGAGGCCTACCTTAAACCCTCCAAGTAGTGGCATATCCATAACTTTTATACTGTGAGGGGAGGTTCAGGGATCCTTTACACTAGAATACTCAAGCAACAGAGCATTCCAATTCAAGTATAGTGGGTTCCTAGAATTTGATAAAATAGTGGGAGACATTTAATGATTAAATGAATTGGTAATTTCGTACTCGAAAATCAACATAAAAAAGTACTAATCTGCTAAAATTTATTTGTAGAGAATGTAAAGTAATAAGAAAAGTAAAAAATACGGTAAATAATGGATAAAGTTAATGTCCAAACTAGTACTAAATTTCAAGAGTAGTATAGGTACTTGAACACATTACTACTATATAGGAAATTCAAGGTTCTTGTCTCCCTACCTCTTAAACCACCTCAGAAAGCATGGGTGTAAAATTTCTTATAGGAGACTCATGAATCAAGTGTTTGATGTTTATATCATAGTAATATCATCAATGTCCGATGTTAGTTGTAGTCGCTACACCCTTATGTGGATGATATTACATGAAGTCTCATCTCCAAGAACCTTTTGAGGAGTAAGCTAAGAAAGTTTTGAGTGTGATGATTAAATTGTATTTGGGTAAACATGAAAGGAAGACTATGATATTTCATGAAATATCATTCTTACACAAAATTAATCAGGTTTTGTTTAATATTACAAAAAAATTGTATGAAGTAAGCACTTCATTACCTTTTGGTAAGGTTGGCCAAGTAATAAGAATATTAAAGAAAGTACCATCTTTAGTTTTTTTATGGTGAATAAATTAGAAGACAAAGCGAAAAGGCCAATGAAAAGTGTAATGCTAAAGGAAAATTCACAATGTCTTTTAATGATGAGGTTGGCTATTAAATAGGAGATTATATTCATTGCATAACTTGAAATAATCCTACAGAAGTCTAATCACAACAAACTAAATTATAAGACGTGATTACCCTTTTTTTTTCAGGTATATTCATCAATTTAAAAAGCATGTTTCTAAGGTAATTCTTGGGTATTGAATACAATATTCCAATAACATATGTGTATTTAAATACAGTAACCAATAAAGTATATGAACATTACAAGAAGTAAGGTGTTTTCTCCAAGTAGGTGAGAAAGGGTGATTCCTAAGTCAGAGATGAGAAACACATAACTTCTAATTGCCAAGTGAATGATTTTAGTTGAACAAATTGTTGAGTATAACCAAAACATTTACCTCACATGCCCTTTTGGTCATAATGAGACATTATTCCAAGTTCAAGAATGAATGTTGTCTTTGGTGTAACATACTCAACAAATTGTTCAGACATACTTGAATCAAAGGTAATGAACGATTAATATAAAATTTAAGACCTACCCAGTTGTGAAAATATAATTCTTTGTCAAGTAAAACTAAAAGTGGATGTAAATAATATACCCATTATGGTATTTATGCTCAGAATAGATAAACACCTTTGATATAATTGACTTTTTTAGTTTGACGAAAGAAACCTTTAGACATAAAGGTATGTTACAAGGATTTTGGAATTAGTTCAACAAGTGAGTGTGGACTATTAAAAGGGAAAGATAGTGGTAAAGATACTTTATAGGATTCCTTTAAGTTATTAAGGAATTTAATTGTGAAGTATATTCATGGTACGAAGATATGAGTTTGTTCAGATCGACATACCAAAGAATATCTTGAACAAGCAGTCATTGATCATGATAATGTAGCATGGAGTAATTACTAAATGCACATTACTTTATATACATCATGACATTAATTTTCATAAGGAGGATTGATGATTAGTATTACATGTTTACATTTATCAACAAAATTTAGCATTGAGAAATTTCTAAATAGACATTTTATACATCAAAGTTATGATGTATGTAGTATCAACGTTACAACCTGCAGTAAATTACATCATATTTCAAGATGTGATTTGAAAATAATGGCATAAACCCATAACCAATATGCCAAATAAAATGACAAATGGATATCATATGAGTCACTGTATGATAAAAATCCATTATTTCATTGACATATATGAAGGATTCAAAGCATTTGTTAAAATAAAAAAAAACTTGTATCAATCAACACACATGGTTCATCTAAGTAGTTATCCTAACAGTTACTTAGGGTATTGACTAAATCCCTAATATAAAAAAATTGGAAGTAAAGTAATAGACTAAATTTACATAAAGTGGGTTCACATCTCTACTTGAGATAGTGGGAGCAATATTGACTTGGGTTTAGTCAATTATTGAGATGCACAAATGGTTGGAATAAGAACAAGTTCCAATGGTGTATGTGGAACAAGAATATTTCAGAGACACATACCGAGTAGGAAGGATAATACCATGGTGATGGTTTTATATTCACTATAGTCGGTGAAAAATTATCCATTGAGAATAATAATTCCTATAATAAGAAATATATGGAAATAAACTAAGATTAACAGGATTAAATAAAATTCTATAATGGATTCCATGTACCAAATTACAAAGGGGATTATAAATTGAATGCTATGGTGGGTATTCAAATGAGTTGATACATGGATGGTACAAGATTGGTACCAATAAGGATCGATTGGTTATACCAAGTAGGTATGCCTAAATCTATTATAATTTTACTTGTCATAACTAAATTCTAAGATCTTTATATTGGTCATTGGATGTCAATATCATCTTTCATGGAAGGTGTATGTACGATGAAACTAGAAAGGAATAATGAAACCATAAAATTCTAATATAGTTTACAAGTTACTGAAATCAAGTTCAGGATTAATTTAAGAAAAAAGATCTTAGGACATTCCTTTAAAATTAATCATTTCCTTGTGTCTACCAAAGGTTAGTGGGAATGCCAAAGTTTTCAAGAGAAATATGTTCAGAAACATATGAAAAACATATATTGATCTTACAATTAGATAAGATTAGGATAAAAGTAGTACTCCAATGATTGACTTGAACAAGAAACCCAAGTTCTAGGGAACTAGATCTATTGAGGTAGATCTAAAAGTTTCTTGGACTTAGTCAATCGTACATATTTTGACATTGTATTGAAAAAATAAAAGTTATAATAATTCAACTTAATAATTATTTCCAATGTCACATGGAATTATCTCTCTAGGTTGATATGTTTGAAACATGGGAAGAGATTAAAGTTATAATTTGAGTTCCATACGCTTCAGTGATGGATGAATCACATATGCCATGTTACGTACAAGAATTGATATTTTCAGGATATAATTTATAGTAGGCAGATATTAATTATATTGAAGATCATTGCAAGTTAAACAGTCAGAACTATCATATTGTACCCTATAAAGTACAAATAATATGTACTTGGTTATGGATAAGAAGGTACACTAGTTATTGTAGGACACAAAATAGTAATCCTTAGATAAATTTGATATATTATCGCAATTAGGAAAATGTGACAAGTGATTAAAGCTCATAAAAGCTAGTGGTAGCCATACCTACAAATACGGAGTACGTTGCTGCTTCTAAGGAAGCTAAGAATTAGATATCAATGAAAACGATTTTTTCCAGTTCTTGGAATCATATCAAGTAAGTAATGTATTATCATAATGTAAATTATGATATATTTACTATCCAAGATGTTAAGTTATGATTGTAGAGAAAAGGGATATACTCAAGGATACATTCTCTTGAGAAGATATACTCAAGGATATGAGGTCACATATAACAGAATTTCCACATTGAAAAAACATGGTAGACCCAACATCTAAAGCCGTTACTCATTAGAAACATGATCTTTATCATGTGAGTAACTAACAATCATGGTTATCATGTTGGATCTAGTGCGAGTGGGAGTGTTGAAATAGTGGGTGCCCTAGGAAAAACTATTCAGTAATTTTGATTACCATATCATGTATATAGTTAGATATACATGATTTTTTCTTACCATTACAGTGTATATATTTCTTCACCCACTACATAATGGTAATGTCCTAAATTAATTATCGTATCAAAAGGTTATAGCAGATCCCAGGCTATAATGAGAACCGTGAGATACAATGAAATTAATATTAAATACATTCTATGGTCTAGTTACATATTACTGACTGAACACAGTAGATGTTTGACTATTAGGTGATGGGGGATTATAAGTATTGTGACATCTTCTCATGACGTTCACACTTGGTGATATCTACTAGCGAGATCACGAGGACAGACCCGCCAATAGGAACACTACATGTTTTGGATGTCATTGGTTGTTCCTATCTATGAACATGTGTATTGGTCTCTTAACTTGAGATCATTACCAATTCATACCATTTGATTACATACTTTGATGCAAGGAAAAAAATTAAGTTTTTTAAATCAAGATGAGGTAGATTGTGTTGGGTGCATCGTTGGTGGTAAGACTTTGGTTGAATGATCAAGAAAGGATTTTTCGCTTCCAGTTTAATAAAGTTTTATATCTCAAGTTTGGTTTATTAGGATAGTTCTAACTTCATAAGTTTTTGGGTAAAATAGTAGAAAGGTAAATCCATATGGATAGATCAACAAATAATAAAGCAAATAAAGGATGATGACACAAGTGTGCATCCTCCTTTATGAGATATTTAATGACAAAAAGATTATAGTACACAGTCAGTGTTCATAGGATGGTAGTCATTTATATGACTATCCATATCTTTTTAGGGGCCATGGTGGGTTTCTAGACTCTGCTCTTGGACTGTGGATTTTATTCACTACTATTGCGATAAGGTCCTAGAGGGTCTCACACGATAACATATTCAAGATTTTTCCCTATTCTGTAGAATAGGTATATTGGACATGGTGGGCCCCACTAAGGGGTCTGGGTGTTTTCCAGGTTATTGATCACCGATAATTAATTAAATTAATTATTATTCAATTAATGAATAATTGGATAAAATTTATTTAAAGTATTTACAAGTTTAGTAAATGCAAGATAATATTAATCGAATGAATGTTATTTTAATATTGAAGGTTCATTTAATATTAAGCGGGATAACGAGTCAAGTTAAATGGATCGGTTTTTTCACGTAATATATTATATATATATATATATATATTATAGGTATTTGATAAAATAATAAATAATATTGATGTAGATTATTTATTCATAATTATTTATTAAATGGATGTTGAAATAAACAGGGGTCGGGGAACCCAACCAGGTATTTCGAAACTCCACTATAAATAGAGGTGAGGCTCTCTTTCCATGTAACTATTAATTTATTTTATGGAATGAAAACTAGATCCTCTTGCTCCTACTTCTCTCTAGAGAGAGAGGTTCTCTATCTAAGAACTCTAATCAAAATATTTCTCAAGCATTGAAGGCATATCAATGCGGTGATCATCAGAACGTCGAATGTAGTGCTGGATTTACATTCTAGCATCTATAATTCGATGATCGGCACTCCCGAATATTTTAGAATCACGTGTGGAAAATATAGAGAAATCATCCTATGGATCCTTCAAACGACGATTGCTGATGACGAGTTGCAGTAGACTGTGAATTTAGATCTAAAATGGGTATGTTATTCATTTTAATTTTGTGCCCTTTATAATTTACACGAGATCCTCAAGCTTTAACGGGGCTCAGATCATTGGCGATGACAAGTTCTTTCTCCCTATCAATGAAAAATTTAAAATCCCTGGCCCATCAAATTTCATGGCGGGCCTCAGAACCTTTCAAAAAATTCCCTTAAACAGTACTTCACATATCATAATTTGGATACGTGGTGATCCTATGCCAATTCACCTACATGAGTATTTATTCATGAAAATGGATTTGAATTAAGATATTCATTAAAATTTGACTATGTAAGTTAAGATATTCCAAAAAGATTCCTTATATGAGAAATTTGGCTACATCAATTCATTTGGCTATGTGGATATTTTTTCGTATACATAGTTTATGAATTCAGCTACATTTCATAATTTGGATATGTGAATTTTCATATGTGGTTCATTCATATTTGTCATTGCATTCATATATATGAATATTCACATATGTGGTGACTCAATCAATGTTGATTCAACTACATAGTAATTCACCTATTCTAGAATTTGTGTACTTGGAATCCAGGCTTATCCATTTTTATATATTTATTTCCATTTCATACTAGGCCTCCTATAATTTAACTCTATCCAATATCAACCAATCAAAAACACTTTAAATTATCTCCAAAATTCTTCAAATTATTTTTTGAATTATTATAATAACTTAAAAAATTCTTCCTTATCAGTTCTAAAAAATTGCTGCATATATCATACTCAAATAAGAGTATTTCAGTGATTATATCTACTAGTTAAGGTGAGTATCATATTCAATCAATCTTAAGATATCTCAATTCACATCAATATTCACCCCGGAGTGTATAAACATGAATAAAAATTGATTTTGGTAG
This sequence comes from Viscum album, assembly GCA_963277665.1. Taxonomy (NCBI): domain Eukaryota; kingdom Viridiplantae; phylum Streptophyta; class Magnoliopsida; order Santalales; family Viscaceae; genus Viscum; species Viscum album. The sequence continues at coordinate 469,897,805 of OY728141.1, read as the reverse complement.
CTGATAACATTTTTTACTCTTCAAATGGGTACTCATTTTTTAGTTATCTCTCCTCCATGCTCTAAACCGGATTTATACATTTTTTTTCACAACTATATAGAAAATTCAGTATAGGTTTAATAGCCTTGTATTTTCAGACTATTTTAGATAATGATGGAATCATCCCTTAATCCCTTGTCCTAGTTTATCCATGAAGTTCAGGTCATCAATCATCTAATGTTATATGGGATGACCACTTGAATCTATCCAACCAGGTATTCAAGGACAACCAACTCTTCATTCTTCTTTACCCATAATGTAAGGGTAAATCCTTCACCCAACTTATATTTTCTTTTATTACATTGACAAGCCTAAGAATCATTTAAAACAAGGGTATAATTGAAAATATGTACATGTAAACACCTTTGGTAAAATCAATCCACCCTTTGTATTTTTTTTCAATTCCAAATATTCTAAATAAACTTATAAATTCAATGTAATTTATCTCTATCACCCTAATTGAAAATAAATACAAATGGGAGGAAATTATTATACCCCTAAATGTAAGGGTTCACTTTCCTTTTCCCCTAATTATTAAGGTGGGTATTTATAGAGGAACTTCTCAGTCTTTAAATTTTTCTCCCCAAAAAATATTTGATACCACTTGAGAGATGATACCAATTGAAATATGATACCATTTGAAATACCAGTTAAGATTCAAATTTATACCACTTATTTTAAATCATGGGAAAGATATTCTTGAAATTTCTATACCTTCGTATGATTTCCATTAGTGAGTATTTCACAAATATCTTATCTCCTATTGGGTAGCCACATATCCAAAAAATCTATGAGAGAATAAATTCAATAATAACCAATCCTTTATATTGTAAGTGATTGTAGGAAATGAAGATCCACAAAGGGTCATTTGAATTCACTTGGTATTACATTTCTATTAGGAATAGGACATCAAAAAATAAAATCTAATACTATCTAGGATAGAACTTTTAAAAAAAAGAGTGATAAGTTTATACAACAAAGTTATCCACATTTTCACATGTGATAATGGTTTTTTTCTTCCTCACTGTTGGGGGTAACATATACCGATTTTCAATAAAAAATATGTAACTTGGGATTACTTATACAAATTCATCAAAATATTTCAAGTTCCGAGTCTTCCCCATGGTTAGATAAACACCCCTTGATAAACATAATATATAAATGTTAAAAATAAATTGGGAGGTTGAAATCCTACATGATCCTTTAGATTTTTAAGGGCTTGTCTAAATTTATAAATTCAAACTAATAGAAAAATTATGGAAGCTTCATTCATTTTTAGATATTCCATCAAGGGAACACTCTCCAACTTTCATCATATTCCATGAAAATCATTTAAAAACCATAAAATGAATATGGGGGTGGATCTTCCAAAATCTTCTGAGCTTGAGTTAGAGGGTTGAGACAAAATTTTAAACCCTTAAAGTTCATCTCCAGATGACTTAATACTTACATCACCCATATATTTACAAGTATATTCACATTTAGTAAGAATAGTATTATTTTTATCATCTTGGGATTTCTTCTTTTATAGAAAAGGATTGTCTACTATATAATATAGAGAAATTGGTTTTTTATCTTGCTCAAGATTTTTATCCAATTCTAACTGATATTGTTATATAGTTAGACCACCTTTGAGCACATTATTCTCTTTCTCCTTAGGGTTGGATACCTCATTTGAACCAATTGAAAAACACAAATATTTTTTTTCTTATTCTTCAATAATTTGTGTTGCTGAGTAAGCCATGTCGAACATATGATTTCACCTTCCTTATTGCACCTTCCACACACTTATTCATCAGATTTTCCTTAACATTTTTGGGTAGATTTTGAATCACATAATCAGTGATTTCCTCCACTATTTCAATCATTTTACACATTTCATTTATTTACTTCCATTTTGTTTTTAGATTTCTCCATACAAATTTTTATTCCATGATTTTTCTACAATAATCCATGGTGTGGACTCTCTTACCAAAGTAGAATAATTTTCTTCTTTTTGGTTGTACATCCAAATTATCCTTATTCTTAGGAGTTTAGTTGTGTCCTTGTTTTCTTTTCTCATGGAGGATTGAACATCTTACTCAATCTTACCTAATTTATTGGGAGCTATATTATTTCCAATGTAAGAATATATCTTCATTCCATTCTTATTTATTATACGATTCTATGGACTCTTTATTTAATTAATATTAATGGTGTGGCTAGTTGGAATGTACCAAAAATTATCATTAATATGACCATACAAGTTACAGAAGTCACAAAAATATTCTAAATATTCAAATATATTATCAAAGATAGATTATTTTTGTTTTTGTGTAGAAAGTTTGATTTAGTTTTCATCTTTGTTACCCTTTATTGTGGGACTTATTTTCCTTTAATAGGTTGAAATGTTGTGCAAAAATTCTATGTCAATGTGTCCTAACCTCCAGGAGATCCAGCAGTGGTCTAAAAATCTCTTTATTTTTCTTGTAGGAACAATATGTCAAGATTTATAAGATTTATATTTTTAGAATTTTTTACCAACCTTTTGAGGTTTTATAGGAGAGATAATTCCCTATAATTTACATCCCTACATCCTTTATTCTTTGGTGGGTGTCCCAAATTTCTTTCAAAACCAAATTTTCTAAAAATTATGGTATTTTCCTATTCAATGATAGCTTCCATATTTATAACTAATGAAATAAAATGGTTTATGGGATACCTTTTTCAAAGTGCATGAGGTGGAGGATTATATAGATGATGTAAATAATTTTTTACCACCAATATGTTTCCCCTTTAAAGAAAATAAAATTTCTAAAACTTGACTGGTGGAATATTCCTTGTTAGTTCTTTAAAAAGGTCCACCCTAACTCAATTCCATATTTTTCAGTTTTATTTACATATACAAACATTTCATATTAATTCATTATTTTTCTGTCTCAAATTTATTCAATATATTTTCCTAGTCACACTTCATATTCTGAATATTATCTTCATATAGCTTTATTTATTACACTAATGAATTCTATGACTCTTTTACTATCTTGGATTTCATATCAAGGTGTGATTATTCAAAATCTATAAAGTTTTAAGTAGTATCTGAAGTGGATGAAAAAAATCTTGAATAAAAAATTATCAAAATAATTTATTTAAAGTTATTAAACATTGAAGGAAAGTCTTTAATTAAAAATATTAACTGATTCATCCTTTTCCTTAACCAGTCTTGAGAGAGTGTTGGATTTTCCAACCTATTTGGAAAATGACTCTTCTATTGAATCAATCTATTGGTCACAATGTTAATTATAATTATATTGTCCCCTTATAAACATTTTTATATGTAAAATAACTTCAGTGGGTAATTTTTCAAGATACCACTTGATTTTTGAATAAAAATCATTGAGTGATTTATCATTAGTAATCTCCTCAAGTTCAACACAGCTTGAAATAACTTCATTTGATCAATATCTCTCACAATATTTTATGTAACACAAACCAATATGATTACTTTCATCTAGGTAGTGACCATATATTTCCTTTGATTTATTCCTCACTTTCTATGCCTTATTCTTCAACCTATTTTTTAGTGTCTTGGAAGAGACTTTATTACAACTAAAAAAACTAATTAAATCTATATTTTCCATGAATGATCATTCTTAATTCATCTCAAACGTGAACTTAAATAAATGAAATGAAATTTAGTGCATCTTTAAAAATATATATAATCAAATGCGACATTATCTGATACCACTTTAAGTGTCTATTAGACCAATGTAGAAGTTTGAGATGGGGGGTGAAGTAGATGCTGCCAACTTTTACCAATTCCAAACCATTATTTGATTCTTTTACCACATTTGGAATTATACATCTACTTATAGTTATTGAAATTGGGTATATTACGATTAAATCTATAAATCAATAAACTGTATCTATGTATGTAAAGTAGTAAATATATACATGGTATTTTTACAAGGTTTGGTACAAAAAACCAACTCCTTTCTGTGATTGGTTATTCACCCCAATCATAGATTCTCTATTCCAATATGATATTGATTAAAATAGGTAGTGTTTACCAACCAAAATTATGCCTCATAATTTTTTAAATTCCCAAATCACATAAGAATTATTTTTCCAGAGTCGCACTAGAATTATTTCTATAGCTTCACTTTATTATCATTGATTTGTACTATGATCTCCCTGTATTCCCTAAGTCACACAAGTTCTATAGAGTTCCCCCATATATATATGAAAGTTTTTTGATGAGTCCCTTATTGGAAGTAGATATCTAGATGAAACTTATATGTATCTACATACACAGAATAGATATCATTAAAGTCACAAGTAACTTCTTAAAATGTGAAAATATCTTCAAGAATATTCTGCACTGCTTACAACTCATCTTCACAGAACTTCTGAATATATTCATATGTCCATATCATATATTATGATCATGTGATATTCAAACCCATCATCTCCTTATAAAACTTTTAAAACCAAGGGTGTCACATAATCTTCTTATTCTCACCAATTTGACTCTCTCAATCCGATTTCAGAATGATGGACTCCTCCTCATCCTCCTTTTCTATAACATGCGATGGATGCTTCTTTTTCTTCTATGTTAGATTTTATTATATTGGAGACTCATAGATTTAAAATCTAGCAGTATAACTTCCTATTTGTTATATATCTTCCTCCTTGATATTCTCATGAACATGCGACATCATTTAAGTGAATTAAATCACTTCAATGAAAATCATAAACCTTAAATTGAAAACTAGGGTCACTTATCAATACCATCCATAAATAATAATCATGGAATACCCATTTTTTTTATCACATTACTTTATGTGTTGATTTTTGGACTCAAGGTATATCCTTATAATACTCACATTTAATGATTCTCATTTTTGAAACTCAGCTCAAAGGATCTTCATAAAATCTCTACATTAAGCACAAATCCTTCTTCCTCAGTATATCTCCACTAAAAATAAAAAAAATAAAAATTTCAAGCTATTTAAAAAATAATAAACATACTATAGTGTGGAAATTTTCCTCACTCATGGTAACACAAAATAATTCTTCTCATAACTCAAGTCTTGGTAAAATTTACAAACTTCAATCTCAAGAACTCTTGAACCTTCGAACAACCAATGATAAAAATAACATTGGATTTTATGTAAAACATCTCAAAATTTGATGGAACCCATATGTATTATTATTTAAAATACAATTACTTAATTTTATTCTTCAAGAGATACATGAAATGGTTTTTCTTCTTCAGTATTCCTTAGAACAAACTCTTATCATGGTTTCTCTAAGATTCATGATATTTTAGTCTTGATATCATTACACAGGAATCGAAAAATTTATATTTCCTAAAAGTTAATTAATTTTAGAAACTCTTATTTTTTATATTTCTTCGATATTCCCTTTAATATTTATTAAGATAGTCTACTTTTTACACTAATACTTTATTCATGTCCCTTTATGGGTTTTTGTGATTTTTAAACCATGAATAAAAAACTTTTGCACCATCCCAAGTAATTTTTTTAATAAAAAATTCTAGAATTATATAATTTTCACCATATATTTAAGGAAATTAAATTATATGAATTTCCATTTAATATATGGAAATATTTCTACATGAATAATTCTCTTATGCAATGATTTATGTATATGAATTTGGATACATGGTGCTTCTAAACCAATTCAACCATGCGAGTCTTCATTCAAGTACATGGATTTGAATTTATATAAACTAAAAATTTTGTCTACATAATATTCAGATACACACAAAAAAATCCACTACATATGTAACTCAACTATGTTACACCATATGGATATGTGGAGATTCATTTGGGTATGTAGTTTCGGAATTCAGCTACATAGCAGATTTTAGATTTGCAAATTTGCGTACATGGGTTATTCGGCTACATCATTGCATTCACTTATGTGAATATTCACATTTGAAAATATTCAAATATGTAGTGAATTTTTCTATGTGGATTCATCTACGGAGTACTTCACTTATACTGGAATTCATGTACATGGAATTTGGACTTATCCATTTTCCATATTTCTTTCCATTTTGTACAAGGCCTCCTCTACTTCAACTCTAATCAATCTCAACTAATAAAAACCACTTCAAAATATTCTCATAAATTCTTCAAATAATTGTTGGTGTAATGAATTTTATTTTTCCACATATTATTTTAGAATATTATATGAATTATTTTCAAATTCAAGAACTAATAAGGCGTGAGAATATGAGGACTGATGAGCCCAAAATTAATATTTGAAATATATTAAAGTTATTAATATCATGCACATGAATTTTACCTAAATAAAGTGTAATAAATCATGAATAGAGACTCAAATCAGAAATATGAGGCCTCCCCTAAGTTCAGAGCATGGGTTTTACCCTAGGAATGACATAATTTATATTGGTGTCGGGAATTGGGATTGAGTGATTTCTTGGGAGAATAGTTAAATAAATTTAATTATATTTATTTAAATATTTTATTAAAAAATTATAACCTAATAATCTCCTACATATACACTGCTATAGACAATTTATAGGGTTATTATCATGATTCTGCAAATTGAGTTGAGCCGTTGGAGAGAGCGTTGGAGGATATCTTGGCGAACAAAATCAGATCAAGATCGGATCAAGGATTATTGCACCATCAGAGTTTATGGATATAACTAATGATGAAAAATCATGACTGTTCTACATCAATGATCGATACAAACTCTAGGTGGGATGTTTTTTTGCATGATTTAATCTTATTCTTTATCCCTATCGAACATAGATTAATTCCATGAACAATAATTGATTCATGCATCGACAAATGATTTTATTTACAGTTGATTAATTTTTCGTTTCTTAATTCCATCTTCATTCATCTATTTATTAGACAATGTATCAAGGCTGAAAATGAACAAATCCAGAGGTTTGTTTCTTATATATTGTGGTTTAGGGATTTATTCCTCATTTCTTCACACGTTCATCGATATAACTTTCTTTGGCCAATGGTTTGATGAATACCTATTATTAAATCATTGTACGACAGTTCTTTTTCACCAAAGATCAATATTGTGGGTGTGGCTCATGATTGAGGGTGAAATAGAGGTGCAATTATGACGAAGGATGATCGAAGGTAGAACATATGGATCAAATAATTCCTTTCTTCCTGGTTTTTGAGGTGCGATGTTGACTGATGGCTTGACAATGATGTTTTTCGAGAAGATCAAAAAATGGATCCCAACGAGTAGCAACAGTAGGGTTCAGGTGAACCTAAATCCTTGATTTACTATAAGAATAGTGATGGAAGTTATGTGGAGGATGATTTGGAGGAGAACCATTAGGATCTAAAAAATCCCGGGTTATATGGTGTGTAATATGGAATTACGTGCCATGTGGTGCCCCCTGTGTGGTGCTAGGGTTTCCATAGAGAGAAAAAGATCACATGCCATGTGACCTCTATCATACACCATGTGACCCATGTTGGGGGATCAGTGTGTATCTTGGAGGATACACAAGCACATATAGGCTAGGATACATAGACATAGCCAGGTGTACATGGTTACGACCAGGTGTACATGGGTTGGTACATGGGCATGTCCAGTAGTACACGGTCATGGATAGACGACATGGGAAAGGTTCCCGATGACCTCTACCTGGTGTTTAGTCTTACTTACATTCCATGTATTTTGAGGTTTACATGCCGTGTGATTCACCACTACATGAGCTAACTAGGGGTTATATGGACACACATTGTAACAATAGTACATGCCATGTACCCCCTTCAAGGGTGTTTAGGGACATTCGTTTCTTTAGTTTGGACCAGAATTAGTTGAGTGTGTTCCCTTTTTCTATCCCTTTAAGGTTACAATGTGAAATTATATCCACATATTTAGACTATGATCCCCTATGAAGGAAGATTCTCAGATAGAGTTTGCAGTGTCCCTCTATGATATTAGAGTGTGATCATCTATAATTTTTTTATTATAAACTACGAAATATTTGTGGAATTGGAATGAACTACATGTGTAGGTCATTGATCATAAATATATAAGGCCATTTCAGTAGGGTTCGTGGTATTATTGTTATCGATACCCTACACAGCAGGTTGATCCAAATTGTGTTTGTGGGATCCCCCAGTGGTCCTGGTGTGATACCCTATATGAGCATTGAGATATTAAGAGACTAGTGATATTTCTTGGGCCATAAATAATGATCATAACCTCTTAGATGAGTGTTTATGGTGATATCATGGATTTTGGAGTGGGTTATCCTAGAATGAGCATTGCTTTGAGCAGAATCCTATGGCTAGAAGTTTGGTTGTGATCACCTGGAGGCATGGTGTCCTTCCAGAGTATTTTGTGTTTTTATTTATGAATTTATTTCTATATCCTTTTTTAGGAGATGATTATTCTTGATTCTATGTGTTTAGGTTTTTTAAATTATCCTACTGGGCATTACTATACTCACCCCTGTATGGGATCTACCCGCACATGTCACATCTTATGCAGACGATGACCCATTTGATGGTGTCTTAGGAGGACAAGAAGCTGGTGGATCATAGATTGATCTAGAAACAAGTGTTTTTTGGGTTTATATATTTGATAGTAGCACTCACCTTGTAATCAGGTTGTACTCTATACAGTTTTTAGCTGGGCTTGTATTTGTCCTTTTAATCACTTTTAGTACTTTACTTTCATACTCTGATTGTTGGATATTAGATGTATTTATGAATTGATTATAGTTATTTTAAATTTTAAAATTGTATAGAATTGGAGATGTGTGAATGTGTATAGGTACTTTAGGATAATTCCTCCCATGTGTGTTATATGCCGACTCAGTACTAGATTCTATTCCTTGAACTATTGGAGGCAGGCTTGGGGTAGTCACGGTTTGGGCCCCACTGGTTCATATCATGATAGAGTGACATCATTGGGATCATTTCAACCTTAGAACCAAATTATATAAGATCGGTTTGGGTTTTATTACAATAGTGTTAAGTTTTTTGAGTTCAGATTTAAGGTCAGGGACTCCAGTGTTGGTACGATGACCGACATATCCCTACACTAGGACTCTAATCACCTGACTTTCGACTCAGTACACATAGAAATTGGTTGTAGGGAAATAATTTGTACATGCATCATATAGGAATGGGCTGTGGTTTCTATGTACTTCTATAATCATCTCTGTAGATATACTCTTTGACTATGGTACATATTGTTTATTTCAAGATGCCTCTGTGAAGATAGCCTGCTAGGATTCCACTACATGATCACGAGGATGATCCTCTATGTGAAGAGGCTTTAGTACATGGTCTTGTATCAAAGATAGTACCTCCAAGTGGTTTAATATCAATGACACATTCAGTTGAGAGGTAGTTAAAATTGGAAGTACCAAATGAGGATACACGTAGGTTGAATGTGATGCATGAGTTTTAGAGGTAGTGACCTTCCAGTTTCAAGGAAATTTGGACCCCCAAATGACTGAGGATTGGATAGAGGTAGTCACTAGAGTATTCCACCATGTGAGGATGCCTAAAAATTAGATGGAAGTCCTTATGGTGAGTCTTCTTTAGGGATCCTCTTGGTGATAGTGGAGTTTAGTGTCCCAATCACATTATATGACATATCTCTTCTGGATATACTTTGAGCATCTATTCATGGACTATTTTCATCTATCCATGTTGTGATCAGTTCACATCCAGGAGATCTTATATCTATAGTAGTGAAATATGACTGTGGTGGAGTATTCTATGAGGTTTAGTGATCTCTCATGATACTCCAAGGATATGGTGTAGGATCCATTCTTTTCGTCACAAACCTTCAATTTGGGATTATGCCAAGATATCAGGGATTCAATGATATTTCTTTGCATTCCCAATTATACTGGAGTGCTGGAGTGGGCCTTAGTGGTGAAGAGATTCCTGGAAGAGTAAACACTAATTATGGGTGCTGGTAGTGGGAACCTAAGAGAAAAGATCTCGGTAGCAAGTAGCCAATGATTGTCATAGGGATCCATGCATCCTAACCACTACAAGAGACTATCTCAAGATAAAGGATTAGTGATGAAGATCTCTTAGGATGGATCAAGTCAGCTGAGGGAGAGGCAGTTTTTTCTCCTGTGATGGTCATGTATATCTTTCATGAGATTGGACAACCCCTTGTACAGATGATTGGAAGATGGTCAAGGGACTACCGAGGTAGATAAAGAATTAGGATTAGGGTATTATACAGGGAAAATAACATATAAGAGAAGCCAATAGAGTATTAGGATGTGGTTTAAGGGTTGATCTATTACCTCCACCACCCCTAGGTGGTCTATGCTAGGCTCAGGGAGTTGGTGGTCAGGGATTAGGATAACTTCAAGCTATAGATTCCTATGATCCGGAGTCTTCAGGGATTATACAAGGTATGACTTGTGTATTTTCTACCTTAGATATAATATTGATATATATTGGTTCAAGTCATTCCTTTCTTTCCGCTTCTCTAGTTCCAGAATTAGAGATTTTGGTTGATCCTTTACCTCGACCATTGTGCTTGGAGACTCTGACAGTAGGTGAATTAGTGACAGAAAACTTCTTACTAAAGTGAAATGTGGCTCTTGGAGGTGAGATATTTTTATGGGATTTCTTTGTATTAGTGATGAGTCCTTATTATGTCATCTTAGGTATGGATTTACTATCAATAGTTCACACCCAGATTGACAATTTTAGGCTATGGATGTGATGTGTTCATAGTGATAAGATGAGGTTTTACTTTATGGGTGAAAAGGAAACCTTGGTAGAGTAGGATGAGCTCCGGAATAGGGGATTGAAACCAATTACTCACCAGTTGGATAGCATGACTCTTGGTGTAGTGGATACTATGGGATACTAGTTCCCTACAATGGTGTAAGAGTAAGAAGACGCATTTCCCGAAGATGTGCTAGGCTTACCTCCCTACAAAGATCTATAATTCTTCATTGTATTACACCCCAAGATGGAACTGATATCCACACCAACATATCAGATGGATCCTAAAGATCTTTGTGATATGATGGTGCAATTAGAGTCCTTACAAGAGAAGATATTTGTGAGACTCAGTGTTTTCCCCTAGGCAACCCGAGTGTTATTCTCCAAGAAGGAGAATGATCAGTTGAGGTTATGTGTGGATTACTGGTGCTTGAATCAAGTGACCATGAAGAATAAGTATCTACTAATCAGTATCTAGAACCTCTTTGATTAGTCGAGAGGGTTGTGATGGTTCTCAATGATTTAACTTAGGCTAGGCTATCACCAGCTGTGATTAAAAGACAAGGATATACATAAGATGACATTTAGATGTCGCTACAGTCACTATGAGTACTTAGTGATGCTCTTCGGCATGAAAAAAACTCTATCAGTGTTCATGGGTCTCATGAATTGGATCATTCATCATTTCTTAGATTGGTTTGTGATGGTTTTCATCGATGAAAATACTAGTGTAATCAACATCTGAGAAGGAGAACATGAGACACTTGAGGATGTTCCTAGACACACTCCAAGAGAACCAAAGTGATAGGAAGCTCTCAAAGTGTTAGTTTATTATTTGATAGGTCCATTTCCTAGAAAAATTAATCTCATCTTAAGAATTTTTAGTGGACCCAGTGAAGGTTGTAGTAGTTCTAGATTGGAAAAAAACCCAAGAGTGTTACCAAGGTATAAAGTTTCCTTAGGTTGGTAGGGTACTATCAGTGGTTTATACCCAATTTCTATAGAGTGGAACCACCCTTGATAGTTTTTACCTAAAAGGTCTAGCCTTTAGTGTGTAAATAAAGATACCAACAATGTTTTTAAGAACTAAGAAATATGTTGAAGAGCACTCCCATCATGATATTGTCGAAGGATGGTGTTAGGTATATAGTGTTCATTGATTCCTCAAAGACCAGACTTAGTTGTGTTTTGATAAATAGATAGGAATTGATTGTCTATGGGTCTAAGTAGTTGAGACTTCATGTGAAGAACTACAAGATCCCTTTTCTTGAGCTAGCAGTGATAGTATTCTCCCTGAATATATAGAGACGCTAACTGATAGGAGATATGTTTATTGTCTACTTTGACTATAATATTCTCAAGTATAAATTCTATTAGAAGGATATTAACTTGAGATAGAGATTATGGATATATTTCTTATTGGAATATGAATTTTATATTTTCTATACTCTTGGTAAGGTGAACATGGTAAAATATTCTCTTAGTAGGAGATCTTAATCTTAGATTTTAGCTGAGGTGTTAGAGCAGTTAGCCTCATTGAAATTGTCCTTAGTGGAAAAGGATAGTGATTCATATCTTTAGTGAATGGTTGTTACCCCACTGATTTTATAATGTATTAGGTAATATCATTATAGAGATAATGATTGAGATACCTTATGTACTCAAATATCCACTAGATTTTCTCCTAATGGACACACTGAATGTTGGGAACACAATATCTTTTTTAGAGGATGGATGATGGTAACATTGATATTACGAGATGAGGTGATGGGGGAGTTTCATAAATATAATTTGGTGGTACATACATGTGTGGAAAAGATGTATCAAGACCTTCTATGTCAGTTTTGGTGGATAGGCATACAAATTTTTGTTGGAGAGTTTTTCTATTGATGCCTCACTTGTCAGCAAGTGAAGGCTGATCACCAAATTCCAGCAAGTTTAGCTCAACCTATTTAGGCACCGAAGTTGAAGTGGGATGAGATATATATGTAATTTATAATGGGGTTACCATGTACATTTAGGGGACATGATTCCATATGGGTGATCATAGAGACTGACTCACCAAGTCAGACCAATTCCTAGCCATTTGAGAGCAGAATTCAGTAGAAAGATTGGGATGCATGTACATGTAGGAGGTAGTTTGGATCCATGGAGTTCCCTAAAATATTGTTTCAAATAATGATGCTTGATTCATGATTAGATTATGGGGAATATTTTAAGAGTAATTAGGGAATTTTTTATGTTTGTCCTGGAATTTCACCCTAAGATTGAAATCCAGACTGAGTGGACCATTCAAGCATTGGAGGACATGCTACGATCATTAATGTTGGATTTTATCCGTAGTTAGGAGGATCACCTACCCTTAGTGGAGTTTGAATAAAATAGAATCTACTATTACACCATCAGTATGGTACCATTTGAGCCTCTGTATGAGTGATACTATAGGTCACCAATTTTTTGGATTGATCTAATAAAGTCAATAGTTTTGGGACTAGTGTTGGTGTAGGCTATGACAGAGAAGGTGAAAATCATCCAAGAGTGGATTAGAACTATACAGAGCCATCATATATCCCATGTAGACCGACGATGAAGGATTGTGGAGTTTAAGGTGGGAGACCATTTGTTTTTGAGAATATCACCTTGATTTATATTAAAAATATTTTGTTTGGGAGATAATCTATCTCTGAGGTTTACTAGCCCTTTCCAGATACTGTGTATAGTTGGAGAGGTGCGACACTGCTTAGATCTACCACTATAGTTAGACTAGGCATGAGACATATTCCACATGTCGTAGCTGAGGAGGCATATGCACAACCCATCACGTGTTATCAAATGGGGTGATATGTACATTGGGGATAGAGTTACCTTTTTTTAGTACTCAGTGGAGATAAATTATCAGTAGGAGTGGATCCTTTGTGGGTGAATGATCCCCCTAGTGTGTGTCCTGTGAAAACACGTGATTCTTCAAGAGAGCACATAGGAGTGGGATATCTTGATGCAAGCCCGATACTCTCATCATTTTGAGTATATTTTTATCTTTTTGGGATAAAAATCCCTATGGTGGGGAGAATTTAAGGTCTCTTATTTTTCCATGTATTACTTTATAATATTATATGGATTATTTTCGGTGCCATAAAATGTTATGGAAAGAGAATTTGAGGCCCAATGATCCTGAAATTAATATTTTAAAAATATTAAGGATAGTAATATCATGTGCACATAGTTTTATCAAAAAAGTTATAATAAATCTGAAACAGAGGCTTAGATCATAAATCTAAGGCCTACATTCAGTTTAGAGCATTATTTTTACCATAGGCGGGATATAATCTATGTCGACATCAGGAATTAGGCTTGATCACCTTCATGGGGGATTAATTAAATAAATTTAATTATATTTATTTAATTATTCAATTAAAAATACTAACATAATCATATATTATATATATTATATTATAGAAAATTTTAGGGTTATATACATGAATCTATAAATTTAGTGGATCTATTGGAGAGAGTGTTGGAGAAGATCTTGGTGAACAACATCAGATCGAGACTGGATGGAGGATTGTTGTGCCATAGAAGTTTGTAGATCTTTCCAATGATAAAAATGTATGACTGTTCATCATCAAAAATGATATAAAATCTTGGTAGGACATTTTTCTGGTGTGATTTAATCCCATTATTTATCCCGATCAATTGTAGATCAATTCCATAAACACGAATTGATTCACGCATCAACGATTTATTTTATCTACGGTTGATTAATTATTTTCTAGTTAATTTTATATTCGTTAGTATATTTTTTTGAAAAATTATAGTGGTCAAAAATGAAAAAAAGGATGAGCTTAATTCCTCAAATATTTTGTTTTATGGATTTCTCTCCTGTTTCTTCATATTTTCACTGTTGGTTTTTTCTTTGGGAAACAATTTGATGAATAATAGGTATTCGATCATGGCGTAACCATTATTTAACCAAATGGATCAATACCACATTTTTGGTTCACAATTGAGGATGATATTGAGGTGTGATGATGATAAAGAAAAATAAGAGGTAGAAAAAATGGATCAAATGATTCCATTCTTCCTAGTTTTTGACCCGCGATAGTGATAGATGGATCACCAATGATATTTTACAAGTAGATCTGAACCCAAATCCTTGATAGTGGGGATGGTAGGGGTCCTCCAACCTGGTATACTTTATTTACAGTGAGAATAGTGGTAGTGTTGATGTGGAGGATGATGTGGCTGATAACCAGTGAATATGGAAAATCCTGCGTTACACAACATGTAATCTATAATTACACATTGTGTAGGACCCCCCTGTGAGATGCTATAGTTTCTGTAGAGATAAAAATATCTCACACCATGTGACCTCTATCACATGTTGTGTGACCTATTCTGCTGTATTCGAATTTATCTTGGAAAATACCTGGGCACGAGCAAGCCATGATACATGGACATGGTCAGGTGCACACAAGCACAACTAGGTGTACATAGGTATGACTAACAGTACATGGGAATGGGTAGAAAACATGAGGAAGGCGACGATAGACCTCTACATACTGTGTAGTCATACTTACATATTGTTCATTTCAATTTTTACTTACCTTGTGAGGCAGAACCACACAGGTAGTCTAAGGGTTGGCTGGACAGGCCGTGTTACACTAGTACACTCCATGTAACACCTTAGAGGGTGTTTAGAGCCCTTTGTTTCTTCAGGTTGTACAAGTATTGGTTGAGTGTGTTACCTTGTTCTATCCAATTAAGTTTAAAATGAAACATTGCATCCACATATCTAGATTGTGATCCCCTATGGAAGATGATTCTCAGAGAGAGTTTGCGGTATCCCTCCATGAGACTGGATTGTGATCCTCTATCATTTCTTCTTATAAACTAGGTGGAATTTGTGGAATTGGCATGAAATCCATGTGTGGGGATTTGATTATCCATATAGTAGGCCATTTTAGTATTTTTTCAGTATCTTTGGTATACGATCCCCTACAAAATGAGTTAATTGAGATGGGGTTTGTGGTTCCCCCCCACAGTCTTGGGTGTGATCCCCTATCTAAGTATTAAGGTATTCATAGACCAGTGATATTTCTTGGGTGGGAACCAAAGATCACAACCTATTTTATGAGTATCTCTAGTGATATAATGGATCACGGAGTGAGTTATCTTGGAATGAGAATTACTTCGAGCAGAATCCCGTGGTTGGTAGTTTGCTTATGACCACATGGAGGTGCAATGTCCTTCTTAAGTATATCTGGTTTTTTGTTTAGGAATTTATTACTATATAATTTTTATGAGGAGACTATTCATTGTGCTATGTGTTTAGTTTTTTCAGGGTGTCCTACTGGGTATGGTAAAACTCACCCTTATATGGGCTCTGCCTGCACATGTCATGTCTTATGCAGGAGATGACCCATTTGACTGTGTCCTGGGAGGATAGGGATCTAGTGGAGCATAACTTGAGCTAGATAGACCGAGGTGTTTTCAAGGGGGTTTCATTTGATTGTAGTCCTCACCTTTTGAGTAGGTTTGAATATCTATAGTTTTCGGTTAGGATTGTATTTTAACATTTTATTACTTTCAATACTTTAATTTCATACTCTTATTATGGGATCTTATATGTATTCATACATTGGTTTCAATTGTTTTATATTTCATCATTATACGTAATTGGATATTTGTGCTTGTGTATAGGTACTTTATCATAATTCCTCCCATTTGTGTGATATGCCTACTCGGAACTGGTCTCCAACCCTTGGCCTATTGGATGTGGGCTTGGGGTAGTAGCAGTTCAGGCCCCATTAAGCTGGGTCGTAACAGTTGAAATTATTAAAATAGCTTTGAACTCCTTCCTGCTTAGTTCTAAGGAATTAAAACATATAACATACTCAAATTATAGTATTTAAATAATTTTATCTACCATCTCAAGAGTATATCCTCTTCAATCAATCCCAATCCATCTCAATTCACTTCAACCTTCATCCATGTGTGTATAAACACTAATAAAATCTAATTAAAACAACCGAAAGGATTTTTTTAATCCTTTAATGGGTTATCCTATTTCATATCACTCTCCTCCACGATTTTAACTTGAGTTATAAATTTTATTCATAATCATATTGGGTATCTAGTATAGGTAAAACAACCCCCTCTATCTTGTCTTTATAGATTATTGTAGACATGGCTGGGGTCATCCCTTCATACCTTATCCCGATTTATATAGAAATTTCATCTCATCAGTTGTGTGATGTTATATGGTATTCCCAGCCAAATATCTCTAGATAAGTACTCAAGGGCAGCCCCTATTCATTCTTATTTACCTATAGTGTATGGGTGTCAACATCTCAAATACTTTTCCCATATAGCCATCATAGGAGTTTCTCTTCTTCCTTAATGGTTGGATTCTACAATCAATCACCCAACTCATTTTTCATTTATTATATTGAAAATAATTATTTAAAATAATATCTAATTAAAAAATTACAATAAAAAACCTTTGGTAACTTCAGCGTTAATAAATCCAGTTCTTTCTATGAAGCCAAAACATCTAAAAAATTGAATTTTTAGTCTTTCTATGAAACTCATCACTATAAGTTCCATTAAATTGACATGGAACTATATAATTATATCAAATAAATATATAACATCATCATGAAAATTCTGTAGGTGATGAAACCATGACCAAGGTTCAAGTATCAAAAATTCCAAAACAAAAAATGCCTTAGA
This sequence comes from Viscum album, assembly GCA_963277665.1. NCBI lineage: Eukaryota > Viridiplantae > Streptophyta > Magnoliopsida > Santalales > Viscaceae > Viscum > Viscum album. Next base: position 469,880,304 of record OY728141.1, on the reverse strand, counting down.
ATTAGGATAATTAACTCATAAAATTTAATTTTAACCAAGAATTATTAAAAAGTGGGTAATAAAAAATTACAAGTGAAAGATATTATAACACATAATAACATAAAAAAACATAATTATGAGTTTAATAACAAGTATCTCACATTATTATATTCCCATGATATTTTAGGTTTATATTTTTAGAGAATTAAGAGAAATATTACATAAAAAAGTGAATATTTCCATACAGTGTACATTTTTACACAAAAAAGATTCTTAAATTTACACTCTCATTTAATTCAAGACAACTTTTATTTATTTAATATGAGTCACCATAGTGGAAATATTGACTTTCTATAGTTTCTACACATCCTTAGATCCTGTTAAAAACATTTGAAAATGTTGGATGAGCCCAAAAAGCTCACTAAGGGATATAAAAATAAAGGAAACCCTTTAATCAAGTGAAAAACATGAAAATACATAAAAATGTTTATCTTTTTCATAGTAAAATTTGAGTATATCAATAAATAATAATCACATATGAAAATAAAAATTTTCTCAAAGAAAACATTTGAAACCCATAACAATCAAATAAAAGCTATGAAGGCCTCTTGAGAATACATGAGAACCCATGAAAATTATTTTCCTTGAAAAGAAAACTTTTAATTTTAAAATACTATATAATTTCTTATTGAAATAAAAATATATCTATTAAAACTCTTCACAAGCATGTAAAAAACATATAGTCATCTTGGGACATTATATTCATCCCCCATGTTTCACTCATATAAAATAAATCATAATATGTTAATTCCAATACTCATTTCTCTAGAGAATAATCATTACCCAATGAATTTATGGGATATATCTCGAGCCCACTTATCATCATCTATAATGTCTAAGAACCATTACATGAACAAAAAATATTTATGCTTTCATTTTTACACCATAATACCCATTTGAAACCATAATCAAAAGCACTTACAATCATCACAGAAAATAAGGATAAGTATAATTTTCTTTTGAAAAAATTAAATAAAACCAAAAATTCTAATAAAAATGGGAATATGAGTATAATTTTAGGAAAAGTTGGTTTTATGATAAATATAAAAAAAATTCCTTGCACACTTTTATAAATAAATTGAAAATGATTTGTATGGAAAATGTTTTAGAAGATTCCATTTTAAAACATTGAAAATAAATTAAAATATTAATTTAATACATCATTAAATTATAATAATAAAATTCTTGAAATTTTTTTCTGAACATGAACATATAAGATAAATATTTAAAAAGGAAACTTCAAAACATTTGAAAATGTGGTTTTAAAGAAAAATCCATTACCTTGAGTCTCATATTTATTTTTATGTTGTGAAACTCCTAAATAATAAAATTATATTAATTATTTAATTACCTAAGAAATTTTTTTCAAGTTCATTACTTTATCATTATTTCTTTTATTTCATTTTTTACCATGTTTTATTTACTTACTAAATTGATTAAGTTTTCATACGACGTTTTGAGGTAATTTAGTCCAAAATAGCTTTGGTGTGTTGACCATGGTCTAAGGAATCATGGTTCATCATATTTATAATCTAAAACATGTTATAATTATCATTTTTATACATTCAATTTACTTTTAAAACTATCCATGTAAGGTATTCATGAAAAATGTGATATTCTATGCATTGAGGCCGTAGTCTGCACATATGCATGAGCGACATTTTCATTTTCATAATAAATGAAAAGTAAGTAAATAAGATAATTTTTTATCCTTTTATAATGTTAATAATATTATAAATATACAATTTATTAATCAATTACATTCTTATGACCATCCATGTGAGGTGGAAATTAAAAAAAATTATATCGCTTCATAGAGGTGGTAGTTCACACGTCCACACGGGCGACGTTATCATTTTACAATGGATCAGAGGGTAAGAAGTTAGAAAATTTTTTATCTTTAAATAATCATGATTATTTCATAAACATAAAATATTTCAATTAAATCCATATTTATAACCAATCATGTGAGGTGGTGATGAAAAAAGAAACACATTTCTTTGTGGAGGTGGTAGTCTGCACACACACACGAACGATGTTTTCATTTTCTATAGGATGAAAATGATGTAGGAAATAATTTTTATATAAATATAATAACATTATATTATAGTATATATACTAATATAATTACATTAGGATGGTTATAATAGATTTAAAGGAGGTAGAGGAAGAAATAAACTTGAAATAATTTGGTTAAGACTTATAACTCCTTTGATATCTTCATTTGGATTACACCTTATGCAATATTGGATTGGTATTTTGGTGATAACAAGATATATAATACATTTGAAGGAGGTTTGGAGAGGTATTTTGGTAGATATTATTTAGGATAAGGTTCTCAGAGTGTGTGGAGAAGTGAAAAGAGGAGTTTTCCTTTTATATGCGTGAGGAGTGACACCCTTATAAATATTAATAACTTTAAAATATAATAAATGTATTTATCATTTAAAGTGGATTTAACTTAGTATAATTTGTAATATAGGAAAATTTATGGTTTAAAAACTCAAAAATCATTCTTAGACAAGTTTTATAGATATTTTAAACCTTATCTCTTAGTTTAACTCGCCTCTTTAACCCTTTAACCTTTACTGTAGTGACAAACTTTTATTATGGAGTCTATTTATTATGAATAAAAATGGAATTGAGATAATAACCAAATTTTAACATGATGATTCCAAATATGAAATCTATTTTCTATTATTATATTTCCATAAGTGGTAAAAATATATTTTAATATAAGTTTTCAAAATGCATTGAAAAACATTTTTTAGAAAAATGAATTTTTAAGAATAAAAATGATTATACAAAAATTAGAGTATAATGTTGATTATAATAGAATTAATTATGTTAGTTTAAATAAAATTGGGATTATTTTTCCATCAAACCAAACAAAAATTGCATGAAACATTTTGAAAAATTAATTATAAGAGAAGAACCAAAAATAGTTTTTATATGAATAAAAACATTAATTAGATTTTAAAAATGTCTAACATAGATTTATAAGTTCAAATTTATATTTTTAAATTCATTATATTACTTCATAAATATATATTTTTCTATAAAAAGGTTTTATAAACATTCAATTCATTATTATATCATGATAATATCATAAAAAATACAATATTTGTAGAATCAATATTTTTCACAATTCACCTAAAAAGACCATTTCAAAAAACCTTAAAAATATAACATAAGATAATTTTGACATGATTAATTCCAAAATTTAGTTTATTTTATAAAATTTAAATTATAAAATTCATAAATTTTTTCTTTATATGAAAATAAAAAATAAAAATAAAAACCACTTTTATAGATTAATGACCCTTTTAAACTTTAAGTGTTATTCATATCAATTTATAATTAAATTAGTGTTAATATATTAGTTAAAAAAATTTAAATATTACATATTATTATAATAATCTTTCAAAATTTATCAATTTAATTTATTAAGATAAAAGTATTTTGTGCACAATAAAAATAGTTTTATGAAAATATCTCTTTTATCCTTTAAAATAATTTATCCTAATTTCTAACCATTTTATAATAAATTTATAAAGGATTATTTATTTTTTATATGTATAAATTATAATTTTTCATAATTTTAAACTTTAATTAAGATAGATTACATTTTAAACAATATATATATAATAAAATAATGTTTGTAAACAAAATATTTCTACTTAACCAAGAACTATTAGACTAGAATTCCTTATTATTACCTAACCATTTCATGTATAGACTTAATTAAATTTTATATTTATAACTTAAATTTTATCAATATTTTTATTAATATAATTCTTAAAAATTATTAAATTTAATGAAAATTCATAATTTAATAAAATATTCCAAAACTACCTTTTTAAAATCAATTGTATTTTCTTAAGTGAATTTAAACCCTTTTATTTTACAAAGTCATTTACTTTTATACAAAGTATTTTACTTATAAATATAATAATTAATTCCATTTAATATAGTAGTAAAGCATTATTCACTTAAGTTTGGTGTTGCATGCATCATAAGTTATCAAACACATCAAATTTATTTTATAAGAAAATATATTCTAATATCTTACAGTGTTACAGACATCAATTAATATAAATACAAATATTCTTGTGTTTTAGATTTATAATAAGTCTAACTTTCTTATATAGGAGTTTTGAACATTTTTGACTTAGAGAAATTTTTAGGTAAGGGGATACTCTTAATTTTCTTTAATTGGGTTATTTCATTTATTCATTGACTATGTTTTTCCAATATTATGTTTGTTATGAACTATGATTGTTTTATGTTGTATTTAATTTTTTTATATGGATTTAAATTTTTTATACATAATCACTTAATTGATTGATTCTTACTTTAATTGTTAGGACCTTTATAAGGGTTCTTGCACTCAATTTCAATTCCTTAAAACATGTTTCATGTTTTAAAATATTATTTATTTTATATGGTGTACTTACTACCCCATAAATGTAATTTGACATATTATTTCATTTATATCATGGGTTTTATAGAATCATATAAATTTCCTTCATTCAATAGATTTTTATTTAGGCATTACCAAAGTTTTAAGGGCTTTTCTTCTCAAACTTTTTTATTTGAGATAAGTTTTAATTAATGCACCTATATTTATTTATATGGTTTATATACTAAATATTTGAAATATAATATCAAAAATATATTTATAATAATGGTATTTTAATTTAATTCTTAAGTTCTTTCTTTAAAAAGGGTTTTTGATTTTAAAATCTAAAAGGGATTTTTATTCAAAACCTTGTTTTAAGTGTTTTTAAACTTATTCTTTTCCATGTGCGTGATCTTCCAATTATTTTAAGGAAGAATTTATATATACTTAATTTTTTTAAAATATATTTTCTAATACCATTGAATGTATTTAAAAATGATTAAATGGAATATTTAAAAAAAATTATGTATGACTCACTTTTAAATTTGTTTACAAAAGTGTGAAAAAATGTTTTTTAATTTATAAAAAATGAATAAAAATTTCCATCACCATGATTGATTTTAATTATCAATATTACTTTATAAATTTCCTTGTTTTTTCAAATGAAATCATTTTCTCATTGTTTTGAGATTTTTAGTTTCTAAAATTTAAAAAATAAAAAAATATTTTCTATTTTTTTAAAAAAAATATTTCTAATGCTTTTATAAAAGTTTTCCACTAATGTAAACATCATTTAAATTATTATTATGATTTACTAGAGATATGTTCTAATTATTCCATCGTCATTATTTCTATAGATGTCTTATAATGATATTTTAATGAAATTGACATGAAACCCATTTCTTTTCCCTGGGTTAATCAAGATATAAAGGAATGATGATTGTTTTTATGAGTTTTATGTTGAAATTAAAGGCCTATGAGTTTTTTTTTCATGTTATGGTTATTCAAAATTATAGATTATGAAAAGAGATCTTGAGATATACCTCTAAAATTCATTTGGTAATGATTTATTATTTAGAGAAATGATGATCAAAATTAACTAGTTAAACTTTATTCCATTATAGGTTAAACATGAGAAAACATGGGTTATGAATATATCATACCAAGACACCTACATGGTTTCTATACTATTTTTATTAGTTCTAATGGTTACCTTAATTTTTATTTATTTATTATAAATTTTGATTATTGACTCACATGACCTTTGTCTTATGTAATGCCAAAGCTTTATACCATGACTCATGATCCATGGATCATGTTTTTTTGGGTTTGAGTATTTTATTATTTGAAATTTTATTATTAAATAATACCATGATGCTCATATTATGTTCAATTATGAATTTATATTGTTAACACTTATGTTTAACCTTATTTAGAATTTGAGAAAACCCTTCTCTTGTTTCCATTTACCCAGGTTATGAAGAAGAGTAACACATATGTTATATCTATAAGGTTATCACATGTAGATAATTTTTTGGGAGATTTTTAAGTCTTCTTATGGAATAATAAAATATGGGTATAGTGGAAAAAACTCCCATTTGATGAGAAATACATGGGTTTTGTTACGTAATGGTTTTCCAAATTATCTAAAGCTCTAAACCCAAAAGGTCTTGGGTATTTAAGTAACTCAAGTTTTTTAATTACAATACAATTATGAAATTTTAAATTTGGGTCTATTAGTTTAGTATCAAATCTAGTATGTAAATAATATATTTTTAGCACTATATCCAAGTGTATGGGTCAGGGGTGGAACAAACCGAGATTTTAATATATTTTTTCCTATAATTAGGTCAAATATGTTCTAAATATTGCACCCCATGAAACACTAAGATAAAACTAATCCATTATATTTTCTTACTTTTAAAATTTATCCATTGATTTAGTAGGTATGAATTAGAGTAACCTAGTTTTGGAATATATATATGTATATATATTTATATAAAGGTTATTTTATTCAATTATACTTAATTCATTATTGTGTACAAGAATCTATCTTTTTATATTCTATAATTTTTATTAAATTCAACTAAGTATATTTTTGTTAAATTATTAATTTAATAAAATATAATATTGATTGATAAATTCTATCTTTATAAGTGTTTTATATAAATTAAGAAAAATAAAAACTAGTATTTTAAAAAGTTATTTTCCTATAAAAACAGTTTTCCATTATGATTGATAATTTTATTTAGAAGTTAAATTCATATATTTTATAATTTTAAATTTACAAAATAAAATTCATTTTTAGAGTCACCATATCAGTATTAACTTATGATCAATTTTTTGTATTTTTTTGAAAATTTATTTTTAGGAGAATAGTGCAAAATACTGTTTTTACAAATAACCTGAATTTTATGACATTATTAGTATATAATTATGAATTTTAAATTCATGAAAATTTTTTTATGAGAAGAAAAATTTTATAAGTGAATTTATAATTTTAAAAATATTTGTTTTAATTTACAAACTGATATTTGATATTTTAGAACTTAAGTTATATTTTTTTCAAAAAATTATTTTTAATACATTATAAATTTATTATTTTAAAATTAATTTTTATAACTTATATAAATTTAATATTATTAAGTTTATTTCAAATTTTTAATCATTAGGTAAAAATTATTTAAAAATGGCCATTTTATTTTTAGGCTTAAAGAATAAGTTACCTTAGTTAAATACTTGTTACCACTGTATAATCTAAAATGATAAAGGTAAAAATATAAGAGTAAATAGACTCAAATATGTTTAAAACATGTTTTAGAATGTGAGGATGAGGAATTGATAAACCTTATCACTTATATAATCCATTTTTTATCAAATTTATATCCACTTTCTTTGAGAGTGAATTCCATTGTTGAAAAGTTTTGGGTATTTATAAAAATGTCATCCCTTTTAACTTATAAAAGGGTCACTCCTATCCTCACTTCCCATAACACAAAAAAACACTCATTTCATCCAACAATATGTCCAAAACACTCACAAAAATTACTATCCACCTTCAATAGGTTCTTTTCTTCTCAAAATACCATCCCTCAAAGGCTTAACCCCTTCTCAAAGGAGATAATTCAAGTAGCGAGGAGTCAATTTCTAATCGCTTATTTATCATTTCTATTTATTTATATGAACTATTTATTCCTAAAATTAAATTAAAAAATATTAAAATAATAACTTTAGTATCATTAGTATACTATTATATTATTATAATTATGTTACAATCATTAAGAACCTTTCTCTATTTCTTATTAATAAAAACTAAACCATTAACCGTGCGTTGTGAAGACTACCAACTCTATTAAGTAACATGTTAATTTTACTTCACCATATTCAAATCATGGTAATAATTTGGAATTTAACATATAAGTATTATATTTATTAAATATTTTATATTTTTAAATTATAAACCATATTACTCATTGTATCCATTCTATAGAAAATGAAATCACCATGCACACATACGTGTGGACTACTGCATCTATGGAATGATTTATTTCCATTTTTCATTCCATAATCAAATTTAATGGATATTAATGAGAATGGATTTAATGGATAAATAATATTTTTATTAAATTATTAAGTTTTTTTAAATACAAATTAGAAAATCCTATTAAGAGTATGTGAAATAGGCAATCGTGGTAAATCCAATCACCCAAAAGAGCATTCTAAGAGCATAAAAGGATTTTTTCATAGTACGAAGTAATTTCATATAGGTTATTATCTTCTTTATATAATTTAAAATTATGATATATGACACTAATAAACACTAAATAAGATCATTATTCTTCTTTTATAATGATATTACAACTAATTCACTTCACAATCGTCCATTAATTTTGGTATGTTCTTATTTGGGTTGGTTTAATGACCTACTTGGACAATGATATAAATTTATATCATGGGTGAATATGGTAATTTAAATTTTGTTAATATGTGATATAAATTAGTAAATAATTATTTTTTTGGTTTTTTAATAGTAATATAAAAATTTAATGCATTATTTAAGAAAATACACTTTTTTTCTTAAAATCATCGAAACTGGCTCATCATCAAATTCATCATTAATGATCATAACCAAAAATATTATAGAATGAAATTATAAATCTATAAATAAATATAATATATAAATTTTATTAACTTATATTATCTGTAAATGGTGTAATATGGGATAATAATGAAGAACAACACCGCTTTTATGAAACTATTACAAAATGATCAAGATTACTCACACTTAATATTGAAAATAGATAACAACTATAAAAGGTATGGAATTATAGTAATTTACTTTTATAAAAAATTAAATATATTAATAAGGTTATGAAATTGGTTATTAAGATGGATATTTTTGTTAAACATTAGGTTAGAGTGTGATCAACTAAGAAGTTGTTCAAGGTAAGGGCTTCTTTATCTCATTTTCAAATCCATGAGAATTGTTTGATACTACACCACACAATTTATTTTATACGGTGTATTCACTACCCTATTTACTTAAATTATAATGAATATATTTCATTTCATGATACTTTAATTTCAATTTCATGTTGACCCTCTTATTTTTACATTACCATTACCATAAGTGTTTTTGGAAACTCAATTCTCCTTTACTGAGTTATGATTGTTCTTATTGAAATTATTTCATATAAGTTGGGTATATTCTTCACTTTTAATGTATTATGTATAAATTTATCTATTTTTTTCATGAATTTTAATTTTTAAAACATAAAAACTTTATAAATATCCCTTTCTTTATGAATTATGATATCCATAAGGGATTTAGTTAACTCAAATTTCTTTTATTTGAGTTAAAAAGTTATTCCTTAAGAATCATTATTATATGTTTAATAAATACTTGTATTTTTTATTTCATAATATATTTCATCCTTTATCTATAGGTATAATGATATTTTTTAACTCAAATATTTTTTATTGATGAATTACATTCTCATAAAATTGTAATGTTTTAAGAAAAAACATCACATACATTAAAATGGGTTTTCCTCCATTTCTATGTTCATTATTCTCAAAAATGTTTTTGCTTTCTTATTTTGAAACCCAAATATGTGTTTACTAATGTGACCACCATATTTACCTTATCGTATTTTAAAATTTAAGTTTTACTACCACTTTTATGATGTGTGTTTTCAACAAAGTCATTTCAGAATATTCAAATGGTAATCTATCCTTTGAAAATAAAATATTTTATCAACCACTCCAAATTTATTTTTTTATAACCATTATAACATTTAAAGTATCCTTTTTAAATATTATTTTTTAAAAGTTAAATGTTTTAATTTTTTTTCACATCACCTTTTTGAAATATTGAACTCATTTTCAAGGTTTAATTATTTAATATTACTTTTAAATGAAAAGTTTTTTCAAATGATTTCACTCCACATTTTTAAAAATAACTTTTTAATTTGATCCATAAATTAATATTTTATAATAATGATAATTTATTTTAATAAAACTATTTAATGGTTTTAATTTTGTTTTCATATTTAACTTTAGAAGTCTTATTTCCTTGGAAGTTATTTTTCATGAAACAACCAATAAATGTTCTTCTAAAATACTCGTTTTAGGTGATTAAATTTTGTGTATCTAACATTAAAATTATTGAAATAAATTTTTGTGATACCATCAGGAATTGTTAGGAAACCCATTTTTCTATCCATGGGTTATTTATGATACGATTAATGAATTATTTTTATAAGTTTAACCATATATATGGATTATTGATGGGTGGGGACCTATATATTCCTCTAATGCATTGGTAAAGTATTTATGTCTCATGAGAAAAGGATATTAAGAGTGGATTTTTTCCACACAACACAAAGTTTTAACATTTTGTTTGTCCAAAATATTAAGTGTGAACATATTTTTGTTCACATCATGAAGTGTAGGAATTTTTTTCTCCCACAACATGAAGTGTGACAATTTGGTTTGTTCATAACATGAAGTGTGGAAGTTTTGTTTTTTCACAACATGAATCATGAAAATTTTGTTTTTTGACAGTGTTATAATTTCACTATGTTTATGTTTTTTCAATAGTTCTTTTTATGATTATTTTTAAGGTCCTGGTACATTTACATTCCATATACTTATGATTATCCTCTCATAGATCATATTTATTTAATCATGTTTCCAAACTCTTTTGATTCATGTATTATAATATTCCAACCCATATGATATGATTTATGATCCATGCTTTATTGGTCATAAATTTCTTATGTATCCTAATTATACCCATATTCTCATCTTATGCTCACTTAATATATTTGATTGCTAATACTTATGTTTACCCTTACCAAGCATTTTAGATAACCCCTTTCTCATATTCCCATCCATCAGGTTTTAAATATAAGAAAAGTATACAATAACTATAAGATTTTCTTCTGTGTAATAATTGTGGGAGATGTTAAAGTATCATTACATATTAATTAATTGCTCTTACAGTGGAAAAAGAAAATAAAATGTCCATTAGTTAAAAGGAAATGAGTTTTATTAGTTAATTTTCTATCTTAATTCTATAAAACTCTAAACCTAAAATGTATTTTAAATGTATTGTGATGAAATATTTTCTTTAATTCATAAAATTTAGATAGTAAAATATTCTGGTTAATTTAGGGGGCATTATAGTTAGCATCAGAACAAGGGGTTAGATAACTATAGAGTTTTTAATGTTCTCATATGAGTATATTTTATGATTTTTAGATACCATTATGGTTAATAATTTTATGGTCAATCATAAGTTTAAAGGCATATATATCTTTTTGAGGTTTTATATGATGGGATTTTTAGATGAATAATGATATTTTGGGAAATTTTTATTTGGTTTTAATAGATCATTTGATTTACTATGAAAGTTATTTGGGAAGTGTATTATTATATTTTAGATAAAATCTGTAAGGAGAAGATAATGTTTAGGGTTAATGTGTTCATTAATATTGAGGTAATTATAGTTAACTAGGATAAAGGGTTATTATAATTTTTAAAACATATGGTTTATTGTATAGATAACCATATGATTAAAAATTGATTAGGTGATAAGTAGTTAAAGTTATTTTGGAAGAGGTTCACTATATTTGTTTTAATATTATAAGAATTAAGTTAAATGTGATTTTTTTATAGTATGATATTTAATGTTAATGGGGTTGATATTATTCATGAAATAAATATCAAGTCAACTTTTGAACGAATATATGACTTTTTTGGTAATTTGATATGACTTTATGCATGATTAATGCCATTTAGAGATAAATATTAAGTTAATTTTGGTAGAGTGTTTAATAAAATATTTTTTATTTTTGGGTGTCAAATTTCATTTGGTATATTTTGAATAATTTTAGGGTTTAGTTATTTGAGTAATGATTTAATTTTAACTTTGAGTGTTATTATTGAGGTTTTGAAGAGTAGTATATTAATTTGTCATATGATGGTTTATTCATATTACTTTTGTAAGGACCTCAAACCTAGTATCCTTGGGTTGGTGTCTTCTTTATTACATTGGTATAAAATTCAAGTGATCACATCTGAAAGGAATGAATAATTTAGTAGTCTTGGTAAGCTAGATATATACATGATTCCCATATTACATTTGAAAACACAAATTAGAATATAATTATTTTTGAGAATAACATTGCTCTCTCTCGAATTTCCTTTCACAAAAATCATAATATAATTTATGGAAGCTATCATGAATCAATAAAGAATAATTAATATGGAAATTTAAGTAACTGAAAACACATTCTATTTAATTAATATCTAGATATCATAATTAAATAAGGAATAATAAATATAACAAGTTATATAACTGAAAAAACATTCCATTTAATCGTTAAACTAAGAATTAAATGCATCCAGAGATAACATCATTGTGAAAATATCATAGAAAATAATATTGTCATTCTTAAAGAAGTAAATTAATAATTATTGGACATTATGATACCTCTACCATCAAGACCTTTCACAAAATGGTTTAAAACTAAATTTAGAAACCCATTTAATTATAGTTTACTGATTCACCTCCTGAGACTACCGTTATGTCAAGGGGATATATAATTCTAGGCCCCAATCATCACTAAATGTCTAAAGCATTCAGAATATATTAAATAATCAATTTAATTCATAAATAATGAGCCTTATCATCAAATATATGTATTGGGTAAATGATATATATTTATCAATATTTACACATAAAACAAATAACATTCAATATAGAACACAATATGTATAAATTATATAAAGTTTAATAAATAAACACATCCCTAATAAAAAATATGGATATTTAGGGGAAACTTAATGTCCAATGATCACAGGAATGTGAATATTTCAAGGGAAAGTTAATAACTAAAAAAATAGATAAATAAAGTGATTTTAAATACCTTCTTTATTCAAAATAATCTTAAAAAATACATATAAATAATAAGGATAATATCAATACAACATATACCCATTGTATTAAAAACGAAGGGATGTTTTCATTGATGAAACGAAGTACCATAAAAATATATTTAAAAAAAATCTTGAGAAAGTTATACTTTTAATTTTGAAAATTACTTTTTAAATTTTTTTATTTTTTTGAAAATAATTTAATTTTAAAATAACCTTTTATGCATATAAGTTAAGTTTTAAAACATTTAGTGGTCATGATGGTAGAAAATTCCATACATTCTAAGTATGTAAAACAATGTTTCCTTTTACATTTTTAGTAAAAGCAAAACATGCATTATTTGAAAAAAACATGAATATTCCTTTAAAATAATTTTATAAAAAATAAAAAATGGGTAAAAATTAATTTAATAAATCATTTGGAAAATATTTGAAATCATTTTTGAAATTTTTTTTAGAAAATATGGTTTTGTAAAAAAATGGTTTTCTGACCGAAGAGATAAATGAAGTTGGATTTTATAAAAAAAATTTATCAATAATTTTAAGTACCAAACAGTGGAATAATGGTAATATTACTTAAAAAATTCATGAATAAACATATGATAAGAAATTAAAATATTTTATTATAAAATGATCAAATAATTTTCTTTAATGTAAATTCAAGCATAAATAAACCCGATTAAAATGAGATTTTGAAATAAACCCTCACAAAGATCTTAATGTTGAAGTGAGAATTAATCAATGAATAGTTTGTCTATATAAAATATAAATCCACATACAACAAGTGGAAATAAAACATAATATAATCAAAATTTATTACATACATAATCTTATAATATAAAATGCAACACATAAGTGTTATAAACCCATGAAAAGAAATTGAGTTATGAAATTTTTACCACTTGGTAATTTTCATGCAAAATAACCTTTGATGAAATAATTAAAATTTAAACTTAAAATACCATAAATTATGAATGATTCATGATATTTAATGTAAAATGGGCAGTATATATATCATATAAATTAAATTAAGTGCACAAAATTACAATATGAATCATTGAAGGGAAATTGAGATAAAGTCCCCTACCTCACACTTACTTTTGGATGACCATGATTTAACCTATTTTATGGTAGTTATAAACATGTTATTAACATATAATAATATCATATTAATATTTATAATATCATATATAATCCTTTGGAAACATATTATCACCTAATCGTTAATAATATTTCATTTTTTTCATTGTTTCAGGTATTAATTGCCTTATTTTATCATTCGTAATTTGTCACAAAAGTTAGTATTCATATTCATATTATATATTTTCATAATATGAATAATAATAATTATAGAATAATTTAAATATTTATACATCAATTATACTTTTAATACTAATCATGAAATATGGTTTTAAGAAATGAAGTACGTTATGATCATAGAGATGATTTATCGTACAAAGAGATGGGTAACGTTTTGATTTTTCAATGATCATTATAGAAAGGTGAAAAGTAATATTTTATCTTCAAAGAATTATAATACTATAATAATTACCATTTTATTTCTTTAAATATACTTATATATATCATTCACGTGGTGTGGTGATGAAAAGAGAGTCACATCGCTTTGTGAAGGTGGTAGTCCACAAGTACACGAACAATGTTATCATCTTTAAGTGAGTAAAAATGTAAGAAATAAAATGATATATTATTTTTTAATTATGATAAATATTTCAATAATATCATAATAATTTCATTTATATCACATATATCCGTTAAATTTGTCCATATTACCTTCAATGTAGAGCATTAATGAGAAAATGAATCACATCACTTCGCGAGACAGTAGTATGCCGTACACACGAGCAACGTTATGATATCCCCTAAAGAATAGAAATTAAAAGGCATATATGATATAATGACTCAATCAGAAATATTATGTTATAATTATCCAATATATACTTTATTTCCATCATCATACCCAACCATGAGTGGTTGTAATGAAAAAACGAATGACATTGGTTCATGAGGCGGTAGTTCGCCGTACACATAAGCGATGATCTCATAACCCCTTTAATGGAAGTGGGGATTATTTTAGATCATAAAATTAACATAAAACATCTTAGTATATATAATATATTTAATTTATTATATTTTCATGTTTTAATAAGTATTTAAGATGGCGTAGAAAGAAATAAAATAAAAATGCTCGATGATGAACGTGACCTCTTCCTCAGGTAACCTATTTAGGTTTGAACCAAAATCATTACAAGGTTGTATTATAATAAAAATAAGTCTTATATGATGATATTATGGAATTTTGGAAGTGATTTTGGAATCTATTTTCCAAAAATAGTGTTTCAATGTGTGAAGAAGGGAAGAGAGGGGGTGACCTTTTATTAGTGTGGTGAGTGGAACACTTGTAATTCTTGAAAGGAAAAAGATGCACCAAAATTTTTCAAATGAAAAAGGGTAAAAATAGAGTATTATAGAGTATTATAAATTTTATGTTATAAATATATGAATAAAATATATTTTATAAAATTTGTAGGTTAATTTAATGCCTATCTTTTATGTTTAACCACTAGACAATCAGTTTTTACCTTAAACACTGTAAATAATGTTTACTGTTTTTACTATTTGTTATGTAAAAAAATTAATATGACCTTATTATAAAAAATAAATTATTATTATTTAAATTATTAAATCCATTTTTTAAAATTACTTTTAAATAACTGGAAAAATTTAACTTAAAATTAATCCTGTAGACATGATGAGAAAACATGTTTTCAAAGAGAAACTGTTAAAAAGTTTACAAAGTTTTTATATCAAAATTAAATATGAAAATGACTAAAATAACCTAAATTATATTAATATATATAATAGAACTAATTTTACTTTTAAACAAATTTATAATATAATTTAACTTTTTAAATAATTTAAACAAAAAGATAGTTTTTAATTATAAATTCATATTTTTTCTCTTTTCATAAAAAATGAAACTGTTCAAAAAAAAAGCCAAAAATTAACCATAAGATAATTTTGATATCTTGATTGAAAAAATAAATTTTATTTTATAAAATAAATTTTCTAAAAGTGTGAAAATTTAGTTATAAATTTTTTTCACAAAGCCTGACTAAACCACCTTTTAGAAAAGTACAGTTTTCAGAAAACATTTATTTTTCATTCAAATGATTCTTATTTTATCACTAATAAATAGATATCTATTTTAATTATTTTATTCACGTTTAAACCAAATAACTTAATTATTTTATTTAGTACTATTCATACCCTTCAATTTGACATTTTGGTCATAACAGTATACTATATTACAGTTCACTTAGATTCGGGGTTGCATGTTCCACATGTTATCAAAGATATTAAATTTAAAGAAGTATATTTAATGGGATTTTTAAGATTGATGTTGTTTTTTTGATTTTTAATTGAATAAAATTTTATTCTTTTATAATTTTGGGGTGTTACGTTATCTTCACCTTAAATAAATTCAATCCTCACAATTTTATCTTGATCTTGGTAATAAAGGGTTCGACATTTTAAAATACCTTTGTTGAAATCACGGATCATGATAAAGTTTAATAAAACATCTACTTTACAATACAGAAATTAAGTATAAAGGTCATCTAGAATATCACATTATTGAGTTTCCATGTAGGATAAATTTTTCATAAATTAAAACATAAACATGGAATAGAATACTAACACCTAAGGATTAATAGAGAGTGATTGAGATCATTGATCAAAAGAAAGTAGGTGATCCAGAGAAGGTTTATGATCACAAAACCATAATCTTCAATTAGTTAAGGGACTATTTGATTCCTTGGATATGAAGGTAATATGATAACATTTTTGTTTCAAGATCATTTTGTTAAAGTTGAGGGATTCTTTTTATAATCTAATAATATAAGGAAATATACTTACTTGTTACATTTCTATTTTATAAACACAATTTCATCCTTTGGTTATTTTTCAATAAACTTACAATTCATCACTTAATAAAAGAAATGAATATCCAAAAATGAATATTTTATGCCTAAAGCACTAAAATTAAATTTTAAGAGATCATAAGATCCATAATAGAATAATAAATCATTCCCTCGATCTCTAGTAATTATTATAATAAAATTTTTGGTATAGGTTATCCAATAAGAATAAATCTTCATATGGTGATGTAGTACGTTAATTTCTAAAAGCTCATCCAATGTTCAACTTAAATAATTTCATAAATGGTTAATCTTAAGACCCTTACAAAATATTTAAATCCCAAAGATTATAAATAAGGTCACTAAATTTACAAAATGAACTTATCATTAATCTATCAAAAACATAAAGTATCTCTTAATGATAAATACCAAACATGTAAATAACTTCATCATATATTATCTTTAAACATTGAAATAACCTAAATTACGATAAAAACTTATTGATAACATGCAGTATTCCTTATTCCATAAATAAAATATAGATTATTGGATATATTCCTTAAATCCAAAAAATGTTGTGAACTCCATCAATGATAGCATAAACCATTTTGTCAACAGATCATTAATCAGTTCCAAGGTAGTGAGTACTATCCAATTATCTTTATCAATGTCAATAATCTCTTTATCCCAACATCATTATCTCAACATCAAGAACATATTAAGGCTTATCTTTCCATCAATCATGCATTTTCCAAGAAGTTTGACTTTTCGATGAATCATTTTTATTAGTCCTCATTACCGTTTAACATATAATTAAAATCCCTAATGAAAATGTATTGCAACAAAATCCTCATACATTTAAGAATTATTATAACCAAGATATACTCCAAATCCATATTTTTGGTATTTTAGAAAATTAGTTTTATAGGTTAACTGTGAACCCACACAACACAAAATATATCATATTAAACAACATAAAATCCACCAAAAAGATTCAAATGAAAAATCAATCATCATCAGACCCAAGATGTCAACTAGTGTCCTTTCTCTACAAATTTATAACAAAGTCCAATTTCCTTTAAGAAAGTACCAGAGTGTTTCTTTCCATAATTATCACATGTGGGAAAATATTTCTTTCTCTTATTCCATTTATCCATATTTTTCTCTACCATTATCTTCTTCTCTTGCTTCCCTTTAATGACAAAATACTTAGATAATTATTTATCTATCTTTTTAGTACATGATACTATATCCTCATATGTTGAGAATTTTTGGGAGACTAGTTATCCTTGAAATATTATCTTAATCCCATCAATGAAAAGATAATAATTAATCTTTAGATTACATGTATTGATGTAGTTCCCATTCCTTCTACTAGGTTCCATTTATAATTGATGACATAAACTAGATTAGATCATATAATTATAAAACATAATGTTTAATCCCAAAACTAGTGAAATACATAAAATAAATTGAAAAATTTATGCATAGATAATCTCATAATCATAAACATGTTTTCTTTTGGGATATATTTATTTTGAAATCCTTAATAATGTTTTGTAAAGAAAATATAAATTGTCCTATGCATATCACCTAGGAGTGTCAAAAAAGGTGCATAATAAATACCATTGTCATGCCCCAAGTGACAATCAGGTCAATTCCATTGTTCCTGTAACACCCCGAGCTTCCACGATATGCTTCTCATTCAATAATGCAATAGCTTGCATTGTACGCAACTTCGAGTTCTAAAACACAGCGACTAATCAAAGTAGCCGTTATGAATAGTAATAACCACTTTTTAAAATTCTAGAAATTTTATATTACAAAATGGACTTCATTTTTGGATTCGGAATATCAAAATTAGCCTATGTTGAATTTTTGGTATTTTTCTGAGAACTTCTATTTTTATGAATAGTGAAAAATACTTAAAAACAACTTTTTTAATCAAAATAATATATAGTGATAAATTATACTATTTAGTGGTTTTAAATTATAATTAGAATATATTTTTACCATTTTATCCAATGGTGGTCATTAGAATTAATTTAACATTGAAATTGGACATAAACAATTGCCAATCTTTTGATATAAATTGTTTCTTAAAAACACGCTATTTGTTGTGACAGCGGGAATTAATTATAAAATTAATTAATGAAACTTATATGCTTGGAATTTTGTAAAATAGACATCATTTTTGAATTCGGAATATCAATTATAGCTTAGGGTGAAATTTTGGCATTGTTCTGAAAAGCTTCAATTTTTGATGAATAGTGAAACCACTAAGTGGTAGTTAAATAATTGATTTTTCGTTTAAATGAAATATTACCAATTCTGTGATTTGATTTTCAAAAATCCGACATACATGGTTGTCATTAAGAAGTAAAATGTGGTTCAATGAGATTAAAATAATTTTTTGGTGAATAGTAACTTTTAAGTTCTTAATCGCGATTAGAGGTAATTAGTGTAGTTTAAGGTACAAATAATGTTTTAATAATGTGAGATGAGCATGAAACTTGTCCTCCTCCTATTGGATGGGTCATGGAAGACCAATAAAACCCATGGGTCAACTTGGGGACCCCATGGAGCCACTTTAGTTGGAAAATGACATTAATATATATTTATTTAATGTTAAAATTAAATTGACACAAACATGAGTTGTTTTACTAAAACAGTTTTTAAGTGGGGTTACACAAGTCCAAATTTTGACTATAAATATTCATTAGAAATCTAAAAATATTTCCTACATCATAGTATTTTTTTTATAATTTTTAGACATTAAATAAATTAAATTATTTATGACATCATTATGATGCAGCGATGACCTCATTATTTAACGATTTAAATAAAATGAGAAGATAATGCAAAATCCAAGGCTTACACTTGTCCAAAGCCTATTGGATGAGGAGATTTCGAAACATTATCACCTTAGCCTCGAATTATATAAGTGTGGGACCTTTATAATCCGAAAATCATTGTGACATAATGTAACATTTAAATCTTTCCAAAAGTGCCCCTCCTCTCCACTTATAAAAGGCCCCCACCTCTCCCACCTCATTTACACTTTAAAGCCATTTGGCTCAGCCAAACTCTGCCCAAATACTCTCCAAACTTCCCCCTATTACTCCTAGAAGCCTCACTTTGGGCAGAACTCTTCCCAAGGAAGCCTTTGGCTCAAATCAAAAAGAGTTACCCGATTTTGAGGTAATGTCTTCTCTAATGTTGTTTTGTTTTATTTTTCTTCTCCAACCCCCTAAACTCTTTTTATTCATTTCTTTTGTAACAACAACAGTATCCTAAATATACTAGGATGTTGTTATAAGAAGTATTCTAGCTACACTTACACACACCTACATCTAATGGTTAAAGAATATACGGTTTCTGTGGATGGCGAATTTCTGCCTCACGAAACGATGATTGTTCAACACTCATATAACACCTTCAAAGGTGGCCATTAAGATGTCACTATTTTTATATATGATATATAATATGTTTATGTTTTACTTATGCTTCTGTATTTCTCATTTATGGCATACTTTATGATTTCCATTATGGGTAAAACGCGATAATTTCATTTTAGGAAGTGCGGACTACCGCCCCCTCAAAGTGATTTGAATCGTTAATGCCATATGTGGGATGTATAAAGGATGGAGTAAATGGTATTATACACTATATTATACTGGAATTATATTATACATTTATATCATTATGATTTAGTTCCATTAAATATGAAATTGAAATGAAAGTAGCGTTCATGCGTACGTACGGCTTACCGTCTCCATGAACGGTGCATTTCATTTCTTACCTCTAAATGTTATGTAATATTATAAATGAATGTATATACTGGATATATAAGATATATATGACATCTAAATCATGAATATAATTCTGGATATAATGGATATTCTACCACATGAACAACTTGTAATTATAAGAAGTTTATTGTTGACTCAAGTACCAAAGATCGACAAAACGACCGTTATTAACTTAAATAATTACATAATGTTCATAACATTGAAATAAGTGATATAAAAAGGATAATGAAATTGAAAATGGTTATTAATAATGTATATATTAACTCTAGTTTATTATTCAGGAGGTTAAAGAACGGTTGAGTCAAGTCGGACACAAGGTAAGGGAACTTCTTAACCCAATTTCTATTCTTTGGGTTAATCTCCTACTTTCAAATTATGTCATGATATTATTATGTCCTATCTTGTATTTTTACATTATTTATGTGTACTTATAGTGAATACACAATATAGATGTACTTTATTTAAAAAAAAATGATCTTTTTAAGGGACTTCGTCTCAATCTCCTTTCATTGAGGCATATTTCGTTTTATACACAACTTTCTTTTATACGGTGTATAAACCCCTTTGACTTTTACGTTTATTCAAAAGGAATCTTTTTTATACGAAGCGTTTTGAAAAACGACAAAAGAGAATGTTTTTCTTTCCGTACTTATGCGGTGACAATGACTTCTCCGCCACCGTGACCATTATTTGAGTTTCGGCTTCCTCTACAAGCCATCATTTTTTTTAATGAAAAATAAATACAAAGTTTTAACTTTCTTTTATTTTGGTATTGAAAATGGTTTTGAAAGCGTTTTTATTATATCAATGTGTTGTATTGATATCTTGTGATTGAAATGTGGAAATGTTATGTTTCCTTTATGCATGTTTTATGTGATATGATTATGTTATGGTTTATGATATGTTTAAACCTATTCATATGAGGAATGTATTGGACTTAATAAGTGACGGGTGGAGCCCGCTATAGCTCCTCGATGCATCGGTAGGTCTCATGAGACAACTAGACGTGGAATTGGCCGAGGCCCTTTCCCAATTTGATTTATGGTTTTGGCCGAGGCCTTAATCATTTTAGATGTCTTGGCCGAGGCCTTGAAAAAATGTTTCAGAATGTCCGGCATTATACATTCCCTCATTATGAAAGTGGTTATTGATATTTCATGTGATTATTCGACCGGTAGAATATCCATGCGAAGAAGTGAATGGCATTATCTCATTTTACTTTTTCCATATTATGTTGATGTTCAAGTTTAAAAGGCTTTTGTTTTATTTATACATTGCCTTAAATTTTTATGTTTATTTATGAAAGCTTCTGCAATATTGTTATCCTTACTGAGCATCTGAGCTCACCCCTTTCAATGTTTTAATATTTTCCAGGATGTGAAGAAGTATTTTATGAATGACCTGCAGGGATAGTCCGAAGAGGATAGAAATGTGGACTATGGAGACTATGTTATTATAGTTTTTCACTTTGTGATGTAATGTAACATTTATGAATGTATCTAGTGTTTCCAAGGCTACTAAACTAATCGGTCTTTCGAGACTTGATCTTTTGTGATCATGCCAATGTTACGAAGTAATGCACCGGCTCTGGGTAGCTGGGGTCGGGGCGTTATAGTTGGTATCAGAGGCAGTTTAGTACTAACCTTGGAAGCTAGATTTAGATAAACTCTGATTAGAGCACATAGCCCAAAGATAGACTTTGAAGATTAGTATAGAAGAACTTCCTAGAATTTTGGTATTATAGAGATATTATGAGTTTTCCGAGCAATACATCCCTGTCTGGATACGAGCAGGTAGAGGCGGCTCTGGCACAGATGTACCTAGGGGTAAAACCCGAAAACACCGCTTTGAGGTAGACTCGAACGGGAACTGGTGCACGACAACGGGCCTTGCTGCACTCTTGGTTACGACACTCCCGAGGGATATTCTTAGGATAATTCTCATTTTATTTACAAACCACTATGAAGGGTTATGAGTAAATACTTCCTCAAAGAAAACATTTCTTTTTATGATTATGGATTATATCCATAAATAGTTCAATTTATGTAAAGTGTTTAACAAGTATGGAATTATGTATTTTGATTCATAAACTAATCTAGTTTATGCCATTGTTTAGAAATGGCGCCTAGTGGAAGGAATGGAAACCGTATCAATGCACGAACTCCATGTAGGGATTGCCCTCCTGCTCAAGATAATTATTGTGGATTTGGAGATACAACTGGTGCTGATCAACTTATTACCATACTAGGACAACTCACTCAGGTTATGAATAATAACCTTACTCGTATGGAGCACCCTGATCCGAAACGTGGAGGATCAATGCTAGATCGATTCATGAGGAAACAACCACCAACCTTCAATGGGAGTACAAATCCTATAGTAGCTGAGCAATGGATAAATTCCTTAGAGAAAATATTCCATGCCTTGGGGAGTAGTGAAAGGGAGAAGGTTGTCATGGCAGTTTACCGCCTCACTGGAGATGCCGATCAGTGGTGGTCGCTGATTCGAAACACAAAGGAAGATGATGACGTATCGAATATGGAATGGAGGGAGTTCAAAGAGATTTTCTTAGAAAAATACTTTCCTCGTGACCATCGAGCAGATATGGAAAGGCAATTTCTGAGTTTGAGGCAGAAGGAGGATGAGAATGTCACAAAGTATGAGGCTAACTTTAAATGGTTAGCGAGGCATGCTTCCGATTATATACGTAACCCAAGGAGTAAGATTGATCGTTTCTTTGATGGGTTAAAACCATTTCTCCGTCGAGCTTTAGTATCACAATCCTTCTCATCATACGAAGATATTTTCTCATGTGCTATCAAGACAGAAAAGGAATTCTCTAAGTCTTATGAAAACAAAGTAAAGCAAGAGAAGAAGAGAACGGTGGAACAAGAGACAGATAAAGGGAAAAAGGGAAAGAAGGATTTTCCATTATGTGATAATTGTGGGAAGAATCACCCTGGTACTTGCCTAAAAGGAATGGGAGTTTGTTATAAATGTGGAGAAAAGGGTCACCAGGCTCGTGATTGCAAGGGAAAGAAAGAGGCTGTCAAAGTTGAATGCTACAATTGTAGAGAAATGGGTCAATATGTAAATGAATTCCCTAAGCGTCAGGGAAAATTACATCAGAAAAGGCCAAGGGATCAAGGCCAATCTTATGCTGTGACTACAGTTGAAGCGGAATAATTAATATATTGGTGCTTTTGGACTCAAGGATTACATTCTGGTTATAAGAATAATGTGATATATATAAAGATTGTACTGCAGTACTTTTTGATTTAAGTAAGGTTTTAATATGATTAAGGTAATCATATTTTTATTATGTGACAATAAGAGAAACTAATCTTTGTTTGGGGAATCTGATAAATTGATTTTGGAATTAAGAGACCTTTTAGAGAAAGTCTGGACAGAGGTATTTTGGATAACTATAAAGGTTGGAGTGGATTAAGTTGAACCTTGGATAGTAAATTTAAGGTTAAAAATTTTCTGGATATTATTCTTGGAATACTATAGTTTTATGAAAAGGACAACCTGCAGGGTGGGGCATAACCCGTCGCGTCGGACAAAGCTGCAGGAATCGAACCCACAATCATAGTGCGACATGCCTTTATTTCCTACCACTAGCCTACAGGAAGTCCCTGGTTATTACAAATAATTTTACTAATCTAAATGGTATGTGTTAACATTTGGAACCTTATACAATTAGGATAAGTATAATATTTTTGAGTTCTATTATCTTTTTGAGTGAAAGATGATTTGAAGGTTGAAACTCTAATTGTCAAGCATAAATATATATATATACCTATCTCTTATTCAATGAATAAATTAATTCTTAAACTTTAGTAAAGGGATATTAAAACAAAAAAATGTGTTATCCTAATACCTTATGTCTTGTTGAACTGATGATATTTTAAATCAACATAGATTGAAGGCTTTGAGGCCCTCAATTTGACAGTTGATTGTGATTGATGACCTCAATCACTCCCTACAAATATTTACGTTTTTCCTCCAATTATATGTCTCTAATTGCCACCAATGTTCTCCTTATCGAGATCATAATTTGGTGGTGACTTTCTTATTTCCATTTCCCTCTTATTAAGACTAAATTTTATTAACCTTATTTCCGATGTGGGTTTTCAACAAAGGTATGTTCTCTTTTCAACCTTTTATTTTCAAAGAAAAATTTCAAATTGCGAGGACACAATTTATTGAAGGAGGGGAGAATGTAACACCCCGAGCTTCCACGATACGCTTCTCATTCAATAATGCAATAGCTTGCATTGTACGCAACTTCGAGTTCTAAAACACCGCGACTAATAAAAGTAGCCGTTATGAATAGTAATAACCACTTTTTAAAATTATAGAAATTTTATATTTCAAAATGGACTTCATTTTTGGATTCGGAATATCAAAATTAGCCTATGTTGAATTTTTGGTATTTTTCTGAGAACTTCTATTTTTATGAATAGTGAAAAATACTTAAAAACAACTTTTTTAATCAAAATAATTTATAGTGATAAATTATACTATTTAGTGGTTTTAAATTATAATTAGAATATATTTTTACCATTTTATCCAATGGTGGTCATTAGAATTAATTTAACATTGAAATTGGACATAAACAATTGCCAATCTTTTGATATAAATTGTTTCTTAAAAACACGCTATTTGTTGTGATAGCGGGAATTAATTATAAAATTAATTAATGCAACTTATATGTTTGGAATTTTGTAAAATAGACATCATTTTTGAATTCGGAATATCAATTATAGCTTAGGGTGAAATTTTGGCATTGTTCTGAAAAGCTTCAATTTTTGATGAATAGTGAAACCACTAAGTGGTAGTTAAATAACTGATTTTTCGTTTAAATGAAATATTACCACTTCTGTGATTTGATTTTCAAAAATCTGACATACATGGTTGTCATTAAGAAGTAAAATGTGGTTCAATGAGATTAAAATAATTTTTTGGTGAATAGTAACTTTTAAGTTCTTAATCGCGATTAGAGGTAATTAGTGTAGTTTAAGGTACAAATAATGTTTTAATAATGTGAGATGAGCATGACACTTGTCCTCCTCCTATTGGATGAGTCATGGCCGACCAAGACAACCCATGGGTCAACTTGGGGACCCCATGTAGCCACTTTAGTTGGAAAATGACATTAATATATATTTATTTAATGTTAAAATTAAATTGACACAAACATGAGTTGTTTTACTAAAACAGTTTTTAAGTGGGGTTACACAAGTCCAAATTTTGACTATAAATATTAATTAGAAATCTAAAAATATTTCCTACATCATAGTATTTTTTTTATAATTTTTAGACATTAAATAAATTAAATTATTTATGACATCATTATGATGCAGCGATGACCTCATTATTTAACGATTTAAATAAAATGAGAAGATAATGCAAAATCCAAGGCTTACACTTGTCCAAAGCCTATTAGATGAGGATATTTAGAAACCTTATCACCTTATCCTCTAATTATATAAGTGTGGGACCTTTAGAATCCAAAAAGCATTGTGACATAATGTAACATTTCAATCTTTCCAAAAGTGCCCCTCCTCTCCACTTATAAAAGGCCCCCAACTCTCCCACCTCATTTACACTTTCAAGCCATTTGGATCAGCCAAACTCTGCCCAAATACTCTCCCAACTTCCCCCTCTTACTCCTAGAAGCCTCACTTTGGGCAGAAATCTTATCAAGGAATCCTTTGGCTCAAATCAAAAAGAGTTACCCGATTTTGAGGTAATGTCTTCTCTAATGTTGTTTTGTTTTATTTTTCTTCTCCAACCCCCTAAACTCTTTTTATTCATTTCTTTTGTAACAACACCAGTATCCTAAATATACTAGGATGTTGTTATAAGAAGGATTCGAGCTACACTTACACACACCTACATCTAATGGTTAAAGAACATACGGTTTCTGTGGATGGCGAATTTCTACCTCACGAAACGATGATTGTTCAACACTCATATAACACTTTAAAAGGTGGCCATTAAGATGTCACTATTTTTATATATGATATATAATATTTTTATGTTTTACTTATGCTTCTGTATTTCTCATTTATGGCATACTTTATGATTTCCATTCTGGGTAAAACGCGATAATTTCATTTTAGGAAGTGCGGACTACCGCCCCCTCAAAGTGATTTGAATCGTTAATGCCATATGTGGGATGTATAAAGGATGGAGTAAATGGTATTATACACTATATTATACTGGAATTATATTATACATTTATATAATTATGATTTAGTTCAATCAAATATGAAATTGAAATGAAAGTAGTGTTCATGCGTACGTACGGCTTACCGTCTCCATGAACGGTGCATTTCATTTCTTACCTCTAAATGTTATGTAATATTATAAATGAATGTATATACTGGATATATAAGATATATATGACATCTAAATCATGAATATAATTCTGGATATAATGGATATTCTACCACATGAACAAATTGTAATTATAAGAAGTTTATTGTTGACTCAAGTACCAAAGATCGACAAAACGACCGTTATTAACTTAAATAAATACATAATGTTCATAACATTGTAATAAGTGATATAAAAAGGATAATGAAATTGAAAATGGTTCTTAATAAGGTAGATATTAACTCTAGTTTATTATTCAGGAGGTTAAAGAACGGTTGAGTCAAGTCGGACACAAGGTAAGGGAACTTCTTAACCCAATTTCTATTCTTTGGGTTAATCTCCTACTTTCAAATTATGTCATGATATTATTATGTCCTATCTTGTATTTTTACATTATTTATGTGTACTTATAGTGAATACACAATATAGATGTACTTTATTTAAAAAAAATGATCTTTTTAAGGGACTTCGTCTCAATCTCCTTTCATTGAGGCATATTTCGTTTTATACACAACTTTCTTTTATACGGTGTATAAACCCCTTTGAATTTTATGTTTATTCAAAAGGAATCTTTTTTATACGAATCGTTTTGAAAAACTACAAAAGAGAATTTTTTTCTTTCCGTACTTATGCGGCGACAACGACTTCTCCGCCACCATGACCATTATTTGAGTTTCAGCTTCGTCTACAAGCCATCATTTTTTTTAATGAAAAATAAATACAAAGTTTTAACTTTCTTTTATTTTGGTATTGAAAATGGTTTTGAAAGCATTTTTATTATATCAATGTGTTGTATTGATATCTTGTGATTAAAATGTGGAAATGTTATGTTTCCTTTATGCATGTTTTATGTGATACGATTATGTTATGGTTTATGATATGTTTAAACCTATTCATATGAGGAATGTATTGGACTTAATAAGTGACGGGTGGAGCCCGCTATAGCTCCTCGATGCATCGGTAGGTCTCATGAGACAACTAGACGTGGAATTGGCCGAGGCCCTTTCCCAATTTGATTTATGGTTTTGGCCGAGGCCTTAATCATTTTAGACGTCTTGGCCGAGGCCTTGACAAAATGTTTCAGAATGTCCGGCATTATACATTCCCTCATTATGAAAGTGGTTATTGATATTTCATGTGATTATTCGACCGGTAGAATATCCATGTGAAGAAGTGAATGGAATTATCTCATTTTACTTTTGCCATATTATGTTGATGTTCAAGTTTAAAAGGCTTTTGTTTTAGTTATACATTGCCTTAAATTTTTATGTTTATTTATGAAAGCTTCCGCAATATTGTTATCCTTACTGAGCATCTGAGCTCACCCCTTTCAATGTTTTAATATTTTCCAGGATGTGAAGAAGTATTTTATGAATGACCTGCAGGGATAGTCCGAAGAGGATAGAAGTGTGGACTATGGAGACTATGTTATTATAGTTTTTCACTTTGTGATGTAATGTAACATTTATTAATGTATCTAGTGTTTCCAAGGCTACTAAACTAATCGGTCTTTCGAGACTTGATCTTTTGTGATCATGCCAATGTTACGAAGTAATGCACCGGCTCTGGGTAGCTGGGGTCGGGGCATTACAGTTCCCTTTTAAGAGTTATTACCCCTAGGTACATCTGTTATTTAACTACACGCATTTGTTTTATCCAGACAAGGTTCTATTACTAGGAAAAACCACATAATTTCTTCCTTACCAAAACTTTAGGATGTTATTCTATACTTATCCTCAAATTCCATCATAGGGTTATATTCTCTAATCAATGTTTTCCTAAATCTAGTTCCCATGATTTATACTAAACTTCTCATAATACCAACTATAATAACCCCAAAGCCAACTGCCTAGATCCATTTTTTGTTTTATTATATTGGTATAAGATTCAAGGGATTTCATCCAAAAGGATAGAATATTTTAGTATTCCTGGTAAACTAGATATATAAATGATTCTCATATTACATTTGAAAGAAAAAATTACAACATATTTTTTTTCAAGAATAACATTATTCCTTCTATAATATCCTTGCATATCAATCACAGTACACTTTGTGGAATTTTAGGGAAAGGAAACAAAATAAGGGTTAAATCAAGTGATTACTAATGGATAAGTACATCAGAAGATGACATTAATAAAAAAATAAATCAATATAAAAAGGTAAATAACTGAACACACATTAAATTTAATCAATAACTTGGTTATCATAGTTATATAAGGAATGATCAATATGGCAAGGTAAATAACTGGTAATACATTCCATTTAATCAAAAAACTAAGAATGAAATTAATACAGAGATAATATCATTATTAAAATATAATGTATAATTGTAACTGAATTCTTAATAAAGAAAATACTTAATTATCAGAGTTCATGATCCCATGTGTCATGATACCTCTATTGTCAAGACCGTTCGTAAGACTGTTTAAAACTATTGGTTGGAACCCATATAATTCTAGCTTACTAATTTTTCTCATGAGAATATTAATGGATCAATAGGATATATAATTATAGACCCACCCATCACTGCATTTATAAATAATTCCTTATATATCAAATAATCAATTTAATTTATAAATAATGTTCTTTATCATTAAATATCTATATTGAGTAAATAATAAAAAGTTATCAATACTTCCATAGAAAATAAATAATTTTTGATGTATAAAACCATTTTTAGAAATGATATAAAGTTTAATCAAAAAAATATCCATGGTAAATAATGTGGATATTTAGGGAAATTTAATGTCTAATGATCATAGGAATGTGAATATTTCAAGGGAATGTTAATTTCTATAAAAATAGATAAAGAAAGTGAATGTTAATACTTGGTAATAATGTTCTTAAAAGATCCATAAAAATAATAAGGATAATATTTATACAACATATACCCATTGGAGTAAAAATAAATGTGTTTTGTTATTAATGAATAGAAATACCACAAAAAGATATATAAAAACATTCTTAAGGAAAATATACTTTTCATTTTCAAAATGACCTTTTAAAAAAGCTCAGAAAACATTTTGAAAATAATTTTCTTTGAAAATAACCTTTTAAAAATTTACAGTAAGTTTTAAAAAATTAAGTGTTCATGACGATAGGAAATTATATACATACTGAGTTTGATAAAACAAATATTCCTTTCACATTTTTAGTAAAATCAAAATAGGCATTCTTTGGAAACTAAAAGAGGATCCATTTAAATTTTTTTTTGTAAAATTTAAAAATGGGTAAATGTTTATTTAATAGTTCATTTATAAAAGGGTTAAAATAATTTTTTAATTTTTTTTATAAAAAAAGGTTTTAGAAGAGAAAGGACTTCTGATTGAAGAGAAAAATGATGTCAGATTTTATTAAAGCATTTTCTCAATAATTTACATACCAAATAGTGGTAAAATGGTACTATTACATGATAAATTCATGAATAAATATATGATAAGAAAATAAAATGGATTTATTATAAAATTATCAAATAATTTCTTGCAATGGAAATTCAATCATAAACAATCTTGATTAAAATTAGATTGAGAAATAAACCCTGACAATGATCGTAACGTTGATGTGAAAATTAATCAATGAATCAATTGCATGTATCAAATTCAATTCCACAAAAAAAGTGGAAATAAAATATATGATAATAAAAATTCATTACACACATAATATTATAATATCATATAAGACAAAGAAGTAATATACCGTAATTAAAATAAATTAAGTTATGATTTTTTTACCACTTAGTAATTTTCACATCAAATCCCATTATATGAAATAATTAAAATTGAAACTTAAAATACCATGAATTATAAATTATTTATGATATTAAATGTAAAAGGGGAAGTATATACACCATATAAAATAAATTAGGTACATAACAATATAATATGCCTCAACAAAGAGAAATTGAGATGAAGTCCCTTACCTTATGCTTCCTTTTGGTTGAACATGTTGCTTAAACATGATTTAACCTCTTGTATAGTGGTTTTAAAAAAGTTATTAACTTATACTAGAACAATATTGATATTTATAATATCATATATGATTCTTTAATGACATCTTATCACCCGTTTATTAATAATATTCCATTATTTTCATTGTTTTGAGGGTTAATTGCCTTATTTCTTCTTCATTTTTCATGAATATTTCAGTTCTTGTGAATATTATATAGTTTCATCATCTCCATAATAATATTTAAGAAATAATTATAATATCTATACATCAATTATAATTTTAACATCCTTCATGAAATATGGTTTTGATAAATGGAATATGTTTTGATCATGGAGACTGTGGGCCATATGTATGCATGAGTAACATTTCAATTTTTCAATGATCATTATGGGAAGGAGGTAAGTAATATTTATATTTAAATAATGAAACGAATATCATAAATACCATATTATTTATTTAGTTAAACTTATATATATTATCCCTGTGGTGTTGTGATAAAAAGAGAGTCACATCGCTTTGTGAAGACAGTAGTCCACACATACACGAATGATGTTATCATCTTTAAGAAAGTGAAAATATTAAAAATAAAATGATATATTATATTTTAATAATGATAAATATTTTATTAATATCACAATTATGTCATTTATATCATATATATTCATTAAATTTATCTTTATTACCATCCTTTTAAAGCATTAGTGAAAAAATGAACCACATCTCTTCGTGAGGTGGTAGTCCTCCATATACACGATCAATATTATTGTATCCCCCATGGAATAGAGTATATATAAATATATGATATAACTAATACAATGGTATAATTATGTTATAAATATCATGTATATACTTTATATTCATCATCATACCCAATCGTGAGAGGTGGTAGTGGAGAAACAAATGACTCCGGTTCATGAGGCGGTAGTCCACCATACACATGAATGATGATTTCATAACCCTTTTGATGGAAGTGGGAATGGTTATAGATATTGTAAGTACCCCAAACCCAGTATCTCAGTAATAGTGCCTTACTTTATTACATTGGTAAGATTACAAAGAATTTCATCCCAAAGGACTAAATAGTTTTGTAACATTGGAAAACCAGATACATATATAATTGTTACATTACAACATGAAAAGAATAATATAGATATTGTATTTGTAAAATCCATAACTCCAAGATTATCCCTAAAATTCATTCATAATATTTATCTTTGCATCCTGGGGAAAAATAAAACATAATAAAGGAGCGAGCTTAGATGCTCAATAAGGGTAAGTAATACAAAATAAGTTATCATAAACATAAACATCAGGCATGATGAATAACAGAAAACACATGCCTTTAAAAATAAACTTGAGAATAATATGGAAGGAATGAAATTTGAGTAAATAAATCCAGATAAATGATTATAATATAATGATCCTTAGTCATGGATATTCTACTAGTCAAATATCACAAGGTCTATCAATTTATAATATCATAATGAGGGAATACATATTTCCGAACATCTAAAACATATCATCAAGGCCTCAAACAAGAGGTATGAAAATACTAGGGTAAGGCCTCATCCAAAACCCAATTCTATTTTGTCTCATGAGACATACTTGTTGGAACAAAGTTGGCTGGAGAAGTTTCTTGGAAATAATAAGTGGTTTTTTCGAAGTGTTGTCTTTCATTGTCAAGTATGTTTTTGTAGAAAGTAAATCACTTCACATTGTACTAGTGGATGATCAGAATGATCATAAAACTTAGGAATTTAGATTCCCAATTCTTAAGAAATTACATTTTATTTGGAATTAAAGAGGTTACAAGAAAATAGGGAAGTTAAAATACCTTCTTTGGTAAATATGACGATGCTTTTCGGGTTTTTTATTTCACAAATATCATAAGTTGTTTATAGAACTTATGATGTAAGCCTTATGATTGTAAGGGGGATTAAAGATGTTATTGTATGACTGTGAATCAATATGGTTGGTTTTTCTGAAGCATATTTTAAGGTGTCATAGTTTCCCAGTGTCTTCTAAATTTTTGGGCTCCAAAATCTTGAGTTTTTCTAGAATTTAGAAAATTGTATTTTCTTTAAAGGCTTATGAAATTATCCAAAATGCATGAGTTTCGGAAAGATGATATTTGAAAAGTAGGTTTCAAAATGTCATAAATATTCTGATAGTGATCATTGGGATTATGAGAAATAGAGCATTTTGAGTGCATATTGATTTTATAGGAAGATTCATGACAACGATGAGCATCATGAACAATGAAGGTGAGTAGCATCATAAGCGGCGCATCGTGGCAGCGTGAAGTTTTGACGGAAGGCTCCGAAATTACGACAAGCATCACAAACGAGAAATTTCAGTGGAGCTTCACAAAAAAGGGATCATTACGAAGGAAATTAAGGAGCTTTTCAAGATGGTGATGACGTGGATCAAAAGGTTCTGAAATCAGTGGAAACACCTATAAATATGTCTCTACACCCTTTATAAGATTAGTAAGACTTAATGAAAATATTAAGGCTCTAGATTTATAAAGGTGGTTCATGAAGGTCATATGAAAAGAAGTTCATGAAGGCTATAAGACAATTGAATGTAATGAGCATCGTGAAGAGTAGTGAAGTTCGAAAAGGCTGAGAGAGATTCATGAAAGAAGTAGGTTCTATAAAGGGTGTGAGCTTCATGAAGGAGCTTCATGAAAAGTATTTTTTAATACCCAGTTTAAGTGAACATAACTTTCATAGAGCATCAAAAGTAGACTGAGGTATTAGAATAAGTATAATTATGAAGTCTAAGAGGTTCTTACTAGCTTCAGGTTAAGAAATTGAAGAATTGTTTTGAAAGATAAAATTTGTATAAGTGGATCAAGAAGAACTATAATATTGAATTACAACATTTTGTACTTGAACAAGCACACATACTTTTGTATTGTTTTTATAGTGCTATAAGAATATAAGGGCACATCCTACACATTTTATTACATATCAAAGGATTGTTTTATAGTAGATTTTGTGATATTGGATTGATTCCAAACCATACCAAGAACGTAGATTCTCTTATTGAGTAGCGAACCCTATAAATTCTTATGTTCCTATCGATGTGTATTTGGATGATGTTCAGAAATGAAAGAAATATTTAATAGGAGGTAAAGGTTGTTTTAAAAGGAAATAAACATAAAAGAAAAGCGATATCAATAATTCAACTCCGCCCCCTCTTAGTGATACTTGAATCATGACTGGGAAACTTTAATTGGTATTAGAGAAAATGTACCCTTTATTTATTCTTTGATAATGTTTTTGAAGATAAGTTCTGATGGGGAACATGAATTCTGGAAACACTATGGGGATTCCGTTATTTTATGGAAATAATTATCATTTTTGGAAAGATAGAATGATGCCTTATCTTATGTCTCTTGGTTATGAAGTTATTGAAGCTAAAATAGATTTATTTACTCCTATTGATGACAAGGTACCTCTTACACATGTTGATAAGAAGAATCTTGATAATAATGGGAGAGATAAAAATTCATTACTATCATCACTTTCTAAGAGTGTTTTTTAAGAGTGAAATGTGTTTCTACAACTAAAGGTATTCGAGATAAGCTGAAAAACATCTATGAAAGAAATAAAAAGTGAAGAAGGAAAACTTCAAATATGGAGGTTGAAGTATGAATATTTGAAAATGGGTGAGCTATAAATTGTTGTGGACTTCTTTACCAGAGTAAATGACATTGTCAGTATAATAATATTTCTTGGTGAAAATTTGGAGGATTCTACAGTTGTTGAAAAGATCTTAAGAATTATAATTGAAAAGTTTGATGCTAAAGTTTCTTCCTTAGAAAATAGAGATCCTAAAACATTATATCTTTTTGATATATATATCACTATCATAACTTTTTAAATGAGAAGAGAGAAATCTATGAAAAGAAAAACAAAAGATGATAGAGAAATGTCTTTTAAGGCTTTAAAAAAGAAAAGTTAAAGAGGATTCTCACTGAAAATGAATCTGGTGAATCCAATTATGAAGATAAGGTATATAAAAGTCTTGAAAATATTTTATCCATATTTTATAAGAATATGAAAAGAGTTATAGGTAAATACAAGGGGAAAATTCCCTAGAAATGTTTTGAATGTGAAGACATTGGGAACATTTTAGTTAACTATCCTCAGATAATGAAAGAAGAAGATAGTGATGAAGATGAAATAAGGAAAAGAAAGTCATGGAATAGATAGGATGACAAAGATAATAATTTTTCCAAAGGGAAGGATAAAAAGTTCTTCAAATAAATAAGAAGAATCTTTTTTTGTGAAGACAATAAAGAAGAATATAGTGAACCTGGATTCAAAATTTTTTTTAATGAAAAATCTGGAGAGAATAATTTTTTTTCCGGCAGTGAATAATGAAGATTTAGGGAGAAACGGTTCTAAAGAAGAAGAAACTCAACTTGAGTCTCATTTAAAGTAAGAGTTTAAGGAATGTATAATAAAGATGAGAAGGCTGAAAAAAAAGAATGTTGATAAATGAAAGCACCTTGTCAAACAATCTAGAATGGTTTTTTAACGAGAAAGTAAGTATGGTAAAAGAGATTGATGGTCTGAAGAACTCTCTTGAGAATAAAAATAGTTATAATGGACATTCAGAAGTAAATTTTAAGTCAAAATAAGAAGATTTGGAACTTATCCAACAGAAAATTTCTAAAGCTGAAGAAAGGAATATATGTTTCAAAAAAACTATCTAAAAATATGGTGAAAGTTCTAGTAAAAATGAACCTAAGAATAATAAAAAAAAATTTCCTTCAAGGTTGGATAAGAAATCAAAAATTGGTTATGAGAATAATAAAGTTGAGAAAGTTATGTATGTGGTCAAAGTTAACTGTGCCGAAAAATCAAAAGTTTAAAATAATTTTGATCCCAAAAAATTTCTATTACTTCTGGGTTTGATAAGTCAGGGAAGAAATTAGAGATTAAGAAGAAATTTATATTTGAAAATAGAACGTTTGATGGTAAAAATTTTTTTGTTAAGAAGGATGTTGAGAAGCGTATTCATAACTCTAGTTAGAATGGAAGTTTCATAGGGAAATATTATCTATATGGATACTGATGGTATTATGGTGGATTCAGACATACCAACAATATGTTTTAGTTAAACCAAAAAACTCACTACTATTCCGCAGGTTATGGAAGACAAGGTTTTAGGGAAATTCAATCCTCTAAAAAGAAGAATCCTAAGAATGATGTTTAGAAAAAATCTAAAAAGGTTGGTGTAAAAGTTGAGAATAGCTTCCAACCACTAGAAACTATTTGTGAAATATGTGAAAAACCTAGACATCTTGCTAAGGGATTTCTTATTAAGTTACCCAGACAAAAAAAGTTTCTTAAAAAATATCAAAAGTTAGAGGTGAAGAAAGAAAAGGGATAACAAAAAGATCTTGTTGTTGAAACTACTTTGAAAGATATAAAAGGAGAATGACCTTGGATTCTTAATAGTGTGTGTTCTTCTCATATGACAGAAGACTTAAAGTTGTTGAATAATTTGAATAAATTCATGGAAGGAATAGTGACCTTTGGAAATAATGAATCTCTAAGGATCAAAGGTTTTATATCGGCCATCATTGGGAAAGAAAAGATGAAATCCCTGAAAACATTATATGTTGATGGGATGAAGCACAACCTGCTGTGTCTTTCACAACTTTGTGATGAGGGTAACAAAGTTATATTCATAAATTATGGGTTTTTGTGAAAAGTGAGTATGATATAAAATAGTTATATGAGGATAATGTACAAAAGGAAACTTGTTTCAAGTTGGTGAAATACAGAATTATTGTTACTTGGGAATGGTTCAAGAAAATAAATTGTGCCATAATAGGATAGGACACATGTGACAAATAATTATTATCAAGTTATAAAAGTGAGATAAAGTCTGATATATTCATGATATTTCCAAAATAATATATTGGTGTTGCACTATATATCAATAAGGAAAGATCACAAATTCTGTGCATAAGAAAGTTAACATTAGTTCAAAATGACCCTTGAAACTTATTCATTCTAATATCTATGGGATAATTAGAAAACAATAATAAAATGGAGATAAGTACTTCATCACTTTAATTTATGAATTTACTTGCTTTACTAGGGTTATATATATGTGAAATAAGTCAGATGCTCTGTAAATGTTTAAGAGTTTCAGGAGGAAATCAGGGAATGAATTTGAGTATTCAGTGAGGAAGTTGAGAACTTATAATGGTGGGGAGTATAAGAATTAAGAATTTGATAATTATATTTATAATCATGGAGTTCATCATGAGTTCAGTTCACCATACACACCCCAAAAAATGGGGTTGATGAAATAAATAACAGAAGTCTGGTTGAAATGGGTCGAACTATGTTTCTTGAACATGGTCTCTTGCACAACTATTGGAGGAAAGTCATTAGTACTAATATGTATATTCAAAACTAATGTTTATAAAGACTTAGTTCATATATGACTATATAAAAAATGTTTTATAGAAAAACTCCAAGTTTAAAACATTTATGTGTTTTTGGGAGTCCATGCATTATAAAGAAGAAAGGTAGAAACATTGGAAATTTTGGGCAAAGAGGAGATGATGGAATTTTTCTTGTCTATGATCTGGAATAAAGAGGATATAGATGTTTTAACAAATAAATAAGAATATTTTTTTTGTTATGTTGATATGAAAGTTATTGAAAATGTTGAGAAAGAAAATAAGACATCTGATGATATAAAAGTTGAGTAGGATATGGAAAGTTTTGTTAACAATTCTGATAATGCTGGTAATCATACTCAAGAAGAAGAATCAGACTATATAATTTCAAGTGATGAGGATGAGATTCAAATAGGTCATTCTAGGTTGAGGAAGTAAGTAGAGTCTTATAACATTATTGGTGATCAAAATTAGAGGGTTCAAATAAGAAGAACAATGAATGCTGTTACACATAATTATTTGTATTCAATAGTGGAGCCTAATGAT
This sequence comes from Viscum album, assembly GCA_963277665.1. Lineage (NCBI taxonomy): Eukaryota > Viridiplantae > Streptophyta > Magnoliopsida > Santalales > Viscaceae > Viscum > Viscum album. The sequence continues at coordinate 469,842,353 of OY728141.1, read as the reverse complement.
GTGAACGAAGATTTTGAGCATCTAGAATGTGTTCAGGCTATGAATTAAGATATTGATAAAATAGAAAATAGTGATACTTGGGAACTTGTTCCCAATCTAGATAACAAGAACATTATTAGTATAAATTGGGTTTTATGGAATAAGATAAATAAAGAAGGTGAAGTGATAAGGAATAAAGAAATATTGGTTTTAAAAGTTTATTCACAAATTGAAAGTATTTATTTTGATGAAACCTTTCATCCAATGGAAATATTAGAAAAAATCATAATATTTCTTTCTATTACTGCATAAGGAGGGTATAAAATTTTCTTAAATGGATGTAAAGTCTATATTTATGAATGGTAATCTTGATGAAGCAGTTTATATTGAAAAAAATTATAGATTTTTGGTTGGAAAAAATGAATGTTATATGTGAAAGCTAAATAAAGCCTTGTATGGGGTAAAAAAAGCTCTAAGGGAATGTTATTCCACACTGGATACTTTCTTAAGGAAGATGAGTTTCAATAAATGAAGAGTGGACAACAATCATTACATTAAAGAATGTTAAGAGTTTTCTATCATAATAATTGTTTATATTGATGAAATTATCTTTGCTGGAAATGATGAAAGATCTTGTGAAGGATTTTCTGAAGAGATGAAAAGGTTTTTTGAAATTTCCATGATGGTAGAAATGAAATAATTTATTGGGTTACTAGTTTTACAGAATAATAACCACATTTTTATTTCTTAAGAAAAGTATGCTAAGGGACTTCTGAAGAAGTTTGACATGGAAAATTCAAAACCAGTTTCCACAATGATTTTAGTGGGAACCAAGTTGTCTAAAGTTGGATAAGGCAAGGAAGTTTATCAGAAAGAGTTTCAAAAGATGATAGGTAGTTTTTTATATCTGACTACATCAATACCTGACATTGTTTATCCTATTACCTTATATGAATGATTTTAGAGTGCTCCTGAAGAATAAAATTTAATTGATGGAAAAAGGATTCTTAGATATATCAAAGGCACAAAAAATTTTGGAATCATGTATGATGGATCATAAAATTTTGATTATTTTGGGTATTCAGATGCTGACTGGGTAGGAAATGTTGATGATAGAAGATCCAAATATAGTGGAGTTTTCTTTCTAGGGAAAAGTAGTGTCAGTTTTCTTACCAATAAACAGAATTTAGTAACTCCTAGCTTGGATGAAGCTAAGTATATTGCTTCCACTGAATCTGGTACCCAACTTCTGTAGATGAAAACTCATTTGGAAGAATTACTTATTGAACTAAATTTACGCTTGCTCTTGGGATGTGACAATCAAAGTGAAATCTATCTCATAAGGAATAATTACAACATTATCATTCAAAAAATATTTACATAAAGTACCACTTCATTAAAGAGAATGTTGAGAAGAATGAATTGAATCTTAAGTATGTTCTAATATCAGAATAAGTTGCTGACATATTTATAAAACCTTTACCAAAGGAATAATTTTCTAAATTGAGGTTGAACATGGGTGTCTGACCTCCTTCTCATCAAGTTTTAGGTATGAGTTTATTTCCCTATTCCCATGTTACCTTTGGATAGTGTTTTCAAGGGGGATAATTATTTCATAAATCTATTCTTATGGAAGCATGCATAAAGGGGGAGTTGCAGGTAAGCTGTGAACAAAAAATGTTTGTGTGTGAATTATTATAACAATTTTTTGGAGTGTTTGTAGGTATTTTTTTTATTTTAGGATAGTTTAATAAGTAGATAAATATGTTTTAGAGAAGGATAAGGGAAAAAATGAAGTGGTTTCACAGTCACTACTTTTGGATAGTGTTGTTTTTGTTGTCAATAATTCTTGTTTCCTACAATGATTTAGCTCACATTGGCTTAGAATTATTGATATGTAATCCATATCTTGAGGTTACAAAGTTTAGTTATTTATGAATATTGGTTGACAACAAAATCCAAAGGGGGAGATTTTTGGGACCAATTTGGCTATTGAATTTTCTTGGAAGTAAGAAGTGGTTGTTCTTAGCATGTTTTCTTTCGTTGTCAGGGAAGTTTGTGTAGAAAGTAAATCAATTTATTTTGTGTAATTGTATGATTGGAATTATATTCATAATTATTAATTCATATTCATAATTCATAAGAAAGTCCATTTTATTTGGAAGGAAATAGGTTAATGAAAGACATGAAACTTACAATACCTTCCTTGGTAAATCGGACGATGCTTTGCTGGTTTGTTTTTGACATATATCATAAGTTGTTTGGAGAACTTGTGATGAAATAATTATGGTTTTAAGGGGGATAAAATATGTTGTTAGATGACTGCAAATCATCATTGTTGGTTTTACTGAAACATATTTTAATGTTCCATAGTTTCCCAGTGTTTTCCAAATTTTTGGGGTCTAAAATTTTGAGTTTGGCTAGCATTGCAAAAAGTGGATTCTCATAAAGGGATTATAAAATTATGGAAAAATCATGTGTTTCAATAAGATAGGATTTGAGAAGTGTGATTTGCGACGTCATGCAGATTCAGATGGTGATCTTCATGATTATGAGAAATAGACCATTGCGACCGTGTGGTGATTTTACGAGAAGCTTCATGAAAACAATAAGCATCACGAACAAAAAAGGTGAGGAGCATTGTGAGTGGAGTATCACAGTAGTGTGAAGTTTTGATGGAAAGATCTATGATTATGAAAAGAATCAAGAATGGGAAATTTTTGTGGAGCTTCATAAAAAGGGAAGAATTGTGAAGGAAATGAAGAAACTTCAGAAAATGGTGATAATGTGGTCCAGAAGTTTATAGATTCATTGGAAATGCCTATAAGTAGGCCTTTAACCCCTTTAGAATATTAGTAAGACTTAAAAAAAATTTAAGGCTCTGGATTCTTGAAGGTGGTTCATAAAGGTGGTATGTAAAGAAGTTTGTGAAGGCTATAAGCCAACTGAATGTTCTAAGCATTACGAAGATTAGTGAAGTTTTCAAAGGCTAAGAGAGATTTGTGAATGAAGTAGGTTCTGTGAAGGTTTTTTGCTTTGCGAAGGTTGTGAGCTTCATAAAGGATCTTCATGAAAAGTAGTTTTGAATACCCAGTTTAAGTGAATTGACCATTTATATGGAATAAAAAACAGACTGAGTTATTTGATTAAGTATCATTACAAACTCTAGGAGGTTCTTACCAACTTCGGGGTAGGAAAGAGAATATTTTTTTGAAATCTAAATTTTTTAGATGTGGATCAAGAAGCACCGTAATGTTGAATTACATAATTTTGTTCTAGAAGAAGCACAAACACTTTTGGATTGTTTTCATAGTGCTACATGAGTTTAAGGGAACATCATACTCATTTTATTCCACATCAAAATATTGTTTTCTAGTGGATTGTGTGGTATTGGATTGCTTCCAAACCATACTAAGGACGTAACTGCTCTTATTGAGTAGTGAACTTTGTAAATTATTGTGTTCATGTGGATGTGTGTTTGGATAGTGCTCAATAGGGAAAGAAATATTTAACATGAGGCGAAGGTTGTTTCAAAATGAAATAAACATAAAAGAAAAAATATATCACTAATTCAACCCTCCCCCTCTCAGAGATACTTGAATCTTGATAGGGAAATTTCACTACCGGTGCATCAAGGGGATATAGTGGGACCAAACTGTCACTTGATAAGTCCAATGAATTCATAATTTGAATGGGGATAAAAATAAACTACATGAACAAATGAAATGTAAATAACTTCCCCCAATCTGTAATCATAATCACTAACCAGTCTGAGTAGCATGGTGAATGGTATCAAGATAGAACATCCACAGTCAAACTGGTCATAAACCATTTCATTACATTTGGTTGATGAAAATAATAATATATCAATATCAATTAAGCATAAAATTCATTATATGTGTTGAAATAGATGAAAATACTCTAATAAAATCATTGAGGAATTATTGAGATAAATATCTCATTTACTTTGCAAATAAGAGATTTTTTTTCAAAAAATCATTTTTATTTGACATAAATGTTTGTATAAAACCAGTAATGAGAAAATATATTTTTTTCATGAAAAAGGTAGTAATTTTATAAAAATAATGGTTTCTTAAAACATATTATGGATGGTACTTGAAAATGGGCAAGAAATAAAGATGTTCTCTTTAATTATGCTTCCGCATCGTGAAGAATTAAAAATGGAACCTTGAAAAAAACATGAATTTCTTATAAACGTAAGTTGAAATGACCAAGAAACATGGGTTTGGAATATATAAATAGAATTTTGAATATTTATATAAAAATAATTAAGAATTACATTGGTTTATATAGGGAGAAATCATAACCCAAATGAAAATAGAGGTTCAGGTAGAAAACCCTTACCTTATGTCCGAATGCATTCTGCACTTGACCTTAAATTCATTGATAGTCAAATTAAATCCATTAATTAATTAAATAATTAATTTATAAACATATATACCTTTATTTTATTTATTATAATTTTACTAAGTTAATTTATGGCCTTTTTGATGAGTTATAATATATAATTTTATTGCTCAGGAGAATTTGTTTCCTTGGTTTTAATGATCGGTATACTTGTATATGAGTATGGAAGTTCATGTGGAATGGGCATAATTCTCCAAAATTGAATTTGTATGATATTAATGAATATATAGAAGTGTAAATGGTTATATTTATCATTTTTTATTTGGAATAAATATGAATTACTAGATAATACATTTTGTGATAATCGTTTACCTTATTATGATAGTTATTGATCATAACGAACTCATTTTGTTTTATTGTTTAGTATTTTGTAAATATGTTACATAAAGAAAAAAAAGAAAGGTTTTAATACATATATTATATTCTATTTTAACTACACAAGTGTTTTGATTACTATCCTTGAAGGATAATTTGAAGAACAAAAATCTGTCCTCCATATAGGTTGTAAATCAGCACCTCACAGATGATGATTTTGTTTTTAAAATAAGAGAGAGAAAGGATTTTGAGTTATTATATTACATTAACATGATGTAATTAAAATATATAGATGACACTGTAGTTATTATGCTTATTTGGATAGAGGAGTTGAGGATAAAATAATAAAATAAAATAACTTGAAAAGAAACTAAAAGGAAAAGGGATATGATTTTACCTCTTGAATACCCTTAATTAAGAACCTCCTTAAGGGGATTGGTTTTGGTCTTTTAATGAGACCAAGAGATATTGGACGTGGGGGAGATTATTGGTCATAAATTTGACAAGGGTCAAACTTTGGAAGGTGCGAGGAGAAGTGGTGGTGGGGGGTGGTATTTATAGTGGAGGAAAGGGGTGATTTATCATTATTTTATTCATTATTTTATTATTTTTCTCAAGAAATACAATAGGGTTGATTGTTTTGACTAAATAAATTAATAAGTGAATTTGAGTTCAAACCAAGGGTTCTTACATCATCCAAACATAACCTAGTACTTAATAAATAATGTATTTTATCTTTTACTGTAATTTATCACATTTTACTATTTACTAAAAATTAAAGTATTTTAGAAAATTTTAAAATATTTATCTTAAACATTTTTTGATGTGTATAATTCAAAAATGAACTCCATTTTATGGAAATAATTTTCCCAACCAGATAAATTTAATTTTTAATTAAAATTGTTACTTACTTGAAAAGTACAGTTTTTTAAATTATAACCGCTTTTACAACACTCTAAAAAATTAACTATGGTCTCATTAAATTATTATAAAATAATAAGAAAATAAAATATTGATTTATGAATAATTTTTTTTGAAAATTAATTTTCTTTTAAATTATTTCTTAATTATAAATTTGTAATTAAATATTTATGACTTACAAAACACCAACACTTAAACATTAATTTTAAAAATATTCCTCTACTTACAATATGATATATTATATTATAATTTCATTTATAAGATGCCTAAATTTTATTTATACTTTTATAGGTGACTTTACTATTCATAAGTCTTATTTACTATTCATAAGGTTCATATTACTATTCCTGAGGTTATGTTACTATTTCATCAGTACATATTCCTTAAATTCTAGAAATACCTATTCTTTCATTCATTATTTATATATAAAGTTTGTATTATGTTCTATAAGTGATTTTATGTGATCCATACTATATAAAAACAGGATGGAAAATCTCTTTGTCAAAATTCTGTGTCATTACATTCTCCCCTCCAACAAAAAATTTCATCCTCAATATATCCAGATTCTCACCCCATAAAAATATCTGAGTTGTTCTTCATCATAAGATCCTCCTATTACCACATCACCTATTCAATTTTATGAATTTTCCAAAGTAACTTTATCATTCGAGTCGTTTGATTCCTCAATAGTAGTTCATTAATTTCTAGAATATGGATAGGTTCTTCGAAGTAAGATAAGTCAGGTTCCAATTATATTTCTTTATAAGTGAGTATATAAGATGGGTCTAGAATGTACTTACTTAACAAGGAGACACAGAACACATTGTGTACCTTGGAAATGTTAGGAGGCATTCGAAAATGATAAGCCAGAAATCTGATTCTCTATAGAGTTTTAAAAGTACCAATGTACCTAGGGATCATTTTTCATTTACTCCAAAATCTTATAACACCCTTCTATGGAGATAATTTCAAGAAAAATCCCACTTTAAATTCCAAATCCTTCCTTCGATTATACACATAGATATTTTTTCTAATTTGATTTGCTTTTATATGGGTTTGAATAGTCTTTACCTTTTCTATTATTTCATTCACAAGCTCTAGACCTACATGCTTCCTTTCACCAACTTCATCCCAACATGTTGGTGCACATCATCTCTTTCCATACAATACTTCACATGGTTCCATTTGAATACTTGAATGGAAACTATTATTATTGGAAAAATCTACCAAAGGAAAATACTGATCCCATATACCTTTAAAACCGAGGGAGTACGATCTTAACATGTTTTCTAATATTTGAATGGTCCTTTAAGACTTCCCATCAGTTTGAGGATGATAATTAGTACTCAAATAAAGCTCATTATCCAAATATTTCAGAATAATTTTCTATAATTTCAATGTAAATCATGGATAGTGATAAAAAATAGAAATAAGTTCTCTATGAAGTCTTAAAACTTCATTATTATAAAGTTGTGCAAGGTGCTCTAGTGGAAAATCCTCCCTTATAGTAATGAAATGTGAAGATTAGGTTAGTCCATCAACAATCACACATATTACATCATTATTTCTTGGTGTTTTTAGTAATATAGTGAAATAATCCATAGTGATTCCATCTCATTTGTATATATAAATAGTCATAGGTTGTATGAATCCTTTATGATGTCATATTTCATCCTTCACTTGTTGACAAACTAAACATCTTGACACATAATCATCAATTTCCCACTTTTTATTATCCTATAAGAAATGTTCCTTCAGATATCTATACATATCAGTGATACCGGGGTGTATATATAAATTCGATCTATTGGAATCATCAAATAACTCCATTTTTATCTTGGGTATAGAGGGAACACATAACGTCCTCTAAAATTTCAGAATTCCATCATCACACACGAAGTTTGTAAACTTTCCATCATTCAAAACATTAATTTTCTTTTGAAAATTCTCATCATCACACTGATAAATTTTAATTATTTCCAATAAAGATGGTTAGGAAACCAATTGAAAAAGTAATAATTTTTCACCTTCCTTAATAATCCCCATATCCATATTTGATATATCCATGTACTCATGATGCTTTTCAATCCTAATTTTGTTCAGAACTCCATGATCATTCCTTCTTAGTAGATAAAGAATATTTATATTTCATAATGGGAACTTCTTGACACATCTTTGTTATAATGAGACTTTACTTAAGGGTTTTTACTGATAACTACCTTATTGATTAGAATTGGGAATATCTAATTTTTAATGAAAACTTGGAAGATATAAATGATTGTGATGATATATAATCAAATAAAGCGTTAACTAAGTTTGAGGAAATGATTAAAGTACTTTCCACCACATCATTAAGAACTTCAACCTTAGTAGTTGTGATCACATAATCTTGTCCTTTCTCCTGTGGTATTTTCTGAGGAATGTTTCCTTTAAAATTCAGAAAATCATTTGGATAGTTCCCCATATCTCTAAAATTGTAGCATTGGACATTGGTATCTTATTTATTTCCCTTGAAATAATGGGCTTGATGGCCTTTTCCCCATACTTTTAATAGACTCCTTTTACTTTTTAGTAGGCTCTAGGGTGTTTTCTTCCATAAGTATCACATGTTGGAAAAATCAATTTTTTATTCTTCACTTTATCTATTATTTTCTATACCAACCTATTCTTATCTTTCTTTCCCTTAAAGTAATAAAAATTAGGTAATTATTTCTCTGTCTTGTTAGAATACAAGACTATATCTTCATATGATGAGAAAGTTTAGGAAACCAGTTCCCTTCGGTGGAATGGTTTTAAACCATCAAATAATCGATCAATCTTACTCCCTTGAATATGTATATAGTCCATAACATGCCTTTATAGCCTTGTAAATTTGGATTTATACTTGGCAACATTCTTATCCTCCTTTTACCACATATTCAAGAATTCCATTTCCATATCCACTCATTGTTCACGAGGAAAATAATTTTCTAGAATTGTTTTCTTAAAATCCCTCCATTCTCTATTTTTAATGTCTTTCTCCTCCTTTGTGTTTTAGATTAGTGACCACTATTGATTCACATCTCCTAATAGATGATAAATTTACATGACAAACTTCTTCCTTTTGTTACTTCCCAACAAAAGAAATATCTTCTCTGAGGAACTTATCCACTTCTCAGATAGAAATGGGTTTGTAGACCCATTGAATGATGGAGGTTGTTGTCACATAAAGTGGTACACCATTTCTCTTTCTCGTTGTAGATCAGGATGCTCCATACTTGTATGGTAGTTGTTCATAACCTGAGTCACCTATTGCGGTATAGTTATAAGTTTCTCAAAACCAGTCGAATCTCTAATATCGACATCAATATCTTTTATAGGTGGTGAATCCCTACATGGGATATATGTATCGATACAATTTCTATTCCTTCCACTAGGCAGCATTTCTAAATAATGGCATACAATAGATTAGGTTATGAATTTTAATGTATAATCTAAATCTAGAAAAAAAGTTAACATAAATTTAAGTTTTATGCATAGTTAATATCATAATCATTAAAAAGGTTTCTTTGTGGACATATTTAATTTTAAATACTTCATAATTGTTTGTAAAGAAAATGAAACTTATCCTAAGAATATACCCTATGAGTGTTAAACCAGGTGTGTAGTAAGGCCCGTTGTCATATACAAGGTTACCTCGAGTCAAACACAAGACACCTTTTCAGAGTTGTTACCCCTAGATGCATCTGTTACAGAACTACATCAACCTGTAGTATCCAGACAAGGATTTATTACTAGGAAGATCCATATAATCTCTACCTCAAAAAAATTCTTGGATGTTCTCTATTCTTATCCTCAAAGTATATATTAGGGTTGTGTTAACTAATCTATGTTCTCTAAATCTAGTTTTAAGGGTTTCTACAAAACTTCCTATGATACCAACTTTAAGGACCCCAACCCAAGTAGCTCAGAACTGGTGCCCTAATTTATCACATTGGTAATATTACAAGGAATCACATCTCGAAGGACCAAATAGTTTAGTAGTATTGTAAAAGTAGATATATACATTATTTTTTCATTACAAAATTAAAAAAACAATATATAGATTCCATTTGGAACAAACATAACTCTTTTATTATCCCTGTAAGTAATTATAATATTCATCTTCACATCACGGGGAAAAATAAAACATAAGAAAGGGGTGCACTCAGATTCTTAGTAAGGGTAAGTAATATAATAGACATTATCATAAACATAAAAATCAGGCATGGTGAATAACAAAAAACACATGCATTTAAAAATAAACTTGACCATAATATGGTGGGAATGAAGTTGAGTAAATAAAGCCATATAACTGATCATAAGGGAATGAAACTTAGTCTTGGGTATTATAATAGTCAAATATCACATGGTTTATCAATTTCTAATATCATAATGAGTAAATTCATAATTCTAGACATCTAAAATATATCATCAAGGTCTCGACTAAGATGTCTAAAAATACAAGTGTAAGGCCTCAGCCAAAACCCAATTCTGTTTTGTCTCATGGGACCTATTAATGAATCGAGGGACTATAGCAAGCCACACCCATCACATTCTAAGTCCAATTCATTCCTCATATGAATAGGGCTAAACATAAACAACATGAATATATTAAATGTAAATAACTTTCCCCAATTTGTAATCATAATCACTAACCATTTTTTAACTTGTAGAATTCAAAAATGAACTCAATTTTATAGAAATAATTTTCTAAAAATAATAAATTTAATTTTTATTTAAAATCATTATTTACTCGAAAAGTACAATTTTTAAAATTATAAATGATTTTAGAACACTCCAAAAAATTAACTAGGGTCTCATTAAATTATCCTAAAATCATAAGAAAAAATATATTTATTTATGTATAAATTTTATGAAAATTAATTTTATTTTAAATAATTTTATTATTTACAAAATTTTTATTAAATTTTTATGACTTATAAAAAGACCAACTCTTAAATATTAAGTTTAAAAATATTCATTTAATTACACTATGATATAATTATATCATAATTTCATTTATACTTTCATGGGTGATGTTATTATTCATTAGTCCAATTTACTATTCATAAGGGTTATATTACTATTCCTAAGGTCAAGTTACTATCTAATCATTACATGTTTCTTAAATTCTATAAATACCTATTATTTCATTCATTATTCATATATAATGTTTTTATTATGTTCTATAATTGATTGTATGTGATCCATACTATATAAACATAAAAAGGTAAATCTCATTGATAGAATTATAGGTTGTTAAAGGTATTGAAAATAACATAAAAACATAAAATTATATATAATATACTGATTTTATTATATCATTAGGTTTTAATAATAATTTAATGAGGTGGAGGAAGAAATAAAATAAATATTCTTGATGAAGAATGTTACATATTTCTTTGGTAACCTCCTTAGGTTTGCATCAAGAGCCTTTTAATGTTATATTTATGATAAAAATAAGGATTATATGATGATATTGAATAATTTTGTAAGTGATTTTTGGATGATATTTTCAGAAAAAAATGATTTTAAGGTGTGAAGAAGATCTAAGAAGGGGTGACCATTTATAAGTGATGTGAGTGTCACACTTGTAATTCTTGAAAAGAAAAAGTTGTACCCACATTTTTCACATGCCATAAGGATAAAAAATAGATTATTCTTGAGACTTAGACATTATAAGATATAAATATGTATATAACATATATTATAGACAAGTTTATATTTCATTGTAACCCTTATCATTTTAGTTTAGCCCCCAGATAAATCATTTTTTACCTTAACCGTGGTAAATAATTTTTACTATTTTTATTATTCATTATGGTAAAAAATATGACGATATTATTAGATAATATAAATTGTTATTATTAAAAATATGAAATCCATTTTTCTAAATTCCTTTCATATAATTTGAAAAATTTAATTTAAAATTAATCCCGTAGATGCAGCAAGAAAATATATTTTCAAAGAGAAAATATTCAGAAATTTAAAAAGTCTTTATATCAAAATTTAATATGAAAATTATTCAAATGACATAAATTGAATTAATATATATATGATTGAAATAATTATACTTTAAAACTTATTCATAATATAATTTAACTTTATAAATAATTTAAATAGAAAGGTAGTTTTCAATTAAAATTCAATATTTTTCATTATTTATCAATAAATGATTTTTTTTGGAAAAACCCAAAAATTTCAACCTAATATAATTTTTACATGTACATTTAAAAACTTAATTTTATTTTTTGAAATAAATTTTCTAAATTTGGTAAAAAAATAATTATAAATTATGTGCACAATGTGTGACTAAACTACCTTTTAGAAAAATTCAATGTTTTAGAAAACATTTATTTTTTCCTTCAAATGGTTCTAATTTTATGTATAATAAATGGAGATATATTTTATTTATTTTATTAATGTGAAAAAATATAATTTTCATAATTTAGATATTATTATTCATACCCACCTATTTAACATCTACGTCATAATGGTATACTATATTACAGTTCATTTAGACATGGGGTTGCACGTTCCACAAGCTATAAAAGATATTGAATTTAAAAAATATATTTCATGGATAGTTTAATCTTAGTATTGCGTGTCACATAAAATATAAAATAAAATGTACTTCTTTTATAATTATGGGGTGTTACATTCTCTCCACCTTAAATAAATTTCATCCTCACAATTTAATCTTAATATATGTAATAAAGGATTGGACATTTGAAAATACCTTTATTGAAATCCCACATCATGAGAAGGGTTAATAAAAAATCCCCTTAATAAGAGAGAAAGGAAGTATGAAGGTCATCTAGAATAACACATTACTGGGTTTCTATATAGAATACCATTAGTGGGAAATTGAATCATGGAATGGAATAGAATACTAATGCCCAAGGACTAATAGAGAGTGATAGAGATCATTAATCATAAGAAAGTGTGTGACCAAGAGAAGGTTAATGTTCACAAAACCATAAATATATGATGAGTTAAGGGACCATTTTATTAATTATATATAAATTTAATAGGATTTTTTTTCAATATCATTTTACTATATTTGAGGAATTATTTTACTATCTAAGAATATAAGGAAATATACTTACTTGATACATTTCTATTTCATTAGCATAATTTCATCTTTGGTTATACTTTAATCAATTTTAGATTCATCACTTACTCTAGGAAATAAATTTCAAAAAAATGTTTTTTTTATGTATTAAGCACTAAAATTCACTTTTAATAGATCATAAGATCAAAAATAGAATGATAAGTCATTACTTTGATCTCTATATATTAATATAATAAAATTGTTAGTATATGTTTTCCAATATGTATAAATATTACAATGGTGAAGTGATACATTAATCTCTAAAACATTGTCCAAAGTTAAAATTAAACCATTTCATAAATGGTTAACATTATGACGCTTCAGAAATATTTAGATCCAAAAATTTATAAATAAGGTCACTAAATTTCCAAAACTAACTTATCATTAATATATAAAACAACATAAAGTAGATCTAAATCACCACATAAAAAACATTTGAATGCCTTTTTAATTTATTTTCATGAAACATGATAATAACCTGAATTACCATAAAACCTTATAAAAACATGCACGCTTCCTTATTCCTTGAATAAAACATAAATTATTTTATATATTCATTAAATAATTTTTTTTTGTTAAATCGATCAATGATATGATAAACCAATATATAAATAAATCATTAATCATTTCCAAGGTGGTCTATATTATACCAATTAATTTATTCATATCAGTCACTCTTTATCCCAAAATCATCATCACAACATCTGTAACATATTAATGATTATATGTCCATTCAATATAATCTTTATAATCCTCAATTAAAAAATACTGCCACACAATCCTTATATATTTCATAATTCTTATAACCAGTATATTGTTGATAAAATACTAAAATGACATAAATTTTGAATCCAAACATAGGTACATTAATCATTCTAGTTCATCTATGGTAATATAATAAGCTTGACCATGATCCATTAGTAAATTTTGAGTTATATTTCCTTGATGCTTAGGGAATTCATTTGCATAATGCCCTATCTCTTTATAGTGTAAGCATTACACATTGGTAGAAACTTTATTTCCATTTAAATCACAAGAATTGTGTCCTTTAACTCCACACTTTTAGTGAAATCCTATTTCCTTTAATCAATTACCAGGGTGTTTCTTTCCATAATCATCACATGTGGGAAAATCCTTCTCTCCCTTGTTCCCTTTATCTGTCTTTTTCTCTACCAACCTATTCATATCTTACTTCCATTTGAATTCATAATACTTAGAGAATTATTTATCTATATTTTCATCACATGATACTGTGTCCTCATATGATGAGAATGTTTGGGGAACTGGTTCCAATGGAAATATTGTCTTAATCCATTAAAGGAACAACCATTCTTACTCTTTTGATTACATGCATTGATGCGGTCCCCATTCCTTCTACTAAGCTCCATTTCTAAATGAGGGCACACACTTGACCAGATAATTTCATTATGAAACATAATTTATAATCCCAAAACACATGAAATACATAACATAAATTAAAAAATTTCTCCATTGATAATCTCATAATCATAATCATGGTTTCTTTGGGGATATCTTTATTTTCAAATCCTTAATAATGGATTATAGTGAAAATGTGAAATATATTAAGAATACCACTTAGTAGTTTCAAACCATGTGTGAAGTAATAACCATTTTCTTACACTAAGTGATGATATGGTCAAGTCCAATGTGGCCTTTTAGGAGTTATTACACCTAGGTAAAAATATTTCAGAACCATGTCCACCTATAGTATCCATACATGGGTCTATTTATAGGAAAAACACATAATATATTCCTTACCAACACTTTAAGACATACTTATATAATTTTCATCAAATTATATCATAGGGTTATGCTCCCCAATCTATTTTTCCCAAATCTAGTTCCCAAGGTTTCTACTAAACATCCTCTGATACAAAATTTAATGATCCCGACCCCAATAATTTGGAGATGGTGTATTCTTTATTACATTATAATATGATAAAATGGATTTTATCATGAAGTAATGATTAGTTTCGTAGCCTTATTAAACTAGATACATAAATTATTCCCATATTACATTTGGAAACAAAAAATTACAATTTTTTTTTTCTGATAATAATTTTATTCCTTCTAGCATATCCATACACATCAATCGTAGTGCACTTCATGGAATCCTGTGGAAAGGAAACTAAAAAAGTGTGAGCTCAAAATATTATCAATGGTTAAGTATAATTTAAGCTATCATGAATAAATAAAGAATAATCAAATGGATGGGTATATAATTGAACACAAATTCCATTTATTCAATAACTTAGATATCATAATTATATAAGGCATCATCATTATCAAAAGGTAAATAAATAAAAATATATGAAATTTAATCAATAAACTAAGAATGAAATGTATCTAGAGATAATATTATTTTGAAAATATCAGGGATAATAATAACTGAATTCTTAATGAAGTAAATGGTTAATTATTGTATATCATGATCTCAAGCATCATGATAGTACTACCATAAAGAATTTTCAGAAGATGATTTAAAACTATTGGTTGAAACCTATTTAATTAAAGCTTTTGGATTTTACTCATGATACCACTGATTAATTAAGGGTATATATAATTCTGGGACCTACCCACAACTGCATATCCAAAAAATTCCTCATATATCAAATAATCGATTTAATTCATGAATAATGCACCTTATCAACAAATATCCATATTGAGTAAATAATTAAGATTTATCAATACTTACTCAAAAAACAAATAACTTTAAATTCAGAGCACTATGTTTAGAAATGATATACAGTTTAAGAAATAAACATATCCATGATAAATAATTTGGATATTTAGGGGAAATTTAATGTCTAATGATCATATGAGTGTGAATATTTAAAGGGAATGTTAGTGAATATAAAAATGGATAAATAAAGTGAATATAAATAATTTTCTTGGTCAAAATGATCTTAAAACATACATATAAATAATACGTATAGTATCAACACAACATATACACATTTGATTAAAAAAAGGTTATTTTCATTGATGAATATAAATACCATAAAAATATCTTTAAAAACATTTTTGAGTAAAATATATTTTTCATTTTTAAAATAACCTTTTCAAAAGTTCACAAAAAATTTTGAAAATACTTTTCTTTTAAAGAAACCCTTTAAACTTATAAATTAAGTTTTAAAACATTGATTGGTCATGAAGGAAGGAAATTTTTATATCCTGAGTCTATTAAAACCAATATTCTTGTTACATTTTTAGTAAAATAAAAACATGAATCATTTGGAAAATGACATGAAGATTATTTTTGAAACATTTCATACAAATTAAAAATGGGTAAAAAAATATTTAAAAAATCATTAGTAAAATTTTTAAAATATTTTTTTAAATATTTTTTAGAAAATATATTTTTGGAATAGAAAGGATTTCCAACTAAATAGAGAAATGTATTTGTATTTTTTTAAAATTTTCCTATAATTTTAAGTACCAAGGTGTGGAAAAATGGTACTATTACTTGAAAAATTCATGAATAACCATAGGAGAATAAAATAAAATTGTTTTATTTTAAAAATATCAAATAATCTCCTTCAATATAAATTTAATCATAAATAATCCTAATTAAAATGAGATTGTGAAATAAACCCTCAAAAAGATCATAACTTTGAATTGAGAATTAATTGTTGAATCGATTGTGTATATAAAATTTAAATGAATGTAATTTTTTTAAATAAGACATAATATTATAGAAATTAATTTCACACATAATATTTTAATATCAAAGACAATTAAGAAGTAATATAAACAAATGAATATGAAGTGAGATATGAAATTTTTTACCACTTGGTAATTTCCATGTCAAATACCCTTGGATGAAATAATTAAAATTGAAACTTAATATAAAATTAATTATGAATTATTCATGATATTTATTTTATAATGGGTATTATATAAACTATATAAAATAAACTTGATGCATAAAATTACAATATTTATCAATGGATGGAAATTGAGATGAAGTCCCTTACCTCACAATTGCTTTCGGTTGAACATGATTTAACCACATGTATAGTGGTTTTAAACATGTTATTAACTTATACAAGAACCATATTAATATTTAAAATATCATATATGATACTTTTATAACATCTTATCACTTTTTCATTAATAATCCTTCATTATTTTAATTGTTTTGGGTGTTAATTACCTTGTTTTTTCATTACTGTTTTCTTGAATATTCTTGTTCTTGTGCATATTATATAGTTTTATCATATCCATAATAATAATAATAATCATAATAATAATATAATTATAATATCTGTACATAAATTATAATTTTAATACGAATCATGAAATATGGTTTTGAAAAATTAAGTATGTTATGATCATGGATACGGTCGACCGTACATACATATGAGTGATGTTTCCATTTTTCAACAATCATAATGAAATTAAGGTAAGAAATATTTTAAATTTTAATAATAATAATTATATCATAAAATTCATATTTTTTATTTAAATATACTTAGATATATATCATCCATGTGGTGTGGTGATGAAAAGAGAGTCACATCGCTTCGTGAATGCAGTAGTCCACATGTACACAAACGATGTTATCATCCTTAAGTGAGTGAAAAGGTAATAAATAAAATAAAATTTTATCTTTTAAAAATTATAAATGTGTAATTAATATCATCATTATATAATTTATATTACATATATTCATTAAATTTATCCTTATTACCTTCCATGTAATGTGTTAGTGAAAAAAAATCACATCACTTCGCGAGGCGATAATCCTCCATATGCACGAGCGATGTTAACGTATCCCATAAGGAATATAAAGTAAAAAAATAATATCAAATATAATGAATATATAGGTATAATTATGTTATAAATATAATATATATACTTTATATCTATCATCATACCCAATAGTGAGAGGTGGTAATGGAAAAAACGAATGACATCAAATCATGTGGTGGTAATCCTCCTTAGACATGAATGATGATTTTGTAACCCATTTGATGGAAGTGGGGATGATTTTAGGTAATGAAATTTAAATTAAAATATGTAATTATATTTAAGACAATGACTTTATTATATAATCATCGTTTAATAATAATTTAAGGATATGGAGGAATAAATAAAATTAGAATGCTTGATAAAGAACGTTACCCCTTCCCCAAGTAACCTCATTAGGTTTGCACCAAAATCCTTCCATGGTTGGATTTATGATAAAAATAAGGATTATATTATTATAGGATGGAATTTGAAAGTGAAATTGGTAGTTATTTTTCTAAAACAAAATGTTTATAATGTGTGAAGAAGAGAGGATAGGGGGGTAGCCTTTTATAAGGGAGGTGATTGGCATACTTGTAATTCCTGAAATGAAAAAGGTGTACCCATGTTTTTTACATACCAAAAGGGTCCCAAAGAGTTTATTATAGATCCTTATACATTATAAGGTCAATATATGTCCATAAAATATATTTTATAAATGTTTTTCAGTAAATTTAACCCTTATCTTTTTAGTTTAACTCTCATTAAATTAGTTTATACCTTAAGAACAGTAAATAATTTTTGATGTTTTCAAGATTAATTATGGTAAAAAATTAGGATGAAATTATTAGATAAAATAAATTATTATGATTCAAAATATTTAATCCAACTTTCCAAATTAAATTCACATAATAAGTAAAATTTAATTTAAAATTAAACTCACAGATGTGATGTTAAAGCGGGTTTTAAAAAAGAAAATGTTCAAAAGTATACAAAGATGTTATGTCAAAATTCAATATAAAAATTATAAAAATGAATTAAATTTGAATAGTTGATATAAAATTTAAGTAATTTTACTTTAAAATCAATTTAAAATATAATTTAACTTTAGAAATAATTTAAACAAAATACAGTTTCAATTATAATTCAGTATTTCCACTATTCATCAAAAAAATGAAACTTTTCTGAAAAATCTAAAAAATTAACTCTAAGATAATTTTTACAAGAATGATTAAAAAATAATTTTAATTTTCAAAATAATTTTTCTAAAATTGGTAAAAATTAATTATAAATTATGTGTGCAAGGCACTACTAAACTGACTTTTAGAAAAATAGATTTTTTCATAAAACATTTATTTTTCTTTCAAATGGTTCTAATTTTATCTATAATAAATAGATATAAATTTTATTTATTTTATTCATGTGTAATAATTATAATTTTCAACATTTATTTAGTACTATTCATATAAAAACCCTTACCTTTGACACATATTATTACCTGATTTTGGCCATAATTAACAAACAATTACAAGCCAAGGATCATAAAGTTTAGTGTTTTTGGAAGATTAGATACATAATTAAATATCATGAAACTTAAATAAAAAAATATTTTATTTAATCTTCATAATGATATCCTAACTTCTTTTGAGACCTTACATTTGTATAGGATAACCTCGGGAATACATGGATAAAGGAATAAGCTAAAAAGACCTGTAAGGGAATAAACATATAGATAAAGTATATCACATGGGTTAGAAGGCATAACATAATGACATAGAAAGGCATGGGACATGAATAAGAATTAGAAATCATAACATATATTACATGGGATCATGTAATCATGTAATACTAGGAATGTGGAAATAATATACAAGATGACATAAGTATGATTCAAGGATAAATGCCAAGACCATTGCACATGGAGGAGCATGAGTCAAGGATTACTTCCAATACCATTTCACATAGAGGACCAAGTTCCATAATGTAATTAGGTTTACTCCCTATCCCAACATGATGACTCATGAGAATAAAAATTACCCAATATATTCGAGTGATATCTGGGTGTTCCCATCATAACATGTTCATTCATATGTTTTACACATTAAAAATAAAAAATAAGGAATAAACATAAGGGTTACCCATGAAAAGAAATGGGTATCATAATCCTGTCATAAAGCACAACCAAAGTGAATATCTTAAAGGAATCCATAAAAAACTACATTTGAAACCTACATGGACATTTATAAGGGAAAATAATAGCATGATAAATTATTCAGAACTAAATTGAAAACATGTAAAATTAGTGTTTAAGAAACTTTATAAATGAGCCACTTTAGTGCAGTTTAAGGGAAAATATTAAAGATTCTTTAAAATGGAAAAAACATAATGTTTGTATAAAAATAGAAATGAAAAAGTTTATTTTTAAATTTTAAAATGAGTGATTTTAGAAAAATAGTGATTTCGTAAAACATATTATGGATGATACTCAAAAATGGGTAAGAAATTGGGAAGTTCCCTTTAATCGGTCTTTCTTATTAGGATGTATTGAGAGGGAAAACTTATAAAAGAATATATTTCCCCATAAAATAAAGAATAATTATGATAGGAACATATTATTAAAACATACAAAAAGAATTTATGAGGAGTAAATAATAATATTTAATAATTACATTCAGGTAAAGAGAGAGAAATAATAACTTGAAGGAAAAAAAATGGAGGTTCAGAAAGAATCACTTACCTTATATATGAAAGTTCTCTGAACATGCACTTAATTTCCTATATAATGAAATTATATTCTTTAATAATTTAATTAATAAACTATTAAACATGTATTTTATTTATTATAATCTTTTTAAGTTCATTTATAGCCTTTTTATGAGTTATATGATTCAATTTCATCATTCAAGAGTGTCTGTTTCCTTGGTTTTCATGATTGGTTCACCTGTATACATGTATGAAATATCATAAAACTGGGAATAATTATAAAAATAGAAATTATATGATATTAATTAACATATATAATATAAGTTGGTCTTATATATATATATATATATTCTTCTAGATATGAGGACAATTTATTAGATAATATGTTAATGACAACCGTGTAGATTATTTTGACGATTTTTCAATCATCACAAACTTGTTTTGTTATATTATTTAATATTATGTATATATTTTAGTTATAGAACATAAAATTGGTTATAAAATACATTTTAAAATAACTTTCAACCATTATAATGGTTTTATTATCAGCCTTTAAGGTAGTAATGGAAATTTAAAACTCTTCCTCCTTGATACACATCATGAACAATGTTTTCATTTTTAGAAAAAAATGGGAAGAGAAGAGAATTAAAGATGGGTGTACCATTAAAATAATAACATTACATTATATATATGATAATATATATATCATTTTACTTTGGATAGGGAGAGGTTAGGGAAGTATAAGAAAAGAAAAGGAATTAAAAGAGATTGAGGGAGGGTTTTACCTCTTGAGTGATGTCTCCTTGAGACCCTCCATAAGGCACTTGGAAATGGTCTTTTGGGTTAAAAAATATAGACCATAATGTGGGGAAGATGATTGGGAGAGTAATTGGTTATAATTTGAACAATATTGAAGGAATTGGAGGTGTGAGGAGAAGAGGTGGTGAGAGGTGGTATTTATAGTGGGAGAGAGGGGCGTTTTTTGATTATTTTATTCATTTGGTTGTTATGTTTGGCTCCAGAAAAACAATAGTATTGATTATTGTGACTAAATAAAGTAAATATAGCATGTTAGTTATATATAATGTTTCTTACATCATCCATACATCATCCATGACCAAAAAATTCATGTATTTTACTTATACTGTAAATTACCGTATTTCACTATTCACTACAAATTCAACTATTTTAGAAAAATATCAATAATTAACCCTGACCATTTTTAAATGTGTATATTTCAAATATGGACTCAATTTTTTGAAAATAATTTTCTAATTATGATAAATTTAATTTTTAATTATAATCATCATTTATTTAAAAAATACAGATTTTAAAATTATAACTGATTTTATGATAGTTTGAAAACTTAATTAAAGTCTCATAAAATTATCTTATAATCAAAAGAAAAAAATATTAATTTATTAATATTTTTTTGAAAATATATTTTATTTTAAATCATTTTATTAATTATAAAATTTTTGATAAATTTTTAGGTTTCACAAACATACCAACACTTGATTTATCATTTTTAAAAATTTATTTAATTATACCAAGATATAAATATATTATATTTTTCATTTAAAAGATAAAAAAATTTTATCTACACTTTTATAGGTGTGGTTACTATTATATTGGATGGGTTACTATTCTTAATGGCCACATTACCATCCCAAAGGTCATGTTATAGTTCCATTGGTTTTAGTTTCTTAATTTCTATAAATACCTCTTATTTCATTAATTATTCATTTATAGAGCTTATATTTTGTTTTATATGTGATTGTTATGTGACTTATATTATATAAAATAATTATTAGAAGTGAAATTTGATTGATAAAATTTTGGATTGTTACATTCTTCCCCCCTTATTAAATTTATCCCTAGAAATTTTGTTTTACAAACTACGGGGAAAATAGGTGTGGGTACTTATTATTAATTTCTTTATTAGGTTACCATGTTGCCTTTTTATACTTATGGTTCCACCATAGTACTTTGACCAGGTGAGTAGTCTTGTTGTATAGAACTTTATCTCTACAGTCGAAGATCTTCACCGACATCTCCTCAAAAGAGAGATCACTTTCCAAATGTACCACCTATAAATTTAGTAAATGTGAGGGATATGGTATGTACTTTCTTAGAGGGATATATAGAACACATTTCATACTTGAGACATGGTTGGTGGAAGTGCTAGTCGATTGGCCACAATTACAACACAATCAAGAATATCAAAGGGGCCCATGTACCTATCACTCAGCTTTCCATTCTTACCAAATCTCATGATCCTCTAACATAGATATATGTAGAATAATACCATGTCTCCTAACTTAAACTCTAGGCCCCATCGAAGATTGTCTGCATAAATCTTCTGTCAAATTTGGGCTGCCTTGATGTGCTGTTGAATGTTTTTCACCTTTTCCACCATTTCTTAAACCATTTCAGGTCCTAGAATTTTCTGTTCACTTACTTAATCTAAACATGCTAGTGTTATGAATATTTTCGCATAAAGGGATTCATAGGGATCCATTTAGTTTCTCAAGTGGAAACTATTTTTGTAAGAGAACTCAACTAGAGGTTGATTTTGGAACTATCCTCCCTTAAAGTCTATAGTACATGCTCTTAACATGTCTTCTAGTGTTTAAATAGTCCACTAATATTGGAAAATAGTTTGAGGATGATAGGCCATGATAAAGTTTAGCTCAGTGTCCAGAGAATGTTGGATACTTTTCCAAAACTTGGAGGTAAATATTGGATCTATATTGGATACAATCGATAGTGGTACTCCATGCATCCTCACCACTTCTTTAATGTATATCCATGAAATATTGTTGAGTGATAACTCCTCTTAAATTGATATAAAGTGATTTGTCTTTGTAAAATGGTCTACAATGGCCCATATTGAATTATTTCCTATGGATGTATTTAGAAGTATAGTGACATAGTCTATAGTGATGTTTTCCCACTTCTATTTTGGTATGGGTAATGGTTTCATCATCCCTTTTGAATTTTTCCTTTTAGTCTTCATGTTCTGATATACCAAGCACTTTGATGTATATTCAATGATCTCCTTCTTTATATTGTCCCAAAAATAGTGCTCTCAAAGATCTCGATACATATTTGTACTTCCTTGGTGAATAGAGAAAGTTGAGATATGGGAATCATTCAGAAGATATATTTTTTATCTTTGGATTGGATGGTAGACAAAATCATGACCCAAATATTATAACTCCTTCCTCATCAATTTTATATCCTGTGTATTTCCCATTTCCGATAGATTCTATCTTTTTATGAATTTCTATATCATTTCATTGAACATACTTTATTTTCTCTATGAGGGATGGTTGAGAAATGAATTGAGAAGGGATTGATGATGTTCCTTCCTTAACGATTCCCATGTTTATCCTATTCAAATCTAAGAAGATCGGATCCTTGTTAATTGTCATCATTGATAAAGATGCAAGATCCTTTTTACTTAGATCATCTTCCGCCTTATTTTATTTACCAGGATGGTAGTTAATTGAGAATTAATAATGCCTAATGAGATCTAACCATATCCTCTGGTGCATATTAATCTATTTTAGTGTGAATATATATTTGAGGATCTTATAAACAGTATATATCTCACACATCTCCCTATAGAGATAATGACACTATATTTTCAATGTGATATCACAACCACCAACTCTAGATCATGTGTGGGATAGTTTTTATCACAAATTTTAAAATTCCTTGAGGTTTAGGCTGTCACTTTACCATTTTTTATAAGTACATATCCTAATCATTAATTTTAAGCATCACCGTTTACCACAAAGAGATCCCCACTAATAGGTAGTTTGAGTAATAGTGCATGATAAGACTATTTTTCAAATCATTGAAGTTGTGTTCACAATCACTGGTCCATATAAACTTTATTCCCTTCCAAGTAAAACTTGGTTATTGAGTTTCAAAATCATGATAAGTTCTTCAAAAATCATCAATAATACCCAGCTAGACAAATTAAATTATGGATCTCCATTATTGATGCGGGTCCCAGAAACTCTTTAATTGCCTTTGTTTTATAAGGGTCCATATATATCCTTTTTCTGGTGATAACATACCCCAAGATTGAAACTTCCTCTATATAGAGCTCACATTTACTATAATTTTCATATAGTTTCTCCTTTTAAAATGTCTTTAGCACAGTATTCAAATGCTCCTCATGCTACTCCTTTATTTTGGATTATATAAAAATGTCATCAATAAAGACTACCACAAAATTTTTCAAGGTAATGTCTAAAGACTATATTGATTAAGTGAATGAAAATTTCTTGATTTTTAGTGAGTCTGAAAGGCATCACTATTAACTCATAGTGTCCATACCTCGTTTAAAATGTAGTCTTGGTAATATCTTCCTTCCTCACCTTTGATTTGTGATATCCAGACTAAAGGTCCACCATAGAGAAATAATTGGCCCTAGATAGTTGATTGAACAAGTCATATATCCGTGGTTAGGGATAATTTTTCATTATCATGATTTTACTAAGCTCATGATAATCAATGCATATGTTAATTTATCCATCCTTCTTGTCAAAGAGAATTGGTTCACCCCTTGGTAAAGAACCCGTATGTATGAAACCCTTGAATAAATTCTCCTATAAATACTTCTTTAATTCCTCCAAATCGATGGTGGACATTCTATAAGGTTTCTTTAATATATATAGAGATCTAGGAATAAGTTTAACTGAGATCTCAAACTCTCGATCATGAGGAAGACCGAGAAATTATTCATGGAACACGTCAGTGTTGTCTCTTTCAATGGGCATGTCTTTGAGCATGAATATCTTCTTTGTATCAATAATTTAAGCTAGATATTATTTCCCATAAGGTAAAAATATTCACCATTGATATGATTATTCTAAAGGAGATTCATCCTCCTTACACTTGTAAAAAATTGGATGATGACTTGGGATGTGAAGAGTGTCCCCACTTTCCCAACAGATGATCTTGGATTTGTAAAGAGATATCCAATATATTCCCAAAATAGCATTAAATTCCACTAAAGGAAGTAAGATGAAATTTTTAGGGAGTTTCAGTCCAGAAACATTAATCATTGAGGTGTTATAAACTTTGGATGCATTAATTTCCCTATTTTATGCTCTCATAGATAACTCAACCTCCATATTTTGGGGTGGTGTTTGTATAGTTCTACTAAACATGTAATATATAAAATAATGAATAGAACTAGAATCAAATACTATATTCATTATTCTTGAATTAATAACCATAATACATGTCACAACATCATTTTAAGGCTTCACTTTAGAAATAG
This sequence comes from Viscum album, assembly GCA_963277665.1. NCBI lineage: Eukaryota > Viridiplantae > Streptophyta > Magnoliopsida > Santalales > Viscaceae > Viscum > Viscum album. The sequence continues at coordinate 469,816,818 of OY728141.1, read as the reverse complement.
TGATAGAAAATTCCATTCCTTACTTTCTTGTTGGTTGTTGTTATTGATTGCCTCCAACTAACCTTGGCTTAGAGAAATGGTTCGCATAATGACAATCTTCCTTGCAGTTAAAACACTGCACTATAGGCTGAGTGTTTATTTAAACCTTCCTTTATTATTATACATTAGTGGGATTATTTACACCCCTTTGGTAATTATTATCTATATGACCACTCTTCTACATTTGAAGCATCTCCTAGTTCCCTTTAGATAGTTCCCAGCATTGTTCTTCCCACAATGTTGACTTGTGAGATGTTGGGTTTTCTTTCCATCGTGGTACTTATATATTGATCCCACTATATTAAAATCCATTTCACACTTTTTATATCTGGCCCCACAAGACCACAGAGAGTATCTAATATCCATCTCAATCTTAAGGGTTCATCAGAAAATCTCCCCATAGTTGTCAAAGTCTCGAATCTCCAATGATTTTTGTAGACTCATATATAGTACACTAAATAAGTGATACACTTTGATTTCAGTGTTCACGAAAAATTAGAATACATATTGTGCAAGCTTTGTGAAATTTTATTCATATGATCTGATAGACTCATATTCCTTTTACTTCAGTCTGAGGAACTCCATTTCCATCTTAAGATAGAGAGTTTGGGGAAAATATTTATTGAAAAATATTTTCTTGAAATATTACCTTTCCATGGAATAAATTTACTCCTTGGACTTTGTGTTATATATCAGTTTCCACTACATATATGCTTCCCCATCAAAACAATAGACCGCTAGTACAACTTTCTCATCTTCAAAGTACTAGAGAATAAAGAATATCTTCTTAATGGAGTCAATCCATTGTTCCTTGATGAGGGGATTATAAGATCCAATAAATATGGGAGGCCTTTGTCACATGAAGGATTCGAAAACAAATTTATATTTATTCATAGAATCAGTGTGTTCCACACGATTCAAGTTATTATTCATAACTTGATCCAGTTTTTCTTGTAATATCCTGAAGTTTTGAGAACCTGTTCCCATTAGATTTTTAATTTCTGTAGGGAAATCATCACATTTTCTATAAAATTGATTTTATTCATGAGATATATTATTTATCAAAATTTATGAATAAAAATAAAGTAAAATTAAGGGAGATTTAATACTTAGATAATAAGCATATAAAAATTAAACCTTGAACATAGAAAGATAAACATGTAAAAAAAAGTATATCCTATATTGTGATTCCCTACGTTTCAATTTATGCTATCAATGGTGATATAATTATTCCTAGAGTTTTTAATAAATTTTTATAGTAATAATATCTAAAAATAACTATATCTATCTTTGATACCAACTATTACAGATCTAGCCTTTTACACACATTATTACATGATTTTAAACATAATTAACCAGTAATTACAAGAGAAGTATTATAAAGCGTAGTGTGTTTGGAAGAGTATATATAATTAAATAGCATGAAACCAAAATAAAAAAATCTTTTATTTAATATCCATAATGAGATCCCAACTTCCTTTACGCCCTTGCATATGTATAGTATAACGTGGGGAATACATAGACAAACAGATGAGCTAAAAAGAAAAGGGAATAAATATTTGAATAAAGCATAACACATGGGTTAAAAGGAATATAATGATGACATAAAAATAAATGGAACATAAATAAACATAAGAAATAGTAACATATATAAAATGGGATCATGAAATCATGTAATCATAGGAATTTGGAAACAACATAAAAATGACATATGCATGAGTCAAGGCTAACTGCCAAGACCATTGAACATGGTAAACCACATCCTATAAAAGAATCGGGTTTACACTCTATCCAAACTTGATGTATCATGATACTAAACATTATCTAATACATTGGACCACTATATAGGGACACCCATCATAGCATGTTGATGAATGTGTGTGCCTAATGAAGAATCGAACATAAGGAATAAAGAGAAGGGTTTCCCATGGAAAGAAATGGGTATCATAATTTTTTCATAAAGCATAAACAAAGGGGATATTATAATAGTGTCCATGAAAAAATGAATTTATAACATATATGTAAATTAATAACAGATTAGGCATATATCTTGATAAATTTTGTCTAACTAATTTTTTTTGAAATAGTGTTTAAGAAACTTTATAAATGATCCACTTTAGTGCGGTTTAAGGGATAATATTAAAGGGTATATAAAATGGAAAAAAACATAAATGTTTGTATAAAACTCAAAATCAACAAGGGTAGTTTTTAAATATAACATTATTGTTTTGGAAACAATTGTGGTGAATTAAAATTGACTATGGATAGTACATAAAAATGGGTAATAAATTGAGAAGTTCCCTTTAGTTGGGCTTGATTATATGAAGGAATTGATAAAGAAAACTTATTAAATCATGTATTTACACTTAAAATATAGAATAATTGAGTGAGGAACATATTATTGGAAGATAAAAATATAATTTAGGAGATTTAAATGAGCGTATTTAAGAATTACATAGGGGTAAAGAGAGATAAAGTGTAACTTGAAGGAAAAAAATGGAGGGTTGGAAAGAATCTCTTACCTTATGTCCAAAAGTGTTATATATTTTCTCTTAATTTCCTGAATAATGAGATTATATTTATAAATAATTTAATTCAGAAAATATTAAACATGTATTTGATTTATTATAATTTTAATAATTTCATTTATGGTCTTTTTGACAAGTTATAAGATTAAACTTCTTCACTCAGGAGTGTTCGTTTTATTGGTTCTCATGATTGGTTCACTTGTATACATGTATGAAAGATCATGTAAAGTAAGAATAGTTATATAGAATCAAAATTATATGTTATTAATGAACTTGAAGAATATTAACTGGTATTAAATATTTATTTTCTATATATGAGTATGATTAATTAGATAATATATTTATGATAACTGTTTAGATTATTTTGGAAGTTTTTTGATCATCAAGAACTAGTTTTATTATATTATTTAATATTATGAATATATGTTAGTAATAGAACAAAAAATAGGTTATATAATATATTTTAGAATATTTTTAAAACATTATAATGGTTTTATGAGAAGACTTGTAGGTGGTAAAGGAAACTGCAAACTTGTCGTCCTTGAATGCGATAAATTAACATATCACGAACAATGTTTTCATTTTTAGAACAAAAGAGGAAGAGAAGACAATTGATGATGAATGGCCCATTAAAAAAACAAAATTATAGTATATATATGATAATTTTGTTATCATGTTACTTTGGATAGGGGAGGCGAGGGAATGACAAGAAAAGAAATAGAATTAAAAGAGGAGGAAGGGTTTTACCGCATGAGCGACGTCTCCTTGAGAGCAGCCTTAAGGCACTTATAAATGGTATTTTGGGTGAGACCATCAAGACCGTAATGTGGGGAAGAGGTTTCAGAGAGTAATTGGTTAGAATTTAGATAAGATTCAAGGATTTTGAGGTCTGAGGAGAATAGGCGGTGATGGGTGGTATTTATAGGGAATGAGAGGTGTGTTTTTTTATTATTTTATTCGTTTGTTTATTATTTTGGATCAATAAAAGAAATAGTTTTGATTTATGTGAATAAATACAATAACTAGATCATGTTATTTATAGATAATTTTTCTTATATCATACATACATAATTCATGACCCAAAAAATTATGTACTTATCTTATAACGTAAATTATCATATTTTAGTACTCACAAAACTTCTACTGATTTAAAAAAATCACAAAAATTTACCCAATTTTTTTTCAACATTTAGATTTTAAAAATGGACTCCATTTTATAAAAATAATTTTATAAATATGGGAAACCTACTTTTAATTAAAATCATCATTTATTTGGAAAATATCGATTTTAAAATTATAATCAATTTTATGACATTATGAAAAATTAATTTAAGTCTCATAAAATTATCTTATAATCATAAGGAAATAAAATATTAATTTATTAATCTATTTTATAAAAATAAATTTTATTTTAAATCCTTATATTAATTGTAAAATTGTAAGTAAAAATTTTGGTTTCACAAAAATACCGAAACTCAATTTTTTATTTTTTAAACATTTATTTTGTTATACCAAGATATAAATATATCATATTTTCATTTAAATTATACCCAAATTTTATTTACACTTTCATAGGTGATGTTACTATTCTATTGGATGGGTTTCTATTATTACTGGTCCCATTACTATTCCAAAGTCCATGTTACTATTCCATTGGTTTAGGTTTCTTAATTTCTATAAATACCTATTATTTAATTAATTATTCGTTTATAAAGTTTGTATTGTGTTCTCTATGTGATTTTTATGTGATTTACACTATATAAAATAATTATCAGAAGTTAAATTTCATTGATAAGAGTTTGGGTGGTTATAATTCATATCTACCAATTTAACAGCGAGGTTATAACGATATGCTATATTATAGTTCATTTAGACCCAGAGTTTCATGTTCCATAAGCTCTCAAATTGATTAAATTTATAGAAATATATTTATTGGGTTGTTTAATCTCAGTGTTTCATGCACATGTGCTATTGAATACCATGTTCTTATTTTATAATTTTGTGGCATCACACCTTTGGTTATTATCTTAACTTATGTTAACTATTTTTGGTTTTAGTAAAAAGGAAAATATGAATAATTTTTTAACCATTTATTAGATATTATGATCCATTAAAATTTAGTTTTAGTACTTCAGGTTTGAAAAATTCATCATGGTTATTTAGATGAGCTAAAACAGAGGTAGAAAACTACTCAAAACATAGCTGAATGATGAAATCCTATTTATTGAATAAAAATAAATTATGTGATTATATGTTCACAAATTCTCTATCATAATGTTAAAAGAATTCTAAAGTCAAGAAAGATAAAGATAAATCTATCAATTATTATATGGAAAATATTTCTCACCTATCAAGGTATGGTTTTGGAAGCCCATTTAAAAGAACTAGTCTTATAATGATACATATCTGGTTTTAAAAATATTTACTTTAGAGATACTAAGTTTCCTAATATCGAATTACATATTACTTATCATGATAAAATATACAGATGATTTTATGACTATAACACGATTCAATCTTTTTGATAAAAAATTAAAATTATGAGGATGAAATTTTTTTAGGGGGAAAGTAACACCCCAATATTTTATTATGTAAAAATTATAATAGATATATGATGTTATATGCATCATAAAATTAAATTAAATAATAATTTATCAAAATTAATATTAAAAATCAATATATTATGAATATATAATGTGTAAAAAAAGAAATTAACAGTCACTAATATTTGATTTGAAACAAGGTTAGGATCACTTAATGATTTAAAAAAAGTTTTTTTTTCTGTAAAAGTTTTTTTATTTTCATTTATAATTTAATTTTTTAATTTTATTAAATCAAATTAATTTTTTAATTCATCTTGTCAAAATTATCTTATGGTTATTTTTTAGAATTTTATTAGAAAAGGTTGATTTTTGGCCGAATAGTGAAAAATACCATTCTTACAAATACCATAACTTTGATGAAATAATCATGATATAAGAATGGATTAAAAATATATAAAACTTTTGGAACCTAAGTTATATTTTAATCAAATAAAAAAAATATTTTTGGTTTGTTACATTTAATTGAGTTGTTGGAAGGTTCAATTTAGTTTTGGATTGATTTAAATATCTAATAATCATTTTAATAACATTCCAATAAATTAATGGGAATCACCACTAATTAATTGTCTTTGGCCTAAACAAGTATAAATTCATTTTTACACATAAAAGTATTCTTTTCTTCAAAAAATGGATTTTATATGTTTTGTCTGCTTATATTTGAATTATTTTACATTAATTATAGAAATATAATATTAAAAAATGGTTTCAATATTTTTTACCATTATATTAAATTTATTTCATAAGACCCATTTAATTTTTGGTCATAATGAATAGTTACCGTAATAGCAATTTGTTAGCATGACAAAGGTTAAAAGGTTTAACTAGGGGTTAAACCAAGAGATAAAGAAAAAATACCTATTATAACTTTGAATGTATGAGTATATTTCAACCCAAACTTATCATCTCTTCAAAAATTTTCCATTTGGTTCCACTTTCTTTGGTTATGACATTGCTTTTATATTATAAAATTAAGATATACAAAAAATGTTAATCTTCCTCACTCAATACTTTGTCACAATAATGACATGGATAAAAATAATTTATGAATGGTTCAAAGCCATGATATTTATGATGAAAAAAAATTAAATTATTATTTTAAATTTAAATTTAATTTTAGATGACAAAATAATTATCTGAAATTCCTACGCTGCGTCGACATAACATTTGTGTAAGGAGTAGAAAAATCAAGTAAATGATTTTAAAAACTTTAAAAGCTATAATTTTTTTCTGAATAATTATATTATAATAATTTTATAGATAATTATGAAGTTTAATTGATTATTTATGTGTTTATTATCAATCTCAATTATAATCTTGAAGTTTCAAAATTCGAATTAAGTGAATAGTCCAAAAACTAAATTTAAGGATATTTCATGTGAAAAAATTATATTAATTGATTTAAAAAATAAAAAAATACTATAATATGAAAAGTGAGATGATTAATGACAAAAAAGTTCATCCATGTTCCATTTTGTACAACTTTTCATTTTTAAAGTTACTTTTAAGACCATTAAATATGTAATACTTATGAAAACACCATTTATTTTCACCTATAAAAGGGGGCTTAATATAACCTTTAAAAAGGAACACATAAGTTTAGTTTTATCTCAAATTTATACCAAAATCCCACTCCATAATTCCCATAACATGTTCCCAATCCCATGTTCTCTCCATATAACTCTCTTTTTAAGGCTTTAAGTTTAACCCAAATTGGGATTTCTAAGAAATATGTAAAATTATTAACCAATTTTTTCAAGTTTCTATATAATTTCACCTCCTTCAAATCTATTCTAAGAAAATATTTATAATTAAATCAGTTTTTTAATATGCTAAAATATTATTATGTTTATGGTAAAACCTTTTCCCATGTTATTCCCATCCCATGGAAAATGAAACATCACTCATGCGTACGTGTGGACTACCACCTTCATGAAGTGATGTATATCATTTTTCATCACTGCCTCACATGGTTCTTTATAAATATGAAATAAATAAATATATATAATATTTATGAAAATTTTAGTATGTTTATAAGATTATATATTATCTAAATTCTTTATGTTCCATCCATTTAAAAATTAAAACGATGCCCATTCATTTGTGTAGACTACCACCTCCATGAAAAATGTATTTTTCTTTTTTTACCACCTTAGATGCATGGGTTTAAAAATGGAATGAATAAATATATATGAAATATATAAAATGATTAAAGTTATATAAAAATAATTTGGTAATTTTATACATAATTTTAACAATAAATGATCATCATAATGTTTAATAGCCTAAAATGAGATTACTGAGACCCTTTGAAGTAATAACCTATTACATTTATTTTTAATTTCTATTATTTATATACCACTTCTTGAATATAATTTATCACTTTTATAATTTTTTTAAATCATTAAACTTATATAAAGGTGATAATATCACTATAAATTAATATATTCCTACTCATTTGGTTATTATAACTTGTTCTTGTATTGACCATTTTTTACCACTTATATGAATAGTGTTTTAGTAATTATGTCATGAATTAAAGGGACAAAATGTGTTTAATTATATATATATATATATAATTAAGTTTTCAATTTAATAATTAAAAGGTGATATCATTATTGGTAGAGAAAGGATTCACCTAAAGGAAGTGGAAGCTACTACTGCCTATACAGAACTGGCTGGACAGGTTCTAGGTAGTGGCTATTACTTTGGATTATTGTTGAGTAGGTTTTTATGTCTTTGAAATGTGTTGATGGATAAAAACTATATAAAATAGTTTTAATGGAATATTTGAGGATAAATATTCTAGATACTAAATCTGTATAAAAAACATTATATAGTTATATTCAATACGTTTTTAAAAAAATTCAAAGTGTTTGAGAGATAACTGAAGATGGAGAATAAAACCTTGAGAATATTTAATTTTAGTTTTTAGAATAAGTGAGAAATAATCTTAGATGAAATATAATTTGAATATATATGGATAAATATTGATTAAATAAAGGTCAAACCCGATCTCGAATAATAATTCACTATGATATTCTAATTTGAGTATTCTATATGTTATAACTTCTTTGAACGGTTCTTGAAGGGGTTTAGAATTATTTTAATATTTATTGAAACTATTTTTTATGTTACTAGATGATTTGAATAGGCTTTATTAGGCCTAATATTAATTTAATTTTACCTTATTTAATTTGAATAAAATGATAAATCTAGAACTTAAGCATGAAGAATGGGTAAGGAATTTATTTTTATAACAATCTTGTAGAAAAATTATTCTATGTGGATTTTTTTCTAAGTGTGTATGATATTTGAGGATTTAAAATTTCAAGTTAAAAGGTGTTAAATATAGTAAATTTAATTAATCAATGTAAGAACTATATAAGAGAATAAATTTACATATATGTTAATTGGATCCATGTAAGTCAATTATGCTATGCACAATTTGTTTATCCCACTGCATAAGTAATTTCATCTTTGTTTTCAGAAAAAGAGGAAGGAATAACATAACATGCAAGAAAATTGAGACCCATGTGATATAATTCATATATTTGGTTAATAAAATTCCTCCATTAAGACAATTCATTTATATAAAAGAAAATTATTTTTCAAATAATATAAAAGAATCTGTGAAAATATAAAATTACTGTAGTCTGAATAAAAAAGTTTCCAAAATTATGATATTTTGTATAGTGTTAAATATTAATATGATTGTGCAATTAATTTATGTTCTAAACATATTAATGTATATATAATCCATTATCTAAGCATAATAAACCGATTTTTAGCCTAGAGAGAAGAATATTAAAGCATGATAGAATGTATGAAATATCAAAAGTGCTGAAATTAATATATCTGGTTTTCCAGAATATTGGATATGAAGTTACATTGGAGATTGAGATATTATCAAAGGTTGATATTATTTATAAAGTGATCTATTTGAGAAGAATAGTTAAATAATAGAGTTGATTTTTGAGAAGTGATGCACCACAAGATGAAAGCTCCATGCCAAGATCTACTATATTGTGCCACAAACTGAGCTCCATACCACATACATTTGCACTGTGGATTTTTGTATAGTTGTGGAGATTGAAATGTGGATTTCAGTGGATATATTTTGAGTTTAAGAATAAGAATAATATGATCTTGGAGTGTGATGAAAGAAAAATAAAACCAGTACATAAGATTCATTAAATGTAGATATTTTTAGAATACTATATGAGTTAAAAAATTAGTGCCTAAAAAGTCATTTAATCCATAAGTGGTCATTATTTAATGGTAATTTTATGTTAGAAACTGATATTTCTACTCAAAATACCATTTATGGTAATGATAAATGAAATAATTCATTTAATTCGACCACCCAAACACATGATATGAATAATAGTTTGAGGATGATTAAATAGAACATAAAGGAAGATCCCATACTTGGTGTGAGTGGTTAAGTATTCAGAATTTAGAATCAATAGAGCTCTCGAAGAAGAAGAAGAAGAACACAATTCATGATATTATAAATAAGAAGAGTTTGAGAAAATAATAAAATTTTAGTGAGGAAAGATCATCTGAGTGTTGAAGAAAAAGTTAAGAAAAATAAAAATAGCCAGCAAGGATTCTGAGTTTCTGTCTACTTATCTTGTGTGATAAATCTGAGAAAAGAAGAATAATTGAGCGAGTAAGAGAATACCCATGTGAATTAGTGTATATCCTTGTGCTATATTCTAATATTGTGATCAAATTCTTGAAAAACAGGTAATATATTTTTTAGGCTATGTTATTGAGAAGTGATTTTGAGAAGACAGTGAAAAAATTCAAAATAATTGTGAATAGAGAAGACTACTAAAGATTGAGTTGAATATGTTTTGATTGAATACATTGAAGAAGTTTATGACTCTAAGGTGAGTAAGTAGATCAAAATTTTGGATTAAATGAAATCCCTAGATATTATTCGTGATCTACTTCAATAGTAGGAAGGAATAACTAAAAAAAAACTGGTGGGATATCTATATAAAAAGAACAATGGGATATTGAATCAATCACATTTGTAATATAGTGAGATCGTACCTATGTAATATATAGTTACTTGGATTTAAGATGATAACTAACCAACTCTACTTTTTTTTATGATAAGAATATATTAGATAATCCACAACTCAATGGGGGATTGACATGACAAGGAGTAGGTTTCTTGGGAGGGGCCGAACCTTGTAAATATTGAATGGAATATTTACCTTCTTTCTATTATTGTATGTGGTGTTTTATATAAGTTTAAAAATAATAAATCCATATGTTTTATATATATACATAGGTTTAAGTTAAAGGTGTTGATAAAATTTTAAAATAATAAATTTGGAATTTAGTAAAATTGGACAACTCCAAATTCATCCCCTCTTAGGCATGTCTACTCAGTTCTCTAGGAATCTCAAGTGGTATCAGAGCGTATATTTCCGATGATTATATCTTTATTGAAGAATTACATCTAGAATAAAAAACACAAGGTTCCCTCTGATATGTTTTGAATAATTTTCCCATTATTTTCAATTAGAATATATGATGTGCATATTTTAGTTTAAATAAATTCATTATATGGTTCCCATTCCTATCTAAATTGATTTAGAGGACTTTACTAGAACCTTGTAAAATATGTAGAAGATCGAGGTCAAAAAGAAAATAAATATCACAAAAATATTAGAGGAACAACCACAATCTAAGGGTATCAAGAGTGGTAAGAGTCTTGTTAAACCCATCAAAGACTATTCATATAGTTCTATAAGAACATGATGTGAGGAAGATGATTTTAATGAGTCTACATTTTAATTTTATTACAAAATTAAGTATCACTTGAGAAGGTTACCTAAATATTTGTTTGTATATGTTTTCTCCTATATAATGGGAATGATTTATGAAAAGTAATAATTATTTAGATAAGTATATGATATGGAGGATGAGTTAGTAAATAATATGACTTCCTAAAACCCTCTCACAAAGATATTGAAAGCTAAGAAAGAATATATCTTAATTTGTAATGAAATAATTTTCCTAATTGATGAATATTTAAGTATTTAAGAAAGTTGTGAAATAAATTTTCCATGCATTGGAAAATATTAATAAATCATTTATAGTAGTTAAGTCTATCCAAATGGAAGTTAAATAAAAAAGGGTGAAATAATCAGATAATTATTTTATTAAGGAAAATAAAATGCATGAGATTAAAATATAGAATTTGAATAGTGATTAGAAAGATAGTTTGAGATTAGTGTAATATTAAAAGAACACTCTCAACTTGAAATTTCTATAGATTAAAATCTAACTAAAGAATCCAAAATAATAAACTTATAGAACTTCCCAATATTCTGAGATGAAAATTACTACCACTCATGTTTTTGAATTAATTTCCCCTCATAATGGACTAATGAAGCTAGAAAATATAATCCAATAACATATGAATAATTATCCACCATAGTTTTATAAAACAAATTATCCCACTTTCTTTAAAAACACTTTTGTTCTAAATAAGTTTTTTTGGAAGTTCAAAAAAAAAAAAATAAATTCTATAAAAAAGTAGAATAATATTTGTAATAAAATACCCACTAATAAGTAAAGGTTTAAAGTAATAATTCTCAAGAAAATTAGTTCCCAATCCAAGCCCAAAATAGTAGTTTAGAGGCTCAAAAAAATTATGGCATTCGATCTGGAAATTTGAAGAAATTACACCTAGAGTGAAAATAATAAGATTTATTGGTAGATGATAGTGATATTGGTGGTTTGGATATAGAGGAATTGAATTTTGGAATAATATTTCAGTGTGTACAAGTTCAAGAATTCCTAAACAAAATGGAAAAAATATGAAATTCAAAGGAAACATACTGAAGGAAGATAAACTATATTGAAAACAAGAAATATGTCTATGAAGAATAGTTTGGAATTATTTGAAAATTTATATGAGTTTTGGAAAATAGATTTCCATATTTATGATGAATAATAGTACAACCCTGATAGGAATCACAGATTCGTTGAAAAGGAATGGGAACCACCACATACTAAGAAGTAGGTAAATAAAATAATACAAGTCCACCTTTGAAGATCAATCAGTGAAGAAGGTTTCAAAATAAATCACTCCCAAGAAGTCATTGAATAAAGATAACATAGGTGTCAAGCCAATTGGAATGAAATGTTTCTAATGTGGTAAGAGAGGACCTGGCATGTATTATAGCAATATTTTCATGACTATCAAAGTGAAATGAAAAAATATAAAAACCAAAAGGGAACCAATTAATAAAATAGATAACAAAATTGGTATGGTACTTGAAACTCCTTGTGAAGAGTATGAGAACCTTCCCAAAATGGGAAAAGTAAAATTTGGTGAAATCATGTGTGGAAGGTGAAACCAAGAATGAAACATGGCTTTCATATGCATGATTATCATTCTTGGATAGAGGAAATAAAAAGGTAAAACACATATGAGATCATGTTAAAAAAATGTCATCACAAAGAAAAAATATACTTCCATGAACAAGCTTGATAATGTGACTAAATTTTGCCTAACCATATTTTCATATTAACAAGAGTTAGATATAAAGATATAGAAAGTTAAAAAGAAATATAGTGATCTATTTTCTAATTAAAATAAGGCTGACCCACCTATAAATAAAGTTAGGAAAATAATATAATCCCATACTTCTCAAAGGTAAAATAATTTGTAAAGTAAAGTGTGTATCATACATGAAGGGTTCCATACATTTTAGACCCACAAATAAAGGAGTTTATGGGTTTATAAATACTTTATAGCCTTATTTCCCCATCTAAGAAGCTATTAGAAGATACACACTACTACTAGGTCTATCAATGTTTTGTTTAAACGCTGGGAATTAAAGGTGATAAAGGCTAGAAAGCATACCTTTAGGGAGGAGATATCAAAAGAGAATAATCTTATAGAAATTTATGAATTTATTCCAAATCTACAATTATAGAAAACATTGATTCAATTGAAGTAATAAGTATAATTTTCATTCTTTCAGTTCTCTTTTTAATTATTATAAGTACTTATTATTATGAGAGAGTGATTATCTAACAGAAAAAAGAATAATTTTCCCATGAATTTTTTTATGTGTATTTTAAATTGAGTGAAGGTTACTAAGATTTATTGAAAATATGTATGTGTATCGCCCTTGACGTAGAAAATAAAAACTGGTATCACATGTTGTGAAAATCTATACAACCTTTTTATCTAAATTTATCACTATTTTTTCCATATAGGTTTATCCCACATGGACTAAGATTTGATTAGTTAATAGAAAATGTTTAAGAAAAATGTGATTCGGTGTTTATTTCAGTCGATGATTTTCTACTATGTAGTTTCTACAATCACTTACAATTGGTAAGAAATAATTTTTCCTGAATTAATTATCTCAAAGTGAAATTAAATAAATATCTCAAAGGAGGAGATGAATTATACAGATAGAAAACATGTTTAAATTTTTTTGATAACTTTATTAAGAAACTCCTCTTGGTGTAATAATAATAAAAAGATTTGAGGAAAAACCATCCCTTACATCTCAAGTAGTTTAAGATATTTAAGAGGGATAAACAAATTGAAAAAATGGGCACTACCATGTTAATAAAAAGAATAACACATTTCCCATTTTCATTTATTATCAATTAGGGGGAGATATATTGAATTTAACACTTTATTTTATATAGATTTATTATAATTGAAAACAATAAAAAAGAGGGGTATTGAAGTTCCCAAAGATGTTTGATTTTATTTTTTATTAACTAGGTTTGTTAAAGAAATAATGAAATGATGATATCTTTGTTGATGGAGAAAGGATCCACCCAAGTAAAATGTAAGCTAATCCTACATATAAATAAATGGATAGATAGATTTTAGGTAGTGGCTATTATATCATAATATTGTTTTTATGGTTTGTATATATATGAAATTTGTTGAATGTTGAAGAAAATATTCTACAATAGTTTTAATTGAGGTGTTGAGGATAGAGAAACTGGATACTGAATCTATCTAATAGTTTTATATAGCTTAATTAAATAGTTTTTAACATATTCAAATTGATTGAGAGATAAATAATGAATGATAATCCATCCTTAAGTATATTTCATTTTGTTTTTGGAGAAAGTGGGAAATAATCATGGATGAAGGATGATTTGAATAAAGATGAATCATGATATTTTAAAGAAAGGAAGAACTTGAGATGGAAGACGGATTCGTTGAGATATTTTAATTTGAGTATTTTATATAATTGAACATATTAAAAATGTTATTGAGGGAGTTTATAATTATTTTAGTAATTATTAAAACTATTTAAAGATATTCCCAGATGATTTGAAGAGGTTTTGGAAGGCTTGAGAATATTTAATGTTGTTCTGAGTTCATTTGAAAAAATTTAAATTCCAGTATAAAATCATAAAAAAAAGATAAGGAATTTATCCTATGCAATAATTACAAAGAAAGATTCATATACATAGATTTTTTTTATAAGTGTGTATGATATTCGAGTATATCAGATTTCCAATACAAAGGATGTGAAAAATGATAAAGGTAATTCATATATAAAGGAACCATGTAAGTGAATCTATTTATGTGTAAGTGAATATGAATTTCTTAAGTTAATTATGCTAAGCACAATTTGTCTATGCATTGTATAATTAAATTAATTTATGCATTATGGAAATGGGAAAGGAATCTCAAACCATGTAGGAAAATTAATATTTAAATAAGATAACTCATTTATGTTGATTAGAGATGTGCCCTATATAAGATAATTCATTTACATGGAAGGAAATCAGTCTTCCCATAATAGAAAAATCTTAGTGAAAATTAGTGATTAATGTGGACTGAGAAAATGGATTTTCAAAGTTATGATATTCTAACAAGTGTTAAATATATAGATAATTATGCTATTAATTCATTTTTAGAGAATCATGATGATTTTCAAAGAAATTATCTGAGCTTTAAGAACTGATCTCCAAGCTAAGGGAGATTAATATCAAAGCATGTGAGAATGCATGCAACATCAAAAGTGATAAAATGAATTTATCTAGTTTTTAATAATAACCAAAATGAAATAACATTAGAGTTTGAACAGTTATTCAAGGATTATATTATTTATGAAGTTATCAGTTTAAGAAGAATAATTTAATAAAAGAGTTGAGTTTTGAGAAGTGTTTCACCATATGAAGAAATCTACACCCCACGATCCATTTTTTTTATATCGCAAGATGATTTCCATGATGCATACATTAGTTTTGTACATTTTTTTAAATCTCTATATATTTACAGGAAGATTTAATTGGAGATGTATTGAATTAAATAATAATTTAATCTTAGAATAGAATAAAATAAACATAAAATTGGATCATAAGATGCATTAAAGGAGGGTGTTTTCAGAATAACATCTGAGTTGAAAAAGAATTAAATAAAAAACCATGGAAGTAAAGGTGGTTATTTTTTAATGATGGTTTTGTGATGAAAGATAATTTTTCCCATAGACATAAAATTTATAGAAATTATAAATGAAAGAATGTATTTATTTATTCCACCCATTCACATGAGATAAAGAGTGGTTTGAGGAGGGCCAAATAGAATGTGGAGGGGGAGTCGCTGCTGGGTTTGATTAGTTGATTATTGAGAAAAAGGAAGCAACAGTTCTCTCAAAGAATTAGAATATGAACCTACTTTATGATGTAGTAAATATGTAGAGTTTGATAAATCGATACCATTTGAGTGAGAAAAGATCATTTGGGTATCCAAGAAGAAGATAATAAAATGGTAAATAGACAGTGGATATTTGAGTTACTATATGTGAATATTATGCAATTAAGCTAAGAGGGGAAGAAAAACCAATCAAGATAAGGCCCATGTGCTTTATTGTACATCACTAGGAAAGATTATGAGACTTTGATGAAGTTATTGAAATCCAATTAAAATAAATTATAGGCTCTGTTCTTGAGAATTGTGTTTTAGAATCCAGTGCACAAATTTAGAATAACTATAAAATGAGAAATCTAATATGAGGAATAAAATAAAGATTTTGGCTGCAATGAAATACTTTAACAAAATTCATGGTCTACTTCAAGAGGATTAAAGAATAGTTGAATGAAACTAGTGGGTACCAGTATAAATAAGAGAATAGGGATGATGCATTGATCACTTATGTTATATAGTCATGTAAAAGCTATGTAATATCCTGTACCTTGGTTCTATGATGACACTATGGCAACTATACTTTTATTTATGATAATATTATAATATAAAATCCGTGATTCAATGATAGTTTTTAGGGCATGGAGTAGGTTTATCAACTGTGGACAAACCATGTAAATATCATAAGCCATCTTTACTTAATTTATATTATTGATTGTAATATTTTATATAAAGTTAGAAATAATATATCCATAAGTCTTAACTGGATACATATTTTCAAGTAAAAAGGGGAGATAAAATTTTAAAATAATAAATTTGGAATTTGGAAAAATTGGACAACACATGATTCACCACCTCTCAGTTCTACCTGAATAACCCATTATTTTTAGTTTTTCTTCTTCACCTACCTCTTATTTCATAATATTTATCACTTTTATAACATTTTTTTGAAATAATTAATCTCCTGTAAAAGTGATAATATCATTATAGAATAATATATTCTTACTCATTCATTCATTATAACATGTTCTTGTCTGAGTCATTTTTTACCACCTACATGAATGATGTTATAATCATTATGTTAGAAATGGTTAAATAAACTTATATAAAAGTAATATTATTTAATAATGATTAATTTAAGATATTTCAATAATTATTTACTGATAATATATACATATATATGTGTGCTAATACAATAAATTAGTTCTATGAATTCAAAACTTCTAAAAAATACAGTTTTTAAGTATTCCCTGACAATAATCACCATATGTTCCATAAAATATATGTTTAAACCAAGAATAATATCAAATAAATATATAACATCATCATGAACATTTTGTAAGTGATGAAACCTTGACCAATTATAAGGACAAAAACATCAAATCAAAAGATGCCTGAGAAACATGACAATCAATACATGAAGTTTGATTTTAACAAAGAATTAATAATTAGAGGGTAATATAAAATTAAAATTGAATGATATGAATTAAGATAAATATCAATAATATTCTAGTTGATATTTCTAATACATAAAAATTTGTTATATTGGATGTTAGAACAAGTTTGAACAAGCAGAAGTCTAAGGTAAGTGGATTCATAACTCAATTTCCTTTCATTAGATTATATCATTTTTTCATTGAATATATTATGCCTAGATTATTTTTATTATTGAATGTTATTTATTTAGATTTAATTACTATAAATACCCTCTCCCAAGTGGATCAGATTTAGTGGTTACTTCATTACATTGGCACTAGGTACAAGGAAACACATCCTGAAGGACCGAACAGTTCTGTAGTTTTGGTAAAATATATACATAATTTAATTTAACCTTAAAATTGAAGAAATAAATACTATATTGTATTCTCTTTGAGTAAACCATCATTCCATTAATAATATCCCTATATATAAATCTTAATACACTTACCAAAATCTTAGGGAATATAAACATAAGAAAGCGGTGATCTCTAATACTTAGTAAGGGTATGCGTACGATGGCAGGTGTCATGAATAAATAAGTCACAATTAATATGGTTAGGTAAATAACTGAAAGATCATGAAATTTAAGTAATAAATTAGACATGAATAATAATATTTCAAGAGTAATTAATGATCAAATAATTCCATATAAACAATCATATGAGCTTAAAACTTTTCAAGGGATATTCTAAAAAATTGAATAATCACATAGAAATCAATATCCGAATTCTTAATGATGGAATGCATATTTTAAGAAATAAAAAACATTATTTTGAGGCCTTGTTCCAAGACATAATAGAAAAATGGGTAAGGTCTCGTCTAATACCCAAGCTAGTTTGTCTCATGAGACCTATCAATGCATCGAAGGGATATAGTTAGCCCCACCCATAACTTAATAAGTCCAATGAATTCATCATATAAAAGGGGTGAAACATAATTAAAATTAAAATTCATATTTAAACTAGCTTACAAAATGTTAATAATTTCTCTAATCAATAAAAAAAATCATAAACCATCTAGATTTATATGAAGAATGGTATCAAAATAGCAGATCCCCAATAAAATAAACCTTCCAAAGAAATAAGGTGGACAATATCATTAGATTATATTCTCAGAATAAGATTAAACAAAGTAATTTTACATATATGAAAATAATTTAAATATATTATTGTAATATTTATTTATGAAAATACCATTTTTACATGGAAAATAATTTTTAAATCCTAAAAATTGTACACCTAACAAATAATCATTTTCATTGAAAATAACCTTAAAAATATATAAAACTAGCTCAAAATCATCGAGGTGTCATGATGGAAAGAAATGACATTCATTAAATTTATTTTTTTTAAAAAATCCATTCACACTTTTGTATAAAAAATAAAAAATTACCCATTCAGAAAATAAAAGAAAGATTTCTTAATTTTTTTTAAAATAAAAAATTGTAAAAATTACTTTAAAAAATCATTAGAGAATAGGGAAAAAATTGATTTTTTAGAAAACATGGACATAGAGGAGAAATATTCCTCAATAGAGACTTAAATATAAACAATCCTGAATAATGATGAGATTGTGAAATAAACCCTTAATATATGGGTTTATTTTGAATCATAATCCTGAAGAAAGAAATAACTTCAAATGAAACTTTAAATAAAATGAATACAAATATATTAAAGATATCATATATTAAAGTGGCTCTATATAAACCACACAAAATAAATAAGTGGTGAATATGACTTATGTCTCACATAAGTAAATGTGATACAAGAAACCCTTACCTCAGGTTTGACTTCCTTCATATGCATTCGAACCTCTTATATAATAAATATGGAATTATTATACATATATTATAAAACCATTATACTATATATAATACCATATATGTTTTATATATAATATTTTATCACCCATTTATTATCAATTCATTGTTAAAATCACTATTTCAGGTGGTAACACATTCATTTTTCATGTATGATTTGGTTCGATAGTTTCAGTCCTTATACTTTGATAATGTTTCCATAATCTATATAATAAATTTCATGGTTTCAATATCATATATATTGAACATATATATAATTATATTCATCTATAAAATATAGATATAGAAAAATGAATTGCACTGTTCATGGAGACGGTTGGTTGTACGTACGGATGAACGCTGTTTTCATTTTCTGATGGATGGAGTGAAAAAAGGTAAAATATAATTAACTTTTCCAAGATCATTATTATATCCTATATATCATATTTAGTAATTATTTTCATATTTATAACCATCTAATTAAATTGGTGATGAAAAATAAATTACACTGATACATGGAGATTCTAAGTCATATATATTCCCAAGCGATGTTTTCTATTCTTTTTGCAAGAAAACAAGATGAAATATGGATATAACAATATCATATTAAGATAAAATTATATTTATGATAATGGAGTTATTATTTTAGGATGGGTTCATGTAATAACCCAGATTTCTCCCAACCGCTTCCTCTGTGAAAAACTAGCATTTATGGTGTTCTGGAAGAAACAATGGCTCATTTCAATAGTTTTCCAAATTTACAATTTTCCATTAGCATGTCAATACATTGGAATGTCAGTGCATCAACATTTCAGTGCATCAGCATGTCAGTGCATCAGTATGTCATTGCATCGACATAACTTTGTGTCGGCACGATAGTGAATCATCATGTTAGTGCGTCGACATGTTAGCGCATCAGTGAGTTAGGAGCATCAGTTTCAATGATTCAGGGAGTCGTTAGGTCAAGGAATTAGTAGGTCATGGCATTAGTAGGTCATTTTTTAGTATCTAATCATCAATGGCTCAACATCGGTAGGTCGCGTCAATAGCTCAGCATCGGTGGATCAATGTAAGTAGATTATCATTGGTATATCGCATCGGTAGCTCAGTGTTGGTAGGTAACATCGGTAGCTCACCCATCGGTGGATCTGCAATGGTGACTCACCCATCGATGACTCATTTTTAGTTTTCCCAGTTTTTCCCAGTTTTCCAGTTTCTCCCCTTTTATGTTCTATTTGAATAAACTAAGTTTAAATCCTTTTTTAGGAATTTTTAATATAATTTAAATAGATAATTAATTATATATTTAAATATCCTAACGCCCCGACCAATTTGATATACTGAAACTGCATAAACTTGACCATGATCCCACATTAATGAATTTTAGGAACCATTCTTCCTTTGAAATATGATTTGGATCTTCGATGCCTGGATCTTACCACTCTAGTATGTTTTCCATTTCTCCTTGGTATGCCTAGATCCTTCAAACATAGACGATCCATGCACCTATTCTAGATCTCTCCTGCTTAGTTTCCTTGGAGTTTTCCTTACTTCTAAAATGACCCCTATTCTTGGTGCAAGGAGGAACTTTGATTCTTTGATCATTCGATAAGGATTCCTTCTATCTCTCTTTAATTTTACACCATGTAGGGTGGGTGTAAAAATGATTTCTTGTGAGGAATGACTGAATAGTTTTCTTAAAATGAGAAATAAAAAATAAGTGAATATGATCAAAAGATAATAGGGGTAAATAAAATAATGGGCAGAGAGTGGTTTGATGTTGATTACCTATTTTATTTATTATATTTTATTCTTTTATGTATTTTTGTGACTGTATGCCTTCGGAAAATCATGTCCATTGGTGGTCATTTCTTGTGAGCTAGTGATGTTTTATTTATTTGGGGTGATTTGATAGATGACTGTAATATGAAAAACTGTTAAACCACATATATTTTATTAAATAAATGGGTGCCCTAGGATCTAACACATTATGTGATGACCCATTTATAATTAAGTGGAATTAAAGAACCTATTCTGGTTAAATTTGAATATATACACACATTATGTTGATAGTTTTGGCTGAGTGCTGTGTTCTGTCGAGTTTTGTAACTTTGTGTAGGTTATATGGTGCTGCTGTTAGGAGAACTATTATGGGTAAAAGGTTGGATAGAGGAGTTGGTTCCTTGAGTAGGGCATGGTATGTGTCTACGATGGGGCTATGTGTTAATAATAATTATAGTGGTATTTGTGTGTGGGGCAGTATTGGGGGTGTTTTGGTATCCCAATATAGGATATTGATTGTGGAATGGATGAATATTTCGGCAGCTAAAATGCCTTTGTTTGTGTTGTCGCTGTCGAATGGTGTTGGGCAGTGGGTCTGCAGTGTGATTATGAACTTGTATTCAGTGGGACTGCATTTGGAAATTGTTGGGAAATGGTGCTACAGATATGGGTTGTGAGAGAAGGATTATGTGGTATAATTTTGAAGAATGGTTGTTGGAAATGGGTGAACAAGTGTCTAGGAAGACTGGGTGTTTATGCAGTGGACATTGAATCTAGTTTTGTGCTGTGGTGAAGTGGGACTGTAGTTTGGTTTTTCTTGTTATTTTGTTATGGTTGTGGTTTTTAGTTGCCCAGAAGTTCTATAATAAATTACAGTGAATCCCTTAAATAAATAAATGGCATGTGGTTTGATTAAAAATGGGGGTTGGGCTTTTTTGGTTTTTCATGTAGAAGTATCAGCGAAAGTGGTTCTGAGTAGAATGTTTTTTTGTTTGGAAACCCATAGGTTGGTCTGAGTGTTTTCTTATCTATATGTATAAATTTTAGTTACTTGTGATTTATATAGGCACCAAAAGCTTGTTGAGCACCATGTTCCAAACACCCCCATTTCTTAGGGGACAATGTCTTTCCCAACATCACGATGGGATGATGGATGACTGGTTACTTACTTTTTTCCTCATGCCCTCTTCCAGTTTCTTACCATTTGAGCATATCCGAGAAGGCTGTAATGGATTGAGGCTTACCATAGCCCAAGATCCTTTGAGAAAGGGTTTGTTGAGTATGACAGCCTAGGTGTCTTTTGTCAAGGTTTGTTTTCCAAAGTATATTTGGGTTGAGGCCCATGTGTCTTTGGGCGAGAGACGTGGTTGCTTTGGCCCAAGTGTATGTGGGTGGGATTATGGGTGGTTTGAGGCCCAAATGTTTGTGGGTGGGTTGTATCATTGGGACTGCATATAGAAATTGTGGTAGCCTCAATATGTTAGCCATTAAAGATGTGCAGTTAACCAATGGGAAATTATTGCAGGGTACCCAAATATTGATGTGCTTATACTACTACTTTACTTGAATTGCATTATTTGGTGAGTGTCCCTTGGTGAGGCTAGGCTAGTTAGTATTCCTTGGTATGTGCTTTGAGGTTCTACTATTTTTTCATAGGGACTTTAGTATGTTCTCTCACTTGTGAATGGGTGGATTTAGTTTTCCTATAGGGTATACTTGTATACTCACTCTACATATATAAAACTGTTTTTCAGGTTTCTAAGAGGACTTTGAGGACCGTGTTGGACTTTACTAGATCGGGTGTCAAGATTAGTTGTTTTTTATTCTTAGTATATTTTATTTTGGTACTTTATTTGTAGTTTTGTTGTACCTTGTATCAGCCTTACTTTTGAACATGCATGTGGGAAATGGATTTTGGATTTACTTTTACTTTTGGTGTTTGGAGTTGCTTGGGATTTACAGTCTTATATTTTGACATCGTTACATAAAATGGGTATTGAATTTCATATTACGTGAGATTCTGTTACCTTGGTGCTATTTTCCACTTTGGGGTCTTTCAAAGTGGGGACTCAGGTGTCATCTTCTCACCTTCAACTTAAGGAAGGAATGGCGTGACACTGTGTTGCACCTTCCCTCATATTGAAGAAGGCTGGCCGTGAAAAATGGTATCAGTGGAGGTTTTGGGAGTCTGAGAGATGGGAAGGAGTTTGGAGTTAGTAACAGTGAGTATTTCATGGGATGCTATTGCAATAGTGTTAGGAAATCTTGGCGCGTGAGATAGGCTAGGGAAGACCAGTTAGGACATGGGATTTTAGGGCCCCTCGTGTTCCAATACAAGGACTTTGGACCAACTGAAAACCAAGTGAGGCTACCCCAATTACAAAGTAGAGATCCTAATAAAGGTTCATCCATCATAATGACTTGTGTTCTTGTGTGTATTAGGTGTTTTGGGAATTTAAAACAAATGAAGAGTTTAAAAAAATTAAAATAAATTTTCTACACTAAGCAGGCTTAGGAGTTCCTTGTTTACTTTTCAGCTATAGCACCCAAACATCACCCCCATGTAGTATGAGCAGTTGAGGCCTAACTGGTTGATCTGGTTGATCAGTGGAGGGTTGATCGAGAGGAGGAATATGACCAGTGGAAGAAGATGCTTCATGCATTCCAGTGGCATAATCTAGGGAAGTGCAA
Organism: Viscum album; assembly: GCA_963277665.1. Classification (NCBI taxonomy): domain Eukaryota; kingdom Viridiplantae; phylum Streptophyta; class Magnoliopsida; order Santalales; family Viscaceae; genus Viscum; species Viscum album. The sequence goes on along the minus strand of OY728141.1, from coordinate 469,793,238 downwards.
GGGAAACATCTCAAACATAAAGACAGAAAGGTCACTCAAGGAGCTGGTGATTTATTTCATCTTGATATAGGCTCTGATAGAGTTCTAGGTTCCTCTGGAAGTGATCCAGATACGAGGAGAAGCATGTAAGTGGTGGACGCTTTACCTCGGGTAGAGGAAAGATACTGATGTTTCATGGGCTGAATTTGAGAAGGAGTTTTGGGCATAATTCCTTTCTTCCATGATGAAGGATTTGAAGAGGTAGGAGCTACTATCCCTCCAACAAAGGAGTCTGTTGGTAAGGGAACTAGGGATCAATTTCAAAGATCTCCTGTGCTTCACACAGAATCTCTTTCCAGATGAGGAGTCCTGAGCGAGACACATAGAGGAGGCACTCCAACCTTCACTTCAGTATGTTATTACTCCTTTCACTCTACCGACATACTTAGAAGTTCGGAATAAGGCCAAGGTAGTGGAAAGGATGTACTTGCTGGGAGGTGTTCTGTAGAGGGGATCCAACCGAGTACATGAAAGGGAAAAGCTGTCTATAGAAGGTCTCTGGATTCAGGGCCTTCATGGTTTTAGCTAGCGGGAAGTAGGCCTCAACAATTATAGTTTCTATCTCCTAGTCCTATCCCTTTCCCCATGGGCCCAGGATCAAGGTTCTTTTTCTATGGAGGACATAGAAATATTTGGAACCAGTGCCCAATTCGAGTGCCATATAGTGGGGGTGGGAAGGTTCAGCACCCACCTCGGCAATAGCAGTTGTCAGTCAGGTCCTTCTAACAACAGGGGCAGCGAGCTCTTATTCCACCGAGGGTAGATGGTGCCAGAGAAGGGCAACCTCAGGGTGCTCATTAGGGACCTCGACCATGGCATGGTCAGGGAGTTAGTCTATAGTAGATAGGTATAGGAGCAGGTTATGGTCAATTTCACATCATAGATGAAGTAGTTTCAGTAGGTCCAGAGGTTGTTTGAGGTACGATCTGCCTCTTTAGTACAATTACGTGTGTTTTGTTTGATTTAGGATCTTCACACATCTTTGTTGCCCTCAGTCTAGAATATTCTTTGGGACTAGATGTAAAGAGACTTCCCATGCCACTTGTGTTGAGTACACCAGTTAAAGGTTAAACCAGTATATTTGATGTTTATTGAGGATGTAGACTGATGTTGTGGCCACATCAGTCCCATGGGGATATTATTCTACTACAGATACATCCATACAACATCATCCTAGGATTTGACTCTTTGTTTTCTATGTATACTGTTATCAACTGATTCTGGAGAAGGATTGTGTTCTCTAATATGGATGGGTAGTGCATTGCTTTCGTTGGAGAGAGGTGTTTTTAGGAGGGCAACTGGAATCCAGAGCCACTTTTTTCCTTGTTGGCTAAGTTATCAATGGTATCCATAGATACAGAGATGGTTTAATTTTCAGAGGTTTTCCATGAGTTCTTGGATGTCTTTCCTAAATAGGTTGTGAATCTAACTCCTTTACGTAACGTTGATTTTGAGATAGACTTTCAACCCGGTGCCCATCCGATTTCAATGGATCCCCATCAGTTGGAGCCTTCTAAGTTGCAGGATTTATAGATTCAGGTTGACATCTTAATGAAGAAGGGTTTTATCCAGCCAAGTGTGTTGCCATGGGGTACTCTAGTATTGTTCACGAAGAAGGTAGACAATGGTTCAAGACTATGCATAGACTACCAGAGACTGAATCAGGTGACAGTCAAGAATAGTTACCCCCTAATAAGAATAAACAATCTTTTTGACTAGTTAAAGGGGGTAGGTTGTTCCTCTATGATCGACCTGCGGTCTGGATATCACGTGCTGAGGGTAAAGGAGAGTTAAATCACAAAGACTGATATCAGGTTTAGGTATGGAAACTTCTTGTTCGTGGTCATGACCTTCAGTGTCACACACGAACCATCCATGTTCATGTGGATCATGAACTCTATTTTCCATGAGAACCTAGACTAGTTTGTCATCGTGTTCATTGAAGATATCTTGATATACTCAAGGTTAGAGTAGGAGCACGCCGAGCATCTGAGAACTGTCTTGGAGGTCCTCTGACGCCACCAAATCTATGGAAAGTTGTCCAAGTGAAAGTTCTATATATGATATGAGAACTTCCTTGGGTACATGGTGTCTCAGAAAGGGATAGTAGTGGACTTTTCAAAGGTTGAAGTGGTTATTTCTTGGGCAGTGACCAAGAATGTGGTGGAGGTTCATAGTTTCTTGGGTCTATAAGGCTATTACCGGTGGTTCGTACTTGACTTCTCTCGAGTTGAAGCTCTGTTGAAAGATTTGACTAGAAAAGACCAGGACTTCATGTGCAGTGAGAAGTATTGGGTATCTTTCAGCTATCTGAAGGGGAATATGGTCAGTTCCCCAATGCTTAGGTTGTCATAGGAAGGGGAAATGTTCGAGGTGTTCTGTGACACTTATGGCTTAGGCTTGGGATGTGTGCTGATGCAACAACGAGGAGTGATATCTTATGGGTTTAGGTAGTTACATCCTCATGAATGTAACTATTCCACCCATGATCTAGAGCTTTCAATGGCCATGTTCACACTGAATATGTGGCGAGATTAACCCATCAGGGAGTGCTTTGTAGTCTTCATAGATCACAAGATCTTGAGGTATATCTTTTACTAATGATACCTAAATATGTGATAGTGAATGTGGATGAATTTACTCTTGGATTACAAATTCGAAATCTATTACACCCCCATAAAGGGGAACATGGTGGAGGATTCATTGAGCAGAAAGTTGCTGAAGGAGGTAGTTTAGGAATCCACAATTGCTTGGAAGTAAATGGAGGAATTTTCCACTTTTCACCTAGATGCTGGAGAAGAAAATGGAAGTGTTTATTTATTTTAGATGATAGTTCAATCTTCCTCGGTGCGATAGGTAGAGGAGTATGAGTGGGGAGACTCATAGGATGAAGTAATGCATGTTCGCATTGTCCAAGGTGATGCTCTGGAAGGATGATCAAATGATAACCAAAATCAGATGACGTTCCATGGGAGGCTGTTTGTCCCAGTGGAAATACACGAGGGAGTTGTCTGTGAGTTCCATAGATCACCGCTGGCAGTGCATCCAAGAGTCTCTAAGATTTAACAAAGCTCTAGGGAATAGTTTTGGTGGCCCAGGGTGAAGCGTTAAGTCATGGAGTTTGTGGCTAGATGCCTAGTGTGTCAGCAGGTGAAGGCTGAGAACCATGTTCCTGGTGGTTTGTTGCAGCCCTTGGATGTTCCCAAGTAGAAATGGAATGAAATATCAATGGATTTCATCACATAATTACCAAGTAATCAAGGAAGATGTGATTATCTTTGGGTAGTGGTGGATCAATTGATGAAATTAGCTCACTTATTAGAAATCAAGGAGTCAAGCGCATTGGTTACCTTAGCACAGAGGTATGCAGTTGAGGTGGTGAGGTTGCATGGAGTTCCAAGATCTATTATCTTATATCCGAATACATGTTTTTTGTGAGTATGGAGGGGATTTTATCATGCCTTTGGAACCCAGTTACGTTTTAGAACTACTTTCCACCCTCATAAGGATGGGTAGACAGATAGGACCATCCAGATGTTGGAGGATATGTTGCGGGTGTTTGTCTTGGACTTTGGAGGATTTTGGGTACGACACTTGCCTCTAGTAGAGTTTTACTATAATAATATCTATCACTCTACCATGGTAATGACACTATTTGAGGTCTTGTACATAAGGTTGTGTCTTTCAATAGTATGCTGTATAGAGGTTGGGGAATCATCCCTTCATAGAATAGAGGTAATACAGAGAATGAGAGAGAAGGTTTAGCTTGCGTGTGAGAGGATGAAGGCCTTAAAAAACTATAAGAAGTCGTATTCCAATCATTAGGAGGATTCCTTTGGAGTTAGAGGTTGGGGACCACATGTTCTTAATGGTCTCCCCTTAGTGTGGATAGCGGAGGATTGGAATAGGAAGCACGCTTTAACCAAGGTTCATCAAACCTTTCGAGGTTTTGGGACGAGTTGGAGAGGTGGCATATCAGCTGGCATTGCCACCACAGTTTGAGAGGATCCATGATGTCTTTCATGTCTCTCAGATCCATCGGTATCTATATGATTACACCTACAATATTGACCTTAGAGAGTTGGAAATCGAAGATAAAGTGATGTTCGTGGATCGACCGGTAATAATCGAGGATCATGAGGAGTAGCTACTGTGAGGAGGGACCATTCCTTTTGTTCGTGTGTTTTGGAGGCATGGTGGCCTCGAGGAGAGTAATTTGGAATGGGAGGCATAGATGCGTGACCCGTACCCATAGCTATCATAAGTTTTGTTTCTATGATTTACTTTTGTGTTTTGTTTTATGATGTAATGCTTGACCTTGTTCTTTATCAGTTCATTTTTTCTATATTCTTTGGATGAGTATGAAAATTCATAAATATGGGGAGGGTATGACCTGTTCCCTAATCAATATGCATTGATTAAAATGTGATTAAACCCATGAGGGCATGACATTGCTGCCCAAAGTGGATAGTATATTGACATGATGGAAGGATCTCCCTAATTCATGTGTCTCGATAGTGTGCCCTTTGGTGTTTGCATGGTTGTTTGGGATAGTGTAGGGCCTTAGTGTTTTCATAGTTGTTCAAGAGATATTTGAAAAGGAGGTGTTCTAGGATGTTGTGGTTTTCACCCCCTCTTTAGAATAACATAAGGAGGCTTTCTATTGAGATGTTTCTTAAGGGGTGGTCATTCGGACTCCCTTTCTTCTAGGTTATATTTGAAATTCTCAAGGATGAGAATAGTTTGATAGGAATCTGATGTAATAAACTAGATTTCCCCCATGCCTTTTCTTTTTGAAAAACCAGTGTTTAGGTTTTTCTAGGAGGCAATGGGGGACCATTTTCAAGAGTTTTCTATCGACATGTTAGTGCGTCAGCATGTCGGTGTGTCAGCATGCTAGTGAATCAGCATGTCATTGCATCAGTGATTCAGGAGAATTAGTATCGGTGAGTCAGGGCATCGGTAGGTCGAGGTATTGGTAGGTCAAGGTGTTGGTAGGTCATTGTGTTGGTAGCTCAACATAGATGGATCAATGTCGATAGGTTGCGTCAGTAGCTCAATGTAGGTGGCTCAACGTCTATGGATAAAAATTGGTAGGTCACGTCAGTAGCTCAGTGTCGATGTATCAATGTCGGTAGGTCCTATTGGTATCTCACCCATCAGTGGCTACAAATCATTGATTCACCCATCAGTGACTCATTTGCAATTTTCCCTATTTTTCCTAGTTTTCTAGTTTCTCCCCTCTTACATCCTATTTTACATAAACTGAGTTTAAATCCTCTTTCAAACATTTTTAAGATCACTTCAAAGGTAATTAATTTTATATTTAAATATACCAACATCTTGGGAAATTTTAAATACTCAAACCTTATAACCTTGACCACGATTCCATGTTAATGACTTTTGGAAACCATTCTTCCTTTAAAATTGGATCTAGATCTTAATAACATGGATCTTTCCTTCCTAGAATATTTTCTGTTTCCCCTTGGTGTGCCTAGATCCTTTCTCCATATAAGAGTCGTGTTCCGGTGCTAGTGCTCTCTTACTCATTTTCCTTGGAGTTATTCCCAGCTGCTCGTACGACCCCTATTCTTGGAACAAGTAGGAACTTTGATTCTTTGACTATTTGGTAGGGATTTATTCTATATTTCTTTAATTTTTCATCATGTGGGGTGGGTGTACTAATGATTTCTTGTAAGGAATGACAAAATAATTTTCTTAAAATGGGAAATAAACAAAAAGTGAATATGATCAAAAGATAACAGGGGTAAATAAAACAATAGGTAGAGATTGTTTTGATGTTGATTGCATGTGTTATTTGTTATATTCAATTATTTTATAGATTTTGGTAAATGTATGCATCCTAAAAATCAAGACTGTTGGTGGTATTTTCTTATACTCTAGTGGTGTTTTGTTTTTTTGGGATGCCTTGATAAACGACCGTAATATGAAAAATTGTTTTACCACATATACTTGGTTAAATAAATGGGTTCCCAAGGATCAAACCTATTGTGTGATCACCCCAGTTATAATTAAGTGGAATTAAAGAACCTCTACTGGTTAAATCTGAATATATACACACATTCTTTTGATTATTTTAGATAAGTGATGTGTTCTATTGAGTCTTGTAACTTTGTGTGAGTTGTGTGGTGCTTCTGTTGGGAGCACGGTTGTGGGTATAATGTTGGAAAAAATGAGTTGGTTCTATGAGAAGGGTGTGGCATGTGTGTACAATAGGTCTGTGGGTTAATAGTAATTGTTGTGGGCTTTGTCTATGGTGGAGTACAGAGGGTGTGTTTGTATCCTAGTCTAAGAGATTGATTGATTGTGGAATGGATGAACTTGTAGGCATCTAAAATTCCTTTATTTGTGTTATAGATATTGAATGGAATTTGGGAGTGGGTATGTAGTGTGGTTATAAACTTGTATACAGTGGGACGGAATCTGGGAATTATTGGTCCATGGGGCCACAGAGCTGGGTTGTGAGAGAAGGATTGTGAGGTGTAATTTTGAAGAATGGTTATTGAAAATGATTGAACAGGTGTCTAGGAAGATTGTGGGTTTATACAATGGACAATAAATATGGTTTTGTCCTATGGTGGAGTGGGATTGCATTTTGGTTTTTCTTGTGGTTTTGGTATGGTTGTGGTTGGTAGTTTCTCAGTAGTGCTGGAATAAATTATAGTGAATCCATTAAAAAAATTAATGGAATGTGGTTAGATGAAAATGGGGTTTAGGCTTGTGTGGTTGTGTGGTTGTACATATAGAGGTATTAGCAAAAGTGGTTTTGAGTGAACTGGTTGTTTGTTCAGATACCCATAAGTTAGGATAAGTGTTTGCTTATCTATATGAATAAATTGTAGTTCCTTGTGATTTCTATATGCACCCCACTCTTATTGATAACCATGTGCCGAACACCACCATTTCTTGGGGGTGGATGTCTTTCCCAACATATCAGTGAGAGGATGGATGGATGGTTACTAAATTTATTTCTCATGCCCTCTTCTAGTTTCTTACTGTTCGAGTGTATCCGGGCAGGCTGTAATGGCTTGAGGCTTACCATAGACCAAGATCCTTCAGGAAAGGGTTTGTTGAGGAAGAGAGGACTAGGTGTCTGCTAGACAGGTTTTTTCCCAAGTATCTTTAAGATGAGACCAAAATTTCTTAAGGTGAGAGACGTGGTTGTTGTGGCCTATGTGTCTGTAGGCGGGATTATGTGTGGTTTGAGGCCCAAGTGTGTGTGAGCGGGTTGTGGTAGTGGGAATGCATATGAGAAGAGTGGTAGAGTCACGATGTTAACCGTTAAGGATGAGTAGTTAACCAGTATAAAAGTGGTACGGGGTACCCAAATACTAATGTACTTATAATACTACTTTACTTGACTTTCATCATTTGGTGAGTCTTCCTTGGTTAGGCTTTCCTGGTTAGTATTCCTTCTTAGATTCTTTGAGGTTCTGCTGTTTTCTCACAGGGACGTTAGTATGTTCCCTCAATTTTTCATGGATGGATTTAGTTTTTCTACTAGTTATAATTTTATACTCACCCAATGTATATAAAACTGTTTTTTAGGTTTCTAAGAGGACTTTCAAGACTATGATGGACTTTACTAGCTTGGGCGTCAAGATTAGTTGGTCTTGCTACTTAATCTCTTTTCATTTGGTACTTTACTTGGAGTTTTGTTGTACCTTGTATCAAACTTACTTTTGAACATGCATGTGGGAAATGAATTTTGGATTTACTTTTACTTTTGGTGCTTGGGGTTTCTTGGGACTTACCATCTAATATCCTGTTATCGTTCTATAAAAGGGGTAATACCTTCCATATTATGTGAGATTCTATACCCTTGGTTCTAGTCACCAATTTAGGACTTATAAAAGGAAGGACTCATGGTTCATCATCTCTCCTTGAACATGAGGAATGAAGGGTGTCGTACTTTTCTGTCCCTTCCATCATCTTAAAGAAGGTGGGGTGTGACAGTGCAACACATGAAGAGGAAGTAGAAGAAGAAATAAAATTGAAAGATTCGGTAACTATGATTATCAATTCTTTGTTGGAATACCTCTAGATATCTTCTTAAGAGACCTAGGATTGATATTTTGGATGGAAAAGAACCTAAAGGAGTTGTATAAGAATGTTTATAAGAGTAATATTGAGTTTTGTTTCTATACATATGGCTCAATTTAGTGTAAAGAAGTTAAAGAATGGGTACCCATTCATAATTTAGAGGAGGGAAATTCTTTGACTTTCTAAAAATATTAAATTAATAAAACATAATTTTGAATTATAAATGGATAAAAAATTATTTATTTAGAATATAATATGATTAAGGGTATAAATCAACACATCCAATAAAAATTAAACAAAATTTGACTATATTTATAGCCTTATCTTTTGGTTTTAACCCTTATTTGACCCCTTTAACTCTTTTCATGACAACATGGATTTTTACATTTTGAGGGTCAATATAGTTACTGTAAAATAAGGAAAAACACATAAATGGACCATATTTGATATTTTAAACATTATCATAATCAATATTCCTAATTTAAGATTTTTCTTAATTCTAAATCATTTATTAAAATATTATTTATTATAAAATTTTATATAATCAAGTTTTAGAACTATTCATTACTTTGACTTTAATAATACCAAGAAAAAATATAGATTTCGAAATAAATGTTTTATTATATCACTAAAATGTAATTTTAATATATTAAATTCATTTATCATATTATTTATCACAAATTATTTTTATTCTAATATTTTTAATTTAATTTATTTTAATTAAATAATTACTGCATTAGCGTTGTGTAAGAATTTAAGGTATTTTTTTTATTCTCTAAAAATTAAAAATAAATTAAAATGATAAATTTAAACCCTTTATATTTCAAAATAGTATTTATATTGAAACATATATTCTGGATAACACCATATTAAAAATATTACACTTATTAAAATCAAGAGTGTGACATGTTTGACATTTCTTTAAATAAAATAATATAAAGGCCATAATATCATCCAAGTGGCACCAAAAGGTCATAAATTTGACCCTTTTATGATTATGGTTTATATATACTCATAAAATAATATTTAGTTAAGTTTTTGTGTAATTTTATAGTTCTTATCATTTTATTTTTAACCGAAATTTCCTGATTTATCCTTTACAATGGTAATAAAAATTACAAAGGTGACTATTCATATTCTCAAAAAATAAAAGAAACCTATTTAATAAATTTTTAACACCTAATTACAAATATATAATCCATTTTTCAAAATTTAAAACATATAAGTTACTGAATATAAATTAAAATTAAAATGAAAAATGAAATGAACAAAAGTTTTTCTGAAAAATTCATTTTTACTATAATTTTTTTAATAAATTAAATCATAAAAATTATTACAATGAAATTAATTATATAATTAATGATATTAAAGAGATAATTTTACATTGAAACCATTTTAAAACAAAATTTTACTTTGTATATGTATAAAACAAAAATACTATTATCAATAAAAGGAGTATTTTCACTATTCACTCAAAAATCAATACAAAAAATTCATCCTAATATAATTTTGATATTCTGATTTCAAAAAAGATATTATTTTTAAAAAAATATTTTATATATCTTATAACAAATAATTATAAAAATTTCTCAATAAAATAAATAAAAATAAAATTTGAATACAATATATTTATGAAGGATAAAAACACTTTACTAAAATCTAAATACTTATTTCATAAGAATTAATCATCGAATATGTATTGATTAGGTAATTTATATATATTTAATTATTTGGTTATTACTATTCATAATAGACAAATAAACATGAATTTTACAACAATCATTATTAAATAATAATATTTTGGGCTTCTTTTAGGCTCGGTGTGACATGTTGTATATGCTATTGGACATAATGTTGTTTTAAAATTTGAGGGTATTACATTATAACCCATTAAATAAATTGTGTCCCCACAATTTTAACTTTTTATTTGTAATCAAGGTCTTGATATTTGAAAATACCATTGTGGAAAACCCACACTGGGAAAAGGATTAAAAAACTTCTACTTTATAAGTGATAAAAGGGATGTATGAAGGTTATCTTGTGTAAAACATACTGTGTTTCCAAGTAGGAGAACATAATTTTATCCTTTTTTTGTGATTTAATCTATTTTTAATTTATATCCTACACTAAGAAATGAATATTCAAGATGATTTTTCATGCTTGAAGAACTTATTAATGAATAAAAAGACCCATAAGTCATTACTTTAACCTATAAATGTTTACCAAACCCAAAATGATTATCATGAAATATCCCATATGATAAATCATACAATAAAAAATAATATCAAAAGTTAAACTTAATCCATTTCATTAGTATTAAATCATAAGTCTCCTTCAAAATATATTAGAAAAAATTAAAAAAAATACATAACTTTAGTAATAAGGTAACCCAATTTCCAATATAAACTTATCATTAATCCCCCATATGGTATCTCTTAATGTCACATGTAAATACCTTGATCACAAATTTTAGTAAAAAATAGTATAACTTTAATTACCATGAAAACATGAGTTCTTATAAAAATAAAATCCCGGTTTGTCTAATATATTTCGTAAATCCCAACATGTAGTAAACTCCATCAAAGGTAACATAAACCATCAAATCATTAACCAATTTTATGTTCACCAATATTGTCCCATAAAAATATATTTATCATTATTATCTAAACATTCAGAACATATTGTTGGTTATATTCCCTCAATTATTATTTTCTAAGAAGATCTATTTCCATTAAATCACCTTTCCTTATTATTGATACCATTCAACATATGCTCTCAAATCCTTACAGAAATATTTCTAAAGTACAATATTTATACATTTCATAATTATTATAATTTAGAATGTAATTGATAAAATACTCCTATAATATAATTCTTTAATCCAAACATAATCACATTTATCATTTCACTTAATTCTGAAACCATTAACTACGATTCACTATCTTATTCTTTAATACCACCTTCCTTTCATATGTCATTTGTAGTATCTTCACAATCAATAATATAACCATTAATCAAACAACATTTTTGATTCTATTCACAATATTTTTACCTAGGAAATCAATTTAAATAATTTCCATATTTTTCACATTTAAAACATTCAACCATCTATAATACCTTAGGGATACCATTATTTTTATCCATTATGTTAACCAAAATTTCCATTTTTACTCAAAAATTTCTTGCTTTATGTCATTCGTTCCCACAAATAACATATTTTCCTATTCCTTTAAGACACTCCCACAAGTGTCTATTTCCAAATTTTTGACATGAAGGAAATCATTCCTTCTTTCTTCTATGGTCTCCACTATTCAAGATCTTCGTGGACTCCATCCTTATATTCTTTGTTGTGTCCAAGAGTTGGTTAAGATACAAGTTCTTAAAAATATATCATGATAACTAATTAGGAATAATAAAAATATCTATAACTCCAATCATCATCCAATTTCTCCACTCATAATCATCACATTATCCATCAAATTTTGTGTTATGATGATTCCTCTTAGTTCCCGATATTAAGTAAAACTAAAAGGCATATTATGAGAAACAATAATCATAGTGGAAAGCCACATAATAATTACCATGTTTATTTTTAAGATAGTATCATATACATAGAGTTATACTAAAATTAAATCATAGGGTTATGATCCCTAATCTATGTTTTCATAAATATAGTTTAAAATATTTATACAAAACATCCTTTTATACCAGATATAATGAACTTGACCCCTATATCTCAATGTTGGAGGTTACTTCGGGACATTGCAACTGGATACAAGGAATCACCAACCCAAGGACCAAAGAGAATATTATTCTTGGTAAACTAGACATATAATTAAATTTCACATTATAAATGAAATGATAAATACTATATAGTATTCTCTTTTAGTATAGATTTATTCCCTTTAGAATATCCCTATTTATCAATCTTAGTGCATTTCCTAGCATCAAGGGGAATGGAAACCTAAGAAAGGATTGATATCTAATTCTTAGTAAGCTCATACATAAAATAAAATAAAACATAAATAAATTAGTCATAATAAATATGAAATGGTAAATAACTTAAAACACATGCCATTTAATCAATAAATTTAATATGAACAATAATATGAAATGAATAAATCATGATCAAATAATTCCATATAAATAACCTCATGATCTTAAAAATTTTCCGTGGATATTTTAACTAATAAAATAGTTATATGTACATAAATAAATTAATTCATAATTATGGATTGCATATTGTTGGACATCAAAAGCATACCATCAAGTCCTCGTGCTAGGACATCTTATATAAATGGGTAAGGCATCAGCCAATACCCAAGTAGATTGTCTTATGAGACCAGCCGATGCATCGAGCGGATATAGAGGGCCTTGAATGTAACTTAATAATTGAAATGCATTCCTAATATGAAAGGGGTGAAACATAATCAAAATTAACATTCTTATTGAAACTATCATAGAAAATTTCAATAATTTCCCCAATAAATAATGATAATTATATACTATCTAGAGTAATATGAAGAATGGTATCAAAATAGAACATGCCTATTCAAATAAACCGTCCAAATAAATAAGTAAGATGGTATAATTAGTTCATATTATCATAATAATATTAAACAATGTATTTCCAAATAGGTGAAAATACTTTAAAGAGATTATAGTAATATTTCATGAGTAAAATACCCTTTTTTACTTTGAAAATAAAATTTAAAATAAAAAACTACACATGTAATAAAGAAATTATTTTCTTTGAAAATAAACTTGAAAATTTTTAAAGGAATCTTAAAATAGTTTTGGAATCATGATGGAATGAAATTACATTCAAGCCATATCAGTTAACAAAATTCATTTCTCACTTTTTTTTCTAAAAAATCAAAAGTAACTTGTTTAGAAAACTACATGAATATTTATTTAATTTTTTTAAAAAAGTAAAATATGGGTAAAAATAACTTTAAAAAATAATTGGAGAATATAAAAAAATTGAGTTTTTTAGAAAACTTAGAAGAGAAACATTACTCAGCGGAGACTTAAATGTAAATGATCCGAGATAATGATGATTTTGTGAAATAAATCCTTAATACTTGGGTTTCTTTGAAATCACAGTTCCTATAAAAGAAATAAAATGAAATGAAAATTAACAATATATTTAAAAAATATATTCCTAATATAATATATCAAAGTATAATTATATACAACATACGGAATAAATAAGTGGTGAATATGATGTCTCATGGAAGTAAAAGTGAGAGTAGAAACCCTTACCTCAGGTTTAACTTCCTTTATATGTGTTCAAACCTCCTATGTTGTAAATATATATTTATAATATATCTATTAAAGAACATAACCATATATATATATCAAGCCATATATTATTTACTTCTAATATCACGCCAACCATTTATTGTCAATTCATTGTTAAAATCATAGTTTTAGGTTGTAATTACTTTATTTTTCAGGTGTGATTTGGTTCTATAGTTTCTGTACATATAATTTGATCAAGGTCACATAATATCCAGAATATTAGTCTTGGTTTAAATATCATATATATTCAATATATATATAAATAAAATAATTAATAAAATATATTGATAGAAAAATGAATTACATCGTTCATGGAGATAGTAGACCGTATGTACGCATTAACGATGTTTTTAATTTTTGATGGATGAAATGAAAGAAAGTTAAAGAATAATTAAAATTTATAGAATTATTTTTATTTAATATATATAATATTTATTCATTAGTTCCATATTTATAACCATCTATGTAAAGTAGTGATGAAAAAATAATTACACAGCTACTTGGAGATGGTAAGCTGTACGTACGTATGCTTGATGTTTTCAATTTTTATACGATGGAAATGAGATGGAATGTCATTTTAAAATAATCATAATAACATTTAATTATATTTATGAAACTTATTTTATTATTTTAGTTATGTTACACAAATTAATAGAAAGTATAATAAGAAATACACCTGAAAGATTTGGTAAAGATGATTACACCTTTTTTAGTATACTCCCATTATATCTCTTCTTAAGGGACATATGATTGCCAATTTGGAAGGTAAAGAACCTCATAAACTTGGAAAAAGACATTGATAAGAGTAATTATAATGGTTGGGTTAAGATAGATGTCTCAAAGTAGTGTAAATAATAGAATTAAGGGTTTCCCAATTATACTTGAGGGGAGGCGTATTCTTGGACTTTCCCTAAACAATCAAATTAATATAAAATAATTTTCAATTAAAAATGACTCAAATGTGTGTTATTTTAATTATAATGTGATTACGGTTTCAAATAAACTCATAAAATAAAATATAAGAAAGTTTTGACATTATTTATATCCTTATATTTTGCTGTTAACATCTATTTAACCCCTTTAACTCTTAGCATAACAATATGGATTTTTACCCTTTGAGGTTAATATATTTATTATAAAAAGGAAAAAGACACATAAATGGAACATTTTTGATATTTAAAACCGTTTGATAATTACTTGGACAATTTTTATATTTTTAAGAATTTTATATCATTTAATAAAATATTATTTATTATAAAATATCAATAATGCCAATTTTTAGAATAATTCATTACTTTGACTTTAATAATATTAAGAAAAATATTATAATTCGAATAAATATTTAATTATATCTCTAACATGTCATGGTAATATATATATCATTTAATAAATTATTTATCTCAAATTATATTTATTATTATATTATTAATATTATTTATTTATTTTTTCTATTAATTAAATAATTACTATATCTACATTGTGTAAGAATTTAAGATAATTATTTCATTAATAGGAATTAAAAATAAATTAAAAGTATGAATATAAATATTTTATATGAAAAAATACTATTTATAGTTGAATATACCTTCTGGATAACACCATATTAAAAATATTACATTTATTTAAAATAAAAGTGTGACATGTTTGACATTTCTTTAAATAAAATACCATAAAGGTTATAATCTCATACATGTGTCCCCTAAAAGTCATAAATTAAAATTTTGGATAATTATGGTATATATATTCTCATAAAATAATATTTAAGTAATTTTTTGAGTCATTTAATTATTCTTATAATTTTATTTTTAACCCAAATTGCTCGATTTACCCTTTACTATTGTAATAGAAATTAGTAAGGTTATAATTCATATTATCCAAAAATAAAAGGGAAATATTTATCTAATTTTAAAATAATTATTATAAATATATAATCTATTTTTCAAAATTAAAAACATATAATTTTAATAATTTAAATTTAAATTAAAATACAAAACACATTGAAAATCAGTTTTTGAGATAAATGCCTTTTTTGTACAAAAATGTTTTTATAATAAATTAAATCATAAAATTGATTCCAATGAACATAATTATATTATGATATTAAATATATAATTTTACATTTAAATCATTTTAAAACAAAATTTGACTTTATAAATGTTTAAAAAAAATACAATTTTTAATAAAAAACAATATTTTCACTATTCACTGGAAAATCAATACCAAAAATCCACCCTAATATAATTTTGATATTATGATTTAAAAAATTATTCTATTTTTATAAAATATATATTTTTTAATTTTCCAAATATTAATTATAATATTTTATTACCAAAATAAAAAAAATAATTTTTGAAGAAAACATATTTCTGAACCATAAAAAAATTACTAAAACATGAGTACATATATCATAAGAATCAATCAATGAATTTTTATTTATTAGATAATATATATATATATATATATATTTCATAATTTGTTTAATACTCTTCATACTCTCCAATTTAATGGCTTTGTTATGATAGTCTTATTTAAATAATAATATTTTGGCATTTTTTAGGCTCAGTGTTTCCTTTTGAATACACAATAGAACATAATATTCTTTTAAAATATAAAGTTGTTAAAATTTACAAATTTTTATGTGTATTTAATTTTTTTCGCATAATCTCTTCATTTATTTATTCCTATCTTAAATGTTAGGATATTTTTAAGGTATCTTTGTCTCAATTTCAATTCCTTGAGGCATGTTTCATGTTTTTCACCATGATTTCTTCTATACAGCGCACTTACTACTCCTTGAATTTAATTTGATATATTATTTCATGGAGAACTATAGTTTTATATAATGATATTAATTTCTTTAATTTAATGGCTTTTGATTTAATCAATACCAAATTTTAAGTGTTTATCATTTGATTTTTTTTCTTTGAGATATATTTTGATAGATGAACATATATTCATTTATATGGGGTACATGCTACCTCTTTGAAATATAATATCATGAATATATTTATACTCATGTTATTTTAAGTTTCTTAAATATTTATTTCTTTAAAAATGGTTTTTGATTTTAAAATATGTATGAGTTTTTTATTTAAAAACTTGTTTTAAATGTTTGAAATAATTCATATTTTAATTAAGTGTTCTTGAAATTGTTTTGAGAATGTTTTTTTACATAATTCAATGTTTAATAAATACCTATTCTACTACCCTTATGATTCATTAAAAATTATTAAAAGGAATCTTTTCAAATGTTTTCTGTATGACTCCCTTTTAACTCTCTTTATAAAATTTTAAAAAGAATATAATTTTTAACATATATAAAATGAAAATATTTTCCCACGATCATGTCCTTTTTTAATTATTTATATTTATCTAAAAATGTACATGCATTTTGAAAAGAAATTATATTCCTATTTTATGGGATTTTTTACTTTTTAAATTTCACAAAAAGAAAAGGGTATTTTCCCTTGTTTTTTCGAAACATATTTCCAATGCTTTCACAAAAGTGTTTTTCATCTATGTTGACATCCTTTAAATGATTATTTTTATTTATTGTGGATATTTTCTAATGATTTAGTACGTATTTTTTTTATAAATGGATTATTATGATCATTTAGGGAAATTAAAATCATGATTTAATCAATCCTGACTAGAATGATGTTTTTTTAGGAATTTTATATTGAAATAAAATCCCTACGAGTTTTTTTATTTTATGGTTCTTGGACAATATATATGATGATGAATGATACCAATGTATAGTTATCCAATTAATCAAATAATTATTAATGTGATTAAATTATTATAAGTTATTCTATTATTGGTTAAACACAAGTAAACATGAAATATGGATATAATGTACCAAGATATGTATATGTTTTTTATTTTCTTTATATAAGTTTTAATGGTTCCCTTGAATAGAGTTTGATTCCACATGGCTCCTGATTGTTGACTCCTATGGATTTTGTCTTATGTTATGCCAAATCATTATTCCATGACTCATGATTTATGGATTATGTTTTTTTGGGTACGAATCTATAATTCTATGCACTTTTCTCAACCTCTCATACCCTCATTCTCATCTTATGGTCAATTATGGTATTTGATTGTTAACACCTATATTGAACCTTAACGAGTGTTTGAGCTCACCCTTATTATTTTTATATTTCCTCAGGTTATGAAGAAGAGTAGTACAAATGTTATATCTATAAGAGTATCATGTATGGATAATTTTTTGATATATGTTGAATTATTTTTATGGAATAAGAAAACCTGGGTATAATTGAAAAAATGACCATTAAGTGAGAAAGACATGGGTTTTTTTATGTAATGGTTTTCCCAATTCTCTAAAACTTGAAACCTAAAAGGTCTTGGGTAATTAAGGGATTCATTTTTTTAATTATAAATCTATTATGGAATTTTAAATTTGGGTTACATTAGTTAGTCTCAAATCCAATATGTAAAGAATACATTTTCAGAATCAAATCTCGATCTATGGGTTTAGGTAATTATTAAGGTGGTAGGAGATGGAGTATTGATGATTCAAATCCTTCAAGTCCTAAAATACATGGTCCTTTAAGGTTAAAAAAACCATGGTATTTAAGCTAAAAAATATAAATTGCCTTCAAGTAAGAAAAAAGTTATGCCTTCAAGTGAGAGCATCCATGAATCTATAAAAATGGGCATTCGAGCTATGCAATGTGTTGGGATGAATGAGGTGCTGATAAACACCTAGTAAGGGGGGATCTGAACTGGTTTTTTACACAGGTGACTAAGTTATTATTGATTTGTAACCTCTCTTAATAATATATATTTTAATATAATTTAATATAATTTTATATTTTAAAACTTTAAATTATTTATGTTTTATATAATTATAAATATAATTTTATAAGTATAATAATATTTTGTGATATAAATTTATATGAAGATACCCCCATCAGGTTGTATAGGGAAATAGATAATTATAGGTTTGATAATTATTCCATATATTTTGTTGATTTGGATTTGTAAACCACACTAGTAGAGGAAGTAGTCATGGAAAATGAGGATCAAAACATTAATCTTTTGATATACTATGAGAAGAAAACCTAAATTTTTAGGGAATGTGGAATTATTAGGCATATTAATCATAAGTAAAGAAGAGCTATAATGTGTAAAGTTTATAACCTAATGGTGAATGGCATGTCAATGTATAGGAATAATACATTGAATTTGAAACAAAAAGTTCTTTACCTCTCTAAATCGAGGGTAGTATGTATTGAGGAACTAAAGGATAACTTGGTGGATGTTTTAGATTTTCCAGTTGAGTGAAATTAGGTAAATTTATTATCCAAATGGAAGTAACCTCTTGAGAATAGGGATGATATTAGGATGGATAACCAAGAGAATAGGTTGTAACATAATATCACTAGTAGGATATCAAAGGAAACTGTAGCCATATCTAATAGTAATTTATGTAATGGAGAGATAGTTTCTAAAGGTGAGGGGAGAATTATCACTAAAATATTTTCTCTTGAAATATATAATAATCCTAGAAACACTGGTTCTATTTATAGATTTAATGTTTTGGTGACTTATGTATACATTGGATAGAGGATGAGGACCCTAGTCCCCATTACATCATACACTATAGTTACCTCTGGAAGGCCTGCTGACTCTTCCATGACTGTCTCCCCTTAGAAAGATACTTGAAGGAATCCCTCTAACACCACTATGATGTAACTAAGAAATTATAGGAATATTTCTATAAAATTTAGTTTAAAAATATAGTTATAATAAGTTGAGGAATTTTATAAAGCTAAGAAAAATATAGGGAAGTCTATTATCTTGAGTTCACAGAAAAAGGGGAAAGGGAAATGTAAAAATCCATCCTTAAAGGTTAAGTAGAAAAATTTTCCCCTAAAAATGGGAAGATATAGTGAACAATATTTTTCTTATATGAATATTACATTATTTCAAATATAAATACCATAATATTAATGAATTCCAGAATTTAAAGGTTCAGTATATTGGGAAAATTAGGCTCATACATCACATGTAAATTAAAAAAACATAAATATTATTAAAATACTTCATCATTGTCCTCCTAAAATATATCATGTTATCCTTATTAAATTTATTCAATTAAAGATATACATCAAGAAATGGGTGATGTAAAATCCTATTAAAGGGAGGAATAACATGGATTGAATAGAAGACATAAATCAATATTCTGTGGGTGAGAATAATAATAATAGTGATCCTATCATAAGTATATGATCATTATCATTAGCATGAGGGACTAATTTGAAAAATACATGGAATTTTTCATATCAATAATAATGAAACATAATAACATAGTGTTCAAATACCACACATTAGTTGTGAAAAATGTTAGCATTATGTTCATGTATAATATATATACGTAAATCATAACATTTTAATTATGAAGAAAATATAGTATCATGTTCATTTATAATACATATAATATCATGTCATATATCACAATAAAAAATTCATTTGGGGGATATATAATCCCAATCCCTCCCTTGACATCATAAAATACTCATAATTATTCATGCCACATAGAGAGGGAATATATTTCAATAATTGGCATGAAATAACCCACTAGAAAGAAAATAAGTTTCATAAGGGTTTTGTGAATCACACAATAGTGAATAACCACTGAGTTTCCCATAATAATAATGTAAAAACATAGTTTTCAACATCAAATGTTTTTATAAAATATCATTGCTTAGGGTTATAAAAAGAAACATTTTAAAAGGAATCAATGAGATGTTTTAGAAAATATGAACCTTTTGAAAATAATTATAGGTAACTTCGATATCATCTATTTAAAGTAACAAAATTCATATATTCAGGTAATAAAAATATAATTAAGAGTGAAATGAATTATTTAAATTAATTAAGAATATTCTATAATGAAATTAAAGATAAATAAATGATAACCTAAAATGAAGGAGTTGGATTCAAGATTCCCCTTACCATATATCCTGATTTATTTCATCACCTTTTATACTCTATGTATTATAAATTTATTTTTATTATAAAATGAAACTTGAAGTAAATTATGTTAATTTTTCTCACTCTTTATTAATTACAATCCTTGTATTTCATTTCTTATTTTTTTATTAAATGTGAAATATTTTGATATTATAATTTATTTAAAATATTCTATCATGCTTTGATTTCATGATTCTATTTAATTTTTATTTATAATTTAATAAGGTTAACTATAGAAGATTATAAATATATATATTAATATATTCATATACTATAAATAATTTATTATAACTTTATACAAAGGGGGTGGTAATTAGATAGTTGATAATGTCCTTATGGGCGGTTAATTAGCCGTTAACGAGGTGTTGTCAAAAGAGGAGGAGAGAGATATATGATTATATTAAAAATAAAATTTTTATAGAAGATTAACAGTATGAATATCATGGTAATATAATATTTAATTATTTTAAGAAGTTTTTTATTATAAATTAAAATAATAATATGGAACTATAAAATAAAAATGAAATAAAAAGTAGAAAGTTTCTTACACCTTTTTTAAAGTTGTTATTTCTCTATGAACCTAACATTTGTGAAATATTGAATTTTTATGGCACCATAATTCCCCTAAGTATTAAAAGGATCTTAATAGTGTGAATTTTGGTAGAGATTGTTTATTTTATAATTTTAATGGAACCGGGTTTCCAAGGGGAGGTAGAGGGTGTATTTATACAAGAGGAGAGTGGTATTTTTGGGACAAAATTTTGAATAAAATATAATTTCCCCTGAAAACCTTATAATACTGATATTTGTTACATTATGATTTATATTTTATTAAGAATAAATATTTTTAATACTTTAAAACCTTTTATAAACTAAATTAATTAGTTTATTAATAAGGAAATTGGAAAATGAAAAATTGTTTTTTAAATGGTATATTTTTTACTTTATACTTTGAAAAATACTTTTTAGCTTTAATTTTTTTAATTTAATGAATTATTTAACTTATTAATTTTTTTTGTCTATAATAAAATTATAAAAATGATTAGGTTATTATTACATATTTAATGATGTAATTTAAAACATACCAGTTACGTAAAAACTGTATTTATACTATTCACCTAAAAATCAATTTTTTTTGAAAAATTACCAAAAAATAAACCTTAGATAATTTAAACCTGATAATTATAAAAAATATATTCATTTTATCAAAATAAGTTTCTAACATAGGTAATTTTAATTATATATATAAAAATTATAATTTTTCTGAACCTTATTAAAATATAGTTAATTAGAAAAAAGTGCTTATAAATTCTTTAATTTTTTAATATTGATATTTATTTTATGTCATTAAAATGTTTATATTTTCTTAAATTATCCATTATAAATATTATTTATATGTTATTTTTCTATTTTAAGTTTAGGGTAGTATTCTTAACTATTAGGTTACTATTCTGATGATCATATTGCTATTCCAATGATCATATTACCATCACAACAATTTATTACCTCCTATAAATACCTCTTATTTCCTTAATTAATAATTCACTTCAATTCTAATCAAGTTTCTACATTTTTGTATTTCTAAAATTTCTATTGTATTACTAATGTCATCTAACTTTTTTAAAGTTCTATTCATGAATATGATAATTCAAGGAGATCGATGGTATCCACATTTTCAAGTTTAACTTGTTTTATTTTTTGTGTTTATTGTACCGTTATATCATTTTCCATTTTAATAGATATATTTATTCTTTAAATTTAATGTTATTGATTAAAGAATTATTTTTTTTGGTTCTTATTACATTTTGTATGTGTTTATACCATACTATATACCAAATTATGAAAAACATTATTTATTCAGAAGGGAAATTAAATATATATATAAAAGTTTAGATTGTTAAATTCTTCCCCATTTTAGTAATTTTATCTTAAATATTTAAACACATATCCTTCGTTTAGAATAGACGAGGGATCTTATATTTCATTTCCTTCTCAGGTTCCAATGTTTCTTCTTAATACTTTTTATTTTCTTGTAGAACTTTAACGATGTGAGTTTTCATGTTACACAAAACATAATATCTATGGTCTAAGATCTTTAATGATTTATCGTCATTGGAGAGGTAATATTAAAATTATAACACCTCTATATTTAGTATATGTGATGGATTAGAAATGTACTTTTTCAAGAGTGATGTGTGAAACACATCGTGAACTTAATCCGTTTTTGGTGGAAGTGCTAGCCAATATACCATAAATCGTAAGTGATTAAGGATCTCAAAGTGTCCATTATACCAAGGGATCATATTTCCATTCTTTACAAACCAAATTAATATATTCCCTGGTTATATTCAAAGGAACACTATTTATCCGACTTAAAATTCCATTCCCCTTTGATGATAATTAACATAACTCTTATTTCAACTCTAATCAGCTTTAATATGTTGTCGATTGGATTAATCCTTATCTATCATTTCTTCCATAATATTAGGTCACAATATTTTTAATTCACCAATGAAATCCCAAAATATAGGAGCTGTACATCACATCCCATCTAAATATTAATATGGGTCCATTTGAATACTCAAGTAGAAGGTGTTATTGTATGAGAAATCAACTAATGGGATATTTTGATCGCATCCTATAAATTACATTGAGTAAGATATGAACATTTCCTCATGTGTTTAAATGGTTTTTTCATATTGGCCAGCAGTTTGGGGGTGATATTCCATATTGGAGTTCAATTCAATATTTAGAGAATATTTAATAATTCTATAGAATTTTGTTGTAAAGCTTGGTGTATGATTAGATATGATTGAAAGTGGTTCCCCATTAAGTCTCACCACCTCCTTTATGTATATATTTTTAGGTTTACCAAGAGAGAAATATTCTTTAATATAAATAAAGTGGTAAGTCTCGGCATGTCAATCCACTATAACTCATGTTGCATTACTTACTTTGGATGTCTTAATGAGACAAATGAAAAATTCCATGAAGATGATCTCCCATTTTCCTGTGGGTGTGGGTAATGGTTAAAATATCCCCTTATAATTCTATCACTCTGATTTAACTTTTTGACATACAAATAACTTTTATGTGGAATTATAAATATTCTTCTTCTTGTTATCCCTCTAGAAGTGCTCTTGAAGATCACGATAAATATTTTTACTTCCAATATGTATGGTGAATTATGAACTATGGTAATTATAAAATAACACTTTATTATCTTAGGTGAAGATAACACATAAATTTTAGTTCCAAACCAAAAGAAATAATATTTTTCAATGTTTAACTTTTGAAAATTCCCTTCTTTTTTTCGTCATCATCTATATTTAATGCTCCAAATCACCCCTTTCCACATCCTTGATATTCTCTTAGAAATATGGTTGGGAAATAATTTAACCATTGTAGAATGTCTTGCCTTCTATTATTATTTCCATATCCATAATTTGAATTTTAATGAAGATATAGTCTTTCTCAATCCATAGCTTGGATAGAGTATTGGGTTAATTTGTTTATAAGAGCATAAAATTCCTTATTCAATTTTCTAGGATGGTGGGGAATTCATTAACCATTGTCCTTGATCATATCTAACCATTTTATTTGACTCATTTTTATCTCTTTATGTGTGAATAAATATATTAAACTCTTGTGATCTGTATATATGTCATTATTATCACCTTAGAGGTAGTGTTTTCAAATATTCAATTAAAATATTACTAAAACCAACTCCATGTCATGTGTTTGGTAGCTATAGTAATGGATATTTAACTTTCATGAGGTGCAGGATATCACTTTATCATTATACATTTGTTCACAAACCAATCATTTATTTAAATCCTCATTTTATATCACAACAACTTCTCTACTTAAGCATACTATGAGTACAAGTGAAGTGATTAGAGTCTTATTGAGCTCTATAAAGATTTTGTATCATTCTAATATTGATACATACTTCATCCATTTCCTTATTAAATTAGTTAGTGGTATAGAAAATCATGATAATTTTTTCAAAAACCTTTGGTAGTACCCTGATAATCCAAGAAAACTATTGTTCTCTATGATAATTGAGGGTCTAGAAAATTCCTTAATTTCTTTTATATTTTAGGGTTATATATAAATTCCCCCACTATTTATCACAATACACAAGAATGTGACTTTCTAAATCCAAAATAACGCTTTATTAACTTAACAAATATCCTATCTATTCTTAGAGTCCATAGGGAAATAATTATATACTTTTCATGTTCCTCCTTTCTCTAAGAATAGATGAGAATGTATTAAATTAATAATAACATGTGTTTGTAAAGGTAGTCCCTAAAGGATCTATTCATCAAGTCCTTGATGTTTTAAATGGAATTAGTTGTCTGAAGGGAATCACTATGAACTCATAGTGTCCATATCTTGTATGTAAAGTTCTATTTTGAATATATTCCCTCTTTACCTTTATCTATTGATATCCATAATTAAGATACACATTTGAGAAGTATAGAGCTCCTAAAATTTGATTGAATAAGCAATAAGACCTTGTCAGGGTGTACTTATTCTTCATGATGATCTTGTTGAGAACCTGATAATCATTGAAAAAATACAATGATCCATATTTATTATTAATAAAGAGATCTAGCAAACCCAAATGTGAATCACTAGGGTGTGTGGAATCATTTAAAAAGTGATATTGTATCCACTTATTTAACTCCTCTGGTTCTATTGGGGTTATCCTATAGGGGAATTTTGAGATATGAGAGTTATATTAAAAAACCTACCTTAGGATCTCGGGTAAGTACAAGAAACTCTTATGAGAATGAATATATATATTCTCTCACAATATGAATTTCTTTCAGGTTGATAATTTACTTTTTCTCAAACATTTGGACCAAATATAATTCTTCACTAGGCATTAACATCTGCACTATTGATGGATTTTCTAAAGGAGACTCATCACCATTCTTGTATTTATACAAGAGAATAGGATGGTCTGAGATATAGAAAGATATTTCCATTTCACAAAAGTTGATGTGTCACACTTGAATTTTTATTTTAATCCCATGTTCCAGATTATATCTTGGTATTTTGTTTGTCCTTTGAGTTTTGAGTGTTCCAGATTTAAATTTTTAGTTTTGTACTATTTTTCTTCAGTTGCTTGGTTTAGTTGTATAGTTAGGGGAAATCATGCACCATCCTCTAATAAATCATGTGATATTTGGGGTATCTTTGGATAAGGGTGCATGAACTTATAATAATTTGGAAAACCATACATAAGGACTGTACATGGTTCTAACATTTTGTACAAAACCATGTCGTATGGTTGGGACATAGTTTACCAAACCGTGTGGCCTAACTGTGTATAGTGAAAAGGTCATTACAATTATGAAATTCCTCTTCTACCCTCTTCAGTATTTAACCCAAAAACTCCACAATTTTCCTTCTCCTAGTTTTTATGACCCAAAGTGGGATCCTCCCTCCATCTACAAGATTTTCCACCTCTACAATGGCATGAATCCAGGGTTTCTTCAAGGTTTTGGGGAGATTATTCAAGGTATTATCCTCCTCTATTATTCCTATTAATTCTTATTACATTTTCTATATAATTCCTCTTCTCACTTGGTAATTTATATCTAGGGTTCCCATTTGTTTTTTTTAATTTAGGGATTTTTTGGGTTTAAGATTCATGTAGGTTGTTCTTGCTTGTTGGAACCCTCGTGGATTGGTTTCGGGTTGGAATTGTTGAAGCGCAAGTGATTTGAAGTAGGTTTCCTTTTTTATTTATCCTTTAAATTTAAGATTCATTAATTTATTATGTTTCAAACCTTAATTGGATATTAAATAAAGATGTATAATTTTTATAATAATTTTTTAATGTGAAATGAGTTGGTTTTAATAATTGTTTGGAAGTACATGGGATTGTTTTGTTAAGGGTTTCACACCAAGTGTTTCATAAAATTTATGGTTGGATTTTGTAAGTTATTTTTAAAATTTGAATAATGGTTTTGGATTATTAAGGGAACTTGAATTTTAAAAATATGGTTTTGATTTCTTAAAATGGGTTTTTTATAAATGGTTTGTGGTTTGAAAGCAGAGTACCTTCAATGGTTTGGAAAATGATTCGGCATGTGATGTTGGTGTGTGGCCCATTTGGAATCTTGTTCAAAGTGTATTTGGTTTGAAAATGTGGTGTGAGTGTTTAAATGGAATTTTATAAATGGATTTGGAAATTCAAATGATGTATTTTGAAATTTTGGGAAAGGGTGATTTGGTTCTTTGAAAAATGGTGGTTTCTTGAAGGGTTCTTGATGCCCGTTTGGACATTTTTTTAATTGAGTTATCTTGAAAACCCTCCTTGGATAATTTTTTTCCTTAGTTATGTTTATTGTTATGGGTGGCCCTGACTGAGAGGATCGCTTATGATCATATGGTCTAATTGAATGATATTGTTCTTTGGGTTGACTCGGGTGTGGCTTATTGAGTGAGTCTCTTATGTATGATATGCGTTCATGTGATTGAAATCTTGTTTGTAATTGTTGTCCCACCCCCAATATAGTCTTGACATGTGAACCACGAGTAGATATTGGATTTTTGGAGAAAATTTATTACACTAGAGTATGATTTCACTATGGCTAGTGGACTATAATAGGTTTTTTTGTTTATATGGAATAATTCCACCCAGTCAGACTAGGTAAGGTGTGAATGAGTGTGTGGGAAAGAATTGATGTCATATGATGAGACATTATTTCATGATGATTCAAGATGTATCGTATATTCTATATTATTCCCCTAACCTCTAAGGTTTTCCCATGTTATTCAACACTTATTTTTCTATAGTATATGATTGAGATGCTTATTGGTTGGTTACTATTATTTGATATTTTTCCATTGCCCTTATTATGCGAGCATTATTTTTGATTTATTTTATGGTGGACTCCTTGTATAAAAGTTATTTTTTTAAAGGCTTATAAAAAATATTTTGGAAATGTTTTATACTCCCTTTTCCCTATTTTTAAATGAAAACATCATCTAGTTCCTCAAAAATTTTAATTTCTGCTTCTTGGAAAAGAATCTAGTTTTGAATGGAAAAAGGAAATAGACCATGTTTTGTTTTAATGAGAAAGTGTGTGTAAATAATAGTTTTATATATTGTATTTCAAACCTAAAATTATTGTTTCTATTATTTAAATGAATTGAATCGGGAATAGATTTGTTTAGGCACACCTACTCAGTTTTAATACTTATGACTATATTTATTTCTTATTTTTTTATTTTAGTGCAGGTTTCTACTTGGTTTCGATCACCGTGGGTGATGATTGGTTTTGGTATTGGTGAGTGACCCTTACGGTCACATGGAGAAGTTGTGGTCCTTAGGTTCAATTGGTTTTTTTATTTAGTTTTTTGTAATTTAAGTTTTCGTATAAGTGAGGTTTAATTTAGAAATATTGTATTTATTTTGGATGATCTCTTCATTTTCTCTTGTTTAGTATATTTTATATTAGGATAAATCATTCCCTTGGTTCTCTATTGATGTCCTGACACAATTTTCCAGCCTATGATGATAAGTAATTCCTCTCGGGCCTTATCTCATATTGGATTAGGTGACCGATATAGGGTCGACCGGGGATGGTTCATGAAAAATGGTATCATAGGAAGCCAATTATTTAGAAATACTTTCTTTCAGAGTGCCCTTTATTATTTGGGATGTCAAGGTAGATGGAGTAGGACTTTCACAACTTAGGGTGTAGGTCGGGGGGAATGTATGGACAACACTTTCTAGACCTAACATTGAGTTTCCTTGGGAATTAATGTTTAGTTTTATTTGATTGGTTCTTATGGGATGTTTTTTTACCCGAATTGGAATGGTAATGTGCATGTGTGGGGGTATAAGGAATACCATTGGTTATTTTTTAACCTATTAGGTTTTTATTACCTTTCAAAAAGTGTTTTAGGTGAAAAAGAAATTGTGATATTTTGGTAATCAGTGGTTTTGTAGCTTGTTTTATTATGTTTTGGGAATTTTGTTTAAGTGGTACTTCACGTTTTAATTCTTGTTAGGGAATTGGTTTTGATGTAATGTTTAGTGGGTTTTTCCAAAAATATTTTATAAAGATTTAGAGTTGGTTTAATTTTTGTGTGTTTGGAATTTGTTTGTGGTTATTTTTGGTAGATTAATCAATTTTGATTGAGTTATTTTTTTATTGTTTCTTAGTGTATTACACCACTGTGGATTCATTTGATATTTGAAGTGTGGCCATGGGTGGTTCACCATTGGTAGAACCTCTAATTGATCAACATAAGTACTTACTTATTGAGTTTAAAAAGTTGAATCATCCTCTATTTTAATCTTAATAGGATCATATCGAAGTGGAAGAGTGTATGTGGAGAATTGAAAGGATTTTAAATTTTCTTTAGTTTCTTAGGTCATTAAAGGTTAAGTTCACCACCTTAATTTTTAAAGAACCAAACTAGAAGTGGTGGAAGTTGGTTTCTCGAACCAATCCTTGGGAAGAACTTATCTGGGATTTCACCGAGGCTTTGTTCATCCAACAAAATTTCTATAAGGTAGTGAATGTGAGTAAGGGGATGAAAATTTTCTGTCTATAACAAGGTGATTGATCCTTGTTAAAGTTATTTGTTCATTTTATCGATATAGTTCCTTAACTTTTGAAGTGGGGTGCATACGAATCTATAAAAGCTCAATGTTTTGAGAGTAGGATTTGTACTGACCTTCAGTTGAAGGTATTAGAGTTCAAGTATAACCACTTTTTTCTGACTTGGCGAGGCATGATGTTCATGTTGAAGCTGTGTTAGTAGGATTTTGTTAAGTCATAAACCTTCCTCTAGTCTATGGAAGTTATGATGGTACTTCTATAAAGGAGATCGAAAATCAGCCTAAAGTAGGTGGTGTTTTTTTTAGGAATTAAAAGGCTTCAAAATATTTCTGTTTCTTCTTCTAAGAATAGGATCATGGTGTGTCACCAGTTGCGAAAGAAAGATCATAATAATACATTGTGTCCGAGTGATAAAAATACCTATTGTGCCGGAGGATGGCTAGGTCACTTGTAACAATTTTGTTAATGTGTTTTTAGGAAGCATCATGGAACCTGGTCGACCCCTTAGAAAGATAACTCTTCCCTTTTATAGGAGTATAGTGTTATAATGAGCTCATTTTGAAGTCCCATTATTTATTTTTGTGTTACTTCCTTTGTAATGGTTGTGTCTGGTGGGTTTTTATAGTGTTGTATTTTCTGTAAAATGTAAAAGTGGATGTTTTGGACTACCTAAGAAGTTCTATTTAAATAGAATCATGTTTTTATTTTGGAATATTTGAATTTTTTCTATTTCAAGTGAGTGTGTGTTCTATGGGATCTTGTTCTTGTTGTTTCTTGTTTGAAGTGAATGAGGATGATGTGGATGTATCTCTCATTTTGGTAGAAGTGACTTATTGGAGTGAAGTTTAACGACCCAAACTTTCATTAATGGAAATCCCTCTTGATCTAATTAACTGTCTCTTTATATAAAATGTTGATATAAAATGTCGACTTCTTTGGTTTTATGTTAAGAATGGTGACCGTTTCTAATATTGCCATTGAACGGTGATCACATGATTAGTATAAATATAGGGTTTTAACAAATCCAATTTACTCAGACAAAGGAAGCAATGACCTCATCCAGTAGACTTTCCCTGTATGAAGCCCATTTGTCAGAGCTTAGAAAGGAGGTGGCGCCATTGGGATTCGCTCTTGACCATGCCCAAGACGAGCTTGAATATGTT
This sequence comes from Viscum album, assembly GCA_963277665.1. NCBI lineage: Eukaryota > Viridiplantae > Streptophyta > Magnoliopsida > Santalales > Viscaceae > Viscum > Viscum album. The sequence continues at coordinate 469,763,069 of OY728141.1, read as the reverse complement.
AAGCTCGAGCGGGACCACCTACGAGAGAAGTGGAAGTTGATAGAGATTACTACCAAAGCAATGTTATCTGAGCCACCCCAAGAGTCTGTCACCATCGCACACTTTACTCTTCTGTCTTATGTGGGTGTTATAAGGGATTATTTAACAAGATCTTAGCACTATGGTTTTGTACATTATTTTTGTATATAATAATGAATATACTTTCATTTTATTATTGTTACCTTGTAAATAGTTTTTAAAGCACAAATAGTATTTTTAGTTAATATTCAACTAAGAAATATATTTTGATGAATTAATTTATTTTTGAATTAAATAATATTTTAATAAATTATTATTATTTTTATTAAATTAATTTTTATTAAATATAAATGATCGTATAATTTTTTGAATGCAATTTTAATTTTTATTAAGGTTTGAAAGAAATTTTTTTCAAAACCCATGAATTTTCGATAAATGTCAGTTTTTATTAACATATTTAGAAAAGTATTTAGATAAAATGAATATTATTTCTAGAATTAGGACATAGAAATTATCCAAAGGTGAATTTTTCATAATTTTCTGAGACAGTCAAATTTTTGGGTAAAAATTAAATACCGATTAAATATATAATGTGTTTTACGACATCATAATGGCCCAATAATGATGTAATAAAATACTATAAGCATTACGTTAGGCCAATATATGTTTTACCATTAAAATAATGTGATTTTGGATTTGTTTGACTTAATTTAAAAAGCATTAATGGACCCTTCAAGACTTATTAAACATATTGTCTTTTTAAATTCGTTTCCTTGGAGTGTGACTCACCTCCATATAAGCAACCCCATTATTTAAATAAGTTAGGACTTTGGAATTATAATTTTTTTCCCACTTCCATTTTCCAAAAACCATGAAAAAAACCATGGGTTGGTTTGTGGTTTGGATTAGTTTAATATGAGGTGTCCCAAACCTAAATAATAAAGAATTACCTCACCTTTACTATATAAACCCACTCAGGCTCCCACTTCCTCCTCACTCAAAGCCTTTGGAGTTCATCCAACCTCTAACCTCCTCTCTCTACAATCCTCCCAAGGTGCCTAAATCTCCCAAGAATCCTCTCTCAAGCTTCTCTCAAGCCTTTGGAAGCACACTTCCAAGTAAGGCTTTTTTCTTGCTTTCTTATTTTTGTCCAATATTATCTAAATTGTTATTACCTTTTAATTTCAATTATAAATGTTTGGTTATGGTTTCCAACCTCCCCCATACTTCCCTATTTATGTTTTAATTATGGTATACCCATTTCTCTCTCATTAAATGCCTCCCATGTACACCTGTTACTATGCCAAAATTCTATGAGAGATTTCTCTCTCTTATTTTACATCCAAGTAATCCTTTTTGTATTACACATATAAATTCCATTACCATTGTTGTGACATGTATCTATATGACCCCAATTACCATACATGTCATGTAAATATGACGAGACACCCCATTTCTCTCTCATCTACCATTTTTATGAGTTCTTATGTCACACCTTTATGCAGCCAAAATTACACTGCAGTTTTCCAAGCCAAAGTCATTATGTAGTGAATACTATGCCCATTTCTCTATCAAGGTTATTAACCCTTATGCACATTAACTTATTGTTTAAAGAGTTTCATGTATGTATTCAACATTTTTTTATCATGGAATAAATGAATATGTTGAATGATTCAATGTTTTATAATCAATGTGAAACACTTATGCATGAAATGAAATGTTTAAGAAGGATGCACCCTTATAGTGATCCAATTCATTGGGTAATGTATAGTATCATGATACTTCATGTGCAATGGGTGTTGAATCATGCTAATTAATGTGAAAATTGGTTTTACTCATGCTTCATGTGCAATGAGTATTTACTTATGCTCCATGTGCAATGAGACTTGGCTCATGCTAATTCCATGTTAAGTGTTATTGCCACATTTCCATGTTATGATATCATAATTTATCATGCCTTTATGTTTATGATTCAATTTTTTCTCTATTGATATTCCTACTCTCTAACATGTTTTGTATTCCTCATTTTATACCATGATTATTCCATTACTGGGCTTTATAGCTCACCCTTTTCTTGTGGATGTCCTTAGATTATCCCATGCAATGCTAAGTATGAGAGAATGTTGTGGTAATGTAAAGGAAGTTTTCAATAAGGATGTTGTATTTCATGTTTTAGGTTGTTATGTAATGATCCTAATCCCCAAATAAACTAGACCTATCGATCTTCTATGTTGTATCAATTGAAGTTTATGTAATGAATTATGTTTAATTGTATAATAAAATATTAGGGTTGTTATAGTTGGTATAAGAGGATAGGTTTAGTTATTTTTGGGATTAGGATTAGAAAACCCTAGTAAATCCTTAGAGACAATAATAAGTATAATAAAAACAACCCTATGTTTTGGTGAGTGTTGAGTAAGTTTTTTATCAAGAAAATACATCCCTGTCTGGATACGAGCAGGTAGAGGAGGCTATAGCACAGATGTACCTCAGGGTGAAAACCTCGACAAGGAGTTTTGAGTTTGACCCGAGGTATCCTGGTACACGACAACATGCCTTGCTGCACTCTTGGTTATGACACTCACAGGGGATATTCTTTGATAAATTCACAAGCTTAGTATGAACCCTTATTAAGCGAATTAAAAAAATGCCCCTAAGAATATATGTTAGAAAGTAGATCATGGATAACAAAGATTGAAGCCTATAGATTCATAAGTTAAAGAAATAAAAGTTATTTATAAGTCATCAGCTTTTGTCTTTGGATTACCCTTTATGTGTTACCCCTAACTTTCCTTTTATTCCAACCAATGGCCAATAATAGGAGGACTTGGGCTTACAACCTATGTGAAGATCAATGTGATGACTGTACTAATGAGATGACCAGTCCAATGGGAGTGCGAATTGCTAAATTTTTCACACTTTTCTCTCAGATAACTCAATATTTGAATAGAAACATGGGTCAAGAGGAACGTTCAACCCCCCCCCCCCCTAATAAAGAAAAAGTCTCTATCAAGAGCTTCATGAGACAAAGGACTCTTACTTTTAATGGATCATTTGATCCCTCAATTTCCAAACAATCGATCAACTCCATTGAAAAGATCTTCTCCATCCTTCAATGTTCTGAACAGAAGAAAGTTCTCTTGGATGCTTATCGTATGGAGGGTGAAGCTGATCAATGGTGGACGTTGATAAAAAATACAAAGCCTGAGGAGGAGATCGAGGCATTTTAATGGATGGATTTCTAGAACATGTTTTTTGATAAATATTATCCTCACACCCTACGGCTTAAGATGGAAAAAGAATTCCTTTACCTCAAGAAAAAGATGACAAATCTGTTGGAACATATGAGGAAAAATTCACAAGGCTTTCACGATACGCTTCTGGCTTTGTCGTTAACCCCTAATGCAAGGTTGACCGCTTCATTGGTGGGATGAAACTTAAGCTGCAGAAAGTGCTAGAGATCCATGACTTCGACAGCTATGAGAAAATTGTCTGATGTTACCTCAAGGTTGAAATGGAGAACAAAGAATCTCAGGGGTATCATGGGCATAAGAAGCATAATGTGTAATTAAATGTTGGTAGTATGATGGATAAATACAACGGTGCTAAGAAGATCCATCACCCCACTTGCTAAAGGTGCGGAAAGAAGCACCACAAAAATTTCCTGAAGGGGATGAGGAAATTCTTTAGGTGTGGAAGAGAAGGGAACCTACCTGTCAAATGTTGGCAAGAAAGACCTGTGGCTGTGACAGAGGAGAGGAACGCTTCATTCTAACCTCAACTCCTGGTTCATTGCTAAAACTACAAAGAACCAGTGCATCTTGCAAATCAGTGGCCTAGGACAAGGGTTTTTGGAGGCAACCAACAACTTCCAAGGCAACATGGGTGAGGTTTTTCCATCACTACTGCCGAAGTGAACCCTGAGAAAGAAGTGGTGACAAGTATTCTGGTTATTCATTAATGAATAGAAAACATACTTTTTGATTCAGGTTATACACATTATTTTATATCTCAAAAGTTTAGTATAACAATCCCAGCACCACCACAAATCATGTAATTGAAGATATCAGTGAGTACGGAAAATGGGGCAATCCTTGCATCCCATGAATATAACTCCTCCCTTGTCATAATCTATGGATTGAACTTCCCATCAAAACTCATCATAATCATTCTGGTGGAATTTGATGAAATTCTTGGCATAGATTGGATTTCTTTATATAGAGCCAACATAAATTTCCGTGAGAGTGAAATCACTCTCCATGTGGAGAATCGACCCCCGATTATTTACATGTGCAAGGAGGAAGATGAACCTTCTTTTTCTCCATCATCTCAAGCGTGGATATTACTTCCCTATGAGCACACGTATCTAGCTCATATGATTGAGTCCAAGGAAGCAACCATCCTTAAGAAATTCCTATTGTGAGGGAATTCATTGAAGTATTTCCTGAGAAATTGCCTGGTCTTCCTCCCATAAGAGATATTGAATTCTTAATTGATCTTATACATGGGACATTGTAAATATCCAAGACTCTTTATATAATGGATGTTGTGGAGCTTGAGGAGCTGAATAAACAACTACAGGAGAATATAGATAAAGGGTTTATACACCCAAGCGCTTCACCATGGGGTGCACCAGTCCTCTTCATCAAGAAGAAAGATGGGTCAATGCACCTTTGCATCGATTATCAAGAGATTAACAAAATTATGATAAAGGACAAGTATCCTCTCCCACTAGTTGATGACTTGTTTGATCATCTGAATGGAGAACAATACTTCTCCATGGTGGATTTACAGTCGGGAAATTATCAATTAAGGGTGAAGAAGGAAGATATCCTCAAGACTGATTTTATTACAAGATACGAGCACTATGAATTCATAGTAATGACTTTCGGACTCACTAATTCTCTTGCAATATTCATGGACTTGATGAATAGAGTCTTTAGAGATTATCTTGACAAATTTGTGGTAGTATTTATAGATGATATTCTAATATACTCCAAAACCATGGAGGATCATGAGGAGCATCTAAGAACTATACTAGAGATCTTTAGGAAGGATAAGCTCTATGAAAAGTATAACAAGTGTGAGTTTTGGTTGAAGGAGGTATCATTATTGGGCTATATAATCACAAGCAATGGGATATCTGTGGATACCTCCAAAACAGATGTAGTTGAGGGATGGACGAGGCCAACATCGGTAACAGATATCCTTAGCTTCTTGGGGTTAGCTGGATATTATCGATGATTTGTGAGAAATTTCTCACAATTGTCCAACCCTCTTACCAAGCTAACTCAGAAGGGAGTAAAGTTTTGTTAGAGTTATGAATGAAAAGAAAGCTTTTGGGAGTTGAAATGGAGGCTTATCACTATGCCCATGCTCACATTACCCACAAGTGGAGAACTTATTGTGGTATTCGGTGATGCTTCGAAGAAGGGCCTGTGATGTGGGTTGATGAAAAATGAAAAAGTTATTGCCTATGATTTAAGGAAATTGAAAATTCATGAATAGAACTATCCGACACATGAACTCAAGTTGGTTGCAGTGATCTTCGCTTTGAAAATTTGGTGTCATTATCTCTTTGGGGAGAAGTGTGAAATATATACAGACCACAAAAGCCTCAAGTATATATCACACAAAAAGAGTTAAACATACACCAATGAAGATGGTTAGAGCAGATCAAAGACTATGACTGCTCAATCCATTACCACCCTGGGAAAGCGAACAAGGTAGCAGATAACCTATGTAGAAAAGACACAACGATTCTATCATTGATGAGAATTGAAAAGGACCCAATCTTCTTAGACTTGATGAAGATGGACATGGGAACCATAAGGAAGGAAATATCTTTGATCCTTTCACAAATGATTGTTCAACCGTCACTTTTGGAAAGGTTAAAGGATGCTCAAAAGGATGATGTGAGAATTCAATAAAAAGTGGAAGCTATCAGAAAAGGGAAATCCTTGGAGTTTAATTTTAATTAAGAGGGAATTGTGAGATTTGGGAAAAGACTATGTGTTCCATCAAGTCTAGAGCTGAAGAAGGAACTTTTGGATGATGCACATAGTTCAAATTTCTCTATTCACCTAGGAAACAAAAAGATGTATCGAGATATCTGAGAGAATTATTGGTGGGATAATATGAAGAAAGAGATCTCTGAATATACATCAAAGTTCCTGGTGTGTTAGCAAGCAAAGGCAGAGAGTCATAAGTCTAAGGGGATGATGCAACCATTTCCCATACCAGAATGGAGATGGGAGAACATCACCATGGACTTTGTCACCAGACTTCCGAAGACAGCCAAACACAATAATGCAATCTGGGTTGTGGTGGATCGTCTTACAAAGGCTGAACACTTCATTTCAATTTGGAAGGATTTTTCATTGGATCAACTGGCACAGATATATATCTGGGAAGTGGTAAGGCTGCATAGAGTACCATTATCTATTGTGTCTGATCAAGATCTAAGATTCACCTCTATGTTTTGGAGGAGTCTTCAAAATGCTCTGAATATTGAACTAAACTTTAGTACGGCCTATCATCCTCAAATTGATGGCCAATCTGAGCGGACTATCCAAAAACTTGAGGACATGTTGAGAGTGTGCTCAATGGACTTTAAATGGGGATGAGATCAACATATTCCTCTGGTGGAGTTCTCTTATAATAACAATTTCCACTCGAGCATCCAAATGGCACCATATGAAGCCCTTTATGGGAAAAGGTGCAGAACACTGACGTGTTGAGATGAGGTTTGTGAGAATAAGCTGATTAGACCAGAAATGGTCGAAGAAATGGTGGAGAAGGTGAAAACCATTCAGCAACATATCAAGGCATCCCATAGTCAAAAGAAGAGTTATGCAGATAACCGTCGACGAGACCTTGAGTTTAAAGTTGGAGACATGGTATTTCTACGCATATCTCTGTGGAATAAGGTCATGAGGTTTGGAAGGAAAGGGAAGTTAAGTCCAATGTACATTGGCCCCTTCGAGATTCTTGATCATGTCGGGGCTGTGGCCTATCGACTAGTACTTCAACCTACCATGTCCAAAGTACATGATGTCTTTCATGTATCCCTCTTAAGGAAGTACATACCGGACCCTTCACATGTACTCTCTTCAGAGGTGGTACAGTTAGAGGATGATATTTCTTATGAGGAGAAACCATGGAAGATCTTAGATTGTAGAGAAAAATTTCTACAAAATAAGATAATTCCCCTCATTAAGGTGTTGTGGAAAACAAAAAGTTTGAAGAAGCGACGTGGGAATCAGAGGAAATGATGAAGCAGAGTTACCCGCATCTATTTTAGTGTGGGAAAGTAAAATTTTGAGGGTGAAATTTCTTAAGGGGGAATATTTTAATGACCCAAACTTTCATTAATGGAAATCCCTCTTGACCTAATTAAATGTCTCTTTATGTAAAATTTTTATATAAAATGTCAACTTATTTGGTTTTATGTTAAGAATGGCGACCCTTGCTAATATATCCATTGAACAGTGATCACATGATTTCTATAAATATAGGGTTTTAACACATCCAATTTACTCAGACAAAGGAAGAAATGGCCTCATCCAGTAGACTTACCCCATATGAAGCCCATTTTTCATAGTTCGGAAAGGAGGCGGTGTCATTGGGATTTGATCTTGACCAAGCCCAAGCCGAGCTTGAATATGTTAAGCTTGAGCGGGACTACCTACAAGAGAAGTGAAAGTTGATTGATATTACCACCCGAGAAATGTTATCCGAGCCACCCCAAGAGTCTGTCACCATCGAACACCTTACTCTTCGGTCTTATGCAAGTGTTATAAGGGATTATGTAACAAGACCTTAGCACTATGGTTATGTACATTATTTTTGTATATAATAATGAATATACTTTCATTTTATTATTGTTACCTTGTAAATATTTTTTAAAGCAAAAATAGTATTTATTGTTAATTTTCAACTAAGAAATCTATTTTTATGAATTAATGGATTCTTGAATAAATAATATTTTAATAAAATATTTTTTTTATTAAATTTTTTTTTATTAAATATAAATGATCGTATAATTTTGTGAATGCAATTATAATTTTTATTACGGTTTGAAAGACATTTTTGTCAAAACACATGAATTTTCAATAAATGTAGGGTTTTATTAACATATTTAGAAAATTATTTAGATAAAATGAATATTATTTCTGGAATCAGGACATTGAAATTATCCAACGGTGATTTTTTCATAATTTTCTGAGATAATCAAATTTTTGGGTAAAACTTAAATACCGACTAAATATATAATGTGTTTTATAACATCAGAATGACCTAATAATGATGTAATAAAATAAAATAAACCTTATGTTTGGCCAAACCTAAATAATAAATAATTCTCTCACATTTCCTATATAAACCCACCCAAGCTCATACTTCCTCCTCACTCAATGCCTTTTGAGTTCGTCCAACCTCTTCCCTCCTCTCTCTAGAATCCTCCCAAGGTGCCCCAAGCCCCCAAGAAGCATCTCTCAAGCTTCTCTCAAGCCTTTGGAATCACACTTCCAAGTATGGGTTTTTTATTCCTTTCCTATTTTGTCTAATATTCTCTAAATTATTAGGCCCTTTTAATTTCAATTATAAATGTGGGGATATGGTTTCACACCTCCCCCATACTACCCTATTAATGTTTGAATGATGGGATACCCATTTCTCTCTCATTAAATGCCTCCATGTACACCCGTTACTATGCCAAAATTCCGTGAGGGATTTCTCCCTCTTCTTTTACATCCAAGTAATCCTTTTTTATTACACATCTAAATATAATTACAATTGTTGGGACATGTATCTATATGACCCCCTTACTATCCACATCATGTAAATATGATGAGACACCCCATTTTTCTCTCATCAACCATTTTTATGAGTTCTAATGTCACGCTGTTATGCTTACGAAATTGCACCGCACTTTTCCAAGCCAAAGTCACTGAGTAGTGAATACTATGACAATTTCTCTATCATGGGTATTCATCTTTATCCACATTTACTTATTGTTTAAAGAGTTTCAAGTATTTATTCCACATTTTTTTATCATGGAATAAATGAATATGTTGAATGATTCAATGTTTTTTGATCTTTGTGGAACACTTATGCATGAAATGAAAATTTTAAGAAGGGTGCAACCTTATAGCGTCCAATGTATTGGGTAAATTATAGTATCATGATACGTCATGTGCAATGGGTGTTGACTGATGCTAATTCAAGTGCAATGAGGCTTTACTCGTGCTTCATGTGAAATGAGGATTTACTCATTCTCCATGTGCAATGAGCCTTGGATCATGCTAATTCCATGTTAAGTGTTGTTGCCACATTTCCATGTTATTATTATCATGCTTTATCATGCCTTTATGTTTATGCTTCTATTGTGATCTATTTATATGCCTATTTTCTAACATGTATTGTATTCCTCATGTTATTCCATGATTATTCCATTAATGGGCTTTATAACTCACCATTTTCTTATGCTTGTCCTTAGGTTATCCCATGAAATACTAAGTATAATGGAATATAGAGGTCCTGAAAAGGAAGTTTTCAATAAAGATGTTGTATTTCATGTTTTAATTTGTTATGTAATGATACTAATCCCCAAAGACACTAGTCCTATCGATCTTCTATGTTGTATCAAGTGAAGTTTATGTAATAAATTATGTTTAATTGTGTAATAAAAGATCAGGGTTGTCATATTAAGTGAGTTGAATAGTGTGTTGTGATCCTATGGTTTTACCTAGGATACTATGTAGATTCCTGTGACCCCAAAAATAAGAGTTCCAATTGGGGGTTGTCAGCTCTTGACTGTATGGAAACAGAATCTTCAAGACATAAGGACTCCAGCTATAGGTCCCAGAGTGAATATATTCACTCATTCATTAATTATTTGGGGTGTGTGGAACCTTGGTTCAGCTCTTATCTCCAATATTGGGGTATATGTAGTTTAAATATTCCCATGGTAGTTTTCCTTTTTGTTGTAAGTTAATCCTTGTTTAAAAATGATTTGTGGTGTTATTATTCACAATTATAGTGGTTGTGCTTATTGGATTTGAATTATATGATTGGTTTTTCTTTTGTGGATATCACTTGTGGATTATTTTTAGTTTTAGTTTCCCTCTTATGAAGATATTTTTGTCTTGTGGAGTCGAAGGGACATGGGTTGGCCTGACATTTGGGTTGGGATATCTTTTATCAGGACCCTCCCCCTTATGGTGGGAATGTTTGGATAGTGAGGGAATGTTTGTCCAATGTAGGAATTTTTTGGTCGGTGTGGGGAGATCATAGGTTATTCTATGATGGGTTTCTCGGGTCAGTCTATACTGGTTAATTTAAGATGGTTAGTTCATATAGTGTGGAGGCCCACTATAAATCTTTTTGTGGTTTCCTTCTTGATTTGGTCCATACTAGTTTATTTCTAATGGTGGGGAGTCCATTTTGGCCTCCCATATTGATAGCCCATTTTAGTTTTTAATATATTTTAAATGGGTGGTTTTATTTGGAGTCATTAAATTTAGAGTTCCTTTTAGTCTATATAAATGTTGGTATTTTAAAAAAATAACCAACAGTCCTATTCGAGGAAAGTCTATAGAAGTCGTAGCTTGGTTTTTTCTATCATTTCTCAATAAGTTTTTTGGGTTCATTGGTCCATTTTTTTTAATATGTATGAGTTTTTTCTAGTGTTGGTTGAGGTGTTCTTGGTTTGAGAGGTTACATCATGTGGTTTTTGGAATCATTTGTCTTTGATTGTTTAACTGGGAAATATCGTGGCTTAATGGGGGAATAAAGGGTAATGGTGGGATGAATTTCCACACACATATTTTTATTTTCATCATACTCTATATATTATATTTTGTCTTTGTTTTTTACCTTGATTTATGAGTATTCTATATCTAAATTTTGAGTTTGGGGATGGTTTTCTTCTGTTTCACAATTTTGGTGCACGGTTAGGGGAAACCATATGCCATCCTCTAGGAAACCATGTGGGATTTGGGGTGTCTCTATTCGAGGGAATATGGCCTAATAACTTCAAGGAAAACCATGGGAAATACGTATACATGGTTTTTTAATTTTAGAAAAAACCATTCCACGTGGTTTGCACATAGTTTACTAAACCGTGCAGCCTAACCATGCACAGTTCCTAGGTCATTAAAATTTTGAAATTACTATTATACCCTCTGGGATTTAAGCTAAACACCCCATTTCTCCTCCTCCTAATCTATGTGACCCAAATGTGTAACCTACCTCCACCAAGCTTATCCTCCTCTCCCATTGTGTGGATCTAGTGTTTCTTCATGGTTCTGTGGTGATTATAAAAGGTTTTCTCCTCTTATATTCTTCATTTTCATTCATCTAGCATTTTATCTTGATTTTTTATTCTATATTGGTCATTTGTATCTAGGGATTATATTTTATTTGGGTTTAATTTTTGGGTTTTGTGTGTTTAGGGTTCCTTGGGGTTGTTATTTCTTCTTAGAACCCTCATGAAGTTGTTTCAGATTGGAGTTGTTGAAGTGCATGTGATTTGAGGTATGTTTCCTTATTCATTTATCCTTTAAATTTAAGATTCATTGATTTATTATGTTTCTCACCTTCCTTGGATGTTAAATAGTGATGTTTTATTTTTATAATAATTTTTTGATGTGAAATGAGATGGATTTCGTAATTTTTTGGTAGTACATGGTATTGTTTTGTTAAGTGTTTCACACCAAGTGTTTGATAAAATTACTAGTTGACTTTTTTTGTTATTTGTGATCTTTTAAGAATGGATTTTTCTTAGTAAATGTACTTTTATTATAAAATAATCGTTTGTATTTAATAAAAATGGTTTTCCCTAAATAGTTTAGGGTTTGATAGTAGTGAATGTTCAATGGTATTGAAAATGGTTTGGCATGTGATGATTGTGTGTGGCCTGTTTTGCATCTTAATTAAAGTGGATTTGGTTTGAAAATGCTGTGTGAGTTTTTAATGGAATGTTTTAAATGGTTTTATAATTTCAAATTAAGTGTTTTCACCTTTTTGGAAAGGTGGATTTGGTTATTTGAAAAAGGGTGTTTTCTAGAAGGGTTCTTGAGGGCTGTTTATAACTTTTATAAAATGAGTGATCTCGAAAACTCTACTTGGATAATTCTCTTAACTTGGTTGTGTTGATTATCATGGGAGTCCCACAATGAGAGTCTCCCTAGTGATCCCATTCTTTAAAGGAAAGATATTTTTCATTAGGGTGGATTAGGGGAGACTTGTTATGTGAGTTTCTTGTGTATGATATATGTTAATTTGATTGGATTCTTGTTTGGAATTGTTGGTTCACCCCCACTTTTGTCTTGACATGGGGACCTAACATATCTAGTGTATTTTTAGTGAATGGTTTTTTCACTAGAGTAGGGTTTTTATCTGGCTAGTGGGCTATAGTAGAGAAATTGTTTTGTTTTTTTTGTATGGGATAGTTCCCCTCATCCAGACCGGTTAGGATTTGATTGAGTGAGTGGGAAATAATTGATGTCATAAAGTGAGAAATTTCTTCTTGATGAGTAAAGTTGTATAGTATGTTCTATGTTATTCCCCTGATCTCCTAGGTTTTCCCATATTAATTGGAACTTATTTTTCTGTAGTGGGTGATTGAGATGCTTGTTAGTTGGTTACTCTTATGTGATATTTCTCTATTTACCTTATTATGTGAGCATTAATTTTTATTTCTTGTATGGTGTTCTCCTTGGACAAAAATTATGTGTTGTTTTTCAATGGTTTTTGAAAAATATTATGGAAATGTTTTACACTACCTTTTCCACATTTTTATATGAAAACTTTATCTTATTCCCCAAAAATTTCAATGTCTAGTTCTTGGAAAATAATATGGTTTTAAATGAAAAAGGCCAATGAACCATGTTTGGTTTTAAATATAAAGTGTGTGAAAATCCTAGTTTTATATATTTTATTTTGAATGTAAAATTATTTTTTCTTTTATTTAAAGTAATTGAACTAGGAATATATTTTTTGAGGAAGGCCTACTGAATTTTAATACTTATTACTACAATTATTTCTTCTTTTTATATTTTAGTGCAGGTTTCATCTTGGTTTCAATAACTAATAGAGATGGTTGGTTTTGGTATCAGAAATTGATCCTTAGGGTGACAAGGAGATGTTGTGGTTGTCAGGTTCAAGTTTGTTTTTGTTGTTTGGTTTGTTGTAATTTTAGTTTTTGTATAAATGATGTTTAGTTTGAAAATATTGTTTTTTTATTTGGGATGATCTGTTTATTTTCTAAATTTTAATTTATGTTATATTGGGAAAAACATTCCATTAGTTTTCTGTTGATGCCAAGACACTATTTACCAGCCCAGGTTGATCGGGAATGCCTCTCTGGTCTTGTCATAGATCAGTTCGGGTGGTCATTCTAGGGTCAACCCAGGTTGGTTCATGACATGATGTGTGATCTATATATTGATAAATAATTCATGTATATTATAGCACCAAATTTTACAAAGGGAAGGATAATAAGAAACAATTGAATACTATTTTCATAGATTCTAATTAGAGAAGAGTCCAACACGTGGTTCATAATAGTTGCACCACTAGGTATTTTCATAGATATCTCCACCTCAAGGTATTAGGGTGATGATTAATTATTTTTAGAAGACATAAAATATATAAATGTATACATAAAACCATATTCAAATAAAACTTTTTTCATTGTTGAGTGAATAGGTAGTTTATGTTGTATGACTTTATTTTCATGTTCCACCTCAGTGGTGGTGATGAAATAATATTTACCTTTCCTCATTAAACTTTATGGATGTGGGAATTGATTAACCTAAAAAAACTTTGGTTTGGTTCATTGTCATACATAGTGACTTTATTCATTATAGTTGAAGAATTGAACATTGAGATAAGGATTCATTATATCCTTATTTTACTTTATCATATTAGTGGGACTCTTTATAGTGACTCAAACTAATCATATAATATTATTACATATTTTTAGTTTAATATTCATTATACTAAATGAACAAATTTTCGAGGACCATAATATTTTAGTGCCTTCTTAAAACTGGAACACAATATTCTTAATTCATGAAAGATATTAAATATACTATATAAAGATCTTCCAATTTTGTATTCCTACTTAAAAATAATTCTTCATAATCTAGGGAAAGGAAACAATAATAAAGAGTGATCTCAGATGCTCAGTAAGGGTAAAAAAGGGTGATACGAAATAATTACATGATCATAAGTGTATAATAATATGAATATAACATTTAAAAACCATAACATTCATATCAAAGACCATAATATATATTCTTGGAATAAATATTGGCAATTAATAAGAAAAGAGTAATAAAGGAATCAAAGAACATGATCCATGAGAGAATAACGTTGGAATAAGACATGGAATCATGGTATAAACATAATCATATAAAATAATTTTAAAAGTATTCAAGGCCCCTATCTAAGTATATTATAATGGAATGGGTTTACTAAATAGACTATAATTGTACTCAAGGTTCACTCACAAGACCATCATAGTAGACAAAGTCCCTTAAAGAATCGGGTTCACTCCCCATTCTAGTCCTATCCATCTCGTGATATATAAATATTTACCAATGCATTAAAGGGAGATATAGGTCCCACCCATCTCATTATGAAAATAATACACATGTTTTCCATAAGATCATAAAAAATTCATTATAAAATAACCCATTAAATGAAATGGGTTTTATAAACATTTCAGCATATTATAACCTGTGTAAAAGGGAAAGGTTTTAAAACCATTTAGTCATTTCATCATAACAAAACCAATCTAAAAAAAGTGGGTCTCATAATATTTTTTTCACCATATAACCCATGGATCAGAAATGAGTTTCATAAATATCTTTTCATCATAAACCTAAACCATTCAAAGAAATAATAATAATGGTACCCTTAGATTATATCCCCAATAAAGCATACATAATATGAAAGGATAAAAACATACAAAGTGAATGATTTTGAAAGATTACATGTAAAATTTCTTGATGAAGATAACATTACGTTTAAAATAACTTTTTAGAATATAAACCATTTTTAAAATAATTTTATTTGAAAATAACTATGAAAACTTATCAAGGAATTCTTAAAATACATTTAAAACATTTCCTGAGAAAAATAAAATTTGCACTTTGAAAAATATTTTTTAAAACATAAAACACAATGAAAATACTTTTCTTTGAAAATAACTGTGAAATATTATAAATTAATATTCAAAGAAAATAATGGTAATGATGGAAAAAATTATATCCATGTTATAAACATTAAAACAAAGTTTTATTTCACATTTTTAGTAAATCCAAACAAACATTACTTATAACATGACATGAAGATTATTTTAATTATTTAAAAGTCACAAGTGGGTAAAAATAAATTTAATAAATAATTTTGAAAATTTTAAAAACATTTTTGAAACCATTTTTAGAAAATAAGGTTTTTTAATAAAAATTGTTTTTGACTGAAAAGTATATTTTTTCATAAAAAAATTCTTTTTGAACTCTAGAGTACATGAAAAGAAGAAAATTAAGGGAAAAATTTATTCTCATGACATAAACATAAGATAAAAAATTTATGAGTTTCTATATATATGGATCATAAAATTTTGTCATTCAAAACATAGTTATAAAAAATCGTACTAAACGATGAGATTATAACATAAAATATTTTCAACTTTAGTATGTTTGAAATGTAAGTAACATGAAGGAATATCCTTAAAAAATTAAAATATCATTAGTATAAATAAATTCATGATATTAAATGTCAAAGGGGAAGTATATATTCATTTTAAAAGAAGATAAGTAGATAACATTACCATATTTCCTAAAGAAGGAAAACTGAGATAAAAATCTCTTAACGCTTTGGTAACTTTTATGCCGTAAACCCCATGAAGGAGAGATCCTAAAATGTATACATAAATCACCATAATTTTATAGATAATAATTATAAAATAAATTCATGGGTATTATATACACCACATAAAATGAATAGGTTCCATATATGGCATGTGTCTCATAGTAGTAAAAAGTGAGAAAAGAATCCTATAGAGTAAGTGTTTACATCCTTCATACTCATTTGAACCTACTTTATATTAAATATAAGTTTATTATAAATATTTTAAAAAAATAAACTTAATTATATCATATAATATATGATTTTATTATGTCAATTTATTACACGTTTATTAATAATTTCGTGTTAAAGTCATGTTTTGGGTAATAAACACTTTTTTTGCTTGTATATGTTTTGATTTTTAATCTTTAGTCCTCATACTTTGATCATGGTTCCATAATATACAGAATAAAAATAATGAAATAATTATCATATTTATGAAAAAATTATACTTTTAATACCATTCAGGAAATATGGTTTTGTGAAATGAAGTACATTATGATTATGGTAATATGGTACGTCATATGTAGGCATGAGTAATGTTTCTATTTTTCAATAATCGTTATTGAAAAAAGTTAAGTAATATATTATCTTCTAATAATGATAATAATATCATAAATAATATATTAATTCTTTAAATATACTTATAAATATCATCCATGTGGTGTGGTTATGAAAAGCGAGTCATATAGCTTCATGAAGGTGACAATCCCCATGTACATGAATGATGTTACCATCTTTCAATGTGTGAAAAGGTAAGAAATAAAATGATATTTTAAATTATAAGAATTATAAATATGTCATTAATAAAATAATTATTTCATTTATATAATATATATTTATTAAATTTATCCTTATTATCTTCTATGTAAAGTGTTTATGAAAACGAATCACATCGCTTTGTGAGTTGGTAGTCCGCTGTACACACAAGCGATGTTATTGTATCCCCTATAGAATGGAAATTGAAAAATGTATATATGATATAATGAAATTATTGGTATAAATATGTTGTAAATATTGTTTATATACTTTATATTAATCATCATACCCAACCATGAGAGGTGATAATGGAAAAACGAATGACATCGATTTGTGAGATGGTAGTCCGCCGTATGCATGAATTTTGTTACCCATTTTTTTGGAAGTGGAGATGGTTTTTGGTCATTAAAATAACATAAAAAAATATTATTATATTTAAGATACTTTTATTATTATATAAACAAGTTTTTAAAACAATTGAAGTAGGTGGAATAAGAAATAAAATAAAAACACTCGTTGAAAAACGTTACCTCTTCATTGAGTAACCTGCTTAGGTTTTCACCAAAATCCTTATAAGGTTTGATTTATGAAAATTTAAAGCTTATAATATTATAGTATGTAATTTATTAAGTGATTTTGAGTCGTAAATTTTTGATCCAAATGTTTTTAAAGGCATGAAGAAGGCCTTTTATATTTAAGGTGGGTGGCACAGTTATAGTTTTTTGAAAAGAAAAGGTGTAACCATATTTTTATCATTCCAAAAGGCTAAAAATTAATTATACTTGATAATTAGACATTATTGTGTATAAATATTTCCATAAAATATATTTTATTCAATCATTTATGTCATTTTAACCATTATTGTTTAGTTTAACCCCAGGTAAACCCATTTTTACCTTAAGTGTAATAATTAATTTTTACCATTTTCACTTTTCATTTTGGTAAAAAATTATGTTGAACTTTTTAAAAAATATGAATTATTATTATTAAAAATATATAATAAATTTTTCAAATTAAATTCGTTTAATTGGCATATATTAATTTAAAATTAATCTCACAGACACGATGAGAAAGCATGTTTTCAAAGAGAAAATGTTCAAAACATTTACAAAGTTTGTATGTCAAATTTTAACATGAAATTGATCCCAATGACCTAAATTTTTTAGTAGATATACAATTGAACAATGTTTTCTTTAAAACTAATTTAAAATATAATTTAACTTTATAAATAATTTAAATGAAAAGGTATTTTTTAATTAAAATTCAGTATTTTTCACTATTAAACAAAAAAATTAATCTTTTAAGAAAATTCTAAAAAATTCACCCTAATATAAATATATAATTCTAATTTAAAAATATATTTTATTTTTTTAGAAGAAATTTCTAAGAATTGTAAAAATAAAATTAAAATCAAAACCTTCACACGTGTTGAAAAATTGGGTTTTTGAGAAGTGAATTTCTCAAGCATTAGATGATTTTATATGTACTATATATCTAAAAATAATAATTTTATGAATGTAAATTAAAATTTATTGATATATAATCTATATTTTTTTTAAAATATTACTCATTTGGGATAAATTTAATTAATTTAAAAGGAGAAACATTTTCAAATTAAAATAGTTTTGAGGATAACCCTTTTTTAAACCAAAAAATAAAATTATATTGAAATCCAATATAAATATTATAAAAAAGTAATTAAGTGATTTAATTATAAAATAATAATAATTATGTTACTTTAAAACATTATTTTTAATTTAAATTACTTTATTTATTTAAAATAAATGAAAGTTTTACAAAAATAAGTATTTTTCACTATTCCCTAAAAAATCAATATTTTCCAAAAAAATACCAAAATTTCACCATAAATTAATTTAAATATATTGATTTAAAAAATGTAGTTAATTTCATAAAATAAATTTTATAAAATATCAATAGTTTTTTTTCATAAAAAACAATGACAACCATTTTTGACAAAAACATATTTTTGATTAATATAATCACATTACAAAAAATTGATTGATTATTTACTAAGAATTTATAAATAAATTTATATTGAGTAGGAAATTTATATTTTTTTTAATAAATTAGTTAATATTATTCATACATATCTACTTGATATATAATTTATAATAATATTATTTCGTGGTTCGCTAAATCTCAATATCACGTATCATGAACTATATCGAAGAAACTCATTATTGTGTGTAACATATGATATCTAAATATTTAAATTAATTTGAAAGAAAATATTTCATAAAATTTTTAAAGATTAAGTAGAAAATATATTGAATAATATAAACATACTTTAAAAATCAAATTTCAAAGTAGAAAACATTTTTAAAATCCATTTTCTTTTAAAACATCATCGAAAACTTATTAAAGAAGTTATACAAACCATTTAAAAAATTTCTTTAAGAAAATAACCTTTTCACCTTCAAAAAAACTTTTTAAAACATATTTTTTTAAAATATACTTTTATTTTAAAATAAGATTTAAAAATTATAAGGATAGTTCAAATAAAATAATGGTCATGATATCATGAAATTCTATTTATGCTGTACAAATTGAAATAAAGATTCGTTTCATATTATTAGAAAAATCCAAACAGACATTGTTTGGAAAATGACTTGAAGATTCCTTTCAATTTATTTTTAAAAATTCACAAATGGGTAAAAATTAATTTAATAAAAATGTTTAAATATTTTAAAAACATATTTTAATTTTTTTAGGAAATATATTTTTGGAAGAAAAAAGGGATGTCGAACGAAAATAAGATTTTTCTTAAATGCATTATTTTGGAACTCTTGGGAATATGAAGAGGTAAAAATGAAGGAAAAAAAATATTCTCATGGAATAAAAATATGAGAATAAAATTCATTAGTTTAATGAGATATTTATCAGAAGTTTTGATCATAAAAAACATAGTCATATACTATTTTGATAAATTGTGAGATTGTGAAAAAGAAATCTTCACCACATTTGTAACTTTTAAATGTAAGGAACATAAAGTAATATCATTAAAATAAACATAATATATAGTAATTATAAATAAATTAATGATATTACATGTTAAATGGGCTGTATATAAACCTAATAGTAGAATATAGGTTCCTAACATAACCATATGTATCAAAAAGGCAATTTGAGACAAAAATCCCTTACCGCTTTGGTAAATTTTGAACCATAAACCAAATGAAATAGAGATCATAAAATGAATATGTAAATCCACGTAATTTTAAATATAATAATCATAAAATACATTCATGTTCATTATATTGATATCATAAAATAAATAGGTGGTGAATAAGCCATGTGACTTATAGAAATAAAAAGTGACATGAAGACCCCTTACCGTATGCCTCTACTTACTTTGTACTCATTCTAAACATATATATAATAAATATAAGTTTATTATAAATATATTAATGAACAAAAATTACATATACCATACCATATGTTATTTACTTATGTCCATTTATTACATGCTTATTAATAATTCCATATTAAAATCATGTTTCTGTAATAAACCCCTTGTTTTTTGTATATGTTTTGATTTGTTATTTTTGGTCCCCTTAATTTGATCATGGTTCAATCATATAAAGAATAATATTCATACATTAATAATAATATTTATACATTAATTATACTTTTAATAACATTCATGAAATATGGTTTTTAGAAATGATGAACATTATGATCAAGGAGTCGGTAGGCCATACATACGCATGAGTAACATTTTTATTTTTCAGTGATCATTATGGAAAGAATGTAATTAATATATTATATTTACATAATTATCATAATATCATAAATACCATATTATCTATTTATATATACATATAGATATCATCAATGCGAGGTGGTGATGAAAAGAGAGTCGCATCGCTTCATGAAGGCAGCAATCGACAAATAAATGAACGATGTTATCATATTTATGTGAGTGGAAAGGAATGAAATAAAATGATATATTATCTTTTAATAATGATAAATATGTAATTAAAATAAAAATTAATTCATGTATATCATATATATTTACCAAATTTATCCTTATTATCTTCCCTGTAAAGTGTTAGGGAAAACGAATCACATCACGTTGAGAGGTGGTTGTTCTCTATACACATGAGTGACATTATTTTATCCCCTATTAAATGGAAAGTAAAAAAATTATATATGATATAATTACTATACAGGTATAATTATGTTATAAATATAATATATATAATTTATATCCATCATCATACCCAACCATGAGATGTGGTAATGAAAAACTGAATTACATCTGTTCGTGAGGCGGTAGTCTACCATACACAAGAGTGATTATTTCATAAATAAATTCTAATTATATGGAATATAATGAGGTAATTATTTCATGAAAATTTAATAAAAACTTTAAGGAGGCGTATGAAGAAGTAAATAAAAATGCTCGTTGAAGAACATTACCTCTTCTACGATAATCTCCTTAGGTTTTCACCTAAAGCCTTCCTAGGTTGGATTTATACAAAAAATAATGATTATAAAATAATAATAGGTAATTTGGAAATTTATTCTGGCTGTTATTGTCTGATCCTAAATGGATTTATGGTGTGAAAAATAAAGGAAAGGGGGTGACCTTTTATAAATGAGGTGGGAGGTACACTTTTAATTTTTTGAAAAATAATGGTGTAACCCTTTTTTATCATGAAAAAGGACAAAAAATAGATTATTGTTGAGTATTATACATTATAAAATCTAAATATTTCTATAAAATGTATTTATAAAAGTGTTTAGTTCATTTTAACACTTATCTTTTTAGTTTAAATCCTCTTAATCCCATTTTAACATTAACTATAATAATTAATTTTTATTGTTTTCACTATTTATTTTGGTGAAAATATATATTTAAATTATTATAAAATATAAATTTTTCTGATCAAAAACATTTAATCCATTTTTATAAATTTAATTCACATAATTTGACAAATTTAATTTAAATTACTATCATATACGTGATGATAAAGCGAGTTTTCAATGAGAAAATGTTCAAAATTTTATAGGGTTTTTATTTCCAATTTCAATATTAAATTAATAAAAATAACATAAATTGGATTAATATATATATATAATTAAAATAAAATTTCTTTAAATTAAAATATAATTAAAATTTATAAATAATTTACACAAAAAAGGAGTTTTCATTTAAAATTCATTATTTTTTACTATTCGTCAAACAAATTATGATTTTCAAAAAAATGTAAAAAATAATCTGTAATATAATTTTTAAATTATTATTTAAAAAATACATTTTAATTTTTTGAGATAAATTTCATAAAAGTGAAAAAATATTAAATTTAAAACAAAACCCGGAGACGTGACAAAATAGTGGGTTTTAAGGAAGTGTATTTTTCAAGCACAAGATGATTTTATTTTATCTCTATGTATAATAATAATCATTGTATGAATCTAAATTAAATTTTATTTATATTTAAAATAAAATCTTAATTTAAAAAATTCATTATCAGGGATTATATTAATTAATTAAAATGGGGAAACATTATGCACTTTAAAACAATTTTCAGAAAAACCATTCTTTAAACCCAAAAATAAACTTATACTGAAATACAATATAAATATGTTACAACATTAATTATTTGGGTTAAATATAAATAAATTATAATTAGCTTAATTTATAACATTATTTTTAAATTAAATTACTTAATTTATTAAAAATAAATGAAATATTTATAAAAATTATCATTTTCATTATTCAGTGACAAATTAAAATTTTTAGTAAAATCCAAAAATTTAACAATAAGATAATTTCAATAGGAGAATTTGAAAAATTATTTTTATTTTATCAAAATAAATTTGTAAAATATCTATAATATTTTCTTATAAAAATTAGTAATTTTTTTTGAGGAAAATACATTTTTGATGAATATAATCACATTACTAAAAATTGATTGATTATTTACTAAGAGTTTATAAATAAATTTATATTGAGTTGGAAATTTATATTTATGTTTCATAAATTATTTAGGACTATTAATAATCTCTTAAATAATCGATAGGTTGTAATATTATTATTTCATGGTTTTTTGAAGCTCGGTGTTGCGTATCTTGCATACTATCAAGAAACTTATTGTCATGTGTTACGAAAGATATCCAAAAATATAAATTAATTTGATTTTTTTTCATAAAATTAGGGGATTTTGCACTCTTCTCCTTCTGAAATTCATTAGCTTGATTATATTCCCTTACACACTTCAAACACTCCCTTTTCCCCTTGAAATAGTTTTTAGGATGTATCTTCCCAAATTAGTGCATGTGGGCAGTTGGATTCTCTTACTGACATGAGGATTATTTAATTATCATATAGAGTCAAAACCCATTATATTATTATTATATCTAATCCCACCAGACCTCTAAGAATCACCAAACTCCATATCTAATTTTAGGTCACATAAAAAAATTTCCTTATTGTTGGCAATATCTTGAATCACCAAATAATTTTGAATACTTAGATTTAGTCCACTAAATAAATTTTCAAGATTAATTTCAACATCTATTGAGGAATATAATGAAATACCTATGAAATTTTTTTCATAAGTCCCAATATATTTATCCAATTTTTCTTTGAGTCCAAATAATTCACTTTTTATTTTTATAAAAATAGTGCAAGGAGAATATTTATTGAAAAATATTTTCTTGAATCCTTCCCACTCATTTAAAATAATTTCATCCTCGAAATTTATATTCCCAATCAATGTCCACTTATGATTAGATTTTCCATATAAAAGATAAATGTCCAATATGATTTTTTCTTACTCAGAGAATTTGAGTACATAGAATATCCTCTTAATAATGTCAATCAATTTTTCAATGATCAGGGGATCAAAATATCCACTAAAAGTTGAAGGCCTTTTTCACCTAATGGAATAAAAAATTATTTTATCTTTATTAGGAGGAGGGAGTTTGATGTGATTCATATCATTACTCATATTTTTAATCCATTTTTTGTACTTCGATGAAGTTATCAGCTTCTAGTCCCATCGTATTAGGCATTTTGTTAGAGAAATCATCACATATCTCATCTCACACATTGTTGAAATGATTCCTTATATTTCTAAACATTTTATAAAATAAAGGAAAAAATTATGGATGAGAGTGTTCAAACTAATAATCATATAAAAAACCCTAAACTAAGAAGGAATTATTCATAAATGAAATATATACCACGTATTATGAATTTCTTGGTTTCAATGTAGGTTATAAAAGGTCTATTACCTACTAAGTTCTATAACCAAATATTATATTAAATCCTTCATAATGGTACGTGAAGAGTATATAGATTATCTAAATCATATCCCTAGGAGTGTCTAACCATGATTTTATTATTAGGCACACTAATCAAACACAAAGTAAAGATTTAGTTGACACTCATCCAGCCTTATTTAGGATGATTACCTATAGGTGAATCTGTTTTACAGTTGCATCAAATTTCTAGTATCAAGATAGAGATGTAATTTCTAAGAAACCACACACTCTATACTTTACCAAACCATTATGTTAATTTCCTTAAAATTAATCATAAAGTTTTCTATAATGTTTTCTAGTCTTAATCCCCAAATTAAGTAAAAATTTCTCGGATTCCAACTATTGTGGTCTATATTTTTATTACATGAATATTATACCATTTCTATAATAAATAAGATAATGGTAAATATGACACAGAGGTTTTAAATAAACATAACATCATTTTTTATAAAACATATGTGCATAAATCATAAAATTATAATTGGGAACAAATAAAACATCATGTTCAAGAATAATACACATAATTCAATGAGACAATTCATATTAACCAGTGAATTAGAGGGATATATAATTTTGGGACCACGCATCACATCATTAAATAAATATAATCTGGCATGCCATATAAAAGGGAATAAATTTCAATGATAGATTTGAAACAAACCCACATAAATAGAATGGGTTTCACAAGGGTGTTTTAAATCACATATCAATGAATAACCTTTTAGGTTCCCAAAATAATATTGGAAAAACATAGTTTTGGACATAAAATCTGTTCATAAAATAGCATAGGTTATGAAATTTCAAAAGGAAACAATGGGATGTTTTAGAAAATATGGCCTTTTAGAAAATAATCATTGGTTTCTTTGAAGTCATCTCAATGAAGTAGAAGAATGAATATCACCAGAAAATAAAATGGAAATAATATTTAAATGTATTATTTAATGTAAATGAGAATATTATACAATGAAAATTGTAACATCCTGACTTTTATATAATGTACGGACCATTCATTTTTGGTTTAAATTCCCTTGTTTGGCCCTAATTATGATGAATAATTTAGTTAATGAGGTCTTGAGTGTGTCCTAGTCTCATTCGGATCCTGGATCCCTGAAATTGGAAGAGGTAGATAGGTCTAAAGGGTTAGTTGAAACACTGCCGCCCAGCCCACACGGTTTTCCTAAATCGTGTGACTGTAGATAGTGGGAACCTAGGGGCCACACAATTTTTCTGCAATAGTTTGAACCAAGTTTCACTTCCATGTGATCCACATATAGCTTTTAGCTGAGTATATTCATACATTTTTCTCACGGTTAAACTAACAGGGAACCAAACTATGTAGGGTTCCCCTTGAAGTTGTGTCTTGATGCACAATTGGCGCATGGTTTGGACAACCATGAATCCAAATCGTGCCCAACTATTTTTTTGGTGAATTTAATTTTTTCTCCTTATTTAATTATTTTAAAACATTCTTTCTTTTTCATACCAACTTTTCTCTAGTGGATGAACCCATTCCTCCCAAGAATCAAGCTTCTCCTCTGCTTGTTGGGTTATTGATAACTTCTCTAAACATGTTCCTTTTCGCTCACTATTTGAAGAAAAAAAATACTAGTGGTATTCTCTTTGATCCTCTCATGTATTTTTCAAGTTCTTATTCCCTTATATTGCACTATCTTGGTATAATATCATTTTCCCCATTTTAAGGTAATTTGAAAATTTCTATAATTTATTCTATTCTAGAGAAATTCAATGGCCAACACTAAACAAGGAAAGCACTACGAGTATATGATAGGAGTTCTAGGCTATTTTCCCTCATTTAATTATGTTATATAATATGGCACATTTTATTGAAATCTATAAACTTCTGGATATGCCTTATAATTACTAATTAAATTAAATAAAAATCCTTACCATTCCATTTGTGACCTGTGCTAGTGGTAAATCATCCCCTTGGTTTGATTACCCTCACCTATGCCATCCCTATTGGTGTGATTTACCTTTAAGTCTTAATTTACCATTTTATTATCTTTTTAAACACCCATAAGGGAATTTAACTTTTAATAAATTCCTTGATATATAAATTAAATTTTTTATGGTGATGACCCTTGAAACAAGCCTTTACACCCGATGCTATAATTGGGACTATTGAACTATTTTAAATGGTCAAGAGGTTAGGCCATGTCCCTTATTCCAAAAAAAATTCCTTAATTAAATAATATGACCACCTTATTATTTATTTTATAAATTGTTATTGCAAAGTAGTATGGCATTGATAACCAAGTTATATCCATATCTAGTGTTGTGGGAGATACAATGGGTTCCGAATTAAGGACCCATTGAATGGGATCAATGTGTATTATAGTTAGAATTTAATAATTATTGTAAACACACTGGGGAAAACACTATCTATGATTAGTATGGGATCAAAATTCATTTTCTATTTTTACCTCTAGACGAGTGACACTGATTCCCTAGTGGAGACCCCTTGGACTTTCTTGATGACACGATGGTTGTACCATGCCATAGGAAATAACCAGGTACCTTTGTGAAATACTAGGTACATACTCAGAGGTTAGTTCTTGAAATTATCAAACCATTCATGGAGTTACACTTAGTACTTCCTTCCCGGGTCACCGTGGACATGCTCTCTTGGTATTGGAAATATGATGACTTCCTCGAGTGATACTTTGTATTTATCTCTGAATTTCCATGGATGGGCTCAGTGTGACTCTCTATATTTTATAAATAAGATTTTAATTTTAATTATAATGTAAATGAATGTTTTCAAATGAAAAGTGATAATTTGGTTTTTGGAAACATAGATATGTGTCCTCTAAGATAAATCAAAAGATTGGGTACAACCCAACTTCTCACACAATACCCCACTCAATTTTACTTTGAGGGATCTCTAGGTTCAGACTCACCAGCTTAGGCTGAAGTAGATAAACTAGATGGGTGTACTATTTGAAACCTGTCCTATTTGTTTAATTATTTATTTCTATTTTGAATTTATTTTTTATGGAACACTTCCCATTTTATATTTCATGAATGGATTGAGATAGACACCATTGGTGGTAAAATACTAAGATTTTATCTCACACCTTACTCAAGACACCTTTAGTAGTTGAGTAGACTTTCTGATTATAGGTATTGATAAAGGGAAGTGGTCAGCTTTAGATGTTTGATTTACATAATTAGGATGGAGTATGGGGGAAATGATCAAGCCTATGATTGAGATGCTATTTATAACAATTTTTTCCTTTTTATATATTATATGAGTATGTGGAATATGATTTTATACCCATTAATTGTATCTATTCAGTGTTTAGCTTTTAATTATTACTTATTTACCTTGCATATTTATTATTATTGTTCCACTTACATCTATTTCTCATTTCAACATTCGTTATTCATTATTGATTATATGCTACTACACTCACTTAGATATTTGAAGGCATAATATCCACAATGAACCACCCTAGGTCCTCACTACTAGTCAGAAGCCTCTGGTGTTTAGGGTGGCATGCTTGAGGTCTTTTGACCACCATCTCAGGGAACCTGCATGTGGCATCTAGGTAGGGATGTTATAACATGGTATCAAAGCTTCTTTTCCATTTGGCCTTACTTTTTGGAAAAAATATTAGACTAGGATATTGGGATTTGGTTATGAGACTATACCTATATGTACCTACCCCATGTATTAGAGAAGCCCAAATTACTTGGGATGGGCAAATGATGTTATTTCTTGCGTTATTACCATTTCATGTATTTCACCATTGGGCGACTTACTCAATTTTTATTGTTACTAGTACTTATAAAATCTATAATACTATGGGTTTTCTAAACTTATACTAATGATATAAGTGAATAAACATGTTCATGAATCATACTTGGAACTCTAGGACTAAATTTTCATTGATTATGCCAAGCCATATCTATATTTAAAATGCATTGACTATATTACATGTGATTTCTGTATGTACCTTGTTAGTTTTTCTTTATAGTGTGCTGGTATTCTCCATGATGATATAATTAGTTCAAAAAACTAATAATTCCATGTTAGTTGGTTTTATTGTTGATTTACAATGACATCTCAGCCAAGAAAAGCACAACCTATGTCTTGTGACACCCATTTTCTAGTGTAATGGTTAGGATATAGTTACTTGTGATACCAATTTCACTTTATTACATTTATGGGCCTTTATTAATTGGAATCAGTGACACAAATAACTGGATCATGATTCTAAAAACCAATATATAAGAATGGATCTAAATATATTATGAAAATGAATATGATCTTTAAAATGGGATGGACCCCTTATAAGTGTAATATGATACCTTGACCCTGACCATACTTTAGTAGTGGGTAGTGGGAAATGTCTCCTGTAATATTTTTTTGACCTTTCTAATCACCCATACGAAGATCTTGGGGCAGGATAAGGGTTATGATGTCATTTTAGGTAGTCTTTATACCTGTCCCATCTTTATTTCCTTCCCTATTAGTTATAAATCTTTCTTTAGGTGTGCATTTGGAAATTATAGATCCATTCCACCACTAAAAACTCATACCTTATGAAAGGAGAGTGGGTATGATAATACTCATAATGTGGTGGTCCCTGATAAACCCATGATACATCCTCTAGTGACACTTGAGGAACCTCCATTGGATCATCCAATGGGAACTGATGCCAAGTTTTTGGACAACTTATTCCGCTTTATGCAATCTATATAGGGTGATCCTTGATCCACCCCTACCATGGTAGAGATAACCTATGAGTTCCAGTAGCTTTATCCTCCACCTTATCCGAGGTTGGAAGAGATTAGGATATTGGGTCTTGGATCAAGGCCATGTTTTTCATATTGAAGCACAAAGAGACACCACCAAAGTGAAGGGTCAATATCAGAAATTATATGCTTCATTAATCCACCAAGTTTTAGTGGGACGTACTAACTTAGGCTTTTAGACATCAAGGTATGATCAGGAAAGACTTAAAATCATCATTCTTTTACTATTTTTTTCTACATACCATGAGAACAGATTGTGTTCGGGAGTTCATGCACCTTCAACAAGGTGACATGTCAGTGATGGAATACTCAGCTCACTTTACTGAATTATATCATTTTCCACTAAATTTTACCGGTGAGGAGTTGACTACTATGAGGCGATTCGAGGATGGGATTTAATATTCCATGCACTCATAGGTGAACATTTTTTTGGCTCAATAATATTTTAGAGACAGCAAACCAGGACCTCATCACTAGGAATAACCTGAGGAAATCAGGTGACATGAAACAAGGGAGTTCAACTTCCAAGAAGAGTAGTTGGTTATTCAGTGGATGAAAGATATGTTTTGAGGATACATGTGGGGGAAGTACCAGCCAGGTGGCACACACTGATAGTTATGTGGTATGCCACCAGTATGTCAGGACATGCCATAAAAAGATCTAGTGTATGAAGAACCCAACCAAGTTCTAAACTTATGGAAGGATGGGTCACCTACAACATTTATTCAAATCCTTTTCACTAGTATTGAGTGAGCTGGGTTTTGTTACAATTATGATTTCAGGTGCATGATCATCAACACCTTTATAGTTTGGATTTTTGTCTTCTACTAGACATTTGGGCCAAGAAGGTAGTCATGGATGAGGTTCTTAGTCCTCATAGTTTTAGAATTAGTATATTAGACCTACTAGGTTACTTAGGAAAAATATTTGAGACACAGTTCAAGCCATGTTTAGGCAGTGAAGCCTACACCATAGGAGTATATTTCGGGGTTATCTAAAATTAGAGGAACTATTCTGGTAGACTCCACTCTAATTTCAACCCTCTTTATTACATGAAAATCACACCCATTTTTTATGCTACAAATATGAAAAGTCTAGGACTTATGTTAGAGTAATCTAGTGGTGATATGGATCTATAAAAACCATTAAGAGTTTGAGTAGAGGGTATATTATAGTGCAAGGAGTTTCCCCTTAAGATAGGGGGTTCTGTTTTCTATTGATTTTATTCATCCTCAACATGACCAAATTCGACGTCATTCTTAGTATGGAATGGCTTGTGCCTTATTGAGATAATTTGTACTTGTATATCTATTGGGTTTCTTTCTCATCACCCATGGGTATAACATATATCTATTAGGGTGAATGGGATATCTAAGAAAGCTGGTTTAGATTCAAGCGTATTGGGCTAGACAGATAGTCAACCCAAATGGTCAATCTCTTTATGAGTGACTAGTGAATACATATTGTGGATTTTCCTCCAGTAATTTATTATTTCAGGGATGTCTTCCCTGATGATTTATCCAGATTACCTCCTGGCTAAGAGGTTGGGTTAACCATTGAGATTTCCCAAGTTACGACACCGATGCTGTTTCCTCCATATTAGATGACACCTACTAAGATCTAAAAAACCAATAAATAGATTGAGGATATAAAGGATAAGGGTTTTATCAGAACCAACACCTCTCCATGGGGCACACTAGTCCTCTTCAATAATAAGGTGGATGGAACCTATAGATTTTACATCTAATACTTCTAGGTGAAACAAATTATGGTGAAGAACTGATATATATTACCTCATATGGACGACCTCTTCAACCACCTCCGAGGAGTAACAATTGTCACTAAGATTTATTTGAGGCTGGGCTACCATCAGGTGAGTGCAAGACCATTAGAAATACCACACACAAAATTTCGAAGCTGGTATCACTTGTATGAGTATCTGGTAATTCAGTTTGGTTTGACGAAAATATAGGCAGTCTTCATGGCCTTTATGAATCGGGTTTTACACCCATATCTTGATTATTTTGTAGTAGACTTCATAGATGACATATTAGTGTATTCTCACAGTAGACATGACCATTACAATATTATTGAGTTCTTTCTGAGTACACTGAGAGAGAATATAGTATATGTGAAGCTCAGAAAACGATAATTTTGGATTAGTAAGGTTCACTTCTGGGGTGATATCATTTATGAGGTTGTCATACCAGTTGAACAAAAGAAGGCAAGTACTAGGGTTTCTTGGGAGAATCCTAAGAGAGTATTCGATATATGCAATGTCTTAGGGATGAATTTATATAAAAGGTGATTCATATAGTATTTTTCATGCATGGAATCATTTCTTACAGGATTTACAAAAAATTTCATGATGTTTGACTAGACTGAAGTTTTTGAGATATCATTTCAGAAGTTAAGTGAAGACAGACATCAATTCTGATTCTGATTCTTCTTGATTCAGATAGAAGCTACACTGTTTACTATGATGATTTAGGAATCAGGCTAGGTGAAATTATAATACATAGTTATCAGGTTGTAGTGTAATGATCCCAAGATATGATACCTCATGAGTAGAACTATCCTATGCACAACATGGATCTATCATTCAAGCTTCATGCTCTGTGTTGTTGGAGGAACTACTTGTTGGGTGAGTAGTTCGTTATTTACATGGACCATAAAAGTCCTAGATACATCTCCACACAGTGATACATGAATCCGAGGTAGCAGTAGTGGGTGTAATTCTTGTAATAATTTGACATTTAGCTTGCCTACACACCTGGAAATGGTAATGCAGTGGATGAAACCTTGAGCTAGAAAACCCAAATGAAAGCCATCAAGGAGTCCAATAGTTAGTGAAAGATGATGAATTTGTTTTATGAGTTGCACCAGGAGGTTCAAGATCCGGACTAGAATCCATTTCCAGATACTCGAGCAGTGACATCCTCCCTTCTAGAGTGGGTCTGGATGAGGTAGTTGTTTGATTTCGAGGATCTCATCTTGAGTGAGAGAGTCATAAGAGAGAAACTACCTCTTGGTTGGGTTTTTGATGAGAGTGAAACCCTAATATTCCATCGATGGGTATGGATACCTTCTGATATATGATAAGAGATAATGAGGGAATATCATGCCTCTATTTGGGTAGTTCATCTTGGTCTCACCAAGATGTGACAAGACATACTCTATCTATATTTGTTTTTAGGTATGGAGAGGAAGATAGTAGTATCATCATTCGACAATCCACATATCAATAGGTGAAGGTAGAGCACCAACAACCGACTATATTATACACCATGTATCCATCCTTGAGTGGAAATGGAATGAAATAACCATGGAATTTATAACAATATTTCTAAGATCTCCTCAAGGAAGTTATGTAGTGTGATTGATCTTTGACTGGATGAACAAGGTTTTTTAGTTCCTACCAATTTGGCAGACCTTCTCTATTGATTATTTAGTAACGATTTACATCCAGGAGACAATGAGACTTCATGGTATTCCCCATTCTATCATTTCAGATTGAGAAGATCAATTTACTTTGCAGTTTTGGAAAGGTTTGAAAAGGTAGTAGGTTAAGAAGTGGTCATGAGTGCATTATATCACCCTCAAACTGATGAGTAGTCTGAGTAAATTATTTGGGTGTTATAGGATATGATTCGAGACTTCATTCTATATTTTTAGATTCATGGGAAAATTATATTCCTTTGGTTGATTTTTCCTAAAAAAATAGATTTCATGAAATAATAAAGATGGATCTATATGATGCTCTTTATGGTAGGCTATGCCTCTCACCTCTATGCTAGTTTGTGGTAGCACTAATAGGCCCTTATATTGTTCTACAGACTTCATAGCAGGTCCAGCTGATTCAAAATCATATGTTTATAGTTCAGTTTAGAAAGAATTCTTATACCAACCTTCACTATAGACATCTATAGTTTGATGTGGGACATCAGGTGTTTTTGTGTGTATCACCTAGATTGGGTCTTAAAAAAATCTAGAGGTAGGTAAAGTTATCACCATGATATGTTGGGACTTTGATATAGTGGAAAGATTCAGTCGAGTAGACTATCAGTTATTGTTACCTAAAATGAACCACATAATGTACGATGTTTTCCATATATCTCAACTTAAATAGTAAAATCCTGACCCTTCTCATTTTTTCAACCCAGAGGATATCAATCTGGAGGCAGATTCATCCTTTGTGGAGAATCTAATAAATATCATTGATTATATCTTGAATGATCTTTGAGGTAGTTCAATTCCTCTGATCTAAGTGATATAGAAGCACAAATTCATATAGGATGAGACCTAGGAGTATAAGAACGATGTACATGTGCAATGGACAACAATCTTTTTTGATGACGTTCTACCACCCTTGGAAGGGAAACTTGGGTATGCGTTGTCTTAAGGAGGGGAGGTTGTAACATCCAAAATTTTCTACGAGGTATAAACCATTAGTTTTGGGTTTAAATTTCCTTTTTTGTACCTAATTAGGTTGCCTAATTGAGTGAAAGAGGTATTGGTTTTGTTATAGGCTCATTTAGAGCCCAGATCCATGAAATGGGAAGAGATAGGCTTTGACGCATGGTTAGTAGAAACCATGAAATCTAGCCTACAAGGTTTCCCTAAATCATGTGGCTATAAAAAATGTAAACCTGGGGGATGTTGATTAGTATGAAACCATACGGCCTAAGGTGTATAACCATGCATTCTACCTTTTGTTTTTATTAGAGTATTTTCATACAGTTTTCACTAGGTTAAACAAATCATGCACCTAACTGTGCAGGGTGCCCCTTGAAGTAGTGTGTTGGTGCACGATTGACACACATTTTAAAAAACTAGGTTACCATACATTATGCAACTAATTTTGAGGGAGAATTTATTTTTCCCCTTATTGAATAATTTTAAAACATTATTTATTTTCCTCCATTTTTTTCTTTATCAGTTTAACCCCTTCCTCCCATGAGCGAAGCTCCTCCTCCTCTCATAGGTTTTTAGATAACGCCTCCAAAAAGATCTTTTTTTCTCTCCATTAGAAACAACATAAATTTAGAGGTATGTTATTTGATATTATATTTTATTTTTCAAGTTCTTCTTTCCATTTGTTATGAAATCTCGGTGCAATCTCGTTTTCACCATTTTCAGTTAATTCGGTCATTTTAATATTTTTTTTCTTTTAGCTCAAATCAAAGGCCGATACTAGACAAGGGATGAAATATTAGGCTAATTTAGGTGGTCTAGATTCTTTCCCCTCACTTTTTTTCATTATATAATACATGATGTTGTTACAAAAGTTTAAACCTTCTAGAAACACCTTATATTTACTAATTAAAATAAATATAAATACTTACTATTCCATTTGTGTCCTGGGATTGCGATGAAACAACCCATTTGGTTGATCCCCTTGACCTATACCATTCCTATGGGGGTGATTCAACTTCAGGGATTAATTTAACCTTTTACCTAGCTTGTTTAAAACCCTTAATGGGATTTACCTTGAAATAAATTCCTTGTGTTGTAAATTAATTTTTTTGGGCGAAGAACCTTGAAACAATCCCTTACACACCTTTCTATAATTGGGTCTGTTGAACTATTTGAAATGACTAAGAGGTTAGGACACATCCCTTATGTATTAAATGGATCTATTAATGAAATAATATGACCACCGCATTAATTATGTGATAAATGATTATTTATAAACGGTATGGATTTTCTAGCCATGTCATATCCTCATATAGCGATATGGAAGATACAATGGGTTTTGAATTAAGGACCCATTCAGTGGGATCAATGTGACCTACAGTTAGAATTTAATAATAATTATAAACATGCCAGGGGTGACACTAACTATGAATGGAATGAGCTCACCATGTGTTATTTATTTTTTACTTCCAAACAAATGAAACCAGTTCCCTAGGGGTGACCCCTTGGATGGGATCAATTTCATGCTGGTTGTACCATGCCATGGGAGATAGTTTGGCCCCTATGTGCAATACCAGGCAAAAACTCAGAGGTTAGTTCTTGAAATTATCATAAAACACCAGGAGTTACACTTGGGAATTCATTCTTGGGTCTCCTTGGATACACACCCTAGGCATTGGACATATACCATACCCCTCGAGTGATACTTAGAAATTCTCTTTAAATTTCCAGGGACGGGCTCTGGGTGACTCTATATATTTTATAGAGAGCATTGTAATTTGAATTATAAAGTAAATGAATGTTTTCTAATGAAAATATATCATTTGGTTTTGGATAACATAGGGATGTTTCCTCTAAGACCAATCACAATCTTGGGGATAATCTACATTCTTTCATAATACCCCACTCACCTTACCTTTTTCAAGATCTACCGGTTTAGACTCACTGTTTTAGGTCAAAGTAGGTAAATTAGATGGGTGTACTATTAGAACACAATCTAGTTTTTTTAATTGTTTATTTTTATTTTTCATTTATTTTTTATAGTTCATTTCTCAGTTTATATTACAGTAATGGATGGAACTAGATACCATTTGTGGTGGTCTACTAGGATTTCATCTCACACGCTACTCAGGTCACTTTTGGTACTCGAGTAAACTTTATAAATAAAGGTATTGATAAAGTGGAATGGTTAGATTATGATGTTTTATTTAAAGCATTAGTATTAAGTATATGGAAGAGGACCAAACCATAGTTCAAGGTGCTTTCTGTAGTAATTTTTTTTCCTTTTTTTTATATTTTTTTATCATGCGGTATACACTATCATCCACTTCCCCTTGAATATTCATTTTTATAGCACCATAATTAGTTGTATTTATTTAGTATTCAGTTTACACTTATTTTTTTTATATTTTATATTTATAATTATTTTTCTATTTCAATATATTTCTCATTTATGCTTCCCATACACATTATTGATTGTATGTTGTTGCACTCACTCTGATATATGAGGGCATAGTCTCTTTAATGATACACCCAAGTCCCTCAATGCTTTTCAAACACCTATGGAATTTAGGGAGGTGCAGTTGAGGTCTTGTTTCCACCATATCAGGGAACCTTTAAGTGGAATCCGGGGTGGGACACTACAAAAATAAAAATAAAGAAGAGATAAACACAAAAAGAAGGAGTTGGGTTCAAGATTCAATTTACCTTAAATCATGATTTATTTTTTCACCATTTTTCTACATGTATAAAATAAATTTGTTAATTAAAAAATGAAACAAGAAGTAAATAATGTTCATTATTTTTACTCTTAATTAATTATAATCATTGGATTTTATTTTTTAATTTTCTTTGTTAAATGTGATTTTTTGATTTTATATATTTTTTTTGAAATATCATTCGGGGATTTTATTTCAGGATTTTATTTTATTCTTATTTATCCATTAATAAGATTAACTAATATATATTTTAAGTACATATATTTAAAAATTATATATTATCAATAAATTATTATAAAAATCCACAAAGGTGGTGATAAGTAGAGAGTTTGAAACATCCTTGTGGGTGGTCAACTGATCGTTAACGAGATATTGTAAAAAGTGGAGGTGAGGGATATATTATTATATTATAAATAAATTTAATATAAGGGATTAAAATTATCAAGATCATGTTCACATATTATTGAATTATTTTAAGAAGGATTAGGATACAATGGAAAATAATGATAGGAAATTAAAAAAGGATAATGAAATAAAAAAGGCAAAAGGACCTTACCACTTTCTTGAAGTTATTTCTTCCCTATGGCCTTCAAATTCTTAGAATATTAGTGTTTTATGGTTTCATAACACCCATAAAGATTATAAGGATATTAATAAAGAAAATATAGGAAGAAATTTGGCATTAAGAATTTTAAGGGATGTAGTTTTTCCTTGGGAGGGATAGGGTGTATTTATACTTGAGAGGAGTGGTATTTTTTGGTTAAAATATTGTTCAAAATATAATTTCTAAGGTAAAACTTGTAATAGTTATATTTTAGAAATTATGAATTATATTTTATTAAAAATATATACTTTTAATACTTTATATCACTTTATAAACTGAATTCATTAATTTATTAAAAAAGAAAGTGGAGAAATGAAAAATTGTTTTTTAAATGGAATACTTTGGACTTTAGAGTTTGGAAAATAATTTTATTTAGATTTAAAATTTTAATTTAATGAATTAGTTAAATTATTAAACAGTTTTTTTCAGAATAAAATTATAGAAATGATTAGGTCATTATTACATGTTAAATAATTCAATTTAAAACATACTGGTTTCATAAAAACTGTATTTTTATAAATCACTTAAAAATTGATGTCTTTCCAAAAAGTAGATGAATATAAAGATTATAAAATTTTGATGTTATGATTAAAAAAATTAAATTCATTTTATCTAAATAATTTTTTAACATATTTAATTTTAATTATTAACATTAAAATTGTGGTTATGAAATACATTAAAATATATTTTATTACAAAAATTTGCTTATAAATTTTTTAATTTCGTTTTCATATTTATATTTATCTTATGGAATTAAAATATTTATATTTTATTAAATTATTCATTATATATATTATTTATATGTTATTATACAATTTTAAGATTAGGTTACTATTCCAAAATGTCAAGTTACTATTCCTAAAGGTTATTTTACTATCCCAACATTCATATTACTATTATAATGAGAATATTACTATTAAAATGATCATATAACCTACTATAAATAAATTATAATTCATTAATTCACAACTCACCTAAATTTTCCTCAAATTTCTATAATTTTTATTTCTAATATGTCAGTTGAATTACTAGCGTTCTATATCTTTTTTTATAGTTCTATTCACAACTGTAATAATTTTAGGTGATCAATGTGACCCACATTCTCTAGTCCTATTGGTTTTATTTTTTGTTATTATTATCCAATTTTTATATTTTACATTTCTTAGATATATTTATTATATTTTTCATGATTAAATAAATAAAGATTTATCATTTTGTTATTATGTGTTTTATGTGGTATTATCGTACTATACTTCTAATTATGAAAAAAATATTTTTAAAGATGAAAAATTAAATATATATAAAAGTTTGGGTTTTTATAGTCTATTTATTTCAATATGAGTATCATATTCTAGAATTTTTAAAGGAATAAAAATTTAGATACCTCTACTTCCCTTATGCATTTCAATTCCTGAAAAATCCATTGTTAATAAAATTTTATGTGCCCATGGTTAAAATTAATTACTTAATTTTTTTTCACAATTGTAATATTTTTTATTCATTTGTTTCTCATAGAATAATGTGTTCTTATTTATAAACCTTGTGGGTTTCAAAGAGGAGGGTTGTAATAGACTCCATTTATCAATTGGTATATCAAAATTTCACTCTTATAATTGACTTTGGAAGTTATTCTTTCCCAGTGTCTTTAATATATACTTTTACCTTTTATATCAATTGAATATTCCTTTAATTGTAGCTATACTTGATCCCCACCCAATGTAATCATAAATAAGTACTACATGGTGATTTAACACTATTTTTGAATTTAGATGAGAATTTTGCTATAAAATTTAATAGGGTTACCTCTATGTTTTTAGAGATTTATTGATACTTGTTCTCTAACCAATTTTAGATTGAGTAGGGATAAGTTTACATGGTCTAGAAACATGGTTAATGATAATAGATCAAATAGAATAGACCAAGACCTCATCTCTAATTTGGGTTTTGAACCCACACTTGTTTTATCTTACATATCTATTCAAAGATTCAACTATGATCACTCACACATTCTACTCACATTAATTCCTCATAAGAGGTATCCTTACACATTTAAATTTATAAATATATGAATTTATCTTGAATAATGTAGGAATTTTTTTATGAAATAATTCACAGAGGTTGATAACTGTGATGAGTTATAATATTTTTCCAAAAAAAGATAGAGGATTAAGATAGATCTTAGATAATGTAGTAAAAAATTTAGTAAACTAGATTCAGATATTTTACAAGCTATGAGTAGGCTCTGAGAATGCCAAAATATAAACTCGAGAAAAGATATACCCTAAAAAAAATATTATATAATTAAATGAAAATTTAAAATTAAGTGTATCATGGAAGGTGACATGAATTCTAATTTTTTCCACCTCTATCAAAGGGAAGAGAAAGAAAAAAACTATCACTACCTTATGTTTCCATGGAGTAAAACTCTATAATAAGGATGGTGTTAGTGAATCTATAGTAGGGAATTTCACTATTATTCTCAAGGAAGAGGGAAATTATAACGTATATTTTTCCTTGTATAATGTACCCTGACCCGAATGGCCCGAAGGCCTTTATTTTATTTTTTTATAGATAATCCCCCTTTTAAGGGTTGAAGGGGAACCCGTGCATGACCTGTAGGCCCAAGACACAAGGCCCGACATGACTTTCAATACATGACCCGAAGGCCCAGAGGCATAGCATGCCCATTACATGACCCG
Organism: Viscum album; assembly: GCA_963277665.1. Taxonomy (NCBI): domain Eukaryota; kingdom Viridiplantae; phylum Streptophyta; class Magnoliopsida; order Santalales; family Viscaceae; genus Viscum; species Viscum album. The sequence goes on along the minus strand of OY728141.1, from coordinate 469,723,857 downwards.
TAGGCCCAGCCCACTAGAACTACCCCTCCCCAACGTTTCGAATCATTGATCTCCTTAGCTCTCCACCTTGCATTGCTGATCGGATAGCATTGGCCCGTACAAATCTGCACGGTGCCTGGTCCCAATGGCGGCTTCCATACCCTCTCATTCTTCCAATCCGGTTAGCTCTGCATCTGGTGGCTGCTACTCCTCTTGCTCTGATCCTCTTCTGGGGCCTGTTCTGTGTGAATTGGGCTACTCCATGGTCTACGTGACCCAAGGGCCCTGTGTCCCGAAGGCCTTTGATGACCTGAAGGCCCTGGAGACCCGTAGGCCTGAAGGCCCAAATCGGGTGAATAGTTCCGGCTCCTACAGTACCGAACAGTAACTGCTACAGTAAATTCTACAGTACTGCTATAGTACCCCCGAAAATTAGCCTCCACCCGGTTTTGAACCCAGGTCTCTTGGATTCCAAGCAAGAGCCCTTACCGCTCAGGTACGGGCTTGTTGGCTCCTTGTATAATGTAATTACCCATTTAGTGAATGATATGAGTAATTAATTTATAAATTCTATTCTTTTTGATGATGAAATCAAGGATTCTATTTTATCTTTTAATCATGGATGTTTTTTAAGGCATTATGGATTTTCTAATAATATATATATATATATATATTATTATTATGAAATCATATAACTAGAGATTTTAAAAGCTCTAGGTTTCCTTAGGGAATTCTGGCCACCAGGCCTTAATTATTAGTTGATAAATATTATCTTCAAGATAGAAGATGCTTAAAATGTAAAATTCTTTAGGAATATAGTGATTGGTGACACACTTCCTAATATTATTGGAAAAATAATTTCTCTAAATCTTGGGGTTATTTTTTACGAGATTGTGACAACTGACTAGTTTGGTTTCCTATTATAATGAAGGATATTAGAATTTATGTACAATATATCTAAATTAGTAAAATATTTTATTGATCCCATGTATCAATTAGAAACCATTGGGGGGCATAAATTAGTGGTTTAATCTTTTTTAAAAATTCCATTTATTCAATATCTTGAACCAGATAATGTTATTGATTTACTCAATTATTTATCATTTCATCACCATTGCGTGTAGTAATAATAATAAATAAAAAAACTAAATATTTACATGTTTTGACCTAAAATAATTTTCTTTTCCATGTAGGTTATACCCCCCAAATGAGGATTCTCCACTATAATCAAATTATCAATTACAGTGGCTCTTGAGTCCATAAGAGTGTGATTGCTTATACCTCCGATCACATTTCTTTGATAGCATATGGTTATAATACCTAGTAATAGATCCTCTAGTTGTGTATAATTATCCGTTCATATCCACTAACTCTTTTTCATCAGTTGTCTATACCCTCTAACCACACATCTCGATAGTTTATATTCCCCATCCATGAGCCACTTTAGTAACTATTTAGAGACCATAACTATAATATCATCTTCTTCTATGTTTATCTAGTATTATAAAGTCTAAATTCTTATTCAGAGTGATATTCCTCCATAAGAACTTAGTATTAGGATTTCTCATGTACATATTCATGATCTTCAACCACTTATATGAATAATATTTTATAGTCCCAAAACTCCTTATAGATCTAGTGCAATATGGATTCTACTCATCTTCTTTTATTACTCAGATCTTTTTCCTCTAAGTACCCCTGCCTTTGGCTCAACTTACTCTGTACTCAATACTGAATGTATCAGGATCTTAGAAATATAATTACACTATTTATGCGAGTTATCAATTATTTTTTCTCTACACATATTCTTTTCTTTCCTGTATATTTTTTCATAGAAATACCACCCATACTTATTTTAAAATCGTATTTGTAAACACTTTAATCTCTAGAAATATGTGAAATCTTCCATGATTTCTTATTCAAATTCCTAGTAAAATATTCTTTTTGAATATTCATATTACCTGGTTATTTACTTCTACAAAATATTCTATAAAATCCACTTCTTAAAACTCATTCGAGATCTCTGCATTTATATAATCATACTTCTTTTCCACATGGTCCTTTTTATTTGTGGGAATAAAGATTATATTTTTATTTCATTTCTATAAATGACTCAAATTTTCTAAATCGTTATGACTTATATGTAAGTGTTAAAATGATAAGGATTATTCTTTTAAAAATCTTTTTCTATAGCTTAAAGTCTTACAGTCAAGCCACATTTAGCTTAGAAGTCTTACACTCAACACTCCAATGGCTTATACCTTTTTCATTATTCGAACTTAGTGAATTATTTTTCTAAATAATTAAGACTTATAATAAGGTAATTTTACATTTTTATCATACATAAAATTCTAAATTTGAATATTTTTGATAATTAGGAAATTTCTTACAATTATTAACATTTCAATTTTTCTGGTTTTAGTCCTAAATTACAAACTTTTCTTAAATAATTTTTAGCGTTCTACAAAGTAACTCTATACCTTCTAAAACAACTAAAAAACTCAACATATATGATTTAGATAAAATTCCATCATTCAAAAAAAATTTAATTTAGTTTCCTTGAATATAAACATATCCTTGGTCACATTTAGGGATGTTAACTTGAATTTTTTAAGAAAATGTCTTCAAAAAGAAACCCCAAATCTCCATCAACATTACATATCCTTAACAACTTAGTCAACTAATGTTTTTGTATTCTTTATAAAGCATAAAATCCAATGCTAACTCTTGGATCCATAACTATCTTTCAAGAATCATCAGATTAATTATAAAACATATATTGATATATTGACAACAATTGTAACCAAAATCAGATTGTCTATAATAATATATACCTTTGTAATTATTGTCAATATCCCCACACATTTATAGAGTTCAATATGTGAGCTTATTTCTCTTTCCTACTTATTGAAAATCAAATGCAAAGGGTCAATAGGGTTTTACTCACACCCTCAAGACAAACCCTTACCCTCCTTAAAATTTCATCTTATGCCACTTATGAGGGAAGGATTCATCACATAATTTTAATAAAAAAAATACTTTAGTTAGTCTAATCTAAGTCTACATGGGATTACCTAGTATAGAAAATAAAAGTGATTTAACTAAGGCTTTCAATGCTATCTATAAAAATCATAATTGTGACACCATTCTATAAATTTATTAATTCTCAAATAAGAGTTTCATAAAAAATATTTATCAAGAAATATGTTATATCCTTAATCTTTGAGTTTCAAAATATATCTAGAATTTTTAGATTCACTAGTGAAATGATATATTCTTCTTAAATTTTATCCATATCAAGGTATGTGCATCTCTTTTTCAATTTTATGGTGATCTATAGGCTCCATGATAAATGAATTTATCTTATTGTCCAATAGTGACAACCTCAAAATGTCTCCTTTGATTCCCTGCATGTTAGCATAAATAAACAAAGTGAATATAATATTAATAAGTGATATCTTATTTATTTTTTAATAAATAGTTAGGATTAGTGTTTTCTCTCATTATTTATTCCATTTTATTTCCATTCTCAGTATGGGTTGGGAATTATTCCTTATTGATAACCTTCATAGGTTGTTCACATATTTTCTTCTAATGAATTGAATTCTCAAGAGGAGTTGTTTTCTCCATCTAAATTTTTCAGGAATATTTTATAGATGAATACTAAAGAAAATTGGTCACCTATTTTCCTTTATTCTTAGAACTAATTTGGGATAACTCAATTTCTTTATTCATTTCCAATTGGTCAGGCTAAACCAAACACTATTTCTTTGGTTTCTAAATATTTTTTATTCTCATATTACTTTCTTAATCCTTTTTCTTCAAATTAATTTTCCACCATTATTCTATGATTTGTTCCCTTTCAAACTACAAGAGTCTTGTCCTGGTATACTTTTCATAAATACTAATCCTTTTGAAATTCTTGACTATATATTACATAAACTCATCAATTTTTCAAATCTTTTTTGAGTTGATAGTATTGTTGTAATTATGGTCATAATTTTATTACATTGGATTTTAGTCATTTTTTGCACTCTATAACTCCCCTTTGGTTCTTGGAACATTCCTATAAAAGATATATTTAACTAATAAGAGTAGTATTTTGGTCAAAAAATTCCACAAAACCGGCAAAAACTTAGAGTTTTGAATTTTTAAATTGATTTTTTTTATTTATTTAGTTCTATGTTACTACTATAATACTAAAATAATAATAATAATTTTTATAGTTAGTTTTGATCTCTTTAAATTTATATCCTATAATTTAAATGGTAAAGAATACCTCTGATATTTCTTATCATAAGAATCTTTAAACTTTGTTTTAACACTTGAACTATAATAAATAAAATATTTTCCTTGTTTTTTAGACCTATATTATCACTAGATTTAAAGATATCATTTTTTTACATCTATTGAATTTTTTATGTGATCTATATCATTTTGAGATCATATTGAACTAGAAGATACATTGATTTTGTCTCAGCCATGTCATCTTTCCTCATATCCATCTTCTCTTTGAGAACTATCACCATCTTCTCTATCTTGGGCAACCTCTTCTATTCTTATTTCTAATATTTGTAGAATCCAATTTCTCAACATATTCAAGGATATTTATTTCATCACAAACATGGGTGATTGATGATAATGATTAAAATTTATCCTTTATAATAATCATATTATTCATGGGTAAATACATGGAAAAATATTTTTTTCCAATACAATTCCAATACTTTGGTAATTGTTTACCTTTTCCTTTTACTTTACCCCTTTTGAAAATTCTTAAAAAAAGTTCAATGATCACATTGAAAATTCTTATCATTCTCATTGAAGGTTTGTACCTTCCTAATGATCCTTTTACTTTATAATTCTACATTTCATACATCATTAGATGGAATATTCTATGATACCAATTGTATAGCCTAATGATCATTTAGGAACCACTAGGGGGGGGGGGAATCCAGTGGACCACTAATTTTTATGAATTCACTTAAATATCTTGAAACTATTAAAGTTATTTATCAACTCAATGATTTCTCATAACATTACCTTTATGTGAAGTAATAATATGTATGAAACTAGAACATAGTGTTTTTAGGTTTTTTTTCTAATGTCCTTATCATTTCCATGTTCACTAAGTCTTAAAGTCTTTCATGGAAGTCTTTTTTTATAAGGATAATTATTTGCAAAGACATAAACTCTAACTTGAATTATCAGGTTGAAGCCAAATTCTACTTGGAAGTTTTATACTCAACACTCCAAAATATTAAACTCTTGTATCTGTTTTTATGCCTCAATGAAGATTTAGTATCACAAAATAAGATATACACCCAAATAATTTTCCATTTTTTGGTCTATAGTAAATCCATAAATTTAAGCGTTATGATCAAAAGAAAAATTCTTATGATCTGGGACTATTCCCTTTTTCTAGTTTCAGCTCCAAATTACAAACTTCCTTCAAATTAATTATAGGATTTTCTAAATAAACTCCAATACTTCTTAAAAAACACATAACCTCATTAAAAATTATGTATACAGTGTTCCATCATTCACCAAATATTTTCTTTATTTTTCTTGAAGATCAGTATAATGATATTCACTTTTATGGATGCTATATTTAAGCTGTCCAACCATGGTCATCAATAAACAACAACACATGTCCTTAAGAATCACATAACCTTCATCATGTCACTCATATAATATAATTAGGTACTTTATCAAGAATAAAAACTAATTTTATCTAATGGATCCACAATAATCCTTCAATCATCACCACCTTCATCACCAATAACATATTGATATATTGACAACAAGTGAAACTAAAAACCTTCTAGGAATAATATAATATACTTAAATTTGATAATTGTTGTTATGATCTTCAAGTAAACTAAATGAAAGTGTTGGTGAATGATGGAATATTGTATATATCATGATGAATGAGGGATTGAGTTGTTTTTTAGGGGTTGAAGTTTCCCTGGAGAAGCCCATATGTCATTTGAAATAAGTTTGTTATTTATTGAGGATAGTATGGATCCATCCCCTAGTACTCACAAGTGTCATGACATTATCCACTTTGTGTCTCCCACCAATATGGGTTTTCTCCCATTGGTAATTAATCCCAACCAATAGGAAGAGAAGTCCTCTTGACAGAGGTTGGATCCCTCCTATATCTTTAGGTATATTGATCCTCCCCTAACCTCAGTATATGACTCATGAATTTCTAATATATTTCACCTGGAAGTAGGGATGTAGGTCCCTATTGTGAATCGGAGGGGATGACTACATAACATTGGGTGAAAAAATCACCCCTCACCAATAGAGAAAAATAATCACTAAATGGGTTGGATTGATTCTATCTCTTTAGGTTTAGATGAAACTACTAACACCCTAATATAGGACTCACCACTTAGTAACATATTTCTTCTCGAAGTATAGAAGTTAGTCCCTATTGAGAATCCATGGGAAAAAATATACAATATTGTTTGAAATATTCTTCGGAAAAATATCATAATAGTAACATTTAACTAAAATTAAAAATAACCCTAGACTTTGATAATCTAAGGTTGAGTTTTATTATAAGGATCATATACTATAAAGGCTTATCTCAATGGTTTATTTGACCAGTGATCTTTGTTATTGTCAGTTCCAGGATCTTGGTTTTCTTTAATGTTACACATATAGGCTACTTCAATTGGTCTAGGGGTTGTACAAGGAGTTTATGGATAAAAAATAGATATCATGATTTTTCGTGGTTTTAATCAAGTTTATTTTCTATTTAATTACCTTGTTGTTTTTTTTGTTTATAAGAAGATTCAATACTATTTATATATAAGGTATTGAAAATAAAATTTCATCAGAGATCTCTATTTGTTAAGGGAAGTTCCTATTATAGGATAGAATCATTTTTCTTGTTAATACAATAATTACCTATATGTTTTTCATTCCTTCCAACTCTAAAAGTGGATGAGGTATCTACTCTAATGTCTGGACTCTTAAATCAATAAATTTTTCTAGTCTGGATGTATTCATGAGGGGAAAATATCCCTGGTTTCCTAGAGGAAATGTGATGATCCTCTTGACAAGGGAGTTGGTATCCATAATCTATATCTTTTTAATAAGGTTATTATTGATATCCATGTTTGGAATATCTTGAATTCAAGAAGTCATTAGGCTGATTTCTTAAGAAAGAAACTCATTTATAGATTGTACAAGGGAAATTAATTTTACTTGGTGTATTTAGTATGTCCTATGGTCAATTTTGTGTTTTCTAAAGTCATGATACATAGACGCTTGTATCCTATTCGATAATATAATATTAACTTCAAGAATAGAATATGGTTTTTATAACCTCTATTATAAGATTAAATTACCCTAAAACATTAATAAACTATCTATTACCGAGTAAATTGATGATTTTTGGATGCATAAATAGAAGATCCTACCCAGTTTTATCCAATAAATTACTTTTTTTTTTCATTTCTTTAGTTAGAAAAATTTTCATTTTCATTCTTCCTAAATTGGCTTATTGAATCCAAATATGCCATAGAAATTTCAATTTGGAAATGTTGGGGATTTAATTATATGGATCAAGATCTTATTGAATCCATTCATTTCCTATGATTCCCCAAACCTGAACTCCCAGATCTGGTTCCATAGATACATAATTTACAGAGAGGATTTGATATGATCTATAAAATCTTATATGTAACAATTCTCAATTAAAAAATCTATAGATATTAATTAATCAATTTTATCCTAATTATATTTTCATGTTTACATTTTTAGAGAACTAGGAAAAACATAAAATACTAAATCCCATATTCTTGTATTAAATGTTCGATTTCCCATTATATATGAAACTAATCAATATATAACATGTATTTAATGTTTTCCAAAAATTATTTCACATGTTTTATCATTATAAACATGTAACATGTACTACTTTTATTTATAACCTAGGGAAATTGAAACATAATAAGGGTTGAGATAAATGTTCAGTAAGGGAAAACATAAAAATAAGAAAATCATAATATAAACATAACATAAATATTATTGCATGAATAAGTAAAAAACATAAATCCATAACCAACCTGAAATTTAGAGAATTATATATCCATGAAAATAAATAAAAATAAGGATATAAATAATAATAATCTCATACTGATAGAATATATAATGATATACATAAAAATAATTCTAAAAATTCCTTATTCCAAGACATTAACCCATCTTCGAGACTGTTGTCAAGACATATTAGTAAAATGGAAAGTCATACACAAAATACCCAAACCTATTTTGTCTCATGAGACCTATCAATGCATTGAAGGAATATATAATTCCATGCCCAACTTCTTAAATGATTAATTCGAATGAATTAACTATAAAATGAATCAAGAATTTTCATACCATTACTGAAGAAACATCTTACCGAATAAAACATAAATATTCATATAATTAAAGATATGTAATGTGAATACATAATTAAACCACATTAGAAGTCAATGACCATAAAAAATGTCAATAATTTTTACTCATATTAATAAAAGGGATAACTTATTTATAAAACATATATATAATTAAGGTATATTGTCAAAAAATACATATTAAACTTTCAAATAATCATCCATATTGGAATAAAAACATACAAAATGCCAAAAAGTTTCACCATGTCAATAGAATATCAATATTTATATGTGAAAACCATGAAATCTGAATTATGAAAAATGTGACGTTCACAAAGTATAGAGAAATGATTATATGACTGAGTAAGTACTGGTATGACAATATCACAATCCATTTCGATAAATAAGGTTGATGATTTTAAAATAACATATCCCCAGTGTAACAAAGGAAACCTATAATGGTGTTGACATAATTGAAAAATATCCTCACAATAACAATGATTCAAATGTTATCACAAAAGAAGTGACCAGGCATCAAATTATTTGATATTTTGAGTTCAATCAACCAAAGATAACACACACACACACACATATATAAAATAGTTTAAATCATAAAATATATACTAAATTAGGATAAATCATTTTTTAAATGATAAGGAAAATGAAAGTATAAACATAAAAGAGATTTTATATTTTTTTTATATTAATGTAAAATGAAAATATACATTTCACTTTCAATGGTAAATTTTGAAAAGGTGACCTGAAAGATTTTGAAAATATCTACTTTTAAAAATAATATCTTATAATGGAACTATGAAAAATAATAAATTTTATGTTGGATAAATGAGGATATTAAGACAAAATATATTTAAGTCAAAGGAAAAAATCATTTTTATTATTTTCAAAACACCTTTGTTAAAAAAATCACATTGTAAGAATTGAAAAAAATAATTTTTATAAAAACATAAATTTCCCAAATATTATTAAATAATACCATATAATAAAACATTAGGGTGTGATAACCCAATATTGTAAGAAAGAGGCTCATGGTGAAGCAATATAACTCAAGGAAAAGTGACTTGAGTTATCGATATACATTATAAACAACATACTCCATGAAGCCCGAAACATTTCAAAAGGATTTTATGATGTAAAAAGTGTAAAAAATGATTAAATACCATATAATAAAATAACACAGAAGTATGTAACCAACTTATATGAAATAATTTCAGGTGAATTAAGATAACTCAATGAAAAAAATTGAGTTACCAAAAACTATTTCAAATTGGGTAACACTTGAGTGAAAATGAATTTAAAGAAAATAACTTAATTTAGATTAGTTTATCCAATTAATTACAAGAAAATATTGTATATAAGATCCATGTAATAGTAAATCAACATAACAACATACAAATAAAACAGGTTTCATAACAAGTAACATGTCTCAAAGAATCAGAATTGATACAAAGAAAACCCTTATTAATTTTAGAAACTTTGGAATAAAAAACCCTTAAAAGATATGGATTATAATTGAACTTAAAATACCACAATTAAAAGGTAATTAATTATATGATATCTCAAATTGGATGTAGATACACCACATAAATTAAATTAGGTTTATAATACTAAACTTGTTTCAAAGAGAGAAATTTGAGATGAAAACCCTTACCCTGGTCATAAACCAGTATTCACTTTCCCCAAATGTAATTAATAATAAAATTAGGTTCATTATATAAATACACCATAACCTTATTTATAATTATAAATATGTATATACCTAATTTATAATATATATATAAGCTTGTTTTTTACTATTTTCAACACTGGGTGCAAATAATCTTTATCACTTTCAACTAGATTCATTAAATCCATATTAGATATACTATATTCCCATATTATATCACTAATATATCATATAAATTATTTTAATATTTTTAAAAGATAGTTTATAATGATATAATTTCATTTCAATTTTGTTTCGGTTACGAACCATGAAGATGAAATAGGAGATTATCATGTTTCTATAATTCTTAACGAAAGAAAGGTGTTTTATTAATTAATGAGTTAAATAATGATATAAATGTTCAATAAAAAAATCTACATATTTATATCATATTATAAAATTTAATAATTTCTCATATTCCTGGATGTTTGAAATGTATAATATTTTTCATTTAAGTGGTTAAACTGACCCAACATAAGCCTACCATGATTAATGGATGATTATGAGGTAGTTTAGTTCTAATATCGTTACAACCGAATAACAATGATACTATTTAGTCATTATTAGTTTGATATATTAAAATTTTAATTAATTATAATTATATATAATGGATTTAAAAATAATACATAGTATGAAGAAAAATATTTTCATCTTTGTATGCTTGTTTAGGATGGTTAATGTTACATCGAACACTTATTTATAATATTAAGTATAGAATACTTAATTTATATTTAAATAATATAAATAATTAAATTAATAAAATATATTTTCACTAAACCCATTTATATAACCATCCTTGAAAGGTGGTGATAAAAAATAAAACGTGACATTCATGGAGGCAGTAGTCCGAACACGTGCATGAGAAACTTTTTTACTTTTTCGACTAAATGGGTATGGGAATAGACATTGGTTATAACTTAAATAAGTAATATTTAAGAATATTATTCATACTTATTTTATTATAAACATATTTTTATAATTTTTTAGAGGATAGAGGATAAAAAGGATGAAGAATAAAATCAAAAGTGTAAGTGATACTTATGTTGAGAATTTTGGTCTTCTCTTGAAGTATTATTTGGAAAGGAGGGAATTGAGATTTTTTTGAGGATGTGGGTTTCTAGAATTACATAGGGGTATATAATAAGTAAAATTTTATAGTTTAATATGAATTTTAGACTATAGGTTGGGCTTGAAGTGGGAGTACATGAGATCATTTTATAGGAGGAAAAGAGGGACAAATATTTTGGGAAGAATGTTTAGTATGGTATAAGAATACAATTTCATGAGAGTTAGGTGAGTTAGGTAGAGGGGTGGAATGTGAGGCATGTTTTTATAACTTTAATTTATAAAACATATTTCTATAAGTTGTATGTGACATTTTAATTATTAAATATTTAGGATACCTCATTTACCCAATTTACCTTTATTAATATTGATTACAAATTAACCATGGTAGTTATTTTATTAATAAAAACATAATATGAACCTTCTTAATAAATTTTAACATGATGAATCCAAACATTGGTTCCTTTTAAACTAATTCAATTTCTAAATATGAGGAAATTATATATTTAATTAAAAAATAATATTGAGGAAAAACTGTTTCTATAGAAAGATGTCTTTTTGAAATATTAAGTGTTTTGATATATATTTACAATTAATTATTTATTTAATGAGTGTTTATATATATTTTTATGTGTTTAAACATCATATTATATTTATATTTTAATGTAAATTAATCTAATTTATTTAGAATAAAATTGTAAACTCTTATAAAAATAATTCTTTTAAAACAACCATTTTACTTTGACCATGGTAATTAATCATTATCCTAAGCAATTTATTTTTAATGAATAAAAATAACATTTAAATATTTAAATAATTTAAAAAAACTAATTTCAAATATAAAATCTATTTTTTAAATAAAATTAATATGTTTAAGGAAGATTAATTTTAACATTTGTGTGCATAAAACCAGTTTTTTAGAGAAAAAAATCATCTAGAAGAAATATTATTATGATCCATGAAGAAATGATGGTCATTTTCTAAATTGAAAATTTTAAAATTTTAAAATTTAATATTTAAATAAAATCTAAAAATATAGTATATAACACTTCATATCAGAAAATATATTTTATTAAAATGTTAACTATTGTTTATTATTATTTCCCAACAATTGATAAATAATTTATTACTAATATATTTTTTATATTATATTTATATGTTATTATTATCTAATAACAATATACCCAGTTTCTTTAAATAAAACAAAAATCTTAGAAAATTATATTTTTATTCAAAAAAATTGTTTTCTTAGTAGTTTTACCTTTACTAATTGAATTCCAATATTTTTATTTATATAAATATTTCATAAAGTGGACAAACCTATTAATTCATAATAATTAAATGGATAGGTTTTAATGGTTATTGTTAATATTTATATTTTTAACTATATATATATGTATATATGTATCACATTCTCATTTAAGTTTAGTGTTGCATGTAGAGAAATCTATCAAACACATTGACTTATTTAAAGGTAAAAATATATTAGTATATGAGAGTATTAAATTATAACCCTTAAAGAAATTTCATCCTTGTAATTTTAATTATTACTCATTGAGGAAGGAAGGTGCGGGTATTCTTAACAAATTTATCATTCTAGGTATAACCTGAAATATGAAATCTACTATACTCTCTTAGGATATATCAAGTTACTTATATTTCTTCAAATAACTTTATCCATTCATATATTATTATACCCATGAATGTATACACCCTATTTATATATTCACTTTAATATAACTTTCCCAAAAACATTTGAATCTCTAAATCAATAAACCATAATGAAGTTTTTATATTCCATTAAATATTAAATCTATCTTTAACCCTTAACTGGTATTAACCCATATTTCATAAATTCACACACTATTTTATATATATCATAAACATAGAGATGGGATAAACATAATCAAAGTATATAATTGATTGATTTTTCATTAAATCAACAATAAATTTCAATGCTATCGATAATATCTCACTCAATTTTATCAAAATTAATCAACCTTTTAAACCTAAGAGTTATTTATCCCTTAATCATGTGTTCTTTAATATTTATATAAAAAATATAACCTTGTCATAAAATCAATTTTCAAGGTCATTAATACCATTATATATATATTTCTATACATTTAAATTAAATCTATTTAAGAATTATCCTTATATGTCACACATAATCCCCATAACTTTTAGGAAAGACAATAATTCCAGCGATTAATATAACTCACTAATGAGAAAAAATAAGATTATCAATATTTAATTTTTATTTTTATATAAACCTCACTGCCTTAGGTAATATAATAGAACTCACCTTTTCTGATCATAATAGAAAATAACAAGGTTATTAGGCATTTAAGTATGTTCCCTTATTCTATTATAAGACATAGTAGTTTCTAGGAACATATCTTTCTCAACTTAATTTCTATAATAATGTTTCAAAATAATTAAAAAATAGAAAAAATTTAAGATAATATCCAAATTATAAATATTAAAAAATCAATCTAAATATGTTTTACCTTATGAAAATTTAATTTTTAATATATGGTACATTCAGATCAACAAATAGCTCTCTTTATTTTATCCTTGGTTAACAATGGTAATTTTTTATTATGTTTTGTTACCTAATTAGTTAACACTATACTAAAATACTTCATAGTAGTAATTAAATATAATATTATTAGCCAATGTATATTACTTTGGTGTGTCAAACTAGATGTGCAATTATTTATTTTTGTTGTGAACTATGTGATGATTGAGTCAATACCCAATCCGTACTTTTCAGGGTTACTATCCATAGTTACATCAATCATTGAGCCAATATCTACTAGTAGTATCTAGATATGGATATAATTTATAGGAAAAATAGATACTCTAGATTTTATCAATACTTCAGGATGTCATACCATACTTAGTGTTATTCTTAATATTTTCACTATAGTTATTTCATCCTAATATCCAAATAAAAATTGTATTATTACCTTATCATTAAATCATATACTATCCCAATGAGTTATCCATAAGTTTAAAATTATGGTCAAACTTAACTTATAAACCCTGAAATTATCATAAAAAAACATCATAACCTTTAAAATTTTCAAAATCTTTCCTTTGATTCCAACTGTAACACCTCAAATCAGAACTATTGGATCTGGTTCTGTAAACACATGTTGTACATACACATTTTGATACAAACTATAATTTTTAGATATAACCATCATTAATTACAAAATTATTAATTATTAATGCCTCAATTACATCATGATAATCATTTTAGGTTGAGATATTTTGAGAATTTGGATGAAACATAAACTAAGAAATCCCATGTTCTTTGCATCAAGTGAACAATTTACTTATTATACATAAAATGACTAAATCAGTAATGAGTCTTCAACATATCCCAAAAATTATTTCCCATGTGTTATCCTTATAAACATGGTTGGTGTAATAATTTTCTTTATAACCTGGGGAAATTGAAACATAAGAGGGGTGACATGAAATGATTAGTAAGAGAAAACATACAACCAAGGAATTCATGACATAAATATGGAATAAATATTCGGGTAGGAATTAGTAAATATAATAAATCTATAATAAAATTGAAACTTATAGCATTTTATATCCATTAAAATTAATTAAAACATTTTTATTAATGGTTTAGATCTCAAATTGATATAATTCATAATGTTAGACATTAAAAACATGTTTTCAAGGCCTTATTATAAGATATTTACCTATCATCGAGACCACATACAAGATATATTTTCAAATTGGGCAGGAATCACCACATATCCAAAACTATTTTTATCATGATACTTGTTGATAAATTTAGGGGATATATAATTCTGGGCCCCACTCATCACCTAATTAAGTATAATGAATTCACCATAAGATCTAAGAGGAATTTTCACACCACTCCTTTAGGAACCTGTTACTGAAAAAATATCTATCCATAAAATGAAAGATACAAAACTCCAATACATAAAAAAAGTCATTATTAGTTAATAATTATAAATTTAATATCAATAATTTCCCCCAGAAATGTGATACCCCAACCCCGGTTCCACTCTGAGGTTCCTCGAACTGGTGGGCCAGAAGGCCTCAAACGTTCCTCCCTTACACTAGAGGCTACCAACAAGCCGCAAGGTCCTAGGGTGAGTCTGTGGGGAGAATATTCCTCATGGATGGAGTAGCACGACAGTGTGATCAATAGATAAATAGTGGAAGCATACCAATAATGGAACGAATAACAGAAACACATATAAACATTCTTGCACTAAATAATAATCAAATGTAGTAAACTAAATCATATACATAAGATGAAGATGTCATGGGTTTTAATAAATAGGGAAAACATGTATACATGGAAGTATATAATCAATATAATTCATGATATACAAAAGGAACAAAAGGTCTAAAATCTATCCAAGTATCCTGAGCTCCAGCCAAGTCTTATACTATCAAGATCACATTTTAAGTTATGTTAGATATCAAACATTTGTAAGTGGATGCTTCCCATAATCCACACCTTAAAACATATAGTCTTATCCCGTACCATCAGTACTCAGATACAGTTTGAGATAAACATCATAAGCCACCACTAACAATGTCTATAAATATCATGTCAGTGCATATAATATGGATTTATAGAGATAAAAAAAATAAAAGGAGTAATGATAACTGTAAATGGGTCATCTCTCATTCATAAATGAAACTAGCCAGACACAACCTACTTCAAATCATGAAGTAATATCTATGAACATGTATCAATGAATGCGATTCCTGAAATCAGAAGAACAGGGGACACCATTCTCAGTAACATAATAGTTGGGAACCCATTCCTAATATAATAAGAATAGGGATGCCATGCTTATGTATCAGAATAAGGCATGTCACACCTAGTGTCACATCTTAAGGGATGTCATGCCCATATCATAATTTATAAAGGGTTTCCATGTTCATATCACATTTATAAGGGGTCACCATAGCCATATTTTTTTTAAAGGGTCTGATGCCCATATCACATTTATAAAGGGTATCCATGCTCGTATCATAATTATAGGAGTTACATTCCTAGGTATCATAATTATGGGGTCACCATGATCATATTTTACATTACCATAAGGGAATCCGTGCCCATATATATATAATATTCATAAGGGTCTTCATGCTCATTTAACAAAATTAATGAGGGTCACCAAGCCCGTTTACCAAAATTAATGAGGGTCACCATGCCCATACATTACAACAGTGATAGTAAACACTGGCTTTAATGTGATCCAATGGATAATTCACAACTCATTAACATTTAATGATAAAAAGAGAATGACAATTGTTCCATTTAATTATGTGAAGTGGTCATACCACTCACCTCCATTCGATTCATTTTAAATTCATAAGTGTGTTTAACATGAAATACCATAATAATTATCCATTTCATTAATGTTATCACTACTTAGAATTCATGTAAAAACCATTTAGATGATTTTTTGACCTTTTAGTTACTTATAGACACATTGGAAATTAGATAGGCACACTAAAAGGTTTGTCCACAATTTAAAGGGACCTAATAAGGTCATAAGGTTCTCAGTTAAATAAACCATTTAAAGGGGGATTAAATTTACGGTCAACGTATGGTGCAATTGATGTGTGGAAAAATTGAACATATTATAAAACATATCAACTTTGAGGAATAAGTACTAGACCAAATTTGTAACGACCTGTACATTCATGAATAAAATTATCCTTTTTTATTTAATTAAATGTCTTATGGATATAGAAAACACATTCACCCTTTTTTATAATTATTATTTGGGTTTAAATATCCATTTATTATCATTACCATTGATAATATAGTCGTTAAAAGTGACCACAAGACAGATATAAATTTATGGTTTTTAAAAAGAATCATTTTGACAAAGAAAAAGGAGTGGATAACCTCATTTAGTAGACACAAGTCGTACGAAGCTCATTTTTCAGATCTTGGAAAGGAGGTAGCATCAATGGTATTCTCTCTTTACCAAACCCAAGCCGAGCTTCAACAAGTTAATCTTAATTAGAATTTCCTAGAGGATAAGTGGAAGTTAATTGAGAATACCACCTGAGTGATGTTATCCAAGCCACCAAAGGAGACTGTCACCATCAATCACCTTACCCTTAAGTCTTATGCGGGTGTTATAATGGGTTATACAGAAATACCCTAGCACTATGATTATGTTCATTTTTTTATAAAGAATATACATTCATTTTATTATTGTTACTTTGTAAATGGGTTTTAAAGAAAAAATAGTATTTTTTGTTAATATTAAATTAAGAAATCGATTTTGATGAATTAATGGATTTTTGAATTAAATAATATTTTAATAAAATATTATTACTAAATTAATTTTTGTTTAATATAAATTACCATATAATTTTTTTACAATTGTAATTTTTATTATTGTTTGAAAGCTATTTTTTTAGAACTCATGAATTTTCGTTAAATGCCGGTGTTTATTTTAAAAGTAAAAATCACATATTTTGAAAATTATTTATATAAAATAAATATTATTTTTTTATTCAGGACCTCGAAATTATCTAATGGATAATTTTTCATAATTTTCTGAGGGAGTCAAATTTTTGGGTAAAAATTAAATACCATTTAAATATATAATGAGTTTAATGACATCATAATGACCCAATAGTGATGTAATAAAATACTCTAAAATAAAAATTCATCCGATATATGTTTTACCTTTAAAATAATATTATTTTAGATTTTTTTGATTAATTTTATGATGGATTAGTGAACCCTTTAAGAATGATAAAATATTTTAACTTTTTAAAATGTTTTCCTTGAGAGTGTGACTCACTTCCACATAAGAAAACCTAATATTTTAATAATTTAGGACATTGAACTAATAAAATAATAATTTACACTCCCTTATGGAAAAAACAATGGGCAAAAACCATGGGTTGGTTAGTGGTTTTGAATATTTAATTATATAGATTCCAAAACCTATGTTTGTGAAATATTAAAGAATTCTCGTCTCTTTTCCTATATTAACCCACACAATCTCCCACTTATCTTCACTCAAAACCCTTTGATCACGTCCCTACTCTTCTCTAATCTCTATAAAATCCTCCCAAGTCCCCAAAATCCCTCAAGAAGCCCCTCCTAAAGCTCTTGAAGTCACACACTCATGTAAGGGATCCCCACTTTCCTTCCTCCCTTATTTATGTTCGAGTTTCCTTATATTGTTATGCCATTTTATTTTCAATTAAAAATTTTGGGGTATGATTTATCACCTCCCCTATACTTACCTACTTATTGTTAATGATTATAGACCCATTTATCTATCATTAATCCCTCCCATGTATATCTGTTACCATACCAAAATTCCGTAAGGGATTTCTCTCTCCTCATTTACTTTCATGAAATTATTTTATATTATGCATCTAAATTCCAATAAATATATTGGGATATTATGTTTCATGACCCCCTTACTGTCTATTTAATTTATAAATGACTAGATACCACTTTATCTCTAATTAACCCATTTTAATATTTCTATTTGATGTCATTATGTTGCCGAAGTTACAACAAATCTTGTCTTGCCAAAATCATTATGTAAGTGAATACCATACCCATTTCTCTATCAAGGGTATTCACCTTTATGAACTTGTACGTTTTTATTTAGGACTTACATTTTTTTATTTCACATATATTATTCATGGAATAAATTATGATGTTTAATTAATCAATTTTGTATGATCTATGTGGCACACTTATGCATGAAATGAAATGATTAAGAAGGGTGTTCCCTAATAGCACTCCAATGCAATTGGTAAAGAATAATATCATGGTAAATCATGTTAAATGAGTGTTGAATCATGATAATTCTTTTTCAATGAGGTTTTACTCATTCTAATTCATGTACAATGATGGTTTACTCATGCTCAATCGACAACAAGCCTTGGCTCATTCTAATATCATGTTAAATGTTATTTCCACATTTCCATGTTATGATAATCACACTATATCATTCCTGTATATTCATGATTCTATTATGCTCTATTTATATTCTTATTTCCTAACATATATTTTATTCTTCATGTTATTCCTTATTTACTCACTTATTCGGATTTATATCTCTCCCTTTTCTTGTGTATATCCTCAGGTTATCCCATGAAATGCTAAGTACGAAGGAATGCTGTGGTCATGTAAAAGAAGTTTTTAATAAAGATGTTGTATTTTATGTCTTAAGTTTTCATTTAATGTTCCTAATTTTACAAGACACTAGACCTATCAATCCTCAAATTTTTCTTAAGTGAAAGTTTATGTAACAAATCATGTTTATGTTTTTAATAAAGAGCAGGGTTGTTATAGTTGGTTTTAGAGGATTTGTTTAGTTATTTTTGGGATTTGTATTCAAAAACCCTAATGAAAGCCTTAGGAATAAGACTGAGTATAAGAAAAAGAACCCTAAATTTTGGTGTGTATAGATTAAGTGGTTTATCAAGAAAATACATCCCTATCTGGATATGAACAAGTTTAGGTGGCTCTGGAATAGATGTATCTTGGGGTAAAACCCAAAAACACCGCTTTGATCTAGAATTGAATGATAACTAGTGCATGAAAACAATCCTTGATACACTCTTGGTTTGATACTCCCAGTGTATATGCTTGGATATATTCATAAACTTAATAAGAATAATTATTAATGTATAAAAACAAAAAAAAGACCATAAGAATATACGTTAGGAGATAGATGATGGATAACTTATATTAAAGCCTATAAATTTATAAGTTAATGAGATAAATGTAATTTATATGTTATAAATTTAATGTCATTGGATTCCCCTTTATGTGTTATATTTTTTAATATACTCATACCTAATTATTCTATCCAATGGATAGTAATATGAGGAATATGGATAACAACCTATGAGAAGGGAAACGTGATGAATGTACCAATGATATTCCCAATCAGATGGGAGCTCAAGTAAGAAATATTGTGATTATTCCAAACCAGCTATCAAAAATGATGGTTAAGAATTGTAATTATTTTGAATTCCAAATAAAATCAAGGAATAATAATTAGAAATTTCATGAAATTCCATCTGATAATGTTGATAAGGGGAAGAAGACCCAATTTCCTTCGTGTAATAAGTGTGGAAAGAGGCGCCAAGGGGAATGTCTCGATGGGACTAGGAGATGTTTTATGTGTGGAAAGGAAGGGCACAAAGTATCAATTTTCCACGAAATAGTAGATAATGCGATGGATGGGAAAAAAGTTCCATATAAGGCATCTTACATAGTTCTATACTATAAATGTGGAGAAGTTGGGTATTACCCAAGAAAATGATCTATTGAAAGGGCTAAGAAGCATGATGTGTGTTAACAATTTCTATGATCAAGGGAGCACGAGAATTCCTATGCTGAGATGGATAATGATAAATGAATTACCTGAAACCACTACTTAAAAGTAGTGTATGTCATAATGTATTCTTGTCCTATTAGTATATCATTTATGTTTTCTAAGAACCTAGAGTCCCCAACAGAAATGATTTTTAATCATTAGGGGAAAACTTTTATAAGTGTTGTATCACATGTTGAGGTTTGTGTGAATGTTATTATTGAAAATTTTACAAGTCTCCATTTGATGGAATTTGATGAAAAATGACAAATTCATTGCCTATGATTCAAGGAAATTGAAAGTTAATGAGAAAAACTATCCAACACATGATCTAGAGTTGGCTGTATTAATCTTCACTTTAATTTTTTTTCAAAATAACCTCTTTGGGGAGAAGTGTGAAATATATACAGATCACAAAAGCCTCAAGTATATATTCATATAGAAAGAGTTTAATATGAACCAATAAATATGGTTAGAGCTGATCAAAGACTATGACTATTCAACCCATTACCACCATGGGAAAGCGAACAGGGTGGAAGATGCTATAAGTAGAGAGGACTTAGTGATTCTATAAATGATGAAAATTGAAAAGGATCCAATATTCCTAAATTTGATGAAGATAGAAATGGGAATCATAAGGAATGAAACATCATCAATCATTTCTCAAATTATTGCTCAACCATATCTTTTGGAAAGGTTGAAGGATGATCAAAAGGATGATTTGGGAATTAAGTAGAATGTTTAATCTATTAGAAAAGGGAATTAATTATAGTTCAATGTTAATAATGAAGGAATTGTGAGATTTGGGTCAAGACTATGTGATCCATAAAATCTGGAGTTAAAGACAAAACTTTTGGATGATGCACAAAGTTCAAATATCTCTATTCACCTAGGAAACATAGATATGTATCGATACATCCAAGGGAATTATTGGTGGGATAACATAAAGAAGGATATTGCTGAGTATATATCAAAGTGCTTGGTATGTCAGAAAGTGAAGGCTGAGTGGCACAAGTCTAAGAGGATGATGAAACCATTACCCATACCAACATGGAAATGGGAAAAAATCACCATGAACTTTGTCACCAGACTTCCGAAGACACTAAAAGGAAACAATGATATCTAGGTTGTTGTGGACCAGCTTATAAATACTGCACTCTTCATTAAAATTTGAGAGTACTTCTCATTAGATAAATTGGCATGAATATACATCAGAGAAGTGAGAAGCTGCATGGATTACCACTATCTATTGTATCTAATCAAGATCCAAGATTCACCTTTAAGTCCTGTAAGAGTCTCTAACACACTCTAAATACTAAGCTGATTTTTTTTAAAATTATCATCCTCAAAATGATGGTCAATCTGAGTATACTATCCAAATACTTGAGGACATGTTGTGATTATTCTCAACGGACTTTAAAAGAGGATGGGATCAAAATCTTCCCCTGGTTGAGTTATCTTAAAATAATAGTTTCCACTCAAGCATCCAAATTTCTACTTATGAAGCCCTTTATGGGAAGAGTTATAGAACACCAACATGTTGGGATGAATTTGGGGAGTGAAAAATCCAAGGTCTAGAAATAGTTGAATAATAGGTGAAGAAGGTTAAGACGATACAACAACAAATTAAAGCTTCTCAGAGTCGATAAAATATCTATGATGATAATCATCGACAAGACCTAGAGTTTGATGTTGGAGACCTGGTATTCTTCAACATATCACCAAGGAAGAGAGTTATGAGATTTTGGTAGAAGGGAAAGATTAGTCCAAGGTACATCAGCCCTTTTGAGATCCTTGATCGCATTGGAGCAGTGGAATATCAACTAGCACTCCTACTGAACCTATCTCAAGTACATGATGTATTCCATGTATCACTTTTGAGGAAGTACATACCTGAACCATCACATGTACGTAGTCTAGAGGTGTTACCATTGGATATTGACCTCTCCTATGATGAGATACCAGTGAATATTTTAGATCATAGGGAAATATTTCTATGCAATAGGATTATTCCCCTCGTCAAAGTGTTGTGGAGATACCAAATTTTTGAAGAAGTAATGTGGGAACCAGATGAAGTGATAAATAAAAGTTACCCTCATCATTTTTATAATGGGAAAAGAAAATTTCGAGGGAAAAATTTATTAAGGGGGAAGGATGTTACAACCCAAACATTCGTGAATAAAATTAATTTTTTATTTAATTAAATGTCTTTTGGATATTGAAAACAAATGCACAATTTTTTAACTATTATTTGGTTTTAAATGGACATTAAGTATCATTACCATTGATAATATATTTTTTGAACAGTGATCACATGACTGATATAAATTTAAGGTTTTTTAAAAAGAATCCTTTCGATACAGAAAAAGTAGAGGATAGCCTGATCTAGTATACTCAAGCCATACGAAGCTCATTTTTCAGAGCTCGGAAAAGAGGTACCTTCAATTATCTTCAAGATCGACCAAGCCCAATCTGATCTTCGACATGTTAATATTGAATGGAATATCCTATGGGAGAAGTGGATGTTAATTGGGATTATCATCCGAGTGATGTTATCCAAGATGCCCCAAGAGTCAGTCACCACTACACACCTTAACCTTA
Source organism: Viscum album (assembly GCA_963277665.1). Lineage (NCBI taxonomy): Eukaryota > Viridiplantae > Streptophyta > Magnoliopsida > Santalales > Viscaceae > Viscum > Viscum album. The sequence goes on along the minus strand of OY728141.1, from coordinate 469,700,704 downwards.
GGTTTTATGCATGTTTTATAAGGTTTTATATAACAATACCCTATAGCTATGATTTTTTAAATTATTTTTGTTTAAATAATATACATTCATTTTATTATTGTTACTTTGTAAATGGTTTTTAAAGCACAAATAATATTTTATTTTATATTCAATTAAGAAATATATTTTGATGAATTAAGGGATTTTTGAATTAAATAATATTATAATCAAATATTATTACTAAATTAATATTTATTAAATATAAATGATCATATAAGTTTTATACAATTATAATTTTTATTAATGTTTGAAAGCTGTTTTTTCCAAAACCCATAAATTTTCAATAAATGTTGGTTTTTATTTTTAAAATAAAAAAAAAAATTTAAAAAATTATTTAGATAAAATGAATATTATTTTTGGATTCAGGATGTTGAAATTATCTAATTGTGATTTTTTTAGGATTTTCTGAGACAGTCAAATTTTTGGGTAAAAATTAAATACCATTTAAATATATAATGTGTTTTATGACATCATAATGACCAAATAGTGATGTAATAAAATTCTATAAAACATATATTTAACCAGTATATGTTTTAACTTTAAAATAATGTGATTTTATATTTTCTTGATTAATTTTATGGTGCCTTAGTGGACTCTCCAAGACTTAAAAATATTTTAGCTTCTTAAAATGATTTCCCTGAGAGTGTGACACATATACACATAAGAAAGCTTAATATTTTAATACTTTCGACCCTTGGACTTATAAAATAATGTTTTCCACTACACTTTGTCAAAAAATCATGTGAAAAAACCATGGGTTGGTCTGTGGTTTTGAATATTTAATTATATAGATTCCAAAACCTAAATTTGTGAAATATTAAAGAATTCCCCTCTATTTTCCAATATAAACCCATATAGGATCCCACTTATATTCACTCAAAACTATTGGATAACGTCCCAAATATTTCCTCCTCTCTCTATAATACTCCTAAGGTGCCCAAAGCTCTCAATAATCCCCTCCTCAATCTCTTGAAGTCACACACTCAAGTAAGGGATCCTCACTTTCCTTCATTATTTAAGTACAAGTTTCCTTATATTGTTATGGCCTTTTATTTTCAATTAAAAATGTCATGGTATGATTTCAAACCTCACCTATAATTCCCTCCTTACATTTTAATGATGAAATAATTCTTTCTCTCTCATAAATTCCTCCCATGTACACCCATTTCCATCCTGAAATTCTGTAAGAGATTTCTCTCTATTAATTTACTTACAAGAAATTATTTGATATTATGCATCTAAATTCTATTACATATGTTTGGATATTATGTTCCATGACACCCATACTATCCATTTCATGTATAAGTTACAAGATACCACTTTCTCTCTCATGAACCCATTTTATGATTTTTATTTGACGTCGTTATGCTGCCGAAGTTACACCAAAATTTCCCATGCCAAAATAATTGTGTAAGTGATTATTGTTGACCTCACTTGTTTTGGTAATCTAAATTATGTTTCCATATGCTTTGATAATCCAAAATGATGTTTATTATTTAAACATTGCATTATTTTTAGTTAATTTTTAAGTATTTTAACCCTCAAAATATAAATACTTTCAAATATGTCCTAATGATAAATCTATTGTGATATATTTAAGTCATTTGGTTAATTAAATGTGTATATGCTTCACTTTATTCTAACTTAAATCATTTTGTGAATAGAATGAATAAAAAGACACTTTGTCATTGGTACAAAACAGAGCTACTGGTATGTATAAGTATACCGGTATGTATAGGTCTACCGGTATGCAAGTCTACCATTTTAGAAAGGTCACTGGTACACAGAGAGCTACCGTTACACCAGAGCTACCATTAGAGTAAGTCTACCGGTAAGAAATAATTCTATCCATACAAAGTGATAACTACTGAGCTATATAAGTCTACGGTTATGAAGTCCACCGGTATAAGGAAGTCACCGCTACTCAAGTTTACCGGTATAAGAACAAAGATATACCAATAGGAGCTCACCGCTACACAGAGACCTATCGCTACAAAAAGCTATTGGTATAAGGAGCTACCATTACAGAGACAAACAACTACCGATACAAGTTGACCATTACAAGTATTCTACTGCTAGAACTTTTATGCTTTATTTAAATTATACTAACGGTCACATTTGGTTAATTTAATGCAAATGCTATTAATTAATGATGGCTGTTGGGATGTCAGGGAACTGTACCTTGAACCCGCCATAAAGTAATCATTACCTTTGGTAGATTTGAAGGAATATAAGGAATATCGAGATATATTGAGAAAGATATACACAATAGAGAGGCAACATCCATACCCCCAGCTTACTTGAAGAACACTGGACATACACGATGCCATTCATACAAGAAGAGAACACAAGCTGAACCTTAGCCAAGGAGTGAAGAACTACAATGATCTCTTCATGCACTCAAGCTGATCAAACTGAACCTGGAAATCATGGAAGTAGATGACACTCTATTTTCAATACAAAAACTAGATAAGGAATAAGTATCATTTCTGTTTGACCAAAAGGAGTCCAGAACTACACTTCAAATCACTATAGCATTCTAAACTCATATCTACTCTCTCTCAGTGATTCTTTTACCTACTTTTTGAGCAGTGTCTGTACTCTTTATATTCCATACACACACTTACTCCTATGCAAAACTGGAGGATTTCTAAATCCTCACACAAAACTTCTATAACTCTCTTGTATCCCACTGTTGATAGTGGTAGAGGTCAAGTAGGACCTGGAGAGCTTGTGTGCTATTGTTTTTGATTTCCCACAAAGAACCGTGGTAGAGGTCAGAGGACCTGGACAGTCTGAGCACTATTGTAAAACCCAGATCCAGGGTGTGGATCAGGTTTATATAAACTGTTTGAGAGGAATAAGTCTCGACTGGAGACTGAACCTATTGTTTTACATTGATATGCATTTTAATTTTGTTAAAATTATTATTTTTGAATATTCTTCTGCTAATTACTTTGAAATATAAAATTGTTTTAAATTTACTTTGATAGTTAATCTAGAAAGTTTTTCTAACTATTGTAAATCATTAGGTTAGTCTCAAAAGCTAATTTAATCATCTGATTAAATTAACTTAGACCTAATCAATATTTTGAGAACCTAATTGAAACTTTACAGTTTTAAAAATTCACTACAGTTTAACTTGGTATTTAAATTGGGGGATTTTAATAGAAATATTTTCAATAGAAAATTTTAATTAGAACTCAATTCACCCCCTCTTAAGTATCCACTTCGACCAACATTTGGTATCAAATGTTCGTTTACTAATAAATTATTTCCAAATACTCTATTTTTCAACTGTGATTTTAGTTGTATCTTAAAGATCTTAAATTTCTGTTAGTTATAAATTTTATCTCTTTAAATATACTTGCTAAAATATAATTATGGATAATAGACTAGAAGGTTATACTACCAATAGACCACCTTTCTTTAATGGTGTTAATTATGCCCAATCTAAACTGAAAATGAAAATTCCTTTAGAAAGTATGGGATTCAACATCTGGACTGCTATAGAGACTCAGTATAAGATTCCAGAAACTGAAAGAACTACTTGGGATGAACCTACTAAAACATCTTACAATAATAATTGTAAAGAAATGAACACTCTGTCTTGTGCTTTAGGAGATAAAGAATTTAATCGAATATCTGCTTGTAAATCTGCTTATGAAATCTGGGATACTTTGGCTATTTCCCATGAGGGAACAACTAATGTTAAATAAATGAGATTTAATACCTACACTATTAAGTATGATAATTATAAAATGAAGCTTGATGAACCTATTTCTGACATGTATCTCAGGTTCAAAGAAATTATAAATACAATGAGTTCACTTGGAAAAGTTGTTCCTGCAAAAGATAAAATCATGAGGATACTAAGATGTCTGCCAGACAGATGGAGATGCACATCAGTTTCAATTAGATAATCTTGTGATATTTGTGCTTTACCTCTTAAAGATATTATTGGTAATTTAATGATGTATAAATAAGAACATAAAGTGAATAAGGAAGAAGATGATGAACCAAGGAAGAAGTCTGTAGCCATCAAGACATATGCTTCAAAGAGTAAGGACAAAGAGAAAATTAAAACTGCAAGTGAATGTTCGAGATGTGATGAGAGTGCATCTGGCAGTGATGCAGAGATGGCTCAAATATCCAGAAGATTCAAGAAATTATACAGGAAGAAGAAATTATTCAGAAAATCAAACTACAAAGGAAAATATGACAACAAAGGTCATTGGAAGAAGGATTGGAAAAAGTCTGATAGGGGTGATGAAATTGTCTGCTATGAATGAAAAAGGAATGTACATGTAAAAGCATATTGTCCAAAGTTAAAATTCAAGAAGAAATATGACTACAAGGACAGTAAGTACAAGAAATCTATGAAAGTAACTTGGAGTGTTTCAGAAGATAGTTCAAGTGATTCTGATTCTACTAAGGATGAAAAATCTCAAAAATCTAATATGTGTTTCATGAAAAACACATCCGAGGTAACATTGGATACTCCTACTTTAAATTCATATTATTTTGGAGTTTATTCTGATTCTGAATCTGAAAATATGTCTAATGAAGAATTATTTGAATATTGTAATATTCTAGAAGAAACCTGTAATGAATTGAAGGACAAGTATAAGACCTTGAAGAAACAGCATGCTTTGACCAGCTCTATTAAATCTTCACTTGATATTGAGAAGGAAAAGAATTCCCAATTACTTAAGGAAAATACTAAACTGAAATTTTCTAATGATAAATTAAGGAAGGACTTAGAGAAATTCAAAAATGGAAAAGATACACTTACACAAATGTTAGGTAAACAAGTGGAACCAAAATATACCACTGGAATATTCTATCATCCTGGATATATACATATTACTAAAAATAGATTTATTCCAAAATCTAGACAGAATGCTGCTAGTTGTAGTTCTAAAAATTCATATGCTTCAACTAGTTATTCACATGGTTGTAGATCAAACAACATTTATCTTTTAAAATATTTTGAATCTATTGATTGTATGCGACACATTAGACAAATCTGGGTACCCAAAGTTTTGCTTACTAACCTGTCTAGACCCAAGAAAATATGGGTACAAAAATCATTTTCTGTTTAAACCTGTCTTGTAGGAGACTTTCTTGAAGAGTTCCCATAAGAAGATATGGTACTTGGACAGTGGATGTTCAAGGAATATGACTGAAGATTACTCATGTTTCAAGAGTTTAATCAGGGTTGATGGAGGACAAGTCACCTTTGGTGATAATTCAAAAGGAAAGATCATTGTCTTAGGCCAGATTGGTAACACTGATTCAGTTTTAATTTCTAAAGTTTTATTTGTTGATGGACTTAAATATAATTTGTTATGTATTTATCAGTTGTGTGATGATTGTTTCAATGTTATATTTGATAATGATTCTTTTAATGTTTTTAATTCTAAAAATATTTTAGTATTTTCTGCTTTGAGAAATGAAAATGTTTATGCAGTTGATTTGAATTTTTTAGCTAAATAAAACATTACTTGATTAAATTATTTTCATAAAGAGTCCTGGTTGTGGAACAGAAGATTAGAACATTGCAACATTCATTCACTTAGAAAACTAACTAGGAAGAACTTAGTTAGAGACCTACCCAAACTTAAATTCCCAACTGACAAAGTTTGTAATCCCTGTCAAAAGGGAAAGCAACATAAAGTTTGTTTTAAATAAATGAAAGAAGTATTAACTTCTCAACCTTTTGAGTTGGTTCACATGGATTTATTTAGACCTTCTAGAGTTTCTAGTTTAAATGGGAATCACTATGTCTATGTCCTAGAATATGACTTTTATAGATATACTTGGGTATACTTTCTTGCTCACAAAAGTGAAGCTCGTTCCTATTTTATTAAATATTCCAAGTCTGCAGAGAACCTTAGTGGACTTACGATTAAGACTCTGAGAAGTGATCATGGTTGTGAGTTTAAAAATCACGAGTTTGAATCTTACTGCTCACTCAATGGATATAGGCACATCTTTTCTGCCCCTTGGACACCTCAATAGAATGGTGTAGTTGAAAGAAGGAATATAACCCTTCAATAAATTTCAAGAACTATACTGAATGAATACGACCCACCTATTTACTTTTGGGCTGAAGCTGTGAATACAACTTGTTATATTATAAATAGAGTCTTGATTAGACCTGTTCTTAAGAAGACCCCTTATGAACTGTGGAATAATAGGAAGCCTGAAGTTTGTTACTTCAGAGTTTTTGGTTGCAAATTATTTATCCACCATACTAAGGATAATCTTGAAAAGTTTTCTTATAAAAGTGATGAGAGAATCTTTCTAGGTTACTCTATAACTAGGAAATCTTTTAGAGTCTTTAGAAAAAGAACCAAATGTGTGGAAGAATCTGTTCCGATCAAATTTGATGAAACTGATCTGCATGAACCTAAGTCTTCTCTTGAAAATCTTGAAGAAGATCTATCTATTCTGGACCTTAATGATAAAATCAATGAACCTATTGTAAATACAACCTGTTCTGGAAATATTCCAGAATCTACTCCTGATGAACCCAAACCTAGAGAAGAACCTGAAATTTCTAGTCCTACCTTTACTAGATCAACTAGGATTATAAAGAATCATCCATTAGAGGCTGTTGTTGGTAGTCTTGATATAGGGACACATACTAGAGCTTCTCTAAGAAACCAGGTTGAACATCAATCCTTTCATTCACACTTAGAACCTAAAAGTATCAATGATGCAATCAATGATGAATTTTGGGTAATGGCTATACAAGAAGAATTAAATCAATTTGAAAGAAACAAAGTATGAGAATTAGTTGACATACCTAAGGAAACTTTGACCATAGGCACTAAATGGGTTTTTAGAAAAAAAATTGATGAATCAGGAAATATAATTAGAAACAAAGCCAGGCTAGTTTCACAAGGGTATAGTCAAGAGAAAGGAATAGAGTATAAGGAAACCTTTGCACCTGTATCTAGATTATAAGCTATTAAGATCCTTCTTGCCTATGATACTCATCTGAATTTCAAGTTATATCAAATTGATGTTAAAAGTTCTTTTCTAAATGATTTTATAACTGAATATGTTTTTGTTGAACAACCACCTGGATTTACGAATCCTCATTTTAGAAATCAAGTTTTTAAGCTTTCTAAAGATTTATATGGTTTAATACAAGCTTCAAAATCTTGGTATGATAAACTTAGTAATTTTCTTATTTCAAGAGGTTTTTCCAAAGGAATTACTGATCCAACTTTATTTATTAAAATAATTTTTAAAGATGTTTTGATAGTGCAAATCTATATTGATGATTTTATTTTTGGATCTTTTAAAAATTCTTTATGTACTGATTTTTCAAAAATTATGCAAAATGAATTTGAAATGAGTTTGATGGGAGAAATCAAATATTTTATTGGATTTAAAAATTTTCAAAATAAATATAGTATTATCTTAAATCAAAGTAAGTATAAAAAAGATCTATTAAAACATTTTGGGTTGGATAGTAATAAGGGAAGTGAAACACCCATGAGTACCACATGTAAGTTGGATATTGATGAATGTGGGAAACTGGTTGATCAAACAAATTACAGAGGCATGATTGGAAGTCTAATTTACCTTACTAGTAGTCGACCATACATTATTTTTAGTGTATGTATGTGTGAAATATTTTAATCTAATCCTAAAGAATCCCATTTTCTTGCTGTTAAAATAATTTTCAAATATATTAAACATACAAAAAATTTAGGTATGTTTTATCCAAAAGGACAATATTTTGATTTAATATGTTATTCAGATGCTGATTTTTCTGGTTGTAAGTTGGATAGAAAAAGTACATATGTAACATGTCATTTATTGGGAAAATCCTTAGTGTCTTTGTGTTATAAGAAACAAAATTCAGTTGCATTGTCTACTGCTGAAGCAGAGTATATAGCTCCGGGTAGTTGTTGTTCACAAATTCTGTGGATGAAACACACTTTTTTGGACTATGGATATTATTTTAAACATGTTTCAATAAATTGTGACAACACTAGTGCAATTAATATTTCAAATAACCCTGTATCTCACTCTAGGACCAAACATATTGATGTTGGGAACCATTTTCTAAGAGATCATTATCAAAAGGGTGATATAACTCTTGAGTTTATAAGAACTGAACATCAACTAGCAGATATTTTCACAAAGCCTTCAAATTCTGAGAGGTTAAGTTACATTAGACATGAGTTAGGAATGATAAACTGTAAGACAACCTCATCGTTAGGAATAAATCAATGTTAGACAACCTCACTGTTAAGAATACCTCACCATTAGGCAACCTCACCGTTAGGAATACCTCACTGTTAGGAATACCTCACTGTTAGACAATCTCACCATTAGGAATACCTCACCATTATACAACCTCACCGTTAGGAAAACCTAACTGTTAGATAAACTCACCGTTAGGAATACCTCAACGTTAGACAACCTCACCGGTAGGGCTTACTGTTAAAATTCTCAACGGTATATCATATTGCGTTTTTTTAAAGCCGAAGAGTTTTAGTGTTTTAATTTATTTTTGATTCCTAAAGGATATAAAATCAAGTCTAAACTTTACTCAATCCACCATGAACTATACCCATTCAGATTCTCACCATCTTGCAAACCCAAACCTTCAAACTTCTCGTGAACCCTAAGTCTCTGGTTGTGGAAATGGATCATGTGAAGAGACGAACGCTCAATGAAGGAGATGCACCAAGTGCCATGCAGCAAAAAGCCGATTCAGGAACCAGTGGAAGTAGAACTGTTAAGTAAAGAAGAGATCTCGTGAATCCGCATCTGATTAAGAGGGATATAGTGATTGAAAAAGAGCTCTACGCTGAATGGTTGTTATCTAGAAAATCGTTAATCTTGAAGATACTAGAGGAGCTGGGTTGGCTCGAGTGTTTTGCGAATAACAATGGAAAATACTTCCCGGTTTTGGTGAAAGAATTTTATGCGCATGTTCATTTTGAGATGTCAGAAGAGGAGAATAGGATGATTTCGTTTGTGAATGGTAATGTGATATCTTTCTCATCTAGTGAATGGGCTGAAAACCTTGGAGTACCTCATGAAGGAGAGTATGGATTTTCTTCTAAGTCCATACCTTCAACTAGTGATTATTTTGGATATTAATCTGCTCTACTTGAGCTAACTAGAAATGGAACTCCAAGGAAAGTGATTGCAGTAGAGATGGAAGGTGAGAATAGATTGTTGTTCAAGTTTATCCAAGATGTGATTAATACCATGAGAGGAGATTTTTCCACCCTATTGTTTCAAGACATATACCTGATGTATCTTTTGAGGCATCGAGTGAAGATCAACCTATGCAGACTGTTAATGATTCAAATAGAGGACATGACCAGAACAAAATCCAAGACCAATGCTTTGTTTTTTTTCAAAGTTTCTATCTGTCATGATAAAGGCAAAGAACGTGGGTAAGTCTCAGGATGAGACAATGGTGGTGAAGGATAATTTTTGCATTACTTGAACAGTATGAAAGTTTATGAAAGTGAACTGGAATACATGGAAGAAGTAGTGGGTAAATGATGAAGGAAAGGTATATAACAAATAAAGTCCTGTGGACAATCCTTCTAGGCCAAAGGATGGGAGGGATCTAGGTCTACGACCTGATGAGGCCATCCCATCCTATAGTGATTCTGAAGAAGATGAGACCTCTGTTGAAGAAGAAAGGGATCCTGATCTTCCTCCCAGCCCTACACCTCATAGTATTTCTTATGGGAAAGCCATTCCTCTAGCTTCTTTTCCCATAAGGGAACCTATTTTGGCTGAGGATGATGTTGAATAGGAAGAAAGACCTGTTGATGAAAGATCTGTATCCGGGAGCATAGATGAGAGATCTGCTATTAGTTTGAGTCTAGAGATTGGATTTTCTATTATGCCTGTAGAGGCTGATCTAGTTGAACCAGTAGCTCCTATACCTGAACCTGTTGAGCATCCTGTTTCCGAGATAGATATGGTTGTTAATTATTCTAATGAGTAAGACCAGCCAGATAATGCTATTGAGGAGGAATCTTGAGTTGAGGGGGAGCATCCCTCCTAGCTTGGCTCTGTCTCAGTAGCTCATGATATTGAGGATTGGATAGAAGACCCATGTTTTATAGTACTTGGATTAGATTAACCTAACTCTGAGGATGAGACACCTGTCAGCAGACCTCATGTCAATTATAATATCCTCTCTAAGACCTTACCTGAAGATCTTGTGAGAAAAGATGACTTAGAGGAGTTAAAGTCTGAGCTTAAGATCAGTTTTGTGGAAGAGATAAGAAGTATGGAAACCCTGTCGATATCATCCAATCAATCTATTATGAATGACTATGTGGATAGTCTTGTATCAGAATGAGCACCTGTAGTTGTGCCTCAAAATCTGGTTACTGAGGCTGATCTTGTATCTTTAATGGATGAGTTAAAGGAAACTTGGGCTGCATCTATTGCAGACATAAAGGGCTATTTTATTGAAGAGCTAAGCAAAATGGAAAGATCTTTTGAACTCTCTCTTGGATGTGTGGTGTCCAACACTGTGGAAGAGTTGCTGAATGAATCCAAGACATGACTAAATCAAATTTCAAGCTCGGTAGAGAATTTTTAATCTCTAAAGAAGTCACTTTGCTCTATAGAGTCTTATATGAGCTCTAAATGTCAAGAAGACAAAGACTTGGATTTTGTGAAGAGTATAATTGGCCATATGGTATCAGTCTTTGAAGGATTCAAGACTTCCATAGAATATAATGTCAGCTCCCAGGACTCTCTTGTGAAAAATATTATCAGTGGGCTAACTAAAAATTTCAAGGAAACTGTAGATTTTTCTCTTGGTTCTCTTACTTCCAGACATTCAGTAGAGTTAGATAAAATTTGAGCTTTGATGAAAGAGGTTCTTGGTTCAGCATCAACAAGTGGCTCTGTGGACTCATCTACCCTAACTCAAGTGGTGACTACCACTAGGGATATAGGGAAAATTGCTCAGAATTTTATGAGAGAGGATTCTGCTTCTCAGAAAGAGGTTAAGGATAAAGTTGATTCTAATTTTCAGAAAGTATATACCAAGCATTAGTTGACCAACCATTTCAAACTTCTTTAGGAAAATATGAAATTACCTCATGTAAATCAAGCCTTCAGAGAACAAGTAAGAAAGCTCAGGGAGATGACTCCAGCTTTGGATAATTTGTTAGAGAAAAAGGATGAATTTTTGTCTGCTATGGATAGGGGAGGAGGAATTATCATGGAATTTATGAATTTGTTGTTGCCTTTCTTACATGTTGATGCTCAGCCTGTAATAGTGCCTCCTGCTTTGCCTGCATCTTCTTCTCGATCTTCTGCTTCTGCTTCTGCTTTCTAAATGACTCCAGCTCAAGCTATTCAAAGATTAACACCTATGATTCCTCAGAGAAATATTCCTTATAGATCTGATCATGTGTCTGTTTCTGCTCCACCTATAATTCTTAAAGGAGTTCCACAGCCTTCTTCTCAACATTATGAGCCTAAGTCAACCTCATATCCTAAAGGAAAATCCAATGTGGACATTCAAGAAGTGGATTTAGTGGGTCTAGTTGTGTTTGATAGGAATGTAATGTATTTCTTGTACTGGTTTTGTATCTTATACTCTTGATTCATTAATATATATAAATTTTGGGAATCTCTTTCTCTGTGTTTTATTTGTCCTGTATACTTCCTTTATTTCTATTTTTACTATTTTACATTTTCTTTGATACATTCTTTTCACCCTTCTTTTTTCTAATCACAAAGGGGGAGAAATTCTTGACTCACAGAGAAAAGAGAAATTAACAAAGTGATATATATCTATAATAAGGATGAAAAATAATTGAAATTGTTTCATCTCTGATATATTTGATTACCTATGATACATTTGTTTTATAATTCTAGTACATTTTTTTCATTATTACCTCTGATATAATTGCATTTAATACTATTTATCCTCTGATACATTACTGCTTATTTTGGAATTATGATATCATAAGTTGTGATTATCACAAAGGGGGAGATTCTTGACCTCACCTATTTTGATAATCTCAATTATGTTTACATATGCTTTGATAATTCCAAATGATGTTTATTATTTAAACATTGCATTATTTTTAGTTAATGTTTAAGTACTTTAACCCTCAAAATATAAATACTTTCAAATATGTCTTAATGATAAAACTCTTGTGATATATTTAAGTAATTAGGTTAATTAAATGTGTATATGCTTCACTGTATTCTATCTTAACTCATTCTGTGAATAGAATGAATAAACAGACACTTTGTCATTAGTACAGAATAGAGATACCAGTATGTATAAGTCTACCAGTATGTAAGTCTACCAGTACACTGAAAGTTTATCGTAAGAATAAGTGTACTGGTTTGTATAGGTCTACCGGTATGCTAGACTACCATTACAGAAAGGTCACTGGTATAGAGAGAGCTACCGTTACACCAGAGCTACCATTAGAGTAAGTCTACCGGTAAGAAATAATGCTATCAATACATAGTGATAACAACCAAGCTATATAAGTCTACCGTTATGAAGTCCACCAGTATAAGGAATTCTCCACTACTCAAGTATACCAGTACAAGAACAAAGAGCTACCATTAGGTGCTCACCGCTACACAGAGACCTACCGCTACATAAAGTGACCAGTACAAGGAGCTACCGTTACATAGACAAATAGCTACCGATACAAGTCGACCATTACAAGAATTCTGCTTCTTGAACTTTTATTCTTTATTTAAATTATACTAACAGTCATATTTGGTTAATTTAATGAAATTAATATTAATTAATGATGGTTGTTGGGATGTCAGGGAACCGTACCTCGTACCTTCCATAAAGTAATCATTCCCTTTGCTAGAATTGAAGAAATATAAGGAAGATCGAGTTGCAGTGAGAAAGACATACATAATAGGGAGGCAAAATCCATACCCCTAGCTTACTTGAAGAACATTGGACATACACGAGGCCATTCATACAAGAATAGAACACAAGATGAACCTTAGTCAAGGAGTAAATAACTAAAACGATCTCTTCATGCACTCAAGCTGATCAAACTAAACATGAAAATCAAGGAAGCATACAACACTCTATTTTCAAGACAAAAACCATAGAAGGACTCAGAAGCATTTCTGTTTGATCAAAAGGAGTCTAGAGCTCCACTGGAAATCACTAGAGCATTCTAAAATCATATCTACTCTCTCTCTCTTAGTGATTCTTTTACTTACTTTTTGAGCAGTGTGTGTACTCTGTATATTCCATACACACATTGAATCATGTGCTAAACTGGAGGATTTCTAAATCCTCACACAAAGCTTCTATAACTCTCTTGTATCCCACTATAGATAGTAGTTGAGGTCAAGCACGACCTGGATAGCCTGTGTTCTATTTTTGTTTTCCCATGAAGAACTGTGGTAGAGGTCAGAAGACCAGGATAGTTTGAGCACTGTTGTAAAACCCAGATCTAGGGTGTGGATCAAGTTTATATAAACTGTTTGAGAGGATTAAGTCTCGGCTTGAGATTGAACCTCTTGTTTTACATTGCTGTGCATTTTACTTTAGTTAAAATCATTTGTTTTGAATATTCCACTCCTAATTACTTTGAAATATAAAATTATTTTAAAGATACTTTGATAGTTAATATAGCAATTGTTTGTAACTATTGTAAATCAGTAGGTTCGTTTCAATAGCTAATTTAATCATTTTATTAAATTAAATGAAACCTAATCAATATTTTGAGAATCTGATAGAACCTTTACAGTTTTAAAAATTCACTACAGTTTAACTTATTATTTAAATTGGGGGATTTTAATAGAAATATTTTGAATAGAAATTTTTAATTTGAACTCAACTCACCCCCTCTTGAGTATCCACTCCGACCAACAATTTCAGTACCCATTTTTATATCAAGGGTATCTACCATTATGAAAATGTATTTTTTGATTGAGGACATACATGTATTAATTATAAATCTCTTATTCTTGGAATAAATTAAGATGTTTAATGAATCCATGGTGTATGATATATGTGGCACACTTATGCATGAAATGAAATGATTAAGAAGGGTGGACCCTGATAGCGCTCCAATGCATGGGTAATGAATAATATCATGATACATCATGTGTAATGAGTTATGAGTCAAGATAATTCATATTCAATGAGGGTTTACTCATTCTAATTCATGTACAATGATGGTTTACTCATGCTCCATGTGCAATGAGCCTTAGGTCATGCTAATATCATGTTAAATGTTGTTTCCACATTTCCTTGTTATGATAATCATGCTATATCGTTCCTTTATGTTAATGTTTCTTTTACAATCCATTGATATTATTATTGCCTAACATGTATTGTATTATTTATGTTATTACTTGTTTACTCCCTTACTGGGCTTTATAGCTCACCCTTTTCTTATGTATGTCCTCAGGTTATCCCATGCAATGTTAAGTATGAAAGAATGTTGTAGTCATATAAAAGAAGTTTTCAATAAAGATGTTATATTTTATGTCTTAAGTTGTCATGTAATGTTTTTAGTTTCATAATACACTAGATCTCTCGATTATAATTGTTTTCTTAAGTGCATGTTTATGTAATAAATCATGTTTATGTGTGTAATAACGAGAAGGGTTGTTATAAACTTTCTCAAGCTCATTGTACTCTCCTCATCCATTAGCGGCCCTTCATTTTTCATGGATTGGAAGAAAACAGAATAATAGATGAATGCCTTGAAAAAGGACATTAGATCCTACAATAAGATAACTCCATTTTGGAGAATAGAAATGAAAAATGGTGACAGATTGATGAAGATATTACTGGTGTGCATCCAACAAGATGAATGAAATTCCAATCAGACTTTGGATAGAGGAAAATATTCAAATATGAGCTTTAGGCTTCAAGGGATATGAAATGGAGGAGATCTCCTACTATGTGAGATAAATATAGGAGAGAGGTTAAGAAAAGAAGGATGGGTCCCCCATTAAAAAAATTTCACAAAATTTCCATGACATGTAAATTACTTATATGGCGTGTAAATTATTTACACATCATGAAATTCTTGGGATTTCCCTTCTCAGGAAAGTTCATTAAATGTCATGAATTGTCTTTCCTAGGTCGTTAAATGAAATGAATTTAATATAATACATTTATTCTAAATATAATCTTGGTATTTTTCATGCCTGCAACCTTAATCCCCTACTTACTTCTTTTCAAAACACCAAACCAGCCCATGGCCTCAAATTTAGTTCCAAAAAAATTGAACTTAATCAAGAGTTTAGTCAGAAATTAAAAGGATCTAAACCTGAAGGAAAAAACAAGGTTCTTACAGTCTTCTCCCATTAAAGTAACTAATGCACATGTCTCCCTTAAAGGGGTGGTAAAATTCTGTTTGAGAACAACTCCAGCCACTGAGCATGTACGTCGACCTCCCACTCCCAGGTCTTGTCCTAAACAAGGTTGTGCTTCCATAACACCTGTACTAATGAGACATTACAGACTCAGAGATCCTTCATTATATATTGAAAGAGGTATATAGGATACTCCTAGAAAGATTAATTAAAATCTAACTCAACATTATTGGGATAAAAAGTGTGATCTGCGTGAACATGAAAATGATGATGCTATGAAACATGGAAGACATCGTGAATGGCACAATACATATGAGGTAATAGAAACTGATAGGATAATGGACCAAATCTATCTAGGATATCAAATATCCCAAAATAAAGAGGCTATATATTCTCTTACTTTCGCATCCTTCTATTACCAAGTCTTGGTGATACTTGTAAGAAAAAATAGTCCATGACCTCGAACTCTAGAGGCCTTGATAACGATCAACATAAGATTTTTATCTATAATGAGAAGTATTCATATGGTTCCTAATTTATTTAAACTGCTATGAAGTCTCATAAATTAGATGAGGACCCATTAACACTTCCTCTCCTACCTCTAACTATCATAGGGGTGAATGAAACTACCCACACTATATGTCCTAATAAGGATTCATAAGAATCATTACGTGATAGATATTATTATATGTGAACTAAACCGGTGGGATATGTTTCTCCCAAGAACCATTGAAATCATGGTTTCATGATCAGAGAATTTCCTAAAAAACTTGTATCATCCGTACCAATTGGTTATCGGTCTCAGAGTGAAAATTTGTGCTCCGAAGCACCTGCATACACATAGCTCTTTATAACCCCTTCCAAAACCTCAATGTAAAACGAGCATCCATATCTGAAATGATTGTTCGATAGGGCCCCATATATCCATATAATCCCATGAACATACAGTATTCCTTGATCCTCAACTGATAAAGTATCCCATATAAGAAGAAAATGATCTAACTTTTTCAGCCGATCCATGACTACCCAAACCATGTCACTACCTCGAGGTGACCTCTATAAGCCGATGGCAAAATACATCTTAACATTTTACCATTTCCAATCTAGGACTAGTAACAAGCTATGAATTCACTTTTTCTCCACCTTAACCTACTGATAGGTGAAAAAATAGCGATTAAAATAGCTATATGACGTATTATACCTCACCAACAATACAATTGGCACAAATCACAATACATCTTGGAGATACCCAGGTGAAATTCCCAGTGTGAAGCTTGCGAATCTCACATCATCTCCTCATCCATTTCCGTAGGAACCCATATATTCCCATGTATACATAGGATGTTATGCTCATAAATAGACCAACCCAAAGAAAAAGTTTCACCAGAAATACACTCTCATAGGACCATGACTTTCAGATATGAAGACTACTTCATCTTCACTGTTTTAAGAATTGAAGATGTCACTAATAACGATTTAAGGAACAACTGTTCATGATGGACCAAATCCTTTATGTTTATATAAAAAAATAGTTACCCAAGGCTCCACTCTCTACTATCCTCTCTAACTACCTATGTCTGAGTTCTCCTTATTAGATGATCGGCAAGAACATTTCCCTTCTCGAGCATATATGGAAGCTCAATGTCAATGGAATGTAGATATCCAACCCATATTCACTTTCTAAGATTCAAATCATGATGTCTAAAAAAATAACTAAGGATTTTTTGGTCTGTAAAATCCACAAAATAATCTCTATGAATTCAATTCCTTTATAAATTAAAGGAGTGTACAAAAAATGCCTACTCGAGATCGTGAATCAAGTAATTTCGCTCAGGTGGCGTTAACCGATGTACATCATACACAAAAACTAAATCTTGTTTCATCAAAAATACTCCTATACTGATACATGATTCATCATAATAAACACTAATAAAAAATTAGCCTTTAAAAGTACTAAAAATTACTTTTATTAGTGCTAAATAAACTCCGACTACTGGAGAGATATTAAAAGCCCGAGTATTTTATCAGCGCTAAAAAAAAGGATATAGGGGCATAATGCAGTGTCGTGTTGCAGCACACTAAAACCCCAGTGTAGTGTGCTATAACAGCACACCACAACACCAAAATACCATTAAATAAATAAAATCAAGTTTGAATATATAATTTAAATGAAGAGAAGACAATCTAGAATTTTTTTCTCAGTTTTGATGACGTGATGCACATTTTAAACTAAAATGATACTAATATATTATAAAAACACTCTTGGAGTCATACTAGTCACAATATGAAAGAAATTTTTGTGAAAATGATTCTTAAATTTATAAAATGTCCTATGGATCATTTTATTAAAGTATCAAAACAATCTGAATGTGTTTTCTTAATTTTGAGTATGTGACTTGTCTTTTTTTACTAAAATGTCATTTTAAACTGGAAACATGAACTTTGACTCATTCCAATCTCATAGTGTTCTGGTTTGATGTGATAATAATTCCTACATGTCACAAATGGATTATGAATTGTTTTCCTAAATTATAAAGACAATCTAAGTGTGTTTTCTTTGTTTTCAGTGAGTGAGTATTTTTGATAAAAAATGTTGATTTTTAACTGATAATGGACATATTGAGTCATAATGAATACATATTGTATCATATTGAGGTGAATATGATTCATATATGTCAAACAATACTTATGGATAATTTTAATAAAGTATAAAAACAATCAGAATGCATTTTCTCAGTTTTGAGTAGGAGATTTGTCATGTTTAAAAAATGATGTCAATTTTATATAAAAAGATGCAGTTGGATTCATATCGATCACACCATGTGTTAGATTTAGGTGGATATTATTATCAAATTTCTCAACTGACATATGGACCATTTTTATAATGTATAAAACAATTTGAATGCGTTTTCTCATTTTTGAGTACATTGGTTGTATTTTTTGCTAAAATTTCATTTTAAACTAGAAACATGAACTTTGACTCATACCAGTCACATAATGTTTCAAATTTATGTGATAATAATTCCTAAATTTCAAAAATGACTCAAGAATTATTTTTCTAAATTATAAAAACCATACTAGTGCATTTTCTTGGTTTTCAATGAGTGACACTTTTTGAACAAAAATATCAATTTCAAACTGATAACATACACATTTAGTCATACCAGACACATAAAGTATTGGATTGAGGTAATTTTGATTCCTACACCTCAAAAATTACTTATGGATCATTTTTACAAAGTAAAAAAACAATCCAAATGTGTATTTTTTTGAGTAGGTGAGTTGTTCTTTTTACTAAAATTGTTGTCAATTTTAAATAAAAAAGACGCACTTGGAGTCCTATCAAAAAAATGCATTAATTTAAGTAGGGGATGATTCCTACATATCCCAAATGGATTATTGATAAATTTCATAAAGTATCAAAAAATATGAATGTGTTTAATTGGTTTTGATTACATCACTTGTATTTTTTTTTCAAAAATGTCATTTTAAACTTAAAACATGCACTTTTAATCATAAAGATCATATCATGTATTATTTTGTTGTGATATTGATTCCTACATGTCAAAAATTACTTATGAATCAATATACTAAATTATCAAGAAAATCCACACACGTTTTCTCAGTTTTTAGTGGGTGATATTTTTTGAACTAAAATGTTGATTTTAAACTAATAATGAACACATTGAGTCATACCGGTCAAACCATGCGTTGGATTGAGATACGAATTATTCCTACACATAAAAAGGATTTATGGATTGTTTTAAGAAATTATGAAAATAATACGAATGTGTTTTCTTGGTTTAGAGTAGGTAAGTTGTTTACAAAAGATGTCATTTTAAATCGGAAACATGCACATTAACCCATAATAGTCACCTTGTGTATTGGTTTGATGGGAGAATGATTCGTACACAAACAAAATGTATTATGAATTTATTTCCAAAATTATAAAGAAAATAAAATCTCATTTTTTTAGTGAGTGACATTTTTTGAACTAAACTATCGATTTTAAACTGATAATAAACACATTGAGTCATAATGGTGACATCGTGTTTCAAACTGAGGTGATATTAATTACTATATGTCCCAAATGACTTTTGGTTATTTTACCTAATGTAAGAAAATAATAAAAATATTTTTTCTCAGATTGGAGTATGTGAATTTTCATTTTTGTTAAAATTAATGTCAAATTTTTAAGAAAAGAAGCACTTGGGGTAATACCGATCACACTGTATGTTAGAATGAGGTGAGTTTGACTCCTACAAATCCCAAAGTCTCAAATAAATCCTAAATTCCATTTTAACCATGTTTACATTGTCTTTATATATCTAATTTCCCACACTACATATTGAACCAATGTTCTTACCCAATAAACCTTTCTTGTTTTTGAAAGTCAGAAGAGCAGAGGAATCTCATGTGCTCATTATATCTTGAGAAGTCACCATAATGGGCACATGAGATTCCTCTACTCTTACTAATTTAAATAACATGAAATTTTTCTTGGGTAAGAACATAAAATCAATATTTAGGGTCGGTGGTTTGACAATGAAATGAAATGAAAATGGAAAATGTGGTTACATTGGAAGAAAGAATCATTTTATAATTTTTTCCTTTTTGTAGATAGTTGAAAGAAAAATATGAATTCCTAAAATTTATATGAAAACACTAAATATGTGTTAGATAAAAAAGATAATGAAATTAAATTACAAATAGTAGATAAAATTATGAAACAATTAATTAAATAAGTAGTAGGAATTCACCTTTTCCTGATGGTTGTATACATGCTTGATGAATTTCCTTGTTGTATTTATCTCAGTTACAGACTCAAATTCCAATACCTCACGAGCATGAGAATCTTCGAACAAACCACCCCAACTCGAACAAAATAATCCACCTATACAAGAAAACAATTATTATATGATTAATACTAAAAATAAAAAAAATTAAATATAAATATGAAACAGTACCTATATTATATTGATAATGATTTTACTATACAAAAATTATTGCCCATAGGGATATACTGACAAAAAAGAAATATTGATAATAAAAAACACAAATATATCTCACCAAACAATCAATCAATGAGTGAGGAGGATGTAGAGAAAATAAGAGACATTGGACTGAATCTTTTAATCATTCGAGAGAAATTAAATATATCTTACTGGGGTCATAAAATATTCATTTTATACATTAAATAAATAAATAAAAATAAGATATTCATTATAAAATGTGAGATTTATAGATAATTCTAACACAACAAGACATCTCCCTTTTTTTAGAAGGGTGAGGGGACAAGAACCTTTTGATAAAGAAAGAAAAAACCTCTTTTATAATGGGAAATAGGAAAAACATTACAAGAAGAACAAAATCCGAGAAAAACCAAATGCAACAACGAAGTCAAATGAAACAAACATCCAAGTGGTCATCAGGAAAACCTCATCGCCCCCCTTACCATGAATCGCAAAGTGAGTCCCATCAAGAAATTACGCTGCCCACTCTTCCAAGAAGTTGCACTGTGCTGGAAGCACAACGTGTCAGAGCACCTCCCCAACCAATGACGTGGAGGAGAGCCGGATGAAACGTGCCAGCACACCTTTCTCTCTTAAGATCTGCCCAACTGATAAAGCATGAAGAGAAATTTAGCAATTTCAACGTGATGCAACGCAAAAAAATATGAAGAAACACTGAACACATGACATGGCAAGGCACCCATACGCCAATCAAGGAGACGACGCATGGAAAAATGAAGGATGTCAACATATCCCTCCCTCTTTCGAGGTCACCCACCCAACGACACGTGCAAATTGTTGCTCTGTTCCAAATGCAACAATGAGAACCCAAACCCACAAGTAAATCATCTACTCATGAACAATAAAAATGAAGAAAACACAATAAATGTCAAGATCACAATACAACAAGACATCTCCCTTATTTTTGAAAAAACAGGATCATCCCAAGGGTATTTTCATAGGTGTATGAATAACTTAACCTCCAGGTCCTCTAATAGAAAATTATTCTATTTGATCCTTAAAGTAGATATTATGTGAGGGGGAATGGATATGGGATTTTTACCTTGCATAATATTCATCACAAACAATATATATATCTTAGGTGTAAACCATAATAAGTCCTCAAAAGATCCAACCTTGAATATTTGCATGAAAATAGGATCGACTAAATGTCATATCTCTTCATCTCCCTTAATAATATTTGAAATCTTTTTATAAAATCCACCCTACCAATGAATGTTTACATCGTGAACAAACTATATACAATCAACACTCAT
Organism: Viscum album; assembly: GCA_963277665.1. Lineage (NCBI taxonomy): Eukaryota > Viridiplantae > Streptophyta > Magnoliopsida > Santalales > Viscaceae > Viscum > Viscum album. The sequence goes on along the minus strand of OY728141.1, from coordinate 469,679,025 downwards.
ATAAATGGGAATCAGAATAAATTTTAAAAGACATTAATGGTACTCATTTGTTGTTATTGTTTATGTGTCCTAAATTACTTGGAATTCAATATATCCTGAGGATCACACCAAAACTATGAATCTCTATTGTAAAGAAGTCCTATAGAACCCTATATGCTCTAATCATGATAGAACACTATAGATATCTTCAAATACCCTCTGATATCACCCCTAATTGTGTATCAATAGGCATGATTAAATATATATACTCAATAAAAATCCCTATATGAACAAATTTTTTATAAATGTAAACAAATATGATACACCCATATCAAATAAAGAATATGAATGTGTAACTACTTCTAAGATTATACCTTGAATGGTAAAAGACTCTTAATTATGATTAGTGGGATTTGACTTGATAGAATAAAAATAAGGTGACCCTAATGCTCTTACCAAGATTAGAAACCATAGATTACCTTGAGGATAACTAATCTTAATATTATGTTGAAGATGATAACAATGAGATCCTACTCACCGTAACCAGTTGGGAGAACTCTAATGGCCACCCCTTGGTAAATCACCTAACTCTATTTCAGATCACCATGCTTGTACACCACCACCACCATTATAACTAGTAAGAACTCTTAAAAAATAAACATATATTCTCAATATGTCTTCATGAATTAAATTCTATAATAGGTCGATAAAACTATGATCAAATATGACTATTACTACTACATTGATAACTCACTATAGAGTTCATTCCATTCTAGGATGAATATGAACCACAACCCTAACAGTGCTTCCTATCACCACTCTAGTGAGAGTCATTAAATAAACCAGTTCTTCCTACATAAATATCCAATACTGAAACCATTATGAGAAACATACAAACTATATAATCTATCCTTGCCCATGTTTCTTTCTGTAATGAGTTCCTTGTTCATGAACCCTAAAATACATTTACCAAAATACACTCACACGAGACTGAATCAAATTCATTTAATTATTATTAGAAAGTGAACCATATCATTCTCATAATCACTAATAATATAATAATAACAGCTGAAATCAATAATTTAAGAAACATAGTCCATCAATAACATGCTTTCCCGAACCAGATGCTTGATCTTAAGAGCTATATTTTCTTTAATTATCATAGGAAAAAACACTTGAAGAAATTATCCTTGATGTAAAACTAGAATTGTTGAGATACAAGGATATGGGATGAAAATGTTTAGTGGATAACTAAGGGAAATTAGAGATATCAAAAACCTAGATTTTGTTTGATCCTTGGTTTCTTTCCACCCTTGAATCGCTCATGCCTTGGATTCAAGCCTTGGAATAGTTGGAGCCTTGATTCTTGCCTAGATTTGAGCTTGGAGTTGACAATAAGGGGTGCTGAAAGAAGGTCACTTTCCACATATATCTTTAGATATCCCAAACTAGTTTACAATAGTTACAGTTCTTAAAAAAGATCGGGGAAATTTTATCAGCGCTTCCAAAAATTATGATGATAACGATACATTTTATCAGCACTAAGTTAATAAGCACCGATAAAACTAATATTTATCAGTGTTTTTTAGCTTTAATAAATACTTATAATACTTAAAAAAATAATTTCAAAAAAAATTATAATTATTTTATATAATTATAATACTTATAATAATACTTTTTATAATATAATAATTTTGTAATTCTTTGAATATATAATTAATTATTTATAATTATGTAAATAATATTTTTTTAAAAAAATATTTATATATTTATATATTTATATATAATTATATAATTATATATTTATATATAAATATAGTAAAAATATTCATTATTTAATTAAATTTATTATAATTTTATAATTATTTATCTATAATTATATAAATGACTTTTAAAGAAGTTTTATTTATTTATTTATAATTATAAATGTATAAAAATTGTAAATATACATTTATAAATATATTTATTTATAAGTCTATTTTTACAAATTCATTTTTAACATTATTAGTGAATATTTAATTTTAGGTGCAAGCATATTAAAAATGAGTAAAATTGGTTAATTAAAAATGGGTACAATATTGAAAATATAGATAAGTTTCATGAATATAAATCATTAAAAAGGGATATATTTTTAAATAACGATGAATACATATTGAAAATATTAATACATAGTAAATAAATATTTATAAAATAAATAATATAAATTTATTAAATTCCCAAAAAAATATTTATGAACATGTGTATTTATATTAAAAATCATCCATCAATTATATATGAAAAAATATAATACATTTTATTAATGTTAAATTGAAAAATAAAATGACATTAAATTATATCCATTACTCGATGCAATTAGTCAGTATTTTTAATTCATATTAATTTTTTAATTATAAACCATTATTCACTAAATATATTACTATTTAATGTAAAACATAAATATTTTGTGTTATATAAATCATATTTATATACATTCATATATATCTATAAATTTAATTTATACTATTTATTAACATTATAAATAATTATTTAATTAATAATTTTTTTAATATTTGTCTCAATTTACTTATTTTTAATTATTTTTGGTTTAATTTTTATTTTACATATATCTATATATTTAATTTATATTATGTATAATTTACATATATTATAATAAATTAATTTATTTTTATCGATAATAATTTAATTAATTACATTTTAAATATTATTTTAATAAAGTCAATTTATTTTTTTATTTTTTTTATTTTATTCAGATTTTTATCAGTGCTAAAGAAGAAATAAAAAACTATTCCTTGGTTTTCCTTTATCATTGCTAAAAATAAAGCACTGATATAGAAACCATTTATCAGTGCTAAAAGAAATGCACCAACAAAGGATTCTTTTTATCAGCACTAAAAAATGCACTGATAAAGGGTGAATTTTATCAGTGATGGGAAAAAAGTTCTTCTAAAAGTATCCGTTTATCACTGCTTGTTTAAGAACCAATAAACGGTTCCTTTATCAACACTTTTTCCTAGCATTGATAAAAGAAAAATATGTTAATATCTTTTTTTTTTGTAGTAGAGAGATAGTATATCTTTTTCCTAGATCTCATAGAATCAAGATCAATATTGAAGTTAGTCACCCTTTTAGTTTCTGAATGAATGTCTAATAAGATTTTATCAATATAAAATTCACACCATTCTTATCCAATCCCATAATAGGTGCTTATAAGTGTGATAAGTCTTGTAAAAAACTCCTATAGTAATCAGCTATTCCAAGGAAACTCCATATACCAAAGATGTTCTCAGGATGATCCCAAGAAACTAAAACTTTCACCTTCTCTAGGTCAATTGAAACTCATGCCTCTGTGATAATATTACCAAGTGAACTTTGTGGATCTAGAAGTGAAATTTAATGGGCTTATGAAATAGCTGGTGCTCTTCTAGTGTATTCAAAACGATCTCAAGAGGTGTGACATGGTCGATTCGAGTATGTGAATAAACAAAGATTTCATCTATAAAGAACACCACAAAGGAATTCATTTAGGGATGGAAAACCGTATTCATCAAATCCATAAAAATGAAAGGCACATTTTTAATATCGAATTATATAATGATATACTCACACAAACTGCACCAACTTAGGAAATCTATACGTGGAATATCTAAAGGCCGGACTCAAACCTGATTATAACCTGATATCAAGTTGATATTTGAGAATACCCTTGATCCTCTTTGTTGGTCAAATATTTTATCTATTTGAGGTAAGGGATATTGTTTATTCACTGTAATTTGATTCAATTTTTGTTAATCCACACAAAATCCTAAGGGCCCTATTGGCCTTCTTGGAAAAAAGACTCCTGAACCCCTGGGAGATGTACCGGGCCACATAAAACCTTTGGCCTATAAATATTCTAGCTTCCTATTAAGCTCATGTAACTCATTATTCACCATCCTATATGGATGAATTGATATTTTTGAAACAATAAAATTTATCTTGATATTAAACTATACCTCTCTCTCAGGTGGTATTCCAATTTTTTTTAGGGAAAATATATTAGATTCGATCGACTACATGAAGGAATTAAACATGATGTAATCCCTAATCATCCATAAAAATTATAAAAATCTAGGTTGTCACTCTACCTGGACATAGATTCTTTGGTCTATCTTGAACAACCAAGACATCCCACTCACCCTTGTGAATATAAGTACCACCCTTTGGTGATGTAAACGATACCCACTAGCGATAACAATCCACATAGGCATGATAAGGGACCAAATTGTCCATCATGATAATTTTATCAAATCCCATCATCTCAATGATAAAAAGGTCCCATAGGAAATGATAACTACCTACCTCAAGGGGGAATTCTTTTCACTAGAATATACTCTTGGAATGCATACCCAAAGGTGCATCAAGCATCATAACACCACTAGAAAAATGAACATTGATCCCAAGGGTCTCCATAATAGGAAAATATATGAAAGAATGTTTTGAAACTTTATAAAATAATGAAAAAATGATATTAAAGGATACTAGAATAGAAGATATCCCAACACCCTGCTCCTTTTTTGTAGGCTGCACTTAATAAATTTGGCATGATCGTTAGCCCTGTTCTACAACCTGACTACCCATTGTGGGTCCGCTCTGCTGAAATTATACATATAAAGTCTAGATACCTCATCCATGACCTATTAATATACCTGTATGAATATAAGTACTCCAAGTACCGTCTTGGAGAGGTTCTATCGAACCTTCTCATGAAGGTGGAGCTAGCTTGGATCCTCTCCCACTCAATATAAATGGTAAGGTTCTGCAGAATTTCTTATTATACCCCAATCTTCCATAGCCTCAACACTCTATGTGATCTCTAGAATATGGGGGTTTTTTATTCCAAGGATCACCACACCGATGACATACCATGTAACTCTTAGTGGGTGTCATTTTCAAACTTATTATCACATGTGTAGTATCAAATCATCACTTCTGACCGCTAATTGAACCACTAACCTATATCAGTTCTGAACCTCCATGGATCACACCATCATATTACCTCAGGTTTTACCCAGCGAAGAAGGCCTTGTTCACTATATTAAATAAAATTGTCATCTGGAAATCATTCACATGAGAAAAAATATGATTCTTATGGCCATCCTCAAATCATATCTCTTTTACTATCTCATTAGCTATATAAATGGAATCAAAGTGCTGAATCTCTATAAAAAAAACCTAGTTATATATAAATGATATAAAACCATAATTCTGGTTTATTTATTCCTTTGAACAATCATCCCTTAGGGTATTATGAAATAAATAGTCATAGAGTATTGACTGGAAAACCATCCACATCCATTTTAGTAACTGATCATATTTGTTTAGACAATCCCATCAGTGTATGGTGAATCCATGAAGCATATATGTGGAAATCTTCAATCTTCTCTCAAGAGGTGTATCTAGATGCTCGAATATATAAATAACGGTCTTGATCCATAGATCTGTATCCTGGGGTCCACCATCTCCCTAAAAAGGTAGAAGGGTTATGTTGTTGAAACTATCAAGTCAACTCTCCCATAGAAGGGGAATATTGTGGAGCTCCCTATAAATTTTTCATAAGCCACATAAAATATCATAAAAAATAGGAATCATTTCTCACATCGTTAATAAAAAGAGGTTCCATAGGTGGAACAACTGGATGTATCATTGGTGGCTCAGGACCCACCACCTATAGAGCATGGTCTTCACAGCCCACCGGGTGTATGACCAAAGGATTTCAAGGTGGCATTGATTTAAAAATTCCAAACACTTGCCTCAGAAATGATTAAATAGTGATAACATCCCATATACAAAAATATGGTAGGTACGAGCCTTCATATAAACAACACACCATTATGACTACTCATAATTATAGGAATGGGTGATAAATATATTTATATATAATACTAGATACAGTACCTATGTCCCACTACTAAGGTTGGGTGTGGTCTAAGATCTGTATTTAAAAATTTTAACTTCATTTAAATTTTGTATTTGTATTAAATTTATCATTGAATGGTTGAACCAAATGGGCCGCCACTTCTAATCCATAAGGGCCCATATACCTCATGAACTGAAGTCTTGTTCCCACTTAATCCATAACATAACACATTCTAGTCTATGTGAACAATGGTCCCTAAATCAACGTGCCATAGTTGACTGCTTAGGGTTTCTGTTATAGCCTCAGTAGGAAAACAATGTTTAGGTTATGGAATAAAATATATGTACCAACTATTTTTTTTAATCCACTACGTAAAACGTTATCCAAATAACATTTATATCACAAGAGGCACATACTATAGGTTCATGTAGTCAAGCCCTCATAGAAATCATATGTAATGAAAACAAAAATATTATCCTATATGGAATGACATATGCATGGAATGTGAATTTCTGTAGGGTTCCTAATATTATGCATGATATGGAATAACCTCTTATCATATGGACATTTTAAAGTAATATCTTAAATTAGACCAATAATAAAATCACAATTCAATTTGATCACCCAATGGTGGAATCAAATTAACTGTAATAATCATAATTCTCAACCATAATAACTTATTCGAGAAAACTAGGTATTTACCCCAAACATGGGTAATCTAAGCCCAAGAAAAAATTATATCCATGTTTCATAGTGTTCCTAATATTCAATATATTGTCTCAAAATATCAAGGAAAAAAATAATCATATGATACCACCTTTTAACATCCTGAACTAGGTTCCACTTAGAGGTTTCCCAAATCGGAGGTCCACAAGGCCTCAAGTGCACCTCCTTGTGCGTCAGACTCTACTGACTAGCAGTGAGGGCCTAGAATGATTTTTTGAGGAGACTATGACCTTTGGTTAGAGTTTCATAGCACTGTGATCAATAGATAAATAGAGTAATAATAAAAATAATAGAAAATAGAGGGTAAGCATGTATACACATCCCAAAAAAATCATTAAACTAAATCATATACAAAATACGATTTTTTCATGTATCTAAATAATATATAAAACATGTATACATGGAAGTAGGTATAAAATAAATTACATGATATACAAAATGAAAAAAGGTCCAAAATCTATTCATGCATCCCAAGCTCCACCCCAATCATATGCTACCAAGCTCCGATATTAAGTTATGTAAGAAGTCGCACATCTATAAGCGAACAATTACCCTTATATAAACCTACAAGATTATAGCCTGACCATGTACCATCAACAACCTAGTTAGGGTTTGAGATAAAATAAATAGGCTACCACCAATTATTTATATAAATATCCATCTAGTGCATGAAATATAATAGTTTGTAGTTAATTAATGAAAATAAATAATGATAACTATAAATGTGTCAGATCTGGTTCTTGAAAGAAACCATGATGATGCTTCCTACTTCATCTCATGTAGGAATATCTCTAAACAAATATTAAGGGACACAATTCCCAGTATCATAATATTAGGGGATTCCTTTCTCAATATCATAGTAGTTGGTACACCATTGTTGGTATCAAAATAATAGGGATTACATGATCGTGTATCAATATAAGGGTTGTTATGACCATTATCATATCACAAGGTATGTCTTGCCCAGATCATCATACATAAAGGGTATCCATGCCCGTATCAAATTTATAAAGGGTCTTTAAGCCTGTATCATATTTATAATTGGTCACCATGCCCATATCACATCTATTAAGGGTATCCATGTATGTATAACAATTATAGGGTCTCCATGACCATGTATCATAATTATCAGGATTCCATGATAATATATTGCATTAGTATAAGGGACACTATGCCCAAATATATATAACATGCATAAGGGTTGATAGGCCCATTTACCAAAATTAACAAGGGTTTGCAAGCCCATTTACCAAAATTAACAAGGGTGGCTATATCGATACATCATAACAGTGATAAGTAATAATTTGATTTAATATGAACCAATGAATATTTCATAACTCATTAATATGGTGCATAACATGTAACATGTGTCAAAGAATCCTAATTGATACCCTGAAAACCCTTAATTTTTAGTAACTTTTTAATCAGAACCCATTTAAAGAGAGAGATTTTAATTGAACATCAAATAGATTGATTAAAATATAATTTTTGATATTATATATAAAATAGGTTGTATATACACCACATAAATTTAATTAGGTGCATAATTCCTAGGATTTATCAAAGAAAATAATTTGAGATGAAAACACTTACCTTGGTCCTGATCCGTTCTTAACTTTCACTAAATGTCTTGAATAATTAAATTAAGTTCAATAAATACATTCCAAATAATATTATTCAGAACTATAACCATTTATACACCTCAATTATAATATTTTTTTATGACCCATACCTCCAAAGGCATCCATCATGGGTGGACAATTATGTAAGAGAGATAATGAGCCCCTGAGCCTCACCTTCCGTAGGCCCTAGTCCGGAGACAAGCACCAAGGGAATAAAAATATCATATGTGAGAGTAATTAAACTCTATAATATATATATGGGATATGGAGATATGATATCAATTACTAATAAACTCTATGACATAATATAAAAGAAAAAAAACCATCTAATAATGTATTAATAATATAAAAAAATAGAATAGACTTCAAATAATGTTCAGCACAATTCGTAAGGTCCTCCTGAAAACCTGAAAAATAGTTTGTATATATAGGGGTGAGCTGACAAGTATACTCAACAAGATGATACAAAAAGTCTCTAGTGCACATGCGAAAAGAGAATACTAATGCACCAATGAGAAAAAATAGAAAATAACACCTAAAAATACCAATTAACCAATACCATCCTCACTATGTCATTATCATCAATTAATTGTTCAAATTATAGTAACATAATAAGAAACATATCTATAAAAGGTTACCACACACTACTTTACCACTTATTTTCTACTCTCAGACCCCAAAATCATACATCATGGTTCTCCCTTATCTTATGTAGAAAATCCTACCCAAAGACACCCAAGACATCAAATAACATAACGTCACAACCATAGACATAATTGTAAGGTATCATGAACATAAAGAATGTCAACCTAATGACCATCTCATACCATAAAAGACCCACACCACAATCCATAACATCCATTCACCGAAATGTACTTTTGAATTATAGACATCACAAACCGTGCATGTTAATGTCACACAGAAGAGATAACAAGGAAGGGAGAGTATCTATCCATCCATCCTCACCACTAGGATGTTATGAAAAATACTCCGAAAACATTTTGTTATAGTAAAAAGTTCTTCACACATGCGAGGTGAATATTGACATCAGAATGAACATACATACATACATACATATACATACATACATATATATATATATATATATATTTCACTCATAATACTGACATATGCGTTCAAAAAAAATAACTATCCCAGTACACAACATCACCACCAAGCATCACAACCTCCACCGATTTCACTACCACCACTAAATTCATAACACCACATTAGTAAGATAGACCACAAACACATTACTTTTTTTTTAATTTAAGCTAATTTCCATATTAACCATTACCAAAAAATTCATTATTCTAGTGAATTTATTTGACATTTAAGATTCAATCAATTCTAACCACACTTCCCATTTTATTTCATTCATTAATAACTATTTGAATGAATTCCATTTCTACTCATCATTTTCAATTTAATTTAATTACTACTCAGGAATCTAGCACAACACAACAAATAAAAAAACTGTCCTCCTCATACCAACAAGACCAAAATTTCCACAATTTCACATCACCGCCACTTCTCATCAAAATTTATACATCATAACAATTTCTCATTAAATATTTCTAGAACAAAAAAACCAATCTTAATAGCACTTTTCACATCATTCAAAAATAATTTTTCATATTTTAGAGGGTATATTTATCACATTTTCTTCTTTATTTCAAGGTCATTATCACATGATCTATAATTTACATGTGTAAAAAGTTTATTATTTGAAAATATGTTCTTATAAAATTTCATTTAAAGTGATATAAAACAATCAAATAAGAGTGTTCCAGAAGCACACCATCCATAAAACAAACAAATCCCACCAACGAACTTGATTTTTAGCAGGGCATGAAGCCCATACAATCTCAATATCAAATAATATCCAAGTGATAAATCGTGAATTTTATTTACCTTCCCATTCAATTTCTATTAAAATGATTCATTATCTTAATTAGGATAGTTCATAATATATTCCAAAAGGATAAAAAGATCATAATCCCTCTTACATGATACAAATAAATGAGGAATAAAGGATCCCCTACCTCAAATGATGCTTTCTGAACCACTGAAAAAGGTTATAATGAGAGGGAGACCACCACAAAGAAGCTCGATGAATGAAAACACCTTGATGAACCTAAAAAACACCCCAAAATATCTTCCCTCCAAAAAAATTATCAAACAATAGGTCCCCCTTGAAGGCAACCTATTTCTAAAGAATAATAGGGATAAATGAGGTGATGAAAAGGGGGTAGGTGGACTCACCTAAAAAAACTAATGAACAATTTATAAAGGCTGTGGTTTAATTCCAATGAAGAAGGGCTAAAAGACCAAATTAGGATGAACTTGGGTCACCCATAAACTAAGAGTAAATTTTTAATAATGAGGGGGTTCAAGAGGATTTTGGGTTTTGTAAATATTCTATAAAACATGGTACCACTAATTTTCCTAAAATACCACAACGTAGTATTTATAAAAAGATGATGACTGTGGCACAAAGGGGAGGGACCACACAACAACCTAGATGGTCCAAGAATCATCATCATCATCATCATCATCATCATCATTTATTTACACTATTTTAAGAGTCTAGAGAGAATACGAGGGAAAAAGGACAAAGAAAGAACTAAGGAGTCCTAAAGTAGTTTAGACCAAGGGAATCCCCTATTAAAAGATTCCCCCCCTTTGGCCTCAAAAAGTTGGATCTTGGGAAGCAGATGATACTAGAGCCTTGAAGTGATATGGATGTAGGTGATCTACAACCTTGATTACCTCACTCAATGTGTGTAATACATGGGTATTCTTTTTAAGAAATCCTTTGAAACTTCTGATTATATAAGAGATTGTACATGAAATATTATTTGTGCCCTGTATAGAATTGCGTAGAATGATGGAGTATTTTTCCACCTCAACAAGATCAATATTTCTTTCCTTGTATTGGGGAAATATCATGATAATTTCCATGAATTTGGAATTAATAGATTTAACTATGATGAAGTGATCTGTAAATTCCTAGAAAATATATCCCCTAGAGTCATGTACAAAACCCCCACATGAATCCATGGATATAGGAGCTTCCCATGAATGTTTTTGTCCCTTTACCAGAGGTTTATAATGAACCCAATTCCCTTTAGGATAGATAGTTTGAGGATGGGTAGTAGGGTAACTCACCTACGGTGGCCTCAAGGTTTGTGTGTCATACAGATTCTTGAAAAGTTTCACCATATCAAGCAACAAGTTCATGTTCTGATGATAAGAGACTCCCCAGTTGTAGTACCCTTCTCATGGTGTAATCAATTTCTAGCATACCAGATACACCAATAATAAACTATAAACATCATATCCTTTTTCTCCCTTCCTAGACCCGCAACACCCACACTATGAAACCACTGTCCCAAAAATGTTGTGTCATGATTCTCTTGGCTAGGGATAACAGTAAAATCACCAAAGAAGTTCCAGATTGTGTGCACCCAAGAACCTTTAAATAAAAGGTGGTTCGAGTTATCCTCCTGGTGGTTACTAAAACATGGACACCTGGATGCAAGTGGGATACCCATTCATTTAATATTGTCTTTAGTAGGAATTTAATGGGTCCTTATTCTACAGACTATGAATTTATATTTTACAGGGATGAATGTGCACCATAAAATCTCATTCCATCCATCAGCTTGGTTCTGTTTGAACATTCCCCTTCAGAATCCCCTCAAGGATAAAATCCCAAAGCTAGAGCCGCTTGAAATTCATTTTTCTAATTCTTCATTCAGATCAATAAGATCAAAAAAATCATGTTGGTTATGATCCAGGACTACCTTGATGAATTCCAGATGATTGATGGACTACTTAGATGTGATACGCAGAACATGGAATCCATGGAAACCAATCCAAAAACCATCCCTATTGTTATTATAAAATAGAATTTCTGATTTCCCTACAATACATTAGGTTATAGGCTTCATGGATGAAATATGAGGAAAAGTCATGGGCCATAGAGGGGAGGAAAAGCCTCTAGACACCTCCACACTCTATTTGTATCGGGTTTCCGTGGACCTGCCCCAAAGGGTTCTCTCCTCCAATGTTTTCCATGCCATTTTTTCATTCATTTAGTGAATAGTTTCTAAAATATTTCTTACACTGATACCCCCTTCTTATGTAGGAATTTCAATTCTGTACCATGATGCCCAATGCCTTTTCCCCTCTAAAAGGGAACCCCAAATAAATCCCACAAATACCTTATCAATATTATAAATGACCATTTTTGATACTTTAAATATTGAATTTACATGAATAAGGGTATCCAATAGAATACTATTAACCAGAACAATCTTACGTTCAAAAGGTTAAATGTGATTTTTCTAGTTCAAGATCCTTCATGTGATCTTACTCATGATGTGATCAAAATTGTGGATGCACAATCTACCTGTAGACATGGGGGCACCAAGGTATTCCATTGGGAATATACCTCTATGCATGGATAAACTCTTTCCTATGGAGATAACCATTATATATGATCATATTTTAGAGAAGTAAATATTTCTCTCTTCCCCATTAATGATATGACCACTAAAATTGAAATACTCCTCAAGGACCAAGTTCATGCTATAGATTGATCTTTTTCTAGAATTTGGGAAAATAATTTTGTCATCCACAAACATAAGATGAGAAATACATTGGGAAATCAGTTTTCTTCTTTAAGGGTGTATTTCACCCTTAATCATTCTCCTATTAATATGAAAACTAAGAAAATATTGGGAAAGGATGAATATACTTGGATATAAGGGGTCACCCTACCTTAACCTACTTGTTTCCTTGAAGAAACTATGATTACTTCCCACAAAAGAGACTACCAATCATGATGATCTAAAGCACCTGAAAGTCAAATCAGAATCTTAGGGAGAGAAGATTATACCTTATGGTACCTAGTTAATAAATCTCTATTTGATTGAGTCATACGATTTATCCCTATAAATTTTTATTTCCACGTTTGAGCCACGAGACTTGACATTATTCCACAAATTACGTCTTGGGATATTACAATGGCCCCCAGGATTTTTCGGCCTTTGAAAAAATTGTGTTTCTCCTCATTAATCCTACATGGAAGATGAACTAATAGAATTTTATTGATAATAACTACTAGGCCTTTATAAGGAAAGCTACACATGTTCATCATTCTATAGTGGTGTATAGAAGAGGGGTATTTGATTTTAGGAATGATCAATTAATTTATTGCATATAAAAATCATGGAAAACTCCCTCTATGAAAGAATTCTTAGATGGAAATAATCAAATAATTCCTAACCATTACCAAACAATCTCTATAGAAAGATCCTTAGAAGATATCTAGACCCGGGTCTCGCTCTAGATTCAATCCCATCATATCCTCATGAATTTCTTTCTCATCAGGAACTACTTTGATGATTACATTTTACTCTCTGGAAACCATGTTGGGAGCCACCTACATGAACTTAAAATTTCCTCTCCAGTATACTTTAGGAATATTGGAGTCAGTTACTATAAGAAAAATCATAAAACCAGAGTGATCCATACCTCCAATGTTATTCTGGTCTTCATAGTAAGCGAAATAATCAACCTATATATTGGGTCTATTGATATGTTGTTTAACCTTTATACAGGCATGAAAATAGGATGTATTCTTATCACCTTCTCATAACTACCTTATTCTTGATATCTCTCATGATTTGTGTTCTTTTTTCCAAATAATTTCAGTCCAAACATCTTTTTTTTCTATAGAGTTCTTCAAGAAACATTACATTCAAATCCTCTTAAATAATATATTATAATTGTTTGATCTCCTTCTTGATAATATCCATGTCCTACATGCGGGGGGGGGGGGGGGGGGGTGGGGCTTCATGAACCATGATTATAGGGTGTTTTTTGGACATATCAACTAGTTGTGTAGGATTATCCAGGAATTCCCACATGTTGGATTAGAACAAAAATCACTAATAGTCAGGTGATAACCTAGTATATGAGATCATAGATATGAGAAAATGAAGAGCTAACTCTTAAATTTGCTGGGAGACAATGAGATCAGCAAGGGTGAATGATCATAAAAACCTTATACCTGAGGCAAGACCATTGCATTGGGGTAGGCATCAATGAAATGAATATTTTACTGGAATCTATCAAGGCATCAAAAATTTTAGTGGCCCTATATTTTTTTATTGCACCATGTGAACCAGTGACCTACATATCTCATATACATAATTTCCCTATTTTCCATGAATTGGAAAAATTCTATACTAGCCTTTAGGGGAACGCCCCCTCTTACTTTGTTCTCCTATGGACCTGCTATGACATTAAAATATGATCCAAATATCCATGGGGATTCTCATAATTTGAAGTCTTGTAGACCATTCCATAATAATTCTCCCCTTTGAACATCACACCTACTATAGATAAAGGAAAAAAATTGCTCACACTAATAGTCACATCAATAGTAATGAACTGTTCATATTTTTGGACTAGATCCACTGTGATATACTCTACCAAAAGATCAAAATATTTATATTAGATAGGTTATCATGTATTTAGGTGTGTATTATGATTCTATGATAGAATCCACCAATCTTGGAGGAGTCCTTATTAGGTTCAAGAACCGCAATAATGGAGACCCTAGGGTTCTGAATTTCCAAATCTATGAAATCTATTTTCACTTAAGAACCCAAGACCCAGTATTTTAAAATGAGAATAGGTATCATTAAAACTAAAGTTTAGTCTTTGTCCTCAAGAATATTAGGTTTTCTAAGGTGGGAGGATGAGCACCCCCAATTACTTTTTGACTGATATCTTTTGAAAATACCACTAACCTACGATATATGAAGCGAAGATGGTGGATTTTTTAATTCCTTCGGGAAAGGTTTCATCTCCCTCATTCCACTAGAGGGAGTTTTCATAGAAAGGCCCAAAATTCATAGGGTAGTTACTGGATGCAATTCTTTATGACTAGGGGGCTTGATATCTTCTCTTTAAGGTGAATCCATTCATATTTCATTTGAAAGAAGTACATAGAAGAGTAAACTCTGGGCCTGTAGTAGATTACTAATGGAATCAATTGGAATGAGGGGAATATGGAAACTGGGACTTGGATATCTAAATGGAGGTAGGTACCCCAAGGTTCTTTCAACAATATTCTTACCATAAAGAAGACGAATAAAGGCACTAACAAAAATATACAACCTCACCCCCAAAAAGAGCCTGGACCCTATTCTTATAAGGAACCTGAGACATGAAAGGATACTAAACATTAGTCAAAGTAGATTAGTTCCCCATATCTATATAATTGTCTAGAATTCCATCTTGTATAGGAAGAATCCGGACATTTCCACCCACATCCTCTAGAAAAATGCTTATGTCTAGGGCATGCATGTTGGTTTGAGGAGACTGAACCAATCCACTTCTTGACACCCCTTGACATCCATGACCACCTCGATTGCATTTCTAACAAAATGGAAGTGAATGACCTTGGATATAGAATAATTGACAATACCTAGGACCCACTGGGTATAATATATCCTGATTCTCGAAAAAAGAATCCTTCATGTGAGGAAATATCTAATCCAGAAGAGGAAGAGTGAGATTCAACTATATGAAAATTGGGGCTACTGAAACTTCATCACAATGGCTGGTGCCGTAATCCATACAAAGGAAACCACCTAGAGAGTCTATAATATCTTTTAGGAGGTCTCCATTTTTTAATGGAAGAGGAAGGATGGGAATATGGATACTGACCACTACACGAGGTTCCATCTTTCTTGAATGAGAATCCATTGACCAATGAGTTAAATTGAAATGCCAACGCCCCAAAGATCTAGTATATTTACCCAAATTCTGGATAAAATCCAATTAAAACTCCAAGACAACATATAACTATTTATGATTCATAGATGACACTCTATCTTGATCTGTCAAATTCTATGAATCAAAAAATATTCTTGAACAATGGGAGTGTTGTTTTGGCAGATCCAAACCTTGCCACCAGTGTCCATTTAAGTCTGTCGGCTGTAGCATCAAATGATGAGGTTGGGATCTCCAGAACTAGATGAGGCCCATCTCATGACACCTCCAAAGATTCTAGAGGGATTTATGGGAATCAAGGAGATGATGGACCTTGAATGTTGCCGCATAGGGAATACTTGAAGGATCCAAGTCCCTAACCTGAGCAAGTAGACCAAGAGTTAGTTGGGCGGGGAGATGAAGAAAGTAGAAACAATGATGAGCAATGGGATAGAGCTTCCAGATTTTGAATCTCTATTAGGGAAGGCATGAAAAATAAAAAATTAATAAGAATTATTTTTAAAAAAATAGGTGGCATGGGTCGTGCATTATAGAGAGAAGAAATCATTCTGAAAATAAAATAAAAGGATACCTCACTAGATTGTCAAAGATCCTTTCAAAAAACACAACTATCTCCACATCCGAAAACCAAAAAAAATAAAAGAAGGGACTAAAATGCAGTGGAATGGAATATGATAAAAAATGCTTTATATATGAATAGAATACAACACAACCATTATATATGGTGCAACTATCCAAAAAACAACTTAAATCCAACCTCACACCTTCAGAACTCCACACCTCATCCAACATCTCTACCCCACAACCACTTAGCTAAGATACTAATATCCATACCACAGCCTATATTCATGCTAAAACCATTCTATAATTGATAGTTTCACTAAAATCCTCCCTCAATCCCCACCTATGAAACAAATAGATTCTCCATGCTAGAACTTCTCTCCTCCAAGATACAACCAAGTATCCGCACCACATAAAACCTCTGAGATAAAATCTCATATCTATCTCCACCTTTTAACGACGAAAATCTTCATGACCTCCCCAAAACACCTCCATAACTAGAATTACCATAATGTAATGGGTTATAAATTCCTTGACATTACATCATATAACTCTAAAACTAATCTCATTCATGATAATGAAAACCAAACCAGAAGTGAATGACGGAAAATGTACAACCAACCATCCCATGAGACACCTCTTAAGGATCTCATTACAACTGAAGTCTTACACTAACCAAACACAGTAATAAAATACACAAATGATCACAAACCATCCCACACAACCACATCTTTTTCATCCCCCACAAGCTTCAACCACTCCACATAACCATATGCACCACTATCTCAACCTCCACATGGACCAAGAAAAAAACTACCACAACTATCACACAACAAGGCCCCAAGAGCAGAAATCAAAAAATTACATCTTCTATATCAGGATTTTATCACCTTTGGGTAGCACTAGTGCACTTAAATGGTTGAAAAACATGTAATAGTATAACATGTATTAATTAAGAATTAGTTTTTCTACTCTTCATATGTTGGATGTTTTTACACACATCGCATATCAAGGGAAAAGAACATTTCATAACCAAAAATATAAAAACATCACATCATCAAGTAAATCATAAAAAATAAAAACTCCAAAAAATCTCAGGGTAATGGGAATGAATAATACTTTCACACTTCCATGTACTATCCTCTAGGGTACCATATATCCATAGAACTCGAACCAAATGAATGGTTTGTGAAAAAACACATTCTTTGGATGATCAAGGATCCCTAATTTCTACTCCATGAACCTCGTGTCATCCAAAATATCCAACTCTTCCCAGTCAATGTCATGGGAGTCCTCATGGAGATATTTATAAAGTGAAGATATGTGTAAGATAAAATGAATCTAGTCTAGTCACAAAGGGAGTTCCAATCAATAATCCACCACACCAATGCACCCAAATACCTAAAAAGTCCCAATGAATGGGGGTGAGACATTACTCTACTAAAAATCCTATTCTACCCATGTCAATGGGAGAATCTCATGAACACATGGTATACAACCCCAAACCCTAACGACCTCCTCCAGTGATCAACATAAGACTTTTGCTGGTCCTGCACTGACTTCATCCTCTCATGAACAACCTGAAACTTATATGTCATTCTTTACACCCAATAGGACTGGGAAATAATGACTCCTAATTTACAACCAATAAAAAATGGGAAATTAAATCCCTTCCATAAAAATATTCAAAGAATCCATTACCAATGGATGAATGATAAAAAAATTTATAGTCAAACTAAACCAAAGGAAAATTCCTTTCCCAAGATCCACTGAAGTCTAAGATGAATTCCTTAAAAATATCCTCCATTTTCTAGATGGTTTTCTTTATTCGCCCATCCATTTAAGGGTAGAAATTAGTGCTGAGGTTATAATTGAGTGATAAAAGAATGCTGCAATACCCTCGAGACTCATGAGACTAAATAAGCTTCTTTATCTAAGAAAATATTCCTTATAACTCCATGTATTCAAAAAACCTCATCCATATAACCCCTTTCCAAAACCTATACTATGTCCGACACCTTTATCACAAGGAAGTGATTTGATTTCATCAACCGATTCAATGATTAACTAGATGGAATCACAAACCCCCTATCATAGTGTAACCCTATGTCAAAGTCCATCAAGATGTTAACACACTACCACTTGGGAAGATCCAGGGTTTTAAAAAAACTACTAGGATCATCTAGCTTTGAATTTAGTTACTGTAAAATTAGACATCATCAAGAAACACTGCCACAACATATTTCATACCAGGAAACCAAAAATGCATCCTCATGCTATGGTACACCTTGGATACTCTCGGGTGTACCTAGAAAGGTTTTATATAAAGCTCTTTAATGAATCTATTAAAATTGACCACCAGAATAAGAATCCCCCCCCAAAACATTGTTTGGTTTTGATTATAATCTGACCATCCCTATGGAGCACCACCATGGGAAACACAGTCATACATCCCCTCTACCTTCCAATATCCACTCTATGTAGAGACCAAAACTTATCATATATAATATTATATATTAATATGTTAATATTCAGTACATAACATAATAATCTATGCTGGAATCAGTTAGATCTAGTTACTTTGAAACCTGAACATTTAAAAAACTAGTCCATAAAAGAGTTACATGACCCCCACTATGTTCTTCATAACCATCACACTAATTAGAAATATTATAAACAATACCTTTCATAAATAACTTAGGAAAGGAAATATATGAAATGGTTATATCAGATTCTCAATAAGGGTAAATAAAGAATATATCAACATATCATGGCATACGAGTATGAGAACATGAAAATATCATTTCAAAATCATACCCAATATATCATAGTTTAGAAAATTGATTCACGTCATAAATCATGGATGTTTGTAATACATGATTCATAACAGAATAGATGAACATGAACTAAGAGAATGTAACATTTTCATAAGGTATATATTTGTGACATACACATATGCTTAAAACTATTTGAACATGTATAATTAGATACAGGTTCACTCATCAATTAAAGGACATGAAATTATAGCCTCAATTAAATTTATGGACATGCAACAAGGTCAATAAATAACCTTATGAACATGAAATCCTAGACCACACAAAACACTATGAAAATGTAATTAGAATCATTAATAACATTATGAACATGTCATCAGGTTCACACATAACATTGTGAACATGCAATCTAGTTCAAACATTTCATATTTACTCATGATTTATCCATATTTACCCAATGATTTTGAGGGAGATATAGTTCCAACTCATATCATAATGAAAAAATACTTATGAGTTCCACAATATCATAAAACATTCATCAAATAATCACATCCTATCATATTAAAAAAAATTTGTTTCATAAAAATTTCATCAATTAAACGTAGCATAACCCATGATAAATAAATGTGTTTTATAATCATTTCATCATCATAAAAATTAAACATATAGATAAATAGTAAGGGTGGAATAATTAAATATTATCCAAAGTAAATAACAATTAAAATAAAAGGATGTTATATTAGATGGAAAATAATTTCGAACTATCACTTGGAATATCTATTTAATAAAATAGCCATTCCACTTTGAAAAATGAATTTTAAAACACTGAAAATTTTCAAAATATTTTTCTTTGAAAATTACCTTTTAAAAACATAAAGGAATCTTTGAAAAATAATTTAATACATTTATTGAAGAAAATATGATTTAAAATTTTAATACATTTTTTAAACATTAATCATTTTAAAAATATTTTTCTTTGATAATAATCGGGAAAAATTATAAAGGAATCATTAAAAATAATTTAAAACATTTCTTGAAGAAGATATAATTCCAATTTTAAAAATTAATAAAAATTAATAAAATATTTTGGAAATATATTTATTTGAAAATTGACTTTGAGAATTATAAGGGTATCTTTAAAAAATGAGTTTTTCATGATGGTAGAAGATATTTTTTATATATTATATATTAAAACAATATACCATTTACATTTTTTGGTAATAGCCATACGGGAAGTGTTTTGAAAACCACATGAATATTCATTTAAATTATTTTAGAAAAAATTTAAAAAGGGTAAAAATAACTTAATAAGTTAATTAGGGAATTTAAAATATTTTAGAATTTTTTTTAGAAAACATGAATATTGAAGGAAAAGGGGTTTTTACTGAAAAGATAAATAAAAATGAATTTTACAAAAAAATTATTTTGGCCTCCTTAATATTATAATAGGGAAAATGAAAGGAAAAATATATTCTAAAAAAATAACCATATGATAATAAAATACATTATTTTCTTGATATTTAGATAATAAGAATTCATAATTAGAAGCATAATAAAAAACAATCCTGATAAATGATGTGATTGTAACATAAAACCCTTACCATTTTAGTAACTTTGAATTATAATCACCATTATATAATAAAATGAAAAGATACTTTAAATATCATTAATATAAGGAAATTCATGATATAACATTTAAATGGGGTATTATATACACCACACCAAATAAACAAGTGGCGAATTTGACATGTGTCTCCAAGAAAAAAAAGAGAGACTCTAAATCCGTTATCACTTTGGTTAATTTTTGACCATAAAATCCATGAAAGAGAGATCCTAAAATGGAAATTTAAATGCACAAAATATTCATGTTAATCTTGATAAAATACATTCACAACCAGTATATACACCTTATAAAATAAACATCAGGTGAATATGGAATGTGTATCACGTAAAATAAAAGCGAGATGAAAATCGCATACCATAAGTCTTGAATTTGTTCGTACATGTTCAACCATCCTATATAATAAATATAAGTTTATTTTAAATATATTATAGAACCATAATTATATTTATCAAAGTATATATTATTTACTTATAACCTTTTAATGATAATTCAATGTTAAAATCACATTTCGGTTAATAACTTATTTTTTTCATGTATGTTTTGATTTGTTATTTTTTATCCTCTTATTTTGATAACAGTTAAATAACATACAGAATTTTAAACATGTTATAAATATAAAATATATTCAGTATATATGTATTTATCATAATATAGAATATTTATAAATATAAAACGAAGTACACCATTCATGGAGTGGTGGGAAATACGTGTGGATGAACACTATTTCCATTTTCTTGATGAAAAGAAAGAAATAAGTGTAAATAATATATTAAAATTAATTTTTTATTTCATATATATTATTAATTTTTTACTTAAACTCATCCTTATCACCTTCAATGTATAGTGCATGTGAAAAATGAATCTCATTACATTGCGAGACGGTAGTCCACCACACACACGAAGGACATTATCGTATTTCCCAGAGAATGGAAATTATGAAGGTATATGTGATATCATATTTAAATAATTATAATTATATTAAAAAATATCATATATATTCATATGATATATCCTTATTAACATCCAAGAAAAAAAACACATCACATATGTTCACAAGGCAGTAGTCAGCCGTACACACGAGCCATATTATTGTTTTCCAGTGGGTTGTGAGGTAAGAAGGTATAAGTGGTTTTATAATTAAATTGGTATATAAATATCATAAATATTATAAATAATCACTAAATCCATCATTATATCCATCCATGAAGGTGGTGATGGAAAATTAATAACATCGGATCGTGAGATTGTAGTTTGTCACACACACAGATGATGATTTCATATATCATTTGATAGAAGTGGAATGAGTTTAAGTTATTACATTAAAATAAAAAAAATATTATTATATTTAATATAATTAGGTTATTATATATTCAGGTTTTAATAAGAATATAAGGAATTGGGAGAAGAAATAAAATAAAATGCTTAGTTAGAGATGTTACCTCTTCTTCAGAAAACTTCTTTTGGTTTGAATCAAAAGTATTATTAGGTAGTATTTTTGAAAAAAATAAGGATTATAGGATTATTTGAGGTATTTAAGTTAGTTTTTTTATAATTTTATTGTCCAAAATAATGTATTTTTGAAGTTTTAGGTGGGGAGGATAGCGGGTGACCTTTTATAAGTGAGGTGAGTGGAATACTTATAATTTTTGAAAATAAAATTCTAAACACGTTTTTGGCATGAAAAAAGGATAAAACATTTTACATTAGAAAACCGTAGTGGTGATAAGATTGATATATGTCCATAAAATTTGTGTTTGATAAGTTTTTAGGTCATTTTACTCCTTATCTTTCTAGTTTAACCACTTGATTAACCCATTTTTACTTTAAACATAATAATTAGTTTTTACTATTTTTACTGTTAATTCGGGTAAAAAATTAATTTAATATTATTAGATAGTATAAAATATTATTATTTAAAACAGGGAATATATTTTTATAAATTCCATTTATAGATGTCGAAAAATAGAATTTAAAATTAATCTCGTAGCCGTGATGAAAAGCGGTTTTCCAAACAAAAAAGTTTCTAAAGTTTAATAAGTTTTTATATCAAAATTCATCATAAAATTGATTAAAATGACATAAATTAGATTAATATATTTAGAATTTAACTAATTTTACTGTTAAAACCATATTAAAACAAAATTTATCTTGTAAATTCTGTGAATGAAATGATAGTTTTAAATAAGAACTCATATTTTTATTTTTTCACTAAAATATTTATATTTATAAAAAATTATCAAAAACCAACTCTAAGGTAATTTCGATATTATGATTTAAAAAATTAAATTTCATTTTTTTGATTTTTTTCCCAGAGTTGCCAAAATTATTTCTAAAAATAAGTTCAAAAAATGCAATAATAGTACTTTTTAGAAAAATAAATTTTTAATCGTACAATTCGATTTATTTATCTCATTACAAGAAAAACGGTAAGATGGATTTCAAATATTATATTAAATATATAATATTTAAATTTTATTAATATCATTCATCAAAAGTGGGTATTTAATTAATCGATGTAAAACACATTTTGCGCATAAAATAGTTTTACCGAAAAATATTTCCTTTATTTTAAAATGGTTTTTGTTTTAAATTATAATTAATTGGTTACCAATGAATTAATTTCAAATAAATGTATAAGCCATATATTTTCATAAATTATTTGATCCTATTCATGGCTTTCATTCCAATGGATATGTGATAACTATCATAGTAAATAATAATATTTAACAGCATGTCGCGTTTTATTAAAACATAGTGTTGAGT
Organism: Viscum album; assembly: GCA_963277665.1. Taxonomy (NCBI): domain Eukaryota; kingdom Viridiplantae; phylum Streptophyta; class Magnoliopsida; order Santalales; family Viscaceae; genus Viscum; species Viscum album. The sequence continues at coordinate 469,655,265 of OY728141.1, read as the reverse complement.
GTAACATATGGTGTCGAATACATTAAATTTAATTGAAAAAAATTTATATAAAATTAAGGTGTCATATTATAACCATTAAATAAATTTCATCCTTTCAATTTGAACCTTTTCTCGGTAATCAAATGTTTAACATTTGAAAATACATTTTTGGGATACCCACATCATAAAAAGGATTAATAAAAATTCCAATTTAGAAGAAATAGAGGGATATGATAAGGGTATCTATAATAACAAATAACAGGTTTCCAAATAGGATAACATATGTGGGAATTGAATATTTGGACATGGAATAAAAGTGTAATGTCAAAATAATGATGGATATTGATAGAGATAATTGATCATGAGAAAGCGAATGATCATGAGAAAATTAAAAACCACAAAACCATAAACCAAAGATCTGTAAAAAAAGGTTATTAATATCATTAGAAATCATGGTAAAAATATAGAATGTTTTTTCAATATCCTTTTCCTATTTTTGTGGAATTTTCATGATAATATACACTAACTTGATTCCATTTCATTTCATAAGCACAATCTCATCCTTTGGTTGTGTCTTGATCATTTTTCACTTAATATCTTACTCTAAGAGATGATTTTTTCAGGTATGAAGCACTAATGAAATATAAGATCCATAAAATAATGAAAATCATTGCTTTCATCTCTAGTTATTATGAAACATAAAATGGTTAGCATAGTTTATGCATAAATATTCATATGGTTAAGTAATAAAGTAATCTCTAAAACATCATCGAAAGTTTTACTTAAAGAATTACACAAATGGTAAACTATATAACACTTCAAAAATTAAATGTTTATAAATAATGTCACTGAATTTCTCGAAATAAACTTGAAATTAATTCCCCAAATATCATAAAGTATATCTTAATGTCACATCCCAAATATGTTAATACATTGATCATATATTACCCTAAAACATGGTAATATCCAAAATTATCCTAAATCATTAATGAACACATATATGATTTATAAATTAACTATTTCCTCATAAAATCCCTATTTGTATAATATATTACACAAATATTAAAATATAATAAACTCCATCAATGAAAACATAAAACACTTTTTCATAAAATCATTAATAATTTCCATGATAATCAATATTATCCAATTTATTTATTCATATCCATCATCTATTTATCCCAAAATCATTATCTCAACATTAGGAACATATTAAGGGATATCTTTCCTTAATAACATGTTTTCTATAAATTATCACCATTATTTTAAATAAATTTTCTAGGTCATTTGTACCACTCAAAATATTCTTGAAAATACTTACTAAAAAACTTAAATTGAAAAATACTTATATATTTCATAATTATTGAATTCTAATACATAAACACTTCAATATTTATAATTCATTCTTAAATCATTTACTAGGATTCATTATGTTATTCATTAATACCTCATTCCTTTCATATGTCATTTATAGTCTCTTGCTCAACAACATAAGTACCTTTACGTAACCACATTTCTTATCCTCTTATTAATTCCCATACTTTAAACTTTTATAACAATTAACAATTTATAATGCCTTAGGGAAACCATTATTATCATCCATTTCATAAACTGAACTCTTCATTATATTTATCAATTACATACTTTTTGTCCTTCTCCACACATAAAAAACATTCCTTTTCTTTTGAGACAATCCCATCAGTGATTTCTCCCACATTATCGACATATAATTAATTGAATCTTCTTTCCTCCACGGTCTCCACAACCTGAACTCTCAAAAAACTCTATCCTTATCTTCCATTATGAGTCCAAGAGTTAGTCAAGGTATAGGTTTTTAATCTTATATTATGATAAATTTATAGTAATAATCAAAATATCCTTCACTCTAGTCATCATCCCATTTGTTTTGTCATTTACACATTTTTACCAAATTCAATATTAATTTAGTTCCATATGGATCTCTTCATTTACTAAATCCAAAAATCATTTTGTGAGTTACAATATTCATACCAGTAAATCACACAATCATGAAAAAAATCACAAATATAATATCTAAATAATGTCACATTATTTCTAATCTATGAAAACATAGGTTTATACTAGGTAATTCATAGTTATCATCAATTTAAATCATTCATGATGGTTTATAAATGGTATGTGAATTCTAAAATAATATCTATTAGGAGTGTCATACCAGGTGTGAAATAAGTACAGTTTTCATGCCCCAAGTGATGATTGATACTATCTCAAAATTCCATTTTCAGAGTAACTTAACCTAGGTATCTCTACAATAGAGGCTCAAACACCTGTAGTATCAAAATAGGAATGTCATTGATTAGAAATAACTCACTCTATCATTTACCAAAATTATAGGAAATTATCTTATAATTTGATTCATATTTAGAGTTATTCTTTGACATATACCTAGAAATACCCTTAGAAATATCCCAAGGGATCTCACTGATGTTTTCTAATCCTAGTTTCCAAAGTTTACCTAAACATTTATCTGATTCCATCTATAAAGACCTAAACTACTAACATATAGATATTATATCTTAATAGATGAATATTCATTATGTAACATAAAATTCTATACCAGAATCATTTAGACCTAGTGCCTTTGTAAACTTGGACATGTAAGCAACAAGTCCATAAGTGAGCAACATCACCTCCCACTATATTCTTAATTACTAACACCCTTCATAGACATATTATACATAATAACTTTCATCATAACCTAGGGAAAAGAAACATAATAAAGGGTGAGATCAGATTCTCAGTAAGGGTAAACAAGAAATATAATAACAAATCATGAGCATAAAGGTCTAATAACATTAGTATAACAATTTAAAAAATACCCTATATATCATAAATATTTTTTTATCATGGAATAAATCATGATATTTCATAAGAAATGGATCCTAATGGAATTAAATAACATGAAACATTATAAAATAACATTTTTATTAGGAATATATTTGAGTTATATACACAACCTTATAAGTTTTTTAACATGTATAATTAGAAATAGATTCACTCATTAAGTAAATTACATGAAATAAAGCCCTTTAATAAGCTTATGGAGATGTAACAAGGTCCCCACATTACTTTATGTGCATTAAATCTAAATATATCCATACCATTATGAACTTGTAATCAGGCTTATGCATAACATTCTAATAATTTCATCAGTTTCACACATAACACTGTGTAAATGTAATCGGGTTCACACATATTATATTTACTCAGGAGTTATCCATCATTACCCAATACATTAGAGGAAGATAGGTCCCACCCATATTATAAATAAAACCATAAATCTATTTTCCAAAATATCATAAAAAATCATTATATCATCCCATCCTAAACCATGTAAAGAAAATAGGTTTTATAAATATTTAATCAATTCACCATAGTATAACCACTAAAAAATAAATTACTTTTATAATCATTTCATTATCATAAAAATTAACCATACAATGAAATAATGAGGTTGGTTTCATTCAATATTACCCCCCCAAAAAGTATAAGTTACATAAAATTATTTCATCTTAGATGTAAAATTATTTTGAAATATCTCATGGAACATATCTTGAAGAAAATTACCTTCCGACTTAAAAAAATTATTTCTAAAACAAAAAAACATTTTCAAAATCCTTTTATTTTAAAATAACATGGGAAAAATAAAATGGGATATTCAAGAAATCATTTGAAAAATTTCATGGTGAAAAATTTCCTTTAAAATTTGAAAAAAACTTTTTTTAAACATAAAACAATTCCAAAAATCATTTTATATGAAAATAAACTTAGAAACATATAAATAAATATTTAAAATTCTTTTAAAACATTTCTTGAGGAAGATATCCCTTCCCTTTTTATAGTTACTATAAATTCATAAAATACTTTTAGAATCATTTTATTTAAAAATAAACTTTTAAACTTATAAGGGTTGTTTTAAGAACAATGATTTGTTCATAATGGTAGAAAATACCATTAATGTCAAGAATTTTAAAATAAAGATTCCAATCAATTTTTAGTAAAATCCAAATAGGACATATTTTGAAAATGACATGAGGATTCCTTTTAAAATTTTCGGTAAAAAAATTAAAAAAAGGAAAAAGTATTTAATAAATACATTTTGGAATTCTAAAATAATTTCAAAAACATTTTTATAAAACATGGATATGAAAGAAAGGGGTTTTCTCCCGGAAAGATAAATAAAGAATATTTTTCATAAAATTATTATTTTAGTCTCTTAAATAGTTTAATAGATGAAAATGAAATGAAAAATGTATTATATAAAAATATCTGGGGTAAAATAAAATAAAATAGATTATTGAGAGATAGATCATAAGATTTCTTTATTGGAATCATAATGATAAAAAATTCGGATAAATTGTCATATTTTAACATAAAACCCTTACCACTTTGGTAACTTTGAATTGTAAGAACCATTAAATAATAACATAAAAAGAAAATTTAAATTTAATTAATATAAGTATATTCATGATATAATATTTCAAAGGGATAGCATATAAACCACCCAAAAGAAATGAGTTCTGAATATGACTTGTGTCTCTCAAAAATAAAAGAGAGACTAAAAATCCCTTAATCCTTTGGTAAGTTTCAAAACGTAGGGCCCTTAGAAGAGAGATCCTAAAATAGATATGTAAATCCTAATTATTTTAAACAAAATCATCATAAAATACACTCATTTTCATTATATACACCACATAAAATAATCACATGGTGAATATGAAACATGTCTCATGGAAAATAAAAGTGATACAAAATTCTCTTACCATTAGTCTCAACTTCCTTAATGAAAATTTGAACATTTTGTATAATAAATATAATTTTCTTAAATATATATTATTGAAAAATATTTATATATATAATTCCTTATTTTATTTACTTGTAACCTTTTATTACCCATTTATTAACAATTTTATGTTAAAATCCCATTTAGGGTAATAACTTCTTTGTTTTTCAAGTATGTTTTGATTTTTCATTTTTGTTTTTATTAATATGATAATGGTTATATAATATCCCAAATTTTAACCATGATATAAATATAATATATATTCAGTATATATTTATTTTTTATAATTCATAAAAATTAGAGAGGTAAAATGAAATACACCGTTCATGGATACGGTAGGTTGTACATACACGTGAATGTTGATTCCATTTTCAAAACAGAATGAAATAAATAATGGTAAATAATATATAATCATTATATGATAATATTTATTTTATACATCACATATATTTATTTAGACCTGTCTTTATCACCTTTCATGAAAAGTGTTTGAGAAAAATGAATCACATTGCTTCGCGATGCGGTAGTATGGCGTACACACGAATGACTTTATTGTATCTCCAATGGAATAGAAAGTAAGAATGTATTCATGATATAATAATTAAATAATTGAAAATATATTAAAAATATAATATTTATTCATGAAATCTATCCTTATTACCATCCAACTATAACAAAAATGAAAAACTCATCACAACGGTTCGTGAGGTGGTGGTCCTCTATAGACACGAGCGATGTTATTATTTTCAAACCGATTGAGAGGTAAGAAGGTAGAAGTGGTATTACAAATAAATAGGAATATAAATATCATAAATATCATATAAAAACATTAAATCCATCATTATATGCATCCTTTATAGGTAGTGATTTAAAACGAATAACATTGGTTCACGAGGCGACAATACACTATACACATGAATAATGATTTCATATCCCATTTAATGGAAGATAAGAAGGGTTTAGGTAATTACATTGAAATAATAATATATCATTATTTTAAATATACTAATTTTATTACATAATTGTGGTTTTATAAGAATTTATGTTGGAGGAGGAAGAAATAAAATAAAACGCTCGGTTGGGGACATTACCTCTTCTTTATATAACTTATTTTGGTTTGCACAAAAGAGATCCTTAGGTTTTATTTTTGAAATAAATAAGGCTTATAGGAAGATATGAGGTAATTAATTAAGTGATTTGGTGATGTATTTTCTAAACTAATGAGTTTCTTAAGTGTGATGATTATATTAGAGGGTGTGGCCATTTATAAGTGACGTGAGTGGCACACATTGAATTTTTGAAATGGAAAATGGGTGCCCATGTTTTTTACATGACACAAGGATAAAAATGGAAAATTTCTTAACCTTAGAGGTGGTAAAGTGAAAATATTTCTATAAAATGGATGTTGGAAAAGTTTCTTGGTTATTTTAAACCTTATTGTTTTAGATTAATTCCTTGTTAAACACATTTTCACCTTAACCATGGTAATTATTTTTTATTGTTTTTACTATTCATTATGGTCAAAAATTAAGTTTTCCTTATTATTGAATTTAAATTATTCTGATTCAAAAATTTTAATCCATTTTTCTAAAATTACATTTTTATAAGTGGAGATATTTAATATACAAATAGTTTTGCAGAAAGGATGAAAATGTGTTTTTCAAAAGAGAAAAGTTTCTAAAGTTTAAAATTTTCTTATATCAAAATTCTATCTTATATTAATTGTATTGAATTAAATTAAATTAATATATATATATATATAATTGATATAATTTTAATTTTGAAATAAAATTAAAATAATATAAATCTTGTAAATTATTTGAATGAAAATATAGTTTTCTAATAGAAACCAGCATTTTCACTATTCCATGAAAAGTTTATCTTTTGAGAAAATTATCAAAAAATCACTCCAAGATATTTTTGATATTATTATTTTAAAAATAAATTTTATTTTTTCATATCAATTTTTTAAAATTGGAAAAAATTTATTTTAGAAATAAGTGCACAAAATGTGACAAAACTATTTAAAAAAAATACCGTTTTAAACCTAAAATTAGATTTAATTTATCTCATGCCAAGAAAAAAACATTATAAAAATGATAAATATTATATTGAATATATAATATATAAATTTTTTTATTATCATTCACTAATATTGATTTGTTAAATTAACTGATATAAAATATATTAGTTCACATCAAAATAGTTTTTTTAGAAAAAGATTTCCTTTGTTTTAAAATGGTTCTTATTTTTATTTGTAATTACTAATTCAAAAAACAATTAAATTTATATACATTTTTAAACTATATATTTTAATAATTTATTTGATCCTATTCATACCCTTTATCCCAAGAGCCATGTGATAAATATCATATTAAATAATAATATTTTTATAGTATGTCACATTTTATAAAAACTCAATGTTACGGTAACATAAGATATCAAAGAAATTAAATTTATTTTGATTTTTTTTCATAAAATTTTAGGGAGTTACACTCTATGGATCCTCCACCTAAAACATCAAATTAGACTACAATTTCCTCTCAAATTGAAAACTTCTCCCATTAACCACCCTCAAATCTAAGTGCATGGATACCAACTCCTCCATCAACCTCCAAGAATCTCTAGAATCTTAAACAACATAATTATGTGAATTCTTTCTCAAGGAATCAACCATTTCATTCCCCTTTATTGAGGTGTAGTATATCTCAATGTTATAATCCTATAGAAACTCTATCCACCTAGGTTTTCACATTTTTAGGTCATACCGAGAAAAGATATACTTTAAGGTCTTGTGATATGTGAAGACCACAAAGTGCCCCATGATGAGTTAATGAATCTACAACTACAATAAAAAAACCACAACCAGCTCCAGATCATTGTAGGCAGAGTTATTCTCATGTGGATTTAACTTCTCATACTTATAAGAGATCACCATTTTTCTACACGAAGAAGCATGCCAAGACCAGAAGTGAATCATAAAAAAACATCAAACATAACCCCTATTATGGAAATGGAAGCACTGGAGAATTGATCTATATCCCCTAAAGGTAGTAAAATTATGTAGGGATCTAATCATTCTAGATAAAATCCTAGTCTTTCATGATCAAATCTATCAAAAGGACAACAATCAATGAGAAATCGGGTATGAGCCTCTAATAATAGATTGTAAGACCAAGGAATCCACAAAAATATAACAAATTCTGGGTTTTTACCCATGATAAAATACCTCAATAATTTATGGTTCCATTAAAAAATCCTCACGAGATACTAAATTCCCAAGGAAACACAACGATTATGTTCGTAACTTAAAATTGACAACTTTCTATAGATCCTATGGCGTCAAAGAACATACAAGACAAGTATGAGATGAATTAAGTTATCCTTCTATGAATTTGGGTATATCAAGATGTAATCGAAGATTACAACAATGAAATGGTCAAAAAACTCATAGAAAATAGATTTCTTGAGCCCCACAAACACAACTGGTGTGTTTTTGATACCAAATGACATGACCGTGAACTTAAACTACCCATACATGTATCTCAAGGTAGTATTGTGGATATCACCCACCCTCACCCTAAACTGGGGATATTTATATCATAGATTGATCTTAGGAAACCAAATAGATATCCTCTATAGGTCTAAAAGATCAAAAATTCATAGAAGAAGGTAATTATTTTTGATCGTCACTTGATTCAACGTTCAATATTTTATACACAACCTGAGACTACCATATGCCTTCTTGGAGAACTAAATTAGAGTGCCCCATTGTAACATATTAGGTCAGATGTAACCATTTTACACTATATCATCAATCTGAATCCTCATTTCCCCAAACTCATTAGGTTCCATCCGATAAGGGTCCATTAAAATCATAGAATCTAAAAGATGTAAGTCTATCCCGAAGTCAACATCATGCCGAGCGGGTAGCATTGGAACTTCATCCAGAAAAAACATCTACAAAATCTCTAAAAACCCTAAGAGCCTCCAACATATTAACATCCACTCATTCCATATAAAACTCATCCCTCAAATAAATAAGGCTCTCTAAACATCTACTTCCCAATTGAAAACCCCTCTCGCTAATGAAAACTACACGTTGACCATCCACATCTGAGAACACAAATCTACTCTAAAAGTAGTTGATAATAGTAAATAAATAATATTAGTAATTTATACTAATAATTACATCATACAAATGTATCTAAATAAATTAAAGTGTACCACACAAATTATGTTCCCTTATCATTAGTCTAAACCTCCTAGGCACACCAAACAAGTAGGTCTGGCCTCTTATTAGTGCAATAAACACCAAAGGCACAAGAAGACTCTCGATTTATAGTACTAGAGAAAGGACTAGAGAAGTTTTAACAAATGAGCGTGAGGATACTGAATAAAAAAGGCATTAACAATGGTATATGGAAAGCTGATAGTACCTTTAACCAATTTTATCACCCATGGAGCTACCGCCTCTGCCCTATGAATCTGAGAAAAACCAGCTCCTACACTTATTTTTTATGGACACCTCTATATCCATACTCAGGTTGAGGTCCCCAAAGATGAGGAACATCGTGGGGTTAACCCCTACCTACACCATATCCTCTCAATGGAGTATAATCCTACTACCCTTGCTACTAAAATGGATACATTAGAAGCTACCATTGAGGATGATTCTAAATCATATGATCTTATATATATTGTTATCCAAGAACCATTGGAAAATAATTACGATGAAGATTGTCACACCCCAACCTATCCTTTATTTTATTTTATAATTTTCTTTGACCTTTAAATTTTTTTTGGGGTTTGGGTTGAGCCCCAGATGAAAAAATTTTGAGTCATGTTAAAAAGTGCACGTTTTTTTAGCTAACATCATTGAGAGCTCGAGGAAGAGTGCGTTTTGAGTTGACGTTACTGAGCACTTGGGCAGAGCGCGTTTTGGATACCCCGTGCAGCGCCGCTTAGACATCGGCATGATCCACCTGCCATCGGAAAATTAATATGGGTAGAGTTTGTGATTTATTATGTTATTAAAAATTTCTATTGTTGTAAATAATTTAATAATTACAATTAAATATGAAATGATAAAAATTATTATTATTTTGTTATTATTATTATTATTATGTCATTATTGTATATATTATTTATATTATTATTGTTATAATAATAATTGTTATTATTGTTATTGGTTATTATTATTATTATTGTTATTATTATTACTTTTATTAGGCATATTTTTATTATTTTTACTTCTAGTATTGTTATTATTATTATTATTATTTTAGGCTGGCACGTGGGATCCACATGGCCAGCGGAAGCCATGCGGTCAACCCGAGTACTGCGTAGTTGCGATGTCTGAATTGGACAAATAAAAAGTAATTTGAATAAATTGAAAATAACTTAAAATTTAGAAGAAATAACTCACCGTAGTGATATCAGTATTAATTTGTCATGAACAAAGAGAATATATTGTTATTAAAGAATTTTTATTTTCAAAATTATTATCTTTATCAATTTTATATTATTGTTGATGTTTTATTAATTATTGTGTATTAATAATAATAATATTATTTATGTTAATATTAATATTATTATAAATTAAAGTTATTATTATTATTTCTATTATTATTATTATTATAGTTTTTGTTTATTTTATATTCGTTATTATTTTTATTTTTTACCCTTCTTGTTAGGGTTTATTTTTCTTCTCCACGTGCTTCCCTCTATTTTTCCCCTGCCGCGCCGTCCCCCTCTTTCCTTCTCTTTGCGCGGAACCTGCCTTTGGAGAATCCACCTCCATGAGGCTACTTTCTATTTTCCTTCCTCCCTTGTTGTCGCGCTATCGCCGAGCCTCCCATCTGCACAGCCTCCGACCTGGTGTCAGCCACCGGGCCACCCTCAACCAGCCTTCCTCGATGCCAACCACCGCCTCCTTCCCTGTTTCTCGGACCAAAGCCACCCCTCCACGCTGAACTTCCGGCCTCGCCTGCTCAGCACACCGGACCACCGCCCTCCGACCGGTTCCTATCCTCCCCTCCTCTTGCCGACCCCGCGCCACACCCCCATCGCTGTCCGCCTCGTTTCATCACCCTTGTCCAGCGCTCGACACTTGTCCCGCACCCCTGCCGCGATCCAGTGCCCAGCCGACCCAGCCAACCTCCACCCACCTTTGGCTGCCTCCGGTGCCCCCGACCTACGCGCCTCGTCCCGGCCAGCCTCACCTCGCCTCCCTTTGTCTCTGCCTTCGGAATTCCAACCAGTCCCAACACCACCGCAAGACCCCCTGCCGATGACCCTATTTCTTCCCTGGCTGCCCTTCACCACCCTCTCTGGCATGAGCTGCTACTCTCCCCCTTCAGTATATTTTTTTTCACCCCTCCTTTAGTCTAATGTTATTCCATGGTTAATGTTTAATTTTTGTACTCAATTTATTAGATTTTGTTACCAATTTTGGTGCATTAGGTCAGATTCAGCTTCCCACAGTTGCATTTGAGGCGAGCTTGATGTTTCACACTTATTTTCGGTGTGTTGTTAATATTAATTTATTAATTTATAATTTTGATAATATATTTATTAGTAGAATTTATATTATATTTTAGATAATTGTTATTTGGTTAATTTTTTCTCCTAAATTATTGATTTGGCATACTTTTTGATTAATTGGTGTGGTGAAAAGTTTAGTTTTGAAGCATCATAGTTTTGACATTATATTTTTGGCCCACTCATGTGAATTAAGGTGTGTTTGATGAAAACTAGTTGTGTGATGTTTAATAGCTTTTATTAAATTCACCAATTTGTTATTTTAACTATGAAAGTGTTTCACGTTCTGATACGGGGTGTTGCGAGTGAACGTTTAATTATAAAAAGTTTTTTTGAAATGGTTTTTAGTGTGTAAAAATGTGAGATAGTTTTTGAAAAAAAATGTTTCATAAATTTTAATGTGTTTTAGGAAATAATGTAAATGGTGAGAAGTATATTTTGAAAGTATTCCAAGGTGGTTATTTTTCACTGGTTGTCAGTTTATATTATTTTAAGTTAATTTCTTATGTGTTTTTAGTTGTTGTGCGTTTATAGCAGTGTGTTGGCGAGGTGACTCCATGACACCTCGATCACCAGCTTTAACGTGCTTGTACGTCTGTGCGAGGCGTGTCGCGTATCTATGTTCAAGCTGTGAGTCGAGGTAGGTCCCCCACTACAATCGCCTTTTAAATTTAGAATTTATTAATTGCTTGATATTTTATTAATTTTAATAAATGATAAATAATTTAAGATAATAAATTTTTAAATGATTATTTGGGGTAAAAAAAACCGTTTATTTTATACACATCGCTTGACAAATTTTCTTGATGAGAGGACACCCAGTAGTGAAATAATGTCCTTTTGTCATTTAAACATAATTCACAGAATTTTAAATGTAGTTACAGTTTATTGATAAATGATTTATTTTGAAGCATGAACAAGTGTTTTGGTTCACTTGCGAAATGAGGATTTTCCTTAAAATAGGTGGAGGCACATTTGGAACATTAATAAAATAAACTATTTTGGAAAACCCTATTTGGGGTGACTTAGAGATGATATTTGGTGTACATTGACTGCATGACTTTTGTGTGATGTTTTTGCTACCTGATTGACTTTGTTGACTCATCCCCTTTCATGTTTATTATACGTGTTGACATGGGAACTTGGCATAATAAGTGAATTTTCTGATAATGATTTCTGCACTAGTTTAGATTACACAGTGGCTAGTGACCCCTAGTACGAATGAAACTCTGCTAGGGGATTGGGCTCCTTGGTTAGGCCATATAGGGAAACAACAAGCATTAGGGAATTATGACGTCATCGAGAGTAGGCATGCCTTTAGGATGAGTCACATGTATAGTACGTTCTGGATTGTTCACAAGCTCCTAGGTTCGACCCCTGTTTTCTTTAGTGTTTATTTGTATGTGGCAGATGACTAAGAGGTCTAGTTCAGTTGCTGGCCCCTGTGTGCCAGTTCTTCCATTGCCCTTAGTGTGTGTTGTGTGTGGGTTTTCCCTTTGACTAACAATTAAAATTTGGATTTCTAAATTGTTCGAAAAAAAAGTTTTAAAAAGCAATGCACCTGTTCCTTTCAAACACTATACATGTTTTTATATTAAGAAGGGAAATAGACTATTAGTTGTTTTAGAAACGATAGTGTGTGTGGATACCAATATTTTATATAATTTAGTTCAAACCTGGAATTGATAAATTCTTTATTTAATGGTATGAGCATTAGGAATATAATTAGTCGAGACTACCTACTAAGTTTTAATACTCATGCCTATAGTGTTTTCATGATTTTAGTTTTTTTAGATTGATTTGAGCTTTCTCACAGTGGGAAAGAGTTCGTTGTGGTTTGGTGAGTGACACTTGGGGTCACGAGGAGTTTTAGTCATGGTCTGGTTGGTTTGTTGTTGTTGGCTGTTGTTTCATTTCATATTGTTTATTTACTTTGTGTTGTACTATTTTATTTCTGATGATTTATTTATTTTCATTGGGAGAAATCATTCCCACCTGCACTCTTTTTATTCCCTGGCACTTTTCCCCAGCTCGGGAAGATCAGGAATGCCTCTCGGGCCATGCCGCGGACCGGATCAGGTTACTGGTTCAGGGTCACCCCGAGTTGGTTTGTGACAAAGGCCATGGATCCAAAAAGTAAATCACACTATCATAAGGACCCCAAAATATTACCAAATCCATTATCCCTAGAAGGTTAGATAGGAACCCATTGAGCTAGACTCCCTTCTAGTAGAATCATTGAAGAAACTTGAACCCGAGACCTTTTATTGAAAACTATACCCCCTGAGGAACCCTACTGGTTCCCTACTCATGGTGAAAATCCTCATGAATGAATACTCTTGATCAATTTTTCCATCTTTTGAACCTCTAAGTATGTTGGAAATGTAAAAGGAGTAACTGCATACTAGATTGAAGGATGGAATGCCTCATCAAAATGCCTTGAAAGAGTCTCCTCACCAAGAAAAAGGTCAACGGAGAAACAAAAAAAGGTTCTTAAATTTGATACCCATCTTCCACACTAACATACTTCCCTATTAGATAGGGATCAAATCCTACCTATTCACTTCATTCATGGTCAATGAAAGGAAATATTCTTTAAACTCCTAATATTTTACCCATAAAACATATGCCTCATTATGATCAACAAGATACAATGCCCACCACTGACGTGTATCTCCCCAAATATGAGTAACTTTTAAAGGGACCCAATACTCTACCTGGGATCAGATAAAACTAAATTAGATATCAATATCCTCCAACCAAGTCTCTATCTCCAGTTCACATATGCTTCCCTCATATTTTCCCATATCTTTCCATTTAAAGGAATGCAATTCTCTCTTCCACTGATCATCCCCCTCAACTAGATCAGCCCTCCATTGATTAACTAGATCAGCTTGTTGAACCACCACTTTCTATACCAAATGTGTATGATGAAAAAGATACATTAATAAAAATGGAAATAATGATTTCCTAAGTCAAATAGTATGAAATTTTATTAATATTTATTTAATCAACTTTAATCATCCCAAAACCACAAAATTCAAATAAGAACACTAGAGAAAATGATGCATATAACTCTTCTAGGTCTCTAACCTAAAAGCAGTGATACCTCACATGTTATTTTTGTAGGCTCAAGATTCTTTCATTGAATCATAGGCCCCCATAAAATCTTAGGTTCTATCCTATCTTCCTAGACCTATGTCATTAACTAAGATCAACCAACATAATTTCCCTACCAAATCATGAAATCCTAATAATTCCTAACTTTGAACTTTATCCTATTCGTCAAGTAAAACCTTTAAAACCACTCTGTCATGACCCCTACCTCTAGAGGTACCCATCCTAGGGAGGAAATGAAAGAAGAGAGGTAATGACCTTGTGTACACCTTTAGTAGGACTCAAGTTGGTGACAGGCACCGAGGGTATAAAAATTTCATGTATTGGAGGCATTACCCTCAAGAATATATATATGGGATCCAGATATAGGATATAAGTGATCAATAAAATATATGATAGAACATAAAATAAAGGGAATAGAAACCATCTGATAATGCATAAATATTTTAGAAAAATACAATTCTCCAAATAAATGACCCACATAATTTATGGAAACTATTAATTATCTATTATTGACTGATAAAGATGATACTCCCATGGATTAAACTTTCTATGCGGTTCACATAGCACATGACCCTTTGCATCGGCCTGAATTCACCTTATTCAACAAAAAATGATGAAAAGATACGAAAAGGAACCATATAATAGTTTAAAGGACCATTCCATGTAACTATTTCTCCATAAAGAGGCTACACTAGAGAACTACTCCCTGGCATAACTACATTAAAAACAAAAAAACCCTAGACTCACTCCTGTCAGAATCCATTAAACAACCTAAACATCCATATCCCAACCTCTTAGTTAAGTAAATCATATCCACACCATAAAATATATCTATGCCATAACCATTACAAAATTGGTAGTATCACTTAAATCCTCACCTGAGCCTCCCATGATGCAGTTGGATACTCTACCCCATAACTTCTCTCCTCTGTGATACAACTAAGGCACCACGCCACAAAAAACATATGAGCTCACATATCTACATATCCTCCTTTTACCATCAAAACTCATTAGAACCCCCACCATACATCTATAGATATATAATTCCCACAAATTCATAGGTCATAATATCTATACCGCTACAGAATCTATGTATATATATTAGATAGTTTTTACATATTTTTAACATCAGGAATAATATTAACCAGTTTAATAAAAATTAATATTATTATCTATTATTTTTTAAACTTACACCACTATTAGATCATATAAGGTATAATATTAGATATTCTATTATATTTTATAAATATGTAATTTCATTTCATATCATTTTTGGTTGTGTTCCATGAAGATGAAATCAATGGTAATCATGTTTATACGATTCTTATTAAATGAAAGGATTTTAATTAATTAATCAGTTGAAAGTTTATATAACCATATAAAAACTAAAAAAATTATTAATATATATATATATATATATTTATCCTTTTATTTTTGAAAATATTTTTTCATGGTCATCTATGATATAAATTCATAGTATTGGTCAAGTAGGTGTTTAAACTGACATAGACATGAACTTGCCATGATTAATGGATAATTATGAGGTGTTCTAGTTGTAATATCATTATACTAAAAGAATAATGATATTTTTTAGTATTTATTAGTGTGAAATACTAAAATTTTAAGGACATAGAAAAAAAGTAATGGATATGAAAACATTTCATATTCTAAATAAAAATATCTTCCACTTAGTATGCTTGTTTAAGAGAGTTAATGTTAAAATGATCATTTATTTATAATATTAATTATAGAATTTATAATTTAGATCTGTTGAATATAAATCATGAAATAAATAAAATATCAATTCACTAAACCCATTTTTATAACAATCCTTTAAATTTGGTGATGGAAAACAATACTTGACGTTCATGGTTGCAATAGTCCGTACACACGCATGAGCAACATTTTAATTTTTTTAGTTGAATGGGAGGGGAATATATAATGGTTATACCATAAATATAATTATATTTCAATATATTAGTTTTACATGTTTCACTATATACATATGTTTAGATTGGGTCTAGAGTCGTGTGGATGAGAAGTAAAATGAACAAAAGTAAAACAGTTTGTAATACTTACATTGAGAATTTGGATATTCTCTTAAAGTATCCTTTGAGAATAAAGAAGTCGAGGAACCATATTGATAATAGGGGATTCCAAAAGTGTATAGGGGATTTATAATAAGTAAATTGTACATATTTTCATAGTAATTTTTAACTAGAGGTTTGGATTTTAGTGAGATTATGTGAGATCCTTTCATTAGTGAAAAATAGGGATAAATATTTGGTAAAGAATATAAGGTAAGGGATAAGAATGGAATTGCAGGATAATTAGGTGAGTTTGGTGGAGATATGTTAGGTGATACAATTGGTTATGACATTCATACCTAACAAGTATTTCAAGAATGTATACATAGCCTTTTAATTGTTAAAAATTCGAGATGCCTCATTTACCCATTTTACCCTTATTAATATTGATTAAACTTTTACCATGGTAATAATTTTATTAATAAAAAATATAATATGAATCCTTTTACCAAATTATACAGTCTAAATTCGAATTTGGGATCCATTTAAACTAACTACATATCTAAATATTATAAAATTAACTTTTGAATGAAAACATAAAATATATGATAAACTGTTTTTATAGAAAAATATATTTTTATATATTATGTGTTTTTATATTTTTTTTCTATTAATTAATAATTTTATGAGTGTTTATATAATTTTATGTCTTTAAACATCATATTGGAGTCATATTTTAATGTATATTAATCTAATTTATTTAGAAAAAAATTATATAACACTTATAAAAATAAATCTTTGAATGTATCCATTTTACTTTTACCATGGTAATTAAGATTCATCCTATGATTTTTTTTCTATGAATAGAAATAATATTTGAATAGTTACATGATTTGGATGTAATGATTATAAATTGAAATTTAATTTTATCAAATAAAATTAATATGTATAGTTAAAATTAATTTTAACAATTGCATGTATAAAAATTATTTTTTAGAAAAATAAAAAAATTATCTAAAGAATATATTATTATGATCAATAAAAATTGATGTATATTTTATCAGAATAAATTTATAAAATTTGATAAATAAATATTCAAATAAAATTATGAAATATGTCAAAGAACATTTGTATTGGATTTTTTTTTTCAAAAAAAATGTTATTTATAATTTATTATTATTTCATATCAATTAAAAAAAAATTAATTAGTGATATATTATTTATATTTTAAATAAGATTATAATTATATAATCATAATATCCTTAGTTTCTTGAAATAAAACACTAATTTTTGGAGAGTATATTATTAATCAAAGAAATGGTTTTCATAGTTGTTTTTTTCCTTAAAAAATGAATTTCATTTTTTATTTCAATAAATATTTCATAAAGGTGGGATCTTCTATTCATTATTACTAATTAAATGGGTAGATTTTAATAGTAATACTTAATATTTATTTTTTTAATTAAATAAATCATAGTTTTTTATGTTCAATGTTGTGTGTAGAGGAATCTATCAAACACATTGACTTATATAAAGAATATTATATATTAAGATCTCAGGGTGTTACATTCCCCCACAATATATGCCTTTCTTTGTATGGAATGGCTAAATAATATTCATACAGAGAAAATCTTATGGAATGTAGGTACAAAGATTTTATTTATCATTAATTTCTATTATAACTTCTATCAAGACTGATATCATTTTTTTCCTCCCTTATGCTTAATAGAAATGAAAATATATAGAAGATATTTTCAATTATAAGCTACTGGTTAATGGTAGTATGAATGAATTTGTTGATTATGTGTTTATTTTTTATAAGAGTGAATAGATAAGGTTCCATAAATGTTATGTTGTAGCACATGGAATTGATAATGACTATAATGATAAAAATAATTTGAGACTTGAAGGGAAACAATATTACATTAAAAATTTCTACTTATAATTATCATTAATGACATAGAAATTATGTCCACATTTAAAATGGGGTGAATGGGTAAGACCATAGTGGAACTTATTGCTAAAAAAACACTAGGAGTTGTTGTTTTTCTCATAGAATTGTGGCATCCCAAATATATTTTATTGAATCTACCTTTTCCTTTATAGATCAAAGTTAATATGAATGGTAACCCTCAGAGACCTATTTCATTAATGATGTTGGGAAATTATTCAAACCACACAATAATTTATTACAGGATTTGTTAATCAATTAATTTTATATTTTATGGCCTTTTGAATATATCTTTGGGTGTTAATTCTTGTGGTGAATTAGTCGAAACATTATATCTGGGACAAGTTATGGACTATGTGGACAGTCAACCTTCTTATAAGTAAAAAAATAATGTCCTTTAGGAACCCCATAGGGAATGGATTTTTTGTTTGGAATAACATGAAGGAATTTAGTTTTTGCTCTCACACATATATAAGGAATCCAATATGGTGGGACATGCACTTTCAAATAAGGCGGTGGAAGATCATAGTTCTCTATGGTACTTTGATTTTTTTGATTCCTTTTCACATTTTCATTTAGCTGATGTACGAAGTGATGTTTACATGCACCTATAACCCCATTGTTCTTTAAATTTTTTTCTTTATTAATAAATTTGATAGTAATAAGCCTAGATAGTTCACTTCATTGTCCTTATTAGATTTATATTTAATATAATTGTAAATAAAATTATATTTATTTTTTATAATAAAAAATACTTTTAAATATGTATAATAAATATAATTATATATATTATTAATTTTTTAATATATTTATTATATAATATTTCTTTATATTAATAATTTTTTTCGGTTGATATAACATTTTTGGATTTTAAAAGAAAATAAATAAAGATAGAATACATTTTAAGAGAGAATAAAATAGAGGATTTGATTTCAATTGATTTAATTGATTCAATTCGTATAATTTTTTGTATAATTATCCAAAATCCCTCACAATAGGAAGACCCTAATCGATAAGTATTTTTTTACGATAATCCTATAAAATTATTAGTTTTAAAAAAAACTTATATCATCATATATTATTATATAAAATAACTCAATTAACATGATTTATACTAATTTTTTTTATAGATATCTGTAATTTATTTCTAAAATTTATAATATAACAAACTCAAGTGTTTTAGGATTGGTCATCACATTAAATTTTTTAAAACATAAATGTATAATAAAAGAGAATTTATTTGAAAAAAGATATAAAAACTCGCATTATAGAAATGTTATCACAATAGAACTGGTTATTAAAAAAGTTTAATTAGTGGTTTATTTTTTCATTTTCCCAATCGATGACTGAATATTCAAACTAGTGTAACTTGTTTTATATAGTTGTTTCATTTATTCTATTTTTGTTTTTTCTCATATAAACATGATTTTGGGATTGACATTCATCTCATTATTCAATATTATATTGTGGTATCTCATGGTTGAAGTATGATATTATGTTGTTCTTGATATTACATCATATATTTTCTCCTTTTAATTTAGAAAATCTATATCATATTGTGTTTGATTGATGTGACACTTTAATGATAAATTTGTAATTGAGAGAGAGAAAGAGGTAATAATTGGGGAAGCTGATTTTATTATATTGGGTTGAAATATAAATTTATTATAAGTGAGGCATACTTCATGGATCTAATAATGGGTTTCTAGTTATGTGATTTATTATGTCTCAAGTAAAATAATTATTCTTTTTATTTTATTTCTTTTATTTTCTCATGTTTTTAAATTTTTGTTTTAGCTTGTGTAAATATGGAAAACCATGCCCCAAAGGATGATTAAACAAATGATTTATTACGAATAAAAAAAGTAATGTTTCCTTGTAATTATATACAATTTTATTTTACGAATAATTTTTGGGATTATTTCTATCATTTATAATGATTTTTAAATGAAAACACAAAAAAATTGATGATTATTTCTGTTGTAAAACATTATTTGATTTAATTTAATTATTTTCATATGAATTAAACTCATTTTCTTGTTATGTACAATTTTCTTTTTTTAATAGTTAAAAATAATGTATTAAATGTGTTTAATTTATTTATTCTAAGGGAAGGACATTTTGGGAATAAGTAGATAATACTAGAAAAATATCCATACTTTATGAAATTATGATGGATTTTAGTGTCATCATTATCCTTGTAAAATTAAAATTTTTACAATGAATTATATTTTAAAGGTAAATTTGGCCATGAAGCATCAAATGTGACCACACATATAACATCATGGAATTTGAATTTATATTTTCATAAAATTTCACCTTAAATTATTAATGTGTAAATTTTAAATGAATTTATTTTAATTTCTTAATGATGATGTAAAAATATAAAATATACAAATTTATCACTAGATTGGTTTCCATTGTAAAATATAGGTGTGTCTACAAGTATTAATACATGAATAATGAATACCATAAATAAATGGAAGAAGAAAATTAAAGAGAAAATCATTATTTTATTTCTTAATTATAGAATTTTGTATAAAAATTATAGATAAACTCAATTAAAAACAAATTATTACAATGAGATAATAAACATAAAAAAAATAATAGAACTAGAATTTGAATTCGATCATGTCGTGGTCTCTTAGAATTTTCACTCCCTTGATTAACATTGGGAAAATAAAAAAATCATTAGTAATATGATCAACATTTTATAATTTTTTTGTAGTTAAAATTTAGATAAAACGAAGTTAACTAAGAATTATTTAAATAAGATGTACTTGTAGGATTTGAAAAATTATATGATCATTAGAATTATGATAGTTGGAATTGTAACCTAAACATTGGAAGAGAAACCTGACTGTTAGAATAGTAAAAATGATAGTTCTGGTAAGTGATGAATTAAACATCTAAATAATATTTACCATTAATTAATAAAGTAAATATAAGTATTAAAATACCATGAAATAATAACTTAATCAAAGTAATATAAGGTATGTAAAAGTAAAAAATTTTAGTAAATCAAAAATTAAATTACTATATAAAACCATACATTTATACTAGAATTAGATATTAAAATAAAAAATTTTTATAACTTATTTTGGGGAAATGGATGACATTTTTTGAATCACCACATTAAAATATGAAAAGGGTGATGTTTTTGTATTTTTTTTCTGAATAGTAAAATACATTGGTAAATAGTAAAATACCACAAAAATACTGTATAAGTACCACATTATATAATAATTATTTTTGATATTTCTATAAGTTAGATGAATATTTCAATGTAATATTTACTATTTAATCACTAAACCATTACTATTACATTAAAAAATTTTCAACTATTTAGAGAAATAAAAATTTATTTGAATGTCTTATTCTCAAACACTCATCCCCTTCACCTATAAATACATTCCACTTTCACCCATTTATATTCAATTCCAAAATAATTTCCCCTTCATATATATATATATGTATATGAAAATAACTTCTCAAAAAACTTATTTACTTTATAAATGTTTTATTCATAAAAAAATATCATTTCTTAATCCTTTGTAGGATATCAAAAGAGGACTTCCAAAGGAAGAGGTAAACAATCAAAATTGAACACTTTTGAGTTTTATACTTCTTATACCATGAAAAAATATATTATATACATAATTATATAAGGAAATAATTGTAATAGGTGTTGTAAAATTTTATTATATTAATAGAATATTGATTATCCTACTACTTATCATTTATTTCTAAAATGAAAACATCACCTATACTATTGTCAAATCATATTCCCCATGGACGATGTATTTCATTTTTCACCACTTCCTCCATAGCTAGTTTCAAAATTCTATTCATGTATTATCATGGTATAAATAACTAAACTAGATCATGATTAATATTCTATAATATAAATTTTAATACCATAAATTTAACATAATAGTTGTTTATTTACTACAAATTTCCATTAATGGTTGGTATAACCTCTTATAAGATATTTTTTTAAAAAATATTATCGGCATCGTGGATGGTTAAAATAAATCATTATAAGGTTAAATATAAACTTAATAATGATATCATATTATTTTCCATATTATGTAATTGGTAAATAATTATAAAATTATATAAAACAAATTAAATACATCATGGTTGGTAAAACCGCTAAACTTAATATACCATTATATGATTACATTTATACTTAGTGAATCATACCCATGTTTTAACTATTTTTGATATTTTGATCCATATAAACTTCTCAAAAGCATTAACTCCGTAAAAATTTCCACAGGGAGATTTTAGAAGCATTTAATAAAGACCACAGGGCGTTACTATTATATCAGAGCAATATTGGAACTCTAGATTGAGCAACTTCAAAAAAACTAAGGAAAAAAATGAATCTTATAAAATAATAGTTTATGATAGTTATAGAATTTAAATAAATTATAATAATTAAATTAATATCAAATTTTTTAAATATTAATTAAATAATTAATATAATTTTATTATTTAGTAATTTAAAGGACGTGTGAAGCGATCCAGGACTCCAGGTAAGGGAATTATTTTCTCACTTTAATTTTATTCGAAATATATTTCCTCTTTTCTATCAGCATTAAATATTCAATTACTAATGTAATTATACAATTTTATATTCCTTTAATTACTATATAATTACTTATCCTTTTTATATAATTTATTTTTGGATTCATTCTTACATCATTTGTTATAAAATTCAAAAGAATAATTTTTTCAAATTATATTTCTTTTAGGTTATACATCCTATTTCTACCAATGGTTCTTTTATATTTTCTCTTCCAAAATTATTAATTTATTTTGACTGTTTTTATTTATTCTTTAGATATTCATGTCTTCATATTTCAATGGAAAAAAATTTCTTTTAAGATAAATGTTTTCAAAGTATATAAGGGAAAACCTTCCACCTATTATAATTTTTAATTTTTCCCTCCTATAAAAATCATATTCTTATGTTAAAATTAAATAATAATAATTTTCATACATCCCATAATATGTTTCATTTATTGTTTTTGGGAAACATTATGCCTTTAAATCCTTTAAAATTGTTTTACCCATCTCTAAAATTTTTTGTATGGGGTTTCTCTGCCAAATAATTATTTTTATTGTTACTCTATGATATATTATATCTTCTATACATTTTATAAAGAGTTTTAATGGTATTAAATACTATATTTCATTTATTTTTGAGGAAATTCATGCCCTTATTCCAATATTATATTTTCATAGTTTATATCATACCTAGTTTGTAAGGGTTTCAAATTCTCTTTCATTTTTTATTTCAATAATTTTGTAATAATATTTTCAAAGCTACCCTTTATATATTGAAATTTTTATAATTATATGGTATTATCATACTTTTTTATTATCATCATTGATATATTAACCAAACCCTGTCATTATACTATTTTACTCAGTTATTATTATTTTAATGTGAGGGTTTCTCTTCGAAATAATTTTTTATACATTGATTATTTATTGTTGATATTATCTCCTATGATTTATTATTAAAGTATTAAAAAATACCAAACTTGTTTTCTTATATTTTGAGGTATTTTTTTTAATTATATCTCCTTTTTATTTAAACAGTCTCTCACACCCCTTTCTTATGAATATTTTATATATCACTCCATCTCATGTGATTAACATATATTTTTCTTTCTTGACCATGTTATTTACCTCATGGATATATTTTAATTTTTTTTGATTAGTTGTATAGTTTATATATTATTTATTTCAATGTAAACCCTTTAATCTATAAAATGTGAACACCCAATATTTCTTAACCAAGATTCCATCGTTTTTACCTAGAAATTTATTTCATTTATTTGGTTTGGAAAATATTGACAATACATATTCCCATTATTTCAATAGAGATATTATGTATCTAAGTTTACATAAAATATCCCTTAAGTAATGATATTAATTTTACTATTTATCCATTTATTATTTTCATATGATGAATGTATTGGAATTTTTAATTAATAGGTGAGACCTAGAATTATATAGCCCATCAATTCATTGATTGGTCTCATGAGGCAAACTAGAATTGATATTTGGTGGTTGTATGATAATTTATGTATGATAACTTGGTTAATGAATTAAAGTAATGATTATGATAGAATTTTGTATTTATCCCTATAATATTTTTTATTGTTATCCATGTGATTATTAATTTCCATTTTCATAGAATCTATTCATATAATATGATCAAGTTAACAGTTTTATGAAATTATATGATTATTTATTACTACCATATCATGTATGTCTTATTAATCTTATGATTTCTTCCATTGTACACTATCCCTCACTGAGTATTAAAGCTCAACTCTTTATAGTTTCCCCATATATCTTGAAAACCATGAATATTGGAATATATCATTTAATGATAAATTGTGGTGGGATAAAAAATTTTCAATTATTTTTATGATTTATTCTATATTCTAATGTAATGTAATGATAATTGATATATCCAGTCCTCTAAAACTACTAAAATATTTATTTTAGAATTTGTTAATATAATTAATGGATTCTGACCCTGATTTTTTTAGTTAGGGATATTATAGTTAGTATCAGAGTATGTTTAGTATCATATGCAATAACTAAATTTTGAAAAACATAGTTAGACAAAAAAATAATGACAAACCCTTAGTGAATTGTTGAATTTGCTCTAAAATGGAGATAACATTTGATATGAACTTTCAATAAACACAAAGGATTTGTATATTATGATCCATAATTTAAAGTGTTATTCATAAACTAATTATAATATGTCATTATTTATAAATAGAATCTATTATAACGAAATAAGACCATTTCTACACGTATAATGATTTTAGAGATTTTCCACTGATGCATTGGGTATGGATTTTCAATTAAAAATATAAAGTGTCAATCCCATTACAAGAATAAATACAGTGGATATAGCTACTAGAATGAATCAATGTTATATCAATTTAAACCTAAATGTTATATGATTTTTTGAATTTTATGGAATAACCTTTAGATTATAATTCAATAATTTTCTTATAAGAAAAGAGTTTAGGATATGTGAGGTGGGCATAAAATCTCTTATTTTTCGAGGGAAAAACATAAAATAAACTCGGTTAAAATGAAGGATTTATATTTTAACTAAAATATTCATAGGTTATTACATTTTATGATTATTGTTTCATATTCCTAAGATTGGATACTATTTTTAAGGGATACTATTTTTTTACTCACAATAACCACTTCACATTTAGTAAACTATCAGAAACTGGATTATTAAAGTAAACAATAAGAGGAATATCTATTGAAATTCATTAATCTTACTAAGGAAGAATTCCAAAAAGAAAAATAGATTGGTAGAGACTAATTAAGAAATCAACGTATTCATATTTTAAGTGAAATGATGGATTTTTTGGTTTGACCTCATATATGGCATCATGATTATTTTAATGGTACCCTTAATGGTTTTTCACTTTTTATAGTACATTAATATTACAAAGGATTAATTTATTTATGTGATGAGAATGAAATATCCCAAAATATAATTTTTTATTTTTATAAATTTTATGCTTAAATTATATATGTTCAAATTATATATATAATTATTTTATTTCATTTGTGATGAAATGAACAAAGTATTTAAACATATTTATCACTAAATAAGTTTCTATTATTAAATACATATTTTTTATAAATATAAATTCCTTTATATTTTAATACCATAAATAAGGAAGAAAAAAATAAATAGAAAATAATTATCTTATTTCTTCATCATAGAATATTATAGAAAAATTATACATACACTCCATAAAATTGAAATTATTATATTGTCATAACAAACCCCAGAAAATAACTAATCTAGAATTTAAAATTTGGGCACATCACGGTCTCCATAAATTATCACCTCTGAGAATAACATAGTTAAATGAAAAAAACATTAACAACGTGATCAAAACTTTTTAATTGATGTATATAAAACCTTGAGTTAATATGGAGTGAATAAATAATGATGTAGATAAGAGGTATTTATATGTTGTGAAAAATTATATGATCATTGGAATTATGACTATTGTAATAGTAACATGACAGTTGAAATTATAACTTAGAAAAAAATGAAAATTGTGGTAAATTATGAATTAAAATTCTAAACAAAGTTTATTATAAATTTAAAATGTTAATTAAAGTTTTAAAATACCATAAAATAACTACACAATCAAGGTAACAAAATGTAATTAATAACACACAATTATACTAAATCATGTTTTATATTATACAGTAAAATAGTAATTTTTATACTAGAATTAAATTTTGAAATCCACTTATTTAATTTTTTTTGAAAGGAATACAATTTTTTGGGTAAACACATTAGTATTTAATATGGGTGAATTCTTGGAATTCTTCATGAATAGTAAAATTTATATTTAAATTGTAAAATATTTTATAAATATCATATAGGTTTAGCATTTTATAATTGTTTATATCAATGAATTTTTTATGTTTATAGAAGTTATATGAATATTTTAAATCCTTATTTAGTATTTAATAATAATAACCATACAGTTGAATCGTATGTTTGATCAATATTTGGATAAATAATATTTTATTTTAAAACTCTAATCCCCTTCACCTAAAAGTACACCCTCTTCTACCCATTTTTCATCACATAAAAAAATTAATTCACAATACTCTACTAAAATAACTTCTTAAATACTTGTTGGGTTTTAAAGTATCTAAATAATATCATTAAATACAATATAATCAATATAGAAACCCAGTAAACAGGATCGATCATGAAAGAAACTAAAATCATGCAATTGATAAATGAAGAGGTGTGTACCTTTCATCAAAGATGGTAACTAAATTTTTATTCACCTTGAGTAATTTATAAATGTCACATAAGAGGTATCCAAAATACATTCCTCCAATGGAGGTATCCATGGACTATGCGGAATCACTTGATGCTCGAGTGAGACCCTCTCATTATCCCTGTTATTCTAGTGCCTCTTGAAGGATAACAATACATAATAAGAGAGATACATGATTAAGGGAGGTTTATCCAAGAATGAATGAGAAAGTAATTACCATTTTATGATAGTTTCTTCATTAGTATACCCTTGAAAAATATTATAAGAACTCCATTCATTTACTCATGCATTAAAAAATGCATGAGTAATACCTTGAAAAGTTATGAATTCATCAAATGAATGAAAATTCAATTTGTTAAATCTTATAAATGAGCTACCTAATGATATACAATGGGATTTATTCAAATTTTTATCTATTAATAGTTCACAAACTTTTTATAAAATAATTATATAATTCAGTGATTATAATATTACACATATCATAGTAAATGATAAGCTTGTTGAGTGAACCTTTTGCACTTAGTTTTTGTTTTGATAATTATATGCTCCCTCTCATTTAGATGTATCTATTTTGATAATTTCTATTCCCTAACATGATTATTCCTTTATTTAATATTGTATTACCATTATTAGTTTTATCATTATTTATTTATTATTCATTATTATTATTTATAATTATTATAGGATTACTATTATATGATTATGTATGATCTTGAGTTTTCATATGAAGTAAATATCTTTTTTTTGTTTAAAATATTATTTATAGCCTAATATGAATGCCCTTTGAGGCCATGGGGGTATTGGTGGTGTCCTAGGATTGTTAGGAGCCTAAAACCCAACTATTTTAGGAAAACACTAGGCCCACATAGTTACTAGTAACCATGCGACCCGACCCGCACAGTTTGATGAAATAGTGTGGGGATGGAAAATGGGTTGAGGAGCCTACACAGTTTGAGGAAATCGTGAGGATGGAGGTTCATGATCATATGGGGGAACCTGCAGTTTTTGATACATGTGTTTTCATAGTTTGTGTGTGGTTAGTCAAACTATGCGTAGTGCCTATGTGAGTGCCCCCTTAGCATAATAGAGGGCACATGAATGGCGTATAGTTCGTCCAATTGTGAGGCCTAGGAATTTTTTGGGGAATTACCATTTTCACCTTAATGTTATAACCCATTTTTATTTTCTTCTTCTTCATTATATAGAAAAAATCCATTAGAGAGCCCTTCTTGAAGCCAAAATATAGGCTTTGATCCCATTTCTTCATCCGGACTCAGAATTGAGCAACTTCAGCCTTTTTGGATTTATATTGGTGAGTAATACATTCATTTGGTTTCGTTCTTAATTATTCTTATCATCATCCATTATTTTTAGGTGATGATAAAAATTTTTATTTTTAGGGTTTTCATCCATTCATCATTTTTCTCCTAATCTAAGTTAAATTAGGATATGATACTGGATGAGCAGTCTACTATAGACCAATGGTAGGTGGTCTATACTTTTCCCAAGTGATTTGGTGACATATAGATCTAGTTTCCATTGTGATGCCTGTCGGAATTTCTGGCATAACCCCAAAAATTTAATTGACTAACTAAATCAAATGAAATAGAAAATTTTACGGATTCCATCAAGATCCTTGAGACTTATTGAAGATTTTTTCCCCAACAAAGTCCACCCATGGGGTTTGACTTCGAGGTTTCCTTTTTTATACAACCCTCAGTGTTTGTGATTGATCTTATCTTATAAGGACCCAACCTTATTACATTACATAATATTGATTTTAAACAATAAATAATTTCCTTTTACATTGAGGATCTTTTCATGTTTCTAGCTTTAGAGAATTGGGACATAATACAGTTATCACCATACACATTGTAACAGAGTGGATACCATAAAATCAATTTCAATTTTTTTTCAAAATATAAAACATTAAAGCATAAAACTTGATTTCATTAACAATTATTCAAAAATTTAACTTGGATTCTTTATTTTTATTACACATCCTTTTAACCTGTTAATTTTTTTTAAAAAAACTTGGGACGAGCACAAAAATCTCAGTAAGGGATGTAAAATAATGAAAGATCACATTAGTCCTTGAATACTTGTAATCTATGAAAACATTTTCAAAAGACAATATTATCACTCATATATACATAATTTGTAAAACATGAGATTTACACAAGATCCACACAAAAAATGAGAACATAAAAAT
Organism: Viscum album; assembly: GCA_963277665.1. Taxonomy (NCBI): domain Eukaryota; kingdom Viridiplantae; phylum Streptophyta; class Magnoliopsida; order Santalales; family Viscaceae; genus Viscum; species Viscum album. The sequence continues at coordinate 469,625,732 of OY728141.1, read as the reverse complement.
AATCATAAATGTATCATTGGACATTACTTACATAATTTTGTAACCCTCTCAGCTACCTTATAATTTGTAACCCTCACAGATACCTTATTATTTGTGTAACCATCACAATTACACTTGGAGTAACCATATGGCCGACCTCCGACATACATATACCCAATGAATTGGAGGGAAACATAGGTCCCAACCTTCATCATAAACAATTCCCAAGATCTAGAACAAAATCATACAACATGAATAATAGCATAAAAACATTTCCTTTGAAATTTCATAAAACCGAATTTTAAAAGAGGATTTTAAAAGAAAATCCCCTTACATAAATCATATAATTGAAGTGAGACTTAATAGAGTAGATTATATATGTATAATCACTGTAAATACACATAATTTACCATATTATATACAAAAACCATCACACAAAAATTTTAATACCACATAAATAAAGCCGTATAATATTAACCCAAAGAATAAAAATTGGGTTAAGAATTCCCTTACCTCAGGTTTGTCTTACTTCCAACTGAATTAAACCTTATGTATAATAGTAAAAATAGTGTTATTAATATATTATAGAATCATATAAATATTTATAATTCCTTATATGATCATTTATTTACATCATTTCACCCTTTAATTGTTAGTATTTTGTTCCTTTCACTGTTTTGGGTGAGTTCTTTATATGATTTTCATGATCGGTTCATGAGGGATTGTTCTTGTTTATTGGAAGTCAAACTCTAGAATTGGAATGGACAGATATTTATATATTTCAAATACCACAATTTATACCATTTATTATCTTGATGTTTGATATGAATATGATTCATACGTTAAAACATTAATGATGTTCATTTAGATCATTTTAGCGGTTCTTTGATAATAATGACCTCATTTTGTCTTATAAATTAAAACCATGTGTACAGAAGAATTACCGAACCATGAATGAGAAATAATAAATATATTATAACATATGCACCATAAAAATGGTTTCATGGCCAACCTTGAAATAATTAATGTAAATTGAAATCACGTCGTCCATGATGTCGGTAATTCGACACATCACGGACAATGTTTTTATTCCTTAAATAAGTGGGAGAGGAGAAGAATAATGATGAAGAATTTTACATGAGCATGAAAACATCTAGAATATACATGATTTCTGGATATTTACTGACTCTTGGGTAAGAGGAGATGAGGAAATAATACGAAAATAAAGGAACTCAAAATAGAAGAATAATTGAGAAATCCTGAACAAATATTCGGCAGCATAACGACTATGCAACATGGTATTAGAAAATATTAATAAGATAGGGGAAAATGGTCACCCATACAAAAATGAACTATATAATAGAATATACGAATAATATAATGTAAATAAGAACTTGGTATGGAAAATTGAAAGTTATACCACATAAAAGAGAACTTGAATGGAAAAAAAGAAATTGATAATTTTCTTACATTGTAGAGTAACTCCTAAAACATGGAGGTTGGGACCTTGAAGGATTGATGAAATCTTGGGAGGACTACTAGGGAGTTAAATAGGCTTTTTATTCTTTTAAGAATAATTGGTAATGAATTTAATGAAGTAACGGATTGATATTTATAGCAAGTGAGGGATTATTTTAATAATTTCCTAGGGACACCTCATTAGTAGTATTTGAAAAACCCTGGGCTTTCCCATGGTATTGTCCACTTGGGACACCTCACATATTATTTAACTGTAAAAAAGTCTACAAGATTTATTACATCATTATTACATCATTAATGATTTCATTAACAAACTGAAACTCAAAACTGTATTTGTTACTATTCACCGAAAAATAACCTGTTTTAGAAAAATCCCCAAAATTTACCCTAACCAGTTATAGATGTGTATAATTCAAAAATGAAGTCCAATTTTTAATAATATTTTTTATAAATATCATTAATTCAAATTTATATAAAATCATACATAATTCAAAAATTAACAATTTTAAAACTATAACTGCTTTTATATCACATTAAAAAATTCACCAAAATGTCATTATCTTCAAGCCTTAAGAGAGTAAAATAAAAATAAAATTTACTATACATTATAGTCATATTACTATTCATAAGGGTATGTTACTATTCATCCAAAAAAAGTGGTTCCATTAGACTCCAAATAACTTACTAAACACAATTATGGATGATTTTTTTTTAAAATTAGAAACATTAAAGAAATAAAATTATGTTTAAAGGCAAGTTATAAATATCTACTTCAAACAAAATTTCATGAATTTAAATTTATTTTTCTAAAAACTTTTGGTGTTACAATATCCCCACCATCTGGAAATTACATCCTCATAATTTTATTTACTTATTAAACAAGTGAGGGTACCTTTTCCTCATAGCATTTTCAGACACCCATTTTTCTTCCTCTACCATGTGTATTCTCCACAAAAACTTTACTTTATGGATTACCTTTTTCCAAAATACCTGTTCCCTTAGATCAATAATTTCAACTAGTTTCTCTTCATAAGAACGGTTCTCTTCCAGTAGAACTACTTCTGGGCTCAAGAGATGTGATAAATCTGGCACATAGTTTATCAACATCGAAACATGAAAAACATTGTGCGCCTGAGACACAATCAAAGGCAAAGCTACTCAGTATGCAACTGTTCCAACTTTCTCTAGGATTTCGAAAGGACCAATGAACCATGTAATCAGCTTCCCTTTCTTACCGAAACACATCACACTTTTACAAGGAGATATTTTAAAGAAAACATGGTCACCTACTTTGAAAGACAAGTCTTTCCTTCAGTTATCTGCATAAATTTTCTACCTACTTTGAGTAGTCCCCATGTGTTGCTGGATCATCTTCACTTACTCAACCACTTCTTCTACTAATTCTGCCCCCATCAACTTTCTTTCACTAACATCATCCCAAAACACTGTAGTCTAACATCTCTTCCAATACAGTGCCTCGAAAGGTGCCATCTGTATATTGGAATGAAAACTGTTTATATAAGAAAACTGAACTAAAGAAAGTTGATGATCCCATATTACCTTGTAGTCCATTGAACAAGCTCGAAGAATATCCTCCATTTTTCGTTCTAACTACCCATATGATTGAGGATAGAAAGGTATACTGAAATTTAATTCTATTCACAATGACTTTTGAAGTCCCTTATAAATGTTATAAGTGAACCTAAGATCCTAATCAGATTCAATGGAAAGAGGAACTCCATGTAACCAAAAAAATCTCTTTTATGTATAGTCGAGAAAGCTGATCCAAATACATCATAGCTTTAATTTAAATAAAATGAGCATATTTTGTAAGCCGATCAACAATAACCCAAATAGCATTTTTACCTCTAGAATACTTTCATAGTCCCACCACAAAGTCCACAGATACATTCTCCCATTTCCACTCCGACACTGGCAAAGGATGAAGAATCCCCTTCGGTAACTATCTTTATGCTTTAACCTTTTTACATGTCAAACATTTCATAGTAAAATCAACAATATCTCTTTTCATTCCATTCCACTAATAATACCCCCGCACATCTCTATACATCTTAGTACTACCAGGATGAACTGAAAATGGAGAACTCTGAGCTTCACACAACTGGTATTTCTTCAACTAGGAATCACATGGTACACATAACATTTTTTCAAATCTTAAAACACAATCTTTATCAAGATTAAATTCTGGAAACTTAACCATTTTAACCAATTCAACCTTTTTTCTGTAGCTAACTGTCTTCCTTGGGAGATTGCTTAATTCTGTCTGATAATGATGACTACACTGAAACCTAAGACAAAACAGATGTATTCCCTATACTAACAACTTCTAAGCCAAAATTCATCAAATCATTAATCAAGCGATCATGTTATAAACATAACATGGTTAATGATGCATGATGTTTTCGACTCAAGGCATATGCCACTTTTTTTCTTTTCCAGGATGGTAATTGATCATGAAATCATAATCCTTTTTCAGTTCTAGCCATATTCTTTGCCTCATGTTTAATTTCTTATCAGTGAAAATATATTTCATAATTTTATGGTCAGTATATATTTGAAATTTGGCTCCGTATAAATGATGAATCCAAATATTCAAAGCAAAAAACATAGCTTCCCATTCCAAATCATGTGTGGGATAATTTAACTAATGAGGTTTAAGTTGTCTTGAAGCATAAGAAATTACCAGATCATTCTACATCAAAACACAACCAAGTCCCTTCAAATAAGAATCACTGTAGATGACAAAAATCAACTTTTCATGAAGGCAAGGCCAAAACTAGAGCATTTAACAATCTCTTCTTAAGTTCCTAAAAAAACATCACATTCTTCTGTCCAAACAAATTTAACACCTTTTTTGTGTTAACTTAGTAATCAGACTAGATAACTATACAAACATCTTAACAAACTGTCAGCAATAACCCGCTAATCCAAGAAAACTACATATCTCTATATCATTTTTTAGGTCTTGGCCATTCGTCAACTACTTTTTTTAGTAGGATCAACTGTTATTCCATCCTTATTTACAATGTGCCCAAGAAAATAAATCTATTGCAACCAAAAATCACACTTGCTGAGTTTTCCATGCAGTTTCTATTCTTTTAATGTTTGTAAAACAACCCTTTGATGTTTTCCATACTCGTCTTTATTTTTATAAAATACTAGAATGTCATCAATAAACACAACCACAAACTTATCCTAGATATCATGAAATATTATATTAATAAGATTTAGGGATATAGCTGGTTCTTTAGTTAACCAAAACGACATAACCACAAATTCATAATTCCGATATCTAGTACGAAATGCTATTTTAGAGATGTCATCCTTCTTCACCTTCAACTGATGGTATCTAGATCTCAAGTCAATCTTCGAAAATTACTGAGCTCCCTGGAGCTAATAAAAAAGTCATCGATGTGAGGAAAATGATACTTGTTTTTAACAGTGATTTTATTCAAATATATATAATCAACGAAAGTCCTCATGAAACCATATTTTTTTAACAAAAAAAATAGGAACTCCCCATGGTGAAGTGCTAGGATTAATGTAGCCTTTATCAAGAAATTCTTGAAACTGATTTTTCAGCTCAAGAACTTCTATTTTATCCATACAATATTGAGCTATTGAAATTGGATCAGCATCAGGAACTAAGTAAATTGTGAATTCTACTTCCTGATCATGTATGACACCAAGAAAATTATCAAGAAAAACATCAAGGTATTTATTTACCACTGGCACATCATCAATCTGAATAGTTCCCTTGTTTTCAACAATATGAGCAAGATAAATTTCATTTCCATCTTTCAACAGTTTCTTATTTTATTAATATTTTATCAATTTTTTGGGTTCATTATTGTATACAAATTTAAACTCTTTCTAAAAAACAACTTATTTAGATCTATAGTCAATCTTATCATGATAAACAGAAAGCCAATACAGTCCTAGAATAACATCAAACTCGACTAAGGTAAAAACAATAAGTTTTGCATGTAAATTGTTTCCACAGACCACAATTGAATGATTATTATAATTCCTCTTTGCAATAATTTCCCCCCCGAGTGTTTTAACAAAAAGTTTCAGTTTCATTTATTGAGATAACATTTCCCATTTTGCCAAAAATTTCTTAGAGATTAAGGAATGTGTGGACCCTGAATCAAACAAAACATTAGAAAAATCTGAGTAAACAAACAAAGTACCTGATATAACTTAATTGGATGGATCGACATCTACTGACGTAGTTGCAAAGGATCTCACTACACCTTTCTGCTTATATTCTGGCTTCCTTTCATCATTTGGATCTCCCTTTGAGAAGGCATTTTCACCCAATCTTCGATAAAATCCATCTCTACCCTATCATCACATTAGAAAAGTTTATCATAACATTTGAATTCATGGGAGGCCAATGACCTTCGATACCTTGGATTTAATCCTATGTAAAAGTGGTTGATTTTTCTATCAAGATCCAAAATAAAATTTGGAGCATACCTCACATGTTAGGTGAAGTTATCTTCATTGAAAACCACTGAATCTTCATAATTTTTGTTCAATTCAAGGAATTTCTTCTCCATCCTAAGTTTCACCACCTTAGGAAAATATTTTTCAAGGAAAATTATTTTTAAATTCAAACCACTCTAAGGAATCAATAACCTCTATATCCGTGATATTATTTACCATTGACCACCACTGATCAGCTTCAACTTCAAAACAATTAATGGAAATACTTACCTTTTGATTATCTAAACATCCCAAAACATTGAATATCTTTTCAAGGGCTTTAGTCCATCCTTCAGCTGCTACTGGGTCAGAAGATCCATTGAAAGCAGGATGGCGTGGTCTCATAAAATGTTCCACTATTGTAATTTTCTGTTGTGGTACCTATGATTTTTCTCTTACATGGATTACAACACCATTTATTTCTTGATTTAGATTATCCATTAATGTCACAAACTACTCGGTTCCAATCCCTACCATTTTGGGTTGCAGATTCGGAAGGATGTCATTCTGTCGTAGCCTCTTCTCTTCAGATTCACTGTTTCTTCTCCAGAAAACCATTCTAAACAAACATATCTTAGACGAAACAACATGGTAAAATTTAAATTCTATAACATTTCAAATTAATCATAGAGTAAAAATCATTTACGGTATTCTTTTAACATCATCCTAACCCCAAAATTTATCTAAACCATCCTCTGATACCAACTATAAGGATCCGACCTTATTAAATTAAATAATCATTTTTTTAGACAAGAAATAACTTCACTTTACATTTAGGATCTTTTCATTTTTATAGATTTAGAGAATTGGGACATAATACATTCACAACCTTACACATTGTTACAATGTGGATACCATAAAAACATTTTCCATTTTTTTTGAAAATATAAAACATTAAATCTTAAAACATGATTTCTTTAACAATTATTCAAACATTTAACTTGGATTACTTCTTTTCTTACACATCCTTATGACCTATGAAAATAGTTTTCAATAAAACTTGGGATGATAAAAAAAAGCCAAGTAAGGGATGTAAAAGAATGAAAGAGCACATTAGTCCATGAATACTTGCAATGTCTAAAAATATTTTCAAAATACAAGCTTATCACCCATATATACTTACTTTGTGAAACATGTGATTTAAAAAAGATCCACAAAAAACATGAGAACATAAACATAATCATAAAGTTATCTTGGGACATTACTTACAAAATTTTGTAACCCTCTCGACTTCCTTATAATTTGTAACCCTCACGGCTACCTTACAATTTGTGTAACCATCATAGTTACACATAGAGTAACCACATGGACGAACTAAAACATACACATTCCCAATGAATTATAGGGACATATAGGACCCAAAATTAATCATAAATAATTCCCATAATCTAGAACATAATCATATAACATGAATAATAGCATAGAAACATTTCCTTCTAAATTTTGTAAAACAGAATTTTAAAATTGGATTTTAAAAGAAAAGCCCCTTACATAAATCATATAATTGATGTGAGATTTAATAGAGTATATTATATATGTATAATCATTTTAAATACTCACAATTAAGTATATTATATGAAAAACACACCACACAACAATTTTAATATCACATAAATAATGAAGTACAATGTTAAACCAAATAATATAAATTGGGTTAAGAATTCCCTTACCTCAGGCTTGTCTTACATAAAACATGTTTAAACGACTTGTATTATAGTTAAAAGAGTGTTATTAATATATTATACAATAATATAAAACATTAAAATACCTTATATGATCATTTCATTACATCATTTCACAATTTAATTGTTAGTATTTTGTTCCTTACACTATTTTGGGTGAGTTCTTTATATGATTTTCATGATCGGTTCATGATGGATTATTCTTGTCGATTGGAAGTGAAACTAAATAATTGTAATGGAGAGATATTTACATATTTACAGTACCAAAATATTTACCATTTATCATTTTGGTTTTTGATATGAGGATGATTCATAAGTTTAAACATTAATGATGTTCATTTAGATCATTTTAGTGGTTCTTTGATAATAACAACCTCATTTTGTCTTATAAATTAAAACCATGTGTATAAGAGAATTCAAAAACCTTGAATGAGACATAATAAATATATTATAACCTCATTAAACCATAAAAATTATTTCATGGCCAGCCTTGAAATATTTAATGTAAATTGAAATCACATCGTTCATGATGTTTGTAATTCGAAACATCACGAACAATGTTTTTATTCCTTGAATAAGTGGGAGAGGAGAAGAATAGTGATGATGAATTTTTCATTAACATTATAACATACAGAATATAATATATTTATGGATATTTCATTCCTCTTTGGTATGAGGATATGAGGAAATAATAAGAAAATAAAGGAACTCAAAATAAAAGAATAATTGAGAAATCCCATACAATAATTCGGTAGCCTAACGGCTATGCAACATGGTATTAGAAAATATTAAAAAAATATTAGAAAAGTTCCACCCATCCATTAATGAAAAATAAAATATAATAGACCAGGAATAATAATGAAATATTCACTTGGTATAGAAACTTGAAAATTATACCACACAAAAGAGAACTTGAATGGAAAAAAATAAATTGAGAATTTTCTTACCATGTAGAGTAACTCCTAGAACTTGAAGGTTGGAAACTTGGGGGCTTGAGGAAAACATGGGAGGACTACTAGAGAGGTAATAAAGCTTGATCTTCTTTTATGAAGAATTGGTAATGAATTTAATGAAGGAATGAGTTGGTATTTATAGGAAACGTGAGGGATTATTTTAATAATTTCCAAGGGACACCTCATTAGTAGTATTTAAAAAACCTTGGGCTTTCCCACGGTATTTTCCCATATAATTATCCAAATGGGACACCTCACATATTATTTAACTATAAGAAATTCAAAAATATTTATTACATCATTATTACATCATTAATGATGTCATTAACCCACCGAAACTCAAAACTGTATTATTTACTATTCATCAAAAAAATCAAATTTTCTGAAAAATTCCCAAAATTTACCCGTACCATTTATCAATGTGTAGAATTAAAAAATGAAGTCCAATTTTTAAAAATAATTTTATAAATATCAGTAATTCAATTTTTAAATAAAATCATACATAATTCAAAAATTAACAATTTTAAAACTATAACTTCTTTTATATCATATTGGAAAATTAACCAAAATATCATTATCTACAAGCCTTAAGAAAGTAAAATAATAATAAAATTTACTATTAATTATGATTATATAACTATTCATAAGGGTATATTACTATTCATAGAAAAAACAATTTGGTTCCATTAGACTCTAAATAACTTACTGAACACAATTATAGATGACCATTTTTCAAAATTAAAAACACAGAAGCAATAAAGATATGTTTAAAGGCTAGTTATAAATATCTAATTTAAAAACAAATTAATGCAATTCAATTTATTTTTATAAAATATTATGTTGTTACAATATCCCCACCATATGGAAATTACATCCTCACAATTTTATTTATTTATCAAATAAGTGAGGGAACCTTTTCCTCATAGAATTTTTAGACTCCCATGTTTCTTATTCTACCATGTAGTTTCTTCACAAAACCTTTACCTCATGGACAACCTTATTCTGCAAAACCTGTTCCCTTCGATCAAGAATTTGAACTAGTTTCTCTTCATAAGAATGGTTCTCTTCCAGTTGAACTGCTTCTGGGATCAAGACATGTGATGAATCTGGAACATGCATTCTCAACATCAAAACATGAAAAATATTATGTTCCTAAGACACACTGAGAGGGAAAGCTACTCAGTATGCAACTATTGTAACTTTCTCCAAGATTTCAGAAGGACAGATGAACCATGGACTTAACTTCCCTTTCTTACTGAAACACATCACACTTTTCCAAGAATATATTTTAAGGAAAACGTAGTCACCTACCTCAAAAGAGAAGTCTTTCCTTTAGTTATCTCTATAACTTTTATACCTGCTCTTAGCTATCCCCATGTGCTGCTAGATCATCTTCACTTTCTTAGCCACTATATTAACTAATTCTCTCCCCATAAATTTTCTTTCACCAACTTCATCCCAAAACTCTAGAGTCCGACATCGCATCCCATATAGTGCCTCTAAAGGTGCCATCTTTATAATGGAATGAAAAATATTATTATAATAAAACTCAACTAAAGAAAGATGATGATCCCATATTCCCTGTTAGTCCATTGAACAAGCTAAAAGCATATCTTACAATATCTAAATCATTCGTTCTGACTGCCCATTTGATTGAGGATGAAAAGCTATACTGAAATTTAATTATATTCCTAATGACTTTTAAAGTCCCTTCTAAAATTTAGAAGTGAATCTAAGATACTAATCTGATACAACGGAAAGAGGAAATCCATGTAACCAGACAATCTCCTTTATGTAATGTCGAGAAAGATGATCCAAATACATCATATCTCGAATAGAAAGAAAATGATAATATTTGTTCAGTCGATCAACAATAAACCAAATCGCATTGTTACCTCGAGAAGTCTTTAGTAGTCCCACCACAAAGTCCATAGACACATTCTCCCGTTTCTGCTTCGGCATTGGAAAAAGACGATGAATCCCCTTCGGTAACTACCGTTCTTCTTTAAACTATTGACATGTCAAACATTTCATGGTAAAATCAACAATATCTCTTTTCATTCCATCCCACCAATAATATATCTTTAGTACCACCAGGATGAACTGAAAGTGGAGGACTATGAGCCTCACACAACAAGTCTTTCTTCAATTGGTATTCACAAGGCACACATAAACATTTTCCAAATCTTAAAACACAATCTTTATTACGAATAAATTTTAGAAACATACCCATTTTAAACAATTCTATATTTTTTCTGTAGCTCACAATCTTCCTTCTGTGATTGTTTAATTCTGTCTGATAATGATTTCTGCACTGAAACCGAAGACAAACCAGATGTATTCCTTTCACTAACAACTTCTAATCCAAAATTTATCAAATCATTAATCAAGGGATAATGTTCCAAACGTAACATGGTTAATGATGCATGATGTTTTCGACTCAAGGCATCTACTACTTTTTTTTTGATTTTCCAGGATGGAAATTGATCATGCAATAATAATCCTCTATCAACTCTAGCCATCTTCTATGCCTCATGTTTAATTTTTTATGAGTGAATATATATTTTATACTTTTATGATCAGTATATATTTGACATTTGGCTCCGTATAAATGATGCGTCCAAATTTTCAATGCAAAAACCATAACTACCAATTCCAAATCATGTGTGGGATAATTTAAATCACGAGGATTAATTTGTATTAAAGGATAAGAAATTACCTGATCATTATACATAAAAACACAATCAAGTCCCTTCAATGAAGCATCAATGTAGACAGAAAACTCAACTTTTCAAGAAGGAAAGGCCAAAACTGGAGCATTCACAAATCTCTTCTTAAGTTCTTGAAAACAAAAATCACATTCTTCTGTCCAAAAACATTTAACCCTTTTTTTCATGTTAACTTAGTTACCAAACTAGATAACCGTGCAAACTTATTAAAAAACCATCACTAATAACCTGCTAATCCAAGAAAACTACGCATCTATGTAACATTTTTATGTCTTGGACATTCATAAACTACTTTTTTTGGCATGATCAACTGTTATTCCATCCTTATATACAATTCTACCAAGAAAAGAAATCTATTGCAACCAAAAATCACATTTGTTGAATTTTCCATAAAATTTCTTTTTTTAAGGTTTGTAAAACAACCCTTAGATGTTTTTCATGATTCTATTTATTTTTATAAAATACTAGAATGTCATCAATAAACACAACCAAAAAATTAGCCAAGAACTCATGAAATATTCTATTCATAAGATTCATGGATACAAAAGGTGCATTAGGTATCCCAAACGACATAAAAAAATTCATAATTCCCATATCTAGTATGAAAGGCTATTTTCAGGATGCCATCCTCCTTCACCTTCAGCTAATGGTATCCTGATCTAAAGTCAATCATGGAAAAGTACTAAGATCCCTAGAGTTGATTAAACAAGTCATCACTGTGAGGCAAAGTATACTTATTTTTAACAGTGTTGTTTTTAAAATCTATATAATCAATGCATAGTCTCATGGAACCATATTTATTTTTAACAAACAAAACAGGAGCTCCCCATGGTGAAGTGCTAGGACAAATGATGCTTTTATAAAGCAAATCCGGAAACTAATTTTTCATTTCAAGAAGTTCTATTTGAGCCAGACGATATGGGTGTTTTGAAATTTGATTAGCATCAGGAACTAAGTGAATTGTGAATTCAACTTCATGATTATGTATAACACCAGGTAACTCATCAGAAAAAACATAAAGATATTTATTTACCACTAACACATCATAAATCTGAATAGTTCCCTTATTTTCAACAATATGAGAAAGATAACTTTGATTTCCATATTTCAAAAGTTTCTTAGCTTCTTGATATGTTATCAATTATATGGGCTCATTATTGTATACAAACTAAAAATAATTCTAAAAAAACTTCTTTAGCTCCACAGTCAATCTTAGCATGATAAACAGAAAGCCAATCCATTCCCAGTTAAACATCAAACTCGACTAAGGTGCACAGTTCATCTAACTGTGTGAACAAATCTAGAATCCCAGAAAATTTTGGGGAAATTACCATTTTACCTTACTTAATGTTAAATCCTATTTTCCTTTCTTTTTTCTTTATTTTTTGGAAACAAATAATAAGAGAGCTCCTCTTAAATCCAAAATATAGGATTTGATCCTGTTTCTCAATCCTAAGTCTGAATCAAGCATTGCTAGTCTCATTGGATTTGTATTAATTAATAATCTATTCCATTTATGTCATTATTAATTCTTATTGGTATTGGATTCACTATTTTGGTGAAATCTGAAATTCCAAATTTCATATTTTTTTGTCCATTCTTCATTTTCTTCTGATCTAAGTTGAATCATGAGACGATGCTGGACAATATTTCTACTATGTACATAAAATAAGTGGTATATACTTCTCTAAAGTGGGATGGTTCTACATAGAGAACGTTTCCATTGTGCCACCCGATTTAATTTTCGACATAGCCCTACAAATTAATTTTATAATTGAATCAAATTAAATAGAATATGCTAGGGATTCCCCCTTATTACTTGAGAATTTTTAGAGGTTGTATCCTTCAACCGAGGCCACCCATGGGGTGTGAATTTGAGTTTTTCATTATTATACCACCTATGGTGTGTTCGTTTGAGCTTCCTAGTTAGTGGAATCCTATTAATTAATGTTTGGATTAAATTGGTTAAATAAGAGATTGTTTTCCTCCTTTTCATGTTAAAACTTTTGATTGAATGGTTTATATGGAAATTGAATTGATCAAATGGTTTATTTTTCAATTTTAGAAATGAGTGTGCAAACTCATGGTATGAAATGGTAATTGAACTGAATGATGAATGATTCCAAAGGTTTTTATCGGTGTGGTACACCATGGGTCTTGATAGAGGTAGAGAGTTCCTTGGACCTTTTTGCTCATAGGATTCTGATTCTATGGAATGCCTTTGACCTTATTACCCTTGGGATCTAGTTTTTTTGGGATCTCAGTGAACATAGACTGATGAAATGATCATTGGAACCCATTTCAATCATAATTGAGTTTACATCGAGATTATTCTGGGAATTGATAAGGATTAACTTCTTCTATGCACCTTGTATCCAGCCCCGGGGGGTCTAACATTTCTGTTTCCATGGAATAAACATGGTAAATGTAGCATGATTGATCATATAACATCGTTTTTAGTATACATTCCATGATAACTTTCCTTTTTTATTAATACTTAACTATGATATATGTATTTTAATTTTCTTTAGATTATATTGCACAACAATTTCTTTTTAAAGACCCTTCGGGTGGTGACATTCTGGGATTTTATCTCACATCCTGTTTGGACTACTATTGGGTACCTGAATAGACTATTTGGATGCAAGTAGACATTGAGGCATGCACCCAATGTTCGATGCTTGAATTTGTTTCATGATTACGAGATGGGGATAACCCTATAAAGATGAGTCTTATGATTCTATCTGGATATAGTGCATTTAGTAATTTTGGTATTTTGATAAATGTATTTCACTGATTCCATGTATACCCATTTTGAATTATTTCTAGACACATGACCTGATCATTATTGTATATGTGATCAATTTTGGATTTTTTTTGTTTATATCTGTCATTTGGATGATTATGTACTGTATGATTGATTTACTTCTTTCTCTATTGAGTGTTATTGTTTTTCTTTTTTGTTACACTATGATAAATAGGTCATAGTTTCCCTACAAATACATAATAGGACCTCAATTCTAGTTGGATTCCTTTGGAATTTGTGAAGATGCGCTTGAGGCCATGTGACCAACCATGATTAGGGAACAATTCAGTGGCATCCATTTATAATATGTTACATATTCCTTATATTGTTTTGTTGAATGAATTTTTTATGTACATGATATTATGCACTAAAAGTTTTTAATTTATGGAAATGTGTTTATATTTATGTTTCAAGTATGAACACGAATGTTTTTCATGGATTTTGGAAAGTAATTTTATGTATTGAAATTAAAATTTTATGTTTTGAGAATTTGATAAATATATGACTCTTAATTAATTGAAATTTTACTCTTATGTATTGAGGTTTTACTCTTATGTATTGGAGTTGCAATCTTACATATTGAAGTTTTACTCTTACATATTAAGTGACCCTTATATAAGAAGGCCGTATTTAAAATTTTCTATATATTAACTTTAAGTATTGAATTGTACCAATTTATTAATTCTGATTAAAATTAATTAGTAACTTATCTTTTGGTATTTTGATGTTAATCAAACATATGTTGAAGTTACAAAGTATCGATCCTTATAAATTAATGTCATCAAAGTTTTTCTTTTTACTTTTATCATAAATAATGTAGGCATAAATTTATGTAGGAAGTTATTTATAAGAATCCCATTTTTCTATGTGGTATGGATCCCTTAAATTTTGTTAAAATTCATTGTTTTGGAATTATGGCGTGTTTTAGGCTAAAATTTGAAAATTTCTTAATTCTATAATTTTAACCAATTTTTGAAAACATTTGTATTTAGAGAATATTGTTTACAATATTGATCCAATTTTTGTGATTTTTTTTATAATTTCTCTATTATTTGGATTTAACATTATCTTTTGAATAAAGATCTATTTCGAACATATATGTGTCTAAAAAATCAATAAATGGTAACATTCTTTTGGGGAGACTTGGTGGACCCAACCTATGTAATTAAGGAATAACTCAGGATACACAACTCCAATTGAGGTGATTCAATAAGATATTTAAGAGAACTTGTAGTTCCATTTAAAAAATAATTTTCATCTATTTATTTAGTCATTAAAGTGTCCATTGAATTCTCAGCATTAAATAAATATGTATGAATCATTCAGATAAAATAAAATTGTTGGGTAAATGGGATATAAATTCCTTTACACATGGTGGATTGAGACGATTTTTTTGGGAGATCTAGAAAGGTATTATTGAAAAATTTTATATAATAATAATTTCAATTATCCAGTAAAAACGAGGGGATAACACATGAAAACTATTGAAGTAAAATTATGAAGCCAAATTTTCAACCATTGATGACTATTATGTCCCAAAACCCATTAATGGACCTTTATGACACCCTAATTCCTCTTTAATGAGTATAAATAAGAGGATATAGGTGGATTTCAGAGAATATAGATTGGTGAGGGAAGATCAAGACTATGACCATGCTTTAGGATTTCTCTTTTCTTTTCTTATCTTTTCTATTTTAGTTTTATTTTCCCATGTAATGTTCATTCATATTTTAATTAAAGTGTTTTAATTTATTATTCCATAACTATTAAAATTATATCCATAATATAATTCTCTTCTCTTCCATATTTATATCATGATCTATTTTCACTTTGAAATAGAAGGTGACTAACCCAACCCTTGGCCTAGTGGGATGTTTCACGATGTTTTTTTGTTGAACGTTAATTCAACTTGTTTTAAAAAACTTTGTTGTGGATGAGTGAGTATTGCATGGATGAGACAGTTGTTCACCATGAAAATATTTTCAATTCCATTACTTTTCTTTAATTAATTATTTTTCATTCCCTTCTCTTGGGAAAACCCTTCATATGGTAGAGTTAGGGTTTCCTGAAGGGTTGAAATGAAATATGGTGGAAATTGGTGTTTTAGGAATTTTATTTTTAGTTGAGGTGTTATTATCTATAAATATTAGAGGAGTTTGGGTTTGGTGAATTTGTGAAATTATAAAATCACACAATAAATAAATAAAATTAAATTAATTAATTTGTGAGGTTTCATCAAATGAATCATCAAATTAAATTTAAACAAAATATAAATAATGAATGAACCCTCATCATCAAAACCTGGACCAAGACCTTTTTTTTAATATTCATTTTGGATGCATCTACATTTAGATTTCAATTATATATTGAATTATTTTAATTTCATGTTTTCCAAAAACCTAAAACCATTATTTGTTAAATAATAAAAAAACCAAAAATAATTAGATTAGGTGCATTTGAAATTAGTGATTTAACCAAATACAATGCTCTTCAAGTGAAACGAACATGGCCAGACTCTATGCCGTATTAGGAAAATGAAATTTCTTTTTCCATTCCATATGATAGGGGTGTGTCAAAATAGTGTAAGGATCCTATTTCATACATCCCTTTCATCTTTATAGGAGTGCCAGACTTGATCTAGCCATGGAAACCTGAGGGAATTTATTTAGCACTCATAGGATGCCATTATGATTCAAGGAGCTGATTTCCAAGGGAGATACCCACCTTGGAACACTGTACCCATGTACTAGGGGATGCCTAGCATGACACCATAGGACCCATTCACTATATTCAAGATATTAGGATTCCTTGGATAAAATCATGGGATCCATCTTGATGTCTTTTGACACGTGGTTCTATGGATTCACCCAATCGGGCCCAGTTATGCTTATACTATGCTTACCTTGGAAGAGATACCTTGGTGTGGTTAAAATCATTCATAGTGGAATGCCTTAGTTGAAACCCCTTATATTACACATAAAACCCCTTTTATCCATGCTTCTTATTATTACTATGAGTTGGATCAACCCCTAAGGTCATGGATTCCTTGGTGATTGACTTATATCCTCTTCATTATTATCATCATTATATGATGAATTAGTTATACCTAGGATCCTAATTTATTATTAGTATCATGATATGATTTCAATGTCGGTTACACCTCATGTGAATTATATATATAAACTAAACTTAAATGAAATAATTAAATGATCTCACATTTAGAGACATTTATAACTGAGGCTGAAGAAGGTATCGGTGATCATTATAGTATTTCTTTACTTTTTATATATACCTACATACTATTTAAATTTACATTCACATAGTGGATTTTATAGATGATGTTTGTGGTGGCCTAATAAGATTTATCTCACACACTATCTAGGACACTGATTTTACCCAAAAATATTACATCTATGCTGGTACTGATAATGGAAAGAATCCTTCATTGGACACCTAATCTTCACTGCTTTCATTAGGATCAAGATTTGTAGTAGATGACAGGGATAACTCATGGGATGATGGATAGTTTTTTTCTTCATTTTGATTATTTTTGAATAACACTCATTTCCCACTATAATGTAAAAATGTTTGAATGTTTTTTAGAGACATGAAATATATTTTATTATTAAATTTTTTATACAACACCTTCAACTTTTGAGTTGATTATTATTATTTCTTGTTTGGATGTTTATGTTTTCTTCCACTTGGTTATTCATTATTATTCTTCCTATAATTACCTACTATATATATATATATCTACAATTATAAAATTCAACATTATGTAATATTATCCTCACTTTCACACCCTAGGACCTCACTGCTAGTTGGAAGCCTATAAAATATGGGGAGGCACACTTGATGCCATGTGACCCACCGATTCGGGGCAACATAGCACCTAGGCCGGGACAACATAAAGTGGTATCATAACTTTTTTTTATTTCTTGGGAATTTTGATAGGATATAATGAACATTGAAACTTGGTTATAAATCATTCCTTTGAGTAACTAACCCATGTTATGGGTAATACCAAGTTTTCTCAGAATAGGAAATTGTTTCTCTGTATTTCGATTGTTACTATTGGTATACTTACACTATTGGGTGACATACATTCTATGTTATGGTTTTTATAATTATTATTATTGAGTATTGAATTTTATCCTTGGATCAATGAGATGGGGGAAAGTAATAATAAATCATGGATCATTATATGCACTGAGAATTCGAATTCAATGCATATTCCATGCCATACAGGTGAATTACACTACTTTCATTGCTTTTGTTCCCTATGACTTTTTAGTGAGCCATGATTTTTATATATTTATGTGTTGTGAAGATTTTAGTAAAGGGTAGGGGATTTGTTATTTAATGTTTCAATATAAATCTAAATTGTTTTTTACTATATAGGTAGATAGTGGTATCTTAAGTGGATTGTTTCTACCCATATCATATATTTACCTCCAGTTACATGATTTTTTCTTTGGATATGATTGAGTGACTATAGGTTTTAATTCATGAGGTGTATGAGCCCTCGTAATTTGTAATTTGTAGTTAACCAAGTAGATCCATCATATATAATGTGTTACATTCTGAGACAAAATGTAGGTGAGGTTAAATTGAAATTAAATGGCTGTTTATTTAAATTATAAGGTATATCATCCCTTATTCACTTGGAATGTAAATTAATTTAATTGAACATTTATATATCAAAATAATTAAATACAAGTAAAAACCTGAATTATAAAATGAAACTATTTATATTAAATGAGGAGGAAAAATTGTATTGAACCTTTACTTATTGGAAGCCTTATAAAGAAATCTCAAACACTTACCGATACCCAAGCCTTCTATGTGGGTAGTTGGGGTAGTACCTTGGGTAGTGATCCCATATTTTATGATCTTTTTTTCACTATTTATTCGATTTTATTCAAATATTGATTTGTGGCATGGGATCGGAATTTGTAGAACTATGCGACCACAACATCCTCACATTGTGTGCTGAGATGGTGGTGATGACCACACTCTAGAGATGGTCGGATCTTAGACCCCAGTTTTACTGGTAAGATTTCTAATTTAGGAACTACCTTTTATAACTGATATGTGAATTTATGATCATCTTTGAGAGAGTTTCCATTGTCTTATGCAGTTTATATTTGTTACTCCATGACCAACACCGACTATGGCTGATCTGACTCATGAGTTCTTGCTGCATCATCCTCCCATATATTTGGAGGATGGAGGTCCATAGGCTAATGAGTCTTTGTTGGAGGAAAATCTATATATCTTCTAGTATAGATACATGCCTCTAGAGAGGAGGTTCAATATTTACACTTACATGATGTGTGAATTTTTCAAGTGTTGGTGGGATATGATTACCTAGGCTAGTAATAATCATGGCATGGTTTGGGATAAATTCTAAACTATCTTCTATGAGTACTTATTTCCTCATATGCTAGGAGATGACAAAACAAAAGAGTTCATGCATCTAAATCAGGGTTCGGTGTCTGTTATGGGCTATTCAATGTGTTTCACCGAGTTACACTTATTTTTTGCAGCTTTTAGATAGTGATGAGTTTTTGCGAGCATGAAGTATTGAGGATGAGATTAATTATTCTATCCATAATCATGTGAATTTATTTCACCTACCTACCTTTTATAAACTCATTAATGAAGATCTTATCACATATTGAAACCTAGGGGAAGTTGATTGTTTTGGGAATAGAGGTTCACTATTGTGGTAGTCTTGTTATTATTATAGTAGTATGAAGCATTCCCTCAATGTTTCTCATCAGAGTAGTGGTAGCCAAAGTATATATATCAGAAACTCTGTTATAATCCATCATCATGAAAAATAGGGTATATGAAGCCTTATTGTGATAGAGACACTCTCGAGTTCCTTTCCTACATATGCATTGGGAGTCTTCAGATATTATGTTAGACCTTTCAATCCTCTTTCATTGGAAGAGAATATGTACCTGCTCCACCATCAGTAGCACGATATTTTTCACCATGTTAGGAGGGGAGTTGTTGTAGTACAGGAAGAATAGGATGAGGATGAGGTCATGTATGTGGTTCTAGACTTGTGATTAATAGCACTAGCAAAGTTATCCTGCTCAGGGTATTGAAACTGTAGTATGGGTATGTGGATCAAGTATGTTTCATGATTTATAGCTGATACATGAGGTTCAGAGTATAGGACCTTCTATAATAGTAGGTACTATTATAATTACCTTCACTATTATAACTTATTTATTTTATGAGTGATTCATACTCATTTATCTGTTTATAAACCATGTAAAGTCTCATGTGTGACATTTAGTAATTTTGTGATGTGATGACACTAGAAACACTGTTGGGAGTAAGGTCGTAGGGAATATGCCAATGCAAAGACTACCCCTTGAGGTAGGTTTTTCCCCTTGTTATAGGATTTCTTTATCCACAAGATGATGGGATTCAATGTTATTTATAGGATGAAATGGTTTGTTACTTATCATGAATATGTGGATTGCTATCACTACTAGTTGTTGTGTAATTCACTATAGGGAAACAGTTATCTCTACACGGGTGAGTGGAATTTTCCAGGAAGGTTGAAATAGACTAGATCATCATGGGACAAGTTGAGTAACCACCCATATTACTAGAATTTTCATGGGGGTGGGGGCATGGAATAAATATTTCATACATTCCTCCTGCAGTAGATTGTTTCAGGTATGTCTTTCCAAATGATTTTTCTGGATTACCTCTTTTGATTAGAGAAAATTATATGATCGATGTCATTCTAGGAGAAGCTCGAGTGGCCATTCATCCACACATGATAGAACTTAGGGAGTTCCAATAGCTCAAGAGTTAGTTGAAGGATTTGGATTCTAATGGTTTTATAACCCACAATACTTCCTCTTGGGTTTCACACATTATTTTTCTCAAGAAGGTGGATGAGAACCTTTGGATATGTGTGGATTACTAATGGTTGAACCAACATATAGTTAAGAATTAAATCCATTACCTCAGATAGGTGATCTCATTGACTTTATCCAAGTATATATGGTGATTTCAAATACCTAAATTAGATCATTATATCATCATGTGCATGTAAGGCCTTCTGACATACCTTATACAAATTTTCATAGTAGGTACAATATATATGAGTATCTAATTATTATATTAGGGTTTTCAAATGTATCCATCATTTTCAGTACTTTGATGAATAGGGTATTCCACCCTATAACAACTCTCCCCTATATTAAACAATAACACATGATTTATTACATAAAAGGACACTTAATTCAACCCAAAAGATCGAGAATTATCCTATATTTGGGAATTATGTACATTACATTACAAATTTAAACATGGAATTAAATATCTTTATTTAAAACTTCATTAAAATGCTCTCACTTAAAATCGTACGGGATAACCTAAAGAAATACATATGTAAGGGTGATCTATAAGGACTAGTAGGGGAATAAACACAAAATAAGATAAACATTGTTATAAAATAGGCATATCAAGGGCAATAAAGAGAGTAGTAATCATAAAAATTAATGATAAGAAATGATATATCATGATAACATAAAAGAAACATGGAAAATGTGGAAACAACATAAAAATTTACATTATATGTCAAGGATAGATATAAATACATCATAATAGACAAATTACCATAAAGGAATCATGTTTACTCCTTGTCCCAATATGACGTATCACGACACTAAAAATTTACCAATGCATTGGAGCACTATATAATTCTAGGCACACTCGTCACTTTCATTTTAGTGTCACGCTTATGTATTCCATAAAGATCATACAACATGGATACATTCATCGTCATATTTTATTCCAGGAACATAGATTACAGAATAAATACTTATAAATCCCCAATAATAATTATTATAATTTTATAAATATGAATAACCATGATAGAAATTGGGTATGATATTCACTACACAATTTTTTTGGCCTGGATTCCCGTGGTGAAATTTCGGCTGCATAATGGAGAACTGTAAATATTAATGGAATGACTTAATGAGATTGAAATGGGTATATAATCATTTAGATATAAAAATTTAAGTATTGGGAACGTGTGAAATCATATCCCATTTTTAGGAATTGAAAATTAAAGGTCATAAAATGAAGAATATTCTTGAAAAAAGGTGATAAAGAGAGGTTCCCTTATGAAATTTCAGAAGCATAACAACTCCACATAAATATTCATAAAATTTGTTGATGAGATTGAAAGGGGACTCTAAACATTTTTAAATCAAATGGTAAGTAATAGGGACACGTAAATACATATAAATACATTATTAAAGGGATAATATAAGGCATAACATAACAAAGAAACTTGAATAAGGAAGAGAAAGGATAGAACCCTTACTTGAGTGTGTGACTCAAACAGCTTTAAAAGGGACTTGATGAGAGATTGGGGAGACTTGGAAGGATTATATAGAGAGGAGAAATGGTTAAGGACATGATCCAATGATTTTCATTGAAGATAAATGGGTACTTATGTGGGTTTGTATAAGAAAAGAATGATTTCTTTAATATTTAGGGTTTGGACTCTACAAAATAAAATATTAAAAACCACAAACCTTATAATGGGGTTTTCCATGGTTTCGGAAAAAGTAGAACTTTTTTAATGATTTTATTAGTAAAAGTTCCAAAATTATTAAAATATTACCATTTATTATGCAGTGGTGAGTCAAATTTTTGAATAAATGAATTTAAAATCATAAAATATATTATATGTTTTAGAGGATTCATAATTTTTTTTAGAATTAATAAAATATACTTAAAATCACATTATTTTAAGGGTAAAACATATTTTTTCATGGATACCCATATAGTGTTTATTACATAATTTTTCGGTCATTATGATGTCATAAAATTAACTATATATTTATATGATATTTAATTTTTATCTAAAAATCTGAATATCTCCGAAAATTATAAAAAATTCACCATTGGATAATTTTGATATCATGATTATATAAATAATACCCATTTTATCTAAATAATTTTCTAAATATGTAAATTTTCACTTTTAAAAATAGTAACCGACATTAATTGGAAATGCATGGTTTTTGCCAATAACTGTTTTTTTGAACCCTAATAAAACATTACATTTGACTTCATAAAAATTATATGATAATTTATATTTTATAAACACAATTTAATGTTAATATTTAATTAATATATTATTTATTTCAAATATAAATTAATTCATGAAAAATAATTCCTTAATTTAATTGAATAAAATCCAAAAATACTATAAGTGTTTTATAGTATCAAAATAAATACATTCATTATTATTTAAAATATAATTTACATAATAAATTTTCTAGGGCCTCGATACATATCCATTTAATACACCAACTTATTCCAAAATATCTAGGTGTGTAACAATGAGACTTTCATGGGGTCATCTAGAAAATATAGGTTGGGTCATGATCTTGATGAGCTTGAACTTCTTTCGTAAACAGTTTCTTTCATGCATAAGTTGTTGTATCTCTTCTTGGGTTTGGTCAAATGAAAAGGCCAATGATTCTATATCCCTTAGAATCTTTGATAATTGGGCTTTATAGGGTACAATCTTAATGGATTGGGCCATCACTTCTTTTTCCTGTGTCAATTGTTTTTGTTAATGACCTATATTGATATTAATAACGTGAAAACTGTTTAATGAATATATTATCAATGGTAAAGATTCTTAACAGTATTCTAAATCCAATTGGGTATAATATAAAAAATTGCATGTGTTCTCTATGACCATATTATATAATAAAACATTTAATCATTAGGAAATTTTATTTATAATATTTCGGGTCATTTTAATCATCCCACCTTGAAAAATTTCACCCTAAACATTTTCAATTTCACCACTTAGAATGGATGAGGGTAATTATATTGAATCACTTACTATGGTTCCTACATTACATGTTAAAACTTGTGGTTTCTTCACAACAGTTTTACAAGGTACATTGTGTTATTTGGTAGTACATTTTCTTTACAATCTAAGATCTTCATCGGCTGCTCCTCATGTAAAATTTCATTTTCCAATGGTACCAACTCTAGATTGAGTACATGTGAGGGGTCATGTATGTACTTACTCAAGAGTTATACATGGTACACATCATGAAACTGAGATAGGTTAGGTGGGACTACATGTAGATATGCCATCTCTCCGATGCGATTAAGGATCTCAAAGTGGACTATGCATCTTGTACTAAAATCTACCTTCTTCCCAAATCTCATAAATTTATTCCAGGGAGATATATGGAAGAATAACATGTCTCAATCAGAAAACTCTAGGTCTTGTCAATGATTGTCATAATAACTCTTCTATTAACTCTGTGAATATTTGATGTGCTGTTGGATGGTCTTATCCTTTTCCTCCATTTCCTTGACCATTTTAGGACTAGGCAGTTTTCATTCCCCAATGTCATCCCATAATTAAAGTTTCCTTCACTTCTTCCCATAAAGAGATTTATTGGGGTCTATTTGGATGCTTGAGTAGAAACTATTATGGTAAGAGAACTAAACCAGAGGAAGATGTTGATCCCATCTTCCTTTGAATTCAATTGATTATTCTGTCAACATTTCCTCAAGTATATGGATAGTCCACTCTGATAGGCCATCATTTTGGGGGTGATAAGTCAAGCTAAAGTTCAACTCATTGATTAGGACAAGTTGAAGATTTTTTTCCATAACTTGGAGGTGAATCTTGGATCTCGATTAGATACAATCGATAATTGTAATCCATGCAGTCTGAACACTTTTCTAAGGTATATTTGTTTATGTAGATCCAGTGAAAATTCCACTTGTATCATAATAAAGTGTGCAATCATTATAATATGATCATCTAAAACCCATATAACATTTTTTCTATCTTGATGTCTTTATAGGACTAATGTATTTGGGAATTAGGTACATTACAATAAAACTTAAAACATGGAATACAACATCTAAATTGAAAAATTATTTAACATTCTCACAAAAAAACATCATGGGATAACATGAAGAAATACATAAGAAAGGGTGGGCTATAAACCAAGTAAGGGAATAAAAAATGAATAAGATCAAACATGTTAAACAATAAGAATATATAGGGACCTAAAATGATTTTTAATCATAAACATAAATTAATAGAAATGATATAGCATGGTAACCAAAGGAAACATGGTAAATGTGGAAACAACTTAAAACACCGCATAATAGGTCGAGGCTAACTGCCAACATATTATAATGGAAAAAGTCCCATAAAGGAATCAGCTTTTCTCCCTATCCTAACATGACATATCATGATTGTAAACATTACCAATTACATTAGACCTCTATATAATTCTAGGCACACCCATCACTTTCAATTAAATCTTATTATTATGTGTTCCCCATAGATCGTACAATATGGATTCATTCATCATCATATGTTATTCCATGAGAATGGAGTGAGGAATAAATACATTTAAAGTAACGACCCAAAATTTTATCAATGGAATTTCTCCCTTATAATATTAATATAATGTAGTATAATAACAAAAAATTACATTAAGAATAAAATATAAACTTTATAAATTATGAATGAATGAAATAAATGGTTTTTCTAGAGGTTAATGAACAAATACCGATGAAACAGTAACATGACCTTTGGAATAGTAACATAAACCTTATGAGTAGTAAACCGACCAAATTAATTGTAACCTCACCCATTACATTATAAATAAAATTGAGCAATATTATAAGTTAAAATACGATATAATTATATCATAGTCGAAGTAAATAAATGTTTTAAAAATTTATAATTATGTGTTGGAATTTTTATACATCATAAATATTTAATTAAAATTTTATAATTAATTTATTAATTTAAAATAAATTTTTATTTTCATAAAATGTATCCACAAATTTATATTTTTATGCCTTATGGTTTTTAGATAATTTATAGTTACCTTAATTAATTTTTCAATGTGTTACAAAATCGGTTATAATTTTAAAATCTGTATTTTTCATGTAAATGATGAATTTAATTTAAAATTAAATTACTATTATTTAGAAACTTATTTTCATAAAATTTAGTTTATTTTTGAATGATACACATTAAAAAATGGTTAGGGTGAATTTTTGGGATTTTTTTGAAATACCTGAATTTTTGATGATTAGTAAAATATGATAATTTACAATAAAAGTTAATACAAAAAGTATGGAGTCATAGAATATGTAAGGATAGTTTAAGAACATAATATCAAACTATAATTAATTATTTCAATATATTTAGAGATAATTCTCAAACTATTCCTAGACTTATCCTAAATAATAAACTAATGAAAATAATAATGAGAAAACACCTATCTCCCCCACTGTAAATACCACCCCTCACCCATCTTCTACTAGCACTTATAAAGATTAGATAATTTCCTAAATTATTCCCTTTAATATTTCCTATTCCATTCCTTGTGACTATGATCTCCTGGTTTCATTAAAAGACCAAGCCTAGGTGCCTTATAATGGATCTCAAGAGGAGAATTCAAGAGGTAAATCCTCTCTCTTTTTCTTTTAATTTCCTTTCAATTTCATATCATTTATTCCATTCTCATCTCCTTATCTTATAAAAATTTAATGATAAATCTAGAATGTTTTTATAATGTAATTTTATCATGTTAATGTAATATTTATTATTAAACTTCTCCCTCTCACTCTTGTATTATAAAAATGAAATCGTCGCTCGTGATGTGCTAATTTACAAACGTCAAGGGTGACACACTTTTATTTTCCTGAAATGCCATAAAAGATATTAATAAAACCATTAAATGGTTTAAAAATTATTATAATGTTTATGATAAAAACCTCTTGGTATTTTTTAACTAACATTTATACATAATACTAAATGATAAAACAAAACGAGTTCGTTGGGATCGAAAAAACTGCAAAATTTAACCTAAGATGATCATCATTTACTTTTATCTAATGAGTCATCCTCATGGTATATAACCGAATTCATTATAAGATAATTAAAACTTATATAATATCATTGATAAAATATTATAATAATTCTGGATATTTATCATCATTTTACATGAAAATCCATTAATTTTTACAAATGAACCAATCATGAAAACAATGAAACTGAACACTCCTGAACGATGAAATTATACTCTATAACTCATACAAAGGCCCAACAAATAACTTAATAAAACCATAATGAATCATATTAATGTATAACATTTTATTTAATTTTAAAATTAATGAATATAATATGATTATACATGACATTAATGTGAAGAAAACATTCAAACACAATGAATGGTGAATTATCGAACTCAACTCTCTTTCATTGGGTTTTCCCTCATTCAACCCATTTTAAATATGGATATTTATTAAATATCATTTCTTTATCATTATATTGCCTTTTATGTGATATTAATTTTTTCTAATTGAGTTTATCACAAACACAATGTCTTCCAAAAGAACTCTTCTTTCAAAAAACACAGCTTTTACTCCTCAAGATTGTTTCTTCTTCACTTGAGGTTGATGATTCAAGTAAGTCATTACCTATTTAATTTGGGAACCCAAATTTTATGAATGTATAATTATGAAATGAAACCGAATCCGATACATGGATTTGTTTATGTTCAATATTGATATATGTTCGTATGTGGAATGCATGATAATGTAAATGTTATGATGTTACTGGTGCCCCCGTAATTTTATAGCATAATTAAAATGTTATAATGTGACGGGTGTGCTTAGAATTTTATAGCTCTCCAATTAATGGGGAAATGTGAAGTATCTAATGAGAAAAGAGAAATATTTATATTAACATGATGCTAAATTTATCCAAATTAATGTGTGGTATTAGACCACTAAGACACGATGTTTCATTTTTATGCATTGCCTCATTCCAATCATTTTCTTAATGCTTACACACATGATTACGATAACATGAATCTATAATGATGGTTGTTATTATTCTCCCCCAATGTTATATTGTTTCATTTTTTATCTATCCTCCTATGATTTTATCTCACCCCTTTTTGACATATATCCTCAGGAAATTGCATGTATAAAGGAGAATTCAAGGGCCAACAAGAATCTAGAGAAGAAGGAATTAAATAAATGTTTATGTTTTATTTTGTAAATGTTGTGTATGGACAAAAATTATCCAAGACCCTAAATATTTGGATCTTCATTGTGTAATTGTTTAAGTTATTTGTCTTTAAAATGATGTAATAAGATATGTAAGAAAAATAAGGGTCCCTATAGTTGGTATTAGAGGATGGTTTAGTTAATTTGGGAATTAGGATTAGATAACCTTAGTGAAAAACCGTAGAATAAGATTAAGTATAATTGAGCACACAAGAAGATTTTCTTAGAAATTTCTAAACATTGGTATCCCACAAGATATTAATTTAGACTTAAATTCATAATGGTTTGTATTATTTATTCATAACTTATTCACTTATGTGTTTTTCAAACCATTTATATTTTAGAAAATTGTGTGAACCATGAGAAACCAGGCCCAAAACCTATGTGATGAACAATGCAACAATTTCCTCAATGATATCCCCAATTATTTGGGAGGTGGAGTTCATAATTTCATATCGATTCTTACCCAATTGTCTCAGGTTATGAAAAATAACCTGAATAATGTAGAATGTCTGCCTTCACCTAAGAGGAAACAACTGGATATCGAGTGTTTTATATGGCTACGACCTTTGATGTTTAGTGGTTCTTTTGATCCTATAGTTGCAGAATAGTGGGTTAACTCTATGGAGAATATATTTTCTATCATTCACTATTCTGATATGGATAAGGTGAATCATGATTTTATAATGTGGATGTAGTTGTTGATCAATGATGATATTTGATTAAGAATACCAATCCAAGGGAAGCAATTAAAGAGATGGAGTGTGAAGACTTTACGATAATGTATCATAACATGTTTCTCCATTGAACTCTTCATACAAAGATGGATAGAGAATTCATAGATCTGAAGCAAAAGGGAAGAAAATCTATCATGAAATATGAATAAAATTTCACAAGGCTTCCAATATATGATTCAGGTTTGGTTATAAAAAATGATAGGAAAAATGATAGATTTTTTAGTAGATTAAATATAATCCTTAGAAAGGATATTTTAATTAAAAACATTGGGAGGTATGAAGAAGTTTTTTGATGTGATATCAAAGTAGATATGGAGTTTTGATAATGGTCCCTTGGATTTACTGATAAGAAATAAAAGGTGGAGTTTCAAGCCGAAGCATATAATGAGAATGGTGGAAGGAAAACTAAACCACCCACATGTCAAAATGTGGTAAGAGGAATCATGGGAACTGGCTCAATGGGATGTGGAAATGATTCATGTGTGGAAGAGAAGGGAACAATTCTCATTAATGTAAAAAATACATGAGGAAGTAGGAAAATGTGGTGGAGGAAAGGAGAGAACCACCCATGGTCCAATGAAACAACTATAGGGAGCAAGGGAACTATGAAAGGCATTGAACTAAACCTCAAGTTATTTTTGGTAATCATCATCATCAGTCACCAAAGACAAAGGATCAAGGAAAGGATTAGGGCATCACTACTGTAGAAGTGGAGGATGAAAATGAAGTCATACAAGGAACACTTCCAATTCACTCAAGAATGGAAAAAGTTTTATTTGATTATAGTTCTACAAATTCCTTTATATATTGATGTTTTTCAATAAATATTGAAAAGAATCCCCAAAACCTTGAAGTAGAGATATCCTTAAAAACATGTATTGGTACAATCATTGGAACCCTAGTGTTAGACTGTTCTCTTATTGGCGTATGGGGGAAGGTTCATCCACCGAATCTCATAATATTTCCCTCAGTGTAATTCAATGCAATATTGGGGATGGATTGACTCTCGTTATATAAAGAACATATCAAATTTCAAAAAAAGGAAATATATTTTCATATTCTAAACCATCACAAAATCCTCTAAAAATACAAGATAGACAATGAAACTCCTTTTTAAAATCCATTAATGTTGTGGGTGTTGATTCACTGTGAAGAACCATACCATTCTGAAATGGTTGAGTTAAAGGATGTCATCAACCAACAGTAAATTACCATTGTGAGGGAATATAATGATTTATTTACTAAAGAGTTACTCATACCCCCTGATCATGAGGTAGAGTTCTCAAAAGAAATTATACCCGCAACCACCTGTATCTGAAAGTGTCCCTATAGGATGGCACCTTTCAAACTGGAGGAGATAAAGAAGCAGCTGCAAGAGAATTTGGAAAAAGGGTTCATAGGCCCTTATGAATCGCCTTGGGGTTCAAACAATTCTGTTTTTCAAGAATAATTATGGATGAATGCAACTATGTATCAATTTTCAGGAACTCTGAAATATTACCATAAAGAAGAAGTATCCACTTCCAATGGTTGATGATTTCTTTGCTTAGATATGAGGATATTGGTACTTCTCAAAGGTGGATCTCCATTCTAGATGTCATAAACTAAAGGTTAATAAGGAAGATATTTAGAAGTCTTCCTTTGATACAAGGTATGGGACCTATGAGTTTCTTGTGAGGCCCTTAAGACTTACAAATTCCCCAACAATATTCATGGATTTGATGAATAGAATCTTTAGAAATATCTTCCACAAATTTGTGGTAGTGTTTATCGATGATATTATCATATACTGAAATAGAAAGTATGAACATGAAGAACATATAAGGCTTGTGTTGATTACCTTAATAAAGAAGATGTTGTACGCCAATTTTAGTAAGTGCTACTTTTTGTGCCGCATGTCACATTCATGGAACATGTGATCACAAGTTAGGGAATTTCCATGGATCCTTAAAAAAAGGTGATTGAGGAATGACACATACGCTCTAGTGTCATACAAATCAGTAGTTTTCTTGGATTAGTAGTATACAATTGATGTTTTTTTAGAAATTTATCACAATTATCAGGACCACTAAATAAGTTAACAAGGAAAGGGGTAAAGTATGTTTAGCTGGAAGAATGTGAGGAAAGCTTCAAGGAGCTAAATAGAAGGATTATCACAACACCTATACTCATATTACCTAAATGTGGAGAATTTTTTGAGATATATAGTGATTCTTGAATTACATTCTTGGGTTGTTTACTCATGAAAAATGATAACGTGATAGCCTACACCTCATGGAAGGTTATGATCCATGAGCAAAACTACTTGATGCATGATTCAGAGCTAGAATCTATGATTTTTGCCTTCAAAATCTAGTGGCACTACCTCTATGGTGAGAAGTGTGACATATATAATGAACACCAGAGAATAAATTATATATTCATACAAAAGGATATCAACATGCATCAAAGGAGATAGTTAGATATAATCAATGAATATTATTTCTCTATTCACTATCATCCCAACAAAGAGAACAAGGTAGCTGATGCTATAAAGTAGAAAAGAACCTTCTAATCTATCCATGTTTCATATTGAGAAAGAACCAATATTCATGGATATGTAAAGAATGGATTTAGAAATCATAATGGTAGGGAATACATACATATTTTCCCATATGATTACCCAACTATATACCCAATAGAATATTAAAGAGGCACAATTAGATGATCTTGAGTTACAAAAGGTGGTGAATGTTATAAAGGAATCAAAACTGCAAGAGTTATATATAAATAATGGTGGTGAAATTTGTTTTGTAACGAGGTTTTGTGTTCCTTAATCACATAAGATAAATAATAAGATATTAGAAATTTCACATAACCCAACTTTATCTATCCATCATGGGAGTAAGAAGATGTACTATGATCTCCAAGAACACTTCTTTTGGGACAAAATAAAGAAGGATATTTCCGAGTATATATAAAGGTGATTGATATGTCAGAAATTTAAATCAGAGTGAAAAAAGTCCAAATGGATGATGTAATCATTGCCTATACCCATGTGGAAATAGAAGAATTTCACTATGGACTTTGTCACTGGTCTTCCAAAGACATCCAATGAAAACAATGAAATATGGGTTGTGGTGGACCAAATCACCATGGATGATCAATTAAATACTATTTGGGAAGACCTCTCACTTGAAAAATTTACTAAGATATATGTGAAGAAAGTGGTGAGAATACATTGAGTTCCACTTTCAATTTTCTCTGATCGTGATCCCTGATTCACATCTAAATTTTAAGGGAATCTTCAACATGGTTTTAGCACGGAATTAAATTTCAACACGACCTATCACCCCCAAACTAATATCCAATCTGAAAAGACTATTCATATGCTTGAAGATATGAAAAAATCATGGTATTTAAAATTTAAAGGTGTATGGGATCTGCATCTCTTATTGGCTGAGTTATCATACAATAATAGCTTCCACTCTAGTAATCATATGGATCCATATTAAGCTCTGTATGGAAAGAGATGTAGAACCCCGACCTTTTGGGATGAAGTTAGTGAAAGAAATCTACTTAGACCCGATCTTGTGCAAGAGATTATAGAGAAGGTTAAATCCATACAACAACATATAAAATATGCCTAGATTCAGCCAATGATTTATTCTAAAAACTGTTGAAGGGGCTTGGGGTTTGACATTGGAGATAACGTATTAGTTCAAATATCACCATGAAAGAGAGTCATATGGTTTGGAAGGAATGGTAAGTTAATCCCAAGATACATTGGCCCCTTTGAGATCCTTGATCTCATTGGATCCATAGTCTAACATCTTGCACTACCATTTAATATGGCTCACATTCATGATGTGTTACACGTATCACTCTTAAGTAAGTACATACCAGATCTATCACATGTACCGAACATAGAGATGGTATAGTTGGAAGTTGATCTCTTATATGAGGGGTATCCATTAATGATTCTATACTAGAGAGATAATATTCTACACAAAAAGACAACCCACCTTGTTAAAGTGTTATGGAGGAACCATAAGTATGAATATGAAACTTGGTAATTAGTGGAGGTGATGAAGGAGAAGTACCCTCACCTATTTATGTAAAACGAAATTTCAAGGGTGAAATTTCAAAAGGGGGGAAGAATGTAATGACCCGAAATTTTATAATCTAAATTTCTCCATTGTTATATTATTGTAATATATTATAATAAAATAAAATCACATTAAGAACACAATACAAACATTATAAATGATGAATTAATGAAATAAAAGGTATTTCTAGAAGTTAAGGAAACCATACTAATGAAATAGTAACTTGAACTTAGAAATAGTAATATGACTCTTATAAATAGTAAAATGAATAAATGAATTGTAACATCACCCATTAAATTATGAATAAAATTTAGGAATCTTATATGTGAAAATATATTGTAGTTATATCATAGTTTAAGTAAATACATGTTTTAATATTTATTAATTATGTAATGGATTTTTTATAAGTCATAAATACTTATTTAATATATTATAATATATTTAATAATTTGAAATAAAATTTATTTTTACAAAATTTATACATAAATTAATATTTCTTTGTCTTATTATTTTAATATAATTTTATTGGACCTTAATTAATGTTCCAATGTGTTAAAAAATTAGTTATAATTTTAAAATTTATATTTTAAATGTAAATGATGATTTTAATTAAAAATTAAAATGATCACATTTAGAAAATTATTTTCATAAAATGGAGGTCAATTTTGAATTCTACACATCAAAAAATATTTAGGGTGAACATTTCATATTTTTCTGAAATACTTAAATTTTTGATGAATAGTAAAATATGATAATTTACAATAAAAGGTAAATACTTGAATTATGGGGTATTAAATGATTTAAGGATAATGTAATCCCAAAATATAGAACTATAATTTATTATTTTATTATATTTAGATATAATTCTGAATCTATTCATAGTCTTGATCCAAAATAATAAACTAAGGAATATAATAATGAGAAAACACCCCTTTCATCCACTATAAATACCTCCCCTCACCCACTCTTCTCCTCACACTTATCAAACTTTGAGCCTTGCCTAAATTCTACAAAATTATTTATCTACACCCTTACCCAATATCAATAGCTATTTTTACCATCAAAATATCAATCCTAGGTTCCTTAAGGGGGATATCAAGAGGACAATTAAAGAGGTAAATCCCCTCTATTTTTCTTTTAATTTTCTTTCAATTTCATTTATTTTCTTCTATTATCCTCATATCATCTTAAAAAATGGAATTATAACTACAGTATTTATTATACATAGAAATTATATCCTGTTAATGTAGTATTGATCATTAAAATCTTACATCTCACTCTTGTATTATAAAAAATGAAATCGTCGTCCATGATGTGTCAATTTACCGACATCGTGGGTGATTTACTTTCCTTATCCCTAAACGCCTTCAATGATGTTAATAAAAATATTAAATGGATTAAAAAATATTTTAATGTGTATTATAAAATCCTATTTATCTTATAGGACAAATATTTATACATAATACAAAATTATAAGGAAAATTATAAAACAAAAAAAATTCGTTGTGATAAAAAAACTGCCAAATTTAACCTTAAACGATCATCATTAACTTTTATCTAATGATTAATTCTCACGAGATATAAAAAAATTATTTATAAGACCATTTATGCTCATGGAATATCATTAATAAAATATAATAAAAATTCTGGATATTTATCCATATTTTACACGAACATCCTTTCATGTATACAATTGAACCGATCATGAAAACTATGAAAATGAACACTCTCGAATGATGAAATGAAACTCTATAACTCATCCAAAGGACCATAAAATAACTTTATAAAAAAAATGAATCAAATTATTGGAAAAGTCTTTGGAAAATTTTAAATTAGCCAATATAATGAGATTTTATAGGACATTAATTTGAAGAAATCATTCAGACACATGGTAATGGGATTTCTCGAACTCCACTCTCTTTCATTGTGTTTTCTTCTTTTCACCCTATTTTCAGTATGGATATTACTTAAATATCAATTATTAATCATCATATTACCTTTTATGGGATATAAATGTTTTATAATTGAGTTTATAACAAACACAATGTTTTCCAAAAGAACCCTTCTTAAAAAAACAGAACATTTACTTCCCATAATTGTTTCTTCTTCACTCAAGGTTGATGAATGAAGTGAGTTATTCCATATTTATTTTGGGAACACAATGTCTATGAATGTATGCTTATGAAATTAAACCCATTCATTTACATGGGTCCTTTTATGTTCAATATTGATATATATTTTATGTGCAATTCATGATAAGGTAAATGTTATGATGTGATGAGTGTGCCTAGAATTATATAGCACAATACAAATGTTATGATGTGACCCATGTTACTAGTGTTATATAGTGCTACAATGCATCGGGTAATGTGATATATCTCATGAGAAAATTGAAATATTCATGATCATGATTCTATATTTGTTCACATTTATGTGTGGTAGTTGACCACTATGACATGATGTTTCATTTTTATGCATTCCCAAATTTCAAGCCTTTTCATAATGATTACTCCCATGATTTTTATTATATGTATATGTAATGATGATAATGATTATTCTCAACAAATATTACATTGTTTCAGGTTCTTATCTATCCTCTTATTGGGACTTTAGCTCACCCATTTTTTTGTATATCCTCAGGCGATTACATGGACTACAAAGAATTTAAGGGTTAATAAGAAGCTAGAGAAGAAGGAATTAAATAATTGTTTATGTTTTATTTTTTAAATGCTATGAATGGTTCTAATTATCCCAAGACACTAAGCCTTTGGATCTTTTTTTTGTAATGGTTTATGTCATTTTTATTTAAAATGATGTTATAATATATGTAAGAAAAATAAACGTCGCTATATAAATCCCTAATAAGAATGAGTATAAGTGCATAAATTTGAACACCCTTGATTTAAACTGTGTATGCTATTCACTACACAATTTTTTGGCATGGATTCCCATCATGAAATTCAATAGTATAATGGATAAGTGTACATATTCATGGAATGAATTAATGATAGATAAATGGGTCTCTCATCATTTAGACATTATAATGATAGTACGGTGAATGTGTAAAAGAATACCCTATCATTTGTAATTTATCATTAAAAAGAATAAAATAAATAAAATTCTTGAATAAAGGGGAGAAAGAGAGGTTCCTTTAAGACATTTTGGAAGCCTAATGATGTTACTTAGAAATTCATAAAATGGGTTGATGAGATAGAAATGGGAATCTCATAATATTTACATAAAATGGAAAGTAATTGGGAAATGTAAAAACATATCCCAAAATTAGGAAATGGATAATATAAGGGATTATATAATAAAAAAACTTGAATTAGGAAGAGAAAGGAAAGAACCCACACATGAGTTTGTGACTCCAAAAGCTTAAAAATGGGATTATTTAGAGTTTTGGGAACCTTAGGAGGATTATAGAGAAAGTATTTTAGTGTAAAAATGTTTTCCAAGGATATTTAGTGAGGGGAAATTAGAGTTGGGGTTGGTTTATATAGGAAAAGAGAGGGATTTTCTTAATATTTAGGTTTTGGGCTCTAAAAAATAAAATATTAAAAAATACAGACCTTCCCATTGTTCTTGACCATGGTGTCAACCAAAGTGGATTTTTATCATTATTTTATTAGGAAAAGGATTTAAATTATTAAAATATTAGCTTTTATTATGTGGAGGTGAGTCACACTTTAGAAGAGGTGAATTTAAAATAATAAAATTTATTATTTAATTCAAAAGATTCAAAAAGGTGTTATAAAATTAATAAAAAAAACATAAAATCACATTATTTTAATAATAAAACATATATTTGTCTGAGAATAACGATTAAGTATTTATTACTTCATTTTATGTTTATTATGATGTTACAATACACACCGTATATTTATATTGTATTTAATTTTTACCTGAAAATTAGATTGTCTCGAAAAATTATGAAAAATTGACCATTTGATAATTTCAGAATTTTGATTCCAAAATTGCAATTCATTTTATCTGAATAATTTTATAAATATGTGATTTTTTAGTTTAAAAAATAAATAATGATATTTATTGAAAATGACGAGTTTTTGGCAATAATAATTTTTTTGAACCCTAATAAAACATTACAATTGAATTCATAAAAAGTATACGATCATTTATATTTAATAAACATAATTTAATATTAATATTTAACTAAAATATTATTTATTTCAAAAATACATTAATTCATCCAAATTAATTCCTTAATTGAATTGAATAATACCTAAAAATACTATGTACGTTTTGGAGTATAAAAAACAGTATTAATTATTATTTACAAAATAATGTAAATAATAAATTTTCTACGTCCTTGATACATATATCTTTAATAAAACTGTGTACTCTCTAAGAGTAAGGTGCATGATGGTGAAACGTTTATGGGGTCGTTCGACAAACATGGTTTGGGATGTGATCTTTATGAGATTGAACTTATCTTGTAAACAATTTCTCTCACGCTTAAGTTGTAAGATCTCAACTTGGTCATGGTCAAGGAAAAAGACTAGTGATTTTATCTCCCTCAGAATCTCTAATATATGGGATTCATTGGGTAAAATAATATGAGATGATTCCATCACTACCTTTTTCTATGTCAATAGTATTTGGTAAAGACCTATATTTATATTAATCACGTGATCACCGTTTAACATATATATTATCAATAATAAAGTTTTTCAATTATCCTTTAAATCCAATTGGATATTATAAAACAAAACTGGTGCATGTGTTTTATATTACCATATTATTTAATAAAATATTAAATTATAAGCGAATTTTATATAAAGAATTTTTGGTCATTACACACCCCTATCTAGATTACTTTCTCATGGTCTTTGTGGATTACATCTTGGTGTATTATAAGACCCATAATGACCATTATAGACACCTTGAGATCATTTTGAATAAATTGATAGAGAATATTCTGTAGGAAAATATTGTTATGAGACACATCTGGATAAACAAATCTCACATATTGGGTTATATTATCTTGGAATTTAGAGTATCTATTGACCTGGAAAAGTTGAGTGTTGTGATTTCCCAAGAGTATCCATAAATGTGCTTGATACAAATAGTTTCTTGTTGATGGATGGGAATTACGAGAATCTCATAATGGATTTTTAATTAATCTAATCACCAATTACTTTTCTTAAAATTATGGCTATAAAGTTCATGTGGTAGGAAGAATTTAGGAAATACTTTCAGGAGTTGAAAGGGAAGCTTACCTCGACAGAGATTCTGATTTTTTTAGAGCCTTCCATTGGAAATACCACATTATATGATACATTAAGAAAAATAATATGTGTATTATTAATTTAATATGATAGCGTCATTGCATAAATATATAAATTGTTGAGTCATCATGAGAGAAATTAACTAATGCATGATATCGAGCTAGCATAACTTGTCTATACCTTACGTTGATGGACACACTGTCTGATGAGTGAGAACTTTTTGATGTAAAAGGACCACAAGATCCTAAAATATACCATTATGTAGCATGGATTGAGTTGTAGAAAATGAATATGGGTTGAATAACTTCATTATTTTGACTTTTATATTTCATATATTCCAAGAAAGGACAATGTGGTAGCGGATGCGTTGATTGGAAAAAATCAGGCACTTACCATACAAGAAGACCATGATGAATTTAAATTGATGAAATTATTTTCTAATCCACATTTTTAGTTTCATGAGAGTCATAAGAATTCTTTCTTTATAGACTTGACAGTTACATCTTCACTCCTTGTGAGGTTAAAGAGCAGATATTTTTCAGATCTTGAGTGGATGGTTCTTCTGAATATTTTCTATAGTGATGACTCGCCTCCATATTGGTCTCTTGATGGAGACAACTTAACATATAGAATGGGCCTGTTTGGATTCCTACAGATATGAAAATGAAACTAATTCATTATTCCCATTCTTCTTAGGGGGAAGTCCATCGAGGAATTTCTTGAATGTATCAAAATATGTGATGCTATTATTGGTTTCCTAGGATGAAACCTTATATAGCATGTTTTATCCCTGGGATGTCAACCTTTTAGTAGGTGAATAAGGTTTATTAGTGTCCACTAGATTGTTAGAGATAATAATAGTCTAGAAATAGGAATGAGAAGATGTTTCATTATATTTTTTCGTCAAATTATTGAGGTCTCCTAGAGGTTGTGATGTAGTTTCAGTAGTCAAGGATCGACTGAAGAAAGTATCCCATTTAATTCTTATATAGGATAATTTTTTATTAGATGAGTTTTGAATAATGTATGTATATGAGATCATAAGACTAGACACTGTCCCTATTACTATCATTTTTGATAGGAATTATAAATTTACATAATTTTTATTTAAGGGGATAGAGAGAGTTATGTGTACATAGGTTCTCATGAGCACAAAATTCACCCTCAGATAGATGGGAAGTTTGAAAAGACAATAAAAGTGTTAATAGAAATTCTCCAAGAATTAGCCCATAATTTTAGAGGTTCTTGAAAGAATAATATACCTCTCATAATATTTCCCAATAATGATATCTTTTAGGTGAATATTTATATTCCACTTTATGAGGAATTGTATAATAGTCCATGGAGTTCACCCTTGTGATTGTTAGAGGTAGGAGAGGAAGCTTTCACCTAATTATATAGGGAAATTTTAAATATTTGATAGAGTCAGGATGATAGCCTATATGTTTTTATTACCTCGTAGTAATTTTACCATGCATGAAATCTTCCACATATCATAGCTTCATTGTTATCATGATGACCCATCTCATACTTTTGATCCCATGGAGTTTGAGTTAGATGTTGATGCTACTTTTGTAGAGTATCCTATACAAATCATTGACTGTAGAACAAAGGCTCTATGAGGACAATAAATCCATTTAGTATGGGTGATATGGCATCACATCCAGGTGCAATTTGATACCTGAAAGTGGGAGGCCGACTCATGGGCTAAGTGGTTAAGGTTTTTCTCAGATAGTGTTTCGCTTCCCTTGGAAGGTGAACTCAAGGATGAGTTACTTTAAGGGGGAAATAATGTAAGAACCTAATTTTTATATGAGGTATTGATCCCCTAAATATTGGTCTAATTTTTCATTTTTTACCTATTATGAATTCTTAATGAGTTCATGGGGTTTTAGGGGTGTCCAGGGCTTGTTTGAAGCTTGGAACCCCAAACGATGGGAAAGAGGAATGGTCCACATGGTTTGTAAAATCCATGTGAGTGAGTCCGCAATAGTTCCCTAACCGTATGAGGGCTGTTCATATGGATGAACGAGGATGAACTGTTTAAGGAAACTATGAATCCTGATGTGGATTCCCATATAGGGTACCTATTGTTTTTATAAGAGCATTAAATATGGTTTTAGCATGGTTATCCAAAACATGCACATAAAATAGTGTGGGGTACCTCCAAAAATAGTGTGAGATGCACAATTTGTGCTCATTTTGGTTAACTGTATGACCAAACCATGCAACCTAGATATTGTGGGTAAAATTAACCTTTTACCTTAAATTCAAATAAATATAAAACCTCTTGTGTTTTTATCATTCTAATAGACATCCACCCTATTTTCCTCTAGGTAAGATCTAAAATCCTTAGGCTCATTTCTTTGTTCTTGATCCTATCAGCTGTGCTATTTAGATATGGGCTAATATTCTCTATTTTTTGGGCTTTGATATATTCTTCCATTTTCTTTCAATACTTGACAAACTAAGGGGTGATACTATATGTGGAGAGTGATATAGGATTGATTTAGGTGGTCTATTACTAATCCATAAAGTCTCACTATTTTATAAACTATCATTATTATATACATGAAGATTTCTTTGGGTGTTTCCTATTTAATTTACATTCCTTGCTTATAATCATTGTGTTAATATTCAAGATCACATTATATACATATTATTCATAATTAGAGGTTATAAACTCAACACCAAGCACCCCAAGTAGTGTTTTTGTAAAACTATGCTTTGGTGACCCATTTTGGTCTATCTGGGCCATAGTTCGGGTGTGATTTGACTTGGCCTTGATAAATTAATGTGTTTTAAATAAATGAATAAATTTTTAACTATTGGAACATGTAATGTTATCACTTTTACCATATAAGTTAAGTGTTAAAATTAATAAATTAACCTTTAAAGTGATTAATAGAAAGTATATTTATAAATATAACTTGTCCAATTTAATTATAATCTAACTTTAGAATGGTGGCATGTGCTGTTTATCCTTATCACTAGTATGAAAGTTAATGGAATAAATATTTGAATTTTTAAAAAGGCATGAGCATTACATGAACTAATTTATATAATGGAATAAGTATAATTTTCCTATTTCATATGGAACTTTCATCTTTATAGGGGTGGTAAGACTTCAGTTAGCCTTGGATTCCCAAGGGAATTTATTGAGAACTAAGAGGATTCTATTCCGATTGAAGGAGCCAGTTGCCCTGGGAGATACCCACCTGGGAACATGATCCATATCTATTGGTGGATTCCTAGAATGCCGTTATAGGATCTATTCACTATCTTTTGGATATTAGGATGCCTTGGATAAGCACCTTAGATCCAGCTTGATGTCTTCAGACATGTGGTGACATGGATTCAGCCGATTGGAAAAAGTCATTACTATACCATGTTTAACTTGGATGAGATCCTCAGATGCAATTTGAATCAATCATAGTGGAATTAATTCAGAAATTCCCCATGGATTACACTCAAACCCCCGTTTATCTTGGCTGCATGTTATTACCATGAGTTGGATCGACCCCCCGAGGTCAAGGATTCCTTGGTCCTTACCTTGGATCCTTTTCATTATTAAGATTATTATAGGATTCCTTGGGTATACCTAGGATCCAAATTTATTATTTTTATCAAGATATGATGTTAGTAATAGTTAAACATTACATGGATAATATATATAAACTAAACATAAATGAATTAATAAAATGATCTCATGTTTTGAGACATTACTAAGGTTGAAGTAGGTATCAATTATCCTTACAACATTTGTTTACATTTATATATAAATACACACTATTTTAGTTTATATTAATAGACTAGATTGTATAAATGTCATTGGTGGTGGCCTATTGAGATTTATCTCACAACCTATCTGGGCTGCAGATGGTACCCAAGTAGATTACCTGTATGCATGTGTTGATAAGGGGAAACTTCCCATTTTGACACCTAGTCTTGACTTCTTGCATTAGGATATAGATTGGTAAAATATGACTGGGCTGACACTTAAGATGATGGATATCTTTTGGATTCTATTTGATTATTTTTTTACAAAATGTATTTCATACTTCCATATATACAAATTTAACAGTTTTATAGAGACATGACATACATTATATCATCACCTTTTGTATAAAGTACTATCATATTTCATGTTGATTATTATTATCTATT
This sequence comes from Viscum album, assembly GCA_963277665.1. Taxonomy (NCBI): domain Eukaryota; kingdom Viridiplantae; phylum Streptophyta; class Magnoliopsida; order Santalales; family Viscaceae; genus Viscum; species Viscum album. Next base: position 469,583,215 of record OY728141.1, on the reverse strand, counting down.
GTTTGGTTGTATATTTATACTTATTTTGGGTTATTCATTATTAATCTTCCAATATTTACATTATATATATATATATTTGTGGTGCTCCACTCTGACTTGATTTCATAGTCTCCCTACATACACACCCTAGGCCCTCACTTTTATTCATCATCCATTAGCGTATGAGGAGGAACACTCTTGGACTTGTGGACCACCAGTTTGGAGAACATCTGTGTTGAACCCAAGTTAGGATATCACAATACTGAATAATTAAAAATTACTATTTAAGATAAATAATATGTCATTGTATAAAATAGATTATTTGAAGGATTTAACGTATATTCTTTACAGTGAACCTGGAGTGATTTTCAAACTAATTTAACTAAATATTTTCTATAAAAAAATTGTGGATATTATTTCAAATATATGATGAATATAAATATATTAAAGGAAGGTTATTAGACTTTAAATTAGTTCATTATTAAATGTTAAGATTTTAGAAATTTTGAAGTGTGTTTATACTTGATGTTTTAGGAAAGAAACTCTCCAACTTTAATGAATAATTGAAGAAGATGATTTTTGGAATGTAATTATTTAAATATATGAGAATAAAAATAGATATATGCATAGGTGTTTTCAGAAGTTTGTGATTGTGGTCATGATTGTATCTCTGATGTAATTATTATGAAATCTTCATCATTCTGAGATTCACTATCATGTTTGATTGAGCTACTAAATATGTTCAAGTTATATATGTCTATAAATAGTTTTTTTTGAATTATATTTTCATTATTTATTCAATTTTGGGGTAATTTTAAGTAGTTTACATACAATATTGCTTCCTAAACAACTAATCAGTTCCCTTATCGGTGATCAATATGTACCTCAGGCACACCACCTGGTATGCTAGTGGTTGCTGATAAGGAGTGAGGGTTTAGGTTAGTATAGTGGGAAGACTATTCCCCCCATATTAGAGAATGATATAATAGTAAAATTATACAATCATCCATAACCATAATAAATAATCAGAGTACACAATAATTAATAAATATCCCATTCAATAACAATAATGTTGCAGGGTATGTAATCATACCACAACAACCATCCACTAGGACGATTACATACATAGAATAAAAAAAGAGTAAATAAAGACCAAAATAAGAATAAAGGATGAAAAACTATAATTTCCAGGCCCGATCTCATCCTAAACATCAAGTCCCATTTGAGCTGATCTAGCTTGATTATGTAATACCTGGCCTCAAACCAACATGAACCTACAATATGTGAGGGTTGATCGGGTACCCATACATAATGGTGGTCCGAGCAGGATGTGAGTACATAATTTAATAGGGAACCATTAACAAATAACCATAAATATAGTTTTATGTGTATGTGACTTACTAAAAATAAATAAATAAATCATTTAATAGTAAATAAAATAAGAAACCAATAATAACTATTTTAGACAATTCCAAAATGTCTCTGAGCACATTTCATGAACTATTCTAAAAAATGTACCAAGTACCTTACAATTTTCAATACTTAGGTTCCTGATCCTGATCAACAATACCTTACTTGATCCATTCTGAGGAATCTCTTAACATGTTTCAATGACTGTTCCTCCTAATAAAACAGAGCTCAGTATCTATAGTTTATATATCTTGTCTTATGGACCATAACTTCGAGAGTTTTCTTAGTTAGAAAGGGAACCCTCTTAGAAATATACATTCCATTATATTAAATTAATCATAGGATCTAAATCTTTTATATCCCAATTAATAGTATCACAGATTTAACAAATAAATTTTTTCTTATCCATGTATTTCATAATAATACAACACCCTAGTGAATTTTCTATATATAAATAAGATACAACCACCCATGAGTGTTTTACTATAAAATAATAAAGGGTATAACCTGGAGATTTTTCTATCCCAACCCAACCACCTTGAGGGAATATATCATGAAAAAATAATAAATAAAATATAAATAAGGGTTTATTGATGCCTAACCCTTTATAACTAACCATACCTAATTATACCCCACTCACTGGGGTCCTGCAACACTGGGTACCCATTGGGTTCCCCTAGGTCAAAAAATGGGGCACTCCACAATGGATCCCTGGTCTTAGTCATATATCAAGTAATTACTCATCTCATGGAGGGTATCACAACCCTCAACAAGGTCAAGTCCCAACACTACCTCATAGGCCTCATAATTAAGCCTCAATGGTGATAATATTGAGAAATAGCTCAAGGCCCATCTCCATGTCCATGATTACTCTAGTATGGTCATCTCACCCAAACCATCTCTAATATTCCAATGGATAGTACAACTAGGACAACACATCTCAAGGTTCCTCACCTATCATTTTACGGTCATCCATATCAGCTCACTCCACACCCCCTCTTGGAGGTGTCCATGTGTCTTGGCATATTCATAGTCTATTCTTGAACCACTATGATATGAGGTGTTAAAATAGTAAACAACCTAATCAGTGGTCTTTTTACTTACTGATGTCATCCTAGTAATTTTTAATTGGTTTAAAAAATTTAAATTATAATTCCATTGAATTTAAATTAACCAAATAATTTTAATCAAATCCTTTAATTTAAGTTAAGCATGATGTTTAATTACTTAATAAAATGTTAAAAAATGTAGTGGTATGAAGAAACTACTAATTAACCATAAAAACATGAACTTATTCCAGATGGTATGTAGCAAGTACCACATAACATTTCCTTGAAGCTTCCCAAATTAAAATCCATCCCGAATTCTACTCCTATGGCACACTGAAGCTTGTCTCAAAAATCTTAGTTTAATTGACCACCACCCACATTCCAAGTAACATACACTATGCTAAGGAATAAAAAACATTTAATTATAAAAATTTATAACCGAATTATAAATTTATTCAAAAAGTGTAATAATTTCTAAAACTCATCAGGCCTTAATCGCTCATTGAAACATGAAGAAACATGGTGTTGTCCACACCTAGATAATTCTTAAACTCATACTGTGTAAAGACCAAAAAATGGAATTTATCTGTTATTATATTAATTTAATATAGTATAATCACACAAAATCCCTTTAAGAACACAATAAAAACATTATAAATGAAGAATTAATGAAATAAAATGTATTTCTAGAAGTTAAGGAACCAGTACAGATGATATGGTAACATGATCTTAGGAAAAGTAATATGAACATTATGAATAGTAAACCAACAAAATGAATAGTAACTTCACCCATTAATTTATAAATAAAATTTAGGAATCTTATAAGTGAAAATATGATACAATAATATTATAGCCTAAGTAAATAAATGTTTTAAAAATTATTAATTAAGTGTTGGAATTTTTCTAAGTCTTAAATATTGAAATACAATTTTATAATTAAATAAAAAATTAAAAGAAAATTTATTTTCACTAAATGTTTCAATAAATAAATATTTTTATGTCTTATGATATTAAGTTAATTTTATAAGAGCCTGAATAAATTTTCAATGTGTTACAAAATCAGTTATAAATTTTAAATCTGTATTTTTCAAGAAAATGGTGATTTTAATTAAAAACAAATTAATCATAATTAGAAAATTATTTTGATAAAATTGAGTTCATTTTTTAATTCTACATGTCCAAAAATGGTTAGGGTAAGTTTTTGGGATTTTTCTGAAATACTTGAATTTTGTATGAATAGAAAAATACGACAATTTATAATAAAAGCTAAATACATGAATTATGGAATCATATATGATGTAAGGATAATTTAGGCCCAAAATATCAAAATATCATTCATTAGTTTAGTATATTTAGAGATAATTCTCAATATATTCATATTCTTGAGCCAAAATAATGAACAAATGAATATAATAATGAGAAAATACCCCTCTCCACAACTATAAATACCACCCTCAACCCCACTTCTCCTCACACTTCTAAAGCTTTGAGAATTTCCTTAATTATTACAAATACTATTTTATATACCCTTAAGCATTAGCAGGAGATATTTTTCTCACAAAAATACCTAGCCTAGGTTCCTTAAGGAGGATCTCAAGAGAAGAATTCAAGAGGTAAATCTTCTCTCTTTTTCTTTTAATTTCCATTCAATTTCAATTAATTTCTTATATTATACTCACCATATCTTATAAAAATTTAATTATAAATCTAGTATATTTGATAAACTATAATTATATCATGTTAATTTAAGATTCATCTTTAAACTCCTCCCTCTCACTCTTGTATTATAAAAATAAAATCGCTGCCCGTGATGTGTCAATTTACCGACATTATGGGCGATGCACATTAATGTTTCTTAAATTAATTCATGTATATTAATAAAACCATAAAAATGGTTTCAATAATACTTTAATATTTACTATATAACCCTCTTTATCTCATGTTACTAACATTTATACATAATAATAAATATTAAAACAAAACACATTTGTTGCAATCGAAAAATAACCAAATTTAACCTAAAATGATCATCATTAATTTTTTTTTGATGATTAATCCTTATGGTATATAAAAAAAATTATTCAAAAAATTATTTATAATTTTTGAATATCATTAATAAAATATAATGCATTTAAAATGTTATGATGTGACGGGTGCCCCCAAAATTTTATAGCACAATGCAAATGTAATGTTGTGGAGGATGTGCCCAGAATTATATATCAATCCAATGCATTGGGTAATGTGATGTATCTCATCAGAAAAGTGAAATATGGGTGAATATGATGCAATAATTTTTGATAACTACGTTTGGTAGTTGACCACTAAGAAATGATGTTTTATTTTTTTAAATTGGTAAATTCCAAGAGTTTTCTTTTTTCTTACTCTCATGATATGCATGTGTAATGATGATAGTGATTATGCTCACCCCATGTTATATTATTTCATTTTCTTATCTATCCTCTTACTAGGATTTTATATCACCCATTTTTTATTTTTATTCTCAGGTGATTACATGTACAATGAAGAATTCAAGGGACAATAATGTGCTTAATAAGAAGGAATGAAATAAATGTTTATGTTTTATTTTTTAAATGTTATGTATGGTTTCAATTTTCCCAAGAAACTAAAATTTTGGATCCTCATTGTGTAATGATTTATTTCATTTGTCTTTAAAATGAGTTAATAAGATATGTAAGAAAAACAAGGGTCACTATAGTTGGTATCATAGGATGGTTTAGTTAATTTGGGGATTAGGATTAGAGAACCTCAGTGAAAACCCTTTGTAAGAGACTAAATATAAGTGAGAACCAAAGAATATTTGTTTTTGAAAATTCTAAATATAGGGATCCCACAAGATATGAATTTGTAATTAAATTCACAAGGTAATATATTATTTATTCATAACTCGTTTACTTATTTTTTTTCTAACATTTTATATTTTAGAAAATTGTGGGAACCAGGGGAAACCAGACCAAAAACCCATGTGAGGGAAAATGGAGTGATTGCTCAAATGACATTTCCATTACTTTAGGAGGTGGAGTTTATAATTTCATGGATTTTCTTACCAAGATTTCTCTGGTTAATAAACCGAATAATGTCGAAATCTCTCCTTAAATTAAGCGAGAGAAATTGTAAATAAAGTATTTTATGCGACAAAAACCATATACATTTAGTGGATCTTTTGATCCACTATTTGTGGAATAGTGGGTCAACTCTATGGATAATATCTTTTCTGTTCTTCACTATTATGATATGGAGAAGGTTAATCTTTCTATTTATATTATTGATGGAGAGGCTGATCAATGCTGGGATTTGATTAATAACACCAAGCCAAGGGAATAAATTGAAGAGTTGAAGTGGGAAGAATTCAAGATACTTTTTCTTAACAAGTATTTCCCTCAAACTCTTAATTCAAATATATAGAGATAATTCATAAATTTGAATTAAAAGGAAAGGGATTATTTCCAAGACTATAAAGAAAATTTAATAGGGCTTTCAAGGCATGGCTTAGGGTTTTTTTATCAATAATGATATCAAAATTAATAGATTCTTTAGTTGTTTAATACCACACCTTCTAAAGGCTCTTACAATTCAATACTTTTGGAGTTATGAAGATGATTATTTATGTGTTATAGAAGTGGATATGGAGTTTGAAGAATGGTACCATGAATATAGTGATAATAAACTAAATATAGAGTTTCAATCTAGAGGATCTAATGAGAAAGGTGGAAAGAAAACTAAAACACACACATGCCAAAAATGCGGGAAGAGGCATCATGGGAACTACCTCAAAGGGTTAAGGAAATGCTTCCATTGTTGTAGAGAAGGACACTAAGATCGTGAATGTCAAAAAATACATGATGAGGGGAGATAATGTGGTAGAAGAAAGGAGAGCACTACCCACGGTCCAATGCTACAATTGTAGGAAACATGGGAGCTATGACAACCAGTGAACTAAACCCCGACTTCTCTAGGATAATCAACATCATCATCCACCAAAGACAAAATAGAAAGGGAAGTATTTTTACATCACTCTGTAGAACTGGAGCGAGAAAATGAAGTCATACAAGATCCACCTCATATTTAATCAAGAATGAAAAAGTCTTATCTGATTCAATTTCTCTGAATTCATTTATATCTTACAAGTTTTCTAGAACCATTGAATTGAATATCCAAAAATGTGAAGTAGAGGTATCTATAAAAACACCTAGTGGTGAAATCATTTCAGCCCAAGTGTTTTACTCTTATCCTATGGGCTTATGTGGAAATATTCCTCTAGAAAATATCATAATATTTTCCTTAGTAGAATTCAGCACAATACAAAGGATGGGTTGGATTTTGTTACATAGAGAACATATCAAATTTCTGGAAAAGGAAATATATTTTCATATTCAAAACCATACCAAGATCTTCTACAAATACAAGGAAGATCGTAAATCTCATTTTGGAAATCCTTAAATGGTATGGGTGTTCATTCACTATAAATAATCATACCTCACTCAAATTATTGATTCAAAAGAAGTCACCAACCTTGGGTAAATTGTCATCGTGAGGGAATACAGTGATGTATTACCAAAAGAGTTACTCAGACTCCCCATAATCACAAGGTAGAGTTCTCAACATAACTCATACCAGAAGCTACTCATATCTGAATGTGTCCCTATATGATGTATCCTTTAAAACTATAGGAGTTAAAGAAGCATCTATGAGATAATTTAGACAAGGGGTTCATACGACCTAGTGAACCTCCTTGGGGTGCACCAATGTGCTTTTTCAACAAGAAGGATGGATCAATGCGGATGTGTATCGATTATCCAGAATGATAAAAGGTCACCGTAGAGAACAAGATTCCTCTTAAATGGATTAATGACTTGTTTGATTATCTATGAAGAGTTTATTACTTTTCAAAGGTGGATATTCATCTTGGATATCATCATAGAAGATAGTCATGCAGTTTGGAAGAAAGGGAAGTTAAGACCAAGGTACATTGGCCCCTTTGAGATCCTTGATCACCTAGGATCCATATCCTATCAGCTTACACTTCCCCAAATATGGATTGAGTTCATGATCTATTCCATATATCACTTTTTGAGAAAGTATATACCATATCCCTTACGTGTACTGAACTTAAAGGTGGTATAGTTGGAAGATGATCTCTCATATGAGGATCAACTAGTAAAGATTTTGGACCAAAGAGATAAGGTTATCCACAACAAGAAAACCCACCTTTTCAAAGTGTTGTGTAGTAATCATAAGTATGAATAAGCAACTTGGGAAATATAGGAGGAGATGAAGGATAATTACCCTCACATATTTATGTAAAATGAAATTTCTAGGGCAAAATTTCAAAAGGGGGGAAGAATGTAACGACACAAAATTTTATAAATGGAATTTATCCCTTCTTATATTAATGTAATATAGTTTAATCACAAAAAATCACATTAAGAACAAAATATAAACTCTATAAATTATGAGTAATGAAATAAAAGGTATTTCTAGAAGTTAAGGAACCAATGACAATGAAATATTAACTTGACCTTAGGAATAGTAATATTACCCTTATAAATATTAAAGCTTCCAAATGAATTGTAACCTCACCCATTAAAGTATAAATAAAATTTAGTCATCTTATAAGTGAAAATTTGATATAATTATATAATATTCTAAGTAAATAAATGTTTCCAAAATTATTTATTAAGTTTTGGGATTTTTCTAAGTCATAAATATTTAATTACAATTTTATAATCAATTTAATAATTTAAAAGAAAATATATTTTTACAAAATGTATCAATAAATAATTATTTTTATGTCTTATGATTTTAATATATGTTTATGAGACCTTAATAATTTTTTCAACGTGTTACAAAATTAGTTATAATTTTAAAATATTTATTTTCAAATTAAATTTTGATTTTAATTTAAAATTAAATTAGTCATATTTAAAAAATTATTTTCATTAAATGGAGTTCTTTTTTGAATTCTAAATGTCAAAAATGGTTCGGGTGAATTTTTGGGATTTTTCATAAATACAAGAATTTTTGATGAATAGTAAAATATGATAGTTTATAATAAAAGATAAATACATGAATTGTGGATTCATAGATGATTTAAGGATAATTTAAGACCAAAATCCTAAAATATACTTCATTATTTTAATATATTTATATATAATTCCCAAACTATTCAAATTATTGATCCAAAATAACAAACTAATGAATATAATAATTTGAAAACACCCCTATCTTTATAAGATAATTTAAAATTTTGAAATATCAATAATAAAATTTAATAAAAATTATGTATATTTATCTACATTTTATATGAACATACACTCATTTATACAAATGAATCGATCCTGAAAACTATGAAAAAGAACAATCCCATATGATGAAATTAAACCCTATAACTCATAGAAAGGCCCATAAAAGAATATAATAAATCCATAATGAATTATATTAACATAAAAAAGGTTCATTAATTATTAAATAAATGAATGTAATGTTATTATATAGGACATTAAATCGAAGAAAGCATTTGGATAGAAGTTAAGGTAAATTCTCAAACTCAACTCTATTTCTTTTGGTTTTCCCTCTTTCACTCAATTTTCAGTATTGATATTCCTTAAATATCATTTATTCATCATTATATTAAATTTTATAGGATATAAATGTTTTCAAATAGAGTTTATTACAAACATAAAGTTTTACAAAGTGTAGCACCCCTGGTTTGCGGTATGTGACCTTGTTTTATGCATTTTAATGTGATTAAAGTGCATGGGATGAGTTAGGAAGAGGTTGGGAGTGTTTGGAATGGTTTTGGATGAGTTTGGAGTCTTTTAAAGGGGTGCACGGTTTGAGAATGGTTAGTGTAAACTGTGCGGATGTTCCAGGAACCATGCAAAGGGAGGCAGTGGGCTTCGCACGGCCTGCACACAGTTTGCCAAACTGTGCGAGGAAACCGTGCAAACTCTGGCTCTCGAGGCAGTGGCGTGCGCACAGTTAGCGCACGGTTTTCCAAACCATGCAGGCTAACTATGTGACCACCTAATGTTACGGTCATAAGTTCCGGGCTCACTCTGTATTGCCTCATTTCACTCCTCTCTTCATCCCACTCGAGCCTCACTTGGGTTTTTGGGTTCTCAGGGGTTAGGGGTGCTCTCCCACTCATTTCGGAAGCGATTCAAGGGGTTTCAAGGTGGATTCAAGGTGGTTTCTCCTGGTTAAGTCTCTCCTCTTGCTTATCTTGTGTTTTCCTCTAGATCTACACCCCACGTTTTCTTGGTTTTCTAGATCTACGCTTGTTTTGTGTATATCTAGGGTTGGGATTTCCTTGGATTATGATTTTAAGGCTTGTGAAGTGTAGGGGAAGGGATCTAGAGAATTTTCGATGGTGCGTTCGCTGTATTGGAGGTGTGGTTGGTTGTGGGTCGATTTCTCGGGAACCCTAAAGGTAGGTGGCTTCTCTATCGACCCCACTTGGTTAGAATTAGTGGTTACATGTTAAAATTAGTTTGTTGTGCTGAATATTAATTATATTTGTTATGAAAAATTGGTTGAAAACCCATTTGGGGATTTTTGGGAAGAAGGGGGTTTCATGATGAAATTCTATTGTGGTGAATTTTAAAATGGGGATTTTAAAATGGAATGCTATGGTTGAGTTGTGAAATGAGTGATGGAAAGCCGTTTCCATTAAAAAAGGTGGTTTTATTGAAATGGGGTTTGGCATGGAAAATGGTTTTCAATAAATGGGGATTTATTGAGGTTGAATAATATGCAATGGAATTTGGTTGATTGGATGATGTTGTATGCTTGGTTGTGATTGTTTGAAATGTAGTGTGGAAGTGGGTGGGAAGTACCAATATAATGAAGAGGGATGGATGGTGGACGGAAGGGCCACCATCAAAGGATAAGTGGACGGGAAGTGCCACTAGTTGTGAATGGGTGAACGGGTTGTACGGAAGCGCAACCGTTTGGTTCTTTTGGTTGATGTTATGCATTCTTCTGCAAGATGAAATTTTTGTTCTAATGTGTGAATAATGGAGTGTCTTGTGGAAGGTTTGTTAGCTTTTCCTTGGTTTTGTGGTTTGGGTATGATGGCTTGGTAAAGGCATGTTTGGCTTATGAAATGGTTGCACTTGAGGTTTATTTTATATAAACGGTTTATATAAATGTGCTAACAGTTTTATCCTAGTGGCATGTGTAGGGAAGTCATTTAGGGAAAACCTACTGAGTTTTAGTACTCACCCCCTGCTTTGAAACTGTGGTGTCTTTGTAGATGTCATGTTCTATGACGTGGGAAAAGGTAAGGCATCAACCTCCTTTGGTGGAGAATTGTGATTCCTTGTTAATGCTTGGAGCTTGGAGCTCGGTGTGGAGCTCTATTAGTGTCATGGATCGTGGTGTTTCTTGTTGAGTCTTTCGCATTGTACTCTGATGTTGTATTGGGTGTGTGGGCATGTATGATTATGTATTATCTGGTTGTCTTGGTAATGTATGAGTTTGGTTTTGTTGACATGCATCATGTAGTTGGGGTTGTTTGGTTGGTTTCATCTCACGGGAAAATTGTTCCCCAATTGTTCTCAGAGCCCTCAGCATTTATCGCCAGCATTTAGTGCCTTGGTAACGTCTCTTAAGGCCAAGTAACCCTCACTACCTCCTCAATCCAATGGGGTAGGGGTGAGGTGTTACACAAAGGAACTCATCTTTCAAAAAAAACACACCATTTACTTCTCAAGATTATTTCTTCTTCACTTAAGGTTCACGATTCAAATATGTTATTTCCTCTTTTATTTGGGATCCCAATTTTTATGAAATTATTCTTATGAAATGAAACCCATTAATTTCCATGTAATTTTTATGTTCAATATTGATATATGTTCTATGTGGCTTGCATGATAATGTAAATGTTATGATGTGACAGGTTCACCTGAAATTATATTGCTGAATGAAAATGTTAGGATGTGACCGGTGTACCTAGAAATATATATATATCACTCCAATTCATTGGTTAATGTTATTTATCTCATGAGAAAAGTTAAATATTCATGAACATGAAGCTATATTTTTTCACAATTATGTGTGGTAGTTTACCACTAAGACATGATGTTTCATTTTTATGCATTTCCACAATCCAAGAATTTTCCTAATTCTTACTCACATTATTAGGATTTTATGCCTATGTAATTATGATAATTATTCTTCTCAAACCATTTTATATTGTTTCTTTTTATTATGTATCCTCTTTCTAGGATTTTATATCACCCCTTTTGATGTATATCCTTAGGTGGTTATATTTATCAAGGAGAATTCAAGGGCCAATAAGAAGCTAAAGAAGACAGAATTAAAAAAATGTTTATGTTTTATTTTTTAAATGTTATGTATGGTCCTAATATTCCCAAGACACTAAACCTTTCATTCCTAGTTGGGTAATTATTAACGTGGTTTGTCTTCAAAATGATGTAATAAGATAAGTAAAAAAAAGCAGGGTCGCTATATACAGAGCCAAATCCTGATCCTATGTCACTAAAAGATATTTCATTGAATTCAATTTTGGGTAAAAACCTAAGAAAAATTCATTACAATGACATAAATTTTTGAATCACCAATAAATCAGGTGCATAAAATATTACAATACATCCTCTTCCTTGTAAAAGTTGAATCCTTATCTGGATCAGCTGCTTTTACCATCCTCCATTTGAATTAAACTCAAATCCCTTGTCAGAGAGAGTGGAAATCAGAAGAAAACTAGAGATAAGATCCACAACATTTCATAGAGGATGCAACTCACCGATAATCACTTAAAAATGCCTTAAACCCCACCTCTTGATTAAGAGGGAAATAGAGAAGGGAGGGTAGCCAATCTTTGACTCACATGAGTAATAAAGGAGGATAGAAGTGTGATATCCCCTCTAATAATAAAGGGTAAAAAATTTAATTTTATCCTCATTTAATACCACTATCTAGATAGTAAAGTCCATCCACTAACCTATGGATCCTTGGTGGGATAAAACCCCTCTGGTGTATCCATTGTCTATCTTGTGTCCATTAAATGGCTAAAAGTGTTACTTACTAGGCTACTAGCCTTAACATCCCCATACTACCTATGAAATCTTTATAATCACCGAAAATCCCATATGATCCTTAATCTCTATCTAAAAAACATCCTTTTGTATCATCCAAGCCAAAATATTTTTTTAAATATATATATAAAACAAAATTCTACACACCTACTAAATAGAACTTCAAAATTCTTTTGGAATTCTAGACCCATTCCAATATATAGAGTATTAAAAACTCTCTACTATAATGCGTCTCATCCCTGAGAATTCCCTGTAGTCATCCAATATCATTACCAAAACTATCATGGTAATAAAATAACCATCACTTGTCTACGTGTCACCTTTATTTTATCATAAAAGTTTTAAATTGTATCTCTCAACAAAAGGAACTTATGTCTTCACATACCAAGACATCACTAAATCTCATTACCGTCACAATGATCACCTATGTCCATTTATCTTAGGAAACTTGATATATGGAACCATTCTTTTCATACATTAAAATTACATTACTTATATGGTATACCTAAAATATTATAAAAACATAATCCCAATAACTATAATATTCCAATGATTTTATAAACATGAATACCAAAACATTATCATATAAAATAGCTACATGATATCCCCTAGGTTATTTTTGACTAGAATCCTTCTTAGGCACATCAAACATAATACATGTCTTCATAACCTGGGGGAAGGAAACATAAAAGGGGTGAGCTCAGATGCTCAGTAAGGTTAAGAAAGGGATATATGTTACCATAATCATGAGTATAAGGGTATGAGAACATGATCATGAAAATAAAAGATCATACAATGCATGTAAAATAAGTAAACATGAATCATGGAATAAATCTTGGAAATTTATAAGTCATGAATCATAAGTAAATAATGAACATAAGACATATGATAATAAAATAGGAATAAAACATATAATTTTTGGTATAAACAAAGTCATATGTAATTATTTACATAGTTTTCTAGTCCCTGACACCAAGGCCATCTTAGTGGATAAAATACTTTACTGAACCGTGTTCACACCCCATTTCGGCCCCTATATTACTGAACTGAGTTCAATCCTCATTCTAGCCCCTAATAATGATTCAATTTCACTCCTAGTTTCAGCCTTACAATATTGAACTGAGTTCACTTGTCAATATAACAATTTATATCTCATGAGATATAAATCTTCATCAAAATAATTAGAGGCAAATATAGGTCCTACCATCTCATAATGAAATCATACATACATATGAAAAAAGATAAAAAATTATCATATCATAACCCCTAAAATAAAATGAGTATTATAAACATGTAATAATATCATAACCTACGAAAAATATAGGTTTTATAATCATTTTATCAAAAATATAACCCGTGAAAAAAGGGGTTTTTAAAAGACTATAACCCATGAAAGAAAAATGGGTTCCATAAACATCATTTCATAAAAACATAATCCATTCAAGGAAATAATATGAATGGAGACATTGAATAATTTCCCTATAATGGTATGATTAACAACAAATAATTTTATCATTGATGGGAAATAATTTATAAAGATCTTTTAAAGTCATTTCTTTTGGTAAATAACTTCAATTATTTGAAAGATGATTTTAAAAAAATGAACCTTTTGAAAGACATTTCCTTGAAAACATATAAAACAAGCTAAAAAATGTTTTGAAAAATATTTCCTAGAAAATTCTTTAAAACCTATTAATATATCTTAAAAACATTTTGAAAACATTTTAATTTAAAACTTAGGAATGAATCTTGAAATAAAATTGAAAACCATTTTCTTTGAAAATACATTGAAAACTTATAAAGTAAGATTTAAGATATTTTGGAAACCATTCACTTGAAAACTTATTAAGTAATCTTGAAAACATTTTAAAAACCATTTTATTTGAAAATACTTTGAAACCATATAAGGAAATATTTAAAATATTTAAAATACTTTTGAAAACATAAATAAAATTGAAAATATTATTCGTAAAAAATAGATTTGAAAAATTATAAATGAATATTAAAAAACAATAAAACATGTTTAGAATTATTTTTTCTTGAAAATTATCTTTATTTATCATTTGAAATAATTTTCTGAAACATGTTTTTTAAAATAAAATAGATTTTTGAACAAAGAGAGAAATATGGCCAGATTATTCTTAAAAACATTTTCTTAATTATATTAAATTATAAAGAGTAGAAAAATGATATTGATACATGGATATATCTTTAATAAGTAGTGGATAAAGAAAATAAAGATTTTTTATTGTGATATTTATCTTAATATTTCATTAAAATAAGTATAATCATTAATAATCTCAAAAAGTGATGAAATTGTTTCAATAAACTCTTATCACTTGGTAACTTGGGATCATACTATCCATGTAAAAAACTAAAATAACAAGAAGATTAAAATATAATTAAAATAATTATATTCACAATATAACATGTTAAATTAAATTTTATAAACCCCAAAAAATTATTTAGGTTCATTACAAAACATGATTCTCATAGAAGGAAAATTGAGACAAAACTATCTTACCAATTTAGTACCATTGGAATCCTAAACTGCATGAAAGAAAGAAAATAAAATGGATTTTCTAATACAAATAAATTTAATAGTAAAAATTATATAATCCATCCATGGTAACTATACACACACCACAAAATGGATGTGTGGTGAATAAAGAATATATCTCATAGAAAAAATGTGAGATGAAATTCCCTTACCTTTTGTCTTGAATCTCTTTTTACACATACATGATTCCTATAAAATAACATTAATTTTATTATAAATCATTTAAAGAAGCATATTATTAAATATAATACCATATATCATTTTATTATGACATTATATTACACTTTTGTTAACAATCCAATATTAAGGTTTCACTTTGGGTAATATTCTCTTTTTTCTTTAAAGGTGTCTTAATTTTTTATATATTTGGTACTTATACTTATTTCATGATTTCCATAATGTACACCATGACATAAATATAATTTAAATTCATTATATTTGTTTTATACTAATCTATAGAATATATATGTATGAAATGGGATACACCGTTCATGGAGATGGTAAGCTGTAAGTACAGATGAATGTATTTTCTATTTTTATTATTATTGAAAGAAATAAGGTAATTGAAAAATTTATATATTTATTATTATATATCATAATTTAATTATAATTATTATATCATATATTTCATATAAGTTCACCAAACCCATCCTTAATAGATTCCATGTCATGTGTGAACGAATCACATCGCTTTCAGGGGCAGTAGTCAGCACTTTCTCAAACAAAATTACCGTATTCACACCAAATAGAGTGTATAAATATTTGTGTTGTAAAAGGTTTAAAAAAGAATTAATATATAATATGTATAATATATAGAATATAGAATATATAATATATAATATATAATATATAATATATAATATATATAATATATAATATATAATATATATAATATATAATATATATAATATATATAATATATATAATATATAATATATAGAAATATAGTTTACATCATAATGTCTACCATGATATCCAGGAAAGGAAAAATGAACAATCATCGTTTTGTGAGGCGGTAGTTCGCCGTACACGTAAACAGTATATTCATTAACCATTAGATTGAATAATGTATAATTGTAGGTATAAACATTAGAATAAAAAAATAACATTATATTTAGGATTATGATATTTTTATAAAATCATGTAATAAAAAGAGTGGTGGGGTGGAGAAAGATAAAAAATAAAGGAGCTTGAGGGAAGACGTTACCCGTTAATAGGGTAACTTCTTTTGGTTGGTGCCAAAATGATTACTCGGATGGATTTATGACCAAGGAATATCTTACAGGAGAAATTTAGTGATTTTGGGAAGTTTATTGGCAATATATTGGGTTGCACTAATTGTTTTTATAGGTTTGAAGAATTGGAATAGGTGGTGGCCTTTTATAGGGAAGGGAAAGGAAAAACCTGACATTTCTGAAATCAAGTTAAGTATACCCATTTTTTTACCTAAATAAATAATAAAAAACTAAAAAAATAATTATTTTAAGTTCAATATACTAATATTGGATATAAAATGGGTTTTGGACAAGTTTATTGGTTTTTTTGGGACTTAAATTTAAGGTTTTGTACCTTTTAACCTATTTTTTCTTTTAATCGTTATAATCAATTTTAATAAATTTCACTAATATTTTTGGTGAAAAACTATTTTGAAATTATTAATAATTATAAATTATTCTCATTAAAAATATGTAATCCATTTTTAAAAATTATAATCACTGAAGTTTTATAAATTAATTTAAAAATAATCATACTAATAGGACAACACTTCTATTTTTTAAAGTAAAAATGTCCAAAAGTTTGCTAAGTTTTTATTCCCAATTTCCAAGTGAAATTGATTCAAATTAACTAAATTGGTTTAATTTATTAAATTATTATATAATTAAACATCAAAATAAAATTAAAATATAATTTAAACTTAAAAATTATTAGATGGAAAGTTCCATTAATTTTATTTAAAATGGGTTATTCAGTAAAAGTTTGTAAAACTACCTTTATAAAAATATATGTTATATAAGTATAAAATTGGGTTTGTTCTTTTCTTATATAAATCAAATAAATTTGATAATTATAAAAAATATTTGTTTGGATATCTAACATATAAATTAATTAATATAATTCACTATTAGACATTATTTTAAATTATTAATATAAACAGTGTTGTTCACATAAAAATAGAATTTTAAAAAATCCGTCCCTTTATATTCATTTGGTTACATTATTTTTTCTAATTAATAGGAAACTAATGAATTAAACTTATATATTTATAAGTTTTTAATCCTATAATATTTAATTTAGTGGCCATGTTATATAATATTAAATAATAAAATTTTAATAATGAATTATTATCCGGTAACACTCGGTCTAACATGTTACGAAAGCCATTGAGGAATGTTAGTCTAGTGTGTAACAAAAGCTAACCTCAGTGTTCCATTTAGAGAAAATTATTAGTTATGTATATTGAATTATTAAATTTCAATTGAATACAATTAAATCTAGTAATAGTTATTTAATACAAAATAAACTATTTTTAGTGTTGCATGAAATGGGAAATGTCAAAAAATTAAATTAATTTGAAAAAAATTAATTCAAAAATTTCGGGGTGTTACATTATACCTCCCAAAATAAATTTATTCCTCGATATTTGTTGGGGTTATCAGAGGTTTAATAATTTAAAGTTTCTTTCATATAATCCCACATTGTAAAATTCAATCATAAAATTTCCTTTAAAAAGGGAATGTTGGAAACATATCGGTCACCCAACGTGACATATGACTTTGGTTCCAAATAGGAGAACATAGGTTGAAATTTAAAAAATGGATTTGGGGGAAAATCCTAAATTTTTATTGGGAGTGATTGAGGTAATAAATCCTAAACAATTGAATGATCATTTAATGGTTTAGGAACTCAAATACATAAATCTATAATGATTTAAAAGTCAATAAATTAAAAAAATAAGATTTTTGGAGAACACATTTTTTATCATTATCCTAAATTTGAGAAATTTTTTTATTGAACAAGAATTTAAGAAAAAAAAATACTTTTTATGTTTCTATATATTTTTTCATTATATTTTTTCTTTTTATATATTTTTATGTCATCCACTACATCAAGAAATAGATATCTTGAAATTAACTTGGATTCTCAAAGCACTAAAATTAACTTCTAGAAGACACTTTGGCTTTTAAAATAAGGAAAAGTATAAATATTTGTCTCTAGATATTCTTAAAAAGGAATATGGTTAATAAATTAATCTGTAAACATAAAAAGTAAAACTACTATTTCATCATAAAGATTTATTCATAAAATAATTATACACTAACCAGGAAATTGTGTAGGCCAATGGTATGCATGAAACCCTTATCGTCTGTCAGTCATGGGTTCAAAACTGGCATCCTTTATAAACATGATTAGTTGTCACCCGAAATACATGATGTTCTTTTATAAAACCACACTAGAATGATTTACAAAATAAATATTATATAAATACTTGAAATAAGGTTAATCACTAAGTAACATTTTAACTAAGGTTTTCAATACAATCTCTATACCTAAATACTTCCTCTGCTGTTTAACTTAAACTCTTCATGAATCATTAAAATTATAACCCTTCTAAAATATTAAAATCAAAAAAATTAGAAATAAATTCATGAAATCTTCTTATCATTGACTCCATGTATTTCACAAAGTTTCTCTTGGGTTTTACATTCCAAACATGTGAATACCCTCATCATATATTCTTTTGAAAAATAGTAATATCATGAATTACAATAAATACATCTGGAAAACATGCATAATTAAATATTCCATAGATTATTAGTTATATTTCCTAAATCCAAGATGTTTTAAACTTCATCTATGATAGCATAAACTACCTATCAAAAAGTCCTTTATTATTTCCATGGTAATCGGTATCATCCAATTTACTTATATCTAACACATCATTATTCAAACAAAATTATCACAATATAGAGAACATATTAAGGGTTATATTTATCTTAATAATGTGTTTTTGATGGAAACAAACTTTCCATTAAATCAATTTTTCTATTCCATTGAATCCATTCAAAATATTCTTGTAAATCATTAGCAAAAAACAAAAAAACAAAAACTGTACAATCCTTATTTATTTTACCCTTCATAATTATTGATTAGAAATACATAATTTTTTTGATTTCTTCATCCTTTAGAAATTAAGGAGGCTACCTTATCCTATTAAATAATACCACCTTCCTTTAACATTTCATTTGTAGTCTAATCATCATTTCAATGTAACCATTACTCGCACCACCTTGATGATTCTTTTTAGGAGCTTTCCTCTTGGGACATTGAGTTTCATAATGACCATTTATTCCACACTTATAAAAAATAACCTTAGATAGTGACTTAGGGAGTCTTATATTATATTCCTTTTCATTAATCAAACTATGCATTATTCCCTTGCTATCACTTTCTTTGTGTCCTTCTTTTCCACAGTCAAAACATCTTCTTATTCCTCTAGGAAATTCCCTTAGGTGATTCTTTCCACACTCTTGACTCAAAGGAAACAAAATATTCTTTCCTCCATGGTATCCATTACTAAACTCTTAGTTAACTCCTTATATATCTTCCTAGGTGAGTATAGGAGTTGGATAAGGTACAAGTTGTTAATCATGTTCCACGAACACTAATCATGCAAGATAAAAACATCTTCCACTTTAGTGATCATCCCACTTGACTTCTCATAAACAAATAGACGATCACATTCAATGTTAATCCTGTTTATTTAAGTTCCCTATATTCAATACAACCATAATCATAGTGTGAGGAGTAATTATCATAGTATTAAACCACATAATATTGCAAATAATTACTTATATGATGTCTAAATCATGAAACCTTCCTTAATTTATGAAACCCTTGGGTCATACTAGGTTATTCATATCCAACTTATATTTAAATTATTTATGATAGTTCATGAAGATTTTGTGAATTCCCCAATCATATCCCCCAGGAGTGTCAAACCATGTGTGAAACAAGGCCTATTTTTATATACCAGATTACCCCATGTTAGGTCCAGAACATATTTTAGGAGTTTTTACCCCCAGGTGTATATTTTCCAAATCTATATCCACATATGTTATTCATAGAGGGATGTATTTTTAGGAAACAACTCACTCTATCCTTCAAAAAAATTCCAATACATTTTTTTATACTTATACTTATCCTTAAACTTATACCTAGATTCCAAAGGTTAACTAAACCATTGTTCTTATACCAACTATTACAACCCAATATTGATATTCATTAATATTACATAAATTTTTAAGAATACTTAAAATATTATAAAAATATATGCAAAAATAATGTACTGTTATAATGCATTTGGAAACATAGAAACATAAAAACTAGTACATAAATGAGATATATCATCTCCACTCGGTTCTTCTTGACTATCCCCTTCCTAGAAACCTTAAAAATAAAACATATATTCCTATCATTGGGGATGTAAACATAAAAAGAGGTGAGATCAGATACTCAGTAAGGGTAAAAAAGGAATATACATACGCATAATCATGAGAATAATGGTATGGGAACATGGCCTTGAAAATAGATGATCACACCTTATATATTAAAAAACATTAATTAAGACATGAATCTTAGTAGTTCATAAGACACAAATCACGAGGAAATAAAAAAAATCCTTAAAATAATAATATAGGAATAAAACATGTAATTGTGGAAGAAACATAAGTATATATAAATATTTACATAGCATTAAAGGCATCACCACCAATACTATCTTAGTGGACAAAGTCCTTTGCTGGACTAGGTTCACACCCCATTCTGGCCCTGTACTATTGAACTGAGTTCATTCCTCATTCCATCCCTATATAAAGGAATTGTGATCACTCCTTATTCTATCCCTGTAATACTGAACTGAGTTCACATATCATTCCATCCATGTATATCCCATGAGATATAAATCTTTACCCAAAGTATTGGATGGACATATTGGTCCCACCTATCTCATAATGGAATCATATATACTTGTTCCAAAATATCGAAAATAATCACATCACAACCCATGAAATGAAATGGGTATTATAAACATGTTATATTATCGTAAACTATGAAAAACGATAGGTTTTATAATCATTTCATCATAAACATAACCTGAGAAAAGAAGCGGGTTTCAAAAGCCCATAAAATCTGAAAGAGAAATAGGTTTCAAAAACATCATTCCTTAAAATATATTCTATTTAGATAAATAATATGAATGGAAACATTAAATAATTTTCCCATAAAATAATGGGTAACACTAACAGTTGTTATCTTAGATGGGAAATAATTTTAAAAGGTCTTTTAAAAAAATTCTTGAGAAAAATACCCCTTATTCATTGAAAAATGGTTTTAAAAACATAAAACCTTTTGAAAACCTTTTCTTTAAAAATGTATAAATGAAGCTCAAAAAACTTTTGAAAAATATTTCTTTGATAATACATGGAAATTTATTGAATTAATATTAAAAAAAAATTAAATAATTTTACTTTAAAACATATAAAATAATCTTTAAAATATTTTGAAACCCATTTTATTTGAAAATAATTTAAAAACTTATAAAGAAAGATTGAAGACATTTTGAAAAACATTTACATAAATACTTATGGAATAATAATTAAAACATTTTTAAAAACATTTTTTTTGAAAATAATTTGAAAACTTATAAATAAAGCTTTAAAAAGTTTAAAATAATTTCAAAACATAAATCATTTTTAAAAACTATTTTCATTAGAAATAGATTTTAATACTTATAAATGATGATTTTGAAACCATAGTTTTTTTAAAATCCTTTTTCCTTTGAAATTATCTTTAAGCATCATTTCAATTATTTAAAAATGGGTTTTGAAATAAAATAGATTTATGACCGAAGGGATAATTATGGTAAGATTTTTCATTAATTTTTTTATTAATTATATTAAGTACCAAATAGTGGAAAAATGATAATAATACATGGATTTATCTTGAATAAATATAGAATAAGGAAACTTATGAATGTTATTGATATATAAATTATAATATTTCATCATAATAAGTATAATCATTAACAATATCAAAAAGCAATGCGATTGTTTCAATAAACTCATATCACTTGGTAACTTGGGATTATACACTTCACGTATAAAAATTAAATTAAAACAAGCTTAAAATATCATGAAAAGATGTTTTTTTATTATATAATATGTAAAATGTAAGTATACAGACCTTGAAAAATAATTTAGGTGTATACCAAAACTTGACTCCCAAAGAAGGCCAATTGAGACAAAACTATTTTACCGATTTGGTAACTTTTGAAAAATAAACCCCATAAAATAAATATCATAAAATGGATATGTCAATATATATAAATTTAATTATAATAATCCTAAAATTCATCCATTGTTAGTATACCCATCACAAAAAAGGAATGGGTGGTGAATAAAGAATATATCTCTCAAAAATAAAAAGTGAGATGAAATTCCTTTATCTCGTGTCTTTACTCTTTTTATACTCATACAAGCATCTTTTATAATAAATTTAGGATTATTATAAATATTTTATAGAATAATATTCATATATTTAAAACAATATATGTTTTTATTATGATTATATATTAGCCTCTTATTAACAATCGTATGTTAAAGTTTCACTTCGGGTAATATTCAAATTGTTTTTCACATGAGTCTTAATTTGTAATATATTTGGTTCCTAAAATTATATCATGAATTATAGAATGTAAAAAATTATATAAATATCATATATATTCATTATATTTTTAATTTAATAATCTATATAATGTATAATTATGAAATGTATTACACCATTCATGGAGACGGGAAGACATACGTACGCATGGAATCTATTTACATATTTAAATTCGTATTGATAGAAATAATGTAAATTTAATATATGTATATAAATATAATTATTACATAATAATTATTATATAATATATATCATATAATTTCCTGAAACCCATATTTAATACATTCCATGTTTTTTGGGAACGAATCACATCGCTTTGAGGGGGTAGTACTCCACACTTTCTCAATCGAAATTATCGTATTTACAAAAAAAATAATGTTAAAAGATATGTGTTGTTAAAGGATTATATAAGCCTAAATACATAATATATATTATATATAACATATATAAATAGAGTTTTTATCATAATTTCCACAATGAGAGGCGGTAAAGCAAAAATGAACAATCATTGTTTTGTGAGGTGGTAGTTCATCGCACATGTAAACAGTATATTCATTATCCATTAGGTGGAAGTGTGTATAAGTGTTGGTAAAAAACTTAGAATAAAAGCATAATATTATATTTAGAATAATTTATTTATTATACCAGAATTAAATAAATATAGTGTATGGGTAGATAAAGAAAATAATATAAAGTAGCTTGAGAGAAGACATTACCTCTTAATCAGGTCACTTGGTTTGTTTCAAAAGGATTCCATGCACTGATTTATACCCAAGGGGAGGATTAAAGGAGAAATTTAGGGATTTTGGAAAATTTACTAGGTAGATCTTGGATGTAGAAAATTGGTTTGAGAGGTGTGAATAAGTGGGATAGTTAGTTTCCTTTTAATGGGACCAAAAATGTCACACTTCGAATTTTGGAAAACAAGTTTGGTTTACATAAGTTTTTACATAAAAATATTCATAAAAAAACAAAAAAATAAATAAATAATGGAAGGTTAATGGATTTTAAATTTCCAGACAATGGGGTTTCTATAAGTTTATTGTTCGTTTTGGGTCTTAAATTTAAGGTTTAGTACTTCGTTGACATAATTTTTCTCTTAATCATTGTAACTAATTTTTATCACTTTCACTAATATTTTTGGTCAAAAACTAATTTTAAATTATTAGATTTTATAAATTATTATAAATAAAAACATGGAATCCATTTTTTAGAAATATAATCACATAAGTGGCAGAAATTAATTTATAAATAATCCCACTGACGTGATGACATTGTGAGTTTTTAAAGTAAAAACGTCCAAAAGTTTTCTATGTTTTTATACCCAATATTAATGTGAAATTAATTCCAATTAATTATATTGGATTAATTTAAAAATTTATATCTAATTAAACTTTTCAACTAATTTATAATATAATCTAACATTATAAATTAATTAGAAGAAAAAGCAGTTTTGAATTAAAATTCCATTTTTAACTATTCAATAAAAAATGAATCCGTACAGAAAAATACCAAAAATTTATCATAAAATATTTTTTAAATTTTAAATATGAAGTTAGTTTTTTTGAAATATTAAATCTATAAAAGGTCAAAAAATTTGATTTAAAATGGGTTCTCTATTAAAAGGCAGCAAAACTGCCTTCATAAAAATATAGGGTTTTATGCATAAAATTTAGTTTGTTCTTATATTATATCTATAAAATATATTTGATGGTTATAAAAAATATTTTGTTTTTTGTATAGAATATAAATTTATTTTTATATCATTAACGATTAAAAATTAATTTATCTTATTAGTATAAATTTTCTTTTTCACATAAAAATATACTTTTATGAAATCAATCCCTTTATATTCATTTGGTTTCTAAATTATTTTATAATTAATAGGTAAACATATAATTCTGATATATATATTAATAATTTAGTTAATCCTAAAATCTATAATTTAATTTCCACATTATAACCTATTAAGTAATAAAATTTTAATAATGAATTATTGTTTAGTAACACTCTGTCTTGCATGTTATACAAGCTTTCGAGGAAAGTCACTCTTGTGTGTAACATAAGCTAATCTCAGTGTTACATGTATAGGATGGTAAAATTTTCATGTAGTACACTATTAAATATCTATTTCATATAAAAAAAATCAATAAATAGTGATTTAATATAAAATAAACTATTTTCAGTGTAGCATGAAATGAAATATATCAAAAAGATTAAATTAATTTAAAAAAAATTAATTTCCAAAATCTCACGAAGTTACACTTGAGGTGCCATATTCTAATTTCTCATCCAACCCATTGTGCTCCCCACCATAAGATTTATCTCATAAACTAAAATTCTGAGCTACAATACCTTCCAGAATTGGAATTAACTATCAAATCCTAATCTATGTGTTCAAATTATGATCCCAATAATGTTTATGACTTTCCACACCCAGTCATTTACAAAACACATGTTATGTTCTAATACTACCTAATTTAAAAAAAATAGATAAAAAAAGTACTCTCCCTGATCCAATAATCTATCCAAATACATTTTTCTTTCCATGAAACCCCAATCCAAACTTTTAAGCACACCCATAATATCCAATATGATGTTCCTAAGTTGGTGTCTAATGCTCTGCATCCAAATATACATGATATTGAAGATCAAAACTCCTCCGGAAATATTTTATTAAAGAATAATGGTCTCTAATACTGACACGAAATCCAAATTACCTGATTATGATGACTCTAATCTTATAATATTCCCTTAATCATCTGATCATGCTCACCAAAGTCTGATACTGACTCTTGGTATAAATCAATGAATTGATTCCCAACCAAACAAATCTACCAACATGGTGTACCATGGGAACAAACATACCCTATATCCAAAGAAAATGAAGATAATCCCTATTTCATTCCAATCCTAACAAAAATTCTAAGACTCCATCCCACATCATATCTAATTTTCTATTCAACATTCATAGAGGAATTTAGATGAATCTAGGTCCATTTTATCCTTAGTACTAAAACGACATAATGAGAATCTAATGGCTATATTAGCACATTATGACTACTCTATAATGAGTTTCATATCACAATAATTGACATCCTTCTCCTCACCACATGAGTTTCGTTTTCATCATATCACTAGGCTAAATACCTAATCTCCACATCTTATGTCCCTTATATCACTGAATATCTTTATCGGATACGGCCAAACCTACCCATTCCTAAGATCCAAACCAAAACATAACTAACAACCGTTCCCCACTGAATGGGATTTCATCTGAAACACCCATTAAAATATCAATTGACAATGATGGTCACACCCTCAAACCACTATATGACTCAAATTCATCAAGTTTTATCATCACACACACATGTCACTCATCCCGAGCCACACCAATCTACTTTTAAACTCTAAAATTATGTTTCCCCTACATTTTTTTAAATTACCATACTCTGGTAAGACATTACACAATACTATACTACATTATAATGCCTCATATACAATAGTGGGACATTTCAAATTCTCATCCAAAACTCACGGTTGAAATTCTTATTGGAATTTCATCAATTTCCACCAGGCCTTGATTTTTATCTAGACATCACTATTTTAATTCAACATGCACCATGCATAAGCATCACACATAACACACAGTATCCCAGAAGAATAAATGGTGTATGATCCCATACCACCTAGTAATTGGAACCCAAATAATAGCCATGTGAGTCGTACATCATCAGAATAGGCTGACGAAGAAAAGTCACTAACCATACTTCTCAAACTGCTAGTATCATCCAGCTAGGAGTTACCATGGGACTCCTCATAAATTGTTTCGTAAATCATAACCATTCATTACATGTGACCATTTTCTATATTTTTTGTCATTACATGTAATGATCATCTACCCACGCTCTTATCACACCGTGAGAAAACAACCAAATCAAACAGGCATGGGACTCCAGATGGTCCTTCCTTACGAATCCAGTCTCAATAATAAAGTAAAAAAGAATATTTCGCAATAATTTAAGACATCATGCCAATATTACTAACCCTGAGGACCTTTTTTTCTTCAGTCTTGGAAAAATAAAATACCCATGCATTATATATTTAATGAACTCTCAACTCAGGGCTAACCCTTCACTCGAGTTTCCCATCAACAACACTATACACTATCCTACTAAGGCCGATGTTTGGTATAGAGGCATATAGGTCTCTAAACTAGACTAATAAGTCAAATATAAAAATATTACACATCTCATGGGACATCCTATGCAGTCCCAAATCATATGATCCCTGACATCCAATGTTCTATACACCAACTAAAGGGTCCCATATAATCACATGAAGAATCCCAAAATAGGTTCAACACACACTCTAGGGAATTATACAATATAATATCATATCACATTCCAAAAATTGCATCCCAGTAGGCCAGAATATCACTGATTGTCCACCAAGAAAACTATCCCTTAGAATCAAAATCTCATGGATCTTTACTACTATAACCAACAACACCATCCTGGATGATTCATACCAAGGAAAACCATATCCATTTCCTAGGTTAAATAGAATTTTACATGAATCTATATGGGAAACAACATATAGTTTTTTACTAGCAAAAAAAAATAATATAACCCTAAACAATAACAACATGCAAGGGATTCCTATTAAGGAATCAGGTGGCTCACTTTCCAACAAGGGTCACTAAAACTCCTATGCACACAAACCATTTTATCATCATCAAACACCTCACCATGGATCAATATAAAATTACATAAGAATTATATCTAGATAAATTTGAGCCCAAATGAGTATAATTACACCATGTACTTTTAGGGAAGCACCATATGAGCAGTGGATCACACTTTTAACAACTGATCCTTTCATCAATGGAATAAATTAATCTAACAAGCCCTTATATGAAATGTGAATCCCGCATTCTTGGTATGATTCATTATATTTCTATTTCCTATATTTCAAAGAGTCAAATCCAATTACTAGCTTCTTAATATGAACTATGATCTAGAAATCCAACATGACATCATTATTCTCAAACATCATGTGTGTCATCCAAGGTGAAAATCTTAGAAAATGTAACATCAAAAATCCTGAACATCAACCCCATCACCAGTAACCCAAAATTATTACCAGAATAGGTGTTCATGATATACGAGTCCTATATCCATTATATACTCAGACATAATTCTATATCTCCTAACTACCATACAATAAATAGTACGAAAAATAAAAAATCTATAATAGAAATTTGTAACATCAAACAATTATTTCCCACTAATTATTATCCATACTGATGGTATTAACTTACTTCAAGCATAACTCCCCATACTCCATTGGTTTACAACTAGAAAAGGGGTATAAGTTAGTAATATAGAGAGACTATACCCCCATATTATAGGGTGTGATAATTTTAAAATGAACTAAATATCAAAAACCATGACAAACCATTTGAATATGAAGTAATAAATCAATACCCCATTCAATAATAATAATAATGTATGGTATACAATAATATATTAATGATCACCCTTAGGTCGGTCACAAAAATTTAATATCAAAGAAGATTAAGTACATGATGAAATAAATATACAGTAGGCTCTACTACAATCCCTAAGCCTCAGCTAATATTGAACTCCATGTCCCATTCTAGTTGATCCAACTCGATCATCTAATCCTGAGACTCAACCCAACCAAGACATATAATAAGTGAGGTATTCTCAGGTACCCACATGAAATCGTGGCCCGACCACTAAGTGAATACATAATTTAGTAGGTTACCAACAATGTGGTCCCATATATAATTAGAAATGAAATGTTATGTGCAAATGACATGAATAGAATAAATAAACTGCTAAACCATAAATAAAATAAACAATCAATGATACCTTCTTCATCTAGAGACATAATGTCTCTAAGAACATCATGTGGATCATTCCAAGACATGTACCATATACTATACCATTGTTGATCCTTAGGATTATTACCCTGACTGACCGTTCCTGCTTTATATTGTGTCGGGGTGTATTCGAGGACATCGTGATGACCGTGCATTCTAATATAATATAATCGAGTCTCTCTAGTATACATATCAAGTATCCAATACCTCCCCTATGGATGTTTTCTTAACTGAGGAATAATCCCTTAAGTAGTATAGAATTGGAAAATGCAATTAGAAATCTCCATCCTAGTATTCCAGATCAATCCTAGGCTCCAAATCCATTGAATCCCTATTAGTAGATCATAGACCGACCATGTGGGATTTTTTTGATACATTAGTAATATATAATTCCCCTGAATGAGTTTTATTATCCAAGGGAATAATCCCCTATGTATCATAGACCCCCCATAAGGTAGTTTTCTAAGATAGGTATTACATAATATAATGCCACTGTAATGTAATTTTTCATACATAAATTAAAGGCCACCCATGAGTGTTTTTTTGAACAAAAATAAAGAACCTACCCTAAAAAACACTTAATATACCCCTATATTCCACAACCTCATCACTCTATGTGATCTCTAGAACTCTGGGGTTTTTTTATTCCTAGGATTACCACACTAATGACACACCATATAACTCTTAGTGGGTGTCATTTTCCTACTGCTGTTCACATGTGTAGTATCAAATCATCGCTTCCAACCACTAGCCAAACAACTAACCTGTATCAATTATGAACCACCATGGATCACACCATCATATTACCTCAGGTTTCACTGAGTGAAGAAGGCATTGGTCACTATATTAAATACCATAGTAAACTAGAAATCATTAACATGAGAAAAAATAGGATTCCTATTCCCATGCTTGAATCATCTATCTTTTACTGTCTCATTAGCAGTATAAATGGGATCAAAGGGCTGAATCTCTATAAAACAAACTTAATTATCCATAAATGACATAGAACCATACTGCTGGTTCAATAATTCCTTGGAATAATCATCCCTCATGTTCTCATGAATGAAACAGTCATAGAGGATGGATTTGAAAACCATCAAAATGCCTTTTGGAACTAAACCTATTGGTTTTGACTATTCAATCAGTTTATGGTGGATCCATGAAGAATATATGTGGAAAGCTTAAATATTCTCTCAAGAGGTGTCTCTAGATGCTCAAATATATGAATAACCATCTTGAGCCATATATCTATATTTTGGGGGCCACTATCACACTAAAAAGGTAGAAGGATGTTGTTGTTGAAACTATTAAGTCAACTTTCCCATGGAAGGGGAGTAGTGTAGAGCTTCCTATATAGTTTTCATAATCCACATTAAATATCAAAAAAAATAGGAATCATTTCTCACATTGGTAACAAGCCAAGGTTCCATAGGTGGCACAACTAGAGGTATCATTGGTGGCTCAGGGCCCACCACCATCATATCATGGTCTTCACCACCCACCGGGTGTATGACCCGAGGATGTCATGGTGGCATTTATCTATAAATTCCAGACACATGTCTCAGAGAGGATTAAGCAATGATAACATCACATATACACGAATATATTAGGTACACGCCTTCCAATAAAAAACACACCATTATGACTACTCATAAAGATAGGTATGGGTGATAAATATATTTATATATAATACTAGATACACTACCTAATTCCCACTACTAAGATCTGTTCTAGGCCAAGATGTGTATTTTAAAATTTTCACTTCATTTAAATTTTGTATTTGTATTAAATTTATCTTTGAATTTTTGAACCAAATGGGTTGCCACTTCAAATCCATAAGGGCCCATACACCTCATGAACTGAAGTTTGGTGCCTACTTCATCCATAACATAACACATTCTAGTCCATGTGAACAGTGGTCCCTGAATCAACATGCCATATTTGACTTCTTAGGGTTTCTGTTATATCCTAAGTAGGAAGACAATTTTTAGGTTTTGGAAGGAACTCTAAGTACTGACTATGTTTTTCAATACCCTAAAAAAAACGTTATCCAAATAACATTTTATCATAGTAGGAACATACCAGAGGTTCATGTAGTAAATCCCTCATAGAAATCACATGCAATGCAAGAAAAAACATTATCCTATATGGCATGACATATGCATGGAATGTGAATTTCTGTAGGGTTTCAAATATTATGCATGGTATGGAATACCCTCATATCATATGGAAATTAAAAAATATTATCCTAAATTAGACCCATAATAACATCACAATTCAATTTCATCCCCAATGGTGGTATCAAATTAACAGTAGTAATCATAACACTAATCAATAATAACAAATTCTATAAAACTTGGTATTTTCCCCAAACATGGGTTAGCTACGCCCAAGCACAAATTATATCCAAGTTCCATACTGTTTATAATAATCTATACATTGTCTCAAAATAGTAGGGAAAAAAATAATCTTATGATACTACCTTTTATCATTCTGACCTAGGTGCCACTTTGAGTCTCCCCAAACTGGTAGGCCACAAGGCCTCAAGTGAGACTCCCAGTGGACAAGACTCTACTGACTAGTAGTGAGGGCCTTGGGTGAATTTTTTGGGAGACTATGACCTCTGTTTTGAGTTCCATAGTGGTGGGATCAATAGATAAATAGAGTATTAATATTAATAATTGAAAAGACAGTGGAAGCATGTATACACATCCAAGAACTAAATAATAATAAAAAGCATTAAACTAAATCATATACAAAATATTATTTTGTCATGTATCTAGAAAATATAGAAAACATGTATACATAGAAGTAGGTAGAAAATAAAGTACATGACATATAAAAGGAAAAGAGGTCCAAAATATATTCAAGCATCCCAAGTTCTACCCCAGTCATATGCTACCAAGCTCCCATATTATGTTATGTAAGAAGTCACACATCCATAAGGGAACAATTAACCTTATATATAACATGCATAAGGGTCGTCAGACACATTTACCAAAATTAATGATGGGTTCCAAGCCCATTTACCAAAATTAACATAGGTGGCCATACCGATACATCATTATAGTGATAAGTAATCATTGAATTTAATATGAACCAATTAATATTTCATAAATCATTAACATGATGCATAACATGTAACATGTGTCAAAGAATCAGAATTGATTCCCTGAAAACCCTTACATTTTAGAAACATTTGAATCAAAACCTATTGAAAAAGAGAGATTCCAATTGAACTTCAAATACCTTGATTAAAATATTATTTATGATATGATATCTCAAATAGGTAGTATATACACCCCATAAATTTAATTAGGTCAACAATTCCAATGATTTATCAGAGAGAAAAATTTGTGATGAAAAAACTTACCTTGGTCCTGATTCCTTCTGCACTTTCACTAAATTTCCTGAATAATTAAAATAAGTTCAATAAATACATTCTAAAAAATATTATTCATAATTATAACCATTTATAAACCTCAATTATAATAATTTTTTATAACCCATACCTCCAACGGAACCCCTCCTAGGTGGACAATGATGTAAGAGAGATAGTGATCCCCTGAGTCTCACCTTCAGTAGGCCCCGGTTTGGAGACAAGAACCATGGGACTAAAAATATCATGTGTGAGAGGAATTACCCTATATAATATATATATAGGATAGGGATATATGATATCAATGAATAATAAACTCTATGACATAATATAAAAGAAAAAAATCAAATCCATCATTTAATGTATGAGTAATGAAAAAAAATACAAGAGTCTTAACAAAAATACCCAAAAGAAAAAAAATACTATGGTGGAAACAAAATAAAAACTTTAAATTATGAGCTTGTAATGTTTTTTATAATCCATGTGGTCCTCCTGGAAACCTGAAATTTTTTTTGTATATATATGGGGTGAGCTAACAAGTATACACCACAAGATGATACAAAAAGTCTCTAGTGCACATGTGAAAAGAGAATACTAGTGAACTAATGAGAAAACCGCAGAAAAAACACCTAAATAGGTCAATTAAAAAATCTGATCCTCACTATGACATTTTTATCAAATAATTCATCAAATTATAGTAACATAATAAGAAACATATCAATAAAAGGTTACCCCACACTACTTTTCCACTTATTTTCTACTCTCACACCCCATCATCATACATCATGGTGCTCCCTTATCTTATGTATAAAATCCTACCCAAAGACACCCAAGCCACAGAATAACATAACGTCACAACCATAACCATAATTGTAAGGTATCATGAACATAAATAACGTCAAACTCATGACCATCTCACACCATGAACGACCCACAACACAATTCACAACATCCAACATCACCAAAATATAATTTTGAATTATAGACATCAGAACTAGTGCTTGTTAATGTCACCCAGAAGAGAGAACAAGGAAGAGAGAGTAGCCATACATCCATCCTCACCACTAGGATGTTAAGCAAAATAATCCCAAACCATTTTTTACAGTACATTGTGCTTGAAACATGTGATGTGCATATAGAAATCAGAATGAACATAAATATATATATATATACTTAACTCATAACACCAACATATGAGTTCAAAAAAAAACTATCCCAGTACACAACATCACCACCAAACCTAAAAACCTCCACCAATTTCACTACCACCACTAAATTCATAACACCACATTAGTATGTTAGACCACAAACACATTACTTTGTTTTCAATTTAAGCTAATTTACATATTTTCCATTATCAACAAATTCATTATTCTAGTGTATTTATTTCACATTTAAGAATCAATCAATTCTAACCACACTTCCCACTTTATTTCATGCATTCATTAACTATTTAAACTCATTCCAATTCTATTCATCATTTTCAATTTAATTTCCTTACTACTCGGGAATCTAGCACAACAAAACCAATAAAAAATTGTCCTCCTCATACCAACAAGCCCCAAATTTCAACCATTTCATATCACTGCCACTTCTTATCAAAATTTACACATCACAACTATTTCTCATAAAATATTCCTAGCACAACACAACCACTCTTCATAAAACTTTTCAAATCATTAAAAAATCATTTTTTATATTTTTAGAGGGTACTTTTATCACAATCCCTTCTTTATTTCAAGGTCAATATCACACGGTCTACAATTTACATGTGCTAAAAGTTTATTATTTTAATATATTTTCTTAAACATTTTCAATTAAAGTGATATATAACAATCAAATAAGATTTTTATAGAATAACACCATCAAAAAAACAAACAAATCCCCCAAAAACATGATTTTTAGCAGGTCACAAAGCCCATACAATCTCAATATCAAATAATATCAATGTGGTAAATCATGAATTTCATTTACCTTCCCATTCGATTTCTATTAAACCGATTCATTATATTCATTAGGATGGTGCATAATCTCTTCCAAAAAATAAGCAGATCATAATCCATCTTACATGATACAACTAAATGAGGAATAAAAGATCCCTACCTCAAATGATGCTTTCTAAACCACTAAAAATGGTTGGAATGAGAGGGAGACCACCACCAAGAAACTCGATGTATGATACCACCTTGATGAACCTAAAAAAACACCCCAAAATATATTCCCACCAAAAAATAATAAAAAAAATAGGTTCCCCTTGAAGTCAACATCTTCTTAAAGAATAATAGGGAGAAACGAGGTGAAGAAAAGGGTGTAGGGTGACACACCTAAAACCACTAATGATCAATTTCTAAAGGCTGATTTTTAATTCCAATAAAGGGGGGATGAAAGAACACATTGAGGTGCACTTGTGTCATCCAGAAACTAAGAGTAAATTTGTAAGAATGATGGGGTTCAAGAGGATTTTTGGTTTTATAAGTATTCTGTAAAACATAACACCACTAATTTTCCTAAAATACCACATCATAGTATTGCTAAAAAAATGATGACTATGGAGCAAAGGGGAGGGACCACACTGCAACCTAGACGGTCCAAGAATCATCATCATCATCATCATCATCATCATCATCAACATCATCATTTATTTATTATATTTTAAGATTCTAGAGATCATAAAAACGAAAAATGACCAAGAAATAACTAAGGAGTCCTAAAGTAGTTTAGACCAAGGGCGTCCCCTATTACACGATTTCCACCCTTTGGCCTCAAAAAGTTAGATCTTGGGAAGAAGATGATACTATATACTTGAAGTGATATAGATGTAGGTGATTTATAACATTGTTTCCTTCACTCAATGTGTGTAATACATGGTTATTCCTTCTATGAAAACTTTTGAACCTTCTTATTATATAAGAGATTGTACATGAAAAATTATATGTGCCTTGTATAGAATTGCGTAGAATGATGGAGTATTTTTCCACCTCAGTAAGATAAATGTTTATTTCCTAACATAGGGGAAACCTCCTGATCATGGCCATGGATTTGGAATAAATATATTGAACACTGCTGAAGTGATATGTAAATTCCAAGAAAATATCTCCCTTGGAGTCAGGTATAACCCCCCCACATGAATACATTGATACAAGAGACGTCCGTGTTATGTTTTTCTCCCATTACTGGAGGGTTCTAATAAACCCAATTACCTTGTGAATAGATGGTTTGAGGATGGGTAGGAGGGGAACTCACCAACAATTTCCTCAAGGTTGGTGAGTCATAAAAATTCATTAAAGATTTCACCATATCGAGCAATAGGTTCAGGTTCCGATGATAAGAGCCTTCCCAGTTGTAGAATCCTTCTCATGGTGAAATCGATTTCTAGAATTGCAGATACACAATAACCAATTATAAACACTATATCCTCTTTCTCCCTTCCTAGACCCTCATCATGCACAACATGAAACTATTGATCCAAAAATGATGTGTCATGATTATCTTGGCTAGGGATAGTAGTAAAATCACCAAAGAAGTTCCAGACTATGTACACCCATGAAAATTTAAATAAAAGTTGGTTTGAGTTCTCCTCCTGGTGGTTCTTAAAACGTGGACACCTAGATGCAAGATAGCCTTTCATATAATATTATAATTATTATGAATTGAATGGTTCCTTATTCTACAGACTAGGAATTTATATTTTACAGGGATAAAAGTGCACCATAGAATCTCGTTCCATCCATCAGCTTGGTTTTTTCTGAACATCCCCCTTCAGAATCCCCTCAAAGATAAAATCCCAAAGATATAGGCACTTGAAATACATTTTTCCAATTCTTCATTCCGATAAATAAGATCAAAAAATTCATGTTGCTTCTGATCCAGGACTACCTTGATGAATTCCAGATGAATGGTAGATTCCTTAGATGTGATACTTGGAACCTGGAATCCATGGAAACCAATATGAGACCAATCCCAATTGTGATTCCAAAATAGAATGTCCCCTTTCCCCACAATCGATTAGGTTAGAGGATTCATGAATGAAATATGAGGAAAAATCATGGGCCCTAGAGGGGAAGAAATGCCTCCAGACACTTCCACACTGCCTTTGTATCTGGATTCTATGGACCTTCCCCAAAGGGTACTCTCCTACAATATTTTCCATTCCAAATTTTCATCCATGCAGTGAAGAGTTTTTAACCGATTTATTACATTGATACCCCTTCCTATGTTGGAATTTCAGTTTTGTCCCATGATGCCCAATGCCTTTTCCCCTCTAAAAGGGAATCCCAAATAAATCCCACAAATACCTTATCAATATTATAAATGACCATTTTTGATACTTTAACCATTGAATTTACAGGAATGAGGATATCCAATAGAACACTATTAACCAACACAATCTTACCTCCAAAAGGTTAAAAGTGATTTTTCTAGTTCAAGATCCTTCCCGTGATCCTACTCACAATGTGATCTAAATCGTGGATACACAGTATAACTGAAGACATAGGGGAACCAAAGTATTCCACTGGGAATATCCCTCTATGAATGGCCCGAATCTTTCATATGGAGGTGACCTGTATTTCTGAGCATCTTTTAGAGAAGTAAATATTTCTCTCTACCCCATAAATGATATGACCAAAAAAATTAAAATACTCTTCAAGGACCATGTTGATGCTATATATTGATCTTTTTCTAGAATATTGGAAAATAATTTTGTCATCGGCTAACATAAGATGAGAAATAGATTGGGGAATCAGTTTTCTTCTGTAAGGGTGCATTTCACCCTTCTTGATTCTCCTATTAATAAGAAAACTAAGATCATCTTGAGAATGCACGAAGATACTCAGAGATAAGGGGTCACCCTAAATTAAACTACATGTTTACTTGAAGAAATAATGATTCCTTCCCACAAAAGAGACGACAACCATGATGAGATAAAGCACCTGAAAGTCAAATCAGAATATTAGGGAGGGAACCCTATACCTTCTGGTACCTTGTTAATAAATCTCCATTTGATTCAGTCATATGATTTAACCAAATAAATTTTTATTTCCATGTTTGAGCAATGGGACATGACATTAATTCCACCAATTACATCTTGGGATATTACAATACCCCCCCATGTATTATTCAACATTTTAAAAAATTGTGTTTGTCCTCATTAATTCTGCATGGAAGATGAATGAATAGAATTCTAATGATAATAATTTCTAGGAAATTATTTGGAAAGTTACATATTTTAATCATTCTGTAGTGGTGTATAAAAGGGTGTTATTTAATTTTAGTTATGATCACTAAATGTATTTCATAAAAAATCATGGTAGACTCCCTTTATGATAGAATTACTATATGGATATAATCAAATAATTCCTAACCATTACCTAAAAATCTATATCGAAATATCCTAGGAAGATATCTAGATCTGAGTCACTCTCTAGATTCAAGACCATCATATCCTCATGAATTTCTTTCTCATCAAGAACTACTTACATGATTATATTTTACTCTCTGGAAACCATGTTTGGAGCCACCTCTATGAACATTGAATTTCTTATCTGGTATACATTTGCAATATAGGGGTTAGTCCTTGTAAGAAGAATCTTAAAATGAGAGTGATCCATACCTCTAATGATATTATGGTCTTCATAGTAAGAGAAATAATCACGAAATATATTGGGTCTACTGATATGTTGCTTATCCTTTATATAGGTATGAAAATAGGCAGTATTCCTATCATCTTCTCAGAACCAACTTATTCTTAACCCCTCTCATGATTTGTGTTTATTTATGAAAATAATTTCATCAAAGACATCTTTTTTTATTGAGAGATCTTCAAAAAAACATTTCATTACAATAAACATCAATAATATATTATAACTGGTCGATCTCCTTTTTGAGAATATCCATGTCTTACATGCAGGGGGGTGTAAAATCCCAGGTAAATAAAGAATAAGACATTTTATTATTTATTAATATTTGTAAATTAATTATTAAATTTACTTTAAAGGGGATTCTATGTTTGATGGCACACCTGATACACAACAATGTGATTCTTTGGAATCTTATATTGCACACAATGGTGAGTCATACTGAAAAATAATAATATAATATTATTTTAAATGGTAATTAATGCCTAGACATTGTATTGGTGGGAATGGACCTAACTAACTAAAATATTAATATACATGTTTGTTAATGTTTTTAAATTTATCCAATAAATTTTAGGGGCTTAAAATAAGAAAGAATCTGATTTTAAGCATAAATAATCTAATATTCTTTAAAAGGTCGATTTACCGCTTTTTGATGGAGAACCCTTTTCAAATATTTTTTTTTTCACTTTTATATGTTCTATTTGAAAAAATAAAATTCTTCTATAGAATCGAGACATTAAAATTTACTTTGGGAACATTTTTGATATTTTTCTGATAAAAATCATTTTTTATGAATAATGAAAAATACTGTATTTTAATTCAAAAATGCCTTTTAATCTAAATTATTTATGTGGTTAGATTATCTTTATAAATGTTTTTAAAGTGTAATTAGATTATATTTATACCATTTAATCTAATTTTGGTTATTGTAATTAATTTCACTTTGAAATTGGACAAAAACAAGTATTAATCTTTTGATAGTTTTTGTTTCATAAAAACACACTATTTGTTTTGACAACAAGAATTGATTTTAAATTAATTAATGAAATATAAATGTTTTTAATTTGGTAAAATATAAATTTTTTTGGAATTCAGAATATCAAATATATCTTAGGCTGAAATTTTGGTATTTTTCTTAAAAATAGTAATTTTTGATGAATAGTGAAACCACTAAGTAGCAGTTAAAAAACTAACTTTTACATTTAAATGAAGTTTTACTACTTCTGTGAATTGAATTATGAAAATATGACATACATGGTTGTTATTTCCAAGTAAAATGTGGTTCAATAAGATGTAAATAATTTTTGGCAAATAGTAACTTGTGACTTTTATTTAGCACTACTAAAGGTAAATAGGGTAATTCAAGGTAAAGAAAAT
Organism: Viscum album; assembly: GCA_963277665.1. Taxonomy (NCBI): domain Eukaryota; kingdom Viridiplantae; phylum Streptophyta; class Magnoliopsida; order Santalales; family Viscaceae; genus Viscum; species Viscum album. Next base: position 469,544,110 of record OY728141.1, on the reverse strand, counting down.
ATTATTTTAATACAAAATTATCATAAAACTTATCCTAAATTTATTTTATGAGTCGTATCAGAACATGGGAATCCTGGGGTCAATTTTGGGACCCCATGGAGCCACATGGAAGTGAAAATGACACTTTAGATTAATTAATTTAAAGTAAATACAAAAATGACACAAACACATATCTTTTAGTAAATTAATTTTACATGTGGTTATATAAGTTATATTTTAGAATATAAATATTAATTGTAAAGTTAAACAGATTTAATACATCATGTTATTTTTTTTATAATTTTTAGACATCATATAGATAAAATTATTTATGATAGAAAAATGATGCAGTATTTACCTTATTAATAAATGATTTAAATAAATAAGAATATAAATATTAAAATAAAATCAAAAACCTATCCAATTTTTATTAGATGAATTTATTTCTACCATTATGAATCTTATCATTTACCTTAATGAGTTTTGGACCTTTAGAAACAGAAAATAATTATATAACAAAATAATATTTTCACACTTTCCTAAAGAACCCCTCCTCCCCCTAATAAGCAGAGCTCACTTCTAACCCATTCCTCACACCTCTCAAGACACATGTATTGTCCAAAACCTGAAAAAAGAATCTCTCAAGATCCCCCTATTCTTCCTAGAAGCATTACATTAGGCATAAGGCACTTCAAGGGGTCCTTTTGGTTCAAACCAATGGGAGTTACCCGAATTAAAGGTAACCATTTCGCTTAAATTATTTTCTTTTATTTTACTTCTCCAACCCCTAAACTCTTTCCATTAATTTATTTTATAATAAAACCAGTATCCTAAATATACTAAGGATGTTGTTATGAGAAGGATTCTAATTACACTAACACACACCTCCATCAAATGGGTAAAGAACATACTGTTTTTGTGGATGGAAAACTAACGCCTCAAGAAATGATGATTGTTCAATTATCTTCTACCACCTCTCATGGTGTCCATTAAGATGACACTATATTTATATATGATATATATTACGTTTATTTTCTATTTATTCTTCTGTATTTTTCTTTTATATCATACCTTTTTGGTTTCCATTATGGGTAAACGCGATAATTTCATTTGTGAAAGTGTGGACTACCGCCCCCTCAAAGTGATATGACTCATTCATACACTACATGGGACGTATAAAAGATGGGGTTATTGGAATTATATATGATATTATACTGGAATTATAATATACCTGTGTATAATTATGTTTTAATTCCATTAAATATGAAATATAAATGAAAGTAGCGTTCATACGTACGTATGGCTTACCGTCTTAATGAACGGTGCATTTCATTTATTATTTCCAAATGTTATGTACTATTATAAATACATATATGTACTGGATATATATGATATATACATCATTAATATCATTCTGGAGATAATTTAATCTTTACCACATGGACAACTTGTAATTATAAGGGGTTTATTTTTACTCAAGTACCAAATGTCGATAAAATGAAAATTATTATTTTAAATGATTAAATAAGGTTTATAACATGGTAATAAGTGATATAAAAGGATTAATAAACATTAAAAATTATTCCTAATAAATTATAAATTAACTTATGTTTATTATTCAGAAAGAACAAGGAACAAACAAGTCAAGTCGGACACGATGTAAGGGATTTCTTATCTCACTTTTAATTCTGCAAGATTTCCATTGTTTGCCACTAATTTATTGCATGTGGTGTATTGTGTAATTCCATTTGATATATATTATCAGGATAATTTTTATATTCATGTTATTCTATGAACTCTTTTGTTGTTATTAACATTTTTTCGAACATATTGATTGATTACAACGTGGTAAGTGATTCTCATCTCACTTTTTATTCCCATGAAATTCATGCTATATTTGCAACTATCTCATTTTGTGTGGTGTACGTACTGTCCAAGATTGTTTTAATTGTGTAATATACAAAAAGTTATGGGTATTTACATCTTTATTTTATGATCCTTCTTTCATGGGTTGTATGATTCGTAAGTCACTAAATCAGTAAGGGAACCTTTTAAACGAATTTCCATTCCTTGGATTAATCTTCTAGTTAGTAATTATGTCATGCTATGATTATGTGTGGAATAAATATTTATTTATTTATGTTGTAATTTCCAATACCCTTTGTGTGGATATAATTTTGATACTCATAATCACTCTATTGATGAATTATAGAGTCATTGATATGAACTTGATAAGAGTAATTTTAACTCAATTTCCATTCATTGAGTTAAACATCCAAGTCATTAGTTTTGTCTAAAAAAAGAACATGTGTGAATTTCTATGATTTATTTACACAAAATATCCAATCATATTGAGTGTATTTATATTTGTCACATATTATTATGTAATTTATTTATCCTTAATATAAGGATACAGTTTTTAAAAGGGATTTCGTTTCAATTTACGTTCCATTGAGACTTCATTGTCGTTTTGAACCAATTCACTTTTATACGGTGTATATACTATCCTTTGGCATATTAGAGCATGAATCCAATTATTCTCCTGATATTAAAATTTTTTATTGAATTTTATTCCACAATTATTTGTATTCAAGCATATCTCATTTGTTAAAGAACTCGTTAACTAAAATATGGTTTTAACGATATATTCTTCTATACATTTCTCATTAATGTCCATGTTTTCAAAATGTTTTTAGTATTTATTTTTATGGACATTAATGTTTTAAAATTTTAATCCGTTTAATATCTTAAAAGTGGTATGGGACACTTTGATTAAAAATAAATCTTTATTAAATATTTTAAATGGTTTTGAAAATGTTTTGATAAAGCATTGTTTATTTCAGTATATTGATTTGATATATTGTGATTGGAATGTGGAAATGTTATCTTTTCTTTATTCTTGTGTAACGTGTTATGAATATGTTATGGTTATTGGGAATTGTTTATGTATATGGTTGGTTCTGTGATAAACCTTGGGTGGGTGAGCCCGAGATAGCTCTCCAATGCATCGGGTAACATGAAAGAGGTAAATTTTAATGTTTCTATTAAGAGATTTGGGGAAGATACTGTGATGGTTATTCCAAATGTGACTCCCTATGCATTTGTGATAGCTACAATGTATGTATTTTATGAATTCCATAATTTAACTTTATGATTTATGATTTCTGTATGTTATTCCTAAATTTTACGATTTCATGAGGTATGTTATGATTGAAAGGTATGGTTTCATTTATTTTTATTTATTGATGGGTTAATGTTTCTTTTCATTATTTTATAACCCTTACTAGGCTTCTTATTCTCAACCCAAATTTTGAAATGTTTTTTTCACAGGACATAAATATGAATAGGGTCAAGGATGATATCAAAGAAAAGTAATGCTGTCTAAAACATGGAACTAGAGATGTATTTTTTTTCAAGAGTTTTTATTTTATGAAAAATGGATACAGGGTAGTAGTGTCTACATATAATGTTCAAGTTGTTATGTAATAGTTATGGACTAATTATCTAAAACTCTAAACCTGAAAAGATAATCAATGTAAATTCTTGACTTATTTCAAGATTATGTAATGTTTAAGGACTGGACCTTATAGTTGGTATCAGAGGTCGGTCTAGATAACATTAGAGGTTAGGGTGTTCTTTAAGCACAACCAACATTACTATAATGGTGAGGATTTTAGAAAGAGTCATAGTTATTTTAGCTAAAGTGAATTAGATTAAGATAACATGAATAAGTATATCTTAGTATTTATACTCCTCATAAGATATTATATGATGATTTTACTAATATAATCACACATACCTTTTTGGTTTTAGTAAATGGATGGATCTAGCAAGCACTGAAGGTAATAGTGGATGTGAATAAAACTGCGATGGTGTTCTGAATGAGAAACTAAATGAAATGGGAGCTGCAATGAGAACTCTTGTTGTTATTCTCAACCTAATATTTAGAGTCATGATTCACCACTTGAACCTTGGAGATTTTTATAAGGCATCATATATGTGAGAAACAAATCCCCATGAAAGTACAGGTAATAATCCTAAAGGTAAGTATATTAAAAAGCCTATGTGTCAATTATGTGGAAAGAAACACACCGGAAAATGATTCAAAGGGATAGGAAGATGCTATAGATGTGAAAGTGATGGTCATAAAGAAAGAACCTGCCACAGAAAAAGGAAGCATCCAGTTGACTCTAAGAAAGGGAAAGAAGTTATTTATGAGTGATCAATTGAATGTTTTAAATATGGTGTGCATGGTCATTATAAAAACAGATGTCCTATGAAGAAGTTTTGGGAATAGGATCACCAGGATCTTACAAATTCTTGTTTATCAATACCTCGTAACATTCCGATTGAGGATTAAGAAACTGACAATGAACAATGAAAGGTATAGATTTTTTCATAACATATGTTTTGATATTATTAAGTATTAGGATATGATTCATGATTTTGTTTGTAGTAAAGAAGTATTTCAGAATAAGTTTGTAAAGAATGGTTAATGGATCATGAAGAATGTTGAATGAGTAAGAAGTCAACACATAAGGGATTCAAGAGTTATGGTATATTTTAATATGATGTAATTCTTAAAACTATTAAGGATCTTTTGAATATGGGATTACATTGGAATACTTTTTATAGTATATGTATCCCAGAAGTTTGATATATGAAAATTTTATTCAAGGAATAATTATCTTTTCTTCTGATGAGTAATGGTGGAATTTTATGTTGGAAGAATCCATGTTTTTATGTACATATGGTGATTTTGGTTATTTATGGAAATGATTAACCTATCATAGAAAATATGCGATTAGGTTAATTACACTTCATAATGAGACTTTAAGAGTTGTCGGTGTTTTTGGAGATAAATGTTAAGATTTACTATGGAAGACTATGTGATAAAATACTTCTGTGTTTTGGGTTTCAATCTTATTTTAGATTATTTTGAATAATTTTAAGGACAATTTTATACTTAATGGTCTTTCTGGAAATTTGGGTACTTTTGGTTGAATTTTGTAGATTTAGAGTGGTACTTCTTTTTATAAAGGATTATCCTTTTCTGGATTATCTGATCACGTACTAACCAATTTTGGTTTTGATTAATGTATAAAGATAAGGGAAATATATGGTTCATATTTTATGGATCATGTTATTGTCTAAAATTCGATTATATCTCTTTCAATGTGAACAAGCCATCTTGAATACTTACCATTTGGAGAAAAGATGAGTTTGTGGTAGATTTTTATTAAAGGACGACACTCTACATGACAAGTAAGTATATTTCCTTATGATCTTAAGCTAGTTATTAATAAAATTATCATATCTATGAATATGATCTTGAAGAAAAAATGTTATAAGCTCTCTTTTATCATCATACTTTTACGCAACCATAAATTTATGTTATTTTGGTGGTTAACTTTTCGTGATCAAGGTCTCTATCACTCTCTACTAATCTATGAGAGTAAGTTTATCTTCCATATCCATGTTTTCATGGAATACCAGATTCTGTTTTCTTAGGTATCATTTGTACTTTTCTTCCTTTATTTTAAAGTGATAGTTTTATTGACTCTTTTTCCAATGTGGTACTTTAAATTAAGTTTCTGATCCCAATTTTAAAATTATGAGGACCCAATTCTTAAAATGGGGGAAGGATGTAACATCCCAGATAAATAAATAATTTGACATTTTCATATTTATTAATATTTTTAAATTAATTATTAAATTTACTTTAAAGTGGATTCTATGTTTGATGGCATACTAGATACACAACAACGTGTTTCTTTGAAATCTTATGTTGCACACAATGCTGAGTCATACAGAAAAATAATAATATAATATTATTTTAAATGGTAGTTAATTCCTAGCCATTGTGTTGGTGGGAATAATCCAAACTAACTACAATATGAGTATAAATGTTTGTTAAATGTTTTTACATTTATCCAATAAATTTTAGAGGCTTAAAATAAGAAAGAATATGATTTTAAGCATAAATACTCTAATATTCTTTAAAATATCGATTTATCGCCTTTTGATGGCACACCCTCATTAAATCTAGTTTGGGTCACTTTTATATGTTCTATTTGAAAAAAATAAAATTTTTCTTTATAATTGGGAAATCAAAATTTACCTTGGGAAATTGTTTCATATTTTTCTGATAAAATTAATTTTTATGAATGGTGAAAAATACTGGATTTTAATTCAAAACTGCCATTTAATATAACTTATTTATATGGTTAGATTATATTTTTAAATGGTTTTAAAGTTTAATTAGATTATTTTTTTTACTATTTAATCCAATTTTGTTTGTTGGAATTAATTTTACTTTGAAATTGGACATAAACAAGTATTAATATTTTGATAGTTATTGTTTCTTAAAAACACGCTATTTGTTTTGACAACAAGAATTAATTTTAAATTAATTAATGAAACATATATGTTTTGAATTGGGTAAAATAAAAATCATTGTTTAATTCTGAATAAAAAATATATCTTAGGAGGAAGTTTTGGTATATTTCTAAAAAATGTCAATTTTTGATGAATAGTGAAACCACTAAGTAGTTGTGAAAAAACTAAATTTTTCATTTAAATGAAATTATACTACTTATGTGAATTGGATTTAAAAACTAAGACATATATTTTTGTTATTAGTATGTAAAATTGTGTTCAATAAGATGAAAATAATTTTTGGTGAATAGTTATATTTGACTTTTATTTACCGTGGTTAAAGGTAAATAGGGTAATTCAAGGTAAAAAGAATATTATAATAATACAAAATTACCTTAACACATGTCCTAACATTATTGGATGATTCATTTCCCACCATGGGAATCCCTGGGTCGATTTTGGGACCCCATTCAGCCACTTTGAAGTGATAATGAAACTTTATATTAATTAATTTAAAGTAAATATAAAAATTACACAAACAAATATATTTTAGTAAATTAATTTTTACATGGGGTTATATAAGTTATATTTTCTACTATACATATTCATTGTAAATATAAAATTATTTCTTACATCATGTTATTTTTTTTTCTAATTTTTAGACATCATATAAATAAAATTATTTATGACACAAAAATGATGCAGTATTTACCTTATTAATAAATGATTTAAATAAATAAGATTATAAATATTAAAATAACATCTAAAACCAATCCAATTATTATTGGATTAACTTATTTCAACCATAAGTCATATTATCTTTGACCTTAATGAGTTTTGGACCTTTAGAAACCAAAAATCATTATATAATAAAAACATATTTTCACACTTTCCTAGAGAACCCCCCTTATAAAAATCCCTCAATTATAACACAATCCTCACACCTTTGAAGACCCTTGGATCTTCAAACCCCTGCCCAAATAAGCTTTCAGGATCCCTGTATTCCTTCTATAAGCCTTACCTTAGGCAGAAGGCACTTCAAGAAGTCCTTTTGGTTCAAACCAAATGGAGTTACCTGAATTAAAGGTAACAATTTCTCTTAAATTCTTATCTTTTATTTTACTTATCCCACCACTAAATTCTTTTCATTACTTTATTTTATAATAAAAAAATTATCCTAAATATACTAATGATGTTTTTATGAGAATTATTCGAACTACACTTACACACACCTCCATATGATGGGTAAAAACATACTGTTTCTATGGATGGAAAACTAACACCTCACAAAATGATGATTGTTCAATTATCTCCTAACGCCTCTCATGTTGGACATTAAGATGACACTTTATTTATATATGATATATATTATTTTTATATTTTATTTATACTTCTGTATTTTTTTTATATTATACCTTTATGGTTTCCATTATGGGTAAACGCGATAATTTTACTTGAGGAAGTGCAGACTACCGCCCCCTCAAAGTGATATGAGTCGTTCATACCATACACGGGACATATAAAGGATGGAGTTATTTAAATTATATATGATATTATACTAGAATTATAATATACCAATGTATCATTATGCTTTAATTCCATTAAATTTGAAATAGAAATGAAAGTAGCGTTCATGCGTACATACGGCTTATCGTCACCATGAACGGTGCATTTCATTTCTTATCTCCAAATGTTATGTACTGTTATAAATTCATATATTTACTGCATATATATGATATCTATATCATGAATATAATTCTGGAGATAATTGAATCTTGACCACATGGACAACTAGTAATTATATGATTTTCATTTTTACTCAAGTTCCACATATCGAAAAAATAACCATCATTAACTTAAATGATTACATAATGTTTATAACATGGTAATAAGTGATATAAATGGAATAATAAACATGAAAAAGGGTTATTAATAAAGTATAAATTAACTTAAGTTTATTATTTATTAAGAAAAAGGAACAAACAAGTCATTTCAGACAAAAGGTAAGAGATTTCTTATCTCACTTTTCATTTTGTGAGATTTCCATTATTCGCCACTAATTTATTGCATGTGGTGTATTGTGTACTGCAATTTGACATATATTTTCATGATCCTTTTTATATTCATGTTTTTCTTTGAATCATTTGGTGGTTATTAACATTTTTTCAAATGACTTGATTGATTACATTGTGGTAAGGGATTTTTATCTCACTATTTATTCCCGTGAAATTCATGCAATATTTGCCACTATTTCCTTTTATGTGGTGTATATACTGCCCAAGATTTTATTCATTATGTTATATAAAAACATTTATGGGTATTTACATATTCCTTTTATGATCATTATTTCATTGGTTGTATGTTTCGTATGTCACCAAATCGGTAAGGGAACCTTTTGACCCCATTTCCATTCCTTGGGTTAATATTCTAATTCATAATTATGTCATTCTATGATTATGTGTGGAATAAATATTTATTTATTTATTCTATAATTTACACTCCCCTTTGTGTGGATATACTTTTGATACACATAATCACTCTATTAAAAAATTCTCAAGTCATTGATATGAACTATATAAGAGTAATTTTAACTCAATTTCCATTCATTGAGTTAAACATCCAAGTCATTGGTTTTGTCATAAAAAGAACATGTGTGAATTTAATATGATTTATTTAAACTGAATATCAAATCATATTGTGTGTATTTATATTTGTCACACAATATTATGTAATTTATTTATCCTTAATCTAAGGCTACAGTTTTTATAAGGGATTTTGTCTCAATTTACATTCCATTGAGTCTTCATTGTCGTTATGCAAAAATTCACTTTTATATGGTGTATATACTATCCTTTGGAATTTTATATCATGAATACCTTTATTTTCATGATATTATAAATTTTTATTGAATTTTATTCCTCTATTATTTTTATTCAATCATATCTCATTTGGTTAATAACTCTTTAACTAAAATATTTTTTTAAAGATTTATTCTTCTAAATATTTATCGTTAATGTCCATGTTTTCAAAGTGATTATTAGTATTTATTTATATGGACATCAATTTTTTAAAATTTTAATTCTTTTAAAAGATTAAATGTGGTATGGGACACATTGATTCAAAAAAATCTTTATTAAATATTTTAAATGGCTTTGAAAAATGATTTGATAAAGAATTTTTTATTTCAATATCTTGATTTGATATATTGTGATTAGAATGTGGAAATGTTATCTTTCCTTTATGCCTTTGTTATGTGTTATGAATATGATATGTTTATTGGGAATTGATTACTTATACGGGTGGTTTCATGATAAACCTAGGGCAGGTGAGCCCAATATATCTCTCTAATGAATTGGGTAACATGATGGAGGAAATTGTTAATGTTTCTCCAAAGAGATTTAGGGAATATTCTGTGATGGGTATTCCAAATGTGACACCCTATGTAGCTATGATTGCTACAATGTATGTATTTTATGAATCCCATAATTTACCTTTATTATTTATTATTTCTATATGTTATTCATAAATCTTATGATTTCATGTGGTATGTTATGATCGAAAAGTATGGTTTCATTGATTTGTTTTTATTAATGGGTTGACGTTTGTTTTCATTATTTTATAATGCATACTGAGATTTTTATGCTCTTCCCAAGTTTTGAAATGTTTTTTTTAGAGGACATAAAGATGAATAGGTTCAAGAATGAGATCAAGGAAAATTCATGCAGTCTAAAACATGGAACTAGACATGTCTCTTTTTTTCAAGAGTTTTAATTTTATGAAAAATGGATACTGGGTAGTAGTGTCTACATGTAATATTCAAGTTATTATGTAATAGATATGGCCTAATTCTCAGAAACACTAAACCTGAAAAGATCTTTAATGTGAATTATTGAAATAATTCACGATTATGTAATGTTTAAGGCTGGGTCCTTATGAGGGGGGGGGGGGGGTGCATCCTGACCCATGATTATAGGGTGTTTTTTAGACATCTCAAGTTGTTGTGTAGGATTATCTATGAATTACCACATGTGGGATTAGACCACGAATCACTAATCTTCAAATGATAACCCAATAGAAGAGACCATAGATAGGCTAAAATGAAGTGCTAACTCTTAAATAGGCTGGGAGACAATGAGATTAGCAAGGGTGAATGATCATAAAAACCTTATACAAGATACAAGACCATTGCACTGGGGTAGGCATCAATGAAATGAATATTTTACAGGAATATGTCGAGGCATCCCCATGTTTAGAGGCCCCCTATTTGTTTATTGCACCATGTGAACCATTAAACTACATATCTCATATACATAAGTCCCCTGTTGGCCATGAATTGGAAAAATTCCATACCTACCTTCGAGGAAAGTCCCCTCTGTAATGACATTAAAATATGCTCCAACTATCCATGGGGATTTTCATAAGTTGAAGGCTTGTAGACCGTTACATAAGAACTCTCCCCTTGAAACATCACAATAACAATAGATAAAGGAAGAAAACAAATTTCTCCCACCAATAGTTACTTTTGTAGTAATAAACTGTTCATATGCTTGGACCAGATCTACTATGATATACTCTTCCAAAAGATAAAAATATTCATATTGGATAGGTTAGAATGTATTTAAGTGTGTATTGTGATTATATGAGAGAATTAACCAATTTTGGAGGAGTCCTTATTAGGTTCAATAAACACAATAATGGAGACCCTAGGGTTCATAATTTATGTAGCTATGAAATCTGTTTTCACCTAGGAACGCAGGACCCAGTCATTCCAAATGAGAATAGCTATCATTAAAACTAAAGAATAGGCTTTGACCCCATGAAGATTATATGTTTTATGCAAGGAGGATGAGAACCCCCAATTAATTTTTGACTGAGATATTTTTCAAATACCACTAAACTACAATATATGAAGCGGAGATGGTGGATTTTTTAATGCCTTCAGGAAGGGTTTCATCTCCCTCCGTCCACTAGAGAGAGTTTTCATGGAAAGGCCCAAACAGCATTGGATAGTTGTAGGATGAACTTCTGCATGTCTAGAGGGATTGATTTATTCTCTTTAAGGTGAATCCATTCACATTTCATTTGAAATAACTTCATAGAAGAGTAAACTCTAGGCCTGTAATAGATTTCTAATGGAATCAATTAGAAGGTGGGGAATATGGAAATATTGATTTGGATCTCTAAATGGGGGTAGGTACCAAAATAGGCTTTCAATAATATTCTTACCATAAAGAATATGAATAAAGTCACTAACTAGATATGCAACCTCTCCCACAAAAGGAGCTTCGACCCTATCCTTATAAGGAACCAAGGACATGAAAGGAGACCAAACATTAGTCGAAGTAGATGAGTTCCCCCTATATATATAATGGTCTAGAATTCCATCCTAGATAAGAACAATTAAGACATTTCCAACCTCATCCTCCTGAACAATTCCCATATCTGGGGCATGCATGTTGGTTTTAGGAGACTGATCTGATCCACTTCTTAACACCCCCTAATAGCCATGACCACCCCGATTCCATTTCCTGCAAAATTGAAATGAATGACCTTGGATATGGAATAATGAACAATACCTGGGACCCAATGGGTATAAGATATAATGATTATAGAAAAAACATCCTTCATGTGAAGAAATATTTGATCCAGAAGAGGAAGAGTGAGGTTCAACTCTATGAAAATTTGGGCTACTAAAACATCATCATAATTGTTAGTGCGGTAATCCATGCAAAGGAAACCACCTACAGAGTCTATAATAGCTTTGAGGATGTATCCAATTTGGAATGGAAGAGGGAGGCCAAGAAGATGGATACAGACCACTACACAAGGTTCCATCTTTCCCGAATGAGAAACCATTGACCAATGAGTTAAATTGAAATGCCAACACCCCAAAGATCTAGGATATTTACCCCAATTCTGGATAAAATCCAATTCAAATTACAAGACTACATATATTTATTTATGATGAATATTTGACACTCTATCCTAAGCTGTCAAATTATATGATCCCACAAATATTCTGGAATACTTGGAGTGGCGTTTTGGTAGATCCAAACCTTTCCACTAGAGTCCATTTAAGGCTGTCGGCTGTAGCATCAAATGATGATGCTGGGATCTCTAGATCTAGATGAGGACTGTATCATGAAACTGCCAATTATTCTAGATGGATTTATGGGAATCAAGGAGATGATGGGCCTTGAATGTTACCACATAGGGAATCCTTGAAGGATCTAGGTCACTAACCCAAACCAATAGACCAAGAGTTAGTAGGGTGGGGAGATGAAGAAGGAATAAACGATGACGAGCCTAGGGATAGAGCTTCCATATTCTGAATCTCTGCCTGGGAAGGAATGAAAAATAAAAACTAATAAGAAATATTTTTCTAAAAATAGGTGGCATGGGTAGTGCATTCTAGATAGTAGAAATCATTTTGAAAATCAAAGGAAAGGAGACCTCCCAAGATGGTCAAAGATCCATTCACAAAACACAACTATCTCCACATCAGAAAACCAAAAAGATAGAAGAAGGGATTAAAATTTAGTGTAAGGGAATACGATACAAAACCCTTTATCCATGAATAGGATACACCAAAACACTTATCTACGGTGAAACAATCCCCAAAACAATGTAAATCCAACCTCACTCTATCAAAACTCCACACCGCATCCAACATCTCTACACCACAACCACTTAGGTAAGAAAATAATATCTAGACCATAGCCTATATGCATGATGAAACCATTATATAATTTATAGTTTCACTAAAATCCTCTCTCAATCCCCACCTATGCAACAAATAGATTCTCTATGCCACAACTTCTCTCCTCCAAGACACAACCCAGTCTCCACACCACAAAACTCCTCTGAGCTAAAATCTCATCTTTATCTCCAACTTTTACAAACCAAACTCTTCATGAACTCCCCTAGACACCTCCACAACTATAATTAACATATTGTAATGTAAATTCCATGACATTACATCATATAACTCTAAAAATAATCTCATACTTGAGAATGAAAACCAAACCAGAAGTGAAGGACGGAAAAGGTCCAACCAACCATCCCCTGAGATACCTCTTAAGTATCTCCTTACAACTGAACTCTGCCACTAACCAAACAAAAAAATACAATACAAAAACAATCAAAAACCATCCCACACAACCGCATATTTTTCATCCACCACAAGCTTCCTCCTCTCCACATAACCATGTGTATGAATATCTCAACCTCCACATGGCCCAAGAAAAAAACTACCACAACTCTCACATAATAATGCCCCAAGAACACAAATCCAAAATTTACAACTTCCATATCAAGATGTTATCTCCTTTGGGTAGAAATAGCTCACTTGAATGGTTCTAAAACATGTCATAATATAAAATATCTTAATTAAGAATTAGTTTTTCCACTCTTCATATGGTGGATGTTTTAACACAAATCACATATCAAGGGAAGAGAACATTTAATGACAAAAAAGATAAAAACCTTACATCATCAAGTAAATCATAGAAAAGAAAAACTCAAAAAAAATATTAGGGTATTGGGTATGAATAATAGATTCACACTTCCATGTACTCTCCTCTTGGATACCATGTATCCACATCACTCGAACCAGATGAATGGTTTTTGAAAAAACACATTCTATAAAAGATCAAGGATCCCTACTTTCTACTCCATGAACCTTGTGTCTTCCCAAATATTAAGCTCTTCCCAATCAATGTCATGGGAGTCATCATGGGGATATTGATGAAGTCAAGATATATGGAAGACATCCTTAATCTAGTCTAGTCATGTTTGGAGTTCCAATTAATAATCCACCTCAACAACGCACCCCGCACCTCAAAAGTCCCGATGAATGGGGGTGAGATGTTACTCTACTAAAAAACCTATTCTACCCATGTCATGGGGAGAATCTCATGAACACATGGTATCCAACCAAAAATCCCAAGGGCCTGCTCCAGTGATCAACATAAGAATTTTTCTTGTCCTGTACTGACTTCATCCTCTGATGAACAACCTGAAACTTCTATGTGATGCTTTGCACCACATCAGAACTGAGAACTAATGACTACTAATCTGCAACCCATACAAATGAATAAAGTAAAGGCCTCCATAAAAAATATTCAAACGATCCCATACCAATGGATGAATTATAAAATTTTTTATAAGAAAACTAAACCAAAGGAAAATTCCTTTCCTAAGATCCACTGAGGTCTAAGATAAATTACTTCAATATATCCTCCATTTTCAAGATGGTTTGCTTTGTTCTCCCATCCATTTGAGGGTAGAAATTAGTTCTCAGGTGTAATTGAGAGACAAAAGAATGCTGCAATCCCCTCTAGACTCATGAGGTTAAATAAGATTCATTATCTAAGACAATATACCTTATGAATCTATATATCCACACAACCTCATCCATATAACTCCTTTCCAAAACATATACCATGTCCGACACCTTGATCACAAGGAAGTGATCCGATTTCGTCAAATGATTCCCTGATTACCCTGATGGAATCACAAACCCCCTATCTTAGTGTAACCCTATGTCAATTTCCATCGAGATGTTATGACACTCCCACTTGGGAAGATCCAGGGGTTGTAATAAACTACCAAGAACATGGATCTTAGACTTTAGTTACTGTAAAATTAGACATCACCTAGAAACATCGCCACCACAGATTTCATACCAGGACACCCAAAATGAATCCTTATGTTATGGTACATCTTCGATACTCTCGGGTGTATCTACAAAGGTGATATATAAAAATCATTAATAAATCCATTAAAAATCACCATTGGAATAAAAATACTCCCCTGAAACATCATCTGGTTTTGATTATAATCCGACCATCCCTATGGTGCACCACCATGGCCAACACAGGCATACATCACCTCTACCTTCCCATATCCCTTTTATATAGAGACCCAAACTTATCATATATAATATTATATATTAATAGATTAATATTCATTACATAAAATAATAATATATGCCAAAATAAATTAGATATAGTTACTTTGAAACCCGGACATATAAAAAACTAGTCCATAAATGAGTTAAGTCACCCCGACTATGTTCTTCATAACCATAACCCTGATTTGAAATATTATACACCACACCTTCATAAATAAAATAAGAAAGGAAATATATAAAATGGTTATATTAGATTATTAGTATGGTTAAACAATTAAAATATAAACATATCATGGCATAGGGGTATGAGAACATGAGAATAGCATTTGAAAATCATTGCCAACATATCATAGTTCTAAAAATTGATTCATGTCATAATTCATGGAAGTTCGTATTACCAGAATGATAATAGAATAAATGAACATGAACTATGTGAACATAAAAATTTCATAAGGTAAATATTTGTGACATACACATAAGATTAAGACCTTTTGAACATGTATAATTAGAAACATATTCAATAATTAAGTAAAGGACATAAAATTAGGCCTTTAATTAAACTTATGGGCATGAAAAAAAGGTCAATACATAACCTTATGGATATGAAATCCTAGAACACACAAAATACTATGAAAATGTAATTATAATGACACATAACATTATGAACATGTCATGAAGTTCACACATAACATTGTGAACATGTAATCTGGTTCACACATTTCATATTTTCTCATGAGTTATCCATATATACCCAATGATTTAGATGGAAATATAGGTCCCACCCATATCATAATGAAAAGAATACTTCTGTGTTTCACAATAACATGAAAATTTCATCATATCAACACACCCTGTCCTATTAAAAGAAATGATGTTTCATAAAAATTGTATCAATTAAACGTAGCATAACCCATAACAAATAAATGGGATTTATAATCATTTCAGCAACATGAAAATTAAATATATAGATAAATAATAAGGATGAAATAAATAAATATTATCCAATTTAAAGAACACATAAAATAAAAGGATGTCATATTAGATAGAAAATAATTTTGAACTTTCACGTTTAATTTTTTTTAAGGAAAATAGACTTTCCAATTTGAAAAATGAATTTTAAAACACAAAATATTTTCAAAAAAAAATTCTTTGAAAATATATTTGGAAAAATATAAAGGCATATTTGAAAAATAATTTAATATATTTCTTGAAGAAAATATAATTTCAACTTTTAATAGATTTTTTAAACATAAATCATTTTAAAAATATTGTTCTTTGAAAATAACCTTGAAAAATTATAAAGGAATGATTAAAAATAATTTAGATTTTTTTTGAGGAATATATAATTCCCATTTTAAAAATTAATAAAAATTAATAAAATATTTTAGAAATAATTTTATTGGAAATAAAACTTTGAAAATTATATGGGAATCTTTAGGAAAATGAGTATTTCATGATGGTAGAAGATATCGTCCATGTATTATATGTTAGAACAAATATAACATTTAAATTTATAGTAATAGCCATATAAGCATTGTTTTCAAAACCACATGAATATTCCTTTTAATTATTTTAGAAAAATTAAAAAAATGGTTAAATTAATTTAATAAGTAAATTAAGTAATTTAAAATATTTTAGAATTTTTTTAGAAAACATGATTATTAAAGGAAAAGAGGTTTTGACCAAAAAGAGAAATTAAGATGAAATTTAAAAAAAATTATTTTGGCCTCTTTAATACTTTAATAAAGAAAATGAAAGGAAAAATATATTCTAAAAAGATAACCATATTATAATAAAATAAAATATTTTCTTGATATTTAGATCATAATAATTCATAATTAGAAGTATAATAAAAATAATCCTGATAAACGATATGTTTATAATATAAAACCTTTTCCATTTTGGTAACACTGAATTATAATCCCCATTAGATAATAAAATAAAAAGAAACTTTAAATATCATTAATATAATGAGACTCATGATATAACCTATAAAAGGGGTACTATATACACCACACCAAAGAAATAAGTGGAAAATATGACATGTGTCTCCGAGAAATAAAAGAGAGACTCGAAATCCGTTATCACTTTTGTTATTTTTTTACCCTAAAATCCATGAAAGAGAGATCCTAAAATGGATATTTAAATGAACAAAATATCCATGTGAATCTGGATAAAATACCTTCACAACATGTGTGTACACCATATAAAAGAAACATGTGGTGAATATGGAATATGTATCATAGAAAATAAAAGTGAGATGCAAATCGTATACCATAAGTATTAAATTCATTCATACATGTTCAAAATACTATATAATAAATAAAAGTTTATTTTAAATATATTAGAGAACCATAATTACATTTATCATACTATATAATATTTACTTAAAAACTTTTATGGATAATTCCATTTTAAAATAACATTTTGGTTAACAACTTTTTTTTTCATGTATGTTTTGATTTTTTTGACCTCTTATTTTGATCACAGTTAAATAATATCCAAAATTTTAACCATGTTATAAGTATAAAATATATTCAGTATATATGTATTTATCATAATCTATAAAATTTATAGATAGAAAACGAAATACACTGTTCATGGAGTGGTGGGAAATACGTGTGCATGAACGCTATTTCTATTTTCTAGATGAAAAGAAATAAAGAAGGGTATATAATATATTAACATTAAAAAATATTTATTTTCATATATATTATAAATTTTTTCTTAAAATTATCCATATTACCTTCAATTTATAGTGTATGTGAAAAATTAGTCACAATAATTTGCGAGATGGTAGTCCACCATACACATGAACGACATTATCGTATTCCCCAAAGATTGGAAAGTATGAAGGTATATGTGATATCATAATTACATAATTATAATTATATTAAAAAATAACATATATATTCATTTCATATATCCTTATTAACATCCAAGAAGAAAAAAAGAAAAACACATCATATATGTTCACAAGGCAGTAGTCGTCCGTACACACGAGTGACATTATTGTTTTCCAATGGGTTGGGAGGTAATAAGGTATAAGTGTTTTTATAATTAAATAGGTATATAAATATCATAAATATTATATATAATCATTTATATCCATCCATTAAGGTGGTGATGGAAAATGAATAACATCAACTCATGAGGTTGTAGTCTCTCGTACACACGAATGATGATTTTATTTATCATTTGATAGAAGAGGAATGAGTTTAGGATATTACATTAAAATAATAAAAAAAATATTATTATATTTAATATAATTATGTTATTATATAATAATGTTTTAATTATAATATGAGGAATTGGAGGAAGAAATAAAATAAAATGATTAGTTATGGATATTACCTCTTCTTCAAAAAACTTCTTTTGGTTTGAATCAAAAGTATTATTAGGTAGTATTTTTAAAACAATAAAGATTATAGGATTACTTGAGGTATTTAAGAAAGTTTGTTGTTTATTTATTGTCCAAAATAATTCATTTTGGATGTTTTATGTTGGTAGGATAGGGGGTGACCTTTTAGAAGTTAGGTGAGTGGAATAATTATAATTTTTTAAAATTAAAAAGTGTAAAAATGTTTTTGGCATGAAAAAAGGATAAAACATTTTACATTATCAATCCATAGTAGTTATAAGGTTGTTATACGTCTATAAATTTTTTTTTTTGATAATTTATTGGTCATTTTACCCCTAATCATTTTTGTTTCACCCATTATTTAACCTATTTTTTTACTTTAACCATGGTAATTAGTTTTTACTATTTTTACTTTTAACTCAGGAAAAAAATTAAGTTAATATTATTAGATAATATAAAATATTATTATTTAAAACATGGAATCTATTTTTATGAATTTCATTTATAGAAGTGAACAAATGTAATTTAAAATTAATCTCGTAGCTGTGATGAAAAACTATTTTCCAAAGAGAAAAGTTTCCAAGCTTTAAAAAGTTTTAATATCAAAATTCCACATGAAATTGATTAAAATGACATTAATTGGATTAATATATTTATAATTTTACTAATTTTACTTTTAAAAAAATATTAAAGTAAAATTTATCTTCAAAATTCCATGAATGAAATTATAGTTTTTAATAAGAACTCATATTTTTCTCTTTTCACTAAAAAATTTGTAGTAAAAAAAATTATCAAAAACTAACTCTATAGTAATTTGAATATTATTATTTCAAAAATTAATGTTTATTTTTTAAGAAATTTTTTTCTCAAAGTGTGAAAAATTATTTTTCAAAATAATTTCAAAAAATGCGATAAAAATATTTTTTAGAAAAAATAAGTTATAATCGTAAAGTTGGATTTATTTTATCTCATTCCTAGAAAAAAGATAAGATGGATTTTAAATATTATATTGAATATATAATATATAAATTTCATTAATATCATTCATAAAAATTGGGTATTTAATTTATTAATGTAAAACACATTTTCGGAAAAAAAATAGTTTTACGGAAAAATATTTCCTTTATTTTCAAATGGTTTTTGTTTTCAATTATAATTAATTGGAAACCAAAGAATTAATTTCAAATAAATGTGTAAACCAAATATTTTTATAATTTATTTGATCCTATTCCTGACTTCCATTCTAATGGATAAGTGATAACTATCATAGTAAATAATAATAATTAGTAGCACGTCGCGTTTTATTAAAACATGGTGTTGAGTGTAGCATATGCTATTGAATAAATAAAATTTATTTGAAAAAATATAAAAAAATCACTGTGTCAGATTATAACCATTAGATAAATTTCATCCTCACAATTTTTACTTTTTCTCAGTAATCAAATGATTAACATTTGAAAATACATTTGTGGGAAACCCACACCATAAAAAGGATTAATAAAACATCCAATTAAAATATATAAAGGGATATAACAAGTGTATCTTTAATAACACATACCAAGTTTCCAAATAGGATAACATAGGTAAGAATTGAATATTTTGACATGGTATAAAAGTGTAATGTCTAAATAATGATTGATATTTATTGAGATAATTTATTATGATAACACAAGTGATCATGAGAAAATTAAAAACCACAAAACCATAAACCAAAGATGTGTGAAAAAGGTTATAAATATCATTAGAAATAATTGTAAAAGGACAGAATTGTTTTTCAATATCCTTTTCCTGAATTTGGGGAATTTTCATGAGAAGATATTCTAAAGTGATTTTATTTAATTTCATAATCACAATCTCATCCTTTGGTTGTGTCTTGATCAAATTTCACTTCACCTCTTACTCAAAGATATGATTTTTTCATGTATGAAGGACTAATGAATTATGAGATCCATAAAATAGAGAAAATAATTCCTTTTATATATAGTTATTATGAAAAACAAAATTCTTTGCATAGGTTACGCATAAATATTCATATGGTGAAGTAATAAATTAATCTATAAAACAACATCCAAAGGTTTACTTACAGAATTACATAAATGGTAAACCATATAAACCTTCCAAAATTAAATGTTTATAAATAAGGTCACTCAATTTCCAGAAATAAACTTAAAATTAATCCCACGAATATCCTAAAGTATATCTTAATGTCACATACCAAATATGTGAATACATTGATCATATATTTCCCTAAAACCTGGAAATATCCTAAATTATCATAAAACATTAATGAAAACATATTTGATTTAAAAAATTAACTATTTCCTCATAAAATACCTATTTATTTAATATATTCCATAAATCTTAAAATATAATAAACTCCATCAATGAAAATATAAAACACTTTTTCATAAAATCGTTAATAATTTCCACGGTAATCAATATTATCAAATTTATTTATTTGTATCCATTATTTATTTATCGCAACATCATTATATCAACATCAGGAACATATTAAGGGCTATATTTCCTTAATCACATGATTTCTGTAAAATATCATCTTTATTTTAAATAAATTTTCTAGGTCATTTGTACCACACAAAATATTCTTGAAAATACTTAATAAAACACATAAACTGAAAAATACTTATATATTTCATAATTCTTGAATTCTAATACATAAACACTTAAATATTTATAATTAATTCTTAAACCATTTACTAGGATTCATTATATTATTCCTTAATACCTCATTCCTTTCATATATCATTTATAGTCTGTTTATCAACAAATAAGAACCTTTACTTAACCACCATTCTCATCCTCTTTTTAATGCCCATACTTTCTACATTTATGACATTCAATAATTAATTATGCTTTAGGGAAACCATTATTCTCATCAATTTATTTAACTGATCTTTTCATTATCCTCATCAATTTATTACATTGTGTCCTTCTTCTCCATACATAAAAAATATTCCTTTTCTTTTGAGACAATCCCATGAGTTATTTCTCCCACATTTTCAAAATATAGGTAATTGAATCTTAATTCGTCCGTGGTATACAAAACTTGAACTGTGAAAAAACTCTATCCGTATCTTCTATGATGAGTCTAAGAGTTAGTAAAGGTGTCAGTTTTTGATCCTATATTATGATAAATGTCTAGTAATAATAAAAATATCCTTCACTTTAGTCATCATACCATTTGTTTTATCATTTAAACATTTTTACCAAATTCAATATTAATTTAGTTCCTTATGTTTATCTTCATTTACTAAATTCAAAAATCATAGCGTGAGTTACTATATTCATAATGGGAAATCACAGAATCATGAAAAAATCACAAATATGATGTCAAAATCATGAATTTATTTTAATCTATGAAAACATAGGTTTATACTAGGTCATTCATAGTCATCATCAATTTAAATCCTTCATGATGGTTCATAAAGAGTTTGTGAATTCCCAAATATTATCTGTTATGAGTGTCATACCAGGTGTGCTGTGAGGCCTATTTTTATGCACCAGGTGATGATGGATATGATCTCAAAATTCTATTTTCATAGTAACTTTCCCTATGTATCTCTACAACAGAGGCACATACACTTGTAGAATCCAAATAGGGATGTCATTGATTTGAAATAACTCACTCTATCATTTACCGAAATTCTGGGGAATTTTCCTCTAATTTGATTTATCTTTAGAGTTATCCTTTTACATATACCAAGAAATTAGTTTAAGAATATCCCAAGGGATCTCACTGATGTTTTCTAATCCTAGTTTCCAAAGGTTAGCTAAACATTTATCTGATTCCAACTATAAAGTCCTAAAATACTAATATATAGATATTATATCTTAATAGATGAATTTTCATTACGTAAGATAACAATTCATGCCAGAATCATTTAGGTATAGTGACTCTGTAAACTTGGAAATGTAAACAACAAGTCCATAAGTGAGCTACATCACCTCCCACTATAATGATCATTACTAGAACCCTTCATATGCATATTATGGATAATACCTTTCGTAATAACCTAGGTAAAAAAACATAATAAAGGGTGGTATCAGATGCTCATTAAGGGTAAACAAGGGAGATAAAAACATATCATGAGAATAAGGGTACAATAACATGATTATAACATTTAAAAAAAATAACCTACATATCATAGATATTTTCTTTTATCATGGAATAAATCATGGAAGTTAATAATAAATGGATCCTAATGGAATCAAATAACCCAAAACATGAGAACATAACATTATTATTAAGAATAAATTTGAGTTATATACCAAAACTTATAACCTTTTTAACATGTATAATTAGAAATAGGTTCACTCATGAAGTAAAGGACATGAAATCATTCCCTTTAATAAAATTATGGACATGTAACTAGGTCCCCACAAAACGTTATGTACATGAAATCTAAATCTATGCAAAACACTATGAAATTGTAATCAGGCTTATGCATAAAATTATATTAATTTCCGTAATTTTACACATAGCACTGTGTACATGTAATCAAGTTTACACATATTATATTTACTCATGATTTATCCATCTTTACCCAATACATTGGAGAAAGATATATATCACACCCATATCATAATTAAAACCATACATATGTGTGCCAAAATATTATAAAATAATAATCATACCAACCCATCCTAACCTATGTAAATAAAATAGGTTTCATAAACATTTCATCAATTCACCATAGCATAACCCCTGAAAAATAAATGACTTTCATAATCATTTCATTATCATAAACATTAACCGTCCAAAGAAATAATAAGGTCGGATTCATTAAATATTATTTTGGTATCTTTAATACTTTAAAAGATTAAAATGAAATGAAAAATGTATTATATAAAAATATATAGTGTAAAATAAAATAAAATATATTATTGGGAGATTGATCATAATATTTCTTTATTGGAATCATAATGATAAAAAATTCGGATAAATGGTGAGATTGTAACATAAAACCCTTACCACTTTGGTATCTCTGAATTGTAAGAACCATTAAATAATAACATAAAAAGAAAATTTAATTTTAATCTATATATGGATATTCATGATATAATATTTAAAAGGTATATCATATTAACAACACAAAATAAATGAGTTCTGAATATGGCATGTGTCTCCCAGAAATAAAAGAGAGATTAGAAATCCCTTACTCCTTTGGTAAGTTTCAAACCGTGGGGCCCATGAAAGAGATATCCTAAAATAGATATGTAAATCATCATTATTTTAAATTAAATAATTATAAAATACACTCATTTTCATTATAAAAAACACCTAAAATAATCACATGGTGAATATGTTACATGTCTCGTGGAAAATAAATGTGCGGTAAAATTGTCCTACCATAAGTATCGACTTCCTTCATGAAAATTGGAACCTTATGTATAATAAATATAATTTTATGAGAAATATATTATATAAATATATTTATATATATCATTCCCTATATTATTTACTTATAACCTTTTATTACCCATTTATTAACAATTTCATGTTAAAATCCCATTTCGGGTAATAACTTCTTTGTTTGTCATGTATATTTAGAATTTTCTTTTTTCATTCAATAAATTTTATCACAGTTCAAAAATATCAGAAAATTTTACTGTAATATAAATATAATATATATTCATTATATATGTATTTTTTATAATCCATAAAAATTAGAGAGAGAGAATGAAATACATCGTTCCTGGATACGGTAGGCCGTGCATACACATGAATGTTGTTTCCATTTTCACAACAGAATGAAATAAATAATGGTAAATAATATATAACATTATATGATAATATTTATGTTATATATAAAATATATTTATTTATACATTACCTTATTACCTTTTATGAAAAGTTTTTGTGAAAAAATTAATCACATTGCTTCGCAATGTGGTAGTATGTCGTACACATGAATGGCATTATTGTATCCCCAATGGAATGGTAAGTAAGAATGTATTCAAGATATAAAAATGAAATAATTTTAAATATATTATAAATAACATATTTATTCATTAAATATATCCTTATTACCATAAAATTAAAACAAAAATGAAAAGAGCATCACATCAGTTCGTGAGGTGGTGGTCCTCCATACCCACGAGCGACATTATTATTTTCAAATGGGTTGGGGAGTAATAAGGTAGAAGTGGTATTATAAATAAATAGGTATATAAATTTCATAAATATCATATATAAACATTAAATCCATCATTATATCAATACTTGAGAGTTAGTGATTGTAAAAAATAACATTGGTTCGTGAGGCGACATTCCGCAATACACATGAATGATGATTTCATATCCCATTTAATGGAAGAGGATAAGTGTTTAGGTTATTAAATTGAAATAATAATATAAAATTACTTGAAATATACTAATTTTACTACATCAATATTTTTTATATGAGAATTTATATAGGCAGAGGAAGAAATAAAATAAAACGCTCGGTTGGGGACATTACCTCTTATTTATACAACTTATTTTGGATTGCACGAAAGGGATACTTAGTTTGTATTTTTAAAATAACTAAGTATTATAAGAAAATATGAGGTAATTAGGGAAGTGATTTGGGTATGTATTTTAGAAACCAATGATTTTTTATGTGTGATGAATATATGAGAGGGTGTGGCCATTTATAAGTGACGTGAGTGACACACATAGAATTTTTGAAATGGAAAATGTGTCCCCATGTTTTTTACATGACACAAGGATAAAAATGGAACATTTTTGAACAATAGTGGTGGTAAAGTGAAAATATTTACATAAAATGGTTGTTGGAAAAGATTCTAGGTTATTTTACCTGTTATATTTTTAGTTTAAGTCCCTATTAAACCCATTTTCACCTTAACCATAGTAATTTTTTTTTTGTTTTTAAAATTCATTATGGTCCAAAATTATGTTTTCCTTATTATAAAATTTAAATTATTCTTATTCAATTTTTTTATCTATTTTACCAAAATTACATTCTTATAAATGGAGATATTTAATATACAAATAGTTTTGCAGACAAGAAGAAATAGTGTTTTTAAAAAGAGAAAGGTTTTCAATGATTAAAATTTTCATATATCAAAATTCAATATAATATTGATTCCAATGAATTAAATTGGATTAATATATATATAATTTAAATAATTCTATTTTTTAAATAAAATTAAAATAAAATTAATCTTGTAAATTCTTTGAATGAAAATACCATTTTCTAATAGAAACTAGCATTTTCACTATTAACTAAAAAGTTTATCTTTTAAGAAAATTATCAGAAAATAATTCCAAGATATTATTTATATTATGATTTGAAAAATAAATTTTATTTTTTCATATAAATTTTCTAAAATTGGAAGTAATTAATTTTAGAAATAAGTGCACAAAATGTAATAAAAGTGTTTAAAAAAAATACAGTTTTAAACCAAAAATTGGATTTAATTTATCTCATTCCATGAAAACACATTATACAAATGATAAATACTATAATGAATATATAATTTATAAATTTTGTTAATATCATTCACTAATATTTATTTAATTAATTTTATGATATAAAACATATTTTTTCACTTAAAAATAGTTTTTTAGAAAAATATTTACTTTAATTTAAAATAGTTCTTATTTTCATTTCTAATTACTAAGTAAAAAAACAATTCAATTTATATATATTTTTAAAACATATATTTAAATAATTTATTTGATACTATTCATACCCTCCATCCCAACAGCCATGCGATAAATATCATATTAAATAATAATATTTTTATAGTATGTCACGTTTCATTAAAACTCAATGTTGTGTGTAACACAAGATATCGAAGAAATTAAATTTATTTTGAAAAAAAGTTCATAAAATTTGAGGGAGTTAAAATATATAAATCCTCCATCTATAACATCAAAGTAGAATTCAATTTCCTCTCAAATTGGAAACTTCTCCCATTAACCACCCTCAAATCTGAGTGCATGGATATGAAATCCTTGATCAACCTCCAAGAATATATAAAATCTGAAACAACAAAATTTTGTGAATTATTTCTCAAGGCATCAACCATGTCTTTCCCCTTTCTTGAGGTGTCATATATCTCACATTTATAATCCAATAGAAACTCCATCCACCAATGTTGTCACATTTTTAGGTCAAGTTGAGAAAAGATATTCTTTAAGCTCTTGTTATACGTGAAGACCACAAAGTGACCCATGATGAGGTAATGAATCTAAAAATTCGATAAAATACCTCAATAAATGATGGTTCGATTAACATATCCTCATGAGATACTAAATTCCCAAGGAAACACAGCTATCATGTCTATAACTTAACATCAACAAATTTCCATAGAGCCTATGGCATCAAAGAACATACAAGACAAATCTAAGATGACTTAAATTCCCCTTCTACGAATTTGGGTATATCAAGATGTAATCGAAGAATACAATAGGGAAATGGTCCAAAAACTCATATAAAATAGATTTCATGAGACCCACAAACACAACCGGTGTGTTTGTGATACCAACTGACATGACCATGAACTTAAAGTGCCCATACATGTGTCTGAAGGTAGTATTTTTGATATAACCTACCTTCACCCCCAACTGGGGATATTTAGATCAGAAATTGATCTTAAGAAACCAAATAGATATCCTCTATAGGTCTAAAAGATCAACAATTCTTTGAAGAGGGTAATTATTTTTGATCATCACCTGATTCAACGTTCAATATTTTATACACATCCTCAGAATACCATATGCCTTCTTGGAGAATTATATTAGAGTACACCATAGTAACATATTGGGTCAGATGTAACCCCTATGCACTATATCATCAACCGAAATACTTATTTCCCCAAAATCAATAGGTTCCATTCGATAAGGATCCATTAAAATCATAGAATTTAAAGGATGTAAGTCTATCATGAAGTCAACATCATGCTGAGCGGGTATCATTGGAAATTCATAAGGAATAACATCTACAAAATCTCGAAAAACACTTAGAGCCACAAAAATCTTAACATCCACTCATTCCATATAAAACTCATCCATAAAATAAATAAGGGTCTCTAAACATCTACTTCCCAATTGAAAACCCCTCTCACCAATGAAAATTACAAATTGACCATCCACATCTGAGAACAAAAATCTACTATGGAAGTAGTTGATAATAGTAAATCAATAATATTACTAATTTATACTAATAAAGACATCATATGAATGTATATAAATAAATTAAAGAGTCCCACACAAATTATGAGTTTTAATTATCTATATACACCCCCTACGCACATCAAACAAGTAGGTTTGGCCTCTTATTAGTGAAGTCCACACCAAAGGCACAAGAAGCCTCTCTATTTAAAGACCTTGAGAAAGGACTGGAGAAGGTTTAAGAAATGAGTGTGAGGATACTGAATAAAAAAAAGGCATTAACAAGGGTATATAGAAAGGTGATAGTACCTTTAACCACTTTTATCCCTAATGGAGCTACCGCCTCTGTCATTTGAATCTAACCAAACCCATCTCTTACACATATTTTTAATGGAAACCTCTATATCCATACTCAAGTTGAGGTCCCAATAGATGAAGAACATATTGGGGTAGACCCCTACCTAACCCATATCATCTAAATAGAGTATAATCCTACTACCCTTGATACTAAAATGGATACATTTGAAGCTACTATTGAGGCTGATTTTAAACCATATGAACTCATCAATATTGTTATCTAAGAACCATTTGGTACTAATTATGATGATGAACATGGATCCAAAAAGGAAAGCACACTAGCCTAAGGCCCCCAGAAAAATAACCAAATCCATTATTCCAAGAATGTTAGAAAGGAATCTATTGAGGTTGACTCCCTTCTGGTTGAATCATTGAAGCACCTTGAACCCGAGAACCTTTATTGAAAACTCTACCCCTTGAGGAACACTAATGGTTCCCCTATCGCGGTAAAACTCCTCATGGATGAATAATCATGATCAATTATTCATTCTTTTGAACCTCCAAGTATATTGGAAATTTAAAAAGAGTAACTGCATACTAGATTGAAGGATGGAATGCCTCATCAAAATTCCTTAAACAAGACTCCTCATCACAAAAAAGGTCAAGGGGGAAATAAAAAAAGGTTCTTAAATTTGATTCCCAGCTTCCACACTGACATAATTTTCTATTTGAGAGAGATAAATGCCTACCTCTTGACGTCCTTTATGGTCAATGAAAGGAAATATTCTCTAAACTCATAATAGTGGACCCATAAAACATATGCCTCATTATGCTCAACAAGATACAATTCCCAATAGTGGAGTGTATCTCCCAAAATTAGACTAACATACAAAGGGACCCAATACTCTACCTATGCCCATATAAAACTAAATTCGATATCAATATCCTCTAACCAAGTCTATATATCTGGTTCATAGATAATTCCCTCATGTTTTCCAATAAATTTCTGTTGAAAGGCATACAATTATCTCTTCCACTAATCATCCCCCTTAACTAGATCACACCTCCAGTGATTAACTAGATTTTCTTGTTGATCCTCCACTTCCTGAACTACATGTGGATGATGACAAAGATACATAACTAAAAATGGAAATAATGATTTCCTAAGTCCAATATTATGAAATTTTATATATATATATTTAATCAACCATAATCCTCCCAAATCTACAAAATTCAAATAAGAAGACAAGAAATAATGGTGCATATAACTCTCCTAGGTCACTAACCTAAATGTAGTGCAACCTCATATGGTGTTTTTGTAGTCTCTAGGTCCTTTCATTGAATCAAAGTCTCCCTAAAATCTATGGTCCTATCTAGTCTTCCCTGACCTATGTCATTCACTAAGATAAAACGACATCATTTCCCTACCAAATCATGGAATCCCCACCGTGCCTAACTTTGAACATTATCCTATTCAACAAGTAAAACATTTAATACCACTCTGTCATGACCCCTAACTCTTGAGGTAACCATCCAAGGTAGGAAATGATGGAATAGAGATAATGACCTTGAGTCCACCATCAGTTGGCCTAAAGTTGGTGACAAGCAACGATGGTATAAAAATTTCATGTATGGGAGGGATCACCCTCTATAATATATATATGGGATTAGGATATAGGATATAAGTGATCAATCAAATCTATGATATAACATAAAAAAGGAAATAGAAACCATCTGATAATGCATAAATATTGTAAAAAAATACAAGAGTCTCCAAATAAATACCCAAAAGATAAAAATTAAAAGGTAGTGACAAAACAAAAACTCTAAAGTCTGAGTTAGTAATGTCTAGAATGGTCCACGTAGTCCTCCTAGAAACCTAAAAATAGTTTGTATATAAATGGGCTGAGAATAAAAGTATACTCAGTAGGATCATACCCAAGGTCTCTTATGCACATGTGAAAAGAGTATACCAATGCACCTTTGAGAAAATAGTAGGACCAATAACACCTGAACAAGTCAACCAACCAATCCCATTCCCACAATTGAATGCACTCCAAATAACTCATCATAGTATAGGAACATAATAATAATTATATTGATAAAAGGGTACCCCGGTCTACTTCCCCATTGATTTTCACTCTCACACTCTAATTCTATATTTCTTGGTGCTCAAATCTCTTCCATATAGAAACTTTCCAAAAGAAACTAGGACCATCACATCAAAACACATCACATCTCACCAGAAGACACATGGGCCATCACATCACATCACATTATATCCATATCTAGAATATTAGTGTATCATGAAAATGAATGACATCCACCTCATGCCCTTATCCTACTATACACAACCCTCAACACAATCTATCTCATCAAGCATCACTATGGTGAACTTTTGACCTATGTCCAACAAAACCTATGTATGTACATATCCTCTTGAAGAGAGAGCATAGAATAATGGGTATCCATCTATCCATTCTCACTAACAGCATATGAGAAAAAACACTCCCAAAAAACATGGTTGTCATCAAAAAGTGCTAAACATGGATTGGATGCATATAAAAATCAAAATGAAAATGAAAATATATAAATAATAAATATACACAATCCAAACATTTGGGTTCAAAATAAGTAGTAAAAATAACAATAAAATTTCGACCGAGCATCACAGCCTCTTCTAGTTTCGTTTCCCCCACTAAATTTATAACACCTCATAAGAAAGTTGGACCATGACCACATTCCTTTCGTTTCAAGATATGTTAATTTCTAGATTTTCCATTACCTAACAATTAATTATTTCTAACCATTTATTTAACATTTAATCATTAACCACTTATTACCATGCATTTTATTTTATTTAAATAATTCATTGACTATTTTATCCCATGATATTTTAATTCATAATTTTAAATTTAATCCCATTACTACATGGGAATCTAGCATAACACAACATGTCACAACATGCCATCCTCCTCATGCTAAAAAGACCCACATTTCACAATTTCACATCACTACCACTTCTCATCACGACCACCACATCAAAACCACATCCCGTCAAATATTTACACAAGAAAAACCAACATCAAAACACTGTTCACATCATTTATATGTCATTTTCCAGATTTACTAAGGGGATTTTCATAAATTTCTTTTCTTTATTTCAAGGGAATTATCACACAAGCCATATTTTTGATGTGAAACTAATTAACTGAATTTGCAATATTAGACAATTTAATTTAAAGTGATATTATAAAATCTCACAAGAAGGTTCCACAAACACATTTTCCATAGTGAAAAAATACCCCAATGACCATGAGTTTCAGCAAGGCATTAAGCCCATAAAATATAAATAACAAATAATATCAAATAAGTAAACCATACATTTTATTCACATCGCTATATGATTTTAATCAAACCAATTCATAATCTTGATTTGGTTGGTTCATACTATCTTCCCAACTTATAGAAAGATCATAACCCATCACACATGATACAAATAGATGAGGAATGAATGATCCCCTAACTTAAACAAAGCTTCCTGAATCACTACACATGGTTATAATGAGTGGGAGACCCCCACCAAGGACCTAAATTAAATTGAACACATTGATCACCCTAAACACAACATCCAAAAAAATTTATTACCAAAAAATCATCAAAACAATATATTCCCCTTGTAGAAACCTATTTTGGACAAAAAAAAGTTAGAAATAGGGAGAAGAAAAGTGGGGGGGGGGGAGAGACTAACCTAAAACTACTAAATATTGATCTCCCAAAGATGGGGTTTAAATAAAAAAATGAGGGGTTTAAATTCTTCCTTGTGAGGCACTTGGTTAACCCATGAACTGAGTGGAATGTTTAAAGAATGATTGGGTTCGAGAGGCTTTTGGGTTTTACAACCAATCAGAATTTGAAAGCTCACTTCTCTCTCAACTGAAGTTTACTCACTACTTCTTTAGATGAATAGTCTATTGTTATGAAACTCCTTAGTATTATTTTACACATGTGTGTTCAATGATGTATTGTGTTTATATAGTAGATGAAATACACTTCACTATTTGGATTTTTTTATTACATATAGTCCTTTCAAAAACTATTTTTTCCCTTTGCGATAACCTCATTCATGAACCACCTACTCCAGGAAATACCTTTTTTGCAAACCACCTTTCACCATATAGTGCGAGTGATTTTCATAAGGCTATTTTATGAAAAAATGAATTCAGTTTATGGTTGGATAATTCTTTTTGACCCAATTTCTTTTACAAGCTACAATACCTCGAAAATCTCATTCATGTACAGTCTTTACGAACTATTCCACAAGCAAAATCCTTCATAGAATTTCCCCCTCTGGAATCACTTAGGACATATCTAAATTCATCTAGGGTTTATCATCTCCAATTAAATTATATCTATATAATAACTTGATTAGGGTTATTTATATAGGCAAAGAAATCTTGGAAAAATATCAAATCACATTTTCTATAAACTCTGTTGTGGATTAGTCTTCCCTAATCACTATAATCGTTATGTGGTTCAAAAATTGCATTATTCTTTTCCGATGAGATTTGAAGTACCAACTTCAAAAAAAATGACACAAATAATTTATGGAAACTATTAACTCTCTATTATTGACCGATAAAAATGATCCTCCCATGGATTGAACTTTCTTTGCAGTTCCCATAGCACATAACCCTTTGTATTGGCCTGAATTCACCTTATTCAACCATAAATGATGAAAAGATAGGATAAGGAACCATATAATAGTTGGAAGGACCATGTCATATAACTCTTTCTCCATGAATAGGATACACCATACAACTTCTCCATGGTATAACAACATTAAAAACAAAGAAAACCCTAGACTCACTCCTCTCAGAATCCATGCAACAACAAAAACCTCCATACCTCAACCAATTATTTAGGTAAATTATCTCCAGAACATAAAATATATCTATGCTATAACCTTTCCAAAATTGGTAGTAGCACTTAACTCCTACCCTAAGCCCCCATGGTACAGTTGGATGCTCTACCCCATAACTGCTCTCCTCTATGATATAACTAAGGCGCCACACCACATAACTCCTTTGATCTCAAATATCATCTACATATCCTATTTTTACCATCAAAGTACATTGGGAACCCCACTATGAATCTATATATCTATAATTACAACAAATTAATAGGTCATAATATCCAGGCCGTTACACAATCTATTTATATATGTTAGATAGTTTTTACATATTTTTAACATCTGGTATAGTATTAACAAATTTAATAAAATTGATATTGTTATCTATTACTTTTTAAAATTACACCAAAATTAGATCACATAAGGAAGAATAGTAGATATTCCAATATATTTTATAAATCTATAATTTCATTTCATTTCAGTTTTGGTTGTGAACCAGAATATAAAATCAATGGTAGTCATGCTTATGCGATTCTTAATAAATGAATGGCGTTTTATTAATTAATCTGTTGAAATTTAAGATAACCATATAAAAACTAAAAAAATTATTTAAATATTTATTTCCTATTATTTTAGAAAATAATTTTTCAGGGTCATCTATGATATAAATTTATAGTATTGGTCCAGTATGTGTTTAAACTGACCCAAACATGAACCTATTATGATTAATGGATAATTATGAGGTCTTCTAGTTGTAATTTCATTATACTAAAAGAATAATGTTATTTTTAGAATTTATTAGTGTGAAATATTAAAATTTTAAGAACATATAAAAAAATTAATGGATATGAAAACATTATATATTATGAATAAAAATATTTTCCACTTCGTATTCTTGTTTAAGTCAGTTCATGTTACAACGATCACTTATTTGTAATATTAGTTATAGAATTTCTAATTTATATCTGTTGAATATAAATCATGAAATAAATAACATATAAATTCCCTAAACCGATTTTTATATCCATCCTTTAAATTTGGTGATGGAAAACAAAACTTGACATTCATGGTGGCAATAGTCCTCACTCCCGCATGAGAAACATTCTAATTTTTTTGATTGAATGGGAGGGGAATATATAATTGTTATACCATTAATATAATTATATTATTTTATATTATTTTTATAGATTTAACTATATACATATGGTTAGAATGGGTTTAGAGGAGGGTGGATGAGAAAGATAATGAACAAAAGTAAAAGGGTAAGTAATACTTACATTGAGAATTTAGATCTTCTCTTAATGTATCCTTTGGAAATAAAGGTGTTGGGGATCCATATTGAGGATAGGGGATTCCAAAAATGTATAGGGGGTCTAGAATAAGTAAATTGTGCATATTTTCATAGTAATTTATAACTATAGGATTGGATTTTAGTGAGATGATGTGAGATCCTTTCATCGGTGAAAAATGGGGAAAAATATTTGGTAAAGAATATAAGGTAAGGGATAAGAATGGAATTTCAGGATAATTAGGTGAGTTTGGTGGAGAGATGGAAGGCGATACATGTGGTCATGAAATTAATACCTAATAAAGAATTTAATAATGTGTACATAGCCTTTTAATTGTCAAAAATTCTAGATGCCTCATTTACCCATTTTACCCTTATTAATATTGATTAAAACTTTACCATGGTAATAATTTTATTAATGAAAAATATAATATGAATCTTGTTACCAAATTAGATGGAATAAATTTTAATTTGGGATCTATTTAGACTAATAAAATTTATAAATATTATGAAATAAACTTTTAAATTAAAACATAAGATATATGATAAACTGTTTTTATAGAAAAATATATTTTTATATATTATGTGTTTTTATCCTTATTTCCTTTTAATTATTAATTTTGTGAGTGTTTATATTATTTTATGTCTTTAAACATTATATTAGAGTCATATTTTTAGTATATTTATCTAATTTATTTAGATAAAAATTAAATAACACTTATAAAAATAAATCTTTGAATGTAACCATTTTACTTTTACCGTGGTACTTAATATTTATCCTATGAAATTTATTTTCTATGAATAAAAATAATTTTGGAATATTTACATGATTTGGATGTGATAATTATAAATTTAAATTTAAATTTATCAAATAAAATCAATACGCATAGTTAAAATTAATTTTAACAATTGCATGCATTAAACTTATTTTTTGGAAAAATCTAAAAAATTCATCTAAAGAATATATTATTTTGATCCATAAAAAATGATTTTTATTTTATCAGAATAAATTTATAAAATTTAACACTTCAATATTCAAATAAAATTATGAAATATGTGAGAGAAAGTTTATATTGGATTTTTATTCAAATTTTTTTAATTATTATTTATTCTTATTTCCTATCAATTAATATTAAATTAATTAGTGGTCTATTATTTATATTGTAAATAAAATTATAATAATCTAATCATAATATACTTAGTTTCTTGAAATAAAACAATAATTTTTGGAGAGTATATTATTAATTTGAAAAATGTTTTTCATTGTTGTTTTTTCCATAAAAATTGAATTTCATTTTTATTTCTATAAATATATCATAAACGTTTGTTGTTCAATTAATTCCTACAAATTAAATCTATAGGTTTTAATAGTGATAGTTAATATTTGTTTTTTAATTATATATATACTAGTTTTTTTATGTTTAGTGTTGTCTATAGAGAAATATATCTAACACAATGACTTATATAAAAGATATTATTTATTAAGATCTCAGGGGGTTACATTCCCCCAAAATGTGTCTGTTTCTTTATATGGAATGGGTAAATAATATTCATACAGATTGAATATTATGGAATGTAGGTATGGAGATTTTATTTATCATCAATTTCTATTATAACTTCTATGAAGACTGCTATCATTTTCTTCCACCCTTATGCTTAGAAGAAATGAAAATATATAGAAGATATTTTCAATTATATGCTACAGGTTAACGATAATATGAATGAATTCTTGTATGATGTGTTTATTTTAGATAATAGTGACTAGCTAAGGTAACATATATATTATGTAGTGGCATAAGGAGTTGATCATGTCTATAATGATAGAAAAATTTTGAGATTTGAAGGCAAAAAATATTCCACTAAAATTTATCTTTATAATTATCATTAATGACATACAAATTATGTCCACAATTAAAATTTGGTGCATGAGTAAGACCAAGGTAGAAATTATTAGAACCAAAACACTAGGAGTTGTTTTTTTCCCATAAAATTGTGGCAACCCATATATATTTGATGGAATCCACCTTTTTCTTTTATGTATCAAAGTTAATATGAATGGTGACCCTCAGAGGCCTATTTCTTTAATGATGTGGGGAAATTATTTAAACCATACAATCATTTATTATAGGATTTTTTAATAAATTAATTGGATATTTTATGTCCTTTTAAATATATATTTAGGTGGTAATTCTTGTGGTGAATTAGTCGAAACATTATTTCTGGGACAAGTTATGGACTATGTGGATAGTCAACCTTCTCATAAGTAAATAATCTCATGTCCCTTAGGAACCCCATAGGGAATGGATTTTTTTATTGGAATACCTTGAAGGTATTTAGTTTGTGCTCTCACACATCTATAAGGAATCCAATATGGTGGGACTTACACATTTAAAGAAAGCGGTGGAAGATCAGACTTCTCTATAGTCCTTTTATTTTTTTTGATTCATTTTCAAATTTTCATTTAGTTGATGTTCAAAGTGATGTTTACATAAACTTATAACTACCATTGTTCCTTAATTTTTTTCTTTATTTATAAATTTTATTGTAATAATCCTTGACAATTCACTAAATGGAACTTCTTAGATTTATATATAATATAATTGTAAATAATATTATATTTATTTTTTTAAAAAATTCTATTAAATATGTATAATAAATATAGTTATATATATAATTAATTTTTTAATTTATTAATTCTATAATATTTCTTTATATTAATAATTTTTTCAGTTTGATTTAACATTTTTGGATTTTAAACGAAAATAAATAAAAAAAGAATATATTTTAATGGAGAAAAAATAGGGGATTTGATTTAAATTGATTAAATTGATTCAATTAATATAATTTTTTGGTCTAATTATCCAAAAAATTACACAATAAGAAGACCCTAATTGATAAATATTTTTTTATGATAATCCTATAAAATTATTAGTTTAAAAAATCTTATATCATGGTCTATTATTATATAAATTAACTCAATTAACATGATTTATACTCATATATTATAGCAATCTATAATTTTATTTCTAAAAATTTATAACATAACTAACTAAAGTGTTTTAATATTGGTCATCACATTAAATTTTCTAAAACATAAATGTATAATAAAAGATAATTTATTTGAAAAACAAATCAGTATAGAAACGTTATCACAATCGAACTGATCATTAAAAAGGATTAATTAGTGGTTCATTGGTGCATTTTCTCAATCGATGATTTAATAGTCAAAATAGTCTAACTTGTTTTAAGTATTTTGTTTCCTTTATTCCATTTTTGTTTTTTTCATATAAACGCAATTTTTGGACCGAGTTTCATCTCATTGTTCAATATTATGTTATGGTATCTCATGGCTGAAATATTCTGTTCTGTTGATCTTAATATTACATCATATACTTTCTCCATGTAATTTAGAAAATCTATGTCATATTGTGTATGATTGATGAGAAAATTTAATGATAAATTTTTCATTGAGAGCGAGAAGGAGGTAATAATAGGGGGAAATGATTTTTTTTCTAATGGTTTGGAAGGGAAATTTATTATAAGTGAGGCATACTTCATGGATCTAATAATGGTTTTCTCCTCATGTGATTTATTATGTCTGAAGTAATATAATCATTCTTTGTATTTTATTTCCGTAATTGTCTCATGTTTTTTTAATTTCCATCTTATCTTGAGTAAATATGTAAAACCATTCCCAAAGTGATTATTAAACATATGATTTATTAAGAATCAAAAATTAAAGTTTCCTTGTAATTATATACAACTTTTTTATGAATAATTTTTGGGATTATTTCTATAATTTATATTTATTTTTAAACAAAATAAAAAAATATTGATTATTATTTATTTTGTGATCCATAATTTTATTTAATTTAACTATTTTTGTAAGAATTAAATTCATTTTCATTTTATATAAATTTTTTAAATAGTTTAAAATAATTTTTTTCTATGTGTTTAATTTATTTATTTTAAGTTAATAAAATTTTGGGAATAACTAGATAATACTAGAATAATTTCCATACTTTAAGAAATTATGATGGATTTTAGTGTCATCCTCATCCTTGTAAAATTAATTGTTTTAAAATGAAGTATATTTTAATGGTAAAGTTGATCATGAAGCATCAAATTTCACCACACATATAAAATTATAGAATTTAAATTTATATTTTCATAAAATATCACCTTAAATTAGTAATGTGTAAATTTTAAATGAATTTATTTTATTTTCTTAATGATAATATGAAATTATACAATATAAATTTTTTTCACTTGATTAGTTTCCATTTTAAAATATAGATGTATCAAAAAGTATTAATACATATATAATGAATACCATAAATAAATAGAAGAATAAAATTAAATAGAAAATAATTATTTTATTTCATGATTATAGAGTTTTATATAAAAATTATAAATAAACTCCATAAAAAATAAATTATTAAAAAGAGATAATAAATATAAAAAAATAATAGAACTAGAATTTGAATTTGAGCACGTCACGGTCTCTTAGAATTTTCACTACCTTGAATAACATTTGGAAAATAAAAAAAACATTAGTAATACGATCAACATTTTATAATTTTTTGTATTTAAAATTTAGATAAAATGGAGTTAATGAAGCATTATGTGAATAAGATTTATTTGTACGATTTGAAAAAATATATGACCATCAGAACTATGATAGTTATAATTGAAACCTAAGAATTAGAAGAGAAACCTGACTGTTGGAATAGTAAAAATGATAGTTCAAGTAAGTAATGAATTTAACTTCTAAATAATATTTACCATTAATTAATTATGTAAATATAAGTATTACAATACCATGAAATAATAACTAAATCAATGTAATATAATGTTTGTAAAAGTAAATCTGTTTTTGTAAATCATGTTTTAATGTACTATATAAACCAATAATTTTTATTCTAGAATTAGATATTATAATTAACAATTTTAAAAACTTATTTTGGGGAAATTGATCTAATTTTTTTAATCACCACATTAAAATTTGAAAAGGGTGATGTTTTGGTATTTTTCTTGAATAGTAAAATACATTGGTAAAGATTAAAATACCTTAAAAATATTGTATAAGTACCACATTATATAATAATTTTTTGGGTATTTCAAGATGTTAGATGAATATTTAAAAGTAATGTTTACTATTTAACCACCAAACCATTAATATTAAATCCAAAAAAATACCACTATTTATAGAAATAAAAATTTATTTGAATGTCTTATTTTAAAACACTCATCCCCTTCATATATAAATACCTTCAACCCTCACCAATTTATATTCACTTCCAAAATTATTTACTTTCGTATAGATATATGAAAATAACTTCCCAAAAACCAATTTACTTTATAAAGGTTTTATTCATCAAAAAATATCATTTCTTAATCCTTCGTAGGATATCAATGGAGAACTTCCAAATGAAGAGGTAAACAATCAAAACTGAACACTTTTGAGTTTTATTCTTCTTATACCACCATCAAATATCTTCTATACTTTATTATATAAAGAAATAATTATAAAAGGTAATGTAAAATTTATTATATTAATAGAATATCAATTATCCTACAACCAATCATTTATTTGTTAAATGAAAACATCACCTATATTATTGTCAAATAAAATCTTCCATGGAAGATGTATTTAAATTTCAACTAATGCCCCCATAGCTAGTTTCAATATTATATTCATTTATTATCATGGTATAAATATCTAAACTAGATCATGATTTATATTATATAATATAAATTTCACTACTATAAATTGAACATAATACTTGTTTATTTAAAACGAACATCCATTCATGGTTGATATAACCTCTGATAAGATATATTTTTTAAAATAATACCACCATCATGGATGGTTATAATAAATCATTATAAGGTTAAATATAAACATAACAATGATATCATGTTATTTTCTATATTATGTAAATGTTAAATAGTGATAAAATTATGTAAACAAATTAAATACATCATGGTTGGTAAAACCACTAAACATAACATACCATTATATGATTACATTTATACTCAATATGTCATACTCTTGTTTTAATTTTTTTTATATTTTTAACCATTTAAACTTATCAAAAATATTAACTCCATAAAAATTCCATTTCGGAGATTTTAAAATCATTTAATAAAGACCACTTGTCATTACTATTATATTAGAGAAATATTGGAACTATAGATTGAGAAACATCCAAACAACTAATGAAAAAAATGAATCTTATAAAAGAATAGTTCATGATAGTTATATAATTTAAATAAATAATAATCATTAAAGAAATATTAAAAAGGTTCTAAATTAATTAAATAATTAACATAATTTTATTATTTAGTAATTTAAAGGATATGTGAAGCGATCCAGGACTCCAGGTGAGGGAATTATTTTCTCACTGTCATTTTATTAAATATTTTTTTACTATTTTATATCAGGATTGAATATTCAATTAAAAATGTAATTATAATATTTTATATTCCTTTAGTTACTATATAATTACCTTTCCTTTTTAGATCATTTGTTTTTGGATTCATTCTTACACCATTTGTTATAAAATTCAAAAGAATAATTTTTTTCAAATTATCCTTCTTTAAGGTTATACTTATTATTTCTACGAATGATTCTTTTAAATTTTCTCTTCCAAAATTATTAATTTATTTTAAATGTTTTTATTTATTCTTTGGATATTAATGTCTTCCTATTTCTATTGAAAATAATTTCTTTTAAGATAAACGTTTTCAAAGTATATAAGGTAAAACCTTCTAGATATTATTATTTTTCATTTATCCCTCCTATATAAATTATGTTCTTAATTTACAATTAACTAAGATTTATTTTTATACATCTAATAATATGTTTCATTTATTGTTTTTGGGAAACATTATGCCTTTAGTTCTTTTAAAATATGTTTTAACCATCTCTAACAATTTTGGTATGGTGTTTCTCTTCCAAATAAT
Source organism: Viscum album (assembly GCA_963277665.1). Classification (NCBI taxonomy): domain Eukaryota; kingdom Viridiplantae; phylum Streptophyta; class Magnoliopsida; order Santalales; family Viscaceae; genus Viscum; species Viscum album. The sequence goes on along the minus strand of OY728141.1, from coordinate 469,502,870 downwards.
TATTTATATTGTTACTCTATGATATATTATATATTATATATTATATACATTTTATAAAGTGTTTTACTGGTATTAAATACTATAATTCATTTATTTTTGAGGAAATTGATGTCCTTATTCTGATATTATGTTATCATAGTTTATATCATACCCAGTTCGTAAGGGTTTCAAATTCTCTTCCATTTTTATTGTAATAATTTTGTCATAATATTTTCAAACCTCATCCTCATATATTACCATATTTACAATTCCATGGTATTATCATACATTTGTGTTATCATCAACGAGATATTAACCAAGCCCTCTCATTATACCATTTTCATCTGTTATTATTATTCCCATGTGAGGGTTTCTCTTCCAAATACATTTTTTCATGCATTGATTATTTATTGTTGATATTATGTTTTATGATTTATCACTAAAGTATTAAAAAATACCTTACTAGTTTTCTTATATTTTGAGGTACTATTTTCTAATTATATCTCCTTTTTATTTAAAGAGTCTCTCAAACCCCTTTCATTTCATTATTTTATACATCACTCTATCTTATGTAATTTACATATCTTTTTATTCCTTGCCCAAGTTCTTTACCTCATGGATATATTTTTTTAAAATTTTGATTCCTTTAATAGTTTATATATAATTTAATTGATTGTATACGCTTTACTCTATAAAATGTGAACACCCTATATTTCTTAACCTAGATTCAATAGTTTTTACCTCGAAATTTATTTCATTTATTTGGTTTGGAAAATATTGACAATCCATATACCCAATATTTCAATAGAGATATTATGTATCCTAGTTTACATAAAATATCCCTTAATAAATAATATTAATTTTAATATTTATCTATTTATTAATTTCATATGATGAATGTATTGGAATATTTAAGTAATCTGTGGTAACTAGAATTATATAGCCAATCAATTCATTGATAGGTCTCATGAGGCAAACTATCTTCGATATTTGGTGGTTGTATGCTAATTTATGTACGATAACTTGGTTAAGGAATTAAAGTAATGATTATGATATACAGAATTATATATTTATCACCATAATATTCTATATATTTTTCCTTGTGATTACTAATTTCCATAGTCATGGAATCCATTAATATAATATGTTCAAGTTAAAAGTTTAATGAAATTATAATATTATTTATTCCTATACCATCTTGTATGTCTTATTGATCTTAAGATAGCTTCCATTGTACACTATCCCTCACTGAGTGTTAAAGCTCGACCCCTTATATTTTCTCCATTTATCTTAAAAACCATGAATATTGGAATATAACATTTATGCATAAACAATTGAGGGATAAAAAATATTCAATATTTTTTTGATGTATTCTATATTCTAATGTAAAGTAATGATAATTTATATATCTTATCCTCTAAAACTACTAAAATATTTATTGAATAATTTGTTAATATAATTAATGGTTTCTGACCCTGATTTTTTTGGTTCAGGATATTATAGTAAGTATCAGAGTATGTTTAGTATCATTTGCAATAACTATATTTTGAGAATCAATGTTTAATAAAAAACTAATGATAAACCATTTGTGAATTGTAGAATTTTTTCTAAAACGGATATAACATTTGATATTCAGTTTCAATAAACACATAGGATTTGTATATTATGACCCATAATTTAAAGTGTTATTCATGAACTAATTAGAATATATCATTATTTATAAATATAAACTATTATAATTAAATAAGACCATTTCAACACATATAATAATTTTAGGGATTATCCACTAATGTATTTGGGTTGGATTTTTCAATTAAAAATATAAATTCTCAATCCTATTACAAGAAAAATATAGTGGATATAGCTACTTTATTGCATCAATGTTATATCACTTTAAACCTAAATGTAATACGATTGGTTGACTTTTATGGAATAAGATTTAAAGTATAATGCAATATTTTTCTTACAAGAAAAGAGTTTAGGATATGTGAGGTAGGAATAAAATCTTCTATTTTTAGCGTGTTAAACATAAAATAAGCTAGGTTAAAATGGAGTTATATTTTAACTAAAATTTTCATAGGTTATTCCATTTTAGGATTATTGTTTTGTGTTCCTAAGATTGGATACTATTTTTTAAGGGATACATTTGTTTTACTCACACTAACCAATTCATATTTAGTAAACTATCAGAAACTAGATTATGAAAATAAATAATAAGAGGTATTTATCTTGAATTCATTAATATTACTAAGTAAGAATCCCAAAAGGAAAAATAGATATTAAGAGACTAATGAATAAATCAACATATTCATATTTTATGTGAAATGATGAATTATCTGGTTTAACCTCATATATGGTGTCATGTTTATTTTAATAATACCCTGAATGGTTATTCACTTTTTAGAGTACATTAAAATTACTAGGGAACAATTTATTTATGTGAGGAGAATGTAATATCACTAAATATAAATTTATATTTTTATATATTTTATGCCTAAATTATATATGTGTAAATTTTATATATAATTATTTCATTTCATTTTTGATTAAATGTAAAAAATATTTAAAAATATTTTTCACAAAATTATTTTCCATTATTAAATACATATGTTTTTATAAATAGAAATTCATTTATATTAGAATACCATATATAAAGAAGAAAATAAATGAAAAATAATTATTATTTTATTTTTTTCATCAAAGAATATTATACAAAGAGTAATAATACACTCAATAAAATTGAAATTATTACATTGTAATAACAAACCCAAAAAAATAACAAATCTAGAATTTAAAATTTGGGCACATCATGGTCTCCATGAATTATCACATTTGCAAATAGCATAGTGAAATGGAAAAAAAATAAAAAATGTGTTCGAAACTTTTTAATTCACGTATATATAACCTTTATAATTGGGTGAATGAATAATGATGTAGATAAGATGTATTTATAAGTTTTGAAAAATTATATGATCATTGGAATTATGACTGTTGTAATAGTAACATGACAGTTAAAATTATAACTTAGAAAAAATGAAAATTATGGTAAATGATGAATTAAAATTATAAACAACATTTAATATAAATTTAAAATATAAATTCAAGTTTCAAAATAGCTTAAAATAATTACACAATCATGGTAACAAAATGTAATTAAAAAAAACAATTATACTAAATCATGTTTTATATTATTCTCTAAAATATTAATTTTTATACTAGAATTAAATATTAAAATAAACATATTTAATTTTTTTTGAAAGGAATAAAATTTTTATAATCAACACATCAATATTTAGTATTGGTGAATTTTTGTAATTCTTCATGAATAGTAATATTTATATTTAAATTGTAAAATATTGTATAAATATCAAATAGGTGGACTATGTTATAGTTGTTTAAAGCAATGATTTTTTTATGATTATTGAAGTTAGATGAATAATTTAATTTTCCATTTGGTTTTTAATAACAATAACTATACAATTGAATCATAAGTTTGATTAATATTTGGATAAATAATATTTTATTCTAAAACTCTACTCCCCTTCACCTATAAGTACACCCCTCTTACACCCATTTATCATCACATAAAATAACATTAATTGATAATACTATGCTGAAATAAATTTCTGAATACCTGTTGGGTTTTATAGTATCTAAAAAATATCATTAAATATAATAGAATAAATATAGAAACCCAGTAACCAAGATCGATCATGAAAGAAACTAAAATCATTCTATTGAAAAATGAAGAGGTGTGTACCTTTCATCGAAGATGATCACTAAATTTTTATTCTCCTAGAGTTATTTATAAATATCATATGAGAGGTATCCAAAATATGTGCCTCCATTGGAGGTATCCATGGACTATGTAGAATCACATGATGCTCGAGTGAGACCCTCTCATAATCCCCATTATGCTAGTGCCTCTTTAAGGACAATAATAAAGAATAATAGAGATACATGTTTAATGACGGTTCATCCAATAATGAATGAGCAATTAATTACCTTTTTATAAAAGTTTCCTCATTTTTATACCCTTGAAGAATATTATAAGAACTCCATTAATTTACTCATGCATTAAAAAATGCATGATTAATACATCAAAAAGTTATGAATTCATCAAATGAATGAAAATACCATTAGTTTAATCTTATGAATGAGCTACCAATTGATATACAATTGGAATTATTCAATTTTTTTATGTATTAAAATTTCAAAACCTATGTCTAAAATAATAATATAATCCATTTATTATAATATTACACATATCATAGTAAATGATATGCCTGTCGGGTGGCCCTTTTCCACTTTTTTTGTTTTTATAATTATATGTTCCCTCCCATTTAGATATATCTATTTTGGGAATTTCTGTTCCCAAACATGAGTATTCTTTTATTTAATATTATATTACTATTATTAGTTTTATAATTATTTATTAATTATTAATTATTATTATTTAGAATTATTATATAATTACTATTATATGATTATGTATGATCTTGAGTTTTCATATAAAGTAAATATCATTTTTGGTTTAAAATATTATTTATGGCATAATGTCAATTACCTTTGAGGACATCGGGGTATCAGGGGGTGTATTAGGATTTTTAGGAGCCTAATAACCAACTATTTTAGGAAAAAACTAGGGCCACACAATTACTAATAACCATACGACCCAAGCCGCACAGTTTTATGAAATCACGTGGGGATGGAAAATGGGTTGAGGAGCCTGCACGGTTTGAGGAAACCATTAAGATGGAGGTGCATGATCATGTGGGGGCACCTACAGTTTTTTATAGATGTGTTTTCATGGTTTCTGCATGGTTAGAAATACTGTGCGTAATGACTATGTGAGTGCCCACTTATCACAAAAGAGGGAACACGACTGGTGTACGATTTGTCTAACCATGAGGCCAAGGAAATTTTTGGTAAATTACCATTTTCCCTTAATGTTATAACCCATTTTCCTTTTTTTCATCTTCATTTGATATAAAAATTCCATTATATATCTCTTCTTGAAGCCAAAATATATGTTTTTTGTCCCTTTTCTTCATTCAAAATTAGAATCGAGCAACATCAATATTATAGGATTCATATTGGTGAGTAATACATTCCTTTAGTTTCATTCTTAATTCTTCTTATAATCATCTATTATTTTTAGGTGATGATAAAATTATCTATTTTTAGGGTTTTAATCAATAATTCATTTTTCTCTTAATCTATTTTAAATAAGGAGATGATATTGGATGTGCAGTCTACTAATTACCAATGGCAGGTGGTCTATACTTTTCCCATGTGATTTGGTGATATATTAAGCTAGTTTCCACTGTGATGCCTTCGAGAATTTCTTGCACAAACCCAAAAATTAATTGACCAATTTAATCAAATGGAACAGAAAATTTTTGGGATTCAATCTATATCCTTGATACATATTAGAGGTTGTTTCCCCCAACCATGTCCACCCATGCGGTGTGACTTAGAGGTTTACTTTTTTATGCCACCTATGGTGTTTTGATTGATCTTATCTTATAAGAACCTGACCTTATTACAATACATAATCTTGATTTTAGACAAGAAATAATTTCCTTTTACGTTGAGGATATTTTCAAGTTTCAAGCTTTAGATAATTGGTACATAATACATTCATAACCATACAAATTGTTACAGAGTGGGTACCATAAAAAAAGTTTCCATTTTTTTTCATAATGTAAAACATTAAAGATTAAAACACGATTTCTTTGACAATTCTTCAAGAATTTAACATGGATTCATTATTTGTCCTACACATCCTCATGACCAATGAAAATAATTTAATAAAACGTTAGATGAGCTCAAAAATCATTGTAAGGGATGTAAAATAAGTAAAGAGCACATTAGTCCAGGAATACATGTAATGTATGAAAACATTTTCAAAATACATGCTTGTCACCCATATATACTTACTTAGTGAAACATGAGATTTACACGAGATCCAAAAAACACATGAGAATGTAAAAAAAATCATAAAGGTATATTGGGACATTACTTACATAATTTTTCAACCCTCTCAGATACCTTATAATTTGTAACCCTAATGACTACATTTCAATTTGTGTAACCATCAAAGTTACACTTAAAGTAACCATATGGTCGACCTCCAACATACACATACCCAATGAATTGGAGGGAAATTTAGATCCCACCCTTCATCATAAAAAATTCTCAGGACCTAGAACATAATCATAAAACATGAATAATTTCATAAAAACATTGCCTTTGAAATTTCATAAAACATAATTTTAAAAAAGTATTTTAAAAGAAAAACCCATTACGTAAATCATATAACTGAAATGAGACATAATAGATTAGATGGAATACGTATACTCACTATAAATTCACATAAATAAAAATATTATATACAAAACCCATCAAATAATAATGTTAATACCATATAAATAATGAAGTATAATGTTAACCCAAATAATGGAAATTGGGTTAAGAATTCCCTTAACTCTGGTTTGTCTTACTTCCTACTCATTTAAACCGCCAGAATATTAGTTAAAATGGTGTTATTAATATATTAAATAATCATATCCATATTTTAATACCTTATATGATCATTTAATTTCATCATTTCACCATTTAATTGATAGTATTTTGTTCCTTGCACTATTTTGGGTGAGTTCTTTATATTATTTTCATGATCGGTTCATGGGGGATTGTTCTAATTGATTGGAAGTGAAACTCTAGAATTAGAATGGAAAGGTATTTACATATTTGTAGTACCAAAATTTATACCATTGATCATTTTGATGTTTGATATGAGGATGATTCATAATTTAAAAACATTAATGATGTTCGTTTAGATTGCCAAAAGTATTGGGAACAATGATGTTTGTTTAGATAATTTTAGTCGTTATTTGATAATAACGACCTCATTTTTTTATAAATTAAAACCATGTGCACCAAATAATTCCAGAACCATGAATGAGACATAAGACATATATTATAACCTGGTTAAACCACAAAAATTGTTTAATGTATAGCTTTGAAAGAATTAATGTAAATTTAAATCACATCGTCCACGATGTCGGTAATTCGACACATCACGAACAATGTTTTTATTCCTTGAATTAGTAGAAGAGGAGAATAATAATGATGATGAATTTTCCATGAACATGAGAAAATCCAGAATATACACAATTTCTGGATATTTCATTCCACTTGGGTAATAGGAGATGAGGAAATAATAAGAAAATAAAGGAACTCAAAATAAAATAATAATTGAGAAACCCCTTAAAAAATTAGGTAGCCTAATGGACATGAAACATGATTTTAGAAAAAATTAAAAAGAGAGGGGACAAGGGTCAACCATCTAGAAATGAACCATAATATATAATAGACCAGTAATAAGAAGGAAATAAAAACATGTTTTGGAAACTTGAAAGTTAAACCACATAAAAGAGAACTTGAATGGAAAAAAAATGAAATTGTGAATTTTATTACCTTGTAGAGTAACACATTGAACATGAAGGTTGGGACCTTGGGGGCTTGAGGAAACCATGGGAGGACAACTAGAGAGTTAAGGAAGCTATATCCTCATTTATGAAGAATTGGAATGAATTTATTGAAGGAATGGGTTGGTATTTATACTCAAAGTGAGGGATTATATTAATAATTTCCAAGGGACACCTCATTAGTGGTATTTGAAAAACTGTAGACTTTCCCATGGTATTATCCACTTTTTACACCTCACATATTATTTAACTTTACACAAGTATAACATATTTATTACATTATTAATTATTTCATTAACACACCGAAACTCATAACTTTATTTTTTACTATTCACCAAAAAAACAATAGTTTCAGAAAAATACCCAAAATTCACCCTAACCATTTATCAATGTGTAGAATTCAAAATTAAAGTGCATTCATTAAAAATAATTTTATAAATATCATTAATTCAATTTTTAAATAAAATCATACTTAATTACCAAATTAACAATTTTAAAACAATAACTGCTATTATGCCACATTGAAAAATTAACCAAAATGTCATTATCTTCAAGCCTTAAGAAAATAAATTAACAATATAATTTACTATTAATTATGGTCATATTATTATTCATATTACTATTAATAAGTTTATGTTACTGTTCAACAAAAAAAGTTGGTTCCATTAGACTCCAAAATAACTTACTGAACACAATTGCAGATGACCGTTTTTCAAAATTCAAAACATAGAGGTTGTAAAATTATGTATTAAGGCTAGTTATAAATATCTTCTTTAAACAAAATTTCAAGAATTTTAATTTATTTTTATAAAACCTTGGGGTGTTACAATATCCCCCCCTTATGAAAATTGTGTCCTCCTAATTTTATTTACTTATAGAATAAGTGAGGGTACACTTCCCTCATATAATTTTGAGACTCCCATGTAGCTTCTTCTACCATGTGGTTTCTACACAAAACCTTTACCCAGTGGATTAACTTATGATGCAATACCTGTTACCTTCGATCAAGAATATGAATTTGTTTCTCTTCATAAGAAAGGTTCTCTTCTAGTTTAATAGCTTATAGGCTCAAGACATGTGACGAATCTGGCACATACTTTCTCTGCATCGAAACATGAAAAACATTGGGTACCTGAGACTAACTCGATGACAAAGCTACATGGTATGAAACTATTCCAACTTTCTCGCGGATTTAAAAATGATAGATGAACCGTGGAATTAACTTCCCTTTTTTACCAAAACACATCACACTTTTTGGAGGAGATATTTTAAGGAAAACATGGTCACCTACTTCAAAAGAGAATTCTTTCCTTCTATTATCTTCATAACTTTTCTACCTGCTCTGAGCTGTCCTCATGTGTTTCTAGATCATCATAATATTCTAAAACACTTATTCTACAAATTATAGCTCCATAAACTTTCTTTCACCAACTTCATCCCAAAACGCAGGAGTATGAGATCACTTCGCACACAGTGCCTCGAAAGGTTCCATCTTTATACTGGAATGAAAACTGTTATTATAAGAAAACTCAACTAAAGAAATATGATGATCCCAACTTCCCTGGTAGTCCATTTAAAAATCTTTAAGCATACCCTCCATTGTCTGAATCGTTCGTTTTGACTTCCCATCTAATTCTAGATGAAAAGTTGTACAGAGATTTAATTCTGTTCCCAATGACATCTGAAGTCCCTTCCAAAAGATAGAAGTGAACCTGTAATCCCGATCAGATACAATGGAAAGAGGTACTCCATGTAACATGATAATCTCCTTTATGTATAGTTGATAAATCTGATCCAAAGAAATCGTATCTCAAATAGAATGAAAATGTTCAGATTTTGACAGCTGATCAATAGTAACCCAAATTACATTGTTATCTCAAGAAGTTTTTGGTAGTCCCACCACAAAGTCCATAGATACATTCTCCCATTTCCAGTCCAGCACTGTCAAAGGATAAAGCATCCCCTTCAGTAACTGCTTCTCCACTTTAACCTATTGACATGTCAAAAATTTCATTGTAAAATTAGTAATATATCTTTTTATTCCATCCCACCAATAATACTCATAAAGGACTCTTTACATCTCAGCACTGCTAGGATGAACTGAAAATGGAGAACTATGAGCTTCACACAATAAATCTTTCTTTATCATAGAATCACAAGGCACACAAAACCATTTTCGAAATATTAAAAAACAATCTTTATCAAGATTAAATTCTAGAAACTTACCAATTTTAACGAGTTCTACCTTTTTCGGAAGCTCATGGTCTTCCTTCTGCACTTGCTTAATTTTTTCTGATAACGATGACTTCCCTGAAACCTATGACAAAATAGATGTATTAACTTCACCAACAACTTCTAATCCAAAATTCATCCAATCATTAATTAAGGGATCATTTTCTAAACATAACATGGTTAATGATGAATGATGTTTTCGACTCAAGGAATCTACCATTTTTTTACTTTTCCATGATGGTAATTGATCGTGTAATCATAATCCTTTATCATTTCTAGCCATATCCTCTGCCTCATGTTTAATTCCATCTGAGTGAATATATATTTCTGACTTTTATGGTCTTTATATATTTGACATTTGGATCAGTATAAATGATGCCTCCAAATTTTCAAAGAAAAATCCATAGCTGTGAATTCCAAATCATGTGTGGGATAATATAACTCATGAGGTTTTAGTTGTCTTGAATCATAAGAAACTACCGGGTTATTATGCATCAAAAAACATCCATGTCCCTTCAATGAAGCATCAGTGTAGATAAAAAAGCTCACCATTTCAGGAAGGTAAAGCCAAAACTGGAGCATTCAGCAATCTCTTCTTGAATCATAAAATACTTTTGTTTTGGTAGGATCAACTGTTATTCCATCTTTATTTACAATGTTCCAAAGAAAAGAAATTTTTTGCTACCAAAAATCACACTTGCTGAATTTTCCATATAATTTCTTTTCTTTTAAGGGTTTTAAAACAACCCTTAGATGTTTTTCATGCTCCTCTTTAGTTTTAGAAAATACCATAATGTCATCAAATTAACACAACCACAAAATTATCCAAAAACTAGTGAAATATTCTATTCATAATATTCATGGATACAGTAGGTGCATTAGTTAACCCAAACGGAATAACCAAAAATTCATAATGCCCATATCTTGTACAAAAGGCTATTTTCGAGATGTCATCCTCCTTCACCTTCAGCTGATGGTATCAAGATCTGAATTCAACCTTGGAAAAGTAATGTTCTCCCTAAAGATGATCAAATAGCCATCGATGTGAGGCAAAGGATACTTGTTTTTAATAGTGTTGATTTTCAAATCTCTATAATCAATGAAAAGTCTTAGGGAACCATATTTCTTTTTAACAAACAAAACAGGAGCTCCCCATGGTGAAGTGCCTGGACAAATGAAGCCTTTATCAAGAAAATCCTGCAACCGATTTTTCAATTCAAGAAGTTCTATTTGATCCATACGATATAGGGGTTTTGAAATTGTCTTATCATCAGGAACTTATTCAATAGTGAATCAGAATTTCTGATCCGGTACGACACCTGGTAACTCATCAGGAAAAACATCAAGGTATTTTTTTACCAATAGAACATCATCAATCTGAACAGTTCCCTTGTATTCAAAAATATGAGAAAGATAAATTTCATTTCCATCTTTCAGCAGTTTCTTAGATTACAGATATGTTATCAATTTTATGGGTTCATTATTGTATAAAAACTAAATCTCTTTCTAAAAAAACTTCTTTATATCTATCGTCAATCTTATCCTGGTAAACAGAAAGCCAATCCATTCTCAGAATAACATCAAACTTGAATAAGGTAAAAAAACAAGCTTCACAGGTAAAGTCTTTCCATAGACCACTATAGAAAGATTCTTATAATTCCACTTTTATATAAAATTTCCCCATGGTGTTTTAACAACAAGTTTTGGTTTCATTTGTTGAGGTGATGTTTCCAATTTTTTCAAAAATTTCTTAGAGATGAAGGAATGTGTAGACCCTGTATCAAACAAAACATTAGAAAACTCTATGTAAAAAAACTACCTGATACAACTTCATTAGATAGACCGACATCTATTAACGTAGTCACAAAGGATCTCACTTCACCTTTCTGCTTATATTTTGGCTTCTTTTCATCATTTGGATCTCTCTTTGGGTGGGCATTTTCTTAGTGACCCATCCCACCACATTTAAAACACTTTATAGTTTTTTTATCAGGACTAGTCTTAGGATCATTTTCATTAAACTCTTGGGACATATGTCTAAACAAACCACATTTAAAACACATCTCAGTTTTTCTAATACATTCCCCAGGGTGTTTCTTGCCACACTTTTCACAAAATAGAAATTGGATCCTCTTACCATCAGATTTCTTTGGTTGATTCTTACCCATAACATTCCATCAAGACTTTTACATATCATTATTGAAAAAATGCACCCGATCATCGACAAACTCCATTTCTACCCTCTCAGCACATCAAAAAAGTTTCTCATAACTTTTTAATTCACGGGGGGCCAATGACCATCGATACGTTGGCTTCAATATTGAGTAAAAGAGGTTGATTTTTCTATCAAGATCCATAATAATATTTGGAGCATTTATTTCCAGTCAGGTGAAGTTCACTTTATACATAGCCACTGATCTTCCTCCTTTTGCTTCAATTCAATGAATTTATTCTCCATCCTAAGTCACACCACCTTAGAAAAATATTTTTCAAGGAAAATACTTTTAAATTCATCCCACTCTAAGGCATCAATATATTCTTTATCCCTGATATTCTTTACCATTGACCACCAGTGATTAGATTCACCTTCAGAACGATAAATGGAAAGACTTGCCTTTTTATTATCTGAACATCCAATAACATCGAATATCTTTTTAAGGGATTTAATCCATCCTTCAGGCACTACTGGTTTAGAAGATCCATTGAAAAATAGAGGGTGTTGAATCATAAAATGCTCCACTATTGTGATGTTCAATTTTGGTACCTCTGGTTGTTCTCTTGCGTGGATGTCAACACATTTATGGCTTGTGTTAGCTAAGCCATTATTGTCAAAAACTGCTCGGTTCCAATCTCTACCTTTCTGAGCTACATATTCGGAAGGATGTCGTTATGTCAGTTCCTATCCTCTTTAGCTTCCCTGTTTCCTCTACAGACAACCATTATGATCAAACATATCTTAGAAAAATAAACATGGTAATCTTTAAATTATACAACATTTAAAATTAATCATATAGTAAAAATCATTTACAGTATTCTTTTAACAACATCCTAACCCCTAATGTTTTCTAAACCATCCTTTGATACCCACTATAATGACCCTGCCTTATTACATTACTTAATCATGATTTGAGACAACAAATTATTTCCTTTTATATTGAGGATATTTTAAATATTATATATTTAGTGAATTGGTACATAATACATTCATAACCATAAAAATTGTTATAGAGTGGATACCATAAAAACAGTTTATATTTTTTTTCAAAATATAAAACATTAAAGAATAAAACATGATTTATTTGAAAATTATTAAAATATTTAACTTGGATTCCTTCTTTGTATTACATATCTTTATGACTTGTGAAAATCATTTAAAAAACCTGGGATGAGCACTAAAAGCTTAGTAGGGGATGTAAAATAAGGAATGATCACATTAGTCCATCAATACTTGTAATGTATGAAAACATTTTCAAAAGAAATGATTGTCACCCATATATACTTAGTTTGTGAAACATGAGATTTAAAAAATATCCACAAAAAATATGATAACATAAACATAATAATAAAGGTATCTTGGGACATTAGTAACATAATTTTGTAACCCTCTTGGCTATCTTATAATTTTTAACACTCACGGTTACCTTACAATTTGTGTAACCATCACAGTTACACTTGGAGTAACCATATGGATGACCTCCAAAATACACATAACTAATGCATTGGGAAGTAATATTGGTCCCACCCTTCATCATATGAATTTCCCAAGATCCATAACATAATCATACAACATTAATAATAGCATTAAAACATTTCCATTGAAATTTCAAAAATCAAAATTTAAAAAGAGGATTTTATAAGAAAAACCACTTACATAAATCATATTATTGAAGTGATACATAATTATAAGAACCCGAACCTTATTTTTAGGTATGTCTTTACTTTTTGGTGGAATTTGGAGAAAAGAGGAATTTCTAGAAATTTTCTAAGTACATGCCTTGTACTTTATGAGTACACGCTGTATACTTTCTTGCCGCAGCAGGCCGTGTGCTGGCCGTGTAGTATCCGCACACACGGTTGTGTGGGATTGACCTGGAGGCCACTTAATGTGGAGTACAGAAACAGAAAGTACATGCTGTGTACTCCAAAAGTACACGCTATGTATTTTTTTTTCAATAAACGCATCGGGGTCACGTTTGATAGAAAAAACTATCATCTTCTAGGTCTCGTTCATCCGAGAGAGTCTGTACGACCATGGATCTTCGATGAAACCTCGAGGTTCCATCCATTCTCCGATTTGGACCCCATTGATTTCATTGGAATTGCGTCGGTGGGTTCTCTCTTCTACTTGAGCATTGTTTTCCATTTCCTCATCTTTTCCAAGTTATCATGGGTTGAACGTTTTGGACATTTTCATAGATCTACAACATTACAAGGAGATTCAAGATTTGAGGTTCAAGTATATTGATCTCCTAACCTTGAGGTAGGTTGTTTGTTCCTTTCTGTTTGTAGTCTTTGAGTATTATGTGAAAATTCCACCAATACCCTTGCACAGGGTATTGCATGTTTACTGTTTTACCCCTGTTGTTTGCCTACCATGCTTGTATTCCTGCGTAGAGGATATCTGGAAATGAATTGGGATGATTGCAATTATTTGGATGTTTTTCCCATTCATGTTCTATTTACGGCCATTTGGTCCTGTTTTGCCTTTGGCTACATTGCTTGTTTTCCATGCCTGTTGTTGTAGGATGGAGATTTTGTAATCGGACATGCTTGTTATGTTGTAGACTGTTTTTCCAAGTAATTCTGTAGGTTTACTTTGGCCTTATTACACTGCTATGCTCATTGACCTACACAGGTCCATGAGAACATGGTGTAGTAGACTATAAGGGGAATTTACCGGGTGAGCTTACTCAGAGAGTCTTTGATTACTTTTGGATATAATGGGGGATTGATCGAGTGAGAAAACTTAGAGAGCTTAGAACCACTTGTTTCTATAAGGGTAATTTACCGAGTGAGCTTCTTCAGAGAGTCCTTGATTGGTTTAAACTATAAGGGGATTGACTACGTGAGCTTCCTCAGAGAGTCTTTGTTTGAATTGAATGACCTAATTTATAAGGGGAATTGACCGAGTGAGCTTCCTCAGAGAGTCCTAGAGCTTGGGGATATAAGGGGAATTGATGTGTGAACTTCCTCAGAGAGTCCTTGACTACCCTATACTATGTGGGGAATATACTATGTGAGATTCCTTAGAGAGTCTTATTAAATTCCTATACAGAACCAAAGGGGTTAGAATGAGTGTGCTACCCGGTGGGTAGTCTGTACTTCTTAGGTAGGACAAGAGGGGATGGCTGTGAGTACTTCCCAGAGGGTTACCTATTTGTGGTTAGCTGTTTTCTTCACTGTTGTTTGATTGAACTATAGATTGTGTACTGATGAGTACTTTCCTGTTTACTGTTTACTGTTTACAATACTTTTACCTGCCATATACTCACCGACTTTTAGGCACAAAACTTCAGGTGGTAGCCTGCTAGAATTTAGTCTCACACCCTATTTGGGTCATGATTTTGGGCACAAACAGATTATGTTGTTGCAGGTATAGATAAGGGAAAACACCCTTATACTTTAGGTACTTGACTTGATGTGGAGCTGGAGGGTATAGGGCCAAGCTATGGATTGCGATGTTGTGGAGATGTTTATCTTTTTCTTGTACTTTAGTTTAGCAATATTTTTATTTTCTGCATTTTGACTTGTTTGGATTCTTTCCTAGAAATATTTATCATGCATCATTTCACATATATATGTGCTCCAGTTGTTAATTATTCAAGTATTCCACTGTTTACTATTGTTGGATATTTACATATTCATCTATTGTATGTGTTGTTTAGTTCCGTTGTGTACTCTTTCAATAAGGGAATAGTTTCACCACTATCACAACCAAGGCCTTCACTACTAGTCAGCAGACTCTAGCATTTGGGGAAATGCGTTTGAGGCCATGTGACCAACCAGGTACGGGGCGCCTCTAGGTGGCTTCCGAAACTGGGATGTTACTAAGTGCTATCAAAGGATTTCTTTTATTTTGACTTATTGTTTGGAGCATTTAGCTAGGGATAGGACAGAATGAGTACATGGTATTAAGCTGTGCCAAGGATTAGCTAACCAGTGTACAAGTAAAATCCAATATACCTCGTTTAATTTCAATTTTTGTGGTTTTTCAATTGTTACAGTTGATCTGATTTCACCTTCAGTGATTCTCATGATTTGTACTGTTATTGTTGATGTTATTGAGGTTATATTTTTGTTGCAAACCAATGAGATGAGGGCATGCCATCTCATTCATCATATAGGCACTTTCTAGAAATCACATGTCATGCATTTTTTCCATGACATTTAGGATGCATTAGTGATTACATGTTGTTGTGATAGATGATGTATAAAATATTCATGACGTTGTGATAGTTTCATTGATAGAAATCCATGTTGTTTGATAGGTTATTGTTTTTGTAGATATTTGAGGGAATGAATGCCAAAATTTGGTTTTTGAGGTGTTATGGGCCCTCATGGACCAGAATTTGGTGGATCATTACCTTTTCCCATGTTATAATGTGTATAAGATGCCAAAATTGAATTTACAGGGAGTATGGGCCCTCAAGGAATGGAATTTGGAAATTTAAATGCTTGTTTCAGTGTTTTCAGTGTTCCAGAGTAGTTTTTGAGGCTTTATGTCCAGAAAAACCAAGAATACATGCTGTGTAGTGTTAAGTACACACCATGTGTTCTTCTTTTCAGGAAGAAACTGTTTCTCTTAAGTACACGCTATGTAATCTCTAAACCGTGTCATATGCCGTGTGGGTAGAGACACAGGATGGGGAAAAACCTGAAGTCAACATGCCATGTATTGTTCATACACACCATGTAGTGTCGACCCCGTGCCCAGCCGTGTCACTAACAACACAGGTTGGCAGAGTCGTGTGTAATACATGTCATGTGCTATTTAAACCCACCGTGTAGTCTGACCCAGGTACCCGACCATTTTGTGAACAACATGGGCTGGTGTTATCCTTTTTTGTACAAACTATGTCTTTCTGGAACACACCGTGTATTTTGAGCCATGTGCTAGGCCGTGCCACTAACAACACGGGCCAGGTGAAGCTTGTCTAGTACACTATGTGTAGGAATTACAGATGACATGTAGTATTTTCTTAGGAGAGAGCCGTGTGGCTTAACTGTGTAGGAGGACTCAGGCAGGGGAAGATGATCCAATTACACACCATGTTTCAGGACAACAAGTCGTGGGTTTGGGGTGTTACATGACAAGTTTAGGCAGGAGTACACGCCCATATGAATGACATCAGGGAACACATCGTGTAGTAAATGTACACACCATGTAGTCATGTTTTGTAAAAATTGAGTGCTTTCTTTCTCATGTTTCCTTCTTACACTCCTTGTTTTAAGTCCTTGATAATCTTGATCTAATATGTGTGCTTGAATTTACAGAGTCATTCCACCAAGACATCCTCCGATTGTGCGCTAGTTTCCAGAAAGTGACCAGACACCAGACATGGATGATCAGGGACCACCTAAAGATCCGCCCATTATGCTAGCCTTGGCCCCAGACATTGTACCTGACATAGGTGCTGATGCACATTTCAGGGAGGGTTTTTTGAGGATGATGCAGACATTTCAGGGAGTGCCTCCTCCTACCCTGTCGATTGATGATTTGACGCAGGTATTCCAGTAGTAGAATCCTTCTAAGTTCTCAGGGGAAGGAGGAACTCATGTTGTTGAGTCTTGGCTAGAGGCTACACTGATGATTTTGGAGCATATGTATATACCTCTAGAGAGGAGGGTAAAGCAGGCTACCTACATGCTCCGAGACTCTTCCAAGAGATGGTGGTATGTGGTCTCACAGGTGGGACGTCCATAGAATGTGGCTTGGGATGAGTTTCGGTGAATCTTATAAGATTAATTATACCCAAAGACCTTGAGGGCTAATCGATCCTAGGAGTTCATGAGTCTAGAGCAGGGTACTCTTTCTGTAATAGAGTATTCCTCTTGTTTCACAGAGCTACAGTGTTTCACGCCTATTCCATTAGGGGATGTGTTGTTCCTTGCACAGAAGTTTGAGGATGTTCTGAGGCACGACATTCGATCACAGGTGAACATCTTTAGGTTGACTTTAATATCTTATATCATCAACCAGGCGGTGATCACATAGCACAATCTGAAGGATTCCGGAGCTGCGAGCTAGAGCGGTTTAGCATCCAGAGTTATTGCTCCGCCAGTTGATAGTTGGAAGTGCTGGAAGGAGGTTGCAAGACGAGATCATAGAAGGTGGGATTCATCTTCTGTTAGTTAGGTGGTGTGCTACTAGTGTGGGAGAAGCGGGAATATGAGGCCACACTTCCCGAGAGACCAAGATTAGTGTCGATCTTGTGGCAAGATGGGTCAACATTAGTGCTTTTGTTAGATCTTATCACCAGCAGCTGGCAAAATGGGTTCTTCTATGACTTCTCATTTGGGGGAAGTGCCACCAGTTTCTCACCAATCAGGGAACTGGAGTTCTTCCAGCTGTTCAGGCCGAGGTGGAGGTTATGGTTGTGGTAGCCAATCACCCATTTTTTAGTGACATCAGGGTGGATCAACTCAAAGTGGTCAGGTAGGGTCACATGGCCGCAGTACATGCCAGAATTTTGCAGTGGAGTAGACCCAACAGGATCAGGATCCCGAACCTTCTACCATTCGAGGTACAATCTTAGTTGCCTCAGTTTTATCTTTGGATCTTTTTGATATAGGGGCATCCCATATCTTTATCTCTGTTTATATTGTGGAGAACCTTGTACTCTGCATTTTTTCTTCTACCGATATCCTGATTCTAGACACACCGTTGGGGACTAGAACAGATAGTGTATGTCAGTGTAGAGAGTTCCCTATACAGGTTGGTGGATGTCACTTTTTATGGGACCTCTATGTACTATAGATGACATTCTATGATTTCATTATCAGGATGGACTGGTTAGTTCCATTCTTGGTAGTCGTAGACTTTTATCTTCAAAGGGTGAGTTTCATATCACCATAGGGTGGATCCTTTCTTCATAGGGGTGAATGGGATGTCCAGGAGAGAAGAGCGGGTCCAAAGCATCATGGGTTGGGAGGTTTTAAAGCCCATATTTCTAGTCTTTATCTGGTTGACCAGGGGACTTCACAGTTAGAATTTCCTCTAGTGTTGTACCGTTTCAGGGATGTCTTTC
The DNA here is from genome assembly GCA_963277665.1 of Viscum album. NCBI lineage: Eukaryota > Viridiplantae > Streptophyta > Magnoliopsida > Santalales > Viscaceae > Viscum > Viscum album. Next base: position 469,483,915 of record OY728141.1, on the reverse strand, counting down.
TATAGGACTTTTTTTTTCCTCTGATGCGTGAGGTAGACTTCTCGACTGAGCTTGTTCCAGGAGCGACACCAGTGTCCATTCCTCCTTATAGGATATCTACACCTGAGTTGTAGGAGCTCAAGAAGTAGTTGGAAGATTTGTTGGAAAAGGGATTAATCAGACCCAATACTTCTCCTTGGGGTTCACCTATCCTATTTGCGAAGAAGGCAGACGGTACCCTCAAGCTTTGTGTGGACTATTAGAAGTTGAACCAGTTGACGGTTAAAAACCGATATCCCTTGCCGAGGATTGATGATCTCTTTGACCAAATTTGAGGATCCCGTGTGTTATCAAAGATTGACTTGAGATATGGTTATCATCAATTGCATGTTAGACCATCAGATATACCTCTTACATCCTTCCAGAGCAGGTATGATCTATAATAGTACATGGTTATGCCATTCAGTATCATGAATGTGCATGGAGTTTTCATGGAACTGATGAACCGAGTGTTCCATCCATACTTTGATTCTTTCATGGTGGTTTTTGTGGATGATATCTTAGTGTACTCTCACACTCGACAAAGCCATGCTACCCATCTTGAGATCATTTTGAGTACACTGAGGTAGCATCAATTATATGTTAAGATCTTAAAGTGCCACTTTCAGATGGATCAGATTCACTTTTTTGTTCATGTTATCTCAGAGGAAGGAGTGTCAGTATACCCAGATAATGTGAGAGCTGTGGTTTTTTGGGAGCAGCTAAAGAGCGTCTTTAAGGTGCGGAGTTTTCTAGGCCTGGATAGATACTACAGAAGTTTCATACAATACTTTTCACATTTAGTAGCACCACTAACTGGTCTAACTAAGAAGGGTGCAAAGTTCATCTGGTCAGATTCTTGTGAGTCAGCCTTTCAGGAGATGAAAGGGAGGTTTACTTAAACACAAATACTAGTCTTTACAAATCTAGTAAAGAGATATATTGTTTACTATGATGCATTAGGTATCGAGTTGGGAGTTGTGCTTATGCAGGGTGACGAAGTCTTTGCATACGGGTCTCAGCAGTTGAGGCCACATGAGAGGAATCAGCCGACACACGATCAGGAGTTGGTAGCTTTTTTTCATTCCCTACACTGTTGGAGACATTATCTTTTAGGAGAGAACTTTCTAGTTTTAACCGACCATAAAAGTTTCAAGTACATCTCCACTCAGCATGATCTGAACTTGAGACAGCATATGTGGGTTGAGTACCTACAGTCCTTTGACTTTGAGCTTGACTATATGTCTGGGAAAGGAAATGCAGTGGCTGATGCATTGAGCATGAAGACTCAGATACAGGTAGTTCGGGAGGCCAGCAGTGAGTGGTAGTTTATGTCTTGGTTCTCCGAGATGAATTTGGAGGTTCACGATAGTCAAGGGAATATGTTTCTTTTTCTTTAGTTTTTACCTCTACTCTTCTTGATCGAGTACAAATGAGGCAGCTATTAGATTCTGAAGGCTTAGTACTAAGGGAAAGTGTGTCAGGAGAGGACCATATTCCTAGATGTACCATAGGTGAGGATGAGATCTTTTGTTTCCAGGTGTGCGTATGGGATCCAACAGATATAAGCGAGGATCTGATGTGGGATTTTCATTCCTCAGTTTGGGAAGTTCAACCTGGCATCACCAAGATGTATCGTGATCTACACCGTCAGTATTGGTGGCCAGGGATGAAGAAGTACTTTTCTAGTTCTGTCATGAGGTGCTCCACCTATCTGCAGGTGAAGGCAGAGCATCAGCGACCAGCAATAATTTTACAACAGTTAGCCATTACCCAGTGGAAGTATGATGATGTCGCTATGGAATTGATGACCGGTTTGCCGAGGTCACCTCGAGGGAATCATGCAGTTTGAGTTTTCATTAACAAACTCACGAAGGATTCTCACTTCTTTCTGATCAAGGAGAACCTTAGTGTTTTTGAACTCGGATGGTTGTACATTCAAGAGATTGTACGTCTTGATGGAGTTCTACACTTCATTGTTTCTGACAGGGATTCATGTTTTACTTCTCGGTTCGAGAAGGGTTTTCAGAAGGCTTTTGGTACACAGGTACTCTTGAGTATAGCTTAACAGCCCCAGACAGATGGCCAGTCCAAGCGTATGATTCAGGTGCTTAGGGATATGCTCCGAGCATTCATTCTGGATTTTGGAGGTTCTTAGGAGAAGGACATACCTCTTGTGGAGTTTTCATATAATAATAGTTTTCTAGAAACTATTCAGATGACACGTTATTAGGATTTGTATGGTAGTCCATGCCGATCACCCTTTTGTTGAAAAGAGATAGGAGAGGTAGCTTTGTTGAGACCACGTCTTGTTCAGGAGACCACAGAGCAGATAGAGTTGATTCAGAAGAGGATGGCTACGACACAGTCTTGAAATAAGTCTTTTGCTGATAAGCAGAGATGGCCTCTGGAGTTTTTGGTTAGGGATCATGTTTTCCTATGTGTCACACTGAGGTTAGGGAATAATAGGATTCAGAGATAGGGTGATTTTTCACCAAGGTATGTCAGACCATTTGAGTTTTTGGAGAGAGTCGGCCCGGTTGCCTACCGATTGTAGTTACCTCAGAGGTACCAAGATGTACACGATTTCTTCCACATTTCTCAGCTCCGACATTACTTTTAAGGACCGTATCATGTCTTTCAACCAGAGGAGGTTGAGCATGAAGTGGATGCATTGTTTAAAGAACATCTTATCCAGATTTTGGATCATAGTACAAAGGTTCTTCATGGCCAGTCTGTTCCTCTAGTACGGGTTCTATGGTAGCACAGGCAGGTGCCAGACGAGACTTGGGAGAAGGAGTCCGATGCACGAGCATAGTGTCCAGAACTGTTCGGGGTTTCTTCTTCTACGTTGCGCTAGGGAAATTTGGGGACGAATTTCTTTAAGGGGGGAAGTTTGTAAGAACCCAGACCTTATTTTCTGGTATGTTTTCCTTTCTAGTCATTTTTGGAGAAAAGAGGAATTTATGGAAATTTTCTAAGTACACACTATGTACTTTATGTGTACACGCTATATACTTTCTTTCCATAGGAGGTCGTGTGCTATCCATGTAGTATCATCACACTTGGCCTTGTGGGAGTGACCTGTAGGCTACCTATTGTGGAGTACAGAAACATCAGGTACACGCCTTGTACTCTAGAAGTACACGTCATGTATTTTGTTTTTTTCATTAAACGCACTGGGGTCGCGTCTGACAGACAAAACTCTTATCTTCTAAGTATCGTTCTTCTGAGAGAGTCCATACAACCGATGATCTTCGATGAACCCCTAAGCCTTAGTCCATCATCCAATTCGAACACCGTTGATTGCGTTGGAATCACATCAGTTAGTTCTCTCTTCTCCTTGAGCCTTGTTTTCCAATTCCTCTTCTTTTACCAGATATCATGGGTTTAACCTTTTGGATGTTTTCTTAGATATACGATGTTCCAAGTAGATTCAGTCTTTGAGGTTCAAGTATATTGATCTCCTAACCCCGAGGTAGGTGGTTTGTGCCTTTCTGTTCGTAGTCTTTGAGTATTATGTGAAAATTCCATCGATACCCTTGAACGATATATTGCGTGTTTACTATTTTACCCCTGTTGTTTGACTACCATGCTTGTATGGATATGTAGAAGATATTTGGATATGAATTAGGATGATTTCTATGCTTTGGATGTTTTTTCCATGCATGTTCTGCTTATGGCTGTTTGGTCCTATTTATCCTTTGCCTGCGTTTCTTGTTTTCCATGCTTGTTGTTGTAGGATGGAGAGTTTGTAATCTGACATGATTGATATGCTATAGAGTATTTATACAAGTAATTCTATAGATTTCCTTCGGCCTTATTACACTTCTATGCTCATTGACCTACACAGGTCCATGAGAACCTCGTGTAGTAGACTATAAGGGGAATTGAACGGGTGAGCCTCCTCAGAGAGTCTTTCATTACTTTAGACTATAACGGGGGATTGACCAAGTGAGTATCCTTAGAGAGCCTAGAGCCACTTGGGGCTATAAGGGGAATTTACCGAGTGAGCTTCCTCAGAGAGTCCTTGATTACTTTAGAATATAAGGGGATTGACTGTGTGAGCTTTATCAGAGAGTCTTTGTTTGAATTGAAAGACCTGAGATATAAGGGGAATTGACTGAGTGAGCTTCCTCAAAGAGTCCTAGAACTTGGGGCTATAAGGGGAATTGACGTGTGAGCTTCCTCAGAGAGCCCTTTACTACCCTAGACTATGCGGGAATGGATTGTGTAAGCTTCCTCAAGGAGTCTTATTAAATTTCTATAAAAAATCATAGGGGTTAGACCAAGTGTGCTTCCCAGAGGGTTGTCTATACTTCTTAGGTAGGACCATAGGGGATGGATATGAGTAATTTCCATAGGGTTACCTATTTTTGGTTATGTGTTTACTTCACTGTTGCTTGATTGAACTGTGTATTGTGTACTATTGAGCACTTTCCTGTTTACTGTACTTTTACCTGCCATATACTCATTGACTATTAGGCACCGATTTTTGGGTGGTTTCGTATAGGGATTTGGTCTCACCCCCTGTTTGGGTCATGCTTTTGGGCCCAAACAAATTATATTGTTTCATGTATAGATAAGGGCAAGTGCCCTTCTACTTTATGTACTTGACTTGCAGTGGAGTTGGAGAGCATTGGACCAAGCTATGGCTTTCGATGCTGATGAGATGTTTATCTTTTTTTGTACTTTGTTTTAGCACTGTTTGTATTTCTAGATTTTTAACTTGTTTGTCTACTTTCTTATATATATGTGTCATGCATCATTTCACATATATATGTGCTCTAGTTGTTTATTATTCTAGTCTTTCGCAGTTTACTATGGTTGGATATTTACTGCTTCTGCTATTGTATGTGTTGTTTAATTCCACAGTGTACTCTTCTAATGAGGTAATAGGTTCCCCACTATCACACCCAAGGCCCTCGCTACTAGTTGGTAGCCTCAGGCATTCGGGGATATGCGCTTGAGGCCATGTGACCAACCAGGTACGGGGCGCCTCTCGGTGGCTTCCAGAACTAGGACATTACAATAATCGAGTAGATTAAATATTTATACTCACTATAAATACACATAACTCAACATGTTATATACAAAACTCATCACACAATAATTTTAATACCACATAAATAATGAAGTATAATGTTAACCCAAAGAATGGAAATTGGGTTACGAATTCCCTTACCTCAAGTTTGTCTTACTTGAAAATTGTTTAAATCTATGCTATAATAGTTAAAAGAGTGTTATTAATATATTAAAGAATCATATACATATTTATAATACCTTATATGATCATTTCATATCATCATTTTACCCTTTAATTGTTAGTATTTTGTTCCTTACACTATTTTGGGTGAGTTCTTTATATGATTTTCATGACCGGTTCATGATGGATTGTTCTTGTCGATTGGAAGTAAAATTACATAATTGGAATGGAAAGGAATTTACATATTTATAGTACCTCAATTTATACCATTTATCATTTTGATGTTTGATATGAAGAAAATTCATAAGTTAAAACATTAATGATGTTCATTTATATCATTTTAGTGGTTGTTTGATAATAACATCATCATTTTGTCTTATAAATTAAAAACATGTGTACAAAAGAACTCCAGAACCATGAATGAGACATAATAAATATATTTTATCCTAGTTCAACAATAAAAATCATTTCATGTCCATCCTATAAATAATTAATGTAAATTGAAATCACATCTTCCATGATGTCGGTAATTCGATACATCACAGACAATGTTTTTATTCCTTGAATAAGTGGGAGAGAAGCAGAATAATGATGATGAATTTTAAATGAACATGAAAAAATATATAATATAAATAATTTGTGGATATTTAAAACATCTTGTGTAAGAGAATAAGAGGAAATAATAATAAAATAAAGGAACTCAAAATAAAAGAAAAATTGAGAAATCCCATACAAAAATTCAACAGCCTAACGACTATGCAACCTGGTTTTAGAAAATATTAAAATGAGATGGGGCAGGGGTCTCCCATCAATAAATGAACCATAATACATAATATACCAATAATAATAAGGAAATAAGATCATGGTTTGGAAATTTTAAATTTATACCACATAAAAGAGAACTTGAATGAAAAAAAAGAAATTGGGAATTTTCTTACCTAGTAGAGTAACTCCTAGAATGTGAAGGTTGGGACCTTGGGGGCTAGAGGAAACCTTGGGAGTAATAACAGGGAGGTAATTAGGACATATATTCTTTGATGGAGAATTTTGAATTAATTTAATGAGGTAATGGGTTGATATTTATAGCAAAAGTGAGGGATTATTTTAATAATTTCCAAAGGACAGCTCATTCGAGGAATTTTCAAAACCATGGGATTTTACATGGTATTAGCCACATGGGACACCTCAAATATTATTTAACATTATAGAAGTCAACCATATTTATTACATAATTATTACATCATTACTGATTTCATTAACACACTAAAACTCAAAACTGTATTTTTTACTATTCACCGAAAAATCAACTATTTCAAAAAAAGCCCCAAAATTCACACTAACCATTTATCTAAATGTAGAATTAAAAAATGAAGTCCATTTTTTTAAAATATTTTTCTAAATATAATTAATTTAATTTTTAAATAAAATCATACTTAATTCAAAAATTAACAATTTGAAAACTATAACTGCTTATATATCACATTGAAAAATTAACAAAAATTTCATTATCTTCAAACCTTAAGAAAATAAAATAATAATAAAATTTTCTATTCGTTATGGTCATATGACTATTCATAAGGGTATTTCACTATTCACGAATAAAACAAGTTGGTTTTATTAGACTCCAAATAACTCAATGAACATAATTGCAGATGGCCATTTTTCAAAATTGAAAACATAGAAGTATTAATATTATGTTTAAAGGATATTTATAAATATCTAATTTTAAAAAAAAATCATTCATTTCAATTTATTTTATGAAAACCTTGGGTTGTTACATATCTAGTTAGAGGAAGTCTGTTAATGAATTTTCAGATAAAATTGTTTAAATAGGAGATGGTTTACATTCTTCAAAATTGATTCTTTTGACTGATCAATTAATAAAAATGAATTTATTGAATTTTTTATTTAGATGTCGTGGAAATGAGTGGGTAAACTCATGGTATGAAATGGTAATTGAATTGAATGATTAATGAATCCAAAGGACTCAATGGGTGTGTTACACCATGTATTATAATAGCAGGAGAGAATTCCTTAGACCTGTATAGTCCTTGGATTCTGATTCCATGGGATGCATTGGGCCTTACTACCCCCTAGATCGAGCTTTTTTGGGATCATTGTGGAAATTTTATGATGACACGCTCCTTGAACCCTAGTTCAAGCCTAATTGAATTTCTATTGAGATTTTCATGGGACTCGATGAGGATGCCTTTGTTCTTTAAACCTTAGATCCAACCTCTAGGGGTTTGACATTTTTTTTTATGAAATTACCATGGTAAATGTGACATTGTTGATTATATGGATCAACTGTGGTAAATGTGACACTTCTGGTTATACGACATGGAAATGGTTAATTTGATATGCACATTATATGTCAAGGACATTGGTTATATACGTTATTTATTATGTGGAATGGTTATGGTAGATACATACTTTTTTCTTTACTATTGCCTTGTGGAAGGAGCTTGAAACTTTTTTTGAAGGGATCCTTGTATGGCTATATAATATCACATTTTTTGTAGTGTATATGCCATGAGAACATTCCTTTTTATTAGTTCTTCCATGTGATATATATATTACACTATACTTTAGTTTATATTGCATAGCTTGGACTTGTTATAAACACTTTTGGAGGTGACCTACTGGGATTGTACATCACACCGTGTTAGGGCTGCTGTTGGGTCCCTGAAAAAACTATTTGGATGCAGGTAAGGATTGATACAAGCACCCATATTCTGATGAATGAATTTATACCATTCTTAGGAAAATGGGATCAAGAGACTGAGTGAAGGATTGCTATGATATATAGAGATAGTTATTTTAGTCTTTTTGGTATTTTCATTCATGTATTACACTAATGTCATGTATAACTGTTTTTTATTTTTTTTAGACACGTGACATGATCATTATTCTATGTGAGACTACATTAAGAATTTGTTGTTTATATCTACCGTCTGTATGTTTATCTATTGTATGATTTATTTAGTACTTTTTCTATTAAATTTCATTATTATTAAGCTATATTATAGTTTTCTAATGAAGGAATAGTCTCTCTATAGAGACACTATATTCTCTCACTTCTAGTTGGAAGCCTCTGGATTTTGGGGAGATGCACTTGAGGCCATGTGGCCAATCGGGCTTGAGGCATCGTTCAGTGGAATCAGGGTCCAGGACATCACAAAGTGGTATCTGAGAAATTTTGTTTCTATTCTTCTTTACTATTTTGAGTTTATTTGAAGGGTATTATTAGAATTGGAATTTGGTAATGAGTTTTTCCAAGGAGTAGCTAACCCACATGTAAAAGAAGAAAAATTTCCTTGAATCAAAATGTCAATTTTCTAGATTTTGACTGTTAAAGTTGATTTTATTTCTCTATTGGGTGATGAACTTGATTTGTGATTTTATAATCAATATGACTTCAGGTTTTAGTTTTTTTAAACATGATGGGATGCCGGTATTCCATATCATTCATCATTTTATCCACTTTACCAATTCACATTCCATATTTTATTCCATGCCATATAGAATGCATCACTTGTTTTCATGATATTATGATTGGTTCCGTGATTTAAACACCAACTATTTGGATAGATATTGTGGGAAAGAAATTGATAATATGGTTGGTGCTTATCATTCCTGTCATAAACTATGTAGTGTTTTCTTTATTAGGATACAAAAGACGCCCTAAGAAGCTAATTGTGGTATGTGGAGTCATTGAACATGATTCTCATGGACTAGAACATGTTATTATGTAGATTTTGAGGATTACATATTTTTTTACTGAGGATTTTGGGTGATTATGGATTGGAAGTGGTGAACCATTTGGTTTATCCTTTTTAAAATATATGTTAAAATAATATGAAATTTAAATGGAAGTTGACTTTGTTAGATAGATAACTTTATCTAGACCAAAATTTTAAGAGGGGAGTAGGTAGTGTATCGAGTGAATTATATGGATTTTTATCTTTACCAGTACTAGATTTAGGAGTAGACTATGTGGAATGACATTTTTATAGGAAGGTTTTGACCTGTCTTATTTTTTTGAGCTGTGAAATTTGATATTGTTCTTTTATGAGGTATGTGTTTGGAATTATATAGAAACACTACCTTGAAAACCTCTAATTGTATGCCAGGAGGGTGAAAACGAACACAATCTAGAGGTGGTAGGACTTGGGCTACTTGTGGATACTATTATAGTTCTAGGTATGACACCCAAAATTATACCAGACACAAGTTTTAAGGCACAATTAAATGTGGGATTTTTCCATTTCATGAAGATATTTTAGGGATCCCCACAACATGCCTTATCTTTGGATGAGCTGACATGTGTGTTCCAAAAATAGAGTAATCTTAACTTTTTATGGTATAGCGTTCTAAAGTATGTGCTGATATGGTGTTAGATGATGCTATTGATCTTAGATAATTTTGAGACACCTCCTGAGAGGAGAGTGAAGATAATGAATTATATGCTTTGAGGAGCATTAAATCACTAGTGGGATGTTCTTAACTAGGATGATTCACTGAAAGGTATGGTTTAGGATTACTTCAAAATTAGAATCTATGACTACTTCTACCTTGATACTCTGATAGAAGAGTAGGATAGCGAGTTCTTGCATTTTGAGTATGGCGCTATAACAGTTATAGATTTTTCTTCACGCTTTATTGAGATTCAATGTTTTTTTTTCAACATACCTTACTAATGATCTATAGAGGGTCATAGGTTTCAAGTAAGTCCTCTAGATTTCTATTCAATCTCAGGTCAATGTGTTCATATTAACCTCTCTAACTATGTTTTTAAATCATGTGCTAATTATAGAGAATAACTCGAGGGAAGATGGGGGTGAAGAGTAGAGAATTAAAGTATGTCAACCAAGTAGTTCTATATCCAATGATATGAAGTGTTTTTTGAGGCTTACCATGAGACAAGTACAAGCACAACCACTATATATAGTAGTTATATATTCTATCATCAGCATCGAATACAATGACATGTGAAGAATTAGTGTGATCAAGAAATAGTCGAGTGCTGAGATTGTGGTCTTATGGGACACATGCAACATTTCTATATGAATTTCCTTCCAATAGTGTATGGTAGGGGTAATTTCTAACACCGGGTTAGAGAGTGGGATACATGGCTATGTGTCAGGAAGGGATATGCAGTAGTACTGGTTGATTAGGCTATGGTGGTGGTTGGGGTGGATGAGGTACTCCGGCACAAGTTGTACCAATACAGTAGAGTGGTCATACTCTGGGTAGTGAGGCTGTGTCATAGGACTTTTGTTTAGGTCAAATATATTTTGTATGGACTATACCAAATGAGCTAGGTTCCAGACCAACTATGATGATAAGTTCAATCTTAGTAGCCTTTACTCTTGTATCTAATTTTTTTGACATAAGTGCATCACCTAGTTTTATATCTATACCTATGTATGAAATACTTGAGCTTTTTGTTTAGTTTTCAGATGGTGTTCTGATGCTAGATTCTACATTGGTAATAAGAAAAGAGTATTTACATCAGTGTGGGGAGTTACCCCTTGAGATTGGTAGGTATCACTTTGTATCATTTTTTCCATGAGATGATAGGGTTTGATGTCTTACGTGGGGTGGAATTTCTAGTATCGTATCAAGCCTAAATTTATTGATATATCTATAGAGAGATGTTCACATCACTATAGGGAATTGGATTACTGATAGGGGTGAATATAAGGTTGAACCAAGCTGAAATAGACTATATAATCATGGGTTGGGAGAGATTCCAACCTAGATCACTAGTTTCTATCTATATGATTAGGGAACACATCAGAAAATCTTTCCTCCAATGGTTGATCATTTTAGGGATGTGTTCTTAGAATAATATTTTGGTTTACCTCCTTAGATATTGGTTGAGTTCTCCATCGAGATAGTTCTTGGATCTACACCAGTATCAATTCCTTCTTACAGTATTCTAGCAATAGATTTTGCAGGAGATCAAGAGGATTCTAGAGGATTTGGAGGGAATTTGATTTATTCGAACTATTAATTATCCATGGGGTTCAATAGTCTTTTTTTAATGTAATATGGTAACCTTAGAATATATATGGATTATTGAAAATTGAACCATATGAAAATTAATAACCGATATAATTTTCCACAGATAGATGACCTATTTTACCAACTATAAAGAGCTCAGGTGTTTTCAAAAATTTATTTGAGGTAGGGATATCACTAGTGATGTATTCAATATATAGACATACATCATACATTTTTCATAGAATTTTTGGTCTATAATAGTATCTGGTTATGCTGTTTGGTCTCACGAATGTTCCATTAGTTATCATGGAACAGATGAACTGAGTCTTACACCCTTATCTGGATTCATTTTTTGTGGATGATATCTTGGTATATTCTCAAAATAAGTACGATCATTCCAAACATCATGAGATCAGTTTGGATAAACTAATAGAGAATAGGTTATATTCTAATCTCAGTAATTTTCCACTTCTGATTGGACAAAATTCACTTCCTAGGTCATATCATCTCAGAGACAGGAGAATTATTTGACCCAAATAATTTGAGAAATTTACTTCACAAGGTGCATGCCATGAAAATATTTAAAGTACAATGTTTCTTGGGTCTAGATAGATATTAAAATAATTTAATACATGACTTATATTTATTACAATTACCATTTAAGGGATTTTATATGAAGGGTGTGATGTTTGTATGGTCATATACCAGTGATAGAACCTTTCAAGAGTTGAAAGGTAGATTAACATCAACACTGATCCAGATTCTTCTAGAGTGTGGTAGGATCCACACTATGTATTGTGGCACATTAGTTATCAAGAAAGAATTAGTTCTGATCCATTGGGATAGAGTTGTAGTGTAAGGGTCTTGGCAGTAGAGACCACACAAGAGAAATTATCTGATGCACGATATCAAGTTAGATATAGTTGTTTAATATTATTTCTATTGGATAAATTACTTATTAAGAGGGTATTTTGTTGTGTACGCAGACCAAAAAAGTATCAAGTGTATATTTACACAACATTATCTGAATATGAGGTAGTAAAGGTGGGTTGTTTACCTATAGGATTTTGACTCTGAACTTTCCTATAGACCTAGTAAAGGAAATGATGTGGCCAATTCACTAATAAGGATTACTCAAATATAAAAAACTAAAGAGGATATTAGTGAGTAGAAGATTTTATATTTGTACTCTGATATGCACTTAGAGGTGCATGAAAGTCAGGGACAAACTTATATTTCACCATTGGCTATATCCTTTACTGTATTGGATAGAGTGAGGATAAGCCAACTGTCAGATTCTGATGGCCCAGTCCTATGGTAGAGTGTGAGGATAAACCATATGAGAGGATTATTTCATGCATATCAATGGTCTTGTCTGGGTTGTAGTAGACATGCATGAGGAACCGATGCAGGAGTTTCATGCATCATTCTAGGTAGTGCATTCTAGTGTTACCAAGGTGTATCATGACCTTTGCAATCAGTACTGGTGGTTGGGTATGAAATGTGAGGTGGATGGTTTTTTTAGAAGGAGTTCAACCTATCAGAAAGTGAATGAAAAAAATTAGGGACCAGCCATAATTTTATAGTAGTTACATATTTTTGAGTTTATATGGGATGTTTTGATGATGGATTTCGTGAATAGTTTAATGAGGTTGCCTTGAGGTAATGATTTTTTTGGTTATTGTTGACAGGATCACAGAGGTTACCCATTTAATTCTGATCAAGGAGACCTTCAATGTAAATGATCATGGGAGGTTGTATATCCATGAGATTTTATGACATCACAAGGTCCCACACACTATCATTTTATATTGGGATTCCAGGTTTACATCTTTTTTCTTTTTGAGTTTGAAGAGGGCACTAGGTATATAGGTTCTTCTAAGTATAACATACAACTATTAAACTAATGGTTAGTCAGGAAATATGATATAGGCTCTATAGAAACCCAAGATTGACATACATGGAAATTACATTACTTTTGCAGAAAACTTAATACATTACAAAAACAAACGCCCAAGGACCGTAATAGTTTAGTGTCTTTGGAAACATGGAACACAATCTTCTAATCATGGTGGAAGATCTTCAACATCTCTCATAAAGATCTTTCCCTTTTATTTTCTAACCTAAAACCTTTCTTTATATCCTAGGGAAAAGAAAACATAAAAAGGGTGAGATCAAATTCTCATTAAGGGTAATCATGGGGAAAATAAAACAAATGATACACATTTGAACTCAAAAACATGAACATAATGTTTAAACATCAAAATCATGAGTTGTGAAATAAATCTTGGCAGTATGTAAGGAATAGATCACAAAGGAACATTAATCATGATAGAATATATAGGGAATAAAACATGTAATTGTGGAAAAAAATTAAGCACATGTTATGATTTCTATAGTAATCAAGGCATTACTGCCAAGACCATCATAGTGGATAAAGTCCATTACTAAACTGGGTTTACTTTCCGTTCCAGCCTAGTATTATTAAACCAGATTCACTTTCTGTTCCAGCCATGTCTATCTAATGAGATATAAATATTTACCCAATGCATTGGAGGTAGATATATGTCCCACACATCTCTATAATGAAATAATTCTTTTGTGTGCCAAAAATTAATCATAAATCATTCATCATAACCCAATGTATAAAATGGGTTTCATAAACATCATCCCATCATAACATAATCCATATATAATAAATGGATATCATTTCACCATAAGAAAATTGAAACCTTGTTAATCATATAGAAATTATACTGGAAACATAAACATATTAAATAATGTCACCTTATATGGAAAATAGTTTTGATAAAACACTTGAAATGAATTCCGGAAGAAAATATCCTTTCTTCTTGAAAATCATTTTATTTTCTTAAAATTCCATGAAAATTTTAATGAAAAGGATTTTATTGAAAATAATCTTGAAATATTGTAGAGTAAGCTTCATGTAAATAAGGTGTTATGAAGCCGTAAAAATCAGTTAATGCTGTATAAGTTAAAAAAAAAGCATTCTTCTCGTACTTTTGCTGGAAAATTCAAAAAGTACCTCTTATGGTAAAAAAAGAAAGATCCATTCCATACCACATAGTAAAAGTCAATAACAGTTAAACATGACTTTAAACATACATGGAATAATAGTAAAAACTTTATGAAGACTTTTTTTATAAAACATGGACATGGATGCTAAATATAACCCCAGTAAATACATACAAATAAATAATATCTTATAATAACGAGATTGGAATAATTATCCCTTACCTTATGTCCAATTATTCCATATGTGTCTGAGAATCTTTTATAATGGGTATAAACATATTATTAACTTGTAACAGAACCATAATAATCTTTATGATATCATATATGATTCACTTACGACTTTATATTATCTATTCATTTGTCAATTCCATTTAATGCAGCGTTTTGGGTAAAATTGTTTCATTCATCATAAGTGTTTTGACTTGTAATTATTAATATGATTAATTATATCGTGATTACTTATTTCCATAATGTAAAACAAGATTTATATATAATATATATTCAAAATATATATAATATATCGATAAATTGAATGAAATACATCGTTCATGGAGATGATAGGCCGTATGTATGTATGAACGCTGTTTTCGTTTCCTTAATAAATTAAATGGAAGTAAATAACATATATATATACATAAATCTGGTAGCATTATTATGTCATATATTTCATGATTACTTATTATATATACTTTATAATCATTCTTTATTGGTTAACATGGAGAATGAATCTAATCGCATCGTGGGGACGGTAATCTGTACGTACGTACGAGCGATGATATCGTTCCCATAATTATTGAATGGAATTAGAGTGGATGATATAATATCTCATAATTAGAATAATGTTATAAAAATCATATATAGTTATTATTTCCACCATTATACCCATCCAAGTAAGGTGGTGGTGGAAAAACAGATTACACCGCGACGTGAAGACGGTAAGCCGTACGTACGCATGCGTGGTGATTTCGTTTTCAGTTTGATGGATAGAAGGTGAAATGGGGTTGTTTAATTTTTATAATAAAATATCAGTATATGAGTGATAATGATGTTATAAATTTGTAATGAAACAAATAAATAAGAGGTAGTAGAAGAAGAAATAAATTTGGAAGAATCTGTAAATGATATTATCTCTTTTTCGGCGCGCCTCTTCTAAACCTCCTCTTAGGGCACTAAATATGGTCTTCGAAGAATACCGGGACCTCAAGTATGTTTCTATGAAAGTGGAGAAGATAAATGGATAGGTTTTGGATGAGATTTATATCTAAAAATTTTGTGAAGAGGAGAGGGAAGGGGTTCCCTTTTATAAGAGAGGAGAAGGGAACTTTTTGAAACCTCCAAAATATTAATTTATAATAATATAAAAACACACATAAAAACTCCCAAAATGACTCTAATTCTAAGATGAGATAAGATAGGTTTGTAATCTCATCGTTAAATAAAATTTTGTAATGTTGGGTATTTATTTTAAACTTTATAAACTTGATTTAACATTATTTAATCTATTTAATTTTATTTGTGGTAATAATATTCTTCATTTTAAATTGTTATAAATAATTACTTATGTTTTGTGAATTTTCCATAATTGGATACTTTATGACATTTTAGAGCATATAAATTTAAATTTACAATTTTTAAATATTTTTGTGATTTTTAATCAATTTAATAATATTTTATTTTTATAAAATAACAATAGAGTCAATTTTGACAATATTCATTTATTAGAATTTAAATAAAATAAACATAGAGGATATATTCAAAAAGAATATTTATTAGATTAATAAAATGTCATATTTATCTATAATATTCGTGGAGCACATTAAATAGTTCATATAATATTTATTTTAATATTTTTGAAACCATTTATTTGATATTTCAATCAATAAAATTATTTCTACATCACTATTGTGTCACCATTAATGATAATTATTTATTCCCTAAAAATTATAAATAAATTAACATGATGTAGATAATTTTATTAGATTTATGGTGAATATTTATGTTCTATGTTTTATGAAGTTTGTCACTAAATTAAAATTATTACACTTATAAGATATAAGAGAGTGACATGTTGTCACTTTCTTTGGTTTTAATAATAATTACAATCTTTTCATGGTCAAAAGTCCATAAATGGAATCTACTTCGACCCTTAGGTAATATGGGTAAACTTTTATTCATCCAACAGAATTTTGGTAGGTGTTAAGACATTTTTATCATTAAATATTATAATTTAACCATATAAATAATCTTGATAAAAAAGTTGTTTTTAATTAAAATTTAGCGTATTTTTACTATTCATCAAAATATGAAATTTAACAGAATAATATTAAAAAAAATATCCAAAGTAAATTTTTATATACTTATTGTAATTAATAAGTTTATTTTGTCAAATTGAACTCATAAATGTGTCAAAACCTTTATTTAAAGTGGGTGCTCCATCAAAATGAGGCAAAAATGCATTTTTTGAAAAATATTTATTTTACCCAAAAAATTTATTATGTTCTCATACCATGTTCTAGAATATGTGTAAGATGAATCATAATGTTATTAAATTCAAAATTCAGTTAATACTATTCATAACTGGTAGTTCACAATAATATTATAACAATATATCGTTGTTTAATGAATTTCGGTATTGCGTACAACAAACACTATTGAGGAAGGTCTCTCTTGCAACACAAGCCAAGAATAGTATTTGCGTATATTACAAGCTAATATGGTGTTGCGTATCGTGAAAGCTAATTTTGGTGTAGCGTATAACACAAGACATTAAAGAAATTAAAAAGATTATTTCACATAAAATTTTGAGGTGTTACAATCTATCCCATTATTATGTTTATCCCGTACACGATTTAATTTATTAAGTTGGGTATTTCAATAAATAATACTAAATAGACATACATTTTTGGGACTTATTGATGATCATTAATGAAATAAAATATTGTGTACCTTTACTCTAGAGACACAAAAACATTATGTTCATCGAGAATGTACTTAGGAAATGTATTTAAAATTCATAATAATAATATAAATATTTATTTATGAAAATAATAGTTAATTATTTGTGGTTTGAGATCATGTATTAGTTTATCATTACAGATTATTATAAGAAATATTTAGTGAGAACCTTAAGGATATGGGAATTCATAGGAAAATGCCCTCTAATTTTGGTGTTGGATATATGGAGTGGTTTATATAAAATTAAATCCCTATCTAGAGAAACAATGTGGATGTGGATATATAAAATTATTACATAGACATAATAAAACAAAAATCCGAGTATTGGGATTTGACACATAGTCACTTGGTGTAAGAGATTGGGCCTTGAAGTACAACTGATTTGAAACTATCAAGGTATTTGTTTAGGAAATTCATAGACACATTACAAACCATCATGAAGGACTTGAATAGATAATGCATGTGAATGAACTAGGTTAATCAAATTTTCTAGTCATTTAGACATACTATAAATAATTTACAATGATTATCTTATTTCACATAATTGTTATTATTTTTCACACTATGATTATGGGTTTTATTAAATTGTTAGAACCCTAAAATATCATGTGATATGTGAATGTGTTGAAAATATCAATGACCATACTCATGATAAACAAAATGGATAAGAATTTGGGATAAAATATTTATTTACTATTTCAGTTAACACTCTCAAGATATATTTAGAAACAAACTTCACGTTGAACTTCCGAATTTAATATGATGGGAGAAGCATGCAATAGAATCATTTATTAAAAAAAATTCCACAAACATTCTGTGGGACTTCTTATCAACTAGCTTCATATAAATAGATTAATATGATTTAAATTATTTTTTTATTCATTAGTGGAAATAAAGTGGAAGACTTTCCCTGAAAATTTATCACATAAACTGAAAAGCTGATCAATAGTGGAATATAATTATGAGTACATGAGAAGATGATGGAATTGAATCCATAGAATGTGACTAGTTCAAGGGGTTATTTTTTAGTAAATACATAATATTCATTCTACATATGTAAATATGTATAATTAATTCTTTAATACTAACTAGAAGGATGATGAATACATTCGTACCTATAAGGAAAACTTTATAACACTTTTATGGTATTCTTCTGGACAAATCATCATCACTGAATGAAAAAATGATATATTTTTTAGTGGTATCAAACCAAGTCATGTAATGGGATTATCAAGAACGGTTCTTTGAATATACGTATAAATTGGTCGATGTGAATTCAATGTAAGTTTCAAAAATGTAAATCATCATTTTTGTGGTGATAAGAAGAGGAAAATAGTGTTTCCTTGAATTTCTAATGACATATATCTCTGAGGGAAGAAAACATTTCAATATATTACCTACATGAAATCTGGTATGTCTCACTCATTTGAATTACCAAATCAAATAAGAAGATGTTTCATGTGTGGTAAACCTAGCCATCAAGAAAAATATTATAAATGGAAAATGAAGATGCCATTCAATATAGTTAATTAAGAGATAGTTCAATTGAATTCACCACCCACACATAATTTTTTTATGTGAAATGATTTTAGGCATTATGTGGATACATTCATTAATATAAATTATAATGGGGATTATAAGACATCAAATTTTCCGATCATAATGGAAAAAACGAACGGTACATGAACTCACAGTAGTTAATGAGAATCTGGATATTTAAGAAACACATATACTTAAATTTTTCCATGTACATTTCATGTTACATTTTATATGAATAAGCTTCCTAAAATTCTTATTTTCCATCATTTAGTGAAATTTTAGATGATTTTGGTAATTAAAATTCTCTACATCAAAGGATTCATGAATAATGAATTCAAAATTGATATTCAAAAACAACCTATGATCATTTACCAATTAAAGGATGAACCCAATATTCAAATGGAAATATTTTATTGTCTGTAATAGTAGTTTATTTAAATAATATTTTGAAATAATATTATGGGATAAAATATAATTTCATTTTTGAAAATTATTAGTGTATAAAAACTTTGGAATTATACTTTTTTCAATAATTAAAATGATTTGAAGATAATTTTAACATTGATTATGGATGGATGTAATGAAATTTCACTCCAATCACTAGGACTCAATTTTTCCAGATATATTCTAGGGGAGCCTTCTGATTAATTATTAGTGGAGTGGTTTATCTTGAAATTTTGGTTTTATTATTAAACTTCTATAAATAAATATGTTATATTTATATATATATTGATTAACTTGTTGGAAATATTTTTGTTTTGTTAAATATATAGATACTGATAAAAATAATTTTTGACTCCTTTATATATATTTAATTACATTAATTTTTTTCATTATTTATTTAGAAAAAATATATTTAAACTCATTTATTGGAGTAATAAATTATGTTAAAATATATTATAGAAAAATTTAATGATAATAATGCTTTTATAAAATGGTATAAAATCAATTTGTTATATTATTATCATGTTCTCTATCTTGATTAAAATAATAGGCCCAAATTTGAGGGATGTATCTTGAAGATAAAATGTGTCCTATTAAATTCATTTTTATAAATAAATGTTCTTTTCCCTCATAAAAGATTTATGATTTTAATTATTATCATGAAAATTCACTCCATCGCTCTCTATTAATCCATTGAATTTATTATTCCCTTACATGTAAATATTTTCAATTTTTAATAATATTATACAATTTATAAACCAATATAATCTATATGACCCTTTTATATGCCTTTCCCTATCTTCAAGAGGTAGTCTTATAGACAGTTCTTAATATATAGGGTTTAAAAATGAAATTCATTAAATATCAAACCATTGATTACATAGATCAAGTGAAAATTTCAAGGATGTAAACCATAATGGTGGGATTATATAACACAAAAATATTTTCTGGAATAAAATTTAAAAAAATTTATTTTCAATGAATTTTTTTGTTACACACAACAATGAGATAAAATGTACTGCGATATACTATAAAAGTATAATTATTTAATATTGTAGATATACCATATCCATTAAATTGGGTGGTATGAATATAACTAAATAAATTATTAATGGTATAAAATTTATACATGAAAAAATTAATTTCATTGCATAACAATTGATTATAAATTATAAAAAAATACATTTGAACGTAGAAAAAATGTTTTTGTGAAAAACTTAATTTATACAAAAAAACTATGTTTATCTTAATAAATGAATTTAATATTTATTTTTGAATGATTTTATTAATATTATTATACTATATATTTAATAAAAAAATTTATCATTCTTCTAGTATTTCATTTTTAATGGTGTTAGAATAAGATGAAATTCGTAGTTAAAACTATATTATTTCGAAAAATGAATTTGTCATGATTATTGAAATGTAAATTAAAATTTATTTTTTAAAATTTATAAAATATATTCTAAAATATTATAATATATTTTTAAATAATAATTCAATAATATTTTATTATTTATTTCTTAAACTTTTCATACAAGATTTTTCTTTCTGTTAATAACGATGAATACATATTCTTATTTAAAAGGGGATTTTAATTTAATGTATTTAATTATAGAAAATTTTTTTATTGTAGTTATAATGTAAAATTTATAAAATTTTATTTTTTTGATAAATAAATATTATTTCATCATAATCAATATCAAATTGTATTTTTTTGTGAAATAATTTGTTTACTTTTGGAATTTTTTCATTAGAAAACTTTTTTCCTTGTCATTTGGTGGTTCAATTTTAAATTAAAATCTACAACATATATATATATATATATGAATTTTTATAAAATGAGTTACATATTTATAATCAAAATAATTAATATTATATCATATTATCTACTTATTTTTTTTCAAATTTAATTGTAAAATAATAAATAATTAATTAGTGTGGTTAATGTTAACGTGACTTTACTAGGTGGTTAAACTAAAATGATATCGGTTAATAAGAATATGTTTTTTTTTCTAATTCCTATTTTCTACATATATTTGGAACTTTTATTGTTGTAGGTTCAAAAATTAGCAATTTTGGAGCCTTCTACGATGTCTTAAATTTGGGTATTTCTTTTTATTTTGAAAAATTACAAGTGTGATCTATCCTGAACATAAAAATTGGAAACCATATCTTCTCCACCTCGCACATCTAATGTATTTTGATTTTTCCAAGACCATCCCAAATATATTCATTAACTCCTCCATCATAACCTAGATTCCATTATTTTATTAGGAAACCCTCCTATGACATATTTTTTTTTGAAAATATACAGAGGTTTTAAATAGAATAGGAGGTCAAAACATGTACGAAGAATATCGATACTTGATGTAGGGGATTTATATATCACATTTATTTCCATAAAGAATGGTCAATATTCCACACTTATTTATTTTTTGTGGTTTATATACTTAAAATGAATGTAATTTTTAATTATTCTAACAAATTTATTTGTGATTTAAATATCCATATATGGATCATTCATTATTAGTTCTAATTAAATATGTTCTATAACGTTTCCGATGTTTTAGATTTCACAAAATTGAATTCAATAAGGTAATGATAATTTCGTAAATAATGTTATAATGATATTTTTAGGAATATATATTATTCAACAATATAAATCATTGGTGATGCCTATATTTTACAATGTATATAATCTAATGGTACCATAATTTTTATTTTCTATGTGGTTTATGAATATGTTTGGGTAATATTTAGGAACCCAATTTATTTTCAAAGGGTTATGCTATAATTAATTTATGAAATGTTTATAAGACCCCATTTACTTGGATGAGTTCTAATGGGATGATATTATTTACGATTTTAGATCATTTGGAACACATATTAATAGTTTTAATTTTGTTATGGGTTGTTTTTTATAAAAAATGGATGGTGGTAACATTATATTCACGGATAATTTTCATGTAATAACCATGGATGGAGGTTACATAAACCCCATGATATTTGGGTACATTATAATCCAAAATGGGTTTCTCATAATTATATATCCTTCAAATTCATTTGTAAAATAAGGATAACATATGAGGTAAATATGTTATGAGTGAACTAGACTTCTTGTTTAAAATTTCATAAGTGGACCAGGTTTTCATGTCTTTGAGATTAAATGTTGACCTAGTTTTAGTGTACATAACTTTATACTATGGTCTATATTCAGGTCCTTATCTTAATGAGTAAACCTATTTCTATTTAAAAATTTTCACAATGACATGATAATATGTTTTTCCACATTCCAATGTCTATGTTAATCCCTTAGAGATCATGGTCTGATTTATTTATGATTAATATCTTTTGAAATCCATGAATTATTTTATGAGTCATGTATAAAAATATTTAAATATTAGGTCTGGAAATTATAATGTTATGATAATGATAAAATAAAATTATTCTTATGTTCTTCTTTCTTATATTTCTCAAATGTTTACCCCAACTATGCATCTACTCTCACCATTTCATATGTTTTCACTCATGAGGACATGAAGAGAAGTTTTAAGTAGCATATATATATAAAGAGTACTAAATGAAGATATAATTGTGGGATGTGTTTAATAACTTTCCTTAAATAATAATAATGTGTATATAGTATCCATATAAATTTACCATTATGTACCCCACATGTGTATTTGTGAAATGTATTGAATATTTATCTGACATGATGTAATATTTATATATGAAAATCTTAGGACATTATAGGAATAATTTTTTCCTACAATCCATTTTTCTAAAATATCATGTACCCATGGTAAATATATTATGTTAATCCAATATATTCACTCAAACATTCTTGGTTCTCTATGTATTGACTGAATTTTATTTCAAAACATTACATTTCATTCATATTAGTGGATGATCCCATCAATTCCCCTGCACATAAATTGAAATTAATGTAATATTTTATGTCATTATTGAGTATATAATCCTTTAATGTTTATTCTTAAAAGTTCAATATTATATTATCAAAATATGAAATGAAAATTCCTTTATTTTTTAATCTCTAGCTGTTAATATAATCCAAAACATACTAAAACACTATATATTTATAAAATAAATAATGATTAAATAAGAAAGGATTCAATGTTTGAAGGATATTATGATAGGTATCCAACATATCTAATATATTGGGAAAGAGAAATATGAATTAATTACCCCAGTTTTATCAAAAACATATAGTAGAGTACTCCATGTTACATAAATGGTGGGTTATCCAGTGAAAAAAACATGTTTTGTGCCTCATGATAATATTTTGTTTCCATTCATGAAATCCCCATAATAATTTTAACATTTTAATCCATCCTATCACACTTCATGATGGAAATCAGTTTGGTATAACTCAATTTCATACATTGAAAGAGTAATTATAATTTCCTTTCATGAGTATATGAGTTAGAAATTTAAGAATGATAAATTTGTTATTTATATTTTTATAGCATGGAATGTTTCATATTCTTACAATATATTATAAAGACATATAAAAATATAATCAAGAACCTCTAAAATGATATTACATATTTTATACTGGTAAATCAAATATATCATTAATTTATTTTTAGGGTTTTCATTATAAGGACCTGACCTTAAACATTACATAATCTTCAATTAAATGGATAATTCACATTGAGGATCTTTTCAGGTTTAGAATTTTTGAGAATTAGGACATAATTATTACATATCAACTTGAAAATTACATGTAGACACTACTACTTAGAATCCATTTTTTTCAAAAAATAAAAACTCTTGAAAAAAAAGATTCAGTTATAGTTCCATATTTTAGACAACATGACTATTACTTGATCCATTCATTGACCCTATTCATATTTAAGTCCTCTGAAAAACATTTCAAAACATGGGATGATCATAAAAAGCTTATTAAGGGTAATAAAATAAAGAATTAAATCATTATTTCATAGTTACATACATAACATAATCACTTTAACATACCTCATGAAATCATAAGATTTATGAATAACACATAGAAAATATAAATCATAAAGGTAACTTGTGGCATCCATATAATACTTACATTGTAGCTATCACAGCTACGTAGGGAGTTACATTTGGAATAACCATCATTGTATATTCCTTAAATCATTTAGTAGAAACATTCATGTTTACTGCTGTCATGTTAACCAATGAATTGGACAACTATATCTGGCTCACCCTCCATTTGTTTATCACGGAACCACCCGTATACGTAAGCAATGCCCAAGAACCATAACATATTCATAACCCATAAAATAAACATAAAGGAAAGATAACATTTCCACAATCTAATAACAATATATCATATAAATATATTGACATAACAAATCCATTATCAAAACCATATTCAATACCAAAATACATAAAATATTATTTGGTATTTATTTTCCTATAAAAACATTTTGGCTTGTTAAAGAAGCCGAAAATCAAATAATAATCACGGTGGAAGAAAAGTTCGTTGTCAATGATTATGTTTAAAAGGAAACATTCTTTTTTTAGTTTTGTAAAATGACTTGTAGTAAAAGATTCCCTTTGAATTAAATGAAAAGTAAAATGTATTTATACACCATATAAATGAAAGTTGAGAATAAAACAAAATATGCCTCAATGAAAGGGGATTGAGACAAAGCCCCTTACAAAGATTATTTTGTAAATAAAAGAGATCGATTACTATTATTTAATATAAATACTCATAATTAAAGTATATATAAAAAATAAGATATAAAAATTCATTTCTCACATAATCATAGCATGACATAATAAAAAAGTAGATGATTAACCCAAATAACGGAAATTGGGTTTAGAAGTTCTCTTACCTTGTGTCCGACTTGACTCGATCATTCTTTAATCACATGAATAATAAAATAAAGTAAATTTATAATTTATTAATACCTTTTTTAAGTTTATTATTCCTTTTATATCACTTATTACCATGTTATAATCATTATGTAATCATTTAGGTTATTAACGGTTGTTTCGTCGATATTTGGTACTTGAGTAAAAATGAACAACTTATAATTACACGTTCTCCATGTCGTCGAAAATACATTATCTACAGAATGATATTCATGATTTAGATATCATATACATCATATATATCCAGTATATAAATTTATTTATAACAGTACATAACATTTGAAGATAAGAAATGAAATGCACTATTCATGGAGACGGTAAGCCATACGTACGCATGAACGGTACATTCATTTATATTTAGTAATTTAATGGAATTAAAACATAATTATACATAGGTATATTATAATTAAAGTTTAATATCATATATAATATCATTAACTCAATTCTTTATACAAACCACATAAGGCATTAACGAGTCATATCACATTGAGGGGGCAATAGTCCGCACTTCCTAAAATGAAATTATCGCATCTACCCATTATGGAAACAATAAAGGTATGATATAAATGAATAATACATAAGATTAAAGAAATAATAATAATGATATATATCATATATAAATACAGTGCCATCATAATGGCCACCATGAGAGGTGATAGAAGATAATTTAACAATCATCTCTTCGTGAGGTGTTAGTTTTTCATTCACAGAAACAATATATTTCTTCACCTATTAGATGGAGGTGTGTGTAAATGTAGTTAGAATAATTATCATAAAAAAATCCTATTATATTGAGGATACTAGTTTTGTTATAAAATAAAGCAATAAAAATATTTTAGGTGGTTGGAGAATTAAAATAAATCAAAACAACATAAGAGAAGACGTTACCTTTAAATCGGGTAACTTCCTTTGGGTTGAACAAAAATGGTATCTTAAAGTTCTTTTGGACTAATGTAAAGCTTCTAGGATGAATAAAGGGATCTTGGGAGCTTATTGGAGTAGAGGTTGTATGATACAAATGCTTGAGATGTGTGAGAAATGGGTTGGATGTGAGGGCTTTTATAAGGGAGAGGAGGAGCTCTTTAAGAATGTTTGAAACAATTATTTTATTATAAACTCATCTTCAATTTAAAAAGGTCAAATAACTATTAAAAAAAATTTTATGATGATTTATCGTAGAAATAAAATCATCCACTAAGAATTGGACAGGTTTTGGATGTTATTTTAACATTTATAATCTTATTTATTTAAATCATTTATTAATGAGGTAAATATTGCATCAGTATTGTGTCATAGAACATTTAACTTATATGATGTCAAAAAATTATAAAAATAAAACATGATATAGGAAATAATTTTATCTTTACACAAAATATATATATACGAAATGATAACTTATATAACCCCATGTAAAAATTGATTTACTAAAAGATATGTGTTTATGCCATTTCTGTCTTTACTTTAAATTAATTAATATAATAGTCATTATTACTCCCATGTGGCTCCATGGGGTCTCAAATTAGAACCATGTATTCACATGGTCGGATACATATCAGAAAATTGGATTAGGACACATGTTATGGTAATTTAATATTATTATAATATTATATTTTACCCTTATTTACTATATTTACCTTTTAATCATGGTAAATAAAATATTTACTGAAGTAAATATTAAAAATGTATAAAAATAAAAGTTACCTATTTACGCAATTTGGAACTACTATTTAAAAATATGGAATCCAATTTTCTAAATTAAAATTCCATAAGTGGAAGAAATTAATTTAAAATGAATTCCCGTTGTCAAAACAAATACCGTGTTTTTATGAAATAATAACTATCAAAATATTGAGACTTTTTTATGTCCAATATCAAAATGAAATTACATTAAATGACCAAAAATATATTCAATTGTAAAAATATATTCTAATTACACTTTAAAACCAATTAAAAATATAATATAACAATTTAAATAAATCAAATTAAATGGCAGATTTGAATTAAAATGCAGTATTTTTCACTATTCATTAAAAATGAATTTTTTCAGAAAAATACCAAAATTTATTCAAAATAAATTCTGATTTCACAATTATAAAGAATAATTTAATTATTTCAAATAGAATATATAAGAGTGACAAAAACTAGATTTAATTGGGGTTCGCCATTAAAAGGATGTAAATCGACCTTTTAATGTAAATTATGACTAAAATTAAATTCATTCACATTTTAGGCCTCTAACATTTATTGGATAATTGTAAAAACATTTAACAAACATATATAATCATATTTTAGTTAGTTCTATTAATTTACACCTATAAAATGTCTATGTGTTAACTACCAATTAAAATAATATTATTATAATATCAGTGTGCAACGTAAGATTTCAAAGAAACACGTTGTTGCGTATCGGGTATGCCATCGAACATAGCGTCCCCTTTAAAGTAAAATTAATATTTAATTTAAAATAATAATAAATATGGAATGTGTCTTATTAATTATTTGTCTGGGATGTTGCATCATTCCCCCCTTTTGGGAATGACGTCATCGTAATTTTAAAACTAGGCAGAGAAACTTCATTAAAAGTACCACATCGAAAAAGAGTCAATAAAAATATCGCATTAAAAGAAAGAAAGATAAGTAACAAGGTCACCTGAGATAACCGATACTAGGATTCCATATAGGAAAACATGGATATGGAAGAGAGAACAAACAATCAATTTCTGATAGAGAGTGATAGAAAACATGATTAGGATAATGTTAACCACCAAAAAATAAAAAACTTAATATGTGTTAAACAACCATTGATCACTTAGTAGGAAATGTAAACTAATTTTTTTTATGTTCCTTTTAATTATTTTGAGGTATTAATTTCCTAAATAGAATAAGAAAATAAAGAAATATACATACCTTTAAGTAGAGTTTCATCAATCAGTAAGTTTCTACCAAAAAATATTCATTTCTCCATGCAATGAGCATTCCAAAATACTTAGTCACGTCAAAAGCATACGAATCATCTTTTAGAGAATGACATAATTCCAAAAAGAAGAACTAAATATTTCCATTGTCTTTAGACATCAACTAATACAAAAATTGTTAGTGAGAGATCAGATAATACCAAAATAGGACAATATTTTACAAGAAGAAAAACTACTCTTAATCTCCAAAATTTGTCAAAAAAATGCAACGTTCAACAAAGACCATTCAATAAACAACTTCCCATAACATTATTCAAAATTATTCCAAACTAAGATTTTACCCCAAAATATATAAGGATTTAAGTACATATTCTTCTAAGATACATCTTAACATTTATCTCCAAATAACACGAGTTACTCATAAAGTCTCATATTAAAAAGTAATTAACCTAATCACATATTATCCATGACAGGTTAATCATTTTCATAAATAAATAAAATCATCATATGTCCACAATAAAAACATATATTCTTACGAAATAAAATTTCATCCATTATTCCACAATTGAAATCCCACAGTATTCTAACTTCCTTAGGCATATAGTGATTCCTCAAAAGAGAGAACATCTTCCACAACATCCTTTATCACTTAATCACTAAATCATTTTTCTATACAATGTATATCCATTTGATAAAACATAAATTACCAAAATCAACTTATTCTTGTTCCATAAAATCATTTTACTAAAATAATAATTCATACTAACCAGTGACTTCACGTAGTCTAGTGGCAGGTGATAAATCCCAATCGCACCGTGGTTGTGGGTTCGATTTTCACAGCTTTGTCCGACACGATGGGTTGTCACAAAGTCTGCATGTTTTCCTTTTATAAAACTCAAAAATAACCCTAACATGTTTTCACCTCAATGGTTTCCTTATACCTCTCATTTTCATCCCAATTCATTATGATCTCAACAACTTAATTCTTGAATTCTTTTTTAACCACCACATGATAAAATAAAACTATCCCCAAAATGAAGAAAATCATACCTTGATCATGGGGTCTATTTGGTTTCATCGTCATCTTATTCACATAGGTAGAAGGTCTATGTATTACAACAATGATTTTGAGATCCTTCAAAATAATTTTCTTCCTTCATCGAAATACACATTGTAAAACTTGGGTCATATGGGTGTTCATAGAAAAACCGTTTTGGAAAATAATCAAGTATGACATATAATTTCAAAACATCTGATAAAACATGATTTCTATAAAACAGTCGGACCAAATTTGAGTTGAAACATTTAATTAATGTTCCTTTTAAAATACCATAGGTATGTGATGAGAGACAATATTGTAAAAGAAAATATAAATAGGTTGCA
This sequence comes from Viscum album, assembly GCA_963277665.1. NCBI lineage: Eukaryota > Viridiplantae > Streptophyta > Magnoliopsida > Santalales > Viscaceae > Viscum > Viscum album. Next base: position 469,454,512 of record OY728141.1, on the reverse strand, counting down.
CATGGGTCTCCTTTATCAGCACCTTTTTTAAAATCAAAATATGATTTAAAATCTTGTTATATGGTAAAATATTTGTAAATTCCTTGATAATATTTACCTTTCTTAAAAATATAAGAATATTGTGAAAATATTACTTGTTTAAATATAACCCATGATCTATGATCATAACGAGGTATAGTGGAGGTGTTTGATATCTCAAAAAACTACTTGCAAGTGATTTGTATTCTTGATAAAGCTTCCCAATCATCCGAACATGACATTGCAATAATTATTCCAAGAAAGACACCCAGAAGAGATAGAAACGTCGTTTAAGATCCTCCTCCTTCCATTTGAAACTGAATTTCCTTGATCTAAAAAAGTTATAAAACAAGGATTTAACTGAAATAATAGACAAAGAGACTAACCATGTTTCTAAAGAAAACTCATAATCCCTAAAGTTGTCTAATCCGACCTTTGATACCAACTATAGGGACCTGGACTTAAACATTACATAATCATGAATTAAATGGATAATTCACATTGAGTATCTTTTTAGGTTTAGAGTTTTAGAGAATTAGGCCATAACTATTACATATCAACTTGAAAATTACATGTTGACATTACTACTCAATATCCATTTATTTCACAAAATAAAAACTCTTGAAAAACAAGAGTCATTTCTAGTTCCATGTTTTAGAGAGAATGGCTTTTCCTAGATCCCATCCTTGACCCTATTCATCTTTAAGTCTTATGAAAAACATTACAAAACATGGGATGAGCATAAAAATCTTAGTAAGGATTATAAAACAAGGAATGAAAACATTAGTTCATCATTACATACATAACATAAGCCTTTTAACATAACTCATGAAATCATAAGATTAATGAATAACACATTGAAAACATAAATCATAAAGGTAACTTCTGGAATCTATATCATTCTTACATTATAGCTATCAAAACTATGTTGGGAGTTATATTTGGAATAACCATCAGAGTATATTCCCTAAATCTCTTAGGAGAAACATTCACGTTTACCTCCGTCATGTTACCCAATGCATAAGAGATCTATCTCGGGCCCACCCGCCCTAGGATTATCATAGAACCACCTGTATACGTATACAATGCCAAAGAACGATAACATATTCATAACACATAAAATAAACATAAAGGAAAGATAATATTTCCACATTATAATCACAATATATCATTTAAATATATTGACCTAACAAATCCATTATCAAAACCATACTCAATAAAAAAATACATAAATGATTATATGGTATTTATTTTCCTTTGGGATACATTTCGGCTAGTTAATGAAGCCATAGATCAAATAATACTTTCGGTGGAGGAAAAGGTCATTGTCGCAACTTATTTTTAAAAAGATAAATTATTTTTTGTCATTTAGTAAAACAACTCATAAGAAAATATCCCCTTTTAATGAAATTAAAATTCAAAGGTATTTATACGTTGTATAAAAGAATGTTGAGAATAAACCAAAATATTCCTCAATGAAAGGGGATTGAGACGAAGTCCCTTACAAAGATGATTTTGTAAATAAAATAGATCAATTATGATTATTCACTATAAATACACATAAATAAAGTATAAATACAAAATGATATATCAAAATTCATTTCATACATAATCATATAATGACACAATAAAAAGTAGATGATTAACCTAAAGAATAGAAATTGGGGTAAGAAGTTCCCATACCTCATGTCCGACTTGACTCGATCACTATTTAATCACCAGAATAACAAACTAAAGTAAATTTCTACTTTCTTAAGAACATTTTCCAAGTTTATTGTTCCTTTTATATCACTTATTATGATGTTATAAACATTATGTAATAATTTAAGTTATTAATGGTGGTTTTGTTGATATTTGGTACTTGAGTAAAAATGAACACCTTATAATTACAAGTTGTCCATGACATAGACAATCAATTATCTATAGATTTATATTAATTATTTAGATATCATATACATAATATATATCCAATATATATATATGTATTTATAAAAGTACATAACATTTGGAGATAAGAAATGAAATGCATTGTTTATAGAGACGGTAAGTCATACGTACGCATGAATGCTACTTTCATTACTATTTCATAGATTAATGGAATTAAAAAAATGATACATAGGTATATTAAAATCATAGTATAATATCATTAACTCTATACTTTATAAATCCCAGACAAGGAATTAACGAGTCATATCACTTTGAGGGGTGGTAGTCTGCACATCCTAAAATGAAATTATCACATCTACCCATTATGGAAATGATAAAATTATGCTATAAATGAAAAATACATAAGAATAAAGAAAACATAATCATAATATATATCATATAAAAATATATTTCCATCATAATGGCAACCATGATAGGCGGTAGGAGATAATTGAACAATCATCGCTTCAGGAGACGTTAGTTTGCCATTCACAGAAACAGTATGTTATTCACCCATTAGATGGAGGTGTGTGTAAATTTATTTTGAATACTTATAATAAAAACATCCTAGTATATTTATGATACTGGTTTTGTTATAAAATAAAGGAATAAAAAGATTTTTGGTGGTTGGAGAAGTAAAATAAAACAAAAGAACTTAAAAGAAGACGTTGCCTTTAAATCGGGTAACTCCCTTTGGTTTGAACCAAAAGAGTTTCTTGAAGTTATTTATGCCTAAGGTAACGCTTCTAGGATTAATAGAGGGGTGTTGGGAGATTATTTTAGTAGTGTTTTTACAAGCCAAAGGCTTGAGAAGTGTGAGAAATGGGTATAAAGTGAGGGCTTTTATAAGGTAGAGGAGGAGCTCTTTAGGAAAGTTTGAAACAATTATTTTATTATAAACTGATCTTCAGTTTCAAAAGATCAAATAATCATTAAAATCAAATTTAATATGACTCATGGTCGAAATAAAATCATCCAATTATAATTTTACAGGTTTTGGATATTGTTTTTATATTTATAATCTTATTTATTTAAACCATTTATTAATGAGTTAAATATTGCATCATTATTGTGTCATAAATAATATAATTTATTTGATGATCAAAAATTATAAAAACATAAAATGATGTAGGATATCTTTCTATATTTCCAAAAAAATATTTATAATAGAAAAATATAATGTATATAACCCCATTTAAAAATTTATTTACTAAAAGATATTTGTTTTTTTCATTTTTTTCTTTACATTAAATTAATTACTATAAAGTGTCATTATTACTCACATGTGGCTCTATAGGGTCCCAAATTAGATCCAAGGATGAAACCGGTCGTATATGTATCATCAAATTGGATAAGGACACATTTTAGGGTAATTTAATATTATTAAAATATTATATTTTACCCTTATTTACTATATTTACTTTTTAATCATGGTAAATAAAATATTTACTAAAGTAAATATTAAAAATGTATAAAAATAAAAGTTACCTATTTACAAAATTTGGACCTACTATTTCCAAATATGGAATACATTTTTCTAAATTCAAAACATATAAGTGGCAGAAAGTAATTTAAAATTAATTAACGTTGTCCAAACAAATAGCGTGTTTTAAAAAAATAATAACTATTAAAAGATTGGCACTTATTTATGTCCAATTTCAAAATGAAATTACTTTTAATAAACAAAATTAGATTAAATGGGAAAAATATATTCTAATTACACATTGAAACCAATTAAAAAGATAATCTATCCAAATAAATAAATTAGATAAAATGGTAGATTTGAATTAAAATACAGTATTTTACACTATTCATTAAAATGAATTTTATAAGAAAAATATCAAAATTTTATCCAAAGTATATTTTAATGTCCCGATTAAAAAGAAGAATTATATTTTGTCAAATAGAACTAATAAGAGTGAAAAAAACTAGATTTAAAGATTGTTCGCCATAAAAAGGTTCTAAATCGTCCTTTTAATGAAAATTATGCCTAAAATTAGATTCATTCACATTTTAAGCCTCTAAAATTTATTGTATAATTGTAAAAACATTTAAAAAAAATATATAATCATATTTTAGTTAGTTCTATTCATTACCACCAATACAACAGCTAGGCATTAACTACCATTTTAAATAATATTATTATATTATTAGTCTGCAACGTAAGATTTCAAAGAAACCTGTTGTTGCGTATGGGGTACTCCATTAAACATAGCATCCCCTTTAATGTAAAATTAATATTTAATTTGAAAATATTAATATATATGAAAATTTTCTTATTCCTTATTTATCTGGGATGTTACATTCATGAACTTGTATCATATCTATGTAATTCTGGCAACATATCTTTTCGACTCTAAGATAAAAATATCACAATAAAATTATTTAGTGAGTGTCATATTAAGTGTAATCCAATCTGAACAAATGTGAGATATATGAGTAATATTTTGAATTTTCATAAATTAAACACATTATCCAAAATACTTATCTTAAAAAAATTATGTGGTTATTAAACAAAATTCTATATATAACTATTATAATGTTCATACTCATCGTCATACATGATATGTTACTAAGAAAAATTTAAATTTAAAAAATTTGGGGAATATTGTACATATTTAAATACTAATAATCCTAGGATCATTACGATATAATGTCACAATTTGTTCTATTTTTTCATGTATAATATTTTTTTATTAAAAAATTTATTCCTTATGTCCAAATATACTCTAACTATAATCATAGACACTATAATATCTCTATAATATCATTATAAAAAAATCATTGACTTATAAATTAAAGATTTTCATTTAGTGAAAATTTTTCAAAAAATATTATCCACATCATTTATGTTAGTCTATGTGTTTTAATATTGAACCAAGAATTTACAGATTATTATTCTTCAAGTAAAATTTAATATCAAGCCCATTTTTTGATATGTTTAATGTGTTTTGTTCAAGATAAAAATTATGAGATCTTTAATATCATTTGATGGTTATTGGAATTTTAATAGGACTATGACGTGTCTCAAGTTATCAAGTGATTGATATTTTAGGGTTGATTTATTGATCTAGGTATTCAGTAATGGTATATTGGGTTAGATAATAGATCAACAATAAGTTTATTGACTATATTGAGGTATTAGAGGTGTCGATGTTGGCCATAAATCGAGATATGGGAGTTTTAATAGGATTTTGTAGTATTTTTAAATGAATCATATTACTTGGGGTGTTTTCTTTGTATTTATCATATTTAATTTAATGACTATAAGTTTTCATTTATGGTGTGGATGAATATGAAAATGTTTAAAAAGATTGAAAAGAATTCAAATGTGAGGGTCCCTGCATATATGGGTTTACTCATATGTAAGAGTAGTCTCATGAAAATTTTCCTTTATGTAAAGAATTTTTCTTCTCTAATGGTAGTATCATACTTGTAGGACCCTATGAATTATGGTATACCCAAATGTTACCGTACTCAAATTTGTATGATTCCTCCTCGTATGGAACAAATGTCAAGTGTTGAAATCCCTATAATAGGTAAATGTTGATTGGTTGATAAATAACGGTTTTGTCTGGGTCACCCAGTAGAGTGTGAGTGATAATTTTTAGATCTATATGGACCACACAATATATATATGTAAATACATATGTGTTAGTCATATTAGGTCAGAAAAAATGATAACCTCATGGAATATAATTTCCAACACATCGAGGACACCATATATATAACGGCAAATATGTATGGGTGGCCAAAAGTTCACCGATAATACATATGGGAATACTCATATGATATTAAAGGGTTGTATATAATTATATAAAATGGTTTTTTTATTTAATGGTTTATAACCATTAATTTTTTTTTTTGTTTCATTACCTTTTATTAGACATTATTAATTTAATTGGATGAAACAAATATAAAAATTGGTGCTCTACAATTTAATACAAAAATATCATGAGCACCCAAAAATTATCAACTTTTTCACATTTTTGATTCAATATTGGATGATATTCATCAATAATTATGATTGATTCCTGAAAATAATTTTTAGAGTAGATTATGGTAATGAAATCTATTCTTCGGGTTTTTATTTTAGTTTCTCTCCACATTTACCTATTTTTAATTGATTATTACAACATATTATCATTTATCTAGACTAAATTTTTTTTAAGTGAACTAGATCATCTAGATAAACATGATGAGTGGTATCATGAATTTTTTTAATGAGTTTGGAGGTTATTACATTCCTGATTCTCTATCCTATTTAGTGATTAATGAAATTTTTTTCAATTTGATTATAAGTATATCCATTATTACCATATTTGTATGATTTTTTCCCATAAAATTGGACATTAACATGTCATCATAAGAGTCAAATAATATTACATAACTTGTTAAATGTATAGGGTTTACTTGATCAAATGTGTTTTTCTTTTTGAATGAATATTTTTAAGGAAAATAAAATTTATCTCCCTCTTTGGTCCATGTCCATGTTTTATTAAACAATTTAATATAATTATATTAACATTATCAAAATAATATTTAAATTCATTTTTACCAATTTATGATTTAAAAAAAAATAATATATAATATTCAATTTATTTTCTCAAAATGAGATACTTTTTTCATTTTATAAAAAATGTGAAAGGAATAATTGTTTTACCTTGAAGGAAATGAAAGGTATTTTATGATATCATATATGCTCATTTATTTAATGCCTTAAATATATATTTCCACGGATATTTTTAATGAAAATAATAACTTTCTTATCTTGTATGTTTTTATATTTTAATGAAATGGTTTCAAAATAGAATGTATAATATTATGATGTTTTTTAATATGTTATTTTTATAGAATATATATTTATGAACTAAAAAAACATTGTTGTTATTCTTATTTACTAGGGATATGATAAAATGGTACCATACATAGTTTAACTCTAAATGGCATATGATTACAATTTTCAAATTTTTAGGAAACCTATTTATTTCCATGAGGTATTCTATGGAAAATTTGGGATTTGTTTATGAAAGAAATTTCCCTTAAATGTGTTATGGGGTGATTATATGACGAATGTTTTTTCTTTTGGAACACATATGTATAGTTTTCATTATTTTATTAGTAATTTTGATATAAAATGGAAGGTAGTTTTGTTATAACCATGAATGGGGGTTATTTTATAACCACAAACATTTTTTACTATATATCCAAGGATGGGTGGTCACATTACAAATCAAGATAGGTGGGAAGAAAGTTATATATTGGTCCATTTAATTCGTTAAATATAGATAAATCACGAGGTAAATATATTATTATTGATCCAGATTTCATTTTAATAATTTCATATTTGACCTCGTTTTCTTGTTTAGAGGTCTATGTGTGGAACATGTTTTCACACCCCTAACATTATATGATAACCTTATTGCATGTCTGTACACTATTGAATGAACATATCCATATTTATATATGTTTAAAATGTGATGAGATTATTTTTCTTTGTTAATATTTTTCTATAATTCTCTCAAGGATGGACATCAATTATTTCCAATATGACAAATGTGTTGTGAATTGATGTAAAAGACCTTACTAGGATCAGTGTAGTCTTAGCGAGGGGGCGAATCATTGATATACTTTTTAGTTTATCATTCATTTTGAAAACCCCTTTTTCTTATTAAAATTTTATCACAATATTGAAAAAAATCAATAAAAAATATAATGAATTATATGATTTTACAATTTTATCCACTCAGTAAGAGTATCTAGCCATTTTCATGGTATTGAAATAATTTAATACAAAAAAATGTACTATAAAACAATAATTTTGTTTAGAAAAAGATATTAAGAAATACCCTTAAACATTTGTTGAATAATGATCATTATTATAGTGCATGTTCTTCATATTGCATAAATGATATAAATAATATTTTATAAAATGATTTGAAACCTTCACATATTTTTTCCAAACCTGTATATATATTGAATTTAAAATTTAAAATTATGTAATTATTCAACAAAAAAAATATTTACTTTCCTAACCTATAGTAGTTAAAAACATATTCCCTTGACAACATATAAAAATACAACCCAAGGGACACACTGAATCCTAAATACAATTTTATCTATCATGAACAAGTATGTTTATCTTGCACACAAGTTTTTCTGATTAACTTATTTCATTCCATAGAACTATCATTCTAATTTCTTGGTCTAATCCAAAATACACTGACCAAGAGTTCTTATGAACACTTATTATATCAACAAATATTTATTATGATAATTCAATCAAGAAGAAACCATAATTAAATTTATAACTACAACACTCTTTCCCTCTTCCACATGTGAAAAATGAAAGAGTATGTTATACTTTGGTAGTTATATATAGGTTCATTAGAAGTTAAAATGGTTGGGAAATTAATTTTAGATTCCCTCTGATAAAAATTCTAGAAATTGGAATTAAAAAATAGTTGGAAAATAATTTTCTTCCAATGCTATAGGATTATCAAAACTTCTATATTCTTCTCAAAACAACTCAAATATTATCACAACATCAATAATCATTATATTTACTGTCACGAACCATCCTCGGGGCCCGTGCCATGACTACCCCAATCCCACCTTCCATAGGCCAGGGGATGGCGACTAGCACCAAAGGTGTAAATACTGATAACGGGGAAGACATTGCCTTTGTAAAAGTAAAAAAAACACCACAGAGTACAAGTGGAAGTAATACACTAAGTATAAAAGAAAGTGCTGAAGAGTAAGTGGGCCAGATTACAAACCCAACTGAAACTACAGCTACAACTGAACGAATTTACAACAGAAAAGACAAACAGCTGGATGAAAAGAAGCAGCTCCTGGTTTATCCACCTCAGATCCTACCTGAAGGGTAGGTACAGATAGCGGATCTCCTGGATTGTCCGCCATGGATCCTACCTGAAGGGTAGGTACAAATAGCCTCCACAATGCTCTTTCCCGTCAACCTCCTCCGAGTATCTTCTCGTCGTGAAGTCCACCTCCGGATACTGACCCCTCGTGAGGTCCACCACCGAGTATCATCCAGTCCTCGAACACTCGGCCTCCGTCAGCACTTCCCATCGTCTGCAACCAATACAACGAGGTGCGTGCATAGCCCGTACAGGGGTGAGTATAATGATACTCAGTAGGGACCCCGAGACCCTCACGGTCTCTCTAAATCCAACAAGGATAACCACAATGCAGAAACACAACAGATAACCCTTACTTAGGTATAAGCCCATACTTATACCTAAGTTATCAAGTAACCCATCTCAATCATGAGGAAACACAAAGGTTATGAAATCAACAGATAACCACTACCTAGGTATATGCCCATACATATACCTAAGTTATCAAGTGACCCATATCAATCATGAGGTAAACACAAAGGTTATAGACTCAACTCAATCCACAATTTTCATTATCGAAACTGTAACTGCTGAAGTGCCCCATTTCTGGAGAGTGTAGTGATCATGTCATGACTCTGAGGTACTGCTCACTAACCTAAGTCTAATGAGGTACTCCTCCTGTCGAGTACCGCGGGTCAGCCACCCAAACACAGTAGTGCTTCCTGCCAGGGTCTGCCACCCAAACACAGTAGTGCATCCACCCTAATAACCTGCAGAGGTACTCTCCGGTCGAGTACCACGAGTGTGCACCCAAACACAGTAGTTCTCCGTCCACCATGGGTCTACACTCAAAAAAAGTAGTTCTCTATCCACTAGGCTAGTCGACTCACTCCAAGTCGAGTGGGTCAAGCAGTCGTCAGGTCTCAGCTGACTACACGGTCTCCGTACTCCGTATGCTCATCTCTGGGAGGGTCCACTCCACGAGCTACTGGTTGATACTCCAAGTATCACAAAGTCCCACGAAGAAGTATCTCAAAGGACCGCCTCGTCATAGGGGTCCCAACACAACAGACGACGCGTCAATCAGGCGCCCGATCAATGAGTTATTAGCATTTTCGTCCTAGGGGCCCGATTGGTTTCGTGTGCAAACCAACCTGGACATATCTCAAATTTACCCTGAAATCTCATAGGGTATACTCCTAAGGACCGTTTTTCAATGTGATCACCAACACCACTGACGGTTCGTCAAACGGACGTCTGGTCTGAAAGTTATCGGCTTTTCCGTTCCAGGGGCCCGATTGGATTTTGGATTAAATCAAACCCAATCACAATCCAACTGCGTCTAAATATCAGGAAAATAATGTCAAATGTTCCTTCTCATCAAGAGGAATCCAACAAAGTGGACGGCATGTCTATCGGACATCCAGAGCTCAAGATATAAGTGTTTCCGCTCCGAGGGCTTGGTTGGTTTCGTGTTCGAACCAACTAGGTCGTACCCAAAGTTCTCCAAAACCTTGAGTGTAATATAACGAAACGACCGTCTTGATCCAAGGATCAAATTGCAACTGACGGTGTGCCGATCGGAGGTGCGTAGCCCAAAATATGGGCGTTTGAACGAAATTGTCTGAAATAGGGGGTTCAGGCCCGGTCCGACCCGGCCCGATCCCCCCCTGGGTCGGCCCGAACCGGGTCCGGGTCCGGCCCATAAGGGCGTGGCGTGGCTCGTCCTGGCACTGGCGTGGCGCGGCGCCCGCGTGGCCAGTGGTTGCGAGGGGTTACAACCCCCGACGTTCGACAAAACCGGTGCAGCTTTAAGACGCGCCGCTCAGCCTCCGGAACGGATAAGCCGTTCCGGTTTGGCCCGTCACTGTGGCTCACCCGTGGCGGTTCTCTTCCGGCGGCGCACCGCCACCGCCTTCTGTGGACCATCGGACGCGCTCCAGTGGTCCGTTTTCCTCGCCTCCTTCGCCAACGGTCCTCCTGGGACCCGAACTTCACTGCGGAGGCTTCAAATTGACTTTGCGGCCCCGTTTGTCGTTGCCCGTAAATTCATGCACAACGATCAACTAGAGGAGTCTTTGAATCACCTCTGTGGCCCCGACTCCGGCCGCGGTTTTGTTCGGCCTCAATGGCCCAGCGCGATGGCGCCGCACTTCTTCCCCGCCTTTCTCCTTGTTTCCGCGCGGTGCGACGACACCGCGCCGCTTCCATTTCAAGCCATGAAGATAACCATCAAAATAGAAAGGGGAGGAGGTTCAGCCGTGTTTGTGAGGACCGACCTCCTCCATTATTTTGATAATAGTTGGCCGTTAATATCGAAGAACATCGAATTAAAAATCCGAACATAAAGACAAAACCCCTACAATTTTCACCGCAATCAAGAATTACCAACCGACAAACATATTCTTTAACGAATAAACTTAATATTTAGTTGATCCTAATTATTTGTTTTATAAGTAAATAAACATGGGTTCATTAACATTCACAAATTAATTCCCTACCTCGATTCACCATGGTTGATCACTTGACGAAGAAAGGGAAAGCTCCACTGTTCCGTAGACGTTGCCGCGAGATGACGGTGTCGCTTCGTCAAGCATTAAGAAAAAGGAAGCCGAGGTTGGCACCGACATTCTTCGCGTTCTTCAACAATGATGATGAAGTTCTTCATGGAAGGATGAAACTCTTCAAAAACTTGAACTCTCCCAAAAACTTAACACAACAAGCTAAAACCCAAATAAAATAAGACACCTCTTATTTTATTACTCAAGCCATGCATTTCAAAAATACAAAATTCAAACCTAACACACTTAATTAATTCATCTTATGTTGTAAAATTAATTAGTGTTTAGGTGGCATGAATTAATATGGGAGGTGAGGAGGAGATGAGTCACTTAATTAAACAGGGGTTTAGAGGAGTTAGGGAATTTGAAAAGGTGGGGGCTCGTGTGGGCCCCACCTCACCCTTAATCCTCTCATTTGAAGTTAACAACCAGTTGGTCACACTCCAACTCTCACACCTAGGATCTAACACTTAGAAAAGAGAAATTAAGTTGAGACACAACTTTATTTCACTTAAACCGCTTAGTGATGAAATAAAAATAAAACAATTATATTTTTATTCCCCACTTTTTTTTACATCAACACCCGAGCAAACGCACCTTCAGAAAAGGTGTTCCTAAGAAAATACCGGCGTTGTTGTTTTATCGGTGCCCTCAGATTTTGATTCCGAGCACTGGTTCAAAAGATAGAAAAACCCACTCGTTCGTTCACTGAACGTACTCGAGCTAAACTTCAGAAATTGATTCCGGGAACACCGGACCTCGGAATCAGGCACCGTCAGAAACTGCGTTCTTCTAAAATCTCAAAGAAATTATGAAAAAAATTTCTTTGAAATTTCCGGGTCATTACATTACTCCCACCTCAGGGATTTACGTCCCCGTAAAGTTTTAACACAAACTAGGGATAAAAAAGCGGTACGGAGCACACAGCTGAGCATTCTGCTCCCATGTGTTCACCTAGAGGTTTCCGTGCTGCCTACGAAAGCACATAAGAGGAATCGACCATCCTCGTAGGACCTGCTCCTGTCGATCCTCAACCTCTACTAGAACCCTGCAAAAGTCACCCCATTGCCAACGTCCAGATCCTCATGGTCGATGATATGAAAAGGGTTGTGCTCATATCTCCTCAGCTGAGATACATGGAAGTCTTCGTGCACCTTGTGAAACTGAGGTGGATGGGTCAAACGGTAAGCCACCTCACATACCTTGCTGAGGAACTGAAAAGGTCTACTGAACCTCGGAGATAACTTGCCGCCTTGGCCATATCTCTATAAACCTCATCGAGGCGAGACCATTATAAGGACGTGATCGTTATCCTTGAACTCTAGAGGTCTCCAATTCCTATTTAGAACTGAAACTCAAAACTTCTACTGCCATGAGGGTATGGTTGACCGACTCAAGAGTGATCATCCGCACCCTCCTATGCATGAGTTTATCCTGTGCTGCCTGGGGTTTCCTTTTCGCCGACCAAGGAAAACTCATCCCGGCATTGTAGTTAAACCACAATCTTTTTGCCTAATACAGTCAATCTGAGCATGAACTATGAATCCAATGTATACCAAGACCAACGTCGTAAGGCCTCGACATTTCCACCAAGAGATTCCAACTGAAACTCTCGCCTCTTGGGTCAGATCACACTGTCGGCACAAGTGTGATTATCGAGTCTCCTTCCAGGGTATCTCCAGACGTGAGGGTCAAGTCTACGGCTTACCGGAATCTCTAGGCTGGGAAAAGATTCGTGGAAGGAAGGAATGATTTATATCAACTTCAGTTACTACGGAAGCTAGTAGTGGAAACAAACTGTCCCTTGAATAATTATTAGAGCCATTGGGTCACACTCCTTGACCGCATGCAGCTACTCTCATCCCCTGCCCTCCAGCTCCCTGAGCCTGGAGGGGGCTACAAAGGAGGGTGATTGTAACATGTTGAAATGTACACCACCTCATGCTGCTCTCCTAGATCTACCTACACTTCTTCTACTTCGCAGACTCATATGTCCTTTTTTACTTCCTCTACGTGAAACATTTTACACGCCCAAGTCTCCAAGACTGGCGCCAGTTTCTAGCTTTCCCACTACTAACCTTCACTGACTGCATCCATTCGGCAAAAGAATTCTCCACCACAAGGGTTCTTTATAGCACCCTAGCCTAAGTAGGAATTCATAGAGAAAAGGTGCCGGCTCGGATGTCCGAGCCCTAAAACACCGATCGCATCACATTCATCGAGTACCAATAATGGTTTGGTATGCCCTGATGAATTCCCAACTTCCATCATGTCGTCCCGCCGAAGCTGTATAAGATCTAGAAAACTCTAAGCCACCTCCTCAAGCCAGTCATCAGCTGCCTGTGAGTCGGGATCACCTCGGAACATGAGGTTATCTGATGTTGGAACACGTGTAAGGAAGTCAACCTACATGTGTCACCTACCAGTACCACCGGTTGTATCTGCTGACCAACAGGTAGTGATGTATAGATGGTACACTACCTGAAGGCACTTTCTCAGGCATTGTTCCACGTACCGAAGCCTCATCACTATGGGGACCATCCTCATGGTCATTCACTGGAAAACACTAGTAGCCCAGTCCACCATCCACTCTACTGATGTCTCAGCTAGGAAGAAAACACTAGCAATCGCCTCCAGCCAGTCCTCTGATGTCTGGGAATCTGCCTCGCCTCGTAACCTCGGAGGCCTCTACTGCTGGAACTCGTGCATCACGCTCTACCAGCGTGCACCGTCCATTAGTATGACTGGTGGAATCTACTACCTAACGGGTGGTGGTTCTGCTGGCACACCACCCGTTGGAGCCAACATAGGAAGAGGGCCCTACACCGGAGCCTCATCGCTCGGTGAGTCATCATCGAGTACTCTCTCGGAAACTTCAACTGACTATCTGCGTGGAGACATCCTGAACAGATGCGACACGTTCAGTGAATTATACTTGGTGAGTTGACCTGGTCTGATCTGACTTTAAAACTTTTTGAAACACACACGCAATCAGTGTTTTCGTGCACAAAGTCGGAAATCATAAGTCAGGGTCCTGGTGTACGGATATGTCGGCCGCCGCACCAACACTGGACTCCCTAAACTGAAGACCACACTTGGTAACCTTAACACTATTGCTTCATAGAAAGAAAATATCAAAGTTATAAGTTATGCGGTAGAACTGACTTCTATGATACCAATTTTTCATGACCCGTCCTCGGGGCCCATGACGTGACTACCCCAAGCCATCCTTCCATAGGCCAGGGGATGTCAACTAGCACCAAAGGTGTAAATCCCGATAACTGGGAAGGCATTGCCTTTAAAAAAGTAAACAAAACACCACAAAGTACAAGAAGAAATAATACACTAAGTACAAAAGAAAGTGCTGAAAAGGAAGTGGGCCAGAATACAAACCCAACTGAAAGTACAACTACAAATGAACACAAATACAACAGAAAAGACAAACAGCTGGAAGAAAGGAAACATCTCCTGGGTCGTCCACTTCGGATCCTACCTGAAGGGTAGGTACAGATAGCGTAGCTCCTAGATTGTCCTCCACGGATCCTACCTGAAGGGTAGGTAAAAATAGCCTCCACAAAGCTCTTTCCCGTCAACCTCCTCTGAGTATCGTCTTATCCTGAATTCCACCTCCGGATACTGACTCATCGTGATGTCCACCTCCGGGTATCATCCAGTCCTCGAACAATCAGCCTCTGTCAGCACTGCCCATCATCTGCAACCAACACAACGAGGATCGGGCATAGCCCATGCAGGGGTGAGTATAATGATACTCAGTAGGGACCCCGATACCCTCAAGGTCTCTCTAAATCCAACAAGGATAACCACAAAGCATAAACACAACAGATAACCCTTACTTAGGTATAAGCCCATACTTATACCTAAGTTATCAAGTAACCCATCTCAATCATGAGGAAACACAAAGGTTATGAAATCAATAGATAACCACTACCTAGGTATATGCCCATACATATACCTAAGTTATCAAGTGACCCATCTCAATCATGAGGTAAACACAAAGGTTATAGACTCAGCTCAAACCATGATTTTCATTATCGAAACCGTAACTGCTGAAGAGCCCCATCTCTGGAAGGTACAGTGATCCTGTCACCACTCCAAGGTACTGCTCACTAGCCTAAGACTGCTGGGGTACTCCTCCTGTCCAGTACCGCGGGTCAGCCACCCAAACACAGTAGTGCTTCCCGCTGGGGTCTGTCACCCAAACACAGTAGTGCATCCCCCCTAATAGCCTGTAGAGGTACTCTCCGGTCAAGTACCGCGGGTGTGCACCCAAACACAGTAGTGCCCCGTCCGCCATGGTTCTGAACCCAAAAAAAGTAGTGCTCCGTCCACTAGGCTAGTCGACTCACTCCAAGTCGAGTCGGTCAAGCAGTCATCAGGTCATAACCAGCTACACGGTCTTCGTACTCTGTACGCTCGTATCTGGGAGGGTCCTCTCCCCGAGCTACTGGTCGATACTCTAAGTATCACAAAGTCCCATGAAGAAGTATCTCAAAGGACAGCCTCATCGTAGGGGTCTCAACACAACAGACGGTGCGTCAATCAGGTGCCCGATCTGTGAGTTATTAGCCTTTTCGCCCCAGGGGCCCGGTTGGTTCCGTGTTCAAACCAACCAGGCCGTATCTCAACTGTACCCCGAACTATCATAGGGTATACTCATAGAGACCATTTTTCAGTGTGATCACCAATGCCGCTGAAGGTTCTTAAAACCGACGTCTGGTCTGAAAGTTATCGGCTTTTCCGTTCCAGGCGCCCGGTTGGATTTCAGGTTCAATCCAACCTAGCCACTATCCAACTGCGTCCAAATCTCATGAGAAGAATTCCAAAATTTCCATCTCATTAAGAGGAATCCATCAAAGTTGACGGCACGTCTATCGGACGTCCTGAGCTCAAGATACAATCGGTTCCGCTCTGAGGGCCCGATTGGTTTCGTGTTCGAACCAACTTGCCCGTACCCAAAGTTCTCCTAAACCTTGAATGTAATATAACGAAACGACTGCCTCGATCCAAGGATCACATCGTAACTAATGGTGTGTCGATAGAAGGTCTGTATCCCATGATATGGGTGTTTGAACGAAACTGTCTGAAATAGGGGGTTCAGGCCCGGTCCGACCCGGCCCGATACCCACCCCCCGGGGTCCGGGTCCAGCCCATAAGGGCGCGGCCCGGCCCGGCCTGGCACTGGCGCAGCGTGACGCTTGCGTGGCCAGAGGGTGCGGGGGGGGGGGGGGGGGGGGGTTACAACCCCCCGCGGTCGACGAAACCAGTGGGGCATTAAGCCGCACCGCTCAGCCTTCGGAACGGCTAATCCGTTCCGGTTTGGCCCGCTGCCGCGGCTCAGCCGCAGCGGTTCTGTTCCGGTGGCGTGCCACCGACGCCTTCCGCGGACCACCGGACATGCTCCGGTGGTCCGTTTTTCTCACAGCCTTCGCCAACGGTCCTCCCGGGACCCGACCTTCACTACGGAGGCTTCAAATTGACTTTGCGGCCCCATTTGTTGTCGCCCGTCAATCCACGCACAACGATCAACCAGCAGAGTCTTCGAATCACCTCTGCGGCCCCGAATTCGGCCGCGGTTTCATTCGGCCTCAATGGCGTGGCGCGACGGTGCCGCGCTTCTTCGGCGCATTTCTCCTTGTTTCCGCGCGGTGCGACGGAACTGCGTCGCTTCAATTTCAAGCCACAAAGATAACCATCAAAATAAAAAGGGGAGGAGGTTCGGCTGTGTTTTTGCGGACCAAACTCCTCTGTTATTTTGATAACAGTTGGCCGTTAAAATCGAATAACGTCCAATTAAAAATTCGAACGTAAAGAAAAAAACCCCTACATTTTCCCCACAATCAAGATTTCCATCCCGCAAACATATTCTTTCACGAATCAACTTAATATTTATCTGATCCGAGTTCTTTGTTTTAGATGGATATAAACATTGGTTCATTAAAATTCACAAATTAATTCCCTACCTTTATTCACGATGGTTGATCGCTTGATGAAGAAAGGTAAAGCTCTATTGTTCCGTAGACATTGCCCTAGGATGATGGCGTCGCTTCGTCTAGCATTGAGAAAAAGGAAGCTGAGGTTGGCACCGACATTCTTTGCGTACTTCAATGATGAGGATAGAGTTCTTCATGGAAGGATGAAACTATTAAAAAACTATAACTCTCCCAAAAACTCAACACAACAAGCTAAAAACCAAATAAAATAAGACACCTATTATTTTATTACTCAAGCCATGCATTTCAAAAATCCAAAATTCAAACCTAACATACATAATTAATTGATCTTAAGTTGCCAAATTAATTAGTGTTTAGGTGGCATGAACTAATGTGGGAGGTGAGGAGGGGAGGAGTCACTTAATTAAAAAGAGGATTAGAGGAGTCAGGGAATTTGAGAAGGTGGGACCTCGTGTGGGCCCCACCTCACCCTTAATCCTCTCATGGGAAGTTAACAACTGGTGGGTCCCACTCTAACTCCCACACCTAGGATCTAACACTTATAAAAGAGAAATTATGCTGAGACACAACTTTATTTCACTTAAACCGTTTAGTGAAGAAATAAAAAATAAAACAATTATATTTTCATTCCCCACTTTTTTTACATCAAATCTCGAGAAAAAGCACATTTGGAAAAGGTGTTCCTAAGAAAATACCGGCGCTGCGGTTTCATCGGTTCCCTCGGATTTCGATTCCGAGCACCGGTTCAAAAGATAGAAAAACCCGATCATTCGTTCACTGAACGTACCCGAGCTAAACTTTGGAAACTGATTCCAGACACACCAAACCTCGGAATTAGGCGTCGTCAGAAACTGCATTCTTGTAAACTCGAAAATAAATTAAGAAAAAAATTTCCTTGAAATTTCCAGGTCTTTACATTTACATACAATTCATCATTTTGATATTATTTTTCCCTCTCTATTCATCGATCTTATTGAGATCATGTAATATAGTTGTCATCCCATTCTAATGGTCAAAAAAATGAAATTTATCTTCCATGAATGTTGTTGAAACATCTAAGGACTTCAATAAAATTGACAGACTGATGGAATCATCAATACATAACAAATTTCTATATTTTTTTTCTATTATTACTCATACTAATGAAACTATAATTACATGAAATTCATCTTCTAATTACATATCTCTATCATATGTTGACCGATGACTATTGGCCCAGTTGAATTAAATTAAAAATATTTTCTTATGACCCACTAAATACAAAACAACATGATTCCTCACTTTAATACCATAGGATCAATGTAAATGGTTGACTACATTGTTGAAAATCATATGCTTGATCGATCACTAACCTCATATAATGAATTATATTATGGACCTCATTTCATTTAATTGTGAAAAAAACTCTATCATACTAATCTACATCAAAAAAATAAACACTCAATCACAATTATCAAATTTTATCTTCCTCGGATAGAACTATCCATTCTATGCAATTTTGGTATAAATAATTCTTTTGATCAATCAATGTAAAAATATAATATGTTTAATTGGGGGTAAATCATGTCCAATGGATTAGTGTTAGTAAAGAATGGTTTATTTTATATTATATGCATTTGATGATTCATCCTAATGATTGGTTCATATGATAAATCATACCATCCAATGTATATGATGACCAATCCCATTGCAAAGCATATTACTATAGAAAAATTAAACTCGTATGATTTAAAAATATTCTCCATCCTGTGAATCTAAAACCTATGTTCTAAAAATAGAAATATTTAGATTCATATTATCATTTCTCCCACAAAATTCTTCTATTATAATGACATCTTAATGATTTTGGAACACTGAGATCATCATAACATCATTAGAATTATTTTTTAAAAATCATTCTCTCTCCCTTTCTCTCCGAAATAAGGGATTACAATTTTTTAGTTAATTAATTGTGTTGTGATCATTTTTTACAAAAATGAATAATCAAAATATTTTTTTAGAATCTCAAAATATGTTTAGGGTCTCAAAAAACATTCCACTCTGGAAAACCTGTGATTTAAAAAAAATGTTTTCTATGAGAAAATAATTAAAAAAAGGAAAATATAAATGATGGAATTTCATTTCAAATATGAATATGATACTCTTATTCTAGAACTCATTGAACCTAAAATCTATCACATACAATGTTAAGTGATTTGTCAAAAATAAGAAAATCTAAATTAAACCTGAGAAAATTTATCCAGCATCAGAAAACTAACATCTATCTAACTTTTTCCCAAAAATATACCCCTTCAGATTTAGAATTCTCATGAGTTTCATAAATTACTAAAAAAAATTAAACTCAAGGTATTGATCTCTATTATACAATTATAAGACTTCTTGGGTGGACTCATTTTAGGAAATAAGAGCAGTTGAAAAAAACAACCATACTATCCATAATTAGTGACTTATGAAACATCTTTTGAACTTAAAACATTTTACATTTTCACCACTAAATTATTCCTATAAATTTGTTTCTAAAACCACTTGAACAAACTGTAAGAATATTTCACAATGACTCACACTAAAATCATAGCTTACCAAAAACAATGACTGAATATATTGTTCATTAAAATGTTCAGAACATACGAAATGATATATTTATGAATTTTTATTTTTCTCCGGCTGAATTTTTTTTAAAGACAATATGGGAGATGAAAATAAAATAGATTCATCATCCTTGGAGAGAAAGCTGTTTGATTCCCATGTTTAAACTCATCTTCACAAATGCTTCAATTGGAAAATGTTTTCTAAAAATTTGAAAACTACTTACATTGTAATAATATAATCTAGATTGACTTCATTCATAGACACATGCTCATAGATTAAGTGATATTTGATATCAATATTATTTTATGTAGAGTGTTGAACTGGATTTCATGTGTGAATTACGAAACTCTGATTTTCACAACCGACGCGAAGGTGAAAATTCAATTAATTTAACATATATTTTAATTGTGTCTGCATCCAAATATGTTGAGATACAACTTTAGTGGATGAAACATATTCCACTCCATACACACTCTGTGTTTCAATATTTTTGTTTTTAGTATTCCGTCTCACACAAAATTCCCCCATAAATAAACCACTACTAGATGTAGATCATTTATTATCTATTTTTACATCCCAATTAATATCTATATAACTATAATAAATTTTTTTTCCTAGGATATAATATTTGATTTATAAAAATAAGATGCCTCTTATATATCTAAGAACACGTTTCCCTTGGATGATATGAGATTATTTTAGATAAATTTTCAATCATTCACACAAGGTAACAACATACAGAGTATCTGGTCTTGATACAATAAGATAATGTATATATTAATACATCTTTTGAAACACTTTATGATCTTCTCCCTTTCTATCTCCATGTTTTGAATACATGATTACCAGAAAATATTATGTGTAAATATTTTTTTATTTCTCCCTATAAAAAATATTAATATGTTCCATATCATAATTCTCCTTAGATTGAAAAAAATACTTCTTCATTTTGGATTTTTCTATGCCTTGAATTTATTTCATTTCACTAAGAATATATATTTTGATTAATGTATTCATATCTACTGTAAACTTCTCACAAGATATTTTAACATTCTACGAAAGGATAATGTTATCAACATATAGAATTAAAATGAGAGAAGTTTTATGATTTCTTTGGATTTAGATATTACTATCAACTATTCAATTCATAATTATCAAATTCCAAAATCATGTATCGTATTTAGAATACTCTTCTCTTGGAGAATTTATGAGCTCATGCAATGAATTATAAAACATAGATACATATATTTTACGTTTACCAATAAAAAAGAAAAAGGTTTTTCAACATAAACTTCTTTAACTTATTTCACCTTAAGAAATTATGATTTCTCCTCCATGTGAAGAATGTTATTAAATCATTATGTATGAATTTCAAGAAATAATTTGATTTTTTATGACCATGAAACTAGAGAGTATATGTCTTAAAAATCAATATATTTAATTTTTGTTTATCTTTTTAAAACCAATCAGTAATTGTTTATTATCACTCCACCATCTTCATTCTACTTTTTCTAAAACACCTACTTTAAACTATTAATTTTTTTTAAAATATTTCGGTTTATGTTCTGAAGTCTTATTTTCCTCTATCTGATCCAATTATTCATTAATTATTATTCCACTATTTATGTACAATTGATTCATTTACATATTTTTTCTTATTAGTTGAATACATATATTCATGTGTATCAAACATTGATATACTTCATTCTTGACCTTTTTGATACTGATGACCAATACTATTTTGACCAGTCACCTATTTCATCAGCCCATGATGGGATATAAGAGGATCTACATAAATAATATAAATAGATTAGTCTCATCAATCCATCTATGCGGCATCAACACTATTATAATTCTATTCTGGTTTCTCACTCTTAACCCTTTCATCATTATTATTTTCTATATCTTAATGTGACTATGATATATCTTCCTCATATTTTTAAAGAAATATGATATAATCAAAATTAATTATATTTCTCATTTCCCTATTGAGACATATATATCATCTACCATATAGATCATGGCCAAGAAATAATCCATATTCACCAATTTTATCAAATATTCCAATTTTCCACCTATTTTCTTTATGATAGAGGGACTCTCAAATAATATGATGTGTTCAAACATGAAGTTTAATCACACAAAATTTTATCTGGAGTCAAATTACATCTTGGCCTATAGAAAAATTTATTCTTAATCTAAAATATTCCACTCATCTCCTTCCTCTAAAAGTAGGTAGATTGATCATGTTCAATCAACACTGTACATATCATCTCCGCTAAAATTCTACAATTATTTAAACAAAACCATTATACATGCGTGTTTAAGGTGCAATAAACTCATACTAAATTACATGATTCCCATGATAGATTCTGAATTCTATATTCTTGTTTTTAGCACCATTATTATATCAAATATTTTTTTTAGAATATAAAAATTCATTCTCTCTTGTTCTCCTAAAACTGTAATTTTTTTTTGGAAATTATTATATAATGTTTTTATACATAGTACAATATTTTACTTTAAAATCACAAATTAATTAAATGATGTACATATATTATAAACATTATCTTAACTCATTTTAATAAAAATATTAAAATGAATTCCTAGAGACTTGTTTAATGAATTTCTACATTCTTTTGCATAGAGTTTATAATATTCCATTGTGTGAAAATCACACGAAACCAATATATTATACTTTCCATGACATTAATATTAGGAAAGTTATCTCCCTTATTGTTCCCATTCATATTTATCAGATACTTATTCCCTTTCCTTTTTTGAAAAACTTATTTTCTCCCATCATAAATAAATTACATGAATTCTGCACATCCCCAATTTGAAAAAAATTCCCTTTTTCACATTTTCCTCTTGTTTAAAATTATCTTCTTTCCACTCTTTTCACCACAAATTTTTTTTCTCGAAAAACAATTTTGTTTGAATTTATCACATTATTTTAAAGCATTTAAAAAAATGTATGTCATAAAATAATAAAACAAATTCTTTTTTTAATTTTTACATTTCTTCAGAATTAATTACAGATCCTACAACATTGATTCTGAGATATTCATCATTTCCAATTGTCACTATTCCTTACATAATGTGGTTCACATTCATCAACAAGTTTAAATCCACTTCCAAATGTGAGTAGAAACCACTATCCATGATGAATGGTCATTCTTAATTTATCTCTTTGAATGATGTTTCTATGAAGAGGGGTTTTTCATTCCTTTTTTCTTCCATTGCATCCAACTTATGAGTATTGTTATGTTGTTGTGCCAGTATAGAAACAACACATCCTTTAGAAATACGACCAGGATATTCTAAATAATGATTTTTTCATTATTATTCTTCTTAGTAGAATCATTAATTTTCTTTTCATCATTTTAAGATTTCTTTTATGATCATTCATAGCTTTATCATTTCCATATTATTCACTAACATCAGAGATTCTGTTCTTGAAACATGTGCCTATCTACTTAGAAATATAAAATGTATGTTTAAAAAGTTACAACTATTCCTTACCTTATTTTATATTAACTTCATGATATTCATTATATTTATTTTACTTGTCAGTAAATGTCTAAATGTAACCATTCTTGATTAAATTTAGAATTCTCTTTATTAAATGATTCCAAATTACTTTTGTAGAACATTCCATTTTCAAATTAATTATTTTTATTTCATGTCTTATAATTTACTAAGTAATTATTTAAATTCATTTATCAAGAGACATTCTAAATGAATCATGACTTCTTCAGAAGTACTTCATTCATTTTCTTCATTATTAACCTACAAATAATCATTTTTTCTCCAAGAACATTAGTGGAATTTTTATTTTCTACTTCACGTTACTCCTCATCTTCATAATTAATCAAAAATCATATCCTTCTAGTTTTGGAGAACTTATTATCATTTCCCTTGGAATATTATTTTTGTATATCATTAAGTTTCTTCTAGGATCTTCATTTCTTCCAAAAATCATCATCACTTTCCACATATTTTTTATATCGGGTAAATTAAAAATAAAGGGAAAATATATCAAAATTAAGAATATTTATAGGCTTCATACCTGTTTTAATTTCAGCTACTTATTTCCATATTTTAAGAAAACAATTACAATGATTCATCAGGATTGTTACTAAACTCAAGTTTTATATTAGATTCACTATCTTCTTTATCATCATGAATATTCATGCATTTTCCTTACTTGAAATCTTTGAATGAAATTTAATGATCAACTTATTTATTACTATTGATAAAATTCTGTCTTCTCATTTCATTCACATCAATATTATTATGAAGATCAAATTGAAATAGTTTTTTGGATCTCTATCCTCTAATGATTAATTGTTGGAAAAAAACATGTCATGAAAAATTTGTAATATGTATTCAAAAATTGGTTAATCATCCAAATTTTCACCATAAAATAAAATGGTTCTGAAAATATTATTTACACTTATAATGAAATTTCAAAAAGAACAAAAATCATATATTTTGATATCTTCATATATCAACCACATAATATGTAACTTTTATTTCTTACCATTTGTGTTTCCTTCATATTTTGTTTCTACATTTCTCAGATACCTTCATAAGTAATAAATCAAATAAATCCAATGAATTAACATTTAGAGAGTGATTATCATTTAGCATTCATATACCTTCTTTCATTCTATAACTTATTCTTAACCACCCATGTCTGTGGAATATTTTCATCGAGTGGTGGAAATCTATTTTTAGAAGTTTACAAAACATAATAAAAAATTTGGCCTACTATACTTCAACATTCTCTCTTTAATGATATGACAATTATTTCTATCAAATACTATAATCCATTAACTATTTTCACAATTAAAATTATCTACAAGATATCTCTTTAAGAACATTATACAAAGAGTAAATGAATTAAATCATTCCCTCATACCAAATGATATGTTCCAACCATGATCAATGTAATCACTATAAAGGGTAGGGGTGAATTTTTTATATATGTTTATTTTATGTTATCCTTCTTGTATAACAACCTTTTACTCATAGTAATGATTAATCACTTTTCTAAAAGCAATACTGTTATACCTATATAGTAACCTAAGAATTTACAGTGTTACATAATCTATAAGAGTATCTACTCCTTATAATAGTTTTGAAATAATCAATTACCACACAATCCATTTGAAAAAAAATACTTTTTTGTTGATATAATATGTTTGAAATAAACATACACATGTTTAAAAATATGATAAATAAAAAATTCCATGTGTTTCTTCAGGGTAAAATAATTTAAATTAGATTTTGAAACATGTTTGAAAACATTCAAAAGTTAGTTATAAACATGTTAGTATTCTTATTTAACATCATCCATTCTTTTTATTATATAAAAAACAAATCATCACTTCCCTATAGAGTAATAAGTAAAAATAGCTTCTCTCTACTTTGAACAAAAACTAATTCTGATAGATCAAACTAATTATTTAATCAAATTTTCTCATTCATAAATGACTCTTATTCTATTGTATAGAAGAAACTGTGATTTTATTATTTCTTTCATGGAAAATTTCATTTTTATTTTTCAGAATGATCTTGAATCCTAGTCCATAACTTCACTGAAACACTACTAGTATTTGGAAATGATTCATACAAAAATTTCATCTTGAATCCTTCCCATTCCCATTCAAAGAATAAACACTCTCTCTCCCATCCACACATGAACAACGTCAGAGTATGATATACTTTAAAATCAATTTATAGGTTCATCAGTAATGGAAATGTTTCAGAATCCAATTTATCATCCCCTCTCAGTAAAATTCCCCAAATAAATATTTTAAATTTCATTAAAATTTATTTTGGATAGATTCTCTAGGCTTCTCGGTTCATTTGGATTCTTCTCAAAACATGTCAAATATTCTCAAAATGTCAATATACATTAGATTTATAAAAAATACATCAGTTTGAAATAATTTATCATTATTATTTAATCGATGTAATTAATATCATGTAAAATAGAAGTCATAAAATTTGGATGATCAACACTATATAAAAAAATTATTCTATTGAAATCATTGCAATATCTAAAGACATCAAAACGAAACACTATTCTGGTAGAGACTCTAATTAATATCATATTTGATCATTATTTCCACTATTAATCATACCTATAATGATTTCATCATATGAAATTCATCCATCAATGATTCACCGATTCCATACCTTTAATGTTGAGTCAATCAATATTGAAGACAACTAAGAACATTTTACCATAACTAATTAATAAAAATGATTCATCACTCTAATACATTGGATTCCATGAAAATGGTTCAATACATTTTCATAAGTCATCTAAATGATCAGACTATAATCTCAGTTTATGGATAGGCCTCTAGAGGTCAATTGATTCATCAGTACTAAATTTTTTTTTCTTTTTGATCGATGCTACAAAATTATATGCTCAATCAAACATAAAAACTCTACTATTCCATTTATTGAACTCTTCCATTGATGTTGTATTGGTACTAATGTTATTTGTGATAGATAAATGTCATAATATCCTATGATGAATCGGTGGTACATAATTTTTGAAAAAAAAATTTAGTATAGATTAATTTATTTTAGATTATATTCAACTAATGATTGATTATATTGATAGGATCATCTTATTAATTGCATTATCCAATTGACCAGTCTATCAAATCCCTTTTAAACTCATTGACATTATAAAAATAGAACTAAATTCCTTAAAAAAATATGTCTTAATGCTAAAACCATTGTCTCTGAATAGAATACACTGAAATTATATTTTATTTTCATCTATAAACTTCTAATTTAATCATTATATATTATTTATGTCTAGAAGATTTAGATCGACATTGTATCATCAAAATTATTTTTCTAATTTTATTTTATCACCCTTTCTTTCCACAATCATGGATAATTTTTTTTAGAAAACTTATTATGTAGATAAATTTATTCAAAATAAGGAATTGTTTAATTATAGGACAAACATATCTAAATACATTCTCAGAAAAATAAAAATTCCCAAAATAGATAAAATTTGATACCACTAAAAAAAGTGTCCTCAGAATAAATATTTATAAAGAAAATAGTAAATTCTATATTTTTGTATCAATATGTTAATGATTTTATGAGTCTTGTACTCAATTTACCCAATAACCTAAACATAAAAGGTGATTTTATTTATAAATATGACAATAATATAGAAAAAACACTATTAACTCCTTCTGTTATCCAAAATCCAAAAACCATCCAACTTATTCCCAATACTACAAAGATATATTCCATGAATCGTGTATTTTTTCATTGGAAAAATGGTTAATAATATTTTAAAGTTATGTTCATGATATCATAAAAATATTTTTGTCTTGTTCATTTATATGATCATTAATTGATATAATCAATGATTACCCTCACTATGTATCTGATCTAACCATTTCTTATGTTTCCATTCTTCATACCATGAATAATGGTTTAATGTAGGGAATGCCAATGAAGATTAATAAAGGGGAATATTATTATTGGATGAATTTAATATCATTCATGGAATAATAATATTATGTATCTATAATCCAAGTACATTAAAACATTACTATCATCAAGTGTGTATTTGTGAATTATATTCAGTATTCATCTAAAAACACATAATATTTGAATATGAAAATCCTTTGTTATTAAATGAATACATTTTCATAGGATCCCTTTATCCAATATATCAAGTAACCCTGAAACATAGAGTATTTTAATCATATATAGTAACAGATAAATTTTAAATTCTTCATGTAAAAACTCATAATATCCTTCAACACATCACATTTCATTCATCCTATTGGATAATCCCATAACATTACCACTAAATCGAGATATGCACATTATATTTCATGTATTAATATAAATATACACTCCTTTAATGTATCATAATTATGGTTCATGATTATATGATTATAATATGGGATGAAAAAACCTTTCTTGGTTAAGATCTAACAATCTATATATTCAAAAATATCTCAAACCACTCCCTAATTCATAAATGCATAAGGATTAAATAATATAGTTATCATTGATTTATGGTTATTATGTTTTGTATCCCACATAAAAATTTCAAATAAATAAATATATATGAAACCATATCTCTTAGTTTATTGATGAAATATATATAGTACTCTGTGTGGAATACTTGATGGGGAATATAGTTCATAATTATAATTTTGGGCCTCATTGTAATGTTTTGTTTCCCATTAGATAATGTTATTTAAAATGTTAATATATTAATCCAAACTCTAACACTTCATGATGAAAATAATTTAGAGATTAGAATTTTTTATAGGAACATTCCGTAAGAGGACGGTTTAGTCTAGTTAATAGGTTGGCTATTTGAAACCTATTCTCAAACTGATTGAAAAATGTTAATTTGTGGAGATAAAATGTTTCCATGGATCATTCCTATAGTAGATAATTATAATTATATGGTAGTTTTGAAATAAGTATTTCATTAATGTATAAATTAAAGTATTTTTATAATTAGATAATATATGTGTAGATATGAAATTTATCGAGTTGGATTGTTCATTTTTTGCGAGAGGATGGTTAATCAGATTCACTACATAGATCACTTATCAATCATGATGAGTTTTGAAAATAATATGGAGTAGCAATTTTAATTTCTATCCATGTTGAGTATCTTATATAATTATATATTTTTATTGAGACTCATTATCATAGTGGTAATCAATTTGATGTGACTACGAAAGATTTTTACAATCAATTAGGAATGAAGTGAGGTTAGTTGGCATTATTTCTTTTTTAGTAAGTGATGAGCTTCCAATTTTTCTTGAATTTTAATCCTATGTTATGTTTTTATGAAGTCGTGTTTCATGATATTTAATAAAACTATATATTTATTTATATTACATGAACATCCTCTTGGTCATATTAGTATTTAGTTTTTTGATTCATTTTGTGGGATAACTAGGCCCTTGGACATATGCCAAACCCATAAACATGACATGGGCTTTGAGGAATTTGTATATAGTTTCATGTTTTATATTAGGAATAGGTATCACATAAAATTGGGCATATGGTTCAAATATTTCTTGGTGAAGTGGAAAATGAATCAAAATAAAAATCCAAGTGAGTAGGTTTGGTGGTCATAGATGTTTCATTAATGTTCTTATTCTACATTTTTGGAAAATAATTTTTCACTAATTTATTCATATGAAGAAGGTTATATCATATATTATCTTTTCATTCAACATAATTATATAGTGATTTATCAGGTAGAATATTTTTTTCCTTCCAATTCAGGATAATGGGGGCATCTTGGTGCGTTGTATATGTCTATAGGATTTTTGGTTATCCACCGCATTTAATGGTCAAACTAAATTTTCAATATTCTTCAAAATTACCATTGGGATATACATTTGATTTTATAATAATCCCATGAATATTTTATGTCCTCTATTGTTGTAATCTACCTTTTTAAGAGAACTAAAACTTCCATACCTAAATAATACATTATATTATATTAATATCCAATGCATAACATTATGATCCTTCTGAAAAGACTAATCATTATTTTCTAAAGATAATGTATAATGAAAAAAAATTATAGAAGATTTTTTCTCATCCATTATAATTTAGTTCTCGATTTTTAAACATATTCACATACCCTTCTTGAAAAAATTATTAATAACCTATCAGTGTAAATGACAAGAAATGGTGAGCATTGATTCTTAATAAGGGAAGTTATGGGAGACATCAATGGATGATCATATTATCGAATAAGATGTGAATTAGGGTATGTGATTATGGTCATAAAATTAAAATATTGTAACCAACTTATCTTCAGTAAAAATAAATATTTATTATATTAATCATTAAAACTCAATGCCTTTGAATCATTAGAGTGAGAAATTATAAATAATATATCTCAAATAATGAGCTCAAATTATAGGATTCAAAAAATAATCCTTAATGTCTGGAACCATCATAGGAAATGAAACCATTCCCTATGTAAATTTTAACTACCAAAAACCTAAAATCTAGGTAGATCTAGATTCATTTCGTTCATATCATAATGAATTAGGAATAACCACATATTTCTCATAGATTATAAGGAATCCCTACATCTTTCCTGCATTTTATTAAGAAATCCAACACATTTCTCATATTTATCGAGTGTGATATAAAAATATAACTAATGAAGTAGAAGGAGTTATAACATATTACTCAACAATATCAAATTGAAATCCAATACTCTATGTTCCATAATAATATAAAACATTTATAATATCAAAAAAATACATATGGAAATGAAATGGGATTCACAAATGTTTCATCATTTCATTATATAAAATCACATGGATAATATTGTGGTTTGTGACAACCCATCCCACAGGGTCTGGACGTGACTAACCCAAGCCCTCCTTCACTAGGCCAGGGGTTGGTGACTAGAATATGATGGTTTTTACTGAATAGTGAAGGAATTTCCTTATAGATAAGTACACCCATAAAAAGGGTAACTGAAGAAAACAACCAACAAATGTAATGTATAACCACAAGAGTAAAGTACAACCACAAGTACAACTGTAAACTGAAAATAGTGGGTCAGAATACAAGCCCTTGAAACGAAAAAAAAGTAAACAGTTATTGCATCTGCCCAGGAGCTCAACATGGATGGTAGTGGCTATATGTCTGAGGTCGAAGAAGAGGATCTCGACAGGTCTCATCACAAAAATCTCCACCAAGTCCCAAACCACTATAGTCAACCTTGAAGCATTAGTAGTTATCACCATACACACACGTGCGGTTGGATCCCATGCAGGGGTGAGTATAACAACTCAGTAGGGGTCCCCGGGACCCCCAAATGTATCTCACTAACCCAAAAAGGTAAAAATTACAAGAAAATACCACAAAGAAAAAAAAAACCTGAACTAATTCATGAAGCATAATGGAAAATAGATAGCTCACTCTAATGGTATAACCTCAAGGTACTCATATAGGGATGACTAGTCGTAAATCTAGATCATCCTATCCGTAGTAACTCTTCTACTAAACTGTATAGGTCGTTGTATGCTGACCCATATTGGTTGCTAGATGCTAACCCGTATTGGTTGCTGGTGCAGACCCATATTGGTTGTTAGTGATGACCCATATTGGTCGCTGGTGCTGACCCATATTGGTCACTGGTGCAGACCCGTATTGATCACTTGAAGAGAGGTAGGGATGATTAGTCGTATAGCTAGATCATCCCACTCCGATGTTTTGGATACTAACCCGTAATGGTCGCTCTTATTTGTTATGTCATACCCAACCATTGGATTCTTGTACAAAACATGCCTGATCTCTGGAATAATCTTTTCTTCATGTCATTAGTCATATTTCAACCAGATTTATTTCCCACAAAAATTACTCCAAAGGTACCACCCCATCATAGGGGTCCCAACGTGATAGACGGTGCATCGATTGGTCGCCCAATCTGTGAGATATGGGCACTTTTATAAAACAAAACTGGTTGGATTCGACTCTGATCCATCCTAAGTCACACATCAAAGTCTTCCAAAACTCACTTTGTGTAACATCAAATAACCACTTTGTGACAAGGTTTCTTATGCCACAAATGGCTTGTCGATCAGACACTAGTTCTGTTAGTTACACCCCTTTCTGTGAAATAGGGGTGATCTCACCTCGATCCAACCTAGATCGATCAGGCCCGCGGGAATATGTCAAAGAAACCACTTCCCAAAAGGGGTCCCAATGCCTATGATGGAATCTCAAATGGTCACCTGGTTCTTCAGTTACGAGCGTTCCTTTTTTCGGGGTCGGTTGGGTCTAGGCCTGGTCCGACTCGGACAGTTTGGATCGACCCAATGGGTCCCAGGGTATACTTGACCCCGCCTGGGTTTGGCCTGTTAAGGGTTGGCCCAGTTCACTGGGTCTGGCCCGTTGAGGTTGGCCCATCTTGTTTGTGGGCACGGGCCATGGTTGGATCGACCCGCTAGGGTGGAGTTCAGCCTTACTACGCTGGCCCGCGGGTCGAGCACTGGCCTCTAGATGGGTCTGGCCTGACCCGCTGGACAGGTTTATCTCATTCGACTGTCCTAGTCCCCCTGAAGGCGGACAGTGTCCCCAACTGGCCCTACTAACACGGGGGCGTTTTGTTCGTCTGGTCGTGCACTGCCCCACCGCGTGCAATGATAGACTAGATGTCAATCTGTCTCCAGTAGACGTGGTGCGGCGTGAGGCCGCGCCACCCCTCCTACCATGGAATATGCCACCGACTATGCATGTGGGTTTCACACCTCCCCCGCATGGTCGGATACTTCCAGCCCCCATGGCATGTTGCGGCCCACTGCCTACCCAACACACATGTCCGGTTACAACATGCCTCCTCCGGCCTCTGCCGGCAGTCGTCGACTGGCGCACCGGTGCCTCTTTCCATGGGCCACCAGACATTCTCTGGTGGTCTTTTCATGGTTCTGTCTGTGCCTACAATCCTCCCAAACTGCCGCAATCACAATGTGACCCTTTGTCTCATGTTTCCGTCAAAATTTAGGAAAGCCAACTTTGAATAACGCAACATGAATGAAGATGTGGATGGTCCGAGCCTTGCTCATTAATCTCGCGCCCTCCTCGTTAACAAGATTAAAATACAGAGAATAATTATCTTACATTAATGATTAAATAAACACATTTGAATTATGTTTAACCAAAAACAAACATAAACCCACTACCTGGATGAGATTTCCACTGACGATGATCAATAAAACCTCCTTTGTCATTGTCGTCAGTTCGTGATTCAGCGGTTCTCGTCAC
This sequence comes from Viscum album, assembly GCA_963277665.1. Taxonomy (NCBI): domain Eukaryota; kingdom Viridiplantae; phylum Streptophyta; class Magnoliopsida; order Santalales; family Viscaceae; genus Viscum; species Viscum album. The sequence goes on along the minus strand of OY728141.1, from coordinate 469,421,758 downwards.
CACTCACGGAATTCGATCTCATTCTCCAAGTGGATGTTCTTAAATGATTTTTCCTTAGCTTATTCACTTGAATAATCCATGCAAAATCCCCACCCCGAGCTCCATTTAAATCGGAGGGGGAGAAGGAGAGGAACACATTGAGGAATTAATGTGGTGCATTAAATGAATTAATGAACCTTTATTAATTCACAATGGTGGAGTTACACAGTTGATTAGTCCAGAAATTTATTGGCTTGAAAAATCACTGGTCCCACCATCGCCACTCATCCGTTAGAGGAAAATAAAATAAAATAACAATTACATGTTATTTTACATTTCTTTTAAAATTTCAAAAACTAACTTTTTCTCCTGGCCAACTACGGTTGAAGTGATACTTCCCTTAAGCGAATCCTAGTGCTGCTGATTCAATGGTTCCCTCAGATTTTTAATATGAGAACTAGTTCAAACAATATAAAATTTCACCATTGAATTTACTGAATGTAACTTAAAAAATGTTCATAAATTCCTTCCAAGAATATCGGGCCTCATAATCACACGCCTTCAATTTTTGGCAGACTCATAATGATTCCAAATAATTAAAACAAATTACATGGAATTTTCTGTGTCATTACATTCTCCCAACCTTGGGGTTTTATGTCCCAAATATCTAGGCAAGTCTACAAAAAAAGAGGGGTATTCGGAACGAATTTGAGCCTCTCGCTCCCAGGTGCTCTCCTAGAGATTTATGTGCTGCCACAGAATGTGCACCAGAGGTAACGACTACCATCAAAATATCCCCTTCTTTCGATTCTCTATCTCTACTAGGAACTTCATAAAAGTTGATTCATCATAAATATCTAGCTATCCATTGTCGATGAGATGATATGGTTCATGCACGTATCTCCTCAGCTGAGATATGTGGAAGACATCATGCACCCTCTCCAACTGTGGTTGTAGTGCCAAGTATTTCACCACCTTTTCAATACTTTGATGTATCTGGAATGTTTCGATAAACCTTAGTGAGAGTTTTTCCACCTTTTCCAAATCTCTATAGTTCCCATTCATGGGAGACTCACAAGAATATGTGGTCCCCCTCCTGGAACTCCTATGGTCTTCCTTGCAAATCTGCATAGGACTTATGTCTTCTCTGTGCAATCCTCATCCGCTCTCGAATGTCCTGCACCATCATAGTAGTAGCTTGTACTATCTTTGCGTCCATGAGTGCTGGCTCTCCTAGATACATCCATTACAATGGAGATCTATATGGTCAACTGTACAACACCTCAAAATGGGCCATACGTGGTAGCCAGGCTGCGGCCTGTCTGGTTAGCACCACTAGCAACACCGCAAGGCTGGTCTCCAGGTGGACAAATGAGCCCCTAGCAGGTTGGGCCTAGAAGTTTTGGGAGGCCAAACACACACCGATGGGCCGAACCCACGTCGGTAAGCCATAACCGCACCTAGGGGGCCAGACCTACACCAACAGGCTAGAACCGCACCCCATTCAGGTCATGCTGGACTAGACCAGGTCGTTGGCCGACCTGATGGGCTGGCCCCTTAGCCAACCATGCCAGGTCTAGTGTAACCTATTGTGCCTGGCCCACTGGCCAGGCCAGACCAAAATGACCTCAACCTGCCCCAGGTCGGGTTGTGTCCATCTAAATGAACCAAGGTATGTGGGACCCCCATAACAGGTTGGTCGAGTCAGTTTGATTGGGTCAGACTGGCCCCCATCGCAACCAGTCCCCTGGTTACTATAATGCCTATATCATGCAAACCACATGTCCGATTGAATACATTTTTACATAATTGGGACTCTCTTGACGAGGCAGATATTTTGGCATGATCTACAGTAACTTTCATGGATGTTCAGATGTGAAGAAGGGATTGAGGAGACTTATTCAAAGCTAACTATATACATAATAATATGACTGGCTGAGACCTGAAGACTACTAACATTGTCATAGTGGGAAGCACCTCTCTATGACTTATCTAGATCAAGGTGGGAAGCACCGCTCTCTGACATTGCATGCCCATAGTACGCGATGTGGAGGAGTACCTCAATTGGCCAGGACTAGTGTGAAGAACAACTTTGTGATGTTGCAGACCCATAGTACACGATGGATAGGAATACCTAATTAGTCCATGGTTAGTGGTAATCACTTTTTTGTGACTTGGCAGACCCACTATCCTCGTTAGAGAATGAGTTCTCCAGTAGTCAAGGTGTTCGAAGATCTGATTGATAATGTTACTGTTACAACCCTATAATATTCCCTTTGTGAGCTGTCTTTTGTTTCACACATTACATTGAGTATTTTATGTGTGGTCATTCATTTTTTTTGGGGTCCCTGCTGAGTATTGTGTGACTCACCCCTACATAGTCTTAACCCACACATGTTTTGTCGAGTACATACGACGAATGCTTTGATAGTGTGCTTGGTGGCATAAGGATAGTCATGGCCCTGTATGACCTGGTGAACATGACATACTATTTACACTTCCAGTATCATCACTATTCTCATGATCATATGGGATTTTCTGTGGATGGCCATCATAGTTTCCTTTTGTATTTTGCTATTTTCATTTTACTGTTGGGTTTGTATTCTAGCCCACTTACATTCAGCTGTACATTCTCTAACCTTTGTTTTAGTGGTTTTCTTTTCCCACTTTCAGTGTGTTGGGATGTGGTTTGGTGTGTCTGGGTGTATAGGTACTCAGGAAAATTCCTCCCACTTGTAGGTTGGCACCTTCTGTGCTAGTCTCCTGCCCCAGGCCTTCGGGAGGTGGGCTTGGGGTAGTCACAATATGGGCCCCGAGGGAAAGGTAGTGATAATTGTGTCTTATATCTTAATTATTTATTGAATTATGTATATGTGTGTCTATTTAATTAATTATCTAAAATGAACTTTTGATGATGATCATGTTTGTATTGATCTTGAAATATAGATACTTTTGATAATGAGATAATAACAAAAAAGTTAATTACCCAAAAACAATCATTATGAAAGTTGATCTTTCGAATGAATGTGGAGGAATATGGGAATATGTGTGTGTGTATATATATATATGAGGATCTAATATTGATTTAAGAAGATATATTTACTTATTTGTCTCACTAATGAGACTGATATAGACCCGATGGGGATAAGAAAACCTAATAATCTATCTAAATTTAACATTATATACATGTTTGAAATGTTATTATTAATTATATATATATATTGTAACATTCTTGTTGATATTATTCATGATGTTTTCCTTGAGCACAACAAATTCGGTTTTTTGACCTTTCGACTAGTTTAGAGACTTCAAAGGATCACACAATAAATGTAATGATTCGATTTAACAGCAGTGCTATAAATAAATTATAACAAGTGGTAGTGATTTCTTGTTAGATGAGATAATTTTTTGGATTAATTTTTTTAGTTCAATAGTTTGAAGCCTTATGATCCAATCATTGAAGGATTTTCACAACGGTGAATGATGGTATGGACAATCTTTAGTTGTAGGTTCCTGGATGACTAGATTTGTGATGGGAGGAGGAGATGAAATTGACATTATGGTTTTTCTAATCTCAGGTAAATCATAAAGAGAACATAAAAATATATTAGACATCGTTGATAAACCATATCAAATAATAGTGAAGTAAACATATGTTTTAAAATAGTGAATAGTACATGCACGATTCAATCCCATGTCGAATTTTTTCTCAATTGGGAAATTAAATAAATACCAACCACTCTATATTGACATTCATTCCAAGGAACAAGATAACAAAACCCACACACGCATAAACACATGAAAACCATGGGTCATGACACACCATTTCATAGTTAACTTGGAACCTTTTTAGAAATATGTTATAACTAGTCTACTTTTCCCTGATCGCTCACCACATGACACATTATGGTTGTCCTAGCAGGATACCCATTAATGGTTCTTATCACTACAACAAATAATATCTTGATCTATCCTATAAATCCTTCTTGGTTTTCCAATTTTATAAAATAAAATATTTATTAGTGAATTTCAAAATGAAAAATATATTTCTATAATATTTTAAGCTTATGTACATATTTATTTCACCCTTATCATGCCTTTTATTCTAATTGAAATTATTCTATCTAATTAATATATATAGTTATATAAAATTGAATTAGTAACTTTATTAAAGTTGATACTTAACTTTCATAAAAAAAGATGCATTATTAATGTTAATATCAAATTAATATTTTACATATTATTAATTTTAAAAATTTTAGGTAAAATTATACTATTAACAACAAATATTTTATGTTTACCATAAATGAAAAAAATATAAGGATATATAAAATACATTATATAAAATTTTCACATTATTTTATTTATTTATGGAGATATATTTATTATATTAAATTTTAATAATATTTATTTCAACATATTTTATATTAACATATCATTATATAAAATTTTAATCGTAAATATTTTACATTTATTATAATTTCCTTAAATATTAATATAAATTTTGATGTTAAATATTCAATAAATTAAAAATCCTTAAAATTAAATTATAAAAAGTTATTGAAACTATTATTTATTATGTAATTATAAAATGGGGTTTTAAAGATATTTTAAAATAATAATATACATTGTCATAAAATATTCATTTATTTTTAAATATTGAATGAATATATATTAAATTATCTTTAATTATTGTAAATAATAAAATTGTATTATGTTTATTTTCAGAGAATAAGATTTCATTTCATGTAAAGTAAAAAATTAAGTTTATTATATTTTAAAAATATTAATTTATAGGAAAAATAAATTAATTATATAAAATAAGTTAATTATTACATCAATATATACGTAATTTCATTTATAATTATGAAAATGTCCATTAAATTGACACTGATTAAAAAGAAAAATAATCTAAAATTCTTGGAATGTTACATTAATCTTGTATCCAAAATCTATATAATTATATTCATCTCATTTAAATAGTATTATTAAATTATAAAAACCTTTATTACTATTCATATAAAGCATTGATGAAAAATGAATTACATCACATTCTTGATATGATTGTCCATACGTATAAAAAAGTAAATTATCCAATTCTTGATGGAAAGAAAAATGTATAGTAAATAACAAACAAGAATTTTATAAACATAATAATATAATAGAAATAAAATATATTCTATAATTACACCATTATAACTGAAAATGTGAAATGGTGATGAATAATGAAATGCAATTCTTTATGGAGGTAGTACTCTGCACATATACTTGACCAATGTTTTTTCCCATATGAAAAAAATGACATGGATAATTGTTTGTCAATCACTATAATAAAAATAATATATATTGAAGAAAATGAAATAATTAATTATAATTAATAGAATAAATATTATAGGTTGCATGATAATAAATGAAATACAATGTAATATATTAGTAGTTATTCCTCTTTGTTGAAAGTCCTCTTTTATATTTACACAATAAGACTTGAAAGGATGTAAATTTTATGAAAAAAACTATCTAAGACATGGGAAGGAAAGTTGAGAACATATTATGGTATGTCATGTATATGATAGAAGGCTCAACATTCTCAAAGAAAAAAGGAGAAGAGGTTCCCTTATATAAGTGATGGGAGGGAAACTCTTGACATTAATAATATAATTAGATTAATATAAATTATTGTTTCATTCAAAAGTGGAAAAAAATTAATATATTTCAACCATAGAATTATGATAGGTTTAAGTCCTCTCTTACAATAATATTTTAAAATGTTTAGGTGTTATTTTACCCCATATATCTATTGTTAACCCCCGTTATATATTTTAAAATACACCATAAAATAATTGTTTTTACAATTTAAGGGTCTATAATGTTAGAATAAAAATCCATGTGAACTAAAAATGGGCCATGTTTGATATTTTAAACCATATCCCATTTAATTTTCCAAAGTTTTTTTTATTAATTTTACATAATCTAATAAATTTAATTTATTATAAAATATCAATATCATATTTTTTAAACAATTAATTTAATTGAATTTAAAATTTATAAAGATAACTATAAAATTAAAAAATCAAATTTTAAAATGCCACTATTATTTTAAATTTATCTTTAAAATTCATGGAACATAGTAATTCCATCAAATTTTATTACATTAATTATTTTATAAAACTTTTATTGGATTATTGTATTAATTTAACTAATTCAGAGTTTATGATGTCTATGAATTTAATGTGATTACTCTGTAAATTAAAATTAATAATAAATAATTTTGGGGAAAATTAAATGGGAATTCAAATAATATTTTTAAAATTAACATAATTATTTTTTATCATTATGAAAAAATAATAGCGTGATTAATTCCAAGAGTGTGACATTATGTATCTATCATTATCATAAAATGATATAACCTTACTAATAAAAGAAAAATATCCCAATATTGACATATTTATTATACATGGATGAGAATTGTGGAACTATAACAAATTAATTTGTTAGTGGAATGTGTTAAGGATATTTTAAAACCTTATCCCAATTTTTTAGCCATGTTTTTCAGATTTTTAATTTATCAATTTGAAAAAATATTTACCAAGGGTAATATTAATAGTAAAAAAAAGATAAACATAATATATTTATCATATATAAATATCATAATTCCAAATATTGAATAATTTTTTTCAAAATTATATTTCTATAAGTGGGATATATTAATTTAACATTAAGTTTTCAAAACGAAACAAGATTATTTTTAGAAAATATATATTTGAACTTAAATCCAGATTTATTATTATTCCATGTCTAATACAAATTATAGTTGAATATTAAAACATATTACATAATATATATTATTTTAATTTCACTAAAATCAATAATCAACATATATTTTTCTAATTTATTTTAATAAAAAAATAAATTTCATGTAAAAAATATTATCATAAAAATATCACTATTTAGCAATAAATAATTTTATTTATATTTAAAACATTTAATTAGATAATCAACTTATATTATAATTTTTAATGGAAAAGATATTTTAAAAAATTTATTAAATTTATTCAGGAATTTATATCCAATCATTAGGAAATAACTGCCACATTTAATAATAGTATTTCAATAGTTTAACAGAGTTCGTTTAAACTCAATGTTGCATGTGGTAGAAGAAACATATGAAATAAAATTTTTTATTTTTATATTTATGAAGAAATTTCATGGTGTTACATTCTATACCCTAGTATATTTAATATCACCCTTTATATAAAATCACTTTTAAACTAAAAAATTATGATATATAAGTTTCATCACATCCATGGGTTCCCATGTAACTTATTTTAATTTCTCATTCCTCTAGTGAGGATTAAAAATTTGGGAAGTGATTTTCTATAGTACTATATCTCTACAATAAATGATTTATACCATCATATATTTATATTAATTTAATTTTATTAATGGTACAACCATTGAGTTTAGTACATGTGATGTATCTAAAATGAACATTCTTTGGGGGATAAATATTACACATCCTAGTCTTAAGATAGATTTGGTTGATGTACTGAAATAAAGGATACCATCCGCATGTGATGAAATATATAAAAGGAAACAATATAACCACATATTATAATTCTATTCATTCCAAATCATATTACATTTTTTTAATGGAGATATTCAAAGGAATACCTTTTAATCGCAACATAAATATAGGTTTTGTTTACTATGGTCATCCTAAACAATAGGTCTGCTCAATTGTTACCTTATGTGAAACAAAATGGTTCTGAAATTAATTACCATATCCTAAAAAATATAATGTTGTAAAAGATTTAATTCTTTAAATTCATTACAACACATTGGATTTATTCACTTATATATATAGATAGTATCCAAATAATTCATCAGAATTATTGTGTTAATGATATCGTTGAATGGAAATTTGGCCATATGAACCTGTAAAACAAAATTTCATTTAAAATAAAAAGAATATTCTATAAACATAACATAAAGTATTTAATGTGTTCTTCTATACTGACCATATCTCTATGTATGATTTGAATTATTAAACCTCAACCCTTTCCTAAAAAAGTCTTAAGGCATATATAGAACATCGAGGTAAACCTTATATTCTTATCAGATACAATTTTTTGTGTTAATATATAAAACCTCACTACTTTAATAATTAATATCCTTTAAAACCAGTTTGAAGATTAAAATTGTTTGATGTTAATTATGTGTATATAATTTATATGTTGGTGACCTAAAATGACAAAAAATTATTCCTTTTAGTTGATTTGGGTTGTCTGATAAGAAATAAATGATAATATTTTCTCATTTCCATTCACGTATGGGTAATGGATATTACATCCCCTCAAAAATCGATCTATCAGTATTAAAGATCTATAATATAGGGAATCATGATACATACTCTATTATATAACATTTCAATTTTCCCCCATAGAAATATTATTTATTATATATATATTTCATTGTATGTTGAAAATCAATAGAGTATGATGAACTATGAGATTCATTTAATAGTTCCTTATTTAATTCTTGTATTATTGGGATACAATGATTATTTAAAAAAATTATAATTCCACCATACTCATGTTCCGTCTCTAAAATGGTTATTAACTTCTTATAATGTTTAATATCTAAGTTCATCTTCTATTTTATCCTCACATGGATAGATGGATGAAAATTATACTAATAAAGATATAATATACTCTCTTTCCTTGGATGTTCATGTTCCATCTTCTTGAAAGTCCATACATGATGGATCACCTTGATTCCTTTTAATAGAAAAAATGGAATGATCCCTCAGACATAAAGCATCATCCACCCTATTATTCTTCATAGGGAAGTAATTTATTCTGTATTAAAAATTCCCAATAAATTCTAACTATATCCTATTGTTAAAATTAAACACATTCTTTATGAATATATAAATCCCTATTTTATTATCTATATATACGTCGCACCTTTCACTATAATGATAATTCATTCATATCATCAACAAAAAAATTATTATTTCCAACACTAATTCAAGTATCTAGTAATTTTAATAATTTATTTTATACTTTCTTGAGGAATATTCTATTATTAAATAATTATCTATGAGTAATCATCCTAGTCACATCTTTGTTGAATAATTTTGTATCAAAATACCATCTCCACTATATGTTAGTTTCAGATTAGATACACTAAGCATCCTTCTTATCAACTCCATGAAATTATATTCAAATATGTATTTACATAAGAACATAACTCAATCCATGTCAACATGGTTTGTTAATTAGAGAGTAATGATTAATATTTCATAAATCAATGATATTATCTATTTAAAAAATTAAAACTCTAGGTTTCTTTGATTGGTTGGTCTATGGGATTTCTCAATAACATTTTTCTTTAATGGTTCAACCGATATACCCCACATGAGAATATCTGACATAAGAATTAGATATTCTGAATCCAATATTATTTTAATGTAAATTTACATTAAATTTTCCCTTCATCCAGGGCTCCAAAACAATTATCAAATAATCTAGAAACTCATGGTTTCTTTGTAAATATATACAGTTAGAATCATAATGACTATCAAAACTGATCATTGTAATATCTCAATACATTATTCATGAAATACATGAATATTGTAGTAGAATTTATATGTCAAAATGGAATTACTAATAATTCATAAAGCTCATACCATTTATATAATGAATCCATTTGTAGAATTTTCTTCTTAACCGTAAATTGATGATATCAAGAATAAAGGTGAATCTTAGAAAATAATTTACACCCTCATAATCGATTACAAAAGTCATAAATTAGGGATTGGGGATAATTCTTAATGATTTTTACCTTATTATGTTGATGATAATCAATTCATTGTCATAATCACCCATCATTCTTCATAATAAAAATTATAATTACAACACATTGTGACACACCATGGAATATGAATATCTAATGATGACTCTCATAGTGATTCTTCTTCAGTTATTGTAACTCAATAATAGAAACACTATAATGGGTTTTGGAAATATGTTTAACAATATGTATGATATTTCATGAATACATAACTTAATGATTTATATGAAGAATACGAATCCTTTCTAAAAATATATCAACAAACTCCTTTATGATTTCTATTTTCTAAATAATGGATTTATTCAAAAACATATAACATAGAAACCATTAGGTATAGTAAATAGGAACTAAATGATAATATTAATTTCAATTGATTTTTTTCCGTACACTAATAAATTATCATAGGTTCATTCATAATATGAAATATTTATTACATTTCTTAATAACTAATATGCTATCAATATAATTAAAAAAAATGTTTGCCCAAATAAAAAACAAATCCAAAAAAATAGAGAATAAAAACATTATTTGGGCAAATACTCTCATAAAATTCAGTTGGATATGTACTATAGACAATTGATTATATCATTATAAAAATAATAATATTTAACACAAACAAAACAAATATTCATTGATGTACTAGTTAAATACCCTTAAAATGTTTATAAGATATAAAAGAGTATATAGATCCATAATTATATATTAAAGTATTTCATCTAGACTAAATTTTATGTTTACCTTAAACCACATACATCTTATAACCCAATTTGGTACCAATGATAACATGATATTTCCCATTCTATTTTAACTTAATAGGTTTTAAAGATGTTCGTCCTCATAAACCTTAGTATTCGTGTATTGGTTAGAATAATTCCCATAATAAATTAATATAAATAATATTTTTTTGGGTGGTTAATTATTTGAAGAAATCTATTTATAAATTACATTAATAAGACTGTCAATCTCACTTCAATATTTATAGGTTTTATGTCTAAACATTAAAAATTTAGTGCACCTCCATGTTCAATTATGATATTTCATTTATCTTTCTTACCATTTGTTTTGGAAATTAGATGGATACTATTTATTTACATTATGTGATTTATATGATGTCTCAGGGGACTCCATCTTCAATTTCTTATAGAAATAATGTAAATATTGGTAATCACCCATTTCCCTTTTGATGTAGTGTGTATATCGAATTATGCCATTAGAGCTTCAAAACCCCTTTATTGCTATCAGATTCCTGATATATTGTTTTATACTTCCAAATAATCAATAAATATTTCTTTAATGTGTATTTATTAAACTAGAAGCATACTATATATATATCAGAAACATTATCTCATAGGTACCAATGTTTTTATAATCCTTCATCTATAGCTCAAGTAATTATTTCCCAATTTTTAATCAAACAATATAAAGAGTTTACATACTGAAATTATTTTTCTTAAACTCATCACATTCCATAGATTCTATTTCTTCTTCTTACCTCATATTCTTAAAAATTTAGAAATATTTATCTACATTTCCACCCAAATAATTGACCACATGGAGAACGTTTTTATGTATGGATAATTTAAGAACAAAAACTAGTTTTTAAGAGCTATAGATCCATCTCCCAACCACTACTATATCAGATTATGTAGTAAAATATGTTGGATGTTGCCTCATGAAATACTAAAAAGTAATTTATTCCATCAATTTCACATTTGGAATATTAATATGATAAATATATTGAGATTTGTTTTACATGAGAATAAAAAATTTATTGAAACTCTTGTAACATTTGGATTCTTTGGAGTAAACCAATTTCATTGCTCAATGCTTTTACTATTAACATAATTTCATTGAGTTAAAACCATTTAATAAAACTAAAAATAACTATGTTAGTATATTATCTATAGGGATAAAATAGATAATAATGAAATTTAATATATATGATATATTATTCATGACATTATATCTTTAATTAATCACACTATTATCTTAAAATATGCAATTCTTGTTTAATATCTATTCAAATCCCTTATAATACTTCAATATTTAGATTTTTGTTTACCTAATCATATCTCATAGGAGTTTCAAAATAGGTTCACATTAGGGTAACAATAACCATGCACCAAAGTTATAGTCTTGATATACATTGTCAAACTCTTTTCTTGATTATTACCCTTAGAAGAACCAATTTCAAAACCATGTCCACTTGTGGTATCCTTATTGGGATGTTTAAGGAAAACTAACAGATTTCTATATTAAAAGAAACTATATGTTGTTATCATAAAAATATTCTTATTATAATGTTTTTTTCTAAAGTTCACTAATCATACTCTCTAATGATTTAATAAACCCCAATGTAATACTGAAAATGGTAACCCATGTCATGCATATAGAAATATTTCATCATTATATAAGAATATTCAATATGTAACAATATGATCCATAATAGAACCCTAAATGTTTAGAATATATGGAGACTAAATACATATTCATAATATTTAAGTATATATATATCATCTCTCATCAAGTTTTTCTCAATTTTTACAATTATTGAAATACCCTAAAAAACAATTATTCATAATCTATGAAAAGGGAACATAATAATGGGTGAGATTGGATGCTTAATAATGGTAAACTCATGAGATGTAAATTTGAGATCATATAGATGAATAATATTAGAATAAGGGTATGAAATTATGATTATAAATAAAAATACCTTTCCCACTTTTTCATTGATCATAATCATGAATCAGGACATATAATCTTTATCAATTTAAATTAATGAATCCTATGAGTGTGAAATCTCTTCTACTAAATCATGAACCCTGATATCAAATCATAAGAACAAAACGTGGTTTTAAATTTTTCAATCTATCATTATAATAGAAAATATTAATAATTTCATGGTTTAATACTAAGAACATCATACCATAGTGGATCTAGAAAAAAAATCCACATTTCATAACAGATCATGAATCACAACAAAATTCCCAAAATTGATCAAATGCCCTTTTATATTCCTTATAGTGGATTGAACATGTCATCTCATTTCACCTAATTATATCATGATATATAAATATTTACCCAATGATATTGAGGAAAGTATAACTCTTGGTTAACACATCAAATAATGAAATAAATACATATGTTTTCTATATGAAAATCAAATATTTGTTAAATCACTATAACATAACCCTTATAAGGTAAATAAATTAAATCATAATCATAATTTTATTATTGAATAAGCAAAAAAAATATAAATATTTGAATAAAATATCATATTTATAATCATGAACCATATAGAGAAATAATAAGCATGGCATCATGAGATCTTATCCTCATTAAATAATGGTTAACATGAAAATACGTTATCAAATATAAATATTCCAATTAATTAATAGTATAATGTTGATAGAGGTGAATAAAATTTTCATTTTGAAATCACATATTTTAAGTATATAAATTTCAAAAAATATTTTAAATTTAATTTTATTTTATAATGGCCATGGAAATATATCAAGGATACCTCAAATTATTTATCAATCATGATAGTATTTAATTACACTCATTATGTGTATATTAAAATAATGATTCCTTTTATATTTTTAGTAAACACTAAAGTAAATCGAATTGATAAAATGATAATAATATTAATGTGATTTTCTTATAAAATTTCAATAAATAATAGAACATTATTTAAATATTCATAAGATACTAGTATGACATTATTAATAAAATTTAATGAAATCTTGTGATATAAAAAATAAAATTCCTAAAGAAATAATAAATAATGACTATTTTATAAAATAATCACGGTCATTTTTATTATTATGGTGAATAAAATGGAAATGTTACTTAAAAATTTCCTAAATAAATAGTTGAAAAAATATAATGGGATTTATAAAAAAGTATCATATATGTTTCTCAATAGAAATTATAGTATAAATAGTTCATATTAAAATTATAATGAAACATAATCCCCTAACCTCCTGTCTAGTATTCATTGTACCATTTCAAACTTTCTATGTATTAATTATATATATATATATAATAAATTTATTATAAGTCCATACTCAAATATTTCATACCATATATTATTTACTTATAGCATCTTATAACCTATTTTGTAACTGTTCTTCTTTACAATCAGTGGGTCATGAGATGATTGCTTTATTTTTCATAAATATTATATATTGGCATTCCAGTTCCTAATATATTGATCATGGATTCATATAAACCTAAATTCTTATATTATATTTATTACAATATGAAATTATTATGTAAAAATTTATAACTATTCAGGTAAACTGGAGAAGAAAAATAAATATCATCCTTTGTAGGGATGGTACTTCGTATAGAGGAAAGATTGATGTTTTTATTTACTAATGGATGGAGTGGAAGAAAGTTAAAAAAATTCACCTTTACAGAACCACAATAATATTATATACAGTGTATATTTTCACTAATTATATATTTTTAACAATCAAAGTTCAGTGGTGATGAAAAATTAAATTCATTGCTTTCTTGACGTTTCAGACCACACTAACATATGAGGGATGATTTCTTTAACATATTATAAAAAATCAAGATAATAGTTTTTACATAAATATAATAAAATTTAAAAAATGTAGTTACACAATTAACAATGTAAAAATTTTGTATACATTTTATAGTAGCTATAATAATTTATAGAACATAAAGTACTCATTTAAGACTTATTCTTTATTGTTGAAAACCTTATTTTGGATTACACGTTAAGCCTGGACTGGATTGTCTTTTGGAAAGTGACTAATATCTAAGATATGTAATGGGATTTTATGGGGTATTATTATGGGGATTGATAGATATGGAAGGTTAAAAATGTGTGAGGGAAAGAGGATTGAAGGATTCATTTTACAAGTGAGGGGAGGGTCACTCATGGAATTACATAATGTATCAAAGTAATAAAATGTAAATTTCATGAATAATTTAAATCAAATTGATATAATTCAATTATATTACTAGATAAAGTCTAAATATTCTCATTTAATAAAATTTGGTATAGTTTAGTAGATGTTTCCACCCATATATTATTTTTAACCTCTAGTTAAACCCTTGCACAATTACTACATAATAAATGATTATAACTCATTCTTTGAGATGACTATTACCATGAAAACATTATTTGAACCACAAATACAACATGTAATCTATTTACAATAATGTATAATTCACTTATCAGAAGATAAAAGTCTTTTAAATCTTATTTTATTTAAAAAAAATATTGATTATTAAGATATCATTAATATAATTTTTTAGACTATTAAAATAATTTGACATAAATTTCTTTAGGATAATAATAAAATTAAGTAAAAACATTTTTTACAACACAATTATGTTATATTTATAAAAAAATCATTTACCATAACAAATTTCTTAATTTTTACATTTTTAATATTTTTAAACCCATTTATTTGTTTTTTATTATAATTTTACATATATTGTTTTATCATTATATAACTATTATAGTAAATATTAAATAACATAACACTAAATATAAAATAATATGAAAAACAAGTTATTTTATATTTCAAATATTCATTTATAACCTAACACAACATCCTTTTATCTGTATGAAAATATTTTAGAGATATTAAAGTCAAGAGTGTTACAATTTTTTTTAATACTTTTATTAAGATAATGCAATAGTTATCAAAAAATAAAAACAACTCAATGTGGTAACATTTTAGATATATTTACATGAATAGCCTATTTTTAATCAAAAAATAGGATGAAGTCATAGTTTAAATAAATTTAGAATCCATATCTTAATTTTTTAATACATTATACCCAATTTAACATTACTGTGATAATGAATCATTTCCAAGGATACAATTTATAATTTAAAAAGGGACCTATTAACTAAATCATAACCCCTACATCCAAATATGGGATCAATTATTTAATATGTAATTCTTAGAAATAATATAATTTAATTTTACAATAGTTTCACAAAACAAAAATATATAATTTTTATAAAAATTCACATTTCAATAAAAACATGGTTTATTATTATTCCATGACTATTAATAATAATTAAACGAATATTAAATATTTTAATTTAATGTATAACTGTTTCATTTCATTAAAATAATACTTTAATATTTATTAATTTAATTTAATTTACCCAAAACACATTGTTTGCATAGAAGCAGTTCAAATAAACTTTATTATTAACATTAAAACATAAATATATTTTTTTATAACAATTTCATCACTAATAAATTTATTTTATACTTTTGTAGAAAATATATTTACTTAATATATCCATCTATTATCAGATCCAAAAAATATGGATAGGTGACCCTTATAATATTAAATTATAATATTCTATAGTATAATGTATATTGTTTATGTAAGGTGTTCCATTTAAATCATGATATCACAGAAATAAATTTTTTGAGGAATATATCCTAAAATCAACTGATGACATACTCTATACTACAAGTACATTCACTTTAGGGATTTCAGTTCTCCTAATTAGGTTCAACTCCAATGATCTCATCTGTATAATTACAAAATTGTATTAGATTGTGTTTTTAGATGGTATTGTTCATGTCAGAAATTGATATTGGTTATCAAAACATAGAAGGTAGATCGAGAATCTTCTTAGACTAGATTGATTTGGTTGAAACCCATGTATCTATGGGTCACCTTGTTTTTTAAATTAATATATATGGATAATTATGTGCTTCATCAATATTTCCAATGTAGGATGGTCAAGTCTTAAGAAAATTTATGTTCCTCATCTGGGATCAAATAACTTTACTAATGATTGCAGAATTCCTAATAAATGTCACTTGTGACACAGGAAATTGTTTATAATAATGTTTCTTTATTAAAATTTATATCTAATTAAGATTATTTTTAATATATTAAATAATTTATGATATTCATTTTATTGGATAATTTTAATAATATATTTTGAAGGATTGTATAATTTCATTTTTTATTTTGATATATATGTCTCTATAGTGAATTTTTTTTGGAATGATATATTTTTATGGATAAATCCATTATATAAAGAATAATTCTATGTTTCACGAGGCATGTGAATAATTTTTTTTAATGGTTAGTTTACTTGAAATGGATAAAGGATCTAGTGATATAAGAATGGTTCTATATTTTTTGATTATAAGAAAGTATAATGAAATAGAATTTTATACTATTTTTAGTGTGGATTGTGAAAATTTGTCCTGTTACCACAGAACATAGGCTATAAAGGCTGGTAATTTTATTTATTGTTTTTGGGGAACCCCTTAGATTCCAAAAGATTTATAAAAATCCTTCTATTTTGTAGTATATAATAATTTTTTTATCATGTTTGATTAAAAACAAATACCATTATAAACTGAGTTACATAGATTTCTTAGTAATGATCAAGAGTTAATATGTTTTTTGAATTCTTTTATAAATGTTAATTCTAGGATTTTTTTAATGATATACATGATCTTGGAATATGAGAATTGTAAACATTTGGTCATATGAAAAATAAACATTTTCTTGTGTATACACGGCTTACCATGTTTTCAACGGTTAATCATGATTTTACATCAATATCATGTGGTGAAATTGGTAGGAATTTTATGGCTATTTTGGGGGAACATATTATAGTTTAATTGATGGATTCATGGTGATGTTGGACTTATCAGCCAACATAATGGTCTTTTCAGTTTCGAATATTAGATAATGTGATGTGATTTTATGATTATAAACATTTATAATGGGGATAAAAATTACTCTAAATTTACCTTTATTAGTGTAATATATAGTGTCGACTACCATAATCCAATGAAGAATCAATTTTTAGAACATCAGTTTCATCATATTGACCTATATATTTTATGATTTGTAAAGATCCGAATTTCCCGTGGGATTTTTTTATTTTTTTTAACACATGGTAATTTTATGATCCCGCAGTTTCTGACGGCGCTTGATTCCAAGGATCGCTGTGCCCGGAATCAATTTCAAAAGTTTTCCTTGGGTACAATCAGTAAACATCCATGCAAGATTTTATAACTATTTAACTGGTGCTCAGAATCGAATTCTGAGGGCACCGTTGAACTCGTAACATCGACGATTTCTTAGTGAGACCTTCACCACAGTTGCATTCTGATGAGAATAGAAGTTAGTATTGGGGGTTTTTAAATTATATAAAAATAAGGTTTCACCTTATTTTTATTTAATGGTGGTTAGAACCTCCTAGTGGAGGTTAGTGGTGGGGGCCACTCACACAAAACCTCCCTTTGGTGGATTTTATTTAGTGGGGCCCACACGAGTTTCTTAACTCTTCTAACTCTCCATTAATTTTTAACACCTCTAACCCCCAATTAAATTTGAAAAACTCTTCACCTACCCCCTTCATTTAATGAGCCAACTACTCCAATTTAATTAAGCAAAGTAAATTAATTAATTTGGAATCATTTTGAATTATTTGAATTCATTATGCCAAAATTATAATATGTGATGTATTATTATGGTGGGGGGGGGGGGGTTGGTATAATCCTTGTAAGGAGAATTAAGGAGAGGAAGAGCCTTTGGGGGAATTGATAGGACTTCATTCTCTCAATGAACAATGCCCGTCACCTCTAAAGAACAATGAGCACTATCTTCTCCCTCTTCAATTGGAGCAAGTAGAGGAAACACTGCTACCCACGAGGAATGTTGGCGACATCATCTTGACTCGTCTTCCCTGAATCTTTTCTCCTAGACTTCTTCGTATTCTTTTCCAATGTGGACGAAACAATGCTGCCATCCTGTGACTTCGTCAATGATCAACATCAAAGAGGTATAGGGTTTGATTTGTTTTGTATTAGTTCTTCCTTGTACAAATTTCTAGTATGAGAACATAATGATATCACCGTAACGAGGAGGTTTCGGACCACATGAACACGGCCTGAACCTCCCCTTTTGTTGGTTCTTGTTTGATGAAGACGGAGGCGGTACACGCGGTGACCCACATCGATCCATCCACGAAGAAAGACGGCGGCGCAAGGCCGCCAGGTCGCCACAAGGGCGCGAAACCGCGTGCCATGCAAAGAACTGAGTCACGGCCAGGCGGCCCATGGAGGAGATAGAGGGGAGCGATGCCATCACACCATGCTGGAAGAAAAGGGTCATGGCCAGGAGGGCCGCGAGGGTCGGATGGCGGTGCGACACCGTCACACCGTGTGGAGCAGCAGGGAGCCGCGACCAGGGTGGGCCGCGACGGAGTAGGGTAGTGCCATTGCGCCTTGCTGATGGTAAAGGACCGTGGCCTTAGGCCATGACAGATAAGGGAGGGTTTCCGGCTAAGCCGGCTACCAGTGCATACCGGGTGGGACACTTCGGGTCCTGTGGTTAGCAGGGGGTGCCGCCTTGCGCCAGCTGTTTAGGTCAAAGGGGGCCGCGACAACAACCTCCCATGCGCGGCCATCCAAGCCATGCGGTCCACCACCTGGCCACGCGGGCCGCCACTGGGCCACGTGGGATGCCGGGCTAAGCCGCCCCTTTGGACCGGGCCACCTTTCGGGCTGGGCAACCTTTCGGGTCGGGCCGCTTTCGAGCCGGTCCGACCCTATGGGCTGGGATGTACCTTCTGGCCGGGCCGTCCCTTCGGGTTGGGCCACTCCTTCAGGCCATGTCAGATTCATAGACCAGGTCAGTTCGGTCCAACTGGGTTGGACCGACCCCGATCCCGTCAGACCCATTTAGACCATGTCACCCATATCTTGGGCTATGGGCATCCGTTTGATGAACCGTCTGTGGCGCCAATATTATTAGAACAAATTCGTCCCTTTAAGAGTACCACACGAGAGTTCGAGGTATAGTTGACATACGGTCAAGTTGGTTTATACACCAAACCATCCGGTCCCCCGGGACTAAAAGGCTAATAACTCACAGACCGAGCGTTCGATTGACGCACCGTCTATTGCGTTGAGACCCCTATGACATGGCGGACCTTTGAGATACTTCCTCGTGAGACTTTGTGACACTGGGAGTATCGAACAGTATCTCTTGGAGCGGATCCTCCCAGAGACGAGCAGTTAGAGTGCAGGGACCTAGTAGCTGACAGACCTGAAGACTGTTTGACCGATTCGACTCAGAGTGATCAACTTTCCCAATGGGGAGCACCCAGTATTTGGCGGTAGACCCATGGAGGACGGAGAACCTAGTAGTTGGTAGCAGACCTGCGGTACCCTAAAGGAGGATTACCTATGTAGGGTAATAGGGGGAGCACCTGGTGTTTGGTGGCAGACCCATAGTGGATAGAGCACTCAGTATTTGGTAGCAGGCCCGCGGTACTCGACAGGAGGAGTACCTTAGCAGTCCAAGGTTAGTGAGAAGCGCCTCAGTGTCACGACATGCCAAATTTACTCGACAGAAGAAGATTTCATTAGCAGTCATGTTTTCGATAATGAAAATCCTGTTTTGATATCAGTCAATGACCTTTGTGTTTTCCTCATGATTGAGATGGGTTACTTTGATAACTTAGGTATATGTATGGGCATATACCTAAGTGATGGTTATTCGTTTAAATCATACTTTGTCGTTTATCCTTGTCGGATTTTGTGATACCTTGAGGGTATCAGGGTCCCTACTGAGTGTCATTATACCCACCCCTACACAGGCTATGCCCGCACTTCATTGTCTTGGATGTAGAGGACAGACATCGCTAACCGAGGAGGAGTGTACGAGGATTGAACGATACCCAGAGGTGGACCTCACGATGAGCCGGTACCCGGAGGAGACGGACGAACATGGAGCATTGAAGAGACTATCTGTACCTTCCCTTTAGGTAGGATCCATGGAGTACGTTCCAGGAGCTGGTAGACACCTTTTAGCTATTTGTCATTTCGTTGTACCTATTTGTCATTTCCTTATACTTTAATGTTGGGCTTGTATTTTCGGCCCCTTTACTTTCATCATACTTGTCATACAGTGTTAACTTAGTGTTTACTTCTACTTGTACTCTGGTTGTTTGTGTTTTCGATTTATAAAGGAAATTCCTTCCCAGTTTTAGGGAATTACGCCTTTGGTGCTAGTCGCCAGCCCCTATCCTTTGGATGGCGGGCTTGGGTTAGTCACGATACAGGCCCCGAGGGTCGGTTCATGACAATTTGGTATCAGAGGAGTCTGTTCTACCACAGAACATAGGACTCTGATATTTCTTTCTGTGAAGCAATAGTGTTAATCCTACTAAGTGTGTTTTTTAGTTCAGGGAGTCTAGTGTTGGTGCGGCGGCTGACGTATCCATAAACCAGGACCCTAACTACTGATTTTCGACTCAGTGCTCGAAAACACTGATTGCGTGTGTGTTTTTCAAAAGTTTTATTAAATTCATATCAAACCAGGTAGTCTCACCAGGTATAGTCTTTTGACCTTGTAACATCTATTTCCTTCAGGATACCTCTCCATGGAAGACCAGCTAGATCCCCAAGAGTTTTACATACTAACAACATACCAAGCGACGAGGCCTTAGTACGGGGCCCTCGTCTAGTTGAGGCACCAGCAGAGGCACCAACAGTACTACTTCCCATTGGGCCACTGATGCCACCATCCCCAGCAGTAGACGATGCAGGCCAGTTGAGTGCGTTTCACGAGTTCCAGTGCTAGAGGACACCCAGGATTTGGGGATAGATGGACCCACAAGCGGATGAAGATTTGATTGAGGCTGTGGCAAGAGTCTTCAGACTGGTAGGGACACCAGCTGACTTCATGGTGATCCTTACTGCCAGCCTCCTTGAGGCAGTAGTTGGCCGATGGTGGAGGCTGATGCTCCAAATGCATGAAGAGGTGACACTTCTATGGGAAGACTTTGGGAGCCTGTTCTGGGCGGAGTTTTTACCAGCCACCCTTTGAGCGGTGCAGATACATGAGCTACTTCATCTGCAGCAGGGTAGTATGAGTGTAGCTCAATACTCAGCGAGGTTCACAGACCTCTCATGCTAATCCACTGATATGGTATGAGACCCATTATTTATGGCTGATACCATTGATCAAGGACTCATGCAAGAGATCAGAGCTTCAATTATCTCCCCCAGCATCCCAACGCCGGCAGGAGTGCTCGAGAGAGCACTCCTAGTGAAGAGTTTTTTTGTTGTGCAGCCTCTAGCAGCGAGACCCACCACTAGATGACATGTAGAGGAGTCTTCTATATTTGAAAGTAGAAAAATGACACAGAGGTCCAAGAGGACCAGTTCTACAGGTGGTCGACAGCACAACTCAGGATCGGTTGTGCGGGGCACCCAGAGTGGATACATAGCAAGACATGCCAGGAACGGACAATGTTACTCCTATGGCGGGCTTGGTCACATGGCTCATGGCTATCCAACCCACTATACTAATGATCAATAGGAAATTGAGGGACCTCCCAGGCAGAGGTAGAGGTTCGATCAAGGTAGTCTGTATTGAGCAAGTAGACATGGCAGAGGATCTAGTCGAGCAGTTGGCAGTGGTCGACGATATGAGATTCTACCGCCACCACTACCAGGAGGTCCACCCTGACCACAGGGAGTGGGTGGACATAGGAGAGCTCATCTTCAGGAAGCTGAGACTTACGACCATGGTGCTATGGATATTATTTTAGGTATGATCTGTGTCTACTCCAACTTAGCTGCAGTTATCATAGACACAGGTTCCAGTCAATCTTTCGTAGCCACTTCCCTCATTCGGAGCTCGGAGATTTTGATGGAGTTGTTGGCTCGATCCTTATAGCTAGAGACTCCTACGGGAGTAGACTCAACGATTAAGAACAGTTGAAGGCAGTTTTAGCATACTATAGGAGGCGAGAGCTTCAACTGAGATCTCCTTGTAGTGGCGTCGAGGCCTGACGACGTCATCTTGGGTATGGACTGGTTATCTACAGTTCATGATCAGGAAAATGTATTAGGCTCAAAGTGCGGTGTGTCCTCATGGATGGGGCCAGGTTCACCTCCACTCTCAAGAAGGGAACCTTTGCAGCATAGGATGAACTTACATAGAGGAGGGTGCAACCGATCACTCACTAGTTGTCTTGCCTTACCCTCAGAAAATTTTATGTGGAGAGTCCGACTTATCCTATAGTGGTGGACCAGTACTCGGATGTTTTCCCTAACGATGTTTTAGGACTACCTCCTCACAGAGAGGTGGACTTATACATTGAACTGTACCCTAGAACCGCACTGATATCTAATCCAGCATATCGGATGGCTCCCACTGAGCTTCGTGATCTACGGGTACAGTTGGAGGACTTGCAGGGAAAGGGATTCATATGGCCCAGTGTTTCTCGCTGGGCAGCCCCGATTCTATTTTCCAAGAAGGCGAATGAGACCTTGAGGCTCTATGTCGACTACCATCACCTGAACTAGGTGACCGTGAAGAACAAGTACCCACTTTAAATAATTGACAACCTCTTTGATCATATCAAGGGAGATCGATGGTTCTCGAAGATAGACCTCAGATCAGGATATCACCAACTCAGTGTTCGAGACGAGGATGTGCAGAAGATGGCCTTCAGATGTCTGTATGACCACTAATAGTTCTTGTTTATGCCCTTCGGCATAACTACCTCTCCAGCAGTGTTCATGAGTCTCATGAACAGGATCTTCCAGCCTTACCTCGATCGCTTTGTCATAGTCTTCCTCGATGACGTACTGATTTAGTCAAATACTGAGGAGGAGCGTGACTACCAATTGCGCGTAGTACTGGACACACTCTGAGAGGACCAACTTTATGGTATGCTCTCGAAGTTGCAGTTTTGGATTCGAGAGGTTCAATTTTTTGGGCACGTCATCACGGAGGCTGGAGTTACTGTGGATCTAGTGAAGATCAAGGTGGTACATTCTTGGGAGCCACCCAGAAGTATAACGGAGTTATGAAGTTTCCTGGGATTGGATGGATACTAACAGAGATTCGTTCCATATTTATCCAGAGTTGCTGCACCACTTTCAACCTTGACGAAGAAGGGGAAACCGTTCTTGTGTTCGGAGAGATGCCAGTAGTGCTTTCAAAAGCTGAGGCAAAGGCTGACTAGTGACTCCATCTTGAGGCTTCTAGAGGAGGGATAAGGGTACGTAGTTTACTTCGATGTATCGGGTACCAGACTTGGGTGTTTCCTGATGCAGGAGTGAGCAGTGATTGCTTATGGTTCTCAGCAGCTGAGACATCATGAGCACAATTACGCTACCCATGACTTGGAGTTAGCAGCCGTGGTCTTTTCCTTGAAGATGTGCTGGCACTGTCTAATGGGAGAGTGTTTTACCATATAATCTGATCACAAGAGTCTCAGGTATATCTTCTCTCAGAAGGACTTGAACCTAAGGCTGCGTCGATGGATTGAGTTCCTCTAGGACTATGACTTTGAGTATTCTTGGTAAAGGGAAGATTATTGCAGATGCGCTCAGTAGGAGGACTGGTATTCAGCTTCTAGGAGAGGCGACAGAACAGCTGTTGCCTTACTGATATCCTTAATAGATTGAGATGGAGAAGCCTATCTACAGTCTCTTACAGTCACTCCCCTACTTCATCAGTGAGTCAGGGAGGTGCAACATGGGGACACTGACTTCTAGACGTGACGTGATCATATATCCATAGGACATGCACCTGATGGATTTTTAGAAGGTGGGGAGCACGCCATCCTCTTCAGAGGATGTACCCTGGTACCAGTTGCACTTTAGGTGGAAGTGTTGAGGGATTTCCACACTTCCCCTCTAGCAGTACATCTAGGTGTTGCGAAGATGTACCAGGACCTACGACGACAACATTGGTGGCCAGGAATGAAGAAGGCAGTAGCGGAGTTTGTCTCACGGTGCCTCACTTGTCAGCATGTGAAGGCAAAGCACCAAGTACTAGCAGACTTGGTTCATCTTTTAGAGGTCCCAGAGTGGAAGTGGGATGTAATATCCATGGAATTCGTGATGAGTCTTCCATGTACATCCCAGAGTCATGATTCGATATTGGTGATCATTGGCCGACTCACCAAGTCGGCCCACTTCCTACCGATCAAAGAGAAGGGATCTATTGAGAGCTTGGGACTCCTCTATGTGCAGGAGATAATGCTTTTACATGGAGTACCTTCCTCGATTGTCTCCGATCGAGACACAAGGTTTAATTTCTGACAATGGAAGGGGTTTCAGGAGGCTTTCAGTACGTAGCTACGTTAGAGCACCACCTTCCATCCTCATACAGATGGTCAGACCGAGAGGACCATTCAGAACCTCGAGGACATTCTCCATGCATGTGTCCTCGACATCGATCGCAGCTAGGAGGTTCACTTGCCTTTGGTGGAGTTTTCATGTAACAACAGCTATCACTCCACCATCGGGATGTCACCTTTGGGGCCTTTTATAGTCGACCATGCAGATCAACACTATGCTGGATAGACCTAGGGGAGTCTGCACTATTGGGAACCGAGATGGTATGGGCTACCACAGAGAAGGTGAAGATCATCCAGGAGCGGATGGAGACTACACAAAGCAGACAGAAGTTGTATGTTTACAAGAGACGAAGACCTTTGGAGTTATAGGATGGTGAACACGTCTTTCTACGAGTCTCACCTCGACGAGGTCTACAGAGATTTGTCTGAGGAGGCATGTTATCTGCAAGATTCATCAGAACTTTCTAGGTGCCCAGCAGAGTAGGCGAGGTGGACTACCACCTGGCTCTTCCACCTCAGCTACACCAGGTGCATGATGTCCTCCACGTATATCAGCTGAGGAGATACGTGCATGACCCATCCCACATCATCAACCACAAGGAGTTGGACATAGATGAATGGGCAACTTTTACGGAGGTTTCAGTGGAGATTGAGGATCGACAAGAGTGGGTTCTACATGGACGGTCGATACCTCTGGTGCGCGTTAGTTGGTATCACGAGAACTTCCAGGAGAGCACATGGGAGGGAGAGGCTTGGATGGGTGCTCAGTGCCCTCTTTTGTTTCCTTAGTGTGAGTTGTATCTTACGGGGACGTAAAGCCTTGAGGCGGGGAGAATGTAAAGACCCGTATTTCCCATGGAATTTTTTTAATACATGAGAATTTTACGAGTCCATAGTTTCTAACAACGCTTCATTATGAGGCCCAGTGTGCCCAGAATCAATTTCAGAAGTTTTTCTCATGTACTTTCAGTAAGCGTGTGAGCGGGATTTTATAACTCTTGAATTGGTGCTCAGAATCGAATTTTGAGGGCATCATTGAACTCCCAGTGTCTGTGATTGCTTAGTGAGACCTTCACTGTAGTTTCATTCTGACGAGAATAAAATTAAGTATTGGGGATTTATAAATTAAATAAAAATAAGGTGTTCACCTTATTTTTATTTTATGGTGGTTAAAACCTCCAAGTGATGGTTTTTGGTGGGGGCCACCTGCACATAACCTCCATTGGAAGGATTTTATTTATTGGGGCCCACATGAGTTTCTTAACTCTTCAAACTCCCCATTAATTTTGGAACACCTCAAACCCCCAATTAAATTGGTGAAACTCTTCACCTTCCCCATTCATTTAATGATCCAACTCCTCTAATTTAATTAAGTAAAGTAACTTAATTAATTTGGAATCATTTTGAATTCATTGAATTCATTATGCCAACATTATAATATGTGATGTATTATTATGGTGGGGGGTTGGTATAATATTTATTAGGAGAATTAAGGAGAGGAAGAGCATTTGGGAAAATTGAGAGGACTTCATATTCTCAACGAAGAATGCCCGTCACCATAGAAGAATGAAGAGACACATCTTCTCCGTCTTCGACCGGAGCAAGTAGAGGAAACAACGCCGCCCATGAAGAACGCCGACGACGTCATCTAAACTCATCTTCCCTGAATCATTTCTCCTTGAATTCTTCGTCTTCTCTTCCGACGTGGATGAAACAACGCCACCATCCTGTGACTTCGTCAACGATCAACATCAAGCGAGGTAGGGGGATTGATTTGTTTTGTATTCATTCTTCATCGTACAAATTTATGGTATGAGAACCGAATGATATCACCATAACAAGGAGGGTTTGGACCGCACGAACATGGACCCACCCTCCCTTTTTGTTGGTTCCTGTTTGATGACGATGGAGGAGGTACTCACGGTGACCGACATTGTTCCAGCCACGAAGAAAGCCGGCGGCACACGGCCGCCGGGTCTTTACAAGGGTGTGGCACCGCTGGGCCGCACAAAGAACCAAGACGCGACTAGGTGGGCCACAGAGGTGCTGGAGGGGTGCAGTGCCGTCACACCACACTGGAAGAAAATGGCCACCGCAAGTTAGGCCACGGTGGTCAGACGGTGGCACAGTGATGCCGCATCACGCGGAGCAGTAGGGAGTCGCGACTAGGGCGGGCTTCAGAGGAGGGGCGCGGTGCCGTCACACCACGCCGGTGGTGCAGGGCCGTGGCCTTAAGCTGTGGCGGACAGGATAGGGCGTCTGACTAAGACGACCACCGGTGCACGCCAGGCGGGACCCTTCGGGTCTCGCAATTACTAGAGGCCAGCTCATCGCGTCGACAGTTTCGGTCAAAGGGGGGCGCGACACACCCCTCCCACATGCAGCCAGTCAGGCCATGCGGGCCAGCCAACCAAAAAATGCGGGCTGGCCAACTAGGCCACGTGGCCCGCCAGTCGGCTAGGCCACGTGGGACATCACCTGGCCATGCGGGAATCCATCAGGCCACGTGGGCCACTAGGTCGGGCCACCTTTCAGGCCGGGCCACCTTTTCAGGTTGGGCTAGGCTGCCCCTTCAGGCCGGGTCGGGTTGGTCCAACTCGCTTGGACTAGACCCAAACCCGTCAGACCCCTTTACACCTTGTCGCCTATATCTTGGGCTACGGGCGTCTGTTTGACGAATCGTCACTGGCACCAATATTCTTGTAACAAAGACTTACCTTTGAGAGTTCCCCACGGGAGTTTGGGGTATAGTTGAGATACAGTTAGGTTGGTTTGTACACGAAACCAACTGGGCTACCGGGACTAAAAAGCTAATAACTCACAGACCAGACGTCCGATTGATGCATCGTCTATTGCGTTGAGACCCCTATGAGGTGGTAGAACATTGAGATACTTCCATGTGAGACTTCGTGAGACTTGGAGTATCGACCAGTAGCTTGTGGAGCAGATCCTATCGGAGAAGAGCATGCAAAGTGCGAAGACCTAGTAGCTGACAGACCTGACGACTGCTTGACCGATTCGACTCGGAGTGATTCGACTAGCCTAGTGGGGAGCGCCTGGTATTTGGCGGAAGACCCATGGCAGGAGGATCACCTGGTAGTTGGCAGCAGACCCACGGTACTCGACAGGAGTAGTACCTCTATTGGAAATTAGGGGGAGTGCCCAATATTTGGCGGCAGACCCACAACGGACGGAGCACCCAATATTTGGCAGAAAACCCATGGTACTTGATAGGAGGAGTACATCAGTAGTCAAAGGTTAGTGAGAAGCACCTCGGTGTCGCGACATGCCCATTGTACTCAACAAAGGATGAGTTCTCCCGTAGCCGTGGTTTCGATAATGAAATTCCTCGTTTGAGCTGAGTCAATGACATTTGTGTTTTTCTCATGATTGAGATGGGTTACTTGATAACTTAGGTATATGTATGGACATATGCCTAAGTAATGGTTCTCCGTTGAAATCATAATTTGTGGTTTATCCTTGTTGGATTTTGTGAGACCTTGAGGGTCTTGGGGTCCCTACTGAGTATCCTTATACTCACCCCTGCACGGGATATGCTCGCACCTCGTTTTGTTGGATGCAGAAGACGAACAGTGCTGACTGAGTAGAATGTACGAGGACTGGACTATACCTGAAGGGGGACCTCCCGACGAGTTGGTACTCGGAGGAGACGGATGGATTTAGAGAACTATGGAGGCTATATGTAACTACCCTTCAAGTAGGATTCATGGTGGACGATCCAGAAGCTTCTAGACACCTTCTAGTTGTTTGTCTTTTAGTTGTACCTATTTTTCCTTTCCATGTACATTACTGTTGGGCTTTTATTTTCATCCCCTTTACTTTCAGCATACATGTCATTCAATTTTTACTTAGTGTTTTCCTCCTCTTGTACTCTGGTTGTGTGTGTTTATGATTTATAAAGGCAATGGATTTCCTGTTTTAGGGAATTACGCCTTTGGTGCTAGTCACCAGCCCCTGGCCTATGGAAGGCGGGCTTGGGGTAGTCACGATACGGGACCCGGGGGACGGGTCGTGAAATTATTGTAATAGTTTTTTAGTAATTATGTTGAATTTAGTTCATGAAAAAATTAGATCCAATAGAATTTATAAAATTATTTGAAAAAATAAAGTTTAAATAAATGATCATAATTTTATTTTGGCTAGTGGAATTCAAGGTGATTTGGTCATGGGTGCTTCTATTGATACTATGCATTGGAGGTCAGATTTGTGCATCAACAACATGTTTCCCTATAATATATAGAACACAATGAGTTTGATGTGAATTTATGATCATGGAGGGTTGAAATTTAGGGTTTAGTGTTCTTCATGGAATATACATGTTGAGAGGCATTATGTTTTATAGGTACTAATGATTCATTTATTTACAATTTTCAGTTTTTTAGATCAAATTTTAATTTAGGATTTTGATATATTCTACATAATGAGAATTTACTTTTTGAAAAAAATTAACTGATTTAGAACATACTTCGTAGGAGTTTTATGTATAATCAAAGGCATGGGGGCCTCATATTATCTAGAATGTATTGAGGTTGGGATGGAATAATGGCTTGGGTTTCCAAGAATGTGAATTTTATTTTGTCTTAGATAAAATATGTTATTTTTGTGGCATGTTATGGTGTCACGTGTGAATGTAAGGTCTATGAATTGAGTCTCAAGAGTTTCCTCGTGATCAAGGATAGGGTTTTTTGTATGAAAAGAGAATTTATTTTTCTAAATATATTATTTAATAATTGAATTCTTAATGGCGTTTGGGGAAGGTGTGGATAAATATTGAAAGTTTGAGAAAGGATAAAATGACTTCAAATATGAAGGCCCACATGGGTGAACGTTTTCTCTTATATAAGGTTAATATCGCAAGATTATATTCATTTATAATTTATTCCTCTTTCATAATGATAGTATAATTCACAATGGTCCACATACAGAAGGGCCTTCCCTTTGTTCATAAATTATTTTATGTTTTTAGGAATCCATGTGATAATGATTGATGATTTTATGATATAATTTTGTTATCTAAGAGTTAAACTATGATTCATAAGTGTCCACTCCATGATAAATGTGGGTGACTGTGTTGGTAAGGTTAAATCATAAGGGTTTCAACAACTAGGATATATAAATTTATAATGTTGTCGAATTTGAGGTTTGATATGTAAGGGTAATGTAATATGTTAGTGTTGATACAAAAGGGTAACTATAAGTTCTATTATGTTACATAAATGGGTTGAATACCAAGATTTGAATGTGTAATATATAATTTTACATATTGGATGCATGATATTTTATGTTTTATTAATTTTAAAAAATTAATATTGTGTAGTGGATTTTCAAAATATATTTAATATAAATTGTTAAAAAATAGGGAAAAAGGGGAGCATAATTATTTAATTATGAAATACAATGTGGGTTCCCAAATTACATTCACTCAAGAATTTTTCATTCCCCATAGTTAGATCTTCCTCGATTTCTTTTACTAATGAATATAATTACAATTAATAAATTTTTATATTGAACCTCAATTTTAATACATGACTTTTAAATGAATTACATAAAAAATATTACAATTACAACATTAAAGAGACCTGTAAGATTTAGTCTCTTTGAAACAAGTTTATAAATAATGTTGTATATAAGGGAAAATAATAATAATATTTCATCAATACACTAAAAATAAACAAATATTATTTGATACATATATATCTCACTGCATTTTATATCTTCGAGACATACATCAATAAAAAAAAGTCATCATACCACCAAATAATCAAAAAAATAAGGAACTAGAACAAGATAGAGCACATCGATAAAATATGATGTGTATCACGAGTTCATAATAAAATTTACATAATACATAACATGTAAATGTATCTATAAGATTTTAATAGTACATTCATGATAATATTAACTTGGATCACCACAAAGGGTTTATAAAACATATAACGATTGATGTCAACCAAAGTAACAAAAACTTAGTCTATTTAGTAACTAATATTTTTTCAATTAAATTTGATCACTATCAGGTAACACCATCCATATGTGTTAATTTATTTTTGGCACGTAGATCATAATAAATCAATTTTTAATTATCTATATAGAATAAATGAAGTATGCAATACAAATTCCTTTTTTACATAACTGTTTAATGAATTAAATTTTCAAAAACAAATTACTATATGAATGGAATGTTTATGTTATAAATTCAAATACATAACCAATGAATTAAAATTAAACATATATATTTATATATATTTATATATTACCTTAAATATAAATAATATTTGGTATTCAAAACATTAAAATGGTTCCATATAAAGTCCATAAATTATTTGGGAAGTATAATGGACATATAATGTTGTTTATGGAACTATCTATTTGAGAATTAATGGAAGTATCTCATTAGTATAAAAAAATTTGGATAGTAATATAATGATCATAAGTGGTTGAGATCATAATTGAATATAAATTTTTAAAATAACATTAAAGGATGTATTTCAATAAATAATGACACAAGGAGAATATCTCACCTTGGGAGATATAATCTTAGTCTATTTTATGAGAGATCGTTGAAAAATTTAAAAAACATTAAAAATTATAAATAAAGGTAAAATGAGTGTAACATGATGGTTAATATCTATGGAGTGAGTGAAATGGGTATTGAGGCAGGTATTCGTAGAAAGTGTTATAGGATTTATTATTAATTTTTAAATATAGGCCTTTTTATTCCATGTTGAGGAAAATTGAAATCCATTTTATTAAACAGTGTTTTGAATCACTATATTATATATTCCTAGAACATTGTTTAAATTTTATAAAAGAGAAAACGGAAATCCAATTTTTAAATTGACATTGAGAATTAGAAAGTAATATTACTTCAAAATTAATTTTAAGAAAAATTAATTTACCTTTTAGTTATATAATATTATTAATAGGTTTGGGAAATTGTATGAAATAATTAAAATACAATATATTAATACAATAATTTTTTGGATTCATTAATTATTATAATTAAATAATTTTTAAATATCAATTTATCAATAAAACATACCAAAAATATAATATTGTATTTATACTATTCAGCAAAAAATATTGTATTTTATATAGTTCAAGATTGTTCAACAGAATCAAATTTTAATATTATTATTTAAAATATAATATTGATCATATCAAAATAGTTTTCAAAATATTATAGATTTATCTTTAATAAAAAAACATTTAAAATAATAATAATTTTATAACATTATAAATATTCTAACATTATATATTTACCTTTAAAATTATAAAATTATATAATCATTTGTATGCAAAAATTAATTTTTTAAATATAGTTTCATGAAATAAATTATAACACATGAATTTAATCATAATTTTTTTTATAAATATATATTTTTTAAAAGATTTTTTTCTAATAATATATATCATATTAATTTTATATTCAACGCCATATTATTAAATAAATTAATAATGAAAAATGTAATATAGATATAATTACTTTATTTATAAAAAATAAAATTAAATAATTTATTTTCATGTTCTATATACATTACCCCTTAATAAATTAGTTTACATCCTAATGTAAAGGTGTATGATGGTGGAACATATATGGGGTGGCTCAGTTAATATTGATATAAAAATTACCTCCACTGACGTTGAAGTCTACTGTTGTGTTTTTATGTATATAACTTTAAATTTTTTGTTGGTATTGGTCAATGGTGATCTATTTTGGCATTACATCCCCTTTGATTCATGATATATGGGATGTAGACGAGAGGATCATATTAGTTGACGGCATCGTTTCTCTCTTATGTATCAATTATCCAACCTTTTTACTCCTTATATTAACTATCTAATATGTTAACAATTACCGACATTAATAATCCTCTATAGTCATATTTAAAAATATTTGGGTCATGGTTCGAAAATTATAGTCACAATTCCCCTTACAAGCAATATATATAATCCACAATTATCATTATTCATTATTTTCCACATATTTTATAATCAATATACACTTACCTTTTAAATTTCTAAAATATACTAAAATTATCTATTTATCCACTATTCCTATTGTGGGATCTATATTAATTTTAGAATTCAATCCTATAGAGATTTAATCAGTATCATCTATATTCAGTTTTATTTATCTCTCTATATTATATATATATTTTTAAAGTCAATATTATGTCAGGATATAGAATGAAATGTTAAATCCATTATACGTACATAATTTTTATATCATATTAAACTACTTGTTGTAAAACATGTAATATTTTATCAAGGAAATTTTTTGCCATTAATCCTCTACATATAAAATTTCAGTCTAATTTTTTCCAAAATTAAAAAAAAATTGCAGTAGGTCTATTTAATAATTTTTTTTGATTACATGATCCTTTTTGAAATATTGATTTTTCCACAGAACATTCATGAGTGGGGTTGTCTTGTTCTACAACCATTACTCCCTTTCATTAAGAATATTGATCATTTATTCATCATATAATTGGTCATGTTCTAATTATATAGAATTTTCATCTAGTGTGTGTGTTACGTTTAATATATTGATTCATATCATGGAAAAATGGAAGAAATCAAAGTAATTTGAATGATTTTGAGGGTTTTATTTCAAATAGAGAACATTCAAAACATGATATAAAATCTCAAATTTCCCAATATTCTTAAGATATAGTTTCAACGTCATTAAAAATACCATTACTCCTTTACATGGTGGTATTTTAAAAAATACATTATCCCATACATTATTTTTTCCGTCCATCAATTTTTATAGTAACTTTTTTTTTAACACTAAGAATTCACAATTTTTTTTCCATTACATGTATCTTATCAGTACAATCATTCTAAAATTTTGTTCCTAAGAGTTTTCTTTCTATAACCATTTCCAATATTTTAAGAGTAGTACACCAATTTTTATATAGTACAGATCATGGATCTATATAAATACTCTAGTGAAAACTATTTTTTATATAATCTACAAGTTGAATAATTAAATCCCCAAAACAATGAAAATAATCCAAGCATCCCCATATGAAGTCATCATATCTTTGGATAGTACACTAAGACCACCCAATAGTTTTAAGATGAAATTCCTTGATAATGTGTTTCTTTGATATTTGTGTCCTTTTGATCCTCGTAAAATCACAATACATGATGAATATATTGACGATCCATGCGATCAAGGGAGAAATAATCTCATATGGAAGTAAAATGACAATAATTTTTTAACTAATCCACTAACACTCATTTTGGTGGTATTCAATACCCCTTTACTTGATGACATACCCACCATCATGTAGTATTATTATAAATATTTTTTTGTCATATATCTAATAATGATCTCATGTACCTTTATAAATTTCCTTTTCCTCCAATATATATATACAACATAGGTTTGCGAGCTTCATACATCATATCATTCTTAAACATTGATATGGTTGAAATTCATATCCGTAACCAATTTGTGTACACCATCATAAAAATACTTAATATATAATGTTTCCAGTTTTTCAAATGATATATATTCATCAGTGTCATAGTATTATCCCTTTATGAATTATCGATATTATTCAATAATCAAGGTTATGAAATAAATTTTG
This sequence comes from Viscum album, assembly GCA_963277665.1. Lineage (NCBI taxonomy): Eukaryota > Viridiplantae > Streptophyta > Magnoliopsida > Santalales > Viscaceae > Viscum > Viscum album. The sequence goes on along the minus strand of OY728141.1, from coordinate 469,387,147 downwards.
ATTGGATTTATAATAACACTAAACTTATGAATTATATTTATATATTTACCCAGTACTTAATCAATGGGAGTCCCTCAATCCATTTCATTTTATAAACCCATATGAAATTCATATTCAATGAATTTTTTACTTTTTTACATTTCTTTTATGATGATGGACAAAACAATCATAGTTTTTTAGAAGCTCCAACTAGATCTATTTTCTCATGATAATTTCATTTTTTCTGATCATAAAATATATAATTTAGTGGTTTGTGTATATATCAAAATTTCCTTTATAATGATAATATAACCATATATTTAACATATAGATTAATTTATATAGATCTTAATCAGGGGGTTAATAATGTTTTCCTCAGGATAAAATAGTTAAGATGTATAAGAAGTCACCTTTTCAATTTTCATGAGTACTCATCCAAGTCCATTCAATGATGGATCCCAATAAATGATCAAAATTTCTTCATTAGAGGGTATTATTAATGAATGTTCACTAGCCAACCTATTCTTAGGTTTCTAGAAAAATTAATCGAACTACATGATATGGATAAAATTATCTATGTTTCAAGTTTTAATTCTTATTGGATTAGAAATCTTTGAAATGTTATTCAAATAAATTATATAATATCCTATTAATCTACTAAATCTATGAATATTTGTTTTGATTTTAGGATACTGCCACTCCTCTAAGGCCTTATTTTGGTTCAATTGATATTATTTCATTGCTCACTATTTATCCAAAGAATGAAAAATATTATAACGAGAACTCACATTTTCACATTTCTTTAAAAATTAATCTCTTTTTATATGGACCGAGTCTTAAACATTACATTATATCGAGTTAAATCAATAAATAACAGCAAATATCTTTTCAGGTTTAGGATTTTAGAGAATGTGGTCATAACTCATACATAAATACATAAATATTAAAAGTAGAAACTTCTACTCAATGAATATTTTTTTAAATAATATAAAATATTTATAAAAAGAAATATGGTTCTTTTCTTGTTTAAACATCATGACTTTTCATTGATCTCATCCTTGTCTCTAATTGTCTCTATATCGCATAATTTTTTTTTCAGAACTTGTGATGAGAATAAAAATCATAGTAAGGGAAATATAAAGAATGAAAACTATTAGGCTTTTGAAAACATTTAAACCATGAATAATTCATAATAAAATAATATCTTTTACATTTAAAAAGAAATAATTTAACTTCACTAAATATAAGCTCATTTCATACCCTTTTTGTATCCAAAATATTACCATTAATCCCATAAAAAACATCACATAACATATAAAGGTATCTTTGGACATAAACACACTTAAATGGAATAACCATATGATATACTTCCAAATATATAACTAAATGTAATTTCCAAATAGTCAACTTCCAAACCCACTTCATTGGAGGTTATAACATAACCACTCGTACTTGGTTTATCACGGAACCACCCTTCATTAGTTTATCACATAACCAACAACATTTGGTTTGTAACCTAACCACCAATCAAATGTCTAGTTACAATTACATAATCATCACACATAAAATATTTCAATTATCATCATTTCAATCACAACATTTCATTTTCAATCACAAGAAATCTTTTCAAGATATTGAAATACTCTATCCATTTCAGAAACCAATTCAAACATTTAATAAAAATGAATCTTGAATCAATGTATTCCATACAACTTTGAATCTTTTGAAATAAATTTATATTTTAAAAAAATAATTTTCATATAAATAAATTCAAAAAAATAATTTTGAAAACACGGTCATAAAATATAATGTTTTAGAAGAATAAATATTTAAATCCTTTAAAATGATGTTCTAGTTAAATAGTACCTTGCCATATGGGAAACACATGAATAAAAATAATTGGAGAATAAAATTGAAAACAATTTATATAATTAGAATATTATTATTTATGGTATAACATTTTTAAAGGGTTTTATATATTCCTTATAGGATAGGTAAGGTGCAAGACATCATGATATTCTTCAATAAAAAGATATTGAGATGAAATCACTTATGAGGATCATATAATTAGATTAATGATAAATAAATGACATAAAAATGAGTGAAAAATATAAATACACCCAATATAAGTGGATATTTATTGTAAAACAATCATAGTTAATTCACAAATTTTCTTGAAAAAACAAAACCAATGACATATATATTTAACTCAATGAATGTAGATTGAGTTAAGATTTCCTTTACCTTTAGTATGACTTGTATCATTCATTATTTATATTATTGAATAATAAACATTAGTCAATTTATACATTATATATAACCTTTTTCATGTTTATTATATCTTTTATATCACTTATTACTATGTTATAAAAAATATATATCTATTTATGTTCACATCAAATAGTTTGTTGATATTGGGTACATGAGTAAAAAATGAACATGGTTAGATGTAAATTGTCTTTGTGGTATAAATTCATCATATAAATAATATAATTAATAATTTAAATATAATCTAGAACCTGTAGATATATATATATATATAATTATAATAGTCTATAATATTTGGAGTGAGTAAATGAAATTCATCGTTCATAGATATAGTAGGTCGTACGTACGCATGAATGATACTTTCATTTCTTTTTCATATTAATGGATTTAAAACAAATTGATAAATATGTATATTATAATTCCAGTAAATTTATTTTTTATATATGATACATATATTAAGTTACTCCATCATTTATATATTCCATGTATCAAATGAATGAGTCATATCACTTTGAGGGGGTGTTATTACACACTTCCTCAAATGAAATTATCATATTTACACATTATGGAGATAATAAAGGTATATTGTAAATTAAACGTATAGAATCCCAAAGAACATATAATTATAATATATATCTAATATAAATATATTTCTATCATAATATGCACCATGAGAGGTGGTAAGAAGAAATCGAAAACTCATTTTTTGTGAGGCAGTAGTTCTCGGTACACAGAAATGTTATGTTCTATATCTATTAGATGGAGGTGTGTGTAAGTATAGGTCTAACCCATAGCATAAAAACATACTAGTATATTTATGATTCTAGTGATTTTATAATATAATGTAATAATTATTTTTCATAGGGGATGGTTGAGTAAGATAAATGAAAGGAGCTTGAGGGAAGACGTTACCTCAATATCATGTAACTTCATTTGATTTTAGCTTAAAGGGGTTATTTAATTTCCTTCTAATGACATTTAGGCTTATAAGAGTAAGGGAGGAATGTTGGGAGAATATTTTAGTATAATTTGGTCAATCCATTGGGCTTTAGAGGTGTGAGAAATTTGGTAGAGGTGGTGGCCTTCTATAAAGAGGAGGGGCACTTTAAGAATGTCTTGAAATATTATTTTATTATAAATTGATTTTAGAATTGTAATAGTTCGAAAGTGATAATTTTATAGGATTAGATGAGTATGTGACTAAATTATCTCAACCAATAGGTTATAGAAAAGTTTTTCACAATAATATAACCTTATATGTTTCCTTTAACACTTAGATAAATAAATTATCTTCTACCAAGTCTTCTTGTATTTTTATATTATATGGTAAATATACATACAATAAAATGACAAGAGAACCTCAAGTGGATAATTAATGTCATTTTTAACATTATATAAGTCATTTTTCTAAATCTCCGATTTTTATTACTATTATATAATTTAATAAAATAGTATTAGTTATATAAACTCATTATTGTCAATTTTTACACCATTAAAAAATTGATTTTTCATAAAGTAATAGAAACATGATTCCTTCGAACCAAAAGCATTAAATAAAATATAATATGTAATATTAATACATAAAATTAGTTTATGGAATAAAAATTTTAAAATTACCTTTATTTTAATATTTATAATATCATTTATTTGAATATTTAATTGATAATGTAACGGATTCTTCATCATTGTGTCAAAAATACATTTATTTATTTAAACTCTATAAATTGAGAATAAACTACCATGATATAGGAAATACTTTTTTCTTTATAATTTCTATTTATAGTGAAATAGATAATATGTATAAATTAAATTAAATTTGTTTACTTAAGATACACATGTTTATGTTATATTTTTGTTTTATTTAAAATAAATATTACAAAAGGACATTATCGCACCCAAGGGGATCTATGAGGTCTTGAATTCTACCAATGGTTTATCATGGTTGGAAATATATCATCAAAAATGATTAATACATGTTTTTGGGTAGTTTTATATTATTATAATATTATTTTTTTCCTGAATTTACCTGATTTACCTTCTAACAATGGTAAATAAAAATAATTATTGATGTTAATATTCATAATGACCAAAAATAAAAGTTACCTATTTACACAATATGGAACTTATGGTTCCAAATTTGGAACCCATTTTCCAAATTCAAAACACATAATTTGTAGAAATTAATTTAAAATTAATTCATATAGTCAAAACAAGAAAACGGGTTTCCATGAAGTAAAAAGTATTAAAATATTGATATGTGTTTATGTCCAATTTCAAAGTCAAATTAAATAAAATGAAAAAAATTGGACTAAATGACAAAAAATCCAATTATAATTTAAAACCATTTAAAAGGACAATCTAACTATAAAAATAAATTATATTAAAATTTATTTTTGAATTAAAATGCAGTATTTTTCACAATATATTAAAATATTAATTTTACCCAAAAATATCAAAATTTAATCCAAATTTAATTTTGTTTTCCAACTTCTATATAAGATGTTTATTTTTTTCAAATATAACATATAAATGTTACAATAACTATATTTAAAAAGGGATCTTTATCAAAAGGTGTTAAATTCTCATTTAAAAAATATTAGAGTATTTTATGATTAAAATTGGATTCATACTCATATTAAGTATCTAATTTTTTTTGGATAAATGTAAAAACATGAAACAAACAAGTGTAATATTTTATTAGTTATTTATATTACTTTCTACCAATAAAATTTATATTCATTAACTACCATTTAAAATAATAATAATAATAATAATATATTATTTTTCGGTACAACTCAACATTGTGTACAACATAATATTTCGTAGAAACCCATTATTACGTGTCAACTACTCTATCAGACACGGTGTCCCCTTTAATGTAAAATTAATAACTTATTATAAATATTATTATATTTGAATTTGAATTATTCGATAAAGACATGGGAGGTTACATCTTTCCCTCATTTCGGAAATTGAATCCCCGTAATTTTAAAATATGGCTTGGTAACTTCATTGAAAATCCCACATCAGAATGAGTAAATAAAACATCAACTTTAAAGGAATAAAAAACAATTAAAAAGATCACTAAGGTGAACACAAGCTATTATTCCATGTCAATAAATATTGTTATGGAAGAAAACTATGCTTATTTTTTCTGATGGAGAGTGATCAAAAACATGATCTGGAGAAAGTTAACAATCAGAAAACCAAAAAAGTGTTAGGTGTTAAAGGTTTACTGATTTCATAGTTGGAAATGTTTATAGAAAACATTATTGTTTTAAGGTACTTTCCATAAAGTTAAGGAATTTATTTATAAGAATTAATAAGAACATAAGGAATCGTATGTACTTGTCATGTAGAATTTCAACCTTTAATAAAATTCTTCAAAAAAACTAATGTTTTCTATGAACAATGATTATTGAAGAAGAATTGGTCACACCTTTAGAACTATAATCAAACTCTATAAAATCACATGATCGAAAAAATATTAACTATATATACATTCAATCTTGAAATAAGAACCAGAACCAAAATTCTTAGTGTAAGATAAGACAATTCCTAAAAAAGAATAATCATTTGTAAGAAAAAAAGACTACTTTTAATCTCCAAAATTCAACAGTAATACCCATATTACAACATATATTATTAAATACATAATTTTATATATAATTCATAAAAAATAATTCAAAAAAATATTGACAACAAAAATTCAAAATAATATGGTCACGTAGTCTTCCATGATAAATCTTAACATTTATCTTCAAATAACATCAAATACTCTTAAATTATTATACTGAAATATAATTAACCTGATAACATATTCCCCCTAATAGGTTAAAAATTTCCATAAATAAGACAAATCACCACATTTCCACAACAAAATCATAGATTCTTAAAACATATAAATCATGAATTAACCCTCAAATATAATCCCATAGTATTATATTTTCCCTGGTCATATAGTGTTCCCAAAAGGGAAAAACTTCGATAATAACATTTATTACTTAATAACCAAATAATTTTCCAATACTAAGTATATCCATTAGATAAAAAAATTCTTAAAATAAACTTATTATTAATACATAAAATTATTTAACTAAAGAGAAAATTTCATACTATTGGGGACTTTGCATAGGCCAGTGGTATACAATGCACCCTTGTTACCCTTCGGTTGTGGGTTAGATTCTCACAGCCATGTCAGATGTGATTGGTTGACACCCATCCTCCTGGGTTTCCTTTTTCCCAAAAACCCTATCATTATAAAACTATATCATTCATTATAAAATTCTCAAAAATAAGATAATGACCCCAAAAAATAACCATTCCCTTCTTTAACCTCAAGGGTTATCTAATGCTTTTCATTTTTTATCCCAAAATGTAATAACCATTAATCACCTAAAAAACAAAAAATCATTTGAACACTAAAGGTTATGAATTATTTCCACAGAAGAATAAATACTTCTTTCTTGAATATCATTTTCACATATAAAATTTCAGGGTTACACAACCTAAAAAAAGTCTTCTAAAGTAAATCCATAATCAAAAGAGAATTATTAATTTTAATCATTTAATTATCCAAAAATCTATCATAACTATTGAATCCCTTATTTATATACTTCTTAATCATTCATCGTTTTTCTAGATACCCTAATCATGAATTTCCATCTTATTCATTAATACATCTTTCCTACAGAAAAATCATGCATAATGTCATATGATTCAATAATATCCAAACATAACAAATGAATAAATCCATATCTTTCATAGGACATTTTTACTTTCCACATCATTAATTGGAATGGAATTAGGTTTTATCATACATATATTTGTAGAGTAATGCTGACCGAATTCCCTAAACATATTTATAGGACATCTATTCTCATAATGGCCAAGCACACCACATTTAAAACATTCAATTGATCCCACAGAATGGAATGTTTTCCCTTACATAGAATCAATTAAATGATTTATTTTTCCACTGTTGATTATTGTGTTATGGACATAATTTCTACATCTATAACATCTTCTCATCCTTTTAAAATATTTCCACATGTTTTTCATTCTACATCCTTAACACATATGTTATTGAATTTATGTAACTTTATGATTATCACATGAACATCCATAGAGATTCATTTCATGTATATATGATTCCTTCAAAAAGTCAATAGGGTTAAAGTGGTCAACCATGACTCCAGATTCTTTGTTTAGAACAACAACATGATTTATTATTTCATCTCCCATTACATACTTTTTCTTATTCTGTTAACCACCACAGTTTTTTTCACAGCCTTGTTTACATTGGTGCCGACAAGATCTATAAATTTACTAAAACTAAAAAGGGTTAATGTGAGTATATATATAAAATCATCATATACTATCATATAATGAGGGTTAACACTAAGATATACTTATTTAGGTTATCTCAAACTCATTCAATTTACCTAAAATAACAATGACTATTTCTAATATTCTAACCATAGTGGTTATATAAAACATGTCACATATGCGTAACTAACATACTAACCTCTAATTTTATATAAACCAATCTCTGATACCTAATATAAGGTCCCATATATAAACTTTACATAATAATGAGTTATGTCAAGAATTCATTTTGAGTATATTTCCAAGTTTAATGTTTTTAGAGAATTACCCATAAATGTTATTTAGTAGACCTAGACAATATATGAAAATAGTTACGCTCAATATAATTTTTTTGACCAAATTAAACCATTTAAACAAAAAATCATTTCTTTTCCTTGATAAAAATTTTCTTGACTTGTTCCGATCACTAACCCTTCATAATAAACTCTTGGAAGCATTTCAAAACATGAGATGATCATAAAAGGCTCACTAAGGGAAACATAAATAACGAAAACTGTTAGTCTTGAGAAAACATGTAAACCATGAATACAATATTATAATGTAATAATTTTCGCCTTTATGAAGAACGAAAAACACTTCACTAAATATATGCTCATTTATTACCCTTTTGTAAGCAAAGTATTACCAAAAAGCTCATATAAAGAAACATATAACATATAAGGGTAACATTAGACATAAACATACTTAAATGGAATAAGCATACCGATGAATTCCACACATATCACTAAATAGAATAGCCATACAAATAACATCCATACCCAATGCATTGATGGTTATAACATAACCACCAGTACGTGTTATATCATGGAACCACCCATCACTGGTTTATCACGAAACCAGTAAACTTTGGTTTATCACATAACAAACCGTCCAATGTCCAAGTACGATTATATTAACTTCAAAAATAAAATATTGCAATTATAATCATTTGAATCATAACATTTAATTCTCAATAACAGGAAATCATTTCAATATATTTAATTATTCAATACATTTAAAAAACAATTTAACATATATAATAAAATATACATTTGAATCAATGTGTCCAATAAAAATTCGAAACATTTGAAATAAATTTATATTTTCAAACATTAATGTACATATAAATATTTTCATAAAAACCATTTTGAAAATATGGACATGAAATATATGGTTTTAGAATAATAAATCATCAAAGCATTTAAAATGATTTTTTAGTTTAATAGTCCCATGCCACATACTAAACACTTGAATAAAAATAATTAAAGAGTAAAATTTTAAAAAAATTAAATATCATTAGAATATATTAATTCTTGATATAAAGATTAAAAATAATTTTATATAAATCTTATAAGGTTATAAAGTTTCACAACTTCATTATATTCCCCAATTAATTAATATTGAGACGAAATCCATTACCAATATCATACCATTAGATTAAGGATAAATCAATGGCATAATTATGTGTAAAAAATATAAATTCACACAATATAAGTGTATATTTAGTTTTAAAAAATAATAGGTAATTAACACATATTCATAGAAAAATAAAATTAATGACATGGATATTAAACTCAATGAATGGATATTGAGTTAAGATTTCCCTTATCTCGAGTCTGAATTGTCTCGTTCATTCATTATATTCTTGAAAAAATAAAATCAGGTTAATTAATACATGATTTAGAACATTTTTCACGTTTATTATTTCCTCTATATATCTTATTACCATGTTCTAAAAATTATATAACTATATAAGTTCATATCATAAGTTTTGTCGATATTTTTTACTTGAGTCAAAATTGGACTTGTTTCGATGTAAATTGTCCATATGGTCTAAAGTCCATAATCTCCAAATTATTATACATGATTTAAATATCATATATATATAATATATATGTATTTATAATATTCTATAATATTTGTATATAACGAATAAAATTCATTGTTGATGGAGAGGGTAGGTCATACATATGCATGAACGCGAAATTCATTTCTTTGTCATATTAAAAGATTGAAAACTAATTGATAAATAATTATATTATAATTATAGTATAATATAAATTCTATATATGTTACATAATTTTATAACTCAATCATTTATAAGTTCTATGCATGTAATGAATGAGTCCTATCAATTTAAATGGGTGGTATTCCATACTTCCTTAGATGCAATTACCATATTTACACATTATAGAAAGAATAAAGGTATGGTTTAAATAAAATTTAAAAAAGCATGGAGACCATATAATTATAATATATATATATAATACATAAATATAGTTCCATTATAATGGCTACCATGATAGGTTGTAGGAAAAATTTGAACAATCATCATTTTGTGAGGTAGTAGTTCGTCGTACACAGAAACAGTATGTTATATAACCATTAGATGGAGGTGTGTATAAGTGTAGTTATAAACCATAGAATAAAAGAATAATAATATATTTAGGATAATTTTTTTGTTATAAAATAATTTAATAATTATTTTTTGGGGGGTTGGATGAAAAAAATAAATGGAAGAAGCTTAAAAGATGACGTTACCTCAAAATCGGGTAACTACTTTTGATTTTAGACAAAAGGATTTCTTGATTATCCTTCTACCCAAGTTAAGGATTATGTTAGTAAGGGAAGGATGTTGGGAGACTATTTTAGAAGAATCACTAAGATTCATGGGGCTTAAGAGGTGTTATTATGTTGGAAGAAGTGGTGGATTTTTATAAGAGGGGGTAGAAGACTTTAGGAAAGCCTTGAAATATTATTTTATTGAAAATTTATTTTTGGAATTTTAATAGTTAAAAATGATAAATTTATAGGATAATATGCGGATGGGTCTAAATCCTATAAAAAAATTAGATTTATAAAATTTAACGTCACAAATATAACCATATCTTATGGATTTAACCCTTAGTTAAATTAATTAACTCTTACCATGTTTTCTTGAAGTTTTAAACTATATGTTTACTATATATACTTTAAAATGACAAGAAAAAAAGTGGCTAATTAATCATATTTATAAAATTATCTATGTTAGTTGGTATAATCTCAAGTTATTACGACTATTATATAATTAAATAAAATTTTATTTGTTATAAAAACTCATTTATGTCAATTTTGACAATATTTAAAAATTTGTTTCAGTTAAATCCATAACAACATGATTCCTTTAAAACAAAAGAATTAAACTGGAGCCAATATGTCATATTTATCCAAAATATTCGTTTATGGAAACAAATGTTTCAAATTTAATTTAATTTAATATTTATAATATCATTTATTTTAATATTTCATTCATAAGGTATTTGCTGCATCATCAATGTGTCAAAAATATATATATATATTTAATATCAAAATATTACTAATAATCTAAAATAATATAGGAAATATTTTTATAAATATAGTTAATAATTATAGTCGAAGTGGTCATTTATATAATCCAAATTTAAATTGTTTTAGGTAAGAGATACATGTTTATGTTATATTACCCTTTTCTTTAAATTAAATTTTATAAAAGGTCATTATCACACCCATGTGGATCCATGGGGTGCCAAATTCGACCCAAGGATTCTCATGATCAGACATATATCATCCAATAGGATTGATACATGTGTTAGGGTTGTTTTATATTTTTTATAATATTATTTTTTACCCTTATTTAAATTATTTAGCCTTAAAACATGGTAAATAAAAATAATTACAGAAGATAGTCTTCATAATTACAAAAAATAAAAGGTACCAATTTAAAAAAAAATTACCTTATTATTTCAAATATGGAACCAATTTTTTCTAAATTCAAAACAAAAAATTGGAATAAATTAATTAAAAATTATTCCCCTTTGTCAAAACCAGAAAACAAGTTTTTAAGATCTAAAAACTATCAAATGATTGACTCGTGTTTATGTCTAATTTCAATGTGAAATTACTTAAAATGGCCAAAATTTGAATAAATGATTAAAAAATAACCCAATTACCCTTTAAAACCAATAAAAATGGAAATATATCTATATAAATAAAATATATGAAAATGAATTTTTAATAAAATACCGTACTTTTAATTATTCATTAAAATATGGATTTTATCATAACAATATAAATATTAATACTAGAGTAAATTTGGATGTACCAATACTAAATAAGAAGTATATTTTTTCAAATAGAACATACATAAGTGATAATAACTAGTTTTAAAAATAGTTCTCCCCCAAAAGATGGTAAAAGACCTTTTTTAAAATATTATAGTATTTTATTCTTACAATAAAATTCATACTCATTTTAAGCCTCTAATATTTGTTTGATAAATGTAAAAAAATTAAAATTATGCATAATCTGATTTTAGTTAGTTATGTTCATTTTTTTCAATACAACGACTATACGTTAACTAGTATTTTAAATTATAATAATATAATTTTATTATTTTCCATTATAACTCAATGTTGTGTGCATCATTAGATTTTGAAGCAACCCGTTGTTGAATGTCGAGTATCATATCAGAAAAAGTGTTCCCTTTAACTTAAATTTATTATCTTATCCATAAATATTATTAATTATTGAAATGTATTATTCTATAAATACATGGTATTTTACACTTTCTTTCGTGTTTTTAAAATGATATATAGACGATCCTTATGCTATACACGAAATTTTGGGAACATTAGAATATCCTTAATAAATATCACTAAAAATTATCAACATAATCTATAAAGTTTCAATTAAAAAAATCCGTTAATATAGATGGTGTAGTACTAAAGAAAAATTAAATAACAAAAAACTCATAATTTCCATATATAGATCATAATATAGTCTTAGGTATATCTTATAGGTTAACCCTCATATAATGATCCCCAACTAAGATATAAATTTTGGAGAATAATTACTCCCCATGAAGATGGTCAAACAAGTCATAAATAATTAGATGAGGGTATTTTTTATTCACTCTAACCAAAATAATTTTTTTATATTAAATGAATAATAGTATTATTCCTCCATATTCTTTTAAAAGGGAATTAGTGTTCTCTATAGAAGCGAACTTTTTATAATAAAATAATTCTCCCAATGATCATGAATTTATTTATTCAATTCCTCTAACTCCATATATTTCATTCTATATGTGGTCATTAATAAAAACTTTCATCAAAGTATAATCTCAATTTATAACTCTACCTCTCCTACTACGAGAAGTCATTGAAACTATTTGGAGATGATATAAATGTTTTCCTAGATAATGGGTACATCTCTAACATTAACTGTTCATCTTTGTTCTCCTTCATTTCCAATCATTTATGTAAATATTATAATATGATATTTTTATTGAAAATACTAGGTTTGTGATATCTCCTTGCTCAAAATAATTATAGGTTGTGGATTCATAAAAATATAAATTTCATTGATTCTATTGTTTCTCTAGAAATTATACATTGAAATCCAATCCATAAATATGACTGTGTAAAATTCACACAGTGAAAATGACCCCCATAATTGTGGTGACATTTTACTCACTAATTTTAATGTGATAATCTTTGTATACCATTTATGATTGAATAGTTCATCTATGATAATTTTTTATAAAAAATAAATTCTATTAAATTTTCCAAGTGTAACACGATATTATTTTTTAATTGGTGTGAAATAAATTAATGCGTACAATAATAACCAAATAATATACTTTCTATAGTTAACTGTATGCTTGTTGTACCTTGCACAACATCATTAGAGCCTCAACATTAGCTATTTTTATTACAAAATAGTGATTATTCCCACTTAGCCCAAAAATATGTTGGATGGATGTATCTCTCTATTATTATCTTATTTAGAAACTTATTAGTGAAATTTACATTCTCCTTATACATGAAGAGTTGTAATATATGTTTTACATCCATTATCATTACATTTTAATTTTCATTAACATGTTGAGTCATTACATATTGAAGACAGTTTAATGATATATTGTTATCTCATCTATACATGTAACACTTCTAATCATTAGTAGAAAATTAACAATAGGTTTTTTTAACAATTTTCACAATAGGGATGTTTTTGTTTCTCTGAAACATTTCATGGTTGATACTATTAAAATTTCATTAATACTTTTATTCATATCATTTATTTCATGAGTCCACTTTGTATCTATATACTCAATTTCTACTATAGTTTCATAGAAACCAATCCTCTGAAAACTCCTAGAGTCTCAAATTAAAAAATATATATATATATGGATATTTTACACTAAATAATCATTAGATAATAAATATAAAATTATCATAATATCTTTAATGAATTTTCATTACAAAACACTGATTCATTATACATTTTTTCTATCTAGGGAATTCTTTCTCCATATTGGTTAAGTGGGTTTGAAGAAAATAAAATTTCAAAATACTTTTTTCTTACCTTCTTACTCCATGGAAACAGACTCATCCTTTGGATTCAGGTTTCTCATTAGTATCCAAAACTGATAAGCTTATCTCATTGAGAGTAAAACATTAATAATAACATTTTCTTCCTCCAAACAATGGTTAAAATAAGATATCATTTATATAGAATTGATCCACCAATTGGTAATTAATGGATTATTGGTTACAATGATAAAATTTGGTCATTCAGACATAAAGGATTCAATTAATATATATTTTTATTCATAATGAATCTCAACTCTCCCCATGTTTTAAGACATTATCAGTTATTTGATATGAATGCTTAAACATATTCATGATATCATCAACTCAAAATCCACCTATATTGTAAATATTTTCATTATATTTACTACCAAATCACTTATTAAAATTACAATTTCTATTTCCATCAATTTATATTAATTAACAGATGGTAAGATATAAAATATTAAAATTGAAAATATTATTATATAAATTTTGAAGTATTTTTTAATAATTAAAATCAAATAGCATGATTACTAAATTATATACTTTAATCTTAAAAAATTTTCTATATAAAGATCACTATGGTTTCTAAAAATATTATGATTAAGCTAAGAATAACCCTAAATGAGTTTCTCAACATGTGTTCAGTCATATAACACCTTTTCTTTCATTAGGTATAGGTCATGGTAAAACCAATTATGCACTTTTCAGGTTATTACCCTAAGGTATGTATATTTCACCACTATATCCATATACTAATATCTTGAAAGTTATATATTTTCTCGAATAAACCTTTCTCAAAAAAATACAAAATTTTAGGGATGTTTTACATATTTAGTCTTTTCCCAAATATTTTCTCAATATTTTCTAGTCCTAATTTTGAAAAATAACTAAACCTTTACATTGTTACCAACTATGATACCCATCCTTTTTTAACATTATTTTTTATAATAATTCTATAATATAATATTATATTAATAATATAGAACTAAATTTTTAGGTTTATTGTGTTTGAAAATTTTGTAAATATTATGTGTAGTAACTAAAGAAAAAATAAACATTAAATTTATTTCATCCACATCAAAAACCATTATTCTACTATCCCATTTCACCACTAAAGATGAGATTTCAAATGGACATAATTCAATATAAATAGTTATTATAATTTTATAAAATATTAAAAAATGAAATTGAACATGAGAAATTGTCATGAATAATGAATGATCCATGGCATGAGGTAAAAAAGTTGATTATGTTATACATCTAATTAATATGTAATTAAATAAATAAATGTTCCTTTCTTAATAATATCACCAATGTACATCACCAAGGTGTCATAAAAAATATTACCAAGGATATTCACCATGTTATCATAATCATATAATATATAGAGAATAATTATTTACCTATAGAATATAATTTATAATATTATTCAAACTTTATATTTCGTAATTCATGTGTCCCCCAAATATCATAACAAATCATTTCAAAAATATACATTGTAAATAAAAAATGGGTGTAATAGAAAAACATTGACTACAAAAGTGTTTAATAACTTGTCATTTTCATACATTGTAATTAAATATAAGATAATGTTGGTATTGTACATGGGAATCCGTAGTAAATGATTTAATATTATATTTTTATGAATACCCATGGATAAAAGTAGTATTGAATAATAAAAATAGAAAATATATTTCATGGAAAATCAGTGAATGATTCTTGCATCAAAACAAGTATACAAATTTTCTTGTGTAATGGACCTAATGAGATATAATAAATGTATCTAATTGATAAATAAACATTTTTCTCATAATAGAATGATCATAAGTTTAGGATAAAATTAAAACATAGAAATTATAATACTAAATACAAATGAAAAAATTGGATAAAAATGGAGAGGAATTCTATCCCACAACTTGTGATATAGCTTCATAATTATTTGAGTAGTGTTACTTAAAATATTAAAAACACCATTAAAAATATATATAGAGTAAAAAGAAGATGAAATATATTCCAAATGTTATGGATATTATTGAATTAGGGTAGGGAGATATGTATATAGGTAAACTGTGGTAGGATTTTTTTAGTAATTTCATAATATAGGTCTTGTAATTTTAGGTTATCGAAAATTGAAGACCATTTGCTTTCCCATGAATTGAAAAATTATATTTTGAATTTTTTGGTATTATGAATTCAATCTAAGAGATAAATAATTGAAAATTTTAATATCACTACTTTCATGAGTATATAGTGTTCCCACAAAATAATATTTTAAAAATTTTCATTTCAATTTTAGTCTTTAGAATTTTGTTCATATTCTTAGAGAATAATTTTACTGCATTAAAATAATAACATTACTAAAATAATTTTTTTTTATTTTAAAATTTTAAAATATTTAGGTTAATATAAAAAATTATGATTTCATGAAACAAAAAAAAACAAAATATTTTATTTCACTTATTTAGTTAGAAAAATTATTTCTAAAATTATGTAAAATTTTACCAAAAAAAAAATTAAATTATATGTTATAAAATATAATATATATTTACTCAAAGAAATTAATTAAATTATAAAATTTTCAATTGTAAAAAATATCCAAAATAATTGACAAATTATTATTTTTGTAATATAATTTATTTAATTACCCTTATAAAAACAACCTTTGATATTATAATTACGTGCTATAATTTTTATATATAAAAATGAATTTAGTAGAAACAATCTTAGGAAAATAATTTTTTTAGAAAACCTGAATTTATCATATTAATGTATTCTATTTAAATATTCTAGAAAATGGATTTTTTTTATTTTTCTCACAAAATATGTATATTATATTCACTATATAATCATATATATTATTTGAATCAAATGAAAATATGATTTTCAAGGCCACTAATTTAGGTCTAGAAAGAAAACTAAACCTTATTATATGATGTTCATGATATATAACCATTTATTAAATTAGAATACACCATAAGGGTATAGTATTAGACGGTGAATCATTATTTGGGGGGATTTCTCACATTGATCATGTGTTGATCTCATCTAACATGCACTTCTCTAATAAATGATTTTATTTGGGAATTAATTATTGAATCTCCTATTGGACATGTCTAAGTCTATACCCTATTGATTTGAAACCCCTCTAAAGTCAAAAATAGAACATTCCTACTGTATAATGACACCATTTCTCCCTTACTCATAAGCTATCTCTCATGATAAATTATTACATAAATTAACTCTAATGATAATAATACCCAAGAACCATATTGACCATTGCTCTTATTGGCCAATAGACTGGTAAATATTATATAATAATAGTCACAAAGAAAATTACACAATATATATATATATATAATACTCCATTATCATACATAAATATTAAATAATAAAACTCTATGGGATTTAAAATTTTGATGATAATATTAATTTTTTTAATTTCTATTATATTGCTTTTTATAGTATTTATAGAAGGAGTGATCTTTATTGGTAAATTCACGACGATTGAGTTTAGAATTAGTTATGCATTGTTCTATTTCATTCGTCTCACTATATAATTTCAATATTTTCAAATCGATATTATTTCATGATATTAAAAAAAATTAAAATTCCCTCTATGTGACTCTTTTCGTGAAATATATCAATAAAGAAATTTTGAAAATTGACTTCACATGTGAAGGTTATTTTTTGTCATTATAATGTGGGTTAGGTTAGTTTCTCCATGCTTTATATAACTAATTTGACATTTTTCCATTTTTTTATATCATGTGAGACCTAAATTGTGTACTTTGATATATTGACCTTTTTTGGTTATATCCCGATCAACCAGTGATTATTATTCATTAGGGTTATACATTCATTGAATTAATTATGGTTCAATGAAATTACTATTTCTGTTTCTCATTTAGTGATTTTAACCATGTGTTCAACAAATTCTTTATTTATTGACTGTTTGGGAGAATTTTGGGATCTCTCTTTATAAATTAGGATATGTCTATTTATTATAGAGTTGACAAAAATAATTATATTTACTGTAAAATGTTTTATTATTATGACATTTTTGAATGACTTTTAGTGTCCCTCATTATGTATTTTTTTCATGAGTTGTATCCTCATAAAAATGGATTTTTATCTATTATGAGTGGATTAAAAAATAATGTTTGTGTAATATTTTCTCCTAATATAAATAGTTGCAAAAAATCATGGTTAATGAGATGAGTTCAGGTGATGGTTGTAGGATTTTAATTCAAATTAAATGTTGGGTTTTATATAGATTTTTTTAATAGGATTTTGGAAAAGGTTATATCTTGGTTAAATATAAAATGTGATTCCATTTTACAATATTTTTCAATTAGTATTTTGATATTGTTTTTAATAAATGATTGGAAATTTCTAGTTGCAGGTTATTTTTTGTTCCACTTACATTTTATGCGTAAGATTCTATTTCATAATGCTTTTATAAATGATTCAACATAAAATTTATGAATGAATAATATTTATTATAATTAAATGTTGAAACATGATTTTATAAGAATACATTTCTATGTTTTAACATTTCTATATAGTTTAATTGAAATTTATTAATATTATAGTCTGAGATAACATGATGATTTATTGATAAGGGTTTCAGATGATCGGTAAGATTTACATGATGTAGATTTATTCTTATTGAATATAAATGGGTAAAACACTTAGGATCAATGGAACTATGAGTTTTTCCAGGAATTATGGTAGTGATGTAGACTTTTTTAAATTGTTCTTAGAGTGTTTAGTTTGGGGTTTCTTAATATTTCAATTGTAACACCCCGCCCCTACCTCATTAGATTGAGGAGGCGGTGAGGGATACTTGGCCTTAAATGACGTTCCCAAGATTCCAAAGGATGGAAATTAATTCCAAAGGCCTCAAGATCAAGTTGGAGAATGATTTTCCCTTAAGACAAAACAAACCAAACCATCCACTAACAACCACTATATGAAGAATGTCAAGAAAACACCCAACCATGTATTCCCAAAAACAACCAAGTTGTTCCACAATAAAACCCCAAACCAATAAAAATAGACATGTCCACCAACATCAGAGTACAAGCGGAAACTAAAAAACCAAAGCACCATGATCCATGACACCTTCACAGCTCCACAACCTGCTCCAAGCTCCAAGATCCACCAAGACAACACAACACACTACTAAAGGAGGTTTATTCCTTACATTTTCCCACATCATGGTACTTGACATCTGCAAAGACACCAACATTCCAAAGTAGGGGTTGAGTACTAAAACATATTAGGATTTGCACAAATGACTTCCCTACACACGCCAATAGGTTAAAACTGTTAGCACATTTATATAAAATAGTTTATATAAATTAAATCACAAGTGCAACCTTTTTATTAAGACAAACATTCCTTTACCAAGACATCACATCCAACCCAAGAAACTAAGGGAAATCCAAAGTAGAAATTCTATAAACCATCTCATCATTTACTCGTTAGCACAACAACTTCCATCTTGCAAAGAAATGCACTACAACACAAACAAAACAACCAAACAACCTAAAGGTGGAGCTTCTGTCAAACCCGTTCACCCATTAACACTTTAGTGGCACTTTCCATCCACTTACCATTAATGGTGGACCTTCCATCCACTATCCATCCCCTTTTTATAGTGGTACTTCCAGCCACTTCCACACAGAATTCCAAACATGCCAAGCTAAGCATATAACCCACCAAGGTCACAACCACATGCAATAAACCAATTCCATTTCATATCAATCTGTTTCAATAAATTATCCATTTATTGAAAACCATTTTACATACCAAACAAAATTTCAATAAAACAACCATTTTATTGAAAACCATTTTCAAAAATAATTTTCACAAATCAACCATAGCATCCCATTGTAAAATCTCTATTTTAAAATCCACAACAATAGCATTTCACCACAAAACCCTCCTTTTCCCAAAATCCCCAAAACATCACCAAAGGGATTTATAATATTTTTTGCACTTAAAAACACAATTAATTTCAAGAAAAAAATATTAATTGTAACCAAAACCATTAGATCTAACCAAGTGCAGTTGAGAGAGAAGCCACATACCTTTAGGGTTCCTGAGAAATCGACCCCTGAACAATTTCACTTCAAATCCGTAGATCACACCATCGAAACCTATCTAGATCCCCTTACCTTACATTTACAAGCCTTCAAATCATCATCCAAGGCTAACACAACCCTATATCTACACCCAAAAAGTGTAGATATAGAAAACCAAGAAAGAGGGAAGAGCAGATCAAGAGGAAAAGACAAAGAAACCATGAGAAAAGACTTACATGGGAGAAACCATCTTCAAACCACCTTAAAACCCCCTTGAAACACTTCCAAATCGAGTGGAAGATCACCCTTAACCCATGAGAACCCAAAATACAAACTGGGGCTTGAGTGGGAGGAAGATTGGAGTGAAATAGGTTAAGACCAAGGGATCCCAGAACTTATAACCCTATTTTTAAGTGGCCGCACGGTTAGCCCGCACGGTTTGGAAAACCGTGCGCTAACCTTGTGAAAAATATTACCATGGGAGAAAGGGTCTGCATAGTTTCCTCGCACGGTTTGGAAAACCGTGTATAGGCCGTGAGAATCCAACTATCTTGCTTGCATGGTTTCCTGGGGAATCTGCACGGTTTCCATTAACCGAGATCAAACCGTGCACCCCTTTAAAAGCCTCCAAAACCATCCAAAACCATTCCAAACTCTCCCAACCTCTTCCCAACTCATCCCATGCACTTTAGACACATAAAAATGCATAAAAAATGGACACATAATTCAAATGGTGGGTGCTACATTCTCCCCACAATTTGACTTTCCATCCTCAAAAAGTAGTGAACCCACCGTTTGCCGAAAGTGCTCGGGCCATTGCTCGACCATATCTTTCTCCAGCTCCAAAGTCTTCTCTTGAATCCGACCATGTTTCCACAAAACACAAACTAAACTGGTGCTTTTACCACTCAATAATTTATCTTGCCTATCCACAACCTGCACTGACACGTGCACCAACGAAGCATACAGTTCTAGCTCAACATGATATCATCGAATCACATGGTCGTGATCCAGTTGATACTTTTTCAACTGGGACACATGAAACACATTGTGCACCGCACTAAACCTAGGCGGAAAATCCAAATGATAAGCCACCTCACCAACCTACTCAGGAATCTCAAAAGGCCCAATATACCTCAGAGATAACTTTCCTTGCTTCACAAACTGACGATGTCCCAACCTAGGAGAGATCCTCAAGAAAACATGATCACTCACCTCCAACGACAACGACCGTCGATGACGATCCACATACAATTTCTGTCAACTCTGAGCCATCTCCACTCTCTTCCTGAATAACTTGATCTTCTCTGTCGTCTCCTAGACAAGGCTCGGTCCAACCATCGACGACTCACGTGTTTCCACCCAACATAGTGGAGAGCCACATGGTCACCCATAAAATGCTTCAAATGGATCCATATGTATGGATTCATGATAAATATTATTGTACGAGAACTCAACCAAGGACAGGTGCTCCTCCCACGAGCTACCGAAATACATGACACAAGACCACAACATATCCTCCAGAGTTTGTATCGTCCTATTAGATTGATTATCCGTCTGAGGGTGATACGCCATACTCATCATCAACTGTGTTCCCAGGGCTTGCTGTAAGAATTTCCAAAAACGATATGTAAAACTCATATCTCTATCTAATACAATTGAAACTCGAACACCATGACTCTTTACCACCTACCAGACATATATTTTGGACAGATCCTACACTGTATGAGATTCACGAATCGGGATGAAATGGGCCGACTTCGTTACCTGATCCACTATCACCCAGATGTCATCGTGCTTTCCGATCATTCTTGGGAGGCCTGTGACAAAATCCATCGCTATGTGCTCCCACTTCCAAGCAAGGATTGGAAAAGAATGCAAAATTCCTGCTGGCCTCCGATGCTCTGTCTTGACCTACTGACAAGTGAAGAATCTTGAAACAAAATCAGCCACACTTCTTTTCATACTAGCCAATCTGAACTGCGCTTTCAACGCTTTATACATTTTCTGAATTCCAAGATGAATAGTCCACCTAGAATGATGATACACCCTAAGAAGATCGTCCTGACAAGAAAGTGGTAAAACAATCCAGTTCCAAAAACACAAAACTAAAACTCCATTCAGTTTCCAACCCTCAATGGTCTCCCCGCCATTGAGTCTCGACGCCATGGTCCCACACTCAGAATCAGATATCTATGCCTCTCTAACCAGGCCACCCAAGTCAGGAATCAACAATATTGGAAAGAATACCACTCTATCGCCTTGTTCCCCACATTCCAACTGCATATAAGCTATAACCAACATCAAATTCCACTGGTCTGATGCCTGTTTCACCACCTGAGCATATGATTTTCTACTTAATGTAGCCGCCACCGAATTTCCCTTACCCGGTGAGTACATCAAGTCAAAATAAAACATCTGGAGATATTCTATCCATCTCTTTTCCCTCAAGTTCAAATCCATTTGTGTGAAAATGTGCTTCAAGCTCTTATGATCTATATATACTGTGAATTTCTCACTGAATAGGTAATGACGCCTTACTTTTAAAGCATGGACCACTACTGCCAACTAAAAATCATGAGTTGGGTAGTTCTTCTCATGCACCCTTAACTTCCGTGAGCCATACGCAACCACATGATTCCCGTGCATGAGAATGCACCCCAACCCTAATCCTAATGCATTGCAATACACCACATACCCATTTCCTGATTCTGAAAAAAACAAGATTGGTGCTGATGTAAGATGACCCTTTAGCTCTTCAAAACATTACTGACACTATTCATTCCACTGGAATGGAACATTCATTCTAGTCAAAGCTGTCCTCGGTGAAGCCAGAGGTGAAAAATAATGAACAAAACGCCGATAATACCCAGCTAAATCGAGAATACTTAATATCTCAAACACATTCTTTGTCGATTTCCACGAGATAATGACCTCTATCTTTTTTGGATCCACTGAAACACCCATTTCAGAAATACGATGGCCAAGAAAATGAACTTCCAGTATCCAAAAGTCACACTTTGAAAATTTGGCATAAAACCGATGATCCCTCAAGAACCCCAGCACTGTCTCCAAGTGCTGCTCAAGCTTCACCCTTGCCTTAAAATACATTAGAGTATCATCTATAAAGACCACCACATTTAACGCCCCAACCCTAGTTACCCAGAGTCGGTGCATTATTACATTACATTGGCATGATCACAAGAAAGATCAAATCTCAAAAGACCGATTGGTTTAGTAGCCTTGGAAACACTAGATATATTCATAAAGTTTTACATTACATCACAAAGTGAAAAACTACTACTACAACATAGTCTACATATTCCACACTCATATCCCCACATACTATCCCTGCAGGTCATTCATAACTTACTTCTTCACATCCTGGAAAAATAATACATAGAAAAGGGGTGAGCTCAAATGCCCAGTAAGGATAACAATATAGTGGAAACTTTCAAAAAAAAGCATAAACATTTAAGGCAATGTATAACTAAAACAAAAGCCTTTTAAACTTGAACTTCAACATAGTATGGAAACAGAAAAATGAAATAATTCCATTTACTTATTCACATGGATATTCTACTAATCGAATAATCACATGCAATATCAATAACCACTTTCATAATGATGGAATACATAATTCCAGACTATCATAACCGCATAGCCAAGGCCTCGTGCCAAGACTACAAATAAGATTTTGTCAAGGCCTTGTCCCAAGACACTAGTTTGTCTCATGAGACCTACCGATGCATCGAGGAGCTATAGCGGGCTCCACCCTTCACATATTAAGTCCAATGCATTCCCATATGAAAAGGTTTAAACATAACATAAACATTCTTATTAAAACTAGCATACGAAATGTCAATACTTTCACCATAAACCATGAATGGTAAAAAAATAGCACTTACACTGTCAAACATATCACAAAACCTTCAATACAATATATAAGTTTTGTATCATAATAAATCAACTTCAAATAAGTGTAAAATCCATCAAAGGATGTTCACATAGATGAAATCAAAACTCTTTTTAGAGAAATATCTATTTCTATTTTGAAATCATTTAAGAGTCATATATTTATAAAATAAAACATTTTCATTGAAAATATTCTTATATGCTTTTAAGGTAAGCTTTGAAAATTTTATAACGGCGGAAAATAGCCGCACCCACCGTATACGTTAAAAAAACATTCTTACCTTAATTTTGTCGAAAAGGTTAAAAAGCACCTTGTTTGGAAAATGACGTAAAGATTCCATTATAAACCTCTTATAAAAAGTCAAAAAAGGGTATAAATGACTTTAACCCATATTCTTGTAAATAGTAAAAATGTTTTGAAATTCATTTTTAAGAAACATGTATTTGGATGATAAAGATATCCTAGTAGATTATTACGTATAAACATCCTCTAATAATGAAGAGATTGTGAAATAACCCTTATCTTGTACTTTTCCTTGGTTGGGGTAGGTTAACCTCCTGTATAATGGTGAAATAATTGTTATTAAATTATACAAGAATAATATATATTAATATGATATCATATATGATCTTTTAACATTGATTTGTTAATAATATCTTAGAATTATCGTCATTTCGGGTGTTAACTTACTCGTTTTCTTTTATATGTTTTGTTACATAAGAAGTGTTTATTATGGATAGGTTGTATCTAATTCATATTCAGAATGAAATCAATTCCTTAAAAATAATTTTTAAATCATCAAATTATAATTATACTTTAATGGATACGATGGAGAATGAATCTCATCGCGTTCGTGGAGACGGTAGTCCGTACGTACGCACGAGCGACAATATCATTCTTTTGATTTTAAAATAATATATAAATGGATGTTATATCATATATACAAGAACATTAACATGTTATATTTATTATTTACATGAGTTACACATCATTATTATACCCATCCAAATAATAATATATTGAATAACAATTACACCACGACGTGGAGACGGTAAGCCATACGTACGAACGTATGGTGACATGTTATTCAAAGGGTGGATAGAATACTGAATATGGTTGTACCATATTTATAATAACATCACAGTATATATAAGATACTGGAGTTATTATTTTATAATGGTAATAACAAAGAAGGAAGAAGTGGAAGAAGAAAGGAACTTGAAAAGGGGTGGTGAAAACATTACCTCTTCTTCGGGTTCTTCCTTTTGATTTGATCAAAAGGGCTCATTAGGTTGACTTTCTGATCAAACTAATCATCTAGGTTGTAGTGAGGGAATTTGGGAGAGTATTTGGGCAGAGTTTGGCCGAACCAAAAGGCTTTTAAGGTGTGAAGAAATGAGAAGGAGGAGTGCCCTTTTATAAGAGGGGTGAGGGGCACCTTTGGAAAAGCTAGAAATATTAATTTATAATAAATTCATATTCGGTTTCTAATGGCTCAAAAGTTTATTATTTAAATTTTAAGGTGGGGATAGATCTAAAACCATTCATCCAATAGAATTTAGACAGGTTTGGGTAACTATATTAACCTTATCTTTTAGTTTTAACTCTTAGTTAATTAGTTTCAGTTTTACAATGTCTCTTTGTATTTTTATATTATATTGTTAATAAACTTACCATATACATCCAAACGACCCCCAAGTGGTCCATTAATGATGAACCTATCATGATATAAGTCTCTTGTCCGATCATTAGATTTTTAGTAATTTAATATCAATTAATAATATAATATTTTTTTAAAAACTTTTTTATGTCAATTTTGACACTATTCAATAATTGATTTTTGTAAAAATTATAATAGAATGATTACTTCGAGAAAAGTTCATTGAATCAATCATAACATGTCATATTAACCTATAAAATTATTGTAATTCCTAAAAAGTCTCAAATTATATTTATTTGTGTATTTATAATATCAATTATTTTAATTTTTCACTATTATGGTAATTACTGCATCATCATTGTGTCATAAGTAAATTAAATTATTTAAATTCTAAAAATTAGAAATAAAATATACTTATGTAGGAAATATTTTTATCTTTCTAATGAATACTTACAATCTAATATATCTTATGTATAACCCTATATTAAAAATGTTTTAGTAAATAAACTTTGATTTTAACCCTTTTAACTCTTCTTTGAATTAAATAATAATAAATGTCCTAATCTAATCCAAGTGGACCTAAATGATATTATTTTATTCCTAAGGCTGTTTTGGTCGAGATAAACTTGTAAAATAGAATTATGACATGTGTTAGGGTAATATTAATATCATTTTTACCCTTAATTACCCTATTTACATTTAACTGTGGTAAATAAAAATAAAAAGTTACTATTCACCTAAAATTATTTTCATCTCATTGAACCACATTTTACTTCTTGATATTAACCGTTTCTCTCAGATTTTTGAAATTCCTTTCACAGAAGCAGTAAAATTATGTTTTATGAAAAATTCAGTTTTTTAACTACCACTTAGTAGTTTGACTATTCATCAAAAATTGAAGTTTTTGAGAACAATGCCAAAATTTCAACCTAAGCTATAATTGATATTCCGAATTCAAAAATGATGTCTATTTTAAAGTATTCCAAACATATAATTTGAATTAATTAATTTTATAATTAATTCCCACTGTCACAACAAATAGCGTGTTTTTAAGAAACAATATATATCAAAAGATTGATAATTGATTATGTCCAATTTCAAAGTAAAATTAATTCTAATGAACACCATTGGATAAAATGGTAAAAATATATTCTAATTTTACTTTAAAACCACTCAATAATATAATTTATCACTATAAATTATTTTTATTAAAAAAGTTGTTTTTCAGTATTTTTCACTATTCATAAAAATTGGAAGTTCTCATAAAAATACCAAAAATTCATCTTAGGATAATTTCGATATTCCGAATCCTAAAATGAAGTCCATTATGAAATATAAAATATATATAATTTCAAAAAGTAGGTATTACTATTCATAACGGCTAGTTTGATTGGTTGTGGTGTGTTAGAACTCGATGTTGCATACAACACACGCTATCACATTATTCAAAGAGAAGCATACCGTAGAAGCTTGGGGTGTTACACCACAAATGAATCCAGATACCTCTTAAATATCTGATTCATCAATGCCATAAATACCGCCGGTGAATTCGTTAGACCAAAGGGCATAACCACATATTCATAATGGCCATATATACTTTTGAAAGCGGTTTTAGGAATATCCTCCTTCCTCACCGGCAATTGATGATATCCCGACCTCATGTCGATCTTGGAGAACCAATGGGATCCCCTCAACTGATCAAAAAAATCATCAATTATTGGAATTGGATATTTATTCTTTATCGTAATTTGGTTAAGTCTACGACAATAAACACATAGCCTCAATGTTCCATCCGCTTTTTTCACAAACAACACCAGTGCTACCCACAGAGAAATGCTAGGCTAGATAAACCCTTTGTTTTCTAACTCTTCCAATAAGATTTTAAATTCCTGCAATTCAGCAGTTTCCATCCGATAAGACATAAGTGAGATAGGACTGGTCCCCGAGAGGAGATCAATCATAAACTCCACTTCTCTTACGGGAGGTAACCCATAAATTTTTTCAGAAAAAACATCCATGTACTGATCTACCACTGCCAGAAGAATAGTTTTCTCAACACCCTCTACCAATTCCAACGACAAAACTGCCAACCGATACGATAACACACCCACTCTTGGTGCCAAAAAACTCGTTGCACCGTGCATTTCATGCCTCTCTCCTCTAAAGAGATGTCTAACACCATCGTGTGTCGTAAAATCCAATTTCCGCGCATCACAATAGATGTGGGCCTTAAACTCCACTAGCCAATCCATTCCCAAGATCACATCATACCCATCCATCTCAAGCATTGAGAAATTACACACTATCTCAACCTCACCCACAACGATACGACATTCTATACACAAGAAGGCTTGACACTCTATTTGGCCCAGAGGAGTTTTAAGTCTCAAAACCGAGGGCATCATTTCTACCCTTAAACCCAGAAAATCAACCACACATGCAGCAATAAAAGAGTGTGAAGTACCTGTATCAAACAAAACTCACATCAAGATAGAATTTAAAAGAATAGTACCTCGCACCGTGGATGGTCCCGACTGATCATCCACCACAACCTGCTCAGCTCTGAACACATGTTTGCTTGCCACACTCTGCTCTTTACTGCCCTGTTGAGGAGTCATGGTTTTTTGAGAATCACCATGACCTACTTTACTCTGCTGATGAGGGGTATGCTGCTGTCCCCATCCCGTCGAAGCATACGACGTCTGTGGTCTCTGAGGAGTGTCACACGCACCCGACCATGGAGAATTCAGAAGATAATGCTGCAGATGCCCCATCTGCTTACAATTATGACATTCTCGAGGTTGTGTCGTACAATCCCGCTTGATGTGGCTCATAGAACTACACTGAAAACATCCCGGATTTATTTGGGGCTTCATAGGAAGATTTACGGATCCTACCATCAGATTATATTCCATATTCTCACCCTGGAAATAAGTGTCCCTCCTTCGCTTGAACCCAGCGTTACTGTTCCCACTATTCCCCATGGGTACCACCATGCTTCCTCCACCCGAAGCACCCAAAAAATCCCTCTCAGCCACCGAGGCTCTATTCACCATCTTTGTGTAATCATCTATACACAACACCGCTATCTTTGAACAGATTTCTTACCTTAACACCACTATAAAGACCCTTACCTTCAAGGAAGTGATACCCACCACCTCGAGTAAAAACCGTACTAAGTTCATAAACATATCTGCATACTCTTTCATAGACCTAAGATCTTACCTCAAACAGAAGAAATCAGTCATATGATTAATTCTAAATGTATGTTGGTATATTTCTTTGTTAAACAATTCCTCAAAGACTTCCCACATCATACCCTGGTCTGTCCCCACTTGGACTACCAGCTCCCACCACTGAAAGGCAAGATTTTATAGCATATACTTGTCCAACATCACATTTAACTCTACTGGAGTTCCCAAGAACTCGATGATCATGTTCATTATATTGAACCATGCTTCTTCCCTCTCCGACTCTGAATCACCCATGAAGATGGGTGGATTCTGCTTTTGAAACTGAACTGCATGATCCACATGTCTTGGTTTATCAACTTTGTTTCCACTTTCCACAACATAGAAATCTTGCACTATGCTTTGCAATAGCTGCTGGTTCACCTGAGGCTCAGGTGCTACCATATTCTCATCAGCCTCCTCCGGTTGGTCTCTAAGATGCCTACTCGATGCCATTTCTATAAACAGAAAACAAACCACCATGATTCTCACTTCCGTAGACATCACAAAATCCAATTTCAAATCACATTACACAACACTCTCACAAAAAGGATTTTTGCATTTTCCACATGTTCCATGTTTCACCATTTAAAAAACAAACCATTTTCAAAATACCAATTTATTCACATCACAATTTCACATATTAATATCACATAATAAATCATTATACCCCAATGAAATATGCAACCTAATGGGAATTCATTTCTACCAAGCATGCCATGCTCATATCATTGGCTACACCCATGAAAATGAGATATCCAATGCCTATAAGTGTCTCCAAAAAACTTATGTACCCAACAACCTCATAACATGAATTTCAGAAAAAAAGGGTTAGCTACGTTCTTTTATGCTATACATTCCAAGTTCAGAAACTCCTATGCCTTGCTACCATCCCAACTCAAAGAACTTAACACAACAAATGTCACCACCAAATCCGAGAATCAACTCCAAAGGACCGAAAAAATTGATACCACTTGAAACACCCCACCCCTACCTCATTGAATTGAGGAGGCGGTGAGGGATACTGGGCCTTAAATGACATTCCGAAGATGCTAAAGGCTGGAAATTAAGGCTGAGGGATTCAAGATCAAGTTGGGGAACAATTTTCCCTTAAAACCAAACCAACCAAACCATCCACTAACAGCCACTATATGAAGCATGTCAAGAAAACACCCAAACATGTATTCCCAAAAACAAACAAGATGTTCCACAATACAACCCCAAACAAATAAAACTAGACATGTCCACCAACATCGGAGTACAAGAGGAAACTAAAAAACCAAAGCACCACGAGCCATGACACCTTCATAGCTCCACACCCAGCTCCAAGCTCCAAGCTCCACCATGACATCACAACACACCACTAAAGAAGGTTGATGCCTTACCTTTTCCCACGTCACGGTACACGAAATCTAAAAAGACACCAACGTGGAAAAGAAGGGGTGAGTACTAAAATTCAGTAGGATTTCCCTAAATGACTTCCCTACACACGCCACTAAGATAAAATCATTAGCACATTTATATAAAACAATTTATATAAATTAAATCACAAGCGCATCCATTTAAATAAGCCAAACATGCCCTTACCATGCCATCACATCCAACCCAAGAAACTAAGGGAAAGTCAAAGAAAACATGATATAAACCATCTCATCATTTACACGTTTGCACAACAACTTCCATCTTGCAAAGCAATGCACAACAACACAAAAAAACAACCAAAAACCCAAACAGTGGAGCTTCCATCCAACCCGTTCACCCATTCACACTTTAGTAGTACTTCCCATCCACTTACCATTGATGGTGGCCCTTCCTTCCACTATCCACTCCCTTTTTAAAGTGTTAGTTCCTGCCAGTTCCACACAACATTCCAAACAAGACTATCCAAGCATATAACCCACCAAGGTCACAACCACTTGCCTAAATGTCCTGAAGGCCTTAATTTTTTATTGATTTTTGATAACCCCCCTTTAAAGGGATGAGGGGGAACCCTTACAAGGCTCTTAGGCTCATAGATTACATGGCATGTGGCTTAAGAGATTACATGAACCGAAGGTCTTAGAGAATTAAACCAGACTATCTACATGGAACTGCCCCTCCCCAACATCTGCATCCTTATAGTAGCTATCCACTTTTCATGACCATCTGGCTAGGCTTCCCGTGCAAGAACAAGCTGGGACCGATGGCATAGCCATACCCTCCCATTCTAACAATCCATTTAGCTCTACTCTAGTGACAATTCCATTGCATATCAATCCATATCAATAAAT
The DNA here is from genome assembly GCA_963277665.1 of Viscum album. NCBI lineage: Eukaryota > Viridiplantae > Streptophyta > Magnoliopsida > Santalales > Viscaceae > Viscum > Viscum album. The sequence goes on along the minus strand of OY728141.1, from coordinate 469,355,994 downwards.
TATCCATTTATTGAAAACCATTTTCCATGCCAAAAAACATTTCAATAAAACAACCCTTTTTATTGAAAACCATTTACATCAATCATTTTCAAAAATCAACCATAGCATCCCATTTTAAAATCTCCATTTTAAAATCCATAACAATAGAATTTCACCACAAAAATCCTCCTTTTCCCAAAAATCCCCAAAACATCACCCAAGGGATTTCTAATAAATTTTGCACAAAAAACTCAATTAATTTCAAGCACAACAAATTAATTGTAACCAAAACCATTAGCTCTAACCAATTGGAGTTGAGAGAGAAGCCACCTATCTTTAGGGTTCCTGAGAAATCGACCCACGAACAATCGCACCTGAAATCTGGCGAACGCACCACCGAAACCTCTCTAGATACCCTTCCCTAACATTCACAAGCCTTAAAATCATCATCGAAGGAAACCAAAACCCTAGACGTATGCACAAAAAGTGTAGATCTAGAAAACCAAGAAAGAGGGCAGAGTATATCTAGAGGAAAACACAAAGAAACCATGAGAGAAGACTTACCCGAAAAAAACTACCTTTAAACCACCTTGAAACCTCCTTGAAAAGATTTCACATCGAGTGGGAGAGCACCCCTAACCCCTAAGAACCCAAAATCGTGAGTGAGGGTTGAGTGGGAGGATGATTAGAGTGAAATAGGTTAATCCTGAGGGAGCTTGGAACTTATAACCCTATTTTCATGTGGCCGCACAGTTAGCCTGCACAGTTTGCCATACTGTGCGCTAACCGTGTGCATGCTACTGCCTCAGGAGCAAGGGTCTGCATGGTTTCCTCACATAGTTTTACAAATCGTGTGCAGGCCGTGCGGAGCCTACTGTCTCCCTTACACGGTTTCCTGGGGAATCCGCATAGTTTCCACTAACCGTGCTCAAACTGTGCCCCCCTTTAAAATCCTCCAAAACCATCCAAAACCATTCAAAACTCACCCAACCTCTTCCTAACTCATCCCAAGCAATATAAAAACATATAAATGCATAAAAAATGGCCACATACCTCAAACCAGGGGTGCTACATCAGTGAACAATTGCTATGGAAAATATGTTTAGGTGACAAATCCTTCAACTATAAAAGTGGTTTTTCTATAAACAATATTAATATTATTATCCTTCATCAATTTTAAATTTATATTTAAAGGAATGATGAAGATATGATTTTATTAATTGGTAGTGTTTTAGGGATAACACCATTTTTTATAATGATTTTTAACTATTTTTGTTTCATATTGTTTGAGATATTGATATGGGTCATTGTAAAAAATTATGAGGTATAATAAAATGAATTTTTCGGGGATAAAATTTTATCATTGATATAATCCAGCATTGATAGATAAGTTATGGTCAAGATAATAATGTGAATTTGAGAACTTTATTTTATTTTATGGTTTATCTCATATGATAAAAATCCAATTGATATTAACTCCACTGATTTTGTTTTATTTTTTTACCATCAGAAATGTGATCTACACATGGTCCTATCCACAATGTAGATGGGTTGTTCATTACATGAGGTTGGATACATATATTCACACACTTAATAATGTTTTACCTTTTTGAAATATTATTAACCATTAAAACTAGTTCTTAGTTATTTCGTTTGAATCATCATGGATTTTATTTTTTTAGGAAGAGATGTTGACACCTATAGTATAAGGCCCCAACCTTAAACCTTACTTAATCTTGAGTTATTACAAGATTACACATTGAGGATCTTTTCAGGTTTATAGTTTTAGAGAATTAGATCATAAAACTTGCATTACATTCTACATATAAACAAAGTGGTTACATAAAGATAGTATTCTTCATTCCCATCAATGGAAACATATTTAAAATAAAACATGGATTCTTTCTTGACACTTCCTTGACACTATCATCATATCATGTACCTTTCCCTTGACCTGTGAAAAACATTTCAGAAAAACACGGGATGAGCATAAAAATCTCAGTAAGGGATATAAAAATATGGAAAGGAAACATGGGTACATATATACATAAGGATGAGATCATACTTTACCCATAATACATAATCACTTTAACATAACTCATCAAATCATGAATAAATCATAGAAATCATAAGACATAAAGGTAACTTGAGGCATTCATAACATTCTTACGTAGGGAGTAACCCTCTTGGTTACGTTTGGAATACCCATCACAGTATATTCCCTAAAATCTCTTCGGAGAAACCTTAACGTTTCACTCCTTCGCATTACCCAATGCATTGGAGAGCTATATCGGGCTCACCCGCCCTTAGTTTATCACGGAACCACCCGTCTTCATAATAATGCCCAAGAACCATAACATAATCGTATCACATAAAACATGCATAAAGAAAACATAACATTTCCACATTTCAATCACAAGATATCAATACAACCCAAAAAACATTGTGAAAACCATTTTCAATACCAAAATAAAAGAAAAGTAAAACATGGTATTTATTTTTCTTTTAAAAAGGAAGGTATGTCTTGTAGAGGAAGCCGAAGCTCAAATAACGGTCACGACAGCGGAGAAGTCGTTGTCTCCGCATACGTACGACAAAAACATTCCCTTTTGTCGTTTAGTAAACGCTTCGTATAAAAAAGAATCCTTTTGAATAAACATAAAAGTCAAAGGGGTTTATACACCGTATAAAAGATGGTTGTGTATAAAACAAAATATGCCTCAATGAAAGGAGATTGAGACGAAGTCCCATACCTCGTATCCGACTTGACCTGACCTTTCTTTAATCTCCTGAATTATAAACTTGAGTTAATCTCTACTTTCTTAAGAACCTTTTTCAAGTTCATTATTCCTTTTATACCATGTTATGGAAATCATGTAATCATTTAAGTTAATAATGTTCATTTTGTCGGTACTTGGTTCTTAAGTCAAAAATAGACTTCTTACACTTACATGTTGTTAATTTGGTCAAAGGTTAGTTATATCCAGAATGATATTAATTATTTGGATAACATATATATCATATATATTCATCCTATAAATGTATTTATAATATTACATCACATTTAGTGGTAATAAATGAAATGCACCGTTCATGGAGACGGTAAGCCGTACGTACGCATGAACGCTACTTCCATTTCTATTTCGTATTTTCGGGAATGGAATAATAATGATATAAGAGTATATTATAATTCCAGTATAATAACATATATAATATCATTAAATTTATCCTTTACACATCCCACATATGGTATTAACGAATCAAATCACTTTCAGGGGGCGGTAGTCCGCACTTCCTAAAATGAAGATATCGTGTTTACCCATAATGGAAACCATAAAGGTATGCCCAAAATGAAAAAAAAGAAGCTTAAGTAAAACATAAACATATTATATATCATATATAAAAATATTGACATCATAATGGCCACCTTTGAAGGTGTTAAAAGAGTATTGAACAATCATCGTTTCGGGAGGCAGAATTTCGCCATCCACGGAAACCATATGTTCTTTAACCATTTGATGTAGTTGTGTGAGAGTGTAGCTCAAATAAATCTTATAAAAACATCCTAGTATATTGAATATACTGGTGTTGTTACAAAAGAAGTAAATAAAAATAGTTTAGGGGGTTGGAGAAGTAAAATAAAACAAATGAACATGAGAGAATGAATTACCTTTAAAAGTGTAACTCCTTTTGATTTGATCCTAAAGGCTTCCTTTGAAAGGATTCTGCCCAAAGGGAATCCTCTAGGATGAGCATAGGGATGTGGATAGTGTAAATGGGCAGGGTTTGGCCGAGACAAAGGCTTTAGGAGTGTGTGAAATGAGGTAGAGGTGGGGGCCTTTTATAAGAGGAGAGGAGGGGCACTTTTGGAAAGTAAAGATAAGTTACTTTATTTTAAAACGAGTTTCGGATTCAAAAGGTCCCACATTGATATAATTCTAGGATAAGGTGATAAGGCTTCAAAATACACTCATCCAATATTTTTTGGCCACGTGTAGGTTTTAGATTTTTCATTATCTTTCCATTTTATTTAAATCGTTAAATAATGAGGTCATCGCTGCATCATCATGATGTCATAAATAATTTAATTTATTTAAAGTATAAAAATTATAAACAAAATACTATGATGTAAGAAATATTTTTATCTTTCCAATGAATATTTAAAATAAAAAATCTGACTTGTATAACCCCATGAAACAATTGTTTTAGTAAAACATCTCTTGTTTGTGTCATTTTTACTTTAACATTTAATAAAAAGTTATTTATGTCATTTCCCAACCAAAGTGTCTCCATGGGGTCCCCAAGTTGACACATGGCTTGTCTCGGTCGGCAATGACACAACCAATAAGGTTGGGACATGTGTCTAGGTCATTTCATTTTATTAAAGCATTATTTATACCTTAAACTACCCTAATTACCACTAATTGCGATTAAAAACTTAATAAGTTACTATTCACCAAAAAATTATTTTAATCCCATTGAACCACATTTTACTTCTTAATGACAACCATGTATGTCGGATTTTTGAAATTCAAAACACAATGATGGCAAAATTTCATTTAAACAGAAAATCAATTTTTATAAGTACCACTTAGTGGTTTCACTATTCATCAAAAATTAATGTTTTTTAGAAAAATACCAAAAATTCACCCTACGCTATATTTGTTATTCCGAATTAAAAAATGAAGTCTATTTTACAAAATTCAATACACATAAGTCACATTAATTAATTTAATAATTAATTCCCGCTGTCAGAGCAAATAGCGTGTTTTTATGAAATAATAAGTATCAAAAGATTGACAGCAGTTTAAGTATAATTTCGAAGTGAAATTGATTCCAATGACCATCATTGGATAAAATGGTAAAAATATATTCTAATTTCACTTCAAAACCAATTCAAAAGATAATCTAATCATATAAATGAATTAGATTAAAAAGCAGTTTTGATGTAAAATGCAGTATTTTTCACTATTCATTAAAAAATGAACATTGTCAGAAAAATACCAAAAATTCACACAAAGTAAATTTTGATGTCCCAATCATAAAGAATAAGTTTATTTTGACAAACATAGCTTATAAAATTTTCAAAATATAGATTTAAAAATGGTTTTTTCCATCAAAAGGAAGTAAAACAATCTTTTAAAAATATTAGTGTATTCCATGCTTAAGATGGGATTTATTTTCATTTTAAGCCTCTAAAACACTATCTTAATCATTAATAGACATAGATAAAAATATCTATTATTCATTACTTACTTGGGATGTTACATCCTTCCCCCCTTTAGAAAATTGCGTCCCCGCAATTTATTTACTTATTGAATAAATGGGGGTACTTATCCCTCATTGCATTTTCAGATTCCCATGTTGCCTCTTCCATCATATGGTTTTTCCACAAAACCTTTACCTGCTTAATCACCTTATTCCGTAACACTTTCTCCCTGTGGTCAAGAATCTGGACCGGTTGTTCCTCATAAGATAGGTTCTCCTCCAGCTGAACTACCTCTGGACTCAAAACATGAGATGGATCTGGCATATACTTTCTCAACATAGAAACGTGAAAAACATTGTGTACCTGAGATAAACTCGGAGGTAAAGCCACTCGGTATGCAACTGATCCAACTCTCCCAAGAATTTCTTATGGTCCAATGAACCTTGGACTTAGCTTTCCTTTCTTACCAAATCTCATCACACTTTTCCAAGGAGAAACCTTGAGAAAAAAATGATCACCTACCTCAAAAGATAGATCCTTCCTCCAGTTATCCGCATAACTCTTCTGCCTGCTCTGAGCTGTTATCATGTGTTTCTGAATCAGCTAAACTTTTTCTTCCATCTCTTCTGTCTCATGTTTAACTATTTCTGAGTGAATATATACTTTAAAATTTTGTGATCGGTATATATTTCACACTTTACTCCATGCAAATGATGCCTCCGAATTTTTAAAGCAAAAACAACAGCAGCTAATTCCAAATCATGAGTAGGGTAATTTACCTCATGAGTTTTCAACTGTCGTGAAGCATAAGCAATTACCTGATCATTCTGCATTAGGACGCAACCAAGTCCTTTTAATGAAGCATCACTGTATATAACAAACTCACCATTCCTGGAAGGTAGTGCCAAAACTGGAGCATTCACCAATCTTCTTTTCAATTCCTGAAAAAAATCATCACATTCTTTTGTCCAGATAAACTTAACACCCTTCCGAGTTAGCTTAGTTATTGGACTAGATAATCGTGAAAAATTTCTAACAAACCTTCGGTAATAGCCTGCCAAACCAAGGAAGCTACGAATATTAGTTACATTTGTGGGACTTGTCCATTCTTCCACAACTTTTGTTTTTGCAGGATCAACAGTTATTCCATCTTTAGAAACAATGTGACCAAGGAAAGAAATTTGTTGCAACCAAAACTCACACTTGCTGAATTTCCCATACAGTTTCTTTTCTTTTAAGGTTTGAATGATAACACTTAAATATCTTTCATGCTCCTCTTTACTTTTAGAAAACACCAAAATATCATCAATGAAAACCACGACAAACTTATCCAAGAACTCATGGAAAATTCTATTCATTAAGTCCATGAATATAGCAGGTGCATTGGTTAGCCCAAAAGGCATTACTACAAATTTATAATGGCCATATCTCGTACGGAACGCAGTCTTCGGAATATCTTCCTCCTTTACCTTCAGCTGATGGTACCCCGATCTCAGGTCAATCTTTGAAAAAAACTGAGCTCCCTGGAGCTGATCAAACAAATCATCGATATGAGGAAAAGGATATTTGTTCTTAACAGTGATGTTATTCAAGGCTCTATAATCAATGAAAAGTCTCATAGAACCATCTTTCTTTTTAACAAATAAAACAGGAGCACCCCATGGTGATGTGCTAGGTCTAATGAAACCTTTCCCTAATTAATCTTACAATTTCTCCTTCAACTCTAAAAGTTCAATTTGTTCCATTCGATAAGGGGGTTTTGAAATTGGCTTAGCATCAGGAAATAAGTCAACAGTAAACTCAACTTCCCGATCTGGTATTATTCCAGGCAACTCATCAGGAAAAACATCAGGATACTCATTTACCACTAGCACATCATTAATCTGAACAGTTCCTTTATTTTCAACGACGTGTGCAAGGTAACATTCATTTCCATCTTTTACAAGTTTCTCAGCCTCTTGATATGTTATCAAAAGTAAGGGTTCATTCTTGTAAACAAACTGAAATTCTTTCTGAAAAGAAACTTCTTTAGCTCTACAATCAATCTTAGCATGGTAAATAGAGAGCCAATCCATACCCAGGATAACATCAAACTCTACTAGAGGTAGAACAATAAGGTTTTCAAGTAGGTTCTTTCCACATATAAGGATAGGAATATTCTTATAAATACTTTTTGCCTCAACATTTCTCCCAGGTGTTTTTACCAAAATTTCAGGAGTCATTTCTTGAGATGGTATTCCCATTTTACTAGAAAAGGTTTCAGAGATGAAAGAATGTGTAGACCCAAAATCAAACAACACACTGGCATAATCTGAAAAAACAAACAAAGTACCTGATACAACTTCATTTGATGGCTCGACATCTGCTGAAGTAGTTGCAAAGGATTTCACCACCCCTTTCTACTTGTAGTCTAACTGCTTCCCATCACTCAAGCTCTTTGTCAGACACTCGTTTTCATAGTGACCCATCTCATTGCACTTATAACATTTCACTAACTGTAAATCAAATTTTTTCTTACCTTCACCTTGATCCTTTTTAGTGAAATCACGAGCCTTATGTCCCATCTTACCACATCGGTAGAACTTTCCAGAATTCAAAAGACATTCCCCAGTATGCCTTTTGCCACATTTATCACAAACTGGAAACTTAGTTCTCTTACCATCACACTTTTTTGATGAATTATTACCTTTCTTCTGCCACCTCGGTCTCTTCTTCTGCTGGTTGTTATAGAACACTTGGACGTCGGAAAACTCCATTTCCACCTTCTCAGCACATCGAACAAGCTTTTAATTACATTTAAACTCATGAAAAGCTAATGCCCTTCGATATTTTGGCTTTAATCCTGAGTAAAAACGATTGATTTTACTATCAAGGTCTCAGATAAAATTTGGAGCATACCTTGCCAAACGAGTGAACCTTTCTTCATAGGCAGCCACTGAGTCTTCCTCTTGCCTCAACTCCAAGAATTGTTTTTCCATCCTATGTTGAACATCCTTAGGAAAATACTTCTCAAGAAACATACCTTTGAATTCATCCCAGTCAAGAGCATCAATCTCATCGGCGTCCCAGATATTTTTAACCATAGTCCACCACTGATCTGCCTCACCCTCCAAACGGTAAATAGCAATACTAACCTTTTGATTGTCTGAACACCCCATGACATCAAAAATATTCTCCAGTGCTTTAATCCACCCTTCAGCTAGCACAGGGTCAGATGATCCTCTGAATGATGGGGGATGTTGCCTCATGAAATGTTCCACCACTGACTTGTTCCTCTGTGGTTGGTCTGGCTGATCTCGTGCATGGATACCACCGCCATTTATCTCTTGATTCAACTGCTCCATTACTGCAACAAACTGTTCAGTTCCAATTCCGACCATCTCAGGATGTTGATTCGGAAGGTTATTTCCTTCTGTATGCCTTCCTCGCACTGCTTCCCTGTTTCCTCTACGGAAAACCATTCTGAACAAACATGTCTTAGATGAAGCAACATGGTAATCTTCAAATGCTATATCACTTCAATTTGACCAAATTTTTTTTGGATAATCATTTAATAGAATTCTAACTCCTAAAGTTATCTAAACCGACCTTTGATACCAACTATAAGGCCCCAGCCTTAAACCCTACTTAATCATGAGTTATTACAAGATTACACATTGAGGATCTTTTCAGGTTTAGAGTTTTAGAGAATTAGATCATAAAACTTTCATTACATTCCACATATAAACAAAGTGGTTACATAAAGATAGTATTTTTCATTCCCATCAATGGAAACATGTTTAAAATAAAACATGGATTCTTTCTTGACACTTCCTTGACACTATCATCATATCATGTACCTTTCCCTTGACCAGTGAAAAACATTTCAAAAAAACATGGGATGAGCATAAAAAGCTCAGTAAGGGATATAAAAATATGGAAAGGAAACATGGGTACATATATACATAAGGATGAGATCATACTTTACCCATAAAACATAAGCACTTTAACATACCTCATCAAATCATGAATAAATCATAGAAATCATAAGACATAAAGGTAACTTGAGGCATTCATAACATTCTTACGTAGGGAGTAACCCTCTTGGTTACATTTGGAATACCCATCACAGTATATTCCCTAAAATCTCTTCGGAGAAACCTTAAGGTTTCACTCCTTAGTGTTACCCAATGAATTGGAGAGCTATATCGGGCTCACCCGCCCTTAGTTTATCACGGAACGACCCGTCTTCATAATAATGCCCAAGAACCATAACATAATCGTATCACATAAAACATGCATAAAGGAAACATAATATTTCCACATTTCAATCACAAGATATCAATACAAGACAAATAACATTGTGAAAACCATTTTTAATACCAAAATAAAAGAAAAGTAAAACGTGGTATTTATTTTTATTTTAAAAAGGAAGGTATGTCTTGTAGAGGAAGCCGAAGCTCAAATAACGGTCACGACGGCGGAGAAGTCGTTGTTGCCGCATACGTACGACAAAAACACTCCCTTTTGACGTTTAGTAAACGCTTCGTATAAAAAATATTCCTTTTTAATAAACATAAAAGTCAAAGGGGTTTATACACCGTATAAAAGAAGGTTGTGTATAAAACAAAATATGCCTCAATGAAAGGAGATTGAGACGAAGTCCCATACCTCGTATCCGACTTGACCAGACTGTTATTTAATCTCCTGAATAATAAAATTGAGTTAATCTCTACTTTCTTAAGAACATTTTTCAAGTTCATTATTCCTTTTATACCATGTTATGGACATCATGTAATCATTTAAGTTAATAATGTTCATTTTGTCGGTATTTGGTTCTTAAGTCAAAAATAGACTTCTTACACTTACATGTTGTTAATTTGGTCAAAGGTTCGTTATATCCAGAATGATATTAAGGATTTGGATAACATATATATCATATATATTCGTCATATACATTTATTTATAATATTACATCACATTTAGTGGTAAGAAATGAAATGCACCGTTCATGGAGACGGTAAGCCGTACATACGCATGAACGCTACTTCCATTTCTATTTCGTATTTTCTGGAATGGAATCATAATTATATAAGAGTATATTATAATTACAGTATAATAACATATATAATATCATTAACATTATCCTTTACACATCCCACATATGGTATTAATGAATCAAATCACTTTCAGGGGGCGGTAGTCCGCACTTCCTAAAATAAAGATATCGTGTTTACCCATAATGTAAACCATAAAGGTATGCCCAAAATGAAAAAAAACAGAAGCTTAAGAAAAACATAAACATATTATATATCATATATAAAAATAGTGACATCATAATGGCCACCTTTGAAGGTGTTAAATGATTATTGAACAATCATCGTTTCGGGAGGCAGAATTTCTCCATCCACGGAAATCGTATGTTCTTTAACCATTTGATGTAGTTGTGTGAGAGTGTAGCTCAAATAAATCGTATAAAAACATCCTAGTATATTTAATATACTGGTTTTGTTACAAAAGAAGTAAATAAAAAGATTTTAGGGGGTTGGAGAAGGAAAATAAAACAAATGAACATGAGAAAATGAATTACCTTTAAAAGTGTAACTCCTTTTGATTTGAGCGTAAAGGCTTCCTTTGAAAGGATTATTCCCAAAGGGAATCCTCTAATATGAGGAGATGGATGTGGAGAGAGTAAATGGGCAGGGGTTGGCCGAGCCAAAGGCTTGAGGAGTATGTGAAATGAGGTAGAGGTGGGGGCCTTTTATAAGAGGAGAGGAGGGGCACTTTTAGAAAGTAAAGATAAGTTACTTTATTTTAAAAAGAGTTTCGGATTCAAAAGGTACCAAATTTCTATAATTCGAGGATAAGGTGATAAGGCTTCTAAATACACTCATCCAATTGGTTTTGGCCATCTGTAGGTTTTATATTTTTCATTATCATTCGATTTTATTTAAATCGTTAAATAATGAGGTCATCGCTGCATCATCATGGTGTCATAAATATTTTAATTTATTTAAAGTCTAAAAATTATAAAACAAATACTATGATGTAGGAAATCTTTTTATATTTCCAATTAATATTTATAATAAAAAATCTGATTTGTATAACCCCATGAAAAAATTGTTTTAGTAAAACATCTCTTGTTTGTGCCCTTTTTACTTTAACATTTAATAAAAAGTTATTTACGTAATTTCCAAACCAAAGTGTCTCCATGGGGACCCCAAGTTGACCCATGGCTTTTCTTGGTCGGCCATGACACAACCAATAAGGTTAGGACATGTTTCTAGGTCATTTCATTTTATTAATGCATTATTTATACCTTAAACTACCCTAATTACCACTAATCACGATTAAAAACTTAATAAGTTACTATTCACCAAAAAAAAAATTTAATCCCATTGAACCACATTTTACTTCTTAATGACAACCATGAATGTCAGATTTTTGAAATTCAAAACACAATGATGTCAAAATTTCATTTAAACGGAAAATCAATTTTTTTAAGTACCACTTAGTGGTTTCACTATTCATCAAAAATTGAAGTTTTTTAGAAAATTACCAAAAATTCACCCTAAGCTATATTTGATATTCAGAATTAAAAAATGAATTCTATTTTACAAAATTCAATACATATAAGTCACATTAATTAATTTAATAATTAATTCCCGCTGTCAGAGCAAATAGCGTGTTTTTATGAAACAATAAGTATCAAAAGATTGACACCAGTTTAAGTATAATTTCAAAGTGAAATTGATTCCAATGACCATCATTGGATAAAATGGTAAAAATATATTCTAATTTCACTTCAAAACCAATTGAAAAGATAATCTAATCATATAAATAAATTAGATTAAAAAGCAGTTTTGATGTAAAATGCAGTATTATTCAGTATTCATTAAAAAATGAACATTGTCAGAAAAATACCAAAAATTCACACAAAGTAAATTTTGATGTCCCAATCATAAAGAATAAGTTTACTTTGACAAAAATAGCTTATAAAATTGTCAAAAGACAGATTTCAAAATGGTTTTCCATCAAAAGGCAGTAAAACAATCTTTTAAAAATATTAGTGTATTCCATGCTTAAGATGGGATCTATTTTCATTTTAATCCTCTAAAACACTATCTTAATCATTAATAGAAATAGATAAAAATATCTATTATTCATTACTTAATTGGGATGTTACATCTAGTCATTCAATGGCCATATAGTAGTTGGAATGGATACTACTCTAGTCCCTCCCACATGGGAGGGTGGAGTGACCCAAGATTAACATACCTTGATATTATATAATGTTTATGAATATTAATTTCATTTAGAAAAACAAACACATGAGGAATGTAATAGAATACTGTCTTTGGAAACATAATAAACATGTCAATGTGTAAAATACATCATATCCCACTATTTTCTTAATAAATATCACCCATATTATAAATTTCATGAATATTAAATTTATTCATAACCATGGGAAACGAATCTTAACAATGGGAGAGCTTATATTCTCATTAAGTGAAAACAAGGGAGATACATACACATAATATGTACCCAATGGTATGAGAACATGGTCATAACAATTTAAAACCATACCCTATATATTAATGACTAAAATATTTATAAATAAGATAAATATTAAATGATAATAATACATTAATAATAAGAAAAGAAGATAAATTGTTCCCTAAGAGCATAACATTGAAAAAAGACATTGGATTTTTTTCATTCACATAAGCATATAAAATCTTATGTGAAGGCTACCCAAAATGACATTAATAACCTTTTATTATTGGCATGACAATATATGTGCATACATCAAGCATGGGATGACCTACCTTATACCCTATATAGTGCTTGGGTTAACCACCCATCTAACCTCTCTGACCATAAAACATTTATCATTACCAAATTTATTATAGAGAGATATAGGTACCACATGTCAAATAATTAAAATCATTCACATGTGTGAAACAAGATCATAATAAATTAATCATATCATAACTGGTGAAATGTCTTGTGCTTCAAAAATATTACATCATTTCAAAATCAGTGGAAAAGATATCATTTTCATAAACACTTCATAATCACATCATAGAATAATATATGGATGAAGTATTACTTTTTATAATTATTTATCCATGGTACACCCCATGTAATTGAAATGGTTTTAATAAACATCTTACACCACAAATATAAACTAATCAAAGAAATAATAACAATGGTATCTATGGTTCATAACACCTGTAATGAATATGTATCCTAAAATTATGTCATCTACGATGGAAAATGATTTTCAAAAACCACAGAGAATATTAATTTGAAGAAAAAATTACTTTTCATTGCAAATTACATAAAACAAAACAATATATAATTTATTAAGAGTAATTTCCTTTGAAAATAACAATGTAAACCTAAAATGGATGCATTAAAAATAATAAAAATCATTTTTTATTGACAATTTATTTTTAAATTTGTAAGGAAAAAAATCATATAAATTTTAAAAAATTAATTTCTTTAAAAATATTTATGAAACAGGTAACAAAATAATCAAAGAAAATAATTTTCATGATTGTATGAAAATTAATTATTTCATATGTGGTAAAACCATTATTCCTTGAACATTTTCTATAATTTCCAAAAAGGGAATTTTTTGGAAAATTAAATTTATATATATTTAAAAGAAATTTCTAAAAAAGACAAAAAGGGATAAAAATTTATTTTAAAAATCATATGAGGGTGTGTAAACATTTTTTTAAGATATGCTTTTGAAAGAAAACAAATTTATAAACAAAGAGTAAAATAATGTCAAATAATATTTAAAAAATTTCTCAAAAAATTTTATAACTAATGTGTGGGAAAATGGAAATATTACATGAAAATATAATTAATAACTACAAGAGAATATGTTTTATTGAATTCTTAATAAATGGATCATATGATTTTATCATCAGAAACATAATTCTAAACAATCCTGATAAATGGTGATATTGTAACATAAAATATTTACCACATTGTATCTTTGAATTTATTTTCACATGAAGAATAACATAAAATAAAATTTATAATTTCTTGAGGATAAATAAATGTATGATATTAAATGTCAATTGGGTTGAATATAAACCTCTTAAAATAATATTGGTTCATAAAATAATGTATATCTCAAAGAAGGAATAATTATATAAAAATCATATAAATCATATGTAATATATTGAATCATAATACCTAACAAAAAATTAAATAATTTGAAACTATATATATAATTAAAAATAATATAATTAATGAAAAAATGTGTGAAAGGGTAAGTATATGTTCCGCACAAAATAAATGACAACTGATTTATCAAATGTCTCCTAAAAATAATATATACTAGAAATATAATTCCATATAAATAATCATGTCTAATAATTATAGGTATATTATACATATATTAATAAATAATAATTATATATATAATGACATATATTATTTTCATATTACCATTTAATGCGAGTTTAACAAAAATTCTATGTTTAAGTTGAGTTTGGGCAAATACTTAATTATTTTGAAATATGTATTCATTTATTGTTTCTTGTCCTATGAAATTGATAAGGATTTAAAACTCTAAATAATATTATACATGATATAAATATCATATATATTCACTATATATTTATTTATAGTAATACAAAAAAATTAGTCGTCAAAATGAAATATATTATTTATGGAGTTAGTAGGTCGTATGTATTCATGAAAGTTGTTTCAATTTTTATATTGGATTGAAATAAAGAAAGTTAAATGATATATTATAATTAAAATAATTCATATTTAATATATATATATATATATATATCATATTTTTATTAAAAACATAATTATTACCATTAATTTAATTAATGAATAGATCAAGTTGCTTCATGACGTGATAGTCCACTGTACACATGAAATATGTTATCGTATTCCCCAAAAAATAAACAGTGTGGAATTTTTTATTATTTAATATATTTATACATATAATAATATTATTTATATAATATATTAATAATTAATCCATCATTACATCAATTTTTATAAGTGGTAATGAAAAAATAAATGAGATTAGTTTGTGAGGTGGTAGTTCACCAAACACAGAAACAATGATTTAAAAAACCATTTGATGGAAGTTCTGGTGGATTTAGGTCATTACCATAACATTAAAATCTATAATTATATCATATATACATATGTTATTATATAATCATGGTATAAAATTATATTAAATATTTGTATAAATAAATAAAATAAAAAAAATCTTTGTTGAATGATATATATTCTTTGCGTATCCCCCTAAGGTGTGCACCAAAATCTTACCATGATTAGATTTTTGTTAAGTCTAAGACTTACACATTGAGTGAAGGTATATTTGGAATTGATTTAGGTCATACTATATTATAAGAAATTGTTTTAATGTGTTAATTAGAGAGGGGAAGGGGAGGACATATGTAATTGAAGTAATTGGAAGGCTTGTAATTTATTAAAAAAAGATTTTCCACTAAATTTTCTATAGGTCAAATGACCCAATAATGGACTATTCAAGTATTTGAAAATAATAAGCTCTAAATATGGAAAGAAATTGGGTGTCTGATATGTTTTTGAATATTGTTAATCCTTTTTTATTAGTTTTATCACTAGTAAACTCATTTTGACCTTAATGGTAGAATTTTGTGTTTACACTTTTCATTATTCATTTCATTCATAAGTTATATTTTCCTAAATATAAAATATAAATTATGTTTATTAGAAACATGAAATCTATTTTTACAAATTTATTAAAAAATGGTAATATTTAATTTAATATTAGTCCCATAGAGGTGATGAGAAATAGAGTTTTTAAAGAGAAAGTGTTAAAATATTTCCAATGTTTTTATATCAAAATTCAATTTAAAATTGATTATTATAACCTAAACTAGATGAATCGATTCATTATTTAACTACTAAAAATATAAAATCGATTTAATATATAATATAATTTAAAATTGATTTAATATTATTTAACTACTACAATTTTAAAATCGATTTAATATTTAAAATCAATTTAAATTCATCAATTTTAACTATTCATTATGAAATAAAAATTTTAAAAAATATCCAATAGATTACCCCAAATATATTTCTAAATTTAGGATTTTAAAAATTCACATTATTTTATGGTATTAATTTTATAAAAGTGCAAAGAAATATTTTATTAAATTTTCACAAAAATAAATAAAAAAACATTTTTGAGAATATTTTATTTTAAAAACATATAACACTTTTACCGAAAATTATATAAATTTTATATCAATGTAAATATTATAATTATAGTTTAGAATGTATTTTTTATAATTCATCTCTCTATTTTAAATGTATAGGTTATAAAATCCAAATTTGATTGATAATATTTATAGAATATCATGGTTTTGTTAAATGATAATGTCTTGCATAATGCAACCTAGCCCTGATTAGTGTGTAGCGCAGGATTAAGATGTTGTTTTATATAAATTATAATATAGAAATAAATTTATTTTATTATTGAAAAATTAATAAAACATATTCTCTCATATTTTACCCTCCTTAAAATGAATTTGGCACTAAAAATTATAAACATAGATCACAACATTTTTTGAGTTTTCAAATAAATTACTTTTTCGAAAAATGATAATAGTTCAAGAATCCATATCGGAAAACACAAAACAAAAAAACATAAACGGGCCTATCTAGAAGCTCAATCCTAGACTAGACCCGCTCCAAAAGAAAAATTGGCCAGATAAGAAATCCTATACTAGTTTCAACGTTCTCCAAAAAAGACGGAACACATTAGGAACCACCCATCTGACGGAGCCCTGCACTATAGCCGAGAAAACACACCCAATATATATAGACACACAAAAACTATCTCCAATGACAAACCCCATCACATTTAGCAAATAGAATCCTAAAAATAACACAACCATGTACCCCCTCCCTCATTCTATCACTTCCCTACAAAGTTTCCCCATTATCCATCCCATCACCAAATTTTGATGAAGTGACCCCATGACCGGAGCTGGTGAACCGAATTCGATGAACATGGGCCACTTGGAGATGACAACTAGGTAACACAACCATCACCTATAATAGAATGGAGAACTATTCCAATCCACCCCTGCTAAATATCACTTCAATATAAAAATTCGGATTTTTTTTCTTATCATATCCCCAAGTTCCCATATATCTTCCGCAAACTATTGATTTTTCCAAAAATCATTGAATATGTGTGTGGTATTGTTTCGTATAAAATTCTCTATATAATCCAGAACCTCTATAATTTCTTTATTATATGAAACATATTTCTCTAGTGGTATAAACAATGAGTTTAGTATATGTGAAGGGTTAGATATGTACATCCTTAGAATGCATATATGGAAGACATTATGGACTATCTCGTGTCACAATTCCTATATTTCTTGAACTACAATCTAGCACAATAGAGAAATAAATTTATTTCTATATAGTTATTCATAAAGATACATTTTAATTATTGAGTGAAATCTATTTCTGTAAGAAAACTAAAATTGAGGAAGGTGGCATAACCAAACACCATTGATATCCAAATAAAAAGAATTCAATATATTCTCTAGGGTTTGAATTTTTATCCTTGACAAACCATCTATTGTAGGATCATATTTAGTACTAAAAATGAGTTTTAGATGATGATATCACTGAAAACATTGACAGAGCACTAATGTAAATTTTGGATCCTGATAAGACACAACAGAATTTGTTTCTATACAATCCCTTACTAAATCATTAATATATATCCATGTTGTTGATCCCTAGAAAATTATTCTCTGATATCAATGAGGTGTGTTGAAATTTTAAGGTTATTGAATATAACCCATAATTATATTCTCATAAAATATATGTTAAATACTAATGGTCACAAAATATCGTTATCCATACGTAATAAAACTGTAATGTAATTCATTCTAAAATAAATTTTCAACTAAATATAAAATATTAGGGTTTTATTTCCATAAATTTATCATGAAATATATTTAATATTAATTATCTCTTATCACAATGACCCTCAAAACAAAGTGTAAGTGAATTTGAACTTATGATCTATACTAAAATCATAAAATCAAATTGGAATCCATTAATATTATGTTAATACTACATAGATATATATAAACTTTTAAAATTTAATTCATACTCTATTCATTATATAAGGTCTTATCTTATAAAATAACATTTTCAAGGGAGTCTTTAATTCATCTTTATAATGCTAGAATTTTATATATGATTCTAAAATTCTAGAATCTATATAGGGGATATTATCAAATGAAATTTCACTTAATAATGTACAATAATAATTTCTTTAGGATTATTCATAAAAATGTTATCCGGGATTTCCAGACTATGTCAGAGAGGATATGTGTGCCACAATTATCATTATTCAGTTTAACCAAAATCATAGAACAATCATTCAATTTTTAATTTATCTTTAGATGTTATTGGAGCTGATCAAAATTATTAACCATCATATTTTGGAACCAGTTTACATTATTTCTAAACTCCATGTATTTGAAACACTAATGTGTGGGAGGGGTACTATTAGGAGGTTTCTATTTATTCTACAAATTTTCTATCTTATACACATCATAGTGACATTAAGTCATATGATAGCCAACCATTCCACACTTAAAACATTTATTTTTCCCATAAGACAATTTCCTCTATGATTCTTCCCATTTTTTGAAAATAAATGAATGGTCATCTTTTTATCTATATGGTTCTTAGATTTTAATATGCATTCCAATTATCTCTTCTAATCAAAACCATCATATTGATATATAAATCTGACATCCATTTCTATGTTGATAGAACATCAATAAATAAATTCATTTCTACTGATGTCCCTTAAGGATACACCCCATCAGATACATTCATTTAAGAAACTGAAAAATATATCAACCATACAATTTTGATGAATGATAATACAAGAAGTGTTCCTCATAATCATTACCAAATATCCTTTTTACGTAACAACATATTCGTAATAATTGTGCATTAGGTTAGGTAATACCACCTCAATATTCATATAAATAATTTGAGTAGTGTAATTTTTTGGAACATATATTCTTGAACTCGCCCAAATACATGGATTAAATTTAGTCACGTTTCCTTGTATTGTTGATAATATTACACCATAGATATAATTCACATTTTAAACATTTGAAGACAAAAATGAATTGAACTTGTTTATCAAAATTTGGATAATGTAAAATATATTTTTCATGGTTCTCAACAAGTAGTGTATTGTAAGACCCACTAAAAGAAGGTGGTAATTGCCTAAATAAGGACTCAAAAAAATATTTGTAACTTCATTATTCAATTGGAATAATAGATTGAAAAATAAATTGACTATTTTGTATGATCAAATAAATGGGATTTTTAATTACAACTCTAATAATGATAGGATTCTTAGGGGGAAAATCAATGCATTATGGGTTGCAATCAACATTAACATGGTTCAATCAGGATCAGTCAATTGATTAAAACCAAAAAATATAGTTATGGAAACAATAATCTTCATGGAGAACCACATAATCTAGAAAAATCAATTATAATATGTTGAAATCAAGATCCATTAATTAATCTATGTAAGATTTGGTTTATCATTGGTTATTAATTATCATCATCTATATAAATTCATCATGGTGGTTAATAAATATTTTTTAAATTGAAAATGCTTATACAATAGGAGAGTCAAACTAGTTGTGATGCAAAGCCAATTGTCATGCACCTAGTGACAATTACTTCTAGCTCAAAAAAAAACCTTTCCGAGTTATTACCCCGATGTACTATACTATCATGTCCTCTTCCACATACATTATCCAACCACATATGTTATTTTAATTAATCCAATTTCTATATCCTTTACCTAAATTATTTTACATTTTCTTATACATTGACTCATCCATTGAATTATCCTTATAAATTTTCTTTGGGAAATCTCCATGAATTTATCATGCTAGTTTCTATAGGATAGCTAAAACTACAATATGATACAAACTACTGGGACCAAAACATTTCATATATAGATATTACTTAATATTCTACAAATATTCATTAAATTATTGAAAGACCCACCTAAGGACCAAGATTGTTTATAGTATTGTGATGTATGGAAATATAAAAATCTAATCCTTTTGTAAAATTCATCACCACCCAATAAATTCTTCATAACAAAAAATAATCTTTGTCATATAATACACAATAAATTTATTCCAAATCTTGGGTTGAGAAAACATAAGAAATTATCAGATTAGATTCTCATTACAAGTAAACTAAAAACATATCTAATAATATCATGAACAAAAGGTAGTGAAAGAATTAGATTTTTTTGAAAACCATTCAATACCTATCAATGATCAAAATACTAAGTTAGAACAAAAAAATTGGTTGTTCACAAGACATGAATCGTAAGAGAAACAATGAACATGATCCGTGAGATAATTAAACTGGTATAAGACATATATTTTTAGAAAAAACATAAGAATATAAAATATTTAGTAATATCCCACCAAGATTTCATAACTTTGTATTCATGGTAAATCCACCCAAGTACATTCATTGAGCTTGTGGTGACCTGCCATTTACTCTCTTTCGACCATGGGATAACCACCCATGTACCCTCCTATTAAGGATTTTTCTAACCACTCGTGTACCTACTTATCACATAAATCATTTTCATTACCCAATTCATTGTAGGGATATATATATCTCACTCTTCAAAAAATTAAATTCAGACACATGGGTTCCAAAATATCAAACATCATTAATCATATCAGAAACCATTAGTTGAAATGGGTTTCATAGACATATCATAAAATCAAATCATGTGAAAATGAGATAGGTTTTATAATAATTTAATCATTTCATACAATAATAATGCATAGAAAAATAAGTGTGTTTCATTATAATTTTATCATGGTAAAACCAATTTAAGATAAATATATATCATAAAAATATTTTCTTCACAAACATAAACCATTTTGAGAATGAACAAGAATGTTATCCCTAGATAATAACCTGAGTAAATAATATGTATCATCAAAGGATGTCATCTTGGATTGAAAATGATATGAATCATCACTAAGAACATTTAATTAATGAAGAGTAACATTTCATTGAAAATAATTTTTTAAAGAATACAGTATCAAATAGTTTGAAAATCTATTTCATATAAATATCCACGAAAACTAATAAAAGAATATTTATAACAATTTAAAACATTTCTTGAGAAAAATAAATAACTTAGTCTGAATAAAAATTATTAAAAAAATTTAAAAATTTAAAATTTATATTATTTTAAAAAATATTTGAAAAATATGATATAAGATTTAATTCAAAAAAGATTGTCAGAAAATTAAGTTCAGATCATGTCATACATGTAAAAATTAGTCTACCTTTCACATTTTTGGTAAGAAACAAAGATTCATTGATCAGAAAATGCCATCAAGATTCCATTCATTAATTTTTTTAAAAAAATTAAATCATGGGTAAAATTTTAATTTAAAATTCGTTTATTTTTAATAATATATTATGTATTTTTTTTATGAAAAAATATTTTTGGAAGAAAAATTTTTTCTGACTGAAGAGTGAGATAAAATCAAATTTTTATGAAATCATTTTATAATTTCTTTAAAGTACAACAGATAAAAATAATGGTACTATTAATAATAAATATAATAAATAACCAGAGTATAATAAAATTTATTAGTTTCTTTAGAACTGGATAATGATAATTTATCATCATAATCATAGTTATAAACAATCTTGATAAACAACGAGATTGCGACATAAAATAACTATAACTTCGGTAACATGGAATCAAAAACCCCAGGAAGGAATGAAATAATATTTCATGAGGATAATTAAAATCATGAAGCTACATTTAAATGGGTATTTATATACACCTCATTAAATAATATAGGTGTATAACATAATATACATCTCAAAAAGGAAGATTGAGACAAAAATTACTTACAACTTCATTAATAAATTGACTCTTAATCCCATATAATCAATAAATCTAAAATAAAAATAAAATTTAATAAAAATAATGGGATTATTGATATAAAATTTCACATGGTTTGTATATTGACCACATAAATGGAAAGAGTGGTGAATTTTCATAAAACTCCTAGAAATACAGATGGGGATTTAAATCTCTTACATTAATTCATGAAATCATTCATATCTGATAAACCATATTTTATAAAAAATATTAGTTTATTTTTACATAAATTAAATAAAAAAACTTATATATTTTTTTACGTGAAATTTTAATACACATTTATTAGGAGTTCGATATTATGGTTATGTTTTGGGTAATAACCATATTGTTTTCCATATATGTTTTAATTTTTTATTTTGTTTTCTTATTATATTGATCATGATTTAAAATTAGACATAATATTTAACAATATATAACTATAATATAAATTCCTTATATTTTCAGTTAGTTTTATCTATAAACTTTTTTGATAGAAAATAAGACAAACTATTTTCTGTAGACAGTAGGTCCGGTGTATGCATGAAAATTATTTCCATTTTCATTTCAAATAGACTAAAATAAATTTAAATAATGTATTATTATTATAGAATAATTGTTTTCCTTATTAAAAAACTATTTTCATTAAAATTACCTTTATGAAATTCCTTGTAATGTGTGAATGAATCACTTCGCTTTTCTGGGTTATAGTTCATCGTACAAACGAGCGACATTATCATTTTCCCAACAGATAAAGAGTGTGAATGTATTTTTGATAAAATAATTCAATAATTTATTTAAATATTATAAATATAATGTATAAATAAAAAATTCATATTTTTTTATCCATCTGATGTGTTGAGGGAAAAATAATGACATCGATTTGTAAGGAGGTTGTTTGAAATACACATGAATGATGATTTTATAACCCTGTTAATGGATGTGTGGATGGTTATATGTTATGAATTTAAAAATAATAACAAAAAAAATATGTTTAATATTATAGGGTTTTTATATCATCATGTCATAATAAGAATTTAAGGACCTGGAGGAAAAAATAAATAAAAAATGAGGACTGGGGAATGTTATACCTTTTTCATATATCCACCAAACAATTGCACCAAAATCCTTCCTTCATTGAAATTATTTAAAAAATAATCCTTCTATAATGAGAGGAGGTATTTCGAGAAGTTATTTGGGAAGGACATAGATGAACCAAAATTTTATTTTAGAGTGATTTATAGAGGAGAGGGGATGTCCTTTTATTTGTGATGTTAGTTGCGCACTTGTAATATTCTGAAAGAATGAATTCCACCACCATTTCTTCATGATACAAAGACCAAATAATTTACAATTATCAATTATATAAGGTATAATATCTAAATAATTTTAAAAAATGTGTTTTTTAATATTTTAAAACATTGTAATTTTTTATTAACACCCATGGTAAACACAGTTTTACCAAAGTCGTGTTAAATAATTTTTGTTGTTTTCATTATTCACTTTGCTATAAATTTAATTTATACATATAATATAATATAAATTTTTTTGGAATCATCATATGGAATTTATTTCTACAAATTCCATTCAAATAAGTGGTATTTTTTTAATTTAAAATTAATCCTAGAGACTCAAAGAGATAGTGGGTTTTTAAATATAACAAGATTAAAATTTTACAAAGTTATTATATCAAGACTCATTTTGAAATTGATAACAATAAACTAAATTTTATTAAATCATGTTGTATTGATATAATATATAATAAAAAAAATTAAATTATAAATTACATTTATAAATAAAATAAATGAAAATAAGAGTTTCAATTAAAAATTCTTATTTTCACTGTTGTTCAAAAAAAGTAAACAATTCAAAAAAATACTAAAAAAATAAACCCATAGATATTTTTTAAATTATTAATTAAAAAATAATATTTTTTTTATCATATTAATTTTCATTTAGTGTTTAAAATTAATTTTATTAAATTTCTCAAATAGAAATAAAAAACATTTTTTGAGAAAATTGTATTATCAAAACATATAAAAGAATTATATAAAATTAAGTGGTTTTTATATCAATGTGATTCCTTTATATAAAACTATTAATGTTAAAATTTATAAATTATTCATTACTATTAATATCTATAGTTTTATAATCTAGGATGTAATTTCTATGTTTGTATAACACTATTAATTTTATAAAATTATATTGTTTAAAAACAATTTCATGTGAAACACAAGATAACCCAGTGATTCATGTAGCCTAAGAATAAACTACTATTTCATATAAAATAAAATATAAAATAAATTTAATTTATTCCAAATAATAATAATCTATAAAAACTCATTGTGTTATAAATTTGTGTAGATCTACCACTATGATGTTATAAAAAATTGACATATACTTATTTTAGCAACCTAGAGACACTTCCTTCATTCCCAGAAATATATCTATTTATTAAGAATGTTCCACTAAATAATGATTTCTGAAAAATCATAATTTCTACTCTAGAATTCATAGAATCATCATATCTTGTTGATTAGTCATTGATGTATATTTTTAGAATGAATAATTTTTTCATTGACCTGTTCAATAGTTTTGTTTTTATATCCAGGATATAATAGGATATAGATAGTATGTCTATAATATTTTCACTATATATAAATTCATAACACGGTTGAGGATTATCATATTATATTCTGGTCCATATCTCCATTATTCTTCAATGCGTTTTTGTTATGAATGATTCTATGGTCCAATAATTTATTTTTGAAATGGTATATTCCACTCACAAAGATATTGTTTATCTTATATACAATACCTATTAGTCATCAGAAGAATGTGATACATATGATGCATATAAATTTGTTTTTTGGTACCTATACACTTATATGTGGACTGATTCATTTTTACAAATCATTTCTTCTTTAATATTTCCAAAATTAAACCTCTCCAAACATCTTAGAGATATATTTTGGATTGGGATTTAACAGGAATACAATTAAAAATATTTTTTCATTATTCCATGGGATTATTTATATTCATTATGAAATATATTTTTTCATTATCAACAATATTCCTCGAGTAAACTGGTTCAAGATGGTACACAATAAATCCCCTATAGTAAAGATGTTTTGGTCACAGCTAATTGATATCTTGTCCTTGTTAGGGATGGTGTATGTCAATTTCATTAATTATTATCATATAATATTATTTCAAATAAATAAATGAATTTAATATAGAATCTTGTGGCTTCTTTGGGTTCATCGTAGGTTTTTATTGGTCCACAACTTTTTATTCAGCTGTGATGTAGTGTGTCTTATTTACCAGGAAGAAAGAATATCCTCTAAATTTTTTCAAGGTGTATCTTATAATTTTTTTCTCTTATATGATATATATAAGGCATAAATATTGATTTGAAATGTTTTAATGATTCACATAATGAATCATTGAATGTTATAAATTAGAAGGATGGATCTATTAACCAGTTCCACCATGCTTAGAGAACCAAACACCCATTATATGCTGCAGAAATGTCTTTTATTCTTACAATAAATAATTGACACCCATTAGTCCTATCTAGGATAAAATTGTGTACTTAATTATGGATTCAAATTATTTGTCAATAAAATATTGTTATATAGTCTTATACGTGGATACTGAATCCAGATAGATTATCATATATTGGGAATGATTACAAATGATGTTCTAGGAATGGATCATTTGTTAAAATTGAGATCTGTATCCGGTTTTAAGACCATCAGGATGGTCACAAAGAAAAAAGGGGTAAAATATGTTACTTTCTAGTATGAATAAGCATAATGACATTAGGTATTTTGTGGCGATATAAAAATATATCCTATAATTATTTAAATATGAGTAATCAACTAATACCAATTCATCACTTGTGGAAGAAAATGATATTGATGTTCCATAACTGTCCTACTCTCACTATGAAGAATAGAGATAATTTTAATAGTTTAACATCTAAGGTATAAAAACTGATAAAATGGGGTGGTATAAATCGTTAGATATCTATTAAAAAATATTTAATAAATAACTACACATTAAGAAATTATCAAAAAACATAAATTTATTATCACACAATCGGTATATAAGGGTATTAAATCCAAGAAAAATTAGAAGTCACCTTGCAAGGAAACTGAAGAACCCCCGAAATCAAGGGGCTAGACCTATTTTTTTTTCAATTAGGAGTTGAATGGAAGGAGATGAAAATTAGGAAACCATTATTACAAAAAAATTGAATTTTAAAAGGTTGAGGAAAATCATAGATTATTTAAGAGACATTTTGAATCATTCTAGGAATCGTTTGATCAATAAAAATATTATATAAAATCATATATATTAAAATAATAAATAAAAATATTTTTCATCTTTAGGCTTGGAAATTATAATTCAATTAAAAGAGAAGATAATGTAGAATGAAATTTTCTATAAACATTATATAGGATGAAATGGGAACGTTATAAAGTAGATAGATCCCAATTAATCTTAATGGGAGGTAAATAATAATTAATTTGAAAACATGTTATTAATTATTATTCAATTAATATAAGATAAAAATACTGGGGTATCCTAGGATCTAGGTCCAAGAGAATTTACACATTTAGGATCACCTACATGTTGAGATATCTAAGAGAAAATATTACATCAATTAATGTCTCCATAAATATGGGTAAAAATAATTAATGTTAATTTGGAAATGGTTCATATTTTATGAATTATAAATTACATATTTTTATCCTATTTTGTTTGGGTCCCCACATAACCTTATAATATGTTTTGTTTAAAAATGAATAAAAATATAATTTCATGAATGAATTTGGAAATTGAGATACCCTCTGTAGATCTTTAGGTTTATTTTTATTGGTGGAGGAAATATTTACCTATATAAGGTTTCTTTGAGTTGATGTATGAACATGTATGAGAATATAGAAATTTATATTCCCACATGAGATAACTTGTTTTATGCCTACCATTGGAGATGATATATAGAAATTACATATTTTCCAATGTGAATGGTTTGGACTATTTTAGTAGATTGATATCATGATAACATTAATATATAAGTTATTTTAAGATTATTGTTATAGAAATTATTTAACCCTATTAATTTTACATTAGCTAATGGATTGTCTTATTCAAGTAGATATCTATCGAGGTTCCCTCCTTAGATCACTTATTCTGAATAACATTTTTTCCATGTTCTCATGATTGTATATCACGATCCCTATCCCTAGTCAATTTAGAATAATTCTAGGAATAGATATGGATATTTATTTTCACAAGGGGATTCCTTTTGATATGATAGTTGCATATTTATATCTAGTACTGACCAATCCAGGTTGGATAAAGTTTCGTGGTTACTAGGTTTGCACATGATGACATCAAATGTTTTCATTCTTATACATCTTATGTCATGTTTATGTGTGGGTGTGTCAAGCAATAATAAATTTTAATCCCTATATATAAAAAATTCACATCAACATGATTATAGAATCATTATGTGCGTTTGGGTGTGTAGGGGAATCTCTATTAGATAGTGGAATCTCCCCTTGTAACATACCAGGTAAATAAAGAACTAATAAATTTTCAAAATTATTCATATTTTTCAATTAAATATTAATATTAAATTAAAGATTTTGATATGATTGATGGATTTCCTGATACGCAACAATGGGTTTCTATAAAATCCTAAATTGCAGACTGATAATATAATAATATTATTATAAATGTAGTTAACGTCTATCTGTTGTATTGGCAGGAATTAATATAAATAACTAAAATATGATTATAAATGTTTTTTAAATTTTTTCCCATTTATCCAATAAATTTTACAGGATTAAAATGAGAATTAATCTAATTTCAAACATAAATACTCTAATATACTTAATAGGGTCAATTTTCCACCTTCTGATGAAGAACCCTCTTTAAATCTAGTTTTGGTCACTTTTATATGTTCATTTTGACAAAATAAAATTTTATCTTCAGAATCGGGACATTAGGATTTACGTTGGGTAAATTTTTGGTATTTTTCTAATAAAATTCAATTTTTTATGATTAGTGGAAATTAATGTATTTTAATTCAAAACTGCCTTTTAATCTAATTTATTTATATTGTGATTTTATCTATTTAATTCGTTTTAAAGTGTACTTAGATTATATTTATTCCATGTAATCCAATGTTTTTCATTGGATGTAATTTAACTATGAAATTGGACATAACCAAGTGTCGATCTTTTGATAATTATTATTTATTAAAAAGCACCCTTTTTGTTTTGATAGTGGGAATTAATTTTAAATTAATTTCGGCCACTTATGCATTTTGAATTTATAAAAATTGATTCCATATTTGGAATAACTAGGTTTAAATTTTGTAAATAGGTAACTTTTATTTTTAGTCACTTACTACAACAAATATTTTATTTATCATGGTTAAAGGGTAAATCTGGTAAATAAGGGAAAACAAGTATTATAATAATAATATAAAATTACCCTAACATGTGTCCTAATCCTATTATATGATACATATCCGACAATGGTAATCATTGGGTAGAATTTAGGACCCCATGGAACCACTTAATATTGATAATAACAATTTATATTAATTAATTTAAAGCAAAGACAAAAATGACATAAACAATATCTTTTATTAAATTAATTTTTATAGGGGGTTATATAGGTTATCATTTCGACTATAAATATTCATTAGAAAGATAAAAAAGATTTCCTAAATCATGGTCTTTGTTTTATAATTTTTATACGTCACATATATTAAATTATTTATGATGCAATAATGATGCAGTCTTTACCTCATTAATAAATGATTTAATAAATAATATCATAAAGATTAAAATAATATCCAAAACCAGTAAAATTATTATTTTATTATTTTATTTTTACCATTATTATTATTATATTATACATTAATAAGTTTTTTATATTTATAAACCAAATATCATTATATAATAAAATAATATTTTCACACTTTCTTAAAGAGTCCCTCCTCCCCTTATAAAAAGCATTCAACTCTAACCCATTCCTCACACCTCTCAAGCCCCTGGGATCATTCAAAACCTACCCAAATAAGCTCTATAGATCCCTATATTACATCTAGAAGGCATAACTTAGGCATAAGGCACTTCAATAAGACCTTTTAGTTCAATCCAAAGTAGGTTACATGAATTAAAGGTCACAATTTCTCTTAAATTATCTTCTATTATTTTACTTCTCCAACCCCTAAAATATTTGTATTATTTTTTTATAAAAAAATAGTATCCTAAATATACTAGGATGTTTTTATGAGAATTATTTTAACTACACTTACACACACCTCAATCTATTGGATAAAGAACATACAGTTTCTCTGTATGGAAAACTAACACCTCACGAAACGATGATTGTTCAATTATCTCCTACCACCTCTAATTATGGCCATTAAGATGGAAAAATATTTATATATGATATATATTATGCTTATGTTTTCTTTATTATTTTTTATTTTTCATTTATATCATACCTTTATGGGTTCCATTATGGGTAAATGTGATAATTTCATTTAAGGAAGTACAGACTACCGCCCCCTCAAAGTGATATGACTCTTTAATGAAATGCATGGGATGCATAAAGGATGAAGTTAATGATATTATATATGATATTATACTTTAATTATAATATAAATATTTATAATTATGTTTTAATTCGATTAAATTAATAAATATAAATGAAAGTAGCTTTCATGCGTACATACGACTTACCGTCTCCATGAATGATGCTTTTCATTTCATACCTCCAAATGTTACGTAATATTATAAATACACTTATATAATTAATATATATGATATATATGATATCTAAATATTGAAAATAATTCTGGATATAATGAACTTTTGACCGCCTAAACAACTTGTAATTAAAAGAAGTCCATTTTTGACTCAAGTAGAAAATATCGACAAAACAACTATTATAAACTTAAATGATTAAATAATGTTTATAACATGGTAATAAGTGATATAAAATAAATAATAAACTTGAGAAAGGTTATTAAGAAATTATAATTTAACTTTATTTTATTATTCAAGAGATTAAATAATGAACGGGTCACGTCGGACACGATGTAAGGGACTTCATCTCAATATCCTTTCATTGAGGCGTATTTTGTTTTAATACATGACTCTCTTTTATACACTCTGTAAACAACTTTGAATTTTCATTTAATTCAATGTAAATATTTTTCTGTGAATCATTTTACTAAATGACAAAAAGGAATGTTTCTTTTTAACGTAAGTGATGACAAAGACATTTCCTCCTCCATGAGTATTATTTGATCTTGGATTCCTTAACAACCCATAATGTTTTTAAAATGAAAATAATTACCATATACTCTTTTACATATTTTGGTAATCAAAATGTTTTTGAGAATGGATTTGTTATGTCATTATATTTAAATGATATATTGTGATTGAAATGTGGAAATATTATCTTTCTTTTATGTTTGTTTAATGTGTTATGAATATGTTATGGTTTATCGGAATTGTTACGTATACGGGTGGTTCTGTGATAAAACTTGGGTTGGTTAGCCCGAGAGAGATCTCCAATGCATTGGGAAACATGACAGAGTTAAATGTGAATGTTTCTCCTAAGATATTTTTGGTTTATATTGTAATGGGTATTCCAAATGTAACTCTCTACGTAGGTGTGATAGATACAATGTAAGAATGATATGGTTTCCACAATTTACCTTTATGATTTATGTTTTCTACATTTTATTCATAAATCTTATGATTTCATGAGGTATGTTAAAGAGCTTATGTTATGTATGAAATAATGAAATAATGTTTTCTCCCTTTGTTTAATAATCCTTACTGAGCATTTTTTGGTCATCCAATGTTTTGAAATGTTTTTCACAGGACCTAAAGATGAATAGGGTCTAGGATGGGATCAAGTAAAAGTCATTCTATTTAAAACAAGGGAATATACATGACTATTTTTTTCAAGAGTTTTTATT
This sequence comes from Viscum album, assembly GCA_963277665.1. NCBI lineage: Eukaryota > Viridiplantae > Streptophyta > Magnoliopsida > Santalales > Viscaceae > Viscum > Viscum album. The sequence continues at coordinate 469,324,770 of OY728141.1, read as the reverse complement.
TTATGAAAAAATGGAAACTTAGTAGAAGTGTCTACCTTGTAATTTTTGATATGTAATGTAATACTTATGGCCCAGTTCTCTAAAAATCTAAACCTGAAAAGATCCTCATTGTGAATTATTCATTAAATTAAAGATTATGTAATGCTTAATGTCGGGTCCTTATACCCCTACTTGGATACATGACATGGTTTATAATTTACAGGGGTAGACCATTATTTTTTCCACAATGTATAGGTATCTCTTGGAGATGATAACATGATTTATGTCAATCAAATTTTGGAGAAAATGGGTTCCATAGAGAATACCATGTTACTAGAGTTATCAAAAATTATAGTTATTTTATTTTCATGGTTCATCATATATAAAAAAATGTGTGGTACTTTTTTAATTATATGATAATGTTTATAGTTTTTATATATATCGTTGCTACATTATTATATTTTTATGCATCATGTATATTAATTATTATATTCCTATTCTTGATTGTAATGGCCTTATTCTTTTACAAATTATGTCAATTTGTTTGGTATTTGTCCATAATATTAAAAGGTCAGGCCCACATTTGAGGTGACATGTGATATCCCAATAGATTTAATTTTGATGTTATATTTTTCCAATGACTATTTTTTAACCTAAATAATAGTAATGAGACTCTAGAATTTTTAATTTCATGTTTAAGTTCATACAAAACCCCCACCCTATCTTCTTTTCATTGATCCATTCTAAGGATTTATAATTTAGATAAGTATTCTGAAAACATGATTTCATTATATAAATAATAATGATGATGGGTGTTTGGAACTCCGTTATATGTGATCTAAAATGTAATATATATTCCTTATCATAGATAAAAAACATTTACCTCTACCTTCATCCAAAATATATTATATAAAATAATGAATCATTAAAAATTATTATTAAAGCATCATCTCATTTTCCTAATCAATTGTAATTTTTTATAAAACAATTCTCTTATCATATTAGAGAAATCAGAATATTGCACACATCCTTTATCCGAATCCCTAGATGCATGAGGTATTCCATTATATTAAACATCATGATTTCCTAACACATTACATTATTATTTGAATACAATCTAAATTCAAAATAAATTTTGTACATGATTAAGAACTACTATATATCTAAAACCCATGAAAAAAATATTTTTTATCGTTTAATATATCTAAACTAATAAATATAATCAATAAAATTGATGCTAGAAATATAGTATATGATTTTTTTTCTGAAACAAAATTATATATATTATATAATTTCCATTTCATATGGTCCATTTCAACTATTTTTTATAAATTTTTGTTTTATTTTCCCAGTATAAGTATTGTAAAAATACCATCTTCTTCTCATGTATTAATACTTTATAAAATTTAAATATAAAAAATCACAAGAATGTGGGAATAAAATTCCCTATTCATAAACATTAATAAATTTAAATGAATTTTAGAATTACTATTTACAATATTCACGTTAATAAAAAATATTTATTTATTATTTCAAAATATGTTAAAAAAACATAACAATCCCTATGGGAAACCTTTTGTCCCTCCATGTGATTAACAAATAAAATTAAACTGAATTTATAGTCAAATATTTAAATTATTTTTTTGTAATCTTATGCCAATTTAAAATGAAACCATAATTGATTCCATTAATTCTTCCCATAATAGTCTAGGATCACTTACATTATTTGTTTAATAGCTAGACACTGATAAAGGTAATTCAATAACTCATAAAATTTATTTTGTAGAAGATTTATTTTGTATAATATTTATTTAAGATTTTAAATTTATAATATTTTTTAATATTAATGTTTTATTTTAATTAATTGATCTCAATGTACTATTATATGATTTTTATTCCATTGATAAAAACGAAATGGTTTTATTAGATGATATTCATGTTAATTTTTTTCTTAATGTGGTACTATATTAAATATCCTACCATTAAAATGATTGACCCTTTTCAATTCAAAAATATAAATTAGTCATCCAATATCTAAATTTAATTAATCATTGATCCAAATTAGTTATTTCCTATCTCATAGATATATACGTATAAAATCATGACAATCAAATCAAATCTGAAACGTCATTTTTTTATTGTATAAATCATTATCCTAATTATAATTATGGGTTCATTCTATATTATTCAATTCATATCATAATAATAATGGTGTATATTTTTATTTATTACTCACAAAAAACCAAGAAATATCCCCTTGATCCTATTATGGCCATAAGTTTCTTGTTTTCCTTACACAAGATAATCCAATGGCACTCGAATTTATTATATCAGACGAAATTAGATAAATTTTGTCTTGAATAATTTTACCTCTATAAGAAATCTAGAAATATGTTTTTTTTCACACCATTACCCAATATTAAAATATGATTTTATTTATTTATTTATTGTTATATATATTTTCCTATCTTTATAGGTATTTTTTATGAAGTATGGGGTTTTAAATATATAAGAGAATGGAACATCAATAAGGATAATTGATTGCCAAATCATGTTGTAACTGTGCAACTGCTAGAAAAATTTATCAGATCTGAACTATATAGGTAGTCCTAGGTTTTCCAAAATATGGGATATACATTTCACAGAGATCCAAAATTTTTATAGAGGGAACATTGTTTCCCAAACACTGTGACCAAATAATTTACAATGACAAGGTTCATTAAAATTGGTATTTTAGATTTTTTATATCATTGTTATTAACACTAAATCACCACACACTTTACACATTTGTATTACATTACTCTAGGTGTTTTCCTCCCTATACTATCCTCAGATCCCAAATATAATTCATGGGATATATTCAATGCTTTGGGAATGATTTTTCAAGGAATTTTCCACTTATCATCTTCATATCCATCAAACTTTTTTTTTATTTTTGGTTATTATTCTTCAGATTTTTTTGATCTAGGGATAATTCTACCTTGTTTTAAAATGGGTTGTTTTACTTTTTATCTTTTTTATCATTAATTTTACTTTGTACCTCCTTGAATTGGGCATTACGTACTATTATCAGTGGTGAAAATATTTGAGGTAGGTTTCCCTATTTATGATCCACTACTTTGAAAAAATATAATATACTAATTATTTTATTGATTTTTTTTATATTATGATGTAAATATGTAATGTAAAATGGGTGTGATTCATAGGAATGGTTCTCTCAGTTTTTCACTATAATTCTCAGTGTTTCTTTCATTAAAATCACTTATTATGGACATATACAAAATAGAAAAAAATATAAATATTTGGGTACAATCATTTTGTATATTAATGAATGTTTATGTGAATATGTGCATTGGGACAAAGAGTATTCATATATATATATATATTAGTGAATTATTGTGTATGGGTAGAGGAGTTTTGGAAAAATGAAATATATGGTTTGAAAATGGATTTCAATGTGATCAATGTTTATTTCCAAATTCTTATTCATGTTCAGTAACTTCAGATGTTTTACTTAAATTTGTAAACCACCATATATGTTATCAGTTTGAAAGGAGTATTTCACAAGGATTAGTTTCAGGAGGTGGGTTTGGAATATTTGATTTTTAAATTCTCTACTTGATTTTGATAACATGTAAAGGCCAACACATCTTCAAAATTTGATACAGACATGTGATCATATTTTTCACAGTAAAGTAAATTTATTTTAATGTTTTAGTCATGAATAGTTATATTAGATCCTAAATGGTTGGGAAAGGTCGTGGTGGGTATTTCCACCAATGATGATAGTTGAGGGCATCTGGTTTAGTTATATTATTAGGAAACTATTGATATGACTGGATGATGTTTAAAAATGAGTATGTTTAGGGTCTCCTTACATGATGTCTATGAATTTACCTTGCTAACCATTTTTTAATGTATTCTACTTTATCTATTTTGACACATTTATGAAATTATTTATATTTTTATGTTTCACTTATTTAATTATCATTGTCACTCATATTTATTATTATAAATGATTTATATGAAATAATTTACTAATAAAAAAATTATAAAAATAAAATGGAAATTGGTTCATCTATTTTATATTAAATTTATCTCTGTTGAACGGAACAGAAAACAATATTTTTATATTTAAATATTTTTAAACTAGATGAAGAGGTATTTATCTTTTAATATAAATCATTGGGTAATTTTTTCCTTATGGAATGTATAATGATCATTGAGATTCTAATCCCTATATCATCATTTTGTTTTAGGACAGTTAGTCCTTAGTCTCCCACGGAGTGAGCATGATTCCATTATTAGTGGTGACCTGTGACATCAAATGGATGTATTCATATTTTCATTTCATTTCATTTAACTAATATATATTAATTAATTTATTCCATTCAAATTAATTTTAGTTTTTTCTTGAGAATGTTCATAACAATTGAGTAATTATTGATATAGGGGAATATTTTACAGATTGGGAGGACAATGAAAAAACATAGGAATTTTCAAGGACTAGATTGTGTGCCTAATTTGGTGTAAACCTATGTTGGATCATGAAAAAAAGAATAACATTAGATTAGAATTTTTTATTTAGGAATGTTATATAGATTTAATGTTTTATTATTTCAATTATGGGGGTAATTTATGACTAGTCTCTTGATCACCACATATTTGGGAGGATTCATGAGCTTTTATTGTAACCCATGACATTTGGGTCTTCAATTATGATAATTTCTTGGATGATATCAATGGGTTTGGTATGTGATTGCGTGATTATCCTAATAATTAGAAATTTTGGGTTATTCTGAGAATCAATAATGTTGGGATTAGAATTTTGGATAAATTTAGAGAGTTTATAGTTACAGGGTGTTATTTGAAAAAAATTTTATAGACTATGTATCCATCCCAGTTCATCCATAGTAATATTCCCCAAGATGGATCATGTTATTAAAAATCATGTAGACAAACTGTGTGTCTCTTCATTTCCATTATTTGTTTTTTGAATTTTTATTCTATAATTGATAACTTATTATCACTCTTTCATTCTATTAGTTAATGCCGATTTTTTGTGTTTCACATGTATTTATAAATGATTTTTTTTGTTTATCAATGTTGGGATTCAAAAATGAAAAACACGTGTTGTTAAAAAATGAAACAAAAATTGTAATTTGTTAGCAATATGTGGTTTTAAATATTATGGTATTTTAATAAATTATTTGAGAAATCCGGAAAATTTATTTTACTCTTAGTATTCCTAATGAATATGTGTGTGTGTGTGTAATAATTTCATACATATGTTAATCCATGGGTGATAATTTATCTATGAATCTATTTTTATATTATTTATGTTTCATAAAATACCATTTTTGAATGTATAATATCATAATATATATTTTTTATTTCAAATTTATTTTTAAATATATAATTTTTACACAATAATGAATTCAAATTATTTGAAGTTTCCATTAAAATTTTAAGGATTCCCTCTATTGAGTTACTAGTATTGTAATGTTGTAAGTGTTATTGTTATGGTGTTTTGAGTGTGGGTCTGTTGATTAATTATTAGTATGTGGTGTTTTAGTTTGTGAAATATTGTGATTCATTTTTATACTTACTATTTTTAGATTAAGCCCCTAATAAATTATAAGAATACCTGATGAGGTTCTGTGGGTTTCTTAAACAAAAAATTCATTTCATAGTAAATTCTTTTTTTATAATGTTTGGTTCATCTGTTCTTTGAATTTTTTGGCATGAAAAATAGTTTAGGAGAATCGTGGTGAATCTTGGGGAATAGTGGTAAATAATCTGGAGTGGATATGGAGATGAATATTCACTACAAAATTGTTTGAAAAAAAAATATAAGGGAACTTTTAGAAACATAATGATCATACATATAGTTTAATAGAAGGGATTAATGAAAGTGAAATGGGAATATCATCACATTAACATAATTGTTATTTTAATATACATTTGAAAAAAAATCCATCATTACAAACCGAAGACAAAACGGTATAATATAATGAAGGAACTTGAATAAAGAGGAGATGTAGAGGATCATTTACAATGATAGGGTTCATAATAATGATTTTGGGGTGATTCTAAATTGATTAATGATCCTTGGGGGACTCTAGAGTGGTAATTTCAATTTATATTTGTGATCCTTTATTTTTCGGAGAAGTACCATTAGAGGATGGGTGGGATTAATATGAAAAACTAGTGGGGATTCATTATTAATTTATATTATTCTGTTTTTGAATCTATATGTTAAATAGATCCATACTAAAATCCTTATATTTGTTTTAACCCTAGTATAGAAATAATTTTATTGGTTTTGACTACTTTATAAGTCTGGGATCCAAACACCATATAATAATAATAATGATTATGTGGGTGTTTTTCATGTTTATAAAGAATATCTTTTAAACCCATTAAATCAAATATTTATTTTAAATAATTCATTAAGTATTATTAAAATATATTAAATAATTCCAAAACACATTATTTTAAAGGGGAAATATAATTTTTTTCTTGAATACATTTTATAGAATATATTACATATGTTTTAGGCCATTATGATTTCAAAACACATGTCGAATAGTTATTGTGTATTTAATTTTTAAACAAAACATGTACCCTCAAAAATAATATAAATTTTTTTAATATTGTATAATTTTTAGAAGGTGATTTAAAAATAAAAATTTATTTTATAAAAATAAAATTTATTTTATAAAAATAAAAATCAAAATACGTTAATAAAAACTTTTAAATCAAAATCCTTATTTATTGAAAAATATTTATTTTTTCAAAGTATATGTTTTTCTAAATATTATTATAATTAAATTTTAATTAATATAATTATAGAAACATGTATTTTTAATAAATATTTTTTCATATTTATTTTCATTAAAAAATTATTTATTAAAAAAATCTATACTTAAACAAAAATGGTATCTTCATTGATAATAGTTTTATCCAAAAAATAAATTTTCTTCATTATAATAAAATTGAATTATTATAAAATTTATTATTTATTCCTTATAATGTAATAGTACAAAATATATATAATATTTAATTTAATAAAAAAATTAAATAAATTCTGTTTGGGTCTAGGTACATATCCTTTTATTAAAACAGTGATTTCCCTAAGGGTAATGTGGGCATTGGGGATATTTTTTGTTGTTGTTTGGAGAACATGTTTTGGGATTTGATTTTGATGATCACGAACATCACCTATAAATTTTCTCCATCCTGATTTACCTATTGAATATAGGTTTAGTTGGAAAAGGTAAAATCCCAGTTATGTAATTTCCCTCATAAGATATAATAAATAGACTTCAAGTGGTATGATCCTGTTAGTCTACACCATAACTTCTTTTGTCCTTTTCAAAGGGGTTTATAACAATATTATATATGAAATAATCATATGATAATTGTATAATAGATATACTATAAATGGTTATGAATCATAACATTCTTTTAAATATGAATTTATATAACATATAACGATCCAAAATAAAAAAAAGTAGTGAATGCGTCTTCCATATTTTTATTTCATAATATTAAGTTCACTTAATTAAAAGGGTAATTTCACTTATTAATGTTTAGGCCATACAAATATTCCCCATTAAAGATTTTCACTATTCAAATTTCATTTATACAATAATATAAACGAGGTAAATTTTCTTTCATCTCCTATTATGGTTCCCATGTCGCCTCCTCAAACATGTGGTTCCACCATAACACTTTGACTAGGTCTAACTTTTTATTTTCTATAACTTTGTATCTACTATCTAAAATCTTTAATAGTTTATCCTTATATGAAATATCATTATCCATTGATAAAACATCATTTTTAATTACATGTAGGGGGATTGAATGTTCTTCCTAAAAAAATATATGGATTAAATTGTGCAATCAAGATAGGTTTGTTGGAAGATATTATTGAGAGGCCATAACTACAATTAGGTCAAGGATTTAAAATGGTCTAATGTATCTTGAACTAACACTTCGATGCATCCTGGACATCAATAAATTCTTCCATGGATATATATGAAAGAATACCCTATCTCGGAAACCAAGCTCCTAGTCTCATCAATAATTGTCTGTACAGATTATTGGTCGACATTAATTTTTTTTATATGATGCTGAATGGATTGAATCTTATCTCTCATCTCATACAGAACATTAGTTCTTATATTCTTCATCTATCTAAGTTATTCCTTGTTTATTGGAGTCTGACACCACTTCCCATGTAGCACCTCATATTTTTCCATATAAATTATAAAATTAAAAATATTGTTATATGAGAACTCCACTTGGGGAAGGTTATGATCTAATAATCCTTATAATTCCATTTTACAAAATCAAATAATAGCCTCGAGATTTTTAATAGGTCTTTTAGATGGAATATAAAACATAATGTGAAAAGGGGTATTGAACAGATATTATTTATACAAATAATACAAAATGTTTCTCCAAAATCACAATGTAATATTTTTATTTCGGTCAAATACAATAGAGAGTGAGACTCCATGAAGTCTTAACACATCCATTATATATATCACGGATATATGGTTATGAAATAAATTATTCTTTATAACAATGAAATTGGATTTCTTAGCATTGTGATCAACCACAACCCAGATGTTGTTATTCTCTCTTCATTCATGGGGTTTCCTATGGTGAAATCCATTGTTATTATTTCCCATGTCAATAATTTTATAATCAATGGATGAATCATACAATTGGAATTCTATCCTTTGTCCTTGACTTGTTGGAAATATATGCATCAAGACTGAAATTCTACAATCTCTATGTTCAGGTTGTCATTCATTAGTTTTTTCCACAGATAACCATTCATTACAGTTATCTATGTCTGAATAGAGAAGGATGAGATATATGCATCATCCAATAGTTCCCACTTCAATTATTGTTATTATGGTATGTAGTTTTTTTATCAAAACCATATAACTAAATATTTACTAAATTTTAACTCTATAATATTCTCAAACTATTACCATAGAGACTTATATTATTTATTTGCCATCTAGATCCACTCAACAATTGATGGTTGAAATTTTATTTGAAAAAATATTGATGAATATATTTTTAATATTCTCATGACCATTTTTTTTCAATCAATTAATATTGTATCCTTTTAAATCATCATAATGGGTGGGCTTGAAAAATCATTTATACTCAATGTTTATGAATTTCTTCCACCTTCTTAGGAAGATAATGGATTGAAAAATCATAATACTTGAACATTAATAACTATATTAGTTGGTAAATTTGGAAATCATATTCTGTAAATATATAAATTGGAATTCTAATATCCATATATATTTTAAACTTAAATGTATAAGGGTAATGCTTCAATATAATCAATATGAATATCACTACATACAATTCTAGATAATTTACTGCGAACTTATAATTATTAATCAATAATTAATTGGTGATTTAAGATATCCCTTTTTCATATTTCTTTATTAAAAAAATAAAAGCTTTTTTTGGATGCATCATTATAGATAAAAAATCCATATCCTCTATTGGGTAATATGAGCATTTATTTAGTTACCAAAAAATTCATTAGATAATTAATGATATATTCACATTCACAATTTTTATAAAAACATAACCCCCTTCGGGGTTATCATTTCTAGTGGGCATCAAATTCATGATATGTTTCTCATAATTCAATGAGAGTGCCTGAATAAACCAAGAAAACTATAGATTTTAATCACTATGGTTGGAGTTGGATATTATATAATGGCCTTCACTTTTGAAGGTTCCAAATTTATCCCTTTTATGGTGATAACATGCCCTAGATGTTCAATATTCCCCATCCAAAACACTTATTCCCTATATATCACAAATAAAATATACATTCTCACTGTCTTCAGTAGTGGATGAACAGGATATTCATATACCTCCATACATTTAGAGTATATAAGAATATAATAATTCAATGATAACAAATATTTTTATAGGTAATCACTTAATAAATTATTCCTCTAGTCGATGAATACGTATAGAGGACTGTGTGTCCAAATGGAATAACTATAAACTTATAGTTCCAATAAGATATATCAAAAACGATGTCTTGGGGATGTCCTCCTTCTTCACCATTATTTAGTAATTTATAAATCAAATATTGACCATGGGGAAGTATTTGGATCCATGTAGTGGATCTAAATATTCATCAGCCTATAGTAGAGGGTACTTTTCCTTTATCATGATCTTTTTTAAGTCACGATCATTATCATAGAGGTATATTGACCAATCGTTCTTTTTAATAAATTATACTGGTGAATCCTAATGTGAGGAACTTTGTAGAAAAACGTTTAATCAATTATCCTATACAATTGATTCTCCGGACCCTTATGGTTAACCACACAAATTCTATTTGGAGTATTGGATTTAGAAAAATCACCATGTTTATGTTCAATTGGGAACTATGAATCTTGGATTGGATGAATACCATATAATTATTTTTTTAAAAACACATGACTTAATTTTTAATTGGAATACCAAAAAAGATTATATTTTCATTAGTATTAATAATGTTAGATATATAATCTTTCTCACATTGAAATTCTATAAAATCTTCAGATGATGATTCTAAAGAATATTCATCATCCATCTTGTACATGTATAGAGTCGGAATACTATTTTTAATATTGAGGGTGATTTCCTTATCTTGATAATTTATGTTGGATAAATATAAAGATAGAAAATAAATATCAATAATATCCTTTACTTATGTGAAAGGTATTATCTAATTATTTTCTAGGAAAATCATCCCAATTTTTTTAATTGGGATGAGTCATATACTTGGGTTGAAATACTTTCAGCATTGTCATTTCAAAAAATATTCATCATCCATTATTTCTTATTGTATGTAAATATTTATATTAAACTTTTCTGATATGAAATAATTCATAGAACCATAATCAAATATTAGGTTTACTACTCCTTAATTAGTATCATGAACTATTGTCACCATTTTATTGTCGGAATCCACCTATGACATTATGATTGAATAATATTTCCTATTCTCTCTAGAAATTTGTTTTTGATTAGGCTGTTTTTGTTCTTGTTTGTTTTAATAGAAACACATTGTATTATTATATTAAAAAACATAGTGTACCTATTCATTCAAGATGATTAATTGGAAAATATAATGAGGGTTTATTGGAGAATTCATTTATTTCATCACATTGGTGGGTTTCTCTTGTCAGTTATCACTAGCTAGCCTCCTATTATTCCCAAACATATAACATTTATTTATTTCCTCCATGAATATTATGGATGATTCTTCTTAAAAATTGAAATATATAGATGTTTGATTTAATTACCCCATGATACTTATCTATAAAACCACCTAAATTAAAATCCATTCTATACTTATTATATTTATACACATGAGACCACTGGGATTTTATTATCTCCACTACAAATTTGAGGGAATATCATAAATTTTCCTCTTCAATATCAATGAAACAAACTGTAAAATATTATCATTGAATCACATTTATCCCACTAATTAATCAGTCAACATATAATTTAGGTTATATTTCAAAGCTGAAGGAGTAACATGAATGTCTTATGAGTTTTTCATTATATGCCCTGATGGATTCATCATCATTTTAATTGGTCCTAATGAATTACATATGCATTTTATGATGGTGAGTATGAATAAAATATTATTCAAAGAATAATAACTAGAATTAGTTATACTCCATCAAATTGATATCCTACAAATGCTTCATATTTGTTACCCACATCCCACATTGACCAGATTCCCATTCCATATAACAAACAGTCTGCATGAAATTATCTTTATCAAAGTATTAAAGGATATATATTATATTTTTAATGTAGTTGAAAAATCCTTATATAATTAAAGGTTCCGCATATCCAAGAAATGTTATATTTATTTATAGGATAATGTTCTCAAGTAAAACTTTATATTTCTTGGGGGGGATTTGAGAATTCTTATTGATTCAGTGTTTATTTCAAAACATGATTTAATTTATAATTTTTCTTCATGATGTTCTCAACTCCTTCTTCCATTTTTTTCTGAGTCTTACTAGGTAATTAATCAGATTTCCCATCAGAATGGTTATTGAACATATTTATCTTTTTTATGGACACTAAATACAAATAAAGTTATGATTATTGGGGAATATTTTTAAAATCATAAATACATAATTGGGGATTCATGAAAATTTAAGGGATACGTCATAAATGTCATATATTATATAACATATGAATAGTTGGGATACTATATATGTTACCCATGATCTGTATCCATTTATAGAATAATTTGGGGAATCTTATTCACCTTATAAATGTTATTAAAGAGCATATTAATTTATAAAATCATATCCCCTATGAGTTTCAAACTATATGTCAAACTAGTTTCATTGTTCAGAAATAGGTTAAAATTTTCTAGAGATAATTTCTCCATTTTTAGGGTTATTACAACATGGTAAGATTGTACAAGTGATATATCCACTCTTAGTATAAAGATAGTGATATTTTTTCTTTGAAAATAATTTACTTATACATTACAAAAATTGGGAATTATTTTAAAAAATATTCTTATCACAAATAAATTCACTATAGTTTTATAATATTAATCTTCAAAAATATATAGAATTCATTCTAATTATAACATTAAGAATACATATCATAATATATTTTAACTCGATATTTTCTTTATAATTATACACTTAATACAAACCAAAAGACAATGAGGCATAGTACCATTGGGTAATAAGTTAGCTAACACAAAACACAGAAATGGAATAAATAATTTAACCAAAACTACTTAACAAATTATTAGATACCATATTCATTCAAAACAACAAAGGACTTCTGAGAGAAATAAATAATAAAGGGGATTTATAAATCCTATAAATGGAATAATAAAACATTAACATGGTGTATATAATACATATTAATCAATAAGAATATCAATGATATGTGAGATGGGTGGGACTTATAATCTTGACTGATGAAGAATGATATAACATGATGACATAAAGGAAACATAGGAATGTGGGATAAACATTACACATGGCATAAACATTAGTCAAGGTTGAAGGAAAATAAAAAATAACATGATGCTAAATGTTCTCTAATGGATTGGGTTCACTCCCTAATCCTATACATAATTTTTCAATAGTAAAAAACAATACATAATGCATTAGAGTGATACATAATTTTGTGTCTTATGGTCAAATTCTAATCATGTAAATTAATAAGTTTTGAAACTATATAATAAAATATATTAATGAATTCCATCAATTTTTATCCCATTATTTTGGAGTGTAAGATAAATAAATGGAATTCCCCAATTAATGGTTATGATGTAAATATTGATTAATACTATTTGATAGGATTGTGTATTTCTATTCACTACGTAATTTTCTTTAATGTATTATCTGAGGATAATTTTTAGAGCATGATGGTTATAAAAAAATTCTTATAAGGACATAATGAGATTGAAAGGGTTATCTCAATACAATGAAATCATAGTGATATTGAGAGGGGGTTTTAAATCATATTCCAAACTAAATATATAGACATAAAATATTAAAATATAAATCAGGATCTTGAATATATAGGAGAAGGATATGATCCCTCACATTGTGAGGCTATTATTTAATGATTATGGGAGAATTTTAAGAGCATAATGGAACCTTTAGAGGTCACTAGAGATGTTATTCTATAGTAACAAAATGTTCAAAGTGTTTTATTTGATGAAGAATGTGAAGATGGATACATTTTATTATCAAAAGTTTTGGATATTTTTTTTATTAATTTCTAAAAATTTGTTATAGACTATATATAATAAATTAATCCAAACTAATGAAATTTACATAGATTATTTTCATAGTTTTCTTAAAGGTGTATTTCTGTCATTAATTTATATGGATAATTAATGATCTCATTAAAATAATACCCTGATGATTAGGAAACAGTTCTGAATTATAAATAAATGATTTTAAATCCCTAAAAATTAATATTCATTTTAGTGGATTCATTAAAGATTTATAAAATTAATAAAATACCATAAAACCCCATTTTAATAAATTGGAAAGATCATTGTGGCCTTCAATACTACATATGGAATATATTACATGAATTTTGAGTCATTCTATTTTCTTAATACATACCATATATATACCATATCTAATTTCATCCCAAAAAAATAGATTGTCTTGGGAAATTGTGAAAAATCTCTCATTTGATTTTTTCACCATGTTGTTTTAAAATTTTATATTTATTATATAAATATATTTAAATAAATATGGTAACGTAAAAATTTAAATCCATATCACATTTATTTGAAAAATAATTGTTTTCATAAAAGAAAAAATTTTATGAATATTAAATATTAAATTTGAATTTGTAAAATTATATTATCATTTAAATATAGTAAATATTACTTAATAAAAATATATTTTAAAAAATATCATTTATTTAATAAAATCTTCAATTCATAAAAAATATTATCTTGAATTAAACTAAAAATTTCACAAAAAAGTAAATATTAGTTTGAATATATCAAAATCTAATTATTATCAAATTTATTATTTTATAATAATAAAATAATAATAAAATTTACATATAATATTTATTTTTTAAGAAGAAATTTAAAAATTCATACACTTAGATTCTAGATTAATAAACTTGTTTTACACTAGTGAATTATACATGGGTACATTGTGTAGTGGTGAAATTATCAGGGAGTGGTTTAGAAAACATGGTCTAGGTTGTAATATCGATGATTATCATCTACTTATAAAACATCATTTTGTTTGGATTTATTTGTTGAATCTTGGAGTACTATTGGCCATAAGAAATGTCCATTGAGGACATTTCCCTATAATTCTTCGTTAAATGGTCTTTAGAGTGTATGATCATTCCAAATTATATCATTAGTTTATTTGTTTCTATCAAAAGGACGGATCATACCCCTATATATATACTAATAATATGATTTCTGAATAAATAATTCACTATAAATGGTTATGATTCATAATGGAAACTTAAATCTGGAAGGATATAACTTATAATGGTTCAAAATAAGAAAACAACTCCATGTTTTTTCTATTATTTCATTTCATAATAATGAATTACCTCATTGAAAAGGTTAATATAATTTATAAAAAAATTTCTTGTTACGTAATCCATCATTGTAAAGGATTCTAAGAGTTTATATTATCCCTAAGAATTTACTCATGCATTGAGAACATGTGAATAAATTTTATTTTGTTTCTACAATTTTATAATATTTTTTATTCAACTCACATCGGTTCGATCATATGAAATTTTATTTATAATATATATAATATATATAATATTTTTTAAGAGTTAATATTTAATGTTATATTTCTTAATCAATAATATAATTTTTTACTATAATATAAATTAAATTACATTACGATATAAAATTTCAAAACACTATGACAGTCTACGAAAATTTCATACAATATATATATTTATCATACTAAAAATTATACCTAGAATAAATAATTAATGCATTGATATCATATCATATTATATCCCCAAATCACCACAAATGTTATTGAATAATAAAAATTTTATATATTTGATTTACAGACAAATTATCTTAGGTATTCTATTCATTAATATATTCATAACAACCCAAGAATCATATTTCATTATTAAAAATTATTTTATTAATTCCTTACTATTCAATTTGTTTTGGGAATTCTAATACTCCACTATTTCATCTCAATGGAATTAAATCCCATAAACAAAAAAAATCAGTTGAAAAAACTATTAAATCATGTGAACCACCATGACATCATTCATGTCACCTTTGAATACCAACAACAACATCTCACTATAAACAACATCAAGAAACTCTACCAAAACATCATTAACATCCCAACCATCCACATATATATCAACTGATATAGGTTCTAATTTAAATCATATAAATATATTTATAAGTGTTGTACCTCTCGAACCCCTCGTGGTTTAATTTTCATGATCACAATCACCCTCTTATTTATCTAATCTTGTTTTAAGTGTTTTTGGATGATAGGCATGATTTCAGGAAGTGGCCAAGGAATTGGGCCAAGAAAGCAACAAGGCAAAGTGGACTGAAATTCAGTCCACCAGCCAACCGATGGAAGAGCACCGGCCAGCCGATGGAGGCCTAGACAGAAGGCATCCTTCTGTCCAGACCACCGGCCAACCGGTGTCACACTAGTGGCCAGCCGGTGGCACCCAGACAGAAGTCTGAGCCACTGCCTCATCACCGGCCAACCGGTGGCCTCAGCACCGGCCAGCCGATGGCACCCAGCCAGAACAGTGACACCTACTACCTCAGCACCGGCCAACCGGTGGCCTCCTCACCGGCCAGCCGGTGGAGCCTGAGCCCGAGCCCTCCTCCTTTTTGCACACACAGGCCAACCGGTGGCTCTGTACCGGTCAGCCGGTGGAGCCAGTCAAACTAGCCGTTGGGCCTTTGACCAGGCTGGTCCACTTGCCTCCCAACGGCTCCGAAGCCCTTTCCAACGGCTCTGAAGGCCTCTAACGGCCATATGAGGGTTCCCCCTCTATAAATAAAGGACTAGGAAGCCAAGGATCGATACCGGAACCATATCCAAGCCACGGATGCCCACAGGACACATTTCTCATCATTTGGCAAACCTCCGGCGGACTCCTTCAAGGAACTTCCAATTGCTCCAACTCAATTCCTCATCCAAGGAGCACCACCATAGAAGCTTGGGAGCAGCCTTCATCAACTCCAATCAATCATTGGCACCCAAGGCTTCTCCTCATAACGGTTTTTCATTATTTATCATTTTGAGCTTTAAATTGAGTTTGTGCCTACAAACTCCCATTTCTCTCATCCTCCATTCTTTTGTGTTTTCACACCACCTTTAAGGTGTGAAGAGGTTAGTCAAGCCTTTCCTTTTAAAAGGCTTGAGTCAAAGGTGAGCTAGCCTTCACCCGTAAAAAGGCTAGTGGGTTTCTTGCTCAAACCATTAAAAAGCAAGCTGTAATAGGTGAGCTAGCCTTCACCTGTAAAAAGGCTAGTGGGTTTCTTGCTACAACCATTAAAAAGCAAGCGGTAGTAAATCTCTCAACGGTTGAGTTGGGAGCGGAGTCGTAGGCTGGGTTTTAGGCCGAACTCCGTTATCAATTGCGTGTCTTGCCTCTTTTATTTCCGCTGCACTTTCACTTTGATTTTAAATTGTTAATCATTTTTTAAAAGGCAATTCATCCCCCCCCCCTCTTGCCATCACTCCTTTCTTTGTCCGCCCAACAATTGGTATCAGAGGAAGGTTTGAGTAATACCTTCACTGGTTTCAAATTTAAGATCCATTGTGATGGCTTCAACGTCTTTCGCCCCCGAAGGCTATTCTTTTGGTCGTGCTCCATTTTTTGATGGAACCAACTATAATTATTGGAAAACCCGCATGACTACTTTTCTTAGAAGTATAGGTTATCCCATTTATAAAATTGCCATGCATGGTTATTCTTTATCCTCTCCCGATGAATCCAAATGGACCCAAGCCGATATTAAAAATTTCGATCTTGATGGCAAAGCCATGAACGCTCTTCATTGCGGCCTTGATCATAATGAATTCAATCGAGTTTCCACATGCACCTCCTCACATGAAATCTGGAAACTTTTGGAGGTTACCCATGAGGGGACCAACAAAGTTAAGGATACTCGATTGGACATGTACCGTCAAGATTTTGAGTCTTTTTCCATGCATCCTTCTGAAAATATAACTGAAATGTTTACTCGCTTTACTGACGTTTGCAATGGTAGAAAGTCCCTTGGTGATGATGTGTCTGCAGAGACAATGGTCAAGAAGATCCTATGGATCCTTCCAAGCTCATGGGCTCCAAAAGTGACGGCAATCCAAGAAGCAAAGGACATCAAAAACATGCCGGTCGAAGAGCTCATCGGATCCCTCATGACCTACGAGATCACCATGAGGAGGCAAGCTGAAAAAGAAGGAAAACCGATCAAAACTCCAAAGAACATCACCTTCAATGTTCAACAAGAAGAAAGCTCCTCCTCCTCATCTTCTTCCTCTTCAAGCGGCGATTCTGAAATGGAGAATCTTGCCCGCAAGATGCACAAGTTCATGAAGAAGCACAAAAAGAAGAAATCCCGCAAGGCTCAACCCAACGAAAAATCCGAGCCCAAGGTAACATGCTATGGGTGTGGCGAGAAAGGCCATTACAAGCCCGATTGACAACTCAACAAGAAAAAGGCTAAGAAAAAGGAGAAGAAGAAGGCTTTCAAGGCAACTTGGAGTGATAGCTCCACATCCTCCTCCTCCTCCTCGAGCGACAACGGTAACAAATGCCTAATGGAATTTCATGAGGTAACCTCTTCCGACTCCTCCTCCTCTTGTTCTTCAAATTCAAATTCTTTCAATCACATGTCTTATGAGGATCTCCAACATGCAAGAGATCAATTAGAGGAAGGTTTTCACGAACTTTCTTCCAAATTTGTTTCATTAAAAAAGAATTTCAAAAAACTCTCTTCCGAAAAAGAACAACTTCTCAAAGAGAAGGAAGAGATGTCCCTCAAAATCCAAAATCTTCCCGATGTTGATTCCATGGAATCAACCATCAAAGATCTAAGGGAGACTCTAGCCAAGTTCACCCAAGGGGAACAAAATTTGAACAATTTGCTTGGTTCCCAACATTTATCTAGAACCACCCAAGGGCTTGGCTATTCCAACCAAGCTTCCTCCTCCCATGGTCCAACTATTTTTGTAAGGGGGAGCTCCCAATATAAATTTTGAAATTATTGTAAAAAACCCGGGCACTTAATCTATGAGTGCGATTGCAAAAATGCCCGGTATGGTAGGCCCAAAACTATTTTATTAAATGATGAATTTTTTAGGAGAAGACCCGCCACTAGACAAGTGTGGATTGAAAAATCCCTCTTAGCGAGTCTCTCCGGGCCAAAATTTGTCTCGGTTCCAAAAACCTCTCCCCGGTGATTTGTTGTTTTTATTTAGGGGGGGTTAGGATCGTTTAAGCCCTTTTGATTTCAATTTCAAAATTTTCGATTCAAACTTTCAATTTCATCACTTGGTATCAAATTTTTCATTTAAAACTTTCAATTCAAAGTGTTATTCAATTTTCTTTTCAAAACTTTCAATTCAAACTGTTATTCAATTTTTCATTCAAAAACTTTCATTTCAAATTTTTGATTCAACACTTTCAATTCAAATTTCAACAATTTCAACTGGTTTAAAATCCCTAATTCCCTCAATCAAGTTTTATGGACCATGCTATTTTGATAATCACAAAGGGGGAGAAATTCTTGGTTGATTGGGGGAGAAATCCTTTAAAGCATGATTTTCATTTCATTTTCTACATTGATTGTTTTAGTGATTGTGATCATCAAAATAGGGGGAGATTGTTGTACCTCTCGAACCCCTCGTGGTTTAATTTTCATGATCACAATCACCCTCTTATTTATCTAATCTTGTTTTAAGTGTTTTTGGATGATAGACATGATTTCAGGAAGTGGCCAAGGAATTGGGCCAAGAAAGCAACAAGGCAAAGTGGACTGAAATTCAGTCCACCGGCCAACCGATGGAAGAGCACCGGCCAGCCGATGGAGGCCTGGACAGAAGGCATCCTTCTGTCCAGACCACCAGCCAACCGGTGTCACACCAGCGGCCAGCCGGTGGCACCCAGACAGAAGGCTGAGCCACTGCCTCATCACCGGCCAACCGGTGGCCTCAGCACCGGCCAGCCGGTGGCACCCAGCCAGAACAATGACACCTACTGCCTCAGCACCGGCCAACCGGTGGCCTCCTCACCGGCCAGCCGGTGGAGCCTGAGCCCGAGCCCTCCTCCTTTTTGCACACACCGGCCAACCGGTGGCTCTGTACCGGTCAGCCGGTGGAGCCAGTCAAACTAGCCGTTGCGCCTTTGACCAGGCTGGTCCACTTGCCTCCCAATGGCTTCGAAGCCCTTTCCAACGGATCCGAAGGCCTCTAACGGCCATATGAGGGTTCCCCCTCTATAAATAAAGGACTAGGAAGCCAAGGATCGATACCGGAACCATATCCAAGCCACGGATGCCCACGGGACACATTTCTCATCATTTGGAAAACCTCCGGCGGACTCCTTCAAGGAACTTCCAATTGCTCCAACTCAATTCCTCATCCAAGGAGCACCACCATAGAAGCTTGGGAGCAGCCTTCATCAACTCCAATCAATCATTAGAACCCAAGGCTTCTCCTCATAACGGTTTTTCATTATTTATCATTTTGAGCTTTAAATTGAGTTTGTGCCTACAAACTCCCATTTCTCTCATCCTCCATTCTTTTGGGTTTTTACACCACCTTTAAGGTGTGAAGAGGTTAGTCAAGCCTTTCCTTTTAAAAGGCTTGAGTCAAAGGTGAGCTAGCCTTCACCCGTAAAAAGGCTAGTGGGTTTCTTGCTCAAACCATTAAAAAGAAAGCTGTAATAGGTGAGCTAGCCTTCACCTGTAAAAAGGCTAGTGGGTTTCTTGCTACAACCATTAAAAAGCAAGCGGTAGTAAATCTCTCAACGGTTGAGTTGGGAGTGGAGACGTAGGCCGGGTTTTAGGCCGAACTCCGTTATCAATTGCGTGTCTTGCCTCTTTTGTTTCCGCTGCACTTTCACTTTGATTTTAAATTGATAATCATTTTTTAAAAGGCAATTCACCCCCCCCCCCCTCTTGCCATCACTCCTTTCTTTCTCCGCCCAACAATAAGTATATAAACTATGATAAAAAATTATACTAGAAAAAAATAAATTTAAATATCAACCATAGGATCGAATAATAATATCATCCTTAGGGAATGCATTGCCAAAACATAATTGGTTATAACATTATTTTACAAACTCCTCATCTTCATTTGACATAGTGATTTAATAATTACATTATGTTAATGAATATATAGTAAAAAACAATATAAAATAATTTGAAAACAAAAATGTAATAGTGATAGTAGCTACAAACACAATATTGTTATATTTATCTAACAACTATACTGTATTTATCAATCCTATGAACAAATAAAAATTTTTAAAATTTTTATATTAAATCTTCTCATAATAGTATTTAGTTTATTGTGTTTCAAAAAGTCTAACAATGATGAAAAAAACTACAATGAAAATAAAAATCAATAATTTCACTTCAACATTGTTTAATTAATATTAAATGACCAATATCTTGATAAAAATAAAGAACCCATGTTCACATCAAACATTACATGATTTCTTTATTTTTGGATTGGTATATTCATAACATATTTCAAACTATTTACCCATTTAATAGTACATTAAGAAAATACCACATTTATATGTGATATATAATTAGATATGTTTTAAATATGAACCCATATAATGAATCAATAAAGGTTTACAAGAAAGATTGAGATATAAAATATCGAAGACACCACTAATAGTCCTTACACTTAGCACACAAAAGATGGAAATATAATCCCACCATGTTTACACTATTGAAATCCAAATAACGAACCTTAAAAATGGAAAACTCATTCTGAGCATACCATAAATAATGTGAAGCATTAAAAGAAGAAGAGGAGTAAAAAATAAATAATTAATTAGTAAATTGAATAAATTAGATTGTAAGGGATTAAATAAACAACGTGGAAACATATGGATGGATCAAGATAGATAATGATATATAAGAAAATATATATTTATCATCAAGTGATATAGGGTAGATATAAAAAATTAAATAAAATTTATAGGGGCTATAAAATTATATAAAAAATATAGAAGAACTATTTCATCAAACCACATAGAGAACCAAAGAGTAACCATGGCCAGATTTTTGTATATCTAGAGATAATAAAATAATATACAACACAATTGAACACATATATAAGAATATTTTGATATCCAAGATATGTGTGTTATAAAATATCATGGTCAACTAATTTTTCATTTAATGATGCCATTGAAAATTTTACAATAACAGGAGGAATCACAACCCACTTATTGAACATCCGAGATTCATTGTGTAATTCTAATACATTCCCCTCATACATGATCGATTCCAGATCAAACATATGGTTCATCCTTTGCACTATAATGATTTGATCCCTAATAAAGAAAATCATCGGTAAATCAAAAATAGGGGATCCATGAATTAATTAAAACCCAACAATATAACCTACCAAAACTAATATTATAGTAAAAATATAAATGTTTTCATCACGACACACCTCAAAGAATAATATATACCATTACAAACAAAGTAATAATCGATTTATCAAATATCCAATCATGGAAAAACATGAAATTTTCATGTTATCACTCAAGAAAATAGTTAAAATTTCTTTTAAAATTTCATACATACTGAACCATTCTACCATCAAACACTCGATGAATGATTAAAAAAAAGTGTTTAGATAAGTCTATAAATATATTGATTTAATTTAATTAATCTATTTGTAATATTAAGAGATTTGTTATCATAAGAAACTCTTATATATGTTAAAGTAACATTTTATTACATTATAGAATTTATATTTGTCTATAATGGATTCTATGTGGGTTTTTCAAGATTTCATTGGGGGTAAATATACTATATGGGTAATAAAAGTGAGTCTAATAACTCATATCATGTATATATAAAAAAAATATCTAGTGTATGATTTTAGAAAATAATTTGTGGGGAATATATATTTTTTTAAAGTGTTTTGGTGATCATAATATATCACATATATATATTATTCACTTATAGGTAGTAAAAAATGAGAGTAGAATGTATTTTGAATACATATAATGTTTGGTACCACTATCAAATGGAATTAAAGAAATAAAATAATATTATATAAATTATAATTATATGATTTAAGAATTTATTCCGCATCTATGTAATTCATCATATGATAATATAAAATGGTATAGTTTATGGGTCATATAGTCTAATAGTATGTACCAGGTATCTCAACATTTTTTTATAATATATTTAGTTATGAGAATAATTTTATTATAGAATTTGAAAAATATATATCTATACATATTATTTAAAATTATATTTTTTGTTTAATTGATGATATACTATAGATTTATATTTATTCCCTGAATGAACATCCTGTGTGTGTGATAAATTTTTTAGCTCATAGTATATGTAAGGGACAACGATAAATGGTTGATGAATTGTCCTAGAGTTATTCAACACGGCCATGGTTACTACGTCACTGCATATGACTTTATGATACTAATTATTTTAACCTTTTTCGCAAATCATTTCTATTTCGATGGATTTATCAATTCGGAGATGTTTACAGGTTCTCGAAGGTCAATTATGAGGATATATACTCAAATTTAGGAAAATATTTTGTATTATATTGTATATCGTCCATAAACCAATGTGTTTCTCTAAAAAGTAATTATTTATGGGATGTGATTAGGATCCATCGAATACTGTTGTTTTTACAATATCTTCATCATAGTGTAATCCATCTAAAATCATTTTGTTTCATCTCGGATCATAGAATTACGTTTTAGGGAGAGGGTTATAATTCAAAGTTATCCTAGGCTGAGATGATTTATTTTTTAGTTATTCCCTATGGAGGTTGATTTTAGTGTGATGTAATTAATAATTCCATAATTTCACCACAGGTTGTGGCAATGGGTCATGAACCATAAGGTCAGGGCTAAAATCATACTATATCCCCCAGGATAACTCCTCACATATTCTTCGGTCTTTCCCTCAAATGATCTTGAATATTCATCCATTTCATATAATATTAATCTCAAGTATATGTTTATCCTTACAAATAATTATTATTATTTTCTTATATTGATCTTTAATATCAATCAATTATGAAAAATTTTATGTTATTTGTGATGTTTTTTAAAAAATATCAACTAAAGGTTATTCTTCCAATGATTATCATTCAATAGAATCAAATTATTTCTATTTTGGTTGTCCCAAATATTCCAAATATTATATATTTATTTGAAATTATATATATTATATGGGGTTACTCCATCATTGTGTGTCTGACCTAAAAATTATTTATATTTGGTAATTTAGTCTAAAGCTAGTGTTATTAGGATGTTTAGGTCCCTGAGGGATCCTTCATTTGTTTTTCATTAATTTTTAAGGAAGTTGAAGTTAATGATATCAAATTAAACTTTTATTTATCATATAGTAATAAAACCACAGTGGGATCCTTGAGTTGTTTTTTTATATGATATATCTTTTTGGATATTATTAACATTATATGAAATTTATATAAGTGAATATCATATTTCTTGGTAATGATAATCCACATATAGATCTTATATAAATGGTATATTTATATTTTTTATACTAAACATTTACATGGGGTTTATATCAATGCCATCAAAAAAATCAGACATAATGTTTGTTGTACATTCGGTCAAAATTATATTTATCCATTTAGTATATAAGTACAATTATAAAAATTATATTTAAATGTGTGAATGTTATACCTATTTTTTTATACATTATTTATTCTTATTATAAGGTACGTCATAATTTTGTAATTTTAGGGAGAGATGAACCTATCTGTTGAGACTAATATCAATATGGAAAAATATTCTAATGATTTTCATATTATTTTGATATTTATCAAATTATTAAAGATATTGGATCAGTACACCCTTAGGGATACCCTTCTTCATATTATTTATATAAACATGAGTTTGGTTCAATATTCCTAGGGTCTGAGATCATTGGTAGAAAAGGATACATTTCTGATTATTCATACTATTATTTTAATTAGGGGATCTAGTTCCCATGGTCTATGTGATACATCTATTTGATTCATATATTTTAATGTGTTTTAATGTGCTTTTTTTAATTTATTGAATACACTTTCTGTGTTGGGAATGAATTATCTTGTTTTATGTGTTGTGGAATGAAATGATTAATTATTGAAAAAGGAAAAAAATGAATGAAAATATGAGATGAGGCACGAAACTAGATTTTGGAGATAAAGGGGAGATGAAAAACATAAAAATAATTGACTACACATCATGACCATTATAAATTAAATAAATATATGGTAGACAAGTTGTGACATGAATACACACTATGAACTACAAGTACATGTCATTCACAACAAGAAAATGATGTTACAATAGTTAAACCAGAGTATGATGTTTCCAAGGATTCAACACGGTGGAGGAAAACCAGATTATAAGTACATGTCATGTACCCAAGGTAAACATCATTTAGGCATCATCATGTAGAGAAAAAAATAGGCAATGCAGGCTATGGGTTTGTATGAAACATACTTATAAATAAGACCCCCATCCTCTATTCCAAACCACTGTGGGGAAGAGGTAGAAAAGGAACATCAAGGGACGTCCTCTAGACCACATATGATCATCCAGAGTCAGTCTTCACCACCATTCTTCCTCGGGTAACCATGCTTCTCACTAATATCATGAGTGAGTAGTCTATCTAGTGTCTGATTCTGTGATCTGTAGTGGGATGTTTTCATATGGATTATTTTCCTAATTTTATTGATGTTTATGATTTCTAGAAACTAGTAATTCAATTCAAAATGTCTCTTTTCGTATTTCATGGACATTACTGTGTTATAAGGATTATCATCTAATTGCATCAATTAATCACCTTATATTGTGTGTGACCATCATGAAACCAAGTCCGATTATGTTTAAATACAGTTTTGGATCAACTAGTTCTATGTTCACACTAATTATATGACCATTCAATAGGTGGAAACAAATTATTAGTGTATGGTACCCAAATCACAGACCATTTTGAAGCCAATTATTACACTGAAAATAAATAAATACATAATCAATAAAATCCCTATCACATGAACCTGAAAATCTCTTAACCTAGAATATATCCCATCTTGATTTAAAACCCCAACCAATCCTATTGTTATTTTCTTTTTTTCTAAACAAAAAAAAAATTCAATGTCTATTTCCAAATAAATATAAAATATACACTTTGTCTCTATTGGTTCCACACACAAATTGGTGTCTTTTCTGGGTTTGGTTACTGCTACATTTAATCTTTTTAGGAATTTAGATAGCTTTTTTATTTTCATTAGTTGTTTTTCACTAGGTCATCTCCTCTTGTAGATTCTAAAAGAAATAAATTTAATGAGTATTCCAATCATTGGAAGGAAAAGAATGAAGATCTTGAATTTGAACCTAAGCTAGAGAAGACCTTTCACAATTAAGGAAAAGAGCACGAAGATCACCAACAAGAACAAGTAAATATGGATGGAAGGAAACAATTTTAAGGATTTGAGCATGAAGTGGGTCTGATAATTGAACAATAAATTCAAGGAATAAATCCATCGGCCCAAGAATTGTTCAACTATAGATGACTCTCAATCATTAGAGTCAACCCAAGCATCCTGATAACCGATATCACTAGAAAAAAAATTTGACATCTAGCCGGCAGTCATCCAAATGATCATGCACACACATTAATTCCATGGGCTACCACAGGAAGAACCCAAATAAAAATTAGAAGTCTATAGGATATTTTTTACATGTTCCAATTTCAAAATATAAATAATGACGTGGTACAGCTGTGCTTTTTTTGGTTCTTACTGAAGAAAAAGCATTGGAGTGGATCCAAAGTCTACCCCCACATTCAATCACAAACTAGGAGGACCTGGTATGAAAATTTTTGATAAGGGTTTTCCCTCCCTCATTGTCTATCTATATGTGGGTATGAATTTTAAATTTTGAGAAATTAAATGTAGAATCATTATATAGTTCATGGGATAGGTTCAAAGGTTTAATCAAATGATGCCTTCATCATGGAATCGAGACATGGCTACTAATTGAAACTTGTAATATTGGATTATTGTAGGGGAATAGGTATATTATTGTCTCTATTGTAAGAGGTTCATTGATGAGAAAATCAACAGAGAAAAGAAATGAGATACTGGATTTGATGTCCTGTAATAGTTTTAAATTATATATGGAAGAAGGATGAGTACAAGGAGTAGACATGATGGATAATAAATGGATGGCTGCTCAAATAGAGACTATGAAAAAAAGATGGATGGAATGATGGACATGAAAATCCCCAAGGTATGTACTTTGATGATGCAAATTGCATGGATTATAATCATCAGAAATATGGGTAGGGATGGTGGGTGCACCAACCACAAAAAATCAAAAACAAAATCAAGGTCAAGGATTTCATCCAAGGCAACAAGCTTATCAATCTCAACAATAATGACCCTCACTAACAAGTCATGTTCAATCACTGGAGGAGACCCTTGTATCATTTATGACCACCCTATGTGATGCACTTAAAGTGCTGACAACATAATCAAGAGATCATTAAATATCAATAGAAGAACAATGAAATGACTCACGAAACCAAAAAGCATCAATAAGAAATATAGAACATCATGTTAATTAGATTTCCAAAAATTTATTGAAAGAAAAAGAGGACACCTTCCATGATTCCAAGAAGATCATCCTCATGAAAATTTTAAATCCATACTTCTTATAAGTTAAATGATGAAATGAAAAATTGGCATTGAATTTGGAGGACGTAATGAAAAGCAAAAAAGAAGAATATCATTAGTAAGATCATGAAGAAGCTGAAAAAGATAATGGAGAAGGTAGAACATCACCCTATCAAAAACCACTTCCATATATACATCATAAGAATTGGTGAAGATTGAAAATAAGAAGTAGATATTTTTTTATCTTTGTTCAAGAAGATACACCTAAATATCTCATTCACGTAGGAAATTTCAAAGAAGCCAGTGTATGCACATTTCATGAAGGGATTCGGGAATAATATAAAATGATTTAGGATTTAGATAACATTCAACTAGAAAGATAATGTTCACCAACTGTTTCAAGTATTCTACCAAAGAATCAATGTGATCCAGGTAGTTTTTTCATTCCAATTACCATTGTCTCTAATGAGTTTGGTTGATACTTATATGATTTAGGTGGAAATGTTAATATAATGTCATATAAAACATTCAAAATTACAGTATTGAATGATATGAAACCAAATAAAAATATTATTAAACTAGATAATACATCAATGAGATGTCCATGAGGACTGCTTGAATACTTCATCGTGAATGTGGATGAGTTCTATTTTCTGCCAGTTTTATGGTGCTAGACATGGATATAGAGAAGGTTCCAATAATTTTTTAAGGACCGTTCTTAGCTATAGGAAGTTTTATAATTGATGTTCACAATAGAGAGATGAGAAAATTCTTGGAGGATGAAATGTTAAGTTCAATTAGCTTCAGAAAATGGGAAACCTAGATGAACCAGTTTAATATATTTTAGTGAATTTGATGAAAGAGGATTCGGATGTTGTCTATGGATACCGAGAAAAAGTAGATGTTATGGAGACTGGATAATGAATTATGAACAAGATAAATAATGATATTAAAGTGTAATAATAAGATTAAAATAGAGGAATATTCATACAAGAACAATTCAATGGAGAATAACTGGGTTTAGATGTTAGTTTAGTGCCATTTAACTATGCAGGAAGGGCTAAGAGCAACCAGATTGGGCCTATGGAGTTAAAGAAAGTGTTAAAAAATGGATGAGGGAAGCTAGTTTTAAAGAAAAGGAGAGAACCAATATTCATGGAGGAATCAAGGATTTGAAATTTGGTAGATCCAGATCATATATCCTCTTTCCTAATATCAACCACCTGACCAGAAGTGATATGGTCAAACCAACGGCAGTAAACAAAATCACTTCTAGGTGGCAAACCAATTGTGTAGTATTTCTATTGATTTATTATTTTTTAATAAATATAAATTATTACCAAATTATTTCAAGTTTTATTCTTATGGAATATTCTTTCACTTGTGATTTTTATTTTTTCATGACCATCAAGGAAGAAGAAGAAGAATATAAAGAGGAGTTACACATCATGAATGAAAAATAAAAATCATGAAACAGTTTATGTAGGATCTATACAACCATGTTTTAAAGCATCAATTTCATGGGGAGTAAGAGATTCAATTTTTTATTTTTATATTGTATTTCACACATTTTAGTGTTCTGAGCTATAATTGGAGATTTAATTCCCCACACACGATTCATTATTTAAACCAATTAAATAGGAGTTATAAAATACAAAGGACAATTACCATGCTATAAAATTTGATTTCATTTACAATAAATTTGAATGAGAAAATTGGGAAAATTATTTGTAGAGATAAGACTGTGGATTAGGATTTAACAAAACATGATTTAGAGGAGCATGTTAATAATTGTAGATAAATTTTTTCTTAGACTTGTCCATATTTTTAATTTTTTATGTTTTCATTAATTGATTTAATTTTTGGTGTGTATTTTCATGGGTAATTGATCCACCCATTCATCTCATTCCTAAGATATCCACTAAGAGAACAATTTCAATTATATATATTGAATATTTATTGAGTGTTTTAAGAATGTTTTCTTCAAGAACATGATTAGAATCTAATGAAATCTATGACCATAGAGAATCATGTTTGAAATGATCGAGGCATTGGTTTTTATTAGCCTTATCCGTGGACCCACCTTGAATCAATCATTTTTAACCCTATAGAATCCATGAATTTTCGTATTAAAAATTGAGCCATGTTTTAAGCCAATTTTATCCATTCCAACCTTCCTCTAAATGTATTTTATGATATTTAAAAGAATCAGTGTAGGAGAGGAGAATTATTGGATTTACTATGATATTCAATAATATGGATATTTTGATTGGGGATTCATGCAATGGGTAAAGTCCATAAAATCTTTAATTGTATTATATTGTTTACCTCTATTGTTGAAAATAAATAAAAAAAATGGAAAAATGGAAAAAATTGGGTTGGGTTTTTAGAGGATAAAAAATCACCATTTTCCAAACTAATGATGTTCATCATAAGTGTTTTGGTGATGGGTATGAGATTTTTCGTAAGCATAACATTAGAAAAAGAAACAAAATTGTAATAAATGAAAAAAAATCTAGGGATTTTGATTAATTAATTGTTATTACATGTATCATAAAACCACTTTGATATTTTTTAGGGAAGAGAGAAATAAAATTGTAAACGTAGATAATCATTGAGTTATTTTTTAATATCATGATAAATTATTTAGAGTTAAATGTCATTTTTTAATCCTTTCTTTTATATCATTTTACTACCTACCCTGAAGCATCAGAGTCATTTGATCCATAAAAGTGAAGCCCACATGAATAAATGTGATATCCATCTTCACACAGTGTAGATGTTATATGACTTGAAATACTATGGTATGTTTCATGTATTTGAGGTATGTGCATAACTCTATTTTAAATTTTTTCCCTAATGATGAGTGGAAAATTTCATGTGAGGTAGATTTCAAGTGATATACATATTGATAATGATTTGATAAATGGAAATTTATGAAATAATAAACATGTCTATTTCAAAACTGGAAAAGTAAAATACAAGATCGGTGGGTTTCATTAAAAATTTAGGTGTTGATGAATTTTACTAAGTGATCATGGAATATTTAATTTTAAATAATATCAATTTATTTTATTGGAACTAAATTTAAATCATGGTATGATGAATGTTCTATTTATCGTGTTCTTATTCCATCCAAGAGGACAAGGCTGAATTCATGTATGGGGGGATTTGAAAAGTCTATTTGATGCATATATTTTATTATGCTTGAATGTGTAAATTTTATAATTTATTGAATAAGCATTCTATTTTTGTAAGGAATTAACCTGTTTTATGTTATGTGGAAAGAAATTATTAATTTGTGAAAAAGGACAAAAAATGAATGAAAATATGAGCTATAGCGGGACACCAGATATTGAAGATAAAGAGGAACTAAAAAATTGGAAAAAAAGTAACTAAAAGTCTTGTACAATAACTAAATGTTGTGACCATTTCATGTGAAATGGATCTATAATGGAAAATTCATGACAAGAATACATGATTTGAACTTCATATACATATCGTGTACCACCCGTACATGACATTATAGATGTCAAACCAATGTAGGATGTTTCTGTGGTTTCAACATAGTAGATTAAAACCAATATTTAAATTACACGTCATGTCCCCAGGTACATGTCGTGTTGGCATCGACACATAGAGAAAAAAAACTAGTGACTTGAGATGCTAGTTTGGATGAGAAACAGGTATAAATGGGACCCCCTCACATTTATTTCAAAGCACTTTGTGGAAAAGTATAATGACCCACCCTTTTTACATTACAAAATATTGATTTTAGAACACAAATCATTTCCTTTTTACATTGAGGAACTTTTAATGATTAGATATTTAGTGAATTGGGTCATAATACATTCATGACATTACACTTTGTTACAGAGTGGATACCATAAAAATAGTTCCATTTTTTTCAAAATATAAAACATTAATGCTTAAAACATGATTTCTTTGACAATTATTCAAACATTTAACATGGTTTTATTCATTTTCATACACATAATTATGACCTATTAATATCATTTAATAAACATGGGATGTGCACAAAAATTTCAAAAATGGATGTAAAATAAGGAAAGAGCACGTTAGTCCATAAATACTTTTAAGGTATGAAAACATTTTCAAAAGACATGCTTTTCACCCATATATACTTACATTGTGAAACATGATATTTACAAAAGATTCAAACAAAGCATGAGAACATAAACATAATAATAAAGGTATCCTGGGACATTACATAGATAATTTTATATCCCTCTCGGCTACCTTATAATTTGTAACCCTCATGACTACCATACAATTTGTGTAACCATCACAGTTACACTTGGAGTAACCATACATCCAACCTCTAACACACACATAACAAATGCATTGGAGATAAATATAGGTCCCACCATTCCTCATAAAAAATTCTCGCATTCCAGAAATTAATCCTACAACATGAATAATAGAATAAAAACATTGCCTCTGAAATTTCGTCAAACAGAATTTTAAAAGAGGATTTTAAAGGAAAAGCCCCTTACAGAAATCGTATAATTGAAGTGAGAATTAATAGAGTATATGGAGTATGTATACTCACTGTAAATCCACATAATTCAACATACTATTTACAAAACACATCACACAACAATTTTAATATCACATAAATAATGAAGTAGAATATTAACCCAAACAATGGAAATTGGTTTAAGAATTCCCTTACCTCAAGTTTTTCTTATGTCCAACTTTTTTAAAACATTTGTATAATAGTTAAAAGTGTGTTATTAATATATTAAAAAATCATATCCATCTTTATAATACCTTATATGATCATTTAATTAAATAATTTCCCCCCTTTAATTGTTAGTATTTTGTTCCTTGCACTTTTTTGGGTGAGTTCATTATATGATTTTCATGATCCGTTCAGGATGGATTGTTCATGTTGAATGAAAGTGAAACTACAAGATCATATTGGAAAGGTATTTTCATATTTCCAGTAGCATTATTTATACCATTTATCATTTTTATGTTTTATATGATAATGATTAATAATTTAAAACATTAGTGATGTTCGTTTGGATCATTTTAGTAGTTCTTTGATAATAACGACCCCATTTTGACATAAAAATTAAAACCATGTGAAAAAAATAATTCCAGAACCATGAATACAACATAATACATATATTATAACCTATTTCAACTATGAAAATGGTTAAATGTTTTTCCTTGAAATAATTAATGTAAATTGAAATCACATCGTCCACGATGTTGGTATTTTGACACATCACAGACAATGTTTTTATTCCTTGAATAAGTGGGAGAGGATAAGAATAATGATGATGAATTTTCCATCAACATGAGAACCTCCAATATGTACACAATTTCTGGATATTTTATTCCTCTTCGGTAATAGGAGATGTGGATGTAATTATAAAAGGAAGGATCTCAAAATAAAAGAATAATTGTGAAATCCCTTACAAAAATTTGGCAACATAACAACTATGCCACATGGTTTTAGAAAATAATAAAAAGATAGGGGAAAAAGGCCACCCATACAAAAATTAAACATAATACATAATAGACTTTTAATAATAAGAAAATAAAAACATGTTATAGAAACATTAAATTTATACCACGTAAAAGAGAATATGAGTGGAAAAAAATGAAATTGAGAAATTTCTTACCTTGTAGAGTAACTCCTAGAATGTGATGGTTGGGACCCTGGGGGCTTGATAAAAAATTTTGAGGACTAATAGGGAGGTAAGTAGGCAAGATATTCGTTGAGGAAGAATTGGTAATGAATTTAATGAAGTAATGAGTTGCTATTTATAACAAAAGTGATGTATTATTTTAATATTTTTCAAGGGACACCTCATAAGTGGTATTTGAAAAACCATGGGCTTGCCCATGGTATTATCCACTTGAAACACCTCACATATTATTTATTTGTACACAATTCAACCTGATTTATTACATCATTGTTACATCATTAATGATTTCATTAACGCACCAAAACTCAAAACTGTTTTTTTACAATTAACCGAAAAATCCCCTATTTCAGAAAAATCCCCAAAATTCACACTTACAATTTATCAACGTGTAGAATTAAAAAATGAATTCCTTTTTTTGAATATAATTTTCTAAATATCATTAATTTAATTTTTAAATAAAATCATACTTAATTCAAAAATTAACAATTTTAAAACTATTACTCCTTTTATATCACATTGAAAAATTAACCAAAATGTCATTATCATTATGCCTTATAAAAATAAAATAATAAAAAAATTACTATTCATTATTGTAATATTACTATTCATATTACTATTCATAAGGTTATGTTACAATTCACCAAAAATAAATGTTGATTCCATTAGACTCTAAATAACTTAATGAACAAATTTATAGATGATTGTTTTTTAAAATTCAAAACATAGAATCAGTAAAATTATGTATAAAGGCAACTTATAAATATCTAAATTAAACAAAATTTCTTGCATTTAAATTTAATTTTAGAAAACCTTAGGGTGGTAAAATATCCCCACCTTCTATAAATTGTGTCCCCACAATTTTATGTACATATTAAATATGGTAGAGAACCTTTCTCTCATAGCATTTTCAGACTCCCATGTTGCTTCTTCTACCATGTGGTTTCTCCACAAAACCTTTACTGGGTAGATTACCTTATGTAGCAATAAATGTTACCTTCATTCAAGAATCTAAACTGGTTTCTCTTTATAAGAAAGGTTCTCTTCCAGTTGAACTGCTTCTGGGATCAAGACATGTGATGAATATGACACATACTTTCCCAACATCGAAACCTAAAAAACATTGTGTACCTGAGATAAACTTAGAGGCAAAGCAAATCGGTATAATACTATTCCATCATTCTCCCAGATTTCAAAAGGACTAATAAACCATGGACTTCACTTCTCTTTTTTAACAAAACACATCACACTTTTCTAAGGAGATATTTTAAGGAAAACAAGGTCACCTAACTCGGAAGAGAAGTCTTTCCTTCTGTTATCTACATAAATTTTCTACCATCTTCTAGATGTCCACAAATGATTCTAGATCATCTTCACTTTCTCAGACACTTCTTCTACTAATTATAGACAAATAAACTTTCTTTCACCAACTTCATCCCAAAACGCTGGAGTCTAACATCACTTCCCATTAAGTACCTAGAATGGTGTCATCTGTATACTGGGCTGAAAACTGTTAATAGAAAAAAACTCAACTAAAGAAATATGTTGATCAAAAATTACCTGGTAGTACATTGAACATGTTCAATTCATATCCTCCAAAGTCTAAATCTTTTGTTCTGACTTCCCATATAATTTAGAATAAAAAGATCTACTGAAATTTAATTCTCTTCCCAACGACATCTGAAGTCCCTTCCAAAAGTTAGAAGTGAACCTGGGAACCCGATCAGATAAAATGGAAAGAGGAACTCCATATAACCTAAAAATATCATTTAGGTACAGTTGAGAAAGATAATCCAAGGACATCGTATCTCTAATAGAAAGAAAATGAGCATATTTTTTCAACCGATCAACAAACACCCAAATCACATTGTTTCATTGAGAAGTATTTAGTATT
The DNA here is from genome assembly GCA_963277665.1 of Viscum album. Lineage (NCBI taxonomy): Eukaryota > Viridiplantae > Streptophyta > Magnoliopsida > Santalales > Viscaceae > Viscum > Viscum album. Next base: position 469,289,731 of record OY728141.1, on the reverse strand, counting down.
CCCGCCACAATGTCTATGGATACATTCTCCCATTTCATCTCCAGCACTGGAAAAGGATGAAGCATCCCCTTAGGTAACTTCCACTCTACTTTAACCTATTGACATTTCAATCATTTCATGGGAAAATTAGAAAAATCACTTTTTGTTCCATCCCACCAATAATACTCTCAAATGTCTCTGTACATCTGTGTACTTCCAGGATGAACAGAAAATGGAGAACTATATGTTTCACACAATAAGTCATTCTTCAACTAAGAATAACAAGGCATGCACAACATTTTCCTAAATATTAAAACACAATCTTTATCAAGATTAAATTCTAGAAACATATCAATTTTAACCAATTGTACCTTTTTCTGTAGCTCACGGTCTTCCTTCTACGGTTGCATAATTCTATCTGATAACGATGACTGCCACTAAACCAAAGACAAAACAGATGTATTCCCTGAACCAACAACTTCTAAGAGAAAATTCATAAAATCATGAATCAAGGGACCATGTTCCAAACGTAACATGGTTAATGATGCATGATGTTTTTGACTCAAGGCATCTGCCACTTGGTTTTATTTTCCAAGATGGTAATTGGTCCTGAAGTCATAATCTTTTATTAGTTCTATCCATCTTCTATGCCTCATGATTAATTCCATCTGAGTGAATATATATTTTATACTTTTATAGTTATTATATATTTGACATTTGTCTTTGTATAAGGGATGCCTCCAAATATTCGATGAAAAAACCACAGCTTCCAATTCCAAATCATGTGTGGGATAATTTAACTCGTGAGGTTTGTGTTTTCTTTAAGCATAAGGAATTAACTGATCATTATGAATTAAAACACAACCAAGTCCCTTCAAAGAAGCATCACTTTAGATGACAAACTCACCATTATGAGAGGGCAAGGCCTAAACAAGAGCATTCATCATTCTCTTCTTTGGTTCTTGAAATCAAACATCACATTCTTCTATCCAAACAAATTTAACCACCTTTTGTGTTTTCTTAATTGTCAGGCTAGATAACTATTCAATGTTCTTAACAACCCATCATTAATAACCCACCAATCCAAGAAAACTACAAATCTCTTTAATATTTGTAGGTCTTGGACATTCATCAACTACTTTTGTTTTGGCCAGATCAATTGTTATTCTATCCTTATTTACAATGTTCCCATGAAAATAAATCTGTTGCAATCAAAAATCACACTTGCTGATTTTTCCTTACAGTTTCTTTTCTTTTAAGGTTTGTAAAACAACCCTTAGATGTTTTTCATGCTCCTAATTATTTTTAAAAAATACCAGAATTTAATTAATAAACACAGCCACAGTCTTATCCAAGATCTCTTGAAATATTCTATTCATAAGATTCATGAATATAACAGGTGCATTAGTTAACCAAAAAGTAATAACCAAAAATTCATAATGTCCACATCCAGTTCAAAAGATTGTTTTTGTGATGTCATCCTCATTCAGCATCAGTTGATGGTATCCAGATCTCCAGTCAATCTTGGAATGGAACTGATCTCCATGGATCTGATCAAACAAGTCATCGATGTGAGGAAAAGGATACTTGTTTTTAACAGTGATGTTATTAAAATCACTATAATCAATACAAATTCTCATGGATCCATCTTTTTTTTTAACAAAAAAAACAAGATCTCCCCATGGTGAAGTGCTAGGGCGAATGAAGCCTTTATCATGAAAATAAAAAAACTGATTTTTCAATTCAAGAGGTTCAGTGAGATTCATATGATATAGGGGTTTTGAAATTGTCTTATCATCAGAAAATAATTCAATTGTGAATTCAACTTATAGATTATGTATGACATTGGTTAAATCATCAGAAAAAAATATCAAGGTATTTATTTACAACTAAAATATCATCAATCTAAATAGTTCCCTAGTTTTGAAAACTATGAGTAAGATATATTTTATTTCCATATTTCAAGAAATTCATTTAGTCTTGACATGTTATCAATTGTATGGGTTCATTCTTTTATATAAACAAAAACTCTTTCTGAAAAATAAATTCTTTAGCTCTATAGTAAATCTTATCAAGATAAACAAAAAATCCAATCCATTCCCTGAAGAACATTAAACTTTACTATGGAAAAAACAACAATTTTTGTAGGTAATGTCTTTCCACATACCACAATAGGAAGATTCTTATAATTCCTCTATGATTTAATATTTCCCCATAGTGTTTTAACAACAAGTTTTGGTTTCATTTTTTGAGGTGATATTTTCAATTTTCCAGAAAATTTCTCAGATATAAATAATTGTGTAGACCCTGTATCAAACAATACTTTAGAAAAATATGAGTAAACAAACAAAGTACCTAATACAACTTCATTAGATGGGAAAACATATGCTAACATAGTCTCAAAGGATCTCACTACACCTTTCTACTAATAGTATGGTTTCCTTGCATCATTTGGATCTCTCTTTGGGTAGGCATTTTCATAGCGACCCATCTCACCACCATTAAAACACTTTACAGTTTTCTTATTAGGATTAGTCTTATGACCATTTTCATTACAATCTTGGTCCATATATCCAAACTTACCACATTTAAATCACTTCCCAATTTCTCTAAGATATTCTCTAGGGTGTTTCTTGCCACACTTTTCACAAACAAGAAATTGGATATTTTTACCATCAAATTTCAATGGTTGATTATCACCCATACCTTTCCATATAGACCACATTTTATCCTTATTTCTAAAATGCACATGATCCTCAGAAAACTCAATATGAACCCTCTTAGCACATTAGAAATGTTTCTCATAACTATGGGATTCAGTGGAGGCAAACACCCTTTGATAAATTGGCTACAATCCTGAGTAAAATCTTTCGTTTTTTCTATCAAGAACCAAAAGAATATTTTGAGCATACCTCGCGAATCAGGTGATGTTTTCTTCATACACAACCACTGAATATTCCCCCTTTTGCTTTAATTCAAGGTATTTCTTCTCCATCCTACGTCGCACCACCTTAGGTAAATATTTTTCAAGGAAAATACTTTTAAATTCATCGAAGTCTAAGGCATAAATATCCTCAATATCCCTGATATTCTTTACCATTGACCACTACTGATCAGCTTCAACTTCAAAATGAAAAATGAAATACTTTACTTTTGGTTATTTGAACATCACATTACATTGAATATCTTTTCATGGGATTTAATTTATCCTTCTACTGCTTCTAGGTCAGAAGATCCATTAAAAGAAGGAGGGTGTTGTCTCATAAAATGTTTCACTATTGTCTATTCTGTTGTTGTTCAACAGGTTTTTCTCCTTCATGGATTCCAATTCCATTTATTTTTTCTGTTTTCTAAGCCATTACTATCACAAACTGCTCAGTTCCAATTCCTACCATTCCGGGCTGCAGATTCAGAAGGATGTCGTTATGTTAGTGCCTCTCCTCTTCAGCATCCATGTTTCTTCTACATACAACCATTCTGAACAAAACTATCATAGGCAATGAAAAATGGCAATCATTAAATACTATAACATTTCAAATTAATCCTAGAGTAAAAAATATTTACTTTATTCTTTTAACATCCACATAACCCCTAAATTTATCTAAACCATCATCTGCTACCCACTATAAGGACCCGATGTTATTACAATACATAATCATGATTTTAGACATGAAATCATTTCCTTGTACATTGAGACTATTTTCATGATTAGAGATTTATATAATTTCAACATAATACATTCATAACCATACAAAATGTTATAGAGTGCATACCATAAAAATAGTTACCATTTTTTTAAAATATAAATCATTAAAGCTTAAAACATGATTTCTTTGAAAATTTATTAAAAATTTAATGTGGATTTATTATTTGACTTACACAACTTTATGACCTATGAAGATAATTTAAAAAACATTGGATCAGAAAAAATCTTAGTAAGGGATATAATAGAAGGAAAGAGCACTTTAGTCCAAAAATACTTGTAGCATTTGAAAACATTTTCAAAAGACATGATTGTCACACTTATAAACATACTTTTTGAAACATTAGAAATACAAAAGATCCAAAAAAACATGAGAACAAAATAATAATAATAAAGGTTTCATAGGAAATTACTTATATAATTTTGTAACCCTCTCAGCTACCTTATTTTTTGTATCCCTCACAACTACCTTACAATTTGTGTAACCATCACAGTTACACTTGGAGTAACCATACGACCGACCTCCAACATACACATACCCAATAAATAATAGGAAAATATATGTCCCACACTTCATAATAAACAATTCCTATGATATAAAACCTAATCATACAACATGAATAATAGCATTAAAACACTACCTTTGAGATTTCGTAGAACAGAATTTTAAAGGAGGATTTTAAAAGATAATCCACTTACATAAATCATATAACTGAAGTGAGACTATATAGAGTAGATTTAATATGTATAATCACTAAAAATACACATAATTCAAAATATTATATACAAACCCCACAACAAATCAATTTTTATACCACATATATAATGAAGTTGAATGTTAACCCAAAGAATTGAAATTGGGTTTAGAATTCCCTTACCTCAAGTTTTTCTTACTACCAACTCATATAAAACAAATGTATAATGGTTAAAAGAGTGTTATTAATATATTATAGAATCATATCCATCTTTATAATAACTTATATGATCATTTCATTACATTATTTCCCCTTTTAACTGTATGTATTTTATTCTATGCATTATTTTGGGTGAGTTCATTATATGATTTTCATGATCGGTTAATGAGGGGTTTTTCTTGTTGATAGGAAGTGAAACTCTATAATTGGAATGGAAAGGTATTTAAAAATTTCTATTACAAAAATTGAAACCATTTATCATTTTGATGTTTTATAAGAGGATGATTCATTAATTAAAACATTACCAATGTTTGTTTTGATCAATTTTGTGGTTCTTTGATAATAACAACATCATTTTGTCTTATAAATTAAAAACATTTGTACCAAATAATTATATTACCATGAATCAAACATAATATATATATTATAACCTGTTTCAACCATAAAAATGGTTTCATGCCCATTATTGAAAGAATTAATTTAAATTGAAATCACATCGTGCACGATGTATGTAATTCGACCCATCAGAGACAATGTTTTTATTCCTTGAATAAATGGGGGATCAGAAGAATAATGATGATGAATTTTAGATGAACATGAGGATATCTAAAATATAAATTATTTCTATATATTTCATGCCTCATTTGTAAGAGGATATGTGAAAATAATAAGAAAATATAGTAACTAAAAATAAAAGAATAATCGAGAAATCCTTTACAAAAATTTTGCAGCATAACGACTATGCAACATGGTTTTAGAAAATATTAAAAAGAGAGGGGACAAAAGACAACAATCCTGAAATGAACCATAATATAGAATAGTCCATGAATATGAAAGAAATAATAACATGGTATGGAAACATGAATGTTATACCCCATAAAAGAGAACATGAATGGAAAAAAAGAAATTTAGAATTTTCTTACCTTGTAGAGTAACTCCAAGAACATGATGGTTGAGCACTTGGGGGCTTGAGAAAACCTTGGGAGGACTAATATAGAGGTAAAGAGTCTGTATAATCGATGATGAAATTTTTTTAATGAATTTAATAAAGGAATGGTTCGGTATTTATATCAAAAGTGAGGGATTATTTTAATAATTTCCAAGTGACGCCACATTAGTGGTATTTGCAAAACCATGGTCTTGACCATGGTTTTATCGACATGGGACACCTCACATCTAAATTTACTGTACATGGGTAGGCCAAATTTATTACATCATTATTACACCGAGGAGGCGATGGAACATCAAGGGACATACACCTGACCACAGGTGACAATCCAGAGCTGTTCTTCACCGACATTCTTCTTCGGGTAACCATGTTTCTCACTAATATCATGATCGAGTAGTCCATATAGTGTTGGGTGATGTGATCTATAGGGGGATATGTTCATATGGATTATTTTCAATATTTGATTCATGTTTTGGATTGAGTAAAACAATTTATTCCATTCCAAATCTCTCTTTTCATATTTCATGACCATTACTGTGTTCAAAGGAATATAATTTAATTGCATCAATTAATGGCCTTAGTTTGTGTATGTCCATTTTGAATCCTAGTCCGGTTATGTTTAAATATTTGTTTAGGTCAACTATTTTTGTGTTCTCTCAAAGAAGATGACCATTAGAAAGGTGAAAACAGATTATAAGGGTAGGGTACCTAGACCAAGAACCTCTATAAATCCAATTCCAACACCAAAAATGAATACACATATAATTAATGAAATACCTATCACAAGAACCTGAAAATGACTTAACCTTTCATGCCTCCAATATTGATTTCAAACGCCATCCAATACTACTTTTATTTCAATTTTTTCTAAACAAGTCAAACAATTTCAAATTTTTCCCAAATTAATTTTAAAAATACACTCTCTCTCTCTGTGGGTTCGACACCAGAACATTCCTTATACTACATTTTAATTTACTAGAATAGTTTTTGGATTATCAATATGTTTTTTCATAACACTGTAGGGAACTAATTATGCTATGGGGGCCATCACTAAGACTAAATAGACATGTTCATCCCTTCCTCGTTGTTTTGATATCGATTTATAGTGATAAATATAATGATGGTTGACTACATTATATCAATTAGAAACATTCTTCATGGTCTTGTAATATATTGATCATGGATCAATATATAAGAGGATTTTGGTCATATGGGAAGGGCTCATATTTCCCCTTGACCTAACATTAATGTGCTATGGTGGATATGTCAATTTGTTATGAAAAAAACATTCATGAAAAACCACAACAATTATATTTTATAAAATAAGACTTATTGTTGATAATTATAAGGATTTAAACTCTAACTATAATAGGTAATACAATCATATGTTCATTACAAAATTTTATATATAAAGTTTGAGATTGTAAAACCCAATGATTTTTAAAAAAAATTCCGATAAATTTTATATTTTTATATTTAATGAAATAATGATTTTATAATACCTTAAACTCATGTATATGAATTTCTTATGTTACACACATACAAAATATTTTTTTGTATTACATAGAACACAAATTATAAATAAAAATACACATGTACTTAAAATATTATTATTTAACATGATAAAAATCAGTTAGACATTGGAATGGTGGGTTTGAATAAGACTAACCACATTATAAATATAACGTTTACACATTTTTATATAAACAAATATTTTTGGAAAGATAATTATTTTAAAATAAATAAAATTCATTTCCATAATTGTAATATCATATGTTTCTTGCAGGTATTTGGGATTTTTTATGAAAATTTCAGTTTTTTATGAATAGTTAAAAAATACAATATTTTAATTGAAAATTTTATTTCCATTTAATTTATTAATAAATAGATATTATTTTTTAAATTGTTTTCAAATTATAATTATATACAATATAAATATAATAATCTAATTTATGTCAGTGGAATTAATTTTATATGGAATTGATTTGGATAACTTTGTAAACATTTGATCATTTTCTCATTGAAAACCCACTTTCTCATTGTATCTATTAGAATAATCAAAAATTAAAATCCTCCACATCTATTAATTGAATTTGTATAAATGGAATCACAATTTATAATATTGTTAATTTATATTATATAATAAGTTTACCTTATATTTACCATAATTAATATAGAAAATTGGCGAGACTAATTAATGTGATTATGATGAAAATAGAGATTTGTGCATTACATGAATTTGTTTTAAAATTAATTTTATGCACACAAATTATATTAATTTATTCAATTTTATTTCATATATAGAATTAGTGGGTATATATTATCTATGAAATATTATTTTAATTATATTCTTAATGGATAAATTTTCAAGGAAAATAAAAAGATACATGTTACAGCGGTAAAAAATAAAAGGGTAAAATTATGTAATCTTTAAGATGAAAGAATAACATTAAAAAAATCGATCTATTTTTCTATATCAGATATTTTAATATTAAAAAATAAACCCCTCTTTAAATTATTGATCTATTTTTTGGAACATGTTACTAGGGAGACCTCCCAATAGTTAATAGTGTTCGGTATTTATAAGAATGAAACTCCTCCTCAACTATAAAAGGACCCCCCCCCCCCCATCATCACACGTCTCAAGATGTTTAGGATAAAAATCCCTGAAAGAAAAATGCTCCAAAATCCCTCCTGTAATCCTGGAATTTTTATTTTTGGATGAAAAATATCCTAGGAATACATTTATGATATTCTAAGGGGAATACCCGAAGAAGAGTTAATATTCATTGATGAGAATCTTAATTTAATTACCATCTCCAAAATCATGAACTGGCATTATTAAATGATAATATAATAAAATAATTATATTATATATAATGAGTTTCTATTATTTTAATGTTACATCGAAAAATTTCACACACTTTAATTAAATGAATTATGAAATCATCAATCGTGTGTGTATTTGACTACTTGCACACAAACTTATGTCGTTTGTTTTTTCATTACCACCTCACACAGTTGGATATAATGATGGATTTATAGGTTTTATATGATATTTATTATATCTTTGACATTATTATGAATCTAGGTTTATTATATCACACATACCTTCATACTTCCTATTTTGTGGGTTTACGATAACATCATTCGCATGTATGGTTGACTACTGCCATGCAAAAGGAGGTGAATAGATCATGCATTACAATGAATGTATGAAAAATGGGTTTATTAAAAATATTTTATATATATTAAATTAAAATTATTATTTAATTAAAAAATATATATATATATTTCATTTAGTTTTATTTCATTCAATGTGATAAGAAAATGGAACCAATGTTCATTGGTACGTATGACCTAATGTCAGCATGAATTGCGTTTATCATTTCCTATAACATAATTTTATGGTTAAAAATAAAAAAATATATTCATAATATTTATGATATTTATATCAATTTTTCCATTTTATAGATTTTTAATTCCAGATCCAATAAAATGAAAAAAATAACAAGTGAAAACATATAGGAAAAAATGGGCTGTTTTTACTCAAAACTGAACTATAACATGTAATTGTTAACAAAATGGTCATAAAATTGGGATAATAAAATTATACATGGTTTTATATATGAATTTATTATTGTTAATATAATTATAGTAAACATATATTCAATATAAATTAGGTTTTAATGAGCATGACAGAAGTCAAGACATAAGGTAAAGGGTTTCCTTCTCCCATATTACTTCAATGATACACACAAAATATTCACCATATATTTCCATTATGTGGCGTACATAAATCCCATGAATGTATTTTATGATTATACTCAATAATTTTTTTTATTTACATATCAATTTATGGATATCAATTTAATAGGGTTTATAGTTCTAGTGATAATAAATTGGAAATGGATTATTGTTTCAATTTTCCATCATTGAGACGTATGCTGTGTTGTGCTCCTATATTATTTTTAGAGTGATATGTATATCCCATTTGAAATAAAATATCATGAATTTATTCCTACTTGTGATATTTTATGATTCATTTTATGGTATTCCCTATTGGGGCTTATGATACATTGTTACCAAATTGATAAATATTTCATGTCATCATCTAATCATTCATAGAGATTATTTCTGATGGGGTCTCTAATGATAAAATATGATGATCAATATCTCAACAATACTAATTAAATTTAGTCTACTACGGTAATTCATAATATCCTCATGTAATGATTCAATTATTTCACTCAATGGTACTTAATAAATGTACAAATATGTTTTTAAAAATGAATGAATTTATTTCTCTCTTCAATCAGTAATCTATTTTATTTCGAAAACATGTATTCTAAATATATTATCACAGATTTTTTAATGATATTTTAATTTTATTTTCATTTAAAAATGTTTTCAAAATGTTTCTAGTTTATAAAATTGATTTTCATAGTTGAAAATATATTTTCCTCAAGGAATGTTTTCAATGATTTAAAATCCTCCATTATAACTTAACAATGTTATTTTCAATGAAATGGATTTTACAAATATATTAGGCTTTAAAATTATATTTTGAAATTAAAATGGATATTTTCATCCGAATTTTTTTAATTATCATTTATTGGTATTTCTATTGAACAACATTAAAAAAAACTTTTTTTTACTTATGCTCTAATTTATTATATTTTATTGACACTATACACATTATTTATTGGGATGGATTAATATATTTCCAATTAGATTGTTATAGAAATCATTTCTTTTTGATAGGTTGAACATGATTCAATAAGATTGTTTTGAAACATTTTTCTTTTATGTGGTTCAATAATGATTCAAATAGATAGTTATGAATCACGTATCTTTTACACTGTTTAATTATGATTTACATGAAACCAATTAATTTTCCATTAGTTAGTGAGGTTATTAATGAATAATGATTTTTATGATGAAATGCAAGATCTATGTACTTTAGTACTATTTTAGTTCTTGGAAATTACTTATATGATTTGGTATCCAATATAGCATCATGGTGTTATAATTACATATTATATCATAGGGAAACCAAGAACTCATATGTCAAGGCCATCAAAGATTATACGATGGGGAATCCCAAATAGTGTTGGGTGAGCTCTTATATCTGATATGATGGGGAAACCTAGATAACTTTGAGTGATACCATTATAGATTATTTAATGGTTCCGAATATATTGTGATTAAATGTAATATGAAAATGTCTATATATAATGAGATATACATGATAGGAAGAAGGAGTGTGTTGAGTCAATAAGGTTTCCTTATGACTTTTCCATTCCTATATGCTTTGGAGAGATTGTTGAGTCAATAATAGTTCCTTATGACTTCTCTATTATTTCATGTTTTGAAAATCACAAACACCCTGAAAATCAAAAAAACCGTATTTTAAGGGAAATTTCATTTTCCCTAAGATTTCCCTTGAAAAGAAAAATTTTCCTTCCCCAAGGGAAATTTATCCTTTCCTTTTTTTCATTATTCATCGTATAACCTAACTCATTTTCTCTCTACGTATTAAAGTCGGATTCACATCTAAAACCTCAGAATCCTATAAATAATTAGATATAGAGTATTCTATTTTTAGGTTCCGAATTCTGGTTCCGAATCCTTTGAATTCAGACACCAAATTCTAATGAACCCAGAGTTCGAACAATGTATGTTCAGACTCAGAATTCATATGAATTCAGACTCCGAACAATGTATGTTCAGACTCCGGATTCTAATGAATTCAGACGTTGAACTTGGTAAGTTCAGACTCCAAATTCTACTGAATTTAGACTTCTAATTTCCTTAAAATTTAGTCTCTGGAATTCTATAAAATTTAGGGTTCGAGTTCCTGAGAAACAGAATCCGAATACTCTTATATTATAGACTCTGAAGGATATTTTTCTTAGATTCAAAATTTCATTTTTTGTTAGCCTCTGAACATTTATTTTCCTTACATTCCGAATAATGAATTTGGTTAAGAAACCAAATTTTATCTTACTCATGTTATGCCTATAAAATTATGTCATTCATTTTGTTACTAACTAAACTTTGTTTGAGTGACACGTATACAGGTCCCTCTGAAATTCATGGAAAAATATGACCGTTGGAGGAGGGAGCCAATTGTTGAAGTTGTACCTATAAATAGGAGCTCATTTGAATGATCTCACAACTTTTTACAACACATTACTTTAGTAGAACTTACTTTTATACTGTTAGAGTGATTTCTAGAGAGAGAGGTTCTTTTAACACTCAATGCTTTGTGAGGATGTTTTGAACAACTTGTTTGGGTGTAAACAACTTGTTTAATCTTTTATTCATTCAAAATTGCTTTGTGCAGAGGTGTGATTTCCTTAAAATTAGAGACTTCAGGTTGTGAAGTCAGAGGTGCCTATTTTCATACAAATAGAGGGCTTGGGGGATATCAAGACAGATTCCAATATTCATATTGAGGGCTTACCTGGGTTTGGTTAAGACATACTTTCTTGAATGTATAAATCAATGGACCTTTATCCAAGGTTTTTGAATACCCTACTCTTTGGGTTAAAAGATTTACAACTTGTTACTTATATTATTTTATGTTTGTTTTCTACTGTAATTTGATTGTTGAGGAATATATAACTATCTTATACTTCTTTAGACATGTACTCTAATTAAATAGGATTTTATACACTTTAAGTTAGAGTCTTTTTTTAGTAAACTTTTGTTATGTTTCATTTCCATAATTACATTTCCGGAATCTCATTCTTATCAGAATTACATTTCTGGAATATAGTTAGTTTGTAGAACAAGTTCCATTTATAGAATCTAGTTAGTTTGTAGAAATGTTTTCATTTCTAGAATGAAATTTCTGATACTTCATTCTCAGAATGACATTTCTGGAATCAAGAAATTTACTAGAACATATAGTTGCTGTGAAGTTTGTTTCTATAAAACTTCCTTAATGATTTTTTAAAGTATAAAATTCACCCACCCTCTTTTATATTGAAGATCTACACCATAATTTCGATACAACAATTATTATCATATCTATCCTATAATTGATCCTACAATTGGTATAAGAGGATGTTACCTTATATCCTAAACTAATCCTAGTTTCAGAGTATTGGTACAATATGAATTAATCTCATGATTAGATTCAGAAGAAAAATTAACTTCTTCTTCAATTTTTTTTGAATCAGATTTTTGGACTCACATAGTTCAGATTCATATTTTTCTTAGAGATACTCTAGTTCTATTTTTCCTTGCTTAAGATATTTTTTATTCCTATTTACAAACTTTTTTACTAAAAAGTTTGTGTGGAAGTATTTTCTTTAAAATGGTAGGAATAAATGTTGGTTCAATTGAAAATCTAAATCCTACGAAACCACATATTTTTGATGGAAATGATTATGAGTATATTAGAGATAGGATGAAGTCTTTCATTATCTATAGTAGATTTGATAAATCCCTGATGATTATGAGAGACTATAATATTCCTGATAAATAATTGCAAACTTTGACTAACCAAGAGAAATCGGAATATCAAGAAAATTTCAGAGTCAGAAATACTTTTCTATGTTCCATGATTATGAACATCTATAGTCAAATATCTTCATGTGAAGCTACAAATAGTATCTTGAAGAAACCTGAAGTTACACATTTTGGTACTTCTAAATTTATAGAGATAAGAAGAGCTCTGTTAAGAGGTGAATATCATGGCTTTAACATTCCTTATAAAGAACCTATAAGCAAAGTTCAACAAAGTATCATGAAAATCATAAATAGATTACAGTATATGGGAGAAAAATGTCTTTATGATGATGCACCTATAGATAAAATCATAGACATCATTCAAAATGAGTGGAAATAAAAGAGGACATCAATTGATGAGAATATGAAAGTCACCTAGATTTCCTTAGATGAGCTATTTGGAAATATTCTTCAGAATGGGACTAGAATGAAGAGAGATGATGATAATGTAAAAAATAATAATGGGAATAGAGATTTTTCTTTTAAAACCATTTTTAAACATATGAAATCTAGGATTCCAGAAAGAGTTACTAGATCAATGTCAAAGAAAGTTTTTAATCATTCAGAGTCTAGTGATACAGAAGAGTCTGAGAATGAATCATCTAATATTGGTTAGAGATTGAACAAGATAGTAGCTTAGAAGAACTACCAAAATAAGTTCAAGAAGAGAGACTAAAATGAAAATAAATATGGGGAAGTAACTTGTTACGAATGTAGAATAACATGTCATATTAGACTTGATTGCCCTCTTTTGAAAAAGAAGGAAAAGAAGGAATGGAATTCAGAGAGAAACAAGAAGAAGTTCTGTCATTCTAAACACAGGAAAACTCTTAAATCAAACAATACATGGAGTGATAGTTGTGGAGACTCTTCAGGAAGTGAATCCTCGGAATATGAATCACCAGCATAGAAAAGTATCGGATTCCTTGCTACCACTTCTTTCCCAAATACATGTCTTATGGCCAAGGTACGCTCTACCAAGGCTTTAAAAAATTTGTCTCTTTATAAAAATTACTATTCTCAATATATTACTTCTAATGATGATAATTCATCTTTAGATAATGAATATATACCTTCGTATGAAGAAGTATCTAGATTTTCCATGTTCTTAGAAGAAAAAAATTGTAAAATTTTTATGAAATTAGACAAGTAAAATACTAGAGAATAAGTTCTTATAAAAGAGATTTTAGACCTCTCTAGAGATCTTGATTATAAGGATGAGATCATATAAAAACTTTTTAAATACCTTCAGGAAGTAAATTCTGAAAAGGAACAACTTTATAAAGATCTTATGAATGCTATTTCAAAAAAAATGTTTTTGAGGAAAAACCTAACTCTACAGAAATAATTCTTGAGGATAAGAATTTAGTTATAAGACTGAAATATGAAATATATTCCCTTAAGAAGATTCTTTCCAACATCACTTCTGGTAAAGAAAATTTTGACAAGATGTATTCTCAAATCAGACCTCAAGGAAATACTACTTGAGTAGGTTATACTCACAAAAACCCTATTTTCAAAAACAACTATTTTATTCCATCCTGAGACCCCTTTTCTACTAAATTTCAAAGTGGCGGGCATTGGAAGAAAAAATTTCATAAAATTATGTTCAATATCTAGGGTTTCATAAATCTTATTTCTCTAAAAAAATGTGGATGCCCAAAATTTTATTGTCTATCAATTCCAGTTCCAAAAAGGTTTGGATTCCGAAAGTCTATCTCTCTTATTTTTAGAAAAATAAAGAAAGTACCAAAAACAATACATGATACATGGATAGTGGATGTTCTCGGAATATTTCCTGTAAAAAAACTTCTTTGAAAAGATTATGAAGCTGATTAGTAGAAAAGTAACTTTTGGAGATAATGCTAAGGGAGAAATTATTGGTATAGGTAACATTGTTCTTCTTGCTTTGATTTCAAATGTTTTATTTATTAAAGGTCTTAAGCACAACGTCATTATCATAATTCAATTATGTTATGAATGTTAACTTGTAAGTTTTAGGAATGATAAATGTTTAGTACACAATTCCAAGGAAGTGTTTATTATTTCTGCCAACATGCAAGAGAATGTTTATGCACTAGAGTTATAAGACCTTAAGAGCCATGATCTACCTTGCCATAGTGCAATGGATGATCATTCTTGGTTATGGCATAGAAGGTTAGGACACTGTAACCTTAGGAACCTATGAAAACCTTATATTAAAAGACTAGTTAAGGATATACCGAAGCATAGATTCAATTCTTCAAAAATCTATGATCCTTTTCAATATGGAAAGCAACATAAATCATGTTTTAAATCAGTCAGTGAAGTCTCAACCACTAATACATTACAGTTGGTTCATAAGGTTATTTTGGTCTTACACAAACTGGAAGCATCAGAGGAAAATATTATGTATTTGTCTTAGTTGATGACTACACTAGATTTACATGGGTCCATTTTCTTGCAAATAAATCTGAAGCATTTTCTTTTTTCAAAACTTTTAGAGACAAAGATAAAAATGAGAAAAACCTTCCTTTTATAACTATTCATAGTGATCATGGAGGAGAATTTCAAAATTCTGATTTTGAACCATTTTGTAGTGGGAAAGGCATTACTCATAACTTCTCAACACCCAGAACAACTCAACAAAATGGTTTTGTTAAAAGAAGAAATAGAATTATCCAAGAGATAACAAGAACCATGTTGAGTGAATATTCAATAGCCAAACACTTATTGGATAAAGCTATAAGTGAATCTTATTATACTATAAATAATGTTTTGATTAGACCTTTTCTTAATGAAACTCTTTATGAGTTATGAAATGGTGGAAAACCTAGACTTTCCGAATTCAAGGTTTTTGGTTTCAAGGTATTCGTATTGAATACTAAAGATAATATACACAAATTCACACCAAAATCTGCTGAGGGAATTTTCATTGGCTACTCCACAACTTCTAAGGCTAATAGAGTTTTCAATAAAAACACTTGTACTGTTTAAGAAACAGTACATGTAAAATTTGATAAAACTGATCCTTTTTTTAAACAACCTCATCCTACATCTTTAGGTGCGTTTTTAAAAACTGATGATCAACCTTTGACAGAAGATCCTTATGACAAGAAAAACATTCAAGAAAGTATTTCTATAACATTTTCCCCAGAAGACTTCCTACCTTATGTTGATTAACAGGTTTTAAAAAACCGAAATCAGTTGTTTCTTAAGAATCATCCCAGGGATAACATCATTGGTGATGTAAATCAACCTATAAGGACTTGAATTTCCTTAAGGAATGAAGTAGAAAATCTAGCATTCATTTTCAAAATTATAACCAAAAAGTGGTGATGAAACATCAGGGGATGATGATTGGATAAAATACATGCAAGATGAGCTAAATTATTTCAAAAGGAATAATGTATAAACCTTGGTTGAAAGACCTAAGGAAACTTATGTTATTAGGGTAAAATGGTCTTCAGAAATAAGTACGATGAAAATGGAATCATCTTAAGAAAAAAAGAAATATTGGTTGCTAAAGGCTATAATAAAAAAATTAATAGATTATGAAGAAACCTATGCTCTAGTAGCTAGACTAGAGTCTATTCATATTCTACTTACCTTTGCAGCATTCTGCAATTTAATTTTTTTTCAAATGGATGTTAAATGTGATTTCCATACTGGTTATGTTCAAGAGGATGTTTTTGTTGAACAAACTCCTGGTTTTTAAGATATAAAGAATCCTGAACATGCTTTCAAACTTACCAAAGCTTTTTATGGAATCAAACAAGCCCCTAGAGCCTAGTATGATAGACTTACATGTTTTTTGCTTCAAAATAATTATGTTAATGGAAATGATGATACAACCCTTTTTATAAAGAAAGATATGAAAAATGTTTTTATTGTTCATGTTTTTGTTGATGACATTATATTTGGTTCAACTAGGTAATCTTTAACTGTTTCCTTTGCAGATCTAATGAAATCTTGGTTTGAAATGAGTATGATGGGAGAGTCAACATTTTTCCTTGGTTTTCAAATTTCTCAAAAACTAGAAGGAATCTATATATCCCAACATAAGTATATTAAATATCTTATTCAAAAGTATGGACATGAAAACACTAAGAGTATAAGTACTCCCACTGGTTCCTCAAATTCACTTGATCCTGATGAAGCTGGGAAACCAGTAGATCAAACATCTTTTTGAGGTATGATAGGAAGTATAATTTACTTGAATTCTAGTCATCCAGACATAATGTTTTCAGTATTCTTATGTGCAAGATATCAATCTAATCCTACGTAATATAATTTAAAGGCAGTGAAAAGGATTTTTCTCTACTTAAAGGGAAACATGGATCTAGGACTCTTTTACACTTCTGGAAATGATTTTGTTTTGAAAAGTTTTTAGATGCTGATTTTGGAGGATGTAGAATTGATAGGAAAATTACATCCAGAACTTTTCATTTCTTTGGAGATTCATTAGTTTATTGGTCGTGATAAAAGCATCATTTAGTATCACTCTCCATGTCTGAAGCAAAATATGTAGAAGTTGGAATTTGTTTTTCTCAAGTGTTGTCGATGCAAAACACACTCTATGGAAAGAGTTTTACCAAAACACAAATTTTGTGTGATAATACAAGTTCCATTTACCTAAGTAAAAACCATTCACATCACTCTCATGAAAAACCCATAGATATTAGGCATCACTTTCTTAGGTATCACACACAAAAATGATATATAATTCTTCAATTTATCACAACACAAGATCAACTTGATGATATTTTCACAAAATCTTTACCCTCTGATATATTTGAATACATTAAACAAAAGTTAGGAATGATAACCGTAAGGTAATCATCCTTTTTAACTTCCTATTGAAACAACCTCCTTACAATAAAGAACTCCATTTTATAGGGGGAGTACATTTTCTTTTTAGTTGCCGAAAATTTTTCGTAGTCTAAAATTTTTCGTAGTCTAAATTTTTTTCGTAGTCTACAATTTATCATAGTCAAAAAATTCATCATATTCTAAAATTTTTCATAGTCTAAATTTTTCATAGTCTAAAATTTTTTGTAGTCTAAATTTTTTCGTAGTATATAATTTTTCATAGTCTACAATTTTTCGTAGTCTAAAATTTTTCGTAGTCTAAAATTTTTCGTAGTCTAAAATTTTTTGTAGTCTAAAATTTTTCGTAGTCCAAAATTTCTATTAGTCTAATATTTTTCGTCGTCTAAAATTTTTCAAATTCTAAAATTTTTCATAGACTAAAATTTTTCGTAGTCTAAAATTTTTCATAGTCTAAAATTTTTCGTAGTCTAATATTTTTTGTAATCTAAAATAATTTCATAGTCTAAAATTTTTGTACTTCAAATTTTTTTTAATGAATTTTTTTTTTAATTTTTTTGGTAATGAGTATGTTTATAGATCAAAATTTTTTGTAATGAAAATTTTCATAATGATGTTCTTCGTAATTAATGTTTTTGTAATATAGTTTTGGTAATCAAAATTTTAAGAATCTAAAGTTCTTCAAATTTTTTTTTATTATTACGAATAATCTTCCTATCAATCCGAATGGTATGTTTCCATTCTTTAATTTTTTTAATCATATTTTATTTGTTGGTATTTTGATCTTTTTTAAAATTTTTCATATTCTCGTTTTCCAAAATCCGATTTTTTTTATTAAAATCATCAAAAGATCGGATCCTACCAAGATTTCCTTACGCCTATCATTTCAGCCTTCAGATCCGATAAGAATGGTTTTCAACCATTCGATTGAGTACAGATGTTGAACCATCACCCCAAACACTAATATAAAGGACCCCCTAATGGTGGTCACACATCAAAACTCAAGCTCATGCATGTTGAAGCCCTATCCTCCTACAAAATATCATTCCGAACTATTTAGGTTTCTTTAACTCTGAATGTCTGCAAAAGTCCCATCTTTGAAAGATATTTCTACTGTCGAGTCGATTCCAAAATGGAAGATTTATATATAGACATTGGTACATCCAATTTTATTTTCTAAGTATGATTCTGTCATCTCAAAGAACATCAAGTTGAATATATGGGAGAGTGTTTCTGTATCGAAACTAGGAGCTCAAGATCCGGTGTATCCAGACCTATTGGTTGTGTTCTATGAGTCATCAAATTTTTTCAAGGAATAAGGAAAATAGAAAATTTATTTCAAGAGTTATGGGTTGACTTATGATCTTTCTTACAATAATTCTGTCAACTTGATATGAGTTATTTATGAAGGGGAAGCCGAGTTTTGTTCTCATAAGATTTCAGATGTTAAAGGAATAATTGTTAAAGTAAAGTCTATGGATTTCCTTGGTCTTTCAGATGTAAAGACTCTAATGATTTTCAACCTATAAAAAAATGGATCCTTGAGTTGTGGGTGAAAGGATTTATCATTCATAGAAAAGGTGATAAGGATAATTTAAAGAAGAGTGATATGTATATCTTGGATTTCTTGGTGAATCTTAGAACGATTCACTTGGTTCAGCATATTTTGATTACAATTGAGAATATAATGAATGGAAATATGAAGGCTCATATAATCATGTATCTAGACATTCTATCAAAGATGATTATTCGGTGTTTAGAATCCTTTAAAATTCTTTATAGTTCTTAGATATGGAATTTCAAAGTCATTCTGGTGAGTGATGACACTTTGAGTAGGATGAATGTTGGATTTCTAAAGAATCTAAAGAGTTTTATGATTTTCCTGAGGAAGAAGTGGAAGCTATTTCTAAGCAGAAAGTAGTAGTTTAGACCTCTAAGAAGGGAGGAAAAAAGAGGAAGCTGAATGAAGTAGAAGAAAAGAAAAAATACCCAAAGGCTAAAGAAACCCAACATGAACCTCCAAAGCCTAAAAAGAAAAAATCGTATTAAGTTGAGGTAGTAGCCAAATGGAGGGAAGCCAAGGAGAAAAAGATATAAGGGGATCCTAGCTTTGGTTTGGATCCGGTTGAAGCAAAGGCTTTAAAAGAAAATATTGATGATGGGCTTTAGAAGCAAGCAAAAGAAAAGAATCAATGAAAGAAGATGACTGAAGAAGAGATTGTGCAATCACTTATGAAGGCAGGTGGGAAAGACTCCGAGAAGTTTTCGGTACCAGAACCCTTTCAAGTAGAATTTTTACTTGAGACTCTGAGAAAAAAATTTCTAATTCTGGAAAAACATCAAGAATAATTTGTTGTAGAAGAAAAAGTAATAGAAGAAGAAGAAGAAGAATCTGGATGTGGTGATACCGAAGAGCTAATTAAGAAAGTAGAATATTTTCATGAGAAGGAAACTCCTTCAGAGAAATTAGCACTCTGAACATCTAAAGCTGAGTCCTGAAAGCTTGCTACTCATGTGAAGGATAAAGAATAGGATGATGATCTAGTAAATAAGCCATCTGAAGAATAATGTTTAAATAGATATTTCATTCATCCTAAAGATGCTGAGACAGGAGCAGAAAAACAAGAGGTAGACAAAGACAAAATTGTACAGTTTTTTGATAGTGAGCATGAATCCCTTGACCAAGAGATAGCCATTCTGAAAGCTGATAAAGGAAAACATGTGGCTATTGGTACACCTACCAAAAATGTGGTTAAGATGAAGGATTATGGAGGATCATCAAAGAGGAAAGTTGCTGGTCTAGAAAAATAATTCTCACCAAGCAAAGATTCTAATTCGGAATAATCCTTTATAGGCCATGATTTCATGGTTTAGTCACTAAAAAATCTTGTTGGAACCATTCTAATATTTCCAATTATTGACTCCAAATGCCAAATGCTTCAAAAGTCTTTAAATTGGAAATCAAATTCAGTATCCATGGTGATGGATAAATGTTTTAAGCTTGAAGAAGACTTCAAAACTATCTTCATAAACTATGAATCCAACAGAAGATATTGCCGTAGGATGACTGGTTGGTCAAATAAAACAATAGAAGACATGATAATACTTGATGAGTTTCAATAGAATGTTACGGAAGCATTTAAAACCAAAGAGAGTAAGATCAAGTATCTGACAAATAGTATTGAGGAGAAGCTAACCCTGGGGAAAAATTATCAGATTCAAGAATTAAAAGATTTTAATGGGATGTTATATTTAGTTTCTCAAAGCTAGAAGAGTGAAAAAGATCCCAGGATTGAGATAAAATAGAAGCTTGTCAAGAAGGAATAAGTATTGAAGGCTTAAGATGATACTCTTAAAGCTCAAGAAGAAAAATTCAAATCCTTAGAAATAAAATAGAGGATTAGGATCATATTCTTAAAAAAGTATAGGAAGACCATAAGGATCTCATGAAGCTGAAGATAATAGTGAAGAAGATGATGCCTAAGTAAAAGGAATGATAAACTTGTTTAAATCCGATTTTTTTTTTATTTCCGTGTAAACATTTACCAATCGTAATGAATTTTTGGTTTCTCTTCATATATTTTTTGTGTCTTGTACTAATATTTCAGGTACCACATTTCTATTCCATTCCCTTTAATTCTTTTGTAAAATCAAAAAGGGGGAGAAAGGAATGAAAATTAAAGGAATGAAAAAGAATAAAAAGTAAAAGAAGAAATTTCCCTAAGTAAGGGGGAGTTTATCTAATGAATAGTTCTTATCCAATGAGATTTCTGTATGCAATAAAATGCTATGTATGAATCCGAAAATCAAGAATATGATCCTTAGTGTTTCTGAAGCCTAAGGGGGAGTTATTCGTATTCTTCATTTCTCATATGTAAATGGAGATCAGCTTTATTTACAAGTCCTTATATTCTTATTCTCTCCATTTTCTCTTTTTCATAAGGATGTTTTTGCTTTCCCCAAAGGGAGAGATTGTTGAGTCAATAAGGTTTCCTTTTGAATTTTCCATTCCTATATACATGGGGGATATTGTTGAGTCAATAAGATTTCCTTATGACTTCTCTATTCATTCATGTTTTGAAAATCACAAACACCCTAAAAATCACAAACACCCTATCTTAAGGCAAATTTCATTTTCCTTAGATTTCCCTTGATAAAAAAAATTTCCTTCCCAAGGAAAATTTATCCTTACCTATTTTCACTGTTCACTGTATAACCTAACTCATTTTATATCTAAGTAAAAAAATTGGATTCACATCTAAAACCTCATAATCCAATAAACACTTAGATATAGAGTATTCTATTTTTAAATTCAATTTTCGGTTCTGAATCATCTGAATTCAGACTCCAAATTATAATGAACTCAGACTTCGAACATTCTATGTTCATACTCCATATTCTTATGCATTTAGAATCCAAACATTGTAAGTTCATGATCTGAATTTTAATGAATTCAGACGTCTAACTTTTTAAGATCAGACTCTGGATTCTACTAAATTCAGACTCTGAATTTCCTTGAAATTCAAACTTCGAGATTCTATAAAATTCAGGTCTTTAATTCTTGAGAAATAGAATCCTATACTCTAATATTATAGACTCTAAATGATATTTTTCTTAGATTCCATATTCCATTTTGGGTTAGACTCTGAACTTTTATTTTCCTTACATTCCGAAAAATGAATTTGGTTATGCAACTATATTTTTGCTTACTCATGTTTTGGCTATAAAATGATGTCATGCATTTAGTTACTAACTAACCAATTTTTGAGTGATAAATATACAGGTCCCTCCGAAATTCAAGGAAAAATATTACCATTGTTGGAGGGAGCCGACCGTTGAAGTTGTACCTATAAATAGGAACTCATTTGAACAAGCTCAAAACCTTTTGAAACACTTTACTTTAGCAGAACTTATATACATACTGTTGAAGTGATTTCTAGAGAGAGAGGCTCTTTCAACTCTCAGTGCTTTGTGAAGATGTTCTGAACATCATATTTGGGTGTGAACAACTTGTCCAAACTTTTCTTTAGATATAATTTCTTTGTATAGAGGTGAGATTTCCTTAAAGTTAGAGACTTCGGGTTGTAAAGTCAGAGGTTCCAATTTCCTTCAAAATTGAGGTCCTGCAGGGATTGCAAGAATGATACCAATCATTGGATTGAGTTCTTACATAGGATGGGTTAAGATAGACTTTCATGAAAGTACAAATAAAGGGACCTTTATCCAAGGTTGTTGGATACCCTACTCTTTTGGTTATAAGATTTACTACTTGTTACTTGTATTGTTTTATGTTTGTTTTCAACTTTAATTTTATTTTTGGGGAAAGTATAACTATTTTATACATATTTAGACTTCTACTCTGATTAAATATGATTCTATACACTTTAAGATAGAATCTTTGTTTAGTAATTTTTTTTTAAGTTTCATTTCCAGAATTACATTTATGAAATCTCATTCTTTTTAGAATTACATTTCTAGAATCTAGTTAGTTTTTTTAACTAGTTCCATTTCCAGAATCTAGTCAGTTTGTAGAACTAGTTTCATTTTTGGAATGACATTTCCGGATCATCTTTCTTAGAACGACATTTCTAGAATCAAGCAAGTTAGTAAAACATAGAGTTATTGTGAATTTTTTTTATATAAAATTTTCTTAAGGATTTTTTAAAGTACACAATTCACCCCCCTCTTGTATATTGAGTATCTACACCATAGTTTTGATACTATAATCAGTATCATATCTATCCTACAATTTATCCTACAGTGTGCACTCTATTTTGTAAATGACATTATCTTAAATGATTGAATTGGGAGTGAAAATTGGATACTAGGATGTTATGGGTGGACCTATCTTTCATTTCCATAATGTTATGAATAATCCTAAATAAATGATCACAATATTATACATGGACATAATTACATGGTCACAATGTTATTCGTGGGAAAATATTTCATTTCCACAATGTTACGTGTGAACTTGATTATATGATCAAAATGTTATGTGTGAACATGATTACATGCTCATGATATTATGCATGGGCATAACATTCATGTATATAATGTTATGTGTTTACATGGTGTGAAGCCCATGAAATTTTTTGAGGTCATTATTTCATTTTCCTAACTTAATTAGTGAAACTGTATGCATTAATAAATGTTCATAATGATAGTAACTAGGGTTAACGACCCAAATATCTGTTATATTACAATGTTGGTCTCTTATGGATCTTATTATTTGATTCCCGTGTGATTATAGTCTTATAAATTATAAAAATTTATGCAATGAATTAGGATTATGATCTCTTCCATGTAAAGTATTAATTTTTATGTTATATTCATTATTATATTACATTGTTATTTCTTACACTATTATAGTGTGATATCTCTTATGTTTACCCTTATTGTGCATCTGAGGTCACCCATTCATATGTTTTATTTCCCCGAGTAATGGATAATTATTTTTATATACCATATGACTATAAATAGTTTTGATTAGAAATATATTTATGGGAATCATTTTTTTGGAATCATCATATTAGAATATTTTGTTCTAATTTTTCATTGGTGCTAAACTATTATGGTTCTCATTCATGTGTTTTTTCACTTTACTGAATATTCAACTAAAAATATATAATATCTATGTATGAGAAGCGCATGTCACTATAGTTGGTATCAAAGGAAATGATTAGTTATTATTTTGAAACTGTGATGAAAAAACATTAGTGAGATCCCTTGTGATATATCTAAGGATATGTTTTGGGATGCCTCTAAGGATATGTTTATAAATGATTCAAGATATTAGAAAATGTATTGGAATTTTGGTTAAGTATAGAGGGAGTGGTTTCCATGAAATTGCATCCCTATATTGACATTTCAAGTGGATGCATCTCTGAATAGATGTGCCTAGGGGTAACAATCCTGAAAAAACTCTTTGATCTTGACTCAAAAGGGAAATGGTGCACAAAAATAGGAACTATTTCACACTAGGTTTGACACTCCTGGGAACTAATCATTAGAAATTTGAAAAATCATTATGGTCAATCATGATGGATTTATATAGATTAAGAAAAATAATGGTCTAGGATAAAACTATTGTATTATGGATAAATGAATAATGTCTCATTATTTATACATTATATAATTGATTTTCATAATTTTTATTATTATTAAGATTTGTGTTTCTCACAATATTTTTTGGGATATAATTCATGATTGAAAATAGAAGGAACATGGTTAACATTAAATATTATCGAAGATTCACTAATAAGAATCTATAAAGGGTGATGAATGTGTTCAGTGATATTTTTATTATCCCTAATTAGTTAACATAGAACATTATTATCAGTGTGAACCTTAACAAACTCTCGAACTCACCAAACAAGAGAAAGAGGGTGTTTTTTAAGAGTTTAGGTAGTGGATCACATGGAAGTAATAATATTAAATTCACTTTATGTTAATAATGTGGAAAGAATCAATCAATTTAAGGTCTCAATAGAATGTGAAATTATTTTCTGTATAGAGAAGAGGTACATAAATATAATTAAATTCAAGGAAAATAGAAAAATTCAGTCAACACAATGGGTGGGAATATTGGTTTCCCAAAGGTATTAGCAATAAATGAATCTTTTAAAATTTTAATGTATGGGAAATATGAAAATAAATTTCCTATGGGAAAATTCCATGAATAAAATCAGAAAGGTTGTATGGTTAATAGTTTTTTTGTAGGTGATAAGGAGACAATAAATGTCATATTCAAGTTATGTGATATTATAATAGTATTGTTTATGTTATTAACTAGAATAATTATTAAATATTGGTTTACAAATATTATTTCATGATTTATTTTTAAAAAATTATTAATTAGTTTTTAATGGATAAAATAGTGAATCCAAGTTAATTTATTAAGAATTTGGTGGAATATTTAAAGTGCTGATGTATCATAATATAATAATTATGAAATATATTAGTATTTTTTAATATAATATTTTAATTAATGATTTAAAATAATATCATAAATTGTTTTTATTACCTAAAAATTTTATTTAATGTAATGTTTATATTTTTTTAAG
Organism: Viscum album; assembly: GCA_963277665.1. NCBI lineage: Eukaryota > Viridiplantae > Streptophyta > Magnoliopsida > Santalales > Viscaceae > Viscum > Viscum album. The sequence continues at coordinate 469,263,790 of OY728141.1, read as the reverse complement.
GGAATATAACCCTTAAAATGTTTTTTAGGATGGGAAAATAGTTTTTACTTTGGATATAGTGAAAAATGATATAGAGAAACAAAATTTAATTTTATCATTGTATACATAACAAATAAAAGATTTATTGAAAATTTCTGTTATGTTATCATTAATGGAATTTCCACATTACTAGATCTATGGATTATGTTCATCAATCTATGGCTTTTTTCAAGGATCGATGAAATGTGACTATTTTTATTTATTTATTTATTTATTTTTTCATATCACCATGATTTAGGATAATATACGAATAAGGTATTAACATACATATGATGTGGGTATTAAGATCTTCATAGTGACAGTTTGAGGAATAATTTTATGTTGATTTTTTTAAATTATGTGTTATTTTAATATATTCTGAATTTTATAAGGGTTTTAAGGATAACAATTTATGGAATTGAATATGTTGATATTTAGATGAGGTGTTTGAGATTAAAGTATTATTTTCCAATATGAAAGTTATTTAATATTTAATGACATATCTTACACATTTTTTTGTAATTATAAATAATGTTCTTTGGAATAAATTATCATTCAGTTTTTGAATCTAATGATCTCTTAGTGCATCAAGAATAACAAATTCACCTTCATTTCTTTTTGTATGATATGAAGTGGATATTTATTAAGGCACAACCAATGGGGGTGATTTTTCTAATAAAATGAACTGAAATCAAGTATGTATATCATATGACATCAATGAAATTATTATCCACTATTTGGTTTATGGTTTTTTTGTCATTAACATTTTTTGGATCACCAGGTTTCTTGTAATCAATGTTCCCTATATAGATCCAGTAATATTTGGGTGTCAATTTTCTTTGCAATGTCGTTGTTTTCACTTCCCACCAATGTTTTATAATTTATAAACTTGGTATGTGTTTTGTTAAATGGAATTAAATCATATAGTTCTATTTTAGAGAGGTTGTTTTATTAAAACATTATATGAAGTGGGTTTCTATGATGTAATTTTCAAATGTTAGATCATTCGTGACTAAGATGAATTTTTACTCTCAAATCTATTTAAATGGTGGTAGATTATATGACCCTGAGATTTTGTGAAATTTTTATTAAAATCAATTGAATTTTTTTATATTTTATAACAGGATATTTGCACACAAAACTGAGTTTATAGTATGTTACATGCAACACTGAGCTTAAACAAAATACCACATATAATTAAAAAATTATTATTTAATATTATTTTTATCACATATCTATTATAATAGATTTCATGAATATGATTTAGTAAATTATGAAAATTTAGTTTTCATATTTTTATATAATTTAGATTTTTTAATAAAATGATTATAAATTAATATAAAAACCTATTAAAAATAATAGGAATCGTTTTCATAAAAAACAATTATGCATAAAAATGTGTTCAAATCTAACAATTAGATGAATCAATTTATATGAAATATTTTATTGATATTTATATATTATATAATAAATATTTTTTTTTATATTAAACAAATGCTTTTTGTAGAAAATATATAAAATTAAATCCAATTTTAGGCTTAGAACTATGTTTTTTTAAAAAAAATTGTTTTTTTACTTTTTATTTTGCACGTACGTTATAAATTATTTTAAAGACTATTAAAAATATTATTAAAAATTTTTACTTTTTTTTAAAAATAATATCATTGAAATTATCTGAGGCTTAATTTTTTTCTGAATAGTTTCATCTTTGATAAATATTGAAATATACATAATTTTAATTGAAAACATCCATTTTTTTAAATTAATTTATAAATTTAAATTATAAATTTATTTGGTTTTAATGTATATTTAGATATATTATATATATATATATATTAATAAAATTTATTTATTTTTAATTAATTTTATTTTAAATTTGGATCAAAAAATTAAATTGTTTAATAATTTTCTCTTCGAAATCACGATTTCTTATTAGATCTGTGGGATAAATTTTAAATTAAATTCCTCCATATATTTGAATTGAATTTTAAAAAATGGAATCTATATTCCAAATAATAAATATTTATATTCACATATGTTTTAAAATTATATTTTCCCCATAATTATTGGTTACCTTATTTAATATTAATTATAGTGGTTAAAATTAAAAAGACGTTCTGTACATTACATGTGTTGGTATTAAAATTTATTTTAAACTACAATATAATTTTCTTAATTAATTTTATTTAATATTTTTAACAATTTGGTAAAAATATATAATAATTTAACTTTTAATTATAATCATAATGGTTATCTATCATAGGTATAATAAAAGATACAAGTAACCGGTGTAAAAAATAACAGGGTCAAATTGAAAAATCATAAAGATGAAGGAGTAACATTGTAAAAATGTAATTTTTTTGTGGAGGTTTATATAAAAACCATATACCCTAACCTCTGTTATTGATCTATTATGAAGGAACATGAGGTGTGGGGGACCTCCCAATACCAAATACATTTTTTATTTAAAATAATGCCACCCCTCCCCAATTATAAAAATGAACTCAATATCTCCCATTATTTAAACCAATAAAGAAATTTTTCTCTTCAAAAAATATGAAAATAACATACTATATTCTATACCATCCTGAAATAATTCTTATTTTCCATATAAATCCATCCTATGATGTCATTAGTGGAAATCTAAGAATCATAACCGATGAAGATGTAATGTTCTTCAATAAGAATCTCTATTTTATTTCCTTCATTGCCTTCTTCAATTATTATTATTCCATGATAATATAATAACAACATTATTTTATATATAATTATTATTATTTTATGTTATGTGTAAAACTCATGTATTTACACACTTTCATCGAATAGGTTATTAAATCAGCGTTTGTGTTTATGGAGGACTACCTCGTCACGAACTGATTTCATTCATTCTTTCATCACCACCTATAATTGTTGGAAATAATGACTGAATTATAGTTTATATATTAATTTAATGATATTAATTATCTTAATATGATTCTATATTTAATACATAATATATAACATAATGTTTTTCTTTTTTTAATATGATAATGTTGTTCATGTGTATAGTGGGAAAATGCCTTGGAAAGAGATATGAATCATTCACAGATTACATAGAATGCATTAACAATGGATTAAATAAAAATATGAAATATATATTGAAATAAAATTTATTTAATTAATATATTTATATATCTCTCATTTACATCTCCTTCATTAAATAGAATAAGTAAATGGAAAAATCATTTTTGGATTCGCACGACCTACCGTCTCTATGAGTAGTTTATTTCATTCACTCTGACTGAATTACATGGATTACTCAAAAATAAATTTATAATGAATATATATGATATTTATAGCATGGTTTAAAAAATATATACGAGGAAAAAATTATCAAAAGAAGATGAAAAATACAATAATTAAAAACATATATGAAAAGAATGTTATTACCAGAAATATAACTTTAACATGTAATTTTGGAGAAATAGGTAATAAACCGGTAATATATAATCATATATATAAATATAATAATATAATATATCTATAATGAAATTATATTTATTATATATGAGTATTGATCAGGTAGAATATATTTCAATACATTTGGTGGGGATTTCCATCTAACATATTAATTCTAAAAGACTCATTCCAAATTCACATATATTCCTATAATGTGTTGTATATTATTCCCATGAATTTGATTTATAATTATAATCCTCAAAATTATATTTATTTTAAAATCAATTTTTGGATACCTATATCAGAGGGTGTATGGTTCAATTTTTAAAAAATTGGTTTGGGAATTTTGACTTAATCTTCCTTATTAAAGACATATGTTATGTTATACAACTATATTTTTTCATGAGATGTATAAATATCCCCTTTGAAATTTAATGTAATGAAATAATTCATCCATAAGTTATTTTATGATAAATTTTATGTTCTTCATTCTTGGGTAATAAGAATCAATGTTAACAATGTGATATATTTTTCATTATATATTCTTATCATTAGTTGGGGATATTTATGATCGAGTCACCAATGTTGAAATTTCATGATATACCTCTCAATAATTGTAATTAATATTATAATAATATATTTATTCATGATATGATCAATTAATGTTACCATTTTCCTCTCTTTTCTTACTTATGATAATTAATAAAAATATATGAAAGTACAATATTATTTCTTTCTTTGGTTAGAAATAAGATTTCATCCCAAACCATGTTTTATAAAAAAAATTAGAGAAGGTTTTAAATTATATTTTTTGATTTATTTCAAGGAATAATGTGATTAAAATTTTTATCTAATCTAAAACCCATTTTCTAAATTGGAAATGATATTTTACTCATGTAATGTTTCACATTGTTTTTAGAGATTCCTTTATAAGAATTCAATGTTATTTTCAAGGAAAATTACTTTAAACATGATTTATGTTTTAAAAAGTTATTTTAAAAATGAAAATGATTCTTTAATAAAGTATTTATTCAAATATAATTTAATGGTATTTACTTTCATCAACTTCAACAACCCATTTTTTTACTTTGGGTCTAATTTTGTGTTTTTTGGTGATACCATCTTCATTATTTTTGTTACTGGATTATGATTTTTTTTATTGTGATTTTAATGGAACCTATTTAATTTCCATGTTTTAACTGTCTTTAAAATAGATTTTTATGAATGATTTTTCTTTTCCATGGGTAAATACTAATTTAAATATAATATTCTGGAACCTATTTCATTTCCATATTATTATGATGATTTAAATAAAACCCATTTCTTTTTCATGGTTTAATGAGGTTATGAATGAATTATGATTTTTATGAGTTTTATGATGAATTGTATGAACGTTTTACTTTATCAATGTTGTGGTTATTAAAAATTTTGTACAATATGGGTTGGATCAGATACTGTCGAGTAATCCCAATATAACATAAATAATGGTCATCCTAGATAGTTCCAAGTAATAAAATTACCGCTTATATGTTAAGGAATACTAGATAGCACTTGGTTAGCTAATTATAATTTATATGATATAGTGTCCAAATTGTTTTAGGTGATCTAGTTATATATTATTTAATCATTATTCCAATGTATTTCTATAATAAATTGGCTATATGTTTATATCCCATGAGATAGAAAAGACTGGAATATTGAGTGGATTCAGTTCTATAGGGGACTTTGTTTTCGATGATAATCTTGGGAATGATCCTTGACTACTATGATGTTATCTATGGTATTTTTATATATGTACCTAATTTTGTGTGTGAACCTAATTACACTGTCATAATATTATGCATGAGCATTTTTAAAATTTCACAATATTATCCATGAACTAGATTACATTTTAACATTGTTATTAGTGGACATATCATTCATGGCTCAAATGTTATGCGTGAAACTATTCAAGTGTTCATAATATTATAAAAATACATAACATTCATTTTCATAATGTTATATGTGGACTTTGAGTCATTTTCAAAAGATTATGTGATCCATGATTTTATGTCCATAACTTAATGAGTGAACCTGTTTCTATTTATACATGTTCATAAATTCATATACTAATATTTATGAAAAAATATGTGTTTAATTACAGTTTTATGAACCCAAGGATCATTTCCATCTCTTCCCCTATGATTCATGTAATTTGAACATCCAATCAATATTCAATGAAACTGGTTTATGATCACTAGAATGTTAGGTATTAAATTCATGAGTTATGTTCTTTATTTCATTACCTTATGCCTATTTAATGATTTCAAATATTAACAGAGTTATATCCCTTATATTTACCCATACGAAGTATCTGAGGTAAATATTTATTATTTTTCCCAACACTAGGTTATGAAAAAAATATTTTATGTTGCATATGTCAATAAAGAGTACTAAATGAGAAGATATTTGTGGAAAGAACTTGTCATCATTCACTAGATTTGATGAACGTGTTCCATGTTTCCATTTTCACAAAACTATTATGGTCCTATTTTATGTGTTTAGTAAATGTAATTAATTTTCATTTAAAAAATTTTAATATCCATGTTTGAGAATCCTCATTCACTATAGAGATTCATTTCAAGAATAAATATATACTTCGGTGGGATTATAATACCACTACATAAAAATGGTTTATTATGTTATTTTTAGAGGTACCTTGACACTGGTGGAAGTATTTATAGTCACTCCTGAGGTGGTTACTTCATAACTCATGGTAATAAAATTATTTTTATATATTATTGTTATTTATAATTTTATCTCATCACATTTTAAATACCAATTCAAATTTATTTTTCGGGAAAAAATATTTTATATAATACTTATTTGTACCCACATCATTCTTGATATCCCTGGTACTTAGTAAGGCTTTATGATTCATATTCTAGATCTTTAAATGGGAGTTATAATTGATAAATGTTATGTATTGAAGTTTATGAAGTTTTAGAGTTCATAATTTTGTTTAATGTTTACCTAATTTTATATATATCACCATTATTTTTCACATTCATGGGATATGATGTATGAAACAGGCCTGGGTGAGGTTTTGTTTTTGTGTTTATAACTCAAATTCCATTAAAATATATATTTTATTATATAAAAATTATTTCATTTTTTATGGTTGCCTATAATCTATAATTCCTTTTATAACTTTTCTATTATTTTTATTTTTAATTTGTTTCATTCCCTATGATTAATGGTTATATTTACCATATAGGGTAAAGCCTCCCCAATCTACACCTGAACCATCATCACTAGTTTATGGATTCCATGAACTTTTTAAGGAAACCCATATAACTGTTATTCCAATGTATTCTTGGAAATACCGAAAGGGATCTCCCAATCCTCATGTGTTTGTCACTATCACATGGGCATCAAGAAACAAAAAAAAATAGAATTATTATCTTATATTGAAATAGAAAATATGGAATACATACTTATAATGATAATATATATTGAAATATTACATAATTATAATCTAATAGAGATAGCGTTACAACTAAGCCATCAAGTGAAAATGAATGTATATTTCCAAGAAAAAATGAATGGAAAACAAAAATACCGACAACCACTCTATATGATATGTGTTAAACATCTCTTAATATCACCATAAACTAGTAATTCAAAGATAAATTGAATCCCCACCACCTCACTATGGAACCCTTCCATATCCCATATCAAAAAATCATGTTCAATACATAGCTGAGGGAGTGTGTGAGGTGTAAGAAAAATAGGATCAGTGGAATCCTATCGAAGTGTTCTATACAGTTTTTATATCCAATAATCCAATCACACTCAATATATGAAAATCATAACAAGAAGAAACAATTATAATATTTATATGAAAATCATGGTAAAACATTTTCACCTTTTCAATGATCTAAAATAGTTTCCATATGACATAGAGGTTACCAAACTTTATATAATTTATTTAAAAATGATGGAATCATTTTTATATAGGTTAGGTAACAAATGTAAATAAAAATAATGAAAATAATAGTAGAAACAACCACTAGGATGATAAAAGTCTATGATATATCGGTCTATTAAACATTAAAAAACATGTCATGAACTTATCCACATAAGAAAATCGAAATGAATCTAGGGGATAGCGAAGATAAGAACAATCCATGATAAACCTACTATAGTTTCTGATAATATTGTACCTAGTATAATAAAACTAGGGGAAATGGAACAACTCATTAATGAATCCTAATCAATAATAATGATATGTACCAACATTAGAACACCATTATATGTTACCGATGATCATATAGTCTATGTAATTCAAAATATATCAAAGGGAATATCACATTTCATGAAATAAGTCAATGAAATAGTTTTTAAATAAAATCATGAGAATGTAAATATTCTATAAGACATTTTTTGCAGCATTAAAAACAATATTCTTCTACATAAACTAATTTTAACACATAATTTATGAAAAATTTATTATTCCAAGATGTCAATAAGACTGGGGATCATGTCAACCATCATTTTGAAAACATTTTTGAAAACTATAGAATATTCATTTAACTAAAAAAGAATACTGGAAAAAATACTACTGGAACAATGATCTATAAAAATAGTTCAATAAAGAGGTTTAAAAAAACATTAGTATAGGTACCCTATAGAAATGGTTTGGGAGAATGATTGAAATAGTTATGTATATGTCCTCTTATACAAACATTGTCAACAAGATATTGTTATAAGAAATGGTTTGGGACACCAATAACAATGATTTTCCTAACGATTTGTATAACTATGTATATGACCACCTATACCAATGATTTTACCAGACAATTGTTATATGTAATTTTTTGGACACCGGAACAAATGGTTTTGTTAAACCATAGTCAGAGAAAAAAAAATTTAGACACTTATACAATTGGTTATGGAAAACTATTGGTATATGTAATCTTTTTAGGAACATATAGAAACAGTTTGGGAAAACTGTTGGTAAACATTGTGTCAATTTTTATGCATATTAATAAAAAAATATTAAATATATCAATTTAATTTATTAATACATATATACATATATATTTATATATATTTATATATATGAAAATATAAGATTGTGTATGATAGTGGTAAATTAATTGAAAAACAATAAAGATGTCTAGGGATCAGTACCCAACAATGTTTTTTAGTTGAGAACTTATACCAATTTTTTGACCAAAAAGTTAGTATGTTTATTCCCTTTTAATTTACCGATTTCAATAGTTTCAAAGCTTTAGTATTGGTGATGCATTATTTTATGCATAATAAGAAAAATATTATTTAATAACAACATTTAATTTTATTATTCACATATATATATAAATGAACATATAAAATGTAATAAGATAGTGGAAAATTAATTGTAATATAATTGAGTGGATGTGGGACCAATACCCAATAGTGGATTTGTTTTTCCAATAGAAAACATATAATAATGGTTTGGCAAAACTATTGGTAAAGGACATTCCTTTGATTTTCTCAATACCAGTGGTTGGATAACTGTTGCCATTGGTGCTTCATACCAATAGATTTTTCAACCATTGGTATAATTCTATTTTGGCATAATATCACTTAATTTTAATCTAAACCATTTGTATAGGCAATTCCAATGGTTTCCGGACTACACCAATAATTCCATATTGTTTGTATAGTCGTTTTACAAATACTTCTAACTACATTAAACTTGTGTTGTTATGAAAACACTAATGGGATCCATGTATTGCAATGAAATGGTTCACACTAAAAGGATATAAAATGACCTAGACATAGATTCTCACTACTCATAATAATGATTCAAAAATCTCAATGTCCGAAAATAAGATGGAAGATCACATTCCTCATAGAAAATGAGATCTTCACCCAACAAAATAATACCCTGAATCCATGAACCAAATCCATATTTTTTCTATACATTATATTAGAGGAATAGTCACACAATAAATAGATTGGATCATTATAGCATAAATCCACTATCGTTATAATATATTAATAATGGTCGAAGGAAATCATATAAAACAATCCAATTCGATGAAATATAATCGATTTGGTGTCAAAACATAAATCAAATATGTTTGATATAACTATGAATGACAATGGAATTCCAACATAAGTGGATGGTTTGGACTCCATTCAATGAAAGGGTATTAAGTAGATAAAATCATTTTTCTTCATTAAAATGAAAAAAAATTAATTAAATTACATATCATGATGCAACTTGTTAACCACTAGCATCAAAAGGCTAGCGAGTAGTTCTAGGAAAAGAGTATACACATCTGAAAACATCACTATTTGTCCAATGAAATTAAAATTGGAAATAAATTCTACTAGTATGCCACTAGATATATTGTATCCATTAAAATCCACCATCTAAGGTCATTGTACCTTGAAACTCCACAGTGTCCCCTCTTCTACCACCCAATACTGATTTACAACCTCTTAAAAATTATGTAGTGATTGTATGTGACTCTTATGTTATTATTATTCCCACCATACGACTCATGTACCTAAAATCCCATACATAAAAAAATATTCACTAATAAGAGGATGTGAAACTTCACCCACACTGATGATTCACACTCCCTTATCTCGTGATATTCTATTACATAACAAAAAAACCAAAACTAATACAATATATTCCAAAAAATATATATTCATAGGTGATTTAATAATTTCCACAATAATATCAAAATTTGTTATATATATATATGATTAAACTTCATCCATATTCAAAATATTGAACTGATTAAGATGATACTTCTTTACCTGCGATGTTTAGAAAATATCATGAATAATTTTTGATAATGTTGATAACACCAACTTATAAGAATGTATTCAAATATGTTGAATGATCCTGAATTTTTCAACATATATTAGATCCATATTCCCCATTCTCAGTAGCAGACATTGAACCATCTAGGTGGAAGAATTTACAATGACATAGTCTTTAATAGAAATCTCGAAAGGATGGTCCTGATAATCCACATTATATTTTTACCTACATTGAGAAGTATTTATTTATTGGTGTATATATTGAATCAGAAATGATTAATCCTAAATGATACACTATCCCATGCAAGTTTTGTCACACACCTCTTTCCAACTAATAGGTGAGCTACATTATTGAATATACATAGCACATATGGATCCATTTTTGGAACATAATCACCAACTATTATTGTATGAAAACTCATCTTCTCCCATATGGTTATCCTTAAATATTCTGAAATCCAAGATAAAATCACCTAGAACAGAGTGACTAAGGATTATCATATGTTGATATTAATCCATTTTTATTAATATTGTAAAGACCTGAACCCTCACCTCTAAATTCAGTAATAAAATATGCAGTGTATTTTTTTATAAGATAAAACATAAAAATTAAAAGTACGTTTTTACACCTTATTACCTTTTCCAATATAGGTTCTGGATAATTATAAAAACCACTTACATAAAATAAATCTGAGTTTATAAAAATTAATTACAGTAAATCTCAATGAATTTATCTACAATAGCACCCTATATTTCCTTTGACCCTCTAAGGAATCTTGTGAAAAACATTTTGAAAATAGGGGAATAGAATAATGATCAATGTAAGTGATATGGAAGGAAACCATTATTCCATGAATACTTATAAACATGTGAAATCATTCTCAGAAATATATTCTTCTCACTCATATATATATACTTAAATTTTGAAACATTATATTTCAATAAAACATTTGAGAACATATATACTGTTGGAACCAAATGTGCAATAGAATCCCCAAATAGGTGGTTTTTTAAAAAATTCCCACCGACAATCGACATACACTTGTCAAAGTCAGTGGATAGCATACAGGTATTCTTTAATGAGAAAGCGTGAAGGACTTTAAGCACAAAATAAACCATAATAATACCTGATTTATATCAGAAGTAGCGTACAATGTCTTCTTGTCATTGGTGATCATTTCTTGAAGAGTTTGAATTCAAATTCATCTAGATCGTTCACACATGCTTCAAGGAATCCACAGGAGCACCGTTCATCGTATTATAGGTGCAACCGTGGAATATTGACGACGCCTTCAGCGCTCCAACATCCACTGTATCGCTTCGCTAGAAATGCCTAAGAGAGAGCTTGATCTTTGTTGTATGGATCTATAATATCTCTCTCTAGGTCATGGGAGAGAATAGATTTTACAGAAGCACCATGAATAGTATTTGGAAAAAGCACATCCTCTTCTATTTATAGTGCTTAATTAAAATACCCGGTATATCCTCGCTGGCCTCGGTTACTTAACGAACTATCGAAGACAATTTATGACAACTAATATGAGTCATACATATTATTATCATTTACTTGTAATATATTAAAATATATTACCTGATAAACATTGAATCATTAACTCAACTCTTCACTCCCATAAATATTAATTGATCCATGAATAATTTTCTATTCGTCAATTAATATTTTTCATATATTTACTTAAAAATCATAAATACATTTAATAAATAAATTCAATAATAATTATTCAAAACTCAAATAATATGAATTCATATATTTTATTGGTGATCGTATTACCCTAGACAAATCTCGTACCCTAGTGATGGTGCCCACCATGTATAAAACATCTATTCAACTGAATAAGGAATACTTTTGAATACGCTATTGTGTTTGACCCTCTAGACCCTTATCTTGACAGCAGTGAATAATATTTATAGAACAAGAGCGGGATCCTGCAATCCATCATGGTCACTGAAGAGATAAAGATTGTCACAACAGTGACAACCGACCTACAAAATGCACTATTTAATATAATCTCTTTGTCTGTAATATCTCATAAAGCTGGACGCACTCTCCTATCTTCACCCTTTTCATTCTTTATTATTAGTTGATGTAACTGGATGGATTTTCCCATGAATACCATGGACATGGTCTAATAAAGGTAATTCCATCTATATCAACAAGTTAAGAGATATATTACTTCCATAACTCGGAAGCAACAAATCCATTCTTGGTCATTCAACCAATTTCATGCCACTAATGATGCACCCAACACAAACTACCTCACCAAAACATCATTACCATGGTTTTAATCTTGTATCAACGTAATATATCAAATGACATACATTAGTAATGATATCATGTCAGGAGACCATTACACATTATCGTTGATAGGAACAACTAATGGCTCCCAAAACACGTGGTGTTCATATTGGTAGTTCTATCATCATGATCTCACTACTAGAGATCACCATGTATGAACATCACAAGAAGAGGTCTTAATACTTATGAGCCCCTATCACCTAATACTCAACCCTCTACTATTTCCATCCATTAAGAAGTATCTAGACCATAGGACATATATTTAAGATTAATTTCATAGTATATAGAGGTTATCATTATAATATGGGAACTTCTATTACCTTTTGATACGATAATTAATCTTTGGACATTACAATTTCAACAGTGGACGTAGAAATGTATACAATATAATGGTAAGATGACATCATGTATAGATATTTGTATACACGATATGGTAATCAAAATCACTGAATATTTGGGTCTAGGGAACCCAATATTTCAACACTCCCACTTACACTTGATCCAACTTGCTAACCAAACTTGTTATCCACTCACTTGATTAACATCATGTTTTTTCTGAGTAACAACTTTAGCTACTGGGTCTTCCATGGTTCTTCTGCTGGGCTATTCTGCTATAGAGACCTCATATCCTTGAGTAAAACTACTCAAGATATGGAATCCCAAGTATATCTCACTTTTCCACTGTCATAACATGACATCTTGGCTAGTAAGAATATCATTATTTAGATTATGATATTTCTTCTCACACAAGTTGTTATTCCAAGAACTGGAAAAAATCATTGCATTTGACTGCATCATTACTACCCCAAAAGTTGAAAAGTACTCGGTCTTGTAGGTATGGACACCACTGGCTGATATGAGCTTGACTCACTCATCGTATTTAACCTAACTACGATATTAGATCACATTGATCTATGGAAGACTATTTTGTATCCCCAAAACTAGTATCCTTTCTTCTGCACTTACTAGGTACATATCTTTTGTACTTTCCAAAGTACTATTAGATTGTTTTGACTACATCACTTATTGTTCTCCTAGATATAACTGATATCTGCCAATTTTAAAATATACCTTGGCAATATCGGTTACTGTAAATATCATGGCATATGTGATTGATCCATTGCTTCAACGTATAGATAGTAACTCACCACTTTTATCTCTTCCCATGTCATAGACATGTCAACATGGGTAGATTATGCCATGTGAAATAGGCAACAATTCACCTCTTGAATTATTCCAACTTGTATTTTTCAATAAAATGTCACTATATGCACGATTGACTAGGACCAACAAACCAATAGATCTACTTTAGTAGATCTTGTTTCCTAGAACTTAGGTCTCTACTTAACATCAATCATTGGAGAATAAATTTCATCTTGGTCTTAATTAACTATAAGACCAACCTATTTTCCATATTATTCCAAACATACTTCAATTGGAAAACTTTTGTGCTCCCATGAACCTCTCATAGACATATGGAAATCATTTTTTGGAAATGTATATTCTATAATCACGTTGCATACATTAATCCCAAACTGGGTTTTAGTAACATGAAACCATTATTAGAATTCTATGACATGACCATCCCTTTTTGGTTGAATCGTATAGAGACCATCCATGATTGGGGGTCATGACATCCAATCCTACATTATTTGATCATAGATATTAGCTTTGATAAGTAAAATTCTAATGGATTTTGTCTTAACGACTTGGTGAAACCAATTAAGACTTATTGGTACTACTCTTATACCATACATATATCAAATCACACTAATTCCCACCGTAATATTAAAAAATAAAACCCCATTTTCACATAGATACATGGAATCCATTAATTGAATTTTAGTTGGTCTTATCAATTTTAGCTAATTTACATATACTTCATATTTTTATGAAATATAATTCATCTTGATTAATAGTTCACCAACTACAGTGAATATAATAACCATCACCATGGTTTTATCTTTCATACACATTATGTGTCTCTGGAACATACTATGTTCCATATACACTTGTGGTACTTTTTCATATGCCAACTATTTGTGCATCTTGAGAATTGACTAAACACAAGTCAATATAGCTACCAATATCTCTAAAAGAGATGTCCACCCATATATATAAGTTTAGTCCATCACTAGACTACAATATTTTTATCTTAGGGATTTATGTAATATCCTAGGAAATTATTGAGATAAGTAAACTAGATGCAAAATGTGTTTATCTTCATGCATTTTTGTTTGTATCCGATCAAACTATTTGCATCCAAACACATGTCCTTACAAAATAATGGATTTACATCATACTATGACTCATATAATATCCATTTTTCAATTTAGTTGGCATATTATTATGGGATTACGCCATTATATGAAAATTATTTCATGAAATATAATGGAAGTTTCTGCTAGTTGTAACATTGATATTACTTACATCAAAATTTGGATGTATAACATATGAGTTTAGAAATTTCTACACGCTACATGTTTTTTGACCATGTTGATATGTAATACTTCATCATAAATTCTCCTCATTAACATCAATGTTGTGATGTTGATAATGTAATGTGCATTTTAGAATTACTCTATGCTACATTATCATGGTTGATGAATGCTTAGTCGAGATATTCTTCAGTATCCCAAACTGAAGCAACTCATATCTCATGACCTAGAATATACATTACTTTATTATTCCTTAATTAAGTAAAGTAATCTTATGAAATATATATACCTCTATCTTATTCTTGGAATAGTTCACACTTACTTGTTGGAATACTTCCAAAATATTTGTGACATACCTTTATTTCTAAAGGCGCCTTTTTGTACACACTAAATACGTCGATAATACCAGAAGTATTTAGCTGTGCTGAGCCAAAATACCATTCTTTGTATATTCATTACATCCACATTTAGTTTTACTTGAAAATCAATTATCTTGTCACTACTGGGTATCCGTCTTACATTTGTATTTATCACTAATTGCCTATGATTCATGTATTACTGAACTGGTGATTGAGTTTAGCAAAACAACGTTCATTCCATAACATGGAAGAATGCATCCTTGCATCCAAGGGCACATAATATTATTGTTTCTATTTGTACTCAATAATATTTTAACACAAATTTTTCAATTGGAAATTAAGAAGTCATGTAATTCTCACCACTAGCCTAGGTATCACCCTTTAGTAGCCACATAGAGAATACAGCTGAATTCTTTTAATGTTTCTATACTAAAATGGTTATTTTATTTAAATACACATATGGGGAAATCATATAATATTAAATACCCAAGTAGTAAAAGGAAACAGTACATTCATGAATATGTCCGATGTAAAAGAAACAACTTGCTCCTTTAAATATGTTTAGTGCATTTAAACATCCGTTGTATTATTTAATGATATTCAATGTAATAAGCTTTGTCAATACCTCATTAATTGAAGGACATCACGAATGTGTCATTGGAATTAAATTCCATTGAACTTTCCATATTATATTTAATTTATTATCCATAATAATTAAATATAAAATTATCTTTGAATTCTTATTAACTTGTAAAACCATACCTGGAATGTTAATGAAGAATTTTCTCGATACCTGTTTGTTTTGTGACTTAAAATGAAACTTCAGTAATGTGGTGAAAATGATATGAGAAAGGGATCCATTTAAAGATCATGATGAATCTTTCAATTTACACATTATGGTGTAACCAACACCTTATTCATATCATTGCTTCGCTTTCTCCTTTCAATCATCTTAGAGATGGGACTTCATGTTAAATCATCCTTGTCCAGGTGTAGAGACCACAACTAGCACCTGGCTGTTGATGAAAGAATAATGAAACAACTATCATATGATTTGTACATTAATATTATATAATCATTTTCACCCTCACTTCTTGAGATGGTTTAACAGTGTTGGGGACACTGGCACCTTTAGTTTCCTATATCATAGTACTATGTGCACGTAGCTACACTATTCATGGATACTCATGTCAGTGTGGACATTTATTTTGTCCATTATAATATTGTAGTTTTAATCAGGTGGTATAACTTTCCATTTTCTAAAAACATGAATTTTAGAAGATGAGTGTGTTTTATATGGATTACTGTTTTATAAATTTTGATTAATTACCTAAATAATTTAATGTCTCCCACTATTTTATCGGATTCTAGGAACCCTCTATGCTAGAATTGGAAAACTCTACCGCTTGAGTATTCTAGTGGAGAGGATCTCGGAACCAACCCTCATAGTCTACAAGTTAAGGCTATGCCACTACATGGAGGGTTCTAGGTGGTTTTTTGGCTAGCTGACCGCTGTAACTTGTAGTTCCTTATTCCATTGAGTGAAGTCCCTGCTTCTTAAAATCAATACTTGATTTACTCAATGCTTGTCTCTAAAATTACAAAAAGATAGTTACAGCTATTTTTTTGCTGCAATTTTAGTTAAGTCAACACATCGTTCTTATAAGGACTCCCATTAGTAAGAGGCACCCTCAGATATGGCATGACCGGCACCTCAAACAGGTGGTTTTGTACAAATATTAATGAAGGAAGGCAATTTTGACTTAATATATTTTTGAGGGTCTTATTATTTTAGTGTGACAAAAGAAATCTTTTTCAATTATTATAAGCATGAGATATGTTATCACACTCACAATAGACCATGCACGAAATAGAAAAATATATCACGTCACATGATCATTTTACCTTACATTCTTGTTTATTATTATTCTATGTGATCACATTCTAACTAAAAATTAACCAAATAATAAACCATAATGAAATTAAATGAAAAAAAATGATCGTGAGCCGATACAATTGGTTGATCCGTTGTGTGAGTAATGAACCAACCGAAAACTTAGTGGTAAGCACCTTATGTCGTGTGGCTTGTAACTTGAATAGCAACGTCTTCTCATCCAATGCATCCAACTCATGTTTGCTGCATCGCCATAACTTGGAGAGAAGTACATCATGCCTCATCTCTACATTATTCAACTACACTTGCACGTAGGAGAGTGGGTCTCGAGGTGTAAAAATTACTACTCAGAGAAGTGGACATGCAAGTACTTTAAATGACACTAAGACGATACACTAGTTCCCTTAAATTAATTTAACTAATTATTACAATACCATGAAATAATTGAATAAATAATTTAAATAAATGAACCAAACATACATTAGTAGGTCAATAGCTCATGAACATTGTATTATTTTACTCACATATATATAAACTAAATGCTGAATAAAATTAAACATTCATTAAAATAAACTTGAGGGTATTTAATTGAATTAAAACCATCACTCTTGTTTTTAATTTAATTTAACGTCGTTCATTCCTGATTAATTAATTTGAATTTAAAACTAAAACTAAATTAATTTATTTATTTATTTAACTCCAAATTAAAATAATTACGCCGAAATAATTATAAACAACAGTTAATATTTAATAAATTTAATTCAGAACCAAAATTAAATTAATTAAAATAATTTTTTTTAATCTCAATAAATTACCCGAGCCCGAGAAACCCCAGGAAGGATCTATGAGAGTTGTGGCGAACCTTAGTAGGCCCATCCTGAGCTGTGGTGACCCTGTGTAGGGGATTTCTAAACCGAGAAATCCGGCCCATGACTGTTTCTGAATGGGAAGTCCCTACTGGTCATAATTTTGGTCAGCTTCATTCTAAAGAGACTCGTAGAGGGTTACCTTAGGCCAAAATCAGCACTGCCAACCCAAAGATGTCTATTACTACGGGTGGCCATGCACCGTCGCGCTAGGTGGCATTGCCCAAAGTCGGAGGCAGAAGGGAAGCACCAACTTGTGCATTAGATGGTGCGGGTTGCGCCTCTGGTGTGCTACAGTGTGACGGGAGTCGCCAGATCTAGAGAAGGGCATGAAGGCCAGTGTTGCTGGGCACGGTGGGGCAGCACACTACTGCGGCATCTGGAAAGGGGTGGTCCAACGGGCTGTCACTACAGTTCAGCAGAGAGGACACCAGTTTGGGGATGGACATCACCTACTGCTGGCTGCAAGATACAGTGTGGCCCCGCATGAGAGGACGAAGAGATGGAGTGGTTGGCTGGGTTCGACCAGGGAAGGGAGGTGTTGATGTCCTGATGAAGGCAGATGCCGGTGGTGCGCTAGAATGTAGGAGGCAGCGTGGGTGGATCGGGTGTAGCATTGCACAATGGATAGACTACTGAAGAACTCGGTTGGTGGTGTGAAGGTCGACGGGATGATGACCATCGATGTTTGGCAGGGTGACCCTCACTAGGAAAATTGTCAACCGATCATAGATAAGACATGATCAGGGTGGGGCGATATCCAATGGTTGAAACCTTTTCATCGATGGTCGACATAAACTAGTTGACGTCAGTGAACAATAGCACGATATTATCCAAGGACTAGGCATGAAGGATTTTAAGATAAAAATATACCAATAAAATAGCTAGTTTAAATCCAAAGTCACGAATGATGTCTTCTCATCATTGGTGATCACTGCTTGAAGAATTTGAAGTCGAATTCTTCTAGATCATCCAAACATGCTTCATGGAAACTGCGGGTGCATTGTTCATCGAAATCAGGGTGCTAGCGTGGAATTGTAACAATGCTTTCGATGCTCCAATGACCACCACATTTCTTAGCTAGTGATACCAGAGAGTGAGCATGATCCTTGCTCAATGAATGAAGAGCCTCTCCCTCAAGATCATGGGAGAGAAGAGATGAGAGAGAAGGTCCATGAATATTATTTAGCAAAATCCCCTCTTCTACTATTTATTGTGCTTAATTAAAATACCCAGTATAGACTCGGTCACCCTGGATACATAACGCATTATCAAAGACATTTTATAACTACTAATCTATGTCATAAATATTTTTATCATTCAATTGTAATATATTAAAATATATAATGCGGTAATAATTGAGTCATTAACTCGACTCGTTTCTCTAATAAATATTTATTGAACCTTGAATAATTTAATATTCGTCAAATAATAATTTTCATGTATTTACTTAAAACGTGTAAATATATTTAATAAATAAATTCAATAATCATTATTCTAAACTTGAATAACATGAATTCAGTCATTGCATTGGTGATCATGTTTCCTTGGACAAATCCCATATCCCAGTGGTTGGGCTCATCTTGTCAAAAACTCATATTCAACTAAAAAATGACGATTCTTGAATACATTATTTGGGTGTGACCCTCTAGGACTTTATCTCAACAGTAGTAAATTGTATTCACAGACCAATTGTGGGATCTTTCAACCCATCATGGACCCTAAAGATATAAGGATAGTCACAACAGGGAAAATAGTCCTAAAAACATGCACTGTGTAATGTAATCATTTTTTCTGTAAAATATCATAACGAATGACGCACTCTCGTTTCATCTCCCTTTGATTGCTTTATTTTTTTTTGGTGTAACTGGGCGGATTTACCCTCGAATACCATGAACATGGTCTTATAATGGTACTTCTATCCATATCAACATGTCCTAAGATATATTACTTCTATAACCCAGAAGAAACCAATCCTTTCTTAACCATTCACCAAATTCCATGCCACTAATGACGCACCCAACACAAACTACATCACCACAACTTCATTTCCATGTTTTTTGTCTTGCATCAATGTACAAATTCTCATGAAATACATTGGTAATGATCTCAAGTTAGGAGACCATTACATATGATCGTAGATTGGAATGACCAATGACATCCAAAACTTGTGGTGTTCATATTGGGGGGTCAGTCCTCATGATCTCACAATTCGAGATCATCAAGTGCGAACTTCATTATTAGAAGTCTTAATTATTATGAGTCCCCAACACCTGATAGTCAAACATCTATTGTGTCCAGTCAATAAGATGTATCTAAAGCATAGAACATATATTTAAGATTAATGGCATAGTATCTAGAGGTTGTCATTATATCCTATAAAATTCTATAACCTTTCAATATTTCAATTTATCGTTATACATTACCATTTCAATAGTGGATTCATAAAAGTATACATTATAATGTTAATGGTGACATCATGTATAACTAAGTGTATTCACAATATGGTAATAAAAAAACTGAATTTTTTGGTCTAGGGCACCAACTATTTCAACATATACAACGATAATGATATCTAGGGTCATTAATTTCTTATATTATAACACACATTTAAACATTTTATTTATATCCATCATGACTACATTACAATGTAACCCTCACAACAACCTTATGGTGTAACCACCCCAGTTACACATGGAGTGACCATACGACTAACCTCCAACATACACATACACAATGCATTAGAGGAAGATAATGTTTCCACCCTTCATTATAAAAAATTCTCAAGAACCAGAACATAATAATAAAATTTGAATAATTCCATAAATAAATTGCTTTTGAATTTCATAAAATTAAATTTTAAAAGGGGTTTTTTTTAAGGAAAGTATTTTCCAAATTTCATATAATTAATGTGATAATTTATAGAATGAAATAAATTTGTGTATAAATTATAAACCCACATTATAAAAAATAAAAAAAAAATTAATTACACAAATAATCATAGTTCCAAATAATTATTTAATTAGAAGGTTAACCCAATGATTTGAAATTGGGTTATAAATTACCTTACCTCAGATTCTTTATACATAAAAAATGATGAAAGAATTTATATATTGGTTAAAAGAGTGATATTATTATTTTAATGAATTTTATTCATATTTATAACACCATATATGATCATTTTATAACACCATTCCACCCATTAATTAATAATATTTTTTCCCTTCCATTATTTCACTTCTGTTCATTGTATTGTTTCAATGGCCTATTTGTAAAGGATTTCCGTGTCAAATTGAAGATACACTAGAAGTTAAATTAGATGTTATTAATATTCTTCCAAAATATTAAATGATACCATTAATAATTTTTTATCTTAAATGATTATGAATCATTAGCTAAAATATTAATGATGTTTATATCATTTTGGTTGTTCTTCGATAATCACAATCTAATTTTGTTTCATAATTTAATATCATGTGCGTAAGTTAATACTAGAATAGATAAGACTATATATAATACACGTTACATTCTGTTTAAGCCATTAAAATGGTTTTAAAACTAGATTTTAAAGAGGTTAATGACATTGAAGACACATTTTCCATTATGTCAGAAAATAGACACATCACAAATGGTGTTTTTATTTTTAGAATAAGAGGTATGGAAGAAGTTGCATGATGATGAATAGTTCCATAAATATTATAAAAAGCAAGAATATATATAATAATAGAGGTTCCATTCCTATTATATAAGAGGAGGTTAAAATATTATCCAAAAAAAATAATTGAAATGAAAACCCAAAAAATAAAAGAGGATTTTAATCCCTTGATCTGTTCTCCTTGATATCCTTATTAAGGCCTTTATTTTTGGAATTTTGGTGAGAACAGAAGGTCTTGGACATGATAATATCCTTGGAATGTTGATTGGAAAGAATTATAAAATTCACAAATCTTGATTGGTGTTTAAGGAAGAGGGAGATGAGGGTGGTATTTATATTGGAGGAGAGGAGGGGTTTCCATTATTTTAATCAATAGTTTAATACTTTTACACAAGACTATTTTTAGTCTTGATTAATGTTATCCAAAACAGTAATGACATAATTTTTTTTCAATATATGGGTTTTTACATCAGTCATGATGACATGAATATGGTATTTAACATATAATGTATAAATACAGTAAATTACAAATTTTAACTATTCATAAGAATATCAATTATTTTATAAAAAATATCAAAATATCACTACAACCATTTTTTTGATGTGTAGAATTCAAAAATAAACTCCATTTTATCAACATAATTTATTCATAAAATAAAAACATTAAAACTCTAACTCATTTTATAATAACTTGAAAATTTATTGATGGCCTCATAAAATTATATTATAACCATAAGACAATAAAATAATATTTTTTGATTACATTTTATGAAAATAATATTTTATTTAAATTATTAATGTAATCATAAAATTTTAATTAAATATTTATGAAAAACAAAAATAAAAACACATATAATATGATCATATTTTCACTTATAAGATGTATTTTTATTATACATTAATTTATGAGGTTACTATTCTTTATGCCAGTTTACAATACTTTATGGTCATATTTCTATTCATCAGGGTAATATTAATATTCATAATGGTATGCTACAAATCATAATGTTATGTTACTGTTAACAAAAAATTATGTGTGTCCCATCACACTCCAAATAACTTATTGATCACAACCATGTAGCTTTGTTTTTTGAAATATAAAACACATAAGTAGGAAAATTATTTTTAATGGATTGTTATAAACTCCACATAGTACTGAGTATTTCATTTAAGCACATAATTCTTCCTTTTAAAATCTTGGTATTCTACATTCTCCCTGCAAAAATGAATTGGGCCCTTGTAGTACGTTCATTGTACTTATAATTATAAATTTACATATTGATAATTTATAAAAGAAATTTGTTATGTGTATTTAAATGAATGGATGTTCCAATGTAAATATTATCGCTATTTTTTTCTAAAAAAATAACAACATCTAATCTCCAATGTTTTCTAGAACATTCCACTGATATTAACTATAAAAAAATGAACCTGCACATCTTTATTCAGTAGTAAAATATGTTGTGTATTTCTATATTATATAAAACAAAAACAAAGATTAATTTTTTTTCTTATGAGGACCCTTTCTAGTCTACGTTTTGGAAAAGTAGCTAAACCACCTACATACATTGAATCAGTGTTTAAAAAAATAATTACAAAATAACTAATAAGATTCATCTACACTAGTACCTTAAATTTCCTATGAACATCTAAATAATTCTATGAAAAACATTTTCAAAACATGGAATGAGAATAAAAAGATCAATAATGGATATAAAAATATGGAACGAAACCATATGTCTATGAATACTTATAAACATACGAAATAATTTTCACAAAGACATGCTTTTCAACCATATATATATTTACATTGTGAATCCATAGGCTTTAATAAAACATTAGATCACATATATTAAACAATAAAGGTATCATGGGAAATTAATTTCATATTTTGAATCCCTTGTGGCTAACTTGTGATTTGTAACCCTCATGGAAATCTTTGGGTGTAACCATCACAGTTACACATGGAGTAACCATACAGATGACCTCCAATATACATATAACCAATGAATTGTAGGGAGATATAGTTCCCACCGTTAATCATAAAAAATGACCAATAACCAAAGCACAATCATATGATATCAATAATTTCATAAAAAATGGGTTTGAATTTGAAAAATAAAATTTTAAGACATGATTTTAATGTGATTTCCATTAAAAATTTCATATAATGGTATGATAATTAATAGAATTAAAGGAATATTTGTATAAGATATAAATATAAATAATAAAAGGAAATAAAATTAATAATTAATTACACAAATAATAATAGTAACACATAATTAAGAAAGTAGAAGTTTTACTAAAAGAATGGAAATTGGGTTAATAATTCCCTTACCTCAGGTTCTTCTTACATCAAACAGGATTAAAACTATAGTATAATGATTAAAAACTCGTTATTAATACATTAAAGAAATATATTAATTTTTATATTACATTATATGATCATTTTATAACATCATTCCTCCCATTACCTTATAATATTTCATTTATCCCATAGTTTTGAGTGCGTTCTTTGAATGATTTCAATGGTCGGTTGATAAAGGATTTTGTTGTATAATGGAAGAAAAACTACCGAAGTGAAATGATATGTTATTAATATGTTTCAAAAATATTAAATGATTCTATTAATCCTTTTTTTCCACATATGATGATGAATCATTTGATAAAACAAAAATGTTGTTTAGATCATTTTGGCGGTTCATCGATAATCACGAACTAATTTTATTATATAATATGATATCATGAACATAAGTTAATTATAGAACAGTAAAGAACATATTTCATACATGTTAAAATATGTTTAAACCATTGAAATATATTTACCACCACATTTTAAGTAATAAAATGAAATTGAAGATACATAGTCCAAAACATTGATAAATCGACACATCCCGAACGGTGTTTTTATTTTAAGAATAATATGGTGAGGAGATGAAGTATGATGATGAATTGTTCCATAACATGATAAAAATACATAATATATATAATATTTTATCATTAAAGTATCTTTGATAAGGGTAGTTGAATAAGTTATACGAAATGAAAATAATTGAAAAGAAAGCACAAGAAAATGATATAGGATTTTTACCTCTTGATCTCTTGTCCTTGAGGCCCTTATTATGGCCATTGGTTTTTGGAATTTTGTTGAGAAAATGAGTTATTGGATGTGGGGAATACCATTGGGAAAATTATTGGGCTTAATGTAGGCAGTTATCAATTTGTGATAGGTGTGATAGGAAAAGGGGTTGTGAGGGTGGTATTTATAGTAGATGAGAGAAGGGATTTTGCATTATTTTGATCACTAATTTAATATCATGGATCAAAACTATTAATAGTATTGATTCAATGGACCCCAAATATTAAGTAAATATGTGAGTTCAAAACATGGGTTCTTACATCAGCAATGATTCTAGGAATAGTGTATTTAACATATAATGTGTATATATATATAGTAAATTACCATATTTCACTATTCATAAAAATTTAATTATTTCAAAAAAATCCCAAAAAATCATTGTATCCATTTTTCAATGGGTATAATTAAATAATGAAAACTGTTTTATCAAAATAATTTTACAAATAATTTTAAATTAAATTTTTAATAAAATCATAATATATTTGAAAAATAACAATTTTAAAACTATAACTCAATTTATAACACCTGAAAAATTAATCAAGGTCTCATAAAATTATGTTATAACCACAATAAAATAAAATGATAATTTATTATTACATTTTAGGAGAATATATTTCAATTTAAATTATTAAAAAACATCAAAAATTGTAATTAAATATTTATGGCATACAAGAATACCAACAACTATACTATGACCAGACTATCACTTATAAGAAGCCTTTTTATTATAAAGTCATTGGTTGAGTTACTATTTTGTTTCACCATTTAACTATACATAAGGGTTATATAACTACTTGTAAGGGTAACATTTCAATTCATAAGGTTGTGTTGTTATTCAAAACGTTCTGTTACTAATCACTAAAAATTATACTGGTCCTATCATACTCCAAATAAATTAAAGATCGGAATTGTGTAAGTCTGTGTTCAAAATTCAAAACCTAGAAGTGGAAAAAATATATTTAATGGATAGATTATAAATTCCATATAGTACTCAGTAGTTCATTTGTGGACATAGTGTTTCCTTTTAAAATCTCACGATGTTTCATTCTCCCCCTTAAATGAATTGTGCCCTCACAATTCTGTAATTTTAATTATAATTATGAATTTACATTTTTATAAATAATAAAATATATGGTCTAATGTGTTCTTAATTAATAATAAGTCAAAAATAAAATACTATTTATAAAAAAATTAAAAAATGAATACTTCAAATCCCCAACGTTGTCAAGGAAATTCCTCTATTACCAACAATAAAGCCCTGAATATACACTTCTTGATCCAGTAATGAAAGATTCTGTGTATTTTTTTAAGAGATGAAATAAAAATAAATTTTACAATTTTACATTTGAGGAAATTTTTTGGTCAAGGATCTGGAGAAATAGACAAACCACTTACAATAATTAAATCATTTTTTACAAAAATAATTAAAAAATTTATTATTTTATATTTCTCCACTTGAACCAAAAATTTACATTGAAATTATATGTAATCCTATTAAAATAATTATTAAAACATTATAAAAGCATAAAAAGATAAATAATGGATATAAAAAGTAGTAATGAAACTATTAGTCCAAGAATAATTATGAACATGTGAAATCATTTTCATAAAGACAATCTTCTCACCCTTATATATACTTAATTTGTGAAACATGTGATATCAACAAAACATTAGGGAACATATATAAAACCATAAATTTATCATTATTATTTTGTTACTTATATTTTACCCCTCATTTCAACCTTTGATTTGTAGACCTCACGAAAACCTTACAATGTAACACTCACGACAACCATATGGTTTAACCATCACACATGTGCATGGAGTAACCATATTGTTGACCCACAACATAAAAATAACAAATGCATTGGAGATAGATATAGTCCCACACTTAATAATGAAAAATTTCCATGAACCATAAAATAATCACAAAATATTAATAATTTCATAAATACATTTCTATTTAATATCATAAAATAGAATTTTGAAAGAGAATTTTTAATGGAAAGCCATATACAAATATAATATAATTGATGGGATAATTAACAGAATTAAAGGAATATGTGCATACACTATAAATACACATAATACAAATTAACATAAAAAAATTAATTACCATAATAATTTTAGTACCACATTATTAATGTAGTATAATGTTAATGTAAAAAATGGAAATTGGTTTAATAATTCCCTTACATCAAGTTAATCTTAAATCAAACATGATTAAACCTACTATATAATGGATAAAAGATTGTTATCAATATTTTATAGAAACATATTAATTTTTATAACACCTTCTAGGATCATTTCATTTCATCATTCCACCTAGAAATTTAAAATATTTCGTTCTTTCCATTGTTTCAGGTGTATTCTTTGCTAGATTTCAATAGTTAGTTCATAAAAAATTTCGTTGTCTAATGGAAGAGAAACTCCATAAATGAAATGATATGATATTAATATGTTTCCAAAATATTAAATCATACCATTAATCAATTTTTATCATATAGGATGATTAATCATTAGATAAAACATTAATGTTGTTTAGATCATTTGGGAACTTCTTCAATAATAACAAACTGATTTATTTATATAATTTAATATCATGTTCATAAGTAAGTTATTTAATAGTAAAAGGGTTATATCATAAAAATTAGAATATATTTAAAAATGTAAAATCTTTTAAAACTATATTTTAAATAAGTAATATAAATTGAAGACACATTGTTCACGTTGTCGATAAATCGACACATCACAGATGATGTTTTTCACTTTTAGAATAAGAGGGATACATGAAAGAGTATGATAATGAATTGTTCCACAAACAATATAATAATATAGAATATATATAATAATGGATCATTCATTACTATCGGATAAGGGGAGGTGAAGAGAGTATAATAAAGGAAAATAATTGAAAAGTAAACAAAACAAAATGAAAGTGGTTTTTTACCTCTTGATCTATTCCCCTTTACAACCATCTTATAGCCTTTGGTTTGGGAATTTTGGGGAGATAAGATAGTATTCGATGTGCGTAAGATCCTTAGGAATAATATTGGAAAACAAGTTATACAATATTTAAATCATGATACTTGTGATAAGAAGAGGGGTGATGGTGATATTTATAGTGGATGACAGGAGGGTTTTTTGTTATTATAATCATAAATTTAATATTTTTGCACATCATTATTAATAGCATTGATTTACAAGACCCAAAAAACTAAATAGAACATTTTAGTTCATAAAATTGGTTCTTAAGTCATCTCTAATGCTAGAAATAGTGTATTTAGTATATAATGTATATAGACAGTAAATTACAGTATTTCACAATTCATTAAAAATTCTTGTATTTTAGAAAAAGACCAAATATTCACAATAACAATTTATCGATTTTTAGAATTAAAAAATGAACTACATTTTATAAAAAAAAATGTCGATATTTATAATTTTTTTTACATAAAATAAAAATTTATTTGAAAAACAACAATTTTAAAACTATAACACATTTTATAACACCGTGAAAATTTAGTCAAGGTCTCATAAATTATCTCATAATCATAAACCAATAAAATAATAATTTATGATAAAATTATATAAATATAAATTTTCATTTAAATTTTTAAACAAATTATAGAATTGAAATTAAATATTTATGTCTTTTATAAATACCATCACTTATACTATGATGAGACTCTCACTTATAAGATGCCTTTTTAATATACATTCATTAGTGAGGATACTATTATTTTGGACATTTAACTATAAATAAAAGCCACATTATGATTCAAAAGGGTAAAATTACTATTCATAAGGTTATCTTACTATTCATAAGGTTATGCAACTATTCACAAAAATTATGTTGGTCCTCTTATACTCCAAATAAAAAAATGACCAAAACTGTGTGTATCCGTTTTTCAAAATTCAAAACACAGAAGTATAAAAATCATTTTTAGTAGATTGATTATAAATTGCATATATTACTTAACAGTTCATTAAAGAACATATTGTTTCCTTTTTAAATAATGGGATGTTGCATTCTCCCCCTTAAATGAATTGCGCCCTCAAAATTCATTCATTGAACATATAATTCTTAATTTACATATTTATAATTAAAAAAACCATTTTCTTATGTTTACTTAAATAACACGAAGAAAAAAAAATTAAAAGCACATTTTTTTGAAGAAATGGTTTTTGGACTAAAATGTTTATTTTTCTAAAAAACATTCATTTTGAACTCTAGGATACATAAAAAGAAGAAAATGATGAAATAAATGAATTATTATGAAATTAACATAGAATAAAAAATTTCAGGTGTTTCTTGAGAGTTGGATCATATGATCCGATTATGAGAAATGTAAACATAAATAATCTCGCTAAATAATTAGATTGCAACAAAAAATAATTACCACATTAATAACATTGAAACATTAACCCCATGAATAAATATTAATAAATTAAACCTAAAATATCTTGTGTAATAATAAATTCATGATATTACATGTTAAAGGGGATGTATATACCCCTCGAACACGAAGACATCTGCATAATATAATCATATCACTCAATGTTGAAAAATTGTGAAAAAATCACATACATGTTTGGTAACATTATACCCCAAAACCCCATGAATGATAGATCCAATAGTGGACATGAAAATTAAAGTAATTTAATTTCTTACAGAAATAAAATACATTCATGGGTAGTATATAATCCACATAAATAAAAAATGTGGTGAATATGGTATTAGTCTCTCAGAATGTAAATCTATTATAAAAATCACCTACCTTAAGTCCTGAATGCTATCATACAGGTTCAAACATAATGTATGATAAATATGACTTCATTATATATATATTATAGAATATTATATATATATATCATACTATATATGAATTTATTATGAAAATTTATTACCCATTTATTAACAATTTAACGATAATGTTATATTTTGGGAAATAACGGATTTGGTTTTCATATAAGTATTGATTTAATATTTTTTGTCCTCTTAATATGAAAATTATTTAATAATCACTTGAATATAAACCATGATATTAATTACATTTATATTACATATATTTGTATTTAGATTAATACTTAATATTTAGTCATTATAAAAGTAAATACACCGTTCATTCCAAAGGTAGGAAAAATTTATGCATTAAATATGTTTCCATTTTATTGTAAGACTAAAATATTGTGTTTTAATGATATAATTACATTAAAGAATAATTTTTGTATAATTTATATCAAATATTTTAATTATTATTGTAATATACCAATCTAGGGTCCACTAAGCTCGTTCCCCAATTTGGTGGGTCACATGGCCTCAAGCATGCCTCCCTGTATAGAAGAGGCTGGTGAAAAGCAGCAAGGGTGTAAAGGTGTTTTGTTGGGGATAATATACACTCATATAAAAGTTTAAAATAAGATGAAAACAATAAGAATGCAATAACATAATCATTATATAACTATTATAACATTAATAATTTTTAGAAGAATAAATAAATGGGAAACATAATAATAATACCCCATCCCATGTTCGTTGTGGGTCCTCACGGCCTTGTCTTTACTCTTCGGCTTCAAACCATCATTGTCGCATTCAGCTTGATGCGGACTGGTCTACAACATTTTCCCTTCATTCCCTCATCCTTCGACGATGGCTTCGTTCCCCTCACCGTGGTTCCCTATCAAAGTTCGAAGCTTTCGTTTCTCGACCATTAGGTCTTGAGGGCGGCAAATTATTCCTTTTTATGTGGACTGGTACTCATCCCTACCTTCTGATTTGTCTTCAGATCTGAGACCCCGTGGTTTTCGTGTTTCTCAACGCGGTGTTGAAGGAATTTGACCTTTTCTTGGGCTCCTCGAGTGGTGTCTTCTGATGGATTGGAAGTAGGATTTGTATTTGGGTTTTGGGGGTTGTCGATTTCCTTTTGCTTGAAAAGGTTCTTTGGTTGATACCTGCTCTAGATGTGCTACTGGTTCACCTAGTTTTATGACCCTCCTACTACCTTGAAGGTTTTGGGAAGGATGTTTTTTTTACAGTCTCTCTTTGGATCAATTTTGGGTGCTTGGCTATTTTGGTTTTCCATGCTTTATTCTACAATGGTGGTGTTTTCAAGAGTGGTTTCATCCTGTTTTTCTTGGGTTTCAATGGCGCTATTTGATCTTGGGATGTTTTTTTCCTTGTATATTCTTGTTTCTCCATGTTTTATTTGGTAAGGAATTACTTCCTACAGGTGTCGCTGGGTGGGTGACCTCTCTGGAGGGATGGATGTGTTGACATTCATCATCCAACCATTGGTCATATTCTTGATTGACTTATGGATTCAATAATATGGTTTTATCTGTGTTTTTTGTCTGATCATGCATCACATTGGTGACATTACTTGAATTATTTTCATGTTTTATATGGGTGGGCGGCTCTTTTGAGGGAAAGTTGTGCTGGAGACTTTCATCTAGCTCTCCTTCACACATTGTGTTGATTGGAGAGGTACTCTAACACGTTGTACTACCATCACAGTGCAACTTCTTGGCAGAGGGGGTGATGCAACCTTTGGACCTTCTTCATGGATGAACCGTAGGCAAGGGGGGAAAAAGGCTTGGTAGGTGTTTGCTCGGATTTCTGTTTCCTTTGATCTTATAATCCCATTTTTTCTATTTTATTCATATTTCTTTTTGAAATTTTCCATTCTCTATAATAGGTTCCCTCTTACCTAGTCATAGAAGAGGTTCTTTTCCTTTTTTTCAATAAAAGGGAGATTCAACCCTCAAACATTAAAAAAACATAATAATAATACCCAATGACACAAGGCATTGTCATATACATGAATTCATGGAATGGTGATTTTCCAAAATTGGGAATAGGGAATAGAAAAATATTACATGATACAAAACTACATAAAAACAAAAGTCTTCTCCACTATAATATCAAGAATATTCAACGACCTTAGAACCCATTATCAAAATGAAATATAATCATATCATGAATTAGTTGAAGGGATATTTATATTATCCATATAGGAATGGGATTATAGTACTTGATTACCAAATGTGTCTTGATTAGGGTGTGAGATAAAGTCCAAGCATGTGATCACCGTCTATGTCAAAAGGTTTTTTCAAATAGTGATCCTAGGTAGCAATGTGTACATTTGAAAGGAAAAGAAACAATGAAAAATAAAAGTAGAGGCCTACTCAAGATCTTAAAGGACACCTAATGATTCTACCTATTTTGTCACAGGTCCTAAAATTGTATCTCATAAAAATATATCTATAATATAATAATATATATATATATATATATTCATATATTTAATCCAACTATATGGGCCAAGTACATGCATAATTAAGTGGGTATATACCCAGAATACTAGGTACTCACTAGAGCAGGGTATATCTCAGATATCCATAAACATCATAAATGAGATTATTAGCTCTAAAAAATGGTACATTCCCTACATATTATAATGTATGAGATAAATTATCCTCCACACTATATGTGGTTAATTTTTTATCATTCTCACAATAGAAAAAAGTTACATGGCCTCTCATTCCAACATTATAAATAGTGTCAATGGTGCGAGATGTCATTCTCAACACTCAATATATGGAATCATGAAACATCCTTCCCAATATAACTCTTACCTTCATTCCATAACCTATATCAATGGCATAATAATATTTATAATATACTTTTTGAATTACCTCACAATATTTATCATCAAAAATAAAAAATTGATAGGGGTATCACAATTCAATTAGAACTTTTAATAAAAAGAAATTAGCAGAGTGTAAATTATGCCCTTCAAAAATTCATTCCATTGTATCCATTCAATTTATTAAAGGAATTATATCCACAATGAACATGAAATTAAATATATTATGTCCATTTAAATCAGTGAATCATGGAAATTTAATTTTAATGTCTCAATGAAGCACATAAATGGTATCATTGGTAGTTGGGAAACTAAATAGGAAGGAAATTACATTTATAACTAAGGCAAAGGACTTAGAAGGTGTATGAGATCAATAAAAATATGTATAAAAGTGGTAAGACTAATCTAAAAATCAAGATAAATGCCAATGATGTGTTCCATAATTTTATAAAATTAATTTTAATGGGGAAATTAAAGCAGGAAGAACCAAGATGTGTCCTTGATCGAGGTCGGACCCACAAATTACTAAAAAATGATTCTTCTACATATATTTATGTTTGTATAACAATCTATTGTGAGTAAATAAACATTAAAGTAATGAGAAGAAAAGGATGGAATGAAGAACACTATAAAATCTATTAAAATACAATAACATTGGGGAAAATGATGAGACCACCTTTCTTTGGGTAGTTAACAACTCCCCACCTGATGGTGGCCTCATATTTGATGTTGGTTTAGATAAACTGGTGATGCAGTCAAATTCCCTAAAAATATGGAAATTGAGCATGCACATAAATAGTATAATAGATCAAAAGATAAAACTTAAATATGAATAAAATGAAATTTAGAGAATTCCACTTTTTATCCATCTTCTTCTATAGATCTCAATTCATTCTTCAGATGTGTATGATATTGAATAACCAATGTTGATGTAGATGGAAGCTCATAGGGGGAGGAGTAGAAATTATCTACTAGAATTGGGATGTTTAATGATGAGAATTGGTAAATTGATTAAATAAAAGATAAATATTCCTTTCACCATCAAAATATATGAAACTTGGTTTGTCCATATGGTTTTTCCAAACCAATAACAAATTGTTACCCCCTCACTACCCAAAGGAATACCCCACATGGTTAAGGAGTAAAATATCACTAAATGTAAAAAAAACTATTAAAAATGACACTTTGAAAAAAATTATATGGATTAAACGGCCTCGTCCCTAAGGATTCATGGTTAGAAACATACTGGGCAGCCCTCAAGTCTCTTTTTCCTCAACCCACACGGTTGGTAGAGACTGTATGGGTAAGGTGACACTGGTTTTACTAACCAAGTGGCCCAAATTATTTTCCAAAATTCTAGTGTTATGGGATCTGAAATATCCCCAGAAAACCTTATAACCTCTGTGAATCCATTGGGTAACATTATAAGGACTATTAAATGGAATTTAATCCAAAATCATTGTACTATAACATCATGATAA
This sequence comes from Viscum album, assembly GCA_963277665.1. Lineage (NCBI taxonomy): Eukaryota > Viridiplantae > Streptophyta > Magnoliopsida > Santalales > Viscaceae > Viscum > Viscum album. Next base: position 469,229,729 of record OY728141.1, on the reverse strand, counting down.
GACGAGTCATTATAACCTACACTCCTTAAAGAAACACATCCCCAAGTTAGAATTTTGACGGTAAAGAGGTATCATTTTTGATGAGTTATATCCACTATGCTCATAAATAATCTTTCCTCTCCCATGTATCATCTTTTACGCAGTCATGGTTTCATGGTACACATACCGACTGGACAGTTGTGCCTTATAATTTTTTTCTAATCAAATCCACAAAAAGAATAGGATACTCTTTCAAGAAATAAAATATATACAAGTCAATCTCATCAACCTAAAATATGTGTGACATGTCTATTTAATATTGGTGAAGATGAGATACGTAAAAGACACCATGTATATACCTGTATGTATGGGGATGTTTTATCTGGTTAGCCACTAGTCTGATCCTCTTCACAATCTTGAAGGTTCCAATATACCTAGCTATGATCTAAACATTCATATGAATACATATATGACCCAACCTATGAGAGAATAAAATAAAAATTACGTCTCTTGTGACAAATTGAAGATTTCATCAGCATTATTTGGTATTCAGCAGCTATCTACACTAAGCTATCAGAAGGCTCTTTCTGATCAATTGGACCAACTCTATAGTATCTTACATGAGACATGGTCAATGAAAAACATCCAACACAATCTCTAGATAGCATTGAGGTGACCATAATGGAATATCAATAAAGGGTTCGTAAGAATCCATGTTTATGGTATAAAAATATTTTATTATATGGGAACTCAGTAAAGAAAATGTTTTTGTCCTAGGAAACCCCAAATTCAAGGAAACATACCTGTAGCATTCCCTCTAATACCTGAATTGTAAACTTAGTATATAAATCGATATGTGGATTATAGGCCACTCATATAAGAACATGGGTACCAAATACCTTATAAAACATCTATCAGAACCGTGATTTGAAGAGAGTTTCCCTATTAGAAATAATATATCGAGGAGGTCCATGATGTAATATAACATCCCTAATGTACAACCTCCATAGCGCGTATATTGAGAATTTCACATGCATATGTAAGAATTGTGTAACCTAAAACAAATTATCAATGATTACACAAAACATATCACTCACATGAAATGATCCTACTAAACAAGTCATGAAATCCATAAAAACAATTTACCATTTTCACTAGGGAATGGATAATTGCTTCCAAATAAATTTCTGATGATGATGTTCTCACATCACCTATTAAAAGGTGGAACACTATGTGAAAAAACTATAAATCTCTCATTTTATACCAGGGAAATAGTATTGGAATCGTATGTCTCAATACATCTTGGTGACAATGCGATGAAATTCGAAAGATGAGACAATAAATTCTCACATCCTCCCAGGAATATATAATTACTTCAAAATCCATATTGATTACTAATGTTTTGACATCACCTTTTAAGAGGTGAAAAAATGAGTGCCAAATCCATCAATATCTCATTTCATACCAAGAAACCAGTATTAGAACTATAAGTATCAACACATCTTAGTGACAACGAGATGAACTACCTAAGATGAGAAATAAAATTTTCACATCATCTCATATATAATGCCAGTGGGGAAGCATACATTCCATGATTTCCCCCTAAAAAGACCCTTGATATCAGACAATTTCATCATTCTTACCTATTCCTTAATATCTGAGGTCACTACTAATGTTTTTAGGATATTTAGGTCATGTTCCTCTTAATCCACAATGTGAATTTCATAGAATAAGACCATGAACTTCCATTCCCCATTTCCATTCTGAACGACATGTGTATGATTCATTCAGGTAAGACAATCACCTACTACAATTCCCTTACCATGCATGTGAGAAAGCTTAAAATCAGCAGATTTCAGTATCACAACCCATCTATGTTTCCTGAGATTCATATAACTAAATTTAATGAAGTATATGCAGATTTTGTGATTAGTGAATACCAAAAAATTAACTTTAAATATGTTTTCTCTCCAATAACATAGATCAAGAACTAAAGAGTCTTACATGAGTTCATTCATATGGTATTTCCACTCAAGAGGCCAAAACTGACGAGACCCATTCATAGGGACACATCATCATGCTAGAAAACAACTCCAAACCTAATACCTGATGTGTCATATTATACACTATAGCTTGAACCATGGTCTAGAATAATCAATATGGGTGTTATAGATAATGGGTCCTTCATCTTTATATTGTCCTATTAGCAGGTATAAGACCACATGAATTTTAGACCATTCAATTTCAATCCAATCACTGGTACTTCAGGACATTAATAGATCCTTGATGAAGCATATATAATACCCATATATCCACCAAGAAATTCTTAACATGAATGATGTTATTATAAAGATTCAATAAAACTAAAACTCTAATATTCTATGAGTCTTCTGAAACTCTTGTCCCCAAATTAAGATGACTTAGGATGTGGAATTTTTCGATCAAAATTTGGAATTTATTGGTCTTATAATAGAGATGATTCTCTTTTAGCGTTTTCAATATGATATAATGATTATTGGAGTTTCCATATTGATAATAAGAATACATTATGGTATTTTCCACAAATAATATGAAAAAACAATCCAAATACACAGGGAAGAAACAATTGAAAAGGGCCAATAAAATATCAGGTTTGTTCGTGAGAATCAATCCCTTGGCTAGGAACTTGAATAGATCATACCTGCTCCCAAATGTTGTGTGAGGAATATATGATGACATTCCATGCACTTGATGATAGAACAACAACAAATATATCTTTGAAAATACAATTTTTGGTCGGAGATGATCAAAGTTGTCATCTGTTAGAGGAAATGGATATAGATTCTTTACCGTGATATGGTTTAATCGATAGTTATCTATAGAAATCCTTAGGACACTATCAACCTTCTTCGCATAAAGGAAAGTAAAACCCCAAGGACATATGTTAGGGAATATGAAACCTTTAGAATCTAGATCCTTCAACTAATTCTTGATCTCAATAATATCTATTTGTGTTATACTACAAGGAGGAATGTTCCATGCTGAATGTCATGACCCGTCTCTCAGAGACCATGCTATGACTACCCCAAGCTAGCCTTATATAGGCCAGAAGTTGGAGACTAGCACCAGAATGTTGTATCCCTTATATATGAAGGCATTTACTTTAAACATGTAGAAACACACACACTAGAATGAAAAAAGAAGAAACGGTGATGTAAAAATGTTGTAGTAAAAGTGTGTATTGAATGTAATGGGATGGAATACAAGCCCACCTGAAAAGATACAACTAAAACAAGAAATATAAAACACCTCTTAAGATCGTCCACTAGGCATCCTAGCTGAAGGGTAGGTACAACTCATCTCCATATCTCTCCATGTCAACCATCACTTTCATCCACCTTCAGGTCCTAGATCCATGAGCTACAATCAAGGATACCCATCATCTGTAAAAGTCCCAATAAGGTGTAGGAAAAACCCGTGCAGGGGTGAGTATAAAAATACCTAGTAGGGACCTTGACACCCTCGAAGTTCTCTCAAAATTCAAAAAAGGAAAACCAAAAGAATTATCTCAAACACAATGCATAAAGAAAAAGACACATCTCAATCCAGATATACTCATCTCATCCACAAAGATTCATATGTCCCTGACCTCAAGCCATTTCCATGATTTCCAAATAAGGCTCAAAGTGTAACTCAAGGATCATAAGTACACGCTCAATGAACTATCCATCCCTGATGGAACCCATTTGAGAGATGTACTCCATCAGGTAAAACTCAACCAGTCCTAATGAAACGATTGAAAGGTCATGCTCCATCAGGAACATTCTGATAGAATTGCCTCTAGTGGCCAAAACTAGAGGTATCACAGTCGTAGTCTTGTGGATGAGGCAAGACTGAGGGAAATCAAGTGAAGATGCCAACTCTTCTATACTGTGTCTTCTAGTCGAGGGAGATCCAACTCCACGGAAGGACCCGCTCCCTATCACTACTCGGAGATGAGGGAGTACTACTCTATATGTGAGGACCCACACCCTACCCAGTAGGGGAGTAAAAATCTGGTAGATTGTTTGTTGTGGGGGCTTCTCCCTATCATGTTAGGGGTGTAACGACCCCATGGCAGAGGACCTGAAACCTAGCACAACAAGGGAATAATGAATCTATATGTGGGGAATCGCACCCTACCTAGTAGGGGAGTGCAACTCTGGTGTTTTGCTCACTGTGGGGGACCTGCACCCTAGTACATCAGGGGATTACCAACCCCAGGCTAGAGGACTCGCAGCCTGACTTGAAGGGGGAGTACTCACTCTGCCATAGTATTGAAAAAGGAGTACCTTCACCCTAGGTTGATAGAGGAGTACCTACTCCTAACATAGAGGACCTGCACCCTACCTAATAGTGGAGTACCTGACTATATGTGAGTTATGTATGGGGGAACCACGCCCTAGTCCAATAGGGGAATACCGATTCCAAATATTAAAATACCAATTAGAGTGAAACAAACCTGAACTCATGACATGGGGAGTCCCGTCTCTATTGAAGGAGATGATTAATGAATACCCACGCCTCAAATCATAAAAGGAGTAGCCATCCTACCTCTCACTACAAGAGACACCCTAGTTCTACACCACCTATTATCGGGCATACCTAAACTACCAAAAAGATATATATGGAAGTAACTCGTTGATTTTTAATGTCATAAGGGTTCCAATGCAATAGAAAACGCATTAATTGGACACCTAGTCTGTACGATGTAGGAATTTTAATGACGAGGGACCAGTTCTATATGAGTACGATCCAACCTGTAAAAACTCCAACTTTCTATGAATGTCATATGAATTATCTCAAAAGTGTCATCTCACTCCAAGGATCCTATGAACTCATACGATTTGTCAAATAGATTTCTGGTTTGCATGGTACATTCATTTAAGTGTAACTAGGCCCGAATGGGTCCGGGTCCGGTCTGACGTGATCAGACTGACCCGACCTAGTAATGGTCGACCCAACCCGGTCTGGGTCTAACCCAGCTCAGCTCGAACTGTCCTGGGATGGCCTAGTTATCCTGGGCCCTGGTGGCCTCAGCCCATTGGGTCATGGACCAGCACCCCATGACCCACTGGTTGGGCACGACGCGCAGGGCGACACGGGCCTATTCACTAGTGCGACTCGCCACCTAGGTGGATCCCATCTACCTAAATGGACAAAGATTGGTCATTTGACTATTCAATTCATGGTGCCATGTGGTGCCTCCATGTTTTCTTTATGATTTATGGAAGTGGGTCCCTCTCTTGTCATGACTTTGATGTCGCAGATCCTTCTCTGTGGCGTGTGATGGCGCGCTGCCTAGCCAATGCGGCCGGTTGGTTTTTGGCCACCCCATCGGTTCTGTTGCAGTTCCAAGTGGTACAACCCTTTTTTTGTGGCTGGTGAGTGCTGACCTTCGCCTTTTCCGCCAACACTGGTAACCGGTGCCACACCAACGAATCTCTATGGGCCACAGAGTGAGCTTTGGTGGTCTGTTCATTCTTCTGGACATGCCTATGGTCCTCCCAGGATTCTACTGTTATTGCACACCTCTTGGATTCAATGTTATATCATGTTGGAACAACCCACATATGATGAAATTAATGAAAAATAGGTGGTGGAGGGTCCAGACCGTGTTCATTTAGAAATTTCCATCTACATTAGCTTTATAACAAGTGGAAGTAATTTATACATCAGATTAAAATAATAATAAACTCCATTTAAATCCCCCCACAAAGACCACCTGAAAATTCAAGAATGTGGAGTAGAATCGTGGAAATTTATTGAATTAAATGACAAATCCTACCCTAAGAATAATTGGAGTCATCACGATGGTGGAAGGAGAATCTTCACTTTGACGAAGCCGCTGGTGTTTGTCGCTCCTGATTTGTTACAGCCTGAGATTCCATCTTTGTCGATGGAAGGGGTCGTGTCGTATCACTAGAGGTTTCTCACATGAAGAAGTCATGTCAAAAAATCTGCCTTGTGACCCATTTAAATATAGGGGGAATGGAGAGTAACACATAGTGAAATTAATGAGATTAATTAATTGACGTAATTAATGCAACACATTAATTACTTGAGGGGTGGTTAAGAAACTAAAGTTTAAATAGAAAATTAATATCCCATATTAAAATTCTAACAACCTACATGGTCCCCAACACCAATTCTCAATAGGTGGTAGCAAATAAAAGAAATTGAATAACAATTCCTATGTTATTTTCTTATTTCTTTAAAATGTCATAAAAACTAAATTTTTTACCCAACAAACTATTGTCAATGTTAAACCTCCCTTAATTGATTCATGGCATTATGGATTCAATAGTGACCTCAAATTTTTAATCTGAGAAACGGTTCAAAATATGGAAAACACCGCATGCACGTTTACTGAACACACCTTAAAAATTAATTCAAAAATTATTTACAGTAACCCTCAACCCCTTCCAGTTGAGGTTATGCTCCTCATAAGGGAAACAAACCATCACGAGCTCAACAGTACTCTCAAATTTTCAATCTGAGTTATAGTTTAGAAGATAAGTATTTTACAATAAAATAATTGTCATTTATTTATTTTATTTACGGCCAAAAATTAATTCGACCGGTGGCCTGTGCTGGCCAATGTTAGCATCTGCCTAAGGAGAGCATACCATCACAAGTTCAGCAGTGGTGTTAGATTTTTATTCTGATTCATGGTTCGTGAGTTATAAGAATGTGAAAAATAAAATAATTTTATTTATTTATTTTATTTACAGTTACTCCATTTTTGGGTTTTCTCCCTGGAGTCCTGCACTAACTTAACTTAAGTCACGCTAGGGTAAACCCACCATCTTGAACACAATGATGCCCTCATATTTCTAATATAAACACCCATTTAAGAGTTATTTTGCTTTTTCATTAAAAATACTCACACACGATATTTTAAGATTAACACTCTTTCAACAGATCATTATAGGAACTCAGGGCCTCTGAATCACGAGTATCCATATTTCACTTTCTCATAAACAATTACATATAATTAAAAAAATTATATGGAAATTATGGGTATTTATATTCTTCCCACCATAGGGATTTTCGTCCCTGAAAGTCAAAACAAAGGAAAAACAAACAATAGGGGGGTAATGAGCATTAATATGAGCCTCCCTCTCCCTTGATCTCTATTAGAGATTCTTGTGCTGGCACTGAACCTACATCAGAGGAATTGATCGTTCAAGAAGGACCTTCTCTTAACGATCCTTTGTCTACATGTGGAACATCGTAAACATTACCCCATCGTCAAAGTCCAACACTCCCTAGTCGATAACCTGGTATGGATCATGCACACATCTCCTCAGTTGCGACACATGGAAGATATTATGCACCAGATGCATTTGTGGGGGAAAAGCTATGCAATACTCCACCTTGAAAACATTGCTGCGAATCTGAAATATTTCAATGAACCTCAGAGATAGCTTAGTTCCCCGGCTAATACTCTGTAATCCTCATCGGGGTGAGGCACCAAGGAAGACATGGTCTCCCTCCTTGAACATTAAGGATATGTTTCTCATGTTAGTATAAGACTTCTTCCAGCTCTATGCACTCTTCATCCCTGGACACCAGTACAAAAGTGGTAGGTCCTGGTACATCTTCGCCACACCAAGATGTGCTGCCAAAATGAAATGCGTGGAACTCCTTCAACACAACCTTTTGTAGCATCAATAGTACCATGGTGAGTCCTTTGAGAAGGATGATGTGCTCCCCCCGTTTAAAAATACTTCAAGAGTATGTCCTGAGGATATCTAAGCACATCGGGCCTCACAGTCTATGTCCCCATGGTGTGCCTCCCGAACTTGCTGATGGTGTGGGGGAGTGACAGTTATAGACTGGAGGTAACCTACTCCATCACTAACCACAAATGGTTTTTATAACATGGCTAGCTTCTTTGTCACTCACCTAGTAGCTGTGAATTAATCATCCTACTATGTGCATCTTCCCCCATGTCCCCTTTCTAACTCTCAGCTCCCAGAGCTCCTTGGGAGCCACTCAATATGCATTTGTAGATATTGGTGTTGTCACTGGGAACAAGCCAATGCATAAGTCCCTCTCCCTGCAGGGAGTTAATTCGGAAAATATCTTTTGAGAAGTTTCTTCTATACTCTGCCACTACTATTTTGAACTGAAAACTCAAAATTCCTCCTGCCATGAAGGTAAGGCTAGCCAACCCTAGAGAGATCGGTTGCTCCCACTGATGCATGTGTTTAAGCCGTTCTACTTGGGTTTCCTTTTTCACTGACTTAGGAAAACCCCATTCCAATGCAATAGATATACCACAACTATTTTTCATGAAATAGTCAATCTGAGCATGAATTGTGGATGACCAGTCCATACCCAAACTAACGTCGTAAGGACTCGATGCTGCCACCAAGAGGTTCCAACCGAAACACTCACCTCAAGGGTCATATCACGTCGTTGACCAAAGTAGGATTATCAAGACTCCCCCAAAGGTATCTCCATACAGAAGGGTCATGTTAACAATTTAACCAAAAACTCCAGGTGTTGAACAAGATTTGTGACAAGAAAAAATTATTAGTACTTATGTCTATTAATATAACATCTAGTGTTAGACATAGATCATATCTCGAATCATTACTAGAGACCTTGGGTCACACTCCAAGACTATATGCAGCTACTCCCATCCCCTATCCTCTGGATCCCTGAGCATGGTGGGGACCACCTTAGGATGGTGGTTGTAACATGTCAAAATGTATACCACCTCATGTTGCTCTCCTAACTCCTCTATCATGTATGATAACCTGCAGATTCATCTTTCACTATATCATAACCTTCCCGAAACATTTTTTCACATCTAACTCTCCAAGACTGACATTGGTTTCCTCCTTTCCCGCTGTAAACATTCACTAGTGGTATCTTCTCAGCCAAATAATTTTTCAACAATTGAGGTTCTCTCTAGCACTCTATTAAAAACTACTACTAAAATAGCCTTTATTAGTGCTCAAAATGGGCTTTAACAGTTCTAAAAAAGTGATGTAAAGCTCAGCGCTGATATAGGTGGGTCCCTTTTATCAGCGCCCTAAAAGGCGCTCATAAAGGCCCCTTTTATTAGTGCTAAAAAAGCACTGATAAAAGACCCCTTTATTAGTGCTTTTTTTAGTGCTGATAAAATGGACCTTTATCATCACTTTTGAAAAGACCTTATAAGAGTCAAAAAATAAAAAAGAATTATAAATGCGGGGGGAGAGAATTTAACAGCGCTTGACCCCCCCCTTTATCAGCGCTAGGCGGAGAACTGCCCTTCCCATGCATCCTCACATGCTCGCACCCCATTGATTCCCCCCGAACTCGAACCCACGACCTCTCCCCTTTCGCAGCTACACCTTTACCACTAAGCCATTTCATTTTGTTCTCTATTAAATGATATATATAGTTATATTTATTCTTATATTGATATAGATTCATATTAATATTAATATATTTATTAATATATTATTATATATATATTAATTAGAATATTTATATATATTTATATTTATTTTTATATATATTTTTTGTTATAATTTTTTATCCATATATTTATTTGTATATTAATATATACTTATAAGATTAGTATTAAATACATTTATGAAGTATGTTTTTTATGTGTCTTTATAAATAAATAAATAAATACATGCGTACATACATGTATACAACACACACACACACATATTTATGAATAAATACATATATATGTGTATTTGAAAAGCCATAGAATGTTAAAACGACCATAAATTATAATCTAGAAGCCCGTTTCAACTCCACAACTAGTCAAATCAATGAAAATGAAACAATTTTTGATATGATATGTGGTACAGGCCTAACAGACATCTGGATAAGAAGTTATACTTTATTGAAAGTTAGCAAATCGGTAATCCAGACTAAAAACTTAATTTTGGAGGAATTCTAGGCCTTTTTTGGCCTCGAAAAAGTGAAAAAAACTTCTCTCTGTCACTAGCGTGTAGAGCTCATCACAAGCTTCAATTTGATAATCTATAGTGCTCAAACAGGCACTCAGATTAAAATTTATGGTCGTTTGACGTTTTAGTTACATTTTCAACTTATTTTAGATCTTTTCTTAATTATTTTGATTTTGTGTGTGTTCCAATTGTTATTAAATGATTTTTAATCAGTAATAATTAGCAAATTATTAATTAATATTATTAGTTTTATAAATTTTAAAACCATTTTTACTAAATTTATATATATTAAATGTAATAGTCTTTGTATACGTATCTAAAACATATTTAAAAAATATATATTATATTTAAATAAATATAAATATACTTATATAAAAATAATTTATTTTTCATGAATTTTTTTTTAAATATAAATTTTATTAGCGCTGATATAGGCCCCCTTTAGGAAAACTTTTTTTAGCACTGATAAAGGGCTAGTGCTTCCCTTGCCTGTTTTTGTATAAGTGAAAACTGGAAATGCAAAGAGGAATCATTCTAGATCGGATGTCCCTAAAAATATCTCACTCAGAGTTTTGTGCCCTAAATAACTATTTGTATCATATTAATTGAGTGCCTAGAATGGTCCGTACACCTTGATGAATAATCATCTACCGTCATGCCATCCCGCCGAAGCTGTAGAAGCTCTTGGGAACATGTACTCCTAGAATTTTATGAAAAGAGACCCCCTTATATGAAGAAGGGTATCATTCTCTGTCCATAGAAAAAGTCACATCATCGTACAATAGTGAAATTATAAACCCTTCCATCACCCTTTTGAGCCACATTGAATTCTCACTTCTCTAACCACCATCTGATCTAATGGTGCCCGGGATAGATGGAAACATAGTCAACACCTTAAGCCTGTCTTTAGCTACCTGTGAGTCTGGATCACCTCAAAACCTAAGGGGTATCGGTCACTGAAAATCATGTAAGGCCCTAAGACTATAAGTGTACTCTATCGGTAGTTCTAGTAGTAATTGATGAAAAACAGGTAGTGATATCACTAGGACACCATCCAAAGGTACCATATGAGGCAACAATCCATGTACTAAAGCCTCATAACAATATGGACCATCCACATGGTCATGCACTGGAATCTTGGGTGGCTGTCTACGTGGAGGAATCTTGAAATATTAACAAGATGAACCACTGTCCATAAGTTATACCTATTAAGCTGACTCAAAAGAGATCCAAGTAAAATGATTTCTAAAACACACGTAATTAGTGTTTTCATGAACTGAGATAGAATCAGAACTCAGTGTCTTGGTGTATGGATGCATCAGCAACTGCACCATCACTGGACTCTCGGAACTAAAAACCACACTCAAAACACTTAACACTAATTCTCCATTAAAAAGATCAGTGTTCTAGGTCTTTGGTAGAACTGAATCCTCTAATACCACATCGTCATGTCCCATCCCCTGGGGAACGTGATGTGACTACCCCAATCCCACCTTCCATTGTTTAGGGGTTGGCAACTATCCCTAAAAGGCATATCCCTAAAATAAAAAGGATTTATTTTAATCATTTACAAACACAAAGATATAACAAAACAAGAAGAAACCACATAGTACAACTATTGTAGTAAACGTGTGTACTGAATGTAAGGGGTTGGAATAAAAGCCCAATCTAAAGGTAAAACTAAAAAAAATAGAAAACAACTCTTGAGATTGTCCACTGGGAATCCAACCTGAATGGTGGTTACAAATCTTCTTTATAACGTACCATGTCAACCGTCACTACTGTCCACCATAGGGTCCTAGCTCCTCGAGTCCCAGTCAATACTGCCCTTCGTATGCACAAGACACAATAAGGTGCAGTAGAAGCCCGTGCAGGGGTGAGTATATCAATACCCAGTAGGGACCCCGAGACCCCTGATGGTCTATAAGAATGCAAAAATGTAGAACCACAAGCATTATTTCTAACATAAATCACAAAGAAAAAGAAATATCTCAAATCGGATATACTCGTCTCATCCACAATGAAAAATAAGGCTCTGACCTCAAGACATTTCCATGATTTCCAAATAAGACTCAAAACGTATCTCAAGGATCAAGAGTGCAAGCTCCATGAACTGGAAGTCCCTAATGGAACATGTATGAGAGATTTAATCCATCAGGTACAACACAACCATTCCTAATTGAATAACTAAAAGGTCATGCTCTATTAAAAACATTCTACTAGAACTACCTCTAGTGCCCGACACAAGAGGTATCATAGTCACAGTCTTGCATCGAAGGCCAGACCAAGGGAAACCATGTGAAGAGGACCACTTCTTGAAACTGTGTCCTGTAGTCAAAAGGGATCCAACTATTCTGAAAGAACATGCTTCCCATCACTACTCAGGGACATGGAGAGTACTACTCCATATGTGAGGACCTGCACCCTACCCAGTAAGGGAATGAAACTTGGGTAGTTTGTTTGTTATGGGGGACCCATGCCCAAGTATGTCAAGGGAGTACAAACCCTATCCTAGAGGACACACACCCTAGCACGACAGGGGTGTAACAACTCTATTTGTGGGGACATGCACCCTACCTAGTGGGGGACTAAAAATCCTGTATTTTGTTCACTGTGGGGGACCGATGCCATAGTAAATTAGGGGACTACTGACCTCATCCTAGAGGACCCGCACCCTAGCATGGAAGGGGAGTACAGAATCTACTATAGTACAGAAAAAGGAGGACCCGCACCCAGGGTTGACAGGGGAGTACCTACTCCTAACATAGAGGAACCACACCCTACCTGGTAGGGGAGTACCTGACTCTATGTGAGTTATGTATGGAGGACCCACAACCTATTAAAATAGGTAAGTACTGACTCCAATGATAGAATTGAAAATCATAAGGAAAAAAACCTGCACTCATGACACGGGGAGTATTGTCTCTATCGGAGTAGAGCAGTAAGAAATACCCACGCCTCGAGTCATCAAGGGAGTAACCATCCTAACTCTCACTTCAAGAAAATCCCATATTCTGCCCCTCCGATTATCATCCTTACATCAGGTGCCACAAAATTCTGAAGGTTTGAAACCTGATGATCTTTCATGTCATAAGGGTTCCAACGCAAAATACAACACATTAATCGGACTCTCATTCTGTAAGCTATAAGCATTTTAATGCCGAGGGCCCAGTTAGATTCTAGTATGATTCAACCGGGAAAAACCCCAACATTTTCAAAAATTCATGTGGATTATCCCAAAAGGAATATCTCTATCCAATGATCCCAGTATCATGGATGGTTCGTCAAATAAATGACCAGTCCAAATGGTACGGTTATTTAAGTGAAACTGGGACAGAATGGGTCTGTGTCTGGTTCGACCCAGTCGGATGGACCCGGCCTGGGATGACCCAACCTAGTTAGGGTTGACTCAACCCAGCCCAAACCGGCCTATGCCAGCCCGGTTGGGCTGGATGTGCCCATATTGGCTAGTTTGGGCACCGACAGGCCCAGCCTGCCGGCTGGGCATGACCCACCGGGCGACGCGACCCACCAGGCGATGCGGCCCAGTGCGCTGGCGCGGCTCGCCAACCAAGGGGATGCCTGATCCCCAAATGGATCAAAAAGAGTCCTTTGTATTTTCAATTAGCCACACCATGTGGCGCCGCCTTGTGGTCATCAGGGCCCGCAGGGCGTGGGTCCCCCTCCAAACGCAGCTTCTATGTTGCTGCTCTTTCTCCGTGGAGCGCGATGGTGCGCCGCCTCGCCAATGCTGCTGGATAGTTGTCATCCGCCCCTTCAAGTCTGCCATAGTGTGTTCCTCTTCTATGTATGGAGAGAGCCGGCCCCTGCCCTCGCTGCTAGTTCCGGTCCCCAGTGTCGCACCCGCGAATCTTTTGAGTGCCATCGAGTGAGCTCTGGTGGGGTCTTCGCAGTGGTGGAAGGAGAATCTGCAGTTTGACGGAGCCGCAAGCGTTCATCGAACCCGGTTTATTGCCACCTGAGCTTCCGTCTCCATCAGTGGAAGGTGTCACCTCATATCGCCAGAGGTTCCTAGCATGATGAAGTCATGTCAAAAACTATACCTCGATCCGAATTTAAATAGAGGTGGAAAAGGTGAGTAATGTACTAAGGAATTAATGATATTTTTTAATTGATGTAATTAACATGCCACATTAATTAAAAGAGGGGTGGTTACACCACCAAAGTGTAACTAAGAAATTAATATCCCATATTTAAAATTCCGACCACCTCTTTGGTCCCTTCCACCGCCACGCAATAGGTGGTAGGAAAAAAATAATTCCTATTTTATTTTATACTTTCATTAAAAAGTTGTAAAAACTAAATTTTTCACCTGACCTATTTCATTTGATGTTAAGACTACCTTAAGAGAATATCGGAAATGGAAATTAAACTATGCCCTATGATTTTTAATCTGAGCACAAGTTCAGAATATAGAAAATTCCCACAACACATTTACTATACTTACCTATAAAAAAAGTTCAGAAATTATTCACATTCACCCCCGACCTGTGCCTGTCCAGTTTGGGCTCCACCTAAGGGGAACACACCATCAAGAGCTCAATTGTTCTCTCAGTGATTCAATCCATGTTATCATTTATAAGATAAATATTTTACAATAAAATAATTGTCACTTAATTATTTTATTTTTGGCCAAAAACTAATTTTCACTATTGGCTCACACCGGCCAAAGTTAGTATCTTCCTAAGGAATGCATACCCTCACGAGTTTAGAAGTGGTCTTAGAGTTTTTTTTTTCAGAGTCACCATTTTTGTGTTATAAGAATTTGAAAAATTAAATAATTTTTTTAATAGTTTTATTTATGGTTATGCCCTTTTTTGGTTTTCTCACAGGAGGCCAGTGCCGACTAAACAGATGTCATGTCTAGGTTAAAACTGCCATCTAGAACACAACGATGCCCTAAGTTTTTTTATTCAGGCTCCCGTTTAAGATTTATTCATCTTTTATTAGGAAAACTACTCACAAACTATATTTTAAGATTAAAACTTTTTCGATGGATCATTCTAGGCACTCCAGGACATAGAATCATGTGCCATCAGATTTTACAGCCTCATAGAAAATTCCATATAATTTAGGAAAAAATTATATATAAATTCTGGGTGTTTATAGTGCAGTTGTAATCACAAGATCAATAGTAAATTATACTAATTTTTCAAGAGGTATAACAGATAATCATATGGGGAAGACGACCCTAAAATGATCCACTATATGGGGATAAACATCAATTTATAACCCTTGATCCTCCTAGGAAAAATGTAAATCTTAGATATCACATTACCTAGCCTCAACTACTCGGGTTCTGATCATGTATCTTTCACATCCCATTGTCCCTTATGCACGTTTCTACATCCCAATAGTGATGTATATGTCACACTCTAATGATAGAAATCAATATGAACTAGATAGGGATCTAACCAATCCATCATTATTATTACATAAAACCCCATCATATCACGGAAGAAAAGATCCTATACAAAAGTGTATCAACCTATCCCAAGAAACAAATTCTTTATAGGGTTGAACGCCCTCTAAAAATATAATTAATAGGTTTTCAAGTATCATAAATATATAGAATGATTATATCTTCTAGACCAGACCCTCTATAATTGTATTAGATATAAATGAGTGAGAAGATCCTATTTCAAATAATCTTGATATAAAAGTGGATGCTACAAGAATAATACAAAGAAATATAGATGTTTTGGAGATCTCCTCTACTTGAATTGGTATGAATAAATTTAACTAGAATGTACTGTGGCCATGAGTCTATTCCTATCATCCCTAAGAGAGCTTTCCCTTGTTGCACTAAGAATCACTAGTCTTACTATCTCTATCTCAACTTCCACATCAGCCTAATCATCTGGTGTTTTTATGTTTCATTCCTATAATTATCATACTATCCCCACTCATAAACATGAGTTAGGAGTAAACCCATGCTCTCTATAAGATTATGGGAGTGTCTTGTATAAACATCGAATATTTCCCATAATTTCACAGCCTTTTCACTCCACTAGGTATATCAACTATGGTTTCCTATCTATTTTCTTCTAGCACTGGTCGCATTCCAAAAAACATTATGTATGAGGAGACTTACAGTTACTACATACTTGAGTAGACTTGAAGAAAGGCTTGCGTCTACTAGAATAACCATTGTTCAATGTAGGTGTCGAACCTTCCTAACTCACTCCATCATCTTCCCCCATATTCATATCTAAAATAAGGGAATATTATATTATTTCATAAATTGTAGCCAATATGAATACATTGAAAAGAGATCACATAGCATATACTAGTCCATACTTGAATTTATTGGCCATCAAAATGTCATCACCTACTAATGTTAATGTGAAACTTCATAGATCTATAAAACAAGAAGAGTATTCAATCATAGTTATACCTCTCTACTTCATGTTCATGAACCCTCTATCTTTGTTAACCCTTAGAGTCTAGGGGAAGAAATAGTTCTAGAATATAGTCTTGAAATAACACTAAACCATATAACATTGATGATATAATTGATTAATAATATCCCCCAATTTCATTGTACAATCACAACACATATAAGCTGTAAGTCTGACCATTATCATTGGAGGTGTATGTTATGCTCGATTATAGAAAGGTCATCTTCAAGTCATGTCCCTGTAGTGTTTGGTCTATCATCCCCAAAAGGTGGGAGGATGCTAATTCTAGAACACATGATTATACTCTTCCATACTAGAGATACTTCAAAAAACACCATCCATATTCTGTAACATAAGTAAGAACCGCTCTTAGAACAACTAATTAGTTCAAATTTCATGAATTGGAAGGGCTGACACATGTGTCACTATTGGAGAAATCACGGGTGGCTACAGACCCTCCACCACATGTGCGTAGATGTCACTTCATTTAAGGTGTATGACTATTGGACTTCATGGTATCATTATACTATTATTCTAAATTGACTCAGTAGAATAGATTTCAATAATGGAAAATATTAAAGATATAAAACTAAGATAACTATATACCCTTCCTATAGAAATTATTGAACCTCTCTTCCTACTCAATAATACATTAATAGGAGGAAGAAGAGATGATAATGGCCAAAATAATGTAAATTTTACCCCACAACCCACTACTAAGGCTAGGTTCTCTCCTAAGTCTTAGTTTCACAAGACAATGATTTCGATTCTTAATTTAAGTGACATATTTGTATTACATGTGTGTAGGATCAAATATTTAAATCTTTTATTAATTGTAGAATTATATGGATCACCATTTCCAATCCATAAGGTCCCATACTCTATATAAACCTAAATAGGGAGTACCTTTTACCAATACTGTAACACGTTCTTTCCTATTCAATCAATGGTCCATGGCTCAACCTACTATATTTTACTGCTTATGGTGACTTATTTATCAAATATAGAAAGAAAAATATTAGGCTAGGTCATGGATATTATGTATCATTTATGTTTTCCCAATATTGATAAAATTTAAAAACATTCACAATAAATAATAAAGACACCAATAAAATTAAATATGAAATTCATGCTGAATGTAGACATGGAATCAAAAAATGCATGACATATTAGTCATATTGATACTATAATGACCCATGTAATGAAAATACCACATTTTATTAGACTAAGGTAAATGAAATCATTATTTCATTATTAGAAATATCAATAACATCACAAGTCATATGAATCCCCCAATGGTGAAGTCATATTAACAATAAGTGGCATAATCAATAACTGTAATACCCATTCAAGGTTATTTAAATTTCTCCTAGACATTGGATAGTAATGTCCCAAAAGAGGGTAATTTCCAATTTCCTTTAACTCCTAGCCGCATGTCTAACAACCAAATAGTATGAAAATGAAAAATAATCACAGATACCCCATTGAAATGTTTCGACCCAGGGATCACATAACATATGCCCCGAGCCAGTGGGTCACATGACCTCAACTACACCTCCTCGAATTCATGAGGCTTCCTACTAGAAACTACAATGTAATTGTGGTACATCAGGGGTTTTATTACTTCATATGGGATTATAAAAATATGTTAAAATAATTAACATACAATAGTGGAATCACGATTTAATTGTTATAATAATAAAATACTACATGGCATAAATAACTGAGTAATGGAAAAATAATATCAAAATCCTCATGGAAGTTCCATATACATGAATGCATGGAATGATGATTTAAAGAAATAAGAACATGGAACATGAATATACGACATGATACAAAAACAAAATAAATGAAAGGATACTCCTCTAGTATCTTGGGAATATTCTTGTTCCCCTGCACCCATGCCCTAATTTCAAGCTATGAATATCAACAATCAGTAGTATGGAACATTCCATAATCCATACAAGAAAAAATGTAATCTACATAGCTACTAAATATTTCTAGATTTGGTTATGAGATAAATTCTCAATGGGCCACCACCAGATGTTTCAATAAGTAATTCAATAAGTGATTCTAGATAAAAATGTTCAAGTATAAATATACAACAAACAATTATTAACAAATGTACCACCCTACCTATGTTTCTAAAAGGCAATAGGTGGCTCTACCTACTTCATCTTTTGGCTAGAATGACTGTCTGATTAGTAATTATATATAGTAGTAATATCGATATATAGTATAGTTATTTATTACATCATCTTATTGGGTCCATGTACATATGGATATATGTGACCATATACCTGCAATAATAGGTACGGGATGAATTGACATATAACTAAGACATCCATATCAGGAATAAGTGATCATATATTCCCCTAAAAAGGGGCACATGACCTACATCTCGAAATGAGTGAGAGACGTAGTGCTCAACACATGATATAGTGGGCGTGTCTTCATGAAAACACCCTATAAAATAGATGATGTGTGTCATGTACACTACCAAAATAGTGTTAATGGTGTGAGATTTTATAGTCAACACCTAATGTAAGGTATCGTCTAATATTATTTCTAATATTACCCCTCCTATAAATACACAACTTATATCAAAGGCATAATCATATATATATAATAGAAATTTGGTATTACATCTCATGCTTTATAATCACAATACAAATGAAACTTGGGAATCCCAATTTAATTAAACCCAGTAATAGAATGCATGATCAATGTGTCCATTACACATTTTAATAATTATTTTAGATTAATCTATATTATTTATTTCAGAAAGGAAATCAATAATAATAAGAAAATCAATATAGTCAATCCATTAAATTCTCTAAAACCTGGTAATTAGATTTATATAGTTCAAAGAAGAAAATAAAATGCGTCAATGGATATTTAGTGAAAAAAATCTTGGGAAATTCCATTTATAAAATAGTATAATCTCTTAGATGGTGTTTGAGTTCAATAAACCTTTGCACAAAAGTGTTAAAAATCAATTACAACTGAATTAAAACACTTAGAAGGAATTCTGTACATTTAAAAAAATTATCATAAACTGTAAATTCAAGAGGGAATACACAAGGTGTGTCCATGATCGAGGTCAGAATCCTAAAATTACTAAAAAAATATTTGTAAGTATATTGAGATGTATATAAAAATTCATAATGACAAAATAAAATTTTATTTGACGTGTGAAAAGTGAAGCATTATAAACAATGGATATGTTAATAAAAAGTAATAACTTTTTGGGATGAAAATGATTCCAAAAACCTCAGGGCCGTTTATGAATCCTTATCGAATTTTCTCCACATATATGATGTAGGTTAGGAGAAATAAATGAAATATACTAACAACCTAAAATTATTTAAAATGAACTTGCACCAAAATAGTGTAATTCATCCAAATATAATCTGATAGTACATTGGAGAGTAATGTATAAAATGTATTTCTCAATAAAATGCCTTCAACATTTTTTTTGAGATTTTGACAATGGAGATATTTTAGATCATAGGTAGAAGGAGATACATTCTCAAGGTAGGAGGGGAAGAATGATCCCACTAGATATGGGAAGGAGAAACAAGACAAATGTTAAATAGATTCATTAAGGTTGAAATATTTATTTAACACTAAATGTAGGTGTGAACCGTTTGGGATCACAATTCGTGGGCATAGTATGGCCAAATCATGCTTCCCTAACTTCCAAAAGGAAGACCCCACATATTTTAGGCACATTGATTCATTAACTATGGTAAAAGACTCTATCAATAAATGTAGCTAGATCTTATGTCCATGTTTGGTTGATTTCACAGATATAGGAAAACCATGTGGTCTCCATATCTCTTCTACCTCACCATGAAGTTTTTTAGAGACAATGTATTTGGTGGGGATGGGGGAACTTTTTCTTCTATCTATATGGACCGTTTTAGTTTACAATATTATGGGGTTTTAGGATTCAAAAAATCTCCAGACACACTTATAACCTCCTTGACTCCATTTGGTAACATTATAAGGGGTTTTAAAAGAATGTAAACCCAAAACAAATTATCCATACCTTTTTTTGAAGACATTTAAATAGAAAAAAGTCCATAATTCTTTTTATATTAATCATGAACGAATCACATTGCTTCGTGAGGTTATATTATGTAGTACACCTGAACATCATTTTTCCTTGAGGTGGTATTCCATTGTACACACGTATGATTATTTTGTAACCCATTTGATTGAATTGAATATAGTATATTTTAATTTCCTTATCATAAAAAATTCTCGATGTACAGAAGATAGAAAGGTTATTATATAATCATGGTATTATTCTAATCATAGTAGTTAGAGAAATAAATAATAAAATATCATTGTTTAATGTTACATCTTCTTTAGTTATACTAAATCGGTTTTCAACAAAAGCCTTACTAGGAGGGATTTTTGACAAAATAAATCTTCTTCGATGAGATTAGGGAATTTGGGAAGGGGTTAGGGTTGTTAATGGATGACACCAAAATGTATTAAGGTGTAATTAATAGAAGATATTGGGTGGCCTATATAATTTATTTGAGTGGCATGGATGTAATTTTATGAAAATAAAAAAGTAAACCCATGTTTTTATTATGACACAATGATAAAAAATGGTAAATTATCACTAATATAATATAAAAAGTGAAAAATATTTACATATAATGGGTTTAGAGATGTTTTGTTTTACTTTTAACACTTATCATTTTATGGTAACCCCCTAGTATACCAATTTTATCATACCTATATAAATTATTGATATTATTTTTACTATTATTATTTGTAAAAAATCTGCTAAAATTATTAGATAATATAATTTTTTAAAATTAAA
Source organism: Viscum album (assembly GCA_963277665.1). Classification (NCBI taxonomy): domain Eukaryota; kingdom Viridiplantae; phylum Streptophyta; class Magnoliopsida; order Santalales; family Viscaceae; genus Viscum; species Viscum album. The sequence continues at coordinate 469,208,538 of OY728141.1, read as the reverse complement.
AATTTGTAATCCGTTTTTCCAAATTAAATTCATATAATTGGAAATATTTAATTTAAATTTAATCTCACCGATTTTTTTAAGAATGTGTTGTTTTAAATAGAAAATGATCAATAGTTTACAAATTTTTTCATATTAAAAATCAATATTAAAAAAATGATAATGAAATATGTCGTATAATTTCATTTTTTAACAAACTAATGTTAATTAAAAATAGCTTAAAATATAATTTAAATTATAAATAAATAAAATGGAAATGTAATTTCCAATTAGAATTCAAAAATTTTCACATTTTATAGAAAATTGAAACTTTTAAGAAATATCCCAAAAATTCACCCTAATTTAATTATTACATGTTTTTTTAAAATATATTTATTTTAAAATATTAATTTTATGGTACTGTTAAAATGTAATTTTCTTAATTCTACATAATAAAAATAATTTTTTTGAGAAAATAATATTTTGCAAACATATAATAATTTTACTAAAAATTTCGTACATTTTTTCAATATGATTCTATTATATAAAATGATAATAATAAATATTTCAAATATTGTTGTTACAAGTCATAATGTGTATGATATAAGAGTTAAATATAAACATCATTATTAATAATATATCATTTTTAAAAAAAATCAATCTCATGAGTAACAAAACCTATCATAGTATTTCTTATTGTGAATGATTAACAAGGTGTTGTGTAAAATACAAGATATAAATTAAGTTAAATTTATTGGAAAAAAATCAAAAAAACTCAATGTGTTATATAGTATAAAATCCAAAATTCAAAAAATCACAATTCATCTAGCCATCTACCTATGGTTGATTATTTTTAATCAACCTAAAACGGGTTCAAATCACAACTTTGTGTCCTTTTAGAACCATGATGTAAGCATGAGAAATCTTTTAATAAAAATGGATTAGTAAAATTAATGAATCCTAAAAATTATTCATACGTATATCTTACTTAAATCATTGGCCATGGTGGTGTCCTGGATCATAATTAAATTCGCAGATTTGACCAACCAATTGGACACTACATAGAAAGAATTAATTTCTATTGGAGTATATGGTAGTCTAAAAATAAATTTCTTATATAAATCATACCATTTATACACTAAAACTGGATGAGGATTAAGAAAAATATATGGATTTGGGTTCTTTTACTTTTTTTCACCAAGAATGTATAAACTAATGTATTGATGAGGACATCCAAATAGTTGTTAGATATATACCGAAATCATCCCCATGAAAATCCTAATACAACTTAGAAAATAGTTCCATAATTTTTCAACACCCATCCGATTCCAAAATTTCTTAACAAGGAATGTTTATTTAAGATAATTAAAAACAAAAATCCCCTTCCAAGGTGTGTAAATTATATCATATTCAAAATTTTGTTTCTAATTCACCCATCACCTCTATATTAGGGGGGTTTCTTTGTAAGATATGTTACAACACAACATATCTATATTATAATAAAAAATAAACATATCACCAAAAATAAATTTTAAACAAAACATGGGAGAAATTATAGTAGATGTGAGTTCCTGTTTAGTAGTGGTATAATTAATCTCATGCGACTTGATATATTAAAAAAATTATACCACCACATTGTCATATTTCTTAATAACTCGTCACAAAATACCACTAGATGCATCATAATAAACCACATATCTATTATGAGGTTTGAATAAGATTTGAATATTAGCTGATGTCAGAAATTTTTTTAACTCATCCAAAGAGTTCAAGGAGTTATTATTCAATGAATATTTCTCCACGTTTGTGGATTGATCATTCAATATTATTGAAACAATAGAGAAATATTTTATGAAATATGGAAAATATCTATCATGGTATTGGATGATTAATATATTAATGTAGTATTGTGGTAATTCCTTTTCAAATAGTATTCAACAATTAAACAATTAATGTGATACAATATTCTAAAATAATGTGAACAAAGAACATGACTTCTAATATAATGAATTTTTTTTAACATAAAAAAGTTAATTACTACTAATGATTCCAATATAAATTCAAATCATAAACAATTAATTTCTCGAATCATTAAAAAAAAGTATATCGTCCATGAATATCATAATAAAGGTATCAAAATATTGGGAGATCATTTTGTTCATCATGTCGATAACATTAATATGATAATTAGTTCGTCCAAATGATATCATTTTATATTAATAGTGTCCATAAATTCCCTTGAATTATATCTTAAGAATGTCCTACAATTTTACATTGATATGATTATAACCTCACCAAAGGTCAATTTCATAGGAAAAAATATCTCACTTTATAATTGATCCATCTGGTAATACACACTGGGAAGATGATACTTACTCATAATTGTAACATGGTTCATCTTTCATTGATCAATGCAGGTAGGAATAGAACAATTTTCCTTACTGTTAAAGTGTATAGGGTCTTCCAAAGAAAAAATATTAGGATAAAAATTCCCTACACTATTAGTTCATGCAATATGATCTTATGATCTATCAACTCAGTATGTGAAATATTAAAATTTGATATAATGATTTTTATGAGAAAATAAATTGATAAAGAAGACAACCATCATTTTAGGAGGAAGAATATAGATGTTTTTTTGGGAAAACCAAGAGAAAATAACAACCAATCATTGGAATATCAGTATTATAAGATACATCATCAAGATCGTAAGAATTAATATATTGTAGATTCCTAAGATATGTCAGGGAAGGTCCTACATGTTTACACCTCATATCATACTCTCCCAGAAACACCCAAGACATTCCATATATAAAAGAGAACAAAACATGTTAATGATAACAATAAATATTTTCTAAATGAGAAACCAGTAGTTCCATCCGATTATAATGATGTAATGATCTATATTATTAAAAAAATCGAAAAGATATCATTATTTTCTGTCAATATAGAAATAAATGGAAAAAAACCTTGTTCAATCCTTTTCATAATAGGAAACATAAACTCTATAACAAAGCACATGAGCACCATAAAAAGTAAAATAAATTTTAAAAAATGTAATGATATAAAAGAGTGTTATTAAAGAGTATCATATTTCTTAGTTTATATGGTATATGAATAAATAATTGAAACTATCACAATATAATAACTCTATAAATTTCCCTTTAAATGTCCTCTACTACATGAAAATACATCACTTAAGAGTACTCTAACTTGATCCTTATAGTCTATGAATCTTCTAGTTTCACCATAGTTCACTTGGAGTTAAGGATGATTAACTATATCATGGTGTAGTAAAACTCAATAAGAATTTATGTACATAAGCCCACAAAACATATGATATCCTTTTCACAAATGATGTGGATGGAGATCATTGTGTGTTACCTACCATTCCACATAGGTAATATGTAATATATATATTTAGAGTCCCCACAGATTGTATATAATTGATGTAGTACTAAAATATACCTTCACAAGCTCAATGATTATCATTCCACTTATTCTTTTTCCCAAGTTTTGTCAATAAAATTTATAATTTGATAACTATGAAATCTAAAAAAGCCTAGATTTTTCACCAAATCAATCTTGACCATTACATACATTTTAGTCATCTCATTATTGGTGGTGAGATTTAACATATAAACATATGATCACGTATTGGGTTATAATATTCGAAATTATTTCTAAAAAAACATAATATCATTCATCACCACCATTAGGAAAAAAATAACAAAATTTGAAAAATGGTTAGTGTACATTTTCACAAAATAATCCAAATATTCAAAGGAAAATAATTTAAGATAAATATCTATAATAAATTATTTTGAGAAAGATATGAAAGAAGAAAATTGTCTTGGTTTCCATCAACTAAATTCCCACACGATGATTCACATGAACTATATAGTCACACCACCAAATTTTAGGACTATCAAGATTAAAATTCACTCACTTCTATATCATTGATTTAGGTGTCTCCTATAAATTGTAGACTGGGTCAATATTTTTCCAAATAGACCTTCTCCTCATATGATTAATTTTTAATTTTATGGAATGAGGTCTTTTAGTGTAATAACTACTCTTCTTGGTTCATCTATCCTATATATTTTTATCATAAATATTTATCTTAGTACATAATAATCATTAATGTAAGATCCACTGTATGAACTACCAACAAAATGTCATCGATGATATTCTATTAAATATAATTATTCCCTTGTGGAGTTTTCCTCACTAGAACCTATTTAATAATACATATAAAATGTCTCAAATGTATGATTATGAAACCAAAAAATGGACAGACACCATCGTACAATGAAATAATCTTAGTTTATAGAAAAATAATATAAGAATAATATATGAGCAATATCAATGGACATGATCAAAGAAATGCATCCCAATATCTCTAGGTGACTTAATGGTTATTAAAATAAAAAATTCCAAGTATCTTGATCTCCATATTCCCTATAAGTGTCATGTATCTTATATCTTATTTAAAAAATAGATAAGTATAATGACACTTGATGATAGTACTACCTTTTTACCAAATATTTAGGATCCATCCTAGAAAAACAATCGAATGTGGCTTTGAGGTTGTCCATGACAAGAGCAGAATGTTACTCACAATACCCATAGAATTTCTATTGTTATTTTGGGATTCCATTGTTTTTTTATTGGAAATATACCTTGGATTTATTTGGTTTCCTTATTTTCATCACAACACATTTTGTTTATTTTTTTCCTATTTCTAGAAAATTTATCATTATATTTATATATATCATGATATAATTTTATATTTTGTAAAATTATTTCCTTCAGTTTTTTTGGGATGATTAGTGATAATCGCTAGCCCTTAGGGTTTAGGATCACCCTTTGGCTCCTTTCATGATCATATTTAGATCCTAGTCTGAAGGGTTTTCTGGGTTAGGCAATGAAAATAACCGATGGGATATAGGGATCTATTAGAACAGGATAATTCACATGATGTAGTTATGATGTATGCGAACCAAAGATGGGAAACTATAAATTATTTTAATATCAGTATATTTTTTCTTATCTTATGATTTAGAATACAAATGACAAGAAGTATTAATTTTTTTTAAATATGAGACTGACATAATATCAAAGAGTATCAAACAGATGTCTTGGTATTTCCCAAATCATCATTCAATAGTAAAGGAAATCCTATTACATATTTTTGTTTTATCGGAGTGTGGCGTATAAGATCACAGTTCTATTGACAACCTATTGAAACTCAATACTGCCAGAAGATATTTTATCATTAGTACCTTTTTCTGGGTTATTCATAGAGATAATTTCATTGAGGTTATGTGTCATATCCGGAATTAATATCATTATCATGTTATTTTACCATAGGGTTATTGATAGAATTCTTATATAAAACCAAGGAATTGAGGTTGTAATTTTTTATAAGTTTAGGTGATGAAATAGGATATATATATTTATAGAATTCATGGATTTAGAGTCTATCATAACAGTTCATGGAAAATAAATGATCTTGACATTGATATGAAATCTTCTAATTTTATCATGGAATGAATGACCATTCAAGAAATAATATTATTAGCTTGTAACATGGAATCTATTTTTTTATTATGGGTGTGCACAAGAATTTATTTATACTCATATTTGTATGGATCATGGGAATTATGAATGCGTAATAATGATGGATGGTTTCTAATGAATAACATTTTGGGGGTTGAACGGTGTTTTTAAAGATGTATCTACGGTGATCCATAATTATCTATGGCTACTGGCTTCTCTAGTATTTCATCATGTTAGAGATGTTATTCTTTGATGTGAACTATATTATGGATTAGTTAACTCAATATTCAGAACACATTGACTGATATCACTAGTGGTTGTCTTCTATTTTATAAATAGTATTTTTTTTACCACTTTCTTTGAATTTGATATGTAGGTTATCATTTTGTTACATGATCATAGATAGAAAAATGTGACTTCTGTCCATTTTTTTGTATTGTTCTAGATGATTAAGAAACACATCATTCCGTTTATCTTACTATTTTTGACTATTCTTAGAAAATTTCCCAATTGTCTTGGTGGGAATTCCATACAGGATAGATGATAAATTTATAATAGTGATTATGTTCAAATACTATATCAATTCCACCTTAAATAATGTACCTTGTAAAATAAATACCGGTGAAGGATTAGTTATAGGTCCTATTAGTAAAGGGGTAAAATTTCATAATAAATACTAAATAGGTGATATAGTCTTATTAAACAAAAAGGGAGGCTAAACATTGAGTAAGTGTATTTATAAAAAGAAGTTTAGAAAAGGAGGTGGACAAGATTTCAGATCTTATTTTCCATATATATGAGTAGTTGGATATATTATTGGGAAAACAATTCATCCATGAATGAATAAAAGTTTTTATTATCATTTACCAGTGAGGCCATCTGGTATTCCATAAATTATTTTCTAGAAAATATATAACCAATAATATAATATTTTTATGTAATTAATATTGAATATTTCTCTAATCATTTTTTTGACCAAGATAAATTTATTATTTTGTTAATATTTGGCATAATTTTTGGTTCCATACGTCGATGATATTTGGGTATACTCCATGTCATTAGAAAATCATGCTCTGTATTATAATATTTTACATAAACAATGAGTTGTTCAAAGGTTAAATGAAAATATGTTAATGATATAATTATTATTTCAAAAGGATATGTTTTTATCGAATTTGATATATACTATAGGAATAATAATGGAACTTGATAAGATTGATGTCATGCTTACATGGGAGTGACCCCATAATGTGTCCAAGATTCAATACATCCTATTGTATTAAAGATAATATAGGTGATTCAATTTTTATTTCACCCATCATTATGTGCTAGTGAAATACTTTATAATGAATGGAAATAATTTCAAATGTTTCTACACATATATGATATCCTTCTAGTATCATTGAGTAATGTTGATATCATCACCCGTTTTAGGGACACCCAATTTATTTAAGCATTATATACTATACTATAATGTATTGGGGAGACATTTCAATGTTCATATCACAAAATATGGGTATAGAGTATACTATGTATCTAGGTTGTTGAGCCTTTATGAACATAAATGTTTCACCCAATATTTAGATCTAGGAGTAGTAGTGTAAATGATGAGATGTTGTTGTCAGTTAATTTTATTTGAGAGGTTCAAGTTGTATATCAACTATAATATATTTAGGCATATCATCTCAAAGTGTGAGTAAAATCATTAAAACCGAAATTAGATTGATTATCTAACTATTTTAAATATTTTGATGTGTTTTTTCTAATAGATGTCTCATAGTTTATATTTTATGTAGATTATCTTAGAAACTAGTTTTGTTTGATGCTAGTAAAGTTTTCTCTTAAATTTGAGTATTCTCACATATGAATCTCAATGTTTATGAGTATCAATGGATAGTGAAATTTATGTCCATGTACATTACCTCCTTAATCATCAAGAAGAAAAAGGTGAGTCATTATTCAGACATATATTACCTGATTGTGAGTTATAAAATATTATATTAGGGATTCACCACATTATTGTCCTCATGATTATAGCGTAATAAGTTATTTATGAGGTTCATTTGTTGACTCGATGATAATATTTGTGTAGATTTATTAGTATACATTTAACATTATAAATTAAATTCTCCTAACTCTTAATAATATAAACTATAATATTTATAAACATCAAAAGTTCCATAGGATGAAATAGGGTATTTAAGCTGTTATGTATGATTTTTCACTTATGAGATATTTAATTTTAAGAATCAATGGCAAATAAGACTACTTATACATTAGCAAATATATAGAAGAAGTGGGATGATATGATGATTTAGTTTTTGATTGGGTTATTAGGCTCACCATGAGGTAGTATTGTGATACGGGTTATTTTGTGTTGGATAAAGAATGTTGTGAATTTCATAATGATTTGAGAGTCTTATGGTTTTTATATATAATATTTATACAATTTGGTAAGGAATATTATTTTAGAATGATATTAAATATTCACATTAGGATTCATTGTGTGATTATAGAAGGATAAATATATGTAGGTCCATTTTCATAGAGAATATGATCCATGGATTGATTGATAATTATAGTCTACCCAATGGACTGAGTAGGACATGGTGTCGAAACATGAACTAGATTTCCTCAGTTCAATAGATATTTATATTTTTTAAAACTGGTTTCATGAATTCTAATATGTTATTGGGAATATATTCTATAGAAACATATTGAGAACCAATGAGGATGGTGATTTTTTTCTTCTTCAATTTTTTGAGTTGTAGTGGAGTCACATGTTATATTTTTAAGTCTATTCAATGAATCTTTAGATATGATTTGGTTAACTAGAATACGTAAGATATAAAATTGGGATACAATTGTTTCTCTATATATTAGAAGCATCATCATATTTAATTTTGATATAGGTGATCCAGTTTTCTTGAGAGTTCCACCTTATTTAGAAATCCATAATATAAAGAGTTGGTGGATATAGAAACGTAGATATGTGGGGCCTTTCATGTTTTTGAAGAGGGTAAAAACAATTGATAAAATTTTAGATCTTTATATTAGATTATGTTCATTAATAATTGTGTCACATGTATCACAACAAAAGAAATATCCCTCATTCTTTCTCATATGATAAACATTAACATTTTCAAACTAGTGGCAATGCACCATTCTAGGAAAAACCATTCAGTATTGTAGTCTAAAGTTATAAAATCTCACATTGGGTAAGCACAAGCACATCAAATGGGAGATTTTTTAGTCTAAGGATAATATATCATCCTAATAATAAATTATTTTATTATGATTTTATGTGAATCAAATCAACTGATAATTTTTTCATAGAGTGGATGTCATGACACTGGATAAGTTTTAAATTTAATAATTCTATTAAATTTTATATGATCCATGATTTTTTTGATAGATTTATGTTCTTATTAGTTTTAGTGAGGGACATATTGTTCATTTTAAAAATTTAGACCCATGTTCAGGGTAAAATATTGTAGATGTTGTATGGTATTTCAATAACAAGTATATTTTTCAATTAAGGCCATAATGATGCGTGATTGGTTGTGTGACAATAAAAGTGGTTTCTTTGTAAATTATTTGATCCCAAAAATCCTTGAGCCATTATTTTCTTCTCGTTTTGAGGAGGGAAAATTTTTTCACGTTAAAATATTCACATCCATAGTGGGGATTATTGGGTATTAGGATCTTCTTTGGGGTATTTCATATCATTTTAAACTGATGTTTTATACAATAATTTGACCCAAGGATTAGAATTTTAACCTTTCCAATGAGAAAGTGACACAAATCAACCCCTATATAGTATTATTTAATTTTTTTTAAATCTTTAAATATTAATATTGTGTTAACTCATATTTTTTTACATGATACACCAAGAAAACCCCCACCAGGGTAACTCCTCCCATCCTTATTTATTTCATCACAGTTTACTCTCGAATATTCTTGTTGTATGTTTTATTTGATCACCATGGGTAAAACTATTTTTATTATTCATTATTTAAATGTTTTATTCTATTACATAAGTGATTTTAATAAGTTAGTATTACATCATGATATTTTAGTATATGAATCCCTTTATATAATATAATACATTTGATTTCATGCTCCACAAATAACACTGAGCATAAATAAAACCAAGAAATATTTAGATAAAATAAAAATATTTATTTATAACTATTAGAACCCAGTCACTAAATTAGTAGGACACTATAAGAGTATCCAGTTTAAAAAATAAATATATAATGATTTTTTTACTTTTAATGTGAATTAAATTCAATTAGATTAAATAATTTGTCCAATAAAACAATTTATTATTTAGAAATGTATTATTATAATAATTTTCATTTTAATGTGATATGCATCTATATTTCATGAAATTTTTGATTAACGGTGATACATTGTTTTTATATCAATAATTTGAAATCAATAATTTACATGATAAATGATATGATACATGGATAATTATAATTATTATTTATAGATTTTAATTTATAATAAAAACGGGTTTTCATTATAATTCATGCTGTAATAGAAAATTTTGATTTATATATATTAGAATTTATATTATATAGATTCTTAAAATTTTTGTATTTATAAAAAAATATTAACTAGAGATGAAATATTAACATTATTCTTAAATAATAATTTTTATGTAAGTAGTGAAAAATACTAATTTTGCTAAAAATTATTTATTTTATGACATTATCATAACAAAAGTATTAGATAAATGTTAATGAAATTTAAGAAGATTATATAAATAGACATATATATATATATATATAACTAATTGATTTAAAATTAATGTGTTTATTTAGTTAATCCAATATGTATCATTTTGGAAATGTAAGTAATATTTTACTTATAAAGTTATATTTTTTTGTAGTCTTTAAAATTACACTTCATCACATGTGGATGTGAAATGACTTTAAATGGATTTTATTTATTGGAACTACTTTATAATATTATTTTCTATTGTTAATTGTAGTTTTAGTATAAAATTTTCACCATTAATATTAATGTGAATGATAATGATGATGGTAAAATTGCCAATTTCAAAAAATAGTTTTCTTAATATTTTTTAGCTTTTATCAAATTAGTTATATTTTTATATTTTAAATTTTGAATATATTATTATTTATAAATAAATAATATATATATATATATGAACATTAAATGATAAATCAATTATATATAATAATAATAACACATAATGGTTTACAAAAAATATATAAAAAATATGTTTTAATATAAAAAATGTTTTAAATACAATAATAATTGTCCCCTATACATAAAATTGATTATATTAAAATTAGATTAAAATTAATATCTTAATAAAAATATTTGGTAAATGTGGTTTTTATATTTTTATTAAAAGATAAATTCCATATTTAGAAAACAAGTTACCAAGGTAAATAAAGGAAAAGGTAAAAACCTATGAACAATTTACAACATTTTTTAAAAAAAATCAGTAGAAATGACTCATTAAAATTCTCGATCCAAAAAATCCCCATGTACATTATGGAAAACATATTTTTACCCTTTGATAGTATAATAATATTAGTTAAAATTAATGGTTTTTCTCTAAAGTATTGTTTTCATCATGTGAAAATGGGACACTTATTCCCCTTCTTGTAATATCCATTCATTTTAATTTTATTCAGAAACAATATAATAATTATAGACTAACAAACCTACCTAATGTTCATAAGACCTTGTTCATTTTATGTTATCTAACACCCTATATTTTCAACATGATATTCTTCCGAAATATCTTGGTACTATTATGATTATTACTAATAGAATTCTTTCAACTCACATAAACTCACTTTCAATAAAACCCTAAACAATGTTAAATAGTTACCCTAATTACTTAATTCAAATATATATTAATTATACGAATGTAACATCTTTTTTTAGTCATTTATATCCACTTAGGGTAATAATATATCATAAATCATGCATTATTTAGACAACCACATTCATTTCAATATATATTTTTATTATTTATCTAAATAATATAATATAAGAATCCAATACATAAAAAATCTAAATATTATCATTATTATTTTGTTGTAATTAAATTATACACTTCTGTCATGATACTCACTCATCACGATATATCATGTTCTTGTTTGGGTCAGTTTAACAACTCATATGATTAATTTTATAAAACAATATCATGGATAACTATGGCAGAATAAATATTAATATCAATATTAAATAATAAATTAAGGATTTTTTTTAATGGTTATATTAGGTACTTTAATTATTATTAAAAGTTTACCTTCAATTTCTAAAATTAAAAAGATAAGGTGAAACTTAATAAATTTTTAAATAGACGTAAGAAAAAATTATATTAAATAAAAAGGATATGATAAAAATTTGGAAATAAAAAATTAAATATATAATAATCAGTTTTTAAAAAATATATCTCATAATTTTTTTTATTTTTAATGTTATTTGCATGTGAATATAAAATATGGAACAGAGAATGTTTTTTCATCAAAATATTTTCTCTTTTACACTTGTTATATCTATGAAAATCATTTAATTTAAGTGATATATTTATATATATATATGAATAATTTGATATTTAATATAGAGAATTATATTTTAATCATGGTATTTTATTTTTAATTACATTCTAACTCTATCACGATGTTTTGATTATAATGTTACTAAACCCATAAGGGTTCTTTGTCCAAAACCTTAATTCCCAAATTCATATTTATATTATACACCATGTCTCCCATTAAAGTGAACATTTACTACAAATGGATTTATATTTATCTTATATTATTGATATTATTTGGATATATTATTCTAAATATGTTCATTTTCCTAAAATAAATTTTATTCAATTGTTACTCAATTAGTAAATCTTGTTAGTAAATCAATTATCATTCATTCTATTATGAACATCCACTAGAAAATAAATGCCAAATACATTAAAAAATTTATTATATAATGACATATTTTGTTTATTTAATTTTATACCACATAAAAAATTAAATATGCGTTATTTCAAGGATTCTATTAAACATTATATATATTTTTAAAACATTCATCTTTCCTTGAGTAATATGGGTTTCTCATGAATTGTTTTCATCCATTCATGGATCCTTTTGATAAGTTTATCAATATTAATAATTAATTTTGTGGAATTTTACCTACCTATAGTAGTACAATTATATTTTGAATGAAATGAATTTATTTTACACTTTTTACATTTTTATTTATGAACAACTTTATTTATAATAATAATGAAAAGTATTTTTCATATTAACATTCAAATATTTCTTTTTCCATGTTATAATTGAACAATATAAATTTCACATATTTTTTATAACCTATTATTTATTATTATTATTATATGTAATGTTTTCAAAGATATTTGAATTCAATATTTGATAATGTCTTTAGAATGTCACCTGAGACATCATCTTTTTATCAATAATAGGTATATTTTTCAAAATTATTTTATGTTTAAACATTAATTTTACTTAAATTATTCAATGGACATTACCTCATGTGGATTATTTATCATGATTTAACATATCATATATATTTACCTTTTGAGGGTTTGAACTCACAATATCAAAAAAATTTATTCCTGATCAATTTTTGTGTGATATCACACATAGATTTCTAGTAGAAGGATGTTTTTTAAAATATATCTTCATCATTATAAGATTTCATTATTACATTAGGGATATGTACTTTAGAAACGATATAAATTCACTCTATTTATGGATTATGAATGTTTTCCTGTATTGACATTGTAATATACTCATTTTTCTATTCAATGTGAAAATAATATTTTATATAATTCAAATTGGATGATGTTTACCTAGGAAGAATTTTATCTATTTTATTGAAAACGGGAAAAGTATTTAAATTCCCCATATAATTATTCTTATATGGTTTTTATTGGAATGTTGACTATGTGTTTTTTAAAAATATTTCTTATTTCTCTGGATAATTTTTGATAATTTTCACACATTTTTTTTAATTCAGGAAATAAATATATTTTTTGTTTGTTATTACTCTAATATATATGGTTATTTTATTTTTGAATATGAAGGGTTTGACCACACACTTTATTTATTTGGATAGGTTATGATAATTTAATCTATTTTATCGACAAGGGGAAAATTATTTCTTTCATGAATGTTATTATTTTAATATAGATGAGTATGGAAAATATTTTTTATGTTATTTTACTCACTATATAATGTGATGAATGTAATATGAATAGAGAAGTGATTGGTTGGTCCAAACATTATACAAGACCACATTCATTAGTATGTTTCATGAGATAATAATGAGATGACATTTTGGTTTATTCTAGCATAGAACATTATATTTAGATAAAATTAAAATAATGATTTCTAAGATTATGATGTTTGTTTTTTTGGTTAGTAATTTACTCACTAAAAGTCTTTATTTCATCAGTGAGGAATCATTTATTTTTATTCATTTCATCTATTTATATTAATTTATTTATATAGATATATTAAAATATATATTTTATAAAAATATTATGTTATGATGGTTACTTATTCCTCCAGTACAATTTTTCCATTTTTATAACATGACTGACTCAGTTGTATATTTACTCTTATAAATAATTTTATCTCAACCATTGTTATGTTTTTATTTCAAAAAGTTATGAAGTAAAGTATTAATAATGATATATATAATTGGAAAAATGGTATATGTAAGTTATGAGGGATATTGAGAATAAATAATGTAATATGTTTTCCCTTATATAGTGGCGAAAATAATTCCCATTTTATGGAATTTATTAGTTTATGTTCTATTCATATTTTGTAATGTTTGAAACATAAAAGTTAATGGAAGTGTCTATATTTATGAATTATTTTAATTTCATGTATCCATGGAATATTATTATATTGGAATCTACAGTTGGTAAATAATTTAGTTTATAATTTGTATGTTTATGTGCATCATATCTGGGTAAAAAAGTATAGTGAATCATGGTTGGCATGAAAATAGGGTTTCGATGACGTTAGAGATTAGGATATTTTTTAGAATATTTTAAGGGTTGATATGTTAATGATGATAAAAATATCAAATTTACATATAATATTTATGGATAGTATAATGTTTAATATTATGGCAATAATGTAATATTTTTTGGAATTAGAATAAGAGGAAATTATTTGACCCCCAAGGGATTAGTGAATGTGTTAATTCTATGTAAATTATGACATCCAATTTTTTTAGTAAATCTTATAATTCTTTGGTTATCATTGAAATTATGTCCTTGTCTAGATACTGTAAGGGGATACATGACCAATTAGAAATGTAACTAGGTGTAATAACCCTGAAATAGAGCACAGTTAATTTACATGACCACCACATAGTTGATTATAAAGATTCCAACTACACACTATGTTTTACAATCGTTGGGTATATTACAATGATAATAAATTTCTATTTATAATCCACCATGGAGGATTTATATTTTTAAGGAATGGTGTTATAAATTTTAACTGAACATAACCAAAAAACATAGATTCAACAAAATTGATTTAGGTTGAACAAAATGTATTATATGATAGAAATAATGTTTTCCTATGGACATACATATTTAGATTAATATTTTAATGTCTATATTTTTTATGTTATCGTAACCATTTTCTATTTTTTGATTTTTTGTAACTCAGTGATGAAAATGAATTTTAGAATGATTTGTATCTAGAAATCATAATATCATTAAATTGAATAAATATGTATTTTTAAATAGATGATAATTTTAGTATATTCTAATTATAGAATAAGAATAGTTTCCTTGATTTACATAAGTTTAAGAGATTGATTTTTTAGAAGAAATTAAATCTCATATATCATAGCTACTTTCAATAGGGAGTTATATTTATAGACAATATTATTTAATATTCAAAAATTATGGTTGATTGCATTGAACATAAAATGATTAATCATTAATAGTTCTAGATTTATTTTCAAGAATAATATACTGAATGGTTTTAATTAATATAAAAATATATTTTATATCCAGGTTATATTTTTTGGGCTGATAATTATTCAAGAACCCATGATTGTGGTATGAATAAATTGTTGGTTTAATATACATTTTATATTGAGATAGTAATGGGTTTCCTAACATTAATAAAGTATGTTCAATAGTGCTGGTATACTTGGGATTGATTTTTTATTCATTCTACTTATAGTGATGTTTATATAATTTGCGAGATTAGGATATAATTTGGATTAAATATGATATTTTATATTATTTGAGGTTATATTAGGATTTGTTTCTATAAGGATATATCATTTTAAATGTTCTAAATTCATGGTCATTTAATTTTTCTTTTGAAAAGTATGTTTTTAAGAATATATAATTATTGTATACACATAAATTAGTATTTGATCGTATGAGTGGATAACTATTTGGATGAATGATAAGTAACTAGAATTATCCTATAAGAGTGTGATTGAGGAAATATTTGTGGTTATATCCTAAATGATGAATATTTTATGATCAAAATAACCAAATTTATCTAATTACTAAAAACTAATATTTTTAGGGAAAAATTTAAATCAGGGGATAATATTTAACATGATTCCATTTGAAAATATGACTACTTAAAATAATTCAATGTGGTTGGTATCCTACTCCACATGCATCAACCAACATGTAAAAAACTGTGATATATATATAAAATATATAAATATTTATGTATGATCATAAATAATAGTCATTTAATTAGAGGTAATTAATATTATTAACCACTTTATGAAATAGTTTTCGAAGAAATCTAAATGTGACTTTTTATATATATGAAATTTAATTAGGTTATCTTAATTGACTAATATTATAATTTATATTATAGAAAATTATTTTTCTATGAATTTCATTTGTGGATGATACAAATTTGAATTTTTATAAACACATATTTAATGATGACAAATAATGTTTTATATTTAATATTTGTTTATAGTAATATATATTTTAATTGAAACTAAATTATAATAATAATATTTAATATTTGAAAATAAATTTTTTGTACTAAAAATTATTTTTATTATATTTTATGATTCTTTCAAAAAGATAAAATTTACAGATTATAAATTTTTTAATTATAAATATGATAAATTATTTTTGGTTTATAATAAACCAATTATCTTATGATAATTTATTTGGGTTTATCATAAATTATATTAATTATGAATAGATAAAAAATGTCAATATTTGTTAATCATTGAATCTTTTATGACATTTTCTTAAAAAATAATGATTGGTTGTTCTTCATACCTATTTATATAAAATATATATAATTTAAAATACATATATATCATTTTATAAAACCATGAAGAATTTATTATTACAATGTGCAACATTTAGGCAACTGATGTAATGTTTTTTTCAAAAAAGAAATGTTTTATTCACTTATATTAAAATTCACTTCTAATATGTTTTATAAATTAAATAATGGAATTTATTTTAATATATTATATCCTAAGGATAATAATATTTTATATATTCAGTTTCACCTTTTTGAATAAAATTATGTTAGATAAGATTAATTTTAATGGCCATGCTAATATTAAAATCAAATATTTTTAAAAAACTATTATTTCTATTAAATTTTTATATAAGATAGTAAATTAATATATTTAAAATTATTAACCTAATATGATGTTTATAAAAATATGTATCTATATATTCTAATATTAAATTTTTAAATGATGCCAAATTTGACTGAGAACACATTACACATTAAACATAAATTTCTTATTGATTTTTTTCCAAAAATAAAAGGATGCAATTTATATATTAATTTTCACTGATTTGTAAATTTATCTTTATTTTAAGGATAATAGAAATTTTATTTTGAAACCAATAATTATTAATAATTATTTATTTAGTATATTTATTAAAATATAAATTACAAAGTTCAAAACTAGTTAACAAGTGAAAAAGAAAGAAGGAAAAAAGTGATGTCCAAATAACTAATTAATACCAAAATGTTTATAAATTTAATATAAATAATTTATTGAAGAATTAATGTCTAAATATCACCCAAATTAAAATTATTTCTACATTTTTATTTATTTCAACCTTGTATTGTATAATCATATCATTTATAATTAATCGGTTTTCTCAGATGTGATTATTTCATCCCATGTAAAATGGGAAACTTCCACCACATTATGATACACACATTCCTTATAAAAATGTCATTAAATAATATAAATTTTCTCCTCCAAAATTCCTTAAACATGTACATAGTCAACTGTTCACCACAAGTTTGGATAATCCCTTTATTTGAAAGGTGTCTTTCATAATATTGATCAACGTGCCAAATTGTGTATTAATAACTCGATAACATTTCTTCTTAATATTCATATTAAAAAACTACCCAAAACAATGTAATATAATTACCATAGTATAATTAGTATATATACATGTTATTATATTATTTTAATAAGAATTATTTATTCTTCTTCATTCACATTACAAATTAAAAGAATATTAATCATGTGTTGTGTGGACTACCACCTCCATGAAGTTATATTGTCCATTTTTTTCATCATGAATTTAATTATTTATCTAAAATAGTAATTTATGATTTCATAAATATTAATTATCTAAATATTATAATTATTATTATTCTGAAATGAAATTATAATCTTCATTAACTGTACCCATGTATTGAGATATACAATTTTCATGTTTTTATCCGATTATGATCATACATGAATAATGCTCTATAAATATATCACGTATGATGATGGGAAAAAAATTATATTACAATCATAAGTTAAAAAGAAATTAAAACATATTTTTTCTAGAATGGTTATTTTAAATTTTTAACTTGTTATTAAAATATTATATATGATCTCAACAATGTGACATCGATTAAATTTTTATAGAGAAATTATAAAAAACATATAATTTATGAAAAAAAATGTAATTAAAAATAGTTATTTTATAATTGAATATAGAGGAATAATTTTTTGATTTTGTTATTTATTAACAATAATTTTATTATTTTTTATGTCAGGAGTACAAACAGAATGGATCTAGAACAATATATGTGAGTGTATCTCAAATTTCTCTGTTTAAGACATGATTATCTCTATTTATCTTAGGAAAACCAATTTAATGATAGAATAAATTTATATATTTTTTTTAATATTTGAATTATATTGTATCATTAATTATTAAAATAATAAAAAAATTCAAAAAAAATAAATAGTTTTATTTTACGTCTTTTTGTAAATGGTTTTTATTTAAATGTTTAATTTCTAAATAATATAATTTTTATTTCTTAAATTGAATTTTATTTTACAAACAACAATATCCAAATCATCTTTGGTTTAAATTTTAGGTTTTCTGGAAATTTTTTATTTTTCAGAGAATATTGTATAATACCAAATTTCATAAAAATCAAATCCTTTCAAATACTTTTTTATATTTTAAAGTCCCTTTATATTTTGAGTATTATTTTATATAAACTAAGTAATATTTATTTATATTTAATCCACATAATTTCATTTCAATCATTTTTATATTGTGTTTTATTACACGTAAATTTTTTTGCGGTAAAAATGGGGTTTTATGGAAAATATTTTAAAGTGGATAATGTTTCTACATTTTAAAAAAAATAGATAATTACTAATGAGGATTGATATAAATTAAATTTACATCTTTCTTATAAATCAATATTAATTTAAACTCATACAATTATCATTAGTATTCATATAGTTAATATAAAAATTAACCTTTTCCTTAGAAATAGATTTCTTCAAAAATAGTTTTTGTCCATCACATCTGTAGGTTATATTTTAATTAAAATTATGAAATTTCTATGATTATAATTTTTCAAGATATATTCCATATTTTTAATCCTTATAATTTATAATATATAATATATTCATCATTATATTTTTCTATGATGAATAGTGAAAATATTAAGAATATTTAATTTTAGTTAATGTGAAGGTGTATTAACGGGGGTTGAACTAATCTAATAATATTTACGAAGAAAATAATTTTTTTATAAAATGTATTTAATGGGAATATTTCGATTGTGACTACCCCATGTCGGCATCTAATAGGAAATAGGATGGTGACCCACACCTATTTTGAATACCCCTTGAATGGAAGAAATTAGTCTATAGTACCTATACATATGTACATACATCGATCTCCATGAAATAATAAGGGGATAAGAATACGACATATAAAAAATTCATGAACACGCTTATATGATAATCAAAGTAAAAAATGTATAAAAATTTTGAAAAGGAAAAATAAAATCCCTTTTGAAACTGGTAAATGTGTCCAACTTTCTTACTAGTAGGGGAATGATGTCAAATGATTCCATCAGTACATACCTCATTCGTTCTAGCTCACTATGCTCCACCTTTTTTGGGGTCAACTAGGGCTCCGTTGAAAGGCATGTCATCTTCCTTAGAAACGATATGTGAGAGTAGATCCAATGCATGTGTGAGTGTAAAAATACATGGTATGTTCCAAAAAAACCCAAAACAAAAGGGATAACCCATGTAGAATTATTCTTCTCAACTACATTCCATAGGAGGACCTAACGAGAAAATTCAAGAAACATCTTATAGACCATTCCTTGATTAAAGACAACTAGTTGGCACATCTACACATGGTGTTTCAAGTAGACATAAAAACAATGAGTCATAGAATAAAACTAATATACTCCTCTCAGAATCCAATTCCCATGGATTTAACCATAAAGTATTCCATAGGATTCTACTCGAGGATCAGGGTATCACTCATCTGGGAGAACTCATTCCATGAGCCCTATAATACTATATAGAACTCGTCCAATCAATCAAATTCATTGGGTATAAATAACATGATGTATCAAACCCATTATCTCTAATAGAATACATATATGTGAAAATTTTCATCAGAACTCTCTATAATAAAAATAAATGTAGAATATAATATATAAAGATACTTGACATCGGATCTCACCCACGTATCATCTGGGACACCACGAACCCTACAGTAATCCATAAGATCACTAAAACCATGTAGTGGATCCGACCCATGACTTTTGGGGGACACTGAGAACCCTACACAGTCATTTAACAATCATATACTAATATTGGATCTTAGTCAAGACTTATAAGAGATACCACAAATCTAATCTACATCTATCAACCATGTTTTTTATTTTAAACATGACAATACCGTAAAACAATCTATATCAACCCTCTTTCTATGGGATCAATGTACATGCACAAGGTTCATTCCGATACCTAAAACACCACATAAATAATTAAAACATAGAGTATATCTGCATATATTTTCAAAGGGATGTAAGAACTCTATTTTAACTCATCAGGTTGAGGGGATGATAATCATATGAATAGGATGTAATATTACACTATAACCTCACATGGATGGAACAAGGGAACACTCCAATTGATACTCATATATTGGTTTATAACAAGTTCCCCTTAAGAATCAACACCCTTTTCACCAATAATTCTAAAACCTTTGACACGATCACATTAATTGTGTGAAAAAATTGATGATATGATAAAAATGGGGCTTTGTACCATTTCAAATAATAGAGATTCCTGATGAAGAAAATTATGAGGTCAGTTCATGGTGTATATCCATAGTACATGACATGATTCTGTAAAATACACACTTTGTTGTATCCAATGTCAATACGTGACATGTATAAGGAGAACACAACGTTTTTACCAAATTTCACATGGCATGTGACCTTGTTCGAGCACAAGGTTGTGAAATCACCCATACATTATATAGATGGACATGTCTCTATAAATGGAATGTAACCACAGTACTTGAAATATTCCTCTTAGTTCGGCCCAAGAACATGTCCATTATTATTCCCATTTAAAGGATCATTTTCCCAAGTTTCTTGACCCATGTCCATGTACCTTTGTATGTACTCACACCTTTTTTTACCCTATATATAACAATATAAATCCACAAAACAATGTCCCCTTACATGGAATTCCTTCAAATGTTATTTTTCAGATGTCAGGGGCTCACAACATGGCGTGTACTCTTACTACATGTTGTGTAGTCCCCAAAATACCATCATCTCAATAAAATAAGAAGAAATTTCATGTGCTTCCAAATTCAAAATAGTTGGATTCTGGACAATAAATATTAATTCCTATTAAACCACCTAAAACCCTAATATCCACCTCAATCCCATAGATCTATCTACATGGGATCTCTAAAAGTGGTAATCAAGAAATAAAATCTAAAAAATTTCCTCTAAGGTGAAAAAGTTGTAAATAACTAAATTCAATTAACATATAGTGAAACTACAATGGTATGGGCCCCACCCGGTGCCCTGAAGATGCTTAATTGAATACTCATGATGATCGGCATGAAAAATAGAGTTCTAAGATAGCTCATTACCTCTATTCCACCTTAACTTGTATGACACTAAGTTATTAAACCTCCCCATCCACTGCTATTTTTATAGAATCCAATTTGGGATAATTTTTAAAAATTAATTTCATTAAATTAACAATCCCCTCATCAATGTGACACCAATAATCACATCCAACCACGCACCTGACGCCGACATGTTTTATCTCTCACTTGGTGAAGTACACTTGTTATGAACTCACCAACAATATTATATTTTCACTATTAAAACCTACTCAATATAGATTTAACATTTCTCCAAAGACTACTTTCACATGATAGAAATTATTTTACATATTTAATATCAATAATGTTGGGAAATTTAGGCCCCAGAATCCCACAACAACATTACACCAGTTCGTAGAATTATTTATAGTAATTTTACATAGTCTTAAAATTAAATTTCTAAGTCATTACACTCTTTTCACCATAATAATTTTAATCCTAATAATATTAAATCTTATGTACATGTATAAAATGCAGTTTTTAGTTGGGTCATTGATATTCGGGAGCTATCCCAAGGGTTTTTATGCTATCTACAAACACACACTCAATGGAATGAAAATCCTATGAATGATCCTATATATTCACATACCAAACCAAAATGGGTACCAGAAATGGCCACATCACACATATATTCCATATCAATATATATATCCAAGTCAAGAAATGAGGTCGGACCGTGTATCCTTACCTGTGAATGGAAGGAAAACACTAAGAACATAGTCAATTAAGGTGATACTATCTTGAGGTAAACAAAATCACAACACCAATGAATATACTAACATATCAAGGAAGGCCACATATGTACTAATATGAACAAAAAAATTTAACATGAACCATTAGTTCCAACTCTAGTTCTAATAAAATTTTCTCATACGAGATCTGACTAGTAAATCCATTACCTACAGAGGATCCTAAACAAGGACCTAAATAGTGTTATGTTGATAAGGGAGAAACAAATAGACAAAAAAACATGAAAAAATGAATAATATCCCAATAAACCAAACATTTAAATTTATGTGTCAAAACACCCCTCCCAATGGAGTAATAATGAGCTAAAAACATCCTCCACACCACATCATTCAACTTGACTGGAATCCACATCAAAACTCAGAAGACATATATACTGCCCTCATTTGTAAAATAAATTAGGATCATATCCAATGGATATAAATTTATGAAATACCTCAAAAATAGTATATCCAAGATATTACGACCCAACTCCCCATAAAATTATAGTGTTAAAAAATAAACAATAGATACACTATAGAAACGTCACCCACAAGGGTTAATGCAGGGGCCTTCTACCTCGTTACCTCGCTCAAAATAGTGGAAAACCCCTATACTTGAGAATTTTTTATTGAAACAACCATGGGTGGATACCAAATTAACACAACACCTCCCTTTTCTAGTTCTACTAAATATATAATGATTATATTGATATATTAAAATAATTTCACCTTCCAAATTCATATAAGTTTGTAAATTACCTCTGGAAGATTATTGTATTCTAGAACCATGCCTAGAAATCATACTCAAGCAATACTCATTAAAATAAAATTTCATGTACATGAGGTTAAAAATTAATTAGACTCACATAAACTAATCTATAAGTGTAGAAGGACAAATTCTATAAACACCTCTTCCATCATGTAAGAGAACACAAGGATTCACATGTGTACACAATAAATTTTACCATGGCCTCATGTAGTAATCCTCAAACGAAACCATAGATAATGAATATTCATGAGAGTAACCCAGTTTCATAAGAAAGTGTCAATTTAGCCCCTAGTTATATTCTATTAATTATTATAACTCAACATGGGGAAGAAAACCAGACACATCATCATGAATTCATCCACAACATCATCCCTACTTTAGAGAATTGAACTCTCAATGCAATTAACCTAAAAAATCATAATAACCATATCATAAAAGGTTTTTATATCTTCCCACTTATGAGATAATCCATCTTAGAAAAGGATTACACCTTTGGAATATAAAAAAACTCAATCCCAAAATACCAATATATTTCCGTTTCCACTAGTGGAAACCATTGGTTCATAGATGGAAGGAAATAAATCCATACTAATGAAGAACATCATAGGGTCTGTCTCTCTACCATTATAATAAGGTTCTATTAGAGGATATCACACCATATGATTGGGGTGACACTAATTATTGGGGTCCATGACCCCTGATTCTCTCTGATGTGACCTCCAACTATATGGGTTTACAAAAAAAGGATCATCTAGTATAATCTACCCTCAAAACTGATATAAAAATAGGGAAAAGAGGCTCTTGATCCTATGATACTATAGGTATGAATGTACTTTTAAATTTGGAAGAATTATCCATATAATTAACCCTCTATCATAGAAATATAATTATTCAAGAATATCATCATTTCCCTTGCTCGTCTGTCTTCGACAATCAGGTCCTACTCTAACACCACAACACCAACTTCCCTAAACCCACATGTTCAGGGTAAAATATTGTAGATGTTGTATGGTATTTCAATAACTAATATATTTTTTAATTAAGGCCATAATGATGTGTGACTGGTTGTGTGACAACAAAAGTGGTTTCTTTGTAAATTATTTGATACAAATAATCCTTGACCCATTATTTTCTTCTGATTTTTAGGAGCAAAAATTTTTTTAGGTTAAAATATTCACATCCATAGTGGGGATTATTGGGTATTAGGATCTTTTTTGGGGTATTTCATATCATTTTTAACTGATGTTTTTTATATTAATTTGACCAAAGGATTAGAATTTTAACCTTTCCAATGAGAAATTGACACAAATCAACCCCTATATAGTATTATTTTATTTTTTAATAAAAATATTTAAATATTAATAGTGTGTTAACTCATATTTTACTATATGATACTCCATGAAACCCCCCACCAGGGTAACTCCTCCCATACTTATTTATTTCATCACAGTTTACTCTCGAATATTCATGTTGTACATTTTATTTGATCACCATGGGTAAAACAATTTTTATTATTCATTATTTAAATGTTTTATTCTATTACATAAGTGGTTTTAATCAGTTAGTATTACATCATGATATTTTAGTATATGAATCCCTTTATATAATATAAAACATTTTATTACATGCTCCACAAAATTAGTGGGACACTATAAGAGTAAATTTAACTTTATTTTAAAGATAATAGAAATTTTATTTTGAAACCAATAATTATTAATAATTATTTATTTAATATATTGATTAAAATATAAATTACAAAGGTCAAAACTAGTTAACAAGTTAAAAAGAAAAAAGGAAAAAAGTGATGTCCAAATAACTAATTAATACCATAATGTTTATAAATTTAATATAAATAATTTATTGGAGAATTAATGTCTAAATATCACCCAAATTAAAATTATTTCTACATTTTTATTTATTTCAACCTTGTATTGTATAATCATTTCTTTTATAATTAATCTGTTTTCTCAGATGTGATTTTTTCATCCCATGTAAAATCGGAAACTTCCACCACATTATGATACACACATTCCTTATAAAAATGTCATTAAACAATATAACTTTTCTCCACCAAAATTCCTTAAACATGTACATAGTCAACTAGTCACCACAAGTTTGGATATTCCCTTTATTTGAAAGGTGTCTTTCATAATATTGATCAACGTGCCAAATTGTGTATTGATAACTCGATTACATTTTTTCTTAATATTCATATTAAAAAACTACCCAAAATAATTTAATATAATTACCATAGTATAATTAGTATATATACATGTTATTATATTATTTTAATAAGAATTATTTATTCTTCTTCATTCACATTACAAATTAAAAGAATATTAATCATGCGTTGTGTGGACTACCACCACCATGAAGTTACATTGTCCATTTTTTCATCAGGAATTTAATTATTTATCCAAAAAAGTAATTTATGATTTCATAAATATTAATTATCTAAATATTATGATTATTATTATTCTGTAATGATATTATAATCTTTTTTAACCATACCCATGTATTGAGATATACAATTTTCATGTTTTTATCCGTTTATGATCCTACATGAATAATGATCTATAAATATATCACATATGATGATGGGAAAAAAATTATATTACAATCATAAGTTAAAAAGAAATTAAAACATGTTTTTTCTAGAATGGTTATTTTACATTTTTAACTTGTTATTAAAATATTATATATGATCTCTACAATGTGACATCGATTAAATTTTTATAGAGAAATTATAAAAAACATATAATCTATAAAAAAAATATAATTAAAAATAGATATTTTATAATTGAATATAGAGGAATAATTTTTTTATTTTGCTATTTTTTAACAATAATTTTATTATTTTTTATGTCAGGAGCACAAACAGAATGAATCTAGAACAATATATGAGAGTGTATCTCAAATTTCTCAGTTTAAGACATGATTATCTCTATTTATCTTAGTAAAACCAATTTAATGATAGAGTAAATTTATGTAATTTTTTAATATTTTAATTATATTGTATCATTAATTATTAAAATATTAAAAAAAATTAAAAAAAATAAATAGTTTTATTTTACATCTTTTTGTAAAATGTTTTTATTTAAATGTTTAATTTCTAAATAATATAATTTTTATTTCATAAATTGAATTTTATTTCACAAATTACAATATCCGAATCATCTTAGGTTGAAATTTTAGGTTTTCTGGAAATTTTTTATTTTTCAGAGAATATTGTATAATACCAAATTTCATAAAAATCACATCTTTTCAAATACTTTTTTAAATTTTAAAGTCCCCTTATATTTTGAGTATTATATTATATAAACTAAGTAATATTTATTTATATTTAATCCACATAATTTCATTTCAATAATTTTTATATTGTGTTTTATTACACGTAAATTTTTTTGGGGTTAAAATGGGGTTTTATGGAAAATATTTTAAAGAGGACAATGTTTCTACATTTTAAAAAAATAGAAAATTACTAACAAGGATTGATATAAATTAAAATTACATCTTGCCTATAAATCAATATTAATTTAAACTCATACAATGATCATTAGTATTCATATAGTTAATATAAAAATTAACTTTTTTCCTTAGAAATAGAGTTCTTCAAAAATAGTTTTTGTCCATCACATCTGTAGGTTATATTTTAATTAAAATTATGAAATTTATATGATTATAATTTTTTAAGATATATTCCATATTTTTAATCCTTATAATTTATAATATATAATATATTCATCATTTTATTTTTCCATGATGAATAGTGAAAATATTAAGAATATTTTATTTTTGTTAATGTGAAAGTTGATTAACGGGGGGTTGAACTAATCTAATAATATTTACGAAGAAAATAGTTCTTTTATAAAATGTATTTAATGGGAATATTTTGATTGTGACTACCCCATGTCAGCATCTAATAGGAAAGAGGATGGTGACCCACACATATTATGAATACCCCTTAAATGGGAGAAATTAGTCTATAGTACCTATACATATGTACATACATCGATCTCCATGAAATAATAAGGGGATAAGAATACGACATATAAAAAATTCATAAACAGGCTTATATGATAATCAGAGTAAAAAATGTATAAAAAGTTTGAAAAGGAAAAATAAAATCCCTTTTGAAACTGGTAAATGTGTCCAACTTTCTTACTAGTAGGGGAATGATGTCAAATGATTCCATCAGTATATACCACATTCGTTTTAGATCACTATGCTCCACCTTTTTTGGGGTCAACTAGGGCTCCGTTGAAAGGCATGTTATCTACCTTAGAAACGATATGTGAGAGTAGATCCAATGCATGTGTGAGTATAACAATACATGGTATGTTCCAAAAAAATCCCAAAATAAAAGGGATAACCCATGTAGAATTATTCTTCTCAACAACATGCCATAGGAGGACCTAAGCGAGAAAATTCAAGAAACATCATATAGACCATTCCTTGATTAAAGAAAACTAGTTGGCACATCTCCACATGGTGTTTCAAGTAGACATAAAAACAAGGAGTCATAGACTAAAACTAATATACTCCTCTCAGAATCCAATTCCCATGGATTTAACCATACAGTATTCCATAGGATTCTACTCGAGGATCAGGGTATCAATCATCCGTGAGAACTCATTCCATGAGCCCTATAATCCTAGATAGAACTCGTCCAGTCAATCAAATTCATTGGGTATAAATAACATGATGTATCAAACCCATCATCTCTAATAGAATACATATATGTGAAAATTTTCATCAGGACTCTCTATAATAAAAATAAATGTAGAATATAATATATAAAGATACTCGACTTGGGATCTCACCCAGGTATCATCTGGGACACCACGAACCCTACAGTAAGCCATAAGATCACTAAAATCATGTAGTGGATTAGACCCAAGACTGTTGGGGGACATTGAGAACCCTACATAGTCATTTAACAATCATATACAAATATTGGATCTTAGTCAAGACTTATAAGAGATACCACAAATCTAATCTACATCTATAAACCATGTTTTTTATTTTAAAAATGACAATACCGTAGAACCAACTATACCAACCCTCTTCCTATGGGATCAATGTACATGCACGAGGTTCATTCCGATAACTAGAACACCACATAGATAATGAAAACATAGATTATATCTGCATATATTTTCAAAGGGATGTAAGAACTCTATTTTAACTCATCAGGTTGAGGGGATGAGAATCATATGAATAGGATGTAATATTACACTATAACCTCACATGGATGGAACAAGGGAACACTCCAATTGATACTCATATATTGGTTTATAAAAAGTTCCCCTTAAGAATCAACACCATTTTCACCAATAATTCTAAAACCTTTGACATGATCAAATTCATTGTGGGAAAAAATTTATGATATGATAAAAAATGGGTCTTTTTACCATTTCAAATAATAGAGATTCCTGATGAAGAAAATTATGAGGTCAGTTCATGGTGTATATCCACAGTATATGACATGATTCTATAAAATACACACTTTGTTGTATCCAATGTCAATACATGACATGTATAAAGAGAACACAATATTTTTACCAAATTTCACATGGCATGTGACCTTGTTCGAGAACAAGGTTGTGCAATCACTCACACATTGTCTAGATGGACATGTCTCCATAAATGGAATGTAACCATAGTACTTGAAATATTCCTCTTTGTTCGGCCCAAGAACATGTCCATTATTATTCCCATTTAAAGTGTCCTTTTCCCAAGTTTCTTGACCCATGCCCATGTACCTTTGTATGTCCTCATACATTTTTTACCCTATATATAACAATATAAATCCACAAAACAATGTCCCCTTACATGGAATTACTTCCAATGTTATTTTTTAGATGTCAGGGGCTCACAACATGGCGTGTACTCTTACTACATGTTGTGTAGTCCCCAAAATACCATCATCCCAATAAAATAAGAACAAATTTCATGTGCTTCCAAATTCAAAATAGTTGGATTTTGGACACTAAATATTAATTCCTATTAAACCACCTAAACCCCTAATATCCACCTGAATCCCATTGATCTATCTACATGGGATCTCTAAAAGTGGTAATCAAGAAAAAATCTAAAAAATTTCCTCTAATGTGAAAAAGTTGTAAATAAATAAATTCAATTAACATATAGTGAAACTACAATGGTATGGGCCATACCCGGTGCCCTGAAGATGCTACATTGAATACTCATGATGATCGGCATGAAAAATAGAGTTCTAATATAGCTCATTACCTCTATTCCACCTTAAGTTGTATGACACTATGTTATTAAACCTCCCCATCCACTTCAATTTTTCTAGAATCCAATTTGGGATAATTTTTAGAAATTTATTTTATTAAATTAACAATCCCCTCATCAATGTCACACCAATAATCACATCCAACCATGCACCTGATGCGGACATGTTTTAACTCTCACTTGGTGAAGTACACTTGTTATGAACTCACCAACAATATTATATTTTCACTATTAAACCCTACTCAAGAGATATTGAACATTTCTCCAAAGACTACTTTCACATGATATAAATTCTTTTACATTTTTAATATCAATAATGTAGGTAAATTTAGGCCCCAGAATCCCACAACAACATTACAGCAGTCCTTAGAATTATTTACAGTAATTTTCCATAGTCTTAAAATTAAATTGCTAAGTCATTACACTCTTTTCACTATAATAATTTTAATCCCAATAATATTAAATCTTATGTACATGTATAAAATGCAGTTTTTAGTTGGGTCATTGATATCAGGGAGCTATCCCAAGGGTTCTTATGCTATCTATAAACACACACTAAATGGAATGAAAATCCAATGAATGATCCTATCTATTCACATCCCAAACCTAAATGGGTACCACAAATGGCCACATCACACATATATTCCATATCAATATATATATCCATGTCAAGAAATGAGGCCGGACCATGTATCCTTACCTATGAATGGAAGGAAAACACTAAGAACATAGTCAATTAAGGTGATACTATCTTGAGGTAAACAAACTCACAACAACAATGAATATACTAACATATCAAGGAAGGCCAAATATGTACTAATATGAACAAAAAAATTTAACATGAACCATTAGTTCCAACTCTAGTTCTAATAAAATTTTCTCATATGAGATCTGACTAGTAAATCCATTACCTACAGGGGATCCTAAACAAGGACCTAAATAGTGTTATGTTTATAGGGGAGAAACAACTAGACAAAACAACATGAAAAAATGAATAATATCCCAATAACACGAAAATTTAAATTTATGTGTCAAAACACCCCTCCCAATGGAGTAATAATGAGCTAAAAACATCCTCCACACCACATCATGCAACTTGACTAGAATCCACATCAAAACTCAGAAGACATATATACTGCCCTCATTTGTAAACTAAATTAGGATCACATCCAATGGATATAAATTTATGAAATTCCTAAAAAATAGTATATCCAAGATATTACAACCCAACTCCCCCTAAAATTATAGTGGTAAAAAAATAGATACACTATAGAAACCTCACCCACAAGGGTTAATGCAGGGGCCATCTACCTCGTTACCTCGCTCAAAATAGTGGAAAACCCCTATACTTGATCATTTTTTTATAGAAACAACCATGGGTGGATACCAAATTAACACAACACCTCCCTTTTCTAGTTATACTAAAAATATAATGATTATATTGATATATTAAAATAATTTCACCTTCCAAATTCATATAAGTTTGTAAATTACCTCTGGAAGATTATTGTACTCTAGAACCATGCCTAGAAATCATACTCAAGAAATACTCATTAAAATATAATTTCATGAACATGAGGTTAAAAATTAATTAGACTCACATGAACTAATCTATAAATGTAGAAGGGCAAATTCTATAATCACCTCTTCCATCGTGTAAGAGAACACAAGTATTCACATGTGTAAACAATAAATTTTACCATGGCCTCATTTAGTAATCCTCAAACGACACCATAGATAATGAATATTCATGAGAGTAACCCAGTTTCATAAGAAAGTATCAATTTAGCCCCTAGTTATATTATATTAATTATTATAACTCCATATGGGGAAGAAAACCAGACACATCATCATGAATTCATCCACAACATCATCCCTACTTTAGAGAATTCAACTCTCAATGTAGTTCACCTAAAAAAATCATAATAACCATCTCATAAAAGGTTTTTATATCTTCCCACTTATGAGATAATCTATCTTAGAAAAGGATTACAGCTTTGGAATATAGAAAAACTCAATCCCAAAATACCAATATATTTCCGTTTCCACTAGTGGAAACCATTGGTTCATAGATGGAAGGAAATAAATCCATACTAATGAAGAACATCATAGGGTCTGTCTCTCTACCATTATAAGAAGGTTCTATTGGAGGATATCACACCATATGATTGGGTTGACACTAATTATTGGAGTCCATGACCCCTGATTCTCTCTGATGTGACCTCCAACTATATGGGTTTACAAAAAAATGATCATCGAGTATCATCTGCCCTCAAAAATGACATAAACATAGGGAAAATAGGGTCTTGATCCTATGATACTATAGGTATGAATGTACTTTTAAATTTTGAAGAATTATCCATATAATTAACCCTCTATCATAGATATATAATTATTCAAGAATATCATCATTTCCCTTGCTCGTCCGTCTTTGACAATCAGGACCTACTCTAACACCACAACACCAACTTCCCTAAACCCACATGTCCAAGGAACATGTCCACCACCAGAAAAACTATCCACTTTTCGAGGAAACAACTCACCCACAATGTTTTTATCACATATTAATAATGTATATAAGTTGGGGGGTGTTTCCCTCAATCATGTGAGCATAAAACCACGTCAAAGATCACCACAGTAGATCACAAATGGTTCCTCACATCACCATATATTATCATAGAGATGGAATTTTAAATAAAAATTTATATCATACTTTTATCTAATAATAATACTAAATTGTTATAAAAGATACATTTCATACCACTAATCATCAATTGATCCTTTAGATCTTAGGCCTTTGCGACCAGATGTTTTACTCACCATCTCCCTCTAGCTATCTAATCCTAGTGAAGGCCACATGGGGAAGGTGGTGTACCCAAATCATACTATGAACTGCC
This sequence comes from Viscum album, assembly GCA_963277665.1. Taxonomy (NCBI): domain Eukaryota; kingdom Viridiplantae; phylum Streptophyta; class Magnoliopsida; order Santalales; family Viscaceae; genus Viscum; species Viscum album. Next base: position 469,175,868 of record OY728141.1, on the reverse strand, counting down.
TAAAAATTCTCTCTCCCAAACACTAACACATATTTTTTCTTCTATTTCTAAAGAAATCCACTTTTTCATATATTAAAACTACATAAATTCTATATAATAATTAAAATATATACAAACAGACTCCCAAACACCATAGTATTCTAGTTATTTCTAATACATGGAATAGATAACACTAGTACATAAGTGAGTTACATTATATCACACTTGGTTCACATCAATGGAGCCATTAATTTTCTCATCAAACATAATAAAAATCATCATAACCTAGTGAAGGAAAATTTAAAAGGGGGATCTCATTTGTTCAGTAAAGGTAAACAAGGGAGACATGTAAATAAAAACAATATAATATTGTGTATTAGAATGTTTTCATAACATTAACATATCATATCTTTCATAACATAATATATGAAATAAGAATCATGACATAATTCTTGGAAATTTATAATTCATAAATCATTATGAAACAAATAACACAATCCATGAAAGAAAACCATAGGAATAAAACATGAAATTTTGGTATAAATAAACTTTTGATATCATTACATATAAGTCAAGATTCATATAAATTGCATATCAGGGGACTTCATGTATCTGCACCTACTGGGTGGGATACACCACCATCCTGAGTTACAATTCATTCCATGTAGTAGATTGGGTATCCATGAATTCTAATAATGGATTGGGTTTCCCTATCTTCTATATGCATGGGGACTACACCTACTAGGTGGGACACACCCCCATACATAGTATCATTCCTTTCCTTGTATGGGATTGGGATTCCTCTTCATCCCATAGTGGATTAAGTCTATTGACTTGATTAAAATAATTATCTCATTTAGATATAAATATTTACCCAGTGCTTTAAAAAGAGATATAGATTCCACTAATTTTAAAATAATAACTTTAATTCATGTGATACGTGATAATAAAACCTTTATCATATAATGACTCATAAATAAAGATGGGTTTTCTAAACATCCTATCATAATCCCATGAAAAGAAATGGGTTTCATGAACACATAATCATATCTTAACCTGTGAAAAAATAATTGTATCATACCCATTTAATCAATTCTTAACCCATGAAAGGAAGTATGTTTCATACGAATAAAACCCATGGAAGATTAATGGGTTTCATAAACATTATACCCTAAAAAATCAAACCATTTAGAGAAATATAATGAATAGAACCTACAGTTCAGTTCCCTATAACGTCATGAGTAATATAAAAAGATCAAATATTGATGGAAAATAATTTTTAAAGTCCATAAAAACCACTTCTGGAAGAAAATAGCATTTCTATATCTATTATTATAAAAATAAAATATCAAAAAATCTATTTTCTCTAAAAATATCCTTGAAAATATATAATGTGATATTGAAAAAAATAAACCTATTTATTGAAAAAATAATGTAAAAAATTTAATGATGTCTTGAAAAAAATTTCTAATCCATTATTATAAAACACTTTGAAAACAAATAAACAATAATAGAAAAACATATTGAAGTCCTTTTCTTCATAATCATTTTAAAATGTATAAATATAGCAAGAAAAGAATTTGAAAGAAATTCTATTGAAAATATATTTTAAAATTAATACAGAAATATGTTATAATAATTGAAATACTATTAATTTTAAAATAATATTCAAAGATCATTAAAAAAGTTTTTTGAAAACTTTTTTTAAAACATGAGTTTTGGAATAAAACATATTTCGAATAAAAAATGAATTGTGGTTAGATTTTTTGAGAATAATTTTCTTAACTACATTAAGTTAAAAAGAGAAGAAAAATGAAAACAATAGATGAATAAATCATAAAAAAATATAGGATAATAAATATCAAGAATATTCATGAGATATGGATCAAAAAAATTTCCCCAATTGATCCCTAATCATAATCAATCCCAATAAATAATAAGATTTTTTCAAAAAATTCTTACCACATGGTAACCTATGATCATAATCTCCATGTATGAAAATGAAATTATATAAAGCTTAAAATATCATGAAAATAAATACATTCATTATATTACATGTCAAATAAACTATAATAAATAATGTTGGTGTATAACCTAACTTATATATTAATGAAGGAAAATTGAGACAAAACAATCTTTCCGATTTTGTAACATTTCAATCTTATTACCCATGAAAATAAGATCATAAAGTGGATATATAAATACTAATATATTTAGGTATAACATGAATATTATAAATTTATGGGAATTATATACACCACCCAAAATAAGTGAGTGTTGAATGAGGTTTGTATGTTATAGAAATAAAAAGTGAGATTAAATCCCCTTAACTTGTTTCTTGATTTTATTCGTACTTTCTCAAAACTATAGTATAAGTAATTTAAGTTTACCATAAATATATTTCAGAAAAATATTCTTATATGTAATACCATATATGGGATTTATATGAGTTTATATTACCCTAATTCTATCAATTATATGTTATGGTACGCTTCATGTAGTATTAAATTTATTTTTCACTTGTGTATTAATTTGTTTGATACTTTTATTTATTTATTTATTTACAGAATTTAATATATTATATAAATATCATTAATATTTAGTATATATGTATTATTGTAAACTATATAATATTGAATTATTAAATGGAACAAACTCTTAATGGAGATGGAAAGTTTTACATATGTATGAACACTGCTTCCATTCTATTGACGCACCAAATGAAATAAAGTACCTGAAAAATACGTATATATATAATATAAAATCATTACATTACAATTATTATTTCATATATATAAAATAGTTCAATTGAATATATCCTCAATAAATGCCATGTAGTTTCTGAATGAAGCACATTGCATTGAGGGGGTGGTAGTCCACACTTCCTCAAATTAAATAATCGCATTTACACAAAATGGAATGAATAAGGCTATGATATAAAAAAATTTCACATACATAAATAAATTATATATATTAAATATATCATATAAAAATATATTTTCCATCACAATTTTCACAATGACAGGTTGTAAATAATTAATGAATCATCATCATTTCGTGAGACTGTAATTCTCCGTACACGTAAACATTATGTTCATTTACCAATATATAGAAGTTTTTGTATGTTTAGTTCAATCACATAGCCTAAAGGAAACCCAGTTTTTTATGATTATTTTTCTTGTACATGCATGGATATAAAGATATTAGGGAGTAGATAATGGAAATAAAAGAAAGGATCTTGAGGGAGGGTATTACCTCTTAATTGGGTAAGTCATTTTGAATTTCACCAATGGGATTACATGGGTAACTTTCCTCCTAAAGGAAGCATATAATGATTATGGGAGTGATTTTGGGAAGTGTATTGGTATGATATTTTCAGAAACATTATATTTTTTTGGGTGTAAGAAAGTGATAGATTATTGTCCTTTATACAATGGAAGGGGAGTGGTTCTCTTGTAAATAAGAAAAAGGTATTCATTAATGGGATCTATACCCTACCAATTGTGCCTCCAAAATATTAAAATAATGTCTTAAAGGGTATTAATGGTCTATAAAAACCTCCTCTACAATAAAATATGTGAATTTTAATAATTTTGTTGTTTAACACCAAGGTTTCTCTAATTTTATCATTTTAGTTTTTATTAAAATATTATTTTTCCAACCAATGTTGTTATACACATAAGAATAAATTAAACTGAAATTATTTTGAAAATATAGATCCATTTATTTATAAATATGATACCTAAATTAAAACAATAAAAAACACTTATTTTTTAAAATTAATTTTAAAATAAGATAATGTTACTTGGAAAAACACTTCATAAACCAGGACTGTGTTAAAACATTTTTACAATATATTGGTCAAGATGATAATTATAAAAGATAAATTGGTCAATTAATATTATATATTTATTATTTATTATCAATTAAAATAACTTTGTATAAAAATTATTTTTTATTAATTTTAAAACATTTAATAAAATATTATTCATTGTAAAATGAAATTAATGTACATTTTGACATTATTTAATTAATTATAACTTTCAAATATCAAAAAAATTATTGGAATTATTATATAATAATATTAGAGCTATTCATAATGATATATTCGTATAAAAAGATAACTATATACTGTAATTGAATCTATTTACATCACTTTTAATAATAATAGAATAATTTATATTTATTAATTATTAACTAAATAATATATAAATTGGTGTTTCTTAAACATTATATGTATCTAAATAATATCTACAAATTAATGAAAAATTATTATGATAATAATAACCAATTTTTATTTCAAATTTTTTTTTATTACAAAAAATATGAGATTTCTAACATATCTATGTGGTCTATAAAGTTTAAAGGTCATTAAATTTCCCTTTTTTATTTGTTTCTATGCATGAACTTTTTAGGTCCCTTGAATTTAATTTTAATCACTTTCACTAATTAATCATAATTTTACCATAAATAATGTAATTAATTTTAATCACATTCACTAATCATTTTTGGACAAAAATATAATATTATGTAAAAATACCAAAAAATAATACAGATTACAACCTTTTATATACATTTTTTATAATTCAATTCACAAATATGGAATAAATTATGGGTATCAATAATCGTGCAGACATGGCGAGAAAGGGGGTTTAGGATGTTAAATCATTCAAAATATCAAAAAGTGTTTATAACTAATTTCAATATAAAAAATATTCCAATGACAAAAATTGGATTAAAATATGCACTACTGGTCTATTTTTACTTTTTATCCCAATTTAATATAATGTTTAACATTTATAATTATTAAACTAAGAGATATTTTGTAACAAAAAATTAGTATTTATAAATATTCATAAAAAATGAAGATTCGTAGACAAATCCCAAAATATAATCCTATGATAATTTATAAATTATGAAATAAAAAATAGATTTAATTTTATCAAACTATATTTCATGTATGTCTAAAATTAATTTTATTTTTTCTATAAAATGATATAAAAAGCGGTTCAATTGAGAAAATTGTATTTTTAAACATATAATAACATTAAAATTTTTTTCTTTTCATTATAAATATGTTTTGTTCATAAAAAAAATTATAAAAAATATATGAAAATTATTTATCACTATTACTAGGACTATATTTAATGGAAAATTTATAATTGTCTTGTTTAAATAATTATAACAATAAAATGTTGTTTCGTAGATACCGAGTGGTGTGTGTATCACGTGCCATGTTAGTGATGCGTGTAGTGAAATATTACCTTGGTGTATCATATAATGAAATTGTTCCTTATTTATTTAATATAATTAATATAAAATCCTAGTTTTAGTGTTGTGTGAATGGATAAATATGAAACAACTTAAAATAATTCAACACAAAATTTTATTGTGTTGAAATAATACCATACTCCAATAATTTTATATTAATGTGTAGTCTATCCACCATCTAACAATATGTATTATATTGGATCACCCAACAATGCATGAGATGTACCTGTCTATTAAAAGTTAAACACCACATCTATCATGACTTTCTAGAACCAACCTAGGAAGTTGGGGCCATAGACTCTCCAACCTGGTATCATATCCAGAAAAATATCTCTATAAAATACCTAAGCCTACCATCAGAAACCAACTGTCAACATAAGGCCCCAACCTTAAAACTTACTTAATCTTGAGTTAATTCGAGATTACACATTGAGGATATTTTCAGGTTTAGAGTTTTAGAGAATTATATCATCAAACTTCCATTACATTCCACATTTAAAAATAGTCGTTACATAAAAGATAGTATTCATTTTTTTCCCATCAACAGAAACATATTTAAAATAAAACATGGATTATTTCTGGACACTTCCTTGACACTATCATCATGTCATGTACCTTTCCCTTGACCTGTGAAATACATTTCAAAAAAACATGGGATGAGCATAAAAATATCAGTAAGGGATATAAAAATATGGAAAGGAAACATGAGTTCATATATACATAAGAATGAAATCATACTTTACCCATAAAACATAGGAACTTTAACATACCTCATCAAATCATGAATAAATCATAGAAATCATAAGACATAGAAGGTAACTTAAGGCATTCATAACATTCTAACGTAGGGAGTAACCCTCTTGGTTACGTTTGAAATACCCACCACAGTATATTCCCTAAATCTCTTCGGAGAAACCTTAATGTTTCACTCCTTCGCGTTACCCAATGCATTGGAGATCTATATCGGGCTCACCCGCCCTTAGTTTATCACGGAACCACCCGTCTTCATAAACAATGCCCAAGAACCATAACATAATCATAACACATAACTTAAGCATAAAGGAAATATAACATTCCCATATTGCAATAACAATATAACATTTTAAGATATTGAAATAATAAATCCATTCTAAAAACCATTTTCGAAACCATTTAAAACATTTAATAAAGAGATCTTTGAATCAAAGTGTCCCATACTACTTTTAAGGTTTTAACATTTTAAACCATTAATATCTATATAAATAAATCCTTAAAACAATTTTGAAAACATGGATATTAACGAGAAATATTTATAATAATAAATCATTAAAACATTTAAAACCATATTTTAGTTAAAGGGTTTTTAACAAAATGAGAGACACTTGAATACAATAATTGAGGAATAACATTTAATCAGAACTTTATAATATCATAAGAATAAATTAATTCATGATATAATATTCCAAAGTACAGTATATACACCATATAAGAGTGAATTGGTGCATAACAACAATGAAGTCTCAATAGAAATTTAAAATGAGATGAAATCTCCTGTAAAGAAGGAATCCTTAAATCAAGGATAAATCAATCTCTTAATTATGTGTGAAAAATATAAATACAAACAATATGAGCAGATATTAAGTGTAAAACAATCAATGTTCATTCACACATATTCAAAGGATTACATATTCAATAACTACATGTTGAACCCAAACAAATCGAAATTGGGTTAAGAAGTTCCCTTGACAGCCTAACGGCGTCACATCAAATTTTAGAAAAAGAGTTGATGACAGAGATAAAGGGTATCTCATCACTAGGACATAAAATTTAAATCAATAAGGATATATAAGAACATATCCCAACATAATAGTATGTGAATTAAAAGACATAACAAAATAAGTCTTTTAAAAAGAGGAGGGTGAAAGGTTCCCTTACCGACATGGGTATCTTTCGAAACATACACCCCGTAAAATAAGCACAATACAAAATTGATGTAAATACTCATAAAGAAAATATATTACACAATGAGTAAAATAATGGGCAGTATAAACACCACTCAAAGTAAATTGTGGCAAATTTAGCATAAATCTCACGGGAATAAAAGTGAGATGAACAATCCCTTACGAAAACTCGGAAGCCTAACAGCACCACATAAAACTTAAAAAAATGGATTGATGAGATCAATAGGGCCTCTCATCATATTAAAATAAAGTTTACAGCAATAGTAATATAAAATAACATCCCACAACATAACAAATAGGAGCTTAAAAGAAGTGTCATAAAGTAGAGTACTTAAAAGAAAGACAGATGTTAGATCTCTTACGAAAATTCGGTAGCCTAACAGCGCCACTCAAAACTTCCAAAATGGTTTGATGAGAGAGAATAGGGTCTCTCATCATATGAACATAAAAATTATTTTATAATTAAAAAAAAAGAACATCCCAATCAAAACAAATATGCGCTTAAAAGGAATGACATAAAAGAGTGTACTTAAAAAGAAAGAGAGGAGTAGGATCCCTTACCTCAAGTCTGACTTGTCTTGTCCGTTTCTTTATATTCCGGAATAATAAACTTTGGTAAATTTATAATTGACTAAGGAAATAATTTAGAGATTATTATTCAGTTCATATCACATATTATAATGTTATAATAATTGTTTAATAATGTTAGTTCATATCAGACGTTTTTGCCGATGTTTGGTACATGAGTCAAAAATGAACTTGTTTGAAAAATGATTTCCCACGTAGTTATAAGTAAATAATTTCCAGAATAGTATTAATGATTAAAATATCATATATATCCAGTACATATTCATTTTATACTATTCCATATCATCTGGAGATAAAAAACTAAAAGCACCGTTCATGGAGACGGTAGGTCGTACGTACGCATGAACGCTACTTTCATTTTTTTCATTGTCATATTAACGGAATTAAAAATAAATGATATATATATATATATTATAATTCCAGTATAATATATATTTTATGTAGGCCACATATTTTCATTAATTTCATTCTTTATACATTCCATGTATTGCATGTACGAGTCAAATCACTTGAGGGGGCGGTAGTCCACACTTCCTCATATGAAATTATCGCATTTACACAACATGAGAAGAATAAAGGTATGATTTGAATATAAAATACAGAAGCATATAGTAATCATAAATACCATATATATAATATATAAAATACAATGACATCAAAATGGCCACATTTAAAGGTTTTAAAAGAATATTGAACAATCATCGTTTCGTGAGGCAGAAAATCGCCAACCACAGAAACAGTATGTTCTTTAACCATTAGAAAAAGGTGTGTGTTAGTGTAGCTAGAATACTCCTTATAAAAACATACTAGTATATTGAAGATACTAAAGTTGTTACAAAATAAATGAATAAAAAGAGTTTAGGGGGTTGGAGAAGCAAAATAAAACAAAAGGACTCAAGTGAAGACATTACCTTAAAATCGGGTAACTCCCATTGGTTTGAGATAAATGGCTTCTTTGGGAAGGCTTCTACCCAATGTGAGGATTCAATGAGTTAGAGAGGGATGTGGAGAGACCAAATGGGAAGTTTTTGGTCGAGCCAAAGTCCTTTGATGTGTGGGTAAGGAGGTAGAGTTGGGGGCCTTTTATAAGAGGAGGGGAGGGGCACTCTTGGAAAGGTATAAAAGGTAACTTTATTTTCAAATGAGTTTCAGATTTTAATGGTCCCACATTGGTGTGTTTCGAGTATAAGGTGATAAGGGTTCGAAATCCACCCATCCAATAGGTTTTGGACATGTTTAGGTCTTATATTTTACATTATTGTTCCATTTTATTTAAATCCTTTATTAATGAGGTAATCGCTGCATCATCATGATGTCATAAATAATTTAATTTATTTGATGTCTAAAATTATAAAAAAAATCTCATGAAGTAGGAAATAGTTTTAGATTTCTAATTAATATTTATATTCCAAAATATCATTTATTTATACAAAATTAAAAATATTTTACTTAGGTGATACATTCTTTGTTACATTTAACATTCTTTAAAAATAAAAAGATAAAAAGTCGCTTTCTCACAAACGTGATTCCATGGGGCCCCCAAGTTTGGCACAAGGCATCCCATGGTCGGACATGAGACAACCGGTAGCCTTAGGACACATTTTGTGGTCATTTTTTTATTATTATTATGTTATCTTATTATCTTTAACAACTCGATTACTCATTAATCAAGATAATTAAATATAATTACAGTCGTTACTATTCATAATGTCCAAAAACAAAAGAGTCTTAATTACATAATTTTGACCTTCTGATTCCAAATATGTAATCCATTTTACCAAATTCAAAACACATAAATTTCAATAATTAATTTTAAAAAAAAAAACTTCCCGTTGTCAAAACAAATAGCGGGTTTTTTAGAAACAATATTTGTGAAAAGTTTGGCACTTGTTTATGCCTAATTCCAAAGTGAAATTAATCCCAATGACTATAATTGAATTAAATGGTAAAAATATATTCTAATTACACTTTAAAACAAATTAAAAAGATAATATAACCATATAGTTAAATTATATGAAAAAGAAGTTTCGATGTAAAATGCAGAATTTTTAACTATTCATTGAAAAATGAACATTGTCAGAAAAATACAAAAAATTAACCCAAGGTAAATTTCAATGTACCAATCATAAATAATATGTTTATTTTGAAAAATAGAGCTTATAAAATTGTAAAAAAGTGGATTTAAAAGGGGTTCTCCATCAAAAGGCGGTTAATCGACCTTTTAAAGAATATTAGAATGTTTACGCTTAAAAACTGGATTCATTTGCATTTTTAATCCTATAACATTTATTGTAAAAAAGTAAAACTATTTGACAAAATTATATAATCATATTGTAGTTAGTATTGTTCATTCCCTCCATTACAACGGCTAGGCGCTAACTACCATTTAAAATAATATTATTTTATTATTAGAGTGCAACGTAAGATTTCAAAGAGACTTGTTATTGCATATTGGGTACGCCATCGAGCATAGCGTTCCCTTTAAAGTAATATTAATATTTTATTCACAAATATGGATAAATGTGAAAATGTCATACTCTTTATTTACCTGGGGTGTTACATCCTTCCCCCCTTTTGGGAATTGTGTCCTCACAATTTTAAAATTGAGCTTGGAAACATCCTTGAACGTCCCACATCGGAACAAGAGTCGGTAAAACAATCACTTTAAAATAAAGAAAGGTAAGTACAAAGGTCACCCGAGTTAACCCATACTAGGATTCCATGTAAGAAAACATGGACATGGAGGAGAAAACATAGGGTCATGTTCTGATGGAGAGTGATAGAAAACATGTTTAAGAGAAAGTTAACCACAAGAAAATCACAAACTTGTGATGGGTTAAACGGTATTCAATTCCCCGGTAGGAAAAGTTAATAGACAACATTTTTGTTTTAAGTTACTTTTTGTTGAGGAATTTATTCATAAGGAAACATAGTCACTTATCATGTTGACTTTCAACTTTTATTAGATTCCTTACACAAACTCATATTTTCTCCAAAAGTAGAGTATTTAGGAAGACTTGTTCACATTAAGAGTACTATAATCAACTTCAAGAGAATCACCTAATCCACCAAAGAGAACTATATACTTCCAATGTCTTTATACTTTAACCAAAACCAAAACCAAAAAGGTTAGTACAAGATCAGATAATCCAGAAAAGGATAACCCTTTAAAAAGAAAATATATGCTTAATCTCCAAAATTTCTCCAACAAAACCCAAAGTTCAACGAGGACCATTCGATAAACAATTTTTCCATAAAATTCTTCAAAGTAAACCAAACTAATATTGAAACCCAAATATTTGAATGATTTAGTCACATAGTCTTCCAAATTAAATCGTAACATTTATCTCCAAACAACATTAGTTTCTCCTAAAGTCTCGTATTGAAAAGTAATTAACCAAATTACATATCCTCCATGATAGGTTAATAATTTCCACAGATAACCCAAAATCAGTTCATTATAGATTCATAAGATCATATAACTAAAAAATAATTAGTTAAACTAACCAGGGACTTCACGTAGTCCAGTGGTAGGTAATAAATTCCAGTTGCACTTTTGTTGCGAGTTTGATTCCCGCAGCTTTGTCCGACGCAACGGGTTGTCACACCGTCTGCATGTTGTACTTTTTCAAAAACTATATAATTCTCAAACCATTCCCCAAAAAGAGATAAAATCATAAAAAATAACCATAACATAATTTAACCTCAATTTTATCTCATGCCTTTCACTTCCATCATAACATATAGTAACCAATAATTACCTCAAAAGTAAGGATCATATAAACCCAAATGGTTCTTTATAACTATGTCCACAAAAAAACAGATAACTATTCCATGAATAAAATTTTCATATGTTAAACATCAGGGTTACACATACTATAAAAAGTCTTCTAATGTAACCCCATCATCAAAAGAGACTTAATACTCTTAAGAATTTCACCATAACTCTTGAAGCCCTTATATGTTGACTTCTTACTCATTCAACATTCTTCATGATCCATTAACCATTCCTTTCCAACTTATTCTGAAATACTTCATTCTTAAAAACAAAATCAAGAATCATATCATAATATTCCAAAATATGAAAACAATAGTTATGAAATAATCCATACCTTTGATTGGTCATTGTCAGTTTCTTCATCCTCAATAGGAATGGCATTAGGTATTGATAAACGAATATTTGTACGATCTTGGTGATCCCATTCAAGAAACTTCTTCATAGGACATGTGTTTTCATAATGACCATGCACACCACATTTAAAACATTCAATGGATTCCTCAGAAATAACCTCTTTCCCTTTCCTAGAGTCAACTGGATGCTTCCTTTTTCCATGGCAGGTTCTTGCTTTATGTCCTTCAATTCCACATCTATAGCTATTTCTGTCCCTTTGAAACATTTTCCTAGGTGTTTCTTTCCACATCTTTGATACATAGGTTTTTTAACACACTTACCTTTTTGATTATTACCTGTAGTTCCGTAGGGACTTGTTTCTCGCATATATGATGCCTTAGAGAAATCACCAAGGTTTAGGTGGTCAATCATGACTCCAGATAGTTGGTTGAGGATAATAACAAGAGTTCTCATTGCAGCCCCCATATCATTCAGTTTCTTGCTCAAAAAAACTGTCACATTTTACTTCACATCCACTGTTACATTGGTGCCTGCTAGATCCAGCCATTTACTAAAACCAAAAAGGTCAGTGTGAGTATATCAACAAAAACATCATATACTAATGAGGAAGATAAACACTATGATATACTTACTCATTCACTTTATCTAAAACTAGGACTCTTTCTGAAATCCTAACCATTATGGTAATGTCACTTATGCTTAAAGAATACCCTAACCCCTAAAGTTATCTAAACCGACCTTTGATACCAACTATAAGGCCCCAGCCTTAAACCTTACTTAATCTTGAGTTAATTCAAGATTACACATTGAGGATATTTTCAGGTTTAGAGTTTTAGAGAATTATATCATCAAACTTTCATTACATTCCACATTTAAACAAAGTGGTTACATAAAAGATAGTATTCATTTTTTTCCCATCAACAGAAACATATTTAAAATAAAACATGGATTCTTTCTTTACACTTCCTTGACACTATCATCATGTCATGTACCTTTCCCTTGACCTATGAAAAACATTTCAAAAAAACATGGGATGAGCATAAAATCCTCAGTAAGGGATATAAAAATATGTAAAGGAAACATGAGTTCATATATATATAAGAATGAAATCATACTTTTCCCATAAAACATAGGCACTTTAACATACCTCATCAAATCATGAATAAATCATAGAAATCATAAGACATAGAATGTAACTTAAGGCATTTATATCACTGTAACGTAGGGAGTAACCCTCTTGGTTACGTTTGGAATACCCACCACAGTATATTCCCTAAATCTATTCGCAAAAACCTTAACGTTTCACTCCTTCGTGTTACCCAATGCATTGGAGAGTTATATCGGGCTCCCCCGCCCTTAGTTTATCACGGAATCACCCGTATTCATAAACAACTCCCAAGAACCATAACATAATCATAGCACATAAGTTAAGCATAAAAGAAAAAATAACATTCGCATATTGCAATAACAATATAACATTTTAAGACATTGAAATAATAAATCCATTCTAAAAACCATTTTCGAAACTATTTAAAACATTTAATAAAGAGATCATTGAATCAAAGTTCCCCATACTACTTTTAAGGTTTTAACATTTTAAACCATTAATATCCATATAAATAAATCCTTAAAACCATTTTTAAAACATGGATATTAATGAGAAATATTTATAAGAATAAATCATTAAAACATTTAAAACCATATTTTAGTTAAAGGGTTTTTAACAAAATGAGAGACACTTGAATACAATAATTGAGGAATAACATTTAATCAGAAATTTATAATATCATGAGAATAAAGGAATTAATGATATAATATTCCAAAGGACAGTATATAAACCATATAAGAGTGAATTGGTGCATAACAACAATGAAGTCTCAATAGAAATGTAAAATGAGATGAAATCCCCTGTAAAGAAGGTATCCTTAAATCAAGGATAAATCAATCTCATAATTATGTGTGACAAATATAAATACACCCAATATAAGAGGATATTAAGTGTAAAACAATCAATGTTCATTCACACATATTCAAAGGATTACATATTCAATAATTACATGTTGAACCCAAAGAAATCGAAATTGGGTTAAGAAGTTCCCTTGACAGCCTAACGGCGTCACATCAAATTTTAGAAAATGATTTGATGAGAGAGATAAAGGGTATCTCATCACTTGGAAATAAAATTTAAATCAATAAGGATATAGAATAACATATCCCAACATAATATTATGTGAATTAAAAGACATAACAAAAGAATTCTTTTAAAAAGAGGAGGGTGAAAGGTTCCCTTACCGACATGGGTATCTTTTGAAACATACACCCCGGGAAATAAGGACAATAAAACATTTATGTAAATACTCATAAATGAAATTATATTACACAATGAGTAAAATAATGGGAACTACATACACCAATCAAAGGAAATTGTGGAAAATGTAGCATAAATCTCACGGGAATAAAAGTGAGATGAACAATCCCTTACGAAAACTCGGAAGCCTAACAGCGCCACTTAAAACTTACAAAAATGGATTGATGAGATAAAATAGGGTCTCTAATGATATTAACCTAAAATTTACAGTAAGATTAATATAAAATAACATCCCCTAACATAACAAAGAGGAGCTTAAAAGAGGTGTCATAAAGGAGAGTACTTAAAAGAAAGAGAGAGGTTAGATCTCTTACGAAAATTCGGCAGCATAACGGCGCCACTCAAAACTTCAAAAATGGATTTATGAGAGAGAATATGGTCTCTCATAATATGAACATAAAAATTACCGTAAATGTAATAAAAAATAACATCCCAATCACAAGAAAGATGCGCTTAAAAGGAATGACATAAAAGAGTGTACTTAAAAAGAAAGAGAGGAGTAGGATCCCTTACCTCAAGTCTGACTTGTCTTGTTCGTTTCATTATATTCCTGAATAATAAACTTTGGTCAATTTATAATTTCCTAAGGAAATACTTTAGAGATTATTATTCAGTTCATATCCCATATTATAATGTTATAAAAATTGTTTAATAATGTTAGTTCATATCAGACTTTTTTGCCGATGTTTGGTACATGAGTCAAAAACGAACTTGTTTGAAAAATGATTGCCCATGTGGTTATAAGTAAATAATTTCCAGAATAGTATTAATAATTAAAATATCATATATATCCAGTACATATTCATTTTATACTATTCCATATCATTTGGAGATAAAAAACGAAAAGCACCGTTCATGGAGTCGATAGGCCGTACGTACGCATGAACGCTACTTTCATTTTTTTCATTGTCATATTAACGGAATTAAAAATAAATTATATATATATATATATTATAATTCCAGTATAATATATATGTTATATAGGACACATATGTTCATTAATTTCATTCTTTATACCTTTCATGTATTGCATGTACGAGTCACATCACTTGAGGGGGCGGTAGTCCACACTTCCTCATATGAAATTATCACATTTACAGAACATGAAAAGAATAAAGGTATGTTTAAAATATAAAAAACAGAAGCATATATTAAACATAAATACCATATATATAATATATAAAATACAGTGACATCATAATGTCCACCTTTAAAGGTTTTAAAAGAATATTGAACAATCATCGTTTCGTGAGGCAGAAAATCGCCAACCACAGAAACAGTATGTTCTTTAACCATTAGAAGAAGGAGTGTGTAAGTGTAGCTCGAATACTTCTTATAAAAAAATTATAGTATATTGAAGATACTGTAGTCATTACAAAGGAAATGAATAAAAAGTGTTTAGGGGGTTGGATAAGAAAAATAAAACAAAAGGACTCAAGTGAAGACATTACCTTAATATCGGGTAACTCCCTTTGGTTTGAGCTCAAAGGATTCCTTGGGAAGGCTTCTGCACAATGTGAGGATTCAAGGAGTTATAGAGGGATGTGGAGACACAAAATTGGCAGTGTTTGGCCGAGCCAAAGGGTTTTTAAGTGTGGGTAAGGAGGTAGAGGTGGGGGCCTTTTATAAGAGGAGGGGAGGGCACTCTTGGAAAGGTATAAAATGTAACTTTATTTTCAAATGAGTTTCGGATTTTAACCGTCCCACGTTGGTGTGTTTCGAGTATAAGGTGATAAGGGTTCGAAATCCACCCATCCAATAGTCTTTGGACATGTGTAGGTCTTATATTTCACATTATCGTTCAATTTTATTTAAATTCTTTATTAATGAGGTAATCGCTGCATCATCATGATGTCATAAATAATTTAATTTATTTGATGTCTAAAAATTATAAAAAAAAATATCATAAAGTATGAAATATTTTTAGCTTTCTAATGAATATTTATAGTCTAAAATATCATTTATTTAGACAAAATTAAAAAAAATTTACTTAGGTGATACATTCTTTGTTACATTTAACATTCTTTGAAAATAAAAAGATAAAAAGTCACTTTCTCACAAAAGTGATTCCATGGGGCCCCCAAGTTTGGCACAAGGAATCCCATGGTCGGCCATGAGACAACCAGTAGCCTTAGGACACATTTTGTGGTATTTTTAAATTATTATGATCTTATCTTATTATCTTTAACTACTCGATTACTCATTAATCAAGATAATTAAAGATAATTACCGTCGTTACTATTCATAATGTCCAAAAACAAAAGAGTCTTAATTACATAATTTAGACCTTCTGATTCCAAATATTTAATCCATTTTACCAAATTCCAAACACATAAATTTCAATAATTAATTTAAAAAAACATCTCGTTGTCAAAACAAATAGCAGGTTTTTTAGAAACAATATTTATGAAAAGTTTGGCACTTGTTTATGCCTAATTCCTAAGTGAAATAAATCCCAATGACCATCATTGAATTACATGGTAAAAATATATTCTAATTAAACTTTAAAACAAATTAAAAAGATAATATAACCATATAGATAAATTATATGAAAAAGCAGTTTCAATGTAAAATGCAGTATTTTCACTATTCATTGAAAAATGAACATTGTCAGAAAAATACCAAAAATTAACCCAAGGTAAATTTCAATGTACCAATCATAAATGATATGTTTATTTTGAAAAATAGAGCTTATAAATTTGTAAAAAAGTGGATTTAAAATGGGTTCGCCATCAAAAGGCGTTTAATCGACCTTTTAAAGAATATTAGAATGTTTACGCTTAAAAACTGGATTCATTTGCATTTTTAATCCTCTATCATTTATTGAAAAAAAGTAAAAATATTTGACAAAAATATATTATCATTTTGTAGTTAGTTCTGTTCAATCCCGCCATTATAACGGCTAGGCGTTAACTACCATTTAAAATAATATTATTTTATTATTAGAGTGCAACATAAGTTTTCAAAGAAACTTGTTGTTGCATATTGGGTACGCCATCGAGCATAGCATTACCTTTAAAGTAATATTAATATTTTATTCACAAATATGGATAAATTTGAAAATATCATACTCTTTATTTACCTGGTGTGTTACATCCTTCCCCCCTTTTGGGAATTGTGTCCTCGCAATTTTAAAATTGAGCTTGGAAACATCCTTGAACGTCCCACATCGGAACAAGAGTCGGTAAAACAATCACTTTAAAATAAAGAAAGGTAAGTACAAAGGTTACCCGAGTTAACCCATACTATGATTCCATGTAGGAAAACATGGACATGGAGGAGAAAACATAGGGTCATGTTCTGATGGAGAGTGATAGAAAACATGTTTAGGAGAAAGTTAACCACAAGAAAATCACAAACTTGTGATGGGTTAAACGAAATTCGATTCCCCAGTAGGAAAATTTAATAGACAACATTTTCGTTTTAAGTTAATTTTTATTGAGGAATTTATTCATAAGGAAACATAATCACTTATCATGTTGACTTTGAACTTTTATTAGATTCCTTACACAAACTCATATTTTCTCCAAAAGACGACTATTTAGGAAGACTTGTTCACATTAAGAGTACTATAATCAACTTCTAGAGAATCACCTAATCCACCAAAGAGAACTATATACTTCCCATGTCTTTATACTTTAACCAAAACCAAAACCAAAAAGGTTAGTACAAGATCAAATAATCCAGAAAATGATAACCCTTTAAAAAGAAAATCTATGCTTAATCTCCAAAATTTTCCACCAAAACCCAAAGTTCAACCTGGACCATTCAATAAACAATTTGTCCATAAAATTCTTCAAATTAAACCAAACTAAGATTTAAACCCAAATATTTGAATGATTTAGTCACATAGTCTTCCAAATTAAATCGTAACATTTATCACCAAACAACATCAGTTGCTCCTAAAGTCTCGTATTGAAAAGTAAATAACCTAATCACATATCCTCCATGACAGGTTAATAATTTCCACAGATAACCCAAAATTAGCTCATTCTAGATTCATAAGATTATCTAACTAAAAATAATTAGTTAAACTAACCATGGACTTCACGTAGTCCAGTGGTAGGCGATAAATACCAGTTGCACTTTGTTTGTGTGTTCGATTCCTGCAGCTTTGTCCGACGCGACGGGTTGTCACACGGTCTGCGTGTTGTCCTTTTTCCAAAATAATATAATTCTCAAATCATTCCCCAAAAAGAGATAAAATCATCAAAAATAACCATAACATAATTTAACCTAAATTTTATCTCATGACTTTCACTTCCATCATAACATATAGTAACCCATAATTACCTCAAAAGTAAGGATCATATAAACCCAAATGGTTCTTTATAACTATGTCCACAAAAGAACAGATGACTATTCCATGAATAAAATATTCAAATGTTAAACATCAGGGTTACACATACTATAAAAAGTCTTCTAATGTAACCCCATCATCAAAAGAGACTTAATACTCTTAAGAATTTCACCATAACTCTTAAATCCCTTATATGTTGACTTCTTACTCATTCAACATTCTTCATGATCCATTAACCACTCCTTTCCAACTTATTTTTGAAATACTTTATTCCTACAAACAAAATCATAACTCATATCCTAAGATTCCAAAATAGGAAAACAATAGTTATGAAATAATCCATACCTTTGATTGGTCATTGCCAGTTTCTTCATCCTCAATCGGAATGGAATTAAGTATTGGTAAATGAATATTTGTACGATCTTGGTGATCCCATTCACGAAACTTTTTCATAGGACATGTTTTTTCATAATGACCATTCACACCACATTTAAAACATTCAATTGATCCCTCAGAAAGAACTTCTTTCCCTTTCCTCGAGTCAACTGGATGCTTCCTTTTTCCATGGCAGGTTCTTGCTTTATGACCTTCATTTCCACATTTATAGCATATTTCTGTCCCTTTGAAACATTTTCCTAGGTGTTTCTTTCTACATCTTTTACACATAGGTTTTTGAACACACTTACCTTTATGATTATTACCTGTAGTTCCGTAGGGACTTGTTTCTCGCATATATGATGCCTTAGAGAAAGCACCAAGGTTTAGGTGGTCAATCATGACTCCAGATAGTTGGTTGAGGATAATCACAAGAGTTCTCATTGCAGCCCCCATATCATTCAGTTGCTTGCTCAAAAAAACATTCACAGTTTCCATCACATCCACTGTTACTTTGGGGCCTACTAGATCCAGCCATTTACTAAAACCAAAAAGGTCAGTGTGAGTATATCAACAAAACTATCATATACTAATGAGGAAGATAAACACTAAGATATACTTACTCATTCAATTTATCTAAAACTAGGACTCTTTCTGAAATCCTAACCATTATGGTAATGTCACTTATGCTTAAAGAATACCCTAACCCCTAAAGTTATCTAAACCGACCTTTGATACCAAGTATAAGGCCCCAGCCTTAAACCTTACTTAATCTTGATTTAATTCAAGATTACACATTGAGGATCTTTTCAGGTTTAGTGTTTTAGAGAATTAGATCATCAAACTTGCATTACATTCCACATTTAAACATAGTGGTTACATAAAATATAGTATTCATTTTTTCCCATCAACGGAAACATATTAAAAATAAAACATGGATCCTTTCTTGACACTTCCTTGACACTATAATCATGTCATTTACCTTTCGCTTGACCTGTGAAAAGCATTTCAAAAAACATGGGATGAGCATAAAAATCTTAGTAAGGGATACAAAAATTTGGAAAGGAATCATGAGTTCATATATACATAATAATGAAATCATAATGTATCCATAAAACATAGGCACTTTAACATACCTCATCAAATCATGAATAAATAATAGAAATCATAAGACATAGAAGGTAACTTAAGGCATTCATAACATTATTACGTAGGGAGTAACCTTCTTGGTTATGTTTGGAATACCCACCACAGTATATTCCCTAAATCTCTTCGGAGAAACCTTAACGTTTCACTCCTTCGCGTTACCCAATGCATTAGAGAGCTATATCGGGCTCACCCGCCCTTAGTTTATCACGGAACCACCCGTCTTCATAAATAATTCCCAAGAACCATAACATAATCATAGCACATAACTTAAGCATAAAGGAAATATAACATTCTCATATTGTAATAACAATATAACATTTTAAGATATTGAAATAATAAATCCATTCTAAAAACCATTTTTGAAACCATTTAAAACATTTAATAAAGAGATCTTTGAATCAAAGTGTCCCATACTAATTTGAAGGTTTTAACATTTTAAACCATTAATATCCATATAAATAAATCCTTAAAACCATTTTGAAAACATGTATATTAACGAGAAATATTTATAAGAATAAATCATTAAAATATTTAAAACCATATTTTAGTTAAAGTGTTTTTAACAAAATGAGCGACACTTGAATACAATAATTGAGGAATAACATTTAATCAGAACTTTATAATATCATGAGAATAAAGGAATTCATGATATAATTTTCCAAAGGACAGTATATACACCATATAAGAGTGAATTGGTGCATAACAACAATGAAGTCTCAATAGAAATGTAAAATGAGATGAAATCCCCTGTAAAGAAGGTATCCTTAAATCAAGGATAAATCAATCTCGTAATTATGTGTGACAAATATAAATACACCCAATATAAGAGGATATTAAGTGTAAAACAATCAATGTTCATTCACACATATTCAAAGGATTACATATTCAATAACTACATGTTGAACCCAAAGAAATCGAAATTGGATTAAGAAGTTCCCTTGACAGCCTAACGACGTCACATCAAATTTTAGAAAAAGAGATGATGATAGAGATGAAGGATATCTCATCACTTGGACATAAAATTTAAATCAATAAGGATATAGAAGAACATATCCCAACATAATAGTATGTGAATTAAAATACATAACAAAAGAAGTCTTTTAAAAAGAGGAGGGTGAAAGGTTCCCTTACCGACATGGGTATCTTTCGAAACATACACCCCGTGAAATAAGGACAATACAACATTGATGTAAATAATCATAAATGAAATTATATTACACAATGAGTAAAATAATTGGCAGTACATACACCAATCAAAGGAAATTGTGGAAAATGTAGCATAAATCTCACGGGAATAAAAGTGAGATGAACAATACCTTACGAAAACTCGGAAGCCTAACAGCGCCACAAGAAACTTACAAAAATGGATTGAGGAGATCAAATAGGGTCTCTCATCATATTAACATAATGTTTAAAGCAAGAGGAATATAAAATAACATCCCCCAACATAACAAAGAAGATATTAAAAGAAGTTTCATAAAGGAGAGTACTTAAAAGAAAGAGAGAGGTTAGATCTCTTACGAAAATTCGGCAGCCTAATGGCGCCACTCAAAACTTCAAAAATGGATTGATGAGAGAGAATAGGGTCTCTCATCATATGAACATAAAAATTAAATTATAAGTAATAAAAAATAACATCCCAATCACAAGAAAGATGCGCTTAAAAGGAATGACATAAAAGAGTGTACTTAAAAAGAAAGAGAGGAGTAGGATCCCTTACCTCAAGTCTGACTTGTCTTGTTCGTTTATTTATATTCCTTAATAATAAACTTTGGTCAATTTATAATTGCCTAAGTACATACTTTAGATATTATTATTCAGTTCATATCCCATATTATAATTTTATAATAATTTTTTAATAATGTTAGTTCATATCAGACGTTTTTGCCGATGTTTGGTACATGAGTCAAAAATGAACTTGTTTGAAAAATGATTGCCCGTGTAGTTATAAGTAAATAATTTCCAGAATAGTAGTAATGATTAAAATATCATATATATCCGGTACATATTCATTTTATACTATTACATATCATTTGGTGATAAAAAACAAAAAGCACCATTCATGGAGACAGTAGGTCGTACGTATGCTTGAACGCTACTTTCATTTTTTCATTGTCATATTAACGGAATTAAAAATAAATGATATATATATATATATATTATAATTCCAGTATAATATATATGTTATATAGGACAAATATTTTTATTAATTTCATTCTTTATACATTCCATGTATTGCATGTATGAGTCACATCACTTGAGGGGTCGGTAGTCCACACTTCCTCGTATGAAATTATCGCATTTACACAACATGAAAAGAATAAAGGTATGTTTTAAATATAAAATACAGAAGAATATAGTAAACATAAATACCATATATATAATATATACAATACAGTGACATCATAATGGCCACCTTTAAAGGTTTTAAAAGAATTTGAACAATCATCGTTTCGTGAGGCAGAAAATCACCAACCACAGAAACAATATGTTCTTTAACCATTAGACGATGGTGTGTGTAAGTGTATCTAGAATCCTTCTTATCAAAACATCCTAGTATATTGAAGATACTGGAGTTGTTACAAAATAAATGAATAAAAAGAGTTTAGGGGGTTGGAGAAGCAAAATAAATCAAAAAGACTCAAGTGAAGACATTACCTTAAAATCGGGTAACTCCCTTTGGTTTGAGATCAAAAGCTTCCTTGGGAAGCCTTCTGCCCAAAGTGAGGCTTCAAGGAGTTAGCGAGGGATGTGGAGAGACATAATGGGCAGTAGTTGTCCGAGCCAAAGGCTTTTGAAGTGTGGGTAAGGAGGTAGAGGTGGGGGACTTTTATAAGAGGAGGGGAGGGGCACACTTGGAAAGGTATAAAATGTAACTTTATTTTCAAATGAGTTTTGGATTTTAATGGTCCCACAATGGTGTGTTTCGAGGATAAGGTGATAAGGGTTCGAAATCCACCCATCCAATATGTTTTGGAAATGTGTAGGTCTTATATTATACATTATCGTTCCATTTTATTGAAATCCATTATTAATGAGGTAATCGTTGCATCATCATGATGTCATAAATAATTTAATTTATTTGATGTCTAAAAATTATAAAAAAAATATCATGAAGTAGAAAATATTTTTATATTTTTAATGAATATTTATAGTCCAAAATATCATTTATTTAGACAAAATTAAAAATATTTTACTTAGGTGATACATTCTTTGTTACATTTAGCATTCTTTAAAAATATAAATATAAAAAGTCACTTTCCCACAAAAGTGATTCCATGGGGCCCCCAAGTTTGGCACAAAGCCTCCCATGGTCGGACATGAGACAACCAGTATCCTTAGGACACATTTTGTGGTCATTTTTAATTATTATGATATTATCTTATTATCTTTAACTACTCGATTACTCATTAATCAAGATAATTAAAGATAATTACCGTCGTTACTATTCATAATGTCCAAAAACAAAAGAGTCTTAATTACATAATTTGGACCTTCTGATTCCAAATATGTAATAAATTTTACCAAATTCCAGTCACATAAATTGAAATAATTTATTTAAAAAAAACTTCCCGTTGTCAAAACAAATAGCGGGTTTTTAGAAACAATATTTATGAAAAGTTTGGCACTTGTTTATACCTAATTCCACAGTGAAATTAATCCCAATGAACATAATTGAATTACATGGTAAAAATATATTCTAATTACACTTTAAAACAAATTAAAAAGATGATATAACCATATAGTTGAATTATATGAAAAAGTAGTTTCGATGTAAAATGCAGTATTTTTCACTATTCATTGAAAAATGAACATTGTCAGAAAAATACCAAAAATTAACCCAAGGTAAATTTCAATGTACCAATCATAAATAATATGTTTATTTTGAAAAATAGAGCTTATAAAACTGTAAAAAAGTGGATTTAAAAGGGGTTCTCCATCAAAAGGCGGTTAATCGACCTTTTAAAGAATATTAGAATGTTTACGCTTAAAAACTGGATTCATTTGAATTTTTAATACTCTAACATTTATTGAAAAAAAGTATAAATATTTGACAAAAATATATAATCATTTTGTAGTTAGTTCTGTTCATTCTTGCCATTACAACAGATAGGCGTTAACTACCATTTAAAATAATATTATTTTATTATTAGAGTGCAACGTAAGATTTCAAAGAAACTTGTTGTTGCATATTGGGTCCGCCATAGAGCATAGCGTTCTCTTTAAATTAATATTAATATTTTATTCACAAATATGGATAAATGTGAAAATGTCATACTCTTTATTTACCTGGGGTGTTACAGTCATGGTTTCAAATCTTGTGTACCCTTAACCAACATTCAACATATTCTCAACAATAAATCTATCCACTAACAAGTTTCACTCTAGCACTCCATTTTTCGTAATGATATGATATGTCAATGAACCCACAACATATTTTTATAATATATAATTGAAGGTTATTTCTTATAAAAAAGGATGTCAAGCCATATCTAGGAGGTTTCATGAGTGGCCTATGAACCCCACCTAATAATCTTCCTCATTCATGATACACTGATGATGTTGTAGAAAATCCTTGGTACACACAGATAACAACAGGGAAGGATAAAACTCTTCCCTATAAATAATCTCAAACTCAATACAAATGACAATTGTCTCATCATGTGTCTGATACAATATAATACATCATGTTCTATCTAATTTATGTAGTATAGTAATAGTTAGGACCACCTGCTGATCGACAGGTGTCCCATATAACAAAACTCAAATGTAACTACCTCAGGTGATTCATTAGATGATTGAAGGCTTGGCTCACACTAGTACATGGGATGTCTCTTTCATTGAAACTCTTGTAGTGAACTCTGCCTTTTAGGATATCTACCTAGTAATTCTAGAATATCCTACTACTCAACCAATATCATCTTGAATAGAAAACCACATTGAGATACCACAAATTATGCAATCCCCTACAATAAAGACTCATCACTAGGAGGGTAGTCATGACAATTATATTAAGTAAACCAATATTAATTTCATCACAATGGAATCCTAAAATAGAATTGAGATGCATCGTGAATAAAGAGAATATCTTGGGATCTTTCTCAAGAGTGACATGGAAACATTAACTGAGTCCTATAAGATGATTACACCGATGATTTCCTACAAAAAGTGCATACATATTGTGAGTCATAAAGTTTGTTTTCCATGTCATAGAAAATTAATACCTTAGAAACTGTGAAAACACAGTAGTTCCTTCTTGGAACCCATACTCGAAACAGTTAACAATATTACTGTAATCCCACGCCATCCTTACAGCTAAAACATTTCAATGTTGCAGTCCAAAATATGAACCTTCTCTGATACCGCACTTTCATGACCTAACCCAATAGGGACCACTTATATTGATATGAGCTGAGTATAACAACCCCAGGATAACCTCTAGTAGTTTAGGGTCAGGAGACTGATTCTATGTAAGCATATCACACACATGAGAGGCCTTATCCTATAGTACCTATATGCACTCACACACATCCAAACCAAGTAGTAATATAGATATAATAATACAAATAATATTAAAATAAATACATATATATATATATATGCCATTATATGATTACATAAAAATAATAGAATGAATTAAATGGTCAAAATGAAATCCCACTAAAACCCCATAAAATCATATAACCTTCCTAGAGGATGATATTTATATCAAGTGAACACACTGGTACATATATGGGACCATCTATATCACTGTTTATTAACCTCTTTTGGGTCCTCCTAAGACATCATAAAAAAAATTTATACATTATAAAATTTATGTGTGGTATGAAAGCTTGCATAGATGAGTTTCAAAATACATTTTAGGAATCCATAACCCCCCAAAATAGAATATTTTGAATGTATTAAATAAAATCAGTCTTATGATATAGGAGAGTCCAAGAATGATAGTAGAATAAATTCCATAATAACCATTCCTCAGATATACATGACAAGTAATCTCATCTTGACATGGTTTTTCAAACAGATATCACCATAAGAAATCCTACAATAAGACAAATATACTCATCTCGTACTCAATGTATCATGATCAAAACCATTGATCCTGGAAAAATATTATAGTTGATGATAATTTTATTTATTTTCTATTATAAGATATTTTTTGAGAACTACAATCCTATATGGAACTCATTTTAGAGATCAAAATCATCGAGAATCACTAAACCGATGGCACAAACCTTTTATCCCATATAGTTTACCTATGAGAAAACATTATTCTCAGCTATTTCCATGAAGAAATTCATGATGTATCCCAATGGATCATGATACTCCGTAAGGGAATCTATTCAATGTCTCATGGGGGAATAAAATAACCCTTTAAGATCATATAATATAACCACACCTGGAAAGGGATTCACACATAATATAGTAAGAAGACCCCATGAACATAATATAGAACTCAAGGGATGATAACACTCAGATAGGGGATTACAACTCAGAAAAATGGGGGGCACCACGAACCATATCAAGACTTAAAACCATGATAAATGGATAGAGGATATACTCAGGACCATTGGGAGAAACCGAAAACACAATCTAAATTTATCATCTATATTGGGGAACATACAAACGACAATACCATAAACCCCATTAGATCCAAAATCTACGTAGGGGATAGATTCATATATTTTATGGTCAATATAATACCTAAAACCCCACAATGTAACAAAAAATTTGTAGAGAAAACCACACTATCCTATTTGAGGGACACCCAAACACTTTCTGAACACATCCTTCAAAGAAGATCATAACCCTATAAAGTGGATATAATACAACACTATACCATCATAGGGTAGCATCGATGGAATAATCACAATGAAACTAATATTTACATCACTAATTATAATCCCACGCAAATCATCGCATGTACCATATCTCGGACCAAAACCATTTACACCATCACATTTAAAATAAAAAACTACGAATGATAAGCTACAAACATGCCTGAAACTATGTCCTTAACAAGGAGATTTTTGAGAGAGAACACTCTAAGTGGGGTTCACACCAAGTACCTAATGTAAACAATGTGTCTCTTAATACTAACCCCCATAGTTGTGTCGCCCCTCATTTCTATGCATGTATAAGGGGGATACACCACATTTAGTCTATTTTAGACGACAGGTGGACTTATATGAACACATGGGAGAGTCATCATTCACACATAGACTATATTTCCACTACTCTATATAGGAAATATACCCATAGTAAACTATATATTTCTCATGGAATTGACTAATAACCTTTTCATGGTCATGACCATGTTTAAGATCCCATTCCAGTGTATCAGTTCATATTCCTATGTAACTAGTGATGTCGTCTTGCTATGTACACCCAGGATCTAGATGAGTAGTTCCACACGACCATGTCCCTGTAAATGGAATCGCTTACTGCGCTTTTAGTGAAATAGAATAGGATCACATTAGAACACGTTCCCCTAGTAATATTGTATAGTTCCTAAAATATAATATTACTCAGAAGTAATGACATATGGTGAGTTATCCATTTAATAGTTAGTGTGGTAGAGATTTCCAAATGTTAACTCTCTACAAGCCACCATAAAAACCCTTTTTTTCAACTAAAAACTATAGATCTTACCCTATTGTATCATTAACAATCATAATAGTTATATAAAATAGTAAAACCAAACATTAATATATATTCGTACGTAAATTTTACAAATCCTCCTACCTCATAGTGATACACTAAAGCTTTGGGTGTAATACAATTCTCAGATGTTGTTTTACATCGATCAAGAGGAGATTAATATTAAACCTATGTTTTATGGAACCAACTTAACTCAATGCTTCCCCAGTGAATCCTTAAATATGGGATAAAATATCCCCTCTTCATCCAAATAAACAAATAACAATGTTGGAGTTGTATGTTTATTAAATTAATTCTATTGATTTAATAAACCCCTCCTCAATATCTTTTCAATGGTCCCCTCCATATGAGAACTTGATAGAGAAAATAATTTTGTTATGACTAGTTTAAAAACTATTTTTTAACACAATAATCATATTTAAATTTTTATTTTAAACTATTCTTATTACAGATTCCAAATTTCCAATGAAAATATGCATTCATAATATAAAATATTTTATATTTTTAATATCACCGTAATGAGGATCATTGGAATTCGAATTCCCGCACTGACTCAGGTAAATAGATTAAATAATATTAGTTTGTTATTAGAAATTTTCATTTTAAAAAAGTTTCTTTTTAGTTATAATGTTAAAAAAATAACACATTTTTCTTTTCAAAAATATCAAATGTGTCTTCTCCCTCACATATAAAAGGCCACCACCTCTCTTATTCTCATTACACTACCAAAATCATTTGGCACAACCAAGCCCCAAAAAACTGACTTCCATACAACCCTAACAATGACATATATCCCCCTTTATTATCATATATAAACTCTATAATGGATTATGGTTCCAACCAATGTACATTCTTTGATGAATAGTTATCCTTCTTACCTGAACATTTTTTCATTTTTCTTCTTCATCTCTACCAAACCTTAATCATCTATGCGTACATTATGACACAATTATATTTCATATAATGATATTGTATAATTATAATTTAATGCACGAGAACATTATATTCATCCATCAAATGGAAATTGAACGATGCATTCATATTTATGTTGGACTACTTCCTCATGGACAAATGTTGTTCGTTTTTCATAATCGCATATCCTTTATTTGTATAATGAATGATTTTTTGTTTATATGTGATATTTGTAACATAATTATTCTTAAATAATTCCAATATCTCATATATCATCATTTTATTTCATTTTTTGGGTGATATGATCACATCGATAGTGTGTATGGAAAAAATAACCTAATTAAGTGATGTGATTAATTTTCTAATTACACATTAAATTAATGAATATAAAGATAATGTTAATTAATATATTTGATATATATGACTTAAATATAAAATTTATTATTTATTTCTCCTCATTAAAATTTAATATATCTTTTTTATTTCTTAAATTTCCACTCACTAAAAATTGGGTATTTCTTTTATTCATACATATGGACTACCTCCTCCATGAAGTAATGTGATTATTTTTTCTTCACCACATCACATGGATGAAATATATAACAATACATAGAAAATTAATATTTTATATATGGTATAATGTTCATTTTTTATAATTTTAAAATATAAATTTACTCTTTCCTAAAATTATTTTTGAAAAATTCAACCTATTCTGAAGTGTATGTGCGACCAACCATCTCACTGATTGTATCGTTGTAATCTTTTCATAACCATCATTCATGGATAGTTTGTTAATTTCAATTTATTTATAAAAATAGATAACAATGACTTTATTATTATTATACAAAATGATTAAATAATCTTATTTATAACCATATTTAACATACTAATGTCATTTTTGATACATAGTTTGAATATCTTATTAACATACAATATAAATTTAATAGAATAATTAATAATACATAACCTGGTAAAAAGTAAAATAAAAGGAATCATAAACTTGAAAATGAATCTTCACATTGAAATAATTAATTTAAGATAAATTATCAAGAAGAAAATTAATGTATGCGGGGATTCAGACCTAGGGTAAGTGAAATTCTCTAAATTACCATTTATTAAGGAAAATATTAATGTTATTCCCCTCTATTCCATTTTGAGGCATACATATAGCCACCATATACATGTTATATCATTAATTTCATCATCATCATGATATTTAATGTATTTAAATGTTATCTTTCATGGGGAATATGCTTCAAATGACTCCAATTTGTTTGGAACTCTTTTATTGAAATATTGATTTTTAGAAGATTAAAAGATTTATTGTCTAAATTACTCTCTTCCATGACCATATTGTAAAAAATAATTATGAGTGTATTTCTGTGGAAATAAAATGTTAATAAATAATTTTTTTATATAATGAATTTATTTCAGGTATTTCTAAATAAATATTTTTACATGTTTTATATGGAATATTTTGATAAAAAAGAAAAATATAATGTCATATTTTAATGTGTACAGTGAAAATAAATTTTCCGTCAAAAATAAAATATAATTTATTTCTATATTTAATTTCATTAATTCATGATTTATTCAAATAATAAAATTGAAATCATCATTTTGGGTATTTTGGTATTGAAAATGGGATTTCAAAAGAAATGGTATTTTGTTATCTAAAAGTTTTTATACCCCAATTTTGTATAGTTTATGAATTTTATTATGATGAAAAGAAAATAATATAATATTTTATTTAGGATATGGTACGTGGGGTTAATAAGATATATGGGTGAGCTTGATAAAACAAATATGATGGGTTGAACACTATTATAGCTCCTGGGTGACCCCAATATAACATATAATAACATATGATCCCCATTATAGGTCATAAATAATTGGTCATCTCAATATATATTATATTAAGGGTGATTTCCAAAACAAAACTCTAATATATTTGGTGATGATTATGACCATTTGAATCTTTTATTAGAAATCATCAATATAGTAATTACAATTGAAAGGGTTTTGAAATGGTTTTTTTCTAATAGATGATATATGTTTCAAATATATATTATTTTCATTCTATGGGTTATAAATATGTTCTTTCAGAATTTTTTTTTCTATCATGTGGAAGTTATTAATTTTTTATTATCAAATAACATTGATGTCAAATATAAATATTGTATGGGTTTTTTTAATGTTTTTCACTATACTAGATGATTAATTATTATTATTTTCCATACTGAGGTTATTGTCCTCATCTATCATTCAAAAGTGTTTTTAGTGGTTTTAAGGCTAGGTAATAACATTTAATAATTATTGTTGAATGTTAGGAGTATTGTTTCTGAAAATAAAACATTCCTTATTTTAAATGTTTTATATAATAGGATAAATTGATACTAATCAGAAATGTCCACTTTATAATATATGTTAATGTTATGTTGGAGTTATGAGATAACTAAAAGAGTAGTGATACTAAAAGATAATTAAGACTGTTAGAATGTGAATTCTAGGTTGAATTCATAGGAATATTTAATGTTTAAAGCTGATTCATTATCATTTTTAATAGAGAATGATTTATTAAACTTTTGAGGTAATTAAAATTTAAGTATAATTCCTTTGAATTATTTTAAATTATGATTATGTTTTAATTATATATATATTTATGACTAGAATGTTTCTTAGTCTAAAAAATATTAGTGAAAATTCGTTTCCCACAAATGAATCAAGGAATAAATAGTGGGAAAGAATTATGTGGAAATTATTCATCTAGATTAACATCATGAGATAGTTAGAATTTGAAATTTATTATTTTTTCGTAATGTATTAGTTGTAAAGAAATATAAATGGTTTTGGTATCTATGTTATGGAGAATAATAATCTTTTATAGATGTTATTTTAAATATTTATTCATATAATGAGTCAATGTCCCCCATTATTTAGTGGATCATCATAACCCATTGTTTCCGAAGGGTGGATTAATTATCTGGAAAATATATTTGATGTCTTGGGATATTTTCAACATCAAAATGTAATCCATTAAATTTAAAATCATGAAGGTTATGCTGGTGGTAAATGGTATTTATTTAAAAATACATGAGGTAATGATGATTTTTATTCAGTGGAATAAGAAAAAATTTAGCCACCTT
This sequence comes from Viscum album, assembly GCA_963277665.1. Taxonomy (NCBI): domain Eukaryota; kingdom Viridiplantae; phylum Streptophyta; class Magnoliopsida; order Santalales; family Viscaceae; genus Viscum; species Viscum album. The sequence goes on along the minus strand of OY728141.1, from coordinate 469,144,046 downwards.
TTCATTAAAAAATACTACACTATTTTTGTTCTGTTTAGGATAGAAAAACTATATTGGAATTGAAACCAGATTATGAATATTAATTGGAAACATATCAATAAAACATTAAAACATTGGCAATGTATTTAGAAGATTTAAAAAAATTATATTAATAAAATTAATTGGTTTTACTCTAGATTTTAAATATGTTTACAAATAGAATATGCTGATTGAGAATTTAAATTTTCTTTATAATATTTTTTTATTAAAAAATGAATGTTGATACTGTTTTTTTCGACAGTTATGTTCCTCATGGTCACAAAAGTATGAAGCAGTCATGTTTATAATGATCCAATATATTCATACATATATATTACATCTTATTAGATGAATATTTATTATTATTTAAAAACAAATGCCAGAGGATCAAAAAGGAAGAGTTATATTAGAAACATGGAAACATAAATAGATATCTTATAATATATTTACATCATCCCCCAATTATGTCATCATAAATAGAACCCTTTTTACATATCATAATAAATCATATTTGTTATATCATGCGGATGGGATAATTTAGAAAATGGTGATCTCAAATTCTCAGTAAGGATGTATAAGGGAGATATAAATGATTATGAAATAATAAAACAAGAATAAAGGAATAATAACCTGAACATAGCATTGTGAAATTATACCCTTTATATAAAAATTCATAATCCTTATTCATGGAATATACCATGACAATTCCCAAGAGATAAATCATAATAAAACATAGGCTATATGAAAAAAACGTTTACATAAGACATAGAATTATGGAATATAAATTAGCATATAAAATAATTTCCATACTAGTCATGGATTTTTTCCTATACTATATATTGGAATCGGTTCACTCCCCAAGTCATCGTAGGAGTAATGGTTTACTCATAAGACGATTATATTAGATAATGTCCCTTATTGAACTTGATTCAATAACCATTCCAATCATGTTTATATCATGAGATAAAATTATTTACCTAATTCATTACAGGAAGATATAGGTCAAAAACCTAAAATAATTGATACAATATACATGTGTTCCATTATATCATTAAATCAATCATCATATTAGAACCTAAGAAATGAAATTCGTTTAAAAAAACATTTCTTCAAAGCATAACCCATGGAAATGAAACAGGTTTCAATGACATAATTCTATCATTAAATTAAACCAACTAGTGAAAAAGAAATGATGAAATCCTTGGATTAAATCTCTAGTTTATTATAAGAAACATCAAACAATGCTTTCATAGATGGAAATTTTATTTGTAAGATCAGTAGAAATATTTCATGAGAAAAATATCCTTTCAATTTTGAAATTACTTTTTTAAAAGCCGCACACTTATAATAGAAAAACTTCCCATTTAATAAAACATAGAAAATTGTTAAATGAATCGCAATGTTACAAGGGCCTAATTATAGAGGGATAGAACTCCCATTCAATATACGTTAGAAAAACATTCCTTATATATTTTTTTTAAAAAATCACAGTGAACCGCATTTAGAAAATGAAAAAAAAAATATTTATTTCAAAACATTTTTAAAAAAAATTTAACATGAATGAAAATTATTTAAAATAATATTAAGTGAAATGGAAAATTAATTTTCATTTTTTTGTAAAACATGTAAATTAGGGATAAATATTCCACAAAATATATGTGAACAAAAAAATACATGAATAATGATGAGATTGTAAAATAAACCATTTCTTTATATATTTCCTTTTCATGTTTATACAATAATATCTTGTCTAATTAATATGGATTTATTATACATTTATTACATAAAAAATATTTTAATCATACCATTTATGGTGTAATTATAAAATATAATCACTTTTTTATTAATAGTTTTTTTTAATTTCTATTCTGGGTGATTACTACATTGTTTTCTAATCATGTTTTTGGTTGGAAGTGCCAATACATATATATTGATTAGGGCCCCATAATATAAATATTAATAATAATGGTATATATATGATATATATTCAATATATGCATATTTATATTCATTTTTATATAGTATAGATAGAAAAATTAATACAAAAAAATGATGTTAGTAGGTCGTACAAATACTTGAACATTATTTCCATTTTTAATCTGATGGAATTAATTAATGATAAGTAATAAACTACCTTTAATGAATAATTATTTTGTCATATATATCATAAATATTCATAAAAGTCATCATTATTGATATCAATATGATATTTAAATAAAAAACTAATCACATCCAAACAAGGACTTCCACGAATCCTCCACAAGGACTTCCACAAATCATCTCTTGGTCCCCGTCCTATATTCCTATGGAGAAGTATCTGGGGTGCCTGCAGTCTTCTGGGAAAAGGGTTGGGCTAGGGGATTGGGAATGGTTCAACAGTTAACATCTGGACCGATCCCTGGCTGATCGACAAGGAAGGTGTGCAGGAATCGTCCCCTGCTCGACCAAGCTTTGAAGATGCCACTATCAGATGCCTTTTTGATGATCAGGGGCTTGGGAGGTGCATGGAAAGGATACACACATGGTTTAATGAAAGAGATAAGAAAATTATCCTAAGTATCCTCTATGTCCCAGACGTCGGCCCAGACCATCTCTTTTGGATCCACGAGCACTCTAAAGCCTATATGGGGAAATATGGTTACCGGCTCGCTATTGGCACTTAGAATGATGAGATGGGAGGGGGGCCCTGGAAATCACTTTGGAAACTCAATGTCCCCCCAAAAATACTACACCTTTGGTGGCAGGTGTGCAAGGGTACCCACCCTACCATGAGCCTTCTAGCCTTCCGACATATTTCCAGTTATAGGTTTTCCCCTTCTACCCGAATGTCCCAGAATATATCTTTCACGCTATCATCCAATGTACGAGGTCAAATGAGATCTGTAACAAATAGAGCTATTCTACAGATTCCTCACTGATCATGGGCTCTGACCTACCCTTTCTCCTGATGAGATGATGCTCCTCCTTCTCATCGGCTGAAGTGGGATCTATTTGCATCATGGCCTGGATGATTTGGGTCAACCGCAATGATGCTGTTTTCAACCATATTCACAAACCTCCCGAATTCTAGATTTAATGGGCCTCTTCCTGGTTTGAGGGCTGGTAGCACCACAATGGATAACACATTTCCTTTGTAACCCCCTCTTTTTCTTCCCTTTGGAGCCCACCCCCAGAAGGAATTTTCAAGATTAATGTGGATGCGGCTCTCCCCAGGGATGGTCATGTTGCCCTTGGCCTCCTGTCTCGGAACCATATTGGTCTAATCATTACATCCAAACACGATTCACTTCACGTTTTTTGGGAACTGATGGTTGCCGAGGCTGCCGCCATCCTCGCCAGAATGATGCTCGCTATTGACTGTGAATGAGAAAAATCATCATCGAGTCAGACTGCCTCACCATTATCAATGCCATCAACCTCAACGACGGCATACTTCAGTCCTTTGGGTCCATAATCAGGAAAATCCTCTCCATCCTTCGCACTTATTTTTATTCTGTACCTTCTCCTTTACCAAAATGGAAGGAAACAAGGCTTCCCATCAACATGCGGTGTCTGGCCCCTTTGATGTCAACTAGCTCTGGATGGACCATTTTCCTACATGGCTTCGAGTATGTACATCTGCTGATTTCCATCATTAATGAATCTGTCTTTTATAAAAAAAAGTGGCTACATATTCTTTAAAATGACTCCTTTAGATCTCAGTTGAATACATCTAGATGTTTTGACTTTTGAGAGGAAGATAACCTATATAATGTTTCTTGAAAAGTGAATAAAAGAACATGGAATAGTAAGGTAGATACTGAAGGCTCAAAATGGCATAATTTAGTGATGGAGGATGTTCTATTTTTTAAATTAGGTTGCGGCACTTTTTTAATTTATTATAATACTAAAATTTAGTAAGATTATTCAAGAAAAAAATGATTCCAAAAGGCCTATAAATGTACATAAAATGACATTTCATACCGTATATCATCCTTTTTTTCTTCCTTGCAATTTTCATTATTCTAAAATAATTTATTATTGTTTAAATCACATTAAATATTTTTATTGTCAATTTTGATTCTATTCATTACATTTAATTTTAAAAAATTATAAAAATAATTAAAATGTGAACAAAATATTTAATTATATCATGAAACATTTATTGTTATTTAATTAATTATTGTATAAAATAAAAAATTCAAAATTATGTTACTTTTATTATTTTTAATTTCATATATTTTTTATATTAATAGAATAATTACTACAAGAGTGTTCTGTATGTATTTAAGAAACTACTTAATTACAAAAAATTATCAAAAAATTGGCATATTAAAAATAATTTAATTAATGAAAATATTATTATTAATATTATATCATAACTAAATGGTTTCCCAATATGAAAAAATAAATTATATTAAAAACTAAGTGACTGTAATTTTTTAACTTCCTTTGGATCGAATAATATATAATTCACTGTCATGGAAAAGTATCCATTAATTAAAAAAATTACAAAAACTAGGTTTTATGGTTATAATATAATTCATCAAATAAAATTTAGGAATAATAATTATTCCCATATCACTTATTTTTAACCTAGAATAAGGCGATTTACCCATTAACTAGGTGATAATAATTACCATGGTAACTGTTGATATTGAAAAATATTAAAAGTTTCCTCACTACCAATTATAAATATTCTGGTTCTAAATATGTTATAAATTTCATCTAATTCACTACCAATATATGGAAGAAATAAATTTTAATGTGATGGTGAAAAATGTGAAAAAATAAATTTCAGGGAAAAACATACATTTTAATGCATAAAAAGGAGTTATTATTATCTGTTTATTATAAATATATTTATTAAATTTCAAAGACATTTTCTAAATAAATAGAAAATAAATTTCATTAAAATAATTCACGAATAGTTATTAATTTAAAATATTTATAGAAAACTCATTTTATTTTTAAAATCATTATCATTCCAGAAAAACATTATATATATTTTAAAATAAATTTTATTATTAATTAGAATAAGCTGTTTAATTTATAAATGTATAGAACAGATATTTTTTAAAATTTACTTATTTGTATTTATACTTAAGAATATAATGACTAGGAGATGATGGATGCATAATATTTAAATAATATTATGTTGTTCTTTTAATATCAGTGTTTCCTAAAACAAAAGTTAATGTTAAAATAAAATTAATTGAATAAAAATATGCCATAAATGTAACCGTTTGTTACATTTTAAAACCATAAAAATTATTCTGAAACTAAAAATTTTGAACTCAGATAAAAAACCTGTACAATACCACTTCCTCGTACCATCATGAGGTTCCTATGTAGGTTCCTCAAATTGGACTATTAACAAAAAAACTATTAGGGCAGTTTTCATGGGGAGTAGAACATTATATCTACGATCCAGATTATTTAACTATTTTTATTCACTAAAATGATATATCTCCAGTGGTATAACATGTGAGTTTAGTACATGTTAATTATCAGGTATGTACTACCTCAATATTGATACATGGAGAAAATCATGAATTTAAGAGATATTTGGTTGATGTTCCAATCAAGAGGTCATTGTTCCAAAGAAAATAAAATTTTCAAATGGAATGGTATTCATAGGGCTTACCTTTCTCGTATTTCAAAATATCATCACCCTTCTATATATATATTCATATAAATACATTTTCACACAATTCAGCTCCACATAATTTGGAAAATTTTCACCATAACGGTTTTGTTGACTCTAAGCTGCACTTATGTGATTTTGAATAGTTATAAGCATCTTATCCATACCCTCATCTAAATTTGGTCCCAATTATTATATTTCTATAACATTATCCAATAATTATTGAGTTCTACACTTCTTTAAATAGAGGGATTTTAAGGAATATTTTAATTTTTTTAAAGCTGTTGTGAAAAGAAAATAATTCTAAGGGAAGGTGTTGATACCAAACTCAATTGAAATACATTGAGAATGATCTGAGTATATATTTTATAGTTTTAATAGTTCTATTATTCTAGTCATAATTTTGGGTATGATAAGAAGTGATAAAACATAACTCTGTATATAGAGACTATGGAATACTTCTCCATAGCATAGTGAATAATACTCCGCAATATCTCCCTTAATTCCATCCGAATTGAAATTTTTTTTATTTACCTATAAGTACATTCATTATGAATAGAAAATTATTATCTATGAGACTCATCCAATATATCCTTCTTCAAATCTAGTATTGGTGGTACAAATACACATTTTTGTAGCCTTATATTTCAATTATAATTTTGTATGAACTTAAGAACATTCCTCATCTTCTTTTGGAGGTCCACATCTTTCTTTTGTGCCTCTTTTGTCATCACTTGGGAGGATTATTGAATATTAATTTAATATTTATAAAATTCATCATCTTCCAATAAATATTTCCGTGTCCATTTTTGTAAATACATTAATATTGGATCATTTCTAAGCCTTTTCACATATACTCAATCATGATCCTTTTGGATGAAATAATCTTCCACCTTATTTACATCCCCATGGTTGTAATGTATTGGGATACCATAATAATTTAATCATCTATAATCACCTTATTTGCAAATTTTAATCTATTATTCAGTGAAATTAAACTTTATACATTAGTGATCATTATATTGTCACTCATTTCACTACAGTGACAATACCTGCATTATTTTAATGAAACACATACCATAGGTAACTCCAAATAATATGCTTGATAATATTATCATTGACCATTAACTAGAATGATGTATACAATATCAACAAAATATTTTTCATGATAGCATATCACATCCCTTAAATTGATGCATCAATGTAGATCACAATTCTTTTTCCTCTATAAGGTAGTGTGAGAACATGTGTACTAAACATCCTTCTTTTCAAATCTATGAAATTATAATCACATTCCACTATCCATATTAATAGAACTTATTTCTTTGAAATATTTTTGACTGGATTATACATTCATGTAGAATATATCACAAAATTATGATAATATCTAGCCAACCAATGAAAACTGTGGATTTCATTCATCATGGTTGGTCTTCGACATTTCCAAATAACTTTAATCATTGATGGTTCTACTAATTAACCTTAAATTGAGATTCCATAACCCAAAAAATGAATCTTTATGAAGACAAATATCACACTTGGTAAATTTAACCCAATGATTATACATTATCAGGTTCTTTAACCCATTAGTAATGTGATATTAATGATCATCCTTGTTCTTAAAATATAATGTAATATCATATATAATGTCTAACACAAACTGAAAAATACCCTATCTTAATACTATTTTCATTATTACAAAAAATAGAGATTAAACTATTAAGACCAAAAGGTATCTTTGTAAATTCACAATGATCATACATTGTATGGAATTCAATCATCAATATAACATCCTTCAAGAACTAAAATTGATGATATCATGAATGGATATCAATAATTGAAACATATTGAGGTATGTATATTTGTCTGTTTAAGGAATTAATACGGAGGAGAAAAAACTTCTTCTTGATAGTAATTTTTTAAGATATTGATATTCAATGTAATTATACATTGACACATATTTATTTATAATAAATTAGGACAGGTTCCCCCCCATGTTGATGAAATAAGGATTATAAATCCCTTTTCAATATTATCATGGAGTTTCTCCTTAAAATCTCATAACCCAACAACTTTCATTCTATAAAGAGTCATTAAAGTTGGTATAACACCATGTATGAGTTCTATTCCAAACTAAAAATCATGATTTAATGTAAGGCCTAGAAAATCATTAAGAAAATTTCCAACAAAATCATGTACTAAATTTTTATATTTAATATTGATATTATACCAATTTATATATGATATATAGGGATCATGTGTAAAAATTAAGTCACAAAATATAAAAACCAATTTCCATTGTATGATCATATTCATGCTTATTCTGATAAATTGATATAGGTTCGTTCAGAATATGAATTTTTTGTTCCAATCCTTGAAAATTAAAATAGGTTATATATAGTTGATGAAACTTTATTTTAATAATCACATTGAATATTAATAAAGGTATAATTTAAGGATTTTCATGAAGGGATTTCCCAAAAAAGTCAATTAGTGAAGCACTATAAACTTGAGATGTGACAGCTAATCCATTTAATGTTTTCACAACCTACTCAGAATCTAATTGTTAAAGTGATGAACCAATAAATTTGGTAAATTATTTGGAAATAAATGAGTGGGTGGATATATATTCAGATAAGTCATTATAAATTCTAAGATGGATGATAATTTTTCTTTTCACCACATCATTATTGCTATAAACATAAATATTAGGGATCAAATTCTATTTTTGTTTTTTTCCTTTTGATTAAGATGTTGTTTATGTTGATCATCCAAAACCTTATGGTTCGTTAAATTAAGTAAATTATTCCCCTAATATATGAATTAAAAACATTTTAGAATGAGAGGATAATTGGGTGGGTATTTTTCTCTCTTCAAATCATTATATAACTTCTTCCCATCACATCAGAATTAAATTTCTTAATAATAATCCACTCAAAAACTAGTACATTTAACAATCACATGAAGAAAATTTCCCCCGTGGTTACTTCCACACATTAAAAATAAAGGAATAATTATATACTTTTATCCTTAATTTTTATAATATAATTTTAATTAGATTTTTTTATAATAATAACCGTGAGACTAATGGGTAACACCAATCATCATTTCCACATTACGAGCCAAATGAACAATTTATTTATACATATTGATATCACTTATAGATAATTCCTTTTGGAGACCTGGGTTTAGGAAACCAAGAAATAATAAAATTTACCTTTATTTATTATAATTAAACTAGAGGCATACCTTGTAATCTATTTAAAATGTTCCTCATATGTACTGATGTGTTTTTAGTCCCTTTTTTCAATATAAAAACTTATTCTCTATAAATATACATATAATATAAAGAATTTAATTTCATATGAATTTCCATTTAGAATAATATTATTCCATGGATTCAATTCATTATTTTTTCCTTTTATTTTGGATTTATTTCACCGTTGATTTTTTTCGCATTCAAAATAATAAATACCATAGGAAACATTTCCATTTCCTAAAAATTAAGGAAATAAAATTATTTCCTCAATCGTGTTTATAAATTGAACATCTACTTGAGGATCATATGATCCTCTAAAATATGGTGTGTGTCTCCCCTTGAATAATTAATTTTTCCCCCTTATAGATTATTTTGGAAAGTTGGTGTGATTTATATTTAGATAATGGTTCATGAGAATAAAAATAAGTTTCTATATTCTAACTCCGATAACAATTGGATTCTCATGTGGAAAATAATTTTATTTTCCATCCCATTCAACATTAAAATGATTCTTTCATATTATAAACATTGAGTAAAAAATAATTGTTTGATAGAAAATAATATTATTGGAAAAATGAAATAACAATGAAAAATCGTATATGTGTCTTCTCATTCCCAAAACCTTATTTTATGATACCTTAGTTTTATCATAATTCATTCATAATCATTATGAATTTTTTTGAAAATTATTCTAAATTTAAACTTATCTCTAATTTTTTCACATCTTAGTTTCTAAAGTATCACTAAACCTATACTATTTTACAAACTACAGTGTACCAAAATTTTCAAATTTAGATATTATATTATTTTGAATTAATATTTATTTCCTTACTTAAACAATGAACTACGTATGAAAAAGATATAATAACTTTGAAAACATTGGAAAAACAAAAGTTGAATAAAATTTATAAATGATCCACCACTTACTTCTTCATAACTATCATTATTATTGACTTATCATACATAATACCATTATTTATATCATGGGTAAAAGAGATATAAGAAAAGGGTTATCTATAACACTCAATAAGGGTTAATAATGAACATATTCATGATTTATTTATTATTACATGGGAATAAGGGAATTATAATATGAAAAATTTGGAAATTATACCCTAAATATCCAAAAATCATAATCATTAGTCATAGAATAAATTATGTCTATTTATAAATCATGCATCATATTGTAACCTAACCCAGGAGTGAATAACATTGGTATAAGACATTGACTTTTGGTATACAAATCATCATAAAAAATTATTTACATAATAGTAAAAGGATGTTTTTTCGAACCTCTCATAGTGTAATGTGTTCAATCCCCTAACCCTTATTGAAGTCAAGGTCAACTCACAAGACAATCATGGTAGAAAACGTACCTTATTGATCATGATTCACTCTTCATGCCAGTTATTTTTTTCACATGAAATATCATTATTTACCCCCTGAATTTGAGGGAGATATTTTTACAATATTTCAAAAAATGATAACCACAAATATGGGTTCCCTAAGATAATAAATAATTCAACATATCATAACACATTAAAATTAGTTATTCTCATACAGTTTTCATCATAGCTTAACCCATGATAATGAAGCTGGTTTCATAAATATCATCCCATGATAAACATAAATGAACCGAATATATCATACAGATGGTATCCCTTGATAATATTCCCTATTTATCAAAATATATATAATATAATGATATCTTATATTAAAAATTATAATAAACTATCATTTTAAATAATTATTTAGTAAAAATTCTGTTCAATTTAGAAATCATTTTTTATAAAGATAGGAAATTATAAAAGATTTTTTTATAAAAAAAAAATTTATATATTAAATGTAAAAAAATCAATGAGGAATTATGTTTGAGATAAATACCACTAAAATATTATAAGTTTAAAAAAATTCCATCCATATTTGTTTTAAGAAATTAATAAATAACCTTGTTTATAAAATGAGAAAAAAATAAATTCTTTTTAAACATTATGGTAAAGAGTGATACATGGGTAAAAACAATTTAAATGTTTTTAGAAGAATATAAAAATTATTTTGGAAATTATTTTTACCAAATGGGTACTTTGAAGATAAATATTACCTAATATATACTTAAAAAAACAAAACCAAGAAAATATGACATTGTGTAATGAACCCCTACCTCATGTCTCTGCTTTCCATATTAATGTTTAGGGATCATGTATAATAAATGTATATTTATTATACATATATTACATAACCATATATCTATCATACCACTTATGATTTATTTAGGATATCTTATCCCACTTTTACTTATAATTCATTATCAAAATCACTGTTATGGGTGATAACTGCTTCATTTTCCAAGAATATTTTTATTTAATATTTCCAATCCTTTTACATTGATTATGGTCCCTAATTTTCTATAATATTAAAAATATAATAAATATAATATATATTAATTTTAAAAAAATGTATAACCATTCATAAAATAGAGATATAAAAAAAGAATTAAACCTTCCATTGAGAGGAGAGGTTAGATATATGCATGAATACTGTTTTGATTTTTCATAAGATGAAATGAAACAAAGATATAAATTAATAAAACATTAAAGAATAATTATTTTTGTGATATATCATATATATTCATAACTAAATCCTAATTACCTTCTATGTGATATATAAACAATAAATTAATCACTTTAAATTGTCGAGATAGAATTCCATACATACAAATGAGTGAGGTTGTTTCCCAAAATATTGGATGATAAGATGGTAAACATTATATTATCATTCCAAAATATTGTTATGTAATAAATAGCATATATAAAAGTTGAATCCATCATAATTCCCATATATAAAATATTAATATGAAAATGAAATTTATAAGTATTTAGAGATGATGAGTCATATCCAAACACAGAAGTGATACAGTCACTTAAAAATTGATGGGAATAAGCATATAGTGGTGTTTTTACATCATTATAACATTAAATCATTTTGGGGATAATGAATTTATTAATTTTTGATAAATATAATATCTTGATATTATGTAAATAATAGTAGATAAAAAAGTGATCGGTTAGAGCGATTACCTCTTCTTCGGAACAAATCCATTAGTTATCCACAAAAAGGGCTCAAGGAAAAGTCATAAAGGGAGACCATCACATAAAAAATATATATATTGGAGTGTATAAAAGAATATCATATATTATTATTAATATATAAACATTAATCAAGTTTAACTAATGGATTTAGGAAGTTCCCATTAACAATTGTGATGATGTGAATTTTACAGAATTCTCAAAAGATTAAAATATAATAAGATTATTCTACGAAAAAATGAATATAAATTCCCTAAAAATAAATATGGGAGGACATTTTAGACAATCCATTACACAATTTGTTATTATTATATATTATATGATTGTATGATATTTTAATATACTATTAATCAATGAAATATAATTATTGTCATTATTGGAACTGTTCATTGCATGAAAATAAATAAAATCGAGAAAACTAGTCAAATGTAAAAAATATATTAAATAATATCATAAAAATTTCACGATAATAAAAATAATTTCTATATGACCATAAATATATAAGATTAAGTTATATTTTATATTTTTTAAATCATTTACTTAATATTTTTTTAAACACAATAATTATTACATCAGTGTAGTATAAGTATTTATGTTAATTATATAATTCTTAAAAATATTAAATATATAAAAATCATGAATATAATATATTACTAATAAAAATAATATTTATATGCATTAAAAATTTATTTTTCTATCTATATGTAGATATTATTATTTTTAACTAATAGAGTGACATTTTATTACTTTGGATTAAATAATATATAAGTCACTTTAAAGGAACTATGTCCATGAAATTACTCAATTTTGATCCATACCTTTCAATGGTAGAATTTAATTCATCCAAGAATAATTAGTATGAATAATGATTTTATTATCACATAGTTTAAACCTACAGAAACCTTATTTACCTATTATTGTGGTGATAGAATAATCCGTGGTTACTCTTATTATTGACCAAAAATAAATGGGCCGTATTTATTAAATTTGATTTTCCAGTTTGTAAATATGTAATTAAATTTATATTATTAAACTCCACAAAATGGTATAAATTAATTAAAAATTATGTGTTCAAAATGTAATAAAAAATAGTATAGAATTAATTTTTAGGTATAAATCTAAATTTTTTATTATTCTATACACATAAAAATATTTCTTAAGTGTTTAAAACATTGGATTAAGGGAATAATAAATAAATCTCATCAAAATAATTCACCAAAAAATATTAATTTAAAAAATTGATTTAATATTATTTGAACTCTTAAATTTTTATTGAAAGCATCACATTTATTTTTAGAATTATTATTTTTAAATTTAATAATGGTTTTATAATATAAATTTAACCACCATATTCATTTATTTAATTAATATTAACAATTATTACATGATATTTTGATATGTAGGTGATTATGGACACAAAATAGTTTAAATATGATACATAGTTCCTTTAAATGTGTTGCTGTATATAATATATCGAGGAAATCATATAATTTACTAATAAATATTCATAAAAATTACAAGTTGATAAAAAGGTTTAATACATTAGAGATGAAACCAACTACGAAGTGTGGAGGTAAGCCCCAAAAATGTCTAGATTGTGATAAAAGACATTTATGATATTGTTTTTTCATATCTGGAAAGAGTAACATTTGTGGTAAATTTAGTCAAAGGTCTCATGACTAAAAAGAAAAGGGTTATAAAAAATACATGAATGAGATTATATATATTGAATAAGTGGTGTGATTTTCTAGCAACAAAGATATGGTACATTATTGAAACACGTTTTTAACATTACACAAGATGGAAATCATTATAATCAGGAATAGAAAGGTGAGGGAAAATCATTTTCTATGAGGGAAAATGAACACATGAATATAAGATTGAAAATTTTGTGAAAACATCATGGTCAATCATTAATTCAGCAATGATATATAGGGACTTTCATGTTATTATTACTAGGATGGTCATCCCTAAAAATACAGTTCAAATATCCATAATATATTCAATGTTATTATTAGTATGGATTAGATTTTAGGTTTTCATATTAAAATAGATTGAAAATCCAATAATGTTTTCATCAGTGATTTCATGAATTTGATAACATACCCTAGATATGGATTATTGATTAATAATGGTAGTGAATGTGACAATGACATTTTTTTGAATATAAATAAAATGTATTGATTAGCTATACAGTTGTATTTAATGAATATATATGTGTTTCCCAGAAATATCATCTGGTTTTATTTTTAACCAGGATGTTGAGTTTTTTATTAACTTTATACCTGATCCTATAACAATTTCCAAACCCACATATTGAATGTCTTATGTTTGACTATTTCAATTGAAAAAATAATTTTAGGATATGAAAGAGAAATTATTGATTCATCGATATAATTCACCCTTGAGTTCTCCTATTTTTTTATTAAAAATTAATATAGTTTTATGAATATTTTCATATATTATTGATCCTTTGATAACATCACTATTTTGAGAAATTATTATTTTCCTTATTTCAATGATTTGTTTGATCTTAATCATGGGGACATGTACTTTTCAATGGTATTTATATGGTTTTGTTGCCATTGTCATAAGGTTTATGATGAAATATAAATAATTCATTTTTTAATTGATATGTGAAATCAATTTGGTTTTTATTCCCTTTGGGATTTTTAATTAAATATATCTATTTATGAATCTTATAAATAGTTTTTTTCATGAACACTTAGAAATTTTTATAGTTGTTGTTATTGGTGAAATATTATTATATTCTAAAAGAAATATGTAACAAAAAATACACTTGTGTATTACCCTATTATCTGTAAAATAAATTAATTTGTATTGTTGATTTAGTGACTATGAATTTTGGTTGAAAAAAATTTATTTACATGTAGATATTGTTTCTAAATATGGAATTATAGTTTTACATTCTAAAAATGTTGTTGAATATTGGAAAAGACCTACCAATTTCTTATCGATTCATAGTATTCTAGTTTTATCGTTTGACATTCAACAGTTTTTTGAAAAACATTCTTGGTTATCTATCCCATTGAATAACTAAACTCTAGATGAAGCTAAATTTATATGGGAAAATATATTTAGTGATTTTTTTTGGAAATAAAAAGATGATTGGTGAAGGATTCAATTTCCACCATTACTTTTAGAAATATAAAATTTTTCATCCACAATGATGCTACATTGAAGGGACTTGGTTCTGTCTTGATATAGAATGATTCGGTAATTATTTATGCTTCATGGAAAATGAATCCTCATGAGTAAAATTACCAAAAACCCGATCTAGAAATACATTACATGTATAATTATTTATTAATTCAGATTAATCATCTATATGGACTAATGATTGAAATATATAAAAAACACAATAGTTTTAGGTATATATCAATTTAGAAATAATTGATCATTAGACAGATAGGACTTCTAAAACTAATCAAGATTTCTGATTTCATGATTTATTAAAATTATGGAAAATAAAACAAAGTGAATGATTCATTATTATGGAAAAATGAAACTTCTTTATCCATGAAAAATTTGGAACATGTCCCATCGATAAAATTATTTAATTAATATTTCCCAATAATTGTGGGATGTTGGGATATCCTCTATTTTATTTCATGTTTCTATGAAGTATAATTTATTAGAATATATTAAAGATTAATTTATAAAAGATCAATCATCTTAGGAAAACATATAATCCATTAATAAGTGTAAAGTTTCTAATTTAAATGTTTCTGATGATGGGGTAATCATATTTTGAACAATATTATTAGTGCCTTCTTATTTGAAGTTTAAGGGTGGTTTTTGAGTAAATCATATAATACTATATTTTTTATTCATCCTAGAATTACTATTATGTATAGATACATGTTGGACTATCATTGATTTGATGGAATGAAAATATATATTATTGAAATTACTATGAATTATTTACATTTTTAATTGATTGATGTATAATGATAATTACTAAAGCTAATTGTTCAAAATTTACTAGATCCATAATATAAAGGGGAAAATATATCAATTTATATTATGGTGGAATTTACAATTACATGAGGAGGTAACAATGTGATTTGGTTTACTAATAATTGGTTTTATTACATCTAAATATTTTTACCAATCGAGATACTATTTCATTGTATCATCTTTCTCGAAAACATCTCAAAGATATATTCAGGTTATGTGGAGTTCAATTGTATATTGTATCTGACCGTGATACACAATTTACTTATATTATCAAGAATGGAATTCCTAATTCATTTGGTATTAAAATAAATATCAGTACATCTATTGATCCTCAAACATGTTCTTGGTATGAGAGGATTATTCATGCTATGGATGAAATGATTTATTCTTGGTCAATATATTTCCATAAAATTTGGGATCACGATAATTATTTGGTTGGGTATTCTTATAAAAATAGTTTTCCTTTAATTATACACATGGTTCTATTTGATTCATTATGTGGAAATCATTTTCAGAATCCATCCTTTTATGAAGATGTAGGATAATGGAAGTTTATCAATCAAGTGTTGAAAAAATTAGCTGATAAGGTGCCGATGACTCATCAACATAAGAGGATGACATATATAATAAAGAAAAGTCAAGCAGATAACTAAAGGAATGTTCATTATTTTGGGGTTGGAGATCGTATTTCTAATATAGAATATTTATAGAATAATTTTATCTACTCAGATAAAAAGTGGAAAATATATACACAATTCATTTGACTATATGAAATATTAATAAATTCGGACCGGTTTCTTATTTAATGTATTCTCATTGGATTTTACACTAGGAAAAAAATCTATTTCTGGCTTTAATGATGAAGAATAATGTTCCAAATTCATATAATATTTAGATCCCTAATATAGTTTAGTTGTAAGGTGAAATTTAATATAAGGAACAAAATTTTCAAATTCTTTTCAATGGTGAGAATGTATGGAAGAATAATTTAATTTATTAGGTCAAGGATTATTTGGAAAATAATCTCGCAAAAATGGAAATATGGGAATCATAAAATGCTTTAAGGGATAGAGAAATACACTTGTTTAACAGGTGAATAAAATTGTGATGAAATAATTTAAAATAGGGGAAATTTTTAAGAAAACCAATAAATGATAGAAGAAAACATTTTCATATTTATCAGTATGAATTAATCATTTGTATTAATTATAAAAATATTAGGTAATTTTTCAATCAATAAATAAATAGTTTTAAATAAACACTTTTCTATAAAGTTTTTATTATATGTCCAATTTTTATATTTTAAAAGTGGATTTTATAAAATTAACTTTATTTTATAAATCATAATATAATAATCCACTTATAGTAAAATTTTGGTATTTTGAAGAAAATATTAAATTTTTCTGAACAGTGAAAATAAATATTTTTGTAAAAATGGTATATATATTCAACATATTTATTAATTAAAAATACATAGTATGTTTTGTATATGAATTAAAGTATCATTATTAATATTTTGTAATATTTAATTTATTTTATTAATTTTTAATAAAAATTTTCTTTTCTTTTCATATATGATTATTATTTGGGATGAAATAGGGGGTTTTCTGAAAACTCTTTTGAAGTGTATGTTGTTTCTCTATTTTAGTTAATTAATAAAACATCTAATGATGATTTATTTAAATCAAATATATACATTATTTTTCATTAAATATTAAATTATATTTATAAAATGATTATTACTAGTCAATGAGATAATAAACAAGAACCTTTATCGTGAAAAATCATTTCATGAAAAAACACTTTTTTGTTACATTATTAGGTGATATTTTAAATGAAATTCAGATACATCCATGAATTTAAATTTATAAAATTGACAAAAAAATATATTATATATAAATTTTAATTTATAATATGTTATATATAATTTTAGGGCATGATGACATGTCAAAAAAGTAAAAATATTTTAATGAGGTTAAGGTAAAAATAGAATTTAATTTTGGTTAAAATAATGTGATAATTGTTAAAACGACAACATTGATCATGGGTATAGAAGATTACTACCTTACGAAGGGTTGTGATTCTTTTTTCATTAATTCATTACATGGAATGAAATGATTAAAATATTAATGAATATATGAGATACATATGAACTATTAATGATATTACTCGTTTATTTATAAATCTAAAAATATAACATATCATTTTCCTTCATACATTTCTACTCCCCAAAATATGATAATGTTGTTTGTGCATACATTTGGACAACCGCCTCTATAATGAGTTGTGATTATTTTTTCATCAACGGATAAAATTGATGACATATAAAACTATATTTATAAAAAAATATTTTATTTTTTAAATTATTATAAAACTAAAATGATAAAATAATACATATAACATTTCCATAATTATAATTGACAAATGGATACATGTTTCTTTAATATGAACCGCCGACCATCTCCGAGATCATAATTTAGTACATTTTTTGTAACTATTATTCATGATTTGTTTCAAATGTATTATATTTTTAAAAAAATTATAATTTTTTCTACATTATTATTCATGATTTGTTTCTATAATAAAAACATTGAACATAGTCGACCTAAATAAGACAATTTTGACACATGGGATAAAAGACAGAAAAACATGTAACATAAATGTACATGATTATTAAATTATAAATTACATGGAAAAATTAAAAATAATATAAAAAAATAAAATTGGAAAATTTTCTTCATCATGTAATTAATTATTACATGATTATTATTTTTATAATAAAAAAATATCTAGTAAATCGGACCCTAGGTAAGGGACATCATCTTAATTTCCTTTCATTGAGGGATATTTTGATATTGTGCGCCTATATTAATTATTGAGTTTTATATATATCACCGATTGAAATTTTATATCATGGATTTATCTATTATCATGTAATTTATTATTTTTTAATTATATTCTTTAATAGTGATTATGTTTGAAATGTATTCAATGTGATAACAGATTCTTTGTTAAAAAAATTACTTGTTTTTATTATTTATTTTCTAAATATTTTTTTATCAGGTCAAATTTCTTAAAATTATTTAATGTATGATTATATGTGGATAAAAAATCATAAATACCGTTATATAAATCTTTTAACAGTATTTTTTCATGAGAAATCTTTTGAAATGTTATATATAGTTTTTTTGGAAAAATGGAAAAGAGAATGTTCTATTTTAACATATAAAGACACGATGAACTTTCTCGCCACTATAATCAATATTTAATTCTGATATTCTAGTAAAATATTTCCTAATTTTTTTAAATAAAAACAATCGATAATTTTTTATGGTATTTTAGTATATAAAATTGTTTTATAAAAAATGTTTCATTGATATATAAATGTTTATTTAATATAAGATTAAAAGATATTTTCATTGGTTTTATGGTGAAAAGTGAAACGTTAATGTTTTTTATTTATAATATGAAACATGAGAAATATATTAATAACTGGTGAGCCTAATATTATTATATGATGGTTTATTCCCCTTGAAAGCTCACTAGTGAGAGTAGTATAACATATACTAAATGTTTATCCCCATTACATCTCATAAAAAATTGGGTGATCACTATATAGATTATATAAAGGGTGATCCCCATTATAGATTTCTAATGAATTGGGTAAGGATTATGTTTTTCATAGAATTATATTTATTATCCACTATATAAATATTCCAATTTAAATTTTATAGAAACAGTTCTATTAATACAATCCCCTCTATTTCAAAAATGGGTTTTTAGTTGATTGTTATGGGTTTTAATTATTTCTTTCAGAAAATAATTTTTTTTCTGAGAATGTATTTTATTTCATACACTCTGAAAAAAATGATGATAAATGGACATTATACATGGTTTATCATATTCTTTAGTAGAATCAATTTTTTCCCCTTTATGTCCCTTACTATTATTTTTTTGACCATCCCTTACTTTAAAATGTATTCATGGGGTATACGAATAGTTAAGTATAATGAATAAGGCAAGTTGAATGTCATTAATATTTTAATGAATTTTTTTTAGTTAAATTTCTTATATTATTAGATGAATTCAAAATAATATAACGTTTCCATGTTGTTATATATTTTAAATTTTTGAATTAGTGGTGACCTAACTCACGAAAAATATAAAACTAAAATATAATTGGGGATGTAGGAAAGTGAATTATAGTGTAAATTCACTAAAATATTTATTATTAAGTGTAACATCCCAGGTAAAAAAAGAATATGAAAATTTAATATTTATTAATATTTTTATATTAATTATTACTTTTACTTTAAAGGGTATTCTATATTTGATGGCATACCTGACACACAATAACATGTTTCTTTGAAATCTTATGTTGCACACAATGCTGAGTCATACTGAAAATCAATAATATAATATTATTTTAAATGGTAGTTAATTCCTAGACATTTTATTAGTTGGAATGGACCGAACATACTGAAATATGAATATACATGTTAGTTAAATGTTTTTAAATTTATCTAAAAAAATTTAGAGGCTTAAAATAAGAAAGAATTTAATTTTGGGCATAAATATTCTAATATTCTTTAAAAGGATGATTTACTGCCTTTTGATAGAGAAACCTCTTTGAATATAGTTTCAGTCACTTTTATATGTTTTATTTGAAAAAATTAAATTATTCTTTAGAATCTGGCTATCAAAATTTACATTGGGATTTTTTTTTTGTATTTTTCTGATAAAATTCATTTTTTATGAATAGTTTAAAATACTGTATTTTAATTCAAAACTAACTTTTAATATTACTTATTTATATGGCTAGATTATCTTTTTTAAATGGTTTTAAAGTGTAATTAGATTATATTTTTATCATTTAATCCAATTTTGGTCATTGGAATTAATTTCACTTTCAAATTAGACATAAAAAAGTATCAATCCTTTGATAGTTATTGTTTCTAAAAAACACACTACTTGTTTTGACAATGAGAATTAATTTTAAATTAATTAATGAAACATCTATATTTTGAATTTGGTAAAATATACATCATTTTTGAATTTGGAATATCAAATATATCTTAGGCTGAATATTTTGTATTTTTCTGAAAAAATTAAATTTTTGATGAATGGTGAAACCACTAAGTAGTAGTTAAAAAATGTAATTTTTCATTTAAATGAAATTTTACAACTTCATGAATTAGATTTCGAAAAAACAACATACATGGTTTTTATTAGTATGTAAAATGTGGTTCAATAAGATGAAATTAATTTTCAGTGAATAGTAACATTTGTCTTTTATAAACCACAGTTAAAGGTAAATAGGGTAATTCAAGGTAAAAATAATATTATAATAATACAAAATTACCTTAACACTTATACTAACACTATTGGATGAGTCATGTCTTACCATGGGCATCTTTGGGTCGAATTTGGGACCTAATGGAGCCACTTGGAGTGATAATGAAACTTTAGATTAATTAATTTAAAGTAAATACAAAAATGACACAAATAAATATCTTGTAGTAAATTAATTTTTACTTTGGGTTATATAAGTTATTATTTAGAGTATAAATATTAATTTTAAATCTGAAAAGATTTCTTACATCATGTTATTTTTTTATAATTTTTAGACGTCATATAAATAAAATTATTTATGATACAAAAACGATGCAGTATTTACCATTTTAATAAATGATTTAAATAAATAAGATTATAGATATTAAAATAACATCCAAAACCTATCAAATTCATATTGGATTAATTTATTTCGACCATGGGTCATCTTATCTTAGACCTTATTGAGTTTTGGACTTTTAGAAACCGAAAATAATTATATAATAAAATAATATTCTCACACATTCCTAAAGAACCCCTCCTCCCCCTTATAAAAATACCTCACTTACTACCCATTATTCACACCTCTAAATCCCCTTGGCTCATCCAACCCCTACCCAAATAATCTTTCATTATCCCCCTCTTCCTCTTATAAGACTTACCTTAGGTATAAGGCACTTCAAGAGGTCCTTTTGGTTCAACACAAAGGGAGTTACCTGAATTAATGCTAACTGTTTCTTTTAAATTAATTTCTTTTATTTTACTTATCCAACCCCTAAACACTTTTCATTCCATTCATTTCTAAAAAAACCAATATCCTAAACATACTAAAGATTATTTTATGAGAATTATGTGAACTAAACTTCCACACACCTCTATATAATGGGTAAAGAACATATTGTTTCTGTGGATGGAAAACTAACGCCTCACGAAATGATGATTGTTCAATTATCTACTACCGCTTATCATGGTGGCCATTAATATGGAACTATATTTATAGATGATATAAATTTGTTTATTTTTTCTTTATGCTTCGGTATTTTTCTTTTATAGCATTCCTTTCAGGTTTCCATTATGCGTAAACGCGATAATTTCACTTGATAAAGTGCGGACTACCGCCCCTCAAAGTGATATGACTCATTTATACCATATGTGGGCTGTATAAATGATGGATTTATTGAAATTTTATATTAAATTATACTATAATTATAATATACCTATTTATAATCATGTTTTAATTCCATTAAATATGAAATAGAAATGAAAGTAGCGTTCATGCGTACGTACGACTTACCATATCCATGAATAGTGCATTTAATTTCTTATCTCCAAATGATATGTACTGTTATAAATACATATATTTACTGGATATATATGATATCTAAATCACGAATATAATTCTGGTGATAATTTACTCTTTACCAAATGGAGAACTTGTAATTATAAGGTGTTCATTTTTAATCATGTACCAAATATCGAAAAAATGACCATTATTAACTTAAATGATTACATAATGTTTATAAAATGGAAATAAATGATATAAAAGGAATAATAAACATGAAAAAGTTTTCTTAATCTAGTATAAACTAACATAAGTTTATTATTCAGGTAGAACAAGGAACAAACAAGTCAAGTCGGACACGAGGTAAGGGATTTCTTATATCACTTTTAATTCTGTGAGATTTCTGTTGTTCACCACAAATTTATTAAAGTGGTGTATTCTGTAATTACATTTGATATATATTGTTATGATCCTTATTATATTCATTTTATTCTATGAATGATTTTGTGGTTATTAACATTTGGTCAAACAACTCGATTGCTTACAACACGGTAAGGGATTTTCATCTCACTTTTTATTCCTATGAAATTCCTTCTATATTTTCCACTATTTTCATTTGTGTGGTGTATTTACTACCCAATATTTTTTTAATTGTGTAATATAAAACAATTTATTTGTATTTAAATCTTCATTTTCTGATCCTTATTTCATAGGATGTATGTTTCGTAAGTCACTAAATCGGTAAATGATCCTTTTAACCCAATTTCTATTCCTTGGGATTATTTTCTAATTCTTAATCATGTCATTCTATGACTATGTGTGGAATAACTATTTATTTATTTATGTTGTAATTTCTGCTCACCTTTTTTGGGATATAATTTTGATACACATAATCACTCAATTGATAAATTCATAATTCATTGATATAAACTTGATAAGATTAATTTTAACTCAATTTCCATTCATTGAGTTAAACAACCATGTCATTGGTTTTGTCTTAAAAATAAAATGTATAAATTTCATATTATTGATTTACACTGAATATACAATCATATTGAGTGTATTTATATTTTTTACACATTATTATGTAATTGATTTACCCTTAATCTAAGGATACAATTTTTATAAGGGATTTCGTCTCAATTTACATTCCATTGAGACTTCATAGACATTATGCACCAATTCACTTTTATATGGTGTATATACTATCCTTTGGAAGATTATATCATGAATCAATTTATTCTCATGATATTATAAAGTTTTGATTTAATTTTATTCCTCAATTATTTGTATTCAAGCATATCTCATATGGTTAAAAACTCTTTAACTAAAATATTGTTTAAAATATTAATTCTTCTAAATCATTCTCTTTAATGACCATGTTTTTCAAATGGTTTTTAGTATTTATTTATATGGAAATTAATGTTTTAAAATTATAATTTCTTTAAAAGATTCAAATTTTTATGGGACACTTTGATTCAAAAAAACTCTTTATTAAATATTTTAAATGGTTTTTAAAATTATTTGATAATGCATTTTTTATTTCAATATCCTGATTTGGTATATTGTGATTGGAATGTGGAAATGTTATCTTTCCATTATGCTTGTGTTATGTGTTATGACTATGTTATGGTTATTGGGAATAATTTACATATATGGGTGGTTTTCGTGATAAACCTAGGCCTGGTGGTCCCGAGATTGCTCTCTAATGCATTGGGTTACGTGACAGAGGTAAACATTAATGTTTCTCCTAAGAGATTTAGGGAATATACTGTGATGGGTATTCCAAATGTGACTCCCTATGTAGCTGTGATAGATACAATGTATGTATTTTATTAATGCTATAATTTACCTTTATGATTTATTATTTCTATATGTTAGTCATAAATATTATGATTTCATGAGGTATGTTATGATTGAAAAGTATGGTTTCATTTATTTTTATTTATTGATGGGTTAATGTTTCTATTCATTATTTTATAACCCTTACATATATTTTTATTCCCATCCCTTTTTTGAAATGTTTTTTTCACAGGACATAAAGATGAATAGGGTCAAGGATGTGATCAAGGAAAATTCATGGTATCTAAAACATGGAACTAGAAAAGTCTTTTTTTAAGAGTTTTTATTTTATGAAAAATGGATACTGGGTAGTAGTGTCTACATATAATATTCATGTTGTTATGTAATAGTTATGGCCTAATTCTCTAAAACTCTAAACCAGAAAAGATCCTCAGTGGGAAATCATGACATAATTCAAGATTATGTAATGTTTAAGGCCGGGTCCAATTAGTTGATATCAGAGGTCGGTTTAGATAACTTTAGAGGTTAGGGTGTTCTTTAAGCATAAGTTACATTACCACAATGGTTAGGATTTTAAAAAGTGTCAGAGTTATTTTAGATAAAGTGAATGAGTTTAAGATAGCATAAATAATTATATCTTAATATTTACCCTCCTAATAAGATATTATATGATTATTTTACTGATATACCCCCACATATATTTTTAGTTTTCGTAACTGGATGGATCTAGTAGGCACCAAAGTAAACGTGGATGTGAAGAAAAATGTGATGATTTTCTGAATGAGAAGCTGAATTAAATGGGTGATGCAATGAGAACTCATTTGGTTATTCCAAACCAACTATCTGGAGTCATTATTGACCACCTAAACCTTGGATATTCTTATAAGGAATCGTATATGAGAGAAACAGACCCCAATGGATGTACAAGTACTAATCCTAAAGGTAAGTATATTCAAAAACCTATGTGTCAAGGATGTGGAAAGAAACACATAGGAAAATGTTTCAAAGGGACATGAAGATGCTATTGATGTGGAAGTGAAGGTCATAAATCAAGAACCTTCTATAGAAAAAGGAAGCATCTAGTTGACTCTAATAAAGAGAATGAAGTTATTTCTGAGGGATCAATTGAAAGTTTTAAATTTGGTGTGCATGGTCATTATACAAATAGATGTCCTACGAAGAATTTTTGGGAATGGGATCACCGGGATCGTACAAGTTTTTGTTTATCAATACCTAATTCCATTTCAATGGAGGATGAAGAAACTGATATTGACCAATGAAAGGTATGGATTATTTCTTAACATATGTTTTGATATTATTAAGTCTTAGGATATGATTCATGAGTTTGTTTGTAGGAAAGAAGTATTTTAGAATAAGTTGGTAAAGAACTATTAATGGATCATGCAGAACGTTGAAAGAGTAAGAATTAAAAATGTAAGTGATTCAAGAGTTATGGTAGATTTTATAATGATGAAATGCTTAAATTTATTAAGGCTCTTTTGATGATGGGATTACATTGGAAGACTCTTTATTGTATGTGTAACCTGGACGTTTGATATATGAAAAATGTTATTCAAGGAATAATTATATTTTCTTATGATGAGTAATGGTGAAATTTTATTTTGTAAGAATCCCTATTTTTATAATTCACATATGGTGATTTGGTTTATTTATGGAAATGTTTAACCTATCATAGAGAATATGTGATTAGATTAATTACACTTCCGAATGAGACTTTAAGAGTAGTCGATGTTTTTGGAGATAAATGTTAAGATTTACTATGGAAGACTATGTGATAAAATACTTATGTGTTTTGGGTTTCAATCTTGTTTTGTATTTTTTAGATTAATTTTAAGAACAATTGTATATTGAATGGTCTTTCATAAACTTTGGGTACTTTTGTTTGAATTTTGGAGATTTAGTGTCGTACTTCTTTTTATAAAGGATTATCCTTTTTTGGGATTATTTGATCATGCAGTAACAAATTTTGGTTTTGGTTGTTGTATAATGATTAGGGAAATATATGGGTCATATTTTTTGAATCATGTTATTCTATAGAAGTTGACTGTAGTGCTTTAAATGCAAACAAGTCATCTTGAATACTTACCGTTTGGAGAAAATATGAGTTTGTGGTAGAATTTTATTAAATGATGACACTCTACCTAACAAGTAAGTATATTTCCTTATGATATTATTCGAGTTATTAATAAAATTCTTCACCTCTATGAAAATGATCTGGAAGAAAAAATGTTATAAGCTCTCTTTTATCCTCAGTCTTTTACCCGACCACAAATTTATGGTATTGTGGTGGTTAAAATTAACTAATCATGTTCTCTATCACTCTCTATTAATCTATGAGAGTTAGTTTCTCTTCCATATTTATCTTTACATGGAATCCTTTCATGTATTCCCTTGGGTAACCTTCGTAATTCTCTTCCATTATTTTAAACTGGTAATTTTATTGACTCTTTTTTCTATGTGGGACATTAAATGATGTTTTCGATCCCATTTTTAGAATTGCGAGGATGCAATTCCCAAAAGGGGGGAAGGATGTAACATCATAGGTAAATAAAGAATATGGAATTTTCAAATTTAATAATATTTTTAAATTAATTAATTATTTTACTTTGAAGGGGATTCTAAGTTTATGACATACTCGATACACATCAACGTGTTTCTTTGAAATCTTATGTTTCACACAACGTTGAGTCATACAGAAAAATAATAATATAATATAATATTAAATGGTTTTTAATGCCTAGCCGTTGTATTTTTGGGAATGTACCTAACTAACTAAAATATGAATATATATGTTTTTTAAATGTTTTTACATTTATCCAATAAAATTTAGAGGCATAAAATAAGAATGAATATGATTTTATGCATAAATACTCTAATATTCCTTAAAAGGTCGATTTACCGCCATTTGATGGAGAACCCTAATTAAATATATTTTTGGTCACTTTTATATGTTATATTTGACAAAATAAAATTATTTTTAGAATCAGGACCTCAATATTTACTTCAGGAAATGTTTTGGTATTTTTTGATAAAATTCATTTTTTTATGAATAGTGAAAAATACTGTATTTTAATTCAAAATAGCCTTTTAATCTAAATTATTTTTATGGATAAATTATATTTTTAAATGGTTTTAAAGTGTAATTAGATTATATTTTTACCATTTAATGCAATTTTGTTCATTAGAATTAATTTCACTTCGAAATTGGACATAAACAAGTATCAATCTTTTAATAGTTATTGTTTCTTAAGAACATGATATTTGTTTTGACAATGAGAATTAATTTTAAATTAATTAATGCAACATATATGTTTTGAATTTGGTAAAATAGACATCATTTTTTAATTCGGAATATCAAATATATCATAGGATTCTTTTTTTTTCTATTTTTCTTAAATACATCAATTTTTGATGAATAATGAAACCACTAAGTAGTCGCTAAAAAACTATCTTTTTCATTTAAATGAAATTTTACGACTTCGGTGAATTGGATTTGTAAAATATGACATAAATGTTTTTTATTAGTTAGTAAAAAAAATTCAATATTATGAAAATAATTTTTGGGGAATAGTTACTTTTGACATTTATTTACCATAGTTAAAGGTAAATAGAGTAATTCAAGGTAAAAAGAATATTATAATAGTACAAAATTATCTTAAAACTTGTATTAAACTTATTGTATGAGTCATGGACAACCATGGACATCCTTGGGTAGTTTTTGGGACCCCATGCATCCACTTGGGAGTGATAATGATACTTTAGATTAATTAATTTAAAGTAAATAAAAAAATGACACAAACAAATATCTTTAATAAATTTATTTTTACATGGGTTTATATAAGTTATCATTTCGACTATAAATATTCATTGTAAAGGTAAAAATATTTCCAACATCAAGTCATGCTTTTTATAATTTTTAGACATCATATAAATAAAATTATTTATTACACAAAAATGATGAATAATATACCTTATTAATAAATGATTTAAATAAATAAGATTATAAATATTAAAATAACATTCAAAACCTATCCAATTAATATTGGATAAAATTATTTCTACCATGAGTCTTCTTATCTTTTACCTTAATTAGTTATGGACCTTTATAAACCGAAAATAATTATATAATAAAATAATATTTTCAGACTTTCCTAAAGAACCCCTCCTCCCCCTTATAAAAAGCCCTCACTTATAACCCATTCCTCACACCTCTCAATCCCCATCGCTCATAAAACCCTTCCTAAATAATCTCTCAATATCCCCTATTAATCCTTAAAGCCTAACCTTAGGTAGAAGACATTTCAATAGGTCCTTTTGGTTGAAACGAATGGGAGTTACCCAAATTAAAGGTAACTGTTTTCTCTTAAAATCTTTACTTTTATTTTATTTCTCCAACCCCTAAACTGTTTTCATTTATTTATTTTATAAAAAAAATTGTATCCTAAATATACTAAGGATTTTTTATGAGATGTATCTTAACTACACTTACACACGCCTCCATATAATGGGTAAAGAAAATACTATATTTGTGGATGGAAAACTAATGCCTCACAAATGATGATTGTTCAATTTCTCCTACCACCTCTCATGGTGGCCAATAAGATGGAACTTTATTTTTATATGATATATATTTTGTTTATGTTTTATTTATGATTCTTTATTTTTGTTTTATATAATTCCATTATGGGTAAACGTGATAATTTCACTTGAGGAAATGCAGACTACCACACCATCAAAGTTATATGACTCGTTCATACCAAACATTGGATGTATAAAGGATAATTTTTTTGAAATTATATATGATATTACACTGGATTTATAATATAACTATGTATAATTATGTTTTATTTCCATTAAATATGAAATAGAAATGAAGGTAGCGTTCATGCATATATATGGTTTACCATCTCCGTAAATGGTGCATTTCATTTCATATCTCCAAATGCTATTTACTATTATAAATACATATATATACTGGATATATTTTATATCTAAATCATGAATATCATTCTGGAGAAAATGAAAGCTTGACCACATGGACAACTTGGGATTATACGCTGTTCATTTTAATTCAAGTACCAAATATCGACAAATTACCATTATTAACCTAAATGATTACATAATGTATACAATAAGGTAATAAGTGATATAAAAGGAATAATAAATAGGAAAACAGGTTCTTAATTAAATATAAATTATCTTATGTTTATTATTCAGGTAGAAAAAGGAACAAACACGTCAAGTCGGACACCATGTAAGGGATTTCTTATCTCACTTTTAATTATGTGAGATTTCCATTATTCCCCACTAATTTATTGCATGTAGTGTATTGTGTACTTCCATTTTATATATATTATCATGATCCTTTTTATCTTCATGTTACTCTGGGAATCATTTGGTGGTTATTAACATTAGTTTAAACGACTCGATTAATTACAATGTGGTAAGAGTTTTTCAACTCACTTTTTATTCCCGTGAAATTCCAGCTATATTTGCCATTATTTCCTTTTGTGTTGTGTATGTAATGACCATGATTGTATTCATTGTGTAATATAAAACAATTTAAGGGTATTCAAATATTCATTTTTGAAACCCCCTTTCATGGGATGTATGTTTCGTAATTCACCAAATTTGCAAGGGAACATTTTATCCCAATTTCCATTCCATGGGTTAATCTTCTAATTTTTAACAATGTCATGCTATGATTATGTGTGGAATAAATATTTATTTCATTATGTTGTAATTTACACTCCCATTTGTGTGGATATTCATTTGATACACATAATCACTCTATTAATAAATTCTCAAGTCATTGATATGAACATGATAAGAGTAATTTTAACTCAATTTCCATTCATTGAGTTAAACATCCAAGTCCTTGGTTTTGTCTTAAAAAGAACATGTATAAATTTCCTATTATTGATTTACACTGAATATCCAGTCATATTGAGTGTGTTTATATTTGTCACACATTATTATGTAATTGATTTATCCTTAATCTAAAGATACATTTTTATAAGGGATTTATTCCCAATTTACATTACATAGATACTTTATTGTCGTTATGATCCAATTCACCTTTATTCAGTGTGTATACTATTATTTGGCATATTAATCATGACAAAATTTATTTTCATGATATTATAATGTTTTTATTGAAATTTATTCCTAAATTATTTTTATTCAATCATATCTCAATTGGATAATAACTCTTTAACTAAAATATTGTTTTAATGATTTATTCTTCTAAATCATTCTCATTAATGTCCATGTTTTCAAAATGGTTTTTAGTATTAATTTATATGGTAATTAATGTTTTAATATTCTGAATCCTTTAAGAGGTTCAAAGTGGAATTAGACACTTTGATTCAAAAAAACTCTTTATTAAATGTTTTAAATGGTTTTGAAAAAGATTTGATACAACATTGTTTATTTCAATAACTTGATTTGATATATTGTGATTAGAATGTGAAAATGTTATATTTACATTATGATTTTGTTATGTGTTATGAATATTTTATGGTTATTGGGCATTGTTTATGTATACGGGTGGTTCAGTGATAATCCTAGGGCGTGTGAGCCCGAGATAACTCTCAAATGCATTGGGTAACGTAATAGACGTAAACTTTAAAGTTTCTCCTAATAGATTTTGGGAATACACTATTATGGGTATTCCAAATGTGACTCTCTCTGTTGATGTGATAGCTACAATGTATGTATTTTATGAATGCCCTAATTTACCTTTATGATTTATGATTTCTATATGTTATTCATAAATCATACAATTTCAGGAGGTATGTTATGATTGAAAAGTATGGTTTCATTAATTTGTATTTATTGATGGTTTAATGTTTTGTTTCATTATTATATTACCCTTTATGAGATTTTTATGCTCA
Source organism: Viscum album (assembly GCA_963277665.1). Taxonomy (NCBI): domain Eukaryota; kingdom Viridiplantae; phylum Streptophyta; class Magnoliopsida; order Santalales; family Viscaceae; genus Viscum; species Viscum album. The sequence continues at coordinate 469,112,743 of OY728141.1, read as the reverse complement.
ATTGAAGTTTTTAAATGTTATTTTCACATGACATAAAGACGAATAGGGTCAAGGATTAGATCAAGGAAAAGTCATGTTGTCTAAAACATGAAACTAGGCATGTCTCTTATTTTCATGTGTTTTTATTTTATGAAAAATGAATAATGCGTAGTAGTTTCTACAAGTAATATTCAAGTTGTTATGTAATAGTTACGGCCAAATTATCTAAAACTCTAAACCTAAGAAGATCCTCAATGTGAATTCTTGACATAATTCAAGATTATGTAAAGTTAATGGTCGAGTATTTATATTAAGTTTGAGCCCTTCCACACTAAATTTAATTTACATGTCTATATAATACCAATTTGGCACATCTTATCATTATATATAATTTATACACGCTGTTTGAAGTTTTATTACAATCCCACTCTTCAATTGGTTTTTGTTACAATGTTACTAATTCTATAAGGGATCTTTTTTCTCAGAAATTGATTCCAAGAGACATTATTGTATTATAAACCATGTTATCCAAAAAAATGGTGTATTCTAATAAAATTTATTTATCATTATCATATATATATTTTATTCATAGTAAATACTATATATAATCAATTCCGTTTCATCAAATATATTATATTAAATTTCAGTACTAATTGTAAACCTCATTGGTTTCTCAATTTTTATCCATTGATTTATGAAAATACATTTAACATAAAAGGTTGGTTACATTATACCAATTTATTATATTAGTTATTATTTTCTTTATTTAATTTTCTACCACATTATAATATTTTTTATATACTTATTACTTTGAAGAGTTTGTTTTCTAATAGGGATATTTGATTCTCATATCTTTTTTTCATATATTATATTATTTATTAATTAAATTATTTAATCCATACTTGGGTTTTTACACTCTAAAATATTATTTAATATTAATTTTATACATCTCTATGGAATTTTGTTTTCATTAACCAACTCGAGTTGAATATGAAATGGTCTCATGAGCCAATCCACATCATGGACCGAAGGGAATTTCTGTTCTACATGGTCTAGACATTTGTATCGTGCACCAAAAGAGTAAAAAGAGGGAATTATTCCTCATAACAATAAATAAAAAACCAAAAAATGAAATGAAAACAAAATATCCAGATATATAAATAATATCCAAACTAAAAATATTTATAAAAATCTAGAAACACAACAACTAAACAACATAACAAAACTAAACCTAATGACCACAAATTTCTTTGTGCCCCTGAGTTTCACTCTTCTATACCCTGAAAAATAATCTCCCTTGTAAATAGGTAACAAGTTAAACCTACCCCACAAGGTAAAAATAATAAAGGACTATTGGCGTGTGTCCTAAAACTCAGTTTGTGTGACCGATGAATCTATTACCAATTTATTTCCATTAAAATACAACAAAGAAAAACATAAATTTTGAAATAAATTATATAAATTTATTTTCAAAACGTTTTCAATAAAAAAAACCGTGATACATTCACTTTTTTCTTTTTAGATCTACATCTTTTTCTAAGATGAACCATATGAATATTGTAGGATAATGGTGTCATTTCATTTATAAAGGAAAGAAAGAGTAAAACATTTCAAAAACCATCTAAACAAAACACTCGATAACATTATTTAACTTTAAGGAAGAAACCATACTTATTAAATTGTATGATAAATAATAATACAACAAGGGAAATGAAAAAAAAATCTGAAAAAAGAGTATCCAACCAGAAATGCATTAAAATCATTCTCTATAAGTAACTACATTTAAATCGACATGGGACATCCTAGGAGATTGGAAATAATCCAGAACATACTAATACTTGAGACCCATACCCAGATTCATGCCTCACATGATAAGATTTAAAATACCCTAAATACACTTGGCCACCCTAACTCAGGATATACCAAGTGGAAATACCTTGGTAATAAACCCAATTTATCCACCTACTATGGATAACCAGATAGTACATAATCTTTCTAGTGTAGTAATAATTCTAATAAAATTCTCCCTATATACCAGGTTAATATGTCTCATGTATAAAGGGGGTGGGCCAACCAATTCCAACAGAGAATCCAATAAAATTCACATATATCATATGTAATAATTTACACAACATGCATCACCCTAAATCAGTCCAATGATTTACCTCTTCTTATTATAATGAATAAATGGATAAATCGGTCTCAAGGTTTCTACAATGAGAAAATCACCCCAATTAACACAAACTAGGTATCATAATTATCCATGAAGGGTTTACCTGGTAAATATTTACCAGTTTAATAAAGGTGATAAACATGCCATAAACATTCTTTACAAAACCAAGATTTATCGAAGAACCAAACAAACATTTCAAAAGAGATGTAAAAACACCGTATACCATTTCAAAATCATGTCACAAAATTCCCTTTTTGGTACAAAATCCACACTTTCATGTCAATCCATTTTTATTAAAATACCAAATTGTCCATTAACCATAATCACAAGCCAAACCACATTTTAAATCCAATAAACATTCTTTTTTAAAACCAAAACCATATTGGTAACCCATACAAGGAACCCAATACATCATTTCACATTCCAAAAATATATTTACAAATCCAACTGATGATTATTATATCACAAATCACTCATAAAATCTAACAAGGCATTTTCTCAAACACATGGTGTGCACAAAATACCCCAAACAATACTATTCATCTTAAAACAAGGGATAAAGCACCACTTTTCAAACAAAAAAATTTATCAAAAGACCATACAAAAATATTTAACATGTAAGGAGGGTGAGAAAATCATGAAACCAATGAATAACATTATATAATGGAAAGGATGAAGGGAAACCAACCTCAAATCTATATCTCATCAATAACACACACTAGAAAAGGCATCTCTATGGTTCCAAGTGCCAATATCTATCAAGTGGAAGGAAAATGAAAAAATATATGATTTCAAACCACCCTAGGTTAGAAAATAATACAAAAAAGGACACTATGTTTAGAGGATAAAGGGACAATGAATGAAAAAAAGGATAAAGGGAGTGGATACCTAACCATTCAAACTACATGAAGATTAACCAAGAAACCACATTGACATCCACATGGAGGGGCATGGAGGATCCAAAAACCACAATGGCATGCATTTTTTTCAGGACTGAATGGGGGATGAGAATTGATGATACCGAAATTAAATATAAGAGAAAACCCAATATACCCTTTACCGAGTGGGTTTCATAGTTATCTCGCATGATATAAAAAGCTATGTGACTAACCACTATCTAGTGTAGCTTGATCTGTACACTTTAGCTCCATATTTAGTTAATTAATGTGCGAACCATTTGAACCCATGAACACTTACCTTCCTGATTAAACTAACTATATTCCTTCACTATTTGACCTATAAAAATTCATTCAAACACACTTTTCACACTAAATATCATCTAACTTGAGGGGATAAACCATCCATCAAACATAAAACATAAAAAGGTGTCAGTTGGGGTGTTACAATTTTATTTTCCAAGATACCAACTCCTCATCACTTTAAAACAGACAAAGAATAGATCCTAAAACCACCAAAAACCACCAAAATGTAAAATCTAAATGTGGAACACCCAGAACGGAGGAGAAAAACCAAGAGCCCAAAGGTACTCATGAAGAAAGGATGAAAATAAAAATCTGGTTGTAAAAGAACTCCCCACCATAATAATTTCTCTATAGGTAAAGCCACAAAATTTTCCAGGTGATTGATCAACAACTAATTATTCTCATATCCAAATAATACAACCCCTGTAAGAACCCGGAACTTCTTTCAGGTCTGTTTTTCTTTTTCCTGGAGTTTTTGAGAAAAGAGGAGTTTTGGGAAATTTTTGAAGTACATGTCGTGTACTTTATGAGTACACGCCATGTACTCCGTTGCTACGCAAGGCCGTGTGCTAGCCATGTCCAGGCCACACACATGACCATATAGGTGTGATGTAAAGGTCGCTTAAAACAAAGTACAGAAAAGGATAGTACATGATGTGTACTCTAAAAGTACACATCATGTACTTTGTTTTTTTTCATTAAATTCACCGAGCTCACGTCTAATCGCCAAAGGTGTCTTCTTCTAGGCCTCGTTCGATCGGGAGAAACCGTATGACCATGGATCTTCTTCGAGCCCCCAAGAGTCCATCCGTTCTCTGAATCGATTGTCGTCAATTGCATTGGAACCGAAGTGGTAAGCTCTTCCTTCTTCTAGAGTATTGTTTTCCAATTCCTCTTTCTTTCAATGTTATCATGGGTTGATCATTTTGTGAGTTTTTGTAGATCTACGATGTTATAAAGAGATTAGAGCATCATGGTTCAATTATATAGATCTCCTAGCATCAAGGTAGGTGTTTTGTGCCTTTCCGTTCAAAGTCGTTGAGTATTATGTGCAAATTACACCAATACCCTTGAACGGGGCATTGCGTGTTTCTTGTTTTACCCCTGTTGTTTTCCTGCTTTTCTTGTATGCTTATGTAGATGTAATTTTGTGATGTATGCAGATAATTTCTATGCTTGGATGTTTTGACCATTCTTGTTATGTTTACGACTTTTAGGTCTTGTTCAGCCTTTAGCCGTTATGCCTGTTTTCCATGCCTTGTGACCGTAGGATGGAGTGTTATTCCCTAACATGCTTGTTATGCTTTAGACTGGTTATCCAAGTAGTTATATAGGATACATTGGCCATATAGAATTATTATGCACTGACTTGTAAAGGGCCATGAGAACCTGGTGCTATAGACTATAAGGGGATAGACCGAGTGAGATTTTTCAGAGAGTCTTGGACATTATAGACTATTGGGGATAGACCGAGAGAGCTTCCCAGATAGTCTTGGATATTATAGACTACATGAGGATAGACCAAGTGAGCTTCCTCAGAGATTCTTGATCTTTATAGACTAAAAGGGGATAGACCGAGTGAGCTTCCTCAGAGAGTCTAGTTTGTTTGAATTTCCTTAAACCACTCTAGGATATAGTAGGAATTGACTGAGTGGGTTTCCTCAAAGAGTTTGTGATAGACCTGAGGATATAAGAGGAATTGACTGAGTGAGCTTTCTCAGAGAGTCTCTAGACCATGGGACTAAAATTGGAATTGACCGCGTGATCTTCCTCTGAGAGTCCATGACTACCCTAGACTATAAGGGTAATTGACCGAATGTGCTTCCTCAGAGAGTCTATAATTTAATATGACCAAACAAGAGGGGTTAGGATGAGTGTAATACCCAGAGGGTAGTTGGTACTTTTTATGTAGGACCAGAGGGGATGGTCGTGAGTACTCCTAGAGGGTTACCTGTTGTGGTTGGCTATTTGCTTCACTGTTGCATGTTTGATCTGTGGATTGTTTACTGCTATGTATCATTATTCTTATTGTACATTACCTGCCATATACTCACTGACTATTAGGCATAGATCTTCAGGTGGTTGCCTACTGGGATTTAGTCTCACACCTTGTTTGGGTCATGCTTTTGGGCCCAAACAGATTATATTGTTGTAGGTATAGATAAGGGAAAACACCCTTCTACTTCAGGTACTTGGCTTGCCGTGGAGCTGGAGAGAATGAGACTAAGCTATGGCATGCAATGCTGAGGAGTGATCTGTTTACTTTTCTTTTCTAATTTCGTTTAGTATTTTATTCACTATTGTGGCTTGTTTGGTTTCTGTCCTAGACATATATTTATCAGGCATCATTTCATATATATGTGTGTGTGTGTGTGCTCTAGTTGTTTACTGTTTTAGTATTCCACTATTTACTATTGTTGGATATTTACTACTTCTGCTATTTCATGTGTTATTTACTTCAGCTGTGAACTCTGCCAATTAGGGCATAGTTTCCCCATCATCACACCCAAATCCCTCACTGCTAGTCGGAAGCCTCTGGTGTTCGGGGAAATGTGCACGAAGCCATGTGACCAACTGGGTACGGGGCACCTCTGGGTGGCTTTCGGAATCAGGACGTTACAATGTGGAATAAAAGGAATTCTTTTTTCTTGACTTACAGTTTGGAGCCTATAGCCAGGGATAGGATGCAATATGTACTTGGTAATAATCTATGCCCGGTAGTAGTAAACCCTTGTATAGGGAAAAGCCAATCTACCTAGTTTATTGTAATTTCTTCAGGTTTTGTAATTTTTATAGTTGATATGATTTAAACTTGAGTGACTCATATGATTTGTGCTGTTACTATTGATATTATTGAGGTTCTATTACTATTTCAACCCAATGAGATGAGGGTGTTCCATCTCATGCAACAAATATGCACTTGCTAGAAATCACGCATCTTGCATTTTTTCCATGCCATCTAGGATACATTAGTAACTTCAAGTTAATGTGATTGATGATGTGTAAAATATGCATGTTGTTGTGATAGTTTCCTTGATCAAAATACCTGTTGTTTGATATGGTATTGTTTGTGTATAGATTTACTGGAATGAATGCCAAATTTTTATTCTTGATGTGTTATGGGCCCTCATGAATTGTAACTTGGTGGATCACTGACGTGTTTACCTTGTATATGATATGTATTGGATTCCATGAATAGATTCGTGGGGAGTATGGGCCCCCACGGATCTTAATTTGGCACCATAATTCTTGTTTTCTGTGTTTTTTGGGCTTCAGATCATTTTTTGAGGCTAGTGCCTGAAGAAACCTCGAATACACGGTGTGTACTTTATGAATACAAGCCGTGTAGTTTTTAAACCCGTTTTACTGACTGTGTGGGAAGAAACACGGGGTGTGAAAACATCTTCAGGAACACGTCGTGTATAGTAAGTACATTACTTTTTCGGAATACATAATACATAACAAAACAGACACACAAGGAACGTAATAGTTTAGTGTATTTGGAAACTTGGAACGTAATCTTCTAATCATGGTGAAAGATCTTCAACATCTCCCATAAAGATCTTCCACTTTTTGTTTCCTTACCTAAAACCTTTCTTTTAATCCTGGGCAAAAATAAAACATAAAAAGGGTGAGATCAAATTCTCATTAAGGGTAATCATGGATAAAATAAAACTACCATATACATTTGAACTTAACAACATGAACATAATGTTTAAACATCAAAATCTTGAGAAACGACTTAAAACATGGAAGTACATAAGTCATAGATCATAATGGAACATAAATCATGATAACATAGCATGGGAATAAAACATGTAATTGTGGCATCCATTAAGCACATGATATGATTTCCATAGTATCCAAGGCATTGATGCCAAGACTATCTTAGTGGAAAAAGTCCCTTTCTGAATCGAGTTCACTCCTCGTTCCAGTCCTGTATTACTGAACCGGTTTAACTTTCAATTCCAGCCATGTCTATCTCATGATATATAAATCTTTACCCAATGCATAGGAGGGAGATATAGGTCCCACCCATCTCATAATTAAATCATTCTTACTTGTGCCATGAAATAAACATACATCATTCATAATAACCCAATGAATAAATTGGGATTCATAAACATAATCCCATCATCACATAATCCATATAAAATAAATGGATATCATTTCATAATAAGAAAAGTGAAACCATGTAAATCATAGAGAAATTACACTTGAAACATACACATATGAAATAATTTCATCTTAGATGAAAAATGGTTTTGATAAAACACTAGAAATGAATTCTTAAGGAAAATATCCTTTCTTCTTCAAAATCATTTTCTTTTCACAAAATTTCATGAAATTTTAAAAGAAAAGGATTTATTTGAAAATAGTCATGAAATATATTGGAGGAAACTTCATGAAAATAAGGCTTTATAAAACCGTAAAAATCCTTTCATGCCGTATACGTTAAAAAAACATTCTTCTCGTACTTTTGTTGAAAAAGTCAAAAAGTACCTTGTAGGGTAAATAAAAGAAAGATTCCTTCCATACCATGGTGTAAAAGTCAAATGGGTAAAAAATAATTTAAACATACATGAATACACTTTTATAAAAGATGGACATGGATGATATCAATAACCCAAATAAACACTTACGAATAAGGAATCTCGGATAAAAATGAGATTTGCACAATTATCCCTTACCTTAGGTCTGGTATGCTTTGTATGTATCCGAACCTCTTGTATAATGATTTAAATAATGTCATTGACTTATTATATAATCTTTTTTATTTTTATGATATCATATATGGTTCACTTATGACTTTATATTACCCGTTCTTTTGTAAATTCCATGCTAAAGAGCATTTTGGGTAAAATCGTTTCATTTGTCGTCCGTGTTTTGACTTGTAATTATTCATATGATTACTTAGATCATGATTACTTAATTCCAGAATATAAAAAATTATTTACATATAATACATATTCAGAATATACATATATATAATAGATCGATAAATGGAACGAAATACACCGTTCATGGAGACGGTAGGCCGTACGTACGCATGAACGTTGTTTTCGTTTCCTCATTGAATTGAATGGGATTAATTGGATGAAAAACATATATATATACATAAATCCAGTATCATTATTATGTCATATATTTCATGATTACTTATTATATATACTTTATAATAATTTATGAATGGTTAATCATTGAGAATGAATCTCATCGCATCGTGGACACGGTATTCCGTACGTACACACGAGCGATGATATCATTCCCATGATCGTGGAATTTTATTGGAGTGTATGTGTACTATTACATAATCAATATCACTTTACAATAATCATATATATTTATTATTTACACCATTATACCCATCCATGTAAGGTGGTTGTGGAAAATAGATTACACCACGACGTGGAGACGGTATTCCGTACGTACGCACGCACGGTGATTTCATTTTCTATAGGATAGATAGATGGTGAAATAGGGTTGTTTCATACTTATAATAACATATCATTATATGAGTGATACTTATGTTATTACTTCATAATGAAACAACCTAAGTAGAAGAAGTGGAAGAAGAAATAAAGTTGAAAGAATCGGTAACGGACATTACCTCTTCTTTAAAGAGCCTCTTTGACACCTCCTCTTAGGGAACTAAAATTGGTCTTTGAAGAATACCAGGATGTCTAGGATGTTTCTAGGGAAGTGTAGAAGAGAAATGTTTAGGGGTTGTCCGAGATTGAAGGCTCAAAGTGGTGTTAGGAAGAGAGGGAGAAGGTGCCCTTTTATAAGGGAGGAGAGGGGCACCTTTGGAAAAACTAAAAATATTATTTTATTATAAAGTCATATTCGGTTTTTAATAGCTCCAAATTGATTTATTTAGAAGCTAAGGTGAGTATGGGTCGAAATTATCTCATCCAATAGAATTTAGACAAGTTTAGGCCATTATATTCACCTTATCTTTTAGTTTTAACTCTTGGTTAATTAGATTGACATCTAGCATGTCACTTTGTATTTTTATATTATATAGTTAATAAATTTATCATATACATCCAAGCGACCCACAAGTGGTCAATTAATGATAAAACTATCATGATATAAGTATCTTGGCTTAACCTTATATTTTTAGGAATATAATACCAATTAGTAATATAATATAAGTTTTAAAAACTATTTTATGTCAATTTTGACACTATTTGGTAATTGATTTTTGTAAAAATCATAAAAGAATTATTAGTTCTAAAAAATTAACTTAAATAAACTCTAGAATATCATATTAACATATAAAATTATTGGAATTCATAAAAAGTCTCAAATTACATTTATTTGGGTATTTATAACATCATTTAACTCAATATTTCATTAATAAGATAATTACTACATCATCATTGTGTCATAAATAATTTAATTCATTTGATGTCTAAAAATTATTAAACAAATACCATGATGTAGGGAATATGTTTAGCTTTCCAAATAATATTTATAATCTAAAATATAACTTATATAAGCCCTTATAAAAATTAATTACTAAAAGATTTTTGTTAAAGTCAATATTTGTCTTTACATTAAATTAATTAATCAAAATTGTCATTTTCACTACCAAGTGGCTCATTGGGGTCCCAAAATCGGCCCAAAGATTTCCATGGTCGGCCAATACTCATACAATAATGTTAGGACAAGTTTCAAGGTAATGTAGAATAATTATAATATTCTTTTATCCTTGAATTACCCTATTTACCTTTAACCGCAGTAAATATAAATTACTGTAGTTACTATTCATAATGCCCAAAAATAAAAAGTATTTTATTAACATAATTTGGACCCACTGATTCCAAATATGGAATCCATTTTTCCAAATTCAATACAAAAAAGTTGCAGAAATTAAATTAAAATTAATCCCGTTGTCGAAAGAAAACGGGTTTTTGTTTAAAAGATTGCAAAAGATTGAATTGATTTAACCTACGAATTCAAGGTAAAATCAATGATAATGACATATATTATATTAAATGGTAAAAATATATTCTATTTATACTTTAAAACCATTAAAGATTATAATTTAACCACATAAATTATTATGATTAAAAAATTAGTTTTTAATTAAAATATAGCGTGTTTTTACTATTCATTAAAATATGAAAGTTATCAGAAAAATATCAAAACTTTATCCAATGTAAATTTTTATATCCTGATTCAAAAGAAGAATTTTATTTTTTCAAATTGAACTTATAAACTTGTCAAAAACTAGATTTAAAGTGGGTGCGTCGTCAAAAGGCGACAAAACTGCATTTTTTGAAAAATACTTATTTTACCCGAAAAATTTATTTTGTTCTTATATGATGTTCTAGAAAATGTGTAAGATGAATAATAATGTTCAAAAATTCAAAATTTAGTTAATACTATTCATAACGGCAAGTTCATAATAATATTATATTAATATATAGTTGTTTAGTAAAACCCGGTATTGCGTACAACACACGCTATCGAGGAAGGTCATGATTGCGTGTAATGCAAGCCAAGTTAGGGTTGCGTGTAGTGCAAGACTAAATTGTTGTTGCATATAAAAAAATCCAACCATATTTCATTTATACATTGAATATATATATATATATACACTCAATGTTGCGTAGAATAACTTCTATCAAATGAACATGAAATTGTGTGTAACACGATCCAAAAATTGTGTTTTGTATACTGCAAGCTAATACGGTGTTGCGTATAGCACAAGATAATATTGGTGTAGCATAAAACACATGACGTAAAATAAATTAAAAATAATACTTATCATAAAATCTCGGGGTGTTACATTCTACCCCCCTTAAAATGAATTTCTCCCTCAAAATTCGTCAGGGTTATAAATGGTTTGTTACTTGATAATTTCTTTCATATATACCCACATCGTAAAAAAAAGGGAATACTAAAACTCAATTTTAAAAAGTGAAGTATGAAACATAACGGTTACCCAAATTAACTCATCACTAGTTTTCCACATAGGAGATCATAGGTGAAAATATGGATATGGAGGAGAAATATAACCATCACGTTCTAATGGAGAGTGGTAGAGAACATGGCTATAAAAATGGCAACAATCACAAAGCCATAAATTTTTGATGATCTAAGGTACCATCTGATTCATTGGATATAAGAGCACTAGGACAACATTTTTGGTTTTCAAGATTATTTCCCTAAAGTTTATGAAATTGGAATTAGAAGAAATACTTTCCTGATTTTGGTACAGTCTCATCGTTGGTCGTTCTTTGAACAATTTCCACTTCATCTCTTAAATAAATGAAGTTGAATTTGTCATTCGTAATGTGTTAGCAAATCATGTGATAGAATGATGGGTCATTCCATCTGTCTCAAACAAAAGGTCAAAAAATACATAAGTCCATCTATAGTGAGATTAATCATATATGGTTCCTAAAATGGACTTATACATCATATATCATACTTCTTAATGTGATAAAACTAGTTTATACTAAACAGGGACTTCCTGTAGGCCAATGGTAGGCGATAAAGGCCAGTCGCACTTCGGTTGTGGGTTCGATTCTCACAGCCTTGTCCGACGCGATGTGTTGTTGCCCATCCTGCAGGTTGTCCTTTTTCTAAAACTACATTACTAAACATCTCATCAATAATATCGAAAAAACTTCTATCCTTAAACAATACTAACTTATGTCCAACATAATTCATTACAATCTTTAGGCTTATCCAAAATACTACTGTCCAATCTCATATTATAGTGAAAATGATTACAAAAGAGTTCATATATAAATCATGTTAATACCATCGTTGATCCCCATATATCATGAGATATGTCTTGTTGGTCACATTCCAAACATTCAAAGTCCTTAATAATGTATTCTCTTGAAAAATGAATACCCATTAGATCTTAGTGAAAACATGAGTGATGTCAAAAGTTAACTCTTTTCACATACCAAAACCTCAAACCATGATATAACTATTTCCCTATATCAGTCATGAGCTCATGAATACTTTCAAACATTTCATTTTCTCCTTATACCTTCATTATGCGCATATCATCTTTTTTCCAAAAATATCTCAATCACTTTCCATGGTTACCGGTACCATAAAATTATTGAAAACCACAATATACCAATACATTAATATTCCAATATTCCACGATACTATATACAACATTATTTTGGAATCCCATTACATAAACACTTAATCATTCCACCACATCGTTGTCATATTCAACATCACCAATAGTGATCGCATGTGACTTCCCTTTGTCCTTTTCCATAAGTGGTTGCTCATCTCGATCATCACTAACCCTTGGATTAGGGAATTTATTAGCATAATTCCCCATTTCCTTGCACTTGAAGCATTGAATTGTTGGTGGTGCGTTCTCTGAAGTCTTTTCTTTATTCACATCATTAGAAACCCTTTTTCCATTACTTCGACACTCAGCTGCTCGATGACCTTCTTTTCCAAACTTAAAACATTTTCTAGTCCCTTTAAGACAATCTCCACCATGCTTCATTCCACACTTTGAGCATAAGGAATCATTCATCTTCTTTTAACCATTATTATGATATTTCTCCTTGAACTCCATCTTTCATTTCATGTCAAAAATATGAGATGGATAAGTAACACCAACTTCCATTTCTACCTTGATAGCACAACACGCAATTTCTTTATAGCTAATGAAGTCTCTTATAGCTAATTCCCTTCGAAGATTTGGTTTTAAGTCACTGAAGAATCGACCAACTTTACTTTCAGGTTGGATGATAAAGCCAGATGCATACCTTAGAAGCCTTGTAAAATTCGCTTCATAGGCACCAACAGAATCATCATCCTTTTGCTTCAGTTCAAGAAACTCTTTCTCCATCTTTGTTCGGAAAATACGAGGGAAGTACTTATTGAAAAATAATTTCTTGAACTCGTCCCATTCCATGGACTCAATTTCATCCCTTTTCCTCGTATTCTTAATAAGATTCCACCATTGATCGACATCTCCTTCCAAACGATACACTGCTAAGATGAATTTATCATTTTTAGAACATTGAAGAACTGAAAATATCTTTTCAGTGGTACTAATCCATTGTTCAGCAACAAGTGGATAAGAAGACCCACTGAAATAAGGTGGACGTTGCCTCATGAAGGACTCAATAGAATATTGTTCCCTTCTCTGCTCATTTGGAAGTCCAGAATGATTCATAGCTTGTGTAAGAATAGCAATAATATTTTGCACTCCATCTACCATAACATTTGTTTGTTCAGGAGGACAATCATTGCATTTTCCATTGCATTGACCAACACGGTTCCTTTGGGTTCCAGCCATCGTCTAAAACCCAAAAGGAATAGTGTGAGAGGCAAAAATCATGCTAGGGAAAACAACATAATAAAGGGGGAGTACCTTCAATATCTAACATATTAGGTTTAATTCTAAGATCGTTACCGTAATTCTAGGACTATAACCTATACTTCTACTTAACCTTAGGGACATACATAGACATACCTTAGAAATATCTCTAGGGATCTCATTAAAGTTCTCGCATCCTAGTTTCCAAAGGTTGACTAAACCTTTCCTCTGATACCAACTATAGAGACCCAAAGCTTGACGTACATATATATTACATTACTTTTACGGAATAAATAATACATAACAAAACAGACACACAAGGACCGTAATAGTTTAGTGTCTTTGGAAACATGGAACGTATTCTTCTAATCGTGGTGAAAGATCTTCAACATCTCCCATAAAGATCTTCCACTTTTTGTTTCCTTACCTAAAACATTTCTTTTAATCCTGGGGGAAATTAAAACATAAAAAGTGTGAGCTCAAATGCTCAGTAAAGGTAAGAATGTTTAAAATAAAACATACCCTATACATTTGAACATAAAAACATGAACATAATGTTTAAACATCAAAATCTTGAGAAATGACTTAAAACATGGAAGTCCATAAGGCATAGATCATAATGGAACATAAATCATGATAACATAGCATGGGAATAAAACATGTAATTGTGGCATCCGTTAAGCACATGATATGATTTCTATAGAATCCAAGGCATTGCTGCCAAGACCATCTTAGTGGACAAAGACTCTTTCTGAATCGAGTTCACTCCTTGTTCCAGTCCTGTATTATTGAACCGGTTTAACTTTCCATTCCAGCCATGTCTATCTCATGAGATATAAATCTTTATCCAATGCATTGGAGGGATATATAGGTCCCACCCATCTCACAATGAAATCATTCTTACTTGTGCCATAAAATAAACATACATCATTCATAATAACCCAACGAATAAAATGGGTTTCATAAAAATAATCCCATCATCACATAATCCATATAAACGAAATGGATATCATTTCATAATAAGAAAAGTGAAACCATGTAAATCATAGAGAAATTATACTTGAAACATACACATATGAAATAATTTCATCTTAGATGAAAAATGGTTTGGATAAAACACTATAAATGAATTGTTGAGGAAAATATCCTTTCTTCTTCAAAATCATTTTCTTTTCACAAAATGTCATGAAATTTTAAATGAAAAAGATTTTTCTGAAAATAGTCATGAAATATTTTTTAGGAAACTTCATGAAAATGAGGCTTTATAAAACAATAAAAATCCTTTCATGCCGTATACGTTAAAAAAACATTCTTCTCGTACTTTTGTCAGAAAAGTCAAAAAGTACCTTGTAGGGTAAATAAAAGAAAGATTCCTTCCATACCATGGGGTAAAAGTCAAATAGGTAAAAAATAATTTAAACATACATGAATACACTTTTATAAAACATGGACATGGATGATAGTAATAACCCCAGTAAACACTTACAAATAAGCAATCTCGGATAAAAATGAGATTTGCACAATTATCCCTTACCTTAGGTCCGATATGCTTTGTACGTATCCGAACCTCCTGTATAATGATTTAAATAATGTTATTGAATTATTACAGAATAATTTTCATTGCTATGATATCATATATGGTTCTCTTATGACTTTATATTACCCGTTCTTTTGTAAATTCCCTGTTAAAGAGCGTTTTGGGTAAAATCGTTTCATTTGTTGTCCGTGTTTTGACATGTAATTATTCATATGATTACTTAGATCATGATTAATTAATTATAGAATATAAAACATGATTTATATATAATATATATTCAGAATATACATATATATAATAGATTGATAAATGGAAAAAAATACACCGTTCATGGAGACGGTAGGCCGTACGTACGCATGAACGTTGTTTTCGTTTCCTCATTGAATTGAATGGAATTAATTGGATGACATACATATATATATACATAAATATAGTATCATTATTATTTCATATATTTCATGATTACTTATTATATATACTTTATAATAATTTATGAATGTTTAATCATTGAGAATTAATCTCATCGCGTCGTGGAGACGGTATTCTGTACGTACGCATGAGCGATGATATCGTTCACATGATCATGGAATTTTATTGGACTGTATGTATACTATTAAAGAATCAATATCACTTTACAATAATCATATATAGTTATTATTTACACCATTATACCCATCCAATTAAGGTGGTGGTGGAAAATAGATTACACCCCGGCGTGGAGACTGTATTCCGTACGTACGCACGCGCGGTGATTTTATTTTCCGTAGGATGGATAGATGTTGAAATTGGGTTGTTTCATACTTATAATAAAATATAATTATATTAGTGATATAGATGTTATTACTTCATAATTAAACAACCTAATAAGAATAAGTGGAAGAAGAAATAAAGTTGAAATAATCGGTAACGAACAATACCTCTTCTTTGAAGCGCTTCTTTGAGACCTTCTCTTAGGGCACTAAAATTGGTCTTTGAAGAAGACCATGACCTCTAGGATGTTTCTAGGGAAGTGCAATAGATAAATTGTCAGGGGTTGGCCGAGCATGAAGGCTCAAAGTGGTGTGAGGAAGAGCGGGAGGAGGTGCCCTTTTATATGGGAGGAGAGGGGCACCTTTGGAAAAACTAAAAAATTATTTTATTATAAAGTAATATTCGGTTTTTAATAGCTCCAAATTGATTTATTTCGAATCTAAGATGGGAATGGGTCGAAATCCTCTCATCCAATATAACTTAGATAAGTTTAGTTCATTATATTAACCTTATCTTTTAGTTTAACTCTTAGTTAATTGGATTGACATTTACCATGTCACTTTGTATTTCTATATTATATTGTTAATAAATTTACCATATACATCCAAGCAACCCCCAAGTGGTCATTTAATAATACACCTATAATGATATAAGTATCTTGGCCAAACCTTAGTTTTTTAGGAATATAATAACAATTAATAATATAATATTTGTTTTATGAACTATTTTATGTCAATTTTGACACTATTTGGTAATTGATTTTTGTGAAAATCATAACAGAATGATTAGTTCGAAAAAAGTTAAATAAATCAACACTAACATGTCATGTTAACATATAAAATTATTGGAATTCATGAAAAGTCAAAAATTACATTTATTTGGGTATTTATAACATCAATTATGTGAATATTTTATTAATAAGATAAATACTGCATCATCATTGTGTCATAAATAATTTAATTAATTTGATGTATATAAATTATCAAAAAAATACCATGATGTAGGGAATCTTTTTAGATTTCCAAATAATATATATAGTTGAAAATATAACTTATATAGTACCTTATAAAAATTAATTACTAAAAGATTTTTGTTAAAGTCAATTTTGTCTTTACATTAAATTAATTAATCCAAATTGCCATTTTCACTACCAAGTGGCTCATTGGGGTCCCAAAATCGGCCCAAATATTTCCATGGTCGGCCACTACTCATCCAATAAGGTTTGGACAAGTTTAAAGGTAATTTTGAATTATTATAATATTCTCTTAACCTGGAATTACCCTATTTACCTTTAACCGTAGTAAATAAAAATTACCGTAGTTACTATTAATAATGCCCAAAAATAAAAAGTATCTCATTAACATAATTTGGACCCACTGATTCTAAATATGAAATCCATTTTTACAAATTCAATACACAAAAGTTGCAGAAATTAAATTAAAATTAATCCTGTTGTCGAAATAAAATGGGTTTTTGTTTAAAACATTGCAAAAGATTGAATTGATTTAACCTACGAATTCAAGGTAAAATCAATGATAATGGCATAAATTATATTAGATGGTAAAAATATATTCTATTTATACTTTAAAACCATTAAATATTATAATTTAACCACATAAATTATTATGATGAAACAAGTTGTTTTTAATTAAAATATAGCGTGTTTTTACTATTCATTAAAATATGAAAGTTATCAGAAAAATATCAAAACTTTATCCAATGTATATTTTTATATCCTAATTCAAAATAAGAATTATATTTTGTCAAATTTAACTTATAAACATATCAGAAACTAGATTTAAAGTGGGTGCGCCATTAAAAGGCGGCAAAACTGCATTTTTTGAAAAATACTTATTTTACCCGAAAAATTTATTTTGTTCTTATACCATGTTCTAGAAAATGTGTTAGATGAATAATAATGTTATAAAATTCAAAATTTTGTTAATAATATTCATAACGGCTAGTTCATAATAATATTATAAAAATATATAGTTGTTTAGTAAAACCCGGTATTGCGTACAACACACGCTATCGAGGAAGGTCGTGATTGCGTGTAATGCAAGCCAAGTTAGGGTTACATGTAGTGAAAGACTCCATTGTTGTTGCGTATAACAAAATCCAACCATATATCATTTATACATTGAATATATATATATATATATATATATATATACACTCAATGTTGCGTAGAATAACTTCTATCAAATGAACTCGAAATTGTGTGTAACACAATCCAAGAATTGTGTTGCGTATACTGCAAGCTAATACGGTGTTGCGTATAGCACAAGATAATCTTGGTGTAGCATAAAACACATGACGTCAAATAAATTAAAAAGAATACTTATCATAAAATCTCGGGGTGTTACTGTGAGCTAGTGCGGTTCGACATCCATAGTCAGTGTTCCTCCTGCTGATAGAAGGAGGCACCGTAGGGAGTCTGCTCGAGGGGATTAGAGTAGGCAGAATGTATCTTCAGTAAGCCAGGTAGTATGCTACCAATGTGAGAGGAGCAGGAATACTAGGCCTCAGTGCCAGAGAGACCCGATGGAGTGACGATCTTGCAGCATGTTGGGCCATCTTTAGTGTTTTTGTAAGTTCTTCTCACCTAAAGCTAGTGGTAGGGGTTCTTTTATGACCCTGCGTTCAAGAGATGCATCACCGGTTTCTCACCAGTTTAGGAACTAGAGTTCTTCTAGCCGTTCAGGATGAGGTGGAGGTCGCGGCCATGGTGGTCAGTCACCAGGTTACCAGTGACAGTAGAGTGGATCAGCTCAGAGTGGTCAGGAATGGTCACAGGGCTGTAGAATAGGCCATACTATTATTATGGAGCATACCCATCAGGAGCAGGATCCCGAACCTTCTACAGTTTGAGGTACGCTCTTAGTAGCATCTGTTTTATCTTCATCACTTTTCAATACTGGTGCTATGCATAGTTTTATATCTATTTCTATTGTGGAGATCCTTGGTCTCTTCATCTTTTCCTCTACCAATACTTTGACTCTAGACACACCCTTGGGGACTAGAGTGGTTATTGTACGTTAGTTCAGAGAGTTCCCTCTTGAGGTTGCAGGGTGTCACTTCTTATGGGGACTCTATGTCTAAGAGATGACAAGCTATGATGTCATTCTCGGAATGGACTAGTTAGTTCCCTTCCAGGAAGTTGTTGACTGTTATCACCACAGAGTGAGTTTCGTATCACCAGAGGGTGGATTCTTTCTTCATAGAGGTGAGTGGGATGTCTAGACGAGAAGAGCAGGTCCAGAGCATCATGGGTTGGGAGGATTTACAGCCCATATTTCTAGCCTTTATCTGGATGACCAGGGGACTTCATAGTAAGACTTTCATCAAGTGGTGGATCGTTTTAGAGATGTATTTACGGAAGAATTTTTGGGGTTTCCTCCAATGCGTGAGGTAGACTTCTCGATTGAACTCATTCCAGGAGTATCACCAGTGTCCATTCCTCCTTATAGGATGGATACACGTGAGTTGCAGGATCTCAAGAAGTAGTTGGAAGAGTTAAAGGTGAAGTGTTTCATCCGACCCAGTACTTCTCCTTGGGGTTTGCCTGTCTTGTTTGTGAAGTAGGCAGACAGTACCCTTAGGTTATGTGTGGACTATTGGAAGTTGAACTAGATGATGGTCAAGGACAGATATCCCTTGATGAGGATAAATGATCTATTTGATCAGCTTTGAGGAGCATAGGTGTTCTTGAAGATTTATTTGAGATACATTTATCATCAGTTGCACGTTAGACCATATGATATACCTCTTACAGCTTTCCGGAGAAGGTATGGTCTATAAGAGTATTTGGTCTTTCTGTTCGGTCTCACAAATGCTCCATTAGTTTTCATGGCACTGATGAACTGAGTGTTCCATCCATACTTGGATTCCTTCGTGGTGGTCTCCATGAACGATATATTGGTGTACTCTCACACTCGACATGACCATGCTACCCATCTTGAGATCATTTTGAGTACACTGAGATAGCATCTATTGTATGCTATGCTCTCAAAATACCACTTTTGGATGGACTAGATTCACTTCTTGGGTCATGTTATATCAGAGGCAGGAGTATCAGTAGACCTAGAGAAAGTGAGAGTTGTAGTTTCCTAGGAGAAGCCGAAGAATGTATTTGAGGTGCATAGTTTTCTTGGGATGTCTGGATACTACAGATGTTTCATACAGGGCTTTTAATGCCTATCAGCACCACTAACAGGTCTGACAAAGAAAGGGGTGAAGTTCTTGTGGTCAGATTCTTGTGAGTCATCCTTTCTAGAGCTAAAAAAGAGGTTGACTTCAGCACTGATACTAGTCCTTCCAGATCCGGGAAAGATCTATACCATTTATTGTGATTCTTCTGGTATCGGTCTGAGATCTATGCTTATGCAGGGAGATGAAGTCTTTACTTACGGGTCTCGGAAATTAAGGCCACATGAGAGGAATTACCCGACACACGATATGGAGTTGGAAGCTGTTGTTCATGATCTACATTGTTGGAGACATTATCTTTTAGGAGATCACTTTTTGGTGTTCACGGACCACAATTGTCTCAAATACCTCTTCACTCAGCGTGATCTGAATTTGAGACAGCGAAGGTTAGTTGAGTACCTTCGGTCTTTTGACTTTGAGCTTGCCTACATACCTAGGAAAGGCAATTCTGTGGATGATGCTCTGAGCAGAAGGACTCAAATACAGGTAGCTCAGGGGGCCAGTAGTGAGTGGAAGCTTATGGATCTGTTCTCTGAGATGCCTTTGGAGGTGCATGACAGTCAGGGGCAGACGTTTCTTTCCTCTGTGGCTGTTACCTCTACTCTTCTTGATCGGTTACGAATGAGGCAGTTATCAGATTCTGAAGGCCTAGTCCTACAGGAAAGCATGTCAGGAGAGGACCCTATTTCTGGGTGGACCATAGGAAAGGATGAGATCTTTTGTTTCTAGGGATGCGTATGGGTGCCAGAAGACATATGCAAGGAGCTGATGTGGGACTTTCATTCCTCAGTTTGGGCAGTTCATCCTAGCATCACCAAGATGTACCACGATCTACAGCATCAGTATTGGTTTCCTATATGAATAGGGACATTACTGGTTTCATCATGAGGTGTTCCACTTATAATCAGGTGAAATAGGAGCATTAGTGACCATCAGGTCTTTAACAGCAGTCACCCATTCCTGAGTGGAAGTGGAATGACGTCACGATGGACATCGTGACTGGTTTGCCGAGGTCTCCTCATGGAAACGATGTAGTATGGGTTGTCATTGACAGACTCATGAAGGTTTCTCATTTCTTGACGATCAAGGAGACCTTCAGTGTTGATGAGCTAGGGAAGTTGTACATCTGAGAGATTGTACATCTGCATGGAGTTCCACACTCCATTTTTTCAGACAGGGATTCACGTTTTACTTCTCGGATTTAGCAGGGACTTCAGAAGGCTTTGGGTACACATGTACTTTTGATTATAGCATACCATCCCCAAATAGATGACCACTCTGAGCATACTATTTAGGTTCTTGAGGACATGCTCTGAGCATTCATTCTGAATTTTGGAGGTTCTTGGGAGAAATATATACCTCTTGTGGAATTTTCCTACAAAAACAGTTTTCATGTGACTATTCAGATGGAACCTTACGAGGCTTTGTACGGTAGGCCATATTGATCACTTTTATGGTATCTAGAGGCAGGAGAGGCAGCTTTTTTGGGACCTCATCTTGTTCAGGAGACCTCAGAGTAGTTAGAGTTAATATGGAAGAGGATGGCTACTTCAAAGTCTCGACAGAAGTCCTATGATGATCAACATAGACGAACTTTAGAGATTGAGGTCGGGGATCAGGTTTTCCTACATGTCGCACCGAGGTTGCGACACAAGAAGATTGGGAGACTGGGTAAGCTTTCATCAGGGTAGGTTGGGATGTTTATGATATTGGAGAAAGTTGGTCTAGTTTTCGATAAGTTGTAGTTACCTCAGAGGTACCAGTATATGCACGACGTCTTCCATGTTTTCCAACTCCGACGTTATTTTTCAGACACATCTCGTGTCTTTCAACTTGAGGAGGTTGAGCTCGAAGTAGATGCATCGTTTGAGAAGCATCCTATCTAGATTGTCGATCATAGTATGAAGGTTCTTCGTGGCCGGTCTATTCCTCTAGTATGGGTGTTATGGCAGCACGGGAAAGTACATGATTAGACTTGGGAGAGGGATGCCGATGTACGATCACAGTGGCCGGAGCTGTTCGCGGTTTCTTCTTCTACTCCTCACTAGGGAAATTCAGGGATGAATTTGTTTAAGGGGTGAAGTTTCTAAGAAACTGGACCTCATTTTAGGTATGTTTTTCATTTTCTTGACGTGTTTGAGAAAAGAGGAGTTTCTGGAAATTTTTTAAGTACACACCATGTACTTTATGAGTACATGTTGTGTACTCCCTTGCTGTGCAAGGCCGTCTGATGGCTGTGTCCAAGCCAGACACACGGCCTTGTAGGGGTGATGTGGAGGCCACTTAAAGCGGAGTATGGAAAAGGATAGTACACACTGTGTACTCTAAAAGTACATGTCATGTACTTTGTTTGTTTTTCTTTAAACGCATCGGGCTCACTTCTAATCGCTAGAGGTATCTTCTTCTAGGTCTCGTTCGACCAGGAGAAACCGTACGACCGAGGATCTTCTTTGAGCCCCCAATCCTCCGTCTGTTCTCCGAATCGATCATCGTCGATTGTGTTGGAACTATAGCTGTATGCTCTTCCTTCTTATAGAGAATATTTTTTCAATTCCTCCTCTTTTCTAAGTTATCGTGGGTTGAACGTTTTGTGTGTTTTCTTAGATCTAGGATTCTATAAGGATATTAAAGCCTCGTGGTTTATGTATATCGATCTACTAGCATCAAGGTATGTGGTTTGTGCATTTCTATTAAATGTCGTTGAGTATTATGTGAAAATTCCACCAATACCCTTAAACGGGGTATTGCGTTTTTCTTGTTTTACCCTTGTTGTTTTCCATCCTTGATTTTATTCTTGTGTTGAGGTAATTTTGCGATGTATGAGGATAATTTCTATGCTTGTATTTTTTTCCCATGCTTGTTCTGTTTACGACCTTTAGGTCTTATTTAGCCTTTGGTTGTTATGCCTATTTTCCATGCCTTGTGACCGTAGGATGGAGTTGTGTTCCCTGACATGCTTGCTATGCTGTAGACTGGTTAGCCAAGTAGTTATGTAGGATAATTTGGCCATATTGCTATATTATGAACTGACTGGCATGGGGCCTTGAGAACCTAGTGCTATAGACTATTAGGGGATAGACTGAGTGAGCTTCGTCAGAGATTCTTGGACATTATAGACTATAGGGGATATACCAAGAGAGCTTCCCAGAGAGTCTTGGATATTATAGAATATAGGATGATAGATAGAGTGAGCTTCCTCAGAGAACTGTGAGCTTTATAGACTATCAAGGGATAGACCGAGTGAGATTTATCAGAGAGTATTTTTCGTTTGAATTCCATTAAATTACTCCAGGCTATAGGATGAATTGATCCAGTAAGATTCCTCAGAGAGTCTGTGATAGACCTGGGGCTATAAAAGGAATTGACTGAGTGAGATTCCACATAGAGTCTCTAGACCTTGGGGCTATAAGGGGAATTGACTGCGTGATGTTCCTCCAAGAGTCCCGGACTACCCTATACTGTAAGGGGAATTGACTTAGTGTGATTCCTCAGAGAGTCTATAATTTTATATGACCAAACCAGAGGGGTGAGGTTGAGTGTACTGTCCAGAGGGTTGTTCGTACCTCTTAGGTAGGACCAGAGGGGATGGTCGTGAGTACTCCTAGAGGGTTTCCTATTGTGGTTGGTTGTTTGCTTCACTGTTTCTTGTTTGATCTGTGGATTTTTTACTGCTGTGTAACATTCTTTTTACTCTACTTTACCTTCCATATACTCACTAAATGTTAGGCACAGATCTTCATGTGGTTGCCAATTTGGATTTAATCTCACACCCTGTTTGGGTCATGATTTTGGGCCCAAATAAATTATATTGTTGCAGGTATAGATAAGGTCAACCTCCCTTCTACTTTCGATACCTGACTTGCCGTGGAGATGGAGAGCATGGGACCAAGCTATGGCTTGCAATGCTAAGGAGTTATCTCCTTACTTTTCATTTGTACTTTGGTTTAGTATTGTATTCAATATAGTGACTTGTTTGGTTTCTTTCCTAGACATATATGTATCATGCATCGTTTCATATATATATATATGTGTGTGTGTCCTCCAGTTTTTTACTATTTTAGTATTCCACTATTTACTATTTTTGGATATTTACTACTTCCACTATTTAATGTCTTATTTACATCCTATGTGCACTCTTCCAATGAGGGCATATTTTCCCTACCATCACACCCAAGGCCCTCGCTGCTAGTCGGCAGCCTCTAGCGTTCGGGGAAATGCACTTGAGGCCATCTAACCAACCGGGTACGGGGCACCTCTGGGTGGCTTTCGGAAGTGGGATGTTACAACCCCTTGATCTAAAATCATCCCAAAATGTTGAAACAAAACTTATGCCTCTTGCCCTAAACAGACAAACAAACTGGAAGAAAATCCTGACAATCAACGGGAAATTTGATCCACAACCTTCAAAAACATACTTTGAACCGAATTGTTGGGAACATTCCAAAAAGACCAACATTCACCCAAACAAGCAGAAAAATTAGAAACCAATCAACATCAAATGAAGTCCACTTTAACCAAAATAACACCATAACCAAAAGGGATCACCAACAGGGGGATACCCAAATGAAAACCCCACCCTTTGAAAAAAAATAAAGAACTATTTTCTTTTTCATAGGAGGATTTTCAACAAGACCCACAGTGGGTCTCCCCACCATTATGATCAAATGAGAAAAAACAAACTCAATAATATCCATAATATAACTAGAGGCCTCTACTATAAAGGTTGTGGTTGGGGAGGGGCACAACAAAAAGAACTATAATCCCAATAAAAACTAATCCACTAACCAAAGATACTCCTTGTTCCCATGGGTTATCCACACCAGAAAAAATAATTAGAAATATTTGTAGAAATAGAGAACCCATAAAAACATAGAAATTATTTCATTGATACTGTGGAAACATGATCTAATCCAAACAACCCACACACTGGGACTTCTCACTATGTGTTATCTTCACCCTGAGGCCTTTGGCTATAGCCCTGATGTTTGATGTATCATTGACCTTGTAGTTAAGAGCTGCTAATACCTATTTGGATCTCCTTCATTTTGATCCACAAACATCCACATAGCACCCTAGGTATAAATAGTATATTGTGACACACAATAAAATTAGCTAGTTCAAACAACACACATTTACCAAAATAGGTTCACGGATGATGCACATACTATTCATTATAACTCCTAACAAGAAGAAGATTAAACAAGGAACTTAATAAATCACACCAAAAACCAATGAGAACGTCATCTACAACCAATTGAATTATCATAACTAGAATGCACTTTAAATTGAGCACAAATAACCCCCTACTCTAGCAAATGGGCTTCTATATTGTTTGAATAGGTTGATTTATCTTTCAGAACTCAAGAATGAAATCCTTAGGTAGACTAAATAGAATAATTGTTAAATGGGAATAACCTATAGCCACACTAAAAACATCAATAAAATAAAAAAAGGGGGAAACAAATGGCAATGAGAAAACCTACAGGTCTACCATGACTTCCATAATGATTCTGAAAACTGTTTTGGAAAAGGAGTAAACATTACTTCATGACCAGACTACCATTATAATTTCAATATCAGAACACAACATAAACAACACCACCAAAACAGGAAAAATAATAGCAAATAAAAAACAATTTTGTATAATAGAAAAACAAGACATGAAACCATTATCTCAAAAATACACAACTACTTACCTCTTACAAATAATTTTGAAAAAAAAAATTCATGGCGGATTTTCACACTAACCAATGGTGTCCCTTATAAACTCTTTCACATTCACATTTCTATGCCAATTTGGGAACATATCAATACATACCATATCATAAACTCATCAACCATTATAATCTTAATATCTCTCCACCCACATCACTATCCATCCCCTTCTTGGCCATATCCATGCATGAAAGAACTCAAGGAATACACCAGAGGCAAAAAACATTATTATTTCCAAAAACACATTCAACCCCATTTCAAAAATCCATGAAACCTTCAAAAGGATAACTAACCACCAATTCAAAAAGAATCTTCATAATCCATTTCATAATCTATTTACCCATGATCAAAATCAAAATACATGTAATTTCTTTAAAAAATCAACTCATTACATTCAAAACATTTTCTTGAAGCTCAAGAAATCTCAGTCCATCAAAAACCACTTGATTAAAAAACCACTACTTTAAATTTAAAAACAATTCCAAAAAAAATATATTTCAAACAACCATATTCTATAAACCCCACGTTTTGAGTAGAAAATTCCAATCTAATTAAATCATTTCCACTTTACCCAAAGGATTTATTTGATAAAAAAATTCTAAAGTCTTCTTAAAGAACAATTTTGAAAATCCTTTTCCTACATTTTCAAAATTCCAACCATTACCACTAATTCCTAGTTTTCAGAGTTCCAACCTAAGGTTATTAAAAATATTTTTATAATTATTTAATATCCAATAAAATCATAATGGTTGAAACCGGTTTTGATGGGTTACATATCATATTGTTAGAATCCACATTCCAAACACCCCACCATCATGGAGATCATTCTAGGACTATTCCAACATATCAACATGGATTTCCTAGCCCTGAAAGCTCACAAGGATTACTATCCCAACTCCCTTATCATATCCAAAACACTAAAAATACCCTGAGACCAATGAAATCTACAAAACAAAACATCTAATGGAATACCGAGGATCAGAATCACCAATGGCTCATTAAGTCATTCTCATTCCTACCTCCCAATTATTTAAAATATTTCTCTGTCTACCATGATATTTCCATGAATCAAAGGTAACTCTAGAAATTCTGGTTCTCCATATATTACCACATTTAGTACCATTTTAGCACAAACCAACTGAGGTTGACCACAAACCAGTCACCTAATCAAATCTGTGACAAATCCTGAAGGGTGTTCCTGATCCCAATAGGCTAGAAACTAGTTTTGAGCATCAATAGAGTAAATATAGGGAATTATTTCTACCAATAATAAGTAAACAAATTAAAAGATAATTTGAAATAGAATATCCCAATATATAAATTATATACAAACTAATCATCATTATAAAAATCTAGAAATACATCAACAAAAAAACAAAACCAAACTACACTTAATGACCACAAGTCTCCTAGTGACTTAGTGTGTCACTCTCCAATACTAATAACAAACATCGCTTATTGAGATTAGTACCATGATAAACCTATACCACATGTTAAAAACAATAATGAAATATGGATGTGAGTTTTAAAACTCAGTTGGTGTGCCTGAATATTAAATTCCCAATTCAATTATTTGAAAATAAACTAAACAGAAACATCACATTTGAAATATAATATATAAAATTATGTTTTATTTATAAGTTTTCCATATCAAAAAATTCGTGATCCATTTCCATTTTTATAATTTTTAACCACATTCTTTTCCAAGAGGAACTATATGAATTTTGTAGGATTAATGTTATATTTCATTTATAAAAGAAATATTGTGTGGAAATGTTTCCAAAATATTCTTCAGAAAACACATGATAACATTATTTCAATTTCTTAAACATACCATACTTCTCAAGATGTAATATATAAAATCATATAACATGGGAAATAGAAAAATATCACACATGTATATCCAACCAACAATGCATAATAATCATTTGTTGTAAGTTACTAAGTGTAAATATACATGGGAGAACATTGTAGATCATGAATAATCTAGATAATACTAGTACATGAACACCATCCCTAGAAGCATGCCTCACATAATGAAATCAAAACATCCTAAATACTCATGGTCACCCTAACTCAGGACAGACCGAGGGGGAAATCATGTAGCATTAATCCCAATATATCCATCTACTATATGCCACTTGCTAGTGCATAATTTAGATAGTGTAGAAATAATTTTCTGAAAATTATCTCATTATGCCAGGTTCCTATGTATCATGTATAAATGGTTTTATCCATCATATATCAACCATGAAACCATTCAAATTCAATTATATCATATATAATAATTTACACAACAACCATCACCCCAAACCATTCTAAGTATCAACCTCTTTCCCTTAAAATGAAAAAATGAATAAATGGGTCTCAAGGACTCTATAGTTAGGGAATACCACCCATTCACATAAACTAAGAAAGTGAATTATCCAAGGAGGATTTTCATGATAAAAATTCACCCCATTAATTAATGTGAAAAATTATCCTCAATCTCTCAATAGAAAATATTGATTAATCGAAGAACCAAATAAACTATTCAAAATAGGTGTAAACTATCAATTTACCATTTCACAAAAAATTCATAAAATTTCATTTTTTTGGAAACATTCCTCATTTTCCAAGTCGATCCATTTCCATTAATATGACAAATGGTCTATTAACTATCATTGCAATCCAAACCAAATTTGAAAATATAATAAACATTTTTTGAAAACCAAAACAACTTGGGGAACCCATATAACGAACCGAATACATAATTATACATGTCACTAATACATTTAAAAATCCAAAACACAGTTTTAATATCAAAAATCACCCATAAAATATAATGGGGAATTTTCTCAACCACATGGTGTGCATAAAATAACAAAAAACACTATAAATAAAAAAACAATGTATAAACCACCACATTTCAGAAGAATTTTTTTTTCCAATGATTATAAAACACTATTTTCCATGTAATAAAGGTTTAAAGAAACTGAAACCAATGAATCTCAACCATTAAAGGTATGTTAAATTGAAAACCAACCTCAAATCTATCAGGCATCAATGAAACATAGCTATAAATTCAACACTAGGGTTCCAAGAGATATGATCTACCAATCGGAACCCTGAACGAATAAAACCCACAATTTTCACTACCATAGGTATAAATGTCGGCCAAACATAGCACTTTGGTTAGAAGGTAAAGGGAAAATGGAATAAAATCAATGGAAAAAATAAAGGGGATACCTAAATATTCAATCCCAGTAATGATTCATCATGAAACCACCTAAAAATTCATTTGAAGGGATTAAGATGAACGAAAGACCACCATGGGATGTGTTTTGGTCACATGGTTCGAATAGGGGAGGCTATGGGAAGAACCCACAATTAAAAAAATGATAAAATCAAAAAATAAACCTTCCCAAGTGGGTTGCATGATTAGCCTGCACAGTTTAACAAACTCTATGACTTCCCATTGCCTAGTGTCACATGGGATTTACACATTGGCTTCATATTTAGTTAAACCATGTACATACTGTGCGACCCCATTCACACTGACCAACATTATTAATCTAAGTGTGCACCCACATCATGTAACTTAGACGAAGTCCCAAAAAACCAACATTATCACAAAAAAACACATATAAATCAAAGGGATAAACCATAAGAAAAATATAATCCATAATAATATATTACTATTGGTGTTATCAACTCATTTTCCAAGACACCTCCTCTACATAACTTTCACACTAACGAAGAATAGGTCCAAAAACCACCCAAACCTCCCAAACATAAAATTTAAATCTTGAACGCCATGAACTCAAGATGAAAAAAGAGAAAAAAAGGTACTTAGGAACAATGTATGAGAAGAACTTATGTGCAACAAAAGTTATATTGACCCAGATGATATTTATATTACACATTTACAATTTTATTTTTATTCTATGTTATTTTCCAAATAATATAAACATTTATTTCATTTTCATATAATGTTTATTTATTCAAAACATTTTACCAAGATGAGCCATTTTTATAATGGAATTATTATTAAATATTATTTTAAATATTAACGTTTACGAAAGATATTTCACATAACATTTTTAATGAATCATTTTGATTCTACTTGAAACACCATAATTTACATCAATGTCTAAAATTGATTTTTGAAGTTATTTTTTTAGTTTTCAATTCCTTTTTAATTTTCATAATCAATTTACATAATCTCATGGTGTTCATGATTAATAATATTCCTCTAATAAATATTTATATTTTGGGTGTTTAAGATTACGATATCAAACTATCGGATTCTTGATCCCTTCTTGTGTGATATCATTCATCAAAATACTTTGTTGGGATCCATTTTCTTATATGTCAATATACATACATGATTACTTTAATAAATTAGGTTTAGGTTATTTTGAAAATACCAAAATAATTTATATAGATGTATTTTTATCAAAAAAAATTAAATAATTATTTATGTTTATACATGTTTCTCTATATTGTGAGAATGCCAATTTTTATATAATTTAGATTGAATGATGTTCACTTAGAAATGATGTTATTACTTTTATTGACATGGGGAAAATATTATGATTATTTATTTTGAAATTATAATATGGATGGTTGTGTAATGGTTTCTATTTATGGTTTTTTCCATCCACCTACTTTCTCCAGAAAGTTTGTGATCATTATTTCCCTTACATTATGAAGGGAAAATGAGTTATTATTTCAAATTTTTTCCACCAGTATCGATGATTATTATCATGTTAACTATATATTATTTCACTATCTATATGCATTACTCAAATAGGTATTGGTGAAATTATACATTTTTTGACATGTGGAAAATATTTTGATTTTTTTTTGTTTTTATTCCATTAATGATGATTTTTAGAAATATATATTGTTGATTTTCTAATCTATATCCAAAATAATGAATTCTAATTTAGATAAAACCTGATTAGGGGTTCTAGAAATTATATATCCCCCCTATTAAAGAGTAGGTCTCATGATAAAAACATTTTTGGGTACATATATTTATTCGTACTCAATAAAATATATTTCCTCAATGGTAATATCATGATGTCATAGAGTGTGCTACTAAATTGGCTATCCAAGATTATATATTTCTTCATTATGGACTCAATTATTATTATCAATATGATGTATTTATTTTCAATTCTATCCAGTATATATTTATCCCTCTATTTTAGCTAATTATTTCATTATGATGATAACATTTCTTGACCATAATATTTATGATATGTATTCCCCGATTTACTCAATTTTATATTTTCACTAATAGAAATATGGATCTCTCACCTTAATATGGTAAAATTTAATCATGATATAATGAAAAATATTTGAAATGATGTGCCTAATGTATTTACTATTTTTAGAATTTGTGTGTGATGTTAAAGACATATTTTGGATTAAATATTTTTTAATATAGTGAAAAAATAATGTCCATTTAATTGGTCATACTAGATAATTTATTTTCATAATTATCAAATGATATATATCTAATTGTTAATGGTAACATAGGTACTAAGTTAGTTTCTTTATGTCGTGTAATTATAGGATAGTTTTGGTTGGGAGTAAATAGTTTTTATCAAAACTACTATATAATATATGTATTCATGGGAACCATATCTAAGAGTATGGGTCTGTGAAATCATAGTTATTTAGTAAGTGTTTCATTATATATTAGGGAAAGCATTGAATAGAGATTTTTTAATTGATTACTCTCATAGAGGGATATCCTAGTGTACTGAAGTCAATAATCCAAGAATTCTCTTCATTTTATAAATTATTTTAATGTGAATTGGGAAATGTGGTAATTTTAATAATGTTAGACTGATATAAAAAATATGTTCATTTTTTTCTTTTCCCCAAATGTGTAATGTAATGATGTATATGGCCCTGAGGTATGCTATAAGAATAGTTGAATTATTCCTTTTCCACAAATGGTCATGATCTTAAATTAATATTTCATAAATAGTTTAATAAAAAAAACTAATGTTTCGTTGTTATTGTTATTTTTTTTAAAAAAATGAGCTTTTTTGAATTATTAGAATTTTTTGAGTGATTTATATGTTCATATACTAGATTTGGGAAGGGAATATCAGCTTTGTGATCTTACTTTTTTCTGTAGATGCATTTTGAGTATTGTGTATTTATAAGGGGTGTGTTGTTAATTGCATTAAAGAAAGAGGCCCCTAGGGGGGGCTCATCCATGGGTTTAAATTATATAATATGTTTATTATATGTAGAAAAATATAGTATGTAAAATAATTTTCAGTATTTTATACCCATTGATATGAAATTTAATAAATATTGTTATATTGATTACATTAATGGGGTATTATTTTTGGCCATGAAACCTATTGGATGAGATCGATATATTCCATAAATATCATTAAAATGGTATTCCTACTAATGTGAGATTGATAGTGAAAAATCTGGGAAAATATCATTATAGAATCCTAGCATCCCTTCCATATCATCATTGTAATAATTTGAGATGATAGTTTTGTCTACATCCTAATATTGTTCGATACCTAGGATAATAGTCCAAACCAACTTAATATTTTCCTAAACATTTTTAGTGATTCCAATTGGGTAAGGCCATATAGGCAAGGAAATTTTATTCTCTTTGTATTGATATTAAATTTTTTTGATCAATATACTATGAGTGGGGATTATTATTTAACTGTACACTATCCCATATTTTATATATTATGTTGATATTGGGCTAGGATGGATAAGTTATGAGATAATATAGGGTGGGTTCCACCTTCCTCTTATCTTTTATATAATAATTTCATGGACATGTTTTCCATTAACTATGATATAGATAATCATGGGTAAAATCATTTATTATCATTTAGTTATTATGAGTTATGGACATGATATTTTTGGACTAAGAAAGATTTAAAAATGGGGTCCCATGTCCCAGTATATTTACATTTTTATACATGGTGGTTGAAATTACCTAATGTCTACAATTATTAAAGGAATCTAAATTGCATCCCAATTAAAATTTTGATTTATTATTATATGTTCAAAGGCACCTGAATCATGAAAATTTAGGTATTATTACACCATTTTTTCTAGTCAATCACTCGAGTGAATGATATTATGTATTCCCATTATTTTCTACATTATTATTGAATTAATATTTTCTTATACATGTTTGAATTATTTATTTTTAGGGACACAATTTGTGGTATCCCACTATTAACTACTTACACAAAATTATGCGTTTCCCTAGTACCAATGAAAATATCCTAATTCATTATCATTGTAAGGGCATGTTCCATGAAGTTTACTATTGATCTCAAAGAGCACGGATAGGGTATTGAAAACTTGAGTGATAAGTGGTTTTGAACTATCGGCGTTGTTGTCCCCCTTCTTGAATACATTATAGAACATGTTTTATATGATAGGTCCATGTTATTTCATTTTTATATATTTTTTACTCAATTGTATGAGCCTTAAAAATTTTAAATTTTCTTTCTTATTCTTATTTATTTGTGGATCTTCTATATCTATAATGTTTAAATAATCAATTTTATTATGGAGAATATTTTTATACTACATCATATATGACACATGGACGTCTATACAAGAGAGAGTATAGTATAAAAATGATATAAGTATACCCCTTTTATTTATTTATCACCTTTGTGATATGGGAGGTGTCTGTGGTGTATGTGGCAACCATTTTAGTAATGGTGGAGGTGAAATTAGATATGAGTAATATAGTGTCTTAGATTATGGTGAGTCTGGGGAATATTTTTGAAATATCATATTAATATTTTAATTTCATTATTTTCACATGATTTAAAATATGATTACTCGTGACGTGATTTGGATTTTATGTAATATAATTACTTGATAATACACTTTTATTTTAGGGTTTGGGATATACATATTTTATTAGTGCAATTTATTTTCCATTTATGGATTATTTATCATTTTTATTTATTTTTAATTATTTTTTATTAGGATAAACCACATATTCATTAAAAATAATTCTACATTCCATACTCATATTATGATAGAGATTTCATACCTTATGAATTTTTGTTCAGTATATTAGTTTCATGGTCAATAAAATTCTTGAGGAACTAGTAAACAATTAGTTGACATCAATAATCATTTTAAAACCCCAAAATAAAATTTTAACACATATAGGTATAAGGAAACAAGGTCATAAAATAAATGGATTTTTCATACCCTATAAAATAAAAAAATACATAATTATATAATCAAGTAGGCTCATAGCTGCTGATTTCCATTATCTAAAATTTGATAAAAAACAATTTAAAATGTTTTACCACTAAAATTCTCATTAAAGGACAGAATATGAACTAGAAAATGACACCATACAACATTCATACTAAAATATGTTCTATTATAGGTGAAATAATAATTTCCATTTTCATTTCCTTATGCATATGACATATATACAATGTTTTATCAAATAATAGGAAATGATACTCTATATTTTAGTGACTCTGATAAAAATTATATGAATTAAAATATTTGTTATATGTGATATCCTAGGTGACATATATATTTTTTATATACATGTACTATCATGTTATGTATTATTTATATCACATAGTGACGCAATTATTGATGTATAACTTATGTTTTTCATTTATGATATTAAAGATTACATGGTCCTAATTAAGAATGATCTATATGATTGTATGATATATTCCATGCTTTAGGAACATTTTTGAAATTATTTTACATAAAAAGGGTAATTAATTATTCAATGAAGTCAATAAATGAAGGTTAATGATTAATTTTTGACTTTATAATTCATTATTCCTCATTCTCCAATCATTGATAAAAATGATAGTTTCATCACTTTGGATTTATAGTAGTCCTTTTTAATGAATTAAAGTGATTTTATTTTCATTATTTCTCATTTTGAGGTAAGAACACAAATGTTTTTATAAAGAGATAACCACTAATCAAATAATGTGAAGAAATTAGAATGTAGATATGAATCATATAAAATATTCATTTTTATTTTAAGTCATTTATAATTAATCTTCTTGAAAATTGTGTTTCACGTTTTCAATGTAATATAATACATCAAACCCCATGAAGGGTATCCAATAAATAATTAGTGAAATATTTTGGAATACATGAATTTTATTTTTTATTAAAGATACACTCTATCCACATGAATTGATATATATATGTGTGTGTGTGTGTGTGTGTGTTTGTGTGTGTGTGTGTGTTATATGATGTCATATAATTCATGTATCTTATCAATGTAATGTGAGTAATGTTATATTGTATGAATACTTATGTTATTCAATGATCATATACTGAAAAATAGAGAATAATAATGCTCATGTGATATTGATATATCAATATAGTTAAAGTGTATAATTAATTTTTTTTCATCGTTGGAGGAAATTTACGAATTACATTATCAGTGAAACAATATGCTAATTACAATGTAAATATTATGAAGTGAAATAACAGTTATTTCACTTATTTCAAGAAATGTAGTGGGAATGTCAAAATCCATGATAACATAGACAATATTGTTCTTAAATTATATCGAATGATAGGCGATATATATTTTATTATCTCATATGACCAATGTAGAGATATAAATGGTTATGACAATCTTATTAAAAAATTCAATATGGAATCAAATAATTAATTTAGAATGTGTATTAAATTAAAAAATGTAATTTATAGAATTTTTATATTTCATTTATGAAATGTTATTATTTTTTATTATTTGAAATTATCATATTTATATATTATGATTCACTATGGAAATTATTAATGTTATTGACACACTACTCGACAACTATAATGTGCATTGATACACAGGCTTGGTACCAATTTTAATGTCATACCCTCTCAAACATTTGATTCTGAATATTGATGACTAGGTGAAAACTTCATGCTCTAAACCTCATCTAGAGTATCCCCTTGTAGGTGAGTCGATTTAATATTTACTTAAATTCGAACTGGAGGTCCATGATGCAATGCCTCCAAAAAATTCATTCCACCAGGTCAAAAAATTAATCAAAAACACACAAAAAAACATCACAATCCTGTAAAACCTTTACACCATGATGTATTCATGTTACTTTTTCACCTCCACCAAAGAGACTACATCCCCAAAAAACCCCGCCACACTCCACAGGGCTACCACAACCACCACAGCCCCAGAAGAAACCAGAATATGATCCAGGGGACACAAAGTTTATAAAACATCACCTAGGACTGGATGACCCAATACCACACTGAAGATATGTCACCAATTAGGGGGACCACATAGCTCTGAACTAGAATAGCTTGTCTAGGAAAGTATCCCCTCAGATATGAACTGTGGAGTACACACCCTCACAGTAGTCCGAAAAAAGAAATTCATGGGAAGAGGGGTAGAGTACTAGAATGGAGGGACATGATCATACCAATTCTATCGAAGGAAAAAAATACACCAACATAACCTCCTATTTTAATTCCATAAAAACAAATCATGAGATCCCCTGAATAGAAAAAACTACCACTGAATTCCAAAACCATAACCCCCCCCCCTTAATCCACTCTACAGCTGATGTTGAGCCACACTAGAAATGGAGATGCCATGCCTCACTGGAGCCATTTCCGAGCTACATTGACACCAAGATGAGATCCAAAATAATCCAAATACAACACCGAGACACTCCAGAAATGATGAAATAGAAGC
This sequence comes from Viscum album, assembly GCA_963277665.1. Classification (NCBI taxonomy): domain Eukaryota; kingdom Viridiplantae; phylum Streptophyta; class Magnoliopsida; order Santalales; family Viscaceae; genus Viscum; species Viscum album. Next base: position 469,076,131 of record OY728141.1, on the reverse strand, counting down.
CATGTTGAAGCCATCATCAAGCCATACCGACACTGATCCAAGATCTAGAAGATGCTGACATCGATCCACACCATGCCACGCCATAGGAGGGGTGGAGATGACATTAGAGAGGTAACCATAGGTCCATGATAGGATAGGTATCTTTCACTCAGAGCTCGACATATGATAGAAAATATTCAGTAGATGCATATAGTAAAAATGATAAAGTAATCTTTTATTAATATAATAATTAAAATAATATTCACTAGTAAATTTATTATATTAGTAAGATTTGAATGATTTTATTTATAATAATTAAATACATTCTTATAAATATTATTTAATTAATTTAAATGTATTTCTAATATTTAAAATAGAATATTTAGAATATATAAACCAAAAAATAGTTTTTAATTTTTCTAAAATATGTTTACTAAAATTATTTTCATAATTTTGGTTTTATTATTTTGCTAAAATTAACATAAATCATCAGTACTCATCTATATATAGCGTTAATATATGACAGTTTACCACTGTATATGGGCGATAATAATGTATAGATTGTTCGGTATGACTACTTCTCATACCATATATACTGTTATGAAATATTTTTTCATATAATTAATCTATAGTATATGAAAATGATCCATAAAAATTATACATTGGAATAATTTTAATATGTATAAAATATTTAAAATTATTTTTTCAATATAGATTTATAAAATGAAAATTATTTCAATTTGAATTAAAATTTATCATTTATTGTAATTTCTCAGAAATTCAATGTAATTTTTTTAAATTTTTGTGGAATTATATCTAGACCACACACTCTAAGGGCACGTGATTCCAAAGCCCGATGAGCCCAGAATGGATTTTTTGAAAAAAAATTAAGCTACATTTGGTAAACGTATGAGCATGATTTTATATCTATTAAACATGTTCATACGTCGAATATCTGAGGGAACGGTTGAACTTGGAATGTTAGGATTCACCTAGAAATAAGTTATTTTTGGCCAAAAAGGGATGATCAGAAAAGTAATTTTTCAGAAATTTTGATAAAAATAATAAAATAATTGAAAATAGTTATTTTATATCGTTTATCTCCATTGGGTGGTGGATGGAAAGGCTTTGGTGCAGCGACCAGGTGGCGACGGGGTGCATTAATGTGGATCACTAATGGCATGTATCCCACAACGTAATGATGTAATAAAGTAAGAGAAACAACGATGATGTTTCATAAATCGAACAGTGTTACGAAAAACATCTCAACTTAATAGAAACACTGCAATGTGATTCTTTTTATTAAACCAAAATGTGGAAGAATGAGGAATTATACTTCGGGGATTGTCTGTCAAACTACCGATATTTTTCTTCTCCAACAAATAATGATGAATATTGGTGATAATTCATCATCTTCTACATGAGTCAATGAATGGATCCAGATGTCAAATCAACATCTAGAAACCTCAAGGAATAATTCTTCAGGAATGAATGTCAATGATTAGGGGTTTTTAAAATTTTATATTCTTCCCCATTCGTTTCTAGAAACGATGATCATGGTTCAACCCATGAGCATATTGATCTATTATTCATGCATTTATGTGGGAGGGTAACTATATTTGGGGATTTCTCTATCCGGGATTAAACATTACTTGTTATGATTGAACATCTCCCTCGAGCCTCCCGGGATTTAAAACATCTAACGAGATGGGTACGGGACAACTCGAACAAAGGCCTTAACCCCTTTGTAGGTGAATACATAATTAATGGATTGTACAAAGAGGATACCAGATGATTTTGGGACCATCACTATGATGAAAAATTATCTCAGAGGCTGTTGGCGCAGGCGGCGCGAAGAACAGACCACTGGAGCACGTTCGATTGTCTACTAAGATATCTATTGTCATGCTGGCACTAGTGGTAGGAAACTATGGGAGGAGGGAGGTGGAACGCTCGTCGACATTCTGTGGAAGTAGGAGGATATGGCCGGCCGGTCACGGTGTTAGGATTTGTGGCCCCAGGAGGGTTCCGTGCAAAGGGACGGCCCATATCTGGGCCATCCAGGCAGCTGGTGAGCTGTAGTCCTTATAACACAGCTGGAGGAGGCCCCATGTTTTCATTGCATGTGGGGGAGAAGAATGTCGTGTGGCTACTGTGTCCCAGTTGGATGATGACAAACTGGCCGCACCATACGGCCGGTCTTCGGCTAGAGAGACTTACAATGAAATGAAAAATTCGCGAATTTCTAGCCGAGTCGGACGGGACCGGGCTGTTGGGCGCCTCGGCGGCCTAGACACTCGACCAAGCTAGTCTGGGTCTAGCATTACCCATTGGGCCTGACCCACTAGCCTGGTCGGACCAGACCGACCAAGACCTGAATTTTTATAGGTCAATTCCATCTAATTAAACCGGGGTATGTGGGACCTCTGGGACAATATGGTCATTTTGGTCCGACCGGGTGGAACTATTCCCTGATTAAACCAGCTCATGTTCACTAAAACCCCTGTATCTCTCTGACCAGAAATCTGATTAATGATTCATCACTTGAATTGGGACCCTTACGACAGAGAGGAATTTATGATATACTCTACATGATTTTTGGCTGAAGTTTGAGTAAGAATGGGTTGGATCAGACTCAAATCCAATAAGGCCCATTTTACATTAAAACCTATAACTTATAGACTAGGCGTCCAGACGACACGTTATTTACTACGATGGGACCCTTACGATGAGAAAATCTTTTTGGTTACTCTATGTGAGACTTTGTGGTGATTGAGTTATGACTGATGGCTAGAAAAGCAGATCAATTGGAAATCAAGCATACTAAGTGTGGAAATCCAGTGGTGGTTTGTGACATGTATAAAGAATAGTGATCCTGCCTATGTCAGCTCATAGAGATCCTGAGTGGGTCAGCACTTAGAAAACCAGGGTGCGTCAGCACCTAGAGATGCACTATGGGTTGGAACACAGTCAACCTCTTCTGATTATCACTGAGCGATCCCCTACGGGTCAACACCTTGAAACCTTGTTCGGGTCAGAATTAGATTCTCATGACATAATAAGAATATATAGTTTAACGACTAATCATTTTTACTTCTGTACTTATGTTATACCTGGTGTGAGGTGCGTATTTTACATTATGTAATGTGTTTGAGGTATTACTTGGTGGAATTACCACTATGGTATATGGTTTTTGGTGTTTTCCATCGTGGATTACTGAAATACCTTCAAGGGTATCAGAATACCTACTGATTTTTGTTAAACTCGCCCCCGCATGGGCTTCACCTACACATGTTGTTTAAGGTATAGACGGTCGATGTTTCAGCATTGGTTCTCATGGGGATGAAACTGACGAACTCTATGATGGTGGACTTGGTGGCCTAAGATGAGGTCGGTCCTAGTTGGACCGGTTAGGCCATACATACTAGTTCAGCATCTAGTAGCTTCAATACTCTCATGAGTAGGTGGGGTTATCCATGGATGGCCATCAGAGTTCCCTTTTTTGTAAGGACTAGTGTTTCTCCATGTCAATCCCCAATGTTGTTCTCCATGAAGTTATACGGGAGCTTTAGGCTATGTGTGGAAATTCGGTGCCTGAACCAGGTGACCATGAGGAACAAGTATCCACTACCAAGGATTTATGCCCTATTCCACTAGATGAAGGGAGTGATATGGTTTTCTAAGATAGTCCTTAGATCTAACTATATCCATATTTGAGTACGGAATATGGGTATGCCTAAGACAACCTTCAGGTCTAGTTACAACCACTATGAGTTCTTGGTGATGCCTTTCGATGTGACCAATGCCCAAGCAATGATCATGGGACCCAAGAACAGAATCTTCAATCCTTGATTTATCATTTCGTGGTTGCCTTTATTGATTAAATCTTGGTGTGTTCATAGATAGTGAAGGATCACTCTACACACATGAGAATAGTCCTAGACACACTCTGAGAGAAACAAATTTATGGTTAGCTCATAAAGTTCCAGTTCTAGAATTAGGGTGTCCACTTACTAGTTCACATCATCTCAGAGGCTGGAGTTGTAGTGGATCTGGCAATGATAAAGGTAATTCATTCATCGGAGACACCCCAAAGCATGAATGAGGTGCAGAGTATCCTAGAGTTGTTTGGGTTCTACCAGAGACTTGTACAAAAATTTTCCTTAGTAGCAGCACCCACCATATATTTGACAACGAAGGCAGAAACCTTCGTATTAATGGAGATATGTTAGTAGGGTTTTCTGGAGATGAGTTGGAGACTAACTAGTGCCCTTATATTGAGATTTCCAAAGGATGGAATGTAGTATGTATTTTATTGTGGAGTGTCAAGGACTGGAATATGTTTTTTTCTGATGTAGGAGTGAGCAGTGATTTCCTAAAACTCACGAAATTTGAGGAAACATGAGAACAACTACACAACCCATGAACTAAATTAATCAATAGTGGTATTTTCTATGAAGATGTGGAAAAACTACTTGATAGGTGACCAGTTTATAGTTTAATCTAATCATAAGAGACTCAGGTATATATTATCTGAGACGGACCATAACTTGAGACATCATTGATAGAAGGAGTACCTCCAGTACTATGACATTGAAATGGTCTATAAACCATAGAAGGGGAATGTGGTTCCAGACGCACTTAGCAGGAGGTCTGGTTTGTAGATACTGAGTGAGCTGACAGAGCATCTAGGCATGATACAGATATCTTTCATAGAGAGTGATGGAGTAGATCACGTCCAGTCTATGATTTCCACTCCCCACTCTTATAGTTATTTAGGTAGGCAAAACCTGTGGATGTTGACTGTGAGGCTCAACATGCTTGGTTATCCTCAAGATGGAATCCTCATGGATTTTAAATAGGTACATATCACATAATCGTTTTCAAATGGCATTCCATAGTTCCCATGACATTGTAGGAGGAGGTGTTGAAGGAGTTCCATACATCTACATTGGCGGTACATCCTTGAGTGGTGAAGATGTACTAGGACCACCAACACCGGTACTGGTGGCCAAGGATGATGAAAGCAGTGGCCGAGTTCATTTCATGATACCTCACTTGTCAGTAAGTGAAGGCAGAGCATCCGATTCTCGTAGGCTTGGCCTAGATAGTCATGGTACCAGAGTGGAAATCAGATGGTATCTCAATGGTCATTGAAATGGGGTTATCACATACATCAAGGGTCCTTGATTATATCTAGGTGATCGTTGACTGACTCACCAAGTCGGCACACATTCTACCCATCCGGGACTAGGGACTAGTAGTGAGATTGGGACGCCTCTACACCCTGGAGATAGTGAGGCTCCACGGGGCACCTTCAATGATCATCACATACCATGATGACTGCTTTACATCTCAGTTGTGGAAAGGGTTTTAGGAGGAACTCGGGACTCAACTGAATTTTGAGAACAACTTATCATCCTCGGACGGTTGGTCTGATGGAGCGGACCTTATAGACTATAGAAGACATGCTTCATCCTTGCATTCTAGACTTTGTTCATAGTTAAGAGGACCACCTAAGACTGGTGGGGTTTCCATACAACAACATCTGTAACTCCATTATTGGATTGAAACCATTTGAGGCCTTGTACGAGTGGCCATTTAGATCACCCCTATACAAGAATGACCCAGGGCAGTCGACACTCATGCGCCTGTAGTTGATACAGTCTGCAACCAATAAGTTGCATGTCATCTAGGTGAAGATGACGATTGGACAGAGTAGAAAAAGTGTTTTATTCTGATATGAGGCTGAGACCCTTAGTGTTTTGTGATAAAGATCATGTTTTCCTTCGAGTCTCACCCCGATGAGGATTAAAAATATTTTGGTTGGGGAGGAAAGTTATCTCTTAGGTTCATCAGACCATTGATGATCCTTAGAAGAGTTTTTGAGGTGGCGTACTAGCTAGACTCTCCCCCACAGATGCATGCGGTGTATAATGTTTTCCACATGTCACATATGAGGAGATATAGGCATGATCCATCAGATTTCATCAACTGGGCGAGATGGAAATTGACAAAGAGGTGATGTTTGTAAAGTTCCTGGTAGAGATAGATGATCGATAAGAGTGGGTCCTATGTGGGCTGTCGATTCCTCTCGGGCTCTTTCGGTGGAAGCATGAGAATCTTCAGGCAAGCACATGGTAGCAGGAGACTCATATTCATACTCATTACCCCCACTTGTTTTGTTAGCCCTTGTTTTGGATTCCAAGAACATAAATCATTAAGGTGGGCACAATGTAATGTGTCAGAATATCAATGTAATTTTTCTTAAATTATATATAATTTTTTCGAGACCTCCCACTCTAATGACATGTTATTTTGAGGCTTGGTGAGCTCGGAATGGATTATTTGAACTTTTTTGTGGTACATTCAGTAAACATGCAGGAGGGGTTTTCTATCATTTAAACTGGTGCGTGGATAAAAAATTAGAGGCAACTGTTAAATTTGAAATGACATGATTCACCTTGAAATGACTTCACTTCTAATGGAAAGGGTTGAGTAGAGAAGTTATTTTTCTCACTTTTACAGAAAAATAATAAAACAATTTTTTTAAAAAATTATTTCTTTTATTTTCTCGCTATTGGGTGGCGGACGATGACACTAAGGTGCAGTGAACATGCAGTGATATGGTGTATTAATGAAGCTCATGAATGGAATGTATCCTAGAGTGTAATGATGAAATAATGTATGCATTGTAGTAACACTATTTTATCAATGAAACGTCATAATGATGCAATTTCGCAGTATAACAGAATTGATGTGACATGATTTTTTTATTTAACCAACACGTGGGAGAATGGGGAATTAAACTATGGGGATTCTCTATCAAACATAGAACAATTTTCCTCTCTAATGAAAATTAAATAATATCGGTGAGACTTCACTGTCTTCAACGTGCCTCAAAGAACAGAGCAGAAAATGACATCGACATCTTGGAACCTCAAAAAAGAATGCATCGACATCAAATGTCAATGATATAGGGGTTGTTTAAAATTTATTTTCACCCCCATTATTTTTTAGAAATGAAGAAATCACATCAACCCATGAATAGATTGATGCTTGATTCATGCGTTTATGTGGGAGGATTACTATATTTGAGGATATCTCTATTAGGGTAACACTATTACTTGATATGATTGAGAATCTCCCTCGAGACTCCCCATATTGAAAACCTCTAATGAGGGGGGCGTAGTCCAACATGAAAATACACCTAGACCCCTCTATAGGTGTGCACTTTTTGAACAGATTGGTCGAAGTGGATGCAAGATGATTTCGAGACCTTTTTGCTGAAGATGGGTTTTCTAGGAGGTTGTTGGAATAGGCAGTGAAAAGAACAGGACACCAGACCACATCTGGTGGTCCACTGAGAAATTTGTCTACGAACTACCATGAGAAGAGCCCCACAGTGGAGGCTGCAGGTGGAGGGTGGAACCACACTTGTCGGTGCACCGTGACAGTAGGGGATACGGCCCCTGGCGAGCACCGCGTGGAAACGCAGCCCGAGTCTGGGTTGTCTGGGAAGTAGGTGAGGAACGGTCCATCAACTGTGGTTGGAGGTGGACCCACATTCACAGGGCATGGGTGGGAGCCAAATGCGGAATGGCTACCACCTCCCGGCTGGATGTTGCCTGAGTGGCCTCACCGTGCAGCCTGATGTTGGTCGGCAGGACGCTACCCAGCCAGCAAGATGCATTGAACCTACAGAGGCGAGTAGGATATGCACCCAGTAGGCCAGACCATCAACCAGAGGGCCATAATTGTTCCCTTTTTTCCAGGACGGATGAGACCGGGTCACCCGGTGACTCAGCGGGCAAGACCCTCGACCAACCTGGGCCGAGTCCAACAAGGCCTATTGTGCCTGGCCCATTAGCCAAGCCGGGCCAGACTGACACAAACCCAAACTGGGTCAGGTCGATTTCTTCTAATTAAACCAGGGTAGATGGGACCACCAAGCCGAGTTAGTCATGTCGGTCCGAACAGGTCATACCTGGCAAAGATTCAACTGACACTTGTTCCCTAAAACACCCTTATCTATCATACCAGGGCATCCAATTAATGCACCGTCCATGGAATTGAGACCCTTATGGTAGATTGAACCTTTTGATATAATCCACAAGAAATTTGGTTGATAATGGAGTATGGTCGTGTTGAATAATACTCGAATCCAACATGGACATTTTCACTAAAAATCCTAATACATAAAGATCGGGTATCTGAATGGCATGTCGACTTTTGCAATGGGAACTTTAAGATGAGATCATCCATTTTGTTACTCTATGTGGGACTTCATGGGGGTTGAGGTATGGGTAATGGATTGATGAGTAGATCCTCTAAAAATCAAGTGTTCTATGTGCAGGAATACATTGGTTGTCTGTGAAGTGGAAAAGAATTGTGATCTTACACGAGTTAGCACATAACGATCCTAAGTGTGTCATCTTCTAGAGATCCTCTTGGGGTCAGCACCTAGTGAGCCTCCGTGGGTTAGCACCTAGTGACCCACGGTGGGTTAGCAGCTAACAATCTTTTGTGGGTCAGCACCTTGCAATCCTTTATGGGTAAGAACATAGTGACCTAGTATGGTTTAGCAGTAGAGATTCTCGATAGAATAATAAGATATAGAATTAAAGAAAAATAATCTTTCCATATGTACATAATTTATACCTTCTCTGAGTTATGCCGATGACATCACACTATTTGATTTATGTATTCCTTGGGGGTATTACCCCTGAGGTATTTTCTTTGTGTTGTTGTACTTTGTGGATTACTGAGATTCCTTTGGGGGTTTCATGGTCCCTAGTGAGTATGTTTATACTCACCCATGCACTTGATTCACCCATACATGTTGTATCTGGTGAAGAAGATCAATGTTTTTATAGAGGTGATATAAGGGATGGGACTGATTGATGCTATGATGGTGTACTTGGTGGCCTAGGACCAGGTGGGGCCTAGTAGGACTGGGAGACCAGGACATACTACTTCGTCTTCTAGTAGCTCCACTACTCTCATGAGCAGGTGGGGTTTTCCGCTGATGGCCATTAGAGTTTCTTTTTTGTACATTGATGTTTTAAGTTCCTTGTTTCGTTTGTATTCTAGAGGACGTACTTTCACTTTTACTTGAACTCAATTTTTTTGTGGAATATTTGTTTCCCCCTTTCAATGTGTTGGGATGTTTCTGGGAATGTGTGTGTGTGTGTGTGTACAATTTTAATGGAAATACCTTCCCATTTTGGGATATGCCTTTCTGATGCTAGTCACTAGTCGCTGGCCTATGGAAGACTGGTATGGGGTAGTCTTGGCACGGGCCGGTCATGAAAATTCTAATACATGACAATTTGTTAAAAGTTAAAACATTGTAAAATTAAATAATTTAAATCATTCATACATATAGATAATACATGAGATGTTTATACTAAATATAGATATATATGAAAGAGCCAATATTTTCAACATTTCTTAAATATATTTCAATGATTTAAGACAAATAATATTATAAATATGAGCATATTGCCTCAATTTTTATTTATGGTGTGTTTTATTTAAAAATGTATAATTTACTTAAATCTAGAATTTGAAATATTTCTATCAAAAGTGAATTTTTTTGTATAATATTTTAAATATTAATATAATTTTAGAGATTATTTTTTTGGATACATTAATTTATATTCTTCTTCTTTTTCATTATGACAAATATCTGATTCGATCATCTTAAGGCACAGAAAAAATCTTTGAAGATTGAAAAATCTCTGGGTGGATAATGTGGAAATCACCTATAAATATAAGCACAAATACTGTTACACACCTCAACTTGATTACATTCTACCTCTAATGAAACTAGAAATTGTAGGAGCATTCCTAAAATAAATTCAATGGTGTTATGAGATCATCAATGCATCCATTGAATGAAATATTTTAAAGGAAGCTTCCTAAAACCTCTATCAAGACAAATTAACAGTCATTATAAAATTCATGACTCCTACATCCAAGGGTAAAAATAGATTAAATTTTATGTGTGAATGGAGGGGAAAATTATGATCAACTTTTATTAAATAGTAAAAATGTAACTCTTACATTTAACAGGTCCAAAATACAACAACTGTCAGAGGACAAAATTCTTCTTAAAATAGGAGGGGAACTCATACATCTCAAATCATTCCATTACACATCATTCCATTTCGAGAATCAAGAAGATAAGTCCAATAGACTTTTATGATTTCTTTATTTTTATTATATTTTTCTACATTTCTTTTCTCATGTGATACATGCATCTTATTTTATATAAATGTGTTTCCATGTCCTTCATATATCTGAATTTATTATCCAATCTTAATCTCATTCTCTCCATTTAATAATTCCATTTTTATCTATATTTAGTTTTCAATGCAAAGTGACTAACATAAGGATTAGATCTAGGGGAGGTTATGCAGTGTTCTTTGTTACTATGCTTCAATTCAAAATTCTATAAACCTATTTGTGGTGGACATGAGAATATTGCATGGATGCGGCAGTCATCCACAAAGGCATTATTTCTAATTTCATTTTATTACTTTGATTCATTATTTTTCCCTCATTTATATTAGAAAATATCTTTATAATGTGTAGTTAGGGATGCCATATGGGCTGAAATGATATATGGTGGAGCCATTTCTTTTAGGAATATCATTGTCGACTAAGGTATTATTCTAGTTGCCTGTTAGAAGATGTTTGGTTTTGTGTGCCATAGGCTTTATAAAATCACACACTTTGTAAATCATTGAAATTTAATTCATTAATGAGGTTTTATGAATTTTTTTATCATATTTTATTTAAAAAATAAATAAATAATGAAAGAGCACATGTTATCCAACTATAGGACTAATTTATTTCTTTCCAATTTTTATTTTGTCTTCAAATGATTCTTCATTTAGATATAATACTTTCAATTAATTATTTTAAATTTCATGTTTTCCAAAACAAACACTCTTGATTTCAAATAATATTAAAACTCCAAAAATAATTGGATTAGGTGAATTAAAATTAGTGACTGATCTGACTACAACACTCCTCATGTGAGATTACCCAAGTCAGCCTCTTTGCAGCATTATGGAAATCAATTTTCTTTTTTCCATGCCCTATAATAGGAGTGCATCATAAATTGTACCATTTATAGGGAGATAAATAGTAGTATCGATCCCCTTTTCTAAATTCACGTTATTGTATATATTTTTCATTATTTTATTAAAAAAACAGTACAAAAAAGTATTTTTCTATGAAAAATTCAAATGATCATTTTTTAATTCATGGAATTATTACACACATGTGACATAACACGAAATTGATTATACTGAGGAAGAAATCCATCTAAGGGGTGATTCTCATAAGGTATTGTTTAAATAATTTAAAAATTCCAAGAGACATAGATGTCACCACATGTTTTTATGTGTAATATCGATGAACTCCAAATTATATTGAAAATATTCAAGGCCAAGAAAAAGTGCCATTGGTCTTTCGTTATTTAACTAATGATATCTATGAAGTTAAGGACAAAATAATGGTTGAAGTTCCCAATGTTTTTCCACTATCCTGAGATAATCAAATACATGTGGCACATTAAATTGTAGGGGAGATTAATGCTGAACGAAATCTGGGAGATGATACAATCCTGAACTAACACTTTTTTTATTTTCGAAAAACAATTTTGAGTGTCCCCCCTACTAGTTTCGAATTTTCAGATTTAGATGAGTATAATTATTCTCTAGGGGATGATGAGGAAAATGAAATTGTGCCTATTGAGGAACACCAAGAGCTCTTAGATAACATTGGATATTCATTAAAGGGAGTACATGGAAGGAAAGGTAATATTGCACACGTATCCATGAATGTGTAAGAGGTTTCATACTTCATCTTACCCATACCATAAAATAATTACCACAATGAGAAGGGGTGGATATAATATACTATTATTTTGGATACATTAATTTATTTTCATTATCTATGAATACTAACTACTACTACCCACTAGAGGTTGAAAAATTTCAGGGCCCACATTGGGTATCCTACCAAGATTTATCCTTACAATTTTACTATGAATTTATATTTATATTTAATTTCTTATGATGTATTCTATCATGCATTTCATTACTGCTTGTCTAATTTATCGTTGATGAAATGATCCTTGTTCATAATTGAGTAATTAACTTTTGTAGGTTCATAAATGGGAAAAAGAAGCCTCAAATAATGGAAGGTAAGGACTAACCTTAATGAAAAATGGATTTAATTTTCATTATTTAAACAATTAAACTCCTAGGATTTTTTTTTCAAATGATATTTAGAGAAAGAAAGATAAAATTTCATTCCCACACAAGAATTATGCTTTACCTGACTATTGTAGGAGACAAGAGTTTCTTTAAAATTCAGTGATTTCAGGTTTTAGATTTAAAATTTAATGAAATTAAATAAGTAAAATGGAGAATTATATTATTAAAATTGATTCATATATATTGAAATGAGGACTCGTGATTTTAAGTAATTAATTGATTCATGTAAATGAAATTCCCCAAATATCATTCAAACATCGAATTTCTAAAAATTATGTGAATTGATTAGTTATTATTAATCATCCCATGATTTATTGTCCCATAACAAATGTCACATTTATTATAGGATTTCTAGAAAAATTATTTCCTATTTCATCTTGATCATATTTCTTGAGTGTTCTTGGAACATTCCACCAGATTGAACTTGAATTTGGACTTGTCAAAGCTATGACAATGCAATAACGAAATAAAAATTATTATGGAATCTTTTAAAAATATCTTATCCTTAAATTACTCTTTTAAATTAATCCTTATTCACCCCATAGTGACCCCAAATTCCATTTATAAGGATGAGACACGTTTCTGTCTGTTTTATACATTCCAAACCTACCATTGTTATTTTCATTATATTATATTGTTGAAGAATAGATGTGAAGAGAATCATGGAAAATGGGATGATTTACATTGTAAAGAAGAAGTGTGGGGGTGATTATTGTGGTAATTATACAAGTTTGTGGAATAATTCATTGTACTATATTCTTACCCCTTAAAAATGACAATAAAATGGAAAAAAGAAACCAAAAATTAGAAGAAATGGGTTGTTATTTGGGAAAACCAAAAATCAACATTTTCAAGACCAAAAAATATTATGATAGAATTAGGTTAGGTGTTATATGTGAGGTTTGATATAATCATAACCTTAAAAAAATTAAAAAAAAATAAACAGAAAAATGTAAAACGAAATTTTATTCAAGAGGGTTCACAAATCATTCATTATGATTTACTAGATCAAAATTGTTACCTTGATTTTTGAGAAATGGGTGTTTCTTGTTTGATGGTGATAATTTCATTAAACTATTACTTTTTATATCATGATGTTTACATTAGAGATAAAACTCCTCTTTGAAACATAATTTTTTTTAGAATCAAATCCCACTAACCCTGAGCCTTAGAGTCAATTGAACTTTTATTGAAAATTCATCGTGATTTTATGTGACTTTTTCATTAGAAATTGGATAAACTAGTTCATTTAAATTTCTAGGGAAATTGAGAATGTTCTTAGGAAATGATCATATATACACATTAATTGTATCATGAGGTATGATTGAAAATATTCAGGTGAAGTAAATCATGATTTGGCATGTTTAATAATAATAAATTGAGAATCTTGAATGATGAAAGAAGAAGTTTCATCATATTTCAATGGGTAAATGAAAAATAAATGAATTTATTATTTATATGAATAATTATACATTATATTGATATTTTATTAACATTTTTGGACGTTTTATTTGAAATTTTAAATTAATAGATTTTATTTATTTGGAATTGGAATATTCGTAAAACTGTTGTCATCTGGATTCCATGTCGAGATTTTATTATTAAGGGAAAACATGGTTTCTGTGTGGGTGAATTAATAGAGACAATATTTTCCCCATTATATAAATATATTTAAATAATTCAATCCAAAAAAATTTATCATTATGATCTTATTGCATCAATTTTTCATTTATTGTTTGTTTTGAGCAAAATTGTGAAAATTTCATAAATCAGGACATTTGACAGATTTCTATCACAATAGTTTTTCAGTTAAAATTTTTAACATATTAATCCACTAAGTGTGTTTTTTGGATATTCCATAATTATGTTTTTTTAACTTTGTATTCAGGAACAAGAGTTAATTCCAAAATAATATTTCCCAAAAAAAATCATTCAATTTGGAAAATTTTCTTGGCGAACATTGTGGACTACACCTTTTTAATAGATTCATAAATCAGGATAAACTACTTTAATTGATGTGATTACCCTAGGAATAGAATTAAACATATACTACAGTTGATCCAATAAATTTCATAGTGTTATAATATAATCATTGTGGGCTTTGAATGAAATATTTGGAATAAGGATTCAACGATCCTTCTTCCAGAAAATTAAACAGTGATTAAAAAATTCATAACTCTGACATCAATTGGGAAATAAAGATGAAATTTTGGGGGTGAAGAGAGGGGTAAATTTTAAATCTTTTATGAAATAGAAAATTCATGAATATTATATTTAATTGACCCAAAATGTGGCAACATTTGAAAAAAAAATATGACTATAATTGGATGTGATCTCCTACCCCTCAAGGTATTGAAATCAATCCCATTCCACCTGATTCACCAAGGAGAGGAGGACAATAGCTATATAATATTTATCTTTTATTTTATTTTTTTATGTTTACTTTTCTTTTCTTATGTAATGCATTCATCTATTTTAATATTAATTTATTTCTCTTTTTGTATTTTATCTCTCTTTATCTTCAAATCTTAATCTCCTTCACTCCATTTTGTCCTTCCATTGTTATCTCTATTAATGTTGAAATGGAATGTGACTAACCTGAGGTTTGGCCATAAGGTAGGTTCCATGGTGTTCATTGTTATTTTTCTTCAATTAAAAATGAATTAAATATATTTATAATGGAAACAAGAGTATTTCACAGGTGTGGAGGTCTTCCACCATGGAATTCATTCTAATTCCCATTAATTCATTTGATTCATCATTTTCCACACCATTATCATAGGAAAAACCTTCATACATTTGAGTTGGGGATTCCATAATGGTGGAAACATCATCCATTAGATGTGGGTCTTTTAGGAATAGCATTCTCGGTTGTGGTGTTATCCTAGTTGACTAGTAGAGGAGGTGTGGTTTGGGGTTCCTAAGACATGCTAAAATCAAGAGTTCATTAACTAAAAGGAATGTAATTAATTTACGGGGTTACATAAAATGAATTATCAAATTAAATTTAAACTATAAGTTAATAATGAATGAACCCATTCATCCAACCCTAGTACCATGTTTTTTGTTCTTGAATTTCATTTTTCCGCATCTGCATCTGCATTTAGAGTTAAAGTATTAATTTCATTAATTCTAATTTCATGTTTCCAAAAACCAACACCATTGTTTTCAATAAATATAAAAAGACAAAAATCAATTATATTATGTGAATTATAATGTGTGACTAAGCTGACTACAATTCTTCTCAATTGAGACAACCCTGGTCAGCCTCTATAATGCATTACGAAACAAATTATTTTTTCATGCCCTACGATAAGTGTGTGTTAATTAATAAAACCAATAAGAATACATATTATTTTATTTTTTCCAAAGTATCAATTTTTTATGAAATATAATTCTAAATATGGGTTACCTTAAATGGTGTATTCTAATGAATTATCTTTTATAATATATATGGGATAAAGATAACCATAAAATAGAATTAACTACTTCCAATAATGTGCATTAGGTGAAAATTTCTAATAGTCTATAAAAATTAGGAACCTAAGGTGTGTATTTAAGTGTATTTATTAGATAAATAAGTGTTCACACATTATGTCATCATCAGTTCTAACATTATTATACATTTTACTAAATAGAATAACATACCTTTTAATACCAATTCCAAGGACATCGAGAAGTTATAATCATCCTGATCAACTTGGCCTAATATATTACTTCCTTTCAAAATTAACAAAATATATATTTCGTATGATATCAATAACATAACACTAATGAGATTCCTAACATAAGCAATCTTTAAATAAAAATAATTTTATGTCTTTCATATAACATGAAATAATGTTATCAAATAGATTATACTAATAATAATGTCATTTTTGGATACAAGTTAAACATGTTCACAAATAAAAATATCCATTGACAATTGAAACATGTGGTCGGTGTATTGGTAGTCTGGTCCTCATGATCTCATTTACTTGAGATCTATAACTATTCGTGAGAAGAAGAGTCAATGGGTATAGGCCCCAGACATCTAATTAACAAAAATACTTGGTGTTATATCATGATGATATTTCTGGGCCATTGGACATAAGATTATGATTAATTTCATGGTTTCACTAATTTATAATTATATCCTCAAAACTTCTACATCACAATAGAAAATAAATAATATTTAGACATTAAAATGTAAATAATGGATTTATAAATACCAACAATATTATGCTAAGTGTGCATCATGATTAAAAAACTATATAAATGATATTTTAATAAATAATTATTATACATTATGGGTCTATGGAACCATTTTTTACAACACTTCCACTTATTCTGTAGAAAAACTGATGAATTTCATTTTTCGTTCACACAAGATTTTATCATTCTTATTTTGAGTTACATTTTTAGCCATTGGGACTGCTACATATTCCTTTTATGGAAGCTTCCCATCATGACAATTAACCACCTTTAAAAAAATTGTTATGACATGATGTCATTGAGTATTTAGTTTTCTACACAATCAAAAAAAGACATCCTATCTATTAATAGTAATAGTGTTATCAAAATTAAATTTATGTAAAAAAATTACATAGTATGTGTGATTATATTAAATGGAACAAATTGTTCCATATTTTACACTACTTATTTAGTATCATTAAAATCCATAATGCACTAAGTACAATTTGGTATGGATACCATGATCTTTCATGATCCTTTCTTGCATATTCCCTTAGCATAACTACGAAATAAGGGAATATTGTTTTAGTGAAATACAATTTTTTTAATTTTAAACTTTTGTATCCTCATCTCCAAGTACCAGGAACATTCCCATAGTGCTCTTTGAAGTAAATATAAAATTTAGTGACTACATCCAGTCTAGTTTTATTAGATTTTACATATATAAACTTATCGAAAATTATATAAACTCAATATAATTATTAGTGATTCGTATAGAATATGTGATAGATCCATGGATGGTGCCTTTATTATTTTACTCTAAACATTAATATTATCTTATGTTTAATATATGAAATTTTTGAGAGAATTATATCATTTGACATTGTTACCAATTCTATCATGGATTATTAAAACTTGAATTTTCAAAAGACCTTTATATAAAATAAATAGTTCATTGTTCTAACAAAACCATTATATCAGACTTAGTATTTCTTGTTCGGTAGAAATTAGTTTGAGACATTATGTTAATCACCGATGATTTACATTTATTCTAGTATTAAATTATGGTTAGAAAAATACCTGTTTTCCAAATGATATCAAAAAAATATTCTTCGGACAGTTTTGAGGCTCTACCTAACCTATTATAAACAAATGGGAAATTTAATTCTAATTGATTATTGTATGATAATGTTTTCTTCTATCCAAATTGGGTTTCTAGTATCATACACCCCATATTAGATTCAATTATTTTTATGAAATAGTTATTATTTTATCATATAGAAACCATGAAAAATGGTAGTCTTTACATCAAATGAAAAATATGATGATTATAGAGAGTAGATATGAAACCATATTTCTAATGGATTTTAGATTAAATACATGGTATATCCAATTGATCCATATTGGTACCTTTCTTTTATCACCAATTTATTGAATCACATTAATACCCTATAATAGATTTAAATCAATTGAAGAATCTTACAAAATATAGACTTTACTTTGGTCCTTGGAATATATCTATTGAATTCATATAATCTTGTAAATCATATCTTATTCCAGTTTACTAGTTATCTGTAAGATATATTTTCGCAATGATTTATGTATAATGAGTTTTATTGAATGTATAACCAACAATATTATTCTATCCTTCCAACATAGTATGTGTCTGATGAATATTCTCTTCCAAAAAATTCTTGTGGATTTTGCTTCTCTGCTAACATCTTTTTTGTCACCGTTATTGATTAAATCTAAGTAATATTTCTATAATTTTATCAAATTGAGATGTAAAACATATTATATAAATATATTCTATAACATGACTATAATTTTTCTATCACTGGGATTAATATAATATCCATTATGAACCAAAATATGAAAATGGATATATACATTGTGTTTTTCTTGATGAAAGATTATTAATATCCATAAGAAACACATTGAATTTATGAAATTTTTTTTATGTAATGATGAATGTATATCCTTCTATTACTTTTAAGATATAAATTTTTCATTAAATTTTGTAATACATTAATGGGATAACACTAGTTTGTATGAAGAAGATCTCGAAAATTAGAAGTGTTTCTATAAGGAATATGTGTAAAAAAATTATTCTCCTCACAATTCCATTGATATTTTGATGTGTACAATAATGTGTATAATAAAAAATTATTTGACACATAATTTTATTAATTAATTTCTCCATGTAAGACTTATAATCAAACCTCCATAAAAATACTCATAGATTTTATTTTTATAAGGAAATATGTGTTTATGAGTTACTACATGACACACTTTAAGGGTTGATGGATTCTTTGTCAAGATATTTGTCAGCTCATAATCCAAAAAATCATATATTATAATATTTCATATTTCATACATCAATCTTAAATTCTTTAATGATATTAAAAGAATATTATAAATTGTATTAATTTAAATTTAATTTATACTAAGAACAATTCACACTCCCTTGAAGAATGAATTCTTAATTGTTTATGGCTTAGAATACTTCTAAAAATGTATTTATCCAAAACTGGTGAAGTAAGTGTTTTAAAAATGCCTAATTTTTTGACACCAAAGAGGCTAAATACCATAATGGTTATATCCATAACAACTACATAGGGGTATTATTCAATGAATTATCATTCCAAAACTATGTTTTACTGGATCTTAAATTTTTTAGTAATTTTTTACATCTAATTATTCAATCATTACCGAACTATTATTTGGGTATTAGAAACCTCAAAAAACATTCATTCAATGAATATAACATTTCTTCATCATATCTAATGAAAATGTGTGATAACTATTTTTTAAAAACATAAATATAGATTAACCAGAACTAATGAGTTTAGAAATAAGGATTTGTGAACTTGTCCCATTTAACCTAGGAATCTACCTTTCTCACCTATGTGGAGAATTCAACTTACTTATTATATAATTAATATTATTAAATGGTTTAAATATAGAATCATGCATACATGATTCACATATTGAATTCAGTATCAATGATTTATGATAGAAAAATAATATACAATAATGAATATATACACTGTGGAATATTCTTCATACATATATATTAATTAATTTTATTTTCACATCAATGTATATATATATATATATTTGATGGCATGAAAAAAAGTCATAATTTATAATTACTAATCTATTTTCTTTTGAATGAATTGTGTCAGTGCTTTTTAATTCAGACTTTCCATTATATTTTTTGACATGAGTGTCTATATTTTCACCATAAGATATAAATATTATCATTTCTATAGGGTCTTATTATCTTGGAAGACCTAATCCAAAACACAATTAATTTATTACTTAATTTAATATTCACTTTTATAATCATTATAAAAATTAGATTTAGTGGGTGATAATGAAATTATAATTATATTCATTGATAAATAAAGATATTTATTTCAATTTATAAATATTCAATGTAATCATCACCTCATTCGTATGTAGCTTCATATTTTCCTCACTACTTGAAAATGGGGAATCATGATAAAAATTGATATCCTGTTGTTGTTTTAAAAATATACTAGAACGTTTTTAAATTTATTATGATTTAAATTTAAAAATATTTGTTTATGAGTCTCATATAAACATATTTCACTACCACTAGTGCAGAAAACATTTTTTACGTCGGTTATTTTTTATTATTTACGTCGGTTTTTAGGCGACGTTAATACGGACGACGTTATAGATAACATTTTTTACGTCGGTTATTTAAAACCCGACGTAATATCCCTAACATCACGGTGGTTATCACGTCGGTTCATATAATAACCGACGTGATAAATATGTGCGGGGGGCTTTATCACGTCGGTTATTCCCTAAACCGACGTGATAAAACGCCTGGGATATCGTTTATCACGTCGGTTATGTCATAACCGACGTGATAAACCCTTCCCCTGGACTATTATCACGTCGGTTATTTAAGAAACCGACGTGATAAAAAGGCCTGGGAAACGTTTTAGCACGTCGGTTATCCAATAACCGACGTGGTAAATCGATTCCCAGTCCTTTTAGCACGTCGGTTATATTAAGAACCGACGTGATAAAAGCGCCGGGAACGGTTTAGCACATCGGTTCTAGAAAAACCCGACGTGATAAACCCCTACCGATTATTTACCACTTCGGTTATAAAATAACCGACGTGAAAGAATTTTTTTTTTAAATAATTGCACTGCTCTCACCAAAAAGCAACCAGAAACCAAACAAAAATAACCATGCCAGCCCTCCCCCAAGCCCCAACTGAACCCCACCCTCATCTATACCCACCTAACAACCTGGCCAGCCCTCCCCCACCACATTGGAGCCCCACCACAACCCTTGGACACCGCCCACCCCCTTGGACAGCCCCCCCCCCCCCCACCCTCATTTACACCCCCACGACCCCTAGTACAGCCTCAAACACCCATTGAAAACCCCTCCCATATCCCTTGGACACCCTCCACCCCTTGGACACCCCCACCCCTTGGACAGCCCCCCCACCCTCATTTACACCCCCAAGACCCCTAGTACAGCCTCAAACACCCATTGGACACCCCCCACACCTTGACAGCCCTCCCAGACCCCTTGGACACCCCCCCCCCCCCCCGACCCCTGGACACCCCCCCCCCCCCGAGCCCTTGGACAGCCCCAAACACCCCTTGGACACCCCTCCCATATCCCTTGGACACCCCCCACCCCTTGGACACCCCCCCCCCACCCCTTGGACAGCCCCTCCACCCTCATTTACACCCAACCGGCCCCTTGGACAGAACTCCCAGACACCTTGGACACCACTCCCATATCCCTTGGACACCCCCCCCCACCCCTTGGACACCCCTCCCATATCCCTTGGACACCCCCCACCCCTTGGACACCCCCCCCCCACCCTCATTTACACCCCCCCCCCCCCGACCCCTAGGACAGCCCCAAACACACCTTGGACACCCCTCCCATATCCCTTGGACACCCCCCAAACACCCACCCACCCCCTTGGAACCTCTCCCCCCATACCAAAATCCAGACCAGAAAAACCATCAACAGTAGACCAAAACAAGAAGTAGAGAAAAATTAAACATTCACTTATATAACATTCAAAAATTACACTGTCAACTTCAAAAAAAACTAAATCCAACCTAAACGACTAAGAAATACACAATTACATTGACAATATTCAAAATTACATTTTACATTACAAACAACTAAAAGTCAATCAAACCTGTAAAATAATTTGACCACTCCACTTGTAAGTGTTTGATATCTTCAGCAGTAAAGGGTTGAGGGTCATCAAAAAGCTTCAAAGGAAACGTATAGTAGTCAACGTGTATAATGAATAAATAAAATTGAAATATTATGAGAAAGAGGAAATCTTACCAGGTCAAAACTCAGAACTGTCCCAGTTGTTATTATTTCATACATAAATATTAACATGTAATATCCGCATTCGATGATGCCTTGTTGCTCATGACATTTCTGTTTGAATGAGTGTAAATTCAATATATTATTTTTATGTAATAAATCAAAATGTACAAATTATAAATGGATATTTACCTTCGCATGTACATATTTGATCTTGAAATTCCTTTTCTTTGCGCTTTTTCGAAAGTGGACCCATGCCGTGTTAGAAAATAATATGAATGGGGTAAATTTAAAATTCATTATAATATATAAAACTATTGTGAAATTGAAACTTACATTTCCAATATATTCTTAAAACTTTCTCGCACATCATCATGGAGAGAGCATATCCAATAAAGTGTTTTCTCCCTAGGGCAAAAAACCCCTAACATCCAATGATCCCTGATAAAAGGAAATTTAACGTTAGTGGTTTTTTTATGTTAAAAGATAATTAACTCTTTGAGAGGGATATGTTTCATACCTCTCACAAAAAGGAATCATCCAACACTGTGTGATTACATTCTTTTCAAATCTATCAGCAATATAAAGCATTCTTTGTTCCTCATCCAATGCACATGCTTCAGGGGAAATCAATTGTGGGTCCACGAATCCATATACATCTGTCAGCTCATTCCTCTCACAAATTTTATACAGATACCTAATACAAAGCAGACATAAGTATACATTTTTAATAAATATAACGCAAGGAAAAGGTGTTAAGACTTACATGATAAAAATTTGCACCACGTTGATGCCCAACTTATCTCCAGTGACAAACTCCATGATATCAGTTTTCATAATCCCCACACATAGTTCACGTCCACAGACATGAGCTTCCATTGTAAAGTCATAATGATCCGCCAACAAATTTGAATATCTTGACAATTTGTCAAGACTGCTAGTATCTGCATCTGATGTCATAGCTATCTGTCTTTGTTGTTGTCTATACAGTATTTCTTTACCTTTGAAGTATTCCTGTAAAAATAAATTGAAAAATATATTATTTTTCAAATGATAAAACATTAATAAAAATATAAAATAAAAGATATAACATCCATACCTCTATGGTAATGAGTCGAAGAAGTCTGGATGGCCAAAGTAAAAAATGGCCGATACTATGTCCAACTGTCGTCACCTCATCTGTAGGTAATGGTATCCGAGCTGATCTATCTTTAATATCCTATACAGTGACCCTCTGATTCTCTACCTCTAACTGTTGATGATGAACTGTATCTCCTATACAATATACCATCCCATATGCAACTATATGATATTGAGGATCATCAACATACAACTCACAATAAGTAGGTAGCTGCGGCGGAGGAGGAGGATCAAAAATGGGGTCCGCAGGCTGAGGTTGGGGAGTGGGAGCTACTGGGAGAGGTGGAGTGGGAGCTGCACCCTGAAATTTTCTTTGCAAGTCTGCAAACATTAACTGCACCGATGCTCTAATCTTGTCCTCCATTGTCGCATTAATATTATGGACTTCAGACTCCAAGGATTCTATTTTTTTTTATAAACTCCCTCAACGTTGGAAGTTGAGGAACGTGGCAACACTTTTCTTACCGATACACCTGCCGGATATCCTCTTACACGGCCAGGATGTTCGGGCTTTCCCAATGCCACAGATAAAATATCTTCCCTCCCAGATGGTGTAAATGTCCCCTGTGAACTCTGCTCCTCAAGAGAGTCCTGTAATAATTAATTGAACATTTCTATAATGATTGGAAATATATGACAAAAATAGTAAACTTAAATAAATAAAATAGATATATTACAATCCTCTCAACTACGTGTCTCGATTCTTCTGAAAGATATTGTCCTTTTTTTCCCTTCCGAGCTCTTTTCCATTTCTCATGTCTAGATGGAGGGGATGGAGGGGCCACCTCTCCAGAGCTTGAAGACTCAGCTCTTAGTTGTTGAAATTTTTCTGCCATCATTTGTTCTTCCAATAATGCATACCCTCCCCGAGATAAACTATGAGGGTATACATTTTTAGATTGGATCTCTTGATGAGATTTCCTTGTTTGCTGTAAATTAAGAATAAGTAATCATTAACAAAACAATAATAAGATCATTTATATAAGAAAGCTTATAAAAGTTTACATTGCCCTTACCAAAAAGGATTCTTTTCTTCTACTTTCAAAAAATTGTCTCCATGTGTCTTCATCTATAAAAGGATATATACGACATGGATTCTCACGACTCCTATGACCATAAATGAAATCAGATGAGAGGGTTGATTTGAAATCCCTACATCTCCTAGCATCCAACGATAAGCATTTCTTCCTGACTCCTCCAGTGTCAGGAATATCAAATTTCATCTGATAAAAAAGAGGTTAAAAATATTATATATACTAGAAACATTTAAAGAACAGTCAAACAATAGCAAAAGATCTTTCCAAAATGGTCTCCCACAGCTGAGAAATTATCGCCTTATCCACACTTCTCCAATCATCATAGAGAATGCTTACTTTTCACTTAGTCTGAGTTGCTACAAAACCCTTAAAATCTTTAGCATTTGGACCTCTAGGAAGATCATCATCATCAAACTCCACGACTATCCTCTCCTCCTTCGTACGGGCAAGTGATAATTTTGGTAAACGTGTGCACCCACGCTTACCAACCGTTGAACTCTTTTTCGTAATAGGAGCATGTGAATGTTCCTCCCCAGATGTATGACCAATATGCTCATCTCCAGAATCATGTGGCTGATCAACTGATTGATCTGTCATTTTCCTTCAAATCAAAAAAACAAACATTAGTTCACAAATAGAAAAGTGTACTAAATTACATAATAGTAAACATTGGTAATATGGTAAGCATGTTAAACAATGATAAACATGGTAAACACAGGCAAAAGGTTTCCAAGGAGTTGGCCCAAGAAAGCTGAAAAGTGGACTCACTGAGTCCACCGGTCAGCCGGTGTGAGCACACCGGCCAGCCGGAGGACCCAGGCAGTAGACTTGCCCACTGCCTGGTGCCACCGGCCGGCCGCTGGCTCACCACCGGCCGGCCGGTGGACCAGACAGAGAGCCTTCCTCTGTCTGGACCACCGTCCGGCCTCTGGCTCATCACCGGCCGGCTGCCGGTGATCCAGACAGAGAGGAAGGCTCTGTCTGGTCCACCGGCCGGCCGGTGGTGAGCCAGCGGCCGGCCGGTGGTCCAGACAGAGAGGAAGGCTCTCTGTCTGGACCACCGGCCGGCCGCTGGCTCAGCACCGGCCGGCCGGTGGACCAGACAGAGCTTTGTTCTGGACCACCGGCCAACCGGTGATCCACCACCGGCCAGCCGGTGCGCCCAGGACTTCTCCTCTTTACGGTTTTTATTGTTTTATCGTTTTGGTTTGATACATGTTTTAATAAGTAAAAAATTTACAGTATCTAACATTATATGAAAAAACTAAATGTAAACAAGAAATAAACTTGTGTTACCTATAATTTTAGGAATGTACAGTTGGATTGTTTTCCCAAATTCCTTCGTCGTGATCGTTCCTTATGGAACAAACCATGTCTTCAACATACACATCATTATGTTCTATTAATCTTTCCATGGAAGTAGGGATCTCACATAAATCAGCATCTTCATCAAATTCATCCTCACCAACATATTGGTTTTTCCCTTGTAAAACAATAGCCCACTGCATATCTGATTGATCTACTACATAGAAAATTTGTTTGGCATGTGTTGCCATTATAAAAGAATCAGCTGTGTCTTCCAATCTATTCAGATTAACAAGTGTCATTCCAAATTCATCGTGTCTGACACTGTTGTTACCGATAAACCATTTACAGTTAAAAACGGGAACTTTAATTTTAAAGTAATCAGCCTCCCAAATGTCTTCAATCACTCCATAATATGCACTTGATGCCGAAATTGGGTTTCTGTCCTTAGCACTCGAAAAATGCATTGCTTCTGCAAACACCAATACACCACTATTCTGAACTGCACTTCTGTTGTCCTGAGCTTTCGTATGAAATGTATAGCCATTAATGTCATAAGCGGACCATGTTATCACATTTAAAGATGGACCACCCACTATCCATTTTAATGTCTCTGATACATCTGATCTACCAAGCAAGGTCTTTTTAAACCATGGCAAAAAAGTTTTGTTGTGCTCATTCAAAATCCACATTTCTTTCTTCTTTGGATGACATTGTTTCAACTCATTAATATGCAATGTGATATACGGTTGAACATCAGCTATGTTATTCAAGATGTATGATTCTAACTTCTTCATATGTTCAGCTGACAGTGATTTTACTTTCAAGCCACGAATCCCCTTTCCCTCATTATTAACCCATTCATGGCGAGATGGAGGCAAACCTATGTGTTGCGCCGTAGCCAAGTAGCTCGTACAAAACTCTGCTACCTCCTTAGAAATATACTTTTCAATAATGGAGGCTTCAGGTCGATATGGATTTTTAACATATCCCTTTAATATTTTCATATACCTTTCAAAAGGATACATCCAACGAAGATATACAGGTCCACAAAGCCTTATTTCTCGAACCAGATGAATCATTAAATGCACCATCATATCAAAAAAAGTTGGAGGAAAATACATTTCCAAATGACAAAGTATAAAAATTGCATCCTTTTCCAAAATGTTCAAAGCATTCACATCAATCGCCTTGTTGCAAATTGAATTGAAAAAATAACACAACCTCATTATAGTCTTTCTGACACGGATGGGCAATATTCCACGCAGTGCAACTGGTAGAATTTGTTGCATCATGACATGACAATCATGTGATTTCATACCTATCAACTTCAAGTCTTTCAATGAGACAAAATTTTTTACATTTGAAGAATAACCTTGAGGCACTTTGAAATAATGAAGACACTGACAGAATCTACTTTTCTCCCTCTTCGATAATGTATGAAAAGCCGGGGGAAGAAATGTTCGTCTTCCTTTAGGAGTGGGAGCTAACTCCAAACGTATTCCCATTGACAGTAGGTCTAACCTTGCATTCAACCCATCTTTTGTCTTTCCTTTAATATCTAGCAATGTTCCGATCAAAGAATCACATATATTCTTCTCCACGTGCATGACATCAATATTATGTTTGACTTCATGATACCTCCAATATGGTAGCTCAAAAAATATTGACCTTTTCTTCCAAATATGTCTATCATTACCAGATTTTTGTGTCTTTCCCAATGTCACATCAAGGATTTTCACCCTCTCAAAATACAATTCTGGGGATAAAGGTTGAGGAGCAGTATCAAATTCTTGTGAGCCATTGAATTCCTTTTTTAGTCTTCTATAAGGGTGATCCATAGGCAAAAACTTTCGATGACCCATGTACACTGTTTTCCTCCCATGATGCAATTGACAATATGACGTCTGTTGTTCGCAAATTGGACATGCTTTATGCCCTTTAACACTGTATCCAGACAAATTTCCATATGCTGGTAATTCATTTATAGTGAATAGAAGCATTGCATGCAGTTGAAAATATTCCATTTTATAAGAATCATACACCCTAATACCATCAGCCCATAACAGTTTCAAATCATCAATCAGCGGTGACAAGTATACATCAATATCATTGCCGGGTTGCTTTGGACCAGAGATCATGATACTCAACATGACATATTTGCGCTTCATACAAACTTTAGGAGAGAGGTTGTAAATTACCAATAAAACAGGCCATGAACTATGTGTGCTACTGAGGGTTCGGTATGGATTCATTCCATCTGTGCACAAGCCTAGTCTCAGATTTCTAATTTCATTTCCAAATGTAGGGTACTGGGCATCAATTTTCTTCCATTGTGGACAATCAACTGGATGACGTATTTTTCCATCACATACCCGCTCATCAGCATGCCATCTTAACCTTTTTGCATCATGTGAATTAGCAAATAAACGTTTGAAACGAGGAATTATAGAAAGATACCAAAATACCTTTGAAGGGAGCTTTGTAATCTCTACATCAGCTTGTGATTTTTCTTTCACCTTATACCGTGATGTCCCACATTTAGGACACTCTTTCAGAAATTCATATTCCTTCCTATATATAATGCAGTCATTCGGACAAGCATGTATTTTCCTGTATCCCAATCCCATCGAGCATAATATTTTTTTGGCCTTATAATGTGAATCTGGAAGATCATTATCTTTTGGAAGAATGTATTTCATCAATTGTAGCAGCTCTGTAAAACTTCTGTCACTCCATCCATGTTTCGCCTTCAGGTTAATCAATCTTAACACCGCCGACAAAACCGTAAAATCTGTACAACCAGGATATAATGGTTTTTTGGCATCACCATATAGACGTGCAACTGTCGGTTCTATCTCAATTTGTTCTGCTACAATATCGCGAATCATTTCTTCAATTCCATCGGAGTTACCATCTTGCGATTCATTATCATCAGTGACATTCTGTCCAGTTTCGTCATGCCAAATCCAAGGGTTGTCACTCGGATTGAAACCATGACAAATCAGATGATCTTTTATCTCTCTACTTTTCAACTTCTTCATATTCAGACATTTCAGGCATGGACAGAAAAAAATGTCACTACTTGGAACATTTCGTTTAGCAAATTCCAAAAAGGCATCAACACCTTCCTCATATTCATTGCTCATTCGATGTGCCGTAATCCAACTTCGACTCATTATTACCTATAACAAATAGCAAAAATATATATATTTTTTAGATAAGACCAATATATGTTTATATGAAAAAAATCATAATTTGAATGTAAACAATTTTGAAATATAAAACAAATCGATGTGTAAACCCCCCTGGACACCCCCCGACCCCTCTGGACAGCCCCCCACCCCTCCTGGACACAACCCCCCACCCCCGACCTGCTTGGACACCCCCCTGGACACCCCCCAACCCTATGGACAGCCCCCCACCCCTCCTAAACACCACCCCCACCCCCTACCCCCTTGGACACCCCCCTGGACACCCCCAATGCCCACCCACACCCTTGGACAGCCCCCCACACCCACCCACCCCCTTGTAAACCCCCCTGGACACCCCCCGACCCCTCTGGACAGCCCCCCACCCCTCCTGGACACCACCCCCCACCCCCTACCCCCTTGGACACCCCCCAGGACATCCCCCAACCCTCTGGGCAGCCCCCCCACCCACCCGGACAACCCCAAATACCCTCTGGAGAGGCCGCCACCCACTTGGACAACCCCCCACACCCATCCACCCCCTTGGACAGCCCCCCACACCCATCCACCCCCTTGGACACCCCCCTGGACACCCCACCGACCCCTCTGGACAGGCCGCCACCCCCTTGGACAGCCCCCCACACCCACCTATCCCCTTGGACACCACCCTGGACAGCCCCCGACCCCTCTGGACAGCCCCCGGCCCCTCTAGAAAGCACCCCCACCCCTCCTGGACACAACCCCCCACCCCCGACCTGCTTGGACACCCCCTGGACACCCCCAACCCTCTGGACAGCCCCCGACCCCTCTGGACAGCCCCCCACCCCTCCTGGACACCACCCCCCACCCCCTACCCCCTTGGACACCCCCCTGGACAACCCCCAACCCTCTGGGCAGCCCTCCCACCCACCCGAACAACCCCAAATACCCTCTGGAGAGGCCGCCACCCACTTGGACAGCCCCCCACACCCATCCACCCCCTTGGACAGCCCCCCACACCCATCCACCCCCTTGGACACCCCACCGACCCCTCTGGACAGGCCGCCACCCCCTTGGACAGCCCCCCACACCCTCCCATCCCCTTGGACACCACACTGGACACCCCCCGACCCCTCTGGACATCCCCCGACCCCTCTAGAAAGCACCCCACCCCTCTTGGACACAACCCCCCACCCCCGACCTGCTTGGACACCCCCCAACCCTCTGGACAGCCCCCCCACCCCTCCTAAACACCACCACCCACCCCCTACCCCCTTGGACACCCCCCTGGACACCCCCCAACACCCACCCACACCCTTGGACAGCCCCCCACACCCACCCACCCCCTTGTAAACCCCCCTGGACACCCCCCGACCCCAAATCCATGCACCTATGCCATGGTTGTGTGTGAATAAAGTAGTAACAACTGTAAAAGGGCAACCCATCCAAATGGACACGCCCCAACCCTCTCGGGGATTTATAGAAAACGATGAAAAATTAGTGAAATCATAAAATTACTCAATATTGCAAGTCGAACAAATAGATCTAGGGATGATAAATAAGATTATGGTGCCAAAACGAGTTAAAAGGGTTCGCAATCGAAGAATCTTAGCTAGTTTCAACAAAAAAATCACAACACATATATATATACTATCCGCGAAAAAAAACGAACGAGTGGGAGGATTACCTGAGTGTTGCGAGTTTAGATGATTGATCCGAGGAGATTAAATATGAGAAACGATGATCGCAAAACGAATCTAAACCAACGAAATGGACGAGCCGATTCGGGTTTACGCGCGAGAGAGACGAGTCGCGACTGTCGAAGGTAAACTCGCGAATGACAATCCACGGGTCTGGGTAAATTTTCAAATGAGTTATCACGTCGGTTATTCAATAACCGACGTGATAATTGTTTTAAAAACATTTATAACGTCGGTTATTTCAATAACCGACGTAAAAACCTTCTTCCAATTCATTTTTTACGTCGGTTATTTTATAACCGACGTTATAAAGGGCTCAAAATCCGCGTTTTTTACGTCGGTTATGGAATAACCGACGTCAAAAACATCTGCGGATTCTTTTTTTACGTCGGTTATTTTATAACCGACGTACAGAAGCCTTCAAAAACCGTGTTTGTTACGTCGGTTATTCAATAACCGACGTAAAAAGGCCTTCGAAAACCGCGTTTTTTACGTCGGTTATAAAAATAACCGACGTTGAAGGTGTACCGAATACAGGTTTTTACGTCCGTTAAGAAATAACCGACGTAAAAAACCTCGTTTTACATATTATGACGTCGGTTTTATATAACCGACGTAAAAAATGGTGACGTAAAAAACGTTTTCTGCACTAGTGTACCTCACGTTTGGAAGTGGTGCAACAAGTTTGGAGAACTTCAGAAAATATAATCTCCTTTCATAATGTAGTAATAATTTTATGAACCTATATTACTCTAAGAAATTTGATTTGATGATGGATCTTGTGGTTATAAAATGAATTATAGTGTGTTTTATTAATTACCATTTAAAAAAATACGTGAAAATTAGTACTTTTACCTTATTTTGTAGTTATAAATTGATAATTAAATCATTAAATGTCTACCATTATTTTATTCTAACCCAATAGCCATCAAAAATAGATTCAAAATAATGAGATACATTAATATTAAAGAATCCACCATCCCTAAAACCTCTCTTAATAGTCCATCATATGTCTATTTCACTACTCAGAGTGTTTCATGGTAGAAATTTGACTACACAACTACATTAACTCTAGCTCCTTGAACTGTTGAGTGATGTCCCAATGTCAAAATGTCAAACCATAATTTACTCAGCACATTCTGTCTAATGTAGAAAAAATATATCTATAGATAATTATTTTCGTAAAAATATATTTAAATCAACCCATTAATCTCATAAGAGCTCCCTAGAAGTAGGAGACACACTAAAGTGCGACTAGATACCAACAAATATGCCCAGTTTTGGTCAAATTTATAAAATGGAGTAATAAAAGACATAACATTTAATTAATTTTTTTATTATATTTTAATTAATGAAATCATTTTCTATATAATATAGACATATTACGTGATATAACTAAAAAAATTACTATGTTGTAATTAGAAAACATTTAATGAATTTTAATTTTTTTTTAATCTATACATTTATGTTTATTGTATTATTTAATTATGTAAACTAGAATATTAAAATAACATTGAATAAATTAAATAACAAAATAGGATTTATCATTATCATTTGGTATTAGTTGATCTAATTTTCATCATTGGATCATCGATGACATAAGGGGTAAATTTCCAATGTTTTTTATTACTCGTATATCATCATGTACTCCTTCTGAGGTATACACAGCTCATTTAGTATACCACCTCATATTGGTGTGATTTTAATCATATAACATTCCTGAAATTATAAATAAATACTCATATTCAAAATAATAGATAAAAAATATATATTTATGGATATCCATGCCATTATACATATAGTGTAAAAATGATGCAAAATTTTTTTGGAAGAAATTAATTATTTCATATATCACCTATAATTTCAAATATAAATTAAATAGATTTAATCCCAGATATACATTGGTAATTCTATTCTTCCGATTACTAAAATGGAAATATATAATTGATTTAAGATTATTTTTTCAATAAAATCTACATAAGGAAAATTTAATTAATTGAGATATTTTTATCTAATTTAAATTCATAAATTAAAAACATTATTTTCCATTGAAATGAAATATAAATATTTTTTAGAAAAAAAATATACATTTTTAAACATATTCAGGACTCACATATTCCGACAAACAAAATTTTATGCATTTTGGGGTATTTCTGTCCTTGTAAAGGGATGGGCAGTTCATTGAGAGGCCAATTTGACTTATATTATGTCGGGCCTCCTAGACTAATATACCTAGTCGAAAATTAACAAGCCCTCAGTACATATCCATGTCGAGATATTATCTATGGGGAAAGATGGGTGACACAATAAAGATAAAATTCCACACAAATACATTTCTAAAATAAATGATTAGCCACCCAAATATGGAGGGTGGATAAATAATAAAATTCTCCTCACATTAACGGGGCCATCATATTACACTAAGCATTATTATCCTCCCATTAATTAACATTTAGTTTCGTTGTTTTTATTTCACTTAGTTCAATACAACAACCCCATCCCATATTATTATTTTTTCATTATTTAGTGTTATGGGATAGTACCCAAACACCAATGATTCCCCTAGATATTTCATGAACATTTGAAACCCATGATTAGTTTTTATTACTTATAATTAACCCAACCCTATTATATATATAATTTATGTTTTAATAATTAAAAACATTTTTGAAATAATGGTCCATTTAAAATAAATTTTCCATTCATAGAAAACTTTTACGAAAACATGGTTCACCAAAAACCTCCTCCTAACACTAACTTTGGGTAAAAATATTCACACACCCAACATTATATATATGTGTGTGTGTGTTATTTTATTTGTTTATGAGAATATGATTTTAATATAATTCAAATAATTGTATGGATGTAAAAAGGTTATCTAATATCATATCACATCTCAATTGATGAACTGAAACTATTTTTATTCCATCTAAATAACATCAATACTAATTTAAAATTTCCTTAGAATAAACCATCACCCGATCAATCAAAACCCAATTAAAGGTAATGTGGTGAATAGATGGAGTATATGGGTTGGGGATTAAAATTTTTCTTCATTATAATGATTTAATTATTATGACTCTAGATATTCTTGGCCTAGTATGATATCTCACCATCTGGCATGAATTGGTTTAGGAATAAGAAATAAATTATCAATTTTCATGTTAATATTGCATGTATATTGAATAATGGTTCCCTTATATTTATTTTCAGGGGAAGTAACTAAGGCCTAGTACCTCTATTTTTTCAAAATTTTCATTAATATTCTTTGAGAATTTCAATTATCAAAATTAATAACCTATCATTGAAATTCATTGAAGCTATTGACATCTCGAATGTCATTGTAATGTCAATTATTCCATTCATAAAGGGGAACTCATATTGATTTCATAGATCTATATCTTACCTCAATTGGATGAATGATATATTTGAAAAAGGTTGTAAAATTATTATAATTAATATTAACCTAAATTATGGCCTCCAGTGTGTGGAAAGTAACTCAATAATGGATCTCTGGACATCAGTTATAAACTACCTTCTAGATAAGCAAAAAAGTGACATTTTATGACCAACCAACTATCTCATAAACATCCTTTATATTTAAACCACATACATTTGATATAATAATAATATATTATTTGATAATGGTGTATTATATATCATGATTCATTATTCCCAAAAATAATAAAGGAACCATGAATATTGCAATAATTTTTTTTCTAAATATTATCCCCAATGGTCACAAAATATTATTTTAATAATGTTATTAAATAATTTGAAAAAATTAGTAACTGAAAAAAATATAATTTTTTTTATTCCATGGTAATCATTCAAACTTGTACCTTAACACAGATTATATAGTGGAGTCTGTAATACTCTAAATTTATTTTCATTCAAATATGCAATAATTGTGAATATTCTATGTGTATGGACCTTTATGATTTTTTATCGATAGGAGTGAATATTATTCACAGACTAGTTATTGTAACACCCGAGACATTTATGAAAAATATTTTGTTTTTATGTTATATAAATCATCAATGGAATATTTCACTACACACAACACTATCTTGGCTTGCTTTACATGCAATCGTGACCTTCCTCGACAGCTTGCGTCGTACGCAATACCAAGATTCACTAAACAATAATATGCTATTAAAATATTATTAAAACTAGCCGTTATGAATAGTAATACACACTTCTTGAAATTTTGTAAATTTTATTTTTTCAAAATGGACTTCATTTTTGGATTCGGAATATCGAAATTAGCCTAGGGTGAAATTTTGGTATTTTTCTGAAAACTTTCAATTTTTGAAGAATAGTGAAAAAACTGGGTTACTATTTAAAAACCGACTTTTTATTTAAATAATTATTTATTTTATTTAAATTTATTTTAGGTAAAAATTGATACATAATACCTATATAAGTTCAATTCAATTCATTGGAGTCATTTTATAATAATTTTAGATATATAAAAATTTTATTGAACCTTTCACCGTCTTTTACCCACCTGTCATGACCCGGCCCTACCCGAGCTCGAGCCGCAACTACCCCAAGGCCGCCTCCATAGTCCAAGGGCTGGAGACCAGCGCTGAAGGCACAACAACTCGGGGAGTCCTTTGCCTAAGCACCTGTACACACCCACACGCAACACACTCAATGAAAAAGTGCAGAGTAAAAAAGAAGAGTAAAAGGGAAACTACTACAAATAAACCACAAGAGTGCATCGACCTCTAAACAGTACAGGGTACAAGCTGAAAAGAAAAGGGGAAAAACACGCGCCCAACCAAAAAGTGTCACAACCCGACAACAGGTAAACAAAAAGAAACAGCTGATGGGTCTCCCACCTGGATCCCGACTATGACCACCGCACACGGTCCAAGCTCCCAAGCTCCTACGCTCCACCGAAGTTACACTCCACCTGTCCGTCGTCTACAAGGGCACACCAAGTGCGGGAAAATCCCAAGAAGGGGTGAGTATAAAAATACTCAGTAGGATACCCCGAAGGCTCGAGGGAGCAAGAAAAGGAGGTACCGAAGGGTGAGCGGTAGAGCGAACTGGAAAAGTAGAGGAGTACAACTGAAAGTGCAGTAAAGAGTCCAGCTCAACCCAACAAGAGAAAGGAGGTAGACTCATCCAGTCACAAGGAGCTAGAAACGGTGAGCAGATGAACTTTTCGTCGAGTCTTCTCTACCTATAGCAGGAGAGTAGACTCATCCAACCACGAGAAGCTAGACACGGAAAGCACGTGGCATACCCCGCGCGTCTTCGCCTCTCCTGGAAGGTGAGTAGCCAAAACCCAAGGAGTGGGTACTCGTACAAGGTATATACATATATATGCTCTGTCAAGAAGCCCGAAAAAACCGTAAGGGGATCTCCGTCTCGTAGCTCAGCCCAACAAAAAGGGTCGCCAACAGTCCCAGACATAACCATCATCGTCACCCAGCATCCCGCACGTCTGCCCCGAACCGCAAGACAAGGGGCTCAATCACCGTACCTTGACACTATCTGCTTTGGGAGGCACTGACTCGCCCGCATGGTTTTAGATCGCGTCACAAGAACGCGTCTCGGTGGGGAAAGTGCCCCTCGTACTTGATAGTTATAGGGAAAGTCAAACCACACCTCGTCACTGCCCTACAGTCGAGAGGTCTCCTCAAGCTATAGTCGTTCCATCACCGACCCGTACAACAAAGGGTCCCGCTCCGGTGGTCACGGAGGAAAGCCACAGACTAGCCTAGTAGGAAGGACTGAGACTGGAATATCAACGGGTGTCCCACTGCCCAGCCCTGCTGGAGGGTAAACCCTAATACATCGTCAGGCGACCCACTGCCCAACCCCGCTGGAGGGTAAACCATAATAAGATACTGGGTGACCTACTGCCCAGCCCTGCTGGAGGGTAAACCATGACCAGATATCAGGTGACCCACTGCCCATCCCTACTGAAGGGTAAACCCTAATACATCATCAGGCGACCCACTGCCCAGCCCTGCTGGAGGGTAAACCAAATTACATCAACAGGCGACCCACTGCCCAGCCCCGCTAGAGGGTAGACCTTAATACATCATCAGGCGACCCACTACCCAGCCCCGCTGGAGGGTAGACCTAGAATAAGTTGACAGGCTACCCACTGCCCAGCCTTGTTGGAGGGTAGACCTAGAACTAGACGACGGGCGACCCACTGCCCAGCCCTGCCGGAGGGTAGACCCTAAGAGGTCGTCGGGTGACCCACTGCCCAGTATCTGCTGGAGGGTAGACCCTAATAGCATCGGGTGACCCACTGCCCAGTCTCCGCTAGAGGGTAAACCCTAAAAGTCAGTGAGCAACCCACTACCCAGCCCTACTAGAGGGTAAACCCGAGGAAGTCAGTGAGTAACCCACTGCCCAGCCCTACTGGAGGGTAAAGCTCAGAACCGCTCTGGCCATCTCTACAGGAGGGTACAACACTGGACAACCGAACACGGATTGGGTGTCGCGCAACCACCCAACTCCAGAACAACTCTCCCAAAAGAGGTGCAGGGTCTGCTCGAGCACTGGGTGTCTCTAGCACCGCTACCGGCTAATACATCGAGAACGAAACCAGGGGGAGACCACTCAACCCTACTGGTCAACAAATGAGCACCGAGATAGGGGAAAATCTCCACCCTGCTGGTCAAACAAACACACAGAGGGACCCTCTACACCGCAAGAGGGCCAAGTACGCGAAGCAGAACACAGCACGCACTTGGGGCCCACACGACATGTGGCCCCAAGTCAAACCCCAACCAAGCGCATAAACAGTCTCAGGTACGAACCCCACATACCCCCAAGTGCTCTCGTATACTCCCCGAGTATACCTTGTTCCAGCCCAAAGGCTATCGTGCACACGGCACCCAGCGTCAATGCCAAGGCGTGACGTAACAACTCCACCTCAAAGGCCCAGGCACGGCCAACCACAACTTGTGAACCATTTGTATCGCTCTTCCAAGAGTGAGCGATCACACGCCAATGGTCCGCTACAAACAAGGTAGGACGAACCGCCACCGGAGCACCTCTCTTCCTCCACATTTAACAAGATCACGCAAGAGGCTCCGCAGAACCAAACGGATCGCACCGTTATGATCCTCGCGGAAAAACATGCGAGATCGACTACTTACTCACCTCCAACGGATATCCGACGAAAAAGTCACCAACGCCGCCTCACGCCCGAACAGTGTCCCGTGATCCTGATCCTCGGCCCCGAAAACAGTCGGGCACATCGCACCATTGTGATCCCCACGGGAAAACACGTCAAAAGCACTACTCACATGAGTTCAACGGATATCCGGAGAAAAAGATGCATTCCGGTGCACCGCACACGAGCGGTGCCACGTGGGACCCAAAACCCGGTCCTGAAACTCAACGAACGGATAGAACCATTGCGATCCTCTCGACAAAGTACACGAAATGGACTACTCACTTGTCCAAAATGGTCGCCCGGTGATAAGGCCGAAAATCACCGTCAACTCCCGAATGGCCCTCACGGGGCCCGCACCATCGTGCGGAATTACAGTGGGCAGTCTTCGCCAACGCGTTGCCCTCGGAAAAACACCCAACATCGACTACTCGCACGCCCTGAACGGACGTCCGAGGAAAAAGTTGCTACTAGCAGCACGCAGCTCAAAAGACGGGTCGTGGGCCCCAGGCCTCAACTCCGACTTCAACGCCCGGAACCACCATGGACACCTCCGCCTCAGTGCCAAGTGGCCAACGCCGCTGGCGGCGCTCAAAACGGACGTCGGACGCGTCCGCGCTGCTCAAAACAAGAGTCTCGGGGATTACGCTCGTCCACTTAAGGACACGTCGCGCCTCCGCGACCCCTCGTTTCGGGAATTAAAAATTCCTGAAACCATCTCAAAAAGACCGTCTCACCAATACAGATCCACTTCCATAGACGGTACTCAAAACGGACACCCGTAGTGGGAATTACGGGTGTCCGAACACCGAGGGGGCAAGGCCCCTGGGGCTGGACCGGCCTGGACCGGCCGGCCCGCGGCTTGGCCGCATGGGCCGGCAGTGGACCCGGTCCCCCGCCCGGCCGACCGGCTGTGTCCGGTCGCCACGCGACGACCCGCACTCTGCGGGTCGTGCTTCCTCTGCGGGGTCGCGCGCCGCGACCCCTGTTCCCCATCACGCTCCTGCGCTCCCCCGCACCCTCGGTGAGCCCTGCCTCGCACCGCCGAAAGACGACACGCCCCGCCAATAGACGTCGCGCCTCGCTGCAGCCGGGTGCCCGCCGCCTGGAAGAGAGGCTGCCGCCGCCACGGGAACCGCCGCCGCCTCGCCTCAGACCGCCGGAGCACCCAAACCAGTCGGGATCACCTTCAAAAACCCGCAAACTTCGGGGATCGACCCCGGCCTCCTCCGAGCTCAGATTTTGATTCCGAAAGATGTGCTGGAGAGATAAAAATGTATACTACCCGTCTATTGGATTTTTTCGATGATCAAACAACAAATTGACACAAATAATCTAACATGAAGGGGGGTTCGTAATTTAAATGCAAAACACGTAAACCTACCTCGTGGGCGTTGCCCGGAGCTTCGCCGCTGAACCGTCGCCTTGCCAGAGCTTCCTCGCCGGAGCAGGATCACTGGAGGTGGAGGAGGAGAGGGAGAGGAGGGGCTGCTAGGGGGAACAACCAAGAGTGGGGGGGGGGGGTAGAAGTGTTTAAAAACAAAACACTTAAACCCCCGTCCGTGGGCCCCGCACCCGAACTCCCGACGGGGTCGGGATTTAACCTCCCCTAGGCTAAGAACCATGCTCTGAGTGCAACGGCGGTCTCGTAATTTTATTCCGAGACCTCGTTCAAATGTTATAAAATTTAACGTCCGATGCCGCTAAATTACGAAAATGCCCCTGGAGCCATTTTTCACAAACGGCCCGCGCCCGTGAAACATATACCCCTCCTGGGGTAAACGGGACACTCCTAACTCAAAGGTTCCCTCGGTTTTCCAATCCGAGCCACCGTTGAAAAGATGCTAGCGTTTCGTCATTAAATGAATGAATGAATTAATTAATTAATCCGCTTAACGTTCCAGAAGTGGGCGAGGGGTCCAAACATCCCACGCTGACAACTTTTATGTCGTTCCTAGGGTAAAAACCCCATTCCAGACCCATTTTTATACTCATATCCCTGATCCGGAACTCCGTTTAGGAGTCATCTCATTTATTTAGCATTTCCAGTGTGAACGCACTGAAAATTTAATTTCGGCCACTCCGGGGCTTGGAATCGCATGCCGTCTGAAGGTGCTGCTCTGGAATATCATCAAGAATATTCCAAAGTCTTTCGTAGCAAAATCCGGGTTCTTATATCATTCCCTCCTTCAATATTTTCATCCCCGAAAAGAAAAACTATGGAGCAACACAGGGTACGAAGCCCACACCTGGCTTCCTCATACCCAGAAGAACCCACACACAGCTCTGTGTCACCACACATAGACCAAGGGATTGATCTGTCCATGTTAGGTCGGCCCTTGCTGATGTCGTACACCTACTACAGACTTTGGGGTTAGGTCAAGGTGGTAGGGTACCTCGCCATCCCTTTGCACGGTCTCAAACGGCCCGAAGGCCCTCGGGGGTAGCTCACCTCCCCGGATGAACCTCTATGTCGCACGTCGCGACTGGAATCACCGCCCGCACCTGAAACAAGACCCGGTGATTCCCTCCTTCAGAATATCCATATAGTGAAACACCCAAGGATATCTGTTTATGCAAGGTTCCACAGCCGATGCTCTCTTACACGCTCAAAAGGTGAAGGAGTCAACACCATCGACTAAAGGAAAAGGTATCACGCCTTTTTCCTTACCAACACAGGGTTACACCCGACGCCCCGTGTCACCCTGGTAACACCTCAAACAAGGGGCATGGAGGAAAGGAGTCCACACACAGAGTCTAACAATTCTACTGCAAAAAGGTAGAAGAGCTATAGAGCGTACCTCTCATCACCTCATG
Source organism: Viscum album (assembly GCA_963277665.1). NCBI lineage: Eukaryota > Viridiplantae > Streptophyta > Magnoliopsida > Santalales > Viscaceae > Viscum > Viscum album. The sequence continues at coordinate 469,036,012 of OY728141.1, read as the reverse complement.
CTCTGCAGGATAATAGACATCCAAAGCTCGCGACTGTCCTTGGTCCCACCTGTCAGCTCCCAGAGCCTAACGTAGACCACCTAGTGGTGATGGGAAGACCTCGTAACGTCGTCCCCCACTACCAAATCCTCCCACTCCTCTGTTAGCACCACCTCTATGGCCACTACTCCGATCACGGCGCTGCCTCTACCGTGGTGGTGCACCTGCTGCCTGCCCGAAGCTCTCAGCAACTCGGGTCGGGCAGTCTCGTGCCAAGTGACCTCGCCCATCACAACCATAGCACCGACTCTCTCTGGGCTGCACTGGTTCCCTCCAGCGCCACTTTGGTGTACGACCATGCCCATGAGTCCAGTTGTCAAAAATCCACATGCATCGAGGTTCTGCTTGCCGTTGCCTGCTAGTTGCGGCAGACGTCTCGGCTCCAATGCGCCTACTGCCACCACCGACACTAGAATGTGACATGAAGCCCTCTGTCACCAGCGTCTGCTCTAGTACCCCGGCATACGTGGAAATGCCCAAGGGTACTATGACAGCACGAATCTCTCGGCGGAGACCCTGCTCAAACTTCCGCGCTCGGAAGTTGTCGTCATGGACCATGTCCGGGTAAAAGCGTGCACGGTCTTCCAAACTAGCCGCATACTCAGCCACCGTCATCCCTCCCTGCTGAAACTGTAAAATCTCCTGAATCCGAATGGAGTGCAAGAAGGAGGGGAAAAACTCCTCATGAAACAACAACTGAAATTTATCCAATGAAAATGACGACTCGTCAAGAAACTGAGTCACCAGACTCCACCAATGCCGAGCTGCTCCACGAAAAAGGGTGGATGCCAAAGCCACTCTCTAATCTGTCGGCGTATGAACAAGCCTGAAAAGGAGAACCACTGCCTCGAGCCAAACCTCTGTTGCCTGAGGATCTGGCTCACCACTGAACCTCAGCGGTCTCTGCCACTGGGACTCATGGAGCGCGCTCAAGCTCAGCCTGCTCTGCTGAAACTGCCTGCTTCTCAACAGGTTGGGGGTGCTGCTACCAGCCCACCCGAAGAAAGGGTCTCACATGATGGGTCCTGAAATGTGGCCTCGTAGCTCACATGGTCTTCGTCATGAACCAAAGCTGGTATCATGGCTGGCTGTCCTCGCGGAGACATCCTGAATATTATCAAGGAGTGCCGCGGTCAAATGAGAATATATGTATATACCAGTACACCAACAATGATAGGGAGCTGACTCAAGAAGGAAGGTCAATGAATTGATAAAATGTGATGCACAAACCAATTTACCTGCAACAAGTGTCTTAGCATGCAGAGTCGACAAGCGGGTTATCAAGGTCCTAGTGAATGGATACGTTGGTCGCCGCACCATCACTAGACTCCCTGGCCTAAGAGCCGCTCTCAAGACACATCAACACTGTTTCCCTATATCCCAAACAATTCCTCTTTTAGGGACATCCACACAACGTCCCAAAGAACGAACCACCTCTGATACCACTTTGTCACGACCCGACCCTACCTGGGCTCGAGCCGCAACTACCCCAAGACCGCCTCCATAGGCCAGGGGCTGGCGACCAGCGCCGAAGGCACAACAACTCGGGGAGGCCTTTGCCTAAGCACCTGTACATACCCACACGCAGCACAATCAATGCAAAAGTGCAGAGTAAAAAAGAAGAGTAAAAGGGAAACTACTATAAATAAATCACAAGAGTGCATCGACCCCTAAACAGTACATGGTACAAGCTGAAAAGAAAAGGGGAAAAACATGCGCCCAACCAAAAAGTGCCACAACCCAGCAACAGGTAAATAAAAAGAAATAGCTGACGGGTCTCCCACCTAGATCCTGGCCACGACCACCGCACATGCTCCAAGCTCCCAAGCTCTTACGCTCCACCGAAGTCACGCTCCACCTGTCCGTCATCTGCAAGGGCACACCAAGTGCGGGCAGAGCCCAAGAAGGGGTGAGTATAAAAATACTCAGTAGCATACCCCGAAGGCTCGAGGGAGCAACAAAAGGAGGTGCCGAAGGGTGAGCAGTAGAGCGAACAGGAAAAGTAGAGGAGTACAACAGAAAGTGCAGTAAAGTGTCCCGCTCAACCCAACAAGAGAAAGGAGGTAGACTCATCCAGTCACAAGGAGCTAGAAACGGTGAGAAGATGAACTTCCCATCGTGTCTTCGCTACCTATAGTAGGAGAGTAGACTCGTCCAATCATGAGAAGCTAGACACAGAAAGCACGTGGCATACCCCGCGCGTCTTCGCCTCTCCAGGAAGGTGAGTAGCCAAAACCCAACGAGTGGGTACTCGTACGAGGTATTTACATATATATGCTCTGTCAAGAAGCCCAAACAAACCGTAAGGGGATCTTCATCCCGTAGCTCATCTCATCAAAAAGAGTCACCAATAGTCCCAGACATAACCATCATCATCGCCCAGCATCCCACACGTCTGCCCCGAACCGCAAGACAAGGGGCTCAATCACCGCACCTCGACACTATCCGCTTTGGGCGGCACTGACTCGCCCGCACGGTTTTAGATCGTGTCACAAGAACGCGTCTCAGTGGGGAAAGTGCCCCTCGTACTTGAGAGTTCTAGGGAAAGTCAAACCACACCTCGTCACTTCCTTGCAATCGAGAGGTCTCCTCAAGATATAGGTGTTCCATCACCGACCCATACAACCAAGGGTCCCGCTCCGGTGGTCATGGAGGAAAGCCACAGACTAGCCTAGTAGGAAGGACTGAGTCTAGAATATCAACGGCTGTCCCACTGCCGAGCCCTGTTGGAGGGTAATTCATAACTAGATATCGGGTGTCCCACTGCCCAGCCCTGATGAAGGGTAAACCCTAATACATCGTCAGGCGACCCACTGCCCAGCCTCGCTGGAGGGTAAACCATAATAAGATACTGGGTGACCCACTGCCCAGCCCTGCTGGAGGGTAAACCATGACCAGATATCGGGTGACCCACTGCCCAGCCCTGCTGGAGGGTAAACCCTAATACATCATCAGGCGACCCACTGCCCAACCCCACTGGAGGGTAAACCAAATTACATCAACAGGAAACCCACTGCCCAGCCCCGCAGGAGGGTAGACCTTAATACATCATCAGGAGACCCACTGCCCAGCCCCGCTGGAGGGTAGACCTAGAATAGGTCGACAGGCGACCCACTGCCCAGCCTTGCTGGAGGGTAGACCAGGAACTAGACGATGGACGACCCACTGCCCAGCCCTGCCGGAGGGTAGAGCCTACGAGGTCGTCGGGTGACCCACTACCCAGTCTCTGCTGGAGGGTAGACCCTAATAGCGTCAGGTGAACCACAGCCCAGTCTCTGCTGGAGGGTAAACCCTAAAAGTCAGTGAGCAACCCACTGCCCAGCCCTGCTGGAGGGTAAGCCTGAGGAAGTCGATAAGTAACCCACTGCCCAGCACTGCTGGAGGGTAAAGCTCAGAACCGCTCTAGCCATCTCTATAGGAGGGTACAACACTGGCCAACCGAACACGGAGTGGGTGTCGCGCAACCACCCAACTCCAGAACAACTCTCCCAAAAGAGGTGCAACGTCTACTCCAACACTGGGTGTCACTAGCACCGCTACCGGCCAATCCATTGAGAACAAAACCAGGGGGAGACCACTCAACCCTGCTGGTCAACAAACGAGCACCGAGCCAGGGGAAAAGCTCTACCCTGCTGGTCAAACAAACACATAGAGGGACCCTCTACGCTGCGAGAGGTCCAAGTACACGAAGCAGAACACAGCACGCACTTGGGGCCCACACGACATGTGGCCGCAAGTCAAACCCCAACCAAGCGCATAAAAGTCTCAGGTACGAACCACACGTACCCCCAAGCGCTCTCGTATACTCCATGAGTATACCTCGTTCCAGCCCAAAGGCTATCGTGCACACGACACCCAGCGTCAACGCCAAGGTTTGACGTAACAACTCCACCTCGAAGGCCTAGGAACGGCCAACCAAAACTTGTGAACCATTTGTATCACTCTCCCAAGAGTGTGCGATCACACGCCAAGGGTCCGCTACAAACAAGGTAGGACGAACCACCACCGGAGCACCTCTCTTGCTCCACATTTAACAAGATCACGCAAGAGGCTCTACACAAACAAATGTATCACACTGTTATGATCCTCGCGAAAAAACACGTGAGATCGACTACTTACTTGCCTCCAACAGATATCCGACGAAAAAGTCACCAACACCGCCTCACCCCCGAACGACGTCCCATGATCCCGAGCCTCAGCCCCGAAAACAGTCGGGCGCATCACAACATTGCGATCCCCTCAGGAAAACACGTCAAAAGAACTACTCACATGAGTGCAACAGATATCCGGAGAAAAAGATGCATTCTGTCGCACCGCACACGAGCAGTGCCACGTGGGACCCGCAACCCGGTCCCGGAACTCAACGAACGGATTGCACCGTTGCGATCCTCTCGAAAAAGTACACGAAATGGACTACTCACTTGTACAAAATGGTCGCCCGGTGATAAGGCAGGAAATCACCGTCAACTCCCGACGACCCTCACGGGGCCCACACCATCGTGCGGAATTACAGCGGGCAGACTGCACCAACGCGTTGCCCTCAGAAAACACCCAACATCGACTGCTCGCACGCCCCTAATGGACGTCTGAGGAAAAAGTCGCTACTAGCTTCACGCAGCTCAAAAGACGGGCCGTGGGCCCCACGCCTCACCTCCGGCTTCAATGCTCGGAACCACCCTAGAAACCTCCGCCTCAGTGCCAGGGGCCCAACGCCACTGGCGGCGCTCAAAATGGACGTCAGACGCGTCCGCACCGCTCAAAACAATAGTCTCAGGGATTACACTCGTCCACTTAAGGACACGTCGCGCCTCTGCGACCCCTCGTTTCGGGAATTAAAAATTCCCAAAACCATCTCAAAAAGACCGTCTCGTCAATACAGATACACTTCCGTAGACGGTACTCAAAACGGACACCCGTAGTGGGAATTAGGGGTGTCCGAACACAGAGGGGGCAAGGCCCCTGGGGCTGGACCGGCCTAGACCGGCCGGTCCGCCCGGCCGACTGGCTGTGTCCGGTCGCCGTGTGACGACCCGCATGACGCGGGTCGTGCTTCCTCCTCGGGGTCGCGGGCCGCGACCCCGGTTCCTCGTCGCGCTCCGGCGCTCCCCCGCGCCCCCAGCGAGCCTTGGCTCGCACCACCGACAGACGATGCGCCCCGCCAACAGACGCCGCGCCTCGCTGCAGCTGGGTGCCCGCCGCCTGTAAGAGAGGCCGCCGTCGCCAAGGGAACCGCCATCGCCTCGCCTCGGACCGCCGGTGCACCCAAACCGGCCGGGATCACCTTCAAAAACCCGCAAACTTCGGCGATCGACCCCGGCCTCCTCCGAGCTCGGATTTTGATTCCGAAAGATGCGTTGGAGAGATAAAAATGTATACTACCCATCTATTGGATTTGTTCGAAGATCAACCACAAATTGAAACAAATGATTGGACTTGAAGGGGGGTTCGGAATTTAAAACGCAAAACGCATAAACCTACCTCGTGGGCGTTGCCCGGAGCTTCGTCGCCGAACCGTCGCCTTGCCGGAGCTACCACGCCGGAGCCGCCTCGCCGGAGGTGGAGGAGTAGAGGGAGAGGAGGGGCTACTAGGGGGAACAACCGAGAGGGGGGGGAGAAGTGTTTAAAAACAAAACACTTAAACCCCCGCCCGTGGGCCCCGCACCCGAACTCCCGACGGGGTCGGGATTTAACCTCCCCTAGGCTAAGATCCATGCTATGAGCGTAACAGAGATCTCTGAATTTTATTTCGAGACCCCGTTCAAAAGTTATAAAATTTAACGTCCGAAGCCGCTAAATTACGAAAACGCCCCTAGAGCCATTTTTCACAAACGGCCTGCGCCCGTGAAACTTATACACCTTCTAGGGTAAACGAGACACTCCGAACTCAACAGTGCCCTCGGTTTTCCAATCCGAGCCACCGTTTAAAACATTCTTGCATTTCGTCATTAAACGAATTGATTAATTAATTAAATAATCCGCTTAACGTTCCAGAAGCGGGTGAGGGGTCCAAACATCCCGCGCCGACAAGTTTTATGTCGTTACTAGGGTAAAAACCCCATTCTGGACACATCCGTATACTCAGATCCCTGATCCGGAACTCCGTTTAGGAGTCATGTCATTTATTTAGCATTTCCAGTGTGAACGCACTGAAAATTTAATTCCGGCCACTCCGGGGATCGGAATCGCATGCCGTCTAATGGAGCTGCTCTGGAATATTATCAAGAATATTCCAAAGTCTTTCGTAGCAAAAATCGGGTTCTTACACCACCTCCTAAGAGAATTTCCAAATTCACATAAAACTTAATTTTACCTCTTCTGTGAGTGGAATTTCGAAAATCCGAGAGACACAGTTAATATCAAGGACTAAAATGTGGTTTAATGAGATAAAAATAATTTTTTGTGAATATTAACGTTTTACTTTTTTTTACCACTGTTAAAAGTAAATAGGGTAATTAAGGGTAAAAATGATATTATTATTACCCTAACACATGTCCTAATTCTATTGGATAAGTGTAATTCGACCAAAAACAACCTTAGGAAGAAAATATGACCATTTAGGCCCACTTGGACTAGATTTGGACATTTAATATTAATTTATTTAAAGAAGGGTTAAAATAGTTAAAATCAAAGTTTAATAAGTAAATAATTTTTAATATAAGGTTATACATAAGATAAATTAAACTATAAATATTCATTAGAAAGATAAAAATATTTCCTACATAATGGTATTTTATTTGTAATTTTTAGACTTTAAATAATTTAATTTATTTATGACACAATGATAATGCAGTAATTATATTATTAATGAAAAATTGACATAATTGATGTTATAAATACCCAAATAAATGTAATTTGAGACTTTTTATGAATTCCAATAATTTTCTATGTTAATATGACATGTTATTATTACTTTAATTAACTTTTTTCTAACTAATATTTCTATTATGAGTTTCACAAAAATCAATTACCAAATAGTGTCAAAATTGACATAAAATAGTTTTTAAAACAAATATTATATTATTAATTGTTATTTTATTCCTAAAAATCTTCGGTTACACCAAATGACATAGATATGGTTATATATATTAATAATAAACAACTTGGGGTTCGTTTGGCTTGTCATAGTAAGTTTATTAACCTTATAGTGTAAGAAAACAAGAAGACACGGTAAAAGTTAAATTAATTAACTTAAAGTTAAATCTAAATTATAAGGTTAAAATAGATACCTAAACTTGTCTAAATTCTATTGGATGAGATTATTTATACCCATACCCACCTTAGATTTGAAATAAATCAATTTGGATCAAATAAAAACCAAATATGGCTTTATAATAAAATAATATTTTTAGTGTTTTCCAAAGGTGCCCCTCTCCTCCCTTATAAAAGGGCACCTCCTCCCTCTCCTACTCACACCACTTTGAGCGTTCAAGCTCAGAAAACCCCTGAAAATTTCTCCTCTCCACTTCCCTAGAAACATCCTATAGGTCTTGGCCTTCTTCAAAGACCAATTTTAGTGCCCTAAAAGGAGGTCTCAAAGAGGTGCTTCAAAGAAGAGGTAATGTTCGTTACCGATTCTTTCAACTTTATTTCTTCTTCCACTTCTTCTTATTTAGTTGTTTCATAATGAAGTAATAACATCAGTATCACTCATATACTGATATGTTATTATAAGTATGAAACCACCCTATTTCACCATCTATCCATCCTACGGGAAACGAAATCACCGCGCATGCGTACATACAGAATATCATCTCCACACCGTGGTGTAATCTATTTTCCACCACCACCTTACCTGGATGGGTATAATGGTGTAAATAATGACTATATATGATTATTGTAAATTGATATTGATTCTTAAATAGTATACATACACTCCAATACAATTCCATGATCATGGGAATGATATAATCTCTCATGCGTACGTACGGAATACCATCTCCACGATGTGATGCGACTTGTTCTACATGATATTCATTGCATAATGATTATATAAACAAATTGAATGAATAAATATGATATATATTACACTAATACCATTCTGTAAATGAGGTATCTGTAACCTAAAAATAATAATGATAATTTATTCGACAAACCACGCATAAGAACAAAAAGTAATAAACACCCGAATAACAAATAGCAATGAAATATTACTAATAAGAAGCTAAGAACATGACCATATATGATATAATAACAATGAGTTCAATTCTGTAATAAGTCAATGACATTATTTAAATCATTATACAGGAGGTTCGGACACTTACGAAGCAAATCAGACCTAAGGTAAGGGAAAATCTCACAATCTCATTTTTTTATTTGAGATTGTTTATACTTCAGAATTTACTGGGGAATATTTATCATCCACATCCATGTGTCCTCAATATGTAATATTATTTCCATCCACATAAAATTATTCAAATCCAATTTTACCCTTTGGTGAGTTTTTAGTAAAAGATATTAAAGGAATCTTTTGTCGTTTTCATACGAGGTACTTTTTTTCATTTCCGTCCAAAGTATGCGAAGAATGTTTTTTTAACTTATATGGCATGAATGGATTTTTAAAAAATTATTTCCAAGAAGATTCATTTACAAGTTTTCAAGTTTATTTTTAATCAACTTCTTTTAGTTTAAAATGGTATGACATGTTAAGAAAGGAAAAATGTTTTTGAGGTAGAAAGGATATTTTCCTCAAGAATTGAGTTCATGTGTTTTATCAAAATTATTTTCCATATAAGATAATATAGGGTTCTATTTCTATCCATATTATTACATTGATTTGATTATGTTGTGATGGAATTATTTTTATTAATTCCTTTATCTTATATGAATTGTTTTATGATGTCAAGATGATTAAGAATCCCATTTTTATTACATGGGTTATGCAATGATGTATGATTTTTGATTTTGTGGCACACATAAGAATGATATCATTATGAGATGGGTGGGACCTATATCTCCCTCAAATACATTGGGTAAAGATTTATATCTCATGAGATAGACATGGCTGGAATGGCGGGTTAAACCGGTTCAGTGAAACAGGACTAAAACGAGAAGTGAACTCGGTTTAGAAATGGACTTTATCCGCTAAGATAGTCTTGGAAATGAGTCTTGACTACTAAGAAATGATTATCTATGATTATGTTTGTATGCCACAAAGTTTCATGTTTTAAGTTATGATTATTCATATTACATTTCACTACTATGATTTATCCCATTTTATGAAATTATGATCTCTTTTGCAGGTTAAGATTTTTAAAATGTTATGTTCTTATGAATATGATGTGATTGATATTTCTTTTTTTTTTACCCTTAATGAGCATTTGAGCTCACCCTTTTGTATGTTTTCTTTCCCCAGGTCCGGAGGAAGGATATTAAGTAGGATATTTAAAAAGGGACTCTAGATATGATAAAATAAATGGGAGACAATGTAGATGCTTTATGAACCAGTTGTTTATGTTTTCCAGTTTCTAAAGACTCTATAATTATATTGTCCTTTCCTGGTTTTGTTATATGTTGTAATAAGTGTGCTTCAATTTTTGAAGTATTAACAATGTCCGTAAAGTATGGGTCATTATAGTTGGTATCATATGAAAGGTATAGTCAACCTTTGGAAACTAGTATGTGAAAGCCTTAGTAAGAACCCTAAGGATAAGTCTAAGCATAGAACACAATCTTAGTGTTTTAGAAATGGCCATGAATAACCTATGATAAGACCTTAAGTGTTAAATTTTATTCTTGATTATGTGGTTTTCCTATTATAATTAGTGTTGCTCACACTATTCTTCTTGGTTTTAGTCAATGGCTGGAACTCGATGGAACCGTGTTAATGCGGAATGCAACAGGAAATGAAATGATTGTCCCCCTGAGAAACCAAACGTTATGGGAGCTGGAATGCAAAATCTTGTATCCATGCTCACACAACATTCTCATGCTATGAATCATTCATGACTTCCAAACGAGCAAATTAAGGAGCAAAATTCTGTTGAATCCTTCATGAGGCAGCAACGACCTTCATTCAGCGGGTCTTCTGATCCATTAGTTGCTGAACAAGAGATTAGTACCACTGAAAAGATATTTTCAGTTCTTCAATGTTCTGAAAATGATAAAGTCATCTTAGAAGTATATCGTTTGGAAGGAGATGCTGATCAATGGTGGAATCTTATCAAGAATACGAGGCAAAGAGATGAAATTGAGTCCATGGAATGGGATGAGTTCAAGAACTTATTTTTCAATAAGTACTTCCATCGTATTCTTCTAACAAAGATGGTGAAGGAGTTTCTTGAACTAAAGCAAAAGGATGATGAATCTGTTGGTACCTATGAATCAAATTTTACAAGACTTGCAAGGTACGCTTTTAGTATTATTATCCAACTTGAGAGTAAGATCGATCAATTCTTTAGTGGCTTAAAACCATGTATTCGAAGGGCATTAGCCATAAGGGACTTCAATAGTTACGAGGAAATCGTTCGATGTGATCTCAAGGTTGAGATGGAGATTGGAGTAACCCATCAGTCATATGGGTTTGATAAGAAGAGGAAAATGGAATTCAAAGGAAAATCTAAAGAGCACACTGAAAAAAAGATGATTTTTCCCTTATGCTCAAAGTGTGGAAAGAAACATGGAGGGATTTGTGTTAAAGGGATAAGTAAATGTTTAAAATGTGGAGAGGAAGGTCATCAGGCATTTGAATGCCGCAATGATGGGAAGAAGATGTCTAGTGATGCGAACAAATAAAAGGATACACAGAGTGAATCTCCTACACATCAATGTTACAAGTGCAAGGAATTGGGGAATTATTCCAATAAATTCCCTAATACAAGGGTTGTTGATGATGATCGGCGTCAAAAAACTCTTAAGGCTAAAGACAAAGGAAAGTCACATGCAATTTCTATCAGCGATGTGGAGTATGATAACGATGTGGTGAAAGGTACACTTACCATCCACTCTAAAGTAGAAAATGTTTTATTTGATTCTGTAACCACCCACTATTTTATTTCTAAATAATTTTCTAAGGGTATCACCATATTACCTCAACAATTAAATGTTGAGTTAGCTGTGACAACTCCTAATGGCACAACAGTCGCATAAAAATTTTATAATTCTTCTCCGATTGAAGTTTGTGGGAAAGTGCTTCCTAAAAATCTTGTGATCCTTCCTATAGTGGAATTTGATGTGATTCTTGGCATGGATTTTCTTTATTTATATGGAGATCATATCTATTCCCAATGAAGGGAAGTCACATTTAATATTCCAGATCAATCTATGATCATCTATCGATGCAAGGATGAGCATAACCTTCCAGTGGAAATTTCTTCCATTTTATGGGTCTTGATTACACTAAATGAGGGTTATTTATCTCAAATGCTTGGAGAGAAACTCACGATTAAGAATATTCCCATTGTACAGGAGTTTGATGATTTCTTTCCGAAGGAATTTCTGGGTCTTACACCAATTTGTGAAGTTGTTTTTTCAATTGAACTCGTACCGGGTGCTTTACCTATTTCAAAGACACCTTATTGAATGGCCTCAGTTTAGTTGTACGAATTGAAGAAGAAACTCCAAGATAATCATGATAAGGGATTCATACACCCTAGTGCGTCACCTTGGGGAGCACCTATTCTGTTTGTTAAGAAGAAAGGTGGATCAATGAGACTCTGCATTGATTATCGAGAACTTAACAAGATCACTATCAAGAAAAAATATCCTCTCCCACACATTGATGACTTATTTGACCAACTACACGGAGCTCAATACTTTTCCAAGATTGATCTTCGTTCAGGGTATCATCAATTAAGGGCCAAAAGGGAGGATATATCAAAGATGGATTTCTGTACAAGGTATGAACACTATGAATTTATAGTGATGCCATTTGGTCTTACTAATGCCCCTACTATCTTCATGGATCTGATGAATAAAGTATTTAGATACTATCTTGATTAGTTCGTGGTAGTCATTATAGACGATATTCTTGTATATTCAAAGAGCAAGGAAGAACATGAAGATCACTTGAGAATTATATTAAAGACCCTAAAAAAAGATATTCTTTATGCCAAATTTACCAAGTGTGAATTTTAGCTTCAAAAATTTGCATTTTTTGGTCACATAATCTCAAAAGAGGGGATATCTGTGGATCCAGCAAAAACAGAGGTTACCGAAAGATGGTCGAGACCAACAACAGTAAACGAGATCCGAATTTTTCTTGGTTTGGCTGGATATTATCGACGTTTTGTGAAATATTTTTCACGATTATATAATCTAATCACCAAGTTGACTCAGAAAGGAGTTAAGTTTGATTGGATGGAGGAATGTGAAGATAATTTCAAGGAGTTGAAAAGAAGTTTGTCCATTGCACCTGTACTCACACTTCATTGTAGTGGAGAAAGGTCTGTGATCTATAGTGATGCATCCAAGAAGGTGTTGGGGTGTGTTCTTATGCAAAATGATATGGTGATAGCTTATGCCTCACGACAGTTGAAAATCCATGAGCAAAATGACCCAACTCATGATTTGGAGTTAGCTGTGGTAATATTTTCATTAAAGATTTGGAGGCATTATCTTTATGGAGAATGGTGTGACATTTATACTAATAATAAAAGTATAAAGTATATTTTCACACAAAAGGAGCTGAATATGCGCCAAAGAAGATGGTTGGAGCTGATTCGGGATTACAACTTATCAATTCATTACCACCCTGTGAAAGAAAACAAGGTGGCAGATGCATTAAGTCAACAATACCATGCTAGCTTATCCATGATGAGGATCACAAAATATCCAATATTTTTGGATTTACAAAGGATGGATCTTGTAATTATAATGAAAGGGGAAAAATCGTATCTTTCTCAAATGAATGTTCAACCATCTATACATGTGAAGATTAAAGAGGCACAGAAAGAAGATGTAGAGTTACAAAAGAAGGTGAGAAATGTTCCTGAATTAAACCTTGTTTGTGATGGGATAATAATGTTTAGAAATCGGGTTTGTGTTCCTCCCATCCCAGAATTAAAGAAGGAGTTGCTGGATGAGGCTCATAGTTCTTCATTCTCTATTCATACTGGAAGCACGAAGATGTATAGGGACCTGAAAGAGTACTTCTGGTGGGATGGCATGAAAAGAGATGTTGGAGAATATGTCTCTTGATTCTTGGTTTGTCAGCAAGTTAAAGCTGAGAGACAGAAGTCTAATGGGATGTTACAACCATTACCCATACCAGAATGGAAATGGGAAAACATCACTATATAATTTGTCACTGGACTTCCTAAAACATCCAAATGGAATAATCCTATCTGGGTCATAGTTGATCGTCTTACAAAGTCGGCACACTTCATCGCTATTAGAGATGATTTCTCTCTGGATAATCTTGCTAGGATGTATGTGAAGGATGTGGTAAGATTGCATGGTGTACCACTTTCTATTATATCTGATTGGGATCCAAGTTTTACCTCAAAGTTCTGGCGAAGTATTCAACATACTATAGATACAGAGATGAGTTTTAGCACTGCTTATCATCCTTAGACAGCCAGTCATTCTGAGAGGACAATTCAAACTCTAGAATATATGTTAAGAGAATTCTCTATGGATTTGAAAGGTTGTTGGGATAAACACCTACCTTTGGTGGAATTTTCTTATAATAATAGCTTTCACTTCAGTATTCAGATGGCTCCTTATGAAGATCTCTATGGAAATAAATGCAGGACTCTAACTTGCTGGGATGAAGTTGGGGAAAGAAAGATATTAGGACCTGATCTTGTTGATGAGATGGCAGAAAAGGTCAGATCTATTCAACAACACATAAGATCATCTCAGAGTAGAAAAAAAAGTTATGTCGATAACCGAATAAAAGACCTAGAGATTGAAGTGGGTGATAAATTGTTCTTACTAATATCTTCTTGGAAGAGAGTAATGATATTTGGAAAGAAGGGAAAGTTGAGCCCTAGGTATATCGATCCTTTTGAAATAATGTATCGTGTTGGGAAGGTTACTTACCGATTGGCGCTTCCACCGAATCTCTCTCAAGTTCACGATGTGTTCCATGTATCTCTCCGGATAAAGTACAGTCCTGATCCTTCACATGTACTCAGCTCAGAAGTTGTACCGCTGGAACAAGATCTTTCTTATGAAGAACAACCGATAGAGATTCTAGATCGTAGCGAAAAAGTCCTACGGAACAAGACCACTCGCTTGGTGAAAGTTTTATGGAGGAACCACCAATTAGAAGAAGCTACATAGGATCTTGAAGATATGATAAGGCAGAGGTATCCTCATCTCTTTGTCACAAAGTGACGAATTTCGAGGGTGAAATTCATTTTAAGGGGGGTAGAATGTAACACCTGAGGCTTTTATGAGAAATATTTTTTTTCTGTTATATAAATCATCAAAGGAATCTCTCACTGCACACACCACAAGCTTGGCTTTCTTTACACGCAATCGCGACCTTCCTCAATAGCTTGTGTCGTACCCAATACCGAGTTTCACTAAACAACGATATGCTATTGAAATATTATTAAAACTAGCCGTTATGAATAGTAATACCCACTTTTTGAAATTTTTTTATATTTTATTTTTTAAAATGGACTTCATTTTTGGATTCGGAATATCGAAATTAGCCTAGGGTGAAATTTTGGCATTTTTCTGAAAAATTTCAATTTTTGATAAATAGTGAAAACACTGGGCTACAATTTAGAAACCGAATTATTATTTAAATAATTATTTATTATATTTAAATTTATTTTAGATAAAAATTGGTACATATTACCTATATAACTTCCACACAATTGATTGGAGTCATTTTATAATAATTTTAGATATATAAAAATTTATTGAACTTTTCACCGTCTTTTTCCCACCTCCTAGGAGAATTTCCAAATTCACATAAAACATAATTTTACCGCTTCTATGAGTGTAATTTAGAAAATACAATACACACAATTAATATCAAGGACTAAAATGTGGTTCAATGAGATGAAAATAATTTTTTGTGAATAATAACTTTTTACTTTTTTTTACCACGGTTAAAAGTAAATAGGGAAATTAAGGGTAAAAATGATATTATTATTACCCTAAAACATGTCCTAATTATATTGGATAAGTGTAATTCGTCCAAAAACCACCTTAGGAATAAAATATGACCATTTAGGCCCACTTTTATTAGATTAGGACATTTAATATAAATTTATTTAAAGAAGGGTTAAAATATTTAAAATCAAAGTTTAATAGGTAAATCATTTTTAATATAGGGTTATACAAAAGATAAATTCGACTATAAATATTAATTATAAAGATAAAAAGATTTCCTACATAATTTTATATTATTTTTAATTTTTACAACTTATATAATTTAATTCATTTATGACACAATGATGATGCCGTAATTATATTATTAATTAAATATTGAAATAATTGATGTTATAAATACCCAAATAAATGTAATTTGAGACTTTTTAGGAATTCCAATAATTTTATATGTTAATATGACATGTTAGTATTTATTTAATTAACTTTTTTAGAACTAATCTTTCTGTTATGATTTTCACAAAAATCAATTACCAAATAGTGTCAAAATTGACATAAAATAATTTTTAAAACGAATATTATATTATTAATTGTTATTTTATTCATAAAAATATAATATTTGGAAAAATGACTTATAAAATGTTATATATATTAGTAATAAAAAACGGGGGGATTTTTTGGTTTGTTATATTATGTTTATTAACCTTATAGTGTAAGAAAACAAGAAGACACGGTAAAAGTTAAATTTTTTAACTTAAAGTTAAATCAAAAGGATAAGGTTAAAATAGATACCCAAACTTGTATAAATTCTATTGTATGAGAGGATTTAGAGCCATCACCACCATAGATTCAAAATAAATCAATTTGGAGCTATTAAAAACCGAATATGGATTTATAATAAAATAATATTTTTAGTTTTTCCAAAGGTGCCCCTCCCCTCCCTTATAAAAGGGCACCTCCTCCCTCTCCTCCTCACACCACATTGAGCCTTCAAGGTAGGACAATCCCGGAAAATTTCTCATATCCACTTCCCTAGAAACATCCTAGAGGTCCTGGTCTTCTTCAAAGACCACTTTTAGTGCCCTAAAATGAGGTCTCAAAGAGGCACTTCAAAGAAGATGTAATGTCTGTTACCGATTCTTTCAACTTTATTTCTTTTTCCACTTCTTCTTATTTAGTTGTTTGATTATGAAGTAATAACATAAGTATCACTAATATAATTATATGTTATTATAAGTATGAAACAACTCTATTTCACCATCTAACCATCCTACGGAAAACGAAATCAATGCGTGTGCGTACGTATGAAATACCGTCTCCACGCTGTGGTGTAATCTATTTTCCACCACCACCTTACCTAGATGGGTATAATTCTGTAAATAATGACAATATATGATTATGGTAAATTTATAATGACTCTGAAATAGTATAAATACACTCCAATACAATTCCACGATCATGGGAACGATATAATCGCTCATGCGTACGTACAGAATACCGTCTCCACGATGTGATGCGACTCGTTCTACATGATCTTCATTGCATAATGATTATATAAATGAATTGAATGAATAAATATGATATATATTACTCTAATACCATTTTTTAAATGAGGTGTCTGTAACCTAAAAATAAGAATGAGAATTTATTCGACAAAACACGCATAAGAACAAAAAGTAATAAACACCTGAATAACAAGTAGCAATGAAATATTACTAATAAGAAGCTTAGAATATGACCATATATGATATAATAACAATGATTATGATTCTTTAATAAGTCAATGACATTATTTAAATCATTATACAGGAGGTTCGGACACTTACGAAGCAAATCAGACCTAAGGTAAGGGAAAATATCACAATCTCATTTTTTTATCCGAGATTGTTTATACTTCAGAATTTACTGGGGAATATTTATCATCCACATCCATGTTTCTTCAATGTGTAATATTATTTCCATCCACCTACAATTGTTTAAATCCAATTTTACCCTTTGGTGAGTTTTTAGTAGAAGATATGAAAGGAATCTATTGTCATTTTCATACGAGGTACTTTTTGACATTTCCGGCCAAAGTACGGGAAGAATGTTGTTTTAACTTATACGGCATGAATGGATTTTTAAAACATTATTTCCAAGAAGCTTCCTTTACAAGTTTTCAATTTCATTTTTAATCAACTTCTTTTAGTTTAAAATTGTATGACATGTTAAGAAAGGAAAAATGTTTTTGAAGTAGAAAGGATATTTTCCTCAAGAATGGAGTTCAAGTGATTTATCGAAATTATTTTCCATCTAAGATAATATAGGGTTCTGTTTATATCCCTATTATTACATTGATTTTATTATGTTGTGATGGAATTATTTTTATGAATTCCTTTATCTTATATGAATTGTTTTATGATGTCAAGATGTTTAAGAATCCCATTTTTATTACATGGGTTATGCAATGATGTATGATTTTTGATTTTGTGGCACACATAAGAATGGTATCATTATGAGATGGGTGGGAACTATATCTCCCTCCAATGCATTGGATAAATATTTATATCTCATGAGATAGACATGGCTGGAACAGCGGGTTAAACCGGTTCAGTGAAACTACACTAAAATGAGGAGTGAACTCGGTTCAGAAATGGACATTGTCCACTAAGATAGTATTGGAAATGAGTATTGACTACTAAGAAATGATTCTCCATGATTATGTGTGTATGCCATAAAGTTTCATGTTTTAAGTTATGATTATTGGGATAACATTTCACTACTATGATTTATCCCATGTTATAAAATTATGATCTCTTTTGCAGGTTAAGATTTCCAAAATGTAATGTTCTTATGAATATGATGTGATTGATATTTCATTTGTTTACCATTACTGAGCATTTGAGATCACCCTTTTGAATGTTTTATTTCCCCAGGTTAGGAAGAAGGTTATTAAGTAGGATATGCCAAAAGAGACTCTAGATATGATGAAATAAATGGGAGACAATGTAGATTCTTTATGCGCCAGTTGTTTATGTTTCCCAGTTTCTAAAGACTCTATACCTATATGGTCCTTTACTGGTTTTTTTATATGTTGTAATAAGTGTGTTTCAATTTTTATGTATTAACAATGTCTGTAATGTATGGGTCATTATAGTTGGTATCAAAGGAAAGGTATAGTCAACCTTTGGAAACTAGGATGTGAAAGCCTTAGTAAGAACCCTAAGGACAAGTCTAAGCATAGAACACAATCTTAGTGTTTTAGAAATGGCCATGAATACCCTATGATAAGACCTTAAGTGTAAAATTTTATTCTTGATTATGTGGTTTTCCTATTATAATTAGTGTTCCTCACACTATTCTTTTTGGTTTTAGTCAATGGATGGAACCCTAAGGAACCGTGTTAATGCGGAATGCGACGGGAAATGCAATGATTGTCTCCCTGAGCCACAAAATGTTATGGGAGCTGGAAGGAAAAATCTTGTAGCCATGATCACACAACTTTCTCCAGCTCTGAATCAAGTAGGACTTCCAAATGGGAAAATGAAGGAGCAACATTCTGGTGAATCCTTCATGTGGCAGTGTCCACCTTCATTCAACGGGTATTCTGATCCATTAGTGGTTGAACAATGGATCAGTACCACTGAAAAGAAATTTTCAGTTCTTCAATTTTTTGAACATGATAAAGTCATCTTAGCAGTATATCGTTTGGAAGGAGATGTTGATCAATGGTGGAATATTATCAAGAATATGAGGCAAAGAGATGAAATTTAGTCCATGGAATGGGATGAGGTCAAGAACATATTTTTCAATAATTACTTCCCTCGTATTATTCGGAAAATATGGATAAGGAGTTTCTTGAACTAAATAAAAAGGATGATGAATCTGTTGGTACCTATGATGAAAATTTTACAAGACTTGCAAGGTACACTTTTGGTATTATTATCCAACCTGAGATTAAGATCGATCGATTCTTTAGTGGCTTAAAACCATGTCTTCGAAGGGCGTTAGCCATAAGGGACTTCAATAGTAATGAGGAAATCATTCGATGTGCTCTCAAGGTTGAGATGGAGATTGGAGTAACCCATCAGTCATATGGGTTTGATAAGAAGAGTAAAATAGAATTCAAAGGAAAATCTAAAGAGCACACAGAAAAGAAGATGAGTTTTCCCTTATGCTCATAGTGTGGAAATAAACATGGAGGTATTTGTCTTAAATGTACAAGTAAATGTTTAAAATTTGGAAAAGAAGTTCATCGGGCATTTGAATGCCGCAATGATGGGAAGAAGATGTCTAGTGATACGAACAAAGAAAAGGCTACACAGAGTGCACCTCCTACACTTCAATGTTACAAGTGCAAGGAAATGGGGAATTATGGAAATCAATGCCTTAATCTAATGGTTGTTGATGATGATTGACGTCAACAAACTCTTAAGTCTAAAGACAAAGGAAAGTCACATGCAATTTCTATCAGCGATGTGGAGTACGATAACGAAGTGGTGAAAGGTACACTTACCATCCACTCTAAAGTAGAAAATGTTTTATTTGATTCTAGATCCACCCACTCTTTTATTTCTGAAGAATTTTCTAAGGGTATCACCATATTACATCAACAATCATATGTTGAGTTAGCTGTGAGAACTCCTAATGGCACAACAGTCGCACAAAAAGTTTATAATTCTTCTTCGATTGAAGTTTGTGGGAAAGTGCTTCCTAAAAATCTTGTGATCCTTCCTATAGTGGAATTTGATGTGATTCTTGGCATGGATTGGAATTATTTATTTGGATCTCATATCAATTGACAATGAAGGGAAGTCACATTTCATATTCCAGATCAATCTATGATCATTTATCGAGGCAAGGATGAACATAACCTTCCGTTGGAAATTTCTTCAATCTTATGGGCCTTGATTCCACTAAATGAGGGTTATTTATCTCAAATGGTTGGAGAGAAACTCACAATTAAGAATATTCCCATTGTAGGGGAGTTTGACGATGTCATTTCGGAGGAATTTCTGGGTCTTCTACCAATTCGTGAAGTTGAGTTTTCAATTGAACTCGTACCAGGTGCTTTACCTATTTCAAAGACACCTTATAGAATATCCCCAATTGAGTTGCAGGAATTGAAGAAGCAACTCCAAGAGAATCTTGATAAGGGATTCAAACGCCCTAGTGCGTCACCTTGGGGAGCACCTGTTCTCTTTATTAAGAAGAACGATGGATCAATGAGACTCTGAATTAATTATCGAGAACTTAACAAGATCACTATCAAGAACAAATATCCTCTCCCACGCATTGATGACTTATTTGACAAACTATGCGGAGCTCAATACTTTTCCAAGATTGATCTTCGTTTAGGGTATCATCAATTAAGGGTCAAAAGGGAGGATATATCAAAGATGGATTTCCGTAAAAGGTATGAACACTATGAATTTATAGTGATTCCATTTGGTCTTATTAATTCCCCTTCTATCTTCATGGATCTGATGAATAGAGTCTTTAGAGACTATCTTGATCAGTTCGTGGTAGTCTTTATAGACGATATTATTGTATATTCAAAGAGCAAGGAAGAAAATGAAGATCACTTGAGAATAATATTTAAGACCCTGAGAAAGGAGAATCTTTATGCCCAATTTACCAAGTGTGAATTTTGGCTTTAAAAAGTTGCATTTTGGGTCACATAATTTTAAAAGAGGGGATATCTATGGATCCAGGAAAAACAGAGGTTATCAAAAGATGGTCGAGACTAACAACAGTAACCGAGATCCGAAGTTTTCTTGGTTTGGCTGGATATTATCGACGTTTTGTGAAATATTTTTCACGATTATCTATTCCACTAACCAAGTTGACTCGGAAAGGAGTTAAGTTTATTTGGATGGAGGAATGTGAAGATAATTTCATGGAGTTGAAAAGAAGGTTATCCAGTGCACCTGTAATCACACTTCCTTGTAGTGGAGAAAGGATTTTGGTCTACAGTGATTCATCCAAGAAGGGGCTGGGGTGTGTTCTTATGAAAAATTATATGGTGATAGCTTATGCCTCACGACATTTGAAAATCCATGAGCAAAATTACCCAACCCATGATTTGGAGTTAGCTGCGGTAATATTTGATTAATGATTTGGAGGCATTATCTTTATGGAGAAAGGTGTGACATTTATACTGACCATAAAAGTTTAAATTATATTTTCACACAAAAGGAGCTGAATATGTGCCAAAGAAGATGGTAGGAGCTGATTAAGGATTACGACTCGTCAATTCATTACCACCCTGGGAAAGGAAACAAGGTGGCAAATTCATTAAGTAGACAAGACCATGCTAGCTTATTCATGATGAGGATCACAAAAGATCCAATATTTATGGATTTACAAATGATGGATCATGGAATTATAATGAAAGGGGAAAATTGTATCTTTCCCAATGAATGTTCAACCATCTATACATGTGAAGATTAAAGAGGCACAAAAAGAAGATGTAGAGTTACAAAAGAAGGTGATAAATGTTCCTGAATTCAACCTTGTTTGTGATGGGATAATAAAGTTCATAAATTGGGTTTGTGTTCCTCCCATCCCAGAATTGAAGGACTTTCTGGATGAGGCTCATAGTTCATCATTCTCTATTCATCATGGAAGCACGAAGATGTATAGGGACCTGAAAGAGTTCTTCTGGTGGGATGGCATGAAAAGAGATGTTGCTGAATATGTCTCTCGATGTTTGGTTTGTCATCATGTTAAAGCTAAGAGACAGATGTCTAAGGGGATGTTACAACCATTAACCATACCAGAATGAAAATGGGTAAACATCACTATGGAATTTTTCACTGGACTTCCTAAAACATCCAAAGGGAATAATGCTATCTGGGTCATTGTAGATCATCTTGCAACGTCGGAAAACTTCATCGCTATTAGAGAGTATTTCTCTCTGGATCATCTTGCCAAGATATATGTGAAGGATGTGGTAAGATTGCATGGAGTACCACTTTCTGTCATATCTGATCGGGATCCAAGGTTTACCTCAATGTTCTAGCGAAATATTCAGTATACTATAGATACAGAGTTGAGTTTCAGCACTGCTTATCATCCTCAGACAGACGTTCAGTCTGAGAGGACAATTCAAACTCTAGAAGATTTGTTGAGAGCTTGATCTATAGATTTCAAAGGTGGTTGGGATCAACACCTACCTTTGGTGGAATTTTCTTATAATAATATTTTTCACTCCAGTATTCAAATGGCTCCTTATGAAGCTCTCTATGGAAAGAAATTTAGGACTCCCACTTGCTGGGATGAAGTTGGGGAAAGAAAGCTATTAGGACCTGATCTTGTTGATGAGATGGGAGAAAAGGTCAGATCTATTCAACAACACATAAGACAAGCTCAGAGTCGACAAAAAATTTATGTCGATAACCGAAGAAAAGACCTAGAGTTTGAAGTGGGTGATAAAGTGTTCTTACGAATATCTCCTTCGAAGAGAGTAATGAGATTCGGAAAGAAGGGAAAGCTGAGCCCTAGGTATATCAGTCCTTTCGAAATACTGGATCATGTTGGGAAGGTTGCTTACCGATTGGCGCTTCCACCAAATCTCTATCAATTTCACGATGTGTTCCATGTATCTCTCCTGAGAAAGTACATACCAGATCCTTTAGATGTACTCAGCTTAGAAGTTGTACTGCTAGAGCAAGATATTTTTTATGAAGAACAACCGATAGAGATTCTAGATCGTAGTGAAAAAGTCTTACAGAACAAGACCACTCGCTTGGTGAAAGTTTTATGGAGAAACCACCAATTAGAATAAGCTACATGGGAGCTTGAGGATATGATGAGGGAGAAGTATTCTCATCTGTTTGTCACAATGTCACGAATTTCGAGGGCGAAATTCATTTTAAGGGGGGTAGAATGTAACACCCGAGACTTTTATGAGAAATATTTTGTTTTTATGTTATATAAATCATCAAAGGAATATTTCACTACGCACAACACTAGCTTGGCTTGCTTTACACCCAATCGTGACCTTCCTCGATAGCTTGCGTCGTACGCAATACCGAGTTTCACTAAACAACGATATGCTATTAAAATATTGTTAAGACTAGCCGTTATGAATAGTAATGCCAACTTTCTGAATTTTTGTAAATTTTATTTTTAAAAATGGACTTCATTTTTGGATTCGGAATACTGAAATTAGCGTAGGGTAAAATTTTGGTATTTTTCTGAAAACATTCAATTTTTATGAATAGTGAAAACACTGGGTTACTATTTAAAAACCGACTTTTTATTTAAATAATTATTTATTTTATTTAAATTTATTTTAGGTTAAAATTGATACATAATACCTATATAAGTTCAATGCAATTCATTGAGGTCATTTTATAATAATTTTAGATATATAAAAATTTTATTGAACTTTTCACCGTCTTTTACCAACCCCCTAGGAGAATTTCCAAATTCACATAAAACATCATTTTACCGCTTCTGTGAGTGGAATTTCAAAAATCCGACAGACACGGTTAATATCAAGGACAAAAATGTGGTTCAATGAGATGAAAATATTTTTTGGTGAATAGTAACTTTTTACTTTTTTTTACCACGGTTAAAAGTAAATATGGTAATTAAGGGTAAAAATGATGTTATTATTACCCTAAAACATGTCCTAATTATATTGGATAAGTTTAATTTGACAAAAAAAACCTTAGGAATAAAATATGACCATTTAGGTCCACTTGGATTAGATTAGGACATTTAATATTAATTTATTTAAAGAAGGGTTAAAATTGTTAAAATCAAAGTTTAATAGGTAAATCATTTTTAATATAGGGTTATAAATAAGATAAATTCGACTATAAATATTCATTAGAAAGATAAAAATATTTCTTACATAATTGTATTTTATGTGTAATTTTTACACTTTATATAATTTAATTTATTTATGACACACTGATGATGCAGTAATTATATTATTAATGAAATATTGACATAATTGATGTTATAAATACCCAAATAAATGTAATTTGAGACTTTTTATGAATTAAAATAATTTTATATGTTAATATGTCATGTTAGAATTTATTGAATTAACTTTTTTAGAACTAATAATTCTGTTATGATTTTCTCAAAAATCCATTACCAAATAGTGTCAAAATTGTCATAAAATAGTTTTTAAAACAAATATTATATTATTAATTGTTATTTTATTCCTAAAAATCTAAGATTCGGAAAAATGACTTTGATAATGTTATATATATTAATAATAAACAACTTGTGGATCTTTTGGCTTCTTATATTAAGTTTATTAACCTTATAGTGTAAGAAAACAAGAAGACACTGTAAAAGTTAAATTATTTAACATAAAGTTATATCTAAATGATAAGGTTAAAATAGATACCTAACCTTGTCTAAATTATATTGTACGAGAGGATTTAGACCCATCCACACCTTAGCTTAGAAATAAATCAATTTGGAGCTATTAAAAACTGAATATGGCTTTATAATAAAATAATATTGTTAGTTTTTTCAAAGGTGCCCCTCTCCTCCCTTATAAAAGGGAACCTCCTCCCTCTCCTCCTCACACCACATTGAGCCTTCAGGCTCGTCCAACCCCTGCCAATTTCTCCTCTCCACTTCACTAGAAACATCCTGGAGTTCCTAATCTTCTTCAAATACCAATTTTTGTTCCCTAAAAGGAGGTCTCAAAGAGGCGCTTCAAAGAAGAGGTAATGTCCATTACCGATTCTTTCAACTTTATTTCTTCTTCCACTTCTTCTTATTTAGTTGTTTCATTATGAAGTAATAACATCAGTATCATTAATATTCTGATATGTTATTATAATTATGAAACAAACCTATTTCACCATCTATCCATCCTACGGAAAATGAAATCACCGTGCATGCGTACGTACGGAATACCGTCTCCACGCCGTGGTTTAATCTATTTTCCACCACCACCTTACCTGGATGGGTATAATGGTGTAAATAATGACTATATATGATTATTTTAAATTTATATTGATTCTGAAATAGTATACATACACTCCAATACAATTCCATGATCATGGGACCGATATAATTGCTCGTGCGTATGTACGAAATACCGTCTCCACGATGTGTTGTGACTCGTTCTACATGATCAGCATTGCATAATGATTATATAAATGAATTGAATGAATAGATATGATATATATTAAACTAATACCATTCTGTAAATGAGGTATCTGTAACTGAAATATAAGAATGAGAATTTATTCTACAAAACACGCATAAGAACAAAAAGTAATAAACACCCGAATAACAAGTAGCAATGAAATATTACTAATAAGAAGGTAAGAATATGACAATATATGATATCATAACAATGATTATGATTCTATAATAAGTCAATGACAATATTTAAATCATTATACAGTAGGTTCGGACACTTATGAAGAAAATCGGACCTAAGGTAAGGGAAAATCTAACAATCTCATTTTTTTATCCGAGATTGTTTATACTTCAGAATTTACTGGGGAATATTTATCATCAACATCCATGTTTCCTCAATATTTAATATTATTTCCATCCACCTACAATTTTTTAAATCCAATTTTACCCTTTGGTGAGTTTTTAGTAAAATATATGAAAGGAATCTATTGTCATTTTTCGTACGAGGTACTTTTTCATATTTCCGGCCAAAGTACGGGAAGAATGTTTTTTATCTTATTCGGCATGAATGGATTTTTAAAACATTATTTCCAAGAAGATTCCTTTACAAGTTTTCAAGATTATTTTTAATCAACTTATTTTAGTTTAAAATTTTATGACATGTTAAGAAAAGAAAAATGTTGTTGAAGTAGAAAGGATATTTTCCTCAAGAATGGAGTTCAAGTGTTTTATCAAAATTATTTTCCATCTAAGATAATATAGGGTTCTGTTTCTATCCCTATTATTACATTGATTTGATTATGTTGTGATGGAATTATTTTTCTGAATTCCTTTATCTTATATGAATTGTTTTATGATGTCACGATGTTTAAGAATCCCATTTTTATTACACGGGTTATGTAATGATGTATGATTTTTGATTTTGTGGCACACATAAGAATGGTATCATTTTGAGATGGGTGGGACCTATATCTACCTCCAATGCATTGGGTAAAGATTTTTATCTCATGAGATAGACATGGTTGGAACGACTGGTTAAACCGGTTCAGTGAACAGGACTAAAACGAGGAGTGAACTCGGTTTAGAAATGGACTTTGTCCGCTAAGATAGTCTTGGCAATGAGTCTTGACTACAAAGAAATGATTCTCTATGACTATGTGTGTATGCCAAAAAGTTTCATGTTTTAAGTTATGATTATTGGTATTACATTTCACTACTATGATTTATCCCATGTTATGAAATTATGATCTCTTTTGCAGGTTAAGATTTCCAAAATGTTATGTTCTTATGAATATGATGTGATTGATATTTCTTTTGTTTACCCTTGCTGAGCATTTGAGCTCACCCTTTTGTATGTTTTCTTTCCCCAGGTCAGGAAGAAGTTTATTAAGTAGGATATGCCTAAAGGGACTCTAGATATGATGAAATAAATGGGAGACAATGTAGATGCCTTATGAACCAGTTGTTTATGTTTCCCAGTTTCTAAAGACTCTATACCTATACGGTCCTTTCCTAGTTTTGTTATATGTTAAAATAAGTGTTCTTCAATTTTGAAGTATTAACAATATCTATAAAGTATGGGTCATTATAAGTTATAGTATATAGAAACTAATCAATTCACCTTAAGATATTTGTAAAATTCATATAAAATAAAAAATTTCCGATTAACACACACTGTAATATAATATCTATGTCTCCCAATATCTCGTATGGATAGATGAAGACATTGTTTCATTTCCATTTAATTCTGTTTTTATCATTTAACATCCTAGGGGGATTCAACTTCTTTAAACAAGGCCATATATTTATATATTGTACTACAAGCCTGATCAACTAAACCCAAGATATAAATTCAATACAATTATGAAAAATTATATCTGGATTATTCATTCGGTTTTATACAACCAATAATGTATCCAATGCAAGATACATCACAACTACATAGATTTCTTTATTTTTTACTTACATCAATATGTTGTATAAATCTATATAATGGTAATAATATCATGTCAGGTTACTAATTACACATGTTTATAGATATAAATTATCAATAAAAATTGAAAAAGTGGTGGTCCTATTGGTGGGTTACTTTTCATGATCTCTTAAACTGGATATCACAAAGTGAGAAAATTGTGGGAAGTAGTCATAATGATTATGAGCCCCAACCACTAGATAGTCACACAACCACATTGACTAATCAAAATGATGTTTTGTGAACATATGACATAAGTTCCAGATTACTTTCTTCTTATATCTATGTTATCATTGTATCATGGGACTACTATTATGTATTGATATAATAAATAATATTTCAAAATTAAAATATAAATAGTGGATATAAAAATATTAAAACTATAATGGTATGTTTAAATCATGCCTAACTCATTTAATACATATTATAGATGTGGAAAATTACTATTCCTATTGGGTGTAGGTAATCCACGTTTACAACACATTGTTTAGTAGCATTCATATTAGAAATATTCACTAATGGGGGGTGGTCATGTTATTTTCGTTATATTCTAGTGGGTACCTCATTTTTAAAATGAACCATAAGGGGTTCTATAGAAATTTGGAAATAACATGTGATTGGATAATAGATAGTTGTTTAGACATGTTAGCATGATTTTTTGGTGGTTGTATCATTTGATCAAGGGATCGGTTCTCTAACTTACATGGGTTGGACTGTGTGGCCACTTTTTCTACTCATAGGGGTTATCGAGTCATGCAGATGTGCTAGACTAGTTAAGGTGGATGATCAAGTATAAATGTGAAAGAAAAACTTATGACGAGGTTTTCATCATTGTTCATTGAATATGTGATCCCAATCATAGAATAGTAGTTGTGTTTGAGGGTTGTAGTTCCTATATATCGAAAAACACTCAGTGGTTGGTGTTTCATGATAGTTTTCATGTGTGAGTGAGGAATCCATGTCAATTTGTTGCATTTTACATTTAATATATGATGGGATTTACAGGATAGTGGTGTTTTAATGGAGAATGATAAGGATAATCACATGGTGGGGAGAGTCTTTTTAATCACATATGAATGATCCTCTAAATGTATGGGGTTAGAAGTTAATATGTTCTCTTATGAGATCATTATTTTTTGGTTATCCATTGAACCTTATTGGGGTGAGATGAAACTTTATGGGATCTTTATAATTAACTACACCATTATCAGTTGAGAAAATTAGGGGAAATATTATTTTTTATACAGGACACCCATTAGTGGGTAAAATAGTATTTTCACTTAGAATGTGGTCATAAAATAAATTTTGTCCTCTTAGTTATTCCCTTAACACGGTCTTTACCCTGATAAAAATTAATAATAGAATTTGGATCCATTTTTATTTTTATGGAACATTTAATTTTAAATTATTTTATTAATTATAATTTTCACATATGTGAATTGTGATATCTATCGAATCAATTATATAATTTATATTCTAACATTTTATCCATGTCTAGACTGAGGTGTCACATTTAGTTGATGTATAAATGTGATTAATGCTTCCATGAATAGTTTGAACCTCTTCATCATGAATTTTATTTAATTATATATTTAATTTATAATTAATTTCCCCTTTATATTTTATATAACCCTTCAGTGGAATTATGATTACACTGATTGGTCCAACCTCATTACCATTTTTTAAAATGTTAAGTGATGGAGAAGAAGAGGGGACCATTTTAGGAATATGAACTAAATATATATCTATTGTTGGTGGTGTGTTCCATGGATATAGTAATCATGATTTAGAACATTTTTCCACGAGGTAAGAAGTTTTTGTAGTTTCCCATTATTTTCCATTTCAATTAATATTTTTCTTATTTTAAATCCTTGTTTGTGTTGTTGAGTTCCCATTTGGCGAAATTTTGATATTTTTATAGAATCATGGTTTTATGTGCCTCACAAGTGGGTTTACATATAGAAAACCCCAATTAATCAAATTATTATATAGGAACACCCATTTTTTGTTTTTTAGGAGAGATATTTGACATGGTGACTACATTTATTTTATATTTTTTAATCACTATGTAGTGGACTTGGTATATGGTTGACACACCTATTCAGACACCCAACATTGTATAAGATGGTTAATTGGGGGTATGGAGAATCATCTATTATAGTACATAGCTTGAGGTCATGTGAAATAATTAGATAGACCCCATGTGGGTTACGTGGCTTGGAAACCAAAGTGAAAATTAAGATATGTAGTATTAGTACATTTCATATACTAGGTTAGAAGCACACCTTGTAGAAATGAGGTATAGTTCCATAAAATGATTTCATTGGTACACATCTTATACATGATCTGAAAGCCACACACATATCCATTTGGTGGATATTGCTTATCTTCTCACCATGTATCTAGATTTGGAATTATTTATGGTTTATTATTCTTATTTCACTTTGTTGGACAAAATGGATGGGATTTATGAATGAGTTGAGGACATGGAAAATTGGTTGATGTGTTTTTGATATTTTGCAGGAGATTCAATTCAAGGTTATTAATTTAAGATATTCTTGATGGAAGTGTGGTGTAATACTTTGTTATGATGTTTGGGAGATTTTTTATTGTATTGTCTTGAGGATTTCAAGGGGTTTTGGTTTCGATCCTTTCATAGATCCTTTGATGGTTTGATCATGTAGTTTCTTGGATGGTTTTCTCTAGTTGGATTGATTATGGTTAGTTTTCATAGATAATTTGGGATACATTGACACATTAAGGTATTGGGTATGGATGGGAGTCCATGTGTAGTTTTTGAGATGTTCACATTGAACATGTGGATAATTCCCTTGGGGTATGGTGGTGCTTTAATTTTTTTTATAGGGTATTAATATTACTTGAGGATATTTTATTTATCATTGATACCAAAAATGGTTCACTTATAGAGGGATTGTCCTGAGTTTTCAGTTTTTTGGGGGAACACCGTGTATAATATCCAATTATTGGTGTTGTAATTGGGGGCACGTGAAGATCCCAAATGTTTTACTTAATAATATAGAGACATTACCTTATTAATTTATTTGAATGTATGGTTTCAGCATTGTTTGACCTGGTGTTTTTACGGAATATTTTCTGAATGCTAGTGCATGATCATTTTTAGGTTTTGGTTTTTAGAGAAGAACATTTTGATATTATTGTATTTTTATTTCTGTTAGAGATTAATACGATGATCTCTTATATTTGTTTTCTAATGCAATGAATTCTTATTGATCTAATGGATGATCTGGATGACTGCACCTCCCAAAACACCACCTAGTTTATCATTCATAACTAAGTAAGTTTTTAGCCCCAATAGATGTTGTTTCAGTCCCATGATAGATTATGAACATTTCCATTAATATCTACTGTGTTTTATCCTACTCATGTAGTGTTACAAAAACTTTTCATTTATGGTCTGAAATGTTTTTACAGAACTCCTGGGGTATTCATAGGTTCTCTAGCTGTGTCATCCTATATATTCTTTTCAAAATTTAAAATGATTTTTTTAGATTTCTATACCCTTTTAGTGGTTTTTTTCATCATTGATTCAGATTTTGTGATCCAAGGGTATGACATTCATCATTTTTTTGTGTTACGCATATATAATCTTTCAACTGTACAATTACACATCCTAGACATTTTTTTCTAGGTATGAAATTTTTTTCGAGTATTTTGTATGTTATCTTTGTGGGATAGATCAAAATACTATTGAACCTTATATCCCCTGGATTGATGGGTTTTTTACTCAATTTTTTGATATATATTTATTCACGTTTTTGTTATCTAATTCTTAAAAAATAAAATTTCCAAGAACCTATTATAAAATAAAAAATTTCGTACTACTATTAGGAGTTAAAAAATATAATTTATTTCTCATGCCATTTATATGATCATTAGAGTGTGTGAGGACACTTATGTCTACATTCAGGTTGATAATAAGAATTATAATTGATTGGGAGGATACTTATTTTTTAAGGCCCAAGTTTGATTACTCTTATGGAGTTTGAGGGTCAAGATTGAGTATGTTGATTAATTTCTAATGACCCTTTTTGATATATTACTATAATATGGTAGTAAATACTTGTGGAATTTATTCCTTTTGATTAATTTGTATATTTTAGTAGCCTAGTGAATTATCAATTGATATGTTATAACATTACTGAGATTATTTATAAATTATTTAAATTATTATAATATTCTTATATATATTATTTATCATGTTTAATCAAATATTTATGGATGTGTATGAATTTTTTTATTTTAACTCACATCTCAATATATTTTATGGTCATAGTCACACCATTATATGAATTATCCCATAATAAATATTCATAATCCTCTATAATTTGAGTAGTTATTTTAAATGACATCTCGAAAGATGGAATGGGTGATATGCTAGGTCAACCGAGGCTTGTTTATGACACTATTTGATAGGAATTAGATTCAGATATTCTCAATTCACATGGCCATTAATGATCTTGGGATAGCACATTTGAGGAAATGGATCCTTTTTTGAACTTTTCAAGGTACTTTCCCAATGTAAAAGAGTAATTAATGATTGTTTATGTCGATTGGTTAAATATTTAATCACATGTTTGTTAATAAAAATTCATTTTACTCCCTCAAAATTAGATTGACAGAGAATTATTATGATTCATTTTTAAAAAATAAAAATATATATGGTTTCTATTAAAATTTATTAATTCAATAAAATTTGGAATACTACCTATCATGAAATATTTGGGAATAAAATGGGTGGATTTTTCTAAATAATCCTTTAAACTATTATTTTTTTATAAAAATTCGACTTTAAAAACATTTCATGTAAGGAAAATTTATATATATATAGTTGGAATATGACATTATTATGATAAATATATATTTTCAACAGGAAATAATAAATGTGTGTTAGGATATAATCCTAAGCCAAACATAAAATTCCAACTATGCCTTCCCAAATCGCTCTTTTCATAGTGAAACTTTGTATCATATTGCCTATTTGGATTTCAATAGTTCTAAAATATATAATTTGATGACTATAGATTACTAGGTTCATGAAAATACAATGTCACATTAAAACATAAGGTTTTGTTTTAATTTTAATGTTATATACATCTAGAAGAAGGAAGGATAATTTTGGATAATTTAGTCCTGATACTATCTTGATTGTCATTCCTAGACAACAATGTAATTCCAAAGTAGTGTATTAGAAACAATTTATAATACATTGAGGTGTGAAGATAACAATAATTATGATGATATGATTTTATGGAATATAATTCATTAGGATGTAATGATTTCACTAATTAGTTTATTTTATATCAAATAAGATCCCAATATTATAATTTTATCCAATGTAATCACATGTTTGGTGAAAATTAGCTTTTTAATTAAATGAAAATCAAATTATATACACAATATTTCATATAGAAATACATGGAGTTAAAAAAATTATAGAATACCCAAAGAACATTTATGAATTGTGAAATCATGTTATAGAAGAAATGTTCTAGTAATTTCATGGTTTTGTTGCAATTTATCACAATCTCACTCCTTATCATTGTATTCATTGATAATAAAATTAAATGTCTTCATTGATCATAGATTTTTTCCTAAATACCATTATTTGAACTAAAACTTATATCTTATCAAAGGAGTAAAAAACTCAATATTTAAATATGAACTTATGGAATATATGTAAGGGGTATATGAACCATATAAATTTTACATTATTTCATATAAAGAATCATGATTGGAAAATTTAATCCTTCCATGTGGAAAGAAATTTAATAGAGTGATAAAAATATTTAGATGACTTCTTTAGAGTGGGATATTCATCCAATTCATGATTGAGATAGAATTTTATCCATATAGATAATAATAAAGGAACCTTTATGAAAAATGGAATTATTTGTAACGATTATATATATGTTCAATATTGATTAAAATTCATCATTTGAGGAATTTATTGTAAATATACCTTTACATGATATCCAAAGATTCATATACTCTTCTCAAATCTAATTCATATATTAATCTACATGGAAGGATAAACCCATTATTGGTGATTTATCACGTCATGACCCGCCTTCACCAAGATTATGGAAGGGACTAAATATTGTCAGACCCTTCCTTCTTCAAGTTAAAAGAGAGATAATGACCCCCCGAGACCCTCCTTAAATAGGCCCTAAAGTGGCAACTAGCACCAAGGTTATAAAATTACACACAAGATGGAATGCATTACTCTTTTTATTTATTAATATTGGGAGATAAGAGAGAAAATCCCAACAAAACCAAAGATGGGGGGTAAAAGTAATGAAAAATAAAACCATTCCCATATTCATGTTACAAAAGTAGATGCCACAAAGTACAAGGATACTACAAAGGTAAAGTACAAAAGAAAAGAAAAACAACAACTGCAACTGTCTCAACGTCTGAGCTAGTACGGCCCTGCATGATCCCTGAAGTCCTCCTGGAAAGCTAAAAGCAGTTTTATATATGTAGGGTGAGCATACAAGTATAATCAGTAGAGAAAACCAAAGACTATTGTGAACAAGTGGGGAGGCATTCTAATGCCCTGTGAGAAAAGAGATAACCAAAGCACCTAGCAAGGAAAACAATCCACCCAACCCTCACCCAGGAACAATCCCCAAATAACACAATTCAAGTAATGTATAGTAACAGCACATCGATCTTTGGGTACCCCGCATCACTTTCCCATTGGTTATTGAAGACATCCTATGCATCGAACCAATCCCGCCATTCTCACTACAGTCCCACTGCCACACCCTGCCCGCACACACCTGGGCCACAACCACACATACCGCCTGAAAACACCTGGGCCACAACCACCATCCCGCCTGCAAACACCTGGTCTACAACCACCACGCGTAACCATGACCGCAAACACCTAGGTCAGAACAACTACTGCCACGCCTGAAGACACCTGGGCCTCATCCCAAAGACTCTTGGGAAACACCCTGCCCGCACACACCTGGGACAATGACCACAACTACCCTTCCTGATGAATCATGGGATATAATGGACCTTAGGCCATAACAACCTACCTGAAGAGTCTTGGGATATTCAGGAAAGGGAGCAGAAAAGTAGCTAATAACCAGCCACTCATAGGAATGTTGGGAAAAAAACACCCTCCCCCATGAAATGGGGGCATTGGGAACTAAGTTCTTGACATGGGTGGGGCACGAATAAGAAACATGAGAAGTATAATTATATGTATAGGTAACAAGAAGTCATCCCCACCTAGGGTCTTCAAATCCAACCTAAGAATAAACACCATTGTTACTATTCATTCCTAAAAGAAAGGCATGACACTCATGGCCAAGTCACAACTCATTCCAAAAACCAATTCCCCATTTAAAACATTCTTGTTTTGATGTTCAAGTGATTCCATTTATGTTAATTCTTCTCTACTGGGAAACTAATAATAATAACCACAAGCTAGAGAAAGAGAAACACCCAAACAACAATTTAAGCACTCACACTCGGTTCTCTTGTAAATTCACAACAACAAAGGGATCAGTGAGATATATCAAAGTAATAGAACCAAACCAAGCCTCAAGTTTCAGCCCCACATAGCTTCAGATTCACAACTAACAACCGTGCAACAACAGAGGATCCCATCCTCACCCATGTCACCCCATAAGCATCGAGCAGAATGAACAGACATGCCATCAAGACAGAATAAGGAAGTTTCTAGACTCAGTACCTTATTCACTATGTTTTCTTCTTTCTGTTTGGTTAAACAGGATGATCATGCAAGGATTATTGTTCACTGAACATTCATTTAATCGGCCGAGTTTACGTAATTAACCAAATTCCTGTGTTGGATCCATTCACTTACCACAGAAGACAAGGATTCATTAGTGCCCATGGAAAGACCACCAACGACCAAGATTTTCAGTAGGCATAAGCCAATACAGTTCGCAACATATAACAATTATAATAGAGTATAGAAGAATTGTCAAATTCACCCCATCATTCTTTAACAGTTTGTTTATTATATTTGGTAAGGTTTGGTTTCATCCATTCCCACAGAAACAGTACCCTACCCACCCCTCATGTTACACAGTAAAGTGAGACAAAGGAAAGCCCTACTTGGATGATCAATGATCGAAGATCTTCTCCACGCACGAAGAACGAGGGATGCACGACTTGTAGGGGAGAAACATTGGGGAATCCAAGGGTGAGAAGAAAAGTTCTGGCACAGGCACACCACTTGCCTCAGGATGGGGATCTCAAAATACACTAGGAAGAAAAGGAGACCAGCCAAGAGGAAAAGAAGAAGATAAAGAAGAAATTCGCATGCGATATAAGGATGAGATCCGGTTGTCACAGGATACAAAATTTTGAACAAATATAAAGTTAGATCATGGTTTCACCACGTGGTTGGGTAGTTACGCATGATAGAATAAATTTATATTTAATAACTCTCATCGGGAAAAGGGTGGCAACAGCTGTGACTTTTAAGGATTTTATATAAACTTAGGGGAAACGTTACACAGACACACAGCTGGGTCCGTTGAGGGTCGCCCCACTCTTAGGAATTTAAAAATTGATTATGGGCCTAAAATTGGCCTTGAACTGCTTCCAAAAGCATAAAAAGGCTTAAAAGTGGCGTTAGGGGAAAAACTGTAGAAGAAAAACTTGACAGGGATACGTGACACCGATCGTGTCGCACTGATTGGAGACACACCGATCGGTCGCACCAATCAGCGACACCCCGATCATGTCGCACTGATAGGAAACACACCGATCTGTCACACCAATCGAGGACACACTGATCAGTCCCACTATTCGGTGACACACCGATCGGTGTCACACGAATCGGTCGCACCGATCGGTGACACATCGATCGTTTCGCACCAATCGGTGATGCACCGATCAGGGACGCACGGATCGGTCGCACCGATCATGTCACACCGATCGGTCCCACCGATCGGCGACACACCAATCGTGTCACACCGATCGGTGATACACCGATCGGTCGCACCGATCGGTGACACACGGATCAGTTTAACCAATCGGTGACACACCGGTCGGTTGCACCGATCGGTGACACGCTGATCGGTCACACACAGAAATGACATCCTGATACCGAGACGCCACCCTTAGGATCCGGAATTTGGAAAACGGATGAACCATGAGGGTCTCATCCCTTACATTAGATACCCCTCGAACTATTATCGTCCTCGATAATCAGGGATATACCTGTAGAGAAGATAGGGGTTCGAAAAATTCCTCCTCGAAAGATACCCCTCGAGGAAAAACCACCCCAAAGAGACACATTGAACTCAAGGTCCATTTTTTCCCGACACACGGTTCCGGGAGTTCCTTCCTCCATGTCAAGATACTATCCGATTTTGGAGGCACTGACTCACCCGCATGGTTTTAATGACATCCACCATAATGCATCTTGGTTAAAGATCAAGCCCTCCCTTCCCCACATATCACGACTCTTCATAACATTCACAAGGTAGGGAAACAAAACATTTCATAAACCAACAAGGTTAGCATTACATCACAAGCGAGTACAAAATAGAACAAAACTCAAAATAGCTCTGAGTATTGGGTGCACATCTGTGCCTCCCGTTCCCAGGTACACTCTTCAAGACCTCCATGCCTCCATAACACACAAACCAAAGGAATGGTCCGTCCACAGAGCACCTTCTCCTCACAATCCTCAATTCTCACAGGCATTTCTGAAAATGTCACATTGGCCTCGATGTCTAGATTTCCCCAGTCAAGGACATGTGAATCGTCACGTAGATACCATCAGAGTTGTGACACATGGAAGACGTCATGTATTCTCAGTAGCAGCGGTGGTAGCGCCAGCTGATAAGCCACTTATCAGACCCGCATCAACACTTTGATGGGTCCGATGAACCTTGGAGAATGCTTACTCTCCCTTCCGAACCTCTATTGTCAATACCGAGGGGAGAAATTCAATAATACGTAGCCCCCGACCTCGAACTCCAAGGGTCTCCTCCTATTATCGGCATATGACTTCTTCCGGTCCTGAGCCACCTTCATCCTCTCTCGTATAAGATGAACCTTCGTTGTCGTGCTCTAAACCACTTCTGGGCCAAGAACACTTGTTTCCCTCTGCTCGGTCCAGCACACGGGTGAGCGACATGGCCTTACGTACAAGGATTCGAATGGATCCATGCCATTGGTAGAGTGATAGCTATTATTGTAGGAAAACTCTACTAGAGGCAAGTGTTTCACCCACGATTCTCTAAAGTCCAGAATACATTCCCGTAGTATATCCTCCATTGTCTGGATGGTGCGCTCTGTCTATCCATCTGTCTGGGGGTGGAAAGTAGTGCTAAGACGTAGCTGAGTGCCAAAAGCATGCTGCAATCCTTTCCAGACTCGTGAGGTAAACCGTGCATCCCTGTTTGAGATTATGGACCTCGGAACTCCATGCAACTGCACCACCTCATCCATATATCTCTGTTCTAAGGAATCCACTACACCCGACTCCTTGATTTCCAGAAAATAAGCTAATTTTTTCAACCAGTCCACCACTACCCAGATAGCATTGCAACCTCCTTGATCCTTGGGTAGACCTGTGATGAAATCCATCGAGATGTAATCTCACTTCCACTCAAGGAAATCTAAAGGTTCAAACAGACCACCTGGAACACGGTGTTCAGCCTTCACCTGCTGACACTGTAGGCACTTGGCCACGAACTCTGCCACCGCCCGCTTTAACCCGGTCCACGAAAACTGATTCCTCAGGCCATGGTACATCTTGGAAACTCCCAGGTGCACCACTAGGGGTGAGTTGTGGAACTCACCAAGAACCCTTTCGTGCATCCCCTCTCGAAAAAACACCTTCCCTTGGAAAAGAATCTGATTCTTACCATCCTCCAACCATACTTCCGGAGCATTGCCTTGTTAAGCCCGATCGCGCATCACTTCACTCGCTATATCTCCCCACTGAGACTCCTCCACCTGCCGCGTTAGAGAAGACTGCATTGTCATCTAACACAGGAAACCTCTACTTCCATCCATCCTCACATCCAGGTGCAGGGAAACCAAGTCCTCCATCGCCTTCCAAGCATCTTCCAACTCCCGAACTGTATCCTTCTGTGACTTCCTGCTCAAGGAATCGGCCCCCACATTCCCTTTTCCTAAGGTGTAGGAAATATCGAATTCGTTTTCCTGAAGGAAATCCACCCACCTTCGCTGCCGTATGTTCATGTCGTACTGGGGGAAGACATACTTCAATCTTTTGTGATCCATGAAGACCATGAACTGCTTCCCTAAGAGGTAATGCTGCCACATCTTTAGTGCAAAAATGATCACCTCACGCTCCATATCATGGGTGGCATAATTTCGCTCATGGGGGTATAACTATCTAGATCCATAAGAGATCATCCCTTGTCGTTGCATCAGCAGAAACCCGAGGCCTTGACCTGAAGCATCACATAACATGTCATATTCAGTCCCTTCTTCTGGAAATCTCAGCACTGGGGCACTTACCAACTTCTCCTTCATATAGCCGAAGGATGCCTCATACTTCCCATTCCACACGAAAGCCTTGTCCTTCTTGGTCAAAGCCGTCAAAGGTTCCGAAACTCGGGAGAAGTTGGGCAAAAACCTACGATAGTAGCCTACTAGTCCAAGGAAACTACAAAATTCTGCCACGTTCTTGGGTTCTACCCAGGAAACAACCGCCTTGACCTTCAATGGGTCCACTACTATTCCCTGCTCAGACACCACGTGCCCAAGGAACTGCTCTTCTCGTGTCTAGAACATTCACTTGGACAACTTCACATAGATTTGGTGCTGGAGGAGGACATCTAAAACTGTTCTCAGGTGCTCAGCGTGGTCCTCCTATGATCTTGAGTAGATCAGGATGTTGTCAATAAACACGACTATGAACCGATCCAGGTATTTTTGGAAGATAGAGTTCATGATCCCCATGAACACAGCTTGAGCATTCATAATGCCGAACGAAGTGACCAAAAACTCAAAGTTTCCATATCTACATCTGAAGGCAGTCTTCGAGATGTCACCCTCCTTCACCCTCAGCTAGTGATATGTCGACCGTAGGTCAATCATGGAGAACCACCCTGCCCCTTTTCATTGGTCAAAAAGGTCGTCTATCCTCGGGAGAGAGTAATGGTTCTTGACCCTTACCTGATCCAGTCTCCGGTAGTCTATGCACAACCTGAGACCACCATGTGCCTTCTTTGCGAATAAGACTGAAGCACCCCATGGTGACACACTTGGTCGAACAAAACCCTTCTTCATCATATCATCAATCTGAATCCGTAACTCCCGTAACTCAAAAGGTGTCATCCGGTAGGGAGCCATTGAAATCGGACAGGCACCAGGTTGTATGTCTATCCCAAACTCAACATCACGTTGAGGGGGTAGAGTTTCCACCTCCTCAGGGAAGACATCTATAAACTCGCTGACGATCCTTGGGACTTACACCATTTCTGCATCCACTAACTCCACTGATAATTCAGCTAACAAGGAAAGGTGGGGCTCCTCTAACCTGCTGCTTTTTTGGCAACCCTACACGCTGATGAAAGTTACATGTCGGCCGCCCAAATATAAAAACACAAACCTTACTCAGAAGAAGTCAATGACGGAACATATAGAGAACATCCAACTAATGCCTAGGATGACATCGTATGGTTGTATCTGTAACAGTAGAAGATCCCTAATAGACTGATATGGCCATATCCTCAGTCTACACCCTCGACAAACATAAAACAAGTCGGTCTGACCTATGACTGGTGAGCTCAGTATTAGGGGCATTGGAAGTCTCTCAATGACTAAAACCAGAGCACGGGCCAGACTAGGTTCAAAAAAGGAGTGCGAAGCTTCTGTATCAAACAAGGCATAGGCAGGAGTACTAAACAAGATGATGGTACCTCGGACGACTTCTCGCCCTGCTGGAACTGCTGCCTCTGCGGCGTACAACTTCCCACGCCCAACTCCTCTGCCTCTCAGCTATCAGCCACCTCCCCGACCATGCCTGGGTCGAGGTTCTTGAGGAGTGTCCTGAGGTTGGCCTCCTCCTTCAACGCCTGACCTCAGAGGAGTGGGAGCTTGCTGCCCTTGCTACTGCGGCTGGAAGGGCCTACCTGAAAACTACTACTACTGAGGTGGGCATTGAACATTACCACCCCCGCTGTACTATATTCTGTCTGGGAAATGGTTCCAAAGGTTCCCATGTCTTCCACAGATGAATCATCTCAGCCCTGGGCCCGAATGGAAAGGGCGATGACCAAGAGATCGAAACTAGAACTATTGAGGCCTGCTTCCTGCTGGTCGAAACCTAGAGGGCCCTGATGCTAGAGGTCAACTGCTGATGACCTTCCCCTTTGATGATCCCAACTGGTTTCCCTCTCAAGATACACCTCCAAGCATGTGCATCCTCTCCACCAATCCATCTTTCTTCTGGACCTCTAAGTACATCGGTAGGATGAAGGGAGTAACATCATACTGAAGAGAAGGTCGAAGTGCCTCCTCAAAAAGTCTCACATGAGAATCCTCATCTGGAAAGAGGTCGGGAGCAAAGCGAAGGAGATACTTGAACTTGATCCAAAACTCTCTCACTAACACACTCCCCTACTAAAGGGAGATTAGTTCTTGCCTCCTCTCAGCCTTCGTCGTGGAAGAGAGGAATTCCACCCGGAAATCCTTCTCAAAGTCAGCCCACGTACCCTCAGCATCCCTCTTCTCCCCTAGATAAAGCATCCACCACTGACGCACTGATCCACACATTTCTCTTAGAGCCAGAGGATCCCAGTACTCCTTCGGAGCCCGGATCAAGCTGAAAGCTATCACTAGCTCCTCTAGCCAGCTCTCTATCTCCATGTATGAGATGCTACCCTCGTACTTCTTGAGGGTCTACCACTGAAAGGAACGAAGCATCCTCTGCCACTGATTGTCCTTCTCCACTCGGTCAGCCCTCTACCGATCGTCCAAGTCAACCTCCTATGCCTCGATCGCCCGCACTACTCATGGTCATCTCCCAGGTTCCATAGCTTCAAGGTAAACAAGTAGTGCCTAAGCCCGAGTAGTGTAGAATATTGTTCTTAAATTTTCATAGAATTTTTATTCATTTTAAATCCCCAAAATACCCATAAAATGTAATAACTAAAGTTATTATAATGCATGTACCATTCCAAAGGTCTCTACCCTGCAATCAGTGTAGCCTTACTTGGTCATTTGGTAGGCCCAGAGTCCTTGCATCGGATCACAGGGGCCCTAAATCCCATGTCCTAACCGGTCTTCGCTGGCCTATTTCAGCACCATGATCACCCAACACTGTTGCCCAACCATCCCATGTAATCCTCACTATTCCTAACCCCAGACTTTATCCTATCTCTCAACCTTTACCTTTGATACCATTCTCTCATGACCCGCCTTCACTAAGATGAGGGAAGGGACAACATATTTCTAGACCCTTCCTTCTTCATGTTGAAGGAGAGATAATGACCCCCGAGACCTACCTTCAATAGGCCCCAGAGTGGTGACTAGCACCAGGGGTATAGAATTACACACAAGATGGAAGGTATTACCCTTTTTTTATTAGTATTGGGATATAAGATAGTAAATCCCAATGACACCAAAACTGGGGGGTAAAAGTGAATCCAAAGAAAAACATTCCCATATGCATGTTACAAATGTAAATGCCATAAAGTACAAGGGGACTACAAAGGTAAAATACCAAATAAAAGAAAAAAATCAACTAGAACTATCCCAACGTCTGACCTAGTACGGCCTTGCACGATCCCTGAAGTCCCCCTGGAAACATGAAAGTAGTTTTATATATATAGGGAGAGAATACAAGTATACTCAGTAGGGAAAACCAAAGACTCTCGTGCATAAGTGGGGAGGCATTCTAATTCCCTGTGAGAAAAGAGGAAACCAAATCTCCTAGCAAGGAAAAAGATCATCTCATGCCTCACCAAGGCACACTCCCCATATAACGCAAGTCAAGTAATGTATAGTAATTGCACATCAATGATTGGGTACCCTGCGCCACTTTCCCATTGGTTATTGAAGACATCATACGCATCGAACCAATCCCACCATTCTCACCGCAGTCCCACTACCACACCCCGCCCGCACACAACTGGGCCACAACCACACATCCATAACGAAAACAACTAGGCCACAACCACCATCCCTCCCTCAAACACCTGGTCCACAACCACCATGTTTAACCATGCCTGTAAACACCTGGTCCAGAACAACTACTGCCATGCCTGAAGACACCTGGGCCTCATCCTGAAGAATCTTGGGAAACAACTTGCACGCACACACCTGGGCCAACCACCACAGCTACCATTCTTGAAGAATCTTGGGCAATAATGGACCTCAGGCCATTACAGCCTGCCCAAAGAGTCTTGGGATATTCATGAAAGGGAGAATAAAAGGAGCTAATAACTATCCACTCATAGGAATGTTGGAAAAAAACACCCTCCCCCATGAAATGAGGGTGTTCGGCACTATGTGCTCGACTTGGGTGGGCGCGAATAAGAAACATAGGAACTAAAATTATATGTATAGGTAACAAGCACTCATCCCTGCCTAAGGTATCCAAATCCAACCTAAGAACAAACACCCTTGTTACAATTCATTCATAAAAGAAAGTCACGACAGTCACAGCCAAGTCAAAACTCATTCCCAAAACCAATTCCCCATTAAAACCATTTTTGTTTTCATGTTCAAGTGATCCCATTTAGGTGAATTATACATTACTGGGAAGCTCATAGGAATAACCAAAAGCCAGAGAAAAAGAAACACCCAAACAACAATTTATTCATTCACACCCTGTTCTCTTGTAAAGTCACAACAACAAATGGATCAGTGAGATACCTAAATGTACTGGAACCAAACCAAGCCTCGAGATACCACCCCACATAGCTTTAGATTCACAACCAACAACCGTTCCACAAAAGAGGATCCCATCTTCACCCAGGTCACCCCATAATCATTGAGCAGAACGAACAGACATGCCACTAAGACAGAACAAGGATTCTTCTAGACTCAAGCACATCATTCACTATGTTTTCTTCTTTATGTTTGGTTAACCGGGGTGATCACACAATGATTTTTGTTCAATGGAAATTCATTTAATTGGACACCTTTACGTAATTAACCAAATTCTCATGTTGGAGCCATTCAATTACCACAGAAGAGAAGGATTCATTAGTGCTCAAGAAATGGCCACCAACTACAGTGATTTTCAGTGGGCATAAGCCCATACAGTTCACAATACATAAAAATTATAATAGAGTACAACAGAAATGTCAAACACACCCTATCATTCTTTAACAGTATTTTTATTATCTTTGTTAAGGTTTGGTTTCATCCATTCCCACAGAAATAGTTGCATATCCACCCTGCATGTTACACAGTAAAGAGAGATGAAGGAAACCCCTACTTGGATGATCAAGGATCTAAGTTATTCTCCATTCCCAAAGAATGGGGTATGTACAACATCCAGGGGATGAATGTTGGGGACTCCAAGGGTGAGCATAAAAGTTCTGGCACAAGCGCACCACTTGCCTCGGGAAGGGGAACTCCAAATGCACCAAGAAGAAAAGGAGACCAACCATGAGGAAAAGAGGATGAAAAAGAAGAAATTCCCATGAGATATAAGGATGAGATCCGGTTGTCACGGGATATAGAATTTTGAATGGCTATAAAGTTGGACCATGGTTTCGCCACGTGGTTAGGCAGTTACACATGATGGAATTAATTGTAATTTAATATATTTCATTCGGAAAAGGGTGGAAACAGCTGTGACTTTAAAATATTTTATATAAACTGACCGGAAACGTTACATGGACACATAGCTAGGTCCGTTGAGGGTATCCCCACACTTAGAAATTTATACATTGATTATGGGCCTAAAGATGGACTTGAACCGCTTCCAAAAGGTTAAAAAGGATTAAAAGTGGAGTTACGGGAAAAATCGTTGAAGAGAAACTCATCAGGGACACGTGACACCAATAATGTCACACCGATCGGCGACACACCGATCGGTAGCACTGATCGGAAACACACCTATCGTGTCACACCAATCGGC
The DNA here is from genome assembly GCA_963277665.1 of Viscum album. NCBI lineage: Eukaryota > Viridiplantae > Streptophyta > Magnoliopsida > Santalales > Viscaceae > Viscum > Viscum album. The sequence continues at coordinate 468,991,778 of OY728141.1, read as the reverse complement.
AACACACCGATCGGTCGCAATGATCAGAGACACACTGATCGGTTGCACCATTCGGCGACACACCGATCATGTCGCACCGATCGGTGACACACCGATTGGTAGCACTGATCGGTGACACACGGATAGGTCGCACCGATGGGTGACACACCGATCGTGTCGCACCGATCGGTGACACACCAACAAGTCACACCGATCGGTGACACACGTATTGGTCGTACCAATCGGCGACATAGAGATCATGTCACACCAATCGGCGACACACCGATCGTGTCGCACCGATCAGCGAACACACCGATCGGTCTCACCGATCGGTGACACACGGATCGTGTCGCATTGATCGGCGACACACCGATCGGTCCCACCGATCGGTGACACACCGCTGGGTCGCACCTATTGGTGACCCACCGATCGGTCGCACCGATCAGTGACACACCGATCCGTCGCACACCGAAATGTCGTCCTGCTACCGAGACGCCTCCCTTAGGATCCTGAATTTGGCAAAGGAATGGACCGTGAGGGTCTGGGCCATTACATATTGATTATAGTAGAGTCCCATTTTTTGTGTTCTAAAATAAATATCATTAATTCATCTGATAATTATTTATTCTAGTATCTTGTGTTTCATATCTTTCTTTTTGGTTTTCATAACATTCTGGTTCTTATTCATTTCCCCAAGAGCTGGGTGTGACATATTTGATATTTTTCAACATCCTTTCCTCATTTCCTTCGAATTTATTTCCCTCCCTAGGTTACTCATTAACCCCCTCATCTCCCTAATAATTTCCATAGGTTCCAATTTAATTTTGAGTAAAAGGAATTTTTTTTGGTTGGCAGAACATACCGAACATTTTAGGAGCACAATTTAAAAAACCATTTAGTTAAACTGTTCATAGTTCCCAACTCATTAATTTTTTTTCCACTCTAATTTTTCCATTCGATCATAAACCAAACGCAACCATTTATTCCTCCATTCGACCCTATCATCCATGGTAGATCTCAATGATTAATCAAGTTCTCATGGAACTCATTTTGTGATGGGGGTTTGGTGGTGGAACTTCATAATTAGGAAAGTAAGATATTTTCTCTCTAGTTTCTTCCCTCCACTTAGGGTTTCTCAAAATATTTATTGATGTTAAAATTTTACAACCCTTATAGTTTTTTCGTAAGGGTTTAAAATTGTGTTTTTTGGTGTAATCTTCTCTGTCTTAGTTTCATTTTCATTCCGTTGTGGTGCGATGGTGGTGTGGTTGGTTTTTCAAAAAAAAAATTGGGGTATTTGAAATATAAGGAAGGATAATTTTGGTTAATTTAGTCCTGATACTATCGCGATCATCATTCCTAAACAACAATATATTTCCAAAGTAGTGTATTAGAATCAATTTATAATACATTGATGTGTGATGATAACAATAATTATGATGATATGATTTTATGGAATTTGATTCACTGGGATTTAATGATGCCGCTAATTCATTGATTCTATATCAAATTAGATTCAAATATTATAATTTTATCCAATGTAATCTCAGGGTTGATAATTTTTTTTAATTAACTCAAAATCAAATTAAATACACAATATTTCATACAAAAATATATGACATTAAAAAAATTATATAATACCAAGATAACATTCTATGAATTGTGAAATCATGTTATATAGGAAATGTTCTAGAAATTTCAAGGTTTAGTTACACTTCATCACAATATCACTCATTATCATTGTATTCATTGATTATAAAATTAAATGACCTCATCGATCATAGATTTTTTTCTAAATAATATTATTTCAACTAAAAATTATATCTTATTAAAGGAGGAAAAAAATCAATATTTAAATATGAACTTATGGAATATATGTAAGGGGTATATAGACCATTTAGATATTATATTATTTTATCTAACTAAATCATGATTGCGAAATTTAGTCCTTTTATGTGGAATGAAATTGTATAGAGTGATAAAAAGAATTAGATGACTTGTTTAGAGTGGGATATTCATCCAATCCATGATTGAGATAAAATTTTATCCATATAGATAAAATAAAAATAACCTTAATGAAAAATGGAATTATTTTGAAGGATTATATGTAATTTAAATATAGATTCAAAATAATTATTTGAGGAATTTATGGTTAATATACCATTTTATGATATCCATAGATTCATATATTCTTCTCAATTCTAATTCATATAATCTTCTAGATGGAAGGATAAACCCATTATTATTGATTTATCGATTATAGTAGAGTCCCATTTTTCTTGTTATATGATAAATATCATTAATTCATATAATCATTATTTATTTTAGTATCTTGGGTGTCACATCTGGCTTTTTTCACATTTTTTTGGTTCTTGTTCATTCATCGGGAGCTGGGTGTGACAAGTTTGATATTTTGCTGCATCCTTTTTTCATTTCCATGGAATTTATTTCGCTCCCTAGGTTAGACATGAACCCCCTGATCATCCCAAGAATTTTCATAGGTTCACATTCAATGATGAGAAAAAATGGAATGTTCATTCGGTTGACATAACATGCCGAACATTTTAAGAGCACAGTTTACTAAACCATTTATCCAAACTGTGCATAGTGTCCCACTCATTAAATTTTTTTTTGCAACTCTAGTTTTCCCATTTGATCATAAACCAAATGAAACCCTTTATTCCCCTATTCAACCCTATCATCCATGGGAGGTCTTCAAGATTCGTCAAGTTCTCATGGAACTCATTTTGTGAAGGGGGTTTGGTGGGGAAACATCAAAATCATGAATGTAAGAGTGTTTCTCTCTAGTTTCTTCCTTCCACTTAGGGTTTCTCCAAATACTTCTTTAAGTTAAAATTTTATATCCTACATAGTTTTCTCTTAAAGGTGTAAAATTGGGTTTTATGGTGAAATCTTCCTTTTCTTAGATTCATTTGCATTCCATTTTGGTTTCATGGTTGTGCATTTAGAGTTTCACACAATGTTTTGGGGTATTTGACATATAAGGTAGGTGATACCATATGAATACACTATTGTATGAATTTATCTCGTGTTTTAACCTATTCAGCATGTTTTTTTATCTTTTTTGTGTTGTGAAAAAAGTTATTTTTTAATGCATTGACTTGCCGTTTAATTTTAATGTTGAAATTCAACATGAAAATGGGTGATTTTAGTGGGTATTTATTGTTGTATCTTTTGGGGTTATATGGTGTTCCATGTAATTTATTTATTAAAAGTTTTTTAGGCTTCCAAAACTATTTTGGTATAGTAATGGTTTACATTTTTCATTCAAAGAGGGTTTTTAAATTTATTTGGTGTGACATTCTTTATTTTAATTCTTGAAATAGTTTTTTGTAAATTTTAAATGGTTTACGGAGTTCCAAAAATGGTAAATAATATTTTTTGGGACATTTTTGGTGAGTGTATGTTCTTAAAACGATTTTTTTGAAACCAAATGTGATTATTTTTTATTTCAAATGTTTTGAAAATGTTTCGAAAATGTCTTATAAATTGTTGATAAGATTTATTAAATTGTGAGAAAGGTAAAAGTCAATTTTTTGGGGTGTTTTAGTGTGGATGAGGTTAGAATGAATTTGAAAGTAAAAATGGTATCATGTGACATGTGTGTGGGATATTTTATTTTATAATTATTTAATAATGGAATTTTCAAATGAAAATGGTATTTTATTACATGTTGAACTTGATTGAGCACAAAGTGGGAAACCTAGTTATCTTTGTGGGTAGACTATGACTAGTATACTAGTGATCGAGAGTGGTATTGTCCCTGTTTCACTTAAGATGTTTGATGATGAAAAAACTAACTAAATTTTGATAATGTTGGACACCACTAGGAAATTAGAGATTCCCTATGTAGTGGATCATTCCGGAGATGAATTTTGACTGTGGATGATTTTACACTGAGATAAGATGTACATAGGTCCCCAAACTAGCCTGTTCTTATGGGTGTTCCCATAAGAAGTTATATTTTGATATTTTTTACATACCAGTAGAAAGTTTGTTTAATTTTATATGGATCATTCTTTAATGTATCCTTCTTGAAAATAGATTTCATTTGAATTTGCATCTCTTTGTAATTGTTACTAGCATTCTTGTTTATAAAACTAGAAAGCATTCATGGTCTTGAAGTATTTACCATATGTAATATTTTTTGTTGTAATCCTATTTTGTTTAGGCTCACACCCTACTTACACATTTAGGTGTTTGTAGAATTGGTAATGATTGTCACAGGTTTGGGTAAATCTCTTTAAACTGTTCATTCAGGTTACTAGCGATTCATCTCGATGAGGTGTCATGGACATGGGTTGGGGGTGTAACCCCTTGAAACAATGTAGTCCATGGTAGTTTCATTTTGGATTTATTCCCATTTGGTATTATTTGGGCTTTTGTATAAACTTCTTCATCAAATTGTGAATTTTATTTAATAATTGTTTGGTTGAAATGTTTATGAAATATTTTTTCTATTATTATTGGTAGTTTTATGATTCAAAAATTTGGTAAATCATCCCAAAACCTATATTTATAATACCTGAGAACATGTTGAAAATAATGGATATAGGAAATGCCCTTTGGTCCTTTCCATGGACCCATTCAAGTGCCAGTTTTGATGGTGACCTGATCATGTTCGTTACCAAATGGTATCAATGGTGGTTCATTCATTTTGGGTCACGTTCATTTGGGGAAGAGTTAGGGTAGACTGGAGCTATGATTGTCAGGACGTGACATTCCAATTATGAGTAGTGCATATGTAAAACACACCTCATGAAGGGATTCATGTTGCTGGTATATGTTGGGTTTTATCTATGTTCTTTTTTTTTCTCATGTTTCACCGATTACTGGGGGAATGAAAAGAGAGTTTGTTCAGTGGTCTCAGTGAGATCGCAGGGCCTTAAAATCCATGTGGATATTGGGATTTTGTCCTAGAACACTATACATAATGGTGAAGTGATTATTTTATGGACTCCAACCATATGTAAAATGGACCTATCAATATTAATTTCCACTTGAGGTTTCTTGTGTCTCTTGGTTTTGGAATAATAGAAACATGGTTTTAATGTAAAAAATAATTGGATTTAATAAACTTTGTAAATTGTGAAATTATTTTCTAGTAATGAAAAAATTGTTTACTTATGAAATGGTAGAAATTAATTTTAATAATTGTTTTCAAATGGTAAATGGTTTGTTTGAAACACTTTTGAATGTATAATTTATGTTAAAGTGGGATATAAAAATTGATTACAAATAGAATTTTCTAAACTATTGAAAAGTGATTTCAATGTAATGAATTATTTTGTAATTTATGTGTGGGGTATGAAGAAAGATTTTTATTTGGTAAATAGTGATAATTTGTGTAGTTTTATGAATTATTGGAACAATGTTTTAAATATGAAGTGATGTGACTTAATTAAATGGGTGTTGATGAAATATAGACTTTCATAAAACTAGAACTGTTTTCAAATGGGCTAAGATGAATTGAAATTAATCTGTATATCTTGAATGTGAGATTTTATTTTAATGGCAAGTTTTTTCTAAAAAGGATTTTAAGATTTTAATTGGGTTTTGATATGTGTCTAGTAGTTTTGGGAAAAACGTCACATGTAGTTTGAATGTATTAGTCTTAAAAAGTGAAAAGAATTTTCGTTTTAACCATTAGTATTTTCATGAGTGACAACATTCATGGGCTTAAATGGGCTGATGGATGGTTATTGGCATATATGGTTGACTTCTGTTTTGGATTTGAGGAGGGTTCCTAATTTGTTAAGGAAACACGAATGTTTGAGTTTTATTGTGTACCAGTGGTGAATTATTTAACCACCAACCCCATTTACTTTCTATGAAATGATTTTTAAGGAAAATTTGATGTTTTTAAACCCCATGTTTGGTTGGTGTGTGTTATATTCTTTTTATACGGTTGTTGTGCGATGTTATGATATCGAGAACCCCTCTTTTTTGAATGATGTTTTGGGTTTGTTTTTTTCGGCATATTGGGTTATAGTTTTGGTCAGTGGTTTATTATGAAGAGTGTCTCAGGAATCTATTATGGTGGTTCCCCAAATATTTTAGGATGTAGTTTGCGGTGAGTTTTGAAAAAACTAACAATATTGGTTAGGTCATTGTGGTTTTTTTGTTGGATAAGGTAAACCACCATAAAGATCTAATGTTTTATTTATGTGTGGAAAGGGGTGGTTCATAGTTGGTTGGTACCACAATTGATCATAATACAGAAACACTTCCTGGGATTATGGGTTGAGTTTATCACACTTCTTTTATCGAGTATACATATCCTCTCAAATTAGGTGAGTGGATGAGGAAGGAGTTTAAAAGTTTCATGGTTTCATGAGATTCTTATATATTACAAAGTGGTTTTTGACAATGTTGGTATTATAGGTTTTATTTGTAAGTGGTGATGGAAAATTTCATTGATGAAGGTGAATGTTTTATAGGGTTTCCAGAGTATGATGATGTCCTAATGGGCCTTAGGTTATTTTTTTAGTCTCATTGATGAAATGGTTCATAGTATCCACTACTGTTGAAAATATGGTCGTTTGAGGCTATTATGTTTGGTTTTGGTATTCTCATTATACATAGAAATATTCTGAAGGTTACACTCCTAGTAATTTCAATGTCACTTACAGGGGACACATTTGATTGTCTCTTATTGGATTATGTTTCTTTTAATGGAAATGGTGGATGTTGGAAAACGTTTTAAGGGATATTGATTAAATGAAATTGTGTCTCTCATCTGAGAATCTATTAATTCTCTGTTCTAAGTGAATGTGTATTCTGTGTATTATTACTTCTATTGTTTCATATTTAGGGTGAAAGAGTTGATGAATGTGTATATTCTATGTCCCTATCATGGTGAAGGTGACATAAAAGGTAAGTAGTTTCTAGTATATGTTGTGTTCTGTTTAAGCTATTGGATCATGTTGTAGTCACTTGTAGAATTAGATGAAGAAGTTCTATTTGGGGGTTTAGTACCTAACTATGAGGCAAGATATACATCAATAATAGGATCTATATCCATAAGTCCCAGAGTGAAGCTAGTACGTAGTTAGGAAAACAATGGGTGTAAGGGATATTGGTTTAACATTTGTCTCTAGTGTGGGATATGGAGATAGTTTGAGGTTTCAATTTGATGGATTCATTCCAAGTGGTCCGATGTGGTTGAATGGGATGTGTTAACCCTGTCCCTTAGATTTGTAATCCGTGTTAGTGGAAAATTCCCTCCTTGGTTATAAGTTAGTGGGGTGTTATTGTTTTCTCAACACCCAGTACATAATCCCTTGTGGGTGAAACTCTTCATATGGTTGTTCATATATGAATAACCTTGTAGGATCTTTTCAATCAAAATTTTGGTTGGACTCAACTGATGAAGGAAATTTTCATTGGAGTGGTTAACCGCATAGTGCATCTCCTGGTTTGATGTTTCATTGGTCATGCCACTAGTGATGAGAGAATAAGTTGTGCGGTGAACACTAATGTTAACCCATGTCAGGTCTCTTTTTTCAGACCGTGTTAGTGGGTTAAAATGCCTTATTCCTATAGTGGGGAAACCCACCATTGGTCTCATTTATATTCTTTTGAAATATGTCTTATTCCAATATACCTCTTATAGTGGTAATTCTATTCAGGCCTCCCCCTGTTGGTGTCCTAGTTCTATCTCAAGAAATAATGTTGTCGCATATGGTGGTTAGTCCATTAGGGTCTCACCATATTAGTAACATGGTTTTTTCCATAGTGTTGGCTTGGTTGTAGAATGTATCATTCTGAGCTATCTAACCACAAAAATCATCCTTCGGTAAATATTGGGATCATAGAATTCCCAATAGTTTCATTGATATATTGTTGTGGTAACCTTGTTCTAATTCAATTTTCATTTTAGGTAAATTACATGAGATTCGTTGAAAGGTGGTTAATGTGTTTTTTCGTTGTATGTGGATTGATTATGTTTTCTCATTTCATGAAAGATGTCAATGTTTTGGATGTTTAGAGTATACTTTTCTTTTTTCGATCAACTAGTGGTCTTTTGGGTTTTGGGGGTAAGTGAAACTTACTGGGGGAGTCCATCTTGGCCTCTTGGGTTAGCTCATAACCCTCTTTTGCTACATGAAGTATCCTTGTTGCCTATTTGTTGGGAACTCCCCGTTGAACACATAAATATTACTAGGTTTTGTTTTTCATATGAAATTATTAGGGCTTCATAGGGATGTAAATTATTTTTCTGTGTATAAATTCCACACCCTAGATTTTAGTTTTCACAACGCTATGGTTCTTGTTCATTTATTCAAGTTCTGGGTGTGATAGATTTGAAATATTGGGAAATCTTTTCCTCATTCCCATTGACTAACATTCCCACCCTAGGTTACCCATGACCCCCCAATGAGTTCCCCTTGAATTCCCCCAAGGATCCCCATGAATTTGGAGAAAAATGGAACATTTTTGTGTGGATAGAATATTCCACACTGTTTACTAAACCATGAAGCTAAATCATGCATTTTTTAAAGATCAATATTTTTTTTAATTCCAATTTTTCTATTCTAGGATTAAACCAAATTCTCTCTATTCTTACCCCATTCAACACTAGTATCCAAGGGAGGTCTCCATGCATTTTGAATATCCCATGGGACTCATTTTTGACGTTGAATTTGGTGGGGAATCTTCAAAATAATGCAAGTAAGTTAGTTCCTCCCATGTTTCTTACTTCCCCATAGGGGTTATCCAACAATTTCATGATGTTCTACATTTCCAACACCTAGGGTTTCATCCTTTGGGTCTATCCTTGGGGTTTTAGGTGCAATCTTCTTCTCTTAGATTTGTTTTCATTCCATTTTGATTTGGTGATGGTGTCTATTCTAAGTTGTATCATTTTGGGATATTTGGTGATCCATGAAGTTGTTTTATTATGTGTTTTTTTGGGGTGAAATATGTGGTTGGGTTTGGTATTGGTGTAAATCTGTCCTTGAAATAAGGGGTTTAAATGGATTTGGTGTGAAAATACTTGTTTGACTTCTGGAAATAGTATTATGAAAATATTAAATGGTTTATTGAGATACACATAGAATTAAAAATATGTTTTGGTACTATTTTGGTAGGTGTAATTAAAATATGTTTTGTTAATAGAAAGTAATGATTTTTTATATCAATTGTTTTTAGATTTTTTTATAAATTGCTGAGACAATATATCAAATTGTGGTAATCGGCTGAGACATGTTTGTGGGTTGTTTTGGGGTGTTTATATGGTTAAAATGGGATTGAATGTAAAATGGTTATAATGTGACATGTGTGTGGGTTGTTTGGTGTGACTATGATTTTGAAATGAAATTTTCATGTGAAAATTGTATTTTATGAAAAGTGGAACATGATTGAAAACAAAGAGGGAAACTCAAGAATCTTGGTGGGCAGACTAGAACTATCTTTCTATTTATCTGGAGTGGTATCATCCATGTTTCAATTAGAAAATTTGATGGTGAAAAAACTAGATAAATTTTTATGATGTTGGGGGACACTAGGACATTGGGGTTTCCCTTCCTAGTGGATCGTGCATGAGAAGGATATTGATTATAGATTATTTTACACCATGATACGGTGTACCTTGGTCCTCACAATTAGCTAGTGAATAGGGACGTTCCAGTGACTGCTTCTCTTTGGATATTTTGCACATACAATCAGCATACAATGTGTATTTTGGGGAATCCCATATCATGCGTGTTTCATTTAAAATGGATCATTATTTAATGTATCCTTCTTGAAAAAAAAATTCATTTAGTTTTTCACCTCTTTGAAATTGTTAATATCCTTCTTGTTTATAAAACATGCAAGCATTCTTTTTCTTGAAATGTTTATCGTATGAAATATTTTTGTGTGGAATACTTTTGAGATTTGTCCTTCACCATATGTACAAATTTGGGTGTATGTAGACCTGGTAATGTTTGTCGTACATTTGGGTATAGCTCTTAGAACAGGTGGTTTGGGTAACTAGCGGTCCTTCAAGATGAGGTGTTGTGGACATCTCTTGAGTGTGTTTCCCATTTCCATAAGGGGTTCTTGGGATTTTATTTTTGGAATTATTCCCTTGTTTTACTCTTTTAGATTTTGTACAATCCCTGTAATCCAATACTGAAATTTATTTAATGTTTGTTTGCTAAGAAATTTTTAGATTCATTTTATCTATTATTTTTGGTTATTTGTTTTATTGTAAAATCAGGTAAATCATTCTCAACCCTTTATTTATCATACCCATGCACATGTTCCAGCTCATAGTGAGAGGGAACGCTCTTCGGGCCTCACCATGGACTAGGTCAGGTGATGGTTTAGATAGTGACTAGATCTGGTTTATGACATTGTGAGGGATATGTTGTTGAGTGATATAGTGATCATATATAATTTCACTAATATGTTATGTTAATTTATTAATAATTAATTCCATAACTTCACAATAATATTCATATTTATGAAGGAATAGTTTTTGATTCGTGATGTTCTTTGTGATCATCATCATTTCGATTGATGATAGAATATGACTCTTGCTTGATCAGGATCATTTATTCCCAATTAGATGCTTCCTATGAAATTGGAGATGAGTCCAATGATTGATAATTGAGTAATTTATATCATCTTTATATCAAAAAGTTTTTATTATCTTTCTTGTAGTTATTATTATAATACAAAAACACATATAAAATTGAAAAAATGTCATATAATAATTATCATAACTACTACAAAAATAGAAAATATAAGAATATTTCATAGATTTAATATCTTTTATTGTATAAATATTTCAATTATATTGTGTAACATCCCGGTTCTGGAAGCCACCCAGAGGCGCCCCGTACCCGGTTGGTCACATGGCCTCAAGTACATTTCTCATAATGCTAGAGGCTGGTGACTAGCAGCGAGGGCCTTGGGCATGAAAGGGGGGAAACTATGCCCTCATTGGAAGAGTATCATAGTGGAATAAAGCAATAGAAAACACAGAATCAGTAATAATCCATACAAAAGTAAACAACAAAAGAATATAAAATAATAAACTAAAGAATGTATATATATATATATATATATGAATTATGCCTGATACATATGTCTAGGAAATCATCCAAATATATCTAAATTCTAGAATACAGCAATACAAAACCCTAGTACCAAGGAAATATAGTAAACTAGTCCTCAGCATCAAAAACCATAGCTTGGTCCCATGCTCTCCAAATCCATAGAAAAACAAGTACCTGAAGTAGAAGGGAACTTTCCCTTATCTATAACTACAACAATATAATCTATTTGGGCCCAAAATCACAGCCCAAACAGGGTGTGAGACTAAATCCCAGTAAGAAACCACCCCAAGATATGTGCCTAGCAGATAATGAATATATGGCAGGTAATGTACAGAACGCTGTAAACAAGGAACTACACCGCAGTAACAATCCACAATTTCAAATATCAATAAACAACTAATCAAATCATAATAACACAAAAGGTAACCCTATAGGAAGTACCCACAACCTATCCCCTCTGGTCCTACCTAGAAACATAAGCAAACTGATAACACAACAGGTAACCCTCTGGGAATTACTCACAGCCTATCCCCTCTAGTCCAACCTAAAAAGTACAAGAAACCCTCTGGGAAGTACACTCAGTCTAACCCCTCTAGTTCAGTTTAAGCATATAATCTTTGAGGAAGAACTCATCGTCAATTCCTCCTATAGTCTTGCATCGATGACTAAATGCGCTCTGGGGAAGCACTCAACATCTATTCTCCTAGTGGCCAACGTTGAGGAACTGTAGACACTCTAAGAAAGCAGTCAATGTCTATTCCCCCTATGGTCTCACATCGTAAGTTATAAGACACTCTAGAGAATCCCTTACGTCCATTTTCCCTATGGTATACACACCATGTTCTCACAACCTTGTGTATTTCAAGCAAGTATAGAAGCGCTTCTCGGCCAAGGTGAACCTCAAGAACTACTTGGCTAGCAGTCTACAACATAACAACATATCAGAACAGCCACACCATCCTATAACTAGGTATGAGAAGGTAAATAGTAACCTAATAGACAAGCTAGACCCTATAGTCAAAATAGAGAATCATGCATGAAAAAACAACCAAAGAAAAAAAAATAACCCTATTCACATCAGTTATCATCACCTAAACCATACAAGCATAGAATTCAAACAATAGGGATAAAAGGTTAACGTGTAATACTCTATTCATTGGTATTTTTGATTTTGCACATATAACTTAAAGACTTTTTATGGAAAGGAACAAACCACCTACCTTGACATTGGGAAATTGATATACTTTGGTGTCGGCCCTTTGATCAACCTAGAATGCAGTATATCTTCAAAAATGTCCAAAACGTTCAACCCACGATATCTCATGAGATAGGAGAAATTAGAAGATGGTGCTCTAGGAGAAGTGAAAACTCACCGATGTGATTCCAACACAACTGACAGTGTTTGATTCGGAGGACAGACGCTCTCTCAGGGGATCGTCAATGATCTGCAGTCGTACGATGATCCTGGATGACATGATTGATGAAGGGGGTGTTTCTGTCGATTAGACGCGACCCTGGTGCGTTAAATGAATAAAAAGAAAATACATGGTGTGTAATTTTCACGTACATGGTGTGTACTTTCCTTTTCTGTACCCCGCTTTAGAAAGCCTCCAGGTCACCCCCACATGGTCATGTGTGTGGTCGCTACATGACCAACACATGGTTACCTGCGGTAACCGAGTACACGGTGTGTACTCAGAAAGTACATGGCGTGTACTTCGAAAACTTCCACAAATTCCTCTTTTCCTAAAAAATGACCATAAAAGGAAAACATACCTAAAAAAGAATATCTGGGTTCATACAAAATCCACCTTTAGGAAATTCATCCCTGAATTTCCCTAGCATGGTGTCATAGAAGAAGAAACCCCCAACAGCTCTGACCACTATGATCGTACGTCTTCTTCCCTCTCCCAAGTCTTGTCCTGTACTCACTCGTGGTGTCATAAAACTCAGACTTGAGGAACAAACCGGCCACAAAGAACCTTCATACATCAATAAACTATCCGGATAGGATGTTCTTTGAATGATGCATCCACTTCCAAATCAACCTCCTTAGGTCGGAAGACATTAGATGAGTCTCAGAAGTAACGTTGAATATGAGAAACGTGGAAGACGCCATGCATTGCCTTGTACCTCTAAGGTAACTGTAACCGACAATAAACCAGCCCAACTCTCTCCAACACCTCAAACAGCCCAACATACCTCGGCGAAAGCTTACCTTGTCTCCTAATCCTTCTGTTCCCCAACCCCAGTGTGACACACATGAAAACCTAATCCCCGACCTCGAACACTAGAGGTAGTCTCTGTTGATCAGCATAAGTCTTCTGTCAAGACTGTGCAGTAGCCATCCTCTTCCAAATAAACTCTATCTGCTCATTGGTCTCCGGGACAAGATGAGGTCCCAACAAAGCTACCTCTTCTACGTCCAGCCAACATAAGGGTGATCGGAATGTCCTACCATACCAGGCCTCATATGGTTCCATATAAATAGTTTCTTGAACACTATTGTTGTTAGAAAACTCCACAAGAGGTAAGTTATTATCCCAAGAACCTCCAAAATCTAGGATGCATGCATGAATAATGTCCTCAAGAACCTAAATCGTACGTTGGGACTGGCCATCTGTCTGGGTATGGTAAGCTGTACTCAAAAAGTACTTGTGTACCCAAAGCCTTCTGAAGCCCCTGCTAGACTTGAGAAGTAAAATGTGAATCTCTGTCTGAAGAAATGGAGTGTGGAAATCCATGTAAGTGCACAATATCATGGATGTACAACAGCCCTAGCTCATCCACACTGAAGTTCTCCTTGATAGGAAAGAAGTGAGGAACCTTCGTGAGTCTGTCAGTGACAACCCAAAATTCATCATTCCCTTGAGGCGACATTTGTAAACCTATCAATAAATCCATCACGACATCATTCCACTTCCACTCGGGAATGAGTAACTGTTGTAAAAGACTTACTGGTTACCGATGCTCTTCCTTCACCTGTTGAAAGGTGGAACACCCCATAACGAAACCAACAACATCTCACTTTATACCTGGAAACTAATACTGATGGTGTAGATCACGATACATCTTAGTGACATTAGGATGAATTACCCAAACTGTGGAATGAATGTCCTGCATTAGTTCCTCACGTATGTCTGCTGGCACCCATACATGCTCCTGGAAACACAAGATCTCATCCTCGCAAATGGTCCATCCAGGAATAGGGTCCTATCCTGACACACATTCTTGTAGGACTAGACCATTAGAATCAGATAGCTTCCTCATTCTCAATCAATAATAAATAGTATAGGTAACAGATATAGAAGAAAGAGACGTTTGCCCCTGTTTGTCATGCACCTCCAAATGTAACTCAGAGAACAGAGCCATAAGCTGCCACTCACTACTGGCCTCCAGAACTTCCTGTATCTGAGTCATCCTTCTCAATGCATCAGCCACTGCATTGCATTTCCCAGGCATATATTAAAGCTCAAAGTCAAAAGACTTAAGGTACTCAAACCACCTTTACTGTCTAAAATTTAGATCACGCTGAGGGAAAATGTACTTGAGACTCTTGTGTGGGTGAAAACCAAAAAATGCTATCCTAGAAGATAATGTATCCAACATCGTAAGGCATGAACAACTGTATCCGACTCAAGATCATGCATCGGGTAATTCCTCTCATGTGGTCTCAACTACTGAGACCCATACAGAACAACTCTTTCTCCCTGCATAAGCACAGCTCCCAAACTGATACCTGAAAAATTACATTACATAGCATAGCTCTTACATGGATCTGGAAAGACTAGTATCAGTGCTGAAGTAAACCCCCTTTTCAGCTCCTGAAAGGATAACTAACAAGAATATGACCAAAATAACTTCGCACCATTCTTAGTCAGACCTTTTGGTGGTGCTTCTAAGCATGAAAAATCTGAATGTAAAGTTTTTAGTATCCATCCATCCCTAGAAAACGTCGTACCTCAAAGACGTTCTTCAGAAGCTCCTAGAAAACTAGTTCCCTCACTTTTTCTGGGTCCATTGATACTCTTATCTTGGAGATAACATGACCCAAGAAGTGAATATGGTCTATCCAAAAGTGGAATTTTGAGATCTTAGCATATAACTGATGCTCTCTCAGAGTACTCAGAATTATCTCAATATGGATAGCATGGTCATGTTGAGTGTGAGGGTACACCAAGATATTATCCATGAAGACCACCACGAATGAATCCAAGTATGGATAGAACAGTCGGTTCATCAGTGCCATGAAAACTGTAGGAGCGTTTGTGAGACCTAATGGCATGACCACATACTCGTAGATACCATACCTGCTCTGGAAGGCTGTAGGAGGTGTATTAGATGGTCTAATGAACAATTGATTACAACCAGATATCAAGTTAATCGTCGAGAACACTCGGGCTCCTCGAAGATGATCAAAGAGATCATCAATCCTTAGCTAGGGATATTGGTTCTTAACTATCAAAGTGTTCAACATCCAATAATCCACACAAGGCATGAGGGTACCATCTTCCTTCTTTGCACACAGGACATGCGAACCCCATGGAGAAGTACTGGTTCAGATAAAACCATTTGCCTACAACTACTTTAACATCTTTTTGAGATCTTGTAACTCCAGTGTTTCTATCCTATAAGGAGGAATGGACACCGGTGACGATCCTGGCATGATCTTAATAGAAAAGTATACCTCTCGCTCTGGAGAAAAACCTGAAAAGTCCTCTGGAAAGACGTCCATGAAATGATCAACCACTGAAGGAAATTTTATCTATGAAGTCCCCGGGTAATCTAGATAGATACAAGAAATCTAGGATGTAACTCTTCCAAAACCATGGTGCTCGGGTCCCTCTCTACTCGCCTGGACATCCCATTCTCCCTGAGGAAAAAAATATCCACTCATTGGTGATGTGAAACTCACCCTACGGTGATAGAAATTGGTGAATTACTAGAAAGGAACTATCCAGTCCATTCTGAGAATGAAATCATAGCCTCTCATCTCAAGGACATAGAGGTCCCATAAAAAAGTGACACCCACCAAACTCTATAGAGAACTCCTTCCACTGACATACACTCATCATTCTAGTCCGCAACGGAGTGTCTAGTGTCAATATATCTATAGAAGAAAAGATATAGAGCCCCAGACTCTCCAAAACCACAAAAGATATAAATCTATGGGAAACCCCTATATCAATAATAGAAGAAGCTAAAACTGAGGCTACTAAGATCACACCTCGAACTATAGAGGGTTTATGATCCTGCTCCTGCTAGGTCTGCTCCACCGCAAAAGTCTAACCTGCAACGCGACCCTATGACCCATCCTGACCACTCTGATCTGATCCACCCTATTATCACTGGAAACTGGGCGACTGGCTACCACAAGCATGACCTCTACCTTAGCCTGAATGACCGTATGAACGCCAATTCCTAGACTGGTAAAAAACTGGTGCTGCTACTCCTGAACGAGGAGTCATAGAAGAACCCATGTCACTAGTTGCTAGTGATAATACCTAACAAAAGCACTGAAGATGTCCCATATTTCTACAAGATCGGCACTCCAATGGGTCTCTCGGGCAATGTGGCCTTGTATTCCCACTCTTCTTGAATTGGTAGCACACCAATTGGATACCATAAGAAGTGTCTCACCTTCTCAGATCAACGTTCTTAGAATCCCTGCAGTGATTCGTACTGTCAGTAGAAGGGATAATAACTCTAGATTCTAAGCCTCCCTGGATCACAACTCCAGATTCTCTTAGATTTCACTCAGTGATCATTGCATGGATGAATATACAAGAGATATATTTCAATCGTTATATGTTCACCTGCGATCGGATGTTATTCCTTATACCATCCTTGAACTTCTTTTCCAGGAATAACTGATCACATCTTGAAATACCCATAAAATGCTACAACTCAGTGAAATGAGAGGAATACTTCATAACCGAAAAAGTAACCTGCTCCAGACTCGTAAACTCTCGGGCTCGATCGGCCCTCAACATCTCTGGATTGAAGTAGTCATAGAATATATTCTATAACTCATCCCAAGTCCTAACCTACTAGTGTCCTGCCTGTGAGATCACATCCCACCATCTCTTGGCAGATTCCCAAGGAATATATGTAGAAAGATTGAACTGCCTATCTGGAGCCATCTACAGATGCTCAAAGATCGGAAAAATGGATTCTATCCATGACTCTACAGCCTGGGCTCCTCTATCCACTGATAAAGTGGAAGGATGCTTCTGCTGAAAGATCTGTGCCAATTCTTCAATAGATGGGGCAGGAGGAAGTGCTCCCGGAAAGGTCTGCATCATCCTCAGAAAGCCCTCCATGAACTGCGCATCTACACCTGCATCAGGTATGACGGTTGGTTCCAAGACAAGCACAATTGGAGGATCTGCAGGTTGTCCCTGATTAGCCATATACGGTGTCTGATCACTTCCTAACAACTGGCGTACAACCTGAGGATGTCTTGATGGAATGACTCTAAAAGGTCAAACACACACCTTAGATCAAGATTACCAAGGACTAAAAACTGGAAGCATAATAAAGGAACAAGAGAAACAAAGTCATACATGTTTTTTAAAACAAGACTACACTGCGTGTATAATTACTACACAGGGTGTTCCCTTGAGCCTTTCACATGGGTGTGTACTCCTGCCAGAGCTGGTCGTGTAACACACCATGCACATGACATGTTGTCCTTACACACGACGTGTACTTGAATTCTATTCCCCTTCCAGAGTCCTTCTACATAGCTAAGCCACATGGTTCCCCTCAGAATGAGACTACATGGCAAGTTAGTGCCAAACACGGCGTGTACTAAACAAACATCACCCACCCGTGTTGTTCGTGAAATGGTCGAATACTCGGCTAACACTACACGGCATGTTCCAGGTAGACATGGCATGCATGAGAAAGGATAACACTGACCCGTGTCATTCATTACACAGTCTGGAATTGGGGTTACAAAACACGGTGTGTTCCAGACCAACATGATGTGTTCCAGACCAACACGGCGTGTACTAAGAAGGTTTTTATGAGCCGTGTTGTTAGTGACATAGCCGATTACATGGTTCTATGACACAGAATGTACATCCTCTACACGACATGTCTTACCAAGGATTCCAAACCCTGTTTCCCCACCCACACAGTCTAGGACATAGTTAGAGACTACATGGCGTGTATGTATAGTACTTTCCATGTACTTAAGAAAATCAGTTTCTTCTCAAATAGAAGAACAAAAGGCATGTAGTCCAAACTACACGGCGTGTATTCTAGTTTTTTCTGGGCAGTAAGCCCCAAAAACTACTTTGGAGCCCAGAAAAACATAGAAACAAACAGAAAAGATCTAAATTTCAATCTGTTAGGGCCCATACTCCCCGCGAATCAATGCTTGGTATCTTACACAGGTTATAATCAAGGTAAACAAGTCAATGATTTACCAAATTCTAGTCAATGAGGGCCCATAACACATCAAGAACCAAATTTTGGCATTCATTCAAACAAATCCTCACACAAATGATACCCTATCAAACATCATGTATTTTATCAAGGAAATTATCACAACAACATGCATCACTAGCACAACATCTATCACAACAACATGAAATCGCTAATGCACCCTATATGGCATGGTAAGAATGCATGAAATGTGATTCATAGTAATTGCCAAAATGATGAATGAGATGGAATACCCTTATATAATCGGGTTTCAATAGAAATAGAACATGAATAATATCAATAATAAAAGCACAATACATGTGAAACACCCAACGGTAAAAATCAGATCAACTATAAAATTGAAAAACTTGAAAATTTCAATAACGAAGGTAGATTGGATTTTACCTATTCACGGGTTAGCTAGTCCCAGTCATAGCTTATTACCAAGTACCTATTCCATCTTTTCCCTGTCTATAGGCTCCAAAGAGTAAGTCAAAGAAAAGAAACCCCTCTAATACCACTTTGTAACATCCCGGTTCTTAAAGCCACCCAGAGGCGCCCAATTCCCGGTTGGTCACAATGCCTCAAGATCATTTCCCCTAACGCCAGAGGGTGGCAACTAGAAAAATGTCCTTGGGTTTTATAGTGGGTAAATTAATCCCTCATAGGCAGAGTATCACTACGGTAGAAATAAATAGCAAAATCAGAAGCAGTAATAATCCATTCAAAAGTATATAGCATAAGACTAAAAAATAATAAATTAGAGAAAGAATATATATATATATATATATATATGATTGATGCATGATACATATGTCTAGAAAATCATACAAACATATCACAATGTTGGAATACAACAGTACTAAACCTAAGTTAAAAGGGAAGCAAGTAAACAACTCCTCAGCATTGCAAGCCCTAGATTTGTCCCATACTCTCAATCTCCACAGCAAATCAATTACCTGAAGTTGAAGGGTGATAGACCTTATCTATACCTACAACAATGTAATCTATTTGGGCCCAAAAGAATGGCCCAAATAGGGTGTGAGACTAAATCCAAATAGGAAACCACCAAATGATTTGTGCCTAATAGTCAATGAATATATGGCAGGTAAAGTACAGAAAGTTGTAAACAAGGAAGTACACATTAGTAATAATCCATAATTAAAATATCAAGAAACAACTAATCAAATCATAATAACACAAAAGGAAACCCTCTGGGATGTACCCAGAGCCAATCCCCTATGGTCATACCTAGAAACATAAGAAAATAGATAACACCACAGGTAACCCTCTGGGAAGTACTGACAACCTATCCCCTATGGTCCAACCTAAAAAGTACAAGAAACCCTTTGGGAAGTAAACTCTGTCTAACCTTTCTTGTTTAGATTAAGAATAGACTCTCTGGGGAAGCACTCACTGTCAATTCCTCCTATAATCTCGAATCGGTAACTAAAGGCACTATGGGGAAGCACTCAACGTCAATTCCCCTTGTGGCCCACATCTTGGAACTAGAGACACTATAACGAAGCAGTCAACATCAATTCCCCCTATGGTATCGCATCATAAGTTATGAGACACTATAGAGAAGCCCTTATGTCCATTCTCCCTATTGTCTATACCCAAGGTTATCACGACCCTCTGTATGTCATGAAATTATAGCAGCGCATCTTAGCCATAGTAAACATAAATAACTACTTGGATAATAGTCTACAACATAACAACATATCAGAACAATCACACCATCCTACAACTAGGTATGGGAAGGTAAACAGTAGCCTAACAGGCAAATTACACCCTATGGTCAAAACATGCAATCACGCATGGAAAAAAATCCAAAGCATAGAGAACAAGCCTATTCAAACAAGTTATCCTAAACTAAAGAATTCACGCATAGCAGGCAAACAATAAGGCTAAAATTGTTAACGCATAATTCCCCATTCATGGGTATTGGCGATTTTTCACATATTACTCAAAGAATATTTACAGAAGGGAACAACCCACCTACCTCGACATTGGGAGATCGATATACTCTGGGGTCAGACCTTGGATCTACCTAGAATGCTGTAGATCTACAAAAACATCTAAACCGTTCAACCCACAATATCTCACGAGAAAGGGGAAATCAGAACATGGTGCTCTAGGAGAAGAGAGAACTCACCGATGCAATTCCAATGCAACCGACAGTGTTCAATTGGGAGGAAATACACTCTCTCAGGGGATTGTCAAAGATTCATAGCCGTACAACGCTCTTGGAAGAGACAAATAAAGAAGGGGGAATTTCTATTGATCAGACACGACCCTGGTGTGTTTAATAAGAAAAAGAAAATACATGGAGTGTACTTTTGAAGTACATGGTGTGTACATGCCTTTTCCGTACACTGCTTTAGTCGTCCTACAGGTCACCCCCTCATAGATGTGTTCATGGCCACTACACAATGTGTACTCAGAATGTACATGAAATGTACTTCAAAAACATCCAGAAATTCCACTTATTTTAAAAAAATGAATAGAAAATGAAAAAATTCCTGAAAATGAAGATTCAGGATCTTACATATTATTTAATAAATCACCATTATTTTTCATGATAAACTAACTTGACTAATTAACTGTTTATCTATCAATTTATCACAATTTTAAAGAATCCCCCACATACATATTTATTAATATTTAGATAAAATATTATAACATTGTGCCAACTAGTAAACTACCACCAGACTCTAGATTTAATATAGGGGCACCACTGCACTCTATTTGACAATAGATTTATATTTTCATTTGAAAACTAGTTACAAGATGGTATTTTTCTCAATCCACTTTCTAGTGGATCCTTATTCATAATAGATTATTATTTAGGTATATTTTCATTATAGTGGAGAATAGATAATATGTTACAAATTATTTACATATTCAAACATTGATATTACACCATTTTTTTAAAAAAAATTACAGTTTTTAGAAGATATTAAGATTTTTTGAAGGATACGAGCTTTGATGATTGATCTATGTCAAATTTTTTGATATTATAATTGATAAATACTAATCAAGATCATATATAATCTGAAGATGATAAGATGAGGAGACATGAAATTTCTATAGTTTGTGATATTATATTCCAAAAGGGTAATCCATGTCATGGGAAGATGATGATCATTATAAGTAGATATCGTTCTCTTTAATTCCATAGAACATTCAAGGAGTTGGTGTTTATTGGGGATACATAATATTGGCAGCTGTAACGTCCTGGTTCCGGAAGCCACCCAGAGGCACCCCGTACCCGGTTGGTCACATGGCCTCAAGAACATTTCCCCAAATGCCAGAGGCTGCCGACTAGCAGCGAGGGCCTTGGGTGTGATAGTGGGGAAACTATGCCCTCATTGGAAAAGTACACAGTGGAAGAAAAATAAACATGCAATAGCAGAATCAGCAATAACCAACAATATAAATAGCGGAAGACTAAATCAGCAAACTGGATCACATATGTATATATATATGAAATGATGCATGATATATAACTAGGAAATCATCCAAACAAGTCACAATGCTGGAAAAACATACAGTACGAAAACAAGTACAAAGAAAATTAAACAGCTCCTCACCATCGCAAGCCAAAGCTTGGTTCAATGCTCCCCTACTCCAAGCAATCAAGTTCCAGAAGTCGAAGGGTGCTTGCCCTTGTCTAAACCTGCAACAACATAGTATTATTGGCCCCAAAAGCATGGCCCAAACAGGGTGTGAGATAAAATCCCAGTAGGCATTCACCCGAAGATCTGTGCCTAACAGTCAGTGAATATATGGCAGGTGAAAGTGCAATAAGCAGGAAACAACAACAACAAGAAATAGGCTGTAACAGTAAGCAGTGAAACAGGATGATACATAGCATAAACCATCCACAACCAAAAAAAGCTGTGAAACAAACAGCTAAGAAGCCGGAAACCCTCTGGGAACTACTCGCAGCCATCCCCTCTGGTCCTATCCAAGAAGTACCACAACCCTATGGGCAGTTCACTCAGCCTAACCCCTCTGGCTTGGTTATATGCATTTATAATACTCTCTGGGGAATCTCACTCGGTCAATTCCCCTTGTAGTCTAGGGTAGTCAGGGACTCTCTTGAGGAAGATCACACGGTCTAACCCTCTTATCCCCAAGGTCTAGAGACTCTCTAAGGAAGCTATCTTAGTCAATTCCTCCTATAGCCTCAGGTATACCACAGACTCTCTGAGGAATCCCACTTGGTAAATTCCTCCTCTAGTCTAGGAAGGTTTTTAAAGAGATTCAAACAAGGTAAGACTCTCTGTGGAAGCTCACTCGGTCTACCCTCCTGTAGTCTATAAAATCCAAGACTCTTTGGGAGCTCACTCGGTCCATCCCCTCTGTAGTCTGTAATATATAAGACTCTCTGGGAAGCTCACTCAGTCATTCCCTTACAGTCTACAGCACCAGGTTCTCTCAGCCCTGTGCCATTCAGTGAATAATAATTCTATAAGTCCAAAGTACACCTATAGATCTACTTGGATATCCAAAGTACACTTATAGAGCTACTTAGCTAAACAGTCTAGAAGGAAACAAGCATGTCATTAAATTCACTTCAAACTATAACTGGAAGGCATGTAACAGGTGTAACAGCCAATGGAAAACGAGACCCAAGGTCGTAAATAGAACAAATCAAGGGAAAATACATCCAATCACAACAAAGTATCCTCTAACAAGCTAAATTTACCTCTAGACAAGCATAAAAGCAAGGAATGAAAACAACGAAGGCAAAAGGGGTAACACGCAATACCCCGTTCACAGGTATCAGTTGAAATTCGCACATAAAACTTAGAGACTTTGAACGGTAAGGCACAAACCACCTACCTCGATCCTAGGAGATAGATATACTTGAACCACATGTAGGATCGAAATAATGATATAGATTCTCAATATACAAGAGGGGGGGGGGGCGAATTGTAAACTTTAAATATTTCCTTAGAAAAGGAAAAATCTAAGTTTGATGAAGTTAAACTAAGAACATTCACAACACCTCTAATCACCAATTGGAGAATTGGAACCAAATTTTTCAATATGATATTCTAACTTAAAGCATATAGAATCTAAAATAATTAGTGTACAAGTGTAAGGAAATATAAGAAGATTATACTTTCCTTATAATATAATATGAAGCGGAAATAAACAAGTAGTAAAACTACAAGTAACAAGATATAAGTCTTTTAACCCAAAGAGAATGGTATCCTACAACCTTGGATAAAGGTCCCTTAATTTATACTTTCAAGAAAGTCTGTCTTACCCACACCAGGGTAAGCCCTCGATACAAAGATCGGAATCTCTGTCTTTCTATCCCCGCAAGCCCTCAACATTAAGGTAGTTGGGACCTCTGTCTTCCTTATCAAGGAAGCCCTCGAACTTCAAGCTAGTCGGCACCTCTGTCTTCCTATCCCCGGAAGTCCTCGAATGTAATCAACAACATTCAGAGTCGCACGAAGCAATCTGAACGAGCAGTTTAGTACGCACAAGGCATGAAAAGATTCCCTCTCTAGAAATCACCTTAACAACGTGTGGTCTCAAGATCGATCAACTTGTTGTTGAGCTCTTTCAAAAGAACTCCTATTTATAGTAAAATTTCCAACGGTCGGCTCCCTCCTCCAACGATCATATTTTCCATGAAATTCGGAGGGACCTGCACACGTGTAACTCAACCAATGGTTAATTAGAAACAGAATGAATGACATCATTTAATAATAAATCATGTATAACTGAATGCACGACATCGTTTTGAATTGTAGCATATGTAAGTAAAATCTATACAAGATTTAGGAGTGTAAGCAAAATAAATGTTCAGAGTCTAACCAAAATGAAATTCAGAGTCTATGTTAAGAAATGTTCGGATTCTGTTTTATAGGAATTCGGAGTCTGGTTTCACCAGAGATCGGATTCTAAACTTGTAGAGTTCGAAGTCAAACTAGTAAAAGTTCAGAACCAAACTCAATATGAGTTCGGATTAATAATACTCAAGAGTTCAGAGTCGAACTTCATAAGAGTTTGGAGTCGAACTACTTAAGAGTTCGGAGTCGAACTACTTAAGAGATCGTAGTCGAACTTCATAAGAGTTCAGAGTCGAACTTCTTAAGAGTTCGGAGTTGAACTTCATAAGATTTCGGAGTCTAACTACTTAAGTGTTCGGAGTCGAACTCATGAATGTTCGGAGTCCAGAATTCGGATTGGAACTTTATTACAGTTCACATCCAAAATTCAGATCCTAAAAATAGAATTCTCCAAATCTTTACATTATATGACAT
This sequence comes from Viscum album, assembly GCA_963277665.1. Classification (NCBI taxonomy): domain Eukaryota; kingdom Viridiplantae; phylum Streptophyta; class Magnoliopsida; order Santalales; family Viscaceae; genus Viscum; species Viscum album. The sequence continues at coordinate 468,967,003 of OY728141.1, read as the reverse complement.
CTAGGATTTTGGGTATGAATCCGGTTTTTTTTTACTGAAGAAAAATATTTCTATGTATAAGAAAATATAGGTTAGGGTAAATTTCATTAATGAAGTAAATTTTCCTTATGGAGGTAAAATTTAAATTTTCTTAAGTATAAGGTGTTTGTGATTTTCAAAATAAGAAGGAATGGAAAAGTCATATGGAAAACCTTATTGACTCAACAATATCCCTCTTTTTGGAAAGAACAAACATCCTTACGAAAAAGAATAAAAGGACTTTGAAAAAAATTCATTAGACTTTGAAATTAAAACTTATCTCTCTTTGTTCATGGATGAAAATGAATACAACTAACTCCCCCTTAGGCATTGAAACTCTAAGGATTGTATTCTAAGTTTCTGGAGTGGAGTTTTCATTATTGTTAGAATGAAAAACTTCGTAGTGGGAAACTCCCCCTTTCATTAAGGATATTTCTCTAGGAAATTTTCCCTTTCTCCTCTTTATGAGTGGTTCTTTTTCCTTCTCCCCCTTTGTGATTTTCAAAAAGAATTGAAGGGAATGGAAAACAATGTATGGTACCTGAAACATTAGTATATGACAAGATACAACCAACCAAATAATCATTTCATTAGAGTTGGAAAATTTTACAAAGAAATACAATTATAACAAAAGATCGGAGTGGGTTCATTTGTCTTCCTTCTCTTTCGGGATGAGATTCTTTAACAAGGTTTTGAGTTTCTTAAAGTCTCATTGGTGTCCCTCACCTTGCCTCTCCAAGGCTTTTACCTTTTCTTCTTGGACTTTTAAAGCTTGTGCCTGAGCCTCCCATGCTTCTTTCTGCAACTTTATTATTTAATATTGCTTTTCCAACTTCTGCAGAAACTCAATCCGGAAATCTATTTATCTTTTCCAATTCTGAGATACTGAGTTAAGCTTCCCATTCAGGTCCCTGACCTGTTGATTCTGAGAATTTTTCTCTTGGGTCAGCTTTTCATAAATCTCGTTAACCTTTTTATCCTCAATTTCAATAGCATTTTGAACTTCAGCCTGAAAACTCTCTAACTGAACTAAATCTTCATCAAATCACTTAGACCACTTGGTTACCTTACTGCAGGACTTTCTATGCACATCATAATCGATAAGAAAACTTTTCTGTTCAGCTTCCAACTTCACAAACTTATCCATGACCATGGATAAAGAATCCGATTTATGATTCATTCTTTGTTGGAGAATCTGGCATCTGGAATCTATTGTTGGAAAAATCGGAATGGTGTCCACCAACTTCTTCAGATATTTAACAACAAAATCATGTCCATGAGATGATGATTCCGAATCAGAAACTTTGCTTGGAGACCGATCTTCTTCAGCTTGAACCAACTTTCTTCTAGAGGTTCCACCAACCTATTTCTTCCTGATGAAATCTTTTATAGGTGTCTCTATGAGAGTTTGTTTCCCCTTATCAGCTCTCGGAATTGGTTCCTTATTAAGGGATACTTTCTCAGATTCAGAAACTGGAACGATCTGGTCTTCATCTGGTTTTTGTTTTTCTTGTCCTTCCTAAAGAAAATTCATCTCATAAGATTCTTCCTCATCACACAAGACATTTTCTTCTTATTCTTCTTGCTGTTGCTTATCATCATTCTTACTAGCTTCTTGATCTGCCTTTCCTAGAGTTACTAACTTTGCAGATTCAGTCTTATCATTGAAGTCATGTACTTTCTTGATTAGGGTATCAAAATCATCACTTTACTCTTCTTCTTCTTCTTCTTCTTCCTCAACTTATTCCTCAACTTCTTCAGCAACTTCTTTCTCAGCTTCGTCAACTACTTCTTTACCCTTGAATTTATCCGGAGTAACATATTTCTTGGCTGGAGTTTCTGGTAAAGAAGTTTCAGCACCAAACATTTCCGGAACGGGAAGCATTCCAAAAGCTAACTCTGTAGCTTTCAGCAAAGATTGCATTACATCAGCTTCAGACAACTTCTTTTTCATCTTCTTTGTAAAGACCCAAAAATTTCAAGTAATTTTTTTTTAATTTTATTTGGGATTTTATGAGTACACAGTTTCTGACGGCGCCTGATTCCGAGGCCCAGTGTGCCTGGAATACTTTTCTGAAGTTTAGCTCGGGTACGTTTAGTGAACAAACGAGCAGGTGTTTCTAACTTTTGAACCATTGCTCGGAATCGAATTCTGAGGGCACCGATGGAATCGTAGTGCTAGTAATTGATTAGAAACACCTTTTCCGGAGTTTCATTTGCTTGGGTGTGGTTTTTAAATTTTCGGGCTAAGTAAAAGATTAAAATAAAAATGGTGCGGCCAGTTTTTATTTTACTTGAAGTTGTTTAACCTAAGCTAAGTAAATGCAGTGGGACCCACAATATCCTACACACTAGGTAGGATATTTTTGAGGTGGGGCCCACATGAGCCCCACCGTTTCTTTCTTCCTAAACCCCCATTAATTGGAAGTCAAACCTTGCGTTTATCTGTTTATGAAACGCCTCTTTTAATTCGGCGGTATAAAGTTTCTATTAATTCAATTAATTGATTGTTTCAATTTTGAATTTCAAAGGCCTTGGCCTGTGTGTTAATAAAATAAGGCAAGTATTATTTTATTTAGAGGTTCGTTGTGCGTGAAGGCATGGGGCGTTTTTGCTCAACTTCTTGAAGTTCTTCTTCCTCGACGAAGAATGCGAAGAATGTGAAGAACGTGAACAACGCCGACCTCCGTCGACGAACGACGGTGAGATATGCCTTCTTCGGATATCAACGATCCGACGCTCACCCTTTCATTCCTCCCTCCCACGTCAAAGGAAGGGAGACACATTTCATCCTCCGACGATCTCCGTCAAGTGTGCGGAACCTTCTTCCGCGACAATCTTTTCCACAACGTCCCTTTCCGCAACAGAACTCGTTCAACGATTACGCTCGAGGTAGGGGTTTGGTTTTATCCGTGAATTTTTTTCCTTGTGTTTTCATTAAATATTCGGGCCGCCTGTTATCAATTTAACAGGAGGAGGTCAGACCACCCGAACACGGCCGATACTCCCCCCCCTTTGTTGTGTGTTCGTTGCGGCTCGAACAAAGGCGGTGCAGTGAAATGGCACCTCGCGGAAACAAGAAGGAATGCGACGAAGGAGCGCAGCACTATCGCGTCGCGCCGTTGAGGCCGAACTAAACCGTGGACGGAGTCGGGGCTGCAGAGGTGAATCAAAGACTCCACAGTTGTTTATTTGACGTGCAGATGAATCTGAAATGATGAAGCAGGTCGCAAAGGCGATTTTGGACCCTTCACAGTAACCTACGGGTCCCAGGAGGGCCTTAGGAAAAGGCGGAAGGCCCAACGGACCACCGGAGCGCGTCCGGTGGTCCGCGGAAGATCTTGTCGGTGCACTACGCCGGCAGGGTGGAGCCGGCGGCCGGCACCGTCCGGCCGCCAGGAGGCGGGGGGTGGCTGGTCCTGCGGCCGCGCGAGACCAAGGGAGACGCGGAGGGTCACCGCGTCGCTGACAGGGAGCGGCCCCCACGCGGGGGCCGCGACTTCATTCACAGGGGGGTAACCACACCCCCCTGTCCGCTCAGCTGGACAGCCGAGCGGCCATGCGGCCGCGCCAGCGCGGCAGGCCAACCGGTCGGGTCGGGCCGCGCCCTTTTGGGCTGGACCCGGACCCGGTGTGGGTCGCCCCAGTTCGGGCCGACCCAGGGGGTCTCGAGCTGGGTCGGACCGGGCCCGAACCCCCTATTTTCGGGCAGTTTCCATTGAAATGCCCATATCTTGGGCTACAGACCCCCGATCGACGCACCGTCAGTTGCGATGCGATCCCTGGATCGAGGATGGCGATTCAGTATATTAAACTCAAGGTTTTGGAGAACATTGTGTATGGACGGGTTGGTTCGGATACGAAACCCACCAGGCCCTCAGAGCGGAAACACTTATATCTCGAGCTCCAGACGTCCGATTGACGTGCCGTGGACTTTGTTGGATTCCTCTTGATGATACGAAACTTTTGAAATTCTTCTCCTGAGTTTTGGATGCAGTTGGATAATGGCCAGGTTGGATTGTACCCGAAATCTAACCGGGCCCCTGGAAAGGAAAAGCTGATAACTTTCAGACCGGATGTCCGTTTGACGAACCGTCAGCGACGTTGGTGATCACATTGAGAAACGGACCCTATGAGCATACCCTGTGAGAGTTTGGGGTACAGTCGAGATACTACCGAGTTGGTTCGTACACGAAACCATCCGGGGCCCTCGGACGAAAAGGCTAGTATCTCACAGACCGGGCATCCGACTGACGCACCGTCTGTTGCGTGGAGACCCCTATGACGAGGCGGTCCATTGAGATACTTCTCTGTGGAACTTCGTGATACTAGGAGTATCGAACAATAGCTCGTGGAGCGGACCCTTCTAGTGACGAGCTAGAATAGTGCCGAGACCTAGTAGCTGGATGAGACTTGACGACTACTGATCTATCAACTCGGTGTGTTTCGGATAGCCCAGTGGGGAGCGCTTGGTTGTAGCGGCAGAACCACATCAGAGGAGGGCTTGGTTGTAGCGGTAGACCCATGGTACTCCACAAAAGGAGTACCTCTGGAGGCCATGAGGGGGAGCGCTTGGTTGTAGTGACAGACCCACGGCGGAGGAGCGCTTGGTTTTAGCGGCAGACCCATGGTGGGAAGCGCTTGGTTGTAGCAGCAGGCCCATGGTACTCGATAGGTAGAGTACTACAACAGTCCAAGGGTAGTGGGGTGTGCTTGGTTGTAGCGGCAGGCCCACTGTACTCGAAAGAGGAAGAGTTCTCCAGCAGATGTGGTTTTGACATCATGAATAAAATCTGGGTTTAGCTGAGTCTATGACCTTTGTGTTTACCTCATGATTGAGATGGGTCCCTTGATAAATTAGGTATATGTATGGACATATACCTGGGTAGTGGTTATCCGTTAATTTCATAATATTTGTGTTTCCTCATGATTGAGAAGGGTCCCTTGATAACTTGGGTATATGTATGGGCATATACCTAGGTAGTGGTTATCCGTTGATTTCATAATCTTTGTGTTTCCTCATGATTGAGATGAGTTACTTGATAACTTGGGTATATGTATGGGCATAAACCTAAGTAGAGGTTGTCTGTTTAGATCTTATTTTTGGTTATCCTTGTTGGATTTAGTGATACCTTCAGGGTCTCAGGGTCCCTACTGAGTATTGTTATACTCACCCCAGCACGGGATGTGCCCGCACCTTGTTTTGTTGGTTGCAGACGACGAGCAGTGCAGACACAGGCCGAGTGTTCGAGGACTGGACGGTACCCGGAGGTGGACCTCATGAAGAGACTGTATCTGGTGGTGGAATTCATGATGAGGAGACACTCGGAGGAGGTTAACGGGCAAGAGCATTGTGGAGGCTATCTGTACCTACCCATCAGGTAGGATCCGTGGTGTACGATCCAGGAACTGTGCTATCTGTACTTACCCTTCAGGTAGGATCCGTGGTGGACGATCCAGGAGCTGCGCTATCTGTACCTACCCTTCAGGTAGGATCCGAGGAGGATGACACAGGAGATGCTTCTATCTTCCTCCAACTGCTTGTCTTTGTTGTACTTTCTTTCAGTTGTAGCTGTACTTTCGATTAGGTTTGTATTCTGGACCATTTACTTTTCAGCACTTCATTTTTGTACTTAGTGTTTTACTTTCGCTTGTACTATGTGGTGTTTTGTTACTTTTATAAAGGAAATGCCTTCCCAGTTATCGGGATTTACGCCTTTTGTGCTAGTCGCCAGCCCCTGGCCTATGGAAGGCGGGCTTGGGGTAGTAACGGCATGGGCCCCGAGGACGGGTCGTGACAAATTGGTATCAGAGGAGTTCGGTTCTACCATAGGACTCAGGACTCTGAATTTTTTCTATGTGAAGCAATAGTGTTAAGAGTATTGAGTGTGGTTATCAGTCCAGGGAGTCCACTGTTGGTGCGGCGGCTGACGTATCCGTACAACTGGACCCTGACTTCTGATTTCCAACTTAATGCACGAAATCATTGATTGCATGTGTGTTTCAAGTTTTCTTTGTGATTACTTTATGTCAGCTCAACCAGGTATATTTTTTGACCGTGGCGCACCTGTTTCTTTTCAGGATGGCCCCACGATGGCAGCCAGCTAGGGTTCCGAGCGTTGTGCGGGACGACAGCCCACCGAGCGACGAGGCCTCGGTACAAGGCCCTTTGACAGCAGAGGCACCGACAGTACCTCTACCCGCCGGGCCACCGATGCTACCAGCCCCAGCCGCTGACGATTCACATATCCTTAGTGAACTACATGAGTTTCAGCGTCAGCGACCGCCCTGGTTCCATGGGGAGACGGACCCTCAGGCAGCCGAGGATTGGCTGGAGGCAGTTGTGCGAGTTTTCATGTTATTGGGGACACTAGTTGACCTCATGGTGATCCTCACAGCGAGCCTCCTACACGCAAAAAAAGGTAGATGGTGGAGCTTGATGCTCCAGGTGCACGACGAGACATCTCTCCTTTGGACGGACTTTGGGAGCCTTTTCCACTCAGAGTTCGTCCCAACCACCCTCAGTGCAGTGTGCATCCAGGAGCTACTAAAGTTGCGGCAGTGCAGCATGACAATAGCCCAGTATGCGGTGAGGTTTACCGATCTATCGCACTATTCCACGGACATGGTATGAGACCCATTATTTAGGGCCCAAACCTTCGAGCAGGGGCTCATGCGAGAGATCTGAGCTTCAGTTGTTTCTCACAGCATTCCGACACAGACAAGGGTGTTGGAGCGAGCCCTCTTAGTGAAGAGTTTCCTTGCTGAGCAGTCTCCAGCAGCAGGACCCACCACTAGTCGGCATGCGGCAGAGTCTTCTACAGTGGGCAGTAGACACATGACGCAGAGGTCCAAGAGGACTAGACCTAAAGGTGGTCGACCGCATGACACATGATCGTTTCTACGAAGCACCCGGGGTGGACAATGACTTACCATGAGCGGACAGTGTTACTCCTACGGCGTGGTTGGTCACATGGCTCGTAACTGTTCGACCCACCATACAGATGACCAGAAGATGAACGAAGGACCTCCCAGGCAGAGGCAGAGGTTCGATCGAGGTGGACCTCATGGAGTAGGAGACCGTGGCAGGGGAGTTGGTCGTGCAGCTGGAGGTGGAAGACACTTCGAAGTGTTGCCACCACCACCACCAGGTGGTCCACCCCGACTACAGGGAACATGTGGACATGGGAGAGCTCATCTTCAGGCAGCTGAGGCCTACAATCATGGAGCTCCGGGAGCAGATGGACAGGAGCGGGACTAGCTCTAGACCTGGAGACTTTTGTTCATGTTGCTTCTAGCTTGGTTGATGTTTGTTTATAGATGCTTTATGTCATTTTACTTTTAGATGCATTAATAAAAGACACATTTTTTTGTGGAATTTAACTTCTTGTCCTCTCTTTATGTTGTTACTTAGTGGTTCCGGTTTAAAAACAGTTGACTTGACCCTCAATTTGAGATACCTACTTGAGGAGACCCAGTGACCACACACTGATGCCGACAGTGTGACTCAACCCTTGGAGGTTAGAGTAACGTTTGGATCTCTTGGTAGTAGTGTCGAGGACTTACGACGTCATCCTTGGTATGGATTAGTATCATCCATGTCGGGATTGACTGTATTAGGAAAAGAACATGGTTCATCCATGGGATAAGACCTCATTTCTCTTATCGGAAAAGAAGAAATCTCACCACCCCTTGTAGTACCTGGAAGGTCCAAGTCATCCAAGAGCGGATGAGGACAGCTCAGAGCCATAAAAAGTCTTGTGCTGATAGGAGGCGGACACCACTAGAGTTCGAGGATGGCGACCATGTTTTCCTACAGGTCTCACCTCGATGTGAGTTACGGAGATGTGGATGAGGCGACTAGTTATTTCCGTGGTTCAACGGACCTTTATATGTCCTCAATAGGGTAGTCGAGGAGGTTTACAGCTTGACCCACCCACCTCAGTTGCACCAGGTGCATTATGACTTCCATATTTCTCAACTGAGGAGATACAAACTCTACCCTTCACTTTTCATCGACCATGAGGAGCTGGACTTGGGTGATGGGGTGACCCTCATGGAGGTTCCAGTGGGGATCGAGGAATGACAGGAGCAGATCCTACGAGGGCGGTCGATTCCTCGGGTGCACTTTCACTGGCTATATGAGAACCTCCAGGTGAGCACATGGGAGCGGAAGGCTCAGATACGTGATCAGTACCACTTTTGTATCCCTAGTTTGTGTTAATGCTTTACAGGGACGAAAATACCAGAGGTGGGAGTAATGTAAAGACCCGGAAATTTCAAGGAATTTTTTTTTATTTTTCTTTGGGATTTTACGAGTACGCAGTTTCTGAAGGCTCCTGATTCTGAGGCCCGGTGTACCTGGAATCTTTTTCTAAAGTTTAGATTTGGTACGTTCAGTGAACGAACGAGCGGGTTTCTCTAACTTTTGAACTGGTGCTCAGAATCGAATTTTGAGGGCACCAATGGAATCGTAGCGCTGGTAATTTCTTAGAAACACCTTTTCCGGAGTTGCGTTTGCTCGGGTGTGGTTTTTAAATTTTTGTGTTAAGTAAAGGATTAAAATAAAAATGGTGTGACCAATTTTTATTTTATTTGAAGTTGTTTAACCTAAGCTAAGTAAATGGAGTGGGACCCACAATATCCTACCCACTAGTTAGGAAATTTGTAAGCTGGGTCCCACACGAGCCCCACCATTTCTTTCTTCCTAAACCCCCATTAATTGGAAGTCAACCCTTGCGTTTATCTGTTTATGAAACGCCTCTTTTAATTTGGCGGTTTAAAAGTTTCTATTAATTCAATTAATTGATTGTTTCACTTTTGAATTTCAAAGGCCTTGGCTTGTGTGTTAATAAAATAAGACAAGTCTTATTTTAATTAGAGGTTCGTTGTGCATGAATGTGTGGGGCGTTTTTGCTCACGTTCTTGAAGTTCTTCTTCCTCGACAAAAAACACGAAGAATATGAAGAACGCGAAGAACTCCGACCTCCGACGATGGATGACGGTGAGAGACGCCTTCCTCGGAGATCGATGATCCGATGCTCACCCTTTCGTTCCTCCTTCCCGCATCAAAGGAAGGGATACACCTTTCCTCCTTGGAAGATCTCCGTCAAGTGTGTGGAACCTTCTTCCGCGACGACCTTTTCCACGACGTCCCTTTCCACAACAGACCTCATTCGACGATTACACTCGAGGTAGGGGTTTGGTTTTATCCATGAATATTTTTCCTTGCGTTCTTCGTTAAATATTCGGGCCGCCTGTTATCAATTAAATGGGAGGAGGTTGGATCGCCCGAACATGGCCGATACTCCTCCCCCTTTGTTGTCTGTTCGTTGCGGCTCGAACAAAGGCGGCGCAGTGCAACGGCACCGCGCGAAAACAAGGAGGAATGCGACGAAGGAGCGCGGCGCCGTCGCGCCGCGCCGTTGAGGCCGAACCAAACTGTGGCCGGAGTCGGGGCTGCAAAGGTGAATCAAAGACTCCACAGTTGTTTATTGGACATGCTAATCGACGTGAAATGATGAAGTAGGTTGAAAAAGAGATTTTGGACCCTTCGCAGTAACCTACGGGTCCCGGGAGGGCCTTAGACGAAGGCGACAGGCCAAACAGACCACCGGAGCGCGTTCGGTGGTCCGCGGAAGATCTCGCAGGCACGCTACGCTGACAGGGCGGCGCCGGCGGTCGGTGGCGGCGTCCGACACCAGCCCACCACTGTGCGGGACCAAGGGAGATGCGGCGGGTCTCCGCGTCGCTGGCAGGGTGCGGCCCCCAAGCGAGGGTCGCGACTTCTTTGACGGGGGGGGGGGGGGGGGGCAACCGCACCCCCTGTCCGCTCAGCCGGACAGCCGAGCGGCCACGCGGCTGCGCCAGCGCGGCAGGCCAACCGGCCGGGCCGGGCCGCACCATTTTGGGCCAGACCTGGACCCAGTTCGGGTCGCCCTGGTTCGGGCCGACCCATGGGGTCTCGGGCTGGGTCGGACCGGGCCTGAACCCCCTATTTCGGGAAGTTTCCATTCAGATGTCCATATTGTGGGCTAAGGACACCCGATCGATGCACCGTCAGTTTCAATGAGGTCCTTCGTTCCAGGAAGTCGTTTCGGTATATTACACTCAAGGTTTCGGAGAACTTTGAGTATGTATTGGTTGGTTTGGAAACGAAACCAACCGGGGCCTCGGAGTTGAAATGCTTATATCTCGAGCTCTGGACGTCCGATTGACGTGCCGTAGACTTTGTTGGATTCCTCTTGATGAGATGAAACTTTTGGAATTCTTCACCTGGGTTTTGGATCCAGTTGCATAATGGCCAGGTTGTATTGTACCTGAAATCCAACCGGCCCCTATGAGCATACCCTATGAGCATACCCTATGACGTTGGTGATCACATTGAGAAACGGCCCCTATGAGCATTCCCTGTGAGAGTTCGGGGTACAGTCGAGATACGGCCGGGTTGGTTCACACACGAAACCAACCGGGCCCCTCGGACGAAAAGGATAGTATCTCACATACCGGGCATCCTACTGACGCACCATCTTTTTCATGAAGACCCCTATGATGAGGCAGTACTCTGAGATATTTCTTCGTGGAACTTCGTGATACTTGGAGTATCGACCAGTAGCTCGTGGAGAGGACCCTCTTGGTGACGAGCTAGCAGAGTGCAGAGACCTAGTAGCTGGCTGAGACTTGACCACTCCTGATCTATCGACTCGGTGTGTTTCGGATAGCCCAGTGGGGAGCGCTTGGTTGTAGCGGCAGAACCACGGCGGAGGAGCGCTTGGTTGTAGCGGTAGACCCGCGGTACTCAACAGAAGGAGTACCTCTGAAGGCTATGAGGGGGAGTGCTTGGTTGTAGCGGCAGAACCATGGCGGAGGAGCGCTTGGTTGTAGCGGCAGACCCACAGTACTCAACAGAAGGAGTACCTATGGAGCCTATGAGGGGGAGCTCATGGTTGTAGCGGAAGACCCTTGGTGGGAAGAGCTTGGTTGTAGCAGCAGGCACATGGTACTCGACAGGTGGAGTACTACAGTAATCCAAGGGTAGTGGGGCATTCTTGGTTGTAGCGGAAGGCCCACTGTACTCGAAAGAGGAGGAGTTCTCCAGCAGCTGTGGTTTCGACATCATGAATAAAATCTGGGTTGAGCTGAGTCTATGACCTTTGTGTTTACCTCATGATTGAGATGGGTTCCTTGATAACTTAGGTATATGTATGGACATATACCTGGGTAGTGGTTATCCGTTAATTTCATAATCTTTGTGTTTCCTCATGATTGAGATGGGTCCCTTGATTACTTAGGTATATGTATGGGCATATACCGGGGTAGTGGTTATCCGTTGATTTCATAATCTTTGTGTTTCCTCATGATTGAGATGGGTTACTTGATAACTTGGGTATATGTGTGGGCATATACCTAAGTAGAGGTTATCTGTTGAGATCTTTTTTTGGTTATCCTTGTTGGATTTAGTGATACATTCAGGGTCTCGGGGTCCCTACTTAGTATCATTATACTCACCCATGCACGGGCTGTGCTCGCACCTCGTTGTATTGGTTGCAGACGACGGGCAACACAGACAGAGGCCGAGTGTTCAGGGACTGGACGGTACCCAGAGGTGGACCTCACGACGAGACTGCATCCAGTGGTGGAATTCATGATGAGCCGACACTCGGAGGAGGTTGCCGGGCGAGAGCGTTGTGGAGGCTATCTGTACCTACCCTTCAGGTAGGATCCGTGGTGGACGATCCAGGAGCTACGCTATCTGTACCTACCCTTCAGGTAGGATCCTTGGTGGATGATCCAGGAGCTGCGCTATCTGTACCTACACATTAAGTAGGATCCGAGGAGGATGAACTAGGAGCTGCTTCTATCTTCTTCCAGCTACTTGTCTTTTTTGTACTTTCTATCAGTTGTAGCTGTACTTTCGATTAGGTTTGTATTCTGGCCCATTTACTTTTTAGAACTTCTTTTTTGTACTTAGTGTTTTACTTCCACTTTTACTCTGTGGTGTTTTTTTACTTTTATAAAGGAAATGCCTTCCCAGTTATCGGGATTTACGTCTTTGGTGCTAGTCGCCAGCCCCTTACCTATGGAAGGTGGGGGCTTGGGGTAGTCATGGCACAGGCCCCGAGGACGGGTCATGACATTCTTCTCTTTTGCTTGTTTCTCTAGCTCTTCCATAGCTTTTTTTTAAGGCCTTAACCTCTACAGGGTCCAATCTGAATTGTGGATCCCCTTCATTCCTCTTCTCTTTGTGTTCCCTCCAATTAGCTGCTACTTCATCTGTATATGTTTTCTGCTTCTTCGGCTTGGGGGGAGCAGACTGAGTTTCCTTAGTGTGAGGATTTTCTTCATCAGCAACCACTTCCTTAACCTTTCTCTTCCTCCTTTGATTTTTGGATGGTTCTAGATTCTGTGTTTCTTTCTGAGCTGCTTCATCCTCTTCCACAGATAGAGGGTAAAATTCTCCAGATTCATTGGAAAAACCCATCTTCATCCTTTTCAGGGTATCATCACTAACCAGCATAAGTTTTCAATTCCGAACTTTTGATTTTCATGCAACCTTGAAGGTTTCGAAGCACCAAACTATCAGCCTCGATAGTAAAGCAGGTTACATATTTATATGAGCTCTTAAATTACCTTCTTTTATGGTCTTGATTGTAATCAAGACATGCCTCATCAAATTAATTTTTCCTAGATTCACCATGAAATCTAAAACATAGATATCACTTTTCTTCAAATTATCTTTGTCGCCTCTTCTCAAAATGAGAAAACCTTGCACCCAAAGCTGAAGAATCTTGTCATTCGGAGTGAGATGAGAAATCATAGCGGTTTTAGAATCCTTAAGTCCAAGTCATTTTAAAGCCTTCACCTTGTTGAAACTTTCTTGCTCATCTGGAAGCCTGTGTGAGCAAAACTAAGCTTCCCCCTCATTGGACAAACCAACCAAGCTTGTAGCCTTGGTGTAGGATAGCTTATAAGTATTTCCATAAGACATGAAGGAAAACCATTCTCAGACATCCTCCATCTGGAAGGAAAAAGACTCATAGAACTCTATCAACAAATCAGTATACACCGGATCCTGCTTTTCTGACTTGAACATGCATATATCTTCCCAACCATTCAACTTAATATTATTGGTTATAATAGAATCAATCATGTTGAATTCCAGATGAACTAACCTTTCTCAGAAGACTAACCACATAGAGATTGGTTTCGCAGTTGACATATCTTGAGATGTAGTTTCTACAGACATTCAGAGTGAAGAAATCTAAAAGATTTGGAATGGCTTTAAAAAGTTCGGAACCAATCTTAAGAAGTGCAGTAGGGCTTCGAGAAACAAAAGCATTCAAAAACGATGTGGGACGAGTATCGGGGTCCCCTTTATATAGGCGATGGATGTGACCTTTGGTCTTCCAAAATCCATCTAATGGTTGAAAAAGCTTTGACCTGATCTGACAGTTGAAAACACTCCCGCAAGGAAAAATTGACTCCGATCTTTTGTGGTTTTAAGGAAAACATACGGATTTGAGGAAAAAACTAGAATCTGAATTTTTAAAAACAATGAAAATACCAGCAAGAAAAATATGATTACAAAACTATAAGTAAGGAAATCATATCTTTCAGATTGGCTAGAAACATTGTTCGTAACTGGTAATATTCTTCTTGAATAAATGAATTAAAAACAAACTCATTATGAAAGTTCCAGTACGAAAATTTCATTACGAAAACTCCAGTACAAAAATATCCATTCTGAAAGTTTTCAGTACGAAAATCCCCTTACAAAAACTCTAGTACGAAAATCTCCATTCCGAAAGATTTCAGTCTGAGAATTTCAATCCTGAAAATTTCAGTTCCGGATGTTCCGATTCCGGAAATTTAAGTTTCAGAAAATTCTATTCTGAAAACTCCAGTTCCGAAATGTTTGAAAAACTAACAACAAAAATTTTAGTTACACTAAGTAAAAAGACGGATTACAAAAATTTTAGTTACACTAACAATAAAATGTACTCCCTCTATGAAAAGGAGTTTATTATTATTAGGAGAATTGTTCAACAATAAGTTAATGAAGAATGATTACCTTAAAGTTATCATTCCTAACTATTGTTTAATGTATTCAAATCTATCGGAGGGTAATGATTTTGTGAAAATATCAGAAAGTTGATCTTGCGTTCTGATAAACTGAAGAATGATATCTCCTTTAAGTGTGTTATCCCTAAGAAAGTGATGCCTAATATCTATGTGTTTTTCACGAGAGTGATGTGCATGGTTCTTACATAGGGAATTGGAACTTGTGTTATCACACAAAATTTAAGTCTTAGTAAAACTGAGGCCATAATATGTGAGTGTGTTTTGCATCCACAACACTTGAGCACAACAACTTCCAGCTGCTACATATTCATCTTCAGTAGTGGAAAGTGCTACAGAATGTTTCTTCTTGTAGTACCAAGAAACTAATGAATCTCTTAAGAAATGACAAGTTCCGGATGTACTCTTTCTATCCATTCTACATTCACTAAAGTCAATATCTGAAAAGATTTTTAGAATGACATCATTTCCAGAAGTATAAAATAATCCTAGATCCATGGTTCCCTTTAGGTAGCGAACAATTCATTTTACCGCCTTTAAGTGAGATTCCTTAGGATTGGATTGATATCTTGAACATAAGCATACTGAAAACATTAAGTCTGGTCGACTAGCTGTTAAGTAAAGTAAAATTCCTATCATACCTCTAAAAGATGCTTGGTCTACTAGTTTCCCGAATTCATCAAGATCTAAAGAGTTTGAGGTACCAATGGGAGTACTTATACTCTTAGTATTGTCATAACCATACTTTTTAAGATGATCCTTAATATAATTATGTTGAGATATATAGGTTCCTTATGGTTTTTGAGAAATTTGAAAACCAAGGAAAAAAGTTAACTCATCCATCATACTCATTTCAAACTCAGATTTCATTAGACCTGCAAAAAATCTGTTAAAGATTACTGAGTTGAACCAAATATGATGTCATCAACATAAATTTGAACAATAAAAACATTTTTCTTATCTTTCTTTATAAAAAGGGTTGGATCTGCATTTCCCATAACATAGTTATTTTGAAGAAAAAAATCCTGTGGGTCTATCATACCAGGATCGTGGGGATTGTTTAATACCAAACAAAGCTTTGGAAAGTCTAAAAACACGATCAGGATGTTTTGTATCTTCAAAACCAGGAGGTTCTTCAACAAAAACTTCCTCTTGAACATAACTGTTAAGAAAAGCACATTTCACATCCATTTGAAAAAGTTTAAAATTGAAGAATGCTGCAAAGGAAAGTATAATACGAATAGATTCATGTATAGTTACTGTTGAATTGGTTTCTTTATAGTCTATTCCCTCTTGTTGGTTATGGCCTTTACCAATGAGTCTAGATTTATTTCATACCATGACTCCATTTTCATCACACTTGTTTCTGAAGACCCATTTTACCCCCAATGAAAGAAGTTTCCTTAGGTCTTTCAACCAAGGTCCAGACTTTATTCCTCTCAAATTCATTTAGTTCATCTTGCATGGCTTGGATCCAATCATCATCACCTAAAGCTTCATCAGTGCTTTTTGGTTCTAATTGGGAATGAAATTCTAGATGTTCTACTTCATTTCTTAAGGAACTTATAGTCCTTACAGGTTGATTTACATCACCAATGATGCTATCACTAGGATGATTCTTAAGAAACACCTGATTTGGTTTTGTAAAACCTGTTCATCAACATAGGGTAGAATGTCTTCTGGGGTAAATGTTTCAGAAGTATCTTCTTGAACATTTTCCTTATCATAAGGATCTTCTATCAAAGGCTGACACTCAGTTTTTGAAAACACATCTGAGGATGTAGGTTGGGATGGTTTGAAAACAAAAGGATCATACTCATCAAATTTTACATGCACTGTTTCTTCAACAGTACGAGTTTTTTTATTGAAAACTTTATATTCCTTAGAAGTTGTGGAGTAGCCTAAGAAAATTCCTTCATCAGATTTTAGTGCGAATTTATGTAAATTATATTTAGTATTCTGAATTAATACTTTGCAACCAAAAACCTTGAAGTAGGAATGTTTTTGTTTTCTACCGTTCCATAACTCATAAGGAGTTTTATTAAGAAAAGGTCTAATCAATACTCGATTTATAGTATAACAAGCGGTACTTACAGCTTCAGCCCAAAAATTTCTAGCAATAGAATATTCAATCAACATGGTTCTAGTTATTTTTTTGAAGAATTCTATTTCTTCTTTCAACTACACCATTTTGTTGAGTAGTTCTATGTGCTGAAAAATTGTGTGTAATACATTTTCTACTACAAAAAGTTTCAAAATCAGAATTTTGAAATTCTCCTCCATGATCACTATGAATAGTTTTTAGTGGAATATTTTTCTCATTTTTAAATTGTGCTCTAAAACATTTGAAATAAGAAAAAGCTTCAGACTTCTTTGCTAGAAAATAGACCCAAGTAAATCTAGTGTAATCATCAACTAGAACAAAAACATAGTATTTGCCTCCAATACTTCCAGTTTTTGTTGGACCAAAAAGATCCATGTGATCTGACTGTAATGCATCAGTCGTTGAGACTTCACCAATTGATTCAAAACTGGATTTATGTTGCTTTCCATAATGACAAGGATCACAAACTTTAGAAGAATCAAATCTAAGCCCCGGTAGATCCTTAACTACTTTCTTCTTAACAAGTTTACATAAGTTTCTAAGATTACAATAACCTAGTATTCTATGCGATAACCAGGAATGATCTTCCATTGAACTCATGCAACGTAGGTCTTGACTTCTGAGGACTTATAAGTTCAAAGTGTAAACATTCTCTTGCCTATTGGCTGAGAGAATAAATTCTTCCTTGGAATTGTGTACTAAGCACTTATCATTCCTAAAATTCACAAGGTACCCTTCATCACATAACTGACTTATGCTAATGAGGTTGTTCTTAAGACCCTTAACAAATAAAACATTTGAAATCAAAGTTTTACGTAAAAGAACAATATTACCTATATCAACAATTTCTCCCTGTGCATTATCTCTGAAATTTACCTTTCCTCCTTTCGTTTTGATAATATTTTCAAAATAGTTTTTTTTACCAGTCATGTTCCGGGAACATCCACTATCCATGTACCATGTATTGTTGCTGGTACTTCCTCTATATTCCTGGAAACAAGAAAATAATTTGACTTTCGGAATCCAGACTTTCTTGGATCCATGATTTCTAGACAAAAAAATCTTAGGAACCCATACTTTCTTAGAAAAATACGATTTATGAAAACCTAGAGATTGAGTTTTATTTAAAGAATAATTCTTTGCCCAGTGACCACCACATTGACACTTGGTACAAAATGGGGCACTTTGTGGAACAAAGTAGTTGTTACTAAAAGTTGGTTTTGCATGGGTATAACCAAATTCGGAATTGTTTCTTAAAGGTCGTATTTGAGAATACATTTTATCAAAATTTTCTTTACCATGGGTAAAGTTTGATAAACACTTCTATAAAGAAAAAATTTTGGACTTGAGTTTAATAACCATGTTTTTATCTCCAAAAACACTAGATTTAGAACTACAGCTAGGCTCGAATACACTTTTCTTAGAAATTAATTTTTATAATTCTTTAGAAAGTTTGTTCCTCTCAGAACTTACTTCCTCAAGATTTTTTGGAATCCTTACAAAATAAACATTTATCCAATCATGATCTTTAGAAAGATCTGATATTTCTTTTGTAAGAATATAATTCCTAGAGTTTTCCTTATCTAGTCTTTTATTGTGTTTAGAATTTTCAATCTCAAGAAGTTCATCAAACCTAGAAACTTCGTCATAGATAGGTGAAGTATTTTCTTCATCAGAAGATGATTCTTCATCTGAAGAGCTATAATACTTACTATCATTAGAATTTAAAGATACATTGGTCAATGATTCAACATTTCATACCTTAGCTATAAAGAAATGATTGTTAATGGGTAATCTAGCTATAAGACCAAGATTATTCCGTCCTGAAGATTCATAATCAGAAGATTCATCTGAAGAGTCACCACCACTGGCACTCCAGGTGTCATTTTCTTTCAGAACTTTCTTAGCTTTGGTTTTGTAATATTTCTTCCTGTTCTTTTCAGAATTCCTTTTTTTCCTTTATTTCTTTTTGTGAAAAGGGAAATCTAGTCTAATATGTACAGCTCTCTTGCATTCATAACAAGTAACTTCTCCATCTTTCTTGTCTTTCCTTTCCTTTTTCTTATACTTGGATTGGAAACTTCTCTGGTCAGCTATCTTGTTCATCCTTTGAGCAAGATTTGCTAACTCATTTTCTGAGATTTCACTTTCACTAGATTCTGAATGAATAACCACCTTCTTAGACTTGGATCTGGTTACTCTCTCAAGAGTCTTAACTTTCATATGATTTGATTTTGTTGTAAAAGAAACAATACCATTCCCATTCTTCCTTTTGATGTTGTCAGCATCCCTCTTCATTCTTGTTTCATTTTGGAGAAGAGTTCTGAATAGCTCATCAAGAGAAATTTGAGTGACCTTCTTATTCTCATCTATAGCCGTTCTCTTTGATTCCCACTCATTGGGAATAATATCAATTATCTTATCTACAAGGGCTTCATCATCTAACCCTTTTTCTCCCATAGACTGTAAGCTGTTGACTATAGTCATAAACCTCTATTGAACCTTATAGATTGGTTCTCCATACGGAAAATTGATTCCATGGTATTCAGCTCTAAGCATATCTCTCCTAGTTTCAATCACTTTAGAAGTACCAAAGTGTGTAACTTCTAACTTCTTCTAGATACAATTAGCTCCTTCACAAGAAGAAATTTGTCTATATATATTTCTAGTCATTGAACATATTATAGTATTGCGTACCTTATAATTGATTTGATACTCTTACTTTTCATAATTAGTGAAAGTTCTAACTTCCTTATCAGAAATTTTATAATCACCAGTAAGCATAATGAAATTATCCACTTTAGTATTGATAACAAATGTCTTAATTCGATCTATGCAGTACTCATAGTCATTACCATAAAAGATTGGTGGTCTTGTAGGGTTTATATTTTCAATAGAACCAACATTGATTCCTGCCATTCTTAAAAAAACTTTGGAAACCAAACTGGTTAGTAAGAAAAAGTTCGTAACCACAAAGTTCAGAATGACAATTCGGAATGACAAAGTTCAGAATGACAATGTACTTTCTAAGAAAAGATGAAGAACAGTTAAAAAGTGAGCAAGAAAAACTTATATGTGAATATAAGTATTTGTGATACCTCTTATGATACCAATTGTAGGATCAAAATAATGATGTAGATGCTCAATATACAAGAGGGGGGGGGGGTGAATTCTACACTTTAAAAATTTCCTTAGACAAGGAAAAATCTATGTTTGACAAAGTTAAATGAAGAACATTCACAACACCTCTAATCACCAATTGCAGAATTGGAACCAAAGTTTAAAATATGAGATTCTACCTTAAATCGTATAGAATCTAAACTAATTAGAGTACAAGTGTAAGGAAATATAAGAATATTATACTTTCCTTACAATACAATATGCAGCGGAAACAAACATGTAGTAAAACTACAAGTAAAAAGATATAAGTCTTTTAACCCAAAGAGAAGGGTATCAAACAACCTTGGATAAAGGTCCCTTAATTTATACTTTCAAGCAAGTCTGTCTTACCCACACCAGGGTAATCCCTCTATATGAAGATCAGAATCTCTATCTTGCTATCCCCGCAAGCCCTCAACTTTATGGTAGTTGGAACCTATGTCTTCCTCAGCAAGGAAACCCTCGAACTTCAAAGTAGTCAGTACCTCTGTCTACCTATCCCCGGAAGTCCTTGAATGTAATCACCAACATTCGGAGTCACACGAACTAATCTGAACGAGCAGT
Organism: Viscum album; assembly: GCA_963277665.1. Taxonomy (NCBI): domain Eukaryota; kingdom Viridiplantae; phylum Streptophyta; class Magnoliopsida; order Santalales; family Viscaceae; genus Viscum; species Viscum album. Next base: position 468,947,079 of record OY728141.1, on the reverse strand, counting down.
TTAGTATACACAAGGCATGAAAATCTTATCTCTCTAGAAATCACCTTAACAGTGTGTGGTCTCTAGATCGATCAACTTGTTGTTGAGATCTTTCAAAAGAGCTCCTATTTATAGGCAAATTTCCAACGGTCGGCTCCCTCCTCCAACGATCATATTTCCCATGAAATTGGGAGGGACCTGCACACGTGTAACTCATCCAACGGTTAATTAGAAACAGAATGAACGACATCATTTAATAATAAATCATGTATAACTGAATGCACGACATCGTTTTGAAATGGAGCATATGTAAGTAAAAGCTATACAAGATTTCAGAGTGTAAGCAAAATAAAAGTTCGGAGTCTAAACAAAATGAAATTAGGAGTCTATGTTAAGAAATGTTCGGATTCTGTTTTATAGGAATTCAGAGTCTTGTTTCACCAGAGATCAAAATCTGAACTTGTATAGTTTGAAGTCGAACTAGTAAAAGTTCAGAGTCGAACTTCATAAGAGTTCGGAGTCGAACTACTTAAGAGTACATAGTCGAACTACTTACGAGTTCCGAGTCGAACTTCATAAGAGTTCAGAGTTGAACTTCATAAGAGTTCAGAGTCGAACGTCATAATAGTTCAGAGTCGAACTACTTAAGAGTTCAGAGTCTAACTTCTTAAGAGTTCGGAGTCAAAAATTATAAGAGTTCGGAGTCGAACTACTTTAGAGTTCGGAGTCGAACTCATGAAAGTTTGGAGTTTAGAATTCGGATTGGAACTTTATTACAATTCACATCCAGAATTAGGATCCTAAAAACAGAATGCTCCAAATCTTTACATTATACGACTTCTGGGATTTTGGGTATCAATCCGGTTTTTTTACTAAAGAGAAATATTGCTATGTATAAGAAAATATTGGTAAGGGTAAATTTTCTTAAAGAAGTAAATTTTCCTTATGGAGGTAAAATTTAAATTTGATTAAGTATAAGGTGTTTTTTATTTTCAAAATAAGAAGGAATGGAAAAGTCATAAGGAAAACCTTATTGACTCAACACCATGACGGCTAATTCCCCCTAGAACGTCGTAGATATGAGAAAACGCACAAAACATTCAACCTCAGATAACTTGATAAAGAGGAAGAATTGGAAAACAAGGCTCAAGAAGAACAAAGAACTCACCGCTACACTTCCAACAAAATCGACCATGATCGAACTGGAGAACGGATGCAGAGCCAGGGGCTCATCGAAGATCTGGCCGTATGGGTCGCTCTCAGTTGAACCAGACCTAGAAGAAGATGAAAATCGTGATGAGGCGCGACCCCGGTCAGTTTAGTGAAAAAAAAAGAAAAGTACACGACGTGTATTTTTAAAGTACACAACGTGTAGTAGGTTTTTCCATACTCCGCCAAAATCGGCCTCCACGTCAACCCTACACACCATGTGTGTGTCCTAGACACGGCTAGCACATGGCTTCAGGCGGGAAAGGAGTACACGACATGTATTCAGAAAGTACACGGTGTTTACTTCAAAAATTTCAAGAAACTTCATTTTTCTCAAAAACTCCAGAAAAGAAAAGACGTACCTGAAATGAAGACCCGAGTTCTTACAAAATTCCCCCCTTAAAAAAATTCGTCCTTGAATTTCCCTAGATGGGTGTAGAAGAAGGATCCTCGAACAGTTCCAGCCACTGCGATCGAACCTGGTCCTCCCTCTCCCAAGTCTCATCCTGTACTCGCCCATGCTGCCAAAGCACTCATACCAGAAGAACAGACCGTCCTCGGAGAACCATTGTAATGAGATCGACAATCTAGATAGGATGCTCTTCAAACGACGCATCCGCTTCAAGCTCAACCTCCTCGGGTTGAAAGACATTAGAAGGGTCTGAAAAGTAATGTTGGAGCGAAGAGACGTGGAAGACGTCATGCATAGCCAGGTACCTCTGAGGTAGTTGCAATCGATAGGCAACCGGCCCAATTCTCTCCAAAACCTCAAACGGATTGACATACCATGGTGAAATATTACCCTGTCTCTGAATCCTCTTGTGTCCCAACCTCAATGCGACACACAGGAAAATTTGATCTCCGACCTCGAACTCCAGAGGTTGTCTTCGTAGATCAGCATAAGACTTCTGTTCAGACTGTGTTGTAGCCATTATTTTCCAAATCAACTCTATCTGCTCTGAGGTCTCCTGAGCAAGACGAGGTCCTAGAAAATATTCATCTCCTACCTCCAGCTAGAATAAGGGTGATCGGCATGGCCTACCATACAAAGCTTCGTATCGTGCCATCTGAATGGTCACCTGAAAACTGTTGTTGTAGGCGAACTCCACAGGAGTTATATGCTTCTCCCAAGAACCTATGAAGTATATATTGAAAGCTCGGAGCATATCCTCAATCACCTGGTTCATGCGCTCAGAATGGCCATCGGTCTGGGGGTGGTATGCTATACTCAAAATCCCCTGTGTACCCAAGGCCTTCTGAAGTCCCTGCAAGAACCGTGAAGTAAAGCACGCATCCCTATCTAAAACAATAGAATGTGGAACTCCATGCAGACGAACGATCTCTCTGATGTAAAGTCATCCCAGATCATCAACACTGAAGGTCTCCTTGATCGGTAAGAACTGTGCAAACTTCGTAAGCCTGTCGATGACTACCCAAACAACATCACTTCCCCGAGGTGACCCCGGTAACCCGGTCACAAAATCCATCGCGAAATCGTTCCACTTCCACTCTGGAATGGATATCTACTGTAAAATCCCTATTGGTCGCTAATGCTCTGTGTTTACCTACTGACAAGTTGAACATCTCATGACAAAACCAGCAATATCTCTCTTCATACCTGGCCACCAGTACTGGCGATGAAGATCCCGATACATCTTTGTGATGCCATGATGAACTGACCAAACTAAAGAATGAAAATCCCGCATCAGCTCCTCGCGTATGTCTTCTAGCACCCATATGCGTCCCTGGAAACGCAAGATCTCGTCCTCGACTATTATCCACCCAGGAAGAGGGTCCCCTCCTAACACACTCTCCCACAAGACTATGGCCTTCGAATATGATAGCTGGCTCATTCGTACCCGATCAAGAAGTGTGGAGGTAACAACTAAAGAATAAAGGAAAGTCTATCCCTGCCTATCATGCACCTCCAGATGCATCTCAGAGAACAGAGCCATAAGTTGCCACTCACTGCTGGCCTTCTGAACTGCCTGAATCTGAGTTCTCCTGCTCAAAGCATCAGCCACTGCATTGCCCTTTCCCGTCGTATAGGTGAGCTCAAAGTCAAGAGAATAAAGATACTCGACCCACCTGCACAGTCTCAGATTCAGATCACGATGAGTGAAGATACACTTGAGACTTTTTTGGTCGGTGAAAACCACAAAGTTCTCTCCTAGAAGATAGTGTCTCCAACAGCGCAAGGCATGAACAACAGCTTCCAACTCTAGATCGTGCGTAGGGTAGTTCTTCTCATGTGGAATCAACTGCTGAGAACCGTATGAAATGACTCCATCTCCCTACATGAGCACAGCTCCCAGCCCGACACCTGAAGCATTTCAGTAAACAGTGTAGACCTTACCCGGCTCTGGTAAGGCTAGTATCAGTGCTGACTTCAACCTCCCTTTCAGCTCCTGAAAGGCTGACTCACAAGAATATGACCATAAAAAAATCACCCCTTCTTGCTCAGACCTATTAATGGTGATGCTAGGGCCGAGAAGTCTTGAATGAAGCATCTATAGTATCCAGCCATCCCTAGGAAACTTCGTACCTCAAAGAAGTTCTTCGGGTGATCATAGGAAACTATAGCTCTCACTTTCTATGGGTCCACTGACACTCTTGTCTCTGAGATAACATAACCCAGGAAGTGAATCTGATCCATCCAAAACTGGCACTTCGAGAGTTTGTAAAAAAGAAGATGCTTTCTCAGTGTACTCAGAATGATCTCAAGATGTGTGGCATAGTTGTGTCGAGTGTGATAGTACACCAAGATATCGTCCACGAAGACCACGACAAATGAGTCCAAGTACGGATGGAACACTCGGTTCATCAGAGCCATGAAGACTACAGGCTCATTCGTAAGACCGAACGACATGACTGTATACTTGAAAAGACCATACCTGCTCCTAAAAGATGTCAAAGGTATATCTGATGGTCTTACGCACAACAGATGATAACCGGACCTCAAGTCGATCATCGAGAACACTCGTGCTCCTCGAAGCTGATCAAAGAGGTCATTGATCCTCGGCAAGGGATATCGGCTCTTGATCGTCAACTGGTTCAGCTTCCGATAATCCTCATAGAGCCGAAGGGTACCGTCTTCCTTCTTCACAAACAAGATAGGAGAACCCCATGGAGAAGTACTGAGTCAGATGAAACCCTTTGCCTACAACTCCTCCAACTGCTTCTTGAGCTCCTACAACTCAGGTGTAGCCATCATGTAAGGAGTAATGGACACCAGCGCTGCTCCTGGCACGAGCTCAGTTGAGAAGTCTACCTCACACTCTGGAGGTAAACCTGAAAAGTATTCTGGAAAGACATCCCAGAAACAATCCACCACTAGAGGAAAGTATAACTGTGAAGTCCCCTGGTCATCCAGATAAAGACTGGAAATCTGGGCTGTAACTTCCCCTAGCCCATGATTCTCTGGTCCAGCTCTACCTACCTGGACATCCCACTCGCATTTATGAAGGAATGATCTGCCCTCCTGTGATATTAAAATCACCTTGTGGCAATAGCAGTCAATGACCGCCTAGAAGGGAACCAACCAGTCCATACCGAGAATGACGTCATCGTCCGTCTTCTCTAGGACATAGAGGTCCCATAAGAAATGACACCCCGAAACCTCGAGAGGGCACTCTCTGCACTGATGTACGCTAGATGTCCTCATTCCCAATGGTGTTTCAAGAGTCAAAAAGTCGGCAGATGAAAAGATACAGAGCCCAAGGCTCTCCACAACTGCAACAGAGATAAATATATGGGAAACACCAGTATCGAAAAGAACTAAAGATAAAACTGAGGCTACTAAGATCTTAACTCGAACTGTAGAAGGGCCGAGATCCTGCTCCTGATAGGTCTGCAACATGGTGAAAGAATGGCCTACACTGCGGCCCTGCGCCCCTGGATGACCGCTCTAAGCTGATCCACTCTGTTTTCGCTGATGACCTGGTGACTGACCACCAAGGCCGTAACCTCCACCTTGGCCTGAACAGCCGGAAGAACTCCAGTTCCCTGACTGGTGGGAAACCGGTGAAGCATCTCCAGAACACGGGGTCATAGAGGAACCCCTACCACTAGATGAAGGTGAGAAGATATGAAAAAAATGCTGAAGATGGCCCATCTTGCTGCAAGACCAACACTCCATCGGATCCCTCTAGCACTGAGTCCCAAAATTCACACTCCTACCGCACTAGTAGCATACAACCTGGCTTCCAGATGACGCATCACGCAAACATTGATCTCCTCGAGAAGACTCTCTACGACGCTTCCTACTGTCCGTAGGAGGAACACCAACTCTAGATATCGAACCGCCCTGGCTCACTGCTCTAGAATCCCTCAGATTGCACTCAGTGATCATCGCCTAGTTGACGATGGAGGATATCGAAGTCAACTAGAAGATATTCACTTGGGAATGGATCTCCTGCCTGAGACCATCCTCAAACTTCCTAGAAAGGAACAACTCATCACCTACTGGGATCAGTGTGAAATGATGTATCTCAGTGAAACGAGACGAGTAATCCATAATAGAGAGAGTACCCTACTGCAGACTCCTAAAATCCCATGATCGATTGGCCCTCAGGGTCTCCGGATAGAAGTAGTCATAGAAGGTGCGTCAAAACTCGTCCCAAGACATGTTCTGCTGATGCCCTGACCGTGAGATCACCTCCCACCACCTATTTCTGGTGTCCCTGAGTATATAAGTAGCCAGCTTTACCCTTTTCTCCGGAGGGATCTCTAGGTGCTCAAAGATGGTCAGTGTTGCCTCGATCCACGACTCTGCAGCCTGAGGTCCTCTATCCCCTGAAAAAGTAGGAGGATGCTGCTTCTGGAAAACCCGCATCAACTCATCCATCGACGGGGCAGGAGGAGGCGCTCCCTGGAAGGTCTTCATCATCCTCAAGAAGTCCTCCCTGAACTGTGCCTACAACGGTTATGACAGCCGGTGCCAAGGCTGGCTTGACTGGAGGATCGGCAGGAAGTCCCTGATCATCCATATCGGGCATCTGATCACTGCCTGACGTTAGACGTGCAACCAGAGGACGTCTGGGAGGCATAGCTATAAAAGATCAAAATTATACCTTAGATCAGGAAACAAGGACAGAGAACACAAGAGTAGAAAATAGGAACAGGGGAAGAAAAACCCACAAGATTACAAAACAAGACTACACAGCGTGTATAAAAACTACACGGCGTGTCCTCTTAAGCCACTGACATGGGCGTGTACCCAGGCCCTACAGGTCCTGTAACACCTCAAGCTACACGGAATGTTGAACCAACACACGACATGTACATGAAGACTATTCCCCTTCCCGAGTCCCTTTACACAAATAACTCACACGGTTCAAACTAACCTCAGACTACACGGTGTGTTCCCTAGGGACACGACGTGTACTAGACACTGACTCGGCGACCCGTGTTGTTGGTCACACGGATGTCTATACGGCTGGTCCTTACACGACATGTTACGAAAAAACGTGACGTGTATAGGAGAAGGTGACACAGCTCTGTGTTGTTCGTGACATGGCCAAGTACCTTGGCAAGACTACATGGTGTGTTCCTTTACAACACAGCGTGTTCTATGTTGTACCCCTATCTCTTGGATTTTAATGATCACAATCACTCTTATTTTGTTATAACTTGTTTTCAAGTGTTTTTGTTGATAGGCAAAAGGTTTCCAAGGAGTTGGGCCAAGAAGTACTGAAAGTAGACTCTCTGAGTCTACCGGCCAACCGGTGGATTCCCACCGGTCAGCCGGTGGTCTCTGGCAGTAGCAGTGGTTTCTGTCCAGAGCCACCGGTCAGCCGGTGTGAGCTCCCCAGCCAGCAGGTATTGTCACCAGCCAGCCGGTGGCTGACCACCGGCCGGCCGGTAGAACCTGGGCAGAGAGCTTGCTCTCTGTTTGGAGCACCGGCCAGCTGGTGGCTCAGGACCTGCCAGCTGGTGGACCACCGGCCAGCTGGTGAGACACCACCGGCCAGCCGGTGTGCCCAGTCAAACTAGCTGTTGGGCTTTGACCAGACTTGTACTTTTGACTCCCAACGGCTCCAAAGGCCTCTCCAACGGCTCCGAAGACCCCCAACGGCCATTTGGGTGTTCCTCTCCTATAAATAGAGGACTAGGAAGCCCCGGAAAAAAATAGTAGCCCACGGGAACTTTTTTCGATCATTTGGCGAACCTCCGGCGCATTCCTTCAAGGATCCCGACCTGCTCCAACTCACTTCCACAACCAAGGATCACCACCATAGAAGCTTGGGAGTGCCCTTCATCATCACCAATCAATCCATTGGAGCCAAAGACTTCTCCTCTTTATGGTTTTTATTGTTTTATCATTTTGAGAATTATTTTGAGTTTGTGCATACAAACCCTTCTTTCTCTCATACTCCCTTTGTTTGGGTTTTCACACCACCTTCAAGGTGTGAAGAGGTTAGTCAAGTCTTCTCTATAAAAGACTTGAGTCATAGGTGAGCTAGCCTTCACCTGTAAGAAGGCTAGTGGGATTCTTGCTACAACCAATAAAAAGCAAGCTGTAATAGGTTTCTAGGATACCTTAATGTCTAGTGGGTTTCTTGCTACAACCACTAAAAATCAAGCTGTCGTATAAATCTCTCAACGGTTGAGTTGGGAGCGGAGACGTAGGCTTGGGATTTAGGCCGAACTCCGTTATCAATTTTGTGTCTTGCCTCTTTTATTTCCGATGCGCTTTAACTTTTTCTTAAATTGTTAAACTTTTTTAAAAGGCAATTCACCCCCCTGCTCTTTCCATCACTCTCCGACCCAACATTTGGTATCAGAGGTAGTGTTTGTGTAATACCTTAACTGGTTTCAAATTCAAGATCCATTGTGATGGCTTCATCTTCTTTCTCCCCCGAAGGTTATTCATTGGGCCGTGCTCCTTTTTTTGATGGAACCGACTATACCTATTAGAAAACCCGCATGTCTACTTTTCTTAGAAGTATAGGTTATCCTATTTATAGAATTGTCATGAATGGTTACTCTCTCTCTTCTCCCGATGAATCCAAATGGACTCAAGCCGATATTAAAAATTTCGAGCTTGATGGCAAAGCCATGAACACTCTTCATTGCGGCCTTGATCGTAATGAATTCAATCGAGTTTCCACATGCACTTCATCTCATGAAATCTGGAAACTTTTGGAAGATACCCATGAGGGGACCAACAAAGTTAAGGATACTCGATTGGATATGTACCGTCAAGATTTTGAGTCTTTTACCATGCATCCATCTGAAAATATTATTGATATGTTTATTCTATTTACTGATGTTTGTAATGGGAGAAAGTCTCTTGGAGATGATGTTTCTGCAGAGATGATGGTCAAGAAGATCCTTTGGATCTTACCAAGTTCATGGGCACCGAAAGTCACGACAATTCATGAAGCGAAGAATTTAAAAGAAATGCCGGTCGAAGAGCTCATCGGATCCCTCATGACCTATGAGATCACCATGAGGAGGCAAGCTGAAAAGGAAGGCAGACTCATCAAAACTCCAAAGATCATCGCCATCAATGTTCAAAAAGAAGAAAGCTCCTCCTCTTCATCTTCTTCCTCTTTAAGAGGTGATTCAGAAATCGAGAACCTTGCCCGCAAGATGCACAAATTCATGAAGAAGAACAAAAAGAAGAAATCTCGCAAGGCTCGAAAGGAAGAACTCGACGAAAAATCCGAGACCGAGGTAATATGCTATGGGTGCGGCAAGAAAGACCATTATAAGCACGATTTCCCACTCCACAAGACAAGGGCCAAGAAAAAGGAAAAGAAAAAGGCATTCAAGGCCACTTGGAGTGATATCTCCTCATCCTCCTCCTCCTCAAAAGACAACGGTAAAAAATGTCTAATGGCATTTCATGAGGTAACCTCTTCCGACTCCTCTTCCGCTTGTTCTTCCAATTCATTCAATCATTTATCTTACGAGGATCTCCAACATGCGAGAGATAAATTGGAGGAAGGTTTTCACAAACTTTCTTCCAAATTTAATTCTTTAAAAAAGAAATTCAAAATTCTTTCTTCCGAAAAGGATCAACATCTCAAAGAGAAGGAAGACTTGTCCCTCAAGATCCAAAACCTTCCCGATGTTGATTCTATGGAATCAACAATCAAGGATTTAAGGAAATCCCTAGCTAAGTTCACCGAAGGTGAACATAACCTTTCGAAGCTCCTTGGTTCCCAATGCATATCTAGAACCACCCAAGGGCTTGGCTATTCCAAGCAAGCTTCCTCTTCCCATGCTCCTACTATTTTTGTAAGGGGGAGCTCCCAATATAAATTTTTCAACTATTGCCAAAAGATCGGGCACTTAATTTACGAGTGCGACTGCAAAAATGCCCAGTATGGAAGGCCCAAAACCATTTCCTTTAATGATGAATTTCATAGGAGAAGACCCGCCACAAGACAAGTTTGGATTGAAAAATCCCTTTTAGCGAGTCTCTCCGGACCAAAATTTGTCTCGGTTCTAAAATCCTCTCCCCGGTGATTTGTTGTTTTTATTTAGGGGGAGTTAGGATCGTTTAATCCTTTTTGAGTTTTTCTTTCAAATCTTTCATTCAAAACATTCAATTCAAAACTTTCAATTTAAAACTTTCAATTCAAATTTCAAAAATTTCAATTGGTTTAAAATCTCTATCTTGTTTTTCAATCCTATCCTTCAATCAAATTTTATGCCCCGTGCTATTTTGATAATCACAAAGGGGGATATTTCCTTGGTTGATTGGGGGAGAAATATTTCTCTCATGCTTTTCTTTACTTTTCAATTTATCCTTTAAAGCATGCCTTTCATTTCAGTCTTTTACATTGCTTGTTTTGGTGATTGTGATCATCAAAATAGGGGGAGATTGTTGTACCCCTCTCTCTTGGATTTTAATGATCACAATCACTCTTATTTTGTTCTAACTTGTTTTCAAGTGTTTTGGTTGATAGGCAAAAGGTTGCCAAAGAGTTGGGCCAAAAAGGACTGAAAGTAGACTCTCTGAGTCTACCGGCCAACCGGTGGATTCCTACCGGCCAGCCAGTGGTCTCTGGCAGTAGCAATGGTTTTTGTCCAGAGCCACCGGTCAGCCGGTGTGAGCTCCCCGGCCAGCCGGTATTGTCTCCAGCCAGCCGGTGGCTGACCACCGACCAGCCGGTAGAACCTGGGCAGAGAGCTTGCTCTCTGTTTGGAGCACCGGCCAGCCGGTGGCTCAGGACCGACCAGCCGGTGGACCACCAGCCAGCTGGTGAGACACCACCGGCCAGCCGGTGTGCCCAGTCAAACTAGCCGTTGGGCTTTGACAAGACTTGTACTTTTGACTCCCAACGGCTCCGAAGGCCTCTCCAACGGCTCCGAAGACCCCCAACGGCCATTTGGGTGTTCCTCTCCTATAAATAGAGGACTAGGAAGCCCCGGAAAAAATAGTAGCCCAAAGGAACTTTTTTCGATCATTTGGCGATCCTCCGGTGCATTCCTTCAAGGATCCCCACCTGCTCCAACTCACTTCCACAACCAAGGAGAACCACCATAGAAGCTTGGGAGCGCCCTTCATCATCAACAATCAATCCATTGTCTCCCAAGACTTCTCCTCTTTACGGTTTTTATTTTTTTATCATTTTGAGCATTATTTTGAGTTTGTGCATACAAACCCTTCTTTCTCTCATCCTCCCTTTGTTTGGGTTTTCACACCACCTTCAAGGTGTGAAGAGGTTAGTCAAGTCTTCCCTATAAAAGACTTGAGTCATAGGTGAGCTAGCCTTCACCTGTAAGAAGGCTAGTGGGTTTCTTTCTACAACCAATAAAAAGCAAGCTGTAATAGGTTTCTAGGCTGCCTTAAAGTCTAGTGGGTGTCTTGCTACAACCATTAAAAAGAAAGCTGTCGTATAAATATCTCAACGGTTGAGTTGGGAGCGGAGACGTAGGCTTGGGATTTAGGCCGAACTCCGTTATCAATTTTGTGTCTTGCCTCTTTTATTTCCGCTGCGCTTTAACTTTTTCTTAAATTGTTAAACTTTTTTAAAAGGAAATTCACCCCCCCCTCTTTCCATCACTCTCCGACCCAACATTATACTCAAGATTCCCTGACCCATGTTGTCAGTGACATGGTCGGGTACATGGCGTGCACCTACTATACACGGCGTGATCCTGAAGTTATTTCTAGAACACCATGTCCCTACTCACACGGTCAAAGACACGGCCTAAAACTACACAGCGCGTATCCAGAAAGTACAAGCCGTGTTTTCTAGGTTTTTTTGGGTTGTATCACAGAAACTGTGCGGAAACCCAAAAACATGGAAAACAAGGCAAAGAGGTGCCAAATTCCGATCTGTGAGGGCCCATACTCCCTATGAATCAAAGCTTGCCATCCCCTACAATCATGTACAAGAGAAAACAAGATCATGATCCACCAATTTCCGATTCAAGAGGGCCCATAACACCTCAAGAATCAAAATTTGGAATTCATTTAAACAACGTACCACACAACAATTCTCTAACAAGCAACAAATATTCTATCAAGCATCTATCACAACAGCATGCATAATCTACACAACGCCTATCACAATAGCATTAAATCGCTAATGCACCCTAAATGGCATGGAAAGAATGCGTGGCATGTGATTTCTACAAGTTCCTATATGATTCATGAGATGGAATACCCTCATCTCATCGGGTTGCGACAGAAATAGAACCGTACTATCAAAACAATAACAGTACAAAACATGTGAATCACTCTAGGTGAAATCAGATCAACTGTAAAATCTCAAAACCAGAAAAATGCAATAAAAGAGGTAGTATGGATTTTCCTTGTACACGAGTTAGCTACTCCTGGGCGCAGATTATTACCAAGTACCAAATCCGTTCTATCCCTGGATAAAGTCTCCAAATAGTAAAGCAATAGAAAATAATCATTTGATACCATGTTGTAACATCCCGGTTCTAGAAGCCACCCAGAGGCGCCCCATACCTGGTTGGTCACATGGCCTCAAGCGCATTTCCCCAAACGCCAGAGGATGCAAGCTACCAGTGAGGGCCTTGGGTTTTATAGTGGGGAAACTATGCCCACATTGGCATAGTACACAGCGGAATAGAAATAAACATGCAATAGAGGAAGCAGTAATAACCAAAAATATAAACAGCGGAATACTAAATCAGAAAACTGGAGCACATATGTATATATATGAAATGATGCATGATACATAACTAGGAAAGCAGCCAAACAAGTCACAATTTTTGAAGACCCTAAAGTACCAAAACAAGTACAATGAAAAGTAAACAGTTCCTCATCATCACTAGCCAAATCTTGGTCCCATGCTACCCTACTCTAAGCATTCAAGTTCCAGAAGTCGAAGGCTCTTGACCTTGTCTATACTTGCAACAACATAGACTTCTTGGGCCTAAAAGCATGGCCCAAATAGGGTGTGAGATAAAATCCCAGTATGCATTCACCTGAAGTCTTGTGCCTAACAGTTAGTGAGTATATGGCTGGTGAAAGTGAAATAAGCAATAAACATCAACAACAAGCAATAGGCAGTAACAGTAAGCAGTGAAACTGGATGATACATAGCAGAAACAATCCACAACCAAATAACAGCAGTGAAACAAACAGCTATGAAGCCAGAAACCCTCTGGGAAGTACTCACATCCATCCCCTCTAGTCTTATCCAAGAAGTACCACAACCCTCTGGGCAGTGCACTCAGCCTAACCCCTCTGGCTTGGTCATAGGCATTTATGAGACTCTCTGGGGAAGCTAACCTTTTAAATTTCCCTTATAGTCTAGGGTAATCAGGGGATCTCTTGAGGAAGATCACGTGGTCTAACCCTCTTATCCCCAAGGACTAGAGACTCTCTGAGGAAGCTATCTCGATCAATTCCTCCTATAGCCTCAGGTATACCACAGAATCTCAGAGGAATCTCACTAGGTCAATTCCTCCGCTAGCTTGGGAAGGTTCTTAAAGAGATTCAAAAAAGGTAAGACTCTCTGAGGAAGCTCACTCGGTCTACCCTCCTATAGTCTATCAAATCCAAGACTCTCTGGGAGCTCACTCGGTCCATCCCCTCTGTAGTCTGCAATATCTAAGACTCTATGGGATGCTCACTCGGTCTATCCCTTATTGTCTATAGCACCAGGTTCTCTCAGCCCCATGCCAGTCAGTGCATAATAATGCTATAAGGACAAAGTACACCTATAGAGCTACATGGCTAACCAAAGTACACCTATAGAGCTACTTAGCTAAATAGTCTACAAGGAAACAAGCATGTCATTAATTTCACTTCATCCTATAACTGCAAGGCATGTAACAGGTGTATAAGCCAAAGGAAAACAAGACCCAAGGTCGTAAACAGAAAAAAGCAAGGGAAAAATACATCCAAGAACAACAAATTATCCTCTAACAAGGGAAATTTACCTCTACACAAGAATACAAGAAAGGCAGGAAAACAACGAAGGCAAAAGGGGTAACACGCGATACCCCGTTCACGGGTATCAGTGGAAATTCGCACATAAAACTCAAAGACATTGAACAGTAAGGCAAAAACCAGCTACCTCAATCCTAGGAGATCTATATAATAGAACCACGATGGTTAATAACCCCTATAATGACATAGATTAGAGAAATATCACAAAACATTCAACCTTAGATAACTTGAGAAAGAGGAAAAATTGGAAAACAGGGCTCAAGCAGAAGGAAGAACTCACCGCTGCGCTTCCAACGCAATCGACCATGCTCGAATCGGAGAACGGACGGAGAGGCGGGGCCTCGTCAAAGATCCGGCCATATGGGTCACTCTTGGATTGACCAGACCTAGAAGAAGATGAAAATCGTTATGAGGCACGACCCCGGTCCATTTAGTGAAAAAAAAGAAAAGCACACTATGTGTATTTTTAATGTACATGACGTGTAGTAGGTTTTTCTGTACTCTGCCAAAATCGGCCTCCACCTCACCCCTAAACACCGTGTGTGTGGCCCAGACATGGCCAACACACGGCTTTAGGCAGAAAAAGAGTACACGACGTGTACTCAGAAAGTACACGACGTGTACTTCAAAAATTTCCAAAAACTTCATTTTTCTCAAAAACTCCAGAAATGAAAAGGCCTACCTGAAACGAAGATCTGGGTTCTTAGAGCGGAAATATATATCATGTATGGGTTAAAATAATGAATCTTTTCATGTCAATATAATTCATTTATATCTTCGTGTTTACTCTCATATTTTTCACTTTTGGGACATAGATATTTTTGAGCATTTTAAAGTTATATTATGAGATATTGAGAATCATGACTATAATAAGAAGGTTTTTTTATATTTTTATACCTTTAATTCATATCATATAGAGGAATATTGTTAAATAATACTCAAAATTATAGAATGATTTATTGATTAAGAGTTTTTACCATGTCATTTTGAATCCTTGTCATCTTGAGATGTTGATAAGTTTTTTTTAATATGATTCAGTTTATTTTTAACCTATGCAGAGAAAGTGTTCTGATGATAATGAGTGTCCAATTTTAGAGGTAACTCATAGGGTTTTTTTCTATGTGGGAACTTCATCATCTCCCATAATTATATTTTTATCCTCAATGATGATAATTTTTTAGTAAAAACTTATGGTAATGGATAAAATATTTTAGGGTTCCATTGAATGTTTTTAATACATTAATGTTGTTGGGAGAAATTTTATATATAGGTGGTAATGGGAAAATTGAGATTTTGTTGGGTATTTTATTTTGGTGAAGTAATATTTTTTAAAGTGTGTCAATTTCACCATTAATTAAAATCTAGGGAAGGGTATTTATCATAGTCTTGGTTATAAAACTATATCTATTTATGATAAAACTAGATGATATCATTTTTTCTCATGAATCCTTTGATGTTATATTTTCTTGTGTATTTATATTTTAAGATTCATTTGTTTAAGGTTTTGATAGGTTATGAAATAATGGATTAATTTTCCTCAGGGAAGCCTTGGCCGTTAATTTTTTTAGTGAATGCCAATTTAAGGGTTTATATCTTAGTGGTACTTCCTACATCATAGTTTTGGTTTGATGGTTTTCATATTCTATTGTGGGGTGTTAAGGTTTTTGTATCTACTACACATTGTTCATGTATTTCAGCATGGTTTCTTTAATTACATCATGAGCATCATTGTTTTTTATTTTATATTTATTTAACACATGATATTTTGAGGGAGTCACGCTATGAATATCAGATCTAACTAGAATTGTAATTTGGAAAGGACAAGCATGTTGTAATTTGCATCCTTGTTATTTAAAATGTAATTCTAGGTTCCTCTTGAGTTCAATAACTTAACAAATACTCCCTTATAACCTTATCTATACATTTTTTATAGTTTTCCCCCCAGATTCCTCCTTTTGGATTTAATATTTTGTCCTTACGTAGATTGTTCATTATTATTTTAGATGATTTTATCTTCAATTCTCTGCATTATATTCCATTTTAAGAATTTATTTCATGGTATTGCATCTTTTAAATGAATAGATGATTTTTTATGTGCTTCATTGGTTTGTTTGTTAGTTTCTTGTTTGAAAATGATGTACCACTAGTTGTTAATGGTTATATTTGTTTTTTTATAGTATTTGATCATATATTATTCCTCTCCCTAATGTAATGATGGATAATGATCCAATTGAAGTGGGTTATTTAGAATTTATCCTTCATTTACTATGTTTATATGACTTATCGATGATTTGGTTTCCAAAGGGTAATGATATAGATTCTCCCAAATAAAATTAAATATGAAAAATTTTAAAATATATAAAATTTCTTGAGATATCATTAATAATTAATTACTCGATTTCCATAATTATTTTTAGTAAATTATTTTAATTTTATTATTAATTTATTATTTTTATGTTACTATGATTTATATTAATGTTGGTACAATAAAACGTGTAATAAAATCTATAACCAACACACTTATTTTAAAGAAATGGATTAATGAAAATCTGTATCCATATATTACATTATTTTATAGTTGATAATATCAATATATGATATTTTGGGAATGAATGGATCATTGTTTCATTTTTATTAAGGATATATTATTTTAATTTTTTTATTTCAAACTTTATTTAGCAGTAATGTTTTTGGCCTTTTGTGGTTGATGTGATGTTATAGAGAAGGTTACATTTTTTCGTGAGTATACTAATTTGGTGATTTAATTTGAATTTTGTAGATATTTTTTTGTTTAATTGAATTTTAAATATTCCATCACAATGAAAAATAAATGTGGGAATGTGATATAATAATTGTAATTCCTAGGTGGAACTAAAAAATTAATTTTAGATAATTGAAGTGTGGTAAAAATTAATATTAATATAGAAGTGGAAGTAGACATTTAAAATTGTAATGGTTGGAAGTATATATGATATAATTAATTCAATATTGATGGTAATTGTTTACATAGGAATAATTCATAAGGTGATAGTATAGGAAATTATATTGTGAAATTTTATTATTATTAGTGGATTCGTAAGTTTTGATTGAAGGTTGCAATTGATTATAGTGAGATGTAAAGATATAGATAATATGCTTGCAAGTTGTAGTATTAGATGTGTTACATATAATTGATTCGTCTTTGAATGGGCTTATCTTCAATGATAGAAATATTTTTAAAATTTTATATTTTTTTATGAAACAATTCATATTTTTGGTAATTCTACAAAGGTAAATTGAGTTTTTTGTTTTTAGATGTCTTCCCCAACATCTTGAATGTATGTGATTACAATGTTTAACTAGTCACATGCCATATATACCTGTTTTATATGTATTGTGGCCTATAATGTGTTTATGTTATGTTATGTGGTGATTTGGATTTTTGGTTGAGACTGAAATGGGAGGAGGATGGAATGTGGATGATGTTCATTATTTTTCTTTCGTTATCATGATGTGATCTATTGATGTTGTGGTATTGTTGTTATAGAATAAATATATTTAATTTATTAGATTAAGGTATGTGGTATATTTGTATGGTTATGTACTTTTGAATATATTTTATTTATGTGGTTTTTAGGTAATTCAGAAATTAAGCAGATGGTAGCATGATGAAATAACATATTTTACTATTATGATGTCTAGTTATTTGGGGATGTAGAGAGAGCCCAGAGTATTTGGTAAGATGCCTAATATGGGTTGTGAATCAAGTGATTTTTTAATTTTAAAAATTCTACAGTCTCTGTTAATAATTCACTTCACCTTTAGATTTAAACCACTTAAATTGGACATTAAATTAGTATATCTTTTGTATTTACCAAATACACTAACAAAACATGAAATATATGAATATATTAAAGATATAAATACGGTATTTTAATAATATTGACTTTTCAATACATGTTTCATGTCTTTATTGTCTTTTTATTCATCTGATACTTATGTGTCTTCCAGTATTCATTAAATATGCACAAGTTGTTCAAGTAGGGATTATTAAGTTTCCAGATGTGTTATTCTGTAATCATAAAAATTAGGCCATGAATCACCAAAATTCTTTTAATTGGGTTTAACCTAACCAAAATACTATCTTATAATTGATCTTTATAATATCTAAAAATAGTTTTCAATTTATGTAGGTTATTTTCCAAAAAAAAACAGTCTTTCACATGTTTAGAGTTAAAGTGTATAGTTGTTGTGATGTTTCTCCCTTATCTCTAAATTTTACTCTTGCAAGCTCCTCCTTTTCTCTTATTTTACGTAAACACCAATGAGTATGTAATTTTTTATGTTCCTCTAACTCCCAAATTATTCATATATTGTATTATTACAAATCATAAGAACTAATATATTTACTTATTATTATTATTCTTCTTCTTCGGCTTATTCATATATAAATGTGTAGAAGAATAAATAACAACTTTATATCATCATACACTTCTTGATATTCAATATACTAATGGTGTTTCTTTATAAAGTTTTACCTGTTTATTCCACTTATTATTATTTGACAAATCACGAATATTTTCTATCTTATTTTATTTAGTTATCACACTCTTATATTACTATAATTTTCCACGTTTTTTGTTTATTATAATTTTAATGAACATTGTTAATCAAAATAATTATAGAAACTCCATTATATTTTGAAAATATTAATTACTAGTGTCAAAATTTCTAAATTGTTCTTAAAAAATGTTGTAATATAGAATTGGAAATATTTAATTTGAAATTTACTTTCATGTTGTCCATTATCATCTCCTCGTAATTTTTCAAAAAAATATCAACATCTTTCTCTCTTAAAATATATTACATGAAATAAAATAAATTTAATAATATTAATTTTTCATCAATATGTGCATGTTATAAATAAACACCGCTATGTGTCATTTTTCGCCGAGAAATGAAATTAATGAACAATATCATGAATGAAAATGAAATGATGTTATGATTGTTTTAGTGTGGATGAGATCACAATGTATCATTTCGTTTAATGATATTCGTTATAATAATTATAAATTGAGATATGATAATATTTTTATAGAAACTGATTTTCTCATAATAAATTGTAAGTCTTACGATGTACTATATTATTTTTCCCCTTGTTAAATATTTGGGCCTCATTTACAATTTCATAAGAAATTAAAAGTCTTAAAAAGTCAAATTGTATCCAATTTTTTTTTCATTTTACTGATGTTTTGAAATGATCTTATAAAAATTAACCTGGACTTATATAGTAGGGATAAATTCATTGGATATCAATAAAATGTTTTATGAACTATAGTTTATCCTTTTACTCAGAAAATGAATATAACTATGTGTTGTTTTATTATGTCATGGACAATGTATTATAGAATTAGAGTGATTCACATGGAATTTTTAATTATCTTCGTTTGAATCAAAATTTAGGAAAACTCAAATATAATTCCTATGAAATATTTAGTTTTTTGAATCACCTCATAAATATTATAATGAATGAGATTTAAATTTTTATGTTTTAATATAATCTTTTTCATTTATATTCCACATTTCTTCCAAAAGCATCTAGACTTCCACCTAACTCATTCAATGTTCAAGAAATTATTCACATAATTATTTTTAATATTTTTTTGCGTGTGTTTAATATTAATTATGAATTGAAAATAAAATAAAAAAACAAACATATATTCTTTATGGTTCAAAAAACATCTTCTTGGAGAAAAATACAGAGTATATCTTCTTCAACATCATACAAGAATATATTCCACTCAAATATTTAAAAATTTTCTTATGCCACTTCAAATGCCTTAAAATAAATTTATGAAATATTATAATATTTCCAATGTTTATTATACATCATTAAAATGTTAGTTTCAACATTTTTAATACTTTTACATGAATAAAATGTAATCAAATCATGCTTTTAATTTACATTTTATGTAACACATTAAATATCCTCATACGTAAGTTGTAAATCACCAATAACAATAGAGTTCATGTTCATTATCTATTGGATTTTTATCTACACATAAACTATATTTATTACGAAAAACCAATATTTAATATCATTATTATTTATTAATTATTCCATTAAAGGCACTCAAACATTCGGCTCAGTAGGAAGCTTTTATTTATTTTTATAATAGTTAAAGTAACTCTATTTTGTGATTATCTTTTAAATATTGGAATATTTATTATAGTCATGATTTATAATACCCCACATAAAAACTAAATTATAAAATATTAAAATTATGAAAACAAAATATTGGTTATCATTTTAATAGATAATAGTATAATAGTCATTACATATGAATACTAGCTTCATAAAATATGTCCTTATAGTTTTTCTAAGAAATTAGACATGATTTTAATTTTGTAAAAATGTATGTATAGCCTCTTACAAATATTCATTGGGTTTATTTTTCTCCATCATCCACTCCTCGTGATTAAATCAACTCAAATCTACTAACATGAGAATAATCAAAGAAAAAACAGTGGAATGACACATGACATCAATGATATCTACCTCATTTCTTTGAGCTCTCCATCATCACATATCATCATCGAATATTATCTTTTCATTAAACTCATATCTGGATAAAAAAACCAAATGTATAATCCAATTAGTTAATATTTCACCACGGTTCTACTTCAATCCCCACCATTGGATTTATTTTCAATATTCACTTAAATTCTATTGCAATATTATTACCCATATTTTGAAAATAAATGAATTTATTAATATAAGGGAACCTTTTTGAGATATTAATAGAAATTATAAGATAAATCAAGATACCATTATTGGATAGAAATTTTAATGATATTAAAAAAAATTATTATAAAAAATAATAACACTCAAGGAATTTTTTTATCATTCAACCCTATGTCATTCATTTCCATTAAAGACATTATTCCGTATATATAAATCAATAGGGAATCCTTTCAATTTTTTTCTATAATTATATTTTTTACATTGAATGAAAAATATAAAATTTTTCAATGAAACATGAATAATTTAATCAAATCTAAATCTATGTGATCCAAATTCACTGTAGACAAAAGGGAAACATATTTATGTAATAATGTTTTCCATTAATTATTCACAATTTTATTCCTAAAAATTACCACATTTAACTCATTATTGTGGTACTGAAAGAGAATATTTTATATTTAATGTTAACATTCTCATAACATAAACTATCAAATAAAAAAAATATACATCAAGGATATCATTACCTATATTTATCATTACAGTTACTATCCATTAGTAAAAATGTATCACAAATTTCATAACAACATGGAGAAAGGGAGATTAACATACCTTAATAATTAATTTAAAAAAGTTATTCTAGATTGCTATATTTTAAAAAATTGTTTCTAGGTTATTGAAAATTTTACCCATTTTATATATCCTTTTTATCAGATACTCTTAAAAAAATTTCATTATCGATGTTAATATTTTCATATAATCTATAATTTTAATCAGTTGTTATAAATTATTATATAGAATGGGGATATTTTAATACCATATAATGTATATAATTATTGATAAATCATTTTTATGTATAATGGTTTTATATTATAAGAATTTATCAACCCTATTTTCCATTCATCTTAAATTTATAATGCCTAACAAAACATATAGTCATGCGAGTGAATAAGGTTGATATCCCAAGACTGCATGTTTTTGTGTTATATAGAAGAGACTTATCTATCATTGTAGAAACAAATTCTGTAATGTAATTTTTATTCTATGAACACTTCATATTATTTTCATGATCTTACTAATATGATCATATTTTGGAACCATATATTTTATATTTATTTCCATTTCATCATAGTTGAACCAAACTTCTTCACATTAGAGAATTATGAACATGAAATATATTCTTATTTCTATATTTTATTACTGTCCAATGCTATAGATGACATATGATCATGATATTATTATGACATTAAATAGTATTTTTTATGTGATTGGACTAATTATTTACAAAATATTTCTCAAAATTATTATTGATGTTAGATTTTTGTATGTCTTTTAATTATAATTTTTGATCAACAACATAACCATGATTGTTTTAGATGTATGAAATCACATTTTTCATCAGATTCCCAGGTTTTAATAAATATTCATGTTATAATTATTTTTAATCCTATACACTTTTTTATTAATGGTGTATCATACTAAATAAATATTTTTATTCCTTAGTCAGATTTATTATTTTTGGTGTCATGAATTAATTCATATTTTCATTGAAATAATAGAATTTTTCAATGGTTGGTGAAGTGAATAATCTTTCTACAATACAATCATATAAATTTTCTTATTACATTTGATTTATTATTACTATTTTTCTGAATGGGAGACTATGGTATAACAACATTATCTTCATTGATAACCAAATTAAATTTCAATTGTTAATGTAGTCACATATTTTTCTAAGATAAAATTTTTTTATTCTTTTTGATAGATTCGTCTACCTATTTTAATTATAAATTTTCTCCAAGGACTTATTTGAATTACATTTCTTCTACCTTGTAAATAGAGAAACTTTATAGATTTAAGTTTTGGATAATTTATAGCAATAAATTGGAAATGTTTCCTAGATTCGTGAAGTTCCAATTGTGGTATTCTGACCTTTTATTTATATTGTATGTGGTGTGAATAATGTTTGCTCATTGATGTTTTTTTAAATATCTTCTTGAGAAAATATTATATTTCCTTGAATATTAGTCTTTCTAAAATTCATCCTTAATGTGGTGGTTGATTTTATAGAAATTATTCTTACATGAATATTCTCATATTTTTATTTCAATCATATTATTAATGAAATAATCACATCAGTAAAAAATAAAATTTATTACAATAACAATTAAAATTTATCAATTAACGTGAACTATAAAAATAAGTGGATTCTATTAATCAATTTTCAAGACTATCTTGAAGTTGGTTTGAATTAATACTATCATTATCAGTTTATGAGGATGTTGTTCTTATTTTATTAGTAACAAATGATGATTCAACAATGGTAACTTATTAAATTTTCAATTTTTCTAATTAATCCAGAAATTTATTATTTAAAGAATAATTATGATATTTCAGATATTTTACCCTTTCATTACATTCATTTTTAAACATTATAATATAATTTTAAATAACATTATTAGGATCTAGAATATCATTATATAGTTTTTAATCCACTTTTATTAAATCTCTAAGTATTTATATTGCCTCTTATAGAGGAATTTTGAATCTTGTCTAGGGCATTAATCACATCTATAAAAATATTCTTCTAATAAGTTACCTTATATAATTATACTACATTTAGAGGAACATTTCCATTGAAATGTTACAAAACATTGTCATTATATTCAATTGTTTTTTTCAGGGTGATAAAATGTTATGACATTTTAGCTAGATCATAATTAATTTTTTTAGCTTTTGACTCCAACATTTATTTATCATATTATATACTATTTATTAATTATATATTTATGTAATAACTTTAGTATTGATTTATTATTATTATCCATTGATTCAGATTTCAAATCATTTGGTGATTAAGTAGACACATATTCATCTCATCTTTATCATTATTCATTAATAGAATAATTCAAATAAAAATTAATTAGATGAAAAACACTTTGTTTACCTATAATTATTGGAGTAATCTGATTATTTTAATAATCACATTATTAATTTTATCCTATCTTTTATTCATGATACTCAATTTATTGGACGACACATTTACATCATACGTAAAAGAAATGGAGTTAGAGTTCTCAAAATAAAGACCCTCTAAAAAAATTCACTTCATTAAATGATATATTTAAAGAATAATTCAATAAGAAATTTTGATTTTTAGATACCTCCTAAGTTATAATTACATTAGATCCAGTTTTTTATCATAGGGGATAAATTTGTTCACTATATAGGGAAATCCAAATCATGTAAAGTAATTATTTTATCAAATTACAGAGTCTCCATCTATGTGCCAAAGGTTGAGTTATGTTCCACTAAGAGGGGTTGAATCAGTGGTGCACTCTTTGTACATATTTGTACCTTTTCAATTTAATCTTCATGAACATATTAGGTATCTCAGTTCAATCAGTATAATGAGATTGACTAAATTTTTATGTTGAGATAATGATAGACTAAGCCGTATACAGTTCATATAGTGTTTTTCTTGAACGAAGGCATCACTCCATGTTTGTTATTTCTCCCAACATATATTAATCATTGTCTTTAATAATTATTAAATTAATGGAAAATACTATCTTAACATAAAAATTAACATCATGTATTCCATCAAAAAATGTACTCCAATATAGATTCATCAATGCTTTCACTCCTATTAGTATTTACTAGAAGAAATTATCGCATCTTAAAGGATGATTCATTACATTGAAGAAGGATAATCTTTTCAATAACAATATTACATATGGTCTTATAAAATCTTTTTTCCCATGTATAATTAATGAAATTCCTCAATATATATAAGTAAAAAAAATTGAACATGAAACTCTTCCAAGATCATGACTGATTGGATTCTCTATGTTATTTAATACACTAGTGCAACAAGAAACATTATCATGAACACCTCTAAACTTCAATTATTCTCCGTAATTAATGATTTAAAGTATTGGTATATCAATTTATTGAATGTATTGTGGTTTTAATCAATGTCAAAAGATTCTCTATTATTTTTCCTTATCATAACTGTATAGGGTTATACACAATAATGATGTGTATTTTAATTCAAATAATTTATCATTATAGGAAGAATGTGTCTATCATGATTTATAATTTAGACTAGAAGGCCTGAAATATATTCTCATTCATTATTTCTATTAACTCATGGTTATGATAAAAAAATATTATTTACCAAATGATGCATGAATCATTTTTATTGCATCATATTATTATGTAATTTAAATCTTGTCTTAATTTAACTGCTACATTATGATTACCATAAGTAATTATTCTCCCTATTATTATATATAAAAAATAAAAACAATAATTAATGTATTATCTCATTATATTTTCTTATTTAAAAAACCTATTGGAATTAATCTTTGATTCATTCTAGTGTATCCTAATATTCATGTGGCAATTCATCCTTAATATTCTTGCATGGTTTGAATGTGATTAATGTATAGAGTTATACATTGAGGTGGCATGTCATGGTATTGTATCCCCAATATCCATGCATGAAATGTATAAATATCTACATCATAGAACATATTAATTTCATTATGATATTTTATTCATCGTTTTTCAATTTTTTCCTTATAATAAAACTCATATGATGTATATAATCATATGTCATTATTTATTCATGTCGGGTTCATCATAACATCTTATTCATGAAAAAATTGGATTAATTTATTTGTATGTATCTATATATTAATCTATTAATACATTATCTTCATGAATTCATTTGAAACTCTATGAATATATCAATTTCTCGAGACATTAAACCATCACTATCATACATAATCTCTCAACAAATTGAGTTACTTCTCAGGTTTTCCTTTAGGTGAAAAAAGAGTGGATAAAATTTCTCCATGCTATTATTTCTTATTGAATTTTATTTTAATATATGAATATGAATTTCAATGCGTCAATAGTAATTTAAAACTCTGCTATGATCTCTTGATGTCCTGACATGGTTTCATTAGGACACTATATTTTCTCTAGTTCCATTATGTCTTACTAGAAAAAATTACTATTTATCTTCAAATTACATAACACTCATTCTAAAAAGTGGATATATGGAATCATTAATATGAATTATAGTTTAATAATGGAACCTTAATTTTATATGTAATAATTACCTGAAAAAATATCCATGATTTGAGCATCATGGATGATTACTGTTTTCTTCACTGAATTTACTCCATACATGGAAGAACCATTATTTATCTAAACTTTTGAAATATTACCAGTTTATATTCATTTATGATGATCTTTTTGAGATTTTAAATCATCAAATTCCATGATGTTAGTTTAATATGATGATCTATTAAAATAAAAACTGATAGATGCTTCATTATTCACAAATGATTCATACTCCTCGTGTGGAATTCCCATACACATCCCTGTTAATATAGAGTGTTCTTCTCATGGAATCTACATGTGTTTATTTTACATAAGTTAAAAATATATTTCACACAATAAACTCAAACATGCGTAATATTAAAATTGATGAAGTGGAATATTCATATTCAGTGTCAGATTTTGTAAATTATTTTAATGAAATATAATTGTATGTGTGTATGTGGTTATCCATCATCATAGAGTGATTATGAATAATAAAAATCAATATATGTAATCATCCTATATTGAACTTTATCATAGTAACTATTTCCCCCCCATAACACTACACATGCACAAAAACGTACCACTTTTGTATGTTTACCTTCATAAACCATGTACCATCTTCTATTATTGGCATTGTATGCACACTATTCATGATCATACATGTGCCCTACCACAACTTTCTTTTCATATTCACTAGATCCCAAATGGTGTATTATATCTCCAACATGATTGGTTAATCTATTCTATTTTCTTTGTATATTATTGAATTTTTTCTAAACCCTTATAAAAATTGTTAGAAAATTCATTAACATAAAATTTCATTCCTTATATTAAATTATTAATTCATACAATGACAATTGATTTATTCATTTTATTAGAAATAAATATATCCATTTAGTAGTATCATCATCATCATGCATGTTTTTATTCAAAGGGAAAATGATAGTACACATAAGGACCAGAGGAGGCCAGGACAATCAAGACTATGGGTGTCAAAAGTGGTAAAGACAAAGGAAATCTTCTTTAATGAAAATATTACCTACCAAGGGTAGACTATGAAGGTCATGAAAAAATAAGCACTCCGAGTGTGGAAAGCTACATGCTGCTAGGTAATCTGGTACCCTATTACCTTCTCTCTAGGTGTGGGATACCTTGGTGTCATTGTTGAAAAAAATGTGGAATTTATGAATTTCATATTCAATTGACAAAGGAACAACACCTAAACATTGGTGTGCATTCAATACAAGCATGGAATTTGATTCAACCTCCACGGGGATCAACCTCCTTTTATGGAACACAGTAAGACACACCTGTAAGGACATTTCCTCCACTATAAGTGATGTCCCATGGACAAACTGAGAGTAAATGACCAATATGGCCGAGATAGAAGAGTCATGAATGATCCCCTTGCTTCGCATAATACCCAAGACCCAATACCTATCTGTATTTAGTTTGGTTCCCGAAGGAAGAGATTGATATCTAACCCAATTAATAGATATGTGGTTAGTTACTGAAGCAGGATTAAGGTGGTCATGAAGAAGCTGTTATCGAGTAGGAGCTTCCATCCAAGCATTGAAATCCCTAAAAATATCAATGAGGATATTTTTCGTTTGAATAATGATCATGTGCATAAACAAGGACACCCCCTCGTGAAGATATCTATTCTATGCCTACCAAATTCTCCCACAGCATTCATGTAAAACTAGAGAGTGTGATCTTTTATTCGGTCCCTGACCACTGGTTTCAGGGAACAGAAATTAAGAAAGGGCTGGTCCTCCATAGATGAGATATAAAATCCAGTGAATGCGCCAAAACACTCCAAAACCTCTTTTTCCTAATTTCTCTAAAAGAACAGATGGTTCGAGATTTCCTCTTGGAGCCTCTTATAGAAAACACAATGGGATTCCATTCTCATGACACTACGTAAGATGTTCTCCTCTATGGTCATTGAATGATTTCATATCCTCCATGAAAGAATGTTAAATTTTGTTGGAACCACCTTTTCTCAGAGAGCCTCGCTCCATTCGTCTGCACCGTCCTGCATGGAATGGACATGACGATAATCCTTGGAGGTGAAATAGCCTAAGGAGGATGAGGTGAACACCAACTGTTTTGAAGTAAATTTCATGTCGATGAGTTGAAACACATTCATCTAAACCTTTGTAAGGACATTATTAATGACAAACATGCAGATTTTGGCCTCCCTGAATGATATATTAGTGGTAGGGAAGCTCGGATACCCAATGATATCCCCACAGTAGTTATCGTTTTAGAGGTAAACCTCCACTATTCTTGCAATCCATCAAGGGTGAGGCCAGAGAGAATCCACAAGGGGACCGATCTCATTCCAAAAGGGGTGTCCACCCCCTGCAACCCCAGGCATCACATAGCAGGCATGCATGGTCATCCCCCCAAGGATCACATCTCCGGCACCTCCCATGCCATTTTTGAATGCACGCATGAAATGGTGTTGACTAGAGTTCAAATGTTTATACTGCATTCTCTTATGGGATGCGCCATCATATGCCAAGAGATATAGTTCATCCTTCCATCAGATGTTGGGACCCAAATGAAATCTGCAAAAATATTCTCCATATTGAATATAATACGTTTGGGATATTTTACAGTAGGGAGTTCATGTTTCAATGTTTCCATGAGGATTCTATTAACCAAATCTATTCTACCACCAAAGGATAGAAAATAGTTCTTCCATTTTATAACCCTTTCTATGATTCAATAGACATTTTAATCAAAATCAAAAATGCATATTGGATTTATAGAAATGGGGTCCTCCAGGCACTTCATGGGGATGTTACCTTTTTCATTCCCAAATAGATTGACATATTTCCATCTTTCATTTATTTCATGGGAGTTTTGGGATTTTCACTTTTCTTTTGATCCCTCCGCATGGTATACTAGTCATTCCTTTCATTGGTAATATTATTTTGATCATAATATTATATTGTTTAATTATAAATTCTCCCTATTTCTTATGTACTTTTAATATGTATTGAAATCCAATATTTATAATAGAAATCCATTTTGTGTAGAAAATATCCATCAACTCCAACAATAAAAATTAAATTTTTTATCTTCATAGCTTACATAATATATTAAAATTTCATAAGTTCTGAACTTTTATATTTTTAGAGAAACCACCACTCCATTTGAAAATTAATAGTGAATATGTATTTATAAATAATATTTCATTCACCCATGATGTGGTAGGTTTATGAGTATTTCTTAAAATCCATATTTTTCATCAATTTCTTTTAATAAATATACCTAAAATTGAAAAAAATATGATATCATATTTCAGTTTCAATGAAAATGGGATATATAATTATTACATGTTTTTTTCATTTTCAAAATTTTTGATATGAAGCTCTAAAATCTATAAAAATTACACCTCTTTGAGTCCTGAATCTCATTGAAACCCTTTTTCAGAATGACTATTTTTTCATAAATGGTAGATGTTGTAGCTTGTGAATATTTTTTTAATATATGTCTCCTCAACCCAAAACACTTAAATTTAATTTTTTCTATTATCCCGAAAACATCTCAACCATTATTCATAATCATCATTTATCTTAATTATTTTTTCTTACTGAATTTATCATGATTATTGTAGGAATTTTTCATTATATGTTAGGGTATGTTCATTAAACTAAAACTAAGAAGCATTGAAATCCCTAGGAAAATTTTTAAATTTTTTCTATACATGGAAAACATCCTCAAAATATATATCAGAAAAAAATTCCTCTCATGCATTATTTTTCAATTTTACATTGAAAAGAAAAATGGGTTTCTCCCTTACTTCGACCAAATATTTATTAATAAAATAAACAATGGAATATTTTTATATTTTATGAGATTATAATTTTTTGGAATAATAGTTAAATAAAGTGTTTAATCTATATTTTGAAGTGGAAAACCGGGAAAGGATTATGATTTCTTCCCTAAGCATGTAACTACTCTTAGCTTCTAAGAAATTAGAAATGACTTTGAAAAACATTAGTATGGGATATTATATTCAATATATCATAAAGCCTAACAAGTTAAAGAGGTTGTTTTTAAAAGGGTAGAATTATTAAAAAGAGTGTACCACTTATTCACCCCTCTTTGGTCTACCTAACCATTATATGGGTTGAATTATTTGTATGAATGTGTAGTTTAACCCAAATAATATAATATTTTTTATATTTCATAAGTTAATTTAATGTATTTCAACATCATCTATAATACACTAGAAGTCATTTTAATTTCCTCGCTAATGATTTATAACTATAATGATCATTATACTTTCTAATGACATACATACTCTAGGATCATAAAAGAATATGTATTATCATGTAAAATTATTCATGGTATTCTACATTTACCAATAATGATTATATTAAACTTAAAACCCATCTTATATAATGAATTATCATATTGTCTCAATCTATATATCATCTTCTGAAAAATCTCCACATCTATCAAAAACCAATAAGCTTCAACCCTACTCTATCTTCTATAATTTAATGTATCAATATCTCACTTCTTTATCTATATTCAAATTTAAAGAATATCCCCAATATTAAATTATTATCAAATATTTTTCTTCCCCATGACTAAACTAACATGTTAATAATCATATCTTTAATGTTAATAAATATTAATTATCATTATTGGTTATTGGTGATTTTATTCATTTTTATTTCATCCAAGAAGTCCCATATTATTTTGCCACAAAATATGGATGTTCATTCATGTATAATATATTATAACATTTTTCATCAAATTGATTATGAATGAAGATTCATGTATTGTGATTTTTTTGAGTTCATGATTTAATTGAAATATAAAAATTAAATAACTGTCAGATATAATTTTCATTATTCATGAAGTTAATAAATAACCACAATCATATATTTATTTATCTATTTTTATATCAATTACAATTACACATTAAAATTATATATCTCAATCATATTATCATTTCACTCAATTTATGTGGAAATTTCTTCTTAATACTCATGAATGGTTTGAATATTATATGTGCATTATTATTCTCTGATGATTCATATCAGTACTCATCCCCCTAAATATTATTATTCTACATTCATAAATATATACATCATGTCCCAAATTAATTTCACATAGATCATTATTAAATAAAATTCAAAATATTCTTCTTTAACAAAATTCCAATTTTTTCATATACTAACTCATTTTTTAGATTTAAGCATATATGTTTCATAATAATAACATATTCATGAATCCTAAAAATAATTCAACTAGTTTGAGATTGATGAAATATTGTACATACCTGATTCACATTAATTATTATGTAACTGTATGCATGTCTCAATTTAAAATGCCTTTGAACTTTATGTATTATATATACCCTCTCACTACATCAGGTTACTTCTCCGGTTAACTTGCGTGTGACATCCAACGTTTATAAAACACCATTACATTTTTCTTCTTCTAGAATTTTTTTTCAAGAATATGTTGATTCATAAATCCATAGTATATTCAATATCACCTATTTATTAGTAAATATTTGGCTTTCTGTCACATGATAAATGTGTTTTCTAGTATTTTTTTATTAGAACCAATCCTAGGTTGATCGACAGATGCATAGACACACCTTATTCATGGAAGATCCATAAAATCAATTGATTGATAGATCATCAATTAAAATAATCCTCATTTCATGCATATTCCAGACACTTATAAATGATCCAAGATATTAGCTTCACAAAAGATGATTGTGTACTTAATGGATGGTCTTTATCACATAGAATATCAATTATTTATCTATACTCATATATTTTTCCCTATTTAATATTCAAAAACATGATATTAGATATATGTTTGATGTTCATATTAAAAAAAATATAATATGCATCGAAGAACTACGAATAAAATAACTCATCGAATCATTAATCTTCACAAAAGATTCATTCTCATCAAGAGAATGTTCCACCAAAACGCATTTGATTCATGGAGATAATCTTATATAATATCTATGTGTTTATCATATATAATTTCAAATAATTTTCATTTATTGAACTCTAATACATAGAAACTTTTTACTCTATTCTTGATCCCACTGAGATTCACTATTCTTTTCCACCCATACACAATAGTGTAAGAAAATTAGTATTGAAACTTTGAATTTATAAATCCATTAAAAAAAATAATTGGATAATATAAAATAATTTTAAAATGTAAAATATATCTTTTTTTTTGTATTTTTACATTGAATGTGGATAATATTTGGAGTTCCCAATATGATGTGGGAGAAAACATACCATACATAAGTAATTCTTGAGAAGGTATTTGTACATATTTAAAAAATGAAAAAAACATTTCCACCCATTCGGGTTGTCATTCCATGGGATGATCCAAAAATCACCAGAATACAACTATTTGGGATACACTTAATCCCATTACATCTATATAATTCCAAAACAAAATATATTTATCTAGAATAATTAATCATCTCTAAGTTAATACTATTTTTTTCAATATCTCCAAATATCGAATTCTTATTTCTATTAAATTTTATTGAAATATATTCAGGAGTACAGTACATAAAAATTTATATCCTTGATGAGTTGTGATTAGTTTTTTTACTCATATAATTATGAGACAAAATTGTTATCCCAAATTATATGTTCCATAAACATCATTATAAATTGCTTAAAAAAGTGAAAACTGAGAAGATAATTTTCATTATCAACCATGGGGTAAACGTTTCATAATTTTGGAGATATGTCTTTATTATGACCTTACCAATTCCCTACCACCCTTAATATTAATCCCCAATGTATCTATGGTTTCTCTACATTCTTTTGTATCTTTGGATTCATCACTACATCTCATAGGTCTCCTCTTTAACATTGATACTATCTATTCTCCTGTTTTATCGTTTTCATTTCACTCTTGGCTCCATTGGCATCTGAGGGGGGTTTTTAAGACATTCTTCCCTTCCCACCATACTCTCGATTCCCATAGACTCTATAGGTTCTACTCCTAATTGTTTTCTTTCACCCTAATAGTATCTGAGAGTTGATATTTTTTTTAGTCCCAAGTTTATATTCTTCATATGTCTCAGTTAGTCTTTATCCCATACTAGAGTGTCATTTATAGCTCTAATTGACCTGGGTATACACATTTGGTGATGTATCATGTATTCCTTAATTATGAATTATATCCCTATCTAGAGATAAATCTACATTAGATCACATTGATGCATGTCTTGTCATATGCCTACATTAGATTGATAATATTGTTTATGGATTTATTGAAATGAAGTTGGATTCTCAATCCCTAGAAGTTATTTTTTTCCTCTTGATTTTTTTGATGCGTTTAACAATCTCATGTTCCTAGTGGTGGGGCATCACAGGGTATACCTCATAGTATCAAATTCTGATAGAGTAATCATTCATGTTTATGTTTTTGGTTTAGGATTGTTGATATTCCGAACGTAGTGGTTTTATTTTTGTCTCGACCCATCCGCCAGGGCACATGTCGTGACTACCCCATTCCCTCCTTCCATAGGTCAGATGCTGGATACAAGCACTGAAAGGTATATTCCATAAAATGGGAAGGCGTTGCCTTTATAAACTGTAAACTCACACAAACCAACCACACAACTAGATACAAGCTCAAATTAAACTATATAGTAAACAAGGTGTGTACAAAATGTTAAGGGGCTAGAATACAAGCCCAACTAAAAAGTAAAAGATAAACTAGAAAGTACAAGTAAAATTGAGTACATCTCTTGTGAACACCCACCAAGGATCCTACCTGAAGTGTAGGTACAACTCTCAAATGATAGTCTCTATGGATATCCTCGTCAAAGGTCCACCTCTGAGCAGTCTCTAGTCTAGGTAACCTCATCCTAAGTCTGTGCTATCCGTCGTCTACACCAGAGACAATAATGTGTGGGTGTAGCCCGTACAAGGGTGATTATAATAATGCTCAGTAGGGACCCCGAGACCCCTGATTGTCTCTCAAATATATAAAGGAAAATTAAAAAAACATAGAAATAATAGTCAACCCTACTTAGGTATATGTCCATACATATTCCTATGTTATCAGAATACACCATCCTCACATAGAGAGACAAGAATACCACATAAGTAATACCACAAAGGTAGGAGTACCACACAGGTATCACCAAAAAGATATAATACACAGATCAAACATGGTATACAACTCTGGGAAATAGTACTACGATGATGACCCACAGAGGATCGCTATGAATGCCCACAGCCAGCCACCAGATTCTCTAGGGATAATAACAAGTATCATCCCTAGTCACAACATCAAACACCTCGAATGCTAGAGAACTCTTCTTCTATGGAGTGTTGTGGGCCTGCTGCGTCACACAGAGACGCTTCCCACTAACCTTGGACTACTAATGTACTTAATATATCGATTACAGTGGGTATGCCACGTCACATAGAGGCACTCCCCACTGTGGGTCTACTGCGTCACAGAGAGGTGCACCCCCCTCGTGGCCTACTGAGGTTCTCGTCCTATCAAGCAATTTGGGTCTTCCGCGTCACGTAGAGGGGCTCCCCACCTTTGGTATTCAACATCACACAGATTCACTCTCCATTAGGCATGTTGAGTCACACCGAGTCGAAACGGTCGGCAGTCATCATTTCTCAGCCAATTACAGGGTGCTCTACATAGAGCGGTTTGGTGATCTTCTCTCCAAGCCATAGGTCATACCTCAACCACTCCTAACTACCAAAAATAAGTATCCCAAAGTTCTGTCATGTCATATGGGAACCAATGCAACAGACGATGCATCAATCAGACGCCCGATCTGTAGGTTATTAGTGTTTCCGCTTCAAGAGCCTTGTTGGATTCAGGGTTTGATCCATCCTAGATGTACTAAAACATTAACCAAAACTCATTTGGAGTATACTAATTGGAACATCTCGATCCAAGGATTCCATTTCTCTTGACGGTTCTTCAAACGGACGCCCGGATCAGTAGTTCTGACCACAAAGGTGTAACTTGGTCCAGAAGGTCCCAGGTCTAGTCTGACCCAGCCGGACCGACCTGGCCAGATTCGAGTCCGGCCTGGTTGGCCTAGACTATAGTGGGCCCAGCCTGTAGGATGTGGTCCATCCCAGCCCATGAAGGGGGCAGCCCGGCCTGGCCCGCTGGCCTGAATGCCTTCATTTTTATTGATTTTGATAACCCCCCTTTAAAGGTATGAGGGGGAACCCTTACAAGGCCCGTAGGCTCAGAGATTAAAAGGCCCGTATACTTAGAAGATTACATGACCTGATGGTCTTAGGGCATTCAAACAGACTATCTACAAGGAACTACCCCTCCCCAGCATCTGCATCATGATAGTAGCTCTCCACCTTTGCATGGATGTCTATCTAGGCTTCCCGTGCAAGCACAGGCTGGTACCGATGGCTTAGACATACCCTCTCATTCTGACAATCCATTTGGTTCTACTCTGGTGAGTTCACCTGCTCTGAATCCTCATCTGGGGCTGCTCCTTTTTTGTAGTGTGTCTGGGGAAGCTTCATGTGGCCTGAAGGCCATGAGGTGGCCCGAGGGCCTTAAAGGTGGCCTGAAAGCCCTACTGACCCGAAGGCCTGGGTGGCACGAAAGCCTTAAGGACTCCAAGCCCAAACCAGTGGCTCAAGGTGAATAGTTCTA
Organism: Viscum album; assembly: GCA_963277665.1. Classification (NCBI taxonomy): domain Eukaryota; kingdom Viridiplantae; phylum Streptophyta; class Magnoliopsida; order Santalales; family Viscaceae; genus Viscum; species Viscum album. The sequence goes on along the minus strand of OY728141.1, from coordinate 468,911,977 downwards.
GTTGCTACAGTACCGAATAGTACATGCTACAGTAATTACTACAGTGCCTGCTACAGTACCCATACTGTGTGCAGTTATGCTACAGTACCTGTACAGTGAACAACCTTACGACAGTACCTGCACAATGTACAATACTACTACAGTGCTGCTATAGTGCTGCTACAGTGCCTGCTACAGTACCTTCTACAGTACCCCCGGAAATATGCCTCTACCTGGTTTTGAACCTGGGTCTTGTGGATTCACTTAAGGATACCTCACCAACTGTGCTCAGGCTCATGTGCTCTGGCCCACTGGGTGTGACCCGACCCACTCTGGGCGTAGCCTGTTGGCGTGGCCCGGTGGAAAAGTCTGCCCGAGCTAGCACCGAAGGGGGAGCATCCCCCTTATATTCATAATGGAAATGGGTAGGTCTTTAGGAGGTGCCTTGTCAATGAGGGACCCATGCGGGTCCCCCCGAACCGCACCGACTGGCCGATGTTCCAGACAGTCCTCCTCCCAACGGCACAGTCGCACACCACTGCTCTACCACTGCCGACACAACCGGTCACTCATCGGCCTCCCCTGTGGCCTAGCAGCTGAACCCTCCTGCTCCTCCGGCAGTGCGGATGCACGATTCCACTCCACCACGCGGCCAGGTGGAACCCAACCACCACCCTGCCCCGCTGCAGTCAACGGGCCGCAACATCCTCATCATTCGGCAGTGCGAATGCATGCATCCCTTCCTTCCTCAGGGCCGACCGTTACCTTCTTCCATGAGCCATTACTGCTTAGTTCCAAGCCCCAAAAATAAAATGATCTCATATTTGCGATGCTTAGGTTGAGGGATCTACATCCCTATGTCACGGTCAACAAAATATTTCAATTCCAGCATCATTAAATATTTGGATTTGAATAACGCACGACAAATGTGTGGAGAATCAGAAGATAAGAGGCAAGGTATATACGCTGGACATTGGCCATGTTAGTTTGGGCATCGTCATTGTGAAATCAGAATATGAAGAATCAATAAATAAATTCAATTATATTAAAAACAAACCCCTACCTCGATTTTTCAATGGAGGTGGCATGAGGAAGAAGACAAAGTCGTTGAAGATTAATGTCGACATTCGTTACCCCTGAATGATTCTCCATGGTCCATTCCCCGTTCTTTGATTCTGGAAGTCATTCTTCGTTGGAGGAACTCCATTACTTGATAAAGATCATTAAAACTCTCCAATTATCTCCCCTCCTTTTCCAATCACCATTTTTCGTGAGAGGCGAGGATCCAAATTATATAGTCTTAAGAAATAATTTAATCAACATTTGTACATTAATTAAATTAATTTGGCACATTTAATTTGGAGAAAGCCAAGAGTTTAACTGTGATTCCAAAATTCCGAATTAATGAATCCTATTAATTAAGGTGGAATGTGGTTACATATTTTGTGTAACTGGTCATTTAATTCCCAAAATTAAATTCCTGACCAACCTCATTTGGTCCCCACCTTCATGTTTGAAATGGGTGTTTTAAATTTCAAAAATAAAATAATGCATGTTTATTTTATTTTTTCCCACGAAAAGTCTGATAACTAATTTCCACCCTTGACATACTTCAGTCAAGGTGAAGGTCTCCTTAAGTGAATATCAGTGCTGCGAGTTGAACTGTGTCCTTAGATTTAAATTCCGAGCACCAGTTCAAAAGTTATAAAACATCGCTCGCGCGTTCACCGAACGTACTAAAAAAAGATCATAAAATTATTAACAGTCACCTCGACCCGCGCTGGTCAAGGTTAGGCTCTGCCTAAGTGAAACACATCCCAAGAAACGCAACGATACTATCAGATTTCCAATTTGAGTTACCATTTAAAAGTTTTTGATTTTATAATAAAATAATTGTTACTTAATTATTTTATTTACAGGAAAAAAACTAACTTTCACTAGTGGCCTGTGCCAGCCAATGTTAGTATCTACTTAAAGAAATCATACTCTCATGAGTTTAGCAGTAGTCTTGGATTTTTATTCAGAGTTAACATTTGTGTGTTATATGCATTTGAAAAATAAAATAACATTATTTTATTATTTTATTTATGGTTATTCCGTTTTTAGGTTTTCTCACATGAGGCCCACGCCGACTAAACTAATGTCGTGCCTAGGGTAAACATGCCATTCTAAGTGCAATGATTCCCTCAGATTTCTAATCCACATGAATATTTAGGAGTTATTCCATTTTTTCAAAAAACTGCTTATGGGCGCTAATTAAGGCTTAAAAAATCTTCGACGGATCATTCCAGGAACTCTGGGACTCGGAATCACACGCCATCAAATTTCACAGTCTCAATGTAATTCCATATAATTAAAAAAAATTATATGTAATTTTCGGGACATTACAAGTTATGTGTTCTGATATGGTGTAATGATTCTATTCCTCAAAGATGAGGATGTGGATTTAGGTGAATTTAATATTGGAGTATTGATTTTATATATATTAGTATCATGTTACCGAATATAGGGATGAAGTTATTTAGAAGGAATGGACCTATGTCGTGGTATTCAACTAGTCACCTATTCTCTGACATCCTGGTCTAATTCCCCTTACCAGTTATTCTAGGGTGATAGTCTCCACAGAGGCTTTGGTATACGTAGTTTGAGTAGCCAATTTTATTTAGGTGGCAGAATTCTCACAGGATTTTACCACTTTGGGTCCATATTTGAGATCCTTCTTCCTGTTCAATAATGTTGTGGGGTTGTTCTTTGCTATATTATAGATTCTTGATCTTATTTATACTTGTTTGGGGAATATTTTATTTTTTTCTCTATTTTTGGTGACATTCAATTATTTTTTTCATTTTACCCATAAATATAGTGTATAATGGTTATTTATAATGATGTTGATGATTTGATGATGGGGGTGACAATGTGTTTTATGATTTATAGTCAACAAGAATACCTTAATACATGGGTCCCTCGGCAGCTCGTGATTTGACATTCCTACATCCCACTTCTTTCGAATTTTTTCATAGTTTTCATTTTGTATTTGTGATGATGGGCCTATTGAAATTGTGTTATTTGACTACTATTAGGGTTTCCTATCTATCCCTATAATTAGTTTTATAAAAATTAAAAATTGATTTGGAGGAGGGAGTAGATCCCTTATTTTGGAGTTCTAAATGCTTCTAATTTTCATCTAAGATGATTGGGAGTCCCATGTTCTCATTTTTGGACCTCTGGTGAAGGTGGAGTCCTATTATATATCTCTCTCCTCCCCTATAGAGATATTTAAAATGTGGGTGACATTTTTTAAGAAAAAATACACTTTTCAAGAAAATTTAGGAACATATATTAAAAATTTATTGAATTAATTTAGGTTCTTAAAAATATCAACCCATGTTCAACCACTATTTAATATTTGATTTTTAGATGTTTGTGAATAGTAAGTTATCTATTTGTAACTGATTGGTGTGAAATTTTGAGTATGTGAAATGTATTGTTCTTGTATAAAATTTATTCCATCATTTTGGAAATTTCATAATACATTGGAAATATTTATACTATGAATACAATACATATCTTTTTATATTATATTTATGTTATGTTATGGTTATAAAATCATTAAAATAAACATTTTTACATTAATTAGGATTCAAATTAATCTCTTCCAAAGTTTCAATCAAAAAATAATAATCATTTCTGTCTTATGTCATTGAACTTTTGTGAAATGAACATATTATGATCAGCTCCATATATTTTTATCAAAACTAATATTCATTTCTCCAATATAAATATCATTTATTTTTTTTGTTTAAATAAAACATTTTTCAAAACAACCACCTCTTTTTATTTCTTTTTGTTTAAAATTTACATGGAAAATATATTAACTCTACTTAATAAACAACTATGAATCTACCCTATACTATAAGAGCATCATAAAAACTTATCAATTTCATGTCTGATAATGTTATCTTCATTATAGTTTTATTTCTATCATTTTAATTATTGTGTAACAGTCTCAATGTACGGGTTTGTACCACATTTGTATTTTCATCATATTAAAAATAATTTACATATGAAAAAAATCCATTTATCAAATTAAAGTTATTAATGGGTTCCCCTCTTAATCATTAAAAACACAAATTACCCTATAGTGTGCAACCCTAAATTAATTATACACCACAATCTCCTATGCATATTTTATGCTTCCATATATGGGATCTCTACATTTACTATATTCTATAATAACTTGATCTATTCATATAGGCTAGACCCAAAATGGTTGAGGATAACTCCCAAATGTGTGGTTTGGTTGGAATGATATCCTTCCAGGGGTTGTCCAATTTTTTCTAAATTATAAAAATAATTTATTCAGTAAATATTTCAAAATATAATTCATTGCATTATCTTTTTAAATTTCACCATGAAAAATAAAATTCATTTTACGTTAACTTTTTAATAAATATACTCATGAAATAATATAATATTATAGTTCCTTCATTAAAATATTCTGTTGAAATACATTCTTAGAATCCCTAATGTACTCCCTAATTTTTTTGACCAATAAGAACACTTCACCACATGTCATCTGAATTTAAGAGAATTACATCAATAGATATATATAAAATTATAATTTCCTAATAATGAAATCTAATTCCATTTGTTAATCCATAAGAATCATCTAATAAACATCACTTTATATCTGTTCATCAAACACATATTGAATCCTTAACCATAAATGCATAACTGACTTGGCCTCAAAATCCTTTAGTGTTTCTTACACCATTGTATTTTTAACTTATTTTACAGTATAAGTTGATCATATTTACCTCCCTAATAAATTAATATAACCATTAATTATGGGAATAGATAATTATATGGGCCCTATTATTTTATAAGTATTACTACTCAATAAAATTTACTAATACTTGACATTTTTAGGATCATCAGAGAAATAGATTTCCACAAATATTCATCACAATATTACTAATGGTAAAATATATAATTTTCATGTATCTTTAATTGTAATTAACTCACATAGAGGAGGGAAATCACTATCCTCAACCATTGTGTAGTTATTTTGAAACCCATAATACAACCTCACAATGGATCTTCATACTTTCTCACAACCATTTGAGATTATTAAATATTGTTTGCAATAACAATATATTTTCACATGAGTAATTGTTAATTTTTGTTTTAATGGTTACCCAATTATTATTCTCTAGATTTATCAATGAACCCTTATTAAAATTTAATAATTTTTTACATGAATAGTAGAAATCATGCACTCTTATTTTATTCTCATTTCTCATATTTCTTATGTTACTAAAAACGAAACATATAGTTGGAGAAAATATTTTATTCAACTATTCTTATTTTTATTCATAAACATTAATTAATGAAAAAATTAATATAACTTTTATATTTTCATCCTCTTCATGTTAAATATTATAGAAAATATTTTTCATCACTATGAAATATCAAGTAATTCCTCCTCTATTTCTTTGATAAATAAAAGAAATATGATATCTTATTTTTTTCAACTGTTTCACACATCTCTACCTATCTTCTTTTTTATTTTTTTATTCTCCATACTCTTGATATAATTTCCACCCCATAAAATATCTATGGTCATCACATGATCACAATAAATTATACCAAAATCATAGCAACTAATCAAAATTATATTAAAAATTTTATTGAATATTGAATTCCAAATATTTAAGTTCAAATTCCTACTACAATTTTTCATGATATTCTACCCTTTGTTATTTAAAAAATAATTATATATTAATATTTTGAAAATTATTTTAAAGAATTAATTTCATTTAATTATTTTGAAACATATTGTATGTGTACGTGATAGAAAGAAACAATATGATGTAAAAGTCAATAATGTGGCATCAAATTCTTAAAATGCATCACGATTTATAAAAATATATTTTTGATGTTTTTCTGGATGAAGATAAAATAAAAAATCATGATATTGTAAAATTATATTCTTTGATGTTTTAAATTCAAGAAATTTTTAAAATTTCAATAGAATCCATTTAAATTCTTTAAACTCCACTCTAAGTTCCCCCATCTAAACAATTGAGAATAATTTGAAATATAATAATAAATTAATTGACCTACTAATTAATTTTTATCCATGACATTTTTTGATTCTATAACTATATAAAGTGTATTTATAATATATCTATATTCTTATAAAATGGTATAAATAAAAAAATCTATAAATATAATACCAATCCCAAGTGTATCTATTTCATTTCAATATATCTTTCAACATTTAATGTTTTATGAAGTAGTAGAAAATATCTTACGATCCTTCCATAATTCTAATTCCTTTTAAAAACAACTTCGATAGAGACAAAATTATTATAAACATTTAAAGATGATTTCTTCCATTTAAGACTAGGGAATATTTAATGAAATATTTTCAATAATAAACTCAAATTCAGTAAGAGATTCCAGTGCTGGGTGTGATTCAGTGTATATATATATATATTAAAAATATTAAATAAATTATGTTATGTGTGTATAGTTTTAATGGGATAATGGAATATCTCCGTAAAAATGTTCTAGATTGGGAATTATAGGCCCTTTTTAATTTGGAATTTGATTTTTAGCCTATAAATAAAATATATTTTATCAATATTGGGAACATTGATAGAGTGTAATGTGAATTAAATAGAATTAAATAATTTAATAATTAAATTGTGATTATTTTTCTAAAAAAATATGGATCATTCATATAAACCCAAATATTGGGGATACCCTATGATTAACTATATACCCCTGGGGGATAATAGGATGGTTATATTATGGAAAATCCATTGGCATATAGTTGAGGGATCATAGAGAAACAATTAGAGTATTTCAATGAACATAATTGTAAATGGGGTTCCTTAATCATATGAACACCAATGATGTTGAAATGTTATCCATCTTTAATTGATCCAAATTCTATATCGGTTTTTTATTTATCCATATATTTATTTCCCTTTTTCGATATTGAATCAATCCCTCCAACTATTGATTAAAATTTCAATCAAATAATTTATGTGTAATTATTTTATCCTCCTATAATTAGGTATTCTTATTGTTTTAAAATAAACCATTATTTTATTATGTTAATGATGGAAAAATGAAAACAATTATCACTGAAGACATATATTATGTTATGTTCCTTTATACCTTTGTTCATTGTGTTTTTTATAAGAAATCATTGGTACTATGATTCCACTGTACTTGGGAAAACCAATAATTATGCATTCAATATATGGAAAGATGGATCATTGTAATGGGATTAGTTTTGGGTGATGGAATCAAGATGAAGGACTGAAGAAAACGATTGTAAACATATAATGGATTGGATAGAGGTGTTTTAACGGGCTATATATTATATGTTTCCTTAAGATAGTGATTGAATTTCATTTATGGCGATGAACAGACATCATCTTACTTCTGGTAAACCATTGTTGTTTCGTGACCTAGATCTATGTGTAATAGAGATATTTTCTATAATATTAAAGGTGGTAGTGTAACATCGGTGTTCAATTAGAAGCAGTCAATAATTTTATGAAATTATGAACAACAAACCCTTTAGTATATAAGGATACATGTTGTGTAGTCCCCACAAAGTGATGTGTATGGTTTACATGTAAATTTAAATATCACACACCATATGGCCCAAATCTTGTACTCTCAACAAGTATATGGAGTTTATGCACAATTTCTCATGTGGACCCACACATTATGGACTGGGATCACGCATAATGTATGCTCCCTTCATATGATGGATCTTTATGTACATAGATTACATATCTGAGAGACCACATTCCCCCTAAAAACATGTGTTCTAGGGAACACACGTTGTACTTCAGGCAAGGAAATACCTAGGGAATGACTACCATACATGAGCAGACAAATTGTATATAAACATTGCCCAAAATACACCAGATTTATAAGGTGACACATGATGCGTTCTATGTGACCTCTATAGGTCACGCAACACCAGTATACCTGACATGTATTAATAGAAACACATGTTGGGTTAGAATAAGATACATGGTAAGTTCAAAAAATTGATAGAAATTAAATGTAATCCATTCAGTTAATGTTGGATCCTTTGATATTATTCATTACATATCTACTCATTGGAGACTCTGTTTAAGGCCCAGGAGTGTCCTATCCTATGAGTTTTTCCTTGTAAAACACAGTGGTGGACTCCATTTCAATATCATAGATATAAAATTTAGTGGTTCCCCAAGAAATATTCTATTAATGATTCTCAGTAAGTGAGAGTGACTTGGTGTGGTCAATGGAGGGAAATTAGGGGTAGAAATCCCCTGACATACTAGGGATTAAGTCACATATACTATTCAAATACGTAGGGTTAGAAACCCACCATAATAAATTGAAAGAAGGTACTATTTATATTGAGTGCTACCCTACCCCATCTTCATGCACCAATGGGTTATGGTTCCTTCGCTACAGCTTCTACTCCCAAGGATATGATTTGAAGTGTAAATATATATGTTTGTACCTAGATTCTAAATATGTCATCCAATGTTCATGTCTAGGAGATAGTTACCCCACAACTATGGTTCATAGTGGGGCTTCACAAACCCTCTTTATGTATGAATTCACATGATGGTGATCATTGAAGGTAGACCATTGGGGATCTACACTGGCTCATCATTTTTATTTTTTATATTGAGATAGTGATCCCATTTTTCTATTTATTTGGATCATTTTGAGAATATTTTTTATCATTCTGGTTATTTCCTCAAATTATAATTCAAATTAGTTTTTGTGTGACTAGATGAAAATTATTACATTATTAATTGATTTTTTCAGGGTGTCCTATTGGGTATGTATAAACTCACCTCATCAAGGGTTATACCCCTAGATGTCATGTCATATGGTGTCACAAGCCCATGGACTTTTGGATATAGACTTGGGTATTAATTATCATCTTAACACAATAATTGATAGCCCCAATGTGTGGAGTGATAATATATTTTTATTAATGGAGGTAATCATAGGAATAGGGTATTGAGATTTAATATCTGGGAGATTTGGATTTTAAACTGGGGAAATTTTTTCTTGTTTTCTCGAGTTTATCTATCATTATAGGTATTTCATTATTGGTGTAGTCGCTTACATATCCATTCACCCAGACTGGGATTTCCTTTTATTTTAATAGATAGTTGTATTCACTGGTTTTGGTGATTTTTTATACATGAATCATAAATTAATGTTTATTGTTTTCAATGTCGATCTTGAGTTAGCTGCACTAAAAATAACTAATATCATATGATGTCTTGATGATTTAAAAGACACCTTTCTGATGACATTATGATATGATTATTTTAAATTTTAATGAAGTAGAACAATTGAGTTAGTGAGGTCTCATTTTATGGATATTTTCTATAGGAGTTTTCTCTAGCAGAGAATAATATTGTGTTACAAACTATTGATATGTTTATAGACCATCTTCAACTGGTCAATGAATATGATTTTCTAAATTTGTAAAAGTCTATTTATCTAGTAGGATAGGATGATGGAACCCATTGTCATAACACGTTTTGTGGGATTCGTGATAGTGGATCTACCAGTTATGTACTGCTCTAGACCCTCAAGAATTAGAGGAATGTATTGATGTGGTGGTCTGGGTTTGATCAGCTTCTTCAGACCCAGTATATGGGATGATGTTCCTCCCAAATAGTCCACTTCATGGAAAAGGAGTTAGTTTATTTGTAGCTGGGGATGAAGAATCATTGTTCTGTGTAATTGTTGAGTTTCTAAGGAAACTATCACATTGAATTGTTGGTGATATAGAATCCCATATTAGTTGGTATATTATTGGTGAAAACCTATAATGTTAATACATTTCTTGGATATGAAACATATTTATGGGGTTCTTCGAAGTCCAAATTCAATAGGATATTATAGGGAATTTTTGGATCCCTATGTCAATGATGTTTGACATGATGATAGGATAAAAAATTAAAGGGGAACTTCCTCCACTAATACATGTTCTTGGGATGCAATCCAATATTGTACGGGTGAATTAGTTCTGTCTAAATAAAATAGTTTTAATGTGTGGTCAGTGAGTTTATTTGAATTTTATTTTTGATATCATTATAATGTTCTACATTTCCAGAGTTAGTTCTATTTGTGGGAAAATTTAGTGCATGTAATGGATAGATTCATGTGGTAGGATTTTATCACCCAAAACAATATAGTCTAGTTCAATGTACGACATGTGTATTAACATCTCCATGAATAGTTTTATCCTAGATTCAAATGACACATTTCCATGAACAAAAACGATGTTTGAGTTCTGAAAATATGATTTCAACTTTTTTATCGCAACCATTATGTTGGATTACCCTATAGACAGTATCAGGGATCACACAATTATTTAAATATTGTGACCTAAATTTGATAGGACAGAGAGCCTGATGTGGTTATTATCCATAGTGGCAGTGGGACCCAATAATGATTTCCTCAGTATAGAATCATTGTCTATAATCCATTCATAGTTTATTGTTACTAGTGACCTTTGTAGAATATCTTATTATTGTGATGAAATCAAACGTGAATGGTGAGATGGAATCCCACGAGGAGAAGGTTTAACTCATGTACTAGTAGATATAGATTATTTTTAATGAATTTATTTGTGTTACCCTTAGATTATGGGATACATTGAGTTTCAATTTTATATGTTTTTGTACAGGTATAAGTATTTATTCTTAAAAAATGCACCATGCTTACCTCTACATTCAATGTCAATGTTTTTCATAGACCTTTACCCATGGATAGAAAGATATCAACAATAGCTTATTTGATGACCCTATTTGAATGCAACAGATGATTCTATGGTTGTAGAAATATACTAATAAGGGTATTTTTATATGGTTTTTCATGGTAATCACAATTTTGTTCCCTAGAAAGAAGAATGGGGAATTTTATTTGGAATATATTAGTTTTTCCGGAACCAGGTTAGAAAATAACGAGTATCCACACCCAGAAATTGATGACTCATTTGTCTAGTGGTTATGGAAGAATTGGTTCTTATATTTTTACCTTAGTATAGGTTATCACAATATCTAGGTCCGAGGAAAGTTTTAACAGAAGTTGGGTTTATAAATTACTTATGGTCACATTGATAACATGTTGATACCTTTTAAGGCATTGGATTCTCCATTAGTTCTTGAGGGACTTTTGGTCATGAAACTTTTCCCTTCATTAATCAATTCTTGATATTATTTATTGATGATATAATCATGTACTTGGTGTCAATGGTGAAACATGCTTGAAAATTTAGGGTGGATTTAAACATTCTCTATGAGTACCGAATTTGTTAGAATCACCTAATGTATCAGTTTTGGATTTAGGATTTAAAAATGTTAGGATGTCTGTTCTTAGACTTTTGAGTTACATAGAACCCCATAAAGGTAAATTTAGTTTTATCATGACAAAAAAATGTTGTCTTGGAGGTTGTAGAATATTCCCATAGTGATGTTTTCCTTCAACTTTTTTTGAGTGATGTGATCGAGTTATTGACCACTTTACAGTTGGCAATTGAGTTTGTATATGGAGAATTATATTTTCAGTCGACATTTGTTACCCACATACTTCATCAGTGAACTTGAAGGACACAACATTTTCATTTCAATTATGAGGATTTGTCTCACAAGATATGAATTATATATGTTTTTGATGGATTTTTCTAAATGTGTGGTAAACATCATCCTTGTTTAAGGATAGGTGATGAAACTACTCAAATCTAATGATAAGGTGTTGTGGTGGTTTCATTCGAAAATTATAAAACCCTATAGGGGTAAAGATATATCATTATCCTTTGGCATCCATATTGGTTTCCCTGAATTGCCTTTTTTGTTCTTCATTTTAAATCATGACCTATATCCAACCTATAGGTGGGATATGAGGTGCCTAGATGGAGTTATAAATGGGAGAGTATATTTGTGGCTTTCTAATTGGAGCATCCAAGAATAGTGATAAGAAATGATAATTTATGAGTGATTATAGAAAAAATCACCTAGTTGCCTCACATTTTTACAATATGAGATTATATATTTGCTGAGTTTTTAGGACATGTATTTGTAAAAGAGTTAGTAAAGCCTAAGGGAATTCCCTCAATGATAGATTTAGATAGTGACGTTCACATAGCATAATGATCAAGGAGGGGATGTGAAATCATTTGGGACTCTATGTCATTTGAGTAGTGTATCAACCCTAGTATGGTGGCCTGGTAAAGTGAACTCTTCAAATTTTTGGGAAAATTTATTGAGTAATGTTGATAATTTTTTTCTATATCCATGAATATTGAGATAAATTGGTAGAGTTTTCTTATCACAATAAAAACCACTCCCCCATCATTGTATTATTATTCATGTCCATGTATGGTAGACACTTCTATCAAAATAGAACTAGTCATATCATGTGGGAGATTGTTCTTGCTATATTAGAGTTGTTGATAGAAGTTGTTTTGAAAGGTGTAGTTCATCAAGGTGGAGGTCAGGGCTTCACAGTGTAATATGACTTTCTTTTTGAACAGATGATAGAGTTTATTGGAGTTTTAATAGATGATAATGTGTTCGGAGAGATATCACCTCTTTAAAAATTTTAGAGATTTTTCGAAGGTGGTATGCTATATCTACGCTTAATAATCCATTTTTGGGTTTTTTTGTCAGTTATTGATTTGGTATAGTGCTTGAGCTTATTACCAAAATCAGACTGGCTGGATGATATTTTTATTTATTACAACTAAGGTGATATGTTCATATCTCATTGGAATCCATTGAAAATAGTGGAAATCATCATACGTGGAGAGTCATTATTCAATATTTTTATGTGTTTTATAAAATATAGGGGAATGACATCAAGGGAAGTTTTTTTTCACTTGGTTTCATTATTTTTGTTAGTATTAGAATCTCCATGAGTGGTCATGGTAGTGGGAGGTCCAAATGATAGCCTTGTATCCTGACATATCTGAGTAGGTTTTCACATTTCATGTTGAAAATCCTAAAAGGTTGTGATATATTAATGACACTATTTTTCCCATGTATTAATATTGAATATTTTAACGACTTTTTTGGAATCATTGAAGTAATCAGGTCTGTGATTATGGGTCCCTAAGAGCCTCAGTTAATATACATAAAAATCTAAATATTTTTTTACCATGAACATTTATTTTTTCATAGAGAATGTATTATACCCCAAATGGTGTTCTTGGTGAGGAATAAATGAAATCCATTAATTCTATAAAACTAGTTTTCACCAAATACATAAAAAATTATTTTTCAACATTAGGAGCATTGATAGAGTTAAGTAGTGGGAGGATTAAATGAATTAAATGAATTTTATATTTTAATTATAATTATTTTAAAAAACCCCTATGAAACTTCATTAAGAACCAATTAAAATACTTCTAAAGGGTTCACGATGTATCCTTTGAGGGTAATGAGAGGATGGATCTCTAGTGGTGAGTGAATTTGTGGATATTTATGTGATTTTGGATAGATGATCAAAGTATCTTAAAGATATTAAAAAAAAATGAGTTCTTCAATATGTCTAACAAAAATGATGTGGAAACCTTATTAATTATTGATATTTACAAACCTAAGGTAGAGTTTTTTAAATGTAATATCCCAATTTTTTAATCCCCCTTATTGAAAAAAATATATCCTTCTATCAAATTAATTATGGGCCGATTTATTAATTTATACATGAAATTTTATCTTCCTAGATTAATGTATTGACTTTATTTGACAACCCACCATTATTGGATTTCATCATTGAAGGGGAAATGAACATTTGAATCAATAAAGACTTACATTTTGTTATATTCATTTCTCCCTTTATTCTAATAATTCATCATCTAAGATTTGTTGGTCAATGGTACTACCGTATCCAATGAGATTGATCATTATTTGTTTGAACATTGGAACAGGGATCAATATACTGTTTCAGGTTTTGGGTGTTGGAATCCTGACATAGGAATGATAAAAATGGAGGGAAAATTACTATGGATTTGGTGACAGAAGTTTCATAACATGGTCATGTTGGATTCTTCTGGAGGGTGATAGTGACGATTTTACAATGAAGAAATGAAAAAATGAATCTGCTGGATAGTCATCAATGTTATTCAATCCATATGTGTGTGTTAAAGTAATATTTTCAGTGATCCAAACTGAAACAAAATTTTGATATAAACAATTCACGAGCATTCATAATTTTAAGGAAATATATATCTTCACACTATGTAGTTAACCATGAGTGGATCTATGATTAACATGTTATGTTAAATATCACGCACAATTTAGTTTTCTCACATTTCTTGAAACCCTAAGTGGACCATATTAGCATGTTTAGTGAGTACTTGAAAACGTTTTCATGTGACCTGACATGTTGTGTAGTGGGATCATACTTTGAGTAATCCCACTTCATTGGACGACTTATTTTTTACAGGGAGTACAAACATAAGAGAACATCTTAACCCTACACACTGTTTGATTTGGATAAATCATTATGTAATTTGGACAAACCATATTCCCATAAATGACCATTGTACATGGAAAAAACTATAGTACATGAACATTGGATAGGGTATACGGGCTTGACCAGACTGAACATGCCCTATTCAATCTGAACACTGCATTTTATGTATCCCTGTATGAAATGTTTTGTAATTATAAAAACACATAAGGATTGATATGGAGAGACATGGCAGGTTATCAACATAGAGTGACATGTTATGTACCACATGAGACACATTGTGTAGCCTTTTTAGGTAAATCATGACACATTATCTTAGAACATCACATTTGATCCTCAAAGACATAGATTTAGGCATTTGAGTAGCTCATCCTATGAATTGTTTCATAAAGAATGTGTCAATGGAAATTTTATTAGATATAATGATATGGAGCATTGTGATTCTTGCAGGATGCTTATCATACTATCTCTTTGTCAGTGATAGTGATTGGGTGGGATCGTCATAGTTTTATGGAGTTCAAAAACCCCTCCGTCTCACTAGTTCATGGCCTTAATACCCTTTACATTTTTATAATTAAAAAACACCCATACTAGAAATGGTGTCGAAAATTAAACATTAGAGTGGATCACCCATCTTTGAGCTTTGGTGTGAAGTGGTTCCCCCAATATAGTTAGTGATCCATAGACTATGGATCACATTTGTGAGGTGTGGGATACCAACCCAGTAGCCTAAGAGGATACATTATATATATGGATAATGGAAAAATTTCTATTGGTAGTGGATAATAGTGGAATGCTTTAGGACATATACATCGATTCACATATAATTGTTCATGATATTGGGGATCATGGGAGGGCCTTAAGACCTACTAGCAGACACATCATTCAAATATGGGTTGTGTAGATGGAGATCTACATTATATATTTATGTGGTCCACTTTATGGGAATATATATCTTATTTTAATATTGTTTATCATATTTTGAATGGAATTACTTCATAGTGGAGGGAAGCATATTATCTCTTAATTAAGCATTTTTGGTTTTTTGGGAGATTCCTACTATTTATGTATTTACTCACCCTATCATTGGCTCTACTTATACATGAAATTTATTATTCATACAATATTCCATTCTATGTATTCTTCGTTGCACCCAGATTTGGTGGAACATTAAAAGATATTGAGTTGGTTAAGGAATCTTAATAAAGATAAAGGAGTATCCTTTGGGTAGAAGCCCTTATATTGTCAATGGGTTGGGACATTTTCCTACATTGGTAGGATTATATTGGGCTTTATATACTTTTTTTATAATACTTATTATTCTAAATTTTCATATATATATATATATATATATATTTTGTATGTATTTATAGTGTCATTTTATTATCATTCCACATTTTAATTGTGTATTGAGATGGATGTAAGAATATTGGTACATTAGTATAAGGCCTATCACGTTAGTGATATTCTTATAAGGTACCAGTTGTTAGTTTCTGGCCATATAAAGGTGGTATTGGGGATTTTTCTAGGTTTAACCATATAAATTCTGGCCCTAGTGGGTCAGGACATGAAAAACTCAACTAAGAACCATGAAACATCAAAAAATTTATATGAGCCTCTATAAATGTCTTATGAAGTGTGTTTTTACATTTTTTATGTTTGGATGTACTATAATCCCTAAAAAAATAGATTTCACCAATAAATATTCAAAACTTCTCAAAATATCTAGAAATATTTCAAATATGACATTATACATTATTTTATGTGAGTTTTAATTTGATTTTTATTGAAAAAATATAACACAATGAAATTTATTCACTTAAAACATCCATAAGGAATATTTAATTGATAGATTTTTCATCTTAGAGGACTTTATCATTAACATAAAACCAAAATAGCTATAATTAAAATCTTCATAAGTATTTTGAAGACACAAAAATTACATTAAAATGAATTTAGGAAATATTATAATATTTCCAATTATCTTCAAACATTATTCCAATGTAGCATATGGAATATATACTCTACTCTGTGAAATTAAAAGTAATCACACTACACTTTTAATTTCAACTTTAAATAACAATGAACAAATTCATATCCTTAGAATGAAAATCACTTTTTTATAGTTGAGTACATATAATCAATAGTTGGATAATTTCCTACCCTTTAACTCTTATTATTATAAAACACCATGAGCTATTTCTAATAGTCAATTTTGTGTATTCTCATAAAATTGTAAAGATAAGTTGTTTTATGGGAAATTTTACCCATATTCTAATTATCTTTACAAAATCAAGTAATTTACTAGGTTCGTTGGAAATCATTATCCCTTGTAGTAGAAAACTCTATAACTCTCTATATAAAATATATTTTGGTATATAATAGTTACCAATATTATCCAACACATTTGAATTCCATAATGGATAAAATATTATTATTGAGGCATTGAAAGGTTCTACATGGAAAGTATCCATCTCATTATTCCAAGGGTGTATGATCCTTTTTATAAAAAATTGTATTCATGGGTATAATCTTCATCATCTTCATTGGGTAAATTAATTATCAATCACCCAATTATCTTGATTCAATAACTCTCATTTTACAATATATGAATAAGTATAAATACACAATGAATGGAAGCCATACTCCCTTTAACTCTACCATATTTCATTTCACTCTTCACTATTTAAAATTTCATTATACATCAACCTTCCATAAAAATGATATATCGACATAAAAAAACCATGTAGGTTTTCATTCTCCATTATGGTACATTATAGTTGACTTGTGGTAGCATTCTAACTATTTCCTTCTGGAGTATATTCAAATCTATGTATTCTTATATACTGAGTATTCTATAGGGAGGATCAAAAAATTATTAATTAGATATTGATAAAATGTGGGTTTCCCTACCACTTTGCAATTTCCATAATATTCTTTATCAATATTTTTCTTGGTGCGTATGAGTAGTAAAAATCATTTTATAAATCAATTGTGACCATTATATTAATTATATTATTTTTATATTGTTATGAGATATATTTGGTACACAAGATGTAAATTACTAACTCATAGAGTTATTGATCAGTATTAGAGATACAATTATAGGAATTTGTTAGAGTATTTCATATTAGAATATATATTTTAAATGAAAAATTACTTGAATTATATGATTAGTTGTATTTAAATTTGATGGATATTATTGATAGTCTTATTTAATTTTCCTATGATTCGTGAGACTAAAACCTCTCTTCTGTTGGTTTTAAACCATCAATGTTAATCAACAAGATGTGGCTACTTGGATGTGGGATTTACGTCCATATTTTTCGGAACTTCTATGAAAGGAATGATCAATGTGAGGAAGTGTCGTCAAATTAGAAAACTAATTAGTAGAATTTATGTTTTCATATATATTTTTTAGAAACCTAATAATAAAATTCTGATAATTTTTATTCCTCATTAGCCATGGACCCAATATTACTGATTTATTTGGAATCATCCCATAATAATGACATTATTTTACATTTTTTCTATCCTTTTCCTTATTATCCACTGATATTTAAACTATAACTTCCTCGAATCCCATTACAAATTTCATTCATATTGTTTTACACTCTTTACCATTTGTTCCATGACTCATTATATTATATTTACACATATATTCCTTGTAAATGTCTCATTAACACACATATTATTCCTTATTTTCTCTATAAAACGTGATTTTTTTTGTTATGGATAACATCCATAGTTTTTAAAAATATTTTCAGAATCACTGTATTAATCCTAGATGTTTTCATTTGGGTATATTAAAAAATGTATCAATTTTTTCATCACATGTATCATGAATTGACTGAATAATCTATAAATGATAATTGATTTTACGCATTAAATTATTCTTATAATGAAAATAATGAATGAATTTTTCTTCCATATCGAAATTTACCATGATATGGAATGTTTATAATATTTATGTTTTTGTGTTTTTAAATAACATAGTAGTCACATATAGTATAATTAACCATGTTCAATACAAAAAAATTAATTCATCCATATCGGTTCTTATGTGCTTGAAATTAATTTTATCATTACTTATTACATTTGTTGTAATTCCACATGTAATGTATATCATCCATAATATTGATGAATTTGAATTGTTAATTTAAATAAATATTCCAATGACACTTTCATTATGTTTTAAATATCAACATCACTGACATTGGTCATTATTCCTTTAATTTCACACACTAAATTAATAATTTGGAGTTATAATAATGAAACATAAGAATTAATGAATATGTGGATTAAAGATTTATTTAATACTATCATTAATCATAAAAAATTTTTTATTATGAATTCATAGTTAGTATTTTATAAATATTTTAATAATCCTAATTTGAATTGACTTTTTAATATCTCAAATTAATTGTATTAACTAAATTCATCACCACTGGGGTCAAACAATCATTGAATAATAAATTTATAATGATAAAGAAATATATAAGTTTAGATACTGTTAATAGAGAAATCAAATTCACTAAAAATATTCATGAAATGCGTTATTTTTATTTTAAATTCATATTATTATTCAGTACCATAGATCCATTGTACTTTTTTTATATTCATGTAATAAATGTATTATAAATTCCATCAAAATAATCATCAGAATTTTAATAATGACCAAAAACATGAATAAACTTCTATAAAATGAGGAAACACCTCATCCTCAACACATATTTTGACTATCACTAATATGATTTATATTAAACCATTTCTTAAAAATCTATGGAATTCATATATTCCTCGTCAAATTAATTATTATTTAGTGGGGGTGATTATTGTTAATATCACTTTTTTAGATCATTATTAATATAATATGGGGTGAATATTATGAATAATGTATTTCTAACAATGTTTGGTATAAGTATATTCCCTAATATTGATGATACATTATATTTTTTTGGATAATGGGAATTTGAAATTTTGGTATTTTTATAACAGTATTATATAAAAAACAACTTCCCAACCATTCAAATTATTGTTTTTGCTAAATATTATTGAAAGAACGATTTTATAATTATAATAAAATGTAAAATATGTGTAAATAATGTTATTAATATGATAATTAATTATTCACAAATTTATAATCATAACAATTATAATATGAATTTATTAAATTTTTCAATTATGAATGATAATTTTTTTATTTCTTTCAAAATATAAATGTATGTAAACAATACATATATGGTAAAAAGTATTCATATTCAACAATGACACAAGAAATTATTTTCATAAATTTAAAATACCATAAAACGTTACCAGTACATTAGTAACACATTAATTTATATGATTCTAATAGTTTTTCTATAAAATCATAAAGTGATTATTTACTATGAAAATTATGATAAAAAAATTTTAAAATAAAAAAACGTGATGTGTGAGTCATCAAAACTATGGTATTTTAATTCATTTTTTAATGTTCAATTAACTATGAAACATTATGACTATATTAAGAGAAACATAGTAAATGATAGAGTTTTTAAATACAAATTATTATTACTAGAGGATTATAAGATCTAGGCATTATGGAAGCATGTGACAGGTCATTTCCCACTATTACTTTTGTTATGGTTGGTGATCAATATAAGCTATAAATGTTGTGAACAAAATAATTGTATCAATGAAAAAAATATGATAAAACACTAAAACCAATGATTAGATCATCACATATTATTTATAAAAATAATTATTCAATTAAATACATTCCAATTTAAAATTATTTAATAAATAAAAAGTCTATATATAGTTATATATTATACCATCATTGAAATGCTGTAAATAATAAAAGATTACATCTTCTAGGGATCCACACATATTCCACCAGTATGTGAACTTCTTCATAGGAATCATCGAGTGCTAGAACAATAGATCCTATCACTTTTGTAATTCTACATTGATCACCATGAGAATGGATTCCAAAGTTTTATCCTTGATCTCTCTTTACCCGAGGGAGAAACTATTGAAATATCCCTAAATTGTGGTGTTTTTATTGATATGGCACCGTTTTCCAAAAACCATTGCTAAATTGTGTGTCAGCATACAATACATAGAAGTTTCTTCAATTGGACAATGGTTTTGGGTAACCACTATCGAGATCACATTACCCAGTGGTTGGTCATGGGTTTAGGGGCAGTTTTCCTGGATAATGTTTTTTTGTCATGAATGTTTAAAATTCTGTTAAAAAATATCATTTTTCTAGGAAAACCGCTACTAAAACCACGACTAACGGCCTTAAAATTGAAACATATAATGAAATATATCATGATTTTTTTGTTCCCATTAAATTATTGTATGTAGAGGAGTTTTTAACCACCCCTAGTAGTATGATACAAAATTATAACGGTGGATAAAAACACCGCTAAAAAACATCAATTTTTTAAGCGGAAGTTTAAACCGCCGCTAAAGGTAGATTTATAATAAAAATAAAGCTCATTCTACAGCCCTAGTACGAGTTCCCTAGAAAAAAATGTGCTAATTTAAAAAGCACATACATCCTACATTCAAAATAATACAAGGAATCAAATATTTTCATTAGAAAATTCACATTAAAATCTAGCAAATTATTCAATTTGGAAACACATAATAGAGATAAAGAATATGGTAGGATAAATACATATGATATTATAGGATACCACATTATGCAATAAATATTGAATTGTTAGAGTTATAAAAGAATATTCTCATTCCATGGAGGGAGTTACCATGAAATTTCAATTATAAAGTCACACGGTACAAGTAATGATCAATCCATAACATATACCATTTCATCCTAAGGGATATTTACCAATTTGTTGGGATCTTGATTAATGTTGTGATAGATGATGAGTTCCTCCCTATAAAGCATGTTTTGGAGGTCCAGGAGAAAATTACAACTCTTTTGTGGCCATTCACATATTTGGTGAATGGGAACAATGCAACAAGATATGAATAAAGGGCGCCCCATTCAAGTAGTAGTTGAACTACTTCCTGAATGAGATAAATGAAAATCTGTTAAGGTGGTAGAATACATTCTCTTATGTATTCGAATGGGAAAGGAGAAATGTACATAAATATTCTATTTAATAGATAATAGAAGCTCTTGGGATATATAATAATGTATAATTATCCCATGTTCAATCTTACAAGGTTAATTTCCATGTTGATCACTAGCTGAATTCTTCATGTGAGGGATGCACACATGGGGGTGTGGTCAAGGACCGTCATTAAGGTGGTGATGTTTGATACGGGGTAGCCCATCAATATAGATGTTCCTATATTGGTGGAGTTATACAATGTGCTATAATAGACCAACCAAGGGAAGAATCTACATCATGTATGAATTCCCTTTCACTTCTTAATTTGTAATGTAGTATCACACATGGGGGAATATGATTATTAAGATGACATATCTCCACCCTACACCTACTTACATCCTACAATTTGGAACATCGCATGATGCTTGCCTCTCTTGTAGGGCCCTATGGATATGATTAAAATGGTTAGGTCAAGAGAACAAATAATGTTCCAACCATTCCCCCTCCCAATAGGGATGGTGAGTGATGATGTTACAAGGATCGTCCATAAACAGTCTTACCTCATGGCCCTACTAGGTGCGGTACATGTGGTGAGGGTTGATTTCTAGCTAAGATGTCATCCATACTATACAAATTAGTTTGAATAGTTAGTATAAGTGCATGTTGTGACTGAATCCAAATGTGTATAGTGGTGTGTGTGCTAAATTACAACCTTCAAACCTAAGGATAATCTGGCACATATTCATGAATACAGATGGGAAAAGGGAGACAAGATATCCCACCACAATCTTCTTACTACATGAATATCCATGAGTACACATCATCTAGGGAGAGCGTGTTTGTTATGATAGATGCTGATGTGATAGTAAAAAAAGGTTGAGGAAGGAGTGGCCCCACAACAGCCCGGTCAAGGGATAACAGTAGTCGGCACTCTTCATGGAGGCGGAGTCATCCCAATTGGTTATTATGTATCAGTTATATAGGAAATTCTTGACACTGAACATGTGGGAGCTGTAGAGAGAGTAGCATATAAACGATCAACACTCGTGGGAATGTGATAGTATTATGAAGGAGATCCCTATTTTGTAGTCTATGAGTTCATTTTTCAATGGTTAAAGGAAGTTGTTTCACCATGTGGATATCCATAGAGATGTCATTTTCACCGTATCCTAGGATAATAGGGTCATCCATAGATTTCTCACTAATCTCAGTGGCATATAAATTCAACTGAATATATATGTGAGGAATATCATCAGGCTAGTCCATGCCATGTTTGGCTTTCACGTTATCCATGATGAGGCATTGTGGTTTGTAATGGAGCATGTGGATCTAATCAATTCACGTATAACTAAAATCCAACTTATTGGCCAAGTAATGCTTCTTATGGAATTGAATAACCCTCCTAATATATAACAAGTAAATATATGGATCTTAAATATCAATGATATAATTCTTTTTTACGAATTGATTCCTGAATCCTTTTTCAATTTTTCATGAATCATGAATAGAGAAGGGAGAGATTCATGATGTGATTGATATTGAGGTACAAGGCTACCATGAAAGGTGTTATTCCATCCATTTATGATATCTTACCTGCGACCAAGAATTGTAATCCTTTCATTTTTAAATTTTAAGGCCATCAGTGTTGACTTCTTGGTACGCTTTCGAAGATCAACATAAGTGGGATATGATCCAATATGAACTTTGGAAGAGTAACATAAATATTTTAGTGGGGAACTCCTGTAATTGATTAAAAGAAACATCTATCATGTTTAATTACCTATATTCAATTTATTGTGAACCTTACCTCTGTAAAATTAGTTCTATAAAAAGAAACATCAGTTTGGTCACCCTGATATAAGCACCAAGAGAAATCATCTACAAAATTTTGAGATAAGTTTTGTCCAATCATTTCATCTGGTCTCATGATAGTATTTAAGTCTCCAATAACTGTCCAGTTTGGATCCATATATGATTCCTAAATTTAAATAGTCATTTATAAAACATTATGATAAAAAATTCATAGTCTCTTTGGAAGACTGGGTTCATAATATATAAAAGGAAACATGAGAAATCAAGAAAATATTTGGTCATGAAAATGTTATGTGACAACTCAGTGCCATACATTATACATATAAAAATGTAAAATTACAATATTAGTCCAATAGGTCAACAATAACACTAATCATTATCTGATGATGAACACAACTAATCACCCTCTCCACCTCCATCTCAACATCCTTCTACCACCTGTAAGAACATTATATTGAAAATTAAATGTTGTTGTAAATTTATATTTAAAAATAAAACCAAGAAATGTTTGAAACTGAATGATTTTAAATTTATGTTATTTAACTACTACCCAAAAGTTGATGAAATACCACCAGGCTAAGATCTGGTCATC
Source organism: Viscum album (assembly GCA_963277665.1). Taxonomy (NCBI): domain Eukaryota; kingdom Viridiplantae; phylum Streptophyta; class Magnoliopsida; order Santalales; family Viscaceae; genus Viscum; species Viscum album. The sequence goes on along the minus strand of OY728141.1, from coordinate 468,887,998 downwards.
TTCTGATATAAATCAATCACCAATTTCTACAATTTGAATATCTGAGTCCCACGTTCCTGATCTATGTTTCATAGAGAAACAATCTCTCTCTTAGTATCTCAAGGTATGGACTGACTACTAATACGAGTATATATAGCTGCAATCCCTAGTGGTGTTCCAAAGGCCTCAAATGGTACAGGTCCCAAAACCATTAAACGCATTCGACCAGGATGTTCCTATCCAAGAACATTATCAACTATTTCATCCCAGGAGACTGAGTAGCACAATATCAGATTGGCATTAAATTATTCTTTAATTTTAACCTATAAATAAAATATCCATAACAATTTAATGAATACAAATTAACATAGTTAAAACTGATAATATTTTATTATAATGAAAATTGAGTTAATTCCCCAACTTCATTGGCAAACTCATTAGAAAAACTTCATTGATATTTTTTGTGAAAATTAAACCACACTTCTGTTTGGGATATTGGTTGTCCTAAACTCTATGACTTCATTAAACAAAGATAAATCAAAAAATTAATATATTAAAGAGATTATATTGTATTATAAATATTTAATCTAATGAAATGATTACAAGATTCGATCAGCTTCTAGAAACACTCTTTGATCCCATAGTGTGAGGGATGACTTGATTAACACATCTTGAGGCATTATTCCTTGAATGATCTAGAAATAAATAAAATGTAATTTAATAGTAATATATTTAATGTCATTTTTACTTCATATACATGTATAAATTTTAATTGAGATTAATATAACAATATATATTTAAATACCATCTTCTTCACATCACAATGTTTGTCAAAAAAAAATTCCAATGCTCTTTGGGCACCCCATTAGGTAGCTTGTCATACATCTGTTTGGTGGTCAACAAAGAATCATTGACATCGCTCCACAAACACCATTTAAATTTATTCCATTTCCTGCCTAGATTTTTCAATGCCCACTTTCTTTGTATCACATCACAAACTGTAAAGTAGAAAAACATCTGTACAAACAAATTAAATTTTAAAATATTATAATTTAATAAAATAATGGAAATAAATTATACCATAATGTATTAAAAATAACTTCATTTGGGAAACCGGTTCCGTAGCCAACTGGACATGACTCTGCCCAAGTAATCCAATGGTGTCATTTGTAGGGACCCCATATGAATCAATTGGGACAACGATCTTCTCTTCAGTCAGATTGATTACATATGAACTTTTTATATTTTTCTATATACGTTCAATATTTCCATCTTTAATTACAAAAATGTTACTTTAAAAAAACTGCAATAAATTTTTTCATATTAAAATCTATACCTATGATAGTAACCATCTAGTATCCCAGAGATGAACTAGACGTGGCATGCTACGCACTAAATTTTGTGTCTAGTAAAGGGGTAGGCAATGACTGAGATGCTGAAGGGATGCTCACATGGGGTGTAAGAGATGGTGTGGGGGGATATGTTGTAGAATGGAAACATAATGGTGGCTCAGATATTGTATAGAGGGAGAGAGATGGATCGTCGTTTGTCAGTGTGGTCGATGAAATAGTATGATGCTTCCTCCTTGGCATTTCTATTATTTAATCAAATGAAATTATGTTAAAAACATATATATCAAAAAACTATGCAGAAAAAAAACATAAAACTATAACAGATGTACGATGCTAACCAACAAAATATACATAACAATGAGAATGAATAACAGCTCAAATGAAATAACTGGTTGCTACATGAATGCATAACTGTATATACAAACATTTCCCCTTCAATCATATTGGTGTTCTAATCCATTACATCATCCAGTTCATCGATCCCTTCTAGACTAATATTTTCAATATTAATATGGACAAACAAATCCACTTCTTGCTGCTGATGAGATTTAATGTCAATGGTCAAATATTCCACCTCATCAATCATATCATAAAAATCTATTAGTTTTATGTGAGAAACTACACTCCACAATTCATCCACAATAACAATCACATAATATACCATTTTTTCTTATGATAATAAGATATAAAGATCATTCAGTTCATGACCACCAACATCATCATGTGATAGAAGTTCACAGAAGTAAATTGAAAGGAATCTCTTTTAGCACCTCTGATAACATCGACCCAATTTCATTTGAACAAACCAATTGAAAATGGATGTGGTAGTTTAATTCAATAATATCAGCCATCTTTCTATTGTACTCCACTTCAGTAAATGTAAATATACCATTATTCTCTGTTCTCAATCCCACATCTTCCACATAATCATTTTTTATGGTACAACTTCACCATAAAAGAATGTTTTGAACATTTCCAACATCCACTATAAAACTCTTGATTTCCATCATCAACTAAACCATGAAACATATTTTCCTTAGTTATTTTTTCTCTTATATTCATCTCCACAGAATCAAGAGGAGGATCCAATGATATGTTATAATCACGATATGGTTTTCCTACAATCTCAAAAATATCACGTGTCATGTTTGTATTTGTAGCACTGTCATCTGGTTCTGATATATTTTGATGTTGATGTTGGTGTCTTTCAATTCTGAATTCCTCATTTATAAGGTTCTATATTTAATTTCCAATTTTCGATGAAGATTGGAGATCTTTCTGTGGATTGAGATCAGTGCTCTCAACTTTTCAGTAACGTTCGATTCTCCATTCCCAATCCAACACTAATATAGAGCAGGGAATACATCAATATTAAATGTTCATAAACATCATCTCTCTCCAACTATCTACTAAATTTACAATTATTACATAGAAATCTTATTCACCATATAATGGATCGATTGGAAATTGAAATATCTAAAAACTCATCCAAACCCTTAGCATAGTGCGGTGTGTTCCTTAGTAATGTGATCCATCTTTTATCCATTTATATCGCAATGCTCCTACAAAATATTATAAAAACACATAACTATGATTAAATAGGGAAAAATATTCATATATAATAGTTGAAAAAAAATATAAAGATGTTAACGAAGGTTTTTATAAAGAAATACATATGGTATATAATGAACCCACCCACTATAAAACCAAATAATGTAAATTAAAAAGATCCATAAAATATGAGAAGAACAAGGAACCCATCCCTATAGTTATTTGTAAATCATACTTTAAAAAAATAGATGAAAAAATTGATGATTATTTAACATTGATATCACTAAGGTAAGGGATTTATAAAAAGTATAATAGTTGCATAGAAGGTAGGTAAATGAAATGGAAATAAACTCCTACCTTATACATGACACACTAGTTTATAATATACAAGGGCAACCAAGATGTATAACATGCCAGGAATGATCAGGTGAAATGATTAATGTCTTAGGTAGATGAATCAAAGGCTTATGAGTAAGGTAACTGTTTTTTTAGACTCAGTGGAAAAATTAAATTCCTTATATAAATGAAATTAGGTATATTAAATTTTCCAAAATAGATCCTGAAATAACTCTAAAAATTATTTCCATAAATATATCTTTTGAATTTCAATTTAATTTTATTCCATTTATAGAAAGTGGGATTGCCTATTAAATTCACAGTTTTATGAAATTCAAATAAAATATTCAATCCCCAAACCATATCAATATACTATTAATGGTTAGATTATAAGTATATGATATACATGTGAATCGAATAAATAATTTATTAAAAATTCCATGGATTCATGAGAGTGGATCACATGTAATAATAGAAGGATATGTAATCTCAAATAAACAAACATATAACATAGTGTACAATTATAGAAACATAATATAATAATGTTGATCCATTATTCATAACATATTCATTAATGAGTGTGACATAAAATTGATACATAGAAACAATCATATTTAATCATAATATAGCGTATCAGATATCACTACATGATTCCCCTAATATAGTGGAATATGAATTAAAATTTCATTTTGAAAACATAGTGGAGAATACATAATTACATAATATCATGATATAACCCAATATAATTTATTCAATACTCAAAAATCCAACTATAAATACTCATATTTACACAATTCATGGAACACATTTAGAAATCATAAAAAAGAAGGAACAAATGAAACTTGACCAATTTAATTTTCAAAATCATATTTCAACCCATACGCACATCAAAAACCTTTGAAAACATATTACGATCCATTAAGAAATTTCATAAATCACAATTAATAATCACAAAAAACATTTTAAATTCATTTAATAATTCCAAATTATGGAATCACTTACCCTAATATAGTAAACATTCATAATCTTGTGGAAAACCACAACTACACCACAAAGGGAACCTATAAATGTAAGATCATACCACAAACCTCTATATTGAAAATAAATAATGAAGCACATCTCCAACCCTCACCATTTTAGCATGAAACCGCTCAAATGGCACTGCGATTATGCTCCAATTAGGTGCCATTTCCAGTACTATTTTGATGTAAAACCACTTTGACATGCTATACTTGATGCACCCTTATTCATCTACGATCTAATTTTCACGATTTTGTGAATAATATAGCATTTTTTAGAGATACATCCAATTTTTTTCACTATTTTAGAGTAATGGATACTACAATTTAATGTTGTGCATTATAGTTTCTCTAATATTCATCCAAACCAACCCAAATGCTTACCATAATTCCACCATAAAGGTATACAAACTTGTGCCGAGGGGTGGAAAAGTTACTATTCAGCAGTGATGGGTTGAAAGGCACGGTGAGAGGAGGAGAGATTCGTCATGGTTTTGGGGGGTCACTGGGGTTTTGGGGGTCACCGAGGTCATGGGATCCTAGGGATTCTGAGGGTCGTGGGGCTCAGGATGGGGCCATGTGGTCGTCTGGGTTGTGTGGGATATGTGGGGTTTCTGGGGTCACAGGGGTCCCTGGAATCGTGATAAGGGTTTTGAGGGGTCAGGGGGTTAGGGGTGTCGAGGGAGTCAGAGGATTCGATGGGAGGATATGGGTTATGGCTGTAAAAAATCAAGTTTAGCAGTGGTTTAGAGAACTTCCACTAAAAACCGCCTCTAAAGGCTAATAAAACTATAGTGATAATGGATGATGAATATCAATCTATATTCATGGGGGAGTTCTTGGAGAAGTGAGATCTCTAGGTCTTATGAGGATTCAAAAAAATTTTGGTGTGTAAAAAAACAATTTAATTGGATCTCTTAGAAAATAATATAAATGTGATTATATATCTCTAGGGATGCTAATAAATAGTTTCCAAAGTTCGCTTATTTATTTGTTTAGTCCCTTTCATAACATTATATCTATACCAATAAAATTATAATTTTCTATTTAAATGTACTAAACACGTGAATTAAAATTATATGTTATTTATTAGAATATTTTTTATTTTATATTATTTTTTCTATGGACCATTAAAGTTGTTCTGTCATTCCTCCATAGTATTTATAAATCATTGAATTATTAAAATTTATTTTCTAAAAAAAATATCACCACATTATTTTAAAATACACAATTAAATATTATATTAACAAAATATTTATTCAATATTTATTAAATATTTTGTTCACATTATATCTTATCGAAGAACCGTTCATGGAATACATGAAATAAAACATACATTAATAATTATTAAACTACATGAGGGAATACAATTTATTCAACATTTTAAGTAATAAATAATAATACAGTATTTGATACATATTTTGGGTAATCATTGTTTGTGACCCATTAGGACCCCTTATTAGTTTCATTAGGTAATGTACCCAAATTTCCAAGGTTAGCATCTAGTAACATTCTTTGGAACCCAAAAAGAGAGATTTCGATGAGAAAATGACATAATTACTCATAAAATTTCTTATTATTTAATGTAATTACCTAATCATGATATATCCAATCATGTTGATTGGGTGCTAAGGACATCAAAATATGATCCCGATGTATCTTTCTTTGACATACTGAAATTTAATGTTACAATAGAAAACCATGTCCATGTATTTATTTAGTCTATATCATTTCCATGGAAGGTCCTATGATATCACTTATGTTAAATAAAATATGGGACAAATCCTTTCCCACATTACAAATTGTTTAAATATTATCCATGACACACCAAAGTATCCTACCTGACTGTGAACATATATCATGATGATTTTCATCAATATAATAAATAATGCTACCCAAAATAATCATTTATAATAATATTAATCTTTAAATAACAGTAGAAACATCCATATATAAGATCCACCAAAGAGATATATATATGTGTATTTACTACTTTCAATTCACATTCTCATAATATTTTACATTGGATATTAATAGGAATGTATACCATGGGAAGATTCATTAAGGTATTATCAGTCTCCACCTATAATATCCTTTATCATTTTATTTCCTTGTATTATTTAATCTAGATATATAAGACATATTTAATCATAGTGTCGTAGCACTTATGGTTCATCGTAATATTGAGTAACTTCTATGCCATTTTAGCATGAAAACTACTTTGGGGAAATCTTTAAATAGTATGTTATGTGTAATAAAAATCATGATTTGATAGGAATTTTATTAAAATTAAAAACAATGAATGCATGTTGTCATAAAGAACACAAAATTTGAATCTAGGTAAAAACATCATTAGGATCACATACTGCTAAGACCATTCATTCTTATAGCTCTCAAATAATACACATGATTTTTATAAGACAGAACTTTAGTCAATGAGTCAATCATGTTCTCTTATGTGGGTACTTTTTCATACTACAACTTCACCCATTTGAAATAATTCCCTCCAGAGTTGATACAACTGGTCTATATGTTATGACCATTAATGTGACCATGGTCCTTTTTCAATATCCACCACTGTAGTATTAACACAATGCAATGTGATAGGGTCTTTACTGCCAGGTAACACATCATCATCTTGGAAAACTTTTCATAACCCAATTGAATACATGGATCCATCATAAGATTCTATATAATATAACTGTAATGAAGAATCAGGGAAATTATTTTTTTGAACTCGCCGAACTCATAGATCCTCTATTGGGATGGAAGAAATACTAACATTGACTTATAAATACTTTTATATATCAGAAAACTATTCGTAGTATAACCCTCTATGACCAACTCCACACATTCTGTATACATGGGGAACATATCCTTAGTTCTTATTATATACATAACGGTTTATTTAATGTAAACAAATTTTGTAATCCAATTTCATCTTGATACCTTCCTACAATACTGAATTCATAAGAAACATCAAATCTACCACAAACCATGGAATACATGATTGATCATATCGACTAATCATATGGTCTTTTACTCACTATCTCTTTATCCTTTTGTGTATGAAGAAACATTTAAAAAACACAAGGAAACCATGTGACACTTGAAAAAATACCATTTCACAATGTTCCATATTAAATAACCATCATATATGGTCAATATAGGTACTTTTACATAGTCCAATAAACCTCTTGGATCACTCATGAAATATATTGATCAAACAAATATAGGTTTCTTCATCTATGTCCTTCATACAGAAAAACTTGTTTATCCAGTCCTAAAGAGACTATATAGATGGCATATAATTTCCAATAAATAATATATAATCATCATATGATACTCGTATAGCTACTAAATTTCTAATACACCAACCCAAGGATCACATTCTTTATTGATGAAAGAAAATTACATTATAGATTCATAGAATTGAATGTTCCATGTCCTGGATGCATACTTTAATCCATGAATGGATCTATGAAACATGAAAATCCTTTTAGCATCATTTGAAGTGAAAACACCTTCTAACTGTTTCATATAATCATCTTCATAAAGGTTACCATTATGGAATTCATTTATAACAACCATCTTAGAACTATTAAAGTCGTGTTAAGCTATTATAGTAAGTATAATTTTGATGGATTTATTCTTGGTTACTGGTGATATGGTTTCATCATATTCAATTCATTGATGTTGTTTAAATCTCTTATCCACTTAACATTCATTATAGGTATTTATATTACCTTCCATGTCTATTTTTCTCTTGAAAACCCATTTTCATCCAATGGGATTTACATCAACATGCACATTGGAAAGAACCCAAATGTGGTTTTGATACATGAAATCTATTTCATCTTTAATGTATTCTTTCCATCATATTTCTTATTTTACCACTTCTACACACACACACAGATATATATATATATATATGATATAGTTTCATCATTTTCATTAAATAATGAGTCAACATATTTGGTTACTATAAAAATATATCTCTCTAGTTTAATTTCCTATTAGGTGAACCTATGTAGTACTTGTGTTTTCAGATATACTTCTTACATAGGGACATGTGGAACCTATTCTTGTACCATCACTTTTTCGTATTGAGCATCAACTTCATAAAAGTCAAAATTTCTCACAATAAACATTTTGAGGATGTGAGCCCTATCATGAAAAACGTCTTGACTAGAGAAATCCACATTCTTGTCTAAGGGGTTGAATAAGAAGTATCCCTTTATTTACATTGGATAACCTATAAATAAAGTCTTTTTTCCTTGGGGTGATTGTTTGTATCCTGATAAGGTCTTTTCAAATTCTTTATAACTCCATTCATTTTTATATGAAATACATTTTTCTCTCCACTCAATTATTATAATGGAATTCCATTTTTCACATTAGTTGGTACTTGGATTTCTATATGTTAAAATCCCTTTAATGCATATTCCTAAAAGGATTATAGATGATCAGCATGACTCTTTATCGACCTTACCATATCTCACAATGTTTGGATTTTCTATTCACTTGGAGAATTACACTATGGTATATATGGTGGGGTGATTTGATATTTAATCCCAAACTCCCATAAAATATCAATAAATTGTTGGTTAAGATATTCCCCACCTAGATCTCATAAATGTTTCATTATATTCTATCCAATATGATTCTCATCAGCATTATTGAGTTCCATTAATTTATCATTGTTCTCAAACATAAACATCATTATGTAAATAGAACCATATCTATTCAAGTCATATGTAAAACATATGATGTTATAATACCCACCTCTAGTTTCTACTATAAATGGTCCGCACACATAAGTATATACCATTTCAAGAATATCTGTTGCCCTTTCACCATGTCAATAGAATAACAGTTCGGTAATTTTTCATTTTTAAACAAGAATGGCATCCTTTAGTTGGTTTTATATCTGACGAAACAACATTACCAAAATGATAGTTCTGTGTAACATTCTTCTCAATTTCAATACCAAGACAGTGATGCCATAGATGGGTGTTATGTGATTCGTGCGAACATGATTCACTATCAATTTATAATACATTGTTTTATTAATTTTAATATATAAATACAATTATTTAAATGTTTCATACCATAATATTTGTTATCCTTATAAAAGAGACAATTTTTGTTTCTAAACATGAATATAACCACATTTACATATATTCGTGATAGAGAAATTATATTCTTGGTAACCATCTGTACAAAATAAAAATATGTTAAAACAAAAAATAATTGATGTTGGAAATGAGATGTGGTAGTCACCAATTTCAAGAGAAACATGAATCACAAAATTAGTATCACATAGATCCATATATTCTCTAAGAATAATTCTAAATCTATGTGGTTTCTACATTTGGATGTAGATGTGAACAATAAAATATGTATCTAATAACCATGTGTAGATATTGAAAGATAACAATTTTCAAAGATTGTAACTTTATCTTCTAATAACATATTAGTGTAGTTCCTTTTTCCAGTGGCCTTTAATTTCACACACAAAACATGCTTCCCCCTTTCCCATTCCTTACCTCTGGATATTATTCTACATGGATGGATAGTGTGGGGGCATATTTATACTTGTTGTGATTTATGGGCTACTTTTTCATGTTATTCCATTTCTTATTAACTCAAAAGAGTGCAAGATTATCACACCCCGTGAACTTATCCACTTGAAGAGTCAATATAAGAAGTACCAAATAACTTTTCTCATTAATTATCATATTGTAATTAACAATAATATTTAAGAAGGTCTTGGGATGTGAAGAAAGTAAGATATATATACACAACACCTTTGGGAATTTAATCCCTAATATGTCTAATTATTAAATATAAGAAATATGTTTGACTAAATGTGTCCAATATTAAGTATATTGTCCAATAATAGTTGTAAGAAATAGATTGGATATATCATACCTCTTTTATCTCTTCATATATAAATAGATATTCTGAAGGTGAGATATCAGGATATATGCATCCATGTCCTTATGTTGCATGAGAAATTCATTGCTCTTGAATTTTATCATGAAACATTGAAAATAAATAGAATTATTCAAATTTTTCTCATAGAGTGATAAATCTTCATCACATTTCACATTACTAAGAGAATTAAGAATATGTTCTTCAAGAACATTATTTCAGGGTGAATAGTTACACATAATCTATTTACCACTCTTGTACATTACTATCAACAAGAAGGTTGTTTTTCCCAACTATATATCACAAGTATATGATTAAATTCATTCTAAATGTGTTTTAACAAAATAACATTAGATGAATTTTATTACTATATATGATAAAATTTAGATAAATAAAAAATATTATATTTATTAATCTCCCACTATTTTATGGAAACCTTATATCCCTCACCCTTGGTGTCTGAATGTCATGTTTCTTGGACATTATATAGGAATGTATTAATATTCCCCTTTTTATTACCAAAACATCATTTTGTCATGAAAAATTAATGGTTTAAGGTATGCATTCCAAATGCCAACTTCATTAACTATATGTTCCGTGATTTGTAAAGTGGACTCCCTAATATTGAAATCATTAAATTCAAATTTCTCTACTCTTTACTCTTAGATACACCAAGTCCAACTTTAATAGTCATCCCTTTAATTGTAGTAAGTTAATTCAACCCCAAAAAATCAGGTTATAATTCTCTGATAAATGAAAGCACCAAAACATTTGATGGTCAAGTACTATGAACAATGGTACGATTTTAACTGAACTAATTGAATGTTATAGCCACATATATGTTTAATTGATGTATTTTATCCATTTATGTTTAAATTGAATGTTTTTATATTTATTAAATTCATTTTAATATTATGTGGACTATCTGAAGTGATCAACTATTTCATAAATAATATTTACGTGTAATAATATTTATTTTAATGTAATGATTCATGGTTGTTAATTAATTAAACCATGTTATTATAGTAAAACATCCATTAATAATTACCATTCATCTTAATAGAAATAAGATAATAAATAATTATTATTAAGATCTTTACTAGTGGTAAATTTATTCAGTGGTTGATACACTAATTGTTAACTTTGGGGAAAACATCTTAAACTACTTAAGGTTAGATGTTAAATATTTCCACCTTTCCACCTATGTATCCCTAGTGGATTGGTTTATCCTCTAATTCAAACATGAACATCTTACAATATCTTTGGATATCCATCCATTACATATTCGTTTACTCACACACAGTTGGGAAATACAATAATATTAAATAAAAAAACCATGGGCATTGAGGCCCTTAGATAGTAAAAGCTCTTATGGAATTCTAACAAATAATTCAATTTAGTAATAAATTAATTGTAAGAAATCATATTCCATGGTATAATATATTCTCTTGGTCACCCACATATAAGAAATAAAATACCCATTTAATTAAACTATCACTAAATTCATAATCACTCATCTTTAACATAAATCAAGATCAATTTAATTAATTATCATCTATAATTAAATAACTATTTTATATTAATTCTCATCCGAATTTCCATGTTATTTTAATACATTATAATATTTAAAAATAATAATTTTTTAAAAAACTAATTTTGTACCTAATTATTCATTAGAGGTAACATGGTGATTACCCATCCAAATCTACCAAACATGTATCATACTAATATATTTTTTATTCTTGTGATAGATGTAATATATTACATACCACTTACATTAATGACATGTACCGTCAAGTTAATTATTACAAGAATTAAATGATTTTTCTATAAAAAGTCATGATTCAATGAACATAGATTAATATGTGTCAAAAAACTCATACATGGTATACAGATTTCATCATTATTAAAAAATTAATTATATATATATATATATTAAAAATCCATCCCAACGAAGGTCCTATCATCTTAATTACCACACACAAGAACATTCCCACAATGTTTTTAATATTATAATAAATCAATAGCAATTCTAATTTTTTTTATATGTACAAGGAATTTACAAGGGAGATACATGGATTGTACGCATATCATCATCTATCCAATGAAAATTCATAGGGACCCATTATGTAAATCTGGGCTCGTAAAATTGGCATACACAATCTGTATAAGAAACTTAACATCATGTGGTCTTTAAGTTACACATTTAGTGGTCATGTAGGTAGTGTATAGAAGAAAATATATCGTATATGACTTAAAAGGAATACATTCTAGTACATGGTCTATAAAGGCTGTACTTCAGCTTACCATGCACTAGGCTAGCCCAATGAACACACAATATATGATATTAAATCCCCCATGTGTAATCAATCTACATGGTTTGGATTAATTCATAATAAATTCATGATCAATTGATCACACATATATGGCATGTAACTATAGTTGCACAGTGTGTACTCTTTTGTTATCATTCTAAAAAACATGTCATATCTCGATGGGTTTATTTATTTTTTTTAAATTTATAAATTTAGTCATTTTTATTGAATCTATATGAAATGAAGGAGGAATAATCAGACCACACAATTCAATTAGGATAACGATAGAATAGGAATTTAAAAACCAAATGACAATTGCATAAATAAATAAATGATTATTATATGATATAAATTATTAGAATACTACATTGATACCATGTGTAGGTTCCTAGTGTAGTGGAAGCACGCTAGGGGTCATGCCAAACATTTCTTTTTTTCGGGATTGATGATGAATCTGATATATACAAAATTACAAACATCATGATCAAAAGAATGGAATCAAGGAAAATAGACAATGGATAAAACACACAAACCATACAAAGGACCATCACATTTTATTTATAATTAATTTAATAAATTATATAATTAAATTTTTGTAATTATTTCGTCATTGATGAGTGTGAAAATATATGTGTGTTTTATGAAGTTTCATTTTTGGAATAAAGAGAATATTTTTACTAGTGGTGATCCACATGCATTCCATCAATCTATTAAGATATCTAAAAGAGTTTTCTTGTTCTATAACTTAAGATCCTATCACTTGCATAATTCCCCATTTATAACCATAATACTTTCTTCCAAATAATTATCCTTGATCCATATTGGCTTGAGTTGGAGTTGTGTATGAAGATTGCTATTTTTTGTTGGGATCATTATTTTTGAAAGGAGCTCTCGAACTCATGAGAGGATTATCCAATTTTTTTTGTGTATAATGAAACAAATTAATTCACTATCATAAAATACTATATAATTGGGATTATATATCTATAGGGTAAGAAATAAATAATTTTTCATCTACCGATTATTATATATTTAATACTTTATAGAACCTCATGTCTGTAATAATAATAATAATATTATTTCATGACATTATATTAACATCAAAACTGATACAAAAGAATATTTATTGCAATAATAGTCATTATATAATATTTTTCTCGATACCATTAAACTAAGACCTCCATTCCACCTTAATATTTATCAAACCTTGAATAGTGACTCATTATTTATAAAATAAATATGAAAACAATATTGAACAATTATTATGTAAATATTATTTTTACAAAATAGAAAATAAGTATATATTATGTATTCTTCTAACATTATATTCTCTCAAATAACTGGTGACTGAATACAAGCGATGATGAAAAAATTAATATTTATTAATCCACATGCAAGAATAATATTTATTCATCTTATAGAATAATATCTAATAATATATTATTTTATAGAGATTTTGGATACCGTTAGTGTATGACCCTCAATTTCTCATTCTTAGTTGCATTTGGTGATGTAGCCGAAAGTCCCTGTTAGGCATCTAGAATTATTCTAGGGCAACCATAGAGAAAGAAGTTAATTTTGAAATGACATAATAACTCCTAAGGAATATTACTATGTAATATAATACTTTTATAATGATATCTCAAATACATCAGGTTTCATGTTGGTTCCATCAACAAATTAACTCAACACTTCTTTCTATGACTTCCCTGAAATTGAACAATCTTATAGGACACCTTGTCTACGGATTTATTTAGGCTATATCATTTCCATTAACGGAAATATGATATAAACATTCATTAATGAACATTAGGGAAAACTTATTTCCTTGCATTTTTCATTAATGTAATATTACTCATGACACACCCAGCGTATTCTACAATGATACGAAAATATTTTGATAGGGTTATAATTAATACATAAAATTACATGACTCATAATACTCATTAACAACATTATTAATGTTTAAAGATCAATAAAAAAATCCATATATGGGAACATATGACGACACATATAAATGTGTATTCCCTACAGGTGGGTCTCATTGTCATAATATTATACACTAGATATTATCAAGGGAAAATTCCATGTAGCATTGCCTCAATATCTTGTTAGTCTCCACCCATGATATCTAATATCATTTGTATAACTCAAATTATATCATCCAAATATAGAAAATATATTTAAAAATATATTTATAGAGCTTCCATTGTCTCATCATAGTGGGGAACATATATGAACTTTTAGTGTGATAGTTACTCATGGGACATTATCACAAAATATGTTACATATAAAAAGAATCATTATGTGATAATATATATATTAATATTCAAAATTATAAATACTGGTTATCAGAAAGGGAAAAAAGTTTGTTCAAGGTTATCAAATCTAATAGGGATTTCAAGAAGTAATACTTATTTATTATTTTATTTTAATAAAATAATTATCCTATAGTTGCGTATTTCTTCTATATTACTATGTTCTCCATTGAGTCAAATAATACTTATACTACATAACAATATAAACAATGCGGATTCCCTCCATTACAAATTTAATATTTTATGTATTTTTCCAATAATTGTTTTATTATAATAACCATCTTTGTGAACTTCATACCTCAAGTAGTTATATTTATATTTCTAGTTTGCTTGAAAAATTACATCCATCAACTAATATCCCACCTAAAAAATATTTTTAAATTGGTGGTTATGAACAATTGAAATAAATAATGTCTAATATGATTGTTTATCAAAAAATGTAATCAACCAAGTGACATCCCATTAATTATAAGTATTAATATTTTTCGACCAAACTCAATAATATTTTTCAAATTGAATAATGATATAAAAATTTATTTTTCAACTTGTTCATACATTATAGAATACCTCATTACTTTTTATTCTATTTCTTTCAAAAAAAAACATAACTCTGGATCAACTATTAAAAAAATATTTAATACCCTTCTTATTTTATCTATAGTTTTTCATTCTATTTATTTTCACATCATCTACTTCCATACCTTCACATGAATTTTCCTAAACTATTCTCAATGAACATAAAATATCCACATATATTATATGTTATACTTTGGTTACAACCTTAACATAATATTCTAATTATATAAAAATATGATTTTAATTTAAAACAAGAACGAAATAGATGTTTGATAAAAATCCCATGATAAAATCATTCCCCATCACTATTTTGGATTGCATATAAATGACTTCTATGTGTATTTATATTTTCATTAATAGATTTTATTTTTTATGTGATTTAAAAAATAACTTCAATAATAAAACATAAAATAATAATTTAATGGTAGATCCTAGTCATATTTTTTATTTCAATTTATACTAAATGTTAATACTTTTCATATTTTACATCATTATCACGTATTAATATTTTTTCCACTAACTTCTAATATAGTAATATGTTATTTTTTGGATGATGTTGAAATGAAGAAACATAGTAATGTGTTTATTTTTTTATAAGTAAATCTATTCAATTTTGATTTTATTCTAGACCACCATATTGATTTCCATCATTATTAACAAATTTATTTCTATATGCTGATTACTAAAATATGATAAAATTAAATCCTTCTAAAATGAAAATGTAAATAGAAACACTATAACATATCCACACAAATATTGATATCCCTTTTTTAAATAGTTCATATCATTAAAGTGATTTATCATCCATGAGGTTGAAATATATATTAACAAAATATTTAGAATATATCACATTAATGTACATACTAATTTCATCATATTTACTCATATTCAATCATGTTTATAGCCTCATCATTTTTTTATGGTTTGAAAAATGTTGATTACATAGATTTCAGTAGCCTCCCATGCTGTTTGTGGATATTTAATCAAATATGATGAAAAGATTTATTTTAGGAATTATATTCTTAAGATAACAATTGAATGAATAAATAATGGGGAGTGTTTATAATTCCTCAGGGTGTAATTTTTTAAAAATTAAAATCTAAAATAAAATAATATAATCCTTAATAACTAACAATGTGTAATCATAAGTTTTATATAGAAACCACAATGATATTTTAGGAATCCGAAAAATGGTCAAGAAGGATTTATAATAGATGGACTACTGGGTTTTGAAATAATTAATTAAATGAAACATACCAAGATGAGTAAACCAAAGTTTATGTTCTTGAAATGTAAAATAGATAGTGAATCAATTAGACATTATTTTTAAATTAGATCCATATGATTCCAATATCATTTAGAAAACTCTATATTCTAATTATACTCTATTTAACCTCTAATTTTATTTAGTTATACCATGAAATGGGTATCCCAAACCGTATTTAAACATGACTTGCAATATCTAGGTAATATTAATTTCATGAGAAAATATAGATAGTTAATTAATAATGATGTTTGCTGCCCATAACCCCAATGGTCATGCAATAAAGGGAATTATTATATATATGAAAAAATAATGAATGAAAAACTACTTCTAATGATAAATAAAATATTTAATTAAGAAATATCCAATATTAATTCATTATAGACACTTCAAAAACTTCCACCTGAAGCAAGTCATAAGAGAGAGTAATATTAATAGTCTTTTAAAATAGTATAAAACCAATATGTTAATAACACAACACCAATAAATTTCATACAATCCCGGATTAAGTCCCAACCAACTCTTATTTATAGAAGCCTATATTTAAGATAACAAAACATCATATTATAGTATAAATCATAAATCTAATATTTATCTCTCATTTATCTTCACATATCTCTTAAGATAATTATATATCATTTTTTTGATGAAATTTTACAATCCACATTCATATATAACCTATTTTGACTTCCAAAAAATCTATAGTATTTATATAATAGAGTCTCTACTCAGATACTATAACATTGATGATACACTGTTGGAAGGATAAAATTATTCATATAGTGTAACAAAAAATCCATTAAATTAGGCTAGTATGTTTTATGGATCTTGTGATATAATACTATTGATGAAGAATCATTTATATAATACATTACTATGAATATTTTGTGAAAATTTTATTATATATCTTCCTATACCCTGAAATCCCCTTTCAATACCATATCAAGGAAACCCATGTTATAGAAAAAAACCCTATATGAAATGATCCTTAATCAAATATATATTACACCATTATTCTTCCCATATGGTAATTGGTAAATAACTATCACATAAAATGTTTTCCCTTAAAAATAGTGATGAATATAGATGATTCTCATACATTCTTGTTTATACCCATATGATAATTCCAATATAATGCTCTTATATGATTCTTAATTATATATACTTAAAATAAGTCTCTTACAACCTCTATATAGACACCAATAACATTTCATTTACAATAAAATGCCCCACCAATACTACTGCACAATGTTGATGGTGGGTGGGAAACACTTATTCCCCTATTTTATTCATCACAGGGGGTATAGAAAAAACCACATTCTATAGCATCCTCACAAAGCAAAGAACTACCATATGTGCTTGCATAAATTTATAAAAAATATGTTTACACCATAAATATATCATGTGTGAAAAAAATATAGTACAAAACAAGATAGATTAATGTTGTCTCTTGATAGTACTAGTTCTTATGGGTGGATATGGTGAAAACACGTGGTGGAAATGTTTTTAAATCCACAAATGATG
Source organism: Viscum album (assembly GCA_963277665.1). Lineage (NCBI taxonomy): Eukaryota > Viridiplantae > Streptophyta > Magnoliopsida > Santalales > Viscaceae > Viscum > Viscum album. The sequence goes on along the minus strand of OY728141.1, from coordinate 468,869,827 downwards.
TGTTTAACCAATCCCACTTTGGTTGGTTATAGTGAAACTAATCTGTATCATAAATAATAACCAATTAATTGGTGTTTTTAGTGCGAGGAAAAAAATATCATGATTCAATATTTCTATTTATGAAGAATAGTGTCCATGTGAACAAGATCCCTTATGGGAAATACATTGTGTAAATCCCTCCAGAATAAATATAATATTAATCATATGATATTTTACATCCCATTTACCTCCATCCAAGACTCTCCTTTTGAGTAGCTACCCATGTAGGGTTATCCTCTACTCATACATGAACATCATGGAACCAACACATTCTATGCTCACTCTCACTTCTTCCTTTCATTTAATCAATTCATAAGATCAGTGAATATTTTTCCTGAAATCTCACATGATAATCCATTTTGTTCTATTCATATTTAAATATTTTTTCCTTTGATAGTTTTAGTTATATTTACATATAAAATAAATATATTTCCATTTTAAAATTCATTAAAACTGTTATAAAATCTTTGAATTTCTATTATTTTTTAGAAAAATTAATTTATATGTTTAATTACCAAAAAAGGTAATAAAAAATTAAAAAATTGGAATATTTTACCAATTAAATTAAAAAAACTATTGAAATTAAATATGAATAATATAATTATAAAATATGCTCATAAGATGATTCACAGTCACCTTGATCTTAAATGTGGTAACATGTAACCTAAAATTCTGATAACCATCACGTTGATACGTTGTTTAGTTGTTAGAATAATTTGTGGTTGATGTAAGATATTTATAGTCGCCCTGATCATCCATGTATTTAAAAATTATTATCATTTTATTTAAATTTACAGTACAAGGTTACCTTAAAGATTTATAGTCACTCACAATAAGGTAGTTAAGCGATTGAATCATCCCGAAACGATTTTATTCATTTAAACTACCCAAATAACCTATTTTTAATTTTATAGAAATATATAATCTAAATTCATTTAACTATAAAAATGCACAAAAAATTACGTTATTTCAAAAGTATACAATGATTGAGGTTATTTTTTAAAAAATCCAAAAATTTAATTTCAAAATAAGCCTGGAAAGTATTTTAAAATTTGGATGAATAATTGATGACAAATTTAGAGGTGGTATAATTACACATATGGAATAAGAAACCTTTTTTAAAAAATTTGACACATAATTACAAAATTTATTGAAAGGGATTAATAATTTTTTATCCACATCCATGAATTAGTATGTATGATAAAATGAATTATTTTTCATTTATACCACCAAAGGTATAATAATAAATAGTATATATATATTAAATTGAATATAAAAAAAATAATTAAAAAATAATTATAAATGAATAAAAACTACTTTGACAAGATATAATAGTGATAAAGCTTGAATCAGATAACATTACTTTTGAAATATACCACATAAATTAAAAAACATTTATTAATTATAAATAATTATATAAATACCCTTAGTAGGTTCCTACACATAATATTTATAAATAAATATTATTAAGTACTACTAGTGGTTATGTGAACAATATAGATATAGAAAATTAACATCTTAAATAAATACATTTTTCATACCTAAAACAAGTATTAGTTAAAACCCACACCTTGATAAATATGAAGAAAATAAAACATATATTTTTTACTCTTTATTCTTTAATTATGTATTGTAACCCATTATACCGAAATAGACCATTTATTAACTCATTCAAGTACCCTATAGAGAAAATGTTGTTGTTGAACAAATTATAACATATTGATAAGAACAAAATAACAACAAAGCCCTATTAATGACAAGTTTACTTTTATAATAGTAATTTTGTAGTTTTACACATATAAGTATAATATATGTATATCCCCACTATATACATTAAAAAATTTATCCTTGATAAATATATCAATTTTTTTTTTCCATTTTTAATAGAAACAAAAAAAATTCTTATTAGTAGTGGAATTCATTTTATTCTAACTTATTCAATTCAATAACAACATTCAATCTCATACAAAAAATAATAAATTATCCTTATAAATAAATTATTAAAATAACAAATGATATACTACATAATAATTGGTTTTGTTTTTTAATTTATCCAAATCCAAAATATTTGTTTCATTTAATTTAAATTATATACTATAAACCATACACAAATATCTTGGATAATTTCATATTTAGTTTAACTCTGCCTTATATTAATAAAATTTATTAAACAATAATTCCATTAATATCCCTAAAAATATCATTCAATAAATATAAATATTTCATTAAATTTGAGGGAATAATAAAATAACATCATTCGTACTTCGTAATAATTGTTGAATTGTACTTCAGATCGTTATATCGCATGGAATTATTCTAGTTTTATATATTATTCTTGACTATTCACTTCCAACAATGCTAATGTGAATGAATTTAAAATCATTAATAAAAACAATCCTACATAAATAAAATTCGTATATAGTATTTTATGAAATGATACTGTTTTCATCCTATATAAACCACATTAATCCAATTTTATTAATAATTCCATTATAATATCATTTACAATTATCATATTTTAATATTATTTATCTTCAATTTTAAATCATTATTATTATTTTATGAATATTTTTATTTCATTCATCATAATAATATAAAAAAAATTATTCAAATAGAAATATATGATGGTCAATTAGAGAGCCATATGATAGATACATTTTTTTAGTATGTATATTATCTCAATACAAAAGTAACATTTTTAATTTGATGCAATGATTATTTCAATCAAATAAAATAACCTTCAATACGTGGGAATATTTTTTAGGACCCACATTTCCACAATATAAATTCTAATAGATTTAATGAATAATGAAATGTATTTTAATATATTATCTCTTAGCTTTAACGATAGTTTTATAAAAAAGTCCATAGATAGAGATAGTTGTTTCATTGAAGAAACCTTCCAAAAAAAAACTCTAAAGGACACAAGGGTTTAACAAATAAATTTATTTGTATAAATGGAAATTTAAGTTGGAGATAAGTGTTTTATAACTAAATTTACATTCAATTTTGTGGTCAATAAAATTTTAAACATGATTTACAACCTTCAACGATAAACCATGAAACACTGGTATCCGAATTTCTAAATATGGGAAAACATTTAAAAATTATTTTAAGTAGTAACATAAGCTATTAATTTCTTATTACAATTTTCACACCCTGAATTATTAAATTATATATCTATACCCTAATATCATAAATCAAACGTTGATTATTTCATCATAAATGGTTCTTTTCCACATATTTTCCTACTAAAATTTCACCCAATGGTAAACCTCATATACTTAGCTCGATTGAAAAAAATAATCTATGATTTTTAAATTACTATATAACCTCTTTAAATATATTCCATATAATATACCCCTTAAATTATTTGAAATTCTAGTGGTGAAAATGTCACGACCTTTTTAAATTATATCGATTTCATTATTTAACATTTCTCGATGAAATTTATTTTCTATTTTAATTTAATTAATTAATTTAATATAATAAATTATATGTCCCACAATCAAATAAGTAAAAAAATAATACCAATCATTTTATTCACATAAAATATATATCATAATTCATGAAATAAGGTTTATTAATAATGGAAAAAATTTACATAGAATCCAATGATAAGTCATGATCATTTTCTTTGAACCTGATGTTCAATATGAACATGTAAATGGTAAACATGATTAACCACTATAAACTAATTATTGAATATTCAATTTTATAAATTATTTATATTAAAAATTTTTAAATTAAAATATTTACATTAATATATTATATTCATTAAATATAATTTTTCTCTTTCTTTTTTCTGATTTAATTTGATTCTTTATATTTAGTCATGATCAGTCAGACCATTCTACCTGATTGATCTACTCCTACATTATATTGGATATGACTATTTTATATGGAAACTATTTCTAACATAAATATTAAATATTATAATTATTTATGGTTAATTAGTCTATTCTATATGTTTGTTCCACTTAAATCATTACCTAATTCTAATAGATATTTATTGTATTATACCACACCCTAATTAAAAATAATCTACTTTATGATTCATATTTTTATACTAAGAATGAAATATACTTCATGAATATCTAGCCAGTAAATATTTTTTTAATAGTAAAAAAATTATACAACCAAATTAATTATAAATAAAATTCATAATACATCATCATATTTTTAATAGTTAAGAGCAAATCAAAAAATAATAATCATTAATATTACCACACATAAATCATAGTAAAAATCCATGATTTTGTTTGGTATTTAGTGAAAAATGTTTTTAAAACAATTGATGAAAATTTCACTAATATTTTATATAATAAACATACAACATTGGAATGTGGTTTCCAATTTAGAAATGTTCTTACAAATAGTGTCAAAATCGACAATAATAAACTTTTCGTGAAGCATTAATCTCAATTTATGACTAATTTAATTTATATAAGATAACCTATTTAAAGATCTTTATAAAAAGGCGAATGTTTCTCTTAGAGACATCATTATTGGTCCTCAACTAGAAAATAGTTTTATTATTAAACTATCATTTAATAGGATCGATTATAGTATATATGAGTTGGGAATAGTTAATCATTCATAGAACTATTTTTAATGGCATGTTGTTATCCTAATATATTGTGCATTAATTTTTTTCCATTTATATTTAAAATTATATTATTAAAATGTCATCTATTTTTGACTTTAACTGTGTATAATGAGTTTTTTTCTTTTATAATTTAATATATTTATTTGGAAATGAATTCTCCTTTACAATTTATCAAGATGATTTGATATGTCATCTATTTAGTTCATCATCAATGACTTATAAAAATTTTCCATTTAATTTTAGAGACTCTAAATAACTAACTATATAAATTAAATTTTTAATGTAATCGAAAAAATATTTAATCTTAATTTAAATGGAATTTATTTCATTATTATTTAACATATTTTAATGTTAGAATCTTTTTAATTTATATGTTATCTTGAAAAAATGGTGGCTATAATATTTTTTCAAATACTATCATGTATTTTAACTTAATAATTTTGGTCATACCTTTAAAAAATTCTCAATATTAAATTTTAACTCACATACGATGCATTTAGAATGTTTAGGCATACAATTATTAATCCTCTAAAATGTATACACAAAATCTAATTATTATAGTTTATCTATCCTCATAATTTTCCACTACTCCTCTATGATGGTAACATAAATATATTTTCTTATAAAATATATATTTATAGGAAAAATAAGTGTAACCAAGATCAAATGGTATTTTAGAAAGAAAACTTCTCTTCACATTTATAAGGACTATGATTTTGGTCTCTTTTGAAGTTGTGTAGGAAAAAACTGGGTTCTTAATTTCTCTTTGAATCGTATTATTCTTCATTATCATAAAATAGATACATAATTATGTATAAAATATTCATTTAAATTGTAATATGAGATATATTTGTTGAAGTATTTGGATAATGAAAATTATGTATTTCTATCATATAAAGAATCAATTGTGATATATAATATTTTTAAAAGGGTGAATATTAACAATATAAATATTTGAATCCTTTTCAAAAAATAAAATGTTTTCTATATTTTATTATCTTATGTTGATATCTAATAATGTTGAGTTAAGGATACCTATTTCAATGGATATTTTTTTAGAGGATTTGATTTTGAAAATAAATTATTGGTCATAGTTTCATATTTATGGAGAATTATTTCTCAAACATAAGATAAAATTATTTTTAGATCCATTATTTTATGAATATTAAAAGTGTAATTATTTTTCGTGCTTTCAATATAAAAAATTAAGTATTTTTTTATGAAAACCGTAGTAATAAATTATTTAATATATGCATGATTTCTATTCAAGGATATCATAGAAAAATTATTAACTAGAAGAATGGGTAAGATAATATATTTTCAATCAAAGCATTGTGTGTATGTAATTTAATTCAATGTAACTATTACTCATAACCATGGATCATGTACAAGGCATTCAAACCCAAATAATAGTGTATCAAATCCATGGATCATTTCAATAGGATTGAAACCTAAATTCTAGTGAGAAAAAACCAAGTACCATCATGAAATAATCTCACACAAATAAGTAACCAAATCATAGAAGTATCACCATGAAATATAAACTCATGTCTATAGGTATTAAGAGGGTTTGATCCCCTATCCCACATTAAAAGGATCAAATACATGGTCATTTAAACTAATATAGAAAATTATATGATCCAAGGAGAATTAATGTTGAATTATGTGTATCTCAATACAACATGGAAATACTTAAATCGCACATTAACTATCTCTTTTTTCCCATGAATTCAGGTTCTATAGTAACTAATTCAACCATCACTAACAATTTTCCATACGCACCCACTTTGGTGTTAAAATCTTATTAGGGAACCCACTAGTTACCCCTAAGATTTATCAATGGAGGGAATAAATCATGGTAATATTTAACTCAGTTACAATACATGGTTCAACTCCTTTCACTCAAGGGTAATACATTCATCATCCACACCTAGATCACCATTTGGAATCACATGACTCATAATAAAATCCACATTACTAGTGGTCCCAAGCCATTAAATATTTTCTATCTCACAACCTAGGACCATCCTTGGATTGCGTACACTTTTAATATTTCCATCAGTTCCCACATCATATACCCACTAGGGTAAACACATATCAATGTAAGGGAAAAAAATTTCTCATGGAAATATCAATGTTACCCAAATATATATGGCCCCACTAGGTTCTCTCTTATATTACATGGGTAAAAATCTTCATCCTAACTCCCTACCCTTCTCATATATTAAAAAAGGGAACCAATTACTAAATATAATTATTTTATTTTATTTTATTTCAATTAAATTTCAACCCTCAAGGAATATGTCTTGTAGGATAATAAATTATAGTGAAGTAACTGATTATTTGTGGTCAAGTAAATCAACAATGTGAATTTGGGTCCATTTGGTACCTTAGAATATTGTTCTTCCCATTAGAATTCTAAATTAAATAACCCTACTAAATTAAATAAAAATGCCAGTGTACCATGTTAAAAAAACCACATATCAATTCCCCATATAAATTTAATTCATATACATATATTTTATCTACAAGGGAAAACCTACCTCATTATAGAATAATTCCATGTTAATTAATTTCATTGAAGATCTCACCCAATGTCGCCCAGGTCCAACCAACCAATTCACATCACCAAAATTTCATATCCATAACAAATCATGAAAATTAATTAATTATTATCATCTATAGTTTATTTATGAATATATAATAAATTTACAAATTTATTTCAATTAGGAATAAAAATCACAATTTTTTTATTTTCATTCATCATAATAAAATATCTATCAATCACATGCTTGTTCTCAATTACATACTCATAGAACATACACAATAAAAATCCCTAAAAACCAATAAACTTTTAATGAGATATTGTATTCATATTGGTCCAAATAAACATATAAATTGATATAGTGATGTTATATATTCAAAACCGTGTGTGACAACATGATGATATCATCCAAGGAAAACATTTATCCTTTCCAAATGAAAGGCCCATCCAAATGTGATGATTCTACTATGCTCTGGTGGACGAACACCCAAATCCCAACTACATTCCTTAACAAAATTATTGTTTATGATTGAGGAATAATAATGGAAGTAAAAATATAATATGATACCTTATATTACCAGAGATACAAATCAATAATATCCCAAAATGATGTGGATCATTGATAGGGATTTGGGAGAGGAAGACAGACAATAATGGCCTCATCCTATCACTAAAAGACTCTAAAACCCAATCAATCCCAACAAAAGAAAATATGACCTTTCCCTAATCCAAAAAAACCAACCAACACACTTTTCATGAAGGGAACCAGTGGTATATGCTTTGAGACACATAGGGTGTATTATTCCCCCCTAAACCAAAGTTAATGAATGGAAGGTGAAAGGTTTACACCTCTAAATCTTATAAGATTTATGATACACCTTACATCAATCTCTATTAGTGTCCTCAAAGCCCCCCACAAAGGTCATTCATGGATTGAAAAACCCTTCCCCTCATGAACATGATTCTATTATAAAATTTCATTGTCCTGACCACCCGACCAGTTCCCCAACACCCACAAAAATTCCATAAAGTGTCTACTGAACAAGAATCCATATAAAAAACACATAATAGTGATTTCCAAAAAAATTCAGAACTCTGATCTACATAAACATTTTTAAGACATACATCTCAAAACTGTAAAAAATCTATATCCTATAGGAATTTACAACCCAAAAATGAATGATGTTTTATAATACTCCCATTATTGAACACATCATCCCCAAAAATATTTTATGGGATTTAAAACATTTATCTTGACCCAAAAAACACACCAATTCACATATATATCTCTATATTATACCCTAGTAATCAAATGGATCTTACACAACATAACTTGAAACACAAAGAACATTTTCTATCAGAATACAGAGAACCAATAATCACCATCAATAAAACAATAAGATTGCTCATACCCACACCCACCCATTCCAAACATACATGTTGTCCTTAATAAATTAACTATATACATATTTTGGTTCCCTACCATGGTTTCATTCCATGATTTTTATAGTTACCATATCATTACAACCAATTAAATTTGAAAATCATAGGTTCATACTCCATGGGAAAACTATTCTCATTGTCAACAAGTCAAACCTATAAAAACATTATCCATGTCATCAGATCATGATGTCCCTAAAATAAAGGGCATCCGAAGATCCTTAAAATACCCATACTGGAGTCCAAGACCAACATGCAATGTAATCTCATAGATAAATACTTAACCAAATAACTAGCTACAATGATATCAGCAAAGGAGAAGTGAAAATCTAATCTAAAATACCCTTGAGTAATATAAAATTCATAAAATTCATTATGAAAATTTATGGAATATATCCAATAGTGCATCTAAATCCAAATATATTTTTTACAAGGTACCAGATCAATTAGACTCAACAATTTAAGATCATCTAAATTCAATAAGTACAATCAAAATAATTTTTTTACCATATCAACGACCATTCATGGAAATGGTTTTTAATTTCATAACCCATGAAATAAATATTATTAAATTTAATAATTGATAATGGAAAACCAACCCATAATTGAATTTTAAAGAAAAAAACTTATTCCAATTCCCAAATCACCCTGATAGTAATGTTCAGTATAAAGTAAAATTAAAAATGTAAAATGTGTCCCATATTCTAAAAAATAATAGTACACTATCTACTATATGGGTTCACATATAATGATCTTAATTCACAAACCTAATCAAGAACTTTCATTTTTCACATTCATCTAATCTTGATTCACACACATCACCTATCAATAATGAGTCCATAAATCTGTGAAATCATCCTCATCACAAAAGAACTAGAAAAGGGGGCCATAGAAACAGACCTATAGCTATGGTTTTATGAAATCATGGAAATAAATATTTTTTTCAAGGATTTAACAATATTTTTAATAAAATCATGGCTAAAATAAAACTCTATATCTATAGATTTATAAAAACTTTTATATAAATATTTATTTAATGGATATATACATAGTTCTCTAAAACCATTGCTATATCTTTTTCCAATGGCCATGATATTTTTAATCGATGGCTATTGGTTTCCCATGTAAGTGTTGGGAAAACAATTTCAAGAGTGATTTTGTCAGTCTGACCTATTGCCACATTTTTTTCTTTTCCAGTGGTTTTTTATTATATATATGTATATATATAACTTACTATAAATTTTTATACCAATATATGGCTCTAGAATAGTTATATGGTGGTCGATAACACCTGGTGGGGAAACATATATTGAATCCCAGTGTAGGTAATTTGTTTTCCACCAATAGAAACATTTTTCAAGGACTATATTCATGGTTTTCCAATGTGGAAATATACACTGTATCCACTATTTGTATCACGAATATAGCCTTATTTCCATAGTGGAAAACCGAGAGGGCTATTTCTATGGATTCTAAAATCATGTCTATATGTGTTGTTTCCATTGTGGAAACCATGGAAACAACCCATCATAACCGTGTCTATATATTTTTTCAATAGCCATGCCAATACATTCCATGGGATACTTAACCATGGTTATGTCTTATAACCAAAATATTGACTCTTATACACATAGTTTTAAACTATGCCAATAACAAAATTTTATATTCTAACAAAGGAGACACTCTGTATTCTTAACAAAACACCTGTTTCTCTATTCCCATTTGTATTTAAAAAATTCTATTAGGCCGTCATTACAATAAACTAATAAAATTTTCATCATCCAAATCAAATAGATTTCATAATATTATCACTCCATTGATCTCATCCAATCACAAAATGAATAATATCCTCTTTCACCCATTTACACAACCAGGATCATAGTCCCATGAATCATATCTCATCACACCTAGGATCACACCCATGGACAAAAACCATGAAAAATTGAAGTAGATGACATCCATCATGAATAATCCTCAAAGACCCTCTTCAAAAGTTTTCTTTTTCATGAATTCCATGGTTTACTATATAATCACGAATTTTCTAAAACCAATATACAAACAGAGGCTCTGACATGCACTCTATCAATCCACGATTTAGATATCTATGATAAAAACCCACTGTATTATCACAATATATGCTTGAAAAGACTATTTTTATGCATCATACTGATCATGTACTCAAAAACCAATCCTTGATACTAAGCACTAGCACTCAGGATTCTTCCCTCATGAAACTCAATGTCATAATCATTCCTTTTCCATACAATTTGGAACCTCATAAAAATTGATCTCAAGATGAAATATATATATATTCATTCCATATATAATGGTTTTATAATCATTTCCTAAATCATATATATCTGGTTACTGAAATATATCATGGTTCATATCAACCATAGAACTATACTCAACTACCCGATGACACATATCAAAAGAGATGGGTCTTCGCAACTAAACTATTGGTCATATATCATATAAGTCATATCTCATTGGGAAATATAACTTTTTCATTATATTAGTTATCCCATCAATAATCACATGCAAAACCACCAAAACATTCATATCTCTCACATGAGGCATCACTGTCCTAATCATAATCATAGTAGGGAATTGATTCTCACTAGGACTCCACATATGGGACCACCTCATAAAGATTCACAATCTCAATATAATCCTCACCATACCTCCATATATTTGATCCATTATCTCAATGATCACATTCTCCTCCATCATTATCAACATATATATAGGAATATTTTCATGATCATCTAATTCTATAATTCCATAATAAGATGTGTTGTCTATGTAGAATTAAACCCCCAAAATATAAATATACTCTCTGTAGGTTTTTTTCAGATAGTATAAAAAACTAAATATAATTATTTTCTATATACCAGTATAAAAATAAAAGTGTCAGGGTTTATCTCTAAAGAATAAAATTCATGTAACAACCTTCTAATGGTCATTATAAATCCATTATAAGAGGCACTACACGATTTTCTTCATCAATGATTATCAGTCAATATAATCCATATGACCAATAGTCAATGGAATATCTATCAGGTCCTAGCTAAGTAGAATCCCACAAATAGTTTATTTTAAAAAATCATATATGTTGTTGATAAATCTTTAAAAAAATTTAAGCTCTTTATTAGTGATATCAATCAGGAGAAATATATGAATTTCATGTGAAATAAATTCTCCAAACATGATGCATGTACAAATTCCTCTTGTTAATTGGCCAATAAGCAGAAGTACATAAATCACATATAGAAAAATTGATTTTTTTATCACTAGTTTAAATTATTCCTCCATAACAGAAAAAATCATGACCAAATTAACTATATCCCTAGTATGATAGACATCATATCTGGAAGAATTTTTTGAAATAATATTCTTATATCCCTGAAAATATTATACACCTTCTAATGTAACCTATCTAAAATCTATCCAAATTGTATGGAAAAAGAAAGAATCCAAAACATTATGTGTTATCATTCAAATTTACTCTAATAAATATTTTTAATATCCTCAGACTAAGACTACTCATCATTTTTGACATTGTATGTTCATTAGGACCTTGAAAACAATTCCCCATATGGAACATGTTTTTAAATTTTATTACAAATCTAGGAAGATATGATAGAGAGACTATACCCTCATATCAGAGATAAAAGTAGTAAATAAATATAAATCATGTAATATCAACAATTATAATAAAATTATATTGAATAATCAAATAGAAAATTATATAAAATATTAATGTGGAAGGATACATGAAGAAAAGATTCACGGTCCAAGCAACATACAATAATAAAATCACCCAATTGGTTAAAATGACCAACTATATCATTTTTAAACATTATTTAATTATTTATTACATTATCATACACATTATAACATCCTAAAAGATAGATAATACTTGTCTCGTTAGGAAATTTGATACATATCATAGTAACAAGAAATAAGGATAATACAATATTATTTAAAAACTACATAACAAACCCTTATTGTCTATTGATTTTCTAAAACTATATGGGATAACATGGGAATATACATAAGAAAATTGAAGGCTATAAATATCATTCATGGAATAAAAATTCATAGAATAATTTAATGTAGTACAAGTGATTTAGGAGGCATAAAATGATAATATAGAATGTGAGAATAATAATCATGAATATCAAATCCTTATATATGATGATAATAACAACACATCATAGTAATGTGAAAAAAATATAAATCATGAAAATTTAAACACAATACAAGGGTGTTAATTGACACATCACACCACTTTGTGATTATGAAAATCCCTAATGCAGCATACATGATATGTTAAGAGAAATAAACATTTCTAATTGCATTGGAAATGTAATTAATTATGTTCCCACCTATCTTATTTATATAATGTGAATGTATTTATGTAACACATGTATCATAAAATATATGAATACCATTCATCACATCAAATACCATGAATAAGGTGTGTGTCTTACATAAATGGATGTTACAAATCAATAATTTACATACATATCATGTGAATACCATTTCATGGAAATAGGCATGGAATCCCCAACACAAATGATTTGAATTGAAAATTTTGGAATAATTTTGGCACTATTACAATTGTACATAAAGGATCTATGAAGGGTTCAAAATTATTTTAATGTCACATATCATTAATTTTTCATTATATGGATTTTAAAGGTAGGTGTAAAACCCCATTATAGTCAAAACATTTTAAATCATATTACTTCTCACAAATAATTTATTGAATGAAAATGAAAAGGAGAGAATCACTCGAACATGTAGGGTGATTATTAATGATTTTAAGGGGCTTCATTAGTTACTGGGAAGACCATGAGAGGGATATTGTAGTGGTATATGAAGAAAAAATCTTTTATCAGTGGGATTTGAGTGAAGATTAATGAGATGTTGGTTAGGTTTATAGAAAAAGAGAGTATAATTTATTATTTATTTCTAAATATAGGTTTTTGACTAAATGTAAATGAATAATAAAAACCAAAATTATTCACATTTTTTATCAAATTTATTTCTATAATGTGGAGTGGTTTTATTAATTTTATCGGGATGGGAATGAAACTACATAAAATATTACATTTCATGATGTAGAAGTGAGTCATGTTCATTATTATGTGATTTTAACACCTTTAAATATAATATATGGTAAAAAGAATTCTTTATAGAATTTTATAATTAAACTATTAGTATAAAAAATACCCTAATTTAAAATTTAAGTTATTTTATTTTCATTTATTCCTTTATAGTAAAAAATATTTCACCTTTTCAATTTTCTGACGCAAAAATTCATAATTTATACGCATTCTCTATTTAATTATTCCAAAAAATGACTATCTAATAATATTAGAAAAAATCACCATTGGATCATTCAAATGATATAATTATAAAATAATTATTTATTTAATTATTTTTTTTCTAAATAAGATAATTTATACATTCAAATAAAAATATATATATTTACTAGAAAATTTAAAAAAATTTGACATTGAAAAATTCCTAAACCTTATAAAAATTCATTTTTATGTCCTTATATAATATAATAGTTGAAATAAATTTTATCTAATATAAATATAGAATTTATTTCAAATTTAATTAATTTATGAAAATGTGCATTCTAATTGAAACTACTTATTCCCCAAAAATATAATCTTAGTTTCCTCAAATTGAAATGTATTTATTATTAAAATATTTATTTAATCTGTTGTTTAATGTAATAATGAAAATTGATAAATATAATAATTATTTTATTTTAACTAAAATATAAAAATTAATAATATTATGTTCAAAATAAATAACAATTTATTACACAAGAATAATCCCTATGGTTATATTTTTGATTGTGTAACAATATTAGGTTGGGTAAAAGAGCATGGTTTGAGAGGTGATTTTGATAACATTGATGATCATCCGTAAATGGATTCACTCTTGGTTTAGTTGTTGAATCATAGCATGGGCTTGGACTAGGGAAAATATCAATTTTGTCATCGTCCTCAAAATCCCTAATAAATGGTATTCAATGGGTATTATCTTACTTTTCGAGGACATCATTTCTTACTTTTGGGTGAATAATATTTTATAATAACCCTCAACATATACTAATCATAATCATAACTCAAAAAAGAACCACTATCTTTGGTAATGATTCACAACCGTATATTAAATTCAAAAATCTAAATGTGTATGTCTTTTAATGTGGCCTAAAATAAAAAATTAAATACAATTCATGTTGTATCTATTAGGAATTTATTCCTTCTAATTATAATTTAACTTATAAACTTTCTTATTGTTATCTTATTCTCCCATTAAAAAATTTCAAACTCAAAATTTGATTTCATAAACTAAAACAAATAAGGGTACACTTTTTTTCATTTCCTCTTCTGGTTCCCATGTTTCCTCTTTAAATAGTTGGTTACACCATAGTAATTTGACTAGGTGATTTTTTTTTCATATAACATTTAACTATGATATAATATCTTCACCAAATGATCTAAAAACAAAAATGTATTTTCCAAAGGTACCGCCTACGGAATCAAAATATGTGAATAGTCTAGTATATAAATGCTTAAGAGGGATATATGGAACAAATCAATTTCTTGATACATGTTTTCTTGAATTACAAGTTGATAGTCCATAGGTTTGATATTATCAACGATACCAAAGGGGTCAATGTAACTGGGAATGATCTTTTAATTATTTCTAGACATTATAGAATTATTATATTGTGATATATGAATGAACACATTATCTCCAACCGAAAACTATAAGTCACCAAGTATAATATAGGAATTAATTTTCGGTCAATGTTTCATACAATTCATATGACGATAAATGGTTTAAAAATTACCTATCATTTCGTGGATAAAATTATTTCTCATTTTCTTCTTGATCACAAATATCATCCATGAATGTTGGAATCAAAAGCCATTTCATTTACAGATCCTCATAAGGTATCATTTGAATGATACATTTGAAATTTTTGTTATATGAGATTTCAACTAGTGTAAATCATTTTTCCCTACATCCTTGGAAATATGTTGATTATAATTTCATCATATCATCTAATGCTTTAATGTATATCATAGATTGATCATCTATATGATGGTGATAACATATATTGATGCCCATCTCATTATTCAATGCTTTGTGAAAAATTATCTTCATCCTTGTGGAAAACCATGGATCAGGATCACATACAAATGAGAGTAAAGTCAATGTAGTTTTATGTCTTCTGTTTTCTGAATTATAGTGAGTTTTTGAATAGATTAATATTCTCTAATAGTAAATAAATTGTCATAATCTATAAGGTGATCATATACTAACCAAATAGAATCATTACCTTTAGATATTTCGGAGAGTCAAATGAATAAATCCATGGTTAAATTTTAAAATAACAGTATATTTATGTGAAATTATTTTATATTACCATTAGAAATATGTCATTAAAAATTTAATTTTTGTTATTCCAATAATTTAGAAAAAATTTCATAAATCTCCTTCTTAATGTTTTACACAACAATTATTTATTCTAATATTTATAACTCTTCTTTCTTCATTATTCAATAAAGAATCTTGTTCTATTCCAATAATAAATAATTTATCTATTTAGTTATAGTTTTATGAGACATGTTTCTTTAATATAAACCTCATAAATCCATCATTTTCAAAGATAATCATTTTAATATATGCTATATTTCTATATGTTGCATCGTTATATTTCTAGAGATCTATCCTAATTAAAATAATTTATATATATATATTTATTTTAAGAAGGATAAGATGAAAATATATTTATGATTAAAATTTAAATAATTTTCAGGTCTAATAAAATTATATTCCGTTTAATTATAATAATAGATAGGTTTTGGGAACATTTAAACTCAGTGAATCTTCCAATTTATTCACCTTCCAAAAATGATAATGGATTAAAAAATTATAATCATTGATCCACTCTTGCCACATTCATGGGGGCATATTGAGATCATTTTGTTTTAATATATAATTTATCTTTTTCGGATCTATATATATGTAAAACATATCTATATATATAATTTCATAATATAATTAACATGAAGATCACTACATATAATTATAGATCAATTTCTAGGTAGTTATACTCATGGATCCTTAATTAGCAGCAAACATATGGTACCAAATTATAATTTTTGATGAGTACACAATTGTGGGCTTTTTGGTTACACCATTATATTTTAGAAACCATTCCCTACTAATGGGCAATGTGAATTTTTTTTGTAGTGATTAGAAACTTCTCTAACTCTGTAATTATTTCTTCCAAGTTCATCGATGTAATAAAACTTCATTCTCTTCCAATATAGTTTGGTTAGTTGGTTAGACAATAATTAAATGTTTCTCACAAAACAAAGATAATACATAGTTAATCCAAGAAAAATGTGGATATCCATGACATGTGTGGGTATTTTTTATTCATTAATTTATTATATTATAAAATTATCCATATATATGTCCCTTTACTGGTGATAATGTTCCCAATGAATGTTAAATTCTTTATCTAAAAATCACATTTATTATATATATAACAATAAAAATTTATTTTTATTAGATTCATTATACCATCAATGTTCCCCACATGAATTTTCTTATATTTGGAGTAAATATTAATATCATATATAATGAATACAAAAATTCAAGGTATTCACTAAGAAACTATTCAATAATTCTGTAATGATATTCGAAACATTAATTAGTCCGAATGGTTTCACTATGAACTCACTGTTCTTATACCTTGAATGAAATGTTTTCTTGGGGATATCCACCTTCTTAATAATTACCTGATAATAAATCAAATGAAGATCAACATTATATATGTAAGGGGTGCCACATTATTTTTTGAACAAGTCATAAATATGTGGTAGTTGATACATATTAATTATCATGATATTTTTTTTATTTAAATAATCAATGTAGATATGAATTTCCATGTGCTTATTCATGATAAAAATGACCAGTGCTCCCCAAGGTGATGATCTTGGGAATATAATCCCTTTATCATAATTCATCTATGTTATCTTCTTTTACTATTAAAGATAATTATAAGATATTATATATAGATTATTTTATATCTATAAAGCTATATGAATTATTTGGATTAATAACTCATTATCTCTTATATGAGGAGGAATAAAATATACATTGGTAATATATAATTGTATTTCCTACACATCTTATTTGGGTAGGAATACTCACCACATATTCATCTCTACTATCCTAAATTAATTAAGTCATCATAATGTTAATGCATTTCCATATCTCTATGAATACTCTAGGCCCACACCCTCCTATAGTGAGAAGTCATTAAGGGAACCTATTACTAGATCTTATATGTAACATGGATTTCATTTAAAATACAACCCATAGGTTCCAGGTGTCAGAATTTTTGAATTTATCATAAAGGAATTAGTCATTAGTCGTCAAGAAGATAATGAATGTTGAAAAGGTTCTATTATAATCATTGCCAATTTTTTCAGTTCATAGGACTTTTACTCCATTTAAAATGAATCATATAAAAAATAAGGCTTACTATCCCTTGGTGGATAGACTATATATCAAATTAATATATAATTATAATATATATATTGAAGGGGACTATATGTGGGACCACCTACCTCAATATGATTTTATTATATTTTAATTCACCACGCTCATACTCTCACCAACATTTTCCTATGGCCAACCAACTTTAACCAATCATCATGAGGGGCTATAACATACTAAATATCAGAATTAATTACATATAATAATTTATAAATATTTATATTATTTTAAATAACAAACGCAATTTAATAAAATAGTCACTAATTCCTAAAATAACATGAATTACCCACAGAATGATCCCAACACATCCCCACTCAAAATACCTAAAATCCAATATCTATTCAATTAAAACAATCAATTCAATTAATCCAAATATAAAAATAAATACATAAATTGATGTTACATAAATCAAAATGTATGAGATCTTCTGTATAATGTTCTTGTAGATATCCTCCAGAAAATCCAAATAGAATCCCAATCGATATATGATGTTTTCCCCATGTTCTGGTGGAATCATAATCTTAATAAAAGACTAAAACCAAACCAAAATCAAGGGGTATAATGTAGGGGAAACATACCAAACATAATATTATATCTTAGATCTCTATCTAAACACATATATTATCACCCTCAACATAGAACTTCCAAAGATTGGAAATGAGGAGGAAGACAGTTTGGAATGGCATCCTATAATCGATCGAAACCAACCAATCCCAATATAAAAAAGATTTAATATAACCCTCTCAAACACTAAAAAACACAATATACAAGTCGTCACCACTTAATTCATTCCATGTGTTACTTTTGGAATATGAATACTCCCAACCAAAGTCAATCCATGGTTAAAACATGGTCCAGGCTGTAAATCATCATGTATAAGAGAATAACCCCTTAGTTAGCCCCATTAATAATTTGAAAGGAAACCATGATGACAATTCATGGTGAGATTAAAAATTCATCACGTAGAATTCCCAAATATTGGAAAATTTTAACACTAAAAAACCATGATAATTCGACAACATCCACAAAAACCCCCGAGAGAACCATTTATCCAAAGACCATACTGATAAACACATGTTTAAATAGGAAAAACACCAGAAATTCATACCTCATTATGATTTCTAAAAATTCACTCTTAACGGATAAAAAAATCCAATTTACATAGAATTTGTGACATAAAATGCATTGGGATTTAATAATAAATTAAAATGACTCCTAAATATTTAGTTTTTAAATATCTAAAAAAAACTGATTTCCTTCAACCCATTATGTTGATTCATGTGAATCTTCATACAGATATTGTACATTTTCATATAGAGTAATTTTCCTTTCAGTATGTTGAAAATCATCAAAGTATATTAGAGAGAACTCATGTGAATATGGGTCACAAAATTAAAACAATATAATTTGTCATGGAGTTCTAATATAACAATATTTATCAATACATTGAAGCATTTAGTGAAGAATTGTGAGAGTATGATATTAAATAACAATTAATTGATTTAAAACTATTATATTGTTTTTCTAATATTATGATTAACATACTAATTAATTATTCACGGTTCTTAAAGGAAGAGATCACAGTCATCCATATCATCTAATTGCATCATAATAATTATCTAATAGTGTCTATAAAAATATTCCAATTTAGTAAATTAAAAGGACTTTCCATCCATTTAACAATATATGATTAATAATTCAAAATAAAGTTCATTTGATTTTTCATTCATTATTTAATAAAAAAAATAATAATTGAAGAAGGATACAAATGATATAATATATTCTATTCTATCATAAACAATGAATTGAATTTTGGTCAAATACTTATAAACTTTTTAAAATATTAACATCTTGTAAAATATATCAATGTAGTTATTCCTAATTAATGTTATTATACTGTTATCTTCCAATAATTATTTTCATGAAAAAAATGAAATTTAATCAATATATATATTTATAAATTTTTATTCACAGAAACCAAAAAAACTTCATATGGTTGATAAACTACCAATGTTATTCTCTACAAAAAATTAAACAACAAAATAATAAAGAGATAATGAGCTTTATGAACCCATTCAATAATTATAATAAAATAATATTTAAGATTTTATAAAACCATAAAATATGTAATTTAAGTACTTCATTAATTATAATATTCTAATTATTAAAGAAATGAAAAATGAAAAATTTATTAGAAACCAATTATTCATTAATAGTCATATATTAATATTGAAAATTTTTCCCTATGAAAAATTCATTAATGAATTAAACTACAGTATGAATTGATTAGAACTTGACACTATTTTTTCCAAATGTATTTGATTACATCACTAATTTTGTGTTTGATAAATAGAAAAATAAAAAATATAGATAATGAATCACATATACATATTATAATTTCCTTGAATGAATGTTTAACCCTTCATCTCTAGTTTAGAAGCAAAAAAAGCTAAATCCATGTCAATTTTCAAATCCATGAAAATAGTTTATAAAATCCCATATTTAGAATTAAAACTAATTATTACAAATTACACCATATTGTAAAATAAATGATTTCAAATAAGTTATATATACAATTTATAGTAAATGTACTTCACACAAGAGCAACACTCAATTATTTCAGTTCTGTATTTGAATTCTATAAATGATTTAACATGATATATTCACCCTATGACCCCATCACATATGATATTTGTAATTATTACTCTAAAAGAAACAACATAACGTAATATAAGATATTTTACTTGTCTAAAACATTTAAACATATAAATGAACATTTAAAACACATGATAAAACAATATATTAAATATCAAAAAATCTACCTATAAAATGCTAGTATAACATTCACACATAAATATTATATAACACATACCATGATCTAATTTAATATCATTTTAATATAATGTTTTTTGGATTCAAAAATTAATACTGCAGCCAAAATTTTAATAATAATATAATCATAAAGTTTAGTAATTCTTTCTATCATAATATTAATGGATAATATGATCCTAGTGTTAATTAATTATTAAAACAAAATTATTTTTCCCACATTATGGATGTTTTAAGAAGTATTATTTATCACAATTATATAGAATTAATATAAATTATATAAATATAATTATTATTTTTGGAATAATATTCCTTAAACGCATCCCATTTAGAAAGAGTTGGATAAATAACCCAAAGTAAATATATAATTCTTGAAATATTTATGATAAATCAATGTAAAAAAATATTCATTCCTTCATTTTAGGGACCATATTAAATAATGAAAAAATAAATATCAAGTTGATAAAATATAGTTAATATCATAGAAACAATTAATTTATATTATAAATATACAAATATAATGAATCCATTTTTATCACAAAAAAATATACCATAGAATATTATATCTTTTTTGGTCTTAAAATATTCATTCCTATGAAATGGTCGTACTTTTCAATTTCAAATCATTATGAATCACATTTACATTTCAATGTAAATTTATCCCCCTTTATATCAATATAATAAAAGGCCTTATAAATTATCCTTTTGAAAACCACAAATAATGGTGAGAATTCAACCAAAAAAGGAAATTGTAAAAAACAACTTCTATGATTATACTTACGGAATAAACACAACTATAGGTATTAATTTTAAATATAAAATATTTTCTTTTTTTTTTGAATCATTATTAATCAATTTTTATACACATTTTTATGGACTAGAACCCTCTATTCAATTGGTAAACCCATTT
Organism: Viscum album; assembly: GCA_963277665.1. NCBI lineage: Eukaryota > Viridiplantae > Streptophyta > Magnoliopsida > Santalales > Viscaceae > Viscum > Viscum album. The sequence continues at coordinate 468,847,843 of OY728141.1, read as the reverse complement.
TTCATAAATTATACATTTAATTAAATTTCTCTTATCTCAAAATAAAATATCATATATAAGGAAATGATGTTTCTTTAAATATTTTTAGGAATCATGACTTTATTACACTAATTTTTAAATATTTTGAAAAAAAAATATAAATCACTAACTTCCCCCTAACATCATTTCATAATAGACTAGACTTCCATGAATGAATATGGAAAGTACTTTTGTCAGAAAAAATACAATTTGAGAAAAATAAAATAATAGATGATAACTAAAAACCTTGGAATTTAATGGATAACCTTCTTTATATGATTTTAAATATATTGGTGATACTATATTTAAAAATATTTCTTAATTTCAATAAAATATTACTCTTTTTATCATTAATAACCATCTAAGTACATTTCTAATTTCATATAAATATATAAAATATATTTTAGTATTGTAATGTTAATCTATAAAAAAATAAAGAGGTCATCACAAAATATAGGATGTGAAATTATATATCTATTTTATAGGATAAAATATAAATCAACTTCTTTCAGTAAACATCCTATAAATTATTAATAGAAATTAAAAAATTATTATTAATAGAAATTGAAAATGGTTTTTTCTAACTAGTAATCCATTTTTACCTATTAAAAATAAATAGTAATCCCTGATTTTTATTATTACATATGTTAAAAAATAACCATTAATAAAAATAATTTTTAATAATTTAATTAGAAACATGAAATTCATTATTATTATTTTCAATAATTTACTACGAAATTATATGATAAGTTGCAAAAAAGTATATTATATATTAATTTAGAATCAATGTCACTTATAGAATAATTTTTGAAATGTTTATATACATTAATAATTTTTTCAAATGTATATAAAAATTTTAAATAAAAAAATGTTCTTTTTGAATACGTTTAGGCATAACGTTTTCAGTGTGATTTTCAAAAATATTTTAAAATATTTTAAAAAAAAATAAATAAAATATTTTATATTATTATAATGTTTCATCTTGTTTAACGAAATTAGTAATAATAATCAGATCTTTATTATCAATAATTGATCATATAAAATTATACAGATTAATCATTTATATCATGTAATATATTTCTCCCACTAATAATATATGATGAGTCATTAAAGATAATAGGTGAATAATTTTCATCCATAGAAGGATTACATTTAAAAAATAGTTACACGAATTCTATGATTTCCTTGCTAAAGAAATATCCACACTAGTTAAAACAGTCCCCATATTTTAGAATTCAAACAACTTCAAATAAACCCTCATTAATGAACTATCATGGTGGGGAGTTCATAATATGTTATTAAAATAATTACTGAAAAAATTATCTATAACCTCATGGAACATAACCCACATTTAATATTCATAAAATATTTTTATTATAAAATTTGAACATCTCATAGATTTATTAATTTTATATAAAAATATTAAATTACTATCAACATTATTCATTAAATAAATCTTTGATCTCAATATTAAATAAAATTTTCACATTGTATGATGTTTTTTCCTTTTAACTAATTATAAGATTTGGTCTATTAGATTCAAATTGTTACCCACCTTACTATTATATCTTAGTGAATATCAGGTTCATGAAAAATTAACCGAAAAATATAAAAAAAATAAATTGAATAATAATTATATTTTCTTTAATAGAATTATTTATAGGGGGTCTATGATCAATTACTATTGTGGGAGGGAACCAAATAATAAATAACTTCAATAAATATATATAGAAAATAGTACATATTCTATCATAAAATGAATATTGAATTGAAAGAAATTGCATCAACAAAAATAATATTAATATTGGATAAATTACTGAATCAATTACATACATATTTTGATAATAAATAAATCAAATTATCTCTTAAAATAAAATAAAACTAAAAAAAATTTATCGATTTTTGTAAATAGTTCCAAATATATTTAAATAAATATTTTTTATGATTGGTGAATTAATTTTCTAATAATATATATTTTTTGAAATATAATTTTGAATTTGGATAGATTAATAAGTACAAAAAAATATTTTTGTAAATTACGTTATACATTAATCATTAACCATATTTATTATATCCCTATTTCATAATGAAAATGTCTCTCAGGGATCTTTTATGATTTCATATTAAAAAATCTATGATCTAAAAAAACATAAAGAACACAATTACAACCTATCCAAAATTCCTATCAGAAGTTATGGAAAAAATTAAGAACTATAAAAATTCTATTTTAAATTTCCCAAAAAGTTCTTCTCTAATATAGTGATTCAATAATTATTAAAAAAAATCCATTATCTTAGTGATTTTTTATATATCATCATAAAAAATTCATCATAAAAAACATTGTGAAATATTTTATATCTAATGATATCTCCAAAATAAATACCATGAAAAATATTTCGTCGATAATTTTTACAAATTATATATATATATAGACACAATAAATTTCTTTATCCTATGATGTCATATAATATTCTCCTTATTCAAACAATACTTCCAAATCTCTTCCCAAAATAAAAATATATAGCAATAAAATAATAATAACAATATCTAAAAAAAATAACAAGGTTAAAAAATAATAGAATTATATTATTCATGAGAATGAGGCAATATTTTCATCTTTTTCCATATAATCAGGTCAAAACAAACCATTAAATAAGTCTCATTGTGATTTATCTATGATAATATATCATATCCATTAGGAACACCTTAAATTTAATTTATTATATCATATCATGAAACCAGAAGCTCTTTAAGTCACCCAAGATAATAACCTGTAGACAATTATTTCCTGATAGCCATGATCTTCAACTATAACAACACCAATAATTTTATATAATCTCCTCATATGGGCTATTTTAATGTTATTGAAAAAAATAATATTTTTTTAGTTATTTAAAATATATGTGAATGAATAATTATATATTAAATTTTTAATTATATAATATCTTAAATTTATAATTATTTAATTAATTGTATATAAATCATGAAATAATAAAAACATCAATTCCCCTCCCCATATCAAATAGTTCAAAATAACATTTATCTTCTAAAAATAAAATTTAAATTTTTTCATTGATGATTCAATGTAAGAATATAAAAAATATAATATTTTCAAATTTAAAATTTATCAATCATTTACAAAAATTCAAAACACGGATGTGAAAAATATAATTTTCCTATCATGTGGTTTCTAGTACATTATAGGTATGTAATTATTTTAATAAATAAAATTTATTAATATCTATGTTAAAGGTAAAATCATGATTAATCAATAGTTTTTTTGAAATGCATGTTAAAATAAATGTTTATTAATGAATAAATGTGGCTTTAATTAGTATATAGTGGTGGTTCATTGGGTATCATGTTGTTTTGGTTATATCCTAGTAAGGGTCATATGGTTTCTTGGTATCTCAACTAGATATATCAAAAACCCTATTCAGATGAAAAATATTTATATAATATGTGTATATTGGTAAATTAATAAAAAAATATATTAAAATAAATGAGATTCACATACATCTCATTCAAAAAAATAAATAAATAATTTCACACATTTCCCATCTCGAATTTTAGTCATGATTCATTATAAAAACCACTCATATTTATTATATAAATTAAATTCACATGGTGGAATTGTATGAAATATTTAATGATTATGGTGATAATTAATTAACAAAGAAATTATAAATCATTTAATGTTGTGAAATAATTAAATCTTTTGTTATTTTATTTTCTATTTTATTGTGAAAAACTACAAACAATAAATTTCTCTATGAGTTATTACATGATAAGTAATTGATAAAATTATTATAGGTATATTAACTATGATGTAACATTTTTGAGTATTTTACTCTTTAAATTTCATAATTAGTGTGGGAAGCTACCACAAACATCATCCAGGTTAGCTAATAGGAATATATTTTTTTACGAAAAATATGATATACTTATGGGAATGTGATAATCATTCTTTATAATGTGAAATGATTTTTTTTCGATGAGATTTATTTTATTTCTCATTACGTTTGTGAATTTTTTTTATACAGAAGAGAATTCATATATTTTTTATGTTTTGAATAATATCATTGGATTTTATTGGGTATATATATATATATATATTGAATTGAGATGATATGATTTAACTATTATGATGATGATTAAACTGTATAAAGATAAATGTCTAATACTTTTATAGATGATTATTTATTTCCATGATAATTTATCTATTCTACGATTTCTTGATGTCTATAAATATATTTCATGATTTATTTTTTATAAATTAAAATAAATCAAATAAAAATTATTATAGTGGAATAGTTTTTTAATACTTTTTTATGTAACTAACAATTTGGTTAAACCTATAGTCCATTGAAATTATTTATTTAATTATTTATTAGGAAAGTTAGTGGGCTTAATGCATGTCTTAAAATAGGTTCAAAAATAGGTAGGACCATGGAATCATTAAGGATATTATTTTAATTTACATTGTGAACGAATCCCCTGTTATAACAAGTTCTAAAGACTGATGATGATATTCCGGTACAAATTTATGTTTGTATTAATAGTTTTCATCAACCACTTATGTGTTTTTGAGATATTATGGTAATTATTTTCCATTCATGGTTGACCCATAGGTATTCTACCATACTTATTGTCTTAAAATATTCACCCATTAATGAAAATAAGGGATTATCTGTCACTATTTTTTATTAGTTCTAGCTAAAAGGGTTTTCAATTCCCCCAATAACAGTTCTAAAAAAATAACTGATAATAGGGGGCCATGATCTGTGATAATAAAAATGAACTGAAAAAAAGACACCATTATGATTTAAAATCAGAAAAGTGGTGATAATTTTTTCCCTTTATCATTGATAGAAAAAATGAGGTGACAAATAGGCTCCCTTATTACTGTTAGTGGAAGAGGATTAATAATGTCATCCCCCCCTAATCAAAACTTTTTTATATCACAAATTAGGGGTATATTTTATAAAAAATATTTCAATAAAAATACTATCTCAATATACAATTATATTTATATTTATATAGAAATAATATATATTTTTAAAATTTACATATGATAATTCTCAATATGTATATAAAATTAACATAGATTTATTATGAAAATAACATATAATTTAATTAAAAAATATTTTCAACTAATAAATTTAAATTATAATCGAGTAGTTATCATTTAATAAAAATTGGATGAAAAAAAATTAAAATCTTTTATGAACAGTAGAAGATATGTTTAAAATATCACATGGACTTTAAACAACCAGAAATTTTAAATTTGGTGTCTCTTTGGGCCCTACCAAATATAAAATTAGAGACAATGAAGATATCTTCAACAGAGATATGGTGGAAATGGTGGTATATTTTTTAGGTCCAAAATATCCCTAAATGCCTCCAAAATGGAGTATTTTTCCAGATATACGTATATTTTTACATTCAAAGGATATAACTCATATTTTATGGCGGTCTAATTTACTTCTTTTCAATGGAGATTGAATTTATTCATACTTATTTCATTCATATTTCTATTATGGTTGTGATGTTTTATCATTATTCATAAAGTAGTTTTATTTAGATTTTAATATATGATTATCCTTATATATTTAATTATAATAAATCTATTGTATAAATAATTATTTAAACTTATCGACATTAAATTTTATTTTTGAATACATAAATCAAATTTAAATAAATATATAATATTTATATTTTGTAAAATAATATCTCATCCATTTTATTTACTTTATAAAACTTAATTGATATGTATGTATATACATATAAAATTAATGATTATATATATAAACATGTGTGTGCACCAAGAAAAAAATTTATTTTTATATGTATATTCAAATATTCTAAAATAAATACATATTTTTTAAATTTTTGTCTATGTATGTTAGAAATAAATATGTATACATGTCTATGTTTTTGTGTGTATTTGGTATATATACATCCAATATAAATATATTTCTATAAATAAATAATTATCATTATCAGTAGATATATTTTATAGACTTATTTTACAAAAAATATTTAAAATGATATTATAAGAAAAATGTAAATATAAAATTACATGTGAATTTGTAAATATTTAAAAATAAAAATATATATGTAGAATATAAAATATTTAAATATATATAAATTCAATATCTAAAAATATTCTTAAAATTTATTTAAACCAATATCAAATATTGTTTTACATATTAATAATATATGGATATTATATAACGTTTATATTATATATGTGTGTGTGTGTGGATTAATAATTAAATACATATTTTTATCATATTCTAAAATATGTATATGATCATTAATATATTATGTATTTTAATCAATATAAGTATTTATATATATCACTCATAGACATATATTTATATATGTATTTAAAAATAATTTAGTAAATATGTAAATAAAACACACACTTATATATATATTAACATAAATACACTAAAATATACAAAAAGAGCATTTTGGTGTATTGGTAAAGGTGTTCGAGTTCCAAAGGAGTGGTGCGGAGATCAAATCCATGTGAGTACAGTGGGTCAAAAATAGGCTATAATTTCAAAATTTTATAACAAAGATCCATTCCGAGTGCTTATAATAGGGTGGATTGTGAGAGGGTGAAATGAAATGACAAAGGTGTAGGGAAATATTTGAAAATGGGGTGGCAGAGACCTACAGACAAAAATATAATTTCTCAAATTTTATCTCAACTTAAAAAAACCATGATAATGTCCCATTTATTAGTACTTTTTATCACTATTAGTGGTTACCTTTATCTAAGCCTATTTCAAGTGCTTAAAAAGTCATAAATTTAACATATCTCACATTATCAATGCTACATTAGCTCTGATAAATTCTTTTTTTAATTATATTAAGGGGAATTTTTTTATTATTGTTCTCATATTAATGGTCATATAGTTCTTTTCCCTCCTATCTTGGTATGATTATGATTTTCCCCTAGTTTATTTATCATCAATTGCATCTCATAAGGATAACACCATTTTTATTTTCCCTATGATTTGGGATCATGATAAGGTTACAGTATACGTGTTCTCCTATAAGTTAATATTAATGTTACTATGGGATATGTTATTTTTCATCTTTTTCACCTGAAATGAATGGTATTGGTAATATAATTATGTATTTATTTTCACATAAATCATTTTATTATTATTATTAAATATTATTCATTTTGATTGTTTTGATATCCAATTGGGAATTTCCATTTAAATATATTTATATTTGATCATTTACTAGTATTGATACATGATACAATGATATGAACATTAGATGGACTAGAAAGATTTTGGGTTTCATTATTTCATGTGGTTTATTTATTCATCAAAATGTATTATTTTTGATTTTCATTCATAATTTAGTTACATAATATTATTCCATATATTGGTTTTTTATATTCCAAAGATAACTATGGATAATAAATGAATTACAACATTATAAAACAATTATATTTTATTTTTAAATATATATTAGTGTCGATAATTATATATTAACGGTTTGTTAATAATTTTTTGGAATTTCATAAATACCATAAAAAATATTTAATACAACACCTACACAAATATGGATAGTTGTAGTACATTCATAATTACTATCTAGTCTTTTATATAATCCCCCAACATGTATAGTTAATTTTTGTAAATTTATCCTCAATATGTACAGTAATAGGTAAAATATTATGTATTTTTATTAGTGATTGAGGTAAATATTGAGTTAGAAGATATTATATAGAGTGGGACTTGTTTCAATAATTAATTCATCTTTAATGGATTCCCTTAGTCAATGTCTATTGCCTTTTTTATATATGTCAACAATATTTTTATTATATTATTTTTATGAATTTTTAATCTATTAAATGGTTTTTAGAACATTTTTGTATAATGTTTATTAATTAAATAATTTCCATTTTATTGTAATGATGTATTTGATGAATGAATATACATTTTCTTGAACCATTAATTTTTTGGGCTATCCAAACTTTTTATTTTAGTTAATATATTATTTATGTTTTTTATAGAAATCATTCTTGGTAAATAATTATTAATACCAGATTTATTCACTTAGCCACCAATTGTTAGAGGTACACAATATCCATGGTGTAAATATGTGGAGGTGGAATCAAGTCTATTTTTGAAATGTATCTTGTATAATAATAATATATGTTTATAAGTGATAAATAGGGCTCATATTATTTAGAAGATATTATATATTTTTATAATTTTTTTTCAATAACTATTAACATTTTCTAAATATATAGGGATCACCAAAGGGAGTTAATGTTACTTGTGATCCTTATTTTTGGTTAAAATAGTAAATTTATTTTATTTTTTAATTGCTTTTAGAAAATATAGATCATTAAAAATTTTCGATGAGTGCCTGAGGGGGGAGTTTTTGTTTGGGATTCAAGGATATTATGGGTGATTATTTTATATAACTAAAAATTTGTGCAAAATGGATGAATTAATTTTTTATAGGATCTTAATTACTGAAACAAATATTTTTTTAATTATTTTGCTAAGAATGTGGTTCAATATAAACCATAAATTCAAATAAATATATTGATTATTAGGAAGATTGATATAGGTAAACTATTATTAATAATTTATGGGATTAAGGAATGTATTTTATAAAGGCTTTATGAATAGCATAACGACATTAGTATTACCCTTCATTAAGATGGGACTTAATATTTGGATCAGTGATGACTTAGAAAAATAGGAGCATAGCATGGGTTGTTTTATGAGTTAAAAAAGATAATATGAATGTGATTTTTTAATTGATATGAATTTCAAAGAGTACTCGTTATTATTAAATTATTTTCATTATATCGAAAATCCTATTTTAACTAATTAACAATATTTTATAGTTTTCTACTATAAAAAAATAAAAGTTTATATAAAATATCATTATCATACATAATTTAGAAATAATTATGAAACCCAATATTTCACCATTACCTAATGAATTTAATTGTTAATTTTTTCCCATATAATAAATACAAAATGGGCATTAAAAAGGGCATCATTTAATTTTTATAAACAATGAAGAAATTAGATCATATATTATATATTTTATAAATAATATTAATTGAAATTCATACTTATATAAGGATATTGATCATATGATAAATGATTAAAAATTTAATTTTCAATCTAAATTATTTATTCATTATTAAATTGAAATAATAATTTTAATTATTAAATAATTAAAAATAAAATGGGGAGAAATTGTACACTTATATTTGAATCTAGGTTAGACCCATATAAAATCGTGATGACCAAATTTCTGATACATTTCCATAAATTTTTAAGTGATCATGGAAATATTGTTTGCTGATGATGACTTCCAAGATAAAAGAATATATGTGTGTGGTGGCTTATGTCCAATGGAATTAATCCATGGTGAACATTGATTTATTTATGTGAGTTACAATGGAAAACTGTGGAATTTTTAGAATTATTAGAATTTGAATATGATATTTATAACTTTTAAATATTTATGATGTTGGTAATGTGTATTTATACAGAGTAGAATTTGTTTTAGAGATTGGATATATGGATTTCTTTGGATATTGTCTCTTATTTAATATAACACATATAGATTTTTTGCTTGAGGTTACCCTATACCATTCTATCGGGGACTCTATTTCCAGTTCAACAGTTATTTCTCCACTTGGATTTCACTATTTGAAAGGAAGCACACTACCATGTACCACGTTTATTCTAATATTTTTATTTATGGGGGATAATTTCAATTTATTAATATTAACAATTAAAAAAATTCTTGCCTTTATAAACTCTTTCCATAACTAATTGAATAATGTGGAATTAATCCATTGGATATTTCATCTTCTATACTTCATTATCCACTGAGTCAATATTTTTATATAGATATTTTCAATTTCCCATGTTTATAAAAACTCCTCCTTAATTATATTTTTCATTATTTTTATTTTTTCTATCCAGCTTCTAGATTAATTAATGATACATGATAACATAAATCCATGGTGTAATCAAAGATGAATGATTAGGGCTCTTCATGTAGTTACTGTATATGTTAAATAGATTTTTTCTTCAGTTATTTATTATTCATTTGGTGTTATAGAATTATGTTATAATTTCTACTATGTATTAATTGAATATAACATAAAATTGAAGGTATTTTAAGGTGAAATTATTTAGGAATTTTGTTTTTAAAATAAAAATTATAATTTATTAGTTTTTACATGATTTTATTGGGGTTGGTCATTCATTGATTATAGTTATTCGATAATTGGGTTTCTTTCAAAGTGGTTTTTATTTGGATGATACATACAATATTTAGCGTACATATAAATATTAATATCCAAATGATAGTTTATTTAGTTATGTGGTATCAATCCTATACTTTTTATAATAAGTTATTTTATCTTTTTGGTTGTTACATGATTTTAAAATTAATTATTTTAGTATAAAGATAAATTTTAGATTAATGAATGTGAGATTTTTAATGAAATTATATTTATTAAAACAACTAGTTTTCTAAAAAGGTTATATATAATTATGGGTCATTATATATTTATTTATTTATATTCTTGATAAGTGATAATTTTAGAGTAAAAATTTTTTTTAACCATTTTAAGTGTTTTTGTCTATAAATCTTATGTTGAATATTTAACAAAGGATCAAGTGTTTAGGGGGAATCATTAACATTATGACTAATTTTTTTTAAAAATTATAAGGTAATTATCTATATAGGAAAAAAATTCATGAACATCGGGTATAATGTTACATCATGAACTTTGCAATATTTCCAATATGTAGCTATTTGGTGGGTTGGGTTGTCATTATAATATCTATGTCACAATAAGTTCTAAATATGAATATTTGATTAATTAAATAAAAAAGGATTCAACGTTGAGGAATAAATACATGATTCAGTGGATCTACTGATAACTAATGTTTGTGTTGTAGGGGAAAAAATATTTATGGTGAAAATCTATTGAGAAACGTGTACTTTAATTTCTAAGGCAAGAATAATTATTTTTCTGGGAATGTTTTTAAATAAATATAAATTATGGATATATTATAATACTTATGTGGATGAGTCATGGTAGATTAATTAGAGAAATATATAACACAAATTTATTTTTAGAGTCCCTAAAATGATTCTAGAAGGTAAAAGATTTTATAGGAAAATTATTTTCATTGCTTTGTAGGGGATATAGAATTTGTAGTTGATATTTTCATTCCTTTTGAGAGGTGAAAGAGATTACATTGTGATGGCATATGAAATTTCATCAAGTTTTCAAGTCAAAAATATTTTTTACAATTTAATGTTCCTATAATTTGTTTTCTATTAGCTCAAATTTAAAGAATGATGATTTCAATTAGAGGATCCTCATTGATAAATTTCCCATTAATTTATAAGGGAAATAAAAAATGTAAATAAAGAGATTATATTTTTTTAAAATATATTTATTTTTCATCAAAATGTTGTGACTGTTCATGTATAAATTGAAATACAAATATAATATCGTATATAAGATATTTTTAAAAATTAAATGATATGAAAAAGAGATATCTAATATTTTATATGATATGTGTTTTATGACGATTATGATTCCAGATAATGGTGGAGTGGATTTCTATAGAAGGATGGGTATGACATTATTTTTTTTTTGGGTTTTTAAAGGATTAAGGAACTTAGCAGTGGATAAATGATATTTTAATATAATAGATAGAAATGATTTTTATATTATGGTGATAGTTTGAAACTTAGTGGGTCATCATGGAAACATTGAAATTATAAACAAATAAGGTCACTCAGTGATATTTATCACATCCAGAAATTTTCCTACTATAATATGTGGTGGTATAGAGATATTTTTGAACTAATTAAAATATTTCAGGTATCGTTTTGGTTTTTTGTTTTGTGTAGTATAAGTTATCTATCATTTTTTCTCTTTAAATTCCCTTGGATTTATATTCTCCTCCACCCATTTGAAAAATTTCATGCTTAGAATTTGAAATCTATTTTGTTCATGAAATGTTTTCCATATGAAAATATTAATGTCAAAATCAAATATGATAAATATTTTTAATAATGTTTAAACATAAAAAGTCGGAAAATAATATACAGTGGAAAAATGGAATAACCAATAACTATTTCTCTAAATATGAGATAATATTTGGGTGCAAAAAATCTAAATCATGAGAAAAACAATAATTTCCCAAAAATTATACGTAATGACATATTTCATTTTTCAAAAAAATAGTTGAATGATGATAAGAATGATGATGACCACAAAATTATAAGCCAAAGTGTTGTTAAAAGAAATCTATTAAGGTAATATGATATACTTTCCATTTCTTTATTTTTTCCTATAGTTGAATAATTAATTACCATCTTGACTAATAATATAATGAAATATTCCCTACATGAATAATATAACTTAATTGTTCAAAAAAGTTCTCCAAAAACCTCATCTCATATTACAATAGATGAGTATACAGGATTTTTTTATCACAAAACTAAAATGAAAATCTAGAGAATGACATAATTCTATAAAAGTACCCGAATCTATTCCTCCTATCATAATATATTAACAAAGAAAGACATTTTCAGCATAGGATAAGTTAATTCCTAAAATGAATAATACTTAATAATAAGAATTAGAATATTAATATAATAAATTCAATAGTAACTCCAAAAGTTCAAAATAAATCACTACACAAAATACAATACTTAAAACACATCAAAAAAATAATTTCTGGGATTAAAACACAAATATTATAATGATTTATGCACATATTCTTCCAAGATTCATTTAACATTTTCCTCAAAATCAAATCATCCACTATTAATTTTATAAAACATGTATATACTATTGATATATAAAAATCATTATATAATTTTCGTTACGATAAATGACCCGAATCACAATAAAGACTAATTAATGTCATATAATCCTCAAAAATCTAATTCTAGTTTTAATCTTAAATATAATACCATAATATTATAGTTACTTTATTCATTCAATATTCCCCAAAATATATAGACCTTAATCTAAAAAACATTAATAATATATTCACCACGTAAATTTTTAGTCTGAGGGATTTATATATTATAAAACCTATTTTCAAAAAATCAACAAATTCTTTCTCAATCATTAAATTTTTAAAAAATATTCCACACTATCAATGACATCTAATAGACTAAAGGAATGTGTTCCCCACTTGTCTCCCTTAGGTGGTGGGTTCAATCCCTATGAAAGTTCTATATTTGATTTTTACTAAAATTAAATCCATATATTTCCTAGAATAATCCCAAAAAATTAATTATATCCTATGATGTAACCATAATAATAAAATTTAATATATCCCTCATGTTTATTATAACATTCAAACATGAATCCAAAAAATGGAAAGATAATTATTTATCAAATAAATTTTTCAAAATTTAAACATAATATTTGAATATAACCCAAACATATATAAAAAATCAATTAATATATTCCAATGTAAATCAATTACATTAAACATCAGATGTTTGTAAATTAATTTAGACTTATGGTCATCCCAAAATTTACCAATATATCCTAACTCTTGAATCCTTATATTTAGACACCATAATCATTTGACACTATTAATATCCCTCAGACCAACATTTTCTATGTTGTAACTTACTATATTTATCCAAAAAATTAATATAAATCCTTTTACAAGAATCAATAATACCAAAACATATTCCAATATATAATTTTTGAATTATATATGTTATATTATCTTTCTTTATAATAAATTGTAATAGATCTAGGAATTTCAAAACTTTTAATTTTACAATATTACAAATTTTATTCTTAACCCTTCCACCCAAGACATTCATTAAAAATACTACCATACTCCCAAACATTTAAAACATCAATTTATAAATTTTTAAGGAATTTATTACCCATAATTCTATTAAATAACCACATCCATTTCATAAAAATGTATTTTCTTTACATTGTCTTTACCAAATATAAAACATATTCCCATTATTTTAAAACATTTACCTTGGGGGGTCATCCCTCATTCATGACACTTATGTCATTAAATTGTTTTACCTTTATTATATTTATCAACTAAACATCAATCAAATGTAATTTATATCTTATTTTTTGAGTAAATAAACTCACATATGATCAATATGTTAATATTAACTAATTATATCTAGTTAATAATAACCATAAGATTTTTCACTATACATACCATTATTATTAGTAACTCATTCATAAAAAAAATGTATTTAACATCACGTCTATTATTAAATTGGATTAGGTTTGATCCAACCATTTATGAAAACAATAATGCATAGTGTAATTTTTTCAATAAAATAATAATAAAAAATCTTATGAGGATGATAAATAAAAAATATTTATAATTTTTTTATCTTGTTGTTGTTCAATCTATCCAAAATACATATAATTCTCTATAACATACTATACATTGATATTATTAATTAATTATAACAAATGCTCAAATAACCTAATATCCTATAAAATATCTATGTACATTATGTGATACCAACTATTTTTTCCCAAAAATAAACATTCAATATTTTATATTTTATAGTGATGTATTAATTTACATAAATTCCCTATGATCATTATAGTTGAGAAATTTGTATAATTGGGTCTTAACTCATACATAAGAAAATACATATCTTTCAAAGTGTAATGTTCTTATTAGTGTTAGCTTTTCCTGAAATATGAAACATTAAAAAATAATACGTTTTCTACTCATGAAAATATTCATATTTATCAACATAAATTATTTTTTTTCATCATAACACTTAAATATTATGATTTTTATAAAACATGGGATAGTAAAAATTCATATAAATTTACATAAAATGAATGAATTTGATAGACCAAAGAGAAATATGAAAACAAATATATGACTACCTTCATCAAATTATTCATAAACATTATCAATAAATTCATTTCTACATGATAACCACAAACCATATTGTAAAATATAATAATATTATTGAAAATAAAAACATTTTTTTCCAATTCATAGATAATTATATTCATATCCATTGTCAAAAATAAATAATCCCTAGATTAATCCATTAGACAAACCACACTATTCAACCTACTAGATCTAGTATAAAACTACAAAGACCATTTATATATGCATTGGATTGTAATCAGGGTGCATCTATCATGTACGTTATATCATGCTCAGTCATCATATAGAATGTATTAGGCTCACCCAATGTATAAGTAATTTCAGGATCACACATAATCATTTATAATGTTCATGTACCGTATAATAAATAATTAAATTTTATAGATGAATCTTTTAATATAAAACCCATGAAAACCCCATTTGAAACTAATTGAAATGTAACTATTGATTATTAAAATAACCATTCACTTCAAACCCCATTTTCAAGGAAAAAATACCCATGGAGGCAAAAAGGTGAAATTTTATTTGAATAAAATAGGAAATAATATAAATTATACTAAAAATAAAATGAAGACCAATGTGGCAAGAGAATTGTTTATCACCATATATGTTTATATATAAAATTACTTTTGTATTTTGTAAATAAATTTTAATTGGTTCATATAATATATATAAAAATAATATGATTTAATCCTTTTAAATAATATAAAATGAGTAATAAAAATTTCCTTTATAAATCAATTATTATTATATAAATACATCATTAAAATAATTTTACAAAAATGGTTGTTGAAATGAAATACATATAATTTTTTAAAAAATCTAAAATCATTCACCCATAATTATTAATTAAATTTATTAATATAAAATTTCAATAGGTGAATAAAAAGAAATATTTTTCTAAAAAATTGACATTATTTTAAAGTGAAATTAATTTTATTTTATAATAAAACTATTTCCAATGAATTAATTTCATACGTGTGTAAAACAGTTTTTTTAATTTTACATAGTCATATTCATACACAACAATCCAATGGCAATGTGATAAAAATCAAGATAAAGAAAAATACTTATATAGTATAACACAATTTGATTAAACTATATATTTTGAGTAATTGAGACTAAAAAAGAAATAAGCATTATAAATATAGATCAATATTATAAAACATTAGGGTATTACATGATTCCCCCCTTAAAATGATATTTCCCTTAAAATGGAAACACTATAATATTAAAAAATGATGATATATCTATTTCATCGCATCATTTGTTTCCCAGTTAGATTTATTGAATTTATGATTACCATAAATAATGTTAACTAAGAGTTTTGTTTTATTTTTTAGAACATTATCTCTAAGAACAATTATTTATTCCATTTTTCCTTTAAATAAATTATCATCCTCTAATACTATGACAACATTAATCATTATATGTGAATGATTAGTAATATACATACTTAGGAGAGATACATGTTACACAACATGAACTTGAGATATGTTTAGCGGTTTAACCACGTGATAATCTACTATCCTAATTGATCAAGAATCTTAAATGGGAAAATATTCCTAGGGATTGGCATTAATTTCATTAGAAATTGTAAAACCTTCATCCATAGAGAAATTGAAAATAATAAAATCTCATTAGAATTAAATTGAAAATTTCATTAATAATTCTCATTATAATATTTTTGTCAAGTCTGATATTCATTGATGAGATACTTAGTGGATTTTATAATCTTTTTTTTCATCATCTATTTTATCACCCAATTACTTTAATTTTCTTACTTAGTACCACCATGTTATCCTTCTGCACATATTTCTATAGTGGGAATCATTGTTATCAATCTAAATGCTATCTTTTTAAGAAAAATTAATAAAAGGAAGATACTAATCATAAAATATTATGAAATTCATATCACAATATCTCAACATATCTTTAACTGTACTAGTGATTCTCTTAGATAGACCACTAGTATATGGATAATATTTCTTGCTAAAACAATTCTCTATGGATACATCATACTATGTATCTTTCTAGAACATCAAGGTTGACCATAGCCCATGATCATATTGAATAAATTTTCTTACTCCATGAATCATTTTATCTTATAAAAATATTAATATAAAAAGTGGATCTATATAAAATTATATAGTGATCATAATAGAGTGCTCTTATATGATAATCCTAGTGACTACTAACCAAACATCGTTATAAAATTTAGTTTTTTTGGGGACTCCAAATACCAAATCCATATTTTTTATTTTTATTCTTATATTGGTAATGGTTAAAATATCACCTTAGACATCTTACTCTCATTATTAATATTATGAAATTCCATGAACCATGACACATATTCTACAATATATTTCTTCATATCGTCTCACATGGAATACTTTTTCATGACTATATATATCTTCATACATACATGATGAATGGAGAATAATGACCAATAATTATCCTCTAACAACACCATCATCAAATTTGGAATGAACATAAAACTGACATGGTACAAGAACCATATTATTCCATAATAATGATGCTAGAACTCAAAAACATTTCTTAAAATCATTTTTAATTTCATATCATATTTATATTCTTATTTAATTCTAAAATAGATAGATTTTTGAACTCTCATTTGAGTAAGATATAATTCATCATGTTTGGTTATGATTTTTAGATTCATAATTTTTTATTATATAAATATTGGATAAATATAAACTTTTTTACAACTAATCTTTCATGATCATTTGGAATCAATGTATTGGTCATTTTTTTTCAGGGTGGTATTTTATTGAGAAATTGTAATCATTAAAAATCTCCAACCATAATCTTTTTTGATAATAAGAATATATATTTGTTAATATATAATTTAAAATTTTAGGTATATTTGTATATTGTATAATTTTTTACAATGATTATTCCTCAATATCGTTAATTCAAAATATTCTCCTGTTAAATCCAAAAAATGAGTTAGAAAATTATGATAATGAACTATCAATTTCATATAGGCATATGCTCTGACCATTTAATTATGCATGAGGATGCATCCCATTCCCATATTCTATTAGTCAATAAAGATAATAATCCCTTCTATATTACAGAATAATTATTGAATAGATTCTCTGTAAAATAATACATATAGTCACATGATAATTTCATTATATTTATTTCTAAAAATTATCTTCTATACGTTATGATTTATCTTTATGAGCATATTAGATACCCATGAAAAATTATAAGTAATGAATTGATAATATCCATCATAACAAATAAAACTTTGGGTCTCAGTCTTAGTGGTTGGTCTAGGACATTATTAAATAAATTCGTTTTTTGATGGATCTATTAATATACCACTTCTTATTATTACATTCTAAGAATATGAATCGTATTAAAGCCAAAAATCAGACATTGTAAATTTTGCATAAAAATTATCCTTTAATTCGTTATTTAGTTTAATCATCAAGTGATTTTCACTCTCTTCCATTGACTATTAATATATAAAAATATAATATATAAGGACACCCAAAAACTATGTAATACACAACTTAAATACAATATTTTTTAAATTCATGATGATATATAGGGTATTAGTGGGACCAACTAGAATCACTATAAATTCATACTATCCAAAATGTGTATATTATTTTTCATTAAGTATATCCTCTATTTTGACCCTCAAATTGATGATATTAATAATAAAGATGAATCATGGAAATGATTATATGTTCAACAGATTGATTTAGAATGGCATGAATATGTGTTAATGGATATTCATTATTCATATTGAACTTCTTATATTATCAATAAATAATAAATAGTGACAATTAAAGATCATTATTCTTAAGAAAAAAATAGGATCCCCCAAGGTGATGAACATGGTTAAATGAATAAATTTTCAAGGATATCCAAGAGTTTCTTCTACAATTCATAAACCTAAATCCTAGAAACTATATAAGGATACTTTTAAATAACTAAGAAACATGCCTGTGATTTATTGAAAACTCAACATCATAATTTTGTGAATTAAAAATAAACTATTCCAAAATGACATCTTCGAAATCCAAAAAAATAGTGATATATCCAATGATGATATTCTATCCAAATATATGATATAAAAACCCATTTTAACAGGAATCAAGACACATAAAATAGATATATTTTCCATTAAAGTTTCATGTTTATCATTTTAATTATGGGTGATCATATGTTTTGTGGGGAATATCAAATAGATTATCCCATCATTGGATATTGATGTGGGATTTATGTAATGGAAATAAATAAATGCTTATAATAAGTTTTTTAATCAAAAATGATAATAATGAGATTTTTTTGAATTACATTCACATAAAATTGAATTTCTGAAGAATCAAATTCATGAGATGTGAAAATCATATTCTTATTATTTTTATAGCTTATTACCTATCTTATCATAGATGTGGTATTTTGATACCCTTATGAAATGCTTAAAATATAAAAAAGTGTGTAAATTTAGAAAAATATAAGATATTATGAGGTCTAGAGTGTGTGGTATCTGTACCGTTCATAATTTGTTTATCGAAAACTTCACGAGATATAATTACCACGTGATATATCAATTTTTCTATTTTATTAATTGTTTACTAAAATTGATAATCATAATAAACCATCATAATTTATCATTTGATTGAATATTTCTCATACTAAATTAATTTGAAATATGTGAGTGTTGGTGGTGAATTCTGTATTGGTTTTTCTCCATCGTTAATAATTTTCATCCTCACATTACTTTAGATTGGATTTCTTGATGAAATTACATTCCACACTTAAAACATTTACAATTACTATAAAGAAATTTTTTCTCTATGTTTTCTTCAAAATAATTACATTAAGGTAAATATAATATTCTCCTATTCATTATTTCAAAAAAATAGTTTGATTCCCACATTTATTATCTTATCAAAACAATGATGTAGAAGGGTAACTCAAATCTCCATTTTTACATTTATGTTATAGTTATTTCCTTTTTAATTAATACGAAAGTCCCATATAGATAACTCCATTCAAATATTTTATTAAACCCATGATGAATTGACCAATATTGTAATCTATTTAAAAAATAAAGACATTATCATATATCATAATACATTTAAGGTTTTCATCATGCGTACTAATTCATTATTCATCCTTTTAAAATAGTTCATCGAATTTCTCATTTAATTTTTTAAAGAATAATAATATTTCACTCTTTGGATAATATCCTTATAAAATCATCCATCTCCATATATTAAATTTTTGAATTTATTATCATGTTCATGATGAGTTTCCACCATTTATCTAAATCACTATACCATCAATTGACAATGGAAATGAATTTTTCCTGATCCAAAATCTAGATAATAGAATATATGTTTTCCATAGAACTAATATATTTTCTAAAAACTGGTTGATAAAAATTCACACAATATGAAAGTTGATGTTTCCTCATTAATGACTCAATAGAGCATTGGTCCCTCTTTTTCTCATTTTTAATCCCAACATGATTCGTGAATTGATAAAGATTATATGAAAAATAATGATATTTATCATTCTAGATCCCATTAAATTTGGTTTCAAAGAGGTATAATAAATATAATTTTAATCAAATTGAATAATAACATGAATGATCTTGGTTCTATACATTCACAAATAAATATTGCGAGTAATAATAATCATAGTGGTAATCCACATAATCTTGAAAAATAATTTATAAATCATCTAAATTAGGACAACTTATTATATATATATACCATTTTGTTTAAAAAAGGGAATTTGTGGTAGTAATCCAATTAAATCCTCAATAAAAATTCATAACAAATACATGATTTATCCTAAACAAATATCTAGGGATTTTCAAACTAAGTGCGCAATATGGGAGTACCTACCATTGATTAGAAAATCGGTGAGATGTACTCGAACAACATTTTAAGGTTATTAACCTTTTATGATGATTTTTCTAAAAACCATATCCATATTTAGATTCCACACCAATATATTATTCAATGAAAAAATAACCCCTATTTCATTTAAATAATATAGTAAAATGTCATCTACAAATGATTATCCTATGGATCCTCACTAAATATTTTTCATCACAATTTCCAATAAAAACTAATCCCTTATCTGATAATAAATATTGTGACCTATAGTTTAGAAACATAAATATTAAAAATTATAAGATCAATATTTATTAAACAAATATAATATCCCTACGAGAACCATAAATTTTCAGTTTCTTTGGAAACATGGATACATAAAAAACTAGTTCAAAAAATATATACATCATTTCAAACTTATTTATTAATAAATATCACCATTCATAT
This sequence comes from Viscum album, assembly GCA_963277665.1. Taxonomy (NCBI): domain Eukaryota; kingdom Viridiplantae; phylum Streptophyta; class Magnoliopsida; order Santalales; family Viscaceae; genus Viscum; species Viscum album. The sequence continues at coordinate 468,826,521 of OY728141.1, read as the reverse complement.
ACACAACATAAATAAAATGTTTCTTCATATCCTTATAATAATAAAATATAATAAATGGTGAGCACAAATTATCCGAAATTTTAAACCAGGGGATATCAATTATAATTTAAAAATCCAGTTAACATTTTTGGTATCCTATCTTTATTTTCAAATTAAAAATAATTTAGATTATTTAGTAGATTTTAAAAATGACTCATAGAAAAAATATTGTAATATTAAAACACATGAATCATAATGGGATGAAAGAACATGATATATGAGAACATTACATTTCAATAAGATCTTGTAATAAAAGTATGGGAATAATTGCTACATACCCATAATGATATAAATTTTATCTTAAGGTTACCTACAAAGTAATTAATAAAATTTTAGAAATAAAATAACAGCATATATATCATCTTATGTTTTAGGATAACCTCTCACGTGTCATCATTCGGGATTGTTATAACCTCGTGTGAACCCTCTTTCATGCTTGTCATAACCAATCATGTACCCTCATAGGGGAATGGGATAACCTCCTTTATACCCATTGATATCATTATATAGTAATCATTATCAAATGAATTAGGGTTATGTATAATTCTAGTCCGAACCATAAAATAATCTTAAATTCATTCATATGTATTCCACATGAACATGTAATAATTATTCATAATATAACACATGTAAAAGAAAACATGTTTCACTCGTATTTCATTATTATAAAAATAATCCATCATGATAAAGAATAATATTATATAATTTTATATATTTAAGTAATCATATGTAATATGAATGAATGTTATTACAAATGAAGAAATCCATTAAAAGATATGTAGAATACCCTGTGAGGAAAATTCACATTTCATTTTTAAATAACACTTCCAAAACGAATAATTTCCAAATATTAAGGAAACAAATTTATTTGAATATTAAATTAGAAAATTATGAAAAAAATATAATGAATTAATAATTCATGATTGTGGGAGATTTTTTTTCATGTCGTATATGTTAAAACAATGACCCCCTCACATTTTTAGAAATAAATAAGAAGCACCCTTTCTAGAAAATAACCAAATGATTCAAATTAATTTTTTTTTTATAAATTCAATATTTCTAAAATGGATTTAAAAAATTATTGGATAATATCAATAAATTATTAATAAAATTTATGAATACTTTTTTTTGGATGAAAACTGATTTTGACTGTAGATAGAAATAAAGTCATATTTCTTTAAAAACATTTATTCAATTTCATCAGCACATAATGTGAGAATAACAATTGGAAAATTTTTTTTCTCTAAAAAGTACTGGAGGGTATAAAAATAGTTTGGGGGTATAAAAAAAGGCCATATAATTTTCTTTAATGGAAATTCAAGAACAAATAATCCTAAATAAAATGAGATTGAAACATTAATACCTTACAAACTCATCAACTTTTTTGGAATCTAAACTATCCAATTATATAACAAATTATATTTAATTATTTTTATATAAAAAATAATTAAAAACATATTATAATGTATAATATCATAATATGAAATTTTGATTCCCATTTTTTTTAATATTTCTTTATTAAAATATTCGTTTCATGGTGTTAATTATTTTATTTTTTATTTGAATTTTGGTTTTGTAGTTATTTTACCTTTTCAAGGATCATGTTTCCATCATCTATAAAATTTAAATCATTATATAAATATAATATATAATATATATTTATATTTATAAATATCCATAAAATTTTGATAGATAAAAGTGAATTACACTGTACATTAAGATTATAGGCCATACATATGCAATACTGATATTTTCACTTTTAAATGGATAGAAACAATGAAATGTAAATAATAGGTAACCATAAAAAATAAATATCACATAATTAATATCATATATATTCATTAAAACTATCCTCATTACAATCCATGTAAATAAGAATTGTTAAATGAACCTCATTGCTTCCTTGATTTCTTAGTCCACAGAAATGCATAGACGATGTTATCATCTACAAAAATATAGGAAGGTTAAGAGGAATATAAAATATTATAATTAAATATTTAAAATTATTTGACACTATCATTTATAAACACTAATCATATCATTATTACCATTAGTGAATGATGGTGATGGAAAATAAATTATATCTCTATATGAATGTGACTTTCCCCACTTACGAACAATTGGTAATTTCGCATCCCCATTGAATTAAAAGAGGGAGGATAGTACTATTTACAAAATCATAATAACAATTCAGTATATTGATATTACATAACTTTTTATTTGATGATTAATTCCACTTATTAATTTATTTTATTATAGAAATAAATTCAATGAGGTAAGGTAAGAGTATTACCTATCCATTTGTTGGACTCCATTAAATACCATAAAAATGACCCATGGAATTGTATTTCAAGAATAAAAAATAGTATAATTCATGGATTTAGAATTTGTAATATAATTTGGTCAGTTTAGGTCAACTTATTTGGTTCACTATGTTGTAAAGAAAATAGATAAGGGGTGTCCCTTGATAACGGAGGGAACTGAAATAGTTTGAATTTTTAAAAAGATTTAAATATAAAAAAGTACATCTTAATATTATTCTAAAATGGACATATATTCAATTAAATATATTATAAGTTTTAAATATCATCATATAATTATTTTTAGACATGTTAGGGTTCTTATTTTAAACGGTATCTCTTGGTATAACCTATAGGATCGAAATATGATGTAGAGGATCAATTATAAGAGGGGACGAGTTTTATGTTTAAAAAAATTAGTTTTTAACAATAAGGAAAATGATGTTTAACAAAGTTAAACATGGTAAATTCACAAGACCTTTTCTAGTTCTAAAAACTTTCTTGGTTATGAAAATACAGTTCCTGAAATGAAACTCACCGAATGATTACAAGGAAAATATTCTACCATAAAGCATATAGAATCTTACTAATCAGAGTATACAAATGATAAAGAAAGTATAAGAAGGTTAAACTTTCATCTTTTATCAAAACACAGTGGAAATAAACTTAAAACAAAACAAGTAACTAGTATGGAATATTTCAACCCAAATAAAAGGGTATCCAACAACCTTGGATAAAGGTCCCTTGATATATAATTTCAAGAAATTATGCCTTACCCACACAAGGGTATGCCCTTGATAGGAATATTTGAATCTGTCTTGTTTTCCCCGCAAGCTCTTAAAAATTAAGGCAGTTAGAACCTCTGTCTTCCGATACTCGAAAGTCCTCTAACTTTATAGTAGTCATCACCTCTGTCTTCTTATCCCTAGAAGTCCTCGATTATACATATCAACAATCAGAGTCACACAAATCCAACTAAACAAGATGTTCAGTACAACAAGGCATGAGAGTTTCCCTATCTATAAATTATTTCAGTAGCATGAAATATCTTGAGTGATTGAGTTTTTTGTTAATTTGGGTGATCTTGTTCCAATGAAATCCTATTTATAGCTACTACTACAATGGTCGGCTCCCTCCTCCAACAATATTTTTTTTTCATGAATCTTGGAGGGACCTGTAAACATGTTAGTCCAACAGCCGTTAATTAGAAAAAAAATTCACGACATTGGTTCATAACTAAAAAATGTATAAGAAAAACATGGATTCTTAACCAAAACTATTTTTTAGAGTCTAGGAAAAAATAAAAGTTCAGAGTCTATGAAAATAATCACTTGGAGACTATTAATCATGCATATTTGTATTCTGTTTTCCAAAGAACTCATAACCTTAATTATATAGATTTTGGAATCTGAATTCAAATGAATTCAAAATATGAATTCTTAAGAATTCAGAGTCTTAATTAGGAGGAATTTTGAGTATATATTATTTATAAATATTAGTGATGTTTATGAGGAATGTAGAGTCCAAATTCTGAGGAATTCAGAGTCTGAATTCCGAGGAATTCAAAGTCTAAATTCCTAGAATTCAGAGTCTGAATTTCATAGAATTCGGAGTATGAATCTCAGGAAATTTGTTTCTGAATTTCACATAATTAATAGTAAAAATTTTAGAGAATTTTGAGTCTGAATTTTAAATAATTCAAAGTCTGAATGTAAGAGAATTCCGAATCTAAATTTTATATAATTCAGAGTCTGAATTTTAGAGAATTTGGATCCTGAATATCATAAAATTCTGATTCTGAAAACAAAATACTCTAAATCTAATCATTTATAGGGTTATGGGGGTTTAGATATGAAACAAAATTTTACCCTTAAAAAATTAAAAGATTTATATTTAGAAACTATATAATGAACAAAGAAAACATAGGTAAGAATAAAATTTTATTAAGGAATTTTTTTATTGGGATTAAGAATATGGAAAATATGATTTTCCTTAAGAGAGAGTGTTTGTGATTTTTAAAACATAGTGGAATGTAAAAGTCATAAGGAAAATTTATTGAATTTAAAATCTCCCCCTTTTTAGAAAGCACAAGAATCCTTACGAAAAATAATATAAGGACATAGATTTTTTTATGAACATAAATTAAAACTTATCTCCCTTAAAATATGAATAAAATTAAATACAACTAAATCCACCTTATTTTTTGAAATCCCTAAGGATCATATTATTGATTTTTGAATGATATTTGACATTATCCTACATATGAAAATATTCTTTGATATGAACTTCCGCATAGATGAACTCCCCCTTACATAGGGAAATTTATTCTTTATATAGAATTCTTTATATAATTCTTTTCTCCCCATTTTTTATTTTCAAAAAGGAATAATGAGAATAGAGAAAAAGTTACCTAAAAAATTAGTAATAAACAACCAAATATACGATGAACAAAAAAAAATTCCATTAAGTTTGAAAGAATTTGAAAAAAGAAGAGAATACAAAAAAAGATCGAAATTTGGGAGAATTATCCATCTTTTTCATTCGGCATAAATTACATAACAATGGGTTTCATCTTCTTAATCTCCCTATGATATTCATCAAAATGCTTCAGTTTTTGATCCTGATCTTCGCTTTTCTTCTCCAAAGCTTAAATGTTTTTTTCCAGAACCTTAAGACATTCTCCCTGATCCTTCAATACTTCTTCTTTCTTAACAATATTTTATTCAATATCAATTTTGAGATCCCCTTCTATCTTCCAATTCATAGCCAGAAAATTATGAATTCCATTTTTTCCTTGAATTTTTGTTTCCAGATTGTCTATTCGAGATTTAAAATTTCTTCAAAACTCTTTGTAATATCATTAGCTTTTCCATCTTCAATTTCAAATGAATATTTTACATTATATTTAAATTCCTCTAAATCTCTCTGGTATTCGACTTTCATTCTTGAACAAATTTTAATATTCTTTCATGATATTTTATGATCCTCATAACCAATGAGAAAATAATTGAAATCTTCCTCAAGTCTGAAGAATTTATCCATAGGCATTGAAAGTGAATCAGATTTCTGATTTAATGAATGCAAATGGACCTGGGATCTCGAATCTATTCTTGGGAACAAACCAATTGTACAAAACAGCTTTTTCAAAGGTTGCACCACAGAATCATATCCAAGGGTGGATGATTCCGAATTAGAGTGTTTTGTTCATGAGAATTATTTTTCTATCCCTTTCTCATTCGTCTTCGAGGAAGAACATACATCTTTGTTTTTCTACCGCAGATTTTTTATGTGTATCAACCAACACCTAATTTCCATTATCATCTTTTCAAATGATCTATTGTACTTTGAGAGATTCATGCTCACTGTTTGATAGTTGGACATTCTTGTCTACCTCAGGCTTTTCTTTCTTGGAAACTACCACAACATCATCTGGATGAATAAAATCTTGATTTCTGCTTTCCTATTTAGATAGTTTGTTTACTTATTCATAACATTTATGTTCTATTCCAGGCGTAGCATGTTTTGAAGACTCTGTTTTAGATTTTTGGATTGAAATATTCTCATAATGACTTTTCTACTCACGATAATCTTTCCATTCCCTTATCATTTCTTCTGTATCACCATTGCATTATTATTATCCTTATTCTTCGTTTTCTTCTTCTTCAACTATTTATCCTACTTGATGTGGTTCTGGAATCACCACATTTTTTCCGAAGTCACCAGGAGTGATTCTTTCAAAAACGTTTTTGGTTCCTAATATTGTTCAGAGGCTCTCTCAGTAGCCTTGAGAAGAGATTGTAATATATCAGCTTCATACAATTTCTCTCTTTTCTTCTTTTCTTTTTCTTGCTTCTCAATATTCTTAGAAGACTTCAACATTAATTATTATGACTCAGAAGTGTCCAAACCAAAAATAGGTTCCCCTTCTTTCCTGTTCTTCTTGTCTTCTCTCCACTTATCCACAACTTCATCTGGGTGTGAACTTTTCTTTTTTTTCTTTACAGGATAAAATTGGGTTTCCTTAGCCGCAGGGGTTTCTCCCTTATCTTTAGGACCCTTTTCATTCCTCTTACTTCCACAATTTTTGGATGTATTGGCCATATCCATTTTCTTTGAAACACCATATAATTATAATTCAAACAAATCATAAAAATCATTGGATTTACAACTAAATCCATCCTTTATTATTCTTATGGTATCATCGCTATGCAGCATAACCATGTAATTTGATGGCTTAGAATTGAAAATAATTTTGAATGATTGAAGACAAAGAAGAAAAATCATGGAGAGTACACCAGATACCTGATATTTTGAGACTTCAAATTTATATTCTTGAAATTCTCAATTGTAACCAAGATATAATTGACAACGTTTCTCTTCCTGAGGTTTAACAAGAAATTCTGAATGTAGATATTACATTTCTTCATGATGTCCTTATCCCCTTTTCTTAGAATGATAAATGCTAGGGCACATAACTTAAGAATAAGAAGAATTATATATATATGATCAATATTTAGAGTCTTTACTCAATTCATACCAAGACAAGCTGGAGCCTTATCCTGGTCAAAATATCTTGATACATCAGGTAATTTATGAGTACAAAATTCTTCTTCTCCCTCATAAGGAATTCCAATCAAAATTGCATCCGTGGTGGAGGAAAGAGAGTATGTCTTACTATAACACATGAATGTAAACAGATATCTCCCTTCTTCATTGAAGAAGCTTACTGACTCATATAATTCAATCAATAACTCCAGATTGACCAGAACTCACACGTTTGGTTTCAATATACACAAGATCTCCCATCCATTCAACATAATATTCATTTAAATAATAGAGTCATACTTAGCATAGAATTTTGATTCGACCAACCTTTCCCTACAAATATGCCACTCATATATTTTCCTTTAATGAAGACAAATCTTTCTATGGATAGGCTTCTACAATCATTACGAACTAAGGAAAGCCTGAAGATTCAGAACGAGCTTAAGTATAGGGATATAGCCTCAACACTCCAAAGCATGAAAATCGATGAGGGACAAACATCAAGGGGTCCTTATATTTTCATTTAAAATGAATATTCCACATCCAAGATTGATCCAATAGTTGAATAAAGTTTTGATCAAATCTAAAAGTTATGTTGAAAGCCGAAGAATAGCTTTGGTATATTCTACTATTTTTATCTTTTTAATAAAAACATTCAGATTGTTGAAAAAGTGAATTTGAAAGAGTTTCATAAGAGAGATAAAAATACCAATATGGAAAAAAAAATGATTAAGAAAATTTAAGAGAAAATCATACTTTTCATATTTCTAGGATAATTATTCATAATGAAGTAGATTCTTCTTGAAGAACCTTATATTCTAAAAAACATATATTTTTTAAATAAACTTAAATAAAATTTTGAATACGGAAAAAAATTTGACTATGATAATTTTGATTACGAAAATATGACTTTGAAAATTTGATTACGGAAAATTTTGACTACAAATTTTTTTGACTAACATGAAAATATACTCTCTCTATTAAAAGGAGTTTCATACTGTAAAGGGATTGGTTTTAAAAAAGAGTTAATATGGAAGATTACCTCATAGTTATCAATCATATATTTTGTTTAATGTGTTGAAATCTATCAGAGGGTATTGATTTTGTGAAAATATCAGCAAGTTGATCTTGCGTTCCGAAAAATTTAAGAATGATATCTCATTTTTGTGTGTGATTCCTAAGAAAGTGATTCCTGAAATCTATGTGTTTTTCTTGAGAGTGATGTGAAGGGTTTTTAAATAAGGAAATGACACTAGTATTATCACAAAATATTTGTGTTTTGGAAAAACTCATACCATATTCTATGAGTTTGTGTTGCATCCACAATAGTTGAGCACAAAAACATCTAGATGTTACATATTCATCTTCTACAGTGGAAAGTTATACAAAGTGTTTCTTTTTTCATGACCATAAAACTAATGAATCTCCTAAGAAATGACATGTTCCAGATATAATTTTTCTATCCATTCACCAAATTCAATATCCAAAAATCTTTTTAAAACAAAATCATTTTCATAAGTATAAAAAAGTCTTAAATCCATGGTTCCCTTTAAGTAGAGAAAAATTATTTTCACTACATTTAAACGAGATTCCTTAGGATTGGATTAATACCTTACACATAAGCGTACAAAAAACATTAATTGAGGGCATCTAGCTGTCTAGTATAGTAAGCTTCCTATCATACCTTTGAATGATGTTTGATCCACTGGTTTCCCCTCTACATCAAGATCAAGTGAATTTAAGGTAACAATGTGATTACTTACACTCTTAGAGTTGTCATATACATTCTTTTTAATAAGATATTTAATTTAATTATGTTGAGATATATAAATTCTTTCTATTTTTGGTAATTTTGAAAACCATGAAAATTTGTTAACTCTCCCATCATACTCATTTTGAACTCATATTTTATTATATTCACAAATGAATCAGTTAAAGATAACTAATTTGAACCAAATATAATTTAATCAAAAAAATTTGAAGAATCAAAAAAATTTCTTATCTTTCATTATAAAGAGGGTTGGATCATCATTTCCCTTAATGTAATTGTTTTGTAACAAAAATCTTGAAAGTCTTTCATACCAGGATCTGGGGTCTTTTTTACGTCTATATAAAGCTTTTGTATGATTGAAAACCTGGTTACGATGTTTTGTATCTTCAAAACCAGGATGTTGTTCAACAAAAACATACTCTTGAACATATCCATTAAAGAAATCACATTTAAAATCCATTTTTATTTTTTAAAAGTTAACGAATGCCTCAAAGGCTAGTAGAATACAGATAGATTCAAGTCTAGCCAAAATAAAATAGGATTCTTCATAGTCTATTCCATTTGTTGATTATAGACTATAGCAACTAATCTATCTATTTTTATTAATAGGATTCCATTTTCATCATAGTTATTTCTGAAGGCCCATTTTAATCCAATAAAATAAGTTTCCATAGGTCCTTCAACCAATGTCCATAAATTATTCATTTCAAATTCATTTAGCTCATCTTGCATGGATTTTATACAATAACCACAACCTAAAGATTCATTAGTGATTTTTGTTTATAATTGAAAAAGAAATTCTAGATGTTTTAATTTATTCATTAAGGAAATTCTTGTCCTTATAGGTTGATTTACATCACTAATGTTACTATCACTGGGATGATTCTTTCGAAACAACTGATTAGGGTTTTTTAAAACCTATTCATCAACATATGGTAGGAAATCTTCTGGCGTAAATGTTTCAGAAACATTTTCTTGAAAATTTTCTTTATCAGAAGGATCTTCTATCAGGTTTTGATAATCAGTTTTTGAAAAAACATCTGTATATGTAGGTTTAGGTTATTTGAAATAAAAAGTATTATATTAATCATATTTAACATGTATTTTTTCTTCAAAAGTACATGTATTTTTATTAAAAACATTATACGGCATAGAAGTTGTTGAGTAGCCTAAGAAAATTACTTCATCAGATTTCAGTGTTAATTAATGCAAATTATATTTAGTATTCAGAATTAATACTTTTAATCCAAATACATTGATTTTGAAATGTCTAGGTTTTCTACAATTCCATAACTCATAGGGGGTTTTATTAAGAAAAGTCTAATCAAAACTTGATTTATAGTATAACAAGTAGTACTTAAAGCTTCAGCCCAAAAATGATAGGCTACCAAATAATCACTCAACATGGTTTTATTATCTCTGGAAGAATTCAATTTCTTATTTCAACATAAACATTTTTTTGAGGGGTTCTTGGTTTTGATAAGTTATGAGTAATTCATTTTCTATTACAAATAGTTTCAAAATCAGAATTTTTAAATTGTCCTCTAAGATCACTATCAATAGTTATCAATGGAATGTATTTCTCATTTTTGACATGGGCTTGAAAGATTTTAAAATAACAAACAACTTTATATTTTTTTGTTAGAAAATAAAACCACGTAAATCTTGTGTAATTATAAACTAGGGAAAATACATACTATTTTCCTATAATGCTTTCAGTTTGAGTTGGACCAAAACACTCCATATGCACCAACTGTAATGAATTCAAAGTTTATACTTCACCAATTTACTTAATGATTTATTTTTTTCACTTACCATATTGAAAAGGATGAAAATCATTTGAAGAATCATAACTAAGCTCCAGTAGATCCTTAAAAATTATTTTCATAGAGAGTCTAAATAAGTTAATAAGGTTACAGTGTCCTAAGCTTCAATGCCATAACCATGATTTGTCTTCAATTTCACTAAGGCAAGGTAAGAATTTGATTTTAAGGTCTTATATGTTTAAAGTGAATACATTATCATTCCAAAGGGGAGAAAGAATAAACTCTTCCTTGGAATTGTGTACTAATCACTTATCATTCCTAAAATTCACAAGGTAACATTCATCACATAATTGAATTATGATAATAAGGTTGTTCTAACGACCATTAAAAAATAAAACATTTGAAATCAATATTTTTCCAATAAGAACAATGTTATATATATCAATAATTTCTCATTGAGTGTTATCTCCGAAAGTTACTTTTCCACATTTCATATTGATAATCTTTTCAAAGAAGTTTTTGTTACCAGTCATTTACCGGGAACATCCAATGTCCGTGTACCATGTATTTCTGTTGTTAATTTCCTTAATTTCTTAAATATAAGAGTGTTATACTTTTATAACCCAAAATTTCTTAGATCCAAAAACTTCAAAAAGTAAGAGTTTAGCTATCCACATTTTCTTAGAAAAATATGCATTATGAAAACCTAAATATTGAGTTTTGTTTATAGAACAATCTTTGGCCCAATGTCGACAACATAGAAATTTGGGGTAGAATGGAGCACTTTGAGGAACAAATTAGTTACTACTAAAAACCAGTTTAGAATGAGTATAAATAAATCCAAAATTTTTCATTAGAGGTTGAATTTGGGAATAGATCTTATCAATGATTTTCTTAAATGATATAAAGTTTGAAAAAAACATCCTCAAGGAAAATATTAGTGACTTCAGTCTAATAACTATGCTTTTATCCTCAAAAACATTTGTTTTGGCACTACAGTTAGTCTCTAAAATACTTTTCATAGAAATTACATTTCTAAGATACTTAGAGAGATTATCCTTCTCAGAATTAACATCCTCATAGTTTTTTGAAATAATTTCAAAATCATAAATTTTCTTATCAAGATCTTTCGAAATATCTGATACTTCTTTAGTAAGAAGAGAAATTATTCAATTTTTTATATCATTCTTTTTTTTGAGTTTTGAATTTACATTCTCAAGTATCATAGAAATCCTAGATACTTAATCATAAGTATGTAATATATTATCTTCCTCAAAATATGATTCTTCATCTGAAGATCCAAAAAATTAATTATCACAATAATTTGAATTTAAGGATACATTATATATTTATTCATCATTGTGTACCTTTCCCATAGGCAATGATTTTCTATAGGTAACATTTCAGTTAAACCAAGATTATTCGGACCAAAAGATTCATACTCTGAGAATTCATCAGAAGAATCTCTACCACTAGCACTCCAAGTTACATTAGATGTTAAAACATTCTTAGCTTTAGCTTTGTAGTACATCTTTCTATTCCTATCAGAATGATTTTACTCTCTATCCTTTTTCTTAATCATAGGAAAATATAGCCTTATATTCCCTACTCTTGAATTACTAACATGTGACTTCTGATTCTTTCTTGTCCTTTATTTCTTTCATCTTAAATCTACACTGAAAGCATATCTTCCCAACTATCATGTTCAACATTCGATCATGATTAGCCAGCTCATTCTTAGAATGTTCACTTTCACTTGATATAGATAAAATAGTGAGTTTCTTTTACTTGTGTCTAGTAACTCTTTCAGGAGTCTTGGTTTTTGTAGTAGTAAAGGCTACACTTCATTTTCCATTCTTCTTCTTATTCATATCATCAACTCTTTTCATTCTTGTCTTATGTTGAGTAAGTGTTCCAAAAATCTCATCATGAGTTATTTGAGATACTTTCTTATTCTCATCAATAGCTTTTCTCTTACATTCCCACTCATTAGGAATGATATATATAACATTTTCCACAAGTTCCTCATCATCTAAACCATTAACACCAACTGAATTTAAACTATTACAAATAGTCATACACCATTGTTATACCATGCACACTAGTTCTCCATAAGGGAATAGAAATCCATGATATTATTCTCCAAGCATATCTCTTCTAGTTTCTATAACCGTGGATGTACCAATATGAGTAACCTCGAATTTCATCCAAATACAATTTTTAGCTTCATAAGAAAAAATCTCACAACATGTATTACTGGTCATGGAACACAACAAAGTATTGGGTACCTTGTTGTTTAGTTGATATTATAACTTTTCTTGATTAGTAATAGTTCTGACTTGTTTATCAGGAATTTTGTAATCTCAAGAATACATAATGAAGTTGTCCAATCCATTATTAATAAAAAAAGTTTTCATATGATGTCTCCAATATTCATAATCATTCCCATCAAATATAGGTGGTCTAGTAGGATTTTATTGCCAATTAAACCAACATAATTCATTCCATCTAGAAGAAAATATCATTCCACAAAAACTTGTTACTAGAAAAAGTTTGTAAACTAGGATAAAAATCCTAATAAAAGAAAATATTTAGAATAATGAAAAATAAGCTAGAAAACTTATATGTGAATATAAGTATTTCAGAGACCTTCTTTGAGACCAATTTTAGGATCGAAATATGATATAGATTCTCAATTACATGAGGGGAGGTGAATTGTATTTTTAAAAACATTCATATTTTTCATTAAGGAAAAATTTGTTTAATAAAGTTAAATATGGTAAATTCATAAGACCTCTTCTAGTACTATAAACATTCTAGGTTTCAAAAATATGGTTCTGGAAATGAAACATAATCAATGATTTCAAGGAAAATATTATACCTTAAAGTATATAGAATCTAATATATCAAAGTATAAACATTAACAAAAAAGTAGAAAAAGGTTTTATTTTCTTCTATTATAAAAACAAAGGGGAAATAAACATGAAAAAAACAAGTAAAAAGTATGAAAAAATTTAACACAAAGAGAAGGGCATCCAACAACCTTGGATAAAGGTCCCTTGATTTATACTTTCAAGAAAATCTATCTTACCGACACCAGGGTATGCCCTAGATAAAAATATCGGAATCTATACTACTATCTCTTCAAGCACTCTAACTTTAATGCAGATAGAACCTCTATATTCCTATCCTCAGAAGTCTTCAAACATTAAGTTAGTCAGCAAATCTGTCTTCTTATCCCTGGAAGTCCTCAATTGATCACAACAACAATCATTGTATCACAAAGAAAGATGAACTAGATGTTTAGTACGCACAAGGCATGATAGTCTCCCTATGTAGAAATCACTTCAGTGGCATGAAATATATATAGTGATTAAGTTGTTTTTTGTTAGGGTGAGCCCGTTCAAATGAGCTTCTATTTATTAGCATTTCTCCAAAGGTCAGCTCCCTCCTCCAATGTTCATATTTTTCCATGGATCTCTATAGGACCTGTACATGAGTCACCCAAATAATGGTCAATTTGAAAAAGATGGTATGAAATCATTTTATAACTATAACAAGTATAATAAAATTAAGGTTGCTTAACCAAAACTATTTTTTGGTGTCTAGGAAAAAAAATGAAAGTTCAGAGTCTAATCAAATAATAATTTGGAGACTATACATCATGGATATTTGGATTCTATTATCCAAATAATTAGGAACCTGATTTATATTTATTTCAGAATCTAAATTATAATGAATTCGGAATCTTAATTCTTTGAAATTCGGTGTATGGATTTTGAGGAATTTGGAGTCAAAATTCTGAGAACTCGGAGTAAAATTTCTAAGGAATTTAGAGTCTAAATTATGAGAAATTTAGAGTCTGAATTATGAGTAATTCGGGGGTTGAATTATGAGAATTCAGAGTCTGAATATAAAAGAATTGAAAGTCTAAATTTTAGAGAATTTTTCTTCTAAATTTCATAGAATTAGGAGTCTGAATTTCAAATAATTTGGGGTCAGAATTTCAGTGAAATCAGAGTCTAAAAACAAAATTCTCTAAAACTAAGTATTTATAGGATTCTGATGTTTTAGATATGAAACCGAATTTTACCCATTAGAAATAAAAATATGTTGATTTAGAAACTATAAAATTAACAATGTAAACAAAGGTAAGAATAAAATTCCCTTGAGGATGGAAAATTTTCATTATTAAGATAAAGCTTATCGAAAATATGATTTACCTTAAGATATAGTGTTTATGATTTTCAAAACATAGAGGATTGAAAAAGTCATAAAAACCTTATTGACTCAATATAACCCCGTGGTAATTAATTATAATCTGAAATATGGAAATAAATTTATTATTTTAAAACAATTATAATTTTACATATAAGATAACAAATATTGATTACATGTTATAGTTATTAATGTTTCAACCATTTTTCGTCCTACCTTTCCGCATTGAAATTATTATTTTTAAATAATATAATATAATATTATTTAAATTTAAATAACATTAATCTAATTCTTACACTATTCATTTAATTTTTAATTTGTAGACAGTATTAAGATTGTATAATAGTAATATAAATAGTTATAATGTGTATAAAATTTTATATTTATCTTAAAAATTAGTACAACATAATAATTCACCAAAATTTAATTACCTTAAATTTTTTTACTAATTTAATTTATTATTATATTTATTGGATAAATATTATATTGGTATTTATTTTTAATTTAAAGGAATTATTCAATTTTAAAAATTGATTATAGATTACCATGATAATAAAATTAATTTTTCTTTTAAATAAGCTTTTAGAACTGAACTTATCAGATATTTTTCCTTATAAAAAAATTAGAGTTATTAAATTCAAGTGAGTAAAACTCTATATTTTTTTCTTTTATTAATATAATATAAATTTCATAATTATTGATTAATGGAAACAATTGGCTATGTTTTAGGTAAATGGATGAGAATCGTATAATCTCAGTTCTCTATATGGATATAGGAATGTGTTAAATTAATTTTAAATCCTTAACCTAAATTTTTAACCTTGTTTTATATGGTTTCCCTTAATAAGGAGAAAAAAATTACCAATGTTACTATTAATATAACGACCCATAATTTTCATACATTGTTAATACTTCAAAATTGAAGCATACTTATTACAACATATAAAAAAACCACGAAAGGATTGTATAGGTATAGTGTCTTTAGAAACTGGCAAACATAAACAACTGGTTCATAAAGCATTTACACTATCTCCCATTTATTTCATCATATCTATAGTCCCTTTTGGCATATCTTACTTAATAACCTTTATCCTAACCGGGGGAAAGAAAACATACAAAAGGGTGAGCTCAAATGCTCAGTAAGGGTAAACAAAAGAAATATCAATCACATCATATACATAAGCACATAACTTTTGGAAATCTTAACCTGCAAAAGAGATCATAATTTCACAACATGGGATAAATCATGGCAGTGAAATGTAATCACAATAATCATAAATTAAAACATGAATCCTTGTGTCATACACACATAATCATAGAGAATCATTTCTTATTAGTCAAGGCTCATTGCCAAGACTATCTTAGTGGAAAAAGTCCCTTTCTGAACCGAGTACACTCCTCGTTTCAGTCCTGTTTCACTGAACCGGTATAACCTACCCTTCCATCCATGTCAATATCATGAGATATAAAATATTTACCGAATGCATTGGAGCGAGATATAGGTCCCACCCATCTCATAATGATACCATTCCTATGTGTGCCACAAAATCATAAATCATACATCATTGCATAACCCATGTAATAAAAATAGGAATCTTAAACATCATGACATCATAAAACAATTCATATAAGATAAAGGAATTCATAAAAATAATTCCATCACAACATAATCAAATCAATGTAATAATAGGGATAAAAACAGAACCATTTATTTTCTTAGATGGAAAATAATTTTGATAAAACACTTGAACTCCATTCTTGAGGAAAATATCCTTTCTACTTCAAAAACACTTTTCCTTTCTTAACATGTCATAAAATTTTAAACTAAAAGAAGTTGATTAAAAATAAACTTGAAAACGTGTAAAGGAATATTTTTGGAAGTAATTTTTTTAAAATCCATTCATGCCGTATAAGTTAAAAAAACATTCTTCTCGTACTTTTGTCGGAAAAGTCAAAAAATACCTCGTACGAAAAACGACAAAAGATTCCTTTCACATCTTTTACAAAAAACTCACCAAAGGGTAAAATTGGATTTAAACAATTGTAGGTGGATGGAAACAATATTACATAGTGAGGAAACATGGATTTGGATGATAAAATACACCCTAGTAAATACCAAAGTATAAACAATCTCGGATAAAAAAGATATTGTGATATTTTCCCTTACCTTAGTTCTGTTTTGCTTCGTAAGTGTCCTAACCTCCTGTATAATGATTTAAATAATGTTATTGACTTATTCCAGAATCATAATTATTTTTATGATATCATATATGGTCATATTCTTAGCTTCTTAGTAGTAATATTTAATTGCTCTTTGTTATTCGGGTGTTTATAACTTTTTGTTCTTATGCGTGTCCTGTCGAATAAATTCTTATTCTTCTCTTTAGGTTATAGATACCTCATTTCCAGAATGGTATTAGTGTAATATATATCATATTCATTCATTCAATCATTTATATAATCATTATGAAATGAAGATCATGTAGAACGAGTCGCATCACATCGTGGAGACGGTATTCCGTACGTACGCACGAGTGATGATATCGTTCCAATGATCGTGGAATTGTATTGGAGTGTATGTATACTATTTCAGAATCATTATTACTTTATAATAGTCATATATACTCATTATTTACACCATTATACCTATCGAAGTAAGGTGGTGGTGGAAAATAGATTACACCACGGCGTGGAGACGGTATTCCGTACGTACGCACGCGTGGTGATTTCTTTTTCCGTAGGATGGATAGATGGTGAAATAGGGTTGTTTCATACTTATAATGACATATAAGTCTATGAGTGATACTGATATTATTACTTCATAATGAAACAACTAAAGATGAAGAAGTGGAAGAAGAAATTAAGATGAAAGAATCGGTAATGGACATTACCTCTTCTGTGAAGTGCTTCTTTGAGACCTTATTTTAGGGCACTAAAATTGGTCTTTGAAGAAGACCAGGACCTCTAGGATGTCTCTAGGGAAGTGGAGAGGAGGAATTGTCAGGGGTTGGCCGAGGATGAAGGCTCAAAGTGGTGTGAGTAAGAGGGGGAGGAGGTGCCCTTTTATAAGGGAGGAGAGGGGCACCTTTGGGAAAACTAAAAATATTATTTTATTATAAAGTCATGTTCGGTTTTAAATAGATAAAAATTGATATATTTATAAGATAAGGTGGGGATGGGTCGAAATCCTCTCATCCAATATAATTTAGACAAGTTTAGGTTCCTATTTTAACCTTATCATTTAGATTTAACATTAAGTTAAATAAGTTTACTTTTACCGTGTCTTCTTTTGTTCTGATACTATAAGGTTAATAAACTTACTATAAGCAGCCAAACGAACCAAAATTTGTTTATTATTAATATATTTAACCTTATCTAAGTCATTTGGCCGATCCTTATATTTTTAGGAATAAAATAACAATTACTAATATAATATTTGTTTTAAAAACTATTTTATGTCAATTTTGACACTATTTAGTAATTGATTTTTGGGAAAATCATAACAGAATTATTAGTTCTAAACAAGTTAATTAAATCAATAATAACATGTCATATTAACCTAGAAAATTAGTGGAATTCATAAAAAGTCTCAAATTACATTTATTTTGGTGTTTATAACATCAATTATGTCAATATTTCATTAATAAGATAATTACTGCATCATCATTGTGTCATAAATAAATTAAATTATTTAATGTCTAAAAATTTCAAATAAAATTCCATTATGTAGTAAATCGTTTTATATTTCTAATTAATATTTATAGCCGAATTTATCTTATGCATAACCCCATATTAAAAATGATTTACTCATTAAACGTTGATTTTAACTATTTTAACCCTTCTTTAAATAAATTAATAATAAATGTCCTAATCTAATCCAAGTGGGCCTAAATGGTCATATTTTATTCCTAAGGTTGTTTTTGGTCGAATTAAACTTGTCCAATAGAATTAGTAAATTTGTTAGGGTAATAATAATATCATTTGTACTCTTAATTACCCTATTTACTTTTAACCGTGGTAAAAAAAAGTAAAAAGTTACTATTCAGCAAAAAATTATTTTCATCTCATTGAACCAAATTTTACTTACTGACATCAACCGTGTCTCTCGTATTTTCGAAATTCCACTCACAGAAGCGGTAAAATTATGTTTTATGAAAAATTCAGTTTTTTAACTACCACTTAGTTGTTTCACTATTCATCAAAAATTGAAAGTTTTCAGAAAAATACCAAAATTTCACCCTAGGCTAATTTCGATATTCCGAATCCAAAAATGAAGTCCATTTGGAAAAATAAAATTTATAAAATTTCAAAAAGGGGTTATTACTATTCACAACGGCTAGTTTTAATAATATTTTAATAGCATATCATTGTTTAGTGAAACTCAGTATTGCGTACGACGCAAGCTATCGAGGAAGGTCGCGATTTCGTGTAAAGAAAGACAAGCAAGTGTTGTGTAGAAAATGATTCCTTTGATGATTTATATAACATAAATGTCTTGGGTGTTACATTCTACCCCCCTTAAAATGAATTTCTCCCTCTAAATTCATCACTTTGTAACAAACAGATGAGGATACCTCTCCCTCATCATATCCTTAAGCTCCCATGTAGCTTCTTCTAATTGGTGGTTCCTCCATAAAACTTTCACCAATAGAGTGGTCTTGTTTCGTAGGACTTTTTCGGTACGATCCAGAATCTCTATTGGTTGTTCTTCATAAGAAAGATCTTGCTCCAGCGGTACAACTTCTGAGCTAAGTACATGTGAAGGATCAGGTATGTACTTTCTCAGGAGAGATACATGGAACACATCGTGAACTTGAGAGAGATTCGGTGGAAGCGCCAATCAGTAAGATACCTTCCCAACACGATCTAGTATTTCGAAAGGACCGATATATCTAGGGCTCAACTTCCCCTTCTTTCCAAATCTCATGACCCTCTTCCAGGGAGATATTCGTAAGAACACTTTATCACCCACTTCACACTCTAGGTCTTTTCTTTGGTTTTCGGCATAACTTTTCTGTCGACTCTGAGATGCTCTTATGTGTTGTTGAATAGATCTGACCTTTTCTGCCATTTCATCAACGAGATCGGGTCCTAATAGCTTTCTTTCCCCAACTTCATCCCAGCAAGTTGGAGTCCTGCATTTCTTCCAATAGAGAGCTTCATAAGGAGCCATCTGAATACTGGAGTGAAATCTATTATTATAAGAAAATTACACCAAAGGTAGGTGTTGATCCCAAACACCTTTGAAATCCATAGAGCAAGCTCTCAACATATCTTCTAGAGTATGAATTTTTCTCTCAGACTGACCGTCTGTCTGAGGATGATAAGAAGTGCTGAAACTCAACTCTGTATCCAGAGTATGCTGAAGACTTCGCCAGAATATCGAGGTAAATCTCGGATCCCGATCAGATATAATAGAAAATGGTACTCCATGAAATCTTACCACTTCATTTACATATATCCTGGCAAGCTGATCCAGAGAGAAATCCTCTCTAATAGCAATGAAGTGTGCAGACTTTGTAAGACGATCAACTATGACCCAAATAGCATTATTGCCTTTGGATGTTTTAGGAAGTCCTGTGACAAAGTCCATAGTGATGTTTTCCCATTTCCATTCGGGTATGGGTAATGGTTGTAACATCCCCTTAGACATCTGTCTCTCAGCTTTAACTTGTTGAAAAACCAAGAATCGAGAGACATATTCAGCAACATCTCTTTTCATGCCATCCCACCAGAAGCATTCTTTCAGGTCCCTATACATCTTTGTGCTTCCAGGATGAATAGATAATGAAGAACTATGAGCCTCATCCAGCAGATCCTTCTTCAATTCGAGGATGGGAGGAACATAAACCCGATTCCTGAACTTTATTATCCCATCACAATCAAGGTTGAATTCAGGAACATTTCTCACCTTCTTTTGTAACTCGACATCTTCTTTCGGTGCCTCTTTAATATTCACATGTATTGATGGTTGAACATTCATTTGATAAAGATAAGATTTTCCCCTTCCATTATAATTCCAAGATCCATCCTTTGTAAATCCATAAATATTGGATCTTTTTTGATCCTCATCATGGATAAACTAGCATGGTCTTGTCGACTTAATGCATCTGCCACCTTGTTTGCTTTTCCAGGGTGGTAATGGATTGAGCAGTCATAGTCCTTAATCAGCTCCAACCATCTTCTTTGGCGCATATTTAGATCCTTTTGTGTGAAGATATTCTTTAAACTTTTATGATTAGTATAAATATCACACCTTTCACTATAAAGGTAATGCCTCTAAATCTTTAATGCAAAGATTACAACAGCTAACTCCAAATCATGTGTTGGGTAATTTTGCTCATGGATTTTCAACTATCGTGAGGCATAAGCCATCACCATATCATTTTGCATAAGAACACACCCCAACCCCTTCTTGGATGCATCACTGTAGATCACAAACCTTTCTCCACTACAAGGCAGTGTGAGCACAGGTGCATTGGATAACCTTCTTTTCAACTCCTTGAAATTCTCTTCCCATTCCTCCGTCCTAACAAACTTAACTCTTTTCCAAGTCAACTTGGTGAGTGGATTAGATAATCATGAAAAACCTTTCAAAAAATGTCGATAATATCCAGCCAAACCAAGAAAAATTAGGATCTCGGTTACTGTTGTTGGTCTCGACCATCTTTCGATAACCACTATTTTTGCTGGATCCACTGATATCCCCTCTTTTGAGATTATGTGACCCAAAAATGAAACTTTTTGAAGCCAAAATTCACACTTGGTAAATTTGGAATAAAGCTTCTCCTTTCTCAGGGTCTTAAATATAATTCTCAAGTGATCTTCATGCTCTTCCTTCCTCTTTGAATAGACAAGAATATCGTCTATAAAGACTACCACAAATTGATCCAGATAGTCTCTAAAGTCTCTATTCATCAGATCCATGAAGATAGCATGGGAATTAGTAATACCAAATGGCATCACTATAAATTCATAGTGTCCATACCTTGTACGGAAAGCCGTCTTTGGTATATCCTCCCTTTTGACCCTTAATTGATGATACCCTGAACGGAGATCAATCTTGGAAAAGTATTGAGCTCCGCGTAGTTAGTCAAATAGGTCATCAATGCGCAGGAGAGGATATTTGTTCTTGATAGTGATCTTGTTAAGTTCTCGATAATCAATGCAGATTCTCATTGATCCATCTTTATTCATAACAAATAGAACAGGTGCTCCCCAAGTTGGCGCACTAGGGCGTATGAATCCCTTTTCAAGATTCTCTTAGAGTTCCTTCTTCAATTCCTGCAACTCAATTGGGGACATTCTATAAGGTTTCTTTGAAATGGGCAAAGCACCTGGTACGAGTTCTATTGAAAACTCAACTTCACGATTCTGTGGAAGACCCGGTAATTCCTCCGGAAAGACATCATCAAACTCCCATACAATGGGCATATTCTTAATCATGAGTTTCTCACCAACTATTTGAGATAAATAACCTTCATTTAGTGGAATCAATACCCAAAAAATGGAATAAATTTCCACTGGAAGGTTATGTTCATCCTTGCATCGATAGACGATCATAGATTGATCTGGAATATGAAATGTGACTTCCCTTCTTTTGCAATTGATATGTGATCCATGTAGAGAAAGCCAATCCATGCCAAGAATCACATCAAATTCCACTATAGGAAGAATCACAAGATTTTCAGGAAGCACTTTCCCACAGACTTTAATCGGAGAAGAATTATAAACTTTTGATGCGACTGTTGTGCCATTAGGTGTTGTCACAGCTAACTCAACATCTAATTGTTGAGGTAATACGGTGATACCCTTAGAAAATTCTTCAGAAATAAAGGAGTTGGTGGATCCAGAATCAAATAAAACATTTTCTACTTTAGAGTGGATGGTAAGTGTACCTTTCACCACATCGTTATCGTACTCCACATCGCTGATAGAAATTTCATGTGACTTTCCTTTGTCATTAGCCTTAAGAGTTTGTTGACGTCGACCATCATCATCAACCCTTGGATTAGGGAATTTATTGGCATAATGTCCCATCTCCTTGCACTTGAAACATTGAAGTGTAGTAGGTTCATTATGTGTATCCCTTCCTTTGTTTGCATCATTAGACATCTTATTCCCATCATCGTGGCATTCAAATGCCAGATGACCTTCTTTTCCACATTTGAAACATTTACTTGTCCCTTTAAGAAAGCTCTCTCCATGTTTCTTTCCACACTTTGAGAATAAGGGAAAGCTCATCTTCTTTTCAGTGTGCTCTTTATATTTTCCTTTGAATTCCATTTTCCTCTTCTTATCAAACCCATATGACTGATGGGTTACTCCAATTTCCATCTCAACTTTGAGAGCACATCGAACGATTTCCTCAAAGCTATTGAAGCCCCTTATGGATAAGGCCCTTCGAAGACTTGGTTTTAAGCCACTAAATAATCGATCAATCTTACTCTCAGGTTGGATAATAATACCAGAAGCGTACCTTGCAAGTCTTGTAATATTTCTTCATAGGTTCCAACAGATTCATCATCCTTTTTCTTCAGTTCAAGAAACTCTTTCTCCATCGTTGTTCGGAGAATAAAAGGGAAGTACTTATTGAAAAATAAGTTCTTGAACTCGTCCCATTCCATGGACTCAATTTCATCCCTTTTCCTCATATTCTTAATAAGATTCCACCATTGATCAGCATCTACTTCCAAACGATACACTACTAGGATGACTTTATCATGTTCAGAACATTGAAGAACTGAAAATATCTTTTCAGTAGTACTAATACATTGTTCAGCAACTAGTAGATCAGTAGACCCGCTAAAAGAAGGTGGACGCTGCATCAGGAAGGATTCAAAAGAATTTTGCTCCTTCCTTTGCTCGTTTGGAAGTCCTGCATGATTCATAACTTGAGAAAGTTGTGTGAGCATGGCTAAAAGATTTTGCATTCCAGCTCCCGTAACGTTTGGTTGCTCAGGGGGACAATCATTGCATTGCCCATCGCATTCCGCATTAACACGATTCCTTCGGGTTCCATCAATTGACTAAAACCTAGAAGAATAGTGTGAGAAACACTAATTATAATAGGAAAAACACATAATCAAGAATAAAATTTCACACTTAAGGTCCTATCGTAGGTTATTCATGGCCATTTCTAAAACACTAAGATTGTGTTCTATGCTTAGACTTATCCTTAGGGTTCTTACTAAGGCATTCACATCCTAGTTTCCAAAGGTTGACTATACCTTTCCTCTGATACCAACTATAATGACCCATACTTTACAGACATTGTTAATACTTCAAAAATTGAAGCACACTTATTACAACATATAACAAAACCAGGAAAGGACAGTATAATTATAGAGTCTTTAGAAACTGGGAAACATAAACAACTGGTTCATAAAGCGTCTACACTGTATCCCATTTATTTCATCATATATATAGTCCGTTTTGGAATATCTTACTTAATAACCTTCTTCCTGACATGGGGAAATAAAACATACAAAAGGGTGAGCTCAAATGCTCAGTAAGGGTAAACAAAAGAAATATCAATCACATCATATACATAAGCACATAACTTTTGGAAATATTAACCTGCAAAAGAGATCATAATTTCATAACATGGGATAAATCATGGCAGTGAAATGTAAT
Organism: Viscum album; assembly: GCA_963277665.1. Classification (NCBI taxonomy): domain Eukaryota; kingdom Viridiplantae; phylum Streptophyta; class Magnoliopsida; order Santalales; family Viscaceae; genus Viscum; species Viscum album. The sequence goes on along the minus strand of OY728141.1, from coordinate 468,802,246 downwards.
CTCAATAATCATAACATAAAACATGAAACTTTGTGGCATACACACATAATCATAGAGAATCATTTCTTTTTAGTCAAGGCTCATTGCCAAGACTATCTTAGTGGAAAAAGTCCCTTTCTGAACTGAGTTCACTCCTCGTTTCAGTCCTATTTCACTGAACCGGTATAACCTACCGTTCCAGCCATGTCTATCTCATGAGATATAAAATCTTTACCCAATGCATTGGAGGGAGATATAGGTCCCACCCATCTCATAATGATACCATTCTTATGTGTTCCACAAAATCATAAATCATACATCATTGCATAACCCATGTAATACAAATGGGAATCTTAAACATCATGACATCAAAAAACAATTCATATAAGATAAAGGAATTCATAAAAATAATTCCATCACAACATAATCAAATCAATTTAATAATAGGGATAAAAACAGAACCCTTTATTATCTTAGATGGAAAATAATTTTGATAAAACACTTGAACTACATTCTTGAGGAAAATATCCTTTCTACTTCAAAAAAACTTTTTCCTTTCTTAACATCTCATACAATTTTAAACTAAAAGAAGTTGATTAAAAATAAACTTGAAAACTTGTAAAGAAATCTTTTTGGAAATAATGTTTTAAAAATCCATTCATGTCGTATAAGTTAAAAAACATTCTTCTCGTACTTTTGTCGGAAAAGTCAAAAAGTACCTCGTATGAAAAACAACAAATGATTCCTTTCATATCTTTTACTAAAAAATCACCGAATGGTAAAATTGGATTTAAACAGTTTAGGTGGATGGAAAAAATATTACATATTGAGGAAACATGGATGTGGCCGATAAAATACACCCCAGTAAATACCAAAGTATAAACAATCTCAGATAAAAATGAGATTGTGATATTTTCCCTTACCTTAGGTCTGTTTTTCTTCGTAAGTGTCCGAACCTCCTGTATAATGATTTAAATAATGTTATTGACTTATTCCAGAATCATATATATTTTTATGATATCATATATGGTCATATTCTTAGCTTCTTAGTAGTAATATTTCATTGCTACTTGTTATTCGGGTGTTTATAACTTTTTGTTCTTATGCGTGTCTTGTTGAATAAATTCTTATTCTTCTCTTTAGGTTATAGATACCTCATTTCCAGAATGGTATTAGTGTAATATATATCAAATTAATTCATTCAATAATTTATATAATAATTATGAAATGAATATCATGTAGAACGAGTCACATCACATCGTGGAGACGGTATTCCGTACGTACGCACGAGTGATGATATCGTTCCTATGATCGTGGAATTGTATTGGAGTGTATGTATACTATTTTTGAATCCGTATTACTTTATAATAGTGATATATAGTCATTATTTACACCATTATACCCATACATGTAAGGTGGTGGTGGAAAATAGATTACACCACGGCGTGGAGACGGTATTCCGTACGTACGCACGCGCGGTGATTTATTTTTCCGTAGGATGAATAGATGGTGAAATAGGGTTGTTTCATACTTATAATAACATATAAGTATATGAGTGATACTGATGTTATTACTTAATAATTAAACAACTAAAGAAGAAGAAGTGGAATAAGAAATAAAAATGAAACAATCGGTAATGGACAATACCTCTTCTTTGAAGTGCTTCTTTGAGACCTTCTTCTAGGGCACTAAAATTGGTCTTAGAAGAAGAACAGGACCTCTAGGATGTCTCTAGGGAAGTGGATAGGAGGAATAGGCAGGGGTTGACCGATCTTGAAGGCTCAAAGTGGTGTGAGGAAGAGGGGGAAGAGGTGCCCTTTTATAAGGGAGGAGAGGGGCACCTTTGGGAAAACTAAAAATATTATTTTATTATAAAGTCAAGTTCGGTTTTAAATAGCTCCAAATTGATATATTTCAAAGATAAGATGGGGATGGGTCTAAATCCTCTCATCCAATAGAATTTAGACAAGTTTAGGTTCCTATTTTAACCTTATCATTTATATTTAACATTAAGTTAAATAAGTTTACTTTTACCGTGTCTTCTTGTGTTCTTATACTATAAGATTAATAAACATTATATAATCAGCCAAAGGAACCAAAAGTTGTTTATTATTAATATATATATCCTTATATAAGTCATTTGGCCTAACCATAGATTTTTATGAATAAAATAACAATTACTAATATAATATATGTTTTAAAAACTATTTTATCTCAATTTTGACACTATTTAGTAATTGATTTTTATGAAAATCATAACAGAATTATTAGTTCGAAACAAGTTACTTAAATCAATAATAACATGTCTTAGTAACCTATAAAATTAGTGGAATTCATAAAAAGTCTCAAATTACATTTATTTTGTTGTTTATAACATCAATTATGTCAATATTTCATTAATAAGATAATTACTGCATCATCATTGTGTCATAAATAAATTAAATTATTTAATGTCTAAAAATTACAAATAAAATACCATTATGTAGGAAATAGTTTTAGCTTTCTAATGAATATTTATAGTCGAATTTATCTTATGTATAACCCCATATTAAAAATTATTTACTTATTAAACTTTGATTTTAACTATTTTAACCCTTCTGTAAATAAATTAATAATAAATGTCCTAATCTAATTCAAGTGGTACTAAATGGTCATATCGTATTCCTAAGGTTGTTTTGGGTCGAATTACACTTTTCCAATAGAATTAGGACATGTGTTAGGGTAATAATAATATCATTTGTACCCTTAATTACCCTATTTATTTTTAACCGTGGTAAAAAAAGTAAAAAGTTACTATTCACAAAAGAATTATTTTCATATCATTGAACCACATTTTAATTACTAAAATCAATCGTGTCTCTCAGATTTTCGAAATTCCACTCACAGAAGCGGTAAAATTAAGTTTTATGAAAAATTCAGTTTTTTAACAACCACTTAGTGGTTTGACTATTCATCAAAAATTGAAAGTTTTCATAAAAATACCAAAATTTCACCCTAGGCTAATTTCGATATTCCAAATCCAAAAATGAAGTCCATTTTAAAAAATAAAATTTATAAAATTTCAAACAGTGTTTATTACTATTCATAACGGCTAGTTTGAATAATATTTTAATAGAATATCATTATTTAGTGAAACTCGGTATTGCGTACGACGCAAGCTATCGAGGAAGGTCGCGATTTTGTGTAAAGAAAGCCAAGAAAGTGTTGTGTAGAAAAAGATCCCTTTGATGATTTATATAACATACATGTCTCGGGTGTTACAATTAACCCTAAAAAAATAACAACAATCAGATTACAAAATTTGAATCACTTAATTCCAAATGTGGGATCCATTTTTCATGATATAATTTCTATATATGGAATAAATTAATCTCTATATATATTTGAAAAAATGAGAAAAAAATTGTTTATTATAATGATTTGTTTTAAGCGTAAAATTATATTTATTCTTACACCATTCCTAAAAATACATAAAATGATTTTCAAAAATAATATATTGAGAATTTTTTTCTTTTATTATAAATATTTTAAATATAGTGATAAATTTGTTTTATTATGATAAAAATACATTACGTGGGTAAAAATATTTTTTCATGAAAACATCTCTATTACCTCAAAATAAATTTTATTTTATTTTCTATTTAATTCTTGACCAATAAATTCGTATTATACATGCTTAAACAATAAATTGTTAATAATTTTGTTATTCTTATTCACGAAATTCATTCTAATGGATATGTGACAACTTTATCATTAAATAATAATTTTTCAATATTATATATAAGTTTGTTGAATAATATATTTCTTCTAAATAAATATTTCAATGAAATTACTTTAATTATATAGAACAATATTGTAACATGTTTGGGTGTTTCCTAAAACACTTTCTTGATTATAAATTTCTTTTAAAACAATGCTCTATATTTTATTGTGACTTCTAGGAAAAGAAGTCAATATTTCCTTATACCTCATCTGAAATGTAGGTTTTATATTGTGACTCTAAGATATAATGATAGTTTTTTAATGGGATGTGACTCCCAAGGAAGATTGTTTTCTTTTTTGGATGTGAATCTTTATATAATTTAGATTGTAATTAGGTTTTAAATAGCATTAAAAATACATTATTTAGAGTGCATCAAACAAATTGGGGAGTATATCGGTGTTAAGAGTAGATGTATGATAACATTGACGTGACCAACATTATATAATTGTTTTGTTATTTTAATTTTCCCCAATTTAATATTTTTTCATGTATAATAAATATAATTTTCATTATTTATCACTAAAATATAATTCTATTCTTTAATTTTTTAAAATGCTTCTTTTCACCCTCCCCCCCTTTAAAAATTTTAGTCATCTTAACTGGGACCCAACATGTTCGATCTTTTTTCCCCCTTTAATGTAATGTTTAAAATAGTGGAATACGTTATGTGATATGTTGAGATGTGGGATCTTCTAAAATTTTTAATCCCACTCTAGTGAATTAATGGCTAAGAGTCATATTATCACATCATTAATATGTGGTCCTTGAAGTAGCCTCTTATAGGTGAACAATGAAAAATTAGTTTCATTATGCTCTTTATATTTATGAATTTGGGTTTTCATACAAATTTATCTCATATAATCTATTCCAATATTAAATATGATTGAATTGAATCAATAGAGTGGAGGAAATTTTATCATTCTAATTCACCCCAACCATGATATACAGTGATATAGAGTTAAAATAAATTGAATCAGAGTCATTGGATGATTGAATAATTATTTGAGTGATTAATTAAGTTTAGAAATAGTTTTCATAATAAAGGGAGTTTTATTAATTAATCTACTTTATTATAAAATACTGAATAATATTATTGGATTAAATATATGGTATCATGGTCTTGATATAAATACTATATTAGTATATGGTATATATTTAACTTATCCCACATGATGTTCAATGATGGATGATAACAAATGGTTAATTTGTGATAATAATAAGGCTAAAAAAGAATCATCAAGTGAATTTTTCAATATGATTTATATAATTATGATGAAGTATTCAATTATGAATGGTATTTGGGATAAAATTTTAAATATCTATAATGTTGACATAGAAGTATGAAAAGACTATCCATGTTTAAAAAAAACATATTTGACTATACAACGATGATTTTAAACAATAATATAGATTGATTGTATTTTCATCTCCCTGATCATATTGGTTTCATTCATGTTATTGTTCTGATGGGAAATCATTCTAATATTACAATGAATATAATTAGAATATTACAAATTACATACAATCCAAAATATTCCACACTAGAAGCGTTGAATCTTAGTGAGTTTTCTATTGATTAATTATATGACAATTGGGATTCATATGAAATAATGGTGATGTTATAGAGTTTCTTATTACATTTTTCAAAAATAATTTCATTAAAATATGATTAGAAGTTTCAATTTTATGAATTTGAATGTAATAACCATGTAACTGATGATTTATTATCATAAGAAGAAAACATGTTTAAAATATCAAGTGAAAAATTTGGGGGTCTATTACCTCTAGTTTGTTTCTATTGTGAGAGGTTTTGATACATCACTACTATATAACTAAATAGATATTATGAAGGGAATGCTGTCTGTGAATTATCAACAACATATAAAAAATATTTACATTTATAAATAATTTCAATTCTATTGAATAATGTGGAATGATTTTTTAGTGGGGAGTTCTTGTTAATATGGAAATAGTGGATTTAATAAAAGATCTATTAATATGATTAGAAACTGATATTATCTTTAGATATGGACTATTATTATTTTTTGGATAAAACTGAGAACATACCAGAAAACATGGCTCCTATATTATATTAATAAAATAATAATAACCAAGAATCATACTAGTCTTAAAGAATGAAATTTACATTTTTCCCTAGAAAAAATAGGGAAAACGTCTAAAGGAAGATGATCATGAAAAATACGACTATTCCCAAAAGCACCTTTGTTGGAAAGTCAGTCTGCCAAAGAATTTCCCTGCATGAATACATGAATAACTATATAATAAATATATGAGATATGATGCAAACAAGAAATCCATTGGTTAACAAGTCACCAAATAATATGAGCAGAGGCGGATCTTAAAGAATGATCAACAATAGTATAATCACACTCTAACAATATCCTATTAAGACCTATTGGTTTAGCGTGATCTAATGAAATGATAACACATAGCATCTCTACTTTCATAGAGGAAACAATACTGCAAGAACCATGTAAAAAACCCACCACATCCCCCGAACTATTCCAAAAAATAGCCCTGTATCCCATTGGACCCATATTACCTCTAGAATCACCATCAATGTTAATTATAGTCCAACCAATAAGAGGAGATTTCCATAAAAAATCCATTGTGCCCATCGGATGAAGAAAATTACCATTAATATTGAGACACTTGAGAACATAGAAGTCATGAATTGAGTTTTAATAGTAAAATTTTCGAGTGATTTTAACAATAAGAAGAGTAGAAAAATTTCCATCCAAAGCAGCCTGGGGGTTGAAAACCAACCCCTCATGAAAACACATGTTTTTCGCCAGCCAAATGATGGTGACTAATTCCACCGCTGGAACCTAGATAAGTAGAGACATAAAAGGGGAAAGGGGAAGACAAAACATACCTAAAATTAAATCCTGAACAGAGGCAAAGCATGGCCGAAAAACATGAAATGCATCAAAGTTAGCTTCCATAGAGTTGAAGTAGTAACAAAAATTAGGGATAAATGATCCATATCCTCAAGATGTTGATGGCATAGAAGAAAAATAGAGCAGAAAGAAATTCCACGATCATGGAGAGAATTATCAGTGGGAATCTTCCCATGCACCATCCTCCAAATCAGTGTAGACTGAGAATGAGAAAAAATATTTATTTTTAAATTTCCAATCCATGGAAGACTCAACACAGGAGCAATGGATTGATAATAAAAATTCTTTGATGAAATAATTCTAGAATAATTGAACTCCCAAATCCAAAAATCACCAACAGGGGAAAATAAGTAATGTTTAACAATTTCTTTAATATGATCCAGAACAATATCCATGTTCAAAAACTGGTCCTTTATTGAAATATCAAGATCAAGGTTGGGAAAATCTTGACTGATAGAATCTATAAGAGAAGCTGAAATCCAGTCAAAAATCCAGAACTGAATAGAGGAATATTTAGAGATAGACAAGTGAGCATTAATGTAAATGAGAGAGAAAAAAATCATGAGACAGTGTGAAATTGAGAATTCCAAATGATTAGAAAAACTAGAATTTATCTTAACCAAAAAACTGGATCTTATAAAAAGTAGTGGATTCAAAAATTATCATTATCCAACCATCAAACAAAAGAATCCTACAAATCCTGATTAAATTCAATGTTTTTTAAACCAAGACCCCTCATCTCAAATGGATTGAAACAAATATACCAAGAAACAGTAAAAAATATTATTGCCAAAACTCTACTGGTCCAGATGATGTTATTAATGACCACATTAATTATTTTAAGAAGTGAATAAAGGCATTTAAAAACCATAAAAGAGTAATCAAATTTAGATGTAACAATAGCTTTAAGAAGACAAACATGACCTGCCATGAAGAGGGATTTACCCTTCGATGAAGATAATTACTTTTTTATCCAACCAGGAATTCCATAAAAATAACAAGTTATAGGACGACCCCTAAATATAGTCACCCTAATATTAGTAAAAGGAATGGTTGTTTCTCTAGTCCCCAATTAATTAATGATATCAATTTTCATAATAGAGGAGATATTCTTACCAAAATAATCAAAATATTTGGTCCAACTGACCTACTGACTGGAGACTTGACCATAATGGAAGACAAGATTCTTGATATTTTTAATGTTATTCTTGGTCCATTGAGTGAATAAAATAAGATCATCTGCATAATGAATATAATTTGGAGTATAATGACCTCTACCAACACCAATGGACTTCAATTTTCCATTAATGTCCATATTAAAAATAATCTTCTAAGATAATCCTCAGAGACGGAGAAAATAATAGATGAGAGGGGATTACCCTATCTAACCCCCCCATGGAACAAGAGAAATAGAACTCTGGATAACCAGTCATAAGCAAAAAAATACGAGTAGATTAAAAAATAATATTAACCCTACAAATAACATTATTATCAAAGAAAAAAATGTCATGCATTTTAAATATAATGTTCCAATCCATTGTGTCAAAATCCTTTTTAATATCAAGCATTTGTGAAATATTCCCTCCTCTAATAGGAATTTTGAGAAGGTTGAAAGTCTCCGATGTAGAAAAAAGACAATATTGAATTAATATCCCTTTTTCAAAACCAAACAGATTAGTGGAAACATTTTTACAAGTAATAAGTGCCAATCTGTTGGAAAGGATTTTAGTAATAACTTTTAACAAAGTATTGAAAAAATCCACTGGGATAAAAATGATGAATTTTATTGGCATTCTACTCCTTAGGAATTAAATTGTGGATTTGATCATTTAAACCATGTGTAAGAAGGCCACCCCTGATTAAATGAACAAAAACCATGAAAACATCATCTCGAATATTCCCCCTGTAGTTCTGAAATAAGAAGTTACTAAATCCATCTGGGCGAGGGAAACTATCAGGCTTGGGGACAAACACCATAGCCTTAATATCTAGTTCCAAGGAAATGGATGCAATTCTTGAAATATCTTATTGATTAGTATGATTTGGAATAACACCATCCATAAGAGATGAAATTGTTTTTGAACAATTAAAGAGGCCTTTAGAGACAGAAATTATGTGGTCAGAAATATCATGTCTATTGTTCAAAATTTGATCTCCACTCATAAGAAAAGTAAGAGGCCAAAAGGTTTTTATAACTCTTTAAAGAGAGTTGAAAATCATAGATTTCCAATCCCAATACTTGATCGAATTTTTCTTGAAAATATCTATTTACAAGGAATCATTTATATTGATAAGATTACTGAGTTTACAAGTCAGATCTGATTCCTACAAAGAACTACCAGAAAAATCAGCATGAGAATACTTCTCCTGGAAACATCAAAGAGTGGTTCCAATGTTGAAAATATTTTTATCAAGTTAACTGAACCTACAATTACTCCAATGTTTGAGATTTCACTTAATTAAATTTAATCTTATAATGTAAGATAAATCATTACTCTTACAACCCATTGAACCGAAAATATCAAAAACAAGCTTATCACACAAATGATGTAAAACCCAAGCCTTAATAAATCTAAATGGAAATGGAGGATTATAATATTTACCTATGAGATCAACCATGATGGGATGATGATCAGATTTGAGCCTATATAAATTCATGAAAGAGATAGAGTCCCAATAACCAAGAGATGACTCATTAACAAAGGACCTATCATGTTTATTAGCAACCATGCCTTTAAGATGTCTTTTATTCCAAGTGAACTTCGCACCAATAAGATTGAGTTCAATAATTTCATTTTTCTAAATGAATTCATTGAACTCTATTGATGAAATATTATTATTCATTGGTCCCATTTTTTCATCAGGTCTACGAATTGAGTTACAATTAACAAGAATGAACCTTGTTCCATCAATGATTCTTTTAAGATAAGTAATATCAGACCATAGACTTCTATGACCTAAATAACTATTATTTAAATAAATGAAGGGAGAAACATGATTTAATCCCATAACATAAAAGGAATATGTAATATGCTGAGGACTAGAGTCAACCTGAAGAGGACCAGAAAGAGAAGAATGGGCCAAAACCCATAAATTCATAACCTCTGATAAAATATTGTTCAAACCTAACAAAGAGAATCCCATAAGTTCAAGGCTAGAAAATCCATTGGAAAAAACAATTTTAGGCATAGCTACACCCAAAAAAATAGTTTTATGAAGCTGAACATAATGTTTAAGAGACTGAACAGTGGTTGCATTAGACATTGTCACACCCTGAGATTTAATGCAAAATATTATTTTTAATTTCTTTGATGTATTTTCTTATAAACTACACCAATATTATCTTGTGTTATACACAACACCGTATTAGCTTGTAGTATACACAATACTATTTTTGCCTTGTGTTACAGGAAAAAGAAACCTTCCTCGATAGCTTGCGTTGTATACAATAAAGAGTTTCACTAAACAACAATATGTTATTAAAATATTATATAAACTAGACGTTATGAATAGTAATACCCACTTTTTGAAATTTTATAAATTTTACCTTTGAATATGGACTTCATTTTTGGATTTGGAATATTGAAATTAGCTTAGTGTGTATTTTTGGTATTTTTCTGAAAACATTCAATTTTTTGATGAATAGTGAAAACACTGAGTTATAGTTTAAAACCGAATTTGTTTTTAAATAATTATTTACTTTATTTAAATTTATTTTAGGTCAAAATAGATACATAATACCTATATAAGTTCATTGTAATTCATTGGAGTCGTTTTATAATAATTTTAGATATATAAAAATTTTATTGAACTTTTTCCTATCTTTTACCCACCTCCTTGGAGCATTTGAAAATTTACATAAAACTTTATTTTCCGCTTTTGTGAGTTGAATTTCAAGAATACGAGAGACACGGTTGATATCAGTAAGTAAAATGTGGTTAAATGAGAATAAGATATTTTTTTTGAATAGTAACTTTTAACTTTTATTTTCCACGGTTAAAAGTAAATAGGGTAATTAAGGGTAAAAATGATATTATTATTACCCTAGAACAGGTCCTAAGTCTATTGAAAAAGCGTAATTCAACCAAAAACTACCTTAGGAAGAAAATATTACCTTTTAGGTCCACTTGGATTAGATTAGGATATTTATTATTATTTTATTCATAGAAGAGTTATAATAGTTAAAATCAATGTTTAATAACTAAAACATTTTTAATATGGGGTTATACATAGGATAAATTAGACTATAAATATTAATTAGAAATATAAATATATTTCCTACATAATGGTATTTTTTATATATTATTTAGACATTATACAATTTAATTTATTTATGATACAATGATGATGCAGTAATTACCTTATTAAAGTAATATTAACATAATTTATATTATAAATACCCAAATAAATGTAATTTGAGACATTTTATTATTTTAACTAATTTTATAGGTCAATATAACATATTAGGGTTGTTTAGATGAATTTTTTTCGAAGTAATAATGCTTTTATAAATTTAGAAAAAAATAAAATACCAAATAGTTTCAAAATTGACACAAAAGAGTTTTTTAAAATAATATTATATTATTAATTGATATAATGGTCCTAGAAATATAAGGTTCGTCCAAAAGGCTTATATAATAATATATACGACATTAATGAACCAATTGGGGTTCGATTGGCAATCTATAGGGATTTTATTAACCGTATAATGTATGAATACAAGAAGACACCGTAAAAGATAAGGTATTTAACTTAGAGTTAAATCTAGATGATAAGGTTAAAATGGTAACCTAAACATTTCTAAAACCTATTGGTTGAGAGGAATGAGACCCATCCCCACCATAGACTCGAAATAAGTCACTTTGGATCCATTATAAACTGAATATGAATTTATTATAAAATAATATTTTATGTTTTTCCTAAGGTTCCCCTCACTGCCCTTATAAAAGGGAACTCCCCCTTCTCTCTAATTCATAGTTACAAATCCATTTTCTCGGCCAAAACCTTACCAAATACCCTCTAAATAGTCCTCCCTTTATCCTAGAGGCATTTCTTTAGTCATAAATCCATCCTATGGATCCCTTTTGTTCAAATCAAAAGGAAGAACCTGAAGAAGAGGTAAATATCTCACCACCTATTTCAAGTTCTTTTCTTCTTCCACTTCCTTCTTCTTTGTTGATTACATTCTAAAAAAATTACTTCAGAATATTCTATATACTGTGATGTTATTTTAAAAAATTTACTAACATATTAGTTATTTTATGCATCCTATAAATGAAAAATTCACCACTTGTCCGTACGTACGGCTTACCGTCTCCACGTCGTGGGGTAGTTTGTTATTCAAACATTTAATCATTTGGATGGTTATAATAATGAGTATAAATGATATAAATAATAAATATAACATTATTATGATTCTTTATGTATGATATACCATCCAATTATAAACTATTTTAATATCGAAAGAATGATATTGTTGCTCGTGCGTACGTACGGCCTACCGTCTCCATGAAGGGTGTATTTCATTCCATTTATCGATCTATCATATATATTTATACACTGAATATATATTATATATAAATCATGTTTTAAATTCTGGAATAATTTTAATCTGGATATAAATATTAATATATAAAACAACAAGTCAAAACACATATGATAAATGAAATGATTTTACCCAAAACTCTGCTTTAACGTGGAATTTAAAAAAGAATGGTTAATATAAAGTCATAAGTGAATCATATATGATATCAGAAATAGTATTATGGTAATGTTACATGTAAATAATATGTTTAATCCCACTATACAGGAGTCTCGAACACATACAAAATAAATTTGACATAGGGTAAGGGATAATTATTCCAATCTCATTCTTATCCGAGATTGTTTATTCGTTAGTATTTACTGGGGCTATATTTTTCATCCATGTCCACAAAAAATGTTTTTCATAAAGTTTTTAATATTATTACATGTATTTTTAAAGTCATGTTTACCCCTATTTGACTTTTACATTTTGTTATGGAAGGAATCTTTCTTTTGTTTACCATATGAGGAACTTTTTTACTTTTCTGGCAAAAGTATGAGGAGAATGTTTTTTAACTTATATGGAATGAATGGATTTTTACGATTTCATAACACCTTATTTTCATGAATATTACTCTACAATATTTCAGGATTATTTTCAACAAAAATCCATTTCTTTTAAAATTTCATGGAATTTTGTGAAAAGAATATGATTTTGAAGAAGAAATGATATTTTTCTGAAGAATTCATTTCAAGTGTTTCGTCAAAACTATTTTCCATCTAAGATGACATTATTTAGTATGATTATGTTTCAAGTATAATGTCTCTATTATTTACATGGTTTGATTCTTCTTATGATGAAATGATATCCATTTGTTTTAAATGTATTATGATATGATGGGATGATGTTAATGAAACCCATTTTATTCTTTGGGTTATGATTAATGATTTATGTTTATTTTGTGTCACAAGTAAGAATAATTTCATTATGAGATGGGTGGGACCTATATCTCCCCCCAATTCATTGGGTAAAGATCTATATTTCATGAGATAGACATGACTAGAACGACATGTGAATTTGGTTCAGTAATACAGGGCTGGAATGAAATGTAATCCCAGTTCAGTAATGGACTTTTTCCATTATGATGGTCATGGTTGAAATGCCTTGGCTACTATGGAAATCATAACATGTACTTAATGGTTTCCACAATTACATGTTTTATTCCCCTGATATTTTATCATGATTAGTGTTCCTTTATGATCTATGCCTTACGTACTACCGAGATTTATTTCACCACTAATGATTTTTATGTTTAAACATTATGTTCAAGTTTTAAAATTGAAATGTATATGATTTATTTTATTTTCTCCATGCTTACCCTTAGTAAGAATTTGAGCTCACCCTTTATATGTTAATTTTCTCCATGATATAAAAAAAGGTTTTAGGTAAGAAAACAGAAGGGGAAGATCTTTATGGGAGATGTTGAAGATCTTTCACCATGATTTGAAGATTATGTTCTGAGTTTCCAAAGACACTAAACTATTACGGTCCTTAAGTGTTGGTTTTTTTATGTATTAAGTATTCTGTAAAAGAAATATAATGTTCATGTATGTCAAGTGTGGGTCTCTACATTTGGTATCAGAGGAAAGGTTTAGTTAGCTTTTGGAAACTAGGATGCGAAAAATTTAGTGAAATCCCAAGGGATATTTCTAAGGTATGTCTAGGGATGTCACTATGGTTAAGTATAAGTATAGGTTATAGTCCTAGAATTATGGTAACGATCTTAGAATTAAACCTAAGATGTTAGATATTGAAGGTACTCCCCCTCTACTATGTTTTTTTTCCAAGTATGATTTTTTCCTCTCACACTATTATTTTGGGGTTTTAGAAAATGGATGGAAACATAAAGATTCACGAAAATGGAGGATATAATGGACAATGGAATGATATTCTTCATGAGAAACCAAATGAAATGAGATTTGTACATCTGAACATTGTTATTATTCCTAATCAGAAATATCATAATATGATCAATAATCTCAACTTTGGTAAGTTTCCTGACTCAGCTAATAAGAGAAATACGGAGTTTCAAGATGATCAGAGAGGAAAAAAGTTCAATTTCCATCATGTAAATCATGTGGTAAGAGGCATCAGGGAGAATGTTTCAAAGGAACTGGAAGATGCTTTGGGTGTGGGAAAAAAGGACACAAAGCAAGTAATTGCAAAGGAAAAGGTTCAGCTAAAACCATGGACAAGGATAATGGTATTGCTAAGACATCAACAATAGTTAAATGTTTTAAATGTGTAATGTACAGTAATTACGAATACCAATGCCCTAAGGGAAATTCTCATGAAGAGAATCATCATGGCCGTATGGGTAGTATTTATGTTGATGATGATGAAGAGACTACAAATTTTATGTGAGATGAAAGAATTGTTTAAGCTCGGTCAATGGTTTAAGAAGGTACTGGAATGATTTATGTTTATCAAGAGTTATGTTTTATAGATAAGGGTACTTTGGAATAAAGACAGATCTAAGGATTGTTACACTATTGTTTTTCCTAAAGTATTTGAATGTATATGTTGAATGGTACCGATAACCATGAATGGTTATTTAAATATTTTAGATATAATATGATATGCACATAATGAAGGGATATATATAAAATGATAGTATTAACAAGATCATGACTGATATAAGGACAAAGTGATATCATAGTTTGAGTGTATATAAATTTTTGGATTTTGGTGTGTTGAAATAGTTAACTTTTGACAACATTCATGTTTTCACAAATATTATTTGGTGATTCATGTTTCAAGAGAATACATGATTAAGGTATTCACATGTTTGGAATGTGACCAAAAACAAGATATATCTTATGATATATGGGGGATAAATGATGGTATTTACATTCTTGGTAGATGACCACTCTTGTAATCTAATTGTTTATACTATGAGATTGGACATAAGTATTTTGGGTAAGCCTAAATATTGGAATAGATTAAGTTAGACATCTGATAGTATTGTTTATGGAAAGAAATTTTTTATATTATTTCAGGAATGTTATAATAGTATAGTTTTAGAAAAAGGAAAACCCATAGGACGGGCGACAACCTGTCACGTCAAACAAGGTTGCAGGAATCAAACCCACAACCGAAGTGTGACCAACTATTATCCCCTACCATTGGCCTATAGGAAGTCCTTGGTTTGAAGAAATTAGTTTTATTTTATTAAGTGGTATGATATATGAAGTTTAACTCCATTTTTGGAACCATATATGATTAATCTGACCATAAATGGACTTATGTATATTGCTATTTCTAACCTTATTATTGAGATAGATGGAATGACCTATCATTCTATCGCATGATCTTATAACACTTCAAGGAAGAAAAATTCAAATTCATTTCATTAAGAGATTTAGTAGTAATTGTTAAAGGCATGAAAAAAGTGATATTGTACCAAAATCAAGTAAGTATTTCTTTTAATTTAAAAATTATTCAACATTAGGGAAATGATCTTGAAAAGCAAAAATGTTGTCATATTTCCCTCTTATCTGATGAATCATATGGTACCATAGATAATCACAAATTTATGGCTTTGCGATTGTTGGATTTTTCATAGCCGTGTTCTCTACCACTCTCTATAATAACTTGATGGTTAGATTTCCCTTCCATATCTATATTTTCACTTATGTTCTCCTATGTGGAAACCCAGTGATGAGTTAATTTGGGTAACCATTATGTTTCATACATTAGTTTTTAAAGTTATGTTTTGGTATTTCTTTTTACGATGTCGGTTTCTTGGAATGAATCTTTCAAGTAATAAACCATTTATAACCCCGACGAATTTCGAGGGAAAAATTCATTTCAAGGGGGGTAGAATGTTACACCCCGAGATTTTATGAGAAATATTATTTTTAATTTCTTTGATGTCTTGTTCTGTACGATTCACCAAGATTATCTTGCGCTATATGAAACACCTTATTATCTTGTAGTATATACAACAGTATTCTTGGATTGTGTTACACACAAGAGCAACCTTCCTCGATAGAATGCGCTGTACGCAATACCGAGTTTCACTAAACAACGATATGTTATTAAAATATTATATAAACTAGCCGTTATAAATAGTAATAACCACATTTTGAAATTTTATAAATTCTATCTTTCAAAATGGACTACATTTTTGGATTCAGAATATTGAAATTATCTGAGGGTGAATTTTTGGTATTTTTATGAAAACATTCGATTTTTGATTAATAGTGAAAACACTGAGTTATAGTTAAAAACTGAATTTCTATTAAAAAATTATTCATTTTATTTAAATTTATTTTAGGTAAAAATAGATACATAAAACCTATATAAGTTCATTATAATTTATTAGATTCATTTTATAATAATTTTAGATATATAAAAATTTAATTGAACTTTTTACCGTCTTTTAGCCACCTCCTAGGAGCATTTTCAAATTTACATAAAACATAATTTTACCGCTTTTGTGAGTTAAATTTCCTAAAATATGAGAGGAAAAGTTGAAAACAGTGAGTAAAATGTTGTTCAATGAGATGAAAATAATGTTTTCTGAATAGTAACTTTTAAATTTTATTTACCACGGTTAAAAGTAAATAGAATAATTAAGGGTAAAAATGATATTATTATTACCCTAACACATGTCCTAATTCTATTGGATAAGTGTAATTCGACCGAAAACAACCTTAGGAATAAAATATTTCACTTTAGGTCAACTTGGATTAGATTAGGACATTTATTATTATTTTATTCAAAGAAAAGTTACAATAGTTAAAATCATAGTTTAATAACTAAAACAATTTTAATATAGGGTTATACATAAGATAAATTCCACTATAAATATTCATTAGAAATCTAAAAAATTTTATTGAACAATTTTATTCTAATTATATTTTTTATAAATTAAATAATTTAATTTATTTATGACACAATGATGATGCAGTAATTACCTAATGAATACAATATTAACATATTTGATAATATAAATACCCAAATAAATGTAATTTGAAACATTTTATTAATTAAAATAATTTTATATGTTACTATAACATATTATGGTTGGTTAGATGAATTTTTGTCGACGTAATAATGCTTTTATGAATCTAGAAAAAAACAATATACCATATAGTGTCAAAATTGACAGAAAAGAGTTGTTAAAAAAATAGTATATTATTAATTGATATAATGGTCCTAAAAATCAACAATTCTTAAAAAGACTTATATAATAATTTAAATGACATTAATTAACCAATTTTGGTTCTATTGGCATTTTATAGTATGTTTATTAACAGTATAGTTTAAGAATACAAGAAGACACGGTAAAAGATAAATTATTTAACTTAGAGTTTAATTTAAATAATAAGGATAAAATGTTAACCTAAATTTGTCTAAAACATATTTTTTGAGAGTATTTAGACCAATCCCCACCAAATACTCGAAATAAGTCACATTGGAGCCATTATAAACCGAATATGAATTTATTTTAAAATAATATTTTATGTTTTTTCTATGGTTCCCCTCACCCCTCTTATAAAAGGGAACTCAACCTTCTCTCTAATTCAGACCTCAAAATCCATTTGGCTCGTTCAAAAACTTCCCAAATACCCTCTCAACTATCCTATATTTATCCTAGAGGCCTTAATTTAGTCATAAATCCAACCTAGGGATATTTTTTTATCAAATTAAAAAGAAGAACATGAAGAATAGGTAAATATCTCACCACCTATTTCAATTTCCTTTCTTCTTCCACTTCCTCATTATATGTTGTTTCCATTATAAAATAATAAATTATAGTATCATATATATACTTTGATGTTATTATAATTATTTTTCAACCATATTAGTTCTTTTTCCATCCTATGAATGAAAAAGTCACCACATGTGCGTACGTACGGCTTACCGTCTCCACGTCATGGTGTAGTTTGTTATTCAAACATTTAATCATTTGGATGGGTATAATAATGATTATAAATGTTATAAATAATAAATATAACCTTAAGATGATTCATTATATATCATATACAATCAAATTATATATGATTTTAATATCAAAAAAATGATATTGTCGTTCGTGCGTACGTACGGCCTACCGTCTCCATAAACGGTGTATTTCATTCCATTTATCGATCTATCATATATATTTATATGATGAATATATATTATATATAAATCCTACTTTAAATTATGGAATTATGTAAATCAGGATTTAATTAATAATATCAAGAACAAAAAGTCGAAACACGTACGATAAATGAAACGCTTTTACCCAAAACACTGCTTTAACATGGAATTTACAAAAGAACGGTTAATATAAAGTCATAAGTGAATCATATATGATATCAAAAATATTATTATGGGTTTTAACACATAAATAATATGTTTAATCCCACTATACAAGAGTCTCGGACACATATGGAAGAATTTGGACATAGGGTAACAAATAATTATTCCAATGTCGTTCTTATCTGAGATTGTTTATTCGAAAGTATTTACTGGGGTTATATTTTTCATCCATGTACATAAAAAATGTTTTTATATATATTATTTAATATATTACATGTATGTTGAAAGTCATGTTTATCCCTCTTTGACTTTAACATTGTGTTATGGAAGGAATATTTCATTTTTTCTACCATATGAGGAACTTTTTTACATTTCTGGAAAAAGTACGAGGAGAATGTTTTTTTAACTTATACAACGTGAATGGATTTTTACAATTTCATAACGCCTTATTTTCATTAAGCTTTGTCTATAATATTTCATGATTATTTTCAAGAAAAATAATTTTCTTTTAAAATTTCTTGGAATTTTGGGAAAATAAATTTATTTTAAAGAATAAAGAATATTTACCTGAAGAATTTTTTTCAAGTGTTTTGTCAAATATATTTTCCATCTAAGACGACTTTATTTTGTATGATTATGTTTCAAGTATAATGTCTCTATTATTTACATGGTTTTATTCTTCTTATGATGAAACGATATCAATTTTTTTTATATGGATTATGTTATGATGGGATGATGTTTTGGAAACCCATTTTATTCATTGGGTTATGATGAATGATTTATGTTTATTTTTTGAACAAATAATAATGATTTCATTATGAGATGGGTGGGACCTATATCTCCCTCCAATGAATTGGTTAAACATTTATATCTCATGAGATAGACATGGATGGAATGACAAGTGAATCTAGTTCAGTAATACAGGGCTAGAATGACAAGTAAACCCGATTTAGTAATTTACTTTGTCTACTATGATGGTCTTGGTAGTAATTACTTGGCTACTATGGAAATCATAACACGTGCTTAATGGTTTCCACAATTATATGTTTTATTCCCATGATATTTTATCATGATTAATGTTTCTTTATGATGTATGCCTTACGTACTACCAATATTTATTTGACCACTCATGATTTTGATGTTTAAACATTATGTTCATGTTTTCAAATTCAAATGTATATGGTTTATTTTATTTTATATATGATTACCATTACCGATCGTTAGAGATCACCCTTTATATGTTTTGTTTTCCCTAGGATATAAATAAAGGTTTTAGGTAAGAAAAGAAAAGGGGAAGATCTTTATGGGAGATGTTGAAGATATTTCACCATGATTAGAAGATTATGTTCCGAGTTTCCAAAGACACTAAACTATTACTATCCTTGAGTGTTGGTTTTTCTTATGTATTAAATATTCTGTAAAAGTAATGTAATGTCCATGTAAGTCAAGTGTTAGTCTATACAACAATACCTTGAAAATTCCACAATAAAATCATTATTTAGATCCAAATTTAGAATTATACCCCCTCTTATTCCCATCTCAAACATTTTTTAATGATATTCTGAGGCCTCCCTACCACTTTCTTAGGAACCATTGGATTTTGAACCAAACTTGTGATTTCCACTGTCTTAATATTCTTATTTTCCTCCTCTAAATCATCCTTAGAGCAAACCCTAACTAGATATTGAGAATAAAGATCCATCATATCTTGTCTTGATTCTATGGAACCTATACATTCGTGCGCATGAACAGTATATAAATCCCGATCCAAGGTTTGAGAAACACAGATATAGTTATCCTTTTTGCATTCCTTGTCCTGGACAACATTGGAATCATTCCTTCCAAAAATCTGAATAGAAAAATCCTTCAGATTATGTTCAGACTCCTTAGAACCTACAATCTCTTATACATTAATAGAATTGATCTCATCCTTGTTTGAGGAATGAAAATCATTGATCTAAATACAATTCATTAGAAAACCTGATTCCAGTTGACCTATTACATTTAGTTTAAAATCATTAAATATCTGAGATTCTTTAAAGGTCAAAGGGGAATCATTTGATTCATACACCTAATTCAGAATAATGGGCACATGAGCGGAAAACTAAGATGTGTATGAGAGAGAGGTTTACTTCTGCATACTTGCAACAATATCAGAGAGATATTTAGAAATATTGTTGAAATCATAGTTCTTCTCCTCACTCAGTTTCATGTTGTAATCAAAATCAATAATATCTTGGGAAATTTCAAAGGCCAAAAAATCATCATTCGTAACACCTTCAGCCGACACCTCAATCACAAGAATATTTGTAGAACATGGATACGATGGAATAACATCATCCTCCTCAACAATCTCAACCCAGGATTTATTCATATAGACCCTTAAGGATGGAGGGAAGGCCTGTGACTCTCACTCTAAAGGATAGATATCAGGTTTCTTCCCAGGGATCTCACCTTTGTTTATTTGATAATTTTTTACACCCTTACCTTCATTAACATTAGGTGGCACCCTTACCTTCTTTTTAATCACTCTATAGGTCTCCATAGAGTGCCCCACAATCTTTCAAAATTCAAAAATGGGAGGAACATTTTCTAACTCATATTTGAATTATATTTTCCGATCATTGGAAATCATAATGATGGACTTTTAACGTTAAATAGCCAAATTGACATCAACAAGAATTCGACCGTACATGCCATGTTCACCTTCCAATGATCATTGATCCAATTTAACAGTGATTCCAGTACAATAATCTCAATCATTAAGAATCATATGGTGTAAATATAACAAAATTAATCAATGATGTCTAACCCAAATTTGAGAATTTGATTGTTTTTGATTGAATAGATCAAAATTACAATCCCACTCTAAGATTCTAAACAAAACTGGTTTGTGATGGTGATTTCTAGTGGAACGATCCATTTACAGATCATCCTCATTTTAAAAAACAATATGGAAAAAACCATTTTAGAATTAGAATATGTTACCATGCACTTAAAGCTTACCAGATCGAGATATGATTCTTAGTATCATCAAACGAATTAGGCTTATCCTTGTTGAGTCAATAAGGTTTCCTTATGACTTTTTCATTCCTTCTTGTTTTAGGAGATGGTCGAGTCAACAATATTTCCATATGACTTCTACATTCCTTCATGTTTTGAAAATCACAAACACCCAATCTTAAGAAAAAATTCATTCTCCCTAAGATTTTACTTGATAATGATAATTGTACTTCTTCAAGGAAAATTCATAATTACCATGATATAATTGGTCATATCACAATTTAACTCATTTTATTTCTAAGTGTAAAATTTGGTTTCACATCCTAAATCTCAAAATCTTATAAATACATAGTTATAAGGAATTCTATTTTCAAGATCCGAATTCAGGATCTGAATATTCTAAATTTAGACTCTGAACATTCTATATTCAGGTTCTGAATCCTTTGAATTCAGACTACGAACATTCTGAGTTTAGGTTCCAAATTATCAAAATACAGACTCTGAAATTTCTATGTTCAGACTTCGAATACCAATGGATTTAGACTACGAATTATTTAAGAATTATGGTACCAAATCTTTGAGAAACAGAATCCAAATATTCTTATATTATAGACTCCTATGGATATTTTTATTATATTCCAAACTCTATCATTCATTACACTATGAAAAATATTTTTATCTAAGAAACCATATTTTTACTTACCTGTGTTTATGTTATAAAATGATTTCGTGCCTTCTATTACTAACTAACCATTGTTTGAGTGAAATGTATTCCAGTCCCCTTAAATTTAAGGAAAAATATGGTCGTTGGAGGATGGATATGGCCATTGAAGTTGTACCTATAAATAGGATCTCATTTGAATAAGCTCATGACTTTTTACAGTTCTATGATTCTTGAGATTATATGATGTTAAATATTTTTCTAGAGAGAGAGGCTCTTTCAACTCTCAATGCTTCATGCAGATGTTGTGAACTACTTTTTCAGATGTGAACAATTGGTTTAAACCTGCTTCATGAAATTTCCGATCGTGCTGATCATGGGCTTTCAGGTTTGGAATACAGAGTTTCTGATTTCCATCTAAATCGAGGCCTTGCGGGGATAGAAAGAAAGATACCAATCTTCAGATTGATGGCTTACCTGGGTATGGGTAAGACAGATTTTCTTGAATGTATAAATCAAGGGGCTATCATACAAGGTTGTTGGATACCCTAATCTTTGGGTTAAAAGATTTCTATACTTGTAACATGTGTTTTTTTATGTTTTTTTCCGCTGTAATTTGGTTTTTGAGGAAAGTATAACTATTTTATACTTCCATAGACGTGTACTATGATTAAATAAGATTCTATACACTTTAAGGTAGAGTATTTATTTTGTAATCTATTGTTAGGTTTCATTTCCAGAATGAAATTTCCGGAACCTCATTCTTTTTTGGAATTACATTTCCGGAATCTAGTTAGTTTGTTGAACTAGTTTTATTTCCAGAATCTAGTTAGTTTGTTGAACTGATTTCAATCCCGGAATGACATTTCTGGAACATCATTCTTGGAACGACATTTCCAAAATCAAGCATGTTTGTAGAACTAATAGGTTTGTGAATTAACATTGTTTAACTTTGTTAAACAATATCATCTTTAAAAGTTCTTAAAGAATTTTTAAAGTATAAAATTCACCCCTCATGTATATTGAGTATCTACATCATAGTTTCAATACTACAATCAGTATCATATGTATCCTACAATCGATCCTACAATTGGTATCATAGAGTATTACCTCATACCCTGAACTAGTCCTATAATTTTTTTAGAGTACTGGATCAATCTGAATTAAACTCGCGATTATATTCAGAAGAGAAATCGTCTTCTTCTTCACTTTTTTAGAATTAGATTTTCGAACTCACAATGTTAAGACTCATATTTTTCGTAGAGATACTATAGTTCTATATTTTTTTCTTAGAATATTTTAATCATTGTTTACAATCTTTTATTACTAACATGTTTTTGTGGAGAGATTTTCTTTAAGATGACAGGAATAAATGTTGGTTCAATCGACAATCTAAATCCTACCAGACCTCCTATTTTTTATGGAAATTATTATATGTAATGGAGAGATACGATGAAGAATTTTGATATTAACACTGGTGTTGACAACTATCGGATTCTGATAGGAGACTATAAGATTCCTGATATGGAATTGAGAACTTTTACTAATCAGGAGAAATCAGAATATCAAGCTAATTTCAGAGCCAGAAATATAATGCTATATCCCATGACTCGGAACATCAATAGTCAAACATCTTCATGTGAATCTGCAAAAAATATTTGAAAGAAACTTTTTGTTACACATTTTGGTACTTATAATGTTATAGAGATAAGAAGAGAAATGCTGAGAGCTGAATACAATGGCATTATCATTCCTTATGGAGAACCCATAAGCAAAGTTCAGAAATGGTTCATGACAATTGTGACTAGATTACAGTATATGGGAGATAAAGGATTGGATGATGAGGAACTTGGAGATAAGATCGTAGAAATCATGCCAAATGACTGGGAATCTAAGAGGACGAAAATTGATGAGAATAAGAAAGTCACCCAGATTTCCATAGATGAGCTGTTTGGAAATTTTCATTAGCACGTGACTAGAATTAAGAGAGATTCTGATAATGTTTAAAAAAAGAATGGTAATGGAGTAGTTTATTTTCCATCTACATCAAAACATATGAATTCCAAGAATCCAGAAAGTGTTAATAGATCAAAGTCAAATATAGATATAATACAGTCAAAATCCAGTGATATAGATAAATTTGAGAATGAATTAGCTAATCATGATCAGATAATTAATAAGATAGTAGCTCAGAAGAACTACAAAAATATTTTAAATAATAGTGACTACAAAGAGATGAAAGTTGGGTAAGTTACTTGTTATGAATACATAAGAACATATCATATTAGACCTAATTTCCCTCTTTTGAAAAAGAAGGAAAAGAAGGAAAGGAATTCAGAGAGAAATAAGAAGAATATCTACTGTTATAAGAAAAATAAAAGTCTTAATTATAATGACACCTGGAGTGATAGTTGTGGAGACTCTTAGAAAGGTGAATGTTCTGAATATGAATCATCAGCAAAGAAAAATATCGGATTCATTGCTACTACTTCTTTCCAAAATACATGTCTTATAGCCAAGATATGCTATGCTGAGGCTCAAAAAAATTTATCTGTTCATAGGAATTATTATTCTGAATATATTACTTCTAATGAAGATACTACATCTTCAGATAATGATCAAATACCTTCATATGAAGAAGTATCTATATTTTCCATGTTGTTGGATACAAAAAATTATAAAATTTCAAAGAAACTAGATGAGGAAAATAATAGAGAAGAAGTTTATACAAAATAGATTTCAGACCTCTTTAGAGATCATGAAGATAAGGATGAGATCCTAGAAAAAGTTTCTAAATACATTAAGGAATCAAATTTGGAAAATTAAAAACTTTTTAAGGATCTTATGAATGCTATTTCAAAAATAAATATCTTTTTGGAAAAAGGTAACTCTAATGAAATAATTCCCAAGGATATAAATTTAGTCATAAGACTAAATTCCAAAATATATTCACATAAGAAACATCTTTCTAACTTTAATTCTGGTAAAGGAAATTTTGACAAGATGTATTCCCAAATCAGACCTCAAGGAAATACTTCTGGAGTAGGTTATACTCACATAAAACCTGTTTTAAAAATTAACTTTTTTATTCCATCTAGAGCACAATTTTGCACTAAATGTCCAAGTGGGGGCATTGTAAGTATAATTTTTCTTTCAATAATGTTCATTCTCTTAGGTTTCATCATGATTATTTTTTAAAACAAATGTGGATACCCAAAATTTTATTGTCTAGAAATTCCGGATCCAAGAATGTTTGGATTTCAAAAGTCCAACTCTCTCATTTTCAAGAAAATAAATGAAGTACCAACAACAATACTTGGTACATGGATAGTGGATGTTCCCAGCATATAACTGGTAACAATAACTTCATTGAAAATATTTTCAAGATGAAAGGAGGAAAAAAACTTTAGGAGATAATCCTAAGAGGGAAATTATTGGTATGTGTAACATTGTTCTTCTTGGAAACACTTTTATTTCAAATGTTTTATTTGTTAAAGGTCATAAGCACAACCTCATTAGTATATGTCAATTATTTTATGAATGTTGCCTTGTGAATTTTAGTAATTACAAGTGCCTAGTACACAATTCCATGAAGAATTTATTCTTTCTGCCAATGGGCAAGAGAATGTTTACACACATGAATTATAAGATCTTAGGAGCCAAGATCTATTGCACCTTAGTGCAATAGAAGATCATTCTTGGTTGTGGAATAGAAGGTTAGGACACTGTAACTTTAGGAACCCTTGCAAACTTTATAATAAAAGACTAGGTAAGGATCTTCTAGATCTTAGGTTCGACTCTTCAAAATTTTGTGATCCTTGTCAATATGTAAAGAAACACAAATCAACTTTTAAATTAGTTAGTGAAGTCTCAGCCACTGATGCATTACAGTTAGTGCATATGGATCATTTTGGTCCAACACAAACTGGAAGCATTGAAGGAAAATATTATGTATTTGTCTTAGTTGATGATTACACTATATTTACATGGGTTTATTTTATAGCAAGGAAATCTGAAGCTGTTTTTTATTTCAAAACTTTTAGAGCCCAAGATAAAAAAGAGAAAAACATTCCTTTGAAATCTATTCATAGTGATCATGGTGGAGAATTTCATAATTATGATTTTGAAACACTTTATAGTAGAAAAGGATTTACTCATAACTTTTCAGTACCCAGAACACCTCAACAAAATGGTGTTGTTGAAAGAAGAAATATAATTCTTTAGGTGATAACAAGAACCATGTTGAGTAAATATTTAGTGGCCAATCATTTTTGGGCTGAAGCTGTATGTACTTATTGTTATAATATATATTGCGTTTTGATTAGAACTTTCCTTAATAAAATCCCTTATGAGTTAAGGAATGGTAGAAAACCTAGACTTTCCTACTTCAAGTTTTTTGGTTGCAAGGTATTAATTCTAAATTCTAATGATAATCTACACAAATTCTCAGAAAAATATGATGAAGGAATTTTCATAGGCTAATCCATAACTTTTAAGTCATAGAGAGTTTCAATAAAAACACTTGTACTGTTGAAGAATCAATACATGTCAAATTTGATGGAACTGATCCTTTTGTTTTTGAACAACCTCAACCTACATCTTCAGATGTGTTTTGAAAAACTAATTATCAACCCTTGATAGAAGATCATTCTCATAAAAAAATTCAAGAAAGTATTTATGAAACATTATCTGTGGAATAATTCCTTCCCTATGTTAATGAACTGGTTTTACATAACCCAAATCAGTTGTTTGTTAAGAATAATCCTAGTGATAGTATCATTGGTAATGTAAATCAACATGTAAGGACTTGAAGTTCCTTATGAAATGAAGTAAAGCATCTAGAATTTCTTTCCCAATTATACCCAAAAATAACTGATGATGCTTTAGGTGATGATTATTGGATTAATTCCATGCAAGATGAGATAAATGAATTTGAAAGGAATAATGTATGGACCTTGGTTAAAAGGCCTAAAGAAAGTACTTTTATTAGAGTAAAATGGGACTTCAGAAATAAATGTGATGAAAATGGAATCATCATAAGAAATAAAGATATATTAGTTTCTGACGTATACAATCAATAAGAAGGAATAGAATATTAAGGAACTTATGCTCCAGTAGCTTGACTTGAATCTATTTTTATTCTACTTTCCTTTGCAGCATTCTTCAATTTCAATCTTTTTTAAATGGATGTTAAATATGCTTTCTTTATTGGTTATGATAAAGAGGAGGTTTTTGTTGAAAAACCTCATGGTTTTGAAGATACAAAACATCCTAAACATGTTTAAAAACATACCAAAGCTTTTTATGGACATAAGAAAGCCCCTCGAGCTTGGTATGATAGACTTACATGATTTTTGCTTCAAAATAATTATGTTAAAAGAAATGATGATCAAACCATTTTTATAACTAAAGATAAGAAAGATGTATTTATTTTTCAAATTTATGTTGATTACATTATATTTGGTTCGACTCGGCAATCTTTAACTGATTAATTTGAGGATCTAATGAAATATGAGTTTGGAATGAGTATCATGGGTGAGCTTAAATTTTACCTTGGTTTTCAAATTTCTCAAAAAACAGAAGGAATATATATATCCCCACATAAGTAAATTAAATATATTCTTAAAAACTATGGATACGACAACACTAAGAGTATAATTACTCCCATTGGTACCTCAAATACACTTGATCTTGATGAAGCTCAGAAACATGTAAATCAAACATCCTTTAGAGGTATGATAGGAAGTTTACTTTACTTGACAGCTAGTCGTCTAGACTTAATTTTTTCAGTTTTCTTATGTGAAAGATATCAATCCAATCCTAAGGAATCTCATTTAAAATTAGTGAAAATTATTTTTCGCTACTTAAAGGGAACCATAGATTTAGGACTCTGTTACACCTCTTGAAATGATTTTGTTTTCAAAAAAATTTAGATGCTAATTTGGAGGATTTAGAATGGATAAGAGAAGTACATCCAGAACTTTTCATGTTATAGGAGATTAATTAGTTTCTTTATCATGAAAGATGCTACACTCAGTATAACTTTCCTTTACTAAAGCTGAATATGTAGTAGTTGGAAGTCGTTGTGATCATGTGTTGGGGATGCAACACACACTCACAGACTATGAAATGAGTTTTACCAAAACACAAATTTGGTGTGATAATAATAATGCCATTTCCTTAAGAAAAAACAATGCACAAAACATTAGTGAATAACACATAGATATTAGGCATCACTTTCTTAGTGATCACAAAAAAAAGAAGATATCATTCTTCAATTTATCGAAACAAAAGATCAACTTGAAGATATTTTTACAACATCTTTACCCTCCAATAGATTTGAATATATTAAACAGAAGTTAGGAATGATTATCATAATGTGATTTTCCAAGTTAACTTCCTGTTGGAACAATCTCCTTATAGTAAAGAACTCTTTTTCATAGGGGGAGGACAATTGTTTGTTAGAATTAAAATTTTTTCGTAGATAAAATTTTCCACAGTAATTTTTTTTGTAGTCTAAAATTTTTGTAATGATGTTTTTCATACTTAAGATATTTGGAATGAAGAGTTTTGTACATAAAATTTTTGGAATGAATATTTTTGTACTTACAATTTTTAGAATAAAGATTTTCGTAATTAAAATTTCCTTAATAAATATTTTTGTACCAATGTTTTTTGTAATAAAGTTTTCATAATAAATTTTTTGGAATCTAATGTTCTTCAAGAAAAATTTTATCCATTATGAATAATCATTCTAGCAATATGAAAGGTATGTTTCTTTCTCAAAATTTCATAATAACCTTTTTTTTGTATTTCTATCTATTTTTACGTTTTTTATATTCATTTTTTTCTTGAATATGAAATATTTTCTTAAAAACCTCAAAAGATCAGATTCTACCAAAATTTCCTTCCGTCTATCATCTAAACTGTCAGACCTGATCAAAAGGTTTTTTTACTGTTATATTGAGTATGGAAGTTGAAACTTCACATCATTTTCCAATATAAAGGACCCCCAGATGGTTGTCCCACATCGAAGCTCATGCTTTTGTGTGATGAATCTCCGCCCTTCTATAAAATCCCGTTCCGAATTTTCAAGGGTTCCTTAATTCCGAATGTCTGTCGAAGTATCTTCCCATAAAGACATATCAAGTATCAAGCCAATTACTAAATGGCATAATTATAGAGAAAGGTTGGTACATCCAAATTTCATTGCTATCTATGATTCTATGATCTCAGAGAACATCAAGGCTGAATGGATGAGAGTGTGTATGTGTATCGAAACTAGGAGCTCAGGATCTGGTTTACCCGATTTTTTTTAATTCTATGAGTCAGTAAGTTTTTTCAAGGAATAAGAAAAGATAAATTTTCTTTGAAGATCTATGGGAATACTTAGGCTCTTCCTTACCCCAATGTACCCAGTTTGATTAGAGTTCTTTATGAAGGAGAAGCTGAGTTTTGTTCTCATAAGCTTCCGGATGTTCAATGAAACATTATTAAGGTAAAGGCTAAGGTTTTCCCAAGTCTTTAAGAAGTGAAGACTCTAAAATTTATTCATCTCAATACAGATTTTCGGATTCTTGAATTGTGGGTTCATGGATTCATCATTCCAAGATTATAGGAAAAGGATACTTTGAAGAAGATTGATATGTATACCCTGGATTACTTGTTGAATCTATAAAAGATCAAATTGGTTAAGCATATTCTGATTACAATTGAGAATATATAGAATGGTAATCTGAAGGCTTAGATTATCATGTATCCAGACATTCTCTCAAATCTGATTGTTCTGTGTTTAGTGTCCTTTAAAATTCCTTGTAGTTCTAAGACAAGAAATTGAAAATTCATGCTGGTAAGTGATGACACTCTGAGAAGGATTAATGTTGGTTTTTTTAAAGAATGTGAATAATTTTATGATTTTCTTGAGGAGGAGGCAGAAGCCTTATCGAAGAAATAGGAGGCTATCGAAACCTATATGAACGTAGGAAGGAAGAGAAAGCTGAAGGAAGTAGAAGAGAAAGAGAAATCCCCTGAGGATAAGGCAACCCAATTCACACCACCAAATCCTAAGAAGAAAAAAGCATGTCTGGATGAGGTAGTAGAAAAATGGAGGGAATCCAAGGAGAAAAAGATAGTAAGAGAGACTATCTTTGGTTTGGATCCTGCTAAAGAAAAATATTTAAAAGAAAAGACTGATGATGATCTTAAAAAGAAAGAAAAATAAAAGAAACAAAAGCAGAAATGACAAAAGCAGATATTGTGTAATCTCTTCTAAAGGATGCCGAGAAAGCCTCCGAAAATATTCTGGTACCACAGTCCCTCTTTGTTGTAGCTTTACCAGAGACACCGGGAAAGAAATATGTGACTTTGGAAAAAGTCCAAGTAAATCAAATTAAAATCATTAGAAGAAGAAGATGAGTATGATGGTAGTGATGATACCGAATATCTTATTAAGAAAGTATAAGATTTTAACGAGGAGGAAAGTCCATTCGAGAAGCTTTCAATCCGAACATCTGAAGCTAAGTCTTCAAAGATTGCTACCCCTAGGGAATATGTGAATGGTGAAGATGACAAGGTTGAAGAATAAGTGAATAAGTTGTCTGAAGAAGAAAGTTCTAACCATGATTTAATTCATCCAGAGGATATCGAGGCATGATCTAAGAAGAAAAAGGTTAATGAATATAGAATTTTTCAACTCTCTGATAGTGAACACGTATCCCCTAACCAAGAAGTACCCATTCCGTAGGCTGATAAATGAAAACAGGTGGTTGTTGAAACAACTACCAAAGCTGTGGTTAAGAAGAAAGATGATGGTTGTTCTTCAAAATGGAAAGCTGTTGATATAGAGAAATGTCCCTCACCAAGTAAAGTTTCAAATTCGGAATCATCCTCTCTAGGAAATGACTTCGTAGTCTAGTCCCTAAAGAAGCTTGATGTCACCATTCAAATATTTCCATGTATTTTATCAAGATTCCAAAGGATTCGACATTCCTTAAATCAGAAATCAAATTTAGTATCCATAGTGATGGACAAATGTTTGAAGCATCAGGTCGACATCAAAACATTCTTCATAAATTAAAAATCTCACAGAAGATCTTTCAATAATATAACCAAATGGTCAAAGAAAACTGTGGAATATATGAGAATTCCTGATGAGTTCCAAGATAATGTTATGAAATCATTTGAAACCAAAGACAATAAGATCAAGGATATCACAAATAGATTTGAGGAGAAGCTAAATCTAGAGCCGAATTCTTGGACTCAAGAAGTAAAATATAATAATGGGTAGTTGTATACAATTTCTCACAGTTGGAATAGAGAAACTGATCTTAGAATCAGGATTGAAAAAAAAATTCCAAGAAAAAATAAGTTCTAAAGGGGCAGGAAGAATCCTTTAAGGCTTAGGAAGAAAGAATAAAACCATTAGAGAAAAAAACCAAAGATTAGGATCTGCTTCTTAAAAGAGGAGAGGAAGACCACAAGGAACTCAAGAAGCTCAAAACAATATTATAGAACTTGAAAACGAAGGAGAAGGAAAGATAAAATTGTTCAATTATGATATTCTGTTGTATTCCTTCCTTGAATACATTTTTCCAATCATAATGAAATTGCTTGGTTGCTCTTTATATTTTTGTTTGTCTTGAACTAATATTTCAGGTACCACATTTCCTTTTCCATTCTTTGTAATTATTTTTGAAAATCACAAAGGGGGAGAATGGAATGAAACATAAAGGAATGAAACATAATACAATGTAAAAGAATAAATTTCCCTAAGTAAGGGGGAGTTCATCTAAGGAGGAGTACTTATCCAAAAAGATTTTTGAATGAAACAAAATGCTATGTATCAATATGGAAATCAATAATATGATCCTTTATGTTTCAAATGGATAATGGTGAGTTATTCATATTCATTATTTATCATATGTAAAGGGAGATAAATTTTATTTACAAGTCCTTATATTCATTTTCTCTCCTTTTTCAATTTTTCGAAAGGATGTTTGTACATTCCAAAAAGGTGGATATTGTTGTGTCAATAAGGATTCCTTATGAATTTTCCATTCCTTCATGTTTGGAGAGATTATTGAGTCAGTAATATTTCTTTATGACTTCGACATTCCTTCATGTTTTTAAAATCCAAAACACCGTATCATAAATCAAATTTCCTTCTCTCTATGATTTTACATGTTAAGGAAAATTTTCCTTCCTCATGGATAATTCATACTTACCATGATAGAATTATTCATATAAAAATCTATGTCATTTTTTAGGTGTAAAATTCAGTTTCAAATCTTAAATCTTGGAAACCTATAAATACTTAGTTTTAGAGAATTATATTTTCATGATCCAAATTCTGGTTCTGAATCCTCTGAATTCAGACTCTAAACATTCTAATTTCAGGTTTTGAATCCTCTGAATTCATACTATGAACATTATGAGTTTAGGTTCTGAATTATCTGAATATAGACTCTGAACATTCTATGTTTAGACTCAATATTCTTATGGATTCAGACTCGAAATTATTTATAAATTTAGGTTCCAAATATTTGAGAAATATAATCCGAATATTCTTATATTATATACTCCTAAGTATATTTTTCTTAGATTCTAAACTATATCTTTCATTAAATTCCAAAAAATAGTTTTATCTAAGCAACCATATTTTTGGCTTACCATTATTTATGTTATAAAATGACGTCGTGATTTCTATTACTTACTAACCATTGTTAGAGTGACATGTATACATGTCACTCTGAAATTCAAGGAAAAATATATACGTTGGAGGAGGGAGGTGACCGTTGAAGTTGTACCTATAAATAAAAGCTCTTTTGAACGAGCTCATGACTTTTGAAAGTTCTATGATTCTAGAGATTGTATGCTATTGAAGTGGTTTCTAGACTCTTAGTGCTTCATGCAGATGTTGTGAACTACTTTTTCGGGTGTGTAAAATGTGTTTAGACTTGCTTCGTGCAGATTCTGATCGTGCTGGTCATGGACTTCCAGGTTTGGAAGATAGCGGTTCCAATTTCCTTCTAAATCAACGGCTAGTGGGGATATCAAGATAGATACTGATCTATGAATTGAGGGATTATCTGGTTTTGGGTAAGACAGACTTTAATGAAAGTATAAATCAAGGGACCTTTATCCAAGGTTATTGGATACACTACTCTTTGGGTTAAGAGACTTCTATACTTGTTACTTGTATTTTTTTAAGTTTTTTTCCACTATAATTTGGTTGTTGAGGAACATATAACTATATTATAATTCCTTATACATGTACTCTGATTAAATAAAATTCTATACTCTTTATGGTAGAGTCTCTATTTTGTAAAATTTTGTTATGGTTCATTTCTATAATTACATTTCTGGAACCTCATTCTTTTCAAAATTACATTTCCAGAAACATCTTAGTTTGTTGAACTAGTTCCATTTCCAGAATCTAGTTAGTTTGTTGAACTGATTTCATTCTGGGAACAACATTTCTGAAACTTCCTTCTCAGAACTGCATTTCTAGAATCAAGAATGTTAGTAGAACTAAGAGGTTTTTGAATTTACCTTGTTTATCTTTATTAAATTATATCATATTTAAAATTTACTAATGACTTTCTAAAGTATACAATTCACCCCCATCTTGTGTATTGAGTATATATATCATAGTTTCTATACTACAATCAATATCATATCTATCCTACAATCATTCCAACAATCCCCCTTGATAAAATCATCTTCCCCAAAAGAGAGAACTTATAGGTGTTAAATATTGGTTTCAAATAATCTGGATCTGCCACCATCGAGAAGCTTCCATCCTCCAATTTATGAATGTAAGAGGGAATGGGAACATCTATTTTTACCAAATCTTGAACACCTGCAAGTGATTATTAAAAAGAGACACCAATCCTTCTATGTTATATATCAATAATGATTCCGTTGATAGAGGAACTCAAAGCACCCTTAACGAAAAACTAATATTTTTTATTCAACGAGTTCATGATCAAACAGAGAGATTGTGTAACACCTTGAATTTTGGGTATCATATAATGATGATATTATGCATTTAAATTGGTGAATGTATTTTTAACCAAACAAAAATTTAAAGGATAAACATGAGGCTCTTTATTTAAATAAGAACATCATAGTGTCTACAATACATAAAGATCAAAATAGTAATCATGCTAATCAAATATACCTATTAAAAATCCAATCAGAACTACTAGAAGTCCCCCAATCACTACAATGAGGACCAGTAAGTAAAGGAGATACTTAGAGTCAACTAAAGAAAAAAAGAATCACCATTGTGATCATATAAACCATGTTGAGCATCAGTAGAATGGGAAGCCCCATCTTCTTCCTTTTGAGTTTTAGAAGACCATAAGGTTTGGTCTTATAGGACACTTTTTCGATCGTTGGTCTAGTGACCGTTGGAAGCTAACGGTTATAAAAAAAATTCCATCAAACCTTGTTTTTATAATTTAACTTAATTAAATGTTAATTAGTTTCCAAATAATTGAGTTATGATTAGGGTTATAATTAAACTAGCATTTATGAACTCTAAAAGGATATGGTGTAAAACTTCATTTCACCATTAAGTGATTTTGAAAAGTATTAAGGAATTCAAAACACATTGCAAAATTTTCAAATACAATGTAACTATTTTCATTTCTTAAATAATGTTATAAACTATGTTTAAACTTCTTCAAATTAAATTATGTTTTCATTAAATTAATTTTTCTATTATACTAGCACAAAAGTTATCATATAGGTTTATTAAAATCTTTTTATAAATTCTTCCTATAAAATGTTTTAGTGTTTGTAATTTTTGAAATAATTTTAACTAATATATAGTTTAGTTTGTATTCATTAATGTTTAATGATATAAATTCTATACATTTTTAATAAATTGACTGTTTACTCTTATTTATAACTTTTTTGTGTAGATTTTACAAAAAAAATTGGCCCACTAGGGCCAGCCCTTTTTGGCTAGGGTTGTGGGAGGCATATCACAATAAGTGGCTGATCCTGACCCTTTTCCCCACTCCAAGGGTGGCCCGAGATTGGGTAGAGGATCCCTGAAGGGAGCTCGAGAGTGATCAGGAGCGCATAGGTTCACCTGTGCGGGCGTGAGGCTGCGGCGGGGTCTGGGTAGGCCAAGGCCTGCGGGCGGGAGCCCGTGTATAGGTCCCACTTTGTGGGTGTTGTGTGATTTCTGAGCACTCGTTGGGAGGCCCGAGGTTATAAGGGAGGTGAAAAACGCTCTCCGTTTCGATGTGGGAAGCTGTTTCTCAGGCGAAATGTGATCTGGACCGTTGGATCGCATCGCGCACAATCTGGTCCGCCGATCACGATCTCGTTTCAACCTTCAGCAACCACGATTTCCCATCGCATTTTTCTACACCGCTCTATCTCCCAAGGATTTAATCTCCGCCATTGGTGTGATTTAAAAAGCCGCATCAAATCTGGACCATCTGATGAAACTCAAATATGATCTGAGCCACCCGTTTCTTTTTAAAAATGCAGACGTGACTCAACCCTTGGATCAAGATCGAAGTCAGTCTGGGCTGTCCATTTTCCTCTAGATTTCGCCTAGCCATGTTTTCTTCTTCCTCCATGCATGGGTTACACCATTAACCCTACCATATGTCACACCCCTCGTTTTCTTCACCTCTGACCTCCGGGGACCCTCATGTCTCCTCTTTTTCTTCAACCACGACACCCCCATTGAATGAAATGCAAGTGGGTACGTTTTTGCATGGAAGATGGTGTGTGAGATTTTGTATATATATAACCGAGACCTCTCAGTTCTTCTCTCCTGTTCATGTCTCCAGTGAGCCCGACCAACCCTCCCTGAGGTCCTCCTTTCCCTGGTTTTTAAAGTAAGGGTTTTTAGTTTTTCCTTGTTTTTCTTGTTTGAGAATATATATAGACATATATATTCATAAAAAAATATATTTTATAACCTTATGGTTCAGTCCAAACTTTCAAAAATGTTGAACCTAGGCCTTCAGGTTCTCTTGCATTCAAATAGCTTAAAAAATGTAAGGATTACACCTGACCTCATTTTTTTGTTTTGAAAATACATATATACATTTGGTTATATGTATATACGTCGGTTATATATTGGAATGGGAATGACCTTTATACTTAAGTTATATGTATGAAGTTTGTGTATAATTGTTCATGCACTGCACATATTCACATACACTTAATTTCATACATAAATAATAAATAAATTTGGAAGATGTTATTTATATGTTCAAGTTTATATAAAATTATTTTTTTGAAGGTTTTTATAAACAAGTTTTTATGAGTAAGGGAATAACCTGCCCTATTCAAAATGTTGTTGAACTCATATTCATAGGGTATTTACACACATGGGTGTGCCAATATTTTAGTCTGAGTTCAGGTACATACATATATTTTATATGATACATGAACCTTGATTTCAGTTGTTAAGGTCCATACACATAATGTCTTGAGGTTAGGTGGAGTTTTAAAAACACAAGAAATAGGGTGTTAAACAAAACTTATATCCACATTTAAGTGTAACTTATTTGTTTTCCCTATGTATTAAATGATATTACGTATGGTGAAGATTCATGATTTCTATCAACGACATTATTCAGTATTATGCAATAGCTTAACAATAGTTAATGTTTTATCATGTGCAAGCTCAAAACCCTACTTGATATTGTTGGTTAAACTTTGTATTTAATTGGATGATAAAATTTTATAATTTCAAGAAAAAACTTGCATGTGATAAATTCTAGTTTTCTGTTCATTCAGTACCATAGATTTCAATGTATGTGAAATAATCTTTATTTCTTATTTCCTTTTAATAATGGTCATATGATTGTTATCTTGGTTTTTAATCATCTAGATGCCTGTCTCACTTAAAAGATAAGTAATTTCAACTACTAGGACCAACTATGAATGAATTATTCAAGCTGGTATGGAAAATCTTGAATAAAAAACACTTCTTAAGTAAAGTATTGAGTTATGTGGCTCACATGAAAGTAAAGGCATATTAAGGGTGCACCCTGATAGCGCTCCAATGCATTGGGTAAATAATTAATCTCTAAATATGACAAGCTTCACGATACCCTGGGGAATAACCTCGGTAATTTTTCTTTATTGAAACCTTGGGCATGGAACTCAGTGATATGTTCATGAATGTATAAATGAAATGTTGAAGCCATATATTCAAGTCATGTTACAATTTCTTTTCAAGTTGATATTCTTATTATTTCACTACTCTTGTCCTTATGTTTTTATCAAGTTCATATTGATGTCACAAGTACAATTTTGGGGAATGATTCATGTAAAACAGTAACAACCATATGAAACTGATGTTATTTACTTCACGCAAAAATCTAATTAAGTATTACTCCTAAAGGATTAATTTATGCTTAAACATTCATACATTATACTTGTTCAGGATAACCTTAACTACCCCTTTGGAAAATTTTCTAATTGATTCGTGTATTCCTTGAAAATCTTAGTTGATCCGTTTTATGTTATGTAATTTGTGTTACAGTTTTCTATAAGAGAATTTAATTTGGATAAGTTTAAAAAAAATTATTTCAAAAGTTTCATTGGTTTATTTTAAACCCCTTACTAGGCATTCTTATACTCACCCTACATTTTAAATTTTAAATCTTCGGGTAACAAATTTTATCAGATGAAATATTTCTGATGTTTCCGATTTCTGAGAGCACGAACCGAACTCGATCCTCTGTATATGACATGATGTGTGTTTATCAGTGCATGTTTTTGTTTTAAAATGACACATCATGTTTATAAGGCACTGAATCCTGGTTTTCGGGGGCCAGGTCTTCATAGATTGGACCAAAGAGAATCGCCATTTCCATGGAAAAAATCACCAGTCGTCATGTCCAAGAAGAAAATCATCATTTTTAGAGTTGTGTTGAAATTAATATGATATTATAGAGTCAATTGAAAATTAAATATAGTATTTTAATGAATAATATAATCTAAATGGGGGATTTTTTAATCCCCATGTCTAATTGGACAGATCTCATAAATAGAATTATATAAAATGAAAGGTGAAAAATAGGTTTTTTCATGGAATATTTATTTTATGTAAATAAACTAAAGTTGAAATTTATCAATATAATAAATATGTGGATAAATTATATAAGAATAATTATATATATTAAATAGATAAAAATTCAAATGTCATATATTATATGAAGTCTATGATCTGGGATAATAATAAAATAATTGAATGAATTAATTATTGATGATCAATATTATGAATTTATATCCTTGAGAAATGTGAATGAAAAATAAATAAATAAAGGATTAAATAAGATTATTTATATTTGGATGTGTTTATGTTAAATTAATAATGACTGTATAGAATGAGGTAAATGTAATTTTAATGAATTAAAAATTTAAAATATTAAAAATTGTATTCATGAAACTAGTATTGGTTTGGATGGTGAAAATCATATCCAATGCCAATAAATTTAAATATTATAGGAAATTAACTAAATGTATAATGTTTTTGATTCAATGAGATATTTTCCACAGTCAAATAATTTATTAAATGTTGCTGATATGTTGAGAGGCGATGAAGGAATTATATTTCATTTGATTACATGAAATTATTTTAGACCAATCAACCACAAAATGGTTCATAATAGTGAATCAAAATGGTATCTAATAGGATATGTTTGAAAATATAAAAATATGGATATGGATTATACTCTTCAAATCAAGGAATAATGTCTTCTTATGGTAAATATTTAAATTTTTCAAACATTAAAAATAACATAGTAGATTATTGTAAAATAATAGGAAGATAATTTTTATGAATCCAGAAAAATATATGAATGGTAGTTTAATGAAGATCACATAAAAAATGTCTTTATCATTTGACATGAATAAAATAATACTTAATGTATTTTGTTGAAAATGTATCAAATATATAAAAAAGTCTCAACAAATTTGATATTATATTGGATGGAATGAAATAATTTTTAGAATGTATATGTTGTGGAAGTTTCATTAAGGGAAAATAACTATATCAATAACTATATTACTAATAGTTGTTGTTTTCGCATGTGAAATTTAATATAAACATGTTGAAAATTATAATATTCATAGATTATGGAAAATTTTCATTTTATGTGATTCAATATTGATAGTGGGAGGAATTGGAAATGATTTTTCATATAGATGAGATGAGAAATAGTGATGCACATCATATTTATGGCTTATATAAAAATTCATTATGTTTTAATAAACATTATGACTAGGGTTTAGATGTCACATAAAATTAAAAGATATATATCATTATGGGAATGTTTATAAATTATTTGATCCATGGTTGGATACTTACTGGTAATCTATAATTGGAAAATAGCATGAAAAAATACATTTTTCATTACTATTGGAAGAGGAAAATATATTTTAGCATTAATGTATTTGGTTTTTCAATCATGATATTATGGAGGAAGATATGAAAATTAATAGTGTATGAAATAATTAATTTTTATTAAGATAATGAAAATATTTGTATGGGTTTTATGTGGGGAAATATTTTTCAAATCCTGCATACACTAATTGAAAAAGGGAGAACCAAGTTTTCTAAATATTATTTCTAATGATGTGTGATGTACAATGGGTCAGAAAATATTCTTTTATGAAATGTATTTCATAATATTTTTTGATAATTATAATAATATTATGTATTCCATGTTCATATGCTCAAAAATAGAAGCTATGGACTACATAAAAATGATCCATATGATAGAAGAAAATTA
This sequence comes from Viscum album, assembly GCA_963277665.1. Classification (NCBI taxonomy): domain Eukaryota; kingdom Viridiplantae; phylum Streptophyta; class Magnoliopsida; order Santalales; family Viscaceae; genus Viscum; species Viscum album. The sequence continues at coordinate 468,762,300 of OY728141.1, read as the reverse complement.
ATCCATTATAACTATACAAATTATAAGACTGTATAATTGAAATTATTATATAACCTATGAGGCTTAAAATTTTCAAAAAATGTTTTGTTTTAAAAATTTATATTCATTAGTGAAACCCCATAAATATAATGGGGTAATCAAAATGGGAAATTACATTGTTAAAAATAATTCACAAATATTATTAATAAATAGATTCATTCTATACCTCTATAGAAAATAAGGAGTTTAAGTGTATATATAATCTCAAAATAGATTATTAAACAATTCAAGAAAAGATAAAATTCCATATAGAATGTTCCATGGTATAAAATACACATTGAGTCCTTTATTTTTAATTTTAGTAATTTGTTTCATCTAAAATAATTATGGTATTCAATGAAAATATTGAGATATATTGGCTAATGGTATAATCCTTTGATACTCATAAATCTAAATGGAATAAAAGTGTTATAGTAAATGGATTTATAATATAATTGAAAGTATAGTCTGAAAGATTGTTTAGAATTAACAAAATAAAGATTCTACAATTTTGGTATCTAAATATTTTTTTGAAAAAAATGAAAAGATACACATATTGATTTAAAAGAAATAATTTTTTTTAGGAAAATGATGATTCTATGGTTGAATCAAAAAAAGAAAAAACAATTAAGAAGTAATTCAAAGTATCACTCAATATATTATCAAAATTTCACTAGATGATCTAGGAAATATCATTGGAGATAAATACACACCAACTCAGGCTCAAAGTTTAAATATATTAGAGAACATAGCTATGTTATTTGATATTAAGCCCAAATTATTGGAATAAATTAGAGATGATTAATTAGTTGTTAAATCCATGAATAAATAATTAGATAATGTTCATAAGAAAGAGACATAGGTTCTTATGGATTCATCTTGGAATAAGAATTTGACTTGTATAAAGTGTATCATCATGAATATAATATATAAAAATGGAAATGTTATTTGGAATATTGTAATTTTCGTTTATAATGGATATTCATAGCTTAATGGTGTTGGTGTTGGGGATACATTCACTCCACTGGGTAAAATTGAATCTATTAGTCTCTTTTTAGCAGAGTACGAATAAAGAATGTTTAGAGTGTATTAAAAGGATTTTAATATGGAAACTAAAAAAGGAGTTCATTAGAAGGATTTTTATATGAAATAAATAGTCAGTATTTTCTTGGAAATGATAATTCGAAACTGTTTTGAATAATAAATTATTTTCTAAATAAATGAAATCACTTTTTTCATGATATTCATGAATGTAAACATTATTGAGGTATACCACATTCATAAGTGGATGGTTTATTTAAATTATTATACTATAATTATTAATGGGAGTTGTTCATGGTGTTGGTATATGAAAAAAACATCATTTTTGGTAGATGTAAGCAAAATCATGTTTACAAATTTGTAAAATTAATAAATAATGAGCTGAAAATTTTAATTATTATAGAATTTGAATATTTTCCTAGGATTAAGCTCATAAATGAGAACAAACAAGAAAAATATCATTTGTAAAACCAGAAAAGACATCATAAATAAATTAATAGATGAAGAGTTAATGCCTATTTCTTCTATGCTAGTAGTTGTAACGAATTGTTTTATCATGTTGAAGGTGATTTCATAGGCTCAACATTATATATAAGAGTCATTGGTACATTTTATTAAATTTTTCTCTGTATATTTTATATATGTTTATCGTAATCATGGACGAATGTTTTCAAAATATTACAAAGAAAAACATCTCATATTAGTAGAAAAATAATGGTGTGTGTATATTAAACATTAAATTTTGGTTTTTTTGTTCAAATATAGAAATAAAATAGATATATAGGACAATTTGGATGATAACTACTCTTGTGATATTGTGGAAACCAATTTACAAGTGGTGGATACTTCATTATTTGGGATAATTATGTTGGTTTTCTTTGCAGGAAACTATATTTTCTTTCATTGTGTAGATCATAAGTAGAGTAAAATTTAATATTTAAATCTATACTCATCAATTTTAGAAATGAAATTAGGTGTAAACATATATGGATAGGTATTACATCAAATTATTATATAATATGACAACAAATATTCATTTAAGTTATCTAAAAAATAGGTTCAATGCTTTTATTTAAATCACATTGAGATTGAGTAACATTTTTAAAGGATAAATTAGAATAAAATATTTTGATTTTGGAATTTTTTATAACTCAATAAATACAAAAATATATATTCATGAACCATTTGGTGTCTTATGTGATTGAGGGGAATCGTTTTAGCATAGAAGTTTAACTAATTCCTTCCAACTAAGGAGGTTAAATATTTCTCATCTCCTAATTAAAATTTAACATATATTTCAAAATTATTTATTACTTATTTTCTATTTTATATATTTAAATAATGAATATAATTGGATCTAATATTCCATGGGTGTTGCTGCAATGTGTAAGGAGTTATAGAAAAGTTTCATTGCTCAATGTAAAATTGGAAGGTATTTATTTATTTTTATTATTAATATTTTTAATTACAAAATTATATGTCTCATATAGGATTAGGGATTAATTTAATTAATAATTCATATAAACGGATCTATAGAAGAATTCATTAATTCAAGGCATTTTTTGAACTAAAGGGACATGAACATTTGAAAATTATTTTTAAATGTAATGTAAATCAAGAAATAAAAAAACGTTAGAAAAGAATTATTGACAACCCTAATGTGGAGTATAGTTATAGGGGAATCCAATGAATCATTTTATAGGTGAGTAAATTGATCATTTGTAATGCAAGACATGATGTTTAAAACATATTTCAATGGTAGATATTTTTACAAGAAAACAGTGTCATTATATTAAATTATAGTTGATGTGATGTTTTAATTGTATTTATAATGAAAATAGATATATTGAATGTCTATTTAAGAACATATATTTTTATTGAAGTGGACATGAAATTTTTTCCAACAATTATGAAAATTACAGAGGTCATCCCACAAAACATTTCTCAAACCGATAATGTTACCATGGTTTGAAAAACTAAAAATCATTTTCTGTGAAATAATCATTTGAGTACATGTAAAAAATATTCATGTTGTGATAGTTGATGTCACTCCATGAATAATCATATGAAGATTAATTCATGAACAGTAGAATAATTTTTAACATTGTGAAATAATAATTCACACCATAAAGGATTTTTATGTTGAAATATTCCATAATATACCAATTAATGTTCCATATGATGATGTTAATGACAAACCATAAAGTAGTTATTTTTCTATGGATTCCATAGAATATTTTTTTCACTCTATTGAATGAATGTTTAAGTGATAAATTTATCGACTAAGATTCTTTTTTCAGTAATCTCAGAACCTTAACTATGATTAAATAACTCACATGGGGATCATTTTGTGAATATTTCTCTGTTTTGGTCTAGGAAACCTCCATCCCAAGAAAAAATATTCAATTCTGTGACCTATTTTTAGTTGAGAAGAAGTTACATACAGTCATTCAGGTTCCTTCCAAAAGTATCTATTCACATCACAATTTTTGTTTCCTTTAAAAATTATAATGTAAGTTATTATGTGATAGTCAAAATATGGTTTGGTGAAAAATTAAATATCAAGTAACTACTAAATATAAATTTAATCATAAAGATCATATAGGAAAAAATATTAATTACAAATTTTAATTAATGAGACTTAGGTATTGTTTTAAATATTGGAATTTAAAATTTCATCATCTTCTACTCTATAATATTTTTTAATATAGTATGGGATTTATTTATCACATAAATAAAAAAAGGGATTAATGTTTAAGATTATAGAATGAATGATTATCATTGAATGTCCTTATTTGAAATGAAAAGAGTGTGAAAATGAATTGCATTGAAGTACGTTTTTGAATTACTCTTCTGGTTTCCCATACCATTGATGACTTTAAATATAATACATAACATCATCGTGAATAAACATTTTTCTTGGGGTTGTATCATTGATTAATATATTATATGATTGAATTTGTTCTTGATTCTATCAATGTGTACCTAAAAAAATTAGTGTTTCTAAATGGTTAAGAGGTTGTGGACCTCTGTAAATTAGTGATATCATCTTAATTACGTAATCAATTATTAGTAATATAGTGTTGAATTGGTAAATCAATGTATATATTTATAAGTAGGCCAACTAATTAATTGTTTACATTCCCTATATGTCATTATTGTTGTTTTCATGTAAAAATAATATTCAATGTCACTTTTATATTGAAACTATAATATATATTTTGATATATATAGATGATGGAATTTCATCAATGAAACTCAATTTTCCCCTCTTCAGTTGTATAGTTAGACGAGGGTTAAATACTTCTCTGATTCCATTTATCGTAATTCATCTATTACCACATCAGTATATTAATCATAATTTAAAAAAACATTATTATTTTGATAGTTATAACTAGATTCATGAACCAAATGGGAGATCATGATCAATAATATTTCTGTCGTATTCTCTTTTTATTTACAGTGGTTTTTCTTTTTTGGTTAATTATCATATTTTTTCTTTATTTAAATATACTAAAATTGTTATCCGATTGTAATATAAATCCTTGGTGGATATTGTCTTAATTTATCATTGTTTAATATTTTTTTTGAAATATATGTTACAAAACATATTACCTTATTTAATGGATTTTAACACAAAACATTTAATGTTTAATAATCCCCCCTTCAAAAGTTCACCATCGTGGTTTCATTTCTCATATTAAAAACCACGAGGGAAATATTGTCTCGATGCTTCATTGGGATACAATGTGGCTTCATCAACATAATGATAACTCCATTAAACATTTACCTGGAGAGTGGAACTATTTCACCGAATATTATCTTGATGATCAAGGATATTCACATTGTGATCCTCATAAAATAAAAAAATATACTTTTACTACCTATAAATTATATTAATGTTGTGAATATGTTATATAATTCCTAAAAATTGATACATAAAACCCAATGTGTAGTTATGATGGACTGGGTAGATGATCTATGTGATACGCAAGAGACCCATCATAAATAAGGTTCTATGAGGGACTGATATATCTAGGGATCAGATTTCAATTGTTTTGAAATGTTATAAAATTCATCTATGCAAATATCTAAAATAATTATTTATCTCTAATCTATAAATCATGATCTCCTAGGTGGTTATTAGTATTGATATTTTCTCAACGCTTTTGTACAATGATATTTTATTTCATAGTTGACCTTTATTTACATTACTTATGAAATATGAGGTCTCATCAACTTTCTCTCTCCACCTTCATCCAAAAATGATGGAGTTATACCACTCTTCGAATAAAAATAATTATATTTTTTCAATTAAAAACGTGAGTGAAAACAATTTTTATTTGAGCTATCTATAAAATAATCATGTTAAACCAATTTTTCTTAAAAGTTTAATTCCATTTACATGAAATATCCTATAATATTTTAATATTTTTTTATATTTTCCATCAGTTTATAGGTGATAAATCCTTATAATGTTTTTATATATCAAGATGTTTTTTTAGACTTTTAAAAAACATTGAAAATTATAACTCTATCAGGTTCAATTTGATGTTGAATTTCATCTAGCATTGCCACATGCATTTTATAGATCATATCATGTTGATCTCATGAGAAATACTATAAGATTGAAATGATAGGTTCAGAATTTTGAAGATCATATATGACTATTAAAATGGTCATTATCCCTTTATAATCCTTGGGAAGACATATGTCAATGTACATGTTGATTCATTCCCATTTCTATCGAGGTGTGTTTAATGGTTTCAACATCCCCTTAGACTTATATTGTTTATCAATAATTATTTTGGAGAATATGAATTATGATATATATATATATATATATATATTACACAATATCTCTCACCATGTTATCTATATAATTATTACTGAAACCCCAATGTACTAAATAGAGGGTCATATAACCTCATTCAACGCTCCCGGTAAACAACATGATTTTGACTAGCAGTGAAGTTCTACGATCATCAGTGGAGTGACTACACACTAAGAACTATTTTATGACACGAATAATAAAAATAACATTATAATAAGAATGTAAAATAATTATGTGGTAAATAAAATATTTTATGTAGTCATAACAATAATAACTGTGCTCCTAAAGTGGTAATAATAACTAGAATAATAAAATAAGTTTTTAAGTTATAAATATAATAGATGAGTGCTCTGTATTTTATTCCAATATAAAAATTAATCCATTCCCCTCTACTCATACTTTTGAAATGGTCCACTTTTCCTGAATTAATCCATATACCAAAAGAATTAATGATCACCAATATTTTTAGAAAGATTTTTAATATTAATCCCATTATGAAACCATCAACGCATCCCAAAAATATTTCCAAATGGTATATATAATGGCTTATGAAATTAAATAAATTAATTCAAAAATAATCATACAGTCATACATCTTTCGATATGTAATCTTGTAACCATTCACCCATGTACCTTATCCCCACATAATTATTATTGTTCCCACTAAGGATGCAGGGTGTATCCAACCATGTAACACATTTAAGGTTTCCAAACACACCCCGCGCGGGTGGTGGTTTTATCGGTATCACTACATACCACCACCATAAAAGAGGTCATTATATAAAACACCGCATGGGCCTCCATTTTTTGGACATTATCATTAAATGATGGTATCTCCCACCTAATATATTTTACCTAAATGGATAACTGAACATCGTATTAACAAAAATCTATAACATCTTCTAAAGAATTTGGATTCTCTTTATAAGCCTCACCTACTCCAGCATCAACCAGAATATCTACGATATGACCCATGCCACCAGATAGTGCACAATCCAAATATGTTTCCACATCATCACACTTCCCCTAAAAGTGTTTTTATAGCTACGGTTTTACATCCATTTCACCGAAATTCCTAATGAAAGATTCCACAAACTAAGAAATAAAACAAGAAAAATATTCGTATCAAGGAACAATAACTCACATCCAGAACCCAATTGAAGAGTCTATACACAATCACTAGATCTCAATATTAATAGTCTTGATATCTCTCAGAAACCCATGTGAAAACACCCAACATGAACATGTTATAATAATAAATTTATATACCACATAAACATTATAAAAAATCTCCAGAATGAAATATATGTTCTTACGTCATGGTCAATGATGGGGAAATTCTTGGTTCATCAAGATAACATATCCTAATCCATGATGATTTAATTATCAGTTAAAAATTATCACTTAGGATTCCATGAATAAAATCGAACTATTTTATTTCAAAAAAAATTAAATGTCCCTAGAAATAGTTTTTTATATCTACAGGATAATCTCAAAATTATCCAACTATTCTCTAGAAAGTGTAAGCATATAATTTCATATGGAATAAATAAAACTCCACATGTTATGATAATCCCACATTAAATAATAAAATGAGTCAAAGAATAATTATTATTATTATTATTATTTTAAATAATATAGCATATTTACCATTATAAGAGTTCTTTATCATTTTTCATGAACATGATAGGTAGATAAATTCAAAATCTAACTATGAATTGTTTTTATAGAAAATATACATTTTTATTATCATTTAAAGACAAAACCAAAATAATAGATGAGAGTTGTGAGGTTGTTCCACCCCTAAAAATGAAATATGGGTTATAATTATTTAAATAATACTTCGATAATATCATACACAGGAACCCTATACACTATAGACTAATGATAATAACTAAAAAATTAATCTTTACAGGTTTGGATATTTTTATGAATGTAACCCATGTATAAATCCCCCATATTAAAACCCAAAAATTAATTTCATCATTTAATTTTACCTTGAACTGAATTATGAAAGATTAATTTTAAAATTATATGGTAATATGTTTCATGATTATTAAATGATTCAAAAATTGATTTCTATACTTTTATGTTTTTAATATCAATAAAACATTTCACATGATCATTCTTGAAGAAGAAACAAAAAAATGGATTTCTCTATATTTTCCCCTAAATAGTGATGTGTAAGGGTAACATGTTTTACCTATATGAAACTCCAAATTATCATGTAAGAGTGTAGATATTATTCCTTATGTTGGAATCATTATAGAAATATCATTATGAATCTCTTTGACCACCCTTATTCACCATTCAAAAAAAATAGGTGTTACACTTATGAAACTCTAATATATACTTACACATCGCTAAGAATCTATTATATACCCTTATTAAGGTCATGCATTACCCTTATTATGTATTTATATACCGTGGTTTATCATTTCTCATAGGATAGGTGAATTTTATATAGGGTAGAAAAACTATCGGTTACCCTTTTGTACCAGATATGAATTGTAATTTACCTTTACGATGATCCTATATAACCTAACATAGTTGATATACAATAGCACTAACAGTTATTCAACATTAAATACACTTATATAGGTATATAAAATATTGTTTCCCTAACATAGTGAATATGAAAGTGTTTACCCTAAAATTATTCCTAGAATAAGCTATTTACCCATATGAATCATATAAAAAAATATTTCACACTAGTGTGACCCTTTAAAATCGGGTTTAACTTTCCATTAAACCATAAGAGACCATCGAAAAATATGTAGTGGAATTTTTACTTTTACATAGTCTATTATCCATAAGTAAGAGTAAAATCATTTTTGAAAATAATTTATTTTATAAAAAAATTAACTTTTAATAAAAATACCAGACTAGGTTAATATAAAAGTTAAAAACTAATAATTTTACCATTGTATACTTCTTAATGAATTCTCATCAATGATAGGATTCTCTTGTGGTCTTCCATGATCAAATCATGCCACTAAACATGAAAACCAGATACCCACTCCCATATCTACAACATGATACGTCCATTCTACCAAATGATCTGGAATGTTAATAATACCATCCCCTATAATACCTTCCATCTTTGGATAATATTATAAATGAGATGATACTCAAAAAATGGTTTTAGCTCAAACCGAATTTCCTCATTGTCTATTACATGTACATGGTTAGGTGTGTACCTATGAATCTGAAACCATAGAATACAAAATGCACGATTTGATAATGTGGTGAATTTTATACATAGTAAAACATTATCACAACCCCCTAAATTATCTTAATGGGTCCCAAAAATGATGTTTAATTCTTCCCCTACTTCCAAAAATGATGATACACAACTACAGATACACTCATGATAAAACCTGGTCTCCAAAAGTGTACTAGAGATGTTATCTTCTATATGTATAGGATCACTCCCTATTCTGAGAGTTCACAAACTTCTCTATGAAAAAATAAACCCTCTTTAAGGTATATTGTACCATAATAGTCCTAATAAATACTACTAACCTCTCCTCCTTCAAACATAATAGTGAGTAGAATGACCATCCATTAAAAACAAAAAATGGTTCCATGTATATAGTTGATTTTGATCTACTTATATGTAAAGTATAACAAAGAATGGTTCTCATCCCAATATCCACTAAATTCATAGATGGAATAATAAATAACACCCTCAATTATGTGGATAATCTCATCCAACATTTTTTGTATATGTGGATTGTATGTTGTGATCAGTCTTATTTGTCACCATATGGATCTTGAAAATCTTTATATACAATGATAATGAGAACACCATATAATAGTAATTTCTCTTAAACAAACAACTTTCTAATCACAATCACTGAGTGAGACTCTCAAATAGATAATATGTGAGCATCTTATGACATCCAATCAAAAATCATCCAGACAGTGTCATGAATCATGGGGGTCTTAGGTAACAAAGTCAAAACATCCATCATAACCTCCAACTACTTCAACTAGGAAATATAAGTATGAAAACCCTGCTCTTTATTTCAAACATAAACATGATTTATTACATAAAAATCACTAGATACAACCTAGAAGATCAACAGGTCTAGTGTCATTGGGGAATAGGATCATTACATAACAACATAAAACATTAAATAAAACATCTTTATTGAATACTTCCTTTACATGGCCACTACATTACCTCATACTTAGCAATGCATTGGATAACCTGAGGACATGTATAAGAAAAGGGTGAGCAATAAATCCCACTAAGGGAATAAACATGTAATAATATAATGGATAAAATGCATTTTATACAATAGGTATATCAATGGAGAAAAAGAGAAACATGAACATAAAGGAATGATAAAGCATGATAATCATAACATAGAAATGTGGCAACCATAATTAACATGGAATTATCATTAGACAAGGCTCACTGCACATGGAGCATGAGTAAACCCTCATTTCACATGAAGCACAAGTAAACCCTCATTTCACTTTAATTATCATTATTCAACACTAATTGCACATGAAGTATCATAATACTACACATTCCCCAATTCATTGGAGCGCTATCAGGGAACACCCTTTCTTTAAAATTTCATTTAATGCTTAAGTGTGACACATGGATCATACAACATGAAATCAATCATCATCATTTATTCCATGATAAAGGGATGAAGAATAAATACATGATTCTTTATAATCAATAAGTAAATTTTCATAAAAGTGAATACCCTTGATAGATAAATGGTCATTGTATTCACTACACAATGACTTTGTCTTGGAAAATCGCAGTGCAATTTCGGCAGCATAATGACGTGAAATAAGAACTCAAAAATGGTTTATGAGAGAGAAGGGGTATCTAATCATATTTAAATGAAATGGACAGTATGTGGGTCACATAGATGCATGTCACAACAAACATAATGGTGTTTTGATGCATAATACAAAAGAATTACTTGGATGAAAAAGATGAGTATAAAATCTGTCACTGAATTTAGGCATGATAATGGGTGTACATGGGAGGAATTAGTGAGAGAGAAATGGGTCTCACATCATCAAAACATAATGAGGAATGTATGGGGGAGTTGAAAAATCATACCCAAACATTTTTAATTGAAAAAAGGGCATACCAACTTAATGAAAATTGGATAAAAAGAAAAAGGATGAAATCCCTTACTCGGATGTGTAATCCCAAAGGCTTAATAGAGGATTGAGAGATGATTCTTGGTAGCTTGGGGAACCTTGAGATGATTATAGAGGGATTATCTCAGGGGTTGGTGGATCTAAAAAGGATTTTAATGAAGAAGAAGTGGGAACTTGGGAGGGTTTATATAGGAAGGGAGTCAGAATTCTATATTATTTAGGTTTGGGACACCTCACAATAAACTAATCAAAACCACAAACCATCCCATGGTTGTGTTTCATGGTTTTTTCCAAAGGGGAGTGGAACAAATATTTAATGAGGCCAATGTTCGAACATTATAAAATAATTTGGTTGCTTATGTAGAAGTGAGTCACACTCTCCAGGAAAACAATTTTAAAAAGAAAAATGTTTTATAAGCCTTGAAGGGTTCACTAAGGCCCTCTAAAATAAATCAAACAAACCCAAAATCACATTATTTTAATGTTAAAACATATATTGGTAGACCATAATGTTTATATTATTTTATTACTTCACTATTGGATCATTATGATTTCATAAAACTCATTATATATTTAAACAATATTTATGTTTTCACCAAAATTTGACTGTCTCAGAAAATTATGAAAAATTCACCACTGGATAATTTCGACATCCTTATTCCAATAATAATATTAATTTTTCTAAAAAAATTTATAAATATGATTATTTTTACATTTAAAATAAAAACCGTCATTTATCAAAAATTCATGGGTTTTGAAAAAAACAACATTCAATCTTTAATAAAAATTACTATTTCATTCATAAAAATTGAACAGTCATTTATATTTGAAAAAAATAAATTTATTAATATTTTATTAGAGTATTATTTAATTCAAAAATCCATTAATTAATCAAAATAGATTTCTTATTTTAATATTAACTAAAACTACTATTTTTTCTTTAACAACTATTTATGAAGTAACAATAATAAAATTAATGGACATTTTTTATACAAAAATAATGTACATAGTCATAGTGCTTGGGTCTTGTTATACAACCCCTTATAACACCTACGTAAGACCGAAGGGTAAGGTGTGTGATGGTTACATACTCTAGGGGTTGCTTGGATAACATTTCTAAGGTGGTAATCTCTATTAACATCCACTTCTCCTGTAGTCGGTTCCACTCAAGCATAATGTGTTCAAGCTCCACTTGGTATTTGTCAAGAGAGAATCCAATTGACGCCACCTCCTTTCCGAGCTCCAACAAATTAGCTTCGTATGAGGCATGTCTACTAGATGAGGCCATCACTTCCTTTGTCTGAGTAAAATGGATTTGTTAAATCCCTATATTTCTACTAATCAGGTGATCAATTTTCAACGACTATATTATCCATGGTCACAATTCATAGTAGGTGGAAGTGTTAGTCGATAAGTCATAACCCTGACACGATCAAGAATCTAGAAGGGGCCGATGTACCTAGGAATTAACATCCATTTCCTTCCAAACCTCATGAACTTCTTCCATTGAGAAATGCATAGAAATACCATGTCTCCAACTTTAAACTCAAGGTCTCGTCAATGGTTATCTGCATAACTCTTATATCGACTCTAGGATTCCTTGATATTTTGCTGAATGGTTTTCACTTTCTCCACTATTTCTTCAACCATTTATGGACCTAACATCTTACTCTCACCGACTACATCCCAACATGTTGGTATTCTACACCTATTCCTATATAGGTCTTCATAAGGTGTCATTTGGATGATCGAGTGGAAACTGTTATAGTAGGAGAATTCAACCAGTGGAAGATGTTGGTCCCACCCTCCTTTGAAGTCCATAAAACATGATCTCAACATATCCTCAAGTGTCAGAATAGTTCTCTTAGCCAGACCATTAGTTTGAGGATGATAGGCCATACTGAAGTTTAGTTCAGTATCTAGAGCATGTTGAAGACTCTCCCAAAACATAGAGGTGAATCATGTATCTCTATCTGATATAACAGATAGTAGTACTCCATGCAGCCTTCCCACTTCCCTGATATATATCTATGGAAGTTTATCCAATTAGAAATCCACACGAATTGAAATAAAGTGTGTAGACATTATAAGATGATCCACAAAAAACTAGATTGAATTGTTTCCTTTGGATATCTTCAGATGTTCGGTGACAAAGTCCATGGGGATGTTCTCCTATTTCCATGCTGGTATGTGAAATGATTTCATCATCCCTTTAGACTTCAACCTCTCTGCCTTCACTTGCTGACACACCAGGCACTTTGATGTATACTCAGTGACCTCCTTATTCATATTATCCGACTAATAATGCTCTCAGAGATCTCGATACATCATTTTGTTTCCTGGGGGAATATAGAAATTTGAACTATGTGCATCATTAAAAAGTTCCTTAGATATGAACCTGATGGAACACATAGTCTTTCCCCAAATCTCACAATTCCTTTATCATCGACATTGAACTCAAAATATTTCCCTCTTCTGATAGATTCCACATTCTTATGAATTCCCACATCATCCTTTTGATCATCCTTTAATCATTCCAAAAGAGATAGTTGATCAATAATTTGTGATGGGATTAATGATGTTCCCTTCTTTATGATTCCCATGTCCATCTTCATGAAATATAAGAAGATTGGATCCTTCTCAATTCTCCTCAGTGATAGAATCACTAGGTCCTTTATACCTAGAACAACCTCCACCTTGTTTGCTTTCCTATAGTGGTAATGGATTGAGAAGTCATAGTCTTTGATCATATCTAACCATCTTTGTTGTCTTATTTTCAACTCTTTCTGTGTGAATATATGCATGAGGCTTTCCTGGTCTGTATATATTTCACACTTCTCCACAAAGAGGAAATTACACAAAATTTTTAAAGCTAAGATCTCCATAGAGAACTCCAAATAATGTGTTCGATAATTATTCTCATGAGCATTCAGTTTCCTTTAATCATAAGCAATGACTTTTTCATTTTGAATCAGTACACATCTCTTGCCCTTCTTCGATGAATCACTAAATACCACAAAAATTTCTCCACATGTGGGTAAACTGAGCATGGGCGTAGTGATAATCCTTTTTAACACCTTTAAGGTTTCTTCGCATTCATCACTCTAAGAAAACGTTACTTCCTTCTGAGTTAGCATGGTAAGAGGGTTGTACAATCATGATAAAATCTCACAAATAGTCGATAATATCCAGCTAACCCCAAGAAGCGAAAGAAATTTGTTACTGATGTTGGCCTATCTCATCTCTCTATTGTATCTGTTTTGGAGGGATCCATAAATATATCATTTCTTCTGAGGATGTGTCCCATAAATGAGACCTCCTTCAACTATAACTCACAGTTCTTGTACTTTTCATAGAGATTCTCTTTCTACAAGGTCCTTAGTACAGTTCGTAGATGCTCCTTATGATCCTTCGGGTTTTTTGAGTATATTAGAATATCATCTACAAATACTACCAAAAATTTGTTGAGGTAATCCGTAATGACTCTATACATCAATTCCATGAATATTGTTGGAGAATTAGTGAGTCCAAAAGGCATTACTATGAATTCATAGATCCCATATGTTGTATGAAAATAAATCTTGGGGATATATTCCTTCTTCAGCGTTACTTGATAACATCCCGACCACAAATCCACCTTGGAGATGTATTTTTCTCCATGTAGTTGGTCGAATTAGTCATAGATTTAGGGGAGAGGAGACTTTTTCATTATTGTGATTTTGTTAAGCTCACGATAATCAATGCAAAAGCACAATGACTCAACTTTGTTTTTGATGAATAGGACTGATGCACCAAATGGTGAAGCACTTGGGCGTATAAACCCTTTATCCATATTCTCCAGTAGTTTTTTCATCAGCTCCAAAAAATCTGTTCTATATGGAGTCTTGTTTATTGTAAATTCCCCAGGTATAATATCAATTGTGAATTCAACATCTCTTCTAGGAGGAAGACTAGGAAATTCCTCAGAAAACACTTCAGTTAATTCCCTCACAATAGGAATGAATTCAAGGATAGTTTCCTCCTTAGACTCAATCATCTGAGATAGATATGTGTGCTCATATGGCATTAAAATCCACGCTTGAGATTATGTATCTAAATAAGATTCATATTCTTCCTTGCACTTATACATAATTGGGGGTCGATTCTCCCCATGGAGAGTGATTTCCCTCTCATGGAAATTTTTGTTGGCTCTATATAAGGAGAACTAATCCATGGAAATAATTGCATAAAATTCCACTAGAGGGAGTATGATGAGGTTTACTGTGAAGTTCAATCCATTGATTATGACAGCGAAGGAGTTATATTCATGGGATGCAATGATTTCCCCATTTTCTATACTCACTGAAATCTTCACTTCAAGGATTTGTGGTGGTTCTGGGATTGTTATACAAAACTTTTGGGATATAAAATAATGAATAGAACCTAAATAAAAAAGTACATTCTCTATTCTTGAATTAATAACTATCGTACTAGCCCCCACTTCATTTTCAGGGTTTACTTCGGCAGTAGTGATGGAAAAATCTCACCCTTGTTGTCTTGGAGGTTGTTGGTTGCCTCCTAAAACCCTTGGCATAGTGAACTGATTTGCAAGATTCCCTGGTTCTTTGTAGTTTTAGAAATGAACAATTCATTGATTTTGGAATGGAGCATTCCACTTTTCTGTTGCTGCTGTGGGTTTTTCAGGTCGGCAGTTAATAGCTAGTTGCCCTTCTTGTCCACACTTAAAGAATTTCCTCTTCCCCTTTATGCAATTTCTAGGGTTCTTCTTTCCACACCTTTGGGAAGTGGGGTGCTGGGTCTTCTTAGAACTGTGGGATTTATCAATCGGACCGCCAGCATTTAGGTCCACCTTATGCTTCTTATCCCTATGATACCATTGGGATTCTCTGTTCTCCATTTCAACATTAAGGGTACATCAGAAAATTTATTCATAGCTATCGAAGTCACGGATCACCAGCGCTTTCTAAATGATAGGTTTCTTCCCACCAAAGAAATGGTAAAACATGAATTTAGGGGTAACAAAAAAGCCGGAGGCGTATCATGAAATCCTTGTGTAGTTTTCCTCATACGCTCCGTTAGATTTGTCGTATTTTTTCTTGAGGGAATGGATGTCCCTTTCCATCATAAGTCGGAGGGTACACAAAAAATATTTATCAAAAAACATCTTCTAGAAATCCTTCCATTCCAACACCTCGATATCCTCCTCAGGCTTTTCATTTTTTATCAACGTCCACCATTGATCATCTTCACCCTCCATATGATAAGAATCCAGGAGAACCTTCTCTTGTTCCAGACATAGAAGGATGGAGAAGATGTTTTCAATGGATTTGTTACATTGTTCAGAGATTGAGGTATCAGATGATCCATTAAAAGTAGGAGACCTTTGTCCCATGAAGATATCAATAGCAACTTGTTCTTTCTTAGGGGTGATTGAACATTCCACTTGACCCATGTTTCTATTAAAAGCTTGAGTTATCTCAGAGATAAGAATGACAAAGTTCACAATTCCCACTCCCATCAGATTGGGCATCTCATTAGCACAGTCTTCACATTGATCTCCACATCAGTTGTAAGCCCAAGTACTCTTATTACCAGTCATTGGCTATAATAAAAAAAAGTTAGGGGTAACACATAAAGGGTAATCCAATGAAAAAATAGATGACTTATAAACAACTTTTATTTCCTTAATTGATGAATCTATAGGCTTCAATATGTGTTATAAATGATATACTTACTAACATATTTTCTTAAGGGAATTTTTTATTTAAATTAATAACGGTTCATACTAAACTTGGGATTTTACCAATGCATATCCCCCAGGAGGGTCATAACGGAGAGTGTATCAAGGCCCATTATCATGTACCAGGATACCCTTGGTCATGGATGAAACTCCCTGTTGTGGTTTTCACCCCTAGGAACATCTGGGCAAGAGCCATCTCTACCATCTCGTATCCATATCAGAATGTATTTTCTTGATAAACCACTTACTCAATAACCACCAAAACGTAGGGATGTTTTTATTATACTTAATCTTTTCTCTAAGGCTTCACTAGGGTTTTCTAATCCTAATCCCAAAAATTACTAAAACTATCCTATGATACGAACTATGACTACCCTACTCTTTATTTCAAACGTAAACATGATTTATTACATAATAATAACTTGATACAACACTAATGAATGAGAGGTCTAGTGTATTTAGGGATTAGGATCGTTACATAACAACTTTTAATGTGAAATACAATATCTTTATAGAAAACATAATTTGCAGGACTACTATAATCCATCGTACTTAGCATTGCATGGGATAAATTAAGGACATGTATAAGAAAAGGGTGAGCTATAAATCCTATTAAGAGAATAAACATGGAATACCCTAAGAGACAAAATACATATTACTCAATAGTAATATCAATGTAGCAAAAAAGAAACATGAACATAAAGGCATGATAAAGCATGATGATCATAACATGGAAATGTGGCTACAACACTTAACAGCGAACTAGCATGAGAAAAGGCTCATCGCACATGGAGCAAGAGTAATCCCACATTGTAAATGAAGAATGATTAAACCATTATTTCACTTGAATTATCATGATTCAAAACTCATTGCACGTGATGTCTCATGATAGTATACTTTTCCCAATGAATTGGAGCGCAATCAGAGCGCACCCTTTCTTAATCATTTCTTTTTATGCATAAGTGTGCCACATGGATCATACAATATAAAATCAATCATCATAATTTATTCCATGATAAAGGGATGGCGAATACATACAATAATATTTATAATCAATAATTAAATGTTCATAAAAGTGAATACCTTTGATAGATAAATGGGCACTGTATTCACTACAAAATGACATTGGCATGGAAAATCGTAGTGCAATTTTGGCAGCATAAAAATGTGAAATAAGAACTAAAAAATGGTTGATGAGAGATAAGGGGTGTCTCATTATATTTAAATGAAATGAAATATAAGGGGTTAATATATATTCATGTACCAAAAACAATAATGGAATTTATATGCACAATACAAAAAATTACTTGGATGAAAAAGAAGAGAGAGAAATCTCTCATGGAATTTCTACATGGTAATGGGTGTAAATGGGAGGAATTAATGAGATAGAAAGATGCCTCCCATAATCAAAAAATAATGAGGGGAGTATGGGTGAGGTGATAAATTATACCCCAAAATTTTTAATTTAAATCAAAATGTTATAACACCATAAAGACAATTTGGCAAAAAAGAGAAAGGATGAAATACCTTACTTGAAAGTGTGATCCAAAATCCTAGGGAGAGGCTTGAGAGAGGCTTCTTGATAGCTTGGGGAACCATGGGAGGATTCTAGAGAGAGTCGAAAAGGGTTTTGTCGAACTACAAAGGCTTTGAGTGAAGAGGAAGTGGGAGCGTGGGTGGGTTTATATAGGAAAGGAGGGGGAATTCTTTATTATTTAGGTTTGGGACACCTCAAATTAAACTTATCAAAACCAAAAACCAGCCAATGGGTTTTGCCCATGTTTTTTTCCAAAGGGGAGTGGAAGGAAATATTTGATGAGGAAAAAGGCCTAAATTCATTAAATAAAATGGTTTCTTATGTGGAGGTGAGTCACACTCTCAAGGAAAACAATTTAAAGAGACCACATGTTTTATAAGCCTTGAAGGGTCCCCTAAGGCTTTCAAAAATAATTCAAACAAACCCAAAATCACATAATTTTAATGGTAATACATATATTGGACGAAAATAATGTTTATATTATTTTATTACATCACTATTGGGTCATTATGTTGTCATAAAACACATTATATATTTAAACAGTATTTAATTTTTATCCAAAAACTCAACAGTCTCGGAAAATTATGAAATATTTACCATTGGATAATTTTGACGTCCTAATTCCAAAAATAATATTAATTTTTTTAAATAATTATCTAAATAAATAAATTTTTACTTGTAAAATAATAACAGTCGTTTATAAAAAATTCACGGGTTTTGACAAAAACAACTTTCAAACCTTAATAAAACTTACAATTGCATTCATAAAAATTCAACAATAATTTATATTTAAAAAATGTAATTTATTCATATTTTATTAAAATATTATTTAATTCAAAAATAAATTAATTCTTCAAAATAAATTTCATAGTTGAGTTTTAACTGAAAATACTATTTTTCCTTTAAAAACTGTTTACAAAGTAGAAATTATAAAATGAATGCATATTCATTATACGAAAATAATATTTATAGTCATAGTGCTAGGGCCTTGTTACATAACCCCTTATAACACCAGCATAAGACCAAAGGGTAGGGTGTGCGATGGTGACAGACTCTTGGGGTGGCTCGGATAAAATCTCTCGGGTGGTAATCTGTATTAACTTCCACTTCTCCCGTAGTCGGTTCTGCTCAAGTTTAACGTGTTCATGCTCGGCTTGGGCTTGGTCAAGAGAAAATCCCATTAATGATACCTCCTTTACAAGCCCCAAAAATGGGCTTTGTATAGTCAAGTCTACTGGATTAGTCCATCCCTTCCATTATCTGAATTAATTGGATTTGTTAAAGCCCTATATTTATACTAATTAGGTGATCATTGTTAAACGAGTATATTAGCAACAGTCATAATTATGGGGAGTAGTTTAAAATCAAAAAACAAAAAACCAGAGAATTTTACATTTTATATAACCATAATTAGATATATAATTGGAAAATGTGGAATTTCTAGTAATAAATGTTTAGGTCATTACAATAAGTGTCCAAAACCATCCCATAGGATGATGGTGATCATCTATTACCTCCACATTATAATGGAATTAAAAAACAAAACCAATGATGTCCCTCTTCATCTCATGCATGTTTGAATCATCTGAATTTATAGTACATATATATATATATCACTATGATTTACAACCCCGTCAATATGTATGTAAATCCATCATTTTATCCCCTACGATAAAAGAACTTACTACTACAATTCCATTAAAAATTATTAGATCAACATCACATAATGACCATCGGGGAATTGGGTCACCTCTATCTAGTTGGTCCCATATCTAATAACACTCTAGTTCAGTCTCTCATACAAAAATGACCACATATACCATTGAATATTTATCTAATAGTAGATAAAATCTCATCAATCCTTGATTCTAAAAAACCATCTTCAGTTAGTTAGACAACAACCTCATCCAGAATAACTTGTCTTCTAAATTTATCTCAAAAAGCTACTACCCAACAAACATATTATGGATAATAGGATCTAAACAATGTTATAATTTACCAATGAATAGGTCATATAAAATAAAAATGTCTCCATGATCTCAACCCAACACCTCTTTAGTAGCTTTATGTCTTATTTTGAGAATATATAATAGAGGAAATAAAGTTTATTATAGGGAAAAGCACTCTCTGAATAGATAGTTTCACTAAAATGACATAGTTTGAACCATGACTACAAAATTGTGGTCCAGTGTAGGGTATTTACACTCCTAGAGTCACAACTAACATGACCCAAAAGCTACCAGCAACTCCCTCTTTATTATTAATACTCCCAAATAAGCACCTGACTAGTCATAATATATAGCATAGCCAACCCCTATATTAGGATGTATCAAAAATTGATATGTATTTAACACAACCCTATGATCAAGAAACACCTCTTCAAAATAATATAACAATTATATCATGAATATATTATTTTTATGCATAGTCATTGGTGTTGATAACTGAAAAACCACATAGATTATATGTTTGAAATATCATACCCATAACAAAAATCTCTTGATCTCAAACATATTCCATGGTTTTTCAAGGACGTCATTTCCATAACATTTTTTTAGTATATGGATATAAATATTTAAGAAAGAACATGAACCAAGAACCTGAACTCCTAAATTCATAATTTATAATTCAAAATCATGGTGTAATGATGATATGATGAAAGCATACTTAGGAAAATATCATGATGTTTTCTACGATTATTTGGTTTTGATGAGTAGATAAGGATGTTTTCAATGAAGACTATAAGGAATGAGTCCAATTATAGGTGGATGATTTACATCATGAGATCCGTGAACACTTATGGTAAATTAATGATTATAAAATGAAACATAAATTACTATTTTAACCCATAAATGCTTTGAAAAATTGTCTTTGGTATGTTTTCTTATCTAACTCATAGCTATTGATATTCTGATCGAAGATCAGTCTTATAGAAACACATGGCTCCACATAAATAATGAAAAAGTTCATAAATATAGGTAAATTGATATATGTTATTCACTGTCACATATTTCATCATTAAATATTAAACATAGATTTGAAGGGTTCCATATTCCTTCTTAGTGAACAACAAAGGTTCCTCGCATAGTGTTGTACCTGCCTAGTAATTACATTATGGTCTATGTTATCAAACTACATTACATCTTCATCAGACCGATTTAAACCACATGGAATGAGGGGAATTAAAATAGTCTAGAAACATTGAATGAGATCTATCTCAATTTAAAATCCTCTTTTAGGATGATTTCCTCTAAATTATTCATTAAATATGTCTTGATAGAGATCCATAAGTAGTGGAAAATCCACGTGGACTTCCACGGATCCTACTAAATGTTCCATGTATTCCAATATTCTAATGATTCTCATAATTATTCAATCCATTCATAAATATCATGAGGGAATCCAATTCTTGGGAAATATTTTAATTATAGAGTTGGACTTCATGGATACTCAACAATACTTCAGATCTCTCCCTAACTGAAATAGTCTCCAATAAAAACTATATAGTAGGTGCAAAGTAATTCTCGGATTCATCCTCCCAAACATCTAGTGGTAGAGATGAAAATTCCTCTATTGTTGAAATATTTTACCAAAATATCACATGTAGTCCCATAAGACTACATATAAGTGACATGATGTATAATAAGAATTAACTTCCAAGATAAAAATTTTATTCATTAGAAAAATCTTTTTTTTGTTTATGGGGTACAAAAGGATATCCAAAAATTATACCCACAACCCAAGGTATATCCCTCCTATTACTAACCGTGGTATCATTTCTAAACATTATCCAGATTCATATATATGCCAAAATGACATAAATTAATGTTTATTTCTTATTAATAATTTTAAATGAAATAAATCCCACAATCATGATATTAGATATTCCACACAAAGGATAAAGTACCCCAAACATAGGGGAAAATAAAGTAATTTAATTTAATAAATATTTTAACAAGAAAAATATGTATATATATGACATGAGATCCTACATTACTAATCATGATTAATGAATAAACCTATAAACTAATAAAAATAGTTCTGAAGATCCCATCAATGGGGACTCATAAATCCATTTCAAATATGCTGGCCAGAAACATGGAAACCCCCTTATAAGATTCTTACAAAGAAGTTTCATTTCCTACATGACATGAGTCAATCCAAAAATAAAACTAAGTTTATTATACTATTTATTGACATCTGAACCAAAACCAATGAATTTGAGATAGAGGGTCACATGACCTCATGTATGACTCCTCATACGCACGAGTCAATCGAATGGTAGTGAGGATCCATTTCAATTAGTTGGTTTATTACACCACTAGTTTCATTTTATATCACATAATAACAAAACAATATAATAAACAATCAGACTATCATGAAAAAAAATCAAAATGTAATATACTCACATATTTAATAAATAATTTCCCAATGAGGTATGTTAAAAATATTAGTAAAAGTTGTAAATAAATAATACATAAAACAATGGTGTACCCCAGAGTCCATCCAAATTCACTACCATATCCAAAATACTCTACATAGAAAATTTTCATTTACCACATTAAATAACAGGAATCTCTATAAAAATTCAATTATCACTCTAAATTATACAGGGAAAATTTGCGTCGTAAAGCCAAAATGATACCACCAATGAATACTAACATGGGATCACATGATATATTAAATATTGTAGGAAATAAGTGAATTCAAAAATAAAATCCATTCATAATTTTGATGAGTCATCATGTTCTAACCATGAAAACTTGAAGACTGACCATATTTAAATTGAATCATCATTATTAAGGGTGTTAGGGTAATTAAGACCAAGAAACCACTTTAAAGGAACAATTCATGGCCAACTGTGGTATTGGATAATATTAGTAACACTACAAACACCACCCCGATGGTGGTCCATATCACAAATTACACATTCCTCATATTGGTGATTTTTATTATCCTCTATTTATATTAGGTATCATAAAACATGTTTTACAAAGTTGTATAACTAAATTTACTACTTCATTTTATTATCCAAATTCAGAAAAATATATCAAATTATCATCCCATTGATACTCCACTCCCACATTAACAAGTATGACTCTAATCTGACCCATACCACCAAACAATCCATTATCTATTTCCTTCATCCCATAAACTTGGTTCCCTTATAATGGTAAATCATTACAAAGATGAAAATCCTAGTCATCGTCATATTTGAATCATGGTTCCATAGTATTTCTATAATACTTAAAAAATTTATATTAAGTAAATAATTTTTTATTTAAAAAAACACAAAAGATGAAACAGTTAATCACATGATCAAAATCAATAAGTTCTCATGGAATTAGACACACCCATGTGTAAGCATATCATATGAACATTATGTTTTAAAAATGTAAATGTCATTAAAATGGTATACATAAGGACTAAAACGGTAAAGAAATTCATACCTCAAGAACATTGATGAAGAGATTAAAGGTTTTTAAACTAAACATTCCTTGAGTCACATAAATATACTCCATGGTAAAAACACATGAAAACGATTCCTACAACCAAGTCACATATTTTACCAAATTAACAATATATCATATGAAATAATAGGTTCTCTCTTAATAATAGTCACAAAATTATAACATTGTGCTACAAAACTGTTAATAGATTATTTCAGAAGGAATAATTATAATGCCACATGTGATTACAAGCCCCCAGTAATGAATAATATGAAAAAATAATAAAATCAAATTATTATCTTACAAAAATATTGGAAATTACCTAAAAATAGTTCTTTTACATTTTCCATTACACCTTCTAAGGGATATATACATATGATATCCATAAAATTATTTTATATAAAATTTACCTGGGTTTTACATATTGTAAACATAACACCAATAATAGAAGAGAGGGATGTTGTTATGTCAAAATAGGAAATAAAAGAGTATTCCAGATAGATTAGATATGGTTTCACTAATTTTTTTATGTAATATAATAGACATCAACAAAAAAATACAAAAAATGTAGGAAAATTGATTAGATATTATTATGAAATAAATAAATATACAGAAATATAGTATTAAAATCCCCAATATAAATTGATCATTTTAATTTGTATTTTTATATAATAATGAATGTAATGTGGTTAAAAAATTCAATAGTATGATTCATTAATTTTAAAAATCTTTGAGAATTTTTTTATATTATTTTAGGCCTTTAAATTCATCACAACACGTTATGGGATAATTTTGGGTAGAGAAGAAGGAAAATTTATGATTTTAAAATAATTTCTTCCAAAAAATGAAGTGTGTAATGGTAATATGGTTTACCATTGTATATCTTAGAACTATTTTATAAGAATTAAGGGTGTTACCATTACATAAAACACTCATCATATTGACCCTTATGCATAATTTCGAGGACTCTTATGAATCCTTAAAAACGAGTTACCCCTACATAAGATTAATATACCCATATACGGCCATGAAAAACTAATAGATACTCCTACAAAACTTATAATTTACCCTTTTAAATACTTTAAATTATTATATTTTAGTTTTTCATAGTATGGTATACCATAACACCTCATATATATAAAATAGGTTACTCTTACTCAATGAAGATAAATTTCTGTTTATGATTATATAGATCCAGTGTACCCTCACACAACACATTTACTATAACCCCAAAATAAACTATGATATTTTATTTTTTCAAAAATAAATTTGTTCCATTCAATATTTTTAACCACACACAACATTGGGTTTCACTTGTGTTATATGAAACAGTGATTTTATTATGCATTACAATCAACAAAATGTTTAAACAAACAGTGACATATTATAAAAATATTAATATTTAATATCATTCTTATATAATAGATGGTATAATGGTTATTATATATATTACTAAACAAATTATTAAAATATATTCTTTAAATAATTATATTAAATGAATTCTCTAGTGAAAAATTAATTACAAATGAAAATGAGAACAATTTGAAAATAAAAGAAATATTTTTCTGATAAACATTTTTATGTGCCCTAATATGTTATGAAAACCCTACTAACAAAATAATTTATGTTTAATATTTTTCTATTAAAAATATATATAATATATTTACTAAAATTTATAACATTTATCTTATTTGTTGTCGATACAATATATAAAAATAATTCTGATTTAAGACTTATATTTTTATTTTTCGAAAAAGTAGTTATGTTTCTTTTTTTCACATATAATAAAATAAATTTGTTAAAATTTGAACAAAAATTTTATTTGAAAAAATAAAAAAAATATTTTTTTAGAAATATAAGAAATATCTTAGGGTGAATTTTCTGTATTTTTAGGAACAAGTAAGATTTGAATTAATATTGAATTATACGTGTTTTAATTGTTAATTTTCTTTTCATTCATATAATCTATATGATTAATTTTAATTAAAAGTGGTTTTGAATATAATATAAGTTAAATTATATATATATATATAAGTATAATTTAGGTCATTGAAATAAATTTAATATTATATTAATATATAAAAGTTTTTTAATCATTTGAATTGTTTCACATTGTAAATTTTTACTTTTGTCACATCTACGAGTTTAATATTAAGATAAAATGTTAAACATATTTGAAATTTTATTTGATAAAATGGATATAATATTGTTTATTAGTAATTATATTATCTTATATACTTAATAAAAATTAACCTTAATTAATATTTAAAATAGGAAAATTTATTGACCTGTATTAAGTTACAAATGGGTTTACTAGGGGGTTACTATAAAAATATACATGTTTAAATTGACCCAAAACATCTATATATCATATATGATGGAATTATTTAAATATTTAATTCCAAATTTATAATATATGGTTTTTTTATGAATTTTCATATGAGTTTTTTTTATCATTTTGGATTTTTTTGGAAAATTTCAATGTCGATTTTATGTTAGTTCATTTCCCAAACTTTAACAACAACACCACAAACCCTCACATCATCATCCCTCTAAAACCTTCTAGTTTTGAACAACCCTATGAAGATTCATACCGAGCATACTTATACCTTTTCTTGATCTTCTGAACCTCTTTAAAAAAATAACACATTCTTCCTTACAAAGATATCCAAAGGAGGATCATCTAAGTAAAGGGGGTTCAAACTTATACGAAGGAATTTGAGACATAAGGTAAAGGATTTCGTGTCTGTATTTTATTTCAAGATGAAATAAGAAAATTCACAACTCATTTACATTAGTGAAGTGAATGTAAATAGCCTTTTACATGTTCAAATATAAATCTCCTACTTTTTTATATTTAATGTTTCATTTTATGTTATGGATTATTGGGGATTATGATTCAAACTAATACTAATGTGGTTGGGGTTCTGGTAAAAATTTTCCTTATTTGATGCATTTGTCATGTTAAGAACCTATATTATTTTATAAGGTTCATTTAAATCCCCTTTGACATATAATATCATAAATATATTTATCCTCAAGATATTATAAAATTCATTTAATATTATTATTTTGTGGTTCTTACAAATCACATTTACCAAATTGGAAGGTGTTTTATATAACAATATAATTATTTTTCATGGTTTTTCATGATTATGATACCAATGATGAAATATTATTATATATATCTAAATAAACTCAATAATATTACTGTCCTCTAGTTATTCCATTAGAATGATTTTTTTAATTTTTCTCTCTTTGTGTTCTCATTATCTCAAAATAACGTTTTTAATAAAAATCCTCTTCATTTATCTCATTAGTCAAAAATTATTTCTCCTTTAGAAAACATGTTTTCTAAAAAAATAAAAAAAAATTCTACATTCTCCAAATGATTTATTAAATTAATATTTACTGATTATTTACATTTTTAAAAATAAATTAAAATCAATCACCATTCCATTTTCAAAACAAATACCATTTGGATTTTACAAAAAATTGTAATAGGATCATTATTTAAATGATGTACCAAGTGAATGGAATTTTCCTCAATCATAACCACAGAATTTTTTAAATTTTATTTTATACAATATTAATTTTATTTTCTGTGAAATGTTTTTCAAACAAAACTATTTTTTTTTGTTTTAAAAAATAATTTTAAAATGGGAAATTATATTTTAATCAATATATTTTTAAATTACCCTTAAATACTCGTTTATATGATTTTAAGGTTATTTTCAAATAAAGGTATTTAAAATATAATTTATGAATTTAAATAAAAAAAATATTAATGTGGAAATGATATTTTCCTCAAGAAATATTTTTAGTGATCCATTAAAAATCTTTTATATGGTTTCACAGTTTTTTTCATAGAAATGTAATACCAAAATATTTTATGAATTTTCTATTTCAGAAATTGTTTTGTAAAGAGAAGTTACTTTCTTTATGAAATGATCCAGGTTAACTATTATGACAATTTTCTCTATAATATTACATCCCTTTATTGACTAATTCAATAATGGGTATATAATAAAAGGGTAGTATTATGAAACCTACATATTTTCTAAAGGTTATGATGTGATAAAATTCTTATGAAACCAATTTCATTTCATCTATTATGATATGATGAATACTATATGATCTTTTGGAACTCATACTTATGATTTTAATTATTTTATGTGTGGGAATAGTATCTCCCTGCAATGAATAGGGTGAATATTTATATCTCATAAGGTTGAAAGGACTGTAAAGGGGAGTAAACCCAGTTCAATAAGGGTCTTTTTCTGTTATGATGGTCTTGGGAGTGAACCATGTCTACTATGATTGTTTGGAGGCTGATCCCATTCAATTTTTATATCCGTGGTAGTAATCCTTGAATAAAAGGTAAAAATATTCTATTCTCATTTATATGACCAAATTTAATGACTTATTCTAATGTTATTCTATAATGGCTCATGTTGTTTTATTTTATTATGATTCAGGTATTGTGAACTTCTAATCTTTATGCCATATATCATGATTACGATATTTTATATTTAGGGTATATTTTTAAAATGTTATGCTAATGTTCTAATACCCATATTTTCATGTATTTATTATGTTATAATTGATATATCTCTTTGTTAACCTTACAAAAAATATGATATCTCCATTTCATATGTTTATTTTACCGAAGTTATCTATATGGTTTTAAGATGGGTATATTTGTGAAGAGTGAAAAAGAGTAAGATCATTATCAGAGATGTTGAAGATCATTCACCAAATTAAATGACTATGTACTTCATCCAGGATGATACTCAACATTTATGATCCTTAACCATGTGTTTATTTAATTATGTGCATAATGGTCTAAAAATATATAATATCTATATATAATAATCTTGGGTAGATACTTTTTGCATTCGAGGAAAGGATTAGTTATAAATTTTAAACTATGATGTGATAACATTAGTGATATCCCTAGGGTTATTTATAAGGATATATATTGGGATATATATTTTTATAAGCTTATTTATGAACCAAATTATAAGAAAATATAATGTAATGTTTATAAAGGATACATATAGTGGTTTCAAGAAATTACATCCCTATCTAGAGACTTGAAGTTGATGTGGCTCTATAATAGAGGGACATATGGGTAAGAAATCCAAAACTAATGCATTGATATAGAATCAATATTCACCTCATGAAAAATAATTGTACTTTCTACACAAATGGTTTGAACACCCATGAGGATTTTTCATTTGGAAATTTACAAGCTCTTTGTGAACTATAATAATTAATTTGAATAATAACCAAAGAAAAACCAATTTTGTAATGGATTGAAAATATTGTGTCATGATTTAAAAATCCAATAAATGTTTTTACAAGATTATGTGGATTTAAAGTATCTATTTTTTCTAAAAATATTGATTTTGGTTTTATTAAATGGTGGGAACCATAAGGAACATTACTAATGTTGATTGTGATATAAAATGTTCTAATTATAAAACAAATGGGATGATAAATAGAGTGAATAATATTATCATTATTCCCAACTAGATATCCTAATGTATGAATTACATCATTAACATTAGCCAAATCTCATACTCACCAAAGAATATAATTATATAGTTCATTATGATTTTTGTTGGTGGATACCATGGAGGAAATAATATTTAGTTTCCTATATATCAAAATGTGGGAATTAGAAATACATGGAATGTATTAGAGGAATGGGGAGTTGTTCTTAGTGTGGAAAAAAGGGCACAAAAAATTCATTTCCAAGGAAAAAATAAAATTACATTTAATTAAAAGGATGAGAATAATTGAGACCCAAAGGTATCATCAATGGATGAATTTTTTAAATGATTAAATAATGGGAAGATGGGTCCTTCTTAGTTGTAGTCGATCTCGAAGCCCTGGAACAATGTTTTAACATATATAGATTCTCTCTTCTTGGAAGAATGATACTCCCTAGAGGTGATAAGCCTTAGTCATTCACTGAAACCATTAATCAAGCCTTCATCTATTGGAGAATTAATGCATGGAAACATATCCTATTAAAAAAAAGGTTTATTCTATATGGGTTTTCAGAATAAAGATGATATGATAATAGAATAGACTACCAACAGTCTACATATCAAACCAGGTTTGTAAATAATATCATAATGGGATAGCAATTTTGACCCATTTAATCGAAAGAAATCCAATGACCAAATTTGGATCTGGCTTCATGGTCTAAATTTAGTGTATTAGTATCCAAAAATTCATGATGACCCTGCCTCTTGTCATAGTACCCCTATAAATATGGACCAAATTACACTTTAAGAGGATCATGTTATTTATTCTAGATTTCTCGTGGATGTCAATTTTTCCTCCGAAATACCCAAATCATTCTTCCTACTTTCCAATTAATGAAAAATTGATGTTAAGTATGAGCTAGAGCATTTTGTCCTTTTTTTGTGATTCATGCATGATTATAGGACATTCCATTGAATCTGGTAGATTGATACAAAAGAGTTTCATAGTACCCCCTAAATCCAATGAATCAAAAGTGGAAAATAATTATCTGAAGAAAAATGGGAATATCTTAAAGAAGAATATTCCACGAATGACTATGGAGAAAGAGACAAATTTCATTCCCCCCTCTTTAAGGGTCACCTTGGTTAAGCCTTAGGGTAATGTTATAGAGTATGATAATAATCCTCTTTCTAACCCCTTCCCAAACACTCTACCACTGATAATATCTCCCTCTAGTAGAGACATTGATGATAATTCTAGAGCTCTGGATATCTATCAGGACATAAATTATCTGATCTACAGTTTTCAACAGATCTTGGAGGAGAAATCTGTCTTTATATCTATTTATATGGATTTCTTGGATTTTGTTACAAGGATGTATTAGGATATAATCCTTTTAATCTCAAAAAAGGATACATTATCACATATCCATGATTATGTGATCATTCAGGGGGGATGTCATAATTGTCACCCCTCGGACCTCTACCGGTCACCAAATGGAATAGAACACCACTTCTAATAATCTAAATATGTCCAGATAGAACACTCCTATCTCTGAATTCATTAATGATATGAGTTTGATCTAGTCATCCAGTTTAGAGAATATCACTGTGTCTAGTTATTCTTCATATTTAAACATAGATCCCCAGAAAAAATTACCTAGTTCATATGTAGGTTTTAAGGGACCCAGATATGAAGGGACTGATTTTTCTATTGTACAACACTAAAAATAAATTGGGATTAGGGAATCTGGACTGGAATTGAAGGATTCATTTATCACTGTTTCTCAAAAGTTAGGCAAGGATGACTTGAGTGGTGTTTAATAGAAGGATTGCAAGTCAAAGGTAGTGGTGAAAAAGAATAGTCTAATCCTATTTCTGGAAAAAGCAATGAATAAAAAAGGTAGACCCTCTAAAATCATAAAAATAATGAGGGTGAATGGAATAAGATAATGGTTTACATTAAATATTGTCACAAATAAGGATTTTTTTTGGAATTTCTATGGCATGGATTATGAAGGAATAGCCAGGTATCTCAAGATTCATATTTAGGATCATAGACATGTTTTAAATGGGTTATATAAGTCCAAAATAGTTTTCTCTAACAGCATTGATGTTTGGAAAATATGGGTTTCACTTTACTAGTATTTAATAAAAGTCTCTCAGAGGTCAAAAACCAATGGGTCTTGGCTCACTCTCCCCAATATAATCCCCTTCTAGTTGGATCAAGCACACAACATGATACATTATCCATTTTGGATATATTAATAAAGAAGGTTTGTTCTTTCATTTATTCTAGTAATATCTATCATGATCAAAGAACCATTTTGTATGACATTGGTTTCCACAAAAAAATTATTGATAACCCATGGATCATCCTTGGATATTTCAACTCGATTCATAGTCCAGATGAAAAAATGGGTCCAATGACCAGCTCTATTTCATCTAGGGATTTAAAGGGTATCATTATACAAAATGAGCTGATTGAATTCAATATTATTGGGGATAATTTTACTTGGTATTGATGGTATCTCAATAGTATAGTATATAGTAAACTTGAAAGGGATTTTGTTAATGACTCATACTTATGCTCTTGGTAATCCATTTCTTGAATAATGTTTTCTCTGCTCAGCTTTGATCATCACCCTATCACGATTGATCTCAAAACCAAGGGTTATAAATCTTATTTTCCCACTAGATTCAATAATTCTTCGCTTATTCATTCAGAATGTGAAAATATTTTTCGGGATGTTTGGGGCTCAGTAGTCTGAAAGATTAATATCTTTTATTTTATCCATACCCTAATGACCATCAAGGGTAATTTCTAACATTATTTTAATGATATCTTCCACTATATTGACATGACAATATCCAATCATAAAGCCTTCCTTTGGACTATTCAAGAGCAGTGTACCGATGGTGATTTCTCTAGTGGTGTTTTGTTAGAATCAAAGTTTACTTTAAACTCAAAAATCATCACAATATCACTAATTTCATGAAATCATATTCATTCAAATATATATTTCTCAAGGATTGTGATTGGAACTCCATATTCATTTATAACCTTCAATGAGTTAAAAAAATATACAAGCCTCCTTTTTTTAAATACAAGTGATCAAATTTTTTATAAAATACAGGATCTTTTTGAGAAAATTATTTCTTATTACAAAGACCTATTTAATAGATCAACCACTATTTCTTCTCCTATGGAGGGTATTATCCCAAATATTTTTAATCAATAGGAGAATTAATGACTTATTTCTAATCCTTTAGAACCAGTGATTATGGCTGTGGTTTTATGTCTTAGGCTTGACATCTCTCTCGGTCCTGATGGTTTTAACAATGTATTTTTTTTGAATTATTGGTGGATAATTGGTGACGATGTTTTCAACCAAGTTCTTATTTTTTCAAAGGGGTTAAACTTACTGAAGAAATAAATTCTCAATTCTATTATTTAATTTTTAATATATAGAATTCGAGTGAGATATAATTATTTCGTTGGATTGATTTAATCATCAATTTGTACAAAGTGATTAATAAAAATCTTTCT
The DNA here is from genome assembly GCA_963277665.1 of Viscum album. NCBI lineage: Eukaryota > Viridiplantae > Streptophyta > Magnoliopsida > Santalales > Viscaceae > Viscum > Viscum album. Next base: position 468,729,494 of record OY728141.1, on the reverse strand, counting down.
AGTAGATTGGAAAACATTTATAGTAAAAATGTTTCTTACAATTAATTTTTATTTATCAATGTGAGGTCCATCCAATATTTTCTTATTATTATATCAGAGTGTGTCGAAATTCTCAAAAATCATATCTGAGGGGGTACATTGCTCTTAAACATGACATTTAAAATTCCTTTTATACTATGGATTGTGGTTTTATATTTAAAATTATTAAGATGATTGGTTTTGATGACATCTTCATTAATTGGATAAATATTATCATTAGTTTTTCTCTTATTTTAGTTTATGGTAATGGCTCTTTTGAGGGATACTTCTCTTATTCTAGAGGTGTAAGACAAGGTGATCCTTTCTCTGCTATTATTTTCTCTATATTTGAGGATTATCATAGTACATTAAATTCCCTCATGGATACTAATGGAAAGATGAAGGCCGTGAGTGTTGGTGGTGGTCCCTTTTCTCTTACTCGTCTCCTCTATGATGATGATATTATTCTCTTCACTCAATGGGATAAAAGAAATATCAAATATATCAATTAACTCCTACTGTATTATGAACAACTTTCTGGCCAACATGTTAGTTGGAATTTTTTTTCTTATTATGGTAGAAAAAACTCACCTATTATGAAATAAGAAATCATAAATGACATTGAAATTAGATAAGGAATTCTCAAGTTCGCTTTCCTCATTTTTCCTATGATTTAGGGTTGACCAAATGATTGTCACTTTTTGGGGACAATCGGTAAGATTAAAATAATTTATCTTATTGGAAAGGAAACTCCCTCTAAATGAATAGTCGTGTTTTCATTGATAAAGTTGTTATTTTTTAATAATTTTATTTTTAAATTATTATTTAAAAATGGTCTGAATCCCTTATCAAATTGATTAATATGGCCATCAAGAAATTCATTTGGACTAGTAGTAATCTAGAATGAAGACTGGTAACGGTTCCTTAGAACACTTGTTGTAAACCATTTGAAATGGGGGGTCCTGGTATAAAAAATATTTACTTATTTAATAAAACCATTAAATATTAATATTTTTTTGAAACATGTATATGATAACTATGAAGATACATCCTTTTTGAGGTCTAGATTCCTTGACTACATCAATATGACCTAATCATTCACATGGATTCATCTATTTGGTCTTCTCCTAAATCCTCACTCTCACTTATTGATGTTGATGCAAGATGGTATTTTTTTCAGGACTCTTATATCATGTTTTGGAATGGTAATTTGAATTTTTCCCTTCTCATTGATTATCTTATCCAGTTTGTTTTAAATATTGATATTGAAATTTCAACTAAGGATCAAAACTATGACACTTTAGCTATTCCTAATTATATTATTAAGATTATCCAAAATTTTAGCTTTTCCTCCATTGTTGATATCTAGATCTGGGAATTTAATTCTTCATGTTTTCTCACCTAAAAATCCTTTTACACTTATGAGACTACTCATGTGTTGGGTTTGGATTGAATATGGAAATTTAATATAGGGGTCATTCCCCCCTTTCAGTTCACTCTTGTGTGGAGGTTGACTCATGCAAATGTTCCTACCGATTTTCACATGTAGGTTTGTGGAATTTATATTTTCTCATACTGTAATATCTATTATCAACATCGGGAGGAGCTGCTCCATCTCTTTTTGAGTTGGGGTAAAAAAGCCTCTATGTGGAAGGATATTTTTTATGTTTTACAGTTTAAATGCATAATTTTTATGTTTTTCGGAACGTTATTGAAGGCTTACTCTTCCTACCTTTATCCCATATGATTCTTCTTATTTTACAGATTGTTGTTGTGGAGAAGGTACATTCAATCTGGCTGGTGAGGAATCAAGGACTTCATGATGGAGTTGGTTTTAATTCTCAGGCAAGTCTTGGTGGTTTTTTTCTATTCTGAAAAATGTGCAGCACCCATAGAATGTTTTTTGTCATAACTCAGGTTATGAGTTTTCAATTATGAAGAATATTTAAGATAAAGTTAATTTCCAGCATCCTTTGGGTACACTGGAAGTTTTTTAGTGTCCTTCCTTCTTTGGTTAGACTAAAATAAATACTGATGTCTTGTCAAGGGGGAATCGAGGTACTTCGGGTTATGGCTTTGTTTTTTTGTAAAAACATTAGTGATTTGGTGGAATTATCCTTTTGATCTAGTGCTATTTTCTCCTCCTTGGAGGCTAGCATGCTATGAGTCATCACTATACCTGATATCCCAATGCAGAGGGTTCTCACTAAGATATGGTTATACTATGATTCTACCATGGTTTTTTCCGCAATCACAACCACTTCTACTCACATCCATTTGAGACTTTATAATCCATGGATTAAATGCTCTTGATGGCTTGTCAAGGGGGAATCAAAACTACACATGATATCAAATTCTCTTGATGATTGTCTATCCAACAAAGGGGCTGATGGGGGGATTCTTTTTTGGTCTGATCACATTCCTTCTGATGTATTACCTATTTTTCATAGGAATAAATATAATCTTTTTTTCATTTATATTTGTTTGGTATATTGGTTTTTTAATAAACGGGCCATATTTTCTGGAAGGTTATCATCTTATTCAAAAAAAGGAATATGACAATTGAAATGTCCCCGATTATAAGATATTTATGTTTGGATAAAAGGGTGGTGGGTATGAATAATGTAAATTGGATATTTTTGATGTCCCCATAATTGATAAATGATTTTTTATTGTGTATAATATTTTATTAGGGATACATTTTACAATATTTTTAGATTTTAGTAATATATTCAATAAAATATTGTTTTTATTAAGGAACAAGGGATAATTTATGTGTTCAATATGGTTTTATGGTAATTTAGGTTATTACAAAGATTTAATATAACGTCGGATGAATGAATTCACATATTTAGTATGTGATAATTCATATCTACATCGTGTTGTTTATGGGATTAATGATAAGTTTATTTTGTAAATTTCTTGACTCTAATTTTAAGGCCTGGTATTTTAATCATTTGAATGCTAATAAGGTTAACTATTAATGTAATGGATTATGTTAAACATTGAATGAGGTTTTATATAGTAATATAATAACTCACCATATGATGATTAATGAGTAATTCATAACATGTGATGAAAATATTGTAATGATTTTAACTAGATATAGAATCAATGAATTTGAATTTTATTATAGAACTTTTTATCTTAATTTTTTTTATGAATAAAATAAATTCAACTTGTTTATTTTAATATCAGATAATGGTTAAATTGATCGAACCACAACAAAAGGAAGAAACAATTTCAATGATATATAAAAATATATATTCCCTCAATAAATTAGTCTATTTGAAACTTTTTAACAATTGCTATACTACCCAATAGGTCACTACTTCCACCAAACCTATATCAAGTCTACAATGTTTTAATCGTCAAAAGAAGTAAAATCTAGATCCTTTACATGTAATGAACTAAAATGTTTTACCAATGGAGCATGATCTTTATTATGAGTCTTAGCCATCAGATATTTCTGATAGGAGAAAATTCTACGAAACTAGACGACTAGGTTATTATATTTTTATAGAGAAACCATTACCTTGATGATGTTATAAGTGAAACTGAGGATGTAATGATGCAAAAGTATTTTCTATTTTTTCCAAAGTGTTCAATTTTGAGGGAGAGTTTTATTCTACTGTGGGTAAAAATCAACACCATGTGATTTAGGGAAATATTTTTTCAAATATATTTACTATATTTGATATTTTTTGTCAGACACAAAACAATGTTTTTCTTTGGATTCATAGAACACCGAGTGAAATAAATGTTACATGAAATGCTTAGTCTAAATGAAACTTGACATATTGAAAAAAAATTATTTTTTAAATATAAAGGTTAACGACTAGCTGTTTGAGTGGATTTCATGATTATGATTACCCAAGTTAAGAAAATATATTTTTTATAAATAAAAAAAATCTATTCATTATTGCGTAATGAAATATAAATTAAACAATATCCATTTTAAATTATAGTAACTCATTTTCAAAAAAAATTATTTTAATGTGGAAAAATGTGTTTTAAATCAATTAATTAACCAAATAATTTTTTTATTTATTTTAACAAAATTTTAATATTATATATTCATTAAAAAATGTAATAGTTATTTTTTTCATTTTAGGGATGATAAATAAGAATAAATCCAATTTAAATAATTAAAATTGTATCTTCCTAAATAGATGTTTTGTATCATTGTTTGTGCATATAATAAAATATATTTTTGAAACATTTAGAAAATTAAATTGATAAAATAAAACTCATTTTTAATAGTCATTTCCCAGTAAACTTATGGTTCTTTATATGTATTTTTCTGAAAGTATTAATTTTTTAATGAATAGTGAAAACATACTAATTTTTATTGAAAATAGCCATTAAGTTTGAAAATTGTAAATGGTTAAATTTGTTTTAACATTGATTTAATTGTAAAATTATTTCATTTATATGACATTCAATATATTTTTGGTCATTTTAAAATAATTATTTTGAGTTTATGAATACAAACATTTTGATCTTTTGAAATGTCACTATTTGGAAACCCACCATTTTTTCACATCTTCTAGATCAATTTTCAATTGAATTTTGGAAATTTAATGATATTAATTTGAAAATAGGGGTTATATATTTTGAATCAGAATAATTTATATTATCAAATATGTTAAATATAATTTTCACCATAATTAATAGTGAAAACAATATAATTTAGTTCCCACCGTTAAAGAAAAAATGTGTTTGTAGGGGTTTAAACTAAAAATATATGGGTTAAACCCAAAACATTTCTAATTATTATCTTTTGGACATATATTAATATTATCATTACAAAATTATTATAATGGGTGACATTTATGTGTTTTCTTATTAAGGAATTTATCAGTTTTCTTTATTTTATGAAATTTCCTTATAGTTTCCAAGTGGGTAACTATATCCCACATAAAAAATTCCACCAACACCCTTTATTTCTTCACACATATCATGAAATATACATTATTGAACCCCTATAAAAATACCCCCCCCCCCAAAATACTTATCAATTTTTCATTTATTATTTCCTCCAAAAATTCTAATATTATGTTCCAAAATAATTGATCCAAAATAGAATCCACTTATTGAGTGAGGGATGAACATGTATGATAGAAGTTGAGAATTAATGTTATGGTTTTTTTCATTATTTTAGTTTTTTTAGATACATATGCTAATTCACCACTCATTTTTGATTTATTTAATTACACTTTTATATGTTATATCATAAATCACTATCTTTTCATGATAGTTAATGTCTTATTTGATGTTATGCTTTATTGAGGATTATTATTTGAATGATTACTAAAGCAGTAAGGGATTTTTTTAATAAATTTTCATTATTTGATTTATATGTCTTATCACACATCAATATTAATATATGAGAACAATATATATCCACATAGACAATAATTACACGAATATATTTATTCTCATGATATTTTGATATTAATTTAATGTTATTATTTCATGGGGATATTGATTTAATGCTAAAAATGAAGTAAAAATATTTTATTTAAATCATAATATTTAGATGTCTTTTTTATTAATATGCCTAAAATTCTGTTAATTAAATATCTATAATCCAATAAACTCTATAATTATCTTATATTATGTTTATGTCATGATAATAAATTTTTTCATTATTTTTCACTTTTTTTGTTCTCTTGGTCTAAAAATTATTTTTATGAAAAATAATTTTTAATTCCCTCATCATTTATAAAAAATTATTAAAAAAATTATAATATTTTTTTTACTTTTTTATCATTCTTCTTATAATTTATTAAATACATTTTTTCACATATAAATTATTTTAAAAGGAAACATCATATCTCCTTTGAAATGAGTCCCATATGAATTTTACTAAATATGTGAAAAGAATATTAGTTTTAACATATACACCCTGAATACATGTAACACCAAAATATTTTACAAAATGAATTTTTTTAATAAATAATATCCCCAATAGCTTATGTTACATAGAACACTAATCAGAAACTAATGATTAATATTAATATATAATGGTTATAATTATTACCATTCCATTAGAATAGATGAAATATATGATATCAACTAAATTATATAAATATACATCTATATTGTTTATGAAACAAATAAATTACAAAAAAAATAAATTGAAATGAATATAAAAGTGAATTGAACACAAAGTATATGTTTTTTTATAAAAAAAACTATTTTATACACAAAATGTTATATTGCCTTAATAAATTCATTTAATCACGATAATAGAAATATATTAAAGAAATTTATATGAAATATATTCAGATATATGTTCTTAAATTCATTAAATTTTTCTGATGGTATTAGTATTAGAATAAATCAAATTTTAAACATAAAAAGATGTATTTTTCTAAAAGGGTAAAATTTCTCCCATTTAATGGTGAACATATTTTAAAAATAATTTTATACAATATTATTATTATAATTTTAAAAAATAATTTTCATTTTTGAATTTGAAATATAGATGTAACATTCCGATTTTGGAAGTCACCCCTTACCTGGTTGGTCACAAAGCCTCAAGGGAATTTCCCCTAACGACAGAGGCTACCGACTAGCAGTGAGGGCCTTGGGTGTGATGGAGGGGACTCTATGCCCACATTGGAAGAGTAACACAACGGAAGTAAAGAAGATATAAAATAGTGGAATACTGGAAATAATAAACTGGAGCAAACATATATATAAATGATGCATGATACATACGTCTGGGAAATCAGCCAAACAAATCACATTGCTGGAATACAAAAAATTACTAAGCCAATGTACCAAATAAAACAGATAAATATCTCCTCAGCATCGCAAGCCTTAGTTTGGTAGCATTATCTCAAGCTCCACATCAAATCAAGTACCTAAAGTAGAAGGCTTATTTCCCATATCTATAACTACCACAATATAATCTATTTGGGCCCAAAAGCATGGCCCAAACAGGGAGCTAGACTAAATACTAGTAGGAAACAATCGCAAGATTATTTCCAAACAGTCAGTGAATATATGGTAGGTAATGAGAAAAAAGAAACCAATGAAAAATATAGTACCTAGCAGTAAACAATCCACAATTTCAATTCATTCAATTTCATATATCTGGAAACAGATAACCAAAGTAGGTAAATACAAACAAGTAATCCTCTTGGAAGTACTCACAGCCCATCCCCTCTTGTCCTACATAGCCACACAAGCATGTAGCTAAACACAACAAGTAATTCTCTAGGAAGTACTCATAGCCTATACCCTGTGGTCCTACCTAGAAATGAAAGCAAGCACATAACAGAACAGGTAACCCTCTGGGAAGTACGCACAACCTATCCCCTCTGGTCTTACCTAAAAACACAAGTAACCCTCTGGGTACTACCCTTAGTCTAACCCCTCTGGTTCATCTTTAGAATAGACTCTCTGGGGAAGAACTTTTCATCAATTCCCCCTATAGTCTTGTGTCGGTAATTAAAGGCTCTCTGGGGAAGCACTTACATCACATTTCCCTTGTAGCCTGTGTTGATGAACTACAGACACTCTGAGGAAGAACTTTGGTCAATTCCCTCTTTGGTTTCACATTGTAAGAAAAAAAGACACTCTAGAGAATCCCTTCAGTCCATTATCCCTATGGTCAACTACACCAGGTTCTCACAGCCCTGTGTAAGTTAAGCAAGAATAACAGTGCATATTTTCCAAAGTAAACATCAAGAAATACTAAGATAAATAGTATATAACACAACAACATGTCATAACAACAGTCACACCATCCTACAATACTATGGACGGAAAAAATAAAGCAGCCTAACAAACTAAACAGTACCAAAAGATCATAACCAAAACATGCATGGGAAAACACCTCAAAATCATATTAATTTACCCTATTCATAATCAATTAACCACTACTAAAGCACACAAGCATGGAAGGAAAACAACAGTGCTAAAATGGTAAACACGAAATACCTCGTTCAAGGTTATTGGGAACTTTTGCACATATAACTCAATGACTTTCGACGAAAAGGAAAAAACCACCTACCTCGGTGTTGTAGGATCGATATAAGTGAACCTAAAAACTTGAATCTACCAAGAACATGGTAGATCTACAAAAACTCTCAAAACCTTTAACTAGTGATAACTTTATAAAGAGGAGGAATAATGAAACAAAGCTCTAGATGAAGGATGAGATTACCAAGGCGGTTCCAACACAATCTGTGATGGTTAAATCAGAGACAACATGCTTGGTCGGGGGATCATAGGAATATTGAGGCCGTACGGGAGCTCTTGGACTAACAAGACCAAGACGAAGCCCTTTCTGTCCGTCAGACGCGACCCTGGTGCGTTTAATGAAAAAAGAAAATACATACCATGTAATTTGGAAGTACATGGCGTGTAAATTCCATTTCCATACCCTTCTTTAGGTGGCCTCTAGGTCACCCCCACATGGTCGTGTGTGCGGCCATTACATATCCAGCACAAGGCTTCATGTGGCAACTGAATACACGGAATGCACTCATGACGTACATGGCGTGTACTTCGAAAATTCCCAGAATTTCCTCTTTTTTCTAAAAAATGACCAGAAAAGGAATCAATTACTGAAAAGAAGATCTAGGTTTTACAAACTTCCCCCATTAAATAAATTCATCCCCAAATTTCCCTAGCAAGGAGGTGTAGAAGAAGAACCTCTGAACAGCTCTGACCACTATGATTGTACGTCTTCCTCCCTCTCTCGTGTCTCGTCCTATACTCGCTCGTGCTACCATTGCACTCATACCAGAGGAACATACCAGCTATAGAGAATATTCTTACATTGATCAACAATCCAGATAAGATAATCCTCAAAAGATGCATCCACACACAACCCAACCTCCTTGGGTGGTAAGACATGATATGGGTCTGAGAAGTAACGTCAGAGCTGAGAAATGTGGAAGATGTCGTGAATAGCCTGGTACCTCTGAGTTAACTGAAAACGATAATCAACCTGACCAACTCTCTTGAAAACCTCAAATGGCCCGATGTACCTTGGCGAAAGCTCACCCTCTCTCTTAATACTTATGTGTATCATCCTCGGTGCGACACGTTGGAAAACCTGATCCCCGACCTCGAACTCCAAAGGTCATCCCCACTGATCAACATAAGACTTCTATTGAGACAGTGCATTAGTCATCCACTTCTGAATCAACTCTATCTGCTATGTGGTCTCCTAGACCAGACAGGGTCCCATCATAGCTTCCTCTCCTTCCTCCAGTAAACATAACGGTGATCATTATGGCCTACTGTACAAAGCCCCATATGTTTTCATATGAATAGTTTCTTGAAAACTATTATTATAGGAAAACTCGACATGATTTATATGATTCTCCCAAGAACCTTTAATGTCCAGAATGCATGAACGAATCATGTACCCAATAACCTAAATCGTACGTTCAGACTAGCTTTCCACCTGGGGTTGGAAATCTATACTCAACAGCACCTGTGTACCAAATGCCTTCATAATCCCCTACCAGACTCGAGAAGTAAAATGGGAATCCCTTTACGAAAAAATGGAGTGTGGAACCCCATGTAGATGTACTATCTATCATATGTACAACTGTCCCAGCTCATCAACACTGAAGGTCTCCTTGATCGGAAAGAACTGAGCAACCTTCACGAGTCTGTCAATGAAAACCCAAACTATATTATTACCTCATGGATACCTTGGTAATCCTGTCACAAAATCCACAACTACATCATTCCACTTCCACTCGGGAATGGGTAACTACTGCAAAATAAATTATGGTCGATAATGCTCAACCTTCACCTACTAACAGGTGGAAAACTTTATGAGAAAACCAACAACATCTCTCTTCATACCTGGCCACCAATACTGGTGGTGTAGATCGTGATATATATTGGTGACACCAGGACGGACTGACAAAACTGAGTAATGAAATTCCAAAATCAACTCCTCTTGCATGTCTGCTGACACCCATATGCACCAATGAAAACCAAAGATTTCACCCTCACCTATGGTCCATTCAATAATTGGATCCTCTCCTGGCATGCTTTCCCATTGGTCTAGGCTGTTAGAATCTGATAGCTTCCTCATTCACACTCGATCAAGAAGAGTATAGGTAACTGCCACATAAAAATGAAATTTCTACTCCTGTCTGTTGTACACCACAAAATGCATCTTAGAGAACAGATCCATAAGCTGCCACTCACTGCTAGCCTCCTGAATGGCATGTATCTGAGTCCTCCTGCTCAACACATCAGTCATTGCATTTCCTTTCCCATGAATATAGGCAAGCACAAATTCAATGAACTCTAGGTATTCAACCCACCTTTTCTATCTCAAATTCAAGTCACATTGAATGAAGATGTACTTGAGGCCTTTAGGGTCAGTGGAAACCACAAAATTATAACCCAAAAGATAATGTCACCAACAACATAAGTCATGAACAACAATATCCAACTTGAGATCGTGTGTCAGGTAATTCCTATCATGTGGACTCAACTGCCGAGACTCTTACATGATGACTCCTTCTCCCTGCATAAGCATAACTTCTAGCCAGATACCTGAAGCATCATAATAAACATTATAGCTCTTTCCCAGATCTGAAAAAACTAGTATCGGTGCTGAATTCAACCTCTTCTTTAGCTCCGGAAAGGCTGACTCACACGAATTTGACCATATGAACTTCACACCCTTTTTAGTCAGGCCCGTTATGGGCGCTGATAAGCATGAAAAGTCTTGTTTGAAACATTTTTTAGTATTTAGATAGTCCTATAAAACTTCGTAACTCAAAGATGTTCTATGGTCGCTCCTAGTAATCTACTGCACTCACTTTCTCTAGATCTAATGATACCCCTGTATCTGGGATAACATGACCCATGAAATGAATATATTCTATCCAAAAGTTGAATTTTGAGAACATAGCATATAAATGAAGATCTCTTAGTGTACTCAAAATGATCTCAAGATAAATATCATGGTCGTGTCGAGTGTGATAGTATTACTAGATAATGTCCACAAAGACCACCATGAAATAATCCAAGTATGGATGGAACACTCGGTACATCAATTCCATGAAAACATTAGGTGCGTTCGTGAGACCAAATGGCATAACCATACAATCATATAGACCATACCTACTCACGAAGGCTGTAAGAGGTATATCAGATGTTGTAACTCACAAATGATGATAATCAGATCTCAAGTCAATCTTCGAGAATAGTCGGGCTCCTTGAACTTGATCAAAGAGATCATCAATCCTCAGCAAGGATTATCGGTTCATGACCATCATCTGGTTCAGCTTCCGATAATCCACACAAATCATGAGGGTACCATTTTCAATCTTTTGCAAACAGGATAGGCGATCCCCACGGAGATGTACTACGTCAGATGAAACCCTTTCTCTGCAACTCCTCCAACTGCTTCTTGAGCTCCTGCAATTATGGTGTATCCATCCAATAAGGATGAATGTACACCAGTGTTGCTCCTGGAACTAGCTCAATATGAAGGTCCATGTCTCACTCTGGAGGGAAACATGAAAATTCCTCTGGAAAGACATCCATGAAATAATCCACTGATGGAGGAATGTCCATCTGAGAATTCCCCTGGTCATCCAGATAAAGACTAGAAATATGGGCTGTAACTCCCCTCAACCCTTGAGGCTTGGGTCCTTATCTGCATGCCTGGAAATCCCAATCTCCCTTTCAAAGAAACAATCTACCCTATGGTGATGTTAAACTCACCCTACGGTTATAGCAATAGAGGACTGCCTTGAAGGGAACCAACCTATCCATTCTGATAATGAAATCATAGCATGTCATCTCTAGGACATAGAGATCCCAAAAGAAGTGACACCGACGAAACTCAAGAGGGATCTCTTTACACTAATGCACACTAGCCATTATAGTACCTAACAGAGTTTCCAGTGTCATGATATCAGCCGATGAAAAGATACAAAGCCCAAGGATCTCCATAATAGCAACAAATATAATGTAATGGGAAGACCCTATATCGAAATGAGAAGAAGAAAAAACTGAGGAAACTAAGATCTTACCTAGAACTGTAGATGGTTCAGGATCCTGATCCTACTAAGTCTTCACCACTGTAAATGTCTGGTCTGTACAGCAGCCCAATGACCTTGCCTAACCACTCTATGCTGATCTTACCTCATGTCACTGAAAATTGGGCGACTGGATACCACAGCCACGACCTCTACCTCAGCATGAATGGTCAGAAGAGCTCCAGTTCCCAGACTGAGGAGGAACTAAAGGTCCTTCTTCGGAACGTGGATTCATAGAATAAACCCTTTCACCAGCTTCTGGATAAAATATTTGATAGAAGTTTTGAAGATGACCCATCTTACCACAAGATCCTCACTCCATTGGGTCTCTCAGGAAATGTGGCCTCATATTCTCTCTCTTCCCACACTGGTAGCACACCACATGGATACCAAAAGATATATTTTTCCTCCTCATATCTCCACACATTGACTGTATACGATTCTTCTTGATGTTAGTAGGAGGGATAATAACTCTGGATGTCATGCCACTCTAGCTCACAACTCCAGAATCCCTCCAATTTTGCTCTGTGATCAGTGCCTCTTTGAAAATATAATTTATGGAATTCAACCGGAAGTTTTTCACCTGATATCAGATGTCGTGCCTCATACCATCCTAAAATATATTTCATGAATAACTCATCACCTCCTAGAATAGGGGTGAAGCACTGAATCTTAGTGAAACGAGAGGAATACTCCATAACAAGATGAGTACCCCACTCCAAACTCGTAAACATTCATGCTCGATTGGACATCAAGGTCTCTGGGTAGAAGTAGTCATAGAAGGAATGTTGAAACTCATCTCAAGACATTACCTACTGGCATCTAGCCTATGAGATCATGTCCCACCATTTCTTATCGGAATCCCATAGTATATAGGTTGCGAGATTCCCCTTCTTCTATGGAGGCATCTCCAAGTGCTAAAAGAATGAAAGAAAGGATTCTATCCATGACTCTGCATACTAGGATCCTACTTCTCCTATGAATGTGGGAGGATGATGTTTCTGAAAGACCCATGTCAACTTTTCCATAGATGGGGCAGGATGTGGTACCCCATAGAAGGTCTGCATGACCCTCATAAAACCCTGTCGAGACTGTGCATCAGCACTTGTGTCCAGAATGATAATTGGTGCTAAGACTGGATCTACTTGAGGATCTACTGGAAGTCCTTGATAAGTCATTCTCGGTGTCTAATCTTTTCCTTGTAACTGGTGTAAAAATGGAGGACATCTCGTTGGCATGACTCTGCAAGGTCAAGCACACACCAGAGATCAAGATTATCAAGGATGTAAAACTAGAAGAGTAAGAAGTGAAAATGAAAAAAGAAAAAATTCATGTTTCTCAAAACACGGATACACGGTGTATATAATTCCTACATGACGTGTTCCCTTAAGCCTTCACATGGGTGTGTACTTCTTCCATAACTGGTCATGTAAGACCCCAAACACATGGCGTGTTATCCTTACACATGGTGTGTACTTTAATTCTCTGCCCCTTCCCATGTCCTTATACACGGCTAAGCCAGACGGTTATCTATAGAATGAGATTACATTGCGTGTTTGTGCCATACATGGCATGTAATAAATGAGTTTCACCGACCCGTGCTGTTTGTGACACGGCTGGATACTCGGCTGACACTACACGGTGTGTTCCAGACGGACACGACATATACTAGAAAAGATAACACAGATCCGTTTTTTAAATACACAGCTAGATTACAAGATTACACAACAAGACATGTTTATAACTGACACAACATATACAACCTATGATTTTTCGGTCTGTTTTGTTAGTCACACGGGCAGACACAGGGTCAACATGACACGGTGTGTACAACCGGTACACGGCGTGTTCCCAAAAGAATTTCCCTATCCTGTGTCTCTACCCACATGGTCTATGACACATATAGAAACTAAAAGGCATTCTAAGGTATACGACATGTAATTAAGTAAAACATTTTCTTCCCTTATAGAACAACACATGGTGTGTAGTCAAAAATACACGACATGTATTCGGGGTTTTTCTGGAAAGTAACCCTCAAAAACTACACCGGAGCCCAGAAAACACTGAAATGAACACCAAAGTGCCAAATTCTGATCCATGAGGGCCCATAATCCATGAGAATCAAATCATGGCATCTTATAAAAGTTATAAAAAGCAACCACAAGGCAATGATCCATCAAATTCTAGTCCATGAGGGACCATAACACCTCAATAACCAATGTTTGGCGTTCGTTCAAGTAAAAACTCTGCAAATCAATACTCTATCAGACAATAGGTATTCTATCAAGGATTCTAAAAGAACAACCTGAATATCTAGCAGAACATCTATCACATCAAATGAAATCATTAATGCACTAAAAATGGCATGGAAATTATACATGACATGTGATTTCTAGAAAGTTTCTATATGACACCTGATATGGTATACCCTCATCTCATCGGGTTGCAACAGAAATAGAACCTCAACAACATCAACATTAATAGCACAAGACATGTGAGTCACCCAATGGTGAAAATCAAATCAACTGTAAAATTTCAAATCTGAAAAATTGAAATAGGAGGTAAATTGGATTTTCCCTGTATAGGGGTTAGCCACTCTCAGGAACAGCTTATTACCAAGTACCTATTACATTATATCCCTCACTATTGGATCCCAATAATAAGTAAAATAAATGTAACTCCTTCGAGACCACTTTGTAACGTTCCGGTTCCGGAAGCCACCCTGAGGTGCCCCATACCCGGTTGGTCACAAGGCCTCAAGTTCATTTCCCATAACTCTGGAGGTTGTAGACTTACAGTGAGGGCAATGAATGTGATAGTGGGGAAATTATGACCTCCCTAGCAGAGTAACAGAGTGGAAGTAAAGAAAATATACAATAGCGGAAGACTGGAAATAATAAATTGTAGCACACATATATATGAATCATTCATGATACATACATCTTGGAAAGAAGCCAACTAATTACAATGCTGGAATACAAAATAGTACTAATCCAAGGTACAAAAGCAAATAGATAAACAACTCCTAAGAAACGCAGGAATTAGCTTGGTCTCATGCTCTCCAGCTTTACAGCAAATCAAGTACCTAAAGTAGAATGTCACTTTCCCTTATATATACCTACAATAATATAATCTGTTTGAAAAAAAGAATGGCCCAAACAGGGTGTGAGACTAAATCCCAGTGGGTAACCACCACAACATCTGTTCCTAACAGTCAATGAATATATAGAAGGTAATGAGAAAAAGGAATAAGTGAACAAGAAAATACTCAGGAGTAAACAATCCATAGTTTCAATGCATTCAATTTCATATATTAAGAAATAACTAACCAAAGAAGGTAAACAAAAATAGGTAACCCTCTAGGATGTACTCACAACCCATCCCCTTTGGTCCTACCAAGAAACACAGGGAAGAAGCTTAACACAAAATATAACCCTCTAGGAAGTACTCAGAGCCTATCCCCTCTAGTCCAACCTAGCAACACATGCAAGCTGATAAAACAATAAGTAACCACCGGGGAAGTACTCACAACCTATCCCCTCGGGACCTACCTAGAAACACAAGCAACCCACTGGGTAGTACACTCAGTCAAAACCCTTTGGTTCATCATTAGAATAGACTCTCTGGTGAAGCACTCATCATAAATTCCCCCTATAGTCTCGTATCGGTAACTAAAGTCACTATAGGGAAGCACATACGTCACATTCCCCTTATATCCCATGTCACAGAACTACAGACACTCTAAGGAATAACTTATGTCAATTACCCCTGTGGTTTTGCATCGTTAGAAAAAAGAGACACTATAGAGAATCCCTTCAGTCCATTATCCCTATGGTCTACTACAACAGGTTCTCACGGCCCTGTGTAAGTTAAGCAAGCATATCCGTTCATATTTTCCAAAGTAAACATCAAGAAATTCTTAGCTAAACAGTATATAACATAACAACATGTCATAAAAACAGTCACACCATCCTACAATACTTGGCATGGAAAAAACAAGTCATCCTAACATGCTAAACAGTACCAAAAGGTCATAACCAAAACATGCATGGGAAAACACCTACAATGAATAACAATATACCGTTTTTATAATCAATTAACCTCTACTCAATCACTCATGCTTGGAAAGAAAACAACAGGGAAAAGACATTAGACATGCAATACCCCGTTCAAGGGTATTGGGCACTTTTTCACATATAACTCAAAAACAATAAACGTAAAGGCACAAACCTCCTACCTCAGTTTTTTCAGATCGAGATAAGAGAACCTCAATCCTTGAATCGCCCATGAACAAAATAAATATACAAAAACTATCAAAATGTTCCAACAAGGATAACCTAAGAAAGAGGAGAAATCATGAAACAAATCTCTAAAAGAAGGATGCATATACCGATGTTATTCCAACACAATCGATGGCAGTCAAATAATAGATTGGATTCTTGGTCGGGGGCTCGGAGAAAGATTTCGGCTATATGGGAGCTCTTAGATGAACCAAACCTAGAAGAATCCCTTTCTCTCCATTAGAGGAGACCCAAGAGTGTTTAATGAAAAAGAAAAGAAAATACACGACTTGACATAGGAAGTACACGGCGTGTACTTGCAGTTTCCTTAATCAGAATTAGGCGGCCTCCAAGTCACCCCCACATGGCCATGTGTGCGTCCATTACACAGCCAACACATGTCTTTCTGCAGAAACTGAGTACACGACGTGTACTACTGAAGTACACAACATGTACATCAAAAAATTCACAGAAGTTACTCCTTTTCTCAAAAACAACCAGTAAAGGAAAACACACCTGAAAAGAAGATATAGGTTATTAAAATAAAAGTTATCTTTGGTACATTTTTTGATGATTCTATGATAAGATTCATTCTTTGGTGAATAATGAAATATACTACATATTATCAGAAAATTTCATTTTAATATAATTTATATATATTGTTATATTACCTTATAAATTGTATTAAAATTATAATTAGTTTAATTATACCTAAATGAAACAAATTCAGTTCATTGGAATCAATTTCACATTGAAATTTGATGTGAAAAGATTTCAAATTTTTGAACATTTCCCTTTAAAAAACCATTTTATCATTTTGTTTGTGGGATTAATTATAAATTAATGTTTTCCGATTATGTTAATTAAATTTTAAAAAATGGAGTATAGGTTGTTAATAATATGTTCCATATTTTCTTTAAAGGTAAATTAAATTTTTAGTTATGAAAAAGTTTATGGTGGTAAAAAAATTATTTAATATGGTATATGAAAAAAATTAAACATGCTACAGTTATAAAGGAAAAGGCATAAAATTCATAAAAAATATAATCATTAATGGTTTCATGATGTTATTATTGAACCTTAACAAACAATAAAAAAATAATTTCCACCCAAATATTTTAGAAATTAATGGTACATAAATGTTTTTTTTTCTTTAAATATAATACATTCATTTTTTATCCACTTTAACTCACCTCTCCTTGAGTATAAATACCACCCCTCACAAACCCATTTAGAATTAAAAGCCTTGAATATCCTCAAATATATTCTGAACCTTCTCCTCCCCACTCTCCCCAAATAAATGTGGTTACTGTCTCTCAAAAAGACTAATCCAATATCTTTTTAAAAGATAAGTAAAGTATGTTCACCATAGAAGAGTTAATGTTCATCAAAAAGCACTTTTGGTTTATTTGTTTTTTCACCAATTTAATTATTCTAATATATTTATTGTATATAAAACAAAGTATATAAAATATTTTTAGTTTTTATATGTCTCTGTACCATTCAACAACATCACACACTTCTATCAAATGGGATATGAAATTTTCGATCCTTTATACGGTAGACTACCTCCTTGTAAACCGATTTTCATCTTTCTTCCATTACCAAATTTCAAGGATTTTAAATATGATGAAATTATAATTTATTATTGAAATATATTTTACTTATAATTTCATTATTATTATGTAATTATTATATATAACAAAACGTTATAATTTCAATTTTACCGGAATGCGATAACATCAATTGTGGAAGTGTGGATTACCGCCTTCTCAAAGCGAAATGATTATTTTACACTTTACATGGAATGTAATATAGATTAATTTAATAAAGATATATTTAATATATCAAATATAAATTATAATAGAATTTTAATTTACATGTATATCATTTATTTTTTATTCCTTCAATACAATATGAAAATGGAAACAATGTTTATGTGCATATATAGTCTATAATATCCATGAATGGTGTATTACATTTACTATAACTAAATATTATGGATGTAATGACCCAGATATTTTTAATTATAGTTGTTTCTTTAAAAAAATTGGTTTATAATTTTATTAAAAAAATCTAGTTTTTTTAATGAATTGAATATAATAGAAATGTGACCTTCTGGTTTTGACTGTTATATGTCTTTTGGTCAATTATGAATATTGGTTAATATTAAAATTGTAAATTATATACTCATGATAGTAACTTTTACACTATATTTAGGATTATAAGTAACATTTTGACAAATGAAAATTGTTACAGAATGTAGAGTTGATGGAGTCAACCAGTATAATAGTTCTATTTGAATCACATCTATAAGAAATCAAGAGGGAGGTACCATCGATTAGGTTCTACCTTCACCAAAACCAATATGAGATTCAACAAGTTATGTATTAATAAAATATCCTATGGGAAAAGTTCATGTAAGTGGAGATTACCACTCATTTTATGTTAGCTGAGGGACCCCATGAAAGTACCATCACTACAAACCTTACTTTTAGGGAATAAGCGGGTGTATTAAGGGGTTACATGTCTTAATCTTAGTGAGTAATTATATTGTATAAATATAATTTTTAATCAATCATTTCTATTTTAAAAATAATTTTTCTTAATAAAATTTAGATGTAATTTGATAAATTTCTCTTTTAGATAGAAATTGAAATTTCCCAAAAAATAATTTTTATAATAAACTAAATGTTTTGAATAATTTTTATTTTAATTAAATATTATTATTAAAACAATCTTATTTATATTTAAATTATATACAAATTTTAGAATCATTTTCCAAAAATTTAACTATGCATTTTCACTATGCACTTCCAATATGCTATTATTTTTAATGAATATAGATTTTCACATTAAAAGTAAAAATTATCAAATTTAGATAATTATTATGATAAAAATAAATATCATTTTTTAAATCAACACATTGGAATTCAGTTTGGGTCATTTTTAAAAAAAAAATTAACTAGTTTATATTTTTGAATAGTAAAAAAAAAGTATGAGTTTTTTGGTATTTTTAAGGAAATCATAATTATTTCATACTGATATGATAAGTAATTATTCAAAATAATAGACTTAATAGATTTTATTTTATTAAAATCAGGTATTTTAATTTATTTTAAAAAATTTCTGAAAATATAATTTACTAACCAAATATTAAAATGAAATATTTACATTAAAAAGGTTATTTTTTGAAAATATTAATTTACATTACAAAAATAAGTAATATAAAATTATGGTAAAATATTTTGGATTAAAATATCATCGATGGTTACCCATGTGTCAAATAAAAAAAGGTAAATATGTGTTTAAATCCTAGGGTTTGACATTTACCACTACAATGTTTTCCATGGAAATTAATAAACAAATCCTCTTAATTTGCAATAATTTCCCACTCATTTATTCTTTTCAGTTGATTTTAATATCAAACACTACAAATTGTTAAATTTATAACCTCTTAATGAGTACTCCAATGGATTACCCATGCCCCCAAGGTCAAAATATTCTAGTGTTATTAGTTACTATTCAATGTAATATAAATATGAACTTCTCATTTCTTTTCAAGTTCCCTTTTTATGTGGTATGCCTTCCAAATTTCTATACTATGTTATTCTGAATAATTTATTAAATAACATTTCAGTACCTTTGGGTATTTTATTAATTTTATTCCATTTTCACCTCTCTTTTTAATGTTTTCTACAACCACATTTCATAATCGTAATGCTACAAGATTTTGTTCTCAAAATTTCACATTTTTTCTCATTAAATTATCTTATTTTATTTTGTAAGTAGAAAAACATCATTTATTTATAGGTTTATCACAAGGATTAGAAAATGATATTTTTTTCCTGGTATTAACATTCATTAATCCTTTATTCTTTTTTCATGGGTTGATAATGTCATAAATATCTTCTCTCTAAGTATTGTTCTTAAATGGCCTAATTTTGATATGAATCTCATTTTATTTATTATACACAAGTTATTTATGAAATAATATATTAAGCTATTTGTGGTTAAAATTAATTAATACATATTAATTATGAACCCATATATTACTCCAATTAATTGGGTAAATAATTTAATCAATAGAGATGATATGTTTTACAATGCCTTGCTGAATAAAGTTGGTAATTTTTAGGACATCATGGTGACTAACCTTGATGACATTATAATGAATGACACAATTAAATTTGGTATTCAAATATATTTTTTGATTAATTTTATTTTTTATATGATATGTCTATTTTCCATTTCTCATTACATTATGATATTATTCAAGATCATATGGATAATTATCAAGATGACTTAAAAAATGTTTCCCATGTTTTACCATACTAGGCCTTATGCACACTCATTCTTTTGATGAATATACCAAGGTTATGCGATATAGTATATTTAATTAAGATTATCCTAATATTAGTCCTTTAATTTTTTTTACAATATTTTTTATTTCTTCATGTATTCGGTGCGTTTTTTCAAAGAAACTAAACATTAAAAGATCTCATGTCTCTACAATGTATGGAAAAGTTATGTAAATAAAAGGTCGGGTTGTCAAATAGATTACTATAAAACATATATAATAATTATATAAGATATTCATTTAATATTTTAAATTATATAGTACATTAAATCATGATCTATGTTGGAGGAATTTCAAATAACAAGATAAAAAATACTTTAAAAACAAGTTATTACCAGAAATAATTAAAGTATTCTGAGATTGTTAATTAATGGGTAATAATTTGTTATAAAATGATCATATATTATATCATAAATTTTAATATTATTTTTAAATACGTTAAAAAAATTCTTAAAACAATTTTACAGAATGTTATTGAACTTTTGAAAAAAATGATGTGTAAGGTAAGGGATCATTGTCTCACTTTTTCTTCTATGAGATATATACCTTATTCAAAACTTATTTCATGTTTGTGGTGTATTAAAAAACCATTTGATATAATATAATAAATGGAAATATATTTATGTTACTCAATGTAAAATTTTATCATTAATATATTTATGGTTTATATGATTTGAATAATTTCAATGTTGCAAGGGATATCTTCTCCCAAATTTTATTTGGGGGTTGACCCTATACTTAGTTGATTATTTCATGCTATGATTATATATAGTAATAAATTTAATTATATTAGGTCATATGTACAAATTTATTATGTTTATTTAATGATAATACATATAATTTATTAATTTTATTAATTCTCACTTCAATGATATTATAATTATAAGTGATTTTTTTAAAGAAAATCTTTTTAATGTTTCCCATAAAACTGAATTATTAATCCATGTGCATATTTCCTAAAATTGTTTAATTTTTTATAGTTTTTCAATATAATACGATTATTTTTTTCTACATAATCATATTTAAAACTTTGTTAAATCATTTTAAAAGTTTACTTTTGTTATTTTATAAATGAGGTTCATTGTGAATTTTCTGAAAAAATAATTATGAAGGTATGTTTTACTAAATAATACACCATAAGAATATTTTATCACTTCCTTGACACCTTAATTCCTTTAATATTAATTTAAAATATTACATGGTTATTTTAAATGATATTTTTTCTTTTATAATTCCATGGGATATTAATAATGGTAAAAAAATCAAAATAGAAAGGATATTCTCTTAAAGAATTATTTCAAATGATCAATACAAATTATTACTTATCTAAGATAACATTATTTGATGTTATATATAAATAAATGGGATTATTATTCAAATAAATTATACTTATTCATTTTATGTTCAGTTAAATTTTTGGGTGTGTTGTTATTTATGAAACCCATTTAATTTTAATGTATTTTTTCGTAATGAAATATTTATGAAACTGATTTCTTTTCATGGGTTATGTAATAATTTATGTTTTTGTATAAAAAATATGTATAACTTCATAGTTTTAAGGGTGATACCTATATATCCCTTTTATTTATTGAGTAATTATATTATATCTAATGAGATAATAATGACTGGAATAGGGATTGAAATTTGTTTAGACAATAATGGAATGTGCACTGAAACTAGTTCACTAAATTGATTTTTGGCTCTGATAGTCTTGGGAGTAAACCGTAATTACTACGATAGATTGGGTATTTAATACTACACTATGATAATATAAGAAAATATCCTTGAATACTAATTAAATTACTTTATATTCTTATGTTATTTCCAAAATTCCATGTTTTATAAAAAGATATTATTTTTTAATCAGATATATTGATTTTTTATGATTTTTTTGATCGATCGTGATTATTATCTTTGAAATACATGGTCTTATTTTCAAATGTTATGTTCAAATTCTTAAACATGAATGTTTATGTTATGATTTTTTTTCCATTTTTTACCCTTAATAATCATTTGATCTTACGTTTTTATTAAGTTTAATTCCCCAAGGATACTGAGAAATTTATTATGTTTGATATGTCAGAATGGTTTCTAGTTATGAAGGAACTTGTGAGTGAATATGTATACATAGTATGAACTTTATTTTTATTTCTATGTTCCCAAATACAATAAACCCAAAAGACTCTAGATTGTTTATTTTATAATTTGAATATGTTTATATGTAATACCTATGTATGTAATGAGTAAGTCATTATAAAATAATTGCCAACTATGTGTACCACACAATGTTTTAAATATCCATTTTTATATTTTAACGATTATTATAAAATAAAAGTATTTCTAAAATTTTATGTGACTTAAAAAATTAATTTTCAAAGATAAAAGGATATTTTCCTCTTAAGTTGTTTCTAAAAAATCATTAAATCGTCAATTATAATTATTTGTTGGACCCAAGACTTTCAATTTCTGGAAATTGTGTATAGTTTTTTTTTGTTTTAAATCCTCTAATGGATGATCTCAAAGATATTATGGAATGGTATAATACAATTTAAGACGTCACTGGTATTGAAGGTGGTTCAATTTTATAGTATTTTCCTAATTTTGGGGTCCAGAATTTAGAGAATGGAAAACATTAAAATATTTGACTTTTGTTAAAGTCCATATGAAAATATAGAAATGTAATGAGCTGCATAGACATGTGATTCTGGCGATTTGTTTTTAAAATTTATAAAGAGTTCTAACATTGATCTCTATGAGTATGTATACCATTGCGAACTGAGAAGGGGAAGTTAATTATTTGTGAAGAATTTCGGCAGTGTGAAGGTTTTCACATGGAGAATCGTGAAAATGTATAATTTTAGTGATTCATTGTGAAGGGAGGAGCACGAAGAATATATTTTTTACTGATCCAAAAAACATGCATGTGTAAGTGGAGATTTTGGTTTGGACTTACCTATAAATATGTGGCTATCCATTTACATTTTTTTATGAAAATTTTCATAGAAAATCCAAAATATCTATTATTTTTTGAGGAAAGGGGTGCCCCCATGAAACTCGGATTCTATACAAGCTTTATATTTGTGAAAAGATTATTCTAGTCTTGATAGATATAAATTCCTCTATGTATTGAGTGATTTTTGAATATGGGTTGTTCCATGTTGGATCAATGAGCTTTATGATGGAAGGATGTTCCATGAAGGTAGTGTGATTAATGATGTTAGGTTGTTCTATAAATGAAAAGGATCTTTGAGAAGTAGTGAACACTGTTACGGAGTCAACTCTCCGTAGGATGATCTTTTCTAAGGATCCTAATAAAGGATCTTTGTGAAATAAAATTTTTGAATATCAGGTTTAAGTGGATAGGGATTCCAGTGTGCATCAATTCAGGTATATGGTGAAAGAAGAGTATCATTATATGTTAGGGACAAGGACATTAATACCAAATTATTGATGTGACCTTCATAACCATAAAATGTGTCAAAAATATATCAAAGTATTGAGCAAGAGGGTGTCAGAAAAAGAGTTCTGAGGGACCAAATGAGCTATCCTGGAATTCTTATAAAGGAAGCGTTCCTGGAACTGAGTGACTGTGATAGAACTTTTGTATTCCACAACTATTAATAATTTGTGTTTTTTGGTACTACTGGCAAACTGTCGGTATATTCTCCTCATACATATCCCTTAGGGCTCAACCAAGTAAAATTGTTGTGTTGTCTCTCTGCATTTTAATGCTTGATTTCTGATCTTATCTATAATTCATGTATAACAATTTCCTACCAATTTGGTAACAAGATCCATCAATTTAAAGACAAAAGTTAACACACTGATTCACCCCTCCCCTCTAAGGGTGTCCTAAGGTGCTACAGTAGTAGTGGTTATTTTCATAGAAAAGGTATTAAAAAATATGATTGGATTTTTATTAAAAAATATATTTCCAATTTTAAAAAGAAATATTCCATAATAAATTTTGTAAATGGTATTTAAATATTAATTTATAAATTTCATTGTTATTTTAAACTATAATGATTTCCAAAAATAATTACAGAACTTTTCTTTTAATATTTTTATTTCAATGAAAGGTTATTTTCCTCAATATATGTCTCGAGTGATCTTCTAAAATCATATTCCAATAATGATAACATCGTTTTATGTTACTTTTTATTCACTGGGGATATAATCCTAGGTTACCATTATTATTCCTTCTATTAAGGGTTTAGATTGAAATGATGTTCATGAAACTCATTTCTCTTCTAGGTGTTATAAAATAATAAAATTCTAATCAAACCTAGTTATTTTCATATGTTATAAAATGATGAAATTATGAAATGATTATGAAACTTGTATCTTCTCCTTGTTTATCTTAATATGATGGTTTTATGAAACCCATTTTCTTTCATGGGTCACGATGAGAAAAAAAATTCAGGATATTTTTTCATCAAAATAATATGGTTTTCATTATGTGATGGGTGGAACATATATATTTCTCTAATTCATTGGAAAATGTTTTAATTATCACGAGTTACATAATAATTGAATGTGGTGAGAATTAATTTAAAAAAGGATAACATCTATTTTGATGGTCATGTGAGTGAACCATGACTACTAGAATGGATTATGGGGTGATCCTACTCTACTATGATAGGATTGAAAGTGATCCTTTAATAATATGGGAATTATTTTCAATGATTATTTGTTTTCCAAATTTTTATGTCTTATGCAGATTTTTTTCCCTCAAGGAACAAGTTCCTTGATTTCTTTAGGATTCATGTCTTACGAACAACCATGTTTTTTTGCATGTATTAGGATTATGAATATTTTTATGCATGGTATGGTTTTAAAATTTTAATATCATTCTCTCATACACATACAATAATCTCATGCTTATGTGATCTTTGCTATCTCACATTTTTACCCTTATTAAGAATCTGAGATCACCCTTTCCTATGATTCCTGTAAAAACCCGGATCATTATTTTCATGTATGGATCTTTATTTTGGGTTGTTTTTTAGGAAAACGGAAGAATTGAACATTTTCAAAGTACATGCCATATGATTAGGATTACACACCATGTACCCAGGTACCGCATATAGCTTCATACTAGCAGTGTAGTGGATTAGTACATGGCTGTGTAGGCGACCTATAAGACTGCTTATGGTGGGGGCCAGTTAATGCAAATACATGTAGTGTACAATTATTGAAAACGTCGAGTAGTTTTATTTTTTAATTTGATAAATAGGATAAGGGTCCCATATCATCCTCAAATACATCTTCTTCCTCCCAGGGTATTTATAGGAGATAGAAAAATTGGCTGATGAACTCCAAACCCCTCCTAATTCTCCTTCTGACCTCAGATTATGATATCGTTAGGAGTGTTGAAATCGCACCGGTGAGTCATAAATTTATCTAGAGACATTCTTCTAGTTTCCTCATCTCTCATGAGTTATTCAAGGTTGAAAATATTTCACCTTTTTCTAGATCAACACTTTTCTAGGCCAATTCAAGGGCTGACGTTCAAGTGTATTTAACGTACGACTTCAAGGTAGGTGGTTTGTGCATTTTTATTATTATCATTGGATTTTATATAATTAAAGTACCCCATACCGATGTTTGGGGTTTTGTGTGTTTTTTAATTAAACATTTTTTACCAATTATGGTTTTCTTTCATGATTAAGGGGTTTAGATTATGAGTGATGTTAGATACCTTGTTTATGGGACACCTCATGGCTGCATTTCCCTTTTTTGGTTGATTATGGACATTTGGTTTCGAATTCATATTACACTTGCCTTATTATTCATGCCTTGTATTTTTAGGATTTAGTTACGGATTTTTTAGGTGTTTTTGATAGGAATTTTGGATGTTTTACAATGGGTAATTTTATTGTGAGATCTTCCCGAGGTAGGGTGATTTCTGTATAAACTGTTGTTATGTAGACCGGAGGGGATAAACTATGAGAGATACCCAGAGTGTCTTTATTAAATGAATTTTTGTTATGTAAAACTAATTTTATTGACTGTGAGAGCTACTGGGTGGTCAATTATAATTTATTGATGATATATCTACCAAGGGGTATTGACCGTGTGATCTAAAACGGTGGTTGATTATAAATGATTAGTGTTATGTTAGACCAGAGGGGTTTGACCATGAGTGCTAACTATAGGGTCATTATAAAATGAATTATTGTAATGTTGGACTAGGGATATTAGATTGTGAAAATTTTCACAAAAGGGTCATTTTTTAATAATTGAATTATGGTGATGAGTCTAATAAGAAAAAGCATAAGCTTGGACTTGAACTTACATGACTGTTTAGACGGTCTTATGAGACATCTTTTGTAACTATTACACAAAGGACATAGAGATTAGGCTAGATCCCAAATTTTACATTATTCAAAGGATGAATAATGGATGGAATTTAAAACTATTGAACTATTTACTTTTGAGTACTTCCTAGTTTATTTCTTCATTTCTATTTATTTCCTACTATATATATTAACAAACAGTTAAGAACAGATATTTTTTTTGTTTCCTATTAGGATTAATCTCACACACAATTTGAGTCATGTTTTTAACACAAAAAGATTATATGGTCGCATTTTCAGTTAAGGGGAAGCTCCCTTCATCATCAGGTACTTGATTGTTGTTGGAGCTGGAGAGCATGGGTCCAAGGTGAGGCTTGTTATTCTGATAGATTTTTCTTTTTTTATTACTTTGGTTTTAGTATTGTATTTCATGAATTGTGAATTGTCTGGATACTTTCCGAAACACATGTTTCAGGTATCAATTATATATTCTCCTGTGGTTTATTACTATCAGTATTCTACTATTTACTTATTTTGTATGGAATTACTTCTTATGGTATTGTAACTATTTGTTATTCCACAATGTCTACTCTACCAATGAGGTAATAGTTACCCCAATGTCTTACCTTATCTTTCACTGCTAGTGGGAATTCTTTGGATTTTGGGGAAATGCGCTTTAGGTTTTGTGGCCAAGTGTGTAAGGGGAAACTTTGGGTGGCATCCCGATCTGGGATGTTAGAAATTTGTATCAAAGAAGTTTCTTTTATTCATTTTCTTACTATTTAGAGCCTATAGACCACGATTTGAAGGAAAATTTAGCTGGTCATAAGTTGTGCCTAGGAGTAGCTAACTCCTATATAGGGAAAATCCAAGTTACCTGGAATATTGAAATTTTACTAGTTTTGAAATTATTAGTGTTGATTTGATTTCACCATTGGGCGATTTACTTGTTTTGTGTAGTTATGATTAATGTCATTTTCATTATATCTCTATTGAATCTCAATGATATTCTCAAGCCATATCATGCATCATACAGAAACTTTCAAGAGATCACATGTCATGCAATATTGTCATGCCATTTAGGATTCATTACTGATTGCATGCTATTTTGATATATATTTCTCAAGATATCTAGGTTGTTGTTATAGATTCCATGATATAATACCCACTATTTTTAATAGGGTATTTTTATAGGAAATGTTTCATTAATATGGATGGAACACTTTGGTCCCTAATGTGTTCTGGGAACTTTTAGATCTGGATTTGGTGGATCATTTTGAACATTAATTGAATTCTGGTGTGACATGACATGGAAAAAGATACCAAACATTGATTTACGGGGAGTATGGACTCCGATGGGTCAGATATAATCATTTATTGGAAAAAATTTTATTTTTTGAGGGTCTTAAAGAACAGTTTTCCGCTTCATTTTCAGAAAACCAGGAAACACATAATGTGATTTTATGAATATGTGCCATGTGTTATTATGTTTAGTATGTAACAACATTTCTTAAGTACATGTCGGGAACAATATGTAAACACAATTTAGTTTTTGACCGTGTGACTGACTGTGTGGGAAGAGACATGGGGTTAATAAGATCTTGGTAGAACACACCGTGTTCTAGGAGTACATACCATGTTATAAGAGAACATGTATCCGACCATGTGACCCACAACACTGGTGTATCGAAAATAAGTAGTACACACAATGTATAGGGTGAACACACCATGTTTTGTTACACATGGAGAGAAAAAATTAGTTCTATAAATATAGAAGAACCTATGTAGGTGGGGAAATTCATGTACATGCCATGTCGCTCTGTGAACACATCGAGTGTATGGGGTGTTACATTACCAGGTTGGTAGAGGTACATGCCCATGTTAAAGATTAATGGAACATGTCGTGTAGTGGTTCTACACGCCGTGTCCTCTATTTGGTAAAACATGAATTCTTTCCTTCTCTAATTATGTTCTTTCTATTCTAAGAAGCTATCCTTGATAATATTGTACGGAGTTGTGTGCTTGACCTTGCAGGCTCATTCCACCAAGACATCCTCTAGTTGTATTCCAGGTACAGGGCAATGATTAGACACCGTAAATAGTAGATCAGGGACCACTAGTAGATCCTCCCATTGTGAATGTCTTTCCACCATATATTACAGCAAACGTATGTGCTGATGCATTGTTCATTGATTGATTTATGAAGCTGGTATAGACTTCTATGGAGCACCAAATCCTACCCCTACTTTGGAAGAGATGACCCGGGTGTTTTAAACATAGTATCCTCCCACTTTTTTAGGATATAGAAGACCATAGGATGTGGAGTCATGGTTTGAGGACATTCTTTCAATCATCAAGAATCTAGAGAAAAATCTTGAGAGGATGGTGAATCTCATGAAGTATATGCTATGTGATTCCTCCATGAGATGGTGGGGTGTTATCTCATAGGTGTAAAATCATCGGGATATGGCTTTGGAAGAGTTTTAGAGGACATTAAATGATTACGTCTACCCTAAGACAATGTGGGATGATCGATTTTGAAAGTTCATGGATTAATAGTAGGGTTCTCTTTCAGTGATGGATTACTCTTCTCTTTTTATAGAGCTTTAGGGATTTACACCTCTTTTTGGATGTGATGAGTTATCACTGGCTAGGAGATTAAATGATTTATAAAGGTATGACATCTGATCATCAGTATATGTTTTTAGGCTAACTGTTGGGAATATAATAATAAATAAGAATCTGATTATCGAGTGCAATCTGGGGGAGTTTGGAACTGTGAGCTTGTGAGGTTTAACATCTAGGGTTCATACTCCTTTGATCGATTTTGGGAAGCACCATAGAGAGTTTACACGTGTTGGTTTTTTGGGCAGTTGGGATATTTCTTCTGGTGGCCATGTAGTGTGCTATCAGTGCAGAAGTAGTGTGCATACAAAACCACATTACTTGAGGGACCTAGTCGAGTGATGATCTTGTGGGAAGTTTGGGAACATTCATCATTTCTACAGGATTTTCTCACATACAGCAAGTGAAAATGGATCAGTTATGTCTCCACATTCTGAAGAAGGAACAATAGTTTCTCATCAGTTGGAGAACTAGAGATAGTTAGGTCAATCAGGATGAGGAGTTAGTCATGGATGTGGTAGCTAGATGATCAGTATTCAGTGTCAACAGGTTAGATTTTGTTACGGTGGTCAGGAAGGGTAGCAGGGCCGAGGTACAGGTCAGACATTTGCAATGAAACAGACCCAGCATGAGCGGGATCTTGGACCACCTATGATTAGAGGTATGATTCTAGTTGCCGCAGTTTTAGATTCCACTATTTTTTATATAAGGATTTCCAATAGTTTTAAATGTATTAAAATTATGTGAAACCTTGGGATCTGTACCATTATGTTAGAAATTGTTATGATTCTAGACACTCCATTCAGAATTATGACTACTAGTGTACGTCAGTTCAAGGAGTGCACACTTGATGTTGGTGGGTGTCCCTTCTTGTGGGAACTTTATATATTAGAGATGACAAGATTCAATGTCATTTTCAGAATGGAAGGGTTTTTATCCTTTCAGGGATTTTTTACTACTATCGTTGTAGGGTGAGTTTCATGTCACTAGAGGGCTTGTCTTTTCAACACAAGAGAGAATGTGATGCCTAGGTGAGAAGAGATGGACCCAAGCATCATGGATTGGGAGGAATAACAACCCAAAATTCTAGTTTATATATATATGACTAGGGGACTTGAAAAAAGGACATTCCTCTAGTGGTGGATCATTTTAGATATGTTATTCCAAATGACTTTTCATGTTTACATCTACATAGAGAGGTGTATTTCTCTATTGATTTTATTATTGGATTAGCATTGGTACCCATTCCTCTATATATGATGGCTACACCAGATATATAGGAGGTCAAGAAGAAGTTATAGGAGTTGTAGGAAAAAGGTTTAATTCAACCGAGTACTTCTCCTTACGGTTCGCCTATCATTTTTTGAAATGAAGGAGGATGACACCCTCTAACATTATGTGGATTATCAGAATCAGAACTAATTGATTTTCAAGAACCGATATCCATTACCTAGAATTGATGATTTCTTTGATCAACTTCGAGGAGCTGGTGTGTTCTCAATGATTTACATAAGAACCGGTTATCATCATTTGTTCTTTGGACCATCAGATATACCTCTTACAACCTTTCGAAATAGGTATGGTCTATAAAATTATTTGATTATGTCATCTAGTCTCATGAACGTTCTAGAATTTTTCATGTCATGGATGAACTAAGTGTTCTATCCTTAGATGGATTATTCTGTAATAGACTTTGTGGACGATTTCTTGGTCTACACTCACACTCAAAACGACAATGACATCCATCTTGAGATTATATTGAGTTCACTGATAGAGCATTAGTTATATGATAAGCTCACCAAATTCCAATTTTTGATGGATCTGATTCACTTCATGAGTCATGTTATCTCAGATACAAGAGTATCAGTAGACCCGGATAATGTTAGAGTGATATTTTCCTGGGAGCAGTTGAAGACATCATTAAGGTGTAGAGTTTTCTAGGTCTATATGGATACTGCAGACTCCTTATTCCAGACTGTTCATTCTTAGCAGTGCCACTAATGGGCCTGACTAAGAATGATGTGAAGTACTGGGGGACATATTCTTGTGGCTCATCCTTTCAGAAGCTGAAAGTGAGATTGACTACAACACCGATACTAATTTTTATAGAGTCGATCAAGAGTTACACCATTTACTATAATAAGTCAGTTATTGGGTTGGGAGTACTGATTATTCAAGGGTATGATACAATGCGTATAGGTCTTACCAGTTGAGGCCACATTAGAGGATTTTCCCAACTCTTGATCAAAAGTTAGTTGCGGTTGAGCATGATATTCACTGTTGGAGAAATACTCTTGTGGGAGATCATTTTATGGTATACACTGACCATAAAATACCCAATTATATATTTACTAAAAGAGATCTGAATTTGAGATAGTGAAGGTGGGTTCAGGACCTTTGGTATTTTGACATTGAGCTTGCACACATGCCTATGAAAGGAAATGTAGTGGCATCTGCATTAAGCAAGACAAATCAGATACTAGCGGTTTTGGAGGCTAGTAGAGAGTTGCATCTTTTGGCGCTATTATCTGAGATGCATTTGGAGGTTCATGAAAGTAATGGGAATAATTTTTTTTCTTCAATACTTATTACCTCTACTCTATTAGATCAAGTTTTAATGAGAAAGCTATCAGATTTTGAAGGACATGTCCTACGAGAGAGTGTGTTAATAGAGGACCCTACTGTATGGTGGACCGTAGGTGAAAATTAGGTCTTCCTTTTTCTTGGACACGTATGGGTGTCATAATACATACATGAGAAGTTGATGTGAGATTCTCATGCCTCAACATTAGATGTTCATCCTGGTGTCACGTAGATGAATCAAGATCAACTTCTTCTATATTATTGTCCAGGCATGAAGATAGATGTTTCTGATTTTCTAATGAGATGTTCCACCTGTCAGTAGGGGAAGGTGAAACATCAACCACTGGCAGGCCTTTTACTATAGCAATCCATTCTCGAGTGGAAGTGGAATGACACCACGATATATTTTTTGACATGTTTTCATAGGTCACCTCAAGAAAATGATGGTGTATGGATTGTTGTTGAAAGACTCATGAATGTTTCACATTTCTTTCCAATCAAAGAGACCTTCTATTTGGATGATCCTGAAAGGATTTACATATGATATATTGTATGTTTACATGGGATTCAACACTCTATAATTTCAGACAGGGATACTCAGTTTACTTTTTGTGTCTGGTAGGGACTACAGAGGGCTTTGGTTACACATGTACTTTTGAGTACAACATATTATACCCAGAGAGATAACATGTTCGAGCATACTATTTAGGGTAATATTGACATGCTTTGAGAATGCTTTCAATATTTTAGAGGCTCTTGGGAGAGACACGTACCCTAGTGTAGTTTTCCTAAAATAAAATTTCTCAAGAAATGATTTAGATAGAATGTTATGATTCTTTGTATGATAGGAAAAGCCAATCACACCAATGTTGGATGGAGGTAGGAGATGAAGTTATGGAGAGACCACACATTGTCCATGTGGCCAGAGATCAGGTGGAGTTGATTTAGAAGAGGATGGGTAGTGCACAATCTGAGAAGAAATCTTATAATGATTGATGGAGATGACCTCTGGAGTTTGAGGAAAAATATTAGTTTTTCTTTTCTATAACACCGATTTTGGGAAAAAAGAGGATTAGGAGACATGGGAAGCATTCAGATAGATATGTTGGTTCATTTTATGTTTTGGAGAGAGTCAGTTCAGTTACAAGTCGGTTGTAGTTACCACAGTGGTCCCGAGTTATGCATGAAGTCTTCCAGGTTTCTCAGCTACGACATTACTTTTCAAACACGTCTCACGTTTTCAACCCAAGGAGGATGAGATGGAGGTGGATGAATCTTTAGGGTATCACCCTATTCGGATTGTTGATAGCGGCATGAAGGTTCTTCGTGGTTGGTATTTTTCTCTATTATGGGTTATATGGCAGCACAAGGGTGTACTGTATGAAATTTGGGAGAGGGAGGTTGACATATTATCACAATTTCCATATTTGTTTGAAGCTTCTTCTTCAAAAACCTTTAAAGAGAAATTTCAGGATGAATTTCTTTAAGGTGGGAAGTTTTTTATAACTGGAATCTTAATTTTAAGGTATGGATCTTTATTTAGGGTGTTTTTTGATGAAAAAGGAAGAAATATGAATTTTCTATGTTCAGACCAGGTGATTTTGAGTACAAAATATGTACCTAGTTACTGTATACAGCCACGTACTGGCCATGTAACGACCGAGTACATGGCCATGTAGGTGCTATGGTAAACTGCTTAAAGAAGGGGCCGATTAAGTGTACTACACAACGTGTACATTTAACGGACACAAAATATAGTTTTATTTTTAGTTGATAAATTGGTTGGGTCACGTCTCATTTATGGATATGCCTTTTTCTTCCATTATTTTTTTACAGGAGAGCAGCAGAAGGGCCAAAGAACACTGAACCCCTCCTGATTGTTCGTCTGACCTCTGATTTGGATGTCGTTGGATTCATTGGAATCACACCAGTGAGACGTCAATTACTCTTGATCTTTTCTTTATGTTTCCATTTCTCTCATGAGTTATTGAAGGTTGAACAATTTTCACCTTTTTGTAGATCGACACAGTTCTTTGAAAATTCAAAGGCTGATGGTCAGGAGTATTGAATGTACGACATCAACATAAGTTGTGTATATGTTTCGTTGATTACATTTAAATTTTATATGATAAAAGTGCTAGATACCCACATTTGGGGTATTGCGGGTTTCAAAATTAAACCATGTTTATTACCCGTTATAATTTTATTGATTAATAAAAGGGTATTGATTATGAGTAGGGTTAGATACCTTGTTTATGGGACACCTCTTGGATGTGTTTCCCTTTTTTGATTGATTATGGTTTTTTGGTCTAGAATTCATGTTATACTTGCCTTGTTTTCCATGCCTTCTATTGTTCAGATGGAGTTAATGATTGTTTAATTTTCATGTGATATTCATTGTGGAAGTGTGACTAAGGGGAATTTGACTATGAGATATTCCCAAGGTAGGGTCATTTATATATAAAATATTATTATGTAGACAATAGGGGTTAGACGATAAGATCTACTCAGAGGGTTATTATTAAATTAATTATTGTTATGGTGACTGAATGGTATTGACCATAAGAGCTTCCATGTGGACATTTATTATTTTTGGATGCTATGTTGACCATGGGGTATTGACTATGTGAGCTTCCCATGTTTTCGTTTGTAAATAATTTTTTCTATGTTAGACTAGAGGTGTTAGACCGTGAGATCTAACAAGAGGGTTCTTATTAAATGAATATTTTTTATGTTAGACTTAGGGGATAAGACTCTTATAAGTTTCCTAAAAGGGTTGTTTTTTGAATAATTGAAGGATGGTGAAGAGTGTTCCAATCTAAATAAAAAGGTGGGACTTTGACATACATCATTGTACAGATGGTCTTATGAGACGTCTATTGTAACTATCACACATGTGATCTAATGATTAGGATAGATCCTATGATTTACATTATACAATTGAAGTATAATTAATGTTAAATTAATGTAATTGAAAACATTTGGATTGTTCACATTTAAGTACTTCCTAAAGTATTTCTTCATTTCTTCATATTACATGATATATATATTAACTACATGTTTGGGATAGATCTTTTGGTGGTGGCCTACTAGGAATTCATCTCACACCTAGTATGGCTCTTGTTTTTTGGAACCAAATATATTATTTGGATGCAGGTTTAGGTAAGGTAATGTGTCCTTCTTCATCGGGTACTAGATTGTTGTAGGATATGGAGAGAATGGGACCAAGCAAAGGTTTGAGATGTTATTGGTGTTTATTGTTTTTTCTAAATTTTGGTTTCAGTATTTAATTTCATGAATTTTTACATATGGTTTCATACGTAGACACATGTTACATGCATCATTTATATACACTACAATTTTTTTACTAGTATCAATATTATATTATTTAATTTTGTTGTATATTATTGTGTCTTCTACTATAGTTACTATTTGTTATTCTACTGTGTATACTCTCCAAATGAGGGCATAGTTTCCCCAATTTCCTACCTTATCCCTCTCTCATAGTTGGCATATTTTGGCCTTTGAGGAAATACGCTTGAGGTTATGTGTTCAACTATGTATGGGGCACTGTTGTGTGGCACTCTGATCCAATAGGTTACAATTCCTTTTATAGTATATAAATAATGGTTTTATGGGGGGAGTCTTTTTAATAGTAAAATAGAGGAAGATATTTAAATATGATGTTCATTTTTTTCAAAAAAAATAGATGAATTATGTACCTAGTCTCAAAATGAAAAAATATTTTACAATACTCAGGTATGTGTCTATGTAATTTAGTGAATATTCATCTAAATATATATAACATCAATACATGACAATAATGGGTCTCTATAGTTGGATTCATTCAAATGGTTAAGTTGATCTTTTTAAACATGGATGATATAATATTAATGAGATCTATAAGGATATTTCTTTGTATATATCATGGTATATTTCTAATGATATGTATAATGATGAGTCAATGTATAGGAAAATGTCATGGATTTTTGGTAAAGTATAGAGAAAGTGGTTTCTAATAAATTATTGCCCCTTTTAGTTAAAATAGGTGGATATACCTCTGGATCATTTATACCTAGGGGTAATACTTCTTAAAAGGGAACAATGAGATAGACTCGATCATTTCATGGTGCATGACAAAGTTCTAGGATAAATACATAGTTTGAAATTGTTGGGGGTATGCTATAGAAATTTAAAAACTCTATACAAACCATCATGAAGTTTTTTAATAGTGAAATTGGTTAAACATAGGGTTTCCTATACTGAAAATAAGGTTTCATTATTTTTAAAATTTATAAATTATCTATCATGATTACATATTTTAACACTCTAGGTATTGTGATTCAAACTATGCTTTTTAGTTTTAGTAAATGGTGGGAACTAGAAGTAACTAGATTACTGTAGAATATTCTAAACATTATGTTTATGAGAAACCAAATAGGTTTATTACTAGAGTGAAGGATATTATGATTATTCCAAAATAGTTATCATGATGTATGATTACAAAAATTAAAATTATAAAACTCTGAGTATCACCGAAGAAG
Organism: Viscum album; assembly: GCA_963277665.1. NCBI lineage: Eukaryota > Viridiplantae > Streptophyta > Magnoliopsida > Santalales > Viscaceae > Viscum > Viscum album. The sequence continues at coordinate 468,692,741 of OY728141.1, read as the reverse complement.
AGAATGATACTGTTTAATGGGAGTTTGAGACATATAGACTTTGGTTTATAGAAGATTTGGTTTCTTATATTTAGATTATGATGAAATATGAACTATAGATAATTCCTTAAAGGAATAAAAACATTTTTTACTGTGGTAAATAAGTACCCGATGAATGAAATTATTATGGGGAAATGAAAATTCATGTAAATGAAAATGATTTGAGTAATTGACATATTAATTTATAATTAATTATTGAATGTTTTAGATATGGTATGTATGGGAATTAATAAAATTTAGATCTGAGGGGGAATTAATGTGAATATAATTATAAATTTGGTTTGAGTTAGGGTTATATTTCTAATGATGACATTACCATGAATTAATTATGAAAGGTATCATATGGTTAAATAGTATAGTTTGTGTCAAATCTGAGAATGATTGTTAAATTGAGGTTTATTAATGTTATTACAAGATTCATATTTCATATTATACGAAAGAGGTGTTAAAAAGGAAGATGATGAGGCATGGATAATGGTTTAAGAATACATTATAATGATTTATGTGTTAATGTATTGGAATTCAACAATTATGAAATATATAAGGACTGTTCACTATATGTTTTTGTTAAGGATTTAAAATAATATGGTGAATTATGTTGATGACCTAGAAATTTCACTTAATAGTATGGGGATATTATATTGAAAATTATTTATTAAGGGAAGATAACCCTTAATATGATTCAAATTATGATATAACGATTTTAGGATAAAGATATTTTGGATATGAATAACCTAAATTTGATTGTATTGATGACATTGGAACTGATTATTGATTTGTTTACATTGTGGTTTATGTTATAAATGATGTATATTAAAATATTTTTGTATATATATAAAATATTCATTAATATTTTATTTTACCTAAGGAACATGGAAGAATGTTTTTTTTCAATAAGGATTAGGTTAAATCAGGTTATTACCATTCTTCTAGAGAATACACGATTTCAGTATCCTCATGTTTGGTATATGAAAATTGAAAGAAACATCATTTTTTGGGATCTTAATTATATGTTCATTTTGTGAATTTATTAAACTTATATCTAATATTTTTAATTTTAATATGTTCAATGGTTCATTAGGTTAATAATTTGTTAAATGGTTTATGTTGATCATTGAATGAGGTATTAGAGATTAATTTTTTGCTTCACCATATGAATATTTTTCATCTTCAATGACATTTGTTAATATTTCATAATGATGATAAAAATATATTGATAGAATGAAATACACTTATATTATGGATATTATGATCTTGTTTATATTAATGCATTAAAATATTATTCTCTATTTCATAGAGTATGATATAATGTTGAAATTGATCGATTCTCGACCAAAGTATGAAATATTTTTCTACAATATAATAGAAATATATATCATTAGCTATATAAGTACATGTAATATTCTTGATTATATATGGATGGTAACCTATTGATATTTACTCCAAAAAAAACTATCTCACATCCATGATGTGTTTTTATCCAGAGGAGGTACAGACTTCAACTTTCACATGTACTGAATACCGAGATCGTACCATAAGAGAATGATATTTCATATGAATAAAAATGGATGAACATTATAGTTCATTAAAAATATAAAAAACAAGAACACTATACTTTTCAATTTTTTCTGGAGAAACTAATTTCTTGAGGAAGTTACATGGGAATTTTAGGATTCAATGAGGTAGAATTATTCTCCATTATTGGTAAAATTGGGAAGACTTTCGAGGGAAAAATTCATTTAAATCTTGTAGAATATAACACCCTTAGATTTGAGAAATAACTTTTGATAAAATAGTAATAATTTTTTTTATTTGATTCACATGAAAATTTTAATTTGTCTTTCTTTGAACTAAACTCAGAGTGTATCTTGTGTTTCATGAATCTACAAGTTTAAACAAACACATGAATTACTATTAAACTATTGTTATTTATTATTATTGTTGTCACCAAAACACTTGATTGGTGATTATGAATAATAATAATAATAATGAAATTAAGAAACTATAAGATTTAACAATTTATATAAATTTATGGATTTAGTGGCCAAATTATTACATATAAAAAGAATAACTAATTTAAAATAACGGTAATGATTTCAAAAAATTTTATTTCCCCAAAAAGTAATTTTAATTCTCTTTTCACATTTATAATAAAATTAAATTTTCATGAATTTAGAAAATTAATTATCTAAAATAAAAATTATATTTGAATCAATCATGAAAAAATTATCTTAGGTTGAAAATTAGGATTTTCCTAGAATGATTAATTTTTTTGATGAATAGTGGCACATATTTGTTTTTCATTGAGAACAACCTTTTAATTTAAATAATTTATAAAGTTGTTTATTTTTATCTGGTATTAAACGTAAAATTAGATAAATTATATATATATGAACTCGATATGTTTTGTTTGAATAAATATAATAATCAATTTATATATACAATGTTTGTAAACTATTGAATGTTATCCCTTTGGGAACTATCTATTTCATCGTGTTTAGGGGATTAATTTTAAATTAGATTTTTCAATACATTGGATAATTTTTTTTAAAATTTCTTTCATATAGGGAATTATAATTATTTATATTATCTAATAAGTTCAACATAATTTTCAATCATAATTAATTATGATATTATTAACAATTACATAACACAATTAGTTTAAAAAGTGGTTTATCAGGGGTTTAAACTAAAAAGATCAGGATTAAAAATAATCAAAAAAATTCTATAACTCTTATTTGAATCCCTATTTAAATAGTATCCACTCCATGATCAAATATATAGTTATTTGGAATCATTTTCGTGTGAATTAAATATTCATTTTTATTCATCTAGTACTTTTTAAAGTATATTGAAAGTGGGCTCATTTCTGAAACATATAAAAGGACACCACCACCATTCACTTATTAAAATCTCTCACAATATCTAGATTATAAAAATCATTTAAAAATAACCCCAAAATAATCATATACATGTTATAGAGCTTCTATCCCTCCACAAACTACAACACTGGTGTCATAAATTTGAGACCCTATAGATGTTCTACAAAGTGAAATCTGTTTGATGACACTAGTGTAACCACTTTTTTATATTATCTAGTGTATATACATTCCAATTGACATTTTTTGAAATGAATCCATATATTTTTATGATATATAAAGATTCAATTCATGTTATGAATTATTTTTTCCCATTATTCAAAATATTACTTAAGGGGTAGGTAATTTTTCTCCAATTTCCTTAATTTAGTCATATGTCATGTTATGATCATATCTTCATATATGGGGTGTATAAACATCCCATTTTAATATTAATTATTTGAATTTTTTTATTCTCACTATATTTTTTTATTCAATTATTTCTAATATTTCTTGGGGATTATCGTTCAATGTTTCCAAAGATTTAATAATTTTTTATTACAATACCATAAATTGCTAGGATTTCTTATAATAATGCTTCTAATTATGAAATGTTATCATATATCACTCTAGAAATTTTAGATTTTTCTATGATTTTGTTTTTGGATTTGAATACATGTTTTTCATTTATTCTACTCACTTTATATAATCATGATTCAAAATAATGTTTTCAAAAAATATGATCTTTATTTCTATCATTTGTTGGGAATCATTTTTTCTAAAAAAACTTTTTTTAAATATGGTTTAAGAAAATATTTTTATAATTACCAAATTATTTATAATTAATTTTTTCCACATCTGACTTTTTAAAAAATGAATAAAAGGAATCATCATGTGATTTTCTAAATAATAGTTATTTGTATTTTACTAAAAAATAGAAAATAATCATAATATTAAAAGTGTAAAAAATGAATTGGACATTCCACCATCATGAAAACTAAATGTTTTAATGATTATTTTTTTAATATCAATTTTTTTTCTCATAGAATATTGATTAATAAAAATTATGATTTTTTTAAAAGTCATTAAAAAAATTCAAGACCCTGTTTTCCTCCTAAAGTGTTTTAAATAATCTCTAATTCTTAAATTATAAATTATAAATTCTATTCAAAAAAATATGATTTATAAATGATTTTATGAATATTTTAAAAAAATGTTATTTTCATATTGAAAATGAGATTATCTTCGTTTTTTTTAAAAGATCTATTACGATTCCTTTATATGCTGTCAATGTGATATTTAAAGAAATGGATTTCCAAAATATTTAATGGATTTTTTATGTAAAATTGTTATTTTAAAATAAAAATTATTTTCATCAGGAAAAGATTCAAGTAATATTACAAAATAATTTTCCATTCAGATGACTTCTATTAATGTAATTTAATCTTTAATGGGGATATAATAAATTTGTGACATTATTATTCATTATATGAATGGTTTATATTTAATAGATATTTATGAAACTTTTTTTTCTTCCATAGTTACTGTCATAATAAAATGATAATGAAACCTACTTCATTTCATGATTATTTATATGATGAAATTATTATGAAATTTCCTTCTCTTCCATATGTTATGATGTGGTGAAATGTTTATAAATCCCATTTAATTTCATGGGATATACTATGATGAATGTTTTATAATACTGTGGCACACATACATAAGATTTTCACTTTCTAATGGATAGGACCTATAAATCCTTCTAATTTGTTGTGTAAGGATTTATATTTTATGAGATATACAAGAAAAATATGATACTAATCCATGAAAAGTAATGGACATTGTATGCTATGATAGTTTTATGAGTGAATGTTTTTACTATGATGGTATGTCGAGTGAACGAATTTCACTCTAATTTCCATATCATTGACCCATTTCTAGTATTGAAATTATTTTGTATGCTTTTGCATAAGAATGTATTATTCGAATCTTTTGAGATAGTATTTCATGTTTACTGATTTCATTATGATTCTTGTGTTTTGAGATTCCATGCTTTATGATGTGTTCCATAATTATTTTATATGACATGTATGGTATGGTTTTGATATGATTATTGCATGTCCTCAAAACCATATGGTCATATCATGATTATGTGGTCAATAATATCTTAATTTATTACCCTTACTAAGCATCATAGACCACCCACTCTTATGTCTTGATTCCCCGATATATAAATACAATTTTTTGTAGGGTATTATTTTGAATAATACTATAGGTGAATATTCTTATGGGTGATATTGATGATCATTCAAAAATTTATAATATGTTGTACCTATTATCCAAATACAATAACCATTTTTGACACCTAGGCATGTGTTTGTGTAATGTATTGAATATTTATCTAGAAATATTAAATATTTTGGTATGAGAGGTCTCTTTAAATTCATATACTCCATTTATTACACCTCATTAACATACATTACCCTTAGTAAGGTATAATAAATTTCTTGGTACATTTAGTCAATGAATTTAGAAGGAAATTACACCTACACAATGTATAAAATAATGTAATTTCATTTACAATGTATAAAAAATGGATGTATAAACTTGTTGGCCCATAGGAAAAAATCCATTACAATGTATAAAAACAAAATAAGCCAACTTCATATTATTTGAGGCACTTTTAACTTAACATTGTATCTAGGCCATACCTATGTGTTAGTAAATGTTATAATACCTTAATTATTTTCAAAAGAACATATAATTTAAATACAAATGACAGATCAAATATTATTCAAAAACTGATAATTTTACATTATCCCACAGTATGTTTTCTTTACATTGTATAGATATCATAGTGATTCCATGGTAAAAAGAGCATTGTGAGCTATGACCATCATCTTAAATATCCATCACCGATTATGGGTTATAAGGGACACATATATTATTTCAAATTATTATAAATTCATCTCTATGAAATTAAATCCCAAGAATATTCCTTGTCTCATATAACATAATATTATATCTTCATTCAACCATTAACATTACATCGATGTAAGTTTGAGAAATAATCTCAAAAGATAATATTTTTCCCCTTTCTATGTGATTTAAAATTCCAATCATTTAAAATACATGAATATTGTGTCTATTTCATTTCATTCTAGGGATTTGGATGTATAATTATTTAATCTTATATATTCATCCACCTTGTTTTGTTTCTTAGGATGTTATTATATTAATAAATCATAATCATTTACTACCTATAGCATTCACTATTAGATATTTTTCATCTCAATTAGAGTAAATATATTTTATAAGATAATTTGATCTATATATATATATATAATTTTTATATATATATAATTATCAACCCTTTAGTGGGAAAATTACTGCTAGTAACACCAAATCAAGAATATTTTTGTTTTTCACATGAGATTCTATTATCAAGAGTTATACTTAATAAATATGACATTTTAAAAAAATTCACACCCCAATAGATTGTTTCATGTTTTTATATATATCATAAAACCTACTCCACTATATATTTGAGTGAGTATTTGTGACGATAGATACCATTTATTGAGCTTATTTAATCAATATATAAAATATATTGTCCTAAGAAACATTAATTCCTTCCATGATAACTTTTTTACTAGATTTCATAATCATTAGAAATTTTTCACAAATCACCAAACTTATAAAAAAATCTAAGAATATTATATCTCTTCTATGTAAATGATGTTATAGTATGATCTTCCGGCTCGTATAACATTTTGCAGTATAAATATAAACAATAAATTTTCATTATATATCCCACCAAGGATACTTATTTAGACAAAATTAACACATGATGATTTTGGAATATTCTTTCTTTTTTCATTAGGCCTTTACCACAGTTTATAAGTACTCTTCATGTTCTTCATTTCTATTGGAATATATGTGAATATCATCAAAAAAGAGTGCCAAGAAAAAATGGATAATAATTAATTGATATAAATTTCAAATAGATTAAGATATAAGGGGTATTTGTTTGTCTAAATAGAATAACTAAGAAATCATTATGGTCATATTATATGTTGGGGATTTCAAAAGGTATATCTTCTTTAATAATCACAGATGTTGAAATCATGATCATAGATCCACCTTTGAGTGGTATATATTCCCTATAAATTTTTTAAATAAATATTTAATTTGAATTAGATATATATTTTTCTTACTCACTATCTCATTAAGATTAAGATGACTATTTCTAAAATATAGTGACTCATACTTTTTCCTAACAAATAGAATGGGTACAGATCATGGTGAGGAACTATTTCAAATTAAACCCTTGAAATTATTTATTAAAGTATATTATTTAATTCAACCAATAAAATTAGTGCCTTTTAATAGCGAATCTACGATACAGGTATAGCACATGAAAGGAGTTCAACATAAATCATAACCATATATTTTGGGGGAACCCACAAAACTATTTAGAAAAAACATCAACATACTTATTTACAATTATAATGTCTAGAATATCTTGTTTTCAAAAGTCATTTGGGCTACATACTTAACATTATTATGTATTAATGCCTTTATTAAATAGTTATTCTCTAATGGAATTACGTAATGATCCATGGATTGAAATTTTATATTTAGAATATTTGATAAATTATGTAAATTTTTTATATAGATAATGAGAATCCAGGAACAATATTTCATTGAATTTTACTATAGAATGACTGCCAATAATTGAAATAATTATTTACATTAATCCTCATTTAGATAAAATTTATATAGTTCTTGTTCAATATTACACCATTGAGTGTCTACATTGATAACAAAATATATAATGTCAAATGAATGGAATTAATAGTCTATGAAACCATTATAGAAATGAATGATTGTTAATAAATAGAATATATTTTTACATTTATACCTCTAAATTAGATAATATGTTTACCTTTCACCATATTATTATCGTGATCTATATCAGAGGTAGTGATTCTAGAGGGTATCCCTTTTTCGATTAGTTTTGGATTTCATTTTACTTTACAAGATCCAGAATGTTTGTATTGGTTTTCATAATTCACAAACTCTTTAAATTGTATGCATTGATGTGTGGATTTTTTATCTGGTGAAACCATTTTCCCCCACAATGTGTTTACCATGTTCTTCGTATTTCATTAAATTTTTTTTTCTTCAGGGCCACAATACCACATATAATAAATCATTTTATTACAATGAGAATTTTTTTATCCAAAATTATTAACCTAGAGGATGCTTTTTCCATCATTTTAGATCATTATCATTTGATATTCAATAAATATATATTTTCATTTTATTATTAAAAATCATTGTGCGGCCACTTGACCTAGTTTCCATATAATGGTTCCTTAGGACATTGGGCCACATGGCCTCAATAATTAATCCCATTTTTTAGAGGATTACAAATAGTAGTGATCATAAAATGTGGTACACTAGAGTGAAAATACCCACAAGATATGTGCACTATAATAGGGAAATAAACAGTTGAATTCTGGAAGCATGGAAAATATATCAAACATATCACAGAAGAACGTAAATATATATTTGACATAAATAACCAAGCACAACTACATCTTGTATCCATGAAATAATGATTTAATATCCATTATTTAACAAAATAAACATTCAAGAATGTTATGGAATACTTCTATAAGAAGTGAAATGACCAACAAGTCTATCTCCAATATAATCAATATCCAGAGATCGGTAATCTACTTCCATGAGCCTATGCTATATGAAAATCAATTATCAAACATTGGGTGTTTCCCTAATCCCTACGTGTACCCATGTAATTTTCATTGATACCATTAGCATCCTAGATAGGGTGATAGATAAACTCATGTGGTCATCACTAATGGTGTCTATAAATATCTACAAACTGCATATAATATTGAAGTGTGAAAATAATAATGGAAATGTGATATAAATTTCTAAGGTGATAGCTATGATTTAAGATGTACACTAGGCTGGTAGTAACATCTCCTTCCTAAGATAGATAATATATGAAAAACTAACCATGTGAATACACATACATGGACTGTATAAATAGTGAACTCTATAGCCATATATGTGGCTACTAGTACTAGCCTGGACCAAAAGTGTAAACCAAGTGTACACGTGTTTTTAAATGAGTATCACATGTATCAATGGGCACATTTTCTGGTATCATATTAATAGGGTACACCAAGCCTAGTATTATAATAATAGGGTTTCCATGCTCAAATCATAATTAAAATGGTTTCCATTTCCATGTACCACATCTTTATGGGTCTCTATCCCTTGTATCATATGGATTGGGATTCCATTACTATATCCCAATCATATGGGTTTTTATTCTTTTATCTCATATTTTCTAGGGTATGAATTCCTAGTAGCATGCCAAGTGGGTCTCTATGCCCATATCACGATTATAGGGATTCTATTTTCATATCATAGTGGATGGCTCCAATACCATATCAAAGAGTATGTTTCACCATTCCCATATCATGTTTATTAAAGGGTCTCTAAGCCCATATGTTACATTCATAGGGGACACCATACCAATTTATCATAATTAATAAGAGTATACATTACCATACATCATATGTTTTAATAATATATCAATTATTAATTATGATCCAATAGTTTATTTACAACACATTATCTTCATTATTAATAAGTGTGTAACCATTGTCCTATTTAACCTTGTGACGTGGTCATACAATTCACTTTTATTCAATTAATTATTATTTGATATTTTTGTTGGCCCTATTATACCACCGCGATTATTAATTATTACATATTATATCACCATTTTGAAGTAAAATCAATCACATTGATGGGTTTTTTGATATATAACAATGACTGAAATATTAGTCATATTAATGGTACGCCAAAAATTACGTAACACGTTATGGTTTATGACCTCAAAATTTTCATTGCTATGAATAAGGTAATTGGGTTCCAAAACATGCCATCCAATTTAAGATAGATTAACATTCGGGGAAACAAATGGTGAAACCTTCATGCATCAAAATAAAAAATATTTTATTTAATCTCAATATTGGGGGATGATTACTAGACTATCTACCATATGATAGTACAATAGTACTCATCTAGTATCAGCCTATAGATTGTTCCAAATTAAATGAAAATAGAAATATAGGTTAATAATATAAAAATAGAGTATGTGAGCCTACACTAAAATAGTGTTACTGGTATAAAGGAAACTGATGATTGGTCTAAAGGAGTGGAAAACATACAGATAGATATCAAATGAGTCCAATGGTGACCATGTAATAGTCTAAATAGATGATAGGATCTAAATATATAATTTAAGCTTCTAGTGAGCTCAAATGGTGGACCATGTATGATAGAGGGAAGATGAAGAAAAAAAGGTTAAGTAAAAAATAAAAGGGGTTATTTCCATTTCAAAATATTTATTAAAACATAAAAATCATTTAAATGATTTAATCATTATTTAATGGTTAGAATTTTACTTATGGAAAATGTTCATTACATGCCATTATTTATATTTCCCAGTCTAGTATAGGTCAAGTATTGAATACACACCATGTATTCTAACAAAAAGTAATATACTTGGACATCATGTAGATTTATTTCCCTTTCATCCACAATAACAAAACATATCAATCATACTAAGGTCTAGAATTATAGAACTAAGACAAAAGAGTGCTACCACATGTTTTTAACCAAATGTTAAATTAATCCATTACTAATAGATTTTTTTTGATCTTATCATTATCCCCATATCAAGGAACTCATCGCTAGTTTCCCTTCCAATGGTGGTGAAACATAACTTGTGAATAAATATGGCCATTGATAATGCACGTTGGCATCCATCTCTCGAGTCTCATCCATTACATTGTCGTTCTCCTTGAGCACCCACGCCAAAAGGATAAACTACTCTTAAAGATATTTTTTTCTACAATATTTAATTCTTATGGGATATTTTTTAAAATAATCATCCACATGAAACATAAAATCCTTGGGATTAAAAGTGTGATAAATGTATGCATGATAATAGAAAATTTGTGAAACATGGATGGCATATTTTATTTCATAGTATCTCAAAGGAAATAGTAACTGATAGTTTACCGTACCGACTCTATATAAGAACATAAACTTCCTGATAAAAATTATTATCATTAATTTCCATAATATCCATGCATTTACATGTTTTTGTGATATCCATAACAAAAAATGATACTTGACCTGAAATAATAGAGGTCATCAATGAGGATCAGTTTACAATTTATTTCTAAAATGAGTGTTAGAAATTTTCTTTTTAATAATTTCATCCTTCAATTAGGTATCTAGAACAAAATGAGGAATCAGTAGTTCTACCGCTTCTTACACAATCAAGTACTAGGGTGAATGGAATGGAGAAACATACAGGTCCTCATTATGAGCTATGTAAATTGTCATCTGATAACTGTTATTTTCAGATAACTATTTGAGAGGGGTATTCCTCTACAAAGAATGGATGAAATCAAGAAAGTATTCTTGGTTTAATTTTGTAAAAACCTATATTGTCTCTACTGACTAGCCATTAGTATGGGGTGAAAATCTAGGCTTAGGAGAACCAACGTACCTATATCTTTCTATAACTTTTTTTAGATACATGATGTAAAATGATCTTCATTTTTTGAAAAAAAATTATGAGGGACCCCATATAACCTTATAATCTCTTGGATATAAATTACTAATTAATCATAAACTTAGAATGCCTCACAGATAGAATGGATGTCGGAAGCATTTTTAGTCGATCCACGACTACCCAAAGTGCATTTCATTCTCATTGTGACCTCATTAATATGACTACAGAAGATATTACAACATCGTCCCATTTATAATCTTGGATCAGTAATGGTTTTAACAAGACATCAAGTCACTAGTCCTCTTCCATAACTTATTGATAGGTAGAAATCCTAATGATAAAACCTATTATCTGATGTTTCATGCCCAGTCACCAATAGTGATGGCACATATCATGATACATCATGTATATAACCAAATGAACAACCAACTAAGAATCACACGACTGTTAAATTAGCTATTCCTTCAGATCTATGTGAACCCAAAAATGCCGACATATATATAGTATGCTTTCTTCACCAAATACCATTCTATTGGTTTTTCATGACCTAAAATTCAATCTCAGAGGAACAATACATAAGGATGTTAAAGTTTTATAATTTCACTCTATCCATAACTGAAGAGGTCATCGATAAAGATACATGTATTGACTGTCCATGAATGTTTTGAACCTATATGTACATCTCATGAAATAGGACCATAAAATGGTAATCGATACTAGCCTCTCGAACAACATGTTTTTGAGTCCTCCTTCCTAGTTCATTGACAATAACATTTCTCATCCCCAAAAAATACCCACGCTCATGGTCAAAGGACTGAATGGATTCATTCCAACTATGATATTTGAGAATCATTTCATGTGACATGAAAATATATCTAATGTTTTTTGGTCCCTAAATATCACCAAAACCTCACCCAAAAGGCAATTACTCCAACCATGAAATATATTAAAACCCCATCCAACATGAGATCATGGGATTGGTAATTTTACTCATTATTACTCTTTTTCTATGACCCATATGAAAAAAAAAGAAATATTCCTACATTATAACATATTATATCCCAATAAATGATGCATCAAAATAGACTGTATGACTTCTTCCTAGATCTTGTAGAATGAGTATTAGTATTGGATTGAGTTTTTTATTCTCTTCATGAAAGGATATCTCAGAGGATTCCTAACATATGAATGTCACACCCTTCATATTCAAGAAAGTAAGATGTGTTTCAATGAATGGTAAGTTGTGTATGAATCATTTTTAGTAACTATCTTTATCTAAGAAACATTTTATTTCAAATTTTGTTCGTGGTCTACTCAAAGGTAACTACTATTATCAACTTCATTGGGAGAATTGATTCTCCACAATATGATAAATAAAAATACAATATGTAAGACTTGAAAAACCTTAATCGAAACATACTAAGGATATGAGAAAGTGGGTTCTCAATCACTAAATTCAAAATTATATCATGATGTGTGGAATGGTAACTTCAAGTATGGTAATTCACCATGATATCATATATAAAGACATAGAAAAATGAATCCATATAGGGATATAAATACCTATTCATCAAATCCATAAACTATACTAACTATGTTAATTTATATCCTATATATATGAATGTATATCCCACATATGGGGATAACCTAATTTAAAATCATTCATTGATAAAACCCTCGCTTCTTTGAGCTGGTCCGAGAGATCATCTTTATGAGTTCAGGAACACCAGTTCTCCATATTAAGCTGGTCCAATTCATGATAGTCAACACAAAGCATGATGGTATCATCCAAGTTCTTGGAGAAAAAGACCAGTGAACCCTAGAGAGATATACTTGGCCATATAAAATCTTTTTCATATAAACACTACAGCTTCCTCTTGATCTCTAGAAACCCCTGGGTAATCATCCTATAAGGATAAATTGATATTGATGCATCTCTAGGTACTATATCAATTGAAAATTATACATCTCTCATATGAAGAAGTACAGAAAAATCACCATGAAAAAATTCCTTAAATGAATGAGTAGAAGATGGAATTATATCTGATGAAATATATGATCCTAAATATAATAGATTGTAATTTAGGTAGTCACCCCACCTATCCCAAGATTATCTAGTCAAGTTCTTCAATCATGTATATCACACTCACCACTATTAATATAAGTATTTACCATGATAAATTTTAATTAAACACTCTCGAGATAAGAATACACATTATTGTGTTAGTTTAAAACCCAAACTAATCTAATAATTAAATTAAAGAATGTCATCTCGTAGAAAACTGTGGTTCCAAAAGGGAAAATTTGCTTCCTACCTCAAGGGGGAATTCCTTGAACTGGAGGAAACTCTTTGAACGTATACCAAATGGGGTGTCAACTATCATAATACTATATGAATACATAATAAAAATACTAAGGTTCTATAAAATATCCATGGAGATAAAGGAGTATGATGTACCTATATAAAATAAGGATAACACAATAGTAGAGGTTATTGGAATTGTATATCAAATGGTAGATGGTCTAACACACTTCTCATTTGGTAAAGGCTTCACTGAATAAATCGTCCCTAATCCATGGCTCTCCACTGCAACCTTACTAATTATAGATGGTTTGATTTATTAACAATATGTATTTTAAGATTAGATACCTCATCCATAACCACCTCTTCTACAGTTATGTATAATTGTACTCTTGCTACCTGTCTGGTGAGGTTACCCTAATCTTGCACCTAAAATTCTAGATGAATCAAATCCTCTACCACTCATCAAAAATGGGGAAATACTAATTAAACATTTACTATTAATCTATCTTTTATAGCTTTAGAACATATCTGGGTCTCTCGAACATGGGGGGTTTCATATGCTTAGGCTACCCACATTAGTGAAAAACCGCATAACTGTTAAAGGGTGTCAACTGGATGCCCCTTCTCACATGTTCCGCCTCAAAGTGGTGCTTTTAACGTCTTGTTGAACTACTAATATTTATTTATTCGGAACCACCAGGGATCCCATAATCTACTTCCCTTGGGTTCTTCCTAGTGATAGTATCCATGTTCACTATATCAGATATGGTAGTCGACCAGAGAAAATTTACATGAGAATAAATAGGATTAATAATCCCATCTCAAAAGCATATCTTTTTCACAAATTCATCAGCATTATAGATAGGCACAAGCCTATTAAGCTCTATAAATTATTTGAGTAGTCCAAAAAAATATTAAAGGTTAGATCCCTAGTCTTCATATGATGTATTTATCCTTTTTTTATTAAATATTTAATTTTTCCTAATGTGATTACCCAAATTCAACAGATGTTTTTTATGTTTTTTCAGGGATTATTCAGAGCCAAAAAACTACCATTTGTGTTAAAATGGAATGGGGCATGGATAGTTCAAACCATGTGGGCCAGGTAACTTGTAATGATAAAATTGTGTGAGGATGGTCAATGGGGAGATACATGCCACATGGTTAGACCACATAATGTGAAATGGGCCACATAGCTATGCAAGAATTCCTTCTATAAATCCCCTAAGGGGTGACTACCTATACATTCCTATTTAAAAAAACACAATTATAATTAAATGTAATTGGGATTCATTATTAGATTTTGTTCAACCTCATTTACATATTAAAAATTGTATTGAGTTATTAAAATTTTTAATCCTTGAATTGATCAAATGGTTAATTATGGTTTTGTTTGAATGAGTGGGTATACACACAATTAAATTGTCTTTGTTTGTAAATGGTAAAATTGGTATACGTACTGACTGATTCTATTTTGATATGACTGGTTATATGAGTGGGTAGACATATATGATATGAATGATTTATGGTACGAAATGGTGAATGATTACATTAATTCCTTGGAAGATTTTCCATGGATATTGAATAATGTAGTGGAATCCTATGATAGAGTATTCCTTATGGGGCTTGAATCTATTGGATTCTATGGTACTTGATACCCAATGTATCTATATTTCATGGAATTTCATGGAATATATTTGGTTTACAAGATCATAGGACTCCAACAAGTGACTAATTGTGTTTCCATCGTGATTATACTAAGAATAAACCAAAATTATTTGGTCATTTATGCCTTGTATCCAGCCCTTCATGGTATGAAACATTGATTAATATAGAAAAACCTTGTTAAATATGATATTCTTGGTTGTACAGCTTTTATGTGGTTCTTCTGACACTTCTGGTTATACTGCAAGGCCATAGAGAATTGATATGTGTGAAAATAAAACAATCTCATGTTGGTTATTTATTTTTATTATAGTTTCTATGTCTTATGAGCTAACACTTCTTTTTCAGGGATCCACGTATGGTTATTTATTATCACTTTCTTGTTACATATGTACCATGGGAATACTTGATTTTTTTAAATATTAATGGCTTTACAAGAACTCTATGTATATTTTCATATTGTGTATCCTTGATTATGTCGATCTTTGGGTGGTCACCCTATAAGATTGTATCTAAGAACATTTTAGGTCTATTTTTGGGTACCTAAACAGTCTAATTTAATATAGGATGGGACCATGGAAAGTTCTTTCATCTTGATATTTGATTTCATACAATTCTTAAGAGCAGGGGTGCACTGGACCAAGATGAGGCTCATGATGCTACCAAGAGATAATACATTTAAGTATTTTTTTTATTTTGACTTTTGTGTTGTAATTTAGGATTTTTTACCTATTTTGGATTCTTTTTGAAGTCGCATATCATCATAATTGTGTATATGAGGATCCTCTTGAAATTTTTATCTCATCATACAATGTATAAATTATATGCATTTATTACTGCTTCAACTATTTATATTTTATTCATATTACATTATGTAACAATATAGTAAGAGGTAATAGTCCCTATACAAACACACCATAGTCCCTCAAAACTAGTTGGTAGCCTCTAGGGTTTGGAGAGATACACTATAGGCCAAATAAAAAACTAGTCTTGGGTCACTATTTAGTGGAATCCGAGTCTGGGAGATTACAAAGTTGTGTCATATAGGTTCTCTTTTCTAGTTTACTTTACTATTTTCAACAATATATAGGGTTAAAGATGAATATGGGTTTGGTAATTATTTTTTACATGAAGTATCTACTCCTCATAGAAGAAAAATAAAAAATCCCTCAAATTAAATTATTTTTTCTCAAATTTTTCTATTAGAGATTATTTGATTCCATTGTTGGATGATGAACATTTTTTATCATGCTGTTATTTATATGCATTCGGAATCTATTCTATTGGAACCCGATGAGATTAAGGAATTCCATATCATGCATAATTTCTATTTCATTCTATAAATCAAATTCCATGAATTATTCCATTCCATTTAGGATGTATTAAATGTTTCATGATGTAGTGATAAGTATTGTGATAGATGTATCTTCAATTATAATTGTTATTCTAGAACATGATATGGTGTGAATTATATGGGTTCCACACATTGAATCATGATGTTTATGAGACCAAATGGATCACAAATTGGAGAAACATTTTGCTTCACCATTAAATTAATTTTCAATATAATGGAAATTATTACTAAATGAATTGAAATGGGAAATAAAACAAGGAAATAGAGACAAGACCTATAATTGTATATTTGAGCGTGTAAGAGTAAATTTCCATAGTTAATTTTTTAACTGTTCATTCTTAAATTATTGGCTTTAAGATTAGGGTTTATGTTATGACCAATATTTCATTAGTTTTTCCAGTCCTACACTTTATAACAACATGCATTGAGATCATTATTTGTGAGGCGCGTGCATGGAATTTTAAAAAAATTCCACCATGACTCCCACCATTGATATTCCCATAGGGAGAAAATTTCCATGCTAGAGATATAGTGGTCCACAGGCTACCAGGGGATCCTCCTTTCATCTGATCTGCAACATATGAAATTGTTCTGTAAATAGTTTTTGAGGAACAGTTCCATACTAGGTTCTCTTACTTCATGAAAAAAGTTTGGGGAGCATCATAGTATTCCTTATCTATGTATGAGATTCCACATGAGTTCTAGTAGAGGAATCCTCAAACATTTCTAATGGATTATGGTCTATTAGATAATGAACTGTTCCTAGAATCTATGGTGGAAATCATTGATCATGTGGAGACACATCCTAATAGGAATGTGATGATCAAGACATACATGCTATGTGAAGCAGAAAATTATTGTTTGGAGGTTCTATATTGTGATGATAGGTTTCATGAAATGATTTTTTTATGATTTCTGAAACATGTCCTATTACTATTATTCCCTAATACTTTAAGTTCACTGAGGTCTAGTGAGTTCATGCATATGGAACAGTAAACAGTGATGGTTTTTGAGTTATCATAACAATTTACAGAGTTAAAGAATTTTGCACTGACGTACCTTACTGATTATCTAATCAGAGAGAGATTCTTCAGGTAATGTCTATGAAATGCTATCTGATCATAGGTCTATGAGTTCATAATGTCCTCTATTACTTAAATTGTGAATCAGGTGATGATTATAACATAGAACATAAGGGTTGTTGGGGGAACATAGCAGAGAAGTATCATTTCATGACCCATTAGTTCAAAATATAGCATTAGGAAGTGATGTCTTGAAGATTCCCATGAGATACGTAATAGTCAGGATGTGAGTAATGGTAGATTAGTTTTTTATAATCAGTGTGGAAGATGAGACAACATGAATAATCATTACGATCGTGACCTAGTTTAGTGCCAATATTGTGGAAGGATGAGCCATTTACTTAATTTTTGTTTTACCAATCCTCCACTAGTGAGTGGTAGGGGTTCAGCTCTAACACCTTTCTTTAGATAATGTTTCTTAGATCCACATCTCGTAGGTAGATATTGAAGTGAATATAATGTAGGTAGTGGTTGTGGTGGTTATTATAATGTTTACCAGAAACCAGCATCACTAAGACATTTTAGTGGGAAAAATCCAGGCAGTGAGGTTGTGTCATAGGGTTATGGTTTTGGCCATATCTATTATGTGTTTCCTACCCCTGAGTAGCAGGATTATAGACTTTCTATTTTTGATGTGTGATCTTAGTATCCTCAACTATTAATTTTTTTTCTTTTTTATACATGTTCATCACATAGTTTCATATTTTAACATAAAGTGAAAATACTTTGGATTGTGGTTCAGTTTTATAATGTTTTCATGTTGATTGAGACTATGTTGGGGACCGTAATGGGGAGTGTAAACTAGTGTATGGAGTTCCCCCTTGATTTTGGTGAGTGTAACATTGACTAGAATCTCTATGTTGTCAACATAATAGGGTTTAACATCATACTAAGGATGGAAATTCTAGAAACATATATAGATTACAATGAATTATATCACTAAAGAGTGACTTTCTCATATCAAGAGGGTGTAGTTAAAATTAACAATGGTGAATGTGATGTCCAGGTGAGCGTAACAGGACCGAAACATCATGGGTCAGGCAGGATGATAACCATTTTTCTAGATTGTTTCTAGATGATCTGGGAGAAAATCATGAAACCAATCATACATTGATTGATCAATTCAAAGAAATCCTCATGGGATTCATTTCCATTTTACCTCATGAGAGAGAGGTTGAGTTATCTTTCTAGATTATTTCAGGAGCAACATTGGAATCCATTCATCCTTACATGATGGATTCAATGGAGTAGTAGGAGTTGAAGAGGCATCTGTAGGATTTAGAGGTAAATGAGTTTATTCAACCTATTAATATTGTAGGGGGTTCGATGGCACTTTTGAGGAAAATAAGGACGGTACTGTAAGGAAATTCATGTATTATCATAAAATTAACTAGTTGATAGTTAAGAAGAAATATCCTTTTCTACATATAGATGAGTTTTATGGTTAGCTTCGAGGATCATGTTTTCTCTTGAAAATTAGTTTTTTAAGGTTTTCACAAGGTATATTTTTGAACTACATTCATAACTTGTACAAAATTTAATAGAATGTATGGTCTATATTAGTATTTGGTTATTTCATCCAGTCCCACGGACACACTAGCAGTTTTCATGGTGCTGATGAACCTTGTGTTTCATCATTATATGAATTAGTTTTTTTGTGGTTTTCATGGATGAAATAATTTTTTATTGTCATAATCGATAAAAACAATCTAAAGAAACATATTATCACAGGGTTTCACTGATAGAGAATTATCTATATGCTATGCTCAAAAAGTGACAGTTATTGATGGTTTAAATTCACTTCATATGTCGCATTATCCTAGACACATGAGTATTAGTAGATCTAGAGATTTTCGTAGATTATTTTCGTAGGATATTCCTAATAACATATTTAACATATAGTGTTTCATGGAGATACTTGGATATTATAGAAATTGAACACCAGTTATATCATAATTATTAGTGATGTTGATGGGATTTACTAAGAAGTCTATAATCATTGAATTTTAATATACCTATGAGATACCTTTCAGGAGTTGAAAGGGATATTTAATTCATCTATGGTCGTTATACTTCTAGGGTAGTTTATGTTTTACACAGTGTATTGTGATGATTCGCGTATTGGTCTTAGTGTGGTGATGATTAATGCGAATAGAGTCATATAATACGGGTCTTTGAAGATGATTCCACAAGAGAGAAACTAAATATATTACAATACCGAGTTAGTTTAAATTGTTTGTGCTTTTATGTTTTTAGAGGTAGTGTATGTTGGGAGATAATTTAGTTTTATACACAGAATAGAAATTCCTTTGGTACATATTTTAAAAACATGATCTCAATCCGAGGGAGTGAAGGTGCGTGGAATACCATTTTTTTTACTTTGAGAATTCATACATGCCTGGTAATGGAAATGAAGTAGATAATGCACTGATTAGGTGAACTGAGATTTAGAGAGTTCAGTATTACAATATCAAGTGGATGATTATTGCTTTGTTCTCTAAGATACATATGGTGGTGTCAGATAGTTTGGGAATGATTTAGATATCATACTTAGTTGTCACATATACCATGTTAAATAGAGTGGGGTTGATGAAACTATCGAATTTAGATGGCCTAGTCCTGTAGATGCATGTGGCAGATGAGGATCCACCTCCGATTCAGTCTATGGGCAAGGATTAGATTTTGGGTATCCATGGTCATGTTTAGGTTCTGTTGTACATATGTGGGGAGATGATGGAGGTGTTTCAAGATTCATAATGGGTAGTGGATCAATGAGTCAGCAAGATACATGGTTAATAACATCTTCAATACTACTATCCATGTATGAAACATGAGGTATATGGTTTTGATATATAGTTTTCCACCTATCAATAGGTTATGGTGGAACATTAGCATCCAACTGCACATTTACAAATAACTACGAATTCCTTATAAGAAAATGGGATGATGTAAAAATTGATGTCATTACTTGTTAACTATGGTCTCTATATGTTTGTGATGTCTTATTTGTTTTTTTGATAATATCATGAAGGTTCATCATTTATTACTAATAATGGATACCTCTAGTGTGGATAATCTTGATATGTTTTATATATATGATATAGTATTATATTATGTGGTCCCATGCCCAATAATTTTAGATAGGGACTCATGATTTATGTCTCATTTATGGTAGTGTTTTCATATAGATCATGGTAAAGAGGTGTTTATTTTCACATTATACCACCCTCAGAATATTAGACTGTTAGAGAGTACAATAGAAGGGATCGACAACATGCTACAAGCATGCTTCCAAGATTTTGGAGGATCTTTGGAGTGGAATATACCTATTATTTATTTCACCTACAATAAATACTATCAAGAAACTATAAATATGGAAACATATGAGGATTTTTTTGATGTCCAAGTTGATCACCCCTATGCTGGATATAGGATGGTGAGGTAGCTTTATTGTTACTGTGTCTCCTGTCGTTGACATATGACAAGGTCAAGTTGATTCATGAAGTGGATAGATACTTAAAAATACCGACATAAATCATAATACGATCACCAAAGATGGACTTTAGAGTTCTAGCTCCAGGATCATGTCTCTTTACAAGTTTCACCAAGGTCGGGACATAGAAGGATTGGAAGATATGGTATGATTTCACTGAGACAATTGGGAAGATTGAGATTATGGGGGGAGTTAGGATGGTGGACAATCAGATATAGTTGACATAGAGGAACCATGCTATGAACAACATCTTCCATTTATCTATACTACAACACTATTACCTTGACCCATCTTACACTTTTCAAACTGAGGTGGTTGTGTTATAGGAGGATCCATCCTTCACGGAGAATATTAGTTGAATTGTTGATAAGAGCACAATGGTTCTCTGAGGCTAGTTAGTTTCACTAGTACGAGTGTTATAAAAGAATTAATATTTATATGATGATGCTTGGGGGTATGGATGACAGACATACTCAGTGGTCAGATTTGTTCTTAGAAGAATCATAAACTCCCTTCTGAGGGAATTTCTGTGATGAAATTCTTTAAGTGGGGAATATTATAAGAACCCAGGTTTATTTTTTTTGTTTAAATGATAAATTATGGCCTAATGTTATTACCCAAATTTTTCATGGGTGTTTTGGGGATGTATAGTGCTTGTTCAGAACCCAGATCACAACTTTTGGGTTAAAAATTTCTAGGCATAAAGTTACTTCAAACCATGAGAGGAAGGTATTGTGGTTAGATAAAACAATGTGGTGCTAAATAGCGAGGAGGTTCATGCCTCACATCTTGACCAGACATTATGAAATAGGATGCATAACCAGGTAAGAATTTCATCAATTTTGATAGGGGATTTTTCATGGTACATGCAAGGTTATTCAAACATTGAGAATAAACCAGGCATGTTTCCCTTCATTATAAATAACCGTTCATGGAAAGCACACATTGTTCCCAAACTATGCGAATGAAATATGTGACATTATTATTTTGGGTAAAATTAAAAAATTTCACAAAAATAAAATCTATTTCTAAACCTAAATCTTTTCTTCCATCTAACATAACAAATCAAGCATTTTGGAGCTCCCTAGTTGACTATTCTTGGATTTTATTTTTATCCATTATTTGATCTCTAAATCAAGTGACTCTCATATTATTCAGTATACATCAATGATTAGTCGATTCATTTTAACCATTCATTGTTTTGGTTAGTATTAGTTCAACTGTTTAGGTGATAACTAATATGCTGTTATTTTTGGTTTTTCATCCATTATTCAATATTCTACCAATATGATTCCAATTTGAAGTAGATACTAGGAAATAAAATAACAACAAGTATATGTTAGGTTCTATATAAAATTTTCATTAGTTTTGGTGATTTATATTTCACGGTGTCGTGGTGTCCCTTCTAGACTTTCTGAAGTATCCCCATAATTAAACTAAATTGTTGAATTAATTGAATTGAAAATATTATGGATTACCTTATGTTCCTTAATGATGAATGGGTTATTGTTTCCCCAACCAAATACCACCCATGGTATGTTCTATGTAGATTCCTGGAGATTTCACTTTCATGAACCACCTAAGGGGTGTCTTATTAAGCTTCCCTAGATAGATGAAGATTAATTATAATTAAAGGGATTTGGATTTCTTTCACATGATATGTTATTCATATTTTCTATTTTTACAATGATTTTTATTTATTAAAATGATTAATTATTGACTTTATCAAATGGTTAAATTTGGTTTCATTTCATGGAGTGGGTATTCTAATTATTGGATCTCCATTACTTATAAATGGTAAAATGGGTTGATATACTCATTGTTGGTATTTAATGTGAATTTTTATATGAGTGGGTAGACTCATATGATATATAGTGAACCTCACATTTCATAAATTATAATTACATAAAATTTACAAAATACTTTAAATATTATATAGACATACCCCAAAAGATATAGTGTGTCTACTTCCATTGGAAACATGAAATAATAATCAATGGTACATAATTGAGTTACATAATTTTCCAATAAAATCATCTTAACTAGAACCTTTCTTTGAACCATCAAACATATAAAATATCTTAATAAACTTGGGATCCGAAACATAAAAAGGTGTCACCTCAGATGCTTAGTAATGGTAAATAAGGGATATAAGAAACAATAATCATGAGGATAAGGGTATGTGAACATGATCATGAAAATAGAAGATTGTATCATTCAAATAAAAGATATAAATCATGAATCATGGCATAAATATTGGTAGTTAAAAGGTATTCAATCATAAGAAAATAAATAATATAATACATGAAAGCATTAAATAATAATAGAACATGGAATTTTGGAAGACACAATGAATATATAATGATTTCCATGGTATACAATGCATCTCTTCCAAGACCATTTTAGTGGAAAATCCCCTTTAATGAAGCAATTTCATTCCCCATTTCAGCCCATGTATTACAGAATAGAGTACACTTTTTCTTCTAGACATATATTATTGAACCAATTTTATTTCACATTCTAGCTTGGTAATACTATGCTGGGATTTTTTCCCTTTCCAACCTTATCTCTCTTATTATATATAAATATTTACCCAATGCAATAGAGAGTGATATAAATCCCACCCATATCATAATTTAATTATTCATTCATGTACCATAATATCATTAAAATAATATCATAAACCATGAAATTATTTGGGTAACATAAACCTGAAATCATATCATAACCCATGGAAAATATATAGGTTTTATAATCATTTCCTCAAAATCCTAACCCAGGAAAAGAATCTGGTTTCCAAAGCATAAAACACATGGAAGATAAATGGTTGTCATAATCATCATTACATAACAACATAAACCATTCAAGAAATAATATCCAAATAACCCTTCGATCATTTACTATAACGGAATGAGTAATATCAAAAAAATTTATTTTACATGGAAAATAACATGAAAAGATATTTTAAAAACATTTCTTGAGGAAAAATGACATTTCTTCATGAAATTTTTTTTTTCAATAAAACTCTTTAAAAAACATTTTCCTTGAAAAATTATAAATGAATAATGAAATTTATTTGAAAATTATTTCATCAAAATTATTTGAAAAGCATATAAAGATATATTGAAATCATTTTGAAAACTGTTTACTTGAAATCATATGAATGATTCTTGAAAACTAATTGAAAAACATTTTCCCTAAAATTAATTTCAAATATTATAAATAAACATTGAAAAGGTTTTGAAAACCTTTTAAAAACATATTAAATAAAATTTAAAACATTTTCATTAAAGAAACATTGAAAACTTGTAAATAAATATTGAAAACATTTTGAAATACATTATAAAATAGAAAAAACATTTAAAACCTTTTTCATTAAAAAATATCTCTAAAACATTTAAAGAAAGAATTGAAATAAATAATAAAATTTTAAATTATTTTACCATGAAAATTATATTAAAATTATATTTGATTTTTTTTTCAAAACATTTTGGAAGACATGGTTTTTTAATAAAACAGATTTCCGACCAAAGGGGGAAATACTATAATATTTTCATAAGAACAGTTTATTAAATACCATAAGTACAAAACTGTATAAAATATTACCTAAAATAATGACATCATCATTAAACATATAATAATAAAATAAATTGTTTTCATGAGATATGTATCATAAGATCTCAATCGAGGAAGCATAATCATAAACAATCTCGAAAAGCGATTTGATTGTTTCAATAAACTCTTCTCACATAGTAACATTGAATCAGACTTCCCATGTAAGAAATTTAAATTAACTAATGCTTAAAATTTAATAAAATGAACAATATTCATTATATAACATTTATAATACATTATATACTCCTAATATAAACATATTTGTGCATAACATGTCATATGTCTTAAAGAATGTAAATTCAGACAAACTAATCATACCGATTGGGTATCTTTTCAAACGTTAATCCCATGAAACAAAAATTCATATAAATGATATGTAATGAACCCAAAATTTAAGAATAATAATCATATAATACATTCATGTAATTTATAAACACCCCAATAAATGAATGGGTGGTGAATAAAAACAGTTTCTCATCGAAATAAAAACTGAGATAAAATCCCCATACCTTGTGTCTTGACTCTCTTTGTACTCATTAATACCTCATGTATAATAAAGCATTCTTTTATAAATCTATCACAAAACCATATTATTATAACTAATACCTTATATATTTTTAAAATTACTTTATATTACCCTCTTGTTAACAATTATATGTTAAGGTTTCACTTATGGTAATATCCTCTTTGTTCCATTCATGTTACTTAATTAGTTATATATTGGGTACTAATACATATAACATGATTTCAAGAATTGAATAAATATAAATATAATTTATTTTGAATATATTTTTATTATAATAATCTATATTATAATGATGTATTAAATGTAATACCTCATTCATGGAGACAATAGGTCATAAGTATGAATGAATGCGGTTTTTATTTAGTAGTCGTATTGAAAAAAGTAATTAAATTACACACACACACACATGCACACGAACACACACATGCACACACACAGACACACACACACACACATATATATAATTATTATATTATAATTAGTATTTCATATATATCATATATTATCACTAAACTCATCCTTAATAAATTTCATACAGTGTATGAATTAATCACATCTCGTTGAGGGAGTGGTAGTGAACACTTCCTCAAAAGAAATTATCGTATTTACACCAAATGGAAATTATAATGATATGTATTATAAAATTATTAAATAATATTAAAATACATAATAAATATAATATATAACATAACAGATTTTCCATTATAATGTCAACCCTGATAGGAGGTATGTAAAAAATGAACAATCATTATTTTTTGAGGCGGTAGTTCATTGTACACATAAACAATATTTTGTTACACACCAGATGGAGGTGTGTGTAATATTAGGTCTAAATCATAGAATAGAAACATACAAGTATATTTGTAGATATTGTTTTATATTTAATAATGTAATATAGAGAGAAAAGGGTGTGGGGAAACAAAATAAAAAATGGAGCATGAGAGAAGGCTTTCTCTCTTCATCAGTTAACTCTACTTTGTTTTGTGAAAAAAAAATGCTTACATGGATTGATGTTTTCCCAAATGTGATTACTCTATGAGGAAGATAAGTATTTATGAAATATAATTGGTTGAATCATTTTGAAAAAAATGTGTCATGAGTGATATTTGTAATAGGGAGAGGTGGTAGAACATTTTAAGGAATGAAAAGGTCACACTTGGAATTTTCCAAAGAAGTTAGACGTACCCATATTTATACATACAAAGTAATAACGAAATTTAGAAAAACTAAATAATGTATGGTTAATGGTTTAATAATGGAATTAAAATGGTTTTTCGTCAAGTTTTAAGGTTTTATTGGGCATTAAATTAAACGTTTAATAATTAGTTATCCATATTTTCCTCTTAATCGATGTAATTAATTTTAACCACTTTAAATAATATTTTTTGGTAAAAAAATGTAGTTCAAATTATTAGAAATTAAATATTTTTCTGATTAAAATCTTTTATTCCATTTTTTAAAATTATAATAACATAATTTTTAGAAATTAATTTAAAAATAATCCCACTAACTGGATGGAAATGTAGGTTTTTGATGTAAACACGTTCAAAATATTGGTACGTTTAATACCCAATTTCCATGTGAAACTAAAACCAATGTCCTAAATTGTATAAATTGATAAAAATAAAATATAATTAATCTTTTTAACAAATTTCACATATGATTTATCTTTATAAAGTAATTAAATGAAAAATTATTTTTGATTGTATGTTCGATGTTTTTAATTATTCATTAAAAATGATACCTTACATAAAAATTCCAAAAAAATATTCTTTAGATAATTTTTATATTTAGAATCCAAATATGAATCTTATTTTTACATATTAAATATATAAAATTCCCATTGGTGGGATTTAAAATTGGTTTTCTATTAAAATCCTGTAAAACATCATTTATAAATATATATGTTTTAGAGCATAAAAGTGGGGTTGTTCATATATTATGTCTATATAATTTATTAAATGAATAAAAAAATATTTTATTGAATATATAACTAATTATTACATTATTATAACTAACAAATTATTTTTAATATTATTTATTAGGAACAAATAGTTTCTTTACCCTAAAATTAATAATATTTCATTTTATATTGATTTAGTTTTCATAATCATATAAAATATGTGGGTAACCTATGAATTCATCTAATCTTTTGGTAAACCGTATGTAACACCCCAAGGTTTTGAAAATAAATATAGAATCAAATTTTATAGTATAGCCATTAAAACACAACTTTGCCTCTTCTATGTTTTGAATTTCAAAAAATGGTCATTTGGAGTTGTGTTCAGTAAGTCATTTGGAGTCCGATAGAATAAACTTGATTTTTTAGTGAATAGTAACATACCCTTATGAATAGTAATATGACCCTAATGAATAGTAAATTTTATTTTTATATTATTTTCTTAAGGCTAGAAGATAATAACATATTGGTTAATTTTTCATTGTGATAAAGAAGTAATTGTCGAATTAGAATGGTTAAATTTTGAATTAAGTTTGATTTTATTTAAAAGTTAAATTAATAATATTTAGAAAATTATTTTTCAAAAATGGACTTCACTTTTGAATTCTTCTTGTCGAAAAATGGTAGGGGTGAATTTTTGGGATTTTTTTGAAATTCTAGATTTTTTGATGAATAGTAAAATACTATAAAATACGATAAATGCTAAATACTTGATTTACTACATAATAGGTGATTTAAGGAAGATTAATACCCCCATAGTTCGAAATCACATGCCATTATTACTATTAGGGGTCACATGAAACAATACTAATGGTTGCCTTGAGGGAAATAATAAAATAATGAATTAAATATTCAAGATTTTACTCCTCTCCTCCACTATAAAACCCCCCCAAAACTACCTCTTCTCTTCACTCCTATAAGCCTTGAAGCTCCTCAATGTTCTTCCCAAATACCCTTCCCTGGTCTCTTCCCACGTTCAACAAGCTTTTGGTCTTTCAAAAAGACCAAAACCCCTTCCCTTAATGAGTTTCTCCAGGAGGTTATTTCGAGAGGTAAAGTGCCCTTATTTTTTCATTTGGTTTCATTTCAATTTATCTACTTTTTTTATTCTCTCCTCCCCTCCTCTATCAAAATTATCATGATAAATCTAGTGAAATCTCTATACTGGATTTATATTATGTGAATGGAATAACCATTATAAATATTCTTACTCCCTGCCTTTTATTTTATAAACGAAATCGACGTCCATGAGGTTCTGATTTACAACATTCATGGACGAAGAAGTTTCTTTCTTAGATTTCTTCTTCTTTACAGGTCGTGAAACCATATTAATGGTTTAACTAGACTATAATATATGTTTTTTAACCTAATTAATATTCAGGAACCATAATATGTACATATAATTATGTTATAAGACCAAACTAGTTCATAATATTCCAAATACTGCCAAATAATCGAAGTGGTTGTCATCTAATGATTCATCCTCATTCCATGTAACCAAATGATATAAATGACCATTATCAATTATTTATGTTCATTAATAATATTTAATTCCAATATGGGATATTTATAACCACTCTACTTGAACTTCATTACATAAAAATAGGTGAACAAAATATGAAAATAAAGGAAACGAACACTCTAGAACGACGAAATTCAATACAATAAATTGTCAATAAAGACATAAATGAACTAACCAGAATTATGGTAAACTAAATACATGTATAATAGGGTCTGAAATAAGTTATTAACAAGTATAATTTCATATTCCAGGATCTTAAGTACAAGATAATAACACGTTTGGAGTTAAGGTAAGGGTTTCTTCATCTCACTTCCATTTTTTTGAGATTTTCCATAATCACTAGTAATAGTTTTGTATGTTTTATGTATACTAACCATTGATATAAAATATCATTAATATCATTATCTTAATGGTATTTAATATATACATTTTATACTATTAATTTTTAGAACATACGAATCATTTGATTACAAAGTGGTAAGGCTTTTTCCACCCAAACTTCCACTTTCATTCTAGAAACATTCATTGTCTAATTACCTCGATGTAATTATTATGTATTTTTATTTACTCATCATATGTTCTATTTTATTATCATATACATGTTTAAAAACCATGATCCTTCCTTATTTTATGGATAGTTACATGTTTTAAAAAGAATATTCAAAATTGTTTCCAAAATACAAGCCCGATTCGAGGGAATTTCTAAAATTATTACCTATTTTAAATGGCACTCTATAATCTGTTTTTGGAAATCATTATCTTTATAAAATCACTCATTTTATTATGAAAATACTATCTTAATTCACTTATCATTTTATACAAATATTATTCCAAAAGAACTATTCTTTTGAAAATAAAAGAGTATTTATCTCCAGAATTACATAATGATTTTATAAGAGTGTTTTCATCTAATTCAACACTCTTGTTGATTCCACGATATTATTGAGTTTAATCATTTATGAAGTCATCTACCATGTTTTATTTAATGTTTATGACTAACTCTATTTTGGATGATCTGTCCTAAAACCATTCAACATATTATTTTGAATGGTTTGTGTTTGATGTTTAATGATTGGGGAAAGATAGTTACATTTCATATGATAGTATCAATATGAATGTATATGTTGTTTATTTTTATCCCTGCTCATATGAAGAATGAATTGGACTTATTATGTGACAGTTTTGGCCCTCTATATCCCCTCGATGCATAGGTATGTCTAATGAGACAAATTGACATGGAATTGGCCGAGCCCTTTCCCAATGTGATATGGATTTTGGTTGAGGCCTTAATCACTAGATGTCATGGCCGAGGCCATGAAATAATGTTTCAGAATGTCTGGAATATGAACTTCCCTCATTATGAATCTAGTAATTGAAAGTTAATTTTGTTATTTGACTAGTATAATACACATGATTATGTTTTATTATGTCATTATTTACTCAGCTCATTTTCCTTCCATAAGGTATTCATGTTTATTATTAAAGTCATGTTTTTTCAATTATTCACCATGTCTAATGTTTATATTATCTTCTACTGTATTTATTACTCTTACTGAGCATTTGATCTCACCATTTCTTATGTTTCATTTTCTCTGGATATGAAGAAGTAATTTGTGAATGACATGCAAGAATAATCTTAGAGACATGATGTTGCTTTTGGAATAATTTAGTGTGGTTTTTTCCATTCCATATATAAATTGGAACTTATGTATGTAACATGTTCCCAATAATACTAAACTACTCGGTCCTTTGGTATTTGTATTCCTTGTATGTATGCCAACTTAATCAAATAAGGCACTGACTCTGGGAAACTGGGGTATGGTCCTTACAGTTGGTATCAGAGGAAGTTTAGTAGAATACTTGGAAACTAGATTTAGAAAACGTCGAATTAGGGAAGAGTCCCTAAGTTAGTCTTTGAGAATATACATACAATAACATCATGGTATTTTTGTAAGAAATAGATTATGTGGATCATTCAAGAAATATATCCATGTCTGGATATGAGCAGGTAGAGGTGACTCTGGCACAGCTGTATCTAGGGTTAAATCCTGATAACACCACTTTGAGCTAGACTCGAACGGGAACTGGTGCACGACAACGGGCCTTGTTTCACTCTTAGTTATGACACTCATTGGGGATATTCTTAGGATAATTCACATGTTTTTTACAAGCCATTATGAAAGAGTTTAATGTAGATATTCCTCAAAGAAACCATATTTGTGAATATGGGATTATCCTTGCATAGGATCTATATTTTTCTGATTATTTTTAAGTTAAGATTATACATTGTGATTAATAGCATAATATACTGTATGCCATTATCTAGATATGGCACCTAGTGGACAGAATGGAAATCTCATTAATGCACGTGTCCCCTGTAGGGATTTTCCTCCGACGCAAGACAACGATATTGGATTTGGTGTTGTGACTGGTGCTGAGCAACTCATAACTATACTGGGACAACTTACTCAAGTTATGAATAATAAACATACACGTATAGAGCATCTGGATCCACCACGTGGAGGAGCCATGCTAGATCTCTATATGCGACAACAGCCTCCATCATTCAACAGGACTACAAACCCGTTTTTAGCAGAGCAGTGGATATATTCCCTTTAGAAGACATTTCTCGCTTTGGGATGTAATGAAGGAGAGAAGGTTTTCATGGAAGTATATCATCTATTGGGAGATGAGGATTAGTGGTGCACATTAATCCAAAACACAAAGGAGGAGAATGTAATAGAAGAGATGAATGGAGGGTATTTAATGAAATCTTCTTAAAAAATATTTTCCTCGTGAGCAGTGAGCAGATATGGAGAGACAATTATTGAATCTGAGGCAGAAGGAGGATGAAAATGTTTCAAAGTATGAAGCCAACTTCACAAGGTTATCAAGACATGATGTATACTATATAAGAAATCCAAGGAGAAAGCTTGATCGATTATTTGATGGCCTAAAGCCATTCCTCCAGTGGGCACTGGTCTCCCAAAATTATTTATCATATGCATATATATTTTCATGTGCAATCAAGACATATAATAAATTCTCTATGTCTTATGACTTTAAGGGAAAGTAAGAAAAGATGAGGGCTGCTGAAAACCATGGGAAAGGAAATAAGGAAACATGGAATAAGGTAAGATTTGAATTCCCACCATGTGACAATTGTGGAAGGAAACACCCTGGTGAGTGCTTAAAAGGAGAATGAGTATGCTACAAATGTTTTCAGAGAGGCCATATTGCTGGTGATTTCAAAGGGAAGAAGGAAGCCAATGATGTTCAATGCTATAGTTTTCAGGAGATGGGACACTATGCTAACGATTTTCTAAAATGTCAAGGAATATGCAATAGAAAAGGACAAGGGATAAGGGACAAGATTATGAAATCACAACTAAAGAAGTTGAAGTTCTGCATGACGTGGTGGCGGGTACTTTGATCATTTCATCAAACTTAGCCAATGCTTTATTTGATTATGGATCATCCCATTGTTTCATATCTTCCCAGTTTTCTAAGAAAATTAGATATTTCCAATTTGATTTAACAAGGGAGTTGTCAGTCAAAACTTCTAAGGGAAGTATCATTGCTACAACATTCTGTGAATCAGTTCCCATTAAGACATATAAATGTTCTTTATCTACTGATCTTATCGTCACACCCATGATTGAATTTGATATAATCCATGGTATGGATTGGCTCCCGGACCATGATGCCAAAATTTATTTTAAGAAGAAGGAGGTTACGATTTTTAATGAAGATGATAAAGAACACCTTATCTTTAGAGAAGAATCATCATCATCTGATTCTTATCTAGATCCACCCCCCAGTAGCTCAACTAAATTAAATTATTGGGGAGGAGGAGAATGAAATAACTGTCAGTGAGGAAATAAATGTTCAAATAGAGGATGTACCTATTGTGAGAGAATATGTTGATGTGTTTCCAGAAGATTTAACTGGACATCCTCCAGAACGAGAAATTGAGTTTCACATTGATTTAATTCATGGTTCAAGGCCCATATTGAAGACCCCTCATAGAATGGACACTGTGTAATTAGTGGAGCTAAAGAAATAGATAGAGGATTTGAGTAAAAAAGTATTTATCAGACCTAGTGTTTCTCTATGAGGATCCCCTATCCTCTTTGTCAAGAAGAAAGATAGATCCATGAGGCTTTGCATTGATTATAGGGGGATCAATGCTATAAAAATAAAGAACAAGTATCCCCTTCCTCACATTGATGATTTATTTGACCAACTACATGGAGCTCAATACTTTTCAAAGATTGAGATTCGATCTGGATATCATCAGTTGAGTGTGAAGAAGGAAGACATTCTGAAAACAACGTTTCGAACCAGGTACGAGCATTATGAGTTTACAGTAATGCCTTTTTGATTGACTAATTCACCATCCATCTTCATGGATATAATGAATAGAGTTTTCAAAGAATATCTCGATGATTTTGTAGTGGTATTTATTGATGATATCTTGGTATACTTCAAAATCGATGAAGATCATGAAAATCACATGCGAATTATCCTGATGACTCTTAGAAGACATGAAATATATGGGAAGTTCAGCAAGTGTGAATTATGGCTTCAGGAGATTTCCTTTCTTGTCTATATTGTATCTAAGGATGGTATCCTAATTGATCCTGCAAAGACAAAGGCACTCCAATATTGGCCCACACCAACAAACATAACTGAGGTATGCAGTTTTATTAGCATAAGAGGTTATTATCGGCGTTTCATACAGAATTTTTCCTGACTGGCTAACCCGCTAATAAAGATCACACGTAAAGGGGTTAAATTTGTTTGGATAATATATTGTGAAGAATGTTTCGATGAAATGAAGAGAATATTAGTCAATTCTCTTATATTTACTCTACCATTGGGGAATGAAGTGTTTGTTATTTATTGTGATACTTCAAAAAATGGACTTGGTTGTGTCCTTATGCAAAATGAGAGGGTTATTGATTATGCGTCATGACAGCTAAAAAATCATGAGAAAAACAATCTTACTCATGATCTCGAGTTAGCTGCTGTAATATTTTCTTTGAAGATATGGAGACATTATCTCTATGGTGAAAAATATGGAATTTATACTGATCACCAGAGTTTGAAGTATATTTTCTCATAGAAAGAACTCAACATTAGGAAAACTAGATGTCTTGAAATACTCAAGGATTATTATTTCATGATACACTACCACCCCGAGAAGGAAAATAAGGTGGCATATGCTTTGAGAAGAAAGGATCATGGAGTTTTGAACAAGATGAGAGTTGAAAGGGACCGTATTTTCAATGATCTAGTAAAGATGGATATGAGAATACCCATGGAAGGTGAAACGTCAATAATTTTTCAAATGATTGCCAAAACATCTTTATTAGAAAGGATAAAAATTTATCAAGCTAATGATGAGGAGTTTCAAAAAAAGATTAAAGCTGTGAATGATGGGATATTGACTGACTTCGTATAAGAAGATGGAATTTTGAAATTTGGGAAAAGGATTTGTGTTCCCGATATACCTGATCTAAAAAGGGAAGTGTTGGATGATGCTCATAGTTCCAATTTCTCTATACACCCTAGTAGCACTAAGATGTATATAGATGTGAAAGAACATTTCTGGTGGGATAACATGAAAAGAGAGATTGCTGATTTTGTGTCAAGATGTATGGCTTGCCAACAAGTGAAAGCTGGAAGGAAACAGCCTGGAAGAGTATTCCAACCTATTCCCATACCTGAGTGGAAATGGGATAATATCATGATGTAATTTTTCATGGGACTACCAAAGACTCTTAGAAGGAACAATGCAATATGGGTCATTATTGATCGACTTACCAAGTTAGCACATTTTCTTTCTATAAGGTAAGATCTACCACTTGAACATCTAGCAAGACTATATATTAATGAAGTTGTGAGACTTCATAGAGTACCCATATCGATTGTTTCTGATCATGATCGACGTTTTATGTCATGATTCTGGAAAAGTCTTGAGAAGTCCCTCGATAATGATCTTCGTTTGAGCACTGCCTACCACCCACAAACTGATGGAAAATCAGAATGGACTATGCAAACATTGGAAGTCATGTTGAGGTCTTTTTACTTTTTTTTCAAGTCATGTGGGATCAGTATTTACCTCTTTTAGAATTTTCTTACAACAATAGATTTTATTCAAGTATACAGATGGCACCATAGGAAGCATTATATGGGAGGTGATGTTGTACACCAACTGCTGGGATGATTTTGGTGAATGAAAGCTTGTGGGACCAGAACTTGTTGAATACACAATGGAAAAGGTTAAGATTATCCAGAACCGTATCAAAATATCTCAAAGTAGGCAAAAGAGCTATGCTGATAACTGAAGGAATGAGTTGGAATTTCAAAAAGGTGATCACGTTTTCTTAAAGGTATCACCATGGAAGGGTATTATACGATTCAGTAAGAAGGGAAAACTAAGTTCTAGGTAGATCATACCTTTTGAAATTCTGGACCGAATTGGAGTCGTAGATTACCCTTTGGCAATGCCGCCAAGTCTCTCCAAGTTTCACAATGTGTTCCACGTTTCAATGTTAAGAAAGTACATTCTAGACCCAACACATGTACTCACTTATGAAGAAGTGGAACTTGAGCCCGACTTATCTTACTGTGGAGAGACCATCATGATTCTTCATAATAGAGAAAAAGTATCGAGAAATCTGACGACTCATTTGGTGAAGGTTCTATGGAGGAACCATAAGATGGAGGAAGCAACATGGGAGCATGAGGAGCTTATGTTAAAGACGTACCCAAATCTTCTTAGGTGATATTCAATGAATTTGAGAAAGAAATATTTGTAAGGAGGGGAGAATGTAACACCCCATGATTTTAAAAATAAATACAGAATGAAATTTTATAATATAGCCATTAAAAAACAACTTTGCCTCTTATGTGTTTGGAATTTCAAAAAATGGTCATCTAGAGTTGTGTTCAGTATGTTATTTGAAGTCCGATAGAACAAAATTGATTACATAGTGAATATTAACATACCGTTATGAATTGTAATATGACCATAATGAATAGTAAATTTTTTTTATTTTATTTTTTTAAGGCTAGAAGATAATAACTTCTTGGTTAATTTTTCCTTGTGATAAAGAAGTAGTTCCAGAATTAAATCTTTTAATTTTTGAATGAAGTATGATTTTATTTAAAAGTTAAATTAATAATATTTAGAAAATTATATTTGAAAAATGGTCTTCACTTTTGAATTCTACACATAGAAAAATGGTTGGGGTGAATATTTGTGATTTTTCTAAAATTCTAGAATTTTTTATGAATAGTAGAATACAATAAAATACGATAAATGATAAATACTCGATTTATTGAATCATAGGTGATTAAAGGATGATTTAAGACCACATGGTTCGAAATCACATTCCATTATTTCTATTATAGGTCACATGGAATAATACTATTGGTTCTCTTGAGGGAAATAACAAAATAATGAATTAAATATTGAAGATTTTACTCCTCTCCTCCACTATAAAAAACCTCACCACTACCTCTTCTTTTCACTCCTATAAGACTTTAATATTTTCAATGTTATTCCCAATTACCCTTACCTAGTCTCTCCCCACATCCAATAAGTTTTTGGTCTTTCCAAAAGACCAAAACCCCTGCCTTTATGGAGTTTCTCAGTGAGGTTATTTCGAGAGGTAAAGTACCCTTCTTTTTTCATTTGGGTTCATTTCAATTTACCTTATTTTGTTATCCTTGCATCACCTCCTCTATCCAAATGATCATTATAACTCCTTTAACATCTATATACTGTATTTATATCATGTGAATGGAAGAACCATCATAAATATTCTTACTCCCTTCCTTTTATTTTATAAACGAAATCGACGTCCATGAGGTTCCGATTTATAACCTTCGCAGATGACAAAGTTTCGTTCTCAATTTGAACTCTATTACTGGTCATGAAACCATATTAATGGTTGAACCAGACTAAAATATATGTTTTATAACCTATTTAATATTCAGAAATAGGAATATGTACATTTAATTATGTTATATGACCAAACTAGTTCATAATATTCCAAATACCGCCAAATAATCAAAGTGGTTGTCATCTAATGATTAATCCTCATTTCATGTAACCAAATGATATAAATGACCATTATAAATTATTTATGTTCATTAATAATATATAATTCCAATACAGGAGATTTATAACCATTCCACCTGAAATTCATTACATAAAATATGTGAACCGAATATGAAAATAAAGGAAACGAACACTTTAGAGCGACGAAATTCAATACAATATCATGTCAATAAAGACATAAATGAACTAACCATAATTATGGTAAACTAAATAAATTTCTAATCGGTTCTTAAATAATTTATTACCAAGTATAATTTCATATTCCAGGAGCTTAAGTAAAATAGCGGAACACGTTTGGAGTTAAGGTAAGGGTTTATTCATCTCACTTCCATTTTCGTGAGATTTTCCATATTCACTAGTAATACATTTGTATGGTTTATGTATACTGACAATTGATATCACATATCATTAATATATTTATCTTCATGGTATTAAATCTATAATTTTTGTACTATTAATTTTTCGGGCATACGAATCATTTGATTACAAAGTGGTAAGGATTTTTCCACCAGAACATCTACTTTCATTCGTGATACTTTCATTGTCTAATTACCTCGATATAATTCTTATGTATTGTTATGTACGAATAATATGTTCTATGTGAGTATCATATATATGTTTACAAACCACATTCCTTCCTTATTTGATGTCCAGTTACATGATTTAAAAGGAACTTTCAAAATTGTTTCAAAAATACAAGCCCGATTCAAGGGAATTTCTCAAATTATTACCTATTTTAAAGGGAACTCTATAATCTATTTTTGGAAACCATTATCTTTAGAAAATAAATAATTATATTATTAAAATACTATCTTACTTCACTTATGGTTTTATACAAATATTTTTCCAAAAGAACTCTTCTTTTCAAAATAAATGAGTATTTATCTCTAGAATTGCATAATGATTTTATAAGTATTTTCATCTAATTCAACACTGTTGTTGATTCCATGATATTATTGGGTTTATTCATTTATGAAGTCATCTAACATATTTTATTTAATGGTTATGAATAACTCTATTGTGGATGATCCGTCCTATAACCATTCAACATATTATTCTGAATGGTTAGTGTTTGATGTCTAATGATTAGGAAAAGTTAGTTGCATTACATATGATAGTTTCAATATGAATGTATATGTCGTTTATTTTTATCCCCACTCACATGAGGAATGCATTCGACTTATTATGTGATGGGTGGGGCCCGCTATATCCCCTCGATTCATCTGTAGGTCTCATGAGACAAATAGACGTGGAATTGACCGAGGCCTTTCCCAATGTGATATAGATTTTGGCCGAGGACTTAATCACTAGATTTCTTGGCCGAGGCCAAGAAAAAATATTTTAGAATGTCCGACATATGTACTTTCCTCATTATGAAGCTAGTAATTGAAATTTCATGTGGTTATTCGACTAGTAGAATACCCATGATTATGTTTTATTATTGCATTATTTACTCAACTCATTTTCCTACCATAATGAATTCATGTTTATTATTAAAGTCATGTGTTTTCAATTATTCACCATGTATAGTGTTTATATTATCTTCTGTTGTATTCCTTACTCTTACTGAGCGTTTGAGCTCACCCATTCTTATGTTTCATTTTCTTTGGATATGAAGAAGTAATTTATGAATGACATACAATCATAATCTAAGAGACATGACGTTGCTTATGGAATAAATATTGTTGTTTTTCCTTTCTATATGTAAATTGGAACTTATGTATGTAACTTTTTTCCAATAATACTAAACTACTCAGTCTTTCTGGATTTGTATTCTTTATTTGTATGCCAACATAATCAAATAAGGCACCGACTCTAGGCAACAGGGGTCGGGTCCTTACACCATATATTTTCATAAATTTATTAAAATTTGCATAAACTAAAATTTAAAATCTTATTTATATAATATTTTATTAGATAATTACATTTTAATAATATATTATAGTTTGGTAAAACTCATGCATTCTTAGTAATAACGACAATTAGGAAAGGCATTGTTGTGTATAACACAAGCTAACCATGGTTTTCCATTTAGAGAAAGGGAATTTTTTTTGTGTAAAGCACAATTAATATGGGGTTGTGTATACCGTAAGAAAAACAAGGTTCTTTAATATAAAATAAACCATTTTCAGTGTTGCATGAAATGAAAAATTTCAATATGGTTAAATTAATTAAAAGTAATAATTCACAAAATCTAGGGCTGTTACATGGTATTTATGACTAATGGGATTAAATTTTGAATTATTTCCAGGATTTATAGGATGATTCTTCTTAGATATTCTTCATTTTAGTTGATTCCATGGATATAGTATGTCCCATGGGTCTTAATTATGTTGGATGCATTGGGCCTTTCAACACATTGAATTCTACTTTCTTGGACCCATGTGGGATATGTTCAGTTGACATGTCCCAAGGACTCCATCAATTTTCTTACCATGTTTCCATCAAGATACTCATGGGAATCAATGAGGATACACTGGTCTTCTACACCTTTGATCTGTCCCTTTATTGTCTGAGACATTGATTACTATGGCACAATCGTGGGAAATACGATATGCTTTGTTTTATGGCTCGGTTGTGGTTCTTATGACACTTTAAGATATACGACATGGTCAGGGTGGTTTGATATGTGCCAATGTATAACAATACCAAGTGTGTTAATCTTTTTTTATAGTTGTCATGTTTTAGGATCTTCTATATGTGCTGTAGGGATCCATGTATGGATATATAGTATATCTTACTTAATGCAGCTGTTCCATGGGTGTATTTACATTCACATACCACTTATCCTCTTTACTTGGACACATATTGCCTTTTTATATTGTACATATTGGATTTTATAGATCATTGGGTGGTTAGCTACTATGATTCTGTCTCACACCCTGTTGAGGCCACCATTGGGTACCCAAAAAGAATATTTGGTTGCAGTTTGGAACTAGGAAAAGTGATCGTAGTTTGAAGCTTGATTTTGTACCACGTTTTGAATCAAGGTATTATGAGATAGATTCGATCATCATGATACTAAATAGAGATTTTAATTTTAGGAATTTTTTGTATTTTGACCTTTGTATTGAATTTAACTATTTTTTACTTATTTTGGATACTTTGTAGCGGCATGTATGATCATCACTGTTCATTTAAGATTCCTTTTGATATTTGTATATATTCATATTGTCTATCTATTTTCTAAATGTTATACGACTTCCGATAATTATCTCTCATTGATATTATGATGTTTCAAACTCTAATAAGAGGGAATATTCTCCCCACATACACACCCCAGTCTATGCCTATAATTTGGCAGCCTCTGTTTTTTGGGGAGAAGCTCTTGAGTCCATGTGTCTTACAGATTTTGGGTCACTTTTCTGTAGAATCCAGATCCAGAGAATTAAAATAGATCCCATCAATAGTTTCATGAACTCTCTATCATGATTAACCCTCATGGTCTCATAAGTAAATATTCATAAAATCTAGATTGGAAATCCCTTCAAATAAATTTTCGATACTGACCTATATAGTTCAAAATATCCCACCATAATTAGGTTTATCTATGAATAAAACTAGTGGAGAGATTCACTCTCTTCATAAGAGGCGTCTGAATATAGTTGAATATAGATAAGAAAATCTACATCATAAAGTAAATAGCCCAGGGGATTCCC
Organism: Viscum album; assembly: GCA_963277665.1. Lineage (NCBI taxonomy): Eukaryota > Viridiplantae > Streptophyta > Magnoliopsida > Santalales > Viscaceae > Viscum > Viscum album. Next base: position 468,651,897 of record OY728141.1, on the reverse strand, counting down.
TCCCCTGAAAAAGATGGTGGATAATGCTCCTAGAGCTCTTGTGTAACCTCTCCCAAAGATATAGTAGGTCACTGAGCTCCCTGGATAGTCTGCATAAGCCACACATACTCCACTCGATACCGAACATCATCACCCACATATTGGATAACATGAAGTTCCACCAGTGGAACTTCTAGATATATCACTAGTGGCTTATGGACCATGTTCTGATGAGCATGGTCGTCAACACCCACCTGGATAATGACTAGACTAAGTCCTAGTAGAAGAGCTCAAAAATTCCATAAACACACCTCATATAGTATTTCACAATGATAACATCCTAGATACATGAATTGTATTGGTAAAATTCATACAATGTCATAAACACACCCCTATTGGGTTCCCGAATAAGGAAACTAATTTAAAAAATATTCATTTTAGGGGAACACATGTGGAATCTATTTTGAAGTAAAACAGAGAATGTAATAAAGCATCTAAACAGTGATAGATAATTATTGGAACACCAACCTTATGCATGTAAATGAGATCTTATGATTTATCAACCTTTTATTTGGTCTATATAAGTATAAAATGGAAAAATAGATGAATGAAATGAAAATTGGGTATACGAGCGCTCACCAAAATAACATCACCGATATAAATAAAATCAATGAATGGATTCTAAAGTGGGAAGCATTTACCGAGACCTATGAAAATATACAAATGATGTTTGAATCGAATATTAGATGGGTGAACTTCTTCAATGAAGATAAATAGGCTTCAAGGGAGCTCAAAAAGTGGACAACCTATGTGAGATAATAAGTGGTGAAATGTTGGTTAAGTAAATAAGATAAGTGTTTTCCCCTTAAAAATGACAACAAATATTTAAATGGCATGAAAAAATTACACATTTTTTAATGGTCATTATATCCCTTCTAGAGAAATTTCATTACACATCATAAATTAGGGTACCTCGGTTAATACATGTATTGTATTGAATAATCGTAGTGGATTCCAAATTCATATCATGTAGTTTTACAGTTAGTATCTTTCATCCAATACCTTCTTTCTTTTTAAAATCAAATCATTCATCCTAAGGTCTCAGCTTCCAGATCTATGCCAATAGAGAACTACTACAAGGGTTTGACCATAAGATAAAATAATTAATACCTGATAGAAATGTTGGGATCACACCTAATCATAATAATAAAATTCTATAATTTTAATTTCTATAAAACAAGGATATTATATTATATATTTATTGATAATGAAATTTAATTTATTTGATAGCTTGGGTTGCATGCAACACTTCGATTAAATGTAGAGGGATCTTCTATTAAAAAAATATTAAATTATGACTCATATTAGAAAGAAATTAATATTCCTGGGTATAAATACAAGTAACTAAACATTGAAAAAATTACAGGTAACACATATATAAAACAATTTAACAATTTAATAATTTAGTAGAAATAAAAAATAAAATCATTTGAAGATAAAATATCAATTTTCTGAAAAATGGTTCCATACACTAAATATCTATTTATAAAATTTAATTGATCATCACCTAGTGGCTTGTTTTAATTAAATGTTTATATATATATATATAATCACATATTTTATCTTTCATCTTATATTTTTTAGTCATTATAATATGATAAATCATGCCCTATAATTAAAAGTTTTATTTCTTATAATGAATAGTTTTCATAATTTTTGGAAAATTTATTTTAAAATTAATATTTTTCAGTTATTTATATTGAATAATTAAAAAAGATTCAATATTAGAAATTATGAGGTAGAAATATGTTATATATTACCAATTTATTTGTTTCATTTTGATTTGTATGGTTGTAAACTTTAGTACTTTAATAATGGATAAATTATGTTGACCTTGGTTGAAACTATGTTTTAATCTCACTATTTTTCATCTGAAATATTATTTTATGAAAAAAAATTTACTCTTATCACCATAGTATCATATGTTATTTATATAAGTGGATTTTTTTCAATTAAAATATACTATATAATATTTGATGAAAATAAAAAAACAAAAAGTCACTATCCTTTAATGGAATATATCTTATGATTCCACATATGTATAATTTTTTGGAATGAATATTAATATCTATTTTGGTAATAATGAAATAATTATCAATATGTTCAATTAAATATAATTTTTAGTGATTTTATAATTTATTTTCTAACACCACATCGGTAGTGCATTTAATAAATTAATATAATAACAAAATACTCTCTATTAGAAATAAAAATAGTAATATAATTTAAAAATGTTATATAGTTCCAAGAATTATTTATATTTATAAAAATAGTTATAATTTTATAGAGTATTATATTATAATTTCAATTTTTTATCATTTCTATAACATCATATTTAATGAATATTTACAAAAAATGACTAGAATGTTACTATCTATCGTTTTTCATTAAATTAAATAGAAATATTAAAAGTCTATAAAAATAATATAGGGATAGTATAATGTCTAAAATTTCATCCATTTTAATTTAAGATCAATATATATCATTATAAGTAAAATTATATCCTTTCTAACTTATGAAGTCATTATCATAGGAAAGGAATAAATCAGATAACTATGTGATTATTCCAAAATATAAGGATTATAATACCAAATAAACCTATAAAAAAATATTTTAAAAATATTTTAAACCACATACTACATTTTATTTAAATATAAATTTATTTGGAAACATCTTTTCTTGATAATTACTCTCTTATTTTGTAATCTTTTGTGTAATTCTAAGTGTGAACATTCCAAACCTTATAAAAATTTACCCCATCCCTCTCGTATTTTCTCTATATTGAGAAACATAGGTTAACCATGTACTATACATCTCTCTTGTCAATATCCTTATACAAGTTCTATTTTCATTTTTCTACCATAATGTCTAAACTTGGGGTCCTTTAGAGGAGATCAAATAGAGTTATCTAAGAGAATAGGTTATCATGTAAACCTATTACATTCCATTAATATTATTTAGTTACCTCATATTAATCATTAGAATTTATCATAATATAATAATTTTATTATAGAAAATATTGAAAAAATTATTCTGATTATTAAACACTCATTATACACCCCAGTTTCTATCAAACAAAAAATAATAATTTCCCTTGTGCATATGTGTGGAATACAACCTCAACGAAGTGATGTGTTTCATTTATCATTACTATAAGGACACAGCCTTAAACCTTACTTAATCTTGAGTTATTACAAGATTACACATTGAGGATCTTTTCAGGTTTAGAGTTTTAGAGAATTAGATCATAAAACTTTCATTACATTCCACATTTAAACAAAGTGGTTACATAAAATATAGTATTCATTTTTCCCATCAATGGAAACATATTTAAAATAAAACATGGATTCTTTCTTGACACTTCTGTGACACTATCATCATGTCATGTACCCTTCCCTTGACCTGTGAAAAACATTTCAAAAACTTGGGATGAGCATAAAAAGCTCAGTAAGGGATATAAAAAATATGGAAAGGAAACATGAGTACATGTATACATAATAATGAAATCATACTTTACCCATAAAACATAATCACTTTGACATACCTCGTAAAATCATGAATAAATCATTGAAATCATAAGACATAAAAGGTAACTTGAGGCATTCATAACATTCTTACATAGGGAGTAACCCTCTTGGTTATGTTTGGAAGACCCACCACAATATATTCCCAAAATCTCTTCAGAGAAACCTTAACATTTCACTCCTTCGCATTACCCAATGCATTGGAGAGCTATATCGGGCTCACCCGCCCTTAGTTTATCACGGAACCACCCATTTCCATAACAATGCCCAAGAACCATAACATAAACGCATCACATAAAACATGCATAAAGGAAACATAACATTTCCACATTTCAATCACAATATAACATTTTAGTATATTGAAATAATGAATCCATTCAAAAAGAAACCATTTCCATAACCATTTAAAACATTTAATAAAGAGATTTTTGAATCAAACTGTCCCATACCACCTTGAAGATTGTAAAATTTTAAACCATTAATATCCATATAAATAAATCCTTAAAACCATTTTGAAAACATGGATATTAATGGGAACCATTTATAAGAATAAATCATTAAAACATTTAAAACGATATTTTATTTAAAGTGTTTTTAACAAAATGAGAGACACTTGAATACAATAATTGAGGAATAACGTTTAATTAGAACTTTATAATATCATGAGAATAAAGGAATTCATGATATCATATTCCAAAGGATAGTATATACACCATATAAGAGTGAATTGGTGCATAACAACAATGAAGTCTCAATAGAAATGTAAAATGAGATGAAATCCCCTGTAAAGAAGGTGCCCTTAAATTAAGGATAAATCAATCTCATAATTATGTGTGACAAATATAAATACACCCAATATAAGTGTATATTAAGTTTAAAACACTCAAAGGTCATTCACACATATTCAATTGAGGACATATTCAATAACTACATGTTGAACCCAAAGAAATCGAAATTGGGTTAAAAAGTTCCCTTGGTAAAATTCGACAGCCTAACAGCATCACTTCAAAATTCAGAAAATGAGTTGATGAGAGATAAAAAGGGTATCTCATCACTAGGATATAAAATTTAAATCAATAAGGATATAGAAGAACATATCCCAACATAATAGTATGTGAATTAAAAGACATTACAAAATAAGTCTTTTAAAAAGAGGAGGGTGAAAGGTTCCCTTACTGACATGGGTATCTTTCGAAACATATGCCCCGTGAAAGAAGGACAATAAAGAATTGATGTAAATACTCATTAACGAAATTATATTACACAAAGTGTAGAATAATGGATAGTAAATACAACACTCAAAGGAAATTGTGGAAAATGTAGCATAAATCTCATGGGAATAAAAGTGAGATTAAAAATCCCTTACGAAAACTCGACAGCCTAACGACGCCACTTAAAACTTCCGAAAATGGATTGATGAGATCAAATAGGGTCTCTAATCATATTAAAATAAAATTTACAGAAATAGGAATATAAAAGAATAGCCCCATCATAACAAAGAGGTGCTTAAAAGAAGTGACATAAAGGATAGTACTTAAAAAGAAAGAGAGAGGTTAGATCTCTTACGAAAATTCGGCAGCCTAACGGCGCCACTCAAAACGTCCAAAATGGATTGATGAGAGAGAATAGGGTCTCTCATCACATGAAGATAAAAATTACAGTAATAGTAATATAAAAGAACATCCCAATAACAAGAATGATGAGCTTTAAAAGGAATGACATAAAAGAGTGTTCTTAAAAAGAAAGAGAGGAGTAGGATCCCTTACCTCGGGTCCGACATGACTCGATCGTTCATTAATATCATGAATAATAAACTTGAGTTAATTTCTACTTCCTTAATAACATTTTTCAATTTCATTATTCCTTTTATATCACTTATTACCATGTCATAAACATTATGTAAACATTTAAGTTAATAATGTTTGTTTTGTCGATATCTGGTTCTTAAGTCGAAAGTGGACTTCTTACAATTACATGTTGTTTGTGTGGTCAAAGGTTCATTATATCCAGAGTTGTATTCATGATTTAGATATCATATATATAATATATATCCATTATATTCATGCATTTATAATATTACATAATATTTAGAGTTAAGAAATGAAATGCACTGTTCATGGAGACGGTAAGCCGTACGTACACATGAACGCTACTTCCATTTCTATTTCATATTTAATGGAATTAAAAAATAATGATACATAATAGTATTTTAATTCTAGTATGGTATCATATATAATATAATTAAATATATCCTTTATACGTACCACATATGGTATTAACGAATCAAATCACATTGAGGGGGCGGTAGTCCGCACTTCCTTAAATGAAGATATCGTGTTTACCCATAATGGAAACCATAAAGGTATTCCATAAATAAAAAAATACAGAAGCTTAAGTAAAACATAAAAATATTAGATATCATATATAAATATAGTGTCATCTTAATGGCCACCTTTGAAGGTGTTAGAAGAATATTGAACAATCATCGTTTTGGGAGGCAGAAATTCGCCATCCAAGGAAACAGTATGTTCTTTAACCATTAGATGTAGGTGTGTGTAATTGTAGCTAGAATGTTTCTTATAAAAAATCATAGTATATTTAATATACTGTATTTGATACAAAATAAATTAATAAAAAGAGTTTAGGTGGTTGGAGAAGCAAAATAAAACAAAAGGACACAAGTGAAGACATTACCTTAAAACCGGGTAACTCTCTTTGGTTTGAGCTCAAAGGCTTCCTTGGGAAGACTTCTGCCCAAAGGGAGGATTCAAGAAGTAATATAGGGAAGTGGAGAGACAAAATGGGCAGGGGTTGGCCGAGCTAAAGGCTTTGGGAGTGTGGGTAAGGAGGTAGAGGTGGGGGACTTTTATAAGAGGAGAGGAGGGGCACTCTTGGAAAGTAAGCAAATGTTACTTTATATGAAAATGAGTTTCGGATTTAAAAGGTCCCATATTGACCTAATTCGTGTATATGGTGATAAGGGTTCGAAATACACTCATCCAATAGGTTTTGGACATGTGTAGGTCTTAGATATTACATTATATTTCCATTTTATTTAAATCATTAAATAATGAGGTCATCGTTGCACCATCATGATGTCATAAATAATTTAATTTATTTAATGTATAAAAATTATAAAAAATTACTATGATGTAGGAAATTATTTTAGCTTCCCAATGACTATTTATAGTCAAAATTATGACTTGTATAACCCCATGTAAAAATTGTTTTAGTAAAACATCTCATGTTTGTGTCATTTTTACTTTAACATTAAATAAAAAGATATTTATGTCATTTTCCAAACAAAGTGGCTCCATGGGGTCCCCAAGTTGACCCATGGATTTTTTGGGTCGGCCATGACACATCCCATGAGGGTAGGGCATGTGTCTAGTTCATTTCATTTTATTAAAACATTATTCTTACCTTAAACTACACTAATTACCTCTAATCGCGATTAAAAACTTAATAATTTACTATTCACCAAAAAATTATTTGTATCCCATTGAACCAAATTTTACATCTTAATTACAACCATGTATGTCGGATTTTTGAAATTCAAAACACAAAGATGGAAAATTTTCATTTAAACGGATAAATCAGTTTTTATAAGTACCACTTAGTGGTTTCACTATTCATCCAAAATTGAAGTTTTTCAGAAAAATCCCAAAAATTCACTATAAGCTATATTTGATATTCCGAATTCAAAAATGAAGTCTATTTTTAAAAATTCAAAACATATAAGTCACAGTAATTAATTTAATAATTAATTACCGCTGTCAGAGCAAATAGCGTGTTTTTATGAAACAATAAGTATCAAAAGATTGACACTAGTTTAAGTCTGATTTCAAAGTGAAATTAATTTCAAATACCACTATTGGATTTAATGGTAAAAATATATTCTAATTTAACTTTAAAACCAATTCAAAAGATAATCTAATCATTAAAAAATTAGATTAAAAAAAGGTTTTGAATTAAAATACATCATTTTACACTATTCATTAAAAAAATGATCTTTATCGGAAAGATACCAAAAATTTACACAAAGTAAATTTTGATGTCCCGATTATTAACAAGAGTTTTATTTGGTCCAATAGAATGTATAATAGTGAACAAAACTATATTTAATGACGGTTCACCATCAAAAGGCGATAAGTGAACCTTTAGTGAAAACTAGGGCATATATGCCTAAAATTGAATTCTTTCCGTATTTTAAGCCTTTATCTTTTATTAGATAAAAGTAAAAACATTTAAAAACATATATAATCATATTTTAGTTATTTATATCCATCCCCACCAATACAACGGTTACATGTTAACTACCATTTAAAATATTATTATTTTACCATTAGAGTGCAACGTAAGATTCCCAAGAAACTCGTTGTTGCGTGTTGGGTACGCCATCGAGCATAGCGTCCCCATTAAATTCATATTAATATTTTATTCCCAAATATGGATAAATATAAATATGTCATATTATTTATTTACCTGGGGTGTTACATCCTTCCCCCTTTTGGGAATTGCATCCTCGCAATTTTAAAATTGGGCTTGGAAACATTCTTGAAAGTCCCACATCGGAACAAGAGTCGGTAAATCAATCACTATAAAATAAAGAAAGATAAGTACAAAGGTCACCCGAGTTAACCCATACTAGGATTCCAAGTACGAAAATATGGACATGGATGAAAAAACAAAGGGTCATGTTCTGATGGAGAGTGATAGAAAACACGTTTAGGAGAAAGTTAACCACAAGAAAATCACAAACTTGTGATGGGTTAAACGGTATTCGATTCCCCAGTAGGAAAAGTTAATAGAAAACATTTTTGTTTTAAGTTACTTTTTATTGTGGAATTTATTCATAAGGAAACATAATCAAATATCATGTTGACTTTTAACTTTTATTAGATTCCTTACACAAACTCATATTTTCTCCAAAAGACGAGTATTTAGGAAGACTTGTTCACATTAAGAGTACTATAATCAACTTCTAAAGAATCACCTAATCCACAAAAGAGAACTATATACTTACCATGTCTTTAGACCAAAACCAAAACCAAAAAGGCAAGTACAAGATCAGATAATCCAGAAAAGGATAACCCCTTATAAAAAGAAAATCTATTCTTAATCTCTAAAATTTTTCCAGCAAAACCCAAAGTTCAAAGACGACCATTCGATAATCAATTTGTCCATAAAATTCTTCAAATTAAACCAAACTAAGATTGAAACCCAAATATTTGAGGGATTTAGTCACATATTTTTCCAAGTTAAATCGTAACATTTATCTCCATACAACATCAGTTTCTCTTAATGTATCTTATTGAAAAGTAATTAACTTAATCACATATCCTCCATGATAGGTTAATAAATATCCATAGATAACCCAAAATCAACCTAATGTTAATTTATAAAATCATATAACTAAAAAGAATCAGTCAAACTAACCAGGGACTAAACGTAGTCCAGTGGTAGGCGATAAATACCAGTTGCACTTTGGTTGTGGGTTCGATTCCCACAGCTTTGTCCAATGTGATGGGTTGTCACATGGTCTATGTGTTGTCCTTTTTCCAAAACTATATAATTCTCAAATCATTCCCCAAAAAGAGATAAAATCATCAAAAATAACCATAACATAATTTAACCTCAATTTTATCTCATGCCTTTCACTTCCATCATAACATATAGTAACCCATAATTACCTCAAAAGTAAGGATCATATAAACTCTAATGGTTAACTTTATAATTATTACTTGAAATTCCACATCGATTGGTCATCTCGTACATGATGCATTACAGAACATACCAAGGTTCAAGTGGTTGATCATGACTCCTTGCTAGTTGGTTTAGAACAACCATGAGTTTCCTCATTGAATCCCCCATTTTATCTAGTATCTTAAACAGATAACCACCACAGTTTCCTTCAAACCTGTTGTCTCTTTGGTTCCTGCTAGATCAATCCATTTACTAAAAACAGAAAGGTCAGTGTGAGTATATCAACATAACTATCATGTACTAACGAGTGAGATAAACACTAAGATATACTTACTCATTCACATTATCTAAAAACTATGACACTTTCTAAAATCCTAGCCAATATGGTAATGTCACTTATGCTTAAAGAATACACTAACCTCTAAAGTTATCTAAACCGACCTCTGATACCAACTATAAGGCCACAGCCTTAAACCTTACTTAATCTTGAGTTATTACAAGATTACACATTGAGGATATTTTCAGGTTTAGAGTTTTAGAGAATTAGATCATAAAACATTCATTACATTCCACATTTAAACAAAGTGGTTACATAAAAGATAGTATTCATTTTTCCCATCAACGGAAACATATTTAAAATAAAACATGGATTATTTCTTGAAACTTCCTTAACACTATCATCATATCATGTACCATTCCCTTGACCTGTGAAAAACATTTCAAAAACTTGGGATAAGCATAAAAAGCTCAGTAAGGGATATAAAAAATATGGAAAGGAAACATGAGTACATGTATAAATAAGAATGAAATCATACTTTACCCATAAAACATAAGCACTTTAACATACCTCATAAAATCATGAATAAATAATTGAAATCATAAGACATAAAATGTACCTTTAGGAATTCATAACATTCTTATGTAGGGAGTAACACTCTTCGTTACGTTTGGAATACCCACCATAGTATATTCCCTAACTCGCTTTGTAGAAACCTTAACCTTTCACTCCTTCACGTTACCCAATGCATTGGAGAGCTATATCGGGCTCACCCGCCCTTAGTTTATCACGGAACCACCCGTTTCCATAACAATGCCCAAGAACCATAACATAAACGCATCACATAAAACATGCATAAAGGAAACATAACATTTTCACATTTCAATCACAATATAACATTTTAGTATATTGAAATAATGAATCCATTCAAAAAGAAACCATTTCCAAAACCATTTAAAACATTTAATAAAGTGATTTTTGAATCAAAGTGTCCCATACCACCTTGAAGCTTTCGACATTTTAAACCATTAATATCCATATAAAATAATCCTTAAAACCATTTTGAAAACATGGATATTAATGGGAACCATTTATAAGAATAAATCATTAAAACATTTAAAACGATATTTTATTTAAAGTGTTTTTAACAAAATGAGAGACACTTGAATACAATAATTGAGGAATAACGTTTAATCAGAACTTTATAATATCATGAGAATAAAGGAATTCATGATATAATATTCCAAAGGACAGTATATACACCATATAAGAGTGAATTGGTGCATAACAACAATGAAGTCTCAATAGAATTGTAAAATGAGATGAAATTCCCTATAAAGAAGGTACCCTTAAATTAAGGATAAATCAATCTCATAATTATGTGTGAAAAATATAAATTCACCCAATATAAGTGGACATTAAGTGTAAAACACTCAAATGTCATTCACACATATTCAAATGAGGACATATTCAATAACTACATGTTGAACCCAAAGAAATTGAAATTGGGTTAAAAAGTTCCCTTGGTAAAATTCGATAGCCTAACAGCATCACTTCAAAATTCAGAAAATGAGTTGATGAGAGATAAAATGGGTATCTCATCACTTGGATATAAAATTTAAATCAATAATTATATAGAAGAACATATCCCAACATAATATTATTTGAATTAAAAGACATAACAAAAGAAGTCTTTTAAAAAGAGGAGGGTGAAAGGTTCCCTTACTGACATGGGTATCTTTCGAAACATACGCCCCGTGAAAGAAGGACAATAAAAAATTGATGTAAATACTCATAAACGAAATTATATTACACAAAGAGTATAATAATGGATAGTAAATACAACACTCAAAGGAAATTGTCGAAAATGGAGCATAAATCTCACGGGAATAAAAGTGAGATGAAAAATCCCTTACGAAAACACGACAGCATAACGACGCCACTTAAAACTTCTAAAATGGATTGATGAGATCAAATAGGGTATCTCATAATATTAAAATAAAATTTACAGAAATAGGAATATAAAATAACATCCCCCATCATAACAAATAGAATCTTAAAAGAAGTGACATAAAGGAGAGTACTTAAAAAGAAAGAGAGAGGTCAGATCTCTTACGAAAATTCGGCAGCCTAACGGCGCCACTCAAAACATCCAAAATAGATTGAAGAGAGAGAATAGGGTCTCTCATCATATGAAGTTAAAAATTATAGTAATAGTAATATAAAAGAACATCCCAATAACAAGAAAGATGAGCTTTAAAAGGAATGACATAAAAGAGTGTACATAAAAAGAAAGAGAGGAGTAGGATCCCTTACCTCGGGTCCGACATGACTCGATCGTTCTTTAATCTCCTGAATAATAAACTTGAGTTAATTTCTACTTCCTTAAGAACATTTTTCAAGTTAATTATTCCTTTTATATCACTTATTACCATGTCATAAACATTATGTAATCATTTAAGTTAATAATGTTTGTTTTGTCGATATTTGGTTCTTAAGTCGAAAGTGGACTTCTTACAATTACATGTTGTTCATGTGGTCAATGGTTCAATATATCGAGAGTTGTATTCATGATGTAGATATCATATATATCATATATATACAGTATATTCATGCATTTATAATATTACATAATATTTAGAGTTAAGAAATGAAATGCACCGTTCATGGAGACGGTAAGCCGTACGTACGCATGAAGGCTACTTCCATTTCTATTTCATATTTAATGGAATTAAAACATAATGATACATAATAGTATTTTAATTCCATTATGGTATCATATATAATATCATTAAATATATCCCTTATACTTACCACATATGGTATTAACGAATCAAATCACTTTGAGGGGGCGGTAGTCCGCACTTCCTTAAATGAAGATATCGCGTTTACACATAATGGAAACCATAAAGGTATGCCATAAATGAAAAATAAATAATCTTAAGTAAAACATAAACATATTAGATATCATATATAAATATAGTGTCATATTAATGGCCACCTTTGAAGGTGTTAGAAGAATGTTGAACAATCATCGTTTCGGGAGGCAGAAATTCGCCATCCACGGAAACAGTATGTTCTTTAACCATTAGATGTAGGTGTGTGTAAGTGTAGCTCGAATCCTTCTTATAACAACATCATAGTATATTGAAGATACTGGATTTGTTACAAATTAAAAGAATAAAAAGAGTTTAGGGGGTTGGAGAAGCAAAATAAAACAAAAGGACACAAGTGAATACATTACCTTAAAATCGGGTAACTCTCTTTGGTTTGAGGTCAAAGGCTTACTTGGGAAGACTTCATCCCGAAGTGAGGCTTCAAGGAGTAAAAGAGGGAAGTGGAGAGACAAAATGGGAAGGGGTTGGCCGAGCCAAAGGCTTTGGGAGTGTGTGTAAGGAGGTAGAGGTGGGGGCCTTTTATAAGAGGAGAGGAGGGGCACTCTTGGAAAGTAAGAAAATGTTACTTTATTTGAAAATGAGTTTCGGATTTAAAAGTTCCCACATTCACATAATTCGTGGATAAGGTGATAAGGGTTCGAAATACGCTCATCCAATATGTTTTGGGCATGTGTATGTCTTAGATATTACATTATCATTCCATTTTATTTAAATCGTTAAATAATGATGTCATCGCTGCATCATCATGATGTCATTAATAATTTAATTTATTTAATGTCTAAAAATTATTAAAAAAAATACTATGATGTAGTTTATTTTAGATTTCCAATGACTATTTATAGTCAAAATTATCTGTCACGACCCGACCCAACGGGGCTCGAGCCGCGACACCCCAATCCCACCTCCAGTAGGCCAAGGGCTGGCGACCAGCGCCGAGTAGGCTATCACACACATGGGAGGCATTAGCCTAAGGTACCTGTATGTACGCACCCACAAACACCTCTATGCAACAGTTCAGAGATATAGAAACTGAAAAGTAAAATCATGCATACAATCTATCCCAAACCAGAGTGCAATAGCAAAAGTAGAAAAGGGAAAAATAGGGCCCACCAAAAGAAAACCACAAAGCACGTACTACCTGCTCTGAAGAAGGGGAACGCTGCCACAAACACCCGCTGGAATGATCCCTCGTCACAGATCCGGTAGACACCCCGGTCAACTCGCTCACTAAGCTCTGCCTACTCTGGGTCCTCCTGAGACTCCGTCAAAAGGTCTGTGGTCTGCACAAGACACAAACATGTGCGGGCAAAGCCCGTGCATGGGTGAGTATAAACATACTCAGTAGGCACCCCAAAAACCAAAAACCCAAGGGAGAAATTGAAAGGCAACAGTCCGCTCAACCCAGCCAGAGGTAACCCAGACGAGAGAGAAACTCCATCTCGTGACCATCCTCGGCTAAACACAACAAGTTAGCTCAGCTCAGCTCAGGTGTATGCCCATACATACACCTTGAACAATCCAGATATACTCCGCTCACGCCACAAGCCACAAGAGGTACCAACCTCATCACCAACAACAGCCTCCAACCATGAGAGTACACCACACGAACTCTATTGTACCAGATGACACTCATCCGAGATATACACTCCATCGGGTTTCTCACAATCCTCTCAGACGCTCGCCCGAGAGATCATGCTCATCGGATAGAATCACTGAGAAAACCTCCCTGAAACAACAGAACGACCCAACTCATCGGATAGGGGATCCCTGCTAGGGTCCGCTAGGGGATACCAAAACCCTCTCCGGTATACGTAGCTCACAGATAGAGGATCACTCCCAGGGTCCGCTGGGGGATACCACAACCCGATCTGGCTTACGAAGTTCTCACAGATAGGGGATCACACCTAGGATCCGCTGGGGGATACCACAACCCGATCTGGCGCTCGACAGAATCTCAAAACTCAGATAGAGGATCATCGTCCATATAAAGATTGTCATGACGATACCGAAACCCTATCTGGTATAACTCACGATGTAGGGGATCGAACCGACGATGCCGAAACCCTACCGAAACCACGTGTTGAGTAGGGGATCACATAACCAACGATACCGAAACCCTACCGACACCAAGAGCTGAGTAGGGGATCGTATAAACAACGATACCACAACCCTACTATAAACATCATGCTGAGTAGGGGATCATAAACCCGATGATGCCACAACCCTACTGAGTACATCCCACCGCGTAGGGGATCATATTTACGATGATTCCACAAACCCTACGGGGTTAACATGCTAGATAGGGGATCGCCGCCTGTGAATAAGCGGGCACAACGATAACAAGAACCCGATCTAGGGTAAAGATGCTAGAGGATCCACTCCGGGCCCACCGGAGGGATACCACAACTCTAAGAGTTTAAACATCCCATTAAGAGGATCACAAACCCATACGACGGTTGTGATGCCACACGAACCCTCATAGGAACAAAGCAAGGGAGAACCCTCAACCACTGCTGGTCCAAACATCGCTAACCTAAGCGACCCGCCACAACTCCACATTGCGCACCTTCTAGGCCAAAACCGAGGCCACCATCGCGTTCCACGCGGAAAAACACGCATGATAGGCTGTTTACTCGCCTGAAACGGAGAACTGGTGTAAAAGGCACTATTCACTATAGCTAGCTCGTGCGGGGCCCACACAATGATCTCGAAACTCATCGAGCGGACCATACCACGACGATCCCCTCGGAAAAACAAGCGGAATCGACAACTTGCTCGTCCAAAACAGATACCCGGTGAAAAACGACCTATTCACCGAAGGCCAGCTCGGGTGGGGCCCACGCCTAGATTCCAAAACTCATCGAACGGATCACACTATTGCGATCCCCTTGGAAAGACACACATACTCGACTATTCATCCGCCAAAATCGGACTCTTGGTGCAAAAGATGCGTTTCTCCGCAAACGCCAAAACCCGGCCTCGTGGGGCCCGCACCCCATTCACAGTCCCAACACCCGGAAACCATCTCAAAAAGTATGTCATACCATCAGGGTCTCAACGCCACTGACGACACGTCAATCGGACGCTCCGGGTAGAAGTTACAACGCCCTGAAGCCGTAAAATAATAAAATATTATTATTTTATACGACGTTTCTAACTCCCAGGCCACGATCCCGAACCATAAAATTCTCAAAGTTAGTTCAAAAGGTCTGTCTCGGTGCAAGGAGCGCATCGCCGCAAACGGCTCGTAAATCGGAGTTATTGTTTGCGTGTTACGGGGGTTTAAAGAACCCCCGGAAAATCCTGGCCGGACCCCCGCCAGCCTCGCCGGAAACCACCGCGCCGCCACCGGACTCCGCTACTCCGCCGCCACCACCATCGGAAACCACCGCCGCGCCGCCGCGCGGTCGCCGGACTCTGCCATGGCTGCCGCCCGCCGTCGCCGGAAAACTGGGTTTTCGCCGGAAAACTTCCGGGAGCCACCGGGAGCACCCCGGTGCCCCAAATTCAGATCTGAAACATGTTTTGGAAAGCTCGGGACACGAACTATACAACCCTTAAGAAAATTGGATAGAAAACAACACAAAAATGGGATCCGGGATTGTAAAACTCAAACCGCCTACCTCACGGGCAAAACGTCGACGTTCTGCCTCAGATCCGCGCTCCAGAGCTTCCGCTGCGCGCTCCTGGAACGTCCACCGTCGAATTCCGAGCTCGTGGGCGCTTCGTTTGCTCGATTCGGCGGAGAGTCGGTGAAGAACGGCGAAGAACGCCGAGAGGAACGATAACAGGGGGGCTGATATTTATATCAGCCGCCCGCCGGTGCCAAACCCGCCTCGGACCCGACGCCCGATGCGAACACTAGTAAGGTCACCCCTAGGGTAAACGCGCCATTTTGAACGCAACGACGGACTTAGATTTTCCATCCGAGACTCCGTTCAGAAGTTATTCGATCCGACGCTCTCCCACTAACTTTGCTACTTATTTACGAAAACACCCCTGGTGGCGTTTCTCACCGCAGGCCCGCGCCCGCAAGTTTTACCCCTCGCCTAGGGTAAACGACACGTTCCGGATGCAACTGTGCCCTCAGATTCCAGTTCTAAGCTACCGTTTAGGAGATATCACACCCCTCCACGTGCATAGTATAAAAATACTTAATATTTTTATAAAATTAATTTCGGGCACACCGGGCCTCGGAATCGGACGCCGTCTTCGCGCCTAGCTCAGGAATTATTCGTAGAAATATTCCAAAGTCTGACAGGGCCAAAAACCTGAGTCTCTACATTATGACTTGTAGAACCCCATGTAAAAAATGTTTTAGTAAAACATCTCATGTTTGTGTCAATTTTACCATAACATTAAATAAAAAGATATTTATGTCATTTTCCATCCAAAGTGGCTCCATGGGGTCCCCAGGTTGACCAATGGATTGTCTTAGTCGGCCATGACATATCCAATGAGGGTAGGACATGTGTCTAGGCCATTTCATTTTATTAAAACATTATTCTTACCTTAAACTACACTAATTACCTCTAATCGCGATTAAAAACTTAATAAGTTACTATTCACCAAAGAATTATTTTTATCCCATTGAACCGCATTTTACTTCTTAATGACAACCATTTATGTCGGATTTTTGAAATTCAAAACACAAAGATGGAAAAATTTAATTTAAACAGAAAAATTAGTTTTTATAAGTACCACTTAGTGGTTTCACTATTCATCAAAAATTGAAGTTTTTCAGAAAAATCACAAAAATTCACCCTAAACTATATTTGATATTCAGAATTCAAAACTGTAGTCTATTTTACAAAATTCAAAACATATACGTCACATTAATTAATTTAATCATTAATTCCCGCTGTCAGAGCAAATAGCGTGTTTTTATGAAACAATAAGTATCAAAATATTGACACTAGTTTAAGTCTGATTTCAAAGTGAAATTAATTTCAACGACCACTCTTTGATTTTATGGTAAAAATATATTCTAATTTCACTTTAAAACCAATTAAAAAGATAATCTAATCATATAAATAAATTAGATTAAAAATATGTTTTGAATTAAAATACAACATTTTACACTATTCATTAAAAAATGAACATTATCCGAAAGATACCAAAAATTTACACAAATTAAATTTTGATGTCCCAATTCTTAAGAAGAGTTTTATTTGGTCCAATAGAATGTATAAGAGTGAACAAAACTATATTTAATGATGGTTCACCATCAAAAGGAGATAAGTGAACCTTTAGTGAAAACTAGGGCATATACGCCGAAAATTTAATTCTTTCTGTATTTTAAGCCTTTATCTTTTATTGGATAAAATTAAAAACATTTAAAAACATATATAATCATATTTTAGTTATTTATTTCAATCCCCGCCAATACAATGGCTACATGTTAACTACCATTTAAAATAATATTATTTTACTATTAGAGTGCAATGTAAGATTCCCAAGAAACTCGTTGTTGTGTGTTGGGTACGCCATCGAGCATAGCATCCCCTTTAAAGTCATATTAATATTTTATTAACAAATATGGATAAATATACAGATTTCATATTCTTTATTTACCTGGGGTGTTACAATTACTAAATTACATGGATATTAATAAGGATCATTTCAGTATATATATATATATATATTATGATAAAATTATTTTATTAAAATATAATTATTAAATAACTTTATTTTGTTTTATCCCTAAAAACTTTAATATAGAATTTATGGGTCGGTATTGCCTATCATCTCCATTAATGGTGTAATTCATTCATCTATATATATCATTTTTTATAAGTGAAAATAAATATATAATGAATATATATGATTCTTACATAATTATTAACATTATGGAGATTATGGAACAAAGATAAATGTATAACGACAGAAACTACTAAACGAAAACATAAATGAGAAATGAAAATCTTATTACCTAGAATTTATATTTTAAGTAAAATATTATAATTAATTGTTTATGAAAGGATATAAAATTATAATATATGGTATAATATATGTGATTATATTTCATTACTATTTTTATAATAAATATATATTTATTATATAGGAGGTTTGAACAAGTAAGAATGAAGTCGAACCTAATATATGTGTTTATTTCAAAATCTCATCATTATTTAGTATTATTTAGGTTTATTTCCTTTATAGGGGAAATTTTTTAATTATCTATATAAAATCCAATTTATATTATTTTCATCTTATTATTTATATATATTTCTATATTACAATTCATTTTCTTATATTTCTTATTCATTATACAAAATTCTTTTAAGTAATAATGACCTACTTTCTCAACTGTGAGGGAAATATTTGTCTTCCATTTATAAATTTTCCTTATAATATAAAAATGGGTGTTTATATGATCGTTAAAAAATTTATTAAATACATTTTTACATATTTTAAAAATTTTATAAAAAATCTTAAAATGAATCTTTAGCTTATTCTCGGAATGACATACTTTTTGTCCTTTTTAAAAAAGTTTGAAGGAAATTATTTTTTAAAATATATTATATGATGATTTTCCAATAATTAGGGAAAATTAGTTCTTTTAATCTCAATTTTATTTTTTTTATATATCTTAATCGATAATATTTTACATGTTTTTTTAGTAAATTATTATATTTTAAAAAAGGGCTTTCTAATGAAAATTAAAACTTTTCACCATAAAATAATGCAGTAATCTCTGTAATATATATTAATATATCTTAAGATACATTATTGAATATTTTGATATAATTATTTTATACAATAAAAATAAATTTCACAATATTTTCTTTGGAAGGGTTGTGATAATTTTGACTAGGTAATTTATTATTATTATGTATATTAGTCCTTCCAATATTAATTTTAACTTATATTTAAATAATTTTGATTAAGACTTTTTAAATTAATTTCAGGAATTATTTGGACATATTTAAATTTGGGTGGGTCTTTGAATCAAATTTCCCCTCGATGCAAGTATTGGATTCTTGAGACAAGTTAAATTGGATATTTGGTCGAGGCCTTAACTATTTCTATAAGATATATTTGTAAGATAGCTTTGATATTATGTATTTAAGGTTTGGAATTAAAATTTTCATCAGTTTAATTTTTTTTATCAACGGTTATGTGATTATTTGAATAGTTATGATATCCAGGAATATGTTTCTAACTCATGTTATAATCTTAATGGAATTATTTGATCATCCTATAAACATCCCATATCATTCATTCCTTATATGATTCAATTGTATGCATACACTTACTGAGATTTTGAGCACACCATTTTATTGTGATTTCATTCTCTATGATCCTATAAATATTATTTGGATTGATATGTCAGAATATTCTAAATGGAATAATGTCACGTTAAATAAAATACAATATTTTATTTTATTTTTTAAAATGTTTTTTGAAATTCGAATATATGTCCAGTTTTTCATGGAAATTAAAATATAAAGTACATTTTTATGAGATAACTTGTATCTAGAACCAATGTAATAATATTATCACTAGATTTGGTATACTAGGTTCAGTGAATTTATATTTAGTATAAGTGATATTTTTGAAGACACAATTGGAACCAGATTTAAAAAAACAAATTGATTTGGGAATATAACCCTATGACTGCCTATGTGGATAAATCTAAATATAGGATAAAATCATAATGTTTTTGGTATGTTATTTATTATAGGTCTTTAGTAGAAATAAAAAAAATTCTATTATATGTGAACATGTTTTTATAATAGGTGCATGTAGGGGTAATAATAATGAAAAGATTAGGTTAAGTATATATCGAACATCATTATGGTTCAAGGTGAGTTATCCCATAATGCACACCTCAATTGAAACTATTTGGGGTTGTTCTTGGCCTAATTTACATTCTCATTAGGAACCATTGTTAATGATTTGAAAATATTTGTATGATTATTTATATTTCGAATGGAATATTTTTATTGATTTCAAGATTATCTTTGACTAAATTTTTTAATTCATGTTATGTGTTTCAAAACTTTCGAAATTATAAATTATGATTTATATTGTTATAATAAAATATTGTGTATTCTATTATTTAGAAATGGATTCCAGATGATGGAATAAAAATCATATTAGTGTAGATAATTATTTTTGGGGTTTCCTTTTTAAGAAAAATAATGAAGTTGGTTATAGAGAAATGTATGGAGATGACTAAATTTTTAATATATTAGTTCATCTGACCTAGTTATAAACAATAACCATTCTTATATGGCGTATCTTATAGATCAATAATGTGTTGTAACAATGCTAGACTACATCATGAATCTAAAACCTCAGTCATCAAATAGGTCTAAACCCCCATTTAAATCTAAGAAAATAATAAGTTCCTTAGAGAAGATACTTATCATTTTGGAAATCAATTAAAGGAGGAGGATGGATCACGATGTTTATCATCTCTCATTGGATTTATAACAATAGGGGTCATGGATTAAAAAGTCCACAGACAAGGATTAAATACCAATCATGGAATTAAATGATTGTTTGGAAATTTTCATGGAAACACATTTTCTTTACAAACAACAATCATATGTGGTGTGAAAATTCATGAGTCAATGATACAAAAATTGAATAATACTTCAATATATATAGTTTTCTTTACAAATTTATCATAGGGTGTTTTGGACTACGTATGTAATATAGAGGGAGTGATTTATTGTTTCTTTCACCGGTATAAAGAAATACTTTTAAAGGGACTAGTCTACCAAATTCCCATCATATGAGGATATAGTAACATGTAATATAAATAAAGAGAAATAATAATCAAAGTGTTATTGTTTTGAAGGAATTATAGAAAAAAATGATGTTGTAAAAAAATATGGATAATGGGAATAATATAAAGGTAAATATTCCAAAATGAAATAATTTTTGAACAATATCATTATACATGTATATAAAAGAAAAGTGAATTCATCAGGTGTGGATAAAAATGAAATAATTCTATTCAATTTATATTTATGGAAGAATCTATAAAATAAATGTTCTTTAACTCTAAACATATAGGGAATTATTTTATCCAATTCAACAAAAATCAAGGAAAATTCCATAAAATAAGACCACAAGAAAATAACATTATTATGCAAATACTACTACTAATGTGGGCATTCCTAGAAATGAGATTAACATTTAAATTTTCATATAGATTAGTATTTAAATTTTTTTATTTAATCCTTGAGGTACATAAAATTTTATTTATAAAGGATTGTATAAGGGTATCACATCCCCACAAAAATATTTAAATATTGAATTGGAAGTGGAAGGTTCTAATGGTAGGATGACCACATGTGAATCTTATAAATACACTCATGTTGTAGTTTTTGGGAATGTTCATACTATGAATATTATTATTATTATATCTGAATTTGATGTATTTTTTTATTTTCCCTCTAAAAAATTATCCCATTAAAATTTTAGATGATTAATAATTATTTTTTTAATTCAAAAATCATCATTAAATATCCATTAACTATAATAATGAATAAGAAACCAATGTAAATGACAACCATTATATAGGTTTATAAACCTATTCATCGAGGACACTTATATTAAATGTTTTGGTAAGAAGTAAACTTTTAAAAATTCTCCATTATTTAGGTAATTATATGATTTATTTTCTAAATAAATTATCAGTCATCCCCCAAATCATAAAGTTGACTTATTGATTGATAACATATATAGTGTCATTCCAATTTCAGGTGACCTATATAGAATAGACCTAATATTTTTTTAATTGAATAAGCATTTATTTTGAGAATATTGATAACTAATTCATTTATCTGTGTTATTATCCATGGGGTGAAATTATTCTATTTGATATGAATATTGATTAGTGAAGGTGTATTTTTATTTTTATCATAATCTCAAAAAGATCAATATTATGAGCAAGTACCCAGTATAATGCATCAATTTTCTATTTTATCAATTTTAGGGGCACTATATTTTTTCAATATTTATGTTTGATCTTTATATAATTACCTAAGTATATAGCAAGATAATATTCACAAGACAACCTTCTTTATGTGGTATGGTCATTATGTATTTGTAGTAATTCAGTTTGGACAACACAATGCTCCTCATATGTACAAAGATTTAATGAATACAGATTTTAGATATTACATTGATCAGTTTATGGTAGTATATATTTATATATATATATATATATTAAATTCTAATATATTCAAAGAAAAAACATATGTGTGGATAACAATCTAGTATTTTGATAATGACCCTGAGGAAAGAGATGGTTTATACTATAATCACAATTGTTGATTTTTTTCATCATAATTTTTCATTCATGGGAAATATAATCTAATTTTAGGGTATATGTGTTAATCCTTAAAAGATTAAATTTATTGAGAAATGATATAGACCACACACGAAAACCTGCATTTTTAGTCTTTATTGGTTAGATCGATATTATCTATGCTTTATGAGATATTTACCATTACTATCCAATTAAATCACCATGTTCAGTTGAAATGGGGTAATGTTCTTATTGTTAGATGAATATAAAAAGTGTTAAAAATAACTAAATAGATGGTTGGTCAATGTGCTTTTCCTTACACTACCATACATCAGAGAAGGTTTTTTGATCATTAGTTATTAGGAAATAATGTTATTTTTATGTGTCCTCTTGTAGATTGACAAGGTGATAGTATATGTCTATCACTAATTAAAAACAATTATGAAAATTAACCTTACTCGGGATTTACTATTGGAAGCAATAATATTTGAATTAATTATATGGAGGAATTATCTATATGGTGAAAGGTGTGATGTATATACTAATTATAAAATCATGAATTAACTATTTACACAAAATTAGTGGAATATGATCAAAAGAATATGGTTTAATTTGAACAATGAATATATTTCCTCAATACATTACCTCCCTATAAATAAAAACATGGTGAGTAATTCTCCATTTAAGAAATAGTACTCTAGTTTGTGTATCATGAGTCTTGAATGAGGTCCATTATTTTTGTATTTTCAGAAGATTAAAATTAAAATCATAATGAATAGGGATGGTTGTTATCATTATAAGATTTGTGTTCAACCACCCTTCCATGAAGGGATTAGTTATGAACAAAATTAAGGTGTGAAATTTGGAAATAAGATGATTAATATTAATCTGTCCTAGCATGATCATGCTATATTGATAACATTAAAGAATAAATTATATGTATGACATGTGTGAGAAATGTATAAGGATTTGTGGGATAAAGATGACATTTCATCATTCTCTATTAATAATGAAACTTTATAGATTTTTAAACATCTAATATATTATTTTTGGTGGTAAAACATGAAGAGGGATATCATAGAGTATGTATTTAAATACTATATATGTTAAAAAGACAATGTCATGGGACTAAAAAATAATGGGATGTAACGACCATTAGCCATACTAGAATGGAAATAGAATAACATCACCAATTTTTTTAAATTAGACTCCCAAAAATTTCAATGACTATAATGCTATTTTTTGTAGTAAATCATCTTACTATATATTGGATAGTAACTAATATTGATGAATCAGAAAAGGGGTGTCCATGATATTCCTAAGAGACACCTTTAAGCATTTTGACTACTGATATAACTATGGGGTGTTCTTCCCACACTAGTATGTGGTGATCATAATATTTAGAAATTACTATGAAAAAAATATTTTTTGGAATTAAAAACATCCAATAGTCCTTTTAATAGGGGATGTACCAGAGGCTATCACACTTATGATAGACTATGAGGAGGATGGTGAGTCCTTCATGACTTATGATGATGCCATGCGATGTTATTCACTCAGGATTTTGGTTATTAACAATATATATATGTGTCACGTAAGAAGATACATGAAGGGATTCTTAGTAATTATGATACTTAGGGGATACTTGTGGGTAACGAAGGGAGATGATGACGGTAGTGAGAGGGTTTTCATGAATGTAGATAGTGATTATCATGGTAGTTACATTAGAAATGAGATCGGTATTTTGAGAAAATAATGGCATTAGTGAGTCGGTGTGAGATCTAGGGAGAATAAAACATTGTTTTCACGAGGGATAATAATTATGGAAAACCCTGTTGATAATATATATACATATATATTTAATATATTTTTTGTTTTATATGTAATGGAATAACCTAATGGGACTGTTTCAAGAAATCCACTAATAGATATGTTCATTTCATTAAATATAACTCCCCTAATAAGGAGGCCAACAATATAATTGGATGTGGTTCAAAAGATTTTAATTTAGGATTATATTTCTTCATTGTAGAGAATAAGAACCACCACATGCTATTGATAATGGATTATGTGGTCTTTAGTGGGAATGTTAAACTCTTTTTCTCTATTAGGGATTATCAACTAAGAAATTATATATTCTATGATGGATAATTACATAACATTTTAATTATGAAAGTAAAATTGAATAAAATGATATCAATATTCTATGATGGAATATGCCTAGGGTTTTCAGTTGTATACTTTGGTGGATTGTGAAACGAGTTCGTTACCTATATACCTAGGTACAAGATTCATTGGTTGTTATTATTATGAGCCCGATCGTTAAGAAATTCAATGAAAGTCTAATGTAATATCCAAAGTATTAATGGTTTTTCAGGGATGTCACATGATGATAGAAGTTGATAAGAAATTTTTTCCATCGGGTTGGTTAAGTTACAAATGATGGCATGATTACACAATATTTCTAGAGATTCCAAGATACTAGCCAAAGATGGTATCACCATCCTCATGTGTCACAACGAAACCACATCACCAAAAATATATATATATAATATTTTACTCATCCTAATCCTTATTTTCTAATCATGGAAGTTACACAAATCATCTCATTTTGAGGATATGTATGTGAAAACACTGGTGGTTACCGAAAATGTTTTGTAGTAACACCATACTCAAAATGAAATGGAATGTGGATGACCAGGTAGATCTCATGTTTTACAATAAATGGATTAGAATAGGCCTAGTGTTCTTTGATCGATTAGGATATGTAGAATTTGTACATGGGTGATTGAGATGAGTTGTGTCATTGAGTTGAAATTAGGTCATCATTTTTTATATATTTATTTGTCTAATTATATATATATGATCTTTCTGGTGGGGTTTTTTAACATATGATTGTATTATTGACCAATATTTCATTAAATTATGATTCTGTTATTTTTTGAGTAGTATGATTTGATGGATTTGCCTAAATTTCATTTATTTTTACATGTATTGATACTCTTATTTTATAGGTATAGTATTTGAATATTACCATCCTAGACTACTTCTTATAGTAAAAAACATCTTATTTATGAGATGTAACACCTTAGTCCAAGTAGTTCCAATGTCCTAGTTAATGTTTATAGTTTTATTCTTCATTTTATTACAAAGTGTTATCAGAGTGTTTGTTTTTATTTTTCTTAAATTTTTTTATATGTTATATATTTTTTATATTAATGTGGGAAATCATCTATTCATCAATTGTACTAGTGAGTCATAAAAACAATTTATTATTAGAAACTTGGGTTACAAGAGACCATATTAATTTTATTAGTATGTGATGTTATGCTTATATTATTTTACATAATGTGATGTACATAGAGTTCTGAGGGATATGTTTTATTTTGTATTCTTATATCGTCACCTATAAGAATGTGTAATCTCATGTTTCATTTTTAGGGATGTAGGACTTACATGATAAATATGTTAGCTTGTTTGTGATTTTTTGACCTAAACTCAGGGAGTGGCTATAAAATGTGTCAATAACTCACATAGTTCATTCACATATTGGTAATTGGTGGAAATCTTTTATCTAAACCACATTTGGTATATATTTATGTTCTTTTATTAATTTTTTTTGAATTTATAGTGATCTTCTTAATTGCGAGGATAACTATGGGGTAGTAACACATGTGCATGGGAGGTATTGATCCAAGTAAGTCAATGTGGGAATGGGAAACCCTTATGATAAACCCCTTGTGGGTATCTATTTTATAGGTTTGGTTATGCAATATTTTAATGATAGACTATATAGTACATCACATATATCATTCAAGGAAATTATACTTAACAATAATGAACACAATGTTTCACTTGATTTGGATGGTTTTATGAAATTTTGATTATATCTTTACTTCTTCATTTGAGGCTATATCCTCTTTGGTGTGTTGTTATGATTCTAGTAATTCCTGAGAATGGTGGACCATAGAGTGCGTGGTGATATGGTCCTATGATTCTTGGAGTATTTGACTCCATTGAGTGTGTGGTTTGGCCCAGAAGATACCATGTTACACATTAGATGGGGAATGGGTTCTACCTAGAAATTTTGAGTTTTATGAGATATGATTTATACAATATGTGATATTTCAATGTTCTAGGATATAGGTATTTGGATATTATTGATGTTGGTATTATATAAGTGATGTGATATAGAATTATTCTTTGATAATGAGTGTATATTATGGATTTTTAGTGCCATTTATGTGAAATAAATCATAAAGGTTTTGGGGATGATATTGGTGCATGTAAGGCTCTACAAAATATAAAATATAGACATGGTGATAAATTAGATGTAATGAGTGTTTAAGGAATGAGTTGGTGTTGTTCCATAATATTCGTGAAAACGAGGTCCTTCCAAATGTTATATGGACTGATAAATTTCATAAAACGTTTTTATATGGATGATGCTATGATTTGTGTTACTTTAGTATCGAATAACAATTTTAGGAGAAGGAATGGTCAGATACTAGAACATATTATTATTTTTCATGAATTATGTGGTGTAATTTGATAAATTATAGATGAGTTTTGTTATGGAATGATATTGGTTGGAAAAAATAGGGTTTTTAGTAATTGATTTATGAGAGGGGACTGATATTAAATAAGAGTGTGTGGTTACCCCTGAAAAAATTAGACTCACTTATGTATGGGCATAGTTAGTGATTTAGGTGGTTGAAAATATATTTTATTGTGTGTGACTCATGACATCATGAATAGTGATTTATATTTAATGATACAATTATGTTTTCCCATTATTTGTTATATGAGATTGATTTTGTGATCTATATTATTACATATAGTTCTTTTTATGTTGGGAATTAGTGAGTTGCAATTTATGGAGTCTACTGAAGATCATCTTGTAGAAATTTCATGGTAATTATTTCTCAAGAGTTTTATTATAAGGGAATTGTTCGTATATGGTTTAGGATAAATCATAAAATTATCATATAATGTATAATGACCAATTTGGGTTTATTATGTTTAGGTGTTGAGAGGACCATATGCATTGATTAGAGGATTAATGCCTGTTTACAGATGTGAATAATTATTTTTTGTCTTAAGGAGTTGTGAAATTAGATCCATATGTTTTGGAGTTAATTATTGTATATTTTAGGGTATGATCATTTATATAAATAAGGTTTTTTGGTTTTCATGGATTATTTTCCATTGATATAGGAATGTGTAGTGAATTATGTTTTCATATTAGCAATTGGGTATGTGAAGGGTTGCAATGTTAGGACATTTTTTTAATGAGAGGTGGAATATGGAACGTTTTGATAATGATATTTATCCCATGGAGTGATAAAAAAGGATTTCCTTATGGTGCATAACTTCAAATAATCCATGGGCGTGTGAACAAAGTGTGGGATGTGTCAAGATATGAGAGATGAGTCAATGGATGATTGTGATAAAACAATATGTGGGTTCAGGTTTAAATTTCTTTTTTTAATGAATTCGTAGTTATTGAAATAGATGATATTTGTATATTATGATGTATTGAATCTAAGAATTATCCTCAAAAGCGATATAGAATCTATACAATCTGAGTTTGGATTGGGTAGGCAATGCATCCGTGATCATGGTAGAGCACAACAATATTATTGGTTATTTGAGTAAATAAAATATGGAATTGAACTGGATATTGTGATGATACTTATGTGGATATATCAAAATCATAACTGGTCTCCTTTGGTAGTGAAATCATCATGATCAGTTGTTTTAATTTATTTATAGAGTGTAATTGGATGTGGTGAGTTGAAACCCTCATAGGGCGTGTCAAATTTGATGTGATAATATTATTTTTATAGAATAATTGAATCCATCCTTGTGAATATTGTTTTATTTTATCCTTGTTCTTGTGAATTAAAATTAGTTGGATAATTCCCAGAATTTGGGGGAAATTACATATGAATTATCATAAAATATCCAATTAAAATTTATCATTTAATTGAACTCTGAATTATATTTCTTATGATCAATATTAAAATAAGTAATAATTACGTCACTACATAGGGATTGTATATTATTCAACAACCATATATCTCATGTCATGATAAACATGCTTTAATCCATTAGTTATATCAATTTTAAATATAGGGTTATCTCACCCAATGAGTATCCATTATCCCAGAAATAATTAATTAGATCCAAATTGTAACAAAGAATAATAATATTTATTATTTAATTAATTAAACAACATGGTATGTTTTTGAATTCAAAATATTTAATTGACATGAAAATTATAAAACCAAAAGGTCAATTTATAGAACATATTCCTTTAACTATTTATTATGAATTACTTCTAATGGATAACATCAACATGGGTGAAGGTGAAGTAGATCACAAGAAGAACCTTGATCATCCTAGATCAAGATCAAAACCACAAAAAACTTGTATTTTCAAATTATTACACTACAACTAACTAGGAATGAATGATAAGATAAGAAACCTATGAAAAACCCTTACACATGTTAATATGTGTAATCGGGATGTCCTGAATGGGGAAAAAGAATTTAAAATCACCTGGAGTTCACCCAAGTTTAGGGAGAGGAATCTGAATGTGATGGAATGAGAAAATATCCCAAATGGAAGACATAAAACTTCAAGTTCATGATGAAAAACTCATATCATTGGGTTTATATTTATCTCAATTCTCTATTAAATAAATTTAATGGGTTACACAACATGTAAAAAAATCATTCCATATACCAGTTCATGATGTGTCTCTAGAATTGGTTACATGTTTTGTAATAGGATGATGGTCTGTAATCACCCAACAAAAAGTTTTTATTACATTTTCATTCATAAGGATTCAAACCTCCTATAATGCCTACCAAAAAATGGGATCACTTTATAAAACAATTAATATTTTTTTTTTGTTTTCTAATAAATAAAATAAACATAAATTATTAAACCTTATATCATTTCCCCCCCCCAAAAAACTCTCTGTCTCTGAATTAGACTAGGCTACCACATCTTAAATGAAAAACAAAGAGGGACCTACTTTCAAAAATATGGGCTCATACATTGTATGGTGGGGAGAAACAATGAATGGATGGTTAATCAGAATACGAGTAATTTTTTATAACATTTGGGATATAGTATGCATAGTATTAGATATTTAGTTTGGAAATATAAGTATGTCTCATGTTTTAGTTGTTAAAAAACCTTATGAAAAATGATGCACTATGATAGATCATTTTGTGTTCTTAGAAAGAACATGTATAATTAGAATTTAATTGATGATATAAATAGTTTTGTTACATTGGTTGGATGACCATCAATGATTGTCATAGATGATATGTGTTATGGTGGGGAGTTTCTAAATTTCAATGTTTGTATAGGATGTAAAATTCGAATTAATTTCAACTTTTTTACTTAGAGGTTGGTTTTCTTTGAGAAGAAGGACATGTAAAATTATTCTGAGGGTTTGAGAACCATAAAAGGGGGTTTTGGATTAAAATATAGTTTTGAATAGCGGTAGAGATAATTATAAGGGAACCAAAGGAAGGTAGAGGGGATGTGACTATAGTCTCAAATCACTGACTTATAGGTGGCCTTTGAAATGGGAAATATTCCATGCATTACCCCTATTATATTTAGAAGAGAAATCCCCATTCTCCATTGTTTGTGTAAATAGATTGATCCTTTGTTCTACTATCTTCATTATTCTCTTCCCACATGGTGTATGGATGTTTTTATGTGATTTTTTGTGATTCTAGATATATAACCTCCATAATTTTTTGCACATGATATCCCACTACTTTTTTTTCTAATTTTATCTTTCTTC
The DNA here is from genome assembly GCA_963277665.1 of Viscum album. Taxonomy (NCBI): domain Eukaryota; kingdom Viridiplantae; phylum Streptophyta; class Magnoliopsida; order Santalales; family Viscaceae; genus Viscum; species Viscum album. The sequence continues at coordinate 468,621,353 of OY728141.1, read as the reverse complement.
AGTAAGAGTTAGGAAGCCAATTCCACTAAAGCATAGTGGAATCTTCTGACCACAATAGTGATTTTTCTTATCCTTGGATATTGGTGTATCATAGTGTTTTGTGCAAGATTACATTTATTGATTCGATCAATTTAATTCATTCCACATACTTTTATATTATTTTTCATGAAATTAAATTAGATTAATGATGTATATTGTTGAGTGTGTAGTGGATTTGTCTCGGTGAAGGTTTAGTAGTGTGTCAGGAAATGATGGCACTATGTTTCTCAAAGAATAAGTGATCTTTGGGCACCTTGTGAACATATAGGAAAAATTACTAATTGGGATTAATAATTTTAATCCTTATTAAATGATGTTATATGATTTTGAGACATGTTGGATTGGGATTGGAACATCGTGATTTGTTATGGTTTTCTATGTCTTGGAAGAAAATAAGTAGATGTTGGTTTGAAGGTAATTAAGTGGGAGTTAATTTCATAATGTTATTTGTTATTTTGGACCTTCCCTATAGTATTTATGCATGTTTTATGTGATATGTGACATTTGGTGACACCATTATGGGTGATGATAGTTATTTATGAAAAGGATTATTTAAAATGATTTATGATATTAAAATAAATAATTGATTAAGACCAATAGGTCCCTTATAAAAAACATGATTGCATCATATTTTGAGGGTTGAGTTCTTGATTATGATTCTATATACCATGTACACTAAACCATATTAAGGGGGTTTATAAAAATTAATGAAGGTGATATAATGGCTTAAGTAGTAGGAGTACTTAGAAAAATCCCAATCGATGTTAGTGATTCGAATAGATGAATATCATAGGCATTGACCATGTAAACCCCAATAAATTATTTCAATTCTTCAGAAAACTGATATATCCAAGGGCTGTTCTTACCCCAATAATACATAATGATATGGGGGTATATTTTAAAAAATAGATGGGTTGAGAAATTTGATAGACCATTAGTACTTAAATAGAGGGTACAATTGAATAAATAATTCATGCGATAATTTAGGAAGAGTCCAAGGAGAAATCAATTTCATTTGAGGATATTAAGGGATGTTATTCTCTTCTGGTGATGCTTACTGAACCAAAAGAATTTTTTCAGATATAAGGGCCAATGATAGTTTCTAGACAATACAAATATTTATGCAACAACATTGGGAACCCTAATGAGATAATTACCCGTATGACAGGGTATACATTAAAATTTATAGTTATGATAATGGGTTTCACATTAGAACATAGATATCTTTTTGAGCCTATTACGTGTATAACAAGTTGGATTTGGATCCTCGTAACCAAGGAAAAGTTTTTGTAACACCTTAAGATTTCAAAAGAGAAAGATATTATTCAATAATTAATATGAAATGAAACAATAGTTTTTTAAGAGAATGTAACACACTGAGAATTTATTATATATATTTTATTATATAAATTAAATCTCTTTGATAGCTTAAAATTCATGTAACATAATCATTTAATTAAACATAATACTCTATTAAATTATTATTATTTAAACATGACCATTAAAACCTACATTTTAAATTGGTGGAAATGAATAATATCTATACAAATATGAAAATTACATTGTCTAAAAATGTACAAAAAAATTCTATGTTTTTATAATTATTAGAAATAAATTACTTACAATTTTAATGATAATGAACAATTTTTTAGAAACTATATTTTCTAAAAGGGGGTCTCTTCTTTCTTTTTTATCACAAAGTTTAATTAATTTCTACCATTATAATAAATTTATTTTAAATATATAAAAATATATTCTAAAATTATAATATCAATATTATATTAGAGTGATTTTTTTTTGAATTTTATGAGATGCTTAATTTTTGATGAATAGTGAAAGGTACAAAGTTTTATAGAAAACTGAAATTTCATTGAAATTATTTGGAAAGATAAATAATATTTTAAAATATTTATAAAATAAAACTAGATCATATATATCACTATTAAACATATTTATGTCATTTTGAATAAATTTATGTTCAATGTCAATATAAAACATTTCTATACTAACAAAAATTTTATGATTTGAAACCTTCAATTTCTTCATGTATGTGGATATTATTTTAATTTACATTATTCTTCATCTACAAATAGAATTTTTAAAATTTGTTCCAAATTTGGAATAAAAAATATATGTTTTCTAATAAGGTCATTTTAATTTTTTTCCATTAGGAATTGTAAAAGATGTAAAAATTAATTACCACGGTTAATGTAAAGAATTATTTATCAAAGGTTACTCTATAAAGATAAGGGATTAAATTGTTTACATAGTTATAAAAAAAATTTATATTGAAATTTATTTACCATTGGACCTTTAAGGGTCTATAATTACCCATTTTATAGGCTTTTCCATGAGATTAATGTCGTCATAATTTATTTTTTTCAAAAATTAAATGTTTGACCTCTCCCCAACATATAAAAGTCCACCCCCTCTCCTCCCATATTATCAAGTCAAAATGAATTTCATCTATATAATCCAATCCCAAAAAATTTCATTAATACCCACTAAAAAACACTTATAATTTTTTTTATCATAATTCCTTCCTATGAAGGATTTATTGAAAACCTAATGAGGTCATTCAAATAAGATGTGATGATCTTAAACGATTATTTTAATTTTATTTTTTATTCTACAACAATTAAATTTTATTACAAAAATATAGTTTGATATAATAATAATTTCATATGTATTTATATTTTATTATGTTAAATTTATTTCTTATATCCATTTCTAGTTCCATTAAAATGGAAACAAAATCATTGATCCTATGAACAGAGAACTACCGCCCCATGATCCAACACAACTCGTTTTTTTCAAAACCACCCATGGTTGTATATAATGATTGATTTAAAATTTATAAATATTATTTATGATATTATTATACTTATATATTAATGATATAATATATTCCTTTTAAGATACCATTAAGTGGTGGGATACAATAACATCAGTCATTTCTAGGGAGAACAACTGCCTCACGAAGCAGTGTGATTGAATTTTCACATATGATCTACATGAAAGGTATTAAGAATAATGTTATTGAATATATGTGATATTTATTAAATATAAATAATTATATAAATATAACATCACATCCAACTTATTACCTTCCTATCTGTTTTAAAATAATAACCTTCGTCATGTGTAAGTGTAGACCACCGCCTCCATGTGGCGATGTGAAATTTTTTTAATTTTATTTTTTAATGTAAGGTAAAAATGATGTATATAGTAAATATAAATTTTGTACATAAAATAATAATGAATATATAAATTTTAATTTACATTAATTTTCCTCTCATTCCAATTTTTGATAAAAATTGAATCAATATTCATGACTATGAACGACTTACTATCTATATGAATAGTGTAATCAATTTTCTATCTCTAACATGTAGATGTTTCTACAAATACTTGAGTAACGAATATATATGATTTTTATATCATGTTTTAATTTCATTATATGATTTAACCATTATCAAATTAAAATCAATGAAATTATTTAACTAATACATTCATGAAGAATGAACCAATTATCACCCAAAAGAGTGATCATAAAAATGATTTGATAATAAAAGTGAGATAAAATAAAATAATTAATTCATATTTGTTATGATATGTTTTATTATGGTACATTGGTATCTTTATAATAAATACATATTTATTATATATGAGGTTTGCAAATGTATGAACGAATTCTAACCAGAGGTAGGGGCTTAGCTTCTCATTTTTACTTTCATGAGACGTACGCCAAATTCATCATTTATTACATTGTGTGGTGTATATAATTTCAATTTTTGTATGATATATCATTAATATATTTATATTATTGTTATTTGATGTGTCATTTGATTTTATTTCTTTCCCAGTGTAATGATTCAACTGTTATCAAAGATTGATATTGGGGATAATGTTTTAATCTTTTCCTTGAGAAATGTTTTCCCTATAATAAAAAAAATATATTTACTTTTCCTATGGTAATTTAGAAACTTTTTTGGTAGCAGTACCATTTTACCATCTTTGGTTAATAAAATTATTGAATTAATATTTTTATTAAAATTATATTTTTTTCTTACTTCATTAGAATATAATTTTAATAAAAATTAATGTTTTCATCAAATGTTTTCAAAAATAATTTTAATCATTTACTAATGTTTTATTAAATACATACATACAAATATATTAATATTTAAAAATTATTTTGAAATGTATATTCATTATTTTTTCTGAACAATTTCCACATAGATTTTACTAAAAATGTGAATGGAATCATTGTTATAACAAGTGCGTCTAGAACGAAATTTAATGACATCATGACAAGTCAATATGTTAAATAATAAATTATAAGTTTCAAAGAATAGTATGAAGGAAAATTATATTCAAATTCAATATTGAAAAATTAGTTTTATACTATATATTTTCATTTTAAAAAGGTAATTTTCAAAAAAAATTTGAATGGAATTATCATTGTATATCTATTCATAAATGATGTAAAAATATTATTTTATTTATGATACACTAGGGATACTGACTGAAAATTCATTTTTTTCATTTTCAAAGAAGCCTCTTTATAGAAAAGAGGTAAACCAAATTACATCGCGCAGGAATCCAAATATAAATGATGATTAAACAAAATTAGAAATTCAAAACCCACACCAAACCTGAGGAGACTCATCGGGTCAGCTGGGGTTGTGTCGCTGCCATCCGCCACCATCTCCAAGGAAGCTGCATATCTCTGAATGATATGTCATACACCACACGGCTCGTGATGCACGTCCTCCTTGAGTCACCCATCCATCCATCAAGCATACCACTGGAGCAGAGAGCCGGCTTTAAACCATCATCGATCATCACCGGTGAGAACCCACAAAGGACTCAACCACAAAATCACCATCCGCTCCATAGATAAAATCAACAACATCACCGAGTTCAAACAGGATCTAACAAACCATCAGATCCACACCAAATCACAAATTACAAAATAAAAACGCATTGGAATCACATCTCTAACCAAAATAGACCAACTGCAGCGATTCAACATCGTAGAACCACCATGAAAAAATCCATGGGAACTCCAAAGCCACCAGCCGAACTACTGATGAAGACCTCAACAGACCCTCAAAGCACCCAACCATGCAGGTGACAACCTTAAAACGCTGAGAATCCAGCACATGACAACAATGAGCTACCGATAAAAAAATTGTGAATGCTCCGAAGAGTATTCCGGCATCCGGTCTTACACCCACAGATCATAATCAACAACGCCATATAAGCCCATAGTGCATCTCCACGGCAAGAGAGGGAGCCACGAACCATCGCTGAGAGCAAAGAGGAATCCTAAGAAAATCTACCACCAGAGGGAGGCGGCGATGGGATAAACCCTAGTTAATCCATCCCATCAAGAGAATAACCAAAAGCATCCAAGGGAAAACCTTCAACCCAGAAAAAACATCACAAATAAAAAGAAAGAAAAGACCTTCCCTCCTTGGACCAGACCAGCTCCGTCGTCAGCCTTCAAAGGGACACAGGTGTGTTGAGACCAGCCGCACAACGCCATCACCCCACCATCGAGATGACCTAGATGAAGGAAACTCAAGACAAGGCGGCTGGAGAGGTAAGGAACACGAGATTGAGGTATAAACTCTTATCGCCTCGTCAGGAGCTCAGAGACACCGCTCAGAGGCCTTCCAACTATCTCTATCTAATGAAACAACATTTCACCCAAGGGATACATTTTATTGATATCATCCTTATTATTTATTTGGATGGTATATTATCAGAGGATGTAAAATATAATTTCGATTCACCATATAAATCTTTATGGTATATAATTATGTATATTTTATTATAGTAGGAATTAACATTTAATATTAATTTTTTCCCATATGAATTTTTATATTAATCATGTTTCACCCATTTCATATAAGTAATTAATTACAGTTCATATATAGGGGGGATAATTATAGATATTTCCTAGATGCATTGGTTGGTCACATGAGATAAACTATATTGGGTTATATTACATTGGCCTTATAAATTTATTTAGATGTTTTGAATCAAGGGAACAGTGGTTTGTTTAAGATATTAAGAATTATAAGTTCCCATATTTTGAACTTAGTTATTGATATTACATGTGATAGTTTATTATTTAGAATATATATGTTTATGTTTCAAGATTATTTTATTATTTATAAGTAATTATTTTATCAAATTTTATTGGTTCCGTGGTAGGTTGAAGTTATTTATTAATTTTCATGTGTTTTAGTTATTTACCACTCTATATAGATTAATAATTATTTAACCATTATATCATATATTTAATGATTTCCCTTACTCAATATCTCATATCATTCTTATGTTTTATTTTCCCTAGGTTAAGAAGTAGTGTATTATGATTGATATGAACAGATATACTAAATGAAAGAGTAGTGTATTCAATGAAAATAATATGATATATTTTATTTTTTCCATTGTAATGTTACATTTAAATATGAATCTAGATTACCAAGTCTACTAAAATATTCAATACCTTAGGAATATATACTTTTTATCTGTTTCCTATTTAATATTGTAATCATTGAATATATAATAGTGGGTTTGGGGTCATTATGGTTGGTATAATAGGATGTTTAGTATGTATATAAAGAACTAGATTCTGGAAATAATTGATTTGGGTACATATAATTATGATAAACATTAAGGATAAATATATAATAAAATAATAACATTTTTTAATATAATTGATTTTTTGGTTTTCCATACAATTCAATCATATCTGTATAACATTATATATGTGTAGAATGTCTAGATATTAATGAGAGAGATGTTTTTATGAAGGTATTGGAAACCTTCAATGTTTATATAAAATTAGATTATGAAGGAATTATGGGTTATTAAAATTTGGGAATATTTTATGAATTTAAAAAATATGGTTTTACAAAAAAGAAAAAAATTAATTCTAAGAAAAAAACATGTCACATCTAGAAATTCCACGGGGATTAAACACATAGTCAACTGGTGATATGAGTAAAGCACTTAACACTAGATTAAGTGACGTTTAGATTAATAAGACATTGTTTTTACTTAAATTATTTCATGTATAAATACATATGGAATTGATTCAGATAAACATCGGGTGTTACTATTGATAATTAAGGATAAATATATACTGGACAACATACCACTCTTTTATAGATCTTATGATCCATTAAATGTTAATTATTCTGATTTAGGAAAAAATTAATCTTCTATATTCATTTCTTACTGATTTAAATGATGTTGAAAATGATATAATAACAACCTAATGATGAAATTATTGCTATGAAATAGAATAATATCAAGTAAATTTGTTTCATTGTTTTTCTAGTATAGATTATAAGATAATACCTCATGAAATGGAAAAGGATCATTGAGTAAAAATGGTACCCTATTACCTTCATTTTTATAATTGATATATTGAATTTTGGTTGTAAACATTATTTTGATAATTAAATTTATTTTAAAAAATTATCCCTACTACTATCTATTAATACAAGGGAATTAATATTTTATTTCATGTTCATATCTTTACTTCCCAACTTTCCTTTCATACAAGTAAACTTATTTGTGTGGTTATTTTATAAGAAGTTCACATTTATCTATTTTATTTATAAATGGGATTTTTCATTATCCCTTCTCATGATTTGAGATTACAATAATGGTGTTCTAACCATGGAAACGCTTGAATACTGAGATCAATATTAAATTATGAGTATATAATTTATTTACTAGTGTTATAATTTAATACCATGAGATTTTAAAAGTGGTATATCATATTCTATTGTGAATATGACATGAAATACCATGTAATGAATATAGATTAAATTGATGATAATTTATGATATATGTATTATTAAATAAATTCAATCTATTCAATAGATTGTAATGCAAAAAACAAAATGATTTAAATAAACATGATACTCTATTAAAATATTATTATTTATACATGAGCAATAATAACTAAGAAATTAATTTGGTGGCTATAAATAGTAACAAATAATTTATGAAAATTATATAGTTAATACATTTACTAAATAATTACTTTATAATCTATTGATTATAAAAAATAGGATCATTTTAAGGTAACATAAATGTTTTCTCAAAAAATTAATTCACTAAAATGCAACCTAGTCGCCCTTTAAACACACCATTTATAAATTATTTTTACAACATAAGAATAATAATATCAAAAAATAAACTTAAATTATGAAAAAAATTTATCAAAAGATTCATGGTGATAATTTTTTTTATGAGTTTGAAATGTTTTATTTTTCAATGATTACTGAAAATTTGAAAATTTTGTTTAAAACAACATTTTCTATATTATTTACATAGTGAAATTATAGTTTATATGGATTTAAATGTTATAATATAGAAATAAATTCATAATTTAACTAATTTATTTTATTTAGAGGATTTTTTTGTTCAATATAAAAAAAATCCATAGTTTTGATAATATTGAATTTATAAAACCACCTTTTCATATTTTAAGTACGTATAATTTTAGATTTCATTTTACCAGTTCTATGAATTGAATATGGAAAAAATTATTCCATATTTGGAATAATAATTATTTATATTATCCAATAATTTTATCTTTTTTATCATAATAACTATCAAATGAAATGAAAATTTATTTCCAATATTATTGTAAAAACGGATTTACCAGTGGGTCAAACTAAGAAGATAATGGTTAAAATGACAATAAAACATGTAAAAAATTTATGAAGCTATTTCATTATTATATTCTAAAATTTTATATAATTAATATTTAATATCCATTTTTAGTGATAAAAATTTTGGTTTAAATTTTTTTTAAAAAAACCAGGTTAGTCATCTCCACCATATAAAATATTTCACCCTATGTCCTCCACTATTCGCATCTCCATGGAAATTAATTTCATAAAATACATTAAAAAATAAATTTATGAATATAATTTAAATATATTAATTACATTTTGTTATAATAAATATATCTTATTATTTATTTTGGTGCAAACATATAGAGGTTATTTGAAGAATATGTAATGATTTTAAATGGTCATTTTTAATTTTATTTCTTCTTCCACCACCAATAAATATTATTTAATATTTTTATTATAAAAGAATAATTATATAAAATATATTTATATTTAATTATGTTAATGTAATAATCTATATCCATTTCCAATTCTATTGAATTTTTAATGAAATCATTGATCTTGTCTATGGAAGACTATCCCCTATGAACCATTATAACTCATTTCCCCCTAACACCCCTCGCGTTAGATTATAATGACGGATTAAAATTTATATATGTTATTTTTTAAATTATTACACTTATAAAATTATTATATCACATAATACTTCTTACTTATCATTCTATTCGAGTGGAGATGATAATTTTTCTCATGTGTACGATGGACTCCCACATCGTGAAGCAACGTGATTCATTTTTCTATTTCTCTCTACATGCATGGAAATGAGGGTAAGGTCAACAAATATATTTTAAATATATTAAAAAATAATAACCTGAACTTTATAATATCAAATATAACTTATATTCATCCAATATGTTGGAAAATAATAATGTTGTCGTGCGTACCGGTGGACTACCACCGCCACGTATCGATGTAAAATATTTTCATTTTATTTTTTATGGAAGAAAATTATGATGGAGTTGATTAACAAAAATAATATTTATATTATAATACATATTATTAATAGGCCAATTTTAATTTATTTTCATTTCATTCCAACTACCTAGAAAAATTGAAATAACTGTCAAGTGTTCATATCTCTCACCATCTCTATGAATGGTGTAATCTATTTTCAAACTATTGATTTTATTGATTATTAATAATAAATATATATTATATAAATTTCATATTTATATAATTTTTTATATTACTTATATTTCATCATAATTATCCAATTAAATGAACCACACCTATCTAACTAAAACATATATGAAAAATGAATCAATTACAACCTGAAAAATAAATGTTAACAAATAATTGATAATAAAAAAGTTATTAAATTATATAAGTAAATAATTTATGGTATAAAATATATCTTTATGGTTTTATAATATATTTATATTTAAAAAACATTTAATACACTAAAGTTTTGGACACATATGATGGATGTCGAACTTAAGGTATAAACTTCTCGACACACTTTTACCTCTTTAAGCCATACGCCATATTCACTACATATTCCATTGTGAAATTTATATACATCCACTTTTCATATATAATATTATATATTTATTTATATTCATTTTTAATTTATAATTTTATGTTATTTCATTCAAGGGTCATAGGATTCAAATGCAACCAATGTGGCAATGGTTTATATCACAATCTCATCATTAAAAGAGATTTTTTTTATTAAAGTCTCCTTTGGGGTAATTATTTCATATTTATATAATAAAAATTAAATATTTAAATATAATATTGTTAGTCATGATAATTTCATTTTATATTACCATTTTCCCTTTCTTTGGAACATAAAATTATCGATAAAGTGTTTTTTTGGAAAATATAAATTAACTTCTCTCTTTGGTCGAAGATAAATTTTCATAAAAATACATGTTTTCTGAAAATGATTTCAAAAATATTTATAAGATATTTAGAAATATTTATTAAGGAATAGTTTATCTATTTTTTTATTTTTAAAAAAGTAATTAAATAAGTCTTAATATCTATTTAAAAATAATGCACGTTTGTTTTTTTAAAATATTGAAGGAATCATAGTTTTAATATGTAAGTAATTAATAGAATATCATCCCAATTACATTATTAGTAATAAATTTAATGATTTAGTTATTCTTTAAATTATAATCCAAATTTAGTTCTTCCCACTATGATACCATGGTAAAACAATGATTAAATCAATGGAAAACACATACCCATTCAATATCGAAACAAGTTAGGATTGTTTCAAACATATAGATCACAAGTGTTTTGCCTTAACTCTTCGATAATTTATAAAATACGATATATATTTTCCAACCAACTGACTCATCCTTGACCACCAATACTGATATCTAAAATAGTGATATATCTTTGTATCCATAGGGTGCACTGACTGACAAGGCTAGTTTCAACTATCTAGAAACTCTTATATTATGGATAAAAGAACAACAAAATAGATACGGAAGAAGAAAACTCTACTTGGAGAATGATACCACTAGCCAAAGGTATCCCTATCATTTATTATATAACCTCAGAATTTTATCATTGTGGCTATAATATACTAATGTTAGAATATATAATTATAAGATAATTTATCCATTACAAATTCTATAAACACTTATTCATCATCCTCTTCTACTCCCAAGCTAATTATGGAAGAAAAAATAATCAAATACTACCTTTCAACTTATTCCTTCATGGATTGTGTTAGTAATTTTATCTAAGAAAATTGGAACTGACATTTCTTTTTAGTGGGGTATATATAATATCAAAATCATATGTCTAATTATACTCACCCTAGAATCTCTATCAATAGATAAGATCCATCTGAGTGTACATTTATATAATAATTGTTATTAGAGTATTCCTAAAACCATTCCCCAATGGGATAATAATGATATATTTTGATTTCATTTGTAATAGCTATCAACTAAAGATCATCTATATGGTAGTTCTTCTCGTGAGGGTGTAACTGGTGGGATTCATAATCCACAACCTATTTCCCCTGCGTCAAGACACATCACAAACATGTACTATAAGAATCACATAAAATATCATAACCTACCCCTAGTTCTAGAAAAAAAATTGTGTTGACTTCAACATCATATTTATCTCCTAAAAATATCTCTAATTCTTTATGTTACATTCAATCATTCGAACCATATGGGTTAATTCTATCTTTGATGATGCAATCTAAGGGAACTCATAAACGAACTATTTATAGTAACATGCCAACCCCAAGGTTCTCGAAATCTAAAACACATTTATGGGCTTCTCCTAAGATATAAATTTCTATAGATTTTTATTATCTACTAATATTGACATCACATATATCTCATACTCTAGAAACCTCACTTCTTAGATCCAAAACTCATACTTTGAATGATTACAATAAAAATTAGATACCATTAAACATTGAATTATGATATTAAATTGGACTACTTATTTCCCCTCTATCACAGATTACATCAAGATACCATCTTCAAAAAAAGGATAAAATGATTCAAAAAACCTATGAAATATCAATTTCATCAAATCTATAAACACTAAAGATCATTAGTGAGTCGGAATGGTGTAACCCTAATAATAAAATTCTAATATAGTCTATAAAATATTATCTTCAGTATATCCTCTTCTCATACTATCAATAGGTTATATGTTGACCATAGATTTATTTTATAAAACCATTGATCCACTCTATATTGACCAAATACATCCTCAAGTTTTGTTAAAGGATAATGGTTCATACGGGTCACATGATTCATCTTTCGGTAGTTGATAAAAATCACGATACTTTCAACATCGTTTATAAGAAATAGTATAGTAGAACCCCCCTATGATAGGCCTAGATGAATATATATTATTTCCCCTAGTTCCTCTAGAGAGAAAATATTTTCTACCAACTCATAAAGTGCCATTATATATGATGACATAGAAATGGGCATCTTACTAGGGAGAATTTAAATTGTAAACATGACCTCTACCTATTTTTTAAAACGAGAAAATTTATCCTTAAAGACCTTATAATTGACACCAAAACCATTAGGTAGATGACCTCAAAAGCATGGGTGAACTAAATAAATATATATTTTATTAATCTACATGATATTTTGTTGTCATGAGAAACAAAGACCCCACCCTTCCTGATCTAGTGTCCCACTCACCCTCAAAATCCAGAGTTAACTCATTGTTATATAAGAACTATACCTGATAGAAATAATAGTCTCTATAAACCATTATAAATATAATCTAATAATTTATTATAATAATTTAAATAATTTTATTATCGAGAACTAATAAATCCCAAACCACTGCAACATTAGCTATCCCCACCAGACACATAGTGCACATTAAACATTTCCTTGAAATATATAGAAAAGGCATGGAATGGTTCAAAAATATTGGAATAATTTCAAAACCCAAACCCAAAACTTAAACCAATATTAATGATCTAAATGAATTACTTTCACCTATATCAAACAAATATACTACCAGAGAAGACTAAATAAACATCATTCATCTAACAGTAGTTGGCCCTACTTTTGATTCCCCCTGCGCACACTCCAATGAATAAATCCATCCATACATAGCCACTTGGGAATACCCTATAGACTAGGAATGAGACCCACCACCCTTGGGAGTATCCACATGAACCTACAATCCCTTGGTGAATGTGGACCCCACATTACTAGCTCAGGAAATCTTATCAGGGAAACATTTCATATGGCCAAATCACCCACAATGAAAACATGTCTATAGTACCTCTCTATAGTGAGGAATGTTATGAACATTCCTCCTACACTAGTAGAAAATATCCTTTTTAATTATTAAATAATACACTAAAAGTATTCTTGTTTAATACTGATCACAATTTTTCTCCCTTTTATGACTAGAAGAATCACCAAGGATAAATGTATTACCCACTGAATCTCCACCCAAAATAGTCCTCTAAGCTATGTATTTTACAAAAAAGATGATTAATATATTACATAGAGAAAATTTCAAAGACACATAAGAAAAATAATCAATTCTTATTGACCCTAATACCTATCATGATCCTCTGAGTATTTAGGTATCAAATGGTGACAATCTCCAATGTCAAATGCACCAACGTAGTGAAACAAGTAGAGTGCTCTAGAATAGTATGCTCCCCTTACTCCATGATTTGAACTCCCATGTCTATTACAAACATAATTAATCAATGTAAAATATCAAAATAATTATTTTATTGGAAGAAACCATGGTTAGGAATTTTTGAAACATATCTCTCATTATTGATTCACACCATATACTATCGAGCCACTCAAACAAAAACATAGAAAAACAACCCGGATAATATTAAGGATCTTACAAAAGTTGAATATCCTCTTAATCAATTCATGACACTCCCCTAATTCATGGATACATTTTTCACCATAAAAGATAAAATGATGCTTCTTGGTATATTCTATGTCATTATCCACTATTAATACTAGGTTTACTTCACTCTTTTACCACATATTCTAAATGATATGGTTAATTAATTTAACCAAAGAAGGGTCTGTGTGAGGATACTCTTACAGAATATGCCTCACAGCTTCACCTATTTCATTTATATGATATATTGTATGATTAATTTCATGTTAAACATAATCTATTAATAAATAAATGAGGAGAAAAATCCACAAAAATAATAAAAAAACTTCTAAAATTCCAATTTTTTTAAAATTATAAGAATAAAACTAATTATGAATTATATCCCATAAATGAAACGCCCTTTGAAAGGAATAGGTAAATCAAAATAAAATCTCAACTCATTTTATTAAAAGAACATACACCCATAATTTCACATAGATTATAGATTGATTAATTTAAAAAAACATCCCATTCAATTAATACAAACGAACCTGTGTGCATGTTGTTGGACTTACTGATGATTCTCAAACCACGCATGGAAACAAAGATACAATAAAGGGACTTATCTGGGTAGGGACCTTTTCCGAACCTATAGTCCAAATTGAAACAATCATACTCAGGTCTACCCAAGACACATAACAAACTCTAGAAGGGCTGAAACACTATTGAATGAGTATCCTCTTTGAAACCAAATTGTAACAGACCAACCTAGGAAAATATTACCAGTCAACCTATTCTGACCATTGTGAATCTGGGTATAAAAATATAATAGGAAAATTTTAATATATAAGGAAAAGAATAAATAAAACCAAGGTTTATATTTATGGAAAATGGATATAAAACTAATCCAAAAAGCCTAAACCAGAATGTATGAAAATGTTAGAAAAATAATTCTTTATCTGACCAATTTTCACCTCTAAAACCATACCCAAACTAACACAACAGTGTATGGATAACACAACATTCTATATAATTCCCATTAATTTACTTTTATCCAAATATATAATGTCTATAACCTCCTAGGGTAAGAATTACATATCCATAAACTAAGCCTAATACCCGACCACTAGGAGAACTATAAAAGTTCTGATAATAATAATTCACAAGTGAAATATTTAAAACAAAACCATTTTACAATAATTTATATACATAAAAACTGAAAACATGTTCCAAATAATCATTGAGTTTTCATAAATGTAATTTCTTATTTTCCAAACACAAAACAAAATCTCTTAAATATATTTTAATACAAAAATCAATTTGATGCAACATCCTTGAAATAATTTATCATGAAATAAAGAACCATAAATAAGAATTATCTCCTAACTGGACTCCAACCTATGGAATAATACATTCTAGACACTCAATATCCAAAAAAGTATAAGGTTAGATCCAACTAATATCTATTTATGCCACATTCTATTGATTAAAAGAGGTTACTTCCTTGTGGTTTCAAACACTATATGGCTTAACTGGTCTCTTTCTCGATGCACCCAAGGTGCCTACTGCACAATTTTTTCCATTTTCCTTTTTAAAAACAATGATAAAATTTTTATAAATCCATTTCAATTAATATACAATATTCATCAGTGTTCCAATTTCCTTTTTTCCATTTCTGATAAATGAAATTCCATTTTCATTGAAACCCCATGTTAAACAGAAATCCAATTCCTTTTCATTTTCAAAACAGGAAATTCCTTACAAAAACTAAAGAAATAAATAATAAATAAATTAAATTCATGAAATTATAATACACAAATATATCCACCTACCTTTAGGATATAGAAAACCTTAATGCCTTTAATAATAGGGATACACTAACAAATGGTATACCACTGAAAGAAAAAGAATTATAAGAAAATGAAAAAAATTGATAGAAAACTCAATCTGATTTCGATACCATAACCTAAACAAATTCTCAACCAATACCAATGATAAATAAGGAATTGAAGTTACCCGTAGTGGATTAATCCAACCACAATAGGGGTCAATCTATGAATGAAATTTCATGATCAAAAAATAATCCCTTAGGTTGTCGTAGGGATATCTCTAGGTTGATAGGGGGAGGTTGTATAGAAAATGAATGAAATATATAACCCATATAGTGGCCTAAAAATAAAAATATTGACAATTACATGGGTTTTAATCCATTTTCACATCATATAATTTACAAGGTCAATATTCAACAAAAAACTCATAGAATTTTTATTAAAAATTATGTTTTATATATACATAATGTTTACCTATTTGATGGATTTTAAACGATTTATTCCATGTACCCATTTCACATCATGTTCCCATCATGCATTACAAAGTGTGTAATTTAATTAAATAGTGAGTAAGTTCTCAACGTGTGACAAAAAATCCATTTTTATGTTGTACAAAATCCACCGAATTCCTTACATTAGAATTATAGGAATCCTGTCAATTCGTGGTTGTATGTACTTACATAATGAAAATGGACACCAAAAGAAAATAATTGAACATACCTAATATAGAATTTTACAAGTAATTACAATAAATATCATTAAATTTCATTTCCTATTGTTATTCATTATATTTTCATGTAATAGTAATATGTTTTTTCTCTTTGGTACATAAAATAATTTAATGATTTTTAATAAAATCATTCATTATTCCCTTATTTAGTTAGAATTTTTTTTGCTTTCAAAGCCATGTTTTACAAATAAATTTTCATATATTTTTATTATTCTCACATGAGTTTTTTTAAATCCATTTTTACTCATATTTAAATGTTTAAAAAAATATTTTGAATTGAATATTCATTTTTTTCATATCAATTCAGGTTTTAATTGTATGAAAATGGTGAATGGAATAATTTTAATGCATATGGAATGAAAAAACCCCATATTATCATGATGATTAGTTTCAATGAATATTACATTATTGGGTTTTATGGTAATTTTGGAACAAAATGATTTAAATTTTTTTACATTATAAAAAATTTCATTCAAAGTTGGAAGGTTATTTTCCCCATTAATTATTTTAAAATATCTTCCCAAATCATTTTCAATCTATGATTAAATATTTTAATGTTTCTTATACTTTACTAGGGATATGATCTAATGATTCCATTATTATTATACCCCAATGTTTCTTATTATTATGATGAAATGTTTTATATAAAACCCATCTCTATTCCATTAGGATATAACTAGATAAAATTTATAAAAACATCTTATATTTTGACAGGTTATTCAATGAAGTAATGATGAAATGATTAGGAAACCTCTATATTTTCCCTGGGTTAATATATAATAAAATTTGTATTGAACCCATTTAATTTCATTTAATTTGATAAAATTAATGTATTATTTTTTTGTTGAAAAAATATTTATAATTTTCTTTATGTGATAGGCGTGACCTATATCTCCCCCCAATGGATTGTGTAACAATAAATGTTCTACGAGATTATAGGGTGCATTGGTAGAAATTACATGCCAAAAAAGGGTGCTAAATAGGGGTTTATCTGAAGCCCAAAAGGTAGTATAAAGGACTTCATCCAATGATCATTGAAGGTAAATCTGTGGTTTTTCAAAGAGTAACATTTTATAAATTTCATATTGGGTAGCCTTGAAATATTATTTTCCTATTTTCATTCAATAGATCGATGTATTAAAGAAATTATATACTCTAATGGAACAAGTTCTTTGATACTCTTTTGATTTATGTCTTATGTAATTCGAATACTTATGTCATGACTTAGTATTGTGATCATTTTTATACTAGATATAGTTTTCTAATGTAATTATTATATTAAAATTCCATTATATTCATGTTATTCATATGTTTCTATCTTTTTTAACCTTATAGAGCATATGATATCACCCTTTATTATTTTTCATTTCTACGGGTTGAGATTAAATGTATTCTGTGTGAAAAGTCTATTAAGGTATCTAATTATGAATAATTTTGAAGTAGAAGATATAGTTTACATATGGGCAAGTTATTTATGTTTCAATGTTTTAAAATTCACTAAACTGTTATGGACATCATGTGTGACTTGGAGTTTTGTATTTAATATTCATAAAAATTATGTGATATAAATGTGTGATAATTTTTGTTTATTATAACATCTGACAATAATTCCTATAGAGTATTCTTGGGGGATACATGGTGTTGATTATGGTGGATGATTTTTATACTTATCTAATATGATAATTCATATAACTATTGAGGTATGAATATCAGTGGTACTGGTTTGCATGGGTGTATATTTAATATACTCACCTTCTATATATTATTATATTTAAATTATGGTGATCAATTTTCATTCCCAACCACTAATCTTGGTAAATATTTTATATGATCATACATGAATAAATTAAATCTTCTTCACCCATGACTCTCAGAAACAGGTAGAAAAAATTTCAGACTTCTCAAAACATATTACTATATCATTATTCTTGGTATTTTAAATATTTATCGATTGGTATTTTATTGACTCTATTGACATAACATGTATACTTGTAGTGCTATTGTGACATGAATTTCATATCTCATATTATATATTCCTAATTCATACCAAACTATGATAATAGATAGTGAAATCTATTTCTTCTAGTGATTATGATATAGGTGTATATGTATGTTTCCTCTTGAATTTGATCATTATTTTATCTTAGTTTAATTATCATAAAAAATTATGAGGGTATATGAGATGTGGCCATTATTTCTTTATTGAGAATGCTTTATATTTTGTAATCATGTTGAATGTTACCTATATATTTATTTAACATGATATATCAGGGTTAATGTATTTGATAATATCATGTCATGCCTAGGTTTTACCTCCTTAGATCCAATGTATGTATAACAACATTGTATAATTA
Source organism: Viscum album (assembly GCA_963277665.1). Taxonomy (NCBI): domain Eukaryota; kingdom Viridiplantae; phylum Streptophyta; class Magnoliopsida; order Santalales; family Viscaceae; genus Viscum; species Viscum album. Next base: position 468,602,353 of record OY728141.1, on the reverse strand, counting down.
TTTTTTCATGTATTTAATTGAAAAAATATTATTTAGAATTATTATAATCACCCCTATATGAATTTCTAGTTGTTTCTAAATTTATTTCTATTTTTATTTGTGGATGCCAATGATTTTTGACCATGGAGGCATGATTCCAATAGTAAATTTAGATAGTTGGGGAGTGGATTATACAATATGAATACTAATTTTGTGTCATTAGTGAGTAGGATTATATCTATTTGGGATGTTTTAGCTGTATTATGGGGTTTCATTTGTATTACCCCACATCGTATCAATGTGGTTTAAATATATATACATTTTTACATTGTTAATTCTTGTAATTTAGTCATTCCATGGTGATTTTAGATATATTATCACATCATAAAGGCTTATTAGATGTAATTCCACCTACATTTATCTAATAAATTAACATTGGTTTCTATCCCCTCTCCCTGTGGAGGTGGATTAATAAATATCACATTCCAGTTATTCAAGATGTGAATAACATAACCCATTATAATATTATACATAAAAATGAATTAATCCCCATTGGTCCATATTTCACTATTATAGTTCCATTAAAAATCAATTTTTCGTATATATAACTCAAATGAATTCATGTTTCATCCTAAAAATTCATTATGATTTAATTTATAATATAAATACATTTGAAAGTTAACTAATTTTTTATTCCCTTACTATGAATTTCAGACTACAATAAGTTATACTGATTTATTTTGAACAAATTAATCATTGTTCATACTCCACACGAATGATTTTTTTAATCACAATTTAGACCTTTCAAGAAAATGAAAATGAATTTATCAAATACATTTTAAATAAAATACTAGTCACAAATACATAACCCTTTTCAAGCCATCATTCTTCATCTCAATAAAATACATGAATATCTAATTAAATATTTAATAAATCAATAAGTGGCACTATATTTATTAAAATTCATGTTTAAAACCAACAGTTAAAATATTTTACAATAATAATGTAATCTAAAAAACAATACAATAAATTCACGTAACCCAAATGTATAGAAATAAATCCCACTAAATATGAATAATTTTGTCTCTTTATATAATATCAATATCAAGGTTCATATGCTTATATATATATAAATTTCTTACATGATGATCCCAGGGTACTCATCCCTACCAAAACCCAAAATTACCATAAATCGCAATAACTAATAATCATTTTTTTAATATGGACTTCAATCCTTATAGGGAAAAAATAATTATTAATATTATAATATAATATGCTCTATATTATATATATTCTTAACAAAACATAATTGAACATTAATCTAAATTTTTTCCCCATGATTCAATATTACTAATATAATATTTCAATAAAATCAAAATTGTTTGTCCATAAACTATAGAGTGTGAGAGAATTGTAATGGATGAGGTATTTAATGTCCTAACCCCACAACCATGTATTATCTGTAGGTCTACATAACATAATGCTTGTCTCCTCAAATATAAGAAGTTATAGAATATTATTGAGGCTCTAAATGATATTAGTGGTGATACTATAACTTTTTTATCATTTTATTCAACAAATAAAAATAAATAATATAACAAATCAAGGTAAATATTATAGGATAAAATAATATCATATAGAATATGTGTCATAGAAAAAATAAAGAAATATCCTTCCTATATGCAAATAAAATAAAGGGTATATTGAGTGTAAGTAAACAAATAAATAAAACTATAGTATCATTTGGATGACATCCTTTTACCACAGACAACTACATGATACTCAACTCAATAATATTCTATAATCCCCTTACCAATGACTAAATCACAAATCAAGAAGTCTATATGTGCATAAAAAATTATCTTATATGGTGTGTGTAGTAAAACCACCTAGAGAACCATATATGAAACCTTCATCAAATGTGTATTTGTATTATAGGTGTATTCAATGGTAACATTAAACATGAAATAAAATATAACAATAACATAATTAGAACCATTGTGATAAACCATACACAAAGTTACCCACCTATACCTACTTTCATTTCTATTGGAAAGATTATCCAGATGTCTTAAATTATCATGAAATTGATCCAATAGAAGAGAAATTTAACTCATTATTTTTATATAATTGAGTGGAAAGGCTACTTGGTATCTATAATGTATTAAAAATTTCAAAATTCCTCAGCATTCTCATGGAATAGGATTCTATATGGGGATTTGTTTATCATGAACCTACCGTATATATGGGTTGATTTTCTTCATCATCGGATGTAATTCACACTCCGCCTCTAATGGTTAATCATACCCCAATGATTACTAATCCCGAGTACCAGAAACAACCTCAAATGGATTGATAATATAGATAATAGGTAATGGAATATTAAGACAAACATAACAAGGCATCATAAAAATATACTAGTAAAAATACAATAAAATTTGTTGCCATAAATCATGATAACAAACTACTATATCAATAATCAGGGAAAAAAGTATCATATATTATTATCATGGAGATTTACACACCCATAATCAACTACCATCAATCAAGAACAAAATTTTCATGTCAACACAACATGATATAAGGAAAAAAGTATATATAAGGGCCACATTGATAAGGATATTCCAAAAAAGTTTGATCACAACAAACTCCTTAGATCATCTAGGATCAAAGACCACACTTTTTACACACTAATAAAGAATAATATCACACATCAAGAAATTCTAAAATAAAACTCTTTCTCTACTTAAACAGATATATAATGTACAATAAAGATGTTCCAATATCATGAATGATAATTCTAGAATCATATACCTTGATAAACATGTCAATAAGGGCATTTTTTTGGTTTTCAATGTAGGTTTACTTATATAGTGGATATATTTTTGATTCAGGTATTGATCATTAATTTAATAAAAATTATATATGGGACCCATATGTCTAGCTAATGACCATCGATCAGTGATTAATCCCTCAATAGGAAAGATATCCCAGATTGAATTCAATAGGAAAATTTCCTCAAGATGGTTGATCTAGGAAGCAATTCAAGGAAACTTCCACCATTCTTGATAAAAATATATTTGATAAAGGGTATGGTTTTTGACATTTTTAATATTTCGCTAATCTACCAAGGAATCATTTATAGATTGTGGTTCATTCTTCAACCCTCTGTAAACAAGAGTTTTATGATGATAATTCTTGAACACTAACTCATTGTATGTTTTCTATTGATGGTAGATCTAAATATAATATGGAAATGTAATCAGCACACTAGATCAATCATTGATCTATAAATAAATAGGGAATCCATCATTAAATCATCCTATAAATCATATATCAATCATTTTTGTAATCCCTTCTATCAATAAAGAACATATATTTCTAATATATCTAAAGAAAAATCATTGTTTTAGAATCAAAAACTTAAGTCACATTATGAATTGGAAGGGGTAGAGGAATGGGACTATCATGATTCTTTAAATTATTCATTCAATTCTAGATTGGAACATGGTTTATGGATTTTTCCATTAAAGAGTGGGAAAAATTCATGGAATTAAAATACCATGAGATTCAATAATTGCATCATATTACTATGTAAATATGATACCCAATGGGCCACACCAGTGATCTTCCTCAAACATTGGATAGTTGGTGATAAGGAACATTTGGTCTGGTGTGATCTGATTATGCCTATAGATTTGCATCGAGCCCCACCAACTGGAAGTTTTGTTTCATTATTGAGTTAGTGGTTTCCTTCCCACCACTATAAGGTTGATCCCTTCCCCACCTATTTCACCTTCATAACTAAAAAACCAATCCAAATAAACAAAACCCTAAACTATAAATATTATAAATTCAAAAATGAGGAATGGATGTGTTTTAGAACATAATCATATCTTATAAAAAACATATATGGGATGTTATAATTATCTCTATTTAATAATGTCCTTTACCGAAGATGTTTAACCAAAGGATCAACTCATAAAATTTAGGATATCAAATGAAAACTTCAATATCTCACCCGCATGTCTCCAATTGAACCATCTATAATGCCTTGAAATCTAGTATCATGGTATTGTCTTACCTCGATGAACATCAACATTTAGGTCTGTGATAAACACTAGGAACTCAACGTATGATGGTTTGGGATCCATATCAACCTTCTTTTCTATCGATGATTTTTTTTGTATTTATCACGTACCTTTATATATGATACACAAGAAGCACATCATTCATAACTTGGCAGAGATAATTGAAATTATGATGATATGTTACATTACTGACCCACTCAGTCAACTCAGTAGCCCAAAAATATTATGAAGCTATGAATGTTTTCAAATTGTGGAGTCAATTATAGAATTATCTGCTCACAGAAAACTATCTGTAAACATACCCTCCTATAGTTTGAATATGTATTTTTTTAACCATAATCTATTTCAAAACTATTCTTATTCTTCAACACTCATTTATAGGTCTCATATAAAATCCTATGCCACACATGTAAAACCTCACCATCCTCAAGATAACAACAAAATGTGTAGCAAAGACACCAATAAAAAGACTCCAGAAGTTCCATTAGATTAATTTTTAAGAAAATTTAATTTCATTATAAGTCATAAATATCTTGTTGACCATCCCAAACTCCATTGAACTATAATGAAGTACCCCAAAACAAAACCTGAATTATGAAAATATTCAACTCAGATTATACATCTATCTAGGGATAGTACACTGTGATCAATCTCAGCTCAGTCTATGTTACCTTCGATAATTATTTCCAAAACAATGGAATACAATTTCCATCTACATCAAATACTATTATCAGGGGAACCCCATGTAAGCATGTTATATTAAAGCTATATAACATTATCATCTTCTCTACCATGAGAGTCAAATGTATTAGTAAAATGTTTGAGCATTTAATCACATGTTAAACAATCTACTAGATAAATTCATGGATCCCAAAGGTCCTATGATTCATTATAATAAATTACATTGTAATACCCTCTAACATATAAATCATCACTAAAATTAGTAGAAACTACCCATGATGACATTTTTTCTCATCCTTTATCCTCTAATAGGTAATTTAATGAGAATAATATATTACAAATGTCACTCTTTATCCTTGTCCACATAAGGACCCACTAATAGGAATATAGAACCTTTTATCATCTAGGATGTAATCCCATCATTGTGGTATGGATTTCCATCATGATCTATTCCTTTATAGAAGTATGGAGTAAAAATACTTCATGAACAAGGATCACACCACCATTATCCAATTGTCATCTTTTTATCAATTAACTAGCCACTACCTTCTTGCGAATCACAACAAATTGAGGGTCAATATCCTATTGATCTATTACCCATTCTATGAATTATATTTTTACCCCTAAGTAAGTGCATGTCATCAATTCTTTTTCTCAAAATCATTCACCCAACAGTTTTACAACAATCTCATCAACTGACACTATTCCTATAAAGGTCACAAAACAACCTCTTAGGTTACCTAGATATCATGGTTAATAGCCTCAGATATTATATTATATTTTCTAGTTGTAGATAAATATCAATTTCTGACATCTTTAGACACTCTTATATGAGCCTCCACCTCATGTTTATTTTCTTAACTGTTGATATATAGAGAATTATACTATTTTAAATGTAGATACATAATTATTCAATAAAGAAATAGTGCCTCAAACACTTCAAAACTTTAACCAAATATTTAATTTACATGTTATGGGTTTGATAGTTCCACCCATGGTTTCATAGGTGATGTCACCCGTTAACTAATACCTACACTTTCTACATTAATGTCTGAATGGCCCGAAGGCCTTGTATTTTATTTTTGTTATCGATAATCCCCATTTTAAGGGTTTTACGGGGAACCCGTACATGACCCATAGGCCCATGGAACAAGGCCCTACAAATCCACAATAAAATGAAAATGATACATGGAAAGTGTAGTAAAAACCCTATATATTTATTCAGCATCCTCTTTATCTCAATGAACATCAATTTTCAATATTCTATGCAATAGAACATGACTACCTTCTCATCCAAGGATTTCATGGGTGCTAATTAATGGGATAATTCCATGAAAATCATAGAAAAAATCATGTTAAATACAAAATTCTCTTGAACTATAATATGTTTCTCTGATGTTCCCATTACTTACCTTTAATGAATTGCTCTAGGTCCATGAATATAAATTTCCAAACACAATAAATACCCAAGACACAATAAATACCCAAGAACATATCCTACTAAATAAAAAAGTAAATCTTTTATAATTTTTAATAAATAAATGATCATTTGATGTACTTATGACTATGTAAATATGTCTAGAATTATGTTCTTCAGAAGTCATTAGTAGAGGATGACATCAATGAATGTTATAATGAACAAGTAAATATATTGGCGGAAGATAATCTTCATGAGGTACAAAAACGTTGTTGAAGCATTCATTCGTACAAATGGACACTAAAAGTACTAATAGAGCCTACACCTTCTCAAAAAATACATATTTTTAATTGAATCCTATCTCATGAGAATCTAGGGAGTTCCTGATCCTTAATTGATGTTGGATAACAACTTAGATCCCCATAATAGATAAAATAGATCATCATTCCAAGGAATATGGTTTATTCTCTTCAATATCACATGATTCAACTTCCTATAATATCTATATAGTTTAACACTACCATTTTTCTTTGTTTAAAACAAGATAGTTTCACCCCATGTTGAATTTCTCATCTTATAAATCCATTATAATCAAAGTCCATATACTACACCTAGTGATACTTCAACTCGTACGACACTATTTGATATGGGGTTATAAAAATGATTTGTACACCTATAATAAACTCTAACATAATGTCAACTCATATATCAGGGGGGAATTCCTATAAAGTAAACTTATAATACTTTTTAATATAGATCCATGATATAAAGAAATTATTAAGGGTTATTCCACAAATACTTTTAAAATAGGTAATCCTTCTATCTACACCATTATCATCCCAAGATGGATAAATTCTAAAAGAACTCTACTTACTGTAAGTTCCCATTGACCATTCATCTGGTAGCTCTTCCATTTTGGAGAAGTGAACAATGGATTTCTCTGATGGGAATCATTGTAGGCACGAAATAAATTCAAATATTCAATAATGAGAATAGAATTGAAGATTTTAACGTACATATTAATAGATTCCCATATATATCCATAAATATGAAAGAAAAATAGCTTCTCTGGGAATAACATAATATTGGCCAATTTCACACCCAATTGCATATCGTGGGAAATAAACATATTGAAAACTATTCTGGTAAGTAATGTCAATAAATATCTTCTATGGATAAATAGTTACGGAAAGAATATTTACAAAGAAGTGGTAGAAATATATATGTTATCATGAACATACCTTTTATAGTTATTCAATCCTTCACCACAATCAACTGGAGTCTGGTCTTTTATATAATCATGGCATGGTTCATCTCTATGAACCTATACCTAAGATGTATAAAAAGTATAATTCAATATCATTGGATTTTAACTCATCGATCAACTACCCTTTCATGACCTCAGTATTGAATCCCTAATGTAAAAATTTCGTATAATCATTTTCATACTACTCTATTGATACATGCTCTGAGATTATTTATATAAATTTCGATGATGTTGGAATATCCCATGGTAAATGTTCTATAGAAAGAATCAATATAGGACTAATAAAGGTATAATATAATATAATTCCATACAAGTACACATTTCACATCCCTAATCATCCAAATCATTATATTATAACTGAAAAAAAATATAGTATGATGAGTTACACTCACATGATAACTATAGAGTGTATGAATCTAGAATGCACAATCCAATTCCAAAAATGAAATAAATACTTTATCCCATGCGTAGAACCTCTAGGTATATATTTAGCATTAAGGACCTAACCTACCATCTGATGTCACTATAAGGAAAAATCAAAGATTTTTTTGTAATTCATTTCCTCATTCCAACCATAGAGTGGTGAAAAACATAGAATCTAAACATAATTTTCATAGTAATATTATTTTATGAGGCTATAATATAATTATATTATCAGTAATATTTTTTCAGATAGTTTATTATCATCTTATTTTGATATTCTATTAATATTTTGTATTTTAATGATTCCAATATAGACAAATATTTTTTTTAAGGAACATTGTTTATGTAATGTTGTTCATTTCGTTGAAAAAAATGTAGGAAGGATTAACTTACAAATAGATCATATAATTAAAAATCTCCTCGATGTATTAATAGGTATCATGATAAAAATTATATTTGGTTATTGGTTATGTGTTTACCCATTTATTTGGATGTTTGTAATAAGTTTGGGATGAAATTTTTAGATGTCTTCGCACATGTCCTTGAAGGAAAGCTCTAGTTATTGGGAATTAAACCATTAAATATTATGAAATTTGTTATTAATGACCAAGAGTTTATTTAAATTATTTTTATATCCATGAATATGTTTCAAACTAATTCTATTATTTACATATCATTGTTTAATCATCATTTATTTTTTTCCATATAATGAATTCCTTATTTAGCTTCAAGTATATACATTCCTTCTAAGCATCCGAGGTCACCCCTTTTATAAGATTCTATTCCCAATGATTCTATGAAATGTTTTATGATTGATATGTATGTGTATGAAATATGGGAAATAGATTAACCCAAAAAAATTGTTTTGTATTTTATGTTTTCAATTGTCATGTAGGATTAATATGTGTGTCTTTTTTCCAAGACTACTACAATATTCAATCCATTGGAATTTGAATTCATTTATTTAATAAAAATGAAATAATGTTACCACTAGATATAGGCTACTAGGTTCCGGGTCATTAAAATATTAAAATCTTGAAATAAAATTTTTGTTTGAAAAAATATTTTTAAAACTTATATAGATAATAGAGTATTCAAAATATTGAAACACTCAATGGAATAAATATTGGAAGTTCAAAATCAAGATAAGACCTAATCATATCACTTTAAATATCACCTAATTCCATTGTTTTTTATTTTTATAATTGTCACACCCATATAATCTTTTAAATTTATTTTTCAATTAATTATTATTCTTGATTTGTTTATGGGGATTCCCATGTAGTATTGGATGAAATGGTGCGTTTTTAGGATTTGGACCAAACCATGAGCCCATTTCACGTATTAAAAAAACATTTTTTTTAAAAAAATTCATTTTTTTTCATCATTTTACAACCATTAAAAATACTAGTTGACATCCCCTGGTATATTAAAACCACTCTATCCTTTTTTACATTATATAATCCATAATCATGATGGATTTGGATTTTTTATTATCATATTGGGTCAGACCGATATCCCATTTCCTTTTTACAAAAAACATTAATTATTTTTTATATAATTCAATATTAAAGTATTTTTGGTGAATCAAACTCTCACCCAAGCTCACTTACCCAAGGAACTCTCCCATGTTCTTCTCTCCCTCTTTGGAGCTCATATTCATCATGAATTATTGAAAAACTTCTCCAAATTCCTCAAAATGTCCATATTTGAAGAGACAACTTGTTTATTTCATAAATCCTTTGATTATTACTCTATTCCCTATATATTAGTTGTCACATGACCTATTACTCTTTATTCTAACCTCAAATTCATTTTTTTGATATTTTAAAATTCATCTACTTTTTTAATTTTTGCATTAAATTTATGATATATCAAGTAAGTCATTCTCTATTTGATTTCATCCTTCTCCATAGTGTTTCTTTCACCATTTAATTATGTTATAAAATGTCCAAAATATAGGTTTAGTACATAGTGTTTAACTATGTGTTTTTTGGTGAAATATTGTGGATAGGGTCTCGATTTCACTTCCTTATGGCGCGGTGGTGAGGCGGTTGAAGTTTCACACTACAATTTAGAGTTTTTGGCATAAATGGTAGGTGATTAGATGTGTATGAATTATTTGATGAGTTAGTATTGGATGATTTATATATTTAGAATTACTATCTTCCATTGTGTTTTTAAAAAAAATTATATTTGGTATCATTTTTTAATCCTTTGGTTTTTAAGAAGAATCTTTGTGAAAATATGATTTTTATTCATATGTATTTCATATTATATCATGTGGGGTTGTTCTATGATTCTTTAAATGGTTTTATAAAAATGTTTTAGGGCTGAAAATTATTTTTTTATGTTATAGTGTCATTAATTTGGACTCAAAATATTGTTTTTCAAAGTTTTTTATGTTCAAATCTATGTTACACTCATTTTAATTTTTTTTAAATGGTTTTAAATGGGTTCTTGATTTAATTAAGTGGTGAAAATATGTTCCCAAACTGTTTTGGTAGGAATTTACTTTTGAAATGTTTTACTTTAATATGAAAGGGATGTTATGTTATGTGTACTATCTTGGAAGGGTTATGTAAAATTGTTTAATGGGTATGATGAAATATGAAAGAGAGTTGAAACTTGTTGTGGGATGTTTTGGTGTGAGAATGATTTCCAAAAAGAATTTGAACGAAAAAGGGAATCATGTGACATTTGTGTGGGATTTTTGGTGTGTGTGGGACTTATAAATGGTATTTTTATGTGCCAATTATATTTCATGAACAGTGGAAATTGTTTTGGAATAAGAGGGAAAACCCTGGAATCTATGTGGGTGGATGTGTACTAGTATACATGTGATCCTGGGGGTTTGGCCCCTATTTCTTGTAGAATGTTTGACGATGAAAACAATATCTAAAATTTTATGATTATGATTTTGGGGGACCACAAGTTTATGGGTATGATCTCTACTAGTGGCTCATGTGCACAATATCATATATTAGTATGGTTACTTTAACCAAGTACAATGTACATGGGATCCAAATCGAGCTAGTGCATAAGGTTATTTTACCATTGCTAGTGCTTATCAGATAGTTCATAATTACCATTAGCATATGGTTTGCTTTTCTGAATAGACTCAGTATCTCTTTTATTCTATATAAAATATTTTATTTCCTTAAATTTAGACCACTTGAATGTTGTTTTATTTAATGTTTCATCATTCAGAAATTGTTACTAGAATTTCTTGTTTGAAAAACATGCAAGCATATGTCTTAAAATGATTATCAAATGGAATATTTTTGTAGTGGCATTATACTGGGCTTTGGCTCACACCCTACTTACTCCCATGGGTGTATATATACAAGGTTATTTTTTCACAGGTTTGGGTAAATATTTTATTGCCAATGGTTAGGGTTTCTAGCGGTACTTCGTAGAGAAGTGTTGTGGAAATGGCTTGAGGGCAGTGCCCCTTTCCATGAAAAAGTTTTGGGATTTCATTTTTGACATTGTTCCTTTGTTATAGTTTTTCAGTATTTTTCAATATTATTTAATTCAATTATGAATATTTTGTAAAACATATTTTGGTTTGAAAAATCCATGTTTGGTTTATTTTATTCGTTTGTTTTTTATGTTTATAAACATGTGTAAAGAATTCAAAATTTTCTTTTTTGATACTCGAGCACTTGTGCCATCCTGTGGGGATCATTAACTCCCTTCAATTCATACCACAGACTGGTTTTGGTGCATGTTTTGATTGGAAAAGATTTTTTCGTTATAAAATGGTATCAAAGGAGGTTGATGTTAACTTTTTTGGGTCATGTTATTTAGTGAAGAGTCTGTATTGTCTAGAATTAGGATTTTTGTGGCTTGAAATTCCAATTATGAGTAGGGTGGATCTTTAGCACACCTCATGATGTGATTCATGTTCCAAGGGGATGTTTGGTTTTTTCTAAGTCCTTTGGTTTTCTTGGTATGATGATGATTAGGGGGAATCAAAAGAGAGTTGGGTTAATGGTCCTAGTGAGATCACAGGGTTAGTGTAAAAATGATGTGCAACCTGGATTGATTCACTGTGGGAAGATACTCCAGTTGTTCAATATAAGGAATATTTTTCTTGTGTATTGGATATTGTGTATACACCATTTTCTTTTCTTGGTTTTTTAGATCCACATTTAGCGGGAGAGTTGTCACGAGAGGTTGAAAGAGATTTTAATTTCCTAAATTACTTGATTCATTGAATATGAATGTAGTCTTGGGTTGTTTGTATGGATGTTCCTTAAGAGGGCATGTAGGTCCTTCGTCAGTCTATTTGAAGATATGGCTGATGTTAAGCCACCTGTGTGAAAAATATGGTCATGATAGGATGTCATGGCCACTTTCTGGAATTTTGTGTTCTTTGGGGACATGGAAAAAGGATCATTTCAATATATTGTTTCTATTAGTCACAATTGTGATGTTCGGTGATTCCTTGTGATGTCATGTACTCGTTTCATTGTAAATGTGAAGTTCTACAATCTTTTTTGAGTATTTTTTTTATCAGAAGTTTGTCTCCTTTTGGGAAATATCAACATCCATTGTTTAGACAAAGGTGTTTTTATATATCCTTCACTCATTCCATTTATAATCTTAAGAAACAAGGGGTGAAGTGTGTGAATCTTCGATAAAACTGGTTCTGTAAAATGTTGGGATATGGTAAAGTGATATTGGAGATTGTTATGTCTCGATGAACCCATTTTGGATTAGGGTGTAGAATTCATGGTATCAAATGAAAAATTTCACTTCAGAGGTTTCAAAATCTTTAATGTGATACAAGAGATGATTTAATAATTTTAGCTGTAGCCATGGGCCCCGCAGTGTAGCTAGATCATAGTCAGAGGAAAACTTGGGGTTGTTCAAACATTTGGTCAACTTCATATCCTCAGTATGAATGATGATGATATTTTAACCCTATGGGGTCTTCATCTTATTTCGATTATTCCAATTCAGTGGTAGAGGTGGGAGGACCTCGTTTCCATGTTATATACATATTTTACATTATTACCTCGGGGTATCCTTTTTTTGAGAAAATGATGATATTTTATTTTGGAAGATTGAAGATCATGGTTTTCACACGGTTTGAAGTAACCATGCGCCAACGTAGAAAACATTTCAATAAGAGACAAATGCTTCCACACATTCTTTGCATGGTCATGAACCTTGGCCCGCGTAAACTTGAAAAGATTATCCATTGGATATAATGATCCTCACAGTTTGGGTACGGTTTCCCAAACCATGCGGTCGTGCCAACTCTTTAAATGTTGGTGTCTTTTTGTGTTGCCTCGTGTGTTTTGGTTAAGATGGTTGGTTCTTATAGTTTGGAGACAAACTATGAGTATCATTTAAGATATTTTTAGAAATTTATATGGAACGTCTATCCATTATTCTAAGATTCTAATCAGGACTCCCCCAGTTACTATCCAAATTCTAGCTCAAAAAAATTTGAGTTTCCCCTTATGGTGGGAACTCTGTTGGTGTTTCCCTGTATTTATAACATGGTTTTGTCCCCAGTGTTGGTATGGAAATAGGTATTCTCATTCGTAGTTATTTAATACCCAACATATTCCTTGAGTAAAAATTGGTATTAGAGTGCTCCCAATGGTTTTTTTAAAGTAAGGCTACACTGACCTCATTTGTTTTCATTGTTCATTCTCGGTATATTGTTTAACACTTGTTTAGAATTTGTTTGAGGTGTTTTGTTTTGTGATGTAGTTTGAATTTACTTGATTGTTTCAGGAAGTGGTTTATGTTTATTTTGGTGAGATTATTCATTCATTTATTAATCAATTGGAGGTGTTTTGGCCTTCTGGGGGTGGCTGAAGCTTGGAAAAGGAGTCCTTTTTGGCCTTTCTATTGTGTTTGGTTTGTGTTTTTAGCCTTGATGTGACTTTCTAAGGGCGAAAAGTTTTATGGTGCCAAAAATTGTCACATTCATGAAATATTCTAAAGGTATTTTTCATTTAATTACTATTCATGATTTTTTTGGGGGTTTCCCAAGTAATGTTGGAGGAAAGGGTGTGTTTTCATGAATTTGGGCCAAACCGTGAGCCCATTTATTTTTTTAGAAACAAAATTTGTTTTTTATAACTTCTTAATTTTTCAAAATTTTAAAACCATTCCACTTCCCAATTGTAATACCTTGGTATATTAAAACCAGCATATCACTTTTCACATCATAGGAATCCATAATCATGATTGATTTGGGTTTTGTATTAAGGTATTGGGCCATCCCAAAATCCCATTTCCTACATTAAAAAAATCATTCTTTAATATATAATTCGATTTTTATATGATTTCGGTGATTCTAAATCTCACACGAGCCCACATAACCAAGGCGTTACCACATTCTCTTCCCCTCCTCTTTGGTGATCATATTCTTCGCAAATGAGGGGAAAATATAATTGGATTCATTAAATTGTCTTTATTTGAGGAGGTGCCTTGTTTCTTTCATAAATCCTTCAATATTTACTCTTTTCCATCAATTTTAATTCTCATTTTACATAATCAACCTTATTAGAACATCATTCTCAATTTTGGCTATTTGGAAAGTGTGTTTTGGGCATTTTATTCAAAAAATCCTAAGTTAGTCATTCTCTATTTGTTTTCTTCCTTCTCCTTAGGCTTTCTTTAGCCATTTCATGATATTCAAAAATTCCCATTAAATATGGTTCATACCAAGGTTTTAAATTTTGTTTTTCTAAAATATGGTGTATTATGGATTGATTTCACTTCCTTGGGGTGTGGCGATGGTGAGTTTGAAGTTTTTCACAACAATTTGGAGTTTTGGGCGCCAATGGTATGAAATTAAATGTGTAAGAATTATTTTAGGAGTTATTTTTTCTTGATTTATATTTTTATCATGATTATCCTCCATTGTGTTTGGTAAAAAAAATATATTTGGTATCATTTGCTATGTGATTGGTTTTTAAGTGGAAACTTTGTGGAAAAATGATTTTTTTCATATGTATTTAATATTGTATCATGTGGGGTTGTTATATGATTCTTTAAATGGGGTTTTAAAAGGTTTTGGGGATACCATTTATTATTTCATGTTATGTTCGCATTCCTTTGGAATCAAAAGAGGTTTTCTGGAAGGGTTTTATGTGAAAATCATGGCTACACTCCATGGATTTTTTTAGGAATTTTTTAAATGGGTTCTTTATTTATGTAAGAGGTGAAATTATGTTTTCAGACTATTTTTGTAATAGTTTACTATTGAAATGGACAATTTTAATGTGAAAAAGAATATAATGTGATTTCTACTATCTTGGATGGGTTATATAAAATTGTTTAATGGTTTTAGTGAAATTTGAATGAGAGGTGAAACATGTTGTGGGGTGTTTCTGGGTGAGTATGAGAAAAGTGAGCACATAGGCCCATGTATTAGAATAAAAAAAAACATGCAATAGAAGGAGAAACTGAAGAAATTTAAACTTATACCTGTGAAGAGTAAGAACCATTTCATCAGGTAGAGTGGTCATGTAATGACACCCTTCTGAATTAACTACTTTTTTAGGAAACCCATCAGCAATATAGTTGTAATCCTAGAAGGTAAGAGTAATGAATTAGTTCAATGTAGAAAGTTTGGCGATGGAATTCACCCATTTAGTGGCCAGTATCCATGATAGATGTCCTTTCCCCATTCTTACAGCTTTCACAAGCATGGTGGAGTTTCATTCCATCCAAACCTTGTTTGAATTCAATTTGATGATGACCTAAACCTCCATGATAAGCCCCATCATCTCTAATTCAAGCATTGTGGCATTCCCACTTGATCTAAACAAGAAATCAATGGAATCCCCATTCCCATCCCTAATGATGGCACCATATCCCGAGGGGCCAGGGTTACCACTTGAAGCTTCATATGTATTGAATTTGACCCATCCTGAAAATAGAAGAAACCTAAAGACTTCCAGAGTATGAAGAGAAGTTGGGTAGTTTCCCATGATATTCAACCACTACTGTACAACCCAGTCCTCCATTAGGTTGTTGCAATTTTCTGAATGCAGGTTGTTCGCAACATGAATCACAGCAAGAACTGAGCACAACTCATGATCTTCACTGAAGTGATACCAGGTATGTAGCGTGGCATATCTGCTACTCCATATACAATGGGTATCTTTGGACCAGGCCACTAGAAACAACACACCCAATTTCATGGAGATCCTAGTGCTGAAATGTTAAGTAAGTATCATTCTGACAGAATTGGTGTATCCAATCCGGACACCAAAAATTGGATGTATTGCCCTCCATAGAGATGAGACAACCTTTTAACTCATGAAAATATGATCCACATCTTTTCTATGTTGGGTAAAAGGGGTCATCGGGAGCATAGGTAGACACAAACCCTTTGATGATTAACATCAACATGTATCTTGTTGAGGACAATCCTCTATAGCATCCTGAATTGTGTGGGTGTCTTCCATTTTTATTCAACTTCCCAATCCATTGTTTATCACCATCAATCAAGTTCTTGTAGATGCTTTTCGAGTCCAAAAAACCATTTTATGATCCCTTGCAGATCAGAGTACCAACTTGATTAATAAAATCA
The DNA here is from genome assembly GCA_963277665.1 of Viscum album. NCBI lineage: Eukaryota > Viridiplantae > Streptophyta > Magnoliopsida > Santalales > Viscaceae > Viscum > Viscum album. The sequence continues at coordinate 468,585,923 of OY728141.1, read as the reverse complement.
TGTTCATTAAAAATACTGGAAACTTTATCAGGTACCATTTCCATGTTTTCCAGCTATTACTTGATTGTGATGTTATGGTTTATGATAAAATCCTCTAGGTTAACCTAATTATTGAGTTGTCAACCAGTCCATTTGTCATACCTGAAACAAAGTGAAGAATTCCTATTCACCACTCATTTAGAATGATTGGTGATTTTCGAAAATATTGTGTGTATGTGTGTGTGTGTTACTTGGATGTGGTATTTTCATGTGAAAATTGTATTTCAGGGATTTTAGAAATTCTTTGAGCACAAAAGGGAATGCTCGGTTATCTAATTGGGTGGACATGTACTATAATGCTAGTAATCCCGTGGGTATTGTCCCCTGTTTAACATAGCACATTTGAAAATCAAAACACTAACTAAACTATAATGATGATGTTGTTTGGGGACCACTAGGTTATGTGTATGATCCCTACTAGTGTCTCATGTGCACAAGGATGGGTATTTGTATGGTTACTTTCACCGAATATGAGGTACCTAAGACCCACGTTGAGCTAGTGACTATGGTTGTTTTCCCATTGCGAGTCCTAATTAGATATTTCATACTTACTATCAGAATACAATATGTCTGGCTAGGTAAATTCAGTAGCATAATCATACTATTTAAATGTGTTGATTTTTTTCAAAGTATTACACTTGAAATAAATTTTTATTTAAAGTTCCATCTTTTAGAAATTGTTACTTGCATTTGTTTTTTTTAAATGGAATATTTTATCTAATAATGATTATAAGATGGAATATTTCTATGGTGGAATCCTATATGGATTTGTATCTAACCCAACTTAAACCCATGGGTGTAAGTAGAGATGGTTATTTTTTGCAGGTTTCAGAAAATCTTTTAGTGCCAATGGTTCGGGTTTCTAGTGTTCCTTCATGGCGCTGTGTCATAGAGATCACTTAAGGGAAGTACCCCTTGCCATGAGAAGGTTCAGGGGATGTCCTTTTTGAATTTTGATTTCTCTTTTTATAGTTTTTGAGTTTTGTTCAGGATTATGTAATTCAATTTTTTTTTTTTGTAAAAAATGTTTTGGTATGAAAAATCCAAATTTGGTTTATTGGATTCGTTTATTGTTTTATGTTTATAAGCTCATGAAAATCATTCCATAATTATATTTTTTGATACTCAGGCTCTTGTACCATCCTTTGGGGATTGGGATGGCCCTTTGGGCCTTTCCATGAATAGGGTTTGGTGTTTGTTTTTATGGAGACCAGATCTGTTTTGTTATAATAATTAACTATTCCAAAACATGTATTGGGCGTACATACTACAATGGAAGACAATGTATTCTCGGCTACCACACAACATCTTCCACAGTTTTTGTGGGTGTTCGAATATTTAAAAAATGTGGAATAGGAATTTTAGAAATCATATATGGTCTATATAATTTCATTCTTTTCAATATTTAAAAAAGATATCAATCAAAACAAAAATGTAATAAAATTGAGATAGGGAAATAGATATAGATTTTGAGTGAGTTGGTGAGTGAAATAAATGTTTAATTGTCACACCCTGACCTATGGGACCATTTTATTTTAATTATTATTAGTCCTTTAAATCCTTTTTCTGCAGTCTAGGGTGAGTCCAAGACAATGTTTTTGGGAATAGGATAAAAAGTACACTTTTTGAGGCGATGTTCTTGGGCGGGCGAGTGGAATGCATTTTGGTAACCACCGCGTGACTCCACCCTCGTAACTGTGCATCCTGTTTTCATTGGAAAATTGGAATAAAGAGTTTTTCTATTGAAAATGCGAACTAATTGGTGTGTCATTTATGGTTTTCATTTTGTTAATGAGTTTATTAATATTGAGATAATATTATTACTTTTGTTATTTTTATTTTTAGCTTCATGATATTATTATTATTATTATTATAATTATTATAGTTATTATGTTTGAAAATATTATTAATTATTGTTACCATTAAAAAGATTAATTATCATTATTGTTATTATTATTATCATCTATATTATTGTTATTATTATGAATATTATACTTATTATTATTATTGATATTGCATGTATCAATTATTTACTTTTTTTGATCTATTTTATTCTCTTTTTTCTACTTATTAATTTTTTTACAGTTTTCATAACCCACCCTCTCTCCCTCGTGGCTCTCCCTCTTCACTCTCATTCCATGTATGCCACCACCCCCTATTCCTGGCACCCAGCTGCACCAATCCTGGCCTCTCCCTACTCCTCCTGGACGCCCCTCCGCACCTCAAACCCACCTGCTCCACACTCGGTTGACACCCCCCCACTCGGCTACAATATTTTTCCAGTCGCGACCCCACCCTATAGCTCCCGCCACCTGCACCGAGCCACTCTGAATCTGCCTCTTCGGTGCGGAAGCCCACCGTCGATGCCCCTTACATGCGGTGCACCTCCCCATCCCGGTCCTTCCTTACGCTGTGCGGCGAACCTGACCAGCCGCCTCCCTCCTTCATTAGCGTGGCACCCTGACCTTCCTCCCACTAAGCACACCCATGCATGACCTCCTCTATTTCCCGGAGCAACCTACCACCCCTGATGAACCCTCAACCTCCTCCTCACCCACGAGTCTCCATCATTCAACGCAGCATCCCATCACACACCATCCTCTGTCCGCCGCTGCACCCAGCCAACGGGTGACCTCCCCGTCGCTCGCCCACAGTTGTTCGTTGACCTCGCGTAGCAACCCATTCCTACTCAGTGCACTCCAGAAACACATCTCTCTTTTAGTGTGCTTCCCATTTCGGATATCCCTCAATCGGAGAACACCCCTCAGCAGCGCCTTCCACTTTTTTCAGCAAGCCGCAGCCCCGGTCGGCCCAATTCTTGCCGCACAAACCTCCTTTGATCGATGCATGAAACACCGACGATCCTGGTTACCTCCCTTGTAGTTCTCACAAGCACCCTCCCCTTCGGTATGATCATATTCCATCATTTTATTATTTCAGTTATTTTGGAGGTTCAGTCGTTAGTGGCTATTTTGGTTGTTTGATAATTTTTAAAACCCTCATGAAGCGGTCTCAGTTTTTCATTGCCTTCGTGCTTTAGTATTGAGGTGAGGTTTTCTCCTCGCCACTTGGTTTCACATACTATTGTTTGGTTTTTATTTTTGGTATGTATTTATGTCCTTGTTATTTATTTTACAGTATGTTAGAACTTACCGTGTTGTTAGGAATGTGTGTTGTTATCGTCGCGCCATGTATTTGAGGTAGGATTCCCATGCACCTATCCTTTTAAATTTAAGAATAATAAATTTTATGCTTTTCATACCTTATATTATTATTATGTGAAAATGTAATGCTTTGGTTCAAATTTACTTAGTGCGCAAGTGTTGTTTTAATATTGTTTGTTGATTTTTAACTTGTTTTGTGAAATCGCGCTATAACGACCCATACTTTACATACATAGTTATTATTTCAGAATTGAAGCATAATTATTACAACATATAACAAAAATATGATAGGACCGTATAGGTATAGTGTATTTAGAAACTGGGAAACATAAACAACTGGTAAAACATCTACACTGTCTCTTGTTTATTTCATCATATCTAGAGTCTCTTTTGGCATATCCTACATAATACCCTTCTTCCTTACCTAGGGAAAATAAGACATACAAAAGGGTGAGCTCAAATGCTCAGTAAGGGTAAATAAAATAAATATCAATCATATCATATTCATAAGAACATGACAATTTGAAAATCATAACCGACAAAAGAGATCATAACATCATAAAATGGGATAAATCATAGTAGTGAGATGTAGTCCCAATAATCATAGCTTAAAACATGAAAGTTTTTGGCATTCACACATAATCATAGAAAATAATTTCATATTAGTCAAGGCTCTTTTCCAAGACCATCATAGCGGAAAAAGTCCACTACTGAACCGAGTTCACTCCTCATTCCAGTCCTATATCATTGAAACGTATTAACATATCATTCTAGCCATGTCTATCTCATGAGATAATAATATTTACCCAATGCATTGGAGGGAGATATATGTCCCACCCATCTCATAATGAAACCATTCTTATGTGTCCACAATACCATAAATCATTACATAACCCATGTAATGAAAATGGGATTCTTAAACATCATGCCATCATAACATAATCCATATAAGTAAAAGGACATCATAAAATTAATTCCATCATAACATAATCAAATCAATGTAAAAATAGGGAGAGAAATAGAACCCTATATTATATTCGATGGAAAATAATTTTGATAAAACACTTGAACTACATTCTTGAGGAAAATATCCTTTCTACTTCCAAAACATTTTACCTTTATTAACAAGTCATAAAATTTTAAACTAAAATATGTTGATTAAAAATAAACTTGAAAACTTATAAAGGAAGCTTCATGGAAATAATGTTCTATGAAATCATAAAAATCCATTCATTCTGTATAAGTTAAAAAAAGATTCTTCTCATACTTTGGCCGGAAAAGTAAAAAAGTTACTCGTACTAAAAATGAAAAAAGATTCATTTCATATCTTTTACTAACCAAAGGGTAAAATTGGATTTAAAAAATTGTATTAGGATAGAAATAATATTACATATTGAGGAAACATGGATGTGGATGATTAATATTCCCCAGTAAATTCTGATGTATAGACAATCTTGGATAAAAATGAGATTGCGAGATTTTCCCTTACCATAGGTCCGATTTGCTTCGTACGTATCTGAACCTCCTATATAATGATTTAAATAATTTCATTGACTTATTAAATAATCATATTTGTTGTTATTAAATCATATATGGTCATGTTATTATCTTCTTATTAGTAATATTTCATTGCTACTTGTTATTCAGGTGTTCATTGCTTTATGTTCTTATGCATGTTTGGTTGAATAAATTCTTATTCTTATATTTAGGTTATAGATACCACACTTCCAGAATGGTATTATTGTAATATATATCATATTTATTCAGTCAATTCATTTATATAATCATTATTCAATAAAGATCATGAAGAACGAGTCTCATCACATCGTGGAGACCGTAGGTCGTACGTACGCACGAGTGATGATATCATCCCCCTGATCCTGGAATTGTATTGAAGTGTATGTATACTATTTCAGAATCAATATCACATTAAAATAGTCATATATAGTTATTATTTACACCATTATACCCATCCAAGTAAGTTGGTGGTGGAAAATAGATTACTCCATGGTGTGGAGACGGTATTCCATACGTACGCACGCGCGGTGATTTCATTTTCCGTAGGATGGATAAGAAGGTGAAATAGGGCTGTTTAAGATTTATAATAACATATTAGTATATGAGTTATACTGATGTTATTACTTCATAATGAAACAACTAAACAAGATTAAGTAGAAGAAGAAATGAATTTGAATGAATCGGTAACAGATATTATCTCTTCTTTGACACTCCTCTTTGAAACCACCTCATAGGGCACTAATGTTTGTCATTGAATAAAACAAGGACCTCTAGAATATTACTAGGGGAGTTAAGAAGAGTAATGGTTAGGGGTTGGCCATGCATGAAGGCTCAATGTTGTGTAAAGAGTAGAGGGAGGAGGTGCCCTTTTATAAGGGAGGAGAGGGGCACCGTTGGAAAGTGTGAAAATATTATTTTATTATAAACATATCTTCAGTTTCAAATGGTCCCAAAGTCCTTAAAGATGAAGATAAGATTACTCATGGTCGAAATAAAATCATCCAATCAGAATTGGACATGTTTTGAATAATATTTTAATCATTTTAATCTAATTCATTTAAATAATTTATTAATGAGGTAAATACTGGATCATTATTTTGTCATAAATAATTTAATTTATATGATTTCAAAAATTTATAAATAAACACCTCCTTTTAGGAAATATTTTTAGCTTTATAATGAATATTTATAGTCAAAAAGATAATTTATATAACTCCTTATAATAATTAATTACTAAAAGATTTTTGTTAATGCCAATTTTTTCATTACATTAAATTAATTAATCCAAATTGTCATTATCACTACCAAGTGGCCCAATGGGGTCCCAAAATCGACCTAAATATGCCCATGGTCGGCCCCTACTCATCCAATAAGGTTAGTACACGTGTTAATGTAATTTTGAATTATTATAATATTATTTTAACCTTCAATTACCCTATTTATCTTTAACCGCAGTAAATAAAACTCAAAAGTTACTATTCACCAAAAATTATTTTCATCTTATTGAACCAAATTTTACATATTGATAACAACCATGTATGTCGGATTTTTGAAATTAAACTCACAGAAGTGGTAAAATTTCATTTAAATGAAAGAGTCAGTTTTTTAACTACTAATAAATGGTCTCACTATTCATCAAAAATTGAAGTTTTTCAGAAAAATACCAAAAAAATCATCCTAAGATATATTTGATATTCTAAATTCAAAAATGATGTCTATTTTTTTCAAATTAAAAGAATATATTTGGCATTAATTAATTTTAAAATTAATTCCCGTTATAAAAACAAATAGCATGTTTTTAAGAATCAATAACTATCAAAAGATCGACACTTGTTTAACTCCAAATTAAATGTGAAATTAATTCCAATGACCAAGACTGGATTAGGTGGTAACAATATATTATAATCACACTTTATAACCAAATAAAAATATAATCTAACCATATAAATTATTACGATGAAAAAATTGTTTTTAATTAAAATATAGCGTGTTTTACTATTCATTAAATTAGAAAAGTTATCAGAATAATATGAAAATTTTATCAAAATTAAATGTTTATATCCTGACTCCAAGGAAGAATTTTATATTGTCAAATTGAAATTATAAACATGTCAATAACTAGATTTAAAGTGGGTGCACCATAAAAAAGGCGGCAAAACTTCATTTTTCGAAAAATACTTATTTTACCTGAAAATTTTATTTAGTTCTCATTCTATATTCTAGAAAATATGTAAGATGAATAATAATGTTATAAAATTCAAAATGTAGTTAATACTATTCATAACGGTTAGACCAAAATAATATTATAAAAATATATCATTGTTTAGTGAAACCCAGTATTGTGTACTACACACACTATCGAGGAAGGTCGTGATTGCGTGTAACACAAGCCAAGATAGTGTTGTGTGTAGTGAAAGATTCCTTTGATGTTGCGTATAACATAAGACATAAAAAATATACTTCTCATAAAATATCATGGTGTTACATTCTACCCCCCTTAAAATGAATTACGCCCTCGAAATTCATCACTTCATAACAAACAGATGAGGATACCTCTCCCTCATCATATCCTAAAGCTCCCATGTAGCTTCTTCTAATTGGTGGTTTCTCCATAAAACTTTCACCAAGAAAGTGGTCTTGTTCCGTAGAACTTTTTCACTATGATCCAGAATCTTAATTACCTATTCTTCATAAGAAAGATCTTGCTCTAGCGGTACAACTTCTGAGCTTAGTATATATGAAGGATTGGGTTTTTACTTTCTCAACAGAGATACATGGAACACATCGTGAACTTGAGAGAAATTCAGTGGAAGCACCAATCAATAAGCTACCTTCCCAACATGATATAGTATTTCGAAAGAACCGATATAACTAGGGATCAGCTTTCCCTTCATTCCAAATCTCATTACTCTCTTCCAGGGAGATATTCGTAAGAACACTTAATCACCCACTTCAAACTCTAGGTCTCTTCTTCGGTTGTCGGGATAACTTTTTTATAGACTCTGAGCTACTCTTATGTGTTTTCAAATAGATCTGACATTTTCTAACATTTCATCAATAAGATCAGGTCCTAATATATTTCTTTCCCCAACTTCATCCCAGCAAGTTGGAGTCCTACATTGCTTTCCATAGAGAGCTTCATAAAGAGCCAACTAAATACTGGAGTGAAAGTTATTATTATAAAAAAATTCCACCAAAGGTAGGTGTTTATCCCAACCACCATTTAAATCCATAGAGAATGATCTTAACATATCTTATAGATCTTGAATTGTTCTATCAGACTGACCATCTATCTGAGAATGACAAGTAGTGCTAAAAATCGACTCTATATCTAAATTATGCTGAATACTTTTCCAGAACTTTGAGGTAAACCTCGGATCCCGATCAAATATAATGGAAAGTGGTACTCCATGCAATCTTAACACTCTACATATATCCTGGCAAGATGATCCAGAGAGAAATCTTCTCTATTAACAATGATGTGTGCCGACTTTGTAAGATGATCAACTATAACCCAGATAGCATTATTGCCTTTGGCTGTTTTAGGAAGTCCAATGACAAAGTCCATAGTGATGTTTTCCCATTTCCATTCTGGTATGGGTAATGGTTGTAACATCCCCTTAGACTTCTGTCTCTCAGCTTTAACTTGCTGACAAACCAAGCATCAAGAGACATATTCAGCAATATCTCTGTTCATTCCATCCCACCAGAAATACTCTTTCAGGTCCCTATACATCTTTGTGCTTCCATGATGAATAGAGAATGAAGAACTATGAGCCTCATCCAGTAGCTCCTTCTTTAATTCTGGTATGGGAGGAACACAAACCCGATTCATAAGCCTTATTATCCCATCATAATCAAGGTTGAATTATGGAACATTTCTCACCTTCTTTTGTAACTCTAAATCTTCCTTTTGTGCCTCTTTAATCTTAACATGTATAGATGTCTGAACATTCATATGAGAAAGATAATTTCCCCCCTTCCATTATAATTCCAAGATCCATCCATTGTAAATCCCTAAATATTGGATCTTTTATAATGCTCATCATGGATAAGCTAGCATGGTCTTGTCAACTTAACGCGTCTTCCACCTTGTTTTCTTTCCTATAGTGGTAATGAATTGAGCAGTCGTAATCCTTAATCAGCTACAACCATCTTCTTTGGTGCATATTCAGCTCCTTTTGGGTGAAAATATACATTAAACTTTTATGATCAATATAAATATCACACCTTTCACCATAAAGATAATTCCTCCAAATCATTAATGCAAAGATTGCAGCAAATAACTCCAAATCAAGAGTTGGTTAATTTTGCTCATGGATTTTCTACTGTGATGAGGAATAAGCTATCACCATATCTATTTTCATGAGAACACACCCCAATCCCTTCTTTGATGCATCACTATAGATCACAAACTTTTCTCCACTACACGGTAGTGTGAGCACAGGTGCACTGGATAACCTTCATTTTAACTCTTTGAAATTCTCTTCACACTCCTCTGTCCAAATGAACTTAATTCCTTTTCGAGACAACCTGGTGAGTGTATTAGATAACCTTGAAAAATATTTCATAAAACGTCAATAATATCCAGCCAAACCAAGAAAAATTCGGATCTCAATTACTGTTGTTAGTCTCGACCATCTTTCAATAACCTCTGTTTTTGCTGGATCAACAGATATCCCCTCTTTTGAGATTATGTGACCCAAAAAATGGAACTTTTTGAAGCCAAAATTTACACTTGGTAAATTCAACATAAATATTATCCTTTCTTAGGGTATTTAATATAATTATCAAGTGATCATCATGTTCTTTCATTCTATTTGAATAGACAAGATTATTGTCTATAAAGAATAATAAAAACTGATCAAGAAAGTCTCTAAATACTCTATTCATTAGATCAATGAAGATAATAGGGGCATTAGTAAGACCAAATGGCATCACTATAAATTCATAGTGTCCATACCTTGTACCAAAAGCCGTCTTTGGTATATCCTTCTTTTTGACCCTTAATTGATGATACCCTAAAGGAAGATCAATCTTGGAAAAGTATTTATCTCCACATAGTTGGTCAAATAAGTCATCAATGAGTGGGAGCGGATATTATTTCTTGATAGTGATCTTGTTAAGTTCTCGATAATCAATGAAGAGTCTCATTTTTCTGTCTTTATTCTTAAAATAGAGAACAGGTGCTCCCCAAGGTGACGCAATAGGGCGTGTGAATCCTTTATCAAGATTATCATGGAGTTGCTTCTTCAATTCCTGTAAGTCAATTGGAACCATTCTATATGGTGTCTTTGAAATAGGCATAGCAATAAGTATGAGTTCTATTGAAAACTCAACTTCACGATTTGGTGGAAAACCTGGAAATTCCTTCGAAAAGACACCATCAAACTCTCGTACAATGGGAATATTCATAATTGTGAGTTTCTCTAAAACCATTTCAGATAAATAACCTTCATTTATTGGAATCAAGAACCATGTGATGGATGAAATTTCCATTGGAAGGTTATATTCATCCTTGCATCGATAGATGGTAGTAGATTGATCGGGAATATTAAATCTGATTACCCTTCATTGGAAATTTTTGTGATCTCCGTATAAAGAAAGCCAATCCATTCCAAGAATCACATAAAATTCCACTATAGGAAGGATCACAAGATTTGTAGGAAGCACTTTCCCACAAACATCAATCAGAGAAGAATTGTATGCTTTTGATGCGACTATTTTTCCATTAGGGGTTGTCACAGCTAACTCAATATCTAACTACTGAGGTAAAATAGCGATACCCTTAGAAAATTCTTCATAAAAAAAGAGTGGTTGGATCCAGAATCAAATAAATCATTTGATACTTTATTGTGGGTGTTAATTGTACCTTTCACTACTTCGTTATCATACTCCACATCACCGATAGAAATTACATGTGACATTTCCGTTGTCTTTGCCCTTAAGAGTTTGTTGACGTCAATCATCATCAACAACCCTTGGATTAGGGAATTGATTGTCATAATTCCCCATTTCCTTGCACTTGAAACATTGAAGTGTAGGAGGTGAATTCTGTGTATCCCTTTCTTTGTTCATATCACTAGACATCTTCTTCCCATTATTTCGACATTCAACTGCCCGATGACCTTCTTTTCCACACTTAAAACATTTACTTGTCCTTTTAAGACAATTCCGTCCATGTTTCTTTCCACAGTTGGAGCATAAGGAAAACTAATCTTCTTTTTATTATTGTCTTTAGATTTCCCTTCAAATTCCATTTTCCTCTTCTTATCAAACCCATATGACTGATGGTTTACTCCAATCTACATCTCAACCTTGAGAGCACATCGAAAACTTTTCTCGTACCAATTGAAGTCCATTATGGATAATGCCCTTAGAAGACTTGGTTTGAAGCCACTAAAGAATCAATAGATCTTACTCTCAGGTTGGATAATAATTCCAGAAGCATACCTTGCATGTCTGGTAAAATTTTCTTCGTAGGTACCAACTGATTCATCATCCTTTTGCTTCAGTTCAAGAAACTCCTTCTCCATATTTGTTTGAAGAATACAAGGGAAGTGATTATTGAAAAAAAAATTTCTTGAACTCTTCCCATTCCATGGACTCAATTTCATCCATTTGCCTCATATTCTTAATCATATTCCACAATTGATCAGCTTCAACTTCCAAACGATATACTACTAAGATGACTTTATAATTTTCAGAACATTGCAGGACTGAAAATATCTTTTCAGTGGTACAAATCCATTGTTCAGCCACTAATGGATCAGAAGTCCCACTGAATGATGGTGGACACTACCTCATGAAGGATTCAACATAATGTTGCTCCTTCATTTGCTCGTTTGGAAGTTCTTCAAGATTAAAATCTTGAGAATGTTGTGTGAGCATGGCTACACGATTTTTCATTCCAGATACTACAACGATTTGTTTCTCAGGGGGACAATCATTGCATTGCCCATCACATTCAGCATTAAAATGGTTCCTTTGGGTTCTAGCCATTGACTGAAACAAAGAATCATAGTGCGAGAAACACTAATCATAATAGGAAAACCACATAATCAAGAAAAAAATTTCACACTTTAGGTCTTATCATAGATTGTTCATGGCCATTTCTAAAACACTAATATTGTGTTCTATGTTTGGACATATCCTTAGAGTTCTTACTAAGGCTTTAACATCCTAGTTTCAAAATGTTGACTATACCTATCCTCTGATACCAACTATAACGACCCATACATTACATACATGGTTATTACATCATAATTGAAGCATCTATATTACAACATATAACAAAACCATGATATGACCGTATAGGTATAGTGTCCTTAGAAATTGGGAAACATAAATGACTTGTAAAGCATCGACATTGTCTCCCGTTTATTTCATCATATCTAGAGTCTCTTTTTGCATATCCTAATTAAAACCCTTCTTCCTGACCTGTGGAAAAGAAAACATACAAAAGGGTGAGCTAAAATGCTCAGTAAGGGTAAACAAACGAAATATCAATCACATCATATTCTTAATAACATGAACATTTTCAAAATATTAACCTGCAAAAGGGATTATAATATCATAACATGGGATAAATCATAGTAGTGACATGTAATCCCAATAATCATTGCTTAAAAAATGAAACCTTGTGGCATACACACATAATCATAGAAAATCATTTCATATTATTCAAGGCTCATTTCCAAGACCATCATAGCAGAAAAAGTCCATTACTGAACTGAGTTCACTCCTCGTTCCAGTCCTGTATCACTGAAACGGATTAACATGCCGTTCTAGCCATGTATATCTCACGAGATAAAAATCTTCACCCAATGCATTAGAGGTAGATATAGGTCCCACCCATCTCATAATAAAACTATTCTTATGTGTGCCACAAAATCACAAATCATAACATAACCTGTGTAATAAAAATGGGATTTTCAAACATCATGCCATAATAACATAGTCCATTTAAGATATAAGGACATAATAAAATTGATTCCATCATAACATAATCAAATCAATGTAGAAATAGGGATAGAAACAAAACCATATATTTTATTAGATGGAAAATAATTTTTATAAAACACTTGAACTCCATTCTGGAGAAAAATATCCTTTCTACTTAAGAACATTTTACTTTTCATAACATGTCTTAAAATTTTAAACTAAAAGAAGTTGATTAAAAATAAAATTGAAAACTTGTAAAGGAATCTTCATGGAAATAATTTTCTATGAAATCATAAAAATCCATTCATGCCGTATAAGATAAAAAAAATAATCTTCTCATACTTTGGCCGGAAAAGTTAAAAAGTACCTCGTACTAAAAACGACAAAATATTCCTTTCATATATTTTACTCACCAAAGGGTTAAATTAGATTTAAAAAATTATAGGAGGATAGAAATAATATTACATATTGGGGAAACATGGATGTGGATGATAAATATTCCCTAATAAATTCTGAAGTATAAACAATCTCGGATAAAAATGAGATTGCGAGATTTTCCCTTACCTTAGGTCCGATTTTATTTGTACGTATCTGAAACATCTGTATAAGGATTTATATAATGTAATTTAATTATTAAAGAATCATATTCATGGTTATGATATCATATATGGTCATGTTCTTATCTTCTTATTAGTAATATTTCATTGCTACTTGTTATTCGGGTGTTCATTGCTTTATGTTCTTATGCATGTTTTGTCGAATAAATTCTTATTATTATTTTTAGGTTATAGATAACGAATTTACAGAATGGTATTAGTGTAATATATATAATATTTATTCATTCAGTTCATTTATATAATCATTATTCAATGAAAATCATGAAGAACGAGTCTCATCACATCGTAGAGACCGTAGGTCGTACGTTTGCACGAGCGATGATATCGTTCCCATGATCGTGGAATTGTATTTAAGTGTATGTATACTATTTAGGAATCAATATCAAATTAAAATAATCATATATAGTTATTATTTACACCATTATAGCCATCCAAGTAATGTGGTGGTTGAAAACAGATTACACAACGGCGTGTAGACAATATTCTGTACATACTCACGCGCGGTGATTTCGTTTTCTGTAGGATGGATAGATGGTGAAATAGGGTTGTTTCATATTTATAATAACATATAATTATATGATATATACTGATGTTATTACTTAATAATTAATCAACTAAATAAGAGGAAGTATAAGAATAAATAAATTTGAAAGAATCGGTAACGGATATTACCTCTTCTTCGACAGGCCTCTTTGAAACCTCATCTTAGGGCATAATGATGGTCTTTCAAGAATACCATGACCTATAAAATATTACTAGGTGAGTTTATAAGAGTAATGTGCAGGGGTTGTCTGATATTGAAGGCTCAAATATGTGTAAAAAGGAGAGGGAGGAGGTGACCTTTTATAAGGGAGGAGAGGGGCACCTTTGGAAAGTGTGAAAATATTATTTTATTATAAACTTATCTTCAGTTTGAAAAGGTCCAAAAATCATTAAATATGAAGATACGATTACTAATGGTTGAAATAAAATCATCCAATTTGAATTGGACATGTTTTGGATAATATTTTAATCATTATAATCTTATTTATTTAAATCATTTATTAATGAGGTAAATACTGCATCATTGTTGTTCGATAAATAATTTAATTTATTTGATGTCTAAGAATTTTAAAAATACACCACCATGTAGGAAATCTTTTTATCTTTATAATTAATATTTATATTCAAATTGATAATTTATATATCCCCTTATAAAAATTTATTACTAAAAGATTTTTGTTGTTGTCAATTTTGTCTTTACATTAAATTAATTAATCCAAAGTGTCATTATCACTACGAAGTGGCTCAATGGGGTCCAAATATCGATCCAAGGATTCCCATGGTCGGACAATACTCATCCAATAATGTTAGGACAAATGTTAAGGTAATTTTTAATTATTATAATATTCTTTTAACCTTTGAATTACCTTATTTACCTTTAACTGTAGTAAATAAAAGTCAAAAGTTATTATTTACCAAAAATTACTTTCATCTTATTGAACCAAATTTTACTTCATGATAACAACCATGTATGTAGGATTTTTTAAATTCATCTCACAGAAGTGGTAAAAGTTCTTTTAAATGATAGATTCAGATTTTTAACAACCACTACGTGGTTTTACTATTCATCAAAGATGGATGTTTTTTCAGAAAAATACAAAAAATTAAGCCTATGCTATATTTGATATTCCAAAGTCAAAAATGATGTCTATTTTTCCAAATTCATATCATAGAAGTGGAATTAGGTAATTTTAAAATTAATTTTCCTTAACAAAACAAATAGCATGTTTTTAAGAAACAATAAATATGAAAAGATCGACACTTGTTTATGTCCAAATTCAAAGTGAAATTAATCCCAATGACCAAAATTGGATTAAATGGTAAAAATATTTTCTAATTAAACTTTAAAACCAATAAAGAATATAATATAACCATATAAGTTATTAGGATGAAAAATATTGTTTTTAATTAAGATATAGCATGTTTGTATTATTCATTAAAATATGAAAGTTATCCGAATAATATGAAAAATTTATCCAAGTTAAATTTTTATATCTTGATTCCAAGGAAGAATTTTATTTTGTAAAATTTATCTTATAAACATGTCAAAAACTAGATTTAAAATGGGTGCACAACCAAAAAGGCGGAAAAAACTGCATTTTTTGAAAAAAAAATTATCTTACCTGAAACATTTATTTAGTTCTCATACCAAGTTCTAGAAAATATGTAAGATGAATAATAATGTTATAAAATTCATATTTTAGTTAATAATATTCATAATGGGTAGTCCATAATAATATTATAACAATATATTTTTGTTTATTAAAACCCGGTATTGCGTACTACACACGCTATCGAGGAAGGTCGTGATTGCGTGTAACTCAAGCCAAGTTAGTGTTGTGTGTAGTGAAAGGTTCCTTTGATTTTGCGTATAACATATGACATAAAAAAAAATACTTATCATAAAATATCAGGGTGTTACATACACACACTAAATTTAGGGTCTTATTACTCTTGACATCATAATTTGAGTTCCATATATTTATTCTTGATTGCCCTTTTTTTAGGTGTTATGTTTTATTGTGCTAAATTTGGTTAATTCACCTTGTTTGAAAATGGGTAGTTCCGACCATGTTTTATAAAAACTGTATCGTCTGGTTTTAGTTTCCCAAACTGCATTATTTAATTAAATGTATATATTGGGTCCACACTTGATTTCCGAGTTTTAGAACATGGTATAGCATTTTAAATAAGACCCTCATAGGCACGTCTATGTTTTATAGCTTTTTGAGGGTCAACTGATATTGTTTTCTAAGAATTTCATGTTTGGTCAATGTAAGGGTGCTCGGTTGGCCTTTATGTGTTGAAAGTGACATAAAATGTTTTTTCTTTTGTTAAAGTGTTGTAAGAGGGAAAATTTTTGTTTTGAGGTATTTTTATAGATTTCCAAAGTGTTTTGGATTGGATAAAAAATGTGTTGCATGTGAAATAATCAATTTTTGGGTAATTGAAAAAGTTTCAAATGTTTTATGCCAAGTGAAGTGTGAAGTTATCCTTCTATAAAATTTGATTTATTTTGTTACAAGGAATTGTATCTTTGTTGGGTCTTTTCATAAAAGTTATTTTTGTTTGAAAGTGAATCCCAAATGTTTTTAAGGGGTTTTAAGAATAATTTTTTCTGTTAAATAGTGTGTGTTGCACCTCTTTAGATATTGGTTTGCATCTTTGATAAATAATGTTTTTATGGAATTTTTAAGGGCCTGTTTGGAGACTTTTTTAAAATAAGAGGAAGCACTTATTTTCAAAACCACCATTGGTTAGTCCTTATTCCTTGGAAACATGGAATGGTAAGGATGTCTTTGGTATTGGATCCTCGAGTTCCATTATGTAGTTCCCTCGATTGGGGACCATTTTAATCAATTTATTTAAAGGCATGAGAGTCATCCTTGGGGTGAATCGGGGTGATACCTATTGTGGAATATAATTATTAAAGATATTGGTTGTGATTTGATGATTGATGACATCTCTTGGCTGACCTCATTTTATACTTGCAACATGCGAACCTGAGATATTGAGAGAATTTTCTGAGACGAGTACTAAACTGGTTGGTTATGGTACTGACCAGTGGCCCATAGTAGGTAGATATATTTGGGTTTATTATTATGGTATTTTCCCTCAGCCTTCCTGATAAAGGATGGCCGAGCATTTTGGAGTGTTAGATTTCATTGTATATGACATGCTACTATAGATGGGCATGCAGGTTTTAGTGTCGTCTGGATTATTATTGATCTATAATGTTCCTTAATTTATATGATTTTTAGATAATGAACTGTATATGAGACATTTTCATTCCTATTTTCATTTCCCTTGTTATACCTTCCTTGGTACCCTTGTGTAGTGTTTTTCATGAAATGTGACATTTTGGATTTCTTAATTCCTATGATAATGTTTTCAAAAGAAAATGTGTTTCAAACTCTTTTGTTTTAGATTTTCAAATGATTAAGGGCAATGGCTTGTACTTTTTTTTCAAGTAAAATTTTTAGAAATTCATATTTTAATATATTTTTGTTCTAACTTAGAATTGATGTTTCTTAATTTTAAAGGTAGTCCATTGGAAATAGATATTGGGATAGCCTACTGAGTTTTAAAACTCATGCCTGTAGTTTATTTCTTTTTTTAGTGTCTGTGAATGATCCAGTTTGGGTGTACTCGCCTTGGGAGATGTTTTATTGTTGGGTTGGAGAGTGACCCATGGGGTCACACTGAGTTAGGTCGAACGTCATGTTTGGATAGTTTTATTTTCTTTTGTTCCTATTTAGTAATTTTATTTGGTTTATTTATTCAATGTTGCTCTGTATTATTTCTAATGATTTTTTTATTGGGTGAAATCATTCCCATGGACTCTATTGATGACCCAACGCTTATCTCCATCCCGGGAGGATTGGGAACACCTCTAGAGCCATGTCATGGACCGACTCGGGTGACCAGTCCACGGTCAACCCGGGCTGCTTCGTGACATTAAAGTTGCAAGAGGTCAATTTTTTCTTATTATGTAAAGTTATATTATCATCTATATGTCATCCATACGTTATTATATGGCATGTGAAGACATGTAGGTGTTATCAAATCATTTAGTGATGTTTTCATGAAAAAAGAGTAATTAGATATTGAGAATCGATTTCTAGTCATGTATTTTTACACTATTAAATCAAAGTCTTTTTCTATTACATAAGTATTATTTCTAGAAATAAAAATTTCTACAAAAAATACCATTTAAAATAATTATTATTGTAGGAATAAGGGATTAGGTATTCATTTAGTGGGTTGGTGAATTTGGGATTATATATATATTTTTTCTTTTTAATACAATATTCACAACTAGTTAATGTGATTTTTAATTTTGAACCAAACCTAGAAACATACGACGATTGCATAATAAATATTAATGATTCACTACTCAATATGATGAGATATTTGAAGGAATTATTAGATAAAATCCATGACCATAAAATACACTAAAAAACATTCAAATATTGTTGGAAAGAAAAATCCACAGAACTCACAAACAATTTTGAAGACTTTTTTGAATCCTATAAATCCAATGAATCATACATTAATAAAAAATTAAAATAATAAAATAGAAAATAAAAAAAATATTATTTCTATATAAAATATTCTTTTTTTATTGTAATGATATATTCTTATTGTTCTTCTATTCTTGATTAGGAATGTCTTTAATTAAAATTTCATAAAAAAATGCTTGTAACCACTGTTTTATTTACATCACATCTTCATCTAACTATTCCCTCATCAACCTATAAATATGTAATCATATGACATGAATATAATATCCCATTATTTTTACTATTTTTACATTATTATTAATTTAAATATCTATGATACATCATTAATATATTTTAATTCCAAATCCCATGAAATGTTAGATCTGTGCATTACAGTAACATCCATGGAAAAAATCCATAATCGTTTGTAATACATTGAGTTATAAAGAACAAAAAAACCATCATGACTCTTCTATAATACCCTCATTTCATAATAATTAAATCCATTTATATTTATAAAAACATTCATGATATAGAGGTAGTATTAATCTAGATTCAATCATTTCATCCTTCCTCTTAAAACCAAACCACATTCTTTCCACACACACACACAAAACAACTCAACCCATGTAATAATCAATCATTTAATCATGAATGTATCCTTTTATAACATATATTATATAGATAGAAGACATTATCAGGATATATTATTCCATATTTCTTAAAATATATTGGAACACCACATTTTTAAGGTAAACTCCTTGTAAAACTAACACATTATTTTTTTCTTCTTAACGTGTGTAAAAATGTGTACAACATACCTCATTGGTTTCACCTCAATGGTAGAACCATCATGGTAGCACCATCGATGTATAGTCCCAATATTAGAACATAGGTGGTAAAAAACCAATAATATCATCACAACTGTCAGTTATATATTGTATCGCTTATCTTTAGAAACATGGTAGAAGAATCTAAATATTGTCACCCCGAATATAGATCATCCAATTGTACTTCCATGGAGGCAGCACCTCAATGGCACCACCTAGGAAAACGTTTTTAAAGTGTGGTAAATAAATTATAGAACCCTAAAAAGAACATTTACTTCTAACCAACCGCATCAAAGAATCCATAAACAAAATAGAAAAAATGATCCACATAGTCACAACAATTTTTCTATTTGATTTTATTTTCAACGGAGAAAAAATCACTAAAAGTATAAATCACAATAAATGGATCAATATCCAAAAATTCAATGCCTATATGATTATTATAGGTGTAATAAAAAATAATCATTAAAAAAATTGTGTCCATATATAGTTATTTAATGACATCCATATAGCCTCTATACATCATTGCCAAAATAAAAATGATCATACCTGATTAGAACTACCTATTATATCCACATCATGAAACTATTAACATATTGCACATATGTTGAAATTACATCCTACACATTTCAAAAAATTTCCCTAAATATATACTCTACATGTAGAGGTAAAAATCATAATAGTGGATATATTCTATTTTTATCTTTTTCATCCTTTGACAATAACATCCAAATATAAGAGGATGCAGTAGAATGTGTAGGCATGACTCATCCTTGTACAGTGTTATGTTGAACACCCAACAATAACCTCATATTCTAGAAAGAAATATATTGATTAATAACTAGTTTAGTATATTAGAATTCTACAAATTTATTCGTATATACTCCAACATCAATTCATTATTCTTTAAATGTTCCAAATTAAGTGATATCTAATATCAGTGTGGTTGATCCTAGAATGATGTAATAAATTAATTTTAAAATTAAATGTACATGTATTATCACAGATTATACAAAGTGGGAACGTCAAAACAACCATTATATCTTCTTAATAATTTCTCATTCACATCAATTGTGTTCAAGCATGAGTTTCATCTCCTTGTTCTTCCATAATAGTATGAAACGTAATATAACTTTTCATCATTGTGTTTCAGAACACACATATATTACCCATATATAAATCTCCATATATATTGATTATACATCATATTTCTAGACTTACCAATCTATGTCATCACTATAAAACAAACCTAAACTTTCATTTATATCATATTTCAATAAATATATTTTTCCCTTTATATACATGAGAATCATTTTTCAACCATAAGATGTGATACTTTTAATACACATTGATATATGTCACATATAATGATTATCTATAGAATATTCAGTCCTTAATTCATAAGGTATTACTAAATTCTAACAAAATTTCAAAACTTCCATCGATTAAATACTTATCAATATTAATTATGGGATGTAGTTTTTCTTCATGAAAGTTTTTTTGAAATATAATATGAATCGTACACACCAAATCATTTCAATAATTATATTACTTGCAAATCATTAGAAAAAAAATTAATTTATTTTCTTAGCAGACATCACACACATATCATTTTCATTTCCATAGATTATGATGAAATCTATGTAGATAATAACTAAGAGTGATTCCCATTTTCATCAATTTTATTGTGATTATTGTCAACTATTACCTTTCGAAAATTTAAGATCTTCTTGATTATTTCATACTTTAAATACCATGATCTTGGGGATAAATGTTTCCATTATAATGTATTATTTAACCTAAAATGCATTTTAATATTCTCAATGTCTAATCCCAAATGGTTGATCAATGAAAACCTCATCAAATAATTCTCCATTGAGAAATATAGATGTAATTGCCATTGGTAGATTAGTTAGTGACAATGTGATTAAATACCATGGAAAAATCAAATGGTTTAACATATTGAAATTGGTTTAAATGACTTATATAATTCAAATCCTTAAATATATGAATAGACTTTATACACCATTCATGTTTTTTACACAACACTTTACTTTTTTCATTCAATTTATTCTAGAACACCCACAATTTACAAATGAAATTCTTATCATTAGGTTTATGAACTATCTCCCAAGTCTATTTATTTTCAATTTTATCTAATTATTGGTTCATATAACCATCCCAATCATTATCCTCCAATGATCCATCAATATCCTTTTATTTAACATGATAGAATAGAGATGTATGAGATAATTTATTAAGAGTTATTGTAATTGTACTTGTTATTGTTGATTTTCAATTATGTTCTGAACATTAACCAAACTTGTAAGCCTAGTATAAATTTAATTTCACTGTTCCTCATTACTTGATATAGATGAACCTTATCATTTAGTCAATACAGCATCATAATTTTCAACATTTTCTAATATATCTTCAATTTAAAAAAAATAATTACTAGCAACATTTCTTTTTTAATTAGATTCATTACCATCAATTTCCTTGTTCAAAAATTCAAGGATCTTTACATCAGTTGTATCATTAATTCAACCAATCTCTTTATAATTTCACTAAAATCCACATATATCTACAGGATAACCAAGAAATATTCTAGGAGCACCACCGAACACAAATATTCATATATTTTCACCATTAATCATGATGATTAAAATGATGTAAAAAACATTTAGAGTCATTATGATTGGAGTCTTCATGTAGTACTTATTATATAGAGTCATATATTAATTCTGTATATAGACGTAGTTACATAGATAATGTACTACTACATCATTATATTGGCTAAAAAATGACTATACATATCATTTTTTATCTTGGTTTCATCCATCTCATACTAACATATATTTTTATATTTAGATACAACATTTTTATCATGTTTACGATGAACTGTGTTTATTGTGAATACTATATTTTTTACGATATTTGTAAAACTAGTTATTAGTGTACTTCACACCCTTATCTATCTAAAATATATTCAAAGAGTTTCCACACTATTTTTTCATAACTTCTTATATGGATATTGATCATATTTATAGCCTCTAATTTCTAGTTCGTATATATAACAAATGAATTTTGAGTAAGTTAATCAATAAAGGACATAAACTACCTATCTCTATATGTTCACTTATTCCTCATTAGTACAAATATATATGATAGGTATTAGATCTAATTTATGTGAATTCTAAATCCTAGAATATTTGGGTTAGTAATTAGATATATTCTTCATTTGACACATAATGAAAATAATGTAAATTTTTCAATTCATTTTATGCAATTGGAGAATAATTTCTCACTGAGAAATCTTTATCCTAATCCATTGTTCAAGATGACCAACCATTTTTTCTAGAGTTAATTTTTATCTTTCATGCCTAAGTAGAATTAATTATGTGCACTTCCAATATAAAATTTATTCCCTTTTTTAGTTTCCCATTTTCAAAACCCAATTCATTTTGATTATTATTTTTCAAAAATCTATCATTACTAAAAATCACATCATTCCCTTCATCACAATGCTATGAAGAAATTTAAAATATTTGATTCATCACATCAACATGAATATTTTCCTTGGATTTAAAATTATTTTTTCAAATATCTGTAGAACCAACCCCATAAATATTCAGAGTCCCATCATTTCAAAAGTTCCATGAGCCTTATTTTTATATAATAAAATTATTAATCAACTTCACGTTTCCTTTCATATGTGAAGAGCACTCACAATCCAATATCCAGGTATTTTTTCATTTAATGTTTTAAGAGAGAAATTGTAAATAATAACCTTTTCATTACCTTTTACTAAGTTAAAATTTCATGTTGGGTTGGGAGAATGGTAAAAATTTATTATTTTTTGAAGACATGATTGATCCTATCAATCACACACTTCTCCTAAAAATGAAATCTATTTATAGTTAATGAATCATATCATACAGGTTGTGTTTTAATCTACCTTCTTAGTGTGGGTTGAATACACCTCAAATTTTGACCATGAATTTCTAAACAGCCATTATGATTATGTTATTTAAACCAACACATCCTTGATGTATGTCTAAATCCTCCATTGTATCAAAAATAACCATCAAATTCATATATACCATTGAAAACAATATGGTTTATAAAATAATATATATGTAATATCTAATTTATTTTAGTAAAAAATCATTGATTTTTTATTGAAATAAGGTTTTTATAAACCTCTCAAATCCTTATCTTCATAATAGTCTCCTTTTAAACTTTTTTAGTGTTACCGAAAGTAGTTTTTTATTCATAGTTAATACAACCAGAATTTCTAGATTTTTTGTACTTAGAAAATGTATCCAAAAACATGGTCCCATTTACATATTTCTTCCCTGAACCCTATTAACCATAATTTTAGTTACAAATTCTACCATAGTTTTTGATTTTTTAATTCTATTTATCTTCTTTATTTCATTAACATTCTTTAACAACAGAAATATTGTTTTTAAACATAATTCTATAAAGTTTTAATTCTTCATCAATATTGAATTTTTTTAATAATATAACATCATAATACATTTACAATACATTAGTACCTTCTTTGATCATGATACCCAAGGTCTTCACTGTATCAATAATTTTTTCAAAATCTTATATCTTCTTTATTACATATAGTTTTCATATTCATGTTTTCATCTGCTAATTCTAGTAAACTTGTTAGATTTTATAATGTTCTTATAGTACATTGCATGTTTTTAAATTTTCCATTGGCATTCAATTAATGTATACTAACAATAAACTCTTCTTGATATTACTAATCATCAGTTCCATATTCATAACCAACATCACTAGTGAAGTCTTCATCATTACCATTATAATGAAGATTCATTTCACTAACATCGATTTTTACATCAACCTCCACACCCCCATTACTACATTCACAATCTAAATATTTGAATAAATAATTGCCTTTTTATTTGTAAATATTATCGAATCATCTCATTTATAAAATATTTTTTATGTTTTTTTATTTATTCTTAAAAAATGTTTCGAAACATTCATCTTCTTCTCTATGTGTCTCATATTCTTTTATTTATTGATAAATTTCTTCATAATATCCATTATCCCCACAATTAAATAACGTAAGTTGTTGATTACGTCTAAAAAATCATTTTCTTTTATAAAATTTCTCATTATGATGGAAATATGTGTAAATAATTTCATTTCCATCTTATATTTTGGTTATAAAGAGAAAACATTATCATCCTCAAAAAAAGTATTTTTTTTTTATATTTGGAATCCTTGAAATAAATATTATTTTCAACCTTCCCAATTTTTTTAACAACATCATATTTACTTATTTAAAATTAAATTGGAATACTATATTGATAATAAAGCATAATATCTATTGTTTCATCCAAAGAATCAACATCAACATCAAATATACCAATTAAGATATGATATTTTCTTAAAATATATCATAATCTTCCATGATTATAGTATAGAAATTGAGGGTATTTAAGATATTATTCAACCTTATGAAGAACAATAAATAGTCTCATCATCATTTATTTTTGTATCATTACAATTGAGTATCTAAATCTATAAATTGGATTGCTTCACATCTGTATTTCCTTCATAGATATTATGATGACTGTCACAAATCTCTTTTTCAAACTTGTACCATTTAACATTTTGAAATTCGCCATCTAAAATAAAATATGGAATAACATTATTAGAATTAAAATCAATATCCATGTTCTTATAATACATTTTTATAGTAGATATTACTTAAATGTGGGGGAAATTAATTTTTTCAATTCCAGATCATCATAACTTATAGAAATGATATAAGGTACCATTTTATACACCCATATAAGAAAACACATCCCATCAAACATGGGAATCCCCTAACTATGTTGAATTTAAATTACCAATTGAGGATAACAAAATAAATATAGAAATTATGAAACAAGATATCTATAAATGAAACACCATAGAAGGGGTCATCACTTTGATACCAATTGTATGAACACAAGATCACAGAATCACTAAGATGTTTTATTAATAAGTGATTTAGTAGTTTAATGTTTATCCTTTTAAAATAAAATCCACCACTAATTAGATTTAATTTGTATGTTAAACAAAACACAAGACCAAATGGAGAGAGAACATGTGATTTACATGGTTTGATACTAAATGCTAGTATCTATTCTATTCCATGTTGTAGTAAACCCCATGATAGTATGATCTAGTAAAAACATTGTAAACCACATCAAATAGAAAAAATCCATATGACTCATTAATAAATATTTTTTGTTTTCTTCATCATTTACTAATACAAAATTCAAATGTTAAAGGGAAAATATATATGTCTTTCTCATTAATATAATAATCTTTTTATCTAGTGTGTTGATATCTTCATCATCATCATCACTTATTTCTTAGGAAAGGTTTCACAAAAAACATCATGGAAAGAACTGAATGCAATCACTTCTTCCTTAACAAAACCACTTCATCAACATATATGCATGTTAACCTCCAAATACAAATATATGTGATAAAAATTTACTTATCCATGAATGTAACTATTCTTTATTTCTTATTAACTTATGTTTTTAGGATACTGAGTTAATATATTGGTATTCAAACACCCATATAAAGCTGATATTTTATTGAAATAACATCCATTAGAAACATATTCCCTAACTATTTGTTACTACAAGGAGTATTAACTAAATAAAATACTATATTCACTCATTTGTTAAACCATATTTTCTTCAACATTAAATCATTGAATGTGTAGAAATACATTCCTAAAATAGATACAATATTATAGTGGATTTTTTCATTGAATTAATATTCATAAAACCAAAAAATAATAATTCCCAGAAAAATAAAAACACATCACATGTAATAATCATGGTTTTATGCATGAATGTAAGATAAGGTAACATTTTCAAAAAGATTACAATTACCACCAAGATTAATTCATCTATACATCATTCAACTATCTTCAAATAAACTCCTATGATACTGAAATTCATGGAGAACTCATCCAACATTAAACCTTTTTTATGTGCATGGAAATTTGTTTAACCTACATTTTTCATCCTTTCATCAATGTACCTGAATATTTTTACATGATTTCACATACCTTATTCATCATTTTTTCTCTTTTTATAGTTCCTTTTTCAAGAATCATGCTACTATATATTTATAATAGCCTACAAACCACACTCCCATATATAGTTCTAAAATCATAATATTTACATTTCCATCAATGATATTGATAACAGTTATCTTTTTTTCTATAAAAACTATAAAACAAATCAAGTAAAAAACAAGATCACATACACTCTCATGGACCTTTTAGTGTTAGAGTTTAATATTATTAAAAAAAATCCTACATAAATAATAAGCATATCATTAAAGGAGAATGTCTACAATTTAAACAAAAATTAATTTTTACATTAATTCATCCCCATAATCTATATGAAATGTCATGTAGATATAATTAATTTAACCTCATTAATTATAAACATCATAAAAGTAAATATTACAATTCTGAGATCAAATTTCTCTTTAAGGGAAAAAATATTTCTCAACAATTCAATGTAATTAAAGAGTATAAGAAGAGTATAAGGGTATGCTGACATAACTAGAGTGTATATGTATAATATAAGAATATTCATACCCATCACTATATATATAATCCAATATGAAAACCCAAAAATGGAAAGGGTAATTAAAATTAATAATCATAAGCCACATAATATCAATCTTGATCACAAGAAACATTTTAAACCCATAAAAACCTACTAAAACACTATTTGGTAACATAGATATTCATATTCTTTAAAACCATTTAATTCTTAATTATTGGAATGACCATATTGGTGACATATAGTATAATAATTACTCGATATATTAGAATGATCTCTTGGTGCACCCATCGTATATGCTGTAACGGGCACAACCAGAGCTATTTAGGCCACCCCATAATATGAAATTTAACAAACTCACCCATTTCTAGTGGGAATACCGATTAGTATAAGATATAATGTGTTCAATTGATGTTATCTGGTCTAGTAAATTAAATAAATTGTAATGTGCTTTCCCTATTCTATCTATGACACCCCATCATATGAGTTGTAACTGGATCACATGGGAAAATCTAGGCCACCCCATCATATAAGTAATTTCTATGAACCATAATTTGAATAACTTACAATGATATTTATTCATAATACTAATAATAATATTCTTATACTCTAGAAAATAAATTTATTTCATATCAAAATCTTTTAAATATAATGGATATTTGGAAAATACACAAGTTTTATAATAATCTCATTAAAACAATCTCAATCCATCTAAGGAATGAAAGGGGTTGTCATCCCTAAAAAATATCCCCATATTATCATATATTTCATCAAGGGTTCTTCAATTTGATTAATTGAACTACCATAAAATACATTTTTATGAAAATATCCTTTTCATTTTGAAAATATCTTATTAAAACGTAAAAAATTCTTAAAATACATTTATTTAATAATAAAATTTAATGATTATAAATGAATCATTGAAAAACCACATTAAAAATTGATTAATGAAATTATACCTTCATATTTTAATAACAAGTTTCAAAATATTAATGAATTTTTCTTAGAATACGTGGTTTTGGATGGGATATAGTTTTGGATTGGAATGATTATTTTTCAAAAAAATATTAACTTGAACACTTGAGTACATAAGAAGATGAAAATGAAGGGAAAAATTTTATTCTTATGAAATAAACATATCAGAATGAAAATCAAGATAAACTTATAGAGGTATATCATATGATTTCAACATTTTAGACTTAATAACATTAAAATCATGATAAATTACGAGATTGTAAATTGAGAATCTCACCACTTTGAAACATTTAATCATATTCCCAGTGAAATAATTACATTATATGAAATTTATAATATCATTAAAATAATTATATAATTATATAACATATAAAATGGTATGTATATAAACTTTATAATACAATGTAGTTTTATAACATAACCAATGGGTCAAAGAAGGAAAATTGTGACAAAATATTCTTACCACTTTGGTATATCTAATAGCATAAAATACATGAAAGGGAGATCAAAAAATATACATAATTAAATCCCCATAAATTTATTTATAGTAATAGTAAAATGAGTTCATGTTATGTTTATAAAATTTGTGATAAAAATAAGTGGGGAATATGTCATGAATCTCATTTAAATTAATGTGTGACCATAAAAACCCTTACCTCGAGTTTGATTTAGACACTATTTTTCTTTTTATTCAAGAGTAATAAACTTATGTTAATTTTTTAATTTCACTGAAATTTTTTTAAACGTTATTATTAATTTTATTTTTCTTATAGAAATTGTATATATTGTTACTTATTTAGTTATTTTTATGTCTATTTTTTTATGAAAATATTCGGATTATGTGTCAAAAAAGACTTAAGTTGGTAGACTATGGTAAAAATGACATCATTTGAAATTATAAATAATAATAATCATGTGATTGTCATCATATTTATATATCAATTACACTTTTTATCTAAATCATGAAATGTGGTTATGAATAAAACATGACATATGATCATGAAGATGGTTGGTTGTTCGTACACATTAGTAACACTTCCATTTTTCAATGTTATTTATATAAATAAGGTAATTAATAATTTATATTTCTATAATTGTATTTATATCATTAATACCATCATATTTAATGATATATAATTATATATATCATTTTTTTCTTGTAAGATTAATCGCAACTCTTCAATGAGGAGATGATCTACATGTCCACAAACAATGTTATAATGTTTTTCGTTTAAGAAAAAAATGATATATTTTATTTATAGAAAAAATATATGTAAATAATGTCATAATTATTGCATTTATATAATATATATTCCTCATCATTACCATTATTACCTTCCATAAAATATTTTATTGAAAAATTCTTCACATCGGTTAGCAAGGTGGTAATATGCCATACACATGCGGGATGTTATCATATACCACACAGAAAAGAAAATACAATTGGTATATAAGATATAATGACTAAATAGGTAAAATTATTTTTTCAATATAATTTATAAAATTCATACTCATCATTATACACAACCGTGATAGGTGGAAATGGAAAAATGAATGACATATTTTTATAAGGTAGTAGTTCATCGAACACATTAATGATGATTTTATAACCAATTCATGTAAGTGATGATCGGTTTAGTTCTAACATGTAACATAAAACTCAATATATTGATTATACTAAAGTTATTATATAATAATTGTATAAAAATAATTAATGGGGGTGGATAAAGAAATAATATAATGAAAATTTATGAACATTACATTTTCCTTGTGTAAATCCTTTTGGTTCAAAAAAAACGAATTCTCTAGATGGATTTTTTATCAAATTATGAATTATATGATGAGAGGATGGATTTTTTGAGTTATTTGGGTATATTTGGGATGACCCAAATGGACTAAGTAGTGTTCATAATCAGGGAGAGTGAGATCCCTTTTATAGTTGAGGAATAGTGTCATTTCTGTAAATACCCAAAATTTTTAACATTTTAGAGGTGTCCCTCACCTCATGTGCTTCAAAAAAAATTTAAAAAAAATTTATTTTTAGGAAACTATTTTCCAGATACACTTAAACCCCACAAAAATAAAATTATTTCTATCAATTATTCTTTTTTCGTTAAGTTTACACATTTTCACAGTTTTGGTATTTTGCAAGATAACTAGTTTTCTAACCTAGGTAATTTATCATTAATGAATAAATTAAAATTCATATTATTAAATAATTAAAAAATATGATTATAAATATTATATATAATTTATTAATTAAAAACTCATGTATGTTAGAAATTAATTCTAAAAAAAGCACATATAATGCAGAAAAATGCCACATTATCCATAACTATTCTAACATAGTATTTATTAACAACTAAGAATTAAATGTTATAGAATAGTATCATCATGAATGTTAAATCATTTCAAAAAAATAACATTTATTAAAAATCCATAATTATGCAAAGTTTTAGATTATTTATTTATTTTAAATTTTAAAAATTCAAGAAAAATATGGAATTTGAATAAATTAATTTCACACATTCATAAAATGATATATGATTTAATAACATAAATTTAAGAAAACTATTTTTAAAATTTACACCACTTTTAATATCATTTATATAATTTATTTTAGTCAATGATTAACTTAATAATTAGACCATTTATAAATTCATAAGCATTTTAAGTAACTAATTCATCTCTAAAAAATATTAATAAAATATTATGATAATATAAACTTGTTTATTTTTCATAGTTATATTCACAATATAAACAGTATTGTTTTATTACCTATATCAAAGCATTAAAGATATTAAAATCGAGAAAGGTTTGTTTTTTTTCTCATTTTATAACATAACATATTATATAGGTAACCATCATTGAATATTATTCCCAATAAGTCTTAAAAAACTAAAATAAGGTGATATTTATATATATATTTTTATAAAATGATATTTTTATAACTTGGTAGGCTATATTAATGACTATCAATTAATATTATCTACAAGATAAACTCATTTATACCTAAATCATAGAATTTAATTTTAATAATTTTCAAAAATTATTAAAGACAAAACTTAATTTTTTATTATTATATAATATAATGTTTCTAGAATAAAAAAATATAATACATTTATAAAAATTAATCTTATAAAATGAAATAATTTATCGTCAAATTTATCATGTTGATGTGAGGTGAAAGAGTGTCTTTAATGTGAATATATTCATAACAATACAATGTTTTTATATAAAAATTCAATATAAAATGATTCTAATGAACTATATTAGATTAATATATTTATATTATATATATTTAGAAAATAAACCCAATTAAAAATATAAATCAACATTGCAAGTTATTTAGATGAAAAAGTAATTTTTTATTAATATTCTTTACTATTTTTTATTCATCAAAAAACAAAACCTCTCATAAAAATAGAAAAGATTCACCATAAAAAATATTTATATTCCCATTTTGAAAATTAATATTAATATATCGATTAATTTTTCTAAATATGGTTAAATTTAATTTTATATTATGTGCGCTATGCATCATTAAAACATCTTTTAAAAAAATAATTTTCCGGACAAATTTATTTTTATTTTAATAAATTTTATTTTTATTTTTAATAAATATACAACTAATAAAATTGTGAAATACATATATTAACATAACATTTCGTATCAAATTTATTCTATCCATTCCTATACCCATGTGATATCAATCATATTAAATATTAATAGTAATAATATATTGACATTCTATGAAACTCTACTGTGTGTGTAATGTAGGCATTCGAAGAAACTCTTTGTCGTGTTCCTTAAAATCTCAATCGGTATAACATGTATCAATTTATATATGATTATATTTTATAATTTTATAATTTTGGTCATGTTACACCCCCCATTAAAAAATTTCATCCTTGCTATTTGATTATTGCATTGGTTATAAAAGGATAGAATCATGAATATACTTGTATAGCAAACCGACATCATAAAAATGAATAGGGAAACATCCTATTAATGATAGATAAAAGTAATTTATGAAGGTTAAATATATTATCATATAATATGGATTCCAAATATGTTGACATATGTAATAATAGTGTAATAAAAGATTTATTGAGAGTGATTGAGGTAATTGATCCGTAAAAAATGAATGATAAATCGAAAGTTAAGGTTCTCAAAACCTTAAATCAAAATAGATCAAAAATACCAATGGTTAATAAAAATTAATGAAAATAGAATAATTGCTTTTTGAAATTATTATTTTCCAAAAGTTAAGTCAATATTTTTAAATCAATGCAAATATAATATGGAAATATACATACATGATGAGTATAATTTCAAACATTGTCTAATTTTTACCAAAATCTCATATTTTCTCATAATGATGGTTATTGATGTTGAATTTTTAATACATGAAGCACTAAAACATTCTTTAAAAACCAAAGCACCATAAATGGGAAAAATAACCTATTTGACCTCTCTTTAAAGAAAACTAAAATTGTTAGTGCATTGTAAGATAAATCTTGAAATGTAGGAACCTTTATACATTAACTCAAAACATCTAAAATAACATCAAAAGTTAAAAGGAAATTACTCCTTAAATTAATATCTTTCAAATTCAACAATCATTTTAGCATAATGTTCAAAAAATTAATATTTGATGGTTTTGATTATATATTCTCCCTAGATAAACCATTATTTTAAAAATAAATTTTCAGATTATTCTGAAATTAAATTAATATCAATTATATAAAAATTTCATCCAATAAAACATTTATGCCAATGGTTGGCCTGAAAACATTGACATTCTTCGGTCAAGGGTTTAATCCCCATATCCTTGATATATGTAAGAAGTTTTCACCCATCATATGAGTTGTCCTTTTATTTCTTTAAAAATAAAAAATATTTTCTCAATAAATAAGGATTGTTTTTTATCATATGGGTTACAAATATATAAACCCAATAACAAATTTCCAAAAGGTTGATTATTAACATTAAAATATCATCTCTTAAATTCTAAATGGGGTGTTTATGAATTTGTTCATATGATTAAAATTTGTCTTATATAATTATAGTCATATCTATTACTCTTAACATAACTTGATAAGAAAAAAACCCTAATATCTAATTTTTCCTATACATCTCATTCTATATAAAAAATAATAGCCCAAAATACACACTCCTAGATCCATTACTATAATTATAACATTTACATTTCCTTAATTTATGTTGATAATAGTGACACATTGTTTTCATCAAATATTTACTACATAAAATGAAAAATAATGGATTAGGTACATTCTTGATGGCCTTTTATGATTAGAGTTTAAAGAATTTGAAAAAACTCCATCATAAAAATTAACAATGTAATTACATGATAATTTCCCCAAATTAATCGAAACATTCTTTTTTAAAATTAAGTCACCATATTTAACCATATGAAATACAAAATGGACATAATTAGTTTAACATCCTTCCATTAAATCATGAAAAAGGAAAAAAAATATGGGTAAGCTCAAATTATCATAAAATGAAAACATAACCATTAAAAATTTAATGGCATAAAATAGAATTGAAAGACAGTAATGGAATGATTTCATAATCTGAGTTAATTACTATAAAATAATAATATTCGTACCCATAAATATCTAGATCATAAGATATGAAAATATGTAATAAGAAATAGTTATTAGAGTCAACAATCAAGATCCATGTAATATCAATCTTGATCATAAAAATTTATAAACCTATAATAATATTTTAATACCCTTTTAGGTAAATTGGTCAATCATTTTCTTAAAAACTATTCAAAAACCATTTAATTTCAATATTAATAGAGATTAATCATAATTTAATTACTACCCAATGAATTTGATCAATCCCTATGCACACCTATCTTCAATGAAGTAATAGGATCACCCTGTGCTATCTGTGATTCCCCATCATATAAGAGGTAACAATCTCACCCGGTGATATCTAGGAAACTCAATTTAATATTCTATAAAGTGTTCACCCATTGGTATTTAGACCACACTATTGTATAATCTATAACTTTCTCACCAAATACAATTAGGGCCACCACATTGTAAATGTTATAACAGGCTCACCCTAGGCTATAGAGGCTACCCCATCGTATAAGTAATGTCCAACAAGAAAAATATAAACATTTTAAAAAGTTATTTTATCAAAATACTCATTAAAATATGATTAACACATTTAAAAGAAATTAGTTTCATATCAATAACTAATAAACTTAATTGTACCATTGAAAATAAATAGATTACATAAAAATCTCATTTTATCTATCATAACCAATCAAATGAAATAAAGAGGTTGGAATCGCTAAAAAAATTCCAATTTTATCATAATTAAAAAAAGGTTTCTTACATTTATTAATGGAAATATGATTTAATGGTCGTTATATACATTTTGATTAAAATGGAATTTTTATTTTTAAACTATATTTTAAAAAAATAAAACATTTCGAAAGACATTTTATTTTAGAATAATAATAGGACATCATAAAGGATGATGTTAAAAATTAGTTCATAATTTACTAGATGAAAAGATCATTTCTTTTTTTATATAATCATCTTTAAAATAATTTTTTAAATACCATGTTCTTGAGAAAAGTTTTTTTAATTGAAATGATAATATTTTAATAAGAAAATTATTTTGATCTCCAGATTACAGATTTAGTAGATAATTAATAAAAAACATTATTCATCAGATATAAATAAAGGATAAAAATTTTATGAGAATTAATTAAAAATAGATAACAATATTTCCACCATGAACACTTAATCATAAATAATACCAACAAATAATAAGATTGTAACTTGAATCTCTCACCACATTAGTACAATTGAATCGTAAGCACCATTCATGATAAAAAATAAATTAATCATATTATAATATGATAATAATTATATTAATTATATTTAATTTTAAAAGGAATTTATATAAACATCAGAAAATAAAATAGTTATGTAACATAACAAATATCCCAAAGAAGGAAAAGTGGGAAAAGTCCCTTACTGCTTTGGTAATATTGAAACCATAAACCCCATGAAGGAGTGATAATAAAATAGATATTTAAATCCCAAAAATATAAGTATAATAATAATAATAACATAAATTCTTGTGATTTATATACACCTCCCCAAAAAATAAGTTGTAAATATGGCATGTGTCTCACATAAATAAATTTAAGATGAGGAAAAACCCGCATGTCGAGTTTTATTTGTAACATCTGTTATTTATATTCCTAAATGATAATATTATATTAATTACATACTTTTATTGAGAACCATTATCATGTTTATTATCAATTTTATTTGGATTATTTACATGTTATATATAATTACATAATCAATTAAGTTGAAGAATGAAGTTTTAACAATATTTGACTACTGTGTTAACAACGTCGTGGTTGGTTGACTATAGTTACAAGTTTATTATTTAAAAATCCCATGAATTATAAAGATGAAATAATTATAAAATTCATAATTTAATTATACTTTTAAAACCAATCATTAATTATGGCTGGGTGAAATGAACTAACATTGTGATCTTGTAGACTGTAGGTCATACATATGCAAGAGTATCATATCCATTTTTCAATGATTATTATTTAAAGAAGTTATGTATTATTTTATATTTATATAATAATAATTTTATCATAAATATCAATTATATTTAATCATATATACTTATATATATAATTATTGTATGGTAAAATAGATCACATCGCTTTAAATAGGTTCTATTCCACATGTCCGCGAACGATGATATCAATATTTCAATGTGTGAAAAGCTAATGAAGAATATAATATATTACACTAAAAAAATATAATTATATTATCAATTCCTTTTTTATTTGATTTATATAAAATATATTTATTATATTTACCATTATTAACTTCTATATAATTTGACACTGAATAAAGCTTCACATGGATTCGTGACACATTAATATGACACTCTTAGGAGTGACATTATTTTATCCCATGCATACTTGAATATAAAAATGGAATATATATTATATAATGACTCTATTGGAATGATAATTTTTTTAATAACATATATAATATTTATACCCATCATTATATTTGACCATGAATTGTGGTAATGGAAAAAAGAACCAAATCGATTCATGAGACGGTAGCTCATCGTACACATGAATGATGATTTCATAAACCATTTGATTTAAGTGTGTGTGGGTGTTTTTCATAAACATTACATTACAAAATTAATTTTATTTATTATAATGTTGTTATTATATGTTAATTTTATAATAATAATTGATGTTTTTGGAGAAAAAATAAATCAAAATTTCATGTTGATGAACGTTGCCTCTTCCTTAGGTAACTCCTTTTGGTTTGTGGAAAAGGCCTTCTATGGATGTATTTATATCCAAGTTAAGGATTATTGGATTAGGTGTGGGATTTTTTGATGTAATTTGGGAATTTTATTTATGATCCAAATGGATTGAAAGTTGTGGATAAGTGGGATGATTGAGTTCCCTTTTATAGTTGAGATGGGGTTGTATTCTTCTAAATAATCAAATGTATTAACTATTAAGAGGTCTAAATTACAACATATTATTACAAAATTAAAAATAATGTATTTAAGAGAATTTATATTCAATCTAAAAATAAAACTCATAAAAAGGAAAATCATTTTTATCATTTGGTTCCATAGTCCTTATGTTTACTCAATTTTACACTGTTTTGCTTTTACCATGGGAAATAGTTTTATAACCATGGTAATTTTTCAATTAAGACAATATTAAAGTGATAAATATTAGAAAATTTATAACTATATTTTATAAATAATATATCTAATTTATGAAATAAATACCCCATTTGTGATGAAAATTAATTTTAACAGAATTATTTGAAATTTTCAAAAACACTACTTCCACCTTAACATTGCTATTTTTTTATTATTTAGTGGTCATTATATTCAATATAAAAGAAAAATTCACTCCTAATGGACCTTATATTATATTTGTATACATTTTAAATAAATTAATAGGAATAGATATTTAGTAATTTGAAATATTTTTTTATATATAATTTATTATAAAATAACTTTGATGTCAATTTTGGCACTATTTATTTATATTAAATTTAAAAAGAGATTTAAAAAAATATTTAATTTTAATATATTAGTTTAAAACACGAGTAACACAATACATTCATGTAAAAATTTAATGGAATTAAATTATTTAATAAATTTACTTCACTTTTATTTTTCTAGGGTCATTAATTTTAGTTATTTACTGAAAAAATAATTATTGTGTTATACTTTCATTATAATTTTCAAAATTGAATTATTTATAAAAATTAAAGATAAATTAAAATGATTATAAAAACTCATTTATGATTAAAAATAATATTTATTACTGAAACAATATGTTTTTATTTCAATCTAAAATAATTATATATATTTAAATCAACGAACGTTCCTTTTTGACCTTTTCATTATATAACTTATTATATAGGTTTAGTTCATTGAATATTGTTTCAACTAACAAAAAAATTTAAAATAAGGATATTAGGGTATAAATATTTCAATATAATGGTTTTTTATATGTTTTATGGTTATATGATCCTTGCATTTTAATATTAACACCTCAATAAACATGTTTTTACCTAAATTGCAGTAATTATATTTAACTATTTTTACTAATATTTTTTTTAAAAAAAATTTCCATATTAGATAATATAAATCATAATTTTTACAAATATGGAATATATTTTTCCAAATTAAACTCGAAATGTTCACAATTTCATTTATAATTAATTTGAGAGAAGTTATGTTATATTTGGTTTTTAAAGTGAAAAGGATGAAAAGTTTAAATTTTTTTATATTGAAAATAGTAATTAAATAGATTAAAATAGACTAAATAGACTAAATATATATGTAATTTAAATATTGGTAAATTAAAAATAAATAAATAAATAAACTAAAAATAAAATTTGACCATATGAAAAGGTAGTGTTCAATTAAAATTCATTATTTTTCACTATTTATCAAAAAATGAAACATCTCATAAAAATAGAAAATATTAGGGTACTATTTTTTATATTATTGTTTATAAATTTATTTTATTTTTTACCTGTTTTTTAAAAAAGTTGTATATTGTTAATTTTAAATTATATTTTTGAAGGACGATAAAACTGTCTTTCATAAAAAACTATTTTTCAGAAAACATTAAAAAAAATTTACATGATTATTATTTTACTAATAATCAATAAATTAATAATTAAAATGTGTAATATATATATATTATAAAGGTAGTTAATCATATTAATACTGTCTATCCTAATAGGTAGGCGATAACTATAATTTTAAATAATTGAATTAATTGTATATTTTCATTTGCTTAAACTCATCCTTACATTTAACAAATGTTATTGAAGAAACTAAATTAGCGTGTTCATTGAAAAATAACTCACTGTTGTGTTTTTCATAATCTATCAAATAAAATTATATACATTTCGATAATTCTTCGCATTATAATATCAATGTATATAATCCTCAGAAAGAATTATTCTCTCCATCATCAGATTTAAATTAACAATATCGCCAAGTACTATGATACTCAAGGTTGATATATTATTCATGAAGAAAAAACATACCTATGGGAGAAACTATTTCTCTCATACCCGCATCATCTCTTTGTGGTATCATACCCGTGGTAGAACAAAGTAGTAGAACCTAGAGGTAGCACCTCATTAGTATCACCCCAATGGGTAGAACCTTACTGGTATCACCAAATTATTTTCCCCTAATGGTTACATCCTAGATGTAACACCTCAATAGTGTACCCCTAGTTGTAGAAATTCTTTGGTATCACCCCAACCATAACTACATATAAGTATTAACTCAATGGTACCCCCCAACAATATCACATCTAACGGTAACACCCAGGAGGAAGCAACATAACCATATCCCATAATAAAACATCAAGAAAATTGTTTATAACAAAATAAAAAATAATAATAAAATCATTACCTACAATAAAAATCTTAAACAAATAAAAAAATTAAACACAAATCATCCTGGAACAATTAATTACAAATCCACGTATTCACAATGAAATTAAAAGTCATTAAATGCATCTAGACACGAATTTAATTATTCAAAAAAAGTTTTGGGAAAATATTTAATTCAAATATATTTTCAAATTTTAGTCATGGCCATTTGATGTCTGCCACATCAGATTCTCAATGATATCTGCAACACTTATAGAAAATTCAATATTCATTGCCCATAGAGTTCTTTTGGATGATCCATCATATGTATGGGCCCTTTATGTAAACATGAAATCACATATATTCTATATGGTATATTTAGAAAATTTAAAAAATATATCCTTTTCATGTTTTCACTTAACTTCTTCACGAGGTCAATTAAAATTACACGATGGTTTCTTTAATACATTTAAAATTTTATAAAATGAGGATATACTATTTGGTTGATAAAGATGATTTTCTATAGCTATAAGTCTTGATGTGGAATTAATATTTTTAAATAGAATCTGACACACCATTAATGAAAAACAACATGTAGTTTTTGGGATTGTTCTTGATGGTTTTGGATTACTCATGTCATCGATTGAAGAGTTTCCAATATATCCACAATAATCAGTTTGATAATGATCTGGCCAATCCATATTTAATGC
Source organism: Viscum album (assembly GCA_963277665.1). NCBI lineage: Eukaryota > Viridiplantae > Streptophyta > Magnoliopsida > Santalales > Viscaceae > Viscum > Viscum album. The sequence goes on along the minus strand of OY728141.1, from coordinate 468,546,468 downwards.
AGATGGTCTACGAATTTTTCAAAATCTAGAAGAGTTCCAATAATACTCATTTGGACAATAAAATTCTTATTATAGTCGATTGATTACCCTTACGGTCACTTGAGAACTTATGAAAAATTTTACATTATGATATAGAGTTGATAGTGTAACTCGGGAAAATTTTCAAAATACATGGATATGTTTTTAAATTTCGTAAAATGAAAAAAAAAATTCTAAAGAAAATAAAAATTATTTATAATTATTGAAACAATTAACTGCTGGAATAAGACAATCATATCCCATGTTTTAATGATCATAAATCATGGCATAATTAACTAAACCAAATGCAAGAAAACATTTTATAATTTATTACTCCCCCTTTTTAGCTTATAATTTTTTTTTACAATGTACATATTGACATAAAAACTACATTAAATAATTTAATGATGATAATAAATAAATAATAGAATATAATGATATAAGAGACGAAAAAGTATATTTCAATGATATTTCAAAATAATTATTTCTGAATGGATTTATTAGAGTACATTATTTCAGTCTATGTCATCAAATCCCGAAATGTTAGAATGAAAATCAATGTCATTCCAATTTAGTGTCATTATAATAGTAGGAGTGGGATATGGAGAAGAAGTATCACCTAGAATCACAAGGGTCGTAGAAATGGGATTGAACTAATGAATTTTATATGGAATGATATTTTCGAAATTTCTTTTTGGTGGTATTATATGATAAGATATGGTTGGAATTTCTGTAGCTGAATTAGTGAATATTCAAAAGCTCTTACATGGGAAGGATAAATTATAAGTATATAAAGAGTCAAAGTTTCAAAAACTAGAACTTTAAAATAAATAAATATATATTGTTCAATGATCCAGGTAACATTTGAAACATCTATATATCAATACTCATTATAGTGAAAGAACTCATCATCCTCTAAAAAATTGATCCATCATAGAATCCATTATTAGATGATTTTTCAATACATCATTGAATGTCTTTCTTCATGGAGTCATCATTATATAACATGATATAGATAAAAATCTACTCTTATAAAATATCTATGTAAAACTAATTCTGAGAAAATACTTGATGACACTAATAATGACATCATTATATTTTTTAAACTTCAATTTTTCTTCCTTAACCATCACATAAAAATTTTGACCATGGATAAAATCATCCATGAAAACATAATTCCTTATATACAAAAATGTTTTGAGAAGAAATTCATTTTCATCATTCACAAACCATATGATAAGATCCCCATCATTGGAAATAAAAACTGGGGGAGCGGTAGAAGAGTATGTATAGTAGATGGGAAAAAATTCCATAACAAATAGTTATATAATATCAAGATTAGCAAATATATCTATCAATTCTACCTCAGTCACTCTTAAATATCCCTATAAACTTTTATTTTCCACTTCAAAACTTCCAAGATCATGTTCTATATGAGTTAATTTCATAAATATCATAAAATATAAAAGCAAAACCTAATTATCAATGTAAAAGGTAATTCTTCCACTCACCATAATAATTAAAAAATTTATACAATGAATGAAATCCTTCATAGCATTCTATATATAATTCATAAAAAGAAGAAACTCGGCTAATGTAATTTCTATAAGTGAAACAGGATGATAAGATGATTTAGGTGGAGCATATCTTGAGATTTGAAAGTTACTAAAGACCAACTATGAAGGTATTAACATATATCATTCATTATATTAGTAGTCATGAATTGGATTCAAAATATCCCGATTTAAATCATCTAAATCACCACGATGATTAATTACAATATTATGAGAAGAATCATATGTTGGATCACTGTTGAAAATGGTAATCGAAGTCAATATTTTTATAAAAATGCTTTAATGTTTGTTGAGGAGTAAATGTAAAAAAACATTTTAAAATATAATGTTTTCTATTTCCATGGAAAAATATATATGAAGGATACTGAGAAAAAGTTGTTGTGTATTGATGGTTTAAATAATGAATATGATAAGTATGAAATTTTTTAGTTATGTTGTAAGGGTTATTTGTTAATAAATTATGATGTTCCACATGATATTGAGGAAGTGTATGCATTTGGACACAAGTGGAGGATTACGTGATCATATATATGTGACCATATAAAGATTCTTTGACCACAAATTCATGTTAAGATTCAATATACAAGTAATCACATGAATAAATGTAGAAACATCTTAGTGATGGATTGTGAAGTTGCGTGATTGGACAAGTGACAATGAGGAAGTGACCTCTAGAAGTAGTGTTGTCCAACATATTACATTATGTGACCATAGAAATTTAGTGGCATGATGAATTGTGGAACACATATCATGACCTAACCCAATAGTTATGCATATAAAACTACCCCAATCCATCCTTTGTTCGACTAGGGGCTTGTGATCTGTACTGAGTAGGAAGATCACACACATGGGTGGAATAATTCAAATGTACATATAAACATGCACACATCACCAATACAAATCAATGATGAAATGAAAATGACTGATAACAATTCTTGAATACATTTATAATCACATAATCATAGTTTGACATTAGTACTGGAATGTATTACGAGGGGGAAATACCAGCCCACCCAAACTATTGTCAACTGAAACACTAGTATACACATTTATTTGTCTTCCTAAAACAAATCTCTACATGTACCTTGTCCCATAAGGATTATTAAAATTATAATTTATCTTCATAAGACATGAAATGTGGAGATGGATCCCATGTAGGTGTGAGTATTACAATACCCCATAGGACACCATGAAATCACATGAACTAAATAATAAAGTGTATGAAATAATCAAAAACTGTTATGTAAAACAATATATGAGGCATAAAAACAACCAATGATATCCCAAATATACTGAATAATGAATCTAAATCACAACTTCTATCATCCACTACCATCCATAGAAACACTGGGTGGGATCAATGTAATGATCATCAAAGATATATATATCCATGTTCTATGACATACCTGATGGATCTAAAATAATATATGTCACTAAATGGATATCACTAAGATGATGACACATCCAATCCATCCAAGAGATTAGCTCATCTATAGGGAACCATTATTTGATTTATACTTCCACTAAAAAATGATCAAATATATAAAACTATGTTGGTATAGCCAATAATAAAGACAAGGGAAAATAATGGTTTTATTAGAGATACATAGTCTATCATAAAAATACCTCAGCATGAAGACCATATTTCAATAGATAGATAGGGTTTCAATGCCAAGGGATCCTTGGTAGTATGCAATAACCTATTAGAAACATGCTCTTATATTGGAGATAGAAGCATGTGTAGTTTTGTTCACAATAATAACAAAAAAATATATCTGAAGAAAAATAATGAAAATTATTATTGATCTATGACTCTAATATGGATATATTCTCAAATACATATAGTTATTTTTATGAGTGGAATGAGACAACCCACTCTACAAACTATCTTCTCACCCAGAGTACATTGATCATTTAGAAGATTATAAGGGATCCCCATATATTTTATGAATGGGATACTCTAAAAAACCCATACAAAGATGGAATAATTAATACACTAAAATGATACTGGTCTAATGATATTTATAAAATATCACTCTATTGATGGGATGATATGAATTAAAAATACAACATATCCACAATGTAGTACATGACATCTCCCTAGGGGTACAAAATGTTTTTCAAAAACTCTGGCATAACCCGTTTTTCATGATCACACGTCATGATCTTTTCCAATATAAAAGGAATTACATTATGTTATAGGGTGTGTAGATATTTCTCTATCACTTATAATGTTGTTATTTATGTGACCATGTACACCATGATGTGATCATATACATGGCATTGTCCAAGTACACATATCTTCCAATGAACTTTGGAATGACTATATATTTCCCAATAACAATGTGTGTGGGACCACAAGTCCACTAGGGTGTGTAACCCATGTACATAAAGAACACATCAACAAAGGGTAACATTGGGTATGACATATGGCACACAATGTCTGATTCTTATCTATTTGTGGAAACCTTGGAATCATGAAAAAGTAACTACATAGAATGGATTTGTAGGGATACATGTCATGTAGTCAGGTTTTTCGTAGATCCTATAGAAGACTCACTAGAATTCTAATTTTGATTCCACCACCTCTGATTCTACCCAAGTAAATAATAACTACTCCAGAAGAAACTCATTATTTATTACTCTGAAGATTTCATTCACATTAGTTACTTGGGAAACACCATTCTTTATTATTTTCTATATTCAAACACCAAATCTACTAACAGAACTTCTGATCCATCCATGGATCCCCTAAAATCATCATGTATAGAAACTGTGATGTCAGATCTACTTCCCAACCCCATAGTAGTGATCATTTATCCTAAATATCTTATGTGTGCTGATCGTTAATTTTGTAGTCATTTAATCATAATCTAAAGGAAAATGCCAATGATGAACGTATGTAAAATGGGGATAGAAAACCATTAACCATAAATGTGAATGATTAAAGTAAAAATATTTTCAACTTCTTCCATGATCCAATGTCATGTAAGTGATGAATAATGTGGTGTATACATATATGAGAAAAAAATTATTAAATTTCATGAAATGCATCAAATAAAACCTTACCCACAAAAATTCAAGTTCCATGGATAAATTCTTCAGTCAAATGATTTACATTCATCATGGGATACTAAAATGGGGATGAAACCCTAAAATTAATGCACAAGATATATTTGAATCTCTCATAGAATAATAATTATTTCCCATTATTTTCATATATGAGATCCATAAGCTATGTTGGTGCATGATCCTAGAACTGACCTCGATCTGACATCATCTATCAATGAACCTCTAAAAAATCCAATCCAACAGATCATCTAAAATACTTAGGTTTCTATGGATAACACAAGGGATTAGCCATATATGATTTTAAAGAGATTATAATAGTTCTCTATATTGAAATAACGAAATAAATCTTCCAAATAATTTTTTTATCATTTTACTCATGACAAAACTTTAACAAAATGCCTGACACCAACAATGACTATATACTGCCAAGGGTAAAACCATCATTCTGAACTAAATGGCTGTCATTGATTTTGATAAAAGACACCATTTTATGTTTACACTGCATTTTTAATGAAACTAATATCCCATTATAATACTATATTTAATATATTTAAAATATTAATTCAGGGCTCACCAGGCCTCGTAATCTTGCGATGCTTCAGTGGAAGCCTCCAAAAATATTCCACAAAAAATTCCAAAGTCATACTGGTGAAAAATTGATAGATTTAATTATACCCCTCTTCAAATATTTTCTCCCCTAAAAATCAAAAAAAATTAAATAATGTGGGGATAATAAACTCTCAACTTTGTATCCCACTCCAATGACTTCTCGAAATGATTTCATGTACTACCAACAAACTTGTAATCAAAGAAAAGACTTTCACATAAAGGGTATTTATCTTCCTACTTTGAACACTACTAGATACTTTTTAAAAGGACGCATCACTATAATAATCCATCTTACCCTAACCGATATTGCAAAATTACTCAGGCATGTACCTATTTTCTATGACCTTGGGAGAAGAAAAAGTAACCACTAATAATGTAGTCATAGTGTAAAGAAGCACAACACCTCGCTATATTTATATTGTAGTAGAAAAAATAATGGGCTTAATAATTTTGGGACATAGCCAAAATCACTTTCTAAATCTCCACATATATTGACCTCTAAAGGACTGTATTGGTGGTTTTTAAATAACTATTGATGACTTAGAATTGTCCTCATCATCCCCTAGACAAAGTAAATAATTACAACCATCACAAGGCCTAAATCCATGACACTAAAACTATCACCCATAGAATTCAACTAGTATAACAATGACTTGATAAGTTTCTCATACAATCCCCATAAAGGTGTTATACATGTGTTGGATTGGTTGTTACCATAGTACAAACACTCTGATTATGGTATATGATCCACCATTTTATGGTCCAAAACCATCATGTTTCTCAAATATTACCACTTGAACCTAAAAAACCCATATTACCTAGCTAGTTGACTGGTGTAAGAGACATTGTTCTCAACTGAAACCATGTTCCCAAAGGCATCTTACAACCTTTCCGGATGCGTTCCATGAACTAAAGTCCACATTATACAAAAATAATCAAGATAAAAACCCAATGTCCTACTACCTATTGGATTTATAGGTATCTATATATTTCCCCAAAAAATGTTTGTTCATTACCCTTAGATAGGAAAGACAACATGTGTTTAGCTTGAAAATTTTCTATATCTCCCTTGGATACCTAATCAATTGCATGAGACCCTCATGCACCAAAAAAATGAACTAGTTATACCACAAAGGTAAAACATTCTCCATCTAATACTACTATATAGGACCCGACCCTTTTGGGAAAGAGAAAAAACTACCCCATGCTTGTCTCCAATAGGAAAGTGGATGTAGAAAATATCTATGTAGTAAAATCACACACAAATGTGGTATTAACCTATTAAACCTATCAAAAATCTGGTTATCATAAACCCAATGATTGGATGTATCATCTGATACAACACATTGGATTCCCTATCCTGAATGCCTATCGTGAAATAATCAACATTATTTCTATAAAACCCAAACTAATCTCACAAACTCTGGTCAATGGATGGAATTTCTTGTCGACACTAGATCTCAATTAAGATACTGTCATTACATTTTAGTGTGGGTATCCACCTTAACACTACTCTGTTACAATGAAACCTGATGGGGTATGAGCTGCAACAACCCCATGACTGCCTCAAATAGGGTATGGTCTGGATACCAATGCCTAGTTGGAATATCACAAACATAAGTGGAATTATCTTAATCTAAATGTAGACACACATACATCTCAAATCCCATAGAATGCTAAAATTTAAATTACTCATGAAATTGAAAATATAAATCTATAATACCACAATAATATTACGACATAAGAAGTGAAAGTATAAAAAGGTAAAAAATACAAGCCCAAAAAACTAGAAAAATAATATCCCACATATATAGAAGGATGAGACACCTCTCAAATGTAACTGTGATATACTCCTCGGTCAGTTTATCCCAAACTATGATTCTCCTATTTCAATTCATCAATGGACTCTGAAAAATATTTTCCATCATCAGATGAAATTAAATGTTCCAAAATATCCCATATAGGTGTGAGTATAACAATTCCCTTGTAGACAACCCGGAAATATCCAATAATCAAACATAAAGAATAGTCCTCTTAAAAAATAGATGTCAATCATGATATGAGACATAATAATTTCCAAGGATATCCTAAATATACTCAAAAATGACCTCATGTTTTAAATGGTCTCAACCACTAATATTCATAGACCCACTATGATCTTTCAACATAATACTCGTCTAAAAGATCTCAATCTACGAGCCATACCAACCCTACCAACACTAAACCTAATGATATCACTATTAAAATATCACTAATCTAATTTCACATCCCCATCATCATACATGTCATTCTCATCATGGATAAACCAATCCCTATGATATATATCCCTTGATGAAGTGAACACAAGAAGTAACATTTTTTTGGTCTAGCAATGAATAATCACGAAGGAAAATGAGAGTGTTCATCTGAGAAAAATTCTCATTCCGTCTAATATACCATAAAAAATATAATATCTAAATTCAATGATATGTTTTATATTACTATGGATCACATGTGGGATATTAGAATAGATTGGAATCATCCTCATAGATATGGTATTAGTACCAATATATTTTTGTTCATGAAAATTTGAAGAGCCCTCTATAAGAAAATATGAAGAACACAAGGATCACACTGGTCCTCGTAGAGGGATACATGCTCCATTTAAGTCAAATATGGGTTATATAAAACATAGAAAAAATACTATAGAATATGATATATCACCCACACTGACTAAAAATCATGATGTTTTTGTGTGTTCACCCTCTAGGAAGAGAATACAATGATGGACTAAAACCTGATATGAATAGACCAAGGGAACACTATCAGCTGAAACTAGTCAAAGGAAGTGCAAAAAAACTCAATACAAGGTGGAAATGAGAAGAAAGTGGAACCAAACAAGTCATTAATAGGTTTCATGACCTGCCTCATGGGGTACACCGTGTATCTCATAATTCCTAGAAATGCACATGTCCCTTACTTAAATGGAAGGAACTTCTCCAAAATACATAGTGTGTCCCTTGAGGGAAAAAACATAGAGATTTAACACTTACACTTGGAATGATCTTATTCCCATTTCCATGAACATCAGGTTATGCCTATATTTTTTGTTCTGTCTTAGGTACCTGGATCTACCTATGAACTCAAGATTTCACATGTACTTCCCATGTGCAATGCATGTGGGACAACATTTCCACCTAGTAATGAACCCTATATACAAGCCAAGTATGTAACATAAAGGTCACAAACAATGTGAAAAATATCACATTGAATTTTATAGTTATTACTTTGTGGAAGCCCAAGTTCCTCCCTAAAAAACTTCTTAGAATATGGTTATAGAACTACAAGAATTGTAGTGGGTTTTTTCATTGAACCCTTGGGACCTTCATGTGTCTTCCAATTATCATATCTTTATGGATGAACCCACTCAGGGACCTGAAATATAGTCAAATTGAGTCCCAACATCATAATATAATTAGATTAATAACATGTTTTATGCTTGAGAAAAACCAATTGATGAGTTTTTTCTCATTGGTATTTCAAATACATGGACACAACTCCTGATCTATTTGTGGATCCAATACTATCACAATGTACGGAAACTATGACGTTGGATTTTCATCCCAAACCCATGGTAGGAATCTTTTTCGCCAAATAATTAATGTTCAATGATAGTTCACTATGTAATCTTAAAATCAAAGGCGAAAAGAAAATGCCAAGGATGAACATACATACAACGGGGAGATAAAAACACAAACTATTACTGTGGGAATCATTCATTAGTCATTATTCTCTTTTCGGTCTCAATCCATTTTCATGTAAATGTAGAAAAAAATGTATAAAATATATAAATAGTAAAATTATAATTATCTCAAAATAAGACAAATAAACCCATATCTGAAAAAATGATCGATTCGTGGATCAATCCATAGTCGTCGGATTAATGTTAATCGTGGGATATTAAAATTGAGGTAAATCTATATAAAAACAACCAACAAAATTTTTTATAACTCACTAATGAATAACGATCAAAAATAATTATAATTGAAAAGATCCATAATTTCTATCCTCACATGATCCTGGATCTGATCTTTATCTGGTGGCATAATCCAATGATTACCCAATGGAACTTCTCCAATGGATCCTCTCAAATATCTATGGTTATACGGTTAACCCTATGGATTAGGCATAGTTGAATATTTAAAAAAATTATACATAATTATGTTAAAATAAATAAATAACTGAACTAAATTTATTATTTTTTTTAATTTACTACCATTATAATACATTACATAAACACATAATAATGAAATATATATTTTCTTCCCTAGAGTGAACCCCATGTTCTAAAATCAATAGTTTTCATTGATTTATAATATTTGACTATGTTGGAGATCTATCAAACTTATTCATGCAAACTATATGTGGGTGATCTTGTTAAAATTAATATTATTAATATATAAATTCTTGTACCACCATGCCCTGTAATCCTGTGTCATCATTGATCCTGAATTTGAAAACATTTGTAGAAATATTCAAAAGCCTTACCAGAAAATTAGATACATTACAACACATTGGTGATTAGGTATCCGTGAGTAAGTGACAATAAGTGAACATGTATTTTAGGTCAAGTGAATATGAACATTATTACATATTAATTAGTGTTTACATAAAATGTAGGTGAAGTTTAAAACGACTCCCTTTTCAAAAGTTAGAATAAGGTTAACTAAAACTCAAATATTTAAAAGTGAATTTCTCTTCTGGAGATAAAATTTAATGATAAATTTCATAAAGATTATAAAAACCTATTCATAAAAGTTTCTAGAATTAATGAGTAATACATACACATGAGGTAGATGGTCATTAGAAAATTATATTAAGGACCCGGCCTTATTACATACATAATATTCAATAAAAAAACACTTCCTTTTACATTGAGGATATTTTCAAGTTTAATGCTTTAGATAATTAGGACAATACATTCATAACATTATACATTATTAGAAAGTGGATTCCATAAAAATATTTTCCATTTTTTTCAAATTATAAAACATTAAAACATAAACATGACTCCTTGAAAATTCTTCAACATTTAACATGGATTCTTTCCTTGTCTTATGCATACATTAACCAATGAAAATCGTTTAAAAACTTGGGATGAGGAAAAATGTTGAGTATGGGATCAAAATGATGGAAAGAGCATATTATTCAATGAATACTCGTAATGTATGAAATCATTTACAAAAGCCATGCTTGTTACCCATATATACATACTTTGTGTAACCTGAGATTTAAAAAGGATCCACACAAAAAATGAGAACATAAATATAATCATAGGGGTATCGTGGGGAATTACTTACATTATCTTGTAAGTCTTTTGGCCACCATATAATTTTTAACCCTCAGGGATACCTTACAATTGGTGTATCCATCACAGTTACACTTGGAGTAACCATGCGACTGACCTCCAACATACACATACCCAATGCATTTGAGGGAGATACAGGTTCTACAATTTATCATAAACAATTCCTAAGAACCAAAGAATAATTATACAACAAGAATAATTCCATAAAAACATTAATTTGGAATTTTGTAAAACCAAATTTTAAAAGAGGTTTTTAAAAAGGAAATCCACTTATAAATTACATACAATTTAAGAGAGACATAATAGAGTGGATGAAGTAGGTATATATACCGTAAATACATGAAATAAAACACAATATAAACAGAACCCATTACACAAAAAATTTAAATAGCACATAAATAATGAAGCAGAAGGTTAACCCATAGAACGAAAATCAGGTTAAAAATTCCCTTACCTCATAAAATCTTATATTATCATTTCATAACATCATTTCACCCTTTAATTGTTAGCAATTTGTTCCTTGCACTATTTTTTGGTTAGTTCTGTACATAATTTCCATGATTGGTTCATGGTGGATGTTCTTGTTGATTGGAAGTGAAACTCCAGAATTGGAATGGAGTAGTATTTACATATATACAGTTACAAAAATTATATCATTTATCATTTTGAATTCTTAATTGATGATTATTCATAAGTTAAAACATTAATGTTGTTTGTTTAGATCATTTTAGTGGTTCTATGATAATAACGACCTCATTTCATTTTATTAATTAAAACCATTTGTTAAAAAGAATTACAAAACCATGGATGAGATTAAATACATATATTATAACTCTTTTCAAACATAAAAGAGAATACATAACTATACTTTAATGAGTTAATGAAAATTGAAATCACATCATCCACGATGTCGGTAATTCGACACATCACGAACAATGTTTTTATTCATAGAATAAGTGGAAGAGGAGAAAAATAATGATGATGAATTTTCCATGAACATGAGAACATAAATAATATACATTTTTTCTGCATATTTCATGACTCTTGGGTAAGAAGAGATGAAGAAAGAATGATAAAAGACCTCAAAATAAAAGAATATTAGAGAAACCCTTACAAAAATTCGGCAGCCTAACAACTACACAACATGGTTATAGAAAATATTAAAAAGAGATGGGTCAAGGTTCACCCATCTAGAAATTAAAAATAATATAGGGTAGATAATGAATAATAATTAAATAAGATCATGGTATGGAAACTTGAATGTTATACCACATTAGAGAGAACATGAATTGAAAAAGAGATAAATTGGGAATTTTCTTACCTTGTAGAGTAACCCTTAGAACATGAAGGTTGGGACCTTGGGGGCATGAAAAAACCTTGGGAGGACTACTAGGAAGGTAAGGAGGCCAGAGATTAGTTGAGGAGGAATTGGTAATGATGTTAATTAAGGAATGGGTTGGTATTTATAGGAAAAATAAAAGAATATTCTAATAAATTCCAAGGGACACCTCATGGGTGGTATTTACAAAACCATGGGCTTGACCATGGTATAAGAAACATGGAAAACCTCACATATTATTTAACTATAAATATGTCTACCAGATTTATTACATCATTATTACGTCATTAATGATGTCATTAACACACCGAAACTAAACTGTATTTTTTACTATTTATCGAAAAATATACTACTTCAGAAAAATTCCCAAAATTCACCTTAACCATTTATCGACGTATAGATTTCAAAAATGAAGTCCATTTTTAGAAAATAATTTTGTTATTATTTTTAATTGAATTTTTAAATAAAATCATACTTATTTCAAAAATTAATTATTTAAAAACTATCATTGCTTTTATATCACATTAAAAAATTAATCAAGATGTCATTATCTTAAATCCTTACGAAAATAAAATAATAATGAAATTTACTATTAATTAGGGTCATATTACTATTCATATTACTATTCATATGGGTATTTTACTATTCACCAAAAAAACTAGTTGGTTCCAATAGACTACAAATAACAAACTGAAGACAATTTTTTATGACAGTTTCTTGAAATTCAAAACATAGAATTGGAAAAGTTATGTTTTAAAGGATTGTTATTAATATCAACTAAAAACAAATTTCCATACATTTCTATTTATTTTTAGAATTAAAGGATGTTACATTATCTCCACCTTCTGGAAATTGCGTCGGGGAAATTTTATTTACTTATTAAACAACTAAGGGTACTTTTCACTCTTAGAATTTTCAGACTCCCATGTTGCTTCTTCAACCATGTGGTTTCTCCGCAAAAAACATTCCTTGTGGATTAAGTTATTCCACAATAAATGTTCCCTTTGATCATGAATCTGAACTAATTTCTCTTCATAAAAAGGTTCTATTCCAGCTAAAATACTTCTGGGCTCAAGACATGTGATGAATTTGGAACATACTTTCTCTACATTGAAACATGTAAAACATTTTTTACCTGAAACAAACTTAGAGGCAAGGCTAAGTGGTATTCCATTCATCTAACTTTCTCTATGATGTCAAAAGGACCGATGAATCGTGGACTTATCTTCCATTTCTCACTGAAACACATCACACATTTCCAAGGAGGGATTTTAAGGAATACATGGTCACCTACCTTGAAAGAGAATTACTTACTTCTTTTATCTGTATAACTTTTCTGCCTACTCTGAGCTGTCCTCATGTGCTGCTGGATCATCTTCACTTTCTTAGCCACGTCTTCTACTAATTTTAGCCCCATAAACTTTATTTCACAAACTTCATCCCAAAACGCTGGAGTCTGACACTTCTTCCCAAATAATGCCTCAAAAGGTGCCATCTGAATACTAATAGTCCATTGAACAAGCTCGAATCATATCCTCCAAATTATGAATTGTTCATTATGACTGCCCATCTGGGATCTCGGTCAGAAACAATGGAATGAAGAACTCCATGTAACCTAACAATCCCGTTGAGGTACAATTGAGAAAGCTGGTCCAAATATATTGTATCTCGAATAGAAAGACAATGTGCAGACTTTGTTAGCCGATAAAAAATAACCCAAATCTCATTGTTACCTCGAGAATACTTTGGTAGCCTCACCACAAAGTCCATGGATACATTCTCCCATTTCCACTCTAGCAATGGAAAAGGATGAAGCATCCTCTTCAGTAACATTGGATCTTCTTTAACCTGTTGACATGCCAAACATCTCATGATAAAATCAACAATATTTCATTTCATTTCATCCCACCAATAATACTCATGAAGGTCTATGTACATCTGAATACATCCAGGATGAACTGCGAATGGAGAACTATGAGCATCACACAACAGTTCATTCTTTAACTGGGAAACACAAGGCACACAAAACCTTTTACCAAATCTTAAAAAACCATTTTTATCAAGATTACATTCTGGAAACTTACCCATTTTAACCAAGTCTACCTCTTTCTGTAGCTTAGGGTATTTTTTATGAACTTTCTTAATTCATTCTAACAACAAAGACTGCACTAAAACCTAAAAAAATAGAGGTATTCCCTGCACCAACAAATTCTAAGCCAAAATTCATCAAATCATTAATCATGGGATCATGTTCTAAATGTATCATGCTTAATGATGCATGATGTTTCCGTCCTAAGGAATCCCCCACATTGTTTTCTTTTCCAGGATGGAAATTGATCATGCAGTCATAATCCTTTATCAGTTCTAGCCAAATTCTCCGATTCATGTTTAATTCCTTCTCAGTGAATATATACTTTAAACATTAATGGTTAATATCTATTTGACATTTGGATCCATATAAATGATGCCTCAAAATTTTCAAATGAAAAACCATAGATTGCAATTCCAAATCATGAGTGGTATAATTTAGATCATGATGCTTAAGTTGTCTTGAAGCATAGGCATTTACCTGATCGTTATCCTTCAAAACACAACCAGGTCCCTTCGAAGTAGCATCACTGTAGATGACAAACTCACCATTTCGGAAAGGTAAGGCAAAAGTGGAGGATTCACCAATCTATTATTCAGTTCTTAAAAAAAATCACATTCCTCTGTCCAAAAAAATTTAACCCCATTCTATATTAACATAGTTATCGATCTAGATAACAATTCAATGTTCTTAACAAATCAATGGTAATAACCTGCTAACCCACAAAAACTACAAATATTTGTAAAATTTGTGGGTCTTGGCCATTCAAGAACTACTTTTGTTTTGGTAGGATAAACTGTTATTCTGTTATTACTTACAATGTTCCCGTGAAATGAAATATCTTGCAACCAAAAATCAGATTTGCATACTTTTTCATACAGTTTATTTTCTTTTAAAGTTTGTAAAACAACCCTTAGATGTTTATCATGCTCCTCTTTATTTTTATCAAATACCATAATGTCATCAATAAATGTGACCAAAAACTTATACAAGAACTCATGAAATACTCTATTCATAATATTAAAGAATATAGTAGGTGAATTAGATAATCTAAATGTCATAATGACAATTTCCTAATGCCCATATCTAGTACGAAAAGTTGTTTTCGAGATTTCATCCTCCTTCACCTTCATCTGATGGTATCAGGTTCTCATTTAAATCTTGGAAAAGTACTGAGCTCCCTAGAGCTGACCAAACAAGTCATCAATATGAGGAAAATGATAATTTTATAATAGTGATGTTATTAAAATATCTACAATAAATGAAAGGTCTCATTGAACCATCTTTCTTTTTTACAAACAAAATAAGATCTCCCAATGGTGAAGTGCTAGGATGAATAAATCCCTTGTCACGAAAATTCTCCAACTGATTTTTCAATTCAAGAAGATCTATTAGAGCCATATGATATGGGGGTTTTGAAATTGGCTTAGCATCAGGAACTAATTAAATTGTGAATTTGACTTCTCGGTCAGGTATGGCACCATGTAACTCATCATGAAAAACATCAAGGTATTCATTTACCACTGGCATATCATTAATTTGAATAGTTCCCTTGTTTTCAACAATATGAGAAAGATAACATTCATTTCTATCTTTCAATAGTTTCTCAACTTCTTGATATGTTATCAATTGTATGGGTTCATTCTTGTATACAAACTGAAACTCTTTCTGAAAAACAATTTATTTAATTCTACAGTCAATGTTAGCATGATAATCTGAAAGCCAATCCATTCCCAGAATATCATCAAACATGACTAAAGGTAAAACAAGATGGTTTTTAGGTAAAGACATTCCACGTACCACAATAGAATGATTCTTATAATTCGTCATAGTTATAACATTTCCCCCAAGTGTTTTAACAACAAGTTCGAGTCTCATTTGTTGATGTGATATTTCCAATTTACCAGAAAATTTCTCAGAGATGAATGAATGTTTAGACCATGTATCTAACAAATATTTAGAAAAATATGAGTGAACAAACAAATTACCTGATACAACTTCATTGTATGTCCCAACATCTACTGACGTAGTCGCAAAATATCCCACTACTACTTTTTTCATGCAGTCTGGATTTTGTGAATCATTCAGATCTCTCCTTGGGAAGACATTTTCATAATGACACATATCACCACATTTAAAGCACATTATAGTCTAATTATTAAGATTAGTCTTAGGATCATTTTCATTGAAATCTCGGTCCATATGCCCAAACTTACTACATTTAAAACACTTCCCAATTTTTCTAAGACATTCCCCAGGGTGTTTCATGCCACACTTTTCACAAACTTGAAATTGGATTTTTTTACCATTAGATTTCTTTGGTTGATTCTTACCCATTGATTTCCATCTATACCTCTTCTTCTCTTTGTTTCCAAAATACACATGATCATCATCAAACTCCATCTCTACCATCTCAGCATGTTGGACAAGTTTCTTATAACTTTTGAATTCACGGGAGGCCAACGCCCATCGATATATTTTCTTCAATCCTGGGTAAAAGTGGTTGATTTTTCTATCAATATTATAAATAAGATTTGGAGTATACATCACCAGTCAGGTGAAGTTTTCTTCATACACAACCAAAAAATCTTCCTCCTTCTGTTTCAATTCAAGGAATTTTCTCTCCATTCCCAGTCGCACCACCTTAGGAAAATATTTTTCAAGGAAAATAATATTAAATTCATCCCACTAGAATGCATAAAAATAATATCTACCTTTAATATTACTTACTATTAACCAACGCTAATCAGCTTCCCCTTTAAAATGATAAATGGTGAGACTTATCTTTTGATTTTCTAAACATGAAATAACATCTAATATCTTTTCAAGGGCATTGATCCATCGTTTAGCTACTATTGGGTCAGAAGATCGATTGAATGCAGGAGGGTGTTGTCTCATAAAATGTTTACTACTGTCTTGTTCCATTTTAGTACATCTATTGGTTCTCATACATGGATGCTACAACCATTTATTTTCTGCTTTTGCAGATCCATTACTATTACTAACTGCTCGGTTCCAATCCCTACCATTTCAGGATGTAGTTCCGGAAGGATGTCATTCTGTCGATGCCTCTCCTCTTCAGATTCCCTATTCATACTACAGAAAACCATTCTGAACAATCATATAATAGATGAATCAACATGGTAATCTTTGAATACTAAAACATTTCAAATTAAATATAGAGTGAAAATCTTTTTGTGGCATTCTATTAACATCACTCTAACCATTAATGTTATCTAAACCATCCTATGTTGCCAACTATAAGGACTCGACCTTATTACATACATAATCTTGAATTTAGTCAAGAAAAAACTTCCTTTTAAATTGAATATCTTTTCAAGTTTATAGATTTAAAGAATTGGGATAATACATTCATAAAATTACAAATTATTACATAGTTGATCCCATAGAAACTGTTTCGATTTTTTTTTTCAAAATATAAAACATTAAAACATAAACATGAAACCTTGAAAATTCTTAAACATTTATTATGGATTAATTCTTTGTCATACACATACTTTAACCTGTGAAAATCATTTAAAAATTTGGTATGATCACAAAATCTCAGTAAGGGATGGTAATGAAAGAAATAGCATATTAGACCATGAATACTCGTAACGTCGGAAAGCATTTACAAAAGACATGTTTGCCACCCATATTTATATACTTTTTGTAACATGATATTTACATAAGATCCACACAAACCATGAGAACATAAATATAATAATAGAGTAATCTTGGGGCATTACTTACATAATCTTTTACCCTCTCAGCTACAATATAATTTGTAACCCTTATAGATACATTACAATTTCTGTAACCATCCCAGTTACACTTGGAGTAACCATGCAGCCGACCTCCAACTTACACATATCAAATGAATTAGAGGGTGATACAGTTCCCACCCTTTAAAATAAACAATTCATAAGAACCAAAACATAATCATACAACATGGATAATTCCATAAATGCATTACTTTGAAATTTCGTAAAACCGAATTTCAAAAGTTGTTTTTAAAAAGGAAATCCACTTATAAATTACATACAATTGAAAAGAGACTTAATAGAGTGGATGGAGTATGTATATACACTGTAAATATACGAAATAAAAAATAATATAAACAAAACCCATCAAAAAACAATTTAAATATCTCATAAATAATGAAGTTGAAGGTTAACCCAAAGAATGGAAATCAGCTTAAGAATTTCCTAACCTCGAGTTTGTCTTACTTCAAACTTGTTTAAAAATCCTCTATAATGGTTAAAAGAGTGTTATTAGTATTTTATAGAAAATTATTCATGTTTATAAAATTTTATATTATCATTTCATAACATCATTTCACCAATTAATTCTAAGTATTTTTCTCCTTGCACTGTTTCTGGATGAGTTCTTTACATGATTTCCATGATTGGTTCATGGTGGATGTTCTTGCTGATTGGAAGTGAAAATCCAGAATTGGAATGAAGTAGTATATACATATATCCAGTAAAATAAATTATTCCATTTATAATTTTTAATTCTTACGTGAGGATGATTCATAATTAATAACATTAATGATGTGCGTTTAGATCATTTTAGTGGTTCTTCGAAAATTAGGACCTCATTTCGTTTTATAAATTAAAAAAATGTGTCAAAAAGAACTACAGAACCATGGATGAGATATAATTCATATATTATAACTTTTTTCAACTATAAAAGTGGTTACATAACCATAAAATAAAGATTTAATTAAAATTTAAATCATAGAATCCATGATGTCGGTAATTCGACACATCATTGACAATGTTCTTATTCCTAGAATAAGTGGGAAAAGAGAAAAATAATTTTAATTAATTTTCCATGAACATGAGAAAATCTTGAATATACATTATTTCTATATATTTCATGCCTCTTGGGTAATAAGAGATGAATAAATAATGAGAATGGAACTCAAAATAAAAGAATAATGGAGAAATCCCTTACAAAAATTCGGCAGCCTAACGGCTACGCAACATGGTTTTTGAAAATATTAAAAATAGAGGGGTCAATGTTCAACCATCCATAAATTAATAGTAATATATATTAGAACAAGAATAATAAGTAAATAAGAACATGTTATGGAAGCTTGAAAGTTATACCACATAACAGAGAACTTGAATGGAAAAAGAAAGAAATTGAGAGTTTTCATACCTTGTAGAGTAACCCTTAGAACATGAAGGTTGGGACATTGGGGGCTTGAAAAAACATTGGGAGGACTACTAGTAGGTAAGGATTCCAAATATTAGTTTATGTGGAATTGGTAATGATGTTAATTAAGGAATGGGATGATATTTTTAGGAAAAATAAGGGAATATTTTAATAATTTCCAAGGGACAACTCATGGGAGGTATTTGTAAAACCATGGGCATGCCCATGGTATTTTCCCATGGTATAAGACAATTGGAACACCTCACATCTTATTTAACTATACATAAGTTGAACAAATTTATGACATCATTATTACATCATTAATGAAGTCATTAACACACAGAAACTAAACTGTATTTTTTACTATTCATCGAAAAATCAACTGTTTCAGAAAAATTCCCAATATTCACCAAAACCATTTATCAACGTGTTGATTTAAAAAATGAATTCCATTTTTTGAGAATAATTTTCTAAATAATTTTAATTTATTTTATAAATAAAATCATACTAAATTCAAAACATAATTATTTAAAAACTATCACTACTTTTATATCACATTGAAAAATTAATCAAGATGTCATTAACTTAAATCCTTAAGAAAATAAGATAATAATGCAATTTACTATTCATTAGGGTCATATTACTATTCATAAGGGTATGTTACTGTTCACCAAAAAAACAAGTTTGTTCCAATGGACTCCAAATAACATACTGAACACAATTATAGATGACTGTTTCTTGAAATTCAAAACATAGAAGTGGAAAAGTTATTTATTAAAGGCTTGTTATAAATATCTACTAAAAACAAAGTTCCATGCATTTCTATTTATTTTTAGAAAAACATGGGGTGTTACAATTATTGTTTATAGAGTAATAATGAATAGTCACATAGTAGAATTACATTGTTGATTGTGTCATGTGACCAAATGATGATGGAAATTTGGTCATATTTAAATTTATATTCGCATATACTATAGGGTCATGTAGTATTTTTTAGTGACCTGAATAATAGGTTCATGTAGCTAAATTCATTATGATGGGGACCTCTTCTAAAATGCTACGTGATTTTTCCATTACTGAATGTGGTTTTTTTAAGAATAAAAATGTTATGATTTAATTTGGAATGTCAAAATCACTATATCATTCATAAATTGACAATGAATTGTGTTTTTACTTTTAAATAAATGCATGGTTAATGAACAATAGTCTCTTACTATACGATATGATGTATTTATAAATAGTTATGAATGAATTTTTAGGGACATTATTATTGAGAATAGATCAACTATTTTTTGGAGTTTTAATTTAAATATATTAAAATTATATCATAACTATTAAAATTAATAATAAACAAAAAATAGAATAACTTTTTAAAGTTAAATGGAAACTATAATTAATATCATATAAATATATATTACAAGTTTTCAAATAAAAGAAACTTTTTTACATATGTGACTGTGTTGATCATGAGCAAGGTGTTGAGGAAGAATATGTTCTTACCTGAGGTGATGTTTATATAAATTTAATTGACATCATATGTTTACAAGAAGAGAATATAATAGAGAAGATAATATATGGACAGTAGATAATTGGATCACAATCTCTATGATTATAATATATCAATTGTCTCTTATCTTTTAAATTTTGTATTATCGAGGGACACACTTGATGTGTATAATAAAAAAATAGTCGACAATATAATATATATATAATTATTTTACCTACTCATGTTGGGTCATAAGGATTTATTATTAGATCACATGATCATGGTTTTACTGGAACATTCCATGAATTGGAAATACAAATTGAGTAGTGAACCATTTAAATCGCTTATTCTCTCTCTATGTTATTTTTTAGATTAACATAAAAATTAACTATATCACGTTTAGAAGGTTGTTTTAAATAGAAAATATATAAAATTGTTGAATTAATGATTCCCACCAGCTCCCCTCAATGATTCATTGATCCCACCCTCCCATTAGTGGTATAAATGCCAGGTTCTCTTCTTTGGTATTTTTATCAGTATAATTTGAATTGGTCACTAATTTCATTTATGATATCCATAATGGATAATTTAAATTCAAATATTATAATGGTGACTCTACTAATTTATTAGAAGGGTTTTCATATGTATAAGTATATAAATTATCTCTATTTCATGTTTGTAAAATATGATATTCTATAATGAAAAATGATGGATTTCTTCTCCATGAAAAGACGATTCAATTAATTAAATATATATGTGGAATTATTACACATCCAATAATAGTAAGAATATGAATTTATCTCCTCTTATTGAGGGAGAATTTATGAATTAGAAAAGTCTCAACATAAAAAATATATCAAGGATAAACATCAAACTATATATGATGGAATGAACATTGTGAAATGTGATATGATGATGTTGTGGATCTCAAAACATGGAGATATTGAAATTAATGGGGAAGTTAATTTAGATATCTTCATTACATTATTGAATGATGTTGTTAGTTCCATCAGATACTATAGTGAGTGGTTGGAAGATTATGTTATTTTTTAAAATATTTTATGCATCATACGAGAGAAATGTTTTTCTAATGTCATGTATTTGGAATAAAATTTTCCTATTAATATTAATATTTATGATCTACATAATATTATAATTTCCTTTGAAAACAAGAAATATGGTCCAATTACGAATATGGTAATGTATAAAAAAGGAATTTCATTTAAACTCTCTGAATCATTAAATTTAAATAATTTTTTTTAAGATGATAAAGCATTCCTGTTTAAACCAAATAGTTTCATTGAAGGAAAAATAACTATAATTGTGTCCCTCACTATGATAAATGTTATTAGAGTAAAAGTAATGAATAATTTCAAACTACTAGTGATATTCATTCATTTTTTTTCTATTTTTCATCTAGCAACAAAATACCTAAAATTAAAAAATTAATATACCAATTAAGAGGATGGAGAAAGATTCAAAATATCTTTAAATAAGAATTCAATCAAAGAAAAAATCGTTCCAAAAATAAGGGATAAGAATTTATTTCTAAACAAAAGAATAAATTTATTATGTATATATATCTGATGTGAAATAATAAATGAGGAAATTGAAGAGGCTGATATGAAGGACAACATGAGTGAAAATATTCATATTTTCAATGTTAATGACATAGTCTTTACTAGTTATTGAATCTATATCTCTGTAAGTGAAGATGATAAAAATAAAATGGAGTTTATGGTAAAGAGGAAATTGAAAAAATTACACTAAATATTTTCAAAAAGTTAAATGGAGAACCAAAATAATAACAATGATGATCAGAATACTAACTATATGGGAATTACCCATTACAAAATCTACGATGTTAAAAGAGATTTATAATCTTATAATGTTTCATGAAACTATGAATACATTGGGTCTCAATGTTAAATAAAATATTGATGATAGGGAAAATTAGTAGAAACATATTCTTAAAAACATTTCAAATTAGAGGTTGAACTAAACCATTACAGAATTGTACTTCATAATTCTTTTCAACATGTTCTAAATTTTTCAATGATGAATAAATTCAAAGGAATGAAGTCTATGGTTAAATTTTTTAAATATTTTAATCCTAAAAATTCATTAAATCTTGATATTGTTAAAATTAATTGAAAAATTGAAACTTCTAGTACCTCCAAACATTAAAAAAATACTTTTGTAAAGATAGTTATTTTGGGAGTTTATCCGAACCATTTTTTTCAAAAAGAATCCAAAATTGTTAATCAAAAAAATATAAATTTCGAGGCATGGTTCTACACAATAGGATGTGTTAAAATCTTGATATGCCTTTAATGGATATTTCTGTTGTTGTGCAGGAATTGAGAATAAATAAATAATATGTCAGATTAATTAAAAATATTATAACTATACTAGAATAATTGGGGGTAATAATTTCAGGGAGGAGTTATCCCAGTCCTTTAAGAATAATTTGAAAACATCTTAAAAATCTATTTGTATAACTAGATGTATATTTAAATTTTTAGTAAAAGTGTGTGAAATTTTCGATCATCCAATAAATATTATAAAATAAACTATAATTATGATTCTATCCAAAATAAAAAATATGTTTCAAGAAAAGTATAAAGAAATAGATCTTTTATATGTAATTTATCATAAATCCTTAAAGGATGAGTTTCACTAAATACTAGTTATTAGGTCCTATATTCATGTGATAGGTAACATGAAGAAAATTAAAATTATTTTTAAATACCATGATTGATTTTTGGCCTTTGAGACTGAGGGGTTACTCAATATTAATCTGGAAGGTTCTGTAGATATTGAAAAAAAATTAAAATCAAATAACACACTTTATTGGGATGGGCTGAATAACTAGTTTATTAGTGTGTAAAAACCATGTAATAGAGGGAATGAAGTAATATATAGAAAAGATGGTTTTTTATAATAATTAATGAATATGTAAAATATTTTATAAAAAGTAACAATACAAAATAAAATGTTAAAAAAATGTTTCTTAGAATTATTTATATTTTAAAAAAAAATATAATAAAATTTCCAATAGATGTAATATTTATGCAGGGCTAAAAGACATGAGAAATATTTCTTAAAGAGAAATTTATCATGATTCACATTATATAGAAGAAGGATTAAGGCTGTATATTTTTTATATGTTAGAAAGGGAAGATCTTTAATTCCTAAGACAAAAGGTTTAAGGTTATTTTATCAAAACCATTGGAAATAAATTATTAATATATTTGAGCAATAATGAGAAAACATTCATCAAATGGGGATACATATATTATTTAAATTATTTATGACATTACTTATATTATATGAATTATGTATTTGAAATATAAATAATCAGATCTAAGGATGTTAAAGAGTTTCCAAATAATTTATAAAAACAGTGTAGTCACTCTCTATATATATTTTGGTCAGATAATGGAACTGAATTCAATTATAATACATTTTAGTATTATCTCGAGAA
Source organism: Viscum album (assembly GCA_963277665.1). Lineage (NCBI taxonomy): Eukaryota > Viridiplantae > Streptophyta > Magnoliopsida > Santalales > Viscaceae > Viscum > Viscum album. Next base: position 468,522,281 of record OY728141.1, on the reverse strand, counting down.
ACATGTAATTTATTATGAAATCGGTACTCTATTCCACCTCGAAATAAAATTTTATAGCTATATAGTAGAATTTATTATTGGCAGATATGGATCGATAATTTTTAGTTGAAATATATATTTCTAGAAATACTTTTAGTCAATTTGGTGGATCAAATTTAAATATTAAATGTCACTTCAATTCTGGAATAAATTTTTATATGAATCCATATGAGATGTTCTAAAATATAACTCTAATATTTATGAATCTCAGTGTGTTTGTAGTCCCATGTATTATTAATATTAATGGTGAAAATCAAGGTAAGTTTGTTCAAAGATGTGTTTCTAGAATATTTCTTTTCCATACCTCAATTGAAATGAGATATTTATACTATAATGAGGATACCAATATAATTTTTTATGCTTATGATGTAATGATTCTTAAATAATTATATAATGAAATTGTTTATGAAGAATCTAGTTCCGAATGTGATATTGCTGTAAATTATATTAAAATACCAGAATAAATAACAGAAAAGGATGGAAATGTTGAAGTTATACAGACTAAAATACAATATATATCCATATCATATAGTTATGAATACTTACGTAAGACTTTTCTTATTAAGGGAATAGTTTTTTAGATTCAAAACATCATTGTAAATCTTCAAAAATGGGGGAACCATGAAAAAATATTGGATTATTATCTCATACTTCTTCATCTTATCAAGTTCATCCTAAAGATATTAAAGAAGATATGGAGAATCATGAGTGGGTTCATGATTTAAATGATGTTTTGTATCTAATTGAGAAGAACTAGAAAAGAGAATTTGGTCTTGAACCTAATTATCATAATATAATTATAATATAGTAGTTGTTCTGAAATAAATTTTATGGAATTATCCTTGGTGAGACCTTTACACTAGAGTTAAGGATCGATAATATTCAAATATTCCATCATATTACTACACATATTTATTAAAATATCATCTAAATGGATTTATAATATGTATTTATCAATGGTGAATTTGATGAGGATGTTTACATTGAACAACATCATTAGTTTTTTAGAGAAAATGAAAATTATTTTTATTGGTTAAATTTGGATTTATAAATGATGAATCAAGACCCAATATCATGGTATTATAAGTATGAAAACTACTTGAATATATTAATATTCATAAAGGGGAGTGTGGAAAAAAATATCTACATTAAAAATATCCAATTGATATCTCTCATTATTATTGTTTCAATATATTACATTATATTTTCTATAATCTATAATTTAACGTGTGAGATGTTTTTTGAGGAAATGAGGGATTTATATTAAATTTATAATCATGGGGATTCATGGTTTGGAATTATCTCAAGATAAAGATCACAATTTTTATTCTCAATAGATGTATTCAACAGATATCATAAAAAGATTCATCATGGTGGAGTCATGATATGATTCCAAAAAAAATTTAGTGGGAAATTTTTTTCCATGATGAATAAGGAAAATAAGATAATAAAATAGTGTTTAGAGTGTTAGTTGGTGAGTTTTTATACCATATTGATTCATGACCAGATATTTGTCATATTTTTACTAGTTGGGCCGGATATCAAAGATCGCTAAAAGAATATAAATTTATTGAAGAAGGAACTATTCTCAAGTATTCAATGGTTTAAATAGATTTTTAATTGAAATATTACAATGCTGAGTATTTGGATATGTTTGGTTATGTTGTTCAATATAGGGATGACTATATTGATTACAAATACTCCACATATAGTGGTGGTTTATTTCTTGGAAACATATTTGTGTATTGACACTCAATGATGATAAATTATTTATCTTTGAGAAATATTGATGGATAGTATGTGTTTATTACTCATGAAAAAACTCTTTCATTGTCTATGAATAACGTGTTGGATGATATGAATGTTTGTGTGATGACTAAAATTCTTTTTAGAGGTGATAATCAATATGCTATATATTTTTCACTGAACTAGGATCAAAATTACATGATAATACACATTGATGTAAAATATCACTTTATCAAGGATATTATGGAGAAAAATTATTAATTGTGAAGTTTTATTCCCACAAAAGAGCAAATAGATGAAATATTTACTATGATATTGTCTATATATGAATTACAGATTCTGGGGTTGAATCTATGTGTTCAACATCACCAAATACAAGGATAAGGTATTCCTGTACTCCCCCTTTCTTTTAATGGGTTCAGATATTGTTGTTAAATGGGGGAAATGACAACTTAATTTATCTACTGATATGTTTTACCACATTGTAGAGATAGTATATTGAGAGGTCTTATTTTTAATGAAAAGATAAACTTCGATATCAAAATGTGTGACCTTTTTTTAACATTTTGTCTATTTGGACATGTGAACTATTTTTTACTACATGAAGTGAGTTTCTGTAATGTAGGTTTGTTAATTAAAGTTTTATTATTGATCCTTGTTTTATAGATAGTTTTTAATTATATTTAAATATTTATTCATTCGTATACTGAGTATTCCCATGTAGGATTATACTTAATGGATTATTATCCATTATTTGAATTTCAATGATTCGGTGATTTGGGTTCTTAGAGGGCAATAAATTTTAGAGGGAAATAATTTAGATACCAAGAGGACCTTTATTATTGGTTTAGGTGTGGAATCTAGTATATATGATTTTTTTAAATAAAATGATATATGATTTTGTTATCAATATCTTATGATGTTTCAACATCATCTAAGGATTTGACAACATGTTGACACACGTTGTTGGTTATGTGTCCCTGAAACTTTCACCACAAGATGAAGTATTGAGATAAAAAATATGTTATGTGACCATAAACAAGTGAAAAAATGAATTATTTTGGACACATATAGTAGGCCACATTACCATAGAGAAGTGACCATATGTGAACATGCAAAGCTGGACTTATTATCAGGAATAAATGGATGCATGAAGAACTGAGGAAATATAATGTAGGTTACATGATTAAAAAAAGTGACCACATGAAAATGTATAGAAATTCATGGTATCTAATTTGACATTGGGGAAGATACCATATGTAATCATGTATGGTATTTCAATTGAATATGAATAAGTGAATTCATGGAGTGTTGACATTCATAGTAGATGAAGTTATTGTGGGCTCCCTAGGATGATGGAAGAAAAATATTTCCCATAAATCCATGGTTTCATAGTGAAAATCACATCTGGTGATTAAACATCCTAATTAAAGTTATCATAAATCATGTAGTGTGTTTTTATATAATGGATTAATGGATGAATAAGGCATATGTAACACCCCAAGATTTTATGAGACATATAATTTTTAATTTATTTCATATCTTCTGTTTTACGCTACACCATTATTATCTTGTGCTATACGCAACACCATATTAGCTTGCAGTATACGCAACACTATTCTGGATTGTGTTACACACAATTTCAAGTTCTTTTGATAGTAGTTTTTCTACGCAACATTGAGTGTATATATATATATATATTCAATGTATAAATGAAATATTATTGGATTCTATTTTATGCAACAAAAAAGGAGTCTTGCACTACACGCATCCCTGACTTGGCTTGCATTACCCGCAATCGTGACCTTCTTCCATAGCGTGTGTAGTACGCAATACCGAGTTTCACTAAACAATGATTTGTTATAATATTATTATGGACTAGCCTTTAGGAATAGTATTAACTAGATTTTGAAATTTATTACATTATTATTCATCTTACACATTTTCTAAAATATGTTATGTGAACTGTCACGAACCAACCCGGGTCGACCCCGAACCGGTCACCCGAGCCGGCCCGCGACATGGCCCGAGGGGCGTTCCCCATCCCCACGGGCTGGCAACTAGTGTCGGGCATCAAAAGTAAACAGGTGGGAATGATTTGGCCCAAAATATAATAAACTAAGCAGCAGAAATAAATAGAACAAATGTAAATAAGGGAAAAGGAACCGACAACGCAACTAACCTGACCACGACCAAAGCTCCACGTGACCTCGTGGGTCACTCTCCAATAACACAAACGACGTCGCTCAAGGCGAACAACTGAATCTAGAACCTGCAACAGAACTAAAAACAAGAAAAACACTATAGGCGTGAGTATTAAAACTCAGTAGGTAGGCCCGACTAATTCTATCCCAAAGCACATACCAATAAATAAAGAGTTTATCAATTCCAGGTTTGCACTAAATTATATAAAATAGGTTTTCCACACACTTTAATTTCTAAAACAAGTAACAGTCCATTGCCCTTTTTAATTTAGAACAAGTTTAATGTTGAAATAACAGGTGCATTGCATTTTCAAAACATTTTATGAGCAATTTAGAAATCCAAACTTTAGTTGTTAGTCAAAATAAGAATCACACACAACACACACTAAGGGCAATGGTAAAGTGGCACACAAGGGTCAGCAACCGAACTCGACCTCTCAATCGTCCGCCACACAAAACTAAACACTAAAAGAAACATGGGTCGAACCTAGGAGATCGTGAACAATCCAGAACGTACTATACATGTGACTCATCCTGGAGGCATGCCATAACTCGATGACGTCATAACGCCCATAATACTACCCGGCATAGCCCTGCATGGCCTAACCGAGGGGCCCAATCCCCATAGCAGCAATAACTCAGTATTCCCCTGCTATGGGGCCACTAGCCAGTGCGTGGTCTAAACTAGTGCAGCAATCGTTCTCAGAAAATTCACTCAATATGCCAAGTTCCCATGTCATCACAAGCAATAAAAAGGGGGTGCGTCTACAATGTAAATAAATCAGTCACGATGCACAAACATCACATATAGCTCACGCAAACAACGCACACCAAAGATCACCCCCGAGTGGGATTTCCAAGATAATCCATTTCATTAAAGTGCCAAACGGGCCTTCAGTAGTTTTAAAGTAAAATCTCATTTCTCAAAAAAATTCAAAACGCTTGTTCAGAAGAAATTATTTATCTTTAAAACTAGAAGCACATTTGAAGTTCCGTGAATTATGTTTAAAGGCCAAACGAGCATTCTTTCAAAACTGGGTGTCCGCCCGTCCAGAAAATGTCACAAGTGTTCGGTATAAAATAAACAGCTCTTTTCGCACTAAATAATAATTTAAAGTTTTATTATCTAATCTTATTTCTAATTCATTAAAAATTAATAAAACAACAAGCAATTAATAAATTCTAAATCTAAAGGTAAGTGCAAAGGGGGACCTACCTCGACTCGCTGTCCAAACACAACGGCGCAACGCGCCTCGCATGGGCGCGCAAGCGTGCGCGCCAGATGACGATCGAATGAGTGTGGAAAGACCTTGCCAACACGCTGCAACCGCAAAGATAACCGAAATATGTAAACACCGACTTAAAACAATCCAAATGAACAAACAACGCAAAATAACCAGCTAGACACGTTTGGAAAATATCCCATCCAAAGCACGTATCAAAACAGAACCAAACTCTATATTTGAATCTAATCGCGACCTTTAGACACACTAACCACTTTTCAAATATCATACACACCACATGATTTAAGCAATAAACCATTTGAATAACTTATAAAACATTTGCGGATAGTGAAACCAAGGTTCACATCAAATCATACTCAATTTCACATAAGAAAGCACTTTAAAATAAAACACACAACATTTTCACACCAAAACATGACTCAACACCTAACAACCAACCCATAAAACATTTTATAAAACAACGCACCCATTTGCACACACAAAACATCACCGCTTTCAAAAGAAATGTTCGTAGCACTTACACATGTTCATCACCTTAAAAAAAATATAATTCACACCCAATACCTTTTCAAAACCATTTTTTATATTTTAATGCACACTCTCAACACACCATTTTAGAACGTGCACCACTTTCATAGTGAAATTGATAAACTACAAAATTTAATGAAAACTGCTAAACAGCACACAACTGGCTTCCATAAGAACGTACCCTAATTCCCCTGAGCTCGCTAAAAAAAATACTAAACTTAAACCAAGAATTACAAGACACCCAAAAACCACTTTTCAAAATACATTTTCTGTTAATTATCCATTTTATAAAACCCCTTTGTAAAAACCCACTATAAATGCATTCGCATCTCAAGTGACTTTGAAAACACATTTCACACAACATAAAACATCTAACCTCACTATTAAAATCCAAACAACATTTAACCAAACATAAATGTTGAAACAAACATAGACATAATAATAATAAAACAAATACCCTTAAAGGTTATTCTAGCAAATTCTACTAGCATGAAGATACCATAATTGAGATAACTATAAGTATACACAAGGTACACAACACAATTATAAATTTGTTGAAACATATAAGAACCAAAAAAAAATAAGAAAAAAAAGAAATAGTCATTCCATCAAGGGTTCGGCCAAAAAGAAAACCCCAAGGACGAAATGAAAACCCAGATTAATTCTTACTGGTGGGGAAAGAGGGAAGGGTAGCTGCACGGTGAGGAAGGACGGCTGCTGGAGGTGTTGCGCGCTGAAGAGGAGTCTGGTCGGGGAGGTGTGCGCATGGGGTGCCGCCGGACTGGGGAGGATGCGCGGCTGGAGGAACAGGGGGGCGAGCAAGGGGTGAGTGCGGCGAGGCCGGAGGTCGCATGAGGAAGCTGCCGGAGAGGGGATCGGACGCGGATGGGGGTAGATCGCGGGGAAGGAGGGGCGGCTCGTGCTGGTGGCGCCGCTGCGCAGGGGGTAGACAGGGGAGTGCGCAGCAAGGGAACGATGCGGGGAGAACGGGGGGGAAGGTGGAGTGTACCGTGAAAAAAAAATGGGGGGGGGGGGGGGGTGCCGCCGAGTAGAGTTAGGGTTTGGGTTCTCTTTTTTTCTTCCTTTAATAACAATACAATAATTATAATAACAATATTATTATATATAAAAAATTATTGTTATTGTTATAATTATTAAAAACTTTGTAAAAGTAAGTTTAATTTAATTTGACATACTCTATTTTATTTATTTATATAAATATTTTTTCCCCATTAACCATTTAAATCAATTCATTCATTTACTACAAAAATCGGGGCAGTTTCATTGCTCGCCTGCAGTTCGACGCACTGCTAAGCAAACTACGCCTGAACCACCACCCGATACTACCCACTTGCAGGGTCAAGGCACATGCTCTCTGCACGTTTCTATAGATTGTGCATGAGTCACGCTCCATAACTCTGACACACCTGAGAGTCCCTGTGGGAACCGCGCTGTTACTCCTAACCGTGCGGGATGATCATGCAACAGTGAAAAAAAAATCTAAAACCCAAATTAATAATTAATGTAATTAATAATAACAAATCTGTGAGGTCGGGGTGTGACAATTCTCCCCACCACAGACACTTTCTGCCCCCAGAAAGTCACCCAGGCGAACGATGGACCAAACAAGAATCCATGCCCAAATAAAATTAGAAGAAACCAACACATAAGATAATGGGAGAACACGAGAGGGTTCTCCCCACCACAAGGACTCAACTAGAGTAGAAATTTTAACACTCAAACATACAACCTCGGGAAGGGGGGTGGGGCAACGCAGGAACTCTCAACCGATCCAGACTAACCTCTATAGCACGAGCGAAACAACACCTCCGCGAAAAATTTTGGAACTCTCAAATCAGACCAAAAGAGGCCCGAACACTAGAGAAAACCTCCGAACAGAACATGACCCAAGTTGTAAACCCGAGCATAACCCCAAACCCGAACTCCTCCGCAGGCACTTATATCTCCAAACGAACACCGCTAAACAAAGATTAACTCATGCAAGGTCCAAACATACTTTTAAGAAAAATGCACAATCCAGAATACCATAATCAGACAAACAAGACTGTTTTGATTACAAACAAACATGTTCATCCCAACCTCACGACAACTCAAAGAACCTATAATAACACCAACACTTTAACAGTGGAAAGACGAGAACCAAAGGGCTTTAAATGTTCTGTTGGTAACACGGATCACGAAACCCGAACTGAGGCGTCACACCCCCGACGACTCCTGACTGCGCGCGAGCTTCACCCCAAGACCTTTGGCTGGGGCTCTGATGGCTGAAGCATCTCCTGCCTCACAGTCAGGCACCAGAAATCTTCAGTCGCAGCGTCATTTTCAAGCGACGCATCCCACAAACTTCTCTAGATGACCTAGACACCTGCAGATGATGGCACGTCCTCAAAGGGGTGTGACATGACGGCTTGTATGCCCCAAACGTCCATACTGACGGTACACCATTAGACGGTCCGACGAACTGGAAGTTAGAGCCACTGCAAAGAACTCTTTAGAAACAAATTTACCTATCACGCTCTGCTCGTCAGATAGGATACCTTCACAAGCAACTGGATACGGTGGATTGTCAACTGTTTGCGCTCTGGAGACCAACTCAGCTAAGAACACCTCATGCACCCACTTCTCAAAAGTGATGCTCCCAAAAAGGGAGGACTCGCTCATTGATCTCTAGACGAAGATCCAGTCCTGCGACTCTACCCCCGGAAAAAGAGACCCAAGATCCTTGAAATGGTCGACATACGCTTTCACCGTCTGCTGGCCATGTTGAGCACGCATGAGCTCTTCTGTTTCCTTCATCCTCACCCCCCCCCCCCACGAGTATAAACCATTGAATGAAGACGACATTAAAGAAATGCCACATCATCCCAAATTGCAGAAACGGCGGGCGTACAACTCCTACTCATCCAGAGCTGGACCTTCAAACAGACCCAAAACAACACGCACTCAGATCGATTCGGGAGTTCCCAATACCCTGAAGACGCGCTCGACTTCTTCAATCCACTGCACTGTCTCTAAGAGACTCCAATCACCATGAAGGACAGACAACGTCCGAGAAATACCAAAAACTGGGCAGGACTCATCAAAACACTAGGGATCTTTCTGGGCAGCATTTCTGAACAAGATATATAACACCAAGACGAAACCAATATCAATCGAAGCAACATCAAAGAAAGTGGCTTCATCCAAAACAACCAGCTCAAAAGAAACAAAAAACCGCAAACATAACCCAAAATTCTCTGTCCAAAATTCTCGTTTCATTTTTTGATTCCAAACCCACCTCTTTTTAAATTCTCATTTCAAAACCAGTTTCCAAATACCAAATTCCTTTCAAACCAAAATCACTTTCCAAAATCATTTTCATCTTTAAAATCCAATTTAGAAAAACATGGTCAAGCCTTTAATTTCAAATAAACACTCAGGTAATCTCATGACCTGTTGCGCATGTCATTATCCACATTCCATTCATACACGCACCAACACGCAATTGTATGCATTCTCTCACATGTGCAAACGTTCATAAGGGGTACCTGCGGTTTCACCCCAAACCATTCTCGACCAGTTTCAAAGAAAACATCAGTTTTCCAAACCAAATGCTTTTAGTTTTTAAAACCCATTTCATAAATTTAAAGTCCTTTAAAAGAAATCAGTCTCATTTTCAAAACCCCCTTTTTTTCCATTTCAAAAAAAATGCACTTACACTAACCAAAATGAAAACGACACCCAAATTTGCAACAACCACTGGAGTTAGGGACTAGTAGCCACGCTCAACCTGGGGACATGGTAGTGGGCCATGTCCCAAGTGAGCGTCGACCACTAGGAAGAATTCAAACCGTGTACTCAGACTCCACATGGGTCACTACTCCATGTGAAATCACGATGTAACGTCGGCTTGCCTCCGTTGTCATCTCTCAATCCAAGACAAACCAGAAAGAGACAAAGACATAATTCCCGGACTACCCCTGGCGACTCGAGGTGCGGAACGGGCGAGGGTTCATGACATCCTTCCCGTACCTACCTCTCGAATCCCGACAATCCTAATCTCCTTCTACCGGACATCCCAAATAACAACCTGCCTCTGATACCATTTTGTCACGAACCAACCCGGGTTGGTTCGTGACATGAACAAAATAAATTTTTCTGGTAAAATAAGTATTTTTAAAAACATGCAGTTTTGCCACCTTTTGATGGCGCACCCACTTTAAATCTAGTTTTTGACATGTTTATAAGTTCAATTTGTCAAAATAAAATTCTTCTTTGTGATCAGGATATAAAAATTTACTTTGGATAAAATTTTCATATTATTCTGATAACATTCATATTTTAATGAATAGTAAAAACACACTATATTTTAATTAAAAACATCTTTTTTTATCGTAATAATTTATATGGTTAAATTATAATATTGAATGGTTTTATAGTATAAATAGAATATATCTTACCATTTAATACAATTTATGTAATTATCATTGATTTTACAATGAATTCATAGGTAAAATCATTTCAATCTTCGATAATGTTTTAACTTTTAAAAGCCTTTTACTTAACAGCGAGATTAATTTTAAATTAATTTCTGCAACTTCTGTGATTTGAATTTGGAAAAATGGATTCCATATTTGGAATCAGTAGTTTCAAAGTATGTTAATAAGCTACTTATTATTTATAGGCATTATGAATAGTAACAATGATAAATTTTATTTACCATAGTTAAAGGTAAATTGGGTAATTAAAGGTAAATATAATATTATAAAATTACCCTAACACTTGTCTTAATATAATTAGATGATTATATTTTTACCTTAATCATGATTTGGTAGAAATTGAAACTAATGAAACCCACTTGTATTTGATGATGACCTTTAGTTTATTTTATTTAAATGAAAGTGAAATATGTCCCACTCAAACTTTAATAATTAAAGTATTTTTAATATAAGGTTATACAGAATATAAATTAGGTTATAAATAATCATTTGAAATATAAAATTTTATTCTTTTTCATGGTAATTTATTTGTAATTTTTAAGTGTTATTTAATTACCTTATTATCTTATACATTAAAGATGAAGAAATTGTTTATTTATTGAAAATCAATAATATAGTTTTTATTGAAATAGTAATGCATATCCAAAGGCCCAAAAATCTGAAATAAAACTTATTGGTAGTGTATATATAAGCCCTATTCGTACACTGGCTGAATTTTTGACCATTTGGATCCTTATAAAGTTCCTTATGACACTTATATTATTTTATTATAAACGATTCCAAAGTTGTCACCTTCATAATTTGATAAATATAACAATTTACATGTTTTGATTTTAAGATGATAAATTCGAGTAAAAGTATTATCATGAAATATATGAGATTTATCTTCATCATAGGATTTTTTTTTTGTTCTTTATGCTATAAATAAGTATATTAAATAATTATACAAAAATTTTGTACTAATTATTTTTTTTATAGATATACCAAATAAATGGTTTTAAAAATATAAAAATAAATATTATATGAACTATTTAATGTACTCCACTAATTTTCTTGAAAAATTTGACATGTTATGAATCTATTAAATTTTTTGGTTAGAATATATCCTCTATGTGGATATTATTTAAATTAAAATAAATGAATAGTGTCAAAATTGACAATATTGTTATTTTATAAACATAACATATTATAAAATTGTTTAAAAATCACAAAAATATTTAAACATTATAAATTGAAATATATATGGTCTAAAATGTAATAAATTATCTAATTATATGCAATTCACAACACATAAGTAATTATTTATAACAATTTAAAAATTAGAATCTTATTACCACAAATAAAATTAAATTGATAAAATACGGATAAATTAAGTTGATAATGATAAAAATAAATTCCCAACATGTATAAATTTTATTGGTTGTTGAGATTAAAAACCTATCTCATCTAATCTTCGTATTTGAGTTATGTTTGGAGTTTTTTATGTGAGGTTGAATTTATAAGAAGTTAAAATTTCTTATATTACTAAAGGTACCCCTATCATCCCATATAAAAAGGGAACCCCTTCCCTCTTCACTTCACACCATTTGGAGCCTTGAATCTCAGCCAACCCCTACCAATTTATCTTCTTCAACCTCTCTAGTTATATCAATAAGGTTCTGGTCTCTTCAAAATACCAACTCTAGTGCCCTAAGAAGAAGTTTAAAAGAGGTGCTTCGAGGAAGAGGAGGTTCGGATATGTACGAAGCATATCAGACCTAAGGTGAGGGATAATTATTCCAATCTCATTCTTATGTGAGATTTTTCATTCGTATGTATTTACTGGGGTTATTTTTTATTATCCATGTCCATATTTTCTCAAAATGTTTCCATAAAATGTTTACTTTTCTTCCATGCATGTTTGAAGTCATTTTTACCCTTTTTTACTTTTACCCCATTGTATGGAAGGAATCTGTATTTTGGTTACCATATGAGGTACTTTTTGAATTTTCCGAAAAAAGTACGAGAAGAATGTTTTTTTAACTTATACGGCATAAATGGATTTTTAGGGTTTCATAACTCTTTATCTCCATGAAGCTTCCTGTACAAGATTTCATGATTATTATCAAAAAAATACTTTCATTTAAAATTTCATGTCATTTTGTGAAAAGAAAATGATTTTGAAGAAGAAAGGATATTTTTCTCAAGAATTCATTTCAAGTGTTTTATCAAAACCATCTTCCACATAAGATGATATTATTTCATATGTGTTTGTTTCAAGTATAATGTCTCTATGATTTACATGGCTTCACTATTATTATGTTGAAATGATATCCATTTGTTTTATATGGATTATGTTATGATGGGATGATGTTTATGAAACCAATTTTATTCTCTGGGTTATGATGAATGATTTATGTTTATGTTGTGGAACACGTAATAATTATTTCATTATGAGATAGGGGGGCCTATATCTCCCTCCAATTCTTTGGGTAAAGATTTATATCTCATTAGATTAAAATGAGTGGAACGGAATGTAAATCCGGTTCAGTAATACAGGGCTGGAACAGAAAGTAAACCCAGTTCAGTAAGTGAATTTGTTTAGAAAATGGTATTGGAAGAAATTACATGGATACTATGGAAATCATAACATGTTCTTAATGATTTTCCACAATTAAATTCTTTATTCCCATGGTATTTTATCATGATTTATGACCCATTATGATATATTCATTATGTACTGCCATGTTTTATGTCATTGCTCAAGATTTTGATGTTTAAATATTATTTTCATGTTTTGATGTTCAATTGTATTTGGTTTGTTTTATTTCCTCCATTATTACCCTTAATGAGAATTTGAACTCACCCTTTTTATGTTTTCTTTTCCCCAGGATATAAAGAAAGGTTTTAGGTAAGGAAAAAAAGAAGATCTCATTAACAGATGTTGAAGATCTTTCACCAAGATTAGAAGATTATATTCCGAGTTTCCAAAGACACTAAACTATTATAGTCCTTTGGTGTCTGTTTTTGTTATGTATTAGATATTCCACCAAAGTAAATGTAATGTACATGTATGTCAAGCTTTGTGTCTCTGAAGCATACATGAGAGGAAGATTACTTTGGGTAATGTCTAGTGTATGTATAAGTAATGAATATTTATGTAGTTGAATTACATATTTGATTTTGTCACATATCTTTATAAATTATCTGATTAGATAATGAATACATTTATAGTGATACATATCATTGCTTCATGCCTCCCTTTTTTATGATGTAGCTAATTTTTTCATATAGCTGAATTCTCATCAAAGTGGGTTTTCCTACATAAGAAATGTGTTGTTGTAGAGATTCAAGTTGGTTTGAATTTAAAAAAATAATATTTCCCATATTTAATATGGAATGATCATATATATGTACCATATATAAATTTATATATACGGTTGTTTTAAATGACAATGTCAAGAAAGACCAAAACATAACGAAGTGATTTTTACTCCAAGTCCCATTGTAGTTAAAAAAAAGTTATGGTAGTCATATCTTGTAGAATTTATTATTAATAAAATATAATTTGGTTTTGGTATTTCGAATTCAAATACAATTATGTGTGGTATAAAAAATATTTTAATTATGAAGGAAGGTGTAAGAGAACATCTTGTCAAAGAAAAATTGACACAAAATCTATTGTTATATATATAATTATATATTGGTTTTCCATGAATTGAATATTACATTATTGCATATGTGTGTGTTCCAATCAAGAGGAAGGTTTTCGAGAAGAATATGTGTATCCACTATTTATTTTTTATATAAATAAAAGTGATGAATTTAATGGTCAAGGAGATAAAAATAGGAATATTAATATCTTATTACAATAAAAAACTTGATCACTATTTATATGTGGAAGACATATATATTGTAATTTATTTTTTGATTTTTTTATTAGTGTGGGATACACTTTATGTGGGGGGTTAGTAATATTTTTGGTAACTTTTAAGATAGTTATATTAATTTTTCCAAATATTGGTTGTTCACAAATATTTATTAATTTTTTATATCATCGTAGTTTTTAGTGGAACATGATAAGAACTAGTAACTCACATTATGTAGCGCACCTTGAAAATCACATGTACTCTGTCTATATGATACTGGGTTTATATTTAAATGAAAATAAAATCTAATTAGTTGGATTTTTTTAAATTGAGAAAACATAATATTTAGTAATGACATATTCAACCCAGTTTTTCCTTTATCATTTGATCCTAAAATGATCCATCTAAATATTATTTAATGTATTTGGTAAAAAATGAATATCCATTACACCAGGATTAGGTGGAAATTTAGTATTACAATAATCCTCATCATCATTGGGGTTAGGTGGTAATATTTTAAATAGTGGTGATTAAAAATGTTTATAATAAAAAATAGGTGCTCTTCATATCTCAAAGATCTTCAACATGATAGTCATCATTATCAGTCTTTTAGGTTTTGATGTTGGGTACTAAAAATATAGACAATGTGTTGTTCTCTACTGATGTGTTCTAACTACATTCCCTAATAATTATTCCTCTTCTGGAACAATAAGATCATTTAAAAATCTAGTCTAGGATTGAATCCCATGAACCGTTAATTATCCCTATCCAATGTGGTTTGGTTATGATAAAAAACTCATTAATGTATTTAATTTTAAAACAACCAAGATATAAGTCTCTTTTATTCATGTATAATTTATATAGGAATGGATTAAGGTATTGTAATAAATGTCCAAGATGTTTTACTCAAACACTCCAAATGTCTCATCAGAAATATAAGAAGATTAATATAAATCCCATGAGACATCAAATATAGTAAAAAGCTATCTTGATGCCTCGTTGTTTTTAAATGACCCTTTCTTTGATAGATGTTATGTTATATAAACATTGGTAACAAACTAATTTCTCTGTTTAATTCACTAGCACTGGGAATTTGAGAGGATAAATCAACATTTAATTCATTTAAATCATACCAATTCTCCAAATGATGATGATTATTGGATAATAACTTTTCTAATACACATACTCACCTTGATGATTTGTAACACCCCTAGATTTTATTAGATATATTCTTTTTAATTTCATTTATATATTTTGTTGTATGCAACAGCAATATTATATTGATATATATGCAACACCATATTATCTTGTATTATACACAACATTATTCTTGTCTTGTGTTGCACACAAGAGCAACCTTCCTCAATACCGTGTGTTGTACGCAATACCGAGTTTTTCTAAACGATGATATATTTTTATAATATTATTTTTAACTAGACATTATAAATAGTATTACCCATATTTATTATTTTATAGCATTATAATTAACTTTACATATATTCTAGAACATGGTATGAGAAAAAAAATCCGGGTAAAATAAGTATTTTAAAAAAACGCAGTTTTGCCGCCTTTTGATGGCGCACCCACTATAAAACTAGTTTTTTACATGTTTATGAGTTAAATTTTTCAAAATAAACATATTCATTGTAATAAGTATATAAAAATTTAATTTGTATAATTTTTTAAAATTATTCTGTTAACTTTCATATTTTCATAAATAGTAGAAATACGCTAAATTTTAATTAAAAACAAATTTTTTCATCAAGATAATTCATATGATTAAATTATAATATTGAATGGTTTTAAAGTATAAATAGAATATATTTTTAACATTTAATATTATGTAAGTCATTATCATTAATTTTACATTGAATTCATATGTAAAAACATTTCAATCTTTTGCAATGTTTTAACATCTAAAACCCATTTTCTCAACAGCGGGATTAATTTTAACTTAAATACTGGAACTTCTTTGTAATGAATTTGGAAACATGGATTCCATATTTGGAAACAATATATGAACTATTTAATGTGATCCACGAATTTTCTAGATACATATGACATGAGATCAATCTATTAAATAAATTTTTTCGAATATCTCCCCTGTCTGGATTTTATTTTAATTCAAATTAATGAATAGTTTCAAAATTGACTCTATTGTTATTTTATAAAAATAACATATTATTAAATTGATTAAAAATCACAAAAATATTTAAAAATTAAAAATTAAAATATATATGGTCTAAAATTTTATAATGTATCCAATTATGGACAATTCAAAACACATAAGTAATTATTTATATCAATTTAAAATTTTGAATATTATTATCACAAATAAAATTAAATAGATTAAATAATAATAAATCAGGATTATAATGATTAAAATACAGTTCCAACATGTCTAAATTTTACTGGATGATGATATTACAAACCTATATCATCTCATATTCGAATTTGAGTCATTTTGGATGTTTTTTGGTGGGGTTTAAATTTATTATAAATTAATATTTTTGAGGTTTTCAAAAGTGCCCCTCTCCTCCCTTATAAAAGGGCACCTCCTCCATCTTCTCTTTACAAAATTCTGAGTCTTAAAACTCGGCCAAAACCTATCCATTTCCCTTATACACTTCTATATAAAAATACTACAGGTTCTGGTCTTCTTCAAAGACCAACTTTAGTGCCTTAAGAGGAGGTTTAGAAGAGGCGCGTCGGAGAAGAGGTAATATCCTTTACCGATTCTTTCAAATTTATTTCTTCCTGTACTTACTATTCTTTATTTGTTTTATTATAATGTAATAAAATAATTATAAATAATATTCTGATATGTTTTTATAAATATTAAACAACTCTATTTCATCATCAATCCGTCCTACCGAAAACGAAATCACCGCGCTTGCCTACGTACAGAATACCGTCTCCACATCATGGTGTAATCTATTTTCCACAACCACCTTAATTGGAAGGGAATAATGGTGTAAAGAATAACTATATATGATTATTATAACATCATAATAATTATGATATATTATATCATCCACTCCAATTCCATTCAATGATTATGGGAATGATATCATCGCTCGTGCGTACGTACAGATTACCGTCTCCATAATGCGATGAGATTCATTCTTTAAGTTAACCATCCAAAAATTATTATAATGTATATATAATTAATAATAAGGAAATATATGACATAATAATTATACTATATTTATGTGTATATATATTTCATTTACTTACTTCTATTCAATTTAATAAGGAAACAAAAACAACATTCATGCGTACGTACGGCCTACCGTCTCCATGAATTGTGTATTTCATTTCATTTATCTATATTATATATATATATATAATGGATATATATGATATATAAATCATTTTTTATATTACATATATAGTTAAATCAATATATATTTAATAATATCAAGAACAAAAATTCCAAACACGTACGATAAATTAAATGATTAGTACCCAAAACGCTGCATTAACATGGGATTGACAAATGAATTAATAATATAAAGACCTAAGTGAATAATATATGATATCATAAATATTATTATTTTTCTTTTATAATTTAATAATATTTCTAAACTCACTATATAGGTTTTTCAGATACACACATAGAATATCGGACCTAATGTAAGGGATTATTTCGTCTCACTTTTATTTTTGTGAGACATATTCCTTAATCACCAAATATTTATTTTGTATGGTGTTTATGAATAACATGAATGTTTTAAGATTTAGATTATGATGAATACTATATTTACATATTTATGTAATTTTATTTATTTTATGACATGTATGATTCCACTGATTAAAATTGGTAAGGGACAATTATTCAAATATCGTTCATATCCGAGATTGTTTATTCATAAGTATTTACTGGGGTTATATTTATCATCCATGCCCATGTCTTTTAAAACTATTTTCATAAAATGTTTACTATTATTTCAAGTATTTTTAATGTCATTTTTACCATTTGATTACTTTGAACACATGGTATGGATGGAATCTTTTATTTGTTTACCATATGATGTATTTTTTTTGACTTTTCTGGCAAAAGAACGAGGGGAATGTAATTTTAACTTATACGAAAAGAATGTATTTTTCTGTTTCTTAATGAAATACTTCTATGAAGCATACTCTACAGGATTTCTTGATTATTTTCAACAAAATACATATCTTTTAAAATTTCATGGAATTTTGAGAAAAGAAAATGATTTTGAAGAAGAAAGGATATTCTCCTCAAGAATTCATTTCAAGTGTTATTCAAAACAATTTTCCTTCTAAGAAGAAATTATTTAAATAGTTTATACTTAAATTATAATGTATCTATTATTTATATGGTTTTATTTTTCTTAATATTAAATGATATCCATTTATTCTTCATGGATTATGTGATGATGGGATGATATTTATGAAACCCATATTATTCATTGGGATATGATGAATGATTTTTGTTTATTTTGTGGAAAATGAAAGAATGATTTAATTATGATATGTGTGGGACCTATATCTCTATCCAATTAATTGGGTAAATATTTATATCTCATGAGATAGACATGGATGAAATGGCACGTGAATCTTGTTTTGTAATATTGGGCTGGAATGACAAGTAAACCCAGTTCAGTAATGGACTTTGTCCACTATGATGGTCATGGAAGAAATGCCTTGGCTACTATGGAAATCAAAACATGTGGTTAATGGTTTTCAACAATTACATGTTTTATTCCAATGCTATTTTATCATAATTATTATTTCTTTATGATCTATGCCTTACGTACTACCAATATTTATTTAACGGCTCAAGATTTTCATGTTTAAACTTTATGTTCATGTTTTTAAGTTCAAATGAATATGGATTGTTTTATTTTTTCCATGCTTACCCTTACTGAGTATTTGAGCTCACCCTTTTTATGTTTTCCTTTCCACAAGATATAAATAATGGTTTTAGGTTAAAAAACAAAAGGGGAGGATCTTTATGGGAGAAGTTGAATATCTTTCATCGTGATTGGAATATTATGTTCCAGGTTTCCAAAGACACTAAACTATTATAGTCCTTGGGTGTCTGTTTTTATTATGTATTATGTATTTTGAAAATTTAATGTAATGTCCATGTACATGAAGATTGGGTCTCTACATGATTTACTTTAATTCTCTCATCCAAAAGTATTGAAGAAAAATCACATTCATTACCACCAACATCAATTGTGATGAGATCTTTCTAATTTTTTTATATTCAAACACTATATTCAAATGATATTATTTTATTAATATTGGATTTTTATGTTTATTGTTTTTTAGGATATATTCCTACCATTTTTTGAATAATATCTTTCCAAACTATAGAAAGGATATGTGAAAAACCATTTAGATCCATGTTCATTCTTTTGAATAACCTCATGATACAAAAGATGAATCATTTATATATTTTTAGTTCATTATATTCTTTCATTGAAAGATTTGGATATATTTGAATATTTAGGAGAATCTTACTCACAATATTGTTTCATCTCAACCCCTCATATTCTTATGTAAAAAGTATAGGGTTTGGAAAAAGAAGTGTTAAAAGAGATCACATATTAGGTTCAAAAGAAACCTATTGATTTGGATTTAATTTTGGGTTATTAATATAATTATAACCCTATTTATAATAAATAGTGGAAAATAAATAATAAATTTTTCCAATTTACACTAATAATTACCCAAAAAATCCAAACATATTTTTCACAAATAATGGTTTAAAGATTTTCAAGTAATTTTAATTGACCATTCACACCTTTTGATTTACTGTATGGAAATCAATAACAAAAAATTAATATTATATACTAATTGAATAAATTTGATAATATATAATATTAAAAATATATAGAATAAGACATAAAAAATTAAATGTAAATGCATTTAAACACAGTTAATGAGTCCTAAATCAATATTTATATAATTCACTATCTCATGTTTTATTGGAAAAGTGAAGATGTTATTAGGATAATTTTTGTTGCTAAAGAATTAAATAGTGATATATTCTTTTCTAAAAAGTAATCAGATTCAGAAATATATAAAAATAATAAATTTTACTTTTTACCACAACATGATACAAGATATGTTCCCAATAAATGAAATATTCTAAATATTCTTCTTTAACAAACATACATCCCCCAAGGATAGAATAAAATTATATAATTAAATCAATAGAAATTCATATTTATCATAATGAAACTAAATTGGATTAAACACTGAGTCATTTGAAATTCCAGTTAAACGAAATCATTTCATATTCTATTTGACTTTATTCTAAATGGTGACACGTACACACAATAAACATTATGTCATGTTGGCCAATTGTTAATTAGTGAAAACTCCCAAACATTTTTCTATAAATGTATTGGTCAAATGATTTCTTTTTTCATCAAGATATAATTTATATGTGGTCATTATCTAATTATCACTTCATTTTTCGATATGCATGAAAAAATGGATTAAAATATATTTATTATACATGTATTATTTTAAAATAATACCTTAATTATTATAAAATATTTGAAAAAGTAATTATTTTTTATTCATCTATGAAATTCATTTAAAATTCATTGTTCATTAGTTTTAAAAATTCTATAAAAAAATTCTTGAATAATGTAATATAATATTATGAATATAAATTTAATCTAATGAAAATTATTTTGATGATCTTTTAATAAATTTTGTATTATAATAAATACTTTTCATAAAATCATGTTAAATAAGAAAAGTTTTCTATAAATAATATTGAGCTCAATATGGGGTTTTAAGCCATAATGTTCATATTTCAATATAGAAACATGATTTAGAAAGTGATGATTTTAAAACCCATGGGGTTGATTGAAAAATATCCTCAATAATATTACCATTATAAAAATAACTCTTTACATACATTTGATATAATATCAAATTCATATGTGCTAAATGTGAGAAAAGTATCCTAATAGAAATATGTATAGCTACTAGAGTAAATTTTTCCCTATAGTCAGTTTCTTCTTCTTGAATATAAAATTTTTATATAATTATAGATTTATATCAAATAATATATCTTGATTTATCAGCCTTTCATCTTTATAACCATTTTCTTTTAATATTAAAATAATCATTTGGTATTTAAAAAAGTTCACATACAATACTTCTTTTAACCCGATTAAATTCAAATTTTATAGAAATCACTAAATATTATTCAATAATTAAATCATTAATGTTTTTTTCTCTAATCTATGATAAAAAATATTGATGTTAAACCTGATTTCTTGGTGATTGACGATTTTGAGTTCCTCTATTTATATATGTAACACCAACATCAATTGGATAACCTTTATGGTCTCTAATGGTTCTAAGTAGTGATGTACTAAATTATTATATGTTTTTCGTTAGGGTCTATTTCCTCTATGTTAGGAAATGTTTCA
Source organism: Viscum album (assembly GCA_963277665.1). Taxonomy (NCBI): domain Eukaryota; kingdom Viridiplantae; phylum Streptophyta; class Magnoliopsida; order Santalales; family Viscaceae; genus Viscum; species Viscum album. Next base: position 468,500,743 of record OY728141.1, on the reverse strand, counting down.
TGTAAATCCAAATTATTGTCTTTTTGGTTGGGGGTGTTATTCAAAATCTAATAAGGAGTTTTACGCAATGCGTTTTAAAGAAAAATTGGGGTCATGTAGATCTATATCATCGAACGAGAAATGAAATTATTAGTATTATTATATTTTTGTCATTTTATTATAGAATTTATAGGAATTACCAGGTGTAGAATAAACCTGGAAAACTCCTACTTTTCTTTTTGTTGAAAACATAGCCAAATTATCCTTTATATTTAGAATATAAACTTTAAATCCAAAAAAATTCAAATAATTTACTATAGTCCTTCACCCTTCTATAATTCATATAGAGTCTTCTTTAAAAGGGGAATTACTAGGAGTCTATTAATTATATAAAAATATGTATTCAAATATTCATCCCAAATGATCACTGGTAGGTCATATTCACAAATCATAGTTTCAGATATCTCTTTAATAGTCATACTCAACCTTTCATCCACACCATTTTATTTAGGTATTCAATGAGAAGTTAAATTATTATTTTAGTAATGTTTTGTTCAAAAGGATTCAATTTATTGATTTTGAAATAGATATTTATTTTCAACTCTCACAATATAAATTTTAATTCAATTAATGTTATCTGAAGTTTCTATATACTTTTAATAATATCTACATGCCAAACATTTATGTTTCAGAAAATGTTCCAACTTGTACCTTGAATAATAATTAAAAATTATATAATCATAATTTTTCTTTCTAAAATTGATTCTATATATGTTCAAATTTTTTCCATGAAAACCATTTATAGTAGTCTAGAGGTAGAAACTTCTATATTCTATATTTTCAAAAAAAATTCTATTTCTTGTTTGACAGGATATCACACATTATCTATTAGGATATATATTTAAGTTAGATCGTTTATAATACGCTTGTTGTCAAGATATCTAAGAGAATATATATTTAAAAAGACTTGTCTCTTATTCCTAAATGATGATTTATGAGTAATGTAACCTAAGCATGAAACATGTTTAGAGAATAAGTAATTTAAATATTCAACATAAACATTATATGTCCTCAAATTAGTAAACACAAAATTAAACATTGAGTAATTAATAATTATTTAATTGTTTTAAAATTTAACAAGGAATACACAATCAAATATTTGAGAGATTCGTAGAATGTTAGAAATTATAAATCAGTAAATAAATCACATGAAATTAAATACGTATTAGAATTAAGAAATTGACTAGGGGGAAAATATTTTATACTATATTATCAACAAAAGTAACATGTCACCCATCCACATGATGCTGAAGTTGAGATCTTGATATGTCCCCTATCATATTTCATGATCATCCCATAACTAGACACCATAGGGTTTCAAATTATTTAACAAATATTGTTTCCTACAAAAAATAAAATTAAAACATCTTTTGGTACCAAAATTTGATTTTGTTAAAAAAGGGTATAAATTATTGATATATGAATCCACATATACTTGAAATAATTATTCATATATTTATGAATATATATAAATTATTTTTAATGAACTATTGATTTCTTACAAACAATATTTTTTACAAATATCGATTTTCTTACTCCATTTTTTACAACTACATTATAAAAAAATTGAACTATGAATAAAATTTACATTATTTATATTTTTATCCAAGAAGATAACCAAAAATAGGTATAGATATTGCAACATCATGAAACCCCGAAAATTCATTTAATGTTTCATTTCATACATAAAAACCTATAATATATTTCTTTAGTTACCTATTATCATAAAATATTTAATTTTTTCATTTAGAAATAGATTTTCCCTACATTTTTACCACATGATCCTATTTAACAATTTCTGATATAACTTATTATTTCTTTAAATATATATATTCAACTTGTTTACTTATAAAATCTATCTTAATGTTTATTTCAATACTCAAATAGATATTAATTGTACATACCATTTTCCTCATTTTAATTAATTTTAGAAATATCAGGGATATCTTTGTTACCTTAGATAGTGTCCATATAGTGAATAAATTTTAATTCTCATTTGCATCATATCATCTAGTATCTATGTCACTAGAACTATCATAAAACCCACTCCAATTTATCTTTATTTCTTTCTATTATTTACCCATTTACACTCATAATTCTTCTCTTATGTAATTTTTTTTTCATTCCCCTTTGATGTGTCCTTTTTTTAACATTTATAATAGATAACTTCTCCAATGTTTTCATTATTCATCTAGTTTCCATTTCAATAATATTATACAATAAAAATTAATTTCTTTAATAAAATATTTCCTTTTAAAACATATGTAATATTGATTACAAATTTTATATCTCCTCATAATTTTGAGAGTAACCATCAATGTTCTTGCATGTCACTTCATTTATTTCATATTTATCATTTGGATGGTGTGATATGAATTGAATTTATATTATTAGTTCATCCTAATAATCATAAACATGAGTTTTTTTTCGTATATCATTATTATTCATAGTATATACTTTATTGGAATCATAATCACATCACATTATTAATTAATGGATATGACATTTATTCTATATTTGATATGTAATAATCGTAAAAACCTCATTACATGAGGGATGTCCTCAATAACATTTCCCAATTCAAAAATATTGTTTTTAATATTATTACACCTGAGATAAATTAGACCAATAGACAGATCTATATTTATCTTACACATGTCACACATAACAGTATACATATTTAAATTAATTTTTTTTGAAATTAGTTGTACCCTCATGAGTAATATATAACATATCCAAAATTTGAAATTTTCTAGAACGTATATATATTCAACTAAATTTATTTTATTTTAGAGAAAAATATCCGTAATTAATTTCTATAGAGTAACATACATATAAAGCATTGTTGGCATCACTCCAGTCATCTCTTGGGAATTATTTTCATATTTATCTTTTATTACAGTACAAATTTCAGAACCCATACATTTAAGATTTATTTTCATTATTATCTTTCACTTATCATAATTTGGGCCATTAAAATATGGTGTTCTTATAGTAATAGTACTTTCTAGTATATTACTAATCATGTATATTAATTTTTTTGAATAAACATAACTTTATGTATTTTAGCTAATAACATGATCGAAATTAATAATAAATAAAAATCAAAGTGAAATAAAATAATTTGATACAAATGTTGGTTACAGTAGAGTACTCACGACGATATGAATTGAGTATATAATAAACATTGTTGAGAAAAATAATGTTTAAACAAAAACCATCAATTTAATATAACAAAATAGTGAACTAATATGGTAGGTATATCCAATTAAATGTGTTGAGATAACCTCTCTAATGATTGACCAAAATATAGATAGAATAGTCATATGATTAAACTACTATTTTGAAAGTAATATATATATATTAGACAATAAAGATTTCATATTTAAACTCTAATGAATCAATGATTAGTTTTAAAAATTTGGTTTAAAATGAAATTTTGAAAACATATTAATTAAATCACTGAATCCCAAAATAGAAATAATTAAAATAGGTTCATTTTAAATTAGATAAATTATTCTAACTATTGTATATTAATCTAAAACCAACCATGTTACTTCACTAGTAAACTAATCCACAACTTAAATTTGGAATAAAAAGTAAAACAACACAAAAGGTTTTCTAGGATACTACCAATCTTCTTCCACAATTTCCATGGGAGTAAATATATAATGGAAATAAATATAGATTCTTTATAAAATTAAATGACATACAATAGTATGTTATTTAACATATTTACAAATTGGTTAAACCAAAACATAAAAAAAATCATCTAATAGAGAGAAAAAAAATGAATTTCTGATGTAGAAAGCGATTTATGTTTTGTGGTTTTTCAAAGTGTTATTTTCTCCTCAATGTATTAAATCATTTAGAATCTGTGATGTGAATATTGAAAGATGTTCTCAAAATTTTTGGTGAAGATAATATGAAAAAATAATATTGAGAGGCTGAGAAAAGTGTACTAGTATCACTTTTCCTCCCACAAGAATCATTTTATTTCACTCTCTCTAAAATAATCATTTAAAAATGAAACAGTCCTCCCAAATATCTATTGGAAAATTGAATCATTTCAAATTCCTATATGTGACATGATATCTAGTAGAATTAGTGCATCTGATAAAGAATTAAATTAAATTAAATATGTAATGGAATATATATTATTCAAATATAATTTACACTATTAGTCATAGTTTCTTGAAGTGTTTCATGTTATATTATCCATAATAGTTTCAACATATAGTGATAATTCTAAATATTTTACTATTAAAGGTCGTATAGTTGAGCCATTAAATGTACGATCACTTAAGATGAATATGTCGTAACACAGAATCCATAATTTCTATTTAAAACATTTACAAAATCTAATTTAATAGTATGGTTGCATGGTAACCCCATGTAGTAAATTAGAATTACCTTTTATTTTCTCAAATAATTTGTGGTTTGTCTACTAAAGTGAAATACCAATCAATATATCAACTTCATGTGTAGTAGATTGAAGTATTTTGATGGAGTAAGTATATGGATAAGAAAACTGATAGACCTTAACTAAGGAATTATTTGTGGTCACTCTAATTTTTCTTGTAGTTTCGTGGTCTCTCATTAGGTTGATTGAGAAGTTGATGTGAAACAAAGAACTATCAGTCTGACAGACATGTATTCTGCCAAATTTTTATGTGGTTTAAAAAAAACCTTTATGATGCTTTGTTAGAGTTTTAAGCCACTTCTTGGATTCAAAAAAATTATTCTTATGAATGATTGATTATTCTTAGGGTCACTTGAGATCTTTGGAATGTATAAACATAGTGACATATATTTACATTGTAAAATTTCAAAAATTCATAGAATAATAATTAAATTTCATAATCAAATTTTTTTTTGAAATAACATAGACATAATTTTTGATTACTAAAATATACAATTTCTGGTCAAAGTTAATAATTTTTTTTCAAAGTTGGGTTGAGAAAGAATATGGTCTTATAAAATATGGTGTTCTAAAAATTATAGAAAATGATATTTGAAATAATGTTTACTTTTATATAAAAACATGTTTCTGGTTAATTTTATAATAAAATAGAAAACATTATTGCTGGATATCGATATATAATTAAGATAAATATATCCATGATTAATGGATGGGTTTTTAGTATTTTTAGAAACATAAGTAGGTAAATCTATCTTTTAAGGCATTTTTACTATAGTGACTAGTTATTCGTATCTATTTTGATAGTTGTGAATTAGATGCATTGTAACATATATGATGAAAATTAATATGTTAGTTCTCAATGTTCCTCATTTATATTAATAATATTGGGAATTTTTTTATATAGATTAGATTTATAAGTTTTATATCGAGAGGTAGGTAGAAACTCTGGTAAATGAATTCGATAATTTGGTATGGATTATTGAATTGGTTTAACATTTAGTTTTGGATAACCATCACCATATATTTATTAGGGATGTAAATTTTTATGGGGGTGATTTTGAAATGAATATTTTGATTTATAATGTATTGAGTATATAAATTTTATTTATTTAAATAAATTTAAATAACCCAAATGGGATTGTTTACTTTTAACGTTCCTTATAAAATTTATTTTTCATTTTTTGGATTAAATAACTGATTATAATGTTTGAAAATGTATTTAAATATATTTTTTGGAAAAGGTTTTAGTTGTGGAAGATATTTCCAATGTTTTTCTTAGAATCAATGTGGTCTCACATGTAGTTATAGGACTATTGTTGTCATCAACAACCTAATTGGATGAATTGTGTACCTAGAGAGTTTGGCATAGAGCATGTATTTCTATGGGGTCACTAAGTACCCTTTGTCACTATAAAAGATTCTCATTATGAATAAGTCCCTATTTCCAAAATATAATGGATTATTATTCTCTTTAAACCTCCCATTTATACCATAATTTCCTTCAATTTGTTTCACCCTTCAATCAAATTGTTGAGATAATCTTACATGGATTCCTAAGGTCATGTTTATCCATTCATCATTTAATATAATTTCATTATGATAAAAGAGAATTATGTTAACCAATTAAAATTATTACCCCTCTTACTTCTCACATCAAATCACATTCTACTTCTTAGTTTTTGGCATTATAGTTATTAAGAAAGTGGTTTTTTTTATTTCACCAAATCCTAGGGAGATATTCTATATGTATATGGATACTTAACCTCTTCATTCAAGTATTCCACTTAGGGTTGTTTTCTCGTTATCCATCTTGTTTTTGTTAGAGGTTATCAAGTTCTAAATTATTCAAGGTTTAGTACGATTTTAACGTTTAATTTGAAGAGTTTAGATGAAATCTAAATGGGGATTCTAGTTGTGATAATATTGGATGAGTTTTTTATTTGCATAATCATGTTTCATTTAGAATTAGTTATCCTTTAATTTTATATGTTGTTTTTATATGTTTCATTGATTGATGGATTTGTTGTTTGGTTGTTCCAAGTTTGTCATCGGGGGTTATGGATAAATATAAAAGCTCTCCAACGTGATTGGATGGGGGTCTCCACCCCTTGACTCATTATTAATCTAGGTAGACTAAATATCATCCATATATTTTAAAAATCATTAAAAAATATTAATTCATATTTTAATAAATATCATTGGGTGGTTTTTTGATGGTATTTTCTGTAACATGTAACATATTACCTCGGTATTTCCAACTAAAAAAATTTATAGGAATTATTTATTTTAGAGATACATGGTTTTTATTGATGTATAGATATTTTTTTTATTAAATGTGTTTATTTTAATTTTTCTTATACCATAGTCCAGTCTGTGGGCCAGTTGAGTTTTTTTGGGAATGAAATGGAAAAACAGGATGAAATCTGGCAGCCAACAAGGTACACATTGTATACTTGGTTTACTCACCGTGTACTTCAAGCCTAGGTCGTGAACATGGCTGTCACACTGTGTAGCTAGTCTAGCACCAAAAAAATAGGGAAGTACAGGTCATGTACATGAGTTACACACCATGTAACTTCCAAGCGGGGGTTGTTTTATAAATGTGGTCATAGTTCCTTTTTATGCGTAGAACAGTTTCCTCCATTTTTGAACCCAAAACACCTCTAATATAGTTTTTCTTATTTTGAAGCCTTCCAGAATCAGATTTGAGCAGCGTCTATCATGTTGGAATTGTATCGAGAAGCACTATATTTATTTTTAGCCATTCTTGATTCTCCAGAACAATTATTGTGCTATTTGGATTTCAAATTATATGACCTAATAATTTTTTCTTCATCTGTACTTCAGATTTCTTCAAAACCAAGAAAAATCAGCACTTGATACTGGACAAGTTTTATACTAGTGAGGCATGGTAGGTGTTATATATTTTATTTATGATTTTCTAGGTCTTTTTAGGGAATTTTTATATTATTCATTTTGTTGTACGTTCCTACGATGTATCACGTTTGAGAGCATAGCTTTTAGTAGCTATATCTGGACCTAGTGAGGATTCCCATAGGTTCTGTCTTGGTGCGATGAAACCCTTTACATGTTTCGCGGTGACCCAAGGGGAGCACCTTAAGTGGAATATCCTTTTTATGATATTTTAAACAACCTAAGTGGTGTGTTATTACTCTTTCATAGTAAGATAGATCCTTATAACACTTTTATCGCTTGAGTAGCATATTTAAGAGATGTATTGTCTCCTTGCTCAATAAATATCATGTTATTAATTGTCTATATTGATATTTTTTCATGTTTAATATATAATATGGGTGGGTATACTTATATGTAAATGACTAATGTCCTGTTAAATTGTTTATATGGGATGGTAGGCCCATATGCTAGTTTTGATAATTGTATTGCATGAGCGGGTATACTCATTTCTTGTGCTTGTTGACATGAGTGGGTATACTCACATATTTATAAATGTTTATCTTGAATGATTTATTTTTTTAATGGATGATTTAATGGTTTGATAAATGCCTTCTACTTCTCTCCTGGGATCTGGAATGTAGTAGTGGATGACTTGGGTTGATTCTGCCCCTTAGTTCTTGATTCTGTGGAATGACTAGTGCCTTGCTAGCCCTTAGAACTGACTTTCTTGGGCTCGCATAATAATTTATATTGCATCAATCCTAGGACACCAACCAGTGCCTAACCGAGGTTCCCCCATGGATTTCCGTGGTTCTCGAAGAGATGACTCAGATAATCACCTTGGATATATACCTCCATGGTCTTGATATTTATTACTTAGAGGCCTTGGTCTCCTCACACCTTGGATATGGACCTCAGGGTCTAAATTTCACTATACAGTGTGGATATGGGATTATAAATCACTATACAGTGTGTTTGTGGGATAAATTTTCACATTATATAGCGTGGCTATGGGTTTTAGGATATAGTTGGATGTACGGCGTGGACGTGTGACTTGTTTACTTGTTATAGCTGCCTGATTATGAGATGAATCTATATTTCCAGTGTCTGTGAGCGCTATTAATTTTTACTTTATAGTAAAAATATTCCATGGGTATATTCACTTACTAACCATTTGTCTACACTTTCTAGCACCTTGTATAACTGTTGTTAGAGTTGTATCAACCTAGGTGGTTTCCAACTGGGATGTATATCTATCACCTTGTTTGGGCCTCCTTGAGGACCCAAACAAATTATATGGTTGCAGATGATGATTTTTTAGAGCTCCATATTAAAGCTTGTTGGTTGTGGCTATTGAGTAGGTGAGCATTGGACCAAGATGAGGCATTTTATGGTGGGATACATTTTTCATTTTTTGTTTATTCTGGGACTTGTATAGTAATAAATTTCCTATTACCTGCTTTGGAAGTTTTCTGGACACTTGTACCATCTATATCATTTTTTTTATATGAGATGCTTATTATTATTTATATTTATATTCTTGTTTCAATGTATTACTTTTAGTTGTCTTCTTATTTATCTGATTCCACTATTGCACGTTTTTGACATTCACTGTGATACTTTAGTAATGAGGGAATAGTCTACACAATGACTCAAATAAGCCCTCATTGCCAGTTAACATCCTCTGGTGTTTGGGGTGATGTTCTTCAGACCTTGTGACACACAAATCTTGGGGCACCATTTCATGTGGCATCTGGGTTCGTCATGTTACCATGTTGTATCAGAGGAGGTTTTACTTTTTGGGTTGAATTAACATTTGGTGACATTAGACACAGATTCGAGGGAAATAGATTTTGGTAATAATTTGTGCTTGGGAGTAGCTACCCGGAGTAGTGGGAAATTCAAATTTCCTCGAATTGAGTTCTTATTTTCTCGATTTTGACTGTTACAGTTTATTAAATTTCCCCATTGGGTGATGTACTTGATTTACGATATTAATTTTGATGCAATTTTGGGTTCTATTGAAATGGAAACCTAATAATATGAGGGTGTACCATATCATGCATCACACATACATTTTATAGAATCACATTCCATGATTTATGCCATGACATCCACGATGCATTAGATATTTCATGATGTTTTGATAGTTTACGTGATAGTTGTGAATGTTGTTGTGTTAGTTGGGTGTAGTTGATATAGGTGTGACATGATATTTCAGTCCATAAGAAGTATGGGACCTTATGAATTTGGGAATGACACAAAAGTAAATTTTAAATGCTGAGTGAACTTTTTATATGTATGATTTTAATGGTAGCCATGTTTTGAGTTAATGAGGTTTTATTGGCCCTGATAAATAAGAAAATTAGTAAACTCTTGGAAAACTTTCTTGAATAAATTAATGTGAAATGGAAATGGGAACTCGAATGGTGAATAAAGACTTGACCAAGACCCAACTTTGGAGTGGGATAGAGGCATTGTTTCTAGTGGTTTGATGGTTGTTCTTTAAACAATCATAGAATTTAGAGTAGGTTGTGGGTTTGACTTTGTTTCTAGGAGGGTTTTGACCTATCTTACACTTTTGAGTTTTGTGACTCAATTTTGTTATTTACTAAGGCATGTGTTTGGTATTGTAGAGACATGTGACCATGATGACCTCTAGTGGTACACCACGACAGAGGAAATGGCCATACATCAGAGACAGTGAGCCATGGGAAACCGGTTGATCCTAATAAAGTGCCAGGTGCGACACATGAGGTTGTTCCGGACACAGGTGTTGAGGCACAGTTCTGTGAGGGTTTCTTTTGTAATATATAGTCCTTCTAGAGTGTACTTTAGTAATAGAGGACTATGGATAAGATGACATGGGTGTTCCAATAGTAGCATGCTTCGATGTTTTCTGGGGATGGCATACCACAGGCTACAGAGCTGTAGATAGAGACCTTGTTATCAATATTTGATCTTTTAGAGATACCATAGGAGCGGAGGGTCAAGGTCGTGACTTAAATTCTACATGGATCAGCATATCCCTGGTGTGATGTTTTGAACTAGTATGAGGGGTTGTTTTATATGGGTTGAAATGAGTTCCAAACATGCTTTTATGACTACATTTATCACGCACCTCTGTGAGCATAGAGGGCTAGTGAGTTCATGTGTCTAGAGAAGTGTGAGAAGATGGTTATGGAATACTCAGCACTCATTATCAGATCCCAGGTAAACATTTTTAGGCTACCTTATATAACTAATATTGTGATTCAGACATTGATTACAGAGAAGAACCGTATGGAAGCTGGGGGTACTGAATTGGGGAGTGCTATTTCATTCCCTAAGGGATCTATGTCTTTAGGCAGGAAGCACCGTTTCGAGGATTCCCACAATGTGAGTTATAGTCAAGAAGTGGGTACAGGTAGCATGGTGTTTTTTCATCTATGTGGTAGCAAAGGCCACATGAAACATTTGTTCGATCGTGACCCAGGCGAGTGTCGAGCTTGTGATAGGATGGGACACATGATGCAGTTTTGCTGGAATGTCCCTACAGGTATGAGTGTTAGGGTGTTAGCTCCGACATCAGGTTTATGAGAAGGTTCTTTAGCTCCACGCCAGGCTGGGAGATTGGGCATTACAGGTTAGCCAGGCCAGGGTAGTAGTGGTCATGGCCATAGTAGACAGACAGTAGGTCCTTAGAACGAGTAGGGAGGATCATCCTAGAGTAGCTGGGTAGGGTCACAGGGTCGGGGTAAAGGTTTGACTAATGCAGTGAAAAAGAACCAATATAAAAAGGATCTCGAACTATCTAAGGTGAGAGGTATGATCTTAGTAGCTTCTACTATTGCATCTTCTCTTTTCGATATAGGTGCCTCTCACCGCTTTAACTCTTTACGAGTGGTAATGGTCCTTGACATTGTTTCTTATCTTTCTGATTGTGTTTTGATGCTAGACACACCGTTGGGAGTTAGAATGAGTTTTTTATTCCAGTTTATGGAGTTTCCCCTTGAGGATGGAGTCTGTCACTTCATTTGGGATCTTTATGTCCTCAAGATGAATGATTTTGACATGATTCTTGGAAGGGATATGATCATAGCTTAACGAGAATATGTTGATTTCTATCACTGTAGGGTGACTATCACATCACCATATGGTGTAGTTTTTATTCAAAAGGGTTATTGGGATGTCAAGGAAAGAAGAGATAGACTAGATCATCATGGTCTTGGTGGGATGACATCCCAGATTACTAGTTTGTTTCTAGATGATCAGGGAGTGGGTCAAGAAAACAATCAGCCGATGCTTGAGTGCTTTATTTTTGTCTATCCTGATGACCATTCTAGTTTACCTCCTAAGGAATGGGAGTATTTCTCCATCGAGATAGCTCCAAGATCTACACTAGTATACAATCTTCTTAATAGGATGGCTACAAATGGAGTTTTAGGAGCTATTGAGGTAGCTTGAGGAATTGGATGTGAAAGGGTTTATCAGACCTAATATTTCTCAATCAGGTTCTTCAGTCCTTTTTCCAAAAAGGAAGACATAAATATTAAGATACGCATGGATTGCTAGAAACTGAACCAGTTGATGGTTAAATACCAATATCCTTACCACAATTTGATGACAGGTTTGATCATCTTTGAGGATATTGAGTGTTCTTGAAGATCAAATTGAGGTCAGGATATCAATAGGTGACTGTTCGACCTATAGATATGCCTTGTACAGCCTTCCGTAGTAGGTATGGGATATGCATGTATCTGGTTACACTATTCAGTCTCACAAACATGCCAGCAGTTTTCAGGTGCCGATGAACTGAGTGTTCTATCCTTACCTGGATTCGTTTTTGTGGTTTTTGTGGATGATATATTGGTGTATTCTCACAATCAAAATGACCATTCCAACCATCTTGAGATCATTATAAATACACTAAGAGAGCATAATTTATATGCTATGCTCGCAAAGTTTCACTATTGAATAGATCAGATTCAATTATTAGGTCAGATAATCTTAATGACAGGAGTGTCAATGAACCCAGAGAATGTGAAAGTTGTACTTTCTTGGGAATAACCAATGAAATTTTTTGGCATACGAATTTTCTTGGGGATAACTATTTACAATAGAAATCTTATATAAGACTTCTCATGCTTAGAAGTGTTGTTTATTGGATTGGCTATGAAGGGTGTGAAGTTTGTGTTTGTAAAGTCCTGTAAAATTCAAGGGAAATTTTTTCTTATTTTTCTTTAGAATTTTACAAGAGCAGGGTTTCAGACGGCACCTGATTCCGAGGCCCGGAGTGCCCGGAATTAATTTCCGAAGTTTGGCTCGGGTACGTTTAGTGAACGAATGAGCGGGAATTCCTAACTTTTGATTCGGTGCTCGGAATTGAAATCCGAGGGCACCGATGAACTCGCAGCGCCGATTTTCGCTTAAAGAGACCTTTTCGGGAGTTGCGTTTGTTGCGGGTTGAAAGTTAGTTTTGGGGTTTTTAGTTTGAGTTAAATAAAATTGTGTAGAACAATTTTATTATAACTTGTTAAAACCTATCAAAGGAGGTTGGAAGTGGGTCCCACACCCACATAACCTCCCTTGGGAGGATTAAGTGTGGTGGGGACCACACGAACCCCTAATCCTTTCAAATTCTCTCAACTTGCTTAACCCCTAATTAAATGACTTGAGTTACTTTTAATTATGGGAGTTAAACCTTTTGAATTTCAAACTTTTGAAATTCTTATGTGTTATGTGATAATAAAATAAGATGTTGTCTTATTTTATTTTGGGGTTTTTTGTTTGTCTTCTTGAGAGGTGGAGAGCTCTTCTTCTTCTTCAACTCTGACGAAGAACTCGAAGAACGTTCATCTTGACAAAGAACGCTCAAGCTCCGACGAAGAACGCCGCACCTCCATTCTTCGTTTACCGTGTCAACGAAAGGGGACGCCACTTCTTCCTCGGACAACCTTCGTCGGCGTACAAGTTTCGCCAACGACGTGTCTCTTCGAACGCATCCCTTCGTCATCGGAGTTGACGAACGGCTACCGCGACACCCGACCTCCGCGACGTCGTCTTCCGCGGAACGTTCACAATCTTCGAACCTTATACCCGAGGTAGGGGTTGTTAATTTCTTTTTGGTTTCCTTATTTTATTCTTGATCATGAATAGCAAGTCTAACGTGTGGCTTGATTTATTTAAAGTTGCGTTATTATTTTAACGTGAGGGGGCCGGACCGCACGAACACGGCCGAACCCCCCCTCCATCGTTCTTGTTTATTCTTGCGGGTGGAAGCAAGTGGCGTGGTGCCGTCGCACCATGCGGATAATCGTGCTTTTATTTTACGCGGCGCCGTCGCGCTACGCCGAGGTAGAATCTTCAAGAACGCGACGCCGTCACGCCGCGTTGAAAGGAATCAAGGCACGGCGAAAGGGGCGCGGTGCCGTCGCACCGCGCCGGACGACGAACACCGCGGCCGGTTCCGGGCCGCGGCGGAACGAGGAGACCGCGGCCGGTTCCGGGCCGCAGCGTAAGAGAAGACCGGCGGCCGGGCCGCCGGCGTCGGAAGCCGAAGGGGGGACCGGAATTTCCGGTCCCGTTAGAGAAAACCGGCCGGCCAGCTGGCCGGCCGGATACCATTAAAACCGGGGGAATTAATCCCCCGGCCACCTCATAATAAAAACCCCCCTCTTTATGAGGGGGGCGGTTCATTGAAGGGAGGGGGGCAGCCGGCCCCCCCCGGTTCCGCACCAGCAGGCCCCCCCACGTGAGGGGGGTGTTTTTTTAGAATAACGGCGCGGCTATGCCGCGCCGCCTCTTGAAGAGCGGTGGATTTGATTCCCCCGCGCGGCCTCCTTGCGGCGACAGCCGCGTGCGGCCCCTCGCGGCGCCAGGCCGCCGCGGCCCGCCGCGCCGCCGCCGGCCGCCGCCGCCGCCCCAGGGGGGGGGGGTCGGGCCGGGTCGGCCCGGACCCGGACCCCCCCGTTACGAACCAGAATCGGTTTTTGGGCCATATCTCGAGCCTCGGACCTCCGAATGACAAACCGTATGCGGGAACGCGATCCTTGGATCGAGACGGTCGTTTCCGTATATCGCACTCAAGGTTTCGGTTTACTTTGAGTTCGGCCGGGTTGGTTCGTTCACGAAACCAACCGGGCCTTCGGAGCGGAAACGCTCATATCTTGAGCTACGAACGTCCGATTGACGCGCCGTCAGTCGCGTTGTGTTCCTCTTAGTGAGACGGATCTTTTGGCATACTCCGCCCGAGGTTTGGACGTAGGTGGAGTACTGTCGGGTTGGTTTAGCCTTAAAAACCAACCGGGCCCCGGAGACGAAAATGCCAATAACTCTCAGACCGGGCGTCCGATCGACGCGCCGTCTGTTGCGTTGAGTTCCTATTGACGATACGGAACTTTTGGATACATCAACTCTGGTCTTTGTGACAGTTGATGTATCAGCCTCTCGGCTCGTGGAGCGGACCCTCCGAACGAGCTTGCTATGTGCGGGAACCCTAGTGCTGGCTGCGACTGCTACAACTGCTACAACTGCTACTACTGCTACGACAGTACAGAGATCCTGTGTGGATTCGACGACGACAGTACAGAGATCCTGTGTGGATTCGACGACGACGACTACAGCACTCAGCGATCCTACGTGGATCAGTGCTACAGGTCCTGTGTGGGCCCGATCCTCTGTGGGTCCTTGCGCTCAGCGGTTCTGTGTGAGCCAGCGCCTACAGGTCCTGTGTGGGCCCGATCCTGTGTGGGTCTTTGCGGGGGTTAGTTACCTGACGTGCATCGTCAGCGGCTGCTGCTGGAAGCATCGGGGGATCGGCGGGTAAAGCTACCGCCGGTGCCACTACTGGAAAAGGGCCCTGCACCGAGGCCTCGTCGCTCGGAGTTCGTCCCAGCCACCCTTCGTGCGGTGCCTATCCAGGAGCTTCTACAGCTGCGGCAGGGCAGCATGACGGTCGCTCAGTACTCGGCGAGGTTTACCGATCTCTCGCGCTACTCGACCGACATGGTACGGGACCCATTCTTCCGGGCCCGGACCTTCGAGCAGGGTTTGAGACACGAGATCAGGGCATCGCTGATCTCCCTCAGCATACCGACTCAGACAGGAGTACTGGAGCGGGCCCTTCTGATCGAGAGCTTCCTTGCTGAGTCTACACCAGCACAGCGACCCACCGCAGGGCGGCACGTGGCAAAGTCATCTGCAGCAGGCAGTCGACGGATGACTCAGGGGTCCAGACAGACCAGACCTTCGGGCAGACGTTCTCAGGGCACTGGCTCAGTAGTGCGGGGCACACAGCGCGGAGCCAGTCTTACGAGAGGCAGACAGTGCTACTCGTGCGGCGGGCAGGGCCACATGGCTCGTGACTGCCCGACCCGCCGTGCCGAGGAGCAGCAAACGGTTGATGGACCACCGAGGCAGAGGTAGAGGGTCGACCGTGGCGGTCCGCAGGGAGGAGGAGGACGAGGCAGAGGAGCTGGACGAGCAGCTGGTGGTGGCCGACGCTTTGAGGCTCTACCACCACCACCACCAGGAGGTCCACCCCGACCACAGGGAGCTGGCGGGCAGCGACAGGCACAGCTCCAGGCAGCAGAGGCCTACGACCACGGCGCACCCGAGATGATTCGAGGTACTATCTGTGTCTATTCCACCCTTGCTGCAGTTCTTATAGACACAGGAGCGAGTCATTCTTTCATAGCCGCTACCCTTGTTCGGAGCTCGGAGATTCCGACAGAGCCGTTGGCTCGATCCTTACGGCTAGAGACTCCTACGGGAGCAGACTCGACGATTACGCACTGGTGCCGGCAGTGTGAGCTTACTCTAGGTGGCGAGAGCTTCGGCTGGGATCTTCTTGTAGCAGCGTCGAGGCCTTACGACGTCATCTTGGGCATGGATTGGCTGTCTACGGTCCATGCACAGATTGACTGTTTTAGGCGCAAGGTGCGTTGTGTACGCACCGACGGGAGCAGGTTCACCTTCACCGACGAGATGGGAGCCTTAGCAGCACAGGATGGACTTCCGCGGAGGAGAGGACAGCCCATCACTCATCAGTTGGCTAGCCTTATCCTTGGAGCAGTTGACGTGCGGAGTCCTGGTTTTCCTGCAGTGGTGGATCAGTTTGCGGACGTTTTTCCCGACGACGTTCCAGGGCTACCTCCTCGCAGAGAGGTAGACTTTTATATTGACTTGTACCCCAGGACAGCCCCGATATCCACTCCAGCATATCGGATGGTCCCCGCCGAGCTTCGAGAGCTACGGGTACAGTTGGAGGACTTGCAGGGCAAGGGGTTCATCCGACCCAGTGTTTCACCCTGGGCTTCCCCGATATTGTTCGCCAAGAAGGCGGACGGGAGCTTGCGACTTTGTGTTGACTATCGTCGCCTGAACCAGGTGACATTGAGGAACAAGTATCCGCTACCGAGGATTGATGACCTCTTTGATCAGCTCAAGGGAGCACGGTGGTTCTCGAAGATAGACCTCAGGTCATGCTATCATCAGCTCAGAGTCAGAGACGAGGATGTGCAGAAGACGGCCTTTAGATGTCGGTATGGCCACTATGAGTTCTTGGTTATGCCTTTCGGTGTAACCAATTCCCCAGCAGTGTTCATGGCTCTCATGAACAGGATCTTTCAGCCATACCTCGATCGGTTTGTCGTGGTCTTCATCGACGACATTCTGATTTACTCTACGACAGAGGAGGAGCACGCCTATCACTTTCGAGTTGTTCTTGACACACTCCGAGAGCACTAGATTTATGGTAAGCTCTCGAAGTGCCAGTTCTGGATACGTGAGGTCCACTTTTTGGGACACGTTATCTCTGAGGCGGGATTTGCAGTGGATCCCGCGAAGATTGAGGCTGTGTTAGCTTGGGAGCCACCCAGGAGCGTGACTAAGGTTCGGAGTTTCTTGGGACTAGCTGGATACTATCGGAGATTCGTTCTAGACTTCTCTAGAGTTACAGCATCACTCACAGCTTTGACGAAGAAGGGGAAACCCTTCGTGTGGTCAGACAGATGTCATCAGAGCTTCCAGGAGCTGAGACAGAGATTGACTAGCGCACCTATCTTGAGGTTGCCTGAGGAGGGAGTAGGGTACGTAGTCTACTGCGATGCATCAGGGACCGGACTCGGATGTGTTCTGATGCAGGAGCGGGCAGTGATCACCTATGGATCACGACAGTTGAGGCCTCATGAGCAGAACTACGCTACCCATGACCTGGAGTTAGCAGCAGTGGTCTTCGCTCTGAAGACATGGCGACATTATCTGATGGGCGAGCGCTTTACAGTCTTTTCCGATCATCAGAGTCTCAGGTATATCTTCTCGCAGAAGGAACTAAACCTGAGATAGCGGTGATGGCTCGAGTTCCTCCAGGACTATGACTTTGAGATAGTCTATACTCCTGGGAAGGGGAACGTAGTAGCCGATGCCCTCAGCAGGAGGACGGGCATTCAGCTACTTGAGGAGGCGACGGAGCAGCTAGCCTCTTTGCAGATATCCTTCGTGGATAGAAATAGAGCATCCTTTCTTCAGTCTCTCACAGTCACTCCTCCACTACTTCAGTGGGTCAAGGAGGCACAGCGTGAGGACGCTGACTGTGAGACACGGCGTGCACAGATATCCTCGGGACAGGCACCTGATGGTTTCTCCCTTGGAGCAGAGCACGGCATCCATTTTAGAGGACGTACCATGGTACCAGTTGCTTTGCGAGAGGAAGTGCTGAGAGAGTTTCACACTTCTCCTTTAGCGGTACATCCTGGAGTGGCGAAGATGTACCAGGACCTCAGACGACAGCATTGGTGGCCGGGCATGAAGAAGGCTGTAGCAGAGTTCGTTTCTCGATGCCTCACCTGTCAGTAGGTGAAGGCAGAGCATCAGGTACCAGCAGGCTTGGTACAGCCCTTGGAGGTTCCGGAGTGGAAGTGGGACGGCATATCTATGGACTTCGTGACTGGACTTCCACGCACTTCCAGAGGTCACGACTCCATCTGGGTGATTGTTGACCGACTCACCAAGTCGGCACACTTCTTACCCATCAGAGAGCAGGGCTCAGTGGAGAGCTTGGGACGTCTCTACGTTCAGGAGATTGTGTGGCTCCACGGCGTGCCATCATCTATCGTCTCCGATCGAGATGCCCGCTTTACTTCCCGACTTTGGAAGGGGTTACAGGAAGCGTTCGGGACACAGCTACGTCTGAGCACAGCCTTTCACCCTCAGATGGATGGTCAGACGGAGAGGACCATTCAGACTCTCGAGGACATGCTCCGCGCATGTGTCCTCGACTTTGGTCGTAGCTGGGAGGACCACCTACCCTTAGTGGAGTTCGCGTACAACAACAGCTACCACTCCACCATCGGGATGGCACCGTACGAGGCGTTGTACGGTCAACCATGTAGATCTCCTTTGTGCTGGACAGACCCTGGGGAGTCAGCACTGGTGGGACCGGAGATGGTCCAGGCCACGACAGAGAAGGTCCAGGTCATCCAGGAGCGGATGAGGACAGCTCAGAGCCGGCAGAAGTCATATGCAGACAGGAGGCGGAGGCCACTGGAGTTCGAGGATGGCGACCACGTCTTCTTGCGGGTCTCACCTCGACGTGGTATTCGGAGATTTGGCTGAGGCGGCAAGTTATCTCCGCGCTTCATCGGACCTTTCCAGATTCTCAGCAGGATTGGTGAGGTGGCTTATCGCATGGCTCTACCACCTCAGTTGCACCGGGTGCACGACGTCTTCCACGTATCTCAGCTGAGGAGATACGTGCACGACCCGACGCACATCATTGACCATGGGGAGCTTGACGTTGACGATGGGGCGACTTTTACGGAGGTCCCGGTGGAGATAGAGGATCGACAGGAGCGGGTCCTGTGTGGGCGATCGATTCCTCTTGTGCGCATCAGATGGTAGCACGGGGATCTCCAGGAGAGCACATGGGAGCGGGAGGCTCAGATGCGTGCTCAGTACCCTCATTTGTTTCCCTAGTTTTTGATGTATCTTTACGGGGACGTAAAGCCCTGAGGTGGGAGTAATGTAAAGACCCGTAAAATTCAAGGGAAATTTTTTCTTATTTTTCTTTATAATTTTACAAGAGTACGGTTTCAGACGGCACCTGATTCCGAGGCCCGGAGTGCCCGGAATTAATTTCCGAAGTTTGGCTCGGGTACGTTCAGTGAACGAACGAGCGGGAATTCCTAACTTTTGATCCGGTGCTCGGAATTGAAATCCGAGGGCACCGATGAACTCGCAGCGCCGATTTTCGCTTAAAGAGACCTTTTCGGGAGTTGCGTTTGTTGCGGGTTGAAAGTTAGTTTTGGGGTTTTTAGTTTGAGTTAAATAAAATTGTGTAGAACAATTTTATTATAACTTGTTAAAACCTATCAAAGGAGGTTGGAAGTGGGACCCACACCCACTTAACCTCCCTTAGGAGGATTAAGTGTGGTGGGGCCCACACGAACCCCTAATCCTTTCAAATTCTCTCAACTTTCTTAACCCCTAATTAAATGACTTGAGTTACTTTTAATTATGGGAGTTAAACCTTTTGAATTTCAAACTTTTGAAATTCTTATTTGTTATGTGATAATAAAATAAGATGTTGTCTTATTTTATTTTGGGGTTTTTTGTTTGTCTTCTTGAGAGGTGGAGAGCTCTTCTTCTTCTTCAACTTTGACGAAGAACTCGAAGAACGTTCATCTTTACAAAGAACGCTCAAGCTCCGACGAAGAACGCCGCACCTCCATTCTTCGTTTACCGTGTCAACGAAAGGGGACGCCACTTCTTCCTCGGACAACCTTCGTCGGCGTACAAGTTTCGCCAACGACATGTCTCTTCGAACGCATCCCTTCGTCATCGGAGTTGACGAATGGCTACCGCGACGCCCGACCTCCGCGACGTCGTCTTCCGTGGAACGTTCACAATCTTCGAACCTTATACCCGAGGTAGGGGTTGTTAATTTCATTTTGGTTTCCTTATTTTATTCTTGATCATGAATAGCAAGTCTAACGTGTGGCTTGATTTATTTAAAGTTGCGTTATTATTTTAACGTGAGGGGGCCGGACCGCACGAACACGGCCGAACCCCCCCTCCATCGTTCTTGTTTATTCTTGCGGGTGGAAGCAAGTGGCGTGGTGCCGTCGCACCACGCGGATAATCGTGCTTTTATTTTACGCGGCACCGTAGCGCTACGCCGAGGTAGAATCTTCAAGAACGCGACGCCGTCACGCCGCGTTGAAAGGAATCAAGGCACGGCGAAAGGGGCGCGGTGCCGTCGCACCGCGCCGGACGACGAACACCGCGGCCGGTTCCGGGCCGCGGCGGAACGAGGAGACCGCGGCCGGTTCTGGGCCGCGGCGGAAGAGAAGACCGGCGGCCGGGCCGCCGGCGTCGGAAGCCGAAGGGGGGACCGGAATTTCCGGTCCCGTTAGAGAAAACCGGCCGGCCAGCTGGCCGGCCGGATACCATTAAAACCGTGGGAATTAATCCCCCGGCCACCTCATAATAAAAACCCCCCTCTTTATGAGGGGGGCGGTTCATTGAAGGGAGGGGGGCAGCCGGCCCCCCCCGGTTCCGCACCAGCAGGCCCCCCCACGTGAGGGGGGGTGTTTTTTTTAAAATAACGGCGCAGCTATGCCGCGCCGCCTCTTGAAGAGCGGGGGATTTGATTCCCCCGCGCGGCCTCCTTGCGGAGACAGCCGCGTGCGGCCCCTCGCGGCGCCAGGCCGCCGCGGCCCGCCGCGCCGCCGGCCACCGCGCCGCCCCAGGGGGGGTTCGGGCCGGGTCGGCCCGGACCCGGACCCCCCCGTTACGAACCAGAATCGGTTTTTGGGCCATATCTTGAGCCTCGGACCTCCGAATGACGAACCGTCTGCGGAAACGCGATCCTTGGATCGAGGCGGTCGTTTCGGTATATCGCACTCAAGGTTTCGGTTTACTTTGAGTTCGGCCGGGTTGGTTCGTTCACGAAACCAACCGGGCCTTCGGAGCGGAAACGCTCATATCTTGAGCTACGAACGTCCGATTGACGCGCCGTCAGTCGCGTTGTGTTCCTCTTAGTGAGACGGATCTTTTGGCATACTCCGCCCGAGGTTTGGACGCAGGTGGAGTACGGTCGGGTTGGTTTAGCCTTAAAAACCAACCGGGCCCCGGAGATGAAAATGCCAATAACTCTCAGACCGGACGTCCGATCGACGCGCCGTCTGTTGCGTTGAGTTCCTATTGACGATACGGAACTTTTGGATACATCAACTCTGGTCTTTGTGACAGTTGATGTATCAGCCTCTCGGCTCGTGAAGCGGACCCTCCGAACGAGCTTGCTATGTGCGGGAACCCTAGTGCTGGCTGCGACTGCTACAACTGCTACAACTGCTACTACTGCTACGACAGTACAGAGATCCTGTGTGGATTCGACGACGACAGTACAGAGATCCTGTGTGGATTCGACGACAACGACTACAGCACTCAGCGATCCTACGTGGATCAGTGCTACAGGTCCTGTGTGGGCCCGATCCTGTGTGGGTCCTTGCGCTCAGCGGTTCTGTGTGAGCCAGCGCCTACAGGTCCTGTGTGGGCCCGATCCTGTGTGGGTCTTTGCGGGGGTTAGTTACCTATCGATCCTTCGTGGGTCCGACGACTTAGATGGATCAGTGATCATCTTTATCGTCCTTGAAGAAGTATACCTATGTGAGCAGAATCCTGTTGCTTTCCTGTGTGGATTGTGTTGTGCAATCCTGTGTGGATTATGTTTTGCTTTCCTATGTGGAATACGTATTCTTTCCTGCGTGGACTGAGTTGTACTTGGGCTCGGAGGTTGGAGCGTATTTTAATTGATGACTTAGGTATATGTATGGGCATATACCTAAGCAGTGTCGGTTGTTACTTCGTGATTGTACTTTTCTTCGTGGTTTATCCTTTGTGGATTTGAGATACCTTCAGGGGTCTCGGGGTCCCTACTGAGTAGCTTATACTCACCCCTGCACGGGCTTCGCCCGCACTACGTTGTGTTGGTTGCAGACGACGGACAGCGTTGACCTTAGCTGAGGCTTGTAGAGCGGGACGGTACCCGGAGGTGGACCACTGGGCAGGACGTGCACGGAGCGGACGGCGGGACCCGTGGAGCAGAGGAGATATCTGTACCCACCCTTCAGGTGGGATTTCCAGTGGACAGCTTGGTGTAACGGCTTTTACTTTTCAGTTGTTGTTTTCCCTTTCGAGTTGTACTTTACTTTTAGTTTGGGTTTGTATTCTGGCCCATTTACTTTTCCGCACTTTCAGTCGTACTCTGCTTTTGTTTAGTGTTTACTTTCCGCTTGCTTACTCTGTGGTGATGTTTACTTTTCAAAGGCAATGCCTTCCCATTTTACTTGGTTTTACGCCTTGGTGCTAGTCGCCAGCCCCTGGCCTATGGAAGGCGGGCTTGGGGTAGTCACGGCACGGACCCCGAGGGCGGGTCGTGACAATGTTGTCATAATCTTGTGAGAAAAACATTCAATAGCTGAAAGTGATGCTAGAATCAGCACAAATTATGATAATTATAGAGCAGGGAATGAGTTACAATGTGTACTACAACGCTTAAGGTTTTGGCTAGGGGTAGTACTGATGTAGGGGGGATCAAGACATAGTGTACGGGACTCGGCAGCTGAGGCCACAGGAAGAGAAATATCCTACACACAATCTCGAGTTAGCTGTGATTGTTCATGTGTTGCACTATTAGAGGAACTATTTACTGGGAGAGTGTTTTGTGGTGTACATAAACCACAAAATCCCAAGTATATATTCACATAGTGTGATCTTAATTTTAGGATGTGAAGGTGGGTGTAGTACTTTTAGTCCTTTGACTTTGATATTGCCTACATGCATAGTAAGTCCAATGGAGTAGTCGATGGACTAAGCATGAAGACTTAGATACAGGTTATGAAATAGGCTAGTTGTGAATGGAATATTATGGCATTTTTCACTAAGACGCATTTGGGGGTGCACTACAATCAGTGGTATAATTTTCTTTCATCCTTAGCTATTACGTCTACCCTACAGGATAAAGTTAAGACGAGGTAGCTATCAGATCTTGAAGGCATAGTTCTACGGGAAGGTGTGGAAGGTGAGGACCTCCACCTGGTTAGATGATATGAAATGATGAGATCCTACATATACATGGATGCATCCAGGTTTTAGTGGAAATATATGAGTATTTGATGCAGGATTTTGATGATTTAGTATGGGCAGTTAATCCTAGGGTTACCAAGATGTACTGTTACATGAGACGTTAGTACTGGTTCCCGGGAATAAATACCGAGGTAGCTAGTTTTGTTTTTAGGTGTTCCACCTATCACCAGGTGAATGAATATCATCAGCAACCAGTGGGGCTTCTATAGATGTTTCGTTTCCCCGAGTGGAAATGGGATGATGTCATGATGGATTTCATGATTGGTTTTCCAAGGTCACCTCAAGTTAGTGAAACTATGGGGGTTTTCATTGACAGCCTTATGAAGTTATCACACTTCTTGCCGATTAAATAGAACTTCATAGTTGATGATCTTGGAAATTTGTACATCTGAGAGGTGGTACGTGTCCATGGGGTCCCACACACTATCAGTTTAGATAGGGACACCTTCATTAAGACTTGTTTCTGGTAGAGTTTTTAGATGGTGTTGGGTACATGGGAGCTTCTAAGCACAACATGCCACCCTCAGACTGATGTTCAGTTAGAGCGTGTGATATAGGTGCTAGAGGACATGCTACGAGAACGTGTCTTGGATTTTGGTGCTCTTGGGAGAGAGACATTAACCTGGTTATGTTTTCCTACCATATCAGTTATTAGGTTACGAAACAAATAGAACCTAATGAGGCTTTAATAGTAGGTCATACCATTCTCCCCTATGATATTTAGAGGTAAATGAGGCAACTTTACTAGGACATCGTCTCATGCCGGAGACTTCTGAGCAGGTCTAATTGGATCACAAGCGGATGGTTAATGCACAGTCTCATCAGAAATCATACCTCAGTCACCATAGATGACCTTTAGAGTGTGAGGTCAGGGATTGGGATTTCTGTCATGTTTTAACGAGTTTGGGTCATAAGTAGATCATGAGACATGGTAAACATTCAACAAGATATGTTGGATGTTTTAGGGTTTGCAGAGATTCATGTTAGTGTCCTATCTGTTCCAGTTACCTCAGAGGTACCGATCCACCCATGAAATCTTCCATGTATCTTAGTTGTTCCATTACTACTCAAACCCACATCACATTTTTCATCCCAAGGTGGGTGAGCTTTTGGTTGTTGAATCCTTTGAGGACCATATGATTCGTATAGCTAAAAGGAGACCCAAGGTTCTCCATAGCCAGTATGTTCCTCTAATATAGGTGCTATAAAAGAAAGACCACTTATAGTATGAGACATGGTAGAGGGAGGCTCCTGTATGTTCTTAGTGTATAGAGTTGTTTTCAGATGAATATTGAGCACCCTTCAGAGAGAAAATCAGGGAAAAATTTCTATAAGGGGGGAGATTTAAGGATCCATGTTTTTTCTCGAGGTACATATCTTCTTTGTGGGTTAAATGTGTTGCTTTCCATTTTGGATTCTAAACTAGGATAGGTCGTGGGCCGGTTGAGTTGTTTTTGGGAATGAAAGGGTAAAACTGGCTGAAATATGGTCACATTCTAGGTACATGTCATGTATTTGGTTTAACTACCGTGTACTTGGACTCCATGATGTGTATCCACTGTGGCTCAGAAAAACAAAGAGGGATGTTCATGTCATTTACTTTAGGCACGTTCCGTTTACTTGCCCATAGATTTTTTTTATAAAAGTGGAAGTATCTCTTTTTTATGCTCATAACATTTTCCTCTATTTTTAAACCCAAAAAACCTATAATCTAGTTTTTCTTATATTAAAGCTAACTAGACTCTGATTCAAACATCGTATGTCATGTTGTAACTATATCTGTAACTACTCGATTCATTTTTTTCTGTTCTTGATTCTTCAGAACAATGACTGTGCAATTTGGATACTGGCTTGTATGCCCTAATAATCCATTCTTTGCGTGTTATTTAGATTGCTTCAGAACTATGATGAATTATTACAAGATACAAGATAAGTATTTTTCTACTGAGGTGAGGTAGGTAATCATTAAATTGTTTTGGATTTTGATTTGTGTTTATTGGGAATTTAATCATTATTCATTTTTTCTGACTTTCAGGTGAGGTATCATTTTTTAGCGAGTAGATTTTAGTACTTGTAGTCAAACTTAGTGAGGATGCCCATAGATTCCATCTAGGTGTTTGGACATGAATTACTTGTTCCATGGTCACCCATGGGGTGCACCATAAGGGGTATTTCATTGTTTTTGTTAGTTTAAACCACCCTTGGGGTGTGTCCTGGTGCTTTCCTATTTTGAGGAAGCATGTTAATTATTTGATTTCATGAGTAGCCTATTTAGTATATGTACTACCTCCTTGGTCAATGAATATCATGTTATGAATTTTCTATATTTGTAGTGTGGAATGTTAAATAGATAATATGAGTGGGTATACCTATATGTAAATGAAGAATGGCATGTTAAATGGTATATATGGGAGGGTAGGCCCATATGATTGTTTTGATAAATGGTTTGCATGAGTGGGTATACTAATTTCTTGTGCTTGTTGATGTGAGTTGGTATACTAACCTGGTTATAAATTTTTATCATGAATTCTTGAAATAATGATTTCATGATTGAATGGATTCAGAAATTCCTTATCTTCTCTCCTTAAATCTGGAACATGGTAGTGGATGCCTTGGGTTGATTTTTCCCCTTGGGTCTTGATTATATGGGATGCCTCAGGCCTTTTTACCCTAAGGATCCATATTTCATGGGACTATGTAGGAAATGTTGTTGGCTTGGTTATAGGACCCCAAGTAGTGCCTAACCGAGTTTCCAAGAGTGAATCCCATGGGACTCGATGGGATTCCTCTAACACGCTCTTTGGATCCATCCCTTCATGTTCTAGATATTTATTACATGGATGCCTTGTTCTGTTGATACCTTGGATCCAACCCTTGGGGTCTACAATTTACAACCCGACGTGGCTGTGGGATGCTTCTTTACTATACAGTGTGGTTGTGGGATATTTTTTCACTTTATACAATGTGGCTCTGGGTTGCAGGATATAGATGGATGTACAGTGTGGTCTTGTGACCTGTTTACTTGTTATTGTTGCCTTGATAGGATATGACTATATTTTTCTAGGTAGCCTTTAGGGATGCTTAGTTTTACATTATAGTAAACATCTTCCATGGGAGTATGCACTTACTTACCAGTTGTTTAAACATTCTAGTACCTTGTAGAATTGCTGTTAGAACTGTATAAACCTATGTGGTTTCCTACAGGGATGTTTATCTCACACACTGTTTAGGCCTCCTCGGGGACCCAAATAGATTATATGGTTTCAGGTGATGATATGGGAAAGAACCCTAGTATAGGTTCTTGACTGTGACTTTGGAATAGGGGATCATAGGACTAAGTTAAGGCTTGCAATGATGGGATACATTTTTGGCCTTTTTTGGTTGTGGGTCATGTACTATATTGCATGGACTTTTACCTTATTTGGCTATTTCTGAGACACATGTACCATATGCATCATTTTTGTATATGATATACTTCTGGTTATTAATATATATACATTTAATTTGGACTGTTTAACTTTCAGTTGTATGCTTATTTATTCATTCCTTCTATTTCAAGTTTTTGTCTTTTTTTGTGTTACTTTGGTAATGAGGGCATAGTCTCCCCACTAACTCACCTAGGTTCTCACTGCTAGTTAGTAGCCTCTAGCATCTGGGGAGATGCGCTTGAGGGCTTGTGACCAATCGGGCTTGGGGCACCGTTTCAGGTGGCATCTAGGTCCGAGATGTTACATTATTAATGATGTTTTTTATGACCATTATATATTAAATTCTTAGAGTTTATCCCCTAAAACCATTGATATTTATAGTAGATTATAGACTTTTTTGGTAAGTTTTGCCAACCCTATATATTATTGAGGGTCTAAACCACATATACCCCACCTAAATGAAGATTAATAATGATTTTGGAACCCATGTTAATGTTTATTATTTAGGGAAACTTTTTTATTTTAAAATGTGAACCATTTAGCCAAACTCAATTGTTACATAATGGGGTCACATATGCCAAAACCTCAATAAATTAAAAATAAAATAACCATAATTAACCTCTTGATCTGTGATTACTTATTTGGAAAGATAATGGATGCATTAAATGCTAACAGGAATTTATTGTACATGGACGTTTTTTCTACAGTTTTTTAATATAACTTGAGTTACCATATATAATCCTGAGTTTTTTTAAAAATTATAATTTTACCATCATTTGTGTTATAATTTAGTTCAACATTAAAAATTGTTTTTTTAAAACCCCAATTTTAGTTAGATTTATTCTTATAGTTTAAATAAACGGAATTTTTTACCTTCTCTTATATCATTTAATAATTTAGAATAACACACTTATCATTATAAAAAATGTCTCATAAATAACACTACGATTTTTTACTGGGTTATAATTTGGAATAATCTCCAACACTTCAAAAAAGGATGAAATGGGAAAAAATTTATGAAAAGTAATTTCAATAGATAATGTGATATATATTTTTCTTTCTTTAATACGACTTTCTAAGACCATGTCTTCGAAACCCTCACTTGATTTATTTTTATGCATTCATCAAATATAAATCGCATACATTTATTTTAACTAATAGTAAAGGTATAATTTATTATACCCAACAAGTTTTTTGTTGATAAGATGGTATAAAATGTGTTTCATGGATATAATAATTTCATATAAGGATTGAAAATTTCCTGATTGGTTAATGATAAGGGATGCATATTCAAGTAAGGTGTGATTTATATGGCATTCTTATAACAAACCCTAAATATATAATGCAATAACCATAAAGGGATATCTTGGTTGGTTGATTGTTTATATCTTCATTATAATATTCATGAAATATTAATGATCTTGATATCATTATAATTCTGTTATTGGATTTTCAATAAAATGTCAACCCATTTTTATTCCATTTATATTTCAATGTATGATACCTGATGTGACATTTTATTTTAATATTTTTTAACATAATTTTAATTAATTTAATTATGTTTTAATTGATAAAATAATGTATTATTCATTAATTTATAGTTTCATTTAAATTGATGATAATATAATAGAACAATCAATTATTTATTTAATTATGTTTTAATAATTTTTTTGTGAATTATTAAATTAGTGGGTTTAGGATAAATTAATGTTTTGATGTATTAATTATTATCATTAAATCTAATTTTATTTACTTAATTTTGATATTTTTTGAAATTATTAAATTTTTTATTTATGTTTATTTTGTGTTCTATTAATAAAATATAGATTTTCCTAGTTTTTTGTCAATTGGTGAATATATTAATTAAGGTTTTACTAAATAATATTTTTCATTAAAATATTTTTTATTTCTTAACATTATAATACAAATTGAATCTTTTATAAATTTTTTATTTTTTCTATATTTTCAATTAATAGCTTCATGTTTTTAGCTGGTTGATTTAAATTTTTATTGTTTTATTCTTCTTAAAAATCAATTAATGTGTGATCTTTTTCATTTTTAGCTCATTCATGTTTGTAATCTAACTACTAGAGTTATGGAATAAACTCTCTTGTCTCCCAATGTGGATTAATTTTAGGAGTCTCACTATAACATTTTTGTGATTAAATATTTATAATTTTTAGGCATTTCTACAACAAAGAAGATAATATTGTAATTTTTTTATACAATTATACAAGAAAAAACAAATAATATATGGTGTATATGAAGTGAAAATAAATCATCTCAAATGGAAAAGTGATCTCCTCAAGGCATTCCCCTGGATCAATTATTCTTAATTACATTAAATTATATTCATTTGGAAAATTCTATCAATATATACTTCAAAATTTGAAAACATACATCACATCATGTATGAAAAGTCATGGAAAACATCTAGGATATCCATCATAAACCTTCTATAATTAATATTTTGTTTACCCACTCAACAATATCTTAGCACCGTATGATAACCAATATCCTGATGTGCTTACATTTAATGATCATGATTTGATATGTTTATAAAATGATAGTCATCACACAAACCCCTAACCAGACAAAATTAACAATATTCACTATATGAACAAGACAAAATGATTTCTCTAATGATGGTCATCGAATGGAATAGATAATAAATGAAATTAAAATAAATAAAATAATCATCAAACAACAATAAATTATTTTACGATAGTACATCGTGAGATAATATACATTTTGAAACAAGAAAATTTAGTTATGGGAATAGATCACCATTCAAAACCACAATATAATGAAATAGAAGAATAGAAAATAATGTCCACATAACATGATAGTACTTCTTTCTTCATTAACATTTATATTATAAATATCTGTAATAGATCATCTTCAAGATCTCCAAACAATATACTTGTTATTATCTCCATTTCTCTAATTTATAAAATATCCTCTTTTATTCCTTCTTCTTAATAATTCTCTCCAACAATACATTATGGGTTCACATTTATTTTTTGAAAGTAGTCATAGCATCCGATTACCATAATTCCATCCATAAAATCTATATGATAGAGTCAATTTTTTTCTTCAATAGATATCATTTAACTTAAGAAACCAGTATATATATATATATATATCCAAATATGATACTACATATGTTTCATTCATTCCTCTAGAAAACAATCTTTTTAAGTACTTATTATAATTATTTTCATTATTCTGTCCCTAAAACCTAAAACAACCTATTTTAATTCTTCAATCAACATTCCCATGTTTATCAACATCCTAACCACACACCAACCAAATCATCTAGTTTTTTTGAAATTATATTCAAATTTGAAAACTATTCCAGTTAGACTATGTGAATTCCATGTGCATTGAATTAATCTATGTCACTATATTGAATTTTTTAAGATTCATTTGGTAAGAAATAGATTATTTTTTTGTTTCTCATAGTGATTTGATCAATAAACTTGTGTGAAATAGTTCTGGTCCTCTCAACTGGTTATATGATGTCGATCGGGGCACAACTCCACTAATCATACAACACACATATATTGATAAAAAAATAATCCAAACAAGAATAATAATATCATTATTAATTAAATTTTCAATCTTGGTCATGGTTCAAGAACCAAACATTGTTCATTTATCCACCATTGAACACCTCACATGAATGAATAATTAAGGACGAAATAATTGAATTTGGAAAATAAGAGGACCCCAAATATTTGAATAGACATGGATTTAGAAGATAATTCTCAATACCCAGTCATCATCATCATCATTATTGGTTGATAACTCACCAATCCTGAAATCATATTTTTTTATTCGATCATTAACGATACCAAAATACAATGAAATAAAGGATTCATATCATCATTCAACTCATATAATATTGATCAGAATATTTGGTCTCCATCTTAGATAGACTCAAATTGAGGCTTCATCATTAGTGGAGAGGATCATTGAAATTTATATATTGTTATCTTCTAAAAATTTTATGGAAGAGGATTGGGGACATTCCAAAATTAATCATGGATTCAGTTCAATTCCAGTGGGGTTAATGATCATCATGAAGCTTCACTCGAAATCAATCATTTTAATGTTTTAATAATATCTACTTTGTCTTTAGGATTTACTCTTAATAGTTTAAATATTGATCTGATTCATTATTTTCATGTATATATATTCATTGTTCGTATTCTAGGTTGACATCAGTGGTAGTGGTGAACCCATATTAAATTATAGAGTCTTTATAAAATAATCCATGGGTGAAGGACTTAGTTACATTTCCATCTAGATCATATTCTTGTTAGATATCTTGGTCATCATTGTTGGGGGTTCTATAATCTTATCTTTTACGAGAACTAGTTTGTGGTCATGGATCAATCCAAAAGATTCATATTCTATGATATTAACAGTGGAAATCGTTAATCATATTGGAATCCCAAATCTCCATAATGATGTATCTCTGAGTTGTATTTAAACTCTCTCGTGGTTATTTTTTCTCAGTCAAACCGTTTTTTGAATAACTGGTTATCTCAAATTCACATACTAGAATAATTGGATATTTGAAGTGTGTCATATTGATAAATTTCCATAAATTATGTCAATTCAAAAAATTAGCTTCATGGTTGCAACTGTATAAATAAGACTCATGGATGTATTATCCAAAATGGATAAGTTACGTGAATATTGAAAATGGTTATATTGAATCTAGAATTTATTTCCACATATATTCTTAAAAATTCCATTAAATAAATGTTCCATGAACAAAAATAATAAAAATAAATTATGATATTTCTCCCTATATTGTGCCAATAACGAGATTCTTTCACTTGAAAATTTTAAAAAATCCACCATTATTGAAGACAACAGTAACCATCAACATTGATTCCAAATGATATTATGATGCTCTAATGCATATTTTTTATTAAATATAATTGGATTGAGATCACCGTGATGTGCAATAATTCCCAATTATATAGAATATATGATGTGGTACTTAAAAAATTAAATACAAATGAATATTCATGAAGAATTAGGAACCCTCTTGAATCTATCAAAATCCATGACTAATTTCAGGAAGAACCTTATTACCAATACATGCATGTTGACTGATCTCATACTCAATCTAACATCATGTTCCTCACCACCATCGATAAAGATTCTTCTATAAAAAAATCTAAGATGGATAACAATAATTTCTATCAAAATTATGTGATTTTAGAAACGAGATAGATCCTTTATTTTTGGTTGTATTATATCTTAGGGACGACTTGAATGAGGTTATAAAAGAGGAGGACTATAGATATAGATTTTTTTACCATATCCATGTTTGGGAAAGAATGGTGGGGGACCTCCAAATTTTTGAATGTTATGATGTCACATACAATTAATTTTTTCTATGAGGTGTTTGATATTGAATTAGTGGGCCTAGTTTATTTATTTATTAATATCATGGATTTTTAATTTAACATAATATGGGATGAAGATTCATATTTAGATGAACATTTTCTGTTTAATTTTGTGTTTGATGTTTAATGGTGGCGTTCCTTGATCAACCCCATGTCATTGGGAAATTCCTATGAGAAATAAAAAATAGTCAATTTTCAATAGGAATATTTTTTATTGATTTAAAGAAGTAGTGATTATGAACTCAGCATTTCAAGAATTATTTTATATGAATTTGAAACATCAAAAGTTTTTAATATAAGTATGGACAGATAGAATATTTATTTCCAATTTGATGGCGAAGGTGATGATAATTGGAATGATTAGTGGGAATCTAAAATAGGTGGTGCCAGATTTTTGGAAATAAAATTATAAAAATAATAATAATAACTCCAAAAAATTATATTTCATTTGATCAATGAATGAAACGTTGTCTGTGTTGGAATCTAGTGAAGAGTGTAAAATTTTTCTAAATTGATAGGATGTGTGACTTAAGGAAAAATAATTGACTCTCTCATGTGGATTATAGATATGGATATAATGATTAGTGAGTTTGATCCATTTTAGAATAATAGAAGGCATCTCAAATGGGTTTATAAAGGGAAATATTCAATGTCATAAAACAAGGCTGATGTTTTTCAGAGTGGGCCAATATAGATAAGTTCCAAGAGATCTTCTGGAGAGACTAAATAATATATGTTACCAATAAAATTGATTAATATGGGTATGATTATAAAAGGACATTAATTTTCTTCTTCCATGGATGGATATGATTTTTAGTTCTATTAACTAGTGGTTTCAGAATCTAATTTCTTTCTAAGGCTACACTTTATTCATTAAAATATAAAATTTAAATAGACATTCGATCATTAAATAATTGATTGATGCTTGATTATTTTTTCTATTATAATATTAATTTCATCTCTCTCCCATTTAGTTAGAGACATATTACTGATCGTTGTGTGTTGTTTATAGACTTAATTATATGAATTGTGTCTTTTTTGAGTTTTAGTATTGAGACTCATTATTAAAAAGTCTTAAATTTTTCTTTGTAATTTTCTTCACCATGTGGAATCCATTTTTTTGTCTCTTAGGGATTTTTAAGTGATTCAATTGGTACTAAATAATTAAATTTAAATGACTGAGATCTTATTTGGTGATAATAACATTTCAAAAGTAATGGAAATCTTGGTTTGATAGTATAAATTAGGTGTGGAGAGATTTTGATTAATAGAAATATTATAAATCAATAAAGAATTATTTAATAATGAATATCACGAGTAAAGACCACTATGTTATTTTTCATCATTCATTTCCACTTATCACAAACATTCAATTCTTTTTATTCTATTCTATTCATGTCTTGTATCCTATGAAAAATAAATCTATTTTATTCTATCATATATATCCATTATAATTTTAAAACAAATTCAAATAAAAAAATTATGTGAAATAGAAAATCCTAAAAATTATCCTCATTGGGAAACATCTAATTGTACTACTTTACAACGATAGTTATGTTAAAAATGAAGGATATAAAAATGACTTAAATGAAAACTCTTCATTTGGGACTTTTTCTTGGGTGGATACCAAAGATTTTGAAAGAAAATTATTCAGTATCTTATATAAAATATAAAAAACTAAAACTAAAATAATAATTTCATATATAGTTTTACCCACCCTTGGAGAATATAGTAAGAAATATTCACTACAAAACCATAGTTATTTTTAGAACATTAAATCTGAAATAATTCAAAAAAATTATTTAATATTATTAAGAATTTATAAATTCACATGTCATGAAAGTATTATTTATGGAATTATAATAGATTTTATATTTTTTTCCTCATTTCCATATAAGAGAGATTTACATTTAGATATTTGTAGATGAAATCCATACAAATGAGGTGAAACTTAATGAAAATTAACTTCATAGAATTTTTTATATTTAAAAGGATTTCAAAGAATAGTATAGGCATCCCGCTATTCACATTAGGGAGATTTCAATATTTTTATCATTATTTTTTAGATCATTCATAATCATTTATTTTAAATAGATCCCCTTTTTATGATATTGATAAAATAATAACCTCATGACATCCCTAAAAAATATTCATCGGATTGTGGAAGGAGTTAATTGTTGGAAATATAATGAGGGGATGGATTTCGATCTTATGAAACTATTATTAAGTAATGTTTTGATCCTGGAAGATAAAATGAGGGAGTATTATTTAAATTCAATAGAAATTTGTTCTATCATTAAAGGATGTACATCAAATATATAGGGGGAATAATTGAAAAATATTTTCTTATAAAAGTTAATGGGGGACTTCATATTTTATTGTTCTACCCCAACTCAAAAATTTCACCACAATATGAGTGGGATAATACACAATATATATTTAATGGGGGAATTAAAAATGATTTAATGTGGAACAATTTCATGAAATACAATATTTTGGGGTTCTTACAGAACGTTCACCTTCCACCGATCGACTTGGGATATAAACTAGTATTTTTAGTTTTGGAAATTTTAAAATGGAACACCTAATGGTGGGTTTACCCAATATTTATCCTCCCTTTTTACATTTTCATTTTATATCATTTATATGATTTCATGTTTTGATAAAAAATTTAAAAAATGATTCTTGATCTTGTAGGAAATAATATAGACATAAATGATATCTACTAGCCATGGAGTCTATTTTTCCCCAGGTGGAATCCACTTCAAGCAACTCTCCACTTTTTTAGATAATATATTTTATGTAATATAAATATCAAAAAATGATACTATCCAATGAATCTAGAATTATCCCCCATACATTATACTAAATAGTAATATTTTAATTTATTTTATATTTTGATGTATTTTTTTAGAAAAATCCACATATTAGCAGTTTTGGGGATAGTAAGGGATACATTATCCAAATCAATAATGTTTTTATTTGAGTCTATGAAAAGGAAAATTGTTCCTCTAAATCATTGAAGTCAATAGTTTTCTTTTCTTCTCATTATATTTGTTTGAAATTGTTTCACAGTGATGCTTCGATTTAGACCATGTTTAGAGAAGGAATAACTAAAATGAAATTATTTTTTCATTTTTAATTTTCTACAGAAATATAATTTTTGTTTCAATTAGTTTGGTTGTTTTTACTATTCAATTGTTCTAAATGTAGTTTTATTTTCTATAAATACTTTTTAAAAAATCATTGAACATGCACTAGTTTTAAAATATCAATTTTGTGAAAAATTTTATACAACATAACCATTTTATTTTTTTTCAATGTCAGGGTATAATTATTTTTTATTTGAGGAAAAAATATATTAACATTTGTTGTAAATAATTTTACATAATTTTATTCTACTAAATTATTCATTTTTTTACATTAAATTAAATAATCATATTTCTGTACATTCAATTCAACAATATAGAAAATATTGTGATTTTTGTGGGGACCATTTATTTCAACACTCTAAACTATAAAATAGTGTAAACCCATCCAAAGCCCTAATATTTTAATATTTTATTGTTTTTAAAGATTCAATTAATAATTTTCAGTGGTATTAATTTTTTCTAAAATATGAATGATGTGTAGCCTCACCGAGGAGTTATATTCTCTATTACCCTATGGATATGGTAGGGTAAAAGAAATATTTCCATTTTGAAATTTGGTTAATATTTCTAAAATATAGTTTGAATGTTATATAAATATCAATAACTTGATATATTTGATTTAGATTCAAACTCATAAATTATATAATAAAATGGTTTTTCAAAAGAAATTATTAATCTAGTTTAAATTAATTATTTTAATACTTTTTAATTTCATGATGAGTTATTATTCGACAATTTTCAATTTTAATGTTTTATAATAAAATTGAGTGTATAAATTATTTTTATTTCTAATTTTGTGGGTTTATTCTACTTAGGGTGAGGAAAAAAGATGACATTAAATTGAATAAAAAATATTATGATATTAATCTATATTCAAATTTTTTAGGTTATTTATCTTTTTAAAACAAGAATTAATTATCCTTTTAAAATATTTAATTTATTACGGGTAAATTTATTCCCTTCTTGATGATAATACAAGTGGGGAAATAATTTTAAAAAAAAATCTTTTATTGAAATCTAATATTTAAAAATTATGATTTATTTTATTGAAATGATTTTGGATCATTATTTTATAGGATACAAAATATCTTTCTGTGGGGTATTTTGATGTGGAATTGAATTTTAATATTCTTCAACTTCTATTTCATTAATTTATTTATATATAAATTTATTAATTTTTTTTAATTCAAATATTTTTATTTTCCAATAAAAAACTCTTACTATTATGTTGGAATGTATTTTAAAATTGGAAAAATTGTATTTAGATATTTATATTTGGATTGTTAAATTAATGATTTTCTTATTAATTATTGATATTTAGGTGTTAAATATAATATTTTATAAAAAAATTTACCTATCATTTAATATTTAAAATTCTTTTAAAATATCATGGTTATCGTTAGTTTTATATTTTTATCTTGTTGACATATTTTATATTTTCCTTGTTTTTGTAATTTATTATTTAAATATATTATGTCTACTATTATATTTTTTTAGATAATTTAGTATTTATTAACATTGAATTATAAGGGATTCATTTAGTAAATTTTTTAATTTATTTATTTACTATGTTAATATTTTAATTATGTTAAGTAGGTTGATTCAATATTTATTATTTTATTCCCTTAACAAAATAATTAATTTGGTTTTTATTTTGTTCAAATATTTATTTATTTTAAAAATTAGAAAAAAAATAATAAAATTTCTTTAATTTTATTAATGATATATTATTATTTGAATTTTTTATAAATTATTTTTATGGATAAATCATTTATTTATTGGAAATTTTCAAAAATAAATAAAATATAAAATTCTTCTATATTTGTAGACATTTTCATGTTTTGTGACATGTAACAATTTTTTAAAGTAGATCCATGAATATGATTTCTTCTACCACATCCACATATACAATTATGGAAACTGAAACCACATAAAGGATTTTCTTAGGGAGGCATCGATGATGTTTAAAATTATTTAGATAAATTAATTTTTGTACCTATTTATTCTACAAATGGTGAACCAATGACAAAACCATATCGAGGATGCTCAAAACCAAGTCTTGCAAGCCTCTATGAATGAGATTTATTATATAAATATTACCCATGTTCACCTCCATTATTCTTGAAGTAGACATACTATCCAAGTCGAGTCGTTTCCAGGAACCAATTCAGATGGAAGTTAGGTTTGAAGATTACTCCAAATTGACAACTATGATCCCTATGAAGGTCTCCAACAAGAAATAATAACAACTGCCTTCTTTCCCATAATTTTTTTTATTGAATATTCATTTATTTTGATGTGGGTAGATTCCACCATTTATATCGACCAAGCATATGAAGCTGAAAATCCAAATATGTGAAGATGAAGAATTACATTGATCTCATTATATTAATGATGAACTATCAAGGATAATAAAAATTAAATTAAATAATGCAAGAAATTGATTACTAATAGTGACTCATGGTATATATTAAGCTGAATTGAATGTAACAAAAAATGTAACTTGTTTTTTAAGAAACCTTGTCCACACCCAATAATGTTAACCGAGAATGCACCCGAACCAATGTCATGTTCCTCACTAATATCGATGGAGCCTCTTCTATAAATCCATTTGAAATGGAGACCAAAGACTTAGATCCCGATGTCATAATATGATACTTAATATGAATTATTTATTACTTTTTATCTTCAATTATAATTTGGTTCACTACAAATGAATCTGATTTCCTGTCGAGTGACGACTTTACCAAGATTGATGAAGTTGTTGACCACAAGATGGGAATTTTCTACCAAATATCTATCTATGAAAGAATATTGGGACCTCCTCGTTTCTTAATATGATGAATTCACTACCAAAAATATATTCCTTTATGGTGTTTTATGTAGGATCCATATACCTAATTCATCTCTTTATTGATGACTGGGACTAGGAAATTGACCAAATATTGTTGTATGATTTAGGTTCCAATGAGTATGTATTCTATATTTATGCATCCCTTGATCAACTTCATACCCTCAGATTTGATTATTATTACTTTTACACTAAATGTGTTTGATTAATTGAATACATGAAACAAAAAATAGTTATTGGTAGGATAAATGTTCTCATATTCAATGTTGAGATGTATCTAAATTTATTATGCTGGAAATTCGGTGAATGGAATTGAAAAGAAATATATATTATTGTGATAGCTGAACACACATAGTTGATTTAGTTTAAGTTTACTATGGAAGGTGGTGGGAATTGGTAAGATGTGTGTGGAACTAAAATAGGAAATATTATATTTCTAGCAGGAAAACAAAAAAAACTATTAAAATTGATTGTTCAGTAGAGAAAAGAATGAGACATGTGTAATGTCAAAATCATAAAGAGATATGCAGAGTTTAATTAATTTATTTCACATGTTACTAAAGGGTATATAATTGACTAAATAATGTGGGTATCGTAGATGAAATCTCGGTATTCATAGTATATTACCCATAATTGAAAAAATGATCACCATGAATTAATTTAATGAGAGAATTCTGAAGCAAACAAAACAAGTATTTTTGGGTGTACTGTAACATAGTGAAAAAACCCGAATATTAAATAGATAGCTTGATTATGTCCTTTTACTGGTCAAGCTAATGAAGTTAAATATGATTATTAATGGCCATTAATGTTATCAAACATTATTGGACAAGATTTTTAATGGCTTTAGATAGTGGTTTATATTAGTGATTTATTTCCTTGCTTACATTTTCATCATTAGGATTCTAAAATTTATACATATTTTTTATATTTACATAATTATTGATGGTTGGTGGTTCTTTTCCGTCATTCATTTCATCTTATTCACTCTTCCAATATATTACCATAAAATTACCAATTATCATGTGTTATTAATATAGTTTAAATTTATAATTCATTATGGTTAGTATTTTAAGGATGGGTCCTCATTATTTTAATTTGTCAAATATAGATCAAGAATTTTTAGTAAAATGGGATATAGATAGTTTCTTAGTGATTTTTCATCATTGATTTCTTTTTATTTCTATAATAATGGATGGTTTATAAGTAATATCTTAGTTGTTTCTCGTTACTTTTTTATCATAATGAGATGCACAGTTTGAGAAATTGTAACGTGTTCTTAGTGAGTTTATGGAATAAGAATATTTTAAATTAATAAAGAATGGTTGAACTAGAAGAATCACATGGGAAGGACACTATTCCATTTCTATTTTATTTTATTTTTTAATAGGTGTAATCATTTATATTAACTTCTCACACATTACGTATTGTTTGTTTTTGATTTTTTTTGTCCAATAGTGTAGTATAATTTGAGTAACTACATTCCCATCATATAAACCACATAAAAAATATTAAATACATTTAAAAATAATAAAAAATTAAAAAAATGATTCATAGAGAAACACTATAAATGCAACAACACTAAGAGATAACTTAGTGTAACACTTTGTTACAGTAGTTAGGTTAATAACATAGAGGAGGTAAAAAACATGAAACCATCTCACTTAAACCTCATAATTATATTTTTATATAAAGAGAATATATCATCTTATGATATGTTTGGAATTAAATAAACATGATCATTTCATAAGGAATGGTATGTCAATTATTAGATATTTTCAATTACTATATTTTCCAATGATTATATTAATTGTTATTATGTGATGATTTTCCACACATTTATATAAATAATGAATATCATTGATATCAATAATGATTATTACTATTGTGTAAAGATTCATTATTATTATGATATGAAAACCATGGAAGGTATTGTTATTTTTTAGTATTGGTTGGTTAACCTATAGTATTTTTTCTATTCAGATGTTCCAAATGGATAGATTTAGTTATATATATATTGCATATGATTTTGATCAAACAATAACTTCTAGGTTTTTAACATAGCCATGCGTATATGTTACATATAATATTTATGTATATACAAATAACATATTTATTTCCCAAAGGAGACCGCCCTCATACAATTCATTTAATATGTATATATATATATATAGTTGAATGTATACATGTTATTCCTATAAGAAGATTCACCTAAGAAATGAAAGTGTTTTTTATGTGGTATAACCCAAATAGAGGATACATACTATCTGAGTTTGAGTGATTTAAATATTGTTCATCCCTTATGATGATTTGAGACACACACACTGATATATATATATATATATTGATATGTATATATATTTGTGTCTGCTATCTACTATAGAAGATGGATTCGGTCAGATATTTCTGTTAAAATAGGCCCTCAGGGTGGATAGGTATTGTAATAGATTTTTTTGAATTTAATTGAAGAATGTTTAGCTGATGTGGCTAAAAGTTATTATTTTTTTGTTAAGTTATAATTTTTACATTACATTTCAGGTAGAAAAGAATCTAAACATTATTTTATCTACTAATTTTAAAATGTCTAAATTATCAGTTATTGGTTGAGATTCTTTTTTATTAACTATGTATATGTTGTTCTATTTTTATCTATGTGTGTAGACAAGATTATGTGTGCCATAACTATATCAATGTGTGTCATGAGACATCAATGATGGTTTCGTACTATGTATTCATTCCCACAACATGAATAAACACTTTGATGGGAATTCACTCTTATCCTTTTAGTATTTTTCATACTAACCATAAAATTGATTGTTTATGGATCTCTTCACATGGTTTTCCATGTCATAGGTGTGGTATGGGTTTCCATACTGGTGTTGGATGTGATTGTTGGTTAGTAAGAGTACCTATCCATCTTGTCACTGATATAAATATTATTTTTATATCTTTAGGGATGATTTCATTAGGAAATTTATTCTAGACTATTGTACAAGTTAAACTAACCTTAATTCACTTTTATTATATTTATATAATGATTTTATGTACATCATTAGGTTGTTCAACCATGTGGTTTCATAAAATTTGTTATATACCATACATTTCAATATATTTTACAAACAGATGTGTCATTCCAAATTCTCAATAGAGTATGTTCAAGAATAAACCTTTAATAAAAAGTGAACAAGTCCTTCCAAAGCAATACATCTATTCCCACAATAGTAGTCATTGTCCATTGGGATGAAGGAACACCCTTCGGGTTACTATAAATATAAATTGGGAATCGTATATGAATCTAGAATGGGGTCACTATATAATAACTTATATGAGTTAGAAAAAAAAATTTAACATAATTCACATATATTTAATTTATCATTTAAGCACCATAAACTAAATTAATTATGTTACACAAAAATTTGTTGTTTAGGTTGGTTCTAGTACCCACATATTATATGCCTTTGGAAGAGTTGAGGGTACTGGACGATCATTTAGGGAAAAAATATAGATAATTTTATATAATAATTATACCAATTTAGGGTAATTTAGTTTCCTATTAGAACAAAATTAATGAAAAATTATATTTTTATGTCCATTGGAAAAAATTATGTAACATTGAGTTCTTGGTTTCCTCTTCTACAGATCAATAATTTTTTTTCATTTCTGGAGGGGAATTGTGGTTTTGAAATATATATAAAATGTAGTTTCAAATAATTTATGGAATTTATATATTTTAATACTCTAAAACATAATTTTTAATTTTTAATTTATATTAAATTTTGTGCTTTAAAGGGTGTTTCAAGAGTATTATGTATTCTTATTCATAAAAACAATAAATAAATTCCCTACAATGTAATAGTTTCAATCATTATTGAAGTGTTTGCATAGTTTTATATTTTATTTCTAAAAGTGTATGATAAATATTATAAACTTGGTATTATTTTTTTAATAGATACATTGGAAATCATTTCATTTTGACATAATACATCAATGTATATTGATGAAATAAAATGAAAATTTCAGGTTTATGTTTGATAAGTTGAGTCCATATAAGAGGAATTATCAATATATATTTTAGAAAATAATATGCATTTTTATTTCCTAAAATATAATAAAAATTAGATATTTTGTAATTTAATTATTTTATTCTTTGTAATGGGTGGGAATCATATGACACATATTATAAATATATGTAAAATATAGTTCAAGAATGATTAGTTATATATGTGGATCAGAACCAAAAATGAAATATATATAGAGGGAGTGGTTAAAATCTATAAATTAGTGCCAAATTATTATAAGAGGATTTGGTGTAAAATCATTTGATCTAAAACTATGACATTATAGATTAATAAGAAAACCATTATTATTAATAAATTAACAGGTGTTAATTTTATAGAATCAAATCTTATGAAAATTAAAGTGGGTTATTATATTTTGTAATAATATATATTTTCATTCGCATAAATCCATATGAATGTGGAATAAATATAATAAATGGAATGGATAGAAGTGTGTGGGTCAAATAATGGAATAATTTCAAACATGGTATGTCATATATTAGTGTATATATGTGTAGAGTTATTAGATATTATGAAATTAAATAATTTTCTATTAATAATGTGAATAATTCTTTGCTGATTATAATATTTTTTTGCAATCATAATATATAGTGTTATGAGGTAATTTGGGTTTATGGATATTTTATGATATTTTAACCACATTATTTATTTTGTGTATAACTTTTGGGGAGGAACCGTGGAGAGACAGTGGTTTGGAAAGAATTAAAAACTTATATGGTAAAGATTGATATTATATTATATAAATATTAATATACTACTAAATTTGGTAGTTGGATTCAGTGGTCCTTTTGGATACATGTAAATTTAGTATATCCTAATACAGTAAACAGATGGTTAGTATAAGTGGTTGATCAAACCCTATGGTTACATGTTATGTGATTTTGTTTTTTATTTTGATGTATAGTCACTTGATCCATTATCTTTGATTAAGTCATTTGAAATATTTTTTTACAATCATGGATTTATATACAAATTTAATACTACTTATATATATTCAAATGTAGGTCCTTCAATATTTGATAATAGATATATATACTCATTATATAGAATAGTTTTACAAAATTAGATGATGGATGATATATATATTGGCTAGAACATTTATAAGTGAAATTTTCTTTTGATTTAGTAAATTCAATATTATGTTATATTATAAAATCACACAGAAGCACTACATTGGATATTAATTACCAATTTTAAACTATAAAATGTATGATATAATTTACCATAAAAAATATTAACTTTTGATAATATTTTCATCATACAGTGACTGAAAATATTTGTACATATTAACTATTATGAAAATGTCAAAATTTCACATATAGAAGGAGTGATGTCCACGACTAGTGGGATCATTCCCAAGGAATCCCATTTATCAAAGCTTCTGAATGAGATAGAGTAAATTGTATTTACCTCAATGAATCCCATTCTAAAATAAAATAAATGAATATTAATTAAATTATTTATAATATTGGTTCATGATATCGAAGATCACATCATATAACATGTTAACCAATCCAATCCATGAAATCCACACCATTTAACACTTTATCCTTAGGACATATGCTTCTGTGATAAGAGGTTTTGTATCTATAACCATGTAGAATGAATATATAAATTTCCATTTTTAAATAAAATTAGGGTTATATTTACCCCATTCAATTGTTATAAATTTTCATGGGTAACATCAAATTTAATTTTATATAAGAAGAAACTAAAATTCTATTTTTTGGAAAATATTAAGTTTTATAAACACCTAATTTGATAAAATAAATAATGTTGAAATTTATTTAATATTAGATTAATATTCTCATAAAATAATATTTATATATGATAATAATGCAGTATAATTATTTCCATTTTCATATTTACAACATTGAGAATCTGTTTAATATCTTAA
Source organism: Viscum album (assembly GCA_963277665.1). Lineage (NCBI taxonomy): Eukaryota > Viridiplantae > Streptophyta > Magnoliopsida > Santalales > Viscaceae > Viscum > Viscum album. Next base: position 468,456,401 of record OY728141.1, on the reverse strand, counting down.
AAACTAGTATTTTAAATAAATAATTATTTTTATATAAAATTAAAAATTAGCATATTGTAAAATTTATTTTTATAAAAAAATATTACAATTTAGAGAACCATGTCAAAATTATAATATTGTTATTTTTTTATAATTTTATGATATAGTTTTATTTTTGGGTTAAAATTAATTGCAATAAAAATATACGCTCTGAATTATGAAATCATAATAAAATAAAAGTAATATAAAAATTTCCATTAAATGTATCCAGGATAAAATATATATTTTCAAATTAATTAATTAATTATTATTTTATTGGATTAATTTTATAATTCCTTAATTAATCATCAAAAACATATATTGTATATTAATGATTTAAAAAAATCATTATAAACAAGACTATTTTCTAATAATATAAGGTAATTATTATAAATATTTCAATTCTAAAACATATAAAATATTGAATCCACTCCACTTTAGAAGAAATTTTGGTAATAAAAAATTGTATGGTTTTGATTTTCATTATGTTACCACATAGTGTCCAAAACCTATGTTTTAAAATAAAAAAATAAATTCCCCCTTTTCATCTATAAATATACACTACAATGCACTCAAAACCCCATTAAACTGAAGACACTCTCCATATACCTCTATATGTGCCTCCCAAGATTTTTCAAATATTTTAATAATCTCTTATCAAAATTTTAGAAGCACCATATCTTGGGAAGAAGCAGTATATTATTCTTTTAAAACTACATTCTTCTACTGTACTACACCATTTTTACGTCCAATTATACTGTTGTATTTTGATTTAAGACATCCATTTTCTATCATTTTATTTCCATGTAATGAGATACTAACATTAACTCTCATTCACCCCTTACATATACCTATATGTAAACCCATTATGCTACCAAAATTTTATTGTGGTTTTTCTATTCCAAACATTTTTAGAGTGAATAAAAATCTCCATTTATAATAAAGGTTATTGAGTTAGATTTAGATATAGGTCATTGATTTGTTTATTATTTTTTTGTAATCCAAACTCTTTATTCTTAGGATAAATATTATTCAAAGTAAATCTATTGTTTTATAAGTTTTATTGAACACTAATTAATTGAAATGTTATAAATGTCATGGGTCGGCCCAAAATTATATATCCCTCCATTGTGTTGGGTGATGTTTTAATACAATGAGATTCCATGTATGGTGAAAAATGGATATTCTAAGAAATCTCTCTTGTGAATTTTTTTTGGTTATCCATGACTTATGATTATGAGGTATTATTATATGATGTTCTCACATTTCAATATTTACTTTATATTCTCATTTTACGTCATTATTCAAAGTTCTTGTAAATGATTATCACTCCTATTATGTCCCGATGTTATTCCTCTTAACTAACATTTATTAATTTCATAATTCTATGATTTGATTACTCCCTTACAATGATTTCATCATCACTATTTTCTTTTGTATATCCACAATTTTTCCCATGTAGTATTATAAGATTTGTGGAATATAAGGGAACATTACGAAATTTTAAATAATTTTTGTTTTACCCATGTTTCATGTTAATGTGATATCTACTGAATTTGACAAATTCACTATGCCTCATAATCTTATAAAATTCTATTTTGTGTTTCGTTATATAATAAATCATCAATTACGTCATGTTGTGGTCGAGGTTTCCATAGATGGTATCGGATAGAAGTATAGTTACTTTGAGAATCTTTATAAAAATCAATAGTGAAAGACTTATGTATAATAATAAACATAAAAAACCTTAATTGTGTTAAATTATAGAGTGAGTAATTTAAAAGAAACAAATTTTTTTATATACTATAAATATATGTGGATTTGGTATCGTTAAACATAGGGGTAATAACCCAAAAAATGGGAAATTAGGATTTGACATGATCATCTCTTAATGATAAAAAAAGTTTCCTTGATACACACATGATTTCCAAATCCTTGGGATATGATTTGGTATATTTAGAAGCTCTCTAATAATATTATTGAATATGAATTAAATTTAAATAAAATTTTATGTTAGGAAATAGGAAAGGGGAATGGAGTTGGTGGCACCGAGTCAAAAAACAATATGATGTGTAATGTAATGGATACCAAGATGATATTTCTAACCTGATGATATTTGGATTAAATAAATTTCTAAAAATAAATTCTCTATTATTACTTTCTATGAATATAAATGTTTAATTTAGAATAATAACAACATCCTCCTATGAAAGAGAAATTTGTAATTGAGTACTCTATTTTTCAAAGGCATTTGACACTGAATTGATATTTTAATAACACTATCATAGAACCACAGATCAAATATTTATAAAATATATTCTCTATCCACTAATTCCCATAGTATTATAAGGTCATGTTATATATATATGATACTAAGGGTGAATGTGGTCGATGGTGTACATTGAAAAAAAATGAAGCCTCATGATATGATTTGAGCATTATAGTGGAACTAACTCCCAGAAATTCTTATAGATAAATTTTTTATTAACAATATAAGACCTAAAATGGATATATATTTTATTCATTTTATGAAAAACGATGATTATTAATTAAGGTTTTATTGAGAAAACAACCCAACACTTCCACAATACACCCTTTATTAATCTATTCTCCTAAAAAGAAATTTGAATACTCATTTGATGGGATAAGGTTGAGTCTATGAAAATATTTGGTTTTTCATGATGTCGATTGTATTTAGGAAATATTTTGATTATCCATCAATGTTGAAATAGATATCGTAAAATCTAAAGATTCACAAAACACTATATATTGAATGAAAAGAATAGATTTTAATTATATTGGCGTATTTGATAATTATTATAGGGGAAATAAATTCCAACACTCCACATTCCAAAATTTTCGGTATAAGAATCCTTGAAATTTCTTGGATGGGAAAATGAAATACATTATGATTGATAAAGAAGGGAAACTAACTAGAAAATTTCATCAGGAGAAACTGAACGATGTGATTGAAGAATGGAATTATCCATCCTACCCTCAGCCTGTTGTCTAATGATTCAACTATATTGAACAAGGAAATTATGTGAATTAATTAATTAATATAATATTTATTGACGATACCTAATTCTAACTTCCTCCAATTCCTAGTGAACATGTGTGATATTATTCCATAACAACAGTTGAGGTGCATCCTAACAATGATAGGGTAATAGGAACACCTTTTATTTATTTAAGAATATGTTATAAAATATTATATTATATTTTTATGTATTATTTCATATCACAAATATCATATAGAACAATTAAAACACTACCAATAAACATGGTAGTGGAGTTCTGTATGAAAATTGTAAAAGTAAAAATTATTATCTCCCATCTATAGAACCTCTCCCCTTTCAATTTTTTCTTACTAAAATTCCAAAGAATACTTATGATGCTTTATTTATAATAATACAGTGAAATTTGTGGTATGGATTGAATTTACATGTAAATAACCGAAAAAAATTTCCTTTAGAATGAATTCATACTCAGTATCTCCAATTTCCCTCTAATTCTATATAACTATATTGAGGTGAATAAACCTGTTTTGGTATAATCATCTCAAGCATGGATATTGGTTAAATATTTAAAATCATGTCGTGAATAATTTTTTCTGACCATGGAAAATATCATCCTTACTCACAGGCCTAATTCAATGGATTATTATTATATATTCCCCAAAGAATCTCAGGGTTCTCTATAATACATGTGGTTGAGTTCACAATCGAATATTATACCCATAGATTCTATAATACTTCTGAATACACATAGAATGTGAATTTTTGTAACTTATTAGATACAGAATAAAGTATAAGAGAATCAAGATAAAGGGTTTATATTCCGATGTTCTAAACCATGGGGTGCACCAGTACTCTTTTTCAGGAATAATTTTGGTTCATCGTGGCACTACATTGATTATCAAGATCTCAACAAGATCATGAGAAATAAAAATTATCCTTTTTATAGATTAATGACATTTTTTTTCATCTATGTGGATCCTAATATTTATATAATGAGGATAATTAGTCAAGATATTATCATGTGAATGGGAAATAGAAGGATATCCTCAACACTACCTTTCATTCAAGGTATGGTAACTATTGAGTTCATATTGGATCTATATGGACTAACTAATTCTTCATATATCATCATGTTAATAATGAATAGATTATTTCTAGAATACCATGATAAATTTTTGGTAGTATTTATCAATTATATTCTTATATACTCCAAAATTAAGTAAGAACCTAGAGATAATTGGACACTATACTAAATAACTTTTGAAAAGAATATGTATATCTGAGTTATATTGTAAATATGAGTTTTATATGAGGAAAGTAACAATCCTAAGTAATTTTATTACAAAAAATTGATATTTGGGTTTCTATAAAAAATAGTGTAAATTAATGGATGTCCCATACCAATATATATGATGGAGATCCATTTTTCCTTGTATTTTTATGGTATAATAATTGAATTTTCAGAAAATTATAAGTATTATAAATACCACTAACTAAAATAACACAAAAAGGAGTTCAATTTATCATTAATGATTAATGTGAGGATATATTTTAAGAGTTAATAAAGAAGCTAATCAAGACACCTAAACTCACATTACCCACTATGGGAGAAGATATTTTATCTACTGTAGTGTGTTTAAAAATGGATTGGTTTTGGTACATATGAACGATGATAGAATGATATCTTATGCCTCTTTAGAATTAAATATCCATGAGAATAACTACCTCTTTCATGATTTTCAAGTTAATTAATTTATCTCTAAATTGAATATTTGGAGACATTATATCTAAAGGTAAATGACTGAAATATAAACATATTATAAAATTTTCAAGTGTATAATCTCAAAAAAACTATATAAATATGATTCTATAAATGATGTTAGAAAAATCCATGAATTATGATTTCTCACTGCATTTTCATCCTGGGATGGTAAAAGAAATTCTACATGTTCTACAGAAAAAGAATCACGTAACCCTATTCCTAATTAGTATTGAATGGGATCCAATATTAGTAGATATTAAATGGATGTAAATGGGAATAATAAAATAATAATCATCCTACCATTTTCCAACATCTTCTCAACCATCAATTACTAAGAGGATTAGAGAGGCCCAAAAGATGTTGTTGGCATACAAAAAAGGATGAAAGTATTCTGGAGTTAAAATATTCTATGTATGGTGTTATAAGGTTTTGAACCTACAAATGTGTCACATAAAAACCCAAACTGATGTTGAAACTTCTAGTGTATGCACATATACCATCCTTCTCTATTCATGTAGGAATCACTATCATGTATAGGGATATACAATGAAAATATTGTGGGATAAGAGGAGAGAGAGATTGTATAATTTGTATCTTAATTAATGGACATCCAATAGGTAAAGCATAATTGATATAACTATATGTGTTTCACTCAACCATTTACCACACTAGTATGAAAATGGAATATAATAACCATGTATTTCATCATAGGACTCCTCATAACATCTATGAAATATAACACCATATGGTTGGTATTTGGTATCCTTAAAAATAGAGTGAATTAGTTGCATATAATGAATATTTATCTCTTGAATATACATTACAATATATACAAAAGGGTTGTATAAATACGTAGTTGAGTTCCTATCAACATTATATTTGATCATAAACTGAGGATTACCTCGATGTTTTGGAGAATCCTCCAGTACACTTTGGATATGGGGAGGAGTTTAATTACTACTTACCACACTATGGTAGATTATTAGTCTAAGAGAGCCTTTCATACTCCAAAAGATATATTAATATTATGGTAAAGGGATTTCCAAGGATTATGGTACTAACACCTTTCTCTAGTATATATCTCATATAATAATAGTTTCTATAATATAATTCAAATGTATCCTTGTGAGAAATAGTATTGGAATAGATTTTATAATCCAACATGTTATGATGGAGTTGGAGAGAAAACCCTTATATGTTTTCCTCTAATTTCGGGTATGACCGAGCTTGTTCAAATAATTCAACATCATATTAAATCCATACAATGTTTATAGAAAATCTAGTAATAAATTAGTCAACTAGAACAATAGTTTGAAGTTATAGATAAGGTGTTCCTTCATATATCATCATGGAAAAAGATTCGAGTATTGAGAATAAGGGATCATAATGTCCAATATTGGTCATTCCCATTTAGATCTTTGAGGGCAGTTTTTATGTGTCCTATCAAATTGAGCACCGCCTAACTTATATCATGTAAATGACGTTGTACATGTATCCCTCCTAAAAACTTATTTACCATAACCCTCGCATGTACTGAATCCTAATGTGGTTTTTATAGAGAATAAACATCCTTACATGGAGTGTTCATTGAATATCTTTGATCCTATAAAAATTATCCACGAAATAAGACTACTCACTTGGTCATATTTGTTTGAGAGAACAAAAATTTTGAAGAAGAAACATGGGAACTATAATATAAAATGAAATAGACAAACTCTCATCTATATACGTGTATGAATTGAAAATTTTTGTGATAAATTTTTGATGTGGGGATAATTTAATGTCATAATCTTTTATAAATTAATTTCCCTTTCTAATAGAGTAAATTTATTATTATGAAATGTAGTTATAGAAAGTACATCCATTGAATTTGTTATTTTTGACCAATTATATTATATAGCATTTACGATTTAAAATATCATTATGATTCTTAAGAATATATAATATAGAAAACGAAAAGTGATTGATAATATTAGTATATATTTATGGTTTTGATAATGTATGATTTATAAAAATTGAATATGTTATAACCTAGCCTAGTAGGATCATACCATATAAATCTGATTTATTGGTGATACTAAGGGCGATAAAATCACTTAGATTTTCCATGTACTAATCCCCAGCTAAAATTTAAAGAATTATTCTTGAATGAAACCATTTATGAGGGATATTATATATAATCAAGATCATAACCCCAGCCATTTTCATGGAATAACACAAAAAAAATCCACACCATTGCACACTATTCCCTTAGGGCGTAATCTTGGGTAATAAGAGGATATGTATCTGGACTCAAGGAGAATACATATTTATATTTTCCTTTTAATCAAACTAATTTTTATGTTTATACCTATTAATTATTAATATTTGAAAATTGTAGATAGCAATTAGTTTTTATTACCATGTAACAAAAATAATATTTATAGAAAATATACGATTATTATGAAAAAAAATTATAAATTCCTTATTTTAGAATTTTTTTAATATATTATTCTTATTAATTAATATTAATATATAAATATAATATAGTTTATATATGTCTAATGTAATTTCCCAAAGGTCAAAAAATTGGTTAACATCAGAAAAAATAGTATTTACAATTAAATTGATATTATTATCTAAAATTGAGTATTCTCATTATTATGATAAAATATTTTTTTTGAATTCATCATATTGAATTAATCCAATGGTGAATTTTTCATAGTTTTATGAGGTTGTCAATTTTTCAGGTAAATAATAATTTTTTTATAAATTAATGGATTGTAATACGACATCATAATGGTCTAAAAGTGATGTAATGAATTCCATAAATTGAATCAAAGACTAAATTTATATATATCTTTTAATTTAATGATTTCATGATGTTATTTATTAAATTTATAATCTCTTAATAAATCCCAAAAAAACCCTATATTATATTTTATTAATATAAATTAATTCTTTATAAACATTAGTCATGTTTACAAAACTGAGGGTATTATTTGAAGAACATCAGATCATGAAATTATATAATATTTAAAATGACTTATATTTCTCAAAAACCATGGTCAAAAAACATATTATGGTTTATGTTTTTTGTTACATTACCATAAATATTAAAAATCATATGATTAGAAATTAATAAATAAATTTCCCTACTTCTTCGAAAATTTCACACCAATCCTCCAAATCATCAATAATCAAAACTCATTGATCATGAATTATCTGTCCCTATATGTATCTTGAACCCTTATATGGTCTTCTAAGGCTCTTAATATGCTTATCTCAAAATTTTAGAAGTACCAACTCAAGGCAATGAACACCACTATTTCTTTTAATTATTTTTAAATTCTTTGTACTAATCCATTTTTATTTCCAATTCCCCAAATTTTAATGTTATTTTACATAGTTCTATAAAATCATTACAATTCCTATGTAAGGATATATTACCTTTCAATATCATATACCCCTTCCAAAAACAATTATGTACACTATTTACGCAACTAATAATGTCATGTGGTTCATTCAGGCCAATCATTTTTAAAGGGAATACACATCCCCATTTCATCTCAAGGGTATTCACAGTGTTCTACAAGTCATTATTTTTTAGTTGGATTACATGCGTGTGAGCGAAAAACCTTAATTATGAAATCGAAAGTCATTAAAGGAGTTCATATGACATATGATAAATTTCGAACACTTATACATGTACATGACATTAAGATGATGGGTGGGCATAAAATCATATAGCCATAAAATTCATTTAGTAATGTTTTATCTCGTGATGTTATATGTATGGTGAAGGGAATGTATAACCAAGAACTATATCTTATGATGTCTTTGTGGTTATCGATGAATTACTCTTATGATGTCATTCATAATGTGGTTGCTACTATGATACCAATATTTTAATACATCTGAATCAATTATTTATTATATAAAAACACTTAATAAAACACTAGAAGAAGGTTAGTAAAGCTGTATTTATGAAATTAGGTAAATATATCATAAAATTGATAATGTATTCTAAAACATTAATAAAACCCCCTTAACATGATCTTAAATTTTCATTGAACTTTTAAAATTGGATGTGATCGCCTAAGGACATAAAAAATAATATGGTGATCTATAGAGCCCCAAAAGGTAATAACAAAAGCATAGAATAAGTAAAACAAGTACTTTTGATTTTATAGGAATATCAAGGTAGCCTAAGAGGTGTGATAAAATCAAAATTTAAAGTCAAATCAAGACGTAAGATGATAAGAAAAATGAAACCTAGGAATGTGTAAACAACATAAAACATAATATCATAAACATAATTCAATGCTGAAAATGAGACATCATAGGATAGTGTTTTTAAATAAAAATCTCATCCATCGATAATGGTATGTTAAGATATAAAATCATTAACCATTACATAGGAGGGCTATATGACTTTCTACCTGCCTATCACATACTTGTCATGTATATGCATAAGTGTTCCACATAAATCATAAAACATTATTTTTTTGTTTTATATCGTTTAATCCCAATATTATGGAGTAAGGGTGGAATAAAAGGAATTCTATAATCAATTAAGGGTATATACATATATGTGAATACCCATGAAAAGAAAAGGGGATGTGTATTCACTGTACAATTTATTTCCATGGAAAATAAAAAGTGAATATTGGCATCATAACAAGGGTATATAAATATTCATGGAAGGGATTAATGAGTTTGAAATTAATCTCTCATAACATGGAAATCATAAAGACTATAAGAGTTGTGTTTAGAAACATATACAATAATGATAAACTTAAAATATGACGGAAAAAAAATAAAGAATTTACTTTAATAATATAGAGAAGGAGATGATATTTTACCTTGAAAGGGAGCTTATAAAAGTCTATTATATTATTATTAACGCATTTTAGGACACCATTTCATTGATATATATTGGGAAAGGCAGAAATATTTTATTCGAAATGGGATTTTATTGAAGTGGAGTAAGATTTTGGGTGGATATTTATAAAAATTGTTACGAGAATTATTTATTAATTTCTAAAATTAGGTTTTGGATTTTATAAGATAAAATAATAAAAACCAGCAAAACACTCATTGTTTTTACCCATATTTTTGACCAAATACGAATATATTAAAATATTATAATCGAATAAGGCCAAAAATGATTAAAATAATACAAACTGTATATTTATAACATATTTACAACTGTATATTTATAACCCATTTAATTTTTACCCGTAAATTTAAATTTTTTCAAAATATATGAAAAATACACCCTTGGATAATTAAGATACGAGGATTTCAAAAAAAATATTAATTTTATCAGAATAATAATTTTAAAATCCAAATGTAAACTATTAAACAAAAAAAACCCGATTTTTTAAAAAATGTAGTTTTTTTGGATGATAACAGTATCTAACCATTGTGAAAATTATATTTTAAATCATACAATTCTTTTTAATTTATATTTCAAAAAATGTAAACTAATATGTATATTTTATTAAAATGTCATTTATTTCATGATATAATCAATTCATAAAGAATTTTCCTGTGATGGATACAATATATCTTCTGGGAATAAAGTTTTATAATCATGTAAAAATATTATTTTCCTCAAACTCATTATATAATCATTTATAAGGAAATAATAAATTATGAATAAATATAATAGATAGTTTAATAAAAATAAAAATATATAAAATCCAAAAAATATGGTCTAAATAAATAACCCCATTTTACACAAGAATCTTACATAATTGTAATCTATGTATTGGTGACACATAATTTAGGTGTCTTGGAAAACACAGCTTGGGTCATGATCTTGATAATATTTGATTTCTCCCATACAAGATTTATCTTTTGACTTACTTGTAAACTCTATTCTTTAGTATGGTAAGGGGTATAACCCATTGATTTTATCCCCCACAAATGATATGATAAATGGGACCCATAGGGATCAAACCTTATAGTCAAGTCCATCACTTCATCCATCTATTTCAATTAAATTTTATCATAACACTTAATATATACTAATACAAATGATCATTACAAAACAAATATACTATTAATGGTTATGATTATTAGATATATTTCAAATCATAAATTATATATCTTTTAAAAGTAAAAAATAACCAAATTAGTGAATCTATTTATTATAACAACATTACCCAATCTGGAACTAATTTATTAAAAAATAGAATTTCATTTATAAAAAATAGGTCATTAAATTCTACCCCTCATTACAAATTTCATCCACGATATTTTTTTTCACCACCTCCTAAAATTGAAAAGATAAATACTTGATCCCTTGGACATTACATTTCACTTTGACTAGGTGAGTTTCCATATTTTTTAAAACATTATCTCTACAATATAGGATCTTCACCAGCTGATCCTCTTATGAAATGACATTCTCCAAAGGCATCACCTCTGGAATCAGTACATGAGATGGGTTTGGTATATTTATCATTAATAGAGATACATGGAACACATCATGTACATGAGATATCATAGATTGGAATACAAGTCAATAGAAAAAATATATAATGTGGTCAAGGATCTCAATAGGGTTGACATATCTAGGATTATGCTCTACCATTTTCAAAACCTCGTGACTTTTATCCATGATGATATATAATGGTACACATTATCTCGAGGATAAAACACTATATCGTGTCAATGACTATATTCATAGACTTTCTTTTGACTTTTTGGATTTCACATACTGTTGTATTTTTTAATTCCATATTTCTTATATTGGAAAATATTAGGTCCCATATCCATTTACTCTTTAACTTTATCCCATCAACTCAGAGTCCAAAATTGCTACCCATAAAAGGCCCCATAAGGTTTCATTTGAATAATTGAATGGAAACTGTTATTTTATTCTAACTCCACTCTAGGATGATCTTGTTCCTAAAAATATTACAAATAAATTTACCATGATCATAACATATCATCTATAGTTTGAATGGTTCTCTCTGAATAAACGTTCATCTATGATGATAATAAATAGTAAGACTCATATCTATATCCAGGGATTACTAAAGGAATCTTGAGAACCTTGAGGTAACCTCTGGATCTCAATCTGATACAATATAGAGTAAACATTCATGTAGTTGAACCAATTATATTATGTATATCTTTGTGATCTTTTAAGGATTTAAATCTTTCTTGATAATGGGGAAGTCACATGCTTTATCAATATATCAACTAAATCCCATATGTAATTATTTACTTTATTTATCATGGCTAGTACTATAATAAAATCCATGGTTATGTTATCATATTTCAATACTAGTATGGGAAGTGGTTTCATAACACCATCATACGTTAGTAATTTTATATTGAAAAATTGGTATTCCAGAAAATCAAATATAATTTTTTCACTCTCCCTATTTGTGTTTTCCCAATAGATGTTTTTCTTTAGATCATTTATGTCTTAGTTGTTCACTGATAAAATGAAATGTATGAGGTGTGTGAATCATCCAAAATATCACTCTTTATTTTTGGTTATGTTGGGACACATTTATTGGTTACAAACTTTATAACTCAATCATTAGTAATGTTGAACTTTGGAATATTCACTAACTTTTTATATAGAATATTATCATCATTTTGGGCCTCCATGATCCTCTCATGGATTGATTATTGAGTAGTTATTTGAGAAATTTTGGATATATATCCTTTTATTTTTCTCGTTTCCATGATTTTTAATTCCTAAATATTGGAACACTTACAATCCTCACCATAGATGGCTTTGTGGGATCCTTTCTACATATATCCTCTATAGCATTGTTCACCATCCTATGATGGAAATGGATTTAAAAAGAACAAAATATTATCATCTTTAACCACCATAATTGGTGGATATTTATATCCTTTTCTGTAAATATTTACTTGAGAATTTTATGATCTGTATATATGACACACTTCTACCCAGATATATAATATTTTCAATTATTTATTGTGATGATAACTGCATAAAATTATATATCATGGATTGGGCAGTCTTTTTCAGAGACATTTAATTGGAGGGAGGCATATGTTATCACACTTTCATATTTCATGATTACATAACCCTATCTATTTTTTGTGACATCTCTATATATCCCAAATCCTTTCGCATTAGTGGGTAATGTGTGTATAGTATCAGTTATTTTCCTCTTTGTTAACATTTTAAATATCTCATTTCATTCATTTGTCCATAAAAAATGCATTAAAATATAGCTTCACTAGTGGGCATCCAAATAATGAGAATCTTCTAAAAAATTACTAATATTACCCCTCTATTCTATAGAAATAACATATTTATATCATAGATGTTGGTCTGGGACATCATTCGATTATCATTATTTTTAATTGATCTATAGATATCCATTTTTTTAGATCATAAACCCTTAATATTACTTTCTCCATCCAAAATATTAAATTACTATAATTTTTCTATAAACATTCAATTTTAATGGTATTTAGTACAATACACCAATGATTTTAAATGTTACTACTTGATTTTGGTAAAGAAAATGATATTATTTATAATGAATACAACAAATTAGTCGAGATAGTTCCTAAAGTATTTATTAATACATCTCATGGTGATATAATAGGGATTTATTTATTTAAAATATAATCACAATAAAATAAATTTTTTATACCTTGTATGAAATGTAGTCTTTGGGATATCATCCTTTATCATCATTATATTATAACATTCAAACCGAATATCCAACTTGAAGATGAATTTGAATCCCCATAATTGCTCTAACTAGTCTTCAATCCATCTAATATGATGCATTCCCTTTAACATGATATTTTTTTTATCTCATTATAACCAATAAAGTGAATCATTAACCAGTCATTATTATTAATGAAAAGGACTGGTACACCCCATGTTGGTGCACTTGTTCTTATAAACCCAATATCCAAATTCTCATATAGTTTCTTCTTTACCCCATATTTCATAACTATGTCCATTTTATATAGAGTATTGAGTATTAGAAATAATGTAGGTATAATATTAAGTAATAGTTCTACCTATCAGCTAGGTGGAATTATAGTAAATTATTTGCGAAATACATAAACAAATTCCCTCACAATGACCATTTCTTAAGGATAGCCTTTTAATTAGTCTTAATAATTTGAGATATATACTCTTTTACTAAATTTAAAAAATATCCATGCATGAGATGATGATGCCAAAGGACATTCATCCTCCCCCATAAACACATAATTAATTTGAGGCTGAATTTATATATAGAGGGTGATATCTACCATCAGGTTGGCTCTATATAACGAAAGTTAATTTGTTCCTCAAAGAGAATTGAGATATGATGTATATTGTATTACAAGGTATGAAGGGAAATTATTCCCATATATTTTGATAGGGTTTTATTTATTTTCTTAGGAATCAATAATTACAACATTTACTATCATAAAAAGTTTTTTAACATCCCATTTAGGTTGTGTTTAAATAGTTTTACTAAAATTTTGTGATATAGAAGTATTCATGGAACCAAAATATTCAATGAAATTTTTTCCCTTTAAAATAGTTCAAAATTAGATTTTGAATCTACCAAACCATATCTCCCATTATTTTTATATTGTGTCTATAGAAAGGTCTCATTTTCATATGCAATGTTTTGATTGATTCAATTCCAAATTCACACTTTTTGGAGATAGTACACATAGGTACAATTGTTCCAAACCCACATCCAATAGTTGTATCTAGATAGGGATTTTTTAATGGAAAAAACATAATCTATAATTTTCCAATATTTAGGGGTGTTTTATTATGTTTGGTATTCCCCTTAAGAATTTAACTAATAATTTTTAATCCTAATGCCAAAAAATAAGTAGTAATTTATCAAATAACATATATTACCATACATGTTTTAATCCACCTTAATATAGAATTTATTACAAAACAAATATACATCATATAACCCCATAATAATTTTTACCCTACTGTCATTGAGACAATAGGTGAATATTAGAACAAATTGATCATGGATAGACGCACATTATATAAAACTCTTTAACATGCTCTTAAAATTATATCTCTCTTCCAAATCTGTATGGGTAATCCCGTGGATGTAAATAATAAATTAGTGAGATATAAGACTTATATGTGAATAATAGAATAATGAATGAATGAAAAGTAGTACAAGTTACTCAAGATAATTACTAAGTAAGCATTAGAGGGATGGGAATCATAACAATAAACATCCAACCCTGATATAGTATGATATAATAAATGAAACATAAGAATATAGAGAAAACATAAAACAGAGAATCATAATATTTTTTCAAAGATAAAAACCAATACATCATAACATATTATACATTGTATAATATAATTTTCACCATTAATAGTATCTAATGAGATAAAAACAATACCCAATTCATTATATGGTAATATAATTTCAGGTTCGCTGGTCGCATTAATATAATGTAGACGTATAATTGTTTCATAGATATAATAATACTAAATTAATGATTTCATCATGTTTACTCCCATTATTAATTAGTTTTTGTTTCATATATATAATATTAAAATAAATTTAGGAAAATTACATCTAGGTGAGCACACTTTATTAAAAGTCGGTATAGCTCTTCACTACACACATATTTTCCATGGAAAATCATGGGACAATTATGGTAGTTTGACCGGGATAAATAATGATTCACGTAATGGATGAATAAAATCTATAGGGGTATCTCATGACTTTTAAATAATAAAGGAAGTAATTTAAATTTATATGAATATATAAAATATTGAAAAATTTAAAATAAAAATGCATAATATAGAAAAGGGTTAATAATGAAAAGGGTAGGTAAATAATCTATTACTTTTATAGTGCTTTTCAAAAAGATTTTTAGGATCTTATTATGATCTTCATGATACCATTTTAGGGATATATTAAGGTAATTACATATTAAATTCATGACTAAAGTGTTTTTAGTGAAGTCAGATTCGGGGTTGGTGGGTTTTTATATAGAAGTAGTGGTTAATTTATTTATAACTATAGATCATAGGTTTTGGACTCTATATGATAAAATAATTGAAATCCAAAACCTTACTATGTTTTTTAATATTTTTTATTCTAACATGGATTGGTTTTAAATATTTTCTTTGGATAACAACTGATATAACTAATATACTACACATTATGAGGTGGATGTGAGCCATGTAAATGGTGAAATTATTTTAAAACCATGAAATATAATATAAGTTCTTGATGAGATATAAATGGTTTGTATAATTAATAAAATAACTTCGAAAACAAATTATATTAAAATGTAAATTTAATTTTGATGTCTACACTATTTATAAAATTTATTACATCCCTTTTAATAAATTGTGATTTCATAATTCATACCATATATTTATACAGAGTTAAATTTTTACCTTAATATTATATTGTCTCAAAAAATTATGAAAAAATCACTTTTCCATAATTTTTGGCATGATTATTTCAAATAAAACATTTATTGCAACAAAACAAAATCTCTAAATATGAAAATTTATAGTTTTATATCAAAAAACTCAATTTGTTGAAAAATTTGGGTTGATGCAAAGATAACATATTCCGACCATTATAAATATTAAATTTTACTTCATAAAATTATCATATCAAATTTTTTAAAAATATATTATTTAAAAAAAATAAAATATTACTTTATTTTAATAATTATCGAACTCATCAAATACAGTTTCTTGACTAGAACTATATATTTCGAAAAAATATTATTTCACATCCATCGTATTAAATAATAATGGTCATCAAAAACCTTACGTAATAATCTATATGGAAATAATAGAAAACCTAAATATAATGATTATTTTATTAATAATAAAAATTAATATTTATAGGGTCTACATACATAAAATCTTATTGCACTATGGTATGTTTTATGGGTAAGGTGTGAAATGGGGATAGGTTCTTAGGGTTTTTTGGTGAAAAATATTTGGGACATGATCTAAATAATAATGAAATTATCCCAAAAATAGTTTCACTTATGCATTAGTAGTTGAATCTCTGATTGGGATTGGTCAAGGGAAAATGCTAGTGGAAATATTTTTCCGCAGAATATTTGACATATGAGTTCCATAGTGAATGATCCATTTTGTTAAGGCCATTGATTCTTCTATCGTTATCAATCAAAAGTAATCATAATCCTTAAGATATGTTAATCTTAAATGTCACTATACAATTATGATATTATCAATGGTTATTATTCATAATGGCAGTTTGAATTTTAAAGGATATAACTTTTAATTGTCCAAAATAACAAAATATTTCCTTGTGATTTTAATAATGTCATTTATTTATATGAATTTATTGATATCATAGGGGAATTTCATTGATAAAATATTGGGTTTTTGTAGCCACATTCCTAGGTTTCCTTGATGTTATCATATTATATCATACTTTGATGTGTATGTTTGTGATTGAAATCAAATTTTTTGTAACCTTAATATTCTTCTTGGGTATTTTTCAATACATTAATTGTGTTATTCTTTGATTATTACCAGGAAATGATATATATATATCACTATTTTCATACAAATATTACTATGTTTTCCCATGAAATATTAGACAATCAATGGAATATAAGGGAATGCAATGGAATTTTAAATATTGTTCATGTACCAATGTTTCATGTTATTTTTTCATCAACCATATTTTCTAATAAAACACAAGGCCTCATAATCTGTTTGTATTGTGTTATTTGTACCTTTATATAATGAATAAGGCATTTTGGTGTATTAATGATATGGGTTTTTATACTATCAATTTGATATGGAGGTAGATTATTATAAATAAACAAGGTAGATATACTATTTTGAATAACAATAATTACCATGGATTTATGGTAGGGGATAATATTTTTTGGGTGAAACCTTAATTAGAACACAAAAGAATAAATAAGAAAGGGAAATAACAGCTAAGATTTACGGGTTTATTATAGATCCTTGTGTGGATAATGTAAGTAGTTATGATCTATCCTAACCAATATAATATACCATGGTAATATTTTATATATATATTATAACATAATAGGAAAAATCCTTAAATATTATATTTATATAGTGGATCATCATTGAGTTTAGGAATGATGCCTCATTCCTAGGGAGGTTATATCATATTATTACAACTATCAAGGGTATAATTAAATGTCGTTTCTTAATGTATGTAATGTTTATATGTCATGTATATTTATGTCTGTGGATTTTAGGGGAAAATTAAGTTGGTTAAGAAGGATAAAATGGTGGAAATTTTTTTGAGACTCATTAATTACATACATAGATATTTCATAATATTATATGATTAACAAATATTTCATAAAATTATGGTTATCCAAAATAGTACAGGTTTAGTTTCTTTGTAATGACCCTCATTTTTAAACAAAAAATATATACAATGTTCGATAACATATGTAAGACCCTACACCCAACATAAATAGATCACAACATGTCATAATTAAATCATTAGTAAATCATTAATAAACCCTAATACAATAATCCATTAAAATCTATTTCCACTTTACAATAAATAACAAAAAAGGTAATTTTGAACATGTTTATTTTAAATTAATATTTATATATTTATATTTCAAAATCATTAAAAATTAAATTTAAAATTTTAAAATGAACATTTTGTAAAAAAACAATTTTTAACTCCTCTAAAAAATCTTTACTTAGTTTGAAATTTCTGATTTTATTTGAAAAGATTTTTTAGGTCAGAATTATAGTTTTTTTAAAAATATTTATATTTATGATTTTATCACAATGAAAATGTATCCAATAATTTATAAAAATATATTATGAATTAAAATATTTATTTTAGGGAAAGGATTTTGAATTTTAATATATTTTTTTGGCCAATAAAATCTATTTTAAATATTTATAGAACTAAATAAATACATTAGTTTAGTAAAAAATTAGGTATCCTCATGTAATGGGGTATATTCATGTTATATTTGGTTTTAGATTTAATTTAAAAGAATCATACCCTTTATTTAATTAATAACAAATCCACTTAATTCATTAATATTATAAATATTGCTAATTTTCTGTTTAATTTAAATATATGGATGAAAAACATCACTTTTCTAAAAATTCATTTACACGCTTGAGTGTGTTCATTTTAAAATTAACTTTTCACAGAATTTGAAACATAATATTATAAAATAGATTTTAAGTTTAAAATCAGTGTATTCAAATTATAAAATGCAGTCAATTTTCATTTTAGAAATCAAATTTAATAACAATGGTTAAATAATTGTTACCTTTATAAAATGTGAAATGGTAAAAATTATTTTACAATAGGGAAAAGTACAAAACATGAAAAAAACATATTTCAAATTGGTGTTGAGATGATTTAAAAATTTTAAATGTCCAAGAATCAATTTTTTTCAATTTTTAATCATTTTTCTTCTAATATATTCATTACATTATAATAAAAGTGGTATATGTTTCCAAAATACATGTTTTCAGCTCTTACAAATAAGGTCAATTCCATACATTCTATAATCCACTCATATTATTAAATTAACAATAATTACTACCAAAATTTCAACTTATTTTCTATTTTAAATTGAATAATGTTATAATAATAAGTTATTCTCTTCTATATACTAATAAAAAAGAATTATAATTGATGTGGGGGGGGGGTATCACCTCCATAAAGAAATTATTTTTATTTTTCATCACTACACCTCATAGATGGACTTAATTATGGTATGTAAGAATAATTATGAATTATATAATGTATTTATGATTACTAAATTATCATTTACTATTAACCATCACCCCTCATCCATTGAGTAATAGAAATAATATTTTTCCATTGGGTACACAACCACTTCCCTGAATAAACTTGTTTTTTTCCGTCACATTCAAACATGGATGGTTTTAATTTATAGTACATAATTATATATGAAATATATCATTAAAATATATCATTAATTTGTTTCTTTTATGGTTAACATAATAATTAATTATCGTTAAAAGGTGATCTGTCAATCTTAGTAAATAACCCAAGACGAGTTGATTTCCATTTTAGCTTTCATAAAATGTTACTAATTCTAACATTTCAGATTAATATCTATTTAAATGTCCTTCTAATATACCAATTATATTACATTTAATGTTTTTATGTGTTGATATTGTTTATAAAACTAATATTTAAACCACGTTGGGACCCTAGTTTAAAATTATCATTATTATTAACCCTGGATGATAAAAATAGTTTACAACAATATAGTTCTTCAAGGTAATTAAAATTAAATAATATTATAAGTGATATTTTATATGAATAAAGTTACAAAATAGTTAATTAATATGTTTATATTTATGATATATGATGTTAATGATCCTTCTTGGAAATCATGGTTAATGTAATGCGACTTAGCGAACCAGAGTCCTTTAATTGTTATACACCATTTTTTTAATATCATTTTACCAATATATTACCTAAAAATTATATTTACATTTTACTAATATTTAATGATATTTTTTGTACTAGTTAAATTTCTAATATATTCTTTTCTTTTTACTTTCATAAATACAATGGATGATTTTTTTATAGAGTCTCTTAACAGTGAATTTTACAATGATTAGCACTTATCGTTTTTGAATAAAATTTATTTTTATGGTCTATAATTCATTACAAATGAATTTTATCTTACTCTAATGGAGTTATATTTCAGGTTACAACCTATTTTACTCTATTATTATGTTATTATTTTGGGTGATCATATTTTTTGTATAATTCTTTTTAATTCTTTATTATATTTTATGAAACCCATTTTTTCCTTCCATTATTTTAAAAATATAACAAATGTTTTTATAGTTATTAATGAACCTAATATTATTTACATGTATTTATTATGAAATTTTTTATGAGCTTCATGTTTTTATTTTATGATACCAATTTTTATTTCAATATTTCATTTATATGATGATATGGAAATGTCAAGAAACCCATTTCTAATTCTATGTGTTATTTTTTAACATGTATATTTTTCTTCTTAAGTGGATTTTTTTAAGGATTATGATATGGATGGGACCTATATCACCCTCTAATCCCTTCAGTAAAATTATAATGATTGTGATATAGAAATGATATGTGAATTGGTTAGAAAGTATCTAGGATCACATAGGGTGGATGTTATGTTGTTTAGATCTACTCAGCACATTATGGATGAAATGATTAGTGATTATCCAAAAAAACATAAATAATCATAATAATATCATCATTATATTTTCTATTTTACATTATTTATGTTTTATTTTTATTTTTTAATGGTAAAAGTGTTATATTTTGGGATTTTATGATTAGAATATATAAATATGGTAAACTCTGGTGATTTTAATTTATTTTATTTCATTTTGTTTCATTTATTAATGATTTTATATATTTAAATGATATATTAATTATAGATATTTA
The DNA here is from genome assembly GCA_963277665.1 of Viscum album. NCBI lineage: Eukaryota > Viridiplantae > Streptophyta > Magnoliopsida > Santalales > Viscaceae > Viscum > Viscum album. Next base: position 468,435,159 of record OY728141.1, on the reverse strand, counting down.
TATTTTATCCATTAACAAAAGATTGATCTGACCCCTTTTTATATTTTCATTTCTTTGAAATTTGACGATGGTTATCTCCCATAGAATGTCTAATATTGGATAAATTTTATGGTTGAACTTTCACAAGATGTATAATAAGTATTTTTATGTGAATTATACCCAGGACACTAACCCTTTATAGGCATATAATTTAGACTAGTTTTTTATATAATAATTACAAAGTGTAATCAATTTATTTTTTATGTTTGTTTATCATGGGATTATCTATTCTTTTGAGACTAAATGCATAATAGTCATATTTCGTGAATTATTTTATACATATCCAGGAATGTTAATTTCATATAGTAACCTTCTTGAACATACCCAAAAAAATAATTTTTCATAAAAAATTGAAATGGGGAAAATAGTGATCTCATATTCTTAATAAGGTTAATATTGGTGATATCATTAGATGATTGGAGGTGATAATTATATTATCATACATATATAATAACATGAACAATAATAATAATAATCATACCTTATCAGTCAAAGATAAAGAAACATGAGTCTGGGAATTATTATTTTTCATAACAGAGCACATAAATCATAGTAGTGTCGATTCATCAATAATAATAAAAATATCTATGAGAACATATCCTAATTATAATATTATTATTTGGGATAAACACATATATATTGAAAAACATTTACTTAGTCAAGTTTCTCTTCCAAGATAATCATAATGTACAAAGTACCCTAGAGGATTGGGTTTACCCTTTATTACATCATTTATTAGTATTGGTTATCTAATTGCACTACCATAGTGAATAATGTCTGATATGGAACTATTTCAACTCCTCATTCCATTCCACATTATCTCATGTGATACCAATATTTTCCAAGTGAATTGTAGGGTATATAAAATTATGCCCACCCATCATGTAATCAAAATGATAAATAAGTCTGACACAAGATCATAAAAACATTAAATAATTATAGATATAAGAACTGAGATAAATCAAATATGTTTCACAAATGATCGTGGTATTAACCCAAAAAAATACTAGCTTAATTACAGCTCAATTAACAATTTAAAAAATTACTATTTTTTATAAATCATCCCTAAAACTAAACAGAAATAATAATACATCAATATAATGGATGTTTATAGTATTATATAATCATACCCCTAGAGAATCATAACATATTTTATAGGATGTTGTCATATTTTAAAAATTCCTTTAAAACTATTTTATAACATTTTTTTAAAATTTGTAAAATATAATTTCATTTTAGTATATTTAAAAAAGTAAAATAAATAATAATATTGATAAAATCATTCTGTTTAAAATTACCATGGTAACTAATTATGTATTATTCAAATAAAATATTTGGAAAAATGGTGAGAATGGTTGATCATGCTAAATATGTTAAAAGAGAAATTTTATCACATTTTTATATAAATTGAAATGTAAATCATATTTGAAAATTTTAAAATTATTAGATTTAATAAATAATAAATAATGTTAAATTTTCTTGAGAGATTCATTTTTCAAAATTTGATTTATTTATAAAAAATTTCATAATATATTTTGAACAAGGATATTGAAGAAAAAGGTCATATACTAAAAACAAAATTAGGTTTTACTTTCTCGAATCCATTTTCTAGATAATTTTAATAACAAAAGAGAGTATAATGGTAATAATACATTATAATTATAGTAATAAATTGAGTATATGAAAATATAAATGGTTCCAATAAACATGATTAAATAATATCTCTAAATTAAAATATATGACATATAATCGGAAAAATAAAAAGATAATGTAACAAAAACCCTTTCCACATTGGTAACAATTGAATAAGAAAAACATGTAAATAAATAAATTTAAATTAAAAATAAAATAAAATAAATATGAATATATTGATGATTTAATATATCAAATGGGTAGTATAAGAACCATAAAAGACACAAATATGTCATACATGAAGCATGTTCTTATGAATGAAATTATGACAAGGAACCCTTAATATTTTAGAAATCTCCAATAAAAACATTAATAAATAGATAAACATATTAATGATTTTTAATCCTCAAAATTTTTATTAATATAATAAAAAAATTCATTGGATGTATATAAAATGCAGAAAAAATTAGTGAATATGCAGTTGTCTCGGTGAAATAATGTAAGATGAGAAATCATTACATTAGGTCACGTCGTTCTTCATATATATTCAAAACAAATGTATAATAAATATATATTTAAAAACATCTATTATATTCCCATAGTAATACATATGTTATTATATAAAATTTCATTATATTTCCCAATTATGAATTTATCAAAAAATCATCGTTAAAATCATCATTCTTCTAAAAACTAGTTTTATTTCCATTAATATTTAAATTCAATATTTTTCTCTCTTGAATCATTTAAATGGTTTCATAATTATAATAATATCAATCACTTCATAGTTTAATTATTAATTCAGAATACATACTTTTATAATGATTCGTATAATTTTACGATCAAAAGTAATCACATCACTTTATGGATGCAGTAGTTTGTACGTATTCATTGATGATGTTTACATTTTAATGTGCATTAATTAAAATAAATTTAGATGATAATCCAAATTTTAGGAGACTTTATTATATATAAAATATAATATAAATTCTTTAAATATATCCTTTTTAAAATTAACGTATATATGAAATTAAAAACATCCTTTTTAAAATTAAAGTATATATGAAATGAAAAATAAATCACATAGCTTCATGTATGTGGTAGTCCACGTGTATACATGATCGATGTTATCAATTTATTAATGATTGAAGAAGATATTAAATGACTATAAAATTGTCAAAAAAACCATATTTTTATATTTAAAATATTTATTAAATCATTATAAGAAGTTTACGAAACATTTGGATGTGTTTTAAGATGAAATAAACATGAAAAAAATTTAAGAATGTATACCTTTTTATTGGGTATCCTCTTTTAAAACAAACCATAAGGCTTCCAGTATTTTTAATTTGAAAACAATATCCTAAATTTCGAGGGTAAATATTTTGGGAGCTTATTTTTCAACAACATGATAGATAGATATGGATCACATGATGTAGAGAAGAGAGGATATGTAGTGCCATTTTACATGTGATGGTTGTGGAACCCTTTATAATTATAAAAAATATTGAAATATAATAAAGTTGATATCACATAAAACTATATAAAAATTGCATCTATTTAAAAAATTAGATTATATATTATTTAAATTAATTCAAAAATATTGGATTGATAGAAATTTTTGGTTAATTTTAATCCTTGTCTCCTTATTTAAAACCATGTTAACCCTTCTAACCATTACTATTTGAACAAGATTTTTAACATGGGTACCTATCATTATGATCAAGAATTAATTTGATTATATAAATTAAAATTTAATTTTTTAGTTAAAAGTATATAATCAATTTTATGTTATAATATTTTAATATATGATAGAAATCAATTCTAAAATTCATTAATAAAACAGATAAAACCACTATTTAGAAAAATATATTTAAAAAAAACTGATTTTAATTCAAAATCATGCATTTTAAGAACAATTAAATTAAATTTAAAATATTTTATTGGTTATATAATAGAAACAATTATTTCAAATTATCTATTAATAGTTATTAATTTATTTTTTTAAGATAATAAAATTATGAACATAAAACCTATTTTTCAGAAAACATATATTTTAGCTTCAAATGAATTTTTTTCACCAATAATTATTTTATAACCACTAAATTTATTTTATAACTATATAAAAACTAATTTTCCTTATTTTAATTCTCAAATTTAATAATTGAAAATTTTTAATATTAAAAAAAAATTCATAAATAAAATATTTTCAAAGAGTTTTTTTGGATAAATAGTCTTTATTTACTAAATCAGAAATTATTTTAATCAATTATATCTATAATAAATACCAAATATTGTTATTAATTTTATAAGTTATTATTTCCATTCACATAAATTCATTTATTCATGCTTTACAATATCAAAAATTCTTTTATTTTTTAATGATTTTTTAAAACCAATGCTTGTTACTAGAATAGCGAGTTGATTTTTCGTTGATTCAATATTCCATAAAAAATATACCATGTCTCTAGAGTCAACCCACCAAAAGGCTTAATGAAGATTACAAATCATCACAGATTAGGGAAAGTCACCTTCAGTTTCTAAAATACAAATTGGTAGTATTTTGACTTGAAAAATAAATAAAAAATGAAATGGACACCAACATGGAGTCCAACACATGGTATCTGGACATTGGAAATGAATGTCAAATGAACATAGTAGTCAGTTTCAATTTATCCATCCAAATATAAATTTAAAATCAAAAATAAAAATTATATATCCAATATATCTATATAATTGACTGTAAACAATTTTATTTTATATGTACTAAACAAACAGACCAAATGAATAAATTGTTCGTAGTGGAGTATATATATAATGAATAGTAACCATGATATGGTGATAGGAAAATCTTTATAAATACATTCCCTATAAACCATGGTCACCACCAAGAAGTTTTCTTCAAAAGAATTATAATTAAATTTTGGTATACTATCAAAGGAATAAACATTTATAAAATAATGTATATCAAAATTTTCAAATAATTTATATAAAGGAAAAGTTGTGAGGAAATTCCAAGTAATATTCCCCCATTAATCATAAAAAATACTTTCATAATGAAAAATATTATTACATTTTTATCATATTTTTTCGTCACTGATTATCTTATATAATAAATATAAAAATTACATTCATATTTTAGTTTAATAAACTGTAAAATTATGTAAGAAACAGGGGAATTGTACATGGTCATTGATCAAAGGAGTGTTATAAAATATGAATCATGAAATAACTAAATGTATAAAATATACACTACTTACATATGGAACAATTTTAGACTCATAAATAGGGTGAAATAATTGGGTAACTAAAGACATCACTGGAAAAATAATTATTAGGCTATGATGAACTAGAGAGACTCAAACCCTAACACACCCGTCAGCTCATTAGTTGAGATTCTATTGTGAATTTAAAATAATAACTAGGGGAACTGACCAATGCATGATCAATGAAAATGTAGTACTTAACTAACCAATACATGTAAGAACCTAATGTTCCCATGTGTTTCACCTTGAAAAAATCAAAACACAAGTGTTACACAAACAATATCAACACAAACGAATCTCAATAATGAATTTATCAAATAAATAATAAAAAAAATTCATGAAAATATAATTAAAAATACCTTAAGATGTTGTAGAAAAAAATAAAACAAGGTAATATCTTATATATCAATTATTCTTTTTGGAACATATCATTTTATTAAAAAAATAAAGATAAAATTTATGAATCACATTCCATGTGTGAAAACAAGATATGACAATGTGACACATAAAATCAATTAAAAATATTCACATTCTCAAAAAATGAAAAAATAATAATAATAACTAATAAAAATTGATTTATACATTATATTATTAATAATAATTATTTTAAAAAAATACCAATGGTATACCAAAATAAATAGATAACAAGTATAATCTAACAATAAAACTATTGATGATAGGTTTCCTCCATTGATTACCAAGATATTGGAAGGAATTTGAAACTCATGAACTCTATAATCAATGCCAATTAAGGTGAAAAAACACCCAATCAATGATAGTTACCACTTTGGAGACAATAGAGAAGAAATAATAATGAATATAGAATAAGAAGGGAGTGATAAGAAAAAATGAATGTGAACTGAAGTAGAAATTTAATATTACCTTTGAATAAGAAACTATAATTGAAGAGTTGAAAAAGTGAAATGAATATCATAATATAGATTTTTTATGGAATAAACTCAAATAATTTCTTCTGAAATGGGGGTCTAAATGTTGTTAATATGGGAAAGGTTAAATTTGGAATATTACGGTTTAATGTATAGGATGCTTACCCAATTTATTAAACTGTGCATCAACCATTACGAATACATTATAGTCACCAAAGAATGATTTCCTGGGTTATCCACCTATTTTGAAGAACCATTCATAGACGGTGTGGATAACCTTGTAATGACATTTCATAATTCACATGGCAAGGAAACATATTTGTTAATAATTTTTTTCTAAACATCTAAGCTTTCATGTTTATACTACATTCACATTATTGGCCCTAATAATCTTGAAAATCCCATATATTAAATTAATAAAGAGACATAACTAATGTTAATGTATTTCCGGTACAATGGGGAAATCATAATTCCAATAACCATGCCACTTTCTGAAACTATAAAATTCTCATAACCATTGACTGTAAAAATAATTTTCTTTTTTTTCTTCTTCAATAATTTACTAATCCTTCCATTTCATTTTTATATCGGTATTATTATTCAATTTTTCAGGGAAAATGGGATTAGATTCTATTAAAAATACCTTATTCTAAAAACCAAGGATACAAAATGAATGTTCAATCATTGTGGCTTTGGTCTTCAAATCTAGATCCCCCCACTCAATTGAATTGTCTTAATTATGATGGTTTTTCATCATCTTGGAATCATGAAATACATCATAAATATACATGTTTTTTTATATCAATTGTATCTTGTATCAAAATTCTTTTATTTATTACACTATCTGAAAAGTAATGACATATCACAAACTAGTAATTCCCATATTTCTAAATATATGGTCTCCCAATTGAGGAAAAATTATAATAAATACCCTATCACCAGGTTCAAACTTAAATGTATGACATAGAAGGTTGTAATATGAATTCAAGTGAATTTATATCAATTAAACCGCATTAATAATGTTATTAATACTCATTATCTCCAAGATAATGATAATTTAAAAAATATATTATTTACCTTACTCCACTATATAAATAGTAGACCAATAGAGTTTTCTATGGAGAGATTCAAATGGATTTGTATTTATATATTATTGTAATTATTTAATTGGATTAAATTAGTGATAAATGATTATCAAATTATCAACTAATGTTTATTAATAATAAAAAATCATATCTTTATAGATTTAAATTATACTCTATGTCTAAAAATCCATATATTGGTAATAAAATGTGTTCAACATTTACAGAGAACCTATCTCATCTATAAGACCCCTATAGAATTTGGAATAAATTCATGGGTCTAAATTGGAAATTACATTTGATGGAACTCCAAGGGGATCTCTATTTATTATACATATAGGTTTCCCATTTCAATTACCCTAGAATTATATTTATAAGAAGAAAAAGGGATTATTAATTTAATTGGTTAACAACAACCCAATGGGTTTTTTTTCCGCTAGTATATTGAGGAATGATAATAAAAAATCCATGTATGTCTCACATTAATTTCACAAAATAATATGAATTTATCCAATAACATAATGGGGTTATTTTCCTCAACCTTCGTATATTTGAAGGCGAGGCAATGAAATAGAAAATAAAAAATTATTTATTTATATTGGGCTACTAATATTATCAATAAATATTATTGTGGAATTTTTTGGAACATGTGATAATTTCAATTCTAAAATGATTCCCATACTCTATATCATTTTTCATAAATCTATAGGGTTAAAATATTTCACTCTCCAAAAAAAATACTCCAATTAGTAACCCTGACCAATAACCTAAGGTCTCCTCCCCATAACAAATTCAACTTATACATAGTAATTTTGGGTCACATACAAGCCCTTTTAGAATTTAATCTTCCATGTAAAGTGTGACTTCAAAACAAGATAATAATTAAATATCACATTACTCTACTATTTCGTTATATAACTCAACAATTATGACCTTATAAGTACATTATTCCATGTACTCCATCACTTATTGAGACATATATTTCTTATGTTGAGAAATTGAAACCGAGTTCTCTTCAACCTGGGTATATTGAATATCAATGTATATTTTTTATGTATTAAACCTGATATATCTAACTTATATTTATGTATTTATTCCAGAAGATGTATTTTAGACATTATTGTAAAGTATATACCATGAACTTTTCCCTAATGAGAGAGTCATGACATGCATTTAATGCATGAATCACCTTTACAAACTTCATTTCATGAACATGAGACTTCTTTTCATATAGGAATAACTGGTGTGAGACAAATTGAAAAACATAATTATACGTCATCAAATCACATCCCAATCCTATATATAGGTCAACATAACAAATAATATATCCCACGCCCAAATTCTGAATAATCAGAACATGTGTTCACATCAACCACATATTCAACTCATTATAAGACTTGTTGAATTTATCAGTCCAATTAAATTAAAATTCCATTTTTTTCAAGTCCTGGAAAGGTGTTTCCTATTTAAGAAATTTATTAAACCCCATCCACTAATATCCAACCATACATAGGAAACCATTAGTTTCAAATTCATTATTGGGTATCACCGAAGAATAAATTAAATGAATCTTTTTTGTGGTCTAGAAATTACTCATTTAATGAAGACATGGATCATGAATTTCGCATCATGATTCAAAAATTTACATTTAAAAAACATTTTATCTTTGAAGAACCTTAAAAATTCTTATAACTACATTCAAATTAAATTTTATTATTTTCCTTCATAATGGTGTAAAACCAAATGTCATGCATAAATTATATAACAAGTGTCTTGAGATGTTTTTACATGATATGGTGCATCAAAACCAGAATGACTAAAAGATAATTTATAATATAAAAGGAACTTAATGATCCACATAATTATTATACCTTAGCTTGAATATAGATGTGTGCATATTCACTTCCTTCAATATCTTTTCGTAACAACCTAAAACGACAATAATTTCAGAAATTCATCTTACTCCCTTAATTTGATTGAAGAGATCATTAATACATGAAAATAGGTATATATATTTTATGGACATTAGATTAAAATTATTATAATAAATAAAATTTTATATAAATATATTTTCATTCATTTTCAATACAACATATACTTACCATGGTTTTATAGTTGGATGAAAATATCCCTTTCCTTAAATATCTCTATTTAAGAATATCAATTCCTTACACATGGTCAAATAAATTGGATATAAAATTAATGAAATAGTACACACCCATAGGATCAAGTACGGAGACAATTTAACCCATATCTAAATGGATTCTTAGAGACACCTTCATGAAATAACTCTAGGTAATTATCCGCTACCATGGGATGTTGACCATCTATTCACTTACCAAAAATATATGAGTGAAATATAGTCACATGAAAGGATATTTAATAATTATATTGATTAAAAGGTCCTCCTCTACCCGACTTTATGTCCAAATTACCCTGAAAAAATATTTTTTCCAATAGAAGAAACAAACCAAACATTACAATATTAGTAATAAATATGTGGTTTGGATCATGTCATCCAATCCATGTAAATAAAATGAAACTTTATTTCTTGAATTAGTTCCTAATAATGTCCATAAATTCCAATAGCATTGACCATCACATGACATGAGAGGAATTTTAATCCTTAATTCATATTATTTCCTAATGGAGTAGATATATACATTACATATGAAATTCATTTATATTGTAAGATAAATGAGCTCAACCTTTTAGAAGCAGGGAAATATTTGATTCATATATATCAAAAAATTACTGTACAATAGAAGAATCAATAAATTACATACCACTAAAAGCCATCATCCCATCCGTTGATTCAGTAGATTCTTCATATATCTGGTAATTAGCCCCAACTCCCTTTTTATGGCATACTATACAGGTGATATCCTTGTTTAAAAATATCATTCATTACTTCTATATGGTATTATATTATTAATTATTAAAGATAAACCCTATTCCCACATTGATGGGTGATATTTGGATCATCCTAGAAATTTCAATTTTAAGTCTTATACCTCCTGCACTAATAATACACCAAAAAACTTCACCCTATTTGATAAAAATGGACATGGTTAGTGGGACATAAAACACTCCCACATTTACCTCTTCAAGAATCATCAAACTTCTAATGCTTACATGATGATGAAATCATACATTCCCTTATAGAAAAAAAATCATAACATATACCCATCTATCTATCTATATTACTCTTAACAACATCGCCCTGTTGACCACCTAATTATATTTTGTTTGATTAAAGTGGGTGAAATTTTATATAACCTCAAAATATATCCATATCTAAACTTATTGATCCAAGAGATTGAAATTGTTAAGGATGTATATAGAAAATTGTTCCATTATGGTATATAGTGTGTAATATTACGTAATAGAGTGACTAATTTTCCCTAGTGTTAAAAACTATTTTTCCTTCCCCCCTATTTGATTGAGGGTGTCATGAAATTAAAAGATGGTTTGGACAACTGTGCAACCAAACCTTGTGCCTAACAATAAAAAGGGTATTTCCAATTTCCAATACCTATGATTTAATACATTTTTTTACCTAATTTATTCCTCATCCTCCCTCTAGAGTACTAGGGTTTAATCCATCAACTCTAAAGCTTCCCAATGATAATTCTACTTTTATCCCTGGTTATTTGAAGTAGCATTCATAAAGGTGTGAGTTTAACTCTCTAATTTCATCAATTTTCACTGAGAATTAGAGTGAAATGTTTTCTCACATTCAAATCCATAAAACAATGTCTTCCATTAGGTTCATAACTTAAGTGTTGAAGGTTGTTTGATCTTGAATCAATGGTCCATGATAGGTTAGTACATGTATACGTACATTAGGTAGGTTTCCTATATGTTATTTCCCATTGACATAAATTTTATTCATGGTTTTTTGTATTTATATATATTGTTCTACTAATTTGACTCCTTAGTAGAAAATGATAAATTAGGATTTTAAATGATTTGTAAAACCCATAAAAATATTTTTTGGATCTATTGAAGATGATTAAATCGGTCTTATAGTAGACCATGTGGTGTTAAACAACATTGAACATGTGAATTGAGTTTTTAAAAGATGAATTGATGTACATATGATATTATTCCAATTTCGATTTCATTTATGAAGATATTATAGGATGAGTTGTGGTCTTTCTTAAATAAAATAACATTACTCTGTTAGGGATTGTAAATGGATGATTGAGTTTAACGGTTTAAGAGGTGTGTCCATGAGGCTTAATGGATGGAACGAGGTGAAAAATTTTAGTAATGGTTCTTAAATGGTGAAATGGGAACTATATGAGAATTTTTAACACATTAAATGTAATGAACCATGGAATTGAAAAAAATGAAATGGTGCACATGTGTTGTATTTTTTTTGATAAAGAGGTCACTGATGATGACCATAAAAAATGTGCCTATTGGTGATAAATATGTTTTTCTCAGTATCTTCTTACATCTGAGGTTCAGGTTGGTTATCTATGTTTTTTGATGCTTCATTGATTTGGATAATAAACTAATCCTCTTATGTAAAAGGGGATGGGTATATATTTCCATATCATATATGGGGATGGTCAAACATGGAATTAAGATTCCCAATTTGAATATTTGGACAAATTTTTGTTGTATGGTAACACGGGACTCCCTTTAATGGTTGTTTAGATGGATGATATGGATCAAAAAAGGTTTTATGGCTATATGTATCACACATATAAAATAAAAAATGTGTGAATTTAAATATGGAAAAATAATGAAACCATGTTTATTTATAGTTTTTCTTTTATTAATTTTTAATCTACATAAACTATTATTGTACTGGATATTGTAGTAGAAACTAGTTTTGGTGGCCTACTATGTTTTAATCCCACCCATATATTTCTATCATGGGGTACCCAAGAAGAAATTATGTTTGCAGGTTCAGATAAGGGCATTGTCCATATGATAAATGGTTGAAAAGGTGTAGACCAAGGAATAATTGATCAAAAATCATATTATGACCTATTTTGAGAACTTACTTTGGACTCTTATTTTGGTTTTCCTTTGGTACCTAAGACTATACTAACATTTAATATTTTACTATATAACATTTTTAGTACTTAACCATTTTCTGAATTTGGTATGTGATTCTTGGTCAAGTATATTTTTTAATTTTGAGACTTGTCTTGTTTTCCACACTTGGGTTAATCTTGACAAGTGGGTATAGTATCCCAACAAGTTACACTAGGTTCTCATTACTAATCGGTATCTTATGAAATATAAGGAGGTTGTCAGGAGGTCATATGGTGCATCGTCTTAGGAAACTAAAATAGTGGCACCTGGGAGGGTACAATACACACATTCAATTACATAACCCTTTAATATACCATTATATATATATATAACAAAAAATACATACCATTTTCAATTAATGATATTATTTTATCTTTAAACCTCCCCATAAAATCTAAGTATCTTTTACTTCTAAAACATTAATCAAAGTTTCAAATATATCTTTGAAAATTTAAATATTTCTATTTTACTCACTTTGTTAAAAAATATATATTCTCACATATGGAATTGAAAAAACCACTATTTATCAAATACCACGAAATTAATAAACATAACATAAATAATACAAAAGTTAACTATATTCAAATTAAATGCACAATCCACAAAAAAAGTTCTTTTAAAAATAAATTTGAACAAACCAATAGTAAAAAAATGTCTAATATACATCATAAAAACATTGCAAAAAAAACATAAAACCCCAAAATAAATTTTCCTCATTCACTCAATCAACACTCTTCCTCTTATTTAATAAACAATAAGATGTTATATTTTACTCTAAAATTTAATTTTCATAGCACACACCTTCATATTCAAAAACATTAAATTTTAGTATCAAATTATTACCCCCATTCAAAATATCATAAATGAAAACATAACCACATGTATTATATAAAAAATGTATTATTAAAAAATTTTCATGCATCATGATAATAATATAACATTAAATCATGTTTCAAACATAAATATTAAAAACAATGTATTATCATGTCTTTATTTCTGTTATCGGTATTCAAAAACCATATTACCCTTAGTAATATTGTACAATTATCACAATAATGAATAACACCCACCAATATTATTAGTGTTAAATTCCATTTAACTTAACTATATCATCATAACAATATTCAATAATTTAATTAAATTTAAAAATCAATTTCTATCATTTAATTCTTACATTAAAATTATAATAATTATCCAAATTTAATAAAATTTCCCATGTTAAAATTAATCATGTAATTTAAATATTATTTTACAACACAATCACATCATGGAAATTAATATTTTATAATACCAAAAACAATAAAAACACATTCACCATTCAAAAACTAACAAAAATTCAATTTTTTAATTCTCAGATAAAATTAATGTCAAATCATGAAATTTAATGTTTAACACATTCCATAATATCCTACTATAACTCTACTCCATCCTTATTTTAAATAATAAATTCTTTGTTACATTATAAAATACATTATTATCACATTCAAACCACATATCATTTTTATAAAAAATTTAAAACAATTTATATATTCATACATGATCAAAATTAGTAGAAAATTTTTGAAATATCATGCTTATATGGATTTATAAAAATCCAAAAGTGAATTAAAGTTGTTCAATACAACTACAAATACTCACCATGATTTTTCTCTTTTTCTGTGAAACATGTGCATATAAAAATTTCATTTTCCCATTTTAAATCCTCTAAAAATAAATAAATTAAATATACATCAAGAAATAAAATAAATATATTTCATAAATTCTTCCTCTTTCTATTTAACCATGTAACACATTTTTTTAAAACATTATTGATTTCTCTCATATAAGGTAACACCCCAATATTTTTTTACATATTTAGTTTTAAACAATTTTCTTTCATCGATAGATTTCATTGAACAGAAGAGTGTCTCACGACCCATCCCCTAGGGCCCATGATGTGACTACCCGAAGCCCGCCTTCCATAGGCATGGGGCTGGTGACTAGCACCGAAAGGCGTATTCCCTAAAAACTGGGAAGACATTTTCTTTATAACCTTTAAACACATTCCTCCAAGCACACATCAAGATATGAAAAATAGTAAACTGTATAGTAAATAGACTATAAATAGTATGAAAAAGGGGCCAGAATACAAGCCCAACTAGAAAGTACAAGAAAACTGAAACAAATCCTGTGAACTCCCTCCAAGGACCCTACCTGATGGATGGGTACAAATCTCGAACAGTCATCTCTATGGTACACCCCGTCTAAGGTACACCTCTGGGCTACCTCCAGTCCTACTACTCTCATCCTTAGTTGGTGATGTCCGTCGTCTGCACTAAACAAAACAAGTTGCGGGTGTGGCTCGTGTAGGGGCGAGTATAACGATACTTAGTACAGACCTTGAGACCCTCGAAGGACTCAAAAAACCCACAAATTATAATCCTAAATGTATGAAAACATCTAACAACCCTATATTGAGTATATGATCATACATATACCAAAGTTATCAAGTATACCCATCCAATTCTTGAGGAAACAGAAGGCCCAACTCATAGACAAAATACAAATTTTCCATGTAGGAAAGAATACCACGAAGGTAACACCACATGGGTAAGTACCACAATGATAGCTCCACATATAAGGATACCACTACGTTATCACACTGAAGGTATGTACCAAAAAGTTATGCCACACAGAACAATACCACAAAGGTATCACCCCGAAGTTATCACCATGATGGTAAGTACCATAAAGGTACGCCACACAGAATAATACCACAAAGGTATTACTACAAAGGTAAGGAATTGTCTCACACTAGGTATTACATAGGTATGGTAGTAAAGATGATTGGATGTAACTACTGGATCAACTTACTCGGTTAAGAGGCAGGCCCACACAGGATCTTAAATCATCAGAACCACGTAAGATCCTAGATCATCAGACCCACATATGATCCTACTATAGCAGAACCACATATAATCCTAGAGTAGTCCCATGTGGATTCCTAGAGTAGATCCAAGGGGGATACTGAAACACAGACCCACGTAGGATCCCAAAACACCAACCCACATAGTATCCCTTTCTCATGTTATAGCTAGCTACAGGGTTCCCGCACTAACCTCGTTAGATTCCAGGAGGGTCTAATCTTCAATCCATATATAGATACTCCATTTACCCCGACATTCCATGAATAATTTTCCCAATGTACAAAAACGTGATATAGGTCTCAACGCAACATACAGTGCCTCAATCGGACGCCCGGTCTGTATGTTATCGGCCTTTTAGTCTTGAGAGCCATGTTGGATTCATGTTCCATCCAACCTTGCACTACCCCAACATTATCCAAAACCCAAGTGGGGTATTCCAATAGGACCGTCTCGATCCAAGGTTTTTGGTACCATATACAGTTCGTAAACGGGCGCATGTAGCTCATGTTATGACCGAAAGAGAGAAATGGGGTCGATGTTGGTCCGGGTTCGGTCCGACCTGGTCGGACCAACCCAGCCTGGGCCAGCCTGCCTGGCCCGCTAGGTCCAGCCTAGCCAATTGGGTCTGACACAGCCCACGTAGGGCAACCCGCGATGCGTGGCTCATTGGGCAGCCTGTGTTGGGTATCCTGCGGCTGGCCGGACGGCCAGCCCTCTTCCGTGGTGTGGTAACGGGGCACGCCCCCACCGATGGATGGTAGCGAGGAAGCCTCCCTCCATTCACCACTACAGAACAAGGCCACATCTCCTACATGACAAGAGGCACAAACACACACCATTAACTTCCCATCACCCGGCCGATCGTGAGATGGCTTCCTCCCTTGCTCCACCGCAGCTGACGGACGACTAGCCCACTGGGATCAGCCCGGCTCACGTTCTGCATCCCATGGTGCATATCACATTGGGGAGCATGCATTGGGCAGCCCGTGGCGGGCCAGACGGCCCGCCCTCTTTGGTAGCACGATCGTGCGCCACGCCCCCACCGGCGGCTGAAAGCAAGCCGACTGCCCTTCCTTCACTGTCGCATCATAGGGCCGCCACTCTTGCACACCCTGCAGCGTACACACATGCCGTCGCCTCCCCTTCAAGCAGTCGGTCGTGCACTAGCCTCCGCCCTTGCTCCGCCATGGGAGATGAGCTGTGACCCTTCTCTGGTAGTGCGGTCACGCTGTCATCGTCGTCGCAGTCGGTCGGGGTGCTGGCCGCCGATCCTGAGCCCTTCCATCAACATTTCTCGTGTCACTGAGTGCGCCCTGATGGCCCATTCTTCATTCCGTAGTCTCCCTCACTCTCCTCGGGATGTCTCTGTCAATTCAAGACCATCAGATTCCCACAAATGTTGCGGAGAGGTTGGCCCGTGTTAGTTCATCCCGCACTCTCCATGTTAGAACAGTGTCAAGCGGCTTATTTATTCTTAAATCAAGAAGAATATAAATGTTCATAATCCTTATTAATTTCACGAGTGTTGAAAGGGATAAAAAACAATCTATTCTTTGATTTCTCGTTAGAGGTGTTGCGAGATGATGTCAGTGAAGTTGATTATGGTTCCAACGATCGTCTCCTCTGCAACATGATTCTGAAGTTGGGCTCGGGCGTCATCTTCATTCTTGATTCTGTTGTATGTTCTTCATTGGAGAGGGTGTTCTTCATTGGAGAAAGATTTTCTCCAATGTTCTCCCCAAACCTCCCTTTTTCCAATGATTTCCCCAAGGAAATGTGGAGACAACAAATTTTAATAGGTTTATCAATTTAATTTACAAAGGAACAATTAATGATGGCACAATTAAATGGCATAATTAATTGTATTGCATTAACACAATTAAATGGCACAATTAATAGTATTGTGCTGACCCAAATAAATGAGAGGATTCCAAGTGACATCCCCACATTAAAGAGTGGTTCGGGTGGTCCCCAACACTAGAATTCAAAATGGGGGTTCTCTAGTTCAGGTGGTCCCCACCCCCATAACTCAAAAACATATGTTATAAAAATAAAATAAATGGTTTTCTTTATTTTCTTTTTAATTACACAAAAAACTCAAAAACAATCTTTCACCCTCGGCCTACTGTGGTCGAGGTGAAGTTCTCTTTAAGCGAATTACGGCTATGCGATTTCAACGATGTCCTTAGATTTAAAGTCCGCACACCAGTTCAAAAGATACAAAAACCCACTCATACGCTTATATAATGTACTTAAAATAGTTCAGAGATTCATTATGGGCACACTTTGCCTCGGAATCACACGACGTTAATTTTTTCATACTCGTAAAAATCCCATATAATTAAGAAAAATTAAATTGAATTTCTGGGTCTTTACAATGTTATTTTAAAATAACCATGTAACATTTTTAAAATACTATTTGCCCCTTAATTTCTATCCATTATATCATAATGTGGGAATATAAATAATTTATTTTTGGAAAAAATAAATTTCCCAATAAATTTATAAAATAAATTTTAAAATATAATTTTAATAAATTATTAAAATAAATGTGACATTTATAATGAACCATTTTTCTTAAATATACAATGAATTATATTACAGTATTTTAAGTTATGTCATACATGTAAATGATATTAATGGAATTTTTATATAATTTACTCGATCAAAATTTTTAAACATTCCAAAAATATTTTCTAAAGCATAATATAATAATAAATCTTGTTATATACTTGGAAAGGTATATTTTTCTAAAGAGGTTTTTTTTCACATTTTGACACATAATATTAAATTATTTTATTCAATTTATAGGAACTTAATTAAAAATTATAAATTACATATTTTAAATTAGAATATTAATATATTATAATTAGGCCCCCTTTTTGGTCAATTTTAAGTTTCCATGTTAAAATTTATCACATTAGAAGATTGAGTTAATATAAGATAAAAAAAGTGATAAGGACATAATTAGACGTAATATTGATTATTTTGTTGTTTAAATTAATAATTTAAAATATAAGGTGTTAAAATGAGTTATCTAATAGACATTTTTCCTGAAAATGACATATATATTATATAATCCAATGGACATGGTAAAATGTCTCTCTCTTAGTTTGTATATAATTTATGTGTTCAAATATGGATAAAAATTCATTATAAATAAATATTTACATTAATTTTTTAAATAATGAAATAATCATTGTTATGATAATTTATTTATATTGTTTACTAATTATATATCTAACTTAAATACTTACCCAAGGTTAATTCTATAATTATTGAATTAAAAAATCCTAATAAATGTTATTAACATATTTAATGTATAATAATTTAAAATAATTATGATGATCCACAAAATAATTATATTACAATGAAATATTTAGTAAAAAATAAAGCCGTTTTTTTAATTTTACTCTTTTTCATGGTGTTTTTAATGTTAAATTACTTAATCTTATCAAAATTGTTAATAATGATACATTATGTGATTAATAATTTATTAAATTATATAAAATCTAAAAATATATTAAATAAGAACAAATGGGATAAGGTAAGGTTTAAAATTTAATCCCATATGTCTTTATATTCTATTATTATGTATTTTTCTAAAGAATAGTCTTATTTTATTTTAATATCTTGAGAAATTCCAAAAGTAACCCACACCTCTATTATAATATTGATTTTCTTCTTCAAATCATTAAACCAAATTGAGCCTTATTTCTTGACCATAATCTTGAATTTTCTTTTCTCCGCTTCCCCAGATACATTTTAGAGGTTCTTTTCATCCCATAATACCATACCATTATCCGTTTAGAGGAGATCTATAGTATTTGTTTTGAGGAAAGACAATCAATCTAACCCATCTGTTTTTTCTACTCTTCTTTACGTACACTAAATTAGTGATATTTTTCATAAAATAATAACATAAATACCATTATATGGTAAAAAAAATTTTAATACATAATTATACACTCTTTTTCCCATCAAATAAAAGGTGAACATGTCGCTCTTGCGTACATTCATCGAACTATCTCCACGTCGCCATACAATTCAGTTTTCATAGAAATATTTTATATATGGTCATTATGATGGGTTTAATATTTATATATGGAATTTATGAAGTAATTATACATATAGAATTATAATATCATATCTACCTTTTTATCATCCTATAATTTAGGAAATTATAACATCACTCATGAATAAGTATGGACTATCATCTCCATGATGAGATGTGTTTCTTTTTTCATTAAAACATTATATGGATGGAAATGAAGGTTAATTTTAAGAATATATATGTCATATAATAAATAAAAATGATTTTTTAATGTTGTAGAAATATTTTTCTAGTCTTTTATTTTATCGGATGACTAATGGAACAAGTGTTCATGTGTTTGTATGGCCTACAAAGAGCATGAATGGTGCAATAAATTCTTCTATATCTAATTTTAATGAACGGTTATAAATTGGAATATAGTGAATATATATGAATTTTATACAATTATTAACATTATATAAATTATTGGACCATAAATAAAGTATCAGAATCAGGAATATTGAAAAAATAATTCTATGGGAAAAACATTTATCAACCCAAAAAGAGATTTTAGTAAAAATTTATTATTAACAAAAGTCTACTAATATGTTTCAAATAAATCCTAAGTTTTATACTAGTAATATGATTAGTTAATAAATTTATAATTAATATATATGTTTTATATAAGATGTTGTAACATAAAAACGAAATAAAATACTTGAGGTAAGGTTTTATTTCACAATATCATCATTATTCGGGATTGATTACATCTAAGTCTCCAATTTGAAACATTCTTCTTCCATGTACATGGTTTATAAAAATTATATCAAACTGTTTTAAAATATACTCTTACTGTTTTTTAATATAATTATTACCTATATTTTAATTTTAACAAAAAATATTTGAATGATTTTTTTTCTAAATGAGATTATTTTTTAGTTTTTGGGGAAAAAGTCGAAACGAATTAATTTTATCATATATGGAATTATTATATTTTTTCACCATCATGGATTCATAATAATTTTAATATTAAATTATAATTTTAAAGGTTTATTATGTTGAAAAAATCCCTTTAATAGCGAGGATTTAAAAAAATGATTTCAAAATGGAAATAATATTTTCCTCTAGAATTATTCATTTTAATCACAAAAAATTATTTTCCATGTCATAAAAAATTACTCAATGTCACATATGATTTAATGATATGATGCACTTAATTTATCTAGTGGGTTTATGTTTATAATTTCACGATTCTTCTAAATCTCATTTTCTTTCAATGGGTTATTCTATGATTAAATTTTTATGAAACTCAATCCTATCCATGGGTTCTGAAATTATTAGTTATATACTCTCTTATAGAATTCATATGAATATTTTTAATAAATAGACAGGATGGACCGATATCTCTCTAGATTACATAGGGTAAATAGTGATATATATAGAGATAAATAATAATAAAATGGGTATTGAACTCTACTTAGTAAGGGTAATATTCCACCATGATAGTATTGGGATTGAACCATTACTACAATAATTTTTTTAGAAATGAACTCATTACACGATGATAGTTTCAGAAATAACTCCTTAACTACATTGGAAATTATTTGATATGCTTATGTTCATACCATGATTCCATGTATTATTCTAGTGTTATTTTCATAATGCTGAAGTTCATTTATGATTCATGTCTTATAAAATACCATTATTTATTATGTGACTCATGATAATGATTATTTATATGTATGGTACAATTTTCATATATTATGTTCATGATATGCTTCTATAATCATTGATATCTCCCTTGTTTACTGGTTCCCAGAATTTTATAACACAAATTTCTTACAATTTCTTTCCCTGGGATATGAAGAATGTTATTAAGTATGATTTTTCAAAAAGCATTCTTATTGTGAAAAAATTAATGTGAGATGGTGTTGATATTTTATCTACTAGTTTTTTATGTTTACAATATTCTAAAAGAATTATGCCTTGAAGACCCTCTAGCATGCAATTATGTAATGTAATGAATATTCAACTAATATGATATAGTATCATGTATGAAAATATCGGTTCACTATAGTTGGTATGCATAGTTAGGTTTATATAACCATTAGAAACTACGAGGAGAAATATTTAAGGATAAGTTTTTATAAAAGATAAAATCCAATATTTTTTATAATGATTCAGATTGACCAAGGATAAACCTGTGGCTTCATAAAAGAACATGTCCCAATTTATATATCATATGATTTTTTTCAATATAATGGCGGTTTCCACTATTATTATTATCTCTTCAACTTTTATTTTTAGTTTTATTCAACAGATAGATTACAAAGTAATCATATTAATGCTGAATGTGATGGAAAATTTAATGATTTTATTCTAATGTATCCAAATTATATGGGAGATAGAATATATAATCATGCTATTGTACTAAGGAAACATTATTATTCATTAAAACATAATGAATATCCAAAAATTTAGAGGGAACAATTGAATCATTCATGAGGAAACATCCACATTCTTTTAGTGTGTATTTTGATCCACCATTTGATGAGAAATGGATCAACAGAATTGAGAATATATTTTCAATTATTCAATAATGGGAATAATAAAGAAAATTCATAAATATCTATCACCTGAAAGGTGTATTAGATCAAATATGGAATCTTATCAAGAATATAAGTAAAGAAAAATAAATACAATCAATAGAAAGGGTTGACTATAAGGGGTATTATTCCATAAGTAATTCAATTTTATTCTATGTATAAAGTTAGAGAATGAATTTCATGAGATTAAAAAAATATATGGAAAATAATTTTTTACTTATAAGGAAAATTTTACAAGGTTTGAAATGTATTACCCTCATTTAATTATCATCCCTGAATGTAAAATTGAATAACTCATTAGTGTCATAAAAACAATTCTCTGAAAGTTATTGGTTATAACATAATTAATACCAAGGAAGAAATGTTTCTATGCACTGTAAAGGTGATGATGGAGATTGGTGTTACTCTTCAATCACATTATTATGATAATAAAATTAAAATGTAATTTGAAACCCCATGATATTTTGAAATATGAATATCATTTTTATAACATGTATGAAATGAAATACCACAAACTGAAAGGAATATAATGTGATGATAATTTATGATATATTAAGAATTTTAAAAATATTCAATATATTATATAAATATCAATTTTCTAAAAACCTAGTTCATCTTCTATTACATAAAAAAAATTCCTTCAGTATCTTGTGTTATATGCAAGTTTATTTTACAAAATAATGATATAACAACAATATTATTATTCAATTTAATTTTTATAACATAAAAATTGAATTAGAGGGCATGAATAAGATTAAATAAATTGTTAAAATATATTTTCTACATATATTTATTTTGTATCTATTTTTTTATAAATAACATTAATAATAATAATACATTAAATGATAATGAAATGTTTTCTGACAAATAGTATTTTTCAAAAATACCATTTTTATCATGATTATTTACCATTATTTAAAATTAAATTTCACCTAATTTAGAAAATTAATTTGAAAATCAAAAACAACATTTTTCAGTTGAATTGTAAATATTTTCTTAGGGATAATATATAGGATTTTTTTGAAAATTATATATTATATATGAATAACGATAAATACAATATTTTAAACGAAAAGTACATTTTCATCTATTTAATTTTAAATGTAAAATTATATTTTTAATTATTTTTAATGTATGAATATTTAAATTATACATATATTAATCTAATTTAGGTAATTAGAATAATTTTAAAATTCAAATATGATATAAAAACACTAAAATGAATTGATCATTTAAACTATAAATACATGATTTCTCAATGAATCAACAGAAATAATTTTAAATTTAATCGTACACCATATTTTTTTGAATGTCAAAAAATGGATTCAATATTTATAAATATTACAATATTTATAATCTAATTTTTCTAAT
Source organism: Viscum album (assembly GCA_963277665.1). NCBI lineage: Eukaryota > Viridiplantae > Streptophyta > Magnoliopsida > Santalales > Viscaceae > Viscum > Viscum album. Next base: position 468,412,282 of record OY728141.1, on the reverse strand, counting down.
TTGTTTTACTATAATTATTAGTGAAAATATTTAAAATTATTTATAATGATTAAGGTACAAACGAGTTTAATTAATTGTTAAACATTTGAATCAATGGTGTAATAAAGTACCAAAGCATGTAAAAACACATTTTTAGAATTATTTAAGCCATATCCAGTATAAAATTGATAATGGACCATTATTCGGGCATGTTGAAATGAAAATAATTCGGGTTGAACTCACTATTTCATAAAATTACAAGTGTGACACTCAACCATCTTATAAAAGGCCATACCATTTCATCTCTACTATTAACATTCAAATAGATTTGGGTTTTCCAATACCTAAACATATAAATTCCCAAATTCAATCCAATAATCGTAGAAATATTATTTCATCCATAATGAAATCCTTTCAAGAAATTAGTACTAGCAAAAGAAGGATAACTGAAGAACCGAGAATATCATTCAATGGGTGTCTTTATATTACGTATTTTTCCACATAATTAATTTATGATTAAAGAATTATGATATAATAGACAAATTAAATGTGTAATGAAAACATAATTAATGTATACATTGGACTACTTCCTCATGAACTGATGTTGTTCATTCTTCAATTTCTGCCACCCAATATTGGGTTTTATTATGAACATAAATTATATATATGATGTTTATAATTAAATTATACCAAATTAATAATTATATCAAATATACCATTTTATATTCTATTCCTTAGGAGACATGATAACATCTCTCTTCTTTGTAGATGACTATCACCTCATGATGTGACGTGATTTTTCTTTCATTAACACTTTACATGGATAATGATAAGAAATTATCTTAAAGATTATATGTGATAAAAATTACAGCATTATGATATTAATAACATATTAATAATTATTTATAGATAGTTTATTAGTTCATTTCATACTTTTTCACTCAATTAAAGAGGATAATATCTTTCATGTACATGTGGACTACCTTTTTCATGAAGTGGGGTGACTCTATTTTGATCACCACGTTACAAATATTATATATAAAAATATATAATATACAATTAATTATAAAATAATAATATATAAATATAATATATTAATTACCCCATTCCATAATGATCATTTGAATATGGAAATGTTACTCATGTGTACGTACAACCTACTATCTTTTGAAAATAACAAACAACTTCATTCATAACCATTAATCATGTTTTTTAATATATAATTAATTTATAAATATGATAATTATTTCCTTATTAATGTTATACATATCATAGAACTATATATTATTATTATCTAAATATGGAACATTTACAACACAACATGTATGAGAATATTCCCCAATTAACACCCAAAATAATGAAAATAATGAAATATAAATAATTAATGGGTAATAAGATTATATAAAAGGATGAAAATGATGTAATAAATATTAGATTGGTTATTGAATAATTTTAAAAAATATTAAAACCACTATATCGATGGATAAATAATGTCTAACCAAAATAAAGCGTATGGTATGGGATTTCTCCCCAATTACATTTTATTGAGGCATATTGAAATGTTATGTACCTAATTCATTTAATACAGTGTATATACTTATGATTGATATTTAATATAATGAATAGTTCAAAATTCAAGGTATATTATGTTTATATTTTAATTATTTCATCTATGTGTATTGGAAATTAATGTAACCACATGGGAAAGAAATTTTCTTTCTCAAATTTTTCTTTTGAATACATTAAATCATTGTTTTAATTCATATATTATGATAAAGTATATAATTTATTGTGATTATCTACTACTATATGGTCACTTTTCTATTTATATTTATAGTTTATATACAAGATCAATTAATTTATTATTTCTCACAACAATGTTATGATCAGTTTAATATATTAATTCATAATTGCATTCTAATCATGATTATTGTTTATTAGATGTACATTAAATTAAATTATTTTAAAATTGTTTAAAATAAAAATCAATTTTTTATTCATGACAATTTTCAAGGGATAGTACCATTTTTCAACAATTTGTTATGTAAAATTATTTATAAAATGTTTTAATAATATTCTACTATAATTTTCTTTCTGTTCGGAAAATTGATTCTTATAGTAACATATCTTCTAAAATAAATTAAATAATTATTTAAATAAACTTATAACAAAGTTATATTAAAATAAAATTTTCAAATTCATAAAAGTTTCCATAAAAAATCCAAAGAAATATTCTTTTCACTTTTTTAAAAAACCACTTTTCAAACCTTTTTACCATGAAAATAAATATTATTTATGATATTTAAAAAAATTTCCAATAATATGATCATTATTTATTTTAAAAATTGTTTTAGATTTTAAAAGGGTATTATTGGGAAAAATAATTTCTTAATATTTTTGAATTTTTTTAAAAAATATAATCTCAACAAGTAGGATTTTACAAATTTTTTATGATTTTAAATGTTATTTTAAAAATTAAAAATATATTTTTCTCAAAAATGTTTTTATATTTATTTTTATGGAATTTATATTCATCAATTATAAAATAATTTTTTTAATTCAAGTTTTATACGTTATATTTATGACATTATTATTCTTCTTTGGGATGTTTTATGATTATTTTCACTATAAAAAGTACTCACATTCAATTCCTATATTCATTTTTTAGTCAATAACATTCCCTTTAATAGTTCACATAGTTATTATCATTAGAATTTAAATTTCCCATGAATAACCTATATTTTATTACTAACTAAACCGTGTATAATTTCAAAAAATTGTTTTCTAAATTTAATATCAGTTTTTGTACTGAAATATTAATGAATATTTATTCTTTTCTTGATACAAATATTGGGTAAAGAACATTGTTTATGAATTAAATAGGTTATTTTATATATGGAACATTATTTGGATATGTATGACATGGGTGGGGAATAGTTGTAGATAGCCCCTATATGAAACAATTTTCTCATTGAAAGAGTCATTAGGCTGGCCTTTGTTAAGAGGGATTTCATCCATTTTGTTTTAGATCATCCTATTAAAGGTCTTTATGGAAAAGGATATGTGTTCTTTAGAAACTTATTCTCTCATATTTTTTCATTACCATCATTATGAATTTAATTATTATCATTCATGAGATATTCTACATGATATTATATATGGATTAATTTCATTCTCAGTTATTTACTAAATGACATGAGCGTTAATTCCTTAAATTTCCATATTGACTATTTCTTTTCTTTTCATGATATTAATGTTATTTAATGGGCATGTGTGTTTGGTTATGTACTACTACATATTGATTATTCTTATGGATTCATTATTTCATATATATTCACCATACCCAATACTGGGCAATTGATCTCACCATTTTTCTTTTTTTCTTAGGGTTATTTGAAGTTTACTATGATTGAAATGCTATGATTTTCTACAGGGAATAAATTTGTTCTTGAAAATAAATTTTTTTTTGGTAATTTTAGTATTTTAGTATATTTTTTACATCATGTATGAATCAATTTTACCAAAAAAAACTGAATTATTAGGTCCTTACAGATGTTATTTCGTTGTTCTATTTCTAATGACATTATAACATGCATCAAATTTGGGGTACTGGGGTTAGGGTCACTACAGTTGGTATCAGATCAATATTAGTAGAAACCTTGGAAACAATAATTTGGAAAATATAGTTTATGGAACATAAAACTATAATATTATTATAATATTTTTAAAAAATAATTTCATAATTTTTTATTTAAATAGATAATTTTACCTTAAAATGCATCTAAATATGGATACTAAATGTGGATGTGCTTTGGCCACAAATTTTCCTCATGGTAATAACTCTTAAAAAGGCATGTCAGAACTGATTTGAGAATTACCCATTACCTAAAAATGAATCTCAATTCACGCTTACTTTGAATCTCATGGGGTATATTCTTAGGGTAATTAACATTTTCATTACAAAACAACATTAAGGATTTTAATAGATAATGAAAATGAATAACCTAGGTTAAAACCAAGACTAATGAAGGAGCTTATGGAAATAAATTGGATGATTAATTTATATATTTTGATTGAATAAAATTATATTTTAAAAAAATTATTAAAAATGGAATTTGGGTTCCAAGAATTATGAATCCTCTAAGGATTATGATTAGTTTTAGAGAAAATATTATATTAACTAATATAATATTTTTGGACATCATAACGACATATTAATTTTAAGATTTGTCATTACATTAAATTATAAAACAACTATTTAGGTCATATATGGTAGAAATTTCCCAAGATTAAATATATTTTAAGAGACATTAATGGGAAGTAATTGTTTTAGTTAAGAAATTTATTATATGAATACATCCATTACATTATATATACATGATTTTAATTATATTGATATTCATTAGGGTTTATATGATGATTAAAAAGATTTCAAAAATAAAAATATAATATTAGTATAGTTTCTGGGAAAAATAATTTGTATAAAAAACCATATTAAAAATGTTATTAAATGATAAAATCTAATTCAAGGATGTCCATCATATCATTGGGAGAATTATAGAAATTTTATAGTTTATAAAAAAAACCTATATGAAGGGTGACAACCTATGACATCCAATAATGGGGTGGGGCTTGAACCCGTGGTTTAAGGATGATAAGGTTTTCATACCTATCAGTGGCCTATATCACATCATGTTTAATATAACATTTTTTCATTAAATTATTAGATGGGTAAATAGTAATGATGAAATATTGGTATCCCCATTGAAGTTAAAAGATTCTTGTATCATATTGAATCATATAGGATAATGATATTTGATTTTGAAAATATTCAAAGGTATAAATAAATACATTTCACTCTTTTATGGATATTATGATCCTCTAAATGTAAATATTAGTGCTTCAGACATAAAAAATTCATTTTTTGGTATTTATTTCAATAAATTAATGATGAATTTAAAATTAATAAAATCACAACCAAAGGTAGAAATGTTATTTATGAAATATAAATTTATCATGTGTATATATTTTCTTATATTATTATATTGTAAAAAATACCTCAACATGAGGAAACTTATCTTAAAATAAAACGTTAATAGATTAGCATGTGTTCTATTGATGTTAGGGAATTTTTAAAACCTATTAGATTTTTGGTTTTGATGATATAAACATTTGATTGATCCTAAAACTTCTTCTAAACAATTACCACAATAACTGTCTATAAATATTTATTATTTTACACTATGTCCATGTCATCACATTCTAGCAATGTTCTCCTATATAGAAACCTAGATATTTTTTATTAGAAATTAAATTTTTTACATTTCATTATCTCTAATTAAGGTGATATTTTATTAAAATTTTTAAAATTTGTTTTTTCCTTTGAAAATGGTTTTTCAAAATTTCAAACACATTTTTATAGATATCATGTTTATATTGTTTTGATTAAATTTTTATAAGTTGGGGAAAATGTAACACCCTAAAATTTAAATATGAGAACCTCAAATTTGATAGTTTTTATGACACACAACACCAGTAATATAAAGATATATAATATCCCGATTCATTATGATATATTTAATATATAAAATAATTTAAAAACATTTCATAGTTTTCAATGAAATAGAAACTTAGTTTATCTTGTGTTACATGAAACAAGAAGTTTCTTCGATATCTTTTGTCACATAGAAAACAAAGTTTTATCGAACAAATATATAATAATATTACTATTATTTAACATAATTTTTGTAAAAAAGATGTTAAATTGTATTATAAGAATACAATTAAATAAAATATAAAAAATTATTTTGTACATACATTTAATTTTTATTTATTTATTATAAAAAATAATAATGATATTTATAAAAGAAACGTGTTTTTTTACAGATTTTCCTTATCAGAGATGTTTTTGTGGTTCTCGGAACACATAATTTAAAATTGAAATTTAAAAATTTATGTAATTAATTAAGAAAAATAAATTTATTTTTTTATAATATCAAAATTTTCTTAGGGTGAATTTTTTGGATTTTTCTAAATAGATTCATTTTTTATGAATGAAGAAATATATTGGATTTTAATAGAAAAATTCATTTTCATCAATATAATTTGAAATGTAAAATGATATTTCTAATTGGTTTTAATGTAAAATTATTTAAATTATACACCTATTAATCAATTTTAAGTCATTTAAACCATTTTCATATTTAATATTTATATAAAAGGATTTTGAACATTTAACCATTTTATCAATAAAAATTTGTTTTCTCATCATGTCTATGAGACCAATTCTAAAATAAAATCTACTAATAATATGAGTTTAATTTTTCAAATAGATTAAATATTTGGAATATTTATAATTTATATTTTTTAATATTTTTAATTTGATAATTTCAAATATTAATTAGTAAAAACTATTAAAATTAATTACTATAATTAAGGTAAAAATGAGTTTATATCATGGTTAATCGTAAAATATAAGATGTATGAATTACTAAAACATAACCAAACCCAATATTATAGTATTATATTGAAATTATTGATTTAAGTATCATTAGCCTACCATTAATGGGTACATTTTCATGCAAAAATGTGGTTGGAATTCACTCTTTTAGAAAATTAAATATCTTCCACTCCTGGCACTTATAAAAGTCCACTCACTCTCATCTAAACATCACATATTAAATCCACTACTATTTATTAAACAACATTCCAAATAAATTATCTCCCATCAACCGATAATAGAAATTTTCATTTTAAATCATACTTATTTTGGATTTGTTACAAACCTAAGAAGGATACCAGGAGAATAGGTAATGATCTTCAATGAGAAAATTTAGTTTACTTATTTCTCTTATACCTTTATTTTTTTTTTGAAACATACTGAGATAATGACCTCACTATCAACCAAAAATAGTATGTTTTTATTATAATTTAATTGACAAAAAACTTCTCCATTTCAATCAAATGGGTAATAAAATCATCATTTGTTTTTACATAGAACAACTTCCTTAGCAACATATGCCGATTGTTCTACCACTAGAACCTTTCATAGATTGATAATATGATGGATTTAGAGTATATATATATATATATATTCTATTTATAACCTAATTATATATATTGAGTCATTATATAATATGTACCTTGTTATATTCTATACTGTAGGAGATGATAAGTCACACAAGTGAAAAGAAATATACCGCCTTACGAAATGATGAGATTGCATCACACTAATTCTTTACATGAAATGTTATAATAAATAATATCAATGATTATATGTTATATAAATTAAATTAGTATGATATTCTTGAAATATTTACAATTATTTAATGATAATATATCATTTTATTTTATTACTTTTCCACTAAATATAAGTAGATAACATCATTCGTGTACATGTGGAATACTACATTCAAAAAGTGATATAACACAATTTTCATCACCACACCATATGAATTATATATATATGTATGAAATATTATAATAATTATAATTTAATCGTAATGTAATGTAATACGTTACATACCCCCTTTCAATATTTATCATTGAAAAAATTAAATGTCACTCAGGTGTATATATGGCTTACTATCATCTCAATATGATAAAACTATATATTATTATCTAGAATAATTACTTTCATAAAAAATCATGCATAAGAGAAAAAATGAAATTAACACATGAAGAAATGAAAATAATTAAATATTATTAACATAGGGGTAATAATAAGTTATAAAAAATCATATAGAATATCACAAATATTAATATAGTTTTTTAATAATTTATGAACCTGTTTAAAAAACATTATGGGATAACAAGTCATATTCAAGAAAAAGGATGTGTATGGTAATATATTTCATCACAATTTCATTTCATTCTGAAATATTGAAATATTATATATCTAAATTCATTTTAATTGGGTTATATACATAACTATTGACATGTAATATCATTAATACTTCAATTTAAAATTGTATTTTATATTTTGATTTCAATTATTTCATCTTTGAAGATTTGAACAAAATAATCCCAAGTGGTAAAGAAATTTCATAACTCAAATTAGTTTAATTATTTTTTATTACTTTTTCATTGATGTTGATATTATATGATTATTTATATAATTAATTTTTAATATATATTTTTTAAATACACTTGTTTTTTTTTGGATTTACTGTTGACACACATGATCGATTCATTGATTAATTAAGAAGTCAATTTTATGACCATTACAAGGGTTTCATTATCACGACCCATCCTCGGGACCCATGCTGTGACTTCCCCAAGACCGCATTCCATAGGCCAGGGGCTGAAGACTAGCACCAAAGGCGTAAATCCCTAAATTGGGAAGGAATTTCCTTTATAAAAAGAAAACACACATAATCAAAGTACACAATTGGAAGCAAAGCACTAAACAATACTGAATACAGAAGAGGTGCTGTAAATTAAAAGGGTTGAAAATAAAATTCCAACTGTAAAGTACAATGAAAAGATAGAACATTTACAACTAAAAGACAAACAATTGGAAGGTGTCTAGAAACTCTTGGATCGTCCACCATGGATCCTACCTGAAGGGTATGTATAGATAGCCTCCTCATCTATCCACATCCATCCGTCTCCTCCGGGTACCATCTCGTCGTGAGGTCCACCTCAGAGTACAGTCCAGTCCTCGTACACTCCGCCTCGGTCAGCGGTGTTCGTCATATGAATCAAACACAATGAGGTGCGAGCATAGCCCGTGAAGGGTTGAGTATAATGATACTCAGTAGGGACCCCGAGACCCTGGAGGTATCCCAGAACCCAGAAAGGTTAAACCACAGTATTAAGATTCAATCACAAAATATCAACTATCCTTACTTAGATATATGCCCATACATATACCTAGTTACCAATCGAAAACTGCCTCCAAATCTTGATCCTAACCACATTCCATTCCTCAAGTGTAGAAACACTCCACAGAGAAGGTATAACACAAGGTTTATCCCATAGGAACATCTCATAGATGAAAACAACGTCAACTTTACCACAAAACTACCACAGAGAAACATCCACGAAGAAACATCAACCCTTAATTAGGTATATGCCAATACATATACCTAAGTCATCAAGAGTACACATCTCATACATGAGGTAAACATGAATGTAATGACTCAGCTCACACCAGGTATACACAAATTAAAAGTGAGTAAGAGATGATTTGTTGTAGCCACTAAATCATCCTTCACTATTGAACGGCAGATATCAGTAGAAACCTAGAATAGCAGTCTGTCGAACCCACGGAGGATCTAGGTCCAGTTTCATCACTGTCGAACCCACAGAGGATCCAGGTCTAGTCTTGTCGTTGTCGAACCCAATGACGATATTGGTCTAGTCTCATCACTGTAGAACCCACAGAGGATCCAAGTCCAGTCTCGTCACTGTCTAACCCACAGAGGATCCAGGTCCAGTCTTTTCACTATCTAACCCATGGAGGATCCAGGTCAAGTATCCTCACTGTCGAACCCATGGAGGATCCAGGTCCTGTCTCATCACTGTCAAACCCACGGAGGATCCAGTCGCAGCCATCCATAGGGTTCCCATACACATCATGCTCAATTCTGGGAGGGTCCGCTCCTTGAGCCAAGAATCGATACATCAACTACCATGATGTCTCGAGTTAACGTATTCTGTAGATTCTTCTTATCATAAGGAACTTAATGCGACAGACGACACGTTAATCGGACGCCCGGTCTGTGAGTTATTGACATATCCGTTCTAGGGGCTCGGTTGGTTTTTAGGATCAAAACAACCCGACCATACCCCAACCGTGTCCAAACCAAAAGTGGGGTATTCCAAAGGAACCTTCTTTCTCTAATCCATCCATTGTCGTAGACGGTTCTTCGTTCAGACACCTGTAGCCCAAAATGCGAGCTAAAAGGTGTAATCTGGCCATAGCGGGTCTGGGTCCGGTCCGACCCAGTCAGACCGAATCGGCCCGACCTGGTCCGAACCAGGGTCTGACCCAGTCTGCGGGTCCGACCCGGTACAAGGAAATTGGCCTGAGCTGAGGGGACGGCCCGACCCGAGGCAGCCCGGTCGATGGTGGCCCAGCCGATGGACGACCCTGTTGAAGGCGACCCTTTTGAGGGTGGCCCGGCCTGAGGTGGCCCGATCGGCTGGCCGGCGTGGTAGGCTACTGGCTCGCATGGCTGGTAGCATGAAAGCGTGGCTAGCTAGCCACGCATGGGAGGGGGGGTGTTACACCCCCTGTCTTCCGAGACAGCAGGCACATGGCGCGCCAGCCTGGTAACTGCGGGACCCGAACGGTCCCGCTTGTAGTGTCCACCGGTAGTCGGCTCGGCCATCCCCCCTCCCCTATCCGTCGTGGCCTCAGGCAGTGGTCCTTCCCCGGTGCGGGGCGATGGGGCCGTGCCCAGCTTCTCCTCCATGGCCCGCCCTGGCCACGACTCATCTCCACCACACGGTGCGACGGTGTCGTGCCACCTCCGCTACGGCCCGGCCTTGTCGCGGCTTCCCGCTCCTCTGTGCGGTGCGATGACGCCGCATTCGTCGTCCGACCTCCCTGGACCTCCTGGCTGTGACCCATCTTCCCGGTGCGGTGCAACGAACCACACCCCTCTGGCACCACCACGGCCCGCCTGGCCGCAACTCATTTCTTAGCGTGGTATGGCAGTGTCGCGCCCTTGTGGCGACCCGGCGGCCTTGTACCGCTGGCTTTCTTCACGGTCGGCTCGTTGTTGGTCGTCGCGTGTACTGCCTCCATTGTCATCAATCAAGAACCAACAAAAGGGTAGGGTCAGGACATGTTCTTGCGATCTGAGCCCTCCTCGTCACGGAAAACCATAATCCATAAATTTAAACGACGAAGAACAGAGGTTTATACTCATATATATATTATCTCAAATCACCCTACCTCAAGTTCGGTGATATTAATGGAGTCGCGAGAAGGCGGGGTCGTTCTGTCAATGTCAGAGAAGTAAGAGGGTACTCGTCGTTGGAGGACGAGCATTTGAAGGTGACGAAGTTGGTATTCTTCATGGGAATCGCTTCCCTTCCTTACCCTGGTTGAAGAAGAAAGAAGATGGCGTCGTTCTTTGTTGGAGAGAAAAGGCTCCTCCCTAGCTCTCCCCTTTCTCTATTCGACCATGGAATAATGCCCAACCAAAATGAAATAATAGGTTTGCCTATTATTTTATTGTTGGCATGAATTTGAATTTTTTTAAAATTAATTAAGTTACATCACTAATTTAATGGGTGAAGTTGGCAAAATTAATTTGGGGAGAAAGGTAATAAATTTAAAAGGTTTATCCCACTTTATGGAGAGTTACAAGGGGGTTAAAGCTCATGTGAGCCCCACCTCTTTGATAGCAAGAGAGGTTAAAACATAGGGTGGGGACCACCAAATAATATCCTCCCAAGGGAGGTTATGTGTGGATGGGCTCCACCTCTAACCCCCATTTAGAGGTTTTAACCACCTAAAATAAAAATAAGTACACCTTTTTTTATTTAATTTAATTTAAAACCCCCCCAAATCTAACTTCCATTATCGTTAGAACGCAACTGCAGTGATGGTCTCATTAAGAAATCACCGACCCTACAAGTTCAATAGTTCCCTCATATTTCAATTCTGAGAACCGGTTCAAAAATTATAAAACGTCGCTCGCATGTTTACTGAATGTACCAGAAAAGAAGTTCAGAAAATTAATATCATCCACCCTCGACCTGTGCTTGTTGAGTTTAGGTCCTGCATAGGTAAATTAATCCCCAACGAACCAAAAGCTACCCTCAGATTTCAATTCCGAGTTACCATTTAATAGTTATGAATTTTATAATAAAATAATAGTAACTTAATTATTTTATTTCCGGCCAAAAACTTACTTTCTCTTGTGGCCCTCAACGACCCAAGTTAGTATCCTCTAAAAGAAAGTCTACCCTCACAAGTTAATTGGTGGTCTTATAATTTTAATCCAAGTTTCATTTTGTGAGTTATAGGCATTTGAAAAATAAAATAACTTTATTTAATAATTTTATTTACGGTTATGCCATTTTCAGGTTTTCTCACAGGAGGCCCGAACCGACAAAACTTAAGTCACACCGAGGGTAAACCCGCCATCCGGAGCGCAACGGTGGCCAAGGATTTTTGATCTAAGTAACCATTTATTAGTTTTCCAACTTTTTCAGGAAAATTGCATACGCGCATTAATTTATGCTTAAAAAAACTTCGACGGATCATCTTGGGCACTCCATGCATCGGAATCGTGTGCTATCAGAAACGACAGACACGTAAAATTCCCACGTATTTAAGAAAAAAAAATTCAACAGAATTTTCCGGTCTTTACATTCTTTCCACCTTAGGTCTTTACATCCCTATAAGCTAGAAATCGAACTAAGGGAATAAATGTAGGTACTGAGCATGCATCTGAGTCTCCCTCTCCCATGTGCCCTCCGAGTGGTTCTCAGGCTGCCAATGAATGCACACTAGAGGTATCGACCTTCCAGTTAGGACCTTCTAGTATATATCCTCAATATCCATTGGAAACTCTGTGAAAGTCTCCCTATCATCGATTTCCATCTCCCTATGATCGATGATGTGAGATGGGTCATGCATGTATCTCCTCGGCTAAGATTCATGGAAGATGTCGTGCTCCCGATGTAGCTGAGGTGGAAGAGATAAGTGGTAAGCCACTTCACCTACTTTGTCGAGGACCTAGAAAGGTCTGGTGAAATGCGGAGATAACTTTACGCCTCGACTAATTCTCCAAAGACACCCTTGAGGTGATACATGTAGGAAGACGTGGTCACCATAGTCGAACACTAGAGGTCTTCATCTCCTATCATCATACAACTTATTTCCTCTCTATGCAGTCTTCATCCACTCTTAGATGTACCGCTAGAGAGGAAGTGTGGAAATCCCGCAATACGTCCTCCTGAAGTGAAAATGGTACCATGTAATGTCCTCTGAAAAGAATGACATGATCCCCACATTCAGAAAATCCATTAGGTTCCTGCCATATGGATATCTGAGCACGTCGCATCTCATAGTGAATGTCTCCATGATATGCCTCCCTAACTCATAGAAGAAGTAGAGGAGTGACTGTGAGAGACTTTAGAAAGGTTGCTCCATCACTATCCACAAAGGATTTATACAATGCAGCTAGCTGATCAGTCGACTCTCCTACCATCTGAATGCCCGATCTCTTACTGAGATCATCTGCTACAACGTACCCCTTCCTAGGAATATAGACTATCTCAAAGTCGTAGTCCTGGAGGAACTCATGCAAACACTGTTGTCTGAGGTTCATGTCCCTATATGAGAAGACACGCATGAGACTATTGAGATTAGAGTAAAACATAAATTGTTCTCTCAACAAACTATGGTGAGACTTGCCAATTATAAATAACATTAGTACACCCTTCTTTGCCTACATCCTACAAGAGATGCTAAAATTTATCATTTTCCGAAAAGAGAAATCCGGTCTCATCTCCTGGATGAACCACGTCCTTTGCCTAATACGGTCAATACTGACATGAATGGTTCTACTTCATGCCATGGACGACATCATAAGGCCTCGATGCTACTACCAAGAGATCCAACCATTACTCTCGCCTCTGAGGGTTGAGTCACACTGTCGGCATCAGTGTGTGGTCACTAGGTCTCCTCCAGTAGGAATTTCGAATTTGAGGGTCAAGTCAACGGTTTTAACCAGCACCCTCTCATTATCATCAACACAAAAAGGCGAGAAAGCAAGCGTCACAAGGACAAGTGTCCTTTATTACTGCATCTCAAAGTACAAAGACACAAAGAAACCAGAAACAACAACATCAACGAAGCTAGAAGCAACATGAAGAAAGGCCTCTATGCCTGGAGCTAGTCCCGCTCCTATCCACCTGCTCCTAAATCTTTAGGTGAAGCGTATAGGGGTGGTGGTAGTAGTGCACGATGACTCTGACCACCATCCGCTGAAGAACCTGCTCCACTTCCTCGTCACCCGCTCGGCTGATGCTACAACTCCTACCACTCCCTCTGTCTTAGTGGCTCCATTAATGCCTGCTGATCAAATGTGCAGGGATTCTAATAGTTATGTGCTCTGTGACCCCTTTTCTTGCTCGAATAACAGACCATTCTCCGTTCAATGCTCCCTCGGCCTCAGGTTCCCCGCACCCCCGATGCCACATATTGGGGTTTACTAATAGTACATCTAACCCACTTATGCCCCCGTTTCATCTGCCTACTGCCTTCTACAGATGACTCAGCTACTATCAGAATTCCCTGCGGCAAGTGTAGCAGCTCTTGAGCATGTACAGAGTGTAGAGTCACTGATACAAACTCCACCCTTAAAAGACCCTCGGAGATCCCCCTAGGAGAGGATCGCCTCGTCATAAAACTGGAGCATCAGGCTCCACCACCTCTCAGTTGCTCCCTAAAAGAGACTAATATCTAGGTGCACCATCAAGTTCGTGAGTGTGTAAACTGTGTGGAAAACTCGTGCTACAAACTCCAGCTAGTACCCAGCTATCTGAAAATCTTCCTCGCCTCGAAACCTCGGAGGCCTCTGTCACAGGAACCCATGCAATGCGCTCAAGCAGTGCTCACGCTCTGCTACTGGGGCTGGTGGGAACGGTAGCTCATCGGTTATTGGTACCGCTGGTGACTCCACTGTGATAGGGCCCTGCAATAAGGCCTCATCACTTGATGGGCTACCATCTCACTCTCCACTCGTAACCCGTGCTGACTGAGTAAGTGAGGACATCCTAAAAAGAAACAGATGTTCCATGATCAAAAGTATAACTGGTGAGCTAACTGAAAGTAATTACAAAGAAAAAATTTCAAAAGAAACACATGTGCAATTAGTGTTTTCATGCACTAAGTCGGAAATCAGAAGTCATAGTCCTAGTGTATGGATACATCATCCACCACACCAACACCAGTTTCCCTAAACTGATAACAACACCCAAAACACTTTACTCTATTGCCATTAAAATAATCAGAGTCCATGTTTTGCAGTAGAGCTGACTCCTCTGATAAAAATTTGTCACGAACTGTCCACGGGACCCATGTCTTGACTACCCCAATCCCCCCTTCTATATGCCAGGGGCTGGAGACTACCACCAAAGGTGTAAATCATTAAGATGGGATGGAATTGACATTATAAAATGTAAACATAGATAATCAGTATACACAAATTGAATAAAATATCTAACCAATACTGAATATTGAAGAGCTGCTGGAAAGTAAAAGGGGATGGAAATCCAATCCCAACTGTAAAGTACAAGGAAAAGATAGAACATGTGCAACTAAAAAACAAACAGTTGGAAGGTGTCTAGAAGCTCCTGGATCATCCACCACGGATCCTACCTGAAGGGTAGGTACAGATAGCCTCCTCATCACTCCATGTCCGTCAGTCTCTTCCAGGTACCATCTCATTGTGAGATCAACCTCTGAGTATAGTCCAGTCCTCGTACACTTCGCCTCGGTCAGTGTTGTCTGTCGTTTGTATCCAACACAACGAGGTGCGGGCATAGCCCGTGTAGGGGTGAGTATAACGATTCTTAGTAGGGATCCTAATACCCCAAAGGTCTCCCAGAACCCACTAAGGTTAAACCACAGTAGTAAGATACAATCACAAATTATCATCCATCCTTACATAGGTATATTCCCATACATATACCTGGTTACCAATCACCAATCGGCTACAACTCTTGATCCCAACCACATTCCATTCCTCAAGTGTAGAAAAAATCCACAAAGAAGGTAAAACACAAGGTTTATCCCTTAGGTACAACTCACAAAATAAATCTACGTGGGATTCACCACAACACAACCAGGAAAAAACATCCACGAAGAATCATCCACGAAGATTCATCCACTAAAAAACATCCACGATGAAACGTCCACCCTTACATAGGTATATTACCATCAATATACCTATGTTTTCAAGAGTACATATCTCATAAATGAGGAAAACATGAATGTAGTGACTCAACTCACACCAAGTATACACAACTTAAAAGTGAGTAAGAGATGATTAGTTATTTCCACTAAATCATCCTTCACTGTCGAACGACATATATCTGTAGAAACCTAGACCAGCAGTCTGTCAAACCCACAGAGGTTCCAGGTCCAGTATCGTCACTGTCGAACACACGGAGGATCCAGGTCAAGTCTCGTCACTGTCTAACCCACAGAGGATCCAGGTCCAGTCTCGTCCCTATAGAACCCACGGAGGATCCAAGTCCAGTCTCCTCACTATCAAACCCACGGAGGATCCGGGTCCAGTCTCGTCACTATCGAACCCACGGAGGATCCAGTTCCATTATCCACCCTTTGGAACCCACAGAGGATACAAGTCTACTCTCATCACCATAAAAACCACGTAGGATCTAGGTCATGTCTCTTCACTATCGAACCCACGGAGGATCCAGTCCCAGCCAGCCATCGGGTTCCTGTACACAGTATGCTCGATTCTAGGAGGGTCCGCTCCTCGAACCAAGAATCTATACATCAACTACCACGAAGTCTCGAGTTGATGTATTCCATAGATCGGTCTCATTAGAAGTAACCCAACGTGAAAAACATCGCGTTAATCAGATGTCTGGTATGTGAGTTATTGGCATTTCCGTTCGAGGGGCCCGGTTGGTTTTTTGGTTCAAACCAACCCGACCATACCCCAAATACGTCCAAACCTCATGTGGGCGTACCAAAAAGCATTTTCATGATCTATTACTTCCTTCATCATAGATGGTTTGTCGTTCGAACACCTTTTTCCCAAAATGCGGGCTAAAAGGTGTAATCGGGCCATAGCGGGTCCGAGTCCGGTCCGACCCAGTTGGACCGACGTGGCCCGACCCGATCCGAACCGGGGTCTGACATGGTATGAGGGGCCATCCCATTCTAAGGGAAATGTCCTGAGCTGAGGGGATGGCCCGGTACAAGGGCGGTCCGTCCCAGGGCGGCCCGGCCTGAGGTGTTACACCTCCCTGTCTTCCAAAATGGCCAGTGTATAGCGTGCCGGCCTGGTAACTGTGGGACTCTAAGGGTCCCGCTTGTAGCGCACACTGGCTGCCAGCTCAGTCGGCTACCCTCCCCTGTCCGTCGCAGCCTAAGGCCGCGGTCCTTCTCCAGCGCAGCACCCAGCTTCTTCAACATGGCCCGCCCTGGCCGCGGCTCATCTCCACCTCATAGCACAACGGAGTCGCACCACCTTTGTCGTGGCCCTTTTTGGTCGCAGCATCCAGCTCCTCTGCATGGCGCAACGGCTCCACGCTCGTCGTCTGACCGTCATGATCCTCCTCTATGTGGCCCTTCCTCCTGGCGCGGTGCAAAGAATCTGCGCCCCTCGGGCACCACCACGGCTCGCCTGGCTGCGGCTCAGTTCTCAGCGAGGCATGGAAGCACCGTGCCTATTTGGCGACCTAGTGGCCTTGCGCTGCCGGCTTACTTCACGACCGGCTCATGGTCAGTAACCCCGTGTACCACCTCTGTCATCATCAAATAAGAACCAACAAAAGGGGAGGGTCGGGCCATGTTCATGCGGTCCGATCCCTCCTCGTCATGGCAAACTATAATCCAGAAATTTGAACAATGAAGAAAAGAGGATTATACTCATATATAAATTAACTCAAATCCCCCTACCTCGAGTTCTGTGATATTGAAGGACTCACGGGAAGTTAGCGTCGTTTCATCAATGTCGGAGGAGGATGAGGGTACTCTGCATTAGAGGATGATCGTTAGAAGGTGCTGAAGTCCAAGATGATGTCGACGTTCATCATGGGCGTCACTTCCCTTTCTTGCCCCGGTTGAAGAAGGAAGAAGATGGCATCGTTCTTTATTGGAGAGAAAAGGCTCCTCCTTAGCTCTCCCCTTTCTCTATTCAACCTTGGAATAATGCCGAACCAAAATGAAATAATACGTTTGCCCATTATTTTATTATTGGCATGAATTTGAAAAGTTTTAAAATTAATTAAGTTACCTCAGTAATTTAATGGTTTAAGTTGGCCTAATTAATTGGGGGAGGAAGGTGAACAATTTCAAAGGTTTCTCACACTTTATGCAGAGTTACAAGGGGGTTAATGCTCGTCTGGGCCCCACCCCTTTGATTGCAAGAGAGGTTAAAACATAGGGTGGGTCCCACCAAATAATATCCTCCCAAGGGAGGTTTTGTGCGGGTGGTCCCCACCTCTAACCTCCCTTTATAGGTTTTAACCACCTCAAATAAAAATAAATACACCTTATTTTTATTTAATTTAATTAAAACCCCCCCAAAATCTAACTTCCATTCTTGTTAGAATGTAACTATAGTGAAGGTCTCACTAAGAAATCACTAATGTTGCGAGTTCAATGGTGCCCTTAGATTTTAATTCCGAGCATCGGTTTAAAAGTTATAAAACGCCGCTCACACATTTACTGAACGTACCCGAAAAAAAGTTCAGAAAATTAATATCAGCCACCCTCGACCCACACCGGTTGAGCGTAGGGTCTGCCTATGTGAATCATGCCCCCAACGATCCCAACAGTACCCTTGGATTTCCAATCTGAGTTACCATTTAAAATTTATGAATTTCACAATAAAATAATTGTCACTTTATTATTTTATTTGCGGCCAAAAACGAACTTTCTCTGGTGGCCCTCACCGACCCAAGTTAGTATCTACATAAAGAAAGACTACACTCACAAGTTCTTCGGTGGTCTCAGATTTTCAATCTGAGTTACCATTTTTGAGTTATAATCATTTGAAATATAAAATAACTTTATTTAATTATTTTATTTACAGTTATGCCATTTTCAGGTTTTCTCACAGGAGTCTCGTGCCGACTAAACTTGAGTCATGCCTAGGGTAAACCCGCTATCCTGAGTGCAATTATGGCCTTGGATTTCTGATCTGACTAACCGTTTAAGAGTTATTCCACTTTTCCTTGAAAACTATAAACGCGCATTAATTTAAGCTTAACAAAACTTTGACGGATCTTCCTGGACACCCTGGGCCTCGGACTCACGCGCCGTCAGGAACCGCAGACTCGTAAAATTCCCAAGTATTTTAGAAAAAAATTCCATATATATTTCTGCTCATTACATTCATTCACAAACTCATTATAATCAAGATTATTTATTCTATAATTTCAATTTTAGGAAATTATTTGGTCATTGTTTAATAAACCTATTAATTTTTTATTTAGGATCTTTTTCTAGTAAAAATGTTATTTTTTCAATATTGGAACATAAAACTATTGATTTTTTTTAAATAAAATCTTACATCATTTATCTCTTCTTTCAGAAATATTTTTTCTTACAACACCTTATTTTCTATAAATGTTGTCAAAAATAATTTCATTAATATTTTATACTTATTTATTAAAAGAAAATTTTCCCATTTATTGTTTTTTCAAAAGAAATTTAAATTAGTCTTCTTTTCACTTTATGGAAAAACACTTTTCTATCCTTATTAATATGAAAAGAGAATGTTTATTATGGAATGAAAAGAATAACCCCCCAGACATGAACACCATTTAATTAATGAGGTATTTCAATGTTTACAATGTTATTTTTAAATAAATTTTTTTCATAATATTCATGAAATTATTTTTCAGACAACTATATTTGATGAGACGAAATTTCAAAAAAATATAATTTCAAAAGTGCTTTTTAGGAAAAATGATATATTTTTCAATATTTTCTGAAAATATATTTTTATTTAATTTATATACATCAATGAAAAAAACCATTTCTTTTTAATTCAAGTTTTATATGTTATATTAATGTCATCCTTATTCTTTCTATGTGTTGTTTATGATCATTTTGATTGAGGAAAATATTTACATTCACATACTTAATTAATTTTTTCGTAAATAACTATCCTTTGAAATGTTCTACTTCCAAAGATTACTGGACAATTAATTTCCCCAAAATATCCCTGATATGGTTATTTCTTAAACATTATATCATTTCTACATATTTTGTTCTATATTGAATATCATTTCTTATCTGGGTAAATAATGATAAGTATATGTTATTTACTCAATATAGATGTATTATATAAGGCACATTTTTTATGAATTAAATGTAATATTTAACATATGAGAATTATTTGGATATGAATGAAATGGTTAGTGATTTTTTATAGATATACCCTTGATTCATTATTAGCCTCATGGAATGAATCTGTTAAATAGTCATAGCTATGTGGTTTTTTACCCATTATGTTTTAAACCGTTTAATGAATGGTATTGATGGTAAAGCTTCCAGATACCTACGAATCATAGAATCCAATAATTAATAAATTACTTTACTCAGAATTTAGTTATTTTAATCCAAGATATTTTTCAATGATATTAAATATGGATGAATTTTAATGTCATTTATTGACTAAATTTCTTGAGTTTTAGTTATTTACCATGACAAAATTTTTATGTGTCGTAATGTTATGATATTCATGTTAATTCACATGCACATTCATTTAATTTCTTAACATACCATACTGATTATTCTAAATTATTAATTATTTATTTTTTTGTAGTTAACCCTAACTGAGAATTTGATCTCCCTCTTATTTATTTCCTTTCCCTAGGATTCTAGGAAAGTAACGTGGAATGATATATAAGTATATGATAGATTTAATTAATTTATTATCAAAAAAATTATGTTTGATTTTTGTATTCAATTTTAATATGTGAATCATGTATTTATCTTGTTTATGAAGAGTACTAATTTATTTGGTCCTTAGAGATGTGATTTTTGGTATCTTATACAAATGTAAATTTAGTATGAATTGGATCTCAGATATTAAAGTTACAGTTTCTATATTTGGTATGAGAGAAAATTTTGTAGAATCCATGTGAACAATAGTTAGAAATATGTATAATACAGAACAAAAACTTATGATAGAATTTGATGATGTGTATAGAAGAACATCCTAACATTTGGGTCAAATATATATTATTTATTTTCCCATTCAATTCCTCAATTTATATATACTATTTTTTTATTTGGTTCATTTATAGTGGTTCCTAAGGGTAATAACTCAAAAAAAATCTTGTCAGGATTGACTCGAGCATTACATGGAAACCAAAAATGGGCTTTATTAGGCACTTTATTTGATAGTCTCGAGTGATATTACATAGATTATTCAAGTTCTAAAAACCCCAAATAATTGATTTCAATAGTTAAGTAAAATGAATGACCTTAGATAGACCCTAGACTAAGGAAGGACTAATGTGAAATTAAAAAGGAAGAATTATTTATGTATAGGGATTCCAAATAATTAAATTTTGTAATATTTTTTTAGAAAAAGTGTTTTGGTTACCAAAAACACAGAACACTTATTGATTCTTTCAAATTTTAGATGAATATTCTTTAGTCATTAATATAATAGTTATGGATACCATCATGGGGTATTGTGTTAAATAATGATTATATGTTTTAATTCTTAAACACCACATTTAAGGTCTTATGTGGTAGGAATGTCTCAAGATTGCAGATATTTTAGTAGAAACATTATTTAACTATATGTATTTGGGGGGAATTTATTTTTTTTGAAATAATGATTTTATATTTATTAGACATAAGTTTAAATTTATTGATATCTTTTAGGGATATTATGATCCTTTATTTCATTTTATGCATATTCAAATAAGTTTATTATAGTTTGTGTAAAAAATATAAGATGTACTAAAAACCAAAATAAAAAGGTTATTTAATGGTCAACATTATTTTAAGGTTTTCCATCATATTTTTGGGAACATTATACGAATTATATTGTTTATAATAGGACAAAATTCTTTAATGGGGGAAACCATCATATATGGAAGGCGATAGGGATTGATACCATTACTAATAGATGATAAGGGATTCGTAAAAACCAATTTCTTATGTGATTTCTTGGTTAGTATGACATTGTTTTGAGTTAATTGATTTGACAGAAAAATGATAATGATGAACTAGTGGTGTTGTTACTGAGGATTATAGATTCATATATTATATTGTATAACATGATCTAATCATATAGGATATGAAAAATAGTTTGTGGTAGATGCAATATATTGTCACTATATTGTGGATGTTACGATCTATTAAAAGTTAATTTTAGTACATTAGGCATATAAGAATTAATTTTTGGTTATTCATTTCATAAAGTAAGGGATTAATTGGAAATTTTTCAAAGAACATCCAAATGATTAAATTGATTTTATGAAATAAAAACATGTCAAGTATGCATATTACCATAAATTATTATACAAAAAAGTTATAAAAATTTATCTTGAAATAAAATTTTATCATATTATAATCATTTATGATTATATCAATGTCATTTTCACAAATATTATTGTAAGAACCTGGATCTTCATTTCAGGTATGTCTTTCTTTTTCCTGTAGTTTTTGAGAAAAGAGGGGTTTCTGGAAATTTTTGAAGTACACGACATGTACTCCCTTGTCATGCTAGGCCATGTGCTGGCCATGTCCGGGCCACACACACAGTGTGTAGAGGTGATGTGGCGGCCGCTTAAAGAGGAGTACGGAAAAATAGAGTACACGCCGTGTACCCCAGAAGTACACGCCGTGTATTTTTTTTTCATTAATCGGACCGGGGGTCATGACATTACCATGTTTTTGTCTTCTTCTCCACCTAATTCCGCCAAGAGAGTCTGAGGAAGCCGAATCTTCTCTGAGCCACCGATCCTTCACCATCTATCAGAATCAAACACCGTCGGTGGAAATAGAATCGCAGCGTTGAGTTCTTGGTTCTTCTTTGGACTTGTTTCCTATTTATTCCTCTCGTGTGAGTAATTTGAGGTTGATCATTTTAGATGTTTTTGAAGATATATTCTGTTCTAGTACAATTCACAGGATGAGGTTCAAGTATATCAATCTATGGTGATAGAGGTAGGTGGTTTGTTTCCCTACGTTGAATGTCATTGAGTTTTTGTGAAAAAAGTATCGGATACCCATATATCGGGTATCCCGGGTTTGGGATTTTGTTCCAATTGTTTATTTTACTTCTATTGATTGTTATCTTATGGTTAATTGATATTAATGTATGCTTTGTTTCATGTTTGAGGACCACTCCATGGGTTATTTCCCTTTCTTTTGTTGTTTATCATTGTTTGGCTGAGGTTTCATGTGAGGCAAACCTTGTAGCATTGTTTGTCTGCCTTTTTTAGCGGATTTCATGTATTTCCTGCTATTTATATGCTTTTGATGCATTGTAGCAATTAGCTAAGTAGTTGTTGAGCCTACTTAGTGATGCTGACAGTCGATTACGCACGACTAGACTGTTGAGGGCTGTGTGAACCTGGTGTGGTAGACTAAAGAGGTAATTGATGATTAGGGATTCTCTATAGTGTCTATTATAAATTAGTTTCATATTCAGCACCTACATGAATTAGAATTTGTGCCTCCCAAGAGTGTCCTTAGTTTATGCACGTATTGAGACCACATGAGGAATTAGACGTAAGTTCTTCCTTAGAGTGTCTATAGCTATCGTTGGAAGACCATAGGGGAATTTATGGTGAGAGCTTCCCGGAGTGTCAATGCCTTGTATTATTATTTGACTAGAGGGGTCTTCCTGTAGGATCCACCCAAAGAGTAAATATTATTATTTGTTTGGTTGTTTGTGATGATTCCACCAATCCAAAGAAAAAGCTTGGGTTTGTACTGCTTGTTGTCTAGGTAGTCTGATGAGATACCTATTGTTTTACTTGCTGTGCCTTGATAATATAGAGATGTTTGCAAGGATTCTTGGTTAATAATTAAATGATTGTAATACATTCAAAAATAAATTTTAATAGGTATTTGTAGGATTGCTACATCGGTGTACCTCAGTTTCTCTACTGCATTTATTTCCTTTCCTTTTGCTATATTGCTCACTGACTGTACGACACAGATCATGTGGTGATTGCCTACTGGGATTAGTCTCACACCCTGTTTGGGTCCTCTTTTCATCCCAAATAGACAATTTAGTTGCAGGTGTGGATAGGGACTGTGGCCCTTCTGCCTTAGGTACTTGATTTCTGGTTGGAGCTGGAGAGCATGGGACAGGGCTTTGGCTCACAATGCTATTGGAATTGATGTTTAATTTTAGTATTCAGCTTCAGTTTTATTTTAGCACGTTGATTTTTTTACTTCTTTCCATAGACACATTCCCCACACTGCATCATTATTTTATCAAACATTGCTTCTACTTTCAGTTTCAGTTGTTGTATGTTGTTTACTGCTTCCGCTATTGTGTATGTTTGTTTTTCCGCTGTATACTTTACCAAATGAGGGCATAGTTTTCCCACCGACTCACCAAGGCCTTCGCTGCTAGTCGGCAGCCTCGGGCATTTGGGAAAACACGCATGAGGTCATGTGGAAAACTTGGTATGGGGAACCAGTTATGTGGCCCCGAATTCGGATCATTACAAAGTGGTATCAGAGGAGGGTTTCTTTCTTTTCTATTGCCTTTCTGTTTTGTGACAATAGACAGCGATAGGAAGGAATGGGTATTTAGTACATAACTGTGACCGGGAGTAATTAACCCACGTACAGGGAAAAGCTATACTACCTCGTAATTGCGATTTTCAGTTTTTGAAAGTGTTACAGTTTATTATATTTCACCGTTGGGTGATGCACATGTTTTGTGCTGTTACATTTTATATGATGGTGGTTCTAATTTGTTGCAACTCGATGAGATGAGGGTATGCCATCTCATGCATCATATAGGAACTGGTTAGGAAATCACATGTCATGCATTTTTCCATGTCATCTAGGGTGCATTTGAGACAACATGTTGTTCTGATAGATGCCCTGATAGATTATACATGATGTTGTGATAGTTTTTGTGATAGAAATACCGCTGTGTTTATAGGATGTTGATTATTTTTGCAGGTAATGTATCATGGACGTCAAACTGTGGTCTTAGAGGTGTTATGGGCCCTTAAGGATCTCAATTTGGCGGATCATTGGTTTGTTATGCTGTTTACTTGTTGTATGCATTTTTATGATGCCAAGCTTTGATTCGCAGGGAGTATGGGCCCCCACGGAATGGAATTTGGCATGTAGATGTTTGTTTTTCTGTGTTTCTGGCGTTCGGTGCAGTTTTTGAGCTACTGACCGGAAACAAACCTAGCATACATGGCGTGTACTTTATTAATACACACAGTGTAGTTTTTAAACCGTGTTACTGACTGTGTGAATATAGACACGAGGTTGTAGAAAGTCTTCGGGGACATGTCGTGTATGATAAGTACACGTCGTATAGTAGTCAACCGTGTACCCGGCCGTGTCACTGACAACACGGGTTGGGGAAGCTCATGTACTATACGCCGTGTTTTGTACAAACATGCCATGTAGCCTTGTTCTAAGTACTCGGACATGTCACGAACAACAAGGGTCGATGTTATCTTTACATATACATGCTGTGTAGCCGGCCGTGTAACCTGATACACGGGTCAATGAACCTATCAAGTGCACGTTGTGTCCCTTGGGAACACGTCGTGTAGTGTTGATCGTGTGTCATTCCATGTTGCTAATAACACGGGCCAGGTAAGGCATGTCTAGTGCATGTCGTGTCTTCCTCAACATGCCATGTAGTCGGTTGGGACAGTCCTTGTGACTTAATCATGTAGGAGTAACCGGACAGGGAGAAAAGGGCCAGTATATGCCGTGTAGTTTGAGAACACGCCGTGTAGTCATGTTTTCCCCAATTTCAAAGGTTTTATTTCCTTCTTGTTCCATTTTACTCTCTTATGTTGCTACTGTGTTCATCGTTAATAAAGGTGTGTTTTGATATTTCATAGCTATGGCTCCAAGATGTCGTCCTGTTGCACGTCAGGAACTAGGCAGTGACTGTACGACTGATACGACAGACTAGGGACTAGAAGTAGTTCCGCTGATCATTCCGGAAATGGCACCTGTTGTTATTCCATACACTGGTACTGATGCTCAGTTCAGAGAGGGTATCATGAGATTCATGCAGACCTTTCTGGGAGATCAGCATCCTGCCCCGTCTATAGCAGAGCTTACGCGAGTTTTTCAGCAGCACCATCCTCCCACTTTTACAGGGGATGGAGGACCTCAGGCTATAGATTCATCGAAAGAAACCATTATTTTCATATTCTAGCATTTGGTGATACCCCCAGATAGAAGGGTGAAGCTCGAAAATTACATGCTGCGAGATTCTTCCAAGAGATGATGGGACGTAGTTTCGCAGGCAGGGTGACAACTGACTATGGCTTGGGACGAGTTCCAGCGTACGTTCCACGACTACTTCTTTCCGGCGACGCTGAGGGCCAACAGAGCCAGAGAGTTCATGAACCTACAACATGGTACTCTTTCGGTTATGGAGTATTCCTCCCATTTCACTGAGTTACAGCGCTTCACTCCTGTTCTAGGAAATAACAAGCTCTTTTTGGAAAGGAAGTTTAAGGAAGGCCTCAAACCAGATATCAGATCGCAGGTGAACGTCTTCCAGTTGACTTGTATTACTCTGATAGTCAACTAGGTGCTGATCACCGTACAAAATATGAGGGAGACTGGATCTGTTGACCAGGGCGGTTTAGTATCCAAGGCTGATTCATTTCATATTGTCAGCAGGAAGAGCCACTAAGAGTCTACTCAAGGTAACTTGAAGAAGCAAGGTATTCCTTCTGGTCGATGGGATCATCCATCTGGCAACCACGTAGTGTGATATCAGTGTGGAAAAAGTGGGAATAAGAATCCTCAGTGCCTGAAAGACCTAGTGGAGTGCTGATCTTGCGGCAAGATGGGTCATCTGCGACGTTTTGGCAAGGTTCTCCTTCCAGCGGCTAGTGAAGGAGGATCTGTTTCTACTCATATGAGATCAGGGTAACCAGTTACACAGAAAAATGGGGGCTGGATTTCTTTAGGTCATTCAAGCTAGGGAAGGGGTCGTGGACACAGTGGTCAGGCTCAGGAAGGATCAGCTCAGGGACATCAGGCTGCTACATAGGGTCGCGGTACTGGCCAGATGTTTACGGTAGAGAAGATTTATCAGGGGAGAGATCCTGGACATTGCATTGTTCGAGGTATGATCTTAGTAGCCTCAGTTTTATCTTCTTCACTTTTCGATACCAAAGATTCTCATAGCTTTGTTTCTGTGAACACTGTGGAGAGCCTTAGACTTACTATCTTTTCTTCAAAGTATATTATGACACTAAACAATCCCTTGAGACTTAGAACTGCTAGTGTGCATCAGTGCAAGGAGTTCCCCCTTGAGTTTGGTGGGTGTCACTTCTCGTGGGATCTTTATGTCCTTGAGATGATGGGTTATGATTTCATTCTCAGAATGGACTGGCTAGTTTCCTTCCAAGACTTTTCTGACTACTATCGCTGAAGGGTGAGTTTCACATCATCGGAGGGCAGATCTTTTCTTTACAAGGGTGAATGGGATGTCCAGGCGAGCAGAGTTGGACTAGAGAATCATGGGTTGGGCGGTGTTATGGCCCAGATTTCTAGTTTATATCTGGATGACCAGGAGACTTCTCATATAGATTTTACACCAGTGGTTGACCGTTTTCCAGATGCCTTTCCCGAAGACTTTTCAGGTTTGCCTCCAGAGCGAGAGGTAGACTTCTCTATTGAGCTTGTTCTAGGAGCAGCACTAGTATCCATACCTCCTTATAGGATGGAAACACCTGAGTGGCAAGAGCTCAAGAAACAGTTGGAGGAGTTGCTGGCTAAGGGTTTCATCCGACCCATTACATCCCCTTGGGGTTCTCCGGTGTTGTTGGCAAAGAAGGGGGATGGTACCTTACGACTATTCTTGGACTATCAGAAGCTGAACCAGTTGACGGTCAAGAACCGATATCCATTGACAAGGATTTATGATCTTTTTGATCATCTTCGAGGAGTCGGGGTGTTCTCGAAGATCGAATTGAGATCCAATTATCATTAGTTGCGCGTCAGACCATCGGATATACCTCTTACAACCTTCAGGGGTAGATAAGGTCTTTATGAGTACTTGGTTAGGTTGTTCGGTCTTATGAACGTGCCAGCAGTTTTCATGGCACTGATGAACAGAGTTTTCCATCATTTCATGGATTATTTCATGGTGGTTTTCATGGATGATATCTTGGTGTGCTCTCACACTCGACACGACTACGCTACCCTTCTTGAGATCATATTGAGTACACTGAGAGGGCATGAGTTATATGCTAATCTCTCAAAGTGCCACTTCTAGATGGATGAGATTCACTTCTTGGGTCATGTCATCTCAGAGGAAGGAGTATCAGTTGACCCATAAATGGTGAGAGCGGTAGTTACATGGGATCATCTGAAGAATGCCTTTGAGGTACGAAGTTTCATGGGGCTGGCTGGTTGTTACAGGCGGTTTATACATGAATTTTCACGCCTAGCAGCACTGCTGACAGGTTTGACCAAGAAGGGGGCGAAGTTTTTATAGTCATATCCTTGTGAGTGATCTTTTGAGGAGCTGAAGGGGAGGTTGACATCAGCACTGATACTAGTCATGCTAGAGTCGGGCAAGGAATATACGGTCTTCTGTGATGCTTCAGGTATCGGGATGGGAGCTGTGCTAATGAAGGGAGATGGGGTTGTTGCATACAGGTCTCGGCTGCTGTGGCCACACAAGAGGAACAACCCGATGCACGATCTAGATTTGGAATCTCTTGTTCATGCCTTATGCTGTTGAAGACATTACCTTTTGGGAAAGCACTTTGTGGTTTTCACCAACCACAAGAGTCTCCAATACATCTCCACCCAGCGTGATATTAATCTGAGACAACGTAGGTGGGTTGAGTATTTTCAGTCCTTCGACTTTGAGATTGCCTATACGCTCGAGAAGGGCAATGCAGTGGATGATGTGTTGAGTAGTAGAACTCGGATTTAGGCAGTTCAGGAGTCCAGAAGTGAGTGGAAGCTTATGGATATATTCTCCGAGATGCAGTTGGAAGTGCACGATAGACATGGATAGACCTTTCTCACTTCTATGGATGTTACCTCTACTCTTCTTGATCGGGTGTAGATGAGGCAGCTATCAGATTCAGAGGGCTTAGTTCTTCGGGAGAGTATGTCAAGAGAGGACCCACTTCCTGGATAGATAGTGGGCGAGGATGAGATATTACGTTTCCAGGGACGCGTATGGGTGTCGGCAGACATACGCGAGGAGATGATGTGGGATTTTCATTCCTCAGTTTGGGTAGTTTATCCTAGCATCACCAAGATGTATCGTGATCTACAAAGCCAGTGATGGTGGCCAGGTATGAAGAGAGATGTTACTGGTTTTGTCTTTAGGTGCTCTACTTGTCAGCAGGTGAAAGCAGATCATCAGCGACCGACATAGCTTTTACAGTAGTTACCCATTCTGGAGTAGAAGTGGAACAATGTAGTGATGGACTTCATGACCGGATTTCCATGGTCGTCTAGAGGAAACGATGTTGTTTGGGTTGTCGTAAACAGGCTTACGAAGGTTACTTAATTTCTGTGAATCAAGGAGACCTTTAGTGTTGATGATCTAGGACGACATTACATCTGAGAGATTATACGTCTGAATGGAGTTCCACACTCCATTGTTTCAGACAGGGATGTGCGCTTTACTTCTCGGTTCTGGCAGGGGCTTCAGGTGGCTTTGGGTACACATGTACTTTTGAGTACATCATACCATCCTCAAACTAATGGCCATTCTGATCCTACGATCCAGGTGCTTGAGGATATTCTCCGAGCATGCATTTTGGACATTGGTGGTTCTTGGGATAAGCATATCCCTCTTATGGAGTTCTCCTACAACAACAGTTTTTAGGAGACCATTCATGTGACACCCTATGAGGACTTGTACGGTCGGCCATGCCGATCACCTTCATGCTGGATGGAGCTAGGAGAGGAAACTTTGCTGGGACCTCGTCTTGTTCAAGAGACCTCAGAGAAAATAGAGTTGATTTGGAAGAAAATATCTACAGAACGGTCTCGACAAAAGTCTTATGTTGATCAGTGGAGATGACCTCTGGAGTTCAAGGTCGGGGTTCTGATTTTCCTTTGTGTCGCACTGAGTTTGGGACACAAGAGGATCTAGAGAGAGGGTAAGATTTCACCGTGGTACGTCGGGCCGTTTGAGGTGTTGGAGTGAGTTGGGTCGGCTGCCTAACAGTTGCAGTTACCTCAGAGTTACTGGGCTATGCACGGCGTCTTCCACGTTTCCCAGCTACGACGTTACTTTTCATACCCATCTCATGTCTTTCATCCCGAGGAGGTTGATCTTGAAGAGGATGCATCGTTTGAGGAGCATCCTATCTGGATTGTTGATCGTAGTACGAAGGTTCTCCATGGGTGGTGTGTTTCTCTAGTACGGGTTCTATGGTAGCACATGTGAGTACAGGACGAGACCTGGGAAAGGTAGGTTGAGGTACAGTCGTAGTGGTCGGAGCTGTTCGGGGTTTCAACATCCCTGCCTCATTAGGAAAATTCAAAGACGAATTTCTTTAAGGGGGGAAGTTTGTAAGAACCAGGATCTTCTTTTTAGGAATATTTTTCTTTTTCCTGGAGTTTTTGAGAAAATAGGGGTTTCTAGAATTTTTTTAAGTACACACCGTGTACTCCATTGCCACGCCATGCCGGGTTCTGGCTATGACTGGGCCAAACACACAGTGTGTAGAGGTGATGTGGTGGCAGATTAAAGAGGAGTATGAAAAAATAGAGTACACGCCGTGTACCCCATAAGTACACGCCGTGCATTTTCATTTTCTTTTCATTAATCAGACCGAGGTCGCGACTTAAGCCTGTTTTCATCTTCTTGTCTGCCTAATTCCACCCAGAGCATCCAAGGAGGCCGAATCTTCTCCGATCCACCGATCCTTCACCATCTATCTGAATCGAACACCGTCTATGGCAATAGAATCATAGCGGTGAGTTCTTGGTTCTTCTTTGGCCTTGATTCCTATTTCTTCCTCTCGTTTGAGTTATTTGAGGTTTAAAGTATTAGAATTTTATTCATATCTACTCTATTCTAGGCTGATTTTCAGGATGAGGATCAAGTATCTCAATCTATGAGGATCGAGGTAGGTGGTTTTTTCCCTATGTTTAATGT
The DNA here is from genome assembly GCA_963277665.1 of Viscum album. Classification (NCBI taxonomy): domain Eukaryota; kingdom Viridiplantae; phylum Streptophyta; class Magnoliopsida; order Santalales; family Viscaceae; genus Viscum; species Viscum album. The sequence continues at coordinate 468,381,281 of OY728141.1, read as the reverse complement.
CCTTGGGTTTTTGTGCAGAAAGTGCCAGATACCCATGTATCAGGTATCCCAGGATTGGGATTTTGATCCTATTGTTTATTTGACATAGATTTCTTGTTTTTTTGAGGTTAATTGATACTAATGTATGCTTTGTTTCATGTTTGAGGATCACCCCATGGGTGATTTCCCTTTCATTGGTTGTATATCGCTGTTTGATTAGGTTGCCTGTGAGGCAAACCTTATAGCATTGTTTGTCTGCCTTGTTTTAGCTGATTGCATGTATTGCATGCTATTTATATGATTTCGATGCATTGTAGCTATTAGACAAGTAGTTGTCGAGCTTACTTAGGGTTGCTGACAGTCGATTACGCACGACTAGACTGCTCAGGGCTGTGTGAACCTGGTGCGGTAGACTAAAGAGGGGATTGATGATTAAGGGCTTCCCTAGAGAGTCTGTTATAAATTAGTTTCACACGCATGACCTACAAGAATTATACATTGTAATTCCCAAGAGTTTCCTTAGTTTACGCATGAATCGAGACCACTGGAGGAATTAGACGTAAGTGCTTCTTTAGAGTGTCTATAGCTATTGTTGCAAGACCATAGGGGAATTTATGGTGAGAGCTTCCCAGATTATCTGTGCCTTGTATGATTATTTGACTAGAGGGTTCTTCCAGTAGGAGCCACCCAGTGAGTCAGTATTATTATTATTTTGGTTGGTTGTGATGAGTCCACCAAGCCAAAGAACAAGCATGGGTTTTTACTTCCTGTTGTCTAGGTAGTCTGATGAGATATATGTTGTGTTACTTGCTGTGCCTTGAGAATATAGAGCTGTTTTCTAGACTTATTGGTTGATAATTAAATTCTTGTATTAAATTAATAAATAAACGTGAATGGAGATTTGTAGGATTGCTACTTCATTGTACCTCTGTTTCTCTACTACATTTATTTCCTTTACTTTTTCTATATTTCTCACTAACAGTAGGGCATAGATCTTGTGGTGATTGCCTACTGGGATTAGTCTCACACCCTGTTTGGGTCCTGCTTTTCGACCCAAGCAGACTATTTGGTTGCAGGTGTAGATAGGGATTGTGGCCCTTCCACCTCAGGTACTTGTTTTCTAGTTGGAGCTAGAGAGCATGGGACCGGGCTTTGGCTCGCAATGCTTCTAGAGTTTCTGTTTACATTTAGTATTTGATTTCAGTTTTATTTTAGCACGTTGATTTGTTTACTGCTTTCCATAGACACATGTACCCTACTGCATCATTATTTTATCATACATTGCTTCTACTTTTAGTTTCAGTTGTTTTATGTTGTTTACTGCTTCCGCTATTGTGTATTTTTATTTTTCCATTGTATACTTTACCAAATGAGGGAATAGTTTTCCAACCGACTCACCAAGAACCTCGTTGCTAGTCGGCATCCTATGGCATTTGGGAAAACACGCTTGAGGTCATTTGGAGAACCGGGTACGGGGAACCAGTTATGTGGCCACATATACAGGTCATTACAATTATATATATGGATTTGACACCCACAGCATTTCATTGATAATTCACATTCATTTGATCGATGAAAAACCCACCTTCTAAAAATATTTATTAATTTTTTCTATGTCCATAAATTTAGTTTCCTTATATTTTTTCCACTGTAAAAACCTAGATATGTGTAATTATAGCATCCTGCCTTTTTATAACATAAACTTTCATTACATTACACAATAGTGAGGATCTTTAAGGTTTAGTGTCTTGGAAACCAGGAACATAATACATGAAAACAACATAAAACATTCTTATTAAACACTTGAAAGGCTTCTCCTTATGTTCATACTAGGTTCATTAATACATCTCATAACCTGGGGACATACATCAAAAGAAGGGGTGAGTAGAAGGCCCAGTAAGGGAAACAAGAGAAACATTTAACATGTGAAGTTGAGATACTTCAATAAGGTCAAGAAAAGAACATTAAGGCATGAGAAAGGAATCATGAGGCATTTCTTAATAAAAATAACATTTTTCATAACTTGAAGATGTGGCTACATCATTTAACATAGACAATCATGAACATATCACCAAGGTCCATCCCCAAGGTTTCATTTGAAAATTACCAAGGTTATTCACCAAGGTATCGTGAAAATTGTAATCTCTAGTGGTTACATCATTACCCAATGCATTGGAGCGCTATCCGGGTGCACCCTTAAATTTTCCTTTATTATCATGTGAGCCACATATATCATCAACAAAATTTCATAAATTACCCATATAGCATAAAATAAATGGGTTTCATTTCATAATCATAACCTTTTAAAAAAACTTCTTTTAATACATGATCATTATGTCACTTTAAACCCACGGAAAAAGGAAAGTGGGTTTCATGTATGTAAATCCCAGAATTTAAAGTAAATAATCTTGATATATATGTGAATTCCCCTATAGAAATAAGAGCTTTGAGTATTCACTTAATAACATAAAATAATTTTGAGAAAAGAGAGAGGCATTTTGAGACGAAAATTCTGCAGCATAACGACTACATTTCAGGGTTTTAGAAAACATTGAAAAGAGAGGGGACATGGGTAAAACATTCATAAATGACCCATAAAACAGTATAGGTACAGAATATAAGGGATTTAAGAACATGGTAATGAAATTTGAAAATATACCACATGAAATGAAGAACATGAAAGGAAGACAAAAAATAATATTTCTCTTATGAAAATTCGGCAGCCTAACGGCGTCACATAAACATCAACCAAAAATGAATTGATGAGATCAAATAGGGTATCTCATCATATGAACATAAAAGATTAGTATGATATATATAGAGATCATACCCCAACATAATAAAAAGTAACTCGAAATAATTGACATGAAAGTAGAATTTTGAAAAATGAGAAGGGGGAAACAATCCGTTACAAAAATTTCGGCAGCCTAACGGCGCCACTTAAACATTCATAAAATGAAATGATGAGAGTAAGAGGGGGTCTCTCATCATATGAACATAAAAAGGACAGTATAATGAATATAAAATAACATCCTTCAACATAAGAACATGGAGAATAAAATAATTGACATAAAAGAGATCACTTGAAAAGAAAGAGAGGGGTCGGATCCCTTACCTTAAAACGCAATTCTTAAAACTCAATGGTTTGGACCTTGAGGGATTGGGGGAACCTTGGGAGGACTCCTTAGGAGGTAAGGAGACCCGAAATTCGTTGGGGGAGAGTTGGGAATGAAAACTAAAGGAGGAAAGGGTGGGTATTTATAGGGAAAGTGAGGGGACAAGGCATTAATGTCCAAGGGACACCTCACAAGTGCTTTTCTCAAAACCATGTGCTCTCCCATGGAATTTACCGTGGAGTTAGGCCACATGGGGCCCCCAAAACAATAATTCATCACCTTTCACTGGCCAAGCCTAAAAATATCTCATGAAATCATAATGACATAGTTATGATGTCATTAAACATACCGACACCCTAAAAATGCATTTTTACTATTCATTGAAAAATTCATCTTTCTCTGAAAAATCCCAAAATTTCACCTTAACCAATTATATATGCTCTAATTACATTAATGAACTCCATTTTATAAAAATAATTTTCTAAATATTTTTAATTTAATTTTTAAATAAAAACACTATTCATCGAGAATTCATTTTTTTCAGAAAAATCCCCAAAAATTACCATATCATAATATCAATGCTCTGAGTTCAAAAATAATGTCCTTTTTATAAAAATAATTTTATACTTATTTTTAATTAAATTTTTAATTAAAAAACACTATTCACCTGAAAAAAACTAATACTTGACTAATAATTTATGAAATCGGTATTTACCCATTTTATTTAATCACATTACTTAATCAAGGTGTCTAAATTATATTAAAACTTTCTTTGAGTGAAATTACTAATCCATTTGGTCACATTACTAATCCTAAGCGTAAAATCACTATTCATAATTTACTATTCATCAAAAATTAATTTGATCTTATTAGACTCCAAATTATTTACTGAACACTTTTGTAGAAGACCATTTTTTGAAAATCATTACACATCATTAATTATTTAGGGTTTACATAAATATTTTAAAATATCCTTTTTTTCAAAATTTATCAATAAAATACATCCTAAAATTATCCGGACATTTGAAGTTTCACAAACATCACTAAAGGAAGAAATATTAATTCATTCATCCCAAAGGATTACACAAAGAATGTAGGGTCTCATCACAGAGCCCCTTATAACATCGGCATATGACCTAAGTGTAAGGTGTGATATGGTGAGAGAATCTGAGGGAGGCTCAGATAACATTGCCATAGTAGTAATATCCACTAACTTGAACATCTCCCGCATGCATTTCCATTCAAGCTTGACACGCTGGAGTTCGGCTTGGGCTTGGTCCAAAGAGAAGCCCACAGATGCTACCTCATTCCTAAGCTCTGATAAGTGGGCTTCATAAGGTTTGAGTCTACTGGATGAAGCCATTGACTCCTCTTTCTGCATTAACCATTAACATCTCTATTAAATCGTTAAGATTAAGTTAATATGATATCTAAACAGTTTGGGTCGTTACATTCTTCCCCCCTTAAGAAATTTCGTCCCCGAAATTTATAGTTGAGGCCTAGTTGAAAAGGTGAGGGTACTTTTGCTTCATCGTTTCCTCAGGCTCCCAAGTCGCTTCTTCAAACTTATGATTCCTCCACAACACTTTCACAAGGTGGGTAGTCTTGTTTCGTAGAACCTTGTCTCTACGGTCTAAGATCTCCACTGGCTTCTCCTCATAAGAGAGTTCATGTTCCAGTTGTACCACCTCTAGGTTCAGTACATGCGAAGGGTCGGGTATGTACTTCCTTAAGAGAGATAAATGGAAGACATCTTGAACTTGAGCTAGATTCGGTGGAAGTGCTAGACGATAGGCCACTGCTCCTATGCGATCAAGGATTTCATAGGGTCCAATGTACCTAGGGCTAAGATTCCCTTTCTTCCCAAACCGCATGAATCTCTTCCATGGAGAAATTCTAAGGAAGACTTTGTCGCCAACACCAAACTTCGAGTCCCTTCGACGGTTGTCAGCATAGCTCTTCTACCGACTCTAAGCAGACTTTATGTGTTGTTGGATGGCATGAACCTGTTCTGTCATCTCTTGCACAAGATCAGGCCAAAGAATCTTTCTGTCACCAGATTCATCCCAACAAGTAGGAGTTCTACATCGCTTTCCATATAGAGCTTCATAGGGTGCCATCTGAATACTCGAATAGAAGCTGTTGTTATAGGAGAACTAAACTAATGGGAGGTGTTGATCCCATCCACCTTTAAATTCCATTGAGCATAATCTCAGCTTGTCTTCGAGTGTCTGAATAGTCCATTCAGATTGGCCATCAGTTTGAGGATGATAGGCCATACTAAAATTCAATTCAGTATTCAGAGGATGTTGGAGACATCTTCAGAATTTTGATGTGAATCTTGGATCACGATCAGACCTGATGGATAGTGGTACCCCATGCAGCCTCACCACTTCCATTACGAATATCTTGGCAAGTTGATCTAGAGAGAAATCTTCCCGAATAGATATAAAATGGGAGGTCTTGGTGAGACGGTCCACAATAACCCATATCGCATTATTTCCTTTGGATATTTTCAGGAGACCAGTTACAAAGTCCATGGTGATATTATCCCACTTCCATACTGGTATGGGTAGCGGTTGTAATACCCCCTTAGGAAGTTGTCATTCTGCCTTTACTTGCTGACACTCCAGGCACCTTGTAGTGAAATCAGCAATCTCCCTCTTCATGTTATCCCACCAATAATGATCACGAAGGCCTCTATACATTTTAGTACTTCACAGAGGTATAGAGAAGGTAGAGCAATGTGCATCATCAATAAATTCTTTCTTTGTCTCCAGAATAGATGGAACACATAGTCTTTTACGAAATTTCAATACACCTTCTTGATCAATATTGAAATCAGGGAACTTCCCATCCTTTACAGCCTCAAACTTCTCCTGCAGCAAAGGATCTTCTTATTGAGCCTTCTTGATCTTCTCTAGTAATGAAGGTTGAGAAATCATTTGGGATAAGGTTGATGATGTCCCTTACCTTACAATTCCCATGTCCAGTTTTACTAGATCTTTAATCAAGGGATCTCCTAGGATCCTCATTGTTGCCAGACCAACATGATCTTTCTTACTTAATGCATCCGTGACTTTGTTTGCTCTTCCAGGGTGAAAATTAATTGAACAATCATAGTCTTTAATAAGCTCCAACCATCTCCTTTGTCTCTTTGTTCAATTATTTCTGTGTGAAAATATACTTTAGACTTTGGTGGTCAGTGTATATATCACATTTCTCCCCATAAAGATAGTGCCTCCATATCTTTAGAGCAAAAACAACTGTCGCCAGCTCTAGATCATGCGTAGGATAATTCTGCTCATGAATCTTCAACTCTCGAGATGCATAAGCAATTACCTTGTTATTTTTCATGAGGACGCACCCAGGCCCTTTCAGAGATGCATCGCTAAAAATAACAAATCCTTCTCCGATAGAGGGTAGTGTTAACACCGCTGTAGTAACCAATCTGTTCTTCATCTCTTGGAAACTTTCCTCGCATTCCTTTGTCATGATGAACTTAACCCCTTTCGAGTCAACTTGGTTAGTGGATTAGAAAGCTGTGAATTTTTTTTTACAAACCTCCTATAATATCCCTCTAAACCAAGGAAACTACGAATCTCAGTTACTGTTGTGGTTTGAGGCCACTCCTCCACAACCATTGTCTTTGCAGGGTCAACCGAGATTCCTTCATCGGTTACGATGTGCCCCAAGAAAGCCACTTGTTGTAACCAAAACTCACACTTGCTGAACTTTCCAAAGAGCCTCTCCTTCCGCAGAGTTTTCAAAATAACCCTCAGATGATCTTCATGCTCCTCATGACTTTTTGAATATATCAAAATATCATCAATAAAAACTACTACAAAGTTATCAAGGTAGTCCTCAAAGACTCTATTCATCAAATCCATGAAAATAGCAGGAGCATTAATCAAGCCGAAGGGCATAAAGGTAAATTCATAATGCCCGTATCTTGATCGGAAGGCAGTCTTTGGAATATCTTCCTTCTTCACCCTCAGTTGATGATAACCAGATCGAAGGTCAATCTTGGAGAAGAATTGAGCCCCACGAAGTTGGTCAAATAAATCATCAATTCTTGGAAGAGGGTATTTGTTCTTCACTGTGATCCCATTCAGTTCTCTATAATCAATGCATAGCCGCGTTGATCCATCCTTCTTCTTCACAAAGAGAACTGGTGCTCCCCAAGGAGACACACTCGGACGGATAAACCCCTTCTCCAACAAGTCTTGGAGTTGTTTCTTTAAATCTTCTAGCTCTAAATTCTCCATTATATACGGAGTCTTTGATATCGGTTGAGACCCAGGTACGAGTTCAATGAAGAACTCTACCTCTCTTTCTGGGGGAGGTCCAGGTAACTCCTTAGGAAATACATCCATGTATCCCTAAAAAATCGGAACATATTCTCTTTGTATGCTCCCTTTTCCTTCTTCATCATCACCGATTAAATCCATAAAGAAAGCTATAGGAGGTGCTTCTAAATAGGGATCAGTTCGGGATATCTCTCCTTTGAAGATAATTGTAGGTCGTTCATTCAAGACTACTGAGATTTCCTTACTTCTGAATTTGATCTTAGCATTATAATTTGAGAGCCCGTCCATCCCTAGTATAATGTCGAATTCCATCATTGGAATGACTACTTGATTTGCGATAATATTTTGCTCACCAAAGTAAACACTAGAGTCTCTAAATACTGTTGATTCAAGGATAATCCCACTTGGAGTCCTGACTGACAACTCTACCTCTAGCAGTTCGGGGATTGATTCTATATTCCTTGAAAACTTGGACGAAATAAAGGAATTCATAGAACCAGAATCAAATAATGTACTTGCTAGTTTTGAGATGACGACAAGAGTACCTTCTACCACATCGTTCAGAACTTCAACTTCAGATGACCTTGCTCCCTTGGCCTCTGCTGAGGTTGATGGTGATTCCCCTCCACCACCCTCAGATTTGGACATTGATTAGAAAAGTGCCCAAGCTGTCCACACTTGAAGCATGTGACATCGGGTAGGGATAGAACCATCATTCCTCTGTCGTTATTATTGGGAAGTTGAGGCTTCACATCACTACCACAATTTCGAGAAATATGGCCTTCTCTTCCACACCTGTAGCACTTACCACATCCAATCAAGAAGTTCCCCGAATGATTCCTCCCACATTTATTTCATGTGGCATGTTGCATATGCTTTCCACCTCTTTCCTGATCAAATCATCTTCCCAGGGTTGGTTCTAGAGTTCTCTTCTTCTCATTAGATTTGTGAGACCACTGTGTCTCCCCAAACTCTAGTTCAACTTTCATAGCACTTCAAACTATTTCTTCATAGCTAACATAGTCCCTATTGGCTAGATTCCTCTGTAGATGAGGTCATAGTCCACCAAAAAATCTATCAACCTTCCCATTAGGGTCCATAACGAAGCATGATGTATAACGGGAAAGCCTTGTGAATTTCATCTCGTAGGTTCCAACTGATTCATTCTCCTTTTGCTTCAGCTCGAGAAATTCTTTCTCCATTCTCGTTCTCATCGAACGAGAAAAATACTTATTAAAGAATATTCCCCAGAACTCTTCCCACTCCATAGCTTCCATCTCTCCTCGTGGCTTCATGTTTTTTATTAGTGACCACCACTAATCACCTTGTCCCTCTAGGCGGTAAACCGCAAGGGTGACTTTTTCTTCTCCGAACAATGATGTACAGAAAACATCTTTTCAATGGAGCTTATCCATTGTTCTGCAACCAATGGGTCAGTAGATCCACTGAATGTTGGTGGTCGTTGATGCATGAAGGACTCAACAGAATGTTGTTCCCTTCATGGTGAGATCGGACTCTCGGCTTGATTCAAGTTATTACCCATAACTTGTGTCAGTTGGTTCATCATTCGCATGAATGTTTCCATTCCAGCTTCCATCGGAGGGCCGTCAGCACATGGTGCATTGCGGTCACCATCTGCACGATTCCTCCTATTTCCCGCCATTTTCTAAATGAATAAAACCTTAGTGAGAAACTTATTTCATTTATGAATCTTTTAACTATGACTTCATGCTTAGAAAATTGCACTTCTCTATAATTCCTTCATAATGATTCATAAAAAGCTTGTGATTAACCAAACATATCCCCCAGGAGTGTCGTAACCAAGAGTGCAGCAAGGCTCGTTATCGTGCACCAGTTCCCGTTTGAGTCTATCTCAAAGCCGTGTTTTCGGGTTTTACCCCTATGTACATCTATTCCAGAGTCGCCTCTACCTGCTCGTATCCATACAGGGATGTATTTGTTTGATAAACCACTTACTCAGTACATACCAAAATACCAGGAAGTTTTCCTATATTTAACTTTTCTATAAGGTTCTACCTAAAGTTTTTATATCCTAATTTCCACAAATAACTAAACCATCCTTTGATACCAACTATAGCATCCCGCCTTTTTATAACAGAAACTTTCATTACATTACACAACACTGAGGATCTTTAAGGTTTAGTTTCTTGGAAACCAGGAACATAATACATGAGAACAACATAAAACAATCTTCTTAAACACTTTAAAGGATTATAATTAAGTTAATCCTAGGTTCATTACTGCATCTCATAACCTGGGGACAAAAATCAAAAGAAGGGGTGAACAGAAGGCCCAGTAAGGGAAACAAGAGAAACATTTTACATGTGAACTTGAGATACTTCAATAAGGTCAAGAAAAGAACTTTAAGGCATGAGAAAGGAATCATGATGAATTTCATAATAAAAATAACATTTTTCATAACTTGAAGGTGTGGCTACATAATTTAACATAGACAATCATGAAAATATCACCAAGGTCCATCCCCAAGGTGTCATTTGAAAATTACCAAGGTTATTCAACAAGGTATCGTGAAAATTGTAATCTCTAGTGGTTACATCATTATCGAATGCATTGGAGCGCTATCAGGGAACACCTTTAAATTTGCTTTTATTATCATGTGAGCCACATATATCATCAACAACATTTCATAAATAACCCATATAGCATAAAATAAATGGGTTTCATTTCATAATCATAACCTTTTAAACAAACTGATTTTAAGACATGATCTTTATGCCACTTTAAACCCCCGGGAAATGGAATGCGGGTTTCATGTATGAAAATCCCATAATTTAAAATAGAACATTTTGATATATATGTGAATTCCCCTGTAGAAATAAGAGCATTGATTATTCACTTAATAACATAAAATAATTTTGAGAAAAGAGAGAGACATTTTGAGACGAAAACTCAGCAGCATAACGACTACGTTTCGGGGTTTTAGAAAACATTGAAAAGAGTGGGGACATGGGTCAAACATTAATAAATGACCCATAAAACAGTAGAGGTATAGGATATAAGGGATTTAAGAACATGGTAATGAAATTTGAAAATATAACATATGAAATGAAGAACATGAAAGGAAGACACAAAATAATATTTCTCTTATGAAAATTCGGGAGCCTAACGTCGTCACATAAACATCAACCAAAAATGAATTGATGAGATAAAATAGGGTCTCTCATCATATAAACATAAAATATCAGTATGATAGATATAGAGATCATACCTTAACATAATAAAAAGTAATTTGAATGAATTGACATGAAAGTAGAACTTTGAAAAATGAGAAGGGTGAAAGAATCCGTTACAAAAATTTCGGCAGCCTAACGACGCCACTTAAACTTTCATAAAATGAAATGATGAGAGTAAGAGGGGGTCTCTCATCATATGAACATAAAAAGGACAGCATAATGAATATAAAAGAACATATTCCAACATAATAACATGGAGCATAAAATAATTGACAAAAAAGAGATCACTTGAAAAGAAAGAGAGGGGTCAGATCCCATACCTTAAAACGTAACTCTTAAAACTCAATGGTTTGGACCTTGAGGGCTTGGGGGCACCTTGGGAGGACTCCTTGGGAGGTAAGGAGATCCGAAATTCGTTGGGGGAGAGTTGGGAGTGAAAAATAAAGGAGGAAAGGGTGGGTATTAATAGGGAAAGGGAGGGGACAAGGCATTAATGGCCAAGGGACACCTCACAAGTGCTTTTCTCAAAACCATGTGCTCTCCCATGGAATTTACCATGGAGTTGGGCCACATGGGTCCCCCAAAACAATAATTCATCACCTTTGGCCGGAAAACCCTTAAAATATCTCCTGACATCATCATGACACAATTATGATGTCATTAAACATTCTGAAACACTAAAACTGCATTTTTACTATTCACTGAAAAATTCATCTTTCTCAGAAAAATCCCAAAATTTCCCCTTAAACAATTATCGATTCTATAATTAAATTTATGAACTACATTTTATAAAAATAATTTTCTAAATATTTTTAATTTGAATTTTAAATAAAAACACTATTCATTGTGAATTCATTTTTTTCAGAAAAATCCCCAAAAATTACCATAACATAATATCGATGCTCTGAGTTCAAAAATAAATTCCTTTTTATAAAAAGAATTTTCTAATTATTTTTAATTAAATTTTTAATTAAAAAACACTATTCACCCGAAAAAACTAATACTTGACTAATAATTTATGAAACCTTTATTTACCCATTTTATTGAATCACATTACTTAATCTAGGCGTCTAAATTATATTAAAACTTTCATTGAGTGAAATTACTAATCCATTTGGTCACATTACTAATCCTAAGCATAAAATCACTATTCATAATTTACTATTCATCAAAAATTAAGTTGATCTTATTAGACTCCAAATTCATTACTGAACACTTTTGTAGAAGACCATTTTTTGAAAATCATTACACATCATTAATTATTTAGGGTTTACATAAATATTTTAAAAATATCCTTTTTTTCAAAATTCATCAATAAAATACATCCTAAAATTATCCGGACATTTGAAGTTTCACAAACATTACTAAAGGAAGAAATCTTAATTCATTCATCACAAAGGATTACAAAAAGAAGCTAGGGTCTCATCACATAGCCCCTTATAACACCGGCATATGACCTAAGTGTAAGGTGTGATATGGTGAGATAATCTGAGGGAGGCTCAGATAACATTGCCATAGTAGTAATCTCCACTAACTTGAACTTCTCCTGCAGGCGTTTCCGTTCAAGCTTGACACGCTAGAGTTCGGCTTGGACTTGGTCCAAAGCGAAGCCCACAGATGCTACCTCCTTCCCAAGCTCTGATAAGTGGGATTCATAAGGTTCGAGTCTACTAGATGAATCCATCGACTCCTCTTTCTACATTAACCATTAACATCTCTATTAAATCGTTAAGAGTAAGTTAATATGCTATTTAAAAAGTTTGGGTCGTTACAGTTATTCCCTGTGGCCTTTGTACTTCCCTTTCTCTCTTATTAGGGAGTACTTTTATTAACTATTTTATGTTGTGGGTTTTTCAGCAATCATATTTCAAAATTTTAAACACATAATTACTACTATCATGTTTATATTTATAGGACACAATATACTAAAAGTGGATAAAATGTAAAACCCTAATATTTTAAAATATTGACACAATATTTGATAAAATGTTTGATAGGAAACACTATGTATAGAAAGGAATATTAAATCGTGAAACATTATGATATATTAATATTTTAAATAAATTCAGTACATTCGATATCTTCAAATACATGGATCATTTATTTTATCTTATGTTACACACAACAAAAATATTTTGGATAGCTTGTGTTCCTGCATGATCGAGTTTTACACAACGATAATATAATATTAATATTATTAATTTATAAAATAGCTATAAACTAGCTATTGATTTGGAGTGTGTAAATTGGATTACCTAAATAATGAAAAATATATTTTTTATATTCATTTATTAGTTATTTATTTGTTATAAATAATCATATGAATAATTTAAATGAAAAGAAAATGTAATATGATAGATATAATTTTTTCAAAATGAGGGTTTAATGGTCCGTGGAAGACATAATTGAAAATTAAATTTTAGCACTATTTTAGAATTAAATTGATAATATAAACATCATTTTTCAAATCAAAATTTCAAAATAATATTAGGGTGATTTTTTTATTTATATGAGTTTTTTTATTTTCTGATCTATAGTGAAAAATACTAGATTTTAATTGAACAATACATTTTTTTAAAATTATAATGTTAAATTAAATGTTCTATTGGTTATAAACATTAAATATTATAATTATTTGTATATTAAACAAATTTTGTTAATTATAATAATTTTAAACAAGAATTTAGAAATAAAAAAATTGTAAACTTTTACAGATTTTCAATTTAAATACTTGAATTATTTTTACATATGTGAGAATAATTTGAAATTAAATTTTTCCACATAAGTTATTTTAAATCGAAGAAAAATATTATGTATATTAAATCAATGTGACTTATAGTATATAATAAAGTTAATGTTATTTTATTTTCACAATTATTAGTGAAAAAAGATAAAATTAATTACATTGATTAATGTAAAAACATGTTTACCTAGTTGTTATGCTTGGGATATGTGTTATAAGAATATACCAACACTTTTCAAAACCCCATTGGATTAAATATTTCAACCATGTACCTTATATTCTCAATAATGAACCATTATTTTGTCCTCATGACAAGATAATAATTTGGGTCGAATTCACAATTTCAATAACTTACAAGTGTGCCCATCACCCAATATATAAAACGCCACCTGCTACCCTCTCAACATCACACCATCAAAAAAATTTGTTTATGCAATTACCTAACTAGATAACCTCCCAAATCCCCTCCCCTAACCAAAAAATAATTATTTTTTATAAATTCATCATTTTAAGGTGTTAGTGAAATCCTAAGGTGGTTACCTGGAGAAGAGGTAATGTTCTTCAACAGGCATATTTATTTTACTTCTTCCTCTAACTACTAACATTTTTATTAAGATGTGGATATATAAATAACATAGTATATTAAATATAAATTTATGTTTCCCATGTAATTTCATGACATTAAACCTTCTCCATATCAAACATATGTGTTATAAAATTGGGATTCTTGTGTACAGTGGACTACCGCCTTATGAATAGATATTGCTCTTTTATCCTTTAATAACATCAATATTTGGGTATTAAGATGGAAAAAATTATATATATTATATTAATAACCTAATTATATATATTTTTTCATTATATAGTTTATAAATTATAATATTCCATTCCATTGGAGATATTATAACATCGCTTGTGTGTGTGATGGACTACCAACCCATGAAGTAATGTGATTTCTCTTTCACTAACACTTTATATAAGCGGTGATAGGGAATATTATTTATGATTATATGTTACATAAATGAAATATTTTTCATATTACTGACATATTTTTCATTATATAATGATAATATATAATTTTATTTTTTTATGTTTTCACTCAATGAATGATGACAATGTCATTCATGTGTGTGTGGACTAACACCTTCATGAACCAATGTGGCACTCTTATAATAACTACACCCCATGAATGATATATATAAGCATATAATATGGTATTAATGATAACATTATAATTAATTAAATTTAATATATTAATTTCCTCCAATAGAAATTGATCATTAAAAAATATAATCATTACTCATGCAATTGTCAAGCCTACCATCTCCAGAATCCTAACATACATTATTTTCTATAACCATCATTAACCATTTTTTTAAATGATTAATTATGGTATATCTGTGATAATTATTAATGATGATTATTATTGATATGATGAATCTATTTAAAAATTTCATGAACCAAAACATTCATAACAATACAACATTGAGAAAGGAAGGAAATTAACACCCAATATAAAGAAAAATTATAATATTATTAACAAATTAATAATAAAATGTTATAAAAATATCATGTAAGATATATTAAATATCAATATTTTTATTTAATGATTTTATAAAATATTTCAAACCATTATACATGATTTCAACCCATGTTCATCCAAAAGGAAGCGTAAGGTATGTGATTTCATCTAAATTTCTTTTCCTTTAACATATTGTAATGTTGTGTTCCTAATATCATAAATATGATTTATATAAAGCATACATGACATGAAATATCATGCGTAATTCATTATGAATTGTAACATATGTTTTAATTTCAATCATTCCACCTAAGGTTATTTAAACATAAAGATACCAAGTGGAAAATAAATTTTATAAACCAGTTTTTTTTTCACGGGGTTGTATTACTTATTCATTTTTGTTGATAATATATGATTAGGTTTTTAATGAAATTTTTATATCATTTTCTTAACAATTATTATGTTTATTTATAGTATATATATATGATCGATTCCCTAATTTATTATCACTATAACGTTAAGATCATGTTAACTATTTATTGCACATTATCATTCTAATAGTGAATTTGTTTCCATGAATTTACATTAAAGAAAATTATATGATAATTTTTTAATAAACCTTTTCACCGGTTATTAATGATATTTTTCAAGTGATAGTATCATTTTTACTCTCTTTGGTATATAAAACTTTGGATAAAATGTTTTAATAAAATAATAATTTATTTATCTCTCAAATTAGAAATCCATTTTATTACAAACCCATGCTTTTAAAAAATTATTTTAGATATATCTTATTTAAACTTTTCAAAATGATTCATTCAAATAATTTTTTCTCCATTTTTTTGTTGTACAATTTTTTCATAGGATTATTCTTATCACTTTCTAAATATGGATCTATTTTATACTTTTTACCATGCTAAAGTAATGTCCTTTATAACATGCATAGAATTACCAACCAACATGACTGGAATTTATTTAACGCTTCCATTGAATTTGTAAAATGATATTTCTTAAAATAATGTTTTCAAAAAATTATCTAAATTCATAAGTTTTTAAAAATATTATTTTCAATGAATTGTATTTTCATTTTTTGAAAATAAATTTTCATAGTAGAAGGATATTTTCAATAGGAATATTTTCAATGATATATTTATGGTATTTTAATTCATCAAGGACAACAACCCTTTATTATTACATCATGTGAATATTTTATATTTTTAACAATCTTATGATTCCCATGGATAGTGTTTGATAATTTTGACAATGAAAGACTTGACATTCACTTATTTGATTAATTTTTGTAGTTAATATCATTCCTATGAAATTTTCACTTTCATATGATGATTTGAAATTATTTTCCCCTTAAATATACAAGATAAATTAATTTCCTAAACTGTATATCATATCTATAGATGGTTTAGTACATTAAATTTCATTTCTTTAGCAAGGAAAATATTGATTAAATTATATTCCTTACTACATATAGATATTTGATAATGAAAATTTTCTATGAATTAAATATATTTTTTGATATATAATTAATTATTTGGACATGTTTGGAATAAGTAGTGCCCATTTATAGATAACCACTTGATGAATCAGTAGTATCGGGGGGATGAATCTATTGTATTTCGCTATATTAGTGGGGTTTTACCTAATATTTTTTCAACCCTCTCTTCGATGGTCTTGATGGTAAAGGTTCCATGTACCTGGGAAGCATAGACTCCAATAATTTTGAGGTTCTTTCATTCATAATTCATTTACTATCATCCATGATATTTTCGCTATTAAATTATCAATAGATGTATTTAATTCTATGCTTTGATTAAATGTAATGAGTTTCAGTTATTTAACTTCCATATTTATTATTCCATTTCATCTCATGATATTTAAGTTATTCAAGTAGAATGTATGTTCTTTAATTTTCCATAACATATTTATTATTCTTATTGATTTGTTATTTTTTCTTTCGTACTTAACCCTTAATGAGAATTTCATTTCACTATTTATTTTTTACCCTTCCTCTATGATTACATGGACATTACTATTACTAATATGAATGAATATTCTGGATGGAAATATTTTATTCCCTCAAATAAAAAATTAATTTTATAATTTTTGTATTGAAATATATTATTTGAATAATATATATCTAGTTTACCAACACAATTGAACTATTTGGCCCATCATGAATATATTCATTATACCTAATGGTAATTTATTCGTAGATTGAATATTATATGGGTAATTTCATCATGGTAGGTACAAACTTAAAATTCAATTATGAAACCAACAGAGAAAAGAATATGAGATTCAATTTATTCTCTATCTGTGGTAGTAAATATAGTAGAAATTTACTTAAGGGTACTAGTAATATTATCATTTTTAAACTCATTTCATTTGGAAATTAAAAGTTAATGTTATAGGAAGAAGTTATATAATGAGGAAAATCTGGAAAAATAGACATATAATAAACCACCCATGCTCCAATTATAAAATTAAATGGGTATATAAATTATGAAAATATGGTCATGAATCTTATGGTTTTTATGATTACATTTAATAACCTTATAAGGAAAAATTAAAATGGAACTATAATGGGGTTACAAATAATGAAGTGGATTATAAGAATGATTTTCTGAGAGGTATAATTATCATCCAATCCAGAATAGCCAAAGTCTAGTATTATTCTAGATCCACCCAACCATTAATTTATAATGAATATTAATATGGTATTACTGTATCACCACACATATTTGATGTTAATTCAGCAGTATGAAATCTTAGTGGAAAAATAGTTTCATCTGAAGTTTAATTTTCTCATGTAATTGAGTTCTATGGAGAATGATTCCATCAAATTTTTTGAATTTCAATTTATTTTAATTTTATATTATTATTAGCATGGAATGGATGTATCCATATGTATCCCATATTAATTTACGTGGAATATATGTTACACTTCATATTCATAAAGAAATTATTGTCATTTATTGAGGAATTGATGAATATAATACACCATTGAAAGTTTCTTCTATAATGTTGGTATTAATTAAGATAAATGATGTTAATTTATCACAAATGGATTGGAAAAAACTCAAAATTAAAGATACACATATTATACATCAGTTTTTGATTCATAGAATGAAGAATCTCATGTTCATCCATTAAATTATAATTTTTATTTTTAAACTAAACTCTGACCGGGTGTTATTACTATTTCAAAGACACTTTAGAGAATGTCCCCAATTTAGTTGCATGAATTGAATAAAAAAATCTTGGGTAATAATGAAAAGGGATTCATATGACCAAGAGATTCACCTTTGGGTCAAATGTTAAATTTGTTAAGTAGAAATATGGTTCAATGCATCCATCCATTGATTAACAGATTCTTAACAAAATTACAATCATGAAAAAGAATTGTATCCCCCATATTGAGGAATTGTTGGATCAACTATATGGATATCAATTCATTTAAAATATTGATCATTGTTTTTATATCATAAATTGTTGGTTTATTCGGAGTACAAATATATGATAAAATTCAATAAAATGTAATGAAACTTTGAATTTATAGTGATTATTTTTGGTCTTGTTAAAGCCCCATAATCTTTATTGACATAATGAATATATTGTTTATTTTCTATTTTGATTAATTTTTGGTTGTATTTATAGATTATATTCTTTTATATTCAATGAAAATTTAATATCATCAATATCACTTGAAGATTGTGCTAAAGACTTTATATATGGAAAATTGTTATGAAAAATTTACCAAATTTGAATTTAGGATCCAATAACTTTTTTAATTTTTTGAAGATAAATTCTCATATAAATGTATATTAGTAGATACATCAGAAAGATTAGTCATTTATAAATGGTCAAGACCAAAATTGGTGATTGATATTTGTAGTTTTCTTTAGCTGGAAGGATATTATCGATGTTTTTTGAAATATTTCTCTATATTTTTAAACCACTCTTAATATTGACATGGAAAGGAGTTTAGATCATGTGGATTCTCTAATTTGAATAAAATTTCATGAATTAAAAAAGAAATTTTATTAGTGAACGTATTCTCACACAACACTATAGTGCATAGAGGTTTTTGATCTATATGATGCATAAAATAATGGACTTGAATGAAACAATATGGTGATTACTTATGCATATTTCCAATAGATTTTTCATGAGAAAATTATCCCACTCATGATTTGGAATCAACTATGGCTATTTTTAATTGAATTTGTGAAGGATTCATATCTATGGAGAAATGTGTGATATATATAAAGATAAAAAATGTTTACATTATATTTTAATTTCATATTATTTGAAAATGTTATAAAGAATACATTTAGATTTGATTAATGATCATGACTACTCAATTAATTACAACCAATGGAAAGTGAACATGGTGGAAGTTTATTTAACCCACAAAGTTCATGATAGATTATCTATAATGAGGATCCCAAAATATCCAATAATTATATGTATAAAATATATTGATGTGGAAATATTATTGGATTGTGTGAAATATTATTTGGATCACATTAATGTTCAACCATCAATCCATTTGATGATTTAGGATGTGCCGAAGGAATATCTAGTTCATTAAAATAAGGTGATAAATGTTCCTATGTGTAACATTAATTATAATGTAATAATAATATCAATGAAAAAAATATGTGTCCCACCCATACTATTTTTTAAGAGGGATATATTTAATATGGTTCTTCATTCATCATTCCTTACTAATATTGTATGTAAAAAATTATAGATTCCTAAAGTATTATTTCTCATTGGATCACAAAAGAGGCATATTTAATAGAATATTTATCGATTCATAGTTTTAAAGATATTAAAGATAATATACCTAATACTAATGGGATGTTATTACCATTAAGGATAATATAGTAGATATAGGAAGTTTCAACATCGATTTTGAGATCAGATTACCAAAAAAATATAATGGTCTATGTGTTTAATGTGTTATATTCGATCTCCCTAAAAAGTTTAAAGACTTCATAGACATATGTTTGTTATAAAAGTACAAATCAAGCTCTATAATACAACATGATAACATTCTTTATGGATTTAAAACATAGTTATGATCAGCTCCATTCTTTTGAAAAATTCTATTGTTGTCGATTGACATCACATCCGAATTCACATGGATCCTTATGAATCCCTAAATGTTAAAAAGAAAAAAATCCCATGGGGAAGCATGAAGTTGGAGAGATAAATCTATTGGAACCTCATCCAGATTAGGATATGGAAGATAATCCTTGAACCATTATAAATAATGTAACATCATCTTGGAGTCATAATATGTTTTATGAAAACAATAATTGGAAGGTTGTAGAGTTTAAATGGCATGAGAAGGTAACCTTATAAATATATACATGGTAGAGAGTGATGAGATTTAGAAATAAGGGAAATCTAATCATTATGTATATTGTCCCTTTTCAAATTCTTGATCATATTAAAATGATATCTTATCAATTGGTTCTTCAATTGATTCTCTTTCAAATTCATGATGTGTACCATGATGGCGGACTTCCCGGACGGAGCTCTCACTCTCGGCCTCTAGGGTTCCTTCCCTATCACCGACTTCACCATCACCATCTCCTATTCCTCTTATCGTCTTCTTTGCTGCAATCTATCATGATGTTTTGGTCCTCTCTTTCTCATCTTCCACTTCATCTCCATTTGAGGCGCATCTTATTTCCCACTTTGTTTTTCTTTCGGGCTTGCTCTTGCGGCTGTTCAGTTTTTCTAGTTTCATGTCGGCTGGAATAGATCCACACTCCCCCAACACTATCAGGCTCTCACACTTTCTTCTTACCCCCTGTCTAGGGTTTCCTTCTTCTACTGGAAGTTAATGGCATGCTTTCTCTTCAGTCTGTCTCCTTTTCTTCACTCCCTTTCCAGTAGACCACCCCTTCTGCTGTGTGATTTCTTCCATCACTTTCGGATGTTCCCCCTTTCCTATAATCTCAGTTACTTCTTCTTCAGTTTTTGGTGGTCCTTTATGGTAGGCTTTCGATCTCGTTTCGGGTTTTTTTTCATTTTTATTTTATTTGATTTTGGTTGTGATGACAGATTTCATTCTCCCTATCCCCGGGTTGGTTGAGTGATTATGAGGTATTGCATCCCCAATCGAAGGATGTCGTTCACTGTTGATGCCTTAGTCTGCTAAACTCTGCCCTTGCTTTTTGTTTCTTCCTCTCCCCCTGGTCGGCTGGTGAGGTGGTCTTCTATGAGGATTTGGGATGTGCTGTTTTGGGGGACAATGGCCTTCCAGAAAATGGGAGCTTTTATGGTGTTATCCTCGATGTAGTTTATTTTCTGATTTTTATTTCCTGCAGGCGACCGGGGATGTTCTCTAGGGATCGGTGGGAATCTCGTGGATGAGGCCCTTGTTTTTTTGGACCCCTTATTTTTATGATACTAATGATGCATCAGTGAGTACAGAGGTGTTTTTTCATGTCATCCTTTCAAGCTCTGGTGGAAGATGGAAGGTGGGTGTCGCCGGTGAAGTGGTGTCAATGATGTTTTCTGGGGGCACGACTCAAGGAAACTCACTGCTCGAGGCAGCTCTCTGCTCGAGGTTGTGGTCTGATGTTTACATTTCAAATTTGGATTATGGATTTTTGGGTGGATTTTATGAATTTTGATTTCCTGCACAATGTGACTTTTTTTATTCTAGATATCGGTGGAATTCTTGTGGATTTTTGTAATATGGGTTGTTTGGTTTTTAGTCCGGTGGATGTGAGGTTACCACTTTTCCATAAAGTGTCTTTTAACAATAACAAAAAAAATTATTTGGCATGATCTGTACCATTTATCACTATTGAGGAAGTAGATTTCATATCCTTCACATGTATTAAAAAAAATTCATTCCATTGAATAAAGATAATTCTTATGAATAAAAACTATTATAGATCCTGGAACTTAGAGATAATGTTATAAAAAATTACACCACTCTCATGGTTATACTATTTTTTTGAAAAACCAAAAATTTGAGGAAGTTATGAGGGAACCTAAGTGACGAGGCATTAGTATCCTCATATCTTTTTATTAAAGAAAAAAAATAAAGGTATACATTAATTCTAACTTGTGTATATTGTAACACCATAGTATTTTTATCCAAAGTTTAACTTTAAATAATTTTAATTCTTTGATAGCTTGTGTTCCACGCAATAACGAGTTAAAAACACAATATAGAATTACTAATATATTATGTGCCTATTATGTATAGAAATTAAATTGGTCCGTATAAATATTAATTCATTAATTATGAAAATTATATGTTTTATATATTTATAAAATAATTTCATGATTATAATTAAAAATAATAATTATTTTAAATAAAAAATTGTTCGTTTTAGGAAAACAATTGTTTTAATGTTTTAATGAATTTTAAATAAATACATCAAATAAATATATATAGTTGAATTATTTTAGGGAAATTAATATATTATTTAATAGATCGAATGTTTTAAACATTCAAAAAATATTTTTCTAATTATAAGATAAAAAAAATCTAGTATTATGCCGAAAATGTATTTTTTCCTAAAATAATGTTTTGGTCACATTTTATGAACTATCATTTAATTAATATCTTCCATGAATATATATTAAATTAGATAAAATTAATAACTTATTTATAGTCTACTATAATTTTTGGTCTATATAAATTGTAACCATGATAAAATTTATCACCTCAGGAAATGGAAAATTGGGTTAAACTAGGTCAAACTAATTGATAAAGAAATAATTATTCATAAAAATACTTTTTGTATTAATTAAATTTGACAAACAATTACCAAATTTTTTATATTTAATTATTTAATGTACAAATTTCCATTTAATTGACTTATATACAATTTAAACCAAAAGATGTGACAAAATATCGATTTCTTATTTTTAAATATCATTTATGCATTCAAATAGAGAAATAAATTAGATATAAAGGATTAATAATAATAATTTTGTGGCAGATTAAATTATATTTATGGTGATAATTTAAATATAATTTTTAGGAACAAAATAAATACATAAAATACTTACACAATATTGCGGGTGTAATTATTCAATTAATAGAAAAATCAAATAAATGATTTTAAAAATATTAAAATTAATATAATTTGAGAAATTTTAGGTGATACATGATTCATTAAATTAACAAGATGTGTTTATGATATAATAATGTAGTTTTTTTAATATAAATTGTTCCTATAATTTTTGTAAAGTTAAATTAATGAATATTAACAAAATTTAAAATACTGATATTTTGAAAAATTGATATTTTTATTAAATTAAGTAAAAACCCATATAAATATTAAGTAATCACAATTGGTATAATATATGGATTAAAATTACATCTCATGTGAATTGGGAATCTATATGGTTAATTGGGCTCTAAAATAGTCTTATTAAGTTTTAATCATTCCAGTAATTCAATAATTCTCATCACATAAATTATAAATTGGAACTTCCATTATATGATAATTACATCACATTGAGTCTTATTTCTTAAACATCACCACCTGAGATATTTTCTATAACTCTATATCCAAATTATATAAGTTCTATTTTTATTAAAATACCAACAACGGAGCCCTTTAGAGGAGATCCAAAGGAGTCATTTTGATGAATAGAAAATCACTCTAACTAATCAATTTAATTTTCTAGTCTTCATTAAATCCTCTAAATCTATTATATTTATAATTAAAAAATAAAATTTTTATCCTAAATATTATTGAATTTTATTAGCAATCTGAAAACACCATTATACACCCTCATTCACATTAAATAAGAATTGAATATATCGCTTATGCATACCTAAGATTTACAATCACCATGTTGTGATAAAATTCATTATTAATTACAGTAACATCCCAGCCCGAGTTCCACACAACAATTACTTAATCTGGTTCACCACATGACCATAGGCACATCTCTCTATATTCCAGAGAATACCGACTTGTAGCGATGGTCTAATATTTATCATAGGGAGACTGTGCATTCTTCTTATCTTTTATTAAACTAATATTCTAGAAGACAAAATAAACTATAGAAGAATCATATATATAACCATAGAAAAAATGAATAACACAAGATGACCAAAACTAGAAATATAGAATCAAAACTGAATAGTAGATATGCCACGGTAAGTATAAGCCAAGTGCCAAAAGAAAACCCAAATGTAAATTCACTAAAAACTCCCTAGAAGGTCCAAAACCACATCGTGTTCCCCCATACATGCTCCATCCGAACTCATGCATCTAACACATTTTATTTTCTCTTAAACTTTCCATAAAATAGAAATTCTATTCCGGTACGGATAATGTAGCCTGAGTAGGGTTTGAGTATAAATCTATAGGCCACCAACAACGGTGCCGAAAATAATCCAGTCTATCATTGTGTATAATGTTTTATAAATAATAAAATTCAAGTAATAAGGTAAACAGTTTACATTTATTAAATTATTTATTATTAAATGGCATAAAACCACTGGTTCCTAAGGACACCTGAACATCATTATCACCTTCAACTCATTCCATATTCTTAACTATTCTAAAGGGATATCATAATTCTGAATGTCCATGTTACCATTCATTATCTTAATTCATATATAATTTATTAAATACATAAAAAATAATATTATCATGTCATTAGTAATGTAAATGATGAGATCTAACATCCAAGATCTATAATGAGTAATACAAATAAGTATATATTCTTTATAGTAAAAATGGGAATGGTCTCATTATCTTTTCCCCTCAAAGGAGCACAGTGACTTTTCCGTTGAAGGAACTCACTACCAATCAACAAACAATTTTAAAATCTCACACGGTCTTCATTCTTTAAGGCTCACATGGCCTTTATGTAAAAAAAATAAAATCTCTTCCAGTCTTCTTCCCACATGGCTCCCATCATCCTTATGTAAATAATGTTTGGAGCTCTCGCAATATTCACCCCTTAATCTTGTTCAAAAACCCCGGTTATATCATATGTTACTCAGTGCCATAATTATCACAACCAATTACCATTTCACCAAACATTCCATTAATTAATTCAAAATTAATTAATCCCTGCCCATTTCAATTAATTTAACCATGATTAATTAATCACATCAACTTAGATAAATAATTTCCACAAATAATTCATCATAAAAATTACCTTAAGTAATTCATCAATTAATTGGTCACTTAAATTACATTTATTAATTCAATAATTAATTAACTACAAAAATTACATTAAATAATTATCCAATTAATTAAGCATAACACTTCTATATATTAATTAAATAATTAATTAACCATATATTGTTTGTTAATTAACGTAATAATTAATTAATAATTTCACAACTCAAAATCCAATAATTAATTCACCAATTAAATATTCATAATTTATAATTCAAAATTTTGATAATTAACTCAATAATAAAATTATCCCCAAATTCCATTACAAATTCAACAATTATTTTTTCACTTAAATAATCTTAATTAATTGACCAATTAATTGAGTACATCAATCCCATTAATTAATACATAAATTAATTAACCAATATCCCTAAACTAAAAATCCCATAATTAATTCCATAATTAATCATCTCATTCAAGAATTCAATACTACTTTACTAATTCATTATTAATTGTATCAACTCTAAAATCTTAAAACAACCTAATTAATTGATCAATTAATTATGAAATTCTATCAATTGAATGTCACAACAATCCACATTAATTAATTCACCAACTAATTAATCCAATTCATTCATTTTCACCATTTTAATAACCCCATTGATTAATTGAAAAATTAAATAATCTAACCCAATAAATTTAATTAACCAAATAATCTCCAATAAGTAATTTGAAAATTAATTAATCTAATGAATTAAATTATCCCAAAATGTAAAAATCTATTAATTAATTCTAATTTTAATTAACCTAAATCATTCAATTACAATAAAACAATAATCTCCATTAATTAATTCTATGGTTAATTAATGAAAATCGTAAAATTTTCCCAACACAAAAAAATAAATCAATTAATTCTATAATTACATTACTTAACTCATTCAATTGAATGAACACAACAATCCATGTTAAATAATTCCCCATTTAATTGGTCTAACACATTCTATCGCATTAATACAACAATATCCATTAATTAATTCACTAATTCATTAGTCTGACTCATTTCTATAAATTAATTCCAAAATAAGTTAACACATAGAAATCGTTCAATTAATTCATCAATTAATTTCCCATGTCACATTCCACTTATTAATTCACAGTTAATTAATCCAATTATTTAATTCAACATTTAAATAATATTTTTTCACACATTAATTAATTCATCAATTAATAAATCACATTTATTTAATTCAAACATTAAATAATCTCACTCATAATATTAAATAATTTATCAATTAATTAAGACATTTATTTAATTCAACAATAAAATAATAACATAACTCCCATTAATTAATTTGTTAATTAATTAATGCTTGTATTTAATTCAAAAATTAAATAATCACATAAATCCCATTAATTAATTTATTAGTTAATTAGTATATGTATTTAATCAAACAATTAAATAAAAAAATACACCGATTAATTAATTCATCAATTAATTTACTCCATCACAAAAAATAAAATATCAAAAATTAATTCATAAATTAAATGTTCTATCTCCATTAATTCCACCTCCACAATTAATTCCAAAATTAATTGTTCAATCATAATGAATCTAATAATCATAAAAACCCCGAATAATTAATTATACCATTAATTATCCCTATTATCCAAATTCAATATAAAAAAAATTAATTCATCAATTGATTATTCAATTTTAAAAATTTATTAGTCCATAATAAATTCAACAATTAATTAAAAAAACACAATTTCATAGTCTGATAATTAATTCCCATATTAATTATTTTGTCCATAACATCAATATCCCATAATTAATTCTAAAAATAATTATATAAAGTCGAAGATCTCGATATCTAAAAATTAATTTAACTATTATTTTTTCATTATCTAGAATCTCAATATACCAATTTTACTTTTCATTAAATTAATTAATTCACCAAATCAATTAATTTAATCAAGAATGAAATTTCTAATCATCTAATAAAATTTCAACAATTACATATTCATATTTGTAATTATGTATTTGGGATGGAAATTTTGACCACCTAACTCAATAACAGTGACCAATGCTTTCCAATGGTTAATCCCAATATGAAGTAGATAAAATGGGAAGACAACGAAGGGCAATATTTAGATAGGACTCCATGAATTTGGATCGTTTGGTGACAAAAACCCTATGTATCTGATAGAAATTGACTTCTAAATTCCTCTCAACAATAAGTATATATTTTGTTATCAATATATCTAGAAGAAGATTAATAAACGGATGGAATAACGTAAAATATTGGTATGGATAACCAAGCACTACTATAAAAACAGGCAATACCCGCGGTTCAAAACCGTGGGTATAGCCCCCAAAACCGTGGGTATAGGCTATACCCACGGTTTTTGGAACCGTGGGATGGAAAGTCAGTATAAGGGTCTTGACCTATACCAACGGTTTGGAAGAACCGTGGGTATAGGTGTGTCACACACCAATAGTCTGCGTGGTAGGGAACTTACCACGTGGCAGGGAACAAACCCCACGGTTTGCAACCGTAGGGAATTGAAATTTCATAAATAGTTCGGAGTGGGATTTGAACCCGCGACTCCCGCTGGGCGAGGCACCGGACTTCACCGACAGACCAACCGGGCTGAAGTTTTTATATGTATACATAGATAATTTTATTTTAATATATTAATATAAATGTTGTTATCTAAAAATCGTGATTAGCGGGTTTCGAACACGCGGCCTGTAAGGACAAAGTAGAGCGGCGAACCAACTATGCTATGGGGATTATATTTATATATCTATATGATTTGGTACTTATATTAATATTTCTGGTATATTTGAAAATTTTCCTTACTGAGATTCAAACACCGCACTTCACAGAACTTAATGGGGAACCAAACCAACAAAGATACTGAATTTATATTAACAAATTATGGTATCCATATAATTATATTATTTAAGACCTTATTCCCGCGAAAAAGTTTTTT
The DNA here is from genome assembly GCA_963277665.1 of Viscum album. Classification (NCBI taxonomy): domain Eukaryota; kingdom Viridiplantae; phylum Streptophyta; class Magnoliopsida; order Santalales; family Viscaceae; genus Viscum; species Viscum album. Next base: position 468,353,254 of record OY728141.1, on the reverse strand, counting down.
GATCTTGTGAAATTATTTTCCCATTTTTTCCTCACCATAACGCGGGAAAACTATACCAAAGATTTATAAAAACTATGGATATAGGTCTTTGAAAAAAATACCTCATATACCCACAGCTTTGAAAAACCGTCGGTATAGGTCTCCCGAAAAATCCCTATACCCAATGTTTTGGCAAAACCGTGGGTATATTTCTTCAAAAAAACCTACGCCCATGGTTTTTGACAAAACCATGGGAATAGGGGGCCTATACCCACGATCTTCCAAAACCGTGGGCATAGGTTCCCATACTATCCCTATACCAATGAATTTGGAGAACCGCGGGTATAGGGGAGCCTATACCCACAGTTTTTCACAAAACTGTGTGTATAAACCCAATTTCCAGTACTGAAGATCTAATGTGAGGTCAAATTTGGACAGAATTAGACTCCTAGAATTCAATAGAAGAACTCCCCTAGAAAGGATAAGGGTGTATAAGGGATCATTAGTTGATTTGAAATCCTAATTTCATGTTGGGTAATGATTTGTAACCAATTTCCCCTTATTCTAGAGTAAATCCAATCAAAGTATTAAAATCATTAATTGACGGTTACATGTGGTGTAATCTTACTCATGGTGTAATCTAATTACATGTGGTGTAATCTTATATCATAACAAGATGGAATGTGGTGAAATACATTTACTAGGGGTGTAATATACAGTAGTTACATGTCAAAATGTGGCCAAAAAAACTCTTATGACAAGTCTTCAGGTGGTGAAAAACATTTACATGGGTGTGAATTTTCGATGTTGTTATAAGGACCCAGCCATAAACATTATATAATCTAGAATGAAGTTAATAATTACCATCGAGGATCTTTTCATGTATATAGGTTTAGATAATTAGCTCATAACATATACATAACAACATCAATATTAAATGTAGACACTTCAACACATTATCTATTTTTTCATAAAATTTAAAACTCTTGAAATAATGAGCCCTATCTAGTTCTATGTTTTAGACAGCTTGACTACTCCTTGATCTAAACCATGACACAATTCATCTTTTCATCCATTAATTTTTTTTAAAAAAAATGTGATTAACATAAACATCTCAGTAAGGTTCATAAAACAAGTAAAGAAAACATTTTTCCATTAATACATACAAGTAAATGAAATCATACTTTTCAATCTTTTACCTACCACAAAAAATCATAAGATTTATGAATAAAAAATGGAAATCATAAATCATAAAATTATATTGTGTCATCCATAACATTATAATGTTTTAGCTTTCACAACTATTTTGGTAGTCACATTTTGAATACCCATCGCATTATATTCCCTAAATTTCTTAGAAGAAACATTTACATTTTCTTCCATCATGTTACCCAATACATTGGAGAGCTATCTTGGGATCACCCTCCATAGGTTTGTCATGAAAGAACCCATATATGTAAACATTTCTGAAGAACCATAACATATTCACAACAAATAAAACAACATAAAGGAAAGATAACATTTCCACATTTCAGTAACAATATATCATTTAAATATATTGACATAATCAATCCATTATCAAAACAATATTTAATAACAAAGTACATAAAAGAGTATATGGAATTTATTTTCCATTTAAAAAATATTATGGATTGTTAAGGAATCCAGAAATCAAATAACGCGTGCAGCATCGAAATGGTCATTATCACTGCATACGTTAAAAAGAAACATTCATTTTGTTGTTTAGTAAAATGCTTCATAAAAAAGGTTCCCTTTTAATGAAATTAACATTCAAATATTTTTATACACCGTATAAAAGAAAGTCATGTATAAATCAAAATATGCCTCAATGAAAGAAGATTGAGATGATGCCTCGTACCTCATGTCCGACAAGAAATGTTTGTTCTTTAATCCTATGAAAATTAAACAATAGTTAATTTATAATTTATTTAGAACCTTTTTCATGTTTATTATTCATTTTATATCACTCATTACCATGTTATAAACATTACATAATCATTTATGCTATTAACGGTCATTTTGTTGATATTTGGTACTTTAGTAAATAATGAACATCTTACAAGTTGTCCCTATAGCCAAAATTTCATTATATCCAGAATGATATTCAAGATTTATATATCATATATATCATATATATCCAATATATATATGTGTGTATTTATAATAGTACATAACATATGGATATATGAAGTAAAATGCACCATTTATTACGACGGTAAGGAGTACGTACGTATAAACACTACTTTAATTTATATTTCATATTTAATTCAATGAAAAGATAATTTTACATAGTTATATTATAATTAATGTATAATATCATATATAATTTCAGTAACTTAATCCTTTATACCTTTAACGTATGGTACGAACGAGTCATATCACATTGAGGGTGCGGTAGTTTGCACATCCTCAAATGAAATTATCGTCTTTACCCATTATGGAAACCATAAAGGTAAGATATAAATGAAAAATAAAGAAGCATATTGATTCTCACTCAAATTTACCCAAGAGATGAAGGTAGAACGGTCCTTGTAGTCTAGCTTGGGTTATCAAATCCACAGAGACCTAAGAAGTAACCTATAGACACGCACATTCTAAGTATTGTTTTTAGCTATGAAGTGGACAAGTTTGGGTTGATTTTAGATGGGTTTAAGTGAACTCTAAGATACTTAAGTGAATTCAAATTAAAATAATGAGTTGATCCTAGCTTATCGCTCGGGGTGGATTGGACGTATTTTCTTTTTAATGATTTCAATTTCTTAAATTTGAGATGGGTTAATTTAAGGAGATAAAACAACATCATCACTTACTGGTTTAATGCCTACACCCTTTAATACTAATCACCTATAAACTTGAAGGATCAAGGTTTTGATAACTTCAAGGTAAAGGTTCGTATTAGCACTTGAAGTGTGTGGCCTTAAATTCAACAAGGACGATGGAGTTTAAAAACCATCAAATAAAAATATCAGTTAAAGAAGTGATTATACATTAATGAGGTGATAAATAACATCCAATATATCCCCTTGATACTCCCTTGGATCAACCCAGAAGTGGGTTAGCCCTCCATTGATCCCATGTTTTCAATGGAAGCGGAAAGTAGACTCATAAGGGAGGAAATGGAAAAGTAAAAAAACGCAATAAAATAACAATCACTCCACCGTTGTGTGATAATATCACAAGGTTTGGTATGAACAAGTTCACACCATGAACCAACGTTATCAAAGTGATAAGTATAAGAACAGAATAATAAGATATGAAGAACTTTTGTTAAGAAACAAGGATGATTTACAACAACATACACGTGGAAGATAAATTTGAGACAACAAAACCGCAACATAACATTACAATGAAAGGAAGCTCAAAGATTCCTAAATCCTCCAACAACACTGCCTTAAATAGTCATTTTTGATCCCTTGGGTCGATCCTACAATAGTACAAAGCATCTCAATTAATTTTGGTAGGCCATAGGTGGTGGAAAACTTGTGGAATTTGGACTTTTCCACATTTGACCCGAGGTGGCAGCCAACTTTCATCCACCGAACAGACGCGTTTGTATGACCTTTTAGATGGCCGAATCGGAGTGGGCCATAGAATAATAAAATGGATCTTCGTCTTTCTTATAACCTCCTGTAAAATTTGGGCCCATTTTGAGTTGTGGATTCTGATATATGATCAAATTAGAGGGATATTTTTCTGGGTCACAGAATCCGGCCCAGAATTGTATCTCTAACTTGGGACGCCTAAATTGACACCATGGAGGCCGAATTAGAATTGGATCCTTAAAAGTTATTTGTTCCTAGACATGGCTTCTACCATCCCACAAAATATGGGATTAATGGGGCCTGTATGTTGGGCCCCACCGTCTCATCAGTTGGATGGTGTCCAATCTGCCTTCTCCAGAATTGCTTCCTTTCATTGCCAAATATCTCCATCATCCTCCATGAATTCTCCATTGATCCCTGAATAAAACATGTTCATATTGGAGTGTAGATCAATTTTCAAAAATACCAAACTAAAATATGTATAATTAGATGAATCATTGGGGACTTCAAATGATATTCACAAATGTACAACATAATAGTGCATTTTAAGAAGATATTACAATCACAATGTGAAATGATGTTCAAAATGTAAAATGCACTAAAATGGTGTTTATGAATAATAGAGAACATGAATATTATGTATATTAAAAATGAATATTAGCCTCATTTTGTGGCTAATCACACCCCCAACATGATTTTTTCCAGTCCCGAGCAAAATATATCTCATCAAAAATGAAATTCGAATTCCCTTTTCCAAAAACATTTTAATACACAATGATCATCAAAAAACCTTATACCAAACAATCCTGAAACCCATGAAAATATTTTAATACAAGATAGTTTCATAAGCAGATCCCAATCCCAAGCCCATTGCTTTGTTTAAATTCATTTCCATACTTCATCCAATGTCAATTAATTATGAGGATGTGTTGTGTATCATAATAGCCATGGGGGTTCATCTTTATTCAAGGGGGTAATTAAGGAAGCGCTAGGTGGAATCAAATTTCAATATTAAGATGAGTATTCATTTTTTTTGTATAATATTTTTTTTTGTTTTTGTTTTTTTCAATTTTTCCATGGTAATTGAAATTGCACTCAAAAGAGTCAACCCCTGTAGCGAGACTTTGCCGATGACTCTCAGGCTCAAAGACCATAGGGTAACAAGTGAAGCCCACATACTCGGGCATCATCTCGAGTTAACTCAATCAAAAACAAATTCAAATTACCAAAAATAGAGATAAAATTACTAACTTTGGGCCAGAAAACTATGGAGTCATGATCCCCAAGTGCTGAATGCCATGCATTAGGTCATTTCATTGCTCTACGCGCATTTTTTTTGAATACTCATATTAAACTAAAATGATCACCAAACAAATGCTATTTATTTAGGGGACCCCATGAATTTAAACCAATACCCCACTATCCAAAGGACGTGCATTGTGATCTTTTTTATTTGGATGAAAATATAAACGATGAAATACCACATTGGACAGCCACACTTTCCAAAATCTATGCTCATGAAATTATACAAGGATTAAAATCAGAATCAGGATATGCTAAATTATTTTATATTCAGTTTCAAAGTGTGCAATGTGTATTACCATGTTCAAAGTTAAAGGAATTTTTCCTTCCATTTACACTTCTTTTTTTTTCTTCAAATCATTCAATTTTTTTGACACAAAATCATTTTTTTATCTCCCCCCCAACATAAAACAACATTGCACCCAGTGTTTGAAGAAACGAAAATTTAGAAGGAGTATAGGCAGATAATGGATGTTCAAAAAGGAAATTGAAACTGAGGATCATGGAATGAAATCACCTGGTGGTTGAAGTTGAAGTTCTTGTTGCTCCAAATTAGTCCTTTGATATCCATGGCGCTTGCAGAGTTCCCTAGTCAAAAAGGGAAAACAAACAAACAAAAAAAATGTATATATATATAAGTAAAATATAAGTATATATATATAAAAAATAAAATAAACTGATGGTACATTGTCTTTTTTTTTTAAATTTCTGGGTAAGGTATTACTCAACAATCACACCACGTGACACGGATGAATATGGTGCTCCCCTTTCGTACCCATCCATACTCATAATATAAGAACTGGCCAACAGTCTATTTTTTTATTAAATATCAAAATTATTAATTAATCATATTTAAAATATAAAGTTGATTAAATCAACAAAATGATTGGGAACTTGATAATCATTGGTTTCCTCCCATGCAGTGCTTTGTTTAACATCGTTAGCTCGACTTGAACCCCCCAACTTATCCAATACCAACTTTTAAAATTTTAAGGACCACATGTTTCACCACTTCTACTAGGTTGAAATTGATTCTATTTTTAGAATTTGTATCATGCACAAACCTCTATTCTAAAATGAGCAGGTAAATGCATGAAATATCATAAATCATGGATTCAATTTCTTTTGTAATATTTTCTAAGACATTAAGAATTATTACCTCTTTATTCGTTTGAAGATAAGAAATGGTGACAACTTGATGTTTTTGGCTATCCACAATGAATGGAAACTTGAGGGTGGATGGAAAGTCCATTTGTTCATGTTTAGGTAGGCTAAAACATTGAAACATAGGTTGGGACTTTGAATTGAACTCAGTTTCATTTTTAAAATTTCTTAATAGAATTGGTTCCTTTTGAATATAAGATTCAACCACCAAATTGGAAAGATCAATTTCCGGAATGGGTATGGACTCAAAGTTTGTGATATCTCTTAATGGTTTAGTGATTTGTGTTTTTGAAAAATCATCAATGGAGTTATATTCATGAGACTCAATCCATGATGTCAATTTTCCCTCTTTTGAATACAAAAAATTAGTTTCCTCTTGATTTAAACACTCATCAAAAATTCCTTTATCCTCTTCATCTTCCCCAAATCCAAAGGTTTCCTCTTCAGTAAATTCATGAGAGGTTTGTGGGAAACTAGACACTTCACAGAAGGTTATGGAAGGGACAGTTTGTGTAGGGATGGGTTCCTCACAATTTTTAATTCTTTGTAGTTATAACCTCAATGATGAAACCTCAAAATTCATTATCTCCATTTGTTGATAATGTTTTTCAAGTAATGGTTGTGGATCATGATGGTCAAGGGGTTGAGACAGATGGTCTATTCCAGGAGGATAATTAGGTTGTTGGAATTCCATAGGAGGATGTTCAAATTGGCTTTGTGGGGATTGAAACTCATTATGTGTTGAGTTGTTTTGTGGATCATAGGAGTAAAAAAATTGTGGATCATTAGGTTTTTGATGATCCCACAAGTAGAAACTAGGATGGTCATTGTATATCTCACTTGGTGTGGAGTGATCAAAGTAAGAAGATGTTCCCCATGTTTGGATTTGTTCAAAAGGGTTTTCCATATGAATGAAATTGGGGATTAGATAAGAGAAGTGGAATAAAAAAAGGATGATAGTGTCTAAGATAACTTACTTAGGTCCCCGGCAACGGCGCCAAAATTTGATTCTTGCTTAAATTTACCCATGAGATGATGGTAGAACGGTCCTTGTAGTCTAGTTTGGGTTATCGAATCCACAGAGACCAAAGAAGTAACCTATGGACACGCACATTATAAAGATTGTTTTTAGCAATGAAGTGGAAAACTTTGGGTTGATTTTAGGTTGTTTTAAGTAAACTCTAATATACTTAAGTGAATTAAAATTAAAATAATGAGTTGATCCTAGGTCATCACTCAGGGTGGATTGGACGTATTTTCTTTTTAATGATTTCAGTTTCTTAAATTTGAGATGGGTTAATTTAAGGAGATAAAACAAGATCATCACTTACTAGTTTAATGCCTAAACCCTATAATACTAATCACATATACACTTGAAGGATAATGGTTTTGAGCACTTCAAGGTAAAGGTTCGTATTAGCACTTGAAGTGTGTGGCCTTAAATTCAACAAGGACGATGGAGTTTAAAAACCATGAAATAAAAATCTCAATTAAAGAAGTGATTATAAATTAATGAGGTGATAAATAACATAAAATACAGCCCCTTTATACTCCCTTGGATCAAACCATAAGTGGGTTATCCCTCCATTGATCCCATGGTTTCAATGGAAGCGGAAAGTAGACTCATAAGGGAGAAAATGGAAAAGTAAAAAAAACGCAATAAAATAACAATCACTCCTCTGTTGTGTGATAATCTCACAGGGTTCGGTATGAACAAGTTCACACCTTGAACCAACTGTATCAAAGTGATAAGGAGAAGAATTGAATAATAATATAAGAAGAACTTTCATTAAGAAACAAAGATTATTTAAGACAACTTACACGTGGAAGATAAATTTGAGACAACAAAACCGCATCATAACAATACAATGAAAGGAAGCTCAAAGATTGCTAAATCCTCCAACACCACTGCCTTAAATAGGAGTTTTTGAGCCCGTGGGTCGAGCATACAATATTAAAAAGAATCTCAATTAATTTTGGTAGTCCATAGGTGGTGGAAAGCTTGTGGAATTTGGACTTTTCCACATTTGACACGATGTGGTCGCCAGCTTTCATCCACCGAATAGACACGTTTGTATGACCTTTTAGATGGCTGATGAAGAGTGGGACATAGAAGACACAAATAGAGATCCGGATGTATTATAACCACCTGTAAATTTTGGGCCTAGTTGGAGTTGTGGATTTCGAGATATGATCAAATTAGTGGGCTATTTTTCTGGGCCGCAGAATTTGGCCCAAAATTGTATCTCTAACTTGGGCCGCCTAAATGGACACCATGGAGGCCGAATTAGCATTGGATCCTGAAGAGTGATTTGTTCCTCGACATTTTTTCTATCATCCCACGAATGTTGGGATTCATTGGGCCTCTATGTTGGGCCCCACCGTCTCAACAGTGGGTTGGTGTCCAATCTGCCTTCTCTAGAATTTCTTCCTTTCATTGCCAAATATCTCCATCATCCTCCATGAATTATCCATTGATCTCTGAATGAAACATGTTCATATTGGAGTGTAGATCAATTTACAAAAATATCAAATTATAATATTTATAATTAAATGAATCATTGGGTACTTCAAATGATGTTAAAAAATGTACCACATAATAGTGCATTTTAAGAAGGTATTACAATCATAATGTGAAATGATGTTCAAAGTGTAAAATGCAATAAAATGGTGTTTATGAATAATAAAGAACATGAATATTATGTATATTAACAATGAATATTAACCCCATTTATTGGCTGATCATATATAGAAAATATAAATATTATATATATCATATATAAATACAGTTCCATCATAACGGCCACCAAGATAGGTGGTTAGAGATATTTGAACAATCATCGTTTTGTGAGGCAGCAGTTCTCCATCCACAGAAACTGTATGTTCTTTACCCATTAAACGGAGGTGTGTGTAATTTTATAATGAATCCGTTGAATAAGAATTACCTAGAATATTTAGGATACTATATTTTTATAAAATAAACTAATAATGATAGTTTATGGGGTCAGAGAAGTAAAATAAAAAAAATAAATTAAGAGAATATGTTACCTTTAAATCAGGTATCTCCCTATGGTTTGAACCAAAAGGATTACATGAATTTCATTTTTCCTAGAGGGAGGATTAGGAAGAAGATAGGGATTTATGGAGATTAATTGGGAATATTTTTGAAAGGCCGAGGGGCTTGATATGTGTGAGTAATGGGTTTAATGTTGGGGCTTTTATAAGGGTGAGGAGGGGCTCTTTAGGAATGTTTGAAATCATTAATTTATCATTAACTATTTTTTTGTTTAAAAAGGACCAAAACTTCATAAATTAAAAGATACAATGTCTCTTATTTGAAATAAAATAATACAATAAATATTGGATTGGGTTTTGATTGTTTTTTAAATTTTATAATCTCATTTATTAAACTCATTCATTAATAAGTTAACCAATGCATCATCATTGTGTCACTTATGATTTTATTTATATGATGTATAAAAATTAATAATAAAATTACATGATATATAAAATCATTATATATTTAAAATTAATACTTTGATATGAAAAGATAACTTATATAACCCCATGTAAAAATTGATTTACTAAAAGATATATGTTTATGTGGTTTTTGTATTTACATTAAATTAATTAATATAATGTGTCGTTATAACTCCCAAGTGGCTCCATGAGGTCCCAAAATTGACCCATTGATGCCGATGGTTAGACATGTTTCAGAGAATAGGATTAGGACACATTTTAGATTAATTTAATATTATTATAATATTATTTGTTCACCCTTATTTACCAGATTTACCTTTTAACCATGGTAAATAAAATATTTTCAGAAATAAATTTTCACAATGCATAGAAATAAAAGATACCTATTTAAACAATTTATAACTCTTGATTCCAAATTTGGAATCCATTTTTCCATATTAAAAACAATGATGTGGTAGAAATTAATAAAAAATTAATTCTTGTTGTAAAAATAAAAAACTTGTTTTTAAGAAATAATAAATATCAAAAGATTGACACTTTTTTATGTCGACTTTAAAGTTGAAATTTATTCCAATGAAAAAAATTGGATTAAATGATAAAAATATAATCTAATTACACTATAAAATCAATTAAAAAAAATATCTTACCGCATAAATAAATTATATTAAAAGGCAGTTTTGAGTTAAATCATAGTGTTTTCACTATTCATTAAAAATTGAACTTTATCAGAAAAATACCAAAATTTTACCCAAAGTAAATTTTGATTGCCATATTCCAAAGAAAAATGTTATTTTGTCAAATAGAACATATAAAAGTGACATAAAATAGATTTAAAAATGGTTCTCCATCAAAAGGCAGTAAATCTAGATTTTAAAAAATATTTGTGTATTTATGCTTACAATTTGATTCATTTATATTTTATCCCTATAACATTTATTTGATAAATGTAAAAACATTTATCAAACATGTATAATAATATTTTACTTAGTCGTATTCGTTCTCTCCAATACAACAGCTATGCATTAACTATCATTTAAAATAACAATATTATTATATTATTTTTGGTATAACATGACGTTGTGTGTAACGTAAGATTTCAAAGAAGCCTGTTGTTGCATATCAGGTACTCCATTGAACATGAAATACCCATTAAGGTAAAATTAATATTTAATTAACAAATATTAATAAATATGAAATTTTAATATTTATTATTTACCTAGGATGTTACATCCTTCACCCCTTTTGAAAATTGGCTCCTCACAATTTTATTCACATATCAAATAAATGGGGAATTTATCCCTCATAGAATTTTCAGACTCCTATGTTGCCACTTCAACCATATAGATTTTACAGAAAATGTATAGAGGTGGATAACTTTATTCCACAAAATTTTCTCTATTCATTCAAGAATCTGGACTGGTTGTTCCCCATATAAAATATTCTCTTCAACTGAACTAATTATGGACTCAAAACATGAGATAGATCCAGAAAAAACCTTCTCAACATTAAAAAATGAAAAAATTGTGTACCTGAGATAAACATGGAGATAATTCCACTCCGTAGAAAACTGATCCAAATTTATCCAGGATTTTATAGGGTCCAATGAACCGCGGACCCAGATTTCCCTTATTACCAAAACACATTACACTTTTCCAAGGAGAAACATTTTGGAAGACATGATCACCTACATCAAATGATAGATCCTTCCTATAGTTATCCACATAACTTTTCTTCCATCTCTGAGATGTTCTCATGTTCTTATAAATCAACTGATCTTTTTCTTCCATCCATTCAACCAATTCTGGTTTCATCAACTTCTTATCACGTAATTCATCCCAAAAAGCTAGAGTTTTAAACTGCTTCCCAAATAATGACTCAAAAAAATCTATCTGTATACTGGAATGAAAAGTGTTATTATATGAAAACTCAACCAAATAATGATGTTGGTCCCAACATCCCTGGTAATCCAGTGAACAAACACATAGCATATCCTCTGAGGTCTGAATTGTTTTTTTCTGACTTCCCATCTGATTGAGGATGAAAAGAAGTATTAAAATTTAATTTATTACCCAACTACTTCTGAAGGCCTTTCAACAAGTTATAAGAAAACTATGGATAATGGTCAGATACAATGGATAGGGGAACTCTATGTAACCTAACTATCTATTTAACATACAATCATTAAAGTTGATCTAGAGAAAATTTTTCTAAAATACGAATGAAATGTGCATATTTAGTCAATCGATCAACAATAACCAAGATTTCATTATTACCTTGATATTTCATCGATAATCCCACAACGAAGTCCACAGATATATTTTCCCATTTCCACTCTAGCACCTGTAAAGACTATAGAATCCCTTTAGGTAACCTTAGCTCTTATTTAAATGGTTGACAAGTCAAAAAATCATAGTAATGTCTGAAACATCTCGTTTTATTCCATCCCTCCAGTAATAATCATGAAGATCTCTATATATATTAGTATATCCAGGGTTAACTGAAAACAATGAACTATGATCTCCATGTAACAAATCATTCTCTAAATATGAATCATAGGGCACACATATTATTTTTACAAATCTCAAAAATATAATTGTTATCACTGTTAAATTCAGGCAACTTACCCTTTTTAACCAACTCTTCTTTTTTCTGTAACTCATTGTCTTCCTTATGCACTTTCTTAATTTTGTCTTATATTTATGATTTCACAGACACCTGAAACAAAATAGAGTAATTTCAAACATCAAAAACTTCTATTACAAATTTCATCAAATAAATACACAATAGACCTTGTTTTAAATGTAACCTGGTAAATGCAGCATTACTCTTTTGACACAATGAATAAACCACTTTATTTTCCATTCATGGATGGTAATGAATAGTACAATCATAATCTAAGATTAATTCCAGTCATCTCCTCTATATCATGTTCAATTTCTTCTGTGTGAATATATCCTTCAAATTGTGTGTTCAGAATATATTTCACATTTTACTTCACATAGATGATTCATCCAAATTTTTAATGTAAAAACAAAATCACCCAATTCCCAATCATGTGAAGGGTAATTTAAATAACAAGGTTTCAACTGATGTGAAGCATATACAATTACCTGAAAATTACGCAAAAGGATATATTCATGTACTTTCACAGAAGCATCACTATAGATAACAGATTCACCATTTCTGGAAGGTAGTGCCAAAACTATTGCATTAACGAATCTTCTTTTCAATTCTTGGAAACAATCATCTCATTCTTTTGTCCAAATGAACTTAACACCATTTTGTGTTAACATATTCATTGGGCTAGATAACTGTGAAACATTTTTAACAAACATCTAGTAATAATCTACTAACCAAAGAAAACTATTGATATCTGTGTTATTGGATGGTCTCAGCCATTCATCAACACCATTTTTAGCAGGATCAACATTTATTCAATTTGTTTAAAGAATGTGACCAAGAAATGATATTTTTTGTTACCAAAACTCAAAATTTTCAAATTTCTCTTATAGTTTCATTTATTTTAAGGTTTTAAAAACAACCCTAAAATGACATTAATGTTCCTTTTTTTACTCTTGATAAAAATCCAAATATCATAAATGAATACAAAAAAAACATATCTTGTAACTCACAGAAAATTCGAATCATAGGATCCATCAATATAGCAGGTGTATTAGTTAACCCAAAATTTTTAAGTAAAAAATTCATAATGGTCATATCTTGTACGAAGCACGGTCTTTGAAATGTTCGCTTCCTTTCTTTCAACTGATGGTTCCCCAACCTCAAGTCAATCATTGAAAAATTCTGATCTCGTTAGAGCTGATCAAACAAATCAACGATACGAGGAAAAGGATAATTGTTTTTAAATATGATGTTATTCACTGCTCTATAATCAATGAAACATCTCATTGAACCATATTTATTTTTAATAAACAAGAGAAGAGAACCCCATGGTGATGTTCTATGTCGAATGAATCTTGTATCTAATAACTCATTCAATTGTTTCAATAACATCAAAAGTTCAATTTGACTCATTATATAAGGGGGTTTTGAAATTGGCTTAGAATCTGGAATAAAGTAAATAGTAAATTCAACTTCTTGATCAGATATTATAACAAAAAACTCATCATAAAAATCATTAATTTACTAATTTACTACTGGCTCATCATTAATCTGAAAAGTTACTTTATATTAAACAATATGTCCAAGGTATCTTTCATTAACATATTTTATCAGTTTCCCAGTTTCTTGATATTTTATCAAATGTAAGGGTCCATTCTTATATACAAAATGAAAATGTTTTCTGAGAAGAAACCTCTTTAGCTCTGTAGTCAATCTTAGCATGATAAATGGAAATCCAATCCATACCCTAAATAACATTAATCTCTACTAGAGGTAAAACAATTACATTTTAAGGTAGATTATTTCAACAAAAAAGGATACGAATGTTCATATAATTTCTTTTTGTCTCAACATTCCCTCATGGTGTTTTTACCAAATGTTAAGGCTTCATATCTTGATATGGAATATACAATTTAATATAATAATTGTCAGAAAAGAAATATTGTGTAGACCTTGAATCAAACACTACATTGGAATAATTTCAACAAACAAATAGTGTACCTGATACTACTTCATTTGATGTCCCAACATCTATTGAAGTTGTTTCAAAGTATTTAACAACCCCTTTATTATTGTAGTAAGTCTTCTTTCCCCTAGTTGATTTCTTCGTTGGACAATCATTTGCACAATGACCAATTTTATTTCACTTAAAACATTTTATTGACTATAAATCATATTGTTTCATACCATTACTCTGGTCTTTTTGTAATGCAATTACAATCCTTATATTCCATTTTACCACATCATTAGAACTTACCAGAATTCAGAAGGCATTCCCCGGTATGATTTTTACCATAATTTTCACAAACTATAAATTTAGGTTTCTTACAATCATACCTTTTTGAAGAGTTATTTTGTTTCGTCAGCCACCTCATCCTCTTATTCAGTTTTTTGTCAAAGAACACCTGATCATCGTCAAACATTATTTCCACCTTCTCTGCACATCGCGTAATTTTTTCATTACCTTTGAACTCATGAGAATATAAAGACATTTAATAATTTGGATTTAATCTTGTGTAAAAATGGTTGATTTTACTATCAAGAACTTGTATAAAATTTATAGCATACCTTTATAGTAGAGTGAATTTTTCTTCATAAGTAGCCACTGAGTCCTAGTCCTGTGTCAATTGGAAGAATTACTTTTTCCATCCAAAGAGGCACCACCTTAGGAAAATATTTCTCAAGAAAAATACATTTGAATTTATACCAATTAAGAGAATTAATCTCATCACTATCCCTAATATTTATACCCATAAACCACCACTGATCGAATTCACCTTCATAACAGTAAACATTGAGACTAACAATTTGATTTTATGAACACCCCATGACATCAAAAATATTTTCCAGTGCATTAATCCACCCTTCTACTAGCACAGGGTTAGATGATCCTCTAAATGACACGGAATGTTTCCATATGAAATGCTCCACTTCTGACATGTTCCTCAGTGGTTGATCTGGCTGATCTCATGCATTGATACCACCACCATTTATATCCTGAGTCAACTGCGTCATCACTGCAACAAACAATTCAGATCTAATTCTGACCATCTCATGTTGCAGGTTTAGAAGGTTGTCTTCCCCTAGATGTCATCCCATCATAGCTGCCATGATTCCTCTATAAAAACCCATTTTGATCATAGAAATATCATTGGTGAAACAACAATGTAATCTGTAAATGCTATATCCTTTTAATCACACCATAACATAATTTATGGACCTTAATTTAACAATATTCTTACTTCAAAAGTTGTCTAAACTGACCTCTATTACCAACTATAAGGCCATCGCCATAAATATTACATAATCATAAATTAACATAATAATTCACAATGAGGTTTTTTTATAGTTTATAGCTATAGAGAATTAGGTCATGACATATACATAACAACTTGAATATTACATGTAAACACTTTTACACAATGTCTATTTCTTCATAAAATAATAACTCTTGAAAAAAAGAGTCATGTATGGTTCTATGTTTTAGACATCAGGACTTTTCCATGATCCCAACCTTGACCCAATTCATTCTTAAGTAATCTGAAATTTTTTTAGAAAAACATGGGATGAGAATAAAAAGCTCAGTAAGGGTTATAAAACAAGTTATGAAAACATTAGTCCATTAATACATACAATTAAATGAAATCATACTTTACAATCAATAACATACCAGACAAATCATACTATTTATGAATAAAAAATGGAAATCATAAATCATAAAGTCAAATTGGGGCATCCATAACACCCTTACATTGTAGCTTTCAAAGCTACGTTGGGAGTCAAATTTGGAATACTAGTCATAGTATATTCCCAAAAACTCATTAGAGAAACATTTGGGTTTTCCTCCATCACATTACCCAATGCATTAGAGAGCTATATCGGGTTCACCCACCCTAGGTTTTTCATAGAACCACCCATATACATGAACAATGCCCCAGAACCATATCATATTCACAACTAATTAAATAACATAATGAAAATATAACATTTCCACATTTTAATCACAATATATCATTTAAATATATTGAAATAACCATTGCATTATCAAAAAAAATTTAAATACCGAATTTTGTAAAAGAGTATATGGTATTTATTTTCATTTTAAAGACATTATTGCTGGGTAAGGAAGCTAAAAATCAAATAACGCTCGTGGCAGTGGAAAGGTCTTGTCACCACGTACGTTAAAAAGAATCCTTATTTTTATCTATTAGTAAAAAACATAATATTAAAAGTTTCCCATTGAATGAAAATGAAAGTAAAATGTTTTTATACAACTTAAAAAATAAAGTCATTTATAAACAAAAATATTCCTCAATGAAATGAGATTGAGACAAAGTTCCTTAACTTGTGTCCAACATGACTCGTTCATTCTTTAATCACCCAAATAATAAAATAATGTAAATTTCTAAATTTGTAAGAACCCATTTCATGTTTATTATTCATTTTTTATCACTTAATACCCTGTTATAAAAATTACATAATCATTTATAATAATAACGGTCATTTTGTCGATATTTTTGTACTTGTGTCAAAAATAAACTTATTATGATTAGAAGTTGTCCCTGTCGTCAAAATTACAAAATACCTATAAGGATATTCATGATTTAGATATCATATATATAATATATATTCATTATATATTTTTATTTATAATAGCATATAACATTTGGAGATATGAAGTGAAATACAGTGTTCCTAGAGATGATAATCCATACGTTGGCATCAATGATACTTTCATGTCTATTTCATATTTAATGTATTGAAAACATAATGATTCATAGTTATATTATAATTCTAGTTTAATATCATATATAATTTCAGTAACTCCATCCTTTATACATTCCACCTCTGGTATGAACGAGTCATATCACTTTGAGGGGGTCGTAGTCTCCACTTCCTCAAATGAAATTATCATATTAGAATTATGGAAACCATAATAGTATTCTATAAATTAAAAATAAAGAATTGATACAATATAAATATAATATATATCACATAAAAATACAGTTCCATCATAAGGTCCACCATGAGAGGCGGTTGGAGATATTTTAAAAGTCATAGTTTCGTGAGGCAGTAGCTCCCCATCCACAGAAACAGTATGTTCTTTATGCATTAGACAAAGCTGTGTGTAAGTGTAGTCGTAATACTTCTCCTAAAAAAAAACCTGGTATATTTATGATAAATGTTTTTTTATTAATTAACTAAATAAAAAGATTTTAGGGGGTTGGAGAAGTAAAAAATAAAAAATAACTTAAGAAAAGATGTTTCCTTTAAATCTGGTATCTCCTTTTGGTTTGAACCAAAAGGTTTACTTGAATTTCATTATGCCCAGGGGAAGGAATCTAGGAGGAAGATAGTGATATAGAGAGATTAATTGGGATGATTTTGGATGATTTATGGGGGTTGAGATGTGTGAGTAATGGGTTAGAGGTGGTGGATTTTTATAAGGGGGATACGGGGCTCTAAGTAATGTTTGAAAACATTATTTTATTATAAATGGATTTTCGGTATAAAAAGGTCCAAAAAAGATTAAATATTAAGATAATATTACCATTACATGAAATAATTTCATCCAATAATAATTGGACTGGATTTGAATATTTTTTTAAATTTAATAATCTCATTTATTTAAATCATTTCTTAATACGGTAATCACTGCATCATCATTGTGTCATAAATAATATTATTTATTTTATTTTTAAAAGATATAAATAAAATAACATGATGTAAGAAATATTTTTATCTTTCAAATGAATATTTATAGTCGATTAGATAACTTATATAACCCCATGTAAAAATTTATTTACTAAAATATATATGTTTATGTCTTTTTTTCTTTACATTAAATTAATTAATATAAAGTATAATTATCACTCCCATGTGGCCCCCTAGGGTCCCAAAATCCACCCAAGGATGCCCATGGTCGGACATGTATCATCCAATAATATTACAACACGTGTTATGGAAATTTAGTATTATTATAATGTTGTTTTTTACCCTTATTTACTATAGTTAACATTTAATCATGGTAAATAAAATATTTACTGATGTAAATATTCAGAATTTATAAAAATAAAAGTTACCTATTTAAAAAATTTAAATCTCATTATTGCAAATATTGAACCTATTTTTCCAAATTCAAAACTCATAAGTGTCAAAAATTAATTTAAAATTTATTCCCATTTTACAAAAAAAACCATTTTTAAAAATAATAACTATGAAAGGATTTACACTTGTTTTTGTCCATTTTCAAATGAAATTACCTCCAATGAACAAAATTGGATTAAATGTAAAAAATATAATATAATTAAACTTTAAAACCAATTAAAAAGATAATCTGACTATATAAATAAATTATATTAAAATGATGTTTTTAATTAAAATTTGGAATTTTTTACTATTCATTTATACATGATCATCTTCAAAAAAATAAAAAAAATTTACCCAAAATAAATTTTTATGGCCCAATTCTAAAGAAAAAGTTTATTTTCTCAAATAGAACATATAAAAGTTTAAAAAACTAGATTTAAGAAGGGTTCACCATTAAAAGGTGGTAAATTGACCTTTTAAAACTATTATAGTATTACGCTTAAAATTTCATTCATTAATTTTTTAGGCATATAAAATTTATTGGATAAATGTTAAAAATTTTAACAAACACGTATAATAAAATTATAGTTATTCATGTTCATTCCCACCAATAAAAAATCTATGATTTCAAAAAATCCTTGTTGTTTCATATCAGGTACTCAATAGAAATGGAATCCCCATTAAAGTAAAATTGATATTTAATTCAGAAATATTATTTAATATGAAAATGTCATATTATTTATTTACCTGGGATGTTTCAATTATTAATTAATTTAGCTCTTGAATTAAATTTACATGCTTTGGAACAATAATTCACTTATTCTTATTGCAGCCCTAGAAAATATGGGATCTTACGATCTCTCAAACTAATAATAGCTCATCACTCACCTATAATACTAAGAACTCTTAATAAAAGTTAGGTTTTTATAATCTCCCCACCTTATAATAGATCATCCTTGATTTTTACTCAAATTAATCTATATTATTATGAGTAAAAAGGATCACACCACTGAGCTTTCACATTCTCTTATATCGTCCACATTCCCTCCGGAACCTATCTATGTATCCACAATACACTAACTAAAAGTATTATCTTTTCCAGAAAAACCATTTCACTATGATGGACTACAAATATAAGATACTCTTAAAATGGCACACTAGTATTAATCGGAATTATCCCAACATTCTTGGCGTGTTTCCCAACTCATTGTTTCCAAAACTGCAAGAATCCACCTAATATTGGCACATATCCTTTCCATCAAAAACATTCTTGAAATTACATACACCCACCACTTCTAAGTCTCACCCAACCTTTAATTGATGAATTTAAACATTCACCTTTTAGTTTCCCCATTGTAATTCTAATGTCATAACTTACAACCCATGATCTTTTTCTACACAGCTTCTACTGAAGAATTTCTCCCCATCTTAGGAGCATTATAAACACCACTTATCAGGAAACAAAATCACTATTGCCCATGCCCCACAAAATGTATCTACCTTTGGTCCCTCATTAGAACCATATACATAAACTTTTGATTTTATACCTCGCACCATCCATCTCTATGTATATCTCGTTTCTTAAGAACTATTTCGAAGTGGGACCATATCTAACAAAAACACATTTAGGTAGCTAGGCGTAAATATAGAGCTTTCTCAGCATTCCCCAGATATTGTTAACATATGGTAAATTATCTTAAATAATTAAAATTACACTAATAAGTTGTCGATGAATACAATCAGTGCTACTTCATTAATGATGTTACCGCCCACTCTAGATACACCATAACCTGTTTAATGTTTCTAGCTTCCCAACCAATCCACATCTCACCACCCTGATCCAAAACAATATGGTCTCTCACAAAACCAGTATCCATGTTCTCAAACATGGGAATTCTCATTACCTAAATCATGTTCCAAACAAACAACACAAATGATTCCAATTTTACCTCATTAAGTCATTTATCATGCAATATTTACAAGAAAAAACAATATCAAATATTTCTATCTTTTTATCTTTCCACATGGTCAATACCGAGGAAATATAACTAACCATAACCTCCCTACACCTAGGTCTTCATAAAAAAAGGTAAACACATTATCATTGTTAAATTTTATCATATAGACAACCATTTATTCTCATCTTTCATCATTTTAAAATTTTCTCAATTTCAGGCTAGACACCATTTTCATTTCAATTTACTACGAAAGTAAAAATCATTCATGTTCAAAAACAATCCCCAAACTAGTTTTACCATTCATTAAAATAATGATTCATATCAAAAAATCATACAATGTGCCTAAAAGGACACATAAATAATAAACTCTCATTCTATTAAGGGCCACAAGTCAAAACACATAACAATCTAAATAATATTCTGATCACACAAAATTGTGATTCACCTAAGGTGAAATATAATTCCACTATAATTGAACAAGTAATAAAAATAATACCACCCTAGAAACTTTGGTTCGCCCTCCCCCATACATTGGTTATCTACTCTCATGCATGTGCTCATAACCAAACCAAAAATCATCCTAGCTTCCCGTATAACTATCCCAAATAGAAATACAAAACAAAAATAAAATAAATCTCAATATATGATACAAATTTGTGACCTGGCAACTCTAGTTCTACACAATGGATCCCCAAACTGGTTCTCAACATGACCTCTGGTACGCCTCCCCGTACGACAGATGTTGCTGACTAGCATCAAGGATCTAATATCGATCATGGGGAGAATACACCCTGATTTTTTCATTTACCAGATTATTGCACTACTAAAAGTAAATAAAAAGTAGCTGGATCATATATCTAACAATAAACAAAACCAATATGAAAATATGACCAAAACTAGAAATGAAATATCAAAACATAAGACTATATATGTCATTCAATATATATGCCAAGTGACAGATGGAAACCCAAATGTAAATACACTGACAACCCCCAAGCAGTTCATGAACCACGTTCGGTTCCCTCATCCATGCCTCATCCTAAATCAGTGATCTAACAAAGTGAATTTTCCCTTAATGTGCCTTGAAAACCCACGGTTTATTCATGTACCGATCATGCAATCCATTCGTGGATTGAGTCAAACTCAGTAAGCCACCACCAAAGGTATCTAAAAAATCCATTCTATATTAGCATATAAAGTTATATAAATTATAAAATACATGTAATAAAGTAAGAATTTTCATTTATTCTACTATATTTTAGTTAACTTCAAAAACACACAATTTCGTGAGGATACTAAAACCTCAATACCTACTCCAGCTCATGCAAGATTATGAGAAATCCACAAGGGATATAATAATTCTGAATGTCCATTTTTTGATTTATTATCATAGTTCATATGGAATTTATTAAATACATAAACTTGTAAATTATTCTATCTTGACTAATGTGCACTATGGGCACTAACCTCAAGGGTCTATAGTGAGTAATACCAAAAATGTTTAAATGATTCATAGGAAAAATGGGAAATCTATCACAGTCTTTTCCCCTCAAAGTCTCACAATGTCTTTCCCCATGAAGTCTCATATGGTACATAGAAAAAAATTTAGATTCTCATATTTTCTTCTCGCATAAAGGCTCAAATAATCGTGAAGAAAAAAAATTAGAAGAACACTGAGTCTTATTCCCACAAAGCTCACACGGTCCTTAAGTAAAAAATATTAGAAGCTCTCTCTATCTTCTCCCTCTAATCTCATTCTCAAACCCAGTTTATCCCATGCACTACTCTATGGAAACATTATTAAAACCCGCACACATTTCACCAAACTATCCATTCATTAGTTCACAATTAATTAAGCACAAACCATTACCACTAATTAACCAAATGATTAATTTAACACATCAAATTCATTAATTAATTTCCCTTATTAATTAAATATAAAAATTCTATCAATTAATTCCTCAATGAATTGGTCTCCACATCTTTGTTAATTAATTCAATACTTAATTGACCATATAAAGTCCATTAATTAATTCAACAGCTTATTAACCATTTCAAAACTCAACATCCAATAAGTAATTCAATAATTAATTATTCACAATTTATAATTCAATAGTTTGATAATTAACTCAACAACTGCTTATCCCCCAATTCAATTACTAATTGAAAAATTAGTTTGTCACATAAATACCCTTAATTAATTCCACAAGTAATTGAGTACATCAATCCCATTAATTAATTCATCAATTAATTAGTCAATATCCATTAACACAATATCCCATAGTTAATCAACATTTAATTACTTCTAAATTAATTTCACAATTAATTATATCAATTTTAAAATTTCAATAATTTATAAATAATTAATCAATTAGTTATCCAATAATATCACCTCAATACCCCCACAATCCACATTAATTAATTCACCCATTAATTAATCAAATTAATTAAATTATTCCATCGTAACAATCCCCATTAATTAATTAACCAATTAATTAATCTAAATAATTCAATTGATTCCACAAAATAATATCCATTATTTAATTCACCCATTATTTAATCAACTCATTTAATTTCACCACCACTACAATACATATTAATTAATTCATCAATTTATTAATCTAACTCATTCAATTGCATTAACAAAACAATCTCTTTTGTTAATTATCCAATTAATTAATCTAACTCTTTAAATTTCACCAACAAAATAAACACTGTTAGGGGATTCTACAATTAATTAATCTATCTCATTAAATTTCCTTAACACTAAAATCCTCATTAATTAATTCAGAAATCAATTATTATAACCCATTATATATATTGACACAATAATATCCATTAATTAATTCACCAGTTAATAAATCTAGAAAATTTTCATTAATTAATTCCATAATTAATTAACCCATCCAATCCCTTAAATTAATTCTCCAATTAATTTTTTATGTCACATTCTATTAATTAATTTACAATTAATTAATCCCATTATAAAATTCAACAATTAAATTATCTTTTTACACATATTAATTATTTCGACAATTAATTATTCCAATTTATTTAATTTAATATTTAAATAAACACATTACTCACATTGGTTAATTCAACAACTAATTAATCCTTTTATTTATTTAAGAAATTAAATAATAACATTACTCTAATTAATTAATTTGTTAGTTAATTAATAATTTTATTTATTTCTATAATTAAATAATCACAAAACTCCCATTAATTACTTCTTCAATTATTTAATCTATTTATTTAATTAATCAATTAAATAATCCTAATAAACACATTAATTAGTTCTTTAATTAATAATTACCTCCCAAAAAATTCAATATAACTAATTAAATCATAAATTAATTGTTCAAAATCCATTAATTCAACCACCCCAATTAATTCCTCAATTTATTGTTTCATCTCAATAAATATAACTATTCTAACAATTTCAAATAATTTATTCGACAATTAATTATCTCTATTTGACAACATAAATATAAACATAATTAATTTGTCAATTAATTATTCAATTCCAACAATATCTATTAGAATATAATTAATTCAATAAATAATTATCCACATCATGATATCATAGTATCATAATAAATTCTCTAATTAATTTTTATGTTCATAACAACAATATAAAAAAATTAATTCAAAAATTAATACTCTAAATTCAACAATATTTTTAACTCATAATTAATTTGTCAATTAATTATTCATTATCCAGAATCTCAAAATCAGAAATCCAAATATCATTTAATTAAGTAATTCCTCTAATAAATTAATTTAACAAAGAACAAAACAGTAAATCATCTAATAGAAATTATAAAAATATGTAAACATAAATGTAATAAAGACCATAGGATTGTGTTTTTGACAACCTGCCTTAAGAATAGAAAGATCCCTTTCCAATGGGTAATCCCAATTTGATGAAGATGAACAGATAATGCGATGAAAGATGGGATTTAGATCAGTCTTCATGAAAGGAGAGGAAGTAGTGACCAAAACCCAATGTCTATGATTTTAATCGGCTTCTGTATTTCACTAAATAAGAACCAAATAATCCATTAGAATATAATATATAAGTAGAATAATAATGGGAAGAAAAAATAAAATATTATAGGTGAATATATCTAAGATATTCTATGAGATCACATCCAGACAAGAGTAAACTCCCATAAATTACTAGAAAAACTCATGTACCAAAGTCGGAGGGGCAAAAATCATCTTCGATTGAATTTTATAATTCATGGTGTAGTTTTTATCAATGTTATAGTTGTGTGTCGAGATGTTCAATCCAAAATGTTGTTGCGCAGAGCATCTATGAAAAATAAAAAGAAGAATGGGGTTATGAAGAAATAGAGATCAGTTATTAGTAAGCTGTACATGTTAATTACATGGAATGAATTCTCATTTCCTTTCATGTAATTATTTCTAACAAATTATCCATTTTTTATAAGGAAATCCCGTCAAACGATTAAATAAATAATTATATATTACCCATGGTGTAATTTAATTACACATCGTGTAATCTTATACATCATGTAATCATACACATGGTGTAATCAAATTTAATGTGGTTTAATATTATTTAGTGACATGTTGACATATGGTGAAAAAAAAATTACGTGAGTTGTAATCTACATTCATTACATGTCAAACCACAGTGAAAACTACATTTATAACATGTCTTCATAGGGTTATAAAACATTACTAGGGGTTTAAATTATCAAAGTTGTGAATTAATTAAATCCATGAATTAAATTCACATGCCCCACCACAACAATTAAATTAAACATGTTACACCCCTAGAAAATTATGGGTTCTTACAATATCCCCACTTTATAGTAGATCTTCCTCAAGCAGTACTCCCAAGCACCTTTAAGAAATGTTAGGTTCTTAAAATTACCAGTTTATATTGATGAAAATTTTTATGGGATTAATGACTATATTTATGAAAAAATTGACATAATTATACATTGGAAATGATAATATCATGTCTACCTTCTTTTCATCTATTTTTTTAAACAATTAGGTCACTCACGCGTACGGATGGACTATTATATCTATCATGTAATTGGATTCATATTTAATATATATATCACCATCATGGGTTCAAGGATGAATTATACAAATATATATGATATATATGAAATAATAATGACTCTATAAATTTGTATGATTATTTACTTTTATTTCAATCCATTAGATGAAAAATGGAAACGGTGATCACGCGTACATGCGTCCTATAGTCTCCGTGAACAGTGTAGTTCCTTTTTATGTATATAATTTTAATGAATGAATATAAATATTTATATTATGAATATATATTATTTTCAATGAATTATTATACTTTTGGAAATTATGGTTCCGTAAAATAATAATAATATTTTTTAATTGAATAATACACGGTTTGATATATATATGTTTTTGGAATAAATGTATTTTATATCCATATATATTTTACAGGACAACTGAATAGTAAAATAGAAAGGAGTGACATTAGAAAAGGCTTTATTCCACAATTGTATCATAATTATGGATTGATTATGTTTTTTAATATTCTGTGAATATTCATTTTATGTCCATGTTATCGAAAAAATCAAAGAGTTTTTCTCTATTCTCATACAATTGTTTAATATAATTTTTACTCATGATTTAATTAAAAAATAACGGTTTAAAGGGAATTATTTTTTTAAACTAGGTTCTTTGTGAAATTTATATAACAAAAACATATTAAATTTTTCTTGAAATTTTTTATATGGAATGGTCAATCTTTCCGGCTTCTATGATTCTTGAATACATTGATTCTTAATTTACAAGATTACAATGTATTTTTCAATGAAAATGTTTCCCAATATAGGTGTGTGTAATTTTTAAAAATTATTTTGATGTGTAAAGGATATCATTATCAATAATAATATCATGTTATATTTCATAACTATTTTCCATCAAATATATGATTAATTGATCTTACTTTTGATTTACTATAGATATCATCTAACGATGTTATCCTTATTCATTCTATATATTTTTTGTTTTAATGATTTCATGATGTCTATAGAACCTATTTTTTCATGCTTTTTGATATCATTAAATGATTATAAAACCAATTTCAATTTTTGTTCTAATATTATGAATCATTTTTTTCTGGTGGGACAAAAATGTATGGTTATAATTATGTGATGGGTGTGACCTATATATCCCCCCAATATAGTGGTTAAATAATTATTTCTCATGAGATAAACAATATTGGAGTGAAGGGTGAACATATTTAAGTAAGGAAAATTATTCACTGTGATAGTAATGGGAGTGATCCTTGAATATTATGATTCTTTGGTTAGTGAACACATTTAACTATGATATTCTACGAAAAAATACTTGACTACTAAGGAAATGATTTCTTATAAAAATGTGTATGACACAATTCCATTACTTATGCCAATGTTAATCTTTCATGGAATATGTTCCATTATAATTCATGTATTTTAAATAGACATGATTTAATCCTTGAATCAATATTATGGTTTTATAGGAAGGGTATAATTTTAAAATGTTAAGTTTATGTTATTACGACCTTATGATCATTGTTTTCATATGTAATAATTCAAATCTACCTTTTGTTACCTATCAAAGGATATGATCTCACCATTTTATTATTTTTTATTTTCCCCAAGACATGAAGAATGTGTTGAGTATGATATTTTAAAAATTTCTCTAGTTACAAAGAAAATAGTGGAAGATGATGTAGATATTTTTTCAATTGTTGTTTATGTTTCTATATTTATAAATTAATTGTGTTGTTATAATACCCTTTTATGTGTTTGTGTAATTTATTTAATATTCATCTGAAATGAAATAATATATTCAAAAGAAAATTTTGTGTCTCTATACATAACATCTAATTTCTTTATTTCCATATTTAAGATACCCTTAATTTTTAGATAATAAGTATATTAATATGGGATAATAAATTTTAAGACAATATTCTTCAAAAAAACAATTATTTATCCCCATTATTTTGTTCTACTTTCATCACATAAAATGCATTTTTCAATTTTTAATTTATAGAAAATTAGAAAAAACTAATAAATAACCGATACAAATTACAGTGCATCATCACCCACAATCAATTTATTTTAGTTACGAGACATATTATTAATAACCTATTTTGGAAATTTTTTATTACATTGATAAGAATAGATTTATTTATCATAAATCAATTCACATATAAAAAAATTCACTTGTGCACTATAATACATGTAATTTCCCTTATTGTTAATAAGTTACATGAATAACTGACGACTCAAATTCATACCTGTACGTGTTATCCACCAAAATATTGTTAATCAATTATGAAAATACTAACCCATACTTCATTGAGAACATAGACTTCCACCATGGCTATGTTATCCAGCCAAAAACAAATATCATCCATGACCAGTTCTAACTCCCATTATTTATCAACCATCACCCCAACTATAAATACATAGAAAACCATTTCACTGAATACCATGTTGTAATATCCCACCCCTAGTAAAATAGTTCCACCATGGTAAGATATCCCATGAGGTCAAGTTCACTCTATGGTCCCCAAAGGTAAAAAAATGGCTCTAAGGGTATAAGGATATTAATTTGGGATACATTTACACTCTAATGGTCCATAAGATTAAAAATAACAAAAATAAACATCTTATTAACAAATATAATTATAAT
Organism: Viscum album; assembly: GCA_963277665.1. Classification (NCBI taxonomy): domain Eukaryota; kingdom Viridiplantae; phylum Streptophyta; class Magnoliopsida; order Santalales; family Viscaceae; genus Viscum; species Viscum album. The sequence continues at coordinate 468,325,383 of OY728141.1, read as the reverse complement.
AATATACTAATATCTCAAATTTCCCATATAAACATCCCATCATACCCACCTGTCTCATACATCCAAAAAACCCCAAAGGTAAAATTGAATAGTCAATGTAAAAACCATTAATCTGAAATTATATTAATGAAAATCATAAATAACCAATCAAAACAACTAGAAAGTAATCATAATCACCTACAAAATGCCTCCGCACATCCACTCACTTTTTATTGTAGAATCTATCCTAGAACTACAATGTTTTCCCTACAATCTATATGATGATGTGGTGTGTACATACAAGGGGTGATAATAAAATCCTTATTACAATCCACTATAACCTATTACAACAAATGGTTTTAATTGTAATCTTGTATAAACCATGTACAACAATAAAAAAAATTAACAATAATTATTTTAGTAATGTATTAAATTATTTAGTTCTACTAGACAACCCGAATAAATCACTTCATATTCATCCTATTCCAATAAACACATATCAGAAAATCAAATCCCATGGATCAATAAAAATCCATTACATCACACAATTCCTACTATCCACATGGAAGAAACTTATTTTTTCCACTCAAGGCCAATCCATCCTTGTGGGATCATATGTGTCTAAACCCTTGAGAAAACCCATTCTATAGCATGAAATACCACATCAAAACCAATAAAATGTGCTTTCAGATAAAAAACTCCATAAAACTTTTACATCATAACAGGTGTCTAGTGTTATACAGACCATGTGTCAACATCTTATTATCACAACAGAAGAATATTTAACCTCATGTTATTCATATTAGATGATTTAGGTACTAATCAAGAAGCCTTATTAGGGTGTGAGTACAACTCATTAGGCCATCACAAATGGTGTCAAAAACAATTTCTAAGTGATAATAGTGTATGCAATTATATAAATATTAAAATAAAATAAATAAAATAAAAAAATTAAATTTATTTATTTATTATTTATTTTACCACAAAACCCCATCATGTTCCCAACGACACCTAATCAATCAACACCTGCTTCATCTCGTGATGTAGACTAAATAAGATCACATATTTAATTCAAAATTCAATATAACACATGATATTCAATTATCCATTAATTTCAATTCATTATTACATGCACTTGGAACCATAGTACAATGATATCATTTTGGGTCTAGATCGACATGCCTATGACCCTATGGGTATTTGAAGTATTAGTCGGTGACCCACAACTCATTTATCAGTCAATCGCACAAGTAGTATTTTGGAGGAGAGGAATGTGTCCCCAAAAAATTTATCATGAAGGGTTTTTGATAGAGAAGTAAATATTCCACAATCATATATCACTCAATCCAAAAATTTGGATTTCAATATAGTAGATAATTTCGACCACTCAGTTATCATTCTATCACTAAATTTTTTTGATGTATAAGACTGTGTCTCACACATGTAAATCACAGATATATATATATATATATCACAATATCACATCAATCACAGTTAATCAACACTAACCCTCTTATCACATTTCTTATCAAGACATTCCAAATCCATCATCAAGAAAAGAAAATGGTCAATACATTAATTACATAGAAATAATATAGAAAATATCAATTATTCAACTTATCAAAATTTAATCAATTAAAATTTCACATATAAATTGATATAATACCTCAATACCAATATACCTTTAATTTTTTCAACAATTAAATAGTCTAATTAAAGAAATTTCATACTAAAACCAATCTCCCTTAATTAATTCTCTAATTATTTTATCCAAGTTAATCAATTTCATATTTTCAATAATCTTAATTAATTAATTCACAAGATTATTTAATCCAATATCACAATACAAATATCCCATTCAATTTCACAATCACACATTCCATTAATTAATTCACTTATAATTTAATCCTTTTCCATGATTCCATAAATTAATTAATAAAATAATTTTTCCAGTTCAATATTCAATTGTTAATGTAAATTTGGAATCTTACAACACATAAATGTGATTTGAAACAATTCTCTGGTAATTAAATTTAGGCAACCTACCTCACAATCACTGACAAACGTTCACCAAAAGGAATCCCCAATTAAAGCACGATGATCAAGAATGCGATGAAGAATGATATCTAGGTATAAAAACTACATCAAATGTCAAGAGAAAAAAGATCCAATAAACCTATATATAAAAACCTTACAATAGTGGAAAAGCATCCACATTTTATCTAGAAATATGAGTGTGGGGATAGGTAGATATTTCTAAGAATAAACCAAAGACCTAGAGAGGTGCAGATATTCAATCCTGGTATATAATAATCATAAATAGTGGTTTGAAGGGCATATAATCCATTCTGTGTCATCTACAATGACATAAATAATTTAGGTGTGATTTATGGTTGATTTTAGGTTTATTATGGGGGGTCGAGTATTTTTAATCTAATTTTTAGCCTAATTAGAACAATATTCATGGTTTCCTTGGTAGGGGAACACAATTTTCCAAACTGTGCTCCATAAGCATTATCCCCTTACAGAGTGGGTCACAATGACTCCTAAGAGGGTAAAAAGTTTGAAAAACCCATGCACTATCCATGTTAATCACCTATATTTGTCTTTGTGTGGTTTTATGTGTTGGGAACATGGCTTTGAAAATTGTATGTTAACCATAAAATACCACTCTTCTTTCAAATTTTCTCTAATTTTTAACCAATCACAACCATGAAAAACCCCAAAAATGACTCAAAAAGGACTATGAATAACTATCAATAATATTTATATATCTCAAAAAAATATTTGGATCTTACAGTCTCCCCCCCCTTATAACTCTTCATCCTCAGGCTACACTCCCATTAATCTCTAAAATTATGAGGTAAAAGACCAGGCCATTAAGCCTTAATATATTCTTATCTCTCTCATTTTCCTCCTGAACATGGCCAGGTTTTGACACCACACAAACTGATGACATGGTATTTCCATGAAACACATTATCACTATGATCCAAAAAACATATCAGATGCTCCTCAAAGGATACATCATTCTCAAGATCAACATCATCCACATCGATCACATGAGAAGATATGGGTTGATACCATGAAAGTTATTACCCATAAAAACATTCCATAATAGCATTGTGACACAATAGAAGAACCAATTTTTACATCACCTACCAAATTCTTTTGAAAATATGAAATTGTTCAAAATACTGTTGTTCCAAATTCCCCTGTCTCTATATGCTATTGTGACTTAATTTTGGAAACACTCGAAGGAATACAAGTTCACCATCTGAAAACTATTGTAATAATTGATGTCTATCAGCATATGATTTCCATCTACACTAATCCATATTCATATGTTTACAAATCAACTGATCATCCTTGGATGTCTCCTACACAATCCTTGGTCCTAACAATATTGACCCGCCTTCCTCCATCCAACATATAAGTGATTTAAATGGCCAACCATTAAGATCCTCATATGGATCTATCTAAATAATTTACTTATAACTATTATTATAGGATAAATATTCAAAAACATGTTGTTTCTCCACATGCCAACTAAATTTTAGAACACATCCTTTAAGTATATTTCTAGGTGTCTATATTGTACATTCTGACTTCCAATATTTCTATGGGTGGATTTCACCACTCAAAATACCTATTTTTAAAGATATATTTGTATGAATTACTAGTAATGTTAAGTAGAATGTGTTACATGGTCTGAAATAGTACTTCCTAGAACACCATACAAATGTACTATCTCCCATGCATATATATATCCCAACTGATTGACAATGATATTATTAATCACTGATAAGAAATTTGACACCTTTGTGAAATTTTCCACAATCACCCGAATAGTATCATTAATCCAAGATATCCTTAAGAGGCCCACAAAAAATTCATAAGTAATGACTTCCCACATCCATTCTTTAATGGGAAATAATACTAGGAAACCCCTAGGTTACTGATTCACATCCTTCACTTGTTGATAGTTGTAGCATCATGTCAAAACCCATGTTATCTCCTTTTTATTGCCTTGTTTCAAAAACTGTAATCATTCATTAGTGTATATTTTGGTCACACCATAATGATCCACCCACATAGACATACAAAAATCACACATCAGATCCTCCATCATGCTCATAGGCACAAAAACATGTTTTTGGAAAGAAATGATATCCTCCCTATCCATTCTCTTATATAAATGTTAATTCCCATATTCAAGGATTTCCCTCAATTCCAATCATTATATATACTCATAATTCTAGTATTTGATCCATCTTAAAAGTGTAAACTCAACCAAAATTGATAGGAGATTCTTCTTCTCTTGACTCTCTTGAACCACAACATTCCCCTCATCTAATAATGACATAATCTTACACTCAACACTAGACTTGTGAACTACATGGGTTGATGTTTTCCAACTTATATCATTAACAACATTGTTTCCCATCCCATATAAATTCTAGATCAAATTCAAATGATAGCATATATTCAACCCACCTCTACTGTCAAGGATTCAAATATCACAATGAAAATGAATATACCATGTACTTGTCATCAGTATACATAGTAAACTTTTTTCCCAATAGAAAATTCTACCAATACATCAATGCATAATCTACTTATGATAAATCTTGCTCATGTGTAGTTCATTTCTTTTCATGTGGCCCCAACTATTGAGACCCATAAACCACAACTAGACCTCTGTTCATAGAAACTACTCCATGTATGATCCCCAAAGAATTATAGAACATCATAAACTCCTCACCAGGATCAGGTTTGACCAATATTAGTGTTATTTACAAGAACTGTTGTTGTTCCTGGAAGGAATTATCACATTCCCTTGACTATTAAAACATAATCCCTTTCTTTTTCAAGCCTCAAACTGGTACATCGAAATGGAAATAGTCCTAGATGAACCCTTGATAATATATATCCTATCCCAAAAGCTTAAAATATTAAATATTTTATTCTTCTAGTCCCATATATACAGTTTCTTGTACCTTATCTAGGCCCACTAACACGCCCTATATCCAAGATGATGTGATCCATGAAGTGTATCTAGTCAATCGAGAATTGAAACTTAGATATCCTGGCATATAGCTGATTCTCTCTCAGTATACTCAAGAAGATTTCAAGATGTTTGGAAGGATCATCATGAATCTTAGAGTACACAAATATGTATCCCCCAAATAATATGAAATACTAATACTTGTTTGGATGGATGATTCCATTCATCGAGGCCATAAATATTTTTGGTTTGTTTGTGGTCCCAAATCGAATAATAACAAATTAACATAGGCCATACCTACTTATGAAATAATTATTTGGTATATAACATTTTTAATGTATCAAATGATGATACCCTGATCTTAATTAAATATTTGAGAAAACACAAACTCCCCACACATGGTAAAAAATACATTTGATACACGTAAGAGGATACAGATTCTTCATATTCATACTGTTCAAATTCTGGTAATCAGAAAATATGCTTCGAGTCCCATCATACTTATTTGAAAAAAACCAGTGAACCTCAAGGTGGAATACTCGTACATATAAACCCTTTATCCTCCTACTCCTATAATTGAGTTTCATGCTCTTTAATATCTTTTGGGGACACTCTATATGGTTGAATATAAAAATAACCACCCCCTACAAGTACATAAACGAAATTGACACATCTCTTTCAAGTGGAATACCTTTGAATTATTTTGGAATGAAATCCTAGAAACACTCCACTATAGTTGAAAATACTTCAGGATTTTCACCTCCATCATCTAGAAATAAACTACTGACCTGGGTAGTGTTCTACCCCAGTTTCTGATGAACTGGCCCTACAAGGCCTACCTAGATATCCCACTCACCGTGGTGGATGTATTTATCATCCAAATGATACTTAAAAGTCAATATCCTGTGGTAATATTCCATTTGGGCTGTTTATTCTACAGACTAGTCTATACCAAAAATATTAACAATGCTAAAAATTTCAAATATATATGTATCCCATAGAAAATGATACTTTCTAACCTTCAGAAAACACTCCTTGCAGAAATTGATGTCCCTCAACCGTACTCACAATGGTGTTTCAATAATGATTTCCCTGCTCACAAACTCCACTGGAATGTTAATACCATTCACGATATGTATAGATATAATTTAATAAGGGGAAGTTTCATTAAATAAGTAACCATATAGAATAATATCTATAAGAAATGTACGTATAACTATTTGTTTTCTAGCCTCTCTATCCACTAGTGTAAGCTTAAATACATGTAACTGTCCTATCCTAGTTTTCTTTGACGCAATAAGAGTCCAATGAGTTACACCACACTAATGATATAAGATATCTATCCCATAAGCACCTCATCCACTAACTCTACTTACTTATAAAATAGAAATTAATCATATATATTGATATGGTGCCAAAGATCCCCTCATAATACACTGGTTATGTCTATATCCTCCTTTACTACATAACTTCCATTGGTTCCTATAGAACAAATATATATGTACCATTATTTCACAACCATGAATCTATATTGGTTGTTGGAGGAAATTACACAAAATTTTCTCAACCTAACACACTAGTGATAGATTATCTGGGTAAGGTCATGTGTGACTAACACTTCCCCAAAGTTACACTTATTTCTAACACTTTATCTAACATTATCATAATGAAACATACTTATCTAGATAGTCATACCTCATAACCATCTAGAAAAAACCATCTGTCTTATACTATAATATTCCATTAGGATCCCATTAGAAAATTGAGGCTTAATTCACCACCTATAAAAACATCATAATCATAAAGATGATTACCTACCACTTAATTTCACATTCAATAAAATACTAAAAATATGATATTATAGTATCCTCATTTACGTCTAATATTGTAGAAAATTTTTATAAATACATAAATTATCTATCATAGTACATCATGGACATACTCCCCTAAGTCAACCTCATGAACATGGATTCCCTATACTATCCCAGAGTCTCTTGATAATATTACTCCATGAACTTCTCTTAAATGCCCTTACACTCTATAGTCTCCAGTTTTCTATCCCATGTATGTATGTCTCATCATTTCTCTTCTTGAGCATGTAAGATGTATGAAGTCATATTGTCTCTTTTATCAATAGTAGTCTCCAAGTGGAAAAGTATCCTCTATGTAGAATCTATCCAGAACTCATATTCCACATTTCATCCCTCTTTGGTAAATGTTAAAGAGAATTGTATATAAAATTCCCGTGTTATTTAATACATTCCTTTCAAAACCTTCCATATGTATCTTTCTTTAAATTGCATTATGTGATAAAATTTCTCCCAATAGTTCTCTCCAACATCATCAACCAACACTGTTGTGCCATAAGTTTTAATTCTTATACCCACCTAACCCTAGAAATAGTGGAGTTGGAGTCGTTCTTCTATTACATTATAAGGATTAAAAGGAATCAAATATTGATGATCTATAGATTTTAATAACCTTTTTAAACCATATACATACCTGAGTTTTATACTAAAATATAATACACTAATTACATCATAATTTTTTTCATTCAAGGGTAACTTTTTTTCATCTATGATATCATTTCATATCATTCTAAGAAACCTTTATGGAATATTGGTGAAAGGAAACATGATAATCATGATCTGAAATGATATATTGTCATAACCCATCCCCCGAGGCCCGTTTCGTGACTACCCCAAAACCGCCTTCCATAGGCCCGGGGCTGGCGACTAGAACCAAAGGTACAATTCCTTAAAATTGGTAAGGCTTTGCCTTTATAACCCGTAAACACACACACAAGAAAACACATAACTGGACATAAAACCATGTAAACTATATAACCAAAGTGTGGTGAAAGTAAAAGGGGCCAAAATACAGGGCCAACTGGAAAGTACAAGTACAACTGATGTAAAAAAGAAGAGACAGATATTAGATCGTCCTCCATGGTTCCTACCTAAAGGGTTGGTACAGATCGCCTCCTCATCACTCCATGTCTGTCCGTCTCCTTCGTGTACCAACTCTTCATAAGTTCCAACTCCAAGTATCATCCTATCATGGTACTCTCAGCCTCAGTTAGTGTTTTCTGTCATCTGCATCCAACACAAAAAAATGTGGGGATATCCCATCCAGGATTGAGTATAAAAATACTCAGTAGGTACCCCAAAACCCTCAAGTTCTCACAAATTCCACCAATGATAAACTAAAAATAATGAAATCAATAGATAACCATTCTAATGTATATTCCCATACATATACCTAAGTTATTAAGTGATCGATCTCAATCATGATGAAAAACACAAAAGTACTAACTCAGCTCAACCAGGATTTTATTTTAGGGGTACTATCAAGTAACATCCCCAATCACATTATCAAAACCATAGCTGGTGGAGAAATCCCGCTCAATCGAGTACAGTGGGACTGCCACGACACCATGCGTGCTTACCACAAACCTTGGACTACTTAGGGACTCCTCCGGTCGGGTACCATGGGTCTGTTGCATCACACAGAGGTGCTCCCCACTGCGGGTCTGCCACATCACCAAGTGCACTCGCCCTCGTAGCCTGCTGAGGTACTCCTCCTGTTGAGTATCGTGGGTCTGTCGCATCACTAAGTGCGCTCCTCTACCATGGGTCTGTCGCGTCACCAAGGCGCTCCCTAGTGGGCCAGTATAGTCACTCTGAGTTAAACGGTCAGCAGTCGTCAGGTCTCAGCCAGCTACCAGGTCTCTGCACTACGCTTGCTCGTCTCTGGGAGGATGCAATCCCTGAGCTACTGGTCGATACTCCAACTGTTACGAAGTCCCACGAAGAAGTATCCAAGTTTCTTCCATGTTATAGGGGTATCAACGCAATAAAGGTGCATCAATCGGATGCACGGTCTATGAGTTATTAGCCGTTTAGTCTAGGGGCTCGGTTAGACTCTTGAAAGATCCAACCTAACGATATCTCAAATATACCCCAAACTCTAGTGGGGTATACTCAATGGGAACTTCGTGCTCCATGATTATCAGTGCCACAGACGGTTTGTGAAAAGGACATCGGGTGCCAAAGATAAGGCTGAAGGAGCATAAGTAGATCGTAGTGGGCCTAGGTCTGGTCCGACTTGGCCCAACCCAGTCTTGGCCAACCCGGCCTGACCCGTTGGGTCTGACCAGGATCGTTAGGCAGGCTAGGGTGTTGGGTTTCACCCGGTATGCGGGTCCAAGCCCAGCGGGCCTTGAGGGCGTGGACCAGGCGTGAGGGCACAGACCGACTTTGAGTCGGCATGGGGGTCGTTCAGCCTGTATGGCTCCATGTGGGCAGCTCAGCTCAGAGTGAACATCGAGGGAGGCTCGGCCCAGGCTGTGGGGTCAGTTCGGTTGGAGCACCGCGAGGGGCACAGGTGGCTCGGGAGGTCGGGGTGTCGCGAGGGGCATTGGCGGCCCGGGTGGTTGGGTGATGCAAGGGGTGCGGCAGGCTTGGGAGGCCAGTTTATAGTGAGGGGCGAGGGTGGCACAAGAGGACAGGGAACCACAAGGGGCACAGGCAGCCCTGGAGTTCGGGGCGCTATGAGGGGCGCGGGTGGCTCGGGAGGCCGGTAGGTAGTGCGAGCTGGGGTGGTACGGTGGGCCGGCGGCGCTGCATCCGATTCGGCCGGAGGGAGGTGCAACCGGCGGGTGGCGCGACTAAGGTGGCTGAGGGGGGCCATTGGGCGGTGTGAGCCGAGGAAGCTCAGAGGGATGGAGGTGGCGCAATTGGTTCGGCCAGCGGGTGGCATGGATGGTAGGTTCCATGGCCAGGGTGACTCGGGTAGGCGGCGTGGGACAGGGTGGTTTGGTAGGCCGGTGGTGGCACGGCTGGTTCGTCCAGCGGGTGGCGGCGCCTTTGCCTCTGTCTCCTTCTTCATCTTTTTCGTCTTCATCAACTTCAAAGGGTACACCAAAGAAGAACAATGAAGGGGTTGGGCATTATTTGTTTTGACCACACCCTTCGCGTTTAGGGTGGTATCATTTGGCTCTATAAGAAAGAATAATGATGAACTTTAAATTTTACAACCTCTACAATGATTCTTTCCCAAACCGCAAAAGAAAACAAGGAATGTATTATCATGCAAATAAGACCCCATACCTTGCTCGTTGTTAGTTGACGTTAGCGTGAGAAGGAGGTCTTCGATTCGTTGTAGAAGAACACATCCTACATCGGAGGAATTTCCGATAAATAAAGTCAAAGTCGACATCGAGGACGTTCTTCATAGTCGTAGGCGTTCCTCATTGGCATTCTTCTTCGGTGGAACATTCTTCATTGGGATCATTCTCCCTGGTTCCTCATCTCCCCAATTCCACCCAACTAAATTCATATCCAAAACAATAGATTGAAATATCTATTATGTCATTGGCATAATATTCAAAAAGGCTTAATTAAATAATTGATGTGTTGGATCAATTTATTAATTGGGTGGATTTGGGATAATAAATTTTGTGTGTTTGCACAGATAAATTGTGGAGGTGTTGGAGAGGCTCCCCCCACATTTATTAGGGAGTAGAGGGGTTTTCTAATTTATGTGGGAGTTTCAAGGGGGATTTCTCCAATACAGAAGGGGGGTTTCAAGGGGTTTTAAACCCAGGTGGTCCCCACCAACTTAACCTCTCAAGGGAGGTGAAGGTCTGATGGTCCCCACCACCAAATTCTGTAGGGAGGTTTAGTTCTTGTGGACCCCACCTCCCAACATCCACATGGGTGTTTCAAATAAAAATAAAAATGTCACACACTTTTATTTTTATTTTATTTTTACACGAAAAACCCAAAAACTAACATTCACCCTCGACCAACTACCGTCAAGGTGAAAGTCTTCTTAAGTGAGTACCAGCGTTTTGAGTTCAGTGGTTCCCTTATATTTCACTTTCATGCACCGATTCAAAATTTAGAAAAACTCACTCCCATGTTTATTGAAGATACCCAAAAAAAGTTTAAAAATTCATCACATGCACTCCGGGCCTCGGAATCACACACCGTAAATTTTTAAAGACTCGTAAAATTCTCATTTATTAAAAAAAATTACAAGGAATTTCTGGATATTTACATTCTCACCACCTCAAATATTTACATACCCATAAGCCCCAACTCAAACTAAGATAACAAGTGGGGGTACTGAACACGCATCTATGCCTCCTGCTCCCATGTGCTCTCTTGGAGGTTCCCCTACTGCCAGCGAACACACAACAGAGGTATCAACCATCCGCAAAAGACGCAATCTTGTTGATCCACAATATCTGCTGTAACCAACATAAAATTCTCCCCATCGTCAACGTCCATCTCACCATGTTCGATGATGTGAGAATGGTAGTGCATGTATCTCCTCATCTAGGATACCTAGAAGACGGTGTGCACCTGGTGCAACTGTGGTGGAAGAGATAAGTGTTAATCCTCCTTAGCTACTCTTCTGAGGATCTAAAAAGGTCTGATGAACCTCAGAGATAACTTTCCACCTCAGCCAAATCACCGTAGACCACATCGGGATAAATTCATAGAAAGACGTGGTCTCCATCCTTGATCTTTAGAGGTCGCTGCCACTTATCATCATATGACATCTTCATGATCTATGTAGTCATCATCCGCTTTTAGATGATCTTCACCTTCTCTGTGGTAGCCCGTACCATCTCTGGTACCACTATTGCTGACTCCCCTAGGTCCGTCCAGCACAATGGTGATATGCAAAGTCGTCCGTAAAACACGTAGAAAGGTTTCATTCCAATGGTGGATTGATAGATGTTGTTGTATGAAAACTCCACCAATGGTAAGTGATATACCCAAATACGGCCGATGTCAAGGACACAAGAACACAACATGTCCATGATGGTCTGAATGTTCCACTCAGTCTGGACATCTATCTGAGGATGGAAGGCGGTGCTCAAAAGAAGTTGTATCCCAAAATCCTCCTGCAACCCCTTCCATAGATGGGATGTAAAATGTGTATAAGAATCGTAGAAAATCATCATGGGTACTCCATTTATCCACAAAATATCTTCCACATAGAGGCGTCCTAAGATCTCTACTGAACCCTTCTCTCGGATCGGTAGGAAGTTGGCTGACTTGGTGAGCCAGTCGAAAATCTCCCAAATCGAGTAATGAACTCTGGATGTACGAGGAAGTACTGTCCTGAAATCCATGGATATCACATCCCAAATACACTTTGGGAACTTTAATGGTTGAACCAAGACAGCTGGTACCTGATGCTCTGTCTTTACTTGCTGATAAGTGAGGTGCTGGGATACAAACTCTGCAACTGATTTATTCATTCCTGGCCACCAGCGCTGTCGTCAGAGGTCCTAGTACATCTTCTCTACTACTTGATGTACTGATAGAGGGGATGTGTGGAACTCACTCAACACTTCATTCTAAAGTGAAACTGGTACAATGGTACGTCCTCTGAAGAGTATGACATTCTCCCTACCTTCGGAAAATCAATCAAGTGCCCGTCCTGTTGATATCTAAGCACGTCGTGCCTCACTGTCAGCATCCCCACGTTGCGCCTCTGTGACTCACTAATGAAGTGGAGGAGTGACTGTAAGAGACTGAAAAAAAGCTTCTCCATCTCGATCCACAAAGGATATCTACAAAGCGGCCAGCTGCTCCGTTGCCTCACCTTGCAGCTGTATACCAGATCTTCTGCTGAGTGCATCTGCAACAATGTTCCCCTTCCCAGTAGTATAGACTATCTCGAAGTCATAGTCTTGGAGGAACTCAAGCCAACATTTTTGTCTCAGGTTCAGGTCTTTCTGATAGAAGATATAACTGAGAATCTTGTGATTAGAGTACACTGTAAAATGTTTTCCCATAAGATAGTGCTGCCACATCTTCAAGAAGAATACCACTACTTCTAACTCTAGGTCATGGGTAGTGTAGTTCTGCTCACGATGTCTCAACTATTGAGAACCATAGGAAATCACTGCTCACTCCTGCATCAGAAAACATCTCAGTCTAGTCCCTGATTAGTTTCAATAGACTACATACCCTACTCCCTTCTTTGGAAGCCTCAAGATGGGGGCACTAGTCAGCCTCTTCCTCGGCTCCTGAAAACTCCACTGGCATTTCTCAGACTACATGAAGGGTTTCCCGTTCTTTGTCAAGGATGATAGTGGTGCTGAGACTCTAGAGAAATATGGTAAAAATATTCTGTAGTATCCATCCAATCCCAAAAACTCGGTACCTTTGTCACACTTTTTGGTGGCTCCCACGCAAGTATCGCCTCAATCTTCGCTGGATCCACTACAACTCCAACCTCAAATATGACATGCCCCAGGAAGTGAACCTCTCAGATCAAGATCGGGCACTTCGAGAGTTTACCATAAAGTCAGTTCTCTTTGGAGTGTGTCCAGTACTACGTGAATATGATAGGCAAGATCCTCCTCATTAGTCGAGTAGATCAGAATGCCGTCAATGAAGACCACTACAATGCGATAAAGGTACGACTGAAATATCAGGTTCAAGAGTCCCAAGAACACTGTTAGAGCATTGGTTACGCCAAATATAATAACCAAGAACTCATAATGGTCGTACCTACATATGAAGGATGTATTTTTCACATCCTCATCTCGTACTCTGAGCTGGTGATAGCCAGATCTGACGTCTATCTTTGAGAACCATCGTTCTCCCTTCAGCTGATCAATGTGGTCGTCAATCCTCAGAAGTTGTTACTTGTTCTTCATGGTCACATGGTTCAGGTGATAATAGTCAACAAATATCCTCATGCTCCCACCATCCTTCTTGGCGAACAGAATCAGGGCTGCCCAAGGAGAAACACTGGGCCAGATAAATCCCTCCCCCTACTAGTCCTTTAGCTATACCTGCATCTTGCGAAGCTCTGGGGGAGCCATTCGATACACTGGTGTAGATATCAGTATCGTCCCAGGGTATAAGTCAATGTAAAATTCCACCTCTATGCGACGAGGTATACATGGAACATCATCAGAGAAAACATCCGTGTACTGGTCCACCACTATAGGATTTCTCAGACTCTCCACATAAATATATACGATGGTAAAGCAAGCCAACTGATGAGTAATTAGCTACACCATCCTCCGGGTAAGTCCATACTATGCTTCATAGGCTCCCTTCTCACCGGTGAAGGTAAAACTTGTCCCATCCATGTGGAAACACCACACTTTGCACCTAATACAGTCAATCTAAGAATTGAATGTAGATAACTAGTCCATACCAAAAATGACGTCGTAAGGCCTTGATGCCGCTACAAGGAGATCACAACCAAAGCTCTCTCCCCCTAGAGTAAGAACACACTGCCGACACCTGTGTGTAATCATCTAATCTGCTCCCGTAGGAGTCTCTATCCATAAGAATCAAGTGAACAGCTTCGTTGAAATCTCTGATCTCCGAAAAAGGGAAGTGGCAATGTAAGAATGACTGGAAGCAATGTCTATAAGAACTACAGCTAAGGTGGAGTACAAAAATATCATTCATCGTATAATCTCAAGAGCACCATGATCATAAGCCTCAGCTACTTGGAGATGAACTCTCCCATGTCCACATGCTTCCTACGGTTGGGGTGGACCTCCTAGTGGTGGTGGCGGTTACACCTCGAATCATCACCCATTGAAAGCTGCACGACCGACTCCTCTGCCACATCTGCCAACTCCCTACGGACAACCTCGATCAAACCTCTATGTCTTCTTGGGAGTTCCTTAAACCATCTGCTTATCATCTGAACGGCGGGTCAGACAGTCCCGATCCATGTAACCCTGCCCGCCGCATGCATAACATTACCCACTACTTGAATGTCTGTCGCCACTTCGGGTGACCCGCACAACCAGTCCTAAATAATGCGGTCATCCACCTGTTGGTATAGTTCTCTTAGACCGTTGAGACATCTATCTACTGCTAGATATAGAAGACTCTACTACGTGTCGACTGGTGGGGGATCTCGCTGCTGGAGACTTCTCAGCAACTAAACTATCCACTAAGAGGGCTCTCTCTTATACCCCCATCTGTGTCGGGATTCTAAGTGAGATCACCAAAGCCCTGATCTCCCGTCTGAGTCCCTATTAGAAGGTCCGGACCTTGAAGAATGGGTCTCACACCATATCCATGGATTAACGTGAGTGGTCAGTCAACCTCGCTGAGTACTAAACTAAAGTCAAGCCGCCCTGCTGCAAATGAAGTAGATCCTGAATGCACACTGCATGAAGAGTTATTGAGACAAACTCTACCCGAAATAGGCTCTCTACGTTTTCCTAGAGAAGCTTCACCTCATCGTGGACATGGAGAATCATGCTCCACCATCTTCCCACTACTGTATGTAGAAGTTTGGTAGCAAGAATCACTATGAGATCGGCTGGTGTCCATATGAGTCTAGAAATTCTCACCACAACCTCCAACCAATCCTTAGCCGCCTGTGGGTCTATCTCTCCCCTAAACCAAGGTGGCCTCTGGTGCTGGAACTCATGCAACGTTCTCAAGCGGCGTGCACCCTCTACTACTAGGGATGGTAGCATTAGTGGCCCAACAGGGAGTGGTAACACTGGTGCATTTACTAGAAGAGGGCCCTGCACTGGGCCCTCGTCACTCAGTGGGATATTTATGCGTACAAATCTCAGAACTCTAGCCGTCTGTCTGCATAGAGGCATCCTGAAACGAATCAGGTGTTCCCTGGTTAAAAGGTTATACCTGTTGAGCTGACCCTATGAGCTGACATGAAGAAAACATTTGAAAACACACACACAATCAGTGTTTTAATGCACTGAATCAAAAATTAGAAGTCAGGTCCCGGTGTATGGATACGACAGCCACTGCACCAACACTAGACTCCCTGAATTGAAAACAACACTAACTACACTTAACACTATTGCTTCATAGAAAAGATCATATTTCAAGTTCTTTGGTAGTACCGACTCCTCTGATACCAATTTTTCATGACCCATCCCCCGAGGCTAGTGCTGTGACTACCCCATGCCCACCTTCATAGGCGGGGTCTGGCGACTAGCACCAAAGGCGCAATTACCTAATACTAGGAAGGAATTTCCTTTATTACCTGTAAACACACACACAAGAAAATTCACAGCTAGATGTAACACCAAGTATACAATATAACACATGATTTTTCAATGTAAAAGGGGCCAGAATACAAGCCCAACTGGAAAGTACAAGTACAACTATGATACAACACAGCTAAAGTAAAAAAGAAGATACAACTATTGGATCATCCTTTGAGGTTCCAACCTGAAGGGTAGGTACAGATCGCCTCCTTAGCACTCCATATTCGTCCGTCTCCTCTTGGTACCGACTCGTCGTAAGCTCCACCTCTGGGTACTGTCCTGTCCTGGTACTCTCAGCCTCGGTCAGCGTTTTCCGACATCTTCATCCAACACAACAAGGTGCCGACATAGCCCATGTACGGGTGAGTATAACAATACTCATTAGGGACCCCGAGACCCTCAAGGTCTCACAAAATCCACCAAGGAGAAACTAAACAGGATGAAATCCATTGATAACCCAACATTGGTATATTCCCATACATATACATAAGTTATTAAGTAATATATCTCCATCATGATGAAAACATAAAAGTACTAACTCAACAAAACTAGGATTTTATTTTAGCGTTAGTATCAAATAACATCCCCAGTCACATTATCGAATCCTCAGCTACTGGAGAACTCCTTCTCAATCAAGTACAGTGGGCCTGATGTGACACTAAGCGTACTTCCCACTAACCTTGGACTGTTGAGGTACTTCTCCTATCGAGTACTATGGGTTTATTGTGTCACACATAGGTTCTCTCTACCATGGGTCTGTCGCGTCACCAACCATGCTCTCCCTCTTATACATCTGAGGTATTCCTCCTATCGATTGACATGGGTCTGCCGCATAAACAAGCTCTCTCCTCCACCGTGGGTCTGCCGCATCACCAAGGATCTCCCCGTTGGGCTAGTAGAGTCAATCTGAGTCAAACGGTCAGTAGTTATCAGGTCTTAGCCAGCTACTATGTCTGTGCACTATGTTCCCTCTTCTCCAGAAGGATCCGCTCCATGAGCTACTGTTCAATACATAAACTATCATTATGTCCCACTAAAAGTATCTCACAGGGCTGTCATTTCATAGGGGTCTCAACGCAACACACGACACGTCAATCGGATGCCCAGTCTGTTAGTAATTTGCCTTTTAGTCCCGGGGGCCCGGTTTGATTCGTGCATGATCCAACCATAACATATCTCAACTATACCCCCAACTCAAGTGGGGTATACTCAAAAGGTCATTCATCATCCAAGATTACCAGCACCACTGACGGTTTATCAATCAGACATCTGGTGCTAATGATATGGCCGAATGAGCGTAAGTGGATCGTAGTGGGCCCGGGTCTGGTTCGACCCGGTCAGACCGACCTGGCCCGGCCCATTGGGAAGGATATCCCATTAGGTTTATCCAGGCCCATTGGGACTATCCCAGCGGGCCGCGAGGTGCAGTGGAGGGTCGTGATGGAATGGAACGGTCGCGAGGGCGTGGACCGGCCGCGACGACGCAGGACGGCCGTGAGGGTGTGGACCATCTGCATGTCGGCATGAGGGCGGTTCAAACCGAAGGGCGCCATGTGGGAGGCTCGACCCGAAGGCCACCACAAGGGTGGATCGGCCCTGGTCGTAGAGCCGGTTCGGCCTAGGCACCGCAAGGGGAGCAGGCGGCTCGGGTGGCTGGGGAGCCGCGGGCGGTGCGGGGGGCACGGGTGGTCGGGCCGCCACGAGGGGCGTAGGTGGAACAGAAGGCCAGTGTGCTATGAGGGGTGCGGGCGGCCCAGGAGGCCGGGGCGATGAGAGGGATGTGGGTAGCCTAGGAGGCCGGGGTGCCGCATGGGGCATAGGCGACACGAGTGGTCGGGGCGCTGCGAGTGGCGCGGGTGGCCCGAGCGGCCGACAGGCGGTGCGTGCTGGGGCGGTTCGGAGGGACGGCGATGGAAAAGCCAGTTCGGATGGTGGGTGGTGGCGTCGTTGCCTCTATCTCCTGCATCATCTTTGTCATCCTACACCACATCAAATAGTACACCAAAGATGAACGACGGAGGGGTCGGTCCATGTTTCTTTTGCCAGCAAAATTTGTGTTTAGTCTGGTACAATTTGGCTCAAGAAGAAAAAAATGATGAACTTCCAATTTTAAAACCTCTTCAATGATTCTTTCGCAAACTGCAAAAGAAAATAAGTAAATTATTATCATTCAAATAAAACCCGCTACTTTTCTCATTGTTGGTTGAAGTTTGTGTCAGATTGCGGGTTTCAGTTCTTTGTAGAAGAACACGTCCTACGTCGGAAGAATTTCTAAGAAAGAAAGTCAAAGTCGATGTCGATGTCATTCTATGTAGTCAAAGGCATTCCTCGTTAGTGTTGTTGGTCAGTGGAGCACTCTTTGTTCAGAGCTTTCTCACAAGTTCCTCCTCTCCCCAATTCCACCCATGTGAATTCATAAAGAAAATAATAGATTGAAATATCGATTAAGTCGTTGGCATAATATTCAAAATGGTTTAATTAATTAATTGATGTGTTGTCTCAATTAATTAATGAGGAGGATTTGGAATAAAAAATTATGTGAGTTGGCACAAATAAATTGTGGTGGTGATGAAGAGGCTCCCCACACATTTATCAGGGAGTTGAGGGGCTTTCCCATTTTTGTGGGAATTTGAAGGTGGGTTTATCCAATTCAAAAGGGGGTTTCATGGGGGTATAAACCTGAGTGGTCCCCACCCCCTTAACTTCTAATGGGAGGTTATAGTCTGGTGGTCCCCACCACTAACTTACACAATGAGGTTTATCTTCGGTGGACCCCACCACCCATCACCCACATGGGTGTTGTAAATAAAAATAAAAATGTCATACACTTTTATTTTTATATTATTTTTACATAAAAAAACCCAAAAACTAACTTTAACCCTTGACCAACTATCGTTGAGGTGAATGCCTTCTTAAGTAAATAACGACGCTGCAATTTCAACAGTGCCCTCAGATTTCAATTCCGACCACCAGTTCAAAAGTTAGAAAAACCCGGACGCAAGTTTACTGAATGTACCCGAAAAAGAAAGTTCATAAATTCATTATGGGCACTCCGGGCCTCAGAATAACGCACTGTAAATTTTCACGGACTCATAAAAATACCATTTATTAAAAAAAGTACTTAGAAATTTCAGGTCTTTATATATATAGGGGCTATTATCAAGGAAGAAATAACTATTCAATGAGAATAATAAATATATAATGGTAAATAATTAAGAACACAAGACATAAAGTCAATAACTAATATGGAAAGTGAGTAAATAATATTGAAAGGAAAACAACTAAAAAACAATCCACTTAAAATAACTATATAAGGCATAATAAATATGGAGAGGTACGAAAGTGAAAAAATACATTTAATCTATAAAATGAAAATTAAATTTAGATATATATATCTAGAAGCAATATCTCATGGATAAATAGTACCTATGTCTGATTGAGGGAATTGCTTCATTATTGGACGTCATGTTTCATAAGTATATGGTACTTTTACTGTCAAGACCTTTCATAAGACAATTTAGTATATTGCATAAAAACCCATATAATTCTAGAAAACTAAGTCATCCCTTGAGACTACCAATTTATTGATGGGCTATCTATAACTGGGCCCCAATAGTTTCAGACCTTTCTAAATCATTACTCATATATAGATTAATCGATTTATCAAACTGACTTATTAAATATCCATATGGAGTAAAGGATACAGACTTACCAATATTTGTCATCTTAATTCAATAAGTGTCAATTACACACCATATAAAAAAAGGTTTTTAATTTTGGGAATAATCATATCCACGATAAATGATATGGATATTTAGGGGAAACATAATGTATAATGATAAGTGGAATTGAATATTTCAATGAGACTAAAAAAGGAATCAAGGAAGTGAATGTTAATATTATCCTTATCCAAATCAATCATAAGACATCTAGTGTAAAATAAATATTGTCATCATTATGAAATATACCCATTGGAGTAAGAATAATTTTTTTTATCATTTATGAAACCAAAATATTTAAAATTATTCATGATTAAAATATACTTTTATTTGAAACAACTCTTTCAAAAACAATTTATTTGAAAATAAAATTTTAAAACATCAATGTCTAAATAAAATCAACCTTTTAAAATGTCAAAGATATTTTCTAATTAATTATAGAAGGGAATTCCATACATGTCGTACATGATAAAAAACATTCCTTTGACAACATAAAAAGGTTAAAAAGTGCCCTATCCAGAAAGTTAAAAGAATATTCCTCTAAAAAATATTTTATAAGAAAAAATGGGTAAAATTTCACTATGAAATAATATTTAAAAGGGTAAAAACATAATTAAATTCAGTTTCAGAAAACTCCCTTTTTCTAAGAAAACTGGTTCTCCAAACAAAGAGTGATATAGTGCCGATATTTAATAAAAATATTTTATGAATCATTTTTACTGAAAAACTATGTAATATTATAATGTTACATGAAAAAGGAAAATAATAACCCTATAAAAATAAAATTATAGGCCATATTACAAAATAATAAATTACTTTCCTTTTATGGGAATTCATGTTTAAAAAATTCCAAATAAAATAGATTATGAAGTAAACCCTTGAAAAGAACATAAAATTGATGTGAGAATCAATCAACTAAAATATTAAACATATAAAATGTATATCTATATAAAAAAATATTAAATAAAATAATAGATATTACAATTTAATGACACATATAATTTTATAATATTATGGACAATGATAATGTAATATAAACCAAAGATAAGGAATTGAGTCATGGAATTCTTTACAACTTGGTAAATTTTAACTCAAATACAATTAGAATAAAAAAACAAAATTTAAACTCAAAATAAAATGATGATAAACTAATTCATGAAATAATATATCAAAAGGGTTAGTTGATACACATAAATAACTGGTGATAATGGTATTTATCTCATGGAAAGAAAGACAAGAATAATTTATATTGGGTTTCCATTCGAGTGAACATCCTTTAACTTCTCCTTTAAGAGTTTAAAACATTTTAATAACTTATAAAATAACTATTATCAAATTTATTATACCATATGAAATCTTATTACAATATCATATACCTATTAAAAAATAATCATTCATTGTTTTCACTACTTTGTGGGTTAATTTCTTAGTTTTTCGAGTATGTTTTAACTTGTTACTTTTTTAATTCTTACATAGATCGCCATATCTTCATATAAAATATTTAAACCATTATTTTAATATAATATATATTAATGAAATATGTATTTATATTTATCCATAATATTTTCTAATATAAAATGAAATGCACCATTCATGGAGACGATAGGCCATACATACACATGAACTCTACATCTGTTTCTATACCGTATCAAATGAATGAAAAGTAAATGATATATATGTATTTTATAATTAAATTATCATATATATTTCATATATGTCAAATTATTTGTTGAAATAATCCTTAATACATTTCATATATAGCGTGAGTGAATCACACCGCTTATATGAGGCGGTGGTCCACACTTTCACAAACAAAGTTATTATATTCCCACAAAATAGAAATTATAAATGTATGAGTTATAGAAAAATTAAAGATTAAAAAATAAATTATAGATATCATATATATCACATATAAATATATTTTTCATCACAATTCACGGCCATTAGATGTGCTAAATGAAAAAAAAATCAATCATCATTTTGTGAGGTGGTAGTTCGCAGTACATGAATGGTAAGTTCATTACAAATTATATGGAAGTGTGTATAAGTGAATGTTTCACCTATATAATAAAAATTTATAATTATATTTAAGATAACTAGATTATTATATAATCATGTAATAATAATATTTTTGTTGTTGGAGAAGTAAAATTAAAAAAATCTTTGAGGGAGGACATTACCTTTTATTCAGGTAACATATTTTGGTTTGTACAAAATGGAATCCTTGTGTTGATTTATTTCAGAGTTCATGATTATAGGTTCAAGGGAGGTAATTTAATAATATATTTGGAATAATTTTTTCAATAATTTTTTTTCGAGCTGTGATGAAGTCAGTGGGGTGAGTATCTTTTTATAGTAGATAGGGAGTGGTATTCTTGTAATTTTTCGAAAAGGGAATTTCCCACACGTTTTTTCAAAGTCAAATGGATCCCATAATAAAAAATATAATATCAAAATGATTATAGTGTCTATATCATAATATACAATGTATTTTGTAAAATTTTATAATACATTTTGTTCCTTAATTTTAAATATTATTTCTTTGGTAAACTAATTTTTCTTTTAATGACTATAATTATTTCTTACTGCATCCAATATTAATTTGGGAAAAAATAAGATGAACATATTAAAAATAACAATATATTATGATTAAAAATATTTAATACATTTTCAAAAATAAATATCAAATAATCAATATCAATTAATTGGAAATAAGTCTCATGGATTCGATGACACTGTAGGTTTTTAAAGTAAAAAATGTTCAAAAGTCTGAAAAGATTATATACAAAATTTCAAATTGAAAGTAATTAAAATAAACTAAATTAGATTAATAGATTTTTAATTTAATTAATTATAATTTAAAACCCAATTAATATTTATTTTATGTATATAATTAAATTATATGAAAAAATAGTTTTGAATTAGAATTCATTACTCTTCAATATTCATCAAAAAATAAAACCCCGCAAAAAATACCCAAAAATCACCTTAACCTATATTTATTGTTTTTAATTAAAAAATTAAGTTTATTTTAATTTTTAATATTAAAAAAAATTCAAAAAATTTGATTTAAAATATGTTATCCATTAAAAAGTTGACAAATTTCCTTTTTAAAAAAATAAATTTTTTTTTGAATAAAACTGAATTTATTCCTTTCGTATGATTATCAAACCTATTAATTGAATATCAAAATTATTTTATTGATTCTAATATATATATATATATATAACACATAAATATCCTCACTAATTGTAATTAATTTAATTTATCAGTGTAAATAGCTTTATGGTCATAAAAATAGTTTTCAATAGATAAATTCACTTTATATTTAACTACTTCTTATATTTATAACTAATTAATTTGTAACCAAGGAATTAATTTTATATCTTTATAAACAATATATTTTTGTATGTTAGTTAATAATATTCATAATAACTAATTTACCTAATATATTATATATTTTTATATTAAATAATAATATTTTTAATAATGTATCATTATTCTATAAAACTATGTTTGACATGAAATGTGGACTTTCATATAAAGTCATTATTGTGTATGAGGATTGATAGATTAGTTTTAACATGTATTGAAATATATAGAATGTATTTTTAATATTAAATATACTTTAATATATCGGGATATTATATTCTTTTCTGTGTTTAGTGTTGCATGTCATAAAGGCTATAAAATGTAATACTCTTATTTTTAAATTTTTGGGTGTTACATCCTCATCACCATAAAAAAAATTAGGTCCTCACAATTTACGCTATATCTTGGTATTATGATTTTTTATATTTTATTTGTTTAAATCCCACATTATGAAAATGGATAATGAAACAACCTCTAGAAAAGAGATATTGGGATGTAAAAAAGGTCAGGTTGTCTCTATGTTAGAGAATATTAGTGGAAAGTGGATATATTTACATTAAGGAAACTAATAAATATTTATTTTTAGTTATTGAGTTCATCCATCACCAAAATTTTAATAATCATTCGAAATTTTAGTTCCTAAATGTCATAAATCAATTATTCTTAAAATACCACCATTTTAACAAAAATTAATGT
This sequence comes from Viscum album, assembly GCA_963277665.1. Lineage (NCBI taxonomy): Eukaryota > Viridiplantae > Streptophyta > Magnoliopsida > Santalales > Viscaceae > Viscum > Viscum album. The sequence continues at coordinate 468,301,581 of OY728141.1, read as the reverse complement.
ATTTGTATAATATTATAGGCTTTTGATACATGTACAAATATTGAAGAAATATTATATTAACCAATAATATAAATAGATATATTTACTTGATACATTTCAATTTCAAAAGAACAATTTTTTTTATTTTGTTGTTCTTTTATTAGATTCTAATTCATCACTAACTCTGTGAAATGAATATCCTAGAATTAACCCCTTTTTTAAAGAAAAATAATTTATGGAATGTTAGATCCATAAAAACAGTTCTTATGTTAGAATATAAATATTATCCAAAGCCAATATGGATAATATATTAATATCTATATCTAAAAAGAAACACTAAATGTTAATCATTAATATTTATTCATCAAATTCTTTATCTAAAATCAACGACATATTAACTAGATCATTGTGAAGAACAGTGGTTGGAGTTTAACATGAATCATTCTTTGGTTATGGGTAAAAGTCCCATGATTATACTAGACATTATGGATTGTAACCAGGAATGTAGTTTTTCCTTTTATATAACCATATTAAATTTACTTCAAAAATAAATATTATTGAAATCCTTGAAATTTGGTTTTCACTAAAGATCCTTTTAACTACCATTTTCAATAAAACCTCAATACATAAATACTTCATCCATTTCGCTCCACATAGGTCCTTCTATGGTATAGAGTTTATCCTATAGAGGATTGTATTTCCTAAAAACATTATGGGAACATCAATTATCATAATGTAAAAAATAAATAATCATTTTTAGGATATCAAAATCTTGACACGTTATTTTCAATCTAACACACCTCAGGTTTATCCTAGGTTATTAATTTTCCTTATCTATTCAAATCCTTCATTATGGTTTGTAAATAAAATTTTAATATTCTCAAGAGTATCCCTCAGGAGTTTCAAACTAGGTGTGGAGTAAGTAATGTAGTCATGTACCATGTTACTCTCAATTATGTCCCAACAAACCTTATCAGAGTTATTACCCCTAGGTGCATCTGTGCCAGAATGTCGTCCACTTTAATTATCAAAACATGGATGAATTTCTGGGAAGGATGAAATATTCCCTATAATAAAAAATTCTAGGATGTTCTTTTATATTTATTTGTATATACTTTCATAGTATTATGTTTCCTTACATATTTTTTCCTAAATCCAGTTAACAAGGTTTCTACTAGACTATCCTTGAAACCATCTTTAGAGAAGCAACCAAAGAAACCCCATATCCAATGTCATTCTACCATTACATTATCAAGATTGCGTGGAATCGAATCCTTAAGGTCCAAAGTGTTCAGAATTATTGGAAAACCAAATTGATAGATTATATTTTATTACAGATGAATAAACTAATTAAAACATAATTTTTTTCATTCAAGGATAACATCATTCCATCTATGATATCCATATATGTCTTTCTTAGTACATATCATAGAATCTTAAAGAAATGAAACATAATAAGGGAGATCAGAAATCCTTGGTATGGGAATGTATAGTATAACTAATATTGATTAAATAAAAATAATGAATATGGAATTATAATGAACTAAGAGCATATTCCATGTAGTCAATAACGGAGAAGGAAGTGAGTAAGTAATATTGAAAGGTAAATATATTAAAACTCACGGCACTTAAAATAACTGGATAAAGTATAATAAATATTTAAAGGTAAGAGACTAAAAAACATTCCATTTAATCAATGAATAAAAAAATAAATGCTTCAATATATTTCTAATAACTGATTTTAAAAATTAGCCTTAGCTAATATTATAATGGGGTAGAATATAAGGATTTACCAATATTTTTTTAGTTAATAAGATGACTTTCAAGTACACAACATTTGTAAAAATGGAATTTGGTTTAGGAAATAATCATATTCAAGATAAATGATATGGATATTTAGTAGATACTTAATGTTGAATGATCAAAAGAAATTATATATTTCAAGGGGACTAAAAAAGGAGTCATGGAAGTTTATTTCAATAAAATATTTGGTGAACTAAATTAAAACTCTTTGCGGTAATAATAAGTTTGTACCAATATAAAATATACCCATTTGATTAATAATAATAGTTGTTTTCATTGAATAAATATAAGATTCACATTAAAATATTTCTTGAGAAAAATATAATTCATTTAAAAGCATTTGAAGAATCATATTCATTGAAAATATCTTTTAAAAATGATTTCTTTAATGAAAATTAGTTTTTAAAACATTCAATGAAAAATCTGAAGTATTGATTCTGGGTAAATTTGATCATGTTTGACAATATGATAAAACCTTCCTTCTACATAGTGAAAAGGTTAGATATATTCCTTATTTTAAAATAAAAAAAATATTCATTTGAAAATAATTTTATATGAAAAAAGTGTAAAAAATACTTTCATAAATAATTTTGGAATGGGTAGAAACTATTTTCAAAACCTTTTTTGGAAAATAGGTTTTATAAACATGTATTTTTTATGAATAAATAGATAAATTAAGTTGGGATTTCATAAAAAAAATTCTAAAACATTTTGAGTATCATTGAGTGTAAATATAGTACCGTTACATGAAAAAGTGGATTAAAACCCATAATTGGAAAAACTAAAAGTTATTACAATAAAATGAACATATAATTTCCACTTTTAGATATTTATATTTAAATAATTCTAAGCAATTGTATCCTATGAGGTAAACCCTTGAAAAGTTCATAACATTTATGTGAGAATAGATAAATGAATAAATTATTTGTGTAAAATTTATTTTATAATTATACATTATATAAAAAAATATATAGAAAAAAATGACTACTTTAATAATGTAATAATATTATCGACTATGAGAAAGCAATATAACCCATTGAAAAGAAATCAGGTTTTGAAATTATTTAACACTGAGTAACTTTTAACTCAATTATCCTAAGAAGAAATAATAAAATTGAAAATAAAAATAAAAATAATGTAAAATAATTCATGATATAATATAAAAAATGGGGGTAGGAGGTACACAAAACAGTATGAATAAGTTATGATAATTGTGTATGCCTCAAAGAATGTAAAGTGAGACAAAATCCATTTCCTTGCCCTTCCATTCTATTGAAAATCAATTAACATTGCCTTTAAGGGTTTCAAAAATGTTAATAACTTATAACCTAATTGTACTCAAATTCATCAAATAATATATAATCTTCTATAATATATTATTGCCCTTTTCTTAATCATTATTCATTTTTTTTAAAAATTTGGTGTGTTAATGGACAAGTATTTATACTATATTTTTACATGATAAATTAATTAGTGTTATGCTGATCATGATTTAATAATATATTGGATGAAAAAAATGATTTTAGTATCATATATTTTCATTATATTATTAATTATAAGAATAAAAAATATATTGAGATAATAAATGAAATGCACCATTTATGGTGACGATTGTTCGTATGTATGAATGGATGAAACATCCATTTATTTACAATATATAAAAAAATAAAAATATATAAAGTTATATTATAATTAAATTATCATAGCTATGAAATATGCGTAATTTTCTTTTGAAAAATAATCATTTTTATATACCATTTATAGCAGGAAAAAACCACATCGGTTTGAGGAGGCAGTAGTCTACACTCCCCCAAATGATGTAATAATATTCCCAAAAAATGGAAAGAATAAAGGAATGTTTTATATAAAATTTATAGAACCATGATTATTTAATAAATATCATATATATCATATATAAAAATTGTTTCTATCATAATTTCCTACCATGAGATTTGGAAAAGGGAAAAGAAGCAATGATCATTACATGTGGCATTAGTTTGTCGTACATGAATGGTTAGTTCATTACCCATTAGATGGATATGTTTTTAAGTTCACATATAAACTATATAATAAAATCAAATCAATAAATTTTATAAAATTATGTTATTATATATTTATTTAATAAGTAGTGTTTTGTGGGAGGGGATGCAAAATAAAACAAAAGAGCTTGATGAAGGCTTTTGCTTCAAATTCAAGTTACATCGTTTAGATTTCCCCAAAGGGAATCCATGGTTATATTTATGACCTATTTAGGGATTCTAGGTTTATGGGAGGTATTTTAATGAGATATTTGGAATTATATTTGTATATAAAATGTGACTTTATGGTTTTGAGGATGTTGGAGGAGTGGCTAACTTTTTATAGTGGAGGAGAAGTCATATTCATCAAAATGTTTTAAAATGGAATTACACCCATTTTTTTCCATGAAATTTCACTCTAATAATGGATAAAATTATATACAATTGAGTTTAAGGTCTATATATTGTTAAAAAATTCATTTTGGACAAGTTTATAGGTCATTTTAGGCCTAAAGATTACGGTTTAGTCTTTGTTAAGCTAATTTTCCTCATAGTCAATGTTATTAATTTTAACATCATTCACTAAAAGTTTTTGTAAAAAACTATGTTTAACATTTAAAATTTTTAAGAAATGTTGATTAAAAATATGGAATTTTTTTTCAAATTAAAATGATAATAATTCAAGAAATTAAATTAAAATAAATAACACAGATGGGATAACAATGTCAATTTTTAAAGAAAAAACATTCAATATTTTGAAATGTATTTATATACAACTTCAAAATAAAATTAACTAAAACGAATTTAATTGTATTATATTATTTATAAAAAATAGAAATATAATTTAAAACCAAATTTAAATATAATTTACCAATATAAATAAATTAGATGAAATATATGTTTTGAATTAAAAAATCATTATTTTTCACTATTAATCATAAAATGAATCCTCTAAGAAATATAAAAAAATTCAACCTAAATAAATTTTGATGTTTTTTATTTAAAAAATAATGTTTATTTAGAAATATAAAATATTTAAAAGTAAAAAAATTGCATTTAAAATTTTCTCTATAATAAAAGGCTACAAAATTTCTTTTTTAGATAATGATAATTTATAATCATATAACATGATCTATTCTTATCATATTATTATCAAAACTATTTTTTGAATATAAAAAATATTTGATTGGTTATATAATATATATTAAATAAATATATCTCAATAATTTTAATTAATTAGTATAAAATAGCTTTGTGGGAATAAAATAGATTTTATATGAAAATTACCTTTATATTAAGTTGGTTATTAAATTTATTTCTAATTAATTATTTACCAATTAATTAGATTTATATGGTTGTAAATAATGGATTTTCATAAGTTATTTAATACTATTACTAACCTATAATTTAATTTCTATCTTATATCTTATTATGGTAAATAATATTTTCTCTAATTAGGTTTTGTTGTTTAGTAAAAGTTGATATTATTTGGAACCAAGCTAACGAACATGGTTATTCTAGCATGTATATAAATACACCATAGTGTTACCATGAATTAAAATATATAGAGTACATTAGAAATAGTAAATATAAATAAATTATTAGAATGTAATATTCCCTTACATTCTTGGTGTTGTGTTTCATACACACTATCAAATACAATATTCTTATTTTAGAATTTTGTGGTATCACACTACCTCTGGATCATTTAAATCAAAAATCTTAGGGAATCCTCTCCACAAGGGTCATCATGGAGTAATATTATACAATTTTAAAACCTCATATTTGAATAAATAACACAAATTTAACACACTTAATAATATTGATTCAAACAAATCCATAACAATTCATTCTGCCTATCCCGTTAATCGGTAAAAAATAAGGCACAATTACTAACATTAACCATCCTACATCTAGGTCATTTTCAACCACGGGTAAAATCATTTTTCATATTCATTTTTCTGATTTGACACCCAATTACTTTAATGTTTCATAATTTCTGAACTTTCAATTGAAAATTTGGCATCGTTTTTGTTCAATTACAAAAAAATGGAAAAAATTCAATTTCAACATCTTATCTGATTCCTACATTTAGGTTTGTGCCAAAAATGATTCTTGTGATAATATAATACTGAGTTCCTTGAATAATTCATTCATGCATAACCCCTATCCCATTATAGGCCATGATTCAGATCACAAAATACAATTAAATAATAATCCTATAACACAACCAGTGTATCACCCTAGGTGAAATAACATCCAACTATAAAATATAATACTAATAAAAATATTACCACCCTCTATACTTGGGTTCTTCCCCTTACATGGGTATTCTAGTCCCATTAAATATCTAATGACAAAGGCTGAACTCTTCATATTCTCATATATACCTTTATTAAGTCAAAAAAATATAAAAATAAAATAAAACAAGGCTATCATAAAACTTTCTAATGTCTCAACCCAGATTTTAGTGATGGGTTCACCATACAGGATCACTACATGACCTTAATTGGGCCTCCCCATATGCCAAAGGCTTCCAATAATTATCGACTATCTAATATCATTCATGGTGAGAATGTACCATATTTTTAGAGTAAAAATCTCAAATAATAAACAAAAATATGACCAGAAAAACTAGTATCGCATGATAACTAGACAAGAAATATAGTATCAAAATCAAATAAGAAGATTTATCATTCCAAAACATTTCATGTGTCAATATAAAAAACCCAAAACAAATAAATACACCAACTACTTCTATTTGGGTCCGGAATCACATCCAGTTCCCTTATCCCTAAACCACTGCAAATCAACAATCTACCATAGGGTCATTTCCCTTATCATATCTAACAACCATGAAATATATTTAGGTACCGATCGGGAATACTTATTAGGGTGTGATTGCAACTCAATAGGCCACATCCAATGGTGCCTAAAATAATTTCCAATCAATATCGGTGTATGTAGTTTTTGAAATAATAAAACCCAATCTATTAAAAAAGGTTCATATTAATTCATTTGTTCTTTTTTTAACAACATAAACCCATGTGGGTTCCCTAGGACACCCAAACACTGAATATATTCTTTGGCATGTACCAAAGTATGAACCATATCACATATCCAATTCACAATTAATAATAAGAAATGGAATTCTAATATCCATTAATTTTAATTCATTATTACAGCCACTTGGAACTGTAGTCCAATGCCAACATCTACGACCATGATCTCCATTCCTTAGACCTTGTGGGTATTTGAAGTAGTAATTTGTGACCCACAACTCATTTATTAATAAATCACAAATGTTGGATTTTGTAGAATAACTTTTTGTGAGACACCCACTTATCACTATGGGCTATTAATGAAGTATATCATGCCCCACTCATTCAATCCAAACAACAACACAAGTTTGATTTCAATGTAGCTGAAAATTCCCCACACTCATTTATCAATTTATCACATTGGGATTTTGATGAAGTATACTATGTACCACAAAAATATATTAATATATATATAACTCTATAACATCAATCAAGGTTAATCACCGTTAAACTATTCATCACATTTCACAACAATACATTCCATTTAAAATAAGAAAACAAAACATGCTAAATACTTTAATCGCATGGAAATAATATGACAATTCACCATTATTCAATTTATCAAAATTTAATTCATTAAATAATTGGAAGAATAATTTATTCAATTCCTCAATCAAAATATTTTATTAAATATTTCAAAAATTAATTAACCTGATTTAATCAATTATATAATCTCAAAAATCAGCATTAATTTATTCAAAAATAAATTATTCTAATTAAATAAATTATATAATAATAAAAATATCCATTAATTAATTTTAAAATTAATTAATACGATTTTAAAATCCCACTATCCCATTCAATTCCACAATCACACATAACAATAAATTTTTTACCATTTTAATAATCCAATTCAATGTATCCGGTAATTTTTTAATTTATTTTTTATTCAACTCAAGATTCGACAATCAATGTGAAAACATAATTATAACAACACATACATGATATTAGAATCAAGAAAATGGGAATTTAACTTATACCACCTATATCAATATAGTTGAAAAAATATACCCAATGGAAATCATAAATTTAAGTAGAAGGATCAAGAACAATATGAGCAATGAGATCCAGATGTGGATCCAAGATCAAAGATCAAGAGAAATATAATCCATTATAAAAAGATTTAATCCGACGACAACAGTGGATAAAAAATATTTATTTCTTTCAAATAGAGGAGTGGGTGATATTTAAAGTTCTAACCGAGAAGAAACTACCAACCCTAGGAAGTTAGGATCTTCAATCAGGGCTTCAAATATTCACGAACAAAGGTTATTAGGGCTTGAAATCAATTTGGAATTCACCAAAATTAGATAACTCATATAGTATTAAATTAAGATAGATTTTGGATTAATTTCGGGTGTTAATGTATACTAAATCTTATTTTCAGGATAATTTAAACATTATTCTTGGTTTCCTTGGTAGGGGCACATGGTTTACCAAAAAAATCCCCTTAATTTTACGTCTCTTGTAGGAAGGGTTCACAATTACTCATAAGAGGTAACACTATCTAAAAAAATGTGTTCCATCCGTGAAAATAACTTATTTTTGGGGTCAGTCAATTTCATAGTTTGTGTGTATGGTTTGGGAAAATTGTGTTCCACCTTTGTAATTCCCCTCTTCTATCAACTTTTCACTAATTTTTACCAAAAATCACCAAAGATAAAACCCAAAGAAATGTACTCAAAACAATGAAAAATAACACATATAAAAGAGAGTGAGATATCTCTAGAAAATGGTTGTATATTACAAAACATGGATAAGATACACATATTTTTAAAGAATGAGAATTATGATGGAAAATTATAAATGATTGGGTGTTTGTTATAGAAGACCCAAGGATGGATGAAAATTATTCTCGTAAGTTTTATTAGAGCCTTGGTTATAAGGAAGGTGTGATGTGGTGTGTATTATTCCTCTAATATATTTTAACAATAATAATGTAGATCATTCAAGGAATATTGATCCATGTTTCCTTCTACCAAATGTCTTCTATTTGAATTTTTCAAACAATGAGTCCTATTGATGAGAAAAATTGGTGGTTTAAGATGTTTTGATCTAGTGGATTATCACTGAATGGGAGACCATGTTGTTTTTTATTTAATTATTTTAGAATGAAATAATAATCTCAAATTATATTCAATAAGGGATATTGGCCAAAAAATTTCTTTAAATGGGATACTCTGATAATTAACCAATTTATTTTATGATGGAACCTCAAAAATGATTTTCTATTTTGCTTGAAAGACATTATGATAGAGTAAAATGATCAAAAATTGATTTTTATCCTTCCCAAATGAACTAAATTACCTATATTAGGGAATAATGTACAATTTTTGTGATTTAAAGTTTCCCCTTGATATATGATGAATCATTTCCCACACAAAATTGCTTCTTCCCTTTCATCTTCTAAAAAGATTCCATTCCCAGCCTTTTGAATTGGTTGAGGATCTAGAGATAGAATATAATACCAAATAGCCTTAGTAAAACAACCTCCTATAAGGAAATGGTAATTAATTGAAGAAAATTGTTCCCCTAAAGTAGAGTTTGTAGAATAAGTATGTTTTCCAACTTAAAATCAATTAGGAATGTTTTGTTCTCTACTTTGAGAATGGGATATGTGAGAATCAACTTATCTGATGCCCATTTGAGCTAGAAATATTCCTCCCATGACAGTGACCTATCAGATTAAAGTTATTGTCCTAGGGGAATGATGGAAATAATGGTCCTTAAAGTGTCTATACAAGTATCTAATCTAGGAACTAATCCACTAGGAACTATTGTCTATTGAATTAGTTCCACTAATACTAATATTTATACTCCTATTTAAATAGAAATATGGAGAGTATCCAAATTTTAAAACATTTTTATTTGACATCCACAATCCTTTATGGTTTCAAACTTATAGATGAATCTTATTTAGATATTAATTAAATATTTATATCACAAATAATATATTCTCCATGTGAGACTATTTCAAAAAAGTGTTAGATCATCTGAAATTTGGATATGTCCTATATGATACATGACTTCTTTAAGAATATATAGAGTCACTATTAGAAGAAATAACCCCATAAGGGGCATCCACATATCCTATTTTTTTCAATAAAATATTTTTTAGGTCAATAGTCCAATGAAGAGGAGGAAAATTACATTTCTCACAATGGTTTTCTTCCAATGACTGAGCATGAGAAAATTCGTCATATAAGTGAATATTATTGGTGAAATTACATTATGAATTCTCCTAATAGAATCCATAAAAAATAATATAATAGAAATAATTATTGTAACATGAAATTATCTCTAAATAAAGAATATTAGAACCAAATATGAAGATGAGGTTAATAAATGATGGGGGATTGCATCCCAAACCTTTATTGAAAATATCCAAAATGTCAGATTTTACATGAAATAAGTTGGAATAATCAAGATAAAAAATAAGGGAGTGTCCTACATAACCTCAAAATTTTTTACTGAAGGATATTTAGTAACCCTTTGATATGCTCTTCTGAATGAAATGTCTATAATCATTGGCCCAATAAACAATAGGTCGAGAACCAACCCATTCTTGAGGGTCATAGCTAGTGAAATTCTCACCAATATATTAGTCTACTAGGACACCGCTGCATAGGTCATCGACGTAGATTAGTTCATATGAAAACATTAATTTCAATATATATTATTATTTTTGAAACACACATCCTTATTAAATATTAACAAAAAATGAACTATAATTCTTATATTAGTTACATGAATATTAATGAAATGAATTAGTATTTTACACACAAAAAATTAAAAAATTACATTTTCCATCCCATATTCATCCCCATTAAATTAATCCTTAAGGATTACCCCGTTATCAAAACTTATTTATTCATATTCATCACTAACTCGTCAATATAAACATCTGATTTAAAATTATCAGTGGTAAAAAATCTCCATAAAAATGTTGACAACACATAAAAAAATTAAAATTATTCCATGAAATTAAAAGTAATTTTTCATTTTATAAAATAATATAATAATATTAAATCACTTAATATACAAAAAAAATATATACAATCATATTCTAGAATACAAAAAATGAAATAGATCACATATAATACAATTAATAATGAATTTTCACCAATATAAAATGAAAATAAAACATCAAACACTAATAATAAGATTTTTCATAAAATATAAGAAATTAATTCATATATAACTAAATCAAAAAATTTAACTCTAAACAATTAAAAAAATACATATTATATAGCTTATAATCATCAATAAGAAATCAATTTCATTAGATTCACATAAATTTTATCATTAATAAATGACTTATTTAATATAGAAGATTTAATAATTTTAAGATAAAGTGGAGATAATTGGAGAGGGGGGAGATGAAGATAAATAAAAATAAAAAAAATTTACATTTCATTCCAAACCATCTGACACCATTTCCCCTTTTTTCTATCTTCCCTATCTACTCACCTATTTAGGTCTTATAACATTTTCTAAACATTTTCTTTTTTTCAACTTTATTATGGGGAATTTTCCTTCACATATATAAGAGAAAAAATTATTTTTTCATCTACATACATTCATAAAACTTCTTATGAAAACATTACACATCACCCAACCATTATTATTGTTTTTCGATTAATATTTTTTTATATTTTATTACACAAATAACAACCTCGAAAGAAAATAATATAACTGTTTTAATTAAATTCAAACAGTAATTGTACCAATAATAACCACAAATTTTAATTTATACCTTTTTTACAATCAAAATATAGTGACACCATTATTATTATAGACCATTTATCTACAATAAAATCATAAAATACAATTAATTAAATTAATTCAGTTAATTATTTTAATGTTTAATATATATATTTAATTGAAATTGTAAAAATAACAAATCAAAAATTTAAAATTTTATAAAATAGTGTAAGATCCCAACATAATTTTGTAGTACATTCTTATTTAAATGTCATATTAACTCTATTTAAATTGGTTATCAAAATGTCTTTCAAGAGTGGGAAATGTTTTTGTGTGACCTATAAGTATAAGACATGAAAGGGGTGGAAAAGTCATCAAGTGCATGGTAGATGGTTGGTGCATTGTTATTATTAACCATGAACCATAAACATATATCCTAGATGTGGAAGGATAATTGTTAATAAATTGTGAATGGTGGACTAGGAAATTGGGTACCTTAATACTCTGTAAAATAGATGATACCACACGACTACAACCCATTTTTCCCAACCATGCAGATGACCTAGGAAAACTACATGGAATTGTTTCTAGTTATAAAGAGGGAATTTTGTGGTTGACACATGATTTGGAAAATTGTGCATCCAAAGAATAAACCACAATAAATATGAGTATTTTACCATTTTACCCTCTTTGGATTGAATTTTTCGTACCTAATTTTCTACCTCATTCATCCTTTAATAGCTTGGGGTGAGAACATGGAACTCTACCCCTCTTCATGTTTAGTTATCATTCGATTATGGATCATTTTATGTTTTATTTAGTGATAATTGAAGCGCATAGTGTGACTATGAGTTCATTTTATTCATTTTTTTATAAGAATAATGATTGGGGGTTTACCTTATTTTGATTCTCATTAACCCTAATTTTTGATCAAATTAATTCTTTGAGAGATATTGTTTGTTTTATAACAAATCAATGTCCATGCACGAGTGAAAGATTGTCTATGATATTATGTTAGGTGGTTTACAAGTCGTTTTCCCATAGTATTTTTGTTTGTACACATGTGTATGATTTTTTGAGTCTTTATGTAAAAAATTATTCTCATTTACAGAAGATAAAATTGGGTGTCTAAATGTTTTTTCAAACCATTCACAGATCTCATTCAATCGATTGATGAAGAGTAGTCTTGACTTAATTCCATCCATGGAGTGTTCCACTCTCTTACGTATTTTATTTGAGATGTTGGATAATGAATTTTATTTTTTATGAGATTAATCATTTTTTAATTTTGTTTAGAATATTAAATATAAATAATTTTTTTAAAATGGTTTGGCTATGTTATCAAAATATTATAATGTGCATCCAATTATTTTGGTTATAAAAAATAGTAAATGGCCTTGTTCTGGAAATAAATAAAATGTATTGGGAGTAAATAACTATGGGAATGTTGTTGAATGAAATGGTATACCATTTTTAATAAGTTTGATAAAAGGTAACGGATGATGAACCTCTAATATAATGATTTATGGTACAGGTGGGATGTTGGACTAAGGATAGTTATCTATGGGTTGGGATAGATTGATTCTCTAGGCCCCAACAATTTATTTAATGGTGTGGATGTTGGATTGATACTCCGCGATCCTCTATAATGACACGATATTGATACATGGGGTTATGGTAAAATGAAAAATGATTCAATTTAATTTGTTAATTAACTCCAATTTGATTTAAATTTACACACCCCATATAATATATGGTTCATAATTTTTAAGTGGGTAGAAGTATGTTGGAGAGTTAGTTTCATAGTGTTAACGAATAGAAAATTTGGTTGAATGATAATTGTTTAAATTATAAATATTTTTAGGTCACATACATTAGAAAATGGATAAAAATGGACCATTATTGAACATTATATTATATAAGGACTTAATATATAGAAATAGTAAATTATAAATATTTTTTGGTCATTGCATAACTTATATCTTTAGTTTAACACCCGATAAACTGATTTTAACCTTAACCCCAATAATAGATTTTTTCAATTTTTTATATTCATTCTGAAAAAAATTTAATTTTGACTTATGAAAAAATATTAATTATTTAAATTATAAATATATTATTCATATAATAAAATACTGTTAATATGATTGAAAAATTTGAATTTAAATTCATACCTACAATCATGTCTCTAAAAGTAGTTTTCTAGTGATAAATTTTTATTAAGTATAAAGAGTTTTTATATCCAAAACCAAAAAAATTTATTTTAGTGATATTTATTATCCATAATAAATTTTAACTAATTTTTCTTTTGAACCTATTTTTTTAGAAATAATTATTTTTGAAATTATTTAAATTGATGAATAATTTTAATAAAAAGTATAAATTTTCACTATTCAACGAATAATTTTTTTGTCGTAAAATTATTAAAAATTAATTTGAGGAATATTTTAAAATTTTTATTTCATAAATATAAGAAACTTTTTCAAATAAATTATCTAAATGTGTGATAAATTCCTTTTAAAATAAATTCACAATATGCGCTGAAATGACTTTTTAGATAAAATATGTTCTCAAGAATAAAACTAGATTTATTCATATCACATTACAACAAAAAAATTCTACATGAATGATAAAACATATTATTGACTATATATTATTTAAATTTCAATTAAATTACTCACCAATAGTATCTAATTTAATTTATTATGATAAATCCACATTGAATTCATAAAATATTTTTTTATGAAAATTATTTCATTGACTTTCAATTAATATTTATTTTATTTTATAATGATTTTATTTTATACATGTTTAACCCATATCATTAAATTATTTATATATTAATATTCATATGCTCTAATACAATGGCTATTTGATAACAATAATAAGAAATAACAATATTTTAATAGTATATCGAGGTTCATATAAGCTCTTTGTTTCATGAAACATAATCTCTCGAATAAATTAAATTTTATTTTGGAAATATATACCATAAAATCATACGGTAATTAAAAAAAAGTGTTTTCCTTAATATATATAAAATTTTATAATTTATACCTATGATAACAACACCATACTTAATGTAGATCAAAAACACTATTTGTACCTATGTTAGTCCATAAAACACTATATTATATTCTTGTATATGCATTTGTCCCAAACTGTGTCCTAATTAAAAAAAATAATGAATAACTAATACATATTTCAATTGATATCAACATTAGAAAAAATTTAATACTTATTTTCAAATCATCAAAATCCATTAATATCTTTAAAACCCACAAATACCATATCTTTTTAAGATATTAATATCATCTATAATTCTAGATATTCAAAATCATATTGTAATATTTTTGAAATATATCTAATATAAGAAAATTTTAGATCAAAAAAATGTTTATTATTAAGATATTATTTCATTAATTTTCCATATGAAAACCAAAAAAAAATTCTAAGATAAAATTCCCAAGATCATAGCCACATGAATCCAAATATGGTATTTTAATAGATTTACACACAACTTATGTTTGAATAATATTTCTAGAACAATTATAATTGTTTTGCATCTTACTTTTTTTTAAACAAAGAAATTTAAAATACCATTCTCAAACACCATAATGAACAATTGTATCTACTATTAAAAAATATAAATCATTATGTAATCAACATAATAAAAGAATATGTCATGTAAAATATCATTAAATAAAACTTATATTTAATATATCAACTATGGAATGTAATATTTGGATTTCACGTACTTATCAACCATAAATATTGACACTCAACCATATGTAATTCTTATAAATCCACTTATATTCTTTTAGTTTTTTAAAATATATCATAATACAAGGTAAAATATACTTCTTTTAAATATTACTTTGGTTTAATTCTCATATTTTATACAAAAACGAAATCTTCCAATAGACTTCTTAGAAAAAAAAATTAACATCAACAAAGGTGACACACTCAGGTGGGTAAATAATGTTACCTATAAATATACTGATTTCATATCAAGTTCATTAAAATGTTAATGATCCATATGATGGATATGAAACTTGTTTAGAGTAAAAATTCAATAGAGAACTACACTACTCTCACTTATGTGAATCTATATAAGTACTCTGTAACCATGTATATGTTATCATACACCACTAATAAAATTAATTAGATCCTATAATTCCACAAATACAAGAGCCAACCCAAAAAACTATAATGTTAAAACTCTAATTTATCAACCTATATGACCTTCTAGATTAATAAAAATATCCCAACCCAAATGAAATTGTGAAATATTTCATCAAAAATTTAAAATAATGTTTATGAGTACTGAAAAAATTATAATCCTTTAACATAAAAATATAATACATTCCAAAAATGATATCGAATGTGGTTATATTTAGTAACAAAAATTCTAATAATATTTCTACATCTCTTATCGTAGTGGAATAAAAATGATATTTGAATCTTTATTCTTCTCTTATTATAAGATTCATCTCAATCATTATTGAATAATTCATTAAATCCACATGGGATATATATTTAAATAATAATTATTAATATATGAATAAATTATACGTTCTCACATAATTCATTTTAACTATCATTTAAGGATTAAAAATATACCTTACACTTCCACATGTCTTTCTTTTTATTATTATAGCTCACGCTTCAATGTAAAATATTTTCCTTAATTATTCATAGATGGTCCATGTTAAGGACTTAAAACCATACTCACCAATGGTTCTTAGCTGAAAATATTTATTCTCCCAACAATAATAAAAAATCATTTCTCCATGATGGAATATACAACACTAAATTTCTTATTAAACCATTTCAGGTGTTTATATTCCCCATACTGATGACATGTCTAAGGATCATTAAGATAATATCGCATCTAATATGTCATAATATAACAATGGAATAAATCAAGATTCCGCATTCTTTAATATTAATTCATCCCAATAATCATATTTTCAATACCAAATTATAATAATTAATTCTAATTCTACATTTATTTAATAGATAAATGTTTACCCCCATTGTGTGGAGGAAGAAAATTACTCTCATATTGAGAATTAATTATTTCTTCTTATAAAATAGTTTATTTAATTTTTACCACAAAATAAGTTGCTAATCCAAATAAGATAACCATTGAACTAACCTTAGAAATATAATATTACATGAATCTACTATATTTTAGGATTCTATTAGTAATAAACTCTAGAAAAAATAAGGTTTGTCCTATAAATTAATTTCATTCTCATGATTCATAATATCATCTTATAACTCCTAGAATCCATTGTTATTCTTTAAAATCAAGACCAAAAAAATATAATAATTGGCTAGAAATCTTTTTCAATCCAACCAATTACATATATTTTTTCCACTACAAAAACAAATTCTTCTTTCACACATAAACTGTTTCCCTCTTCATCGATATGTTGATGGAGATATTCTATATATCCTAATGCATATATTAAATATATTATCATATGTTATTGTGTATGATATGGGTTTATCATATTTTATGAGATTTATAAACCGAATAAATATCATGTTCCTCAAGATCAAATATTGTGTAGTGTGATATAGTGCAAGAAAACTTCTTCCAAACATATGTTGTAGTGTAAAATACAGTGGGATCATATATTTTCTTTGTGTCTCAATTGAATTTTATGAATAATATAAAATTAAACTTTATGATTTTTTTTAATTTAATATTATAGGAATTTAATCACTTCTTATATACACATTATGTGATAAAATAATTTTGAGAATAAAATGAATGTATTTTTGTACGACATGGAAAATCATTCAAGTAGTTACAAAGGGTCCATTACCACATAATAATACTAATTGTTTCTAAATCATTCAATTATATTTTTTAAATTAATTTAGATGATCATAAAGGCCTATATATATTTCTAAAGTCATTGAAATGATTTATTATATGCATGATTATGAAATTCATTCCAACTATGTCCAAAATCCCTTCCCCCATATTTTTTACACCAAATGTACTCGCATAACTTTGTGATAATGATAATATATTTGAACTATTTAGTGATTTATCTAAAATTGGTAACCTATGAGAATTTATTCCTTTTTATGATTCTATGTTATCATCATCAAGTTTGTAATTAATTAAAAGTAAACTCATCTATATTTATTGTATGGTATCTTCATTATTTTATTTTAAACAATATTTTGTAATAAAAAATGGATTATATTGGTTTTTGGTTTCTTAGGTATATATTCAATTGAATAAATTTAATTTTATCCAAATAAACTCAAATATTTTATTGGATAAATAAATATTTTAATTCATTCATAAAAAATTATTCAAAATGAGGAAAATGGTTATTGTATTGGGAAACACAACATGGATTATTCATGTATGAGTGAGACTATATGGGGTCATGGTTTGGTGTGTTTTTAACAAGGATTAGTATCAATGGATTTGATCTCCAATAATTTTGTAGTAAGCTCACTCTAGTCCAAGGAATTGGTTATTTGACATGGGGTTTTATTTTATAAGGAATATCATCTCCTTTTGTTTATAATTGAACTGGATTTTTTTCTCATTATTAACTATTTAAAAAAAATTCTAAATTCCATGTTCGGGTATCCTTTTTTATCAACAAATAAACATAAATGATTTATTATAGTGTATATATCTTTCACTCTTACAGGTAAGAAAACAATGAAATTTACACTTTGACTTCATATGGTAATCTTTTAAAGAATTTTAAATTATTCTCAACACTATTTTTTATCTTGTTGGTTTGTGAAAATTTTATATCTATGGAGACCATGGGCCTCCACTATATTAGAACACCTTAATTTGTTTACTATATTATTTAATATAATAAATATTTAATTTGAAAGATGATATATTTAATACATAATTACTAAATACAATATATATTTTGAACTACAATTCATTTTATGTTAATAATAATAATGAAAAATGTAGAAAAATATTTTATAATATGACTAATTATATCTTATTGAATTGGAAAAATAACATGATACCATAATTTCTTAATATATGATATGGACTACCTGAAGCTGCATTATAGTGTTTTTTTTCTATATCTCAATTTATGAATGGAAGTCCTAGGAATTTGTAGAAATATTCTATGTTCCTCAAAATAGATAAGTATATCTTCAAGGTGACATTTAATATACCATAATATATGAAATATAAAGGCTAAACACTATGTTACATTCCTTGGTCTATTTATCGAAAAACAGTATATAATATATTCAGTGAATCGTATCATTGATACAAATATATCACAAAATACTACACGAGTAAAAATATGACATTTCTATTTAATTAATATGAAATGATTTATATCATTTATAAATAATATATCCATTTATTTAACATGTACCTTTGTATATTTATTTAATTCATAATGTTATTATAAATTAATAAATTATTGTTTGTTTTTAATTTTTTATTAAAAGTTTTTGAAACATTTAATAAATATTTCTTTTTAATATTATATATTAATATTAAATACCAAGTATTTATTTGTAATTACATATAATTTTTTGATATATAGATTATAAAAATATTATATGGCGATTTATAATGTTTTTATAAAATAATTATTAGGAAATATATATAATATTTTTTATTTAAATTATGAAATATTCATAATAATAAAATTAATATTTTCAAATTAAAGGCCTTATTTCAGAAATTGTTTGATCCATAGGAAAATATGTTTTTATATTCGATTTTCTAAAGGAAAAAATATTGATAACTCTATGATGTTTTAATTTTTTAAAAGGTAAACACAATATATGAATTTTTCATATAAAATATAAAATTTTAATATCTCAATAAAATATTATATATTTTTCTAAAAAATACAAATATAACATTTACATATAGAATAACTTAGTAGAAATAAATACTTTTGGACATTAATGAATTTATGGAATTTCATGAAATCATAAAAAATTATGATTTATTTATAATTTATTATTTAAGAATTGTTCATATATCTTTATCTCATGTATCAATTGATGAAACTTTCAGTTATTTAGTTTATAATATTCATTATTCATAAATAATTGTTTTTATTTTATTAATTTACATAAGATTATTTTAATTATATTTAATGCGATTCATTAAATTATGATACATGTATTTAATGAGTTATATGATTGGTCTAATAGTTGATTTTATTTTTCCCTACCTTTTCATTATCTTATTTGTTTACTATAAGAAAAAATGTATTAGATAATTAGTGTTAATATTTTCCCAATATGGTAGATTCAAGCGGTGGTAAAATAGGTAGTTTAACAATAATATAAATATTACCCTCTGTTAGAAATTTATATATCTAATGAAGATAAAATGTGAAAAAAATCTGTTTGAAAAAATCTTTATAAAAGTAATAGTAATAAAAAAAATGAAAAAAATCATAGGATTCCAGAAATCCAAAATAAAAGTAACTAAATCAATATAATGATAATATCCAAGAAAATTGATTAATAATAATAATAAAATGTAGTAGAGACACCACATTCCTACCCCATAGTTTCTTTGTTTAAAATATTGAATGAACCAATAGACTATCTCTACTACATCATAGATAAAATGATAAAAAAAGTAAACAATTTCAAAAAATAAAGTCATAGTACTTTTAAAATGTAAACCTTATCAATTAAGGTATATATATCACTCTAAATAAAAATTATAATATTTCATTATTAAATCAGTAATTATTGGATGTTTAAATTCATTACATCACCAATCTCATTAGCACTGCACCCTCGATTCTTGATCCTCTTTTTAATGGTTTTTGTTGTAAAAAATCATAATAACCAAGATATTATTCACAAAACATATAACTCATATCATTAAAAACATCCTCATGGATATATTCCATTTATAAATGAGTCATTTGTTCTTATATACATTTTATAATCACTTAGATCCTTGATGAGCCTATAAGATTGAAATTCAAACTCAGAATCATAGAAAAAAGTAATATAACATCAAAAATAGAGTAAAAAGAAATTCAAAATAATTGTTTTTAAATAATAATTATAAATTGAATGTTATACAAGGAAAACCATAAATAAAATTCAAATGATAATAATTAAAAATTAATTTAGAACAATAATTCAAGATATGTAATTATGAAGTAAATATTTTATACAATGAATCATAAAAACACAATTTTTATATGATTCAAAAGAGATTTGGAAGAATTAATGCAGAAGAGTTATTTCAAAAAAAATATTCCAAAGTAGAAATATATAAAAAATTATATTAATATTATTAAAAAATTATTCAGATGAATTAATTTATAATAAGAAGTTCAAAGGGAATTAATTTATAATAAAATGGTACAAACATATAAACAAAAAAATAAATAAACATGACTAGAAAGTAAACCTAAACAATTAATTTATAATATATTATTAAGAATAAAATATTTAATATAGAAATAATTCAAAAACATATAAAATTATAATGAATAAAATGTAATTCATAAGAAGTAATTCAGAATATGTAATTTGAAAGAACCAATATAGAAGATTTAATTCGAATGATATAACTTTGAAGAAGTATTTTATAAGTGGTCATTCAAAAGATGATATTTCGAAGTGAAAATATTTCAAAAACATCAAATGATGTGGAGGAATAAATAATAGTGTAATAGTTGATTAGTTTTGTTAATATTTGAAAAAAACACTATGGTTGATAGTGTCTAGAACAATGAAGACTAAGAATAAAAAAATAGAATACTATTATTTAAAAATGATTTCTATAACATAGCCATGGAATTGGTGGGTAAAAGCATGAGTAAACACATTAAGGTATATATATATATAATGTTCCTAATAAATAAAAATATATTGATTATTCTTGTAAAATAAATACTTAATATTTAGTAAAGTCATTTTACACTTCAAAAATATATTTTCTTCGAAAATGGTTTTACATTTTTATTGTTTTAAAATATTAAAATTAATTACTTCAATAATTATAAATTGTATTTTATAAATAATTGAATACTTTTTTAAATCATCCATTAATATTACCACAGGGTTAATTTTTAATAATTTTTTAAAAAATCATAATTTTTAATTGTGTATTTAAAAATACTTTTATTACAGAAAACTCTTGTTTCCTTTTAGGTACTTGAAAAATATCATTTTTTTAAATTTTATTAAAAAATAATTAATTCCTGATAATTAAATATAATCCAATTAAAGTTATTAAAATCAAAATTGTTCTTATTATTGATATAGAAATATTTTTATATTTAAAATGAATTTTTATGGAAGGTAAATTTTCATCATATTTTAAAGGTTTATTGTAGAATTGATTTATTCCACTTATTGGAATTATTTTTGATAAAAGAAGATTACATTATTGAATAATCTTTTACATATTGGATAAATTTGAAAATATTATATTTGGAAATAATAAATAGCAACCATATTTGATTTTATTCACTTAATTAAGGGTAAATTAGGGTTAGTAGGGTTTAAAAAAATGTGAAAATTAATTAAAATCACTATAGAACATGATTTTAATTTTTAGTAGGAGTTATGTTCAACTACTAATTTCATATATTCAAAAATACATAATTTTGGTTAATTTTTCCATTGATAATTTTCTTTTCATATTTTAATTAAATAATAATTTCACAATCTCACTTTCTTGATTAGTATATATATATATAATGTTTTAACAATGATAATATCATGTATTAAATGTTTTTAAATTATAATATTTAATATGTATTTTTATGATAGCAATTTATTTTTATTTTTTAATGATATAATATTTACATTAAATACTTTGAAACATCAGCAAAATACTAGTGCAAGCACTATAAAAATCTATTAAATTGGTTTAAAAATAAAAAATGTATATTTTTTTGTTTATTATAGTCTTCCACTAAATTTTTAGATAAATATAATGTGTTATATATGTGTTAAAAAATTATATTCAAACTAGATTATGACAACCATTATCTTAATTACACATTATTTCACGATTTATAGCAAAAGAACCAACATATAACAACCCAGAAGATCTATAATCCTTTACCATTAGGTACTTATGAACATTAAATTATAATTTAAAAACAAGCGATACATCATTATTATTGTAAAAATCTTAATCATTTTCATATTTTCCCTCATTCATAAAATTTCATGGGATAATATAGTGATATACATAATAAAGTAATGAGATATTAAAAGGTGTAAGGGAATAAAAAAACATATCATGAAGAATGTATTACATGTTAGACATGTGGAATTTCAATGGGGTAATAATAAGGATGATAATCATAAGCATAGAAAAAGAGATGAGATATTGCATGATAACATAATGGAAACATGGGAATGTGGAAATAACTTTAAACTTGACATCATAAACCTAGATCAAGGATAATTGAAAATACATAATAACATTATGGAAAAAGTCCCATATTGTATTAGGTTAACTCCCTTATCCCATACACCACGTCTCATGAGACTTAAACATTTATGAATATTTTAGATCACTATATATTTTTACGGTCACCTTTCGCTTTCATATCATGTACATGCATAGGTGTGCCACATAGTTTATACAACATAAGGATTTCATTTATAAATTTTGACCCCCAAAAATCAATGAATGTAGCTTATATAAATAGAATTACCAAATCAATAAATTATAGGTACATCTAGTTGATTATCCTTGAGTGTAAATCGAGGTGTATATTCACAATGCAATCATTTTTCATGAAACATTTCTATGAAATTTCATTAGTATAAGGACAATACATTAATATTCATAAAATAGTATAATGATAATGAATGGGGAATATCATCATTTTTAATTCAAATGGAGTGTAATAATTATATGCAAAAACATAGCCCAAATTTTTTAATTCGAAATGAAATATAGAAAATGAAGAAAATTCGTGAACTTAGAGTAGAAAGAAAGGATCCATTACCCGGAGAGTGTGACTCCAAAAGCATTGTCGGAGATTATAGTGAGTTTTAGAAGAACATATAGTGACTATAGATAGGTTATGTAACAGTATGGACATTGTCCAAAGTCTTTTACTGATGACTAATGCGGGATTGGGTGGGTTAATAAAAGAAATGAGAGTAGAGTTCTTAATTATTTCTCAAACGTTGGTTTTGGACTACATAATAATGTAATCATAACCAAAATCCATACCATGTTAATTTACCATGGTTTCTTCCAAAGATTAATACATTCACATATTTTTTATTTAAAATGGAAAAACTCATTAAAATATTACCCGTGCCGATTTGGATGTGAGCCATTTTTATAAAGAATTACCTTTAAAACCTGAATATATAGTACAGATATTGGAGGACACATAAAGGGTTTGTAAAATTAAGAAAATAAGCTAATTATAAAATTATATTTTAGTTAAAACATATATTTGGTTATGGATGTCATTTATATTATTTATTACATAACTTTTTTGTCACGATTATTTCATAATACACACTGTATATTTTTACCATATTTAATTTTTACTCAAAAATATGATTGTCAATGAAAATTATAAAAAATTCTATATTGGATAGTTTCAAGATGTTGAATCAAAAATAATATTTATTTTATCAAAATAATTTTCAAATTATTTTAATTTTCACAATCAGAACAATAATATACTTTTATAGGGAAATGATGGGTTTTATGGTAATATTTTTTGAACCCTTATAAAGATTATTTTTTCCATTTTGGAATTATATAATCAAAATTATTTACTAAACATTATTTAATGTTAATATTTTTTTAAATTTTATTTATTTCACAAATTCATTAATTTATCAACCAAAATTTATTAATTTAAGTTTCATTTCACCAAAAAATACAAATGATGTATTATCATTTCAAAATAAAAATCATTTATAATGTAACAATAATAAGAATCGAATACAGTCATATTTATAATAAAAATAAAATATTAATCTTCATATTAGTTTATTATTGAAATATATCCCTTTATTACAACATTTAACACCATAATGATAAGGTGGGAGATGGTAAAAGTTTCCAGCGGTCGCTTGGCATAAATGGTTTGATCGGTGATCTCAATGAGAATGAAATTACCCTATATTTTTTTGGTCTCATGCATTAGTTTTTTGGATATCAACATGGTCTTGGTCAAGGGAAAATCATAGTGATATTATTTTCCTTAGAATATCTAATATATTGGCTTCATTGGGTATGAACCTACTAGTTGATGCCATCACTTCAATTGTTTTTGTCAATTGGATTTGTCAAACCCCTATATTAATAATAATCCTATAATAACTATTCAACATCAATGTTATCAATCATTATGATGCGTAATGTTATTTTAAAAATGACATGATATAACAAAACCAATAAACACTATAAGAAATGGTGTTTCTTGGAATTTTTTCAAGATGTTTTTGAAAACCACTACTAAATGACTTGTTTATTAATAATTAGTAGTGGTTTTTTATTAGCGGTTATAAATACAACAACTATATATTTATAAAATATATTTTTTTTCTAAAAAATCTAATTTTTTAGAGGCGATTTATAATGCTTGCCATAAATTAATGGAATAATATTTTGAAAAATAAATATGATTTATGATTTATGATTTATTATTTACTCTCAAAAATAGTTTATTATTTATATATTTAGTTAATTATTGTTTTTAATTAATATATATTTATAATTATTAGTTAACAACAATTTGAAACGTAAAATAAATGTTCAATAAGTTAAAAATTAGACTTTGTAATCAATTGACCATAACTTTTGATCCGAGCGTCCATTCATGTTCAACAACCTGTCAAATCGAAGCATAAGAATGAACCAAAATAAAATTAGATATAAATTTATTAATAATAAAATGAATAAAATTTATTACAGTCTAGATAAAAGTAGAAAATTGAACTTGAACTTCAAAAAATCATATCTTTTGATTCAGGTGTGTGTTTTGTCCATCCCACATAAATAATTGTATCATGTGATGATCTCTAGTCCCTAGAGGGATAGATTGAGCTTTATATGATTTTTATAGTTTTTGAACCCCAAAAAATTCCCTGAAGGCCTCCAAAACTATGTTTGTATTCATGGAAACTCAATTTGTTAAAATTTGAAGGATTTTCATCCTTTTAAGGGGGTCTTTTTCCTTTTCCACTGGGTCTGAATTTATTCTCAAGAAATACATTCATATTGATATTATGGTTTTAAAATTTTACCATCTCTCACAATTTAGTTTTGTTTAAAATTTAAATATATACATATTTTATTATATTTAAGTAAATAAATCATGTTTTAGATACATATTTACATAGTAAAGTATTTTTAAGGGTATAATCCAAATATAATTAAATAGTTTTTATTAATTTCATTTAAAATAAATAATTATTGTTTTTATATAAATTTGTAAATATTTATTCATATTTTTGTTTATATATTTTTATATCATATATTTGTAAATATGTATTTTTTTATATATACTTGTGTTTATAAATATATTTATATTAGTATAAACTTTTATATCTAATATTTTTTATTCATATTTATGGGACATAAATACATGTATATATATTTATGTAAATTTTGTAATAAATATATATATTTATAGATATTTATATCCATTTATTAATTTATAATTTAATTAATTAGAAATTTAGTTATCTTTCTATATATTATTTATTATTTATTATTTGTTAATTATAATTTATAATTTATTATTTTTTTTAATTTATATTTTATATTTATTACTTATTAAATTATTATTTTTTATTTTTTATTTCTAATTTTTATTTATTATTTCAATATTTATCTATTAATGATTTATTATTTATGAATTTATTTTTCTTCTTAATTTACTATTAAATAACAATTTAATATTTATTTAATATATAATATTTAATATTTATTTATCTATTATATATATTTTATTTTTTATTTTTTATTTTTATATTATTTATTTATTTATTTATTACTTATTTATTATTTATTATCTATTATGTATTATCGTTTATTATTATTTTATTATTTTGTTATTATTATTATTTATTTATTTATTTATTTATTAATTATTTATTTATTTAGTTAATATTTATTAATTATTTATTAATTAGGTATTTATTATTTATTTAGTTTTTAATTATTTATTTTTGATTTTTGATTTTTAATTTATTATAACTTATAATTTATTATCATTGATTATTATTTATTAGTATTTATATATTTATTATTATTATTTATTTATTATTTATTTATTTATCATTTATATAACATTTAATTTTTTTATTTATTATATATTTATTATTTATTTAATACTTATTTATAATCAATTTATTATTTTATTATGTGTTCATTATATATTCATTGTTTGTTATTATTTAATGTCATTTTTTTTTATTTTTTTACGTATTAGTATATAAAATACTCTTTACTCACAAGATAAGGAGTCTTCTGGAGTAGTAAAGTCATTGTAGTATATCTCAGAGATAAGGGGTTTCAATCTCTCCCAGTGGATATATTTTTCAGATTTTAGCATAGTATGCATGTCATGAATGGAATATGAATCATGGTATGATAAATAATATTTAATATTAATAAATAAATATAAATTAAATAATAACATGTAAAAAACATTTTGTAAATAAATAAATAATAAATAATAAATAATAAATAAATAATAAATACTAAATACTAATTAATTATTATTATAAATATATAATAATAACAATAATAATAATTAGTGTTTTTATATATTTAACTTTATTAATTATGATAATAAAAGAATTAATACAAAAACAATCACACACAAAACCACTGACAAACAAAATTTCGTGAAATAAAAAACCTCCATCTAAAAAGCCCCATGAAATGATTCACAACACACAAATATGTGTCCCATTTTAAAAGTGTAACACATCATTTAGAGGTCGTATAAACCCCCTCTAAATTCTAAAAACTGCAGGGAAATGTATTTTTTTAATGGAAGTGCATGTATTTTTTAAAAGTATAATATATAATATGGAATTTAATTCCATCAAAACTGGAATTTTATATGTTAAAGTTCATGTCATTACAATATTCCCACCTAGAGAAATTCCCCCCCCCCAAATTTTAATTTCACACACTAAAATATATGGTTGTAATTTTGTTTCATCGCCACATCATTTCCTCTTATCACTTCTCTAATCTTATGGTCTCTCAATAGCACATTGTCCTTGTACATTTTCATATTTTTTAGAACATTGACTCTACCATAAAAAATAATCATGGGTTTATCCGAATATTAATGAGCATTCCTTAATGGTTCCACAACTAGATTCAACGCATTTAAGGGTTCTTGTATATACATCCTCAAGGGGGATTCAAAAAATATATCATGTACTTAACCTGGGTTTAGTGGGTTTGCTAGTTCATAGTTCACCACTCTAATGTGATAATGGATATCAAAGGGAATGATATATCTTGGACTATGATTTCCCTGCTTCCCAAATATCATGACTTTATTCCACTGAGATGTGTGGGGGAATACCTCGTCACCATCCAAAAACATAAAGTATGATCGATTATTATCAACAAATATCATTTGTTCACTATAAAAATCACTAATGTGCTACTGATTGGTCTGGACCCTTCCACCATTTCCTCAACCATTTTAGGATCCAACTACTTATGTTCACAAATCTCATCTTAGGAAGAAAGTGTTATCACTACATCTATAAAAAATCATATGGTTTAGTTTAGATGATTTAATTGAAACAATTATTAATTGAGAACTCAAACAGAGGAAGATGAGGTTACCATCAATATTTATTTCCATTGAGCAGACTTTCAATATATCCTCATGTTTCCTAATAGTCTGGTCAGATTGGCCATCATAATGAGTGTGATAAGCTCTATTAATGTCTAACTTAGTATATAGAGAATGATGAAGAATCATCATAAATTTGGTGGTAAATCATTATAGAGACCCGGGTTTTGTACTAATAAGACATTGAAATATTTCTATGAATATTTTCATAGCTAGATGATGAGAAGACATGAAATTACAAGGCCCGATGTGCCCTAAATTGATTTTATAAAAATGTAAAGTGTCTTTATATTACGTACACATGGTTAACGAAATAAAATATGATATCTCTTAAACAATTGATCGGATCAGCAATCTCAGACCATGGTTGGGTCCAGAATGTTGTGTTTACCCTAGGCACAACATAAAATAAGTCAGCGCGGGACGTTCGGACCCCTCGCTCATTGGTGGTATGTGAAATGGATAAATTAAATTATTAATTTATTCATTTAGTAGATCAATCTTGAATAACTAATGGATGAGGGCTCAGATGAAAAATATATTGCCACCAATGAGCTCGAAACATATGCTTTAAACTTAGGAGGGTGTATCCTTCGTTGGCGTCATGAGTTCAGCTTATGCGCTATCATTGGAGAATAATTAAATAATTAAATAATGGTTTATTTAATTAGTTGATTTATTTCGTTTAACATGATGAGAGTTTATAAATTAATTGTTATGAGATCTTGGCCTCATAACCCTTATTTCCAATGACTCCTCCTCTCTTAACATATCCTCTACATTGACGAATGACGATGAAACCTTGGATCCATGATGATTGAAGCATAACAAATGAAAAAACTTCTTCTAATCGTTGTGCTAGTGTGATCTTTATCAACAACAATGGACTGCATCCATAAACTATTTGTGTTTTTGGATTCCTTACCCCAGTTTAATTTTGCAGGATTAACACGGATTAAATGAATTAATTCACAGATCTAAAAACAATGGATTGAATCAATTTCTTAATTTTTTCCATGAAATTGAAAATATTTTAGTATGATAAATATCTATTTGTAAATTCCCCGTGATCTTCATTTTAAATGAAGATGTCCAAACAGACATGGCCATTGATCCATGCATAAAACATGACCTTTTTTATGTCATACTTTGTGTGTTCTTCGTCACCAAATAATTAAGCACGCTAAAAACACAATGTTTCATTGAGTGTGACAAAAGGATGTGGAGATCCCAAACTAGGGATCACTAATCCTCTATTGTCTATTTTTTTAGAGTTAAATCGAATCCAGAATGGTGTGCATGAGGATCCCGTGGAGTGGGTCCGACGAGGGTTCGGGTTGTTCAATGCGGTGGTTCAGTGAGGCGACCAGGTGCCCATGACGGCTGGGCAAGCCAGTTCTAGCGGCATGTGAGGCATCTCCGGTAGTCGGGGCGATGTGAAAGACTGGTCTGGCATGAGTAGGGAGGTCCAGCAGAGCGAGCTCGGCTGGGCGAGGCGGTCCGGTCAGTGGAACAATGCAGTATAGTTTGGCGGTCCTACACGATTGGTACAGGTGGTGCGGTGGTGCGAGTGGGAGGTCAGGACGGTGGTAGGCCAAAGGTGGTAGATCCGGAAGAAGAGCAGCTGCGTGAAGGGATAGACTCTTAAATTTGGAGGAGAATAATTAATGAATGTATATGGTTATTGGAGAGAGAAATATTTTGAAGGTAATAACTTAATATTTAAAGAAAAAGAAAAAAGGGTGAATATGATGAATGGGTGATGCGCACAAAATTGAAGAGAACAGTTTTTTCATGTAATATAATAATTGAAATAAATAAATTATAAATAATAATATTATAATGATATTTTTTTTGTAAAACAATAATTTTCTGTAACTTATCTATGCGACCTAGGTTTCACGAACCGTCCGCGGTAGTGCGACCCTAACTTCGAGATTCAAATTATGGGTCCAATATTGGGTGACCTTTTTCTGGTTTTCATATTGGATACTCGTAATGCTTGTGAATAAATAGATGTAATATTATTATTAAATCTTTGGCCCACCATAACTTTTACATGCAACATCTGATTGACTTGTTGTCAGCGGCGACGTGACCCTCTCTTTATGATGCTCGCTTCAAGTCTAATGTTGAATATTTAATTCTGGATCATGGATCGAGTCTATGAAACACCCATTATTATTATTTTATTACTATGGGATCTTGTATCCGAAAAATCTCCCTCCTATGGTGTTGGAATGACGAACCATCTATGACCTTGGGACCTTAAAATTATGACAGATGTTTCAAGAACAATTTTAGATATTTTAAGTCGAGGTTGAAGCACAGGCCCCATGACGACTGGTTCACACTTATGGTGGTGAAATGAAACCATTTCATTGGTTATCCTTTTTGGACAAATTGTGTAGTCCATATCTTGTGTTTTTTCATGTGGATCGCAACTGTGCGACCCGTTTGGTTATCTTGTGCCATTTGAATTTCGACTGAGATGGGTCAAACACAAATCCAACCAAGCCCTCGGTACTAAAAGGCCTATAACATATAGACTATGCATCCGATTGACGCATTGTCTATCGTGTTAGAACCCATATGACATGATGGTCCTTCAGGTTACTCCCTTGTGTAACTTTATGTCTATTGAGGTATGTCTAATAACCTGAGGAGCAAGAACAGGGTGTTTCTTTTAGTGAGAGTTAGGATGGATACTCCTTTGATGACTCATGGTGTGTGTATTCCTTACTTCTCTTATTCGGTAGATATGGGACCCCCCATGTCATGAGTGCCAGTTCATTTTCTTTTGATATGGTTTTCTTGACTTTGGAGTCAGTACTCAACTACATGGACAGACCAGGCCAACTATATGGGTTACCCTACGTACCTGTAACAAGGGTTATGAAACAATGGTAGAAGCCCCGTATGGGCATATGGCCGGCTTACATGGAGTCCTCCTCAGATAGATAAACATGGTGTGTCACTCTCTTACATGTCACATATACCTTCTTCTACACGAACAACCTTATGACACTGGTCGTTGTACAAGGGCAGTACCCGGGGTTAAAATACATGGCATGTGACACTTATACCCTCCATGTGCTTCTCAGTACATGGCATGATCTTTTTGTCAACTGTATCGTAGACATGTTTTTCTTGGGTTAGTGCCCCTTTTTTACATTCCCATGGAGGTCAAGTATCATTTCCATTCACTATAGTATGATCCTTTCATGTGACTTCTCAAGATAGTGTCATGTATGCCTCTGAGAGGCTCAAAGTGAGATCATGTATCAATTCATGAATGTTGGTAGAGTCACGTATCGATGTGAATAATCCAAAAGGGAAATTATCCTCTACCTAGTAGGTGAATCCAGATGAGTTGCATCATTCTCCAAGGCCCTAGAAGTGATCATCATCTGTGTGTCATGATCTTTTCCTAGTCAGGAGCGTGTTCTATACAAATGAGTGTATCTACCTCTCGTGACCTTTCCTGACAAATGGTACTTCTCAGAAAAATGTTATCAGAGATATCAGACTCGTGGAGTGAGTTCTCCCGGATGAGTGCTTTGTGGAATTTTCATACTAGATCCCTAGCACGGGTACATGGTTTTGTGACTTCTCTCTAACTATGGGTCTAAATTATGAGTATATCTGTATACCCTGGGTATGTGTATGGGCATATACCTAGTGTGAGTTGTGTGATGGGGACCCCCTTACTCTTTTGTTTGGGTTTCTTTGAGCGATCATATATATATTTTGGGTGGAGCTGTACTTTTTTGTTCTCTATTGTTGTACCTTGTTCTCTCTTGCCGCTACCCACTTCAGTATCTCTCTTATTTTTCACTCAAGCCTTCGGGGAATCCTACTGAGCATTCTTATACTCACCCCTACTTGGGATTTTCATTCATTTGGTGTTCCCTTGAAGATGAAGGAAAGGTTGATCATCATATCAATGAATCTTGGGGATACTAGGTGCTCAGACTGTGTGCGGTGGTTGTAGATTGGGATTTAGGACTGGGACTCTTCCAGCTATTTAACTCTTTCACCTATTTCTGGGTTGTGGAATTTTTATTATGGGTGTGTTTTTATTCCTCATTCCCTATCATCTTTACTTTCCTTGTACTTGTATTTTTAGAGGTTGATTCATTTTTCTTTGGTTCCCTTTTTATAGTAGTGTGGTACCTTTCTTTCTTTTCCTCTACACTTTTGCAGTGAGATGGTAGTGTGTGTGTACAGGTTCTTAGGGAAAGGCCTTCCCAATATTTTTTGTGCCTTAGGATCTAGTCGCAAGCCCCTGGACAATGGAGGCGAGCTTGGGGTAGTAGTGTCTTGATCCCCTGTATGGGTCGGGTCATGAAAAAGTGGTATGAGAGGTGGTTCGACCCTTGGGACGTTGTTCAGACATTTCCCTAAAACAGTGTTTGTTGGGTTTAGGGAAATAGTGTAGAAGTGTCTCTAGAGTGCCTCTCAGACTAGGGATTCAAGTGATGGTATGAGCGGATGATTTATCCATTAACAAGGACCCTGATTATCGGATTGTCGAGTCAGAACCCTGATACACATGTTATAGGGAACATTGGTACTTTCATCATATAAGATTGAGTTATTGATGATACTTCTTGAGACATATCTCCATTGGTGATGATATATAGATATGATCATCGGACTAGGTACTCCTTGGTAACATTCAAGATGTCTTCGTGATAAGAGTCAACCTGATTACTAGCTACGGTTCCTGGCGAAGACCCTGGGAGGGATGAGGCCTCAGTGTTGGACCCATCATGAGAGCCCCCTTTCTCCAGGTATATAGGTGGCAGAACCCCTACCTGTAGGGAAGAATACATCCCCATCAGTGTGGGATGAGAACATGGGAAGGTTAGGCGCACTTCACGAGTTCTAGGGGCGGATATGGATAAGGTTCTGCAGTGAGCCAGACCCTCAGACAGTGAAGGTTTGTCTTGAGATGGTGGTCTTCTTATTTAGGATTGTACAGACTCCGGAAGATCCTATGGTGGTTTTTATAGCCTACCTTTTCCCCGATGTAGTTGGACATAGGTGGAGCTCAGTTACTCAGGTACACGATGAGTTGGTACTATAATGGGATGACTTCCCATAGCTGTTTTGTGTGGATTTATACCCCTTATAGTTGTGATTAGTTCGACTTCAGAAGCTCCTCCAGTAGTGGAAATGAGGGATTACTATGATTGAGTATGAAACTAGGTTCACAAAACATGCACACAAATCTCTATAATTTATCTGTAATGGTTACTTTTGAGCATGGAATCTCAGGAAGGTGTTGGTGACCACAATCTTCTTTTTAGTAGAACGCCATACGCCTTATTGTGGTAATTAGTGCAACAGAGTTAGGATGTCTTTTGCAGCTAGCAGATTCTAGGTGATGAGATCTCAACCTAGGAGATCTTTTCAAGATCAGTCTTAGGCACATTGTTGTATGGGACCTAGACATCACAGTAGAATCATGGTGGAAGAATCCCTCAGACTTGTGCACATAAGGTGTGGTTTCGTTGTATATACCTTTTGCGGGAAGTGTGGGAAGTCTGAGGATCAACAAGTGTGGGATGTTTCAGAGCAGTTAACTTCCCTGTAGCTGACCCTGGTGGAACAGGAAGGTACAACTTTTCTATAGTCGACAGTGTTGACTCCTTCACTTCTCAAACATGTAAGAGAGTCTCGGTTGCGATTCATCGACTGTGAATTCCTGTGTGACTAGATATCCTTAGGTGTTTCACCATATGGATATTCTGAAGGAGAGAATCATGAGTCCCTATTCCAATGAAATACAGTTATACCAGATATCACATGGGATGTAGAGGTTCATTAGGGGTGGAAAGCTATCCCCCAATATCTATTAGGCCATTCTAGACCGTGTAAGGAGATGGCGAGGTTGCATACCACAATGCCTTACCCCAAATTGTGGGTTTGGGTATTTGTTGGATTACACATGTCACAACTGAGAAGATACACTTGTGTTCTTAAAAACTTCATCATCTTAAGAAAGCCTAATGAGGGTGGACCAACCCTTTGGTCGTCATTCTTTGGAAGCACAGAAACATACATGCTTCCCTAGAAGCGGGAGAGATATGTGTGGTCTCAGAATCCTGAGTGGTTTCCATGGTTTTTTTTTGAGGCCGGAAATATTGAAGGAGGTAATAATGTAGATATCTGGTTTTTTACTAATAATTCTTTGAAATATTTCTCATAATATTAACATAGTTGGGCGTAGAGACGACGTGCAATTCTGAGGTCCAATGTGCCCAGAATTAATTTCATAAAAATGTAAAGTGTTCGTATATTACGCACGTGTGGATAACTAAATAAAATAGGATATCTCTTAAATAATTGATCGGATCAGAAATCTGAGACCATGTTTGGGTCCGGAACGTAGTTTTTACCCTAGGCGAGACATAAACTAATTCAATATAGGACGTTCAGGCCCCTCACTCATTGGCAGTATGTTAAATGGATAAATTATATTATTAATTTATTCATTTAGTAGCTAAAACCAAAATAACTAATGGATGAGGAATTAGATGAAAAATATAAGTCCACCAATGAGCTCAGAACATTGTATTTACCCTACATAGGGTGTAACCCTTGTTGGCATCCGGTTTTCGACTTATGCGCCATCATGGGAGAATAATTAAATAATAAAATAATTGTTTATTTAATTATTTGTTTATTTTTTATCCTATGAGATGTTATAAATTCAAGGTTATGGGATCTTGGCCTATTAACCCTTTTTTCCAATGACTCCTCATCTCCTCTCTTATCCTCTCCATTGATGGACGATGATGAAGCCTTGGATCTAGGAAAAACGAAGCACGACAACTGCAACAATGTCTTTGGATCGTTGAGCTAGTGTGAACTTCATCAATGACAACAGATCCAATCCAAGTAGGATTTATATTTGTGGATTCCTTTGAACAGTTTAATTTTTCACAATGAACTTCAATTAAATGAATTAATTCACTGATCAAAAAAATGGATTATATAAATTTCTTATTGTATTCCGTGAAATTGAAAATATTGAAGTATGATAAATATATATTTTTTAATTACTCTGGTTCTTAAATATCAATGATGATGGAAAAACAAACACATCCATCGATCCACGCATAAACCCTGATATTTATCTACTATATACATTGAACATTATTTGTCTCCAAATAATTAATCATGATAAAAACTCAATGTTTTGTAGAGAGCGGCATACGGACGCAGAGATATCGACTTGAGGATCACAAATCCGCTTTTGCCTATTTTTTCCAAGTTAAATCAAATCCTAAATGGTGTGTAGAAGGATCACATGGCACCGGTCCGATGAGGGTTTTAGAACTTCAAGGTGGCGGTTTGGTGAGGCGAGAAGGCATCCACCGTGGTTGGACGAGGCGGCTCTGGTGGCATGTGAGGTGGTTCTGGCTGTCGGGGCGATGTGGAAGACTGGTCTGGCGCTAGTAGGGTGGTCTGATGAAGCAAGGTCGGAAGTGCGAGGAAGTCGTGTTTGCAGAACAATGTGGTAGAGTAGGGAAATCAAGCATGACTCATGATGGTGGTGCGGCGGCACAAGCGGGAGGTCGGGATGGCGGTTGGCCGGAGGTGGCAGATCTAGTGGAAGATGAAGCCGCGTCAAGGGATGGGCTCTAGGGTTTGGAGGATATGAAATCCTGAATGAAGAAGGTGATTGGAGAGAGAAAGAGTTTAAAGGCAATAAATTAAAATTTAAAGAAAAAGAAAAGAAGGGAGAATCTGATGAATGGGTGATGCACACCTAATAGAGGAGGATAATTTATGCATGGTGTATGATAATTGAAATAAAACGTTATAAATAATAATTTACTCATCATATATTTTTTTGGTTGTAAAACAATAATTTTCTGGTAACTTATTTGTGCTAAATCAATTTCATGAACCGTTAGTGGCAGTGCAATGTTGACATCGAGACGAGAATTATGAGTCCAATATTGGATGTATTTTTTTCAGGTTTTCAGATTGGATACCTGAAACACTCCTGAATTAATAGATTTAAAATTATAATTAAATCTTTGACCCTTCGTAACTCATGAGTGTGACGTCTGATTGACAGGATGTTAGCGGTGATGTGACCTTGACTTTATGATGGCCGATTCAAGTGTAATGTGGAATATGAAATTCGGGCTCATGGCTCGAGTCCACGAAACACACATTATTATTATTATTATTATTATTATTATTATGGGATATTGTATCCAATATATCTCCCTCATACGGTATCGGAATAATGAACCATCTTTGACATTGTGACCCTGAAATTAAGTTGGATGTTTCAAGACAAATTTTGGATATTTTAAGTCGAGGAAGATGTGCAGGCCCCATGAGGCCAGTTTTACACGTGTGGTGGTGATATACAACATTTTCATCGGGTATTCATTTTTGAAAAATGGGTAGTCCATCTCGTGTTTTTTCTGTGTGGATTGCAATAGTTAGACCCATTTGGTTATCTGGTGCCGTTTTAGGTATGGTCGAGTTGGATCGAACACGAATCCAACTAATCCCTCGATACTAAAATGCCCATAACTTACAGACTGGGCTTCTGATTGACACATCATCTATCATGTTGGAATCCATAGGACATGACGGTCTTTCAGGATACTCCATTTTAGATCTTTGTGGCAGTTAAGGTATGACTGATAACCTGAGGAGCAGAACCAGGGTGTTTCTTTTAGTGAGAGTTATGATATTTACTCTATTGATGACTCAAGGCACGAGTATTATTTACTCCTCTTCTCTGGTTGAGACGGGACTCCCCACATCCTGACTGCACATTAGTTTTCCACTAATATGGTTTTCCTATATTTAGAGTTGGTACTCCACTACATGGATGGACTAGGCCGACTACATGGGTTACCATGTGTACCATTTACACGGGTTGGGACACATGCATAGAATCTATGTACGGGCACATGAACAGCGTACACGGAGTCCTCCATTGATTGAAAAACATGGTGTGTCACTCTAATACACCCCATTTATACCTTATTCTAGACTACTAGCCTTACGACATGGTTCATTGTACATGTGTCATACCTAGGTTTAGAAGACATGGCATGTGACACTTCTACATAACGTGTCCTCTTTATTACATGGCTTGATCTTCATGTCCATCATATCTTGGAAATTTTTGATTTGGGTTAGTTCCCTTTCTACTCATTCCTAGGGAGGTCAGGTATCGTTTCCATTCACTGGATTATGATCCCTTCTGTGGGAATTCCTAAGATAGAGGTTGGTATCCCTATGAGTGTCCCAGATTGAGATCCTCTATCCATTTAGGAGACTAGGTAGAGTCAAGTAATGACATGAATACTTTCATTGGGAACTGATCCTCTACCTAGTAGATGAATCTGAATGATTCGCGGAATCCACCAAGGCCCAAGTAGTGATCCTGATCTATGTATCATGATACTTCCCCACTCCGTAGTGGTTTCTCCAGGAATGAGGGTAACTATCTCTCATGAACATTCCCGACAAATGATACTTCCCGAATGAATGTTATCAGAGCTATCAGACCTGTGGAGTGAGTTATCCCAGATGAGTGCTTCATGGAATCTTCAAACTGGATCCCTATCATCGGTACACAGTTGTGTGACTTGTCTTTAGATGCGGGTATGAGTTAAGAGTATATATGGATACCCTGGGTATATTTATGGGCGTATACTTGGTGTGATCTGTGAGATGGAGATCCCCTTACTCTCACGTTTGGGTTTCTTTGATAGATCATATCTATTGATAGGGTGAAGCTGTACGTTTTCTATTCACTCTTATTGTACCTTGTTTTATCATACTGCTACCCTCTTTTGTATCTCTCTTGTTTCTCCCTTGACCCTTCTAGGTGTTCTACTGAGTATTATACTCATCCATACTTGGGATTTTCATTCTTATGGTGTGCCCTTGCAGTTGATGGACAAGTTGATCATGATATCAGTGGAGCTTGAAGATATGGGGTTCTCGAACCATGTGTGGTGGTCGTATCTTGGTATTCAGGAGTGGGACACTTCCAGCTATTTTACTTTTTTCACTTGTTGTTTGGTTGTGTCACTTTTTTAGTTGGTTGTGTGTTTGTCCCCATTACATTTTGGCTTTACTTTCCTTGTACTGGTATTTTTAGTGGTCGATGAATTCTTGTTTGGTTCCCTTTTTATAGTAGTGTGGTACCTTTCTTTATTTTCCTTTTCACTTTTTTAGTTATTTGGATATGTGTGTGTACATGTTCTTAAGAAAAGGCCTTCCCGAGTTCGATGTTCCTTGGGCGCTAGTCACCAGCACCTGGCCTATGGGGGCAGGTTTGGGGTAGTTGCGGCTTGAGCCTTGGTACTGGTCGAGTCGTGAAAATATTGAAT
Source organism: Viscum album (assembly GCA_963277665.1). NCBI lineage: Eukaryota > Viridiplantae > Streptophyta > Magnoliopsida > Santalales > Viscaceae > Viscum > Viscum album. The sequence goes on along the minus strand of OY728141.1, from coordinate 468,262,744 downwards.
CTTGATCAGATATAATTGATATGGGTTTTCTATGCAGCCTCGCAACTTCTCTAATGTCTTTCCTTTCATGTTGAGAAATTTAAAGTCCTCTTGAATTTCAATGAAGTGAGCGGTCTTTCTAAGACAATCCACCACAACCTATATATAATTATTTCCTCTTGATTTCTTCAAAATAGAAGTGAAAATCTCCCAGGCCACTTTTCCTATTTCATTGCAGGCATGGTAATCGTTGTTTCAATCACATGGATTTTTTCCTTAATCATTCACTTGCGAATAGAAATGAAACCATGATGTATATCCTATAATCTCTTTATTAATATAATCACACCAATAGTAATCTTGGAGATCTTGATAGAACTATTTGTTACATGGAAGGATGGATAAGGTATAGCTATGTGAATAATATATCATATCCTTCAAATCAATATTTTATGGTACATAGAGTCCTGAACCAAACGATAAAACTCCTTATTCATTAATTTTGAACTCTGAGAATTCCCCATTTCTTATAGCTTCAACATTCTTATGAATTTCCACATCATCCCTTCGAGAATCTGTTATCATATTTATAAAGGATAGTTGACCAATCATTTTTGGAAGGTTTTATTATATAAATTCCTCAATGATTCCCTTTTCCATTCTTTTTATTTCAAAAAATGGACAATCCTACTCAATTCATAGTAATGATAACATTATTGAATCCTTTATAAAAAGATTATTTTTTATGTATTATAATTGAATGAGAAGTCATATAACTAAATCATATATAATCTTATTTTCTGGTGCATATTAGCCTTTTTTATATGAATATATACTTGAAGATTTTGTGATTATTATATATTTCTCACTTCTCCCAAAAGAGATAATGCTTCATGATTTTCAACTATGGGGTTATGGAAGCCAACTCTAGATCATGCTCTAGGTAGTTATTTTCATGAACAATCAATTTCCATGGGGCCTATTATTTTACCTTTTCATTCTCCATTAATACACATATCAATCCCTTACACAATGTATAACATTATAACATGAAAATTGCGCTACATGTGGGTCGAGAAAGTATAGCTGCAGTGATAAGAATTGTTTTCAACTTCATGATTTTCACTTCCCAATCATTATTCCCAAAATAAGCTGAATCCCTTAAGAGTTATCATGGTTATATGATTTTAAAATCTTGAGAAATATCTGAAAAATAGCTGATAGTACCAGGATAATTCAAAGAAGAAATGGATTTCTTTCAGAGTGGTTGGTGTGGTACATCTAATAATTTAATCTATCTTTGAACGACCCATATATTTTATATTACATGTGATTATATTACAACAAAATGGGACTACCTTTAATTATATCTCACATTGTTTGTGCTTTTTATACCAATTCCCCCTTCATAGGTTATTTAGTATAAGTAACAGATGTTCCTCAGGCTCTTCATTACTATTGGAGTATATTAGAATATCATCTACAAAGAATATCACAAATTTTTCAGGAAAATATCTATGGACTCCATTCATCTTGAATGTGAATATTAATATGTAATTAGTGAACCTGAATGAAATTATTAGGAAAACATAATGACCATACCTAATATTGAAATAAATCTTTGGAATATCATTCTTCTTCAACCTTACCTGATAATACCCCAACCGAAGATCTGCCTTGGAAAAGTATTGGGACCCACATAGATGATTGGAAAATTAATTAATCCATTGATGGAGTACCATTTTATTTATAATTATCATGTTTATATCCCAATTATCAATGTAATGACACATCGATACATCCTTCTTCTTGATGAAAAGGACTGGTGCACCCCTCTTTTATGACTTGGGTGTATGGACCCTTTATCTAGGTTCTCATGTAGTTATTTGTTCAACTCATGAACTTACACAACATCCTTTTTATATATGTATTTTTGGATTTTCTAAAATCCACACATATCATCTTGATCTAAAATCTAACCTCATGGCTTTGTGGAAAATATGAAAATTATTTGGGATAAACATTTGTTTATTCCCTCCAAATGGAAATGTATTCACGGATTACGTTTTTATTTATACTCTATCATTTGAGTTTCATACTCTTTATAATTGGAAAATAATACCCATTCTTGAGATATTTATTATAAATAAAATTTATCCTCTGCATTTCACATGAGTGTAATAATAGAATGATTCGTGATACAGATATTGATTTCTTTTTCATATAAATTTATGGGTTCTATATATATTGAAATCCAATATATATATAGAATATCATAAAATTCCACTAAAAGTATCATCTTAAGGATTTTTAGTATGATCAGAATACAAATTTTCAAACGTGAGAATCCATATTCTTGGGATGTAATAATTCCCCATTTTCTGTTTTCTCTAACAACTATACATTCATGTGTGGTGGGGGTGTTTGAATAGTTCTTAAAAAATTGTGTGATACTAATGAATGTATAGAACCAAAATAAATAATTTAATTGTCTTTTATTTTATGAATTAATTCAATACATACCACCACTTAATTATCAATATCAACATTATATTTTTTTATGAAATAAGATCACCCTTACTAACATTGAGGTGGTTTGTGTCAGTTTTCTATTACCACTCGTGGATTAACACATTGGTTTTCAATGTGACCGTATTCCAAGAAGTTGATTAATTTGAAAATGAGTTGTGGTTTTACTAGATCATTCCTCTCCCCAATTAAACTGGTGGGTTTCTCTAGATGGAAATATCTAGAAATCCTCCCTTTCCCCCATATCTAATGAATTTCCTCATCCCCTTTAGGACATTTTTGGGGTGTGTCTTTCAATAATATTGAAAAGTGGGAAGCTTACAATTTTTACCACCATTATATTCCTCCATCATACCACTATAATAAAACTCAACATTCTTTTTCTTATCCCCATTTTCCCATTTATATTCTCCAATCTCCATTTCAACTTTGAGTATACATTCTAAAATTTTCACACAACTATCAAAGTCTCATATCTCCATATATTTTCATTAACATGGGTTTATCTCAAAAAAAAGTATACAACATTAAATTCATGGGTAACATAAAATTTATATGTGTATCGTGAAATTAATTTGATGTTTTTCTCATTCTCCTTGATGGATTAATCATATGTTCTCTTTAGGGAGAGAAAATCCATTTCAATTTTAAATCAGATGTTGAGTGGAAAATAATTATTGATACATATCATATAGAATTGATTCCTCCCCATTATTTAGATATATTCTTCAAGTTTTGTATTCTTGATCAATGTCCATATTTGATTATATGATCCCATTATACCATAAACATATACAATTACATTCTCTAACTCAAAACAATAAAGGATGTAGAGGATCTTTTAAATGGTGTTGATTCATTTCTCAATGATTAAGGGATTAGTTGACCCCCTAATTTTAAGAGTAATTTTTCATATGAGGACAAAAATTGAATATTTTTATTTATTATGTGGGGTTGGTTATTCAACCCAATTCAGATTTATTTTCATAACATGTGTCAATTGATAGATTATCATTATAAAGATCATGATTTCCAATCCCATTAGGCTGGGAGTCTAATTGGGGAAGTCATCACATTTCTCTTATCATTGGTTGTTTACACGGTTCCTCATATTTTTGGGCATTGGATCAAATAAATTTGAAATTAAGGTTGAATATTTTTAAAATAACACTTAAATAGAAATCCAATAACATTAATTGGATCAATTATCAGTTATATGTATTTCATTAGATTATAAATTTAGAGTCTTCAATCTATGTTATTTATGATCTATTGTGTAAAATAAAGTCTTGTGGGAATTTTTCTTCCATTAATAATGGCTCATAATGGTCTTATAAATTCACTAAATAATATCCCCACAAGTTTCAAAGAAGGTGTGCATCAAGGACTATTTTCATGCACTACTTCTAGATCATGTATAGCTAAATACACTGTTTTCAGGTGTTACCCCGAGGTAAGTCTATGTCCGAGCCACATCCACTTATAATATCCAAAATTTGGAGTGTTATAAAAGAAACCCCTAAATATATACTTTAGAAAATTTGAATGATTTATTCTAAATTTCATCATATCCCTATTTATTTTTCTATTGTTTTCTAAACCTAATCCTTAAAATAAATAAACCTTTCATTGATACCAACTATAATAACCCTTGTATTAATTACACATTATTTGATTATTCATTACATAAAAACACATGTATTACAACCCATATTATTGATTAGTATATGTTGTTTTGGTAATTAGGTACAATACATTATAAATGAAAAACAATGGGTACATCAGTATTATAAAAAACTTCCTTAAAATTATCATAATTTTTTATTATTTATAAAACTAAATAGGATAACCTAGAGAAATAAATAATAATGTGGCAATATACTAATACTAGTAAGGGTATTAATAAATAATAACATTAAAAATGTTTTAAATATCAAAAAATATGAATTTTAATGGAATTTAAAAGTGGTTAGAATTATAAACATTATTAAAGATACATGATACCACATGATAACATAATGGAATCATGGTAATGTGGTGACAACTATTAACATAAAAACATAAAAATTGGTTAAGGATAACTTCCAAGATGCCATGACATGGTGTAAAAATTCCCATAATGGATTAGGATTACTCCCTAATCCCACATGTGACATCTCATGATACTAAAATATTACCCTATGAATTACAGCACTATATAATTCTTGGAGCAATTTTTTCTTTCATATCACATACAAGCAAAAGTGTGCCCAAATATTATAAAACATAAGAATATTATTCGTCAATTTTAAGAAAATTTTCATGGATTTTTGTTAAATACATATAATACCCAAATAAATGTTGTATAGGTAAATCTTTCTGAATTTCTATGAGTAGAAATGGGGGTAGATATTTACAATGAAATCATTTAAGGAAATTGTTATAGTATCACAACAGAAATTAATGATTTATAAAATGGAATAATGAGATAAAAATGGATCTCTCATCATTGGTAAATCAAATTACAAGTATGAGGTATGTTAAAAAATTATCCCAAAATTATTAATTTGACGAAAGGCATAAAATGAAGAAGATGATTGAATAAAGTGGATAAGGAAAGGATCCCTTTCCTTTAGAGGGTGATTCCAAAATTATGGAAGGATCTTCTTGAGAAATTTTTGAAATCTTGGTAGGAATATATATAGTTAATTTAGATGTATGTATGTGCTCAATGATTTTTTTTGTGAGGAATAAGGTTATATTTTGTGGGTTTGTATTAGTAAATTAAATAGATTTCTTTTCTATTTTTCAAATATTGGAATATGAATATGTAAACTGAAGTATTAAAAACAATAAAAATTCCCATTTAATTGTCCATAGATTATAAGAAACTATAATGGTTTCATTTTTTATAAGTAAGGGACATAAGAACTAAAATATTACACATTGTGATGTAGAAATGAGTCATGTTTATATATAATTGTTTTAAAAAACTAATAATATAGTATAGGTTTTAGATGACCTATAATGGATTTATAGAATTTATCAAATAAAATAGAAAACATTATTTTTAAGGTGAAACATAAATTTTATCATGTATACACATTATATCATTTATTACATCACTTGTGTGTCATTTTGATGTTATAATACACACCCTATATTATTACCATAATTAATTTTCACTTGAAAATTTGATTGTCTCAAAAAAGTTAAAAAAATAATTATTTTATAATTTCAAAGTACTGATTTAAGAAATAATTTATATTTTATCAAAATTAATGTCTCAAAATGTGAATTTGTTTACTTTTAGAATAATAATTTACATATTATGAGAAATAATGGTTTTTTTACAATAACAGTTGCCAAAATCATACAATAATTATTTTTGACTTTGTAAATATTTATTTTCAACTATACATAATGAATATTACTTAATGATAATATTTTATTTAAATATAATGTATTTAAAAAATATATAAATTCATAAAAAGAAATTCCTTAATTGAAATTTCATATTATATAAAATACAGTTTGTGTTTTATCAAGTCAAAATCAAAATCATTTATAAAGTAAAAATAATAATAGGAAATACAATTAGTATTATATTGGAAAATATAATATATATATTCATATTAATAGGGTCTTTATATGCATCCATTTATTACACTAAAAAATCTCTATGGGTAAGGTGTACAATTATGAGAATTTCATTTGGGGTTTTGATGTAAATGGTTTGGGTCAGGATCTTGAGGATATTAAACATCACTCATAAATAGTTTTTTCTCATGCTTTTGTCATAGGATAACATATGGGGATTGGCCATTGGAAAATACCACTGATGTTATCTACCTCATTAGCTCCAATAAATGGGATTTATAGGGTATGATCCTACTGGTTGAGGTTATCACATCCATTCTGTATATCAATTACATTTTTCAAAACTCTGTATTCATAATAATCATATGATAACTGTTATGTTTCTATATTATGAATGGTTATAATGATTAATGTTATTTTAAATTTAGTGGGATATAATAAAACCTGATAAGTGATGTTTTATATATAAACATAATACATAATTATGAATTTAATCCAATCAAAAGGGGAATTTTATTTATAAAATTTTGGGATATTAAATATATTTCTATCAGTTTATTTTTTTAATGTAAAATTTTGTGAATATTCATGAAAATTTATTTAATGGTATTTTATGATAAATTTTATTTTAGAAATTAAATTAATATACAAAAAATTATTATCTATAGAAATTTTAAAGGGTTATATTTTAGATATCATCTATTTCCCACTTATTGATATCTTTTCATTTTATGGTATTTTTCTTGACATCTATGTAATAAAAAAATTGATATCACATCAATCATCAAAAACAATAATGGGGAGGGGTTAAATATAAGTGATAATGATTAAAACATCACCTAAAATTGTATAAATTTTGTTATATCAGTGGATTTAAGAATATCTTTACTCTTTATTTAAAAAATAACAACTTTCTTCACATGAACAAGAACATTAATTAATATTAATTTAGTACTTTAAGAACTTCCAAGGGATCCAAATCAACTGTTATATATGGATCACACTCCACTTATATTACTAACAATTCATTAGCCATGTAATCCATTCACTATATACCAAAACCCCATTAACACCATCATACCTATTACTGTGAGGCTTTGGTCTCATCAAATGACCATCATAGATGGATTAATTTGTAAGCCAATGATAGTTTCTGAAAAATTGGTGTAACTTGTAGCTGAGGGTTTTCATTTTAATTACTATTCTACCACATTCAAAACATATAAAACTATGCTTCGGTAATTAAATTATTATCTTAAATATACAAAACATTTGTTATTCTAGAAACAAATTCTGTATTATCTTCTATTCTATCATCCAGAATGATATAACATCACTCATGCATATTTACAACCCACCCTTCAGACGTGATGGTGTAATGTAGAATTCATCACCACATTAAATACATTGTTATAAATTAATAACTAATGAGTATACATTACATTTATGAATTATTTGTGATTATATACATATAATTTTTCAAATATTCTATTACAAATACATCCATTGGAAAATTATAACATTGTTTGTTTGTATATACGAACTACCATATCCATAAAGTGATGTGATCCATTTATCATACATGCCGTTCATGAATGATTAAAAATTTAATTTAATTTATAAAAATGATAATTATTTAATGATAAATATAATGTAGTTGTCTAAATCATAACCAACATGAAATGATTAGAACTACCAAACCAATACATTTATGAAATATATAATAGTTGACACTCATGATGATGATGTTAACAATTTATTTATATTAAATCAGTTGTATAATACTATAATTGAATCTCGTATAATTTGATAAATATATATATGTTTCGTTTATAGGTGTATAATAAATCAAAATTTACTATACAAGACGTTAAGAGATTATGGGAAGCTAGTTGGAATTAAAGTAATGGTAATTTTTTCTCATTTGGACATCAATGAGACATGTTTTCTTTATGCACCTAATTTCATTTAGATGTTTTTTATATTGCAAACATAAGATATAATATCATTAATTCCTTTTTAATTTTTGTTATTTTATATTACAATTCATGTTTACTCTTTTATGGGTTTTTATTCACAATATATTAAGGATGTAATGGATTTATGTTACAATATCAATTTAATTTGGGATTTCTTATATTCAGATTTACATTGGTAAACTTATATATTTCTTATCTTGTAAACAACATATTTTTTCTCAACTTTGGTTATGTTGGGTTTGATATGTCTATTTCAGGTTTTTTCCTTTTGGATGAATAATGAACGAGTAAGTAACGTGTAAGGGATATTATTTTTAAAATAATTTTTTGTTGTTTTCCTTCCAATTATTTTTCTCCCATATCCATATTTTCTTCAAAATATTTTTTTTTCACTATTCTTTTAATATTTTATAAATTTCATTTTGAAACTATTTTTTACTTTATATAAATAAAATTAGTTGAATATTATTTTCATTTTATGAATGAGGTACTCTTTACCAAAGGTATTAATATCGTTTTTAAACGAATAACACATAAACTAATTTTCCAACCATCATAAATAAAGTTTTCATTGTATAATCCTTAACTAAATTCTTTTAGTGTTTGAGGAAAATATTTTTATCAATATTTTGGAAATCGTATTTATAATGGAATACAAAAATTTTATTATTTTCATTAGGGAATGAAAAAAATTATGAAGATTAATTTATATCTTACTTGTTATAAGAAGTTACAAGAAATATATATTTAAGGTATTTTTTTATTTGATAATATAAAGGATTTAATTAAAATGAATATACATTTTTAATGGATATATTTTTATCCTTTACTGATAATGGATTATATTTTATTTTTAGATCATTCATAATTTTGTGATCATGTTCTCTATTAGGATCCATTATTCATATACCGTTATTTTTATCCTTCATAATTATATTTTAAATATCATAAATGAATTCATAATAATTTCAATTCAATTGATAATTTTTAAACTATATAAAAATTCTATATATGTCTTTAATTTATGGAATATTTTTAATAAAGTAGTATAATTTAATAAATAAATATAAATATTATAAATTCGTGATTTAAAAAAATAATTGTCCACTTATAAGGGATTTTTAGGAAATAATTTTACAGAAAATTAAAAATATAAAGAATTCCTGATATGTGAATGTGATAGGTTTGGCCAGATTAGATATATCCTTTAAATACATAGACACATATAATGAGACAAATTAACAAGTAGAAAATATTAAATGGTTATCTGGTTGAGAAATATTTTTTATTATAAATGGTATCATAGTTTATAGACCTTAATGCTATGATTTGGGATATCTTGGTTGACATGATGTGATCATGAGTTTCCTCAATTTTTTCATTTCCATTATAATTAATTTAATCTCCACTATCCATTTAATTTTCATTTTAATATTTTCCATGTATATTCACTAATCTCACGTGGTATGTAGAATGGTATTGATTTTTGTTATCTGATATTCCATATTGGTTATTCCTTCTTTACTTATGATAGCTTCAACTATACATAACCATTAAGGAACATTTACTATCATGTTTTATTTTTTATCTTCTCCTCATTATATTAATATTAAATATTTGTATAATTTTCATTGATATGTGAAATTTTTTCATGATATGTTTTAAATCTCAAATTTAATATGGAAATCATGTATGTATCTAGTATTCAAAGACTTCTAAACTAATTTATATTCAATGGTAAGATCAATCATGTCTTGTACCATTATAAAAAGTTAAATAGTGGTTTTGGGTTACTTGATTCGTGGTGTTATAGTTTGTATCCAATAAAATTATGTAGGACCCTAGAGAATAAGGTTTATAAAAATTAATATTAAAGAACATAACAAAATGATAGATTCTAGGGAAAAGTTTAAGTATAGGGTAACATTATATAGTTTTGTAAATAGGGAAATATTGTGTTTTTTATAGAACATAAAATTGTGTATAGATACTATAAAGTAGATGAATTTATGTACATGATTAACATATGGGTGATATCTTTGAGATAGGTTTTTTGGTTTTAACTTGATAATAATTTGTTCATGATCAGTGTTCTTATGACTGAACACTTGAATCGACAATAATTGGCAATATTATTCAATTAATATATATTTTCATTATGAACTACTATCATGAATTAGAGGATAGAATAAATAGAAAATAATGGAATTCCTTAATAGAAAAGGATAAACCATAAGTGTATAGAAATTATAATTTTAATTATGATCATTAGCTTAATGGAATATATTTTCTTTTTGATATTTTATGTGATGGTAGTTTATGAAATTTAATTATATATTCTTTTTTTAATGGAAATACAACCCTTTGGTTTAGTATTGTTTTTTAAATGGTTATTTAAGGAAGAATGAATTTTTATTTTGTTATAATACATTAAATGATATAGTTAATATTTTTTTATATAATTATTTATTTCAATATTGTTAATTGGGATAAGAGAATTATTATATTTTTCTAGTATGTGTTTTATCATTAAGATAACCTTGAGAATAAAAAGGTATTTGGTAACTAATTGATTGATGTTATTTTTTATGATAGTCAATTTATTTAGAACTTTATAGGAATAAGGTAAATTAAAATTTTTGTTTCAATGTTTGGGTTTTATTTAATGACTAATGATTTGTTTATATTTTGGAAGGGTATATAATTTTAACCTTGAATTATGGCGGTTTAAATTATTTTTTTAAAACTAGATAATCAGGGAAATTATAAAATATGTTATATGAATTTATTAGTGATTAAAGTTGTTTGGCTAAAAATATTAAATTAATCATGGAAAAATAAATGATATATTTTTTTATATTTCAGTTTTTAATATGGTTAGGAATATTTTTTGAAGTGTTTGTGGTATTTTACTTACAGATTTTTTTAACTTTAAATTTGATTATTATCATTGAGTAATTTGAGATTAATTTATTATTTCATTATATGATGTTTTATTAATACTGAATATTATTTGAGAATGTTACAACCATTTCAGTTTTAGAAGAGGTGACTAAATTTTCGTCATTTAAAAAATCATATAGATGATTAAAAGATTTTTTAGGGAATTAGGCATTAAAATTTCATCATGATCATGATTATTCTCATTTAAGGATGAAATTATGATGTTATAATTTTTGGAAAATATGTAAGAAACTGTTATAATATTTTCAATCTCAATGGTAAATGGATTTCTCAAACATAAGTACATTAAACATAAATATATCGAGCTTTTTAGGGAATACATCACTAAAATACAATGTTACATATACTTAAACTCATTTTCAAGTATGATTATTATATAGATAAAATATTAATGTTTTTCCTCATTTTAAACTAGAAATGAATGATTTTGGAAAAATCTATATCTATATTTATTACTATGTAGCATTCAATTTAGAAAAAATTACTAAATATTACAAGGAATCAATTCATTAAAGAAAGTATAATGTAATACCACTGTATTTTATTTTATAATTTCTTTTAAAAATTAATTCATTTGATATTTTATATCACATGTAAGACAGATCTAAAACAAACTATCATGTAATATTATTTAAATATGATTTTTATAACCTAATGATTGAATTAGTTAGTATAAATCAAAGCAACCATGCTATAATTTATAAATATAAAGTTAACACACAATAAAAATTCTTTAATTGATTCTCAATAAATATAAACATAATTCTTTAGTGAATTCATTTTATACTTCAAAAACAGTTTTCTTCAAAACTGGGTTTTATTACTTTTTATGAGAAAATATTTCAACTTATTTTGGACACTTCTAGAAATTTCATTTTATGAGAAGTATATAATTTTTCAAATAATAATACTATAACTATATGAGGTTGATATTTTATGAATTTTTTGAAAACTTTAATTTTCCTATAATGATCAGAAATACCAAAACAAGCCTAGCTAGAAAGTGAAGCTACAGAATTTTATTTGAACAAGAAGGAAAAGGTAAACATAAAACTGGGTATATGAGGTCAAAAAAAGGGAAATTCTCTCATCCCTATTTATAATCAATATGCCTTTAATTTTGAATATTATGATAATTATTTTTTTGTTATAATGAATAGTAATAACAATAAAATTTATCACCATAGTATAGGGTAAAATGGGATAACTTGGTTTATACTAATGTGAGAAGGCATCAAAGTAATCCTAATTATTTATCAAAGCCTTAAAAATTTGTGTAGTTAAATTAAACCCTTCATATATTATAAAATAATTATTTTTTGATTCATTATTCTTTGATGATAACTTTTATAATGTTTTAAGAAACATATAATTAAAAAATAACTTTTTCAATATTAAAAAATCAATAATTGTTTTTATATGGATTAAAAACATCATGACTTTTTATAAATCGTGATTATCAATATAAATAAACATTATTTTATTTTTTTATTTTTTCAATTTTTTTGTGGTGAAAATATTTTTCATAAATATTTACGCAACGCCGACAAAGTGAATGTGCAGGAAGCAAAAAAATAAATTAAATGGTTTTAAAAACATAAAAAGTTAATTTTTGGGGTCATTAATGGTGTTTAAATAATTATTTCCCTAATTATAATGTATCATAGATGATTTAAATGATTATATTTGAACTATATTATCATCACTTTACTTGATTTAGATAAAATTTTGTGAATTGTCTCAAAAATTACCTTACTAGTATTATATGTCTAAAATAAATTATTAAATTATTTATAAGTGATAAAAACTTATGTTTTTTCAAATAAATGGGATATTTTGAATAATATAAACCATTTTTATCTTATGGTACACTTGTAATACTATAGTAACTTTATCAACCCCTATATAGTAAAACTATTTAATATCATGGTAATAGTCAAAAGGGTTAAATGGGCTGTTAAAGGTAGAAGATAAGGCTTAAAATGTCACCTAAATTTATATAATTTATATTTTATGTTATTATTTTTATTTTTATTTACAAAATATTATAAATATAAAAATTAATTTATTTTATCTTGAATATAATTTTATATTAATTATATACTATATATAATTCCTTGGGTGACCCAATCCTCTCTTATATAAGGACAACAATCCTCCTTTATTACTCACACATCATGGGACATGTTTATAAAAAATAAATTCACAAATACCCTTTAAAACAACATCGTATGACCTATATAATCATTACTCATCAATGTACCATCCAAGAAGGCTTATGTTGTAATCCAAAGAAATTTCTAGAGGAAGAATAATAACTCTTAACTGAGTGTTTTCACATTAATTACAATAATACCTATATAAAATATTATATAATAATTATCAAATAAAAAATTATTATTTTAATAATACTATGAGTTTATTATTATAGTGAAGAACCCATATTCTCCTTCATTCCATCCTAGGTAAAGTGAAAACATCGCTCATGTGTATGGACGACCTAGCACCACCACATAGTAGTGTAATTAATTTTTGTCACATTGTAAATAAATGGTTATAGAGGTGTAATTAATGAGTATATATGATATTTATGAAATAATTATAATTAATTAAATATTAAATATTTTCTAACTTCTTACCCTGATATATATTAGAAAATAATAACATTATTCAGGTGTATTTTTGGACTAAAACCACAGCGAATCAATGTCATTCATTTCTTTTATACACCATTCATTATAGATTATAAGTTTATATTTTATAGATAAAAACAATAATTATTTCATTATTTATATAATATATATTTTTAAATTTTGAAAAATATTAAAAATATGTAACTACATAAGAGAAACATATACAAAAAATGGAATTGTTAAAACCTGGGATTGTGATGATAATAATTAGTTGTTAAACATAGGTGATATAATATTATATGTGAATGATATATGGTACTATATCTATCAATATTATTTTTTATACTTTTATCATAAATTTAAATTCAGTAAAGGAGAGGTGAATAGTGTATATGAATCATGTTGGTATTATGGTAAGTGTAATTTTGAATATTTTTCACTTTAAATGGACATATTTATATTAACCACATATATCTTTTTATATAGTGTATATATGACCCCTTTAACAAATTATAACCTTAATTTATCTATATTAATAGTAATTTAAGAGAGAATTCATGTTTACTCTTTTAATTATATTTTATGTAGATGTTATTATAGTCATAAGGGATATCTCTTACAATTTATTTTATTTTAGGAGTGTTTTAATTCATATTTCCATTGGAAAAATTAATTGATCCTTCAATTTTGATCCCAATATATTTTATATACTAAGTATATGTTGGGTTTATCTATTTATTCTCCATCAATTCACTTATTGGATCAATAATAAATATGTACGTTATACATAAGGGACATTATTTTCAAAATCATATCTTTATGTTTTACTTCAAACCCTTTTTCACCCCTGTCTATATTTTCATTAAAATGTTTCCATGAATGTTTTTACTATTATAAATATATTTATAAAAGTAAATTTTTATCCATTTTTACATTCTAATTAAATTATTTAATTCAAACTTCTTATCTTTTTAAAAATGTGGTATTTGGTACCAAAAGTGAGAACTAAAATTTTTTTAACACACACTACCCAAACTAAATTTCCCATTATCATGAATATAATTTTATTTGATGATTAATTTTTATTTTTCCTTGGTAATTTTAAAATGAAATATTTTTTGGATATATTTTTTGAATTTTTTTTTAAATGTTATCAAAAGAAAAATGTATTATTTTTTTAATGGAATTAAGTGAATTTTGAAAACAAATTTATAATATAATTTTTATATAATGTTGCATGGAAGTTAATTTTTATGTATTTATTCTATTTTATTTTCTAATGGATTTCAATTACTGAAACCATCACTTTTTAGGAATTAATGGTCTTCTTTTACACATAATGTTTTATATGTTATTTTTAGATCATATGCTTTTGTGTGATCGTGTTCTCTATCACACTCCATTATTTATTAAAAATTGGTTTTATATATCATATCCATAATATTAATATCATGGTTAAATTCATTATTATTTCAATATCTTCACTATGTTTCAAATGTAAACCATTTCTATATACTATATCATTTTGTGGAAGCTTACTAAGTAAGTTATTCATTTAGTGAAAAAATATTAAAATTTAATATTTTTCAAAAAAAAATTGATAATTTTTTTACTTCTATGTTATTTTAAGAAAGACTTTTATTGATCTTAAAAATAATATAAATGTGCAGGGTATAAATGTTATACGTGGGAACAATTTATAGATATCCCCTCGATGTATTGATAGGCCTCATGAGAAAAAATAGTAGCAATTTAATATTATATGGGCATCCAGTTTACACCTAATCATATATTAAGAATAATTTGTTTTATGAGAGTAATTGATTTTAAGATACATTATATTTTGGTGAAGAGGCCGTGATCATGAATGTAATTGATGATATTTATTTATAGTAAGAAATATTTTCCTCCAAAATAAATGATATTATGATGCCTTTATATTTATCCAAAAATGTGATTAAAATACAAATTATCAAATTTAATAAATTTAATTTCAATAAATTTTTATATATTATTTAATATTATAAACATTATAGAAGTATTGGTTTCATATATTATTCATTAATAATATATTTTTAGGTTTATATTAAAAAATATAAATTTTAGAAAAAGAATAAATTTCATTAAATTATAATGCTATATGAATAATTTAAAGGTTTAGAAAAAATCATATAAAAAAAATATATTTATTATTTAACATAATTCATATAATAAATATAATGTTGAACATATAAATATTTTTTTATCATTTTTGAATTCCATGTATTTTTTTGACATTAATGTTATTTTTACTTATTCTCTTTTAATAATATATTTATATAGATACATTATATTTGGTTTTGTTTTAAAGGAAAAAATTATTATTATAAATATAATAATCCATTTAGTTCCATTTTAATCAACATTATACTTTATTTTACTATAAAATCATTTTTATACGTAAATGAATGTTTTCCAAAAAATAATTTTTATCGCATCTTGCATGACTATTTTTAAATTGAATTCTAAAAAACATATAAATTAATTTAAAAAATAGTGTCTATATTTTTAACAATAATATTAATTTTTGAAAATAATTTCACTTTAATTTTTGTGATTATATGTTGAAACAAAGGAAAAATGTGAGGAAACATGGTAAGAGTTAAAATATGTTAAAAGGTTTAAAACTAATGTTATAAGCCTTAAATAACCAAAACACATTTCTAAATCCTATTGGATGGATAATTTAGGCCCCATATCATCTATGATAATTATATGACTCGTTTGGGAGAATTTTTTGTGTTTTATTAAAATAATATATTTTAATATTTTGAAAACATCCAAATGTATCGTCTCATCACCTGTAAAAGGATGTCGCCTATTCTCCCTTTTTCTCACATCAAGATCCACGTATCTTATAAAATATACATCCAAATACATTTCTAAAACCCCTCTTAATATACTAGAGTTTATTTTTTTTATCATAATTACACCCTAATAATTCATTTGGTATAAACCTAAGGAGGTTTTCTGAAGTAGAGGTATTTTTATTAACCGGTTTTTTTCTATTTTATCTAGTATATTTCCTCCAACAAAACTTTTCTAAACATTGTGAAAAAATAATATGAGAATCACTATATAATTAAATGTTATTATGTATTGTTTATAACCCATTTTCAACTACTTATCAATCTAATTTAAAATGGAATCATCTTTCCTTCCTGCATGAAGACTACTGCAACGTGAAGTTAATGTATTTCAATTTTCATCACCTCCTCTTATGGTTGGACATAGTGATCGAGAAAAATAATATAACACACACACACACACAAATATATATATATATATCTATGTGTTCATGTGTGATAATTATGAAATAATTTTGATTTTGGAAATATATGATGTCATATACTTTATTACCCTACCACACGATAAAAAAAAGATGAGGTTGCTCGTACCTTTGTATGGAATACAACCTCTATAACATGATGAGATTAATTATTTTTTCCATTCATAAAAAAGGAATAAAAAATTTATTTAATTAATATATATGATATTTATATAATTACTAAAATCATAAATATTATGGAAATATAAAAAAGATGCAAGTACTGAAACAACCAAACTAGAAGATAATTGTAAAATGAAATTTTTAATTCTCGGAAACAGTGATTTAAATAAATTATTGTTAACATAGTGGTATTAAAATGGAATTAGTTGATCATATATGACATTATAAGTGTGTATATTGTTTTTATAGAGGTATAATGTTTTTAAAATTATTATATAAGATTTTAAAACACCTCTGAAGAATGTCAAATCTGAGGTAAGGCTTTATTTTACAATTCCATCCTTATTCAAAGTTATTTATATACAAGATTATTTTTGGGGTAATAATATAATAATTAGATCCAAAAAATATATATTTTATTCTCTTTTGATTATCTTTTGGAATTTTATTTTTTTCCATTCAATTTACTATCGTTAAGTACTCAAAAGCCTGAATGACTGTTTTTTACGAAAATCAAGAGGGTTTCTTATTTGGATTGAAGTTGTATCCTAAAATTTCTATATTTTCATTAAAAATTTATAAATATATTTTTAATATTACAAAACAAATTATTAATTTCATTTTTTACCATCTTTTATATTCTATAAATGTTTTTTTAATAATAATCATCTTACCATTTTCTGAATGAAGATTTTTTTTGAAGGTGTGGACAAAATCATTGTTTTAATAATTACCATAAGTATGAATTTTCCAATAATCATTAATGTTGTTTTCCTTGAATAATAATTTTCATGAATAAATTTTTATTTATCAAATTAATTATTTTCTTAATATTCTAGAAATTTATATATTTTTTATTTATGTGCTTTCATAATGAAAATGGTATTTTGCTCCATAAATCATCTAGAGATATTTTTAAATTATTTCCATCCATCTGAATATCAATTTGTTAATATTATAATTTAATGGGGATATACTATATAGACATAACCCATGGTATTAATTTAAATGGATTTTGATTTTAATTTTCTATTTATTATATAGGGAAAATATTAAAATTTCATAATTTATTTTTGCAATATGAATATTTATGTTGATTATGTATTCAGCTGTTATTCCATTCAATCATATGATGATTTCATTTAAATTATAAGTAATAGGTGAGTACCATTATATCTCTATAAGGCTTTAGTGTGTCTCATGATATAATATTGATTATTTATTTGGAATATTCCTTTTCAATTTATGTTTGATGTATTTTCACAAGGCGTTGATGACTAGATTTTGATGCTCGAAAATATGAATTCAATAATTATGAAAATATTTATTGTTATCTATTACATTTATTTTTTTTATTTCTTCTATGTTTATTCTATTATTTTATAAGGTTATTTATATAGAATATTTTATTATTATTTAAATATACCTTGTTATTCCTGATTTGTTAATTCTATGAAAGATTTTATTTAATTATTTCCCTTCTAGAGAATTTTATCAAACCCTTAATTATATATCTATTACCTAGGAAAACATGTTGGTATATGAATTTTATTGTTTAAAAAATTCATCAATGGTTAAAAACTCTCAAAGGTGTGGATTGGGCAATAACTCATTATTAATCAAAGGTGCACAATAAGATGACCTAAGAATTCACTTCTCTCAACAACTATTAAGAGATTTTTTTGAATTACACTCTCATTAAAATCTATTATGAATGATTTTAAAATATTTTAATGATTAAAAGATATTCCCATATATATTAATGTTACCAATAATATATTATTTTCATATAATTTTTCAATTTCTATAATTTTTAATCCAATTTTAGAAGAACATAAAATGATTTAAAATTCAGAATTTTATAAGGACGATATAGAATATACAACTATTTAGAATGGGATCATAGTGAAAAGAATTGAAACTGTATAAATAAAAATAATCTATGTAGGGAATTACCTCTTAAAAAATATAATGAATCTGGACCTGGATCTACAGATGAAAAAATTATAACTATATTGGGGTTGTTGACTTATGTTATAACAAACAAATTTACCCTTAGGAATTTTCTTAATTAACCCCAGAATAGTGAAACAATTGTGGTAATCTTCATACAATATCATCCTCCATAATTTAATGGGAATAATAATCCATTAGTAGCTTCAATATGTATCATGTACCTATAGAAGTTATTTTTTCCTTTAGGCGTTAGTGAATGACTTAAAGTAATCTCGGTAGTTTATCATCTTAAGGGTAAAATCGATCAATGGTGGTTTCTCACCAAAAACACTAAAAAGTCATTGGAAATAAATAGTATGGTGTGGAAGAATTTAATGTAAATATTCTTTATAAAAAAAATTTATGAGAAAAATTCTAATATAGAGACGAAATCCTTCAATTTATGAAAAAAATGTAAAGAAAAATGGTTCTGAAAGTGAATATAACTTTATATGGATAGGAAATAATAACATGGATTATATATGTAATAAAAGTTTTAAGATTTAGGGTTTCATTGATAAGATAAATACCATTCATCAAAAGAAATTATGCACTTAGAAATTATTAGTATATGATTATATGGTATAAACTACCATTAATATTGAGAAATAATTCACTAATTCATATGTTTTCTACGAAAAATTATAAAACAAGTCAGTATATGATCACTATGGTAAAGGAAGTATTAATAAAGGGAGTAAAGGAAGGGTTGAATTTCTTATTTTTAACAAATCAGTAGAGAATCTTCATGAAACATTCATGATGGGAATGGGAGTTTACATTTGGTATGGAGAGATATTCAAATGCGATAATGATTGTATGGTTAATAAAAAATATGCCAATGTTCAATGATTAAATTATAATGAGATGGGGCACTATGGTAATACATCATTAAGAATTAAGGAAATTTTCCTCTTAAATTCTATAGGAAAAAGGCCATGATTTAAGTGGTCACAATAGCCAAAGATGATGTTCCAAAACATGTAGTAGCTAGTACACTAATAATAGCCTCAAATGTATCTAATTTTTTATTTGATTATGGATATTATATTTATATATTACATGTTTTCCAAGAAAATAATCTATTTCCCTATTACCATAATAATTTAATTTTTAAATATAAATCATCGAAAAAACATATCGCAATAAGGTTTTATCAATTAGTTCCCATAATGATTATTATACTTTCCATATATTCAGACATTATCTCTATAGAAATGGATAAAATTGACATAATCCATGGTATGTATTGGATTTAAATATATAATGTAAAATTATATTTCCCTGATTTGATGATAAAAAATTGATATATTGATAGAGAATTCCTAATCTTCAGAGGGGATATTACATCATCTCAATCTTGTTGTAATCCACCTCTTGTATCCCTCCATATTGATATTCATATATAATAATAGAAAACACTATGAATGGAAATGATATCCTTAGAATATAGTATGCTCCAATTATGTGGGAATGCATTAATCTATTTCATGAGAACTACATTGGAAAAATCATGATTGTAAAGTATAGTTTTCAATTAATATCATCCCTAAAATGAAACAAATATCTAATACTCCCAATAAGAAGACCATACATTAATTAGTGTAAGTAAAGTAACAAGTATATGTGTTTTGTAATAAGGGATTTATATTCCATAGTGTTTCCCTTTGGAGAGATTATGTTCATTATATTAATAATAAATGATGGTCAATGATGTTGTGCATCAATTATACAAAAATAAATTCCATTACATTAAATAATAAGTATCATATACCCTAAATTGTGGACTTATTTGATTAAGTGGAATGTTTTTAATATTTTACAAAAAAATTTCTTCATTATTGTTATCATTAACTGTTATTCAAGAAGTTATATATTCTAAAGAAAAAAATTAGCATGTATGGACAATAAAAATTTATTGTAATGCATTTTAGATTGTATAATGAAAAATATTTTTTATGTATCAAATGGATAGAGTACTCAAGGATTATATTGTTAATTTTGTTATGTTTTTTATTTATGATATATTGATATCCATTAAATTTCATTATGAATATAAGATTCATTTTCAAATCATTCTTAACAATCTCAAGAAAATGAGTTATATGGAAAATTTAAAAAAATATTAATTTTAGATTTAGGAATTTTTCTTTCCTAACTATATGGGTTGTAATGATTAAATATCACTAGTTCATTTAATGACAAATGTTATGGTAAAATTGGAAACCCTAATATATATAATTGAGGTATGTGGTTTCCTTGGATTTTCAGTTTATTATTAATGATTTATTCAAAAATAATATTCATTATGTAACCCATTTACCACGTTGACATGTTACTTTTTTATGATTCTATGTTTAGAATAATGTAATTAAATTGTAGGCGAATTGAAGTGAAGATAAAAAAATTCAATAATATTTACATTACTATCTAAAAGGGTTAAATTTTACATATATAGTGGTTTATCAAAGAAATTAATTGAATATTTCAGTAAGAAGAAATATATAGTTATTTCCTATGCATCAATAAATTTAAGTGTTAATTAATTTAATTACGAGTCCTTTAATCTTGATCTAAGAGTTGAAATATTTTAATTTAGGATATGGAGACATTACATTTTTGGTTAATGATAATATATATGGATTCTAAAAGATTGATATATATATTCTCAATGAAATTTATCAGCATAAGGAAAAAGATGTAGTTAAAAATTCTCATGAATTATGATTTCAAATTAAAATACCACCCTTTTAAGAAAAATATGTTTTTAATGCATTGAGTATGTAATACCGAGGATTTTTAACTCAAATAAGGATTAACTGAAGTTCTATATTAATACCTATAGTAATATTGGATAATTTAATAAATATGGAATATAAAATATTAGATTTATTTCAAATGATTACCAAAATATGTTTATTAGATTAAAAAAATATTATCTTGATCATAATAATTTTCAAAATAAAACAAATCTCATGAATTATGGGTTTTTGATAGAATCTATCTATGATGATTGTATATTAAAACACGTAGAGAGGTTATTAAATCCACACCAAAGACGAAGAGCCAATTATTAGATGAATACAACACCTCAAATTTTTTTGTAGTACCTAGTAGATCCGAAAAGATAAATGATTTTTAAGGAAGAATTTTGGTTAGAAAATGTTAAATGGGTAATTGTAGACCATGTATCAATATTCCTAATTTTTCAATAGGTGAATTCTAAGAGAAAACATCCTAAAGAAGTCATGTAATTTATTCCAATTCCCATTAGAAAATAAGATGATATTAATATAGAGTTATGACTATATTATCAAATATTAATAGAATGAATTATTCCATATGGTTTGTTTTTGAGTACCTTACCCTGTTTTCAGATTACCTCACTATAAGAGAATATTTATCTCTTGACTTCCTAAAAGAAATCGAAATTAATAATGTTTTGAGATTTCATTTAACACATAATTATATAATATATGATCATGATCTACAATTTACATCAAAATTTTAGAAGACTATTTAGATTTATATTGATATTGAGCTACATTTTAGCACATTCCATCTTGTCATATTGAATTGTAGTTTGGAATGATAGTTCAAAAAATAGAAGTTATTTTTAGGTCACCCTCAATTGACTTAATGGTATTTTGTATCTATATTTACCACTGGTAGAAGTCATATATTATAAAAAAATTCTATTATAGCATCCAAAGGGATCCATATAAATAATTTTAAAGAAATAGGCTTTTTATTACAACTTATTGGCATGAAGTTGGTTAATGGAAGCTTGTATTCCCATATCATGTTGAAAAGACAACATTGAAGGTGATGACTATCAAGAATCACATTGAGGTATCCCAAAGTAGATAGAATTAACCACACTAACAAAAGAAGGAAGGATTTATAAATTCATAAGGGAGAATATGTTTTATTGAAGGTACCTCCATGAAAAGGTGTTATATGGTTTCACAATAAAGGGACAATATGTCGTAGGTACATTGGGTGTTTAGAAATTTTATAAGGAATAAGAGTTATGGATAACCATTTGGAAATGTATCCTAGCATCAAAACAGTTGATAAATTGTTTAAAATATATTTATTATGTAAGTATATTATAGACCAGAATAATTTTCACACTTATAATTCAAAATATTTATAACAATATTTATCTTATTTTGAAAATTCTATCTAGACACTTTAAC
Source organism: Viscum album (assembly GCA_963277665.1). Classification (NCBI taxonomy): domain Eukaryota; kingdom Viridiplantae; phylum Streptophyta; class Magnoliopsida; order Santalales; family Viscaceae; genus Viscum; species Viscum album. The sequence goes on along the minus strand of OY728141.1, from coordinate 468,239,394 downwards.
CCAATAAAAACCCTTTTTCAATTAGATAACTCAAAAGGTAAATGTACATTTATAAAATCATAAAAAAGTATAAATATGAGAATCTAAATAAATTATGATAAATAACTACCTATATCTATTTATTTGGTGACATTATATAAATTATGAGGATGAAATTTTGGGAGTGATGATTGCGACACCTCATATGTGATTATAGTAAGTATTGTTTTCTTCTAAAAGTAATGATTGTATAACGAACATTTATTTATCCAAGAATGAGATTAAAATAAAAATTAAAAATATTTATAAATTTTATTGCAACAAATTAATTTCATTTTTGAATTCAATGTTTTAAATTTATCATCTGTTTAATTTTTGATATTTTCAAAAAATAGTTGATTTTTATGTGAACAATGAAAAATACTTATTTTGGTAAATGATCACATTAATGAAACTAAAATGATATAACAATGACTTTAGGGTTTATAAAACCTAATTTATAGAAAAAATATTTGTTTAAGAAGTAAAAAAATGTACATAAAAATATACTTTTGAACATAAAAATAATATGCCTAAAATTTGGGAAATCAATGTAATGGTCTTATTCAATTAAAATATATTTTTATTATTTTAATCACGTATTGATAAGGCTCCATTAAATTTTTTATTATAATGTAAGATAAGTAAAAATTGATTTAAAATAATCTAATAAATTTCAATATAATAATTATTGTATAATACTTTTATGTAAAATCGTTCTTATACTTAAAAATTGCATTTTTCAGAAAAAACCATTTTTATCACTTTTGGATATTTGTTTTCAAATTAATTTTTTAAAAATATAGATATTAAAATTGATAAAACTTACTCCATATTTGGAAATAAAATTTTGAAATATTCTATTTTTTCCAATTTATTTTTTAATATGAGTAGTAACATTTGTTAAAATTCAGTTATCGTGATAAGAATTAAAACTAATGGTAGGTTATAAAATTATAATAATAAGGGTTATAGTGTCATTTAAACATGTATAAATTCTAGTTTATAGATATTTTTATTCAATATATCTTCTCATTTTATAATATGAGTTTTTTTAATCTATTTGGATTGAGTAACACATTAAAATATTTTAATATTTTGAATAATTATATGTGAGTCTTCTCACCCCCCTCTAAATGGATACCACTTCTTTTCTATTCTTTAAACAACAAAATCCCCATATATCCATCAATCCAAAACCAAAACCATTATTAATAACCTTATCGACATAATATAGAACTTTTTTTATCATAATACAATTCTATAAAGCCTAGAGTTATATATCAAATTTTTTAAAAGAATAGTTATAATTATTAACTGAGCAATTTAATTTTTATTTCATAATTTACCTACTTCAATACTCTCATAACCATTTCTATATAATAACAAAATTATATACAAAATAAATATATATTATTATATTTTTATTATGACACCTTTTAATCTAATTATCCATCTAATGGAAAATGAAATCACCATTCATGCATACATGTGGACTACTGCCTTGTAAAGAAGCTGTATTCCATTTTTCATGACCACCTATTATGGTTTGTCATAACGATAGATAAAAATTAATTACGATTATTTCTATAATATTTATAAAACAAATATTATTATTTCAATATAATATATTATATACCTTCTCACCCTTCCATCCAATAAAAAATGTTAACGATTCTATAGGTGAACTACAACCTCCACAAAATGATGTGATTTATTATTCATGTCTTTCACACAAGAATGATCCTAGATATTTTTATAATTAATATATATGATTTTTATATCATGATTAATGATCTTTATATGATTTAATAATGAACAATATGTAATTTCTAAAACTACCTAATAGACCCAGACAGGAAAAATGAAACATTTAATCATTCAATTTGATAAATTAAATATATAGAATTTGTAATTTATTTTTTAAGTGTTTATATTAAATTATCCTTTTGATTTAAATTTTTTTATTATATATTTATGTTCATTAAACTAAATATATTGATTAAATAACATTTTTTGAATATTTAATCCTCCATATTGATTATTATTATTTTTACTCATCAAATATCTTATTTTCTGTAACCCTTACCGAATATTTGAGCTCATATATTTTTCCAATCCATTAGATATAAAAAAATGAAATTTGAATGATTAATTGGGTTGATGGAATATTTTCATTATATTTATCTAATTTTTAGTGTAATGTGGAAGATATGTATGTATTTTTTTCTAATACTACTAAACTGATTGATATTTATTGGTGAAATCACATATATCTTCAACTAGTGTAATAAATTAAACAGTAGATTGGGGTTACTGGATTAGGGCTGTAACAAATAACATATTTTGGTTTATCAAAACTGGGATCTATAATAAATAGTTTAATAAAATGAATCAAATAATTTATACATATGAAGGGTTAAACATTGCACTCGAAATATGTTTTATCTCTCGTATTAACCTATCTGTTGTTGGTCATTGGTTTTAACTAATCATTTTCCTTGGGTCTTATACCGATCTAAAAAACAATGGGATTGAAATTTGTGTCACAATGATTTCTCTTATTTGAATTTTGACTTTATTTGATACAAATAATTTATAAAAAAATATTTCATTATACATTATTTACATTATTTGTCACATACATTACTTATTTTGAAGTTAAATTTCATTTATTTTCCATTAATTCTTTGTTTTGGAGGGTTTCCAAAGGTTTTATGGGGGAATAGATGAGTTTTTATGAATTGGCCCAAACCATGAGCCCAATTCCAGATTTAAAAATAAATTTTGTTTCTTTTATAAAATTTTTATTTTTTTAATATTTTTCACCCATTAAAATTCATAAAAGGTCTCCTCTGACCTATTAACACCAAAATTTAAATTTGGAGCCTTTATAAATCCATAATCATGGAGGAGTTGGGTTTTTATTTAAGAATTGGGCCAACCCTAAAGCCCATTTTCCTATTTTAAAATGTTTATTTATTTTTTTAATATCTCATTTAATATAATTGTTTTTTCTGTGATTATACCTACCTATCGACCCTAAGAAACCCAGGCGCGCTCCCATTGCCTTTTCCCCCTCCTTGGAGCTCTTTGAAATCACGACTTAGGGCTCAACCTCATAGGGTGTCTCAAATCGCCCAGAATTGAAGAGGTAACTTCATACCTTCTTAACTCTCTCAATTATTACCTTTTTTCTTCCATTCCAATTCCCAAATTACCTCCTAAATATTTTTCAAACAACCCCTGAATTTTGGATGTTTTTAATTTCAGAAACTATTGTTTTGGAGTGACTAATTCAGGATACTTCAAATATGTGAGTCCATTTCATTCATCTTTCAAATTGCTTTGGGTTTCTTCTATAATTCATGGATTATAAAAATTTCAGAATTTAGGGTTCATCCCTAGGTTCTAAATTCCTGTATTTTGGGTGAAATATTGAGGTTTTTGGTTTCTTTTAACTCCCTTGAGGTGCGGGGGTCGTGCGGTTGATGTTTCACCCCAATATTTGAGGGTTTCGACACATTCGGTAGGTGAATTTGTGGGTAACATTTTAATGATAAGTTAGTTTGCTTGATTAAATAATTTTTCATGTTCTTTATATTCTGTTCATTATGTGAAAACCATTTTTGGTAGCAATAGTAAAGCATTTGGTATTAAAGTTACATTTTTGTTTGAAGTGTGTATTTTTCAAATGTATTTAACGTGTTATCTTTTGTGGTAGTTTTGTAAAACGTGGATGTGATTTATTAGTTGTTGAATGAGGCTTCCAATTTTGTTTTTGTAATGATATAGTGTCATGTTGTCCTAAAAAGGTGGGTCTTTGAATGGGTTTTATGTGTGTAACCTTGTTATACTCCTTGAAAGTGTTTTATGGATTTGTGTGTTCTCATGGATATCTTTTGAGACATTGTTCAAGGTGATTGTATAACATTTGAAAGTGGATTATTACATGTTCATTGAGATCCAATTCTTTTTTGGTATGATTTTGGTGTGATTTTGGCTTAAAAATAGGTTTTTGAAATGGGTTTTGTGTGCAAGACATATTTACACCACTTGGTTTCTTTTTTTGAAAATTGTAAATGTTTTAGTTGGTTAAATAAAGTGGGAAAAGGGTGAATATATACTGTTTGGTAGGTGTGTTCACATATTATGGTGTTTTGAAAGGTTAAGTGATTTTTTAAGATTTCATATATTTTTAGAATGTTTTGTAAATTTCTGAAATGTTTTATTAAATTGTGATGTTGGAGCGAAACTTGTTTGTGGGTTGTTTTGTGTATGTTTAATGATAAAATGATTTTGAAGGTAAAAAGGGTCTTATGTAACAAGTGAGTGGGATTTTAATAGAGTTTTAATATATTGGAATGGTTTTATAAATTTTTTAATGAATTTGAGGATGTGTTAATGAAATGTGAAAAGTTTTGTGGGATATTTTGGTGTGAGTATGATTTCAAAATCAATTTGAATTAAAAGTGGTCTTTTATGACTTGTGTTGTATACATGTGGGATGTTTGGTGAATTTATGATTTGGAAATGATATTTTCTTATGAATATTATATTCATTGACTTGTTGAACTTGTTTGAGCACAAATGGAAAACTTGGCTATCTAGGTGGGTGGACATGTACTAGTATGCTAGTGAATCCGTGGGGTTTGGCCTCAGTTTCACTTAGCAATATTGAGGCTTACAACTCTAAATAAATTATGATGATGATGATTGGGTACCACTAGGTTATGGGTATGTACCCTACTAGTGGCTTTTGCACGAGAACAGATATTTGTGATGGTTACTGTCACCGAGATACGAGGTACCTGGGACCCACAACTAGCTAGTGCCTAGGGGTTAATTCCTATTGCTTGTGCTCTCTATATATTTTGTGCTTATAATCGGCATACGTTATGCATGGATAGAAAATTCATTATCCTTGGTATTTATTTTAAAAGGGTTTATTATTTAAATTATCCCACTTGAAAACTAATTTTTTTTAAGTTGCATCTTTTAGAAATTGTAACTAGAAATTACATGTGTTTGAAAACTTGCACGCTTTTCATCTTTCAATGTTTATCGCATGGGATCTCTTAATGGTGGTATCCTACTGGGAATTGGATCGCACCCTACTTACACCTTTGGTTGTATGTAGACTTGGTTATTTTTGTTGTCACAGGTTGGGTAAAAAAATTTGTTCCAGTGGTTCGGGTTCCTAGCAGGTCCTTGGTGGTGAAGTCTTGTGGAGATGGATTGAGGGCGGTACCCCATGCCATGAGGGTTCTTGGGCTATTCCATTTTGGGTTTTTCCATTTGTTATATTCTTTTTTATTTGTTTTAAGATATGTAATTCTGTTCTGAATTTTTGTAAAAGATTCTTTGGTTTGAAAAATACAGATTCATTTTATTGGATTCTTTTGTTGTTTTATGTTTATAAACTCAGGTAAATTGTTCCCAATTCACATTTTATGATACCCAGGCACTTGTGATAGCCCGTGGGGATCGGGAACACCCTTCGGGCCTTTTCACGGGCTAGGTTTGGCACTAGTTTCGCCGGTGACCAGATTTGCTTCGTGACAAAATGGTATCAGTGGGTTGTTTTCTCTCTTTGGGTCATGTTTTTTGGGGAACAATCCTGATAATCTGGAGTTAGGATTTTTTGGACTTTGAATTTTAATTATGAGTAGTGTGGCTGATCACCACACCTCATGAAGAGATTCACGTCTCCAGGGGAATTTGGGACCTTTCAGAGTCCTTTGGTTTTCATAGTTTAATGATGATTATGGGAAATGAAAAGAGGGTTGGGTTAATGGTCGTAGTAAGCTCGCAGGGCCTGTCAAGACATGTGGAGCTAGGGATATTCCCAAGAACACTCTATGTGATAGTGAAGTGATTGGAATATGTCCACCAACCATATTTCCATGTCACCCACTGAAACTAGTTTCCTCTCACATTGTCTTGTGTTCTTTAGTTTTGAAATCTTGGAACTTTGGTTTTAAAGTGACTTGGTTTTAAGAAGTGTAAAGTTTTTGTGAAATTATTTTCAAATAAATATAGAATGGTTTGATTTACAAAATATTGGAACTGAATATTCGTAATTATTATGAAATGGAAAATGGTGTGCTTACACCTCTTTTGAAATCAGAAACTATACTGAAGTTGGTTTTGAAAAAGTGTTTCCAATAGAGTTTTCTAAACTATCATAGGGTGTTTTGTTGGGATGAGATGTTGTGAAATTGATGTGAATGACATGAAATTGAGTTCTTGTATAAATTGTTGCGACTTTATGAAAATTTTAGTAATATTTGAATTGGGATTTGGATCTCTTGGTTAGCAGTTTTGAGAAAAATGATGTGTTGGTTGACCGTTTTGGTTTTGAAAAGTGGAAGGAATATTTGATTTAACCTTTAGTATTTCCGTGACTAACCACATGCATGGGGTTATATGGGATGATGGATGGTTGAGGGAATGAATGGATGAGTTCTGGGACGGATATAAGTAGGGTGCCCGGTGTGGCAAAAAAAACATGCATGTGTGAGGCCCATGGTGTACCATTGGTGGATACGCCTACTACTAAACCGTTTTTTCTCAAATAATTGATTTTAAAGAAAAACATGATTTATTTATGAATAGTTTTGTATGGTTTGTATTATGGGTTTTTGACAATGTTGATGTTATGGGATGTTTTGAGTCCAAGAACCACTTTTGTTTGAACTGTGTTTTGGGTTTGTGTTTGGTCGGTAAGCTGTGTTGTAGGGGATATTAGTGGTCTATTTTGAAAAATGTTTTGGGTTTCCTTCACCGTGGTTCCCTTCATGTATTTGGAGTTGGTTTATGGTTTGTTTTTACCAATTCACTAGATTTTTTGGGTCCTTGGGTTCTCTTGTTGGATAAGGTATTCCCCCATTAAATGTAAAAGCATAACTGAAGCGTAATCCAGATTGTTTCTCCATTGGAAAATCCTCCAGTTGATCAATATATGGAATATTTTTCTAGAGATTTTAGATTGAGTATACACCCTTTACATTATTGGTTTTTTGTATCCTCTTGTAGTGGGAGATTGATCTTGGATGGTTGAAAGTGACCTCAGCCTCTTATGTTTCCTAATTTTTCAAAGGTGGAAGTGTTCTGGGGTTGTTAGCATGGATGATTATTTGGATAGTGTCTAAGAGGAACTCTCGGTTCTTCATAGGTTCTTCGAAGAAGGATTTCATGTTAAACTTCCAGTGTGGGAAATATGGTCATGAGAGGATATTGTGGCCAATTTCTAGAATTGTGTGTTTTTTGGGGATGTTGTACAAGTTCCCTCTCTATGCATTGTTAATATCAGTCGCAATGGTCATGTTCGGTGATGCCTTGTGTTGTCATGTGCTCGATTGACCGTAAAGGTGAATGTTGGGAAATCATCTGAGAGTCTCTATTATGATGGGAGAATGTCTCCCTTGTAAAAACATAAAAATATTCCATTTTAGAGGAAGGTGAGTATAAGTGTTCTTTACTTCTATTATTTCTCACCCGAACAAACAAGGTGTGATGTGTGTACATCTTCTAAGCCCTTGTTTCAGGGAAATATCGAGTTAGGTTAAAGTGAGTTTGGAATGTGTTATGTCTTGGAAAAACTTATCAGGGATTGTTGTGTAGTTTTTGTTTGCAATGAATGAATAATTCTCATTCAGAGGATTTCCAAAGCCTAACTGTGAGGCTGAAGATGCTTCAATCATTTGATCTCCAACCATAGGTCTCGGAGAGAAGCTGGCTCGTAGTCAGGGGAAATCACATGGTCATTTAAACCCTTGTGCAAAGTCCTATCCTTAGTATGAAAGATAAAAAGAGTTTAAAACTATGGTGTCATAATCTTTCTCCTGTTGTTCATGTTCAATGGAAATATGTGGAGGTCCTTGTACCCATGACATCTCCCAATGTTATTCCTTCCCCCTTTGGTTTCCATTTCGTCTTTAGAAAAACGTATGAAGTTTGCCCAGACAGGTTGACCACACGGTTTGCACTTGGTTAGTAGTGACCATGCCCAAAAAACCATGTAGATAGAAGAATCCCCACTATTAGTTCATGGTTTCCCAAACTGTGCAGACTAACCATGTGGTCCTCCCAACGCTTTATATTTTGGGGTCTTTCTGTATCGTCCCATGCTAGTTGATTAAGACAGTCAGTTCTTATGGAAGGGAGCCTATTTTTGTTCCCCTGAACCAATAAGTTAGACTTATCCATGGTCATGGATTTGTGGTTGGTAGTCTCGTTCGGATCTTTCAAGCTACCTAAATCTTCCTTGAGTAACTATTGAGATTGGAGACTGCCCAATGGTTTAGTTATAGCAAGGTAAGTGTAACCTTGTTCGATGTCGTTGTTCGTTTGGGTGAATTGCTTGAGTCTTGTTCGGATAGTGTTTGAGGAGGTTTACTTTGGGATAAATCCTGAATGTGATTGATTGTTTCAGGAAAGTGGTGTATGTTTTTTTGTGAAGTATTCCTTCTTTAATTGACCACTGGAGGTCTTTTGGCCATTTTGGGTGAAACCTGTCAGGGGAGTACATCTTGGTTTATCAGTTGGGTTTGGTTTTCGTATCTAGCCTTTTTGTAGCTTTCTGGGGACAGAAAGTTTTCATGGTGGGGATAATTATCACATAAATTACTTATTTTGAATTTAAATTTCATTTATTTTCCATTAATGATTTGTTTTTGAGTGTTCCCAAAGGTTTTATGGAGGAATAGATGAGTTTTTATGAATTGGGCCAAACCGTGAGCCCAATTCCAGATTTAAAAATAAATTTTGTTTCTTTTATAACAATTTCATTTTTTAATAATTTCACCTAGTGAAATTCCTAAATGGTCTCCTATGACATATTAACACCAAAATTTAAATTTGGAGCCTTTATAAATCCATAATCATGGAGGATATGGGTTTTTATTTAAGAATTGGGCCAACCCGAAATCCCATTTTCCAGTTTTAAAATCATTCATTATTTTTTAATATCTTATTAAATATAATGTATTTTTCAGTTATTACACCTCCCTCTTGACCCTAATAAACCCAGGCCTGCCCCCATTGTCTTTTCCCTCTCCTTGAAGCACTTTGAAATCGCGACATAGGGCTGAACCTCATAGGGTTTCTCAAATAGGCCAGAATTGAAGAGGTAACTTTATCCCTTCTTAACTCTCTCAATTATTAATCTTTTTCCTCCATTACAGTTCCTAAATTACCTCTTAAATATTTTTCTAACAACCCCTGAATTTTGGCTGTTTTCAAGTTTAGAAACTATTGTTTTTTGATTGATTAATTCAGGATACTTCAAATAAGTGTGTCCATTTCTTTCCTCTTTCAAATTGCTAAAGGTTTCACCCCTAATTCATGAATTATACAAATTTCAGAAGTTAGGGTTCATTCCTAGGTTCTAAATTACTATATTTGGGGTGAAAGATTGAGGTTTTTGGTTTCTTTTAACTTCCTTGAGGTGCAGCGGTCGTGTGGTTGATGTTTCACCCCAATATTTGAGGGTTTCGACACTTTCAGTAGGTGATTCTATGGGTAACCATTTAATGATGAGTTAGTTTTCTTGATTAAATAATTTTTAATGTTCCTTATATTCTTTTCATTATTCTAAATCCATTTTTTCTAACAATAGTAAATCATTTGGTTTTAATGTTACATTTTTGTTTGAAGTGTGTATTTTTCAAATGTATTTCATGTGTTATCTTTTGTGGTAGTTTTGTAAAATGTGGAATTGATTTATTAGTTGTTAAAAGGGGATTCCAATTTTGGATGGGTAATGATATAGTGTCATTTTGGCCTAAAAAAGTGGGTCTTTGAATGGGGTTTATGTGTGTTACCTTGTTACACTCCTTGAAAGTGTTTAATGGATTTGTGTGTTCTCATGGATATCTCTTGCGATATTGTTCACGGTGATTATATAACATTTGAAAGTGGATTATTACATGTTTATTGGGATGTAAATGCTGTTTTGGTAGGATATTGATGTGATTTTGGTTTAAAAATAGGTTTTTGAAATGGGTTTTGTGTGAAAGACATATTTACCTTGGGTTCTTTTTATGAAAATTGCAAATGTTTTAGTTGGATAAACAATGTGGGAAAAGAGTGAATATGTACTGTTTGGTATGTGTGTTCACTTATTATGGGGTTTTGAAAGGTGAAGTGATGTTTTAAGATGTCAAATATTTTTAGAATGTTTTGTAAATTTCTGAAATGTTTTATTAAATTGTGATGTTGGAGTAAAACTTGTTTGTGGGCTGTTTCGTGTAAGTTTAATGATAAAATGATTTTGAAGCTAAATAGGGTGTTATGTAACAAGTGAGTGGGATGTTATGAGATTTTTAATATATTTTAATAGTTTTATAAAATTCATTAAGGAATTTTTGGAAGTGTTAAAGAAATGTGAAAAGTGGTGTGGGCTATTTTGGTGTGAGTCGGATTTCAAAATCAATTTGAATGAAAAGTGGACTTTTGTGACTTGTGTTTTATACATGTGGGATTTTTGGTGAATTTATGATATGGAAATGATATTTTATTTTGAATATTATATTCATTGACAGGTTGAACTTGTTTGATCACAAAGGGAAAACCTGGGAATCTAGGTGGGTGGACGTGTACTAGTATGCTAGTGAGTCTGTGGGGTTTGGAATCAGTTTCACTTAGAAAGATTGACGCTTAAAACTCTATCTAAATTATGATGATGATTATTTGGGACCACTAGGTTATGGGTTTGTATCCTACTAGTGGATCGTGCATGAGAACAGATATTTTTGATGGTTACTCTTACCGAGATACGAGGTACCTGGGACCCACAACTAGCTAGTACCTAGGGGTTAATTCCCATTGCTTGTGCTCACTATATATTTTGTGCTTATCGTCGACATACGGTATACATGGATCGAAAATTTAGTAGCCTGGGTATATATTTTAAAAGTGTTTATTCTTTAAATTAGCCCACTTGAAAACAGATTTTTTTAAATTGCATCTTTTAGAAATTGTAACTAGAAATTACATGTTTTTGAAAACTTGCATGCTTGTCATCTTTGAATGTTTATCACATGGAATCTTATTGTGGTGGTATAATACTGGGCATTGTCTCACACCCTACTTACACCTTTGTTTGTAAGTAGACTTGGTTATTTTTTTTGTCACAGGTTGGGTAAAAACAAATTTGTTCTAGTGGTCCGGGTTCATAGCAGGTCCTTGGTGGTGATGTCTTGTGGAGATGGCTTGAGGGAGATGCCCCATTCCATGGGGGTTCTTGGGATATTTCATTTTGGTTTTTTACCTTTTTTATAGTCTTTTTTAGTTGTTTTAATCTATGTAATTCAGTTCTGAATTTTTGTAAAAGATTGTTTGGTTTAAAAAATACAGATTCATTTTATTGGATTCTTTTGTTGTTTTAAGTTTATAATCTCAGGTAAATAATTCCCAATTATCATTGTATGATACCTGGGCACATGTTCCAGCCTGTGGGGATCGGTAACTCCCTTTCGGGCCTTGTCACAGGCTATGTTTGGCACTAGTTTCGATGGTGACCAGATTTGGTTCGTGACAAAATGGTATCAGAGGGTGGTTCGCTCTCTTTGGGTCATGTTTTTTGGGGAACAATCAGGATAATATGGAGTTAGGATTTTTGGGTCTTTGAATTTGAGTTATGAGTAGTGTGGCTGATCACCACACCTCATGACGGGATTCACGTCTCCAGGGGAAGTCAGGACCTTTCAAAGTCCTTTGGTTTTCTTGGTTTAATGATGATTAGGGGAAATGAAAAGAGAGTTGGGTTAATGGTCTCGGTAATCTCGCAGGGCCTTTCAAGCCACGTGGAGCTGGGGATATTCCCAAGAACACTCTCTGTGACAGTGAAGTGATTGGAATATGGCCTCCAACCATATGTCCAAGTCCCCACTGAAACTAGTTTCCGATCGCATTGTCATGTGTTCTTTAGTTTTGAAATCTTGGAACTTTGGTTTTAAAGTGACTTGGTTTTAAGAAGTGTAAAGTTTTTGTGAAACAATTTTCAAATAAATATAAAATTGTTTGATTTATAAAATATTGGAACTGAATATTCAGAATTATTTTGAAATAGAAAATGGTGTGCTTACACGTCTTTTGAAAGCTGAAACTATACTGAAGTTGGTTTTGAAAAATTGATTCCTATAGAGTTTTCTAAACTATCATAGGGTGTTTTGTTGGGATGATAGGTTATGAAATTGATTTGAATGACATGAAATTGAGTTCTTTTATAAATGGTTGTCTCTTTATGAAAATTTTTGTAATATTTGAATTAGTATTTGGATGTCTTGGTAAGAAGTTTTGAGAAAAAGGATGTGTTGGTTGACCATTTTGGTTTTGAAAAGTGGAATGAATCTTTGTTTTAACCTTTAGTATTTCCATGAGTGACCACATGCATGGGGTTATATGGGATGATGGATGGTTGATCACATGAATGTATGTGTTCTGGGACAGATATGAGGAGGGTGCCTGGTGCGGTACAAAAACATGCACATGTGAGGCCCATGGGGTACCATTGGTGGATAAGCTTACTGCTAAACCGTTTGTTTTCAAATAATTGACTTTAAAGAAAAACATGATGTCTTGATGAATAGTTTTGCATGGTTTTTATTATGGGTTTTTGAAAATGTTGATGTTGTGGGATGTTTTGATTCCAAGAACCCCTTCTGTTTGAACTGTGTTTTGGGTTTGTTTTTGGTCAGTAAGCTGTGTTGTAGGAATGGTTAATGGTCTCTTTTGAAAAATGTTTTGGGATGCCTTCACGGTGGTTCCGTTCATGTGTTTTGATCTGGTTTATGGATTTTTTTGACCAATGGACCAGATTTATTGGGTCCTTGGGTTCTCTCATTAGATAAGGTATGACCCCATTAAATGTTAATGCAAAAATGAAGTGCAACCTAGATTGTTTCTCCATTGGAAAATCCTCATGTTGGTCAATATATGGAATCTTTTTCTAGAGCTATTTATATTGAGTATAAACCATTTCCTTTATTGGTTTTGTGTATCCTCTTGTAGTGGAAGATTGATCTTGTATGGTTGAAAGTAACCTTAGCCTCTTAAGTTTCCTAATTTTTTGAAGGTGGAAGTGTTCTGGGGTTGTTAGCATGGATGAGTATTTGGATCTTGTCTAAGAGGAACTCTCAGTCCTTTATAGTCTCTTCGAAGAAGGAGTTCATGTTAAACTACAAGTGTGGGAAATCTGGTCATGAGAGGATATTATGGCCACTTTCTAGAATTGTGAGTTGTTTTGGGATGTTGAACAATTTTCCTCTCTATGCATTGTTAATATCAGTCGCAATGGTCATGTTCGGTGACGCCTTGTGATGTCATGTGCCCGATTGACCTTAATGGTGAATGTTTGGCAATCATCTGAGGGTCTCTATTATGATGGGAGAATGTATCCCTTGGAAAAACATAAAAATATTCCATTTTTGAGGAAGGTGAGTATAAGTGTCCTTTACTTCTATTGTTTCTCACCCGAAAAAACATGGTGTGATGTGTGTACATCTTCTAAGCCCTTGTTTCAGTGAAATATCGAGTTAGGGTAAACTGAGTTTGGAATGTGTTATGTATTGGAAAAACTTATCAGGGATTGTTGTTTAGTTTTTGTTTGCAACAAAATAAGAATTCTCATTCAGGGGGTTTCCAAAGCCTAACTGTGAGGCTGAAGATGCTTGAATCATTTAAGCTCCAGCCATAGGTCTCAGAGAGAAGTTGTCTTGTAGTCAGGGGAAATCACAGGGTCATTTAAACCCTTATGCAAAGTCCTATCCTCAGTATGAAAGATAAGAAGAGTTTAAACCTATGGTGTCATCATATTTCTTCTACTGTTCATGTTCGGTGGAAATAGGTGGAGGGACTTGTACCTATGTCATTGCCCAATGTTATTCCTTCCCCCATTGGTTTCCATTTAGTCTTTAGAGAAAGGTATGAAGTTTGGCTAGACAGGTTGACCACACGGTCTGCACTTGGTTAGTAGTGACCATGCCTAAAAAAACCATGTAGATAGAAGAATACCCACTGTTAGTTCATGGTTTCCCAAACCGTGTAGACTAACCGTGTGGTCGTCCCAACACTCTATATTTTGGGGTCTTTCTATACTGGCTCATGCTGGTCGATTAAGATGGTTGGTTCTTATGGTGGGGAGCCTATTTTTGTTCCCCTGTACCAATAACTTAGACTTATCCATGGTCATGGATTGGTGGTAGGTAGTATTGTTCGGATCTATCAAGCTACCTAAATCTTCCTTGAGTAACTATTGAGATTAGATAGTGCCCAATGGTTTAGTTATAGCAATGTAAGTGAAACCTTGTTCGATGTCGTTGTTCTTTTGGAAGAATTTCTTGAGTCTTGTTCAGATAGTGTTTGAGGAGTTTTCCATTGGGATAAAGCATAAATGTGATTGGTTGTTTCAGGAAAGTGGTTTATGTATTTGTTGTGAAGTATTACTTCCTTAATTGATTACTGGAGGTGTTTTGGCCTTTGGGGGCGAAACCTGTCAAGGGAGTACATCTTGGTTAATCAGTTGGGTTTGGTTTTTGTATCTGGCCTTTCTGTCGCTTTCTGGGGATGGAATGTTGTCATGGTGTGGATAATTGTCACATACATGACTTATTTTGATGTTAAATTTCATTTATTTTCCATTCATGATTTTTTTGGAGGGTTTCCAAAGGTTTTATAGAGGAATAGATGAGTTTTTATGAATTGGCCCAAACCGTGAGCCCAATTCCAGATTTAAAAATAAATTTTGTTTCTTTTATAACATTTTCATTTTTTAATATTTTTCACCCATTAAAATTCCTAAATGGTATCCTCTGACCTATTAACACCAAAATGTAAATTTGGGGCCTTTATAAATCCATAATCATGGAGCATTTGGGTTTTTATTTAAGAATTGAGCCAACCCGAAAGCCCATTTTCCAGTTTTAAAATGTTTCTTTATTTTTTTAATATCTTATTAAATATAACGGATTTTTCGATGATTCCACCTCCCTCTAGACCCTAAGAAACCTAGGAGAGCTCCCATTGCCTTTTCCACCATTCCAGTTCCTAAATTTCCTCCTAAATATTTTTCAAACAACTCATGTATTTTGGAAGTTTTCAATTTCAGAAACTATTGTTTTTGGAGTGATTAATTCAGGATACTTCAAATAAGTTAGTCCATTTATTTCCTCTTTCAAATTGCTTAGGGTTTCTTCCCTAATTTATTAATTATAAAAATTTCAGATGTTAGGGTTCATTCCTAGGTCCTAATTACTATATTTTGGGTGAAATATTGAGGTTTTTGGTTTCTTTTAACTTCCTTTAGGTGCGGCGGTAGTGCGGTTGATGTTTCACCCCAATAATTGAGGGTTTCGACACTTTCGGTAGGTGATTCCATGGGTAACCATTCAATGATGAGTTATTTTTCTTGATTAAAATTCTTTTCATGTTCCTTATATTCTTTTCATTATGCGAAAACAATTTTTGGTAGAAATAGTAAAACATTTGGTATTAATGTTACATTTTTGTTTGAAGTGTGTATTTTTCAAATGTATTTCATGTGTTATCTTTTGTGGTAGTTTTGCAAAACGTGGAAGTGATTTATTAGTTGTTGAACGGGGCTGTCAATTTTGGTTGGTTAATGATATAGTGTCATGTTGGCCTAAAAAGGTGGGTCATTGAATAGGTTTTATGTGTGTAACCCTGTTATACTCCTTGAAAGTGTTTTATGGATTTGTGTGTTCTCATGGATATCTTTTGCGATATTGTTCAATGTGATTATATAACATTTAAAAGTGGATTATTACATGTTTATTGGGATGAAAATTTTGTTTTGGTAGGATTTTGGTGGGATTTTCGCTTAAAAATAGGTTTTTGAAATGGGTTTTGTGTGCAAGACATATCTACACCACATGGGTTCTTTTTATGAAAATTGTAAATGTTTTAGTTGGTTAAACAATGTGGGAAAAGGGTGAATATGTACTATTTGGTATGTGTGTTCATGTATTATGGGGTTTTGAATGGTGAAGTGATGTTTTAAGAAGTCAAATATTTTTAGAATGTTTTTTAAATTTTTGAAATGTTTTATTAAATTGTGATGTTGGAGCGAAACTTGTTTGTGGGCTGTTTCGTGTAACTTTAATGATAAAATGATTTTGAAGGTAAAAAGGGTGTTATGTAACAAGTGAGTGGGATTTTATGACAGTTTTAATATATTGTAATGGTTTTATAAAATTGATTAATGAATTTGTGGAAGTGTTAAAGAAATGTGAAAAGTGTTGTGGGCTATATTGGTGTGAGTCGGATTTCAAAATCAATTTGAATGAAAAGTGGACTTTTGTGACTTGTGTTGTATACATGTGGGTTGTTTCGGGAATTAATGATATGGAAATGATATTTTCTTATGAATATTATATTCATTGACTTGTTTAAATTTTTTGAGCACAAAGGGAATACCCGTGTATCTAGGTGGGTGGACGTGTACTAGAATGCTAGTGAATCCGTGGGGTTTGGCCTCAGTTTCAATTAGCAAGATTGACACTTACAACTCTAACTAAATTATGATGATGATGATTGGGGACCACTAGGTTATGGGTATGTACCCTACTAGTGGCTCGTGCACGAGAATGGATATTTGTGATGGTTACTCTCACTGAGATACGAGGTACCTGGGACCCACAACTAGCTAGTGCCTAAGGGTTAATTCCCATTGCTTTTACTCACTATATATTTTGTGCTTATCATCGGCATACGGTATGCGTGGATCAAAAATTCAGTAGAATTGGTATTTATTTTAAAAGTGTTTATTCTTTAAATTAGTTCACTTGAAAATTTATTTTTTTTAAGTTGCATCTTCTAGAAATTGTAACTAGAAATTACATGTTTTTGAAAACATCCATGCATTTCGTCTTTGAATGTTTATCACATGGAATCTCTTAGTGGGGGTATCCTACTGGGAATTGTCTCACACTCATATTACACCTTTGGGTGTAAGTATACTTAGTTATTTTTGTTGTCACAGGTTGGTTAAAAAATGTTTTTGTTCCAGTCGTTCAGGTTCCTAGCCGGTCCTTGGTGGTGAAGTCTGGTGGAGATGGCTTGAGGGTGATGCCCCATGCCATGAGGGTTCTTG
Organism: Viscum album; assembly: GCA_963277665.1. Taxonomy (NCBI): domain Eukaryota; kingdom Viridiplantae; phylum Streptophyta; class Magnoliopsida; order Santalales; family Viscaceae; genus Viscum; species Viscum album. The sequence continues at coordinate 468,222,260 of OY728141.1, read as the reverse complement.
GGCTGTTTGATTTTGGTTTTTTACCTTTCGTATAGTCTTTTTGAGTTTTTTTAAGCTATGTAATTCAGTTATGAATTTTTGTAAAAGATTGTTTGGTTTGAAAAATACAGATTCGTTTTATTGGATTCTTTTGTTTTTTAAGATTATAAACTCGGGTAAATCGTTCCCAATTCTCATTTTATGATTCCCAGGCACTTTTGCCAGTCCGTGGGGATCAGTAATGCCCTTCGGGCCTTGTCACGGGCTAGGTTTGGAACTGGTTTCGGTGGTGACCAGATTAGGTTCGTGACATTATGTATTTCAGTATTCAAAAATATATGTGGACATTTATTCATGTTTTGTGTTTTTTAAAGGCTTACAAATTATTATTTGTTGAACATATTAATTTTTTTGGAATGAATGATGATTTTTAAATAAATAGTTACAATTATTTGTATATATAAAGGTAATAAATTATATAAAATAGATATATAATAAAATCACATTAAAACTAATGTGTAATATTCTAGTATTTTTAAAAGAATACTATGTTCAATAGCATATAAAACATGAAACACTAAGCTGAAATGAAACATTAAATATTATTATTTAATTTTTTAAATTTAAACCTATATATAAAATTAGTGTAAATTAATAAGAATAACATTAAAATGAAATATACATAACGTTACTAATCAATAATAGTTTGTTGATAATTACTAAGTAAATTTGAACTCAATTTTTCAATAAAGTCATTTTATGCTTCAAAAATACATTTCCTTCAAAAATTATTTTATTTACCATTGTGAGATAATATTATAAATATATCTATGGTACATTTATAATATTTATTAAATTATTAAATAATTGAAATTAAAATTTCAAAATTATGATATGAAGGGAATGTTTTAATTTTTTTATTTTTTATGTAAACCGTGAAGAATACTAATTTTTGTAAAAATGAAATATATTTTAATTAAAAATTACCTGTATGATTTTTATTTTATGTCAAATTAACATAAGTATTATTAAATTTGATAAAATTTTATTAACTAAATATGAATATGTATTATACTTGACTTTTGTATAAGATTATTTTTTAGAATAAAAATGCATTTCCCTAAAAACCTTTTTATATTGTGTTCTATGCATTTAAATTAAAATAAATTTCTTCCACTCATAAAAATTTATTCTGGAAAAATAAATGACATATTTTAAATTATGATGTTAAAATTCAGAAAATATGTATCTTTTCTTTTTAGTCATTATAATTATTAATCACAGAAAAATTTATTGCATCAGGAAGGGGTAAAATGGTGTAAAAAGGATACAACTTTTTGGTAAAACATTCAAATTACCCAGAAAATTTAAATTATCAAATTAGATAAGTGGTTTTATTCCAAATTTATTCTTATTTTTTGAAATAATGTAGCATAAAAATTATTTTTTAATAGGGAACCCAGACCTGCCTTTTTCAAAGATAAGTTAAATATTTTTCAAACTTAATTTAAAATTTGAATCGTTTCAATTAATAGCAAGTAAAAAGAAAAAATTATGTTTCCGAATGATAAAAAATACTAAAATAATATTTTTTTATTATTTATAAAAAATTTTGAAATTTAAATTATTACATGATTTCAAGGAGAAATGATTTTAATTCTAAATTGGCTATTTTCCTAAAAAAAATCATCTATTTTATGTTATTATTTAAAAAAATTTACACCTTCAATATTTTAAACTCATATAATAGAATATATATTTTTATTCAAACTATATAGTTTTTTATATACCCCCTTTCATATTTTTCCATTTAATAGTGTTACTATGGAAAAAATTCAGGTTATAAGAGTTAAAGTTAAAAAGAGTTTAAAGAAGTTTAACTTTGAGATAAGGATGAAAATGTTTCCACAACATGAAATTATTTTATCATTAATGTGTTTCTCTACAATTAACATCAAATTATTGAAAATTTATCTATTTATTTCCAATTTTATTTGAATTTCATTGATATATAAATTTTTGTAAATATAAAGTAGAAAATGTCACTCTATTTCTTTCAATGTCAATAATTTTTTATGAAAGGTATAAAACCAAAATATGTTCATATATAAGTTTATATTTTGAAATATAAATTATTTTTTTATCTTCAATTTTTTTTTGTTTTTATGGAAAATTTATTACCTTGAATTATTATGCAATGTGGGGATAGTGCTTATGCAAGCAGTAAAAAATGGAAGTAAGTTTAAAAAAAATACAAAATCATTTTTTGGTTTATTTTTAGTGTCCCACGAATTTTATATATAAAAATAACATATTATTTATTTTTTTATGGAATTTATTTTAATTTAAATTTTATCATGTTATTTTCAAATTCAAATTACCTAAATATTTCCAAAATTTACACTAATGATATTTTATAATAAATAATATTTTATTAAAATATTTAAAATTCATAAATTTTACATATTCATAAAATTGAATTGTATATGTATAAAAATATTAGTCATTATCGATTTATGGGTATTTTTTCCTTTTATAGTAACTTTATTCCTCTATAATGAGTAAAACACATTTATATCATGATAAAAATCAAGAGTTAACTGGGGGTTAAAAATAGATATGAGTAAAAAAATTCACCAGTCCTTCCCATCTTTTATTATATGAGAGAAATCATTTCCATTATCTTATTATATAATATAAAATCAAATTTGAGAAATTATAACATGAAATTTAACATATATTAATTTAATACTTTAAAAAATTCAAAGAGTTCCCCTTCACTCAACCATAAAAAAGAACATCCTCTCTTATATTTGACATACCATTTAAACAGTCAATATGTACCAATTCCTACAAAAATCAATTTATTAAATACCTACCAACGATATTATGGTATTATTTTGCGAATTATAGCACCCATGTGGTGATTAATGTTGGAATGAAAGAGGTAGTCTGAATATTAGGTATCTCTTTTCAACTAAATGATTAATTTTATTTCTTGTTATACCTCCTTAATATATTTTGAACACATAAAAATAATAATAAAACTATATTCTTCAATATACTATGTCCTTTTTATGTTATTGGAAAACTTATTTCCATCATCTTCTTTCATCAAATTGGAAATGAATCAATAGTTTGTGTGTACTGTGACCTAGTACCTCACGAACTGATGTAATATTTTTTTTATTAACACAAATTATAGTTTGTTATAATGAATTCTTTAATCTATATTTATAGCATTTTAATATTGTGATTATAATTATATTAATATAATATATCATAAAATTTCTTACCTTACCATCATTGGATAAATGATAAAATTATTCATGTGTACATGCGTACTACCACCTCCATGAAGTGGTACCATTAATTTCTATTCCATATATAATATGTATGATATATATATATATATATATATATATATATATATAATTTTTTCTATATAATATGATATTTTTTTATATATTCATCTTTTTTTAATATAAAATAATACTAGACTTATTTCCATAATGATCATTGAAAAATGAAAATGTTATCCATGCGTATATATGACCACCATCATAATGATTGTAACGTAAATTATTTTTCATTTCCATCATAAACAGTTTTCATAAAATTATAATTAATTTAAAAACATTTAATAATTTATTTATTATTAATCTTGAGATTTATTGAATAATTACCCCTTAAGTTTGGTCAACCCACCGTAGTCATTTTGAATTTATGAACCAAAAATCTTCAAAACATATGACATGTACTTAATGAATTATATAATTGAACATATCATTAAAATTAATGAAATAAATGTTTCAATGATAAAGTATTAAAATTTTATAATTTTGTAAACAAATAAAATATTGTATATAATTTAATTATATATATTTTAATGGATAAATAAAGTATTGACTTCACGTAAGATATTTCATATCAACTTATTTTTTTGAGGTATATTTTAATGATATGAACATTAATTTTTTTATATAGTGTATGTACATACGTTTTTAATACTATATAAATAGTCCAAAATAATCCATATTAATTTATTTTTTGATTCAAATATTTTCATTTGATGGTATTTGACCTGAATATTACCATGTCTTCAGATTTTACATTACTTAATCTCCACTCATTGTGTTAAACATCTCCTTCACTAACATAGTTATACCATTACAATGTGGGAATTTATGTCTAAACTTTTTTATTATATATTTAATTATGTTTTATGTGGATTTAAATATATTCACATAATATATTCAATGATTAATTATCACTTCAAAACATATGATCTTTGTAAGGGTTTTCCATGTCTCAATATCATTTTATTGTGGCATGTTTCATGTCTTGCACTGTGATTTATATTTATGGTTTAATTATGATAAAATGAATTAATTTTAACATTTTAATTCATTTAACACCTTGTATTTTTATTTCCATGTCATATTATTATTTTAATTTATTTTCATTCAATTTTTACCAAAGTAATAATGTCTTTAAGATAAAATATAGTTTATTTTTGAGATTATTTTTTGTCATGGTTCCTTTTGAGTAAATAATATAATCTAATTTTATTTATTCACTTATTATTTCTTTTAATATATCTATGATTTTGTTTTGGTTTAGTTTAAATTTTATCCATATCTTGTTAAATAAACATCTAGAATGTTGTTTATCAGTGATATTAATCTTGTATGTACTTTGAAATTTGGATTCAATCACATCCATATCCTTTTATACAAAATTGTTTTCAAGAATATTATTTTAGAAACATAGATACTTTTTGAACTATATTTCACAAGATATTAGTATTTATTTTAATATTTTTTTAAAGTAATATATTCAATGTTTTTTGCATTTGTCAGTTTTGAATAACATTATGAAATGTGTGAAAAGAATGCTTATTTTTATGGTCTATGACATGAAAAGAATCTCCTACCAACATGATCATTATTTTATTTTCATAATACATTACAATTTTCCATGGATATTTTAAATAAAAATATTATTCATATTATTTTATAATTTTTCAAAAAATATTATTCAAATAAAATTGAATTTTTCACAAATTTTCAAATAAATTTTATACATGTTATTTTGATGTTATTTTCTTCCATGTCTTCATCCATTAGTGATTCCTATATTTTCCATAGATTTTTAACTTATGATATCATCATTATTCTTTCTTTTTATGTATTCTGATTAATTGGTTTAAAAAGATTTTCATAAAATTTATTTCATTTCAATGAGATTTTAAGCAAAAAAGGAAAGCAGGTTGTTTTAAAGGGTATTATGTTAAAGAATTAAATATTATAAATATCTTATAAATTTGATTTTAATTTGAAATTATTTATAATTATGGTTGAGCCTAAAATATCTCATCATGTTGGTTTATACAGATACAAATTATAAAATGCGTGAGGCTAGTACAACTAATATGAATAGTGATCAATATACATCTTATATGATAGACAAACATGATATATCCCTCCAATGAATTTGGTAATGTTACATGTATTCAAATTATTGATATAGGGAGTCATCTATTTTTATTTATTCTATACATTTAACAAGGACAAAGTTTTTTATCACATTCTATATAATGATAACTATCAAGGATATAAACAAGATTTTCACATACATTAAATGAGTTTTTAATAATTGATTTGATCATGAATTCTATCATTTGGATCATGATATTTGTTTATATGACTCTTACCATTGTTAAATTTATTTTACATGTTTTATGATTGATTGTCTTGGTATTTATGATTATTAATTTTCTTATGTATTTTTCATGAACTTTGATTATTAAATAATATGCTTATTCTTATTTTACGTTCACTCATTAGATTCAATTTGATATGTTTATGTTTAACATTACTGATCATTTGAGATCGCCTTTATATGCATCATTTTCCTAAGGTAATGATGAATGAGGTTGAATAATTATTCTCGGTAGAGGATTCATGTTTTTATAATTAGATGGGTAAGGTTTATGACTTATAACGAAATGAGAAAAGATATATATTGTGGGAAACTACTCATTGTAAGACATGGGTATAGTTATGTAAGAGTTCTCCCAATTCAATAAAAATATAAACCTAAATTATCATTGGGTATATAAGTTGTCCAATATTTTATGTTTTATTTTGTTTTTTTAATATTTCTAAAGATGGGTCACATTAATAAGTTTCATCCAATAAATTTAAAGATGAGGTTTTCTAAAAATAGACTAAATACTACGGATTTAATGATGGTATCGTTTATCTCAAAAAATGGTTTGGATAACTTTATAGATTATGATTCTTTCATGTGAGTTTAATTTCAGAGTTATGTATACCATAATGGGGTTGTATTTGTTTGTTTGATCATAAGTTTTATAGCATTAACACCACATCAATAAATTTTATCCGTTGTGAATTTAATACTATTAAGGATATTTTGGGGGAAATTTTATTTGGTTGAGGTAAATGTATCCCTTAGGTATAACATGAATTATTATTTGGGAATAATTTTAATATTTTTTTGATGGTATAATATGGTTGTTATGAGAAAACCACTGAGGTTTATACATTCATTAATGTTGCGGTTATTGAGTATATTTTTTATATAAGTTCACTTATTTATGGAATGATATATGTTGAAATGTTTTTTATATTGTTGAATTTTTTAGATTAAGGTATTATTTTTTCATGTCAAATTTTATAACTTTTTTATATTATCTTATCTTCTTATAACCATTAATATTTTCATTGATATCTAATGTATGGAAAATATATTTTTATTATTATTTTAGATAATTTGATCTAATGGCCTTTGATTTTAGTTTATCATGCATGGAAAAATCAACATGAATACTAATTTTTTGGATTAAAAAATGAGATTGAGGTGGAAAATGAATAACGGATGAAAGTATAAATTTCAAGAATGTAATTTTCCTTTTGTTCTTATTATTTATGGTAAATGAATATTTCAACACTAGTAAAATGTTATTTAAAAAAATTGTCTAATTAAAATTATTTTCGATGAACCAATGGTGTTTTATCACCTCATTGGACATATTTTTATGTCCATTGACAATATCATGATTATTCACATTGTTGTGATCAATTTTACATGTTGCTCAACATAATTATTTGTGAATTACCTTTTCCCTCCTTGTCTATTTTTTCACATACCAATATTTTTCTCCTATTTGGAAACATAGTTATGTGTTATTCCAGCTGACCATCATATTTATATGTCCATATTTTAAAGAATATTTATTATTAACCTATTTATGATGTGTGATTTCAGCAAATGTATAATCTAATATCATACCTCTGATTATCTTTCCCAATTTATTATTACATGGAATAAATTAATTATTTTTGGAGGGTGTAATGTCTGGATATTTTTAAAAGAATGTTATGTTTTACAGTATACACAAAAAACAAAATTAAGCATAAAAAATTATAAATATCATTATTTAAATGTTATAGTTATAAAATATCCATTAAAATTTTTTCCATGAATTTGATTGACCAAATAATTAAATATGTATATATATAAATGTACTACTCTATAGAAATATATTAATTAATTATTATTAAATAAGCACAGAATTGTTTTTTAAAGTCATTTATTATTTCAAAAATATATTTCCTTCTAAATTTATTTTTATTACATTATACTATATAATATTATAAATTTATTTTTGAGAATATTATAAAATTAATATTATAAAAATGATGTATATTTTGAATCAAAATATCGAAATTATCATAGTGTGAAATTTTGGGATTTTTCTCAAAAGATTGATTCTTCAATGAATTGTGAAGAAAATTGATTTTTGTAATAATTTACATTATTTTCATTAAAATAAATATTATACACAAAATTCAATATCAAGGTAACATAAATATTATTTTATTTGATAAAATTTAATTAATTAGTTTTAAATTCTTGTTATTTTTGATTTTTGTATATGTTCACTTTTGTCTTAAAATACATTTTATTAAAAACTATTTTTTAATGAATTTTATGAATTTAGATTAAAATTAACTTTTAAAACTTCAATAAATATAATATTAAAAACCGGATCCCTTTTTTTTAATTAAGTGGTTCAAATGTTTTAAACACGTCAATTTTATTTTTATGTGTTATAAATGGAGTCCTTATTATAAATTATCACATTGAAAAGGATACAATGGGGCAAAACAATTAAAAACTATTGGGAAAGAAATTATAATATCCAACAAACTAAATTTATCTTTTTGGAAGAGAGTTATTAGACAGAATTTATTCTTAGGTAGATAAATAATATATTTTAAAGCAGATTATTGAGACTGGGAACCGAAGCACAACTATTATAAAGAAAAGTTACAATTTAATCAAATCAAACACAATTTTTGGAAATTTTAATTTAATAAAATCATTGTAACATGAAATTTGGTTTTTTCTTGATAAAATATGTAAAACATTTATTTTATATTACTTATCCAAAAAATCATGGAAATCAATTTATTATGTGATATCAAAGTGAAAATATTTTTACTCTAAAATCAAGTATTTTCATAAAAAAATATTTTTATTCATTTAGTTTTATTATAATAAAATTAATTTCATAAAACATTAGAATATGAAACTGATAAAAAGAAATTCCAATTATGGAAGCAACATGTATAAATTTTTAAAACACTCCCCAATTATATTTCTTGTTTAAATAATTTGTCATGGTAAAACATTTACATATAACAGTTAATGATAAAATTAGGTTAAACTCGTTTATCTAGAAGATAAAGATTAAGATGTATCATATTATTATATTGAAGTTATCATATATATTTTTTGATACCATGAAAAAATTTATAATATTGAAAAATTCCACAAACATTCCTTTAATTAGAATATTTATATTATTTAATATAAATATAATATCCAATATATCACTCAGTTGCTTTAAATATAAATAATATTTCTTAACCAAAATAAAATAAACATATATTATGTTTTAAATATTTATTTGGAATATATTTTATTTCATTAATATAAAATATTTTTAATTATAAGTGATGAAGTGATAATATTAAGTTATTAAGCAACGTCGGTATTGTTTTTATACAGGTAAGAGAAAAATAAAGTAAATGAATTTAGAAATATTTAATGTAAAATTGTTTTTCTTATTTTTAGTTAACATAAAATTTCATTGATTATGATAATATTTTATATGTGTGAGAATATATTATATTCAAATTCAAATTTATTGGTTTTATTTTCAAAGTCAAATTAACTTAATAGTTCGAAAAATGACATTAATGATATTTTAAAATTAATAATATATTATTAAATGATTTAAAATTAATAACATTCATATATTCAATAATTTTAATAGGATATAGTTGAACATATAAACCATGGTGCATTTATTAGTAACTTTTTACCTTATAGTAACATTCTTGAATGCTAAATTGTAAAAAAGTGATATAATGGAATTTTTCATAAAAAAACTAACAGGGAGTTAAAGAAAGTGGTATGCATTAAAACAACATAAATACTTCTTAAAATATTAATTGGATGAGATTATTTCAATGTATGATCATATTAACTTATAATTATATCAATTAGGATCTATTTTTCAATGATTATTAATTTATATTTATTTAATAAATAAAGAAGTTCTTAGTGTGTTCCTTCTCTCACATATAAAAATAAACCATTATCCTCTCATCCACACACAATTTGAGAACTCTATATAAGATAATACCTAACCAAATGCCTTATTAACATAGATTACCACATTATTGAGTTCATAAAATGGGAATAATACCTATCTTAGTGTCATTAATCTATGATGCAAATGTGGTTTTCTAAAGAAGTGTAGATTTTAATCAAATATCATAGTTTTACATATTATTCTACCTCCTTTAAATATAATTAATACATGATGAAATTAAAAAAAATAGTATCTTGAATGTACATAGATTTTTTATGTTAATTTCATAGTGAATATCTATCACATTCTTCTATCAAATAGGAAATGAATTTATTGTTCTTGTATTTGGTGGATTGCCGCCTTAGGAACCAATCTATTTTTTTTCATCACAACCTGTCATATATATTTATAATGACAGATATAATTTAAATATATTATATTCATGAAATAATTGAAATTATTTATAGGTAATAAAAAATATTTATTTATTAAATTTCCATCACATGATATACGAAACTATCATTATTTCTTTTGTGTAGATTACAACCTCTATGAAGAGATGTGATAAAATTGTCATCACAAAAAACATGGATTTTATATTTAAGTTTATTTATAAATATAGTATTATATTTTTTATATAATCATCAATATATAAATATTAATCAATAATTACCTTCATTCCACCATGATTGTTAAAAAATGGAAGTGTTACTCATGTGCAAGTACGAAGTTCCATCATCATGACTGTGATATAATTCCTTTTTAATAAGCATCATTCAATGATTCTTAAAAAATTATAATTCTTATATTAAAATTATAATTATTTTTATATTTTTATATTTGAGAGAATGGAAGAATGGCCCCTTATACTAAAGTCAACCCATTGAGTTTATTTATAATTTTTTATCCATACTCCCTCAAAACAAAATATGATTGCTTTTTTAATATTATATAAGGTATCACTCACACTTCATAGAATTTTAAATTAAAATTAAAATTTTATCAACTAAAGGGATATTATTTTAATTTTACTAATTGGAAGGAGGTTTCTTAACTCAAGTTTGTTTCCATTGGTTATAATTTTACTTTATTAACTGTGTTATTCCATGAATATGTGTGAATTGATCTCCAAAAAGAATAATTCTGTATTTAAACAAATTTTTTGTGGATTTAAATATTTCAATATAATAACTTCATGGATTTATTATCACATCACAATTAATAATATATATATATAAGGGATTTATGTGTCTAAATCTCATTTGATAAGGACATGTTTCATATCATTCACCATGATTTCCATATATGTAGTAATTATTGCCTCAAAAATAGTTTATACATTCTATTCATATAATTAATTGGATTAAAATAGGAAAATAATAATATTTCCTTCAATGAGTTTTTATTTTAATATTATGAAGGAATTAAAGAATTTATGTTACAATATCCACCTTTTAGATTGTTTAGGATCAAGGTTATTTCAGTGGAAATCACATACTCTAATTTTCACAAACCAAATCTATTTAATTATCCTCTACTTATTAATACGGTTTAAAATTTTAAATTTCTTTACCTATTTAATTGATTGAATAATCATCATGAAAATTATTATAAGTGACATCGATCATGTATTATCTTTCAGATTAAGAATCTTCCTTTTTTATATTCATGTTTTATAAAATCATTCCAATAATTTCATTTTATAAACATAAAATACTTCCAAATTAAATTTTATATTATATTTTTCATTATTATAATTGGATTTAAATTAAATTTATTATTTTTTCATCATGGATCACTATTGACACTCTTTACAAAAACTTAAAAAACAATTATTCTTAAAATTTATAAATTAAATGGATTTTCTCACAATCATGACAATCATTTTCTATGAATAATAATTTATATGTTTCCATGGTTATTTTAAATTAAAATAAAATACCCAATATATTTTTAATTTTTAAAATTTATTTCCAAAATAATGGGGTATTTTCCCCAATTTTGAAGGAAAATTTTTGAACTTTTTAAAAATAAATTTTTTTAAAATAAATTTTACACTGTAATCATTATTTAATAATTCTGTTTTTTACTAGTATTATGATCTTATGATAACATACATATTAATTTAATGGAAGGCTTTTGATTATTGTTTAAAAGAGGTTATTATAAAACCAATTTCATTTCCACATGTCAATAATCTATAAATGAATAGTTATTTTTTGAAAGGGTGTTATATAAAAAATTGAAATGTTTTAAATGTTTTATTCATGATCTGGATTTGGTAAATTATTGATGATTATGGGTGAGATGGATATAGATCATGATAATATGTGATACTGATATAATATCTATGATATGTGACCTTGATACATCTTATATAATATGTGAGTTAGATACAGTTTATAAGACTGGTGAATCTAATACAAATTATATGATGGGCGATTCTGATATAACTCTCTAATTCATTAGTTAATTTTGTTTTTCATAAAATTCAATAACGAGAGAGCTATCTAGGGTGCTTTCTCCTTAGGATTTTACTATACATATAGATATTTATGAAATGGGATATTAATACAATGTTCTTGGATTCCAATGAGTTTTATTAATGCTTGATATGTGTGTTTATTGGTTCATTTTATCAAAATTGATATCACATAACTCGAGATTATTTATTCTAATGTCTATTTTCATTTTTAAATCTTTATTACATGATCTATTATTGATGATCTAGGTAATAATGGGTTTGAATTTAATTAATAAATGCTCAGGAACAATGATTATGTCATCATACCCTTATAATTATATTATACAAATTGATGACATTCAATTTTTAATGCTCATTTTTACCCTTAATGAGAATTTTAACTCACTATTTGTATGTTTCAATTTCCCTGGGATATAAGGATTGATTTCAAATGATTTGTTTATAGGTTTTTGGTGCAAAAAAGTGTAGGATGGGACATTCCCAACTAAGACTTTTTTTAAATTTTGATGATAAATATGATATTTATATATTGATAAACATCAAAATCAATTGAATTTAATATAAGAATATTAAAAGATGATAAATTCTGTAAAAAATCACATGATCATCACATATTATTTATAATTAATTTTCGATATTAAAAAATTAAATTGTGAGAAATTATTTCTTCATTGATGGTTATGAAACTACATTTAGATCATACTGTCATTGTGTAATATAAATCAAGAATATTTTACCTTCAGTGGTGATCTAAACATGTTCTTAGAACCTCTGAGTATCACAATATAAATATTTGGGTGATCAAAAATAATATCCTAATGCTTTCATCATTCTTCTTCGATCATTGTGTTAACTACTTCAAAGAAGGATCATGTTCAATATCTATACGATCAATAGTGGATGTGTAGAAGGACCGTCTTCTATAATTAAGAGAATTCATGGATAGATCTAGGTATTTGGGAGGATTCCATCTAAATATCATTATGAAAAATGAATAATAAAATGGATCTATTATGAAAATAATATAATTGGGTTTATATACAATTAAGGTTAGAAAATAATAATTATACATATGTCCATTATTATTTATATACTCCCTCCAGAACCACATGTCCATAATAATATTACCATTACTATTAATTGACATGTACTAAACTCATGAATTAAATTTCATATTATTTATTCCAATAATATACAATATATATTATTTATCAATGGACCATTAAACTTAATTCTTCTTTCCTCCACACTATTTATTGGTTCATGAATAATTAACTTTTATTTAATAAATAATTATAAATTAAATATTCACTAATAAATAAATGAATATAATATTCACTAAATTAGATTTTTTTATTTATTAAATATTATTCTTGCAAAATATCCTCTATAAAATTTGGTGATATAATATTTGCATTCATAAAAACCTCAATAATTTTTAAACCATATTTAGAAATAATATTTACTAAACATGTAAAATATCAAATTATAATAATATATCATTTTACGAATATTCTATATTCATTTAATGTGTGACCCTCTAGGCCTCTTTCTTAGTAGAATTTGGGGAAGTACACAATATTTAATTATCATCATTGATAAGCACACATAGTCACCCATAGAGAAATAAGTTAATGTCATATAGATAAAACACCTCATTTATATGCTTATTGTTCAACGCAATCCCTATATAAAAATATTTAATATAAAGCAGGTAGCATGCTAGTCCAATCCTGTTATGTACTCGATGAATATTTCTCTGACTTTCCCGAAAGTGAACTCACATGCAGAACGACGGGGAAATTGATTTTTTGGGGATATAAAATTTATATCTATGATCTAGAGATTTAAAATATTGTTAAAGAAGTGAATGAAAAAAATCCATTCTCACATTATTAATTAATGAAAAATTATTCATAATGCACCAAACATATAATAACTCTCCATGAGCTTCTGTTATCATAGTTTTCCTCAATACATCAAGGTGTTAATCTAATAACACTCATTGAAAAAAATATTAAATTATACAGACCAATACACTTGTCCAAAGATAGAAAGATCCAATTTCACAAATAAATGTGGATTTCCTAATGGAGGGATGCATTCACACAATATCATACAGTGGATATTTCAAATTGAATACTCCTTGAGGGGGTTCCTCTATGTCCTATGAGTATCCACCCAAGATAGGATATATAATTTGTGTCCCTCAAATGGTCTTATATGAATATATATTTTATATTTAAAAATATTTTTGGGGATCTTTCATGTTCTCATAATAGAGGGTAATTTTTATGACCATTTAGTGAAGCAACTACTCTAAGGACATTATCATATCATCATCAAATCATTTTTTTTATTTTCTAAAAACAACTTTACAGATTAGTGGGAGCCACACATACGAAAAATCAAATACAATAGTACATAATATTGGAAATTTTAAAAACATCCCCCAAGAAACAGAATTCAATATTCGAAAAGACAACACCCAAATTCAAGGATTTTTTTAAAAAACACCTCAGGCTATGAATTGAGGAACCAGCTACATCACATTGACTAAAAATTATTTTTTATTTTATTATGAAATCACTTTTAATAAGAAAGTGAGAAACCACCATATCCAAAAAAAATATCCCAAGTAAACAACATATCAAAACCCAATCAAATTTTTGGTTCCACCAGATCTAACTGCATCACACTAGGTCCACATTATCTATCATTTAATCATACACATAAAATTAAAAAAAAATTATCAACTGTTTTAGCCGAATTCCATTTCTTACCGACATCATCAAGGGTTTCCACTGACTACATTGTCGCCTTATCATCATAACCATTGTCTCCATTCAAACACGTCACTTGTCATCAGAGACCATTGTAGTTTTTCATAGATGCTATAAAAACCATGTCACCGTGAACATGAATCTAGATCACTGAGAAAGCCTCAATCACATCGACAACTGAAGAAGGGGAAATGGAAACTTCACCTATAAAATGAGTGATTAATAAAAAAACTGAAACATTTTAATAATATTTTTTTCATTTCCAACTATGAAAGCCTCCCTTGGAATTGTGGAATAGAATTCATATTGTAAACATAGTTGAAAATTGAATCAGGTCGTGCAGGGTTAACATTATGCCCCGAAACCCCACCTCGTAAAACCTTTTTGGAACCCCCAATATGAATAAAACTCAGAGAGTAGCAGAGCGACTTCAGGATTGGGTAGTGACTTGAATGGTCAGGGACTATGAATGATGTCTCCCAAATGATAGTACAACTTGTATCTAAATACAAAAGAGAGCTGACATTGTGGTGCCTATAAAGACCACAAGAAATGAACCAATTATCCCAAAAACATTAGGTTACCATAACTTCATATCTTACCTAGAGAGGTGTGGTGGAACATGAGGTCAATGTAGTGTATAAGTGGTTAGGGGATACAATAATTACAACCTTAATCGGGACCAAAAAAATCCCCCCATTGATACATACACAATGAAAACCTCATCACCATGAAATAGGAAAAAGTATGTTGTTATCATGATTGGAAACCAGAACACTAATTGAGAAGATCAATGGAAGAGGAAAAATAGGGGTTGAATGGAAGTAAATATAGATTCATGGATCTCAGATGAACCACTAATCCCACAATGGATGGTTTCGTGAGGAAACCCTAGGAATATCTGATATATATTGGGGGAGATCTTATAGGGAAAAAATCATGTTGTGGTATGTAGTTTATTAATATTTTGACAAATGAATACTATTTTTCTTAAATTAAATAGAAGTTGGTTCTTTGAAACCTTATCCATTAGAGTCCCACTTTCACTAGTGCCTTCTACTAACAACCTTCAGGCTACTACCTCTGATAGAATACTCATTCTTCTACTAAGATGAGACTTTATTAAAGTGGTATTCCACGTTTTCTTATATGAGAACTATAATTACAATAAATTCAGCCTTCACAGAACAATTACTTAAGATGTGATATTTATAGAGTATGTTCATTATCATCGAGTGTTACCATGGCTCTTTTGAAAAAGGCGCCACTACAGTTTTATCATTGTTCAATGTGATTGGTTCAATAAAACTACATACTACATCATGATATTGAACAATTATTCTTATCAAAATGGATTTAAAGATTTATTTAAAATTGATTATATAATCAGACTCTTCTATATAATCAATTAACACTAGAACTTATGGACTTCTCAAGCAACAGCTCTGCCGTTGAGATCGAAAAAATATCCTGACTGATTAATTAGATAATTTAGACCAAATTTAAAACAAATATTAATTTAAAAACTAATTACTTGCTCCTGATCTACTATATAAACAAGGAACATGTCATTTTTCTTCCCAGATACTTCAGAATAGCCTAAATCATAGTCCATTGTTATTCTCTTGGATATTCATGATATATTCATACCATGATCAATGCATAGGAAAAATCAAGTCTAATACATAATAGGGAATACATCATTTATCCTATCTCTGATATATATGGGATCTACCATGAATGACCATAATCCTTAAAATGCAGATTTCATGACCTATGTCCTTCATAGGGAAACACTTTTTTAATCAGTCCTTAATAGACTCTAAGAATTCTATGTCATTTTAAACAGGTAATATGTCATCGACATATACCACTATGATAAAAATCGCGTTCACACAATACCATTTATAACACTACTAAAACCACATTGTATACAACACTAACCATTACCAGACCTATAAAAAAGAACTGATAAAGGTGTCTATTATTGGTGGAAAGTATGTGATGATTAAATGATGTCTTTTTGAGTGCTTTTTTTAGTGCCGATAAAGGGCTACCAATCTCAATGATTTTTTACAACTCATAAATATTTCCATTATCTGTAATTTACTTTTAGTGCGGGTGAAGGGTGATCATTGCCAATGAAATTGGATCACTGATATCGGTCCGGATAATGTTAGTTAGTCCCACAGGGAACTAGAGCAGGTTTGGCCACTCCTTTATAAATGATTCTTCTGTATTATAAACTCATAAGCCTATTGGAGGGAAAGGATCCTCCACACACTTTCCATACACTTCTTCATGTTCTGCCTTGCGGACATGCATATGATGAGGTCCTCACGATGGTTATCTTGGCCCACCCTCAAAAATACAGCAGGGTCCTCTACAACCTAGCCCACATCCCTTTACCACTTTTTCAACCAATAAATATTAAATATATTTAAAACTGTTAAAAATAATTTAAAATTCAAATAAAAAATAAAAAATAGAACGAATAAGTTCAACAATATTTAAAATTTTATTAATTAAATAATTATTAATAAAATTAAGATCTGTATATATATATATATTTAGATATATATATATATATTATAGATATTAATAAATAATATATATTAAATATATACATATATAAAGAATAAAATGATAAAATTAAAAAATTAAAAAATTAAAATTATTAAGTTAAAAAATGTTACAAATTTTATTAAGAAAATAATTATTAATAAAATAAATAACATTAATATATATATATATATAACTTATAAATATGAAAAAATAGTACATGTGTACTATAGATATATATATATATATATTGAATAAATTCAAAAAATTGAATAATTGAAAGTAAAAAATATGTAAATGAAAAATATATTGTATTAATTAATTAATTATTAACAATAATTCAACAATGTTAATATATATATATATTATAAATATTTATAAATAGTATATATAAATTATGTATATATAAATAATAAATTGAAATAATTAAACAAAAAAATAAAAAAAAATAAAAAATACTAAATTATTAAAAAAAAATTTAATGAAGAAAATTTTAAATAAAAATGAATAAAGTTGATATATATATATATTAATTATAAATATTAATAAATAATATATATTATATAAATATAAAAAATGAAAAAGATGTATTAATTAAAAAAAGATTAATGTTTAATTCATTTTTAATGGTTTCAATATATAATTATTCATTAATAAATATAATATAGAAATATATTCATATATATTCATATATTTATATAATACATCCTAAAATATTGATTGTATAATAAAAAATATATATTCTTACATTAAATAAGTTATATATTTAGTAATGAATAGTTTAAAATTAAAATTTATGATTAATTAAATATTGAATAATTGTATAGAGTAATTTACATTAATTGAATATTGTTTGATATTTCAATTTAAAATATATAAATTGTGTGTTACATTGATTTCACACAAACGTATTCTTATATGATGTATTTTTATATACAACGCACACAGACACATATTTACGTTGATAATGAAATCTTATACAGAAACAAATACACCTAATATTTATATAATTTATTCATATTTTAATATTCATTTTAGAATCTCATTTTGAAACATGAAATAAATAATATATTATGTTTTTAATAGGTATTTTTTCTTTTTTTATATTATTACTGGAAGGTGTTATTTTTCAATTTTTTATTTTTTATTATTTTTGAATTTGATCATTTTCAAATATTGAATTATATATATTTATTAAATATGTTTTAATATTTTCAATATGTATTAATCTTTATTTCAATATATATACATATATTATTAATATTTTATATTTAATTAATAAATCATATCCATCTTTTCAATAATTTTAAAGTGTACTCATTTTTAATTATTCAATTTTACTCATTTAAAACATGCAGGCATTTAGAATTATATATTACATAATATGGTTAAGAAGAATATTTCTAAAAAAATGTGTTCATAAATATACATTAATAATATTTATAATTTTATATATTTATAATCATATATCAATAAATATTTTTTTTTGAAAAGTATTTATATAATTATAACTAAATAATTACATATTTAAATAATTATAAAATTATAATATATATATTTAAATGACACATATATTTATTTTCAATATATTTATTTATATTTTCATTTTTTATAAATACTTTTATTTTTATTTTTTATATTTATATATTATATATATAATTAATTTTATAAATATATATAATGATATAAAAAGATAAATTTTATTTTTGAAAAATAAATTTTTATAATAATAAAAAAATATTGGTATATTTAAATAATTATAAATTTATAATAAGTATATTTTAATAATGAATATATTTATTTTATAAATATAAATATTTTTATTTATAGATATATTAATTTACTATATATATAAATATATAAACATATATATATATATATATATAATTTTGTAAATATATTTATAATTATAAATAATAATTAATTTATTTATTTAAAAATCTATTAATTTTTCATTAAATTTACAAATATATATTTACTATATATTAAAAATTGTATATCTATATTTATAAATAAATAAATATAATTTTCAAAAAATGTATTTATGTAATTATAAATAAATAATTATTTATTTAAATAATTATTACATTATAATAAATATGATTGAATAATTAAAGTATTTACTATATTTATTATATATATATATATAATTATATTAATTCTTTAATATTTAAAAAATACATTTATAATCATATAAAAAATATATTTACAAATATATTTATTTATAATTATAATTATAAATCATGTCTTGGTGCTAAAGTTTTACCATTGATAAAGGGTTCTTTTATCAGCACTAAAAACCCACTAATCACGATTCCTTTTATTAGTGTTTATTGTTTTAGTTTGGATAAAAGGTATCGCAGTGAGTTCTTTTTTGAAAGAAATGATAAAACACTCCTCTATGTTTTTAAAAGAACCCTAGCTGAGCTGCTTTCAGTCTTTCTTATCAAGCTTCCACGAAAGTCCACTTCTATCGGCACATCACATATGCTTCGTCTTTGACGAATCAAGCATCAAATCTATGGGATGTTATATTTTATCCTCTCATTTTTCATGATAGTCTTGGTTTTTTGATGTGCGTTAGTGAAATGTTTTATTATCTTGATACTCTCATGGGTTTCATGTTTATGGTATCTACTTTTTCATGTTCGAGTCTTATTGATTTCAAACTTCTCTTGTGATTCTAGATCAGATTTAGATTGGATGGGTTCTTTTTTCCTCTCCTATTACATTTATTTCTTTTTCCCTCACTTTTGCACCATCTTCCCCATTTTTCACAAAGTACGATGATACTTATGTGGTTTATCTTGTTATTTTTAATACGTCATTCATTTACAGAGAATCTAATCTTCCATTGGGGTCCTCCTATATTTTTTCTAGAGGGTTTCTTCATCCGTACTTAGACCAAGTTTTTTTTCCAAATTCATGACACATTAATTTTAGAAACTTTTATTATTGATTCTTATATTGGTGTTTTAAAATTTTAATATAATGATTAATTTTACTCATTGATTTTAGGTGGAATAAATTGTATTCTGACTTGGTTTTATAATATATCAGTAGTTATTCCTATATTTATATAATGGTTTGAATATGGCTTGAAATTACTCACTTTTCAAATTCCCTAATTGGCTTATTAAAATCATATTTTTAATTTAAAATGATTTATTGATCTCCAAAATAATTTTCATAAAGAATTTTTTTCGGAATTTCAAGTGATAAATCAAATTCCAAGCATTATTACTAAATTTGGATGGGTTTTAAATAAAATATTTGGTTAATAAAATTTTATAACCCATTTAGGATAGGGGATTAATTTAAAAATGAAGTATATAAACTTTAGATTTTTTATGACGTGTAACCGTAAGTCTTTTTCCGAACCATAAAGGATTACTATTAAAATATAATGTTTTTGAATGTGCTATTCCAAGTGATGCTAAAAAGGGATTACTAAGAGATTCTTTCAGTATTTCTTATTCTCAATTGACATTTTATGTTCTTTTAAAAATAATCACTCATGAAAATTTGTAAATTAGTTTTCAATTCCATGAATACCTATAAACCCATATCTATGTTGATTCTTGAATAAATTGTATGGTAGGAGAAATATTGGATTTTGGATTCATGTGTGATATTTGAGGAAAATGGGGTTTTATAAATGAATAGTCCCTTGATGGAAATTTAAAATAATCCCATGTTAACCTCTTTATTCAAGCAGGTTGTCAGGGAAAATCATGTTTGGAATGTTTAGGTCAACCTAACAATGGAATATATAATGTCAACAGTAACTAAACATTGGTTAGGCAGAGAGGAAATTGTATTGGTGTAATTTTACCCCTTGGCCCGTTGCCTTATGTTAATGTGTTCTCCAGGTAGCAATGATCATAAATAGTGTGACGATCTTTGATCCTTAACCTAACATACCAAAGTAATCCATTATCGTGGTTCAAGGATTTAAATATTTTATTTACTCATGTGTTATGAAAAAATATATTCTATATTCCTTTATAACTTTTTATAAAAAAAATAATAATCAGGTATTTATTTAGATTGTGTTAAATTATCATCATGTAATGTGATTATTAAAATGAGTATTGTTGCATTAATTTTTAAAAAATTGTATCATGAAAGGTTTTTTTATTAATTTTCCTAAAATTATTAAAAATATTATTTTAATTTATTTTAATTCAAACTAGTAAGAAAATTTTTATTTGGTTAATTGTTTTTCTTGATAAAATGTGGTTAGTTCCCTACATAGAAATTTTTTTTTCATCCATATATTAAACATTAGTTTAGAAAAAAGGAAACCGGGAATCAAATGTTTAAGTGGGGTTTGAAATTAAAAAATTATGGTTTCCTTTACTATAAACTAATAATTATTTGTTGTTTGGAAACTCATGAAGTGATTTCATAGTGAACATGTAATTTTTTAATCATCTTAATGTGTACATATTTACATGGAACAAATTTTAAACTTTTAAAATCATATTGATAGTTTTTAATGTTTTTTTAAATTCCATACTTCATTCTAAAAATTTTTATAATATGGGGTTAATATCCCATTAGGTGTTGAAATTGTAGTCTATTTTCCTATTGAATTTTGTTTTTAAATATTTCAAGTGATGTTTTAAAAAATTGAAAATAATCATATTTAGTATTGAATATGGTTTTGAGATGATATTTGGAATTTTAATTTAATATTTGATAACATAAAATGATTTTATCTCATAAAACCTTTTGTGTAAAGTGGTTGGTTTCAATATTAAATTGGGAAAACATTTTTAAAAAATGTTTATGGTGTTAATAAAATGTTTGATTTATTTCATAAAGGGACCTAAATAAATCATTGAAAATAAGGTGGTTTACTATGGTGTATTGACATGGATACACATTATTTTTGTTGAGGTTCTTGATATGCCAACATTTTTGTTATTTTTTTAGGTGTGACTTTGATTTGTTGTGTGTTTTTATTTTTAGGACATATTAAAGATAAAAAAAATTAATGTGAAGAATTTTTTTATAAAAAATAGTTTTTGTTGAAATTAGGCCATATAGATTGTTTGAAAAATAAAAATAAGATTTCTCAAGTTTCTACAACTTATCACAGGATTACGGTATATCGTTCATGTGGAGGCATGGATCTATTAGTGGTATGAATGATAGTTTTTCCATAATTGTCTTGCTCAACCTGTCTTGGTTGTTTTGATTTAGATTGTTACCCTTCTGGTTCTATTTTTCCTGTTTGATGTCTATTGTTTCTCAAGAATATTATATTTTAGAAGTATTCAAGTGATTTCTGATAGTGTTTAACAGAAATTGGTTAATTGAGGAACTTTTCTATAGATAATGTAAAAAATGAAATCTCTTTTGAGCCTATAAATTCATTTTTTGTGTTTTTTTAGTTATCCATTATTTGGAAGAAATTATCAATTTCATAGGGATTAAATGTTTTAGATGAAATATAATATTGTGGGGAGTCCACCATATCTGATCATACATTGATTCTATTAGTGTAACAGTTTAAACACATTGTGGAACCAGTTTTTATGAGACTAATTATACATATCATTGGCCATTCAATGGTTTTTTTGGATATTTAATGAGTTTGGAAAATTATTTATATCAATTTGTGTTATTTTGTTTCTCAAATTTAGAAATGATCCAAATTTGAAGATGTTTAGTCCCATACATTCCATTGATTCTTTTAGTGGTATATTTTAAACCTCAAGAATAATTAATTATTTTTTATTAAATCTCATCCCCCATATATTCTGTCTGTTATCCTTTGTTTCTTGAACTAATATCAGGTGGGTTCATCCCATACTGGGTACCAGTGATCATTTTGGATGAATTCATTAGATAAAACCTACCAATGATTGAGTAAATATTTTCTCAAATTAAATTTCCCATTACCTTCAAATCATACTGTAATAATTATAAATAATCAAATTTTCTATTCACTTTATTATAATTATCAATAAATATCATCTTTGATTATGAATATCTTATGTGTATTTATTTATTTATTTTCCTAAAATGAATATATTATGGAACTAATAATGTTGATATGAATCAAAAAATGGATGAACGATAATCATATAAAATAAGTGTTTTAATATGCAGTCAAATAGATCATAAATGTTTCAATTGAGAATTCATACAACCTTTCTCAAATAAAATTTTCTAAGAATTAATTTTAGTTATTCAAGAAAAATTAGTATGTAAGAGTTGGAAAAAAATTATTAATCATGGAAAGGATCAGATCAATTAATTTTAGATTAACATGGGGTAAACTATAGTTTTATAATAATTTAGATGATAATTCAGTTTCTGGATCATTTAATATGAATACCAGTGTAAATGATAATGGAAATCACAAAAAACAAATGACAATAAAAATTGAAGCGGACCTTTTTTATTATCTAATTTTTTTTAATAAATTAAATTGTTTTTTCTAAAAGACTATGGTATTCTGATTATACTAAATACACCACATTTCCAGCTATATTGATGATTAATAATTAGAAATATGATATTGGATGGAGAGAGAACATATTTAAAAAACTACATGGTCTTCTGAAAAATGTGATACTATAAGAAAATAAACTTCATTGCTGAACATATTAAGTTAAACCAATGCTATTTTCAATGTAAATGATCTCTAAAAATCATTTTTTCTCAAAATGATTGAATAATGTTTCATAATAACACTGAAATTTTTTTTATGAGTATCCTTAATTTAGAAATGATATAATAAAATTATAACTTAAATTATCTATAGGTGGAATAAATCCTTCTGTGTATATAGTAGTACACAAAGTACATGTCTACACAAGTTGGAAAATTATAACATCACTCCGTGTTTATTAATGAAGTGAAAATATTTTATATTGTATATAATTATATCTAGAAAAGAATAACTTAACACTGATATTGTTTTCTATTTGGTCCATTTATTAAGGATATGAAATTTTTATGGGATTTAGGTATTATAATGTATGATGTTCATAGAAGTGAATAATTCAAAATGATGGATATAATTTAAAGGATGAGAAATGACGTTCTTGATAATGGAAATTTTTCACGCTATAGCATTAATGGTATGTTGTGGTTTCCCATTTCTAAATATTGAACACACTTAGTTCAATTGAAACAATGCACAACGATTGTTTTTTGGACATCCTAAATTTTTTCCAGGATGAAATAAATATCAATCATCGAAGGAAAAATTCAATGGGATACAAAACAAGGTATAACATAGTCTCCACTAATGTATTTTCAACTATATATAAATTAAAAAATATTGACTTTTTTGGTAAACCATTTTCAAAAAACCTTATGAGATTACGATGAACAAATATCAATTTTTTTGAATTACTATATTGGAATACTTTTGTATGTTGTACATTTTATTGATATCGTGGATATAGAAAAAATGTATTTGATAGTGTTATTATAACATTATTAAATGTTACCAGAAAAAAACTAGCATCATGTATATGATATACATGATTTACGTGGGGATGAGGAAAGAGTTTACATCGATCAAGAGAAAATAGAATACCTTTCTTCCACTTCTTGCTTACACTCAATCCATATAAGAAAATTTGAAATTTTACATTTCCATTAATGGTATAAAAGTTATATAGTGGTATTCATATTATATCGAGAATTTAATTTCAATTAAAAATCTGAACATACAGGGACTGAAAACACATGACTATCATTTTTTTATAAATGATTTGATACATGTATCTTTAGGTTTAATTCTATAAAAAATGTATGACACACCTTAACCAAACTCATCTATTTTTTTTAAAACCATGTACAGTAAAGTTATAGACCCATTGAATATTCCAATAAAGAAGATAGAAGTTTTAGTCATATTATATAAATTAGATATATTTTTCCAACCATCATTATTTTATATAATGGTGTAAAGGAAGGTTGAATTGGTTAGAGTGGTTCAACTATGTGGCTATATCCATTATAGATGGATGTTCCCCATTGAACATTATATGAATATTTTGAAAGTCTATTTCATGAATAAAATTAATATATAATAATATATTATTGAATGATATAATATTGAAGAATATATTTAATTATTTACAAATTTATTATAGGATGTTGATATAATATGTCTCCCAATGTCTTGTTATAGTGAACACCTTATGGGTGAAGGTATTTTCAGGGGAGATATTGTAACAATTACAATAACCGATCTAGAGTAAGCTAACCATTACATTTAACATATTAGTGAATATTTTGATCCATGTGTTGAATCAAAAAAAAATTACTTCTTAAAGATTTGAATTCATAAAGGGATAAATAATGGACATAAAATACCTATAATAAGTAGTTTATAGGATGGTTCAGAGAAATTGTTTATAAATAAAAATTTAAGAATCTGAATTCATTTATCAAACAACATCGATAACTAGCCCAGTGACCAAATAAAAATGTCATATCTTACTCTAGATCTATAATCAATGGTTAAGCCTTCTATAAAAATGAACCGGTTGACTATAATATGATGAAAAATAGTAACGTTATTCTTGTTGAGGAAATTACACACATATATGGATCCATGGTTGTAAATCCAACATATGTGAATATTTTATATTTCATGATTATAGAACAGATACATGAGTTGGACTAGAAAACACATAAAATGATTATTTTACATTTTAAATGGGTTTATAATAGAAGTGTATTGAAAGTCAATGATATGGGAATCATGAAGGTGAATCTTAGTGTTGAATGGGAAAAGGATGATTCATTCATAATGGAATCAGAAGCAGTGTAATAATTTTATTTCTCAGATCCAACAAACAAGAATTATAATATTTTAATACTAGTGACTAAAATAACGATATGGTTTGATGAAAATTCATTTGAGGATGACCATTTCATTGGGAGACACAATAATTTCGTGGTGGTCCCAATATATACAATGTCTTCAATTTTATAGGTAACCTCAAATAGTTAGTTTGGATTCTTGATAGAGGATCCAGATCCCTTCAATGTTTAAAAAAAGGAATAATAATTAAATAATAATTTTAATATATTTTTTAATATTCTATGATATTATAAAAATATTATTTGTTCTATAATGTATTAACCTAATTTAAAATGAATATTATACTACTCATGCAGACAATGTCTTCTGCACTTGAAGATTTTACCAATCCAATTGAATAATAAGCGGTTAATACTAAAACAATATAATTATTAAAGGATCAAAAACATTTTGATTAATGAATATAACAATGACAAAACCTCATAGTGTTGAATAATATTATCACGGAAATATGTAAATTTATATTATTTGATGTTTGATATAATCAAAACGACCAACCAATTTACCCCAACAAGTTAGTGTGCATTAGTTAGGTTGGGGTCACAATGAAGAGGAATGTTCTAATTTATACAGATTCATGGTTAGATGTCCAACCTAAAATGAAGGAATACCATTGAGAGTATATAATGGTAATGTAATGATAAAATTTATTCATTTTACTAAACAAATATATAATGAAATATTGATTTAATATTAATTATTTCTTGCAATGTTCATTTATGTTTGACAATTTCCTTAAGAAATATGTTTTAAGGGCCATATGAAATCCCCACATAGGATTGAGAACTATACTTACCAAATTTATTCGAAGAGGTGATGAGGAGAAATTAAAGACCCCCACAGTAGTTACACATGAACTCACTCTAAAAAAGGAAACTTGGAATTCTTTTATCAGTCACTATGATGAGAAATCATTTCAGGTGCATTGTAGTTGATAATATATTATTTTAAATTATGTGATTTATATACTTTGAATCCAAATTGATATTTTATGAAACTATAACAGAGTTACGAAAGTAATAAGAAGAATCAAAACTAATGTTCCACTTTCAGAAAGGATGGAGTATACAACACTAGATAATAAATTGTTATCTATTTTAAATCAACAATAATTTTTTATGCGTTATGAGACACCATATTTCCCTTTTTATCATATATATATATATATATATATATTGATGAATCAAAACCAAAATTCACTTCCATCCACATCATGTGCTATAGTAGGAGGCTCACCCAAATAAGGTGGGTAAACTAGTTGATGAAAACACCAAAGCTGTATGGGAAAAAAACGTAAGTGTAATATAATAGTAATTCGTTATGATTTTTATAAATATAATAACATTAAATTAAATATTTTTGTTGATATTATTTTTTTATTTTTTATAAAAAATATTTGTTAGTGACTGTACTTGATGAAATACTACTTTCATTGCTTTAATATAGCAAGAATATTATGGTCACATTAGTAGAGTGGGTTTTGGAGAGTCTCATCAAAAAAATCGAATGAATAAATTAAAATAATAATAATAATATTATGAAGGTATTTTAGGAACAAATAGATTCCTTTAAAGATATTTTTGTATGTTCTGGTTCGATAGACTAATATATGAGAAAGAATCAAAGTGAAATGTCAGTGGAACAAAGAACTACACATGAACCACCAATTAACCCTGCTATCATAGAGGCTATTAATTCCAATCAAACACTTTCCTTACATGAGATAATCAATTTTTAAAAAAATCATTCTCTTAAATGAGAATCAAACGGCCTCTAATATCTTTATAATACAAAAAATATGTAGGGTTATGTTGTATGTGATTTATACATATCAACACCCACACACCACCTTGTTGAGATGGGTACTTTTCATAATATATTAGGATATAAGTTAAATAATAAGGGTTTCCCCAAAATATACCATGAGAGTGGGGATTTAGGTATCTCAGGATTCGATCACTGATTTTCATGTTCCACATGATTATCTAGATATTACAACTATCAATGATGATATTGGAACTTTTCAATCATGATAATATAATATTATAAAGATACATGAGGTATGACATTAACAAAAATTTTCATATTAGAAACCTGTAATAGTTGATGAAAAAAAATTTAATTAAGTTATAGCTTTATAGAGATAAAAGGTGATGGAAAAAATTTTTAGATCAAGAAAATCTCGTGAATCGACTATGACATTTAAAAGACCTTATAAGAGTGTCTTCTCCCCTCTAGTTCCACAAAAAAAAATTAAAATTCACATATTATTATAATTCCTATATTTAATGATATAAATATGTACTACATTCCATATGAATAAAAAATATTCATACAATAAATGGAGATTTGGTCTCAATATTATTGATGATATTTTCAAGCATAAACGGTTGGTAGTATCACTTGGGAATACATACATAATGATAATTTCCATAATATGTTTACAGAAAAAATTCTCTCATATGTTTTTTAATATTAATAACTATCCATGTTTTCTATAGACGTGTATAATACTATTATATAAACAAAAAATTGTGTGAAGAACGATATGGATTAATTAATACCTATATAATTTCTATATAATAAAACTTTTTATATATGGAATAAATTCTTAAGGAAAAAAAGAAGTGGTAACTGATGTGTTTGAGGAAAAATAAAATATGATAAACACTTTTTAATTCCTATAATATAGGGGTAAAACTCAAAACTCTAGTGAAATTAAATATATTTTTAATTTTTCATTACTTATTTTTTTTATTTGGAAGCACAAGATACTGATAAGAGTCAATATGGATACTACATATATTTATTTTTTTGATCCAATTCATCAATATCTAAGAAACCTATAACACATTATGTGTAATTTTATCATTTAATTCACTATTATCAAAACATTATATATAAAATTAAAACTATGTGTTTTATTTTTTATTTTAAAAATATATTTGTTATGATAGGGTGATCTATAAATATAAGAAAAATCATTGAATAACGTATCTGACCAAATGTAAGAATATTTTTGATATCTTAAAATGGGAATAGATTAAGGTATATACTAAATAATTTTACTATCAAAACATTTTTCAATACAATTTACTTATTTGGTTAAATTATTCTATACTGTATGAAGTACGTTAATAATAGCGGTTATCGATATTATGTTTAAAAATTTATAATAGAGATCATTGAAAATGAAAATACCTTTATCATTAGGTAATTTCCAAAGGTAACAACAATTTCATAAAGTATTTTTCTTAGACATTTTTTGTCTATATTTTTTTAATACTACCATGATTTTTTATAACCTTTGCTCTCAAAATAAGAAGTAAATTTTTTTAGATATGAGTTGTAGTGTACATGGTGGCAGAATGATTGCTGACATAAAATTTTGGTGATTACTGGGTATGATTGTGATATAGTATTGGCTATAACCCTAGAAATATATTTTGGGTGTGATTCATTTGTATCAGAATGATTATATATTAGTTATTATTGGTTTCTCAGGATATGTATAATGGAGGTAACAAAATTTTTATTAAAACTAGTGAGAATACATGGTGTTGGAATGTATGTAGTTTTTATAAAGAGGATACTACCTAATACTTATTTAGGTAATTTTCTCATAATTTTATGTATTTTTTAAATTTCTAATCATTTTCCTGAAATTTTTTGTTAAATTTACACATTACTTCAAAATAACCATCACATTTTCAAAACTACGAAAATTGGCTTGTATTTAAAAAATTTGGAAAATATCCATATGTCATTTTCATGACTTTTAGGAATTTACCACATGTTAATCTGACACTTGATGACATTTTTATGACTCAAATTACATATTTTAAATTCAAACCTCTCATTTTAGTTGAAAAAAATAAAATATTCAAAACTAAGAAAAATATCTTTTTTTTGTTTTTTAAATTTATTAAAATGATTCAAATTTCATTTTTCACATGTAGGAATAAACTACACATTAATACATATCATTTTTGTCTAAAACATACATAAATAGTAAAAACAAAATAAATGACCTCATATTATTTTTAAACACTATAAAAATGATACATAATTTATTTTGAACATATTGTAAGTGATCGTATGTCATCCTAAGACATGATTTTGTAGATATGACAAAATGTATGTATATACAATAGTAATGCACCATTTTAGTTTAATAAATCTGTCAAAATAGCCAAAATTGAGAAAAAATTATCATATTCTTTTCAAACTTTCTAAAAACAATCCATAAATTATTTTTCATGTGTATGAATTTTTCACACATCAATATAATAACCCATGTGATATGTATTACTAAAATTGTTTGTTTTGAGTGTAAAATTGAATTTTCTTTAGTTTAAATGATATGTGTCATAATTAATACCAAGAAAAATTCATTCAGATTATTTTTATAGTTTAGGAAAATTACCCCTTTTTAATTTATGAACTATAGGAATCAACCATACATCGATCTGATACATAGTATACCCAGCATGACTCAAATCGTATAGTTTCTGTTTGAAATTGACATTTTATTAATGTATTGTTTTATATTTAGGATTAATTTGTTTCTTTATCGTATTACTAACATAATAATTATTTTTCATTCATAGAAGGATAATTTTTCTTTATGAGGGATGGTTTTTTGTATCATTCCTATGATCATGGGAGATTAGTCTTTTAGGATGTAACTGAGATAATAAAAACAAGTAAATGGGTCCAGAATGTATACATAAATCATGAGAACCCAAATTCCAACTAGTTATTTATCTTCTTTTGTCACTATTTTATTATCCATTTTTAAGTTATATTCATTATAATTTTAACTAAAAATATGTTATATTTTTTACATATCTTTTGGGCTATCATATTTTTCATGAAACTATCTACAATAATCTTGAAAAGAGAGGTAATCTTTCTTTTAGATGGATCATTTCACGCACCATGGGGTTTCTTATTCCATCTATCCTCAAACATGTTATCTCTTTTCATGATTATTTTAGACTATTTAAATAAAAATACAAAACACATACTCAACCCTTCTCACCTCAATCTTATACAAAGTGTGCTCTATGTTACTCGAATAATATTTTTTAGTATATGAATGACATTTTAGTTCAAAACAAACTTCACATAGTCAAAACATAGAAAAAAACATTCATATTGTTTTTTACTTTAGTAAAACGGTCAATATTCCATTTTAAAGATGTAGGAGTCATTATAAATGCAATTAGACACACTGTGTGACCAGTATAACTCTTACTATGTCTTTTTATTTAAAATTGGCATTTGTTTTATTTAGAAAGAAAGTGGATATACTCAAAACTGATATAAAAATTATATTGTTTTGATACTTTAGAAAAATTATCCATAATTCATTTGTGACATGTAGGAATCATCTTACCCTCAATCTGATGCATGATGTCACTGGTAAGGCTCAAAGTGTGTCATTTTATTTAAAATTGACATTAATACTAATAATAATGGAATGCATGATAAAAAAACACTTCTAAAACAAGTTAATTTTATTTGGACACATTGTCAAAATGATACATACATAATTTTTGACATTAATTATTTTATTTTTGAAGTCATTTTATTTTTAAAAAAAAATATATGGGAATTTTTAGAACATTATTTGATAATATTTAGATCAATAAAAAAATATTATATTTATTAATCTCTACTATTTTATAAAAACCCAATATCTATCACCACTGGCTTCAAAATATTATGTTTATTTGATATTCTAGTGTAAAAGATCCATATTCCCATTTCTATCACCCCAACTTTGTTTGGTCAGGTAATTATAAGGGTTTTAGTTACACCTTCAAAATTCAAACTGTATTCAATCACGTCAATTGATCCTTTAGTTGACTCCCGAATCCTGAAATACTAAAATTGGATCTCCTCATTCTTTCCTCACAATTACACCTTGTACTACTTAGGAAGTCCCCCCTTAATGTGAACTAAGTTATATCAACCTAAAGCATTACGTTAGAATTCTCTGATAATTGATAGAACCCCAACATTAGATTTCCAAGAACATTGAAATATATATAAATTTTAACTAAATTAGTGGATATATATATATAGACTTAATATATATGGGGTTGGTATTTTATCTTTTATAAATACATTTCCAATTATTATCTATATTAAATTCCTACTAATATAATGTTTTTACATAAGAGAAATATAAGGCATTGACTTTAAACCTTACATAATCTAGGGTTTTAATCGAGAAATTAATTTATTTTACTTTGAAGATATTTTTATGTTTATATTTTTGGATCATTAGGCCATAACTATTACATTACATCTCAAAAATTACAAATTAGACACTTCTACAATATCCTGATTTTGAACAATAATAATACTCCTTAAAAAATTATTTTATTTATAAAAAACTACATGTAATCCCCTACTCTTTTATCCTTAATTATACACTATGATACAAAATTTCAAAAAATTGTGATGAGAATATAAAACTCAGTAGGGAATATATAATAAGGAATAAAACCATTAGTCAATGAATATTTAAAACACATGAAATCATTTCACATGAATAACACTAATACTTTTTTTCGAATAAAAATATTAAATATATAGAAAGTGATTGAAACACATTCAGGTGACTCGAAGCATCATATACAAAAAACCATTTCAAATAATAATCTATTGGAATAACCATATGGTTGAATTCAAAATTTAAGGTCATTAAAGGTGATATCCTGTCGTATAAGATATATTGGTCCCACCCATGAGCTATAATGGGGATCATGCCTTCATATAAGCTATAATGGGCTCACCTGTGGGTTTTAATGGGTATAAACCCTTTGTATAAGTTATTTTGTGCTCACCTGTGAGCTGTAATGGGGATCGAACCATCGTATAAGTTGTATTGGGCTCACCCATTTCAAATAATTCTCATGTACCATTTCAAAAACATGTTATTCACAAATCCATTTTGAAAAACTCATCTAATCCCATATAAAAAAAATCCCATATAGAAATATAATTTTCATTTAGGAGCCCATTTTCAATTCCAAGATTACCAAATAAATGAATAAGGGATTAATTTAAATTAAATTAAGGCTTATATGGTAAGAAATATATAAAATAATGGTTATTGCGGTGGAGAAGTTGATATCTCCATATAGGTTAAAAAAATAACATTCCATTTGTCATTTTGTAATGAATGTAAAATGATTTTTATAAAAATATTCCTTATGAAAAAATTTAATGAAGTTATAGATAGATATAAAATTTATTTTATAATCCTTTTATATCCATATAAATAAATATGTAAATTAATATCATGAAGACAAAGATTTGATAATTTAGTCATCAAAAGTTCACGGTATCCAATACCACATTGATCATTTAAATCTTAATCTCCATTAATTAATAAATAACATTATTAAAGATAAAATATGGACATTAAATTTCAGAGTGGTTGTATATACACCTTATAAAATATTAGAGGTGGATGTTATCAATAAATGCTTAAATGAAAGGAGATTGAGACGAAATACCTTACATTTTTTCTACATGTCTTTTTGGATCTTTAATTTACTAAATTATAAACATTGGTTAATTTCTATTTTTTTATAACCTTTTTAAATTTTATTATTCTTTTTATATCACTTTTTACAATGTTATAGCGACTAATTAATAATTGTACTTCATATCGGACTTTTTTCAATGTTTGGTATTTGAGTCAAAAATGACCTTGTTTAGATGAAATTTATCTAAATTGTCCATAGTTCATTATATCTAGAATATTATTAATGATTTAAATAAAATATATATCTAGTATATATGTTTTTAAAATAGTCCATATCATTTGGTGTTAAGAAATATAATTCATCGTTCATGGAGACGGTAGGTCATATGTACACATGAACCCTACTTTCATTTCATTTTTATATTAATCGAATGAAACCAAAATGATACATAGGTATATTATAATTATAGTAATATATATATGTTATAAAGGTTACATAATTTCAATTATTCCACCAATTATATGTTCCATGTATGTCATGAATAATTCATATCATTTTGAGGGGCGGTAGTTCACACTTCCTCAAATGAAATTATCGTATTTACACAATATAGAAAGCATATAAAAATGTTTTAAATAAAAAATAACATAATGATCAAGAAAAAATAAATATATCATATATCATATATGAATAAAGATACATCATAAGGGCTACTATGAGAGGTGCTAGGGTAAAATTGAACAATCATCATTTCGTGAGGTAGTAGTTCGTCATACACAGAAACAAAATGTTCGTATCCATTAAATGGGGGTGTGAGTAAGAGTAGTTCTAATACATCTCATAAAAATATCCTACTATATTTAGGAAATTTTTTTTATTAAATCAAAGATAATAATAGAATAGTTAGTGGAGAAATAAAGTAAAAGAAAATAACTTGAGAGAATACGGTACCTCTCAATCGGGTAATTTCTTTTGGTTTGAGACAAAATACTTTATTGAAAAGCCATATAACCAAGGTAAGGCTTATATAGGGAATATAGGTATTTTGGGAGCTTATTTGAGAATAATTTGAATAATACAAGGGTATTGAGAGTTGTTATTATGTGGTTAGACTTGGTGGTCTTTTATAAGAGGGAGGAGGGGCACTTAAGGAAAGTATGTAAATTTATATATTATTATAAATTTATATTCAATTTCAAATGGTCCAAACCCCATTTATTTAAAATATTTTATGTTTTTTGGTCTAAATCATCACAAATAATAAGTTTGATAAATGTTTAGGTCAAAGAAATTACTTTATCATTTAACTTTAACCCTTAGTTAAAAACATTAACTCTTACCTTGTCTTCTTGTATTTTAATAATATTTGGTCACTATAGTTACATGAAAATGTAAAAAGAACCAAAAGTGGATTATTAATAACATTTTTAACATTATATAATCCATTTGGTATAATAAAATATTTTTAGGAATATTATATCATTTAATAAAATAGAACTTTTTTAGAAACCCATTTATGTTAATTTTGAAACTATTTAGTATTTGATTATTTGTATTGTCATAAAAACATGATTTCATTGAAAAAAACAACACTAATGCAATAATAAGATGTCTTATTCATCCATAAAATTATTTTATGACATTAATTATGTCAAATAAAATTGATTTTAAAGTTTATAATATCATTTATTTGAAGTCTGTATTAATGAAGCAATCCACGCATCATCATTGTCTCAAAATTAAATTTATTTATTTAATGTCTAAAAATTAAATATAAAATATCATGATGTAAGGAATATATTTATATTTATAAGGAATATTTATAGTTGAATAGATCACTTATATAATTCCATGAAAAAATTATTTTATTAAGAAGATATAGGTTTATGTTATTTTTCTCTTCACTATAAATTAATTATTATAACATTGTTGGCACTGAAAAATGCATCAACGAGATATTCCAAATGATCCCAAACATGATATAAGATTTTAGACAATTTTTCAATATTCTATTTGACTATTCATAGATCCCAAACAGAGTTATGTAATATGAGTTATGGACATTCGAAGTTGGGCTTGAAAACTGGTTCTCAGATCCCATTCATGAAGCCCCCCCCCCACGATCGTGGGGCAGAGGGAACATGACTGGACCCTCCGCGAGTGCAGAAAGAACCAAGAAGGCAAAAAAGGTCGACTCTGATGGTATGACGAATATGTGGGAACTTGACCGGAGCCTTTGTGCATTCTGCGAAAGCCGATGACGGTCGACTCCTTGATTACGAAAAACCTGACGGAACTACCATAGGTTGCGAAGTGCAACTTCCTTCATAGATCCATATTATCTTCATGGCCCGTATTTGTGCTTCTTGGAATGCTCTGCATACCTCCATTACCTATAAATATCTAGCTCACCCCCTTCATTAGGATATTTACATCACCCCATGGTTGGCCTATCTCCCATTTCGCGGAGCTCTAGAAAACCACGATGTGATTCCCTTCAC
Source organism: Viscum album (assembly GCA_963277665.1). NCBI lineage: Eukaryota > Viridiplantae > Streptophyta > Magnoliopsida > Santalales > Viscaceae > Viscum > Viscum album. The sequence continues at coordinate 468,185,885 of OY728141.1, read as the reverse complement.
AAAGGGCTCTACCCTTTGAGAAAGAGGGAGCTCTATTGGGTTACCTGAGTCTCTTTAAATCCCCTTTGCTTCTCCATGCTCTGCGAACACCTTTCCGTCACAAATATTCTCTACGATACCTTATGTGCCATGAACACCTTTCCCTTCCCTTTCGTCACTGACCCTCATGAAAAATGGAGAGTCGCACCGTGAACTTTTCAGGTTGGGACACCGATATTTTCTATTGTGTCCTTATGCGCATCAACCTTCCATCAATAGAATAACATTATTTAAGATAATCCTCAAAACACCATGAAATACCATGAGTTGAAATATTTCCCTCTGTTCATTTCCCATGTCGTGAGTTGAGATTCTCCTCATCAATTCCTCAAGTACCTTGAGTCAAAGCATTCCTCATGCAACTCATCCAAACCCAATCTCTTGACTTCTATACCAGGTTGAACAAGAAAGGGATCCCCCTACATAAGTCCCAACACTATCCATTTATGGGAACATTATTATGAATATCCTTATCTAGATGACAAAAAATTGTAGTACACCCTATACGACAAATATAGGATGCCACTTACTCCAAACAAGAGATGCCTTACACGACAAGCAAAAGATACCAATGGTCATATCTACATGAATATAAAATATAGTACACCCTAGCTTTAAAATATAGGATTCTAATTACTCTAAACAATATATTCCTTATGATCCCATCATACGATGCCAACATTCCTCTAAACATGACTATAAACGGTAGCACACCCCATGTGACAAATATATGATACCTCTTGCTCTAAACAAGAGATGCCTTATTCTCCAGGCATAAGATGCCAATTTTCCATAATAAATGAGTTTAAACTATATAATTCGCTATCATTAAATAATAGGATTACTCATGTTCCAAATAACAGATGACTTATGTTCCAAGCATAGGATGCCTCATGCCATGATTATAGTGGCATAATTTGAAGAGAATTGAAATACATTAAAAAATTCCATCAATAAAAATCATGATTTGTGTGTCCTCAATTAAGATATTCATCATATTTCATATCTGAATGGACCCCTAACGTCCTAGTCCCATTCCACCTTGTATAACCTATCGTCCAAGGGCAATTCCCTGGAAGACTTTGAACTACACTTCGAGTCTAGTCATACGTTTTGAACGTGGTCATCAGTCGACCCTCATTTGTTTGTCCCCATTTCAGGATAATGTGATATGGATGTTGTGCTTCAAACATGTTCAACTGTTATCCCCCATCATCAATCCACCCTCACCATGTTCCAAATGTCTGGCATGTGATTCACATATTTCATCTCCTTTTATTTGTACTAATTCCAATGCCCTTGGCGTTATCCCCCTTGTGAACTATAACATAAGTGTAGATCTCAGTTATATACCTCAATCCACAATTGTGGTGGGATTACCTCATGGCCATACATGAGGAAGACATTATGGGAGGCTTCCATACATAAGCCCCATCCACCATTTCCACTCTATAGTGACACACGGGCAACGGCCATGCGTAAGCCCCATTCACCATTGTCACTTCATAGTGGCACCTAGGAAGCATCCATGCATAATCCCCATCCCCCATTGCACATACTTAGTGAAACTTGGGGAACTATCTTGGTGTAAGGACCTTTCCTTTCATGGAGGAGTCATCAACTCGGCTCCTCATTTCTTCTTCAGTGCAAAATACTGGAGGCAAGAGGGGCACATGGACCTTCATTATCATGTCCCTCTCCCTCTAGGATTTATCGCCATTAGGCTCCATCCTATAGTAAGTCCCAATATAAATCTCCATGTCTAATAAGCTTGTATAAGTCCATGTTTTTATTTGGTCCTCTAATCACGTTTAAGACGCACTCCACATCCCACAGACGAACCTTTCGTGATGCAATCTTCAGGTCTTTACTGCCTCTTGTTTCTCGCACCGAGAATGAATCAGGTGTGATTAGAGTAAGCACTGACCATGAATTCCTTGATGGGCCTCCATAGAGTGTAATCCCCAAGTAACCATCCTAAACAACATGAAAATTGATCTTTTCCAAGGAAAGGTATGTAGTAATCATCTCTAAGGTTAAATCCAATCACCTACTATCCCATCACCCTTTACGTTGGTTCACCAAACTCTCTAAACTACGTTTACATTGATCCTTTACATGTAAAGGTATGTAAGAAGCCTCTCTGTGTTTCAATCCCAACACCTACTGGTCCCGAATCCATCACATCGGTTCAGCAAACTCTTCTGAACTACATGGAATTTGATTATTGTCTCTAAGTCAAGGTACATAAGAAGCCTCTCGGGGGTTGAAGCCCATAACACATTGGTCTCATCCACTTCATGTTGGTCCATCCTGGCCCTACATGATGTTAAACTATATGCCCATTTTTATCCCACATGACTTTAAATTGTAACCCTTCGAACTATTTGTACTTTGATCCATGCCAAGGAAAAGTATATAGGAATCCTTCCTATTATTCAAGCCCAACACCTACTAGACCCGATCCATTCACGTCGGTTCACTAATCCCCCATCTAGAACTACATAGGATTTGAACCTTTCCAAGACAAGGTATGTAGGAATCCTCCTTGAGGCCCAACCCTAATTGATGGTAATCCATTCGATTCCCCAATCAATAGTAAGACATTGTGTTCCCCAATCAATGGTAAGATGTTGTGTTACCCAATCAACGGTAAGTCATTGTGTTCGCCATCTAGTGGTAAGCCATTGAAACCCCATTTAGCTGTAATCCATTTTCAAAACTAACTGATGGTAAGCTATTGTGTTCCCCAATAGACGGTAAGTCTTATTGTTCCACAATCGAAGGTAATCTACTGTGTTCCACAATCTATGGTAAGCAGTTGTGTTCCCCAATCGATTATAGGCCGTTGTGTTCCCCAACCAGTGGTAAGCCATTGGAACCCCATTTCGTGGTAAGTTGTTGTTAATCCTAACTAACGGTAAGTCATTGTGTTCACCAATTGAAGGAACACCATTGTTTTCCCCAACCAGTGGTAAGCCATTAGAACCACATTTAGCAGTAATAAATTATCAACACTAACCGATGGTAAGCTATTGTGTTCCCCAATCAAGAGTAAGTTATTGTGTTCCCCATTCAGTAGTAAGCCATTATGTTCCTCAATCCTCAGTGAGTCATTATGTACCCCAATTGACAGTAATCCATTCTATTCCCCAATCGATGGTAAGCATTTTTATTCCAAAATCGAGGGTAAGCCATTGTGTTCCCCAATCAGCAGTAAGTAGTTTTGTTACACAATCAATGATAATACATTGTGCTCCCAAATCAACGGTAAAGCATTGTAGTCCCCTTCTCTGGGACCAATATATCAGGTCAGTCCTAGTGTCATTAAACCAACTCACTTGATGTTAATGATGAATAAGCCCATGCATGTCGTCGGGTCATTGTCCTATGCGTACACCCTAATTCTATGTCATCATCCTGAACTACATGTACTTTGATTACCAACTATAGGGATATGTAGGAAGCCTCCTTGAGGTTCAATGTCATCATCCATGTCCTGAACTGGTCTCTCCCCCGAGCCCTCTCTGTTCCAAGAAGATCATTCCCTTACACAAAGGTTTTATTTCTTCTGAGTACCATCCATGCATCCATTATCACGAGTCACCTCATTAGGTGCCCCAATGCCCCACCAAACTACATAGACATTGATCCCCTTTCATGATGATAGGAATAAATCCTCTATGAGGTTCAATCCCAACACAACCATCACTTTCATGATGGTTCCATCTCATTCCCCATCCAGTTCACTCAACCATCCATCATCAATATTGATTCTTACTTAGACCACCACATATTGGTGAGATTATCTCATCCAAACCACTAGTGTTCCTTGCAGAACCATGGGAAATGACTATGGATAATCACCACAACATCCATAACCATCCAACCAAGGGAACCCCTCTTGCGACGGGCCACTAACCATGCGTAGGCCTTATTAGTTCTATGGGTCGTTGTCCTTTGTATACAACATGATTCATCTCCCTTTCGAAAAAAACGTTGGTTTTGATCCTTATACATTACACTTGGTACAAATGAAACCTCCACAAGTTTAAATCTCAGCCAATGGTAATCCTCGGTTTCCCTCGTTCGGCGGTGCACTCTCCCTGACCAGCCATCAGTCGTGTCCAAATCAGCCTACATGTTGTGACATCTTCCCTTATTAGGACACACCACATTGGGTCTGCTTTCTTTCATAATTCTTTCCTATCCATATGGGGTTCCCCATTCTGGGTTGATCTCTTTTTGATATTCCCTTAGTGGTGTCCAGATCATCCATCACGGTGTGATACCATCTCTATTTGGGACACACCACCTCGGAACCTTCCTCATTGGGAATTCTGATCCATTCATCTGGTAAGCCTTGTAAAAACTCCCTCTTAAAGATGTACTAATCTGATCCTCCTCTATGGGGTGTTCTGGTCCCATTTATACCATCTCCTCAAGATATTAAACTCATGTCCTACCTTGTTTTAAAGATTAGATGCATGAGGAAAACCTCAGAAGACACACCTTTGGAGTAACCGTCTCTGCACGACATTAAACTCATAGCCTACCTCGTTTTAAACATGAGATGCCTGAGGAAAACCTAAGAAGACACACCTTTGGCCTATCCATATACACAATATGTTAAACTCACAGCCTACCTCCTGTGAAACATGAAATTCTTGAGGAAAACCTCGGAAGACAAACCATTGGCGTAACCATATCCACGGGACGTTAAGCTTGGGGAATACCCCATCTTAAACATGGGAAGCTGAGGAAAACCTCATAGACAAACCTCTGGCATAAGATACCCCTGGACTGGTGTGGGATTCCTCAGGTTCTGTACCCTTTAGATGACCTCTTATGAGGAGGAATATAGGTTTTCCAATGTCAACACATCCTGATATGCCCTGACATGCCTGATGTTACCATATACTATGACTAAAAGTCACTGCCCTTTCATGAACCCTTGGAATTTACTGATTGAATTAGTGTAATTAAACAGAATCCACAGAGGAATGGAACTAGGAATGAGATTCACGAACAACATCTTATGTCAATAAGGAAGACCCGAACTTGGCAACCAGTTGCAAGGAGGAATCCGTGGAAGGGGGAACTGACATCCCATCATCCAGTTTCGATCAAGGGGAAAAATCACTGAATAAGTGACTGATTCCACCTAACATTCAAATGCTAGAATTCAGGGCAACAACGACGCCTCCACCTCTGAATAAGAGACGGATGAGCAACCTAGTGAAACCATCAGAAACAAACATGTCATTATCACTCCCATGTAGCTCCCAAATTCCAAACATTTGGCCTAAGGATGCTCATGGTCGTAAATAATTCCTCAAATAGGATTATGAAATGTTTTAGGGAAGTTTTAGATTATTATTTTTTTACCCTTAATTACCTAATTTACCCTTTAAACATGGAAAATAATAATAACAATTGATGTTAATCTTTATAAGGTCCAAAATTAAAAGCTACCTGTCTTAAAATTTGGACATTATGATTCCAAATATGGAATCCATTTTTCCAAATTCAAAATATATAGTTTCAAGAAATTAATTTAAAATTAATTCATATTTTCATAACCAAAATCTGTTTTTTATGAAATAAAAACTATCAAATCATTTACATGTGTTTATATCCATTTTAAATGTAAAATTACTAACAATGACCAAAATTAGATTAAATTATAAAAAATAATTTCATTTCACTTTAAAAACTAAAAAATATAATCTAACTATTTAAATAAATTATATGAAAAGTTGGTTTAGAATAAAAATGTAGTATTTTTCTCTATTAATTAAAAAATTAATTTCGCTAGAAAATTTCCAAAATTTTTTCCTAATTAAATTTTGATGTCCTGAATCAATATAATTGGATTAACTTGTCAAACAGAACACATAATAGTAACAAAAAAAACATTTATAAAGGTTTCTCCATCAAACGGTGGTAAAACAAATTTTTTGAAAAATAGTTATTTTATCTGAATAAAATTAACCATTTCTTATATCATATATAGAGAACATATAAGATGAATTTGAAACATTACATTGAATATATAAAATATATTTTACATTAAATAAAAATCTATAAAGGGTGATATGATTTTATAAACACAATTACTCACTTTTAAATAGGCTTTCAAAAAAACAAATCTTTTATATTAATTTGGTTTTTATTTCCATTTATAATAAATTTCGTAATCAATGAATCGTTATTCAAAATTGTGTAAGCCACATTTTCTTAATTTAGTCGATAGTATTCATTCCCACAATTACAATGGATAGGCATTAACTACCACTTAAATTAATAATATTATTTCTGTTTTATTTTTTGGTAGAAATCATTGTTACATGCAACCTAACATTTCAGAGAATCATGTTGGTCTCTATCGAGTATGTTATCCCTCAATGTGTCTTATTTAACATAAAATTAATATCTTATCCATAATTATTAATTGTTATGAAAAAGTGTTATTTTATAAATACTAGGGTTGTTACATAATTACCCCATTTTGAAAATTATGCCCTCATAATTTTTAAATTGGTCTCGAAGACATTATTGAAAATCCCAAATCTAAAAAACATTACATAAAATTGCCAATTTAAAACAAAGAAATAGATGTAAAAAGGTCACCTGAGATAACAAATTTTAGGATTCCATGTAGGAAAACATGGATATAGAAGAAAAAATTAGTTTCATGTTCTAATTGAGAGCGATATAAAGCATGATTGGGATATATTTTACAACCAGAAAACCTAAAACATGTGATGGGTTAAGAGGTCATTGATTTCATAGTAGGAAAAGTAAACATAAAACATTTTTTTAATATCCTTTTCTCAAAGTGGAGGAATGTATGTTATGATCTTGAATAAGAACATAAGGAAACATATTTACATGTTAAATAGATTTTCATACATTAATAAATATATACAAAAAACACATATTTTCTCCAAATGATGACTAATCAAGATGACTTGGTCACACCTGGTTTTCTAGAATCAACTTCTAGGGAATCACATAATCCAAAAAATATGAAATATATATTTAACAAATCATTTGAAATTAGCCAAAACCAAAATAGTTATTATATGATCACATAATCCCCAAAAATAATAATCTTTTATCGAATGAAACACTACTATTAATCTATAAAATTCAACAAACATTTCCCAAATTTCAACCAAGACCATTCATTAAACAGTTGTTCTTAAAACTCCAAAAAATAATCCAACTAAGATTGAAACCCAAAATTTAGATGGATTTGATCATATAGTCTTCCATGGAAAATCATAACATTTATCTCTCAATAACATCGACCACTTTTCATGTCTCATAATTAAAATTAATTAACATTATACCATATTCTCCATGATAAGTTAATCATTTCCATAAATAACCCAAATCGCCATAAGTCCACAATAAAAAAAAATATTTTTCCCGAATAAAATTAAACCATTTCTCCTCAAATGAAATCCCATAGTATTCTATTTTCCATAGGCATATAGTGTTCCCAAAAGAGTGGACATATTCAGAAATGACATTTTTAACATATTCCCCAAATCAATTTCCTTTACTAAGGATATCCATTTGATAAAACATAAGTTCACAAAACCAACTTATTCTGGACCCATAAAATCATTTAACTAAAAATAATAAGTCATACTAACTTGGGACTCTACGTAGGCCAGTGGTAGGCGATACATCTCAGTCGTACATTAGTTGTGGGTTCGATTCATGAATCTTTGTCTGACACACTGGGTTTTCAACTAGAATATTTTTTTTCATTTTTAAATTACTATATGATTCTTATAACATCAAAAAATGACATAAAATCCTCAATAATAACTATAACATATTTGGACCTCAAATTTTATTTCATTAGTCACATTTTTCATCCCAAAAACTAATTACCCATAATAATAATCAAAGGAGAATGTCTCCCAAAATACCTCTAATTACCTTGAAATTTCATTACATAAGCCTCAAAAGAGTTTTCTATGTCATTGAACATATAATATACCATAAAATTATAAACCCATGATGATATCTCTAACCCTCATGAAAACATCCTAATCCCCAAATTTTTATTAATCGACCTCTGATACCAACTGTAACGCCTCGGCCTTAATCCCTATATAATCATTACTTTTGATCATTAATTTAATTTCTTTCACATTGTGGTTATTTTTAGGTCTATTGTTTTAGATAATTAGGCCTTAAATATTACATTACATATAAAAAATTACAAAGTAGACACTTCTACACTATACAATTTTCTCAAAATAATAAAACTCCTTAAAAGATGAATTATTTTATGGATTAAATTCTTTGTGACTTCTTTGTTTCACTTATACTTCCATATACCCTATGAAAATAATTAAAAACCTTGGGATGAGAATAAAAATATCAGTAATGAATATAAAATAATAAATAAAACCATTAGTCCATCAATAATTAAAACCCTTGAAAAAACTTTCACATGAATAACCCTCAGAATTTTTTCTCAAACAAAAACATTAAACTAAAAGAATTCTGTTAATACACTATTAGGTAACTTAGAGTAACATATACATAAATCACTTTAAAATCCTATTCATTTCTAATAAACTTGTTGTAGACATCAAAATTTATTATCCTTAATGGGGATCACCCTTGAGATAAGCTACATCAGGCTCACCTGTGAGCTATAATAGGGATCATCACTTCCTATAAGCTATAATTTTCTCACTCGTGAGTTATAATAGGGCTCAACACTTCGTATAAGCTATTTCCGGATCAATAGTGAGATTTAATGGGGCTCAACCCAATGTATAAGTAGTATCGGGCTCACCCGTTTCATATAATTCTCAAGTACCAATTCAAAAACACATTCATCACAAAACCATTTTTGAAAAAAATCATCTAATCCCTTATAAAAAACAATTCCATATAAAAATATCACTTTCATTTAATATCACATTTTCAATAAAGTGATCCCTCAATAATGGAATAATGGATTTATTTAAAATACATTAAATCTTATAGAGGAATACAAATATCAAATAATGGTTACGGCGGTAAAGAGGTCATTATCACTCTATATGTTAAAACAAGTAACATTACTTATGTCATTTTGTATAGAATGAAAAATTATTTGAATAAAAGATTAATTTTTAAATTATTTAATGATATTCTTGAGATATATAAAATTTTGTTTATAATCATTTTATATTCGTATAAATTAATATGGAAATTAAAATCATGGATAAAAAGATTTAAAAATTAAATATTTAACACTTCACGGTGTCCCATACTACTTTAATTATTTAAATATTTATCTCTATGAATTCATAAATAAAATAAGTATAGATAAAATATGTATATGAAATTTCATAGTGGTTTTATATCATATTATAATCTTATAGAGATGGATATTATCAAGAAATTTCTTAATGAGAGGAGATTGAGATGAAATCCCATACCTTGGTCTGACTTGACTTGTTCATTATTTAATATAATGATTAAAAAACATAGATCAATTAATAATTTCATTATAAAATTTTTAATTATTTTTATTTATTTTATATCACTTATTACCATGTTATATTAATTAGTTATTTATTTGAGTTCATATCATACATTTTGTCAATGTTTGGTCTTTGAGTCAAATGAACATGTTTTGATGCAAATTATCCACGTGGTCATAAGTCCAATAACTACAGAATATTATTCATGATTTAAATATCATATATATCCATTATATAGGCATTTATAATTTTCCATATCTTTTGTAGGTAAGAAATTAAAGTCACCATTCATGGAGATGACAGGTCGTTCGTATGCATGAATACTACAATCATTTCTTTGTCGTATTAAAGGAATGAGAAAAAAAATGACACATGGGTATATTATAAATAAAGTATAATATATTTGATATGTATGTTACATAATTTTAATTATTCCATCCTTTTTATGTTCCATATTTGGAATTAATGAGTCATATTACTTTGAGAGGGTGGTAGTCCACACTTCCTCAAATGAAATTATTATATTAACACATTATTGAAAGAATATAGGTAAGTTATAATAATATATTACAAAATAATTGAGAAAAAATAAATCTAATTTATATCATATATTAATATAGTTCCATCATAATGTCCACCATGAGAGGTGGTAGGGGAAAATTGAACAATCACCGTTTTGTGATGCAGTAGTTCTTTGTACAGAGAAATAGTATGTTCGTATCCATTAGATGGAGGTGTGTGTAAGTGTAGTTCAAATAATTCCAATAAAAACATCATAGTATATTTATTTTAATGGTATTTTATTTAATAATATAATAATAAGAGAATAGGGATTGGATAAATAAAATAAATAAAAAGAACTTTAGAGATGATTTTTCCTCTAAATCGGGTAATTTCTTTTGATTTGAGCCAAAATGATTTCTCGAATTACCTTATGCTCAAGGTAAGGCTTATATGTGTTGTAATGGGTAGTGGGAGATTATTTTAGAAGAATTTAGGTGAGCCAAGGGAATTAAGTGGTGTGATAAAGTGGGTAGATGTTGTGCCCTTTTTTAAGAAGGATGAGGGGTACTTTTGGAATATCTTGAAATATTATTTTTATGATAAATTGATTTTCTGTTTCAAATGGTCCCAAACTCATTTATTTCAAATATAAGATGTTTTCTGGTTCAACATAATCTCAACCCAAAGGTTTTATAAAATATTAGGCCACAAAATTAACCTTGTCTTTTAGCTTTAACCCTTAGTTAAAAACATTAACTCTTTCTATGTCTTCTTGTATTTTCATAATATATGGTTACTATAGTTATTATAAATCCCAAAGAGAACAACAAGAGAATCACTAATTAAATTTGTAACATTATATAATTTATTTTTATGAATCATATATTTTTATGACAATTATATCATTTAATAAAATAGTATTTTGTTATACTCAATTATGTCAATTTTGACACTATTTAGTAATTGATTTTTTGTAAAGTCATAAAAACATGATTACTTTGAAAAAATACATTAAATAAATCTTAATATGTAATATTAATCCCTAAAATTAGTTTATGACATTAATTTTGTCAAATACTATTTATTTTAATATTTGGATTATCATTTATTTGAATCATTTATTAATGAATCAATCATTATATCAACATTGTGTCATAATTTAATTTATATATATAAATTATAAAAATTATAAATAAAATTAAATTATATAGGAAATATATTTATGTTACCAATTAATATTTATAGTTGAATATATCACTTATAGAAACCCACATAAAAAATTACATGTTTATGTTACTTTTCTGTTTACATTAAATTAATTATTATGACATGTCATTATCCCTCCCATGTTTCTATAAAATGAAAAAGAATCAGTATAAATATGCTCATTGTCATACATAACACTTACAATAGGGTTAGGACATCTTTTAGGGTCGTTTTATATTTTGATAACAACATTTTTACCGTTATTTACCTAATTTACCCATTAAAAAAGGTAAATAAAAATAATTACTGAAGTTACTATTTATACTGTCGTAATATAAAAGTTACCAAATTACAAAATTTGGACATTCTGATTCAAAATATAGAAATAATTTTTCCAAATTCAAAACACATAAATGGTAGAAATTAATTTAAAATTAATTCCTGTTGTCAAAACCAAAAAGAGGGTTTTTAGGAAATAAAAACTATCAAAATATTGACATGTGTTTATGTCCAATTTAAAAGTAAAATTTTATTTAATGGACAAAATTTTATTAAATTGTAAAAAAAAATTACAATGAAACATTAAAACAAAAAAAAAGAAATTTATCTATATAAATATATTAGATGGAAAGGTAGTTTTATATTAAAATGTTGAAATTTTGACTATTCATTAAAAAATGATCTTTATCCAAAAAATACAAAAAATTTATCCAACGTAAATTTTTATTTCCCTATTCTATATAAGAAGATTATTTTGAAAAAAAATATAACACATAAAAGTGAAAAAAAAACTAGATTAATAATGTTTTCATCATCCAAAAGTAGCAAAACTACATTTTTAGAAAAAAATGATCTTTTATCCCAAACAATTGAATTTGTTATTATATCATATCTAGAAAACATATAAAATTATTGTAAAACGTTAAATTGAATATATCGAAATTATTTTTTATTAAATAAAAATACCTAAAGAGTGATATAATTTTGTAAACAAAATTTTTCTTTTTTTAATAGGTTTTCATAAAAACACATCTTTTATATTCAATTGGTTTTTATTTCAATTTATAATAAATTTAGTGAAAAATGAATCATTATTTAAAAATGTGTAAAACACATTTTCATAATTCATTTTATAATATTCATTCCCTCCATTCCAACGACTAATCATTAACAACCACTTTAAATAATAATATTATAGATGAATTATTTTTTCAGCATAACTTAGTGTTGTGTGCAACTTATGATTTTGGAAAACCCATTATTATGTGTCGAGTACACTATTGGACAAAGTTTCCTCTTTAACATAAAATTAATATCTTATTCATAAATATAAATAAATATGAAAAAGTATTATTCTATAAATACTTGGTTCATTACAAGATTAACCATGTATGAGATAATGTTTACACATAAGTCAGTTTATTTTATATTTCCTAACTTTTAATAAATTAATTAATTTTATCATAGCAAAACATACACAATGAAACAACCATGAAACTTGAAAAGAATGTGGTATGATCAGGGGATTTTAAAAAAAATTAGTTTATCTATTGGATGATAAAATAACCACTGACCTTTGGGAGAACACATTCAGACATTTATGGTTAATGTTTCATCTTTCTATGTATTCACCTATGTATCTATTTAATATTGGTTTCACCTCCACTCAAAACATAAAATATCTCAACTATCGTGGGAGCACTATCCATTGTATATTATTTTACCCCCACATAGGTGATAGAGAAAAAGGATTGGTTAAGGGGTGTACATAAAATAAACCATGGGCATTACAACCCTTAAATAATTAGAGGATAGAGGAATTTTTGGTCAGAAATTTAATTTAATAATAATTTAAAGGAAACAATCACATACAAAGTTATAATATAGGCTCAAGATCATACACATTCTTGGAACAAATTATGAATTTAATATAATTAAAATTTAATCATAAACATTATTATTTAAGATAAATCCTAATCCCATTAATTAATTATCTCCCTAAATTAATCATTTCATTTATCTTAATTCTCATATGAATTTTCTTGAGATTCTCAATAAACCTATTTCTAATAAAATTAAATATATTTATTTAAACTTAACAGTTTACAGAAATATACCTTGGAGGCAACATGGTGACTACTTATTCATACTAACAAACATATATTATACACCTATACTATTTAAACATAATAAATCATGAAAACATGAAAAATCATGTAATTTCATAGTATTTACTATCTAATTAATTACCAGATAGAATATATGGTGTTTACATAGCATTTTATAGTTCTAAAAAAGATTAATAATTGTAATACGACTTAAACATGATATGTCATTCTAAAAATTATGAAAAAATAAATTACACATTAATATATATATATATATATATAACATATCATGTGGAATGTGTTATCACCTTGTCAACCACACAGAACACATATTTAAATTTTTTCACAATATATTAAATTAATTAAAATTCAGTGTAATTAGGTAAAACTACACGGTTTCTACATTAAAGTTACATAGTATTGTATATCAGTGACACATGACTGGAAACTCAGCATGTGACTGTGCCATAATAATTATAGGAGTAAACATTTTCTGTATGTGTTATGTGGAATGCGGTCATTGGGTTATCAGATTACCAGTCCAGTAAGATATTTAACAGGATACATGGCGCCTTTATGACTAAAATACTACATTTCATGTTCATAAGTTACATAGCATGTAATCCTACTAACAATTTTCTATTATGACTTGGTCAACACATGGTTTATAATTAAATTATCTATATTTAATAAATTTTCAAGAATTTGATAAATTCTGAATTAATTAATTGCGTATTAAACACAAGTACATGGTGTTGACCTCCGGGTTATATGATATGTAATCTTGTTTTATCCGACCATAATCCTAAGAAACTATGAATGATGCCTTAGAATTTATTTTGTCTATAAAATTAATCTATAGAATTATATTTATGATAAATGAAGAGTAATAAATATGATCTCATGATTTAGAATAGTTAATTACTAAACTAGAATGGAAAACTAATGAAACATGATTATATCAATCAATGATCTTTAAATAAGTATAAATATTTATTTTACCACTCTGATACAACTTATAGGTTCCTAGAATAGTGGAAGAACCAGTTGGGATATTCCAAACAAATATTTTTGTCACAGTTGATGATTAATATGATATTTACACAATTATAAATTTCATGAACAATGGAAATGAATAATGGAAAATATAAAATAGATAAATTCAATAACCAATTTTCATGATCATAAAATATTATTTATAATTAATTTATGAAATTAATGAATTACTATGAAAGAATTTATTTCATCATTGATTGATCTAAAAATTCCATTATTTCAAAATGTTATTGAATTTTATGAATAAAAAGTAGATTCTATATAAAGTCGATCCAAACATGTTCTAGGAACCTCTTAATGTCACTTTTGGAATCATTGAGTGCAAGAATCCCAGATTCTAAAACATGCATTGTTTTCCTTGTATCGCCATTATAAATTGTTCAAGGAAGATTTTTGTTTGATATCTCTGGATTTGAGTGTCCTGCTGGAGGAGGTTCTATAACTGTTCTTGAGATTTTTCATGGAGAGGTATATCTCTAAAGAATTGAGAGTATTATCTCCCGATCTAATTTTTAAAAACATAAAATAAATTTGATGTATTATTAAAATAATCTAACTGGGATTATATACAGCTAGGTTTTGAGAGTAATAATTAAAAATGTTCCATTTTTATATTGGTAATCCATATAAAACCCCATGTCTATAATAATAATATTATTGTTTCATGACATTCTATAGACTCAAAAAATAAATTAAATATTATTTATTCAAATAATATTGAAATTTTATTATTTTTAATTGGACCAATAATTGCAGTCTACCATTAAAATAATAATTTAATCATGCCTTGAATAATATCTATATATTTGATTAATAAATAACACTACATTATTTTTAAATAATAAATAAATATTACAATCACTAAATATAAAATGAGTATTTATTAATGATTTTGATCACATAATATTCTCTCAAATATCTAGTGACTGAATATATGTTATCAAGAAAACATGATTAAATATTAAACCATGTATAGGAATAATATTTCTTATACACGTTAAATAATAGATAATAATAAATAATATAACTATGATTATTTCTCCATAATTTGTGTGATCCTCTATGCCTCATTCTTAGTGAAGTTAAGTCAGGCATCCTAAAGTACCAAGCTAGCATCTAGCAATGTTCCAAGTCACCCATCTAGAAAAAATTTAATTCCAAAATGACATAATAACTCATATGAATTATAACTATGGAATATAATCACTTTATTATGATGTCATAAATAAAGCAGGATTCATGTTGGTTCCATTGACCCATGTACTCAATGTGTCTTTATTTCACTTTTTGGAAGTCTCACTTGTCTATAGAATAGTGTGGAAGTGGATTTATTTTGGAAATATCATTCCCATAAAAAGTCAACATATATCAACATTAATAAAATAATATAACGGGAAAATAATTTCTCTCATTATTCATTAATGAAATACTACTCCTGAAAAACTCAAAATGCCCATATTTTTTGCGAATATATTTCGTCAAGATATTCATTAATACATAAATAAATGAATTATAATGCTCATTACTAATAATAATAAAGTCTAAGGATCAATACAAATGATTTTATATAGGAACATCCAATGAAACATATAAATAAGGATTTTTATAGGCAGGTCGCATTATCACCATATCTTATATTGGATATTACCAAGTGTTTACACATTATGAAGGTGCCCCAATGTTCTATGAGTATCCACCCCTAATAGCATACATAATACATGTCCCTCAAATTATTTGATCTAGAAAAAGAACCTATATTTAAGAAAAATCTCATGGTACTTATGTGTTCTCATCATAGTAGAGAGTTGTAATGACCTTTTAGTATGACAATTTCTATTAGGAAATTACCATATACTATTTCACATAGATGGAAAATAATGATGTGATGAAGAGTTTATTAATATTAAAAATAATGATTACAAATTATCATAAAGTACATAGAAGTTATTTTTAGGGCACAAACTCCAACATTATCTCTATAAATGTGTCATGTGTGTAGAATTATATAGTTGATGTCGATTATTTATTTCAAAATAAGAAAATTTTGGTATATTGGGGAGAATAATCATTTAAATAAAACATTATTGTTATGATATTATTATTGTAATTTCCTAAAACTCAAAACCAAAAATGTCTCTAGGTATGTAAGTGTTACAACATTTTCTTTATAATTTAGTAATTTTTTAACAACTTAATTTGGGCCACATTTATCAGTAACAAGCTAGAAAAGGTACACACATTCCACAACCTCAATAATCTAAATGTATGGGTTCTTCTGAAGTAGGATTGTCAATACTTATCTTATGTAATGAAAATAGTATTGTTTTAAACAATTCATTATAAGGTATGTTTGGTTTTCTTCCATGTGGTATATTTTTCAAAATTATGATGATGAGAGGTTTAATTCTCTCAAAAAGAGTATTTTTTAAATATTTTAGGATTCTCTTTTAGAGTTTTGTATCTTCATGAAATATATTATAGTAAAATTTAGTTTTACCCATTGGTTAAAAGTATTGATTAATAGTGACATGTGCATAATAATAATATCCAAATAATTTAATGTGTTTCATATTTTTTTCCAAATCATTGATTACACTACAATATAAATATATTTTACAAGGTTCTATATACTTTATTTATAACAAGGAAGTCATATGGGAAGTAAAGAGAAATAAAGAGTTAAGATAGAGGGATTATCCCACTATAATTGGATTCATACATATTTCTATGAATGGAGTTAAATCCCACATAGTTTGATGACATATTACATGGAATGCTTTTAATTTTTTGTTCATGTACCAATATAAATTGATATTGATTATAAAATTATATACCCAAGACCATGGTATCTTATTCTTTTTTATATAAAATCTAAGGCCTCAGGGATATAGTTTCGTAGGAATATTTTTAGTGTGGAACATACAAATGATCCTCCACTTATCATTTAATCAGGAATATGATCCAATGGAAGTTATTGATAAATATTTTCATTAAAGGAACCACTGAAGCATGGTGGTTTGAGCAGATCACAATCTATCCCTATCTTCACTATAGTAGAGTGTGAGACATTGTATTGGGGGTGGTTCTTGCATGGTGTTATCATGTCATATGGTAATAGATGTTAATAGATCCTATTCATATCCTTTGGCTATAAATTATGTTTATTCATCATTTGATGATGACTATGATTAGTTAGAATGTAATCGATGACATTTTATTCATTAATAAATCAATAAGATGTTTAAAAATCATTTAAATGTTCTGAAATGTATTTAATCATTGTGAAACACTATAACTAATATTAGGGCAATTGTTTGAGATTTTGATAGAATAAATAAATTTTTTGTCTTCCATTAATTTTTTTACATCTCATTGTATTGAAATTATATGTCGAAATCCATGAAATAAATATCATTATTTCTCTCTCAATTCCATGTCACTATTTACAATGTTCAACTATAATTTTTGGTTGATTAAGATCATTACTGAATGTTGAGTGGTTCTCATGATCTACTGATACCACTAGTGGATGGATTATTTGGGTTCCTCTCAATGATCTCTATCAAAGGATTACAAAGATATTCAACTAACCTATTCATATGGGGTATTTTAATTCATTATTATTTTCCTTTCATTATATTTATTCCAAATGTATAGATAGATTCTATCATAAATTAGGTTATTGGAGATTTCTTCCATTGTGTTTAGATGTTAGTTATCCCTCTAGAACTACTTAGTGTTGTTATCAATAATATATCAATAATTGATTTTAATTTCAATTAGATAATTAAATTAAAAAAATCTATTTCCCATGTACCATGTCATAGCCCCATATAAGAGGGACTTTTTATTGTATCTTTTGTTTAACCATGATGAGTTTCTAAGAACAAGTTCTTAGAAATAAAGATTAGTCACAACATATACATAGCCTTTTTGGACGTATGAATCAAGACCCAATAAAGAATGCTACCCATAAAAACCAAATTTAAATTTTTTTGTTGTCACACTTGTATTATTTTTAAATATGGGGACATCATGCCATGTTGTGTACCATTTTGGTTAGAATTAAAAAAATATTTTTTCATGACTAATATATCATTTATTTTTAAATTATTTTATGGAAACATATAAAATTGTGTATATTTTTTATAAATAGTTTATAATTTTAAAAATAATTATTTTAATTTTATACATACTTGAAAAAAACTATTTTATCTTTTGTAAAATGTTTTTTATATGATATTATAATTTGGTTTAAAAAATTTATAATAAGATGTATTTAATTTTTTTAAACTATTTTCATAAAACATTTAATGCCTATTATTTGAAAATGATGTTTTCAAAAAATATATAAAATTTGGAATATAAAAGATTTTATAATAACTCATTATATATAAGAACATGAAAAGTTAATATTCTATAAACTATTTATAATTAACTCATTTATGATTTTTTTAATAAATATTTATCCCATGCTATCTAATACGAATTGTTTATTTATTTATTTTATTCTATAATTTATTAATAGATTTAATTAATTTATATTTGGAATATATTTATTTTTAAATATAATGAGTAAAACTATTTCTATAAATTATCATAAAATCATTTCACAAGTTTCATTCTAGATATGAAAATTAATTTAGTTTTCTTCTAATATAAATTTTGTTTTTACTTAGTTATGAGATTGAATTTTAAGGTTATTTATTTTTTTATACAAATTAGGTTATATAATTATAAATGATTTTTGTTATATCTAGTGTAAATTGTCCCTTAGTATAATGAAATTAAAATAGACTACTCTCTGGCCTATAATATTATGCCTTGTAATGAAAATTAGGGATTCTCTTCTTATCACTCTAGGATTACACCTGTAAAGATTGTTGGTTTATGATAACTATTTTACTGTATATGAATTTTTATTATTTACACCATGCATGGGATGCATTTATTTATGTATGGATGTTGTTTGATTTCAATTTTGGATGGTAACACAGAAAATTAGTTTTGTAACAATTTACACATACATATGGCCTCAACATATTGATATAGTGGAAGTAATATTATTAAAAACTAAAATAGTACAATAATTATCACAGAAATTGAATTATATTAGATTTTATTTTTATATTAAAAAACCTAAAAGTACTATTTTTTAAATTCATTAAAAATAAAACACTTTTCATGAACCTGATCATCCAAATTGGTATTTCATGCACTTGGGTGCCCCGAGATTATGTTATTTATGGAATGTATGTAATGGGTTTCTATAATAGTATTAGGTTCTCATTTTTTGGATTATTTTTCATCAAAATATTTGTTAGGATTTAAAAAGAATATGTTACAATAGGAATAATGTTGAGTGAATCCATATGAAATATTAGAATAAAATGTTATTCATTCAACTATCTGACACTCATTTATAATTGATTGACATGATTGTATGTCTCAATAACTATGTAATAGAAGAAACATTAAATATTCCAAGATTATAGTGAAATATTATCATTAACCACTAATAAGGATTATGGAAATAAAAATGTATAATACTTTTAGTGAGTTATTGTTTAATAATTCTTTTAATGAATCATTGTAAAACATGATACTAATATGATAAAATATAACATTGTACATAAAATATCATCATCATAATAATCTGAAATTAATTGGATATCAATATTAGAAAACTAATAAATTTTTTTAGAAGCATAATAGACTAATAAAAATATATGATTTTTTCTTAACTAAGTATAATATTAAATTTTTTACAGAAACAGCTTCTCGAGTAACAAATTATTTATGTTATTCAAAAAATGAATATAAAAGTTTATGAGAGTCATAAAAGGATTTTAATATGGTTTTAATGAAATTAGAAAAAAGATTACCTAATGAATATTAGTTTAGAATCATGAATTCAATATTCTTGAGTATGGAAAATTACATACAAAGTCTAAAGGTTTCCTTTAAATCTTTTTCTATTTGTGAAATTTATTCATTTGAAAATTTATTTATAGATTTCCAATGTTCATATAATTTTTACTCTATTATCTAAATTTTTTGAAAATATATATTAATTAAATTTTTTGACTATTCATGTATTTTTTGTTGAAAATACTAATGAGTAAAGGTTTAAACCAGTAAAACAATATTGTATCTTTCTAATAATCATCCTTGATCATTGAGATATAATGTTAGTGTTTGGAAAATTTTATGTTTTTTACATATCAGATGAAATTATCTTAAATACATGATAGTTTTTATAAAACCAAATTATGATCTATTGTTATGTATTTTTTACAGTAATTCATACAATTATTTCTAAATAATATTTTATACTATATGTAAACTTTAAAAATTACTTCAGTAAATAGAAGTTAAAATAAAGTTATATATTTATGAAGTATATATTTTTTATTCAAATGAAAAATAAAATGTTTTATAAATCCTAAGTTAAATTAAAAGTAATAATTCAATCTCATATGAATGTCCTAATGTATATGTATCTTCATAATATTTTATAAATAGGTTATGGGAATTATTTTATAGTAAAATAGTGGGTATTAATAATATAAGATGATATATTTAATAAAATTGGCCTATGATTCATTCCAATATATAACATAAATGAAATATAGATAAGGGTAAGAGGAGTTTTATTCAAGATTAATTTTTCACTGAAGATGTTCATTAAAATATATGGGAAATAGTTCCCATAACTGATAGGTTTAGAAAAATTATGTCTTATTTTCAAAATAATACTCTAAACACATATAATAATACATAAAATATAGATATAATAGTTTATCTGTTAATATTATCACAAAATTAAATAATCTTTATGCCTTATAAAATGATTTTGTTTGTATTAGTATTATATCCTAAAGAGAATGTTGATTTTAAGATAGTAGTGGGTGTGTGGTTTAGGCAAAGAGTAGTTGAAAGTTGAAAAATAAATGATTATTCCAATAAAATTCCAAAATGAATATCAATTTATATTGTAATAGTGTTTAGGGTATGATGATAAATATAAATTTAAATAATAAGATTTATTTACCATAATAAATTGTATACCCCTTTATATCCTTAAATACTTGATGATGTGTTTGTAATGAAATCATGTAAAGAGTTATATAAAATTATAAAAATAATATAAAGATAAAAAATTGATGAAGGGTTCCAATAATTATGATGATAACGAATTTAGAAATATTTTTATGTTTATTATAAAAGCTTGTGACATTATAACATTTGATGTTATGAAGTGAAGGGGTTGAAAATCCTGCTCCATGAGTTTTACATTAGGAATACTATCCTAAGTCTATCCATTATTCAAACAGTATTTTTGCATAAATTCTATCCACAAAAGAATATTTTGGAATGTTCTTATCACATATTAAAATAGATATTTAGTAAGAATTTCATATTAATTTAATCTGTTAAAACCCCCAATGGATTAGAAAGATAAGGCTGGTATGAAAGGCTATCATATATGATATGATTAGAAAAAAACTTATTTATGATATTGTTGATAATCATAAAGGAGTTTTAGAGTGTAATATATATCATGTTATACAATTTTTTGGCTCTATATTATCACCGTTAATGAAGGATACTTATATTTAATGATGTATTTTCATAATTAACCACTCATAGTATGAATTTCAATTATCACTAAAGAAAATGTATCATGTAGTTTTATATAATATGGTAAAAAGGTACGTTTAGGATGATTAGAACATTATATCATGATATGCAATACACTCATGAGGAAAAAATGGTTTTTCATGTTTTATATTTGTACTTCCTTTTACTTGATTTTGGTCAGATACCTCGCATGGGAATCATCAAACATTGATACATTTATTAATTTGGAAATGGTGGTTATCTTCTCAAGGGGTGTTTGGGTATGTTTTTAACAATTTAATGAATTGGAACTTAACACGGATGGGACCTTTCCTCAAATATAAAATGTAATTCCTCGAGAACACGATTGATAATGACTAAATAATTTTATAGTCGTACCTAGATAAGACCAATGACTTCATTATTCATTTGATGAGGCGATGTTAGAATTCATGAGGAATAATGGATTATGATATATTTTTCACCTAAAAATTCTATACATGGATATCTTAGAACATATTAGGAGACTATATTGGATGGAAACACACAGTGTACCATGTTTACTTGACGTATTATACAAAGGGATTATATAAAAATGAGTAGTTTCTTATGATGCTGTCGGTGGACATACCTATAAAGATAAATGTGTTTTCTATAGATTATTTCATATCCATTTATAGATTTAGTAGTGTTGTTGATTTTCTAAATTGAATTATTTTCTCACATTTATGGATTCATGAATTAGTTTTTAA
Source organism: Viscum album (assembly GCA_963277665.1). Classification (NCBI taxonomy): domain Eukaryota; kingdom Viridiplantae; phylum Streptophyta; class Magnoliopsida; order Santalales; family Viscaceae; genus Viscum; species Viscum album. The sequence goes on along the minus strand of OY728141.1, from coordinate 468,163,091 downwards.
TTCTAGAACGGCTTATGGGATCACACTTTTTGGCCATCAATCTGAGGATACACTAGTGTTACAAATGGTTTTCAATGTTGGGATTTTAATTTTTTTTGTCAAATAAATAGTGATGTCAAAGTAAACAACATTATAAATATGGTTTTTTCATTTTTTATTTATTTTATCAATGCTAGAAAGAAATCATAAATTATAAAATGGTATTGATTATTGAATCCATTATTATATAATAAATGTAAAATAAATAGTTTATATAAATTTTTCAAGATTGTTATACAATATCCGATGTAAAAATTAATTTCTTTTTTAAAAAATAAAAATATATTTAAAATTACATTACCCAAACAACATAGTAGCAGTAAGAAAATTATAACCCCAAAAAATTATATAAAATATAATCCATAAAAACTTATTTACAATACACCTTTTTTTATATAATTTCATCTTTATTATTTTAAAATTAAATATAAAATTATATATCAACGTTAAAATAAAACCCTATGAAATTAGTGATATAATCTACACATACACCTTATAAAGGATTTACCACTTCTATAGAATAATTTAGATATTTATTCAAATCAATAAATTAAAAATAAATCATTTAAAATGTGTTTTTAAAATCATTATAAATAAAATAATTGGATGTTTTGTCATAAAATCTATCTTTTGGAAAATTTATGACTATCCTAGTTGATTTTATTTTGATCATAAATACAAGAAAATTATATATATATATATATATATATATATTCCATTACACCTTATTTGATTAGGATAGTTATGTTTTGAAGTATTTTTCTATTAAAAATTACATTTTAATTATTTTCACCCAAAATGTAGTAACTATAAATAATTCAAAATTTCTCACATATATATGATATTTTCATTCTGCATTAATATTTTCTCTCTAAAGTAATACCATTTTTTATATTAAAATTATAAACATGAAATAAAGATAAAGGATATAAAAATATATAATTTTTAAAATAATATAACATATATGTCCAATAATTTTATAAATTTTGATAATAGACCACCAAGCATAAATCGTAATGTTTAATTTATCTTATCTTTTGTAAAAAATACACTACATCCAATGACCAATAATATAGAAGAAATCTATTTTGAGTGGTTATTTATTCAATAAATATAACAAATTGATAAATATATTTTTCATACCCTTCACAACAATGAAGCATCCAACAGTTAATTAAATATTTTTAAACACCTTCATATTTGTATATTGTTATTAATGTATATTTAATTTTCTAAATTTAGGGTGAAATTAATTCTGGTTCAAAAGAACAATATAATGATTACATACCATTCTAAATAAAAGTTGTATAAATACACCGAATAAAATTCAAACATAAGTGTTAAGTTTGATTAAATTTATATAACTGAATGAAATATGATAACATACATACATGGAAATAAAATGAATCATGCTGATGAAAAAATATTATCTGCTAACAATCTCTATGATATATCTCTTTAATATTATTACATTTATATCATTCACAGAAATGTTACTAACCATTATAAATTAATAAACATATAACAAAAAATATAAATTTTGGGATAATCTATTAATTTTAGAATAAGTATAATTTTAATTCATAATTGATTGATTATATTATAATATATAAAGTTTTACCTTAAGTTATATTATTCAAAAAAAATATATATATATATTTTTGGTGATTAATTCCACTTAGTGTCATATATGGTCATATTTATAGAAAAATTAAGACAAATTTTGACTTAACAGAACATTCAGAGAAGCCCTAGGGAGTCACGTGTAAGATTCAAGCTCTGTAAAAATGAATAAAATCTATACGGAAGACAGTTATTTTCAAAATGAAATATCAAAGATACTTTTTCCACTATGGATGCCCCAAAATGGTTAGGATGGTGTGTGATAATTTAGAGATCGATGCATAAAATTCTAGCCAATGTGTAAGTGTCTTACCCACCCAATGTGATGTCAAACACCCACTTCCACACCAAACTTCTTACATTCCACATCCTAATATTTTTCTTATAAATAGTAGGGTTCCTCCTTTCTTTGAGGTAACAATACAGTAGCTAAACCATCACTCTTGTGCATGTTTGACTGCCTCTTATGTGACAGCTCATGAACCATGAACCCCTTAAGGTGCATGATCTTGTGTGACAGATCCATATGGGTCCCCGTTTATGTGGCCCAATAAGTGATTGACCCTCTACAAATTCCTTTTTCCTTAAGGAATGTGGAAAAAATTCCCCCTTTCTTGCAACACTTTCCATTACACACCACATCTTCCACTCAACACATTCTCTTTTGTGTAAAAACCACCAATATTGTGTGTATTACTTCCCTTAGGCTCCATGGGTAACTTTTACTCTGATGATCTATGTTTGAGCTCCTCTTGTCAGCATCTCCCATTTCATGCACACACCTCCCCCATGCGGCCCTCTAGGTATTCACATAGTGATTTTTTGGTCCCTCATATAGTGTAACATATTATGTTTCTATACGGTTATATTTTTGGAATACTTGTGTTGAAGGAATTTTTTTGCATATCCATGCTAACATAGACCCCAGGATTGACCACTCCACCACCTCAACCCCATCAGAGTTTGTTGATACCTTCCCTTCCTTGAGGAAATTTTGATTTCATTTATGTACCTCTATGGGGTGTGGATTTAGTCCTCCATGTTCAAGATGCCAGACATTAAACAGCCTATCAACAATTTCATTAACATAGGATGTTAAACTCTGATCGCCACATGTGTGGAAGATATAGAAAAATCACAGAAGGTATGGAAATCATATATGCCTCATTTCTCTCTCTCTCTCTCTTTGTGATTTTTCACCATGTGTGCCATAAAAATTCTCCATGCCCACTAATCTCCGTGGGAGTGAGATCTCCCTCATAAGGAATTAGATCTTCCAAATATGGAATGATTCCCTACTTGGGTAGCTTTAATTTAAAAGCCCACACCATCTCTCACTAACATACCTTTCACGAGGCAGTCGTTTGGTCCACTCCTTCCTCTTGTTTCTCAAACTGAACATGACTCACGTGGGCTTAGAGGTTAGTATTTACTATGAAAGGAAACAAAACTATGCAATGTTTATCCCTTTTCTTCTAAAAAGGGTACGCATGATTCCTTTTGGAAGTTCAATCCTAACCAATGGGAGATATTTGTGCCCCAATACTAACGGTGCACATTCCTGATACATCACTAGTGGTGTGCATATCAATCATCACACCTGAATCCTCCTAAGGTATAATCCCCATTTTCCCCTACTATGATACATGAACATTGATTCCAAAATAAATGGGATATGAAGGAATCCTCCCTATGTTTAAATCCCATCATCTGTTATTCATCTTGATCTTATTAGGGACACATTCCAATAATTCCACACCCCAACTTGGAGGTTATATCTTTTCTAGGGATTCATCTTGGAATATTTTATGCATAAGCCACATCCCCCATTAAGAACAGTGTGAATTTTTATTACCAATAATCTAGGATATATAGTGAACATCCTTGAGGTTCTTGTCCAAAACACCCACCCACCCCATTTATTTAATCTTATCGTTACATAATCCATTGGGATTTACCTGAGCCACCACATAAAAATGTAATCATGCCACCCCATCCACATCATCAATGCTTCAAACAAAATTCAGGTTGTCTTAGTGTGTAATCCATCACAATCCAACCAAGAGAGATCCTCTTGTAAATGGATGTTATCCATGTGTAATTACTTATTACAACACCATTTCAATCTATGTGGGTTTTGATCCTTGTTTAATAAAAAGGTTACATTGAAAGCGTCTTGGAGATTCAATCATTGACAATGGTGAACATTGGAGTCCCATAATAGGGTTTCACCCCTATGATCCACCTCAATAGGTTTTCTCATTAGCTCTCACAGAGTGACATCTTCCCTTTATGGGACACACCTCCTCGGGTAAATCTTCATAGGCTTCTTGACCCATCCATATGGTATAACATGGTTCCAAACTTCATGGGACCTACCTCATGACAATGTGAAACCATCTCTTTATGGGAAACACTACCTTCAGTCTACCACCATGGGAACTCAGATCTGAACATCTAGAAAGGCGTTATGATTTTCTCTCACAGGGATGTATCACATTGATCTATCTCCATAGGATGTTAAACTTGTGACCATCAATTCGTACAGGGAAATAATGTCATGACCTACACCATTAAAAACAAGGGATACCAATGTAAAACCTCAGATGACATTCCTATGGAATAAAATACCCCACAATCAACATGGGACAACTATGGTTTTCACACCCTTAAGAAGCCCAATAATTATGAATAATATAGGTATAATAGTGTTCCAATATCCAAACATGCTCTGTAATTTCAAATGTGACTACTCTCATGACCAAAGTCCACTTCCATGGCTTGGCCCCCTAGAATGTCCAAAAAAGGAATCATAATTAATCGGCATCCACAAAGTGATTTCACTAGGAACAAGTTTCATGAACAATATATTATTTTTTAATAAATACCCAGAATAGATGACGAATTACAATGAGGAATCCCCAGAAGGGGGGGACTAATATCCCATCATACTACTTCCATAAAGAATAATAAATATATGAAGAAGTTATAAATTCTTCAAACCATTGGAAAGAGTTAATGTGAGGTACAATGCATCATCAATGGACGATCACACCGATAGGCAGAGCACACTAGAGGAAAGTACAGGAAAATGAAATTGTGAACCCAATGATAAATTCTTCTCCTCAATATGGGTATTAATATTTTTTTGATACAAAAGTAGATAATTGTGTAATTGTATCCAGCAATGTGGTACTAATTCCCTCCTAGAAAATAGTGGGCCTGCTGTGGAATAAAATAGAGGTTAGGGTAGTAAATCATTGGGAAATCCAGTCTGTGACATCATTAAGGTGGATCCTTATCTCCATCCATGAATGAATTGATGGTACATGGGCTGGGGTAATTACATTCCTTATATCTATACTCATGGAAGAATATTTCTTCTTTATAGGACCAAAGCTACAGGAATCCAATCACATCCTGCCTATAGGCATAGTGATAGAAGAAACATCAATGCGGCCATCATGCATGGCTCCACCTATGTGATGGCGTCATCCATGACAACATCAACCAGGAACCCACACCTAATCTCACCTTCATAGATTGTTCAATGGAGGGTTATGAACATCTTGTTTTGATAAAAGTGGAAGTATGGGGTCATTCCCATGAAGGAATTGACCTTCTAGGACCTTGAGGTCTCTGTGAATCACAATCAATGCCACCCCTAAGGGCCATCTAGGGAGAGACTCCTCCCCACTCCTATATCCAATCAATTTGGGAGCCTCTCCTAAGAATGTTCCTTTGACTCACTCCCTTACATTCAATGAGGTATGGGTTTCCCGAGTCACCCCAGCTATGACCACCACCAGGGATCCACTAAACAGGGTTCCCAAAAGGCCACGAAAACACCTCTAATGACCAGTCCGATTGGCCTTGAAATAGGTGGTCAACAACCATGCTTCACCGATCCCAATCTGGATAACTGACTTCTAACATCAGGTGCAAGATCAAGAATATTCCTATTAAGGGGTATCATCATACATATCTATAGTGGCTTGTGACACCATTGAAATATAATACAAGTTCCCTGAAACTGTAGTGAAGAGGATGAACAATGCTTGATTAGGATCATAACCTCATCCACCCCATAGGTAGGCTAGGTTGACTCTTTTGATTGTCGGCACAACTAGCAGAAATTATGATTCCACCCTTGGTAATGAGATATAGTATGGACTCCATCCATATACCATCAATAGCTAAATTTGAGGTCCTCCCTTCTCTCACACCAAACATGGAGGTCCTACCCATATCCTCAGTTCCAATTAAAGTAGAGGTCATCCCCATATAGTTTACATCTATGATGAAGTTCATACTCAGGCCTAGGGTTCCTAATACGGACGCCCTCCCCATTTCAGGGACTATTAATGTGAAGGTCCTCCTCATGTCATTACCTATGCCAATGAAGGACACCCCACTCCAGTGCCCATCAAAGAGGATGCCTTCCCTACTTCTGCACTGACCATCTCAGAGTTCCTCCTTGTTCAATAAGCAGCAAACATGTTGGTCCACCCCAGGTTCTCTATAGTACCAATGGAGGACCTCCCTGATATAGAACTTATCAACACAGAGGTCCTCCCCACACTTCAATTTACCAATATGAAGGTCCTCCTCATAATCAAGCACACCAATATAGAGGACCTCTGTGTGTGCCATTTTTTATCTTCCCAGGTGCTCCCCACACCTCAGATCACCAAATCAAATGTCCTCCAAACACTCATACCTGACATAGATTTCATCAACATTTACTTAGTCATTCAAGATAAATTAGTCTCTGGTATATCATCAACCAGATTAGAGGTCTTTGTTTCTCTAACAGAAGTCCCATTTAGGGTTCTCCCCACATCGAAACAACTGATTTGAAGGTTGTCCTCGTGTCACAACCAGCTTAAGATTAGTCCCTCCACACTCTAGCACCAACCTGAATAATGTTTCTCCCCACGATATATAATTTCATTGGCCTGAAGATCCATCCCATGGAAAAAGGTTAAACCATTTCTATTTAAGGGGGGACTCCAAGAAGCACCAGATTTTTTAATCCAGTATGATTCTCATATTCCAAATAAACATGTTACTCAATGGTGGAGAATTCAGCCTAATCCTCTCTGTTAGAGTATGGGGAAAGAGGCACTCATGTGAGGTTTCACATCCCAAAATGTGAGATACAATGGATTCATGAATTCCTTCATAGGTACATGTAGAAGGAAAAATATTTCGCTCCCTTCTAGGGAATTTTTTTGAAGTCTACTCTATCATTTCCAGTTACCTTCTGAACTTCGACATGAGATCGTGAAGAATTGTAATTTGTATTGGTAGATGAATATCAACCACTAGATCCATCATCAACGTCCCATTCCATCATACATGAGGTGGTGGTCAACAATCCATCCTATAGGGACATGATGATGTGGTTGGTACCACATCTGAGAGATAACACTGTAAGTGGTGACCAATAATATCATATAGTGTTTTCTCTATTGGCTAGTCCAAAGTCATATTGATACACATTAGTTTTATAGTTATTTCATTAACTGGTCCTGATCGAATAATAGGGAAATGAAGAGTCAGATACCACTTCCGAATAAAGAATTTTATAAGCCACAATCACTATGGATCATTTGTCTGAGATTTTGTAGTGGATTTCCACTACATAATTCGATATTCCACCAGAACATATGGGAAATGTAATTTCTCCTTTGATATCACCACTAGTTTTATCATGGAATCCAAGGGAATTTTAGTGACATCGACTACCAGTTCTAAATGGCTATGTTGGCAGTGTGAAAAATGGCTTCACACCCCGCATCACCCGACTATCACTAGACTATTTAACAATGATTCATTATGATCTTCACCATGATCTGAAGAATTATTAAAGGGTAAACCCCACATGTTCATATCCAAGGATGGGGGTAGAATTGTATGCTTCACATCAGTCCCATCCTACTCTAAACTAATTTTCCTAATGTTATTTTGGATTTTACACTGGTTGAATTCATGGAGAATATAGTTTACATTAATCCTCCCATGGATAATGACCCTGAGGTGGGGTTTCATGAAGATGAATCACTTATTGGGATAGTGTAGTACAATGTAAAGGCTCATACAAGTGTCATTACTCATCAGAAAATGAAGATTTATGGCCTTGTCGAGCCCTTAGCTTAATTTCCTTCTGTTCCAGACCCCAAAAAGTGAAAAGGAAAGATTGGGGACACTAATTCATCTTACCCGTCCAATGAAGTGTAAAAGACATTGGATGATCCTACTAAGACCTCTTTGCTCTAGCAGTTTGCATAATAGAAAATGTTAATTAATTATATCCTCACTGAGCACCATGCAGAGTGTTGTCTAAACTATGGTAATACTTGATAATATTTTTTCCCTTCTCTCCTAGTAATGTAGGGGAATCCACAGTTCCTCCTTGGCTAGTTGTCTCCCATCGATCTCAACAATCACATGCATTCCGAAAATGTAGACATTGGTTCTTATGGAAAACAACCACAGTATTTGTCTCTATATCCTCCCAATATATGTGAGAACCCTCCTAGAGACCCAGCCCATATTTTTCCTCTTGTATCACCATGGTTCATTCTTTTAGGGCCTCCAAATTCCGCTATAAAAACTCCATGAGTGGATTAGTCATCCTATCATGTTAAAGAGCCTTCTAATGCACTGATGGTTAGGGATCCTCGCCAAGATGGTAATCCCTATCAGGAGAATCTAATGGCCTCTCTCATCTCCCTCCTCAAGGACCCTGAGACATGGTAAGTGGAAATCCAACATTATATAATAGTATATCTAGAATGGGTGGATGACATGATAGAAACCATGTATTTTGGGAATCCAACCATCTCCCGATTCAATAGGATGGGTGACCCACTATAGAATTTGGCACAGTTCACTTCCATGTGAGGTCCCAATTTTGCGAATCCATAGTAGTAGGAAGCTCCCGATATTCAAATTATTGTACATACATTAGAAGAATCTTTGTTGATGTAGTATAGCCAGTTACCCATTGGTACCATCATTGGTTTGGAAAATCTTTGCAGGTGTGTTCTTTATTAGTTCAGATCCACCACGTTCATGATTAGTATTTATGAAATTTTCAATTGAAAAAAATGGTTAGATTTGAATTTTTAGACTTCTTCACTAGGTCTAAGGGCCTCTCATATTCACTTGACTTGTCACTAACTCAAGAGAAGCTAATGATGATGTCTGGATGGAATGTTAACACCGAATTTGTTTTGTCCCTCATCACTCCTTGTTTTCATGGTGGATTATCAGATTTCTCTAACAATGATAATATTCTACAAGAATCCTTGTAAAATGATAATAAGGTGCATTCATTGACTCTCTGATATCCTACAAGAAGAGTTACCTAGGTAGATTCTACTATTTTCACACAAGTAGAGGACCCTAGAACATAATAGTTGTTACCCACAGAGCCCCACACATAGACTTGATGTGGGAAATAGTATTTTTCTCTACCTCATGCCGCGCATCGCCCATAACAAAATAATCAGGCACTACCCCATTAAGCACCACCATCTAGGAGAGATAATCAGGCATGATCCCCCAATGATGCACCAACCCATCAACAAGGCCAGGCACCTGACATTACCTTCCCGGACTGAAGAAACTAGACTTACTCTTCAAATGAGGCTGAAGTTCCCAGTTATTTATGTAGTGACATATAAAAATGAGGTTTGAGGTTTCCAAAATGCAGGAAAACCCATAGTTATTAATTCATGGATTTCAAAAACTACTATAATTGTCAATGAATCCCTGGACATACCATAAGGCAATACAATGTGTTAAAGGACAAGTTCTAGGAACAAGTTGATAACAACATGGTCAGATTGGGTCCTTCTCTAGAACATGTCACGTGCATCTATTCCAACACTGGAAGTGACGGATAGGGGGACTGGGGGCAGGTCTACAGTATCTTGTCAGATAATTATGACAATTTTTTAGTTATAAGAGTAGTAACTCATAGACAAGTCATCATTATATGCCGCTTATGTGAGACTAGGCCTCTTGAAAATGCAGTACATCCTCTGGCTACTACTTCTGCATCCACATCGTAGCCGTCCACTTCTCAAAAGAGTCGTTTCTAATGGAATAAGGGAAATAAAATTTCCCCTATGGTGTTGAAAACTTCTCACACACATGGTGATTTTATGCCTCCATGATATGTGAATATCCATCAGGGTTTTCCCATAATTGGAGGATGTCTTAGATGGAAACCAAGATTATTTTTTTGTGAGATCAATCAATGTAGTGGATCACTATATGGTTCTTGATGAAGATAGTTTCTAGGAAGATCCTCTAAATTTAACTGGTTGATGAAATCATTGATGAGACCATAGATATTTGAGTCGCAGATGTATTCACACCAACAATTCAAGCCAGGATATGCATAATATTGAGTCTATATAGTTTGTTCATCATAGTTCTCAACATGCATCATCTTCTAAACTTATTTTTTCAGATTCGTTTCCACCACTGATCATGATACACAATCAAGAAGAACAATCATGACCATATAATGATTAGTCATTTCTAGTTAGCGGTTTCCTTTAATCATCTAAATGGAAGTTAGTTGTGATTCTTGGACATTTATCTAATTAGAAAGAGGAAATTCTAGGTACCGTACTAAATCAACTTGTTCTAACAGTAGCGCATGTCATACCTCTTGCCTAAGAGAAACCGCATTCTGAAAGAAATGTGCACCAAGCAGAAATGTATGACGTTTTTTATGAAAATTGGCCAACAATCCTACAAAACTCCCAATACTTGAGTACCTCGACCTATTAGAGGATATGTGGGAATCCCTCGTAGTGGCCTTGAAGACACCCCCACCACACCCTCCAGTTTTAGATAGAGGTAGTTTTCGTAGAGACCTTCATTTCTAAGGTATTGTAGAAAACAAAATTCCAAGTCATTATATCTTTCATCGAAGAATATGAAGTCTCTCCCCCACAAAGGTGAATCCACCCATTTTAAATCACATGGTAGCTCAATGGTGTGTACGTTTGTTATTCCCTTGTCATTATGGGTATTAGGATTAATCTGATCCTAACCTAAATTTTCTGCAAACTAGGACTAACTATAGAATATATGGGTCACTCTGAACTAATTATTTATGGTTATGATAGGACCAAGTATAGGCCAGGGGGATTACACAATTGAAACCCAATTCAATAGCCTTATTTATAACACCAAATTCATGGTTGTCTTATAGTATTCCACCTAAAATACTACAAGGAATACACTCTAGATTCATTTTCATGCATTTATTCCCTCCTCATACCAATATTCCCACATGTACTCCCTCAACTATGAAGTAGGAATACATTAAGGGGATGTATATCCATTTTACTCTTGTGAATCATGACATCAGGATGATAACTAATATTAGTGAATGGAAAAATGAATTCTAACTAATATGTTTAAGTGAACTACCACTATGACAGACCTATAGACAGGCTTGGACGATGCTTTCATCCTCTCAAATCATCAACTGAAGGCTAAAACATTGGAATCAAGACACTGATTTATTATTCCAGATAATAGGGGTATACACATTCCTCGTTTCAAGTAATATTTTAATATTACCTTGTACTCTTACAATGTCTAGGCTTAGTTCATACTAGAAACCCAAACCCCATTTAGATATCGGTATATTATCCCAATTGAAACAACCCTACACCTTACCTGATTATTCCACCAAGATGGGTTGATACGATACAAACCAACACACCTTTATTATTTTGAAATAATCAATTGTAAACCCCCTATATCAAAAGCCTGGTGGAATTTGGTTAAAAACTTTTGTTTCCAAGGTTTTAGTGGTGAATGAATTTTCCAATGGAGATTCTTTGCCCACCCAAGTGGGAAACAGTCTTCCTTTTGAATCAGTATGTTTGGATTAATTTCTTCTACCTAGTGATTTCCCTACATTGGATGTTGAAGAAGATTTGGAGGATTCGACTCTATCATTCCAAGAGGTCATCTCAACCAACATCAATGATCTAGTATAGGTGAATCATAGCACTTAGGCATATCTGGGGTCAACACTGATAAGTGTAGACATGACTATAGAGGAAGAATAGTACTATATGGATTTCTTGAAGAAGGCCAACTATTTATTTTTGTGGATCCATGTAAAAATTTAAAAAATAGATCCCCATGCCTCTATCAACCATACTGTTCTCCTGATAATCCATCATGGGTTCAAGAATCCTATTTGAATAGTGCATATCTCCATTAGTTCCATCATTGAGGGCGAGGTTGATAAGATCATAATAGAAAACTTCATCAAGAATGTATTGTATTCCAGATGGTTGTCTGTCATCATACCCTTCAGGAAGGAGTATAGAAATATCTGAGTCTGCATCGACTATTGGGAACATATCTTCTATTGACTAAAGGATTATTTTACACTTCCTACAAATTTTTTTGATCAATTCCACCATTGGATTTTGTGCTTCCCCTTTGGGGTTTTGTATTTTAGATAGAATCAATTTTGGATATTCCATAAAGATGATAATTCAACCACATTCATGGTTCCAAAAGGGACCTTCTACTATCTTGTAATACCACTCAGTAAGAAGAATGCAGGAGACAGCTATCAGCATTTCATACAATGCACCATTAAACATCTCCTTAGGATGCTAATTGAATTCTACAAGGATTAAATGGTTCCCAAGTCCCATAAATGTCATTAAAGTCTCATATATCATGATATAGTGTTCAACATCCTATGCTCCTTCAATCTAATAATAAACCCCTTGAAGTGTGTATTTGTGTTACCTATGGAAATCCTTGTGGATTCTTAATCTGATACAGATACATCTATATCGATCCATTGAATATCAAAGATATAAGTCAGATTCCACATCTGAGTAACCTCTAGGATCTATGAGGCTTTCAAATCCACTTATCCAACATATGCTGATTCATCACGAATCTAGCAAGAATGTTTAAACCCCTTTATAGGTTCATGAAGAATAGTTTCATTTACCAAAAGGAAAAAGAGTTTCATACCGTGTTTGAGAAAATCATTCAGTACATGATACAATATCTTGTTTTGATGCCACCCATTTTTTGAAATCTGTTGGTCCTATATGTGACAGACCTGAAACAATTCCGTGGTGCCTTGATCACCAAGAAAAAAATGAAGGGATAGGGAATATTTTATACTATCTCAATAATATTCTCCTTGACACAAATACCAGAAATTACTCCATTGGTATGAGCTTCCATTCACTTGTTTTTGTAGTGTAGAAGTTTCATAATTATCTATAGTATCATGTGATACATATATTGTCTATTGTGGACCCGTTAATGTATATTCTCAATCTCCCTGTGTTTATAGGATTTCTAGATTGTTGGGTCATGATCCTTCATCAATTTTATATTAGGGTCATCACACAATAGGTTGTAAATGATCAATAACTGTAAGGCTTTGTGGACTCCCATCCCCCCAGAGTAGTCCCTAGATCTTGATTTGCAATACGAGGTCATCCCCTTAGTGGATTGGGCAACACAATGAAGGTAGATGCACTTGAATGGTGACTCCTGAAGTATGAATTGAAGAATACTCAATGATCCAAGTCTCAATTGAGTATGCCTAGTAATTTTCTTCGTCATTCCAATGTATGTTGTAATTACATTTTTTCTATTAGAATGTTGAAACAATAATTATGGTAAGTATCTAGCTCTCATTATTGACCTTGATCTGTCTCTCGATATTCGTGTTCCCCACCCTCATGTGAAGGGGGAATCTAAGTTATTCAATAATAAAATCAATGGTGATTACGTGTAGAGACCCAAAGCTTGACGTGCATGGACATTACATTACATTAGAGGAATACTTAATACATAATAAAAATAGACACACAAGGACTGTAATAGTTTAGTGTCTTTGGAAACTTGGAACATAATCTTCTAATCATGGTGAAAGATCTTCAACATCTCCCATAAAGATCATCCCCTTTTTTTTCTTACCTAAAACCTTTCTTTATATCCTGGGGAAAAGAAAACATAAAAAGGGTGAGCTCAAATGCTCAGTAAGGGTAAGCATGGATAAAATAAAACATACCATATACATTTGAACTTAGAAACATGAACATAATGTTTAAACATCAAAAGCTTGAAAAATGACATAAAACATGGAAGTACGTAAGGAATAGATCATAAAGAAACAATAAGAATCATAAAACAACATGGGAATAAAACATGTAATTGTGGAAACCATTTAAGCACATGATATGATTTCCATAGTAGCCAAGGCATTGCTGCCAAGACCATCTTGGTGGACAAAGTACCTTTCTGAATCGTGTTCACTCCTCGTTCCAGTCCTGTATTACTGAACCGGTTTAACTTGTCGTTCCTGCCATGTCTATCTCATGAGATATAAATCTTTACCCAATACATTGAGGGAGATATAGGTCCCACCCATCTCATAGTGAAATAATTCTTACCTGTGTCACAAAATAAACTTAAAACATTCATAATAACCCAAAGAATAAAATGGGTTTCCTAAACATCATCCCATCATCACAGAACCCATATAAAACAAATGTATATTTCATCATAAGAAAATTGAAACCATGTAAATCATAGAGACATTTTACTTGAAACATAAACATATGAAATAATGTCATCTTAGATAGAAAATTGTTTTGATAAAAACACTTGAAATGAATTCTTAAGGAAAATATCCTTTCTTCTTCAAAATCATTTTCTTTTCACAAAATGCCATGAAATTTTAAAGGAAAAGGATTTTGTTGAAAATAGTCATAAAATCTTTTGGAGATAGATTCATGAAAATAAGGCTTTATAAAACCGTAAAAATTCATTCATGCTGTATAAGTTAAAAATAACATTCTCCTCGTACTTTTTTCGGAAAAGTCATTAAGTACCTCGTATGGTAAAAAAAGATTCCTTCCATACGATGTGGTAAAAGTAAGAAAAGGGTAAAAATGTCTTAAACATATATGGAAGGAAAGTAAACATTTTATGAAAACATTTTGAGAGCATATAGACATGGATAATAAACATAACCCCTAGTAAATACTTACGAGTAAACAATCTCGGTTAAGAATGAGATTGGAAGAATTATCCCTTACCTTAGGTCAGATATGCTTCGTACGTATCCGAACCTCCTCTTCTTTGAAGCGCCTCTTTGAGACCTCCTCTTAGGGCACTAAAATTGGTCTTTGAAGAAGACCAGGACCTATAGGATGTTTCTAGGGAAATGGAGAAGAGATTTGGGCAGGGTTTGGCCGAGATTGAAGGCTCAAAGTGGTGTGTGGAAGAGAGGGAGGAGGTGCCCTTTTATATGGGAGGAGAGGGGCACCTTTGGAATTCTTAAATATATTAATTTATAATAAATCTAACCCCACATAAAAACCTCCAAAAATGACTCATATTCAAATATCAGATGAGATAGGGTTGTAATCTCATCAACCAATCAAATTTAGACATGTTTGGATCTCATTTTAAACCTTATCATTTTGATTTATCCTTATTTAATCTATTTATGTTTATTTGTGGCAATAAAATTCTAAATTTTAAATTATAACAAATAATTACTTATTTGTTGTGAATTATCCATAATTGTTTACTTTATAACATTATAGACCATATAAATTTAAATTTATAATTTTTAAATATTTTTGTGATTTTTAAAAAAAATTATAATATGTTATTTTTATAAAATAACAATAGTGTCAATTTTGACACTATTCATTTATTTGAATTTAAATAAAATATATACAGAAGATATGTTAAAACTAAAAGCTTTAATAGATTCATAAAAGGTCATATGTATCTATAAAATTAGTGTATCACATTAAATATTTCATATAATATTTATTTTTTATTTTTAAAACCATTTAATTGGTTTATCTCTTAATAAAATAATTACTACAAAATTTTTGTATAATTATTTAATATACTTATTTGTTGCATAAAAATTAAAAATAAAATCCTATAATGAAGATAAATCTATTACCTTTTACAATAATACTTTTAATCGAATTTATCGTCTTAAAATAACAATATTTAAATTGTTATATTTATTAAATTATGAAGGTTACAACTTTGGAATCATTTAAAATAAAATAATATAAGTTTTATAATCACTTTTATAAGGCCCCAAACGGTTATATATTAGGAAACTGGATGATTAAGGTGTATATATACACTACCAATAAGTTTTGGTCAGGTTTTTGGCCCTTTTAATGGGTATTATTATTTCAATAAAAACTATATTACTTATTTTTCACATAATAAATAATTTCTGTATCATTAATTTATCACCATTAATGACAATTATTTAATCCCTAAAAATTCTAAATAAATTATCATGATGTAGATAATTTTATTATCTTTCTGGAGACTATTAATTTTTGATGTTTTATGATGTTTAGCACTAAATTAAAATTATTATACTTATAAGATTTAAGAGAGTGACATGTTGTCACATTCTTTGGTTTTAATAATAATTAAATTATTTTCATGGTCAAAAGTCCATAAAATGAATCTAATCCAACCCTTAGGTTATATGGGTCTACTTGTAGCAATAAAATAGAATTTCGGCATGTGTTAGGGTAATTTTATAATATTATATTTACCCTTAATTACCAGATTTACCTTTAACTATGGTAAATAAAATTTACCGTAGTTACTATTCATAATTTCCAAAAATAAAAAGTATCTTATTAACATAATTTGGACTCACTGATTCCAAATATGGAATCCATTTTTCCAAATTCAATAAAAAAAGTTTCAGAAATTAAATTAAAAATAATCTCGTTGTCGAAAGAAAACGGGTTTTTCTTTAAAACATTGCAAAAGATTGAATTGATTTAACCTACGAATTTAATGTAAAATCAATGATAATGACATACATTATATTACATGGTAAAAATATATTATATTTATACTTTAAAACCATTAAATATTATAATTTAACCATATAAATTATTGCGATGAAAAAAGATGTTTTTAATTAAAATATAGCGTGTTTTTACTATTCATCAAAATATGAAAGTTACCAGAATAATATGAAAAATTCATCCAAAGTAAATTTTTATTTATTGATTCAAAAAAGAATTTTATTTTGTCAAATTGAACTTATAAACATGTTAGAAACTAGATTTAATGTGGGTGCACCATCAAAAGGTGGCAAAACTACATTTTTTGAAAAATACTTATTTTACCTGAAAAATTTATTTTGTTCTTATACCATGTTCTAGAAATTGTGTAAGATGAATAATAATGTTATAAAATTCAAAATTTAGTTAATACTATTCATAACGGCTAGTTCATAACAATATATAGTTGTTCAGTAAAACCCGGTATTGTGTACAACACACACTATCGAGGAAGGTCGCGATTGCGTGTAATGCAAGACAAGTCAGGGTTGCATGTTGTGCAAGAATCCTTCGTTGTTTCGTATAACTGAATCCAACTATATTTCATTTATACATTGAATATATATATATATATACTCAATGTTGCGTAGAATAACTATTATCAAAATTGTGTGTAACACGATCCAAGAATAGTGTTACGTATACTACAAGCTAATACGGTGTTGTGTATAGTGCAAGGTAATCATGGTGTAGCATACAACACAAGACATTAATGAAATTAAAAGAATATTTTTCATAAAATATCGGGGTGTTACATTCTACCACCCTTAAAATGAATTTCTCTCTCGAAATTCGTCGGGGTTATAAATGGTTTACTACTCGAAAGTTTGTTTAATAGAAACCCACATCGTAAAAAGGAATACCAAAACATGGCTTTAAAAACTAATGTATGAAATTTAACGGTTACCCAAATTAACTCATCACTAGGTTTCCACGTAGGATAACATAGGTGAAAATATGGATATAGAAGAAAAATCTAAACATCAAGTTCTGATGGAGAGTGGTAGAGAACATGGCTATGAAAAATCAAAAAATCACAAAGCTATTGATTTGTGATGATCTAAGGTACCATCTGATTCATCGAATATAAGGGAACTATGACAACATTTTTGGTTTTTAAGATCATTTCCCTAAATTTGATGAATTAAAAGAAATACTTGCATGACTTTGGTACAATCTCACTGTTGTTCGTGAATTGAACAATTTCCACTTCATCCCATAATGAAATGAAGTTGAATTTGTTATTTGTGATGTGTTAGCAGATCATGTGATAGAATGATGGGTCATTCAATCTCTTTCAAATGAAAGGTTAGAAAAAGTTATAAGTCCATCTTATGGTTAGATTAATTGTATATGGTTCCAAAAATGAACTTATACTTCATATATCATACCACTTAATAACATAAAACTAGTTTCTACTAACCAGGGACTTCCTGTAGGCCAGTGGTAGGCGATAAAGGCCAGTCGCACTTTGGTTGTGGGTTCGATTCCCACAGCCTTATCCGACGCGATGGGCTGTCGCCCATCCTGCTGGTTGTCCTTTTTCTAAAACTATATTACTATAACATCCCATCAATAATATCTAAAAAAACTTCTATCCTTAAACAATACTAACTTATGTCCAATATAATCCATTCCAATATTTAGGCTTATCCATAATACTGCAGTCCACTCTCATAATATGGTGAAAACGATTACCAGAGATTTAATACTATCTTTGATCCCCATATATCATAAGATATGTCTTGTTGGTCACATTCCAAACATTTGAAGGCCTTAATCATGTATTCTCTTGAAAAATGAATACCCATTGAACCTTAGTGAAAACATGAATGAATTTATAAGTTAACACTTTCCACATACCAAAATACTCAAAATTCTATATACTCAAACCATGATATCAATTAGTCATTATATCAATCATGATCTCATGAATATAATCAATCATCTCATTATCTTCTTATTCCTTCATTATGTGCATATCATCTACTTTACAAAAATATTTTCATAACCTTCCATGGTTACTGGTACCATTCAACATATACTTTCAAATACTTTTAAGAAAAACAATAGTGTAAAAATCCTTAGATGATTCTTTATTCCATAGTACCATTAACTATACAACTTGACTCTCGATAAACATACAATCATTCCACTACCTTCTAAAACAACCGACTGAGCTTCCACACTTCTTTCAGCTCATATATAATTTGTAGTCTCCTCATCATCATCCACATAAATACTACCCATATGACCATGCTGATTCTCTTCATGAGATTTTCCATTAGGGCATTGGTTTGAATAATGCCCGTACATTCCATATTTAAAACATCTAATCATTGTTGATGTCGTAGCAATACCATTATCCTTGTCTATGGTGTTAATTGAACCTTTTCCTTTTCACTTACTGGATTTGTGTCCTTCTTTTCCACACGCAAAGCATCTTCTAGTTCCTTTGAAACAATCTCCCTGATGCCTCTTCCCACATGATTTACATGAGGGAAATTGAACTTTCTTTCCTCTATGATCATCATGAAACTCTATCTTTCTCTTATTATCTGAGTCGGGAAACATACCAAAGTTGAGATTATTGATCATATTATGAGATTGCTAATTTGGCATAATAAAGATGTTTGGACTTCCAGTTCCCATTTCATTTGGTTTCTCCTGAAGAAAATCATTCCATTTTCTATCATATCCTCCATTATCATGAATCTTCCTGTTTCCCGCAATTTTCTAAAACCCAAAAAGAATAGTCTGAGAGGAAAAAATCATGTTAGGGAAAACACCATAGTAAAGAGGGAGTATCCTTCATATCTAACATCTTAGGTTAACTTCTATGATCGTTACCGTAGTTCTAGGACTGTATCCTATATGTATACGTATCCTTAGGGACATCCCTAGACATACCTTAGAAATATCTCTAGGGATCTCACTAACATTTTCGCATCCTAGTTTCCAAATGTTGACTAAACCTTTCCTCTGATACCAACTGTAGAGACCCAAAGTTTAACGTACATGTACATTACATTAATTTAGCGGAATACTTAATACATAACAAAAACGGACACACAAGGACCGTAATAGTTTAGTGTATTTGGAATATTGGAACGTAATCTTCTAATCGTGGTGAAAGTTCTTCAACATCTCCTATAAAGATCTTCCCCTTTTTTTCTTACCTAAAACCTTTCTTTATATCCTGGGGAAAAGAAAACATAAAAAGGGTGAGATCAAATGCTTAGTAAGGGTAATCATGGATAAAATAAAACATACCATATACATTTGAACTTAAAAACATGAACATAATGTTTAAACATCAAAATCTTGAAAAATGACATAAAACATGGAAGTACGTAAGGAATAGATCATAAAGAAACATTAATAATGATAAAATATCATGGAAATAAAACATGTAATTGTGGAAAACATTAAGCACATGATATGATTTCTATAGAAGCCAAGGCATTGCTTCCAAGACCATCTTAGTGGACAAAGTCCCTTTCTGAATCGAGTTCACTCCTCGTTCCAGTCCTGTATTACTGAACTGGTTTAACTTGTCGTTCCAGCCATGTCTATCTCATGAGATATAAATATTTACCCAACGCATTGGAGGGAGATATAGGTCCCACCCATATCATAGTGAAATCATTCTTACTTGTGCCACAAAATAAACATAAAACATTCATCAAAACCCAATGAATAAAATGGGTTTCATAAACATCATCCCATCATCACATAATCCATATAAAACAAATGGATATTTCATCATAAGAAAATTGAAACCATGTAAATCATATGGACATTTTACTTGAAACATACACATATGAAATAATGTCATCTTAGATAGAAAATGGTTTTGAAAAAATACTTCAAATGAATTCTTAAGGAAAATATCTTTTCTTCTTCAAAATAATTTTCCTTTCACAAAATTCCATTAAATTTTAAAAGAAAATGATTTTGTTGAAAATAGTCATAAAATCTTTTGGAGGTAGATTCATGAAAATAAGGCTTTATAAAACTGTAAAAATCCGTTCATGCCATATAAGTTAAAAATAACATTCTCCTCATACTTTTTTCGGAAAAGTCAAAAAGTACCTGGTATGGTAAACAAAAGAAAGATTCCTTCCATACGATGTGGTAAAGGTAAGTAAAGGGTAAAAATGTCTTAAACATACATGGAAGGAAAGTAAACATTTTATGAAAACATTTTGAGAGAATATAGACATGGAAAATAAACATAACCCCCAGTAAATACTTACGAGTAAACAATCTCGGATAAGAATGATATTGGAATAATTATCCCTTACCTTAGGTCTAATATGCTTCGTACGTATCCGAACCTCCTCTTCTTTGAAACTCCTCTTTGAGACCTCCTCTTAGGGCACTAAAATTAGTCTTTGAAGAAGACCAGGACCTCTAGGATGTTTCTAGGGAAGTAGAGAAGAGAATTGGGCACGGTTTGGTCGATCATGAAGGCTCAAAGTAGTGTGTGTAAGAGAGGGAGGTGGTTCCCTTTTATAAGGGAGGAGAGGGGCACCTTTGGAATTCTTAAAAATATTAATTTATAATAAATCTATCCCCACATAAAAACCTCAAAAATGACTCATATTCGAATATTAGATGATATAGGATTGTAATCTCATCAACCAATCAAATTTAGACATGTTTGGATCTTATTTTAAACATTATCATTTTGATTTATCCTTATTTAATCTATATAAGTTTATTTGTGGTAATAAAATTTTAAATTTTAAATTATAACAAATAATTACTTATTTGTTTTGTATTTTCTATAATTTTTTACTTTATAACATTATAGACCATTTAAATTTAAATTTATAATTTTTAAATATTTTTGTTATTTTTAAAATTTTTTATAATATGTTATTTTTATAAAATAACAATAGTGTCAATTTTGACACTATTCATTTATTTGAATTTAAATAAAATATATACAGAAGATATGTTCGAACTAAAAGCTTTAATAGATTCATAAAAGGTAATATGTATCTATAAAATTAGTGTATCACATTAAATAGTTCATATAATATTTATTTTATTATTTTAAAAACCATTTATTTGGTTTATCTCTTAATAAAATAATTACTACAACATTATTGTATAATTAGTTAATATACTGATTTTTTGCATAAAAATTAAAAATAAAATCATATGGTGAAGATAAATCTATTATCATTCACAATAATACTTTTAGTAGATTTTATCATCCTAAAATCACAATATTTAAATTTTTATATTTATTAAATTATGAAGGTGACAACTTTGGCATCATTTAAAATAAAATAATATAAGTGTCATAATTATTTTTATAAGGCTTTAAACGGTTATATATTATTTAATTGGATGATTAAGGTGTAGATATACACTACCAATAAGTTTTGGTCAGGTTTCTGGGCCTTTTAATGGGTATTATTATTTCAATAAAAACAATATCACTTATTTTCCACTTAATAAATAATTTCGGTATCATTAATGTATCACCATTAATGAGAATTATATAATCCCTAAAAATTCTAAATAAATTATCATGATGTAGATAATTTTATTAGATTTCTGGAGACTATTCATGTTCGATGTTTTATGATGTTTATCACTAAATTAAAATTATTATACTTATAAGATTTAAGAGAGTTACATGTTGTCACTTTCTTTGGTTTTAATAAAAATTAAATTATTTTCATGGTCAAAAGTCCATAAAATGAATCTAATCCGACCCTTAGGTTATATGGGTCTAATTTTATCCATAAAATAGAATTTTGTCATGTTTTAGGGTAATTTTATAATATTATATTTACCCTTAATTACCTGATTTACCTTTTACTGTGGGAAAAAAATTTATCGTTGTTACTATTCATAATTCCCAAATATAAAAAGAAGATTATTAACATAATTTGGACCCACTGATTCCAAATATGGAATCCATTTTTCCAAATTCAATACACAAAAGTTTCAGAAATTAAAATTAAATTAATCATGTTGTCGAAAGAAAATGGGTTTTCTTTAAAACATTGCAAAAGATTGAATTGATTTAACCTACGAATTTAATCTAAAATCAATTCTAATGACATACATTATATTAAATGGTAAAAATATATTCTATTTATACTTTAAAACCATTAAATATTATAATTTAACCTTATAAATTATTGCGATGAAAAAAGTTGTTTTTAATTAAAATATAGCGTGTTTTATACTATTCATCAAAATATGAAAGTTACCAGAATAATATGAAAAATTTATCCAAAGTAAATTTTTTTTCATGATTCCAAAGAATAATTTTATTTTGTCAAATTGAACTTATAAACATGTCAAAAACTAGATTTAAAGTGGGTGCGCCATCAAAAGGCGGCAAAACTGTATTTTTTGAAAAATACTTATTTTACCCGAAAAATTTATTTTGTTCTTATACCATGTTCTAGAAAATGTGTATGATGAATAATAATGTTAAAAAATTCAAACTTTATTTAATACTATTCCTAACTTCTTGTTCATAATAATATATCTTTGTTTAGTAAAACCTGGTATGGCGTACAACACATGTTATCGAGGAAGGTGGCGATTGCGTGTAATGCAAGCCAAGTCAGTGTTGCGTGTTGTGAAAGAATCCTTCGTTGTTTCGTATAACAGAATCCAACCATATTTCATTTATACATTGAATATATATATATATATACTCAATGTTGCGTAGAATAACTATTATCAAATTGTGTGTAACACGATCCAAAAATATGTTGTGTATATTGAAAGATAATATGGTGTTGTGTATAGCGCAAGGTAATCTTGGTGTAGCATACAACAAAAGACATTAATGAAATTAAAAGAATATTTTTCATAAAATATCGGGGTGTTACATTACGTATTCATGAAGCCATAGATTGTTCCTATTCTATTGTACACTCATCAACTGATGATCTTGTTCCCCTCTCATCTAGAAGTTTCATATGTTCTTCCATCAAATAATGGTTGAGATGATTCAATTTTTATTATAGCCTCCTCTCTTGTAGATCCTGACCAAGATAATCTGTTTATACGTGTTGTACATCGAAGGGTCATCACTCCTGTCACTCCATACGATAATGAAAACAAATAGGTAAACCATATGACTATCATTACAACCACATCATGACCACTATATCCCCCCCACAGCTGAGGAATCCTATGATTGACAACCTATTTCACCATGTATCTTCATCATGGTGTTCTCCCACTAGATAGAGTTTAACACAAGAGAATCCATTTGTGTGTAATTATGTTCAACCATAAAAGTAGACCCATACCTAATAAGACTCTCTAAAAACCATAGTTGGATTCAATTATCCCTTATTTAATTCAGGGAGTTGAGATTCACCATGTTATACTGGAGTTCCACGAAGGATCATGTGGTTCTCATGAGCCTGGGATGAAGCTCTCCCATGAGATTCATAAGTTTGGCCACTTCTAGTATACTATGGCCCATGACAGTATCATGTTTTCCAAGAGGTTTCATGTGTGTCATATACATGAAAACATTGTGCAACAACCCCCATATCCCATTCTTAATAAATAATATGCTTATAACATTGAAATCTAGGGAATCGATGTCATCAGACCATATCCACCAGTAATAACTTTCTAGTTCTTGTTAATTCAGACCTCGAAATATTTATTTTCCAAGGGGGAAGAGATAATTCCATTCAAGGAGGTCAGGTCCCTTTCTTTTTTTGAGTTCAGGACCTCTAAAATCATTCATTAATTTAGAGTCCATCGTATTGTTGTTGTCAATAATGGCACCAAATTCCAGGGAGTTGAACTAAATAAGTTGTATGCCATGTAAAACATATGGTCCTACCATACATCTCACTACCATGAGAAAGAAAATGGAAATATTTAGGCACTCAAAAATACCCTCTCAAACATCCTGAAGAATATGACTGGTCAAAAAAATAAGAGTTAGTCGGACAAGCTAACCAACACACTCTAATATTATCATATGATGACCCAA
This sequence comes from Viscum album, assembly GCA_963277665.1. NCBI lineage: Eukaryota > Viridiplantae > Streptophyta > Magnoliopsida > Santalales > Viscaceae > Viscum > Viscum album. The sequence continues at coordinate 468,138,482 of OY728141.1, read as the reverse complement.
ATTTCAATCCAAGTGAATCCATATTCCATTCTGTATAGAATAGAGGAAATATTGTCCATCATGATCCAATTTCCATCACTCCTCATATATGTCTATGATTATAAGATGTTAGAAAATTTAGTTTAACTCTATCTTGATGAACTAGAAACCATCGATAATAATAGACTCTAATCCATTAATGATCTACAGAGAAACCATAACAAGATATCCAAATATTTCAATAATAAATTTCATCACTACTTCTTCATCCATGTTTATAATATATTAGATCCTCAAAGGATCCTTAAACCAAGTAGAAAAGAACAATTGTTTGAGCACAATTATTTTGAATCATACATAATTCAAAATGTCTACCCAAACAGTTCATACTGTTTGCTCACCATGGATGGAGATTACGTCACTCGTCAAAAAAATGAAAAGTTATTCAAGAAGTAATTTACATGAATATGGTAGTCCTTCTTAGGTGTATGCCCCGAAAAGGGTCCAAATTATAAGACCCAAAACTATGAGTTAAAGGGATTACATGTGCTCATATGGCATAGAATGAACCTCTATATCCCTTATTCACACTAGGTCATATTTATGGTGTCATATCATTTATTTTTTTGGAAACACATCCTTCACAATTGTCCCAAGAACATGACATTAAACTGGGTTTTATGATCCAAACTCTATTAAAATAATCTAAGAGCCTACGTTCATGGAATAACGATCATAATTTCTTTTCTAAATTCTAAGCATCATAACTTTAAATAGTATGTTAGACTCTCTTTCGAATGCATTGTGTGGGGTAAGACCACTCATTCCTCATAAAAATCATTTGTATCATGAAACTGTGCTACACATATCTATTTAAAATGATCACTCATGGTCTGAACACTAATACCATAAAATAATAACTCTATCATCCTTATCTTATGACATTAAACTGGATGGATCGGTCCTGTCATATGACCTAAATCTACATCATCAACGTCCTGGTCGAATGATAATAAGCTACATTGAATCTACATTCTCGATGCACAATTTCAACTGTGTAGCACTGACGGTACTTCCTACATGACCTAAAGAGGCATGTATCTTCTTATATATAGCCTGACATTAAACATTTTTAAAATTATCTTCATGATCTCACAATAAAAAATGGAACTACATTATGGTGTTCTTGCATGAGAGAGAATCACCCCTAGCGCTGGTCATTTTCCATGCCACATACCAGAACTACATATGGCTTGATTCCAATCCATATTGGAGAGGTTTTGGAACTTGTAAAATAAAACCTAATTCATCCACTCAGTAAAAGAAATAAATTTAAAATTTAAAATAAAAAAAAAGACCCTATCCTAGTTCATGGGTCAGACCTACTCAAGGAGATCAACCGAGAACTATGTGTGGCTTGATTCCTTCCCTTATAAGATATGTAGTGACACTCAAGTTTTAATCCTTGGTACTAGCACATAAATTCCATCCCTTTATTTCTGATCACCAATGTTCATAACAAATAAAGATAATCTAAACAGGATCATAGAACTATGAGTGTCTTGATTCCCATCCTTATTGGCTATATAGAGACACCCAAAATATTTTTCATTATGTACAGCCACATAACCTCTTTAGGAGCATATGAAATATTATGGACCTCTGTGGTCATCATTCACATTTGTTTATAGAAACCATGTCATACAATCTTTTTTGGAGTAACACCCCCCCACATCCTAGTCACATGACGATAAACTATGTTACACTGATCATCATAGCTACTTGATGATAAAATGCGTAGAAACTGGCATCCTTACCACATGAAGTTAAAATGTATGAAATTCAAGAAATACAAATAGATGTATGACAATACTTATGGGATACGTAGAGACACCCAAACATTTTCTATTCGGGTCTATCCCTATGTTAATTATCCTTTTCATAACTTTTTCTTCCTCACTTATTTTCAAAACAATACGACCTTAAACTAAGAACCCTATGGTTGAAGTTATATGACCTTAAACCAAAATTGTGAGTCTATGAGTCCTGTGATTAAACTATTCATAGGCCATTCTTGGGAGCATATGATGCAGTGATGGGACTCATCATCCATCAATCATGTCATGTCTTAACAATGAAGTCATCCACATTTCACTTAGGGTGACTTTCTTCATTATCCTCTACATTTAGAACCAGTCTATTACCATGCTAGATCCAAGACCTACCTTAGGACCACATTAATTAACAAGGGTTTTTAATCCCTCTATCTAATATTCCCCATTAATGTTCTCAAAGGAGTTTTGGTGTAAAACTAATAGTGTGGGATTATACATTGACATTTTCTCATTCCATCTTCATGTGTCACATATCCATTTATTTGGGTCTCCATCACCTTCCATTTCTGAAGGGACCCCTTTACAACATGGTTCCAGACCATATAGATAACATAATTCCCTGAGGCAACACTCAATAAGACTCTCATTGAAATTTCATGATAGTTCCCACATTTCAAACATGATCAACGGTCGACCCTCATCTATTTTTCTCTATCCCAGGTTGTATGATATGATTTTTTTGTTTAAAAAAGGAAAATAGTTATCTTCCATCTTCATTCCACCCACATTGTTTCCCAGATATTGGGAATCTTTATTAAAGTGTTCCACCTCCTTATGTCCTTGAAAAAATCTTATACCCTGGGTGTTGCCACTCAATGCACATGTGTACGTTGAGTAATCATGTCCACATTATTTGGAAATCCTCAATCTTCTTCATTGCACTGTTGTTCTCTTTTTTGTGTTTTGGAAATACTCTACATCCCTTTTTCCCATACATATCTGGGATCATGTGGTCTTAGGAGTTCCAATAGGGTTTGTAAGCACATGGAATTGTTACAAAATCTCATAGGTCCAAACTATATGATCATAAACTAAGATAATTTTTAGGATTCTATCAAGAATGTTTTGTGTGAAATTGGTTCTCCATATTCCTCATTCACATAAGTTTTTTTTACATTCCCACATGTTACATTTCCATCAAAGAATCCTAGGTCCATGTTGTGTTACATAAAACTATGCAACATTCTTATTCCTTACTACACGATGTTAAAATGCTTAGACAAATCCCTTCAACTTGACGTTAAATTACTATTCATAGATCCCGGAAACATTACGTTAAACAATTACTCATATTTCCATAAAAAAGTCATTAAACTGTGATAAATCATCAAAGTTTCATGATAATAAACTGCGTGACATTTTTTCATCTTAGACATATGATTTTAAACTTTGTATCTGAATACAAACATAATTTCTTTAAAGTATATAATAATCTCTCTAGGAGTGTGATATCTAGTGCCAGCCATAATGGTCCTCATTCACATTAGTATACTTCTGTACTACCTCACCTATTCCTCTTGGTTGACATACCCTCCTTGTTTCCATGATATATGAATGTAAATTATTTTCAATGCAAGGTTCTTTTACCATAGATCAATTGGGTTCTTCCAATGACATGATCTAATGCATTGGGGGTAGGAAACCTATGGTTTCAAGTTCTTTACAGATGTTTCGTGATCCATTTCCATATCTTTAGTATTTTTTGTTTTAGATTACTCTGATCGTTCGCATCCAAATGGACCCCCTAACGGTGATGGTCTCAAGCCACTTCTGATCACCTACCATCTCATGGAAATTCCCAAATAGATCATTGGAAAAAATTACATATACTATGTTATGAACTTGTTCATTATTAAATTATGCATTTGTATCTCCCTCCCATGACTGGTGAAGTCTTGGATACTATTTTTTGACCATGGTCAACAATTTTCCTTCTCATCAAACATTTCTCTCATAATTCGAATTTCAGATGTTTTGATTTACATCATTCCCACACCCATGTGTTCTAATGGAAATATAACTTCTGCAGAGATGTTCCTTTATCCGTTTGTGCTTGGTGAGTAAGATTATTAGTATTTTTTGGACATTCATAACCCAATTTTCCCTCACCTTTTTTTTACTCTTATAAATGTTATAGGTAAATTCTAAGCATAACTTCTTGTTACCCGCACTGATCATGGATCATATGAGATTGGGATTTTTTGTAGTGATTTTACCCACATTGTAGAGATTCAAAACCGTATGGTTTAAATTTTATTACCATAAACTAATAACCATGTAGTCCAAGAAATATTACACTAAACTGAAATGTTCTGTTGGAATGTTCCAATATGAAGGAAAATAACCTCTGGCATTGGTCATCCACCAAACCATGTTCATGATTTACTTATGGCTTGATTTACATCCATATGGGATTTGTAGGAGGTCCCAAACATTTTTTCTCTAGGCGAAGCCATACTTTTACTACTTCAACCCCTTTCACCGAATCATTTTTTTTGGGAGTGTGTGATGTGGTGTGGGCCTCTATGGTCCTCATTCACAGCATGGTTTTTTTTCATGAAAACACCTCACATTTATTTCATTTATTTATTTTCAACATGATTTTGAACTACAAAAAAATCAAGAACTATGTGTGTATTAATTTCATCCTTTACAGTATATGTAGTGATGCCCATGCATGTTGTCTTTAGGCCCAGTCGCAAAATTCCACCGTTTTTATGTGAGTCCATTTTCAGCCTTCCCAGATTACATCAAACGTCATATTATTTGAGAAATATGTTTGGATTTATTCTCATCCTTATTAGATTTTTAGTGATGCACAAAAATATCTTTTCCAGGGCCTAACTGCTAATTCCATCGAACTTTTGGCCATTTGGGCTAGATCATGGTCCATGTTCTATGACCCAAAACTGTAGGTTGTTAATATAATGCATTCTATGAAATATATGGTAGCTCATTTTCCTAATTCGTTTTAACTTTTATCTATATCATATCATATGTGTACCCTTATAATAATACTTTCATCTCAATATTTAAAGCAATAAGACATTAAATTATAAGTGTGCTTCCTCATGAATGGAGATGTGGTGTTTGTGGACCTCCTTAGTTTTCATCCATGTCGGGTTAGTTATACAACTAAAATATGAATATTTATTTTCTAATTATTAACCTATGTTCCATTCTCAATTTCCATAAACTGGGATGTTATATTCTAGACATCACAACATTAAATAGTATACAGGCATCTTAAGGGATTGTGTCATGTGGTTTTGGGACCACCAAGGTCCTCATTCATATCAATATTGTTCTAAAAATATATCACACATAAAAATTTGGGATATAATACTTGTGTTCCAATCACTATACTCTCAATATAATAGTTTTCATCTTCAACTCTTGACATTAAACTTTGATCGTACCCTAATAAAATTTCAGGGTGCCCTGTGGTAATTATGGGATATTACGGCTTCCTCGCTGAAGAGGATTTCCAACATCAGCATTGTAATTTCACCCTTCTATGTTTTAGAACTATGTAAATCTTAAATCACATCCTTATATTATATTTAGTTACATTTGAAATTTTTTCCTTCTTGCACATCGACAAGTTAATAGACTATAATATCCCTCTGGCCTTAGTTACAGTCGAAGCATTGTGACCTTAAACAACATACAATTCATCTTAATCTATGTATTAAACATTTAATCCCACTTGGACTCATTAACATTGGATTTTACCTCCCCCTTGTTTTATTCAAACCCTTATATTGAAAAATTTTTCACTAGTTCGAGAAACATGAATTTAAATGGTTTTCCTTGTTCCATGCAATATTACATTAAACTATCTTCAAACCCGATTATGAATCCCACGCATTGATATGTTCACTTAACAATAATATTATTTCTTTAATTTGGTTCCATCATCTTCCAAATATAGATAGACCCCCAAATGGTGATGGTTTCATGTCACTTCATTTCATCTATTGTCCTAGGCTAATGCCTTATTTGATGTTTGGCTTCAAACAATAGATCCCATGTTTTTGGATTGGTCAACAGTTGATCTAGTATTCTCTCACACCACTCATACTTAGTGCAGTTATGGTCACTTTGTTTTTAACATGTTCATCAATTGGACCCTAAATACTAACCACCCTTATTAACCATATCACGAAAGTTTCAATTATCCATATTTCTGCATCCTTGTATCGTGGTGGGATTTCATTTTTTGTGTCACCCTTGATGAGAACTCCCACATGTTAGGTAAAACTTTTATAAAATTACCTATTCCTACATAGAGCATGGATCTTGTAGGAATAATTGTTTTAGTGGGGTGGGTACTAGTATGTTCGAGTCATAGGAGGGGTTTGGGGTCCAAACTCTTCTACCTTAAACTTTGATCCTTATAAGGAAATTGTGGTGTGATATAGGGCCTTTTATGGTTTGGTTCACATCTAGTCTATCACCCCACCACACCACCTATACCTACTTTTGGGAATTCTTCATCCAATATATTTCATAATATTCGTGTGGTGTGAGCCTCCTTAAGATTATTCATGTCAGGTTTATTTCCCCAATGCTATAAACTTACATTATGAGTGGTCACATTCGCAACACATTCCATAAGAAATTAAATATATTTTCATGTTCCATGAAATAAGTCATTAAATTTTGTGTACCATCCAAACATTATGATGTTAAACTACGAGATGCATCCTAATCACAGTTCATTATACTTTACCATGCATCATTCTTACCATACGTTGATAAACTACATTATCATCATTTTTAATTGATATATGTGAAACTATAAAGAATACTAGGCCTCTCTAGAGGTGTCCTCACTAGATGAGGGTCATCAAAAACATTGTTCACGTCTTCATCTATTTATCATCATCAGAGATGACACTTCCCTAAGATACATGCTAGATATTTTTTAAGACCAATATGATTACACCAATTTGTTCTAAGCCATAGTCGTAGAACCCCAAAAGTGTTGTAAACCATAAAAATATTCCATCACTCCATTCAAAAACTTTTCATACCCTTCTTTTTTAGATCCATATCCTCATTCACATTTGATGGGACCCCCTAACATCATGGTTCCTTTCCACCTAGATCACCTATCATCCTGGTCCAATGCCCGAAAATACTACTGAAGAAATTTTGAGACTAGTCCTATGATTTAAATGTGGATAGTGGTTAACCCTTGTTTGCTTATACTCATTGAAGCATATGAAATATGGATAATACGTTGTCTAAAATAGTCAGGAACTATCCTCTATCAAATTCCACTCTCATTGTGCTCTGAATTTTGGTTTTATTATTCACATATCTCATTACCTTTGGTTCGAATGGATTCTAATGCCCCTAGAATTATCCCATCCATGCACTAGAGAAAATCAGGAAAGGAATTTTTGCTATTCCTAGATATTTATTATCTATCCATTTCCTCTCTAATCCTAGATTCTTTCAATCCTCAAAATCAGTCCCCATGTGTTTGCAGATTATTTTACACTCCTATACAAATTGAATAACATTATAGTTTTCTCTTGTCTCTCATTCTTTTAATTATACACATGAGATTAGGGATCAATTATTAGTTATTTTATAGGTATGATTTAAATTATAAAATTTACTAAATAAATAATGTGTCCATGCACATAGTTTAAGGAGTGAAATCTAGGAAAAATAAATGTTTCATAAATGTGATAGAACATAGCCCGAATGGATCAGCTCCTTTGATAGAACTCATAAGATCCTCCACCCTCTAACATGTGGCCTTTAGATTCCTCATCAACATCTAAGATTTCTATTTTCATTAATGGACATAGTGTTAAATTCATTATTCTTCATCTTCACCACATCATGTTCAGCTCGGATGTCACCCAATTGATTACTTTTTATTTTCAAATTATCTTGGGCCTCACCCAACTAGACCTTAATTAGTATGACAAGTGCTATTGGACTAGTGATAATGGAGGAACACTTTTTTTCCTATTCTTATAGGATTTGGATATCTTGTTTAGCCTCCTGGAGGTTTCAGGTGTATTTAGAATTCACTTGGAACCCTAAAGCATCATTGTATTGACTGATTTCCCACATAATCTTACCAAGATTGACTTGAATCATCATATAATGATTTTTATTTTCTACTGATCCATATAAAAAAGATAATATCTAAGGATGGAGGTACCCCATTCATCTCACCCATCATTCCTCTAGGCCTCAAGGAAAGTCTTCATTTTTTTATGACCTGCACGTTGTCATGAGACTTTCCTTGACTGCTTTGGGATCTGACTCCTCAAATTCTTCAGAGTCTATAGGTTTGTATTCTAGAATGATTTCCAAATATCAAGTAGCTTGATCTTTAACAAAAATTCTCTTAGAAGGACCGGTCTCAATAACCAATGGGATAAAATATTCACTTGTTTACATTTCATCATATTCACTATCGCTAGCTTCATGTTGTTCCCCACTAGTGGAATCGTCCATAAGCATGTATTTATGATCATTTGTTACCAAGGCTAGATCAACATGAATGATTGGTTCCTTCTTGATTGGAGAATTCATCAGAAAAGCTACCACAAATGTCCCAGACTCATCATTTTTCCAGGACTATAGTCTCACGATCACTACCTAAAAAGGCACCATATTCAACCTGGTCCTAGAGTAACAAATATGGAAAAGTGGAGGTAGATACTTATAATAATTTTGATCTTCTGAATCATGTTCCCTATTCACAATAGTGAATACAACCACTAGAGAATGTTTAGTGCTTATTACTTCAAATATCAGTGCGGACTACCCATGGGTAGCCTGGGATTCTGAGATTGTCACCATGACCCCCTCATATGTCCCACTAATTCCCACCTCAGTCGCCACTGCCTAATCGCATGGATGAGCCTAGGGTATAGGCCTAGTGATATGCCCCTCTATATACATTGGCACACTCTCACCCCCTTAATGGGGATCATTGGATAATAATGATGTTATCTTGTAACGGAAAAGTTTTGGTTAATGGATCTGAGTCTCGATATATAAGTGACCATGAATATGTAAAATATGACATATTTCTATATGCATGGGACTCCTAGAACGAGTCGTTGTCCTTTGGGATTCCCAATCACTATAATATTCAATCACATCCTCTTTTTATTCTTCTTATACATTCTCTTCAACCTATCCTCTATCTTATTTTATATCTACTTCTACATCATTATTGTTATCATACATGGGTGGCATCTCATCTGGTTCAGGTTATCGATCGAGCATCTCTTTAACAAGAACATGTGGTTCTTAATATTTCCTCTATTTGAAAAAATAGATGTTAGTTGCCATTAAGTAGGCATGCCATCGATGAAATTCCACCCTATATTCTGCATAAATGTACCCAACTTCTTGAAAATCAAACCCATTGTGTGTAATTATTCTTTATAGGTCCTTATTTGATAGTGATTATCACAACATAATCCAAGAAAACTAGGGGGTTGGGAAAAGAGTGTATATAATTGGTTGTAGGAGGTGCCTTATATATTTTCATGAGGCTTCTTTAGCTAATACTGAAGGTAACCTTCATGGACACCCCTCCGTAAAAGGTGGAGATGCACCCACGCCTATTAATATCCATATCATTAATGTCCCATCTCGTGTTTCCCTGGTTTCCTATCCAACTTATTGGCTTTCCCATTGAGTTTCATCCTTCCTTCATTCCCCCAACCCATAATCTATTCTTTCCACATTGATTTTTTGAATTCATCTTCAGAAGATTGTATTTAGGTTTTGTTTAATGAAGTTATTATAATATTCTTTTTGTAGGCTGTCATTGACATCTGTTGGGGGACATATGATTGTTTCACCAAATCCAATAGCCATCAACATACACCACAGCTGCAAAAGGTTGAAGGGGTGCTTTTCTTCACAAACCTCCATATGCAATTTCTTCAACCTTTTCATCGTCATATAAATTGTCTAGAAATGTGGGATGTAACATATGTTTCACAAAGATTATTTCAATCTATTTGGGCCACCAGTACACTTCCTATTATACTCTACAAATATTACCTATACACCAATGAATCATGATGGTCATCCACAATTTTTCTGACTAGAGTGTGGAAGGGATTGAATTTGAAATTTTCATGATTACAATTCTAGAGCATGATCCCATCCTCATTGTTCATCAGTGACCAGACCCCAACAATATTCAAAATAGATGGTCATAGACTATTTCTTAGAGTACGTATGGAATTTTGAGAATCATATTCTATGAGACGGGTTGTAATCCATCCCTGAAAGATCTGGAATAGTCTAAATATTATCCTAGGTATTGATTTCCCTTATGATCAACCACATAATTACATAAAGAATCTCCATCAGTGGAACTCCTAGGTTGACCCTATTGTGGTCCTCCATGATCCCTTTCATTACTAAGGTCCTCAGGCATACATCTATTCTTATATCCCTCACTAGCATTAGCCACCCACATAGAAAGGAAATAGGGAAAGAGGTATATTTCACATGGGTCTCCTAGCTCCCATCCATGTTGTACACCCCATAGTAGATATTATGCCGCCTCCAGGATCACCCAGTACGGCCCTTCCTTTCCTATATGTGACGCCTATGGGTGTAACTTCCCTTTACCTTGAATTCTAAAGTTATTTTATATTTTGATGAACATACCAAACCATGTTGATCATGGGATGTATTTAAGGTTGTAAATGATCCATATCTTCTCCTTCACTACATCTATAAGATTCCATTTTAAAATGGGTGTTATTTCTCTATCGATATTGATTTTATCGATTGAATGTCACCCTTTGTATTGAAGGCCATAAAAAAGATTTCCTAGGACGAAATGAATGTTCTAGAAACTAATTCTAACCTCCCAATGGTGGTGGTGGAAGGTATTTGTGTCAGGAGACCAATTTCTAATCATCTCAAGTTCCAAATCCTACCATGAGTAGATGTTGAATGGTGATGTCCCCTCGATTTCAAATAGAGAAATGTTGCATAGTTATTCCCCAAAATCCTTCTTTGTGTAGCGTACCCAATAAACACATTAAAAATCACTTCTAAAATTACCCCCAGACCTCATGTCCCAATCCATATACAACCCCATAGTTTCATGTGTTTTGATACTATGGAAGGAGTTCGCATAGTGGGTAGAAGATTTTTCATGTGATGGCTCATCTCCATTGATCATCCTGGTCTTTTGGTTCAAAACATAGATAGTCATCTCCCAAATCTACCTGGAACCATGACAATTAACAATTTTATTGACCCATTGGAGTCTGTCTTCACATGTGACCCTCAATTACCATTAGTTAAGTTCAATTTTTCGGGATGGGCGCATCTTTTGGTATCCTAAAATTATATAGTGGGAGACTATTTCATAGAATTTAATCATTTTGAGTTTGTGTGATCATTCCTATGATAAACTTATTATAATGGAGAACCCTTCTATCATGAAGTATTTGGAGATTTTGGATAATATCATCTCTCTACATGGAAATGGATGTTTCCATCTTAGCAGAAGTTTATTGGCCAACCATGTCGATCGAGTTTTGTAAACACTATGGTTGATGTGCTAAATATTTAATTTTGATGGGGAAAATTATTTCATATGCCTAATGTTATATGGTGTCCATAGAAATTTTGTTCAAGTCTGAAGTGTGCAATATTTTGAGGTTTTATGTACAAAACTAATCGAATTTGGGTTTTCTACACCAGAATTTCAAACATAGGGGAATTAGAGAAAAATGACATGCATATGGAAAGTGACGTTATATTCATATACCCCCTATATATTTATTGGAATTAACCAAATATTATGCACACAATAATAGTTATTTCTATGCCACTCATAACCTTTTGTGTGCACCTCCACAAATGAATAACCCTTTTATGGTGAATCCCTCATAAACCAACCTTCTATTCCCCTTTCTTCTCATATTCTGAGGGGTCCATTTTTGGGCACCGAATGCCACGTGTAGTCATAGATATTCATCTAAAAAACTCAATACCCAATTTGAAATAATTGAACCTTCCAATAATACCATGGGAGTTGTGTCCAATATTTGAGCACTGAACACAATACTGAAATCCTCATGGAAGACCATTATGTTCCAAATGTGATGGCGAAGAAACATTTTCTACTCTAGCCACACCAAAATAGATAAGGAAGTTGTGTGAATGTGGAGAGGTGTGTACATAAAATATTAGACCGCACATAAGAATCAAATTCATCCAATGAGATGTAAGACACATACTTTCACTCTGAACATATCATGCGCCGCTGCCCATGATTTTTCTTATAAATAGATGGGTTTCCCTTTTCATGAAGGTTATGATCTGGAAGATGAATGGTCACTCTTCCATTCATAAGACCATATCATCCCTGATAACATGTGAACCATAAACCCCTCATGTTATAGGATCTTACGCAATAGGTCCCCTATATTCTCCCCCTTCGTGAGGGCCCATAAGGGATTGTCCATCTCCCATTTCCTTTTTTCTTATGGAAATTGTGCTCAAATGACCCCCTTGCAAACAACATATTCCCTTGCACACCTCATATTATGCTCAAAATCTTATCTTTTTCACGCAAATCTCTTATTATGTACACACACCTTCCCCAAGTCTCCTGGGGTTTCATTTACTCTAAAGAACCACGTTTGAGCTCCTCTTGCATGAAAATACCATGTGTTGTGTGTACCTCTTCTGTATGGTCCACCAGGCTTCTACATAGTGATTTTTTTGTTCCCTCATGTAGTGTACCATATTTTGATTCCCTACCTCTTTCTTTTTGGAAGAGGTACACGAATGAATTTTTCTTTTTTCCATAGCTAAGCTAACAGAGACCCCATTATTGACCACTCATCTACTTCACTATAGTCATGTATTGATAATTCCTTCACTTCCACTAATGAGGGTGGGTATCAGTTATGTACGCCCATGGGGTGAGGAGTGATCCCACATGTCCAACCTATAGGATTTAAAACTACCTAGCACCAACATCTTCATCACATGATATTAAATATTGATTTCCACAAGTGTGGAAAGTCTAGATGAATTAGAGAGAGGATTGGAATTGGACTCATCTCTTATTTATATCCGTTTGGGATTTGTCTCCATCTATGTCTTGGGAATTATCCATGCCCACTCATCTCCATGGGAGTGATGTCTTACTCACAAGGAATTATAACTTCCAAACATGGAATTAAATCTTATGTGGGTAGGTTTAATGTGTAAACCCCATTCTATATATCGCTCACACACCATTCACAAATTTATGGACTGGTCTTATGATTCCCCTTATTTCTCACACAGATCAAGACTCATGTTGGCTTAGGGTTAGCATTGAACCTGACATCCAACATAACTACATGGTTTTTGATCCTTGTCTTCAAAATATGATAAAAACGATGCATATTCTAGGCTAAATCCCAACCAATGGTAAACTTGTTAACCCCTCATAGGAGTTCAATGCTCTGATCCTCTCCCATTTTTGCTTGGATTAGTCTTCACATGGGCCTCCTCGATAGATATAAGTCTTAATTTCCCATTCTAAACTATGTGGAATTTCATTCCAAAATAACTAGGATACATAGAAGTCCTCTACCAGGACAAATACCATCTTCCACTATCCATCCTGAACTTCTATGGAACACATCTTGAGATGGACATGCCCCAACCTAGATGTCACATCTCTTTCGAGTCTTCATCCAGCCATCATTTTTTTTCACAATCCCCAACAACCATTTAGAACTATGTGGACTTTGATCCCCAACCAACTAAGTTACATATAGAACCTACTTGTTGTTCAAGACCAACACACCCACAAACCCATCCATTATATCAAATCATTCCATTGTTCATATTGATTTCACCAAGGCCACCACATCTCAGTTAAGAATACCACCACATCCACATCATCAATGCTCCCAACTTCATTCTAATAGTCTCAATGCATAATTCTATCCAAATACAACTAAGATTTATTCTATTGGAAAGGGAAGATAGCCATCAGTAAGCCCCTATTCTTTCACCCCTTCAATATATTTGGATTTTGATCTATTTCTTTTGCATAGTTTCTGTAGGAATACTTCTTGATGTTCAATCCCAGTGATTAATATACCATGGTATTTGCCTCTTTGGGGTTATCCCTTCTGATCCACGTTCATATGTTTTCTAATCATCCTTCACAATGTTACATATTCCTATCATGGGAAACACATCCTCGAGTCAGCCGTTAGAGGCATCTTGAACCATCCATATGGTAAAAACATGATGCCTCCTTCCTTAGGATGAACACCATCATGATGTGAAAACTTCCCTTTTGGAAATAAAACTCACAAGGTCCTCCACCACAGGTGCTCTGATCTATCTATATCAAAAACATTAATGAGTGATCCCTATAAGGGATGTATTTCATCCATCTGTCATAGGAAGATGTTAAACTTTTGACCTTATGTCCCTATAGAATGTTAAAATCATGTCCTACCTCATTAAAAACATGGTATGTCTGAGGAAAACCTCAAAAGACATTCGTATTAAATAAAATTCATTGTGATCGATGTGGGATGCCACAAGATTTCTTTCCCTTTAGAATCCCTATTACGAGGAAGAATATAGGTGTACCAATGTTACCACATCCAAACATGTATAGAGATGCCCAACTTGAATAATATTCTAACTTATGGTTGTTGCCCTGACGTGAACCCTTGATATTTTCATACATAAGTTGCATAATTAACCAACATCCACAAAGATATGACTCTATGAACGAGTTTGATGAAAAATGTATTACACAATAAGGGAGACACGAACTAGGAGAGAATTACGAGGAGGAATCAGAAGAAGGGAGGACTAACATCCCATCATCTCAGGACAATCAATGAGTAGGAATATCCAATGAAGTGATTAATTTCTCCCTCATTTTATTAAGAAGGAATGTGGGGTACAATGAACAGTCAGAAAAAGACCACATGGGAAATTTTATTATATTCTTTACATTTATTATATTTGTTATATTTTACAGTGCCACTCCCCTGAGATCCATCGGCCCACAACAGCCACTATGCTCCTCCCTCGATCGACTCCTGACCTCACCATGATCATCCCCTGACATTTCCATGCTTCTCCCTTGTTCTCTATCAGTTGTGATTTGGGGTCACATACATAAGGGAATCTCAGATCTCACAATTATTTCAATGTTTTCTTTCGGCTGACCAGTATCTAGCATCAACTATTTGTTTTTTGTGAATCTTCTTTACAGTTGGTGTGACATGTTGAGAGTGAGTTTAGTCATTTTCATTTCTTCCTCGATAGGAAGACATTGTATATGGTGTTTTAGAGATTTATTGTTTAGCGTTGATGGAGGATGTTGTTTTTACGCCACTGTTGGGTTTTAGTATTTTCTACTAAACTGATGGGACCTGAGACATTAATTCTCATTCTTCTTTACATTTTTTATGGTTTACCAGGATATTAATGAGAAAGTTAGAGATGTGGTAATTTCTTTTCTAAGCTTATGTTAGTTTGATTGTGCAGAATTATTTTCAATTCATTTAGGTGGCTAATTAACTATGTATTTTGGCTCAGATTAATCATGAGTATGAGGCTATGAAAGTTGGTATGTAATATGGGATTTCATGTTCTTGCAGTAAGTAATAAAGGTTAAATTTTGGTTGTTTTTTCCCCCTGAAAACAGGTTCAATTTTGGTTGATTTCAAGTTCCTACAATGAGAATGAGGCATTGCAGATTGGTATGTAATCTTGTATGTTCATGCTTGGATTAATTTTTTTTTACAGTAGGTAACACGTGTTCTTTTCTATTTTTTTATCATACTTTGGTCAGTGATGGCATTAGTAATGAGAATTTAATGCTGGTTCAGTTTTGGTAATATAGTTTTCATTAGTAATGCATGTTTAGATTTTGTTGTTATCACACTTTCTTGTAGTTGGAATTAAAAATGAAGGTTTATTTTTTGATGTTATCATACATTATGATAGTGTGAATTAGCAATGCAGGTTAGGTTTTGGTTGCTTTCATGTTCTTGTAGTTAGTATGAGGCATTGCAGATGGGTATGTAATCTCAGACTTTCATGCTCAGACTAATTGATGTTCTTGTAGTTTGTAACATAGGTTCCTCTCTGTTTTGTTATCGTAATTTTGCTAGTGCTAGATTTTTTCTATTTATTTTTAGATATTATCAGCAGAAAGAATTTTTTACTTGTTGATTGATTGTCACTTGGTTACCCTTCCATTTTTTTCATACATTTCTGTTGATTGATGATAAATTAATTCCATTAAATGGGATTGGAATAATCATTAATATTAGTGAGTCCAAAGAAAGTGACAAAAAATAGTATAAGATTTCAAGAATCAATCCTATTAAGATTTCATTGATTCATAACCCTATATGAATTTTATAAAAACTATTTGAAATTTCTATACCAATCCTTTGAAATGAAATGATGTATTGATAGTTTATGATTTAATTTTATTGTAGTCAGGTTGAAGAGATTATTTGGTATAGTATACTGATTAGAGAAACATACATGTAAATAACCATTTTATTGCACTACTGTTAAATTTATGCCTACTAGATATGTTGGATGTTTTATGAAAGTAAAAAATAAATGAGATTCATAAACATGTTTGACTTGAATATTCAATTTTATCATTTGGTTGAAGTGTAACTCAATTTTCTTAGAATATTTTCTTTTATTTGGTTGTGGAATTTTTAACATTTTCTACATTCTTTTGATCTAAAATTGTTAACTAATCTACTATGGGTTTAGAATTTCGTCCAATCTAACTCCAAATATATTGGGATTGATTTAAATATAACTGGATTGGGAGTTTTGAAATGATTTTTGAATCTTCATTGATTTCATACATTGTATGTTGTTTTAAATTATGATGGGGAATCATTAATCTTGAAATATAAATGGTTTTACTTAAAATTTGTTCATGAAATTTTATTATTTTTCATGTTCTAGAGATTCCTTTAGGATGGTTTGTATGGAAGTGAAAATTTAATGTGTGGGGGTAGTGATTAACATAAACTTATCATTCAATTTAATGTTTTTACTAGATATCAACCCCATAGTTTTTACAAAACCTGGAAGAATTAATAATTTTCAATAATTTTGTAATCTGTAATTCAGTTGAGAAAATTCATGTTTATGTTCATTTAAACATGGAATTTTTTTCATCAATATTCATGTTGAAAAACTTGAATTTTAGTGTAATTGTTATGTGGAAAATTATTTCTAGAAATATAAAATTCATTGTGTATTTAATTTTTGATCTTATTGTACAATCCCTTATGGTCCTAAATCCCAACTTCCATCTATGAAGCCCACTTGTAGGCAGAGCACAATTCCCAAATCCTAAATCCAACTCTTCCACATATTCACAATCATTTCATCATCAAGCACACTAGCATGATTGATCTAGAATTTCTCACCCAAAATTTAAAATTGAATCCATAATGAAGCACTAATCTGTAGCACTCTGTATCTTAGCTTGCACTCTATATTTCTAGGCATGCCCAAATCACCTACAATACACCAAAGCCTCACCATGAGTAGTCAAATAGTTTATAATGTTTATTGTATAAACTGTCAGCATATATTTTTCTGAAGCTTATTGATTTCACACATTATATTGAATAAACTAAATCCATAAACTGAATGCAGTTTATTGAATAATTTGAATAAACTATATACACTTCACTGAAAAAAATACTTTATGCTGCTAAATGATTTCATACTATATATTGTATACTGATTTCATATCGGTTTCACTAGTAAATTGATTTCGTATTGTATATTGTTTTTCAAATATAGCTCACCAGTAAACTAATTTCATACTGTATAAACTAATTTCATATTATATTCCGTAAATTGATTTCATATTGTATACCTATTTTTAGTTTATATTCAGTTATTTATGTTACAATATTAACTAATTTTAAACTGTTTTCTATTTCTCATACCGTGTGAAGTTATGACCAATGTATCAACCATTTATTTTCTTCTTCAACTGTTTTTTACACTGTACTGTTATTTATGTTACAATATGAACTAATTTCATACTGCCTAAGCTGATTTCATACTGTACTATTTTTCATAATGTATACAGTATGGAATCAGTATATTTTTCATACTGATTTAATGCTGTATTGTGATTTTTCATACTGTATAATGTTAATCATATAGTTTTCTAAATTTTTCAAATATGATAAGTTATTTTGGTTTCAAACTGTATCTAGTTTATGTAGGTTCTTGTTATAGACTTCGGGTGGTTAAATAAAGACACCAGATGTTGCTGACGTTGTTTTTTATTTTTGTTTTGGTTGGTTTCTTTTGGGTTATGTATCACAGTGTTTTCTTGTAATTGGTTTCGGTTAACATTCTGGATGTTCGCAGCTAGCCAGCCTTTGCATAGGCTGCTGTTATCGAAGTTGTTCTCTTTAAAAATTGGTCTCTAGTGTTCAGTACTCATGATGGGCCATGGCTGGTGGACCAAATGATATTCAAGGAGTTTCTCTTCATAGTTGTAGTATGGAATGTTGTCAGTGTTTGGACAAAGTGTTTCATGATTCCACTTTCAGGGTCTAAGATAGATGCATGATTGGTGGTCATGGTTCATCCATTTTCTTGGGATCATGTAAAAAAAATCCAGAAGACCTTGGTTGTGTACCATTGATTTTGTGTAATGATGGTTTGTATTGAATGAAATGACATCATGGAATCAATTTTATGGTCATAGCTTGATTAGTGAAACTACTGGATTATGATAAATATGTGATTAATTAATTAGAAAACAAATTATTTTTACTTTTTCTGTATCATCTTTCTTTGTTATGGTTTTATGCATGTTAATTTAATTATAATTATAGAATATTTATAATCACCATATGATATATGAGTTGGCATAGACTGAAGATGATATGGATGGGCTGACACAGACTGGAACTGGAATGGATGAGCTGACATAGACTGGAGCTGACATGGATGGGCTGAAGATAGAGTTGACATGGATGCGGCTAGAGCTGGATGAGCTGGCATAGACTGCAGCTGACATGGATGGTACAAGAGCTATCATGGATTGTCTAGGGCTAGAGATGACATGGATGAAATAGAGTTACTGGTGCTGGAGTCACTGGTGATGATGAGCTGGTGCTGTTGGGGTGGTTGATCCTGTATGGGGGGGGGCTGCAGTGTGGTGGGGGCAGGCTGGGTTGTCCAGTGACAAAATTGTGTAATAGAAATGGGGATATAACCGGTTCGGTTTGTAATGAATTTCATTATTAATAGAATTAATTCTTGTCTAATTTTGATTATGTGTAAAAATAATCTTCGATTTAATAATTGAAACATATTTATTATATATAATAAATTAATAAATTTAATATGAACTTTTACTGGAAATACAAATTTATAATTTTTAATTAAATTAAATTTATAAATAAATAATATATATTGGTAATATTATTACCAACAGATAAATTTGTCACCAGAACTTGTTTCTAAACACTTAACCAACATATATATTATATGTTGGTCTTATTATAATTGCAACAGAACTATTTTATCTGTCGCAAAAACATTTAGCGACATAGTGTTTACCAATAGTTTAGTGACATGCTCATATATGTTGGTAAAACGTTTTACCAACAAAAAATACACATTTACCAACAGATATGTCCCCGTTTGAAAAAGTGAAATATTTTGCAGTGCCCTCTTCTTTAATCATTCATTCCAATTCTTCCCCTAAAGAGAGTTATTTTTGTTTATGTGAGAATTCTTTTACCTCATATCTACGGCGTTATTGGACGTTTCAGAAGGCTTCATTCACGTATAACATTCATTGGCATTAGAGGTAGGTGTCTTTGTGTTTATTTTACAACTGTCGAGATATTTGTGTGTTTTGAGCTACAAACCCATATTTGGGGTGTCGTGTGGCTGATTCTGTGGCTAATTTAAATACCTAGAAATGTATAGGTGATTGAAAAAAGTTGTAAAACTATTGTTTCTTATCAGTGATTGGATCTAGGACCACCCCGGGGGTGCATTCCTCTATTTAGCCATTTGGCTAGGATACCCGAGGGTATGCCTTTAAAGTAATGGTTGTAGAATTGACTTGAGAGGATTTTCTTGTGAATTTTTATTTACATGTTGGGAAGGGCCCGGTTACGTGCACCTGTGGGAAGTGTTTTACTTAGCCCGTGGGCGTTGTTTTACTTTGCCCGAGGGAAGTTGTTATTTATCCTGATGGAAAATTATTCCGTGCCTGTTGGCAGTTGATTTTGTGCCTGTGGCGATAGTTCTTACTCCTGTGGGAAATATCCATATGCCTGTGGGAAGATTCTTGTGTTGGATTATCTTTACCTGAGGGTAGGGGTTTATATGTCTGAGGACGTTGGCTGTTTACTTAGAATATTCACTATGGTTATATTTTAAATTAACTGATTAAATTGATATTAAAATGGAAATATAACTGGTAAGTTAGTTACTTTTGAGTACAGCTTTGTTTATTGCATTTACTTTTGCACACTGTTGTTGCATGTTTACAAACAGTTGAGAACGGGCCTTTTGTGGTTGCCTACTAAGATTATTTCTCACACCCTGTTTGGGTCATGCTTTTTGGCATAAACAGATTACGTTTCTGCAGGTGTGTATATGGGCAAGAGTCACTATACAGGAACTTGATTGCTGCTGAGGAGTAAGGGAGCATGGTACCGGGCTTAGGCTCACGATGCCAACAGTTTTTTTGTTCTATTTTTCTTTTCTGTACTTGTACTGCACTGTATTGTTGTGTAACATATTCTGGCTGCTTTCTTAGAATTAGGCATGTTGCACCATTTTATATACTGGTTGGTTATATCTACTGCAGTTGTTTATTTTAGTTGTTTATGGATTACTTCTTCTTCTATTGTTGTATGATTTATTTCATTCCACGGTGCTACACTTTGACAAATGAGGGCATAGTTTCCCCACTATCAGAACTGGGCCCTCGCTGCTAGTCATAAGCCTCCGGTGTTTGGGGAAATTCTCTTGAGAACACGTGGTGAACTGGGTTTGGGGCACCCGTTACGTGGCACCCGGATCCGGGACGTTACAAAGTGGTATCATAGGGGTTTCTTTTTTTTTTGACTTACTATTTGGAGCCTTAGTCAGGGATAGGATGGACTGGTAGTTGGTAATAAGTTGTGCCCGGGTGTAACTAACCAGTGTACAGGGAAAATCCAATTTACCTCGTGTTGCAATTTTCTGATTTTTCAATTTTACAGTTGAATTGATTTCACCATCGGGTGACGCACTTGTGATTGTGCTGTTTATATTTTATCTATGGTTTTTATTTAGTTGTAACCTGATGATATGAGGGTATTCCATCTCATGCATCGTTTAGGCACATGCTAGGAATCACATTCCATGCATAGTTTCCATGCCATGTAGGTGCATTAGAAATTTCATGTTGTTGTGATAGTTGTTGTGCTAGAAAAGCATGTTGTTGTGGTAGCTGCTTGATAAATACCTGTTATGTGATAGGGTATTTTGTATGATCTGCTTGATAGAATGGACACCAGACTTTGTTTTTTGGGGAGTATAGGCCCCCATTGACCGGAATTTGGTGGATCATTGACTGTTTATTATGTTATAACACAGACAAGATGTCAAACTTTGATTCTTGGGGATTACGGGCCCTCATGGATCATAATTTGACACTTAGGTGTTGTTTTGCAGTGTTTTCTTGGTTCCAGGGGAGTTTCTGAGGCATACTGTCTGGAAACCCAGTATACACGCCGTGTGGAGATTAAACACGCCGTGTATGGTCTTTTGTTCGGGATGAAAAATAAACTTTTTGAGTACACGCCGTGTACTTTGAGTACACGTTGTGTAGTCTCTTCCCATGTCACAAACCGTGTGGGCAGTGACACAGGGAAGGGAAGAGTTTGGGGAAAACATGTCGTGTAGCTTTTGAACACGCCGTGTAGTTTTGACACGATGTCTGCCGTGTAACTAACAACACGGGCAGAAGAAACATTAGGACTTACACGTCATGTCCACTATGGACCACACCATGTAGTCTTACCTAGGGACCCAACCGTGTAACTAACAACACGGGTCGGTGTAATCCCTTCGACAACACGTCATATCAATGATGAACATGCTGTGTAGTGTGACCGGGGGACTCAGCTGTGTGACTAACAACACGGGTCGGTGTCACCTCTCCTTGAACATGTCGTGTAACTCTGGGATACGCCGTGTAGTCTTGTCTGAGGATAGACCGTGCGAACTTAGCCATGTGGTGGGGGAAATGTGGTATTGTACACGCCGTGTGCGGGTGTATCACACCGTGTAGTTGAAAGCTGAGTAGTTGTCCATGTCACAAATGACATGGGATGTTGGTAAATAACACCATACACACCGTGTAGTTGATATACATTACGTGTATGTTTTGTTGAATGGGAGCCGTGTGGCTTAGCCGTGTCGACATACCCGAGCAGGGGATGAGAAGTCAAGTACACGCCGTGTAGTCATTGTACACGCCATGTAGTCTTGTTTTGGAAATCTTGAAATGTCTTCTCAATCTTTTTCCCTTTGTGGTTCCTTCACATTCAGTTTTTGATAAATCTGGATCTAAGGTGTGTTTTTGACCTTGTAGTGTCATGCCGCCTATATGACCATGTGTTGTTCTCCAAGAGATAATCGATGAGTATACTCCGGAGATGGTGGGACGTGGGCCACTAGTGAATCCTCCAACAGAGCCAGATGCGGCACCAACTGTTATACTGGACACAGGCGCAGATGTGTAGTTCCGTGAAGGCTTTATGCGATTCATGAAGTCCTCTCAGGGAGCACCGTAGGCTGCCACATCTATAGCTGAGCTGACTTGATTCTTCCAGCAGCAGCATCCACCTATGTTTTCGGGGGATGGCGGACCTCAGGAGGCATAGTCTAGGTATGATCGATGCAAACTATCTTCGAGCATATTGAGACTCCTCCTGGGCGGAGGGTCAAGCTCGCAACATATATGCTGCGTGATTTCGCCAAGAGGTAGTGGGATGTCACCACCCAGTCAGAGCATCATAGGGACATGGCATGGGAAGATTTTCAAGTAGTCTTCTATGACTTCTTCTTTCCAGAGATGCTGAGGGCAGATTGAGCTCAAGAGTTCATGAATCTACAGCAGGGGGCTATATCTGTGATGGATTATTCATCTCACTTTACCAAGCTTCTGCTTTTTCACACGTTCTGGTGGGTGATGATGCTTTCTGGGTGAGACGCTTCAAGGATGGTCTTCGGTATGACATCCGAGCGCTGGTGAATTTTTTCAGGTTGCCTTCAGTACATGCTATTGTGAACCAAGCACTGATTACATAGAAGAACCTGCAGGAAGCTAGTGGTGTGGGCCAGGGAGGTTCAACACCAGTTTTTGGTACTATTTCTACTAGAAAGAGGAAGAGAAAGATGGACATCTCTCAGAGTGGCAGTAACAGCCAGAATAATGCATCAAGTGGCCAGGTCATGTGCTACCAGTGTGGTAGAGAATGGAAAAATATTCCATAGTGTCCACGGGACCCAGTGGAGTGCTGAGCTTGCAGAGATATGGGTCATCTGCAACGCTTCTGTAGGGCGTTTCCACCGATGACTAGTGAGAGGGATTCTGTGCAGACTCTGCATGTGGGAGTAAGACCAGCAGCTTCTTACTAGTCAGAGAACTGGAATACATTAGGGCGTACAGGCAGAGATGGTGGTCGTGGTCGTGGTAGCTAGACACCAGGATCACAGAGGCTGCAGGGCGGGACATCTTAGGGTAGCTAAACTATGTCACAGGGCCGCGACATTGGGCAGACATATGCAGTGCAACAGGCCAAGCAGGAGCAGGATTCTAGACCATCTACAGTCAGAGTTACTATTCTAGTAGCTTCTGTTTTATCTTTAGTACTTTTAGATATGGGTGCTACACATAGTTTCATATATGGGCCTGTAGTGGAGAGCATTGGACTCTGTGTTTCTACTTATTCTGATATTATGACACATGACACTCCATTGGGGAATAGAACGACTGGTGTGCGTCAGTGAAAGGAGTTCCCCCTTGTGGTTGGTGGGTGTCACTTTCTTTGGGACCTCTATGTCTTAGAGATGACAGCTTATGACATCATTCTCGGGATGTACTGGTTGGTTCCCTTTTGAGCCTTAATAGACTACTACCGTCGTAAGGTGATGTTCATGTCACCAAAGGGCAGAGAGTTTCTATACTAGGGTAAATGGGATATTCAAGCGAATCAAGCTGGACAAGAGCATCGTGGGTGAGGTGGAGTCACAACCCAGATTGCGAGCATATATATGGACGACCAGGGGACTGGTCTGATGGATTTCCCTCCAGTGGTTGATCGTTTCATGGATGTCTTCCTAGATGACTTTCCATGTCTTCCTTCAAAGCGCGAGGTGGAATTCTCTATTGAGCTTGTGCCAGGAGCACCACTGGTGTTCATTCCTCCTTATAGGATGGATACACTAGAGTTTCAGGAGCTTAAGAGACATTTAGAGGAGTAACAGGCAAGGGGTTTTATCTGACCCAGTACTTATCCATGGGTTTTCCGGTCCTTTTTGTGAAGAAGGCGAATCGTACCCTCAGACTCTGCATGGATTATTGAAAGCTGAATCAGTTGACGATCAAGAACTGACATCCTTTGACGAGGATGGATGATCTTTTTGATCAACTTCATGGAGCATGAGTGTTCTCGAAGATTGACTTGTGGTCAGGATATCATAAGATGCACGTGAGACCATCAGATATACTGCTTACAGCATTTCGATGCAGATATGGTCTGTACGAGTACTTCGTTATGCCGTTTGGACTCACAAATGCGCCAACAGTTTTCATGGATCTGATGAATCAGGTGTTCCATCCTTATCTGTATTCTTTTGCGGTAGTATTCATGGACGATATCTTGGTGTACTCTCACATTCGACACGACCATGCCACCCATCTTGAGATCGTATTGAGTACACTGAGAGAGGATCGTTTTCATGCTAAGCTCTCAAAGTTCCACTTTTGGATGGACCAGATTCACTTTCGGGGTCATATCATCTCAGAGGCTAGAGTTTCTGTGGACCTAGAGAAGGTGAGAGCAGTAGTTTCCGGTGAACATCCTAAGAACGTGTTTGAGATATGGAGTTTCTTGGGGATGGCTTATAAAGCCCCAGCCTTAAACATTACATAATCTTGAGTTATTACAATATTACACATTACGGATCTTTTCAGGTTTAGATTTTTAGATAATTAGATCATAAAACATGCATTACATCCCACATTTAAACAAAGTGGTTACAATAAAAGATAGTATTCATTTTTTCCCATCAACGGAAACATATTTAAAATAAAACATGGATTCTTTCTTGACACTTTCTTGAAACTATCATCATATCATGTACCCTTCCCTTGACCTATGAAAAACATTTCAAAAACTTGGGATCAGCATAAAAAGCTCAGTAAGAGAAAAAAAATGAAATGAACACATTTATCCATGCATGGAATCATACTTTACTAATAAAACATAATCACATACCACATAAAATCATGAATAAATCATAGAAATCATAAGACAAAAAGGTACCTTGAGGCATTCATAACATTCTTACGTAGGGAGTAACCCTCTTGGTTACGTTTGGAATACCCATCACAGTATATTCCCTAAATCTCTTTGGAGTAAACCTTAATGGTTAACTCCTTCGCGTTACCCAAGGCATTGGAGAGCTATATCAGGCTCACCCCCCCTTAGTTTATCACGGAACCACCTGTCTTCATAAAAATTCCCAAGAACCGTAACATAATTGTACTACATAATACATGCACAAAGGAAACATAAAATTTTCACATTTCAATCACAAGATATCAATACAACACATTGATATAAAAAAAATTATGAAAACCATTTTCAATACCAAAATAAAAGAAAACTAAAACATGGTATTTATTTTTCTTTTAAAAAATTATATGACTTGTAGAGGAAGCCGAAAATCAAATAATGGTCCCGGCGGCGGAGAAGTTGATGTCGCCGCATACGTAAAACAAAAACATTTCCTTTTTCATTTAGTAAAATGATTCGTATAAAAAAGTATCATTTTGGATAAACGTAAATGTCAAAGGGGTTTATACACCGTATAAAAGAAGGTTGTGTATAAAACAAAATATGCATCAATGAAAGGAGATTGAGACGAAGTCCCATACAAATATAATTTTTTAAATAAAAAAGATCTATTATGTGTATTAACTATAATTACACATAAATAAAGTACAAATACAATATTTAATATCAAAATTCATTTCTCAAATAATCATATCATGAAATAAACAAGAAGTAGAAGATTAACCCAATGAAAGGAATTTGGGTTAAGAAGTTCCCATACCTCGGGTCCGACTTGAGTCGATCGTTCTTTAAACTCCTGAATAATAAACATGAGTTAATTTATAGTTTATTAAGAACCTTTTCAAGTTAATTATTCCTTTTATATCACTTATTACCATGTCATGAACACTATGTAATTATTTAAGTTAATAACGGTCGTTTTAACGATCATTGGTACTTGAGTCAAAAATAAACTCTTTATAATTACAAGTTGTTCATGTTTCCATTATATATGGAGTTATACTCATGATGTAGATATCATATATATCACATATATCCAGTATATACATGAATTTATAATATTACATAACGTTTATAGGTAAGAAATGAAATGCACCGTTCATGGAGACGGTAAGCCGTACGTACGCATGAACGCTACTTTCATTTCTATTTCGTATTTTATGGAATAGAATCATAATGATATAAAGGTTTATTATAATTCCATTATAATATAATATATAATACCATTAATTAAATCCTTTATACGTCCCACATATGGCATTAACTAATCAAATCACTTTGAGGGGGCGGTAGTCTGTACTTCCTAAAATGAAGATATCGTGTTTACCCATAATGGAAACCATAATGGTATGCCATAAATGAAAAATGAAGAAGCTTAAGTAAAACATAAACATATTATATATTATATATAAATATATTTCCATATTAATGGCCACCTTTGAAGGTGTTAAAAGAATATTGAACAATCATCGTTTCGTGAGGCAGAAATTCACCATCCACGGAAACAGTATGTTCTTTAACCATTAGATGTAGGTGTGTGTAAGTGTAGCTCGAATACTTCTTATAAAAACATCCTAGTATATGGAAGATACTGGTTTTGTTACAAAAGAAATTAATAAAAATAGTTTTGGGGGTTGGAGAGGCAAAATAAAATACAAGAACACAATAGAAGACACTACCTTTAAATCGGGTAACTCCTTTTATTTGAGATCAAAGGATTCCTTGGGAAAACTTATGCCCAAAGTGAAGCTTATAAGAATTATAGAGGGATTTGGATAGACAAAAATGGTCAGGGGTTGGCTGAGCCAAAGCCTTTGGAAGTGTGGGTAAGGTGGTAGAGGTGGGGGCCTTTTATAAGAGGAGAGGAGGTGCACTCTTGGAAAGTTATAAAAGGATACTTTATTATAAAATGATTTTCGGATTCAAAAGGTCCCATAATTATATATTTCAAGGATAAGGTGATAATATTAATAAATCAACCCACCTAATAGGTTTTTGACATGTGTAGGTTATATATTTTACATTATTGTTTCATTTTATTTAAATCGTTAAATAATGAGGTCATCACATCATCATCATGGTGCCATAAATAATTTAATTTATTTAATGTCTACAAATTATAAAAAAAATTCTATGATGTATGAAATATTTTTATCCTTATAATTATTATTTATAGTAAAAAATATGACTTGTATAACCCCATTTAAAAATTGGTTTAGTAAAACAACTCATGTTTGTGTCATTTTTTACTTTTACTTTAAATAAAAGGCATTAATGTCTTTATCTTACCCAAGGGGCTCCATGGGATCCCAAAAATTGACCCATGGGTCGTATTGGTAGTCCATGACACATTTAATAAGGGTAGGACATGTGTCTGGTATTTTCATTTGATTATAATATCATTTTTGCCTTAAATTACACAAATTACCTCTAATCGCGATTAAAAACTTAAAAGTTATTATTCACCCAAAAAAATTATTTTAATCCCATTTAACCACATTTTACTTATTAATGAAAACCGTTTATGTCGGATTTTTTAAATTCAAAACACAGAGGTGGTAAAATTTCATTTAAAAGAAAAATCAGTTTTTTTAAGTACCACTTAGTGGTTTCACTATTCATCAAAAATTGAAGTTTTTCAGAAAAATACCAAAACTTTACCCTAAGATATATTTGATATTCCTAATTAAAAAATGATTTCTATTTTAAAAAATTAAAAACATATAAGTTACATTAATTAATTTAATAATTAATTCCCGCTGTCTGAGAAAATAGCGTGTTTTTATGTAACAATAAGTATCAAAAGATTGACACTAGTTTAAGTCAAATTTCAATGTGAAATTAATTCCAATGACCACTATTGGATTAAATGGTAAAAATATATTCTAATTGAACTTTAAAACCAATTACAAATATAATCTAACCATATAATTAAATTAGATGAAAAAGCAGTGTTGATGTAAAATGCAGTATTTTTCACTATTCATTAAAAAATGAACATTGTTAGAAAAATACAAAAAAATTGTCCAATGTAAATTTCAATGTCCCAATCGTAAATAATAAGTGTATTTTTTCAAATAGAGCTTATAAAATTGTCAAAATTTTGATTTAAAAATGGTTTTCCATCAAAAGGCAGTAAAGAAATATTTTAAAAATATTAGTGTATTCCATACTTAAGAATGGATTTATTCTCATTTTAAGACTCTAAAACACTATCTAATTCATTATTAGACATAGATAAAAATATATATTATTCATTACTTACTTGGGATGTTACATCCTTCCCCCCTTTAGAAAATTGCGTCCCCGCAATTTATTTACTTATCGAATAAGTGGGGGTATTTATCCCTCATTGCATTTTCAGATTCTCATGATGCCTCTTCAACCATGTGGTTTTTCCACAAAACCTTTACCTGATGAATCGCCTTATTATGTAACAATTGCTCCCTGTGGTCAAGAA
The DNA here is from genome assembly GCA_963277665.1 of Viscum album. Classification (NCBI taxonomy): domain Eukaryota; kingdom Viridiplantae; phylum Streptophyta; class Magnoliopsida; order Santalales; family Viscaceae; genus Viscum; species Viscum album. The sequence goes on along the minus strand of OY728141.1, from coordinate 468,109,476 downwards.
TCTGGACCGGTTGTTCCTTATAAGATGGGTTCTCTTCCATCTGAACTACCTCTGGACTCAAAACATGACATGGATCTGGCATATACTTTCTCAACATAGAAACATGAAAAACATTGTGTACCTAAGATAATCTCGAAGGTAAAGCCACTCAGTATGCAACTGATACAACTCTCTCCAGAATTTCATATGGTCCAATGAACCTTGGACTCAGCTTTCCTTTCATACCAAATCATATCACACTTTTCCATGGTGATACTTAGAGAAAAACATGATCACCTACCTCAAAAGAGAGATCCTTCCTCCTATTATCCGCATAACTCTTCTGTCTGCTCTGAGTTGTTCTCATGTGTTTCTGTATCAGCTAAACTTTTTCTACCAACTCATCTACAAATTCTGGTCCCATCAGCTTTCTTTCACTCACTTCATCCCAGAAAGCTGGAGTTCGACACCGCTTCCCATATAACGCCTCAAATGGTGCCATCTGTATACTGGAATGAAAACTGTTATAATATGAAAACTCAACCAAAGAAATATGTTGGTCCCACCGTCACTGATAATCCATAGAACAAGCACGTAGCATATCCTCCAAAGTCTGAATTGTTCATTCTGACTTCCCATCAGATTGACGATGAAAAACTGTACTAAAATTTAATTTAGTACCCAACGACTTCTGAAGGCCTTTCCAAAAGTTATAAGTGAACCTGGGATCACGGTCAGATACAATGGAGAGAGGAACTCCATGTAACCTGACTGTCTCTTTAAGATACAAATGGGAATGTTGATCTAGGGAAAAATTATCTCGTATAGGAAGGAAATGAGAAGATTTAGTCAATCGATCAACAAAAACCCATATTGCATTATTACCTCAAGATCTCTTCGGTAATACCACAAAAAAGTCCATGGATATATTTTCCCATTTCCACTCTGGCACTGGTAAAGGCTGAAGCATCCCTTTTGGTAACTGCTGCTCTGCTTTAACCTGTTGACATGTCAGACACTTTACAGAAAAATCAGCAATATTCCTTTTCATTCCGTCCCACCAGTAATACTCCCGAAGATCTCTGTACATCTTAGTACTGCCAGGATGAACTGAAAACGGAGAACTATGAGCTTCACATAACAAATATCTCTTCAACTGTGAATCACAAGGCACACACAATCTGTTCCAAAAACTCAAAACACAATCATTATCAATGTTGAATTCAGGAAAATTACCTTTCTGAACCATCTCTACCTTTTTCTGCAACTCACTATCTTCTTCTGTGCTTACTTGATTCTGTCTGATGGAGAAGAGTTCACTGATACCTGAAACAAAACAGAAGGAAATCCTGCACCAACAACTTCTATGCCAAAGTTTATCAAATCCTAAACCAAAGGATCACTTTCCCAACACAACATTTCTAATGAAGCATTACTTTTTCTTCTCAAAGTATCAACCACTTTATTTGCTTTTCCTGGATGGTAATGAATTGTATAATCATAATCCTTGATTAATTCCATCCATCTCCTCTGTCTCATGTTCAATTCTTTCTGAGAGAATATATACTTTAAACTTTTGTGATCAGTATATATTTCACACTTTACTCCATACAAATGATGCCTCCAAATTTTTAAAGCGAAAACAACAGCAGCTAATTCCAAATCATGTTTAGGGTAATTTAACTCATGTGTTTTCAACTGACGTGAAGCATAAGCAATTACCTGATCATTCTGCATTAGGACATAACCATGTCCTTTTAATGAAGCATCACTATAGATAACAAACTCACCATTCCTAGAAGGTAGTGCCAAAACTGGAGCATTCACCAATCTTCTTTTCAACTCCTGAAAACAATCATCACATTCTTTTGTCCAAATAAACTTAACAACCATCCGAGTTAGCTTAGTCATTGGACTAGATAACCATGAAAAATTTCTAACAAACCTTCAATAATAGCCTACCAAACCAAGGAAACTGTGAATCTCAGTTACATTTTTGGGTCTTGGTCATTCTTCAACAACTTTTGTTTTTACAAGATCCACAGTTATTCCATCTTTAGAAACAATGTGTCCATGGAAAGAAATTTTTTGCAACCAAAACTCACACTTTCTGAATTTCCCATACAATTTATTTTCTTTTAAGGTTTTCAAGATAAGCCTTAAATGTCTTTCATGCTCTTCTTTACTTTTAGAAAACACCAAAATATCATCAATGAAAACAACCACAAACCTATCCAAGAACTCATGGAAAATTATATTCATTAAGTCCATGAATACAATAGGTGCATTGGTTATCCCAGAAGGAATTACTACAAATTCATATTGTCCATATCTTGTATGGAACACGGTCTTCGGAATACCTTCTTCCTTTACCTTCAACTGATGGTACCCCGATCTCAGGTCAATCTTTGAAAAATAATGAGCTCCCTGGAGCTGATCAAACAAATCATCGATATGAGTAAAAGGATATTTGTTCATAACAATGATGTTATTGAAGGCTCTATAATCAATGCAAAGTCTCATAGAACCATATTTATTTTAAACAAATAAAACTGGAGCACACCATGGTGATGTTCTAGGTCGAATGAAACCTTTCTCTAATAAATCTTGCAATTGCTCCTTCAACTCTAAAAGTTCAATTTGAGTCATTCGATAAGGGGGTTTTGAAATTGGCTTATCATTAGGAACTAAGTCAACAGTAAACTCAACTTCCCGATCTGGTATTATTCCAGGAAAATCATCAGGAAAAATATCAGGATACTCATTTACCACTGGCACATCATTAATCTAAACAGTTCCTTTAATTTCAACGATATGTGCAAGGTAACATTCATTTTCATCTTTTACAAGTTTCTCAGCCTCTTGATATGTTATCAAAAGTAAGGGTTCATCATTGTACAAAAACTGAAAGTCTTTCTGAAAAGAAACTTCTTTAGCTCTACAGTCAATCTTAGCCTAGTAAATAGAGAGCCAATCCATACCCAAGATAACATCAAACTCTAATAGAGGTAAAAAATTAAGGTTTCCAAGTAGGTTCTTTCCACGGATAAGGATAGGAAGATTCTTATAAATTCTTTTTGCCTCAACATTTCCCCCAGGTGTTTTTACCACAAGTTCAATAGTCATTTCATGAGATGGTATTCCCATTTTACTATAAAAGGATTCAGAGATGAAAGAATGTGTAGACCCCGAATCAAAAAACACACTGGAAAAATCTAAAAAAACAAACAAAGTACCTGATACAACTTCATTTGATGGCTCGACATCTACTGAAGTAGTTGCAAAGAATTTCACCACCCTTTTCTTCTTGTATTCTAACTACTTCTCGTCACTCAAGCTCTTTGTCGGACACTCGTTTGCATAGTGACCCATCTCATTGCACTTAAAACAATTCACTAACTACAAATCAAATTTGGTCTTACCATCACCTTGATCTTTTTCAGTGAAATCACGAGCCTTATGTCCCATCTTACTGCATCGGTAGGACTTTCCAGAATTAAAAAGTCATTCCCCAACATGCCTTTTACCACATTTATCACAAACTAGAAACTTAGTTTTCTTACCCTCAGACATTTTTGAAGAATTCTTCCCTTTCTCCTACCACCTCGGTCTCTTCTTCTGTTGGTTGTTATAGAACACTTGATCATCGGGAAACTCCATTTCCACCTTTTCAGCACATCCAACATGCTTTTCATAACTTTTGAACTCACGAGAAGATAATGCCATTCAATATTTTGGCTTTAATCCTGAGTAAAAACTATTGATTTTACTATCAAGGTCTCGGCTAAAATTTGGAGCATACCTTACCAATCGAGTGAAACTTTTATCATAGGCAGCCCCTGAGTCTTCCTCTTGCCTCAATTCCGGGAATTGTTTTTCCATACTAAGTCAAACAGCCTTAGGAAAATACTTCTCAAGAAACATACCTTTGAATTCATCCCAGTTGAGAGCATCAATATCATCAGCGTCCCTGATATTTTTAACCATCGACCACCACTGATCTGCCTCACCCTCCAAATGGTAAATAGGAAGACTAACCTTTTAATTGTATGAACACCCCATGAAATCGAAAATCATCTCCAGTGCTTTAATCCACCCTTCAGCTAGCACAGGGTGAGATGATCCTCTGAATGATGGGGGATGTTGCCTCCTGAAATGTTCCACCACTGACATGTTCCTCTGCGGTTGATCTGGCTCATCTCGTGCATGGATACCACCACCATTTATCGCTTGAGTCAACTTCTCCATTACTGCAACAAATAGTTCAGTTCCAATTCTGACCATCTCAGGTTGCTGATTCGGAAGGTTATTTCCTTCTGTATGCCTTCCTAGCATTGCTTCCATGTTTTCTCTGCGGAAAACCATTCTGAACAAACATGTCTTAGATGAAGCAACATTGTAATCTTCAAATGCTATATCATTTCTATTTGACCATAAAAAAAATATTTTTGGATAATCATTTAATAAAATTCTAACTCCTAAAGTTATCTAAACCGACCTCTGATACCAACTATAATGCCCCAGCCTTAAACATTACTTAATCTTGAGTTATTACAAGATTACACATTGAGGATCTTTTCAGGTTTAGAGTTTTGGAGAATTAGATCATAAAACATGCATTACATCCAAAATTTAAACAAAGTGGTTACAATAAAAGATAGTAATCATTTTTCCCATCAATGGAAACATATTTAAAATAAAACATGGATTATTTGTTGAAACTTCCTTGACACTATCATCATATAATGTACCCTTCCCTTGACCTTTGAAAAACATTTCAAAAACATGGGATGAGCATAAAGAGCTCAGTAAGGGATAAAAAAATATGAAATGAACACCTTAGTCCATGCATTGAATCATACTTTACTCATAAAACATAATCACATACCTCATCATATCATGAATAAATCATAGAAATCATAAGACATAAAGGTAACTTGAGGAATTCATAACATTCTTACGTAGGTAGTAACCCTCTTGGTTACATTTAGAATACCCATCACAGTATATTCCATAAATCTCTTCAGATAAACCTTAACGTTTAACTATTTCGCGTTACCCAATGCATTGGAGAGCTATATCGGGCTCACCTGCCCTTATTTTATCACATAACCACTCGTCTTCATAACAATTCCCAAGAACCATAACATAATCGTACCACATAATACATGCATAAAGGAAACATAACATTTCCACATTTCAATCACAAGATATAAATACAACACATTAATATAAAAAAATTATGAAAACCATTTTCAATACCAAAATAAAAGAAAAGTAAAACATGGTATTTATTTTTCTTTTAAAAAAAATGGTATGGCTTGTAGAGGAAGCCGAAACTCAAATAATGGTCACAACGGCAGAGAAGTCGTTGTCGCCGCCTACGTACGACAAAAACATTCCCTTTTGTTATTTAGTAAAACGATTCGTATATAAAATATTCCTTTTGGATAAAAATAAAAGTCAAAGGGGTTTATACACCATATAAAATAAGGTTGTGTATAAAACAAAATATTCCTCAATGAAAGGAGATTGAGACGAAGTCGCATAAAAATATAATTTTTTAAATAAAATATATCTATTATGTGTATTCACTATAAGTACACATAAAGAAAGTACAAATAAAATATAGAATATCAAAATTCATTTCTCACATAATCATATCATGAAATAAACAAGAAGTAGAAGGTCAACCCAAAGAAAGGAATTTCGGTTAAGAAGTTCCCATACCTCGGGTCCGACTTGACTCGATCATTCTTTAAACTCCTGAATAATAAAATTGAGGTAATTTATACTTTCTTAAGAACCTTTTTAAAGTTCATTATTCCATTTATATCACTTATTACCATGTCATGAACACTATGTAATTATTTAAGTCAACAACGGTCGTTTTAACGATCATTGGTACTTGAGTAAAAAAATAAACTCATTATAATTACAAGTTGTTCATATATCCATTATATTCGGAGTTATACTCATGATTTAAATATAATATATATAATATATATCCAGTATATACATGAATTTATAATATTACCTAACGTTTATAGGGAAGAAATGAAATACACCGTTCATGGAGACGGTAAGCCGTACGTACGCATGAATGCTACTTTCATTTCTATTTCGTATTTTATGGAATGGAATCATAATTATATAAAGGTGTATTATAATTCCAGTATAATATCATATATAATACCATTAATTACATCCTTTATACATCCCACATATGGAATTAACGAATCAAATCACATTGAGGGGGCGGTAGTCCGCACTTCCTAAAATGAAGATATCGCGTTTATCCATAATGGAAACCATATAGGTATGCCATAAATGAAAAATACCTAAGCTTAAGTAAAACATAAACATATTTTATATCATATATAAATATAGTTTCATCTTAATGGCCACCTTTGAAGGTGTTAAAATAATATTGAATAATCATCATTTTGTGAGGCAGAAATTCGCCATCCACGGAAACAGTGTGTTCTTTAACCATTAGATCTAGGTGTGTGTAAGTGTAGCTCGAATACGTCTTATAGAAACATACTAGTATATGAAATATAATGGTGTTGTAACAAAGGAAATGAATAAAAAGAGTTTAGTGGGTTGGAGAGGCAAAATAAAACATAAGAACACAATAGAAGACACTACCTTTAAATCGGGTAACTCTTTTTGATTTGAGCTCAAAGGCTTCCTTGGGAAGACTTCTACCCAAAGTGAGGATTCTAAGAGTTATATAGGGATGTGGAGAGACCAAATGGGCAGGGGTTGTTCAAGCCAATGGCTTTGGAAGTGTGGGTATGATGGTAGATTTGGGGGCCTTTTATAAGAGGAGAGGAGGGGCACTCTTGGAATGTTATAAATCCATCCATAAAATAGGTTTTTGACATGTGTAGGTCTTATATTTTACATTATCTTTTTATTTTATTTAAATCGTTAAATAATGAGGTCATCGCTGCATCATCATGGTGTCATAAATAATTTAATTTATTTAATATCTAAAAATTATAAATAAAATACTATGATGTAGGAAATATTTTTATATTTCTAAAGAATATTTATAGTCAAAAATATGACTTGTATAACCCCATTTAAAAATTGGTTTCATAAAACAACTCATGTTTGTGTCATTTTTACGTTTACTTTAAATAAAACGAATTAATGTCTTTATCTTACCCAAGTGGCTCCATGGGGTCCCAAAAATCGACCCATGGGTTGTATTGGTCGGCGATTACACATCCAATAAGGGTAGGACATGTGTCTAGGTAGTTTCATTTTATTATAATATCATTTTTTCCTTAAATTGCACTAATTACCTCTATTTGCGATTAAAAACTTAAAAGTTACTATTCAGAAAAAAATTAAATTAATCCCATTAAACCACATTTTACTTTTTAATGACAACCATGTATGTCAGATTTTTGAAATTCAAAACACAGAGGTGGTCAAATTTCATTTAAACCAAAAATCAGTTTTTTAAGTACCACTTAGTGGTTTCACTATTCATCAAAAATTGTAGTTTTTCAGAAAAATACCAAAACTTCACCCCAAGATATATTTGATATTCCAAATTAAAAAATGATGTCTATTTTACAAAATTTAAAACATATAAGTTACATTAATTAATTTTATAATTAATTCCCGTTATCTGAGCAAATAGCGTGTTTTTATGAAACAATAAGTATCAAAAGATTGACAGTAGTTTAAGTACAATTTCAAAGTGAAATTAATTTCCAATGACCACTATTGGATTAAATGGTAAAAATATATTCTAATTGAACTTTAAAACCAATTCAAAAGATAATCTAACCATATAAGTAAATTAGATGAAAATGCAGTTTTGATGTAAAATGCAGTATTTTTCACTATTCATTAGAAAATGAACATTGTCAGAAAAATACCAAAAAATTATCTAATGTAAATTTCAATTCCACAATCATAAATAATAAGTTTTTTTTGGAAAAATGGAGCTTATAAAATTGTAAAAATGCTGATTTAAAAATGGTTTTCTATCAAAAGGCAGTAAAATAATCTTTTAAAAATATTAGTGTATTCCATGCTTAATAATGGATTTATTCTCATTTTTGCCTCTAAAACACTATCTAATTCATTAGTAGACATAGATAAAAATATCTATTATTCATTACTTACTTGGGATGTTACATGGATGGTTACTACAGGCACTTTATACATGAATTCTCCCGCTTAGCAGCACCGTTGATGGGTTTGACTAAGAAGGGTGTGAATTTCGTTTGGTTAGAAGCTTGAGTGTCATCCTTTCAAGACCAAAAATAATGATTGACATCAGAACCAGTCCTGATTCTTCCTGAGCAAGGGATGAGCTATAGAGTTTACTGTGATGCATCAGGTATTGGACTGGGAGCAGAGTTGATGCAGGGCGATCGAGTTGTTGCGTACGGGTCTCGGTAGTTGAGGCCGCATGAGAGGAATTTCCCAATGCATTATATCGAGTTTTTTGCGGTTGTACATGAATTTCCTTATTGGTGACACTATCTAATGGGAGAACATTTTGTGGTTTTCACCGACCACAAAATTCTCAAGTATATCTTTACTCAGCATGACTTGAATCTGAGGCAGAAAAGGTGGGTCGAGTACCTTCAGTCCTTCAATTTTGAGCTTCCCTATACACCTGGTAAAGGTAATGCAGTAGCTGATGCACTGAGCATGAAGACTTAGATACATGTTGTGCCGGAGGCCAGTTGTGAGTGGCAGCTTATGGATTTGTTCTCTGAGATGCATCTGGAGGTGCACGATAGTCAGGGGAAATCTTATCTTTCATCTTTGGAAGTGACATCTACCCTCCTTAATGGAGTGAGTATGAGATAGCTAACTGATATAGAAGGCCTAGTTCTATGGGAGTCGGTGCCAAGTGATGACCCTCCTCCTGGTTGGACGATAGGCGGTGTTGGGGTTCTGCGTTTCCATGGACGAGTGTGGGTTCCAAGGGATATACGTGAGGAGATGATGCGGGTGTTTCATGCTTCAGCATGGGAAGTTCAATCCAGGGTTTCCAAGATGTACCGTGACTTGAGACACCAGTACTGGTGGATGGGTATGAAGAGAGATTTATCTGGTTTTGTTATGAGATGTTCCACCTGTCAACAGGTGAAGGCGGAGCATCAGAGGCCAGCCGGACAGTTACAATAGTTACCCATTCCAGAGTGGATATGGGATGATGTCACGATGGATTTCATGACCGTGTTACCAATGTAACCTAGAGGAAATGATGACCTGTGGGTTGTTGTGGACAGACTCACGAAGGTAGCTCACTTTTTTACTGATCAAAGGGACCTTCGGGGTTGACGAGCTCGAAAGGTTGTATATCGGAGAGATCTTACGTCTACATAGGGTCCCTTGTTCTATCGTTTCAGATAGGGATGCCCATTTTACGTCACGTTTCTGGAAGAGTTTTCAAAGGGCACTAGGTACACAGGTGCTCTTGAGCACATATTACCACCCTCACACCGATGGGCAGTTAGAGCATACGATACAGGTACTATAGGACATGCTCCGTGCATGCATCCTAGGCTATGGGGGCTCTTGGAATAAGTATATACCCCTCATCGAATTTTCCGACAATAATAGTTTTGAGGCAACTATCGAGATGGTAACATATGAGGCTTTATATGGTAGGCCATGCTGATCACCTTTGTGCTGGTTAGAGGCAGGTGAGACAGCTTTACTGGGACCACATCTCGTACAAGAGACTTCTGAGCAGGTCCAGTTGGTTCAGAAGCAGATGGCTACCGCGTAGTCTCATTTGAACTCTTATGTTGATCTCCATAGAAAACCTTTGGATTTCGTGGTCAGGGATCAGGTTTTCTTGAGAGTTTCTCCGAGGCTGGGACAAAGGTGGATCAGGAGACATGGTAAACATTCACCGAGATATGTGCGGCCATTTGAGATTCGGGAGAGAGTCGGGTCTGTTGCCTATCAGTTGCAGTTACCATAGAGGTACCGAGCCATGCACGATGTCTTCCAAGTATCTTAGTTGCGCCACTATCATTCATTCCCGTCTCACGTCCATCAGCCCGAGGAGGTTGAGATTGAGTTAGATGGGTCCTTTGAGGAGCATCTGATTCTTATCGTAGATAGAAGCACTACTGTTCTCTCAGGCCGGTCAGTTCCTCTCGTACGGGTGCTATGGCAGCATGGTCGAGTGTAGGATGAAACCTAGGAATGGGTGACCGACATACGTGCTCCGTGGCCAGAGAAGTTCTGAGTATTATCTTCGCCACCCTTTCAAGGGAAATTCGGGGACAGATTTATTTAAGGGGGGAAGTTTGTAAGAACCCGGTTTTTATTTTTGAGGTACGGGTTTCTTCTTTTTTCTTTTCCTTAAGTGTTTTTGAGAAAATATATAAAATGGGGAAAATCCTAAATTTTGGAAAGTACACACGGTGTACTTTTCCACACGCCGTGTACTTCGGGGTGTGTGGGATGAGTACATGGGGTGTGTGGGCATGTCGGTGATGAAGGGTGTATGAACCGACTACATGTTTTGTAGTGGTCCTTTACATTCCGTGTAGTCAGTTGGCAGGAGAATAGTAAGGCGGTGGCCAGCTATGGGGTAGCACACGCCCTGTACTCATGAAGACACACTATGTGGTCATTTCGGCAGGTGAATAGTGCCATGCTGGCGGGAAGCCGCCAGTGGAATAATTAAAAAATGGCGAGTACACGCCGTGTAGTTTGTTTTTTTCGCTTAAAATGGGTTGTAACCTCTCCTGTTCACAGGGAAGGCTTATAACCAGACGAGATCTCTAGAGAGGACGACTGAACCTTTGGAGATCCGCCAAGCGCACGTCGGGAATCTGTTTCCACCTCAGACGATCTCTTTGGAACCACTTGGGTAAGCCCTTCCATCTTCTTTAATCGTTCTTGCCAATTCTTGGCCTAACAGGAGTGATTTGCGTTTAAGATAGAATTCTTGTACCTCATATCTACGGTGTTCTTCGAAATTTCTGAAGGTGTCGTTTGTGTATAACGTTCATTGGCATTAAAGGTAGGTGGCTTGGTGTTTATTTTCCAACTGTCGAGTATTTTGTGTGTCTTGTGCTACGAACACATATTTGGGGTGTCGTGTAGCTGAGGCTTTGGCTATTTTAAATACCCATAATTGTATAGGTGATTAAATAAATCTGTAAAACTATCATTTGGGATCAGTGCTTGGATCTAGGACCACCCCGGGGGTGAGTTCCTCTATTTAGCCGTTTGGCCAGGATACCTGAGGGTATGCCTTTAATGTAATGGTTGTAGAATTTCCTTGAGAGGATTTGCTTGTGAAGTTTTATTTACATGTTGGGCATGGCCCAGTTATATGCGCCTGAGGGCAGTGTTTTACTTCACCCATGGGCATTGTTTTAATTAGCCCAAGGGCAGTTGTTAGCTTAGCCTGAGGGAAACTTCTTTCGTGCCTGTGGGAAGTTGATTTTGTGACTGTGGGCCACACTTCTTACGCCTGTGGGAAATATCCGTATGCCTATGGGAAGATTCTTGTGTTGGATTCTCTTTACTTGAGGATAGGGGTTTACATGTCTGAGGACGTTGGGTGTTTACTTGGAATATTCACTGTGGTGATATTTTAAATTAACTGATTAAATGGATTTTAAAATGTCAATATAACTGGTAAGTTAGTTACTTTTGAGTACTTCTTAGTTTATTGCATTTAATTTTTCACACTGTTGTTGCATGTTTACACTTAGTTGAGTACGGGACTTTGGTGTGTGCCTACTGAGATTATTTCTCACACCCTGTTTGGGTCATGCTTTTCAGCCCAAAAATATTACGTTTCTACAAGTGTGGATAAGGGAAAGAGTCCCTATATAGGTACTTGATTGCTTATGAGGAGTAGGGGAGAATGGGAACATGCTTAGTCTCGTGATTCCACCGGTTGTTTTGTTCTGTTTTGCTTTTCTATACTTTTACTGCATCGTATTGTTGTGTAACATGTTCTGGCTTCTTTCTTGGAATTAGTCATGTTGCACCATTTTATATACTGGTTGGTTATATCTACTACAGCTTTTTATTTCAGTTGTGTAATGATTAATGATTTCGCTGTTGTTGAATGATTTATTTCATTCCGCTACGCTACACATTGACAAATGAGGGTATAGTTTCCCCACTATCAGACCTGGGCCCTCGCTACTAGTCGGCAGCCTCCGACGTTTGGGGAAATGCGCTTGAGGTCACGTGGAGAACAGGGTTCGGGGCACCCATTGCGTGGAACCCGGATCCGGGACATTACATTTCAGATTGAGAAATAACCTATAATTATGGTTAGGAGAATTATGGATTTGGAAATCATAATGGCATGGAATAAATCATACATTTTCCCAATCATACATTTTCCCAATCATACCTTTTCCCAATGATTTTCTGACCTCTATTTACGATAATATTATAGAGACACAAATGGATGATCTAGAGTTACAAAATAAGGTTAATTCAAAAAATAAAATGAATCTTCAAGAGTTCCATATCAATCAGATGGCGTGATTCGATTTAGAATGTGCATTTTTGTACCATCATTACATGGGATAAATAAGTAGCTATTGGAAAATGCACATAGAAATTTTTTTCTATCCATCATGGTAGCACCAAGATGTATAGAGATCATAGTGAAATATTCTAGTGGGATAACATGATGAATGATATTGCATAATATACCTCATGGTGTTTTATATTTCATAATTTTAGAGCATAGTGATTAAAGTCCAAGTAGATGATTCAACCATTTCCTATATCCTTGTGGGAATGGGATATTGTCACTATGAACTTTGTCTCTGGTCTCTCGAAGGCATCCAAAGGAAATAATGAAATATGGGTTGTGGTGGACCGACTCACCAAGGATTCCAACTTTATTACTATTTGAAAAGATCTCTCACTTTAGAAACTTGTAATGATATATGGTAATGAATGTATGAGACTACATAGAGTTCCACTCCTTATTTTCTCTAATCACAATCCCATGTTTACATCTAAATTTTGGAGAAGTCTTCGAAATGAATTGAATAATGAATTAAATTTAATCAAGGCCTATCTCCCCAAAAATGATATTAATTTTATAAGGATAATTAAATCACTTGAAGACATTCTAACTTCCTACTCATTAGAATTTAAAGGTGGGTGGGATCAGTATCTCATAATGGTTTAGTTCTCATACCAAAATAGCTTCCCCGCAAGTATTTAAATGATTCCATATGAAACTATGTATGGAGTGTTTGTAAAACTATAACCTGTTGGGATGATGTATGTCAAAGAAATATACTTATCCATATTCTTATTTAAGAGATGACAAAGAAGGTTCACACCATCCATAAACATATCAATGTTTCCCAAAGTCGGAAAATGATCTATGTTGACAATCATTGAAGGGACTTGTCATTCGATGTTTGAGATAATGTATTCCTTCGAATATCACCATGGATGAGAGTCATGTGGTTGAAAATAAAGGAAAGTTATTCCCAAGGTACATTGGCCCCACTGAGATCCCTGATCATATTGGAGTCGTAGCCTATTGTCTGGAAATATCATTGAATAATGTTTTAGTTCATGATATGCTCCATATATCTCTACTGAGGAAATACATACCAGATCACTCACGTGTAATGAACATAGAGTTGGTTCAACTGAAATATGGTCTCTCTAATTAGGAGAAGTGAGAAAATATTATGTACCAAAGAGATAAGGTTCTAAGAAAAAAAAAGACAAACCACATTGCCAAACAGTTGTGGTGGAACCACAAGTATGAAGAAGTAACATGGGAACCAGATGAGGAAATGAATGAAAAGTACCCTGCCCTCTTTATGTAAAATGAAATTTTGAGGGAGAAATTTAAAAATTAGAGAAGAAGCTGTAGACCCAAACTATTATTAATGTAATTTTTCTCTTATAAAATTAATTTTATATAATATAAATCTGACAAAATCACTTAGATACCATAATAAATTTTATAACTAAAGAATTAATAAAATAAGAAATATTTGTAGAAGTTAAGAAACCAATACCGACGAAATAGTAACTTAACCATAGGAATAGTAATATGACCCTTATGAAAAGTAAACCTAAAAATGAATAGTATCCTCAAACGTGAATGTATAAATAAAATTTAGGATTCTTATCAAAGAAACTTTTGTATAATCATCATAGTATAAGGAATTGTTTTAAAAATTATTACTTAAGTGTTGGTATTTTTATATGACGTAAATTTTTTATTAAAATATTATAATTAATTTAATAATTAAAAAAATATCTAAAATTTATTAATAAATTAATATTTTGATGACTTATGGTTTTAAGATAATGATATGATACCTTATGTACATTTTCAAAGTGTTTTAAAATTAATTATAATTCTGAAATCGGTATTCTCCAAGTAATTGATGATTTTGATTAAAAATTATATTAGAATTATTTATAAAAATAAATTCATAAAATGGAGTTAATTTTTAAATTCTATATGTCAAAAAAAATTACAGTGAATTTTTTGAAATTCTCTAAATTACAAGAATTTTTATGAATAGTAAAATATGAAAGGTTACAATAAAAGATAAATACATGAATTATGAAGTCATAGATGAGGTAAGGATGATGTAATTAATAGTCTCTAACTATCATTTATTATTTTAATAAATTTAGTGATAATTATAGATATATTCATTTTCTTTTTCCTAAATATTAAATTAAAGGATATAATATTCAGAAAACACCCCTCTCCACCACTATAAATAAAACCAATCACCCCATCTTTACCAAAAACTTCAAAAGAATTGATCCTTTCATAAATTATACCAAATATTCATCTCTAGTCCCTTCCTCACTTCTAAGTGCACTTGGTCTCATCAAAAAATATAAAAATTTCCCTATATAGGTTATCAAGTAGGATAAATTCAAGAGGTAAATCATTTCTCTCTTTATTTTAATTTCCTTTCAATTTAATTTATTTTTTCTCTTATACTAACATTATCATATCCAAATGTAATGATGAATCTGGTATTTTTTATATAATTTTATTATAACATGTTAATTTAATATCTATCAATAAACTCCACCCCCACCCTATTTTCTTCTAAAAATGATATTGTCACCCATGATGTGTCCCGTTATCGACATCGTGGGTGATGCGCATTCATTTCCAATTAACACCCAAAAATATGTAAATAAAAACCTTATAATGTTTGAAAAATATTAAAATGTGTAGGTTATAACTGTCTTTATATTTTGGGAATAACATAAACACATAATACTAAATGATAAATCAAAATGTGTTCATTGTGTTAAAACCTTGCCAGAATTATCATAAAACGATCATCATTAGAATTTATCTAATGATTATTCCTCATAACACATAACCAAATTCTTTTTATGTCACACCCCGCTCTATCTTTTCTTTTATTTTATAATTTCCTTTGACCTTTTATTTATTTTTATTTTTTTGGGGTTCGCGTTGAGTCCTGGATGAAATTTTTTTTTTGAGTCGTGTTAAAAGTGCGTGTTTTTCAGCTGACTTCGCCGAGCGCCCGAGCAGAGTGCGTTTTAGATACCTCGCGCAGCGCTACATAGACATCGGCACGGTTCGCATGCCTTCTGAAAATTAAGATGGGTAAAGTTGTGATATATTGCGTTATTTAAAATATTTATTGTTGTTAATAATTTTATCATTATTATTAAAATGAAATTGATTCTTTTAATGTTATTATTTTTATCATCACCATATTACCATTATTATTATTATTATTTCAATTTTTCTTATTACTTTTTATGTGAATTAGTTTTACTATGGGTCCTTGTTTTATTTATGTGCCTTGTTTCATCTTTATTTCTATTTTATGTTATTTTTTTATCATCATTATTATTTCATTCATTTTTATTATTTATTTATTTATTTTTTTTCCACTAACCCTAGCGGCCCTCCCTTTCCCCTCGTTTTTTCCCTCTCCCCCTCTCACTCGGCCACCGCCTCTTTTCCTCTCTTCTTCTCCCCGCTCCTGCCCTGCTTCCTCCTTGCAGCGCCCCTCCACTACCGGCCACCCCCCCCCTGCGCTTCCTCCTTCCACAACGCACCGCTCCAGCCTCTTTCTTTGCTCGGCTTGCTCTCAACGCCTCCCTCCTGCGCACCCGGAGGCCGACCAACCATCCTGATCCAGCGCCCTTTTTTTTCCTTCCCCCTTCCCAGCACCACATCACCCTCGGCCTTTTGTTGCAGCACCCTGGTCCACCTCCCCATGTTCGTCCCCCACATCCACTTTCATTTGTGTGATTTCAGCCACCTCGGCTCGCCTCCCTAGTATCGCCGCGCACCCAACTGCAGAGGCCGGTCCCTCCTCCTGTGCGCGACCAGCCACGCCCAGCGCACCCGCTGAACAGCGCTGCCTCCACTTCCCTCCTTCCGCACAGCACCCTCCGCTTGCCGCGCTTCTACCCTCATCCACTTCCTCCTTCCCTCGCTGTGCACGACCCGCCGACCTCCCTTCACCCGCCCTGCTCGTTCGGCCGAGCCGCCCCAGCAGCACCCTCCTCCGGCGGCACTCCCTCCGGCCGCGCCTCCCTTCTCCGGCCTCCTGACCCGCCTCCCGTCCAGCCTCCCTCCCCCGACTCCTCCGCCGTCCCGCACACCCGGGCTCCCCTCCGGCCACCGCCCGCGCGCCTCCAGCGCGACCTGCACCCCGCTCGACCCCCTCCGCTGTGAGGCTTTTTTCTTCTTCTTTCTTTTCATTTTATTTTTATTACGTTTTGTTTTTTTTGTTATCATATTAATAATAATATTATTATTAATATTATAATATTAATATTTTTTTTCCATTACTAATACTATTATAATTATTACATTATGTTATTATGTTATTATATTGTTATTATTAATATTAATAATATATTATCAATATTATTATTATTATATTATATTAGTATTTCTATTATGATTATGATAATATTATAATTATGTCATATTATTTTTGTTATTATTACTATTAGATTGTTGTTATTATTACTATGTTAATAATATTATTATTATCATCATATTATTATATTTATTATTATTATAAGTATTATCATATTAATATTATTATTATTATTATTATTTTAATTATCATATTATTATTGCTATTGTTATTATATTGTTACATTATGTTATTCTTAATATTATTATTATATTATTATTATTTTTATGCTATTTTCATTATTAATCTTGTTATTATTATTATTATTTTATCACTATTATTATTATTATTATTATTATTATAATTATTACTATTATTATCATTATTATTATTCTGGCTTGTTGAGGATGTGCGACTGATCATAACAAAAGTTTTGAAGGGGATTTGGGTGTGTAAGGTCATGGGTGTCTTTGGAATGGTTTAATAAATTTTAAAGTGGGTTATTAAATAGTGCAGATGGTGCGCATTGTGTTTTGAAAGCATGTCAAAATGGTCTTTGCTTCGTTTGTTCATTTGAATTGTTTTAAGTCTAGTGGTTTTGTGTTTTTAGTTGCTGTGCGTTTATTGCAGCGTGTTGGCGAGGTGACTCCGCAACACCATGAACATCGGCTTGCGCGTACTTGTACGTCTGTGCGAGGCGTTTCGCATCACTGTGTTCGAGCTGCGAGTTGAGGTAGGTCCCCACTGCACATGCCTTTGAATTTAGAATTTACTTATTTCTTGTCATTTATTTAATTTTCATCAAACTGGAAGTAGTATTATAATATTATTATTTTTAGAGTTGTAATATTGCTAGAATCGGAACTGCTTCTTTCTCTGCATCGTACCGAAAGCTTTTTCATGATTAGTTGTTGCGCAATAGTGAAAATGCCCCTTTGGCCCTTATGTTTGCGCTTCAAAATTAAAATGGTGATTTGGTCTACCAAAATGAGATTTTAAATGTGTTTTCTAGTTTTAAACGTGACGACGTCTGATTCTTTTTTTTGGAATTGATTGGGTATTGAATAAGTACATGAGGCCCGTTTGGTACTTTTAATGAAATTAATGTTTTGAAAAGTCTCTTTGGAGTGATCTTTTGTGTTTGTTGATTTGGTGAGCGGAGTATGTGATGCTTGTGCATCTTGACTAGTTTTACATTAGGGATGCACTCATCTTTTATTATATGTGTTGACATGGGAACCTGGCATATTGAGTGAATTATCTGAGAACGATTGCTGCACTAGTTTAGATCACGCACTGGCTAGTGGCCCCATAGCAGGGGAATACTGAGTTATTGCTGCTATGGGGATTGGGCCCCTCGGTTAGGCCATGTAGGGCTATGCCGGGCGTTAGGGCTTTATGACGTCATCGAGTTAGGGCATGCCTTTAGGATGAGTCACATGTATAGTACGTTCTGGTTTGTTCACGATCTCCTAGGTTCGACCCATGTCTCTTTTAGTGTTTATTTGTATACGGCTGACGATTGAGAGGTCGAGTTTGGATGCCGACCCCGGTGTGCCACTTTTTCTCGTTTCCCTTAGTGTGTGTTGTGTGTGATTTTATTTTTGACTAACGACTAATGTTTGGTTTTCTAATTGTTCGCAAGATGTTTTTAAAATTCTTTTCACCTGTTCCTTCCAACATTAAAATTCTTCTAAATTAAAAAGGGCAATGGGCTGTTACTTGTTTTCAAAATGGAAAGTGTGTGTGTGTATGAAAACCTATATTTTCTATAATGTTGTTCAAACTAGAAGTTGGTAAATTCTCCTTTTAATGGTAGTGCTTTGGGAATAGATTTATCGGGCTAGCCTACTGAGTTTTTATACTCACGCCTATAGTGTTTTCTTGTTTTTAGTTTCTGTTGCAGGTTGACTTGAGCTTGCTCGCCGTGGGCGAGAGTTGGTTGTGGCTTGTGGGGCGACTCTTGGGATCACGAGGGGTTCTGGTTCGTGGTCAGGTTAGTTATGTTCTTGGCTGTTTTATTTTATTGTCGTTTGTTTATTTCTGTCTCTTAGTAAATTTTTATTGGCCGAAATCGTTCCCCCGTGTACTCTGTGATGCCCTGGCGCTTGTCGCCAGCCCGGGAGGATCGGGAACGCCTCTCGAGCCATGCCACGGACCGACTCGGGTGACCGATTCGGGGTCGACCTGGGTTGGTTCGTGACAAAATGGTATCAGAGGAAGGTTGGCTCCTGAGCAGACCTTGTTTTTCAGAGCGCCCATTGCTATTTGGAGTTGTCATGGTAAAGGGAGTAAAGTTGCTCGAACTCGAGGCGTTGGAACGGGAAGGACGTCATGAACCCTCGCTCGTTCTAATCCTCGAGTTACCATGAGATGTTTGGGTTGTTACTGTCTTTTGGGTCTTCCGTATTGTTTTATGTTGGGAAATGAAAAGGGAGTTGGGAAAGTAGCTTCGTGAGCTCACAGGGCCTGGCAAGCCTTGTGGAGCCGGAGACTTCACCCTACAATGCTCTCAGTGACGATGGTATGGCTGACGTATGGCCACCAACCATATGGTCGAGTCACCCATCATTACTAGTTTCCCCTTTAGTGAATGGGTTTTTTATTCATTTTGAAACTCATTGAGTAATGTTGAATTTCAAATGGTATTGGTTATGTTTTGATTAAGTTCCTCGTTTCTTTGTTCCGTAGTGTTCGCCCCCACGAAGGCTCGATGGATGCTCAATGTGCAACTTCAGGTGGTGCATCCTCAGTTAATCCTCCAGTTGGTCAGCCCATCGATTATGTTTTGGAGTTCCGGAAGTTGAACCCTCCTCTCTTTTATGGACAAGCAGGACCTCTTGAGGCAGAGGAGTGGTTGCAGAAGATTGAAAGGAAGTTCAGTTCCATTGGTCTACCTGAGTCATTAAAGGTGAAGTTGGCTACCTTCATGCTTGAAGGTCCAACCTGGAAATGGTGGAAGTCCATGTCTTGGAACAAGCCTGGGGAAGATTTGACATGGGAGTTTTTCAAGTCATCGCTCATCCAACAACACTTCTCTGAGTTAACGAAGATGAGGAAGAGGATGGAGTTGTGTTGTCTCCAGCAGGGCGTTGAATCGGTACTGGAGTTCTATCGACATTTTGTAGACCTAGTTCCGTATGATCAGTGGTTTGTTGCGAATGATCCCGGGAAGGCTCGACAATTTGAGTCTGGACTCCGACCTGAGCTGTGTTCGAGAGTGGAAGAGCTCAACCTAACCACCTTCTCGGATGTTGTCGAGCAAGCCTTTCTTGCTGAAGCTGAGCTAGTAGGAGGACTTGAGGTGGCGAATCCTCCAGCTTTGGGAAGCATTCCAGACGATGCTAGTAAGAAGAGTAAGAAGCAACCTGTTGCTGGTGGTCCTGGTAGAGGAATCAAGAGGCCTTCAGACCTTCAGTCATCTTCTTCACAGCGCAATGTTGTGATCTGTCACCAGTGTGGTAGGCAGGGTCACAAAAGGCCGACATGTCCAAGTGCTCCAAGACCCTGCCACACCTGTGGAAGTATGGGTCACTTGAAGCGATTTTGCCGAGGTGTTTCCAAGAAGCGTGCTAAAGCCAGACCTGGATCGTCGAAGGTCACTTCAGCCCATCAGCAGGAGTAGGGAGATGTTGGTGGATGAGCTTGATGTTTTCTTCTTGTAATGTTTCTTGGATGTAGTAGTCGTTACCTGTACTGTTTTGTGGTGTTCTTTTCTTTCAGTCAAAAGAATGGTTGTGGCTGAACTCTTTTAAACCGTTGATCTTATATATGTGTGATTGTTAAAAAAAAATTCTGGTTCTTGTGTCATGCTTTTGGGGTTTCATAAACCTGACTGCGAAGCCGGAAGAAGCTTCATTCATCAGAGCTCCAACCATAGGTCTCGGAGTGAAGCTAGCGCGTAGTCGGGGGAACTCCAACGAAAGGTGAAATCTTGCGACAGGGTGTTGTTCTCAGTAAGTGCGCGTAGTCAGAATCATTTTTCCTCATTATTCCTAGTTTATGTGTAATAACTGCCTGATCATGTCGTTGCTCTCATTTATTAAGAGTTGCTCGCTTTATGCTTTTCGGGTGAGGGTGGTGTGTTGGACATGCCCCCCCTCCCACCCGTGGGCAGTGATGGCTGGTGATAATGCTAGGAGGTACTCCTATTCTTCTCTTCTCGAAAGCTTTATGGTGGGGAGTCCATTCGACCTCCCCATGTTGAAAATTCTTGTCATCATGAATTTTGTCTCAAGTGATGGCGTTCTGGTCTTATTCCGGGAACTGACTTGACACTTGTGGTGGAAATAACTATCATGGGTCTCGCTAAACTCAATTTAGCTTGCCTCTTATGGTGGGGAGTCCGTTCGGACTTCCCGTGTCAATCTCCCAGTCTCGTTCTGGGTTTTGGTTGGGTTGTGGTTGGTCTTATTTGGAACCACAAAACTCTATTTTCTTCTTTTGGTAAGGAGTTGGGGCGTGAGAGTTCTAGTGTCATATTGGAGTAAGGTTTTAAGAGATACGTGTTGGATGTGGTTTTGACCCGTTTGTTGGTTTCAAAAGAGTCGTCGTGTTTTATTGGCGTTGTTCCGGATGTTGTGTTGTAAGGTTGAATTAAGGATGAAGAAATTGTTTGAGTCCGGTTGAATGGTGTTAAGGTGTGTGTATGTTGGGCCTCAATTTACTATTGTTAAAGTTCTTTGTCCTTTGAATCGATCAACTGGAGGCACTTAAACTTTTTGGGGTGAGTGACACTTAAGGAGTTTCATCTTTGGGTCTTGATCTTGTTTTGGCTTTCCGAGGGCGGAAAGCATTATGGTGGGGATAATTGTCACACCCCGCTCTATATTTTCTTTTATTTTATAATTTCCTTTGACCTTTTATTTAATTTTATTTTTTTGGGGTTCGCGTTGAGTCCTGGATGAAATTTTTTTTTGAGTCGTGTTAAAAGTGCGCGTTTTTCAGCTGACTTCGCCGAGCGCCCGAGCAGAGTGCGTTTTAGATACCTCGCGCAGCGCTACATAGACATCGGCACGGTTCGCCTGCCTTCTGAAAATTAAGATGGGTAAAGTTGTGATATATTGCGTTATTTAAAATATTTATTGTTGTTAATAATTTTATCATTATTATTAAAATGAAATTGATTCTTTTAAAGTTATTATTTTTATCATCACCATATTACCATTATTATTATTATTATTACAATTTTTCTTATTACTTTTTATGTGAATTAGTTTTACTATGGGTCCTTGTTTTATTTATGTGCCTTGTTTCATCTTTATTTCTATTTTATGTTATTTTATTATCATCATTATTATTTCATTCATTTTTATTATTTATTTATTTATTTTTTTTCCTCTAACCCTAGCGGCCCTCCCTTTCCCCTCGTTTTTTTCCTCTCCCCCTCTCACTCGGCCGCCGCCTCTTTTCCTCTCTTCTTCTCCCCGCTCCTGCCCTACTTCCTCCTTGCAGCGCCCCTCCACTACCGGCGACCCCCCCCTGCGCTTCCTCCTTCCACAACGCACCGCTCCAGCCTCTTTCTTTGCTCGGCTTGCTCTCAACGCCTCCCTCCTGCGCACCCGGAGGCCGACCAACCATCCTGCTCCAGCGCCCTTTTTTTTCCTTCCCCCTTCCCAGCACCACATCACCCTCGGCCTTCTCTTGCAGCACCCTACTCCACCTCCCCATGTTCGTCCCCCACATCCACTTTCATTTGTGTGATCTCAGCCACCTCGGCTCGCCTCCCTAGTATCGCCGCGCACCCAGCTGCAGAGGCCGGTCCCTCCTCATGTGCGCGACCAGCCACGCCCAGCGCAGCCGCTGAAGAGCGCTGCCTCCACTGCCCTCCTTCCGCACAGAACCCTCCACTTGCCGCACTTCTACCCTCATCCACTTCCTCCTTCCCTCGCTGTGCACGACCCGCCGACCTCCCTTCACCCGCCCTGCTCGTTCGGCCGAGCCGCCCCAGCAGCACCCTCCTCCGGCGGCACTCCCTCCGGCCGCGCCTCCCTTCTCTGGCCTCTGGACCCGCCTCCCGTCCAGCCTCCCTCCCCCGACTCCTCCGCCGTCCCGCACACCCGGGCTCCCCTCCGGCCACCGCCCGCGCGACCTGCACCCCGCTCGACCCCCTCCGCTGTGAGTCTTTTTTCTTCTTCTTTCTTTTCATTTTATTTTTATTACGTTTTTTTGTTATCATATTAATAATAATATTATTATTAATATTATAATATTAATATTTTTTTCCATTACTAATACTATTATAATTATTACATTATGTTATTATGTTATTATATTGTTATTATTAATATTAATAATATATTATCAATATTATTATTATTATATTATATTAGTATTTCTATTATGATTATGATAATATTATAATTATGTCATATTATTTTTGTTATTATTACTATTAGATTGTTGTTATTATTACTATGTTAATAGTATTATTATTATTATTATCATATTATTATATTTATTATTATTATAAGTATTATCATATTAATATTATTATTATTATTATTATTTTAATTATCATATTATTATTGCTATTGTTATTATATTGTTACATTATGTTATTCTTAATATTATTATTATATTATTATTATTTTTATGTTATTTTCATTATTAATCTTGTTATTATTATTATTATTATTATTTTATCACTATTATTATTATTATTATTATTATAATTATTACTATTATTATCATTATTATTATTCTGGCTTGTTGAGGATGTGCGGCTGATCATAACAAAAGTTTTGAAGGGGATTTGGGTGTGTAAGGTCATGGGTGTCTTTGGAATGGTTTAATTAATTTTAAAGTGGGTTATTAAATAGTGCAGATGGTGCACATTGTGTTTTGAAAGCATGTCAAAATGGTCTTTGCTTCGTTTGTTCATTTGAATTGTTTTATGTCTAGTGGTTTTGTGTTTTTAGTTGTTGTGCGTTTATTGCAGCGTGTTGGCGAGGTGACTCCGCAACACCACGACCATCAGCTTGCGCGTACTTGTACGTCTGTGCGAGGCGTTTCGCATCACCGTGTTCGAGCTGCGAGTTGAGGTAGGTCCCCACTGCACATGCCTTTGAATTTAGAATTTACTTATTTCTTGTCATTTATTTAATTTTCATCAAACTGGAAGTAGTATTATAATATTATTATTTTTAGAGTAGTAATATTGATAGAATCGTAACTGCTTCTTTCTCTGCATTGTACCGAAAGCGTTTTCATGATTAGTTGTTGCGCAATAGTGAAAATTCCCCTTTGGACCTTATGTTTGCGCTTCAAAATTAAAATGGTGATTTGGTCTACCAAAATGAGATTTTAAATGTGTTTTCTAGTTTTAAACGTGACGACGTCTGATTCTTTTTTTTGGAATTGATTGGGTATTGAATAAGTACATGAGGCCCGTTTGGTACTTTTAATGAAATTAATGTTTTGAAAAGTCTCTTTGGAGTGATCTTTTGTGTTTGTTGATTTGGTGAGTGGAGTATGTGATGCTTGTGCATCTTGACTAGTTTTACATTAGGGATGCACTCCTATTTTATTATATGTGTTGACATGGGAACCTGGCATATTGAGTGAATTATCTGAGAACGATTGTTGCACTAGTTTAGATCACGCACTGGCTAGTGGCCCCATAGCAGGGGAATACTGAGTTATTGCTGCTATGGGGATTGGTCCCCTCGGTTAGGCCATGTAGGGCTATGCCGGGCGTTAGGGCGTTATGACGTCATCGAGTTAGGGCATGCCTTCAGGATGAGTCACATGTATAGTACGTTCTGGTTTGTTCACGATCTCCTAGGTTCGACCCATGTCTCTTTTAGTGTTTATTTGTATACGGAAGACGATTGAGAGGTCGAGTTTGGATGCCGACCCTGGTGTGCCACTTTTTCTCGTTGCCCTTAGTGTGTGTTGTGTGTGATTTTATTTTTGACTAACGACTAAAGTTTGGTTTTCTAATTGTTCGCAAGATGTTTTTAAAATTCTTTTCACCTGTTCCTTCCAACATTAAAATTATTCTAAATTAAAAAGGGCAATGGGATGTTACTTGTTTTCAAAATGGAAAGTGTGTGTGTGTATGAAAACCTATATTTTCTATAATGTAGTTCAAACTAGAAGTTGGTAAAGTCTCCTTTTAATGGTAGTGCTTTGGGAATAGATTTATCGGGCTAGCCTACTGAGTTTTTATACTCACGCCTATAGTGTTTTCTTGTTTTTAGTTTCTGTTGCAGGTTGACTTGAGCTTGCTCGCCGTGGGCGAGAGTTGGTTGTGGCTTGTGGGGCGACTCTTGGGATCACGAGGGGTTCTGGTTCGTGGTCAGGTTAGTTATGTTCTTGGCTGTTTTATTTTATTGTCGTTTGTTTATTTCTGTCTCTTAGTAAATTTTTATTGGGCGAAATCGTTCCCCCGTGTACTCTGTGATGCCCTGGCGCTTGTCGCCAGCCCGGGAGGATCGGGAACGCCTCTCGGGCCATGCCACGGACCGACTCGGGTGACCGATTCGGGGTCGACCTGGGTTGGTTCGTGACATTTTACGATCATTAAATCTTATTAAATACCATCAATAACATATAATAACAATTTTGTATATTTATCCTCATTTTACACGAACATCCATTCAGGTATACAAGAAAACTAATCATGAAAACCATATTCTCCCAAAAGATGAAATTAAACATTATAACTCAACTAAAATGCCAAAAATTAACATAATAAAACAATAAAAAATAAAAATCATACATAAAATGTTATATATTTGTTAATTAATTAATCTAATGTTGTTAGATAATTTATTAGTTTGAAGGAATATTTCAGACACAAGGTAGATGCAATTCTCGAACCAAACTCTCACTTCTTTGGTTTTCCCCATTTCAAACCAATTTCAGTATGGATATTCCTTAAATATAATTTATTCATTATGATAATACCTTTTATAGGGTATACATGTTTTCTACTTGAGTTTATGATAAAAAAATGTTTTTCCAAAAGAACTCTTCTTAAAAAAACACACCATTTACTTTTGAAGATTGTTTCTTCTTCACTCAAGGTTGATTGTTCTTATATCAAGTATGCCATTACCTCTTTAATTCAGTAATACATATTATTTTGAATTTATAATTATTAGAATAAATAAATTCCCTTCCATTTGATATTTTATGTTCAATATTGGTATATGTTCTCTGTAGCATGCATGATAATGTAAATGTTGTGATGTGAGGGGTGTACCCGAAATTATATAGCGTAATATAAATATTATAATGTTTTGAGTGTGTCTAGAATTATATATCACTCCAATGAAATTTTTAATTTGAATAACCTATTGTGATAAATAAAAACATCCATAGACATGATTCTATCTTTGTAACAACTATGTGTGGTAGTTGACCATTAAGACATGATAACAAATATAGAAATATACATACACAATACAAGATAGGATCTGAGGTGTTACTTAGGAATCCATGCATAATCATAAGAGTCATATGTTTGAATAAGGGTCATAATTGGCCGAGTGATACAATTTATAATGGGCTTAATACCTGAGTATCACAATTTATATGGGAATTCATTCCTGGGTATCACAATTTATAAAGGACACCTTGCCTATGTATTATAATTTATAAGGGAACAATAATGAAGTCATGTCCATTTATAAGTAATTATTAATTCCCTGTGAATGTCCTTTAAATTTATCATTTCAAATAACACCAATTAATTTAAAATTTTCATTAAATAATAAAATTAAAATAATATATGGTTTTATATAATAATGTTACATGGTTATCATACTAATTTATTTAATTCTATTTGAATATCTCATATATTCTAGTTAGTCAAACATCCAACGTGAATAAAGTGTAATAAGAGAATTATAGTCAAAATACTTTTCTTATATTGACACCGTTGGTGGTATAGTTATATAGAATAGGTATAAAATTCAAAGTTATATAAATAGAAAACATTGTGGGTGGTTTTAGTTAAGGTGAAAAAATTAAAATGTTTCAATTTAATACAAAAAAATTGTTTAATCTACCAAATTTGGCTCCTTATAATGAGTTTTATATTTAAATGGAAGTGTAGAGAATATATAGCATGATGTATGATAGAGTATTTTATGAAATAATTAGAAATTAATAGAAAATCAATTTACCCCCAATATGCATATTAGGATTCTACACCCATCCACTATCAGGAATTGATTCGATTTGGCTCGATAGAAAAAGGATGAATATATTTAATCCCTAAAAATAGGGCATATGTTATTTATTTTATAGAGAATTGACTAAATATAAAGAAACTGATAAATGAAAAAATAAGAATTATATACTGAAAAAATGGATTCCAATGCGATAATTGGAGAGTCATTCAGATCTTAGAAGTGGAGATCTCATCATGCAGGGAAGGAAAAATTGATAGCTCCTTGCAAGGGTGAATGCTTACTAGTTTGAGGGAAAAAGATAGGTATATGAGGTAAATAAAGAAGGTAAAAATTGTTCATTTCACCCCCGTTAAATTATTCTCATGCTTTGGCTACATGGTTTGGCCAAAACAATAACTAACTATGCGGCTCCACTACCTATGTGGTGCAAACCATGTGTGCTTTGTACATAGTTTTATAAAACCATGTGAAGCCCATGTGGTCCCTCTATAGTTTCTATATAGCTCAAAACACGATTGTGTGGCCTCCTATAGATGGTTAAACTTATAAAGAACAAGCTCTAAAATTATTCTTTGTTGAGAAACATGGTTAATAATAACCATGAACCAACCATGTTCCTCGAGCTGTTTCTCATCTAATCATAGCTCTGAGTTCTGGGTAAGACTCAAACACTCTTGAAACTCCATTGAACCCATGTTTTATCTCTTGAGACATTAACCTCATCTAAATGAACACTTATAAGTGAACAAATTCATATAATATTATTTTTATGACCAGTTAAACCATTTTCACATCAATATTATGAATATTTTAAACTTTATTGGACATTCCATTTTGTTCAAAACATGATCCCATATATTTTTTTGAAAAAAATTATTACTTATTCTAAAGAATAATGCTTCAACCTGTGGGCCATTGTTGTATTGAAAAAAATATATCAACCCATTTTCAATGATGCAAGAAAATATTGAACACAATAAAAATTATAATTTTACTCAATCTACAAAGGGATGTACTACGATCCTAATCAAACATACTCATATCTCTATATGAACGTTCCCAAGATAAGATTTATTTGATACATAATATATATTCCTGTATAATTATTTTTTCTATGACATCCAATTACCACAATAAATGATACCTTTCAATCTAATATAGGTCATCCGATATATTCATGAATCTATAAAATAAACTTCCCAAGAGGGATGAATACATCACATGTATATATTTCATATAGTCCATCATATCACACAAAACTAATCTAAGGATGTCCCCAAATTTCCCCAGTTGAATTCATGCAAGAGAATATATTTATTTATTTTTCATATATGTGGATAAACTTATATTTTTTTAGATCTAATAGATAAAAATATTTGTAAGAGGCCCAAACACCCTCGTATTAACTATGCCTCAAGGATTATGCAATATAGGTATCAACATATAAAGGTTTTCATTCTAAGTATGTCCCCAAATGTAGATAATGGTGATTCATAATAAACAAAGACCCTTAATTATATCAATGACCCTGAGATATTAAATATAACATACTTGAACTGGTTAATCTTAATAGTCAGTCTCCACTTACTATTGCATGAGACAATTCATTGTATCACGTACAACTCATTATATCTAGTGTAAGATTATTCCAAATATAATCCTAACATATCATCACAACCATAATGTATTTTAATGATCATCAATTAAGTGTAACATACAATCAATTATTAATGTTATATTAACATTACACTAATCATTTAGTATAAATTCAACACATGTGAATGAATCATCAATGGATATTACATTTATTTTAAAACTGTGATACATTTTGAAAACATTACATATGATAAATCATATATATAATACCAATAGATTCAATATTATAGGAATTATTTCTATAAGTTATTGTTTGTTTCAAAGGATCTGCTATATTTTAATTTTTATCCACCGATAAAATCTTTGCATCTCCCCTCTAGGTTATCATATAAATGAGACAATATCTCTAAAGGATATGTTTGGTCCTTTGGTTAGATATGGGTCGCTTATCTAGAGAAACATATTCATTGTAGTGATGGTAATAGTCAAATAATCACACAAAGTCAGGAACCACCCCATGCATAGAAAAAAATACAAGATACAAATATCATACTTCACAAAATCTGTTATAGTAATATACTCTACCTATATTATAGATTCCCCATTGTTGATTATTCTAGAACCCTTCCAATTGATTTTTCAAAAATTTAATATAAACAAGAGAATATATTTGGATAACATAACATCATTTTTGATTAGATACTACCATCATTGTAACCCCTTACAATGATGTTATCCTCACCATAAAATTTCAAGAACATATAATTACACATTCTTAAGAATGTAAATATGTTATTAATAGAAATATGGCTACACTCATTAATATTATATTGGTATATAATAGTCATCCTCAAAGAATAAGTGAATTCATGTAAAGTACACAATATAATATACATAGTATAACATGTCACTGTTGTATTGGAAATCAAATCCATCAATTCCAAATTATTATAATGAATTTGAATCTTACTAATATCAAATACATGAAATATTATCAAATAACCCTACATGGATTTTGTCATGTGAAAATAAATTATGATTATATGTGTTTTGACATAGTCTAAGAAGCCTCTTTGATATATCTCTATCAAGTTTAATGCTCATTATGTAGATTTATTTTCTCATGTATTTAATTAAGGAATATATAAAAAAACAATGTTACATAATATAAATTTAGAAAATCATTTTTCCTAATGAGTATTTCATCAATAAAAAATATTATAAATACAACAATAATCCCACTCTTCTACTTAGTCATACAAGTCTTTTCAATTTTTATGAATCTGTATAATTTAATTGAATCATATAAATATATTTTCAAACTCTATGATGCTTTATTAAACTGATTATTTGATTATTTCATCCCTAAAACCATAGATACTCTTTTGGTACTTAATATTATTTGGGATGAATCATATGCATTTAATAACACAAATTCCAGTTATTGAAAGAGGTTTTGACATCCATTTGATATATCTCACAATCATAATTAGCTTCTATTCCATCTAATATCCAAATAGACTTTATCATAACAAATTTTGATATATTTTCTTCATAGTAAATACTATTACTGTATATGTAACCTATTTTAGGAATGAATTTTTATATGTTGACACTATGCTATTATTTTCAATTGATTTTCATGAACCCACATACACCATACATGAATCAACCATTTCAGTGCTTCCACCATGGTCCAAACCTAGTTAGTGTACATTGATCCCATTTAATATTTTCTAGAATTTATCCATTTATCATAAGAAAAATCATTATGAATTCATAGTAGGTATTAGGTTCATCCCCTATGAATATTACTTCATCAATTTCCGTAAGAAGTCCATATCACATTATTTCCAAACGATTCATATAATTCTATTAAGGTTATTCTATAACATGAGTAGATTATTATATTATAAAAAATTATGAAATTATATCTACTTCAATATAAGGAAAAATTTTATTTTTAAATGTTAATATTCTCCATGTTCAACATTTCACCCATTTAATCCATGTTTCATGTGATTATTCCCATGTAAAATATGGTATTTGGACACAAACATGTTCTTAATAAGATTATATAATAAATATATTAATAATGGTTGACATTCCAATGTAAAATATCATGTAACTAATGTTATGCTATAATGTTTATAGAATCACTTTGGGTGAATCATTAATAATGGTGCTAAAAAATATGAATTGTTTGATCATCAAGGTCTAAAAGTGGGATTATATATTTATAGAAAATAAAATGAAATAAAAATGAAATTAAACTGAATGAAAATATTTATGATTAAACTTGTGATAAAAATGATATGTTTTCAATTAATTTCTTTCATCAATCATTTAAATGTATTATATCAAATTAACATTCACAATGTTATAAAGGAATAATTATTACTCTATAAATTTTAATTTATAATCCTAGCATCAATCATGAATTTATCATGTCACAAATATTTTTTATGAATGATTTAATAATACAAAAATAATTTTGTCCAAAGAGATCCAATAACCAATGAAATCCTCTAATTCATCAAATATCTCAATATCCATGACTCATTTAATGGATACACATAACGTCAAATTGATAGTCATGATACATGGTTTATATCAATAAATCCATCATACCCATTCCTTGAATAAACCCAAAAATAAATTTACATACCATATATATGGTTTTTAATCGGTATAAGGGTGTATATATTTTAGGGAAATTGAAAAAAATATGAAACTAATTAGAAAATACCAAAAAATACCCAACTCATTCTCACAAATGGAATGGAAATGACACACACATACACTAGAATTTAAATAGGACTGATGTTAGGGATTACTAATGAATTTTAACTAACTTGTTACCATAATAATTATATAAATAAGTTATTTGATTTTGGATAATATGACTGAATTTTTAATAAAATTAACCCTAAAATGGAAACAATTATTATGTGATTACAAAAAAACTGAAAAAGAAAATGATAAAGATGTAAGAGTGGATGGCTGTCCTCCCTTATTATAACTGTAATATGTTAGATCATAAAAACATTGAATAAATTGATGGACATGATCAATACCCTTCATTAAAATATGAAAATATTTACCCATGGAATGTGATTATAGAAATATATTTATACTTAAGAGGGGTTGTTTGTTTCCCACCCAATATACCCACAAAACTTTAACACGTATTTAACCAACAAAAAAATTAATATTGAAATTTTATCATATATAAATATTATATTATGCCTCTTAGTGATCCACACAAAAAAATTCAAATTTATTAAATTCAATTATCCAATGTTATATCATATATAGTAATGTCGAATTTGCGAGTCTGGAAGATAGTTCATTTTCTAACATCCAAGATATTGATTCATTTATAGATATAAAATATTTTCTATATTAGAATATGGTAGTAAAATAATCTCTTCCCAGTACTCTTCTAAATTTTGAAAAAAAAAGATCATTTGGATCAATGTTTTGGGAGATATTATCCCATTATAGATTAATTTAAAATTTGTAACGGATTTCATGGGCTTCATTTAATGTTTTTGTTTAGCTAATTAATGGATAAAATAAATCATGGTATTTTAAAAAAAATTATATCCAATTGTTTTATTTATATACCTTTATTTTTAATAAACATGATATCTTAAAGATTATTTAATATATAAAACAAAACAACCAATCGAAGATGGGTGAAAAAAATGATTGGCCTTATTATATGTTCAAAATAGACCAGGATATAACCAATATAGCTAAAGATCTAGTTTTATGAAGTGTTTAAATATATTCCATGAATGTAAAAAATATATTATCATATTAATAATATAATCTTATAATATTTTATGCTAAATTTAATATACTATTTTAAGAGGTATGAATTTAATAAATTCTATAAAAATGCATTACAAATCAAAATAATAATATTGAATAATTTTTTTAAATATTTGATTATAAAATTATAAAAGAATTTTTTAAAAAAATTACGAGTTGATATGAATAATAAATCTCCCTATACAAGTTTTCATGTCATTTGGAATATAAAACCAAAAAAAATGAAAAACCATGATTGCCCATTGAAAAAACTCAACAAAATTTTCTCACCAATGTTGTGGATCTATTAATATGTCCCATAATCCACCATAAATCTCAAAATCTATTTATTACTCAATTTTAAGTAAGAAAACATTATTATTTTTCTTAGAAAATTTTGGATTTAGAAAATTTCCCCACACATGATTCACTCATCCCTTAATGATGATAAAAATTATTAATGGATTTCACTCATTCACAATAAAAGAGTTGTGGTCTATGAGCTTCTTAAAGCTCTAAACATCCATTACCATCATACAATAAAAATATATCTATAATAATATGTTTATTGATATTTATTTTTTGTATGTAATGGTAGGTAAATTCATAGAATGTGGTGAAGTGGGGTTAAACATCAACATAGGAAAAACCATGCATGACCAATTAAAGGGGACATTAGTGGACTTCAAAACACAATTTTGAAAATGGAACACACAATTGAAAATGAAAAAATGTTATATAATTGATAAATAAAGTACCAAAAATATTTAAAAATACATGATGAGCAAAATGAAGTTTCTTATTGTATTTATTTTTTTCATTATTTTTTCATTTTTTTCATTTTTCAATGTTTTCATTTCATTTTTTTATAAATCTTTTGGAATGATATGTCTCAAAATATGTGACATAAATTTTTCATGAAATATTTCCTAATTATATCCACAATATTATCTCCCCTCTATACTTAAGATTATTCTTTTTCCTAATAAAATGAATATTGATAAACTCAAACAATACAAAGCCTTAATGAGAAACAATACCCTACAATAAATTTTAGAAAAATCATGAATAAAATATCAGAATAAATAATGGGTTTGGAAAGGGCATGGGATTGAAATATGTATAAAAATAGTTATTTATTGTAACAAAGGGGATTTAAAAATAATATTAAATCTTATGATATGGGAGGTTATTTGGAAAAATTAATTCTTATGGGGCTTACCAATTTCCTCTATAATTTTCATGATCATTAAATATTTTAAATTCTTTCCAAATTTATGATATATATTGAATCAAAATTACTCAGGAAAAATAGAAAAAAGATAAAAAAATGATCATAAATAAGCACGGCCTAAAAGGTACTTTTTAGCCTTGTGGGTAATGGGAAAATACCATTATAATAAAAATTAATGAAATCCAAAAGTATTTTGTTTCACAATTTTTTTATGAATAAAATGAAAAAAAATTGGATCAAAATAATTTATTTAAGTCCCCAAAGGTGGTTTTAAAAAATTTCAGAATGACTTTTGATTATTCATGAATGTTTTGTTTTTTTTTTGTATTTGACAAATTTATACAGGATGGAAAAGATAAAAATTAAATGAGTAATGTCAGTGGATATGGAATTATATGTAAATAGAGTGAGGTTTTTATATATATATATATATGTATGTATGTATGAATGAATATGTATATATATTCAAATTTGTACTTCCTTGTTTAGATTTAGCAGGTCACATTCTCTATTTAGTGAAAAACATTAATGATACTAATCATACATCTAAATTTTAGCATACATTCCTGAAAAGAAAATAGATAATTCATATAAATAAATTCTAAAAAAGGAAAATAAATTTAGAGAAAATTAAAATAAAACATCGGTAACCTCTATGTAATAGTTTCATTTATTCTATTTACAGCTTGATAGTTATAGTTGAATATCCATAGTTTGAAATCAGTTGTTTTTTCTCTATAGTATGTACTATATCTCCTCTTCTCATGGGTTATTATAAGAACATTTATCCTTTTAGAATTCCATTTGTCCAAAAACAATCTGCTCCTTGTTGATTTTCTTTTAATTTAATGGGGGTAAAAGATGTAGTGTTATGCCCTTTTGTATTAAACTTGACGAATGATGTAGTCAGATGAGAACATATTTTCAGTCCTAGGATATTGAAAACAAGGATTAAATTTTTTCATTTAATCTATGTGTATGGAAAAGAACATGAATTTATAAAATGATATTTTAGTTGTTTTCAAAAAAAAATTACATTAAATTCCAATGTAAAATAATTGATATCCAAGTTGACATGAGACTGAATATATTTTTCATGATCTGTTTTATTAATAGTTATTCCCAAATTATGATCAATTTCAACCTCAATAGAGATTAAACTGTTAATGATGAAAAATTACACAAGAATTTATCTCTAATAGTAACATTACTAGAATATTTTTTCAATGTTCACCGCACATGAAATAGAATTTTAAGAACCATGTGTAGGACATGGTGAGTGTAAAATAAATTATATTTCATGAAAAAAAGATATAAATCTACCATAGTTTAATTTTATACACTAACTTACATTTTAAAAATAGTAGTGGTGACATGTAAATTAATTTAATTTTTAATATCATTTACCTTGATGGATTTTGATAGTAAAATATCAAACTCATTTTTAAGTTCATTATTTAAAGATGATATGAGTGATTTTTTCATGTTATTTTATTAATGTTTCATCTTAAGAATTTTAATATTATTTTGGAAGGTATTCAAAAAAATCAGTAATATCCTTACATTAGACTGAAAAGATACTGAAAATAAAGATCGTCGTCAATTTCTCTAACGATCTCCCAGTTGATGGTGAAGAGTATATATGGCCAAAAATTTAATTCGATACATGATACAACAAAACCATTAAATTTATTCCTAATAATAACCCATTTTTATTTAATTATATATATTTATTTATTTTCATATACTTATGTTATAAATAACATCGCAAAATTCCTACATTTTATATGGAGATTTCTAAAGTAAATATAGTGTTTTCATCGTGAGTATTCCTAACTACTTCGCCTTTTATTCTTAATTTATCCCTACTAATATTCTTGTAGAAAAAAATATAATAAAATTATTATTTTTAATATTATTTAATTTTATTCAATGAATTTATTAAAAATTATTCAATCATTTCCATCCATTAATAATAACACAACAATATCAATCATGGGAACTTGCGGACTACCACCACCAAGAGGCAATTTAGTTTATTATTCATTATAGCCTATCATGATTTGTAAAAAGGATATATTTTTGGAATCAATATTATTAATTATTAAGAATTATTATTATAAAATAAAATTATACAATGTAGCTTCATTTCATCCCATTCATTGAAAAATGAAATCTTTATATGTTTTTATGTGTGGGTTACCGCCTCCACAAATGATGTATTTCTTCTTTCATCACTAACAAACACCGATGGTCATAAAAATTATTTTAATTAATTAAAATGATATCAGTGAAATTTTTATGCTTATGTAGATTTTTATTAATATTATTTAAAATCATTTCCTTACACATAAAATCATTATAACACACCCTCATTTGGGATGATTTGTCCACCCTGGTGAATAATTTTGTAATGTTTATATCATGAATGATTAAATAATTATATATATTGGTAATATCATATAATAATAATATAATTATTATTTTTATATTAAATTTTTTATTTATATTTAATATAAATATTAATATATACAATTTGATTAGAAAATACATTGATACTGGTTCTTCACAATTTCAATTTTCACAATTCATACCAATATTATTCCCCCCAAAAAATGGGATATGAAAAATAATTTAATCACAATTATTTTAGTGTCTTATATACTCTCTGAAGGATGATTATTTTGTAAAAAAACAAGCATCATCATTGCTGGTACAATACTAGTATTAAATTAGAAATCATATTTTTTAGCAACTGATGATGAAAATAAAAAATAAATGAATAATGTATTTACAATAAATGATTATAAATAATTTGTATAATATAATTATAAATTAATAAGTACATAGAATAAATTATTAATATATTTATAATTATTATAAAAGAGTTCAGATCATGCATGAGTATGCAGGAATATAAGGAAAGGGTTTATTTGTCTCATTTTTAAATGAATAAGACATGATTAATATTTCACATAATTACTTATTTTATAAAGCCTATTAAATATCCTATATACTTAAAGTATATTAAATATTTATCATTTCAAGAAATTTTAATTTCCTTTTCATGATATTTCAATTCCTATTTTATATTAACCCTGTTATTTTTATGGTATCGTTACCCTTAGTGTTATTTTTTCAAAACACAAATCTCATTCATTGTCTTAAAATGGTTCTTATTGATCTTATTCAATATATTTTGGGCACATTTTGATCATTGATTTTCTAATTAGGTAATTTTTTAATTTTTTTATTTAAATTTCTGCTATAAAAATACATTTCAAAAAGTCTCCTTCTTCATAAATTATGATATTCATAAGAGAATGTTTTAACTCAAATTTCATTTCATTGAGTTAAAATGTGATTCCTTGATCATAATTCTTATAAGATTAGAAAATTATTATATTATTTATTTTATATTATTTTCCCTCTTTTATATTTAGGTTAAATGATGTTGTTAGCTCAAATATGTTTTATCGATGAATTTGTTTCCCATAAAAGTGCATCATTTTGAATAAAAAAATCACAACTTCCTTAAGGTGAATTTTTCCTCCATTTCCATGTTTATTATTCCCTAAAAAATTATTATTATAATGAAATTGAAATATTTTTTTACTCATGTGATATTATTATTTTCCATTAACACATTTAAATGGAAAATTTTATTACCTTTTTTGATATTTGGGTTTCCATAAATGTATTTCAAGTATTCAATTTTTTTTACATCTTTTCCAAGTGAAATGTTTTATCTTATAGTAGAAATTACACTTAAAAACCTTTACATATTTTCAAATAAATATTATTTAATATTATTTTTAGAATTAAATGTTCTAAAAAAAATTACATTCATGTATTTGAAAACATATTATCATTTTGTTGGTTAATTTATTGAATATTTTTTGGAAAATGTAAAAGTTTTCAAGAAGATTTCACTCCACCTTTCTAAACCCATTATTGAATTTTCAATGTGCCAATATTTAATGATACTCTAAAATATAATTATTTTTCAAATTTTTTTACTTCACCATTGAAAATTATTTTTCAAATTAATCATTACTTCTTCTTTTACACCGAAGATAAAATACATTTCCAAAACATCTTATGATTTCACCATCATTTTTTAATTTATCTCTAAAGTCTATATTTTCATGGAATTATTTTTCAGGAATTGTACTCTAATTTTTCTTATAAAATAATATTTTTTATTGATTGGATTTTGGGTATTAACTATTAACATTCTTGAGGTCAAATTTGGTGATATCATATGAAAATGTTAAAAAATCCATTTTTTCTTTCAATGGGTTCTTAATGTTGAGACAAAGGATTGTTTGTATGTAGAACACATATTTTATGATTATTAAAATGTATTGTTATATTTTTATGTTTAATTCTTGTGAAATATTTATATCTCATAATCACAAATGCGTACAAATGACTATTATACTAATCCAATGGTTATATGAGATAATTATACCATCTTAAAGTGTATATAGAAGGTTTATCCATGTCATTAACTGGCCAAATAAGGGCCACCTAGCTAGCATAAGGATTCAATGAAAAAACCCCAAGAACACCTCCATAGTCCAAGGGAATGTGCCAAGATTCAAAACGTCTGACTAAAATTGGTGGCCTTTTACAATGTACCAACAACATACACCTGACCATGTCCATGTGGAAGTGATGATGAATAAAAATAAGAGGCATTAAAACCTTGATTAAAATCCATGATAGTTATAACCTATTATGAAATAAAATATAGTGGGATAGTGTAAGATAAAATTTGAAGGAAAAAAACACACCTGACAAGAAAATATATCCCAACATAAAAATAAATGGAAATTAATGAAATCTAAGACAGTGTCTAACTCCTGATATCAAATATTGGCCTCCCTAAATGGTCTATTAACACAAGTACCCCTATTATTATATTAAATAAACACGTAACTATCCATAATATTCCTAATACATGAAACAAGTGGGAAAATTTTAGGTAGTGGTTCATATATACATACCCAGTATTACGCCCTGTAAACAGAAGAGGTAGAAGCATATGACATAGTAGGAGTATGTAGCTCATTCCAATGAAATAGGGATAAAATAAATTAAAAGAATATATATATTCCCATAAAATAATCTTATAAGATAATGTGTATCTTCATCTTATATCCCATCCCAGGATGATAATTATTCCTCTAGTTCTATAAGTCCACTATTGATGACCAACATCTTGCATATCTGTTTAAATAAGTAACCATATGGAGAACAAAAACATCACCATTGAATCATACAGCTTAGGGGAAAAAATATTCATTTAGTGTACCCAATATAATAGTGTTTTAGGATAGGGTATTATTCAATAGATATAGGACCCACAGTCTAGTCTATATGGTTGGTACCACTTAGTAGATAGAGGACCCGTGACTTAGTGCATCAGCATGATACCACTCAGTAGGTTGAGAACACACACCATAGTCCATATTGGGGCTACCACCCATTATATAGAGGACCACTGCCTAGTGAATTAGGTTTGTCCCAATTCATAGTTAGAGGAACCATGGGCTAGTCTATAAAGGGGTTCTAGTTAGTAGATAGAGGACTCACACCCTAGTCTGTTAGGAGGTACCACTCAGTAGTTAGATGAAATAAAGATTAAGCCATTAGGGGGTACCACATATTAGGAATATGACCCAATCCCTGGTACATAATGTGGTACTTCTATGTATATAAAGTACCCACACCCATGTTCATAATGGTGTACCACAAAACTGGTAGAGGGGTATGGGGGATTTCAAACACATGCCTCTCGCTAATCCTTCCCGATCACTTTTAATGTCAAGAATCACCTAAAGAAGCGTAATTCTCAAAAAAAATCATACATCATATCGTTAAATGAAAACATAAATTCAAAATTTCATTATATGTGTAAAAACTCAATATATTATACTTTTGGACCAAAATATGATTCAAAGAAACATATACGTGGGATAGATGCTTCATGAAGAAGTGCATGATGTGTAAAGAGAGTCACATGGTGTGTCACATCACTTGGCCTCCAATCCATTCCCTAGTATATACATAGATAATATGAAATTTACTACTACACATAATATATGTGTATCATACAGCTTGTCTCATCCTCTTGGGATCAATCTATGTCCTCTTGGTCATTCCCATGTACATGAAGTCATGTTCGTGTACTCGTAGAGTACACAACATGTCCAAACACATGAGGCCTTAGGAATCTATAGATGGAACATAGAATGGATTCCCATAGATGTTCTCATGGAATGTGCCCCATCCACATGGAATGTGACCCTTATCATTCCTAAAACCCTATCCACTATAACAGTATCGGGCTATATGGAGTACATTCGTCAAACTAAATGATGTATAGTCAGTATTTTCACAAAAAAAACCCATTTCTATATGGGTTCACTAGATCTACTCTACCAATGTTGAATCCACCATTTGACCACTATAAAATGTTGTTAATATCCTCCAACCATTAATTATAGCAATTTGTTGGCTGGAAATAGAAATATTATTATCCATTGGAAACCTGTACAACATTCTTCATGCCTCTCATACTGCCACCATTAATTCCTTGGATCCCAGATCCACAAAACCATCATCAATACCAAAAATATATATTCATATATCTGAAAAAAAATGATGCATTTTTTGTACATGCATATTCCAAGAATATGTGGGTTCAATCACCATCAAACCCACTTCGAAATGTTAAATCATGACCATATAGGATAATGGTTAAGAACACAAATAACAATGGGGGAATGTGTATGGTCCTGGATTTATTTTTTTAAATAAAATATTATATAAAATTATTTCAAGACTAGGCAATGATAGAATGTGTGATTCTGCGGCCATGTGTCCCAAAAAAATTGTTTTAAAAATATTAACCTTTAAATAGAATGTGTTTGTGATTTTCCTCAAAAATTATAACAAACTATAAACTGGTTACCAAATCATAAATTTGAGGTCATAGTTGTGTTCATATATAAAACATTACCTTAGGCAAGGAATAACATTGTATAGTGTTTTTCATCGGCGGAAGATGTTTTTTGGATGTTTTAAAGAATTACATAAACTTAATATTTATTTTATTTTAACATTACGCTGCAACACAACAACATGATTTATTTTTTTAAGAATCTCGATAGGGAACCAGTGACACAATTCATAACCTTGGAGAATTAATAAAAGCTCTATATAGAACCAAGAATAAATCTATTGGTGGATGCCAATGGGATGGTGAATAGAGATCGTTCATGACAGATCTCCATTGACAACAAAACATTGAAAATGAATGATCCTTTCCTTGGTCTGGTGTTTTGGTTTTTACTTATTTGTTCCCCATTATTATAATCAATGATTAATATAGATCAACACATTAACAATTTGACCCATGATTTGATCATTCTTGTGGGATGGGTTTGATTTATGAAATTATTTTTGTGGATTATTATGATTATACTCTTTTGATTGATTAATCCATCTTACTGAAATGGATCTAGACCGTAATGAACAAATTTTGGTGTTTTTTCCTCGAGTTTCTTCCATGTGATTTCTTCTCTCATTCCCCAAACATTTTTTACTATATAATATGAATAGAGGATCATTACGCCTTCGATTCATGGCACAAGGAATCAAGTGTTAAGATATAGCTTCGTCAAAACCTAGCAGTGGTGCAATGGAGACAACACAACACAATTCATCTTAGAAGGTGGAATGTAGTGATGTATATGGTGATAGATCTAGTTGGTCTAGGTGAAAGGTGGAGCAGTTCTAGGGAGCAATCATTGTGGACGTAGAGCCAACTAGAAAAGGTGTAATATGACACATCGGGGCCGTGTAGAAGATAGCACAATCGACAAGTGTGGACCAAGGCAGGGAGACATGTTAGTCGCGGGGTGCAACGAGGCGGCCGAGGATGTAGAGGTGGTGCTCATGGAGGGCCACTAGGACAAGATGGAGTAATGTAGGCTAAACGCGATAGGCTTGGAGGGTCGGAGCATAGGGGGCTTGGAGGGCTAGGCTGTGAAAATGGGTAGGGCTCGAGGCGGCCAGACCAGACCATGGTCGACATTGGCGGTCGACTATGATCCACATTCGATAGTGGTTGTCGACTATGAGCCATAGTCGACTATGTTATAGTATGATCATGGATGTTGGGGCTGGTCATTTTGGAAATCGACCATGGAAGTCACCCACTGTGGTTGGTCCACGACCCAATGACCACATTTCCATTGAAACATCAAAACCCCATAACATTCAAATGTTTCATCCATTTAATGTTCCATTGGAAGAATTTGGACCCTAATGTTGAGATGGTCCATTGAGGCCTACGGTGGGATTCAATTGGACATGTTTTTAGTGACACTTTCCATTTATAAGGATATTACCTTGACCTAAGGGACACTAAGGGTGTGACCACTGCTCTCTATGCAATCCCTTTCTACATGAATTTATTCTCTAATCCTCCATATATTGTATGATTTTTGTTAAGGTTCATTCCCTTTATCATTTCACTACAGGATTATTTGTATTTTTTCCTTCTCACAAGAGTATCATTCCTTTAGTAAGACTTCATAGATACAGTTCTTGAAATCCCCTAAGTGGCCTAGTGTGGGTTCCTTTATTCATCTTCGTGCCATGGGTAGTGTCTTTGGTATTGATGTGACCAACTTCGTTGTACATAAATCCTTTACATAGTAGGATAATCTATATGGAGTTGTTGGTATTACCTAATGTCCCTAGATGTGATCATCATTTTATGTATCATATCTATTTTCAGATCATTCAGTGTCTATATATATATATATATCTCTCTCTCATGGTGGTTCCTAGAGAACGGTACTTCTCGGATGAATTTCATCAGCGCAATTGGACTATGGAGTCCATACTCTTGAATGACTACTTTGTGAAGTCTTCGATCATGATCCCTATTGGTTTTATGTGGTAGTTGTGACATATCTCTCGATAGGGTTTCATGGTTTTTTTATCTCTGGATAATCATTTTATATATTATGTAGACATATAAT
Organism: Viscum album; assembly: GCA_963277665.1. Lineage (NCBI taxonomy): Eukaryota > Viridiplantae > Streptophyta > Magnoliopsida > Santalales > Viscaceae > Viscum > Viscum album. The sequence goes on along the minus strand of OY728141.1, from coordinate 468,066,740 downwards.
TGTGTAGAGGTGACTATATATTTTATTTGTGAATTGATTTGTAGTTTCGAGGTGTCCTACTAAGTATTTTTATACTCACTTGTATGTGGTATTTTTTCAAACATGTTTTTTCTTGTGTAGAAATAGACCTTTTTATTGAGTATAGGGAAGACAAGGAACAAATGGATATTTGTGAGATCGGAGAGGCCAAGATGATCCTAGAGCTTCAAACAGTAAATTAAAGCACACTACCTTTAGGTTGGATCAGGTATGGATTTTTTACCAATGAGTTTCATGATCTTTTTTACAAACATTATTTTTTGTGGGAATGTATTCTGACTCAGTTTACCTTAATGTTATTTAAATTCCTATCACACTCTAGTTGGGTTATCATGGTATAAATTCATTTATTTCTTAGTGGTATTTAATTTTTAGCATTTTAGGCTTGGAGATGTGTGTGTTCATACTTGTACTAATGAACGACTCACATGTTGTGGATATGCCTACTCGGTGCTATTAACCATGATATGTCCTATTGGAAGTGGGAATGGGGACTCACAACATGGGTCCTATTAGAAATATTTGTGACAAAGTGGTATCATATCAACTGATTCAACTTTAGGACCCAGAGATTGTGAGATTGGTTTGGGGCGATAGTGTTATGTGTTTCGAGTTCGGATTTCAGGTCAAGAACTCTAGTATTGGTGTGGAGGCTAACGTATCTATACAACATGACTCTAATAACCATATTTTCAACTTGGTACATGATAACACTAGTTTCAGGGAGAAGAATGGTACATGCATCATATATTAATGGGACGGGATTTCCATTTTCTTTTTGAGTAAGCTATCCATATATAATCATTATCCTTGGTACAACATGTTTTTTTAAATGATTCCTCTATGATAAATAACATCTAGGATTCAACAGATCGTTCATGATGATGAACCCCCCATTTGTGAGGCTTCAGTATAGGTATTGGTTTCCCAGATGATACCTTTAGGTGGATCACCCACTATGACACCACCAATGGAGCTACTAGTGGTACATACAATACCAGTAGAAGAGGATTTTTGGTTGAGAACTATCATGAGCTTTAAATATAGATACCCTTATGGTTCTTAGGAGAGCCCGACCCTCATGCTGCTGAGGACTTACTTGGTCTGGTGACCTGAGTTTTCCTTCTATTCAGGAGATTAACTGACCAAACAGTAGTCCTAGAGGAGAGCCTTCTATTGAGATTAGTAGGGTGATGGTGCATTTTGGATACCCAAAATCTTGAGGATGTTATTCTTTCTTGGAAATAGTTAAATAGCCTATTCATAGAGGATTTATCACAAGATTCAATGGGAATTGTGTGTATACAAGATCTTCTTCAGCTATAGTTGGAAAGTATGACAATAGTTTGTTATTCATCTAGGTTTACCATAATTTATAGGTACTCAATGGATATGGTCAGGGATCAGTACTTCTGGGCACAAAAAATTAAGTGAGGTCGACATAGAGACATTCAATCTTGTATTATACATTTGATATTTTCTACTTATGCTGGTTTTCTTTTGTGGACCTTGGTGGTGGAGAGCTTCTTGGATGAGTAGAGACAGCCGGTGATAGTCAGAAAAGGAAACAAAACTATAAATACCTTGTAATCAGAGATTTGATGTTAGTCTTAGGGATATGATCATGGGAGACATTTCATAAAGATGTTCTAGGATAGATGATATGCAGTTTAGGGTTCAAAAGGTGGATCCAATTATCCTAAGGAGAGGTGGTGCAACCCATATGATGAGAGGGGACATCTCACATGAGATTTTACAACTTTTCATGCTGCTGATAGAGAGATAGTGGATAGACCACTACAACATTTGAAGAGGTGGGATCAGGCATATCTGTTGGGCGGTGAACATGGAAGATGATAGTGGAGAGCATAAGGAGGTGGTCATAGATTCAACTAGTTACGAGCACCAACACTAGGAGGTCCATGATATGCTCATGAAATTAGATGACATGGGTAGGGGTATCTGCATGTGTTTGAGGCTTATGACCCAGGGATCCACGGATGATTAGCAGTATGATATGTGTCTTTCTACTCTATCTTCTATACTAAAATAAACAAGGGCTAGTCATTCCTTCTTCACCACATATCTTGTTCGAAACCTTTAGATTCTAGTAAAACCATTTTATAGACCCTTATTCATGTATAAAACTACCGGAGGAGACTCTATGATCACACATCTACGACTGATGTGTGAACATACCCACCTATGTGACACATTCAGTTAGAACCACTTGGTGGTAGTGTCGAGGCAAGACGATGTCATTCTTCATTTTTATTGGTTTTCTTCAGACCCTCCTCAGATAGAATGTTTTAGGTGAAAGGTGATCTATTTCTACTATAATGGGATGAAACTTATCATTGTATGTGAAAGGAAAACCAAGGCATCATAGGATAGACTAATGCATAGGAGGACAATGCAGATCACTCACTAGTTGGCTAGCTTGACCCTTCGAGTAGCAGATGTTATTAGCTTCTAGTTTTCAGCAGTGGCGGTGGAGTATAAGGACATACTTCATGAAGATGTCCCCAAATTACCTCCCTTATCAGAGATAGAAATTGGAATTGATCTACACCCTGGTACGACACCGATATCCCCACCATCATATCAGATGGCTCCAGCAGAGCGTTGTAAGTTGAGCGTGTTTTTAGAGGATTTTTAGAGAGAGGGGTTCAGGAGAGCCTTCTTTTCCACATGGGTGGCTCCGGTTTGGTTTTACAAAAAGGAAGACATGGGATTGAGGTCGTTTTTGGATTACTAGAACTTAATCTCAGTGACAATGAAGAATAAGTATCCTCTTTCAAGGATTAATGACCCATTCGACTAATTGATAGGGGTAAGATTGTTATCGATGGTTGACCTTCAATTAGGATATCACCAGCTGTGTGTAGGGGATAAAGATATACCAAAAAAGGACTTTAGAGGATGGTATGCTCTTTATCAGTACTTGGTGATTCCATTTTTCTTTAATAATTCCCCATCAGGGATCACGAGACTCGTGAACTGAATATTTCATCCATAATTAGAATAGTTCATCGTGGTGTTGATCGATGATATCCTTGTTTACTCAACATTCAAGGAGGAGCACACAATACACATGAGGATGGATCTAGGAATACACTGTGAGCACCAGATTTATATGAAACTCTTGAAGATCCAGTTCTAGATTCAGTTGGTCCACTTTGTAGGAAATTTAATCTCAGTAGATGGAGTAGTAAGGGACCTAGCCAATGTCGACGCAGTGTTATCATGAGAGACACCTAGGAGTGTGATGGTGGTGCAAAGATTCCTTGGGATAGTTGGATATTACTAGAGATTCATACCTGATTTCTCTAGGATATAAACACCTATGAAATTATTGAACTAAAAATTGCAGGCTTTTTTTATGGATAATTATTAGCAGGCATTCAAGCAGTTGAGGAAGAATTTGATGAGCTCCCCAATCGTGAGATTTTCAGAGGTGGGTGTCGAGTATATAGTGGTCTACAATGCATCAGGAACCAATCATGGTTGTGTTATAATGTGGACACAATTATTGATTCCTATAGTTATTTCTAGCTGATACCACATGATCATAACTACATGACCCATGATCTTGAGTTGTTACTGGTAGTCTTCACATTAAAGATGTGGTGACACTACCTGATGGGGGCAGTATATCATCTACTATGATCAGAAGAGTATCATGTGTATATTCTCTCATAAGGATATAAAATTGAGATAGAGGTGGTGTCTTGATTTCCTCCACTATTACAAATTTGATATAATATATACTCTTGGTAAGGGGAACATGGTGGCAGTTGCTCCGAGCAGGAGGTCAAGTTCATAGTTTATGGATGAGGCGTTAAAGAACATGGAATATCTATGGTTATCCTTTTTGATGAAGATGGGGGATCTTACCTCTGGCCGATGGTTTTTACCACTGCACACTTAAAATTAGATAGTGAGTCACATATTGGGATACTAAATACAATACTCCATGTGATTAGTTATCCTCGGGTTATGCTCTAAAAGGATATTCGGAAGATGGGGATCATATCTTTCTTTTTAGAAGATGATCAATTGTACCAATGGTGTTGTGGCTATAGATTCTGATGGAGTTCCACACATCCCCTTTTTCGGTATATACAGGTGTGATGAAGATGTACCAAGACCTCTAAAGTCGATTCTGGTGGCCACGGATGAAGAAGGGATTTGTGGATTTTGTCTCTTGAAGCCTTACCTTTTAGCAAGTGAAGGATGAGAACCACATTCTAGTGAGTTTGGATAAAACCCTTTGGGTTCTAGAGTATATATGGTATGGGATATCCATGTACTTCATGAATGTATTTCCACATATTTCCAAGGTACATGATTCCATCTAGGTGACCGTTAACCGACTCTCCAAGTCAGTCCACATTCTAGCTATCCAGAAGTAGAGTTCTGTAGAGGTATTCAAACAAACCTATGTGTAGGAGATAGTTCGACATCATGGAGTTCCACAAAATGTTTTTTAGATCATGATTCTTATTTCACATCTCTATTATGGAAGGGATTGCTAGAGGCTTTTGGGACTCAGATACACATGAGCAGGGTGTTTCATACTTAGACAGATGGCGAGCTAGAGAAGACCATTTAGGTTATAGAGGACATGCAATGGTCTTGCATATTGTACATCCGTTGTAGTTGGAAGAATCACCAACCACAATAGGTGTTTTTCATACAAAAACAGCTACCACTCCACCATTGGTATGACACCATTTGATCATCTATACGGGGGACCCTATATATTGCCACATTGCTGGACAGACCTAGCACAATCAGTACTCATGGGACTAGAGATTTTGTTGGATACTAATGAGAAGGTGAAGATAATCTAGGAGTAGATGAAGACTATATAGATCTATAATATTTCTTATATTGAGAGAAGACGAAGGCCTCAAAAGATTGAGGAGGGAGACCACCTGTTCTTTTGGGTCTCACCTCGACGCGGGTTGTAAATTTTTTTCCAGGGAGACATGTTAGAAATGAGGATCATCAACCCTTTTTAGATATTATGTAGAATTAGAGAGGTGGCGTACCACCTAGATATACCATCATAGTTTCACCAGGTACACGATGTCATCCTTATGTTGAATTGGAGGAGTTATACAGATGATCATTGCACATTATCGACTAGGGAGAGCTAGGCATTGAGGATGGGGTGACTTTTCTATAGTATCTAATGGAGATCAATGTTCAAAATGGGATAATCCTTTATGAATGAGTGTTTCCCTTGGTGTGTCTCTGGTGGAATCACGAGAATCTCCATGAGAGAATGTGGGAGTTGGAGGCCTTGTTTCATGTGCAGTACCCACAAATTTTTCATTAGTCTTGTTTTTGGATTTTTGAAGATTTAAATCCTTAAGGTGGGATGAATGTAATGTCATGGATTTTTTCAGGTAGTATTTTTAAATATTATGTGGAATTATTGTAATACCTGGAACTAAGAAAAAATAAAATTCTAAGCCCTAGTGTGTGTGGATGTTTTTTTAAAAAATTATGAAACTTAAAGTTTCATGCGTGAGAGATTTTCCTATAAATTTGGAATACCTTATAAATGGGTGCCCAGATCAAAAATTAGAGGGGACAATTTCATTTAGAAGAGTGAATTTACCTTTGGAGAGGCCTATCATTAGCTAGTATAGGTCGGCTTGGAAATCTAGTTTTTTGATATTTTATCGAATAAAAATAAATTTAAGATTTAACTTATTTTTAACATTATGAATTGATGTAGAAACACATGTTATTTTATTTAAGTATCTTAGTAAGAACCTATGGAAATAATTCATAATCCTAGAGAATTCCTTGAAGTCTCTAGAGTGAACCCTGGAGAAATATCTCAATGGAAAACAATGGGATGGATGATTGATATTATAGACAGATCACCATATAAAATGAATCCTTAATAGAAAATTATCTTTTAACAGGTAGAGAATTTTGGGTTTTAGTTGTTTCCTTCCACATTCTTAGAATCAACAGTGCACATGCTTCAAGCCAAGAACATGGTGACCCACGGTTCATCCATTATTGTTGGATGGGCTCGATTGTGGGAATTATTGTTGGGGATGATTACTATTTTACTGTGTACATTATTTAATTAATTTTATAAGAACAGATCATATCAGGATTGCACAACGGTTGAGGATTTTTCATTGAGTTTGTTCCATTTAAATTCTCCCCCTTTTTTTCTCATGCTTTCTTCCTTCTTCACGAGATATTAATGGGGGATCGCTGCACCTTATAATCATGGAATAATGATATGTGATTGATGAGTATACCTTGTTATAAACTAGATGAGGTTCAACGGTGATGTCCTGACATGATTCGTGCAGGACGATGGCACATGGTGGCGCTTAGGGTGGCGACTCTGGTTGGTCCAGGAGAGTTGTATCATAGAACAAGGGGGAAATCCAAGAAGACAATGAGGTTGACAGCGACCCCAAGCAATGCAGAATATGGCATGACAGGGCCACGTGGGAGACAACACGTTCAGCAGGTGTAGACTGTGGCAATCAACCACATGACCCATGGGCTTTTGTGAGGTGGTCGGGGACCTGGAGGCGATGCACACAAATGGATAGTCAGCAAAGCTGGAGTGAAGATGTCCAGATGCGGTGGGTCATTGGGGTGAAGGATAGGTGGGCAGGTGAGGAGTGGTCTAGTCAGACTAGTTCGGAGTGGGCTAGATAGAGCGACATAGGCAAAATGGTCTGGGCTAGGAAAAAGGGTCAGGTTCTACAAATCGGGCCGAACAAATTGGATTAGGTCAACCCAACTGGTTGGGTTGGACCTAAATCAGACTCGAGGGGTCAAAAAGGGCCATGGTTGACCTTGTTCGTCAACTGTGATCCAAATTTGACCAATATGTTGTGCGTCTGTGGTATCTGGTATAAGGACCCATCCTTAAAACATTACATAATAATGAATTAAATGAATAATTCACACTGAGGATCTTTTCAAGTTTACAGTTTTTGAGAATTAGGACAAAACTATTACATCTCAAAGGATTTCAAAGTAGACACTACTAATATAACTGATTTTTCACAACAATAAAAAAATCCTTAAATTAAACAAGTGTTCTTTTCTTAATATAAATCTTCATGAATACTTCCTTTCTCTTACCCTTCCTTATAACCTGTGAAAAACATTTCAAAAATTTGGGATGAGCATAAAAACTCCGTAAGGGTTATAACATAATGAAAGGAAACATTAACCCACCAATAAATACAAATCAATGAAACCATAACTTTCTATCATAACATACCTTCTGAAATCATAATATTTAGGTATAACTCATAGAAATCATAAGACATAAAGGTAACTTGGGTTATTCATAACATTCTTACGTAGGGAGTAACCCTCATGGTTACTTTTGGAATACCCATCACAGTATATTCCCTAAATCTCTTCGGAGAATCCTTAACGTTTAACTCCTTCACGTTACCCAATTCATAAGAGAGCTATCACAGGCTCACTCGCCCTTAGTTTATCATGGAACCACCCATCTACATAAACAGTTCCCAAGAACCGTAACATAATTGTATCACATAAATCATGCATAAAGGAAACATAACATTTCCACATTTCAATCACAAGATATCAATACAACAAATTGATATATTCAAAAAATTATCAAAACCATTTTCAATACAAAAATTAAAGAAAAGTAAAACATGGTATTTATTTTTCATTTAAAAAAAGTTATGGCTTGTAGAGGAAACCGAAACTCAAATAATGGTCACGGCGACGGAGAAGTCCTTGTCACCACATACGTAAGACAAAACATTCCTTTTGTCATTTAGTAAAATGCTTCGTATAGAAATATTACTTTTGAATATAAGTAAAATTAAAAGGGGTTTATACACCGTATAAAAGCAAGTTGTGTATAAAACAAAATATTCCTCAATGAAAGGATATTGAGACGAAGTCTCTTACAAAGATGGTATCCTTAGATTAAGGATAAATCAATTACATAAATATTTGTGATAAACATAAATACACCAAATATAAGAGGATATTAAGTGTAAAAAAATCATTGTTCATCCAAACATATTCATAGCATGAAGTAATCAAGAATTAGAGGTTTAACCCAAAGAATTGAAATTGGGTAAAGAAGTTCCCTTACAGAAATTCGACAGCCTAAGGACGTCACTTTATAATTCATAATATGAGATGATGAGAGAAAGAAAGGGTATATAATCACTTGGACATATAATTTAAAGCAATAATAATATATAAGAACATATCCCAACATTAGAATATGTAAATTAAAAGACCTAACAAAATGAAGTCTTTTAAAAAGAGGAGGGTGAAAGGTACCCTTACCGATTTTGGTATCTTTCGAAACATACGCCACATGAAAGAAGGTTCATACAATGAAGATTTAAATACCTATAAATTAAAGTATATTACACAAATAATACAATCATGGGAAGTACATACACCACACAAAAAAGTAAATAGTGGAAAATGGAGCATGAGTCTCACGGGAACAAAATGTGAGATGGAAACCCGTTACCTCATTGTGATCAATCGAGTCGTGTGCCCAAAAGATAATAAACACACAATTAATCACATAATACCATGAATATAAATATAATAATGATAATATATATGAAAATGAAGTACAAAATACACCACATGCAATAAATAAGTGGTGAACAGTGGAAATATCACAGAATTAAAAGTGAGATAAGAAATCCTTTACGAAAATTCAGTAGCCTAACAATGCCGCTTAAAACATCCAAAAGTGGATTGATGAGATCAAATAGGGTCTCTCATCATATTAACATAAAAAATACAGTAATATAAATATAAAATAACATCCCCCAACATAATCAAGATGATCCTAAAATAAGTGACATAAAAGAGAGTACATAAAAAGAAAGAGAGAGGTAGGATCCCTTACCTCAAGTCCGACTTGTCTTGTTCATTTCTTTATATTCCTGAATAATAAACTTATGTCAATTTATAATTGATTTAAGGACATAATTTAATGTTTATTATTATATTCATATCACATATTATAATGTTATCATAATTAGTTAATTATGTGAGTTTATATCAGATGTTTTTGTCGATGTTTGGTACATGAGTCAAAAATGAACTTGTTCGAAAAGAATTGTCCATGTAGTTATAAGTAAATCATCTCCAACATAGTATTAATGATTTAAATATAATATATATCCAGTAAATATTAATTTTATAATATTCCATAACATTTGGAGATAAAAAGAAATGAAATGCACCTTTCATGGAGATGGTAGGTCGTACGTATGCCTGAACGCTACTTTCATTTCTTTATAATATTAATGGAATTAAAAATAAATGAGAGATATATATATTATAATTCCAGTATAATATATATGTTATATAGGTCACATAATTTCATTAATTTCATTCTTTATACATTCCATGTATTGCATGAATAAGTCAAATCACTTGAGGGGGCGGTAGTCCACACTTCCTCATATGAAATTATCGCATTTGCACAACATCCAAAGCATAAAGGTGTGTTTTAAATATAAAATAAAGAATAATATAGAGGTAATAAATATAATATATATCATATATATATATATTAACATAATAATGGCCACCATGAGAGGTGTTAAAATAATTTTTAACAATCATCGTTTCGTGAGGTAGTATTTCACCACCCACAGAAACAATATGTTCTTTAACCATTAGACAGAGGTGTGTGTATGTGTAGCTCGAATAATTCTTATATCCACTTCATATTATATTGAAGATATTTATTTTTTTACAAAAATAATGTAATAAAAATAGTTTATGGGGTTGGAGAAGAAAAATAAAACAAAAGAACATAAGAGAAGACATTACCTTTAAATCATGTAACTCTTTTTGATTTGAGCCAAAGGCTTCCTTGGGAGACTTCTGCCCAAAGTGAGGATTATAGTAGTAATAGAGGGATTTGGGGAGACAATATGAGCAGATTTTGGTCGATCTAAGGGCTAGAGAGGTTTGGGTAAGGGGGTAGAGGTGGGGGGCTTTTATAAGAGGGCGGAGGGGCACTCTTGGAAGGTCATTAAATGTTACATTATTATAAAATGATTTCAGATTTTAAAGGTCCCACAATTATATATTTTAAGGATACGGTGATAAGGGTTCAAAATACACCCATCCAATAGGTTTTAAACAAGTTTACGTCTTATATTTTACCTTATCTATTCATTTTATTTAAATCGTTAATTAATGAGGTAATCACTGCATTATCACAGTGTCATAAATAATTTTTTTTATTTAATGTCTAAAAATTATAAAAAAATTACCATCATTTAGGAAATAATTTTATATTTCCAATTACTATTTACAGTCAAAAATATCATTTATGTAAACGAAATTAAAATTATTTTACTTAGGATATACAGACCTTTGTTATATTTCATTTCGTTAATCAAAATATGATAAAAATTCATTATCATAATAAAGTGATATCATGGGGCCCAAAAGTTTCCACAAGGAATACTATGGTATTCCATTACACCAAAAATAGGATTAGGACAAATTTTGGGGTCATTTTATATTTTTATGATATTATTTTATTTCCCTCAACTACCCGATTACTAATTAAACACGATAATTAAAGAAAATTATCGTCATTACTATCCATAATGTCCAAAAAATGAAAGATTCTTAATTACATAATTTGGTCCATATGATTACAAATATGGAACCAATTTTATAAAATTCAAATCACAGAAATTTTAGTAATTAATTTAAATATAAATCTCGTTGTCAAAACAAAAGATGGGTTTTAAAGAAGTAAAATTTATCAAAAGATTGACTTGTTTTTACATCCAATTGAAAATTTAAATTACTTACAATAAACAACATTGTATTAAGTGATAAAAACATAATTCAATTATACTTTAAAAATAATTAAAATGTCAATCTATCTATATAAATAAATTGGATGAAAAGGCAGTTTTGAATTAAAATGCTGTAATTTTCACTATTCATTAAAAAAATGTACATTATCAGAAAAATAAAAAAAATTCACCCTAATATATATTTTATATTAAAAATTAAAAAATGATTTCCATTTAACCTGATTAAAAAAATATATGTTTCATTAATAAATTATATTGTTAATTCCCGCTGTAAAAACAAATAGCGTGTTTTTATGAAACAAATTCTTTCAAAAGATTGACACTTGTTTATGTCCATTTTCAAAGTGAAATTAATTCTAATGACCACCATTGGATTTAATGTTAAACATATATTCTAATTAAACTTTAAAACTAATAAAAAGATAATCTATCCAGATAATTAAAATAGATGAAAAAGCAGTTTCGAAATAAAATGTAGTATTTTTCATTATTCATTAAAAATGAACATTGTCAGAAAAAAACAAAAAATTAATAAAAAGTAAATATCAATGTCCCAATTCTAAATAATAAGTTTATTTTGAAAATAGAGCTTATAAAATTGTCAAAATTTAGATTTAAAAAAAGTTCACCATCAAAAATCCGTAAAACAATCTTTTTAAAATATTAGAGTATTTATTCTTAAAATTGGATTCATTTGCATTTTAATCCTCTAACATTTATTGGATAAATGTAAAAATATATAAAAATCATATGTAATCATTTTTTAGTTAGTTCTGTTCACTCCTGACATTACAACGGCTAGGCGTTAACTATCATTTAAAATAATATTATTATATTATTAGTGTGCAATGTAAGATTTCAAAGAAACTCGTTGTTGCGTATTAGGTACGCCATCGAACTGAGAATCTCCTTTAAAGTAATATTATTATTTTATTCACAAATATTAATAAATATGAAAATGTCATATTCTTTATTTACCTAAGATGTTACATCATTCCCCCTTTTAGGAATTGTGTCCTCGTAATTTTTAAAATTATGCATGGAAACTTAATTGAAAACCCCACATCGGAAAAAGAGTCCATAAAACTATCACTTTAAAAGAATGAAATAGAAGTACAATGGTCACCCGAGTTAACTCATACTAGGATTCCATGTAGGAAAATATGGATATGGAAGAGAAAACAAAGGGTCAAGTTCTGAAAGAGAGTGATAGAAAACATGATCAGGAGAAAGTAAGCAATCTGAAATCCACAAACATGTGACGGGTTAAATGGTATTTGATTCCCCAGTAAGAAAAGATAACAGAAAACATTTTTCTTTTTTATTACATTTCATTGAGGAAATTATTTATGAGCATAACTAAAACATAAGGAAACATACTTACTTGTCATGTAGACTTTCAACTTTTTCTAGATTTATAACACAAACTCATATTTTCTCTAAATGATGAGTATTGCAGGATGAATTGTTCACATTAAGAGTGTTATAATCAACTTTTAGAGAATCACATAATCTACACTAGATGAACTATATATTTACCATATCTTAGGATCTTTACCAAAACCAAAAAAGGTTAGTACAAGATCAGATAACCCCCAAAAAGGAAAATCCTTTATAAAAAGAAAATCTATTCTTAATCTCCAAAATGTGTCCAACAAAACCCAAAGTTCAAAAAAGACAATTCGAAAAAAAAAATTCCATAAAACTCTTCAAAGTAAACCAATCTAAGATTGAAACCTTAATCTCTGAAGGATTTAATCACATAGTCTTCTAAGGCAAATCTAAACATTTCTCTCCAAATAACATTAGTTTCTCTTAAATTATCATATTGAAAAGTAATTAACCTAATCATATATCCTCCATGACAGGTCAATAATTTCTTAGATAACCCAAAATCAAATTATTATTGATTCATAAAATCATCTAACTAAAAAAAATTTTCATACTAACCAGGGACTTCACATAGTCCCGTGGTATGTGATAATTACTAGTCGCACTTTGGTTGTGGGTTCGATTCTCGCAGCTTTGTCCGACGCGACGGGTTTTTACACGGTCTACATGTTGTCCTTTTTCCAAAACTATATAATTCATAAAACATTCCCCAAAAAGAGATAAAATCATTAAAAATAACTATATCATAATTTAACCTCAAGTTTACCTCATGATTTTTATTTTCCATCATAACATATAGTAACCCATAATTACCTCAAAAGTAAGGATCATATAAACAGAAATGGTTACCTTTATTATTATTACCTGAACATTCACATAGAGCTGGTTCTCTCATCCATGATGCATTAGAGAACTCACCAAGGTTCAAGTGGTTAATCATGACTCCTGATTTTTGGTTTAGAATAACTACAAGATTTCTCATTGAATCCCCCATTTTATCCAGTCTCTTTATCAAAGAACCACCACAGTTTCCTTCAAACCCATTGTCACTATGGTGCCTTCTAGATCCATTCATTTACTAAACAAAAAATGTTAGTGTGAGTATATCAACAAAATCATCATGTACTAATGAGGAAGATAAACACTAAGATATATTTATCCAAGTTATCTCAAACTCATTCCCACTTTCAAAAATAACAATGACTCCATCTAATATACTAACCATTGTGTTTATATAGAACTTGTCACTTATGCTTAAACAACACTCTAACCTCTAATCTTATCTAAACTATCCTTTGACACCAATTATAAGGACCCGACCATAATAAATTACTTAATAATGAATTAAATGAATAATTCACATTGGGGATCATTTCAGGTTTAGAGTTTTAGAGAATTAGGACATAACTATTACAACTCAAAGGATTTAAAAGTAGACACTACTACTATAACCGATTTTTCACAATAATAAAAAAATCAATATATAAAAGAAGAGTTCTTTTCATGATATAAATCTTAATGAATACTTAATTTCTCTTACCCTTCCATATAAACTGTGAAAAACATTTCAAAAACATGGGATGAGCATAAAAAGCTCAGTAAGGGTTATAATATAATGAAAGGAAACATTAACCCGCCAGAAAATAAAAATCAATGAAACCATAACATTCAATCATAAAATACCTTCTGAAATCATAATATTTATGTATAACTCATAGAATTCATAAGACATAAAGGTAACTTGAGGAATTTGTAACATTCTTACGTATGGAGTAACCATCATGGTTACGTTTGGTATACCCATCACAGTATATTCTGTAAATATCTTCTTATAAACCTTAGAATTTAACTCCTTCATGTTACCCAATGCATTAGAGAGCTATCACGGGCTCACCCACCCTTATTTTATCTTGGAACCACCCATATTCATAAACAATGCCCAAGAACCATAATATAATCGCATCACATAAAACATGCATAAAAGAAACATAACATTTCCACATTTCAATCACAAGTTATCAATACAAAACATTTATATAATCAAAACATTATCAAAACCATTTTCAATACCAAAATAAAAGAAAAGTAAAACATCGTATTTATTTTTAATTTAAAAAAATTTATGGCTTTTAGAGGAAGCAGAAACTCAAATAATGGTCACGGCGGCAGAGATGTCGTTGTCGCCGCATACGTAAGACAAAACATACCTTTTGTCGTTTAGTAAAAAGGTTCATATAATTATATTACTTTTGAATAAAAGTAAAATACAAATGGGTTTATACACCGTATAAAAGAAAGTTGTGTATAAAACAAAATATGCCTCAATGAAAGGATATTGAGATGAAGTCCTTTACAAAGATGGTATCCTTAGATTAAGGATAAATCAATTAATTAAATATGTGTGACAAAAATAAATACACCCAATATAAGTGGATATTAAGTGTAAAACAATCATAGGTCATCCACACATATTCATAGCCTGACAAAATTGAGAAATAAGGGTTTATCTCGAAGAATTGAAATTGGGTTAAGAAGTTCTCTTACAGAAACTCGACAGCCTAATGGTGTCACTTTAAAATTCAGAAAATGAGATGATTGGAGATAAAAAGGGTATATAATCATTTGGAAATATCATTTATTTCAATAAGGATATATAATAACATATCCCAACATAAGAATATGTAAATTAAAAGACCTAACAAAAAAATTCTTTTAAAAAGAGGAGGGTTAAAGGATCCCTTACCGATTTGGGTAACTTTCGAAACATACACCACATGAAAGAAGCTTCATACAATAAAAATGTAAACACTAATAAATTAAATTATATTACATAGAGAATACAATCACGGTTAGTACATACACCACACAAAAGTAAATAGTGGAAAATGTAGCATGAATCTCACGGGAACAAAAAGTGAGATAAAATCCCCTTACCTCATTGTGATCAATCGAGTCGTATGAACAAAAGATAATAAACACAAAATTAATCACATAATACCATGAATATAAATAGAATCATGATAATATATATTAAATGGAAGTACAAAATACACCACATGTAATGAATAAGTGGCGAACAATGGAAATCTCACAGAATTAAAACTGAGATAAGAAATCATTTACGAAAATTCGGCAGCATAACGACGCCACTTAAAACTTCCAAAAATGGTTTGATGAGATCAAATAGAGTCTCTCATCATATGAACATAATAAGTACAGTAATAGGAATATAAAATAACATACCCCAACATATGAAAGATGAGATTAAAAGAAGTGACATAAAAGAGAGTACATAAAAAGAAAGTGAGAGGTAGAATCCTTTACCTCAAGTTCGACTTGCCTTGTTCGTTTCTTTATATTCCTGAATAATAAACTTTTGTCAATTTATAATTGATTTAGGACCTCCTTTAAATTTTATTATTAAATTCATCTCACTTATTATATTGTTATAAAAATTAGTTAATTATGTGAGTTCATATCAGATGTTTTTGTCCATGTTTGGTACATGAGTCAAAAATAAACTTGTTTGAAAAGAATTTTCCTTGTAGTTATAAGTAAATCATCTCCAAAATAGTATTAATGATTTAAATATCAATTATATCTAGTTAATATTCATTTTATACTATTCCATAACATTTGGAGATAAAAATAAATGAAATGCACCGTTCATGGAGACGGTAGGCCGTACGTACGCATGAACACTACTTTCATTTCTTTTTCATATTAATGGAATTAAAAATAAATGAGAGAGATATATATTATAATTACAGTATTATATATATGTTAAATAGGTCACATATGTTTTTTAATTTCATTCTTTATACATTTCATGTATTTCATGAACGAGTCACATCACTTGAGGGGGCGGTAGTCCACACTTCCTCATATGAAATTATCGCATTTACACAACATGAAAAGCATAAAGTTATGTTTTAAATATAAAATACAGAAGCACAGAGATGACATAAATATAATATATATCATATATAAATATAGAGACATCATAATGGCTACCATGAGAGGTGTTAAAGGAAGTATTAACAAACATCGTTTCGTGAGACACTAATTCACCACCCACAAGAAACAGTATGTTCTTTAACCATTAGACGGAGGTGTGTGTGTGTGTAACTCGAATAATTTTCATAACAACATCCTAGTATACTGAAGATATTTATTTTTTTACAAAATAAAGGAATAAAAAGAGTTTATGAGGTTGGAGAAGCAAAATAAAACAAAATAACATAAGAGAAGACATTACCTTTAAATCGGGTAACTCTATTTGATTTGATCCAAAGGCTTCCTTGGGAAGAATTCGTCCCAAAGTGAGGATTCTAGGAGTAAAATATGGATTTGGGGAGAAAATATGATCATATTTTGGTCGATAAAAGGGCTGGAGAGGTGGGGGTAAGGGGGTAGAGGTGGGGGCCTTTATAAGAGGGAGGAGGGGCACTCTTGGAAAGTCATGAAATGTTACATTATTATAATATGGTTTTCAGATTTTAATCTTCCCAAAATTATATATTTAGAGGATAAGGTGATAAGGGTTATAAATAAACCCATAAAATAGGTTTTTTTAAAAGATTATGTTTTATAATTTCCCTTATCATTTCATTTTATTTAAATCGTTCATTAATGAGGTAATCACTACATCATCACGGTGTCATAAATAAATTTATTTATGTAATGTCTAAAAATTATAAAAAAAATTTCCATCATGTAGGAAATATTTTTATCATTCCAATTACTATTTATAGTCAAAGAGATAATTTATTTAAACGAAATTAAATTTTTTTACATAGGATATACAAACCTTTGTTATATTTCCTTTCATTGAAAACATATGATAAAATGTCACTACCACACTATAGCGATTCCATGGGGCCCAATGTTAAAACAAGGCAACCCATGGTCTGAAATGAAACCAAAAATAGAATTAGAAAACATGTTGGGGTCATTTTATATTTTTATGATATTATTTTATTACCCTTAACTACCAGATTATTAATTAAACACGATAATTAAGGATAATTACGGTTGTTACTATTCATAATGTCCAAAAACAAATTTTTTTTAATTTCATAATTTGGACCTTGTGATTCCAAATATGGTACCCATTTTACCAAATTCAAAACACAGAAATTGTAGTAATTAATTTAAAAGTAAATCCCATTGTCAAAACAAAAGATGGGTTTTTAAGAAGTAAAATTTATCAAAAGATTGACTTGTTTTTACATACAATTGAAAAGTGAAATTACATCCCATGAAAAATAATTTATTAAGTGATAAAAATATAATTAAATTATAATTTAAAAACAATAAAAATGACAATATTAATATATAAATAAACTGAATGGAAAGGTAGTTTTGAATTAAAATGTTGTATTTTCACTATTCATTAAAAAAATGATCATTATCAGAAAAATACCAAAAATTTACCCTAATATATATTTGATGTTAAAAATTAAAAAATGATGTCCATTTTACCAAATTCAAAATATAGAAGTTTCATTAATGAATTATATATTTAATTCCCGTTGTCAAAACAAATAGCATGTTTTTAAGAAACAATATCTATCAAAAGATTGACACTTGTTTATGTCCATTTTCTAAGTGAAATTAATTTTAATGACCACCATTGGATTAAATGGTAAAAATATATTCTAATTACACTTTAAAAAAATTGAAAATATAATCTAACCATATTATTAAATTATATGAAAAAGAAGTTTTGAAGTAAAATGCAGTATTTTTCACTATTCATGAAAAAAATGAACATTGTCAGAAAAATACCAAAAATTTATCCAAATTAAATATAAATGTCCCAATTCCAAAGAATAATTTTATTTTTAAAAATAGAGCTTATAAAATTGTCAATAATTAGATTTAAAAAAAGTTCACCTTCAAAAGGCGGTAAACCAATCATTTAAAAATATTAGAGTATTTATTCTTAAAATTGGATTCATTTTTATTTTAAGCCTCTAACATTAATTAGATAAATGTAAAAATATTTTTATCTAATATTTTTAAAATTGGGCTCAGAAACAATATTGAAAGCTCCACATCGAAAAAGGAGTCAATAAAACTATCATTTTAAAAAGAAAGAAAAAGAAGTACATTGGTCACACTAGTTAACTCATAATAGGATTCCATGTAGTAAAGTATGGATATGGAAGAGAAAACAAAAGGTCATGTTCTGATATAGAGTGATAGAAAAGATGATCAGGAGAACATAAACAATCTGAAATCCACAAACCTGTGAAGGGTTAAACTGTATTTGATTCCGCAGTATGAAAAGTTAACATACAACATTTTTGTTTTAAGTTACACTTAATTGAGAAATTTATTTATGAGCTTAACTAAAACATAAGGAAACATACTTACTTGTCATGTAGACTTTCAAATTTTACTAGATTTCTAACACAAACTGATATTTTCTCCAAACGATGAGTATTTCAGGATGACTTGTTCACATTAAGAGTACAATAATCAACTTCGAGAGAATCACATAATGGACACAAAATTAACTATATATTTACCATATCTTAGGACCTTAACCAAAACCACAAAAGCTTAGTACAAGATCAGATAATCCCCCAAAAGATTAAACCTTTATAAAAAGAAAATCTATTTTTAATCTCCAAAACTTTTCCAACAAAACTCAAAGTTCAACAAAGACCATTCGATTAACAATTGACCATAAAATTCATAAAATTAATCCAAACTAAGATTGAAACCCAAATCTCTTAAGGATTTAATCACAAGTCTTCCAAGGTAAATCTTAACATTTATCTCTAAATAACATCAGTTTCTCTTAAAGTCTAATATTGAAAAGTAATTAACCTAATCATATATCCTCCATGATAGGTCAATAATTTTCTAGATACACCAAAATCGAATTATTCTTGATTCATAAAATCATCTAACTAAAAAGAATTTTTCATACTAACCAGGGACTTCACACAGTCCAGTGGTAGGGGATAAATACCAGTCGCACTTTGGTTGTGGGTTCGATTCCCGCAGCTTTGTCCAACGCGACGGGTTGTCACACGGTCTTCATGGGTCCTTTTCCTAAAACTATATAATTATTAAAACATTCCACAAAAAGAGATAAAATCTTAAAAAATAACTATAACATAATTTAACCTCAAGTTTACCTCATGATTTTCATTTTACATCATAACATATAGTAACCCATAATTACCTCAAATGTAAGGATCATATAAACCCTAATGGTTAACATTATAATTATTACATGAACTTCCACATAGAGGTGGTTATCTTGTACATGATGCATTAGAGAACTCACCATGGTTCAAGTGGTTAATCATGACTCCTGATAGTTGGTTTAGAATAACCACGATATTTCTCATTGAATCCCCCATTTCATCCAGTCTCTTAATGAGAGAACCACCACAGTTTCCTTCAAACCCATTGTCACTTTAGTGCCTGTTAGATCCATCCATTAACTAAACAAAAAATGTCATTGTGATTATATCAACAAAATCATCAGGTACTAATGGGGATGGTAAACACTAAGATATACTAATCCAATTTATCTCAAACTCATTCCAACTTTCAAAAATAACAATGAATCCATCTAATATACTAACCATTGTGGTTATACACAACTTGTCACATAAGCATAAACAACACTCTAACCTATAATGTTCTCTAAACCGACCTTTGATACCAACTGTAAGGACCCAGCCTTAAAACATTACATAATAATTATTTAAATGAATAATTCACATTGAGGATCTTTTCAGGTTTAGAGTTTTAGAGAATTAGGACATAACTATTACATCTTAAAGGATTTCAATGTAGACACTACTACTATAACCGATTTTTCACAACAATAAAAAAATACATAAATAAAACAAGAGTTCTTTCATTGATATAAATCTTCTTAAATACTTCTTTTCTCTTACCCTTCCTTATAACCTGTGAAAAACATTTCAAAAACATGGGATGAGCATAAAAATTTCAGTAATGGTTATAACATAAAGAAAGGAAACATTAACCGACCAATAAATACAAATCAATGAAACCATAACTTTAAATCATAAAATACCTTCTGAAATCATAATATTTATGTATAAGTCATAGAAGTCATAAGGCATAAAGGAAACTTGAGTCATTCATATCATTCTTACATAGGGAGTAACCCTCATGGTTACGTTTGGAATACCCATCACAATATATTCCCAAAATCTCATTGGAGAAACCTTAGCGTTTCAATACTTCATATTACCCAATGCATTGGAGAGCTATCACGGGATCACCCTCTATTAGTTTATCTTGGAACAACACATCTTCATAAACAATGACCAAGAACCATAACATAATCATATAACATAAAACATGTATAAAGGAAACATATAATTTCCACATTTCAATCACAAGATATCAATACAACACATTGATATAATCAAAAAATTATCAAAACCATTTTCAATACCAAAATAAAATAAAAGTAAAACATTGTATTTTTTTTCATTTAAAAAAAGTTATGGCTTGTAGAGGAAGTCAAAACTCAAATAATGGTCATGGCGGCGGAGAAGTCGTTGTCGCCGTATACGTAAGACAAAACATTCCTTTTTTCGTTTAGTAAAACGATTCGTATAAAAATATTCCTTTTGAATGAAATTAAAATTCAATGGGGTTTATACACCGTATAAAATAATGTTGTGTATAAAACAAAATATGCCTCAATTAAAGGAGATTGAGATGAAGTCCCTTACAAAGACGGTATCCTTATATTAAGGACAAATCAATTACATAAATATATGTGACAAACATAAATACACCCAATATAAGTGGATATTAATTATAAAACATCAGAGGTCATCCACACATATTCATAGAATGACATAATCATGAAATAGATGTTTAACCCAAAAAATTGAAATTTGGTTAAAGAGTTCCCTTACAGAAATTCGACAGCGTAACGACGTCACTTTAAAAATAAAAAAATGAGATGATGAGAGATAAAGAGGTTATCTAATCACTTGTACATATCATTTATAGTAATAAGGATATTTAAGAACATATCCAAACATAATAAGATGTAAATTAAAATACCTAACAAAAAGAAGACTTTTAAAAAGAGGAGGGTGAAAGGTTCCCTTGCTGATTTGGGGGACTTTCGAAAATACGCCACATGAAATAAGGGTCATAAAATGAAGATGTAAATAACCATAAATTAAATTATTTTACACAAATTATACAATAATGGGAAGTATATAAACCCCAATAATGTAAATATAAGAAAATGTAGCATTAATCTCACGGGAACAAAAAGCGAGATAAAAACCCCTTACCTCATTGTGATCAATCAATTTGTATGACCAAAAGATAATAAACACAAAATTAATCACATAATAACATGAATATAAATAAAATCGTGTTAATATATATTAAATTTAAGTACAAAATACACCACATGCAATAAATATATGGCAAACAATGGAAATCTCACAGAATTAAAAGTGAGATAAGAAATTCTTTATGAAAATTCGACAGCCTAACGGTGCCACTTAATACTTCCAAAAATGGATTGATGAGATAAAATAGGGTCTTTCATCATATGAACATAAAAATTAAAGTAAGGGGAATGTAAAATAACATCACCCAACATGAGAAATATGATCTTAAAATAAGTGACATAAAAGACAGTACATAAAAAGAAAGAGAGAGGTAAGATCCCTTACCTCATGTCCGACTTGTCTTGTTCGTTTCTTTATATTCCTGAATAATAAACATTTGTAAATTAATAATTTCTTAAGTACCTCCTGTAATGTTTATTACTCAATTAATATCACATGCTATAGTGTTATAGTAATTAGTTAATTATGTGAGTTCATATCAGATGTTTTTGTCTATGTTTGGTACATGAGTCAAAAATTAACTTTTTTGAAAACAATTGTCCATGTACTTATAATTAAATCATCTAAAAAATAGTATTAATGATTTAAATATCATATATATTCAGTAAATATACATTTTATACTATTCCATTACAATTAGAGATAAAAATAAATTAAATTCACCGTTCATGGAGATGGTAGGCCGTACGTACGCATGAACACTACTTTCATTTCTTTGTCAGATTAATGGAATTAAAACTAAATGAGATATATATATATATATTATAATTAAATAATAATATATAAGTTATATATTTCCCAATATTTTTTTAATTTCATTCTTTATACATTCCATGTATTCATGAACGAGTCACATCACTTGAGGGGGTCGTAGTCCACGCTTCCTCATATAAAATTATCGCATTTTCATAACATACAAAGCATAAAGGTATGTTTTAAATATAAAATACATAAGAACAGAGAGGACATAAATATAATATATATCATATATTAATATAGTTACATCATAATGTCCAACATGAGAGGTGTTAAAAGAAGTTTTAACAATCTTCGTTTTGTGAGGTAGTAATTCACCAAGCACCGAAACAATATGTTCTTTAACCATTAGACGAAGGTGTGTGTATGTGTAGCTCGAATCCTTCTCATAAAAACATCCTAGTATATTGATGATATTTTTTTGAAACAAAATAAAGTAATAAAAAGAGTTTAGGGGGTTGGAGAAGAAAAATAAAACAAAAGATCATAAGAGAAGACATTACCTTTAAATCGGGTAACTCTTTTTGATATTAGACAAAGGCTTCCTTGGGAAGACATCTGCCCCAAGTGAGGCTTCTAGGAGTAAGAGAGGGACGTGGGGAGACAATATGAGAAGATTTTGATTGAGCCAAGGGCTTGAGAGGTGGGGGTAAGGGGGTAGAGGTGGCGACCTTTTATAAGAGGGAGGAGGGGCACTCTTGGAAACTCATGAAATGTTACATTATTATAAAATGATTTTCAGATTTTAGTGGTCCCAAAATTATATAGTTCGAGGATAAGGTGATAAGGTTTTGAAATCCACCAATCCAATAGATTTTTGACACTTTTAAGTCTTATATTTTACCTTATCTTTTCATTTAAATTAAATCGTTCATTAATGAGGTCATCACTGCATCGTCACGGTGTCATAAATAAATAAATTTATTTAATGTCTAAATTTTATAAAAAAATTACCATCATGTAGGAAATTTTTTTAGATTTCCAATTACTATATATAATCAAATATTTCATTTATGTACACGAAATAAAAATGTTTTTACTTAAGATATACAAACCATTGTTATATTTCATTTCTTTAAAAAAATATGATAAAAAGTCACTATCACACTAAACTGATTCCATGGGGCCCCAAATTTGGCACAATGGATCCCATGGTCGGCCAGGACACCACGAATAGAATTAGGACACATTTTGGGGTAATTTTATATTTTTATAATATTATTTTATTACCCTTAACTACATGATTACTAATTAAACACGATAATTAAAGATAATTTCCGTTGTTACTATTCATAATTACAAAACACAATTGATTCTTAATTACATAATTTGGACCTTATGATTCCAAATATGGAACCCATTTTACCAAATTCAAAACACAGAAATTGTAGTAATTAATTTAAAAGTAAATCCCTTTGTCAAAACAAAAGATGGGTTTTTTAAGAAGTAAAATTTATCAAAAGATTGACTTGTTTTTACATCCAATTGAAAAGTGAATATACGTCAAATGAAAAAAATTGTATTAAGTGATAAAAACATAATTAGATAATACTTTAAAAACAATTAAAATGGAAATCTAACTATATAAATAAATTGGATGAAAAGTTAGTTTTGAATTAAAATGCTGTATTTTTCACTATTCATTAAAAAAATGAACATTATCAGAAAAATACCAAAAATTCACCCTATGATATATTTGATATTAAAAATTTAAAAATTTATTCCATTTTACCAAATTCAAAACACAGAGGTTTTATTAATAAATTATATAGTTAATTCCCGCTGTCAAAACAAATAGCGTGTTTTTAAGAAACAATATCTATCACAAGATTGACACTTGTTTATGTCCATTTTCAAAGTGAAATTAATTCTAATGATGACCATTAGATTAAATGGTAAAAATATTATCTAATTACACTTTAAAATAAATAAAAATATTATCCAACCATATAATTAAATTATATGAAAAAGCAGTTTTGAAGGAAAATGCTGTATTTTTCACTATTCATTAAAAATGAACATTGTCAGAAAAATACCAAAAATTTATCCCATGTAAATGTCAATGACCCAATTATAAATAATATGTTTATTCTGAAAAATAGTGCATATAAAATTTTCAAAAGGTAGATTTAAAAAAAGTTCACCATCAAAAGGCAGTAAAACAATCATTTAAAAATATTAGAGTATTTATTCTTAAAATTGGATTCATTTGTATTTTAAGCCTCTAACATTAATTGGATAAACGTAAAAATATTTTACAAACATATGAAAACATTTTGTAGTTAGTTCTGTTCATTACCTACATTACAAGGGCTATTCCTTAACTATCATTTAAAATAATATTATTATATTATTATTGTGCAATGTGTGATTTCAAAGAAACTTATTGTTACGTATTGGGTACGCCATCGAACATAGAATCTCCTTTAAAATAATATTAATATTTTTTTCACAAATATTAATAAATATGAAAATTTCAAATTCTTTATTTACCTAGGATATTACATCCTTCCCCCCTTTTGGGAATTGCGTCCTCACAATTTTTAAAATTGGGCTCAGAAACTTCATTGAAATCCCCACATCGGAAAAAGAAGTCAATAAAATGATCACTTTAAAAGAAAGAAAGAGAAGTACAATGGTCACCCAAGTTAACTCATACTTGGACTCCATTTAATAAAATATGGATATGGAAGAGAAAACAAAGGGTCCTGGTCTGATAGATAGTAATAGAAAACATGATCAGGAGAATGTAAACAATTTGAAATCCACAAACATGTGACGAGTTAAACTATATTTTATTCCCCAGTATGAAAAGTTAACAGAAAACGTTTTTGTTTTCAGTTGCATTTCATTGAATAATTTATTTATGAGCTTAACTAAAACATAAGGAAACATACTTACTTGTCTACTAGACTTTCAACTTTTACTAGATTTCTAACAAAAACTCATATTTTCTGCAAACGATGAGTATTTCCGGATGACTTGTTCACATTAAGAGTGTTATAATCAACTTTGAGAGAATAACATGATCCACAAAAGATGAACTATATATTTTTCACATCTTAGAACCTTAACCAAAACCAAAAAAGGTTAGAAAAGGATCAGATAATCCCCAAAAAGTATAATCCTTTATAAAAAGAAAATCTATTCTTAATCTCAAACATTTTTTCAACAAAACTCAAAGTTCAACCAAGACCATTCGATAAAAAATTTTCCATAAAATTATTCAAATTAAACCAAACTAATATTGAAACCCAAATATATTAAGGATTTAATCACATAGTCTTCCAAGGTAAATCATAACATTTATCGCAAAATAACATCAGTTTCTCTTAAAGTCTCATATTGAAAAGTAATTATCCTAATCATATATCCTCCATGATAGGTTAATCATTTCTTAGATAACCCAAAATCAAATTATTCTTGATTAATAAAATCATCTAACTAAAAATAATTTTTCATACTAACCAGGGACTTCACATAGTCCAGTGTTAGGGGATAAATACTAGTCTCACTTTGGTTGTGGGTTCGATTCCTGTAACTTTGTCCGACGCGGGGGGTTGTCACATGGTCTACATGTTGTCCTTTTTCCAAAACAATATAATTCATAAAAAATTCCCCAAAAAGAGATAAAATATTCAAAAATAAATATAACATAATTTAACCTCATGTTTACCTCATGTTTTTCATCTTCCATAATAACATATAGTAACCCATTATTGCCTCAAAAGTAGGGATCATATAATCTATAATGGTAACCTTTATAATTTTTACCTGAACATCCACATAGAGTTGGTTCTCTCGTACATGATGCATTAGAGAACTCACCAAGGTTCATGTGGTTAATCATGACTCCTCATAGTTGGTTTAGAATAACCACGAGATTTCTCATTGAATCCCCCATTTCATCCAGTCTCTTAATTAGAGAACCACCACAGTTTCCTTCAAAACCATTGTCACTTTGGTGCCTGCTAGATCCATCCATTTACTAAACCAAAAAAATTTAGTGTGATTATATCAAAAAAATCATCATGTACTAATGAGGAAGATAAACACTAAGATATACTTATCCATGTTGTCTCAAACTCATTCCAACATTCAAAAATAACAACGAATCCATCTAATATACTAACCATTGTGGTTGTACACAACTTGTCTCTTAAGCTTAAACAACACTTTAACCTCTAAAGTTATCTAAACCGACCTTTGATACCATATATAAGGACCCGACCTTAAAAATTAAATAATAATGAATCAAATGAATAATTCACATTGAGGATATTATCAGGTTTAGAGTTTTAGAGAATTAGGACATAACTATTACATCTCAAAGGATTTCAAAGTAGACACTACTACTATAACCAATTTTTCACAACAACAAAAAATATTTAAATAAAACAAGAGTTTTTTGCTTCATATAAACCTTCTTGAATACTTATTTTCTCTTACCCTTCCTTATAACCTACAAAAAACATTTCAAAAACATGGGATGAGCATAAAAATATCTGTAAGGGTTATAACGTAATGAAAGGAAACATTAACCCACTATTAAATACAAATCAATGAAACCATAACTTTAAATCATAACATACCTTCTGAAATTATAATATTTATGTATAACTCATATAAATCATAAGACATAAAGGTAACTTGAGGCATTTATGACATTCTTATGTAGGGAGTAACCCACATGGTTACGTTTGGAATACCCATCAAAGTATATTCCCTAAATCTCTTCAGAGAAACCTTAGAGTTTAACTCCATCATGTTTCCCAGTGCATTGGGGAGCTATCACGGGCTCACCCACCCTTAGTTTATCATGGAACCACCCATCTTCATAAACAATTCCCAAGAACCATAACATAATCGTATCACATAAAACATGCATAAAGGAAACATAACATTTCCACATTTCAATCACAAGATATCAATAAAACACATCCATATAATCAAAACATTATCAAAACCACTTTCAATAACAAAATAAAAGAAAAGTAAAACATGGTATTTAATTTTCATTTAAAAAAAAGTTATGGCTTGTAGAGGAAGCCGAAACTCAAAAAATGGTCACGGCGGTAGAGAAGTCGTTGTCGCCGCATATGTAATACAAAATATTCCATTTTTCGTTTAGTAAAACGCTTCATATAAAAATATTCTTTCTGAATAAAATTAGAAGTCAAAGGGGTTTATACATTGTATAGAATAAAGTTGTGTATAAAACAAAATATGCCTCAATGAAAGGAGATTGAGATGAAGTCCCTTACAAAGATGGTATCCTTATATTAAGGATAAATCAATTACATAAATATGTGTCGTAAACATAAATACACCGAATATAAGTGGATATTAATTGTAAACCAATCAGAGGGAATCCACACATATTAATATCACGACATAATCAAGAAATAAAGGTTTAACCCAAAGAATTGAAATTGGGTTAAGAAGTTCCCTTACAGAAATTCGACAGCCCAACGACATCACTTTAAAATTCAGAAAATTAGATGATGAGAGATAAAAATGGTATCTAATCACTTGTACAAATAATTTATAGAAATAAGGATACATAATAACATATCCAAACATAAGAAGATGTAAATTAAAAGACCTAACAAATATAAGTCTTTTAAAAAGAGGAGGGTGAACAGTTTCCTTACTGATTTGGGTAACTTTCGAAACATACGCCACTTGAAAGAAGGGTCATACAAGGAGGATGTAAATACCCATAAATTAAATTATATTACATAAATTATACAATAATGGGAATTAAATACACCACAAAAAAGTAAATAGTGGAAAATGTAGCATGAATCTCACGGGAACAAAAAGTGAGATAAAACCCCTTACCTCATTGTGATCAATCGAGTCTTATGACCAAAAGATAATAAACACCAAAATAATCACATATTACCATTAATATAAATATAATCATGATAATATATTTTAAATGGTAGTACAAAATACACCACATTCAATAAATTAGTGGCGAACAATGGAAATCTCACAGAATTAAAAGTGAGATAAGAAATCTTTTACGAAAATTCGGCAGCCTAACAGCGCCACTTAAAACTTCCAAAAATGGATTGATGATATAAAATAGGGTCTCTAATCATATTAACATAAAAATTATAGTAAAAGTAATATAAAATTACATCACCCAACATAAGAAATACGAGCTTAAAAGAAGTGACATAAAAGAGAGTACATAAAAAGAAAGACAGAGGTAGGATCCCTTACCTCAAGTCAGACTTGTCTTGTTCGTTTCATTATATTCCTGAATAATAAACTTTTTTAAATTTATAACTGCTTAAAGACCTCATGTAATGTTTATTATTCAATTAAAATCACATATTATAATGTTATAATAATTATTAAATTATGTGATTTCATATCAGATGTTTTTGTCGATGTTTGGTACATGAGTCAAAAATGAACTTGTTTGAAAAGAATTATCCATGTAGTTAAAAGAAAATAATCTCCAAAATAGTATTAATGATTTAAATATCATATATATCCATTAAATATTCATTTTATACTATTCCATAACATTTTTAGATAAAAAGAAATGAAATGCACCCTTCATGGAGACAGTAAGCCATACGTACGCACGAACGCTAGTTTCATTTCATTGTCATATTAATGGAATAAAAAATAATTGAGAGATATATATATTATAATTACAGTATAATATATATTTTATATATGTAAAATAAGTTTACTAATTTCATTCTCTATATATTCCATGTATTTCATGAAAAAGTCACTTCACTTGAGGGGGCGGTAGTCCACACTTCCTCATATGAAATTATCGCATTTGCACAACATTCAAAGCATAAATGAATGTTTTAAATAAAAAATATAGAAGAATATATAGAACATAAATATAACATATATCATATATAAATTTAGTGATGTCATAATTTCCACCATGAGAGGTGTTAAAATAAGTTTTAACAATCATTGTTTTGTATGGTAGTAATTCACCACCCATAGAAACAGTTTGTTCGTTAACCATTAGATGGAGGTGTGTGTATGTGTAGCTCTAATACTTATAATAAAAAATCATAGTATATTGAAGATATTTTTTTGTTACAAAATAAAGGAATAAAAATATTTTATGTGGTTGGTGAAGAAAAATAAAACAAAAGAACATAAGAGAAGACATTACCTTTAAATCGGGTAACTCTTTTTGATTTGAGCCAAAGGCTTCTTTGGGAAGACTTATGCCCAAATTGAGGCTTATAAGAGTAATAGAGGGATTTGGGGAGACAATATGAGCATAATTTGGTCGAGCCAAGGGGTTTACAGGTGTGGGTAAGGGGTAGAGGTGGGGGCCTTTTATAAGAGGGGGTGGGGCACTCTTGGAATGTCATGAAATGTTACATTATTATAAAATGAGTTTCATATTTTAAAGGACCCAAAAATATATATTTCTAGGATAAGGTGATAAGGGTTCTAAATATACCCATCCAATAGGTGTTTCAAAAGTTTACGTCTTATAGTTTACATTATCGTTTCATTTTATTTAAATCGTTCATTAATGAGGTCATCACTACATCATCACAGTGTCATAAATAAATTTATTTATTTAATGACTAAAAATTATAAAAAAATTACCATCATGTAGGAAATATTTTAATCATTCCAATTATTATTTATAGTAAAATATTTCATTTATGTAAACAAAATTAAAATTGTTTTACTTATGATATACAAACCTTTGTTATATTTCCTTTCTTTAAAAAAATATGATAAAAAGACAATATCACACTAAAGTGATTATATGGGGCCCCAAATTTGGCACAAGGAATACCATAGTCGGCCATGACACCACCAATATAATTAAGACATATGTTGGGTTCATTTTATATTTTTATGATATTATTTTATTACCCTTAAATACCCGATTACTAATTAAACACGATAATTAAAGATAATTACCGTCGTTGCAATTCATAATTTCCAAAAACAAAGGATTCATCATTAAATAATTTGTGCATTATGATTCAAAATATGGAACCCATTTTACCAAATTAAAAACACATAATTTGTAGTGATTAATTTAAAAGTAAATCCCATTGTCAAAACAAAAGATGAGTTTTTAAGATGTAAAATTTATCAAAATATTTACTTGTTTTTACATCCAATTGAAAAGTGAAATTACTTCCAATGAAAAAAAATTGTTTTAAGTGATAAAAAAAATTTTAGTTATACTTTAAAAACAATTAAAATGACAATCTAACTATATAATAAATTGGATGAAGAAGTAGTTTTGAATTAAAATGCTGTATTTTTCACTATTCATTAAAAAATGAACATTATCAAAAAAATACCAAAAAATCACCCAAAGATATATTTGATATTCAAAATTCAAAAATTATGTCCATTTTACCAGATTAAAAACATAGAAGTTTCATTAATAAATAATATAATTAATTCCCGCTGTAAAAACTAATAGCGTATTTTTAAGAAACAATATCTATCAAAAGATTAGCACTTGTTTATGTCTATTTTCAAAGTGAATTTATTCTAATGACAACCATTGGATTAAATGGTAAAAATATATTCTAATTAAACTTTAAAACAATTAAAACGATAATCTAACCGTGTAATTAAATTAGATGAAAAAGTAGTTTTGAAGTAAAATGCAGTATTGTTCACTATACATTAAAAAAGGAACATTGTCAGAAAAATACCAAATAATTTTCCAAAGTAAATATCAATATGACAATTCTAAAGATTATGTTTATTTTGAAAAATAGAGCTTATAAAATTTTCAAAAGTTAGATTTAAAAAAAGTTCACCATCAAAAGGCGGTAAAACAATCTTTTAAAAATATTAGAGTATTTATTCTTAAAATTGGAATCATTTGCATTTTAAGTCTCTAATAGTTATTGGATAAATGTAAAATTATTTAAATATAATATGTAATAATTTTGTAGTTAGTTCTGTTCACTCCCACCATTACAATGACTAGGAATTAACTATCATTTAAAATAATATTATAAAATGTTTTGTGCGCAATATAAGAATTCAAAGAAACTCGTTGTTGCATATTGGGTACGCCATGAAACATAGAATCTCTTTTAAAGTATTGTTAATATTATATTCAAAAATATTAATAAATATTACCATTTATCTCCAAATAACATTAGTTTCTATTAAAGTCTCATATTGAAAAGTAATTCACCTAATCATATATCCTCCATGATAGGTCAATAATTTCCTAGATAACTGAAAATCAAATTATTCTTGATTCATAAAATCATCTAAATAATAAGAATTTGTCATACTAACTAGGGACGTCATATAGTCCAGTGGTAGGCGATAAATACCAGTTGCACTTTGTTTGTGGGTTCGATTCCCACAGCTTTGTCCGACGTGACGGGTTGTCACATGGTCTATGTGTTGTCCTTTTTCCAAAACTATATAATTCTTAAAACATTCCCCAAAAAGAGATAAAATCTTAAAAAATAACTATAACATAATTTAACATCAAGTTTCCCTCATGATTTTCATTTTCCATTATAACATATAGTAACCCATAATTACCTCAAAAGTAAGGACCATATAAACCCTAATGGATACATTTATAATTATTAAATGAACACCCACATAGAGCTGGTTCTCTCGAACATAATGCATTTGAGAACTCACCAAGGTTCAAGTGGATAATCATGACTCCTGATAGTTGATTTAGAATAACCACGAGATTTCTCAATGAATCCCCCATTTCTTCCAGTCTCTTAATCAGAGAACCACCACAGTTTCCATCAAACCCATTGTCACTTTGGTTCCTACTAGATACATCCATTTACTAAACCAAAAATGTCAGTGTGAGTATATCAACAAAATCACCATGTACTAATTAGGAAGATAAAAACTAAGATATACTTATCCAAATTATCTCAAACTCATTCTAACTTTCAAAAATAACAATTACTCCATCTAATATACTAACCATTGTGCTTATACACAACTTGTCACGTATGCTTAAACAACACTCTAAACTCTAAAGTTTTCTAATCCGACCTTTGATACCAACTATAAGGACCCGGACTTAAAAAATTAGATAATAATGAATGAAATGAATAACTCACATTGAGGATCTTTTCAGGTTTAGAGTTTTATAGAATTAGGACATAACTATTACATCTCAAAGGATTTAAAAGTAGACACTACTACTATAACCGATTCTCACAACAATAAAAAAATCATTCAATAAAACAAGAGTTATTTTCTTGAAATAAATCTTCTTGAATACTTCCTTTCTCTTACCCTTCCTTATAACCTGGGAAAAACATTTCAAAAACTTGGGATGAGCATAAAAAGATCAGTAAGGGATATAACATAATGAAAGGAAACATTAACCGCCAATAAATAGAAATCAATGAAACTATAACATTCAATCATAACATACCTTCTGAAATCATAATATTTATTTATAACTCATATAAATCATAAGACATAAAGGTAACTTGAGCCATTCATAACATTCTTACGTAGGGATAAACCCTCATGGTTACGTTTGGAATACCCATCACACTATATTCCTTAAATCTCTTCGGAGAAACCTTAGAGTTTAACTGCTTCGTGTTACACAATGCATTGGAGGGATATCACGGGCTCACCCACCCTTAGTTTTTCATGGAACCACCCATCTTCATAAACAATTCCCAATAACCATAACATAATCGTATCAAATAAAACACGCATAAAGGAAACATAAAATTTCCACATTTCAATCACAAGATATCAATAAAACACATTGATATAATATAAACATTATCAAAACCATTTTCAATACCAAAATAAAGGAAAATTAAAACATGTTATAGATTTTTCATTTAAAAAAAAGTTATGGCTTGTAGAGGAAGCCAAATCTCAAATAATGGGCACGACGGCAGAGAAGTCATTGTCGTCGCATACGTAAGACAAAACATTCCTTTTTCGTTTAGTAAAACGCTTCATATAAAAATATTACTTTTGAATAAAAGTAAAAGTCAAAAAAAATTTATACACCGTATAAAAGAAAGTTGTGTATAAAACAAAATATGCCTCAATGAAAGGAGATTGGGACGAAGTCCCTTACAAAGACAGAATCCTTCGATTAAGGATAAATCAATTAAATAATTATGCGTGAAAAACATAAATACACCCAATATAAGTGGATAATAAGTGTAAAACAATAAAAGGTTATCCAAACATATTAATATCATGACATAATCAAGAAGTAGAGGTTTAACCAAAAAGAATTGAAATTGGGTTAAGAAGTTCCCTTACAGAAATTCGACAGCCTAACCGCGTCACTTTAAAATTCAGAAAATGAGATGATGAGAGATAAAAGGGGTATCTAATCACTTGGACATATCATTTACCTCAATAATGAAATATAAGAACATATCCCAACATAAGAATATGTAAATTAAAATACCTAGAAAAGAAGTC
The DNA here is from genome assembly GCA_963277665.1 of Viscum album. Classification (NCBI taxonomy): domain Eukaryota; kingdom Viridiplantae; phylum Streptophyta; class Magnoliopsida; order Santalales; family Viscaceae; genus Viscum; species Viscum album. The sequence continues at coordinate 468,032,851 of OY728141.1, read as the reverse complement.
TTTTAAATAGGGGAGGGTGAATGGTTCCCTTTCCGATTTGGGTAACTTTCGAAACATACGCCACATGAAAGAAGGGTCATACAATGAAGATGTAAATACCCATAAATTAAATTAACTTACACAATGAATACAATCATGATATGTACATACACCACACAAAAGTAAATAGTGGCGAATGTAGCACGAATCTCACGAGAACAAATAGTGAGATAAAAACCCCTTACCTCGTTGTGATCAATCGAGTCGTATGAACAAAAGATGATAAACAAAAAACTAATCACATAATACCATTAATATAAATATAATAATGAAAATATATATTAAATGGTAGTACAATATAGGCCACATGAAATAAATACGTGGTGAACAATGGAAATCTCATGGAATTAATAGTGAGATAAGAAATCCTTTACGAAAATTTGGTAGCCTAATGGCGCCACTTAAAACATACAAAAATAGATTGATGAGATCAAATAAGGTATCTCATCATTTGAACATAAAAATTACAGTAATAGGAATATAAAATAACTTCTCCCAACATAATAAAGATGATCTTAAAAGAAGTGACATAAAAGAGAGTACATAAAAAGAAAGAGAGAGGTAGGATCCCTTACCTCAAGTCCAACTTGTATTGTTCGTTTTTTTATATTCCTGAATAATAAAATTTTGTTGATTTATAATTGCTTAAGGACCTCTTTTAAAGTTTATTAGTCAATATATATTACATATTATAATGTTATAATAATTAGTTAAATATGCGAGTTCATATCAGAAGTTTTTGTCGATGTTCGGTACATGAGTGAAAAATGAACTTGTTTGAAAAGAGTTGTCCACGTAGTTATAAGTACATCATCTCCAAAATGTTATTAATGATTTAAATATCATATATATCCAGTAAATATTCATTTTATACTATTCCATAACATTTGGAGATAAAAAAAATGAAATGCACCATTCATGGAGACGGTAGGCTGTACTTACGCATGAATGCTACTTTCATTTCTTTTTCATATTAATGGAATTAAAAATAAATGAGAGAGAGATATATTATAAATCCAGTATAATATATATGTTATATAGGTCATATAGGTTCATTAATATCATTCTTTATTCATTCCATGTATTTCATGAACGAGTCACATAACTTGAGGGGGCGGAAGTCCATACTTCCTCATATGGAATTATCGCATTTTCACAACATGAAAAGTATAAAGGTATGCTTTTAATATAAAATACAGAATCATGCAGAAGAAATAAATATAATATATATCATATTTAAATATAGTGACATTAAATGGAAACCATGAGAGGAGTTAAAAGAATTTTTAACAATCATTGTTTCGTGAGGCAGTAATTCACCACCCACAGAAATAATATGTTCTTTAACCATTAGACGGAGGTGTGTGTATGTGTAGCTAGAATAATTTTCATAACAACATCCTAGTATATTGAAGATATTTTTTTTGTTACAAAATAAAGTAATAAATAGAGTTTAGGGGGTTGCATAGGCTAAATAAAACAAAAGAACATAAGAGAAGACATTACCTTTAAATCAGGTAACTCTTTTTGATTTGAGCCAAAGGCTTCCTTGGGAAGACTTATGCCCAAAGTGAGGATTCTAGGAGTAAGAGAGGGATGTGGGGAAACAATATGAACCGATTTTGGTCGATCCAAGGGCTTGAGAGGTGTGGGTAAGGGGGTAGATTTGGGGGCCTTTTATAAGAGGGGGGAAGGGCACTCTTGGAAATTCATGAAATGTTACATTATTATAAAATGATTTTTGGATTTTAAAGGTCCCACAATTATATATTTAGAGGATAAGGTGATAAGGGTTCTAAATCCACCCATACAATATGTTTTTAAAAAGTGTATGTATTATATTTTACCCTATCTTTTAATTTTATTTAAATCATTCATTAATGAGGTAATCACTCACTAGAAAATATTTCACTTTTTTCAATAGGGACATATCTGTTGGTAAGAGTGCATTTTATGTTGGTAAAACGTTTTACCAACATATATGTCCATGTTGCTAAAATTTTGGTAAAAAGTATGTCGCTAAATGTTTTTCCGATAGATAAAATAGTTCGGTTGCGATTATAATAATACCAACAGATAATATATATGTTGGTTAATGTGTTTAGCAACAGGTTCTGATGAAAAATTTATCTGTTGGTAATAATATTTCCAATATAAAATATTTGTTTATAAATTACATTTAAATAAAAATTATAAATTTTTATTACTAGTAAGATTTCAAATTATATTTATTAATTTATTATATATAATATATTAGTTTTAATTATTAAACTGAATAGGATTTTAACACATGTTCAAAATTAAAAAATAATTAATTATATTATTAATGAAATTCATTTAAAAAAACCTCTTGAATCCCACCAGGATTGTTCCACAATTCTTCCTCACAATTCTAAACAAACCTAACCACCCACCCCCTGGATCCCCCACAAAAAGGATCAACCACCGTAGCAGCTCCAAACCATCATCGTCAACAACTCCAGCACCAGCAGCTCCAAATCATGTCATATCCAAACCCAGCCCATCCATGCCAACTCTATCCCCATTCATGATAGCTTCAGTCTATTCCAGCTCATCCAGGTCTAGCCACATCCATGTCAGCTCTAGTCCATGTCAGCTCCAGCTCATCCATGTCAGCTCCAGTCTATGCCAGCTATGGTCTATGCCCCATCCATGCCATCTCCAGTCTATGCACAAACATATGTGCAAATAAATCATATAGAATTGGTACACATGTAAACAGAAAAGTGATAGAAATACTCTTACATGATATAGATAAATTTAGTACCTGCACAACAAGAAATAAACATTTGTGTTGAAATTCCTGCATTTGTGTTTAACTTTCATTTGACATTCAACAAAGGTAGTACCTACTAAACAAGGAAATAAAAATTAAAATATAGCCTTTTATTTATAAAAAATATAATACATGAAATTATGTTTGAAATAAAAACTTTCAAAGTACCCATGATATCAGATTTTGCTAGTCAGTGGTCCTAATGTCTGAACACAATGTCAATCATCACTGTCACCATCCTCTGCCCAGATCTTAACAGTATAATTATAGATGAAAGAGATTAAAACATAAACAAATGGGTGAGAATGAACTATTTTAATAGACAAAATTTGAAGAATCCATTAACTGGGTAATGGGAATACATGCTCTTACCAAAAGCTGGATCTTTAATGAGTGAATCAATGATGGAAACATGGATGCAGTCAAAAGTTCATGGATGTGTTTAGAATGATTCACAAGTGCAAAACATGAACATGTGAACCTTCATATTGTAAGTTTTATAATTCAAAGATGAACCTTCATATTGCAAACTGATAACATGTAACCTATAATCATGAAAATCAAAAAACATTAATTGAAAACCTGTAAAACCGTAAACATGTGTACCTAAACTATAAAACCTATAAAATTATAAACCACTAATCAAGATTATTCTTACCTACAAACATGTAACCAAAAAATCATTGAACCTGCAAACCTCTAACATACCAACCTACAAAACTGCAACCTACAAACAATTTAATTTTAACTAGATGACATACAAACCGGAAAACTTTTAATTTTGTAACCAGTGAAATAGAAACTCATAACCAAGAAAAATATAAGCCTAAAAACCTCTTTGTAAAAACTAGAAACTATTGAACATAAAAATTAGTAAAAACAATGTCTGGTGGAGAATGAGATTTTGCAAACCTGTTTGTGCAAACCTGTTTCTGAAAACATGGGCATACATGGGCTCCCACAATAAAAATATAATTGTGCCAACCTGAAAACCTATTTTCACAACCCAGTTTGTGAAAACTACAATACTATTTGTGAAAACCTGTTTGTGAAAACCTATAAACATGTTTTTGAAAACCTGAAAACATATTTTTGCATACATGGGGTCCCACAAACTACAAACTATTGAACATAAAACATAATATCATGTAAAACCAACCTTCAATTTACAAACCTGGAACATGAAGCCTGGAAACCTGTATCCTAAAAATTAGTAAAACAATCAATATAGAAACTTGAAATCCTATAACATGAAAACATTGTAATCTATAAACATGGAAACATTTGAAGAACCATCATGCATACCTAAAAAGGAAATTCAAATCTCATCTTCCACAAAATTTCTGTATTTTTCTTACTAATAATCCCAGATACCCTGATAAATTGAAAAGAATGAAATCAGATAAGCAGAATTATGTAGGAGGACAAAACAAAAAATCAATTTTAGTATAATAAGAACTGATGAATTCAATAAAATGTGATTATAAAAAAATATACTTTCATAAATTCTGAATGACTCGTGACCAAATTCCCATCATTTTTATTATTTTTCTTGTTCTTGTAATGTTAAACAACACTTTATTCCAATCCAGAGAGACTTATAAGTATATGATATCTTTATGTGTGTGATTTTTTAGATTTATGTGTGTGCATTTGTAGTTGTTTTCCAAAACTATAAATTGGTATGATTATAATGGATATGTGAAATTATTTCAATGATTTATATCTATTTTTAGATTAAAAAAATTAAAAAATACAAATAATATACTCAAATTAGAATGCACATCTTTTACACATTTTCAAACGGATTAGATTTCTGGAATTATCACTGTATAAATATTATAAGCATTAATCCACAAGATTCAAGAAAATATATCAATAGAAAAATGAGGAGAATCAACTACCTTGATTGTAAAATCCACGTGAAAGATGTTAAGTTTTCAACCAATCTAAAAATACATTATCTTGAGAGTTTAGAAACACATCATCAATTGTAGAACCTTCTGCATGTGGGCTTAGATTGTGATTAATGAAGCCTATTCAATTCTCTAAACACCAAATCCAGAATAAAGAGAAATGAATCAATTGAAATATGTAGTATCAGAAGCTTCGTTGGATAGAAAATCATATTGCATTCCGTGTAATAACAGTAGAGTCAAGGTAGTAGAATAATCATATTACAGTCACTTATCATATATCTTGGCAGAGTACTACAGTCTGTATACGACTCTGCTACCAATATATACTATGTACTATAGTATGTGTGACTGCTACTGTTACATAGATGTCTGTGTGTGACTACTACTATTACATAAGTTCGTGTGTAATAGCAGTTGAGTCATCAATCAGTGTGTGTGCGACTATGGCAATGTGCACATGAATTCTAGCAGTCTTCATCGCCTGGCACACCGGGCAGACGTTCACAAACCCACCACAAAACCTACACATGCACACAAATAGGGCAGTCTTTTAATATATATAATATAAATTAAATATGAAAAAATATTCCTTTATATAAATATACATATTCACAATAAGGGATTATACGAACACACTTTCAACCAATTCAAATATATATATATTGTGCAGTTATTTAACTCGAACTCGTGGCACCAGAGAAGAAGAGCTGATGAAAGCATCAAATTATACGAGTTCATCAATCTCTACACTAGTCATCCATGTGAGGAGAATAGTTAAAACTCAAGGTATGATGTCATTATAAATTTATCCTTCTCCAAACTGATCCTCTGTGAGAATTGACCTCTCATGAAAACTGGACACACAAAAACAAAGTCAGAGAGATGAGTTTCCATTGAAGTCACAAAAAAAAAGTTACTTACACTTCACGGCCCAGGTTTGGTCCTTATTGACAATCAATATTGGAAGGTGTGATTTCAGTCTAAGGTATGTCCATGAAAAATACAGGGAACTAATGCCGGAAAAAGATGAATATGGATACTAGAGGTTGAAATAATAAGACATAAAAATAGGTGGAAGTAAGTCGAAGGAATCAAAAGATTGGGAGGCTATCTATTATGCCCACTGCCATTAGGATTTTGATGAATCCCACTTACTGGCACCATGCAGAGTTAAAGAACCAATAAAGAGTTATCCTTACCATCATTTTTTCTCAAAATACTCCATCATGTAGAACTTTATAGTCCTTCTGCATGACACTGTGATCAAATCCATTGCCTGATGCCTCGTTTGAGAACAATCTCATGTTCAAGACCTGACCACATATGTATCCGGCATCAATGTCATAGTCAGAGTCATGAAAGCCGATGAGGACAAGTAGACCCCGCCCGATCTCTGATACGGTATGACCTTCCACATCTACACTAGCAAATAAAACTTGCTGACAATGGCCCTCATTGCTATAATTCATCCTCTAAATATTCCTGCACAGCCCCCACCTCGCCCTCGTAGGGTTTGGTACTTATTAACAAAGTAAAAAATTTAGGTGTAAAACTTAATATCAAATGTACATCAATTTTGTTTCAAAAACCTCAGCACTTGGGTGCAATTGAGACTTCTGATTTAACAATAAAAGGGAAGGATGGTCAAACTAGTAAACTAGACTCAAGTTTTAAATAAATTTTTATCCTAAACTTCAAGGATCTTGAACTAACTTGAGAATTTGTTTGATCCTGAAACAGAATGTATTATTTAACATAATAAAAATTAGAAGACCCTACTACCTTGACCATAAGTTAAATAATTATTGAAAATAATTCATAACACTACCTACTCATGTGGTCCAACATAACTTGAAGAGATGATCTATAGATTCAGAAACAAGTCTGGAATCATAAGTAGTGAACCAAAGAATATAAGTTCACATATAACAGAAATGAGCCTCAGAATAACATATTTGTCTATAAAAAAAGTTATGGAATACCTATGAAATTGGAAAGTTAGGAATATCATCACGACCTGATGAGTCCTTCAATCTACTTTATCAATTTTGTGCATACCTATCATAACACTGAATATAAATCGGACATCCACTTTCATTCCATGACTTGAAAAGGAATAAAATGATAGGTATGCACAAAATAGTTACAAAAGGGTGAATAAATCTGCTAGCACTACACTCCAGAATTCGGTAAGGGTTGCTCATGCAGGTGACCATGAAGCCTTCACCCATACCACATGTATTTCTACTCACATTATAGAACAGTCATATAGTATAATTGTCAAATATGCAATGGAAAAAAGAAGAAACTTATACAGGATAATTCTCAGTATACATTTAATAAACATTTGAAAATCCTCCATCCAAATTAGTTGATCATCTTAATGACATACCAATAAAAGAACAGACTCAGCACTCAACCAGTTTATTTTTTTCTTATTATTTTTTCCAATCATTTATAAAAAATGATTGTAATTCCTAAAAATGTTTAATAATAGAAAAATGCAACATCAACATTAATATTTTGTACAAGCATCTCATTATGAAAAATATGAAAAAGAACACATAACAAAATGAAATGATGAAATAATCATAAGTAATTTATCTGGTTTTCCCAAATAAAAAACAAATAAATTGAATTAAATACAATTAATCATCTACCCTAGAAACGTTTACAAAGGAAATAAAAAATTTAGTCGAAGAAAAAATCTAAAAGAAAAAGAGTTCACTCACGTATTATAACCTAATCAACATCAATAATCTGATCACTATACCTCATATAATAGCTTATCCTTGAGTGAGATATTGAAGGGGTACTCATTCTAGCAAGTGTTTCATTCTTCAAAACTGGTCTGTAACTATTTTGTGACACAATGAATAGTTTAAATCATTAACACTAGCAACTTACATACATAATATTACAATGGAATTATAAAAATCATACCACTAATATATAGACTAGAAAAATAATATCATAATCAATGTGTAATAAGGTAATTTCCATGAATGTTCCATGAAAAAGGATCATTTTTACATGTCACATTCTAATCATTTCAAATAAACATTAAATAAATGCTTTAAAAACAACTAGAATCTCACCAAATATAAGTACTATATGAAATTTAATAAAAAACATCACAACCCGGCCACATTAATATATATATTTACCTTATTCATATTGATATCAATAACTAACCTAATTAGTCATATCATGATGTTACGTATGGAAAAACAACCTAAGAGTTGTAGAAGAAGAAATATTGGAAAGAGGAGAGGGGGTGAAGCAGGGGTACCTGGTCTCCTATAGCCATCAATGAACCCCATCATATCATGGCATCTTGGGAAGATAAATAGACCATCTGACAGATGTACCCTCTTTGATCTATTGGAGTTAGTGTGCATTGTAGTTCCATCACCATGGTAGATCTCCACATGAACAACAACACAGATGAATAGATTGAGCATAACGCACGATGGGTACTTAATATCCAACCTGAAATCTAACCATTCTGGGTTAAAACACTATTTAAATCCATTTATAGTCAACAAATACAGACCTTTTATAAACCATGGAAGATCCTTCTACAAAAATTTCGTTGAGCGCATCTAGATCACAATACTCATTCTCAGCATTAGAAGATGATTCAGTGAGTTTTTTGTGGAACATGGAATTGATGACTTGCTTCCATTGATTCTTTGGATATATTAGAGGATGGATTTATTTTTCCGTAGGTATTATAACTATCACAATACAAGTCATACATCATCATGCATTCCAACCAATGTAATGGAACCTTGAAATTTAACACATATAGAAACCAAACTACGAAATTATTGATCATGCACACCATCATACAGTCTGTCTGAATCTTCTCCTTCAACAACCATTTGAGAGAAAAACAATTGAACCTCAAACAAAAACCAGCTCCATCAAATATCCCCACTAAATGCATTGTGGAAAACAAAAGAATAAAAACACAAAAGTAGGGACTGAGCGTACCACCATTCTTGGTAGAGGATCATAAGAACGTTGAAGATTTAGATACTTGTCAGATAAATATAGATAGAACAATCCTGATCTGGGAAATGGGGGTCGCCTTCAAGACCTAGCTAGGCCACCAAAGACAAAAACTTCATCCACCCTCAATGACAGTTGTCTTTGAGATCATGTGATTGAAACAGTAAATGAAATAGGGGAATTGAAACTGGTTGAAGTGTAAATCAAAATACATCAAATCCAAAGAGATAAAGGGAGTATAATATGAATTCAAGGCTTGATCCAAAGTTATGGGGAAGAAAACCTAAAGAGATAACACCACAATAAACCTAAACAGAGTTGAAATCACCCTACAGGACCGACCCCTCATAGCATCATGAGGAAGAAGAAGAATGTGTTACCAAATGCGATTAAAGATAGAAACAAAGAGGGAGTAGGATGAAAGGTGAGATGGGGGAGATGCGATTAGAGATGGGATTATGGGTGGTAGGCCGGAGCTGGGCGGCGGGACATGAGACGTGGCGGTAAGACATGATGATGCGTGAAGGAAGGTTATGGTTTTAGAGGTGTTTATTTTAATAGAAAAAGTATTTAAATGTTTATTGAATGAAAAATATTAAAACCTATAAAAATTGTTAATATTTAAAGAAAACTAAATAAAAAATATTGAAAATATAGAAAGATTTAATATATCAAGAATGTTGAAAAGAAAAAAGAATTATGATATGTTTTAAAAAACACAATAAAATAAAAATTTTCATTGATAATAAAAATAATATATATATACACACACACACACATTGTTTCTCATGATTATTTATTGATAAAATATTTTTTTTGTTATTTAATGGTTTCCTGTAAGATTTTTTTGTCTGAAAAAAGATTTTTTTTGTAATAGCGTTATTAATAACAGATTCATGTGTTAATAAAAAAATGTTGGTATTAGTATGATAAAGCAACAGATTCAACTATTGGTAAATGATCTGTTGGTAGAGTGATCAATATCAATAGATATATATGTTGGAAAAAAGAAGTGTTGGTATTAAAAATTAATACTAAGAGAGCTTAATATCTGTTGGAATTGATCATTTTTACCAACAGATATATTATCTGTCAATAAATTTCTATTGGTATAAGCCAGTTTTTTTGTAGTGACTGCATCATCACTGTGTCATAAATAAATTTATTTATTTAATGTCTAAAAATTATAAAAAAATTACCATCATATAGGAAATCTTATTATCTTTCCAATTACTATTTATAGACAAAAATATCATTTATGTAAACGAAATTAACATTGTTTTACTTAGGATATACAAACCTTTGTTATATTTCCTTTCTTTAAAAAAATATGATAAAAAGTCACTATCACACTAAAGTGATTCCATGGGGCCCCAAATTTGGCACAAGGCATCCCATGGTTGTCAATGACACCACCAATTGCATTATGACACTTGTTGGGGTCATTTTATATTTTTATGATATTATTTTATTACCCTTAACTACCCGATTACTTATTAAACACGATAATTAAAGATAATTACTGTCGTTACTATTCATAATGTCTAAAAACAAAAGATTATTAATTACATAATTTGGACCTTCGGAATCAAAATATGGAACACATTTTACCATATTCAAAACACATAAATTGTAGAAATTAATTTAAATTTAAACCCCATTGTCAAAACAAAAGACTGGGTTTTAAGATGTAAAATTTATCAAAATATTGACTTTTTTTTACATCCAATTAAAAATAGAAATTACATCCAATGAACAACATTGTATTAAGTAATAAAAACATACTTCAATTATACTTTAAAAACAATTAAAATTACAATCTAACTATATAAATAAATCGGATGAAAAGGAAATTTTGAATTAAAATGCTGTATTTTTCACTATTCATTAAAAAAATGAACATTATCAGAAAAATACGAAAAATTCACCCTAAGCTATATTTTATATTAAAAATTCAAAAAATTTTACAATTTTACCAAATTTAGAACATATACGTTTCATTAATAAATTATATAGTTAATTCCAGCTGTCAAAACAAATAGCGTGTTTTTATGAAACAATATCTATCAAAAGATTGACACTAGTTTATGACCATTTTAAAAGTGAAATTAATTATAATGACCACCATTATATTACATGGTAAAAATATATTATAATTACACTTTAAAAAAATTAAAAAGATAATCTAACCATAATATTAAATTAGATGAAATAGAAGTTTCGAAGTAAAATGCAGTATTTTTTACTATTAATTAAAAAATGAACATTGTCAGAAAAATACCCAAAATTTATCCAAAGTAAATATCAATGTCCCAATTCTGAAGAATAAGTTTATTTTGAAAAATAAAGCTTATAAAATTGTCAAATGTTACATTTAAAAAAAGTTCACCATCAAAAGCCGGAAAAACAATATTGAAAATATATTAGAGTATTTATTCTTAAAATTGGATTAATTTTCATTTTAAGCCTCTAACATTTATTGGATAAATGTAAAAATATTTAGCAAACATATGTGATCATTTTTTAGTTTGTTCTGTTCATTCCCTCCATTACAATGGCTATCCGTTAACTATCATTTAAAATAATATTATTATATTATTAGTATGCAACGTAAGATTTCAAAGAAACTCATTGTTGTGTATTCGGTACTCCATTGAACATAGAATATCCTTTAAATTAATATTAATATTTTATTCACAAATATTAATAAATATAAAAATTTCATATTCTTTATTTACCTGGGATGTTACAGTTGGGGGCGTTTAGTCCAGGGAATAGTGACCCCTTTCTATGGAAAATGAAAACCACCTACCATTAAAATTGTTCATCCATTTGATGAGACTTTTGGGGAGTTTGGATCGTGACGTTTAGGGGTTCTATTGAAACATACAATGGGAATAACTGAGACATGTTTTTTAGTAACATGGGCCATTTACGAGGGAAATCCTGTGGATCAAGGGACAGACGGGGTGTGACCACCACTCTTCGTTCACTACTATTATAGGTGAATTGGTTCTCTTGTCCACTATATCTTATATGATTTTCGTAAGGGTTCAGTCACTTTATCATTTCATATAAGGATTATTGGTATCATTTGTTTCTCATAGGCATATTATCTCTTCAAAAGTACTTCCGGGATATAGTTTTTGGAACACCCAAAGAGGCATGGTGTGGGATCCTTTATTTATCTTCATTCCCAAGGTAGAGTCTTTGGTATTGACATGACAAAATTCATAGGGTGATGATATTATACATAGAAAGGTTAATCTAGATGGATTAGTTGGTATTACCCTATGTCCATGGTTGTGACCATCATCAGCTATATTATATATCTCTTCAGATCATTTTGTGTATATATATATATATATCTCCTAACGGTTCTTGGTGAAAATTACTTCTCAGATAAACGTCGTCGATTTTATCAGACTCAGGAATGCGGACTCACAGATGAGTTCTATGTGGAATCTCCAAGCTGGATCCCTAGTGGTTATATGTAGTATTTGTGACTTATCTCTTGACGGTGTGTCATGGTTTGGTTGTATCTGCATATTATTATTATATATATTGTAGACATATATTTGTGTATAGATGATTTTATCTCTCCTTTTGGTATTTCTTTGTATTTTTGTGGTGTCCTACTGAGTATTGTTATACTCACCCATATATGGTCTTTGCCTGCATATGTCATGTATTGTGTAGATTAATGAACTACTAACATAGTCTAGGGAGGATAAAGACTGGATTGAAGTTTTTGAGATCATACAAGCCGAGGTGTTCCTCTGGCTTTAGAAAGCAGTTCTTGCACCTTACCTTCAGTTTGGATCATGTAGGGATTTTTGTGGATGAGTTTTAGAAACTTATTTAAAGTCATTATTTTTTAGGGGGATTCTATTCTGGCCTAGTTTACTATAATGTAAATTAATTTACTATCATACTCATGTTGAGTTATAGTGGTATGCATTAATTTATTTCTTAGTGGTTTTTACTTTTTAGCACTGTCGGTTTGGGTATATGTGCATGTGTATGGGTTTGAATGTAATGCCTCCCATGTTAGTGATATACCCACTCAGTACTAGTTCTAAGCCCCTGGCCTATTAAAGTTGGGATAGAGGATTTGATTCATGTTCCCCATTAGAAAGTGCACTGACAGAAATAGGTATCTCTCTAGAAATATTTTTCTATAGATTTGAAATTCATACATTTAAAAAAATAAGGTCCCAAAATTATTCCCTCCTTCAAATATTTTTATCCCAAAAAAATAAAAATAATAAATTTGGTGATACTAAGACTGTATATGGCTCTCTAGATCCTATGAGCTATTAGGAATGATATCATGTGTCCACAATATAGAAACAAAAGGAATGGATCATCCATACAAGTCCCTCTCTTTTCGATCCTCAATGGACACCAGGTACCCTATGAAGGTGGAACCATCCTCAATTTCAATCTCACCCCAGTCAATAATTTATAGAGGATCATCCATGTATCTACTTATCTACAGAACATGGAAGACATCATACACCCAATCCAACTATATCATTACAGATATTACATAAGAAACATTTACAACCCTATATGGGATCTCGAATGTCCCAATGAACCTCAAGGATTGTTTTCTTCCCTGACTGGATCTCTACAATCCTCATCATGGGGAGATTCACCAAAAAATGTTCTCCCCTTTATCAACCTCTAATGGACTCTGGAATTGATCTGAAATTTACTTAAACATTCTATGGGTTGTTTTCATCGACTTCTGGATCACCTATAACATTTCAATCATCGCTTACACAATCTCTTTCGTAATAATATATGCCTCAATGATCTCAGTCCAACAAAATGGTGACCTAAATGTTCTCCTATATAATTTCTCTAAAGGTTCCATGTTGATAGTAGAGTGATATATGTTGTTATATGAAAACAATAACAATGTTAAGTGATTAGGTAGACCTTGGTTTCTAATATATGGATGTTATATCTTTTTACATGAATATTAAATAAATTACACGAACACTCACCAGAGGACTGTGATAGTTTTGTGTAATTAGAGACTATATATACAGTGTTATTGTCACGAACCTCCTTCACCAAAATGAGGGAAGGATCAGAAGATTGACAGGCCCTTCCTTCTTTAAGTTGATGGAGAGATAATGACCCCGAAACCCGCCTTCAAGAGGTCCCGGAGTTGCGACCAGCACCAAGGCTATAGAATCACACACTAAATGGAAGGCATTTCCCTTTTTCATTTAATAGGATCGAAAGATAAGATAGTAAATCCCACAACACCAAAACTGAAAGTGAAAATAGGGCTGAAAATAAACCATTCCCATATGCATGTTCAAAGGTAAAAGATACAAGTCACAAAACTCCAAAGGCAAAAAGATACCAAGGAAAAGGGAAACAACAACAGCAAATACCCCAAAGGTCCGAGCTAGTACGGTCCCACACGATCCCTGAAGTCCTCTAGGAAACCGTAAAGCAGTTTTATATACATAGGGTGAGCATACACGTATACTCAGTAGAGAAAAACCAAAGACTCTCGTGCAAAAGTGGGGAGGCATACTAATTCCCTATGATAAAAGAGATAACCAAGAACCTACCACAGAAACTAACCACCTAAGCTTCACCAAGGCACACTCCTCAAATAGCACAAGTCATGTAATGTATAGTAATAGAACATCGATGTTTGGGTACCCCACGCCACTTTCCCACTGGTTATTGAAGACATCCTGCGCATCAGACCAATCCCGCCATTCTCATTTATTCCCACTGCCATACCCCTTCCGCACACACCTCGGCCACGACCACACATCCCGCCTGAAAACACCTGGGCCACAACCACTAACCCGACCGCAGACACCTGGGCCACAACTGTCACACGTAACCACACCTACAAACACATATACCAGAACAACCACTGCCATGCCTGAAGACACTTGGGATAAAAGAACTACTGCCACGACTGAAGACACCTAGGCCTCATCCCGAAGATACTTGGGGAACCACCTGCCCGCACACACCTGGGCCAACCACCACACTACCCTGTCCGTATATTCTTGGGATAATAATGGACATTAGCCCATCACAGCCTGCCCATAGAGTCTTGGGATATCTAGGAAAGGGAGCATAAAGGAACTAATAACCAACCACTAATAGAAGTGTTGGAAAAAACACCCTCCCAATGAAATGGGGGTGTTCGGCACTAAGTTCTCAACTTGGGTGGGGCACGAATAAGAAACACAAAAACTACAAGTATATGCATAGGTAAAAATCACTCCCCCAATCTAGGTTTTTCTTCATCCAGCCTAAAGAACACTATCCCTACTATTCATTCATAAGAGAAGAGAATATTACCCACTCCCAAGTCATAAATCACACCAAACCAAATCCCCATTTTTTCCATCCTTCTTTTCATGTTCAGTAATAACGTTTAAAAAAGTTTCTGCACCTACTTGGGCAAATAGTAAGCATAAGCACAAGCCAAGGAAAGAGTACATCCAACATCAGTTTAAACATTCACACCTGGTTCTCTTGTAAAAGCACATCAAGTGAGACCCCTCTAAGTATTGGAACCAAAGC
Source organism: Viscum album (assembly GCA_963277665.1). NCBI lineage: Eukaryota > Viridiplantae > Streptophyta > Magnoliopsida > Santalales > Viscaceae > Viscum > Viscum album. The sequence continues at coordinate 468,017,503 of OY728141.1, read as the reverse complement.
AGGTAAAAGTGAGATACATTCCCAAGTTCCCAGAACTATGAATTAGAAGGTTTCACAACAGAAGAGTATCCCACCCCAATTCATGATACAAACAGAGGATCCCATCTTCACCCACATCACCCCAGCAATCTAAGCCCCTATCCAAGAAAACCATAAGGTAACCCGTACTCGGCCCGTAGAGGAAACAACCAAACCAATACTACCAACACAAGAAAGACTCAACAGGTATTTTCGGATTTAAAATATTTAACACACTCCCTAATTTCAATTCCACTAGGCTTAAACTGGGGTTATCATAGAAAAGTATTTGATATTGGTGCTTCAAATTTATTTAGCCGAATATACGTAATTAATCAATTTACTTTACATAGAAAGGTTCACAACTAAAATAAAAGCCATTTAAACATCACAAGGGGTAAGGGTTTAATAGTGAATAGATAAATACCACCGACGACCATGATTTTTATTAGGCATAAGCTCGCACAATTTAGAAATCATTAATCATGAAAGAGGAGAAAAACAGAGTTGCATCATCGAACACACCCCTCCCCTTCAATATTTGTAATCAAGTTATTATCTTCATTAAAGTTTGATTCATCCAATTATACAGAAGCAGTAGTGTACCCACCCCACAAGATACACAGAAAGAGGAGACGAAGGTGAAACCCTTACCTAATGATCAATGATCAACGTTAAGTCCTCGCATGGAACAGGAACTCCATGGAACGCTATCAAGGAAAACCTCACAACAAGGGTACGACTCATCGGGAGGAAGGGTACTCCAAGCAGGATGATCGAGAAAAGAAACATAGGGAAAATCCTTTGGTTATAAGGGCTGAAAGAAAAACTTGAAACCGCGTAAGAAGTGGGATCGTGGGTTGATCACACGGTTGAGACACCCCACACGCTACTTAAAGGTCCCTGCCTTTCGGGGCGGTTTAAACCGACACACACCTCATGGTTTTTCATTTAAGGGGTACCTCACCAATCATTTAATTTAAACAAGCATTAATGGGCATTAATGGGATTTAAAACATGCTTAAAGGGGTCAAAACATGGTTTAAAAACGAATTTGCACAAAAAGGTGGTGCTACTGGAAAACTCGTGGGGGGGGGGGCGAGAGCTATGGGTTGGCGACAGCCACCGGGAGATGAGAGTTACCGGTTGGAGATAGCCACCGGTAGATGAGAGATACCGGTTGTTGATAGCTTCCGGTAGCTGAGAGCTACGGGAAGCCTAGAGACACCTGTAGAAGAGAGCTACCGGTAGCCTAGAGCTACCGGTAGCCGAGATCTACCGGTATCCAAGAGCTACCGGTAGGCGAGAGCTACCAGTAGCCGAGAGATACCGGTTGCCGAGGGCTACTGGTACCCCAAGGTCACCAGTAAGCTAGTTCTAGTGGTAGGAAGAGTCTACAGGTAGGCCAAGGCTACCGCTAGGAGTCACCGAGAAGCTGCGATGGTCTTCCAGGCCACCCAGAACACCTCAAACATCATATTTTTACCAAGTAATGGACCCCAAAAACCCAGGCCATTACAGTTATAACATAGTGAAATGTCTTCAAAATCTTTTATAAATATCTTCCCATTTAGTACTCATCACATAATACCCCACATAAGGTATTTTTTATAACCTGGGGAAACGTAACAGGAGAAACGGTATGCTCAGATGCTCATTTATGGTATGAAAGTGGGATAACTGTGATCACAAAATTATGAAATGATCATAAGGGTTAGATAATATGAGAATAACACTTAAAACCATAATATTCAAATAAAATATCATAATCTAGATGTATATAAAAAACACAATAGCTTATAATACAAGAACCATAATGAAATAAAAGAAAAAGAGACATGAGTGTATAAACTTTTCATAAGATATAGAGTTATTGAATTCAAGTCTTCTTAGAGCATTGTGAACATGTAAAAACATAAATAAATTCACTCAAAAAATTAATTAAAATAAATTATTCCAGCACATAAACATATGGATATGCAACCAAGTCCATGCATAACATTCTTGTAAAGATAGTCAGGTACAAACATAACATTGTGAACATTTAATGAGGTTTATGAATAGAATTATGGACATGAAATTTAGGCCCACACATAACATTGTGAACATGTAATCACATTCATTCATAACATTATGGACATGGGTTATTTTTCCATGCATAACATCATATTAGTAAAGTTACACACCGAAGAACATCAAAACGGAAAAAGTGCCTTACTGGACTAGGTTCAATATTCATTCCAATTGTATCTATCTCATGAGATGTAAATCATTTCCCTATTAATTATAGGTAGATATATTTCCCTCCTTCCACATAATGAAAATAAAAAATATTGGTTTCATAAGATCTTAATACATTCATAATATCAAAACCTATTAAATGAAATGGTTTTGATAAATGATTCATAATATCATAGACTATGGAAAAGTGACAGGTTTCATAATAATTTCATTATTTCATCATAGAATAACATATAGAAGAAGAATCTGGTTTCAAAGGAAATTATCATGCAATAACCCATGGAAGAGAAAGGGCATTCATAAAAATGTTTTAATCATAAATATAAAAAATTCATAGAATTATTAAAAATTTAATTCTTCGATTATAACCCCATTAAAGAATAAGTAACTTAAAAGGATTTCATATTATATTTAGAATGAATTTAAAATATCACTTGGAACATTTATTTGAGTAAAAATAAATTTTCTTTGAGAATCTCTTTTTAAAATAAATTTTTTATTGAACTGATTATAATTTAAAATAATCATCAAAAGTAATGAAAGAATATTTAAATAACATTTAAAATTTTTCTTCAATACTTTGTCATTTTAAATTTTTTAAAAAAAATTCTAAACATATTTAAAAACAATTTTTGAAAACCATGTTTTTGAATAAACAGTTTTTGTGACAGAAATAATTATTTTCAATAAAAACATTCTTTTTAACTCTTTAGAACATAAAGAGCGTAAAATGAGAGGAAACAAATGTTCTTATGAAATTATTGGGGGATAATAATAATATTTATATGTTTCCTGAGATATATTCCATATTATGTTTTCCATTTTATTTTAAAACATAAATAGTCTCGACAAATGATGGGATTTTACTATGAAACTCTTACCACTTTGGAAACATTTAATTATAATCCATGCGAAATAATAACATTAAATAAAAAATATTATATAAATAAAAGAATTATATTTCTGATATAACATGTAAAAGGGGTATTATATAAACATCATAGATGATATGTCTACAAAATAACATGTATCCCAAATAATGAAAATTGGGGAAAACCCCTATATTGACTTTTTGACATTTGAATCAAAACCACCGTGAAATAGAATTCCTAAAATTGAAATGGAAACCCTTATAATTTTAATAATTATAATAATTTAATAAATTAATTTTTAGTATATATAAAACATTAATGAAATATTTGGTGAATATGACATGCCTCTCTCAAAAGTAAAACATGAGATAGAAATCCCTTACCTTAAGTCTTGAATTATTTTTTATATATTAAAACCACCTGTATAAAAAATATAGGTTTATTATAAATATATTATAGAAATATATTCACATATATCTTTCTATATATGGTTTTCATATGAACTTTTACAACCCTTTTTGTCAAGAATTACACATTAAAGTCATCTTTCAGGAAATAACTTATTATATTCTAGTTTGTTTTGTCTTATTATTTTTGGTCATATTACTAAAATCATAGTTCCATAATATAAAAAATCTTAAAAAATATATAAATATAATATTTATTCATTAAATTTTTTTCTATATTACTAAATATTATTTAGATGTATAAATAAAAAAATGCATCGTTCATGGAAAGGGTAGGTTGTTCGTATGCATGAATGTTGTTTCCATTTTCATGTTGAATTGAATGATTTAATGGTAAATGATATATTATAATTATATAATCATTTTTATTTCATATATAACTCATATTGTCATTTAAATCTATCTTTATTACCTTTTATGTTATGTTTAAATGAGTCACATCACATTGCGAGGTGGTAGCCGCCATACACACGGGATATGTTATCGTATTCCAAAAAATGGAATTCAAGATGTTATGTGTGAAAAAATAATTCCATAAGAATAATAATATCATAAATATTATATATAAACAATAAACTGATAATTATTTCCAATCATGAAATGTGTTCACGAAAAAATGAATGACATCAGTACGTGATGTGGTAGTACATTGTACGCCTAATGATGATTTCGTCACACATTTAACGGAAGTGTATATGGTTATATATATTAGATGTAACATAATAAAATATATCGATTATAATGAGTTTTTATATCATCATTTATAGTAATAATTGAAGGAGTTGTGGGATTAAATAAAACAAAAACCCTAGTTGATGAGAGTTACCTCTTCTTGAAATATCATCCTTAGGTATTCACTAAAAACAATACTTATTTAGATTAATATAAAAAATAAGGATTCTAGTTTTAGATGATGGTATTAGGGAATTCATTTTTTAATGAATTATAAGAACAAAATGGGTTTTATGGTTTGAATATGATAAGATAATGGGTTTCCTTTTATATTTAGGAGAGACGACACACTTGGTATTATTAAAAAGAACTGAGTGCACCCAACTATTTCATATGTCAAAAGGGTGTGAAATGGAAAATTATCTAAAATTTTATTTATAATAGTCAACTTATGAATATGAAATAGTATTTATATAGGTTTATAGGCAATATTACCCTTATTTATATTTTTTCAACCCTCAGTAATCCCAATTTTACCTTAACCACTAAAATTAATTTCTATGGATTTCACTATTCATTTTGATAAAAAAAATTAATATAACATTTAAAAAATCAAATAAATTGTTAATATTTCTAACATTTATTAAATTTTTAAAAATTCCAATCAAATAAGACGAAAATTTTAATTTAAAATTACTCTTGTAGAAGTGCGGAGAAAGGGTGTGTTTAAAGGAAATATGTTTAAAAGTTAACAAAGTTTTAATATATATTTTCAATAAAAAATTTATTCCAAACAAAATAAATTAGATTAATGTATAAATAATTTAAATAATTTTACATTAAACCCAATTTAAATTCTAATTTAAATTTGTGAATAAATTATATGGGATGAGAGTTTTCAATTAAAAATCAATATGTTTCACTAATCATCAAAAATTACAACAAAATCAGAAAAATTAAAAAAACATCACTATAATAATATTCGGAAAATAAATTTACAAAAATTCATTTTATTTTGAAAAATATATTTTCTAAAATAAGTTAAAATTAAGTTCATAATAATTTTGAAAAAGGATACAAAAATTGTTTTTTTATAAAATATTTTTTTAAGTGTAAAATTTCATTTATTCTTATATATTTTATAGAAAAAACATATGATTAATTTCATACATATTATTTAATATATCATATATAAATTTTAGAAAAATAATTCAAGATACTTGATTCATTTTATTTATTAAGGTAAAACATTATTATATTCAAAAAAATATATAATATTTTAGAAAATGATTTCCTTTATTTTTAAAAGGTTCTTATTTTCATCAATAATTAATTTGTTTCTAAATAATTAATTATATATATATATATATTTGTAAAATCTATTTTTTAATAATTTACTTTATCCTTTTTATAACCATATTTCTAATATCTAGGTTATAACTATCATATTAAATAATAATATTTTAACAGCATGGCATGTTTCGTTTAAAATATGTGTTGCATATAACACAAGCTAGACTCAGTATTGTGTGTTAAAAAATCCAAACACAGTTATTAATTTAATTAAAGATAAACTCTCCATCAGGAATAATGAAAAATATGTAAAATAGAAAAATTTTATTAAAAAATATTTACATCACAAAAATTTAGGTTGTTACATTCTACCTCCCGTAAAATGAATTTTGCCTTGAAAATAACCTCAACCATTTATAGTTTAACACATGAAAATTAATTCATACTAACCAACATAATACAAATGAATAATAAAAATTATCTAAAAAATTATGGTTGGAAACCTAATGGTTACCTAAATTAACTAATAATTGGGTTTCCACATAGGATAACATAAGTGGGAGGTGATTTTTCGGACATGGATGAAAAGTGTAAATGATCATAGAGAGTGATAAATATCACTGATTAAAAGAAATTGGTTGATATAAAAAAATTAATGACCAAAAAACAATAAACTTTATAAGTAGGAAAAAATTTCATTTATATCATAAGAAATGATGATAATTGGAAAACATTACATTTCAATTTTAGTTTCTGAAATTTGAAGAATTCTTATGAGAGTATATATTGACTGTATTTCATTTCAGGTCATAGGAAACAACTCAATATTTATATGTGAATTTTTAAATTTCCACTTCATCACCTAATATGGGAAATTAATGTGAATTTAATTTTCTTAAAGTAATAATGTATCAAAAATACCTAAATAGAACGATAATTTGTTCCATATTTCATTAGGTATCATCATAAAAAATTGGTTAGCATGGGTCATATAATATTCCAAAATCATCGTATGGGGTTGAAATACATTAATATATAAATCATCCTCAAAATCTCAACATAACCCATTTTATAAATTGATAGCCTTATTGAAATTACAAAATAATGAAATCCAAAACATTATAAATAATGTCACTAAATTTAAAAAAATTAACTTATCATTAATCCCATATAAAAAATGAAGTAACTCTTAATTATCAAATATAAAGCATGTGAATCCCTTTATAATGTATTATATTAAATCAAGTTAATAGATTTAATTATCATAAAATAATGTTTAAATCATATATTTTTCTTCATTCATGAAAAAATAATGATTATTGGATATATTCCATAAATCCAAAAATGTTGTAAAATCCATAAGTGACTGTAAAGACCACCTTGTTAACAAAACATCAATAAGTTCCAATGTAATTTTTAATATACAATTTACATTATTCATATCAATAATCTCAATATCCTATCATCTTTATAAAAACATTACGAATAAATTAACGGTTATATTTCCCTTAATAATTTATTTCCATAAAATATGACCTATCTATTTAATAACTTTTCAAGCTCATAATAAATATTCGAAATATTCGTTCAATTACATGATGAAAAACATATACTAAAAAATCATTAAATATTTCATAATTATTTAATTCCAATACATAAATACATAAATAATCACACTTCCTTATCAAACCATTAATTGGGATTTTTCATTTTATTCCACAATACCTTTTTCTTTCATAGGTCATTCATATTTCCTTCATCATCGGAAGCAAAAACATTATTAATGCACCCTTTTTTCATTACATTATGAGAATCCCATCTATAAATAAATTTTCATAATTCTTAACCCGTCTATAATTAAATAATTAAATAGTCAATGATGTCAAAGGAAGACCATATATTCATCCCTTATGTCAAGTAAACATTTTCTTTTTAATCAGCAATTACATTCCTTCTATATTCCACACTCGAAACATCTTCCATTCCTATGAGACATTGACTTGGGGTTCTTATTCCCACACTATCAACGTATAGGAAAATAAATATTCTTTCCTCCTTGGTCTCCATTACCTATAATCCTAGTGACCTCTATCATTATCTACCTTGGAGTGTCTTAGAGTTGGATAATGTGAATATTTCTAATCATGTTATGTGATATCTAATTAATCAAATCATCCTTTCAATCTATTCATCATCCCATTTGGATACTATCCACAAAATTTTCTATCACATTCAATGTTGACCCGGTTCTTTACAGTTCCCATCATTGACTAAAACCAAAAAAAATATAATGTGAGAAACAATAATCACAATAAAAAACTACATAATCATTAAAATTCACATTGTAGAATGTCTAAATTATGAAACATTAATCTAAATTTATAACACCTTAGGCTTAACCTAGGCCATTAAAAGTCATCATCTATTTAAATATTTACTAGTGGTTCATAAAGGTTTTTTTGGCTTCAAAATAATATCCCTCCAAGGGTGTCAAACTAGGTGTGTAGTAAGGCCCATTTTAATGAACTTGGTGATGATCTAATCTTGATAAATGGAATTTTTTAGTTGTATTACCCTTGCTTAACTCCATTCTAGATCCAAATCAACTTGTATTACCCATAAAGAGATGTAATATTAGGGAAATCAAATTGTTTTTTTTCACAAATTCCAGGAAATTTTCTTATCCTTTTCCACGTCCTTATACTTATATGTAGATATGTCTCTATAAAAATCTTTAGATATATCCCTTGGGATTTCACTAATTTTTCTCAACCTATTTTCATGTGTTTAACTAAACCTTTCCTCTGGTACCAATAATAGATACCCAAGTATTGTATACATGGGTATTAAATATTTTTAGATGATTATTAAATATATTACATAAAAAAAATCATTAGTACCATGATAATATTGTGTATTTGGAGACTAGGTTCACAATATTATGGCATAGTGAAATGTCTTCAACATCACCCATAATGATCTCCCCCTTTATTACTCTTCACAAACATACCCTAATTAAAACCAATAATCATAACTTGGAGAAAGGAAACATAAAAATGGGTGAGGCCCGATTTTAATTAAGGATTATAAAGTGAGATATCAATGATCACATATGTATGAAATGATCATAATGGTATAATAACAGGAGATTAAAATTTGAAATCCATACCTTGAAGAACAAATATCATAATCATGATTAATGTAAAAAACATGGAATTTTCTAAGCCAAAAATCAAAAAACACCACCCTTGAGTGTATAAAATTAGCATAATACATTGATTCCTTACATGAACATAATATTAATGAATTTCCAATGTGTATAAATAAAAACAAGCTCACTAATTATGTTATGGACATAACATCAGACCCTGACATAAACTTATGGACTTGAAACCAAGACCACACAATACATTATAAACATGAAGGAATGGTCAACACAGAAAATTATTAATATTTAATCAGTATTAGGAATAGAATCATGTATGTCGAAGAATGGTCCATGAATAACATTTTGAACGTGTTTTTAGGTTCATTCATTACATTATGTAATGGAAATACAGGTCCATGCATAACATCATAGTAGTTAATTTTCACTCCCAAGACCATCATAGTGTAAAACATCCCCTATCGAATTTGGTTCTCTCTCAGTTCTAGTTACAAATATCTCATGAGTTATAAATCTTTACCCACAAAATTGGAGGGAGATATGGGTCCCACCCATCAAATAATTACAATCATACATATGTCTACCACGATATCATAAAACATTCATAATTTCCTAACCCATGAAATGAAATCGGTTTCATAAAAAATTAATGTTTTCTTACACTATGGGAAAGAGATAGATTTCATATTAATTTCAAAATTTTATCATAGAATAATGAGTGGAAATGCAATAAGGTTTCATAAGGATTTATCATGGTATAAATCATTTAAGAGAAACCATTTTTATAAACATATTTTCATATTAAAAAATAAACTTGTAAGAGAAAGAACAAGAATGGAATACTAGGATCATAACCCAATTAAATTGTAATTAACATTAAATTATGTAATGATAAATATAAAATAATTTTTAAATAAAACAAGAAATATTTTTTTGCGGAAAATGAAATTTTATTTGAAAATAACTTTTTAAATCAGAATACATTTTGAAAATCATTTTATTTGAAAATAAACATGAAAATTTATAAAGGAATATTTAAAATTATTTTAACACAATTTATGAGGAATCTATCATTTTATATTTGGAAAAAACATTTTGAAACTATTTTTTGTGATCTTAGAAATCATTTTTTTGAATAAAAACAGTTTTCAACAGAAATATTTATTTTTCATAAAAACATTCTATTGAACTATTGAGTAATGAAGAGAGTAAAATAAAGAGAAAATATGTATTCTCATGAAATAAAAATATTGTAATAATATCCATCAATATATTTAGAGATATATCATAATATTTCATTATTTGAAGTGTAATCATAATCAATCCCACTAAACAATGAGATTATTGCCTAAAAAACTTTCCAATTTGTTATCATTGAATCATAATCCAAAAGAAATACTAATATCAAATAGTACATAAAATTTCCTTAAAAGACATATATTTATTATATAACATTTAAAATGGGAATTATATACACCTCATTGATGAATATTGGGGAATGACATAACTTCATTGCCAAAAGAAGTCTAATTGAGACAATAATCCCATGTTGATGTGTTAGATTTTGAAATGTAAACACCATGAAACATGGATCATAAAATAGACAAGCAATTTCCCATTAATATTATTATAATAACATTAAAATACATTCATCGGTACTATAAAAACCACACAAATGAAATAGATGTTGAATATGGAATGTGTCACATATAAGTAAAGAGTGAGCCAGAAATACCATACCTTAAGTATGGAATTCATTCATACATGGTCAAAACTCGTATATGAAAAATATATGTTTATTATAAATATATTTCAAATAAACATTCACATAATACCATTTATGGTTTTCTTATGTCCTTTTATTATCGATTTTTTAACAATGAAATGTTAAAGCCACATTTCAAGAATAACTTCTTTTTTATTAAATTGATTATCTTCTTATTTTTTCCAATAATAAAAATATTTTTTTCATTATATTTAGAATTTTCCATGATATAAATATAATTTATTTTTATTATAAATTTTTTATTGTAATTAATACTTTTTAGAGATAAAAATGAAATACATCATTCAGGGAGATGGTAGTTCGCACGTACACATGAATGTTGCTTCCATTTTTTTAATTAGAGTAAATTAAGTTAAATGATATATTGTCTTTAAATAATAATTTATATGGTATATATATCACATATTTATATTTATCATTCTTATTATTACCTTTCATGAAAAGTGTGAACGAATCACATCACTTTATAAGTCAGTTTACGAAATACACACTTGTGAAATTATCATATTCCAAAAAATGGAAATAATGTATGTATTTGTGATAAAATAATTATACAATCAAAATAATATCATATATATTAAATAAAACAATCATTATTTTCAATAGTGTGTTTTGTTAAAAGAAATACCGGTGACATCAGTTTGTAAGGTGGTATTTCGCCTTATGCATGAATGATAATTTCATATCCCAATTGATGGAACTAGACAAGGATATAGGGAATTCCAATAAAATACAACATTTAAATACATTTAATATAATTATGTTATTATATAATCTAGTAATAATAATAATTGAAGGAAGTGGAGGATGAAATAGAACAAACATGCTCATTGGTTAATGTTATTTGTTCAGAGGGAATCCCTTGTATATTTTCACAAAAATAATTTCATGGTAGGATTTCTGTCAAAAAAAGGTTTATAGGATTATATTATTGAATTGGTTAATTTATTTGGGTAAGTATTTTCATAAAAAATGGGGTTTGAATGTGTGAAGATGAGATCACAATGGGTAGCCTTTTATTAGTGGATGAGAGGAAACATTTAGTATTTTTTAAATAATTGGGTGCTTCTTCAATTTTCAATTGTCAAAATGATAAAAAAAGGGTAATTATATAAATTTATATGTTTAAAGGTCAAAATATTTCTAGAAGATTGTTTTTATAAATCTTTATAAGATATTATAACACTTATCTTTTTATCTTAATAACCAGTAAACTAATTTTTATCCCCAATCATAGTAATTAATTTTCACTATATTAACTATTCATTTTTGTAAAAAAAAATATGATAAAATTTTTATATAATATAATTTATAGGGATTAAAATATGTTAACTTTTTTCTATTCTCAAATAATGTATGTGGGAAATTTTAACTTGGAATTAATCCTAAAGAGGTTACTCGAAAGTGTGTTCTCAAAGAGAAAATGTTAAAAAGTTTTATATGGTTTTATATCTAAATTAAATATTTGATTTATTTAAATAATTCAAATTTTAAAAAATTATGAATAATTTAAATATTTTTACTTTAAAACCAATTTGAAATATAATTTAATATATGAATAAATTAATTGAAAATAAATTTTTTAATTAAAAGTTTGTATTTTTCACTCTTCAACAAAACTAAAACATTTGAGAAATGTCCAAAAAAATTAACCCTAAGATAATTATGTTGTCAATATAAAAGTTATGTAGTTTATTTTATAAAATAAACTTTCCAAATATAGAAAAAATTAATTTTAAAATAACTGCATCAAAGATGACCAAGCAGTTTTTTAGAAAATATAATTTTATGTATAAAATTGGCTTTATTCTTATATATTATCTAGAAAAAAAAAGAATATTAATGTTAGCAATTTTTTTGAATATTTAATATAAAAAATTAATTACAATAATTCACTAAAAGTGTTATTTTTAATTTATTGGGGAAAACCAATTTATGTGTCAAAAATTATTTTTTTCATAAAATGGTTTCCTTTATTTTAAAAAGGATATTTTTTATTTTGTAATCAATTGGTCACCAAATAATTAATTATACATATATTTATAAACTATATATTTTCACTATTTGGTTAATATTTTCAGTGCCCATTATTCTAATGGCTAGGTAATAATTATCATATTAAATAATATATTTCTAATGGAATGTCATGTTTCTTTTAAACTCAGTGTTGCATTTAACAGAAGCTAAATTTTGTATTGTGTGCAATATAATAATCCAAACATAGTGTTGTGTGTAACACCATATAAACTCAATGTTTTGTGAATCTATATATATCAAAAACAATAAATTCATTGGAAGAAAATATTTCACAAAATCTAAGCGTGTTTCTGATATCCTCCCAGCCCCAGTCAAAGTCAATAATGGAAGAACTCTACATATCCTCCAAAAATTTGATCAACCACTAAGTCGTCCCATATCTCTAGGGTCTAAATGATGTACTCCTCCTCAAATGAGTCCAGAATTCCCCTTCAAGCCCCTCCACAACCGTGACATAAAATTTTCCTCACTGATATATACAATCATTAAGGGAACCCCATTGAGGTATAAAAACTCCCACACGTACAACTATTCAGATCTCTCAAATTAAATATGTTCCCTTATAGAGAGTAAGAGAAAAGACATGGAATTTAATTCAAAAATAAACAAAATTGCATCATGTATTCTTTCTATCTTTGTAATCAATGTCACAATTTCTTTGGAAATTCTTCCCCTTTCCCACTCTATGATCTAAAGGGGAAATAGTAAACCTACTGCACCCTTATTCATAGCCTTCACCTACTGATATGTCAGACACTGAGAGATGAACTCGGCCACAATATACCTCACTCCATCCCACCAAAACTGTCTAAAAATACCACTATAAATCTTTTATACCCTAGGATGTACAACCAAATGAGATGTTTGAAACAACCTCACCACCTACTACCCCATCATGACTAGAACCACCATTTATACTTAGAAAAGGATAATGTGATTCTCCAGTATGGAAAATCGATCTGGTGAATCTCATAAGGATATCTCATCTTGTAGAATCTCATGGTGAATTTCCCCGAACTAAACATCTCTCACAAATTAGATAAGAGGATGAGTCAACACTGTCGACTGATGATAAGATTCACCGCTCTCCTCCACCATGATTATCTACAATGACGCCAACTACTTAGACACATCCTCCAACAAAATATAACGATACATTAAACTAAGGGAATATACCACCATGTTTCCATTCCTTGGATTATAGACTCTCTCAATGCCATATCCTTACATGAACTCCAACCAATGCCTCTGTCTCATCTTTAGATCTCTCTATATGATGACATACCTGATACTACTATGGTCATACAGAACAAAAAATTACTCTCTAATAATTTAGTTTCTTCACATACTCAAGAAAATACCACCACTATAAAATATAGGTTTTCAGTCACATAATTTTTCTCATGGGGCCTAAACCTACTTAACCCTTATATGATAACTTCATGCCTATTCATTGACACACAACCAAGACCATATCCCAAGGAATTGAAATATAATTCACACTCCATTACCTTCTTATATAGTGTCAAACTAGGACAATTAGTCAGCCACATCCTCAACTGATCAATGGATTTATGACACCACTATGTTGAGGTAAATCTATACTATTTACATATCAGGGTGGTCAAAGGGGTTGTAATACTAGAGATGTCTTCTAAAATCCTACTTTAGTACCCCTACAAGTCATGAATACTTTGAACCATTGACAAATTTTTTTTGGATCTAATGAAATCACTTCATCAATCCTTTCAAGGGACAATGATAATAAATGATCAGAAATAAAATTACAAAAAATTAAACCTCATGGATCTATAACTAGAATGACAAGATCTTTCTATATAGTTTGTTCTCTAAAAAATGTATAAAACCATCCTCCAGTACTCTAAATTATTATCCTATAGAACATAGTACATGATTATGTCATCAATGATTACTTACAAAAAATTATTCCAAATATTTCATGAAAATATTATTCAACAGATCTTGAAATGAAATGTGTGATTTCATCACATCAAAAGGCATCACCTAGAACTCATAGTATCTGTAGTGACATCAGAATACAATTTTCCAAATATCAACCTCTTGAACACTCAACTAGTGGAAGTCAGACCTGATTTTTATCCTTAAGAACCACTTAATGCCTCATAACTTTTTCATCAAGTTGAAAATTTGTTGAAAGGGGTAATTATTTTTCATTATGGCCTTGTTCAAGAAATGATAATCAACACAAAGCTACTATAACACCTTCTCCATTGTATGAACAAATTTATTTCTTCCTAATAGGACATAAAGGGTTTAATAATACCCTCACCTTGAAGGTACTCTAACTGTGAAATTATGTCCTAAAGCATTATAGGTGCTATCTGATATGCTGTACAAAATATCAGACTAGTCTCAAGGGGACAGTTGAAGTAAAAATCTATCTCCCTCCTAAAAGGTAGTCCTAGAACAACCTCAGGGAATACAACCATATAATACTCCATGTATAAAGGAACATAGATTCATAAATATCATACTATTCCTTTAGATAAACTCATAAACTAATGGGATATGGGTTGCAGTTTCCTTCTCAGAAGACCCACTTGCTCCACCATGATATCTCACTTACCCACAAATTTGAATCTCATCCCATCAATCTGATGTCATATGAATCTTTTGTAGTGACATACATACCAGTCTCAGATAAAGTGAAATGAGTTCATACCCAATATTTTTTCATATGGTCTAATAATTATGACCAATAGGTCCTATGAGAAACTCACTTCACTAAGAGATAGCTTACACTATTGGAATATAGATGACATTGAGACAGTTTTCCCTATAGGAATCTCAAGACAATGTGGTTGGGATAATGTCAAAAAAGGTATCTCCATCTCTCACACTATGAGTACGATGATGAAGTAATGACTTGTTCATGTGTTTTATATTAATATTGAAAGATTAGAATAAATATATACTCAATCTTTAATTATATAGTGTGCTTCAGGGTCATAATCCTTTAGATCATGAAACTACACACGGAACTACCCGCTAGCTTCATAAGCTTGGTGTATGGAAACCTGGTTATGATGGAATTGGTGGTGTTAGATCACATAACAAAATCCACCACCCATAACCCCTCTGGGATCCCCAGATTATCTTTTTCTAACTGTGCATCCTTTGGGGCTGCTATTGCCAATCTAGGGATAATTGTGATTGTAATAATTTCGATGTCATGGTAGTTAAACCCCTATTTTTCATGCCTTCTCAACATTTTGGGTCATTTAATCACTTTACTTTTGACCATACTTATCCCATTAGGAGTCTCGCCCCTCTTTAGGATACCATATTACTATTTATTTCCCCAAATGTGCGTGACTATATGACTGAGTTTGGCCATGAGTAGTTATCTCATGGAAAAACCCCATAGACTGGATCCAAATAGAAGTTGTAGACGAATAATCCCCAAGAAATCCTTTTCAAGTTATTGATACATGGAATCCATCATATAGGAATAATTAAATCACCAATTCCATCATTATCACTATAACATATGTAGGAATGAGTGGGGGTACCACACTGGGAAGGATATCTCTATAGATACCCTGGTCAAACATACTTTTCTTGAAGTAACCATTTCAAATAATGTTAAGAGAGTTCTATGTAATGTTAGTAATCCTAAAATAATACTCATACACTATCATCCCTCTATTCTTTAGCACTATGTGCTCATGAATATTAATGGAGCATAAGCATGTGGGGGTGGTACTCCTCATGAAACATATACTTGAAGTCAGAATATGAAAGTGTCAACTCATCATGCATCTTCATGAATAAAATCCACTAGTTTCCTACTTATCCTTATAAAATTCTATATTCAATCATAAAATAGCATCAGTTTATGTCTATACAGGGCTTAGAAGTTGAATAACTTGCTGAATAAAATCTTATGTTATCAATGGACCTAGTTCACCGTGAAACCTCAGCAGACTCTGGTGATGGAACTCATAGAGGGCGCTAATTCTATGCACATCCTCATCATTCTCTGTGAGTACAATCGGCTACTCGACAAATGGGGGTGATTCAAACATCACTCTAGGAGGATATATCTCACAATATATCCACATTAATAAGGACTTATCACTCATCCAATCATCACCCCAATCCAAAATCTATAACCTAACTATTTTTATTCATAGAGGTATCTCGAAACATAATCGAGACTTACCACAGTCAGGTCAGCTATATACATGGAATGAATACTCAATAAGGACAATCAAAAAAACACAATCCTATATGATGGATTTTTCAATGTTGAATGAATCAAATTTCTTAGAATTCCATGTCGATATGTTTCTAGATAGAGTCCGAGTGAATATATATGGTTGTCGCCACACCAACACAGGGTTATGTACTAGGAAGATGAAAATGGGATATTTTACACAATTATCCTATGTTCCCAAACAAACCTCGTAAGGGGAAAAATCAAAAACTCATGTTGAGGTAGATCCACCTCTAGTCTCAATCTATAATAAATTGACCCACTGACACCAACTTGACTGACATAAGGTCATGTTTCTACTACCCCAATCCTACCTACACAGGATAGGGGCTGAAGAAATGCCTGAGAAAACCTTGGTAAAATGGAAGGAATTTTCAAAATATAACTATATGCACAAAACTAATGATCTCTATGCATAAGGGACTGGGAAGAAAAAAACATGGTAAAATATACAGTAAAAACAAGCCTGTAATAACCTCTATAAAGAACAAAAGAGTGAAATACTAAAATATGAAATGTAAAGGAAAAATATATACACAACCCAAAAATATGACCCAAAATTAACATAACTTCAAAATAAATTAAGATGATAATGATCCCAACTCTTGATCTCAAACCCCGACCAACATACATGGTCTATGAACCCCAATATCCTTATTATTTTATGAAATAATCATCAACCTATTAGTCATCTGTATATGAAATGAAACATATTGAAAAATAAAAGTAATGGATTACTATATACATACAAAATAATATGCCTAAAAAAATAGGGAGAAATAGAAGACATGATAGAAGTATTGATCTCAACCTAAATAAAAAAAGGAAAAACCAAAAATGTGGATATATATGCTCTTAAAATACAATTCAAGATGGAAAGGGTATCATTATTTCATTACCTAGAAAAGTATAATAATTATTCATTTAGTTATAGTGGTCCTTCCTTAACACCTAGCATCTCGTGTGTCTATTGGAAGAAGTAACTATTTGGAGAACTCAGACATCACCATTGTGATGTGAAACATAGGAGGGATGGAATAATCTCAATGTATTGGGATAGTTCCCAAGTTCATCAATGGTTAATTCTAAGTAGATAGAGCACAAATTTCCTAGTTCATAAGGTGGGTAACACTTAGTTTCTAGTGGACACACAACCTAGTGGATTAGAGGCTACCACACAGTGTGTAGAGGAATCATGACCTAGATGGTAAGGGGGTACAACTAAGAACATATAAAACCCATACCCAATCACATTAGGGATATACCACTCAATTGGTCGATGACCCATGACCTAGTCTATATACTGGGTAGCACTCAATTGATAGAGGACCCTTGCCCCAGTTTTTCCGAGGATACCACTAGGTAGGTAGAGGGGCCACTCCCTAGTCCATCAAGGGGTACTATTTACTTGTTAGAGGAACCATTCTCTAGTCTTTAATGGGGGTATCACATAGAAGATTTAAGAGCCATTCCCTTTCCTATAAGGGTACCAATTAGTAGGTATTGGTGTATGGGAGATTTCGAACACCTCTCTCTAATCATGCCCAGTCACAGCTACCGTAAAGCACCGCCTAAGAAATATTCATGCTCAGAACATCTCCCATAATATATTAAATCCAAAATAAATGACATCATTGAGTTTTACATGAAATAAGAATAGTGTAGGCTACACATTGAAAAAATATGGGCCAAAACGAAGATATATGAAAGGTATAATTTTCAAAACAGTGTATATTACATGTAAGGGGGTTCACACCACCACTTGGTCATGTCTTATATAGTGCATGGATTACTGACCAGGTAGAACTATTAGGCATGTGAAGGTGTTACACGATCTATCTTATCCACCCGTGGTTGATTCGTGTTCTCTCGGTTGTGCACATGTTTTTGAAGATATGCAGATGTACACAGAGAGTGCAAATCATGTCCTACGACATGGGGTCTTAGGCATGTGAAACTATCAAATATAATGGTTTTTTGGGGATTTTGTCATATGAAAATGTCTAAGATCCTGATTTTTGATCCTTATCTTCCCTAGAACCCTAGATGTTTAAGCTGGGGGCTACGAAACATGTGTTCATCAGACTACATGCCTTATAGACACGTTTTTCACAAAAACATCAGTTTTTTCATGTGTTTTCTAGATATTATCTCCCACTTCTGAATACACCATTAAAACACCTAAAAATGTTTTTATTCCTCTTTTTCCATCAATTGAGTTCCTCCATTGGTCAAAAATCAAAATCAAATCATCTTTAAGAAACAAAAAGTGTATCTCTCAAGCATCTCATGTCGGTTCCATTATCTCCTCAGAGCCTGGATCCATGAATCCATAATAACTACCTATAATCCTTCTTAATTTGTAATTAAACATGGATAAATTCAACATACACATATATTCAATGAATATGGTGGTTTGATCATATTCTAAGTCGCTCAACGTTGTCGAACCACGACCCTATAGGCCAACGATGAAGAACGTGAATAACAAAGGGGGAAATCTTAGGAATGAAGGTGAATCAATCATTGGAAAACATTTACATTCCAAAAAATTAAGAATTTGGTATAATGGTGGAAAAATAATGTAATGTAAATAGAGTAATTTATTAAACAAATAATTCATTCAATGGGGCTCATTCAATGGGTTCAAAAGCAGAAAATCAGAAGCAGATTATAAACCATGATTTACAAATTTAATCAAAAGGAAATAAAACCATAATTTATAAGACCTATATCAATATAAGACAAGTTAGTGATAAATAATGAATTAACTAGTGATAGGGAATATCTTATTTTTTTATCTATCAATTCACCTTGATCCATTCACTGAGTGTTGTCCACTCTTAATATGCCAATAAAGGTCATTAATGCTACTCTCTATATCCTCCAAGAGTTATGAAACTATCCCAAGATAAATTTCATACAGAAATATTTAAATAATATTAGATTTAGGCCATTTAAATAAAAAATAATAATTATTCCTTAATTTTAATTTAAACAGACTTGTTATGGGATACCTCATTTGCACATCAATTTTTAACAAACATTATGTCATTTATAGGGAAAACATCAGGCTCCAAATTCAATTGTGGTATCATATGTAAATTATGAATCTTATTTATGTATATATACCATTATTTCTAAAAAAATATCTTTTCATATTAAATATATTTAATATTTTCATAAAACGAATTTAGGTCTCACCAGAACAAAAAATAATGAGTTATCTTAGTGCCTATATCCAACAATATTTATTAATATATTTCAAATTATTACAATGAAAAAATAAGGTCCCAAAAATATCAACACAAAGAGTACACAAGAGGATTATCTGAAGCTAAAGGTTATATGGGACGATTATCACAGGATAATGGATACATGAGAGGATCATCCTAAACATAAAGGTACATGTGGGGATTATCCAATGAACAAGGGATCGTGAAATTATTGTCCAAATAAAATGGTATAAAGGAGTAATATCACAAAAAATGGGTATAAATAAGGGTTAACCCAATTCCAAGGGTACACCGGAGGATTATCCCATGAAAAATGTTAAATATGATTATTATCTAATGGAATAGTGCTCACTAGAGGATTATTCCAAGCCAAAAGATAAAAATGAGGATTATCCTAATCCAAATGGTACATGGGAATATTATCCCATGACCAAGGCTACACAAGAGGATTATTATAATCTAATATAACTATGATAGGGTCATACATGTCCCAATACGGTATGTATGTAATTAAATCAACGTGACTATGTGATGAATATCTTGGTGGGTACCGTTTAAAAAATATTTTTAGGCTTATTTATATGCCAAATTATTGTGTCATAATCTTGTGAATATAGTTATTCTCATGTAATCATGTTTAATGCCTCATGATTACGAAAAACATTTCAAGGGTATATGTTTTTTGATATGGGATTATATTTACCTATGTCATTACATATAGAAAAATCTTCTTATTTCATATTATTTTTAATAATATATTTCTCCCATATTAATGTTTCATCACATGATTTTGACATAACCCATGATGACATGTTTTTCCATTATTGTGTCTTTATACACACCACATTATTTTGTTTTTATTCCCTTGGTTATGGGGATGAAGATTAGTTATGAGTATTCAATATTGTATTTTATTATTGTTCTACTTTGGAGACATGTTCACAATTATTTAAAATAATTATTTTATTTAATTTATCCAAAACAAAACTATATATTCAATTCATGGTATTTTGAATTTATACTGGTGATATGTAATGTTTAACTTAGAGATATCTTGTACAGTAATCATAGATGCATCTCACATTATATCATGGAAAATATTTAACGAATGGTTTAACACCAGATCCAGGAGTGTGGGATTTTTGGGATATATAGTTTATATAAGATAATTTTATGGTTATTTTTTAGGATTGGATTTATTTATTTTTTTGATTATGATTAATTAAGTTTTTTAAAAACCCAAAGGATAATCCATGGATACAATAATAAAATTTGAATAAAATCGATATGTTTTTCAAGGTACTCCTTGAAATTACACACCTCTCTATATATGAGTATTTGGATGTATATGAATCATATATTCATCATTGGGTAATCACCTGGAACAGGATGGTTGAGTATCAACTCAATATTCACTCTGGTGGTTGATGAGTGGGCTAAGACTGAACAACTGGCTAGACACTCACAAGGGCTATTCATTAGCTAATCAAATTCCCTCCAGAATACACTATCATGTATTTTTTAGGTTGAGGAATAATTATATGTAATATGAGAGTACCCATCCTATAAAATCATAGATTTTTCTACGAGTACATTAAGTTGAAATGAAAGATAATGCAATAATTTTTAATAGTATGATATTTTGGGCTTATTTTTTATGAAATTATCAAAAAATAATTATTTTTGGAATTATTTATTTATAAATAAATATAAAATAATTTTGGTTTAAAAATATTTTTGATCTTGTAGGAACCATGTTAATAATGGATGTGATAGAGAATTAAAATAATTTACTAATGAGAAAAAATGGGACAGAATCTCTGATTTTAATATTATGGTTCTGCTCGAACTACTATCCCTACTTATGATTAAAAACATTATACTTTATAAACATCCTAACACACCAATAAAGATAAAAATTAGTCTCAAAAAATATTAGGTGATGAATATAATATATTAATGAAGATTCACCTTCAAACGTGTCAATAATATGGGAAGCAGAATTAAGGGAATCTCAATGAGGAAAAAGAATGTGATTCAAGTGTAGATGTATTGGAATAAATATCATGATAGTGGATCTTGATAAAATAATGAAATCAATGAAATTGATGTGAAAATTTCCAATTTATCAATTTTTAGTTGTTTAGGATCTAATCAAAACAATTCCCTGACCTCCATCACTCTTTATTTTTGGATTTTGAAATAGACTCTAAATCTATCCAGCCTTGTGGGTCTTCGAATTTTTCTGAAACAATAAAATCAACACGGTAATATTTTGAAGTTGTTAAGGAAAAAAATAATTATTAATTTATCCTAAGCATAGTTTTATATATTATGATTCATATTATTCATATTATTCCTAATTTGTTTGAATTACATATGATTTTTGAAAATTATAAGTAATCTTCATAAAAACTCCACAGTAATCCATAAAATCAAAAAAAATCACATTTCAAATTTTAAGCCAACATACGATAAAATATAAATGAAAAGATGAAAAAAAGACATCTTTTTAAATAAATTCTATTATAAGAGTTGTGATACCCAACCATTAGGTTTATTTATCTCAAATTGTATATATAATAATTCAATATTAGAGTTTACTTAATTTGATGGGAAATGATATATTTCTTATGTTTATTGATATCACTCTAAAAATAATATCTTCAGTCATGTATATATAATAGATACACTTATTTATTTTCACTATTAAGTGATAATTAAAATTTTTAGGTATTTATTTGTTCAAATGGAAAAGATATAATACCCTACTACTTTGGAATATAATTTTTCCCAATTAAGAATATGTTTGATAAATTATTTCATAGAAAGAAAAAACATAAAATGAGATGTCACATATTTGATGAAAATCATTAGTAAAATTGAAGAATAATAAAACATATTCTATATATAAATTTTATAACTAATTATAAATGCCAACAAAATAGTATTATGAAAATGTAAAATATAAAGAGATTTTTTTCTTTTTTTTTCAATTAAATAAGCTTTGTCTTTATATATCATTTTCATTTAAAAGGTAAATTTAAAAATTTTGAAATTTCAATTCAGTTAAATGAACATAATTTTTCAATTGATTATGTAACAATAAATTTAGGAATAATTTTTAAGATTTTTATAAAATTGTTAATTTTTATGTAAATAGTCAATCCTTTAGCTTTTACCTGTATTATCAATTTTGTAACATTATGAATATATGAGAATTAACTTGATGTCTATAAAACATTAAATTGAATAATTATTTATTTATTGAGTGAATATATTTATTTTATAATATTATTTTGAACTAATGAAACTAGTTTTAAATTTTTAATAATTATGTAACTTTTCAATCCAATTTCAATACAGTTATCAATATTTTATTTTAATTAAAAAAATAATGTAAAATTAGTTTTTGATTTTATTTTAATGTAAAAAATATTTATTTTTAAATATAAAATATAATTATATAAATGTTATTAAAAATATTTATTTTAACATAAATTTCCATGGAGCTTATAGCCAAGTGCTAAAGGCTCCTACATGGGGTGTAAAAGACCTAGGATCGAATCTGGGTAGGGAAAAAAATTTGGTACTATAGTTGGACTGTTGTAGGGGCACTATAGAAATACTATAGTAGTGGGAAACTGTAGTAGCATGACATTGTAGTGGTGGGGGCACAGTAAAATGAAATATAACGGCTACAGTACTACAAAACGGACAATAACAGCTTAGGTACTATAGTTACACTATTCACCGAAGGACCCATTATGCCAAAACATGGTCTTTCAAGACTTTTATTTAGGCCACCTGGCCTTGGGCCTTCAGGCTGTGTAATGGGTCTCCATCTACCCAATCCAAAAGTGTTCTTTACTTTAATAATAAAATTAGGCTTCTTCCACAACCTTTAAAAAAAGGATTTTAACCAAAATAAAAAATTTAATCATAAAATCCTTGTTTTTATAAAAACAATAATTACACATTACCAGCATTTATTCAAAAATTAAAATTTATGAAACATAGAAATATTATTTCATAAAATTATTATATAATTGGAAATTTGAATGTTCAAAGTATGTATTAAGTTCATTTTTAAATATATCCAATAAAATTAATTATCATTGTAATAAATATTATTACCAACATAAAAGTACACTAGGGTAAAATTTTGGATGGTAGAAACAAAATGATTTAAATTAATACAAGTTGTCTCCAAAATATGTTTTGGAAATGAGGAAAGTCCAAATGCATAAATTAACTTCTTAATTTAAACTTTTTAAACCATTGCAGCATGAATAGTAACATTCTATTATTGAAAAGTATTTGGTACTCCCAAAATTAAACCTTTATTCACCTATTAAATGGAAAAAATATCACATGATTTTGCTACAACTATCCATTTAAATTTCTTACTAAAACTATGAAATGTTCCTCCTCCTAGAATCTTCTCTCAATTTCATAAGTCTCTGTTCATAATTTGATAGAATAATTGCTCCATTTTAAAATTTATTTTCAATATAATTCTTATGGTCTTAGAATTATTTTTTCTTACTCATTTTGGTTTCCCGATAATCATTCAAAAAAATCTGTTATATTTACATGTGTACTGCATTATCAATGAAGTGATGTATTCTATTTTCATGACCTCCTAACATGGTAAATAAAATGTATATAATTGAAATATTAATATTTATAATATTGGAAATTTATAATTTCCAAATGATATTTTAACGAATACATTAATCAAATACCATTAATTGAAAAATGAAATCATTTTTCGTGTGTATGTGTGGACTACAAGCTCGATAAATGTTGAATTTCATTTTTCATCACCCTACTCTGTAGATGGTTTTCAGAATTAGTTTCATGAATTTAAATGGAATTTTTTAATTTTTAATATTTTGTATCGTTTATATGAATATTATAAATAATAATGTACTTAGTCATATAATCATTACAACAGACCCTTTTTTGGGTCTAGTTTACCTCCTAAAAGTACAATACCATATTATTTATATCATCAAATTAGAATTAATTCTATATAATGGAAAACATATTAAGTGGTTCATGTTTGGATTTTAGGCCTCGGAACCCCAATATTGGTGTGGTGGCCATCATATCCATAGAAAAAGACTCTAATCACCTTTTTATCTATTTAGTACACGAGGAAATATGGTACAAGGAAAACAATAGTACCTGAATAAAATATAAATGGGTTGTGGTTTCCATGACAATCTTGAGTTATCTCTCCATATATACTCATTGATTGTGGAATATCTTATCTATTTTAATATTCATCTACGATGTATACAGGCTAGGATTCATGATGATGATCATGAGGATGATTCCATCTGTGATGAGGTGTAAATTCATGGACAAAATTTCGAGATGTTACCTATAGGTGGTGCACCATCCTATCCACCTATAAATTAGTATTTGGTACCCATAGTACCGAAAAACAAGGTGTTCAAGATGAGACACAACACAAGATCTAGAGATATAGATACCTCAGGTTCTAATCTGATCCCGACCCATAGGAGGCTAAGGACTAGCTTGAGGGGATTACCCAATTTTTCTAAATAGTAAGGATAAAAGTAAATAATTTGGTGGTACTCATGTCAATCCTACATTAGGGAACAACAAGGTGGGCTGGGGGTTTGGTTACTCAGTGTTATGATGAGGAAACTTGTTCATTGAAAGAGTTTGAGTTCAATTATAGAGAGAAGTTCTCACCAAATACACTGAGGTCTATACGTTTCCATGAGATTTTATAGCTCTAGTAGTGGGGCATGACAGTAGCTAATTATTCATCAATGTTTACCAACCATTTTAGGTAATCAATGGATATGGTTTGATATCAGTTCATCATTGATCAATCCTTTGAGAGAGGTATGTATAGAGACATCCAATAAAGTGTTATCCCTATATGAATTTCTACCTATGATGGGGTTATAAAGAGATCATTTATGGTTTAGAGTTTCTTAGATGAGCTAATATAGCTAGCGGTTTCCATATTTTGGAATTTGGAACCAGATACCTTGATAGCCAGGAGACGATGTTAGTCTTAGAGACCTGAACATGGGAGACATTTAAGGATAAGGTATTAGGAAAAAGGATATACAGTTTAGTGATCACACGGTGGGTCCGGTCAGCCTAGAGAGAGGTAGTTTTAATCATGTGATGGTATGAGACTACTCACTTGATATTGTTTGACCCTCCTTACAAATTACAGAGAGATTGTGGATGAAACACTATGGAAGATATGGTGATAGGAGTAGGTAGGTCCACATAACAGTTGATGTGGAAAATGAGGTGGTAGAGTAGCAGGAGGTGGTTGAAATTTTAACTTGTTACCACCTCCACCCCAATTTTTTCAACGACAAGCTTAGCACGATCGATGATAGATGTGGGAATAGTTGCATGTATTCTATGATTACAACATAAGGGCTTCTATAATGATTCTATATTTGATCTATGTCTTTAAAAATTATGTTACAATATGGATAGACAAAGTATCTACTAATTCTTTTCTCTCCATATATCTTTTTTAATACATAGAGATTCTGGTTGAACCATTGACTCAACCCTTACACATGGACACTTCTACTAGAGAAGAATCAGTGATCACTCACTAATGCTTATAGTGTGACCTGACTCTTGGAAGAAAGAATTTCGATTGGGATCTCATTGTAGAAGCTTCTAGGACTTATGATTTCATTATTGTATGGATTAGTATTCTATATTTCATTCCAAGATTGAATGTTTTAGGAGAAGGGATCGATGTTTCTAGGGTGATGTAACTAGTTTTTATTTTATTGGTGAAAAGGAAACCTAGGCAACAAAGAATGTATTCGTGCATTGGTGGGTGCATCTGATTACTCATCAGTTGGCTAGTCTAACCATTGGTCTAGTAGATGTTATGAGTTTCTAGTTTCCTGCAGTGGTGGAATTATATAAGTACATATTCCTCAATCATTTTCTAGGTTTACCTACCCACTAAGAGATAGAATTATTCATCTATCCACATCCTGGGATGGATCCAATATCTTCTCTAGCATATTTGATGGCTCTTATAAAACATCATGAGATAAAGTTGTAGTTGGTGGAATTTCAGCGGAAGGGATTTGTAAGAGACAGTGTTTTACCCAGGGAAGACCTAGCTTTGTCTTCCAAAAAGGCATACATGAGCTTGAGGGTGTGTTTATATTATCGGTTCTTGAATCATGTGAATGTGAAGATATAATACCTATTATCGAGAATAGTGTCTTTTCTGATCATTTGTGAGGGGCATTATTGTTCCCGAAAGTTGACAATAGATCAGTCCATCACCAATTGTGAGTACGAGATGATTATATATCGAAGATGAAATTTTTATGTCACTACAGTCAATATGAGTAATTGTCGATGCCCTTTTTCATGAAGAATGCCCAATCAGTGTTCATGGGAATCATGAACAAGATCATTCATCATTTTGTAGACCGGTTTGTGGTAGTCTTAATCGATGATATCCTTGTGTACTCAGTGTCCGAGGAGGGGCATGTGATACTCTCAATGTTGGTTTTGTACATACTCTATGAGAACCTAAATTACGTAAAACTCTCAGAGTTCATGTTTTTTATTCAGGTGTCCCACAATCGGGGACACGTTATCTCAATATATGGAGTGGTATTGGACCCAGCCAAGGTCAACACAGTTTTATCATGGGATCCAACTATGATTGTGATGGAGGTACGAAGATTCTTTGGGATGGAGGCCATTTTCATAGTTTCATACCTAATTTCTGAATAATATGTTTACCCATCATATCATCGAATCGAAAGGGATATCATTTCATGTGTAAAGAGAAGTTTAAGAAAGCTTTTTAGTAGTTTCGGCCGAGTTTAATAAGTTCTCCAATCATTAGATTTACAAAAGAATGTATTGTGAAAATAGTGTTCTAGGATACATAGAAAGATAGGACTTTTTTTCTAATGAAAATCCAAGAGGTGATTTCCAATGGTTCACTCTTATTGAGACTACATGGGAGGAGCTATGCGACCAACGAACTTGAGTTAGCAAGGTATAGTTCGCAATGAAGATGTAGGGACACTACCTAATGGGTGAGTGGTTTATCATCTATTCTAATAACAAGAGTCTCTTGTATATATTTTATTAAAAGGATCTAAAATATAGATAGAGGTAATGGAAAGAGTTTTCCTAGAATTTTGATTTTGAAATTGTCTATACTTCTTGGAAGGGGAACGTAGTAACTGATACTCTCCACATGAGATCCTTTTCATAGTGGTTGAGTCAGGTGGTGGGGAAGTTGGCCTCATTAAAGTTATCTTTAATGGATGGATATGTAGGTATTGATATCCAATAGATATTTGTTACCCCTCTAATCTTATATAGAGTCAAGGATCCACTACTTGGGGATACCGACAAGGAGACCATTTGTGCTTAGATATCCACATGTCATGCCCCTGGTGTATATTCTAATTATGGGGACCACATCCCTATTTTAGAAGACGCATGATGGTATCGGTGGTGTTTTGGGAGGAGTTTCTAAGAGAGTTTCATACATATTCTGTGGAGGTATATCCAGGTGTGGAAAAGATGTACTAGAACCTCCGACATTAGTTTTGGGGACCGTGGATGAAGAAAGGATTTGCAGATATTGTCTCTGGACATCTTGCTTGTTAGTAAGTATAGGATGAGCACTAAGTTCTAGCGGGTTTGTCTCAACCACATGAGGTTCTAGAATGAATGTTTCATTTTATATCTATGGTATTTCTAATAGGTTTACCATATACATTCATGGGACAAAATCCTATATGCGTGATCATAGAATAGGTCACCAAGTCCTCCCACTTCTTAGAAATTTGGGAGTAGATTTTAAAAGAGATATTGGGATGCCTCTACATGCAGTATATAGTCGAAATACATGGAATTACATTAATGATTAAATTTTACAGTGATTCACTGTTTACATATTTTTTGTGGAAGGGATTACAGGAGTTTTTTGGGACCTAGTTACACTTGAGTACTGTGTTCCACACCAAAACTCACGACTAGACTGAGTAGACTGTTCAGGTTTTGGAGGAAATTCTAAGATATTTTATATTGGATTATTTTCATATTTGGTAGGATAACCTACCACTACAAGTGTTTACATACAATAATTGCTACCATTCCACCATCGGTATAGAACCATTCGAGGATTTTATGGGTGAACCTATAAGTCACCACATTGCTAGACTGATCCAAGGGGGTCTTCACTCATGGGACCATAGATAGTACCAACTAAAATAGAGAATGTGAATATCACCCAAGAGTTTATGAGGAATACACAAATCCATCATAATTCTTCTTCTAACAAGTGATGGAGGCCTTTGGAGTTTGAGGAAGGAGACCACATGTTTCTACAAGTTTCAACTTGATGTTGATTATAGATATTTTGTCGAGGGGGAATGATATATCAAATACTAATTTAACCTTTTTAGATAATACATAGAGATAATGATGTGGTGTATTAATTAGATCTACCTTCATGGTTATATCAGGTACATGACGTCTTCCACTTCTCAGAGCTGAGCAGGTTCATCCATGACCCATCAAAAGTTAGTGAGTGGAAAGAGTTGGATATCATGGATTTAGCAACCATTTCTGAGTACCCAATAGAGAATGGGGATCTATAGGAGGGGATCCTTCTTGGGTAAACAATTCCTTTACTTATTAAAAAAGTTAAGGTACCTTTCCCTCATAGCATTTTCTGATTCCCAGGTTTCTTCTTCAACCATGTGGTTTCTCTAAAAAACCTTAACCTGGTGGATTATATTATTTTGAAATACTTATTCCATTAAATAATGGATATGAATTGGTTTCTATTCCTATGAAATGCTCTCTTCCAACTGAACTGCATTTGGGATAAAAACATAAGATGAATTTGGAATATACATTCTTAACATTGAAACATGAAAAACCCTGTGTACCTGAGATAAACTTGGAGGAATATCTACTCATTATGAAACCGGTAAAGCTTTATACATGATTTATTAAGGTGAAATGCATCATGGACTTATCTTTAATTTCATGCCAAAACTCCAAACACTTTTCAATGGTGATTTTCTATGAAAAACATGATCACCTACCTCAAAATATTAGTATTTACTCATATTATTATTATAATATTTCTGCCTGCACTGAGCTATCTTAATGTGTTTCTAGATCTTGTTCACTTTATTAGACACTTCCTCTACACATTATAGTCCCATCAACATCCTTTCCCCAACTTCATCCCAAAATACTAGTTCTCAACACCACTTCCCATATAATGCCTCAAATGTTTCGTTTATTATAATGGAATGAAAACTATTAATATAAGAAAATTCACCTAAAGAAAGATGTTGATCCCAACATTGCTGATAATCCATTAAACTAGCTTGAATAATATAATTAAATGTATGAATCATCTATCCTGACTATCCATATGATTTAGGACCAAAAGTTGAACGGAAATTTAAATTGTTTTCCCAAAAACATTTGAAGGCCATTCCAAAAGATAGTATTTTACCTAGGATCATGGTCAGATACAATGGAAAGAGTAACTCCATGTAACCTGATAGTTTCAATGAAGAATAGCTGAGAAAGATGGTATATATACATAGTATTTTGAATAGAAAGATAATGAGTAGATTTCATCAGCCAATCAAAAATTACCCAGATTTCATTGTTACCTTGTGAAGTCTTTGGTAACACCAGAATGAAATACATAGACATATTTCCCATTTCTACTCCGACACTGGTAAAGGATGAAGAATCCCCTTGGATATATTCCACTCTACATTATCCTATAGACATTTAAAATATTTCACGACAAAATATAAAATATATCTTTTAATTTAAACCCTCCAGTAATACTTCATAAGGTTTCATGATATATTTGTGTTACCAGGATGAACTAAAAATCGAGAACTATGAGCTTCACACGACTACTATTTCTTCATATGAGAATCACAGGGTAGAAAAAATTATTTTTAAAATATCATTATACAATCTTTATCAAGGAATAATTATAGAATCAAACCCATTTGGACCAATTATACCCTTTTTTGTAGCTCACAGTTTTCCTTTTACACTTTCTTAATTCTGTCTTACAAAGTTGATTGCACTGAATCCTGAAACAAAATTGAGGAATCATTAGAACCAAAAACATCCAAGATAAAATTCATAAAATCATTAATCAAGGTGCTATTTTCCAAATGTAACATGGTTAATGAGGAGTGATGTTTTCATATCATGGAATCCTCTAATTTTTTCTACTTTTCCTATATGGTAATTTATTGTG
The DNA here is from genome assembly GCA_963277665.1 of Viscum album. Classification (NCBI taxonomy): domain Eukaryota; kingdom Viridiplantae; phylum Streptophyta; class Magnoliopsida; order Santalales; family Viscaceae; genus Viscum; species Viscum album. The sequence goes on along the minus strand of OY728141.1, from coordinate 467,986,131 downwards.
AAATCAAAATCCGTTTCAAATTCAATCCATAATTTATGCCTCATGTTTAGTTCATTCTGAGTGAATATATACTTCATACATTTATAGTCGGTAAATATTTCACATTTGGTTCCTTATAAATGCTAGTTCAAAATTTTTATAGAAAGAAACACATCTACTAATTCCAAGTCATTTGAGGGATAATTTAACTCATGAGGTATTAGTTTTCTTGATGCATAAGCAATTACCTTATTATCCTGATTTTGAAAACAACCATGTTCCTTAAATAAGGAATCACTATAGATGAAAATCATGCCATTTATGGAAGGAAAGGACAAAATTGGAGCATTATCTAATATATTCATCAGTTCCTAAAGAAGAACATCACATTCTTCTGTCCAAACAAATTTAACCCATTTTCATGTCAACTTAGTTATTATGCTAAATAATACTGCAATGTTTTGAACAAATTGATTTTAATAACATGCTAATCCAATATAAATATGATTAATAGTAATATTTGAATGTATTGGCCATTCATCAGCCTCTTTTTTGCATGATCAACTAATATTCTATACTTATTTACAATTATCCCCATAATATAAATATGTTGCAACAAAAATTCACATTTTGTGAATTTTTTATTCATTTTAATTTATTTTTTGGTTTTCAAAATAACCCGTATATGTTTTTCATGTTCATATTTACTTCTATAATATACCAAAATGTCATAAATAAAAAAAACAATAAACACATCGAAGAACTCAATAAATGTTCTATTCATAAGATCTATGAATAAGGATGGTTCATTAGTTAACCCATACATCAGAACAACAAATTCATAATGTCCATATATATTATGAAATGTAGTCTTTGGGATCTCTTATTCCATTAATTTCAACTAATGGTACCCCAGATTCAGGTCAATCATTATAAAATAATCTACTCACTATAGTTGATCAAAAAAATCATCAACATAAGGCAAAGGACAATTGTTCCTAATTGTGGTGTTATTCAAGGCTCTATAGTCATTGAAAAGTCTCATGAAACCATAATTGTTTAAAAAAAACAAAATATGGGCTCCCCATGGAGAATTTCTAAAAAGAATTAATCCTTTATTAATCAAATCCGAAAATTGATATTTCAATTCTAGATGTTCCATTTGATCCATTCGATAAGGGACCTTTGAAATTCTCATAGCAAAAAAAATTAATTAAATTGTGAATATAACTTTCTTATCAGGTATAACAGTTGTTAACTCATCAATAAAAGTGTAAATATATTCATTTACCACTGGCACATCATTATTCTGAACAGGTCCCTTTTTTTCGACAATATGAGAATGATAACATCCCTTAACTCTACATTTAATCAAATCACAATAAACAGAAATCTAATCCATACCCAGACTGAAAAAACCCTACTAAGGGAAAACTACAATGTTTTAAAGTAATCTATTACCACATATAACAATATGAATATTTTAATAAATAATTTTTATGTAATATTTCCCCTGGTGTTTTAACCATAAATTCTAGTGTCATTTCTTGAGGTAAAATTTCTAATTTACTAAAAAAATTCTCTAGTACAAAAGAATGTGTAGACCCCATATAAAATAAGACTTTAGAAACATCTCAGTAAAAAACAAAATACTTGATACCACTTGATTGGATGGCTCGATATATGTTTATGTAGTCACAAAGTATCTCACAACACATTTCTACTTATGGTCTATCTTCTTTACATCCTTCATATCATTTTTGGGTAGGCATTTTTATATTGACTCATATCACCAAATTTAAAAAAATTTACTATTTTCTTATCAAGATAACCTTAGGATCGTGTTCATTTAAATATTAGGACATATGTGAAAACCCATAACATTGAAAAAGATTATTAGATTTGGTAAGGCATTTCTCACCGTTCAATTTACCACACTTCTCACAAACTACAAACTGAACTTTCATAAAAAAAAAATTAATGGATTGATTATTACAAATATCTTTCCATCTAAACCTATTCTTCTATTTGTTTTCAAAGTACACTTGATCATCAAAAAACTCTATTTCTATATTCTCAGAACTTCGAGCAGGTTTCTCATAACTTCTGAACTCATGATAAGCTAATTCCCTTCGATATTTTTTCTTAAATCCATAGTAAAAATTATTTATTTTCTATCAAGATCCAAAATATGATTTGGAAGAAACCTCAAAAGTCGGGTGAAATTATCTTCATACAATACCACTAAATATTCCTATTTATGATTAAATTCAAGGAATTTATTCTCCATCCCATGTCAATCCACCATTCTAAAATATTTTACAAGGAAAAGACATTTAAATTCATTTAACATTACGGATTAAAGCTCTTTTCTATCCCTCAAATTCTTGAACATTGACCAGAAATGATCATATTCACCTTTAGAACAAAAAATGGAAAGAATAACCTTTAGATTATTTGAACAACCCATAACATCAAATATATTTTCATGTTCTTTCGTTGATTATTCAGCTACTAAAGTGTCAGAATATCCACTAAAATCCAGAGGGATTTTCCTCACAAAATGTTCCAGTATCATCATGTTACTTTGTGGAAGCTCTAGATATTATTTTGAAAATATTACACCTCCATTTATTACCCATTTCAACTGAGTAATTACTATCACAAAATAATAAGTTCCACTTCCCAATATTCATAGTTTTGGATTTAGTAGGATAACATCCTCTTGATTCTTTCTAACATCAGCATCATTATTTCCTCTGTCGAAAACCATTCAGAACACACATATTTTAGATGAAGAAACATTTTAATCTTTAAATTATATATCATTACATCATTAAAATAAGGTAATAATCCTTTATGGTATTTTATTAAAATCATCTTAACCATTAATGTTCTAAATTATGCTCTAATAACAAATATAATATCTATGCCTAAAACATTGAATATAATAGTTATTTCAATTAGATTTCACTTATTTACAATCTCAAATACCTTTTTGGTTTATAGTTTTAGAAATTTTGGGCATAACTCATACATATCAAACCACAAGCATTCAATCTGAGAACCATTAAAATAGTATCAATATCATCTAAAACATAAACTTTTTAACACAAAACAACAACATTATTTATTTGACAAAACATAAAATCATTTAACTTGACATCATTATTTATCTTAAACATCATTAAAACCTATGCAATATATTTAAAACATGGGATGATCATAAAATGCTTACTAAGGGATATAAAAAGAAGGAAAGAAACCATTATTTCCTGAAAAAAGAAAAGCATATGAAATAATTTTCACAAAGACATACCTATCACCCTTATATACTAACTTTGAGAATCAGTAGATTGTTAAAAACCATTAGAGAACATATACAAAACCATAAAGGTATAATTTTTCATTAATTACTTATATTGTTACCCTCACGGATAACTTATGATTTGTATTCCTCACGACTACCATACAATGTAACCCCCACAACTACCTTGTGGTGTAACCATAACAATTACACTTGAAGTAACCATGCAGCTGACCTCCAACTTACACATACCCAATACATTAAATGGAGATATAGGTCCCAAAAATCATCATTAAAACCCAAGAACCATAACATAATCATAAAACATTCCTTTTAAATTTGGTAAAAATAGAAATTTAAAAGAGGATTTGTTAAAGGAATGTTTATTAAAAATATTATATAATTGATGTTAGAATTAATAGAATTAAGTAATTATGTGTATATACTATAAATACAAATAACATACCATAATGTAAATTAAATTCATTACACAAAAAATATTGGAATCACATGATTAATGAAGTATAAAGGTAAACCAAAGAAAAGAAATTGAGTTAAGAAATCAAAAACCTCATGTCCATGTTACTTAAAACTTGTTTAAAACTCATGTATAATGGTTCAAAGAGTGTTATTAATATTTAACAGAAACATATTCCTTTTTATAACAGCTTATATGATCATTTTATATAATAATTAGACCCATTTATTAATAACATTTTTTTATTTCCATTATTTTTGGGTGTGTTCTTCACATGATTTACATTTTTGGTTCATATAGAATTTCCATGTAAAATAGAAGAAAAACTAAAGAAGTGGAATGAAATGGTATCAATATATTTCATGAATATTAAATGATTCCATAAAATATTTTGGTTACACGTTTTCAGGATGAATCATTAGATAAATAATTAGTGATAATCATTTAGATAATTTTAGATGATCTTTGATTATCATGAACTAGTATCATTATATAAAATAATATTATGTATATATATTTACTCTAGAACATGAAATTGGATATTTTAAACAGATTAAAATATTTTTCTACTATAAAAATGGTTTTATAACTATTTTTGAACGATGTAATGGAAATTTAAAAAACATCATCCATGATTTTTGTAAATCGACACATCACAGAAGATGTTTTTTAAGATAAGAGGAAGAGGAGAAGAAGAATTATGATGAATTTTTTATATCAAAATAATAACATTCAGAATATATAAGATTCTATATCTTTCAAGTCTCTTGGATAAGGGGAGGGTTAGGAGGTATATTAAATGAAAATGAGTAGAAAAGAAATCTCAAGAAATTTGAAGAGTAATTTTACCTCTTGATCTCTTCTCCTTGAGATCATCCTTAAGGCCTTTGGTTTTGGCCTCCTAGTGATACTAGGAGGTCTTGGACGTGTGGAAGGTCCTTGGTAAGTTGATTTTTCAGAATTTAAAAAATGAAAAAATCCCAGGAGATTTGATAGGAAGAGGGGGTGAGGGTGGTATTTATAGTAGAGTAGAGGAGGGGTTTCCCAAAATTGTAGTCATTAGTACTATATTATTCCCAAGACTATGAATTGTCTTGATTATTTTAGAAAAAACTAGTAATAAGAGTATGTGATTTTGAGAAAAGGGGGATTACATCATACATGATTCTAGGAATAATGTATTTAACTGATAATGTATATATATATATATGGTGTGTTAAATTATTTTACTATTCCTCAAAAATTCAATAATTTCATAAAAATACAAAAAATTTCCCATCAATTTTTTTTTGATGTGTAGATTTCTAAAATGAACTCCATTTTTTGAAAATAATTTTCTAAATATGATTAATCTAATTTTTAAATAAAATTATAATTTACTCAAAAAAAATTACAATTTTAAATCTATAACTCATTTTATACCACCTTGAAAATTTTATCAAAATCTCATTATCTTATAACCCTAAGAAAATAAAATAAAAAATTTATTTTTTATTCATAAGGGTCATGATGATATTCATATTAATATTCATAAGGTTATGTGATTATTCACCAAAAACAATTTGGTTCAATCAGACTCTAAAAAACATACTAATCACAATTTTAGATGTCTATTTGTTAAAATTAAAATCAAAGAATGGGAAAAATTAAGTTTAATGTCTTGTTTATATATATCTCTTTAAAAAATGTTTCATTATTTAAAGATATAGTGTTTTATTCATTTAAATTTATTTTAAAACCTTGGGGTTTTACACCATTCATAGATATATATCATCAATTTGAAGTCTCATTGGAGTATCAAGCATCATAAGGCCATCATGATGTTGAACATTGATCTCATGGCTCTCTATAATGGGAATAATTATATAAATGAGAATTTCCTCTCTCAAAAAAAGAGTATTCTAATATTGAGTCTATTATAATTGTACCTCTATACAAAAAGGTATGTCGATATTCTATTTAGGTGATGGTTTCACTGCATATATCTAGCAGGATCCACAATCTTCTAATACAGCCTTGCTACCATGGGAAGATATTCTCTATTGCCATTACAAATCTGGGGATGACTAAAATAGCCACAACTGCCACCTCATCCTAATCATATGGCACTACTCAATATCTCATCATGACGAGAAGATTCCAACACTGATTCTATATGTGGATTTAGTGTGAAACTCATCACACTGGCTTCAAGAGGAAATGTTTTGCAATAGTGTTGTTGACAACCCATATTTCAACATGATCATCTCTCAACTAGGACTCTCATTCGCTAAGGTATCATATGACTTGGTCAACCTCATTTGTGTAACCTCACCTACAAACCGGATTATGTCCTATAGAAACTAATATCACCCTAAAGAAGCTCCATAAAATTCTTCCTACTTATGGTTTATTCATTACTAGATCTAGGGGTCGAACCTTACTGGATCACACTCCAAGACACTCTCAGGGTATGCTCCATGGTAAGTGCCTAATTAAAAATCCTAGAAATTGTATTAAACTACATGAAATGAACCTATGATCATATAAAATAGCTAATGCCATCCTCAAATCTCCTAGATTTAGATAACTCACCACCATTCATAATAGGTGTGAAGCACTGGAGTTCTGTAAAATGGGATGAATAATCTAAAATTGATAACACACCCTTATCCAGGTGCATGAAATCTCAGGATCTATTGTCGCTCAACATCTTAGGATAGAAGTGATCATTTAAGGCCATATATAAGTCCCTCAAAGCCATCACCTGAAAAATATCTATCAATATATTGACATCCCAATATCACATGGGGGAATCACACAACACATATGTAGTGAGACTTACCATCTTCTTGGTAGGTTTCACAAGATGCTCGAATATTTATAGCATAGCCTCTATCAGGGACTCTGGATCCTATATTCCCCCATGCCTCAAAAAATATGGATAAAATTATTCCTCTAAAAACACATTTCACCTCTTCCTTGGTTGGGGTTGGTCGGGGTGCTCCCTAAATGGTCAACTTGAAGTGGAAAACCCCCTCGTGGAAATGTGCCTCAGAACATGTGTCTAGTAAATATGTTGTCCTCGCAGCTGGAACTAAAAGATGATGAACTGATAGCCAATGGCCAACTACCTCTAGAAAATGGTCCTCACCATCCCCTTGGTGTATGATTAGAGATTTCCATGGGGGAAAGTCTCCATAATTCAAATCATACACCTCATAAAACAACATTATCAATGTTCACATCTAAAATCATGGATATTAAAATAATATATGTACAAGCCTTATAGTATAAAAATCCACCCCATGTACCTTCTCCATGAGTCTTGTTTGGGAGATGAATATATCATAATAAAGCATGATATACTTCACACTACGCACTAAGAAGTTTGGGTATGGGTTAAGTTTACTACCATATAAATTTTATTTCCATATCATTTTCATATTCATTTACATTATAAAGAAATTAATTTTAAAATTTTTAACCAAATGGTTCTAGAAATTTTGATCTATAAGGGATTATACTCCTTGTGAAGAAAAATAAAACACCCACCTAATAAACACCACAACACGTTCCAGACCATAATCCTCCCAGTTATTTAGTCAATGTACAAAAATTGGCTACTTAGGGTGTATTTTTTAGACTAATTAAGAATAAAAATCTTAGGTTATAGTTTTCACTCTAAGTAAAAACCATTTTCTCAATTCCACACAATGAATATTTATCAAATATAATTAATATATACTATGGTACCAATCACAATATCATGAAAACAAACAATGAATCATATATAGTGTAGAATAATGCATGTATTATGATTCTTAATTGTTCCTAAAATAATACATGATATCGAATACCATCTTTTCATAGGTTATGAACAAAATAAAACCCATGATCATATCAATGATATCATCACAATTTAGTTTCATCATCGAACGGTTGAATTAAATCAACTTTAATATTCAAAATCAATGAAATTACATTTTCATTTAGAGGCAATTTTGATTTTTCTTTTAATTGGGTTACCTTGGCCCTGGAACAACTCATTACCAAATTCCAATATATCATATCTCAATATATTGTAGAAAAATAATAAACCCAAAAAATAAAAAGGATATGATAATAATTTTTAATGGCCCGGACCAAGATTCCACTAAATAGTTCCTCGAGTCCATCTAGCAACACGGACTCAAGAACATATCCCTAAACACCATAGGATTTTGACTAGTAGTGAGGTACTAGTTTGTATCTATGAGGAGACTATTTCCTCTTACCAGAGTTTAACATAGTGGTTGAAATCATACAAGTCAATAGCGTAAGCATAATAAAAACTAAATAATAATTTTCCATCAAAATGAAAGATATACATATACATCAATGCTAGAAGTAATCTTAAAAACATAATGATGATCATGTATTATGTCAACAAATCAGAAAAATATGTACACAAGTAAAGTGTATAATACATAAAAAAATTAAAAATATCCAAAATCTTTCCAGGTTAGAATTAGTAGTCTTATATCGGTCTTATTCTACCATTCTCTAATGAAGTAATAAAAAATATATATAAGGTTTCTTTCTAATATCTATACATAGAGTGATTCAATTTTATCTGGTACTAAAGGAAGGGTACAGGATAAAATCCCTATAGGACCCCACCATTAATGTCTAATTTTCATCATTTAATGAATATAAGTTTTAATTATAGTGTGAAGAATGTAATAGAATATTTAAATAAAGTACTAAAATTAAATAACCCACAATTATCTACGTTTCCATGGACACCCATCCTCCACTACCTACTTCATCCTTATATGAAAATTAACTTAATAAAATTCGATAATGTATAATTTAATAAACAGGTTACACATAATTAAACAGATTCATTTAATAAATAAATCCTCATAAGTGGAGCTTATCCCAATGTCCCCCATAAATATGTGTGATCAAGAGATGCACATCCAGACCATTAATATGGTGCAGGAAACTGACTAAATCCATACCCATGCTTTGCCATGGAAGACACATCATATAAATCATTTCATTAATTATTCAATTAAGAACATGAGCTTGTCCTTGGAATTCCTTAGTTGGATTCTTGGAATCACTCCAAGCATTACATGAACCAAACACCACACAAGATCCTCCATGAATATACTCATCATAACCCAAGTATCACTCTAGGTGTGGTATAACATCATCGCCACTTGAGTATGTCCTTGGAGGTCCACTAGGGGATCCCAAGTCTCACTCCTAGAATGTGTAGATGTGTCCCTCTAATTTTGTTATTGGATATCCAAATAAGGATTCCAAGTTTCATTCGGGTGTATATCAGTAAATCCTTTGAGTTCGTCCATGGAAGTCCATGAAGGGGTCGAAATGTCACTTGGATGTAAGTAAGGAAATATCCAAATGATTCCATCCATGGAATTCTTATATAAACCCATGTGTCCCCCAAGGAATATATTAAACATTCAATCAAAGTCATTTAATTATTTCAAGGTTTATCACTATGATTATTTCAATTTAACCTCGTCTCAAATAGTCTCTCAAGTATGGGATAAGCTTATAAGTCTTCGCCTCTTAATTATCTATTGTTGGAATATCATTATAAAAAGTCACTTATGATTATGAAATAAATTTAACGGTAATAACCTAGAGACGTGGTATTCAATTATGTTACTTTAATCAATTAAAATTACAATTCCCCATCTAACATCCCATATAAATGGGAAACAACACACAATAAAATTGATATAACCATAATCAACCAATTGTGGTATAATTAGTTAATAAAATTCACCAAAGGGTAGTTCTAATACAAGTTTGATAACCTTTAATAATTCATATATGGTTGTCATTTATTAAATAGGCCATACATATCCATTTTAATCAATTAATAAGTTCTATTTCAAGTGAACCACTTAGAAAATCAGGTGCATGGAACAACGAAATATATATAAACACAATAACATTAATGGAAAATCACGGGACCATATATTGGCAGTCCTTATAAGAGTGATCATTTAATATCAGCTCTTGATTTTCCACAAATTAGAAGAAATAAAAAATTCATAAAAAGCCTTAAAATAATAAAAATTATCTTGCACCAAAAATTTTCAATTTATAACCAAAAAACAAATAGTGGAAACAAATTAATTGGTTACTCAGTTGAACGGATCCAAAATGATTAAAAACTCTTGATTTATAGTCCAAACAATAAGGATTGATCAATTACTATATTTGGATTAAAAAAGATTATATCCCTTGGGTGAACTATTCTAGGAGAAGAAAGTAAATATATATTTTGGTTTTAACAATATATATGGGAAAAAATATAATTTTCCTTAACTTTTCTGGGACGCACAGTTTGGCCAAACTGTTCACCAACCATGCACTATAATCTCTATCAGATCGGGAACCTTGATGGTCACTATGCATGGTTTAACTAATATTGTGCTAACCACTCAAAAAACATCTGCTAAAAATTAAAGGTTCTCTTACCTGGGCATTCATCTCCATATGTTTGGTTTGAAAAACTCTTCAATCTTTTTTATCCATTTTCAAAGGACTTGTGTGGTTGGTTTTATTTGTTCTACCTATCGCGTATGTTTTCTACTAACCATGTGGCTAGTCCTATTTTTTAAAAAAATTCATGTTTCATGCTCCGAAAAAGACCCATACATAATCATTACACCCATGAAGTCAAAGGGTATCCACATTAGGTTAAAATTATGCTTTTAAAATTGAAAATTGGTGAGAAGTAAATTATTTCGTACCGAAATAAGTACTGGGTTCTTACACGATCCATCCATGAATGATGTCCCTTACCAGTGGGACCTCACAAATATTTCCAAAAGTTCCAAGACATAAAGCCATAAGAATACATCATTTTCAAGTACCCCAATAAAAATGTTGCCACCAACTGAAACCTTCCTTGGTCTAATGACTATCTTCGAAGAATCTATTAAACAAATTCTCATCATGCCACTACTATCATAATATCAATCGATCATATTCAATCCCAAAACTATTATCAATGGAACAGGACATTCTCATTCCCACAATCCAAGACCAAGAGGCTCAAAATGTACCAATTTGATTCCATTTTAGAAAAATGGGTTCTCACTCTCTCTGTACCTGATCATATTAAAATCAATGTTCCTCACCCTATTCTGTAACAAGTTTAAAAAATCTAAATCGTTACCTTATAGATCAATAATCTTTGACACTAAGATTACACTCCCAATAAAAAAACCATTCCAGATTTTATCATGTGGCTTTGTCAAACATAAGGAATTCTATATGAATTCTTACTAAATTCCCAAAACCTTAAATATATAAAGGCTAAGAACACAACTAGACAACATCATGGGTTTAGTTTCAAGTATCTGATCATATTCTTACAGTTATACTATGTTCCAAAAATACTTCAACAAACGAAATGTTTCAAAATTCAAAAAATCCATTCATTTAAACATAGAACAAACACATAGTACTAGAACTCAGGGTTCCCAACCATAACCACAACAAAACATGGGAACACCGAACCATCACATATCTCTTTAAGAAAATAATTTTCCCATTCTTTACATGTTGGTAGGAATTCGAAATAATGGTTTAACGTTTTCATGGGTTTACCTCAAATATCCATATGAAGGGAATCATGAAAAACATTTTGTCACACTCTAATGGTCACGAGGACCTTCCACCTATCTAATCATCCAAGGTATTACTAAAACCACATCCCACAGAATAAAATTCTCTCTCAATTCAAAGTTAAGTGGAATCTAACATTCCCAAACACTGCTCAAGGATCCCCTAACATAAGTCCACTTCCACTCAGGCCTACCCATTCTTGAGTCACATATGAACTAAAAGAAATTATAGGCCAATACAAATCATTAAAATTCAACACAACTATGAATGTTTCTAATCAAAGATAAAAACATAATAAGTGTAGTATTCACTATGAAATACAGTACCCACTAAGAAAGTTTTCACCAACCGAGTTCTCTCTATATCCCCATCTACCCCATATTAGGGTTGACACCATATACACTCATGGTCGAGACACCAAAAGGGTCCATCTCAGAACACATATAAAGATCCCATAACTTAATAATTTCCAACATCCATTACAACCCCATGGATGAGGTTAATAAATGTATAGAAGTGTTTCAAAAATAATACACATGGGAATCACATATTCTTTTTTCCAGAGTATTTCTCACTATCCTTAAACCATAATTAACTATTTTTCAAGATTTAATTTTATTTAATTCCAAATAATAATTTTTTAGAACATTTAAATTTCATTGGTATTTTTTCAGACCTTCAATGTTTTTTTCCAAATAGCATGTCATACAAAAGTTTTGTGGGAAAATACCTTATTGTTTGCTCATGGAAAACTTATTTGACCAAGATGTTCAGTCAATAATCTATTTATATATACCTTTACCTCAAAAAATTACATTTTTTATTATCTAATAAATATTACAATATATCTTTATATGGTGAAACTCAATATATTACACTATAAAAACATTAAATGACTAGTCCCAACTTTATCAATCGAAAACCATAATGAAAGGTTGATAATAATCAATTAGGCATTAACATGTGCTAATAAATATCATTAGTAGAATGAAATAGATATATAAAACCTATTTTGTTAGAATGATTCATGTTTTCTTAATCCCAATGTTCCTTAAGTATTCCATTATTGCACCCACACCATCTTTCTATACTTGGTTAAGGGCATAAATCCTTTCAATTAACAACATCAAAAACCATGTGTCTCACTCAAGGTGGAAAAAAAATAAAACTATAACAATTAGAATAAATGAACTAAATCTACAATCCCTTGAAACATGGGTTTCCCCACATTCATTGGTTTTATTCTCCCATGAAATAGAACATTTTTTAGATCTAGAACAACATATTCTCCTCTTTAGCAACACAAAATATCAACATGCCAATTCCCTAAACATGTATCCTATGACCAATAAGTTATTTTTTTGGGTACCCAAGATCCATGGAAACCTAAGAAGGGTGTGAGTACTACTCAGAATCCCACCACAAACAACATCCCTAAAATAACCAGCCAGTAATAAAATTTCATTAAGAAGTTCTCAAAGAAAAAAAATAGTTTAAATAAAATTATAAAAAAAGTAGTAGAAACCTGCATTTCCCCATGTCTATAATGACACAAAAGCTCAATAATACAATTTATGATCTTATGTTCTATGAACCTAACTAATTAAAACTGTGATAGACATTTTCGTGTTGTCTCTGAGAAAATGTTGATGACTATTCCTCAAAATAAAATACTCTGTATTCCCAGATATACAAGATAAATTAAAAAAATCTTCGCCCACTAGAGTTTTATAAGCCTATTTCATAATATAATTAGTAACATGTATCTCCCCTAAGGGTGTTTTATCAGCCTATGTAATAAGAAAAATAATAACCCATGCCTCCCTTAAAGAAGATTTCTCTAAATTTTTCATAATAAAAACAGAACTATAAACCACCCCTATGGGGGTTTTCTCATCCAATGATCACAACCACCCAAAAGGGAGTTTTACCTTCTATAAAAATAGTACCTCATTGATAGGTTTTTTCATTACCTTTTAAAAATAATACACACCCGATTTTTTTATATCCTTCAAATAAAATCGACACCAAGAAAGTAATCATTAATTATTAAATCATCAATTCTTCAAAAAGGTTGTTTTCAATTCCTCTCAATATAATTATAAACAAATTTTCCATTCCCATAAAAAAAATACATGTCAAAAAATTTATAAGGTTATACAAATTCATTATTCCATGTTCCATTTGTAATTTCACTTTCTCTTAAACCTATACCACCACCAATTTTTGTTTTCAATATCTTGAAACATTTTTATAAAATTTACCTTTTCTTGAAAATTTCACATTTCTATTCTAATTTTCAAAAACAAAACATCAAATCATGCATTTACTTTTTATCTGTTATAAAAAACATGAACATTTGTCATGTGATTATAAATTCCATCATTATATTTGTAAATTGTTTCCAAAACCACACAAATATTCCAAATGCGACCATTAGATATCCAAAACACATACCACAACATTAGTAGATTCAAAATCAACTCATGAATTTGTATAATATTTTTCCCATTAAATTCTTCCAACACAACATTATATTCTTTACTTCATAACCACAATAACCATTATAATAATTCCTAATTAAAAGTGTCAATTCCATTTCATTAAACTAATTTTTATAAAATAATAGTTCATAATCATTGGATTTTAATCACAATCCCCACTAGGGAAAAATTATAACATGGAATAATCATTTCCAAAATCCAATCCAAGTCGAGGGTGACTATAAGAAATAGAAATTCCAATTTTAGAAAAACCATGTGTAAAAATATGTTTTAAAAAAATATTGTTTGATGCCCAATATCTAGCATGACCACGCATCACATAAATATGAAAAATATAACAAGAAAATGGGTGAAATTATTGGACCACCTACACAATTATTATAAAATCCCACACATCAAGTATTATCTAATGGTTCAACAGAAATGGTAAGAAATAACGAAAACAAAAAATCATATAAATAAGAATATTACATTAAACTAATAAGTGACAAGTATAAATTTTTTGAACATAATATAATAGGAAATCAGATTCATAGACATACTATAGGCTCTTGATCAGACTATTTGGAAACAAAAACAGTAAGAAACTAAGGTAGATCCACCATGGTATATAAGAGGGATAAGAGGGAATGTAATAGGTGTTATTTTCCAAAAATTTTATAAAATAAAGAGTAATTACAAGATAATGTGGCCCATGGAAAATTATTGGGATTCCACTAATTATAATTCAACCCATGATAACATTAGCTAGGTGGTCAAAGACATTGGCTAGAAAATGATAACCATTAGGAATCTGGTTCCCCCTGTATATGTCTCTTTCACCTAAAAAACCCACCATATTGCTAATAAAAATACACCATAAAGTTTTTGGATTCTTTTAGATAATAGGTTCTAATTTTCATGCCCATAGGGATTTAGTTGTGAAATATTATTACCCTAGATATCCCAACCTCCTTTGATGATTTCCCAATATTTGGGTGTACAAATCATGCTTTATTCCTTATCAAAAAAATCCTTTTTTTAGATATTCAAAATCCCATAGTATCATTATGAGGTTTGGTTAAATTATTCCCCAACCACAAATTCAAAATTCATGTTCCTTGTCAAATTTCTAACTCCTGTATCTACCTGAGGAAATACATATTGTTAGAATATTTTATTTCTTAACAATTAAAGAGTTATATTTAATATTATTGATAATATAAACTAGAAAATATAGGCATGGATTATGTTTAATATTTTATCGGATGACTCGTTATGAAATATGCATCATAGAACACAAATAGATATAATGTAATTTTAAGGATTAATTAATTTAGTTGGAGAAATTATAAAAACATTCCTTGATAAATAAATAAATAAATTTACATTTATATTATAAAATAATTTATTTTAAATAAAAATGGAATCATAATCATCAAACATTTCATTGATATTAATTATATTAAAATATAATAAAATTTAAGAAAATTATCTAGACTAGTATTGGAAAATTAAGATAATTATAAAGAAATGATTAGGTTCAATATTTTATAATAACAAAAACTCAAGAAACATATTTTTAATGAGGCTCGTTAATAAGTTGAAATACATTTTCTGGTTTAGTATACATTTTTTAAACATGTTTGCATTAATTGTTTTTAATTGATCATATTTTACAAAACAAAACATAGGAATATAAAATCTTTTGGGATGTCAGACAGCCTGAAAAGGCTATATCAAGATAATGATATATATATATATATATATGATATATATAATGTCTTAGAAGCCCTCTTATGGTGTAATGTGTATGAAGTTCCATAAATATCAACAAATTTTCTCAGTATGATGTGGTACATTAATGGCCTAGAGTTATTTGAATTACATTTTAGGATTGTCCTCCTATTGTGCTTCATTAATTAATTATTATTATAACCATTTAAATAGTTTATAATGAATTACAACATGAATGGGTTTAATAAAAACAAACATGATCTCCCCAATATATTTAGGATTATTGAGAATGACATGCGATGTACAAGATCAAGTGGTGTGGTTGTTTAACAAAAAGAAAATGCTAAAATTTATGGCTATGAGGATTAGAAGAGAGGTTAAGGAGATTCTATACCAACTTATAAAACAAAGAAATGATATTATAAGGAAGTAAAATGTTTTCATTATAGGGAGTCAATGAATTAGATATGTAACAACCTAGACTTTATAATGGTGTAAAAAAAGTATGTGGAGTTCCCAGATCAGGTAATTGTTTTATTAAAAATTAATTTTTCTTTTCATTAAGTGTATATGATACTTATTAAACATTAAATAGCTATTATAAAAATGTATGACACTTAAAAATTGATAGTGTGTTGATGATTACTGTTCCAAGTATTCATTAAATGTTTAAAGCAAAGAGTTTTTATGATAAATAATTTTTTTGGGATTTCTTTAATTCTCTAGTGGATAAAAATAAACATCATTCATTTTTATTCTTTATTTTTACTATTGTAAAATGATAAAATATATTTAAATAAAGTTTTTTATAAATAAAAAATGATGACTATTTTTATAGACACAGGTTGGATTGATATAATTCTTTAACATTTTTGAATTTTTTATATCCAATATATTTGAGAAAACTATTAGGGAATGAATTACCACAACTTTTTTTGGAATATTTCAAAGAATAAAATTATTTTTTTCAATATTTCATTGAACACATAGAATTCTATATTTTTTATGGTTATTAGTATCATATTAATTAAATTTTACCAATTAATAAGTACATGTTATTTCTAAGACATAAGGTTCATTATTATTTTTGAAATATATTTCTTATATCATATTTTTCAAAGAATTTAGTGGGATTATGTTATGAATTATAAAACATAAAATCTTATAAAATAATATTTAAAAAAATTTTATTTTAAGTAAAATAAAATTTATAACAAAAGGAATTTAAGATGTGATGGTAAGGAAAAAAATTCACTTAGGGAGTTTCATTGGATTTAGTTACCAAATGATCTAAAAGAAAAGTTTTCATGGAATGGTTTCAATCTGATGATGATAAACTTATAAAGTTTTATGTGCAGACTACAATTGTTATTAACATTATAATATTGGATGCTGAGATTTAAAAAAATTTAAATACTTATTTAAAAATTTGAAAAACTGGAATATGATTCGTTGTCTCATAATTATTTAAATGTATTTTTTCATAAATTTTACTCATAAGTTTTTCATTATTATTTTTATCAAGATGCATATATATATATATATATGTAGTGAAAATTATATTGAGATGTATTGTGTTTCAAAAATTATAAATGTAATAGAAACATAAGGTCTCTATAATGGACAATCATTTTTTATGATTATATAGTTTCACATGAATGGTTTTTTTTATTATTATGGAATTTAAGAGTGTAAAATGTATGATGTTATACAAATAGAAGTATATACTTTATCATTATTTCATGTTGGTTTTATATAATCCAGAAGTAAAATTATAATTAACCCTGCTCAATGTATGTGTTTCACTTTTTCCAAACAGATGTTATCAATTTTTGATGAAAATTTATAGTAATAATGAATAGGAAATTTGTATATAGATATTAAATATCTTCATTAGATGAAAAACAATTTTATTATATTGGTTGACCAACAAGTATACCACAAGGTGTATAATAAGTATGTATTTGGTCTACTATGGTGATATATCAGATTGAATCCCATTACCAAAGGTTAAACAACAAACTCGTCATGATAACAAAATTATTTTTAGGCCCCTACTATGTTTCCATATAGATAATAGAATCAGGGATAGTTTGAAATATGGTTGATAAAGTAGATGGATGAGTTTAATTAAGATGATATTTTTCCTCTAGTATGATGAGTATGAAATATAGTGCCTAGATTTAGACAGACTAAAGGCATTTATGGGAATATATAGATAATTCATATTTAATTTTTTTATCTATTCATTTGTAGAAATGTGAAATTCCCATCCATATCACTGAATGATACATGATGTTTTCATCCATCTGGTCAACCTATAGTTAAGGAATCCAGAATATATGAGGGTTTATATGATACTAACATAATGTATAACTAATTTAAACTCAATGTATTACAAAATGGATTATATAATTATTTATACTTATATAAGATAAAATTGATGGTCCCAAGTATATAGATATATGTGTTTGATAGAGATCACACCAGTTCCATTCATCACATGTGTAACATTAATGCTTTAATATGGGCCTATATATAAATATATTTATAGTCTAAGGGATTCAAAATTATTTTCAATTGTATAAATAATCACTTGGATAAATTTTTTTATTGGTTTGTTATGTTTAAAAACATTGGAAACTACTCTAATTTTTTTTATAGTTTTGGATGGTTAATAGCAATGTATTTAACATTACAAGATACATGGTAAAATTAATAATAGTTTTCCAAAAAGAGAGTTTTTTATATATCAAAAAGGTGTGTGGGATTTAGTTTCACAAATTATTTTATATCATACCATGTGTGAGAAAATGAATAAAAGTCAATGAGGATTTAGTTCAACTGTCATATTAATGGAGAAAAAACCTAAAGATTTTGTAATGGGATATATATTGACTTATATCAAAGTGTATGATATGATCATGTTATACTATAAATCATATAAAAATCAAGTCATATCATATTCCATGGTATGGGATATAGTATGGTGTAATATTGAGATATTTCACCACCACCTTACCTATATCATAATGTCTGACATATACATGTTGTAGTGTTAAAAAAATCAATTCTATGATATAAATTATTTTCACTTTGAATTTAAAAAATTAAAATTTAGGGTTATTATTCCATTTATGGATACCATTGGGAATATATATTTCAAATGATTAAATGATTTGGAGAATAAAATAAATACATTTAAATATAATATTCCTAAATATCATAGGAGATAAAAACTGATTATAACAACATATCACTACATGAATATTTATTAATTTTTTGAGTAAATTACATAACAACATACCAGTATCCCTGATGGGTATATAAAGAATTCCATGGAAATTTTGATGACTTTATTGGTTCATGTGTGTCATATTTATTCTCTATATAACCAAAATATCTTCTTATTATTCTTTTACAACCGAGGCAGTATCATACCATTTTCAATAGAAAAATACTACCAAGAAATTGGTATATTCATAAACCCATGGATACCTTTGGGAAAGGAGTCTATTTAATACTTTTATGTGATCTTTATTAAGAAAGTGATTAAAGGAATGAAATAATGGCGTTAAAGCTGGGTTCTTTTGAATATTTAAAATATATATCACATTAATTATCACTCATTTTATATATAATTCATTTATTAAATAAGTTTTCAAGGTTCTTGTATATTTTTTATAATAATTATAATTTAACCTAAAATAATTAATTTTAATTTTTTATTAGTATTATTAGGATAGAAATGGATAAGCATAAAATAAACTCTAAAAATTCTGGTGTTTTTTTGGAAGTTATGTTTTTTTAAATTCATTGATTTTAATGATAATTTTTTTATTTTTATGATTAAATGTCCTAGCACAAAATATTTTTAAAATTTTTTATTTCCAATATTAATTCTTATACTTGGTCCTATTAAAAGAATATATTATGTTCTCCAATCCAGTGTCACAATTTTAAAATAGTCTGGAGACAGATGTAAAATAGAAATTATTGATCTATTATAGCCTTGGTAAATTCCTCATCTATTTAAGAATATATTTTTAAGTGACATGAGATAAAATAACATGTTTTGGATACATTGGACTAAATTTATCTATCTTAATAATAGAGGAATTGAGCCTTATATAAGAATAAATGATGAAGATGATAAACAATATATAATTAAATTGGAATCAAAGGTATTTTCCCATAAAAATATATATACTCACATATGTATAAAATTAAAATATTTAGCGATATAAAATTATTTTTATTTAAACTTATAGGATTGTGTTTCAATTAAATTTCAGATAATAAATGAAGGTATAACTTGAGAATATTTAATTATTCTTGTATGAAGGGAATAAATGTAATATTTGTTAGCATGAAAATGAAGTTAACATTATGGATTATTCAAGGTTTGGAAATATTAATATAGATTGATTAGAATCACTAAGTTTCAATTAAGGGTAATGAATCAAAAAATTAGGACATGGCTAATTGAATAAATATGAGGTGGAATTATAAACCAGTGATGGTTGACCTAGAGATTTCATTGATAGTATTATTTATTTTTCAATATTCGATTTTCCATTTTGAAAACTTTATCCTCAAAACTAAATTATGGAAGTTGGTGGGAACTGAATCTGATTAGTATACTTCAATCAAGTCATTGAATGATCATTAGTATATAAGCTAATCAGATGTACCCTCAAAGATAAATATTAGGGAGGATGAGAAAATAGAAACCACATTAGGTAGATAATGAAGAAAAGTTAAGGAACTATGCACTGAATATGTTTGAGAGTAAATCAATGTACTGGAAAAATCCACCATCAAATGGAATTCTGAATTAAGTTAATATGAATTATATTGTAAACTAATTATGTCAATTAATATATATTTAGTGTGTTTAGTTGAGTAAATTTTTAATTTAATAAAGAATCACATTAGAATATGGGTTTAAGTTGCTGAATCATAGTTTGGAAATTGAAAAATATCGTTATTATTAGTTATTGTTTAGTATGGGGGTTGCTTTAGTGGGAAAATGATTGTTCAATATGATGTAAATAATCAATATAGACTCGATCTACATTTGGTTTCCTATTGAATCCTTGGATGGGAATCTATGGAAATTTTTTTAGCAATTCCATGGGGTGTTTGAGGAATTTATAGTATAATATTCAATCAAAATAGAGTAGAATTTATGAGAGGATATTATAGTTAGATTAATTATGATAAAATTAAGGGTTTAGTAGGTTCACAAAGTTGGTTCCACAGTTGTATATTTTATTTTTGGGGTTTTATTTGGTTAGTCAATATTATATATTTCATGAAATAGATAATATATTTTTAGTGACACCATTGATTAGAATGATGAGAGAGAACGTGCACCACGCGCCTGTAGTGTCCCAAAATCCTTCGTCCATTCATGATTTGGATTCATCTACTTTTAGAATCCTTTTTTCTGTAACCTTTGATCCTGGCCTCATACAAGAACCGATTTTTGGATCCTACTATGCAGATGGAAATGGTGAAACATTCAAGGAAGCCCTATGTGGTTCATCACAGTGTTTGAGAGGTTTTGGTTTTCATGAAATTCAACCTTTTTCCCTGTTGATTTGTAGGATTTATTCTGGATTGTTAGTGGATATTTCGTCGAAGACGTATAAGTAAGCAGTTGACTGTCTCAAATGGACCCTTATAGTGAGATTTGGATCAATAAATCCATCTTTATCGCTTTTCAAGAAGTTTGTGAAATCTTTGGGGCTTTCTTCTACGGTAATGATTTCTTCAGTGCATCGAGTTTCTTTATACTTAATCATTAATTTTGAGTCATATTTCATTCATAAATGGTGCAATTCTCCTCATATCATGGGTCATTGGCATTTCATTTTGGCTCGATGGTCGTTTGATGTGCGTAAATGGAGGGAAAGTCATCAGGTAGCGGTGTGGATTTCTTTTCCTAGTTTGCCTCTACTGTTGTACAATGAGTCTATTCATAGGGTCCTTGGGGATTATCTTGGGGGTTTTCTTTGTGTGGATAATAATACATGTGGTTATGAGAATGTATCTTCTGTAAAGATTTGTGTTGAATTAGAATTTTTTACACCTATTCTGGATATGATATCCTTGAAATTGAAGGAATCGATTGCTTGGAAGCAGGATATTGTTTATCCAGTGTTTCCAGGGTTTTTTTTCTCATTGTTCTTTACAAGGAAATTTGATTCAAGTTTGTAGGAAGAGACAATGTGGTAATCTTAGTCATACAGATCCTGTAATGGCCCAATATAATGAGTTATTTTCTGATGTCTCAATTGATATTGATAAGGATGCTCCTGTAGCTTTTGAACGACCATGAAGAGAGGATGTGAATGAGTTTGTACTTCATACAGATCCTATTATGTCCAAAATTTCTAAGATATATGATGATAATATTTTTGATGTTGAGAAGGTTAATCCTTTATCTTTTGAACAATCATGAAGAAAAAATATTATGAAAGTCCTTAGAATTTTACCAGCCTTGGTGTATTTCATTTGAAAAGGATTTTATAAGGAAAACTAGGATGATTGGTTTAATGAATGATGTTAAAAGTTTCAAGTTTTCTTGGGCAAGGCTGGAGAACCAGTCTTTGTTCGATAAAATGTTTCAACCTTTCCCATTGGTGTTGTGTTTGTCAAAAACAGAAGTTATCCATGTTAAGGATGAAATTGGAATAGTGACAGGTGGAGGTATAGAATCTTGTAAATTACGGTTAAAGGAAAATAAAACATGGTCTTCATCTAATGAAAAACTAGAGGATGATAGGTGAAGTGCTTCTTTTGTTCCTTTCTGTGACAATTATGGAAACCTCTCTCCATTGAACAAGGTGGGAGGGAGATTTCGAAGGAGATGTTATTTTTTAGATTCTCCAAAGAAATGTTCCTTAGCCATGGAAAATGGAGTATGTACAGGATCAAAGCTATGGTATATGTAGGAGTTTTTATCTTCTCGCCCTTATGTGACCAAGACACCTAGGGTCAAATCTAGTCTAAAGATGTTACAGTGATTCTGTTCCAAATAGGGAATGCCTGTGGAATTGGCGCTTGGGTGAAGACAGATTTTCTAGCCATGGAAATCAAGAAACACAATGTTTGTATTGTTGCTATTCTAGAGCACAAGAAGAACATGTCGAGAGTAAACAAGTTTGATTATAGACTTAGAATGCATACTAGTTTACATGTAGAACCCGGTAATTATCATATATGGATTTTTTGGAAGAAGGAAATGAAGGTGGATCTAATTAAAGATGGTGATCAGTATATAACGGTAAAATCAAATATGGGTGTGGAGGTGATGTATATATCCTTTGTGTATGGGTGTTGTAATGCTCAAAAATGGGAGGTTTTATAGCAGGATTTTTATAGCTTTGATCCGGAGTAATTATCGTAGTTTGTTGGTGGATATTTTAATATTATTTCTAAACCAGATGAGAAGAAGGGACGTGGTATATTTTCTCGTATGTCTAGCATGAGTTTTGTTAGTTTTGTGGCAGGAAAAGGGCTTATAGACATGGGTTATTCTGGTGATTGGTTTACTTGGTGCAACAATCTGAAAGGTGTTCATAGATGCTGCAGTCGGCTGGATAGGTGTTTGGTGAATTCTCATTATATTGAAAGGTTTTCCAATGCTAAGGTGGAGCATCTTGTTCATGGTTTCTCAGACCATTCGCCGTGGCTAATTTCTTTTGCTCAAAGATAGGATGGTTTTGAGAATTTTAGATTCTATAATAAATGGGCTGGTGTATAGGGGTATCAATAGTTGGTTAAGGATAGCTGGGGAGAAGATAGTCAAGGCAATGCTTGGGTTACTTTACACAAAAAGATGAAGAGTTTGAAAAATAACTTCAGGTCTGGGTTAAGAATATTCCTCCTTTGGACCAGGATGTGGAAATTTTAAAACAGGAAGTTGACAGATTGGAGAGATCCCTTGAGGTTGCATGGGATGAGGAAAATTATAAGGTGTTGTATGCTAAGAAAAATATGTTAGCTGGTCTGGTTTTAAAACATCAATGTGTTACAAGGGATGGTGCAAGGGTGAAGTGGCTTTGTGATGGTGATAAAAACTCAGCATATTTTCATGATTCTATTAATGAAAAGAGGAGGTTATTTAAACCAAATATTCTACTTGAATATGGGTCTTATTTGGATGATATATAGGTGATTGGAAATATGGATTTTGTGTTATTTAAAAATTTTCTTGCAGGTATCAATATAAATATGCTAAATGGTTATCCTAATGGAAATTATGAGCTATTTTAGGTGATTCCTAACATGTTGAATGACAATGATAATGCAGTGTTAGAAGCCATTCTATATGAAAGGGAGATTTACAATGCTATGATGGGTCTTGAACCATAAAGTGCTCCAGTCCTAGATAGTTTTCCTGGTTCGTTTTATAGGGGGTCCTGGGATATTATAAAATATGATATCATTATAGCCATTCAATATTTATTTCGGGGTGGTTCCTTACCAAGAGTAGTAGGGGATACTAGTTTGGTGATGCTCCACAAAATAAAAAAAATTCTATTCTTGATTATACGTCGGTTAGTATGTGTAATTTCCCTTATAAGATCCTTTCTAGTATTTTCAATAGGAGGCTTTACATGTATGTGCCTCAGTGGGATTCCTTACTGCAACATGGTTTTGTTAAAGGTCGTTCCAGTTACGGTGCAGTGGCTTTGGCCCAAGAAATTATCTGGGATACTAAATTCAAAACTCATGGTTCAAATATGGATTTGAAGCATGATATGAACAAGGCTTATGACAGAATGGAATGGGGCATTATCAACAAGGTACTCAAAGGTATGGGTATTTCCCCTTGGTCAATGGATATCATTTTTAGATGTTTTATCTCTTCTTGGATGGTGGTTTCATTCATGGGGAGAACCTGTGGTATCTTCAAGTCTTCTCATGGTCTTAGACAAGGGGATCCAATTTCTCCAACTCTGTTTATTCTTATGCCAGATACATTAAGTCGCCTTATTAACAAAAATATCCCCATGGGATGAATTCTTCAATATTGTAGGAAATTTAATCAGCCTTCGATTTCTCATCTAATGTTTGCGGATGATACTTTAATTTTTTTTCATTCTAGTTGAAGATCAGTTGGTGGTTTATCAATGGTTTGGGATGAATATTTTTTATGGAGTGGTTAGGTGATTAATAGATCCAAGAGCAGTATTTGTATCTCTAATAAGTGTGGTGACAGGTAGGTTTCATACCTATGTAGTAGAATGGATATTTAGAAGGGCTATTTTTGATGGAATATCATAGATCTCCAATTGTTCATGGTCATCTTCGTATCCAGGAATTTGATTATATTGTGAGCAGGATTGTGAATCTTGTGTTGAACTGGAAAAATTTCTTTTTTCCATTTGGATGCCGGATATCTCTAATAAATAGTGTGTTAAATTTAATCCCAATTCATGCTCTTTCGGCTAGCTGTGTCCCTAATGGAGTCTTTTCTTACATTGATAAAGTCTTGGAAGGGTTCATTTGGGATGCTATATCTGAGGGGAAACACCATTGGGCATCATGGGACAGAATGGAAAGAACTTTCCAAGAATGTGGGATTGGAGTAAGATGTTTGGCTAATATCATCCACTGTCTGCACGAAAAACCTTCTTGGGAAGTGGTGGAGGAGCGAACTTTGTGGGGGAAGATTATGTCCTATAAAGGGACAACTTATGATGAAAATCATGTTTCAAATGGACCTCCCTTCAGGTCCTTAATCTAGGAGTTCCTTCCAATTATTTGGCAACATTCAAGTTGAATTTTAGGGAAGGGGCGATATATTTTTGGTTTAATAACAGGGCATGTTCAATTTTGGGCTATCCGGGATGTCTTGGACCATTGATTTCTCTCAAGGAGGCTAGTGAAAATCTCATCTTTATTGATGAAATTCTGGATGAGGTTCAAAGGGAGGATTTTGATGATATTATTTTAAATTCTAATATGGATAAGTTTGTATTTACTTCTTCCTATACAAGAGCTTTTTCTTTGAAGGACAACAACTAGATTTCGACTCCTCAAGGGTAGCATGATAATTGGAATAAAAAGGTATGGTGTAGATGTTTTCCCACTAAATTCAAATTTCTTTTATGGTGGATAAGAAACCAGGCTATTCCTACAGATGAGAATGTGAGGAAGATATGAATTAACCTAGCTTATAAATGTAATTGCTGCAAGTTATACAGGGAGGAATACACTAATCACCTTTTATTTGAGAGTGATTGGGCCAAAGA
This sequence comes from Viscum album, assembly GCA_963277665.1. Taxonomy (NCBI): domain Eukaryota; kingdom Viridiplantae; phylum Streptophyta; class Magnoliopsida; order Santalales; family Viscaceae; genus Viscum; species Viscum album. The sequence goes on along the minus strand of OY728141.1, from coordinate 467,960,235 downwards.
AGTATGGAGATTATTTGGAGGGTTAACTAGTATTTGTTTTGTTGGTCTTTCTGAAAAATCCTTTATGGAAAGCTGGATCCAAGGTATTAAAATTAGGGACTGAAAAAATGGTCAAATCTATAATATTAAGTGCAAGTTGATGGTGCATCTGGTGGGAAAGGAATGGCATCATGCTTGAAGGTATTATTTCTAAGGAATTGACAATTGTTATGAGGACAAGATCACTACTGACTGATCTGGTTAATAGTCCTAATAAATGGAATGATGCTCCCACTTTGAGATTCTTATAGGGGAATGTTTCTTTGATTCAGCATCCTGTTAATGCAATAAGAGGGAATTGGTTCAAGTGGCTAGCTCCCAACACAAGTTTGATGTTGAATTTTGATGGTTCTTTCTTTCTAGGTAATATGCAAGGAGGAGGGGTGGTTCGTGATGCATGGGGGAGTGTCCTTCTTGAATATTATACATATTTTTGGAGGGGAAATCTAGTTCAAGCAGAAGCCAAAGCTATGCAGATGGGTGTTTTTTTGTGCGGCCAAAAAAAATATTATTCTCAGTCAGGTTGAAACCGATTCCTTAATTGTCTGTGATCCTATTCATAGTAAAATTCTAGCTCCTTGGTCGATATCCTACCCTATAAGGAAGTGCAAGGCTATCCTCAACAACAACAACATTCATATTTCACATGTGTGGCGGGTGGGAAACAAATTGTTTGATTATCTTGCTTCATTGGTAGTGGCAGATCAAGTTAATCAAGTTAATCATGTGATTTGTTTTTCTAGTTCGTTGCAATTGTATTTGGAGGGGGTTAATTAGATTTGGGGGGATCAGTTGGGTCTCCATTATTTTAGGCCCCCCTCGTTAGTTTTTATTTAATTTCTTCCTTTTTGAATTCCTCTTTGTTGTAATTTTTCCACTTTTTTTAATAAAAATTCAATGTTGAATGAATAATATATTTTTAGTGTATCACCAGTAGATGTTAGTATGACCAAAATGATGATATAGTTAGATGTAATTTAAATATAGATAAAACTTTATAGAGGTCATCATGTCTATGAATCTATTGGATAAATTCAAGATATAGGTATTAGAGTATATAGATTAATAATTGTATAAGAAGATGAAAATGTGGACATAGATAAGGAAAACTAAGGTTAGATGAACAAATATTAAGAGCTATAATATAAAAATATATAATGGGATTCCAATAATGATGATGAGTTTTAATAGAGGAATTGGATTTATATTATATAATTATTACATAATGGAGTATCAAGTAGGTATTATATGAACTAAATTCCAAAACAATGAATATACATTGTAATAGATTTAGATATTTTTTAATATATCGTTATATATGTAGGATCATTATTATTTTTCTGCTAATGTTTGTGCCACTAGAAGTTTAACATAACAAAGATGGTGACCACTTGAGCTTATAATACATTGGAAGAGTTGAGGAATTTCCAAAAGATATTTTTCATATATAAATTTTGGTTAAGATATGATATATGATATATTTATTATTTTTTGGAAAACTTTACAAAATAAAATTTCTTATTGTTTTCTATATTCTTACATGTTTTACATTCTATGAAAAGAAAATTGTTTGTGATGTGATTTTTTATTTCATGTATTATACCTATGGTCACTTTTATCTATAGTCATTTATAATGAATTTGATAGTTTTTTCCAAGGGGTATACTATATGTTTTCTATGTTTTAAAAATATATTTGTTTATCTTAATCAAATATTGAAATTTATAAAGTTTCTAGAATAAATGATATGTGACATTATATTTTTTGTAGTTTCCTGTCGTTTTCTTCATTATTTTTACACCACATTTTCATTCAATTATTTGAGAAAATTTTTTTGATGAATTTTAAATGGATATCATTGTATAATATGGAATTTTGAATGATATTATCTAGGTTTTAGATTATATTACATACATGAAAAATATTTTATGGATTTAATATTTACATGCGATTAAACAAGTGAATTGATTTTTTCTATCATGACTAATGTGACTGTGGTTACTTAAATGGTATTTGGGGAATTAATATATTATGATTTTGATTTATTTGTAAGGGATAACAAATAAGTTACATGTATTGATACAAGGAAGTGTCAAATTTATTTCTATCATTTTTAAAGAATATCATTCTATATTTTCATGATTAATTCATATTCATTTCATGTTTCAAAATCATTTTTTCATTCATACCCCTACTTAAATGCATTAAAGTATTCTAATTTATTTTTAAAAATAATCAAAAAAGAATAATTTTACCTTTTAGAAACCTCCTTGAGAGAACTATAACTTATATATGAATATGTTATTTCCATATATTAAATAAAAAATATATTTAATATAGGAAATGTGAAAAAAAAAACTAGTTTCACTATTCCTTCTTCTGTGTATGGAATGTCAATCATTTTCTGTAATGTATGTTCTCAATATAAAATCTTTTATGATCTTATTTTATGGTTTATTATGGGTACCACTACTTGAAAAAATGTTATATTATTATATGGAAAAAAATATAATTAACATATTCAACCTCCCATGTATTTGGATTATAGACAAATAAGGTGATCTAGTTGATTCTCTCTAACCAATCTTTGGATTCCAATATATCTCCCTCTCTACTTAAAAAAGAGCACTCTCCTACTAGAACTCTGAAATAATATTCACTTCCATGGGATACTCAGGATTTTTTCCCTTACAAATCCTTAAATTGATTATACCATTGATCTAAAGATTACAAGAATAGTATATATATATTCCTAACACCTTTTTTGGATATAGGCTCCCTACAAAGAGGTGTTACAATTATTTTATAAATAATAGTGTTCTATAATATATAAATAAATTCTCCACAAAAAATAGTTGTTTAGAAAAAACTTAACATAGAATTTAATTTATATATAAATATATCTATTAAACGTGTTCAAATCTAATCCATCCATAGATCAAATTCAAACAATGAAATCACAAATTATTTTTACTGAATCATTTTCAAAATCAAAATATTTTTAAAATAATTTCATAACACTTTAAAAAATTACTGGAGGTAATAAATTTTTTTAAAAAACCCATATATTTATATATATTATATTTACCCATGTCAATCCCAATGCATTAACATGTTTTCATATCGTAAACCATCATGGTTATAGTCACCTACAAGAAAAAATATTATATAAGAGATCCTCTGAAAACGTTTTTCGAAAAACTCATGGAAAACTCATGTTTATGAATAATTTGGTTAGTGATTCATATTTATGGGTACCAAATTTTTCTTGAAGATCAAAATAACTTCACAAACTATTATTTCTAATATTAAATTTTAAAAAAACATTCCATTTTACCAATGTACAATGAAAAAAAATACTTGGAATTTGAGACCTAAGTCAAATAACTGTATGGAAAAAAATTCTTTCCCCAATTTCCAAATGCTTAAAATTAGTGTTAGTGGATTAGATATTATCATTTAAGAATGATTATATCTAAAATAAAATAATTATTTATACAAAATGAAAAATGAAATTTTCATAAAAATGGATTCTATAATTTTAATATACTTTAATTAAAATATATTATACATAATATATGATAAATAAAAAAGACCAATATGAGATGAAATGTAACAAGAGTAAATGGGAAATGCTTATATATAATTGATAAACAAAATACTCCAATAATGTATGATCAATCAATATAATTTCCTTACATTAATTTTGTTTCTTTCATTTATTACTGATGAACAAGGTAGCATTAAAAAAATTGTATCATAAAAAACAACATATATTATCCCATATAGATGCCTAAGTAAGAAAAAATTTCACTTTACTCAATAAGATTTACTAAAATCACTATCATATACCCCCATGTATGATCTATTAAAAACCATGTATACAATTCCATTTTTGAAATGTAAAAATTATTTATAGAATCATTTTACATTAATTAATTTTAAATATATCCATTAAAATATATGTAAACATTTCAAAACTATGTTAAAATAATAGAAACTATTCCATATTCACCCGTTAATAATAATTATTCCTTATCCATATTTTTTTTTTGAAAACATGAATTATAATAATAAATTCATTAAAACAATAAATGTATATCATCATTAAAATACCTATAATGGATCTCCAAGATATAAGTATTTCATCAAGGCGGCACTTCAATCTATCCCCAGCTATTTGATGTCTATTTTTAAACTTCCTGATGTGGTGCTCTCAAACATTCAATCCAGCACATCTAACTTCTGGTGGGGACGAAAGGACGGAAAAAATAAAGTCCATTGGATCGCATGGAATGCTCTCTGTCAACCAAAATCTGAAGGCGGAATGGGCTTCCGGGACCTTTCTCTGTTTAATGATGCTTTGCTGGCTAAACAAGGTTGGCGTATAATTAATAACCCTTCATCCCTATGCACGCGAGTTCTCCGGGCTAAATATTTCCCACATAAGGATTTCTTGGATTCCCATCTTGGCTATCGACCCAGTTTTCTCTGGAGAAGCATTTGGGGTGGTCGTAATCTGCTGAGGCAAGGAATAGGCTGGAGAATTGGGAATGGTAGTACGGTCAAGATTTGGACTGATCCCTGGCTTATTGATCAGACAGGCACGAAGGCGTCATCCCCTATTTTTCCAGGATCCGAACATGCCACAGTCTGTTGTCTTTTTGATGATCAAGGGGCGGGATGGTGTCTGGAAAAACTCTTCTCCTGGTTTAATGAGAGGGATAGGAGAATCATTCTGAGTATTCCCTGTGTGTCTGACGCAGGGCCAGATCATCTCTTCTGGACAAATGACAGCTCAGGAGAGTATACAGTGAAAGCTGGCTACCGGCGAGCTCTTACTTCTCAAATTACAGAAGGAGATGCGAGGCCCTGGACATCAATTTGGAAGCTTTATGTTCCCCCTAAAGTTCGCTTTTTCTGGTGGCAGGTGTGTCTTGGTATCCTCCCAACTAAGAGCCTCCTTGTCTACAGACACTTTTCAAACGACAACTCATGCCCTTTCTGCCCCTCTGTGATTGAATCCCCTCTCCATGCCCTTTTTCAATGTCCCGGGGCTCAGGAGGTTTGGAATGGCTGGGGATCAACTTTAGAGCTGAGACTGGACGCCGCCTCAGATCCTTCATCTCTTCTGATGCGATGGTGTTCCTCCTTTTCGCCGGCTAAAGCAGGCGCCCTGTGCATTTTGACTTGGATTATCTGGAATAGGCGGAATGAGGCCATTTTCAATCATTTCCGGAGGCCCCCCAGATTTTGGATTGACCGGGCTTTGTCTTGGATTGCTGTCTGGCATAACCACCCTGAACAACAAAGACTTTTAACCCCCCTCCTCTTCCCCAACATTGGTGCCCCCCACCAGAAGGGATGGTTAAAATCAATGTGGATGCCTCTCTCCCTAGGGATGGCCCAGTTGGACTTGGTTTACTGGCCCGAGACAACCTGGGAAATCTCATCGCTGCCAAATACGAAGCACGTTATGCACTTTGGGAGCCCTCAGTCGCGGAGGCCGCCGCCATCCTTGCTGGGCTAGACTTTGCAAAAGATCGCGGTTGGGATTCCATTCACATCGAATCCGACTGTCTCACTGTTATCAATGCCATCAATCTCACTGACGGCGGGCTTCAACTTTTCAGCCCCATTATCCGGGGTATTCACTCGCGGAGACAAGGCTTCAATTACTGCAATTTCTCATTTATTAGAAGGGAAGAGAATGAAGCCGCTCACAAGATGGCAGGCATTGGCCCTCCTTACGAGGATTTGCTGTGGTTCAATCATTTTCCCTCGTGGTTATGCTCCTGTATTTCTGCTGATCTCCATCATTAATGGATCCGTCTTCTTTTGTCAAAAAAAAAAAAAAGTTTCTCTATCCTTATTATAATTCATGGGACATTCTATTTGATGTTACCATTATTATCTAACCCTTATATCATTTTTTATATATTTTATTCTTTTATTTGATCCAAGACTCATTAATTTTATTTATATAAAAATTAAAAATAGTATCCATTTAAATTTCATAAAATCAAAACATCTTTTATTTCAATTTATAGATACCATGAAATGAATTTTTTTAAAAAAATTAATTATTTAAAATGAAATTCTAGAAATAATTTTTTTCATCCAAACCTCCAAAAAATTTTTTTACCATAAATATAGAAAATAATTTTGACAAATAGCTTTTATAAAATTAGTTTAAAAAATATTTCATTAATAAAAAAAGTTGAAATGAATGGAAATCATAGATCAGAGTATCCTAACCAAAAAATAAAAAAATTTGAGTTTGCTACCAAATATATATTCATCAAAATTTCCAAATTTCTCAATTTGGTTATCTAAATAGATATAACATATACTGACCTCTGACCATTTCACATGTTATTATATGATTTTTATATTAATATCCAATGTACATAACATGGTGATCAAGATCCATAGTGTATTTTCAATACTGGGTTTATAAATCATTGAGATTAATCTAAAATTCAAAATCTTAATTTTAAACTCAAAAATATGATCCTTGATCTCTTTGGAATTCCAAAACTCAATAGGAATGATATCAGAATACATAAATAAAATGGGTGATCTATAACTCACATTATGTGTATGATCAAGATAATGTATCATATCATATGCGTCAAATGAAATAACATGATATCAATTGAAAAGTCTCATAAATAATAATATTGAAGTAATAATTAAAGAACATTTCATCCCAATATCATGGAGTCAAAGAAATTTGGAATAAATATAAAACATTATTTAAGAATAAATCAAGTCTAACCACCAATAAAAACAAACATAATGGACACAATCCCATAGTGGATTAGGATTACTCCCTAATCCCAGGCAATTCATCACATTATAAATAAACAATACACAATGCATTAAACTACTGTCATGCTGAACATTTCATAACATGTTTATGAATATGTGTTCCACATAATAAAATCAAACATAATGCATAATCATCAGAGAAAACCCTTGAAAACAAAATGTGTTATAAAATGATTTCTTATAACATAACCGAAACAACCCCAAACCAAAACTCCCAAATCTTGTGCTAAAAACACGATCTTTACATTTATAGCATTAATATGGTTAAATTTCAGTTAATTTTTTGAATCCAAACCTTATAATCATAATAATGAAAACTATATCACTTAAATATCTAAATACCTTTAAGGTTTAATATTTTACATCATTATGAAACACTTTTTTTATAACAATATCAATGTATTCAAGTGAGTGTTCTGCCAACTAAACCCAAGTTTTATTATTTCACATTAAGTCATCATAAATATCCATATGAAACCATTATACAATTAAATCATTTATCGTAATTCTTAATAACTTGGGAATTTGAAACATAGGAAGGGTGAGCTCAAATTATCAGTATAGTTAATCATATGTATTAAAAATTAGATTTCACGAGTGAAAACAGGATGTGAATAAGGTAATGATGACATAATCAAAGTGAATGAGAATAAAATAAGATAACCTTTATATAGAAAACAAGGATCATTAAACATTTTGAGTGGAATGTAACTTTAAAAAATGATAGAGTCAGGAGAATCAACAGTCATGATCTTTGTGCAGTCCATATTTATCATTTAAAATACATAAAACCCATTTAAGGATTAAATAAAATTTGTTAGTATCTTTGTAAAATTATCTGTATAGCCCATTTTAACCAAATTTCAGAAATAAATAGATACTAGTTAATTATATAGGATAAAAACTTTCTTGACTCACTCTTTGTTTCTTTTAAATAGAAGGAACATTACCCAATGCATTGGAGTTCTTTATTATCACACCCATGGTATAAGGTATATCGGTCTCAGCCTAAGCTATCAAGAAACACTAATTATATCATATATATTGAGCTCAACCATTACTGTATAGGTGCACCCATCATATATGTTGTATCGATCTAACCTATTCATCAATAATAATGCAAAAGTTACATTCCAAAAAACAATTATTTATATACCTTCAATTTTTAGTTACAATAATAGTCAATGTTCTACAATAGCTTTATTATCGAGTGGGAAAAATAGGTCCCATGACAATTTAATGCTCTATTTTTTGGAATAATAAGGGGGTTTCAATAAAATATATCCCTAGAGAAGTGAAACTGAAAAAAAGTGTAGTTAACATTAAATAATGTTAATAAAATAAAAATATATCTAAAAAATATTAACGAAAATACCCTTTTTACTTTGAGTAAAATCCCAGGATTCCAACATTGATGGAAAATCATTAGTAATGGTAAAATGGAACATCTCTAGAGGAGCATATCCTTTCAATTTTGAAAATACATAATTAAAATAAAAACCATTAACAAATATTAAATAATATAAGTTCTTTGAAATTTTCCTTAGACCCTTTAAAATGAATCATTAAGATAATTATTCCTTAGGATATAGTAAAATTCCATTCATGTCAAGTATGTTAAAAAAAGGATTCCGGTAACATTTATGTTAAAAAAAATATAAATCATTATAAAAATGACTGGAATAATCCATTAAAAAAATTGAAATTAAAATTATGGGAAAAAATGAATTTAAACAGTCTTAGTAAGACATTTTTTAAAACATTTTTACAAAACATTGATTTAGAAAAAATATGATTTCTAACCGAATAGGTAAATGAATTCAAATTATATTTAATAAAATCTATATCAATTTAAGTAAAAAAGGAGTAAAATGATATTATCACTTGAAAAAATCATGAATAAACAAATTAAAATTAAAATATATCAAATTATTTCCTCTTAATAAATCTTCAACATTTATAATCCCAAAAATTAAGTAGTTTGTATCAGAAATACTTTTCCACTTTGGAAACACCTCAAATGTATTCCTCATGAAAGGATAAAATAATATTAACATTAAAGAAGAGATCACCTGAAAGAAATATGGGACCGTAAGGGGCAGCACTCCGCTAGGTTTTCCCCCATCGCTGCCCTTCTTTTACTCCACGGATCAACTTCAGATTCTCATCTTGGAACTCGTAATCAGTATCCTTGTGGCTAATTTTTCACCCTTCTTGGCTGTTTTTACATCTCTAACCTTTTGCTTTCCTAAATCCCGTCCTGTCCCCATTGATGGCTTGGGCTTTCATTGGCAGCACAATGATGCTCATGTGGCCGGGATCTTTAAACTGAGGTTATGGCTTCACCGTCAGATGGGAGTGTGTGGGATGGTCCACTTTGGTCTCCAGGTGAGGTTAGATGGAAGTGAAGGGTTGTCGATAATTCCTCTATGGTTTTTGGTGTTCTTCGTGGCTCAAGGTTAGTTATTGAGGTTGTGATGTTTGTGATCTGTAATTTTGGGGTGTCATCGTCAGAGCGGTCTGCTGGAACGGTCTCATAGAGGCAGCTGGGATCTTGATCTCTATCCGGCATCCAGGTTGTTGGGGGAATTCTCTTCGGTGGATGGTGATGGTTTTGCTCTTTAATGTTTCAAATGCTTTGATCTGGTTATTACTGTGATGTTTCTTTTTTGCGGTGAATATGCTATGCGAATATGACTGATTCTGGTTGGGTGGTGTATTATACTATGAGATTGAGGATGATTCTGGTTGGGTGGTGTATTATGTTGTGCGATCAGAGGAACTTGGGTCAATGGTTCCATATCTGCATCAGGGGCTACTCTAGAGGATGTAAGAGCTGACAATTTCTATCAGATCATGGCTATTTGGATTCAGATGTTTGAGAGGGTATGGCTTTTGTCATCGGTACCAGGCCCATGTATCTCCGCACGGGATGGCTAGCCGAGTAGCGATGAAAAGGTGGAAGATGGACTGATTGATTTATGCTGGGGAGGGGCTTCCTTTGCTAATTTGATTTGGTTTTATGGATTTTTATTCTTTGAAGCACAGTTTGAGGTCTTCTGTATTTGAAGTCATGTAGGGTTTCCCTTCAACCCTTAAAAGTGGTATATGATTTAATAAAAAAATAATTTTTAGTCATATTAACAGTAAATATCATGAACGTAATTAGAATCATGATATCAAATAAAAATGGGTAGTGTATTAATTTCATAAATTAAAATAGTTTTATAACATAGAATATTCACCCAATAAGACAATTTGAGACGAGAAACCATTACGATGATCATAAATTTGAAGTTAGAATTAATTAATGAATATTTTATGCATATCAAATGTAAATAAATATTAAATAAGAGGAAAAACATAATTTATAAAAATTCATTACACACTTAATCATATAATATCAAACAATATTAAAAAGTAATATTACACAATAAAATGAAATTGAGTTATGAAATTATTTACCACTTGGTGGCGTTATCTTCAAATCCAGAAGGATGAAATAATTCAAATTGAAACTTATGATAACATGATATATGAAAGAATCATGTTATTACATTTAAAATTGGTATTATATACACTATAAAAATAAATTAGGTTCATAACATTAAAATATGATGCAATTAAGGAAAACTAAGACAAGGGCTTGTGCCTAAAGTCCAAAATCTTCATTTAATCACGTTAAATCCAATATAATAGGCATATATAAATTATTTTATTTCTTAATAAACTATTCAAATTTTAATACCTTATAATTAAATAATTAATTTTATTTATTTTTATGGAACTATCAAAATACCTAATCATTTAATTCCACATCAATTATTTTGAGGAGATACAGTTCATTGTTTCAAAAAAGATTTGGTGAGTTGACTATGGTATAAGTAGTCATTATTCCATAATCTACATAATAATAATCAAAAAATATTTATAATCTTGACAATTAATTTAAGATTTTAGAACCAATCGTGAACTATGGTTTTGAATAATAAAATATGATATAATTATAGAGAAGTTAGGTCATCAGTACATATGAGTAACATTTCAATTATAAAAATATCATTATAGAAATAAGTTTAGTGTTATTTTATATTTAAATATTGATAATAATATAATATATACCATATTATTACATTAAATATATTTATATATATCATCCATTTGGTTTTGTGGTGAATAAAAATAATTACAACGCTTTGTGGAGGTGGTAGACAACATGTACGTACAAATGATATTATTAATTTTCATTAAGTCGAAATGTAAGAAATAAAATGTTATATCACCATTATAGAAGGATAAATATGTCATTAATATTATATGTAATTTATATTTATCCCATATATTAATTAATTATATACTTATTAAATTCTATATAAAGTGTTATTGAAAAGTGATTAACATTGATTCGTAGGGTGGGTGTCCACCACACAGATGAGAGATGTTATTGTCTCCCCCACGGAATGGAATGTTTGAAGTTTACTATTTTATAATAATTATAGTAGTATAATTATATTATATATTTGATATATATACATTCAACCCATCATCATAAATATTCTTAAGAGGCAATGATGGAAAACAAATTACATCAGGTCATGAGGTGTTAGTCTGAAGTACACATGAACAGTTGTTTTGTTTCCCAATTGATGGATGAGGAGAAAGATGTAGATTAATATATTCAAATAGTAAAATATAATTATATTAGATATAGTATTAATATTATAATATAATAATTTAGGAATAATTGAAATATGTGGAAGAAGAAATAAAATAAACATTCTTGGTTGAACACACTACCACTCTTCAGGACCCTATAGGTTATCACTAAAATCCTTCTTAGGACAGATTTATGATAAAAAAATGGGTCTAGGTTGTGGGTAGAGAATTAAGGATTGTATTTTCATATTTATTGGCCAATATAAAATACTTTTATGCTATTAATAGGATAGTAGATATGGTGGACTTTCATAAGTGAGGTTAGAGGTATACTTTTAATTTTTTCAAAGAAAATGTGATACCCACATTTTTCACAGCCAAAAGGATCCAAAATAGTACATTATGGATAATTAAGATATATAAGACCCAAATATTCCCATTAAGTATATTTTATACAAATTTTTATGTAATATTAATAGATAGATTTTTTGTTCATCCACCAGTAAATTTGTTTTCACCTTAACTATGGTAAAACAATTTTACAATTTCTAATTTTTTATATGAGAGAAATTTTAGTTGATATTATTATAAAATATAAGTAATAATAATTAAAAATATATAATAAATTTTACCAAAGTAAATTCACATAATTGGATTAATTTAAATTAATATAAATCCTAGAGGAGTGAAGAAAAAATGGGGTTTTAAAAGAATTATTCTTCAATAATTAGAAGATGTTATATTAACTCTATGACTATCAATCATCATTTTAAGAATTTAAATTAATTTTTATAGATACATAATATATAAATTTAATTTATATAGTTCCCAATTTTTTTACATTAAATATTTAAATTGGGGATGCATTATGCAATTTAAAACATTTTCCAAAAAACAAATTTTTAAACCCAATAATAAACACCCTAAAATCCATGATAAAGATGATAAAAATATAACTAATTGGATAAAATATAACTAAATAATTATTATTTTACTTTTAATATAACTAAAATCATAATATTACTTCTTAATTATTTAATTTATTAAAATGAAATTACAGTTTTACAAATCATTATATTTCTCTCTATTCACAAAAAATTAATATTTTCCGAAAAATACAATATTATAAAAATTGGTTAATATTTATATCTTAATTTAGAAAAAAATTTCAATTATCAAATTTTTTTGTAGATATCTAGTGATTAATTATAATATTTTCTCCCAAAAAGTCATAAAAATAACTTATGATGAAAACATATTTATGAAAAATAAAATTACTTAACTAAAGGATGATTGATTGTTTACCAATAATTTGTGAGAACAATTATATTGAGTTGAAAATTAATATATTTAATAAATTCGTTAATATTACCCAGACCCTCAAATTTATTGTCTATTTTATAAAATTTATATTTATAATAATTTTACTTCATGGTTTATTTATTCTTGGTGTTTCATGTATTATATGCTATAGTGAAAATCATCCTTTTTTAAAATCATAGTTTGATAAAAAAACTGAAAATAATATCATAATGGATTGAATTAAATAATGCTTCAATGATTTATTAGACATTCATAGATGAAAACTATTTAATTTATTAGAAAAGTTATGTCCAACCGAAGTGAATACATGAAAAAAGAGTGCATAAGTAACATTTGAAATACACCTCTTACAAAGGGTTTTAGAGAAAGGATAAGGAATAATTAAATGGATTAATTGGAAAATAATTTCTAAAAAAAATTCATAAAATTGTTTTACATTTAATCGGATGGTTTATAACTTTTTATGAATTGGTACATGAAATGTGCTAAGAAATATAGAAGTTATTTTTAATTGGGTTTTCTTAAGGAATGAAATTTAGAATATAACCTTAAAAACATGTATATACTATAAAAATGATAGGTATTAATAACTATTTAAATATTTTCATGGCACATATACATATTTTATTAATAGGATACATGAAAATAACAGTGCAATGATGTGATTTTTTGAGTGAAAATACATGAACTAAAATAAATGGTTTTTAAAAGGTTCTCATAACTCAGGTTTGGATCCACTCTACACATTAACAAAACATAATGAATAATAAAATTAGATTTATTAATAAAATTATTTATAACATAATTCAAATATATTTAATTTATTATTAATATTTTTTCAGTTTAAAATCACTTATTTTATATATGAGTTTATATTCACATTCCCATGGTCGTCTGTTTCATTGTTCCAAGGTCATATTAATAATTAAGTAATTTTTATTTCACTTACTATATGGTATAATAGTTATATATGTGTGATGAAATGTTATTAAGGTCATTAATAAATTATTAAATTGTTTTAAATTAAAAATAGTAACAAACTACCCATGGTTCATAATGGTTAAATATTATTGTCTTACCATAAACTCTGTTAGGAGTTTTTTAAAACCATAGAGAACATACATGGTTTTATTTAACTATGTGAACATTTATCAAGTCCATAATATAAAAAATATATTATATAATGATTTATAAAACGTTTTACTGTAATACAATGATTAATTCAATCCTTGAAGGTGGTGGGGTAAACAAAGTATGTTTAATGGGGTGGTGGTGACCCAAGCATATAGTAAACTATATTCAAATTTTTGAATGAAAATAAAAGAGTTTGGAAAATAAATATTCCACTAACAAAATAAAATTCAACTATTTTTATAATAATTAACTCACTATTTCTTTTTGGACGAAGAAAGTAAAGAGAAGGTAGAGGAAGTAAATAATATAAAAGAGATAGATTATGAATATTACAAAATTTAATATTGTCTCTTGAAATACACTATAAGGAACTGTAGCTTTATATTTTGATGAGATAAAAACAATAAGGACATGTGGATGAAGTTTGATAATATAATTGGAATGAACTTTGTAAATATATAAGGCTTATAAGGAATGACAAGATTCGGTGGTCATGGTGTATTACTAATGGGGGTTGGGGTGTTTTGAATATAATAATCATAAGTTAATTATTTTGTTTCAAGGCTCCAAATAGCTATTTATATTGTTACTATATAATATGATTTATTCATTTTATTTGTAGATAATTTTTTTCCATATCACCCATGACCCATTTATCCATATATTTAACTTATAATGTAAAGTACTATATTTTTGTCATATTTCTCTATTCACCAAAAGTTCAACTATTTTCGACAAATACCAAAACAATAACACACTTAGTTTTTTGATTTGAATATTAATAAAATAATATCAATTTTATGTAAATAATTGTATTAATAGGATAAATTATATTATTAAATTAAATCATTATTGATTTGAAAAATGGTAATTTCAATATTATAAATAATTATCAAAGACATTCAAAAATTATTTTTGATCTCCTAAAATATTATTATCATTATAATGAATATTAATGTTATTTCATATATCATTCTTAATAAACTAATATATCTATAAAATTTATATATTTATCAAAAAAAATTAAATTGAATCATTTTTTTACAAAATTCCCAACACATATTTTATTAATTTCAAAACATTTTTTATTTTGTTACATGATATAAATATGATATATTTTCATTTTATAAGATTACTAAATATTATTTTACATTTAAATGGGTGATATTACTATTCTAATGGTCTGTTTACTCTTTATAATAGTCATATTACTATTCCAATGGTCAAATATGTAATGGTTATATGGGTTCATCCTTCTTTAAATACATCATATTTTATAAATTTTTTTATTAACATAAAATTTCTAAAAATGTTTTGTATATTTTTATTTTACAAATATTTATTTAATTAATAATATTATATTTTATATTTTAAATTTTATATAGGATTGTGATCATTATAGGGGGTCGAGCATATCCATATCTTTATATTATAGTTATTAAATTTTCTATTTTTGTTCAATTGTATTTTATGGAATCTTTGAATACATTTATACTCTATATATAATGTTTGGGTGAATATAAGAATAATAATATTTCTATCCTGTGTATCAT
Source organism: Viscum album (assembly GCA_963277665.1). NCBI lineage: Eukaryota > Viridiplantae > Streptophyta > Magnoliopsida > Santalales > Viscaceae > Viscum > Viscum album. The sequence goes on along the minus strand of OY728141.1, from coordinate 467,944,696 downwards.
GTAAATTATATAATAATATCTTACAAAATATGAAACATGTGTCAATTTGTACTACAAATTCCTTTGATGGAGTTCTATGTCCTTACTTTTTTCCCTCTTAAGAAATTTCGAGATAAGATATTCATTTCACCTAATATGATAAAAACATATAAGGGAACTTCAATTTTTTTGCATTCCTAGGATCCCAAACTTCTAACTTGTACATATGGTTCTCTGAATGAACTTTTACTATGTTTGTAGTCATGTTGGATAGAAATTACTCTTTATGGTACATGGTCATCATGAGTTTCTCATCGTGAGAGAGATAATTCTCCAAATGTACCAACACATAATTTATTAAATGTTAGGGATATGAAATGAACTACGTCAAGATAAATATATATGGAACAAAAAATATATTTTAGTTATAGTTGGTGGGAGTGTTACTCGATAGGACACAATAGCATTGTCATCAAGAATTTCAAAGGGATCGATGTATCCAGGGAATTTCTTACCCTTCTTCCAAAATATCAGGACTCTATTCCATGGAAATATTTAGAGGAACAAATGATGTCTGACATATAAATCTAGGTCTCTTTTATTGTTACAAGAATACCACTTTTGACTTTGATCTCTCTTGATGTGTTGGTAAATAGCACTGACATTTTAAAAAAATTCATTGACCATTTAAGATCCCATAATTTTTCATTCACCAACTTCATCTAAACACACATGTGTCATATATCCCTTCCCATAGAGGGCTTCATATGGATCTATTTCAATGCTTGATTGGAATTTATTATTTTATGAGAAAATTACCAAACAAATATGTTTATCACCTCTTCCTTTTAATTCCCCTAAGAATGATCTCAATATACCCTCATGTATCTAAATATTCTACATAAGAAACTGGCCTTATTACATTACATAATCTTACATTTAAGTCAAGAAATAATTTCCACTAAAATTTAGGATATTTTATAGTTTATATTTTTTTTATAATTATGATATAAAACATATATATCATCCCACATTCATATGGAGAAGATACAATAAAAACAGTATTTATATCATCTAAAATATAAAACTTTTTTAATAAAACATGTTTTCTTTGAAAAAACATTATAAGATTTAATAATACTTCCAAATTTTTCTTACGCATCCTTATAACCTGTGAAAATAATTTAAAAACATCGAATGATCAAAAAAATCCTTGTAAGGGATATAAAAAGAAGATAAAAATTATTAATCCAGGAATAATTGTAACATGCGAAATCATTTAAAAAAACATAGTTGTACCCATATAAACATAATTTTTGAAACATGAGATTTATATTAGATTTCTAAAAAAATATAGAACATATATATATATCCATAAAGGTATCTCGATACATTAATTACATAATCTTCTAACCATATCTAATACCTTATGGTTTGTAACTCTCATGACCACCTTACAATTTGTGTAACCATCGCAGTTACACTTTGAGTAACCATATGTGTAACCTCCAACATACACATACCCAATTCATTGGAGGGATATATATGTCCCAAAATTAGTCATAAAGAATTCCCTATAACCATGACACAATCATATAACATGAATAATTTCATAAAAAAATTACTTTTTAATTTCTTAAACCATAATTTTAAAAGTGGGTTTTAAAAGAAAATTCTTTTAAAAATTTCACATACATGAATTGATACTTAATATATTGTATTGAATATGTATATACACTATAAATATACATAATTAAACAAAATATAAAAATAATTCAATAGACAAAAAATTTTAATACCACATAATTAATGAAGTAGAATGTTAATCCAAAGAATGGAAATCGGGTTAAAAATTCCCTTACCTAAGGTTTATCTTACATAAAACTCATTTAAAACACTTGTATAATGGTTAAAAATTTGTTATTAATAACTTAAATGAACATATTAATATTTATAATACCTTATATTATAATTTCATTATATCATTTCTCCCATTAATTATTATTATTTTGTTCCTTCCATTGTTTTGGGTGGGTTCTTTACATGATTTCCATGATCAGTTCATGATGGGTATTCTTGTCAACGGGAATTGAAAATATAAAATTGAAATGGAATGGTATTTAAATATTTACATAACCATAAATTATAAAATTTATCATTTTTAATTCTAACATCATGATGATTCATAAGTTAAGAAATTATTGATATTTGTTTGGGTCGTTTTGGTGATTCTTCAATTATGTTAAACTCATTTTATTTTATAAATTAATAACATGTGTACAAAACAATTCCAGAATATTATATAAGATATAATACATAAATTATAATCTATTTCAAAAATAAAAATGTTTTCATGAATAGAATTGAAGACGGTAATTGAAATTGAAAACTCATAGTCCTTGATTGTGGTAAATTAGCACATCTCGGATGATGTTTTCATTTTTAGTATAAAAGATTGGGAAATGAGATATGATGTATAATTATTAAATTATCACAAAAAAAATTATAGTATATTTAATGTAATGGAGTTATCATAACATGTGGATGAAAGGTGGTGAGTAAATAAAAAGAAAATATAGCAATCTCGAAATAAAAGGAAAGTTGAGAAATCCTTAACAAAAATTTGGCCGCCTAACGACATCGCTTAAAATTTCAGAAAATTTATTTTGTGAGAAAAGGGGAATATTAAAATTATTAAATGTTCAAGAATAAATATTATTGTCTACAAATTAATTTGTGAATAATTATTATTTTTCAATCTTGATTTCCCAGAATTAAATTCTAATATACGAATCCAAGTGACGAAAAGCTAATTATTTACATTTTTTATATTATCAACCATGCCATCATGATATGGAAAAAATAAATCACATTATTTAAATTAATCAATTTATCAATTCATAAAATATTTTTGTATGATGTGAATCTTCCTAAGATATTATAATAAAAATGAATGTGTCGTGCATAGAGTCAGAATGCTTCAAGAATTAGGTAACCAATAATATAAATATCATATATTTATCTATCCATCAGAAAATAGTTAATAAAGGATAATACATCAATGATAATTCCCAAATATAAACTCATACTGACCTCCCTATTGTCCCACACCATTGTATATAAAATCTACATGTGCCAACATTACAAGCATTGGACATCACTATAACCCGAGCTCCAATCTATTTTCTCAATATATTTCCAACCATCAATATATTATTGATCCTTTAATATATTTATTATCAAATAAATCCACATGTTCTGGGTTATCAATCATTCGCACTGAGTCTATGAATTCATAAAGCATACAAAAATTTCAAAATTATATTCTACAAAAAAATGTTAAAGGAAAATAAGGCTACAATGTTATCGTATGCAAGCCTCCAGGATCCAACAATGGGATTGTTCAATTGCAACATGTATTATAGAGAAACCATTTTAACCCCATCTTGAACATGATAATTTAGTCTGAATTTGTTTTCTACATCATGAAACCCATATGTAAAAGATAAAATTTCTACAAATTAATATAACATGCTTCAAGCATAAAACTTATAATTATTCAATTCCATGAATAATAGTAATTATTATTCTCTGTCCTATTTCATTATTTTAATTAATATAACTAGATTTATTTTGTTAATAAATTTGTAAAAATATATATACTTCTTTATAAAATCAATAGTACATCCATGTATATAACACGCTATCTAAAAAATATCAAGAGGAAAAATAAAAGTTATTATATCACAATGTACCTACTAATAATTTAACTCGAAAATGGAATATTTAAGATTCTAAACATGAGACAACCCCAATTTAATTTTTTTAAATATTCCTAATTATTAAATAATTCTGATCAAAATTTATTAAGTTGTTTAATACTATAGAATTATTCCATTTTTATATTATCAAATAATATTTACATAGTGGATTGTGATTATCTATTTCTATTTATTGTATTAATTTAATAATAATTATAAAAATTATCTAAAAATATATATATGATTTCATATTCCATTATATATTTAATAATAATATTAGAGCATATTTCATATTCCACTGCATGCAATTAATGTTTTTCATTTTAAGATAATATTCAGACTAATTTGAAATTATAATTCTGCAATATGTGATAAATAATTCTATACTATGATTTCTATTTTATGAAAATATTAATTACTTTCATGAAATAACTGTTTTAATTATAAAATATCTTCCAAATGAACAAAATAATTATTTAGAATCTTGAAATACCAAAAATAATAAAACAAAAATTATTCTCTACAGTATGTATAAATATATTTCCTAATACTTCTTTAATAATATAATATAGGAATAAAATTATATAAATAATATTTATTTATTAATTATACTTTAATATATTTATGTACTATATATTAAATTACGAATTTAAAAAATATTAACAATTTACAACAAGCTATACTAACCTATAAAATAATGAAAATAATTATTTTTCATAATATATGATCGATGAAACATGAGAGAAAAAAAAATTATTTATATACATTTAGATTTAATAATTTTACTTATCTAGTTTCTAGATAATTTAAAGATATAAGAAATTAATAATAGATTTAATTTATTTTTAATATTCCATTAAATATATCTCAATTACTGAATTATATTTATTTTATAAATTATTTTCTGGATTATTACATGATTATGATTAATCGCTCTCACTCAATAAAAGAAAACTAAACCATTCTATTTTTATTCCAACTATAATTAAAATAAAATTGTAAGATCTCTTAAATCATGACCTTTCCCCTATCATCTCTCTTCAATGCCTCACACATCTTCCACTTATTTATTCTTATTTAACTTTTTTCACTTCAAATCATGAAACCCTTTATATCTCATGTAATGTATTTTTTTCTTTTCAACTTCTAATCCCCTCTATTAAAAATATAACATATATTGTAGTATATTACATATATATTGTATATATGAAGCCACTCTTTAATAATATACATATTATAATGATATGTACATATATATGTATATAAATTTAACATATATATATATAATGTATAATATATATACACGATTTATAAAATATTTTTCTAGTAAAAATTTGATTATATTATAAATGATAACTGATATGTACTGTTTTAGTATATGTGTATGATATTGCACTTATCCTAAATTTGAAAATTAATTTTAGAATCAATAATATTGAATTAATTAAAATTAAATAAACCATAGTTAAATTATCATAATACTATGGAAACATCATCAAAATCACTTTAAAACCAAGATTTAAAAATATAAGTTCAAGTAATATTCTTCCCCTAACATCAGGTACCTCTTAAAAAATTATAATCCATGTACAATAGTGAAAAACTAGAAAGATAGAAAAGAAAGGGTTAAATCAATCACCCAATGATATACCTCTTAAGGATCTTTTTATATTTGGAACAAAACCAGCATACCAAAATAATATAAATAATAAAAAAACTCTTTTAGTGGTGATACCACTGAATTATGAATAATTACATTAAATAAATATTAGAAAAGGGAAGAACATGATAATCTCACAAGTAAATGTCCAAAAATCATTGCAGATGTAAAAAATTGAATGAATTAATCGGTTAATTTCTTGGGATAATGAGCATGTATCTATGAATCCCACCCCCTATTGTTGACAAAAGAATTTTAGTAAATGTCACACAATATCCATAGGATAATAAAAAAATTCACAATATTCAATCATTAATGAATTAACTAGCCACATAATCCCTAAAATAGTGGATACAAAGCAATAAATTAATATTTAATAACAAAGGACAACTTATTTTAATTTTAATACAATTATCATATATGGCACTTAAACACATTTACATCGAAATTATTTTGAATGGAATATTCTTACGATTGTACATTTATCACTTGATTTCAACATTTTCCCCTTTTATGATTCTTACTTAATCAATCCTTGGCCTAATAAATCATATATAAAATATTAATCAAAAATATACAGAAGTTAACATGGTTAAATTGTCATAAGTGATGTGGATTTACATACTCCCATATAAATTTATTATAGTATTCATTGATTTGATTGACACTAACAAAATTTCATTATATAATTTATTAAATTATTAAGTCATGCTACTCTGGAATTTTCAATAATATCTTTTCATTTAAAATATGGAAGGTTAGAGAAATATTAAAATAAAACCTTTTAAATCCTCCTTCATAATAATTTTCTATCATAATACTTATTACAAAACACACCCAAATCATTTGTAGAAATAAATTCAATAAATGAAATTTAATATTCTTTCATAAACGTTTTAATAATAATTAAACATATCATGAGATTAATTAGTCCAATAAATTTTACCATGAATCATGAAATTCAAATAATCCACGTTCTATTGTAATTAAAAACAGTAACAAGGTTCACATTAAAAAAATTTATATCCCTAATAAATTTAAAATATTCCCATTGCAATTTTAAGAATACCATATTCAATATTAAATTTACGAAATTATATTAACAAAAACAACCTAAAAATTAAATAATCCACATTAACATATATCATGAATCCTAAAATAATTGTGTTAAAACAATCCACTTTGTTCGGATTTAATTTTCTTTCTTAATTTTTTTTAAATATTATGTTAATAATAACATTCTCATGAAAATAATATAATACATTCATTGATTCCATTTACCATTCAAAAGTTGAGAATTTAGTTATGTACATTCATGAGTTTTAAATTAACATCATATAATATTCATCACGTAAAATAATCACATAATGTCACTGATTCATCATTAATAGTGTCACATGAAAAAACAAAGATATATAAGAATTTGACTCACAACAAAGAGTAAAATGATCTATTTCTATGAATAAAAAAACTAATATTCATATATATATATATTCCTTATTCCCAGATGATAATTTCCCATATAACCAAACATAATATAATAGTATATAGGTTAAAATAAAGAAATAAAATGAAGTAATACTTCCCCCATACCAAATTCCTTATATTCCAAGATTGTGGAAAGAGTTAAATAATGAATAACTGAAAAGAAACCCCTTGCAATGTAGCAAACAATGGTCTAGAGAGAACAAAAAGGTAATATGTATAAATAAATAGAAACCCCTTACCTTAAATTAAGTCATCACCACAAAACCCATGGAGAGTTCAAATTGAAACCCATACCCAAGAACAAATAAGGGTATACAGGGATAGTATGGGCACACCTTATCTAAATTAAAAATTATTATTTATTGGAAACTAATAGTAGATGATGAATCAAATCAAGTACAAAATATTAACTAATAGTGTTTCAATAGTGTGAATGGGGAGGTTTTTTATACACTCATTATGATGGCCTAGAAATCGATAAATAATTATATTTTCATCCATTCAATAAAATTTGATAAACATAATAATTCTATACACTTTCAAAAATAGTTCAATGGTTATACATCAAATCAAAAGCATTAGAAAAAAATTCCAAATAGGATGGAAATGATATTATTCTGAAAAGCCTCATTTTCATCCAAGGAATGAAACTAGGTTGGAAACTAATAATGAGACAACCAAAATGATATAAATATATTCTCAGAATCTATGTATAATAAAAACTATCAATGCCAAGCTATCACATGTAGAATCATCACATCCAATGTAACCTAGTTCTCCTTACGAGCACAAAAAAACCGAATGATATCATGACCTCCTCTAATCATCCCCAAAAAAATATATGAAATGGATCCCTTATAATTATATAGACTCTATCACAAAATATATATGATTTTCCTCCTCTAAATCATGTTGTCATTAGAAACCACTCTATGATGATTTACTAGAAAATATTACTAAATATGATCAACACTAACTTGATGGGATGTAAACCTGGATCCACTCATTAAAAAATAAAATATGATAAGAAATCATAACATGGGATATAGATTTTTTTGATTTTATATAATTAGATATTTTTTAACCTATTAGACCATTGTCTACAAATTTTTAACATATTCATATTAAATAATTATGCATTATCCTTTCCAAGTTCATTATCCCACAAGCATCATCACTTCTCATAGCTAGTTCACTAAACATGATTTTCCTAGCATCAGATTATAGGGGTCCATAAAATACCATGTACTAGAAAATATTATTTTTTATAGAATGTAATAAACCCAGTTCACATTGTTTCCCTACCAACCAATGCATCCTCACAAGTTCCTTAGAAAAAAATCCATATTATCACTCAATAATCACCTTTGATACCACTCTATAAGGACCCCCTCCCTCTAAAGGTACCCCACTAGATCCAATAATGAAGAAACTAAAATAATTACCCATGAATCCAATATTTAATAGAGTATGGTTTGGTGACTATAAACTATGATAAATAATTCAGGAATACTAAAGTAATTACCCCAATATAAACTTAAGAGACAATAGATAAGTTGAAAAAACCACCAAAAAGCTATTAATCATAATAAATAAATAAGCTATCTTGATAAAAAACAAGATAGGTACAATAGATTAATGTAAGGATAAATAATTTTATAAACCTAAAATAAAACCAAAATATATGTTGTGTTAGTGTCCAAGAACTCAAATAACTTTGACAACTATTGAACAATTTCTTCAAGATATTAATGTTCAATATGATCACCAACCAACTTCAACATACCTAAAAATAGTTTATATATACATAGAGTGATCATGACATGTGTACTCAAAAGGATACTATCTAAAACTACACATGTAAAATGTAAAAAATCACTAAAATCACAATGAGTAAATAAATAAAGTTATCTCGTCACCAAAATGGATATTCTATTCTTTTTCGATCCTCACCACAGATCACTCACCATATTACACATTCATTTTATTCAATTATTATTTAAATAATATGCGTATATGTATATAAAATAATAACATATATACTTTATCATTATTTTGTAACTCTCATTAATTAATAGCCATGTCCTGTTCTCATCTCTCATAAAAGTCATCATACACCTCATGAAATAGTACGCCATTCATTATAGTATCTCATCCATCCCAACATTGAATCATCATCATAAACTTGTATTAATTAAATGCATTACCTAAATTCAATATACCTTATATATTTGAATTTTACCTCATGTCATCACATCTCTTTCATGTACTCTCATTCTAAGCTTAAACCGCCACATTTAGATACAAGTGTGTTTTATATATCAGGTTGTTTCACCCCATACAAAAATTTATTGTAAAACCATGAATCATCAAAGCCCTTGTAGAAACGCTATCACATACATGAATTATTTTACTGTTATTTTTCATTTAATTTCTAATCTTTCTTTGTTTTAGGGGGTTCCCATTCATTTTTGGAGGAATGGGTGCGTTTTCATGATTTGGGCCAAACCTTGAGCCCATTTTCAGATTTAAAAACATGTTTTATTTCTTTTATACATCATTAATTGTTCATTATTTATCACTCATTCCACTTCTATAATTGGATTCCCATACTGATTAACAACACCATATTAATTTTGACCCTTTAGAAATCCAGAATAATGGTTGATTTGGGTTTTTCATTAAAGAATTTTTCGATCCCGGAAGCCCATTTCCAGTTTTAAAAACAATTTTTATTTATTTATAACTTATTCTTTTTTTACACTTTTTTAGGGATTACACCTCCCACTCGAATCCAACATCCCTAGGTGTGACCCCAGCTTCTCTTATCCCTCTTTAGAGCTCATTTTCATCATGGATTAGTGAAAATATTCTCTAGCGTTCTAAAATCATCCTGATTGGAAGATGTAATTTGTTTCCATCATAACACCTTCATTTATCATTCTTTCTCCACCATTTTAGTTTCTAAATGACCTCCTCATCCTTTTTCGAACCTCACGTTCATTTCTGGATGTTTGGAAATTCGGCATCTACTGTATTGTGTGAGATTTATTCAAGATCTCTCAAAGAAGTGGGTTTCCTTCTTTCATGCTCCCATTTTATTTGGATTTATTCCCTTATTATTGATGTTGATAATATCTATAATGTGAGGTTTTAAAAAAGTGTTTTATCTTGTGTTTCATGTTCAGAAATTTTGTTTTTAGTTCTGTTTTAACTCCTTTGTGGTGCGGAGGTGGTGCGATTGAACTTTCGCACAAAGATTTGAGGTTTTTGACACTTTTGGTAGGTGATTCCATGTGTATGAGATTTTTGTGGATTATATTTCTATGTTTATAATACTTTTATGTTTATATCATTTTATTATTGGTGAAAAAATTGGTTTTAGTGGTATTTGTAAAGAAAATGAAGTTTAAGATCCTTTTTTATGTGAAATGGGGGGGGGTCATAGAAATCTTTGACAAGTTCAATTGGGGATTTCCTATAAATACTTAATTGATTTAATTAAAATGTATTAGGGATGAAAATTATTTTTTATTGTTCATATACTTTGGTAGTTTCTATGAAATATGTTTTTGGTGACATTTGTTAGGTAAATGATTTTTGGGTACCAATTTGGTGTTAAATTTGGTGTATTACAGAGCTATTTTTTGTTATACCTATTGGGGTTGATTTATAATTCATGTAATGGGTTTATATAAATTTTATGGGTTATGTAAATTCTTTTTTGGAGATTGTGAGTATGCACATGGTGTTCAAAGTGGGGTTTTAATGGGATTCTTTTGTTCAAAACATTGTTGGCTTATGTGAAGTTGTTTTATCAAAAATCAAAATGTTTTTTGTGTGTTTAAGTCATATAAATGGTGTATAGCTACTATATTGTTTTTATGTGACACATAGTGGTGTTTTCATAGGAAAAGGGATGTATTTATCATAATGAAATTGTTTGATCACAAAGGGGGAAACCCAAGTACCTAGGAGGGAGATATGTACTAGTACACTAATGATCTGGATGAGTTTTGTCCCTGTTTCACATAGAATTTTGGATAACAAAAACATTAACTAAACAATGTGGATGATGTTTGGTGACCACTAGGTTATGGGTATGTTCCCTACAAGTGTCCCATGCATGGCAAAGGATTGTGACATGGATATTTTACGCATAGGTATGAGGTACATAGGGCCTGAGACTATCTATTGCCTAGGGGCTGTGTTGGGTGTTGGTCCTCATTAGATTTGGGGTATTAACCATTGTCTTAGGGTGACTTTGTCTATAAATTACTGTAGATAACACATCTTATTTAAATGTGGTATCATTCTAAATGTTTTATTTTTAAAACTGTTTATAATTGAAGGTTTCATTTCTTGGAATTTATCACTGCTTTTCCTTACATACCAAAATTGCATGCTTTTCACCTTGTAATGCATACTACTTGGAATCATTGGGTGGTATCCTATTTTTCATAGGATCAAAACATAATTAAACCCCTTGGGTGTGGGTAGAGTTGATTATGGTTTACGCAGTTAAAGGAAACACCTTGGGTGAAGGTGGTTCGGGTTATTCGTCCCCTCCTATGGTGTAGTGTTGTGGAGACGGATCGGGGTTGATGACCACTTGTCCAGTGGAGTCTTTATGGATGATTTACTTATTTTCTATTTATTTTTGGACCTCTTTTACTTTATTTAAAACCATTTATTTAGATCTGGTTTCAATTAAGGCTTATTTGGAATAAAAATTTCAGATTCAAATAATTGATTGTTTTTAATGTTTTATGCTTTCATACTTAGGTAAATCATTCCCAAACCCAATTTATTGATACCAATGCACTTATGCCATCCCATGGGGACAGAGAACACCCTTTGGAAATTTTTAAGGGCTAGATTTGGTGGGGGTATTAGTGGAAACCATATTTGGTTTGTGGAAAACACACCCTATTTAGTAATACATTATAGACCAAGATATGCATACTCATCTACATCTAGACTGATGGCTAGGAAGAAAGAGAATTCTTTCTTCCACCCCCTAACAATCCAATATGTTGGAGAGAACACCACCCAAAACAATTGGTTATTGTTTCCCCTGCTGATGGTAGTGGGTAGCATATAAAAAAATAAAATATAAATAATATCACGTGAAACCCCAATAAGTGAAAACACCAAGCCTTAGACACATCTACTAAAGTAATCAAACATGAACCCAAGAAAATATTGTAATGGAATAAATATCAAAAAATAATACATGAATCAGATTTATTATTTATTAATTTATTAAGGATTAATTAATATTATTTGATCAACATTTCTAATACTCAAATTTTAATCATCAAATACAAGTCTCAACAACCCAATTATTTCTCTTGTCACTATTATCAAGTACATAATAATTATCTCTAAAAAAAGAACCTACACCAATGTTTAAATTAATCAATTATCTATTTATGAATCATCTATGTATGTTAGGACTCACCCAAAAATAAAACAACAAAAAGATCTCTTTTCATGCAATTATTCAGAATATTTAATGAAATTTATAAATAATCATATAAATTAAATCTTGTCTAATATACATAAAGTAAACATCAAGAAAGAATTAAAAATTATTAATACATTGATACTAATTCTTCTATCTGAACTCATCCAGATTTCCCCAGTCTTCCACACCATTGTACATAAAATCAATTTTTTCCTCCATCACCAGCATCTACAATCAATATATAAAGGGATCAAATCCCATTGGTTAATATATAACCAACTATCAATATAGTCACTGAACTCCATCCCACTTATCCTCAAATCATTCTAAATGTACTAGGTCATCAATAAATTGCCTAAATCATTTCAATTACAAGATCATACAGACATTTGAAATGTATATTCCACATAAAATTTTACAAAAATTTCGAAAAATACATCATGGTTTTTAAGAACCCCATAATTAATAATGATCTTGGTCATCCCTAAACATGTATTCTTTTAAAAACAACCATTTTATTGTTATTTGAATTAAATAGATTATTATGAATATGTTTCATGTATCAACCAACCCATAGTGAGTATCAAATAATGGCTATAAAGTTATATAACCTAAATAGATAGTTAATTAGTTTTATGAAGTGTATTAATAATTATAATAGTTCCCATTTCATTTGATTAATTAATAAAACCAACATTATAATTTATTTGAATTTACTAGTATATTAATCATGTTTCTTACCACTAATTATACAAAAAATTAGATAGAACACTATCTAATAAATATCATGCTTAAATATGAATAACATTCAATCACAAAGTACTAACAAATAAATGTACTCAAAAAAGGAAATATTAAACTAAAAAACATGTCATAATACCCCTTTCAATTTTTGAATATCAATAATTATAAAATAATTCTCATCATTGTTTATCAATAATTTTAACATTACAAAATATTATCATTTTGATTTTATCAAATAATATTTATATAATGGAATGATTGTAAATATTTATATCTATTTTAAAGTTTAAAAAAATAGAATTTTAAACAATAAGTGATGAAATTTTCAATACAATTATTTAAATAATAATAAGTGTAATGCATTGGTAATATTCCACTACATGGAATTATTTTATTCTTTCTTTCTTAGATAATCTATATAATTATAATAAATTTTTATACATAAATAGTTGATAGATTATTTTATATTTTTATTTCAATATTTTGAAACTATTAATGTCCAATATTCAATGATACATTCAAGGATAAAATTATTTCAACACAAACTAAAAATTTATTTAAGTTCTTGATATAATAATGAGAATAAAACACTTATTATATTATATGAAATGAATTAGTGATTTAATATTCATCATTAAATTCTTGAATAAAATTATAATGTTTTTTAAATTCCATTTGATTTATAAATTATAATTTAATATATTAATATAATGTATATTAAATTAATAATTTAATTATATAATCAATTTAATTTATATTATACCAGTCTATTAAAAATGATAATAATTATTATCCAATACATGATATCTAAAAAACATTATTGAATAAAATTTACATTTTAAATTTTAGATTGTAGAATATTAATTCACAAATTTCAAGATAAATTCAAAATATAAGAACATATAAAGTGATACTAATAATAATTATTCGTTCATTATATATTTTTATATTATTGAATATTCCTTCTTCTCATAATTATTTTTATTATTATTATCTACTTTTGGTTAATCACTCCCATTTATGAAATGGAATCTAAAACATGAAAATTTAAAAGCTCTTAAAATTAAAAGAGAAGATGTATATCCTCTAAATTGTGTCACTTCCATTATTTTCTCTCTTCAACACCTCACACCTATTTTTCTAAACTGTACTTTATTTACCTTTTTCCCACTACAAATATTTAAACCATTTTTATCTCTGGTTTTTAATATTTTTCTACCTCTATTCATTATTATTACAAATATATACACATGTTGGAGTTGGTGCCCTAGAACCAAATTTATTGTACTTTATGATAAATTTTATTCATGGATTTGAATATTAATAAAATATTTATCACATCATTATTGTTCTTCTGCGTGACGTAGTATGTGTTAATTTCATAAGAGTAGTTGTTACACTAAATGGTCACAGTAGTTCCCCGCTATGATGAGAACCCAGAAGTAATATGAAACTATTTTCAATATATATTCTGTTGATAGAAAACCACATTTAAGGGGGAAAATGATGCAGGCTATCAGGGGAATGGATTAATAGGACATTGAGTTACCTTCTCCTGGTGTACACCCTTGGTAATATCTAGTATGAATATTATGAGAATGAGACCTGACAGTAGAAAATGAAACTTTATTTGTTTCATTGGACGTTCCTATCTACTAAGGTGTGTATTGATCCATAGACTTTAATATTATTATTGATTTGTATTATTTTCTGTGCACATAGACTTATTGAATAAAACCGTGATGACAGATGTTCACGCTGAAGTAGGATATGTTGGGTGTGTCACAAGTAATATTACATTAATGAAAAATGACAGAAGGTATTTATCCCTTATATTAATTTATAGAAGTTACTATCTCATCCTATTTCATGGAAATGATATAGCATAAACAAATCCATGGTTATGGTGTTCTATATGGAAGTTCTATTTCGGGAAATTCAACGAAAGAAATATCAAACATATAGGTTGATGGCATGGGCTTGCAACTTGCTCAATTTGAGATATTGTGATAAAGATACTATATTGCATATAAAGCATTCATATTAGGTGAAATGTCATTGCGGAATTTTATTCTTTATAAAATGGTGCCTCGACATGTTTCCAAACACTAACCTTCAAATTTAAGCTACTTTACCTAATTCCATAGAGAAAAAGGCCTAGAGGGTAACACACTATGTGTATCCAGTATATCAGTTAAATGAAATATATTATTTTAAATCTAAAAAGTTGAATAAATATTATTCTCATGTGTGGTTTAATAATTATTCATGTATTCTTCATCTCATATAAATATTTATTTTCTATTTCATAAATATGATATTTTTATATTTATTGGAGAATAATGCAGTGATATTTATTTAATACATAAACAGACATTATACATGGTCTGATAAAAATTATATAGGAAGGGTGAATTGAGTTTAATGGTCCAGTGTGAAATAATAGTGTTTAATATTATTTAACAGAATAATATTTTATAATAATTTTCATGTTAAGCGCATCTCAAAAAATAATAATATTAATATTATTGTTTGACATGGGTATTTTCTAGGATTAAATAATAATTAGGTAACCTGTGAAATTATTTTATTTTTAACCCTAGAAATATAAATACCCAATTATATTATTTTCACATTATCTCATTCAGTTATGCACAAGGATTCAAGGATAGTCCTCCCAAGCCTATAGATCTACCTTCTCCATGAACACTCCCAAGATTGGCGAGTAATCCTCCTCCACCAAATCATGGAGAACGCTTTGGAAGTGATCCTCAAGGTGATCATGGAGGAAGACACAAGGGAAATGATCTTTCCTACTAGGACACGAAGACTCCTTTTAAAACACACGGATATTTCTAGAACAGTTGGGGATCACACCTAGAGGAAATCTACACTTGTATTCTATGATACAATACTGGTGCACCACAGATCTATCGTTAGGTACATCAGTGAAGAAATAATTCCTTAAAGGCACTTCTTTATCTAATTAAATTAATTATGAACAATATGTGATGATCCATCTCTCTTGGTTCCAGTTCAATTTTTATTTATCTATTTATTTGATTCAATTCTACAGATCATGGAATTCATCGTCCTATAAATCTAAGATTGATCATGGGTTGTTAATAAAATAATGTTAGGAACCTTCTATCACATTCATCCATTGTTCCTGTGACCTAAAAGTGGTATCCGAGCGGGGCATAAAATTTTTTATAATTATTTAAGATCGTTGGTTATTAAAAAATAATAATTTAGTTTTTTCAATTCAAGATAAATCATTGTTTTAATCTGAATCGCAAGATCTATTTCTTCCTCATTAATTTCTCATATATTTAATCAATATGTTTAATTTTCTGATTAAAATAAAACTGAGGAATTTTCCTAGAGGAGCCAAGAATTATTCCTTGAGAACTTAATACTACATGTCGTGTAACCAATGTTACACACCGTGTAGTTGGGATCAATGCACCAGACGTTAATTCAGAAATTACTCAACATGTGTGAATTAATAACACACAGTGTAGTTAATTCTTACCTCAAGTGTTTATGAGGACAAACTGGAACACGTTCAGCAGGACTACACATCTTGTGTCCCATGGGACATGGTGTGTTGTCCCTTTGGGTCAAATATGGGTCACATATTCATTACACAACCTACCTAATGGGTGACATTGTAACACGAAGTCGCCATAGAATGTGTCCCTTTGGACACTCCATGTACTCCATATTTTCTAAGACATAGACTACACACTGATTCCATAGGCATGTGTCTCAGATGTATAGTGAGAGGATTTCACACTATGTCGATCAGATCTACACAGCGTGTACTTATGCCAAGGTACACAGATTGAAAAATTATTTATTTTACTATGAAAACCATGATACATGTACTTATGTGTGGTCATATATATTGTACATCCCATGTGATAGGTTTTTATATACAAAAATATTTAAATTTCTAATTAATATCTACATAATATTCAACATCTACATATCATTAATGATCTGTATTAAAAGATATTACAGTACGTACAATGAATCACAACACATGACTGAAAAACATGTAATTATTTTAGTCATTTATGAAGTACATGTCATGGATGTATGTGATACGTCATGTATTCTATATTTCACAAGAGTAAAAAAAATCAAGTATAATACATTTTTGTTAGATTTTGATAGGTATTCACCGTGTTTCCTCCAAGGTACATTTATATACAAGGTTTATGTTCAATGAATTTATATAATATTTTTTAAAATTATGATGAATGGGAATCTTAAGGAAATTCAGATAATATTAAGAAAAAAGGGTTGATTAATTAAAGATAATAATTAATCGATTCAAGCATGATTTATCTCAAATAAGAATAATTAAATAATTTAATACAAGTTTTATTAAATGTATACTCTATTGAAAGAAATTGGATTATCATGATAGAGACTAGACCTTTGGTATGTGTTTGGATTTATTGAATTTATTATTAAAATAAATTTTTGGTTTGCATGACTTCTATCTCCACTATTATATATGGAAAGTGTGCCCAAGGTTTAAATTATGTAAATCCCTTTTCCCACCATCTACGTGTTTGTAAAAGGAAAATCTAATCCATGGAGCTCTCAAGCTAGTGGATGTAGATAATGTTCATAGTTGAGATAAAACCAATCAAATGAGATATAAAGGTGGACCGGTGGAAAGATGTAAACATAAACCTCAATTGGTTCGAGGTGTTTCTCACCTAGGAAAATTGTTATTTTATCAAACTCTTGATAAACTAACCAATTGAATAATTTCATGACCATGCACTGTATTTTATTACTGTGAGTTTCATGGTTAATTTATTATGGATGTATTTTCACGATGTTATAATTAATGAATTAAAAATCATGCAAGATAGAGCTAAAATAAATTGTCTTATGCGTAAATATTATTTAATACATGGTTAATCAATAATGTGATCCCATATAATATTATATATCATGTAATAAAGATAATAATTGGTAATTTACTAATAAAAGTTAAAATACATCAAAAAAATATAAAGTCGGTATGGCTTTCTATTGCATTGGTTAGAATCGAACCACAATTTAAAGTGCTTGAAAAACCAATGATGGGGTGCATTCAATTATCCGGGAATTTTAATAAGATTTTTTTTGCATTAAATTAACTTGGTTGACATCAAGGGTTGAGTTCAAAAGTAGTACATTGTGTATCTAAGAGGAAATGGTTGAGGAAATCTAAATTAACGATTTTAGGATTGGGGATTCCACATAAAAGATCAAGGAACTTTTAGTTAATGTAGTTGGGATTTAGAATTCCTACCCAAAACCATTCAAGTAGAATGAACAACCAATGTTGGGGTAATGAAAAGGGGAATATGAATCCTTTCCACCAGAATTTCCAAGAAATAGGTTATTCTAAGTGCAATGGTGAGCGCAACAGTGTTTTGGTAAAATCACGGGAGACTAATAAATATAATTTTTATTTTTTTTTCTAAATTTATCATGTAATATACTAAATCTCTTCTTATATTATTATTAGAAACATAATTAATAATTAAATCAAACATATAATTGTGATCCATACCCGAGAAGGAATACCTTCTCACCGGAACTATGTTCTTGGAATGGAAGAGGTTTTTATGCGTCATCCTTTTACATTAAATGAAATTATATTTGCTGGAAGAAATTTTACAAGTTTCTCTTAGAAATGGGGCATGTGATGATGAACTATATCTCTTCGGGAAACACTTGAATGATGTTATAGATGTTATGTTCTTCATTATATCATCTATGTCTAATGAATTCTTATAGAAACATAATGATCTGAATGGAAATAGCAAGAAGTCTCACATTCGAGATTTCTATAAAAAAAAGAGATACAGGAGATGTACAAGATATAAAATGATTTTATTACCATTAGTCTTCGATATTATGGGATAGATAGACCTTATGTAGTCAATATTATTGGTTACATTGAACGCTGGGACATATTTGGGATTGAATTTCCTGAGGAGTTGTGTACAGATTTCATACAATCATCAATTCCCATTACTTTCTCCAGCATTATTGTGAATTATAATATGATCAATAATGTGAAGTGTCGTTCAAAACTTCTTACATCAAATTATCCGGGTGGATAAATACATGGGGTATAGTAATCCTTTGACCCTTATAGTGAATAAAAAGATGAATGAAAAGGAAAAGGGTCCCAATAATTAAAAATAGTATAAAGCTTCTGAGCACTATCCTACAAAGAAGAATTAGAAATTGTGGCATAGAAAGGAAAATGATGCAGTATGTTTTCCATATGGAAATTCGGACCACTGGTAGAGGAACTGCACCAAAGAAGAAAGGGGAATCTAAAAGAGAACTCATTATCATGTTCAATCATTCCATATATACCCATTGGGTATTAGATACATATTTTGGTGCTCACATCTTTATCAAAATTCAGGAACCAAGTAGATTCTACAAAATTGCTCGAGGAGAGATGGATCCGTGAGCTACCAATGGTGCAAGGATGGCTTCACATTCCATTGGTGACTACCACCTTTCTTTCCAACAAATTTTTTTTTGGTATTATGTGATTATTATTAAGTACCTATTGTTACCAAAAACACAATTTCTATATCAAGTTTAGAAACAAATGGGTCATTTTCATGTTTAGTAATAAAATTTCTTTCTTTTATAAGGAGAACATATACTATATTATGGAACATTTAAATAATAGTCTTTATGTATCAAATTATGAAAACTAAGTTATAGAAATTGGTAAAAATCATGTTAACCTCACTCATATAACACCCATATTTTTCATCACCATATTTGTTTTGTAAATGACAGGTGTTTGACAATGCACTATCAAGATGGCTATTTCAACTCTTATGAGATAAAGAAACATTATATATGTCATGGTTTTTGACAAGGAAAAACAACCAAACCACCATTTTTTGGACTAGGTGACTGGTCCACATAGCTTTTAGGATTGGTACATAATGATGTATGAGGACCATTTCTAGTATAAACTAGTGGTGGATATTTTTACTTCATAACTTATATTGTTGACATGAGTAGATTTTTCAATATCAATATGACAATATATAATTATAATTACATTGGGAAATTTTTTTTATTCAAGAATGATGTAGATAATCCACTAGTTGAGGAGATAATGAATCATTGATCGGATTGAGTTGGTGAATATCTTAAACAATAGTTCATTGTTTTTTTATGGGTGTTGTTATTTTATCTCAACTCCCTCCACATTATTCACCATAGTGGAATGTTGTAAGTGAATGTAGGGATCGTTCCTTGTTGGACATGGTTTGTTCGGTGATGAGTAATGTTGACAATCCATTATCCTTTTGGATATATTCATTACAAATTGCATCATACGCATTAAATAGATAACCAATTAAAGTGTAAAATGGAATTCCCATAGAGATATGGAGTAGAAAGAAACCCATTTTATAACATACACATGTATGGGGTTGTGAGGCATTTGTTAAGGCCTTATTAAGAAAAAACCTAGAACCTTAGGGAATGAAGTGCATCTTTATAGGGTATCCCAAGGAAACAAAGGGATAATACCATTACAACCACTCAGAACAAAATGTGTTGGTCACCAGACATGCCAACTTTCATGAGAGGGAACACATATACAAAAAGGATAGTGGGAGAAAGAGAGATTTTATGGAAGTTGATGCTCATGATATATATGAGTTGGTATAGGAAACATTTATACCTCTCCCCAATGAAAAAGTAGTTCCATAAACATAACTATTGTGTAGGATTGTAAGAGTTGTAATAGAACCAGAGATATATGGTTTTCTAGTCACTACGGATGGTGACTTTTTATTTTTTGAAAACTATGTAGCACTCTTCTATAATATTAATTAGTTTTATGAAAATCTATAACATGCCTAGAAGATATGAATTCTGAGATGGATTCCATGTATCAGAACAATGATTGGGTTCTGGTCGATGAACTAGTTTCTGTAAATCCTATTGAATGAAAATGGGTATTCAAGAGGAAACTGGACATAGTAGGTAATGTAAGTACCTATAAAGAAATAGTAGTGGATAATGGTTTTAAAAAGCTTCAAAGAATTGGCTACGGTAAAACCTTTTCGCTATATGACATGTTTAAATCCATAAAAATCATACTTTCAATAACATCTTACCAAGACATTGATATTTGGAAGTTGGATGTAAAAATGAAATTCCTTAATGGGAACCATTGGGAAGATTTCTATATGAAAAAACCAGAAGGGTGTGTGACTCTATGTAATTACAAAAGGATTTGAAAGTTTTATAGATCAACTTAAGGATTGAAGACACTATCCATATCATGGAACATTAGATTCAATGTAGCCATAAAAGTATTTGGTTTTCTATGAATGAATGTGGGCCACGTTTTTCAAGAAGTGTAATGGGAATGAGGTTTGTATCCTAGCAGTGTATATTGATGAAATATTACTTATTAGATATGATATACCAATCTTACAATCTAGTAAGGACATTTAATCTAGTGTTTCTCCATGAAATACTATGGTGAACCAGCCTACATTCTAGGGATCAAGATCATTCAAGATAGATCTAAGAGGCTTATTAGAATAATTGAAAGTACATATATTGACCAAATACTAAAGATATTTCTTACAGAACAATATAATGGGGTATTGGTACCAATGTGGGATGATTTACATCTTTCTAAAGAAATGTGTCCCCAAACACAAAAAGAAAATGATATAATTAGTAATATCCCATACGCTTAAGCAATAGGACTAATCTTGTATGCTATGTCCCGTACTAGGCTTAATGTTTCCTTTTCATTAAAAATTATAGGAAGATATCAAGTAGATCAAGGAGAATAACATTGGAATACATCCAAGAATATCCAAAAGTATCTTAGAATAACTAAGGATATATTCCTGGTGTATGGAAAAGATGAGAAGCATATCATTAGAGGTTATGGTGATGCTGGTTTTTTGACAGATCATAATGATCTGAACTTGTAATCGGGATACATTTTCTATCTCAAAGGAAGAGTCATGAGATGGAAGAGTTAAATGCATCATGTTTTCATTGTTTATATAGTGGATTTTAAGTGCATAGAGGGTTTTAATGTATCCAAGAAATCCATTTGGATTAAAAACATTGTTTAGGAGGATGATGTACTACTTTTTAATAAATAACCTATCACATTTTATTGTGATAAAACTATAGTGGTGGATCTTTCAAAATATCCAAGATCACAATAACAGACAAAGAATATACTCGGAAAGTATCAACTCTTGGGGAATTCATGTCATATGGGTGATGTTTCAATGAGAAGAGTAGCCATATATAAAAACTTGGTAGACATCAGGGATAAAGGAAAATATTAACAAAAGAATGAGTATTATGTGAGAGCTCGCAGACTAAAGGTTATTAATAGTTGTATCTAGTGAAAGTGGGAGTCTGTTAGAGTTTGTGCCATAGAACCAACATAATTTCACTTTATGATAACTTCTGCTCATGGTTTTGAATATTAATAAACACTTTATCACAGCATGGGTTTTCATTTTTTGTAACATAGAATGTGATAATTTCATAAGAGTAGTAGTAACACTAAAAGGTCAAAATAGTTCTTTACTATGGTGAGAACCTATATGTTTTAAGACACTATTCTTGAATATATGTTCTCTATCAAGGTGATATCATTTTAGGGACCCAAATTATATAGGCTATTAGGTGTGTAGATTCATAGGTCTTTGAGGCACCTTCTTATTGTGTACACCCTTGGTAATATCCAGTATATATATAATGATAACAATACCCACCAACAGAAAATCCACATTTCAATGTTCCATTGGATGTCTCTGTTTGAGGACATGTGTATTGGTCATTAGACATAAAGATTATTATTAATGAGTATTATTACCCACTCACTTAGATGTATTAATGAAGACCGTGATGACAGATGTTTGGGGAAAAGTAGGATATGTTGGGTGTGTCATGACTAATATTGCATTAATGAATAATGTGAGAAGGTATTTATCCCTTATATTCATTAATAGAATTTAATATATTAGGACCTTTGATGTAAATGATAAATCCTAAATAATTAAATGGACATGGTGTTCTATAGGAAGGTTATATTTCCATAAATTCATATAAAGAGATATCGATCATATAGGTTGATGGAACTAGCATGAAACATGATTTATTTGAGATATTGTTATCAAAGGATCATATTAAAATGTAATCGTTTGTATGAGGTGACATGTCATTGTGGAATTATATTATTTTTATGGGGTCCTTGGCATATTGCTAGATGTTGACCTTGCACTTTAGGATGATTCTCCTAAAACCACTGAGAAAGAGGCCACGCGTGTCACACAATAATTGTATCCTATAACTCAGCTAAATGATATATATTATTTATTATTTAAACTATTTAATAAATATTATTCTTGTATATGATTTAATAATTATTCATCTATGCTTAATCGCATATAAATATTTGTTTTATGTATAATAAATAAAATAATTAATTATTTATTGGATAATAATACAGTGATATTTATTTAATAAATAAATATATTATTCAAGGCTCGATAAATATTGAGGAGTAATTCCAGATAGATTTCAATAGTCCGAAGATAAATCATCATATCGAATATAATTTAACTAATAAATATTTAATTATAATTAACATGTCAAGTGTTAGTAAATAAATAGTAATATTACTAAAATTATTTGACATGGTGATTTTCTAGGTTTAAATAATAAAAACTTCACTTGTGAAATTATTTAATTCATTACCTGAGTAATATAAATACCCAATAAAATTAATTTCTCATTATCCTATTTGGTTGTGCATAATGATTCTAGGAGAATAATATCATGCTTATTGATCGCCCTTCTCCAAGAATGCTCCCAAAAACAGTGAGGAATCCTCCTCCACTAGATCAAGGAAAACTATTTTGAAGCAATTATCGAGACAATAAAGGAAAAAATGAAAACACAAGCATATTCCATGCTAGCACTCAACGAATCCATTGGAAATGTCCGGATATTCCTGGAACATGTTTTTATTTTCTTTAGTGGAAATCTACACTGGGTTTCTACAATGCAATGATGGTGCACCATAGATCATTCACCAGAAAAATTAATAAATATAGAATTACTTATATGTAATTAATTATCTAATTAAATTAATTATAAACAATATGGGTTGATCCACCGCTCTTGGTTCCTAGGGAATTATTCTTTGTCTGTTAATTTGACTCAATTTCATCGATCATAGCATTCATCATCATATAGATCTTAGATTTATCATTGATTATGGAAAAAATTAATTTTGGGAACCACCCATCGTATGCTTCTTCTACACCCAGAACATAAAACATATATATTACAATGTAACATATATAAAATATATATAATTCCATTGCTAACTAATATACTTATATACATATTATAAATATATATATAATAAAACACATGTATATTTATACATACAAACATCTAACACCTACTAACTTCTACATCCAAATTACCAGAGTTTAATTCATGGCATCTCTTTGGAGGATTTCTAGGTCATTACTGTGGGTGATGCAAGAATGATTAATCAGATAGGCAGATGTAGGCATGGGCTATATACCAAGTTCTATACTGATGTAGCACAGGGGATTAGGTCTATGTATTGTCTTTAAATACAATTGGAAATTTGGATCATGTATTTTAATAAAATTGGTATATTGGATGTCAGTCATTCGTTATAGAGAGGGATGAGCCTTAACCCACTATCGTGCAAGGTTGTCTCTATTTTTTTGGTTACCTATAATCCATTCTACCTATAATAATCAATTCTTCATATTAAAAATTATATATCTAATGTAATATAACTTATACATAACATTTTATTATATGCGTGAGATACCGCACCTATCCTAAATTTGAAAAGTAATGTTAAAATAAAAAAAATATAGAAATACTAAAATAATTAAACTATCATAAATTTCTGAAAATATGAAGGTAACCTCATCAAAATTCCCAAAAAATTGAGAATGAAAAATAATGGTGCCAAAATATCCAAACCCTTACAAATATAATCCTAACTTAAATATTACAACTCCTACATAAATTTTAATCTTCAAGGAATTCCCTTTTATTATACCAACCACGGTATTCTATATATCTGCATCATCCCTTTAAACATCCAATATCTTTTCCATAATTGATGGTGTTATAGTAATTTGAGTAAGGTAGGAGGTTTTTCAATTCTTTATAACTTCCATATCCAACATTTTCATGTCTATGAAGATTTTATCCTTATCAATTCCCATTATCGATTAGGTTTTAGGATAATTTTTACTTATTGTATCTACCACTTTATTCAACTTTGTGGGATGGTAATGGGTAGATCATTTAAATTTATTCATCGGAACTAACAATAATCACTGACACGTATTAATATCATTCTATGTGAATTTTTATTTTAGTATCTTTCTTCCATATATATTTTACACTTCTACTCATGTAGACAATTTTATTAAATATTCAATATAAATTTATCTACCTCCAGTGCTAGATCACACGATTTATAGTTATTCTCGTGGACATTAAACTTTTTTTGAGTCCTATGCTATCACTTTATCATTTATGATTAGTAAATAGCCCAAAAACTTGTATAATGATCTTTTTTATACCAAACAATGTTCCACAAGTGAGCATAGTTTCTGTATTAGTAAAGTGATACAACTATTTTTCAATTTATTAAATATTTATTCACATTTATTGGTCAGAAAAAAATTCACTTATATTTGAAATTATCATCTTCAAGAGGCTTGAAACCACGAAAAGTTACTCATGGATCATTGTTAGTACCCATTTAGTCTAAGGAAATATTAGATATCCAATACAGATTTTTTTCTAAGACACTTCTCAATCACCTTTATCTTCAAATGATCCACATATATCCCAATATTGTGTATAAAATTCTCAATGAATTAAAATTTCTCCATGTAAAAAAACACATTTAATATAATTTTCACATAACATATCCTTTATAAATTAGTTAGGCAAGGTTCTAAAACACTAACCATATTCCCTGCTTTATTTAGAGTATCTCAAATTTTCATTTAACAATACATCCAAAAAATTAAGTTAATATATGAAGTCTGTATTCATCAGGTAAATGGAAATTGAGGTGGAATCAATGAGTATAAATGGAATAACTATGGACTCATGGTGTCCATAACTTATTTTAAAGATTGTATGGGGAATATCTTCTATTTTCACATTTAATTGCGGATAACCTGGCTGATGGTACCCTTTAAAGAAGTATTATTCCACAAATATTCAATAAACAATTCATCAATTCATAGAATGGAATAATTTTTTTTATTATGACATTATTTAGTTTATGATAATCAATTTAGATTAATATTCACCCATCCTTCTTCTTGATGAATAGAACTGACACACCCTATGGAAAAGCACTCAGACATATAAAACCCTTATATAGATTATCTTATAAGTTATTCATTGGATATTATGACTTAATGGTTGAAATAATATATGGATTCTAGGATATGGGTATATATCTTTTCATAAAATCAATTGAAAACTCAACCACTCAGTCAAGAGGAAGATCATGAAACTATTTAAAGAAAACAATTGTATAGTACTTTATAATATTAATGTCTTAAAAATGATTCTCTCAATTTCCTAAATAATTTTAGATAGATATTAAACATCACAAGATTTTAATATCCATTTTTAAAAGAATATTCCCTATTATAATTACCCTCCACCTTACACTTATGCAGAATATGAGGATGATTAAGGATATAGGGACTGATTTAAATCTCTCATAAGTTTAGGATGTATTGATATGTGGACAACAAATAAATTACAAATATAGAATCAAATTACACTAAAAAGGTATGAAAACGTTTTTTTGTAGTACCATTTCACAAAAATTTACTTGGAATGATTTATATACATGGGGTTCAATAATGCAATTTTTTTTCTCATAGATTACATAGCGTCTGTGTTATGAGGTGTTGTTGGAATAGTTCAGTAAAAATTCAAGATATGAAATAATTTTTAGAACTGTTATAATATATGATATTTGAATTACATGAATTGATAATGGTCATATCTTTCAATATTTTATTTAGGATCTAGTTTATTTCTATAACCAACATAATCATAGGGATGAAAATACTAAAACAAATAATCATATAAAAGTTAAACTATGAACATAGAAGGAATGAATAATAAATGACATATATATATACTAATTTATGAGTCTCTAGGTTTAAATATATATTTTTTAAGGAAATTATTTCTAATATTTTATCTATACTAACAATATAATCAAGTTCATAAAAATTGATCATAATGAGTTTTTGAATTTACCAAAACATATCGCTCAGCCGTGGAAAATTATTTTTTCATCAAGCCCAATATGCTAGGAAATAGATATTGGTTGAGTTAATACCCAATGATCTCTTTTGGGGTTATTATCCCTTAGTGAACCTATGTGAAATCCACATCCATATTTAATATCAAGACCAATATTTCATTACTTATAGACAACTCACACTATACATTTCAAAAAATATATATTGATTTTCTATACTCAGACTTATTCCGTGGGGTTTTAGTAATGTATTATTTTAATAATCACCATAAATAAATATAAAATTATCTAAAACAAACTATAGTGGCATATTACTCTTAAGAATACTATTAAATGATTTTTATCATAAATATCCAATAAACACAACCCATGTATCCAAAGGCCAAATGTCGTTGGAAGACTAGGTTCATAAAATATAAAATAGAAAATAAAATTCAACATTATTATTTTAATCACCATAATGTGCTCCTTGATCCCTTTAAACTTCCAAAAACTACATATTATTACTATAAATCCCAGTAGGGGAGAAAGAATTATAACGAATCATGTCATATGGGTCAAATGACATCACATGAAATCATAAATATCAATGATCATGAATAATAATATAGAATAAAGACATAAATATTATGGAGAAATAATATCATTTATCATAGGAATGTGGAATATTTATAAATCATTACATAATCATAATTCAAAGCTATCCACTAAGATAGTATAACATATATGACAAATTCTCATAGTGGATTAAGTTTTCACACTAATATCATGCATGTCATCTCATGAGAAAACAAATTACACAATTAATTAGATATATCTTATGTAACACCCTTAAAAAATATATATTCATATATATTCAACATAATGAAACCAAATATATGGTACAATCCTATATATAACCCAAGAAAAGTTTTTTTTTACATAATCATGTCTTCAATCGTAACCAAATAAAATATCATAATGGCTTCCATGAAGGAAAGGATCAAAGTATTCATGAATTTTTATAGATGAAAAATAATTATATTCAATGATAAATGACTTCCAATTGAAGTGATTACATACAAATTCATGCAGATGTGTCATTTTAAATGTACAAATTACGTAGGGTTTTAGGAAAAAGGGTAAAGAATCATTAAATAGTTTAAGGTAATAATAACTTCCATAATACTAAATATGAGCTATTAAAGTTTTTCCTTAATTAAATAAGAAATATTTGATTTCATAAATGGTTTAAAACAATTTATTTAGTGGAAAATAAAAAGGATAAAAAATAGATATTTTTACTTTAATGGGGTTTGATTGAAGAATAAATTTGAGAACAAACCCATAAAAATATATATATCCACAACAAAAAAAATATTAATAACTAGTTATATATTTTATTAGAACATATAAACTGAATATTAAAGTAATAAATTAGAATAATATTGTGATTAATTTAATTTTACTTAAAGAAAGGCATGAACTAAAAGAAATATGGGTGGTTTAGAGGTTTCCTTCCCATAGGTTTTTACTCTCAATTCATTTTAACATAGATTCCTAAATAATAAATTTATATTGACTAAAAAATAATTTGAGAACCAAATTCATCATTATTTGATTCATCATTACGATTTTATATTATTTTAGATTTATTTATCTTATATATTGATCCTATATTCACTCTCATAAGGTTTTTCATTTTATTATTCTAAGGTTTTATTAAAATACACATGGCCTATAGAGTATGAAAATTATTTTTTCATGATAAATTCACATTGTTGGTTTTTCTCAAGGTGATAATAATTCACTGTTTAATTTAAACATAAGACCATTTATTCATTAGATAATTTAAAAAATATATATAATCTACTGATTTAAATACGAGGTTAGATAATGGATATTCAATTAAAAAAATAAAATAAAATTATATTTATTTTATTTTAGTCATTATTTCATGTAACATTATAGAGGTAAAGTTGATTTCCATGAAGAAAATGTTTTAGAAGATATAGAATGCGAATATTACCTACTTGAATGTCATCTATTGAAATAGACCTTAATGAATCTTGGTATTGGCATTTAGTGAGACCACTTCTATGATTATGTGAGGGAGATGGTTGTAAAGAGAATTAGTAAAGCCTTTAGCTTGCACTAATTCTAAGAAGGTTTGAGTGGATGGGGTTGCAGTACTTTTAGTGGTATTAGACTGGTATTTTTTAAAAGAATTTTCATTAGTGGATTATTTTTACTTGGATACCAGTAGTGCTGAATCATGTGT
The DNA here is from genome assembly GCA_963277665.1 of Viscum album. Taxonomy (NCBI): domain Eukaryota; kingdom Viridiplantae; phylum Streptophyta; class Magnoliopsida; order Santalales; family Viscaceae; genus Viscum; species Viscum album. Next base: position 467,914,915 of record OY728141.1, on the reverse strand, counting down.
CTATATATAGTAATTTATACATTTAAGTTAAATATAATATCTCTTTGTGTAATTAATGACTCAGTTATTCTTGTATTTAAATTCTAACATTAAATATTATATTTTATTGTATTTTACTTTTCATAAAAAATTAAATTTTTAGAAAATTTTCAAAAAATACACTCAAACCATTTTTAAATTGAAGATTCCAAAACATTAAATCAAATTCATGAAAAAAAAATTATTAATATAATAAAATTAATTCATAAATAAAATATGTATTTACTTGAAAAATACTAATTGTTATATTATGATCAGTTTTTTTACCCTTTGAAGAATTAATTGTGGTATCATAAAATTATATTATCATTACAATGAAAATTAATAATAGTTTTAAAATAGTTTTATTAAATTAATTTTCATTGGAATTTTTTATATTAATCATAAATATGTAAGTAAATTTTATCTGTATTAAGAATAGAAACACTTATTTTATAATTTTTATTAACATTTATTTATCTTTTTAATGATATAAATTTTATATATTTTCATTTTTTAATATAAATAAGTATTTTTTGACAATCACATAAGTGAGTTTAAAATTCTAATGTTTAGGTTTCTAATCCTAATAGTCATATTACTATTCCAATAATCATATTACAATTCCAATGGTCATATTTTTAATAGTCATATGGGTTTCCTAGCATATATAAATACTAAAAACATTATTCATTTTTCATTCAATACTACTTTATATCACGGTAATATATATTTATTTTAAAAATTCACATTTTATTACTAATATTTTGTTTCATTTCAACTGTTTTCTTCCATAGTGTGGTCATTTTAGGGGATAGAATATATCCAAAACTTCATATTGTAGTAATCTTATTTTTTAAATATGTTTCCCACTGTAATGTTGGGAATTTTATTTAGTTTATTTATACTAAAAATTTAATTTGAAGCCAATATAACAAATATTGCTTGTTAAATCAAGAGGTGAATGAAATTTATATTATACTACAATAGTAATTTAGACCCTTATGTACATTCATAAGGTAAATTACATTAAAAAAAGTTTGGTACATTAAAAGACTACCAAGTAATATCACAAAACATTCTATATAATCCAAAATATATTAAAAAATCTCTAAATAAATACAATTTAACATTTTAGAATGGTTCATTCAGATTTGGCATCGTAACATGATAACATGGCACAACTGATACAAAAAACAGAATGTCCCCAATGAGACTTGGTTTCTTGGAGTACATTCCCTCCAATGATGATGATGGCCCAAAGAAACATAATATAATGAATGTGTAATTAACATTTTTTATCAATAAAGGAAAAATTATGGGGATAGAAATACAGTAAATGGAATGACCCCTTCTACTCTAGAGGGGCATATTATAAATATTATAAATTTTATATTAATTCTTTCTAGATATAGGGATGGAAACAATAGTTTTAGTATTCAAGGGTGTATTATCTCACAATTATTCATGTCTCTCATAAACATTCAATGTTGTATAACATATCACTATAATCCATCAAAACCATTGATCTTCATTCGCCTTCTTCTAATTTTCTCTCTCTACAAATAACTTAACAGATATTATAGGTTATAAAAATAGACAATATATATATGAGGTACACCTTTTTATTCATAACACATTCCTCTATTTCCACCATTAATTTTCCATGTAAAACATATATAATAAATTTTTCAATTCTCTCCATCTTTCCTAATTCTATCATAATTCCATTCACTTCAGCAAAATGAAATTGGTCAATACTCAATTAAAATATATTTTCCCACTAAAATAACAACAATGGTCCCAATATGTCCTCAAATCCACTAATTAAATTTTATGAATTCCTAATATTTGAATTTAGGTTCCCTTAATGAATCTCTCTAACTAAATTACAACCCTTTCAAAGCCAAATGAATTCCTATGAAATACTAGGACAAATAAAGTATTTATAGCTATATTAATAAAATGTTTTCCCTTCCATCATGACAATATAATATGCCATAAGAAAATATTAAAAAAAAGTTAAGGATAATTTCATTTTTTCAAAAGACAATAATTTTCCATCAATGATGTCACAAATTATGTCAGATACACAAGTACCCTAATTCCTAGGACAATCAGAACATAGCCTGGAGGGAATTACCCATTCCCATGTGTAATAGACTAGAACTATCATTATAAAATACAAAATCCAGAATAACCTTTCTATATAAAAAGCATAAGAAATAGATATAAGTCAGCATGTTCAGAAGAAAAACTACATGGGGAGAATAGTACATAAATTCAAACAGGTAAAACAACCTGCGAGTAAATCATCAAAGTAACATAAAAAAGAAGATAAAACTCAAACTGGTAATCCACTAAAGTCCTGACCAGATTAGAAACATAGGACAAAGAGATCAACAATAAGAACCACTTCCAAGTAGTTCTGTCCCCTTTCTCTAACCTATTAGATAGAAATCTTCAAATTCCTGAAGGAATAGGTATGGTGTGAGATAAAAGACCAGAAGGGTCTCATCATGTGTTCTATAATAATATCACACAATAATTAACCAAATAATTATTTCAATTTTACATAAAAATTTCATATATGTATAGTATAATATTTAAAATAATTCATTCTTTTTATTTCAACAGATGTAAACATTTCAAAAAATTCTTCAATAAACATTTTATATATAATAGTTTATATAAATTCACAAGGAATGTGTGAATATGTTTTATGGATAATGGATTTTATTTCAGGATAACCATAAATGAGAAATATGGTAATGTACCAATAGGTATGATAGTTCTATGTTATCGGATCCTCACGGACTTATATAGTGATAACGATAATGTCAACACACATCCCCATGTCACTGTACATAGAGGATGAAACAACATTCAAATGAGGATAATAACAACCAAAACAAGTTTTTTATAGTTGTAAAGAATAAATTCATTGATAGGGAAATCCCATACTATCCTGTTTTTCTCTTAAAACACACTAACTACCTAGGAAATCATGTTCTCAAACAAAAATCAATATGAGAAAATTATTTCAAAACTATATATATAAAAATTACCCCATTTTCCGTTTCAAATATAAAATAACTTTTTAAAAATTGAAACATGGGTTTTTAATCGATTCACTCCTATTTCGTGATTTAAAATAAAAATTTGTTCTTATACAAAAATTATGCTATTTTATTAAAAATAAATTTCACAGATCAATATCACAAATTTAATCAACCTAAATTCACCCCAAAATTCATTGGAATTAGTGTTTTCATGAAATACATACTATTTTAGTATAAATACCCACTCACATCAAATCATATGATCATAAAATAATTATAATTAATTAAATTTAATTCAATCAATTGATATTTATATTTGTTGGACAAACCTATACAGAACCACCAACCTTGGGATCATGAGATCACATATCATAGTTTTTATCCTCCATGTAAGTGGTTTGGAAGAGTCTAAATTGGTCAACGAGAGTTTCAAAGAACAAAGAGGATATTCAATAAGAATTTAGATTAAGAGGGGGTTCATATGGTGGGTTTGAGAAATTTTAAAACATTTTATGAAATATAAAAAGTACACTCTCATGGTTAGATGTGCTGGAACTTATGGTTTTCCTAACCATACACCCTAATAATACACCCCTCTAATTGGGGGAATAGTTTCTACTAGGTTGACACACTAGTTTTTAAACTGTGCGCCAGCCATGAAAACCACCACTATATAGGTTTTTGATATTTAACCTAGGTGGCCTCTAGGTTTTGGAAAACCATGACCCAACCCTAGATAGTCCATAATTTTCCAAACACATCAAAAATTTCACATGAAGCAACCCTAAATGAAACCAAACAAAAGAATGTTAAAAAAAGGGTCATGTAGTACCTGAAAATAGTGACATGATGTTTAAACCTCCCCACAATACGAACATTATTTCCCTAGAAATTATGTCATGAAATATTAGGACACTTATCTCTCCTTATTAACACTCTTTTCCATATCTCAAGAGTATCATAATCATGATTCCATTGCACTCAAACAAATGGTATCATCCTCCCATGAGGAACCTTGGCTTCAGAATCAACTATATTGAATCGATTTGTGATCATAGATAATTCAGGATAAACATTAATATTTCCTCAACTCATAAAATGAGATTGATCATCATGATACCTTTTTGGCTTTGATACATAGATCATATTATTCATGTACATCAACTATAAAGGAAGTTCTAAATGGTATGACAAATTCACAACATTCTCAATAACCTAAAAATAATATATAAAATAAAGAGAAAGATTCCCTTTCTGCCCATGCTATCAATTGCCCAAACAAGCTAAAAAATTCAAGAAAAAATTACCTACAATAAACAAATCAATTAGTCTATGATTATTATCAACATAATACTTATAAAAGCACTATGACATCAACATTCCATGATTAATCATCTAAATATTTGATGATGTCTACTGAACTAAGCTCATTTCAACTGATAAATGTACACCAATATCTAACCAATATAATAGAGTTTTAAAAGTATAGATATACCAGGCCTAAAAAGGATCAATTTTAATCATGGAATGGTAAATATTATTATAATAAATCTCAAACAAAATTTAATTCCATGTAAATGAACAACCTCTTTCACATAGAGATTTACCCACTCGAATTTTTGGGCATAAAGAATGGGTATAATGTGATCCAATTTGGTCAACCTATCAATCACGACACATATCAAATTATTCATTCTATGTGTACAAGTAATACCAACAATAATTTTTATAGATATATCATCCCACTTACAAGTTTGAATAGTATGTGGATAGAGAAAACTAAAAGGTCTCTGGTGCTTGGGCTTGAACAGTTGGAACATTTAATAATGAGAGACAAAATCAGTTATGCATTATCTCATACCTGGACACTTGAATCATCGTTTCATATCATAGAACATATATGTGTCTCCCATGTTTACTTATTAATGGGAATTAAGGAAATACCCCATAACATATTTATTCTCATATAAAGGTATAATTTATAAGTTTTTGAAATATAGAACACCCACTATAGATAAGGACTACTCAGAAATGGTCTATCTATCATAAATAGAGTTTCTAATTCCATAAAATTAATTATCATGTTATTGTTCTAGAATAATAGTCTCAATAAGAGTGTAGTTCAACTAAAAAAATTATTAGGAATCCTAGACCCTTCATTCACATACTCTTATATGAAAATATGAAATAATCGATATCAAGTTTTACACTTATAATTATTCTTTCAATGCCTGGGTTGGATGATTCATGTTGAGAGCATTTGCGATGAAATTCCCTTTCTTAGACGTATATGAAATAGTAAAATAAAAATATTTCTAAAATTTTATCCAAGGCCTCTAGTGGAGATTAAAAAAAATTACTGAATATATAACTCAAGATCTTGTTGTTAGAAAACATGATAAACCTTTCTCTGAAGTGGAAATGTTTCCAACTTGTTAGTGGATGCATCACGACTATGAGTTCAAGGTCATTAGATGAGTAATTCCTCTAATGTGGCCTAATATATAGAGATCAATATAAAATAACTTGATCGCCATGAATAATAACAGAGACTAACCCAAACCTAATGCATCATAGAATACCGCATAGACATGAACAACCTCTGGAAGAGTCAACATCAATGCTGAAGTCAAAATATGATTCAATTAAACTGAAAAAACTCTAACATTTATCATACTAGAAAACAATTAATCACATAGAAGATAGAGTGGTCATAGTAAAATCCAACATTGATAAATCATTTACAAACTGATTATAATATTTAGAAAAAAACCCATGAACATCTGAATCTTGAAAACATATCATGGTTTTTCTCATGTCATAAAAGATTTCACCTTCTCAGGATCAACTGTGATACCATGTTCAGACACCACTTTTCCCTAGAACATCGCTTCTCGAATCCTGAACTCATATTTCAATATCTTGGAATAAGGTTAGTTATTTCCCAACAATTATAGAACATTTCTTAGAAGATTCACCTACTCCTACTAAATCTTAGAGAAAACTAGTACAGAATCCACAAATACCACCAAAAAATAATCAAGATTATCATGAAATATCATATTTATTATCACCATAAATACTATGGTAGCATTGGTTAGAATAAATTTTAACAAAGGATACTCATAATGGTCATACCTGGTTTAGAAGGTGGTTTTCTAAATTTCAGCTTCTTTTACTCTGAACTAGTTATAACAATATCAAATATCAATCTTCAGACCCCAATTTTTCCCTTTAAATTGATCAAATATGTCATTAATTTTTGGTAACAGATTCATTTTATTTGTTTTAACGTAATTTATTTTTCATTAATAAATACATAGGTGAAGTCTCTCTTCATCGTTCTTAGGAAGGAGAACATGCATCAACCAAGGTGACACACTCAAGCATATAAATCATTTATCAATGATATCATCTAGTTGAGAATTCAACAATTTTTTGCGGTTATATGTTATATGATGGATTGGATATTATCTAAGTACCTGGTACTAGATCAACTGAAAATTATACCTCCCTTTCTGGTGGAAAACTATAGAATTTGGAATGAAAAACATCAGGAAACTCGATAACAACAAGAGGGAGTTCATCGCACTAGGATTCTCATTACATATCAAAAACTGAATGCAGATATCATTTTTCCCGACTCTGTATAAGAATGTATAAATCTACATGACCTCAAGACCAATTCTCCATGAATGACATGGCACACTCCATCCGGTGTAGTACTGGAGACACATTGAAGATAGAAGCCAATTTAGGATTTAATAGAGATGATCCAATCCATCCCAAATATGACATCAAAAGGTTTCATGTTAATAAATATAAAATCCTAAATCAGGTCCATATTTTAGAAATCCATCACATAAGTAGGATAATGAAAACCCTACTCTCTCTTTTCTCTGAGGGACATAGTAATATCCATCACATAAGATAAAATATTAATTGGAAGATTTATAATATCTGCAATACAAGTCTAAATAAATGAATGATATGCACGAGTATCAAATAAACAATTCAATAAAAATGAAATTATAGTGATTCCACCTCTATCTGTAGTTGTACCCATTTCGACTACCTATGAAGGCTCTTCCACTACGTAAAGAAGCATCATTATGGATGTATGTGGATGAAACCCCATTTCTCCTGAAGCATCTGATTTAGATATAATATTTTTAGGTAATGATGATTTCATTCCACTGAATGGAGTAGAAAGAAATTAAATAACTTATGAGGTCTAGAAGAACCGCATATCTCAGGTGCCTCGGTGTAATCTCATTTAATGTGCATAGGCTATCCACAATTTTAGGACAAAATGGACTCTTCCATGCTCAATATGAGGTCTAGAAGAACCCATCACATAAAATCCACCACCAGACTCATCACTCTTTCTCATTCCATTGAAATAACTCAAAAAAATTCCACTATGAGAAAAAGGTACTCCATTAAACCTTGACCTAATAGAAAGTTGTATCTCAACCATTTACACTATATACAACACATCAATATAAGAAGATAGATTTAGTATGAAAACATGAGAATTAATATCAGATAAAATATTCATATCACACTACATAGCCCTCATGGTTTCATTTGAAACTATCTTACTTGAAAACTGAAAAACATCACCAAATTATTTTTATATTCTATAATGGTCATATCATCTTAATTGAGTTTGAAAAACTCAATATCCTTATCAATCAACCTTGAATTTTTATTGAACTAGTTAGGGAAATGAACATTAATGTCTTTCCACACTAATCCACCATGCTCATTCATTATCACCAATGTTTCCTTCCATCAAGTTATAGGTCCTTCTAGAATTAAGGTGGAAAATTTAACCTTGATAGATTCTAGAAAATCCAGTAACTCAAATAAAATGAAAAACCTCCTCAACCAATCCTATGCCTCATGAGGATCATTTGATCCTTGTAATGTCATTGCCTTTTGGTGGAGGAATTCTGAAGAATTAATCCTAAATTCAACTTAAAATGTCCTTGAATTCTATATAATATTTTAAAATATTAAATTATCTTATTTTGATACCAATATTTAAGAAGGGAGGTGATTCTGAGTCCTGGAGTGGCTAAAATTTATATACAAAATATTTTTTAATGTTAATTAAATAAACGTGTATGTGGGTTTTTTCTATCTTACAAATAGGTGACTGGATCAAACATCATTGAGCTTCATTGAAAACAAAGCGTTGGGATTCATCTTGGAAGGTAATAACATAAAATATCATGGGTCAATCAAAAAAGATATTCTTTGGACTTTTTAGAAGAAAAATAATATAAATTAAAAAATTATTTTATAATATTTACTTCATTGTTATGCAGCAACTAATCAATGTTGCAGGGAAGCAACGAGGAGATGATGAATCACATTAATTAACCTCATTAATGAATCTACATGGTTATGTTTCAATTCGCACATATCATCTATATTTAATTAAATATATAATTTAGGATTTACGAACAACCCCGGAATTGCTAAAATGAATGACGAAGGAATCCTCCCCAATGATGAACACCGATGAATCAAACAATGATGAAGACACCCTTGGAGACTGGATTTGGGACTGGAGATTGATGGAAGAGTATGAAAGATCATCATTGAGCAATAAAATTTCCCTACTTAGGGTTTAAAATATGTTTGATTATGGTTTTCCCTAGTCATTCATTCTAAATGAAGAACGTGGATCAACTCACTAAGTTATTGATATGTGGGTGATTTCATCTTGTGAGATTGGGAATAAATATTATGGGTTGATTTTGGGGATCAAAAATCATAGTTATTGAATTATAATTCATAACCCCACAGACCGTAATAGATCCGAACCAAAACAAACAAAGGCCCGGATTGTTCATTGGGTGTTCTTTGTCATCCATTCTCCCTCTCCTATTTTATTTTCCGACAGACCCATGAGGACCTTCGAGGATTTTCCAGGAGGTTCTGAGCACGAATGGACCCCCAAATAGATGGAAAGGCAGTGTTGAGGCCATGAATACAATGTCGATGAACCATGGATGCAAATGGTGCTTTTAGAATGGAAATCAAGCCAACACACCGATAGTGGCGACCCATGGAAGGAGGGTCGGCGGTGGCATGTGGTTGTGCACAGTGATGCCACCACACAGAAGCAGAGGCCTCAAACACAATAGCTGGTAGAGGGAAGGACCTGTGATGGCATGACCACAAGTGTCGACAAGGGTCGCATCATGGGCAGAGCAAGGGTGATGCGGCTCATCGTTGCATCTCCAAGTGGTGGCACGCAGTCAAAAAACTGTATGCGGAGGACCTGGTTAGCATGAGGCGAGATGCATGGATTCAGAGGCCATGGATTGAGGCTTTGGCTGAGGGGGATGCATCTCCATCAACCAATGTCGGCGGAATAGGGACACAGCGACCACAGAGTCCTTGGTGGATCGGATCGTCCCACCCAGTGGGCCGGGCTGGAGTAGTAAGCCAATCCCATCATAGGGTCAGGCTAGTGGTGAGAACTGGGCCGATGGGTAACCAGTACTAGAGGAGATCCATCCTACCTTTTTGTGATGGGAAAATGGAAAACTGGGCCGTTGGGTGGCATTGATTGTCAGTATCGATCTGATCGAGTTAGACCGGGTCGCTGGGTGACCTGGTAGGCTGCACCCATGTGTGCACCATGTCGGGTCCAGCAAGGCCTAGTGGGCCTGACCATTAGGCTAGGATGAACCGGGTCAGCCCAAACCCAATCAGGTTAGGTTGGGTCATAGGAAATGGGCGGGGTCATATAGGACCCCCCGGCCGGGTTGGTCGTGCGTTCCTACCTAGTCAAACCAGGCCCATACGCAACAGGTCCCTGTTTACTAAAATGATTATATCTTTCAGATCGGGTGTCTGATTGACCCGCCGTCTATGGTGTTGGAACCCTTATGATTATGCATCCCTTTGGGTATATTCTATGTTAGTTTTAGTGGCATTTTAGATATGACTGATGTATTGAGAGATATATTTTCCAGGTATCATGTGCACTATATATGAGAAATCCTATGGATGGTTGTGACATAAAGGTTATGACGAGCAGACCACAGTTGTTTTGTAGCGAAGTGTATGTGAGTACTCCAGTAGCCGAGAGGACCTCAGTGGTCAAGTAGCGAGGTAGGCCTCAATGGTTGAGTATATGAGAATACCTCAGTATTCATGTAGTAGAGCGGGCCTCCGTGGTCCAGTAGCCGAGCAGAATTCAGTGATCCAGTAGCTGAGTAGACCTTTGTGGTCTAGTGGCCAAGAGGACCTTAGTGGACTAGTAGTGGAGTATACCTTAGTGTTCTAGTAGTCGAGTGGACCACAGTGGTATAGCATTCGATCAAACCTCAGTGACTCATCAGCTATGAGTCCATCAGAAGTATAAGATGATTTAATATTTACAATTGATTATTCTTAGTTTTTATACTTCGAGTTATACTATGTGTGAGCTATATTTTATTTTTGGTATTTTTTTGGTATTTTTTTGTTGATTGGGGTCTCTAAAGAGTGTTTTTTCACTCACCCTTGTAAGAAAATTTCCCACACAGGTCAGGTATCGCGCTGGTGATCAACGCTTCAACGAAGACCTTGGTGGTCCAAGAACATGTGGTTCTCATTGATATGGGATGTAAGGGAGACCGTTTATAGATACAAGCATCCACCCTTCTCCTACCATTTAGGTAGGGTACTTAGAAGATGAACTGTGGAATTTTTACATCCCATTTTGGTTTTAGGCTAGTATTCTGGCCCCTTGTACTTTCAGTTTCTTCCGTACTCTCAGTATTTTTCTCAGAGATAATTGTGTTTTCATATTTGTTTTCATTCCATGGATCAATATTTTTGTGTGGGTACTAGTTTAAAATAAACTATATTCTTATTTGGGTATATTCCTACTCAGTTCTTGTCACCAACCTTTGTCCTATGGAATTTAGTCTTGGGGTAGTTATGATGTGGGCCCTGGGAGATAGGTCGTGACAAAATCCCCCGAGGTTTCACAATTAGAGCCTGAACATGAATGAGTGTAGGTAAATATCCTAGTTCTTGGACAACATGCATAATAACCTCAACTAGTTTTTGTCCCATTAGAGTATTTTCATACTGTTATCCATCGTAAACTTCTTCCTGGATCATATTCTCACATATTCTTAGTGTCATGATGCTACAAAACATTAGTGGAGAAAATTAAAGTCATCATAATGGTTTCTCAAAACAAAACTAAATCCAGAGTAATAGATATAATTAATCCCATTAGAAATATCAACATGATTATAATTTCAAATACCCAAATCATGATAGGGAAATGAATATAACTAATCTTCAAGACAAATTTCCCTAACCACCCATGGTGAATTATGGATCATTACTATGAGACTCGGCTTAGAAGACACTCACAACTACCTTCTATGTCCCGACAAGATTTCAAAATACATACTCACATCAAAGTAAGATTATTAAACTCTCCTTTAATATAAGTTTGTTGTGACCCATTTAAGATACCTTGTTACCCTTGCATCCATTCTAATCTTGAAATATCTTGAATGGCCTTCCTGATACCAATGGGTCTCTGAATAACACCTGGAATCATTCATGAAAAACATGGGAGTGGTTTTTTCAAATTAATAGTGGAAGAAACATATAAACATTCACGCAATAAAATTAAAATTATACTCAAATGGTAAGTAGGGTAGGACCTCATGGTTTTCCAAATACTGTTCCCTAATCAAGTGCCCCTCTAATAGGGTTCAGGGTTCCTACTAGGTTGGAACAAGATTTTTTAAACCATTAGATACCCATAAAACCCCCACTATCTTGTTTTTTATGGTTTACCCTAGGAGGGAACATCGTTTGAAGAAACCATGGGCCAACGGCGAAAAAACAATAATTTTCTAAAAAAATTAAAAAAATCTCACTTGAAGAACCCCTAAAAAAACCCAACCAAAACATGATAAAAAAGGGGGACGATGAGTACCATAAAAAAGTAACAATATTATAAACATGAACTTAAAAAGATATGAACCTCTAATAAATTAATAAAAAATAATATATGTTATATCTCTCCTTTCATAGGATGAAGAGGTATCATGGAACAATATTAGGGAAATACTGTCCCACAATCGTCTTGTATTTATCATATTAAAGTTATTTTAATTCTTACATCACATATTAGTAATGATTGGGAAATTATTTATTAATATTGGAAAAAATATTAGTTCAATGTATTTTTATATATTTGATAGATTGGTGAGTGAAATATTAATTCACTACAAAAGTTATTGATAAAAAACAAAACACTGTTAATCATAAATTGAATACAAAGTAAAATATAAATAGTTAAGTAATTTTTTGACATGATAAATAAATATTTATTTTCTTACAGTTTCTAAGACCCTTAATTATGATAAATAAATTAAATAACCAAAGTTTTCATTAGTTCCAAAATATTATATAAATTTATAAATTAATTTTCACTTCCAAACACTAAACTATGAAGATGTTGTATACATTGGGTATAAATTAAAAAACATATGAAATTTAGGATCTTACATCAAATATTCTTCAAATTATGAGATATATAAACAAATTTCAATGAATATGATGATAAAAATAATTAAATACTAAATGAATAATATAATTTTTATGAAAAAAATATTATAGAATTAAATTAAAATAATTTTTATCTAAAATATATAAATCTAACTCAATTATGAAATCCATTGATCTTAATACATGATATAATAAAAAATTATTTTCATTCATGTTATCTATTTAAACCATGAAAATTTGATACTTACAAACTCTTATGTTATAGGAATTATAATGAAATAATGCTCATAAATTTTAAATCATAATTTAAAATGATAAAACAAAATCACCCCATTTTTTATATCTACTCTACAATATTGAGTTTCCTCCCATTTTTTATACTTTTTTGTTTAAATAATGAATGAAATAAAATTTTGAATCCAAAAATAATATTCCTATATCAATTTTATTTTAGAATAATTTCTAGATTAAGGTGATCATGTTCTCAATTATATTATTTAAACTCCCTTAAATTTAAGATGATTTGTCACTAATGATTAATTAATTCTAAAGATATTCATTAAAACTATTTTAAAAGAAGATAAAATATATGCTAGATCAAAATAATTTTTAATTCAATTAAGAAATTAAGAAACTTTTTATATTTACTTTAAAAAGTAAAGAAATTAAAAATAAAAAACATTTGGTTAATGATACTTGAAATATAAATTCATTAAAAAGTAAGTAAAATATTAAAAATTTCTAATAAAATATAAAATGTAATGATATAAATATAATTTAGGAACATGTACTGATTCTATAACAAATGTATTTTAAGTGTTATATATCATTTATCTATATTTACAAATGGTTGAAACAACTTTAGACATTGTAAAAATTACTTAATTAGGAAGCTTAAAAATATTTTCTCGCATAATAACCTTCAAAATAATTTTTTTATTTATACATTTCCATTTTTAATATTTCATATTATTGAATGTATATTAATTTAAATATAAAAAAACTTATTATCTTAAAATCATCTACAATATATTATTCATTAAGAAACCATTTTCACTTCAAATTACATTATCTCATAGACACCACTATCATGAGTTGGGGAGTGAATTTGAGTTATGAACAAATTAAAATTCTATTCTAAATCACACACATAATCTTATCATTTACCCCTAATTTTAGAAACATATTTCAATCATCATTCACTTAAATTAATCTGCCAAAAATATGAAGTATATAATGAATGTTAAGTACACAATTACATAATGATTTACTTGAATTAAATGGATTAGTCTATGTACAAATAGCTTATAAACAATGTTTTTTAGTGTACCAAAAATGACCTATAATGAATTTTCCTATCGATAAAAGATTTTGGAGAGGTAACTCTTTATCAAGGAATGCTACCCTTAAAATGAATGATTGATGGATAACACACTAAATATAAAGGGAAACATACTCATTCCCACTTTCTGTACAATTCTTCAAGATATATCTTCAATATTTTTTATAAATAATGGCCTTTACATGTTTATTATAATAGAATTAATTAAATTTTCACATTATTTTTAAATTGGATGTGTCAATATCATCCACATGATGTTGTCATCTTCACAATCAAGATATAGATATCTCTATATAAAATGATTCATTTCATTATCTTCTGTAATTCTTAACATCAATATTAAATAATTTCAATGAGAATTTCATGAGATAAGATTTTTGTTCAGAGAATTTTTTTTACATTATATATCATTCTCTACAATAATCCAGTAGATATGATTACTAGTTTTCTATAGATAAAAATCATTTAAGATTAGAAATTATATCTATCAAGTATAAACTAATTTTTAGATATCTTGATTCATAATATTTTATTTCTATACTATAATAGAATATATAAATATATTTAATATCTGTGACTGTTGATTAATAGCTAGTATCCAATAAGGTTGAAAAGATACATTAAAACAATATTAATTGTCTCAAACCATAATTTTTAGTTAAAAAAATATATTATATATATGAGAAATATCTGACACTAAATCCATATGATTCCATATTTGAAAATATTTTTAAATATAAAAAATATATATATATATATTAAACCATGGAATTGAACATAAAACCATGGTGTGGTTTCTTTGAATACTTAATTATATGGTTTCACCCTCATCGTGTCTTGGTTTTATAAAAAACACCAATAATATTTTAGTTGATTCCATTAGGGTAATATCTGGAACTGTGATCAACATCATCTATATTCATATATTATTCAATTGAAATGGAATAAAAAAATTTCAATAATACCATTACTCCTTCTTTTAAATATGTTCTTCACAAAGAAAAGAATTCAACAATTATATACACTATGATGTGTGCAAGATCCCAACCATTTATAGAGTTATATCGTGCATGATTCCAGGTAATTTTTGTTTTAACATAAGTAACATTGAGGGGAGTTTTTTCAATGGGTGTTTTTGGGTAATTTCTATGAAAATTTTTGGGAATAGAGGTTGTGCATGATTGGCGCACAGTTTGTACAAACTGTGTGGATGCGTGAGAGAAATCATGTGATCTCTGGTCTTTGAGGCAGTAGCATCAGCAAGGTTAAATAACAGTTTGATAAGTTGTGTGAGGTAGTCATGCAATGTTCCCCCTTTAAGTATTCTCTAACGCATAGTTAGTGCACAGTTTGTTTAACCATGTGACTAAACAATGGGAGGTCTGACTATGAGATCATAAAATTGTTGATCTCATTCATTTTAAACATTTAAAGCATGTTTCACCTACTATACTTAACTAAATTAGGAATTTAATTTCATAAGGGTAAATAAAGATTCTCCCATTGACCGAGATGGATTCCAAGTCCTTATGAACACCGTTCTTCGAGATCAAAAACTTGAATTGAAGATCATCTCTTCTATGGGTATGGGGATTTCATCTTGATGCTTCTCTCGTTCCTTCTTCAATCCAGCCTAGATATTTACATGGAATATATACTCTATTTATTTGGATCTAAACCTATGTGGTGAGATCTAGATCCAGGATTTTGGATCTAGATCTATATTTATGATATCTTTGTATTTTTTTATCACGATTTTAGTTTAGAGATATTGATCCAAAAATCATATCATTTTTGTTGTGCTGCTCTGATTTTGGGGATTTATGTGGGGAATACACACATCAACAAACTAAGGTAGGTGGTCTAAATATAATTCCCATAATCATGTATTCGATATGTATATGAAACAAGTATAATTTATAGCATCCTTTATCAACTTATCTTCATGAATTTGGTTAATTAGATTGACCAATAAATTTTTCAATGATTTTCTGAAATAAGGGATTAATAGGTAAATACATCATGAGACTAAGGGGATTCTATATTACATAATTAATTTTGGGAAATTTATTATAATAGGTATGGGTTGTAATCTAGATAATTAATCAAGGGTTAATTATGAGATTTTGAAATGGCTAAGTTGAGATAATTAATTGTGGATTAGTTATGTTCCCTTGATAATGTGATTTAG
Organism: Viscum album; assembly: GCA_963277665.1. Lineage (NCBI taxonomy): Eukaryota > Viridiplantae > Streptophyta > Magnoliopsida > Santalales > Viscaceae > Viscum > Viscum album. Next base: position 467,898,753 of record OY728141.1, on the reverse strand, counting down.
ATAACTAATTGTGGGATTAATTATGGAAAGTAGATATTATAATTAGATAATTAAATCTATAAAATTAATTATGGATTTTGATTTATGATATTGATTGATTAATTAATTAATTGATTAATGGTTTAAAGAAATTAGTTAATTATTGAGTAAACTAATGGAATGTAGGTGTTTAACTAATTGTCAAATTATTAATGGTATTAGGGTGGATAATTAATTGTTAAATTATTATTTTTATAAATAATGGGAACATGGTCATTCTAAATTGAAAGTACAAATGGTAACATGGTCATCATACATGTGATTAATGATAACGGGAACATGGGCATTCTAAATTGAGAAGTATAAATGGTAACATGGTCATTATGCTTGTGAGTAAAGAGAATGGGAACATTGTCATTATTTTAGGAGGTAATCATGGTAACATGGTCATCATACTTACTCTTGTGGTTTTAGTAACTTTGGGATTGTGGCATATAAATGTGAAATTAAATAGTAGAAATAATGGAATTCTAAGTTATAGCCTCATGTTAGAGTATTCGACTCGGAATGAGTCGAATCATGTACTGAGATATCATACCACCATGAATACTTCAAGATTCCACTAGAAGTAGGTATTAAGATATGTTATTACCTAGGGAACACTTTAGGATATTATAGCAGATAAAGTTAATATTGAGGTATGGGTTTCCATGGGAACCATATAGTTAATGTAGTTAGATAATAATAAATGAAAATATGAAAAACTATTTAGTATTATATTTTACTTATTTCATTATAGAACTACATGCACTATATTTTGTCTGGAATTACTTTAGACATCATTGGTAGTGGCCCAATAAGATGTAATCACACCCTATTTGGGTTACCTGATCGATACCTGAATAGATTATGTTATTGCTGGACTGGATAATGGAAAAGGCCCTAGGATAAGTGGAAGATTGGGGATGGATATTGGATGAGGGGAAAAAATATGGTTTAGAACCCTCTTGGGGAGTCGTAGTGTAATTAGTTTCTGTTTCATTGTATACAATTGAAACTTATATTGAAATAACATGTTTTCCCATTTAGTTGATTATTTTATTTCTTATTTGGTTACAATGTGACATGAGTATTTTCCTGGATATATATTTATTTGTGTTTATTTATTTTTTCTATTGTTTTACTCTAAAAAATGAGGGTATAGTCTCCCATAATATACTTACCAATCTCTCACTACTACTTAGAAGCATCTAGTGCACAAGGAGGCATGCATGAGGTCATGTGGTGAACCCGCACGGGGTACCATCATGTGGCACCCAGGTCAGGACGTTACATTGTGGTTTCCCTAGTACTGCCTATTTTTCAATCTTACACCAGAACTATATGAATCACCATAGCATGTTATGATCAAAAACCTCTAACAGAAACTCAATTTAAATTTTTTAGTGAACCAACTTAAATCATAAATTAATTCTCATCTTTTATGAGAACCGTGATATGTTCCATGACTGGAATAATTTAAACCATGAAGTAATTTTATATGAAATGGAATTTTTTTCCTCTTAATTGAATCCAGTGACTTCTTCTTTCCTCCATGTCATTTATTCCACAACAACAACCTATAATAAAAATCCTAAATATGGTATGGTTTTTAAATACTTGTAAAAGAATCCACTGTCAATCATAATACATATCAAACCAATCTCATTCATTACCCATGTCTTAATATGCTATAAAAAATCTGTATGATTATAAAAATAACATGTCAGGTATATATTATAAAAATAAATAATTTTATTCATGATAGACCACCATGTGTGACCATTTTATCATCCAATTAATTTCCATGATCTTATTAATTCACCACATAAAATTCATGTATACACTGTTTTACTTTTTATCTATCATTTTGTTTAAGACTCCTTTCTTCTAAATGTAATAAGTTTTTTACTTCACAAAATTTGAAAACCAAATAATTAATTATTTACCTTTTTTATATTTTTTCAATGAATAACTGGTAGTTTAAAGTCGATCAAAATCAAATCATCCCTTTAGTTTCAACACTCTGTCCCTTTTGTTTACATTTAGGCTGATATTCAATAGAACACACAACCGTTGTTTGTGAAAAATACGATTTCTCGTAACTAATTCATGTTATTCTCATAACGTTCTTCTATATATATGGAAAAACCACATTTTAAATGTCACTAAATTTTATTTATTGCATTGTTATCTTATTTAATATGTATTTAGTTAATTCCATAGAAAAATGACATTAATATCATTTGTTTTGAATTTTCTTCTATGTTTTGTATATAACTGTAATGTATTATATCAAAAAAATATTGTGTTTAACTCAACTTAAATTATTTCTAAAACCCATTATATTATTCATTATATATAAAATATAACACAAAAAATTTCCAACACATACAATTATGAAGTATATAAATTAATTAATATTATTATTTCAAATAAAAATTAACAATAAAATAAGGTAATCAGTTAAAAAATAAAAACCATTCAAGGAATTTTATTTCAATTAGAAATATTATTATTCTATAATGGGTGGTTCCTTTTGAAACCCCTATTTTTATATTTTTTTATATTTTATAATAATAATATTTATGGAATAAAAAATTATTTTATTTTTAAAATATTATAAAACAAATTAACATATGGTATGTCCTTAATCACAGATATTTTGCATCATTGTTATTTAGTTTAACATTAAATGGTATGCAATTTTAATGATATCATGCATAGTCTTTAAGAAGGTACATCGTGACTGGGCATTCTAGATCATTATCCAGAAACATTTTTTTATATCCAAAATGAAAAATACTCTTCATAATTAATTGTTAAATAATTATAAAAATATTTTTGGGATTTTATGTTTTTAATAAATTTATGAATCTTCTTTCAAATTTTTATTCTTTTTATAATAAATATAATATCTATGTTTTGTGTTATGAATTCTATGGATTTATTAATATTTATAAAAAATAATTTCTATGTGTATGTGGTTAAGGTTTTTATATTATTCAATAAATGTAATTGAAATCTATAATTAAACTGAGGTAAATTTAAAAAAATATATGAATTATTTAATGTCATACTTACTAAATCAAATATTTATCTTGAGAATAAATATATATATTTATATTTATTCCAATTATATGTTACAATGTATACCCTAGGAGACTGGGTGAGAAAATAAAAATATATTAGATTCAATAAATGATGTTTTTCCTCTAGGAAAAACTTTGACTATTCTAATGAAATAATTTACATAAAAATTGTAATATATCTTCATCATATGCCACTTAATGATATATATGCATATATTTTTTTAATGATTTCCATATATCTAAAAGAAACAATTTTTATTACTTATACAATTTAAATTATAGATATTATGATTCCTATTACTATAGATATAGAGGAAAATTGATTTTAAGGGAGCCTAGTTGATTAATATTTTATTCTATTAATTATTATAATTCATATCAAAAACTATTTTAAATCTCTAAGATATCCGGATTCTTGAAGTGGTAAAATTTTACACCATAATATTTTTCTATATTCTATATAATGTCTAAAAAATTTGATCTCTTTATTGAAACATAGTGAATAATTTGGGTTCCTAAAATAACTAGATATCTTCCAATCCCAATAAATTATACTCACTAAGGACATTTCATAATAAAATATTTTCAACCATCACCAATACTCTTACCATAATACATTAAAACCTATTTTCATTATAAAAAACTTGTAGAAGAATGAAGACTTCAAGAATAACTGAAAAATAATTTTATAGGCACCTTTTAAATTCATAAAATTATAAATAGTGACATTCAATTCATAATGAATTTATTTAAATTATTCTAGAAAAAACAAGGAGTTTTTTCAATATTTATTATTATTATCACCTAATTTTCTAATACAAAGTTTGTACTAATGAAAATTCATGGATAAGTTACTTCAAAAACATATTTTCACTATCTTTATATCCTACATAACATAACTCCTCTCCCATATATAGTAGTATAAATAATATTAAACCACAATTCATCAATGATATGTTGCAGTCATTCATTTACTTATAATAATATTATCTCTACCCTAACAATGATTATCCTTGTGATACACCATGTCATAACCTCCTATTATTGGTTTTCATCTTATGCGATGGAAATTAATTATATGATATACAATATATATGAAGTGAAATTTAGTATATATTTATTAAATTTCACGTCTTGAAGTTCTAACTATAATTATTATTATCAATAAGGGATAAATTGTGACATTGTACACATGTTTATGGAGTTTTAAAATACTAATTATTTGACATTTTTATTTTTCAATAAATATTTTTTATCAACAATTATTTATAATTTGTTGATATAATTATTTAATCATTGACATATCACTATGGTTTTAAACCCTTAGTAAGTAAACACATGTCTACATGTTGGGTGTTTTTTTCCCAAATTAATTACATAAAATTTTTGTTACTATGTATCGTTTTTTCAATTAATTATATTATTTTAAAAAATTATAATAATAAATTAGAGTGAAATAAAGGATAAATAATTATATAGGTCTTTTTAATTACATTTTTTAATTCGTTTCCTCAGAACTAATTTGATCAAGCATTTAGCTTTTGGTATTTTATTCTTCAAATGAATAGATATATATTTAAAATACATTTATTAATAGATACAAATTTCACTTTAAATGTGGTACACAATTATTAAAAAAGAGCATTTTTTAATTAATTTTGGTTCGTTTCAGCTTTGGGGCTTTAGTTTTCTAGACCCAATGGTATCTTCTTTGTCCATATATATTTCAATATGTAAAGTTGGCATTTTTTGAAACTTAATTATGTTTCTTTTCAATAGAGTATGGTGCCTGTGACTTAAATTTGAATTCAATCAATTAATTGTTTTATTGTAGCATCATATCATCATAATTATCACAGTCATTAATAAATGTTATGATGATAGTCCATGATATTCCCATGTCATTATATCTTTATAAAATATTACCCAATACATTTATGATAAAAGTTGATGAATTATATTCTTATAAAGTGTATGGATGTTTTTATAATTGTTTTTTAAATTTAAACTATAAACAAAAGACATGGTTTCTTAAGATGATTAACTTGATACTACCTCTAAAGTCAATTATATAATAGATTTTCACAATTTAATTTATTAAAAATTATAATCACAATAATGATATAATCTTTTTATGGTAAATTATATATATATTTAATCTACCATAGATTTCGTGAATTTCAGTCTTTATATATAATGTATATTTTATAACATATATTTGAATTTTATTAAATATTTTAATTAAATAACACATATAATAAATCCCTTATTTTTATAGGAAAAGTTATATATCAATACCATAAACATATTTGTACTTATATTAATGTTGAACAATCCAAGCATCTGAGTGATTCTCTACATTTCAGTATCTTTATTAACTATAATTGTTAATTCATATTGAGGTTATTTCTTCATGTTCATAGATATATTATTTTATTTACCTCATTGTATCCATTAATATAAACTAATTGATATATATATCCATCGTGGATAAATTTTCTTAATTGTTTTGAGGAAGATGATAGCATACCTGAAAGGGAAGAAGAGATCATACTTGAATATTTTATGATTGATATAATAACTAAAGTGGCTGGATTAAAAATTAACTTTTTATTTGATGAATATGATAAAAATTCATCAATATTAGATGGTGAATATGTTACAGTTTATGATACTATACTTGAATTAAATTAAGTCTATTGATGTTCCTTGACAAGAACTCATCTGATGTTGTGAGTAATATTTTTTAGCTACAACTTTTTTACATGTCTTTTTTTGTGTGTGTTTTTATATTCTTTTTCGATTGTAACATGATTGTTTTTTAAAATTATATACTAGGTTTTAAAGGAAACACTTTGATTTATGTAAACTTTTTTCACTCTTAGAACTATAAAATTTCAATTTACTTAATTTTCCTTTGACCTATTGTATTGTTCTCGGTGTATCATCCCATTAATAGTCTATAATGAAGTAGTTTTGTGGAAATAGTTTTGATTCATTACCCTAGTGAATTCATGGTCACCTCTAGTCCCCTAATATAGTTTCGAAAGAAACACATGGAGTGGGAAGGTATATATGGTGTGTACATAGTGTTGTTTTATGACCAGGATTAAAAGAAATGTCATTTGGGAAGAATCATATTTGAGATACATATATCCCAAACCACTATATTAGTTTGGAATTGTTTGAATCTTGTGATTTAAACTTTTCATGATTAAGGTACAAAAACTTTCTGTAGGATATCTATATCAAAGGAAGAACAAGGTGTTTGGAAAACTCCAATGTGGATAAATAGGTTAACAGAAGAATCATCATGGATCAATGTCCTTAAAATTGGGTATGGTTTGTTAAAAGATGATACACGATGGTGGTATAGAAGTATCACATCAAACCTCTTCCAAAATGAATCTCACCCTCAATGCTGAGTAGCCAAGCGAGGGAATGGGGATGGGGATGCAATTTTAAATATCCATCATCACATGAAACATATAGATGATCATAATAAAACCATAATAACTATGAACCGAGATAAAGGATAACTAAATACACGTGACATGGTAAGATAGAGAAGAAATAGGGAAAGAATTGATCACTCCTAAAATCATCATGGGAAATAAAAAATTAAATAAAATAGAGGTAAAATAAGATATGTGGGATACAACTAATTGATGAACCAATAGTAGGAAAGAATATTATGGGTCCGTCTAGGAGAGTGGTCTAGAAACAAAACTAAATCATAGTCCAAGAAGAAATATCCAACATGGAAAAGATGTTGAATTTTATTTGACATAATATAGTGAATTAAAATTTTGAAATTCATATAATTTGTTCTTATAAAATATATCTCCATCCAACCCTAACGAATATTGTACTACCACCTAAAATCATTAGTATCTATAATATATCACTAAATTTGAAACTCGGGACTCTATATATATTTAATATCAGGGACATTAACAAACTTTTTAAAGGAATTATTACAACAGTTTCATCTGATTTTTTATTTGTAATGAATGTTGTTACTCTAAGAAATAAATTGACACAAGATGATATTTTTGAAAATTCACTTATTGAAATCAATGATGACTTATATGTTTTTCACTACTTTTATGTCTCAATAGTTAGTAATTAAAATTTTTATTTTAATTTTCTAGTTATGTTTTTTAATTCATGGTTAATTGACTATGTGGGTCTCACTCTGACCATAAATGATGTTTTTTTGGTAATTTAATGATGATATATGTGAAATATTCTCAACGTATTCATGGAATTTTGATGTTATCCATCATTCCTACAACGATCCACTCACTAATGATATAGTTTCTAATAATTGAAGGTATGTCATTACCCATGTCATGGCCACTTCAAATTGTTTATCAATTAATCAATTTACACAACCATAAAAAAATTGTAAAATAATTTGGCATGTGAAATAATTTATGTTTTTTGTTTCAGGTGTTTTGTGGAACTTATGGCAGAGAGGGATTAAATTCAATGGTCGGAGGGGATTCTGGTTCTCTGGGACCCTCTAAAATCCATTACCATAGATGATTTCATCACATGTGATGTATGGTGGACCAATGGTGCACACAAAAAGGAACCCATATCACATGTATGGAAGGTGATTCATATCAAATCCAAAAACAATTCTAAGCTCACATGAGCATGTCAATAAAAAATGTGGGAATTTTTTTCTTCCATCGATGTTTCATTTTTCACCATATTGTAAAAAAAATTAATTATGAAATGTACCTAAACTAGTAAACATTATGAAGATGAATCAAAACTATTGTTTCGATTTTGTTATGCTTTTAATGATTCATAACTAACAGTGTAGTGATTTTATAGAACTTATCTAAGATGTTTCTATAAATTTTTTTATATGATTATTTATACACAAATGTTTCTCCATGCTATGATTGGGGATGAGCTTTTTTCATCAAAAAAATTGTTAAAGAGGATTTAATTAGATGAGTTTTTAACCAAAATAATATAAAACATCTCACTGATGTATGGTTCCTTATATAATTACAACTAAAAAAAGGGTACCTATAGAAAACATACAGAAATGGAATTGCTTGAAAAACCATAACAGTGAAAGCCATATCGTAAAAATCTACTACCACCCACAATTACAATTGAAATAAAAGTGACCTATGAGAAAGGGAGCCATCTAAGATGCATTGATCTCATCACAAGTATGAATATGGATAGTGAAACCTAATGTATGAAAGGAAAATATAGTTGATGAAATTGTTTTGAAATTATGTTTGAACATGTTTTTTCAAATAAATCAATAATTTTTTGGAGTTTCATTTAAGCTGTATTTATATTTATTATATATTCAATATAATAATTATTTTATATATAATGTTTTATTAGTCAATATAAAATAATATTTTAACAATAAATATTACAATATCAACCACTATTATTTTATTTAAAAAATAATTTACAAAAAGATATTAATTGGTGGTATTAATTATTATAATATTAATATTGTTACCAATGAAAAGATAAATGTTGTAAATAATATTATCAGTAGATAAAACTATCATATGAATCTCTTTATAATCATTCTAACCACCATATATATTATATGTTAGAATTATTATAATTATTACAAAACTATTTTATTTTTCAAAATAACATTTAGAAGTAGATTGTTTTTCCAACAATTTAGAGTTAGGACTATTTTTTTGTAAAACTCTTTACCAATAAAAAATTAACTTTTACCAATATATATACGCATATTCGAAAAGCTGATTAATTTTTGTGATAGATCTTGAAAGGATAAATACTAATCTTCTACATATTTTTAGGGACATGTTATGCAAATATAGAATTCATGTTTAGTTTTTGGGTTTAAACTATTTACATGATTTTTTATGCCATAAATTGACTGTTGATAATACATATCATGAAGAAAACAATTGATGTCTTATTGATTAATAAAAAACAAAAAGATAGAAAATTAAGTGTTTTTGGATATATGGTTTATATATTAAACACCATTGATAGAATTGGTATATTAAATATAATAGGTGATGCATGAATCATTTTTTGTTACTCTACTAATTCAAAATATTATAGATAATTGAATAAATAGTACATGATAATTGATATAAAAATGGCGATTAAAATTATGAAAATGACTCATTTGATCATAACTAAAATCACATTTATGACCTTTATAATTCAAAGAATAACTTGAGACTTGATAATCATATTGAAAATATAAAATATGAGGATTAAGAAAATATTCAAGAAAAATTAACAACTAAAAGTTTCAAACATTGTAAAATAATAGTGTGTTTCCTAGAGGTACCAGAACATTAAAATATCATTCATTAGAAACTTTTATTAGTGATTTAGATTAATATTTTAGGAGTTTTATGAAACTTAAACATTTATAAATGTTTTATTTTATATTTCATGTTGAACATAAAACCTAATTAAAAGATATAAAATATGAGATTCTAGTTTTAGTTATGTAATAATAGTTAACATATTCATGAAGAACAAGGTTGAAGAATTAGTTAATTGACCGTATTTTTATCCTATTACAAGTACTGAACGGGGTTTTATAAATAAGAATGATAATCTAGGAATGATTACTAAGAATAAGGGAATATTATATTTTAAAGGAAATAATCGGGAGGAAGGTATAGATTATGAGGAAATCATTTCACTTTTTACCAGATTGTTGGCATCTGACCTTTGTTTAAATTTGTGAAGTGTGTTTTTTTTGTTCTGAAATCAGTATTTGAAATTGCGAATTTCCCACTCAAACATAAAGTGGTTTATTAAAAATACAAAAATAATTATTTTTATAATGTTTCTATATCTATTTCATTAATATTTTAAAAAATATTTTGATTTTATTTAATTTTACATTCTGATTTCTAACTTTGGGGGTTGTATATTAGATAGGAAGAGGACCTTTAGAACCAACCATTTTTTTTCATGAAAATCAATTTTAGTCTAATAATAAATGTAATTTTATTTGATTATATACTACTAAAGTTAAATATATTATAGCTGGTAAGTGTTTTTTATAAGTTTTGTGAATCAGACATGCCCTAAGGACTTTTGTTTTAATTTTGAAAAAAATCCAATCAAATGTGATAACAAAAATGATATCAAAATTCCAAAAAATAATTGATATGAAATTCGAGGACTAAGAATGTAGAAATTATAAATCATTTCCTTAGAAAAAAAAAATTGATAATTATAATGATTTTATTGATATTTACCATCAGTTATGGGGTATTTTCACAAAACCTCTTATTGTTAAACATCTTGATTTTATTGAAACTTTTTATGGTTTATTTAAATGTAATTGATTATAATATATGGTTATTCTTCCCATTATGAATCATTTATGTTTTATGTTTCTTTTTTTTGTATTATATGTCATATTTTAACATAATGGGATTGAAAATCATAGGAAACATAATATAAAATATATTTATATTTTAAATATTTTATGTAATATATTTAAGTTCAATAAATTTTTTTCCCATATTTTAATATTGAAATCCTTTAAAACCTTTTCCAAATTAGAGGTGTTTGGTATTCATTTTTAAAATTATAGTTTGATGGAATAAATAAGTTTTGACTCAAAACCTAATTAATTAAAGCATTTATCATTATTTATCTCTCAATTATGATACCAATGACTTTGAACTTTCATCCTTATAATAATCATGGTAAAGATAATAATATCGAATGATGGTTCTTTTCGAAGTTCAAAGAGAGGACATATTTAAATTTTAAAAAGATGAGTACTAGAGGTAAAAATTATTGAATTTTCAGGGTAGAATAATTTGAGCATGATATTGAATATTATTTTAGGTTTTTAAGGATAGGATTTCATCATTCATATAAAGGAAAATTAATCGAATTTTGAAATTTAATTTGAAGAGATAAACTATAATTATAACTAAAGGTTTTCCATAAATAAAGAATTATCAACTTTTATAAAAAATATTAAAAATTCTATTTATTATTTGGAAATGGATGAAGAATTACATTATCATCAGGAAGTAATGTTTTTGTTTACATGGAAATTGGTTTTTAATGACAATAATAACCTCCTTCATACAATTTCCTTTCTATATTATAATATGAATACTGAGAAGAATTATAGAATGTTTTAGAATTATAGAAGGAGGTTATTTCCAAAAAAAGTCATATTGAAATTTCTCTAGAGGAATGTGAGTTTGAAAAAGATAACTTTTATGAATTACATAATTTATATAATCCTATAAAATAGTATAAGAAAAATATTCCTTAGTATATGTTAATATATTTTCACCACTAATGATATTGGAGGAAGAAATCCATCTTATACCACTAAGGAAGAATTATAATGCTTATATTTTGAAATAAATAAATAGGACCAAATTCCATATATTCTATTATATTTCATAAGAAAATTGTGTATATTTTTGTATTAAATAAAAGTATATATATATTTTTATATATACCTAAATATTATTATAATTGTTAAATAAAAAGATTCATGACATTTGGAAGTGATAATAGTTGAAGAAAATGTTGATATATATTCTCTTATTGAGGGAGAACTTATAAGGGATGCTTCTAAAAAGTTCACTTTCCATAGACTACATTGGATAGTACATTTTTTCCTTTGAATGATAATGTTTATATTTTTACGAACAATTTGACCATTCTGATGTTGAAAATAAAACTATTAATGAATAATTTCATGTTTCTAAATATCTATGTCATAATATAGATCCAGATGAGGATGTACTGATAATTTTTTTGGATGAAAAGATTATTTTTAAATCTAAATTAAAGACTAGAGTTGAAAATTCTAATTATCCCCTATAAAAAATTTAGGATTTGGAGGTTGGTGAAGCTTAAATTCCACTAATAAGAATTAATAGAAGAGTTCTTGATGAATAAATTCCTTGATCTATTGTTAATAATGTAGTCAAAGAATTAACATCATGATTATTTAATAAGTGTGATTTAAAAATATATATTGATGAGAAAGTATGAAGAATTGATGGTTATGTATTTTTGTTCAATCAGATAATGGTGGAAATAAATGTGGGGGAATATAAACTTAAATAAATAGTAGAGAATTTAAAAAATAATAAAGAATATTTAATTTCAAAATCAAATAATGAGAAGATGAAATCTCAGAGGTTTTTAATACTAAATTATAGGTGATTCATCATATTTCTAGGGATTAAAATAAAATGATCAAGAATTTTTATATTATGAAATTATGTGTTTTGTCTTCTATTTTGGGGAAAATAGAATCTACTAATGAACAATTGATGGTAATTTCAACGAATTGTGATTTTATAAACAAAGGATTTATATTTTGAAATTTGATTAAGTGAACATAAATACAATTCATAAAACAAAAAGGGAATTAATTTATTAGGAAAAACAAGTTATAATAGGTTATATTAAAGTATTTTTGAGATATATAGAGGTTTCGGTATCTTTGGATGAAAAAATTATCACAACCAGAAACAAAAATGTATTATTATCTTATAGGGAGTATAAATTGATAATATTAATATTAAAATATTAGGATGCTTCATTAAATGAAAATTTAAATTTTCCATGTGATTAAAAAAATTATTTTTGAGAGTTTATTTTCATTATATTATTCTTAATATGAAATATTTTAAGGTATCCAAAAATGAAATTGTATGAATTAAAATAGATGTTTTTAAAAGAAAGGAAATTGTTCCCAATAGATCCTACACACTAAATATATTTATATTATAATCACTATTATTACTGATTCTTAGCTAACGATATTTTAAAAGTATGTTCTGTACTATGTAAACCCATAGGACATGACCAAAATGAAAAATGATTACAGATATTCATTGAGGCAATGTAATTTTTTGTTTATGGAAAATTAAATGTATGAGATTATTTTAAACTATTATATATGTTTTCAAGATATTTTTGTAATCAAATAACATTAATAACACATATATACTCATTTAAACAGTTTTACTACAGCAATAATAATATAAAGTAAAAGTTTTAGACCACTAAATACATACCTTAAGAATGATATTGATTGTGTTACATTTTCTGGAAGGAAATAAATAGTATCATATTTTTCTCTTATTTCAAAGATAGATATTATACAAAAATTATTTAAGATGTGGAATATGGTGAAAAATTAAATATATAAATCATATTTGTTATGGTTAGTATTGAAAAATACAAAATAGGTCTTGTAGATTCAGAACACCACTATAGTCGATCTATTCATAAAAATGAAACATTTTTCAAATCCTCTAAAACCACCATAAAACCCACAAAAAAAATTAGTAAATATTTTTTATTTAGATATTATTTATTTTTTTTTGACAATTTGAGAATTTGAATATTATATTTATTTATATTTGTGCGAATAAAATTCCCCACCGGAATATTATTTTATTTAGTGTTATATTCTAACCATTTCTTATTTCAGTATTTCTTATTGAAGTATTGTGCACACTATCATTAATTTATTTTTTTTATTTATAAAAAATGGGGAGAACATATCAATAATAATAAAATTATAATACTAAATTGTAATTTTTAGTTACGTATTATGTAAAAATATATTTTTGTATTTTATTGGTTTTTTTAACATAAGAAATATGGATATTTTTGGACAAAAAGTAAAATTTATCCAAAATGTCCATTTTATTAGTTTTGTTTCTCAAAAATACATTGTATGGTTTACTAATGAATGTAATTTTAGATAATTTTAACTTAATTCATGATATTTCAATAAATACTTTGAATAAGATATTATTATTTGGATTTTTCCTTATTCAGAGTTGATTAATTTTGACACGTATAAAATCCTTTGTATTTAGTTGGGTAATAAAAAAAAACCCTATATATTAACTAATTTGGAAAATCTACTAAGGTCCAATATATTTCATATTATAAGATTTTCTTGTATTTTGGAGGAATCAAAAAAATTTATATGTCAATTATATTTTATATTCTATGTACCTTGGATATTTTCTAACATATTGAATAAATTTCAATTTAAAATATCTTACATGATCCTAGAGACTTGAAGTTTTCCTTACATATAGAACAAATTGAAAGGTATTAATTTTTTTTGGATAGAAAAACATATTTTTTTCAAAAAAACATCACGTTTTATGAGTTTTTTAATTATAAAAAACATAAATAATAAAAAAATTCATATGTTTTAAATATTAAATAGGGAAAATATGTTATGAATACAGTGAAAGTTTTTTTTAATTCAAAAATCATAAAAATAAAGTAAAAATTAGAAAATATCATACATATGAATCACAATTGAAGAAAATATTATGTATTGTGTTCGAAAATCAAGTTGCATATACTTTTAAAAGACAAGAAAATTGATTATTTATTGAATAATATTTCCCTTATATTATTATAAACAAATTTAGAGATATTTTCCTTGAATATATAACTAAATTAATTCTCAATTTTAAAGGAGTAATGAATATTGTTATTGGCAGATACATGGATACCTTTTTTCAAAGAGTAATTTATAGACTTCTATGACCAAATTAATTTATTAGATGTAATATATTTCCCTACAACTAGATGAAATATATACATTTTCTAAAACATATAAGGAATAGTTGAATACATGTGATTGAATATTTTCTTGTAAATGAATACTGTGATTTTTCCCTAGTTTTTCACATATGGTTTCAAACATATAGTGGAATACAAAGATAAATAAAATAATAAGATTATCATTATTTTTCTTATGTAAATAATACTTAATAAAATACACAATATTTTGTTTTTCTTATTATGTTATCTATTTATTTATTTTTTTCTTGTCTGGGATTTTTAAGTCCTTAAATTTTGGAATTATTTATAAAATATAAAAAAAATTCTAGGGAATGGTTAGGACACAATTAGGGTAAATTTTGTGATGAACATGTGAGTGTTTCTATAATATTTAGTATATTGGTTCATATGGTTAGTACATAGTTTGTCTGACCATACAAAAAAATCATGATGTGTCTAATTGGTGTGTTCAGTGAAGGTTTCATGGTTGGAACACATATTGGTAAACCATGAATCCCAACATTATGACCTGTATATATGTTTAATGTTTTTGAAATTAATATCCTAATTACCTTTATTTCAACATCCCCTGCCACTCATTTCCCCTATTCTAAAAAATACCCATCATAATGTTCCCTTGAGGTTACCCCCAATCCTTCCTCCTTTATTTTTATAGCATTACCTTGAATTTCATATATGATCTTCTTGGTTATATATTTCTTTATCTATCCATTCATCCTTATTTTTTGTTTTTTCCTCTTTCTCGAACTATGGTGTGGTGTTATTTTCACCTTAGGAAGCGTATTAATCCGAATGATTTTCGGTTTTTATGGGTGTGTTAATAACTACTTTTACCAATCTTTATTTCTTTCCGAAGATTTTATATCATAATCACCTGACCTTGGTTGGTATTTACACTTGTTTGATTTTTCTTAATTTTATATATTGGGCATTATGATTTTATAAATTTTTTCCTTGATAATTATTCGTGATTTTAGATAATATATTTTCCCAAATTATTCTCACTAAGGAATTGAAATTTTATAAAGGGGAATTTCAAGCCAGTATTGGGTTTTCCTGGGATTTTCATTGGTTTTAAGGGGTTATTTTTTGGAAATTATTTTTTAATAGAATTTAACATGTATTTTGGTTTCTATTTTTCTTGTTGTATTAATTATAGTTTTTGTTGTTACTTTTATAATTCTTTAGTAATATTATGCCTTTTTGTCCTTATGTTTTATTAATTTTCTTGGGTTTTAAAATGGGATTTCACCTTGGTTTCAAAGACTATTAAAGTGCTATTTGAATTTGAAATGGATCTGAATGGTATTTTTTAAGTGTAATTTCTAAAAGACGATCATAAGTAATGTTTGGAACATTGAAAAGGTGTTTTGAATAATGTTGATTTAAAAATGGTTCTCAAAATTAGACTTCAAAATGATGACACTAGTTTTGAAACTCAAATTAATGTTTCCACATTATATAAATGATTCCTTCTTAATTTAAGCATTCCCTTGAATAATCTTCATGTAATGTGACTTATATATGGTTTTTATGTGATCATTCTAAACATTTATGTGGATTTATGAGGGGGGTTAGATAATGAGGGTGTTAAGTTGGGTTGAGGTATGATATGGGTGTATTTTTCCTTGTGTTTTATAATCGTTATGTATCAACTATCACACACATCATTCCTCAACCTTCAGAACTAGTTTCAAGGGTATCATAGAAGTTTATAGATCGATTGAGTGATGATTTATATAGTTTACTTAATAAGGCTGACTTGTAGCCTCTTACTTTTGACCAGTAATGAAATATGGATTCCACTAAAGTAGTATGTTGACTGTTATCTAGTTTGTTGTGTACTAGGGATTCATCCATTTTCTGGAACATGATACCACCTGAGTACATCCATGATCATCTCAAAAGGTATTTAAGAGATCTCTATGACTATAAATGAATTACTTGTTCCCTTTTTTATGATAATTTATTAGGTTTTTACTTTATTATTTTAAAATTTTCATGTCAGATATATACCATATATTCCTATCTCTTTCAAAGTTGATTTAAATGTATCCTTATTTAGTATTTATTTATTAATAAATTTCATTATTGTTGTACTATTTTTTACTAGGTTTTTCTAGATAATTGATTCTTTGTATTTGTAATACTTTCCAGGATTTATTTAGTGGATGTTTTACTTGGGATATATCAAGTTATTTCAATATAGTTTTTTTTCAAAATTTTATTTTTGATATAATTTTGGTAATGTGTGTTTTAAATTGGATTTTAAAATTAATGATAAAATAATTAAGCGTTACTATGTTTTAAAAATGGGATGAGTTCTATTCATGTATTTATTTTTATAATGTGTTATCAAAACTAGTTTAATATTCTGAATCTCAAACTAGCCTTTCTAGAGTTTTTTTAAAATGGAAAGGGAAAAATCATTATGGACATTAAATTAAGGAATTATATAACACCCTTATTACACAAATTAGTGTCTATAGTCTGAGTGGATCAATTTTATGTTTAGGTTTAGGGATTTTCAGATGTTCAAGAATTGGAAATTATACTTTCTTAGTCGCTCATGGAGTACGTGGAATTTATTTTTTTGGATAGTGATATTAATGTCACGTAGATATTGTATTAAGTAATTTTTTTATATTGACTCATTTACATATCTACCTAGTCATCCATCATTTCGGATTTGATTTTAATATACTTTATATGTTTAAATTGAGTTTGATATTTAATTATATTATTCTAGGTTTAGTGATTTTTAATTTAATATAATTTGTTTGTTTTCCATGGATTCCCAAAGTCTAGATGATTCAAAAACCCCTCCCTCTAAATATTTGTTAATGAAGGGAGAGGGATAAAGACCCCTAACTTTATCCTCCCTTAGGACTTGGGTTGATGACTAACACTGAGGGTATGAAAATATCATATATGGGAGGTATTACCCTTTATAATATAAATAGGATCTGGAGATAATATGGATCATCCACAAACAAATAAAATTCACAATATAAAAAAATCAAAAACCATACCATAATGAATGTATAAATAGAAATGATGTAGATACAATAATGTCTCCAAAGTAAATATCCAAAGTAAATAGGATCTGGAGGTAATATCTTCTCACACCCAATGTCATACATCCTACCACTCCAATCCCATATGTATACCACACCATCCAACAAGAACGGTCACAACACACATAGCTTATAGACACCTGGCCTCACCTCCCCACAAGAACGACTACATCACATTTCACATGAATAATATTATCCCACAACACAAACACTACCAAAACTAGAGAAATGGGGTATCATGAACCAGTAGGATGTCAGCCTAGTCCCTCCTATCAAGAAAATCCCCCATACGAAGCTTCCCACCAAGAACAGGCATATCTTAACCCACCCAAAAACACCCGGGCCACCTTCCTACAATCAGGGTCTCACCTTGTACGAATACACCTAGGTAGTCACATATCCCCCAAAAACACCATGGATATCATGATCACCATATAATTCACTATCATACCTCCTTTCATTAGAGCATGTGAAATACCTACCTCGTCTGGAAGAGAGAGTGGGAAATAACTGGTAGCCATCCATCTGTACTTTCACCATTTGTTGGTAAATACACCCCTTCTGTGATTTTCTAGGTTTTATAATATAGTTCTTGATGTGGTTGGTCCAGAATGGTTTGGGGTCAAGCCCCTTTATTAAAGAAAAATAAAAAAAGACAGAAATTCCTTTTGGGTTGGGAAAGGTAAAACCCATTACAAGCCCGTAGGCCCAGTGGGACAAATCCCATTTAGAGACACGCACCCGAAGCATCAGACGATAGAAGATCCCAGTGGGAAAACCCATTACAAGTGAAAAACATCACCAGAAAAGAGGAAACACAACCCGAAGGCCCAACAGACCAGGTCCAACACCACAGATCAGAACCACCAATGTCAACGGAACCGCTGTGACGCCATCCGCCGCTGTCTGACAGAATCATCGCCGTCGCCAATCCTGACCGGTGGATCCACCCGCCATGATGCACCTCCGCATCCGCTCAAACACCTGAGAGGGAGACCCAAGTCGATCCCTCTGCCACCTTCAACCGACCACCGCGACGCCTCCGCACCTACTCGAGCTACCATGACTGCCGGAAGAGACCACCACCTGTTATGGATTCTGTCGATGACATGTCCCATGGATCCATCCGGATCTGTAGATCTTGACCAAAATCGAGCCGCCGACCACCGCCGAAGACCATCGACCAGATCCGTAAACCAACCCAAGATCAAAGGATGAGAACGAAGCCGACGTCCTTCCAGCATAGAACTGTAACCCTCACAGCAGAATGAAAACCCCGCCGCCGCTGAAAGCTGAAAGTCGAACCGAAAATTCCACCCACGCTGCCGCTGAAATCCGGAAGCCGAGAAACCCTCTCCACCGCCGCTGACAGCCGGACACCGAGCCGAGAAACCCCTTTGCTGCCGCTGTGACGTAATAGCCTGAAGGCTCAGGCCGAGTTGAGAAACACGAAGCTTCCATGTGGAAAAGAAAACCGCGGCTGAAGACTGAAGCCGCTGAAGGCAAATCCTGGAAACGCTGCCACCTTTGGACCCACCCCTCACCGAGAACCAGCAACGTCCGCATCAAAGAGATGGTTGTCTGCACCGAAGGCAAAGTCCTAGGGCGCTCCCTAGATCAGAGCTCCCGAGAGCGCCTTGAGATACGCTTCTTCTCGATGTGGTTGGGGTGTATATAGAAATTTCAAAAATATAAATGTATATATATTTATAGTATCAAACATCACGCCCAATGTAAAAACCCGAGATTTTTTATAAGTAATCTTTTTAATTTATTTGATGTCATGTCTTTTATGCTACACCAAGATTATCTTGTGCTATACGCAACACCGTATTAGTTTACAATATACGCAACACTATTCTTGGATTGTGTTACACACAATTTTGAGTTCGTTTGATAGTAGTCATTCTATAAAACATTGAGAGTATATATATATATATATATATATATTCAACGTATAAATGAAATAAGGTTGGATTTTGTTATACGAAACAACAATGGAGTCTTGCACAACATGCAACCCTGCCTTGGCTTGCATTACACGCAATCGCGACCTTCCTCAATAGCGTGTGTTGTACGCAATATCAGGTTTCACTAAACAACGATATATTGTTATAATATTTTGGATAAGACTTTATTAATAGTATTAACTACATTTTGAATTTTATAACATTATTATTAATCTTACATATTTTCTAGAACATGGTATGAGAACAAAATAATTTTTTCAGATAAAATAAGTATTTTTAAAAAAATGCAATTTTGATGCATTTTGATGGCGCACACACTTTAAATATTGTTTTGACATGTCTATATGTTCAATTTGAGGAAATAAAATTCTTCTTTAGAATCAGGATATAAAAAATTTACTTTGGATAAATTTTTCATATTATTCTGATAACTTTAATATTTTAATGAATAGTAAAAACATGTTATATTTTAATTAAAAACAACTTTTTTCATTGCAATAATTTATATGGTTAGATTATCTATTTAATTGGTTTTAATGATTATTTAGAATATATTTTTACCATTTAATACAATGTTGGTCATTGGAGTTAATTTTACTTTTAAATTTGATATAAACAAGTACCAATCTTTTGATAGTTATTGTTTCTTAAAAACACGCTATTTGTTTTGATAACGGGAATTAATATTAAAATTAATTAATTCCACTTCTATATTTTTTATTTGGAAAAATATACATCAACTTTGAATTTGGAATATAAAATAATTTTTAGGCTGAATTTTTGGTATTTTTCTGAAAAACATCAATTTTCGATGAATAGTGAACCCACTTAGTGGTAGATAAAAAATTGACTTTTTCATTTAAATGATATTTTACCACTTCTGTGAATTGAATTTCGACAACACGAAACACAAGATTAATATCAAGTACTAAAATGTGGTTCAATGAGATGAAAATATTTTTTGGTGAATAGTACCTTTTTACTTTTATTTACCACGGTTAAAAGTAAATAGGATAATTAAGGGTGAAAATGATATTATTATTATCTTAACACATGTCCTAATTCTATTTGATAAGTGTAGATCGACCAAAAACAACCTTAGGAATAAAATATGAACATTTAGGTCCACTTGGACTAGATTAGGACATTTATTATTAATTTATTTAAAGAAGTGTTAAAATAGTTAAAATCAAAGTTTAATAACTAAATCAGTTTTAATATAGGGTTATACATAAGATAAATTCGACTATAAATATTAATTAGAAATATAAAAAGATTTAATACCTAATGGTATTTAATTTATAATTTTTGGACATTAAATAATTTATGTTATTTATGACACAATGGTGACGCAGTAATTACCTAAATAATGAAATATTAAAATAATTGATATTATAAATACCCAAATAAAAGTTAATTTGAGACTTTTTATGAATTAAAATAATTTTCTAGGATAATATGACATGTTATTATTGATTTAATTAACTTTTTTCGAACTAATCATTCTGTTATGATTTTCACAAAAATCAATTACCAAATAGTGTCAAAATTGACATTAAATCGTTTTTAAAACAAATATTATATTATTAATTTTTACTTTATTCCTAAAAATCTAAGGATAGGGAAAATGACTTAGATAAGCTTATATATATTAATAATAAACAACTTGGGGTTTTTTTGGCTTGTTATAGTATGTTTATTAACCATATTGTGTAAGAAAACAAGAAGACATGGAAAAAGTAAAATTATTTTACTTAAAGTTAAATCTAAAAGATAAGGCTAAAATAGAAACCTAAACTTGTCTAAATTCTATTGTATGAGAGGCTTTAGACCCATACTCACCTTATTTTATAAATAAATCAATTTTGAGCTATTAAATCCGAATATGGCTTTATAATAAAAAAAATATTTTTAGTTTTTTCAAAGGTCGCCCTCTCCTCCCTTATAACAGGGCACCCCTTCCCTCTTCTCTTCACACCAATTTGAGCCTTGATGCTCGGACAACCCCTACCAATTTCTCTGATCCACTTCCCTATAAACATCCTTGAGGTCCTGGTATTCTTCAAAGACCATTTTTAGTTCCCTAAGAGGAGGTTAAGAAGAGGTGCTTCAAAGAAGAGGTAATGCCTATTACCGATTCTTTCAACTTTATTTCTTCTTCTACTTCTTCTTCATTAGTTGTTTTATTATGAAGTAATAAAATCAGTATCAATAATATACTGATATGTTATTATAAGTATGAAACAATCCTATTTCACCATATATCCATCCTACGGAAAACGAAATCACCGCGTGTGCGTACGTACGGAATACCGTCTCCACGCCCTGATGTAATCTATTTTCCACCACCTCCTTACATGGATGGGTATAATGGTATAAATAAATAACTATATATGATTATTTTAAAGTGATATTGATTCTGAAATATTATACATACACTTCAATACAATTCCATGATCATGGGAATGATATCACCACTCGTGCGTACGTACGGACTTCTGTCTCCACGACGTGATGAGATTCATTCTCCATGTTAACCATTAATGAACGATTATAAAGTATATATAATAAGTAATCATGAAATATATGAAATAATAATGATACTGGATTTATGTATATATATATGTATGTCATCTACTTAATTCCATTCAATTCAATAACGAAACGAAAATAACGTTCATGCGTACGTACGGCCTACCGTCTCCATGAACGGTGTATTTAATTCCATTTCTCGATCTATCATATATATATTTATATTATGAATATATATTACATATAAATCATGTTTTAAACTTTTGAATTAATTAAATCAGGATATAAGTAATAATATCAAGAACAACAAGTCCAAACATGTACGATAAATAAAACGATTTTACCCAAAACGCTGCTTTAACATGGAACTTACAAAAGAACAGGTAATATAAAGTCATAAGTGAACCATATATGATATCATAACAATGAATATGATTCTATAATAAGTCAATGACATTATTTAAATTATTATACATGAGGTTCGGATACATACAAAGAATATCGGACCTAAGTTAAGGGATAACTATTCCATCTCGTTCTTATCCGAGATTGTTTATTCGTATGTATTTACTGGGGTTATTGTTATCATCCATGTCCATGTTCCCTAGAAATGGTTTCATGTATGTTTAAAGTCCGTTTTAACCATTTTTTACTTTTAATACATGGTATTTAAGCAATCTTTCTTTTTTTAACCATACGAGGTACTTTTTGACTTTTCTGACAAAAGTACAAGAAGAATGTTATTTTTAACTTATACGACATGAAATGATTTTTACAGTTTTATAAAGCCTTATTTTCATGAAGCTTCATCCAAAATATTTCATTACTATTTTCAACAAAATACTTTTCTTTTAAAATTGCATGACATTTTGTGAAAAGAAAATGATTTTGAAGAAGAAAGGATATTTTCCTCAAGAATTCATTTCAAGTGTTTTATCAAAACCATTTTTCATCTAAGATGACATTATTTCATATGTGTATGTTTCAAGTATAATGTCTCTATGATTTACATGGTTTCACTTTTCTTATTATGAAATGATATCCATTTCTTTTATATGGATTATGTGATGATGGAATGATGTTTATGAAACCCATTTTATTTATTGGGTTTTTATGAATGATGTATGTTTATTTTGTGTCACAAGTAAGAATGATTTCATTATGAGATGGGTGGGACCTATATCTCCCTCCAATGAATTGGTTAAAGTGGGGATTGATGTGTGGTGTTATTTCCACAATTAAAAGTTTTATTCCCAAGATATTTTATCATGATTGACGTTATAATATAATCTATGACTTACATACTGCCATGTTTTTTTCATTGCTCAAGATTTCGATGTTTAAACATTATGTTCATGTTTTTATGTTCAAATGTATATGGTTTGTTTTATTTTCTCCATGCTTAACCTTACTGAGCATTCGAGATCACCCTTTATATGTTTTATTTTCCCCCAGGATTAAAAGAAATAATTTAGGTAAAGAAACCAAAAGGGGAAGACCATTATGGGAGATGTTCAAGATCTTTCACCACGATTAGAAGATTATTTTTCCGAGTTTCCAAAGACCCTAAACTATTATGGTCCATGTGTGTCTGTTTTCGTTATGTATTAAGTATTCTGCAAAAGTAATGTAATGTCCATGTACGTCAAGCTTCAGGTCTCTACACTCAACCTATAGGTTCACAAACAACCAATCAACTTAGAAAACTGTCACATTTTCAGCAGCCTCTAAATGCATAACACCACACATCAATCCACAATCCCCACTTTACATTTCCTACCAATTTCATTTAATCACCAAATTAATTTTATTATTTATCATCAAACACACAACTCACTATTTAGTTATCCATTAACTATTTACATTCCATTAACTAAACAAACCCAAGCCATTCCAAGAATTATTAATCAATTATTTATTTATTCCATCACTACTCAGGAATATAGAAGAAAAATCACCACCACATCGCCCCAAAAGCATGGTAAACAACCACCTCCTTTCCACCCCAAAAACACGACCTAACAAACAGCCTCCACACCGCCCCTAAAAACACGGGCAAACAAACTACCTCAATGCCACCCCAACATAACGACCAAAAAAATTCTCATCCCCACATGCCCCAATCACATATCATTTTCCCTTAAGTATGACATCACATTATATCATATCAATGTCATTTAATAAATTTACAAATGTAATTTTTTCAGAGTACACATTATTTTAGGGGAATTATCACATAATCTAAAATCGTGGGGCACCAATTTCATTAGCCAAAAATAATAGGTTAATAAATATCCATATTATTGTTTTATCACAGCAATCACAACCAAATTAGAGATCACAACACATATATCTTGTGTAAACAAATCCCCCAATGGATACATGTTTTAGTAGGGCATCAAGCCCATACACTTCACAATATCACAAGTAATATCAAACCTATAAAGGTATGTGAATCAAACTAGATTTTCCCATTTTAATTAAATTAACAAATTATTTATCTTTGATTAAGTTGAAAAAACCATAACACATTGATAAAAAAATAACCACCACCCCACCCCACAGAATATACAATGAAGAGAAATGATGGAATTCTTGCCTTAAAGAATATTTCTATCTAGTTACGCAAAATAGGGTGAAGAAAAATTATATTAAACCACAACTATTCTATATGAACCCTGGATAAACTAACACTACAACCAAAGACCATCAAAACACAACACAACATCCAGTTCAAAACATGAAAGAGTCATTGCCACGAACTCCTCAAATGATACCACTAGGTAAAAATGCCAAACCAAACAGCCAGAAAACACACTATAAAACAACAATTTTCCACCTCTCAAATAACCAAACTACCAAATCACCACTAAAAAACTATATCAACCTTCGCATATCCCAAAACAAAAGCTTTTATGACCAATTAACCATACCATTTTGAACACATTAATCGTATAATTCCTTATTCCATGTCTAGATATCATCCACTTTAGGCTGCACTGACTTTCCCACATGGGTTTAATCACATCACAGTTAATTTGCCTTGATTCGAAATTATTTCCACCTCTTTTCATATATTATGAATTTACCACACATCGCACCACACACATCACAAACCAAGGAAGATATCTCATATCATAAAACAAAAGGATCTAAAAAACAAATCACTTGACAAAATAGATAAAAGAAAAAATAAAAAAAACTCTAGGTAATGAGAAAGAATTTGTATGCCTTGCTCCAAAAAAACTCTGCTATAGGCCACCACACCTACACAAAACATGGAACACTGAAATGTTGTGTCCACATAGTGCCTTCTCTTTGTGACTCAGATAACTACTGGTTGATCCACAAACGTCGTGTCACCCTCAATAACCATATTTCCTTAGTCAATGAAATGGATTTCATCATGGAGATACCAATGAAGCTAAAATATGTGAATGATTTCTTGGATCCTCTCTAACTAGAGTACCAATGCTAACTGATACACCACTACACTAACTCGCCCCAACACCTCAAAGGGCGCAAAAAACAAGAAGAAATAATACACCCTTTGTAAAACCTTGACTACGCACATCGAGGGGACACCATCAACAACATGTGGTCCCCAACCAAAAAATCCAATTTCCTCATCCTAAAATCAAAATAAGACTTCTACTAATCTGGTGTTGCTTTCTTCCTCTCACAAGAAAGCTAAAGATTCACTATCGGGATCTGAACCACATTAGGACTAAGAAAACCTATCTCCAAAACATCAATCTAACACAATAGATAATGAAAAATTATAATGTTAAAACCCCCAAAAGGACCCATGCCAATGGATTTTTGAAAAATATTATTATAAGAAAAATCTTCCAATGGCAGTTGTCATACCCAAGATCCACCATAATCAAATATGCATGTCCAAAACATATCCTTCAATGTCTATATTGTCCATTAATTTTCCACTTTTTCTGAGGGAGGAATGTATTGATGAAGCCTAACTAAGTTCCAAAATCACGTTGCCATCCCCTCCAAACTTGTGATGTAAAACATGTGTCTTGATCCAACATAATGGCCCATGAAAATCCATGAAACCACACCACCTCATTCACTTACCTATTAGATAATGTATCTGTTGCGCCTGACTCCTTGATCACTAATAACTGAGCTGATTTAGAAAATTGATCCATCACCACCCAGATAGCATCACTACCTCCCTAAGATCTATGTAACACTATGATGAAATCCATCAATATTTCATCCCATTTCCACTTGGGAAACCCCAAGGGTTGTAACAAACCACCGACATCATGATGCCCATCCTTTATTTTCTGAAAAACCAATCACTTTTCCACAAACTCTGTTACTGCCTATTTCACTTAGGGCCACCAAAACTACACCATCACACCACGGTACATCTTGGAATCATTTTGGTGTACTTTCCAAGGTGAGTTTTAAAACTCATGAATGAATCGATCACATATTAATAACAGAACAAACTGACTCCCATGAAACAACATCCGGTTCCCCTAATATTCCAACCATCACTAAGTAGAATTACCATGGCCAACACAATCATGCATCACCTTTGCGTCTAAGTCCTCCCACTAATACCAATCCATCAGTAGCACCAAAGAAGACTGCATCATCAGCTCAAAAAATTATCATCAACCATCATCCACTCTTTCATCTATGTGTAAGAATTCTAATTTCTAAATTTCTCTCCGAGAATCTTCAAACTCCCGAAAAACACCATTCCATTACTTATTTCTAGAATATTTAGCCAAAAATAACTTTTCTTGAGTTGGATGATATCTTAAAATCATATACCTAAGTAAACACTATTCACCACCACTATCGTAAGATTAAATCACACTGAGAAAAGATATAGCTCAAACTCATGTGATCTATGAGAACTAAAAAGTGCTAGCCAATTTGGTAATGTCACCACAACTTCAGCACAAACACAACTGATCCTAGATATAGATCATGGATGGCATAATTATGCTTATGGTTAAATAACTATATACACCCATAAGAGATCATTGTTCACTACTATCTTAGTATGCATCACATGCCCACACTAGAAGTGTCACAAAACACCTCAAACAATAAACCCCATTCCGGTAGATGAAGCACTATAGCACTTACTAACTTCAGATTTAGGTAACCAAATGCTCCAGGGAAGAAATCACTCCACAGAAAAGCTTGGTGTTTCCTAGTAAAAGCTATAAATGGGGATAAAAAAAGGGATATAAAGGGTAAAAACCTCTCATAATAGCCTACAAAACCAAGGAAAATAAAAACATATTCCATGTTCTTGGGTGTTTCTCAAGAAACAACTACTTAAACCATTGACGGTTTTACCGCCACACCCTTCAGAGATAATACATGCCCGAGGAAATGAACCTCTTATTTCTAGAACATACACTTGGTCAACTTTCCATAGAGATGGTGTTGTCAAATAACATGCAAGATGGTTATGAGATTCCCAGGATAATCCTCCACTAACTTTGTGTAGATTAATATATCATCTATGAATATGATGAATAACTGATCACAGAACTCATGGAACACAAATTTCATAATCCCCATGAACATGGATGGTGAGTTCATAACACCAAATGGAATGTCTACTAGCACAAAGTTTTCATACCTACATCTGAATGTATTCTTCAGGATAGGTTCTTCCTTCATCTTCAAATGGTGATATCCATACTACCGATCGATCGTAGAAAATCAACTCTCCAATCTCATTTGGTCGAAGAGATCACCCATCCTCGGAATAGCGTAATGATTTTTGACATTCACTTGATTATACCTCTTATGGTCGATGCACCACCTCAGGCTATTGTATTTCACCTTGGAAAACAACAACGGAGAACCCCAGAATGACACAATAAGTAAAATAAAAAACTTTTCATCAGATCATCTATCTGAATCCCAAACTCCTGCAACTCGGAAGGTGTGACTCAAAAAAGAACCATCATAATTAGAGAAGCATCATGCCATAAATCTAACCCAAACTCAACATCATGTTAATGGGGTATCATTAAAAAATCTTCTGGTAAAATGTCTAGAAACTACCCAATGACCCTGGAAACCTTTTACATCTCAACATATTCTAATTATAATGATAACTCAGTCAATAGGAACAGTAGGGGATCCACATGCCAGCTGCCCACATGACAACCCCACACACACACAAAAGCAACTCATTGGCCTTACACATAAGAAAAAATGACCATCCTCTAGAAGTATTCAATAACAAAATTATAAAGTAAAACTTGTATATGTTTATGATAACATATTATGGATACATATTTTGTAAAAAAACATTTCCATGTGACTGATGCGACCACATAATTAGTCTACACCACTAGAACACATCAAATAGTATGGTCTGGCTTCAGACTGGCATAGTAAACACTAAGAAATTGAGAAGACTCTATATGTCTATCCTGGTAGAATGGGCTATACTGGGTGATAAATATGAAAGTGAAGCTCCTAAATCAAACAAGTCTATAATAAGAGTACTAAACAAACTGATCATACCTATGATGATCTCTAGAAACTCTAGAACTATTTCCTCCAATACATAAATCTGACCAGGCCTGGATCCTCTTACCCAATACTGATAACCACCCCCACAACCACACTGCTATGGTGGTACCTAAACACAAGTAATATATTATGGTTATCCTATACCTTCTCTATAACCCGTTGGAGGATAAAGAACTATCTTCCCATACAGCTAAAATAGAATCACTAGAAACTAATACTAAGTATGGTATTAAACCAATCCACATCCACCAAACTGTGCTTGGGGAACCACTGTGCACTTCTAGTGATGTCCATGGCTTCCCAAACCATAACAAAATAGCATAAAACTCCCCAAAAAATTGAAAATAACCCTTGTCTGAGAACTATGGAAAAGAAGCTCCTAAAGTTGAAAATCTACTAGTCCAAACATCGAATCCCCTGATGACTGAGACCTACCACTAATAACCCTTCCCCTTCATAAATTCATATGGTTTCCCACTCATGAAAAACATCCTTGTGTGTGCATAATCTCAAAAAAATATTTTTATTCGAACATCCAGGTTTTTTTGCAACATAAAAGGAGTTACTTTATATGGGATTGAAGGATAGTGTGCCTCCTCAAGATATCTCCCGTGAGGCTCCACATCTGAAAGAAGATCTATGGAAAAATGAAAAAGTTCCTTGAAAATGATTCTCATCTCATGTACTGACATGATCTTCTATGGAAGAGAAAGAATCCCTTACCTATTTACTACCTTCATGGTCGATGAGAGGAACTCTACTCAAAACTCCTTCTAGAAGTCAACCAAAAAATGGTTGCCTCCTTTCGCTCTATAACATATTATTCCCACCATAGATTCATATCTCTCGCATTTGACTGACATCCAAAGGGACTCAGTACATTATTGGGACTTGGATAAAACTAAAATCTATATTGATCTCCTCTTTCCATATCTCTTTATCAAAATCTAAAATGTGTCCTTTGTACTTCCCAAATCCTTCTACAAGAAATCTCACAATGTACACATACACTGATCATCCTCCTCAACTAGATCAACCCTACGATGATCAACCAGATCATCTTGATGAACCTTAAATTCTTGAGGCACACACAAATGATAAAGGGGAGAAATATATGAAAGGAAAATACGGATTTCCTAATCCATAGTAGTATGTAATTTCATCAAGATTCATTAGAGCTTATTTAATTCATTTTTATCCATTTCAACATTCCACAAACAACCCCATTCAAACAAGAAAATAAGTCAGTAGGATGCATGTACCTTTTCTAGGCCTCTACCCTAGAAGAAGGTCCATCTCACTTGGTAATTCAATAAACTCGGAGTCTGTGCACTGGATCATGGGGGACCTAAAATCCCCTTTCCTAACTAGTATCCCCGGCATACATCATGAACTAAGGTCAAATGTGACTATTACCACACCACAACATTAAATCCTATCTGTTCCAAACACCAAACTACATCCTATATATCAACCATCACCATTGATACCACTTTGTCATGACCCACTCCCTCCAAAGATACTGTAAGGAAGGGAGTGATATAATAACGCCTGAGTACCACCTCCAGTAAGCCGTGGGTTAGTGAATAATATTGATGGTATGAAAAAATCATATATGGGTGGTGTTACCCTCTATAATATAAATAAGATCTTGAGATATGATGGATCATCCACAAAAATATCCACAACACAATATAAACAATAGCCAAAAACTATCCCATAAAGCATGTAGAGATAGAACTGATAAATATAGAATAAAGTATCCAAAGTGAATTCCCAAAACAAAGCTAATGTAGTGACACAAAATCTATCCAAAGGTCTGAGTTAGTAATTCCTAGCACGTTCCACGTAATCCTCTTGGAAATCTAAAACCCGTCTTATATACGTAGGGTGAGCTAACAAGTTTACTAAGTAAGAAAATCAAGTTCTCCCATGTATATGTGAAAGAAGTATACTAATTACCCGATTATAAAATAGAAAAATCAGATAGAACCTATCGAGGTAATCTACAATCTCAAACTCACCAAGGAATTATCAAAAAATAATGAAAAAGAAGTAATATAATATAATAAGAATCCCAACAATAAGGGTACCTTGTATCGCTTTCCCACTAGTATGTATCTCTCACACAAAACATAAAAAACCTGGGAACTCTCCTCCCTTATATATACCCCACCTTCTCACCAGAATAGACAAAACATTTCTCCCCTGCTGACACCTGGGATCACCACCCCACAAGCACAGCCACATCACATCTCACCCGATAACCGATGGAACACAACCCAATCACTACCAAAACCAGAGTAGTATTGTATCATGAACATATAGAAAATCAACCTCATTCCCTCCTCTTACCATGCAGAACCCTGATCAGAAGACAACCCACAAGCACAGTCAGATCTCATCATTTTCAAAAACATATATCCCACCACCCAATAAGCATGATATAAACTCACTCGAAGACACCTAGGCCGTAACATCTCACCTGAAAACACATGGGCTATCAGAAACACCATATAATTCACTAACAAATCTCTATCCATCACATCCATTCAATACCTACCTCTCCAAATGATGGAGTTGGAAATATTGGGTACACATCCATTTTTACTCCTCAATAAATATCAGTAAAAACATCCCATGCAAGACTACGGAGGTTCCTATACATAGTGCTTGATGTGGGTGCTGATAATATAGAATTTGAAAGAATTTATTGGTATATATAAGTATCAAACACTCAATCCCATGCTATGGGTTAAAAAACAACCGACCAAATCACTACGTTGTCTCTTTGTCTGCCACCTCAAAATTCATAACATCACGCATCAAGCCACTAACCCCACTTCACATTTCCAACCAATTTAATTTAATCACCCCATTCATTTCATTGTTTAGAACCAACCACATTTAACCACTCAACCATCCATTTAGTTACCCATTAATCATTTACATTCTATTAACCAAACCAAATCAATCCCTTCCAAAAATTATTGAATAATTATTCATTTATTGCATCACTACTCGGGTGTCTAACATAAATAAACTACACCCTCACTTCCCCAAAAGGAAATCCAAAAAAACTACCTCCCCACTGCCCAAAAGCACGTCCAAATGTACTACCTCATCACCACCCCAAAATCACATCAAGAAAACTATCATCCCCACAATCCCTAACTACACATCTCCATCCTACAAGCATGACCACACGACACAACACATCAAGATCATTTAAAAAATTTTGAAAGGCAATTTTATCGCATTCGACCTTATTTTTTAGGCATTATCACACAATCTTAAATCATGTGGAAATCACTTCAATAGAAAAATATTAGTGGTTAGCCAATTTCTATTTTATGGTGATATCACAAAAATCATAGCCAAATTAATAATCAGTGAACCTATATGTAGGATAAAAAACCCCACAACAACCAAAATTTCCAATGGGACATCAAGCCCATAGAATTCAAAATATCACACATATTATCAAATATGTAAAATCATGAAAATAAAAATCCATTTTCCATTTTTAATACAATTTACAATTTTTTATCTTTGATTAAGCTAGCATAACCATATCCCATAGATAAAAAAATGTAAACCCCTCCCATATAAAACATCATAAAGAGAAAAGAGGGAATCCCTAAATCAATGAATCTTTTCAATTCATTGTACACCATACAGTGAAGAATAATGCTCCCAAACCAAAACCAAACCATAAGAACCATGGATGAACCTAAATAACAACCAAAGAAAATAAAAACTCAACCCAAAACACAGCCCAAACCATAACAACATAACCTTAGAGAATCTCTTGGATACGAATGGAAGAAAAACCACAAAAAGTGATAGAAAATACCAAAAAACATCCACTTATTTGCAAAAAAACCCACCGGGACCAATGGATCAAAGAGAGAGGAAGAGGTCTTGAAGATCCCCTCAGTGAGCCTAGGGTCCACCCAAAATGAATGGAATAGTAACCCATTTCCGATTGAATGAATATTCTACTGGAAAAGAATTTGAATACAACACTGGGATGGGGGTTTACATGATGTGTAATCCCTATTCACATTGTGTAATCCTTAGGTTTCAGTTACAATGAAAAATACATTACCTCTTTATTATTTAGCCCCAAAAAATTAAAGGTCATGAACTAGACATAGAAAAGCCTTCAAACCAACTTTCATGTTTTGTAAAACACGTAACTGATCTATATTTCCTAGAATATCTCTGTTGCACCTCCAAATCCCATGAAAACTCTCATAACATACCCAAAACACCTTCAGTATCAAAAACAAGCAAATTAATGGTCTGGGAGTGCACATACCATTACATGATCTCCATAGCGAATTCATATTATAATTTTTCATCATGGTAAACATTATTTATTATGGGAAATTATTCCCATGAGTGTAATTTGTTTTATATACACTTTCTATCTACCGATAAGGATAAAAAACACCCTCCAATACATTATATGAGTCGTCTTAGGTTTATATAACACGGGTGGCCTATTTTTTTGTAAAAAATAGAATCTAGTCACTTTTTTTATTTAAAACATTTGGAAAATGGGTTATGAAACCATTGGTATGTGAGAGTTAGGTCTTTATTGGGTTCCAAATCACCACCTCTTCTCATGAAACAACAATTACTGTAGTATTTTTTGTTTTGAGTAATGATTTTTGAGTTTTCATTAATTTTCATAAAGTTTTTAATTTCATTGATGGTGTTTTGAGTTATTTAGAAGTTATGTGGGATTTGTTTTGGATTTTATATATTTTGGGGAGAAATGGGAATTAAACTAGAGGTTCATGGTTAGCTCAAACAGTTTGGTAAACAATGTGGTACCCATATGAATTTCTCTTATAAACTCTCAGTGCTAGTTTCATGGTTGGTATTAAGTCTAATTAAATGTACATCAAAAAATATCCCATCCCCTAACCCATTTAATATATTTTTATTCAATTTTTCTTTCCAAGTGATTTTTATTATAATTAATTGCAATTTGAGATGGGTTTGAGAGTGTTGTATACTATATTTTTTAATATCTCTATATTTTATTGATATTTGGAGGTGAAACATGGTTTTAAATGATATGGAATTGGTTTTTAAAATTTATAAAAAATATTTATTATTAATATTTAAAAAATATAATGTTTTTAATTGTAGAGAGAATTAAATAATGGTCAAATGAATTATATCATTTGTTAAGTATAATGTTATGTTTTTAAGAGGGTTTTAATAAAGAACCTTAAAATTCAAATTTCATTGGTTCTTTTTGAGAGGGGTATTTTCAAATTTATTTAATGGGTTTGTTAAATTAATATGAGCTGTAATTTTTATTTTTATTACTAGTTATTATGTTTTATTCTATTATTTTTATTATCCCCCTTGGGAAAGTCATGGAGGGTTACATGAAGTCAATATAATGCCGTGTTCCTCATTCTGGTGCCTCTCAAGGATTAGGGTTAGTTTTTCTAGTCTAAAAACCTATCTTGACACCATGTATATTGTTAAATATGACCTCTCCTCAGTATTCTCTCTTCTTCAGTAGTAACAGAGTACCTTAAGGGGAAATGGTGCGGATAGATAAAATTAAATTAGTGTTCACGTCAATGAAAATTAAAAAATATTTTTAGTTGAGAGCCATTTAAGACTTGTTCAAAGGACCATGTATAGAGTTTTGGAGGACCACAATTCCACATAAACTAAAATATAACATTTCTGATGAATTCATTAAGTTTATATTAAATAATTGGTATTTTTATGATAAGG
Source organism: Viscum album (assembly GCA_963277665.1). Lineage (NCBI taxonomy): Eukaryota > Viridiplantae > Streptophyta > Magnoliopsida > Santalales > Viscaceae > Viscum > Viscum album. The sequence continues at coordinate 467,864,139 of OY728141.1, read as the reverse complement.
TCAATGTAGATAGGGTGAAAAATATTATAGGACTCTAACAGTGTGGATTATCATTAAAGGAATAAATCACCCATTGTAGTTTGTTGATTTACTTATCTTCAAATTTGGTTTCCAAAAACTCACTAAATTTTCCTATTTTTTCGAAGGGTCTTCATACAAACCACAATTATAGAATTTATTTTATTCATGAATATTTTTAGGATGTGTTACATAAGTCCAATATAGTGGATTTGATCTCTTAGAGACATCTTAGATGGGTTGGTTACCGTGTTCCATTAAATGTTAGTGAGGGTTCATCATCATGTGAGTGGTATAGTGAGGATTGATCTAAGTTAGGAAATTTTATTTGTTTCAGAGAAATTTTCACATTTATTTTATATTTTTATGGTAAAGAAGGGGTCCCTTATGTTCCCTTAATATGGTAAGCATGGTAATTATAGTCCCTTTTCTTTAAAGTACCCATAGACCCACTATAGTTATATTTTTTAGGGAATTATAAAAATTTCTACAGTTTTTTGAACCATAAAAACAATGAATCTTTATTTAATCCTGTATCTCAGTGGTTTTCCAAGGAATCTTTCCCAATGTACTGCCTTTTGTTTCCCATTGTTCCATAAAATAATCATATTATCTTGATATATTATTTTATTCATTGGGTAATTAATCACTTTTTATTGTTTTGGAGAGTATTTTATTCATTTTGTGGGATTATTGATGATATTTTTAGTTTAATGGTTGGTTTTTAGTTCAATCAATTGAAGGAATCAGTTGTTCTTTAAGGGGTTTTCTCCAGAGATATTAGTTCTATTTAATCTACCATTAAAATTGGAAGTATGATATAGTAGGGAGATACATTAAAGGAATTAGTTTCTATATTTCAACTTTTCAATAATTTCTAATAGTTTTCAAATTAGAGTGTCGTGAACTATTTATGGACTCATAAATATTTAAATATTTAGGTATCATTTTTAATATATACATGTCTCTTGTATTCTATAACTTCATGATCTATATCGTATCTTGAAAAATCGGTGACATTATAACGGTAAATAGTTTAATGTTTTGGAGAAATTTTACACCCCTACCTTTATTTTACTTGTCAATTTATATATAAATGATTCTTCGTTCATTTCTTTGCATTTTTGGTTTTTCGTTTTGGAATTATTTAAAAAATTAAAAAAATTAATAGTGCAAGGTAGGAACTTAGTAAGTGTAAACTGACTGATAACCATGTGAGCGTGAATTTATTTTTTAGAAAAGTGGATTTTATTGTCTATGGGATATTTTTTAAGTTATGCGTCCAAACCATGCTATGTTTCTTATGTTTATCCAATGAAGGGTTCACAGTTGGCACACCGTTTAGTAAATTGGGCCACCAAACCGTAGGACCTTAATATAACTTTCAAAATATAGAAATTACTATCCTATGAACTTTTATTTGAACATACATCTCACCTAATTACCCCCATTATATGTGATACATAACCCATATATCAATATGGGTGACCCCTTTTCCTTCTTCCATGATTTATGTGGCCTTCTCCATTGTTTTTTTGGAAAAATATTCTTGGATAGAGATTCCTTTCACTCTTCCTTCTTACTTATTTTTAATTTATTCCTATTTGTCTTATTATGGGATGTTCTTAGTCAATAATAGATGGGTTAATGGTCCAAAATATTTTTCTTTTTGTTTCTTATGTTGTCAGAATTCATCTCTATGACTTTATCACTTTGTATTCGAAGGTTTCAAACAATTAGTGCTTTACATATTTAGGTGATTCCAAGACCTTGATTTTTCTCAACATTAAAAGTTTTGCTTTTGGTTTATAACATGTTTTTCCTCAAATAGAATTCACACTACCATTTCATATAATTTCTTGAGAGAATTATTTAATGGTATTGGTATTTTAAATTCGGTGATTTCAACTCTTCATTTTCTTTTCATGGGAGATTCATGGGGATTAAGGGGTTATGGTATATGAATTAATTTTTAATATAAATTATTGTGTTTTTTATTTTTTTAGATTCATAATTAATAATAAATGTTTATTTTTCTTTTATAATTAGTTAATAATGTTATTCATAGGTCTCATTATGGTTTATTTATCCTAGTGGGTTTAAAAACTATATTTAACTTTTATTTTCCAAGTGACTTCAAATGGTATTATATTTAAAAATGGTGTTAAATAAACTATTAAAGTCTCATTTATTGAGGATAATCATAATGATCATTTGTAACTATGAAAAAATGTTTTGAATAATATTATATTTTACATATTTCTTGAAAGGCTAATTTAGTATGATCACACGGGGTTTGAAACACATGGCAATGTTGGAAACTTATATAAAATATTTCTTCTAAATAGAACTAAACAATTCATTAATCTTAAAGAGACAAGATTTATAGATATCCTTATTTATGATTATTGTATATTTCTATATGGATTTAACAAAGGATATGATGAGAAGTGTGTATAAGGTTTGGTTTAGGTAACATAAAATCATAGTTGTCCTTATGTTTTATTATTAATCTGTGTCTGGTATGAAACTTGTTAATTTATACTATCAATTACATATACCATGGGGATCCTAAAAATTTAGTGATAGATTGAGAGACTATTTATATAATTGTCCTGAAGATATGTAATTTCACCCTCCATATTCATTCTATTACTGAAAAGAGGGATTCTATTGGTCATTCCAAATGAGAGTAATCTAGTTGGTTATAGAATAGGGATGCATCGATGGGTTGGAAGATGATTTCACCCAACTAAATAAAGGACCATTTCATTGTATGTTTATGAGTTTATCATGATTATATACACATTACATATCGTATATATTTTTGTTACCTGATTATTATTATCATCTTAATAGTTTTATTTTTTTATCTTGATATGTACCATAAATTCATTTCTCATTCTAGTTTGATTTTAATTTCTATTTGTTTGGAAGTAATTTACTTATACTTGTTATTAGTTTATAACTTATTTTTATCATTATTTATTAGGATATCACATTAATATTATTATCCTAAATGATAGGATTTATTTAGATGATTTTTTATTTTGGTAGTTTTGATTTCACTCAAATCCATTATTTTTCAATAGGTGGTCTGGAAATATTTCTATAAAAATATGTTTTAAAAATGGTTTCAAAAAGAAAATAAAAATAGTTTTGTTTAAGATTTAGATGTATTTAAATGGGGGAGTAAATTATGTTCATGTATTCATTTTCATAGTGTTAAAAAACCTATTTTAAAATATAATATCCCAACTAGAGTTTCCATATTTTTCATAAAGGAAATAAATTGAATCCAAAGTGACATATTTTAAGGCTATTATCTCACACCCTACTTGCACAACTCATGGTATGTAGGTTGAGTGGAATCTTTATGTTTATGTTCAGGATCATTGATTATCCAAAAAATGAAGCTAATATTCAATGTTAATATATATAATATTCATGTGCTTTAGTATTCATAAACACCACTTTAGTTCATTTTACACTGTGAACATCATTTCACATTATGATTGTAATTCCTTCTTAAAATGCACAATTATGTGGTACATTTTTTAACATCATTTAAAGAACCCAATAATCTTGAATATATTGTAATATTTAATTTTCAGGTTTCTAATTATATTTTGAATAATTCATACTTGTGGAGTGTTGGAATATTCACATTGGGAGACCACCAAAATGGGAATTCATGCAAACTATTCTAGAGAAGGCAGATTGGACACCAACCCACTGATGAGAATGTGGGGCCCAATATAAAGACCCAATTATGCCCAAATTTAGTGTGATGATAGAAGACATATATAGGAACAAATCCGTTTATTGAATCCAGAGCTAATTAGGCCTCTATGGTGGATATTCAGGTGGCATAATTTAGAGACAAAATTCTAGGATAGATTTTGCGGCCCAAAAAAATAGCCCACCAATTTAATCATATCTCGGAAACTACATATCCATTTGGGCTGAATGTTTACATAGATCTTGGATACACATAGATATTAACCTTTTTAGTCTATGTACCACTCCAATTTGGCCATATAGAAGACCATTCAGATGCATCTGTTCAGTGGATGAAAGCTGGCTACAACCTCGGGTCAAGGATGGAAAAATCAACTATCCCTCAACTTTCCACCCACCAATGGCCTACCAAAATTAATTGAGCCGACTTGGACTATTGGATATGCGACCCAAGGATTTATAAATAACTATTTGAAGTAGTGGTGGTGGAGGACTTGATCATCTTTGAGCTTTGTTTCATTTTAATGTTATGATGCCAATTTGATGTTGTAATCGCATTACCTCAATTGTAAGTTCCTTAAATCACCTTAGCCTCTTTATAAAAGTTATTCATAATCACTTATTTCTATTCTTATTCTTATCACTTTGATACCATTTCCTCTTAGTGTGAACTTGTTCATACCAAACCTTGTGAGATTACCACACAATGGTGGACTGATTGTTATTTCATTTTTTACTACTCCAATTCCTCCCTAATTAGTCAACTTTCCACTTCCATTGAAACCATAGGATCAATGGAGAACTAACCCACTTATGGGATGATACAATGGAGTATCATGGGGATGGATTGGATGCTATTTATCACTACCTTAATCTCTAATCACTTCTTTAAAATGAAATTTTTGTTTATTTATTTTAAAACATCTTCATCCTTATTGAATTTTATGGCCACACACTTCATGTGATAATACGATCCTTTACCTTGGAGTGCTCATAGATTTAATCCTTTAGGTGAATCGGTGATTATTATTAGGGTGTGTAAGAATTAAAATTGTGAGTGAGGATTTTGTTTGATCTTCTTAAATGAAATCATCTCAAATATAAGGAATTGAAATAGTTGAAAAGGGAATGCATCCAATCCACCCCAAGTGATAACCTAGGATCAACTCATACATTAAATTTGAATTAACTAAAGTGTATTAGTGTTCACTTAAACCCATATAAAATAAACCCATGTTGGCCACTTCATATCAAAAAACATCCCATATAATGTACAATTCTATAGGTTTATTCCTAGGTCTCTGAGGATTCGATAACCCAAGCTAAACTACAAGGACCGTTCTACCATTATCTCATTGGTGAATTTAAGCATGAATCAAATTTTGGTGCCATTTTTTAGGGACCCATGTAAGTCATATAAACACCCTTTCTATTCTCCCCCCATTTCTTCGATTATAACCTAGGATCTCTTATCTTGTCCCTTTCCTGTTTTTTTCTTTTGGAGCATGTCCTCCTACACCCCCGATCAATCATACCATCTAGTTAGGGTGGGATGTCCTGGAGTTGGGGAGTCAAGTGAACCTAGGGGATTGTTTCCATTATATCCTAATTCTCTTGATATTCTAGAGTCCAAAATTTATCCTATTTCAATGGAAGGTATTCAAATAAACCAACTCATAAACTCAGGTGGAAACCAAAACGGAAATCCAAATGAGGCAGCCCCAAACTTGGGGAATGCGGTCGATCAAACCATGAATGACTGCCTCACAACTTCCTGGACTAATTCCCCCTTATGCATTAGACACAACTCCCTAAGATATTACAACTAAATCTTTAAACCCCATGTCCTAAACCACCTTCCCACGTTCCATGGAATGGAGTCTGAGATCCCTTACCTTCATGTTAAGAAGTTCAATGACATTGTAGAAACCATGTGTCCCCCACATCAAATAGAATCAGCTAAGATTAGGCTATTTCCTTTTTATTTAAAAGATCGAGCTAAAAATTGGCCAAACAATTTTTATACCATCATCCATCAACTCTTGGGACCAACTACAATGGGAATTAAAAATAAAATACATTCCCCAGTAGAATAAAATTTCACATAAAAAGAGTATCCAATAATTTTTTGAAAAAGAGGGAGAGTAATTATATGAAACATAGGAGTGGTTCAAAGACATTCTAAACATGGTTCCACACTATAGTTTTTCTATTCCTAAACAAGTGAGTATTTTCTATGAAGGTTTGGGTCCAAGGAACAAACAATTTATTGACATGATGTGTAATAGAAACATTAAAAAAATCCCCAAATGGTTCTTACGGGTATCTGGAAATCCTTTCTGAATAGAACCAAACAAGGGGAACTTCACCTTATTCTGAAAAGCCACAATGAACTACTGGAATTAAACCACTTATATAGGAGTAAATCCTTAGGTCTAAACTCCCAACACTCTCTAGGAAGGTTGAAGAGATAGACTTTAGGAAAGTCCATGAAATCCAAAATGTAGAACCGGTTTGCACAATTTTTGGAAAAAATGATCATAAGACAGACAACTGTCCAACCATTACATCCATCAAGGATGTTATTTTCGGAGGACCCCCAGAAGATATAAATTCCTAGAACATTCAAAAGCCTCAAAAGAAAATCACCTTCTACCCAAGGTATAATGACAACCCAGTCTTCCACTGGAAATATAACCAACAACCTAGCCAACCATAGGTACAAAATCCATACACCCATTAGAACTACCAAACCCATAAACAGTTCCAAACACAACCTATCCAATACCAACATCCACCGGTCCATTTTCAATAAACCATCCCACCTCTAAAATATACCTCTGGGATAAACCGATATACTCAAGAACCAACCCAAACTGTTCCACAAATCTGACTAGAACAATTGTGAAAACAAATGGAAAGGATAAACTCGGAAGTATATTCCCATAAACAACTCAAACAACTAATGAACAACTAAAGGAAGTGACTATTTCAAGAAGTGGGAAATAAATTGAGAAACCTAAAAAACTAATTCATAAACCATGTGAACCTTCAAAATCTAATGAAAATTCAAATGAACCACAAGATAAAACTAAGTAAACTGATAACAATGTGAAAGAAACAACTCTTCAACAAAAAAACCCCTCAACCGGCACCATTCCCTCAATTAATGAGGGGGAAAACCATGCCTTTATTGAGTGAAACATTGATGGAAATCTTCTCACAAGTCATGTTGAACATTCCCCTTATGGATGTCATCCAAACCATACTTGCCTACTCAAAGTACCTTAAAGACTTGTGAAATTTTAAATGAAAATTTTCACATGAAAACCAAGTCCTTTTGGCTGCTAATGTGAGTACCATCATTCAAGGGACCATTCCACCTAAGTTGAAAGACCCAGGTTTCCCTTACATCAATGTTGAACTAGGAGAGGGAAAAGTTGTCAAGGCCTTGTGTGACCTTGGTGATAGTGTCAATCTCATCCCAATGATGTGTACTTCTAGTTTGTCCTAGAAGAGCTCCAACCCACATCTATCACACATCAACTTGTTGATGAGAGCATTAGGGTTCCAAATGGGATTTCAAAGGATGTTTTTGTAAAGGATGAAAAATTCATCTACCCTTCAGACATCATTATACTTGACAACCATCCAAACTTTGGAAATAAAGAACAAACCCCAATTATCCTTGGTTTTCCCTTCCTTGCAACAATCAACTCTGTTATCTGAGTCCGAAATGGGAAAATGACCATAATATTTGGGAAAATGATTCTAGACTTGAACATCTATAATGAAAACTCACAAATAGGATATGACGAGGACATCCATGAAGTAAACATGATAGGAAGCATTGATAATGATTCTATAAATCATCAAGGAATATTTGATGGATATTTAAGTCAGGATGATATTTACTTCTTTTGTTAACATAAAGGAATTTTATCTCCTTGGCTTGAATCATTTTCAAATTTTTCTTATGATTAAGTCTTCGGTCCAACAATCAGTGAATCCTTTCAGAAAACTAGTTTCATTGAGAAAAATCCAACTTCCTTCACTAAATCTGATCAAGCCAATTTAGTAGCTTAAACTTCTAAATGTGGGGATTCAATCCTATCTAAAAATCTAGGAAACAAAATTCATCTTGATCAAATGTCTCAATCATCTACTAAAATTCTAAACTAACCTGATCTGGAATTGAAGGAAATTCTCGCTGCACTAAAGTATGCCTTCCTAGGGGACAATCAAACACTTCCTTTTGTAATAATTTATTCTCTTAAATCCAATCAAGAGAGGATGCTTCTAAATATCCTTAGGAAACATAAGAAATCCATTGGTTGGACATTTTTTTGATATTCTTGGTATTAGAACACTTATCAGGACTCATAGGATTGTTCTGGAATTTGATTCAAAGCCATGTCGTCAACCTCAATGGTGACTTAATTCTAATCTCAGGGAAGTAGTGAGTAAAGAACTTCTGAACTTGTTAAAAGTTTTTATCATATATCCCATACCTAAGAGTGAGTGGGTCATCCCAAACCAAGTGGTTCCCAAGAGGAAGGAATCACAGTGATAACCAATAAGGATGGAGAGATTCTTCCATCTAGGGTGAGTAGTGGATGGAGGGTCTGCATTGACTATAGGAAGATAAACTCCTTCACCAAGAATGACCATTTCCCCTTACCATTCATTGACAAATTACTTGAGGGAGTGGAAGGTCATGCCTTCTACTATTTCTTAGATGGGTACTCGGGGTATAATCAAATTGAGGTCTCCCTATAGGATCAAGGGAAGACTACATTAACATGTCCATTCAATGCCTTTTCTTTCAAATGCATGCCCTTCGGGTTATGAAATTCTCCTGGAACCTTCCAGCGGTGCATGATGGGAATATTATCAAACATGGTAGGGGTTATTCTTGAGGTCTTAATGGATGACTTCTCTGTGTTTGGGGATACATTTGATGGATATCTTATGAATGTGGACAGTGTTTTTTCGAGATGTGAATAAATGAATCTGGTCCTAAACTAGGAAAAATGACATTTCATGGTTAAACAGGGATTAGTCCTCGGCCATTTAGTCCTGGGTAGGGGGATTTAAGTGGATAAGGAAAATATTGACATCATTCATCACCTTCCATCACCCAGAACTGTTATGGAAGTAAGGTCATTCTTAGTACATGCTGGTGTTTGTAGAAGATTCATCAATGAAATTAGTTCAATATTACGTCCCCTTTTTGCTCTACTAGTAAAGGATGCTGTGTTTGTTTGGATAGAAAGCTGTGAGGGTTAATTCTCAACCCTCAAATCCTATCTCACCTCTCCCCCCATTATGAAATCCCCAAATTGGAACCTTCCTTTCGAACTTATGTGTGATGCTAGTGACTTTACTGTAGAAGCTGTGTTAGGACAACGTTGTCATAAAACTCCTTATGTCATTTCTTATGAAAGAAAATCCTTAAATGATCTAAAATAAACTACACCACTATTAAAAAATATTTACTTTCTATTGTGATTTTTATAGATAAGTTTAGGTCCAACCTCTTAGGATCCCACATCACCATGTTCACTGACCATTCCACACTAAAATACCTCTTCAAAAAACAAGATGCTATGGATAAAATAATTAGGTGGGTCAGTCTCTTACACGAATTTGGCCTCACAATCAAGGATAAAAAGGGTGTTGAAAATTTTGTAGCTGATCACCTCTCTAGGATGGAATTCAAAGTCAACTCAAATCACCTTTCTGTTTCTGATTCATTTCATGATGAACACCTATATTCTGTGAGTGATTGTCCTTGGTATGATGACATACATGATTTGTTAGTTACAAGAGTAACTCAAAAATTCTTAGGGACTCAATATTGAAGGAAATTAGTTTATTATGAAAGGAACTATGTGTTTGATGATACATACCATTATAAGTTCTTCCCTGACCAAGTCATTATGAGGTGTGTCCCAGAATCTGAACAAGAGTCCATCAATAAATTTTGTAATAGTGAGGCATTTTGAGGTCACTTTTCTTCTAAGAAAAAGTCTTATAAGGTTATTCAGTGTGGTATTTTCTATCCCCCTCTTATGGTACTCCTACAAATTTTTTCAAATCTTTCTTAAGTGTCAATAAGTAGGGTCAATCAGAAAAATTAATCAAATACAACTCACTCCCATCTTAGTGATTGAAATATTTGACTATTGGGGAATCGATTTCATGGGTCCCTTCCCAAACTCTAGGGGATACCTCTAAATCCTCTTAGTTGTTGATTATGTATCAAAAGGGGTTAAATCCATTACCACCAAGTCTAATGACCATCATGTTGTGATCTGATTTCTGAAAGAGCACATATTTTCTTGATTTGAAATTTCTAGGGCTATAATCAGTGATCTAGGAACCCATTTCTACAATCATCCATTCTCTTCACTCATGTCTTAGTATGGTATTTCTCATAAATTTTCCACTTCATATCATCCTCAAACTAATGGTCAAGCTGATTTAAAAAATATGTGGATTAAGAATATTCTTGAAAATTTGTCAAACCTTCTAGGAAAGATTGGTCTGAGAAACTCTTGGATTCTCTTTAGGATTATCAAACTGCATATAAAAACATTTTAGTAATGTCCCCATATAGGTTGGTTTATGGTAAAGCATTCCATTTTCTAGTAGATATTGAACATAAGGCCTTTTTGGGAAATTAATAAAATGAATTATGACCTCTCATTGGTCGAAAAAAAATTAAATTTGATCTCAATAAACTTGAGGAACTTAGGATGGAGGCTTATTAAAATTAAGGGATCAATAAAGCTAAAGTACAATCCTACTAATCTAAAAATCCTAAAACCAAACACATTGTACCGGGTAAACTAATTCTTTTTTATAGTTCGAAACTTCATTTTCACCCAGGACTGTTGAGGTCTAGATGGTCAGGTCCATACATAGTGCATAAGGTGTTCCCCCATGGGGATATAAAAATTCAAGATCCCACCAATGGTCCAACCATTAATGTTAATGGACATAGATTCAAACCATTAATTGAACCATTCCAAAAACATAAATATGATGAAGAATTGTGTGAACCTACCATAGATAGTGAAAATAATTAATCAATTAGAGGTCCAAGTTGAGCTAACGATGTTAAACAAAGTGATGCATGGGAGGCAACCCATTGTTGTCAAGTTTCCAGTCATTTTGTTGTTTTAATCAACTTTATATTTTAAATATGATTAATTAATAAATTTGATATTTAAAAATAAAAAAATATATTGTTGATATGTTCATCTATTATGAGTATGGATGGGTATGAAAGAGGAGTGCCATATTTATCTATGTCACATGGTGTGATCCTTGGGTAATACCTTACCCAGAAATTTAAAAAGAAGGTAATGTATCATAAGTTCATTTTTTTTATTTTATGTGTTTGTAAGTTAAAAAAAATATATTATTAATAATAAAATTAAATGTCCACATCATAGGCCATGGGTCAAACCCCGCCACAACCGGCGAAGCCGTGGGGAATCAAACCTGGGACCGAAGGGAGACATGGGCGCACCCTTACAACTAACCTATGACTTTTTGTGATTCAATATTATATAATTTTTATATATATACATATGTTATAATTTCTTTATTATATATATATATATATATTTGTGTGTTTTTCTTTTTTTCTCCACTAGGGTTTTCTCAGAGTGACATCAAGATCAAGGGATTAAAAGGGAGCAGCAAGAATTTAAACTTCAACCACCAGGTGACTTCATTCCTTAATCCTCATTTTCAATTTACTTTTTAAACTCTCATTCTCTACCTCTTCCCCTTTATAAATTTTATTTTCTTTAGACATTGGGGATAGTGTTATTTTATGTTGGGGGGAGATAAAATAGAAAATTATTTTGTGTCAAAAAAATGAATGATTTTTTAAAAAAAATTGAGTGAATGGATGGAAAAATTCTTTCAACTATGAACATGGTAATAAACATTGAAAACATTGAAACATAATACCAAATAATTTATCATGCCCTGATTCTGATTTTAATCCTTATATAATTTCATGAGCATAGATTTTGGAAAGTGTGGTTGTCCAATATGACATTTCATTGTTTATATTTTCATCCAAATAAAAAAAATATCACAATGCACAACCTTTAGATAGTGGGTTATTAGTTTGAGTTCATGGAGTCCCACAATTAAATAGCATAGGTTTGGTGATCATTTTAGTTTTAAAATGATTATTAAATAAAAAAATTAAATAACAATAAATTTACGCGTAGTGAAATGAAATGACCTAATGCATAGCTTTCGACAATTGGGGATTGTGAATCCATAGTTGTCTGGCCCTAAGTTAGTTATTATATCTTTATTTTTGGTAATATGAATTTTTTTACTGAGTTAACTCAAGATGATTCTCGTTCATGTGGGACTCACATGGTTCCATATGGTCTTTGAGTCTAGGAGTCAATGGCAAAGTCTCGCTACAGGGGTTGAACCTTTTGAGTGCAATTTCAATTACAATGAAAAAATTGAAAAAAAACAAAAAAAAATTACAATAAAATAAGAAAATATTCAAATACTCATCTTAATATTTAAATTTTATTCCACCTAGTGCTTCCATCATTTCCCTCTTGAATAAAGATGAACCCCTTGTCTAAAGTGATGCACAACACATCATCACTCTTAATCGAAAATGGATGAAATATGGCGATGAATTTAAACAAATGAATTGTCTTGGGATTGGGATCTTCTTATGAAACTATCATGAATTAAAATATTTTTATGGGTTTCATTATTTATGGTATAAGTTTTTTTGGTGATCATTCTGTATTAAAATGTTTTTGGAAAAAGAAATTCAAATTTCGTATTGTTGAGATATATTTTTCTCGGGACTAGAAAAACTCATGTTGGGGGTGTTATTACCCAATAAATGAGGCTAATATAAATTTTTAATATATATAATATTCATGTGATTTATTATTCATAAGAACCATTTTAGTGAATTTTACACTTTGAACATCATTTCAAATTATTATTGCAATTCCTTCTTAAAATGCACTATTATGTGGTACATTTTTTAACATCATTTAAAGTACCCAATGATCTTGATTATATTTTAATATTTAATTTTCATGATTATAATTATATTGGGAACAATTCATAATTGTGGAGTATTGGAAGATTCACATTGGAAGACCACCAAAATGGGATTTTAATCATACAATTCTGGACATGGAAGATTGGACACTATCTGACCGATGAGAATGTGGGGCCCAACATACAGGCCCAATAAAGCTGAAATTTCGTGGGATGATAGAAGACATGTATAAGAACAAATAATTCTACTAAATCCAGTGCTAATTTGGCATCCATGGTAGTTATTAATGCAGACCAATTTAGAGATACAATTCTGGGCCAGATTCTACAGCCCAGAAAAACTGCCAACCAATTTAATCATATCTTGGAAACAACATCTTCATTTGGGCTGAAAGTACACATAGATCTAGTAGACATACTGAGCTTATCTTTTTTCTTATATTTCCCACTTCAATTCGGCCATCTTGAAGGCCATTCAGATGCGTCTGTTCGGTGGATGAAAGCTGGCTGCCGCCTCAGGTCAAGGATGGAAAAATCAACTCTCCCTCAACTTTCCACCCACCTATGGCCTACCACAATTAATTGAGGAGACATGGACTATTGGAGGCACGACCCAAGTCTTAAAAAAATTTATATTTATGTTAGTGGTGGTGTATGAGTTTATCATATTTGAGTTTTGTTTAATCTTAATGTTATGCTGGCAATTTGATGTTGTAATCACATTCCCTCAATTATAAGTTCCATGAATTGCCTTAGCTTATTTATAAAAGTTCATAATCATATATTTTTATATTCTTATTCTTATCACTTTGATACCATTTCCTCTAGGTGTTAAATTTTTCATACCAAACCTTGTGATCTTATCACACAATGGTGGAGTGATTTTTATTTCATTGTTTTTTTACTTCTCCTATTCCCCCCCATGAGTCTACATTCCACTTCCATTGAAACCATATGATAAATGGAGGTCTAAACCACTAATGTTTTGATACAAGGGAGTATCAAGGGGATGTATTGGATGTTATTTATCACTACATTAATCTCTATTCCCATCTTTAAAATGAGATTTTTTTAATTATTTTAAAACTTTTTCATCCTTATTGAATTTTAAGGCCACACAATTCAAGTGATAAAATGATCATTTACCTTGGAGTGCTCAAATATTGGATCCATCAAGTGTATAGGTGATTATTATTAGGGTTTGTATGCTTTAAACTAGTTACTGATGATTTTGTTTGATCTTCTTAAATTAACTCATATCAAATATAAGAAATTGAAATAATTGAAAAGGGAATTCATCCAATCCACCCAAAGTGATAACCTAGGATCAACTCATACTTTAAAATTAAATTAACTTCAGTGTCATAGAGTTCACTTAAACCCATATAAAATCAAACCAAGTTGGACACTTCATATCTAAAAACAATTCTTAGAATGTACATGTCTATAGGATTCTACTTTGGTCTTTGGGTATTCGACAACCCAAGCTAAACGACAAGGATCGTTCTACCTTCCTCTCTTGGGTAAATTTGAGTGTGAATCAATCATTGGGATGTTTTATAATTCATTTTTCTTCTTTATTATTTTCTCTTTAGGTTATTTTTTCATATGTTTATATGGTGGCATCAAAGTCACATAGAGATCACACTTGGTATTTTTGGAATTATTTTTGATCATTTTAGTATCATCCATGTCATACATCATTTTGAAATTAATTTCCATCTATTTCAAATGTAAAATTTTAGTTGTTTGTTTATTTTTAAAATTTAATATTTGGTACTTTTTTAATTTATAACTATTTATTTTATTTTTTATGGACATCCAATGTCTAGCCGTGCTAATATGTATTATCCATAAAATTATGCAGTATGTTAAAAAAATATTTATTTAGGTGAAATAATTTCTCTGAGTGTATTTTTATTCCTTGAAAAAAAGTTTATTCTTTGGGGATCAATAATTTATATGGGTATTTCCATGGGTTTAATTATGTGCTCGAATCAATGGTCTATAGGGTTGGTAAATAAAACAATGGTGTCTAAGCACTCTTCTTATTTCGGAGGTCATGTGGATTTAGGATATGATTATAAAAACTCAGGAGGTGGTTCAAGAGTAAGTGTATAATCACCACATATCATGACGAAACATGAGTTCCCATAGTACATATTGATTTATGTTAGGAATTTTATGTTTCTTTATTACTTCATTTGTATTTTTATTTCAGATGATGGAGTTTTGATTTATTTTAAAGTTTTGTGGGCTATTTTTTGACTATCCAGATTTGTTTGGGTAAAAGGAGTTAAGATATATGTGGATGGTTATATAAAAAGTTATATTCAACAATTTTTTTCTTGTTTTCATGGTTATAATGAAAATCCATGTGGAATTTTCCCAATTGTATGACAGTCCACCAAACAGTGTGTCCAAACCATGCATAGCCACAAAACACTTATCATTTTTTATATTCGATTCCATTTATTCTTTTTTTAATAATTCTGGTTATGTGTTATTACTATTTAAGATGTATCATTTGAATTTTCATACTATTTAAATGTAATTAATTTGGATTTCATTGATATTTTGAAGAGAAAACTTGGTTTTAAAAGATATAGACTCTATTTTGAAAATAATTTGTAATTTTTCTAAAAATGATTTAAAAATGGATATTTTGAATTATAAAATAAATTCCAAAATTAACAAGTGATTAAAATATATATTTTGACTATAATTTGAATATTTTTAACGGATTTTAAACAAATACATTCAAATTTTAATTTGACTAGTGATTTTTTAAGTGGATCATTATATTATAGTTACAAGTGTTATTTAAATTAAGATGACATTGAATATGAATGGTTTCAATGATTATTATGTTTCAATTTTTAATTTATGTCATACCTCTTAGAAAGGTACTGATAGATTATATGAAATCATTATTGTTGAGTGTTCCCCATCCTGTATCCTCTAAGGGGTTTGGTATATTCTTTCCTACTATCAACACTATGTAGAATCTAGGTGGACTAGTATAGCCAACCACTTATCACCATTTTCTTCATTTTCTTTTGTAACTGGGGAATTCTTGAGTATATACAGTGGGTATATAAAATGGAAATAATTTTCAATTAAATAAAAATGCTAAAATCCTCGTGGGTGAGAAATATGTTGTACTTGTTCGAAGGACTGATATTAGGATTATTGAGCTCCATCATTCCACTTTAGTTACAGAAAAGCACATCTTGAAAATTATTCTGATCTAGATTCGTTAGGTGGAATTTTCATAAAAAGGTAAATATGGATAATGTTTGGGTATATGATCCTAGAGTAATGTAATCTTCTAGTTAAGGAATATGTCAATAATTTTACTCAGTTGATTCTCTTCTCTCTAAACTACTTGTTCTATAATTCAGTAAGGATTTATATTTTTATTATGATTATTTTACTATACCTAAACTTCAGATTTCGTTTCATTAATATCATAGCACTTTAGGTTGTTTTCAATAAGTCACTAATGGTATAGTTCATATTTAGGGTGAATCCTCATAGGTGGTGACCCTATTCATTTACTGATAGTTAGGTTTCAATATATTTCATAAAGAAAACTTAAGATGGATTCGAGTTATGAAATCAGATTTTTTTATAGAATATTCATATTATATTATTTTCTTATTGGAAATAAGTAATAACAAATAATATTTCATTATGGTCATAATCAGAATTCTAATAAAAAATTCTTGAAAGTATCAAATACCTTTCATTGTTTTTTAGGTCTAGAAAATATTAAATAGTTTTTTAGGTTTTCACTACATTGAAAGAAGTAACACATGTCTCTTTATGGATCTTAATGGTTCTCTAACAAATCTTTATTTAGATGTATCATTTTATTTTCCTATTTTCTTTTGATTTTCCTACTATCTTGATATGTGATTTCTTAATTTTGATTATTTATCTTATTGTTCTATTTCGGAGTGGATTGTATATATTTTCTAGAATAACGGGTAATTTTTCAGACTTATTGGTCATTTTTGAGTTCCCTTAGATGAAGTAAAATATGGTGTTTTGATGTGTTTTATCTATACCAATTAGTTTCATTTAATCCCCCATGAATAGTGTAAGTATTTTATTATGTAGAGACCTATTAAAGACCTTAGAATTTGTATTATTCTTGTTCATAATTTATCATAGTTTTATTTTTCACAATTTATAACTACGTTGATGTGCCGACTTTTATTTGAATCTTTGGGTTATCCATTTTAATATCGATATTTCTACGGTATTATGAACTATTATTGTATATTTCCTCCATTACAACTTCAATGACTTTGTTTTGTAATAATGTGTTGCGGTTGGGGAAATTTTCATACACTAACCTTAATATTCCTTATTAATTTGTCTATTTATATTTTTCCTACCCATGAATACCATGTAATTTTATTTTGGAATTAATTAAAATATAAAAAAAAATCATTGCACACATTTATACCAAGGTAGGAAAAATCATGTGATGACCATTAATGTGTTTCTATACATTGTTTATAGTGGTTCACATAGTTGTTTCATTGTTTACCCAATAGTTTATCCAGTCTATGTGGTGTATCCCATGTGATTCAAGTAAGAGCGTAAAAATGGAACATGGTTTGGTAAACAGTGTAGCCAAACCATGTGGCATGCCCAAAACATTAAATTTTTAAAAATTAAAATATTAATCACCTCAATATTAACCTTACACATACCACCTTCCCAATATTACATGAAATACCATTTCTATGGAACACTACTAATGACCCACTTACATTACTCCGTGATTTTTATGGCCTTCCATTATATTTCAATAAATTTTTACATGTTTGGAGCTTCCTTTCCCTCTTATTTATTATTTATTTATTGTTTTTTCACATGTATCATATTTTGGGATGATTTTTGGTAAAAACCTAGCTGGGTTATTAGTAATAAATAATTTTTTCCCATTCATATGTTTTTTTGTGTCATCCTCTAACATTTCTCTCTTCTTAGTAAAAGGTTTTGAATCATCCTTTCTTGACATAGGTTGGTGCTCCATTTACTTTACATTTTCTCAACTTTCCATATTATTTTTGAGATTTCCAAACTGTGTTTCCTTGAACATTAATAATTCTCTAAGTTAATATATGTATTTAATTTCATTTTTCAAAGGGATTTGTATTTTAAAAATGGTGACTTCAACCTACTTTTGGTTTTTCATGGGAGGTTCATGGGTTCTGAGGGGTTTTGGTTTGGTAAAACCTATTTTATGGAACTTAACATGTTTTTTAATTTTATTATATTTTTATCACTTTTAAATTCATATGGTGATTCTATGATTATTTATTAAGGTTATTAATTGGTCTCCTTATAATCTATTGATCTTTGTGTGTTTCAAAATGGAATTTCACATTGATTTCAAAGAGGTTTCATGTGTTATTTTATTTTTAAATGGATTTTAATGATATTTTAGAGTGTAATCTCTAATGGATGATCTTTTTTACTATCTGGAACATTGAGAAGGATTTTTTAATAATAATGAATGATAAATGGTTTTCAAAATGATATATTGAAATTTTAATTCTACATTAGACTCCCAAATACCTATTGGCACTATCTACTACTGATTCCTTCTTAGTTATGCCATTCCCATGGATAATCATCAAGGAATGTGATATTTAGGAACTTTTAATTTGATTTTTTTTTCATTCTGGTATTAAGAGGGGATAATGTAATAAGGGTGAGGGTTGGTTGAGGTATGAAATGGTAATTTTGTTTATTAAGTTAAATTGTTAGTTTGTGTTGTGTATGCCACACATCCATACTCACCAACTCTTACAAGTATCATGGGGATCCAATTAAATTATTGAGAGATTGTGCGACAGTAACACACTTTTTCCGATAATTTTTATTTCTATACACTTTATTCATACCAATAATAACCCATGAATGCACCAGGTAGGATAATTGCGAGTAAAATGATTATTCATAAACTAGGGTTGCATCGATATGCTGTAAAATGATTCCACCGAAGTATTTATCGGATTTCTCAGTAGATGTTTAAGAGTTACCTATGATTATATAAAAGTTACATGTCATCCTTATAATGATACTTGGTTATTCATTTAATTTATTAGTTTTATTTTTTCTGACTTAATATAAAAAAACTATTCCAATTTGTTTCATGGTTGATTTAAAATGTCATTGTTTAGTATTTATTAATAGAAAACTTTAATTGGTTTATGACTGATTCTTATATTGGTCAATATAAATATCTGTTTATTTTTATTTCTACTTCAAATATTGGTTCATTTGAGTGAATATTTATTTATTTGGTGTTTTATTATTATTAAATAATTCATCATAAAAATATGGCGTAGAAATAGTTCTCAAAAATGTGGTTTCAATGGAAAATACAAAAAACGTGATCCAATAATTAAATTATTTTAAAAATGGTTGTGAGTTCTGTATTTCTATTCATTTTCATAATGTTTTTTAATACCTATTTAAAAATATTGTATATCAAAATAGCATTTATGAAATGTTTCAATAGGTAAATTCATTGATTCTTTAGTGAAATACTACTAAGATACTAACTCACGTCCTAAATGAACCACACTATGTCTTAATACATAGTGTCCCTTTTATAGTTTTAGATTCACGATTACAGGGAAGTTACATTTTATATAATTTTTATTTCATCGTTTCTTGTGGTATAGTTTGTTTTTATATGGTTATATACTGAGATATGAGTCACATAGAGATCATGTTATGTATTTTGGGATTTATTTTTGATCAATTATCAATTATCTAAGTTGGAATTTATTTTTATTTTTTTTCTTATGATTCTTATATTTTTGTTTATTTTAATTTTTATTGTGAATATTCCATTTTTGGTTAGTTTTTATTTCAAAAAATTTATTTCATTTTTCATGTTCATTTAATGATTGGATGCACCATGTAAAATTCTTACATGAATTCCACAGCATGATAAAAAAATTAAAAAAATAATTCTAGTGAATTTATTTTCATTCCCTAACAAATATTACTAGCATGTAAGGACTTAGATACCCCATAAATACATTCCATGGGCAGTATTTGGTAACCCAAAATGGGTGTACATGGTTGGTTTGTGAATCCTTATGCAATATCATATTTTTTATAAATATTTATATTTGAGGCATAAACATTCTCTATAATAAATTCACTATTTTTCGATTGCTGGAATCAATAACGTTGTGCACGTAAATATAAATTTTTTATTTAAATAAATTTAAAATCTTTATGTGTTCAATTCTTGGACCAAATTTAGTACAATGATTATGGAAACTTATAAAAATGGTTAGCCAAGAAAATGATCTAGAAACCCTATATAAAATTTCATTTTCTTATACACAACATTGTGATCCCTGGTAAATGGATCTGAATAAAAATTACTAGACTCACATCGAGTGTTGGTGGAGTGGACTAGGGTAAGTTATTTTTTCCAAAATCCATTATAAAAAACTCTTCCTTACAGAAATTTAATTTATATTATTTTACACTACATAAATAATTATTGCAGAGTATTTATTGAATCAATAAATATTATGTATGTTATATATCTATGTGAAATGTAAGAAATAATTTCACACCAATATTTAGTTATTGATGAATATTTCTTGGAAAATTATACAACCTCCTCAATGAATAATGAAAAAATAAATAAATTGTGGTTGAGGATTTGGGAGAATTTTATAACTCCCTCATGGATCACACCATCTGGTATGTTACTTCATCACCATAAGCATAAAAGATAAATGATTGGGGAATAATAATAGATATAGAGAATAAAGCTATGATAATAAATGTTTATAATTAAAAAAAATACATTTACTAAATCCCATGAATGAAGAACAACTATATATTCCCTAAAATATTCAATTTAAATTGTATTTATAGGCAAAAAAGGAGATCATTGTGTGTAAGGATGCATTTGAAATAGCATGAGTTGAATAGTGAGATTCTTCTTTTTCAAAGGCTTAAAAATATTTTCCGAATCCTTATTTTCTCCTTGTGAGTCATTTTAATCAATTTAAATGGTTTATAGCCACATGTAATTTCTTATTAGTCTTTATCTAATTATATATGCACATCAAAAATGAAAATATTTTTCTTTTTCATCCATAT
Organism: Viscum album; assembly: GCA_963277665.1. Lineage (NCBI taxonomy): Eukaryota > Viridiplantae > Streptophyta > Magnoliopsida > Santalales > Viscaceae > Viscum > Viscum album. Next base: position 467,843,142 of record OY728141.1, on the reverse strand, counting down.
ATAATTTTATGTCGTGAAACATGATAGGAACAACACTTATCTTTACATTTGGTATATTGAGGAAGTAGTGTGAGGATTTAGATTATATTTCATGGAAATGTATCAAGCATTTGGAAGTAAAAATATTGTTTTTTGTTGGTTGATTCTACATTAGTATGATTTCATATATAATTCCAAATTTTGAGATGTAGTCAAAAGTTTAATAGATGATGTAGCATATCATGAGGTCACATTATAATAATGTAAGTTATATTTAGGAATTTAGAATACATTAGTGAGAGTTTTAAATCTATTATCATGATCTATGCAATGTTAGAAAATAAATATCACAACATAGTGGGGGGATGAGGAGTAATGAGAATATGTCTATTAATGGGGTTGAGTTGTAATATCGATATATATCTTTATGAATTTGAATCACATATATTTCATTCATTGGAAAGTATGAATTGAGATCTTGTTTTCTAAATCATAGTCTTCAAATTTTTAAATCATAAAGAACAACTCCAACATGGACATTGTTTCTTAAATGAAAAAATATAACCTCATTATCGTATTTTGATTTTTCACTATCATAAGAAACGATTATGATTATTGGTGTTGATTTCTTTATTGGAATTATCTCAAATGTAATATATTTCCCATAAATTTTACTCATGTATAGATTTTGTATTACCATGGTTGAAAAGAAGATAGATCATAGAAGATGATAGTGATTCACCCTGGTTCATGCTTCAATCATTTTCAGACTTGTACTAATCATAGAGGATAATATATTGTGTATAATCCCATTACTACCTCAAAAATAAAACCACTAGGCTTAGTGAAACCATTATTTCAAATATATCTTCATCAATAATGTATAAAAAATTTAAATTTAAAATTTTAAACCTCAAACACTTAATTCCTATTAATTTCCAATAAAAAATAAAAAAACATCATTAGAACATATAAATTTTTTGATTTTATAGGGTTTTAAAACATGAATTTCAAAAAAAATATCAATCAAGTCACTCCCCTAGAATTTTTTTATTCCAATAAAAATCCAAACCCAATTAAAATACACTAAATAGTCAAAAGTGAAAACACATAAAACCATTATTCAAATTGAAAACTAGCAGTTCCCTTCTTTGAAAAACATTTCCCTATCCTTTTGTCATCTAAAATTAATTTTTTTTTCAACCATACGAATCCATTGATGTTAAAATCACAAACTACCTTGGATTTAAGTGTTTTTTACTCTTTACTCAAGATAATTTTTATATGGATTTATTCTCTAATAATATGATTCTTAGACACCATATAGTTTTAAAAATTATATTTCTCCAAAAATTAGATAATAAAAAATGTAATTAATCATGAGGCATTTTTATATGTGATTTTAGTCAATTTGGGTTTGTGGGATCACTTTAAAAATATAAAGCTTAAAATATAAGGGTTTACTCTTAAATATAATGAAACAATATTCAAAAAGCTACATGGAATTTTCCCCACTAAATTCCACTATATGTGATTCATATATAATCCCCTTTTGGGAGTTATGAGTCAAAAAATGAACCATAAGTTATTATATCCAACCCTCATTATTCCCTTCTTCAATATATTTTCTTTTATATTAATAAATTTTTTTCTTCTTTTTTTATATAATTTTTTTTCATTTTTCTTTCAAGAATAATGTCATGATAAATAATTTTAATAAATATCACTAATACCTATTTCTATTTTAATAGTGTAAAATGATTACTCCACCATCATAATTACCCAAAACATGATTTTCCCCTAATGAAAAAAAATTAGGTAACTCCCAAACATCAAACCTAACATAGTCATGAATTATTTTCAGAGTAAGAGTTATGGTACACTAATGGATAAAATAGGTTTGACATATAAAATGGATCTAAGGAGAATGTTATATATCTAAATATGTTCCTAAATAATGTTGAAAAAAATTCACACTCTCAAATAATTTCTGAATAAGAGTGATCAAAAGTTCCAGTTTACACAAAAATACCACGTTTATCTTATGAAAGTGTGGGTACCAAAAACAATATGTCAAAATATTCATTGAAACGTAAAATTATAAATATAATATTTTTTTTAGATTATTTGGGCATGGATTTTAAAAATTATATAAACTCATATGAATTTTTAAAAATAAATCCAAGGAATAATGGATCATATCAAAACTGTTTTAAAACAAATCCCTTATAAAATAGTGGATGGGTTCTCAAAATTTTATAATATCTGAAAAATGGAAAAGATGTTCATTAACTCATAAGGTTTCTTAAAAATTTTCCAAAAACCAAAAAACATGGAAACCTTTAAAAATGATTGAGACTCATCCCATTAATGTACCTTTTAATATATTTCATTAAATTTCATTCTATTAGAGAATTCAAATAGTTTAAATAAATAAGGATGAAGGATGGTGCCTGTATATATTCAAATGGTAGTGTATAATCTCTCACTTGATACCATCTATATCCAATAAGAAAAATAATAGAAACATAATAAATTTATTAAATAGAATGGAATAATGGGAGAAATAAAAAATCATTTGATCATCCCCCAAGTGGTATTATGTTTATAATACCTACAATCAAGAAGTTCTTGTTTATTAACCCCAGTCTAAATGGGGAGTGGTTTACCTAATAGAAAGAAACAAATGTTTTTTATTCCAATTTATATTTATTAGCACCAAGTTTATCAAACCCTAAAAATAAATAAAATTCTTCCATCACCCAATTAACTAAAAAGTTAGAGTTAATGTGTGGGATGAAATAAATAGTTTTACCTGCATATTGATGTATCTACCTCTATATGACTATTGTTATATTTCTATAGAAGTATTTAGATTTTTAATGCTTAAAGACCCTATATGTTTAGCTCCACCCTATCTCCCATTATGAGATCTTCTTCATTCTCTTAACTATCCAAGAATATGATGCATTTGTCAAATATGAAACATCAGTGAAAAAGAATAAAAATGTATTTAAATTAATACAAAAAATAAGATTAAATTATTATAATGACTATTTAGTTCCATTTGATGTTTTTTATAGGATATATTACTCTTCATGGATTTACTCTAGATGGAAATCAAATGATAGTGGGGGGAAGGAATTTCATGTCGATTTTCTACCTTTTAGATATCCTTATTAGAAAATACTGTTAAATGTAGTTTATCATACTCTTTTTTCCCTTTATCCATTAATGTTTAAAGATTTTTTTGGAAATTATTTAAAACATTTACTACAACTATTCTATCTTATCTTAATTTTTATAAGAATTTTCATCTAACAATAAGAAACTAATAGAGATTATTTTCATATAATTTGGTGTTTGTTCAGCTTTATCTTTAAAGAATGGGGGAAACTAATTTAAAATTTGATTAGGTATATTTTCATATTAGAATCTTATAACCAATCCATAAATTCATATCTTGTGTTTTTGTGTGTGTTCATTCAGTTAAAATTGTTTTTTGAGATCCTTTGGGAAGATATATTTTTTATTGTTGTATAGTTAATAAAATAATGAATCTGTAACCTCAGTTGTTGTCTCATCCACTAACCCTAACAAGGAATGTAATTTTTATTGCATTAAATATAAATAGTAACACTATAATATTTATCCCATTTTTTGAAGATAATGATAGATAGAGATAATAAGAGAGAATAGAATGAAAAAAAAATTAAGTAAAATTATTTAGAAAGTGAGTAAGGAAAACTTAAGAAATTTTAGTTCAGAGAAATGATACTAGATTTGATACATAATTACCTTGTTATAGGGCCTAGGATATCAATTAACATTTTTAAATAACTACTAGTATAAAACTATGAAGCTTACTAGGGTCATGTCTTTGTGATCTCCAATTGTAATTTATATTTCATTCACATACTAAAAAAACTTCAATTACATTTCATAAAAATGGATTATAACAAAGGAAATTTGAGTAATAATTTTTTTTCAAATTAACCAACCAGAAAAGATATGAAAAATAATTTTATAGGGAAAGAGAGGCATTATTAAAATCAGATCAAGTACACCATCATTTATAACTTTTTTTAAAATCCATTAATTTATTCAATCAATAACATTAATTAATTTTATTTCCCTACATAAATTTCAAAACCTAACATCTATTGGATACCTCGTCAACACATATATATATCCTCCCACATAGTTTAAAAATTATTAACACACCCAAGAAATGGCATTATACCTTTTTCCATCAAATCTTATCACACACTATTCATCACTTAACTAACCTAACTCAATTGTATATAAGATAATCCATGTGAATGGAGAAAATTTTAATTTGGTAATGAAAGGGGTGTGGATATAAGAAATGATATGTTAAGGTGTATAACCTCTTTCACAACACATCACACACTAACATCGGTATAAAAAATGGTTAAAATATAAACAAATTTATAATATGCATTTTGGATCACTATAAATCTTTCTCATGGATCACTCCCTTTGGTACGCTAATCCATTACCATGAAACACAAGAGAGGAAAAAATGGGGAAAACCATAAACATGGATGAATGATATAGAAATATACAGTAGGAATTAAAAAACAGAAAAATCTATACTAAATTCGATAAATAAAGAACTATTGGGGAACCCCAACAATGGATGAGATGATGGGGAATCACCAGAATTATAGAATCTCGTTGTGTGTGTGGATGTTTTCCATGTATTATTAGTTAAATGGTGATATTATTATATATCAAAATCTTAAATATCCTCACCTACCCATTATTTTCTCCCCATGATCCATTGTCTTATATTTAAATGGATATGTGTCATATGGAATTATTAATTCATATTTACCAAATTTTTCTATTCCCATTAAAAATAAAATATTGATTTTATGAGTTCTCAAATTCTTGATGTCCCATGTTACTTCATAAAATCAATGGTTGGGAGTATGTTGGGAAGAATGATGTATTGCTAAAGATCACAAGAAATTGATTCATAGAGAGTATCATGAATTATATGGGAAACATATTCTACATTTTGGGAGGATTTTACATTATTAGGAGTTCAGATGTTATGTATAGACCTAATATACTATTGTAAAGTGAATAGATGTTTTTGTAATATCATAAATCAATGTTAAAAGAACTCTAACTTCCTTGAGGGATTAGTAATCTATTGGAAGATGTTTGTAAGCTATTATAAGGCCCAATACAACATTGGTAGAGATAAATTAGATCATATTGGTTGAGTGGTGATGAGTAGTAGGAACTTATTATATAGTGGGATCAAGAAGTGATATAGAGATATCATTTGAAGTATTTTAATCACTAATAGTGTATTCTTGGAATTATAAGTAGAAAAATATGAATTCCTATATCATTATTACTGGTTTTTATCTCCATAAATATCAATATCTACATCACCACTATCAATTCAAAAAAATAGATCCCTATATTAATATTCATATTTTTCAATGTCATAAGGAAGGATTGTGATCATTAGATTAGATTTGGTTCTTAGAATTTACTAAAATATAATAGTTTTCCCAAAAATTTAGTTCTCTTAAATCTTTTGTATATTCATGACTTCCAACTAATAGACTATACTAGAGGATATAAATTATCCTAAATACAATCTTCAATCATTTTAGGTGATATACTACTTGAAGAGGACATCATCACGTAGAGACTCCATTTTCAACCTTCAAAAAAAGAACAATAAGGCAAATTTTAATATATTTCCTAATATATTTTTAAAAATTATGAATAAAAAAATTAAATTAAATAATTTTATATTTTAAAACTTAATTATTATAATTTATCTAAAATTGGATAATGTGGTCAATTCCCATGAATATGTTGATTTAAAGTGGAGTTTAAATATTTTTTTTCTTTAAAACATTAATCAAAATATGGCTCATGTCCATAACCCAAATTGAAGTGAGAGATTCATTGTCAATTTTTTGAATTTATATTTTTTTATAATTGAAAAAAATTGATTCAGTAGGAAATGAATTAAAATTGATAGTTCATCATTTATTAAGTAAATCCATGACTTGATATAAATGGGACCTAAAATGTATTTTTAAGTATATATGAATTTTGTCTCAGATAATTATAACAACCTGCATTTTAATTTTTGTCAATATTTTTCTTAGAAACTAATTGGAATAAATTTGGTAGATTTTTTGAAATAAATTAAATATAAAATTGTGTGATTCATAGATGGTCATAGTCTTATAGACCATGTATGTTGGTCACCATGTGTCAATTTTCCAAGGAAGTGATTTGTAGAGTATCATGTTTGATCCCTAACACTATGTTATAAAATAGTGCATTCCTTTTGATTTTTAAAAATAATAATTTTTATATCTGGACTTCCCTATCCTCCTCTTATTCAACTGGAAAATAATTATTAATATATTATTAGCGATTTATACATTTGTAAAATTTATGAACCTAATTTGAAATAATTACATATATTATTATAAAATTTAAATGCTAGTTTTTTATTATATATTTTATTGATATATAAATATAAGTGTAAAATAATTCGCACTTATTTGAGATTATTTTTTTTATTAATGAGTTGTCTTAATTTTGATTTATTAATGTTCTATATTTTTATGTGAAAAATATCGGAGTAAATAATTATTATTATAATATATATATTATTATTATTAGGTATAAATAAGTAGAGAGGGGGAAATCACCTTATTGCTTCATATGGTGGTCAAAACCTAAGGGAGAACTCCCCCTTCTTCTACAACGATCTAGATTATTCCTTCTTCTTAAAGAAATATTATTTCATAGATTATTAGAATTTGGTCTATTGTTTTTCTATTCCTCTCTTCCTTGATCTTTTCATCATTCAACTCCTCTCAGGTTTTCTAATCATGATGGAAATATGTAAAATGGGGTTTTTTTAAAATCAATGTAGAACCACCAAATTTCATGAGTATCATTATTTTAATAGTGTTTTAACACCATTATAAATTCAAATCTATGTTACATTGATTAATCTGTCAAGGGTTCGTTAATTTTTGGTTGGTAATTCTACATTTTCATAATTCTTTTGATAATAAATGAATGAATGAGTGCTTAAAATAGATTTACATCCTATAAAATGTTTACATGTATAATTTCCTATTGATTTACCATAGTATTTTCTGATTTATATTTTTTCATGATTTATATTTTAATTTTTAATTATTATTATTGTGATGGGTTGGTAAGTTGATACTTGACATGAATAGAATACATTAAATTGAAATTTCATTTTGAATAACCCTATGTAATTTATGTTTTTACAATTATTTTCTATAATTTTCTATTTCTTTATTTATGTATTTTACCCATTTCAAATTTTATCTTACATAACCATCTACTATAAGAAGTGCACTATTTTCCAATGAACAACATATTCCATGGGAAAGACGTCATATAAACAAATTTCACACTACCGATTTACCCTAAAAAAATTATTTTCTTATAACTGAAGGCATAACAGAAAATTTGAAAAGTGAATATAAATCAGCAAAAATGTCTACAAATGTCAAACTAAAAAATCGTTTAATCATGATAATGAATCATTTATCATGATCATTATTATAACAAATACGTGGTAGGTAAAGTAACAAAAAAATGAATACATCGTAATAAATTTATCAAATACTCAAACTAATCCATGAAACATTCATATACATTTTGTATTAAACTAGATTTATATAGTTTAGCGTGTATGAATCAATAAACTCTCTAAAAACTAATTTATCAATCAAAAATATTCTTGTTTTCTATATTTATGCACATTAAATATGACTCATTTAATATTATTACATGTGATATTTAGAACTTGTTGGGATATTGATACAACGAAAAAAATGTATCCAAATTCAAAAATATATCAAATAACTCAAGTGTGGTTTTGAAAAATCCAAATGAAAACCAAAAAATGAAAAAAATACTATATGATATGAAAAAATATACACCCTTTCAATAAAACTCTAAAAATTTATTTTAATTATTTTTCTCTTCAAAATCTTTCCCCATGAACCAAGAAAAACAAGATAGTCTCAACAAATTACATTTTTTATTCTAATTAAATCTCAATAATCAATGAGTGACTGAATTAGAAGTACTAAATAGCCAAAAAATAATTTACAAACAAACATTCAACATAAATAAAATAAAAGGTTTATTTTTACCTCCAAAAATACAATTTCAATGAATATTACCTAAAAATATTAATAAATAGAATATTTTGAAAAAAATACAAAATTTTAATATTTGAGTAGTTGATAAATTTGGATAATAAATAAGAAGTTTCTCCCATAATTATCTGAATTCAAATTCACTATATCTGAATATAAAATCTTTTCTATATCCCCCAAACCTATATAATAAAATTTGAATTTTCTAATATCATCAAAAAAAGAAATAAACAATTGGAATCATTTATAATTTCTTGAAAATTATATTCTTATTATTATGTTAAATTAATTAAAACCATTCTATAGTTTTTAATTTTACTTTTTCTATAAACTATATTACTCTTCTTCTCATGAATAAAAATATTTAAAAAACTTTTTTCTCTTTATCCAATCTCTTATCCATTAATTTTTTATCTATACCCTAAAAAAACTTAATGATATTCATGTTAACACAATAAACTCTAAATTAAAATGATAACTCACTATTTTTAACATTCATAATATCCATTACCATTTCTACGAAAATTATTTTGATAAAATAAAATGGATTTTATCTTTCAAATAAAAGATAAGAAAATCCATTGGTCATTAAAATTTATCCTCCTTTTTATGATCAACTCAAATTAATCCTAGTAGATATTTAATATATTCATTAAGTAGTTGGGGATAATATCTTATGGTATTCATCTCTTCCTTACCCAATATCAAGAATTTTGAAAATGAAATTTTATTTAAACTTTCATCACAATCACATTATTCTCATATAAATTAAAGAAATTCAATATCACATTAAAGTAGGAACATCCCATAATATATTTATTGTTTGGTAAAAATATTTATAAAAATAAAAATTCCCTTGAGGGAAAAATTATGCCAATATACTCATGATTATTATTTCATGAAATAAATTATTCCCCTCAATATATGAAAATGTTTTATAAATCCCTCAAAAAAATAGGATTATAAAGTTTCATAAATATTTCATGTAATGTTTGAATATTTTATAACATATTCATTTGTAGTAACATCTTTAAAAATGGTTGTATTGGTTCTTAATGTACTGAATCATTGTCGTTATGTTATTTCAAAAATTAATTATAATTATATACATTATTCTTAATTTTTTGCACGTTAAAACAACTTTATTGAATTTATTTATCTACTTTCTCATGATTCCATCCAATTACTATGTGGATATGTTCTAACTCAACTATGAGACCAATATATAATCCAAGATTTTACTAGTACACTACATTGAAATTTTGGGAAGTCAGATGTTTTGGAAGGGATTTTTGAGAGAATAGTTATAGATAAGTTGTGTTAGTGGAGAAATTTCAGTTAGATAGTAAATCACCCCATTTTATTTGAAAATATTCCATGATTTATTACAGATATGAGTTTAAATAAGAGTATCTACCCATGTATGTGACAAAATAAACTTTTCAGAGAAATTAATCACTCCCCAAATAAAAACCTAGTTCCAAAAGAATTAAATTTCAAAAAATCACCCATGGAATCTTATGAACAATCCCTTGTGTTTCAATTAAATTACATCAATTTATCCCAACAAGAAATTTTCACACATACCCACACACATGTAAACGTACATAAAGAACTCTTGGGGTCTCACCCACTCCATTTTCTTATCAAATAAGAACAAACACCTAATTTTCAAATCAAATCGATTCCAATTTTTTAAACCCACTATACCAATTAAAAATAATTTAATGGAAATAACTTCCATTCCAAAACCATTTTTATTTTCAAAATACACTTACACTACCCAAAACCAAAATGTATCACAACTTATAATGAACAACCGAAATAAGGAACTAGTGCATATGCCTAACCTGGTGACATGGTAGTGGAACATGCCCCCAGTAAACCATAACACTAAAGGGACCTTAAACCATGAACTAGGTCTCTACATGGGTCACTACTCTATATGAGGTCCCCACATGACACCATCTCACCTTCATTATCATCCCTCAATCCAAAATTATAGTATAAGGCTCAAACCTAAGACTATCATTGGTAACTCAAGGTGTAAAATGAGAAAGGGTTCATGATTACCTTCTCATACCATCATCTCAAGTCCAAATAGTCATAATCTCCAACTACCAGACACCCCCACTAACAAGGGTATCCTCTGATACCATTTCCTCATGAACCATCTTAACACGACATCCGACTAGACAAACAATGGAGTCTGTGACATGGCTGTAAAGGAATTCCTGATCCCTGTGGGCTTCCAACTAGTGTAAGGCCTAAAAACAAAGTAGATGGGAATGGTTGTACCCCAAAATAGGATCAAAAATTAAAATAGAATCATATGAAGAACCAAAAACTGAATCTCAATAAATAAACAAATTGCATTAGTCCCAAGATTAATCTGAGTAGACGGAAGACAGAAAAAAAACTGAGAACAAAAACTAAAAATGGACCATGATACCACGATCCCCATGTGGTCACATGGTCACCATTAAACATATGTCCCAAACACTCCAAAAATTTTGTCACAAACTAAAACCAGTATATTAAAAAGAATGTAAAAAATATCATGGGTCTACTAACACTGAGTAGTATAAGTAGTTTTTGATCTTGACCACATAGTTGAAAATCACCCAAAAATCTATGTGCTTCCTTTACCAAAATAATATATTAACAGTAGTTTTAAATTCATTTATAAAATATTTTTTATTCATTTAAAAAACAAAATATTCCTTTCTTTCAATAATATTACCCTCTATGTTTCCATTTCCAAAACAAGTTACTACTTTAGAACCAAAATAAGGAACACAAGGAAATGTCGAAAATAGATAAACAATCCAAGATCAAGACTAAACACAACCAAAAGTAAAAATAGAAAATACAAATAATATCCAAGGGTGATCATAAACATCCCAAGAACGACCCCTGGATGTACTCAGTCTGAAACCACCTGTCAATGTATAGTGAATATCCAAAGTCTATAACCAACTGGCCACCCTCAACTAACCAATCTAGTGGAGCATCCCACCTTTCCTATCAACAAATTAAAAGGTACAAAATCATCAAAACTGGGTTGATCAGAAACCATAACTTGATACTATTAAAGACTCTGAGGAACCCATGATAATAAAATATTGTGAAAGTGGGAGACCCTCGCACTTGTGACTTAGCTTACCTATCATCACCGCACATTCCTACCCAAGACACAGACACCACTATATGATAAACCATAAAGGTAAATCCCCCCAATGGTGGTTACCTATATATATATATCAAATCATTGAATGTTCCCACTAGGTTGTCACATCATTTAAGCACTCAACCCTTTCTTTAAAAACAGGAAAATTTTCCAATATACCTTTAAGCCTTATATATCCAAGTGCATTTTAAATAACATTACACAAGATATTTCAAAAACAATTTTTTTGTTTGAAATTCCATATGGGTGCCCTAATTTTACCAAACCATACTTCATGTTCCAAATGGGCTTAGCTTTGGACATTTCATTTGAAACCCCCTTTTCAAAATCACATAAGGGGTCACACATTATTTAGAAACCCATTAGCATTGTGGGAAACCAATGTTTAAGTAGAAAGTCATTTCAAAGTAAAGGTTGAAAACATTCATAAATAAACAATTATTTTTAATTGGGTGTTCAATCATTTTAAGAACTGATACTCTTTTATAAAACACCAAATGTGATATAACATCTTATATAATCTTGAAACCTCCTTTTCTCATTTGGAAACAAGAAACCATTTTTCACGAAAAGAAGGAGGATGTAAAGATAAAGAACATTTTAAGGAATCCAAAGTTCTTGGGAATAATTACTTCCAATTACATAATCATTTTCAAGTTCATCCATTATTTCACTATGTGCATACAATGATGTTCCCTAATCTAATGGAAAACCAAAAATGATTTTCCCCCAAACATTATTAAACGAAACAACACCATCATTCAAAATAGAACAACAAAAAATTTTATTGAAAGATTACCACAGTCTATATAACAAGCCCAACCCAAATCCAATCAATATAATAAAACATTTCAAATGAGGAAAATCTACTCACCCACCCAATTTTACTCTTAAATATAAATTGGAATTTAATCAAACACATTTATCATAACCCAAGACTCTCCTCAAAACCAATTTTTAAGAGATTATACCTATTTTAAAACACCATAATAGGCTAACCAAGAGTATATTGGGTTTGTGAATCACCTTTAAAAGTTAATATAAACTTTTGAATAATCATAATATTTTTTCTGAATGGAAAAAAATGGAAACACCTAACTCGTTGGTGTGTTAATAGGACAAGACTCTCAAAGGATGACGAATCATCCCCCAAGAACAAACCTCACAACCTAAACCCCAAGGAAAATAGAGTTACATGTAAACCCTAACTCTTAGGGTTCATCCAAATGACAAAACCATAAAATAAAATCAAGAAATATATTTAATAGAGGGGAATTGGTGGAGGAATGAAAAAAACCTTAAAATCATAACTTGGATATTTGGAGAAGCATCCATATAGGAGGGGATCCCAAGAGAAGAGGGGTATCAGGACCCCTTGGAGTGTGAAAAATGATAGGGATTATGGGGTTTGATTTTGTGTTGTAGAGAGGATAGATAAGAATGAGAGTTTTATGATTTTAATAACATGGTACGACCGCACGGTTTCGTCGCACTGTTTACCAAACCGTGAAACAACCGTGTCGTAGCATCTTCCAAGATTCCATACCTATAAAATGACCAGGTTACACAATATGTGTAACTGTGCGGTGGATTATTTCCTCTTCATGGACTAGTATCACAGTTACATGAGTTGACCCCAACAGTTTTTGCTAACCGTGCAGTGACTATGCTTATTCCAAAAACAACCCAAACATTCCGTAACTCTAAAATTTCAACCAATAATCAATCCTAAAACTAGACCAAAAGTTATCAAACCAAGAAAAGAATAAAATAAAATAGTATCTGAGGTCGGGATGACAATTTATATTGAAACGTAATTTGAAAAAAAAGATCATGTAACACCTAAAACACTACTTTAACCTAGACCGTGCTAACAATGACTTTACTATCTATGGGTCAATATATTAGTTATAAAATATAAATTTACCCATGAATATACCATATTTTATATTTCTTTATAATTAACATTCACTTTTTAGAATATAGTATTTCAATAAATTTTATATCATTTAATAAAATATCATATGTTACAAAATAACATTAATGTCAATATTGACATTATTTATTTAATTTAAATTTTAAAATGTAAAAAAATTGAATTAAAATATATTTACTTTAAAAAAATTAATAGGATATATTAATCTACCAAAATAATTGAACTCAATAATTAATTAAATTTTCAATATATTTAATGTTTTTAGCATCATGTATCTTATTTAATTGTCAACTAAATAATGCAGGTGTTAGCATTTTTTGAAAATTTAATGTACTTATATAATATCTAAAAAGTAAAAAAATTACAAGGATAAAAATATGTTTTACCTTTCGAAATAATATTTTTAACCAAAACTATATAGCTTATACCACACTCTAAATCATTATAAATGTTAAAGGTAATGAATATTCCATTTTTGACTTTTTCCTTGATTATCTTATTATATAGGGCACTTCCATTGACATGTATCCCTAAAACTCATAAAATTAGAATCAAGAGGGTATATAGTTGAACTATTTTCATCCAACAATTTTTTTTTAAATTTTCTAGGTTATTTTGGCCCTTATGTTTAAGGATTAGTCTCTTGTTGAGATTAATTTTACCTTAATGGTTGTAATTAATATTAATTATTTTTACTAATTTTTTAAAAAAAAACAATATTTTTTGTTAGAATATATATATTATATATATTAAAACCATTTTTTCCATTTTTTAGAATTCAATTCACATGCGTGAAAAAATATGGTTAAAATTTAATCTCGTAGAAGTAACGAGAAAGGAGGTTTTAAAAGCACAGTACTCAAAAGTTCATAAATTATTTATATCAAAATTAAATATGAAAAGGACTATAAATATATATATTGGATTAATATATATTTATATAATTTGAAATTTAAGAAAAATAAAATAGAATTTATCATTAATAATTATTTAAATGAAAAGGCAGTTTTCAACTACAATGAAGTATTTTCACTATTCATTAAAAAGTGAATCTTTTCAAAAAAATACGAACAAATCACCCTGACCTAATTTTGATTTTTCTCCTTAAATAAGTATGTTTAGTTTTACATATAAAATATATAAAGCATTCAAAATTCATATTTAAAATAGGTGTTCCATTAAAAGGAGAAAAAATGTGGTCTTGCGTGTAACACAAGCTAACTCGGTGTTGTGTGAATTTTAATCTTAACCTGGTGTTTTGTACAAATAAACCTTGAAACAAAATATAATTTATTCTGAAATAAAAATAATATAATGTCTTATGGTATTAAATTCTTTCAACCTTAATAAAAAATAGATACACCATTTGAAATTGAAATTGGTAATCGATGGATTGATATTTGAAAATACTACTTTTGAAAACCCCACAACATACATAGGTTTAATGACACATATTCAAAAAAATAGGGAATGTAAAATGGAAAGGCCATAGAAAAATAGTATTTTTAGTAGTATAATGACAGTAAAAGCATGGAAATGGAAGAAAAATCAAACTATCCTGATCTGATATAGAAAAATAGAGAAAATGTTCACTTGAAAGTTTATGACCACAAATTCATAAACTAGAGTTATGAAAAAGGTCATTGATATCATAAAAATGATGATAATAGGAAAACAATTGAGACCTTTTTCCTAGATTTCAATAATTATTTCACCCTAGGAGAATATACGTAAATATATTTTTCTATAAATATAATATTTTCCTATAATTAAACCCAGAACTATTTCTAACTCATCTACTTCCATAAGATGTAATATATAAATCTCTAAAACCAAATCAAATGTTTAACTCAAACCATTTCATAAATGGTTAATTTTTTTAAAATATTATGGTCCAACATTTTCTGAAATAAGGACTCTTAGTTTCCAAAATGAATATATTATTATTCTTCAATCAACCTAAAGTAGCACATTAATCATCACATACCAAACATGTGAACAAGGTAATAACATGAATTACTGTAAAACCTTATTGAAAAAATGCATGTTTCCTTATTTATTAAGTAAAATATAAATTTTTTAATATATTCCCTATATCCAAAAATGTTGTAGACGTCATCAATGATAGAATAAACCGAAAAATCGTTAATCAATTCCAAGGAAGTTGGTACAGTTCAATTTAATTTCTCCAAATAAATCAACCCTTTATTCCTACATCATTATCTAAAAATCAAG
Source organism: Viscum album (assembly GCA_963277665.1). Lineage (NCBI taxonomy): Eukaryota > Viridiplantae > Streptophyta > Magnoliopsida > Santalales > Viscaceae > Viscum > Viscum album. The sequence goes on along the minus strand of OY728141.1, from coordinate 467,827,580 downwards.
AATATATTAAGGGTTATATTTACTTTAACCATGTTTTTTCCATTAATTTTAACATTCTACAAAATAAAATTTCTTGGTACCGTACAACATATCATGTCAAATCCTTAAAAAAGCTTTGCAGTAAAATCTTCAAATATTCCATAATTTTAATAACCAGTAGATCATTTATAAAATACTCAATTGAAATAATTCCGGAATCCAAACATAAACACATTATCAATTCCTATTTATTTTTGGATGCCTCATATTATTTACCATGATATATTACCCTCTTTTGGGTATATTACTTTGACACTTAAGACATTGATTTTTATTGTGTCTCAACTACTTGCACTTGAAGAATCGTACATTGTAAATATGTTCCATATCCTTTAAGTCAGATGCACAGTATCCATTCCATCTATACTTGTAGAAAACTTCCATTTCTTTTCAGGAAGGAACATAGTGATTATTTCTATTGTTATTAAATGTGGGAAAGTACTTATTTCCTTTCTTTTATTTATCCATCTATTTCCTAGTCATCCTCTTGTTCTCGTTCTTCCCACCAAAGTCATAATACCTAGAAATTATTTCTCTATCACATTAGCACATTATTCATGGTCTTCATATGATGATAATTTCATGGATATTAATCCCATTCAAAATATTGTTTTAAAACCATAAAAGATATGATCCTTCCAACTCTTTGGATCACATCCATCAGTCAGGTTCACACTCCTTCCTATATAATACATTTTTAAATGATGACATCATATAAGTTACACCATATCATTATAAAAATAATATATAATCAAAAAACATGAAAAATACTTAAAATAAATTGAAAATTTTATTTTTATCAACTCTAATATTGATAAAAATGGTTTCTTTTTAATGGTATTCTATACTTATCCTCAATTTCTATCTTATGGATACGTTCTTTAATCTATGTTTTATAAATATAGTTTGCAAGGATGCTTCTAAAAATCTTTTGAAACCAACTGTGACTCCATAACCCAAGAATCCTCGAGCTAGGGCATTACTTTTTTACATTGACATTATTAAAAGGAACTAAATCCTAAATAACTAGTCAATTTAGAAGTTTTTGAAAACCATATTACAACCATAATACCCCTTTTACACTAGGATAATAACCTAATAAATGAAAAATACAAATAAACTAAATCCTTGACACTCATTCCAAGAATTCATTTTAGTATCCAAGAAAAAGGAAAAAAATAAGGATGAGATCAAAAGACTAGTAAGGGTATGTAAAGAAGAATAAATAATTAATTAATGATACTAAATCAGCATGTAAAGGTAAATAACTAATAACAGATTCCACTAAAATAATAGGATATGGCATAATAAATATGGAAATGTAAATAACTGAAAAAATTTTAAATCTATTCATTGAACTGAAAATTAAATGTGTCCATATATTTTATCATGTGAAAACCCCCATGGACAAAAATAATCATAACTAAAATATCAATACATGAAATGATTAATTATTGTACATCATGTCCAAAGAACATGAAAACCAATATCGTCATTACCTTTAACTACATGGTTTAACACTAAATACATAAAAACCATTAATTTTATCAAATGGTTTTTTTCATTAGAACCTGTCAATGCATTGAGGCCCTATATAAACTCTAATCCCCACCCATCACTGCCTCTTTAAATCATTCCTCATATCGAATAATCAATTTAATTAATTACACATATGCCATAAAAATATCAGTATTGAATAATGAATATGTATTTATCAATACTTCCTCAATTTAAGATGAGAAATAAAGGATTTTTTACGTTTATTGATGGAAATTACATTAATAAATAATTAAAACATTCCTGGAAAAAATAATCTAAACACTCTAAAGTGTCCTGTAATGATTTGAAACATTTGAATCATAATCCCCATGAAATAATAACATTAAATAAAAGAAATAATATCATGAGAATAAGTATATTCTGGATATAAAAATTCAATGTACATTATATACACCAAATAAAAGTGAATTGTTGTACAACAAATAAGCCTCAATAGAATGTAAATTGAGAGGAATTACTTTACCTCGAGTATGACTCGTCATGTATATATTTATATTTCTGAATAACAAACCTATCTTAATTACTTTATTTCATAAAAACCTTTTTCATAATAATTATTAATTTTTCTTAACATATCGCAATGTTGTATACTTCTAATTAAACAATTAATTTTTCATTAGCTGTTTTAACCAAATTCGGTTCATGTGGAAAAATGGATTTGGTAAGTCAACTATGGTAAAAGGTAAAATTTTATAAACATATCCATAATAATATTCATGAAATAATTTCCAAAATTATAAATTAATTAAAATTTTAAAACCAATTATGAAATCTGGATATGAAAAAACCACCAATGTTACAATCCAAGAGATGGTAGGTCCTATGTATGCATGAGTAATGTTCCCATTTATCAATGATGATTTTGTAAAGAAGTTAAGTAACATTATATCTTTACATAATAATAATTATACCATAAATACAATTTTATTTAATCATATATAATTATATATATAATTATTATGATGTTAAAGTGTTCAAATCACATTGAAGAGGTGGTAATCCACACGTCCATGAACGACGTTATCAATTTTTTAGTTGGTGAAGAGGGAAATAAAAAAATGATATATAATATTTATAGATAATTAAATATGACATTAATATAATATATATTTCATTTATTTCACATAGATTTGACTAAAAAAACCTTAATATATTTTATTTAATATGTGAATGTATCACATCGCTTAAAATAGGTGTGTATTCCACAAGTCCACAAATGAAGTTATCATATTTAAACCGACTAGAATATATAAAGGTATGTGTAATATAAAAATTAAATAAACCTAAATGAATAATAAATATCATAAATTTAATATAGAAACAATTTTTTCATCATAATTCCCCTAAATTAATGTTGATAAAAGAAAAAGAAACGGTATTATCTCTTGAGGTGGTAGTTCATCATACACCAATGGTATATTTCTTAACCATTTGATGGTAGTTTTTATATTTGTATTTCGACACATTAACATAAAAATATTTCATTATATTAATGATACTCATGTTGTTATGTAATTATAGAATAATAAAAATTTAATTAGTGAGAAATAAATAAAACATAAATGCATGTTTAAATAATGTTACCTAATTTCTTGAAACTCCTTTTGGATTCCATAAAGGGATTATGTGGTTGGATTTATTCCCATATTTGGATACTATGTTGAGGTTAGGTATTTTTAAATATTATTTTGGAATATTTTGATGATCTAAAGTGGCTTCTAAGGTGTGAGTAAGGGGCAGATTGAATGGATTTTTATAATAGATGGGGAGTCTAATTCTTGTAATTATGAAAATTTAAATATATTGAGAGGTATCCCTTCACAAATGATCATAGAAAATGTAAAAAAATGGATTAAATTAAAATTAATGTCTATTTAAATGTACTCCACCCAAAAAAATAAATTTTTATAATTTTGTTCCATATTCCTCAAGTATTCTTATATTTTTCATTTTGATTTTTCATTTAGTTAAACATTTTTTCAACATGATTAATTTCACCATTAATACTATGTTAAGGTGATATTTATTAGAAAATATAGACCAAATAAATTATATATAGTATATATAATTTAAAGAAAACTCATGTGTGTTGGAAATTAATTTTAAAACAAGCGTATTTAACTCTAAAAAACACTACTTTCAATGGGACTGTGCTAACAATTTTTTTAACATGTACCAGTCAATAGGTTAATTATAAAATATAAATTGGTTCATTAATTGGCCATTTTTTATATTTATTAACTATTAAAATTACCATTTTATAATATGGTATTTCTATTAATTTTAAATAATTTAATAAAATATCATTTATTAAAAAATAACATTAATGTCAATTTTGAAATTATTTATTTTATTTTAATTTTAAAATATCAAAACTTTATTATAATTGGAATATATTAAGTTCACATTTTTTAACATTATATATTAATCTAAAATTAAAATATTCCAAAATAATTAATAAAATTTATATTACTTTTTTTCTTTTATCATCATTTATCTTGTTTCATTATCTACTAAATAATTCTTATGTAAGAATTTGTTAAGAATTGAATAAAATTATATCATATCAAAAGAGTAAAGTTAAATTAGCATGATAAAAAAATTTATTTTACTATAAAAATTATTTTTATAACCAAAACAATGTAACTTCTTCCATACTTTAAAGCTTTATAAATGCTAAAGATAAGGAAGGTTCCCTTTTTATCTTTTTCCTCACATAAGTTTTTATATGGGTCACATTCACGAACATGGGTCTCCCTAACTAATACAATTAATACAAAGAGTTTATATGGTCATACTATTTTCAGCCAATGGATTTCGAAAAAATTTAAGGTCATTTTGGCCCTTACGTTTTTAGGTTTATTCCCTTTTTAATTTTACCTTAAATACTATAATTAATTTTAATTACTTTTATTTATATTTTTTGTCAAAATTTGAGTTATTATTATTTTAATATTAATATTATATTGATTAAAACTTCATATTTCCAATTTTACAAATTCAATTAACAAAAGTGATAAAATTATGTTTAAAGCTAATCCTCCATACATGGGGACAAAGAGGGTTTTAAAAGTGAAATGCTCAAAAGGTCATTAAGTATTTATATCTAAATTAAATATAAAATTGATAAAACTGATCTAAATTATATTAATTGATATATAATTTATGTATTGTGACTTTGAAAAAATTTAAATATTATTTAACAATAACAATTATTTACAAAAATTCAGTTTTCAAATAAAATGCATAATTTTTCATTAGTGATCAAAAAATGAATCATCGCAAAAAAGTAACAAAAACATTCACCGAATCCAAATTTAGACATTTAATTTAAAAAATAATTTTTATTTTAACAAATTATATTTATAAAAGTTTCAAAATTTATTTTTAAAATATGAGCTCCATTAAAAGGTCGTAAAACTCGGTCCTACATATAACACGTGCTAACTTGGTGTTGGGTTTCATGCTTGATTAACATGTTGTTTCATTAAAAGTAATATAGAAATAAAATTAAATTTTTACTAAAATAAAAATATTTTAAATTCGTCAGGTGTTACATAAGTATTTTTTCATATTATTTTTTCTTTATGGATTTCAAAACATCTTTGGATAGTACCAATAACCAACAAAAGTGATATAGTGGTAAGGTGATATTTTTCTAAACACAGAATTAAGGGAAATATTAACCTTAATATGTCTAAAACGGTTATTTAAATTGATTTAGTAAATGGTATAGTATTTTTAACCCTGAAATTGCCTAGTGATTTGATGAAAAAGTTATTTAATCTATAATTGATTAAGTTTATTTTATTTTTGGATTTGTGGAATATATTCAATAGTCTATTATTTTATTTCATGAATTTATATCGTATTAATTTTTTAATCAAATATGTTTTTGTTAAGGATGTATGATGATTCATGTTACTAATAATATTTAATATAATATATTATCAAGGTATTAACATGTTTTTTATGTGACATTATAAGCGACTTTAGATTGTCCAAGGATAAATGTTTGATCAAATCTCTCATATATTTTGTTTTTTAATTTGTCTGGAAATATTTTGGTGTATTCATAAAGATAATAATTTATGGAATTGATTAATTTAAACTTTTGGGGTCATTTTTTATCTTTTAGAGATTAATGTATTATATTGATTCATATTGGATAACTTGTGTGAAAAGTTTTTTTTCTAAAAATATTTTGATAAAGAAGGAATTACTTCTTCTAATTTTATAGATCTTATAAATTTCTGAAATTTAACTTTATTATTTCATGCATTAAAAAATCAACCTGATTATTAATTTTAAAGAGTACGAGATAATTTGTAAATTCATTAAAGCACAACCAAAGAATGAAATTATTATTATGAAATGGAAATAAATCATATAAAACCATTTTATCATGCTTTTTATATTGTGAGTAAAATAATCCCTAAAATTTATTAAAAAATATATTCAAATAAAAATGTTATCCTTTTATCTTCGTTGATGATGAATTGACGGTCCTATCACCAATCAAATATTAATGATTTTGTGGTCATTAAGTTTCTAATGACCATTTTCTCTATAACTCCCTATTAGTATTTAGACATTATTTTCTCCTCTAGTTATATAATTTAACTTCACTCCTCAATTATTTTTATATTGGGACCCAATTATTTTTTATTTAAGGATACATTTATTTTTTTCACTTCACCATTTCAAATAATATTGTATTATCCCGATATACAATGTGGGTTTTCAATAAAATAATTTGTAAATATTGATCATTTGATTATCAAGATAAAAAATGTGTGGTTGTAATTTATTAAGGGGAGAATTTAAAACCATAAAAAATCAGTTTAAAATAATAATAATCTCAATAGTTTGATTAACATGAAATAAATAGATTTAATAGAATTAAGATAAAATATAAAAATTATTATTATTTAAATGTGAAATATCCATTAAATTTGAGGATAATAATATGAGTAAAAATGTTATAAAATATATGTTTAATTTTCCAACTCAATACAAATGTATTAATTAATTATTGGAAAATAAGAACTCAATTTTTTGTGTAGTCATTTTATGTTTCAAAAATGATTTTATTACATTTTGTGCTTGGATATTATAATTAATTTATTCCCATTTATTAAATAGTATATTAAAAAATTAATATAATTTTTAAAATTAGAATATCGAAATTAACATAAGGTTAAATTTTTGTATTTTTCTAAAATAATTTATTTTTCAGTCAATATTAAAAGAAATAACGATTTTTCAAATGCTCACATTAATTTTAATTAAATCAAGTAATATAAAAATACCATTAAACTTTGGATTTAATTTTAAATTTAAACATGTTTCATTTTATTTATAATAATGTAATTAATTCCATTTGAATTAGATATATTTTTTATTTTAGTATATGTTGTTTTTTATTCTAAAAATACATTTATTGCAAAAACTATTTTTTCATTTCATTTTATAAATTTGCATTAAAATTGGTTTCATCCACTTTTTGATATTTAATCTTTGAAAATTGATATCATATATGGTATTAGGTTTTTCAGATTTTCTAATTAGGTTCCTTTTATTTTTGATAATTATGAATAGTAGGTATGTTAAATATTTTTCATCTCAGTAAGAAAAAAAATGTGAAAACGGGGTTAACAAATGAGATAATATCTCAAAATAAACCCAAAATTTTCAATTACATAATTTTATTATCAAAATACACCATATAAATCCTAAATTTTATTATATGAAATTTTTTGTGCCATTTTCTTTTGATAAGGATGTTTATATTATTTTAAGAGAAGAAAATTCCAAAATCTCAGCCTCTTGATTTCATGTATCTGTTATATGTTCACATAGGGGTAAAAATAAGGTACAAATAAATAGTAAATGTTATTTTAAGAATAAAACAATTATTTCTATATTGGAGAATTATATATAATATTTATTGACTATATAATTCTCTTAAATGCTTACCAAATACAGAAACAATTGTCCTGATTTCTTCATAGGAATTCACTGAAGCTCCTTTTCTTCTATCTACAGCCCTGGAGGTGAAGTTTGTCTAGAATAGACCTTCGATGGAGATATTTGATAGGTATTTGAATAGGGAATGGGGCTTAAGTCAACATGCATTTGTTGGGGTCCTTTGGATGAGATAGATGATTTTACATTTCACTGATAAGGATAACCTAGTGTGGTCTTGGTCTAGATATGGAATATCTGTTTTCATTTTTCATTTTCATTTTCTTCACTGGTTGTTAGACCTTAAATTGAATTGTGAACCATCCACAACGACGATTTGGATTCAACTCCTTGTCCCCCCTTCCCTTTTAGAACCTGGCTCTCCTACGGTCGATTGGTAATTCAATTTTCCACATATTGTGCACTGATTGGAGGACATTTACCATGATGTATCCAATCACAGCGCACATTTGTGTTGAAAATAAAATATCAAGGACTCCAACATAGATGGTATAGATCATGATTGAGGGAAAATATAGGAACTTATAATCTATTATTTATGAATCATGGATGACATTTTTCTCTTCATGATTTAGGTAACGGAACTTCTATCTTGATTGTTGCAAAAGGGCTCTAGGTGTGTGTCTGGTTGGACGTCCAATGATGCCCGAAGAGCTTCCAACTCTAGTTGTGACTAGTGAGTCTTGTTATATTTGTGCGTATGGCTCAATAGGGACAGAGAATAGGTGTTGGAGTGTCTCAATAAGTATGAAACATTCACTTCTACAGACCTCTATAGCTTTGGTGACCCAGGGTTCCCTAGAACAGGTGGGTGAGGAGTCAATCAATTAGTTCCTTCCATATGCGGAGGTATCTATAGGTTTGGGATTGGGATGATCTTTAGGTGTAGTGAATAAATAAGACTCTAAAGATACAGATCCATGGGTTTCACAAGTTTTTGATTTTCTGAGAAGGGATTTGGGTGTTGGCTCTTTGCCAAGTGGATCAGGGGAGGCAGCACTGGAGTGCGAGGTTAGGCTCGGGGAGAGGTTCTCCCAACTAGATATTATTTCATCTAGGCAGCTGAAATTCTCCTGAAAAAGTATTGAAGATGTTGGGTTTATATAATTCATTCCTAATCCTGGTGGATAGATTCACAGTGTGGGTTTGGAGAAAAAGAATAAGAATTTACAGTACATGGGCCACGAATTTGAGCAGTATAAAGGTTCAGAGTTGGTTGAGAAGGTCTCACAGGCCATTTAATCTTATGGAGATATAGTGAATTTTGGTAGAATTAATACTCATTCTCCTAATCATTTTTCATTATTGGAAGGAGATGAGCACCATATGGTGGAGTTAAGGGATGTAGAAGAGGCTGATTATAGAGAGATCATTTCCTTGTGAGTGGAGGGTTCCCAGGAGGAAAGTGATTTGAACATGGACTCTACTGTAAAGCCAATTGAAGTGGGACTTGCAGAGTAATAGATTAGATACTCTTCAAATAATGGTAAAGACACCATAATTGACTCATAAGGGTTCATAAGGCACTCTCAGAGGCCGGAGAATAAAAAAGACTACTCTTTGTTACCTAGCCCTCATATCACGAGGTCATCAAGCAAAGGGTGGTTTCCTCAAAAGGCTCCCAAGCAGGTGAGGTAATATTCTGCAAAGGATTTTGAACCAACTATAGGGGAGTCATTTATCACTTACCTGGTAGATGCAATTAAATAGGTGCTTGAAACAAACATTCCTAAAATCCGGAGTTAATTGATGGAATGTGATGAGTGAGAAACCATCCTCGATTGTAATGAAGAACTCTCAAATAAGAGCTTAGAGTCCATAACTACTCAAGTGGAATTTGATAGGTTAGTAGGGAGGTGGTTCCAAGCCAGCCTTTTTAAATAGAAGTGTACATGTGGCCATATAAAACATTGAATTTTGGCATGTGGAGTTAACAGGAAGAGGAATATTGTGCAAGATCTCATAAAAACATGGGATAAGATGGCGTATTGTTTTGAAAACCTCTTCAATGCTGATCAGGATGAGAAGTATCCTATTCTCCGATGGACTCTACTCATAGGTTAGGTCTCTAAAAGGCTCAAATTACAACTCATAGATTCATCTATTTCATATAATGTTTTTTTGACTATTTATTGTGTCTGTAATGGTTTTCTCCCATTTCCATAAAAGTGTATTTCATAATTAAGAATATTTTTTGGATGGAGGGACGATAATGATATTTTACTAAAAATAATATTTTATTATCTTTTTCAAAAATAAAAATAACCAAAAATAGGAAAATTATGATTATAAATAGTAAAAAAATTCAACCCTTGTCCAATTATAAGCCAATTGGTACCTAGTATGAAAAATTATATCCCTTTAACATCAAAAATTTCATTACTGCGGTTAAGGATAAGATGGGTTTACTAAGGGTTAGATCAATAGATATGAGAAGAATTGAAAATTATATATATATATATATCATATTTTATTGAAAAATATAGACCTCATACTATCCTAATTTTATATATCTATCCATTAGGAAACATTTTTCTTTGGTATGAATTTATTATATTTTAATATTTTCAAATATTCTAACTGTGCCTCCTCCCTAAATTATAAAAGGATACCCATCATTTTTCTTCTTTATACCATATTGAGACATCTACCTCAACAAATTATGACCAAATTATATTCTTAACATCCCTATACATGAATTATTGTTATTTTTCTTATTAAAAAACATTCATATAGTCATTAATAAGGGATCTATATGAGGCATATCGAGGAAGAGATTATCATCCTACCCTACCACTTTCAATCAATTTCTTCTTCTAAATCCTCTAATTATATAATATTAATCATAAAATAACAAATTAAGTACAATAAATATATATAAAATTTATTATTATTATTTATCCACCATTATTCACCCACTTTTCCATCAATTGGGATATGATAGTATTGCTCATTAGTACGTATCGGCTACCAGCTCTACGTAGCCATACAATTCATTTTCTATATCCATCATTCATGGATATTTATTATGAATGTTTTAATATTTACATATCATATTTTTCATTAAATTATGATTCTATAATTATAATATCATATCTTCCTACATACATTTTAGTCTATTGGAAAATGATAACATCACTCTATACATGTGGACTCCAACCACCACAAAGCTATGTGATTCATTTTTCATTTTCAATTTTCAGGGATGGTAATAAAGACAGATTTAATGAATATATATGATACATATAGCATACAAATTATTTTCTAAACATGAATTTTTTTTACCTTTCTTTCATTTCATCCACCAAAAAATGAAATCAGCATTCATGTGTATATATGGCCTACCATCTCCATGAATGGTGTAATTAATTCAAAAATCACCACTTTTTATTGATTTATATTAATATATATATATATATAATATTTTTTATTTATATCTTGATTAATATCCTATACATGAGGGAACAATGAATAATTTACAAGGGCTGGAGTTACCAAACCCAGATTCTCACGAAAAATGAAACAATTAACACCTTGAAATGATGATTTTAATATTCAATTATTAATAAATTGGAGTTGAAATGTTATAATTTGATTGTATAGGATATTTTATGTATAAAAATTATTCCAATATAATATTATAAAAAATTTTATTTATTATACCTGAGGATAGAGTGCGTATGAAACAAGTCAAACTTAAGGTAAGAGATTTTCACATTACATTCATTTCAGTTAAAAACTATCCATATTAACAACTTATTTCATTATGTGGTATAAATACTAACAATGATTGTATTTTATGATTATTTTAATGAGATATATTGGTATATACATATCCATCTAATTTCATATCTTTCATTATTATTTTATTTCAATGTTTCTAAATTGGTAAGGAATTTGGGTTACAATATATTTTTTATTGTTATTATTTATGATCATGTTTATAATGATGAAATTTTATGACATATATCTTAAAAATACCATGAATATATCATTTTATCTGGTGAATACATTATTTAATTACACTTTCCACACTTTATGTACTCAATAGATCGAAATAATGTTCTTAAGGATAACTAACTTTAATTCTATATTCAATCCGAATTCCATTTTCTTCCATATCCATATTTTTATAAAAAACATCAAGAAATTTTTAAATGTTCCAAAATAACTTTTTAATGTAACTTCTACACCTAATTTAAATTATACAAAAAACTCAAATGAATCTTATTTTCATTTTCTAAATGATAAACTTTTGACTTTTTAACAAAAATGTGAAAGGAATGTTTTTTTGACGTTCACATCATGAACAATGATTCACACAATCGAGACTATAATATATTCTAATTATACCTCTATTTTACTAGGGATAATTTCAAATAAATATTTTTCTTTAATATTTTGGAAATTATTTTATTTTAAATATATTATATAAAAATTAAAAATGTATTTTTCTCAAGAAAAATTCCAGTGATATATTAAATTAAATTTTCATCTATTATTATATCCTTCAATTTTACATATTATTTATTATATATATGATCCAGTGATATCATATTTATTTTTTCTATATATTATTTACGGTTATGATGATGAAATAATAATGAAAACCATTTTCTTTTCCAAGGGTTTTGTAATGATGAATGTTTTTAAGATCGTATGGAATACATAAGAATGGCTTTATGATTATGTGATGGGTGGGCACAACAGTTCATATCCTTCTAATGTATTTTTAATATATTACAATTTTATGAGTTCAAAGGGTGCATGGAGGTTATCCCAAGCCTAAAAGCCGAGAAAAAAGGATGTTATCTGATAGAGAAAATATTTCCACTATTCTAAATGTCTAATTAAATGATTTAAACATCATCAATTTAACATTTTAAGGATAATTGCATTGTTTTTTGTAATTCGGTGATGTTTGGAGATTGAAATATAAATTTTCATAATTATGAACTTTTAACTATTTTTAATTGTCTTAGGTATCCAAGGATTTTAGGTAAATTCACTTCACGCCGTGAGCAAAGCAAAGCAGCATGATGCTGGAATTCAGAGAAATGAAGTGGAGCTAGAAAATGATGCAGAATGCTAACATGCATTGTAATGAACATACACGTCGTGACCTTTTCAAATGGGGGGTTTCTACAAAGGACATGTCTTGAAGGAGGTACAAGCCATGAAATGAATTTACTTTTCATGATTCTGTATTTCATTTCGTGTCTAAAGTCAATTTTGCAAATGATAATTGCATGAGATTCATGCATGAAGAGGAAAACATAAAGGTAGTATACAATGTGAAACACCGGTTCACATCATGAAATATGTGACATACTGAATAATAAAGATTTTCCAGCTGCAGTTTCAATGGATTTTTCCTATAAATACCACCCTCTACCGCTATTGAAACTCATCTTGGCCAGCAGGAGCAGTGCCTCACCCAAGGGTGCCCACCAAACATCTTCCATAAAATACAAAGTCCTACCTCACTACGGTGGAGATCGAGATCACATAGATGATTTCAAGCATTGATGTGGTAACAAAGATGATGTATGCTGCCAAAGTGATGTGCGGCTAAGCCCCAAGTGGATGTAGATAACAATGCTCGATGAACACTCTCTTCCGAGTTGTGAACTCATTGACTAATTTTTCTTTGAACTAATCTTGAACTCATATTTATTTAATGAATTTGGTTTCTTTATTTTTTAAAATATATTTTTAACAAATTTTTTTAGGTGTTTTTTCAACCTCTGAAGTATAATAATTTACTTCACTATTTAAACATCTTTGGCGAGTTCTTACTATTATGTATAATGGTACCAATTCAGTTTGATTTACTGGGGGTCTTCAAGTAGTTGAATCACTTCAATGGGTAATAAAAAATCATATAAAGGTATTAATATGATATCTATATAAATTTTAGTGTTCTCATTGGGGTCCTTGGGGTAAATTTAGTTATTAAATAGAGAAATATTTTTACACAACAAAGAGGGGAGTGTCCGAGAGGTTCAAGATTCTCCTCAACCACTATTTTAGTTTTGATTTCAAAATAATTTCAATTTCTATTCATTTTTCTATAAACCAATCAATTTTCATTCACATTAGTTTATACATAAATTATTTTTTGTAACTTTAAATCAAATCCCCGAGAACATTCTCTTCCTACAAAAAAACAAAAACATAAGTGAAAATTTAACAACTCAAAGTGAAACCTCCTCAAGAGACAACCTTGTGGTCACCACTATACTAAATTATAAGTGTAACAATATTTATTGAGTTTTTTGTGGAAAAAACCAGCGAATCAATATCCGAAGCTCAAAATAGGGTACATGGGTGGTTATCCCAAACCTAAAAAAGAGTGAATGGGAGGTTATCCCAAGACCGATGTAGGTACTTATCCCATGACTAACAATTAATTATTGACTTCATTAGTAGACTTGAAATATGATTTCTATGATAATGATTGTTCCACAAATATGCCACATTTTTATGACAAGATCTCAATCAAATTTTTTGTTTATATAGATCATTTTCTCTGATTACTTTATAATTCATGTCTTATAAATTGTAATTATTTATGTCATGGCTCATGCTAATGGTCTAATAATTTATTGATATAATGTTAAAAGGTAAATCAGATGTTCTTAGAAACTTTATTCTCATTTTATTCTTGAATGAACCTTGTTATCTCACTTGTTTACCTTTACTAAGAAAATGAGCTCACCCTTTCTTATGTCTCTTTTCTACATCTTATAAAAAACATTTAAACTATGACATGTATAATAAGGGTTATAGTTATTAATAACATAGTGGGAAATGTTATATATCTCTTTTTAATAAGTTATTTGTGTATCCAAGTTTCCAAAGACACTAAATATATACGATTCTATAATGAATCATAAGGTTATGTACTGAATATTTATCTAATAATATGTAATATTTATACAAGTTAAATGATTAAAATGAAAAGATGATTGACTATTAATGTGGTTTTTTATTATATATTTTTGACACTTTCATGTAGATTTAATCAAAATATTACACATCTTCTCAAGGCCATGTTGAATCGATCTTCGATTTGAGTCATCTGATTCATATTCCCTATTTTATTTTCCATCTTTATTAATTTTAATAATTATTTGACAATGTTAGGTATGGAGATAATATATTTGTAGTTAAGGAAAATATTTTAATTTTAAAGGGAAGTGAGTCGATTATGATTTATATGATTTCCTTTGTTATTGTTTTGGATGTTTCTTTGTGGGTATGATAACCATGATGTTAGGATTTAATGTCATTTTTTGTGTGATAATGTTTTAAAATTTTAAATATTTTAGTGGTTGTAATGTGGTAATAGAAAATTTAATTTTATATTAATTTCATTTTATAAAGAACAAAATTATAATTGTATAATTAATATATGAATAAATTGTATTTTTATTTGATCATTATTATGGTATAATCTTGTTATTATATTGTTGTGGTAATGGGAGATGATTTCGTGTTGTTAGAAAGTTGTGTAAGAGTAATGGGTTTTCATGGGATTCGTTTTAATCATTATTCTATATAGTTCATGTTGTTATGGTTGTCAGTGTGTGATATTATCCTTAATATAAATGAAATATATAACAATTTAATGATTTAAATTGAGTGTAATTGGAATTGGAAAGTGATGAATAAATGAAGTGATGGACATGATAGATATAAGAGGTGGAAATATTATGTGTTAATTGAAATATAAATGTTACAAAGTGAAATTGAATGTATAAATGATAATTACAAAAATTTATATGGATAAAAAAATAAATGTGGTTTATAAAGTGTTAATAGGGAATTGGTAATGGTCTATAAAATGAACAAATTTGATAGTGTTTCATGTAGACATTATATATATTTTTCAAGGTAATATATATCTAGAGGTGGAAATAGTTATAGTTATTGTGTAATGGTGATGATGCGGCGATAGGTTGTGGTTTTAAAAAATTTGTATAGGATGTCAACCCAATTTTAGGGTGTGTGATTATTATATATCGATTTTACTTAGTTTGATTCTTTCATACCACAAACTAAGTCAAAGAACCTAATTGATGCTCATATGAGGGTGTTGATTCATAATGTCACCCCAATATCTAGGATTTTGGAGGTATGGATGGATAACTACTCTTTCTACCTAACATTATCTTCCAAAAATAATGAGAAAATGACATTGTTAGGTGGTTGTGGTCTGTAAATATAATAGCAATGTAATGATACGAAATTGATGTGGTCTTTTATAGGGATATGGTGTGCAGTTGTGGTATGTAGTATGAGGATATTATTATGTATATATGGTTTTCATTTGGTATTTAGTGTGTGGTAATAGTATAATGATTTTGAAATTATGGGAGTGTGAGGTTGTATGTCATTGGGAAGTGAGGGTGAATTGATCATGGGTAAAATTGGTATTTGGTACTTTCTCAATATATTTTCATGATTACTATACAAAAATTATATAAAAATTTGAATCTATGGTATTATTTTGATGATAATTTACATGTTCTATATATCAATCTTGTTTTTCAATTTATTTTTGATACTTTAGTATGCTTGTTCCGCATTTTCTTGTAAGATACCATCCATTTATAGAGTTTTTTAGGGCATGTTTTCAGGTAATATTTTTTATTATTTTATAATACACTGGTTACATTTTACCTTGGGGTGTTTTTTGTTGTTAATTGATAATTTTAGAAGGAAAGAGGGTAGTTCATGGTTTGTCTACAATTTTCCTTAATTGTGAGCCTTTTCCAAGAAAACCATGCAACCCTGAATAGAGGGGCTTAATATTACTAATGCATGGTCTTCCAAATTGTGTTACCTAGAAATAGAAACCATGTACCCCCCCCCCAATAAAATATGTTCATATTTAAGGCGCACGGTTAGGGGAAACAATGTGCCTCTACCCAATAAACTATGCGTGCGGTTTTAATTAATATGCAAAGTAGTTTTCAAATTACCGGAACACCTAATTAACCAATAAAATATCCCCACTCATAAAAAATCATTTTCACACATTTTAAGAGGTCCCTAAATTCATTCTAAGCCTTCCCGACCTCTTTTCATAGCTATTAGAAGGGAGGATTGAAAATATGAACCCCGCACTGTAAGATGATCGAATCCTATTCGATTTTCTACTTCTCTCACATCTCTCCCTTATATTTTATAGGGATGTTATCCTCTTTTTATAAGATATTGATCTAGGATTGTGGATATATATCTATAATTGACGAATCATGACTATTTAATCTCGGTTTATGGTTTAATATACAGATCTCATTTATTTTCATTAGTCCACACAAATTGGGGATTTTGGTTGGGTGATCATTCGTCAACGAAATGACGTAGGTGGTCTACTATTGAAATCCCATAGTCATGATTTCTATTATTTTTATTTGATTATATAATGTCATGGGTTCATTTAAAAATTGGGTTCCCTATTGAATTAATTAATTTGGGGAATTAATTAATAAAGGGTTTTTGAATTTGAAATAATTAATTGTTGAAATAATTATTATAGGCTTGAATAGTGGGATTTTGAGAATAATTGACATTGATTGAATTGAGATAATTATTTATTGAATTAATTCCAATGATATTGTGTTTTTCTATCATGATATGTAATTTTTGAATTAGTTATAGGATTATTGGTATGGTTGATTTTGATTAATTAAGTAGTGAATTTATTAATATGATTTATGTGATTAATTAATTATTAAATTAATTAAGTTTATTGATGTGATTATTTATTTTTTGAATTAGTAATGAAATTCATTTCATTAATTTTTTTGGTGAGAAAAATAATTGTATTGATGTTCTTAATTAATTGGCTAATTAATTAAGGATATTGATGTGATAAACTGTATGTTGAATTTGTGATGAAATTTTTGTGATTAATTAATTAGTGAATTAATTAATGGGATTGATGTGCTTAATTAATTGGTTTATTATTTAAAGGGGATTGATTTTATATTCTAATTGATGAACTATAAATAGAAATTAGATGATTAATTAATTATTGAGTTAATTAATGGGATTGAGATGATTAATTACATGTTTACTTAATTAATGGGATTGAGATGATTGATTAGTTTCTTAATTAATTAGTGGTTTTAAGGTGATTAATTGATTTTTAACTAATAAATGGAATTTTATATTGAGATATTGAATGGTAAAATTGGCATTCATATAGGATATTGATATAATTAATAGTAACAATGGAATTCATATGTGATATTGAGATAATGAATGGTTATAATGGAATTCATATGTGATAATTAGATAATGAATGGTAAAAATAGAATTCATATTTGACATTGGGATAAAAAATGGTTATAATGGCATTAATATGTGATAATCAAATAATGAATGGTAATAATAGAATTTATATGTGATAAGAGATAATAAATTCTAACAATGGAATTCATTTTTGATATTGAGGTGATGAAATTTAATAATGAAATTAATTTGTGAATATGGATGAAAAATGGTAACAATGGAATGATGATAAATGATATCCCTTATGAATTTTTTAGATTATGTGTAACATCCCGGCTCCGGAAGCCACCCAAAAGCGCCCAGTACCCGGTTGGTCACATGGCCTCAAGCGCATTTCCCCAAACGCCAGAGGCTGCCGACTAGTGGCGAGGGAGTTAGGTGTGATAGTGGGGAAACTATGACCTCATTGGAAGAGTAACACAACGGAAGAGAAAATAGATAACTCTAGATAAAGAAGTAATAATCCATACAAAAGTAAACAGTGTAAGTCTGAAGAAATAGACAGCTGTATCATATATATATATAAAATGATGCATGGTATATATGTCTAGGAAAACAACCAAACACAACACAAGGCTGGAATAAAGAACATTACAAATCCAACGTACAAAACAAAATAGATAAATAGATCCTAATCATCATAAGCCTCAGCTTGATCCCATGCTCTCCAACTCCACGGCAAATCAAGTACCTAAAGTAGAAGGGCACTTTCCCTTATTTGTACCTGCAGCAAAATAATCTATTTGGGCTCAAAAAAATGGCCCAAACAGGGTGTGATACTAAATCCTAGTAAGAAACCCCATGAGATATGTGCCTAATAGTGTGTGAATATATGGTAAGAAGTAAGAAAATAAATGCACAAAACAATGAATTACCCAAGGTAAACAATTAAGAGTTTCAATGCATTCAGTATCATATATCAAGAAATAGCTAACAAAGTAGGTAATCACAAATTGCTACCCCTATGGGAAGTACTCACAGCCTCTCCCAACTGGTCCTACCTAGAAAAACAATCAATTAACACAATAGGTAATCCTTTAGGAAGTACTCACACCCTATCCCCTCTGGTCCTCTTTAGTTACACAAGAAACCCTATGGGCATCACACTAAGTCTAACCCCCTCTGGCTTAGCTTAAGAATAGACACTCTGAGGAAGCACTTAGTGTCAATTCCTTCTATAGTCTTGAATCGGTGACTAAAGGTGATCTGGGGATGCACTCAACGTCTATTCCCCCTGTGGCCTGCGTTGAGAAACTACAGACACTCTGAGGAAGCACTCAATGTCAATTCCCCCTGTGGTCTCGCATCGTAAGTTATAAAGACACACTAGAGAATCCCTTACATCCATTCTCCCAATGTTCTATATACTAGGTTCTCACAGTATTGTGTATGTCAAGCAAGTATAGCAGTGCATATCGGCCAAATAAAACCTCAATAACTACTTGGATAGAAGTCTACAGCATAACAACATATTAGAACAATCACACCAGCCTATAACCAGGCATGGGAAAGTAAACAGCAGCCTTACACGGAAACTAGACCAAGCAATCCAAACAAGAAACATTCACGGAAAAACACTTCCAAAGCATAGAAAATTCACCCCATTCACATTAAATTATTTTCTACTCAAGCAAACAAGCATAGCAGAAGAAAAATTGGGCTAAAAGTTAAACGTTCAATACCCCGTTCATGGATATTCGGAAAAATTGCACATATAACTCATTGAATTTTAACAGAAAGGAAAAAACCACCTACCTAGAAGTTGGGAGATCGATATACATGATTCTCCAGGGTTAAATCACCTTAAAATTATGATGATCTACAAAAACATCTAAAATTTTCAACATAGTATAACATGATAAGGGGGAGGAATTGGGAAATGAAGATCAAGTAGAAGAGAGATCTTACCAAGGTGATCCTAATGCAATCGACGGTGGTTGAATCAAATTTTAGGTTCTCGGTCGAGGGATCAGAGGAAGATTGCAGTTTTATGGGAGCTCTCAACCAAACAAAACCGAGAAGATGGTGTTTCTTGCTATTAAACATGACCCTGGTACATTTAATGAGTAAAAAGAAAATACATGGTGTGTACTTTTTATCTACACAGTGTGTACATTTTGTTTTTGTACCCTTCATTAGGTGGCCTCTGGTTCACCCCCACACGGTCGTGTGTGTGGCCAACACATGGCCAGCACATACCCTCCTATGGTGACCTAGTACACTGCATGTACTCATAAAGTACACGAAGTGTTCTTTAGAAATTTCCAGAAATTCCCCTATTTCTCAAAACCGTCCAAAAGAAAGAAAAAATAATTGAAAAGAAGATCTAAGTTCTTACAATCTTCCCCCCTTAATGAAATTTGTCCCTAAATTTCCTTAGCAAGGTGGCGTGGATGAAGAAACCCTGAATAGCTACATCCACTATGCCCGTACATCGACCTCCCTCTCCCAAGTCTCATCTTGTACTCGCTCATGTCTCCGTAGCACTCGTACTAGAGGGATAGACCGGCCAAAGAGAACCTTCATACTTCAATCAATGATCTGGATAGGATTCTCCTTGAATGATGCATCCACTTCCAACTCAACCTCCTTGAGTTAGAAGACATGAGACGGGTCTGAGAAGTAACGTCGAAGCTAAAAAATGTGGAAGACGTCATGCATAGCCTGGTACTTTTGAGATAACTACAACTGATAGGCAACCGGCCCAACTCTCTCCAACACCTCAAATGGCCCGACGTACCTCGGCGAAAGCTGACCCTGTCTCCCAATCCTCTTGTTCCCCAACCTTGGTGTGAAACATAGGAAAAACTAATCCCCGACCATGAAATCTTGAGGTCATCTCCACTAATCAGTATAAAACTTCTATCAAGACTGTGCATTATCTATCCTCTTCTGAATCAACTCTATCATCTATGTGGTCTCCTGGACAAGACAAGGTCCAATCATTGCTGCCTCTCCTGCCTCCATCCAATATAAGGGTGATCAGCATGAACTATTGTACAAATCATCATAAGGCACCATATGAATATTTGAATGAAAACTATTGTTTTTCGAACACCCCATAAGAGATATATGCTTCTCTAAAGAACCTCCAAAATCTAGAATGCAAGCACGAAGCATGTCCTCAAGCACCGGAATTGTATGCTCAGACTGGACATCTGTCTGGGGGTGGTAAGCTGTACTCAGAAGAACCTGTGTACCCAAAGCCTTTGTAAGCCCCAGCCATACCAGAGAAGTAAAATAGGAATCCCAGTTTGAAACAATGGAGTGTGGAACCCCATGTAGATGTACAATCTCATGGATGTACAACTGTCCTAGGTCATAAACACTTAATGTCTCCTTGATTGGAAATAAGTGAGAAACCTTCTTCAGTCTGTCAATTACAACCCAAACTGCATCATTCCCTTGAGAAGGCCTTGTTAAAACATTCATGAAATCTATCATGACATCATTCCACTTCCATTCAAGAATGGGAAACTGCTGAAAAATACCTTCTGGTTTCTGATGCTCTGCCTTCACTTTCTTATAGGTGGAAAACCTCATGAAGATATCAACAACATCTTTCTTCATACCTGGCCACCTATATTGATGGTGTAGATCAAGATACATCATGGTGACACCAGGAGGAGCTGCCCAAACTGTGGAATGAAAGTCCAACATCATCTCCTCGCGTATGTCTGTTGGAAACCATACATTCCCATGGAAACGCAAGATCTTATCCTCACCTATGGTCCATCCTGTAATAGGGTCCTCTACTGACACACTTTCCCATAGGAATGTCCTTCAAGTACTGATATCTTCCTCATTCTCACTCGATCAAGAAGAGTAGGAGTAACAGCCACATAAAAAATAAATGTCTTTCCCTGCCAATCATACACCTCTAAATTTATCTCATATAATAGAGCCATAAGCTGCCACTCACCGCTGGACTCTTGAACTACCAGTATATGAGTCTTCCTGCTCAACGTATCAGTGACTGCATTGCCTTTTTTAGGCATATAGGCAAGATAATGTCTCCAACAACGTAAGGCCTGAACAACTGTATCCAACTCAAGGTCATGCTTCGGGTAATTCTTCTTATTGGCAGCAACTACTGAGACCCGTACGCAATGACTCCTTCTACCTTCATATGTACAGCTCCTAGAACTATACCCAATGTATCACAGTATACAATATATCTCTTTCCTAGCTCTGTAAAGACAAGTATCGGTGTTGAAGAAAACCACCCTTTTAGATCCTAAAAGGCTAACTCAAAAAGGATATGATCACCAAAACATTTCACCCTTCTTAGTTAGTCTCGTCAGTGGTGGTGCTAAGTGTGAAAACTACTGAATGAAATGTTTGTAGTATCTAGCCAGACCTAGAAAACTCTGTACCTCAAAGAAATTCTTCAGATTCTCCAAAGAAACTATATCTCTCATTTTATATGGGTCTACTGATACTCCTGTCTCTGAGACAACATGACCTAATAAATGAATCTGATCCATCCAAAAGTAGAATTTAGAGATATTATCATATAACTGATACTCTATCAGTGTACTCAAAACAATCTCAAGATGGGTAGCATGGTCATGTCTAGTGTGAGATTACACCATGATATTGTCCACGAAAACCACCATGAAGGAATACAAGTATGGATGGAACATTAGGTTCATCAGTTCCATGAAAACTGTAGGCGCATTTGTGAGACCGAACGAAATAAACATATACTCGAATAAACCATACCATCTTCAGAATGTTGTGAGTGGAATATCTAATTGTCTAATGCACAACTGATGGTAACCGGACCTCAATTCAATCTTCGGGAACACCTAGTATCCTTGAATATCATCAAAGAGATCATAAATCCTCAGTAATGGATATTAGTTCTTGACTGTCAAGTTGTTTAGCTTCTGATAATCCATACAAAGACTGAGGGGACTATCTGCCTTCTTTGCAAATAGGACAGGTGAACCCCATAGAGAAGTACTGGGTCAGATGAAACCCTTTGTTCGCAACTCCTCCAACTACTATTTGAGCTCCTGCAACTCTGGTTTAGCCATCCTATAAGGAGAAATAGAAACTGGTTTCACTCCTAGCATGAGATCAATAAGAAATTTCTACCTCTCACTCCGGAGGCAATCCTGAAAAATCCTCTAGAAAGACATTCCTGAAACGATCCACCACTGGAGGAAATTCTGACATTGAATTCCCCTGGTCATCCAGATATAGACTAGAAATATGGGTTGTAACTCCTCCCAACACATGATGCTTGGGTCTTGATCTACTCACCTAGACATCCCATTCTCCCTTATGATGAAACGATTTTCCTTCTTGTGAGGTGAAACTCACCCTACGGTGGTAGAAATCGACGACATCCTTGAAGGGAACCAACCAGTCCATTATGAGAATGACATCATCGGCTATTATCTCTAGGACATAGAGGTCCCAAAAAAAGTGACAACCCCCCATCCTCTAGTGAGAACTCTTTACAATGATGCACACTAACTGTTCTAATACCCAACGGGGTGTCTAGTGTCAAGATATCAGCAGAAGAAAAGATACAAAACCAAATTAATTCCACAATAGAAAAAGATATAAAGTTATGGAAAGCCCTATATCGAAAAGAGAAAAATCTAAAACTATGTCCAATAAGATCATACCTTGAACTGTAGAAAGTCTGGGATCCTTCTCTTCCTAGGACTCCTCCACTCCAAAAGTCTGGCCTATACCATGAACTTGTGACCCTGCTTGACCACTCTGAGGTGATCCGCCTAGATGTCACTGAAAACAGGGTGACCGAATACCATGGCCACATCCTCCACCTCGGTCTGACCAGCCGGAAGAACTCCAGCTCCCAGACTGGTGAGAAATTGGTGGTGCTGTTCTAAAATTACGAGTCATAAAATAACCCCTATCACTATATGTTGATGAGAAGATCTGACAAAATCACTAAATATGAACCATATTTCTGCAGGATCGGCACTCCAGTGGATATATCGGGCAATGTGGCCTTGTATGCCCGATCTTTCTACACTAGTATCACACCACCTGGATACTAGAAGAAGTGTCTCGCCTCATTGGATCGCTATGTAAAGACTCTCAGTGGTGCTTCCTACTATTAATAGTAGGAATACTAACTCTAGATGTTGAGCCACCCTGTCTTACAACTCCAGAATCCCTCAGATTGCGCTCAGTGATCTATGTCTGCTTGACGGTAGAAGTGATATAGGTCATTCGGAAGATATTCACCTCTAATCATATGTTATGCCTTAGACCATCCTTGAACTTCCTTTCCAGGAAGAACTGATCACCTCCTGAAATAGGCGTGAAATGCTGTAGCTTGGAAAAATGAGAGGAATACTCCAAAACTGAAAGATTACCCAAATCTAGACTCATAAACACTCAGGCTCGATCATCCCTCAAGGTATATGGATACAAGTAGTCATAGAATATACACCGGAACTCCTCCAAAGTTATAACCAGTGGGTGTCCTACCTCTGAGATCACATCCCACCATATCTTGGAAGAATCCTAAAGCATATATGTAGATATATTGTACTGTCTCTATGGAGGTGTCTCCAGATGCTCAAATATCATCAGCATGGATTCTAGCCATGACTTTGTATCATGGGGTCCTCCATCCCCTGAGAAAGTGGGAGGATGCTACTGCTAAAAGGCCCATGTCAATTTTACCATCGATGGGGCAGGAGGCGTTGATCCCTAAAAGGATTTCATCATCCTCATAACGCATTCCCTGAACAATGCATCAGGACCTGCATCTGGTATAACAATTGGTGCCAAGACTAGCATAATGGGAGGGTCTACATGTATTCCTTGATCAGCTATATCCAGTGTCTGATCACTACATTGCAACTGGAGTACGACCAAAGGGCCTCTCAGTGGAATGACGTTGTAAGGTTAAACACACACCTTAGATCAAGATTATTAAAGACCAAAAACTAGAATAGTATGAAGGAAACATTAGGAATAAAGAATTCAAGTTTTATGAAACCTAACTACACGGTGTGTATAATTACTAAACTGTGTGTTCCCTTCATCCATTCACATGGGCGTGTACTTCTACCAGAACTAGTTTTGTAACACCCCAAACACAAGGTGTGTTGTCCTTACACATGGTGTTTACTTGAATTTTCTTCCCCTGCCCGACTCATTCTACATGGTTAAGCCACATGGTTCTCTTTATAATTAAAGTACACTGCGTTTTTGTGCTAGAAACAGTTTTTACTAGATGAGCTTCATCAACCCATGTTTTTCATGACACAGTCAGATACTCAGCTGACACTACATGACATGTTCCGTATGGACACAGTGTGTACTATAAATGATAAACCCAACCTGTGTTATTAGTTACACAGTCAGATTCCAAAATTATACTACACGACGTGTTTAGAAATGACACAGTGTATATAACCAAAGATTTCTCCATCCATGTTGTTAGTCACATTGACATACATAGGGTCAACACAACACAATGTGTACAACCGGTACACGACCTATTCCCACAAGAACTTTCCTATCATGTGTCTCTGGCCACACGACCTATGACACGGTTAGAGACTACATGGCGTGTACATAAGCAACAAAGTGTGTACTTAAGAAAAATAGTTTCTTCACAAACAAAATAACGCATGGTATGTAGTCAAAACTACAAGGCGTGTATTATGGGTTTTTCCAAACAGTAACCCTCAGAAACTACTTCAGATCCCAGAAAACATTGAAATAGTCCCTTAGGTGCCAAATTATGATCTGTGAGGACCCATACTCCATATGAATCAATGTTTTGCATCTTAAACATGTTACAACATGGTAAAAAAGTCAATGATCCACCAAATTCCGGTCAATGTGGGCCCATAACACCTCAAGAACCAAAGTTTGGCATTCATTCAAACAAAACCTTACACAAATAATTCTCTATCAAACTGCATGTATTTTTATCAATAAATCTATCACAATAGTATGCATATCTAGAAAAACACCTATCAAAACAACATGAAATCGCTAATGAACCCTATATGGCATGGAAAGAATGCATGACATGTGATCCCTAGAGAGTTCCTATATGATGCATGAGATGACATACCCTCATATCATCAGGTTGCAACAAAAATAGAACCTCAATAACATCAACAACAACAACACAAAACATGTGAGTCACCCAATGGTGAAAATCAGATCAACCATAAACTTGAAAAACCAATACAATTGTAACAAATGAGTTAAATTGGATTTTCCCAATACACGGGTTAACTAATCACAGGAACAACTTATTAAAAAGTACCTATTCCATCATATCCCTAACTATAGGATTCAAACAGTATGTAAAGTAGAAAACGAAACCCTCTGATACGACTTTGTAAAATCCCTACTCCGGAAGCCACCTAGAGGCACCCCGTACCTGGTTGGTCACATGGCCTCAGGTATATTTTCCCTAATGCCAGAGGCTATTGACTAGCAGCGATGACCTTGGGTGTAATAGTGTGGAAACTATTCCCTCCTTGGAAGAGTAAAAAAGATGAAGAGAAAACATATAAAAATAACAGAATTAGTAATAATCTATACAAAAGTAAACAATGGATGTCTAAAAAAATAGATAGCTAGAGCATATATATATATATATATATATAATGATGCATGGTACATATGTCTAGAAAAACAGCCAAACATAACCTAATGCTGAAATATAGAATAGTACAATGCCAATGTACAAAATAAAACATATAAACAGCTCCTCCGCATCTCAAGCCTCCACTTGGTCTCATGATCTCCAAATATATAGAAAATACATTACCTGATGTAGAAGGGTGCTTTCTCTTATCTATACCTATAGTAATATAATCAGTTTGGTCCCAAAAACATTTCCCAAATAGGGTGTGAGACTAAATCCCAGTAGGAAACCACCATGAGCTCTGTGCCTAAGAGTTAGTGAATATACGGCAGGCAGTAAGCTAATAAATGCAGTAAACAAGAAGGTACCCAAGGTAAAAAATTCACAATTTCAATGCATTCAGTATAATATATGAAGAAACATCTAACAAATATTGTAATCAAATACAGGTAACCCTCTAGGAAGTACTCACAACCTATCCCCTCTTGTCCTACCTAGCAACACAAGTAAGTAACAAAATAGGTAATCCTATGGGAAGTACTCACAACCTATCCACTTTGGTCCTACCTAGAAACAAAAACAACCCTATGGGTAGCACACTCAGTATAACCCCTCTGGCTCAACTTATGAATAGACTATCTAAGAAGCACTTAACATCAATTCCTCCTATAGTCTTGTATCAGTAACTAAAGTCACTCTGGTGAAGCACTCAACCTCTATTCCCCATGTGGACCACATTGAGGAGCTACAGACAATCTGAGGAAGCACTGAACGTCAATTCCCCCTATGGTCTCGCATCAATAGTTATAAAGACACTCTGGAGAAGCCCTTACATCTGTTCTCCCTATGGTATATACAATAGGTTCTCACCGCCCAGTGTATTTTGAGAAAGTATAGCATCACATATAGTCCAAAGTAAACCTCAAGAACTACTTGGATAACAGTCTATAACATAACAGCATATCAGAACATTCACACCATCCTGCACCTAGGCATTGGAAAGTAAACAGTATCCTAACAGGAAAACTAGACTAGGTAATAGAAACAAGAAACATGCTAGGGTAAACACGTCCAAATAATATAAAATTCAACATATTCACATTCAATTATCCTCTACACAAGTATAAAATCATAGAAATAAAACAACAGGGATAAAATTGTAAACACACAATACCCCATTCATGGATATTGGGAAAAATTGCACATATAACTCAATGACATTTAACGGAAAGGAACAAACCACATACCTTGATGTTGGTAGATCGATATACTTGAGTCTTTGGGCTTGAATCACCTTATAACACTGAAGATCTACAAAAACATCTAAATATTTTAACATAGGATAACATGAGAATGGTGAGGAATTGTGAAACGAAGATCAAGTAGAAGAGAGAGAATACTGAGGCGATCCAAATGCAATTGACAATGGTCGAATTGTATTTCGGATGCTCAGTCGGGGGCTCGGAGGAGGATCATGGTCGTACAGGATCTCCCAAACAAACAAAACTAGAAGATGGTGTTTCTGGCGATTAGACATGACCCAGGAACGTTTAATGATGAAAAAAATACATGGTGTGTACTTTTGAAGTACATGGCGTGTACTTGCTGTTTCAATACCCTTTATTAGTTGGCCTATTGGTCACCCCCACATGGCCATGTGTGTGACCATCACACGACCAACACACGACATCCTACGGCGACCTAGTACATGGGGCTTACTCATAAAGTACACGGTGTGTACATTAGAAATTTCCAGAAATTCACATATTTCACAAAAATGACCAGAAGAAAGAAAATATACCTAAAAAGAAGATCTGAGTTCTTACAAACTTCCCCCTTTAAAGAAATCCATTCCTGAATTTCCTTAGTAAGGTAGTATGAAAGAAGAAGCCCTGAATAGCTCCAGTCACTATGCTCGTACATTGGCCTCCCTCTCCCAAGTCTCTTCATGTACTCGCTCGTGCTGCCATAGCACTCATAACAGAGGGACAGACCAGCCAGAGAGAACCTTTTTACTTTGATCAACAATCTTGATAGTATTCTACTCGAATGACACATCCACTTCCAACTTAACCTCCTCGGGTTGGAAGACATGATATGGGTCTAAGAAGTAATGGCGAAGCTGGAAAATGTGGAATACGTCGTGCATAGCTCAGTACCTCTGAGATAACTATAACTAATTGGCAACTGGAACAACTCTCTCCAACGCCTCAAATGGCCTAACGTACCTCGGCGAAAGATTACCTTGTCTCTTAATCCTCCTATGCTCCATCCTTGGTGTGACACGCAGGAAAACCTGATCCCCAACATCAAACTCTAGAGGTCATCTCCATTGATCAGCATAAGAATTCTATCAAGACTATGTAGTATCCATCCTCTTCTGAATCATCTCTATCAGCTCTGTGGTCTCTTGGACAAGACAACGTCTCAGCATAGCTGCCTCTCCATCCTCCAGCCCACATAAGGGTGATCAGTATGGTCTCACGTACAAAGCCTCATAAGGTGTCATATGAAAATTTTCTTGAAAACTATTGTTGTAGGAAAACTCTACAAGAGATGTATGGTTATCCCAAGAACCTTCGAAATCCAAGATGCATGCACGAAGCATGTCTTCAAGAACCTGAATCGTACTCTCGGACTCGAAAACTGTCTGGGGGTGGTATGTTGTACTCAAAAGAACCTGTGTACCCAATGCCTTCTAAATCCCCTACTAGACCTGAGATGTAAAATGGGAAACCCTGTCTGAAACGATGGAGTGTGGAACACCATGTAGACATAAAATCTCACAGATGTACAACTATCCCAGATCATCCACACTTAAAGTCTCCTTGATCGGAAATAAGTGAGAAACATTCATGAGTCTGTCAATGACAACCCAAACTGCATCATTCCCTCAAGGCGACCTCGGTAAAACTGTCACGAAACCTGTCATGACACTATTCCACTTCCACTCGGGAATGGGTAACTACTGTAAAATACATATTGGTCACTAATGCTCTTCCTTCACCTATTGAAAGGTGGAACACATCATGAAGAAAACAATAGCATCTCTCTTCATACCTGGCCACAAATACAGATGGCATAGATCATGATACATCTTGGTGACATCAGGATGAGTTTCCCAAACTAAAGAATGAAAGTCCCACATCATCTCCTCACATATGTCTGTTGGGACCCATACACGCCCCTAGAAACACAAGATCTCATCCTACCCCATGGTCCATCCCGGAATAGGTTCCCCTCCTGACACACATTCCCATTGGACTAGGCCTTCAGAATCTAATAGCTGCCTCATTCGCACTCGATCAAGTAGAGTAGAGGTAACAGCCACAGAAGAAATAAAATTCTCCCCCTACCTATCGTTCACCTCCAAATGCATCTTAGAGAACAGAGACCTAAGCTTCCACTCACTACTGGCATCCTAATCTTCCTGTATCTGAGTCCTCCTACTTAATGTATTAGCCACTGCGTTTCCTTTCCCAGGTGTATAAGCAAGCTCAAAGTCGAATGACTGAAGGTACTCAACCCACCTTCATTGTCTCAAATTCAGATCACGCTGAGGGAAGATGTACTTGAGACTCTTGTGGTCAGTGAAAACCACAAAATGATATCCCAGAATATAATATCTCCAACAGCGTAAGGCATGAACAACTACAGCCAACTCAAGGTTTTGCATCAGGTAATTCTTCTAATGTGGATGCAACGACCGAGACCCAAACGCAACGACTCCTTCTCCTGGAATATGTACAGAACCCACACCGATACCCGAAGCATCACCATACACAGTATAGCTCTTTCCTGGCTCTAGAAACCCTAGTATCAGTGCTGAACACAACCTCCCTTTTATCTCTTGAAAGGCTGACTCTCTAGGATTTGACCACACGAACTTCGCAGCCTTCTTAGTCAGACCCTTAAGTGGTGCTACTAAGCATCAAAAGTCTTGATGAGATGTATGTAGTATCCAGCCATCCCTAGAAAACTTTTTACCTCAAAGAAATTCTTCAGCTTCTCCTAGGAAACTACTACTCTCAATTTCTCTGGGTCTACTAGCACTCCTGTTTTTGAGATAATATGACCCATGAAATGAATCTGATCCATCAAAAAGTGGAATTTTGAGAGATTATCATTTAACTGATGCTCTCTTAGTGTACTAAAATGATCTCAAGATAGGTAGAATGGTCGTGTCGAGTGTGATAGTACACCATGATATTGTCCACGAAAACCACCATGAAGGAATCCAAGTTTAGATGGGACATTCAGTTCATCAGTTCCATGAAACTTGAAGGCGCGTTAATGAGACCAAGTGACATAATGATATACTTGAATAGACCATACCTACTCTGGAAGGCTGTGAGAGGTATATCTGAAGGTCTAATGTGCAACTTATGGTAACCGGACCTCAAGTAGATCTTCAAGAACACCCATGCTACTCAAAGCTAATCAAAGAGATCATCAATCCCCGATAATGGATATCAGTTCTTGACTGTCAACTAGTTTAGCTTCAGATAATCCAAACAAAACCTAAGGGTACCATCTTCGTTCTTTACAAACAAGATAGGTGAACCACACGGAGAAGTACTGGGTCAGATGAAACCATGTTCCTGGAACTCCTCGAATTGCTTCTTGATCTCCTGCAACTTTGGTGTAGCCATCCTATAAGGAGGAATGGACACCGTTGCCGCTCCTCGAACGAGCTAAATAGAAAATTCTACCTCTCGCTCCGGAGGAAAACCTGAAAATTTTCTGGAAAGATGACCCTAAAATGATCCACTACTGAAGAAAAGTATAATTGTGAAGTACCCAAGTCATCTAGATATAGACTAGAAATCTAGGTTGTAACTCCTCCCAACCCATGATGCTCGGGTCCCGCTCTTCTTTCCTAGACATCCCATTTTCCATTATGAAGAAACGATCCACCTTCTAGTGAATTGAAACTCACCCTACGGTGGTGGAAACCGACGAATTCCAAGAAGGGAACCAACTAGTCTATTCCGAGAATGACATCATAGCCTATCATCTCTAGAACATAGAGGTCCCAAAAGAAGTGACACCCACCAAAATTTAGAGGGAACCCCTTACACTGATGCACAATAACCGTTCTAGTCCCCAATGGAGTGTCTAGTGTCAAGATATCAGCAGAAGATAAGATAAAGATCCCAAGTCTCTCCACAATAGAAACAAACATAAATCTATAGGAAGCCCCTCTATCGAAAAGGGCAGAAGCTAAAACTGAGGAAACTAAGATCGTACCTCTAACTATAGAAGGTTTGGGATCCTGATCCTACTGGGTATTCTCCACTACAAAAGTTTGGCCTCTACCACGGCCCTGTGACCCTGGCTGATGAATCTGAGCTAATTCTCCCTAATGTCACTGAAAACAGGGTGAATGGCTACCACGACCACATTCTCCACCTCAGCCTGAATGGCCAGAAGAACTCCAATTCCTAGAATGGTGAGAAACTGGTGGTGCTCCTCCGGAATGAGGAGTCATAGAAGAACCCTTATCACCAGCTTCTGGTGAGAAGATCTGATAGAATCGCTGAATATGACCCTTCTTTCCGCAATATCGGCACTCCAGTGGGTCTCTAATGCAATGTGGCCTTGTATGCCCGATATGTATACACCGGTATCACACCACTTGGCTACCATAATAAGTGTCTCAGCTCCTTGGATCACCACATGAAGACTCCCTACAGTGATTTCTGCTATTAGTAGGAGGGATACTAACTCTTGATGTCGAGCCACCCAAGCTTACAAATCCAGAATCCCTCAGATTGCGCTCAGTGATCAGCTCCTGGTTGATGATAGAAGTGATATAGGTCAGCCAGAAGATGTTCACCTGTGATCAGATGCCATGCCTCAGACCATCCTTGAACTTTCTTTCCAGGAATAACTGATCACCACCTAAAATAGGCATGAAACATTGAAAATCGGTAAAACGAGAGGAATACTCCATAACTGAAAGAGTACTCTACTCCAGACTCATAAAGTCTTGGGCTCGATCATCCCTCAAGGACTATGGATACAAGTAGTGATAAAAGATACTCAGAAACTCATCCCAAGTTATAACCATCTGGTGTCACGCCTTTGAGATCACATCCCACCATCTCTTGGTGGAATTCCAAAGCATTTATGTAGCAAGATTTACCCGCCTCTCTGGAAGTGTCTCCAGATGCTCAAATATTGTCAGCATGGCTTCTAGCCATGACTCCGCAGCCTGGGGTCCTCCATCCCCTGAGAAAGTGGGAGTATGCTGCTGCTGAAAGACCCACGTAAATTCTACCATCGACAGGGCAGGAGTCGGTGCTCCGTAAAAGGTCTGCATCATCCTTATAAAGCCTTCCCTGAATTGCAAATCAGCACCTGCGTCTAGTATAATGGTTGGTGCCAAGACTTTCATAACAGGAGGATCTACAGGTAGTCCTTCATCAGCTATATCTGGTGTCCAATCCCTACCTTGAAACTGGCATACAACTGGAGGAAGTCTCAGTTTCATGACTCTGCAAGGTCAAACACACGCCTTAAATCAAGATTATCAAAGACCAAAAACTAGAATCGTAAGAATGGAACATGAGAAAGAAATCATTCATGTTTTAAAAAACATAAATAAGCGGCGTTTATAATTACTACACGGCATGTTTCCTTCATTCATTCACATGGGTGTGTACTTCTGCCAGAACTGGTTGTGTAACACCTAAAACACAAGGCGTATTGTCCTTACATACGGCGTTTCCTTGATTTTTCTTCCCCTACATGAGTCCTGCTACACAGTTAAGCCATATGGTTCTCCATACAATGATAGTACATGGAATTTTTGTGCCAGACACAGTGTTTACTAGAGGAGCTTCACTGACCCATGTAGTTCGTGACACGGCCAGCTACTCGGCTGACACTACACGACATGTACCATACCGACACGGTGTGTTCTATGTAAGATAACACCATACCTTGATTTAAGTTACACGGCCGGATTCCAAAATTACACTACATGACATGTTTAGAACTGAAATGGTGTATATAACCTAAGATTTATCCATCAGTGTTGTTAGTTACATAGGCGGACATAGGGTCAACAAGACACGGCGTGTAAAACTAGTACACGGCATGTTCCCACTAGAACTTCCATATCCTGTTTCTCTTCCCACAAGGAATGTGACAAAATTAGAGAATACATGGAATGTACACAAGCTACACAGTGTGTAATGAAGAAAAAAATTTCTTCTATAACAAAAGGACACACGACATGTGGTCAAAACTACACAGCATGTATTCTGGGTTTTTCTGAACAATAAGCCTCATAGACTATCCTAGAGCCCAGAAAAACATTGAAACATTCCCTTAAGTCCCAAATTCCGATCTAAGGGGGCCCATTATCCCAGTGAATCAAATTTTGGAATCTTACACGTGTTATAACAAGGTAAACAAGTCAATGATCCACTAAATTCCAGTCAATGTGGGCCCATAACACCTCAAGAACCAAAGTTTGGTGTTCATTCAAAAAAAACCTTACACAAACAATACCCTATCAAACTAAAAGTTTTTTTATCAAGTCATCTATCTTAATATCATGAATATCTATCAAAACACCTATCACAAAAAACATGAATTCACTAATTCACCCTATATGGCATGGAAAGAATGCATGAAATGTAGTCCCTAAAAAGTTCTTATATGATGCATGAGACGGAATACCCTAATCTCATTGGGTTGAAACAAAAATAGAACCTCAATAACATCAACAATAAAAACATAATACATGTGAGTCACCCAACGGGGAAAATTAGATCAACCGTAAATTTGAAAAACTGGAAAAATTGCAACAAACGAGGTAAATTGGATTTTCCTTATACACCAGTTAGCTACTCCCAGAAACAAACTCTTAACTAGTAAATATTCTATCTTATCCTTGACTATAGTCTCCAAACAATAATTCAGAATAAAAATAAACCATTATATATCACTTTGTTACATCCCGGCTCTGTAAGCCACCCAGAGGCACCTCGTAATTGGTTGGTCGCATGGCCTCAAGTGTATATCCCCCAACACCAGAGGCTACGAACTAGCAGTGAGGGTCTTGGGTGTGATTGTAGGGAAACTATTCCCTCATTGGTACAGTAACATATCGAAAGAGAAAACAGATAACAATAGGAGAAGTAGTAATAATCCATACAAAAGTAAACAATGGAAGTCTGAAAAATATATAGTTGGAGGGTATATATATAAAATGATGCATGGTACATATTTCTAGTGAAACAACCAAACACAACACAATTCTGGAATACAAAACATTACTAAGCCAAAATAAGAAATGAAAACATATAAACTGCTCCTCAACATCGCAAGCCTCATCTTGGTCTCATGCTCTCCAGCTCCAGAGCGAATCATGTACCTGAAGTAGAAGGGAACTTTCCCTTATCTATATCTTCCTCAATATATTCTGTTTGGGCCCAAAAACATGGCCCAAATAATGAGTGAGACTAAATCTCAGTAGGTAACCACCATGAGATCTGTGTCTAACAGTCAGTGAATATATTACAGGCAGCAAGCAAATAAATGCATTAAACAAGGAAGTACCCAAGAAAATCAATTCACAGTTTCAATGCATTCAGTATCATATATCCAGAAACAGCTAACAAATCTTGTAATCAAAAATAGGTAACCCTCTAGGAAGTACTCACAGCTTATCTCCTCTAGTCCCACCTAGCAACAGAATCAAGTAACACAACAGGTAAGCCTCTAAGAAGTACTCACATCCTATCATCTCTAGTCCTACCTAGAAACACAAGCAACATTATGGGTAGAACACCCAATATATCCCCTAGGGCTCAGCTTAAGAATAGGCTCTCTGAGGAAGAACTTACTGTCAATTCCTCCTATAGTTTAGTATTGATAACTAAAGTCTCTCTAGGGAAGCACTCAACGTCTATTCACCCTTTATCCCACATCAAGGAACTACAGACATTGTGAGGATGCACTCAACATCAATTCCCCATGTGGTCTCATATCGTAAGTTATAAAGACACTCTATAGAATCACTTACGTCCACTCTCCCTATGGTCTATACACCAGGTTCTCACAGACCTGTGTATGTCAAGCAAGTATAACAGCAGAGATCGACCAAAGTAAACCTTAATAAATACTTGGATATCAGTCTACATCATAAAAACATATTAGAATAATCACGCCATCATCCAGCTAGGCATGGGAAAGTAAACAGCAGCCTAACAGACAAACTAGGACAAGTGGTAGAAACAAGAAACATGCAAGGGAAAACACTTCCAAAGCATAGAAAATACACTCTATTCACATTCAATTATCCTCTACTCAAAAAAACTATCATAGAAGGTAAACAATAGAGATAAAACCATAAAAATGATATATCCCATTCATGGATATTGAGAAAATTTTCACATATAACTCAAAGAATTTTAACTAAAAGGTAGAAACCACCTACATTGACATTGGGAGATCGATATACTTGAGTCTCAGGGCTTTAATCACCTTAGAATGCTGATAATCTATAAAAAAGTCTAAAACGTTCAACAGAGGATAACTTAAGAAGGGGGTGGAATTGGGAAATGAATCTCAAGTAGAGGATAGAGCTTACTGAGGTAATCCAAATGCAATCAACGGAGGTCGAATCGAAATTCAGATGCTCAGTCGGGGGATCGGATGAAGATTGTGGATGTACAAGAGATCTCGGCCGAACAAAACCTAGATGACGGTGTTTCTAGCGATTAGACACGACCCCTATACATTAAATGAAAAAAAAGAGAATACATGGAATTTAATTTGGAAGTACACAGAATGTACTTTCCATTTTTGTACAGCGTATTAGGCAACCTCTAGGTCACCCGCACATGACCGTGTGTATGGCCATCACACAACCAGCACACGGCCTCCTACGTATACTCAGTACACGGTGTGTACCCATAAAGTACACTATGTGTACTTTATAAATGTCCAAAAATTCCCCTCGTTCTCAAAAAAGACTAGATGAAAGAAAAAATACCTGAAAAAAGGATCTGTTTTCTTACACTCCAACATGGGTTGACTTAGGTATTGATGTCTGCGTGTCCTTAAGAAACCCGAAGTTTATGTGGTTAAATAAAGAATAAATCAATAAGTGAAAGTTGTTTATTTTATTATCGATATTTATTCTTTATATAACTATATGCACTATTTGAATATATATTGTTTTATACATCATTGGTGGTGGACGACTAAGTTATACTCACACCCTACTCAAGCTACAAGATCGGTACCCGAATAGATTTCATATTTTCATGAGAGGTTAAGGGAAATGTTCCTATGTTAGATGGTTGAGTTTGGATAAATCATGGATGATGGAATTAGATATGGTTCAGGATCCTCTTAGGAGTTTTCAGTCTCTTTATTTTTCAATTTCAATTTGACACTTGGCACATACATTAGCATGGAATGTCTATTGTTCGGTTTCAGTATGTTATTTCCCTATTTGGACTTGTGATATTGGATCAGTTATATGTTATTCGGTTTTTTTATTTTCCAATTGTTTATTACTCTAAAAAAGAGCGTATAGACTCCCCATGATTGATATTAGACCCCCACTGCTATTCTGCAGCCTCTAGTGTATAGGAACATGCACTTGAGGTCATGTGACCCACCGGCATGAGGCAACAATGTGTGGAACTCGTGTCGAGATGTTACAATGTGTTATCATAGGATTTTTAATTTTTTTTCATTTGTATTGCTATTTGGGAAAGGTATATAGTATAATGGGATGATTTGGTCCTAGTAATTATCTTTTACATGGGAGTAGCAACCACATGTATGGGGAAGAACCCATGTACCAAGTGGGGGATTTTTGTAAATGTTTTTTGTTGTTGTAGTTGAATATTATTTTCCCTTGGGTGTTTCACTTATTGTGAGAATTTATTATTATTATAGATATTTTTTTATATTTGTCTCATGTCCTGGTAAGGATTGATAGTTGAGTAAGCATGCATCATTCATGGAACTCAGGGTTATTTTGTGGCATACATCAATTTAGGCTTGTGCGGGAAAATAGATTTGACAAAGTTGTTAAACATGAACTATTTTTCCTTTCTTGTGAAATTGAAATGAAAAGGTGCCTAATGTGGAATTGAGAATGATAAAATGATGAAAATAGTGAATAAATGGGTGTCAAAATGAGAAACTTACACTTCAGAATGATTTTACCCCTTAGTAACCATGACCTAGATGTAGGATGTATATGGGTAGTGATAGAAACTTGGTATTGACCGTGTCGATGGGTTTGGGGGAATAAATTGTTGTGCTTTATTGTCTTTCCCTATTATGTAAACATGAGACTGAGATGTTATTCTTAACTCAAAAGTCTTATTTTTTACTTTTTTATTCCTTTTTAATTTTTGAAATCATAAACTCTATATATTTCTAATTCATTCTATAGCTATTGAATTTATAACCAAATACGAATCATATTAAACTAGTCTGAAATGATTCTAATCTTAACCTCTTATTATGTTTACAATTGTAATTTTCTATTATGTTTCTATTAAAAACCGCCTATTAGGTTTTCCATCATTTATGACTATTATGTTTTCAATGGTAACTGCCCATCATTTTTTAATCATACACAACTGATATAGATTTTTCATTGTACTCAACGAATACAATTTCCATCCGATACGATTTAAATCATAGTCACTCTCTTTTGAAAAAACATAGCACTTATATTTAGTGTTTAATCATCTTGAAAGGAATTATTTAAAATCAAAATGATTTCGTGTTTTTATTTTCTAACCCAAATGATGTCATGAAATATTTTTAAATGTGACTATTAAAATGTCAAGTTTTCAAGTCCCTCGGAGATTTTAGAAATAAATTAGATTGTTGGTACCAAAATGTGATTTTTGGGATGAGGCCTATAAATACAAGGTCATTTGGATATTCTCATAAATTTTAAAGGATTTGAGACATCCTACAAGATATCTTTAAAATATATACTTCATGAAAATGACTCTAAAGTGAAGATGTAAACTGGTCATTTGACATACTTGTGACATTCAAGAGTTTTTTCTTTTTACTAGTGAGATGTTGATCCCTACTTATTATGATCAAGGGATTTTAGGGATCGGAAGAAAGATGTTATGATCATTTTTTGATGGAGGGATTTCGATTCTAGGAAGAAAGAGGTATTCATTACCTTATTAATTGAGGCTTTGTGAGGATAACAAAATTGAATCTGATCATCATATCAAAGACTTATCCTGGTGTGAGTAAGACGGACTTACATGAAAGTGTAAATAAATGTACATTTTTTCAATGTTATTGATAACCCATATCTTTGGATAAAAATAATTTTACTCATTTCATTTCCTAGATATCGTTTCTACAATATGGTTATAGAAAGTGAATTATTTTCTATATTCATTTTTTTATTGCTTACTTTGTTTATCATAAACAATCTAATTATGATAATTTTGTAATATACTCTGATTGAAATCACTGTAATTATAATTTTATTGATTATGATCTTCTTAATTACCCAATCCAATTCATTATGTTTTATGATTTATGCATTTTATTATTTTACTTTGATCATCCTATCCAAAGTGATTGCAATCTTGTACATGCTTTCTCGGTTCAAATCATTTCGAACTTGAATACGATTAATTTCAAATATGACCTTTGGAATAATTATTGTAACTAACTTGATTATGATATTCTTTTTCATCAGATCCAGGACCCCATCTGATTAATTATTTTAAATACATTACATGGTTTAGTGAATTAAATTATATTAAATTCATTTAAACTAAATCCTCTAAAGTGATAATAACGAATGTTATTAAACATTAAATTCACCCCCTCTTTTATTTTTCATCTTCATAAATGTTACGAACCAACCATTATGTGTCTTAAAAATTGTGGTTGTAATTGTGGAGATATATCTCTCTAATAAAGCTTTCTAAGATGATGAAAAGAGGATACGGGTGGTGATGATCTACCAGTAGTGTAACTTCATGCATAAATAGTGACATATTAAGAATCAGGAAAGAATTTTCAGGATAACTTCACTCTCATCATGTAGTTTATGGAAATATACCTGGGGTGGGTTGTGAAGTGCATATATGAACTATCTCGGGAGTTTTAGTTATATCACCCTCTGACTTTTACTCGAGAGGGTGGACCTGAGGAAGCAGAGTTCTGGATAGAATCCATCCAAAATATACATGATTATTTAGAATGATTGGATAAGAAAAGGTTCGAGTTGGCTATATATATGATACAATGATTAGTGAATCACCGGTTGGACATTCATGCTCAGACTAGACCGGAT
This sequence comes from Viscum album, assembly GCA_963277665.1. NCBI lineage: Eukaryota > Viridiplantae > Streptophyta > Magnoliopsida > Santalales > Viscaceae > Viscum > Viscum album. Next base: position 467,787,750 of record OY728141.1, on the reverse strand, counting down.
TATGGTTTGTTATGGAAGGAAATTTTCGAGAATTTATTATTGTAATTTTATCTAGAGACACTGAGGCAGGAGAGAGAATATGAGTTAATAAGGTTGACTTAGGAGATTAAATCTGTGATAGACTGTGTTGGATGCTTTATAGATTTTCAATTCTTTTCTACCGCATTGTAAGGGGATGAGACAGCTATTAGGAAAACTCCACTAGGGGTATGTTTCTCTCTCAAGATACCCTAAAATCCAAGACGCATGCTCGAATAATGTCTTACAAAACATTAAGTGTGTGCTCAGACTAACCATCTATTTGAGGATGGTAGTTTGTACTTAGAAATACCTTTGTACCCAAATCCCTCCATAGTCCCTACCAGACATGAGAAGTAATTTGGGCTTCTCTATTTGATATAATGGAGTGTTGAACCCCATAAAAACATATAGTCTCTCATATGTACAACAATCCAATCTCATCAACACTAAAGGATTCCTTGGTTAGAAATAAATGTATAACCTTCGTGAGTCTATCAATAAAAACCCATACAACATCATTTTCTATGGGATACCTTGGTAAACCCATCATGAATTCCCTTCCAGGATCATTTCATTTCCACTCAAGAATGGATAAGTTCTATAAAATCCCTTACGTTCACTAATGCTTCACCTTGACCTATAGATAGATGGAACATCTCATAAAAAAATTAGTAACATCACTCTTCTTTCCTAGACACCAATACCAACAATGTAGATCTCAATACATTTTGGTGACACCAGGATGAACTGAACTAACTGAGGAATGAAAATATTTTATCTACTCCTCACGTATTTTTGTTGACACCCATACATACCCATGAAAATGAAAAACATCATCCTTGCCAATTCTCCACCGAGGAGTAAGGTCTTCTCCTGACACAATCTCTCATAGGACTATTCCTTTGGGATTTGAGAGCTACCTCATTCACACTAGATATAGAAGAGTAGAGTTAATAGCTATAGAAGAATTAATAGCTTTCCCATTTCTATCGTGCACCTCAAAATGAATCTTAGAGAACATATCCATAAACTTCCACTCACTATTGGCCTCCTGAACTGCCTATATCTAATTTCTCTGGCTCAAGGCATCAAACACTATGTAGCCTTTCTTAGGTGTATAGGAAAATTAAATTTCGATTGAATGAAGGTACTCAATCCACCTTATTTGTCTCCAATTCAGATCCCACTAAGTAAATATATAGTGGATACTTTTTTTGGTGAGAGTATACCACAAAATGATCTCCCAAAAGATAATGATTCCAAAAGTATAAAGTATGCAGAAATATGGCTAATTCGAGATCATGTGTTGGGTAATTCCTCTCATGTGTCCTCAACTACTGAAACCCATATGCAATGACTCATTCTCCCCACATTAGCACTCAACCAAGCTCGATAATTGATGGATCGCAATAAACAGTTTAGCCCTTTCAAAGCTCCAAAAATTAGGATCAGTGCTGACGTAAAACTTCCCTTCAGCCCCTGAAAGGCTGAATCGTAGGAATCTGTCCATAGGTACATTCACCATTCTTAATCAGGCTTGTTAGTGGTGATGCTAAGTGTGAAAATTCCTGTATAAATCATTTTTAGTAACCATCCATCCCCCAAAACCTCCATACCTCAAATTAATTATTTTAATTCTCCTAGTAAAATACCCCTCTCACTTTCTCTGAGCCTACTGATACTATTTTCTCTGAGAAACAATTCACCAAGAAGTGAATATGGTCCATCTAAAAGTGCAATTTTGAGAGATTAGAATATAATTGATGCTCTCTTAGTGAAATACATACAGTTTCAAGATGGGTGGAATGGTCATGTCGAGTGTGAGAGTACATCAAGATATCACCCATGAAAACTACCCCAAAATAATACAAGTTTGGATTCAACAATCGGTTCATCAGTTCCATAAAAACTCCCTGCGTGTTTATGAGACTAAACGGCATAACCAAATACTCGTATAGCCCATACCTACTATGAAATGCTGCAAGAGGTATATCAGCTGGTCTAATGCACAATGGATGATAGCCGGATCTCAAGTCAATATTTAGAAACACCCAAGCTCCCTGAAGATGATCAAATAGATCATCAATCCATGTCCATAGATAACATTTCTTGATCATCAAATGGTTTAGATTCCGATGATCAACACACAGTTTGAGGTTACCATCTGCCTTTTTAAAAAAAACGAATAGGTGAACCCCAAGGGGATGTATTAAGTCAGATGAAACCATTTTCCTGTAACTCCTATAACTACTATTTGAGCTCCTGTAACTCTAGTATATCCATATTATAAAGAGGACTTTACAATAATGACACTATTAGACCAAGATCAAGAGAGAAATCTACCTCTCACACCAGAGTTAAACCTAAAAATTCATCTCAAAATTCTTCTCTTAAACAATAAACCACTAGAGTAAAGTATATCTGGGAAGTCCCATAGTTATCCAAATATAAACTTGAAATATAAGATGTAATTTCTCCCAACCCATGATGCTTGGGTCCATCTATGCTCTCTTAGACATCTCATTCACACTTGTGTATAAAAGACCCTCTCTCTAGTGACATGAAACTCACCCTGCGGTGATAGAAGTCAGTAAAGGATTTGATAGAGACTAACTAGTCCAATCTGAGAATGGCATTGAATCCTATCATCTCTAAGACATAGAGGTCCCATATGAAATGATACCAACCAACCTCAAGATGACACTCCTAACATTGACATACACTAGCCGTCTTAATCACCAATTGAGTTTCTAGAGTCATTAAATCCTCATAAGTAAAGAAACTGATCTGAAGGATCTCCACAATGAAAAAAGTTATAAAACTATCGGAAGCCCCCATATCAAAAAGAGCAGGAGATAAAATTGAGGAAACCAAAATCATACCTCTAACCATCGAGGTTCTGAGATCGTACTCCAATTGGGTATGCTCTATTTCAAATGTTTAACATAAACCATGGCCCTATGACCTTGCTTCACTAACTTGAGCTAATCAAACCAGCTGTCACTGAAAATTGGTTATCTAGATACCATGTCCACATCCATGTCCTTGGCTTCAATGGCCTGACAAACTCCAGTTCCATGGATGATGAGAAACTAGTGGTCTTTCTTTGGAATTTGGAGTCAGTATTGATCCCCACTCACTCACTACCGGTGAGAAAATCTAACAAAAATTCGGAAAATGTCCCATCAATTCACATGATTGGCACTCAACTATATCCATCGGAAAATGTTGTCTCGTATGCCCACTCTTTCCGCACGGGTATCATATCAAATGGATAGCTGAAAAAACATTGAGTTAAAGTTACCTATGGTGCTTCTCTCTATAAAACGAAGGAGTACCAGCCTTGGATAATGAAATTCCCTTGATCACAGCTCCCAATTCCCTTAAATTGTGCTCAGTAATTATTTTCTGATTTACTATAGCAGCCACCGAAGATAGCTTGAAAACATTCAACTCTAATCAGATGTCATACCTGATACCGTCCTCAAATCATCTGGCTAGTGATAACTCATCACCTCTTAAAACAGGTGTGAAGTGATGAAGCTCTATAAAGTTATAAGAATAATCCATCACTAAAAGAGAGCCTTTCTCCAAATTCAAAAATTCCTAGGCTCAGTCATCCCTCAACGTCTCGGTGTAGAAGTAATCATAGAAGGTCCTCTGAAACTTTTCCCAGGCCACATCCTGAGGAAATCCTGCCTGGCAGACAACATCCCACCGTCTCATGGCTGAATCACACAGTATGTACATCGTCAGCTTCTCCCTCTTCACAAAAGGTGTCTCTAGATTCTCAACGATGATGAGCATGGACTCTAACCATGACTCTACAGCCTATGGTCCTTCATCCCTGAAAAAAGTGGTAGTGATCTGCTATTGGAACAACCACGTTGAGTCTTCAAAATTTGGGGTAGGATGTGATGGTCCCAGAAAAGTATGGATCATCATCATAAAGCCTTCACAAAACGAATCATCACCACCCGTGTTTGGTATAATAGCTGGTTCCAAGGCGGGAAAGATGGGAGGATCAATTGGTAGTCCCTTATCTACCCTTTCTGATGTACGATAATTTACCTATACCTAGTGTACAACCAGAGGACGTCTTAGAGGCATGACTCTACATGGTCAAACCCACACCTCAGTTCACAATAATCAAGTAAAGAAACTTAGAAGTGCAAAAAAAAAATAAGAGAAGGAAGTCATTCATGTTTTTACAAAAGAGGGTTACACGACATTTAGAACCCCTAAACGAAATGTTACCTTAATCTTTAACTTGGGAATGTATCGCTACCATCAAGGTCATGTAACACCCAATACACATGGTGTATTTATCTTGAGAAAAAGAGTGTACGTGGATTTTCTCTCATTCCTAGTCTCTTCTACATGACTAAAACTACATGGTTCTCTCTCGATGTAACACTAAACGATGTGTTCACCCTTTACACGACTAGTAATACTTTTGTTCTATCCACACATGTCATTAGTCCCATGGACGGATACATGGTCAATCACCACATCGTGTGTAAAATCTAGAAATTTTGTGTACCAACCGAATTTCATCCACCCATGTCATTAGTCACATGGCCAGATACATGATCTCGTATAGCACGGTGTGTAATCCCAATACATGGCATGTTATACCATGCATTTATCAACCTCGTGTTTCTTACCACACAGTCAGTCACACAGTCAATAATAACACGGTGTGTACATACTATACATGGAATGTACTTAAGAAAAGTTGTTTCTTCTATAACAGATGATCACATGGAAAGTGTTCATAACCTCACACATCGGGTTGTCTGGGTTTCCAAACAGTAGGCCTTTGAAATTTCTAGGGAACCCTTAAAAACATAAAATTTGACCAAGGAATGACATGTTCTTATCTCTGAGATCCCATACTCCCTGTTAATCAATGTTTGACATCTTTATTCATGTCATTTCATAACATAATTCAATTAAATTTGAAACATGAACCACTAAATTATGATCCAAGAGGGCCCATAAAACCTCGAGAACCAAAGCATGGAATCCATACAAATGAAAATTTATATATTCCAATACCCAATAAAATATGTGGTATTATATCTTGTCATCTATCATAACATCATTCATATCTAGAAAAACATCTATCACAACAACATGCAATCAGTAATTCACCATAAATGGAATGATAAGAATTCATGACATGTGATCTCTAGAAAGTTCCTATATGATTGATGAGATAAATAACCCTCCCCTCATCGGGTTGCAACATAAATAGAACCACAACGATATCAGTCATAACATCACAAAACAAATGAATCACCCAACAGTGAAATCAAATCAACAATTACAATTGAAAAACCAGAAAAAAAAATTTATAATAATCGAGGTAACATGGATTTTTCCTTTACACAGGTTAGCTATTCCTGAGAACAACTTATTATAAACTACCCATTCTTTCCTATCCCAGATTATATTCACCATATACTAAGACAAAGTAGAAAATAAACCCTCCTCTGATACCACTTTGTAACATCTCAGTTCCGTGTGTCGCCCAAAGGTGCCTCGAACCCCGTTGGTCACATGACCTCAAGTGCATTTCCCCCAAATAAAAAGGATTCTGACTTACAGTGAGGGCCACCGTGTGTAATAGAGAAACTATACCCTCATTGGAAGAGTATACACAGTAGAAAGTAAATAGTAAATAATATCTGAAGTAGTAATACCATACCACAAAAGTAAACTAGGGAATACTAATAATAATATAAAAAATGGAGAAAATATAAGTGAGGCATGCCATATATGTCTAGGAATGTGGACAATAAGTCACAATGATGGAAATATAATAATAAATCCAATGTATAGAAAAGTTATAAAATCCAACAGCATCACAGGCCCCAACATGGTCCCATGCTCTCCAACTACAACAGTAATCAAATACCGGATGAAGAAGGTTTCTTCCCCTTATCAATACCTACAATCATATAATCTGTTTAGTTCCAAAAACATGACCCAAACAGTATGTGAGATGAATCCTAGTAAGAAAAACCCTATGGATATGTGCCTAACTATCAATGAATATATATATATAGCAGTTATTATGAAGAAATATAGCAATAAACTGGGAAGTAATACAAATTAAACCATCCAACATTTTTCAATTTCATTCATTTATCATTAATTATTCATCCGTTGAATCATATAAACCTAGGAATCTATAAAAATACCTATATCCCCTATGTAATAGTAACAACAGATGTCTCAGAAGACCATCTAAACAAACATTTAAAACAGAGTCCAAACATCTGATTTGGCTTGTAAGACTCATCATAATCCTTCAAATATTCAATAACAACCCCTTTGGAAAAGTTATAAAATTCTAATCCATATGGTCTAACATAATAAAAATTCATTTAATAATGACCCTCTGGGTAGCTCTCGTAGTCTAACCCCTCTAGTTTAACATAGCACTAATCATTTACAAACAACCACCCATGCATCTGATATGGTCAATACCCCTTGGTCAACATTGCGTCAGTAAATTATAAATAGCCACCTAGAAGCTCACATAGTTAATTCCATTTTAACAAAATAACATAATTCATTTAATAAAGAACCCCTATTTTGATTTCATGGTCTATCCCTATGGTCCTAACATGAAAAGAATTCGGACATAAATGAACCTACCTTGGTAAGATCTTAGAGTCAAATTCCCCTTGGTCAAACTTCCACAATACATAACACAGGAATCTCAAACAATCAGTAACTCCATCCTAACAATAAAAGGAATTAAAAAAAGGCAATACTAATAGGAATTCTAGACCAAATGTTCATAATCAATCAAGAAAGGGAAGCACACTCATGGGGTGTCCCATAAATAAGGTATCTAACCTCATGCATATGAAACTTCCCGTTATCAATCTACGAAACCATAACAAGTAATATATATGGATTAATTCCAAACACGAATATCCCAAACATGGGTATACAAAACTTTTAGCATATATAATCCAAATACAATCAACTAAAGTCATAAACCACCTACCTTGATGTCAAACAATCAATTCTATTGAACGTCGGCCCTTGAATTGTCCTAAATAGGCATAGAACTATAAAAAGGTAAAACATTTTCATCCATAAATAACTCATGATAGATGGGGAATCAAGAACAGATGATCTAGAATAATTGATAAATCTCCAGTGGGAATCCAAAACACATGAAGGAATCTCAATCAGAGGTCAGACGGAGAATCATGAGAGGTTTAGACTTCATCAACCCATTGATAGCTTCCCTATACAAACCAACGGGAGAAGAATATGTTTATGAAGATGATACCTAAACTCACTCCAATTTGTAAAATAAAAATAAAACTACACTGTATGTTCATTAAATTTACACTTTTTGTAATAGCCTTAATCAACCCTCACATTAAGTGGTTTGGTAGGTCACCTACACAGACATGTACTCAACCATTACACGGCCAGTACGCGGTTTTATGCGGTACTCGGGTACATAGCGTGAACTGATAAATACACAGAGTGTACTCAGAAAATTCTCATTTCTTCTTTTTTCCTCAAAAAACAACTGGAAATAATGATCCATACCTGAATAGAATATTTGGGTTCTTACACACCCTAAAAAGAGAAATTTTTCACCCCCACCCCCATCCAAAAAAACAGGTACACAATTAAGGTGCACTGTTAGGGGACACTATGGACCGCTACCTAGAAAACTATCTGGGAGGTTTTAATTAATATAAAAAATTAGATTTAAAATTAAATTAACCCCATAATTAACCACAAGTCAACCACACTCCAACCAACTCATTTTTCTGATTTTTGGAGGATTTCAAACGCATTCCATGGCTTCATAACCTCCTTTCTTGGTCATATGAGGGTAGAATTGAAGATCTTCACCCTACCTGGTATGAGGATCTAATCCTATGTGGTTTTATTCTTCTCCCTCATCTCTCTTTCATATTTTAGATGTAACAACCCTATAGTTTACGATAAGTATTATTTTTAATTTATTTGAAGTCATGTGTTTTATGCTACAACAATATTATATTGTGTTATACGCCACACTGTATTAGCTTGAAGTATACACAACACTATTCTTATATTTCGTTACACACAATTTCAAGTTCATTTTATAATAGTCATTCTACACAAAATTTAGTGTATATATATATATATATATTCAATGTATAAATGAAATATGGTTGGATTCTATTATACGAAACAAATAAGGATTCTTGCACAACACGCAACCCTGACTTGGCTTGCATTACATGCAATTGTGACCTTCCTCGATAGCGTGTGTTGTACGCAATATCAGGTTTTACTAAACAACGATATATTATTATAATATTATTATGAACTAGCCATTAAGAATAGTATTAACTAAATTTTGAATTTTATAACATTATTATTAGTATTACACATTTTCTAAAACATGTTATAAGAACAAAATAAAATATTCGGGTAAAATAAGTATTTTTAAAAAAATGCAGTTTTCCCCCTTTTGATGGCGCACCCACATTAAATCTAGTTTTTGACATGTTTATAAGTTCAATTTTACAAAATAAACTTCTTATTTTGAATAAATATATAAAAAATTACATTGGATAAAGTTTTGATATTTTTATGATAACTTTCATATTTTAATGAATAGTAAAAACACGGTATATTTTAATTAAAAACAACTTTTTTCATCGTAATAATTTATATGGTTAAATTATAATAATTAATGGTTTAAAATTATAAATATAATATATTTTTACCATTTAATATAAATTATGTCATTATAATTGATTTTACCTTGAATTCGTAGCTTTAATCAATTCAGTCTTTTGCAATGTTTTAAACAAAAACCTATTTTCTTTCGACAAAGGGATTAATTTTAATTTCATTTATGAAACTTTTGTGTATTGAATTTGGAAAAATGGCTTCCATATTTGTAATCATTGGGTCCAAAATTATGTTAATAAGCTACTTTTTATTTTTGGGCATTATGAATAGTAACTACGGTAAATTTTATTTTCCCTAGTTAAAGTTAAGTCGGGTAATTAAGGGTAAGTATAAGATTTTAAAATTACTCTAACACCTGCCAAAAATCTATTGGATGACTAAAAGTAGACCCATATCACCTTAGGGTCGGATTATATTCATATAATGGTCTTTTTTCCATGAAAATAATTTAATTATTATTAAAACCATAGAAAGTGACAACATGTCACTTTCTTAAATCTTATAAGTATAATAATTATAATTCTGTGATAAACTTAATGAAACTTCGAACATGAATAGTCTACAAAAAGATAAAACAATTATCTACATCATATGAATTTATTTATAATTTTTAGGGATTAAATAATAATTATTAATTATGACACAATAGTGATGTTGAAATTATTTTATTAATTAAAATATCAAATAAATGGTTTTAAAAATATTAAAATAAATATTATATGAACTATTTAATGTGATAAACTTATTTGCTATATACATATGACATTTTATAAATCTATTAAAGCTTTTATTTCAAACATATAATTTGTATATATTTTATTTAAATTCAAATAATTGAATAGTGTCAAAATTGACACTATTGTTATTTTATAAAAATAACATATTATAAAATTGTTTAAAAATCACAAAAATATTTAAAAATTAGAAATTAAAAATTATATGGTCAAAAATGTCAAAAATGTCAAATTTTGGAAAATTCACAACACATATTTAATTATCTATAATAATTTAAAATATAGAATATTATTACTAGAAATAAAATTAAATTGATAAATAAAAATAAATCAAGTTGATAATGTTTAAAATAAATTCCTAAGATGTATAAATTTTATTGTTTGATGATATTACAACCATATATCATCTAATATTTGTATATGAGTCATTTTTGAAGTTTTTAAGAGGGGTGGGGATTTAATATAAACTAATATTTCTTATATTTCCAAAGGTGCCCCTCTCCTCCCTTATAAAAGGGAACCTCCTCCCTCTCCTCCTCACACCAATTTGAACCTTCAAGCTCGGCCAAAAACTACCCATTTCTCTTAAAAACTTCCCTGGAAACATTCTAGTGGTCCTGGTCTTTTTCAAAGACCAATTTTAGTACCCTAAGAGGAGGTTTCAAAGAGACGTGTCAAAGAAGAGGTAATATCTGTTATCGATTCATTCAATTTTATTTCTTCTTCAACTTCTTCTTCTTTAGTTTTTTAATTATGAATTAATAACATAAATATCCCTCATATACGGATATGATATTATAAATATGAAACAACCCTATTTCACCTTCTATCCGTCCTACGGAAAACAAAATCACCGCGCGTGTGTACGTACGGAATACCGTCTCCACGTCGTGGTGTAATCTGTTTTCCCCATCAACACCTTACATGGATGGGTATAATGGTGTAACAAATAACTATATATGGTTATTAAAACATCATACTAATTATGATATATTATACCATCCACTCAAATTCTATTCAATAATTATGGGAACGATATCATTGCTTGTGCGTACGTACGGACTATCGTCTCCACGACGCGATGAGATTCACTCTCCATGTTAACCATTAAAAAATTATTATAAAGTATATATGGTATGTAATCATGAAATATATGACATAATAATTCTACTTGATTTATGTATATATATATTTATTTCATCTACTTAATTCCATTCAATTCAATAAGGAAAAGAAAACAACGTTCATGCGTACGTACGGTCTACCGTCTCCATGAACGGTGTATTTATTTCAATTTATCAATCTATTATATATATGTGTATTATGATTATATATTATATATAAATCATGTTTTATATTCCGGAATTAAGTAATCATGATCTAATTAATCATATGAATAATTACAAGTCAAAATACGGATGACAAATGAAACGATTTTACCCAAAATGCTATTTAACATTGAATTTACAAAAGAACGGGTAATATAAATTCATAAGTGAACCATATATGATATCATAACAATGAATATGATTCTGAAATAAGTCAATGACATTATTTAAGTCATTATACAGGAGGTTCGGATACGTACGAAGCATATCGGACCTAAGGTAAGGGATAACTTTTCCAATCTCGTTCTTATCTAAGCTTGTTTAATCGTAAGTATTTACTGGGGTTATTGTTCTCATCCTTGTCCATGTTTCCTAAAAATGGTTTCATGTATGTTTAAAGTCCTTTTTACCCATTTTTGACTTTTACTACATGGTATGTATGGAATCATTCTTTTACGAGGTACTTTTTGACTTTTCCGGCAAAAGTACGTGAAAAATGTTTTCTTAACTTATACGGAACGAATGGATTTTTAGGGTTTCATAATGCCTTATTTTCAAGAATCTAACTCTACAATATTTCATGATTATTTTCAACAAAATTGTTTTCTTTTAAAATTTCATGGTATTTTCTGAAAAGAAAATGATTTCGAATAGGAAAGGATATTTTACTCAAGAATTTATTTCAAGTGTTTTATCCAAACCATTTTCCATCTTAGATGACATTATTTCATATGTATAAGTTTCAAGTATAATGTCTCTATGATTTACATGGTTTCAATTTTATGGTATCCATTTCTTTTATATAGATTATGTGATGATGGGATGATGTTTATGAAACCCATTTTATTCGTTGGCTTATTATGAATGATTTATGTTTATTTTTGTGGCACAAGTAAGAATGATTTCATTATGAGATGGGTGGGACTTATATCTCCATCCAATGCATTGGGTAAAGATTTATATCTCATGAGATAGACATGGTTGGAATGGTAAGTTAATCCGGTTCAGTGTTACAGGACTGAAATGGGGAGTGAACTCGATTCAGAAAGGGACTTTGTCCACTAAGATGGTCTTGGCAGCAATGCCTTGGCTACTATGGAAATCATAACATGTGCTGAATAGTTTCCACAATTACATGTTTTATTCCCATTATATTTTATCATGGTTTATGTTCCATTAGGATATATTCCTTACATACTTCCATGATTTATGTCTTTGCTCAAGATTTTGATGTTTAAATTTCATGTTCAAGTTTTTGCTTTCAAATGTTTAGGGATTGTTTTATGTTCTCTAGGTTTTTCATTACTGAGAATTTGAGCTCACCCTTTTAATGTTTTATTTTCCCCAGGAAATAATGAAAGGTTTTAGGTAAGGAAACAAAAATGGGAAGATCATTATTGGAGTTGTTGAAGATATTTCAACATGATTAGAAGTTTATATTCCAAGTTTCCAAAGACACTAAACTATTACGGTCCTTGTGTGTCTGTTTTTTTTATGTATTAATTATTCTTCAAAAGTAATGTAATGTCCATGTATGTCATGCTTCGGGTCTCTACAGTTGGTATCGAAGGAATGGTTTAGTCAACCTTTGGAAACTAGGATGTGAAAACTATAGTGAGATCCCTAGAGATATTTCTAAGGTATGTCTAGGGATTTCTCTAAGGTTAAGTATAAGTATATGTTATAGTCCTAGAATTTCACTAACGATCATAGAATTAAACCTAAGATGTTTGATATCGAAGTTACTCCCCCTTTACTATATTGTTTTCCCTATCATGGTATTTTCCTCTCACAGTATTATTTTTGGGTTTTAGACAATGGATGGAACCCAAAGGAACCTTGTTGATCAATGTGATGGACAATGCAATGATTGTCCTCCTTCCCAAACCAATGTCATGGGAGAAGGAGTTCACAATCTTATGTTTATACTTACACAATCTATGAATCATTCCGGACATAAAAATGAGCAGAGAAAGGAGAAACATTCTATTGAATTCTTCATGAGGCAGCGTCCACCTTCATTCAGCGAGTGTTCTGATCCCTTAGTGGCTGAACAATAGATCAGCACCACAGAAAAGATATTTTCAGTTCTACAATGTACTGAGCTTGATAAATTAATCTTAGAAGTATATCATTTGGAAGGTGATCCTGATCAATGGTGGAATCTTATCAAGAATACGAGGAAAAGAGATGAAATTGAGTCTATGGAATGGGACGAGTTCAAGAACTTGTTTTTCAGTAAGTACTTCCCTCGAATTCTTCGAACAAAGATGGGAAAAGAGTTTATATAACTTAAGTAGAAGGATGATGAATCTGTTAGTATATACAAAGCGAATTTTACAAGACTTTCATTGTATTCATCTGGCTTTATCATCCAACCTGAAAGTTAATTTGATCGATTTTTCAGTGTCTTACAACCATTTCTTCGAAGGGCATTAGCTATACAAGACTTCACTAGATATGAAAAAATTTTGTGTTATGCTATCAAGGTAGAACTGGAAGTTGGTGTAACATATCCATCTCATGGTTTTGACAAGAAACGAATGATGGAGTTCAAGGAGAAATCTCAGAACAATGGTGAAAAGAAGATGACTGTTTTTTTATGATCAAACTGTGGAAAGAAGCATGGTGGAGATAGTCTTAAAGGGACTAGAAAATGTTTTAAGTGTGTAAAAGAAGGTCATCGAGTAGCTGAGTGTTGAAGTAATAGAAAAAGGGTTACTAATGATAAAGAAAAGACTGCAGAGAACGCACCACCAACACTTCAATGCTTCAAGTGCAATTAAATGGGGAATTATGATAATCAATGCCCTAATCCAAGGGTTAATGATGATCGATATGAGAAATTACTTAAGGAAAAGGAAAAGGGTAGTCACATACGATCACTATTGGAAATGTTGAATATGAAAACGATGTGGTGGAATGATTAAGTGTTTATGTAATGGGATTCCAAAATAATGGTGTATATAGTATCGTGTAATATTGGAATATTTATGTATTGGTCTATTGTGGTTTTCAATAATTTTATGATACTGGTAACCATGGAAAGTGATTGAGATATTTTTGGAAAGAAGATGATATGCGCATAATGAAGGGATAAGGAGAAAATGAAATGTTTGTCATTATTCATGAGCTCATAACTGATATAAGGAAATAGTTATATCATGTTTTGAGTATATAAAAATTTGGGGTTTTGGTATGTGGAAAGAGTTATATTTTCAAAGCACTTATGTTTTCACTAAGGTTCAATGGGTATTCATTTTTCAAGAGAATAAATGATTAAGTTATTCACATGTTTGTAATTTTACCAACAAGATATATCGTATGATATATGGAGGATAAATGATGGTATTCACATGCTCGGTATATGAAATTTCTAGTAATTGTTTTCTTTATACTATGAGCTTGGACAAGAGTATTTTAGATAATCGTAATGATTGGAATGAATTATGTTGGACATAAGTTAGTATTGTTTAAGGATAGAACTTTTTTTGATATTATTGATGGAATGTTATAATAGTGTAGTTTAAGAAAAGGGACAACATGCAGAACGGGCGACAACCCATCACGTCATACAAGGATGTGGGAATCGAACCCACAACTGAAGTGTGACAGGACTTTATCGCCTACCACTGGCCTATAGGAAGTCCCTGGTTAGCAGAAACTTGTTTTATTTTATTAAGCGGTATGATAGATGAAGTATAAGTCCATTTTTGGAATCATATACGATTATTCTCACTATATATAGACTTATGTATATTTGATAACTTTTGCAAACTTTTTGTTTGAGATAGATGGAATGACCTGTCATTCCATCAAATGATCTTCTAACACTTCGCGAATAAAAAATTCAACTTCATTTCTTTAAGAGATGAAGTGGATATTGTCCAAGGAACGACCAACGGTGAGATTGTACCAAAATCAAGAATGTATTTCTTCTAATTCCAATTTCTTCAACTTTAGGGAAATGATCTTGAATACAAAAAAATGTTGTCATAGTGTCCTTATATCTGATGAATCAAATTGTATCTTAGATCATCACAAATTTATGGCTTTGTGATTGTTGGCTTTTTCATAGCCATGTTCTCTACCACTCTCCATCAGAACATGATGGTTATATTTATCTTCCATATCCTTATTTTCACCTATGTTCTCCTATGAGGAAACCCAGTGATTAGTTAATTTGGGTAACTGTTACGTTTCATACTTTAGTTTTTTAAGATAAGATTTGGTATTTCATTTTACGATGTGGGTTTTAATTAAATAAACTTTCAAGTAGAAAACCATGTATAACCCCGATGAATTTCGAGGGCGAAATTCATTTTGAGGGGGGTAGAATGTAACAACCTGATATTTTTTGATAAGTATTATTTTTAATTTTTTTTATGTCATGTGTTTTATGCTACAACAATATTATCTTGTGCTCTACGCCACACTGTATTAGCTTGAAGTATACACAACACTATTCTTAGATTATGTTACACACAATTTCATGTTTGTTTTATAACAGTCATTCTACACAAAATTGAGTGTATATATATATTCAATGTATAAATGAAATATGGTTGGATTCTGTTATAAAAAATAACGAAGGATTTTTTCACAACACGCAACCCTGACTTGGCTTGCATTACACACAATCACGACCTTCCTCGATAGCATGTGTCATACGCAATACTGGGTTTTAATAAACAACGATATATTATTATAATATTATTATGAACTAGCCGTTATGAATAGTATTAACTAAATTTTGAATTTTATAACATTATTATTCATCTTACACATTTTATAGAATATGGAATAAGAACAAAATAAAATTTTCGGGTAAAATAATTATTTTTAAAAAAATGCAGTTTTGCCGCCTTTTGATGGCGCACCCACATTAAATCTAGTTTTTGAAATGTTTATAAGTTCAATTTTAAAAAATAAACTTCTTCTTTTGAATCAGGATATAAAAATTTACATTGGATAAAGTTTTGATATTTTTCTGATAACTTTCATATTTTAATGAATAGTAAAAACACGCTATATTTTAATTAAAATCAAATTTTTTTCATCGTAAATCTTTATATGGTTAAATTATAATAATGAATGGTTTTAAATTATAAATAGAATATATTTTTACCATTTAATATAGTTTATGTCATTATCATTGATTTTACCTTAAATTCTTAGGTTAAATCAATTCAGTCTTTTGCAATGTTTTAAACAAAAACCCGTTTTCTTTCGACAACGGGATTAATTTTAATGTAATTTATGCAAATTTTGTGTATTGAAAAGGAAAAAATGGATTCCATATTTTTAATCAGTGGGTCTGAATTCTGTTAATAAGATATTTTCTATTTTTGGGCATTATGAATAGTAACCACGGTAAATTTTATTTACCATATTGAAAGGTAAATTGGGTAATTAAGGGTAAATATAAGATTATGAAATTACCCTAACACCTGCAAAAATTCAATTGGATGACTAAAAGTAGACCCATATCACCTGAGGGTCCGATTATATTCATTTAATGGACTTTATTCGATGAAAATAATTTAATTATTATTAAAACCAAAGAAAGTGACAACATGTCACTTTCTTAAATCATATAAGTATAATAATTTTAATTTAGTGATAAACATAATGAAACTTAGAACATGAATAGTCTCCAAAAATATATTACAATTATCTATATCATATTAATTTATTTAGAATTTTTAGGGATTAAATAATTATCATTAATTATGACACAATAGTGATGTTGAAATTATTCTATTAATTAAAATAACAAATAAATGGTTTTAAAAAATTTAAAATAAATATTATATGAACTATTTAATTTTCTCCACTAATATTCTAGATAAATATGACATTTTATAAATCTATTAAAGCTTTTAGTTCAAACATATATTTTGTATATATTTTATTTAAATTCAAATAATTAAATAGTGTCAAAATTGACACTATTGATATTTTATAAAAATTACAAATTATAAAATTGTTTAAAAATCAAAAAAATATTTAAAAATTATAAATTAAAATTTATATTGTCCAAAATGTCATAAAGTGTCAAATTATAGAAAATTCAAAACACATATGTAATTATTTATAATAATTTAAAATTTAGAATATTATTACAACAAATAAAATTAAATTGATAAATAAGGATAAATCAAGTTGTTAATGTTTAAAATAAATTCCAAACATGTATAAATATTATTTGTTGATTCTATTACAACCCTATCTCATATAATATTTGGATATGAGTTATTTTGGATGTTTTTAATAGGGGTTGAGATTTAATATAAACTAATATTTCTTATATTTTCAAAGGTGCCCCTCTCCTCCCTTATAAAAAGGAACCTCCTCCCTCTCATCCTCACACCAAATTGAGCCTTCAAGATCGGCCAAACCCTGCCCATTTCCCTTCCAAACTTCCCTAGAAACATTCTAGAGGTTCTAGTCTTCTTCAAAGACAAATTTTAGTACCCTAAGAGGAGGTTTCAAAGAGACGTGTCAAATAAGAGGTAATATCTGTTACTGATTCTTTCAATTTTATTTCTTCTTCAACTTCTTCTTCTTTAATTTTTTCATTATGAATTAATAACATCAGTATCCCTCATATACCGATATGTTATTATAAATATGAAACAACCCAATTTCAACTTTTATCCACCCTACAGAAAACAAAATCACCATGCGTGCGTATGTACGGAATACCGTCTCCACGCCGTGGTGTAATCTGTTTTTCCATCAACACCTTACATCGATGGGTATAATGGTGTAAAGAATAATTATATATGGTTATTATAACATCATACTTATTCTGATATATTATACCATCCACTTCAATTCTATTCAATAATTATGGGAACGATATCATCGCTCGTGCGTACGTACGGACTACCGTCTCCACGACGTGATGAGATTCACTCTCCATGTTAACCATTAAAGAATGATTATAAAGTATATATAATAAGTAATCATTAAATATATTACATAATGATGATACTGGATTTATGTATATATATATATATGTATGTCATCTACTTAATTCCATTCAATTCAATAAAGAAACGAAAACAACATTCATGCGTACGTACGACCTACCGTCTCCATGAACGGTGTATTTCTTTTCATTTATAGATCTATTATATATACATATATTATGAATATATATTATATATAAATAATGTTTTATATTCTGTAATTAATTAATCATTATCTATGTAATCATATGAATAATTACAAGTCAAAACACGAACGACAAATGAAACGATTTTACCCAAAACGCTCTTTAACATGGAATTTACAAAAGAACGGGTAATATAAAGTCATAAGTGAACCATATATGATATCATAACAATGAATATAATTCTGTAACAAGTCAAGGACATTATTTAAATCATTATATAGGATATTCGGATATGTACGAAGCATATCATACCTAAGGTAAGGGATAACTTTTCCAAACTCATTCTTATCTGAGATTGTTTATTCTGTAGTATTTACTAGGGTTACTATTCTCATCCATGTCCATGTTTCCTAAAAATGGTTTCATGTATGTTTAAAGTCTTTTTTACCCATTTTTGACTTTTACTACATTGTATGTATGGAATCTTTCTTTTACGAGGTACATTTTGGCCTTTCCGGCAAAAGTACGAGAAGAATGTTTTTTTAACTTATACGGCACGAACGGATTTTTACGGTTTCATAACACCTCATTTTCAAGAAGATTACTCTACAAGATTTCATTATTATTTTCAGAAAAAATTGTTTTATTTTAAAATTTCATGGAATTTGGTGAAAATAAAATGTTTTTGAATAAGAAAGGATATTTTCTTCAAGAATTTATTTCACGTGTTTTATCCAAACCATTTTCCATCTCAGATGACATTATTTTATATGTGTATGTTTCAAGTATAATGTCTCTATGATTTACATGGTTTCACTTTTTTGATATCCATTTCCTTTATATGGATTATGTGATGATGGGATAATATTTATGAAACCCATTTTATTCGTTGGGTTATTATGAATGATTTATGTCTATTTTGTGGCACAAGTAATAATGATTTCATTGTGAGATGGGTGGGACCTATATCACCCTCCAATGCATTCGGTAAAGATTTATATCTCATGAGATATACGTGTCTAGAATGGTAAGTTAATCTTGTTCAGTGTTACAGGATTGAAATGAGGAGTGAACTCGATTGAGAAAGGGACTTTGTCCACTAAGATGGTCTTGGGAGCAACGCCTTGGCTACTATAGAAATCATAACATGTGCTGAATAGTTTCCACAATTACATATTTCATTCCCATTATATATTATCATGGTTGATGTTACATTATGATATATTCTTTATGTACTTCCACAATTTATGTCTTTGCTCAAGATTCTGATGTTTAAATTTCATGTTCAAGTTTTTTCTTTCAAATGTTTATGGATTGTTTTATATTCTCTATGTTTTCCCTTACTTAGCATTTGAGCTCACACTTTTTATGTTTTGTTTTCCCTGGGAAATAAATAAAGGTTTTAGGTAAGGAAACAAAAAAGGGGAAGATCATTATGGGAGTTGTTGAAGGTATGTCAACATGATTAGAAGTTTATATTCCGAGTTTCAAAAGACACTAAACTATTACGGTCCTTGTGTTACTGTTTTTGTTATGTATTAAGTATTCCGAAAAAGTAATGTAATGTCCATGTATGTCAAGCTTCGGGTATCTACATTATACAAACTTATCCTCATTTTTGTTAGATATGGATCTAGTACTATGTATCTAGGTCAAAAATTAAGGGATCTTTATTTTTTATCTTGATTTAGGGTTTGAGATCCATATCTCATTCTACATCTTTGTTATGCACAAACTGGGGATTTTCATTGCACAGTCGTTCATCGAAAAAATTGAGGTTGGTGGTATGTTATTCTCATCAAATTGTCATAAATTCAATTCTGTGTATTTAATTGAATATTCTGAAAGGTTCTTTTAGAAATTGTGTTTCAATTGAATTAATTTATTTGGTGAATTAATTAAATAATGGGTTTTTAATCAGAAATAATTAATTGTTCAATTATTTATTAAAAACATAGATTTTGGGATTTTATGAGTAATTAAGATTAATTGAATTGTGATAATTAATTTTTTAATTAAATATTTTGATATATTGTTATTTAATCAGGATAGTTAATTACTGAATTAATTGTGAGATTATTGGGATTGTATATTTTGATTAATTAATTGGTGAATTAATTAATGGGACTGATGTTCTTAATTAAATTAAGAATTAATTAACAAGATTTGATGTGATAAACTAATTGTTGAATTAGTAATAAAATTTATGTAATTAATTAATTAGTTAATTACTTAATGGTATTTATGTGATTATTTAATTAAAGAATTTATTAAAGGGATTTATGTGATAACAATTATTGAATTAGTAATGAAATTTATGTGATTAATTGATTTTATAATTAATTGATTGTATTTACATGATTAATTAATTAGGGAATTAATTAAGGGGATTGATGTCATAAAATAATTGTTGAATTAGTAATTAAATTAATGAGATTCATTAATTGGTGAATTAATTAATGGGATTGATGTGTTTAATTAATTGGGTAATAAATTAACCATGTTGATGTGATATACTAATTTTTGAATTAGTATGAAAATTCAGATGATTAATTAATTATTGAGTTAATTAATTGGATTAAGATGAATAATTAAATTTCGAGTAATTTAATTGGATTGAGATGATTAATTGATCATCCAATTGATTTGTGGTATCTGGGTAAGTAATTAATTGTTTAATTAATTAATAGAATGTGATATTATTATAATAAATGGTAATAATGGCCTTGAAATTTGATACTGAGATATTAATGGGTAAAAATGGAATTCATATATGATATTGAGATAATAAATGGTAAAAAAAATGGAATTAATATGTGATAATGAGATAATGAATGGTAAAAATGGTATTCATATGTAATAATGAGATAAAAAATGGTGAAAATGGAATTTATATGTGATAATTATATAATGAATTTTAATAATGGAATTCATATGTGATAAGAGATAATGAATGATAAAAATAAAATTCATATGTGAAATTCAGATAATGAATGGTAATAATATAATTTATATGTGAAATTAGAAAATGAATAGTAACATTTTAATTCTGGGATATGATATCCCTTGGGGGTATTTTAGACTATGCTAAGGGATAATGTTGGTATTGAGGTTCAAATATCCATGGGAACCTGGGGGATTTTTTGGTTAAATAAAAAATAATTGAATTAGTGTAAGATTTTTAATTTATTTATAGTGTTTATAAATTATACACTTACATGAAAAATATGACTATATATTGTTTTCGAAATAATTTATGGTGGCCTACTGAGTTTTACTCACACCCTACTAAGGCTATATGATTGGTAATTCAGTAGATTTCATGCTTTCAGGATAGGTTAAGGGTAAGGGAATTGTGTAAGATGTATCATTTGGGATATATCTTGGATGAGGGAATCAGACATGGTTTGGGACCCTCTGGGCAGTTGTTAGTTACATTAAATTTGTGTTTTATTTTGACACTTGACACATACTTTAGCATGGCATATATACAATTCTGTTTTGTTATTGTATTTATCAGATTGGTCTTGTGATATTGGATTTCTTATATATTATTATATTGATGATTCTTATTTTTAACTTGTGTATTACTTTTATAAGAGAGGTTATAGTCTCTTCATGATTCATATTAGACCCTTGATACTAGTCAGAAACCTCCGACTTACAGGGAGGCGTGATTGAGGTCAAGTGACCAACAAGCTCGGGGAGCCTGTTAGTGGGACTTGTGTAGGGACATTACATTAAATGATATTATATAGGTAGTAAGAAAAGAATTATACTTTAATACACACTTATACATCTATATATGTTTTTATATATTTTACAGATGATATTTTTGATCAAACATGAAATTACAAGAACATAGCATGGTGATTTAATGGAGTGGGATATTTTACCATAGCACTGCTTTACTATTTCATATTTATCTTGCAGATGTTTTTTTATATATGAACATAGCATGGTGATTTAATTGAGTGGGATATTTTACCTTAGAACTGCTTTACTATTTCATATTTATCTTGGAAATGTTTTTATATATATGATATTTCACAATTTCTAATGTGATCATGGGTATTTTTATTTGAGGAAATTCCCTTCATTGGTGGTTTCAATGATCATTCCTAAAATTAATTGTGGAAATTTATTTCATATTGTAAGTGATATACCCTTGACTCTACTTTCAAAACCATAGACTATTAAATACATGTTTGTGGGTCATTTTTACCTACACTATTAACTCAAATGGTGTTCCAAAGATGATGGTTCATGAATTGTTTTATTAGAGCATTGGTTGGGAGTTGAGATTGAGTTTTAAGTTAGGAAATCATGAGGGAAACGTTGGTTTGGTAAGGAAAATTTGTTATTCATACATAAAATATGATATAGGAGAGGGAGACTATAAAGGATATAGATATATCCCCAATTATATAATGAAAATACCTTAACCCCACTAAATAAAATAATGTGATATTATATATATTACGTGGGAGATTCCTTGGTTTAGTACATGAATGTAACTTATTTTAACCTATTTTTTAATTGGATTGATTCCAGTAAATTTTTAAAATTATTTTAATAAAATAAATTTTAATGAATTTTATATCATCGAATTAGAAGGATTTATCATGTATTTTCAAATATATTTTGTGTAAGGATAATATTACGGGTCAGGTTTCTGAAGTTTAACATGATGATCTAAATGATCATTGTTGGGCTGATCCTTAGGATGATGGTTCAATGAGAAAGGTCTTTCATGGGTTTTAGTTTCAATTTTTTATGTATACGAGTCAATTTTCTATGACCATAAGATAGAGTGGTGGATAATGAATCTTGGGATCATCTTTCATTTGATTCATGTGATGAAGGATAATTAGATTCCATTTGTTATTAGTTGGTTGGGTTTTGAAGCACAATAGTGATGTATTCTCCATCTATGTTATTATAATGAGTATAAAGTTATATGAAAGTATTTTAAAATTAAATTATGATTTGATTTATTTTCCTTTATATCGAAGTTTGTGTGGTGTCAAGTGTTACTCACGCACAAACATGGAAGCTCTAGTGATTGAAATTTGGGAGTTTAGTTATAGAACATACATTATTATTTAAAAATTTATCTTGATAATGTGTTTGTGGTGCATCATTTAGAGGTGAATTTTCATATAAAGATCCATTAGTATATAATATTTTTTATTTAACTATAATATATTGAGGTGTTTATATTGGAATATGTGGTTGAGAATGTGATGGTGTGGATGGAATCCACCAAGTAGGGATGTTCTTAGAATATCCTAGGGAGTGGAGCTATGGATATATGTTTTCATTTATCATTTTAGTTGAGGTTTCAGAAAATGATAATTCACTCATATCCCTCCATTTCACATTTATCTAGATATGGTAGTTCATATACTTCCACTATGGGATATGATGTGATTTTATTTTTTGTGTTGGGTGGACATTAGAAAATTATGTTTATGGACTTCCATAGCTGTCATCACGGAAGAGGAAGTTAATTTTATATGTCTCCTTAGTTTTAATTACCTCTTGTGCCTTATCATTAATATCATTTTCTTTTGGTATTGGGATCACAAAGGGAGAATATATTTAATATATGAGAACCCTGTGATATTCTATATCCTCAAGGACCTATGGTGGAGTATGGATGAGTTAGTGGATGATACCATAGATTGTAAGTCAAATGGGTGGATAATTTCTAAATGAATATGATAGAAATGTCATCACCATGAGTGGTTAAGATTGATTGAGGTATAATTTATATTTAATCCATGATATTTTATGCTTTCATTAATTCAATTTATTTTTACTTGAACATGGTTTCTACCTTAGTAATTGAATTTCAATTGGGGTGGATGAAATTCTAGTTACCTTGCTATCAGCAATTTCAGTGGGAGGACATTATATCATGTTTGAAGTTTACCAAGGATCAATGCTAATTATGGGTAGTATTGTTTAGTGGTAGAGTAATTATTATTTTACATAAAACCATACAATATTATCCTATCATGGAAGAGTTTTTCTTCATATGGTATATCATCTATTCACATGGAAAATAGTTTATATATTTCATATTAATGGTGGTCATAAAATGTTCATTAAAGATAAGTATTATCATATTTTTTCTTAATTTTTACTTCCATATTTTTTATAGTTTCTTGGTTTTATATTTAGTTAATGAAATATTCTAGGGAATAAGTTTCCAAGTGTTATGGATTAGTTTCCAATTTTTTCCATGAGTTGTTATGAAATAACCACATTGACATGACATAATGTTTGGGATAGATTTTCAACCTGGTGTCTCTCTAATTGCCATGTCTCTTTATTGCATAGTGCCTTCTCAGATGCATGAGTTGTTAATTATGATGGATAATCTATTACAGCATGGTTTCATCTAGCCTATTGTAGCAAATTTGTGTTCTCTGATGTCATTCATGAAGAAAGAGGATGTTATTTCTTTGTATTTAAATCTGTTAATGTTGTTTTAATCATGTGATGGTAAAGAACCATTATCCCCTTTTTGTATTGATGAATTATTAGATCAGTTGAAGGTAGATAGTGTAATGTATTGTATATATTTGTGTTTTTGGTGTCATTAGATAAGGGTGAAGTGGAATGATGTTCTGGAGACTTTTTTATGTAACAATATAAAAAAATTATTTTGTTTTTATTCCATTTAGAAATATAAATAACCTAGTAATTTTCATGGGAGACATAAATTCATATTTTCATGAGTTCCTATATACTTTTTGGTTGCCTTCATACACAGTGTATTGATGTATTATAGATAAGAGGAGGATCATTTTAATAATTTGATATTTTTATAGGATATCCAATTGTGGTATTATTTCAATGGTATGGAGTCCATGTGAAATTTCTAGATGATTAATGTATATTATCGTAGTAATTTCATGTCCTAGTATGGTATAGTAGTTAATATTTTGAAGATTGGGGTAGTTTTTTATAAAGTATCACTAAATAATTTTTTATAAGTACAGAGGTTCTATGGTGATTCATTCTACTTATAGGCGTACTTTTGTATATATTCTCGGATTTTGATTCCTTTGATAGAATTGAAAAAAAATTATAGATAATTTTTTGTCATATCAGTTTCATAAGGCATTTGATTTCCTAAACTAAAATCAAATAATAACTCTTATAATTTTTTTACCTAATGAGAGTATAATGTTATAGGTACTTTATTATACTTATCATATTTTTTTGGGATCCATCTTAATGCAAGACAATGTGGTAATTTCTTATGGGTCTTTATAGTTCTGTTCCCCTGAGAATAAGTATGCTACCCATGATATAGAGAATTTAGGGCTATATTGTTTCATAAATATGTAGTGGTGTAACCTTATATAAGAGTGTTTTTTATTAATAGATAATAAAACATATGAAATTTTTTCCTTGGGTAGATTTTAATTTTCATTTATAGAGATAGATGGAGTTATTACAATATTATAACTTTAGGATTAATTTTACTCTAAAAAAATTAAATATAGTAGTTGATGCACTGACTATAAAAATATGTCGTTATGTTTCATGAGGGTTGGAGATGAGTGGTGGAGAACGGTTGGACTTACATATTTTCATCTATATGTGGAGTAATTCGGGGGTGTAATTTTACTACAACATATTATAGTGTATTCTTAATTGTTTCAATAGGTGTAGGATTCTTAGCTGGGAGACCCTTTGTTATACAAGAGGATATATAATGTTTTATGTTGAGATTACCCTAAGGGATGGTTGATGGATGGTCATTATTTGATGTTTCTTCATGGGAAGATATTTTTTCCTTTTTAAATGTGTGAATTATTTTTTTTAGTTTCATCGCTCACCTCAAGAATTGAATCCTATAATAAATAAGATATATCATGAATTGAAGAAATAGTTTTTGTGGTCAAGGTTGATGATTACAATGCCTATGATCATGCATCAAGGTTTTATTTATTAGTATGTAAATTCCAAGGATATATTTCTATATGGTGTATTGTGTAAATTGGATACTACTCTGTGTAAATTGGATGATATTTTGAAGGATTTCAATAATGATTTTTATTAAATATTAGGTGTATCTGACACCATCTAGTTTGTTGTGGATTGATGGATGAAGTGATATAATTATTTTAAAATTAAAAAGTTTATTTTTTTGGATGTTTTACTAGTATTTATGAAAAGTATTTGATGTTTATTCATGATGTTTTTTGGGTGATTAACTCTTTTTAGGATCTTCATATTATCCTAATATTATGGATGATTATATAAGATGATTGATAATATGCTCTTATCCTTTTATGGATGGGATTATATAGTGGAAAATCTAGATGTTCAAGGATATATTGTGATCATGTGTTCTTGATTATCAGGGTTTTTTCATGAATCATTATCATTCAGTTGAGATTTTCTATAACAATATCTTTCACACTTCCATTAGTATAGAAATTTTCTATTAGTTTTATGTGTATCATTGAATATATTTGTTGTGAGAAATAGTGTTTAGAGAGTAAGTGATTCTTGAGCCTTATTTAGCGAATACTATAATAAATATAATTCAACTGATTCTTGAGTGAAAAAATAGTATTAAAATTCATATGTGTATCAAATCAAAATACATATTATGTTTAATACTGATTATCATGTGTTCCTATAACTTTCATATTATCATAGATTATGGAGGGTCTATGAATGAATAATTTTTTATCATTATGTTTTTGTATCATTTATGTTATCATAGTTAGTTATTAAGAAATCATATCAACTATATCATGATTTATAGATTGATCAAAACTGTAACAACTACCATGTTTTATAGATTCAAAGATATCATCATGATGAATATCGAGTAAGATATTTGGGTGAGTTACATATTTAGGAATATATTAATTTCATTCAAAAACATATTGATATTTAAGATAATTAAAAATATGTTATACGAGCATATTTCATTCATTTGGATAATTGATTTTTGAGTCATATTGTCTAAGAGGAATGTACTTAAGAGTGTGATTTCTAGATATGAGATCACATCCACGGGTTATTTTGAATATCAATCTTTTTCAATAGGTGTTTTATTTTTATTTTAGATTATTTTTTAAATTATTATTTGATTTTAATACAATGTTTTAGTTTAAACAATATCAAGATTACTTCTTTAGATGTATGACATGGGGAGTTTATTTATCAATGTTATTATTTTATTCTAGGTTTTTTATTCTCTAGGAGTAAATACCGTGAGAAAAATATCATAAAGTCCCATATTTCCATGGACCACTATATTGTCATTTAAGGGTGTTTGAGGTGTTTAGATATAGTTTGGTTGATGTTGGTGAAGGAAAAAGTTGAGTTTGATTTAGAATTTCATTAGGTGGAATCATCATCGCAAAATTCTTTTTGGTGTGCCGTGATTTATTATTGAGAGTAGTTAGAGGAAGAAGTGTTTCCTATAGAATTTATGCTATGAATAATTTTATTTTATTTTCATAATTATGGAATAATATGTTAAATTGAACCATAAAGTATTAGAGTGGAATGATTTAGTATCATAAGTGGTCATTGTGTGTGAGTGGTTGAACCATAGTTTTGGGTCATGATATTATTGAATATTTTGTGGGACACCATGGTTTTTTCTTGATGTATCATGATTAATTTTGGGGTCTATTTAAAATAAAATGGGAAGTGATGATTCCATTATGAAATATTATGTTTTAACCATTATAGAATAACATTGAGAATTACATCAAAATATTCATTGGTAACATTAAAATTCACCAATAACTAACCATGATATATAAGGTAGAGATAAGTTACTTCTAAAATTCATATTGTTTCTCAAAATTACATGAATCTTTTGGAGACCTAATGACATATTAGGTGTTTTGGAACAATATTTGGACCATATTTGATCTTATCATCAATTTTGGATGGATTTTCATAGAACGGGATAATTATTATTTGATTATTATTCTTTTTATTCTTTTCTTTCACCCTATTGGGGTCTCTATGGTCATGTTAAAGGTGATGTGATAATTGAGGATTTATGTGGAGTGATTGATTATAGATTTCATATAGTGACATGGATATTTTACCATTTTGTTACATGTCTTCTTATTGAATATTCTAATTATTCTTTGATTTATGGAAGGTGATTCATATTATCCCTTTTATTTACTATATTAATTTAGTTTAATTTTCCTTTACCTTTTTTTGGATAAAGGGATTAAATTTTTCTACTTATGACAAAATAATAAATTATAAACAGAAGTGATTCAACTATATTTTATATGCATTACTTAGTTATCATTTATATTGTTACCTCATTGATGTGACATGCAAGTCATTGTGATTTAATTTTATAATTGTTTATATTTGGAATAAAGTTTTATATTAATTAAATAATTAAAATATTCTAATGATATGATGGAAGGAAAAATTATAATATTCATATAATTTCATCTTATTCAGCATGAACTATTAATTTTAGAAATAATATATAACAAAATGATATTTTTTATCTTTTAGGGTCTAGAATTATGTTTTTGATAATTTTGTGGTCTTGGAAATGGTTTTCGTGTTCTTTGAATGTTATAATTTAAGAATAGGTGTTTATTTGATTTTTATTTTAATTTATTAATATGGTTCGAGTGATTAGTCTGGAGTGTGTGGAAGTAGTCTGGATATGGAAGAATGACATATTAATTAAATGAATTGAATAGTTTATTCTAGGAAATGTTTTATGATAAATAAATAATGTTATGGGCATAATATATTTAATTAGGGGAATTATTTTTTATTAATTAAAATATAAAAGTTGAAAAAGTAAAAGTGATTTTAAAAAATAGTGGTTGTTGGAATTAATGTGGTCAATTAATATATGTGTTAAATAAATGATTATTGTCGAATTAGTGATTATATATGAAAATAAAAAATGTTGTAAGGTTTTTTTGTAGTCATTTTTTTATTATGGTTTTTTTAAATGTGTTGAAACAGGTGAAAATTTCTATTATAGTTTGGTGGTGATGAGGTGATGATGGGTTATGGTTATAGTGGGGTTTGATAGGTAGTGGATCCTAGTTTGGTTTGTGTTATTGATATATATCCATTATACTTTTAATTATTTCATAAAATCAACATCTCGAGTTGAGTAACCATAACTATTACCATATGAGGTTTTAGGTTTCAATTAGAACCACAATATGCAAGAAGAAGGTGTTGACAATGTAAATAAACCCACACTCTCTCTTCCTGATACAATGTAGCGGTTATATGTTTATTTGGTAGTGTTTGGTTAATTTTGTGGTGATGTGACATTGTGATACTAAAGTGGTTATGTAGTGGTGATATTTTGTGTGGTTGTGGTATATGGTATATAGAAATGGTTACAAAGATATAGTTGTAATTTTTAAATTGGTTATGTTATGATAATATGGAGGAAATGGAAGCTCCATGACCAATTTCATAGGTATATAGGGCTAGATAAATGGAAATATGGGTATAATATACCTTGTTTATATGTTTTAATAATTACTATATTATTATTTTATATAATGGTTCGTTAGATATAATGTTATTCTTTGCAGTTTTTTTCATTATTTAACAACGATGCATGTTATTTTTTTATATAACATCACATCCATTATATTTAAATCATTGGTTAATTTATTTATGGATTTATTTTTGATTTATAGTCTATGTGGTTTTTCTTGGTATTTATTTGGGTAATTTATTCTACATTGTTCTTAATAATATTTTAGTACTAGTTTTCAACTGAAAACCTATTAGAGATAGGTTCTAGGGGACATTTCTATCTTCACAATCAACCCAAGAGGGATTTTAGTCTAGGTATCTCATGCAAAATAACCTCTTTATTACCTAAAAAAGAGCTTTATTATATTCTTTAAATTTTGAAAATAACTTCTCTATTTATATTAATAAATTTATTATTGATATAAACTAAATTTTAAATTAAAATTCTAAGGGTTTTTTTATTTTTTCAATATTTTCATCAATAAGAAACCATATTTATATTAAAAAAATTGATTTAATTATTTTTAAAAGTTCATAAAACTAGAGCCTCTTCCTATTGGTCAAAACTATTGAGCATTTGTTCTATAGTGAGATTATAGCCTCCATATATGATTGATATATAATTTTATATTAAAAACAGTTAAATTTTCTTCTTCTATATAAAGACCTAAATTGTTCTAAAATGACTTGGTTGTATCGAATTTACTTATATGATTATCTATTTTTACGGTTATTTATGCCTCTATATAAACCATATAGAATTATCTTTTTTATAAACTCCATTATGATTCCCAGTGAAAAATTTCTCTTGAAATATTTTCTAATAATTATATTATATATTCTGGTTTTATCATCGTTATGGTCATCCCATAAAATAAACAACAATATGTCAATGTTTTAGGATAAACCATTATAAAATCATTTAATTATAAACCACATATCAAACACATAATAAGGGTATATTCTAGAAAATAATTTGAGTTATATTTTTATCTCATCTTATATAGTAATGGAATATATAAATATGTCTTGAATAAAAAATTTAGATTTATTTTTCATTGAAAAACTGGAACTCCAACCCTCACCAATATACTAATAACTTCATTGAATTAAAATGTGTTTTATAATTAAACAAGTATTTTTAACTATTTATTGATATATTTATGAGTTAATTAATCAAATTGAATGTTTTATATACCTTTTAAATGAAAGATATATTTATTTCTAAAAATATATATTGATGAGTGGTGATACAACTCCGGCCCTTTACCACCAAATCAAGGGATATATAGACAACATTATTATTAAAATATAATTTTAGCTTCTTATAACCACTTAAATGTATTCTAGTTTTTTTTCAACTTCATTCTTATTGGAATCTATTTTTTTCCATTAAAATGTACACTGAATATTCAAATCC
This sequence comes from Viscum album, assembly GCA_963277665.1. Lineage (NCBI taxonomy): Eukaryota > Viridiplantae > Streptophyta > Magnoliopsida > Santalales > Viscaceae > Viscum > Viscum album. Next base: position 467,756,847 of record OY728141.1, on the reverse strand, counting down.
AAAGTAAGAAATTCTGTTTCTAAATTAGTGATCCATTATCTAGTTGAGGGATTGTGTATTAACTAATATTTAATCCAAAAAAATATCCAAACAATAAAAAGGAATATAAAATATATAGAGTGAAAAAATAAAAGAAAATATTTAGTCAAAACTATCAAATATCAATCTCTTAGAATTTTACTATGCTTAAAAACAATTATAAAATTTTGTAACCAAAAAAATTATTATACCATGTTTGTTCAAAGGATAAATTTAAAAATAATTATTTTCATTCAACTATAATTAATTATAAAGTGGTAGCTCTATAGGAATATCTTTAATATGATTTAATATAAGTTATATATATAATTTATTAGTTATTTGATAAATTACCATTTCTAATTGTTGAAAAAAATTAAACTATTAAAAATATGGAATGAAAATAATGAAAATAATATCATATTCTTAAAACGAGGAAATCACTGATGGTGTAACATCTATAATCTTGATTGTGTTTTTTTAAAACACAAGAGAACATAATGATTAATTATTATATAAAAAATAGGAGTAATGAAAAACAAATAAAACATATAGATTTACATGGTAGGAGAATAATTTATATATCTACAAAGTGGAGTTAAGATATTATTATTTATAAGAGTATAATTATAGGTAAAATATTACATGAAAACCCCTAGATTAAAAATAAGTTCATAAAAAAATTCATGTAATAGTACATCTAGGTGAAATAGTACAATGATTTACATAGTGGTGCATTTTGGTATAGTACCACAAATTAGTACATGTGTACAATTCTATAATTGTTTTCAAAATAGATAAAATAAATTGAGATTTTAATTTGTTGACCTTTTACCTTTGGACCATCATCCAGGGGTTGTCACCCATTGAAGTCCACAAATATCACAACAAATAAATGAAACCAAAAAATGAATTGATCCATTACTTTGGGTATTCCTACGGTAATTCCCTTAACTCTATATGGTTGAACATCTTTTACTATTAAAATACATAAAATCATTAGTCGTATAACAATAATCGGTTCAATAATCATGTCCAAATGGGTAGGAATGTCTAAAAAATAGCTCAACAACAAGATTTTTGTATTATTATTATAATTATTAGTATTCATAATAATTATTGATTTAGTATTGGTAGTATTAGATACTAAAAAAATAAAAATATGTGGGTAATAGTAGTTAAAAATAAGAAAAGATAGACACACACCTAAAGAGTCCTGGGTGGGCCACACTACATTACCTAACTCAAGACAATCCCCCCAAAAGGTGTTATCATATAACCCACATGACCCTAACATTATATCGAATAAAACAAATAATTAAGTCTTAAGTCCTATCTTTTTTACCATATGTAAATGTATTTTAAATTTCTGATAAAAAGGAATTAGATATTTATAACAATATTAATTTTAAAATTAATAATTAAATTTATTAAAATAATAGTGATAATGATAATAATAATAGTAACCAAATTATTATTTTAGCATTCCTATTGTAATGTTTTTTGTGGTTTATGAATAATATAGGATATGGCCTATATTAGATCCTCCGCAGAAGTATGTGTTCATGTGTAGAGGATTTCTCAATATATTTCTCACTTTTATTCTAATTTTTTTCAATTATTATCACTATTTATATTTTTTCTATTATCACTATTATAATTATTATTCTAGAAATTAATAACATTGTTTTTGTTATCGTTACTATTTCCATTGTTATTTTTTTGTTGGAAAGAAATTTTGTTCCCTAGTAACCTCATGTCTGAGCACTAGATGTGAAACTATTTAATTTAAATGGGAAGTTGAAATGGATATATGGATCTATATAATAATCCATTGATATATATTATTTGATTTATTTTATATATTATGTGTCTACCTTGGGGTGTTTTAACAACTAGTGGTTTTGAGGTATCTATGAGATGAAATCTATTAATCTCTCTTAAATAAAGTGGATTGTATGGTCTCAGATTTGCATAAGGTAATTTCTTGTTTAATTTTGGATTGGGAAACTTCTGTTTTTCTAGAAAATTTTTTCCACATGTTCATGTGAAGGATGGATGTAGTTATGGGGGTTCGAGACATGAAAGTGGAATAAAAGGGGGTTTTAGGGCATGATGCACAGTTTGCGTATAGTTTGTGAAAACCATGCTGAGTATCCTATGTAACCGTATATCCAAGGATAGAAGATTACATATTTTTGGCACATGGTTGAGAAAACCATGGGGAATTCCCAAGAAACAGTACAAAGGGAGTGTTCTTTGGACAGTGGATCACACATGATTTGTGCATGGTTTCACAAATAGTGTGGGTAAAACATGTGGGATAGAAAATTTAAAAATTTACAAAATTTCCACGTTGGGATTTCAAAACCCAACTCGGTATTTTCTTACATTCTTCCTCCCCCAACCCTAGTAACAAAACAACACATCCAAGATCTTCCAAGGATCAATATCCCTCGTTTCATGGATGTTTGGAACATTGTCGGTTGCAAAATGAAGATTTGGGTAAGGCTAATCCCACTCTTGCTTCTCCTTTTTGTTGAAGGTTTCTATTTCTTCTCCATCTCTTTATGAATGGGTTAATGTATGTCTATTGATGAATATTTACTAAGGAATAGGGGTTTTTGAATAAAATTAGAGGGTTAAGGCATGAGAAGGAGAATTTGTCCAAATGACTATGAATTGTAATTAGTAAGTGTGTTAATGGGTTATGGCATAGTATTAATTACAACGTGGTATGTTATGCATTGTGATTGATGACTTAAAATCTAATTGGTCATGTTATATTGTGTTATGGTATGGTTGAGTTGATTTGATAAATAAGTATGTGCACGTGGCTTGGTAGAGTGGGGTACTGACTTGAGGTTCTACACTCATGGGTCAAGTTAGACTGAGGTTCTAAACTCCACCCCATAAATTCATATGTTAAGGAAGGTGTGGAGGCTCTATTCCCCTAATAGTTGCATTCCACCCAGATTTAGGCTTTGAGGTGAGGATAATGTGTTGATCTGAAATGTGTATCCCTCTTGGGATAGGGACTATATCTATTTACCCTATGCATTGTGATTGATTTCCATAGACCCTTGGGTAGTTTATAAGTATTCCTAACACATGGAACCTGTGATAATAATGGATTAAGGAATAAATATGGTATAAGAAATAGAATAGGGATGAAATATAAGAGTTAATTAAGTGAACCATAGATATATAATGGAACTCAAGTTTTCCTTCTTTACTTACCTTTTATTTTTTTACTTGTATAAACAATCTATTAGACTAGATATTTTGTAGACACCATTAGTGGTGGCCTACTGAGTATTTTACTCACACCCTTATCGGGCCACCGTTGGGTACCTGAGCAGATCTCTTGGTGGTAGGTCAGGACAAGGGAATAGGCCCTACAGTAAGATGTTGAGTTGGGTTCAAGATATACATATAGAAGGATATAGAATTAGAATTGGGAACCTGATTTGAGATTTTGTCTTTTGTTTTTCATTGGGTTTCTTTCACTTTGTACTCCTAGTATAAAATGGAATTGTTTTATTTGACTTGTGTTTATACCCCTTTTGGGAAACATTTGATTATTAATAGTAATCAATCATTCATATTGCTTCTGCTATTTATATTCTATTATTTTGTGGCTCACTCTAATATTGAGGGTATAGTCTCCCCAATAGACTTATTAAACCTTCGCCCCAAGTCGAAAACCTCTAGCATATGGGGAGTCGCACTTGAGGTCATGTGATGACTCGGCTCGGAGCACCAGTTTAGTGAATTTCGGTTTGGGGATGTTACATTATAAATACTATTATTCCTCATATTGATCAATTATCATGTAATATTAATTAATATTAATAATAAAAATATATTTCAAATTTTTATGGTTGTTATTATTGATGTTATTTTTATTGTTGTTATTGATTTAATTGATTTATTTTTTTATTTATGTTTTTATTAATGTTGGTGGTGATGGTTTTTGTTTTGGAGGTTTTGGTTCTATTTCAGGTGGTGATGTTGATGTTATTTCATCTGCTTATGCGGTTGGTGGTATTATTGTTGATGGTGCTGGTGGTGGTGGTGGTACTAGTGATTGTGGTGGTGGAGGTGATTTTACTAGTGCAACTAGTTTTTTTTTGTTTTGGTTTTTGGTGGTAGTGTTTTTTTTAATGGTAGGGGTTTTTACTGCTTTATATTTTATAAAATAACACTCTGTTCGATAGTGTATTTGATATCCAACACTAAGCTTAAAGGACCCATAAAATATATAACCATTATAACCTAGCTATTAAATTGTTGGGTATGAATAGCATTAACTACTTTATGGAACATCTATATAAAAATATTGTCCTCAAAATAAATTATTGAAACATTTTTAATAAATAATCAATAAATTTTTAGTAAATTAATTTTATTCTTCAAGAATATGCTTCACTCATAAACGATATTGCTTTTCATGAAAAAATATTATAATTATTTTTTGGAAATTTTAGAAAATTTAAATGAATAAATAAACATCATATTTTAAATAATCATATGAAAAAATAGATATCATGAATTTTTTTTATTTTTTGGAAAATATATATTTTTCTGTGAATGGTGAAAAATACCGATTTTCGTAATAAAATATTTTATTTTCATTAAATTATGTATTTTAAGAGTACCATTATATTTTTAAAATGATATAAAGTAACATAATTATTATTTGTTTTTTTAAAATCCATTTAATTAATTTTTAATCAACATTATATTGGATCCTGGTATAAGTTTATTTTTGGGATTAAAATGAGTATTTTTTCGGAAAAATATTTTGAAGTGAATAACGTTTATCCTTTGAAATTTATTAAAATATACCTAGTTATGAATTATTTAAAGTAATTATATATATATATATATATCATTAAATATTTATTTTTATTCATATAATGAGTATTATTACTGATAGAGTTGTTATAAAATCAAATATTTCTTGAAAAATATACTTCTTAAAAGAATGCTTTTTCATCACGTCGGTGTGTTCATTTTAAATTAAATTCTTCCACTTCTATGTATTTAAGTTGGTAAAATAGATAATATATTTTTAATGATCATAATTTATATTATTTAACAATATTTAAATTATTTTTTTATCATAATTAATAGTGAAAATAATAAAGCAAATTGTCATGGTTAAGTGGAAAACTGATTTACCTGGTGGTAAAACAAAAACTATAAAAATCCAAATGACATAAAAACTTGTCTGAAATATATTATATGAAAATATATCAATTTTTTAATGTCTAATTCTTGATAATGGTCTATTTTGGATCCCTTTGGCATGTGAATTACCTAATGTAAACATTTTTCTTTTCAAAAATTAGAAATGTTCCACTCACCACACTTATAAAAGGTCACCCCCTCTCTCTCCTATTCATACCTTAAAACCACTTTTTATTTTATAATACCTGGAAAAATTCATTTCCTAAATACCTAACCATATCATATAATCCATTTTTATCATATATCCATCCTAATAAGGTTTTTTGTGATAAAATATGAAGGTTTTATGAAAAAAAAGGTTTCGTGCATAACCGAGCATTTTTATTTTATTTATTCTTCCATATCCTTAAATTGTTATTAAATTATTCTTATATAATAAAACCATTATTTCAAAAATAATTATATTTTATTATTTTAATGGAATATCTTATCTTCATCATCCCATCTAGGAAATGTGATATAAAGTCATCATTCGTCTGTATGGCAGACTGCCGCCTTGTGAATTGATGTCAGTTATTTTCCATTATCACCTCTCCTGGATTGTTTAATTATATATATAAATTATATATATGATATTTTAAACATATTTATAATTTTCCAGTCATGATATCATATATACCTTATTTATTTTTGTTCTCAGGTGGATATGATAGCTTCTCTACTGGTACGACGGGCTACCGTCTCACAAAACGATGTGATTCTTTTTTCACTAATGCTTTACATGGATGTTAATGAGGATAAATTAAATGAATATATGTGGTATTAATGAAATAATTATTATATTAATTACATATTTATTATTATTAAAATATGATATATCATATTCTTTCATAAAATGCAAAATGATAACATCGTTCATGCGTGTGTGTGGACTACCACCTCCAAAAAGCAATGTGACTATTTTTTCATCACTAAATCACATTGTTTATATGAATATAAATATATTTAAAAAACTAATATTTTGTTTATAATAATTTTATCATTGTGAAAGGATAAAATCATACATTCATAGACTCTATAATGATCATTGAAAAATTGAAATGCTACTCAGGCTTACATACAACCTACTGTCTCTAGGATTGTAACATAGTTCATTTTTCATAACCAAATTGTGTGATTTGTTTTAAAAGTGTTATTAAAGTATAAATATTATAAACATTTCATGATTATTATTCTATATATTATTAAAATATGAAAATTTTACAATAATCGACATAATGAAAAAAATTTGAAAAAATGAAATGAACGCCCTCAAAACGCTTGATGTGGATTTAACTGATCAAGTATTTGAATATGTCAACAAAAATAAAGAAAATAAATGATTTCAATAAAACTTATTATTCTTGAAAATTCTTCTTATAAAATAAAATTATTTACGTAATCTTATTATACAGGATTCTACGGATATACAAGGAATTAAAACAGAGTTAAGGGCTTCTCGTCTCACTATTAATTTTAGTGAGACATATATCATATTCAAAAATTATTCTCATTGTGTGGCTTATATACTTCCCCATTAAATTTAATAACTTTAATAATTCATATATATTGTTATTTTATATTTCTAATAGAATTATTTCACCTAAGGAAAAATAAATAGATACTTACCAAGTGGTAATGAATTTTTTGACTCGATTTCTTATAATTTGGTTATATTACTTCTTTTTTGAAATTATTACATCATGATTATGTGTGTAATGAATTTTGATTTAATTATGTTGTATTTACAATTATTTTAAGTGTTTTTTCAACTGATGCACCTATTCAATTCAATGATTAATTAACAAAATCAACATTATGATTTTTAAGGGGTTTTTATCTAAAATTATAAATCTTTGACACATAAATTTATAATATAAACCCATATTAATTATTTCCATTAATATAGTTACATTATAAATGTTATATCATCAAAAAAATGAATTTTAAAATATTTAGATAATAATTTTATGTTATAATTTCATGGGTCTTATAATTAAAGAGATATTAAAGTGTAAAAGTCATTGTTTTATAATTTCATTTATTTTGGGATTGTTTACGTCCAATGTTATTTTGGAGGAAATAATGTGATATTAATTTCTTGAAACACATATATTTTATTCTCATATTGTTATGATTTCTTTTCATTCTTAATTTTCATTTCCCCCATTATTATTTTAAGAAAGACCAAGAATGTCATTTATAAGTGATAATGACCTTGTACTTCCTTTTAGATTGAGTTTAATTCTCTTAAATATCAATATTTTCTAAAATATTTTCAAAAAATAAATTTTCTAAAAATTAATGATTTTTAAATCCATTTTACATGACCTTTTACCTTCTTTTAAAAAGTTTTAAAATGAAACATCCTAAAATTTTCAAAATGGCTTACTTTTGACCCCCTTTTTCAAATTTTTTTAAAAAGAATGATTATTTTTAACAACTATGAAAAGAACATATTTTCCCAATTTACAGTGCATTATTTTCCTAGAAGATTAATATATATATTTTTATGTTTTTTAAAATAAAATTATTTTTAAAATTTTTTGTAAATTTTTTGTTTTTAAATGAGTGTTTTAAAATAAAAAATATTATATTCATCCAAAAAGGTTTCTAATGATCTTGTAATGGTATTTTCATTCATTAAAATAAACAACCTTATTTTTACTTATTCTTTAATATAGATATTTTTTAATGGTATCATCCTCATTATTTCTCTAGATGGATTAATAATTTTTCAAATAAATTGACATTAAACTCATTTCTTTTCAATGGTATAATAATGTTTCAATTATGTTTTTATTGAAATCTATTATTTTACAATGTTTAATCATGTTTCAAAGATATTTTTATGGAACCCATTTATTTCTATGGTTTATGAATGTTTCAAATATATTTTTTTGATACTCATTTCATTTACATGGGTTAATCATGATCAAGGATATAATTATGGAACCATTTTATTTTCCATGGTATAATCAAACTCTAAAAATAAGAAAAGTTGCTTCTTTTAGTTTGTGATCAAATAAATTCTCTATGTACATTATTCTTCAATAGTACTTTGATATTATTGATGACAATGGTTGCAACCAGATAGTCTCTAGTGTTCCCAAAATATCTTATATAATGGGTTTCTCCATATAGTACACCAATGTATTCAGTAATGTTCCTTGTCTTGATAAATTAGAAGGAGGGAGTTACCAGTGGGTTTCTTCAAAGGATTTTACTAAGATCCACTTATTTTTAAATAAGGTTTATAATGGTTATAAATATAATATTTCTAAGATAGGAACATATTTTATTTATGATTTATATGGTTATAAATTTTTCTTTGGATCAAGATTGATATAATATGGATAATTATTATTGATTTGGATGAATCTTGACTTTTTAACACTTTATGAAATTTTTTCATGTTTGATGATCCTAGTATTTATGGGTATAAATATTATTCTGTTATTCTAATATAATTTTATTAGGTCATCACACCCTTATTCTAATATTATTCCCAATGATGACATTTAATTGTTAATGCTTATGTTTAATATTACTAAGCATTAGACCTCACCCTTCTTATGTTTTGTTTTCCCTGGTTTATCTAAAATTGTGTCAAATGAATTATTTCAAGAAGTTTTTCTTATGGATGATGACGATTACCTAATGTGAAGTAAGAAAAGGTGGATTAAGAGTAAGAAATTATAATTTAACAATATGGGTATTATTTCTGTAATATTTTTTCCCAGATTCTCTAAAAATCAAAACCTAAAATTTAAATGACAATGTAATTGATCCAATATTTAAATTTTTTGTTATAAGTTTTGGATGTATAAAATTTGGTCACCTATATCCATATTGAATATGAAAATGTAATTATTATGTTTTTAGCGTCGAATGCAGGATTGCAGGTTCGGGGTTGTTAAAGTTAATATTAGATGAGGGTTTTGATAACTTTGGATATTATAATGCTTTCATATGAATTTATCTTAAGATTTATGGATACCATCAAAGGTCCATAAGATTATGTTTGAACATAAGTTCAAACACTTAGACTTCCCTGTGATGTTTTATGTGGTGAGATCTTAAAATTATTAATTACACTTCATGACACATTTCATTAGGCTGAAGTATATCTAACGTTTTGGTTTAATGTGAAGTATTCCTTTACATTTTTGGGTCATTGTTTTTAAGTTATTAAAAAGCTTTTTAGGTTTATATGATCATTTATATTGAGTTAATTTTTTGAAAAAATGTTTTATTATATAGACTACCATGGGATTGAAAAGATATTAGGTCAATAAGTGATTAATGTTATTTTATAAAAAGATCATTATTTTTTGGTCTTTTAAGATTGAAGGTATGATATAAACATTGATGTTAAAACAATTTTATGATTTTTATTTTATTATGATTATTTTTTAAATAAAATCAATTACATATGCAATTATTTAGTTTTAATAATTGGTATTACTATTAAATTTTGGGGATTAATGTATTATCTCATAATTTTAAGGTTTATTCATTTTGTTAAATATCATACCATGTGCTAAAAATTTATGTTTTAGTTAATGTCTATAGATAGGTGGTATAGATTTATTATCACTTTATAGGTCATTTTTTCCTCTAAAAGTATATTTTACTTCTTCACTCTTACAAAATAATTACGAATACTCGTCATATGTAGAAAAAGATGAGATTATGGTGGAAATTTTTTGAAGTATGAAATTCTACTCCTCAAGTATGTATATTTCCTTATTTTTATAGTAAGTATGGTAAGTAATTCCCAAAACCTATTAAAATTATCATGACATGAAATTTTATCTTATTATCATCACTTATAAACACATCATTGACCTTTTTCACACCTATTCGTTTTATGGTTTGGTAGTTGTTGATTTTCTCATAATTATTTACTTTATTCTGATTAATTATCATTTTTACTCTCTATAGTTATTTGGGAATTATCCTTTCTTTCTATATCCAAATATTCAATTCCCAATTATGTTATTCTTTTTTAAAATCCAGTATCTATCATTCCAGATTACATTCGTACATTATTATATCTCTTATCAATATGATGTTTTATAAAAAAAAGTTATGATATCGGTTTCCAACAAAGATATATTAAATAAAATTTCCCTTTCCTTATCGATAAAAATTCAAAATTGTGCAGATGGAATTTATTAAAGAGGTATGATATGAGTCCCAGAGATTTTAGAAAAGAAAACTATGTTTTATAGTATATTCAACATGAAACACTAATCTTAAAAACCATTTGAAATAAATGACTATTATAACCAAGACATTCAATTGTTATGTATGAATAATATTAACTAACTTATAAAATATATATATATAAATGAAAAAATTAATATAAATAATATACAAATTCTTATTAAACAATTAGTCAATTTTTATTAAAGTAATTTTATTCCTCAAAACTTGTTTTCCTTAAAATGTTTTTTATTTCTTCTTATGAAAAAAATATTATAATAAATTTTGGAAAATTTTATTGAAATTATTTGATAAAATTAAATACATTTTTCAAATTGGAATATAAAAATTTTAATAGGTTACTATTTTGGGTTTTCTAGAAAATGTTGATTTTTCAGTGAATAGTGAAAAATATTTGTTTTTGTAAAAAAGTTATTTATTTCTAATAAATTAATTAATTTTAAAGTAACATTCTGTTTTAAATATTATTTAAATTAACATAATTATTATTTAGTCATATTTAAACCACTTGATTAATTTTTAATTACCTTTATATTGGATCTTAGTACAATTTTGTTTTAGGGATGAGAAACATGATTTTTCAGAGAACTGTTTTAAAGTGAATAATGTTTCTCCTTTTTTATTAATAAAAAACCCCTATTGAGAAATTATTTAAGTGAAATGAACAAATTATATAACAAAAAATTTTAATTTATATATTTAAAATTATCCTTATTAGTCATAAAGTCAATATACATTATCTTTTCTTGAAAAATAAACTTTTTGAAAACCCCACTTTTTCATCACATATAGGGGTTTAACATCAAATTAATTTTATCCAATTATCTAAATTTAATTTGGTAAAATATAATTTATATTTTAAATAATAATAATTTATATTATCTGACAAGTTAAACTTTAATTTTTATAAAAATTAATTATGAAAATAGTATATATAAATTACTATAGTTGTGGTGAAAATGGGTTTATCGGGGTTAATGTATAAATATAAGGGTAAAATGACATCAAAACCTGTCTAAAATATACGATCCAAAAATATTTTGACCTTATAATTTATAATTATTTATAATAGTACATTTTTTATCCTTTATTCATTTGTAACTCGTGAGAACACCATTTTCTCTTAAAAAATTACATGTGTTCCCCTCACCACACTTATAAATGTTTACCCACAATCCTATCTAGTTCAGACCTTAAATGACTTTTTTATCATCATAAACATTCCAAAATTCCTTCTTAAATTACCTACACACGTCAAAGAACACTTTTCTTATCATAACTCCATCCTATGATGGATTTTTGGGCTAACCTAATAATGTTTTCCAACGAAGAGGTACCATGCTTAACTGAGTGTTTTTATATTATTTCTTCTTATGACTCCTTAAAATATTTTTTAATTATGATTATATAATAAAAAAGTTCATTTTATATACTATGATGTTATTTTTTAATTTAATAACCTATATTCATCTCCCCTTCTGTTAAGTTGGACATGAATTCCTCATTTTTGTGTACAGTAGACGAACACCTCGCAACCTGATGTCATTTGTTTTCCATCATCACCTCCCATAAATTATAATAATTATGGATTTAAATTTAATCTATGATATTTATAACATATTTATAATTATTTAGTAATTACATCACATATAATTTCTTAATTTTTATTCTATTGGGGATATGATAATGTTTCTCATGTGTACAACGACTACCACCTCACAAAGCGATATGATTCATTTTTAAATTAAGCATCACATGGATTGTTATAAAGTTAATTTAATTGAATGTATCTGATATATATGAAATAATAATGATATTAATTACATTTTTTCATACAAAAAACATAATATATCATTTTTTTTACACTGAATAGTGATATCTTTGTTTATTCGTACGTGTGGACTACAGCCTCCACGAAGCGACGTGACACTTGATTCATCACTAAATCATATTTATGATATATATATTTGTATTTAAAAAAATTTACTGTATTTATGAAAATATTATAATTATTTAATTATAAATAAATAAATTCCTAATTTCAATAATGATCATTTAAAAATGGATGTGTTACTCATTCATACATACGACCTACTATATACATGATTGTAACGTAGTTTATTTTTCATAACCATATTCCATGATTGGTTTTAAAAGAAGAATTTTTATATAAATATTATAAATATTTCATGGTTATAATTATATATACTTTTAAATAGTTACATCCTTTACCAGGGTAAACACATTGAATAATTTTAAATACAATAAACTGAACATTCTCAAAACTCATGGCCTATACATAAATGATTAATTATTTGAATATGTCTCTGAAAATGAATATAATAAATTATTTAGTTATATGTTTTTAAACAGTAATTTTATTAAAAAAGTAAAATAATTTATATAATATTATTATACAATAGTTAAACTAAATACAAGTCAGACCAGAGGTAAGGGTTTCTCATCTAACTTTTTATTTATGTCAGGAATATGTTATATTCACCACTTGTTTTTATTGTTTGTTGTATATAATTACCATTTTACAACAAATAACCTGAATCATTCATACATAATTGGACTTTATGTTTCTATTTGAATTATTTCATTCAAGGGTAATTCACATGAAATTTACTAAGTGGTAGAGAGTATCCTAACATAATTTTCCATTCATTGGGTTATATTACCTCATCATTGAAATTAATATGTCATGATTGTGTGTATGATGACACTTTATTCTATAATTTCTATTTTAGCTTTCTTTTTATTATTTCCCATTTGATGTAAATAATAAATTCATTAATTAATTCTCAAATTCCAAGCTATGATTTTTGTAAAGGTTATTCATCTCAAATTCTCTTTCATTGAGACATACATTTATGATATGAACCTATATTTATTTTTGAGGTGGATATACTTAACATTGAAATGTTATATATTCATAATTATTGTTTTTCAAATTATTTAAATTATAATTTGATGTTATTCATTAATGGGGCTTGCGATTTAAGAGTTACCAAAAGAGCCAAGGGAATTATGTTATAATCATTTTTATTTTGAGATTATATATATTTTAGGTTATTTTGAGGAAATAATGTGATCATATTTTCATGAACCACATATATTTTTTTATAATATGTTAATGAATATAGATCACATGTTTGATTTCCATTTCCACCATTATTTATTTATCAAACATCAATAATGTCATTTTTATATGATACTGATCTTGTATTTCTTTTTTAGATTGTGTATCTTTATCTTCCATATCCATATTTTCTATAATGTTTTTAAAAATGTTATTTTCTGAAAATAAATTATTTACTAAATCCACTTAAATGAACTTTTACCATATTTTAAATTGTTTTAAATGTAAATTTCATAATATATTTTAAATTTCACACTTTTGACTCCTTCTTTCAAAAGGTTTTGAAAATAATGTTAATTTTTTTCATTTTTGACAAGAAATTAGTTTCTATACATCATTTAAATTATTTTACATGAAAATTAATTTATAATTTTTCAAGGTCTTCTTAAAATAAAATAATTTTTACAATATTTTATGAATTTGTAATTTTTAAATGTGAGTTTCAATATGAAAAGGTCATTTTCCTAAAAATATTTTTTTATTAAAATTTTAAGGTATTTTCATTCATCAACATCGAAAACCCTTGTTTTTTTGCTTATGATTCAATGGGGATATTGTTTCATGGTACCTTTATTGTTATTTCTATGGATGCATAAAGACATTTTCAAAGATATTTACATGGAACCTATTTCTTTTCCTTGGTTTAATCATGATTCAAAGTGAGTATTATGGAACCTATTTATTTTACAAAATTTAATGATGTTTCATAGATATTTTATAGAACTCATTTATTTTACATGGATTAATAATGTATCAAATATAGTTTTATGGAACCCTTTTATTTTATATGGGTAAATCATGTTTCAAATATATTATTATAGAACACATTCATTTTCCATGGATTAATCAATTTTTGAAATGAATAATGGGTTTTTCCATCAGTTTATGATGAAATGAATTCTATATATACTTTATTATTTAAAATTACTTGGACATTATTAATTATAATGGTTGAGTCCAAATAGCTTCAGGTGAGAACGATATAGATTATACGATGGGTGCACCCTAATATCTCTTTAATGTAATGGGTAATATTCATTGTCTTCATAGTTATGTAGGGGAGAGTTACTAACATATTTCTATTATATATTTGACTAGGCTCTATTTATTTCTAACAAAGGATTAAAAGGTTTTATGAAGATAATTTTTCAACAATACCAACATGTTTTATTTATTATTGTTATGGTTATAAAAGTGTTTTGTCATCAAGATGGATACAATATGGTTCATGATTATTTAATATAATGATTCTTTCCTTTGGTAAGTAATTGTGTCCTATTGTTATGTTTTATGATCCTGGTATATATTAGTATTATTATTCTAATTTTATGTTCATGAACATTAATTATACCATAACACCCTTATGCTCATCTAATTTTTAATGATGAAATTTAATTTTTAATGATTATATTTACCCTTAATCATCATTTGTTGTCACCCTTCTTATTTTCCAGTTTTCCCAGGTTATAAATAATGATTCTAATTGAATCAATTATAGAATTTATTCTATGGATGATGACGATAGCCTAATGAGAAATAAAAAAATAATAGTGAAGTTGGGGAAATTCTCTTTTAAATACATTGATATAGTTTATCTAATAGTCTTTCTTAATTTTCTAAAATACTAAACCTATAATTTACTTGAGAATTTAAGTGATCAAATATTATCATTTTAGTTTGTAATTGTTGGGTGTAAAAAATTGGGTCACCTTCATCGGTATCAAATCCATAGATATAAATTTTTTTTCATCAAATCTGGGAGTAGGGGTTTGGGGTTATTATAGTTTTTTTATTATTTTTACAATTGATTTTTTTTTTGTTGCTTTTTTTATTATTGTTGTTGTTCGTCTTCATTGGTTATTTTTTTGTTATTTTTTTGTTTTGTTGTTGTTGTTGTTGTTTTTTATGTTTTTTTTGTTCTTGTTACTAAATCTGGGTTTTTGTTGTTTGTGTTTATATTATTTTTACTACAATTACTATAAAAAAAATTACTATTATAAATATTATTATTATTTTAATATTATTATTCCAAATATTATTTAATAATTTTTTAAAAAATAATAGTTTTTTTGTTCATTATTTATGAAAACCCATTATATAATAAATTGTTTATAATATAAAATATTATTAGTATTTATTAATAATTAAATTTGTTTAATTATTATAGATACTAATTTATATAATTTATAGTTATATTTTTTTAAAAAAATTAAAAATTTATCCATAATAAATATTTGCTAATTTGTTTTTAAATATATATTTTATAAATAAACTCTATAAAATAGTTACTAAAATATAATATATTTATTTAAAAATTATAATATTGTTTTTTCTTTTATTAAGGATACAAAATTGTACAACATCTACAAATATATATAGTAGATATATTAAAATATATTTTAAAAACATGAAAAATTATTTTTTGATGTGAACTATCCATGTTAAGTATGAGTTGGAAACATGTATCTTAAAGAGGTTGTCAAGATCCTTTCTAATTTAGGAGGTTTATGTTTACCTGCCCAATTTCTAAAATTCTCTCATATAGATACTGTGATGAGTCCATCATATGTTTATTTTATTAGATTTAAATAATTGATGAAAAATAAATTGAGAGGATAGTGGACTAAGAGTATATACCAATAAAATAATGAATTTTATTAATGCAAGAAAGATGAATTTTTTCTTCTCTTATTCTCACAATAAAAGAGTGAATCAAGTTCTCTATGTAGATAGTTAATCTTTAGAAAATTACAATTGGGGACACATCATTAGTAAAAAATTGGTAAAAAAATTATGGGAATCACCGAATGTGTGTGGATATAAATTCACTTCTCATTCTCCAATGAGTGTTCCCCCTAAGGGTATTTTTTTTGTTTTATTTTTTGAAATTATTTGAAAATGAAATTCTATTATATATATATTTATATATTATTAAATTTTAGTAATAATAAATTTTTATTTAATATATAAATAAATAATAGTTAATAAAAACTCTTATTAATATGTAATAAAAATATATTTTAATAAGAATATCAAAAATTTCAAAAAAATTAAAATTTGATTTTAAAAATCAAAGTTATTTTTATTAAATTTACCGAAAAATATTTCCACACATAATAAAAAAATAGTTTCAAAATTGAATAATAAAATACATTTAAATAGGATAATAACTTAACTAATTCTAGAACTATGGTTTCATTTCATAGGTCCAAAATAAAAATGTAAAAGAAATACTCAAAAAATGTTTCATTCTTTTATAAAAACAACTTACAAACTGAAGTGGTATGTTTTATAATTTATATATCGGATTAATGATTCATATTTTAATATTACCCACCAAAAAATATTGTAACGTTTTCTTAACTACTATGAAAAAATCATTATATGATAATTTTTTATCATATATATTGGTTATAAACAATCATTCATAGAGGGGTCATATATATAATATGATGTTTTTAAAAAAAATATTCAGTCTCATTATCCATGGTATACATAAGTATATATATGATGGTTATATTTAGTGAAATTCATATATATTATCCTCTCTACTCTATATATGATTAGTATATTTAATAAAAGTTATAAATTATTTGGAAAGGATGTTACTATAGTGGTTATTAAATACAACCATAATTTATATCCTCATATTTATAATATATAGAAACATTATGCAGGAAATTTATAATAAATAACTATTATATATATTATCCTCTTAACATTACATAGAAGGGTTATGTATACAACTATCATATATCTTATGTTTTTTAATACAATGGCTGTATTTTAATAACATTAATTGTATCATTGAATAAAAAACAACTGCATTTGAATCATAAAAATAGAAGTGATGGTACAAAACATAAAATAAAAACAAAATTAACAAGGAGATCCATCTAAAAAATTGCACACCAATTATATGATTTTAATGATAAAAAATATATCAATAAGTGTTTTTTAAACTATAAAATAATCAAATAATAAAAAAAATAAAAATTTTAGTCATTTTTATTAGTAGTAATTACTATAAAAAATTTATCATTTAGTGGATGGAACACAATTTTAGTTTGTGTGAGTAGTAATTTCTTCTATATATCACATCACATTGTATCTATAATCAAGGCCTCCTTATTTTGATATGGATTTTTAAACAAAATTAAAATAAACTCAATAATTATAAATAATATGTGAAATTATTACAAATGATTATTTGAATTATGTTCCAAGTATAGACCTTGTCGTAATATATGAATCATTGTATAGAAAATTTATTTTTATATTTTTCTGTATTAGAATTCTAAAAATAAAAACAAAATAATAATATAAAAGCTTTATCTATCAATAAAATAAAATAAATTAAATATTAATAGTTATTAACTAATTCTTAAAAGAATTTGTGATTTTGCATCCCCCCTATCTGAATCGAAATAATATATATAAATATTCCTTCAATTCATTGAGTATAAACTGAAAATCATCTAATAGTACCTATAAAATAATAATAATAATGATAAATTAAATTTTAAAAATATAACTATAATATAAACACATTACCCATAATCATATGGTAATGGGAATAAGTGTTTATTTTTAAACCTCTTTTTGAATGTATCATATAGATCACATGGTATTTTCTTCAAACAGTTATCAAAAATACCAAGGTATGTGACAATGTCAAATAAAGAGATAAGTGAAAATGTAAAATTCAGTTCACATGAAACAATATATTTATCCTATAAGTTAATTAATTTTATAAGTTCAAACTTAGTATGTAATTATTTTAAATAATATAAAATGAATTCTGAAAAAAATACATCATATTGAAATGAGTAGTAGTTATGCTACCCATTAAATGTTTAAGGACCTAAGAAGTATATGAAGCATAATTATGTCCCCCAATCACTTTATCATATATTTTAGTGTCAAAATTTATATTTGTTGTAATCCATGTATCTTAAAACATATATACATTGGTTTAAAGGTTATATGAATACTTTATAGAATATTGAGGCACATGTCTCTCATAACTTATACCCATTACATTTATAACTTCAATAATCATTGTTCCCATTTCATATTTCTTAGATTGTTTATGTATACTATTTATTGTTAGAAAACATGAAATATTATATAAAAAGCTTACTATAAAGAAACTATACATTGGTTGTAAATATAATTTTAATTTGATTAATTTTTCATGTCATAATTATTCCTATAAAATATTCTCTTATTGTGGAATTTTTTTATAGTTTGGAAACTAAAAATTGTTAACCTAGGTGATTTGAGTACATTTTCATAGATGACTAATAGACAACATATCATTACATATATTTTCATATAGGATATTATACAGTAAAAATGATGAAACCCTTCCATGAATAGGGATACCTACTCGAAAATCCCATTCATTCTCATCCTAAATAAAACTAAAGTTAACTCAACATAAAAAATAATAATTTTGAGTCATAATTAAATAATAAAATAATGATTTCATGGGTGTTATTTTGATGGTGAGGTTAGGCCACGGTGAATTATTTTTTCTTTTCAGGAATTTGATACAAAAAAACGTTTACCTTTACACCCTTTCTTTTTAAGATTTACTTAAATGAATCCTAAATTATCAATTCTAACTTGAACATTATTATTAACTCACTTATAACTGAAAACTGGCATGGTAAACTTTAGGTAATCAAAATTTTACATTTATTATATTTCTAAAAAGCATGAAATATTTTCATACATGGGAATTATATCTTTAGGACTAGATATATAAAATGAATTTCTCAAAATACTCACACCACCATTCTTCATTAATTTGTGACATCAGATACATTAGTATAGAATATGAAACCATTAATTATATAAATTATGTTAGAATCTACTTGTATTTATAGAACATTATCTAACCATAAAACCTTTTAAAACAAAATATCAACCATCATTTTCATTATTGAATATATTTCACTATGACCTATAAATTAATTTTTTATTATGTTATTTTAAAATACAACATTAAACACTATTAGGGTTCTCATTTTTGAGATCCATTTTACAATTGTTTATATACTCAATAATCTCTTCCGAGTTACATAAAACATAAAGATATGATTATTACAACTATATATAGGATTAAATGATAGTTTTTCCTCATTTTATCTTTAAAAAATTCATTTCCTATCAATATATTAGAATCAAATATTTTTTATATTTTATAGACACTCAATAAAACATTTAATCACCTATTTTTCTATGTAATACTCAATAATGAAAACCATTTGTTGAATGGATTTTTTAATATTTATTGTCAATATTTTCATGAAAAATCTAATTAAATACATCCACCGAAAATAAATTAATCCAAAAATTTATACCTTCTTAATCAAGTAAATGGTTAGATGAGACTTGATGTTGAAGAAAAAAGGTGTGAAATATTTCTCAATCTCAGAAGTTGTTTTTACAATTTGACTTTGTATGATTAGTAACTTCAGATGATCAGACACCTTACTAAAAATTTAATTAAATATATAACATAATTTTTTTATATTTTTCACACATTATCTGATAATATGAATGAATATCCACTTGAAAAATAATTATCTTTTAACACGTTAAAGTCATAAAAATTTAAACCCATTATCTTATGTTTTTCAATGAAACATAGTTCCTAATTTAGAAGAGTATCCCCTAAGAAATTTAACTATAAAAAATTTATAAAAAAAAATTCTATTCTATATAATATGTGAGTTATAGGTCAAAGAAATGTATGGTATCGAAATAAAACCATGTCCATCCTTTCATTTAAATTGTATTCGTGTTTTTTCTTATAATTTTTTGTACTATACCCATGATGATAAAATATTAATTTATCAGATATACATTAGATAAAAAAAATTAATAGATCCAATTTATACTAATAATAGTTTTTAAAAAATAGATCTCTTTTTATCAACACTTGTCACAAGACCCTTTATAAAAAAAATTAAATTCAATATTCAAATATTTAAATTTTCAAATAATTTTTTGTTAGTTAAGTGACTAAGTGTTGAATATTAATCTTAGAATACATTAAACTATTTTCCTAAAATATTAAAATGATTATTATGAATCAAAAATTTTTGATTCTCTGAAAATTTATTCTTTATGTCATGTTCCAATCATATTGAATATATTCTCATATCAGAAAAAGGTTTAACGACCCAGAATCTTAAAAATGATATTTCCCTTGTTATAGTTATTCCATATAGTATAAATAAAATAAAATCACTTAGAGAAGACAATAAAAAATTTATAAATTAAGAATGAATAAAATAATAGATCTTTCTAAAATTTAAGTATCTTATACTAATTGTATAGTTACTTGACCATTGGAATAGTAATGAGACGCATATGAATAGTAAAGTGTCCAACAGAATAAAAACCTCTCCAATGAATGTATAAATAAAATATAGGAATCTAATAAATGAAATTATGATATTATTGTATAATAATATAATTAATTGATATTTTAAGCATTATTAATTAAGTGTTTGTATTTTTGTATGTCATAAATATTTAATTATAATTTCATAATTAATAAAATGATTTAAAAGAAAATTTATTTTCAAAAAAATGTATTAATAAATTAATATTTTGTTGTATTATGATTTTAGTATAATTTTATGATACCTTAGTTATTTTTTTAGCGTGTTATAAAATAATTTATAAATTTAAAATCTGTATTTATCAAGTAAATGATGATTTTAAATAAAAATAAAATTAAGAAAATTAAGAAAATTATTTTCCTAAAATTAAATTCATTTTTTATTTATAAAAATTTAAAAATTATAGGGGTTATTTTTAAGGATTTTTATAATATACTTGAATTTTGGGGGGATAATAAAATAAAATAATTTAAGTTAAATTTTAAATACATGAATTATTGAGTCATGGAAGATTTATGGATTATGTAAGACCATAATCTACAAAATTACTCAATTATATTAATAAATTTGGTTTTAATTACCAAATTATATATATTATTATTCCAAAATAATAAACAAATTAATAAAATATTAAAAAACACCTCTCTCTCATCCATTATAAATACCACCCTTCTCATCACACTATCTAAGTAGTTAAACTTATCAAATTTGTGTGCAATAATATTCCAAAGCCACATCCCTATTTCTAGATGCCATTGGTCTCAACAAAAGACTAAAACCAATCCTTTTAAATAGGTTCTCAATGAGGATATTTCAAGATGTAAAAATGTTTTTCTTTTTAATTATTTTCTTTTGAATTTCTTTTATTTTTTTACCTTTCCTCACATCCCCTATCCAAAGATACATGAAAACATCAATGTAATCTATATAATAAAATTATATAATTTTAATTTTAGATTCATCATCAATCTCGTCTCTCTCTCTCCCCCCTGTATTCTATAAATTAAAACTCCACTAGTGATGTGTCAATTTACCGACGTCATTGATGATGCATTTTTATTTTCCATTAATTTCCTCAATAATGGTTATAAAAAAAATAATTTAAAAAAAATTAATAAATTTATTATAGATTATGTAATTTTGTGGAACCATTATATACACATGATATTAATTAATAAAACTAAACTAGTTTATAAAGATTAAAAAAATGCCAAAATAAGCTAAACGATTATCACGATTATCTTATAAAATGATCCATCCTCACTCATAAAACCTAAATGAATTACATAACCATTTCATCGTATGGATGTTAATTAATAACATAAAACTTAAATTCTATATATCTTTTCCCATTTTACATGACCTTCCATACTCTTATACTAGTAAATCGATCATGAAAACTAGGGAAACGAATGCTTCTGAATGATAAAGTTTTATCTTATAACTCATCAAAAAGACAATAAATGAATATAAAAAAATTATAATAAAAAAACAAATGAGTAAAAGTTTATTAAGTAATTAATTAATAGATTTAGTTTTATTATGTTGTATATTAAAGACATGTGAAGAACACTTTAGGACATAAGGAAATAGTTTCTTCCCAAACCCCCATTTTCATCCGAGTTATGATTTATTCCTCTATATACCAATTTAATTCTTCATTTTTTTTATATAATTATTATAAATAATGTATTTACATTCCAAAAACTTTTACCTTTATCATTTAATCTTTATTTTATGGGAAATAAATGTTTTACAATGTTTCATTCTCAATTATTCCTGATATGCAAGACCGACTAAGGAGGAACAAATCAATTTCTTACCCATTTTCAAGTAAGACACATTACCTAGTTTAAGACACCATTATTTTTCTAAAATAAATATTTTTTTATTAAAATTTATATTTGTTCACTTCTGGACTTATAAAACCAATTATGACAAATAATAATGATTTTTCCAAAAGAACTCTTCTTTGCAATATAAAAGGGGTATTTCTCTTAAGATTTTGTTGATGATTTTATTAAATAATTTTCATCTATTTCAACAAATATATTAAATTTTATATCTCATTTAAATTTACCTCATATAATTATAATCTAACATATTTTATGAAAAAAAATTGATCAGTTTTACTATGGATGTTCTTTCTTAATACCTTTCACCATACTACTTTTAATGGTTAGTGATTTTGTTTACAAATTGGGGAATGTTATTTATATTTCACACATATATGTTGTTTATGTTTAACTACATCTAGATGAAGAATTAATTGTACTTATTAAGTGATAATTTGGTCCCATTATAGAAAATCTATGCATCGTTAGGTCTCATGAGACCAAACAGAAATTGATTTTGGCCGAGGCCATAACTATTAATTTTCAAATTTTATGGTCTCAACCTTGATGAAATGTTTCCGATGTATGTATTTATGAATTAACTCATTATAATATTTGTAATTGATAAATAATTTGATTATTCAACTATTATAATATCCATGTTTATGTTTCATGTGATTCTTTATGAGGAATTATTCATTAAACTTCTATTCTTTCCATTTTGTTCTCAAGATTATATTCTAATGGAATTTTATTTTAGTCATTCACCATGACTTAGTGTTTGTATTATCTTTTTTTATATTATATAACCTTACTTAGTAACTGAACTATCCCCTATCTTATGTTTTATCTTTCCCTAGGATGTGAATATGTGTATTATAAATGACTTATAGTGATAATCTATGAGTTATAGATGCTTTTAGTGGATTTCATATGTCGTTTTACCATTAAAACCATAATGTAAAGATCATGTCTCCAAAACTACTAAACTATTTGGTAAATTATTATTATGCATCCTTTTTTGTTATACCAATGTAATAAATAATGGCACCGGCTCTAGGAAACTAGTTTTGGGGGCTTTATAATTGGTATCAGATGAAGTCTAGTAGAAACCATAGAAACATGATTTAGAAAACATTAATTAGGGAATGAAACCATAAGATAGAATTTGAGGAAAATCATAGAAGTACATACTGAAATTTTGGTAAGGTAGTTATTATTTGGTTCTTCCTATAAAAACATCATTGTCTAGATAATACATGTGGTTGTGGTTATGGAATAGATGTACCTAGGGTAACAACTTCAACAAGGTGTCTCACTCGTGACTCAGGGTAACCTAGTACATGACAAATGGCTTTACTACACACCTAGTTTGACACCCTCATGGGATATGTTTAGGATAATTCAAATTTTATTTAATAATATTATGAAGTTTGTAAAAGTAAATATATCCCTAAAGAAAATATATTTATGATTATGATATTAAATATGAATTAATTTTCAATTTATGTTCATTTTTTTCTAGTTTCAAATTATAAATTGAGATTCATAACCTAATTTAGTGTATTACATTATTTAGAAAAGTTACTTAGTGTAATTAATGGAAGTCATATCAACATGTGTATCCCAAGTAGGGATTTACCTCTTATTCAAGATAATGATGTTGGTACTGGAGTTGTGACTGGGCCATAGCAACTTATAACTGCATTGGGGAAGCTAACTCGGGTTGTGAACAATAACCTTACCCATATGGAGAATCCAAATACACAATGTGGAGGAGAAATGTTAGACTTCTTTATATGACAACATCTTTCATTATTAAATGGTAATAAAAATCCATTTACAGTAGATTTTTGAAAAAGTTCTTTAGAGATAATATATTTCACTTTCAGAATAATTAAAAGGGATAAGATTATAATAGATGTTTATTTTCTATCATGAAATTCTGATCAATAGTGGTATTTTATTCAAAACACAAAAGAGGAAGATTAAATTTCAAATATATAATGGAAATATTTTAACTAAATTTTCTTATGAAAATATTTCCCTCTCAAACATCTAGCTTGAATGGAAATAAAATTTTTGAGTTTGAAACATAAAATGAATGAAAATATGGCGATGTATGAACCCAACATTACGAGGTTAAAAAAATTCACAGACTGCACACATAATCATAGGATAAATATGGATCAATTATTTTACGATTTCAAACCATTCCTCTAAAGAGAACTGTCCTCCTAAAATTTCTCATCATATGAAGATATGGTGTCACGTGCTATCGGGATAAAGAAATCTATTTCTATGTATAATTATTTTAAGGGGGAAAGGAGAAGAAGAGGGTGTCTGAGGAAATAATGGATAAAGGGAATAATTAAAAATGGATTTTGACATTGTTTGATACTTTTTTAATGAAACAACATGGTAACTACTAAAAATGAAAATAATTTTGTTACAATTAAAGAGAAAAAGGCCACTAAGACATTGATTATAAGGGGAAAAAGAAGGTATTCATGTTCAATGATAAAAATTTTGGGAGATGGGACACTATGAAAATTGTTTTCCTAAAATTCATGGAAACATTCTCCATAAAATAACTGTAGAGAAAGGATAGGCTTATTTGATCAAAACCGATGAGTTTGAAGTTTCTAATGATGTAGGGACATGTACATTGATCATTTCATCAAACATAGAAAATGATTCATTTGATTCTGTATCATCACATAATTTTATATCTCCCGAGCTTTCAAAGAAAATTAGATACTTACCCATTGATTTAATAAAGGATTTGTTAGTCAAAACTCCTAAGGTAAGTATCATTGCGACAAAGATGTGTTGATTACTCCCATTTATGAATCATAAATGTGCTTTAGCTTCAATCCATTTTTTCATACCTATGGTTTTTTTTATGTAATTCATGTTATGGATTGTATTTTAAAATATGATGCAAATATATATTGAAAAAATAAGGAAGTTACAATTTGTGAGGAAGATGTCGAATCCCTTATCTTTAGAGAAAACATTTCGTCATGTGTTTCTTATTAATATCCACCTACAATACCTCTTCTAAATGAAATTCTTGGGGATGAATAGAAAACATCATATATGGATGAGGAAAGAAATATTAAAATTGATGAAGTACCTATTGTGAAATAATAATTTAATTTATTTATATAAGATTTAATTATATAGCCTCCAGAGCAGGAATTTGAGTTCTTTATTGATTTAATTCTGAGGGAAAAAACTGTATAAAAGACTCCTTATAGAATGGGAACTATGGATTGGTATATCTAAATAAACAACTATAGTAATTGAGTGATAAATTATTTATTTTCCCCAGTGTTTCTCCATGGCGACCCCATGTTCACTTTGTTAAGAAGAAATATGGATCCATGAGGTTGGGAATTGAATATAAGGAAAAAATTATATTACAATAAAGATCAGGTATCATCTACCTTGCATTTAGGATTTATTTTATCAACTTCATGGAGCTCAATATTTTTTTAATATTGTAATTTTTTATAGATATCAAAAATTATGTGTGAAGAAGAAGGATATTCCCAAGATATTGTTTCTAACCAAATATGGACATTATTAGTTTATAGTAATTCCATTCAGACTGACTAATACACCCTCTATTTTTATGAATATATTGAACAAAGTGTTCAAGGAATATCTTGTTTATTTTTTGTTATCTATTATAGATGTCTTGATATATTCCAAATTCTCTAAGGACCATGCAAACCAATTATGGGTTGTTCAGAATAATATAAAAATAAAAGAGTTATATAGGATGTTTATCAAGTGTGAATTATAGATTCAAACTATTTTTTTTCTTGGATTTATTGTCTCTAAGTATGGAATTTCAATTGATCCTATGAAGAAAAAGGTTGTCCATGAATCATAAAAACTAATGAACATAACCAAGATATATTGTTTTATTGGTTTAGTAAGATATTATCATCGTTTTGTCCATAATTTTTCCCAATTAGCTAAACCATTAACTAAGCTTACTTGTAAATAGGTTATGTTTGTGTGGAGCATATAATGTGACAAATGTTTTGAATAATTGAATATGAGATTAGTAAATGCTATTATCTTGATTTTTCCATCAGGTAATGGTGGATTAGTTGATTGCAACGTTGCATCAATGAAAGGACTTTGGTGTTCCCTTATGCATAATGACAGAGTTATTGTTGATGATTTATGTTAGTTAAAAATTCATAAATAGAACTATCCAACTCATGATATTGAGTTAATAGATGTAATATTTTCTTTGGTGAAATAGAGATACTATCTCTATAGAAAAATATGTGACATATATACTGATCACAAGAGCTTGAAATATATATTCTCACAGAAATAACTCAGCATGGGGAAAAGGAAACTAATCAATCTACTCAAGGATTATGATTTTTTAACACACTTTATCATAGGGAAGTAAAATAAGGTAGTTTATGAATTTAGTATGAAATATCATGGAGTTAAAAAAAAGAGTATTGAAATAGATCTTGTGTTCATGGAACAAGTGAGGATTGATATAAGAATTATCAAGAAAGGGGAAACATCATTAGTTGTTCAACTGATTTCCCAACTATATTTATTGGAATTGATTAAATTTTCTCAGAATAATGATGATGATATTCCAAATAAAATTAAAGTAGTGAATGATGTAAATATGGAAGACTTCATTTATGGGGATAGAATTATGAAATTTGGGTAGAATCATTGTTTTCCCTCTATACCTCAGCTAAAAAATGATTATTGGATGATTAACATTGATCAAATTTAATTATACACCCTAGTAGATCTATTATGTATAGATATTTGAAGGAATATTTCTTGTGGTATAATATGAATAGGTAAATTATGATTATGTGTCAAGATGTTTAGACTTTCAATATGTGAAGGTTGAAAGACAATATCTAAGATGAACCATGCAACCAATGACTATTACTAAATGGAAATCGAATGATATTACTTTTTATTTTTTCAATTTAAATCAAAAAACAACAATAAAGAATGATGGAATATGGGTAATGGTTGATCGACATACCAAATCTTCACATTTTATCTCTATAAGGGAATATTTTCTAGTAGAGTGCCTTATTAAAATCTATATTAATGATGTTTTAATACTTCATTAAGCACCTATTTCAATTGTGTTTGATTGTGATCCATGATTTACATTCAAATTATGGAAATTCCTTTAGAAAGTACAGGATATTGAGCTTTATTCGAGTGATGCTTGTCACCTTTAAACTAGAGGATAGTCTAAAAGGACCATTCAAACATTATAATACATGTTGAGATCATGGTCACTTGACTTTCAAAGTATGTGGGATCATTGATTACCTTTCATAGATTTTTCTTGCAAAAAAAGTTTCCATTATAGTATTAAAATGTAACCATATGATGTATTGTACTGAAAGATATTTCACACAATAACTTGTTAGGTTGAAGTTGGTGAAAAGAAGCTTGTTGGTCCAGATATTTTGGTGGAAACTATAGAAAAGGTACAGGCTATTCAAACCCATAAAAAAGAATAACAAAGTAGGAAAAATATCGATAATGATAATTTAAGTAAGTATTGGGAGTTTTAAGTGGGGGATCATGTTTTTTAGAAAGTATCTCCATGGATGGGTGCTTAAAGGTTCAGTAAGAAATGGAAACTAAGCCCCAAGTGCATCAGAACTTTTGAAATTATTTATATAATTAGAGCTAGGTCATATTATTTGGAAATTCCACCTATCCTTTCATAAGTACATGATGTGTTCCACATCTATTTGTAACAGAAGTACGCATCAAATCCAATGTGTGTACACACATTTAAAGGAATACAATTGGAACCTGATTTATCTTATTGTGTAGATCCTATCTGGATTTGTGACAATAAAGAACAACTGTTGAGGAATCAGATGACTTGGATGGTAATGGAACTTTGAAAAAATAATAAAATTATAGAGGCGACATGGGACCATAATAATTTATGATAAATAACAACCCATTTCTATTCATGAGGTGATATTCAAAACATTTTGAGGATGAATTTTTTATTGGATGGGAGAATGTAATGACCCAAAATTCTATCAATGAAATTTCTCTACTTATATTCATTTCATATATTAAAAATCACATAAAATCACATAAGTAATACATTTAAAACTTTATAACTAAATAATGAATGATATAAGAGGTATTTCTAGATGTTAAATATCACATCCCAATGAAATAGTAACTCGACCTTTAGAATAGTAATGTGACCCAAATTAATAGTTAACCAAACAATAGAATAATAACCCTTCCATTTCCTGTATAAATAAAATTTAGGCATCATATAAATTAATATATGAGATAAATATATCATAGTATAAGTGAAGGAATATTTTTGAAAATATTAATTAGGTGTTGGGATTTTTGTAAGTCCAAAATATTTAAATATAATTTTATAAGTACAAAATTCATTTAAAAGTAAAATTATTTTCAAAACATGAATTCATAAATTTATATTTTGTGTTATTATAATTTTAGGACAATTTTATGAGACCTTAGTTATTTTTTCAAACTGTTAAAAATTTGTTATAAATTTAAAATCGTTATTTTTTGAGTAAATGATGATTTTAATTAAAATTTATATTTCACATATTTAAAAAATTATTTTCATATAATGGAGTTCATTTTTGAATTCTGAACATCAAAAATCATAAAGGTATATTTTTCTAATTTTTCTAAAATACTTGAATTTTTTTGAATAGTAAAATGCGATGATTTAATAAAATTTTAAAAATATGAATTATTGAGTCATAGGTGATGTATGGTTGATTTAAGACCATGGTATAGAACTCTCCTTCATTAGTTTGATATATATTGGTTATAATTATCAAACTATTCATAGTCTTGAAAAAAAATAACAAAAAAATGAATAAAATATTTAAAAAACACCCCTCTTCTTCAATATAAATAGCACCCCTCACCACCCCTTCACATCCCACATTCCAAGCTTTGATTATTTTCAAATTTATTCCCAATACTCTTACCAATACCCTCCCCAATGTTCATCTTCTTTTTTATTAACAAAAGACCAAAACAAATCCCTTTAAAGAGGATCTAATGTAGAAGAATTCAAGAGGTAAAAATCATATTTCTATTATTTTATTTTCTTTTCAATTTTTGTTATTTTCTTAAACTTCCCTCACCTCCCCTATCCAAAGATTCATGATACCTCAAGTATCATTTATATACTTTAATTATATCATATTAACGTTACATCAATAATCAAACTCTTTCTCTCTCTCTCTTATTCTATAAATGAAAACATCACCCATGATGTGTCAATTAACGAACATCATGAATGCTAAATTTTAATTTTCAATTAACACCTTAATGTATGGTTATAAAATCATTTTAACTATTAAAAAATTATTATATATTTATTAATTCTTGTTTAATCTTCTGTAAACATTATATACACTTAATTTTAATTAATAAAACAAAACTAGTTTGTGATTATCGAAAAACAGCCAAAATAATATAAACTATGATAACTGGCGTCTTATCCAATGATTCATCCTCACCAAAAAAATAGAAATTAATTACATAAACATTTAATATTATATATGTTACTTAATAAAATATAAATTCAATCCTAGATATCTTATCCAATTTAACACGACCTTCCAAAATCTTATACAAGTAAACCGTTCATGAAAACCAAGGAAATGAATGCTCCCAAACGATAAAGTAGTGTCTTATAACTCATAATAAATTCGATAATGAACATAATATAATTTTAATAAATAAAATAATTATATAAAATTTTCTGAATTAATTTATTAATGTATCTAATTTTATCATCAAAAACATTAAGGTCAAGTGTTGAACCCTTTCGGACATAAAGTATGGGTTTCTTCACGAACCTCCATTTTCATTCGGGTTATGATTTCTTCCTCTATACACCAATTTAATTCCTAATTATTTTAATATAATTTCTATAAATTGTGTTTATAACTTAAAAATCATGTATCGAGATCATCTCATAATTATTTTATGGAAAATACATGTTTTTTAAGGTTCCCTTCTCTATTCTTCCGGATATGCATGCCCAATTAAAAGAAACACCTTGATTTCTTACACATTTTCATGTACCATTAATAACGTGTTTTAAGACGGCATTATTTTTATAAAATCACTAATTTTATAATAAAATACTATGTTTTTTTCATTTCTGGTTTTATGAAAACAATTATGACAAATACAAAATAATTCTTCCGAAAGAACTCTTCTTCGCAAAGTAAAAGGGGTAATTCTCTTAAGAATTCCTCTATTATTTTATTATAGAAATTTCATCTATTTATACACCACTATTTATTTTTATGAGATATTTAAATTTATATCATATTATTATCATCTACCATATTTTTTTCAATGGTTTATGATCTGTTTTATTGTGCATGTACTGTCTTGATATCATACATCATACTACTCAATGTTATTAGTGATTATGTTTACTGATTGGGGATAGTTATTTAAATTTCATATGTATATATTGTTTATATTTAAACCCATCCATATGAATATTTAATTAGGAAAATTAAGTTACAGGTAGGGCCCTATATAGCCCATCGATGCATCAATAGGTCTCATGAGACAAAGTATAAATGGATTTTGGCTGAGGGTCAAACCATTTATTTTTAGTTGTCCTAGATGGGGACTTGATGATATGTTTTAGATGTCCTTCCATATAAATTCCCATATTATAATATTATTAATTGATAAATCATGTAATTATTCTACTAGTAGAATATCCATGGTTAAATTTCATCTAATTATTTATAAGGAATTATTTATTCATCTTTTATTCTTCCCAATTTATGATCAAGATTATGTTCTAACAAAAAAAATTTAGATATTCAACATTCCTTATTGTTAATATTATATTCATATGTATTAATTACATTTAATGATAATATAATATCACCAATTTTTTGTTTTATTTTTCTCCAGGATGCAAAGATTAATATTTTCAATAACTTTTATTGATAATCTTGGAGTTATGCAAGTTTCCACTGGAGTTCCAATATTTTTTTCATTTCAAGTTTAATGTAAAGTTCATGTATATAATCTATATTACAAAACTACAAAACTATTAGGTCCTTCGGTAAGTGGATTCATTGTTTATTATACCAATGTAATAAATAAAGGCATCATCTCTGAGTAACTAGGGTCGGGGTCTTAGCAATAGGAATCCTAGTATTCCTACAATGTTGTATTCTAAAAAATTAATCAAATTTATATAGTTATTTATTTTACCAAACTACATGGATCATAAACAAAACAATTTTTCCATGTTTTCATCATATTGATGAGTTTTATAAGAATTAATAAAAATTATTCAATCGGTATAAGACTTAAAGAATCCCTAAACCATGTTCATAATGCTCTGAAATTGATCCCTTGTTTTATTTAAAATAAATAATATATGTCCCTTACACTAATGATGGACAAGCCACTTATCTTCAATCACATCTTTTAGAAAGATATTTGCGAATAATTAAATGTAATAATTTTTTATCAGTGTATCCATTGGATTCAAAATCAACTTATATTTGGGTGGGTTCCTCCTTACAACCATAGTATTTTAATACCCCTTTATTGAAAATGTAAGAATGAGAAGAGAGCATAAATAAGAATAATATAAGTAATTCCTAAAAACTATTTTCATTGACATCAACCTCTTTATATAGGCCTTGAATTAACTTCATGACTTAAAAGTATTTACTTGAACAGTGTATAACATTCCAGTAATGCATTGGTTAAAAATTTAGTAACCCATGAATAGTACATACATTAAAATTTTAAATTCATTTGATTCTCCATACATTTCAAAATGAGAAATGTTAATGATCATTGATATCTTATGTGGAATGGAAATAAATCATTGACACTTAACATTCATTTACCCTAATCTATCATAAAAATTAATATTAATAATGAGGTGTGTTTGATAAACTTTACTACCATATGATACATCCATATCGTATGCTATGATTAACGAAGGAAATGGTTCTATCATTACTTCATAATAATATAAAATATTCCCAAAAATCATATGATATACCTTGAATCATGTATGACATACCCTATGACATTTTCATTCATACATACCATATATAAAAAGTACATTACATAAAATATATTATCATTTGATAATATATTCATCAATATCTCACTTACAATAAATCCATATAAACATTATGTAATTTCATCTAATTTTATATCATATCTAATAGATTTTAAAAAAATTGAAAACACCATTTGGATATTTTCAAAAAACCATTGGATATCTATCATCAAATTCATCTTGTATCACATCATATTAAAAAAAATTAATATCCATATAAAAATTATTTTGTATAAATTCTAAATCACTTATAAAAAACCCTGTAAATTTTATAAAATATATTTACCATTGACTCCAAAATAAAATCTGAATCCATGAGATTTTTTATCATTGAAAAAAATATGATCTAGTGAATTCATAAAGGTAAGAAAAGAGTTACCAATAGCAATGAATAATGTTATTCAATATATAAAGGGAGGTGGTGTGATCTCCATAAAACACATGTATCATGATACATGTGTCTATGAGTTATATTATACATAATAATGTCTATTAAAATCATACATTTTTCTTATAAAAAGAATGACCACACGGTGTAGAAAATTTAAATCTCAAATAACTCCTTAAATATCTATTATTTTTTAAGTATAAATTGAACACATGGTTGGACACATCACATGTCATTCACCCTGATGGACGAGCACATCAAATTCCCCACATCAGATTTAAATTTTCCAGGTAAAGACATAAACTCCTTCTGTCATTCTCAATCGAAGTCTGGTATATTATATTTTTTATATGATAAGGAAAATTCCATATTAATTAAACTCAACTGAATATATGATTGAGCACATACATAACTACCCATTGATAAGATTAACCAAAATATCATCATAACAAAGGTATGAATGAATTAATATTATCATGCTATGTATCTTTTATAACCTTGTGTATAGTAAAATATATATATGAAATAATAACCCCAATTATAATAAATACATTGTGTATAAAATAACATGTGGCATACTTTTTGTGTCATCCACTTTCCAAAAATAATTTTATGTCTCGTGACCATCTTCCATATCACAATATTAAATCATTCTCACACTAAATTTAACATTTCATAACAACCTATAGTACTCTGTGATGTAATTTTCTTGTTGATAACTCAACATCATAAATAGAGAGTTTAGTTATCATTTCACTTCATGTATATAAAATAAAATATTAAATAATGGTAAATTGGATTTTACATTTGTATAACATGATACATCTCTATATATTCTTAAATCCCATTGAGAATATAAAAAAACATACATTAGAACCAGAGACATATTTCGCATGAAATACAGACAAAATGAAATGTGTTTTCCATATTTTAGGTTTTTCACAACTCATTACATCTTAATTTACTTCTTACCACATCTCTATATGGAAATCAAATAAAACCCTTACACTAAACTACTTTACTATGTATAATCTATGAAGAAATATAGTTTTAACAATTGTGTGACTTAGAGTCATATAATTAATGTTCATATTTTGAAATATTACTAAAATTTTATTACTTAACATTATCCAATGTTATAAATTGAAAAAATTATGTTGTCTAGTAGAACTCATTTTATGTTTATTATTTTTATCTATTGAAACTCTTTCAAAGAAAAATATACCTTGACATAATCGTGGTATTTTTTAAAAATATTTACATTATTCGCATTACAATATTACCCAAAACACTTTCAAGATATTAACTTTATAACACCAATAAAATTTAGATAAAATAATTATAATCTTGATATGTTGTTTAACATGCAACAAAAAGCTTTATGAAAATTGTGAAATACTAAAAAAATTATTATAATCGAGCAATTGAATTAAAGGGTAAGAAAATGGGAAAACATGTTATGAAATAAATTGATAATGTTCTTAATCTTTACAAAGGTATAGATTATTTATTAGGAAATAAGTATATAATTTTTATTGAATTCATTTTATGATTCAAAATACTTTTTCATCAAAAATGGTTTTTAATGAATTTTGTGTGTGGAAATTATAAATAATTTATGAAAATATTATAATTTTTATTTAATAGAACAAAAAAATTAAAATAAACATATCATAATTAAATTAATGGGAATGTTTGGTATTTTTTAGAAATAATTTAATTTTTAGTGAATAGTAAATAAATAATGTTTTTTAAATACTTTCATTTGTTTTCATTATTTAGATTAATTTAAAAGTATCATTGTATTTTGGATTTTCATATAATGTTACATTTGATACATTTGATTCAGAATAATCTAATTAATTCTATTTGAATCAAAAATATTTATTATTTTGATATAAGTTAATTTTTATGCATAAAAGCACATTTTTTGGAAACTTTTTCTCTTCTTGTTATATGCATTTATATAAAAATTTATTTCTTCCACTTATATTATTTTAGTCATTAAAATTTTATTCCAAATTTCTAATTAATATGGTAAAATAAGTTATCATGACATGTATATGAGTAAATATTCAAAATAAAAGAATATAAAATATTATATTGAGCTTAATTTCTTTATTTTTGTGATAGTAATTTATTTCCAATTTTTATATATGGATAAAATACCATAAATTATTATCCAACACATATAAAGTGCATGAGAAAGACAAAGAATAACCAATAAAATAGTTATTAAAAAACAATAAAAAAATTATTTTTTAGGTGAGTTATAGTGTTCCAAGAAATTTATATATTAAAATTATATGTTATAGATGGATTAACTATTTTGTAAAATTTTGAAAAACTTTATTGATGACATTAAAATAAATGTACTGGATAGTTATAAAAATTGACATTAATGATATATTATAATAAATAATAATTTATTAAATGACATAGAATTCCTAAAAATATTATATTTCACCAAGTGATTTGGATATGGTTTATAATATCTATTATTGTTAGTTTATAGCCTTTTTTCATTTATATTAAATTATTTATCGTTAAATACTAAAAAAATATTGTTTCCACGATAAGTGTGAAAGTGGTTAATGAGAGCTTAAAACAAAAAACATAATGGTAAATATTTGAACAAAACATGTCTAATTATTATTTCATGAGATTATTTACATCAACACTCAAGCTATCATTTACATGAATAAATTTGGATCCATTTAGAATTAAAATTTTATTTAGATTAATTTAATATTTTTAGAAATTTCAGTAGTACCCATACCTTCACATATTAAAGGGAACAACCTATCCACCTCTCTACACACTTTAGTAACCAATTTTTATCCAAACTCTAAAAAATACATTCATGTGATCCCTCTACAAATTATAGATATCTTATTTTGGTAACAATACCAACCTTGGAGTGTGTGAGCATAACAATCAAATATTTTTACTCTTCAATATCAAGATTATCAAACATAAAAACCTGAAATAATGATTTTAAAATTTTAAGAGTTGTCAAAATCAATAATCATGAGCCATGTAATTTCAATATTGATCAAATGAATCAGTTATAACCATAGTAAGAATAATGAAAACATATTGATATCTTTGGACGTTATCTTCATATCACTTCTTACAACTGGAATGAACAAAATAGCCAACTTTAAAATTTTGAGTACCCAATGAATTGGAGGTCTATAATAGACCCAACCATCCCTGCTTTACCATAGAACAACCAATCATTTGTTTATAACAGAACCATATGTCCTTGTATTATAATGGCACCACACATCATTAGATTATAATCGAATCGTGGTCCATTATAAACTATTTCAAAGAACCATATAACGAATAAATTCATACAACATTAATTTCACTATAAATTCATTGATATAATCATTATTATTTTAGATCTTTATTAACCCACGGAAATGAAATGGGTTCCATAACAATCTCTTTGAAACATGTTTAACTCATGGAACGTAATGGGTTCTATATCAATATCTTTTAAATAATCTTAATTTTATCAAGATAAATAATGATGATGGTATCATTACAAAATATTCCTATTTTATTAAACTAAAATCAATGGTTTTTGACACTGATGGATTGAAATACCATTAAAATATCATTAAAAATATTTTTGAGGAAAATATCTTTTTCATTTTAAAAAGAACTTTTAAAAAGAAAAAATTCACAAAATATTTCTAATATAATTTTCCTTTAAAATAACCTTGTTAACATATAGAGGAAACGTCAAGTAAAATAATTTAAATTATAGCAGTAAAATCAATTAATGTCATATATTTTAAAAATAAGGTTTTTTTCAAAAAAAATAATTGAAAAAGGGATACATATGTAACCCATTTGGAAAAAGATAATAAAATTCATTTTAAAACCTATTAAATGAATGAAAAAGATAATATAAGATGTCTATAAAAATCATTTATTTTTATAATATTACATTTTCTAAAACATTTTCAAAAAATGGATATAAAATAGAAAGATTCCCAATGTAAAAGAAAATACAGGATTTTTATCACATAAAAATGAATGTCATATTATTTCTTTGATATATAAGGGAGAAAATGGAAATAAACAAATTATCCACATTCATAAAAGGTGGATAATAAAGATATGTGATTCATTAAATAATATCATGTTATTTCCTCCAAAGGAACCTTGAACATAAACAATCTCGAAAAGGAATGAGATTGTAACGTAAATATTTTACCACTAGTAACTCTTCAGTCCAAATCCCGATTAAAATAATAACATCAAACGATATGTTAAATATCACTAATTTAAGTATTTTCATGATATAACATGTCACATGGTAGTATATAATCCTCAAAAATTAATATATATATATATATATCATAAATGTATGTCTCAAAGAAAAAGAATTTGATATCACTAAACCTTAAAAATCATACCATTGAATTTTAGAATTAATAAATAAATAGATTGTGTGTATCCAATGTAAATACTAATAAAACAATTTTAAATAAAACATAATATAATAAATTTTATTAATCATATAATAATATAAAATAAAATTCAATGAATAGGTAATATAGCCAATAAAAAAATTAAGTTACGAAATTATTTACCACTTGGTAACATTCAGTTCAAATCCCCTTGGATGAATTAATTAAAATTGAATCTTAAAATAACATTATGTATGTAGTATTAATTTAATTATATCTAAAGTTGGTATTATATTCACTATATACTAAATATTTTGTACATAACATTAAAATATTCCTCGGTATTAGTCAATTGAGATAAAATTCCTTACAGATTTGTTAATCTCTAGATCAAGACCCCATGAAAGAGAGAACCTCGTATGTATTTTTAGATCCCAATAATCTTTATTATAAAATATTAAAATATATTAATAGTAATTATATACACAACACAAAAAATAAGTGGTCAGTATGTCATATGTCTCACAGAAATAAAAGTGAGACAAGAAAACCCTTACCTCTAGCCTACCTTTTCCTCGTATGCCGTCAAACCTCCTATATAGAAAAATTTTATTTATTAATAAAATTTTAAATATTTATTACCCTATATTTAAATAATTTCTTTCAATTTTTTTAATTACATATTTATATAATTAATTAGTTAAGTCAACATCAGATGTTTTAAAGATGTTTTGTTAGTTGTTTCAAAATGTCTTTTCTTATGTTGATCGTCTTCAAAGAGGTATTTATTTTAAAATAACCTGAATAATAATTATGAAATAATTATCATATTAATAAAATAATTATAATTTTATAAAATTAATCATGAAATATTGTTATGAAAAGTGATTTCTGCTACGATCATGGAGATGGTTGGTCGTACGTACGCATGAGTAACATTTCAATTTTTCAATTATCATTATAGAAAATAGTATATATTATTTTATATTTTTAAAATAAAAAAGAAATTAAAAACACCATATTATTTATATAAATATACTTATATATATCATCCATGTGATTTAATATTGAAAAAGAGTCTCACCACTTTCTGGATGTGGTAGTCCACACATATGCATGAATGATGTTATCATTTTTTAGTGTAATAAATAAACTGATATATTATTTTTTCATAATGATAAATATTAAATTAATATATTAATTTTTTAATTTAAATAATATATATTTATTAAATTTTTCATTATTACCTTTCATGTAAATCATTAGTGAAAAAATAATCTGAACACTTTGTGGTGCAATAGTCTTCTACAAACACGAGCGGCATTAATGTATCCCCAAAGAACGAAATGTATTAAGGTATATGTGATATAATAACTGAAAAAGTATAAATATTATATATATATATATATATATATTTAATCCATAATTATAACAAGCTATGGGTGGGGATGGTGGAAAATGAATGACATTGGTTCGCGAGGTGGTAGTCCATCGTACACACGAATAATGATTTTGTCTCGCATTTGAAGGAAAAATATATGGATTTAGGTTATTATATTAACATAATAATATATTTGTATATGGTAGTTAATTATGTTATTAAATCATAATAATTGAATAAAATTCAAGGAGGGGGAAGAAAGAATAAAATAAAAACGATCGGTTAAGCATCAATCATCTTCTTCGGACAACCTCCTTAGGTAAGCACCAAAATCATTCAAAGGATGGATTTATGATAAAAATATGTAATATAGGCCATGGTATGGTAATTAATTAATATATTTTGGTACTAAATGGATAGAAAAAATTTATTTTAATTTCTGAATATGATAGGATAGGGGTGGCCTTTTATAAGTGAGGTGAGTCCAATACTTATAATTTTTGAAAAGAAAAAGGTTTACCCAACTTTTTCATATACTAAAAAGGTCCAAAATATACCAGTATATAGAATATAACATTATAAAGTATAAAAATGTTCATAAAATATATTTTATACAAATATTTAGGTCATTTTAGTCCTTATCTTTATCATTTTATCTGTTAGTGAACTCATTTCCACCTTAATTGTGGTAATTAATTTTTATTGTTTTCGCTATTACTTATGGTAAAATTTTAATTTGAAAATATTAGATAGTATAATAAATTATTATTTAAAATATTTAATCCTTTTTACCAAATTATAATAACATAATAAGAAAATTATAATTTAAAACTAAGCTCGCATATGAGATGAAAAATTGGGTTTTCAAAATTGTATTTTTCATGAAAAAGATTATTTTATATTAACTATATGAATAATAATAATAATAATAATAATAATATGCATAGTAATTAAAATTTAATTATATATAATATATAAATTTAATTTAAATCAACATTCAATTTATTTTTTCTTTAATTAATTAAAATGGAGAAGAATTTTGAACTTTAACATTGTTTTTTAAAAAATCATCTTTTTAAACACAAAAATAAATATATAATAAAATACAATATAAATATGATTCAAAGGTAATTAAGTCAATTAAATATAAATAAATAATAACTATGGTAATTTATATTATATTCATACCATAATGTTACTATTAGAATACTTAATTTTTTGAAAAGTAAAGATACTTTTACAAAACAAATAGGTATTTTTCGCTACACACTAAAAAATAAACATATTCTAAAAAATCCCAAAATTTCAACCGGATTTAATTTTTATATGTTGATTTAAAAATTAAATGAATTTTATAAAATATATTTTATCAATATTCTAAAATTTAATTATAATATTTTCTTACATAAAATAATAAAAATCATTTTTGAAGAAAACATGTTTTTGAAGAATAAAACTACTTTACCAAAAATTGAATGATTATTTAATAATAATTTATAAATAATTTATATTTTTATAAAATTTATATATATATATATATATCAAAAATAATAAAATATTATCCATACCTGATATTTTAATTACACGGTTATAATGGTTATATATATTGTAAGTCGTTTAATCTCACTTTAACACATTTAATACACTATTGAGAATATTTATCTTATTTTAAAATACTGGGGGTGTTTTAAAGTATTTATATAGATATATAAAATAATTTTGGAGCTGATTCATATAACAGGACCATATGTAATCCTAATAGGGTTCAGGATCAAAATTTTCATGTTTTTTATGGATCTTGTGTCATGGGATTCCAAGGTTGGTCTTATTATAGTGAGAGATATTCTAATTATTTCTTATCTTATGGTATATATTATGTTTGTTACCTATATGTCTAATGAATTCATGTGGGTATTAAAAAATTCCATTTTTTCTCATATGTAGTAAAATTTTCTTCCAGGATGATTCAAACACCTCTTAGAGATAATATAGAGAGGGGGTTTAAGTGACTATATTATTCTTTCATATTAAACAATGTGAAAATATTCTCAAACCTGTTGGTTCTATATATGGTAATGTTGAATATCATAATCATTATGGATTAGATAGTGAAGTTCAAGGCCCATATATAAAATTTTGTGTAAAAAATTTCCTTTACTTTACCTGAAGAGTGATTCACATTTTTCATGGAGAGTTGGACATTCATACTAATTAGGCAGGGTGAGTTATTTAAGTTCATGGGGATTTAATGAGCTAATTGTATAGGTTGTCGCTTGTATAAATAAAATACAACGATTAATTTTAATTTTAAATTTTGGTTAATTATTTCATAGACATGTTTTTAAATAACTTATCTATCACAAACCATCCTAATATACTATCCTAAACTAAAATCAATCTCGATTTTGGCATGGCTCAAAGGGAATTCCTTTTCTCTATAGGAGGAAAAATCGTGCGTGAGTGTCAAATAACTGCTTTGGTAATAATTTCTCAATAATAATAATAATTAAAATTCATATAATATTTCATTTTATTAATCCTTAACAAGTTATATTGTAACTTTTACATACAACATCACTGCCATTATCTGTTACATAAGCTATAAAAAAGACCCTATTCAAGCCTCAAGTGTATGGTCAAAACCAAAAAAACAAAAGAGAAAAAATTTGAACGGTTTAAAAAAAGAAACATGATTATTTTTATGACATGAGGACACTGCTCTACCATTACTCTAGAAACACATGCTCTAGGGTGGAAACAAACTAGTATGATATTGTATTTCCTCAAAAGGGTCATTTCCTTTACTTATGGAAGACCAAACAAGTTCTATATATTCCCATTGGGTATATGTAGGGAGTAATATTACTTAATCAATTATATCCCACCATTATTCCATTCATATCCATTATAATAAAAAATAATGTTCCAGTTTTGAATGAAAGAAAAAATTTTGTTTTAAAAAATGATTTAGATTAAAAATATATATATAATACAGGAATAACATAAGTATTTTAATATATAGTAATATCACCTTGGTAAAAAAAGTATATAGGTTATTCATGTCCTAGGATCCTCATACCCTAGGTGATAAATCATATAAATAACTCCCCTCTGACTTATCCACTAGAGAGGACAAATCTAAAGATATAGTGGAACCCAAAGTATCATCATGTTGTCTAGTTAGTGTCATGGAGTAATATTTATAGTTATATTGTGTCAAATACATGTCCTCTCACCGAGATTACTAGAAATTATACCTCCCACCTATGTGCACAGGGTTACCCCAAGTGATTTTTTCCATTATCCATCTATACAAATCCTCTCTCATCATAAACCAACTCATCACATTCAAAAGCACACAGTTTCAAACCAATTTCATTGGGAAATAGACTATTTGAAGTTTCATAGACATGCCAACATCTTTTAAATCGCACATTTTATCACACAACACAATTTTTATCGCATTTAGCAATAAAGTAAAGAACATTTAAAACATCAAATAATAGAAAAACATAAAACATCCCAACTATCACTTTGAAAACGCCACCAATAAGTTCAAAATAAAAACCCTAGAAGTATTTAGATCTTTTGAAAGTAATAACACAACACCAACATAACAACCCAATGCAAAAAAATAGATTCAACACATTTTAGGTCACCATAACCATAAAAAATAAGTAAAATCACGAAAATATGATGAAGAGTTCAAGTGGAGAAGATACAAGACACTAACTTGTATTTTACTCAAATAAAAAATCTAAAACTATTGAGGAAATAGAGCCAATAGGTTATTGTATAAGATTTTAGGTTCAAATAGGGATAGAGAAATCCTAAATCTGTTAACGAGGGATGAAAATGGTTAAAAGTGTGGACATAAAAATTTTAAAAACACTTTTTACAAAAATATGGTGTAAGAAACATGATTTTTCCAAAAAAAAATTCAAAACCATAATCCAATTATGTGTGATCCTCTATCTTAATAGATTTAAGTTCAATTGTTTTGTATGTATGGTTTCAAAAACCATTCACCTAACCATGTAGGCAATTTAGTTCAATAGTCTATGTTTCACAGTTTTCATGGTATGGTTCACGGTTTTGACTAATCGTTCACTAACCATGATCCAACCTTTATCTATCCAAAATCCCATTTTTTTAGATAAAAACACTATGAAACCCCATTTAACAAAGGAAATGTAAAATTTTAACAACACATAACTAAAAATTTTCCCATGTGTGTAAAAATTATCTCCACCATTACATTATCTTTCTTTATAAAGTCAACTAATAGTCTAATCAGAGAATATGTGAGAGTAATGATCTAATATCCAATACTTCCATTGCCTTATCTCATTATCATCATTTTTTTCTTCTATTGTAATAGAAAAAATGGAATAGATTTCCCCCAAATCACTTTCACCTAGGAATCCACAATATTAATTTCTTTCTCGGTCATTAATAGAACAGGTTCCCACTCAAACTCTTCACTTATCATCACATTACCAGTATTTGGATTATAACTTCTCAATTTTGATACAATTAACACATCATTACTCAATTTCAACTGAGTGGTATATTCCAAGATGTATTCCAACTTACTGATCCTCTCATAGATATAAAAAGTTCTAAAATATCTTGTTATAAGTTTCCCTTTATTCCCAAGATGGTGATTACCCATGAAAGGTATCACCTATAAGAATACCTAGTCACCCAATCAAAATTTAAATTCTTCGAATCAATGATTGGTATAAGATTTATAAAATCTTTTATCTTGTTCAAATGTGGCCTAATTTTTTGAATTTCTCAGTCATCTCAGGCGTAATGATTGGCCCCACTAAGGAAGTATCTTGTACTTTTAGCCATCAAAAATGATACTAAAAAGTTTTACCATATAGAAAATGAATGTGAACCCTCATAATTAAGGATTAGTTACTATTATTACAATAAAACACCACCAATACAATTTGGTTATCCCATGAGGTTCTGAAGTATAACAAACAAGTACACAGTATATCTTCTAAATTATTGTTTTCTCGTTATGTCTATAAATCCATTTGACAAATAGTATGTTGTTATAATCTTGTTATTCAACCCCATTTCATTTTAGATGCCTCTCTAGAAACAATATGTAAAATGAGGGTTTTATCAAAAAATGATACCAAACGGCACACCATTTTAGCTCATGCTCTCTTATAAATATAACATTTCCAACTCTTCTACTTTAGTGGTGTCTGTAACAAGAATTAAAAGGGAGTATTTTTTTACAATAATTGATAACCATCCATATCACATTCCTACCCTATGGTGTATAAGGTAACCCAATAATGAAATTAATAACTATGACATCCCACATTCAAGTAATAATATGAATGTATTATAGCAAGCTTGAGGGTTTATGGTGCTTATCTTTAACCTACTTGAAACTTTAACATAGAAATATGACGTTAGAAATACCAAACTTCATACATAGCCAAAAGAACCATCAACACACAACATTACAAAATCATTGTGGAACTAGAATTAACA
This sequence comes from Viscum album, assembly GCA_963277665.1. Taxonomy (NCBI): domain Eukaryota; kingdom Viridiplantae; phylum Streptophyta; class Magnoliopsida; order Santalales; family Viscaceae; genus Viscum; species Viscum album. The sequence goes on along the minus strand of OY728141.1, from coordinate 467,712,062 downwards.
ACCCACTAAGACTAGTGACAGTCCTACAACACCACCTTCCACAAATCCAATGGCACAATGGAATAACCCTTGAAGAAAATAATAACTTAATAAGACAAAAACCCAATCACTGAGAACCTCCCCACCATTAATTAATTTTGTAAAATTCTTTAACAACCCATCCTTTCGCTACTCATCCTAAATCAATCCCAAAATATATGGTTTCAAATATATAGTAGCCGATAACATACCTATACATTGTTTCTTGGCCTCCATGTGCATCCAAGAAAAAATCCTCCTCAGTTTCCCCGCATAGATAGACACCTTCAAATCATGGGTTGTCAACTTCCTTCTTAGGGAATTAGCAATTAAATTTTTTATACTACAGATATAGAAAATTTAAATAGAGAACCCCTAAAGGTAATAGACCCTCATTCATTTTTTTACATTCAAATACTTCTAGAAGAAGTGATATATTATGATTTTATGGTCCGAGTAGATCATAAACCACTTTCCAAAAAGATATTTATAAGATTACTTAAGGGAATGAATCACAACTATATTCTTGAGGTCATGGGTTGGGTAATTTTTCCCATGTGGATGATGTTTGAAAGACCCATACACAACAACCTAGTCATATTTCATAAGAACACAACCCAAAATCATACCAAAAACATCACAATAGACCACATAAATCGGTCTAACCATGGGTAAGATCATAATAGGGGTGGTGTTCAACTGCCATTTAAGCTCCTCGAAGGTTTCTTGTCATTCTAGAATCTATGATAATATCACCCCTTTTTGGGTGATAGCTTTCATCAACAAATAATGCCAAAATATTTCACTAATAAAATTCCATTATTAGCCTATTATTTCCAAAAAAAATTGTTATCTCAAATATATTCCTCATATATTTTCATTACATCATTGACTTGACCTTTTTTCATCAACTGAACCACCATGTTTTGAGATCACGTGTCCTAGAAATTTTACCTCTATGATCCAGAATCTGCACTTCAAAAAATTTTCATAAACTAATTGGACTTCCATTGTTCCAATAATAATACTCAAATGCAACCTATACTCCTCTTATGATCCTGAGTTAAATCGAATTTCATCCAAAAACACTATAAAAAATTATTTGAGGTGTCTATGGATCCTCTGGTACATAAGATTCATAAAATCTATAGGAGAATTTTTTTAATTACAAATTTCATTACAAAATATTCAAAATTATAATACGTTCTTCAGAATGTGATTTTAAGAATGTATTCTTCTCTCAACAAGACCCTGTGATACCTTAAATGGAGGTTGATTTTTGATAACAACCTTTATATCATTAAATTATCAAATAGATCATCAATATGGGTAATGGTTATTTATTCATTATGGTAAACTAGTTTAGCATTCGAGAATCGATAAAGAATAAAATTGATCCATCAAATTTATTATAAAAAGGCACAGGAGCAGAACATGGAGGGATTATTGGAAAAATAAAAAATTTGTATTCCAAATTTTCTAATAGTATCTTTAATTCCATTAATTTGGTGGCGATATATGATATGAAGGATGGGAAATTAGTTGTTTCCCCAGTGCCAAACCAATGGTGAACTATAAATCCCCTTTAAAAATTAATAATAAAAAATCATCTTGAAATACCTTAGGTATCTCACATACCATGGAAGGAACCCCAGTCTCTAATCATTCCCTATCATCCTCTAGAAAGAGGGAAGACATCTAAAAACCCAGCCTACCAAAATCCAAATGTGTAGATCCAACTTTCACACCACGGGGATCATATTATCCCTAAAAAACTCGAGTTCTCCCCTCGGGGTCAAATAAAGTTGCACGCTGATGATAAAAATTGATGTGGTCCTTGAATAGATTCATCATGTCCATCCATAAGATCAAATCAAAGTATATCATCACCAGGACAACAAAATCCAATCTCCACTCAATCTCAGACAATGAGATAATATAATACTAGCAAGAAAAATACTAGTCCATCCTCCAACTGATAAGTTTAACCAGCTTCAAGGAATATGGTATAAGTTCAAATATATATTTCAAAATATCTATAAGGAAATAAAAAATGAACTAATATGAATCAATAGTACAGAACAAGTAAATTACAATAGATGATTCAATGAGAATAATACCACTAACTATCATAGGGTCAAAATTATATATTACTAGTACCTACTCTATATAATGAAGGTGATTCATCTCGTTTTATTCCTATGGTTGACTACTATCCAATATCTCTATCTTAATCTCAATTTTCCCAAAAATGATCTAGTCTTTCCACCACATCAACTAGAATGAGACCCCATTGATCTGGATGCATCATACGGAGTTTTTCTTCCCATGGGAATCTTAAAGACTTTAACTCTCTGATGTTAGGAAACACTTCTACAAAAAAAATAAAACAGTGGACCATGCCTCCCAACTGGTGGAAGGGTCTAGGTGGGACTCAAAAATTTCTCTACACATGCCCAAATTTCTAACACTGATGGTGTGAACTAGTTTACTAACCCAGAACTGCTGACAAAGGCAATCATAGTGGACATCCAAAGATATTACCACGCTGCTTCTCATATTCCTCATTCTTCTCCTTCTTTTAATATGATCTAATCCTACTCTTTAATAGTTCAAAAATCATCCCACATAGAAATAACATAAAATATTGGTCAATCTCCACCATCAAATCTCAATCAACCACCTCATTAGAGGTCTTCAACTTAAATAATAAGACATGAGATCAATTATTTTGTAGAAAACCCATTTTGAACTGATGGTATCTCATCTTTAATTTTTAACTAACTTGGAAGAAAATAAGATATGCTCTATGAAGCAGTTTGCATTACCTATCACTGAATTCTTTCCCTAATAGAGGGTCGGGAACTCTCAAGACATAATAAAGACCAATGTCTCATGAAATTACTTCTATATAATGATGGACATGAAGTATTCATATCCCATCTTCTCGTAATTCTATACCTCAACCATTGACGTGCAACACCTATGACTAAGACCATCCAAAAAAACACATCATAATTTACCATAATGGATTTAAGAGTCTCAAGGATTACAAAATTCTGCTCAATATTCTCTACATAATATTATACTTCTGAGGAATCCATGTTTCCCTAAAAGGAATGGGGTTATACTTTAAGAAATCCTGATATCGATTCATTTCTGCTCTCGGTTCAGTATGCTTATCTTAAGAAGAGCTGTATAGAAATTACTGATCTAGGGCTCTGACACCCTTAAACACTACACCTATTATTCTCTTATAAAATAGTAATATATAACTATCTCCAAACTCCTCCCATGATATTATAAGAGGTATCTAGGGAGGTACAATACTCTACAAGTCAACAAACTAAAGATAGAAACCATCGACACCTCAAACCAAGGAGATTCAAGTCAGCAACATAACAAAATACCCACATTAATCAGAAAAAAAACTGATAAAAGTCAAAAAAATAATCCAAAAACACTCTAAAATAACTTTTTTCTCATTCTTAGACACTATATTGTACATTATACCCTAATGAGGATTCAAACCAGATTCCCAAAATACCATGGTAGCCTTAGAATTGACTTGAGTTGTGTTGGTCAGACACCCCACTCATAACCAAAACCTCAAGATTATACATACATAGATCTAATATGTCTAGTTTTCCCATAATTACAACACCCAATTAATGGAAAAAACCTTCTCCGATACCATTTTTTCATGAACCGGCCTAGTTTACCATCTTATACTGACACCTAGCCTTCTCTGTTGAATGACCTAAAGGGCGTTCCTAGTCACCATGGGTTTTCAAACAGTGTCTGGGAATAAAATAATTCTGTTCGTAATGTTTTACCAATAAGAATAATAATCAACATAAATATAAAACACTATATCATCAATCCATAATTGGTATCATATAACTATTACATAAACCATCACAACCATCACCCATTATAAAAACTGTACAAAAATAACATATAAAATGTTAAATTGTATGATCATAACCAAAAACCAAAAGAGACAAAGGGTAGAGGGGCCAATAAAATAAACCTGGTCCTCCTCCTGATGTGGGGATCAACCTTTTCCATTCCACTACAAACACATGTTACCAAGAAGAAAGAAACTACAAAAAGAATCCCCTTCCACCAAAATTGGCAATGTCTTTACCTAAGTTATAAAAAAAACATGGTCTACAAATACCCATGGTATATATGTAGGGTGTTAGTATCTTTCCAAATAGGATCCCACCAAGTGTTCCATGCATATCAATTATAATAAAAATTAGAGTGCCAATTTGGAAAGATAGAAAATGGATTAGTTTTAAATCAAGATTTAGATTTAAAAGTAAAATACATGATGAAAGAATAACTAAAGTAGGTAAAAAGACATCATAAGAACCTTGGAAAACCCTTAATTAGCTAGGTTATTATGGTTATAGATTCATTGAACACTTGGTGATCAATCATAATAATAAATATATTCATATATGAGTTTTTAGAGAGGAAAAATCAAAATTTCTAGAATTACCCACAATATCATCATGTTTTTTAGTTAATGTTGTAGCGTTAACCTGCTTGGAAGACTGATCGGAGTCCCTACTGTCTTTCTCAGCATACTAGACCTTTGTTCAAACTGTGAGGTTACAAGGGATTTCAAGTGATTTGTTATATTCTCAATCCATAACAATCTCGTTTCACTATATAAAAACTCATCACATGAAAAAAAACACCATTTATATCCAATTTCATCGAGTAATTAACTATTTTAATAGCATTATACACACTAAAAATATAACAACCCTGACTCTAATAACCTATAGCTGGTGTCTAATGTATTAAATTAGTAAAGATCCAAGGGGTAAAATCATGAGGGACAAAACAGTTTAGTAGTCTTTGAGATCCATATACATACTTGATACCCATCTAACATTAGGAATAATATATAAAATAGGGTGACAGATAAAATTTAGAATACTTTAACTCATTTAAATAATTTTTCTTTATATCCTATCGAAAGAGGAAAATTATTGTGAGATCAAATTCTCAGTATGATTTACATACAGTGGAAGTTATCATGATTAAATATGGTATAATCAATATGGAAGGGTAAATAACTTTGAACAGGTTCCATTTAAACAATAACATGAGAAAAAAATATATCCAAAGAAAATATCTATGAAATCACTTCATGGATAAAAATAATTGTATTATCAATGAAATAAGTGATTAATATTGGACATCATGATGTTAAACATCATGATAACTATACATTCAAGACATTATGAGAAAATTTTTTAAAACTATGGGTAAAAATCAGTTTAATATTGCCAACTGATTTTCCTCATGACATCTTTAAATGCAACATGGGCCTATAAAATTATAGGCCTGAACCATAACTGCATGTCCAAATCATTCCCCATATATAAAATAATTGATTTAATTATTGAAAAATATATATTACCAAAAAATATATATATTGCGTAAAGAATACAGATTTAACATGATATCTCCAGTTAGTAAAATAATATTTAATGTAAAAGAGCATATGTAGAAATGATAAATAATTTATAAAAAAATCATATTCATGAATACTAATATGCAAATTTAATAGAAATTTAATTTCCAATGATCACAGAAAAGTGAATGTATCCAGATATTTTTAACTACCATGAAATAAATGATATTTAATATATATTTTCAGATAAATTATTATCATTTAGAATAATAAATGGAATCGAAGTGAAATATTAAAATTAGATTTCATAAAATAATTTTATTTTAAATCCATTTAAAGTTTGTTTATGAATATAAATTTTATAAAATGGTTATGGTGGTGGGAAAGTTCATTATCATCATTTACATTAAAAAACATCTCTTTTGAATTTTAATATAGAAATTCAAAAACATGCCTTTTGAAAAAAAACAACAGTGATATCATTAAAAAATGTTTTAATATTGAAGAATAACATAAAATTTTCTTTAGTAAATCAGTTGAGTAAATAAAATGACTCTTAAAAAAAATGAAAAACATGGACATTGAAGAAAAATATATCTAATTAAAATAGAAATAAAATCGTTTTTTTTTTTCATTTTATTTCTTGAATAAAGTACCAAAGTGACAAAAAATGAAATAAAATATGTAAACTCCTTAAATATAAAATTTATGAGAAAATTATTAAATATTTTGAAGGATTAATGATAATATTCTATAAATTAATATAAAATAAATCCAAAAAGAATGTGATATTGTAAAATTGATTTTTATCACTTTGGTAACTTTAAAATTGTAACCCATTAAAATCATTGACATGAATTGCAACATTAATAATCTTGAATAAATATTTATTCATATTAAATACATTCACTTTATAGTATATAAACCACATAAAATTTAAGAGGTTCATAATAAAAAATATGTCTCAATAGAGTTTAAATTGAGATGAAGTCCCTTACCTCATGGTTCCCTATGTTAGAACGTGATTTTACCTCCTTTATAATGGTTTTAGGAATGTAATTATTTTATAATGGAACCATATTCAAATTTATAATATCATATATGATCATATTATAACATATTACCACTCTATTTTAATAATATTTCATTATTACCATTGTTTCATGTGTAAACTGCTTTGTTTTCACATGCATGTTTTTTCACCAAAGTTATATTTCTTGTGCATAGGATATAGATCCACCATCTCGAAAGTTATATTAATGTTTTAAATATAATATTTTTTCAATTAGATACATTTTTAGATCCATTATTTAATTTTGTATATGGAAATTGAAATGTATGACTTCTTGGATATTGCAGGTCATGCGTATGCACGACTGAAAATTTCATTCCGTTAATGTGAAAAATGGAAAGGAACTGAATGATATATTAATTTTACAGAATAAATATTATTTTATATTTTTCATATATATTCATTACTTTCATCATTATTTTTTTAGAAGAATCAAAGCATAAATAAATCAAAAGAAATATTAGAGGAGTATAAAGTACGAGATCATAATACAATCTTTTTCAAGTAAGGAAATAAGATCAACGGGGAGGCCTTCAAACTAGGTAATGTCTTGATTTATACCCATGTTGTCAAGGCCATCAGCAACCATATTTTCTTCTCGATAAAAATGAGTGATGATATAGTTGAGATCTATAAGCGAACGAGGTAAATCCATCCAACAGGTAGTAATAGGCCAAGTAAGTTGAATAATGTCATTCTAGATTTCTTTCACGATGGTCATTGATTCGCTTTTGATCCAGAGATTGTTCCAACCAAATAGCATTGTGAAGGTGATGGAATGAATTAATCTCATCAGCTCAGCTTCAGGGGAGGTGGAAATGCTACAACTAATCATGAAGCAACCAAGGATCTGACAGAGATGATTCATAAAGATAGCACCGCATTTCACTAGTCCTAGGTTTTTATTAGAGGCACCAGCAATATTGATTTTGATATATCCAGGAAGAGGAGTTCACCAGAACACCTCCAGAGTGCAGCGACGTTGATTGAAATTTCCATTAAATCAAAGACATCACAATATTCTTAAGTCATGCACAGTGTTGTGGCAGTGTCCCTTTTGTATTAGAGCAGCTTCATGTATAGTAGTAAGGATCCACACCCGACCTGCATTTTGATTGTTTGAGTAATTTTTATGAATAATTGCATTGCATTCATACCAGATCAGATGGTGGAGATCAGGAACTACAGCTACGAAAAGGTTCTTGATTTGTTTAGAGGCCTCCATTTCTTCACATTTCTTTAGTTGAACTTTTACAGAATCATAATTTAACCATCTGCAGTCAAAAATGTCAATAATATATTTCTAAATATTGGAAGTAGTGGCATAATAAATAAAGATGTGGTTGTTATCTTCTATGTGTTGATTATATAAATTGAATTTAGAGTAGAGTATAATACCAAAATATTGACGAAAAATTTCTATGGAAACTCTTTTGTGAGCAAGACTCCATATGAGATTGAATCTAGAAGGTTTTATCCAAGGCTAGTTGAAATGTTTTAAACAACTATAATCATTATCAGAATTAGAGAAAAATTGAAGAGAGAAATTTTTCATGCTTAGAATACATTTTTAATCAAGCTCTGAAAATATTAAATCATTAGTGTCAGTGAAAGATTAATTTTCAATGATGTTCATAATAGTATCATGTAGTTGTTCAGGTTCAGAGTTTAAGGTTTCTCTAATAGAGCAGTTAATATTCTTAGGGGTCTAGTCGGGGGATATCGTAGAAATTAAAGGTGTGCCTGCCCAGTTATCCAACCATGATTTCATGGAGGAATCCTAGGATACCATCCATCTGGAATTATTCATGATGATTGAAAAAGATTGTTTGATGGAGGTCCAAATAGAGGAGTTAATAAAATTCAAATTACCCGTCTTAAGTTTATCAAGGAATATATTTTTGAGGATGGTAAGAACATCCGATGTATTGTGAAAAAGGTTCCCAGTGATCCTAGCTTGAAGGGGTTCATTAAACTATTTTACATTTTTTATGTCGATACCACTTTTCTCAATGGGCTTGCAGAAAGTGGACCAGGGAACAGTCACAAGATTTCTTTCATGAATATTGCCCATCTAGATGAAATTATTAATAGTTGTGTTCATTTTTTTGATAAGACCAATGGGCCATTTATAGACCATCATGGAGGAGACCATCTGGGAGACAATGGTGGATTTTACAAGACATGTTCTACCATCCATATAGAGGGATTTTCCTTTCTAGGAAGATAGAAGGTTTAGAACTTGGTCAAAAATAGGTGTAAAGTGAGAAACCTTGGGTCTACCCCAAAATATTGGGAGACCGAGATAAATTAATGGGCTCTTACCATATTTTAGACCTAGTTCTTTGATAATATTACATTTTCAAATGGATTGAAATTTCTTTCCGAATGAAATGAAAGATTTATTCAAATTGATGATTTGACTAGAGACCTCTTCTTAGTGTGAGAGAGCATTTTTGAGGTTAAGAATGTTTCTTTCGTCTCCTAGAAGGAAAATTATTATGTCATCTACATACAAAAGATCTGTAGGAGCATATATATTCTTGGAGACATGGATAGGGTTCAGTTTATTCTGTTCCACCAGACAGGTGATCAGATGACTAAGATAGTCCTCTACTATTGAGAATAGAATGGAAGAGAGGGGGTCACCTTGTCTGACACCTTTATAGCATGTAAAGTATCCTTTGTGGGAGTCATTGATCAAAATGGGGATAGAGGATGATTTGAAATTTTTTTGATTGTAGTGATAAAAGATTCACTGAAACCAAAACATTAAAGGACTTTGAAGATAAAGCTCTAATCCATGTTGTTTAAAGATTTTTGGATGTCAAGTTTAAGGGATATATTACCACCTCTATTAGCTTTTTTCAAGTTGTTGACACACTCAGAAGAAGGAAAGATGCAATCTTGAATGGGTCAACCCTTAATAAAACCAAATTGGTTTCAGGAGAAAATTTTGTCGATGATGGTTGAAATTCTATTAGAAATGATTTTAGTAATGATTCTATAGAGAGTTTTAATGAGAGAAATGGGTCGAAACAGATGAATCTCAGTGGCCTTTTTCACTTTTGGAATCAAGGTGAGAAACTTGGCATTAAGAGAAAGCGGAATGACACCATTAGAGAAAGAGTATTTGACAAGTTTACAAACATCAATGTGAATCATATCCCCATAATGCTGGAGGAAACCATTATTGAAACCATCTGGACCCAGAGCACTATGTGGTTTTAGACTAAAGACAGTGTCTTTGATTTCAGGATTCAATGGAATGTTGTGAAGGAAAGTGATGTCTTCATTAGTGAACACCATTGGAATGATCTCAGGAAGGAGGTCCTTATTGATATCAGGACCATTAAAAATGTTTTCATAGTGGGAGACTATATGATGAGCAATGTCATCTTCAATGTAAAGCATCTTGTCTCTATATTTTAGAAAGGTTAACGGCTTAGAGGTCTTCCTGATTCTTTGAAGAGAGTTATAGAACTTCGTATTTTTTTCACCGTATTTTAACCATTTAGCTTTAAATGTTGGTTTCCTCTTTTTTTTATTTTGAGAAGATAGTTGAGTTTAATCGCAAAGTTTATTTCTTGATTTGAGTCATTTTTGATGTCAGAGATGGTGTTTTAGTTTTGAATATCATTGAAATATTCCTCAATAAGAAGGATGTCATTATTAATTTTTTTGGCTTTGAAACTGCACCAACTCTTGAGAGCCTGTTTGAGATGTTTTAACTTGACATTACAGGAAAAGTCATCGTTATTGTGATACATTGAAGACCAATAGTTTTGTATTAAAGTAGTGCAATCAACATTAGAGAACCACATATTGTTAAGTCTGATGGGTAACTGGGGTTTAATTGTTTTGGTGGAGACATTGACAAGAATGGGGTGATGGTCGGAGTTCATCCTATGATGGGTGTTGCTGAAGATAGTGTCACATTTGCCTAAAGCATGTGCATTTGTGAGGGATCTTTCTAATTTGGAAGAAACCGTTCTATTATAATGTTTTTAATACCAAGTTTATTTCACACCAGTGAGATTAATTCCAATGAGATTGTTATCTTCAATCGAGGCTTTAAATTCTCTCGTGGAAATAGAGGCATCAGAAGGTCCAATTTTCTCACTTGAGTTGAGAATGGCATTGAATTCTCCAAGAATAAACCAAGGTTCATTAATATTGTTGTTATTATATAGAAATTATTATGATGTAATTTAATTGGATAGAAGAATAAGTAAAATAAATATCTCAATGAACACTATTATAGATACCCATACATTTTATACATATATATTACATATTTTTAGATGAATATTAATTACATGAAATAACTATATATTTAATAATTTTATAGGGCTAGTGAATTTGGAAATAAGGTCACATAAATAGAGTATTCATAAGATTCTCTTGTTAAGTTATTTATAACTAACAATCTTTATAGACATATTATACCTAAAACCATTATTCATAACCTATGTAAAAGGAAACATAGTAAAGGTTGATCTTAGATGATTAGTTAGGGTAAATAAGGGAGAAATTAATGATCACATGATCATAACATGAGAACAATGGTATGATAATAGAATTATAACATTTTAAATTCATATATTGTTTATCATAGATCATAATCTTGAGTCATGTTATCATTATTGGCACATCATAAAACATGAATCATAAAAGGAATCAGTGAACCTAGTCCATTAGAGCATAAAATTAAAATAATACCTGAGTTTGTGGTATAAATGTAATATTATAACTTTTTGAACATGTGTAAATAATAATAGGTTCACTCATCAAGATAATGACATGAAATTAGGCCCTCACATAAAATTATAGACATGGAAACTGTAACACCTGAGACTTTTATGTTATATAAATCATCAAAGGAATATTTTTCTACAAAACAATTTCTTGGCTTGCTTTACACGAAATCGCGACCTTCCTCGATAGCTTGCGTCGTACGCAATACCGAGTTTCACTAAACAATGATATGCTATTAAAATATTATTAAAACTAGCCGTTATGAATAGTAATAACCACTTTTTGAAATTTTATAAATTTTATTTTTCAAAATGGACTTCATTTTTGGATTCAAAATATCGAAATTAGCCTAGGGTGAAATTTTGGTATTTTTCTGAAAACTTTCAATTTTTGATGAATAGTGAAACCACTAAGTGGTAGTTAAAAAACTGAATTTTTCATAAAACTTAATTTTACCGCTTCTGTGAGTGGAATTTCGAAAATCCGAGAGACACGGTTGATGTCAGTAAGTAAAATTTGGTTCAATGAGATGAAAATAATTTTTTGGTGAATAGTAACTTTTTACTTTTTTTTTACCACGGTTAAAAGTAAATTAGGTAATTAAGGGTACAAATGATATTATTATTACCCTAACACATGTCCAAATTCTATTGTGTAAGTGTAATTCGACCAAAAACAACCTTAGGAATAAACTATGACCATTTAGGCCCACTTGAATTAGATTAGGACATTTATTATTAATTTATTTAAAGAAGGGTTAAAATAGTTAAAATCAAAGTTTAATAAGTAAATCATTTTTAATATGGGGTTATACATAAGATAAATTCGACTATAAATATTTATTAGAAAGCTAAAAAGATTTCCTACATAATGGTATTTTATTTGTAATTTTTATACATTAAATAATTTGATTTATTTATGACACAATGATGATGCAGTAATTATCTTATTAATGAAATATTGACATAATTGATGTTATAAACACCAAAATAAATGTAATTTGAGACTTTTTATGAATTCCACTAATTTTCTAGGTTTATAAGACATTTTATTATTGATTTAATTAACTTGGTTCGAACTAATAATTCTGTTATGATTTTCACAAAAATCAATTACTAAATAGTGTCAAAATTGACATAAAATAGTTTTTAAAACAAATATTATATTGGTAATTGTTATTTTATTCCTAAAAATCTAGGGATCCGCCAAATGACTTAGATAAGATTATATATATTAATAATAAATAACTTGGGGTTCGTTTGGCTTCTTATAGTAAGTTTATTAACCTTATAGTATAAGAACACAAGAAGACACGGTAAAAGTAAACTTATTTAACTTAATGTTAAATATAAATGATAAGGTTAAAATAGGAACCTAAACTTGTCTAAATTCTATTGGATGAGAGGATTTCGACCCATCCCCACCTTAGATTCGAAATATATCAATTTGGAGCTATTTAAAACCGAGCTTGACTTTATAATAAAATAATATTTTTAGTTTTCCCAAAGATGCCCCTCTCCTCCCTTATAAAAGGGCACCTCCTCCCCCTCTTCCTCACACCAATTTGAGCCTTCAAGCTCGGACAACCCCTACAAATTACTCCTCTCCACTTCCCTAGAGACATCCTAGAGGTCCTGTTCTTCTTCAAAGACAAATCTTAGTGCCCTAAAAGCAGGTCTCAAAGAATCACTTCAAAGAAGAGGAGGTTCGGACACTTACGAAGCAAAACGGACCTAAGGTAAGGGAAAATATCACAATCTCATTTTTATCCGAGATTTTTTATACTTTGGTATTTAATAGGGTTTATATTATCGTCCACATCCATGTTTCCTCAGTATGTAATATTGTTTCCATCCACCTACAACTGTTTAAATCCAATTTGACCCTTCGGTGAGTTTTTAGTAAAAGATATGAAATGAATCTTTTGTCGTTTTTTGTACGAGGTACTTTTTGACTTTTCCGACAAATGTACGAGAAGATTTTTTTTTAACTTATTTGGAATGAATGGATTTTTAAAACATTATTTCCAAAAAGATTCCTTTAAATGTTTTCAAGTTTATTTTTAATCAACTTCTTTTAGTTTAAAATTGTATGACATGTTAAGAAAGGAAACTTGTTTTTAAGTAGAAAGGATATTTTCCTCAAGAATGGAGTTCAAGTGTTTTATCAAAATTATTTTCCATCTAAGATAATAAAGGGTTCTTTTTTTATCCCTATTATTACATTGATTTGATTATGTTGTGATGGAATTATTTTTATGAATTCCTTTATCTTATATGAATTGTTTTATGATGTCATGATGTTTAAGATTCCCATTTGTATTACATTGGTTATGCAATGATGTATGATTTATGATTTTGTGGCACAAATAAGAATGGCATCATTATGAGATGGGTGGGACCTATATCTCCCTCGAATTTATTGGGTAAAGATTTTATATCTCATGAGATAGACATGGCTGGAATGTTAGGTTATATTGGTTTAGTGAAACAGGACTGAAACGAGGAGTGAACTTGGTTCAGAAATGGACTTTGTCCACTAAGATAGTCTTGGAAATGAGCCTTGAATAATATGAAATGATTCTATATGATTATGTGTGTATTCAAAAAAGTTTCATGTTTTTAGTTATGATTATTGTGATTACATTTCACTGCCATGATTTATCCCATGTTATGAAATTATGATCTCTTTTGCAGGTTAAGATTTCCAAAAGTTATGTTCTTATGTATATGATGTGATTGATATTTCTTTTGTATACCCTTACTGAGCATTTGAGCTCACCCTTTTTTATGTTTTCTTTCCCCAAGTCAGGAAGAAGGTTATTAAGTAAGATATGCCAAAAGGGACTATAGATATGATGAAATAAATGGGAGACAGTGTAGACACTTTATGAACTAGTTGTTTATGTTTCCCAGTTTCTAAAGACACTATACCTATACGGTCCTTTCATGGTTTTGTTATATGTTATAATAATTATGCTTCAATTTTGAAGTATTAACAATGTATGTAAAGTATGGGTCGTTATAGTTGGTATCAGAGAAAAGGTATAGTCAACCTTTGGAAACTAGGATGTGAAAGCCTTAGTGAGATCCATAAGGATAAGTCTAAGCATAGAACACAATCTTAGTGTTTTAGAAATGGCCATGAATAACCTAGTATAAGACCGTAAGTGTGAAATTTTATTCTTGATTATGTGGTTTTCCTATTATAATTAGTGTTGCTCACACTATTCTTCTTGGTTTTAGTCAATGGCTGGAACCCGAAGGAATCGTGTTAATGAGGAATGCGACGGGCAATGCAATGATTGTCCCCCTGAGCAACCAAACGTTATGGGAGCTAGAATGAAAAATCTTGTAGCCATGCTCACACAACTTTCTCAAGATATGAATCATACAGGACTTCCAAACGAGAAAAGGAAGGAGCAACATTCTGTTGAATCCTTCATGAGGCTGTGTCCACCTTCTTTCAGCGGGTCTACTGATCCATTAGTTGCTGAACAATGGATTAGTACTACTGAAAAGATATTTTCAGTTCTTCAATGTTCTGAAAATGATAAAGTCATCCTAGTAGTGTATCGTTTGGAAGGAGATGCTGATCAATGGTGGAATCTTATTAAGAATACGAGGCAAAGGGATGAAATTGAGTCCATGGAATGGGACGAGTTCAAGAACTTATTTTTCAATAAGTACTTCCCTCGTATTCTCCGATCAAAGATGGAGAAAGAGTTTCTTGAACTGAATGAAAAGGATGATTAATCTGTTGGTACCTATGAAGTAAATTTTCCAAGACTTGTAAGGTACTCTTCTGGTATTATTATCCAACCTGAGAGTAAGATCGATCGATTCTTTAGTGGCTTAAAACCAAGTCTTCGAAGGGCCTTAGCCATAAGGGACTTCAATAGATATGAGGAAATCGTTCGATGTGCTCTCAAAGTTGAGATGGAAATTGGAGTAACCCATCAGTCATATGGGTTTGATAAGAAGAGGAAAATGGAATTCAAAGGAAAATCTAAAGATCACACTAAAAAGAAGATGAGCTTTCCCTTATGCTCAAAGTGTGGAAAGAAACATGGAGGGACTTCTCTTAAAGGGACAAGTAAATGTTTCAAATGTGGAAAGGAAGGTCATCGGGCATTTGAATTCCACGATGATGGGAAGAAGATGTCTAATGATGCAAACAAAGGAAGGGATACACAGAATGAACCTACTATACTTCAATGTTTCAAGTGCAAGGAGATGGGACATTATGCCAATAAATGCCCTAATCCAAGGGTTGATGATGATGGTCGACGTCAAAAAACTCTTAATGCTAAAGACAAAGGAATGTCACATGCAATTTCTATCAGCGATGTGGAGTACGATAACAATGTGGTCAAAGGTACACTTACCATCCACTCTAAAGTAGCAAATGTTTTATTTGATTCTGGATCCACCCACTCCTTTATTTATGAAGAATTTTCTAAGGGTATCATCATATTACCTCAACAATTAGATGTTGAGTTAGCTGTGACAACACCTAATGGCATAACAGTCGCATCAAAAGTTTATAATTCTTCTCCGATTGAAGTTTGTGGGAAAGTGCTTCCTGAAAATCTTGTGATCCTTCCTATAGTGGAATTTTATGGGATTCTTGGCATGGATTGGCTTTCTCTACATGGAGATCATACCAATTTCCAAATAAGGGAAGTCACATTTCATATTCCAGATCAATCTATGATCTTCTATCAATGCAAGGATGAACATAACCTTCTAGTGGAAATTTCTTCCATTTTATGGATATTGATTCCACTAAATGAAGGTTATTTATCTCAAATGGTTGGTGAGAAACTCATGATCAAGAATATGCCCATTCTATGGGAGTTTGATGATGTCTTTCTGGAGGAATTACCGGGTCTTCCACCGAATCGTGAAGTTGAGTTTTCATTAGAACTCGTACCGGGTGCTTTGCCTATTTCAAAGACACCTTATAGAATGGCCCCATTTGAGTTGCAGGAATTAAAGAAGCAACTCCAAGAGAATCTTGATAAGGAATTCATACGCCCTAGTGCATCACCTTGGGTAGCACCAGTTCTATTTGTTAAGAAGAAATATGGATCAATGAGACTCTGCATTGATTATCGAGAACTTAACAAGATCACTATCAAGAACAAATATCATCTCCCACGCATTGATGACCTATTTGACCAACTACGTGGAGCTCAATACTTTTCCAAGATTGATCTTCATTCAGGGTATCATCAATTAAGGGTCAAAAGGGAGGATATACCAAAGATGGCTCTCCGTACAAGGTATAGACACTATGAATTTATAGTGATGCCATTTAGTCTTACTAATGCCCCTGCTATCATTATGGATCTGATGAATAGAGTCTTTAGAGACTATCTTGATCAATTTGTGGTAGTCTTTATAGACGATATTATTTCCTATTCAAAGATAAAGGAAGATCATGAATATCACTTGAGAATTATATTGAAGACCCTGAGAAAGGAGAAGCTTTATGCCAAATTTACCAAGTGTGAATTTTGGCTTCAAAAAGTTGCATTTTTGGGTCACATAATCTCAAAAGAGGGGATATATGTGGATCCAGCAAAAATAGAGGTTATCAAAAGATGGTCGAGACCAACAACAGTAACCGAGATCCGAAGTTTTCTTGGTTTGGCTGGATATTATCGACGTTTTGTGAAGGATTTTTCATGATTATATAATCCGCTCACCAAGTTG
The DNA here is from genome assembly GCA_963277665.1 of Viscum album. Classification (NCBI taxonomy): domain Eukaryota; kingdom Viridiplantae; phylum Streptophyta; class Magnoliopsida; order Santalales; family Viscaceae; genus Viscum; species Viscum album. The sequence continues at coordinate 467,695,057 of OY728141.1, read as the reverse complement.
ACTCGGAAAGGAGTTAAGTTTGCTTGGACGGAGGAATGTGAAGAGAATTTCAAGGAGTTGAAAAGAAGGTTATCCAGTGAACCTGTGCTCACACTGCCTTGTAGTGGAGAAAGGCTTGTGATCTACAGTGATGCATCCAAGAATGGATTGGGGTGTGTTCTTATGAAAAATGATATGGTGATAGATTATGCTTCACGATAGTTGAAAATCCATGAGCAAAATTACCCAACACATGATTTGGAGTTAGCTGCGGTAATCTTTGCATTAAAGATTTGGAGGCATTACCTTTATGGTGAAAGGTGTGATATTTATACTGATCATAAAAGTTTAAAGTATATTTTCACACAAAAGGAGCTGAATATGCGCCAAAGAAGATGGTTGGAGCTGATTAAGGATTATTACTGCTCAATCAATTACCACCCTGGGAAAGCAAACAAGGTGGCAGATGCTTTAAGTCGACAGGACTATGCTAGTTTATCCATGATGAGGATCACAAAAGATCCAATATTTATGGATTTAAAAAGGATGGATCTTGGAATTATAATGGAAGAGGAAAAATCTTTCTCAAATGAATGTTCAACCCTCTATACATGTGAAGTTTAAAGAGGCACAAAAAGAAGATGTCGAGTTACAAAAAAAGGTGAGAAAAGTTCCTGAATTCAACCTTGATTGTGATGGGATAATAAAGTTCAGGAATCGGGTTTGTGTTCCTCCCATCCCCGAATTAAAGAAGGAGTTGCTGGATGAGGCTCATAGTTCTTCATTCTCTATTCATCCTGGAATCACAAAGATGTATAGGGACCTGAAAGAGTACTTCTCGTGGGATGGCATGAAAAGAGATGTTGTTGAATATGTCTCTCGATGCTCAGTTTTTCAACAAGTTAAAGCTGAGAAATAGAAGTCTAAGGGGATGTTAGAACCATTACCCATACACGAATGGAAATGGGAAAACATCACTATGGACTTTGTCACAGGAATTCCTAAAACATCCAAAGGAAATAATGCTATCTGGGTCATAGTTGATCGTCTTACAAAGTCTGCACACTTCATTGCTGTTAGAGAGGATTTCTCTCTGGATCAGCATGCCATGATATATGTAAAGGAAGTGGTAAGATTGCATGGAGTACCACTTTCTATTATATCTGATTGGGATCCGAGATTTACCTCGAAGTTCTGGCGAAGTCTTCAGCATACTCTGGATACATAGTTGAGTTTCAGCACTTCTTATCATCCTCAGACAGACGGTCAGTCTGAGAGAACAATTCAAACTCTATAAGATATGTTGAGAGCTTGCTCTATGGATTTCAAAGGTGGTTGGGATCAACACCTACCTTTGGTGAAATTTTCTTATAATAATATCTTTCACTCCAGTATTCAGATGGCTCTTTATGAAGCTCTCTATGGAAAGAAATGCAGGACTCCAACTTGCTGAGATGAAGTTGGGGAAAGAAAGCTATTAGGACCCGATCTTGTTGATGAAATGGCAGAAAAGGTCAGATATATTCAACAACACATAAGAGCAGCTCAGAGTCGACAGAAATGTTATGCTGACAACCGAAGAAAAGACCTAGAGTTTGAAGTGGGTGATAAAGTTTTCTTACGAATATCTCCCTGGAAGAGGGTCATGAGATTTGGAAAGAAGGGGAAGTTGAGCCCTAGATATATCGGTCCTTTTGAAATACTGGATCATGTTGGGAAGGTAGCTTACCGATTGGCGATTCCACCGAATCTCTCTCAAGTTCACAATGTGTTCCATGTATCTCTCCTAAGAAAGTACATACCTGATCCTTCACATGTACTTAGCTCAGAAGTTGTACCGCTGGACCAAGATCTTTCTTTTGAAGAACAACCAATAGAGATTCTGGATCGTAGCGAAAAAGTCCAATGAAACAAGACCACTCGATTGGTGAAAGTTTTATGGAGGAACCACCAATTAGAAGAAGCTACATGGGAGCTTGAGGATATGATGAGGGAGAGGAATCCTCATCTGTTTGTTACAAAGTGACAAATTTCGAGGGCGAAATTCATTTTAAGGGGGGTAGAATGTAACACCCAAGAATTTTATGTTATATAAATCATCAAAGGAATCTTTTTCTACACAACACTTTCTTGGATTTCTTTACACGAAATCGCAACCTTCCTCGATAGCTTGCATCGTACGCAATATCGAGTGTCACTAAACAATGATATGCTATTAAAATATTATTAAAACTAACTGTTATGAATAGTAATAACCACTTTTTGAAATTTTATAAATTTTATTTTTCAAAATGGACATCATTTTTTGATTCGGAATATCGAAATTAACCTAGGGTGAAATTTTGGTATTTTTCTGAAAAATTTCAATTTTTGGAGAATAGTGAAACCACTAAGTGGTAGTTAAAAACTGAATTTTTCATAAAACTTAATTTTACTGCTTCTGTGAGTGGAATTTCGAAAATCTAAGAAACACGGTTGATGTCAGTAAGTAAAATGTGGTTCAATGAGATGAAAATAATTTTTTTGGTGAATAGTAACTTTTTACTTTTTTTACCACGGTTAAAAGTAAATAGGTTAATTAAGGGTACAAATGATATTATTATTACCCTAACACATGTCCTAATTCTATTGGACAAGTTTAATTCGACCAAAAACAACCTTAGAAATACAATATGACCATTTAGGCCCACTTGGATTAGATTAGGACATTTATTATTAATTTATTTAAAGAAGGGTTAAAATAGTTAAAATCAAAGTTTAATAAGTAAATCATTTTTAATATGGGGTTATACATAAGATAAATTCGACTATAAATATTAATTAGAAAGCTAAAACGATTTCCTAACTAATTGTATTTTATTTTTAATTTTTATACATTAAATAATTTAATTTATTTATGACACAATGATGATGCAGTAATTATCTTATTAATGAAATATTGACATAATTGATGTTATAAACACCAAAATAAATGTAATTTGAGACTTTTTATGAATTCCACTAATTTTCTAGGTCAATATGACATGTTAGTATTGATTTAATTAACTTGGTTAGAACTAATAATTATGTTATGATTTTCACAAAAATCAATTACTAAATAGTGTCAAAATTGACATAAAATAGTGTTTAAAAAAATATTATATTAGTAATTGTTATTTTATTCTTAAAAATATAAGGTTCGGCAAAATGACTTAGATAAGGTAATATATATTAATAATAAACAACTTGGGGTTAGTTTGGCTGCTTATAGTAAGTTTATTAACCTTATAGTATAAGAACACAAGAAGACATGGTAAAAGTAAACTTATTTAACTTAATGTTAAATCTAAATGATAAAGTTAAAATAGGAAGCTAAACTTGTCTAAATTCTATTGGATGAGAGGATTTAGACCCATACACACCTTATATTTGAAATATATCAATTTGGAGCAATTTAAAACCGAACTTTACTTTATAATAAAATAATATTTTTAGTTTTCCCAAAGGTGCCCCTCTCCTCCCTTATAAAAGGGCACCTCCTCCCCCTCTTCCTCACACCACTTTGAGCATTCAAGCTCGGCCAAACCCTGCCAATTCCTCCTATCCACTTCCCTAGAGACATCCTAGAGGTCATGGACTTCTTCAAAGACCAATTTTAGTTCCCTAAAAGAAGGTCTCAAAGAAGCATTCAAAGAAGAGGAGGTTTGGACACTTACGAAGCAAAACAGACCTAAGGTAAGGGAAAATATCACAATCTCATTTTTATCCGAGATTGTTTATACATTGGTATTTACTGGGGTGTATTTTATCGTCCACATCCATGTTTCCTCAATATGTAATATTGTTTCCATCCACCTACAACTATTTAAATCCAATTTTATCCTTCGGTGAGTTTTTAGAAAAAGATATGAAAGGAATCTATTGTCGTTTTCCGTACGAGGTACTTTTTGACTTTTCGACAAAAGTAAAAGAAGAATGTTTTTTTAAATTATACGGCATGAATGGATTTTTAAAACATTATTTCCAAAAATATTCCTTTACAAGTTTTCAATTTTATTTTTAATCAACTTCTTTTAGTTTAAAATTGTATGACGTGTTAAGAAAGGAAAAGTATTTTTGAAGTAGAAATGATATTTTCCTCAAGAATGGAGTACAAGTGTTTTATCAAAATTATTTTCCATCTAAGATAATAAAGGGTTTTTTTATCCTTATTATTACATTGATTTGATTATGTTGTGATGGAATTATTTTTATGAATTCCTTTATCATATATGAATTGTTTTATGATGTCATGATGTTTAAGATTCCCATTTGTATTACAAGGGTTATGCAATGATGTATGATTTATGATTTTGTGGCACACATAAGAATGGTATCATTATGAGATTGGTGGGACCTATATCTATCTCCAATGCATTGGGTAAAGATTTTATATCTCATGAGATAGAAATGGCTGGAACGGTAGGTTATACTGGTTCAGTGAAACAGGATTGAAACGAGGAGTGAACTCGGTACAGAAAGGGACTTTGTCCACTTTCGTAGTCTTGGCAATGAGCCTTGACTAAAAAGAAATGATTCTCTATGATTATGTGTGTATGCCACAAAGTTTCATGTTTTAATTTATGATTATTGTGATTACATTTCACTACCATGATTTATCGCATGTTATGAAATTATGATCTCTTTTGCAGGTTAAGATTTCCAAAAGTTATGTGCTTATGTATATGATGTGATTGATATTTCTTTTGTTTACCCTTACTAAGCATTTGAGCTCACCCTTTTTTATGTTTTCTTTCCCCAGGTCAGGAAGAGGGTTATTAAGTAAGATATTCCAAAAAGGACTATAGATATGATGAAATAAATGAGAGACAGTGTAGACGCTTTATGAACTAGTTGTTTATGTTTCCCAGTTTCTAAAGACACTATACCTATACGGTCCTTTCGTGGTTTTGTTATATTTTGTAATAAGTATGATTCAATTTTGAATTATTAACAATGTATGTAAAGTATGGGTCGTTATAGAAACAATTACATGCACAATTTTATGGATGTGAAAGTTAGGTACATGCATAAACATATGGACAAGATAACCAGCTCAATAAATAATCTTATGAACATGAAATTTATGTCCAATATTATACTTATGGACATTAAATCTAACTCCACACTTAGTATTATGAACATTAAAACTGGGTCCATACATGAAATTTTGAATACAAAATCAGGTTCAAATATATCATATTTACCTCATTAGTAATAATTATTTACAAAATGAATTAGAGGGAGATATAGGCTCCACACTTCTCATAATGAAAATAATTCATTTGTGTTCCACAATTTCATAAAACATTCATCATATTATAAACCATAAAAATAAATGGGACACATAATCATTTCAGGATAGCTTAACTTATAAAAAGAAAATATGTTTAAAATAAAAATATTATCATCAAACACATAATCCAATCCATATAAATAATAAGTATGGTATACTTATTTTATATCCCCAGTAAATAGTAATTTATATCAATTTTTCTTTCATTTTATTAATATAAATACATTTATAATATCATTAAAACATTATATAATAAAATATTCTTTCTATTTGGAAATCACTTCTTTAAAATTTAAAAATTATGAAGAAATTATGGGAAACAAATTTTTTCAATGTAAATAAAGAAAATAGTAAATTAATTTTCAAATCATTGATTGTTCTTGGTAATGGTAAATTCTGTTCATATAATATAAATTTTAAGTTATATTATCCACGCTTTTGTAAGAAGTCAAAAAATTCCTTGTTTTGGGACATGATAAGAATATTCCTTTTAAAGCATTTATTTAAAATTACTATTTGTGTAATATTAAATTTAAAAAATCTTATTATAATAGTATAAAACCTTTTTTAAAGCATTTTTAGAAAACATGGCTATTAATTAAAATGTTTTTTGGCTGAAGGGAGAAATAGGGATGATTTTATATAAAATACATTTTAAGATTGTTGAGTAATTAAGATGATAAAAATGAAAGGAAAAAATTTATTTTCAACAAATAACCAGAGGGGGAGAAAAGTAATGTGTTTAATGAGATATATATCATAGGATTTCATTATTTGTAACATAATCATAAACAATTCTGATAAAAAATGATATTGTAACATAAAACCCTTACCACTTTGGTAACTTTTGAATTGATAGCCCCATGAAATAAATAACCTTATATGGGTTTTTAATTACCCATAAATTTAATAATTTGAATACAAAAATGCATTCATGGTTATTATATACACCATAAAAAACAAAATAGTGGTTAATATGTAATGTGTCCCATAGAAATAAAAGTGAGATGAAAATCCCTTATCATAAGTCCAACTTCATTTGTATGTGTTGGAACCTCCTGTATAATAAATAGAGATTGAGTATTTATCTATTAAATATCCATAATAATATTTATAATAACATGTGTGATTTATTTATAACCATTTACCACCCATTTATAAAAAACTATTTATTACATTCACTGTTCTAGTTGATATTTTCTTTGTTTTTCATTTATATTTTTGTTTAGTAGTTTTCGTTATTATACTTTTTTCATGGTTCTATAAAATATAATAATTTAAACCATTATATAAATATCAAATATATATAAATCATATATATTTTTATATTCATCCATAAAATTAGAGAGAAAATTTAATTATACTAGTTATGGAGATGGTTGGTCGAACGTATGCATGATCGTTGTTTTCATTTTTCAATGGATGGAACAAAAGAAATAGATATAATAAAACAATTATAAAGAATAATTATTAAAAAATATATGTCATATATATTTATTAAATAAATTATAATTACCATCCTATTAAAATGGGAATGAAAAATCGAATCACATCACTTTACGGAGGTGGTTGTTCACACATACACAAGAGCGACGATAATGTTGTGCAGTGGTTTGAATGGTATAAAGGTATAAAATATAATACTATTAAATAAGTAAAAATATCAAATTATTATAATATATATATATATATATATCTTAAAACCATTGAACTACCCATCAATAAAACATGTTGATGAGAAATGAATTGTATCGTTGCGTGGAGACAGTGAGTTGTACGAACGCACAAGCGATACATTCACTTATTATTTTCTGTAAAGAGGGTGAATAAATGTGGTTTTATAAAAATAATAACATTTATTTATAATTATAATAAATAATATATTATTTTATTAAAAATATAACAAATTTTGAGGATGTAAATTTATTATAAAAAAAGAAAGTGATTGGTCATGGTTATTACCTCATTTTTTAAACTCCTCTTGATCTCTTCTTAAGGGACAACGAGTTGGTATTTTGGGAATAAAAAGACCTATATTATGTATATAATTAATTTAATAATGTATTTTTGTAGGTTTTTGTTGAGATATATAGATCAAAGTGGTTTGAATAAAATAAAGGAGAAGGCCCATTTTATAAATGAGGTGAGGGGAACTTTTAGAATTTTATAAAATATTAAAATATAATAAGGCCATTATCTATCTAAAATGATTTTAAATGTATAGTTATTATAAATTAATGTTTTATGGCATTTAAATAACACCAAAAAGTAAAATTTGGATGGATTAAAGTGATTTTTAAAACTTTATCTTTTTGTTTTACCACATAGTTAAACAATTTAAACATTAACCATGGTAATTTCTTTTTCACTCTTTAAAGGTTATAATTTTACATATAATGTGAAAGTGGATCATAATTGGATAAGGGTTATAATTTTAAAATTTATTTTCTACATTTTATTCCTTTAATTTTTTTATGATTTTAAAATAATTTAAAAAAATATTATTTTCAAAAAATATCATTAATTTAAATATTAACACTATTCATTTATTTTGACTTAAAATAAATAAATTAAACATTGGAATTAAAATATAATAATTTAAAAAAATGTTTTATATTAAGCTAAAAATTTATATTAACATAATAACTTACACAAATTGTATCACTTTTAATATTTTTTAAAACATTTATTTTTTTATAATTGAATAAATATTTTTTCAGTGTTGTGTAAGAATTTAATGTAATTATTTATAATATAAAAAATAAAAATTAATTCTCATGATTATAATAGGTTCTTTATTCTCAAAATATCTATTTATATTCATTCATCTGTTTTTTTTATTCATATGATAACAGATAATATATATTTAAAACTATGGGAGTGACATTTTGTAACTTTATTTAATTTAAATAATATATTAGCCATTTTCAAATAATATTCTCCATTAACCAAATAAAATTCCATAATATAATGATAAAGGATGAATTAAATTAATCTAATAAATATTATAAATAGATATTATGACCAAATCACTTATTTTTAAACTAGATTTACCAGATTTTCCCTTTATGGAGGTGATAAATTTTACCATGATTAACATTCATTTTGAAAAAAATATAATTGCTCATTTTTCCAAATTTCAACCTCCTTATTCCAAATATAGAATAAATTTTATTAAATTCAAAATTTACATGTTCTTGGAACTAACATTAAAAAACACATAAAATGAAATGAAAACTAATTTTTAAAAAAACATTTTTAAGCATACAATTTGGATTGTTCTCATCACATGCTTAGAAAATCATAAAATGAAAGTTAAACAAACTGATTAAAAATAAAATATATAAATTTCATTAAAATTATTCACCAATTGTGATAAATTTAATTTACTAATATAAAAACACATTACGTATAGAAAATCTATTTTTCTCTTAAAATCATTTTTACATGTAAATATGGTTTTATACTGAATTCAATCACAAAATTAATTACAAAAAATAAAATTGGATTATAATAGAATTATTTTTTATTTTAAATTTTTTTAAAAAATATGTAACTTTATACATTCCTTGAAAAATAATATTGTTTTCAAATAAAAATTTGTATTTTTCACTATTTAATGGAAAATCAATATTTTCATAAAATTCACAAAAAAATATTCCAAAATTAATTGTTCTATGATGATTTCATTAGATACTTTTATGATAAAATATATAAAAATTAACAAAAATTTAATATAATATTTTCCCAAAAAAAATAAATAAAAATCATTTTTGAAGGAAATCTAGTTTTTAAGCATAATATGACTTTGCTAAAAAATGAATTCTTATTTACTAATAATTAATCAATATATTTATATCATGTAATATTAATTTCTATATCTAATAAAATATTAAATTATATTAATACTAACCATTTCAATGTCTAGGTTATAACAAATATATTTAAATAATAATACCCCATGGTTCATTTAATTTCGGTGTTCCTTATCGTATACGCTATCGAACATAATGTTCTTCTTTTAAAAAAATTTGAGGTGTTCATTTTTTCCGAACCATGTTTAATAATTTTTTTCCCATAATAAGATATTTTTCATAGTAATAATAGGTCTGACATTTCATAATTCATTTTTATAAATCTCACATCCAAAAAAGTTTTAATGACAAAAACTCTTGAAAAAAGATAAAGGAAGATCCAAATTTCATCCAGAATAACAAATAACTACATTTCCAAAAAATAAAATAATAGTGGAAAGTTAAAATATAGACATTGAAGATAAAACTAACACCCAAGGGAAAATAAAGTGTAATAGATAACATGTTCTAGAGAAAGTTAAAAACCACAAAATCGTACATCTGTTATGGGTGAAAATACCATAGATTCATTGGAAATGAATGTAGAAGTAAAATATTTTATTTAAATATTCTTTTAATAATTTTTTTGAATCATTTCCAATCAATATAAAAGGAATGATAAAATATACATACTATATTTATTTTTAGATCATAATTACAATCACATCCTTTTATTGTTCTTTGATCAATTTCCACTTTATTTCTTACTCTAAGAAATGAATATTTAGGATTAATTTTTATATGCCTAAATCACTAAAAGTAAAGTTTGAAAGATCATAATATATAAATAAAATTCTTCTTTTTGGCTCTATATTTACCAAAAAAATTAATATCACGGGTTATCAAATATGATAAATTATACTTTAACCTCAAACGATAACATCCAAATTTAAACGTAATCCATTCCATAAATAGTTATCCTTAAGACTCCTCCAAAATGAGTCGAGCCAAGATGGAAACCCAAATATGATTTTATCTCTTATCCTCACATGATCTACTTAACAATAATTCTAATCACTCATAATTTCCCATACAAAAATTTAGATACATCAATCATATATACCAATAATTTCCCAAAATAAAGTCACAATAAAATCTTATATGCCTAAAAAATATAATTCACCCATAATTCCTTAAATAATATCTTATCATAAACAAAAATATTTCTATTGGAGGTTTGAGTTCATCCTTTCACTGATAAATAATCATAGGTTGATTCAAAATATCAAATATGCTTTCCTTATTCAATAAATTTATATGGAATGTGTCTAGGTATATTTGTTAAATTCTAAAAATCAAATCAAATTTCATCAAATATATTATTTTTATAGGTCTTATTAATAAAAACATAAACATAGAATCCTCAATTCTATAGTGGAGGATAATTGTGACCAAACAATCATGATTTACTTCAATATATTTAATTTCATAATTTTTCCATTTTTTCCTTTCACATCAAAGGTTTTTGTGGATTTTTATATTCATTGGACATTGTATTGGAGAATTTATTTTCATAATTAAAAAAAATCTTTTCAATTATAGCACATAAATGTGAGGCATCCCTCACATGAAAAATATTCTTATTCCTTTATAGAATTAACCATAGTACTCTTTCCCACGTTATTAGAAATTAATAGGATTAAATTTTTTTTCCCTCTATGTAACAAACCAGTAGATCTTTTAAGAAGTTCTACTTTCATTTTATTATCACCTTATCTTTTATGGTTTCCAGCATCCATTTCAAATTTTAGTATACATCGAATGATTTACTCATAGAATCCAAATTCCCTTATAGATAATTCCTTTTGAAGACTTGATTTAAAAACATTAAAGAATTGATCAATTTTAATTTGAAGGATGAAGGTAAAGCCTGAATAATACCTTATAGGTCGGGTAAAATTTTCCACATAGGTACTAATGGCGTTATATCTCTCTTCTTTGGATAAAAAAAATTTCCTTGTTTTTTGATATTTAATACGAGGGAAACAGTTACATAAAAATATTTCCATAAACTTTTCATATTCCATGGTGTAAATTTCCTCCTCTTTCCTCATATTTTTAATAATAATACACAATTTATATGCTTTTCTATCCAAATAATAAATAGTTAGGATAACTTTTTCATAGTTTAAGTATTGAATAATTGAAAATATATTTTCCATCACATTGATCCATTACTCAAAAACTAGTGGATTAGAAGACCGATAGAAGGAGGGTGGACATTGTCACATAAAATATTTTATAACATATGGCTCTCTACTTGGTCTATTTTAAAGTTTGACATGATCTATGTTATCACCAATGTATTGATAGAGTAATTGATCATACTCACATGATATTTCATCCCATATATCAATCCATTTTCTTTCTCATGATGGTGGTCATTGCATTGGTCAACACATTTGTTATCCACATTGTTCCTTTGGGTTCCATCCACTGACTAAAAAAAGAATAATGTGGGAAACAATAAACATAGTTTAAAACCACATAATCCATAAAAAAATATTTCATTAAATATATAAATCAAGACATACTATTTTCAATAAATGATTCCCTAGGTTTTACTGACAACATCCATGATCATTTCAAAAATATTAGGAGTTATCATGCACTTAGACCTTTCCCAATGGTGATCGCTATTGTTTTCTCATCCTACTTTCTAAAGCTATTCTAAACATTTCCTTGATACTAACTAAAATGACCCATAATTTTAATACATATATATTTTAACTTTTTAGACTAATATCCTTTATATAACATAACTATCCACTGCAAAATCGTAATGGTCTATTTATATTAGAAACATAGACAAATAAAAATCTAACAAAGAAATATTAGAAGATCATATATGATATCATATTTATGTATATGGTTCCTATATAATTTAATAATAATGATTTAACTATTATACATGAGGTTAATGTTCCCTCTACTTAGGAAATGTACAGGGTAAGGGTTAATTTTACAATCTCTTTACTTATCTGAGGTTGTTAATACATAAGTATCTACTCGGACCTCTTTATCATCCACATCTGTGTTTTCTTAATAACCTATTTCAAAACATTTTTACTATACACTAGACTATGGATTAAAGTTATTTATACCATTTTTTGACCTTTTTTGTTTTTAGAGGAATCATTCCATCATTTTCCAAATAATGTACTTTATGGTATTTTTGACAAAATTATGGTAATGATGTCTTTTTTAACTTATACAGCGGGTGTGGATATTTTCCACCATTATAACATCCTCGAATAATACCTTATATTATTATATAAATATTTTTAAAATAAATGTTCTCCATTATAATTATGTGACTTTTAAATTATTTAAAAAAAAAATAAAGAGATATTTCTCTCAAATAGTTTTGATTTCATCTATGTCAACATCCTTTGATGGATTTTACACTTGTTTGAAATTGATTCATTATGATACAAATCTTCCATATTGTATTGAAGGTTTTTTGATATGTTTGACATTGAATGTGTTCTTTTTATACCATTCATGGTTTATGGTTAAAGTATTCGCATTTTATATTCTAGTTTTAATATGAATGTTTATATTATGATTCAACCTTTTCATATGAGAAATGCATTGGACTTAGTAAGTGACTAGTGGAGCCCTCTATAGCTCCCCAATGCATTAGTAGGTCTCATGAAAGAAACTAGTGTCTTGGCACAAGTCCTTGAAAAAATATTATATATAGTCTTGGAACGAGGCCTTGACTATGTGGTTATGATGTTCGACATTATGCATTCCATAATTTTAAAATTGGCTATTCATATTACATGTGATTATTTGACTAGTAGCATATCCATGTGAATAAGTAAACAACATTATTGGATTTAACTTTTCCATATTATTCTAAAGTTTAATTTTAAAAAGCCTGTGTTTTATTCTTATACATTGTCTTAAAAGTTTATTCTTATTTATGAAAGTTTCCGCCATATTGTTATCCTTACTGAGCATCTGAGACCACCACTTTCTATGTTTTATTTTTCCCAGTATGAAAAGAAGTATATTTTGATTGACCTTCAGGGATAGTCTAAGGGATATTAATGTGTTAAATGGACACAATGTTGTTTTTTTTCATTTTATAATGTAATGTAAAACTTATAAATGTATCTAGTACTTCCAAGGAAACTAAACTGATTGGTCTTTTAGGATTTTATCCCTTATTATCATGCCAATGTAATGTAATAATGCACCGACTCTAGGTAACTAGGGACCGAGAGTTACATTTGGTTATACATATACTAATAAGTTAATGGCAATTATTTTTTTTTATAATCAAAAAATTTCTTCGCCAAAAATATCAGAAAATTCTTAAAAATTCATCTAAAACTAATTTTGTTTTGATGATTTAAATATTTTAGTTAATTTTATGATATAATATTTTTAAAATTTATATAAAATAAATATAATATTTTCACGAAAAAATAAATATATTTTTTAAATAAAATATAATTTTTATGCATAATATAAATATTCTATGAGATAAATAATTTTTTCCTAAGCATTAAATAATTTATTAATATTTTTAAGGTTATTTTTATATTTCTCATAATGTAGTTAATCCTATCCATTCGCTAAAATTTAACATCTATGTTATAATAGACATGTTTAAACAATAATACTACATGGGTTGTTTAATTTTGTGTTTACATATTGTATACACTATAAAAGATAATGTTCTTCTATTCAAAATCAATGCTGAGTAACAATGATTGCCTTCATATAGAGTAACCATCGTTAGATCTCATATTAATAACCCTAGGATTAATTTTTTGTGAAGAAAAGAAGATCTAAAATGTGTATAGGGATTTTAGGGAGAGATTTTTAGAGTTTTTAGTAGATATAAATGGTTTGATAGGTGTGAATAAGTGATGGGAGGTGGTTCCCTTTTATAATTGAGGAGGAGTGACATTTTTGAAGAAAAACTATTCAATAATGGAAATTCAATCATAATCGTAATTAATTTTTAATACTTTCAAAATTAATTATTAATTTGAAGTTATCAAATAATATAAATTAAACTTATTTAAAATATTTAATCCCTTTTATAAAATTAAAATAAAAAGAATTGAACGATTTAATTTAAAAATAATGCCAAAATGTGTCGAAAAATATTTTTTCCTAAAATGCATTTTTCATGCATCAAATGATCTTATATTAACTATATTAATAGTTATAATAATGATATGGATATAAATTCATATAGTAAGATATATGAACTATTTATTTCATTAAAATCATTCATCATTAAATATTATTTTATTTAATTAAAATCGATATGCATTATGCAAATTTAAAAAATAAAAAATTTCTAAAGAAAAATGTAGTTTTATGAAAAATACCCTTCTTTACCTCCAAATTATCTCATATCTTTTTCTATAAAATTGTGGGAGTGTAAATTTTTATTACTAAATATTATTACAAATTATTATAAATAAAATGAAGAATAGTTAAATTATATATTTTTTATCATTCATAAAATCTAATTTATAAGGGAAATTTTAAAAAATTCATTCTAAGATTATCTTTATCTAGTATGTTCGAAATTAATATTCATCCTATCAATTTAGATTTTTTTTATATAAAACTGTAAAATTTACATAGTAATATAGTTTTATTTAAAATAATGTTCACTCATATAATTAAGGGTTCCGTATTATAATCTTTCCTTCTAAAAAACATTCATCCGCTAAATTTTCATGGATATTACCTTTTTTAAAAATTATGGTGGTTATCATTCATAACTTTATCTATTTCCCACATTTATTCCTTAATTTTATTATTTTTACAAATTACCATTACCAGTTAAGATATATGATTCCTCAACACTTTATTTAAAGTTTTATGACTCTGGATTACCTCTTCATAGTAAGATATATGATGTTCCAATTATATTTTTTTGTGGTGACCACATGTGTTGGGTCTAGAATGTACATCATTAAAAATTATAAATGGAAAAAATCGTGTAATTTAGACAGACATTGTGGAATTTTCTATCAAAATTCTAGTGCTCCTATTATTTTAGAACATCAAAAGTCTTGATGTATCAAGGACTAGATTTCCCTTCCTTACTAAACCGTATAACACCATTCCATGGATAGAATTTCAAGAAAACATTATATTGCAATTGAAATTTGAATTGTTTCGTTTGATGATTGATAAGACACATTTTCTTGGGTTGATATTCTTTAGTATGAGTCTGAAAAATCTTTACAATTTTCCTTATATCCTCAATATGTTCTACACATACATGTTTTATTTTAAAAAATTCATCCCAACAAGTTGAATTATGAAAACTATAACCATATAATACTTCATACGGAACCATTTAAATACTTGAATGGAGACTATTGTTATATGAAAATCCTACCAATGGAAAATATTGATCCCAAATACCCTGAAATTCAACAGATTAGGTTATCAACATTTATTCGAATATTTGAATATTATTTTTGAACTATCCATCTGTTTTAGGATGGTAGGTGATGCTTAGATGAATCTTAGTATCAAGATCCTTTTAAATAATTTTCTATAATTTTTTTGTAAATCATAGATAATGATCAGACATAATTGTAATTAGTGTTCTATGAAGTATTAAAATTTCTTTAATATATATTTGTGTAAGTCACTTATGTGGTAAAACATCTCATATAATAGGTAATGTTCATATTTTGTGATGTGATCAATAATAACCCATATTACATCAATCTTTCTTGGACTATTTGGTAATCCGATGAAAAATTCCATAGTAATGTTATCCCGCATCCATATATGGATTATAATGGGTTGAATTACTCCTCTAGTATGTTTCTTCTCAACCTTAGTCTATTGGAAAACAAAGTATCTTGTTACATTATTAAAAATTTCCCACTCCATGTTATCGCATAATAATTTGATACCATAATTCCCAATACATCTGTGTGCAACCAAGGTTTATAAAGAAATTAATACCATGGGAATCATTTAATAATTCCATTTTTATCTCAGGTATAGATGGAACACATAGTCTCTTTATAAATTTTAAAATTATTTCATTATAAATTAATCCTTCCAACATTACATCATTAATTACTTTAATTTTATTTTGAATATTCTCATAAAAAAGTTAATAAGATTTTATCTTTTCCAACAAAAATGATTTTGAAATCATTTGAAAAATGAGTAATGTATTCCCTTCCAAAATAATTCCAATATCTATATTTATAAGACTAATGAACATAGTATCCCTTTCAATCAACATTTGGATAACAACTCTATGATATTTCTTGATCAATACATATGATATAACATTTTCCATCCCTGGGTGGTATTGTATTGAGAAATCATAATCCTTTAGTTGCTCAATCCATTTTATTTTTTTCATAATGATATATTTTTATGAAAATATGTATTTTAGGAAATAATGTTCTATGTATATCTCATGTTTTTATAATAGAGATAATTTTTTCATTTTTTAAAAATAAATATTAGGGATTCCAACCTAATATCATAAGATATATAGTTTTACTCATCAGACATTAACTGCCAGGATGCATATGCAATAACTTTATCATTTTTCAAAATTACACAACCAATTTCCATATACCATGCATAAATATATATATGAAATGTTTCATTTCTTAATGGTATGGTCAAAATAAAATAATTGAAAAATGTCCCCTCCAATTAATAAAAAAATATTCACATTAATTTGTACATAGAATATAACCCTTTACATGTAATCTTGTTAAATGGGTTAGCCAATTAGGGCAAATTTTTAATGATTTGTCGATCATAACCCAAAAAATAAATGAATATACATACCTCAAAAATGTTTGTTAGTGTATTCCATTCTCTTAATGCCTTTTTTTCATCAAATCAACAGTAATTTCATGCTTGGAGACAATTTAGATAGGAAAAGAATCTTTTTAAAGCCAAAATTAACACTTGAAAATGTTCTAAACTACCTATTGTTATCTAAGATTCTCATGATTGATATGAAATTTATTCTCAAGAAACTCATTACTCTTATATTAAACCAATATATCATCAATAAATAACACAAAAAATCATGAATGTATTCCTTGAATACTCTTTTCATTATAACCATAAAAACAATTGGTTCATTAGACAATCCCAATGGATTTAATGTAAACTCATAATCTCCAGACCTCATAAAAATTATTGTATTTAGAATATCATTTTATTTAACTTCAATTATTCATACCCAAGATAAACATTAATTTCTAAAAAATATCCAGCTCTGTGAAATTTATCAAATATTTCATCAATGGGAGGTAGAGTATAATTTTTTCTTTATTATAATATAATATGCTTCCCTGTAATTAATACACAACCTCATATATCCAAATTTCTTATTAACGAAATGAATAGGGGATCACCGAGGTGAAACACTAGAGAGAATAAATATCTTACAATATAACTCATATATTATTATTAACTCTACCAATTCCACAACGTCTATTTAATAGGGATTCATTGATATATTTCTTTCATTAGTGATTAAATGAATTGAAAATAAACCTCTCACTCTAGTGGATGTCCATGTAATTCCTCAATAATTACATCTATGTATTCTTATATAATAGGTACATACTCAATTTGATGATTACTTTTCCCATCGGTATATTTGGTTTTATCACCTCCAAAGGAATCTCATTTAGAAGAGCTATTTGGGGGAATATCTAAAAATGAATCAATTTTTGAAGTCTCTCCTCTAAAGATAAGTAATTCCACAATGTCATAACAAATCATTATTACCTTCTATTTGTACTAAATTAATGCATTTTATTTTTATAACTATTCTATATCAATAATTATATCATATTAAACCATATTTTTTATAATAAAGTCACTAAATAGAGAATATATATTTTCTATAGTGGTAACTTCTTAACACATCCTTATCATAGTGTGATTTCCACTTAAAGGTTTGACTAAGAACTACCTACTTAAAGGGATGGGGAAATTGATAATTTTTTCATAAAAACATCAATGATACAAAAGAGTGTGAAGGTCCATGGTTGAATAAACCATTGTCTAAATTTTATTTTATCATTAAAGTACCTAGGAAAATATCATTGGAAAATTCCACCTCAATTTTGGTGATCACATAAGTTTTGCCTCATCACCTCACCCTTTTCTATGGTATGTTCCCATGATGTTTGGGTAATTGGTGTGACTATTTCCCCATTTATCAATAGTCTAATTATCGGAAAACATTTCTTTTTTTTCTTCCCATTATATTCTTTAAGATAAGGAACTTTCTCTTTATTTCAGTTTATTTCTTTTGAGGGAAATATTTTTCAAATAATGTTTCATGAAAATATACCTATTTTATGTGTTATATTTATTATTCCTCTTTAGTATTATATATCAATTAAAACCATTGATATGTATATCCCTTGAAAAAATATACCACCAGTATAATCAATTCCTTTTCCCCACATCTGAGGGCCAAAATTATATTTTCAATATACTTAATTAATTTATCAACTACCAATTGATTCGTAGTCCTTGTAAATTATAAGGGTTTATATCATAATATGTAATACAAATAGCATAATATGATTGTAGAAAATAGGTTGGTCTATTAAGGAAGGGTTATTTTTCATAACCTGACTATGTTACCCTAATATAAATTTTATCTCCTCAGATCCAATACTAGTTTTATTGGTTTTCTTAGTAGAGAAATTTCTATATTGAATATGAGTTATGATACCATTTTTTTGTTCCAGAAAACATTTCTAAACATTGAAATACACAAGACCAGATCATTAAATTTTGTATTTTAAATCATAATTTATTCTTCTAAATCTGGTGTAACACTTAACATAAATTAAACATTTATACATTTTTTCTCAAAATCATAAACTTGGTTTTAGTGGTAATATCTATAAATCATAGAAAATATTTCCAAATCCTTCATAATGGATTATAAAAAAATTTGAATTAACCACAGCATATCTCTTAAGGGTTTCAAAGAAGAAATGCAGTAAGGCATGCATACATACACCAGATGATGATCGAGTCAAGGCTCAATGTGCCCTTTTTTGAGTTTTTACTGTTGGGTTCAACTATGGAAAAACCACGTACTTTTATAGTATCCATATAAGAGTGTATTTCTAGAAAAAAAAACATATAATATATACCTTACCAAACATTTAAGTTTTTATTACCCAATTTTACATATCAACAATGTTTATGGTAGTGTCATGTTCCCTAATCTAGGTTTTCTTAAATCAATTTCCCAACGTTTCTACTGAACTTTCTCTGATACCAAATATAAAAACCCAGACTCTAGTAACCTAGATTCAATGTGTATTATATTACATTTTTATAGATACAAGGTTTCAAATATTGAAGTATGAATAAATTTAGTAGCCTTGAAGAGCTAGATGCACACATTATTCCCATTTTACATTAAGTACAAAATATAAAAATAGTAATGGAAAACGTTCATCATCCTTGAATTCATTCAAATATTTATTCTTCATATCATGGGGAAAGGGAAAAAATAATCATGAGTTCAAATTCCTAATAATGATTAAGAACAATGGAAGATACCAAGAGTAAATAATCCATAATCAATATATAAAGTTAAATTAAAAAAACTTTCCATCTAATCAATAAATTGATCATGAAATCTATCAATGTAAAATATCATTAGGATAAATGAATTATTAATAATAACTAAATTTTTAATTAATTAAATGATAAATATTGGATATCATGATCTCATAGATCCTAATATATATATACCATCAAGACCTTGTTCCGAGTAGTTTTATTAGGAAGGTGTTAATCCAAAAAATTTAAAAATTTCTCATTATTTTTTTACACAAACACCCATATTTGTCTTGAAATGAAGTTTTTTTAATTATATTTTAGGATAATATTTTTTAGATTAATTATTTTATTCTATAATAACATTATTATTAATCTTGTCTGAATTTTTCTTCCTTGTGTATTTTGGGTTTTTAAAATTAGTTTACAATCATTGCTCATGACCCAATGTTTGAAGTGATCGTAAGGACCAGGTAGCCAAATTTTGTAATGATAAATAATTTTCAAACCCTATATTTGAAGTAAAAACAAATTTTTGGGAACTATATTTTTTTGATCTAAAATAGTATCAATACATAACTTGTGGTTCATCAACATAACTTTTTGAATCATCTATATTTTGTCAACTATATTTTGAAAATTATATACATGTACAGAAACCTAACATTTGACCCAATCACAAGTGAGATTGGAATTATGGATTGTCTTCATGATTTATATAATAGTTTCATTAGATTTATTTTATCAATTAAATATCCTTAAATACTAATCCAAATTTACTTTACTAAAAGGACTAAATCATTCTTATTTTTTAAGGAAGTTATGATTATCACTGGGCATGTTTAAATTCAAATTATCACATTTTATCATATGTATTTTTGGTATCTATTTAAATTGAAGTAAATCAATATTCTATTTAATACTGATATTTTCTTATTCTAAAATATACAATCCTGGTAATGTCTCTAGTTCTCTGAAGATCTAAACTATAGAGCATTCATATTTTAATTTTTTCCTGTAATTTTTTTGGTTTTATCCTTTGTCAGTATTTCACTGTAACTCTGCAAAAAAACTATCAAAGATACACTTTGGAGACATACATGTTTATCATTTATTTAAATTTTTTCTACTTTTTATTAAATGAAAATAAATCCATCTCAATATTGAAGATTAATTTTTTATGGTTGTTTTTTAATATCATTTCATCTATTAGTTTCTATATCAACCATCAAATGAACCCGTATTAAACCTCCACATAAAATATATTCTTAATATTCATCAATAGGTACTCAGTTTTTAATGGATTTTAAAATTCTCATAATAAGATGTTTATATATTGGTTCCCTATAAAACCTCATAAGTCCTGCTAAAGACCTATTTTAAAGGTGTAAACTATGTTAAATTAGTTTAGATGTCCCTAGTAAAAGGAATATCATGTTAAAATCACCAAGATCATAGGGATAACATTTTTATAGTGTAATAAGGAATTTATGTGCTCTTAACCACTATAAATCATTCTGTCTTGTTATTTCATTAATTTAATTTACAATAATCAACCATCATTAAGAGATAATGAAAGAGTCTCTTTATTTAAATTGAGAAATTTATAATTTTTCAACCTTTTTTGAAAGAAACAATTCACCCACCACCACCACCACCCCTATTTTTTTCTAAATTTTCATTTAGACCTAACAATTGATACCAAAGGGCGTTCTTTATTAGAGATATTTCTCTTTTTTTTGTAATTAAAAATTATATTATTTCTACCATATATGTAATGACTCAAACTTTCATTAATGAAAATTCCTCTTGATCTAATTAAATGTCTTATTATGGTCATATAAAATTAGAACATCGTTGGTTTTATGTTTCTGTATTTTAAAATACTATTAATAATTGTGACAATTTCTAATATACCCGTTGAACAGTGATCACATTATTAGTATAAATATAGGGATTTAACAAATACAATTTAATAAGACAAAGGAATTGATGACCTCATCTAGTAGACTTGCCCCGTATGAAGCCCATTTGATAGATCTCGGAAAGGAGGGGGGTGTCATTGGGCGTCAATCTTGACCAATACCAAACCATGTTGGGACCAATTTGTGTATGAAGATTGTATTTGTTGTCAAACAGTTTTCAATAACGGTCAAAAAGAAGGACTCCAAAGTTAATAGAGATCGGTTTAAGGTAGGATGCCTGGAGAATTGTTATGAAATAATATCATTGAATGTCACACTTGGGCAATTCTCTATAAAGTAAATTCAGAAGATAGTTGAGATGATCCTAAATTCAAAGCATGTGTATCAAAAGTGATAAATTGTCTACAATAATGAAGAATGGTTATTAAACCATACGATGATTTGTTGATATGTATTTCAGAAATATCATATGTTGGAAGAACTTGTGATGAAAGCCTTATGAAGGAAAGGGGGATAAATGATGATGCCAGTCATATATAGTTTTGATTGGAAGGAATGATGCTACTAGAATATTGGGATTTTTCAGTACTTTCCATTGTAACTCTGATGATACTAAATCTATTCAATCAAAGGATATATACCATGAAAGTGGAGTTCATGATGAAAGCGGAATAATTTCTATGGGAAGTAGGGAAGAGAGCAATGAAAAAGTAACATACAAGGCATGGAGTGCATGGAAAATTATGAAAAGTGCGTGAAAAATAGAGGAATGAACAATTTTGTGAAAGAGGTGTTTCAATATCAGAAGCTTGAAAATTGGAAAAGGCGTGGACTGTGCGAAAAATTCGTCTAAGTGCGCAAAAAAGAGGTTGTGTGAGATATTAGTTTTTCACGCAATATGGAACGTGGTGTGGAATTTTTCTCGCAATTGATGCATTGTGATTTGAAAGTCAAAAAATGACAAGGGCAATAGGTGCCTAAAAAATAGGAGATGTTCATGAAATGTGCCCAGAACATCAGACTAGTGCGCGTAAAAATTGGTTGTGCACAAAATGTGGGTTTGATGTTTTATATGAAAGAGTGGATTCATGTTTAGAATGATGAAAAATGTCAAAGTCATGAGGTGTGTGAAAAATCCAGGAAGGTGAACGTAATATAAAGAATTTAGAGATAGTTGTATGCGCAGTAAGGAGTTTTACAAACACTTTGTGTGAAGAAGAAACCACAAACAAGCAACTGGTTTTCTCAAACCCTCGCTTTGTTTCGTGAAGGAGATCTCGTGAGTACACAACTAGTGAAGACTCACCCATGTAGTGCTTCACAATGATAGATACAAAAATCATCCCTGGTTCTGTGAAGAATAATCATGCATCCTCTGTGTGAAGAAGAAGAAACATGGAGCTCTCTGTGTGCACAAAGGTAAACACTCTCTGGTTGCATGATTTATATAAACTGTTTGCTGGGGTGTTTTTGCTTGTGTGACGAGGAGATATATGTAAAACATAACTCATATCTGCACAAAGGAAGAAGGAATTATATGGATACACTCATCTGTTGGTATTTAGAATTGATGAAAGTGATTAAGACAATAAATTAATATTCATTATTATATTGTGTCAAAGATCAGTATGGGAAGATAAATAAGCACAGAGTATGCCCAACTGAAGGAGGACAATTATTCAGGGCAGTTTAATTCAGATGATTCTATGTGATTTGATCCTCAGTTTTTGAATAACTGCATTGATGTATGTGATTCTAGATAAAGAAATAATAAGTTTAGTGTAGTTGGTTGTTACACTAAGAAGAAGAAAGAGGAAGTCTAGTGCAGTTATTGTTGCACTAGAGAAGAAGAGAAAGAAAGAAAGAAGAATTTCTTGCCTACTACTTTGCAAGTAATCAAGTGAAGATAATTAAAGAAGACCAAGAATATAACCTACTTTATCTAGAAGGAATACTACTGTATCTATAGGCAGTATAAATAACCATCTAAAGGTTGCAATATGGACTTGGCTATCACCATTCCAAAGAAGAGGATAGTTTCCCACCCCCCTCCAAAGTTTTGGGACTCACACTGGCTAGAGGATGGTTTTCCTATCCAATCCATTGTAAAATAATATCACATTATAGTGGAGAATCCATGCACTGGTCATACCCATGCATGTAAAGGACGTATCTACTCTTATTTAGTGGTGAACCTTGTAAAAATATTGTGTGCATATTTTTTATACATTCTATTATTTCATGCATTAGAGAAAATAGAATAAGAGAATCAAGATCCTAAAAGATCAGGAGGTACAGGGATAAAAAAATTGTAATTGGTTTTAAAAGACCCCAAAACTGGTTCACCCCCCCCCCATCTCAGTGTTAGGTATATCCCATACTTTTCCTCTCAATCTGAGCTTCAATATGTTAAGCTTGAGCAGAACCGACTACGGGAGAAGTGGAAGTTAATAGAGATTACCACCTAAGCAATGTTATCTGAGCCACCCCAAGAGTCTGTCGACATCGCACACCTTACCCTTCAATCTTATGCGGGTGTTATAAGAGGTTATGTAACAATACCCTAGCACTATGACTATGTACATTATTTTTGTATGAAGAATGTTCATTTATTTTATTAATGTTACTTTATAAATAGTTTTTAAAGCGCAAATGGTATTTTTAGTTAATATTAAAATTAGAAATATATTTTGATGAATTAATTTATTTTGGAATTAAATAATATTTTAATAAAAATATTATTATTATTATTAAATTAATTTTTATTAAATATAAATGATCATATAATTTTATGAATACAATTATAATTGTTATTATGGTTTAAAAGTTGTTTTTGTTAAAACACATGAATTTTTGATAAATGATGGTTTTTATTTTACAAGTAAAAATTCTAATATTTAAAAATATATTTAGAGAAAATTAATATTATTTTTGGAATCAAGTTGTTGAAATTATCTAATGGTGAATTTTTCATAATTTTCCGAGAGAATCGATTTTTTGGAAAAAAATTAAATACTTTTTAGACATATAATGTGTTTTATGACATCATAATGACCAAATAGTGATGTAATAAAATACTATAAACATTATTTTCATCCAATATATGTTTTACCATTAAAATAATGTGATTTTGGGTATGTTTTATTTATCTTACAAAGCATTGGTGGGCTTTTTAAGGCTTATAAAACATTTTTCCTTTTTAAATTGTTTTCCTTGAGAGTGTGACTCACCTCCAAATAAGCAACCCTATAATTTTAAGATGTTCTATTGTTGATTTTATAAAATATTGTTTCCCAATCCCCTTTTGAAAAATCCATGGGCAAAAACTAGGGTCTGGTTTGTGGTTTTGATTAGTTTAATGTGTGGTGACCCAAACCTAAATAATAATGAATTCCCTCTCTTTTCTTATATAGACCCACCTAATATCTCACTTACTCTTCATTAAAATCATTTAGAGTTCATCACACCTCTTACCTTATCTCTCTATAATCCTCCTAATGTGCCGTAAGCTCCCAAAAAGCCTCTCTTAACCCTCTCTCAATCCTTTGGGATCACACTTCCAAGTAAGGGATTTTTTCCTTTCTCATTTTTGTCAAATTTTCATTAAGTTGTTATGCCATTTTGATTTCAATTACAAATATTGGGGTATAATTTCTCACCTCCCCCATACATCACTATTTATGTTTGGGCTATGGGATACCCCTTTCTCTCTCATTAATTCCTCTCATGTACACCTATTAAAATGTCGAAATTCCGTAAGGGATTTCTCTCTCCTATTTTACATCCAAGTAATTTTTTTGTATTATGCATCTAAATTCAATTATGTTTCTTGGGACATGTATATACATGACCGATTACTGTCCATTTAGTTTACATATTATGATACAACCATCTATCTCTCATCAACTATTTTCATGAATCCTTATGTCACATAGTTATGCTGCCGAAATTGCACCGCATTTTTCCAAGACAAGATCATTGTATAGTGAATACCAAACCCATGTCTCTATCAAGGGTATTAACCTTTATGAAAATATATCTATTGAATGGT
Organism: Viscum album; assembly: GCA_963277665.1. Classification (NCBI taxonomy): domain Eukaryota; kingdom Viridiplantae; phylum Streptophyta; class Magnoliopsida; order Santalales; family Viscaceae; genus Viscum; species Viscum album. The sequence continues at coordinate 467,669,353 of OY728141.1, read as the reverse complement.
ACTTTCATGTATTTATTCCAGATTACTTAATTTTGGAATAACTTATGATGTTGATTGATTCTATGTTATATGATCCATGTGACACACTTATGAATGAAAGAAAATATCTAAGAAGGGTGCGCCCTGATAGCGCTCTAATGCATTGGGTAAAGTATCGTATCATTATTTCTCATGTGAAATGATTGTTTACTCATGATAATTAAAGTGAAACTAGGGTTTACACATTCTTCATGTGCAATGAGGGTTTACTCATGCTTCATGTGCAATGAGCATTGGCTCATGCTAATTCCATGTTAATTGTTGTTCCCACATTTCCATGTTATGATTATCATGATTTATCCTGCCTTTATGTTCCTGTTTCTATTGTTCTCCATTAATATGCCTATTTTCTAACATGTATTGTTTTCCTCATGTTATTCCTTGTTTTTTTCCATTACTGGCCTTTATAGCTCACCCTTGTTTATGCATATCCTCAGGTTATCCCATACAATGCAAAGTATATGGGAATGTAGTTGTCATTTAAAGGAAGTTTTCAATAAAGATGTTGTATTTCATGTCTCAAGATGTTATGTAATGATCCTAAACCCCAAAGACACTAGAACTATCGATCTTCAATGTTGTAACAAGATAAGTTTATGTAATAAATCTTGATTTAGTGTGAAATAAATAATAGTGTTGTCATAGTTGGTATCAAAGGATATGTTGATTTATTTTTTGGATTAGGATTAGAAAACCCAAGTGAATCCTTAGATACAAGACTGTATAATACAAATATCCATAAGTTTTTTTGGGTATTGAGTAAGTGGTTTATCAATCCAATACATCCTTGTATGGATACGAGTAGGTAGAGGCGGCTCTAGCACAGATGTACCTAGGGGTAAAAACCTCAACAAGGAGTTTTGGGCTTGACCCATGATATCCTAGAACATGAAACTAGTCCTTGATACACTCTTGTTTATGAAACTCCAGAGGGATATGCATTGGTAAATTCACAAGAATAGTATGAACCATTATAAGGGGAATTAAAAAAAATCCCTAAGAAAATATGATGGATAACATAGATTAAAGTCTATAGATTCATAAGTTAAGGAAATAAAAGCTATTTATAAGACAATGGTTTTTTCCTTGGATTACCCATTATTTGCTACCCCTAACTTTCCTTTTATTCTATCCAATAGTCGGTAATAGGAGGACTCAGGCTAACAACCGATGTGAAGATCATTGTGATGACTATGCTATTGAGATGCCCAATCTGATAGGAGAGGGAATCATGATCCTTGTCATAATTCTCTCTCAGTTAACTCAAAATTTGAATAGAAACATGGATGAAGAGGAACGTTCACCCCCCCCCCCCCCCCCCCCCCGCCAAGAAAGACGAGTCGTTATCGAGAGATTCATGAGACATTGGCCTCCTACTTTTAATGGATCATCTGATCACTCAATCGTCGAACAATGGATCAACTTCATTCAAAAGATCTTCTCCATCCTTTAATGTTATGAACAAGAGAATGTTCTTCTGGAAACGTATCATATGATGGGTGAAGTCGATCTATGTTGGACATTGATAAAAAATAAGAAGCATGAGGAGTAGATTGAGGCATTAGAATGGAAGGATTTTTGGAAGATGATTTTTGATAAATATTTTCTTCACACCCTCTATCTTAAGATGGAAAGGGACTTCCTTGCCCTCAATAAAAAAGAAAATGAATTTGTCGGAGCATACGAGGCAAAATTTACAAGGATCACATGATACACTTCCGGCTTAGTTTTCACCCTCGAATTCATGGTTGTTCACTTCTTTGGTGGGCTGAAACCTATCCTGCGGAATGCCCTGGCGATCAGTGACTTTGATAGTTATGAGCCAATTTTCATATGTTCCCTCATGATTGAAATGGAGATCAGAGAACCTCCAGGATATCATGGGGATAAGAAGTGTAATGTGGACTTAAATTCTTCCAGTTGGATGGATAAATCCAATATTGCTAAGAAAATCCAGTTCCCCACCTTCCAAAGGTGCGGAAATAAGAACTCTGGTAATTGTATGAAGGGGAAAAGTAAATGATTACGGTGTGGAAGAGAATGGAAACTAGACATTAAATTCTGACAAGAAAAACCCATGGCTATGAAAAAGGAGAGAAACTCTCTGTTTGACTCTCAACGCATTGTTCATTGCTTCAACTACAAAGAACCAGGTCATCTTTCATATCAATTACCTAAGCCAAGGGTTTTGAAAGGAAACCAACAACATCCAAGGTAGTAAGGGGTAGATTTTCTATCACTACTTCCAAAGTGAACCCTGACAATGAAGTGGTGAAAGGTATGCTAGTTATTCATTCAAGAATAGAAAATGTACTTTTTGATTCATGTTCTATGCATTATTTTATATATTGAATGTTTATGAGAACAATCCCAACACCACCACAAATCATGGAAGTAAGGATATTGGTGAGTATAGAAAATGGGGAAAATATTTCATCACATGAATAAAACTCTTCCCCTGTCATAATTGGTGGATTGAACTTCCCGACGAACATCATCGTACTCTTGTAGGTGGAATTTCATTCAATTCTTGGCATGGATTAGATTTCCCAAAATAGATCAAACATAAATTTCCATGAGAGGGAAATCACTCTCCATGTGGAGAATAGACCACTGATTCTTTACAAGTGAAATGGGTAAGATGAATCTTCTTTAGATCCATCATCTTATGCATGGATTACTGCCCTATGAGCTTGCGTATTTGGATCATATGATTGAGTCTAAGGAGGAATCCATCCTTGAAGACATGCATATTGTGACTGAATTCACTGAAGTGTTTCCTAAGGAATTACCTGGTCTTCCTCCTAGAAGAGATACTGAATTCTCAATTGACTTTATACCTGGAGAGTTTCCAATATCAATGACTCTATATAGAATGGATGTTTTGGAACTTGGGGAGCTGAATAAAAAACTACAAGAGAATCTTGATCAAGGGTTTTTACGCCCAAGTTCTTCACTATAGGGTGCACCAGTCCTCTTTGTCAAGAAGAAGGATGTTTAAATGAACCTTTTAATAGATTATCGTGATCTTAAAAAATCATGATAAAGAACAAGTATCCTCTCCCATGAATTGATGACTTTTTCGAGCATCTCCATGGAGAAAAATACTTCTCCATGGTGTGTTTTCGGTTGGTATATTATCATGTATGGGTGTAGAGGGTTGATATCCCCAAGACTGCTTTTCGTACAAGATACAGGCACTATGAAATCATAGTAATTACTTTAGGACACACTAATTCTTTAGCAATTTTCATTGAATTGATGAATAGAGTCTTTGCATATTACCTCTAAAAATTTATTGTATTATTTTTAGATGATATTATCATATACTCCAAAACCAAGGAGGATCATGAGGAGAATCTAAGACCTATACTAGAGACCTTGAGAAATGGGAAGCTCTATGCAAAGTACAGAAAATGTGAGTTCTTGTTGAAGGAGGTATATTTATTTGGATATATCATCACAAGCAATGGGATATTTATGGATCCCTCGAACAAATCTACAATTGTGGGGTGGTATAGGCCAACATTGGTAACATATATCTTTATCTTCGTGGGGTTATCTAAATATTATCGACGATTTGTGATAATTTTCTTGTGATTGTCCAACCCTCGTACCAAGATAACTCGGAAGGGAGTAAAGTTTTCTTAGGGTGATGAATGCGAAGAAAGCTTCAAGGAGTTAAAATGAGGCTTATCATTGTGATCGTGATCAATTTACCCACAAGTGGAGAACTTTTTGTGGTATTCATTGATTCTTCGAAGAAGGGACTGGGCTACGCGTTGATGAAAAATTACAAAGTCTTTTCCTATGATCAAAGGCAATTGAATGTTCATGGGAAGAATTCACCAACATATGATCTAGAGTTCTATGGGTGATCATCGCCTAAAAAATTTGGAAACATTATCAATTTGGGGAAAAGTGTGAAATATATACGTACCACAAAAGCCTCAAGTATATATTCACACAAAAAGTGTTGAACATGATCCAATGAATATGGTTAGATCTGATCAAAGACTATGACTGCTTAATAATTACCAACCTAGGAAAGCGAACAAGGTGGTAGATTCTCTAAGTAGAAAGGACCTAGTGATTCGATCATTGATGATAATTTAGAAGGATCCAATCAGGTAAGATTTAATGATGAAGGACATGGGAATCTTAAAAAAGGTAACATCATCAATACTTTCACAAATGATTGATCAACCGTCTCCTTTGGAAAGGATAAAGGATGCTCAAAAGGATGATGTGGGAATTAAGAAGAAAGTGAAAGCTATCAGTAAAGGGGAATCCTTGGAGTTCAATGTTAATGAAGGAGTTGTGGGATTTGGGAAAAGACTATGTGTCCCATCATGTTCGAAGCTGAAAAAAAACTTTTGTATGATGCACATAGTTCAAATTTCTCTATTCACCGTATCAAGATCTCCAAGAACATTATTGGTGCGATAATATAGAGAATGATATCGATGAGTATACATCAATGTGCCTGGTGTGTCAGCAAGTGAAGGCAGAGAGGCAGAAGTCTAAGGGGATGATGCAGCCATTGTCCGTACCAGCATAGAAATGGGAGAACATCACCATGGACTTTGTCATTGGACATCCAAAGATATCCAAAGGCAACAATTCAATCTATGTTGTTATGGATCGTTTTACAATTTATATACACTTCATTTCAATTCGGGATGATTTCTTATTGGATCAACTAGCACATATATATATATCAGGGAAGTGGTAAGGATGCATGGAGTACCACTATCTATTATATTCGATCAATATCCAAGATTCACCTCTAAGTTATGGCAGAGTCATCAACATGCTCTATATGCTGAACTGAACTTCAGTATGGCCTATCATCCTCAAATGGATGTCCAATTAGAGAAAACTATTCACATAGTGGAGGATATGTTAAGATCATGTTCTATGGACTTCAAAGGAGGGTGGGACCAACATCTTCCACTAATTTAATTTTCCTAAAATAACAGATTCCACTCTAGAATCAAAATGGAACCTTATGAGGACCTATATGGGAAGAGGTGCTGAACACTAGCATATTGGGATGAAGTTGGTGAGTGTAAGTTACTAGGACCAGAAATGGTTGATGAAATGATGGAAAAGGTGAAAACAATTCCGTAGCATATCAAGGCAGCCCAAAGTCGACGGAAGAGTTATGCACATAACTGTCAACAACACCTTCATTTTAAAGTTTTATACATGGTATTTCTACACATATCTTCATTAAATAAGGTCACAAGGTTTGTAAATAAAGGGAAGTTAAGTATTAGGTACATCATCCCCTTTGAGATTATTGATTGTGTCGTGGTTGTGGACTATTGACTAGAACTTCCACCTACCATCTTCAAAGTACATGAAGTATTTCATGTATCCAACTTAAGGATGTACATACCATACCCTTAACCTATACTCTCTTCAGAGGTAGTATAGTTATAGGATGGTCTTTCTTATGAGGAGCAACCAGTGATGATCTTAGATCGTAGATAAAAAGTCTACGAAATAAGATAATTCCCCTCGTCAAGGTGTTATAGCGAAACCAAAAGTATGAATAATCGATGTGGGAATTAGAGGAACTAATAAAGCAAGGTTACCAACATCTATTTTAGTTTGGGAAAAATAAATTATAGGGGAAAATCTCTTAAGGGGGGATTATTGTAATGACCCAAACATTCATTAATGAAAATTCATCTTGTTCTAATTAAATGTCTTATTGTGGTCATATAAAATGTTTACATAATTGGTTTTATGTTTCTATATTTTAAAATATTGTTAATAATTTTGACCATTGCTAATGTAGCCATGGAACAATGATCACATGATTAGTATAAATATAGGGCTTTACTAAATCAAATTTACTCAGACAAAGAAAGTGATTGCCTCATCAAGTAGACTTTCCTCGTACGAAGCCCATTTGTCAGATCTCAGAAATGCGGTGGCTTCATTGGGCTTCTCTCTTGAACAATCCTATGCTGAGCTTGAACATGTTATTCTTGAGTGGAACCGACTACGAAAGAATTAGAAGTTAATAGAGATTACTACCCGAGCGATGTAATATGAGTCATCCCAAGAGTATGTCACCATCGCACACCTTACCCTTCAGTCTTATAAGGGTGTTATAAGTGGTTATGTAATAAGACCCCAGAACTACGACTATGAATATTATTTTTGTATAAATAATGTGCATTCATTTTATTATTATTACTTTGTAAATAGTTTTTAAAGCACAAAAACAGTATTTTTAGTTAATATTCAACTAAGAAATCTATTTTGATGAATTAATGGATTTTTTAATTAAATAATATTTTATTATAATATTATAATTATTAAATTTCATTTTATTAAATATAAATTATCCAATAATTTTATGAATGCAATCGTAATTTTTATAATGGTTTGAAAGCTGTTTTTGTCAAAACCATTGAATTTTCAATAAATGATGGTTTTTATTTTAAATATAAAAATTAAAATAAATAAAAAATTATTTATATAAAATGAATATTATTTTTGGAATCAGGATGTCGAAATTATCCAATGGATAATTTTTCATAATTTTCTGAGACAGTCGATTTTTTTGGTAAAAATTAAATACCGTTTAAATACATAATGTGTTTTATGACATCATAATGACCCAATAAGAATATAATAAAATACTATAAACATAATGTTTGGCCAATATACATTTTACCATTAAAATAAATTGATTTTGGGTATGTTTGATTTATTTTACAATGCTTTGGTGGACACTTCAAGGCTTATAAAACATTTTGTCGTTTAAATTGTTTTCCTTGAGAGTGTGACTCAGCTCTACATAAGAAACTCTGTTATTTTAAGTTGTTCAGACACTGGCCCTATAAAATATTTTTTTACACTCCCCTTTTGAAAAAAACTTGGGCAAAAACCATGGGCTGGTTTGTGGAATTGATTAGTTTAATGTGTGGGGACCCAAACCTAAATAATAAAGAATTCCCCCTCTTTTCCTATATAAACCCACCCAAGATCACACTTCCTCTTCACTCAAAGCCTTTGGAGTTCATCCAACCTCTCCTCTTCTCTATCTAAAATCCTCACAAGGTGACTCAAGCTCCCAAAAATACTCTCTCAAGCCTCTCCCAAACCTTTGGGACCACACTTCCAAGTAATGGATTTCTTCCTTTCTCATTTTTGTCAAATTTTCTTTAAGATGTTATGACCTTTTTTCAGTTAAAAATATTAGGGTATGATTTTTCACCTCCCCCATACTTACATATTTATGTTTTAATTAAGGGATACCCCTTTCTCACTCATTAATTCCTCCCATGTACACCTGTTACCATGCCGAAATTCAGTGAGGGATTTCTCTCTCCTCTTTTACATCCAAGTAATTATTTTGTCTTATGCATCTAAATTCCATTAAATTTTTTGGTACATCTATCTATATGACCCCATTACTTTCCATTTCATTTACATATATTAAGACACACATTTCTCTCTCATAAACCATTTTCATTAATCCTTATGTCACATCATTATGCTGCTGAAATTGCACCGTATTTTTTCAAGCCAAGATCATTGTGTAGTGAATACCATATCCATGTCTCTATAAAGGGTACTCACCTTTATGCACATATACATATTGAATTTTATTTTCATGTATTTATTCCCCATTACTTAATCATGGAATAACATATGATGTTTATTTATTCCATTCTATATGATCCATGTGGCACACTTATGCATGTAATCAAATGCTTAAGAAGGGTGTGCCTTGATAGTGCTCCAATGCATTGGGTAATTTATAATATCATGATAAGTCAAGTGAAATTAGTGTTTATTCATTCTAATTGCAGTGATAAGAGGATTTACTCATGCTTCATGTGAAATTCAGGTTTACTCATGCTCCATGTGCAATGAGACTTTGATCATGTTAATTCTATGTTAAGTGTTGTTTCCACATTTCCATGGGATGATTATCATGCTTTATCGTGCCTTTATATTCATATTTATCTTGGGATTCATTGATATTCCTATTTTCTAACATGTATTTTATTTCTCATGTTATTCCTTGTTAATTACCTTATTTGGCTTTATAGCTCACGTTTTTTATGCATGTCCTCATGTTATTCCATGAAATGTAATGTACTAGGGAATGTAGTGGTCTTGTAACTGTAGTTTTCAAAAAAGATATTTTATTTCACGTTTTAAGTTGTTATGTAATGATCCTAAGCCCCAAATACACTAGACCTCACTATATTCTATGTTGTAACAAGTGAAGTTTATGTATTAAATCATGATTTAATGTGTAATAAAGAATAGGGTTGTCATAATATTACAGAATTTGGTATCTAAAATCATACTCTAGTAGATATAAATTTTTTCGATAAAAAGTTTTAGTTAAACATCTAGACTAAGTAAAAATACCAGTGGTTGATCTAAGATAATGATTATTTATGATTTGTTCTCCTTATTTTAATGGTGATAATTATGGATTTTAAAAATAATGGTAGATTATCTATTTCAATGTTTTTAGAATAAGAGTTTATTTTAAATTTTACTATAATTATGAAATTCCAATATAAGATCCTAATAAGTTTAATACTACTCTAAAAATTGATTATGATCTTAATATTAGAGTTATGAATTCTATTCTTTGTCAATTAGGAAGCAATGAATTCAATCGAGTTGTATATGAAATGTGGAAACACTCATTTTTTCCTATAAAGGAACTTAAAATATCTAACTATGAGGGTAAAACTCTAAAATATTAAAATTTAATACATTCAATATGAATGATGGTAAAAGAATCACCAAATTTAATGGGATATTGACTGAATTTGTTAATGATGTTCCTGCCTTGAGAGGAATAATTCTAGAAAAAGATAAGTCTTTAAAAGTTCTATGATTTTTACCCTAAAATGGAAAGGAGTATTTTTTACAATAATAAGATGAAATCATGTAAAAAATCAATTCATTGGAACATTAATGATGTATGAAGTTAAGATGAATGGAGAAGCTGAAAATCATATTTATATCAAAAATAAATTTACTTCAATAAATGTTTCAATGGATGAATCTTCATATTATAGTCATTTAGTTTCAAGTGATTAGATATCATATCTTCAAAAAACTGTAATTTTTTCAATAATATAACGAATATGTTAAAAAATAATAAATAAAAAGAAGTAAAATTCTACTAATATAAGAATAAATGTCATATAAGACCTGATTATCTTTTTCTAAAAGTTCATTATAAAACTATTTATAAATAAAAAGTAAATAATTTTTGAATGATACAAGGAGGTATACTAAAGATTAAATTTTTGAATCTACTAAAAACTATGAGGGTGATAATGAAAATAAAAAGTTAAATCTATATTTTATGGATCATGCCAATGAGGTGAAATCTTCTTACTCTCAAAATCAAAATTCTTAAAATATATCTTATGATGAAATTGACATATATTTTTTTAAACTACGTGATATATTTAAATCATTAAATAAATATCATATAAAAATAATTATATTTTATGTTCTTATTTCTATTCTAAATGAAATTTTAGTAATTCGGATTTTAGATTTCATTTTCCACACTTCAAAAATTCGTATGCTATATATGAAAATAAAATTAAAGAACTATTGGATGAATTTTATTATTTAAAAGACTATTATAGTATGATTATTGAAGTATAGAATTATTTAATTCAAATTATTTGGTAAAATAAATTTAATAAAGTCAAGTTTTGTATTTATAGTAATAGAAAAAATACTAAATTATATAGGAATAATTTTATTCCTATATATAAAAGTAAAAGAATATTTACTCTTAAATGTTTTAATTTTTTTATTAATGGACACTATGAAAATGAAAATTATTTTAAAACCTCTCAAATTTGTGGTGTCAATAATATTTATTATTAAAAAAATTATTTCAATCTAAAAATGAAATATCTGCTCTATGTAAACAGATTATGTTACCTAAATCTTTTATTAAAAACACTATTAGAATCAAAATAATATAAGTTCCAAAAGGAACTTGTGTTTTGATATTTTTTGTATGTCATCCACTAAAAATTATTGTTATATTAATAATTGGTTTATTAAAGAAAATGTGACTATTTTAGGTGAATGAAAATTATAATTATTTTAATATATTACTCAATAATAAATTATTCGTTATCTAGAAGAAAAGATACTTAAAGATGGAATTTTTTAAATCCATTAATTATTTAATTTCAATTTAAATTATAATAAAAAAATTAATATATATGAGTGAATTTATTTAAAAAATATTATCTGTATTATTCTATATTTTAATATTCTTATGATATAACTTTTAGAATAAATTATCAACTCAATTATTTTATGTGATAAAATATTTTCATGAATTATTTTTTCGACATCATACATACTCATTATTATTTTATAATTAGCATGTGTAAATTTATTAAATTTTATTTATCTTCTAAGCATGTATTTTAACTACAATTGTTAAATTAATCTGTTATAATATATGCTAAATTGTGGAAATTTTATGGTCTTTTATGACATGAGAAAAAAATTAAATTCTTAGGTGGGTATTCTTTAAAAAATTATATGTGTTTAAATATGTTATGGAATGAATAAATTTGTTTGATACATATTTTGAATTATTGAAAATATCTTGTTATTCGCTGAAAAAATTACATGTTTTCATAACTACAAAATTATATGTATTTAGGAAGTATTAATTAATAAAGAGTTAATAATAATTCTTGTATTTCTAATATGGATAGGGAAGTTAGGTTTATTCAATCTAAAAATTATAATTTTTATTCCTTGTTTGATATTTATATTTTTCAAAATCATTATATTTAAAAATTTGTATTATTTTATTTTTTAAATTCATTAAAATATTACTTATTTAATCATTATTATTCTAAAAAATATTTAAAATGGTAAATCCATTATTATTATACAATAATTTTGGCTTGAGAAACTAAAACTTTTCCTCGGAATCATTCGAACAAGTCTCATCCTTCTTCATTAATATAACCCTAATCATAAATCTAGACTAAGTGGAATAAAGATACTAAGGTTCACTAGTTCATAATTATTTCCACCTTAAATGCTAATCATTCAAGGTTTAGAACATTTGATTTATAATAGTTCTTCAAATTGTGAAGATAATAATGATATTAAAGAAATATATAAACAATGAATTTCTTGGCCTGGTGCTTCAACTGATCTATTTAGAGATAATTCAATATCTTTTTTTGAATAATCCATAGATAAGTCTTCGATAAATGGTATAGAAATTGTTTTTTGTGAATAAGTATAGGTTATATAAATTAAGATAGTTAAATTAGGAAAACCATCTATAAATTATTAGAAAACTCCATCTAATGATGATGAACTACTTTTTATAGATCATTTTCATTTCATTTACATGGAAATGGAATTTATGTTTAATATTTTTAAAGGATAAGTAGTGAGGTGGTATGAAGAACATTGATGTATTAGTAAATCATTTGATGAGATGAAAAAACTCATCTATTTCAAAAATATAATTTTAATCCCTAAAATTGTAGTATAATTTTTTATAGAAAATTTCAATATCAACAAAATATTGGGATGCATTTTGAAAATAAATAGTTGAACATATTGTGGAAATCGGAAGAGAATATTTCTATAAATTAGATCATGATGATCTGAAAGAGTTCATAGCTTGTCATTTTTCTTCATCATCAAGGGGGAAAGGATCTATAAATATTTAAAGTTTAGTTGATATATTTTCATGTTTATTTCTATAATGTGTAAAAGAGTTCATAATCTAGAGTTTGAATATGCTCCCCTTAACCTTCTTAAAAGACCCGATATTTTTTTATAATACTTCAACTTATTATATCAAAACCATTGATTAAAAAATATATTTATAATCATGGATAATTAAAACAAGATCTATATTCTATAATATTTATTTTCTATTTACTGATTCTCATGAGTTTATGTCAAAAATGTTTCATTAATTCAAATAATTTTTCATTATCTAAACATAAAATAATTACAAGATTCTTGTACTATGTTTAATGTTTATTAATAAATTTTATAATTTATTATTAATATCAAAAAATGGGGGATAAATGTAGTGTAAAAACACAACCTTTTTGTTTCTCTTTGGGGGAGAAATCGTTGTGGACAAATATGGATCAACACAACACCATTTTTTTCTTGATGATAAATCTGGATAAATTAAATCTCATTTTTTTATTCAATATCTATTATTTATACCCTATGTTTTGTGTTTATAATTATATGGGTTTCCCAATCATAAAAAATGGGGAGAATGTCGGTATCTTTTAATAAAATAATTTTGTTAATTTATAATTGGATTTTATGCTCACAAACACCCACATTTGTGTTACTAATGATGTTTCTTTAAGTGGATTTTAGGATAATATTTATTAGAATAAATATTTTATTATATAAGAACTTTAGTTGTAAATTTGGGTGATGTTTTTTTCTTCTTATTAGTTATGTTTTTTTAAAACTATAATGGAATCATTTTTTATAACCTTATGTTTGATGTGAATGTAATGATCTAGATCCCTACTTTTATAAATATCGCTAATTTAACCCTATATTTGAAGTAAATGATTGGCTTTGGAACAATACTTTTTTCTGCTACCCTACATTTTCATACAAAAAATATGGTACATAAACAATACTTTTGGAATCATATGTACATTATCAACCAAACTTTTAAAGATAATTTGTATATAGTGAATATAAGGACCCATCCTTAAACATTACATAATCTTGAGTTAAGTCAAGAATTGACATTGAGGATATTTTCAGGTTTAGAGATTTAGATAATTAGTTCATAACTTATACATTATAACTTGAATATTACATGTATACACTTCTAATCAGTATCCATTTTTTCATAAAATTAAAATTCCTAAAAAACTAAACATGCCTAGTTTCATGTTTTAGACAACATGACTTTTCTTTGATCCCATCCTTGAACCTATTCATCATTAAGTCATGTGTAATATTTTTAAAAAACATGGGATGGTCTTAAAAAGATTAGTAGGTTATATAAAATAAAAAAACAAAACATTACCCATGAATACATACAAATAAAATAAATCATACTTTTCAATCTTAAAACATAATATCTTTATCAAACCTCACAAAATCATAAGATTTATGAATAACACATAGAAATAATAAATCATAAAGGTAACTTGTGGCATTCATATCATACTTAAATTGTAAATATCATAGCAATATAGAGAGTAAAATTTGAAATACCCATCATAGTATATTTCCTAAATCTCTTAGGAGAAATATTAAAGTTTACCTATGTCATGTTACCGAATGCATTAGAGAGCTATCTCGGGATCACATGCCCTAGGTTTATCACGGAACCACCTATATATGTAAACAATTCCCAATAACCATAACATATTAATAACACATATAAAATCATAAAGTAAAGATAAAATTTCCACATTGCAATCACAACATATCATTTCATGATATTGACATAATCAGTAATTTATCAAACCATTTAAAACATTTAATAAAGTGATTTTTAAATCAAAGTGCCACATACCACTTTAAATCTTTTGAAAGAAATTTAAAATTTAAAACACTCATGTCCATATAAATAATTCATTAAAATTATTTCCAAGAACTGGACATGAAAGAGAAGGATTTATATGATTAAATACATAAAACATTTAAAATGATGTTTTAGTTAAAAAATCTTTTACCATTCCAAAAACTATTGAATTAAATAATAACCTCAAAGAAAAATTTAAATATCATGAGAATATATAAATTCGTGATATAAAATGACAAAATGGTTGTATATAAACCTTTTAGAATAATAAAGGTGCATAATATAGTGATATGCCTCAATTAAATGAGATTGATACATAATCTCTTACAAAGATTGTACCATTAGATTAAGAATAAATCAATGACATAATTTTGTGTGTAAAATATAAATACAAAGAATATAAGTAGATATTAATTTTAATACCATCAGAGTTAATTCACACATATTCATAGCATGACATAATCAAGAATTATAATTTTAACCAAAAGAATTGAAATTGGTTTAAGAATTTCCCTTACAAAAATTCGGCAGCATAACAGCGTCACTTAAAAATTCTGAAAACAAGTTGATGAGAGAGAAAACGGTATCTCATCACATGGAAATAAATTCTACAGAAATAAAGATATATAAGAACATATCCCAACATTTGGGAATTGAAATTTAAAAACATAACGTAAAATAATTCTTTGACTAGAAGAGAAGGGTTAAAAGTTCTCTTTCAAAGATCGTATAAATGACATTAGAATTTTTCAATTGGGAGATTATGTGTATAAACAGTATATCAACACAAAGGGGGGAGAAAATTAAAACATAAATAAAAAAATAGTTATTCCACACATAATCATAGAATTACACAATTATGAATTAGAATATAAAACCAAATAATAGAATTTGGGTTAAAAAGTTCCCTTATCGATTTGGTAACTTTCAAAACATAAACCCCAAGAAAGAAGGATCATACAATGAAGATGTAAATACCCATTAATTAAATTATTTTAAAAAAATAATACAATCATGTTCAGTACAAACACCACAAAAAAAGAAAATAGTGGATAATATAGAATGAATCTCAAGGTAATAAAAAGTGAGATGAAAACCCATTTCCTTGTGTCTGACTTTTCTTGTTCATTATTTATCTCCCTAAATAATAAACATAATTTAATTATACTTATTTAAGAAACATTTTAAATTTTATTATTCCTTTTATATCACTTATTACCTTGATCTAATAATCATATAATCATTCAAGTTCATATCGGTCTTTTTGTCGATATTCGGTACTTGAGTCAAAAATTAACTTGTTATAATTACAAATTGTCCATCTGGTCAAAATTCCATTATCTCCAGAATGATATTCATGATTTAGATATCAAATATATCATATATATCTAGTATATATGTATTTATAATAGTACATATATTTTGTATATAAGAAATGAAATGCACCATTCATGGAGACAGTAAGCCTTACATACGCATGAACGCTACATTCATTTCATTTTTTTCATTTTTAAGGGAATGAAAACCAAATTATACATTGTTATATTATTATTCTAGAATAATATAATATTTTATATATGTTACAAAAGTTCATTAACACCATCCTTTATACATTCCATGTATGGTATTAAGGATTCATATCACTTTGAGGGGGTGGTAGTCCGCACTTCCTCAAATGAAATTATTGTATATACCCATTATGGAAACCATAAAGGAATTATATAAATGAAAAGTGAAGAATCATATAGAAACTATAAATATAATATATATCACATATAAATACAGTGCCATATTAATGGCCACCATAAGTGTAACAACCCAAACTTTTATCAATGAAAATTCCTCTTGATCTAATTAAATGTCTTATAATGAAAAATTGCTATATAAAATAAGAATATACACGGTTTTATGATTTTGGATTTAAAAATACTATTAATAATTGATAATTTTTCTAATATAGTCGTTGAACAGTGATCACATAATTAGTATAAATATAGGTCTTTAACCAATCCAAATTACTCAGACAACGGAAGTGATGGTCTCATCCAGTAGACTTTCCCCATACAAAGTGTAACACCCCAGGTAAATAAAGAGTATTACATTTTCATATTTATCCATATTTGTGAATAAAATATTAATATTACTTTAAAGGGAACTCTATGCTCGATGGCGTACCCAATACGCAACAATTAGTTTCTTAGAAATCTTACGTTGCACTCTAATAATAAAATAATATTATTTTAAATGGTAGTTAACACTTAGTCGTTGTAATGGAGAGAATGAACGGAACTGACAACAAAATGGTTATATATGTTTGTCAAATATTTTTTCTTTTATCCAATAAATGTTAGAGTCTTAAAATGCAAATGAATTCAATTTTAAGCATAAATATTCTAATATTCTTTAAATGGTCGATGAACCGCCTTTTGATGGAGAACCCTTTTGAAATATAATATTGACAATTTTATATGTTTTATTTGACAAAATAAAATTCTTATTTATAATCTGGACATCAAAATTTAATTTGTGTAAATTTTTGTTATTTTTCCGATAAAGATCATTTTTAGAGAAAATGTTGCATTTTAATTCAAAACTTTCTTTTAATCTGACTTATTTATATGGATAGATTATCTTTTTAATTGATATGAAAGTGTATTTAGAATATATCTTTACCATTTAATCCAATGGTGTTCATTGGAAGTAATTTCACTTTGAAATTGGACTTAAACTAGTGGCAATCTTTTAATAGATATTGTTTCTTAAAAACACGCTATTTGTTTTGATAGCAGGAATGAATTATTAAATTAATTAATGTAACTTATATATTTTGAATTTTGTACAATAGACATCATTTTTGAATTCAGAATATCAAATATAGCTTTGGATGAATTTTTGGTATTTTTCTGAAAAACTTCAATTTTGATGAATAGTGAAACCACTAAGTGGTAGTTAAAGAAACTGATTTTTCATTTAAATGAAACTTTACCACTTATATGATTTGATTTTCAAAAATCCTACATACATGGTTTTCATTAAGAAGTAAAATGTGGTTCAATGAGATTAAAATATTTTTTTGATGAATAGTGACTTTTAAGTTTTATTAATCACGATTAAAGGTATTTAGTGTAATTTATGGTAAAGATAATGATATAATAATATTAAATGGCCTTTACACATGTACTACCCTTATTGGATGAGTCATGGGAAACCAAGACAATCCATGGGTCAACATGGGGACCCCATGGAGCCACTTTGGCTGGAAAATGACCTTAATAACTTTTTATTTAAAGTTAAAATTAAAATGTCACAAACATGTATTGTTTTACTAAAACAATTTTTACATGGGGTTATACAAGTCATATTTTTTACTATAAATATTAATTAGAAATCTAAAAATATTTCCTACATCATGATATTTTTTTATAATTTTTAGACATTAAATAACTTAATTTATTAATGACACCGTGATGATGCAGTGATTACCTCATAAATAAACGATTTAAATAAAATGAGAAGATAGGGAAAAATCTAAGTCTTACACTTGTAACAAACCTATTGGATGGGTGTATTTAGAAACCTTATCACCTCAGCATCGAAATATATCCTTTCTGGACCTTTAAAATCTGAAAAGAATTTTATAATAAAGTAATAGTTTATAACTTTCCAAGAGTGCCCCTCCTCTTCCCTTATAAAGGCCCCCACCTCTACCACCTTACTCACACCTCTCAAGCCTTTGTCTCATAAAAACCCTGCCCATTTAATCTCTTGAAATCCCTCTCTTCATCATTGAATCCTCAACTTTTGAAGAATGCTCTTCAAGAAACCCGTTTGTTTCAAACCAATAGGAGTTACCTAATTTAAAGGTAATGTCTTCACTTGTGTTATTTTGTTTTATTTTGCTTCTCCAAACCCTAAACTCTTTTTATTCCTTTATTTTGTAACAACACCAGTATCTTAAATGTACTATAAAGTTTTTATGTTAAGGATTCGAGCTACACTTACACACACCTCTATCTAATGGTTAAAGAACATACTGTTTCTTTGGATGGCGAATTACTACCTCACGAAACGATGATTGTTCAATCTTCTCTTAACACCTCTCATGGTGTCCATTATGATGTCAATGTATTTTATATATGATATATATGGTATTTATGTTTCCCATATTCTTCTTTATTTTATATTTAAAACATACCTTTATGCTTTTCATGTTGTGCAATTGAGATAATTTCATACGAGGAAGTGTGGACTACCGCCCCCTCAAGTGATGTGACTCGTTCATGAAATACATGGAATGTATAAAGAATAAAATTAATGAACTTATGTGACCTATATAGAATATATATTATACTGGAATTATAATATATATATATATCTCAAATATTTTTAATTCCATTAATATGAAAATGAAATGAAAGTAGTGTTCATGCGTACGTACGGCCTACCGTCTCCATGAACGGTGCATTTCATTTATTTTTATCTCCAAATGTTATGGAATAGTATAAAATGAATATTTAATGGATATATATGATATTTAAATCATTAATAATATTCTGGAGATGATGTACTTATAACTACATGAACAATCATTTTCGAACAAGTTAATTTTTGACTCATGTACTGAACATCGACACAAACGTCTGATATGAACTCACATTATTAACCAATTATTAAAACATTATAATATGTGATATGAACTGAATAATAATCTTTAAATTAGGTCCTTAAGAAAATATAAATTGACCAAAGTTTATTATTCAGGAATATAAAGAAATGAACAAGACAAGTCGGACTTGAGGTAAGGGATCCTACCTATCTCTTTCTTTTTAAGTACTCTCTTTTATGTAATTTCTTTTAATCTCCTCTTTCTAATGTTGGGGGATGTTATTTTATATTCATATTAATGTAATTTATATTTTCATATTATTAGAGACCCTATTTGATTTCATCAATCCATTTTGTTGGATGTTTTAAGTGGTGCCGTTAGGCTGCCGAGTTTTCGTAAGGGGTTTTTCATCTCACTTTTATTCCCATGAGATTTATTATAAATTTGCCACAATTTCCTTTGAGTGGTATATGTAATGCCCATTATTATACTCTTTGTGTAATATAATTTTTTTTAATGATTTTATACATCAACGTTGTATAGTCCTTCTTTCATGGGGTGTACGTTTCGAAAGTTACCCAAATCGGTAAGGGAACCTTTCACCCTCCTCTTTTTAAAAGGATTATTTTGTTAGGTCTTTTAATTTACATCTTTTTGTGTTGGTATATGTTCTTATATATCCTTATTGATTTAAATTTTATGTCCAAGTGATGAGTTTCCATTTTCTCTCCCATCAACTAATTTTATGAATTTTAATGTGACGTCGTTAGGTTGTCGAATTTTACGAAGGGAACTTATTAACCCAATTTCGATTTCTTTGGGTTCAACATGTAATTATTGAATATGTCATCCTTTGAATATGTGTGAATGAAATTTTATTGTTTTACACTTAATATTCACTTATATTGTGTGTATTTATATTTGTCACACATAATTATGAGATTTATTTATCCTTAATTTAAGGATACCTTCATTATAGGGGATTTCATCTCATTTTACATTTCTATTGAGTCTTCATTGTTGTTATGCACCAATTCACTATTATATGGTGTATATACTATCATTTGGAATATTATATCATGAATCCATTTATTCTAATGATATTATAATGTTCTGATTAAATTTCATTCCTCAATTATTGTATTCAAGTGTCTCTCATTTTGTTAAAAACCCTTTAACTAAAATATCGTTTTAAATGTTTTAATGATTTATTCTTATAAATATTTCTCAATAATATCCATGATTTCAAATTGGTTTTAAGTATTTATATATATGGATATTAATGGTTCAAAATGTTAAAAGCTTCAAAGTGTTACTGGACACTTTGATTCAAAAATCTCTTTATTAAATGTTTTAAATGGTTTTGAAAATGGTTTTTAGAATGGATTCATTATTTCAATATCTTAAAATGTTATATTGTTGTTGCAATGTGGGAATGTTATCTTTCCATTATGATTAAGTTATTTTCTGTGATTATGTTATGGTTCTTGGGCATTGTTTATGAAGATGGGTGGTTCCGTGATAAACTAAGGGTGGGTGAGTCCGATATAGCTCTCCAATGCATTGGGTAACGTGAAGGGGTTAAATGCTAATGTTTCCTTGAAAAGATTTAGGAAATATACTATGATGGGTATTCCAAACGTAACCATCAGGGTTACTTCCTACGTAAGAATGTTATGAATGCCTCAAGTTACCTTTATGTCTTATGATTTCTATGAGTTATTCATAAATCTTATGATTTCATGAGGTATCTTAACGTGCTTATGTTTTATGAGTAAGGTATGATTTCATTGATTCTTATGTATACATGGAATAATGTTTTATTTCTGTATTTTTATAACCCATACTGAGCTTTTTATGCTCATCCAAATTTTTTATAAATGTTTTTCACAGGACAAAAAGTTGAATAGGGTCAAGGATGGGATCAAGGAAATGTCAGGCTGTCTAAAACAAGGAACTAGACATGACTCCTCTGTTCAAGATTATTTATTTTCTGAAAAAAATGGAAGCTGGGTAGATGTGTCTACTTTGTAATCTTTGAGATGTAATAGTTATGTCCTAATTCTCTAAAACTCTAATCCTGAAAAGATCCTCATTGTGAATTATTCATTTAATTCAATATTAAGTAATGTTTAAGGGTGGGTCCTTATAGTTGTTATAAGAGGTCGGTTTAGATAAATTTAGATGTTAGGGTATTCTTTAAGCATAAGTGACATTTCCATAATGTCTAGGATTTCAGAAAGAGACATAGTTTTTAGATAAAGTGAATGACTAAGTATATATTAGTGTTTATCTTCCTCTTTATTACATTATGATTTTTTTGATATACTCACACTATCCTTTTTGGTTTTAGTAAATGGATGGATCTAGTAGGCACCAAAGTGGCAATGGGTTTGAAGGAAACTATGGTGGTTCTTAGATTATGAGACTAGATGAAATGGGGGATTCAATGAGAAATTTTTTGGTTATTCTAAACCAACTATCAGGAGTCATGATCAACCTCTTGAACCTTGGTGAGTTCTTCAATGCATCATATACGAGATAACCAACTCGATGTGGAGGGTCAGGTAATAATTATAAAGGTAACCATTATGGTTTATATGATCCTTACTTTTTAGGAAATTATGGGATACTCTATGATATGATGGAATATGAAAGGAATGAGATAAACATGAGGTTAAAATATGTTACGGTTATTTTTGAAGATTTTATCGCTTTTTGGGGAATGTTATAATAATTATGTAGTTTTAAAAAAAGGACAACACGTATACCGTGTGACAACCTGTCGCGTCTGATGAAGCTATGGGAATCGAACCCACAACCAAAGTTCGACTGGTATTTATCACCTACCACTGGACTACATGAAGTCTCGGGTTAGTTTGACTAATTCTTTTTAGTTAGATGATCTTTTTAATATAGAATAAGTTGATTTTGGGTTATCTATGGAAATTAGTAACCTATCATGGAGGATATGTGATTAGGTTAATTACTTTTCAGTATGAGACTTTAAGAGTAACTGATGTTATTTGGAGATAAATGTTAAGGTATATCTTGGAAGACTATGTGATTCAATCCTTCAGAGATTTCGGTTTCAGTCTTAGTTTTGATTACGTTGAAGAATTTTTTGGATAGATGTTTATTGAATGGTCTTTATTGAACTTTGTGTATTTTTTGACAAATTCTTTATATTAGGAATATATTTTTTTAATAAAGGATTATCCTTCTTGGGTATTATCTGATCTCATACAAACCTTTTTGGTTTTGGTTTTGGATAAGGTCAAAAGACCTGGGAAGTATATAGTTCTCTTTTGTGGATAAGGTGATTCTCTAGATGTTTATTATAGCTCTCTTAATGTGAACAAGTCATCCTAAATACTTGTATTTTGGAGAAAATATGAGTTCGTGTAAGAAATCTAGTAAAAGTTGAAAGTCAACATGATAAGTAAGCATGTTTCCTTATGTTTTAGTTAAGCTCATAAATAAATTCCTCAATGAAAAGTAACATAAAACAAAAATGTTGTCTGTTAATATTTCCTACTGGGGAATCAAATACCGTTTAACCCATCATAATTTTGTGATTTTCTTGTGGTTAACTATCTCTTAAACATGTTTTCTATCACTCTACATCAAAACATGACCCTTTGTTTTCTCCTCCATGTCAATGTTTTCCTACATGGAATCCTGATATGGGTTAACTCGGGTGACCTTTGTACTTCCCTTTCTTTATTTTAAAGTGATAGTTTTACTGACTCTTGTTCCGATGTGGGATTTTCAATGAAATTTCAAAGCCCAATTTTAAAATTGTGAGGACGCAATTTCCAAAAGGGGGGAAGGATGTAACACCCCAGGTAAATAAAGAATATCAAATTTTCATATTTATCCATATTTGTGAATAAAATATTAATATTACTTTAAAGGGAACTCTATGCTCGATGGCGTACCCAATACGCAACAACGAGTTTCTTTGAAATCTTACGTTTCACTCTAATAATAAAATAATATTATTTTAAATGGTAGTCAACACCTAGAAATTTTAATGGTAGTAATGAACATAACAAACTGAAAAATGATTATATATGTTTGTCAAATACATTTACTTTTATCCAATAAGTGTTAGAGGCTTAAAATGCAAATGAATCCAATTTTAAGAATAAATCTTCTAATATTCTTTAAAAGGTCGATGAACCGCATTTAGATGGATAACCCTTTTTAAATATACTTTTGAAAATTTTATATGTTTTATTTAAAAAAATAAAATCCTTCTTTAGAATCTGGACATCAAAATTTACTTTGTGTAAATGTTTGTTGTTTTTCTGATAAAGATCATTTTTAGTGAAAATGTTGCATTTTGATTCAAAACCTCCTTTTAATCTAATTTATTTATATGGATAGGTTATCTTTTTAATTGATATTAAAGTGTATTTATAATATATTTTTACAATTTAATCCAATGTTGGTCATTGTAATTAATTTCACTTTGAAATTGGACTTAAACTAGTGTTAATCTTTTAATAGATATTGTTTCTTAAAAACACACTATTTCTTTGACAGCAGGAATTAATTATTAAATTAATTAATGCAACTTATATATTTTTAATTTTGTAAAATAGACATCATTTCTGAATTCGGAATATCAAATATATCTTAGGATGAATTTTTGGTATTTTTCTGAAAAACTTCAATTTTTGATGAATAGTGAAACCACTAAGTGGTAGTTAAAGAAACTGATTTTTCATTTAAATGAAACTTTACCACTTTTTTGATTTGATTTTCAAAAATCTGACATTCATGGTTGTCATTAGGAAGTAAAATTTTGTTCAATGAGATTAAAATAATTTTTTATTGAACAGTGACTTTTAAGTTTTATTTATCGTGATTAAAGGTAATTAGTGTAATTTAAGGTAAAGATAAAGTAATAATAATATTAAATGACCTTGAAACATTTATTAACATTATTGGATGAGTCATGGCCGACCCAGAAAATCCATGGGTCAACTTGGGGACCCCATGGCGCCACTTTGGTTGGAAAATGATTTTAATAACTTTTTATTTAAAGTAAAACTTAAAATGTCACAAACATGTATTGTTTTACTAGAACAATTTTTACATGGGGTTATACAAGTAATATTTTTTAATATAAATATTAATTATAAATATAAAAATATTTCCTACATGATGATATCTTTTTATAGTTTTTAAACATTAAATAAATTAATTTATTTATGACACCGTGTTGATGCAGTGATTCCTCATAAATGAATGATTTAAATAAAATGATAATATAAGGTGAAATATAAGTCTGAAACGTTCCACAAACATATTTGTGGGTGTATTTCAAAACCTCATCACCTTATCCTTGAAATAAATCCTTTTGGGACCTTTAAAATCTGAAAAGCATTTTATAATAAAGTAATAGTTTATAACTTTCCAAGAGTGCCCCTCCTCTTCCCTTATAAAAGGCCCCCACCTCTACCACCTTACTCACACATCTCAAGCCTTTTGATCAGCCAAAACCTTCCCATTTCATCTCTCCACATCCCTATATTCATCATTGAAGCCTCACCTTTGGCAGAATGCTCTTCAAGAAACCCTTTTGGTTCAAACCAAGAGGAGTTACCCAATTTAAAGGTAATGTCTTCACTAGTGTTCTTTTGTTTTATTTTGCTTCTCCAAACCCCTAAACTATTTTTATTTCTTTCTTTTGTAACAAAAAGAGTATATTCAATGTACTAGTATGTTTTTATGTGAATTATTTGAGCTACAATTACACACACCTCTGTCTAATGGTTAAATAACATACTGTTTCTGTGGATGGATAATTACTGCCTCATGAAACGATGATTGTTCAATCTTCTCTTAACACCTTTCATGGTGTCCATTATGATTTCACTGTATTTTATATATGATATATATGGTATTTATGTTTCTCATATGCTTCTGTGTTTTATATTTAAAACATACCTTTATGCTTTGCATGTTGTGCAATTTCGATAATTTCATACGTGGAAGTGTGGACTACCGCCCCCTCAAGTGATGTGACTCGTTTATGAAATACATGGAATGTATAAAGAATGAAATTAAGGAACTTATGTGACCTATATAGAATATATATTATACTGGAATTATAATATATATCTCTCAATTATTTTTAATTCCATTAATATGACAAAGAAATGAAAGTAGCGTTCATGCGTACGTACGGTCTACCGTCTCCATGAACGGTGCATTTCATTTCTTTTTATCTAATAATGTTATGGAATGGTATAAAATTAATATGTACAAGATATATATGATATTTAAATCATTAATAATATTCTGGAGATGATGTACTTATAACTACATGGACAATCATTTTCAAACAAGTTCATTTTTGACTCATGTAACAAACATCGACAAAAACGTCTGATATGAACTCACATTATTAACCAATTATTATAACATTATAATATGGGATATGAAATTAATAATAACCTTTAAAGGAGTTCCATAATCAATTATAAATTTACCAAAGTTTATTATTCATGAATATAAAGAAACGAACAAGACAAGTCGGATTTGAGGTAAGGGATCCTACCTATCTCTTTCTTTTTAAGTACTCTCTTTTATGTCGTTTCTTTTAAGCTCCTATTTCTTATGTTGGGGGATGTTATTATATATTCCTTTTACTGTACTTTCTATGTTCATATTATGAGATACCCTATTTGATTTCATCAATCAATTTTGTTGTATGTTTTAAGAGGTGTCGTCAGGCTGCCGAGTTTTCGTAAGGGGTTTTTCATCTCACTTTTATTCCCGTGAGATTTATGCTACATTTTCCAGAATCTCCATTGATTGGTATATGTAATTCCCATTATTATACTCTTTTTATAATATAATTTCATTTATGGGTATTTACATCAGTGTTGTATAGTCCTTCTTTCGAGGGATGAACGTTTCGAATGTTACCCAAATCGGTAAGGGAACCTTTCACCCTCCTCTTTTTTAAAGACTTATTTTGTTATGCCTTTTAATTTACATATTTTTATGTTGGTATATGTTATTCTCTATCCTTATTGATGAAAATTTTATGTCCAAGTGATTAGATACCATTTTCTCTCTCATCAACTAATTTTATGAATTTTAAAGTTATGTCATTAGGCTGTCGAATTTTACAAAGGGAACTTCTTAACCCAATTTCGATTTCTTTGGGTTCAACATGTAGTTATTGAATATGTCATCCTTTGAATATGTGTGAATGACCTTTTATTGTTTTACACTTAATATCCACTTATATTGGGTGTATTTATATTTGTCACACATAATTATGAGATTTATTTATCCTTAATTTAAGGATACCTTCGTTATAGGGGATTTCATCTCATTTTACATTTCTATTGAGTCTTCATTGTTGTTATGCACCAATTCACTATTAAATGGTGTATATACTATCCTTTGGAATATTATATCAAGAATCCCTTTATTCTCATGATATTATAATGTTCTGATTAAATTTTATTCCTCAATTATTGTATTCATGTGTCTCTCATTTTGTTAAAAACCCTTTAACTAAAATATCATTTTAAATGTTTTAATGATTCATTCTTATAAATATTTCTCATTAATATCCATGTTTTCAAAATGGTTTTAATGATTTATTTATATGGATATTAATGTTTTAAAATTTTAAAATCTTCAAAGTGGTATGGGACACTTGAATTCAAAATCTATTTATTAAATGTTTTAAATGGTTTTGAAAATGGTTTCTAGAATGGATTCATTATTTCAATATCTTAAAATGTTATATTGTTGTTTCAATGTGGGAATTTTATCTTTAATTTATGCTTAATTTTATGTGCTATGATTATTTTATGGTTCTTGGGCATTGTTTATGAAGACGGGTGGTTCCGTGATAAAATAAGGATGGGTGAGCCCAATATAGCTCTCCAATGCATTGGGTAACGCGAAGGGGTTAAATACTAAGGTTTCTCCGAATATATTTAGGAAATATACTATGATGGGTATTCCAAATGTAACCATGAGGGTTACTCCCTACGTTAGAATGTTATGAATTCCTCAAGTTACCTTTATGTTTTATTATTTCTATGATTTATTCATAAATCTTATGATTTCATGATGTATGTTAATGTGCTTATGTTTTATGAATAATGTATGATTTCAATGATTCTTATGTATATGTGTACTAATGTTTTCATTCCTCATTATTATAACCCTTACTGAGATTTTTAGGCTTATCCCAAGTTTTTTTGAAATTATTTTCACTGGACATAAAGTTGAATAGTTTCAAGGATGTGATCAAAGAAATGTGAGGCTGTCTAAAAAAAGGAACTAGACATGAATCCTTTGTTCAAGAGTTTTTATTTTGTGAAAAAAAATTGAAGCTGAGTAGATTTGTCTTATAATTCCACAGACTTAAACCTTACTTAATCTTGAGTTACTTCAAGAATACACGTTGAGGATCTTTTCCGGTTTAGAGTTTTAGAGAATTAGATCATAAAAATTGCATTACATTCCACATTTGAACAAAGTTGTTACATAAAAGATAGTATTCATTTTTCCCATCAATGGAAACATATTTAAAATAAAACATGGATTCTTTCTTGACACATCCTTGACACTATCATCATATCATGTACCCTTCCCTTGACCTGTGAAAAACATTTCAAAAACTTCGGATGAGCATAAAAAGCTCAGTAAGGGATATAAAAATATGGAAAGGAAACATGAGTACATGTATACATAAGAATCAATGAAATCATACTCTACTCATAAAACATAAGCACTTTATCATACCTCATCAAATAATAACTAAATTATAGAAATCATAAGACATAAAGGTAACTTGATGCATTCATAACATTCTTACATAGGGAGTAACCCTCTTGGTTACGTTTGGAATACCCATCACAATATATTCCCTAAATCTCTTTGGAGAAACCTTAACTTTTAACTCCTTCGCATTACCCAATGCATTGGAGAGCTATATCGGGATCACCCGCCTTTAGTTTATCACGGAACCACCCATCTTCATAACAATGCCCAAGAACCATAATATAATCATATCACATAAAATGTGCATAAAGGAAACATAACATTTCCACATTTCAATCACAAGATATCAATAAAACACATTGATATAATAAAAACATTATTAAAAACATTTTCAATACCAAAATAAAAGGAAATTTAAACATGGTATTTATTTTTAATTTAAAAAAAGGTATGGCTTATAGAGGAAACCAAAACTCAAATAATGGTCTCGGCGGCGGAGAAGTCGCTGTCGCTGCATACGTACGACAAAAACATTCCCTTTTGTCGTTTAGTAAAATGATTCGTATAAATAAGATTCATTTTGGATAAATGTAAAAGTAAAAGGGGTTTATACAACATATAAAAGAAGGTTGTGTATAAAACAAAATAAGCCTCAATGAAAGGATATTGAGACGAAGTCCCATACCTCGGGTCTGACTTGACTCGATCATTCTTTAACCACTTGAATAATAAACTTGAGTTAATTTCTACCTGGTTAAGAACATTTTTCATGTTCATTATTCTTTTTATATCACTTATTACCATTTCATGAACACTATGTAATTATTTAAGTTAATAACGGTCATTTTATCGATCATTGGTACTTGAGTCAAAAATAAACTCTTTATACTTACAATTTGTGAATGTATCCATTATATCTGGAGTTATACTCATGATGTAGATATCATATATATCATATATATCCAGTATATACATGCATTTATAATATTACATAACGTTTAGAGGTAAGAAATGAAATGTACCGTTCATGGAGACGGTAAGTCGTACGTATGCATGAATGCTACATTCATTTCTATTTTGAATTATATGGAATGGAATCATAATGATATAAAGGTATATTATAATTCCAGTATAAAATCATATATAATACAATTAATTACATCCTTTATACGTCCCACAAATGGAATTAATGAATCAAATCACTTTGAGGGGGCGGTAGTCCGCACTTCCTAAAATGAAGATATCGCGTTTACCCATAATGGATACCATAAAGGTATTCCATAAATGAAAAATACAGAAGATTAAGTAAAACATAAAAATATTATATATCATATATAAATATAGTTCATCTTAATGGCCACCTTTGAAGGTTTTAAAAGAATATTGAGCAATCATCGTTTCGTGAGGCAGAAATTCGCCATCCACGGAAACAGTATGTTCTTTAACCATTATATGTAGGTGTGTGTAACTGTAGATAAAATCCTTATTATAACAACATCTTAGTATATGGAAGATACTGGTTTTGTTACAAAATAAATGAATAAAAAGATTTTAGGGGGTTGGAGAAGCAAAATAAAACATAAGAACACAATAGAAGACACAACCTTTAAATCGGGTAACTCTTTTTTATTTGAGCTCAAATGATTCCTTGGGAAGACTTCTCCCCAAAGTGAGGCTTATAAGTGTTAGATATGGATTTGGAGAGAAAAAATGGGCAGGGTTTGTCCGAGACAAAGGCTTTGGAAGTGTGGGTAAGGTGGTAGAGGTGGGGGCCTTTTATAAGAGGAGAGGAGGGGAACTCTTGGAAAGTTACAAAAGGATACTTTATTATAAAATTATTTTCGGATTTAAAAGGTCCCAAAATTATATATTTAGAGGATAAGGTTATAATATTTCTAAATCCACCAATACAATAGGTTTTTGACATGTTTAGGTCTTAGATTTTACATTAACTTTTCATTTTATTTAAATCGTAAAATAATGAGGTCATCACTACATCATCATGGTTTCATAAATAATTTAATTTATTTAATGTCTAAAAATTATAAAAAATATATCATAATGTAGGAAATATTTTTATATTTCTAATGAATATTTATAGTCAAAATGATGACTATTATAACCCCATTTAAAAATTGTTTTAGTAAAACAACTCATGTTTGTGACATTTTTACTTTAACATTAAATAAAAAGATATTAATGTCATTTTCCTTCCAAAGTGGCTCCATGGGGTCCCCAAGTTGACCCATGGATTTAATTGGTCGGCCATGACACATCCAATAAGGGTAGGAGATGTGTCTAGGTATTTTCATTTTATTATAATATCATTTTTTTCCTTAAATTGCACTAATTACCTCTAATTGCGATTAAAAACTTAAAAGTTACTATTCACCAAAAAATTATTTTAATCCCATTGAACCACATTTTACTTCTTAATGACAACCATGTATGTCGGATTTTTGAAATTCAATACACAGAGGTGGTAAAATTTCATTTCCATGAAAAATCGGTTTTTTAAGTACCACATAGTGGTTTCACTATTCATCAAAAATTGAAGTTTTTCAGAAAAATACCAAAACTTCACCCTAAGATATATTTGATATTCCAAATTCAAAAATGATGTCTATTTTAAAAAATTAAAAACATATAAGTTACATTAATTAACTTAATAACTAATTCTGAATGTAAGTGCAAATAGCGTGTTTTTATGAAACAATAAGTATCAAAAGATTGACACTAGTTTAAGTCCAATTTCAAAGTGAAATTTATTCCAATGACCACAATTGGATTAAATGGTGAAAATATATTCTAATTTCACTTTAAATCCAATTAAAAAGATAATATAATCATATAAAAAATTATATTAAAAAGAGTTTTTGAATTAAAATACAACATTTTTCACTATTCATTAAAAAAAGAACATTATCAGAAAAATACCAGAAATTTATCCAAAGTAAATTTCAATGTCCCAATCATAAAGAATAAGTTTATTTTGACAAATATAGCTTATAAAATTGTCAAAAGATAGATTTAAAAATGGTTTTCCATCAAAAGGTAGTAAAACAACCTTTTAAAAATATTTGTGTATTCCATGCTTAAGATTGGATTTATTCTCATTTTAAGCCTCTAAAACACTATCTAATTCATTAATAGACATAAATAAAAATATCTATTATTCATTACTTACTTGGGATGTTACACTCTTCCCCCCTTTATAAAATTGTGTCCCCGCAATTTATTAACTTATCGAATAAAAGGGGGTATTTATCCCTCATTGCATTTTTAGATTCCCATGTTGCCTCTTCAATCATGTGGTTCTTCCACAAAACCTTTACCTGATGAATCACCTCATTCTGTAACACTTGCTCCCTGTGGTCAAGAATCTGGACCAGTTGTTCCTCATAAGATAGGTTCTCTTCTAGCTGAACTACCTATGGACTCAAAACATGAGATGGATCTGGCATATACTTTCTCAACATCGAAACATGAAAAACATTGTGTACCTGAGATAAACTAGGAGGTCAAGCCACTCGGTATGCAACTGATCCAACTCTCTCCAGAATTTCATATTGTCCAATGAACCTTGGACTCATCTTTCCTTTCTTACCAAATCGCATCACACTTTTCCATGGTGATACTTTGAGAAAAACATGATCACCTACCGCAAAAGAGAGATCCTTCCTCCTATTGTCCGCATAACTCTTCTGCCTGCTCTGAGCTGTTCTCATGTGTTTCTGTATCAGCTGAGCTTTTTCTGAAAACTCTTCTACCAATTGTGGTCCCATCAGCTTCCTTTCACCACTTCATCCCAGAAAGATGGAGTTCGACACTGCTTCCCATATAACGCCTCAAATGGTTCCATCTGTATACTAGAATGAAAACTATTATTATAGGAAAATTCAACCAAAGAATGATGTTGGTCCTAACTTCCCTGATAATCCATCGAACAAGCACGTAGCATATCTTCCAATGTCTGAATTTTTCGTTCTGAATTCACATCTGATTGAGGATGAAAAGATGTATTAAAATTTAATTCAGTACCCAACGACTTCTGAAGGCCTTTCCAAAAGTTATAAGTAAACCTGGGATCACGGTCAGATACATTGGAGAGAGGAACTCCATGTAACCTAACTATCTCTTTAAGATACAAATGGTAAAGTTGATCTAGGTAAAAAGTATCTCGTATAGCCAGGAAATGAGCAGATTTAGTCAAGCGATTAACAATATCCTAGATTGCATTATTACCTCGAGGTGTCTTCGGCAATCACACAACGAAGTCCATGGATATATTTTCCCATTTCCACTCTGGTACTAGTAAAGGCTGAAGCATCCCTTTCGGTAACTTCTGCTCTGCTTTAACCTGCTGACAAGTCAAACACTTTACAGTAAAATTAGCAATATCTCTTTTCATTCCGTCCCACCAGTAATACTTTCGCAGATCTCTATACATCTTAGTAATACCAGGATGAACTGAAAACGGAGAAATATGAGCTTCACATAACAACTCTCTCTTCAACTGTGAATCACAAGTCACAAACAATCTCTTCCCAAATCTCAAAACACAATCATAATAAATATTTAATTCAGGAAACTTACCCTTCTAAACCAGCTCTACCTTTTTCTGCAACTCGCTGTCTTGCTTATGTGCTTGCTTAATTCTTCCTGATAGAGAATATTTCACTGATACCTGAAACAAAACAGAAGGACATCCTACACCAACATCTTATATGCCAAAGTTCATCATATCCTTATCCAAAGGATCGCATTCCAAACACAACATTTTTAATGAAGCATTACTTTTTCGACTCCAAGCATCAACCACTTTATTTTCTTTTCCCGGATGGTAATGAATTGTACAATCATAATCCTTGATTAATTCTAGCCATCTCCTCTGTCTCATGTTCAATTCTTTTAGAGTGAATATATACTTTAAACTTTTGTGATTGGTATATATTTCACACTTTACTCCATACAAATGATGCCTCCAAATTTTTAAAGCGAAAACAACAGCAGCTAATTCCAAATCATGTGTAGGGTAATTTACCTCATGATTTTTCAACTGTCGTGAAGCATAAGCAATTACCTGATCATTATGCATTAGGACACAACCAAGTCCTTTCAATGAAGCATCACTGTAGATAACAAACTCACCATTCCTAGAAGGTAGTTCCAAAACTGGAGCATTCACCAATCTTCTTTTCAATTCCTGAAAACAATCATCACATTCTTTTTTCCAGATAAACATAACACCCTTCTAAGTTATCTTAGTCATTGGACAATATAACCATGAAAAATTTCTGAAAAACCTTCGGTATTAGCCTTCCAAACCAAGGAAACTACGAATCTCAGTTACATTTGTGGGTCTTGGCCATTCTTCAACAACCTTTGTTTTTACAGGATTAACAGTTATCCCATATTTAGAAACAATGTGACCAAGGAAAGAAATTTGTTGCAACCAAAACTAACACTTGCTGAATTTCCCATACAATTTCTTTTCTTTTAAGGATTGAAAAATAACCCTTAAATGTCTTTCATTCTCCTCTTTAATTTTAGAAAACACCAAAATATCATCAATGAAAACCACCACAAACTTATCCAAGAACTCATGGAAAATTTTATTCATTAAGTCCATTAATACATCATGTGCATTGGTTAGCACAAAAGGAATTACTACAAATTCATAATGGCCATATCTTGTACAGAATGCAGTCTTCGTAATATCTGCTTCCTTTACCTTCACCTGATGGTACCCCTATCTCAGGTCAATCTTTGAAAAATACTGAGCTCCCTGGAGCTGATCAAACAAATCATCGATATGAGGCAAAGGATATTTGTTCTTAACAGTGATGTTATTCAAGGCTCTATAATCAATGAAAAGTCTAATAGAACCATCTTTATTTTTAACAAATAAAATAAGAGCACCCCATGATGATGTTCTAGGTCGAATGAAACAGTTCTCTAATAAGTCTTGCAATTGCTCCTTCAACTCTAAAAGTTCAATTTGAGCCATTCGATAAGGCGGTTTTGAAATTGGCTTAGCATCAGGAACTAAGTCAACAGTAAATTCAACTTCCCGATCTGGTATTATTCCAGGAAACTCATCAGGATAAACATCAGGATATTCATTTACCACTGGCACATCATTAATCTGAACAGTTCCTTTGTTTTCAACGATGTGTGCAAGGTAACATTCATTTCAATCTTTTACAAGTTTCTCGGCCTCTAAATAAGTTATCAACATTAAGGATTTATTCTTGTACACAAACTGAAAGTCTTTATGAAAATAAACTTTTTTAGCTCTACAGTCAATCTTAGCATGGTAAATAGAGAGACAATCCATACCCAGGATAACATCAAACTCTACTCGAGGTAAAACAATAAGGTTTTCAAGTAGGTTCTTTCCACGGATAAGGATTGGAAGATTCTAATAAATTATTTTTTCCTCAACATATCCCCCATGTGTTTTTACCACAAGTTGAGGAGTCATTTCTTGAGATGGTATTTCCATTTTACTATAAAAGGTTTTCGAGATGAAATAATGTGTAGACCCCAAATCAAACAACACACTGGAATAATCTGAAAAAACAAACAAAGTACCTGATACCACTTCATTTGATGGCCCGAAATCTACTGAAGTAGTTGCAAATGATTTCACCACCCCTTTCTACTTTTAGTCTAACAGCTTCCCATCACTCAAGCTCTTTTTTGGATACTCGTTTGCATAGTGACCCATCCCATTTCACTTAAAACATTTCACTAACTGTAAATCAAATATGGACTTACCATTACCTTGATCTTTTTCAGTGCAATCATGAGCCATATGTCCCATCTTACCATATCAGTAGCACTTTACATAATTCAGAAGACATTCCCCAGGATGCCTTTTCCCACATTTATCACAAACTAGAAACTTAGTTTTCTTACCATCAGACCTTTTTTAATAATTCTTCCCTTTCTCCTTCCACCTCGGTCTCTTCTTCTATTGGTTTTTATAGAACACTTGATCATCATAAAACTCCATTTCCACCTTCTCAGAACATCGAACAAGCTTTTCATAGCTTTTTAACTCACGAGAAGCTAATGCCCTTCGATATTTTGGCTTTAATCCTAAGTAAAAATGATTAATTTTACTATCAAGGTCTCGGATAAAATTTGGAGCATACATTGCAAATCGAGTGAACCTCTCTTCATAGGCATCCACTGAGTCTTCCTCTTTCCTCAATTTCAAGAATTGTTTTCCATACAAAGTAGAACAACCGTAGGAAAATACTTCTCAAGAAACATACCTTTGAATTCATCCCTGTCGAGAGCATCAATCTCATCAGCGTCCCTGATATTTTTAACCATCGACCACCACTGATCTGTTGCACCCTCCAAACGATAAATAGTAAGACTAACCTTTTGATTGTCTGAACACCCCATGACATTAAAAATATTCTCTAGTGCTTTAATCCACCCTTCAGCTAGCACAGGTTCATATGACCCTCTGAATTATGGGGGATGTCGCCTCATGAAATGTTCAAACACTGACATGTTCCTCTGCGGTTGATGTGGATGATCTCGTGGATGGATACTGCCACCATTTATCGCTTGATTCAACTGTGACATTACTGCAACAAACTGTTCAGTTCCAATTCCGACCATCTCAGGATGCTGATTCGGAAGGTTATTTCCTTCTGTATGCCTTCCTAGCACTGCTTACCTATTTCCCCTGCGGAAACCCATTCTTAACAAACATGTCTTAGATGAAGCAACATGGTAATATTAAAATGCTATATCATTTCAGTTTGACCATAAAAAATATTTTTGTATAATCATTTTATAAAATTCTAACCCCTAAAGTCATCTAAACCGACCTCCGATACCAACTGTAAGGCCCCAGCCTTAAACCGTACTTAATCTTGAGTTACTTCAAGAATACACGTTGAGGATCTTTTCAGGTTTAGAGTATTAGAAATTAGATCATAAAACTTTCTTTACATTCCACATTTAAACAAAGTGGTTACATAAAAGATAGTATTTATTTTTCCCATCAACGGAAACATATTTAAAATAAAACATGGATTCTTTCTTGACACATCCTTTAAACTATCATCATATCATGTACCCTTCCCTTGACCTGTGAAAAACATTTCAAAAACATCGGATGAGAATAAAAATCTTAGTAAGGGATATAAAAATATGGAAAGGAAATATGAGTACATGTATACATAAGCATCAATGAAATCATACTCTACTCATAAAACATAAGCACCTTAAAATACCTCATCAAATCATTAATAAATCATATAAATCATAAGATATAAAGGTAACTTGAGGCATTCATAACATTCTTACATAGGGATTAACCCTCTTGGATACGTTTGGAATACCCATCACAGTATATTCCCTAAATATCATCGGAGAAACCTTAATGTTTAACTCCTTCACGTTACCCAATGCATTGGACAGCTATATCGGGCTCACCCGACCTTAGTTTATCATGTAACCACCCGTCTTAATAATAATTCCCAAGAACCATAACATAATCTTATCACATAAAACATGCATAAAGGAAACATAACATTTCCATATTTCAATAACAAGATATCAATACAACACATTGATATAATAAACACATTATGAAAACCATTTTCAATACCAAAATAAAAGGAAAGTAAAACATCATATTTATTTTTAATTTTAAAAAAAGGTATGGCTTGTAGAGGAAGCCAAAACTCAAATAATGGTCACGGCGGCGGAGAAGTCATTGTCGTCGCATAAGTATGACAAAAACATTCCCTTTTTATGTTTAGTAAAATGCTTCGTGTAAAAAATATTCCTTTTGGATAAACGTAAAATTAAAAGGGTTTTATACACCGTATAAAAGAAGGTTGTGTATAAAAAAAATAAGCCTCAATGAAAGGAGATTGAGACGAACTCCCATACCTCGGGTCCGACATGACTCGATCATTCCTTAACCTCCTGAATAATAAACTTGAGTTAATTTATACTTTCTTAAGAACCTTTTTCATGTTCATTATTCCTTTTATATCACTTATTACCATGTCATGAACACTATTTAATTATTTAAGTTAATAACGGTCATTTTATCGATCATTGGTACTTGAGTCAAAAATAAACTCTTTATACATACAATTTGTTCATGTATCCATTATATCTAGAGTTATACTCATGATTTAGATATCATATATATATAAAATATATCCAGTATATACATGAATATATAATATTACGTAACTTTTAGAGGTAAGAAATGAAATGCACCGTTCATGGAGACGGTAAGCCGTACGTACGCATGAACGCTACTTTCATTTCTATTTCGTATTCTATGGAATGGAATAATAATGATATAAAGGTATATTATAATTATAGTATAATATCATATATAATACCATTAATTACATCCTTTATATGTCCCGCATATGGCATTAACAAATCAAATCACATTGAGGGGGCGGTAGTCCGCACTTCCTAAAATGAAGATATCGCGTTTACCCATAATGGATACCATAAAGGTATGCCATAAATGAAAAATACACAAGCTTAAGTAAAACATAAACATATTATATATCATATATAAATATAGTTTCATCTTAATGGCCACCTTTGAAGGTTTTAAAAGAATATTGAACAATCGTCATTTTGTGAGACAGAAATTCACCATCCACGGAAACAGTATGTTCTTTAACCACTAGATGTAGGTGTGTGTACGTGTATCTCGAATACTTCTTATAACAACATCCTAGTATATGGAAGATACTGGTGATGTTACAAAAGAAATGAATAAAAAGAGTTTTGGGGGTTATAGAAGCAAAATAAAACATAAGAACACAATAGAAGACACTACCTTTAAATCGGGTAACTCTTTTTTATTTGAGCTCAAAGGCTTCATTGGAAAGACTTCTGCCCAAAGTGAGGCTACTAAGAGTTATATATGGATGTGTAGAGACACAATGGGCAGGGGTTGGCCGAGAAAAAGGCTTTGGAAGTGTGGGTAAGGTGATAGAGGTGGAGGCCTTTTATAAGAGGAGAGGAGGGGCACTCTTGAAAAGTTACAAAATGATACTTTATTATAAAATGATTTTCGGATTTAAAAGGTCCCAAAATTATATATTTCGAGGATAAGGTGATAATATTTATAAATCCACCCATATAATTTGTTTTTTACATATGTATTTCTTATATTTTACATTATCATTTCATTTTATTTAAATCGTTCAATAATGAGGTCATCGTTGCATCATCGTGGTGTCATTTATAATTTAATTTATTTAATGTCTAAAAATTATAAAAAATATATCATGATGTAGGAAATATTTTTATATTTCCAATGAATATTTATAGTCAAAAATATGGATTGTATAACCACATTTAATAATTGTTATAGTAAAACAACTCATGTTTGTGACATTTTTACTTTAACATTAAATAAAAATATATTGATGTCATTTTCCTTCCAATGTGGCTCCATGGGGTCCCCAAGTTGACCCATGGATTTTTTTGGTCTTCCATGACACATCTAATTAGGTTAGGACATGTTTCTAGGTATTTTCATTTTATTATAATATCATTTTTTCCTTAAATTTCACTAATTACCTCTAATCGTGATTAAAAACTTAAAAGTTACTATTCACCAAAAAATTATTTTAATCTCATTGAACCACATTTTACTTCATAATTAAAACCATGTATTTCGGATTTTTGAAATTCAAAACACAGAGCTGGTAAAATTTCATTTAAACGAAAAATCAGTTTCTTAAGTACCACTTAGTGGTTTCACTATTCATCAAAATTTGAAGTTTTTCAGAAAAATACCAAAACATCACTGTAAGATATATTTGATATTCCTAATTCAAAAATGATTTCAATTTTACAAAATTCAAAACATATAAGTTACGTTAATTAACTTAATAATTAATTCCCGTTGTCAGAGAAAATAGCGTGTTTTTATAAAACAATAAGTATCAAAAGATTGACACTAGTTTAAGTCCAATTCCAAAGTGAAATTAATTCCAATGACCGCCATTGGATTAAATGGTGAAAATATATTCTAATTTCGCATTAAAACCAATTAAAATTATAATATAATCATATAAACAAATTATATTAAAAAGAGTCTTTGAAATAAAATACAACTTTTTTCACTATTCTTTAAAAAAAGAACATTATCATAAAAATACCAGAAATTTATCAAAAGTAAATTTCAATTTCCCAATCATAAATAATAAGTTTATTTTGTCATATATAGCTTATAAAATTTTCAAAATAAAGATTTAAAAATGGTTTGCCATTAAAAGGAAGTAAAACAATCTTTTAAAAATATTAGTGTATTCCATGCTTAAGATTGGATTTATTCTCATTTTAAGCTTCTAAAACACTATCTAATTCATTAATAGACATAGATAAAAATATCTATTATTCATTACTTACTTGGTATGTTACATGTATACTTTGTAATTATTGAGATGTAATAGTTATGTCCTAATTCTCTAAAACACTTAACTGAAAAAGATCCTCAATGTGAATTATTCATTTAATTCAATATTAAGTAATGTTTAAGGCCAGGTCCTTATACAAAGCCCATTTGTCTGATCTCATAAAAGAGGTTGAATCATTAGTCTTATCTCTTGAACAATACCAAGTTGAGCTTCAACATTTTAAGCTCGAATAAGACCACCTACGAGCGAATTGGAATTTGATATAGATTACCACCTGAGCAATGTCATCTGAAACACCCCAAGAGTCTGTCACCTTGGAACACCTTACCCATCGGTCTTATGTGGGTGTTATAAGCGGTTATGTAACAATAACATAATAATAAGACTATGTGCATAATTTCTATATATAATAAAGAATATAAATTCATTTTATTATTGTAACTTTGTAAATAGTTTTTAAAGCACAAATAGTATTTTTAGTTAATATTCAACTATGAAATCTATTTTGATAAATTAATGGATTTATAAATTAAATATTATTTCCAAAAAATATTATTATTATTAAATTATTTTTTATGAATTTGAAATGATAAGATACTGTTTATGAATATAATTGTAATTTTTATTATAGTTTGAAAGATGTTTTTGTAAAAAAACCTGTGAATTTTAAATAAATGTCGGTTTTTATTTTAAATTTTAAAATTAAAATATTTGGAACATTATTTAAATAAAATTAATATAATTTTTGAAATCAGGATGTCAAAAATATCCAACGGATAATTTTTCATAATTTTCTGAGATAGTTTAATTTTTGGGTAAAAATTAAACGTTGTTTAAATATAAAATGTGTTTTATGACATCATAATGACCCAATAGTGATGTAATAAAATACGATAAACATTCTTTTAAGACAATATATGTTTTTCCTTTAAAATAGTTTGATTTTTTGTTTGTATTATTTATTTAACAGAGCCTTAGTGGACCCTCCAACACGTAAAAAACAATTTATCCTTTTAAATTGATTTCCTTGAGAGTGTGACTCCCCACCACATAATAATTCCTAATATTTTAAGAATTTAGGCCATTGGCCTTATAAAATATTTTTTCCACTCCCTTTTCTAAAAAACCATGGGAAAAATCATGCGTTGGTTTGTGGATTTGAATAGTTTAATGTGTGGTGACCCGAACCTAAATAATAAAGAATTCCCTCTCCTTTCTTATATAAACCAACCCAAGCTCCCACTTCCTCTTCACTAAAATCCTTTGGAGATCAACAAAAACATGCCCTAATATATATATAATCCTCCCAAGGGGCCCAATACTCTGAATAAGCATCTCTCAAGACCCTCCCAAGCCATGGGAACACACTTCCAAGTAAGGGATTCTTTCATTTCTTATTTCTATTCATTTTTATTTATGTTGTAATACCCATTTACTTTAAATATAAAATATTGGGCTATGATTTAGAACCTCAATTATATTTCCCTAATTTTTTTTAATTATGATATAAGAATTTATCTTTCATTAATGCCTTCTATGTACACCTGTTACCCTACCAAAATTTCATAGGAGATTTCTTCATTTCTCATTTTTGTCCCAATTTCATTATGTTGTTATACCATTTTACTTTCAATTGAAAATTTTTGGTTATGATTTCAAACCTCCCACATACATCTATTAATATGTTTTAAATGATGATATACCTCTTTATCACTCATTAATTCCTTCCATGTACACCTGTTACCATGCGGAAATTCTGTAAGGAATTTCTCTCTTCTCATTCGCATTTAAGCAATTGTTTTGTATTATGAATCTAAAATCCATTACATTTGTTGGGACATGTATCTATATGACTCCCTTATTTTAAATTTTATGTCCATATAATGAGACACCAATTTATCTCTCATCAACCATTTTTATTAATTCTTATGTCACGTCATTATGCTGCCAAAATTGCACCGTGATTTTTCTCAAGCCAAAGTCCTTGTGTAGTGAATAGCTTTATCATTTCTCTATCAAGGGTATTCACCATTATGCACATTTACTTATTGTTTATATATTTTCATGTATTAATTCCACATTCATATATCTTTTATTAAATTTTTATGATTAATGAATCCATGTTGTATGATCAATGTGTCACACTTATGCATGAAATGAAATGTTTAAGAAGGGTGTGCCCTTATAGCGCTCCAACACATTGGGAAAAGATTAGTATCATGATACACCAAGTACAAATAGAATTTACATATTATAATTCAAGTGTAATGAGGATTTAATCATTCTAATTCAAGTGAAATGGGGGTTTACTCAGGCTCCATGTGCAATGAGCCTTGGGTCATGCTAATTCCACGTTAAGTGTTGCTTCCACATTTCCATGTTATGATAATCATGATATATCATTCCTTTATGTTCATGTTTATTCTATTCTCCATTTATATTCCTATTTCATAATATGTATTGTATTTATCATGTTATTTATTTTTTACTCCATCACTGGGATTTATAGCTTAAGATTTTCACATGTATATCCTCAGGTTATCTCATGCAATGCTAAGTACTAGGGAATGTTGTGGTTTTGTAAAGGAAGTTTTCAATGAAGATGTTGTGTGTTTTATGTTTTAATTTTCTATGTAATGTTCCTAAGACCCAAAGACCACAGAACTATCGATCTTCCATGTTGTATCAAGTGAACATTTTAGGTAATAAATCATTTTTAACTACGTAATAAACAGAAGGGTTGTTATAGTTAGTACTGGAGGATAGGTTTAGTTATTTTTTGGGATCAGGATTAGAATACCCTAGTAAAATCCATAAGGATAATAATAAATATAAAAAAAACATCCCTAAATTTTGGTGATTACTGATTAATTGTTTTATCAATAAGAGACATCTTAGTATGGATACTAGCAGGTATAGGCAGCTCTCGCACAAATGTATTTAGGGGTAAAACCTGAAAACACTACTTTGAGCAATACTCAAATGGGAACCGGTCTACGAAAATGTTCTTTGCTACACTCGTGGATATGAAACTCCGGTGGATATTCTTTGGTAAATTCCAGAGCTTAGTACAAACCATTATTAAGGTAATAAAAAAATCCAATAGTAATATGAGTTAAGAAATAGATCAAGGATAACCTAGATTTAAACTGAGTCAAAAGTTAGGATATACTTCTCCTTCAAAAATTTATTCTTTTATAACCAATTTTTCATTTCTATGCTCCATAGCTAAGTATTCAAACCCACAAATTATATTCCTTTTTTTGTATTTAAAATTTGGAAGTAGAAAGATCAAAAGAAACTCTTATCTCTCTTCATGAAGAAATACTTGCAACGATCACCCTGAAGTCATGCTCAGATGACTTTGAAATTTTTTCAAATATCCAAGTTACTTGAAAAAAACATTATGAAGAATTAAATACATCTACCATTTCATTATTCATTCAAGGATCAAGTATATTATATTGGGGAATATTTCTCTCTCAACTTTCTTACCATGATAAGCATGGGAAGTGCCATTATGGGTTTTCAAATTCATCTCTTTATTTTAAAATTATGAAGCACTAAAATATTTTCTAGATGATTTAAAAGAGGGAGACCTCTGAACTTCCTATATTTATCCAATTATAGACTATTTTCATTGGGGAAATAAAAAAACTGATTTACCAAATCCTTATTTTGAAATATTTGATGATGAATTAGAAAAAGAAATTGTAAAGAAAATTTAAAGAATATATTAAAAAATTATATTTATGAAATACCTTTT
Organism: Viscum album; assembly: GCA_963277665.1. Lineage (NCBI taxonomy): Eukaryota > Viridiplantae > Streptophyta > Magnoliopsida > Santalales > Viscaceae > Viscum > Viscum album. The sequence goes on along the minus strand of OY728141.1, from coordinate 467,627,138 downwards.
TAATGACTTATCGATGCTTCCACCGATATAAACCAAGATTCCTGAGGTGATTTTGGGAAAAATAAGTATATGATTTGGAAAATATCTTGAGGTACCACTGTGACGCATGAACCCTTTCAACATGAAGGCAATGATACTAAGAAATAATGAAGGCATCATCAAGAAAATTAATGAAAAAGTACTTGCACCTATTTATGTCATAGAATGAAAAATGAAATTTTTAGGGTGAAGTTTCTTAAGGGGGAATATTGTAACAACCCAAACATTTATCAATGAAAAATCCTCTTGATCTAATTAAATGTGTTATTATTAAAAATGGTTATATAAAATATGAACGTCCTTGGTTTTATGTTTTGGGATTTCAAAATACCATTAAGAATTATTACCATTGTTAATATATCTATTGAACAGTGATCACCTAATTAGCATAAATATAGGGCTTTAACAAATACAATTTACTCATGAAAAGGAAGTGATGGACTCATGCAATAGACTTTCCCCGTAAGAATCCCATTTGTCGAAGCTCGAAAATGAGGTGGAATCAGTGGGATTTTCTCTTAGCCAATACCAAGCTGAGCTTCAATATATTAAGTTTAAATGGAACAACCTACGGTGGAAGTGGAATTTGATAGAGATTACCACCCGAACGATGTTATTCGATCAACCCCAGGGGTCAGTCACCATTGCACACCTTACCCTTCAGTCTTATGTAGGTGTTATAAGGGTTTATGTAAATATACCTTACCACTATTATTATGAGCCTTGTTTTTTTATATAATAAATAATATACATTCATTTTATTATTGTTACTATGTAAAAAGTTTTTAAAGCACAAATTGTATTTTTAGTTAATATTCAACTAAGAAATCTATTTTGATAAATTAATGGATTTTATAATTAAATAATATTTTAATAAAATATTATTATTATTAAATTACTTTTAATTATGTATAAATGATCGTATAATTTTTATGAATACAATTATAATTTTTATTAAGGTTTGAAAACTATTTTTTTCCAAACCCATTAATTTTTGAAATTTCAATTTTTATTTTAAATTTAAAAATTCACATATATAATAAATTATTCAGATAAATTTAATATTATTTTTGGAATCAAGACATTTAAATTATCCAATGGTGAATTTTTCATAATTTTCATAGAGAGTTGAATTTTTTGTAAAAAATTAAATACTGTTTAAATATATAATGTGCTTTATGACATCATAATGACCCAATAGTGATGTAATAAAATACAATAAACATTATTTTAGGAAAATATATGTTTTTTCATTAAAATAATTCGATTTTAGGTTTGTTTTAATTTTTTTACAAATCCTTAGTGGACCCTCCAAGACTTATAAAACATTTTTGCTTCTTAAATAGATTTCCTCGATATTGTGACTCACCACCGCATAAGCAGGCCTAATATTCTAAAATATCGGCCATTTTAATTACAAAATATTGTTTTACACTCCCATTAGTAAAAAAACATGGGTTCTTTTGTGGTTTTGATTAGTTTATTGTGTGGTGACCCAAACATAAATAATAAATAATTCCCTCTCCTTTCCAATATAGACCCACCCATGCTCCCACTTCCTCTTCAGTCAAAGCCTTTGTATCTAGACCAACCCCTTCCCTCATCACTCTAGAATCCTCCCAGTGTGCTCCAAGATAAGAAGAATCCACTCTTAATCACATCTCAAGCATTTGGTATCGCACTTCCACGTAAGGGATTCCTTCATTTCTTATTTTTTATCCATGTTTCACTATGTTGTAATACCCTTTTACATTAAATTAAAAATTTTGGGGTATGGTATTAAACCTCCCTTATATTACCCTACTTATTTTTTAATTATTAGATACAACTTTCTCTCTCATTAATGTCTTCTGTGTACACCTGTTACTATGCCAAAAAAATTTAAGGGATTTCTTCCTTTCTCAATTTTGTCCCAATTTCATTATATTGTTATTACCTTTTAATTTTAATTAAAAATATTGGGTTGTGATTTCCCAAATCACCCATAAGTACCTCCCTATGATTGAAATCATTAGATGCCTCTTTCTCAATATTTAATGCCTTCCATGTACACTTGTTACCCAGCTGGAATTCTATAACAAATTTCTCCCTTCTCATTCACATTCAAGCAATTGTTTTGTATTATGAATCTAAATTCCATTACATTTGTGGGGACATGTATCTATATGACCCTCTTACTGTCCATTTAATGTACATATTATGAGAAACCCATTTATATCCCATCAACCATTTTTATTAATTCTTATGCCACACCATTATGCTGGAAAAATTAAACCACAATTTTTCTCAAGCCAAAGTCATTTTGTAGTGAATACCATGCCCATTTATCTATCAAGGGTATTCACCTTTATGTGCATTTATTTACTGATTATAGATCTTAATGTATAATTTCCACATTCCTTTATTGTGGAATAAATTATGATGTTTATTGAATCCATGTTGTATCATCTATGTGCCACACTTATGAACGAAATGAAATGTTTAAAAAGGGTACGCCCTGATAGCACTCTAATTCACTGGGTAAAGATTAGTGTGATGATACATCAAGTGCAAGGAGAATTTTCACATTATAATTCAATTGAAATGTGTATTTACTCATACTAATTCATTTGCAAGGGGTTTTTACTCATTCTCCATGTGAAATGAGACTTGGCTCATGCTGATTCCGTGTTAAGTGTTTTTTCCACATTTCCATGTTATGATAATCATGATATATCATGCCTTTATGTTCATGTTTCTTTTATTCTCCATTGATATTTATATTTTCTAACATGTATTATATTATTAATTTTTTTCCTTGTTAACTCCCTCACTATGATTTATAGCTCACCCTTTTCACATGTATGTCCTAATGTTATCCCATTCAATGCTAAGTATGAGGGAACTTCATGGTTATGTAAAATAATTTTTCAATAAATATGTTGTGTGTTTCATGTTTTTAGTTATTCTATAATGTCCCAAATCCCCAAATACATTACACCTCTCTATCTTAAATTTTGTATCAAGTTTATTTTTATGTAATAAATCATGTTTATGTGTGTAATAAACAACAAGGTTGTTATAATAAAAGGTGGTAGGAAAATACTGAACAATCATCATTTTGTGAGGCAGTAGTTCACCGTCCATTGAAATAGTATGTTCGTATCCATTAGATGGAGGTGTTTTTAAGTTTAGTTAAAATACTTGTCATAACAAAAATCCTAGAATATTTAGGATACTAGTGTTCTTATGTAAACAAATAATAAAAAGAGAATAGGGAGTGGAGAAGGAAAATAAAAGAAAAGAACTTGAGAGAAGATGTTACCTTTAAATCGGGTAATATCTTTTGATTTGAGCCAAATGGCTATATTTAATTACCTTCTTCCTAGGGTAAGGCTTCTAAGAGTATTATAGGCATTTTGGAAGCTTATTTGGGAGATTTTGTACAATACAAGGGGCTTGAGTGGTGTGAGTAAGGGGTTAGAAGTGGTGTCTTTTTATAAGAGGGGGTGGGCTCTTTAAGAAAGTTTGAAATTTTTATTTTATTATAAACTTATTTTCAGTTTCAAAATTTCCAAAATTCATTAAATTATAATATAATATAAATATAATTCTAAATAAAATCATCCAATATGAATTGGACAGGTTTTGGATATTTTTTAATCCTTATATTTTTTATTTAACCCATTCTTAACATATCATGTCTTCTTGTATATTCATATTATATGGTTAATATATTCACTAAAAAATGCCAACAGACCAAAAATGGATCATTATTGAAATTTTTAGAATCATAAATGTCATTTTGGAGAATATTATATTTTTATGTCTATTTTATCATATAATAAAATATTTATTTATTTAAAAACTTATTTTGGGAAATGTTTTTAGTATTTATATCATGACTTTTTAAAAAAATCAAAACCAACTTGATTCTTTTGAAAAAGATTAACTAATTAAAATATAACAAGTCATCCAAATCTCTAAAATTATTGGATGGCATAAAAATATTAAAAATAAATTTACTTTAATATTTATAATCTCATTTATTTAAAACATTCATTAATGAGGTAATCATTACATCATCATTGTGTCATAAATAATTTTATTTATATGACTTCTAAAAATAATAAATAAAATACAATGATTTATGAAATATTTCTATCATTAAAATTAAAATTTATAGTCAAATATTTCAATTATATAACCAATCATTAAAATTGGTTTAGTAAAAAGATTAATGTTTATGATATTTTTATTTTTACATTAAATAAAAAGTTATTAATGTCATTATCTTACCCAAGTGTCTTTTTAAAGGGAAAACATCTTACCCAAATATTTTTTTGGTCTTATATTACTCATAAAATAAGTTTATGACATGTTTTAACATAATTTTATTTCATTACAATATTATTTTAACCTTGAATTACCATATTTACAATTAACCCCGGTAAATAAAATTCAAAAGTTTATATTCACCAAAAATTATTTTCATTCTATTAAACCACATTTTACTTACTCATTACAACAATTTATGTCGGATTTTCTAAATTCAATCCACAGAAGTGGTAAAATTATCTTTAAATGAAAAATTTGGTTTTTAACTACTATGTAGTATTTTTCACTATTTATCAAAAATTGAAGGTTTACAGAAAAATACCAAAAAATAACCCTAAGATAACTTTTATATTCTGAGTTAAAAAATTATTTCTATTTTACCAAATTTAAAACATATAAATTTAATTAATTTATTTATAATTAATTCCCATTGTCAAAACGAGAAAGCATGTTTTTAAGAAGTAAAAACTACCAAAAGATTGACAGCATTTATGTCAAATTTAAATGTGAAATTTCCTACAATGACCAAAATTGGATTAAAGAGTAAATTTGTAATCTAATTACACATTAAAACCATTTAAAAAGATAAAATAATCAAACAAATAAATTAGATGAAAAGACAGTTTTGAATTGAAATGCAGTATTTTCACTATTCATTAAAAAATCAACATTATCAAAAAAATACCAAAATTTCATCCAAAGTAAAATTTTATGTCTTGATTATAAAGATGAATTGTATTTTTTCAAAAATAATATATAAAATGAAATAAAAAAATATATTTAAAAACATTTATCCATCAAATGGTGGTAAATCGGCCTTTAAAATAATATTAGAGTATTCTTGCTTAAATTGGATTCATTCTTATTTTAAGCCTTTGACTTTATTGGATATATTTTAAACAAATTAACAAATATTTTTAATCATAATATTGTTAGTTCTATTCATTATCACCAATAAAAAGTCTTGGCATTATCTACCATTTAAAATAATATTATTATTTTATTATTTCTCGGTATAAGTCAAAGTCATTTCCAATGTATGACTTCAAAGAAACCCCTTATTGTGTTTTGAGTATGCTATCAGACATAGCATCCCGACTAAATTTATATTATAATTTTATTCACAAATATTAATAAATATGAAAATGGCATATTCATTATTTACTTGGGATGTCATAGGGAAACACAACATTTTCCCCAGACATCTATGATATTTGAGTTATATATTATTTCCATGATTTATGAAATAGTTATTTCGTAGTTATTTTATAATTTAATGTTATTTAAAGACTAATTCAAGGTCATAATTGAATGGGTTAAATCATTAACATTTCTAAGAAAAGTTATAATTTTTCTCAAGGGGTTTTTAAATTCAAAAGACTCTGATTTTTCAGATATATTTTAAGGATTTGATGAACCTAAAGTAAACCTTGATTCTTCTTAAATACTGGGGGTTTCTTCTTCTCAAATAAATATTTGTGATGAAGGTTCTATTTTTAAAAACCTAAAATTTTTAAATGATATTTTTTATGAATAATTGATTATACAATATTACATAATATTATACACATACAAAATAAAAAATAAACCAAAAAAAATTCTCATTAAAAGTGATCATTACATTAGTCATCTATGAAACCAATTAAAATTACAAACATTAAACCTAGAAAAAATATAAAATAGAATTAAAAAATTGCAAAGTATGGATCACCCCAATATATTAGAATCATCTCCCCCACTAAAAATACTATAGAAATAAATAAAAATATTTCTAAACCAATCATCATCTTTAGAAATGAAAATATATCCTAAGGGAGAAATTGTACTAAATTTTTAATGAAATAATATAGTGGTATTTATATAGTATAAAGGTAAACTTGATCATTGGGATTCAACCGTTAAATAATCATTGGTCAAATTTGATTATTGGTGAAAATTAAAATTAGTCAGTATGACTATTGGAAACTATACTCATGGTTTATAATTTTACCATTATGATTAGTGTTTATAATTTGTAATAACAAAGAATAATTGAAACATAAATGTGTATCAATGTCCTCAAGCAATAGAGCCATTATGTTTGAATCTCATTTATCAAAACATGATAGGGAAGTATTGTTTCTAGGGTTCACCCTTGACTAAGACCAAGACCAGCTTCTATAGGTGAATCTTGAAATAAATCTTCTATAGGATAAGTTCAAGTTAGTGGAGATTACCATTATACCAATTTTAGCCAAGCCACCCTGCAAAACTACCACCATCGCACACCTCACCCATATGGAACATATGGGTGCGATAAGGGGTTATGTGTCCAAATATTAGTTCCTTAAAGTGTAAATTAATTTGTATAAATAAAAGTTTCATTCAAAAAAAAATTTCTTAAGAATAGTTTTTATTAATAAAATACATGTTTTGTTGAGATGAATTTGGTAATTTTATTTTTTGATGCCAATAAAATATAATTTTATTCTTCTAGAAAATATATACAATATTGTAATAAACTAAAGTGTTATGAATAATAATTTTTCTATTTAGATAGTTTTTTAAAACACTGTCATCTAAATATAAATGATAATTTTATTTTATAACGGCCTAGGAAATTTTTTATAAGTGTCAAAAATTTGACAGCACCTTAAAATTATCAATTTTTAAATGACTAAGGATTTTAATATTTAAAAGATAAATTTATCATAAATAGATAATTATTCTAAAAAAAGAAAAATTATATTTGAAATTACCATGTCAAAATTATGTTAGGATGAATTTATGATAATTTTCTAAAATAATTTATTTTATCGTGAATACTAAAAAAATACAGTATTTGGTTTTCTATATATTTTATCATTCGTAACTATTCCATGATACTGTAATAATTAATTAAACACATTACAAGAACTAATATAACATATTTTATTAATATTGACTATTTTAATATATTTTAATCAATTTCTAAAACTATATGTGTATTTCCAAAGTCTAAAAAGAAAATAAATAATTTTTAAAACATTTTTTTGTGAAATATTTACTTTTCCATACCAAAATAAGTGTTAAAAATGGTTTTTGGGTTATGATAGTTTAAAATATCATAACATGTGGTCAAAATTGAAAAAACCATGATAACAAATCATGGTTAAGCTGATGGTTTTTTATTTTCTAAAACCTAGATTTCCAAGACCTGTATTTGAAAATTATAAAATAATTCCTCAACTTTTTCTATAAATAACCACATATTTCACTATTCTCATTCACTCAAAATCCATCCTTTAGGAAGTTCTGGTGATTATTTCCCCCAAGGATTCCCCTCTATGTTTCCTCAATCCCTCAAGGTTTCATCTTCATGTTTTTGGATCAACTCTTCATGGAAAGGTAATTCCCCATCCTTTATCTTAAATTCCAAAAATGTTGTTTATTAATGTCTCCTAAATGTTAAGGTTACTGAATTTTATTAACTTTTTTATCATACCCTTATTAAAAAATTATTTTTTAAAAATTCGTAACCCTTTTCCCCATTGAATTTACCCATTTCTAAAATCATGTTTTATACTCATCATGATTCTAAATTTACTTCTTAAAATTATCTATTTTACATGAGAAATTATCTTTTCATTTTTAATTGAATACATGGACCCATTTATTTTTAATGAACATTCAAAAATATGTAAACACGACTTTTTAATTTGGGGGTTTACATATATGAAACTCACATTTCCTTTCACGGGTTAAAAATTATATAATGATCATGTCTTTAATCACTTTTATTCACCATTATTTTGATAAGAAACATGTCATTCACCCTCCATGGGTTATTTATTAAATGATTTATTATGATCTATGTGGATCACATTAATTAATAAATATGAAGGGTTTTCCCTGATAGAGATGTAATGAAATAGGTAAATAATTTAATCTCTATATATGACAAGTTTTATGGTGCCCTGGTGAATAACATTAGTAATTTTCATTTATGAAACCTTGGTGATAAAAATTGGTGATATACTTATGAATGCCAAATTTAAATGTGTGGCCAAATTTTCATGTTATGATTCATGTTATTATTATTTTTTATGTCTATTTTTTAGGCCTTATTATTATTCCTCATGTTATTATGTGTATTTCTCATGATCACATTATTTTTTATCCCTTTCGTATTCCCTAACTAGGTTTCATACTCACCCCATTCCAATGATGTATATCCAAAGGATATGAGATGCCATAAAAGTAAGTTAGGGTGAACCCATTAATATGTCTTTAAAATGGATTTAGAATTATTTTTTTACATTTTTATATATTATATAACATCTTTCAATTAAAATAAACTTTAAAATATCCTTTTTTTGTAATGAAATGTTATGTAATAAGAAGGTGAGATTCCATAGTTAGTATCAAAGGAATTTTTAGTAATTTTGGAAAATTAAGACTTGAACACATTAGAAATAAACCTAGGGACATGTCTAGATATAGGAAAACATCATGGTATTATTTTGGTATTAAGTAAGTGGTTTTCAAAAAAATACATCCATGTCTGGATACAACAAGTGGATGTGAATCTATCATATATGTACCTTGGAGTAACACCCAAAAACACCACAATGAGCTAGAATAAAATGGGAATTGGTGCATGAAAATGGACCTTATTTCACACTGGGTTTGAAACTCCTAGAGGATAAGATGGGTTAATCATATGCATTTTATGAATCATTATGAAGGATATATATAAAATTTAACTATTATTAAATGATATTTATATAATATTTAAGAATTATGTTTTAATACTAAAACTTCTTTTAGAATTATAAAGTTCAAAAAAGTAATATATTTCTCAATAAGGTTTTCTTCATTTAGAAAATGGAGGGAAATATGAGGAATAAAATAAATGATGAGCTCAATGACTGATTCAATGAAGGAATTATAATAGAAAATTCATGAGGATGGTGAATGAATTAATAGGATTTATGAAAAATAACTTGAATATAGTTGAGTTACAAAATTCACCTCTAAGGGACAAACTTTATATTGATTCATTTATGTGTCAACGACCACCTAATTTTAGTGGATCTTCCAACCCAATCATTTTTTATCAATGGATTGTCTCTATATAAAATATATATTGTGTAATCCATTTTTTAGAGCTTGATAAATTCACCCTAGCAGTATACTTCTTAGAAAGAGAATTTGATTAGTGGGGGACACTAATATAAATCATGAATCCAAAAATGGATATCGATGATATGGAGTGGGAAGAGTTCAAGGGAATATTTTTCAATAAATATTTCCCTCATTCTATGTGAACGAAAATGGAGAAGTAATTTCTAGTACTAAAGAAAAAGGAAAATGAATTGGTGGGAATATATGGGATAATTTTTACAAAATATTCTTGGTATACCACTAGATTTGTTATGGATCCTAAGGGAATGTTTGATAGATTCTTTGATGAACTGAGACTTCATCTATGGATCAATATTTAAAATCAATACTGTGAAATATATTAGGTGATATTGTGGAGTACTATGAAGGTAGAATTAGAGTTTGAAGAGACACAGTGGTCACATAGATTGAATGACAAGAAGAGGGTAATGAAGCCAAACTCAGGGAGGAACTTTGATCATGGAATAGGTGGAAGAAAGTGCAACTTCCCCAGTGAAACAAAAATGGGACGAATTATTCTGTGAATTTATTTCTTAAGAGTGTGATGTGCCAAAAATGAAAAAGAGATGGTTATATATCATGGAACTTCTGGTGATGGGAAGCCTAAACTTCTCAACGCTAACGACAAAGGGAAGATGGTGCAGAACCAACAAGAAGTTCAATGCTTCAAGTGTGGATAGCTTGGTAAATTTTTGAATCAGTTTCCAAACCAGAATATATTGGAGAGAAACCACCATCAACCTAAGAAGAGGCCAAGGGATCAAGGTCTGGAATTTTCTATCCTGACTGGTAAAGCATAGGCTCCAAATTATGTGGTGGAAAGTGCACTCTTCATGCTCTCAAATATAGAAAGTACATTACATGATTATGTTTCTACACAATAAATTATCTCATCCATGTTTTCAACGAATATAGAGTCAATCACTAAACTAATAGATGTAATGTTATCATACAAGACTCTTATATGGATTATCCTACCATCAGCAATGTATATAAACTGTAGTATTAACTTTGGAGTGTACAATCTCATCGCAAATCTAGTAGTCATCCTCATGGTGGAATTTAACACTACACGATATATGGACTCAGTCTCAAAGAATAATTTTAAGATAAACTATAGAAGTAGGAAAATTTTAGTAGTCTTGAGTGGAAAACCAATAGTCATTTTCAATAGAGAGGTATCCAATCCTGATATTTTCCTAGAAGCACCTCACGTAGCCTTCCTTATGGAGATGATCAGTCAAGAGGGAGAAGAAAATGAACGTATAAAGATAGTGAATGTTCCTATCATTAAATAATACATTTATGTATTTCTTAAAGAGTTACCTGGACCACCCCCAGAATGAGAGGTATAGTTCTCAATTCAATTCATGCCTAGATCCAAGATAATACGAAAGACCCCATAGAGAATAAAAAACATGGAGTTAGATGAATTAACTAAACAACATTAAAACTTTCGGTGAAGGGATTTATCCAACCAAGTGTATATCATTGAGGATAACTTGTTCTCTTTGTAAATAATCAGGATGGATAAGTGTGGCTATGTATTTATTATAGATAACTTTTTGGGATTACAATGAACAACAATTATCATACCCCAAGGATTGATGATTTATTTAATCAGATTCAAGGGGATAGATTATTCTCCAAGATTAACCTCAAATCTGGTTATCATAAATTGAGGATACATAAAGAAGATATTACAATGTTTTCCTTCTGAATAAGATATCGGAATTATGATCTTGTTTTTATGCCCTTATGTTGGAAAAATTCTCCTACTAGATTTATGGATTTGATGAATAGAGTCTATAAAGAAATAATTGATAAATTCATGGATGTTTTTAATGATGATATTTTAAAATATTCTAAAATTCACAAGGATCATGAGGATCATTTAAGGATTATATTAAAAACTATATGGAAGGATAACATTTTTCGAAAATTCAAAAAATGTTAATGTTTGTTACAATAAGCTGAATTATTAGGGAACATTGCAACTTTTGAAGGAATCTCAGTTGACCTTGTGAAGACAAAGGTTGTAGAGGAGTGGCCTCATCCAAAAATAGTAACTGAGATTACTATTTTCCTTAGTTTCGCTAGATATTATATGAGGTTTGTAAAGAAATCATTAATTTCATTTCCACTAACCAAGTTAACTCAAAAAGGGTCTAGGTTCATCTTGACAAAGGAGATTTAAGAAAGTATCAAATAATTGAATAAGAGATTGGTTACTATATATGGCTAAACTGTACCCATTTTTGGATAAATATTTTTTCTTTATAGTTATGAATCCTTAAAAGGTCTTCGGTACATCCTCATAAAAAGGATTAGGTGATTTCATATGCATCTCAACAATTAAAGCTTCATAAGCAGAATTATCCTATGCATGACCTGAAGTTTTCTATAGTTATTTTTTCTCTAAAAATATGGATTCAGTGTCATTATGGGGAAAAACTTTATATATACATATTCCATCAAATTTAGAATTATATATTCTTATAAAATGAATTGAACATAGAAAGAAAGTGGTGGTTGGAACTACTTAATGGAAATGATTGCTCAATTCATTATCACCTTAGAAGGGCAAGAAAATTCATTGGTGTATTAAGTAGGAAAGACCCTGTTGTGATGTTAGTGATGAGGATTCAAGGTGATCCATTGATCAAGGACCTAGTAAAATTAGACATGTGAATCATAAAGGAAGGGACATCATCAACCCTATACCAAATGATTTCTCATCCATAAGTAATAGAGAAGTTCAAGAAATATCAAATAGAATATCCATTTTTAAAAATGAAGATAGAGGCTATGAATAATGGGAAGTTTATTATGTTAAATATTGATCAATAAGGTATATTGAAATTTCACACAAGGATATATGTGACATATATTTTAGACATAAAGAAGGATTTTTTGGACGAATCTCGTAGCTCTGAATTCTCTATATATCTAGGAAACATTAAAATTTATAGGGTAAGTGGCCTATCGGTTAGAACTTCCACAAAATACTTCTTATGTTCCTGATTTATTTCACATATCTCTCTTAAATTACTAAAAACAAGATCACTCACATATACTGAATATGAAGGTTTTATGACTAAAACATGACCTCTCTTATGAGAAGCATCTAGTGAATATCTTGGACTATAGAGACAGGGTTCTACATAATAAATAATATCCACCTTGTTAGAGTATTATGTAGGAACCATAGATATGAAGAAGATACATGATAACTAGAGGATTCAATGATACCATCACCTTTTATCAATAGAGATAATAATTTTAAATTTTAGGGATGATATTTCTTATGGGGGGAAGAATTTAATGACCCGGAATTTATAAATGATATTTTTTTTCTTGAATAAATATTTTTTAAATATTATATAATATTATAAACATAAAATAACTAGAAAGAAGAAAAAATTATCTCTTTATCAATTATCATTACATTACTCAGCTGTGAAACAAATTTGAATTTCAAACATTACAACTAGACAAAAAAATATAAAATAGAATACATAAAATTGGAAAGTATGGATCATCCAAATCTACTAGAATCATTTCCCCCAATAAAAATGATAAAAAAATAAAAAATATTAGTAAAAAACAAAAAATCTTAATATATGAAAATATAACCTTATGGATAAATTTTACTAAATTTTGAATGAAATAATTAAGTGGTACTTTTAGGGTATAAATAGAAATGTGGCCTTTGGTATTTTATTGTTATTTGACCATAGGTCAAATATGACAGTTGATCAATATGACTATTAGTAAATATGATTATTGGAAACTATAACAATGGTTGATGATTTTACCATTCAAAATAGTGTTTCTCAGTAGTAATGATTAAGGATAATTTATACATTAAGGAGGATCGATTACCATGACTAGTAGAGTCTTGATGTTTGAAGCCCATTTATCAGAACATTTGAGAGAGATATCATCATTGGGGTTATCCCTAGACCAATCTCAAGATGAGATAACAAAATTAAATCTTGAATGAAATTTCCTATGGGTTATGTTCATGTTAGTGGATATTATCACATGTTAGATGTTAGTCAATCCATGATCACGTTGTCGAACGTGTCAAATTAGATGGTTATTTTTAACTAGAATTTTTGTACCATAATAGAAACCCTAGGCCATCTATCAGCGAAACCATAGATCATTAATTCCAATATGAGGTTATGATTGTGAAAGTAAAAAAGGGTAATGGGGTTTTCTGAAACATGGTTTTTGATTATTAAAAATTGAAATTGAAATTATTTTACTAAGTGAGAGAAACTGGTTCGAGAAATCGTGATCAACCTCGGTAAGTGTCCCTTGATGCTCAATCCGTCAATTCTCTCAAGGGAATGGGAAAGATCGTTGATTTCATGATTTGAACACATTGAAAATAGCATGATATTTGATATCTTACTAGGATACCACCTAGTATTTGATCTATTGAGGATACTAATTACAGGAAACCGCTCAGAATCAATAAAAATATCATTGATAAAAAAACTAAACTCAATCAAGGAATCACATCAGCAACGTAGTGAGATGTCCATATTTGGGTCTATATAAAAATAATTAACAACAAAAACATTCATAATAATGGGATATACCTTCTATGATTAATCAAATGATACCATCCATAAGCACACCCATAAAAGAGAATAGGTGAGAAAAGAGGCAACCACAAACAAATCATCACAAGATCTAATTTCTGTATGGAAGCATTAGGATTCTTGTTCCTTTGAGTTGTTTTATATCAAAAAAAATAAAAAATCAAAAGGTTTAAATGGAGAAAAATAGACAAAAAGTATAAATATTCAATTACCTTATGAATATTACAAGCATTGATATCAAGATTACAACAACAAACAACCCCCAAGTTGATCACAAAGAATATTAGAAGTACATGATAAAGAAGAGGAATAGAATCGATGAATAAATATCTATAATTCCAATAAAATATGCCCATGGTAGTTACAATTGAGAGGATTAGGGGGAGGAGTTATTTTATGGACAATTATTTCAAAATTTCCACGAACTCTGGTCAAGTATCTAAAGTTCTAGGTGACTATTCAAGGTATACTTTTTACTCCATATTTATCTAGATGGTTGGTAGAAGAAAAAGCCTGAAAATGACATAAAATTTGGTGGAGATTTATGCCTTCTATTTATCAATTAAATGGAGGTATAATTAGACCAATTGTATCTTCGATGATTGAGTTGTCGCCCAAATATGGAAGGGTGGTCGAATATGGCCCACCCAGAATTTCTTTACATTATAGGCCTATTTAGGGCCTCCAAATGGACGAATTGGGCACTATGATATTCTATAGAAATGCATCCCAAATTTTTTTTGCATTCATAAAACTAGTTTTAGCAAAATTGTATTCACATATTATCCTTAGTACATATTAATTTCCACATGAATCTTTGGGATCTCATGCAGTTTGGAATATTTTACATAAATTCCATCACAGGCTCTCCAAATCACCTCCTCCTGCAATGTAAACATCGAAACAAGTAAAATTTCTCTATTAAATAATGATAAACATTAATTAGTTTAATAAAAAATGAAGTAAAATTTATTATTAGATTTTGAATATTCATTAAAAACCCAGTTAAAACAGTATTGTAAGGGTGGAATTGAATAGTGAATAATTATGCGATCACCCCCCCCCCCTCCACCAAAACATTTGTAGTCCAGGGAAAAGTCACATATCTAAAACATGATCCATGTATATATTACCAACATCATGAATATTTAACATTTGATGAAATTTTAATTCAATAAAGTAATGTGATCAATGCACGAACCACTCCAAGGATTTCATCCTAGTGAAAATGGAAAAATGTGTCTCATAAATCATATCACAATAAAATACAAAGAGATTTCTGAATCAAAATTGAGAAAGGAATTCCAAAGTAAACTATGACACTAACTCTCCATGTATGTGTGTGAAAACCATTCCATGAAATTTTTTCCACTTTCTATCCAATAAATATAAGTTATTTTATCATTTTTCATCTTAAAGGGTTTTTTCCTCCGAACCTAACCGACATATTTTGAAATCATATTTCAATACCCACTCAGTTAAGCATTCCTAGAAGTCAAACCATAATATCCCAACCTACATATCCCATATATTTCACATTTCATCACCCCCACTCATTTATTATTATTTTTATTTATCAAAATTTTCATTTGGAATAAATCTCACACTCACCTCTCAAGCCTTGTTTGATATCCTCACGAAACAAATTGTAATAGATATAACAAGATAAATAGTGGAGGAGGAGTGGTTTTTGACCTTCCAAAGATACAACCCAATTTATTTTGATTTTTTATGGTCTTATAATAGTTAGATATAAGGTACACATGCATAGGTCAATCTGGTACAGTAATGAAATAGACCGAATAATGAATGAACGTATAGAAATATCATTTTCAGCTGAATAATATTAACCTAACCTATATTTACCTTATATTAATTAAGAAATATTGAAAATTTATTTTTTGTTGCAAAAATGTGTGGAGATATTAGTGAAACAAGTTTCCCAAAAACTCACACACAAGGGGAATCAATCAACTCAAAGGTTTCATAGAGAAACAACCATTTATATCATTGACAGAAAACAAATTCACTAAAAATCACTCCTTGATATTAAACTCAAACAGATATTCATTCCATAATAGAGACATGTTTCCGTAAAATGATAAAAAAGCATGGAAAAATAATTTAAACATGCATTTTTAGTAAGTTCCATGATTTGGTGACAATAAGGGGGAAGAAAAAATACCATAAAGAAGGAAAAAAATAGAAAAAAGAAGAAAGATGAAAAAAATACTAATTAACCCATGAAGATGGGGGAAATTGAAAATACAATAAAGAAGGCTAAAGAAAAGAAAGATGAAATATGATGAAATTCCTAATTAACCCATGAATATTGGGGGAAGAGAAATACAATAAAGAAGGTGAAAAAAAATAATAAATAACAAAGATGATGAAATCCTAATGAACATAGAAATGTGTCCACCCCCCCCCCCCACCGAGAATGTGCAGTGTCCTCACTATAATAATTCAAAATTTGAGAAGGATACAACCTGGTGTGTTTCACTAGTATGTTGCTTCTAGTATTTGGATTTCCTCTACTAGATTCTCTGATAAATCCTTATAAAAGTGTTTAAGTCACTTTGCATTAATAATAATACTTCATCTACTCATCTCATGAAATATCATTATTGCACTAAAAGGTTAAAAAATAGTAACCGTATAAGGATAGAGCCATCAGGAGTGAATCTTACTTGGGAAGAGATTTAGCTTGGAATTGTACATTAGGACCTTCTCAACAATTTAGAAATTCCACTAACGAATCATTATATCATTCATAGCCTTTTTATTCTCTTTATAGATCCAAGTGTTCTCATATGAATCACATCTAATTTCTTCTATCTCTTAAATCTATAACATTCTAGGCTCACCTACATCTGAAATATTCATATTAAATTATTTAACAGCCCAATATGCATGGTGTTTTACATCCACCAAGAGGGGACAAGACTTTATAAACACAATTCTGTATGGTGACATTCTGATCGGGATTTTTAAAGTTGTATGGTACACCCAAAGTGCCTCATCCAAGTGAAAACTCCAATCTTTCCTATTGAGTTGTACCATTTCTTCAAGATTCTTTTAACATCTTGATTTGAGATTTTTTTCTTGTCGTTAGTTTGTGGGTAATATACAATAGAGACATTATGATCAACCCCAAACATACGAAGAAAATTATTCATGTTGTGATGGAAAAAATGTGAACCATGATCACTAAAGATTAATCTTAGAAAACCAAACCTACTAAAAATTTAGGACCATAAAAAATCAACAACAACTCAATAGTCATCGGTCATAGTATCTTTTTCATCCACATATTTAGTAACATGATCCATATCCAATAATATATATAAAAATAAAAATAAATTTGGAAAATTTACCATAAATTCAATTCCCCATTAATCAAAAATTTCAAAGAATAACATGTGATATTGGGGAATTTTATTCCTCTTGTAGATATTCCGTATGAATTGACAATGACTACATGGCTTCTGAAATCTATGGGCATCTCTATACAATGATGGCCAATAAAGTCCTGAGTCAAGGACCTTTCAGCTATATGGTGAAAGCCAACGTGTCCCCCACAAGAGAAAGTGTGGAATAAGATCCAAATAGATGTGAACTCATGGTCAGGGACACACCAATGAACTGCTTGTTCACCACAAATTCTAAATAAATAAGGGTCATCCCAAAGGTACCACTGAGAATCATGCTTAAGTATCTGAGATTGTGAAGTGAAGAAATTAGTGGGGGCCCTAGGTGTTAATAGTGAATTTAAAATGTCCCCTTACTAGGGGGTAAGGTCCACAACATCACAAATATTCTTATGAAAGAAGAGTTATCCAATCGGGTGGGATAAGTCAAAATGGTTGTATAATGGTGGATAAACCCCATTAATTTGGTTAGATAAAACATTTTACACTCCCCTCTTATCTCTAAATCTCATGTTCAAACTCCTAGAGGAGGATCATCCATCAAATGAGGTGAGGCTTATCTTTAGGTTTTCTTAATAGAAATCGAAGGGCGGCATGGTCAGAAAACACAATGAATTTTCACCCAAGAAGATATGAAAAATAATTTTCCAAGGAAAATACAATAGAAAACAGTTATTTTCCAATGGTTTTGTAGTTTACCTAGGTAGGGTCAAGGGTACGTGAGGCATATGAAATGGCCTGAGAGCCTTCTCAACCATTTGTGATAATAATACCTCAAATGAAACGTTAGAGGCATCATAGATATGTTTGAAGGCTATATCCCACATTAGTGGTTGGATGAATCGATGGTAAAAACATGCATAACCTAAGAAAGATCGCACCTCACGAAAACGTTTTGGATATAGAAGGGATAAAATTAATTCAATTTTAGATTTATCAATATTAATTCCCTAATTTGAAATGATATTCCCATGATCTATCCCCCACTCAACCATGAAATGGCATTTCCCATGATTTAAAACAAGATCTTTTTCAATGCAGCGACAGAGGAAAAATCCTTGGTGTTCCAAAAAACCATAAAAATAATAACCATATGCCGTGAAATCATCCATAAATAGTTCCATACAACTCTCAAGTTACTTAGAAAAAATAATCAACATACATCACTGAAAAGTACCAGAAGCATTACATAGACCAAAAGACATCCTTCTGTATGAAAATGTTCCAAATGGATAGGTAAATGTTGTATTTTATTAATCCGCAGGGGTTATATGGATTTGTAAATAACCCAAATATCCATCAAGGAAACAATAATGGGACTTACCGTCTAATATTTCTAGCAATTGGTCAATGAAAAATAGAGGAAAGTGGTCCTTTCACATGGATTTATTCATTCGACGGAATTCAATACTGACTCGTCAACTATTTTGCACGTGTGTTGGAACCAATTCATTCCTTTCATTTTACACAACTATTATTCCTATTTTTTTAGGCATAATTTGTACTGGGCTAAACCATTTACTATTAGATATAGGATAAATTATCCCAACATCATGTAATTTACTATCTTCCAATTTTTCCACTTCAAGGAGAGTGGAATTCAACTAGCTTGAGATTGTCTTATGGGCTTATCCTCATCATCCAAAAGTATATGGTGCATACAAATAGACAAGATAATAATTGGAATAATAGCCAATGTCCATACTATCATCTTTTTACACTCTCTCAAAATGTTGAGTAGTTTTGATTCCAGCTGTGGAGAGAGGTTATTGGAAATAATGATGGGAAATTGGACAATACCCTTAAGATAGGCATATTTTAAATTAGAAGGATGTTTTTTAAGTTCCAACACTGGTTGTTTTTGGATTGAGGGAGGGGGTTTATAGAGATTGAGGTCCATTAAACTGTCTAACTGCTCATTTTTATTCTCTAAGGAAATATAATCAATGGAAATGATATTCTGAAAATCAATGACAGTATTGGGTACCTCAGAATGAACACACTCATAAATCAAAGCATGAAATTTACATTTTTCATAACCCACACAAAAATAAAACATGAATCAAAAATAAAATCTTTCAAGGGAGAAAAAGATTAAAATGATTCACTGTTTGGGTTGAGGACAGAGTTTTTTGTGTGTATGTCGTTTGAGATCACTTCCATGGAATATACAGTTATACTGGAGTGCTCTTCAATGGGGTATTTCGTTGCATCAAGGATGTTAAAACATATCTTTTCTCCACCAAAATCCATGGATAGTTCTCCATTGTGAACATTAATGATCACCTTTGTTGTTTTAAGGAATGGACTCTTAATTATTACAGGGGAATGTCGTTGGGTTCAAGTATCCTTCATCTCAAGAATGTATAAGTCTGTAGGGAAGATGAGATTCTTCACTATTACAAGGAAATCCTCAATCACTCCTATTGGATGTGTAGTACTCCAGTTGGAAAGTTGCACAACAATGAATATTGATGAATCTCTCTAACTTATAGATAAGTATATATAGAGTGGATTATTACACTAATGGATGCACCTAAAATAAACCATATCATCAAAAAATAAGATCTCCCCTATGGTACACGGTATTGTGAATGTTTCTGGAGCCTTAAATTTGGTTATAATTATTGGTTGAATCAAGGTCAAGAAATTCCTTCCCATGTTGACTATCTCATTCCCCTTCATCCTCTTTATATAGGTGCAATGCTCTTTGATAAATTTGGAATATCAATGGATTTGTATAACTATATCCAATAAAATAATGTGAACATGAAAATTTTTAAATGTATCAATTATTTATTTATTAATTTCATTGTCAAAATTATTTTTATATTTAGTGATTCTTTGCGAGAAAGGAAGAGGAATTTATTGTTCATTTGAATCCAAAATTATAATTTGATTACCCTTTTTTATTGTTTTTCTTTGTCGGAATCTTTTATGGGTGGAGAAAGAGTGTTTTGAAGAGGGGTACATACATTTTGTGTAGAATCAATGAACGTTGAAACTTACTTACTACTATAAAGTGTTATTCAACATATATTACATTTTTATTTTGGATTGGAAAATGATTGGGAATGTAATTAACCACAACCTTTCATCTTTCTATCACCGATGGTGTTTTCTAATTATCCCACTTGAGTTTGTAGGTATTGAACACATGATTGTGTGTTATTTCGGAACTAGAGGTTCTGGGTTTCCATTTTCTTCAGCATATCCTTGAGTCTAGGTTCAGATTTTAGAGGAGGATTATTTTACGATGGTGAAGGATTAGAAGGTTGCATACATTATCCTTGTTGATACCGATTCTTCTTGGAGTAGCTTGAGTTCCCTCCTTGTCTATGCGGGGGTTGTGTTTTCCCCCCAGAGTATGGATTTGGATTAAATTGTTCTTACTTTAAGGGACGTGATTGTTGTAATGGATGCCCTAGGAATATAGCTACCCAAAACTCAGTTGAATCATGAAGTTATGGGCACTGGTTAGAAAAATGAGTATTGTTAAAAAAAACCACAATGTAATGGAACTAAAGAAGAGTGTGTGTTACCTTGTGGTTGAGATAATTACCTTAAAAGGGTATGAATCTCATCAATTTTATTACCTACCTTTTTTAAGGGATGAATTATTTACCTCATGAACTCCTTGGGTTGGTGAAATAGATCATGTAACAAACTTTTACTCATTTTAAGCCTTGTTGGCTATTAAGTCACAAGCAGCGGAAGGAGTTTTATCAACTAGGGAACCACCAGTTGAAACCTCAATCATTCCATGATCCATGGTGATATTTCCCTCATAAAAGTGTTGGATTAATATTTTTTTGCTAATCCGGTGGTGGGGGAAGCTTTAACAATGTATTTTGAATCTCTCCCAGTATTCATGAAGGGTCTCACCTTGTGATTTCCTAATGCCAAAAATTTCTTTCCTAATTGGTTTATTTTAGGAGGAATGGAATAACTTCTCTGAAAAGAGTTTTTTCAGGTCATTCTAGCACCCAATTATGATAGACATATAGTATATCCAATCATTGGCTACACCATCAAGGGAAAAAGAGAAGGCCCTAAACATAAGTAAGTCCTCAGACTCATTTTGGGGTCTTATGGTGGAGCACACTATGTGAAACTCCTTAAAGATTTTCTGAGGGTCCTCATCGGGAATACCATGGATTTTTGGAAGAAGGTGGATGAGGCCTGATCTCAGCTCAAAGATAGTTATTTCCTCAAGATATTGGATTTACATAGGTTAGTACTCCACATCAGGGGTGGTCAGTTCTTTTAAAGTTAAATTATTTGAAACCATGATTTGTGGGGTTTGACTTGGTTAAATTTTTTATTTTTTTAAGACAACATGAGGATCAGAAATTTCTTCCTCTTTGTAACATTGTTTTCCTACATTGAATGAACTAATTTGTGAGTGAATTGTCTTTTTAATTTCAGGGTCTATTTTAAACAGTCTTTCATTTCCTAGTCAGGTCATAAAAATAAGTTGTGAATTTTGTTTTATTTTTTTTATTTTTATTATTGGATATGGGTAAAAAAAATTAATAATGGTGAAAGAATAATAGAATGATATACTAAATAATTAAAGAGAGATATATAGAATAAGAAGAATAAAAGAAGAAGAGAGGAAGAACACACACACACAAAATAAAAAACCAAAAAAAAGTCAAACGATAAAGTGGGGTTATTTAAAGATTCCAGAAATAAAAAAGAAAAGATTAAATGAGAAAATGATCTAGGATCCCTAGAAACATCAGAAATTATTATCTCCTTGTCGAGCATGTTAAATTAGATGTTTATGTTTAATTATAATTTTTTCAATATAGCTGGAACCCCAGGTCGTCTTTTGACAGAGCCTTAGCTCATTAACTCCAAAATGAGGTTATGATTATGAAAGTAAAAAATGGGAATGGGGTTTATTAAAAATCAGGGTTTATTTATTAAAAATATAAATTGAAACTATATGACTAAGTGATAGAAACTGATTGGAGAAATCATGATCAAACCGAGTAAGTGTCCCTTGATGCTCAATCCATCATTGATCTCAAGGGAATGGGAAGGATCATTGATTCCATGATTTATACACACTATAAATAGTATAATATGTGATTTCATACTAGGTTACCACCTAGTATATGATTGATAAATGATACTAATTTCCAGAGAACCCTCAGAATCAATAAAATATCGTCAATATAAGAACTGAACTCAATCAAGGCATCACATCAATAACATGATGAGATATCCAGATTTGGGTCTATATCAAAACAATAATCAAAAGAAACATGCATAATAATGGGTTATACCTTTTATATTTAATCAAACTATATCATCCATAATCGCACCCATGAAAGAGAAGAGCTTATTGAAGATGAAACCATACTCAAATCATCAAAAAATCTGATTTATGCATGGAATATTGAGGATTATTGTTCCTTTTATTTGAATAATATCAAACCAAAATAAAAAAATAATAATAATAGGAAAAAAACTGTAAATTCAAAAACTATATGAGTATTACAAGTAATAATCTCAAGATTAAAACAACGAACAACTCCAAGTTGATTACTAAGAAATATAGAAGTACATTATGAAGAAGAGGGAGATAATGGATCAATAAATATCTCTAATTCGAATCACCCTTACCCCTAGTTGTTCCACCTAATAGAATGAGTGGGAGGAGAGGTTTTATGGACAATTACATCAAAATTTCTACAAAAAATCATCAAGTATCTAAAGGGCTAGGTGGTTATTCCAGGGAAAAAATTTCTATTTTATATGGTTGGTTGACTGAACAAAACACATTCAAATGAATTGAAATTCAGTGTAGAATCGAATTTTTCAGTCATCTATCTGAGTGATGTAAAATCAGGCCAATTGGATCGCTAAGGCCCGAGTTATGGCCCAAATACATAAGGTTGGTCCAATCTGGCCAACCCAAAATTTCTTCACATTGGGGACCTATTTTGGGCCTCCAAATGGATGAACTGGGCTTCATGATATTCTAGAGAAATGTATAACACATTGTTTTTCATTAATACACCCATGTTTAGCTCAATTGGATGCACAAATTATCTAAATTACTTCTTAATATCTGCATGCATACTTGTTCTCTCGCTTAGTTTGGCCCGTTTTTCTTGAATTCCATCACAGTCTCTCCAAATCACCCCCTCCTACAGTTTAAACATCAAAAAAAATGTAAAATTGATCTAATAAACAAGGATAAACATTAATTCATTTAATGAAACATTAAGTGAAATTTGTTATTATATTTGTAATATTCATTACAAAACCATTTTAAAACAGGGATGTAAGGGTGTAATTGAATAGTAAATCACTATTTGATCAATCCACCCCACGAAACTAACATCCTCACACCTTACACTTAGGGTGTATACAGGTGTAATAAGTGGATAAGTTTCCTACTCTAAGTTAATTAAATTTTAAATTCCTTTGTATAAATGAAATGTTTATTCCATAAATTCTTCTTAAGAATATTTTTTCTTAATAAAATATTTTTTTAATTGAGTTGAAATTTATAATTTTATTTTTGGATGCAAATAAAACATAGTTGTTTTTTTTCAAGAAAGTATGTAAAATTTTATAATAAACTAAAGTATTCGGAGTAATATTACTTTTAATTAAATGTTCTTTTAAAACAATCTCATCTATATATAAATTATAAAATAATTTTATAATGTCCTAGGAAACATTTTATAAGTGTCCCAAATTTGATTATTCCATAAATACAACTATTTTTTAAAAAATTAAGGATTTTAAAATTTAAAAGTTAAAATTATCATATCTATTGATTTACTATAAAAAATAAATATTTAATTTGAAATACACATCTCTAAATTCTGTTAGGGGGAATTTAGGATAATTTTCTGAAATACTTTATTTTTGTGAATAGTAAAAAAATATTTTTGGATTTTTGGTATATTTAATGACATCATAATTACTTCATAATGATAGAATAACTAATAAAACATAATCCAAGACATAAAATCTATTATTTTATTAATAATAACTTTCTTAATAGGTTTTAATCAATTTCTAAAACTATAACTGACTTTCCAAATTCCAAAAAAAAATTAAATTTTAAAAACAATACTTTGTCAAATTTTTACTTTTTCGTGCTAAAAGATGTATGACAAGTGGTTTTAGGTTTTAGTGGTTTAAAATATCATAAAATGTGACCCAAATATCCAAAAATTTGTTCAAAAACCATGGGTAAGATAATGTTTTTTCATTTTTTACAACAAAGATATTCAGGACCTGTATTCCCAAATTGTTAAACAATTCCTCACATTTGCTAAAAATACCCACCCATTTCAAGATTCCCCTTCACTCCCAATCCATCCTTCACAATGTTTTGGTGACTTTTCCTCCCAAGTATTCCCCCAAAGGTTTCCTCAATCACCGAAGGTTTCATCCACAAGTTTTAGGAAAAACTCTTTACGGTAAGGGAATTCTCCTTCCTTTCTCTTTAATCAAAGAACCTCCTTTTGTATATATCTCGTAAATGTTAAGGTTACTCAATATTATTACATTTTTTATCATTACCTTACTAAAAAATTTTTTTTTATCAATTTTATACACTTATACACTCTTAATTTATTTTTTCCTATAACCATTTTTTATACATGTTATGCAGCTGAATTTACATCTTAAAACTATCCATTTTACATGATAAAATACATTTATATTTTTACATGAATACCCAAAACTCTTTTCTTAAATGTTAATTAAAAAAATATTTAAACATTACATTTTTATTTGGGTATTTACATATATTAAACTCACATTTCCTCTTTTGGGTTTGAAAAGATGTAATGATCATGTCTTTAAGAACTTTTGTATGCTAAGATTTTGAAAAGAAACTAGTCCTCTATTATCTATTGGTTATTAATGAAATGATTTATTATGAGATATGTGTATGAAATTAATTAATACATATTATGTTTTTTCCATTATGGAACTCCCATTAATTGAGTAAATAATTTAATCTTTAGAGAACAGATGTTTTATGATACCTTGGTGAATAACCTTGGTAATTTTCATTTACAAATCCTTGGTGATAAACCATGGTTATATTCTTATATATAACAAATTTAAATTTTGTATCCACATTTACATCTTATTAGTCCTTTTATATATATTTTTTGTCTCTTGTTCATGTCTAGTTATAACGCCTCCTGTTCTAATTGATATATCTCGTGATAACATGTATTTTGTCTCCCATGCTCATTCCCTTACTAATCTTCATTCTCACCACTTTAATTTGATGTATTTCATTGGGATATGATATGTACTAAATGTAACTTAGGTTTAACCCATTTTGTTGACTTTAAAGGTAATTTATAAATATTTTATATATTTTGATGTATTATTTACCTTATTTCCATGAAACGAAACATTAAAAGATCCTTTTTAAACCATGTAATGAAAAGTTAAGTAACAAATATACACTTTAGAGAAATAAGTGTTTTTAATATTTTGGGTATTTTCTATACTCATGTTTTTATATAAAGTAAGTGTAATCAATAATGAATATTATTTTTGTTAATATTATGTTTTACTAAAGATTATTTCATCTATTGGTTTCTGCTAAAATTATTAACTGAATCGGTTCTAACCTCTATATAATTTTTTTAAAGTGTCTAAAACATGAACTTATTCATTGGTGGAGTTTCATCTTCTCATACTAAGATATGTAATAATTTTTTCCCTATAAATATTCCAAAATACCATGTAAAATCCTAGTTTTAAGGTTTTAATAACCAATACTCTGTTATGGGGGTTCCTAATAATATTTTCTACTCATGAAAATCACCAAACTCATAGAGCGAGAGTCGGTGGAGTAGAGTAGAGGATTTTTATGCCCCAAGCAAATATAAATCACTATGTCTAGTTCTTTCCCTTATTTATTTTCTATTTCTCACTCATATTTAAGAGATAATAATGGATATCTTTATTTCTAGAGAGATGTTTCGTATTGGTCATGTTTCTTTAAATATAAAATTTACCACCACCACCCCCGCCCCTTCTATTTTCGTCATTATAGATCCAATATAACAATTGGTATCAAAGGATGTGGGCTATTATATATATTTATCTTATTTTAATCCCTTAAAATTATATTTTTTCTACCCAATTACATCACTATGAACCAATTCTAGAACTATATTAGGCTTTAAAACCTATATGATTTTAACCCTCATAATAGAATTGAGTATCTTCTATTATTATACAATCCACTCCTTCCAAAAATATACAAATAAATGAATTTTTTATCACCCTAATTATGTATGAAGTTTAGATGAAGGAAGAATATTAAAATAATAATTTTATCAAAAAAAGTAATATGTTTAACTCAAATATATTATGGTTGAATCTTCATTTTATATTCATTCAGTTTCAAATGATAAACTATCAGACCTTGTAAAAAAATTCAACAAGTTGTACAATAAGGTAATGGAGAAGCTAAAAACTAAAAAAAAAAAAAAATCATATGATATGAATATAGGAAGAAATGTCATATGAGAAAGTATTATAATTTAATTAATGCTCAAAGGAAAGAAGATTATAAAATAAAAGGATAGAAAGTCTTGAACGCAATATAGACTTCTTCTGAAGATTCAAGTGACAGATTAACTAAAAACTATGAATTTGAGCATAAAAATAAAAAGGTAAATCTATGTCTTATGGCTTATACAGATGAAGTAAAATCTTCATAAACAAAACATTCTAATTTTGAAAATATTTATTATGATGAAATTAATAAATATTTTTTTATTCTTTAATATAATTTTTCATAATTAGATAAAGAGAATAGAAAACATAGTAAATATTATGACGTTATTTTTATTGAAAAATAAAGTTTCAAAATCATATTTCATATTTAAGGTATAACTCTTAAAAGAAATTAACATTTAAATAAAAGTAAAATTAAATAATAATTGGATGAATTTTATTCTCTAAAACAGGCTAATTGTGTTCTTATTAATGTATAGATTTATTTACATCAAAATTCATGGAAAGAATAAAATTAATGAAGGAAATATTGGTGTCTCTAGTAATGTTAAAAAGCCTAAATTATATAGGAATTATTTTTTCTAGGCTCAAAACATATTAGAATGTCTACTTTAAAAAAAAATCATTGAATAATTAATGGATATTATGATAAGGACTACTATTTTAGAAATCCATAATTTTCTGTTTTCAAGCATGTTCACTATTTAGAAACCTTATCCCAATAAAATTATGAAATATTTTCTCAAACTAAATAAATTTAGTTACCTAAGTCATTCAATTTTATTGAAGTGAATTTCATCTATTGGTTGCTACGATAACTGAAAACTAAACCCGGATTTATCCTCTACACTATTTATCATTAAGTAGTATATGCTTGTACTCACTAGTTATTGAAGATTTGTCTTCTTATAATAAAATATGTATGTCTTGGTTCCCCATAAAATATCTATAAAGACTTTTAAAAACATTTTTTAAGGTGTTAAATACTTTCACTCAAATTTTGAGTTCCCTAATAAAATTAGATACTATTGAAAATAAAAAAGCCTATGGATAGAATGTTGGTGGATTATAATATAATACTTTTATTCCCTGGAACACTTAAGATCATTTTTTATCGTTCATTTATTTATATCTTTAATATTTCTCAATCAATATTATGATTGTTATAAAGAATTTCTTTATTTAAAAATAGATGTTTCGAGTTTTTAAAGATTTTTAAAAAGGCCTAATTTTTCCCACCTCAACCCATCGCTCTTGGGTTTTCATCATTTTCATTCCAATATAAAAAGTTTAAAACTAAGCGTAAAAACCCATTTAATTTGGATAACTAATTTTTCTGAAGATTCATATTAATGCATGAGAAATTATATAATTTTAGGCTCCAGCTATCACTGCATTTCTAAAGTATTCCATATATATATAATGATCTATTTAATTCATAAACAATATACCTTATCAATAAATACTCATATTTTGTAAATAAAATGGATTCAACAATATTTCCCCAGACAATAAAATTACTTTCAAATAAAAACATAGTATTTATAAATGATATATAGTAGAAGAAATAAGAATATCTAGGATAAATAATTTATACATTTATGGTAAATTTAACGTCTAATGATCACATAAAAGTTACTGTTTCAAGAAAAAGATAAAAACTAAAAAATCTATCAAAGATAATTTTGATTTTGAGATAAATTAATGTATTTTGGAAGAATAAAGGGAAAGTGAGTGAAATATTAAAATAAGGTTTCCTAAAATATATTTCCTTGTAAAACCATTATAAATTTGTATAATTATATAGATTTCATAAACTCTTTATAGTGGAGGGAAATTCTATTATCACCATATACATTAAAAAACCTTCATTTTTTCCTTTATAAAAAAAATCAAAAATATCCATTTTAGGAAATATTAGAAATATTGCTTTAATACCCCTTCTAAAATTAAATTATAAGCTAAAATTTTCTTATTATATAAATTGAGTTAAAAATAATAATTTTATAAAACAATTTTTAAAAACATGGACATGGAAGAAAAATTTAACCTATTAAAAGAGAAATAAAACTTCTCTTTATATTAAACATTTAATTGCTTCAATCAAGTACCAAATATAAGAAATTTTATGAGAAAATATAAAAACTCCTAAAATATCATGTGGATAATAAAATTATTGGATCTTATGAAGGATAAAATATAATATTCCTTCAATTAAAATAAAAGAAATCCCAAAAGAATGTGAAATTGTAAAATAGATTTGTACCTCTTTGGTAACAACTAAATTGTGGCCCCTTTACAGAATTGGAATGATTTAAAATATTAATAATCTTGAATAAATATTTTTTTCTTGTTAAATACATCAATGGGGTAGAATATATACCACATAAAAGTGAATAAGTGTACAATAAAAAATATATCATAAAGGAGTGTAAATTGAGATGAAATCCTTTACTTCATGATTTCCTTTAGTTAAAATTTCTTTAACCTCCTATATAATAGTTTTAATCATGTTATTAATTTAAACAATAACCATATTAATATTTATAATATCATATATGAAAAAAAATTATAGCATCTTAACAGTCATTTGTTAATAATATTTCATTATTACCCTTTTTCAGGTATTAACTACTTCATTTTCTCATGCATGTTATTTCACGATGTTCGGTTTCCTAGGAATAGTATATAGATACATAATATAAATATTTTTATAAATATTATAAATATCATATTTTTTTCATTATATTCTTTTATATAAATATTCATGAAAGATGGAAATGGAAAATGAATCGCATCACTACATGGTGATGGCAGAACGCGTGTTTGCACGAGGGAAGATATCATTCCATCAATGGGTGAAATGGTAAGTAATTGGATGATATATTAATTTTACATAATTAAAATAATTTATAATTTATCGTATATATTAATTATTGTCATCATTATGACGATTCATGTGATTTGGAGATGGATAAAAAATTACATCATTTCACGCAGTGGTAGACCGTCGTACACACATGTGATGGATTTATTTCCCATTTCATTGAGAAATTTATGGATAAATATTTTTAAATCAACATAATAACATCTCAATATATGGTAGACAATTTTTAAGATATTTTAATTTTTAATACTTGATTTAATTTGATAAAATAATAATTAAAAGAAAGAGTGTGGTGATGATGATTCCCTTTGATTAGAGAAACCTCCTTTTGATATCTTGTTAAAACCAATAGCATTGGTCTTTTGGAAAAAACCCAAACAAATATAAAGTGCCAATGTATTTCAAGAATATATTTGGGTAGTTGTTTGGTGATCTAAATTGTTTTATAGGTGTGAATAAGTGAGGGTAAGGGTGACCTTTTATAATTAAAGAGGGGTGGAAAATTTATAAATACCAAAATCTATTTAACAATGGGAAGTCACTTTCAATATAAGTGGCTTAAAAATTAATTAATAATGTTTTTTGGGTTTATAAGGTCGATACACACATAAATAATGAAAAAAAATGTTTTAAATCTTTTATTTCCTTTACCTCCAATGTTATTAACTTTTACCATTTTGGTTTTCACCAAAGGAACTTATTTTTTTAACCTAGGAAATTTACCCCTTAAGACTAAAAATAAAATGAGTATTTTTATATAATTTATTCTGAATTATTATAAATACTAAATCCAATTTATCAAAAATAAATTTTGGGTGTGTGTAAAATTAATTTTCACACAAGCATATGTAGTGAGAAAACCCCCATTTTAACCTTAACCTTATTAATTAATTTTTACTATTTATAATATTCATGACAACCAAAAATAAATTGAAAGTTATTAAATAATATTAATTATAATGATTAAAAATATATAATCCATTTCATAAAATTCAAATCACAAAATTGGAAGAATTTTGGTTAAAAATAAAGCCATAAATCATGTCAAGAAATAGTTTTTCAGGGAACCCATTTTTCAAGCATAAGATGATCTTATATTAAGAATTTGAAAACTAATAATAATTATATTTATTTACATTCATATATTTAGATATATAATAAATAAATTTCATTTAAATAATTCATAATTATATATTATTTTAATTAATTAAAATAGATAGTGATTACAACATTTTATATAAAAGTAGTTTTCTGAAGAAAAAAAGTAGTTTTCTGAAATATTACCTTATTTAGCTCCAAATGATCTTATCATTATTTCTATAAAATTGATAGTTAATAAATTTTTATTTATAATTATTATTAAAAAATATTAAAAATATAAGGAATAATAGTTAAATTATACATTTTTTATTATTCATAAGAGATTATTTCTAATATAAATTTTCAAAAATTCATTCTAGGCATATTTTGACCATGTAAGTTCAAAATGTAAATTTATCCTTTAAAATTATGATTTCTATTCCATTAAATATTAAAATGTGTATGTTATTATATTTTTTTAAAATAATTTTCACTTACAATAAATGGCTCTCAGGCGTCACTGACACCTTTGAAATCACTCATTTTCTAACACAACAAAATTTAAAACACATTTAGATATAAAGGCTAGCACATTTAAAACATAAAATAATAGTACAACATATAACCTTCTACATTTCCCTTTAAAATAACCAATAAATTATTATAAAACACAAAAAATTATGTTTGTAGATACTGGGGGAGGAACAACACACCACCAATATCAAAACCCTAGCCAAATATTTTTTTAATGACTATAGGACACTACAACTACCGTATTAAAAGAAACTCAATAAAGAAGCAAGAATATGCTTTACGAGGCACTAACTTGGATTTTTTATAAATAACCAATATTAAATAACCCAATAAATAGATCCTTAATGGGGTTTTATAAAGGAGAGTAGCTCTTGGGGCTAGACATATTATGAATGGGGAAATGAGTGTTGAAAAGTGTTAAAATTGTGGTGGGGGAAATTTTAAAAAAAAATAAATGGATGGGGAAAATGGTTTGGACACATGAATATACAATACATGAACAAACAATTTGGGTTCTTCAATCTCAAAATATTGAGGCCACACAATTTGGGATTCACTATTTCAAATATTATACACCTAACTGTATAGTCAATCCATTTCCACATTCTAAGCCGAACTGTTTACTGAAATTGGTCCCCAATTTCAAATAACCATGATCCAACCATAAACCCCCATATTTCTCCCTAATATATATATTTTTTATAATAAAATACCAAGAAAAACTATTGAGAAAAGTAAGTATCAACAATAAGAAAAAAATCTTTGAAGATAACACCATTGGTGTGACATTATCTAATATTCCACCAAAGACATATGTTGACTTATCGGTCAATTTTTTATTGGGAATAATCAGATACTATTATATTTTTATCATATAAAACCTATAACGATACAATATATAAATATTTACATCGAGGCTTCGGAGGATAAGGGGATTATTGGACATACAGTCTCACCTTAGAAATTTCGAATTCTGTTTACAAAAAAATGGTCATATCTTTCAGTTGTGTATTGATTACTGGAAAATAAATTAGGTTATAGTGAAGAAAAAATAACCTCTACCCCACTTCAATTATATTTTATTTTAATTTTAGTTTTCTTTTTTCCATCCAAAGATTAATTTAATATTGGTATATCACTATCTAAGGATAAAATAGTTAATAATTCCAAAGACATCATTCGAGAGTTGGTATGGTCATTATTAGTTTCTGGTAATGTTTTTTTAGTTTACTAATTTTTGTGTTTTTATTTAATTGATTAATTATATCTTCCATAAATACCCCCAACATGTTCATCATTATGTCTATGGTTGAAATTCCTATTTATCCTAGCACATAGGAAGATCATTGAAATTTGTTGATGACTATGATAGAGATTTAATAAGAGTGTATTTAGTATAAGAATATATATGAATAATAGTTTTTGAAAATGGAAGTAATTTTATTTGAACACATTATCTCCTAGAAGGTTATCTTGATGAATCCAAGGAAGTTCAAGCTAGTGATTCCTTAGAATCACCCCAAGAATGTATTAGAGATTCTAATTTTACTCAAATTGGACGGATACTAACAATGATTCATCCAGGACTTTTCGAAATTAGAGTCTCAGACAAAATTATTGAATTGGATAGGTTATAATTTTAAATGGTATTATAATTGAAATATCTATTTTTATTTTAAAAAAAAGATATTAAAATCAATACCAAGGTGGATATTTTCTAAATCTGTGGAAGGGTTCTCTATGTATTGTGATTCTTTTGGTGTTGGAATAGGTTTTTTTCTCTTCAAAGTGGATAATATTGTTGTGTATCAATAAAGCTACTTTAAAACACATGAGAAGAAAAATATTATACATGATTTAGGATTATTTTAACTTTTTCATTCCTTGAATATTTGGACGCAATACCTATTCAATGAGAGAAGCATGGTGTATTCAAATCATTATAGTCCAAGGTTTATCTTTTCTCAGTAGGATTTGTTTCTAAGGTATTGGATATGGGTGGAAAATATGAAAAATTTTGAATTTGAGTTATCTTATATATCAGGGAGGTATAATTCTTTTTAAAAACTCCTGAACCAGAAAGATGAAGTCATGAAGGAGTAAAAGGAGTATTGGATAATTATTAGATTATTATAATGTTTATATATTAAAGATCATAAATAGGGAATATGATTTAGGATACATCATATCAATGTCACTTATACACTTTTGGAACAAATAAATGATTTAAAAATATTGAATCCAAATTTAAGAAAACTATTGATGTAATAGAAGGTCGGGAGACCATGTCATATTGGTCACCATTGGAAGACTCGATACTCTAATGTTAGTATATATTAGTGGTTCTTTGGAGTATGGGGAAGGAAAATATAAATGTGCTTCAAAAATCAATATATGTGACTCATCATGTCCTAAAAATGATATATCATGACATCGAATAAGAATTATGTTGGGTAGGGATAAAGAGGGATGTGATTGGTTATATATCTCAACACATGACTTTATAGTAGATAATAGTGGAGTATCAACATATTGTGAGGCTTATAGGCCATTTTCCTACTCCAATATCTAAGGGAGAAGATAGATAATTGGATTTCATGATTAATTTTTCAATATCGTGATGGAAGATTGATGTGATATGCATGATTTTAGATTGACTTATGAATTGGATAACTTCTTACCACTTTAAAGAAATTATTAGTTAAATACATCGGAGGATGTATTTGGATGAGGTGGTAACAAATCAAGGAATTAAATCATCAATAATATCTGATATAAGTACTTGATTTAATTTAATAATTTAGATAGGGTTTCAAAAGGATATGGGAACTCAGTGGAAGAGGAGTATATCATATCACCCTCAAATGGAACAATCCATTCACACTTTCGAGTTCATGATTTGAGCTTATGTGCTATATTTTAGAAAATTATAGTAGAATAATGGGGTGTTGATTGATTTTTAATATTATAACAGTTATTATCCTTTAATTCATATGGTTTCATTCAAATCACTTTATGGAAGACTACTGTTATTCCCCAATCCAATTAGATAACTGATAGAGAGAATTATGAGTCATTGATCAATTTTTTATGAGTTATTGCCTTTTAAAATAACCTCTTGAAATTATTAAATTTATTAATCCATTAAATTATTTCTCGTAACTTCAATACCATATTGAGTAATAATAAGAGAGATAGAGTGAGAGAGATACGCAATATTTACATAGTTTGGTTAAAATGAATACTCCTTACCATGTTGGTTATACACCCAAAGGTGGATGATCTACTATCATTAGTTATCATATAAATAAAAGAACCCACTATTCTCTCAAAAACATCCATATTCTATTATAATATACAAAAAATATTTAATAGATAAAAAAATTACATTTCGTTCATCATGATCTCTACACCATTAGATGCTGGTCTTCCCCTATGAGTATATAGATCAAAAATTCTACATGTGTTCTCTCCAAATATCTTTAGTAATAGTTCGCGTCTTGAGACCTCCTTAAAATATTAAGTGATATGGATCTTTCTGAAATCTTTAAATATACTCAAGTTCATCGTATATATCCTTATTTTTCAATGACTCTCATTTTTATCCCCTTCTTTATCCAGGAAAATAGAGTATCAATCACTTGGGATTTTCACATAGTGTATGTGAGTTCTTATTATTCTTCTTATATCGTCCTTAGTAACCTAAAACATTACATACACATAGAATAATACCATGGGAAAATAATTCCCCATATTTTATATATGGAAACTTCATGACCATTTGTAAGAATGATATCATCCCATTTGAATAAGTCCATAGAATCCTGATTTCTTCCACATTCTAACTCATTTAAACCCACGATCAAATATTTCTTTTACAACACTTTAATAATAGGTATTTTGTTCCAATATGATATATTATAATATCATAATCTTAACATAAATAAAATCCACTAATTTATTTACTTTTAATTCTCCACTTGCATTGTTGCATGCATCATTTCCTTATAGACCTCCATATTGTGGTCTGAAACCCTCCTCAAATTATTATATTTGTATCATGATCACATGTATGATCATGATGTCTGAACATCAAAGAAGTGATTGTGTGAATCAACTGATTTTATTTTTTATATCATTCCAAATTAAGAAAATAATATTTTTACATAGAAGGTTATATTTGAAATTTTTTCAAGTCACTAATTGTGTGTCTAAAAACTATTTCTATTGAGTGATCATGAGTAAAGTGACAACACCATGTGGATTTATCATGCACATCAGCCTCTTGAAGTGTACTAGATCAACTGTGTTTCTTACTCTAAATTGATTGTAGTTTAGATCGACTGCGTGTACATCTCATTAACCAAGTGAATTAATAATGTGACAAAATTTTCAATTTTCCCAAAAGTGTTAAATAAACTGTGTATATAAATTAATAAACCATTTATATTTGGATTGACTGCATGTATAAACTATTATGGTTAGTGAATCAACCATGCGAATCATCTCATTATTATATTTAGTGGACTGAATGAATAATAAAGTGACTATATAATGACATGGTAGTGGGAAGACTACACATAGAAATCCAATTGACCATATATATCTTGGTATAGAAATTGAAAACATGATTTAAATCATCTCTAGACTTCCTTATTCACAATTGCTAATTTTTGTAGATTGTGTCACCCCATTCACAAATGCATGTCCTTAATTTATTTAAAGAATAAAACATCAATCTTCACGTCAAACACTTGAGGATGTAATCTTTAGAAATCCTCCAAGAATCACCTCTCTCATTCACAAAACACATATTAACATATTTTAAACTAATCAAATTAAACACATTAGGGTCATAATTCTACCCCTATGTGTTTTTCATTCAATACCTTCAAAAAATTATATCAATATGTGAGATTATATTTCTCCCCATTATTGATTATAAATGAAAATGGATAGTGGGGAATCTTCATTTCATATATTTATTTTCAAATCTTCTCCTCCTTTAAAGAACATTTCAATACATTCATAAGGGATTGATCACACCAAATTCTTTTTCTTAGGAAATATACTTTAGTTAATCCACAATTAGTGTACCAGGGCTACCTTAGTACAGAAAAAAATATGGATTTAACCATGGGTATAAAATTTTTCCACAAACAACCAACAAAGTAATATCATTCTACAACTCTCATTTCAAGGAATTATTATACATATTTATTAAAAATATTTTTCTGGAATGCAAAAAAATCTCAAAAAAAGTTAATAAAAACTCAATGGAAACTCATACAACTCCGAAATTACCTTATATTTTTATCAACCAACACACACCCTTAATAAGTGCATTTCATAAAATTATGGTAAGGGTCATAAGTGTGATTATCATAACTCAAAAACAAAATTTCATAGGGATATCCAAATTATATATAATTTCAAGATTCACATATCTTGTGATATATTGATATCTCTATATTCATTTTTTATCCCCATTAAGGGATACACTCACTCTTACGCTTCATATAATTTGAAACACCATCAAAACAACCTTATTTTTTTATCTAATAGTGACATATTTACACAAAGCTATAAACTATATGATATTTAGTAAATATAGAAAAAATAATAAATAAAGAGGGACCTTATTTTTTCATTATAGGAAACACTTTATATTCAGATTTTCTTCCATCCATAGGCCGTTATTTTATTTGACACTTATAAATTCTCTTGTTTTAAATAGCCACAAAATATATTTGCAATTTCATCTTTATTTGAGATATTTTTTCAATTGAGCCAATAAAATTCACCTCATAAGTAAATGAAACATCATTTCATTTTTCATGTATCATATTTTTATAATCTCTTAATAGGCCAGTAATATTTTCGAGCAATCCTTTGTGTTATGCCTAGACTAGACACACCTTCTACCTGAATCTTCTTAAACCATTAAAATTGTACTTATAGATAGTTTCTATTAGATAGAAACTTATTTTATATGAGACAGTTTGTTCTCCATTAGATCTATCATCAATATATTATTTCTTAATTCTATTGGAAATCATAAACTGGTCTGGCTATATCATTAATCATTATTTCATAACTAGTTTAGCCTCTCTAAGCTTCCCAAAAGTCTTCTAGAAAGGATTAATAATGCACGAACCCTCCACATTATCATCATAAATTTTATTCTCTTTCAGATAATACGTATTCTCTCATATAATTATAGTAATTCACTCCTCATCCTTTTGTCTCTATTCTCCACATATTCCATATAACTCTTCTAAATACAATAAACTATTTTGATTGGATATATTTGGTTCATTATTTTCACTAGATTGTTTCATCCTTAAATATGTCCTTTAATGCCCACCCAAACACACTTGTGGATATTTCTCATCCCTATATATGAAATATGAAACAAATAAGTAAAGGCTTCATATCCATATATTCTACAACAACATAAAAAACTACTGAAATTATATCTTTCTCTTTGATAATAAATTTTTCTAGAATTTTTTTTCTCCTACAAAAAACCAAGAATCTTTATGCCTAAGGGATATAGATTAATTGGATTCAATTATTTTTTTAATGGGGATGAGTTTAACTCATGATTCTTCTTGTCTAAAATAAGTTTTTATTTGTTTTTCTCACCTACACTATTACAGATTAATGAATTAACATGTGATAAATTCAATGCTTATCTCTCTTTTCTATTCAAACCCATCTTCTCAGTGACTTGGGAATATTCACCTTTAGTCATGTAAAATTTCTTCACTTATTCTTCATATTTATTTAGAAATTTTTTAATATCAATACATATAGATTGTTTACCTTTTAATTCTTCTTCTATTGCATTTATCTTCTTCTTAAGGTCACTAAGAATTTTTACTAGTTCATCTTATCTAAGATTGTTCTTCTTGATATCAAAAACATATTATAACTCCTTTATAACCAACTAAAAGTTTTCTTTATACATTATATTTGTCTTCTATAATGGGTTCCTAGTTTCCTTATTGTGGTGTGTGATCTTCTCAAGATAAATTTCTAACTTTCCTTTAAGTTACCACTCAATATTTATCCTTTATTCTAAATCTTCACTACATCATACGTAAAATCCATTATTAATTTTAGAATTAAAAGTTCCTTCATTATATTAACTATATATGAGTTTCCATACTCATTATTTTTCATAAAACATCTTATATGAAATTAAAAATTCATCTTAATATCCTTAATTTTTTTAAATTTTTTTGTATTCTCATCTGATTTATCTGATTCATATTATTCAACCTGCCTATTTGGAATATATTTTAAAATATAACCAATGTAATAAAAATTATAGAATATAAGTAATTACTTAGAAATTCAATAAAATTTTCCTTCATTAATCTCTTTCATATATTATCAATAATTTGGTTAATGTATTCATTATCATCACCATGTGAATTGTTAGATTTATAAGCCTCTTCTCATCAAACATTTATTTTTCTCAGGGATTCAAAAAATATCTCATATTTTACATTATTTTGGAATATTGGATCCTTTCTCATATCATATATAATGAGAATTATTTTTATTTAATCCAAGTATAGATCTTAACTTTTTCAAATCTAAAACTTTGGAATCAAACCTGTTTAGAAGTTTCTCATTATCCTCTAAATTATTATTGAATCTTTTGATTTCATTATAAATCCTAAATTTTTATTACAATCTAATTCACCATGGAACAATATTCATATAAATTCACATAATCATCCATTTTAAAATCTATAAATTTCCTCATATATACCTTTATTTTGCCTTCCTTCACCTTGATATTACCTCTGTAAATATTTCTCAAATTTTCCAATATTTATTTTTATCTTTGAAGGACCATCACATTTTCAGAGGCCTTTTAAAAAATTATAACAAGATATAAATTTTATCCTTTTAATATAACTTTATATTCCTTTTTTTAGTCTGATTCATAGCAATATATTCAATAATGGGTCGCAAATCCATTATAACAACATCTCTAACATTTCATGAGAGTGAAAGGAGGTAGGGTAGAATCTTATTCCTATAACCATGGTAGTTCATTCCATTGAAGGTTGGTATTTCTTAGTAGTTCAAAAAATCTAATTTATTTTTTTCCCATCATATAATTTTCGATATTTAGAGGTAACCTTCCCCAAAATCAATTTTTATTCCCATGCCTAATTAGATCACTAAGAGGGGGGTGGGGTGAATCATTGATTAATTTTATTTTTATGAGTTATTCCCTTATAAACCAACCTATTTATATTTTTAAGTTTCTCAATACACACAATTATTTCTCACAACCACACCTTCATGTGTAATTATAATAAGAGATAGGGGAGGAGAGAGAGTGTAGAACAACATATTTAAAATGTTTGGATGAAAGGCATGCTTATTATTATATTGGTTATAACCCCATAACATAAATTCTCCATTATCTTTAATAATTGTCTAAATCATGAAGTCTAATGTGATAAACAACACTTTTAAATTCCACTAGATGATACAATGACTCTTCAACAATAATCCAATAAAGAATGACCTTTGGATCCATGTGTTCTACGCCAAGAGATATTTCCCATCCTCCATGAGTAGATGGATTAGTGGGTCTACAATTATACACCCCCAAAACCCTATATAACTGTGATGATCTTGAGACATCACCCTGATGTTCAATTAAATAGTTATTAATAAACTCTTTATGAATAATCAGGTGCATATCTTATCTCATTCTTTTTTTATTGATAACAGATTCATCTCCTTCTCTCTCAATGATAATCAATTATCATGCTCTCATATTTCTCACAAAGTGAATGTGAGTTATAAATTCCAATACCTCTATATTTCTTCATATCCTTCATATTTATATACACATAAAATATTTCCATGTCTATATAATTCACCATATTCAAAATATAGAAACCACAAGATCCTTGGTAGCTGTGATATCCTCTCATTTAAATAAATCATTATATTCCTGGCCTACTCCTCATTAAAACAAAAATAAATACCCAGTAAAATACTATTTTTAAATATCTTTATACTATATATTTATTACTATATGAATAATTAAAATATCATGCTCTCAGCATCCAAAAAAACACCACTTTAAATTCTTTCAAAATAACCATGATTATAGAGGCAAGCATCATTACTACATGGACCTCCAAATCATTACATATATCCCTCCTCAATAATATTCTTCATAAATCATGATCATGTGATTAATTATGATGTATAAAACATAACTAAGGTCTCATTATCATTGTTATAATTTATTACCTTATATTATTAAAATTCTTGAATCTTAGATTTTCACCTATTAGGTTGCACTTGAAATTTTGGTATGAATATGACTAATAGTGTGTATAAAAATTGATAGCATGAAGCGAACATGGGGTAAGAAACTATGTAAAATTACCACACCATTTGGATTGATCATGTTTATCAACCACATAATGTAGTTTGGATTGAAAAATTTCATTACTCTAGATCGATCGTAGTTTGGATCAATAACATATATAAATCTTTAATTGGGTGAATTGATCCTAAGAAATTATTAAACACTTCTCTCTAAATGTTATATCAATTGAATGTACACATCAATTTATTGTGACTTTAGGGATGGACTTCATATTAAAACTATTATAGTCAGTTAAATAACCATGTTGATTCATTAATAAATATGATCAGTAGATCGACCGCACATGAAAGAAACCATATGATGTGACTATCAGTGGAATCTTCCTACATAAAAATGCAATCTAATATTTCTATATCATTAATGAAATTGTAGACTTTATATAAATAATATCTAGTAATTAGTATCCACCTTATAGGGACTTATAACTTCTTACATATTGTGTATCTTCATTCACAAACACATTTTCTTGATTTCTTAAATAACATTAAAATAATCATCACATAAAAAACATGAGGATGTAATCTTTTAAAATATTCTAACCATCAATACTATTCATTAAACAAAACATAATATCATATTGAAAATAAATTAAATCAAAAACTTGGGCTTAAAAACTATTTCAAACATTATTATGTTGGGTTGAATTGTCAGATGGATCTATTTTGGGATCTAGCTTTGTATGGGAGATGGAAAATTAGTTTCACCAAATAAAGAAGTGATTAGTGAAATATTTAACTTTTAATAAGTATTATTTTTGTAATTATTGGTTTCCATTTTATTTTTTAGTTTAGTATTTTGTCTTCTTATGAGTTTTTCCATGGTTGGTACAAAAAAGACTCGATAAATAATGGAAGTTAAAAACCCAATATGTGGGTCCATTAAAAATTGTCAAAACAAAATAATTCTATCTTATCACTTAGATATTAAACTAATGTAGGTTTTAGTGAAAAATGTGTTCCATGAATCTTAGTGTTGAAATTACTTACTAGGTTTTGAAGGATCTATCAAAAATTTTAAATCAAAATAGAA
This sequence comes from Viscum album, assembly GCA_963277665.1. NCBI lineage: Eukaryota > Viridiplantae > Streptophyta > Magnoliopsida > Santalales > Viscaceae > Viscum > Viscum album. The sequence continues at coordinate 467,585,093 of OY728141.1, read as the reverse complement.
GAAATATAGAAACCTAATACAAGGTAACAATGCATAATGAAAGTGAAGAAAAAATAAATGTCAACCTTACCCTATTTTTCACAACATCATAAATCTTTATCCATAATATTTTTGGTCTCATGAATATCATAAAGAGGTAGCCGAATGAAATTCCTTTTCTAGATGCTTCCACAGGATGAAAGAAAAAAACCATCACATGAGTGGGATAATTCATTAATTTATGGAATACTAGTGTCTTGTTAGGAAAAATATTAAAGGATATTAGATGTTTGGTTGAGATATTATTGTTAAATTATAGTAAAGCATCATATAAATCCATCAAATAGGTTGTGTGTCTTTATATAGTGCCCTGTAGGATTCTCCTTGAGTGTCCATGAATTTAATCATGGTTATAATTCATTAGAAAAATCATTTTCCAGTTCATGCGACCCTTGTATGAATATATAAAACTATTGATCATTTTATCATATGAAAAATCTCTTAAATGATGGATTATGTCGAATATTAATTAAATGCTAATACATAACATGTGGAAACCATAACAATCATAGCATGTACGGGTATATCTTACCCTATGATTGTACTTGAACATTATATAAAATATCACCAAATAATATAATATGATTTTGTTAGGTAGTGGAAAAAAATGCATTATGATATCCCTCTATCATAAGATGTAATATTGACGGGAAAATCCATCAAGGTGGGATTTTGTAGTTTTTGGGTTGTTTTGTTTGTTGATAATTCCAGTTGACAAGGTTCTAGTGATTTTATTGACAAATAAAGTTGAAAGGGTTATTTTTGAAGTATTATTTGATGTATAGATATTTTGAATAGAATGTTGTGAGGTTTCCTTGTGTTTTCAAAAAAATTGGTTAGAAATTGAAAAGGAAAGACAAGGCTATTTTTTAAAGGGGGTTTTATGAAAGAACCACATGGAACGCGTAGCACTTACAAAAAGTAAATAGGTATTTGTGTATACATTAATGAAATATATAAAATTATGGTGGAGAAAAAATAGTAAAATTATTTAGTTTTTATTTTATCTATATTTTGAAAAACACTTAGAAAGCATAGGATGTCATTTAGTAGAAGCTATGTCATGTGCAGAAGAGAGGTAGTGTTTCCTGGGAGACTATAAAGGTTTCTAGTGAATGGTGAACAAGTTTTTTGAAAGTAATTAAATAATCAAATAGAAATCAGGAGATATTTTTTTGTTATGTCGTCCATGTCATAGGATCGACATGCAGGATGGTAGTTTGTGAATGGATTGAGTGTGATTCCATGACTAGCGATATTTGTCAGTTTCTTTACCTAGATAAAGGATCCCTAATCACTTCATTAGATAGGGTGAGATATTTATAATAAGTTTATCAATGTAAAATTTAGAAACTTTTAAAAAGTATTTTGATGGGTGAGAAAGTTTGTGGAGTATTCTGTGAAGCCTAATTCATGAAGGGGGTTCACAAAGAGTGGGTGTTTGGTTAAGGGAGCGTAGTTTGTAAGGGATTTTAGTTTTTAAAGGAACATAAAATTTTAAAGCATTATAATTTCACATAAATCCAGTTTTTCATGAAGGATTATAGTGAATATTGAATAGTGTTTTTGGAATCAAGTATGTGGAGGAGTAGGTTGTAAAGAAGAATAGCTCATGAAGGCATTTTTTGCACTAAAAATCACATGCGGTAATGTGAATTTAATCACATGGATGAAAAGGGAGATTAGTTTCGCACGCATTTTAGTGTGAATAAAATAATATATGATATATATTTTAATAATATACATCTATAGAAACAGTATCCTCACTTCAGTTGAGTGGATATTGAGTTCATAAGTGTAAGTGGCTGTGAACTAGTAGGAACTATGAGTTTGCTCCGAATATTAAACCAATAGAATATGCTTTACTGATTTTGGTATATTTGAAAATTTTCATTGTATTCTAATTTTATTAACCTGTTTATAGAGAACCAAAAAAATTATTGGGTCTCATGAATTCTTTCATTTTATTATTGACATTACTATGAAAAGAAGAGAGAAGAGTGTTCTTTTATGAAGATACTAGATCAAAACAGGAAGTATTTTTAATCTTAAAAAACATTATTAACCCCCCCCCCCACCCAGTAGGGTATATAATCATGTAGGGGAAACCATAGGTATCAAATCTAAAGGATAAATATACTTAATCACTCTCAGTTGAAGCCATGGTTTCAATTATTCACAAAGGAATTCTGATCTTTGAAAAAAACAAATTTTTGCAATGTTGAAATCAGATGAGTAATTATTTTTTATCCTTAGGATTGGATGTTTATATAGTTGTTATTCATGGAATTTCAGTCAGAATATAAAATGAAGATTTATCATAAGAAATAAGTAGAGAACTGGATGCTAACACTAAGGAAATTAATACTCTATGGGGAACTTTGTCCAACAAAATCTACATGAAGTCGATGTGAGGTAAATACACAAATTATAAGTGGGAAATATAGATAAATATATATAAATGTGAATTAAAAGTAAAAAAATAAAAAAATTGAGGTAATATGGAGTAAGTATTATGACCTAATGATACACCCAAATAAATTAGTTGATCTATTAATTGATCAAGTAAATGTTGTTTTAGAGGACATTTGAGGTCTCAGAGAAACCCATGATGACATAAAGTTCTTCAAAAACATTATGAGAAGACATAAATCCTTCTCCAATCCAAAAGTCTCATCACTCAAGGATAATTATCTAATATATATGATGTTTTATATTTTATGTTGTACTCTTTTCTTATATGTGATAAGAAATTGTGCTAAAAAGGATATCAAAACAGGGAAGTCTAATGAGGTGGAAGTCAATTCCATAAAGAAATTAAAAATGCAGGATGGGTAATAAGAAGAATATCTGGATTAATTCATTTCATTTCTTTCTTAAAATTTTTAAATGGTAACAGTAATTTTTATAGGGAAACACTAACTTGTGTGATTCTGATGTGGAATGGTCAGGCACCCTGCTATAAAGTGTACCAATAATTTTCAATATGGCAATGAGGATGATGATATTTCTATAAAGAGATCTTTAGTAGATGTAAAATGAATTAGAAGCACAATATGAAACATATTCATTAAAAATAACATAATTTAACAAGTGATAAATATTTTATATTAAAAATAGTCAAAATAAATGATGGCTGAAAATAACATATAGAAGATTCTCTAGTGGCTGTTATAGGTTGTTCAAAAACAATGGAAAGGAGTGAGGATGATTAAGTAGAAGCTAACGTAAGAGTTTATTTTTACGTAGACCTAGAGTTTTTTATTAAATAGATTGATGTTTAGACATCTATAATGAGAAAAATATAAGAGACTGGTTCATGATGGAAACTCCATATACATCAGTAAGAAGAGAATAAGTCTAAGTTAATTTTATATATTGCAAAGATTAAATATAAAAGTTTGGAAATCTCAAAGTAGTTTATTGAGTACAAAATTGAAGTAAAATATTATTTTCAGATTATTAAGGGTGTAAATAACACATAAAAATAACAAGTTCAACATATCTAATATCTTTAAGTGGAGGTGTTAATCCTCTGATGAAATGTTAAAGATTGTGAGTGACTCTTTCTAAAGACCCAAACTTGACATACATGGACTTTACATTAATGTTTTGGAATATTTAATACATTAAACAAATAGACTCACAAGGACTATATTAGCAAAGTTCTTTTGGAAACATGGAAAATGAACTTATATTCTAGTGATGTATCTTCAATCTTTCCAAAAAAGATATTCCCCTTCTTGTACTCCTTCCTAAAACCATTCTTTATAACTTAGAGAAAAGAAAACATAAGAGAAGGTGAGATCATATGCTCAGTAAGAGTAAACAAAGGTGATATATATACATAAACATGAGCATAAATAGTATGAGAACAAGATAATAACATTATAAGTTCTAGTCCTACATATCAAAGATAAACTTGAATCATAAGAAAATCAAAGAACATAATCCATAAGATCATTAAATGGACATAAGGCATGAAATTGTGTCATACACATCAACTTGTAACTTTATGAACATGTATAAATAGTAATAGATTAACTCATTAAGAAAATGAAATTTGGAATATTCAAAAATGAATTTTTATGGAAACCAGGTCTAATCATAAAATTATGGACATGAAAAGCAGGTCCATGCGTTGAATTGTGAACATGAAATCATGTTCACCCATAAAATATATACCTCATGATTTATCCATCCTTACCCAATGCTATGGAGGGAGATTTAGGTCCCACACATCTCATAATGAAATCATACATATTTGTTCTACAAAAACAAAAAACATTCATCATAACCGAGTCCATTAAATAAAATGGGCTTCTTAAACATCATTCCATCATAATATAATCCATATAAAAGGAATGGATTTCATATATATATTTCCATCATAAACATAATAAACCATTTTAATAACAAGGATAATACATTTTAAATATATCCTTATCAAATAATTCCATCTTAGATGGAAAATAATTTTGTTAAAGCACATGAAATTGATTCTTGAGTAAAATATCATTCCTTCCTCAAAAACATTTTCTTTTCTTAAAATTTTTCACAATTTAAAAGAAAATAATTTCCTAGAAAATAACCATGTAATCTTGTAAGGGTATATTCATATAAAAAACTAATTATGAAAGTGTAAAAATTCATTCATTCCATATAAGTTAAAAAACATTCTTCTAGTACTTTTTCACCAAAATTCAAAAAGTACCTCATTTGGAAAGTAAAAGAAAGATTCTTTTCAAACTATGTAGTAAATAGTAAAAAGTGTGGATAATTACTTTAAAATTTAAGTTTCTAATATTATATCATTTTGTAAAATCAATTTTAGAAAACATGGAAATGGATGGTAAATTATACCTAGTAAATACTTACGTATAAACAATCTTAGATAATAATGAGATTTTGAAATTAACCCTTACCTTAGGTCTGGGTTCCATAGTATGTATCAGAAACTCCTGTATAATCAATTAAAAACTATTATTAACTTATTAAATGACAATATTTACATTTATCATATCATATATGATCATATTAATAATTTTTTAAAACATGAATGTGACAAATTTAACATCACAATAAAAAAAATGTTATAATTGTCATTATATTTTATATAAGGCTCAAAATAGTCATAACTCGACCCTTGGATGATTATGATCGAGATATAATCAACAAATAATATTTTTTCAAGTTTTTTTTTCTTTTAATGGTTATTTTTATTTTAATAAAAATTTATTTTAATGATTTTTCATCAATTAAATAATTTTTGTATCATCAATGTATAATACATTAATGTAATTATTTATTTATTAAAAATTATAAATAATTACCATGAAAAATAAAAACAATTTATATTTTAAATTAGTATTTATAGTCAAATTTATCTTTTGTCCAACCATATTTTAATAAATGATAAACTTATTAAAATTTGAGTAAGGCATATTTAATTTTTCATAAAATAAAATATATTAAATGTCCTAATAATCCAAGTGGATTTTGAAGGGAACCATTTTGACCCAAGGATGATTTAAGTCAAAAATTACTCATACATTTATATTGGGACAAGTTTTACAGTAATTTTATAATATTATATTTACCCTTAATTATCCAATTTACCTTTTTACGGTATTAATAAAAATTACTAAAGTTACTATTCATAATACCCAAAAATAAAATAAAGATATTTAAATAATTTTTACAACTGATTACAAATATGGAAACCATTTTAAAAAACTCAAAAAACAAAATTTTAAAAAATTAATTTAAAATTAATATTGTGTTATGAATGAAAATGGGTTTTAAAAGTTAAAACATTGCTTAAGATTGAAATGTTTTTACATATAAATTCATGGTAAAATTAATTCCATTGACAAAAATTATATTAAATGATAAAAATATTTTCTATTTATACGTTAAAACTATTCAATAAAATAATTTAACCATATAAATTTTTCAATGAAAAAAGTTGTATTCAATTAAAATTTATTATATTTTACTATTCATGAAAACATTAAACTTATCAGAAAAATTTAAAAAAATCAACCAAAGTAAATTTTTATATCCTACTTCCAAAGAAGAAGTTTATATTTTTAAATATAATTTATAAAATGGTAAAAAACTATATTTAAAATGGGTGTGCAATCAAAAGTCGGTAAAATTGCATTTTTCAAAAAAATACTTCTTTTATACAAAAAAATTAAATTTTTTCTTATATCAAGTCTAAAAAACATATAATATAAATTTAAAAATTCATATTGGATATATTACATGTATATTTCATTAATAAAATTTATCAGGAATGATTTTATTATTACATGAACTCACTTATTTTCATTTAAATCATTTTTCAGAAAAATATTTCCCTTTATTTAAAAAGGTTTTTATTTTCATTTATAATTAATTGTTTAACAAATAATTAAGAAAATTTTCATAATTAATTTAATATTTTTCATACCTTTAATTATAATGACTAGGTTATTAGGTAACATAATAATATTTATTTGTTCGCTTAAACTCAGTCTTGCGTGAAATGAATTCTTTCAAAAGAGCTAGAAATTGTGTGTAACAGAAGCCAAAAACACTATTGAGTATATCACAAGATTAATTGGTGTTTTATAGAGTGAAATATTATCTTGGTGTACCATACATCATAATACATCAACGAAATTTAAAAAATATATCTCACAAAAATCTCAGGGTGTTACACTCTACCCCGCTTAAAATGAATTTCACCCTCGAAATTCATCGGGGTTATAAAAGGATTAATATTTCAAAGTTTCTTTCATATCAACCCACATCATAAAAACAAATAATAAAACTTCCTTTTAAAATGGAATAGTCAGAAATTAACAGTTACCTAAAGTAAATTGTGACTAAGTGTCCCGAACCAAATTTGGTCTCCATCAAAATCAGCAACCGACCCGGCCCATGACAAGGCCCTAAGGGAATTCCCAATCCCCATGGGCGGGAAAAAGTTCCCATTTGTCATAAAATTATTTTTGGGAATGATTTACCTGAGTTTATAAATATTAAACAACAAAAAAACTCAATAAATCAAATCTCGATTTTTCAACTAAAATCCTCTTTTAAAAAATTTCAAAAATGAATTACATAAGTTTAAAATATGTTTAAATACCATTAAAAAGGTACAAAACCAAATAAGGACAACCCAAGAACCTCCACATGGAAATAGGCACCACCCTCAAGCCATCCCCACAACACTGCATCACAAATGAAAGATAAAAACCCAAACTGTTGGCACAAAAGTAATACCCAAACCTGTGACAACAAAAATAACCAAGTATACTTACTACAAAGTGTATAAGTAGGGTCTGATCCAATTCCAAATATTATACAACCACTAAGAGATTTTATGTAATAAATATTCATAAATGAAAATATTACAAATTTTCATAAACAGGCAATGTTAGTTACAATTACTAAAAGACGCAACTTAAAATTTTAAACACTTTTCAAGTGGCGTAATTTAAAAATTCATCACTCTTAAAAAAACCAAAACTTCTTAAATTTATAGCCAATAATACCATATGCCGATGGTAAGCACAAATAATCCAATGAACATAAGCAATTGGAAATAACCCCTAGGTACTAACTCGTTGTGGGTCTCAAGTACCTCGTATCTCTATGAGAGTAACCAGCACAATATTCGTTCTCATGCAAACAATCCACTAGTAGGGAGTATACCCATAACCTATTTATCCCTAATCACCATCATAGTTTAGTTAGTGTTGTAAGAGTCAATCATGCTATGAGAAACTGAGGCCACACCTAATGGATTCACTAGTATACTAGTACACATCCAACCACCTAGATACCTGGGTTTCCCTCTTGTGCTCAAACAAGTTCATCAAGCCAAGAAATATAGTTTTCACATTAAAATATCACTTCTACATCACACATTAACCAAACATCCCCTTGTAAATCAAACAAGTCAAAAAATACAATTTTCATTCAAAATCATTTTGAAATCAAACTCACACCAAATAGCCCACAACACATTTTGCATAACATTCACAATCCAACAAATCCTTTAACCGTTTTATAAAATCTTTCCAAATATGCTAAACATTACATTACATCCCACTCACATGTTTCATAAAATCCTTTTTCATAAACCAAATCCATTTTGAACATCAAACTCACAAAAACATCCCACGTCACGTTCACACCACTTTCACATTTTAGTAAATACGTTAAACATTTTTATAAAACATTTCCAAGAATATAAACATCACATGACAACCCCATTCACATTTAAAATGGACCATTTCAAAATATACACAAACCAAAACATCTCTCCATTATGGTTTCACCTATCATATAAATCATTAAACCATTCAAAACTTTCATAAAACAATTCCAAGGAGTGTACCCAAGCTTTTCACATAAAACTCATTTCCAAACCATATTTCAACGAAAAAATCACACCAATACCAATTAAAAATAGAATTGGGAGCCCCGAAAAAATTAATAAACAACCCCAAAGTTTTATACAAATATCTCAAACAATACCACAAAATATCCACATGAAAAACAAGAGTTTTCAAAATCACTTTCTAGAAGTACAACATGGTTTTATACCTTAAACCCATTCAAAAACTCACTTTAAAACCCAACGTCACCCCAAGACCCTACCAATACAGAATTGGAATCCAAAAAAATAGTTAATAAACCAATTTCATATGTTCTAAAATACACCCAAATAATACCACAAGTGTTACACATGAAAAATACTCAATTTCAAGCTAAAATTAAACTATAAAATTAAACTATTAACCAAATATATCATGAAAAATTTTTTCACCACACACAACATATGAGGAATATTAATAATGAGAAAATATATAATTATAACTCATCAATAATTGTTTACACATGGAACTACCTACCAAAAGTGTCGAATCCCTTAAATCATGGTGTGAAACATCAAGTGAACCACCGCCACACCACAAGGAAGTGAAGAGAAACCTAAAAAACTCAATATTACACAAAACAAACACCATGTCAAACCCTATGCTCTAACCCTATCTTCTGGACACTTTGGAACAATAATAAATAGGGATGAAACCGTAAGGAAATGGAAGAAAAGGAAGAGGGGAACACTTGAACAAATCTTGGGGAAACCAAGATAAATCCAACAGTATCTGATTTTTCAAACATTAAAACATTCAATGGAGGTTTTAACAAGGAAGAGGTGATCATGTAAAAATTTTAATGGGGGGAAAATATTTAGAAATAAAGTATTTGTTAAGAAAACAAATTACCTTTACAAATCTTCTCAAATTGAGGAAGCTTAAGAAGTTTTGACTTAATACATGAATCAAATAATCTCCAAATATCGGGAGTAGAGAATGGGGGAGAGCCTTGGTTTAGTGGAATCTGGTTAGAGGTGGAATCACTAAAAATAGTTAAAATTTAATAAGTTATTAAATAAAAAAATATTTCTTTTAAAAATGTAAATGGGATTTCAGGTTGGCCAATATCCTTAAATAAAAACCCAAATCCACATTCATTATGGATTCCTAAAGGGTCTGAATTGAAATGGTGGTGTTAATACGTCATGGGAGGCCATTTAGTAATTTTAATTGGAGAAAAATATTAAAAAATAAAAAAGTTATAAATAAATAAAATTGGATTATAAATTTGGAAATGGGATCACAGTTTGGCCCAAATCATGAAAACTTTCCCTTTCCTCAAAAAAACTTGGGAAACCCACAAAACAAAGAAAGAATAGAAATTAAATGAAAAATAAATTTATAATAAGACATGGATGTGACACTAAGTCTCCATGAAAGAGAACATAGGTCAAGATATGGGCATGGAGGAAAAGCATAAATAATCAAAGAGATTGATAAAGATCAATTATCACAAGAAAGTAGGTTATCTATTAAAAGTTAACAATAACAAAACAATAAACTTTAGAAGCATAAAATTGCATATTGATATCATCAAAAATTATGATAATAGGAAACCCTTTTAAACTATGATCCATTTTCATAATGTTGAATAATTTTTATGAGAGAAAATAATTACTTTATTACAGAACAATCTCACCCTTTTGTTGTTCCATGATTAATTTACACTTCATCTCTTATTCTAATAAATTAATTTGAATTTATCACTCCTGAATCATTTTCATAACATTAGAATGATGGGTCATTCCATCTATCTTTATCACAACAAAAAATTAATCACAAGTTATCAAGTATGCATGATTCCACATATAGTGAGATAATACTTTAACATAACAAACATCATCTACAGTTTAACATATACTACTCATAAATCAGTAACCTTACAATCCTTGTAAAATTTTAAAATACAAAACTTTAGAAATATGTGAAATAAATTGGATTAACATTTATCACACATATCTCATAAGGAAATTCTTCGTTGTCACATTCCAAACATGTGAATACCTTAATCATGTATTCTCTTGAAACATGGTAATAACTTGAATTACCATAAATAATTTTGATGAAATTTCATTATTGATTATTTCATAGTTCACTGGATATATTCCTTAAATCCAAGAAGTTTTTAAATTCATCTGTGATAACATAGACCACTTTTTTACCCCCTCAATTATTAGATCTAGGTTAATTAGTACCATCCAATTCACTTATTTATATCCAACATGTATCCTATCCAAAAATAAGTATCTAAAAATTAAGAAAACATTAAGGGTTATCTTTCCCTTAATCTTCTGTTTCTTATAGAAATCACTTTTTCATTAAATCGCATTTGTTGTCTATTATAACTACTCAACATATTCTTGAAAATCCATAGCAAAAAACATAAACTGAATTCTTCTTATATAATTCACCATTCATAATGCATGGATCCAAATACATAAATACTTCAACACTTCCACTTTAATAGTTGGTATAGAATAGGTCCCTACTTGGTCTAAAATTATATTCATATATCTAGGCATTGAGTTTGGTAATACCCCTGTTTTCCACAGATGAGGCATTGAACTCCATAAAAATTTGTCACTTTATAAACCATGTTCCCACACAGATAATAGTTTCCAATCTATTTGAGCTATTCGCCTTGGTTCTTCTTACCTTATCATTAACAGGTAAGAAATCGAGTCTTATTTCCCCTATGATTCTTAAAATTTGAACATTTATAAAATTTTATCTTCCTCTTATGTTATGTGTTAAGAATGTCACCAAACTTTATATTATTAATAATATATCATGATAACTAATTCAACATAATTTTAATATCTTTCTCTCCAGCCATTATCTAATTTCATTCCTCATAATCATCAGATTTTCCATCAAACTCAATGTCAACCCAATTCCTTTTGGTTTCCTCCATTAACTAAAACCTAAAGGCATGGTGTGAGAAACATATCTCATAGAAGAAAACTGTTTAATCAAGGGAATGAACCTTAAATCTATAAATATTAGTTTTAATCCTAGGTTTTCCATGATCATTACCAAAATTATAGGTTTTTAACCTATAATTATACTTATCCATATGACATCCCAAGACATATCCTTCGAAATATATCTAGGGATATAACTAAATTTTTCACATCTTAGTTTCCAAATGTTAACTAAAACTTCACTTTGATACTAACTCTAATGACCCAATATTAACATACATGGGAATTATATTAATTTTGTACAATAATTAATTAATTGAAAAAACAAACACCCAAATTCCCTATTAGTTCAGTGTCTTTGGAAAATTGAAACACATAATTCTAGTCTAGTGTAATATCTTCAATGTTTACCACAAAGATCTTCCCCTTTTTGTAATCATACCTAATACCTTTCTTTATAACCTAGGGAAAAGAAAACAAAAGAGAGGATGATCTTAAATGCTCATAATGAGTAAAAAATTGTGATATATAAACATAAACAAGAGGGAAAATGGTGAGATAACTTGATAATAACTTTATATGGTTATTACCTACATATAAAACGTAAACTTGAATCATAATAAAATCAAAGAACATAATCCATAAGATCATAAAAATAAAATAAGGCATGAAATTGTGCCATATATATCAACATGTAACATGGTGAGTTTGTATAAATAGTAACAAGTTCACTCATAAAGGATATGAAATTAGGTCCTTGCATAATCATATGTACATGGGAACCAGGTCCACTCATAAAATTATGGACATGAATACCAGGTCCACCCATAGAATTTGTAACATGAAATCAGGTTCAAGAATAACTTATATACCTCATGATTTATCCAAACATACCCAATTAATTTTAGGGAGATACAGGTCCCACCCATCTCAATATGAAATCCTACATATTTATGCCACAAAAATATAAATCAGTAATCATATTAGAATCCATGAAATAAAATTATTTTCTTAAATATCATTCTATTATAAAATAATCCCTATATAATGGATGGAATTCATAAAAATATATCCTTAACAAACATAATAAATCATATTAATAATAGCCATAATATACTTGAAACATAATTATTAAATAATGTCATCATATATGGAAAATAATTTTGATAAAACACTTGAAATTAATTCTTGAGGAAAATATCCTTACTTCTTCAAAAACATTTTCTTTTCTTAAAATTATATAAAATTTTAAAAGAAATAAATTTCATAGAAGATAACCATGAAATAATTTCATCTATGACTTGTGGAAATAAGGCATTACAAAAGTGTAAAAATACATTCAAGCTTTATAAGATAAAAAAACATTTTTCTCATACTTTTGATGGAAAAGTCAAAACATACCACGTTTGGAAAGTGAAAGAAATATTCTTTTCAAACCATGTAATAATAAGTAAAAAGTGTGTAAAAATGAATTTAAAAACCCATAAGATAATATTAAAACAATTTATGAAATTATTTGTAGAAACCATGGACATGTATGATAAATAAACTATAATAAATACTTAATTATAAACAAACTTAGATAATAATGAGACTACGAAGTTTTCCCATACCTTAGGTATGCATTCCTTCGTATGCATAATAAATTCCTATATAATTGATTAAAAAATGTTATTAACTTATTCTAGAACCGTATTAACATTTATGATATCATATATTATCATAATAATACTTGTTTAATAATATTTCATTGTTATGTTTTTTTTTGGGTGTTAAATGCTTCATTTTTATGAATGTTTTATGGAATAAGTTCTGATTATTTTTCATTGGTTATATTTAGATAATTTAAATAATTAAAGTAGTATAATATATATCATATTTACTTATTCTATAGATTTATATAATCCATTTTATAATGGATATCATGTAGAATTAATCGCATCACATCATAGAGATGGTTGGTCGTACGTACGCACAAGTGATGATATCATTCCCAATATTTGTGAAATGGCATGGAAGTGGATGGTATATTTTTTTTATAATAAGTATCATGTAATAATAATAATATATAGTTATTATTTCCATCACTATACCCATCCAAGTAAGGTGGTGGTGATAACAAATTACACCACAGTGTAAAGACAGAAAGTCATACGTACGCAGGCGTGGTGATGTCATTTTTCGTAGGACGAATAGAAGGTGGAATATGGTTTTTCCATTTCCATAATATAATATAATTATATAGGTGATACTGTATTTATTACTTTATAATGTAAACAACAAAGGAATATGAAGTAGAAGAGGAAATAATCTTGAGATAGTCGTTAAAGGAGATTGTCTCTTCTTCGATGAGCTCCCTATAGATCTCCTCTTAAGGCACTAGAGTTTGTATTTTGAGAATCCCATAAACTATATAATGTAACAAGGTAGTTTGATAATGTAAATGGTTAGGTTAATTCTGAGATTTAAGGCTCAAACTGAATTTAATAAATGAGGGAGGTGGTGCCCTATTATAATTGAGGTGAGGGGTACCTTTCAAGACTCCAAAAACTATTAATTTATAATAAAATAAAATCCCATCAAAATACCTAAAAAATATCATCTTTTCAGATATTATAGGAGATATGATTTTAATAAAATCGTCCAATATATTTTAGAAAAAAATTATCAATTTATACCTTAACATTTTAATTTACCTTTATTTATTCTATTTTAATTTTAACTACGGTAACAAATGTTTCAATATTAAAAGAGTGTAGTTTTTAAAAATTTATGTCAATTAGACCATAAATGAAAATTTTAAAATATTTTAAACCATATAATAATTTATTTATATTATTAAAAATATTTTATGATTTTTAAATAATTTAATAAAACATTATTTTGACAAAATATCAATATTACCAATTTTGACACTATTCATTTCATGGATTTTTAAAAATATCAAGTTAAGATTTAAACCTTGAAAAAAATATTTTTGTTATATTTATAATAGGTCAAGGTGGTCTATAAAATTTATTTTATATATTAATCATCCCAGATTATATTTATTTTAATAATTTTAATAACATTAATTTAATATTTCTATTAATAAAATAATTACTACATTAGTTTTATGTAATTATTTAGAATAATTATTTAATGGATAAAAAATAAAAAAAATATATAATATAATGAATTAAAATCCTATATATTTCATGATAGTACTTATAGTCGAATAAATCTCTGAGAAAATCCAACATTAAAAATGTAATTTTAATTAAAACATGAATGTGAAAACTTTAAGCTCAATTTAAATAAAATATTATAAGTGACATAATCTTTTTCATGAGGCTTCAAATGGTCAATAACATGATCCATTAATTATTATGGATGATATATACTTGACCAATAAAAGTTTTTCATGTTTTTGGGTCTTTTATTGGTTATTATCATTTCAATAAAAATTATTTTATTGATTTTTCATCAATTAATTTTTTTTATGCATCACAAATGTATAAACCTTCATAGTAATTATTTATTTCCTAAAAATTTTAAATAAATTCCCTTGATAAATAAAAACATTTTATCTTTAAAATGAAAAATTATTGTCTATTTTATCTTTTGTATAACCTTATTTTAAAAAAATGGTAAATTTATTAAAATTAAGTAAGTTATATTTACCTTCTCTTTAAATAAAAAATATTAAATGTCTTGATCTAATCCATGTGGCTTATAAGGGGTACCATTTTGACCCAATTATGATTTATATTTAAAATAAATCATGCAATTATATTAGGAAAAGTGTTAGGGTGATTTTATAATATTTTATTTACCCTTAATTGTCAAATTTACCTTTTTACCGTCTTAATAAAAATTACTGATGTTACAATTCCTAAAGCCTACAAATAATAATGAAAACTATTTAAATAATTTGGATCCACTGATTACAAATGTGGAATGCATTTTAAAAAATTTATGAAACATAATTTTCAGTAATTAATTTAAAATTAATACTTTTGCCGGAATGAAAATGGGTTTTAAAAGTTAAAACATTATAAATGATTGGAAAGTTTTTACATCAAAATTTATAGTAAAATTATTGAAAATGAAAAAATTTATATTAAATAAATTTTTTTTCCTATTTATACTTTAAAACAAATCAATAATTAAATTTCACCATATAAATGATTTAAATGAAAAAAACTATTTTTAACAAAAATTTAGTATATTTTTACTATTCATCAAAACATGAAACTTATCAGAAAAATATCAAAAATTCATCCAAAGTAAATTTTTATATCATGATTACAAATAAAATTTATATTTTTTAACATAAAATATATAAAACTATCAAACACTATATTAAAAATGGGTGTACCATAAAAAGTCAGTAAAAATGCATTTTTATAAAATATTTATTTTATCTGAAAAATTGAATTTGTTCGTATATCATATGTAGAAAACATATAAGGAAAATTTTAAACATTATATTGGATATATTAAATATATATTTCAGTAATAAAATCCATCAAGAGTGATTTTATTATTTCATAAACACGCTTATTTGGGTTTAAATATTTTTTCAGAAAAAACAATTCCTTTTATTTAAAAATGGTTTTATATTCCTTTAAAATTAATTTTTCATAAAATAATGAACTATTTTTTAATAATTCAGTTAATCTTATTCATACTCGCTATTATAATGACAAGTTTATAAGGTAGCATATTAATATTTAGTTGTTCACTTAAACTCAGTCAAGCGTGAAATGAATTCTATCAAAAGAACTTAAAATTGTGTGTAGAACAAGCCAAATATAGCATTGCGTATACCGCAAGATAATTCGGTGTTGCGTGTAGTGAAAGATTATTTTTCTGTATCTTACAACATAATATATAAAAGAAATTAAAAAACTATCTTATAAAAATATCCACTCCTAACTGTCGATATGACATCGAGAAATGGAACATCAAAGTGATAAAAATGTGAAAGAGAAGTGTTGAGGTCAAGTAAAATAGTAAATCGAGTGTTAGTAAAATAAATGTATATATCAGACTAGAAAATTAGGTGTGGGTATTTATCTCCAATAGAAACCAATTATGGTTGATTTTAGGACACATGCACCCACTGTAAAAATAAAGGTTTATTTGGGTATGACCTAGAAACATAATAGTCTGATATCCTTAGAAACAAATGGTGAAATATAAAAAACACATAATAATCCACCTTATCATAGGTGTTATTATTTTGGATAATGTAAAATTTTTGAAATGTTTGTTCTATATAAAAATTTCATGATTGGGTGAAAGAAAAACAAAGGTAGCTGATCAGTGTTTAATATTTCAGACATTATTCTAATAGTCATTATTTATGGTGAAAAGGATTTGGATATATATTCTTGTATTTTTCATAAAATATTTAGAAGAATGTTACTATGAGGACACCAAATGGTTACACTCTGTAGCTTAGAAAATATTCAAGTGGGATGAAAACACAAAATCAAATTATATCTTTTTAAATTGAAGTTGGTGCATTATATTCCTTACAAGATCAAGAATTTTAATTATTTCATGATTTGAAGCCAAAGTCATAGATAAAAAATTCTAATGAAGCAACGGTTATATATATTTCCCTAAAATAATTAGATCATGATGGGGAATGGATTCGTGATAGCAGATGCAATTTCCATATGACAAGAAAAAAGTATCTTATCACAGGAATAAAGAATAATAAGGAAGGTTTTGTCATATTTGGAAACAATTAAGGCCTAAATATTATTGTCTCAAAGAAAGATAAATTTATGGGTAAATATATGAGATTAAAAAATTTATTGTTTGTTAAACCTATCATTCACAATGTTCAAAGTACCTGTTAGTTATCATACTGAGGACATTCAATAAAATTTACCAAGAATACTCATACCCAAAGGGAAAAGATTCTGTAGTTTTTATGCAGGGGAAGAAAATTAAAGAGAATATATATACTTATCTATTGGAGGATAATCATTTTTTTCTATCCATGTAATATTAAAAATATTTTGTTTTAAGTAACTTGGAAATCTAAGCAACATTCTTTTTAAGATCCGGTGAATAATAGTGGAGATGAAGATCCGCTTAAGATATCTACTGAACATAAGCAAATGTGTGATTGTTTCCAAAAGTTGTAGATTACTCAAAATGAATAAAAGGATAAATATATTAAATCAATAAATTTTTTTAAATTGATTCATGTTAATGTGTATAGATTGATATCAC
Source organism: Viscum album (assembly GCA_963277665.1). Lineage (NCBI taxonomy): Eukaryota > Viridiplantae > Streptophyta > Magnoliopsida > Santalales > Viscaceae > Viscum > Viscum album. Next base: position 467,567,458 of record OY728141.1, on the reverse strand, counting down.
CAAGTTCCATTAACAGGAAAAGTTATTATATTATTTTTATAGATGATTTAAAAAAGATGTCATGGATAATATTCATCACTCACAAGTATATTGTTTTTATATTCATAAATCTTTATTATAGAAATTATAAAGATATGGTTGATTATTATATTATGATATTCTAGACTAATAAAATCCTAGATTTCACAAATATCCAAGAGGTTGGTTGTCTCAAGAAGTATGAAATAAGGAACTTTGTCTCAACAGTGAGAACTCCTTAGAAAAATGTTGTGGTTGAGTGGAGAAACCAGGTTATACATAACATTTTAAAGAAAAATGTTTTTCGATAAAGACCAAACAGATAATATTTGAAAATAATTATCGCTTTAATCTATCTATATCTCTAAAATATCATTATTTTGTTAAGGGACATAAAATACAACATATTAATGTTGTATAAAATAAATCTAATGATGAAGTAATTTTGTATCTTCAAAAGTTAGTGTCTCATTCTAAAAAGGAAAATTAAAATAAAATTTAATATAATGGAGATGAAGGGAAGTTACTTGGATACTCAAGAAAATAAAAAATATATAATTATTCAGTAAATATCTAAGAATGTTTGTTGGAAGTAATGATGTCACTATAGTGGAAAATGAGAAGTGTCTTTGTAAAAAATGTGAGCCGGTTTATGAGGATGGAAATAAAGAGTTATAATCCTAGGGGATAACAAGTACCTAAGTAAAATTTATAATAAGACATTGATGATGATGATAATGAATTATGAACTATATATACAAATAAGACAAAGAGCATAGAACATTTTCATAGGTAGAATATCATCGGTGATCAAATAGACAAAAAATTAGATTAGGAAATTAAAGTCTCTATAGAAAACAAATTTTTCATTTTAGATATACCAAAAGTGTTTTAAATAATCTACTAGTGATGGGAATTCAGCCTAGGAGATGAGTAAAGAGTTACAAAAAATCAAAAATAATTATATATGCGAGATTTCATCGAGGTAGACAAACAATATTTTTATCAGAACCAAATGGGTTTTCAGTGAAAGACTACATAAAAATGGAAATTTAATTTAAAACAAGGTATGAATGGTTTTCAAGGTGTACTTATTGATTGATGTAATGGATGTATATTATGTATTTTATCCTATAGAAAGGATGGGGAAAATTTACTATTACTAGATGTGGAAGTAAAAAAGAAAATTTGATGTTTTCCAAATGGATGTAAAGTAAAAAAATTAAAAGAGTTTTGGTAGAAGATATATATATAGAATATTTGGATAGTTTTATTATTCATAAAAATGATAAAAAGTTTTTTTGGCTGAATAAAGAACTATATGAATTTAATTAGACACAAATACCATGGTATTTAGTCGATCAATATTTAAAGAAGATTAGTTTCTATTATGGTGGGGTTGATTAAAATCATAATTTCAAAAATTATCGTTATAAAAGGATGATTGTGCTTGTATATGTTGATAACATAATCATTATGGGATTGAATGAATCATATTGAAAATTATGTGTTGAATTCATGAAGTGAAATTTTAAATTGTTAATGACTAGTAAATTACCATTCTTCCCTAATCTTCCAATGTCACAAGGAAGGAATGGTGTAATCTTATATCAATGTAAATATTATATGAAAGATATAAGAATATTTAAAATAGAGGATTTCATGATTTTGATTACCCTAGATACTACCTGGATGATGTTTTCAATTGATGATGATAGAAAATGGTCAATTTCAAAAAATATAGGTATATCATTGGGATATTATTGTAATAAATTGTTAAAGGACTATATATTTTGTTTTACACTTGTCAAGATAAGAGATATGAAAGTAATTCCAAATAAAGAAAATTTATATAAATGAATATAATAATATGATATCTAAATGGAATATGTATTTTTAAATTCATTATAATATAACTTGGAAGAAATAATTATTTGGATATATAAATACTAATTAGGGTGGTTTAGTGGATTAAAAAGGTTACCATTATGTGGCACATTTCATATTATTGGTTTCTATAATTCTTGGATAATAAATATAAAAGATTTCATTTCACTGAACATTTCGTAAGATGGATATATTTTAGCCACTCAATCTTTAACATAATTATTTTGGATAACGCATCATATTGAATATAGAACAGTTGAAGTGGAGACTCTAATTGGAATCAAGTATAACTATTCAAATTTTATAAATCTTATAAAAAATATATTCCATCACTCTAAAAAAATAACATTAGAATAATATATTACTTTATATAGGAGAAATTGGAACATGGTTTTTTAATGTTAGAGTATGTTCTTATAGAAAATCAGGTCGACTACATCATAATAAAGGCCTAACCCAAATAAGTGTTTGAAAGGTGTTAGCTAGCTCTCAAAGTCTAGTCGACTTGCTGCGCTTAAATAGTGTGTATATGGTAACCAAAATCCCAAAGTAATGTTGTAATTTCTATAATGTAAAAATCATTATTCATTTCTATAGTTGACTAAAAATTATTTACATTTGAGTTCATTGGAAAAGGGTGAGAAGTCTTGCTCATGAAATGGGTGAAACTGGTGATGGGAAAGAGCACTTCTAGGTTGAATCATGAGAGATAATTTTGAAATGGTAGTTATGTATTGGGGGGTTTATATCATGACAAAAAGGAATTTTTAAAATAAATGAATACATATCTAGAACGGATGAATCAATGTAGGTGATGAAATCAGTTTTTGAAGTGTGGTTCAAGAAGTGGTCTTCTTATGAGCTACACTCTATGAAATATTTTGTATTGATAGTAATGACCTAATTTTTTACTATGTAATTTACATTAATAAATATTATGTTAATATCTTATTCTATACACAACACCAAAAAAACATCGATACGTTAAAATAAAATTTGACCCTTATAATATAGTCATTAAATTAGAGAGTATAAAAGGAAGTGGCCATATTACAAAATATACAAAGAGAAAGGAATGGAATGTAATCAGGGTCTTGAAGTCTACCTTATGAGGCTAATTTATCAGATATAATAAAATAAGTATCTTTACTATGGTTTACCAAGAATATGACCAAGATGAACTCTAGTAATTATAGTATAATTGAAATCATAAACATTGAAGTTAAAGCTTGTAGAAATTTCCATGAGACATGTACAAGTAGACTAACCACATACGATAGCCACTTGAGCTTAAGTTAGTATTAGATCTTATATGGAGATCATGAGGGGATAAATAAAAATAATTTAGTATTATATAATCAGGTAATATTAATGTAATAATTTATTTATCATATAGACATTAGATATTTCTCATTTTGACTTTTAAAGAAAAAGAATGTTTATTTACTAATACACTGACAAAATCAACAAGATCATTTCAAAAATTTATTTTTAAAATTTGAATTTTCATTTATTTATTTAAAAAAACTAAATATATCATAGATAATATATATTATTTATATTAATAATATTTAAATCAAATTTAATTTGTAATTGATAAGAATCAGAATAGTTAATACTTAAAAAAATTTATTTTACTATAAAAATATTTTCCATTGTATTTTTATGATTTTATTTAAAATTTAAAATCTAAACATTTAGAATTTTAATTTTTTGAAATAAAATTTATTTTTATATTCACAAATTCAAAATTATATTATGATATATTTTTTCAGTTTTCTGAAATAATTGAATCTTTAAATTAATAGTGAAAATAACACTTTTACAAAAAATAGTAACTTTATAATTATATAAGAAAGACCTAGAATTTTATAAACAATTAATTGATAAATATATATTTAAGAAGTAAAAAATATAAATTTTAAAAATAATAATATCAAATTTAGATAATATGTTATTATCATTTTAGGAACTTAAGAATTGTTTTTAAATAAAGTATATCTTTTTTTCTTTTCTATAAATTAAAAAATATTTTCATGAAATTAGGTTTTTGAATGATTTTAAATACATGTAAATTTTATTTATTTTATGAAATAAATTTATGTCATTAAAATAAAATACCTGGAAAATTTTAACCTACACAAAAATTTTAAGCATAAAAATAAACTTCTTCTAAAAAGGGTTTCTACGGGTCACATGCAATAATGTTAAATTTTATTTTTTTGAAACAAAATTTTTTTTGGATCAAATTTACTTCATATTTTGAACCTATAGGTCTAAATGTTTAAATAAAAAATTTTAATCATTATTATTAAATTATTTGGGAAGAATATATTTACGACAGTAAAACTAAAAGAAATAAAAGTTAAAATACTAATACTAAGTATTTAAAAAAGTTTGAAAAGGGAATGTTTTAGGTTTTATAAACACTATTCATCTCCAATACCATAATTTTCCATTTTTTAGCCACTTTACTTGTTTATCATGTTCTATATTTGTATTATGTGGTTATAGTTACAAAAATGTAATTCTTATTACTTTTAAAAGTGGCCTCTCCCCACCCCTTCAAAACCTCTCAAAGAATTATATTTCCATATAAAACTCTAACCATTTTCCATATATTATAATAGTATTCTTTTTCAGGATTTTTAGGTCATTATAGACTGGCCTAAGATCTCTATTTCCAAAGATACTTCGTAGAGAAATTGTAACTCCTGAACTCGGGTACTTTTTCCCCTAACTTTTTTTTCATTTCATTCTTAAAATATAAAAATATAATTCCATAATTACTCTATAATAAAATCAATATTATTTTTATAATGATTTTTTTTATTCTAATGATATAAATATTAACTTCCTATTCTCTTTTCTATTAAAAACAAAATTTTCATTCATGTGTTGAACATACTATCGCCTCTACGAATAGATGACTTCTGTTTTTTACCACTTCCATTATTCAGTTATTATAATGGTGAAATTAAACAATAAATATCATATATATATATATATATATATAATTTAATTAGTATAATTAAGATAAAATTTATTATTCACTTTCATTACATCTCATTCATTGGGAAATGAAAATGTAAACCACATGTTGTGAAGACTACCACCTCAATAGAGTAATGTATCTCATCATTGGTAAAGTTTTATTATTATTTATTAAAATCTACTAAAACCTGATTCAATGCCTTAAAATTCTATAAATAGCATAAATATTTTTTTTAAATGATATTATCCTGAAATAAACAACTTAATAATAATCATCCATTAATTAAGTTGTGTTCATATTTAGGTTAGTCTAACCACCTACAAGAACAATATTTTAAAATAATATCATAGATGAGTATGAAAAAGTAATTGAAAAAAAAATAAATTATATAAATAATAAAATAAATATTTTATATTGGTTCTATAATTATAGCATTGATATTAACTCTTTAATTAAGATAACAATGTTCATTTGTTAAAAATCATTAAAATATGCTTATTCCTAATTTTATCTATAATAAACGTAACCAAAACAACCATAGAATCAAATTATAACATTATAAATATTTATAAATAATAATTCCAATACCTTTTAGGATCTCAAAATTTTTAATATTGGGAGAATAAGGAATAGAGACACCCAAATTACAAAACTAGTTAAAAATTGTCATGATTACTCACACCCAAGATTTTAGATAGAAAATAAAAAACTGATATAAATGTTTAAAATAATTCTAAATGAATTTTATTAAAGGATATAAATATATAAATATGTTTCATAAATATATTATTAATATATTAATTTTATTATAAAGTATATTTAACTTCCTTTTTAGAAATTAGGAATTAATCTAAGGGGTTCTTTTTCTCAAAATTGATTTCCTAAGATATAATTCTTATTATACACCATGATATCTTAAATATGGTTTTTTAATGGATAATACATTTATTTAAAAATATTAATGTAATTAATAGGTCTTAAAGATCCACATCATGTTATTTCATTACGTAGATTTTTATTTAAAGGATATCAAGGTTATAAGGCTTTATTTGTATCTATTTCAAATTCCATGAGACAAGTTTGATATTACAAACCATCATTTATTTTATATAGTGAAATAAATTATATATTTACTTCAAGTATAATTAATAACTTTCATTTTATTATATTTTAAAATCCATATTAGGGTAACCCTCTTGAGTTCTTTTGATTCCTACTTTACCGTCATCGTAAGTGTTTCTTCTTCAATTTCAATTTAAAATTGTGATCTTTTAAGTGATAATCCGTATTGGAAATTTTTATTCTCTTAAATTCTAAAAAATGCATCATTTTAGTATCCTATAATTATTTTAGGAGTTTTATATGTCTTATCACCATTTAACTTCCCCTCTTGTATCATTATTTAACCTTTTTAAAGAAGCTGATCATGTCTTTTATTCTTGGCCAGGAACCTCCATTTTCTCATATCCATATTAATTGGATGAAATTTAAAAATTAATTATCTATTTCTAAATAAATAAATAATTTCAATTTCTAATAATTTACCTTTCTAAAAATTTTGAAGAAAATTTTTGCATTTTATTATTGTGTTGTTTTCATCAAAGGGTGAAAAATATATCTTTTAACATTTTTCATGTAAACATATCCTTCTGATGCCTTTATCATTTTATGTGGTTCATTATTTCAACATTTTCATGTTTTTTAGAATGAATTTTTATTCCAAAATATTTATAAAATATTTATTTTAAAATTATTTCATGATTTGAAAGTTATATCTTATTTCTAACATAATTTTCCAAAACTCCTAAAAATATTTTTTATATATGTCATTATCCTTTGACATGTCTTATGATTGATTGATTATTTTCTTAAAATGTTACCATGTACAATATTTCTATGGATGTATTATATAATTTTACTTTAATTCAAATATATTGTCCATAAATTAATTTATCTTTCCAAACCATCCACCATAAATAGGCATAACTTTTATTCAAATTCATTTGCTTTGGGAATACCTTGTTTTCTATTTCCTGGATTTAATGGTGATCACCTCAATTATATATATATATATATATATATATATATTGATTGTGGAATTATTAGCTTAAAGATATACCCTTTATCTAAAACAAGGTATGAATGGTATTTAAGGTGTACTTATTGATGGATGGAATGGATATAGATTATTTATTTTAACCTATAGAAAGGATGGAGAACATTTTACTATTATTAGATGTGGAAGTAAAAAAATAAAATTTGATGTTTTCCAAATGGATGTAAAGTAAAAAAAATAAAAGAGTTTTGGTAGAAGAGATATATATAGAATATTTGGATAGTTTTATTATTCATAAAAATGATAAAAAGTTTTTTTGGCTGAATTAAGAACTATATGAATTTAATTAGACACAAATACCATGGTATTTAGCCGATCAATATTTAAAAAAGATTAGTCTCTATTATAGTGGGGTTGATTAAAATCATAATTTCAAAAATTATCGTTATAAAAGGATGATTGTGCTTGTATATGTTGATAAGATAATCATTATGGTATTGAATGAATCATATTGAAAATGGTGTGTTGAATTCATGAAGTGAAATTTTAAAATGTTAATGACTAGTAAATTACCATTCTTACCTAATCTTCCAATGTCACAAGGAAGGCATGGTGTAATCTTATATCAACGTAAATATTATATGAAAGATATAAGAATGTTTAGAATAGAGGATTTCAAGGTTTTGATTACCCTAGATACTACCTGGATGATGTTTTCAATTGATGATGATAGAAAATGGTCAATTTCACAAAATATAGGTATATCATTGGGATATTATTGTAATAAATTGTTAAAGGACTATATATTTTGTTTTACACTTGTCAAGATAAAAGATATGAAAGTAATTCCAAATAAAGAAAATTTATATAAATGAATATAATAATATGATATCTAAATGGAATATGTATTTTCAAATTCATTATAATATAACTTGGAAGAAATAATTATTTGGATATATAAACACTAATTAGGGTGGTTTAGTAGATTAAAAAGGTTAACATTATGTGGCACATTTCATATTATTGGTTTCTATAATTCTTGGATAATAAATATAAAAGATTTCATTTCACTGAACATTTCGTAAGATGGATATATTTTAACCACTCAAGCTTTCACATAATTATTTTGGATAATGCATCATCTTGAATATATAACAGTTAAAGTTAAGACTCTAATCGGAATCAAGTATAACTATTCACATTTTATAAATCTTACAAAAAATATATTCCATCACTCTACAGAAAAATAAAATTAAAATAAAATATTACTATATATAGGAGAAATTGGAACATGGTTTTTTAATGTTAGAGTATGTTCTTATAGAAAATCAGATCGACTACATCATAATAAAGGCCTAACCCAAATAAGTGTTTGAAATGTGTTAGCCAGCTCTCAAAGTCTAATCGACTTGCTGCACTTAAATAGTGTGTATATGGTACCCACAATCCCAAAGGAATGTTGTAATTTCTATAATGTAAAAATCACTATTCATTTCTATAGTTGACTAAAAATTATTGACCTTTGAGTTCATTGGAAAAGGGTGAGAAGTCTTGCTCATGAAATGGGTGAAGCTGGTGATGGGAAAGAGCACTTCTAGGTTGAATCATGAGAGAAAATTTTGAAAGGGTAGTTATGTATTGGGGGGTTTACATCATGACAAGAAGGAATTTTTAAAATCAATGAATACATATCCAGAATGGATAAATCAATGTAGGTGATGAAATCAGTTTATGAAGTGTGGTTCAAGAAGTGGTCTTCTTATGAGCTACACTCTATGAAATATTTTGTATTGATAGTAATGACCTAATTTTTCACTATGTAATTTACATTAATAAATATTATGTTAATATATTATTCTATACACAACACCAAAAAAACATCGATACGTTAAAATAAAATTTGACCCCTATAATATAGTCATTAAATTAGAAAGTATAAAAGGATGTGACAATATTACAAAATCTACAAAGAGAAAGGAATGGAATGTAATCAGGGTCTTGAAGTCTACCTTATGAGGCTCATTTATCAGATATTATAAAATAAATATCTTTACTATGGTTTACCAAGACTTTGACCAAGATGAACTCCAGTAATTATAGTATAATTGAAATCATAAACATTGAAGTTAAAGCTTGTAGAAATTTCCATGAGACCTGTACAAGTAGACTAACCACATACGATAGCCACTTGAGCTTAAGTTAGTATTAGATCTTATATGGAGATCATGAGGGGATAAATAAAAATAATTTAGTATTATATAATCAGGTAATATTAATGTAATAATTTATTTATCATATAGACATTACATATTTCTCATTTTGACTTTTAAAGAAAAAGAATGTATATTTACTAATACACTGACAAAATCAACAAGATCATTTCAAAAATGTATTTTTAAAATTTGAATTTTCATTTATTTATTTAAAAAAACTAAATATATCATAGAAAATATATATTATTTATATTAATAATATTTAAATCAAATTTAATTTGTAATTGATAAGAATCAGAATAGGTAAAACATAAAAATGTTATTTTACTATAAAAATATTTTCCATTGTATTTTTATGATTTTATTTAAAATTTAAAATCTAAACATTTAGAATTTTAATTTTTTGAAATAAAATTTATTTTTATATTCACAACTTCAAAATTATATTACGATATATTTTTTCAGTTTTCTGAAATAATTGAATCTTTAAATTAATAGTGAAAATAACACTTTTACAAAAAATAGTAACTTTATAATTATATAAGAAAGACCTAGAATTTTATAAACAATTAAATTGATAAATATATATTTAAGAAGTAAAAAATATAAATTTTAAAAATAATAATATCAAATTTAGATAATATGTTATTATCATTTTAGGAACTTAAGAATTGTTTTTAAATAAAGTATATATTTTTGTCTTTTCTATAAATTAAAAAATATTTTCATGAAATTAGGTTTTTGAATGATTTTAAATACATGTAAATTTAATTTATTTTATGAAATAAATTTATGTCACTAAAATAAAATACCTGGAAAATTTTAACCTACACAAAAATTTTAAGAATAAAAATACACTTCTTCTAAAAAGGGTTTCTACGGGTCACATGCAGTAATGTTAAATTTTATTTTTTTGAAAAAAAAAATTTGGATCAAATTTACTTCATATTTTGAACCTATAGGTCTAAATTTTTAAATAAAAATTTTTAATCATTATTATTAAATTATTTGGGAAGAATATATTTACCACAGTAAAACTAAAAGAAATAAAAGTTAAAATACTAATACTAAGTATTTAAAAAAGTTTGAAAAGGGAATGTTTTAGGTTTTATAAACACTATTCATCTCCAATACCATAATTTTCCATTTTTTAGCCACTTTACTTGTTTATCATGTTCTATATTTATATTATGTGGTTATAGTTACAAAAATGTAATTCTCATAACTTTTAGAAGTGGCCTCTCCCCACCCCTTCAAAACCTCTCAATGAATTATATTCCATATAAAACTCTAACCATTTTCCATATATTATAATAGTATTCCTTTTCAGTATTTTTAGGTCATTATAGACTGGCCTAAGATCTCTATTTCCAAAGAGACTTCGTAGAGAAATTGTAACTCCTGAACTCGGGTACTTTTTCCCCTAAATGTTTTTCATTTCATTCTTAAAATCTAAAAATATAATTCCGTAATTACTCTATAATAAAATCAATATTATTTTTATAATGAGTTTTATTATTCTAATGATATAAATATTAACTGCCTTTTCTCTTTTCTATTAAAAACGAAATTTTTATTCATGTGTTGAACATACTATCGCCTCTATGAATAGATGACTTCTTTTTTTTACCATTTCCATTATTCAGTTATTATAATGGTGAAATTAAACAATAAATATCATATATATATATAATTTAATTATTATAATTAAGATAAAATTTATTATTCACTTTCATTACATCTCATTCATTGGGAAATGAAAATGTAAACCACATGTTGTGAAGACTACCACCTATATAGAGTAATGTATCTCATCATTGGTAAAGTTTTATTATTTTTTATTAAAATCTACTAAAACCTGATTCAATGCCTTAAAATTCTATAAATATCATAATTATTTTTTTTAATAATGATATTATCCAAAAATAAACAACTTTCTTGATAATAATCATCCATTAATTAAGTTATGTTCATATTTAGGTTAGTCTAACCACCTACAAGAACAATATTTTAAAATAATATCATAGATGAGTATGAAAAAGTAATTGAAAAAAAATAAATTATATAAATAATAAAATAAATATTTTATATTGGTTCTAGAATTATAACATTGATATTAACTCTTTAATTAAGATAACACTATTTATTTGTTAAAAATCATTAAAATATGCTTGTTTCTAATTTTATCTGTAATAACCTTAACCAAAACAACCATAGAATCAAATTATAACATTATAAATATTTATAAATAATAATTCCAATACCTTTTAGGATCTCAAAATTTTTAATATTGGGAGAATAAGGAATAAAGACACCCAAATTACAAAACTAGTTAAAAATTATCATGATTACTCACATCCAAGATTTAAGATAGAAAATAAAAAACTAATATATATGTTTTAAATAATTCTAAATGAATTTTATTAAAGGATATAAATATATAAATAAGTTTCATAAATATATTATTAATATATTAATTTTATTTAAAGTATATTTAACTTCCTTTTTAGAAATTAGGAATTAATCTAAGGGGTTCTTTGTCTCAAAATTGATTTCCTAAGACATAATTCTTATTATACACCATGATATCTTAAATATGATTTTTAATGGATAATAAATTTATTTAAAAATATTAATGTAATTAATAGGTCTTCAATATCCACATCATGTTATTTCATTAGGTAGATTTTTATTCAAAGGATATCATGGTTATAAGGCTTTATTTGTATCTATTTCGATTTCCATGAGACAAGTTTGATATTACAAACCATCATTTATTTTATATAGTGAAATAAATCATATATTTACTTCAAGTATAATTAATAACTTTCATTTTATTATATTTTAAAATCCATATTAGGGTAACCCTCTTGAGTTCTTTTGATTCCTACTTTACCATCATCATAAGGGTTTCTTCTTCAATTTCAATTTAAAATTGTGATTTTTTAAGTGATAATCCGTATTGGATGTTTTTATTCTCTTAAATTCTAAAAACAATGCATCATTTTAGTGTCCTATAATTATTTTAGGAGTTTTATATGTCTTATCACCATTTAACTTCCCCTCCTGTATCATTATTTATCCTTTTTAAAGAAGTTGATCGTGTCTTTTATTCTTGGCCAGGAACCTCCATTTTCTCATATCCATATTAATTGGATGAAATTTAAAAATTACTTATCTATTTCCAAATAAATAATTAATTTCATTTTCTACTAATTTACCTTTATAAAAATTTTAAGGAAAATTTTTGCATTTTATTATTGTGTTGTTTTCATCAAAGGGTGAAGACTATAGATTTTAACATTTTTCATGTAAACATATCCTTCTGATGCCTTTATCATTTTATGTGGTTCATTATTTCAAAATTTTCATTGTTTTTAGAATTAATTTTTATTCCAAAATATTTCTAAAATATTTATTTTAAAATTATTTCAAGATTTCAAAGTTATATCTTATTTCTAACATAATTTTCCAAAACTCCTAAAAATATTTTTTATCTATGTCATTATCCTTTGACATATCTTATGATTGATTGATTATTTTCTTAAAATGTTACCAAGAACAATATTTCTATGTATGTATTATATAATTTAACTTTAATTCAAATATATTATCCAAAAATTAATTTATCTTTCCTAACCATCCACCATAAATAGGCATTACTTTTATTCAAATTCATTTGCTTTGGGAATACCTTGTTTTCTATTTCCTGGATTTAATGGTAATCACCTCAATTATATATATATATATATATATATATATATATATATATTGATTGTGGAATTATTAACTTAAAGATATACCCTTTATCTATATGGTGTAAATACCATGATCTTTATTATTTGGATTAAATATTAGTTTCCAAAAATTTTATTGAATATCTTATGATATTAATTTACATTATAAGGGTTTATCATGTTATGGTTAATGATAGAATTAGGAATGATTTCCTTATGTGAATCAATTTGAAAATCACATGAAACCAATTTTATATTTTTGGGTTTTTTATGTTGTTAGGAATTAAAATAATTATTCTTCTCAATGGTTCTTTATGATTTTATGAATGATTGATTTCACGTGGAATATGTAAGTATTAATGAATGATGGGTGGGTTCATATATTTCCTGATAATGAATTGGTTAAGGGTTCATATCACATGAGAAATGTATTCATGGGCACATTTTAGTTTCTCATAAGTATGGTCATTATTGATGTGGATCATGAATTTAATTTTACATATACTAGTATAAAAAAACCCACAATATTCATATATAGATATCAAATCTTATTATATGATTATTCATTACATAATATAATGATCCATGTCAAAATCAATTAGGTCAATTGCATTGAAAATATTTATATATAATCAACTTGTTCATAATTTTACAACATCATATCCCACTAAGTTATCTATAACTATAACCCTTCCTAGAAATATTATAAGTAATGTATTTCTTTATAACCAGGATAAAGAAAAAAATAAAGGGTGATATCAAATACTTAGTAAGGGTAAATAAGGGAGACATCAACAAAATGTGAGCATAAGTATACGAGAAAATGATGATAACATTTGAAAACCATATCATGTATATCATAGATCATAAACATGAGTCATGGAATACATATTGGAAATTAAAAAGACCTGGATCATAACAGAATCAATTTATATAATCAATGTGAGCTTAACATTGTCATAAGACTTAGATTTTTTGCATACACATTAGCATAGAAAATCTTATATCAAGGTTGTCTTCCAAGGAATTCATAAAATCATAGGCTTGGGATAATAACCTATGTAACTACTTTGTGCTTGGTTTAACCTACCACGCACTATATTTTTCAGGCTTGAGATAACCTCATGTGCACCATCTTTCAGTATTGGGATACCCTCTTATGTACCCTTTGAGCTTATTAAACATTAATCATTACCAAATGAATTGGGGGAGATATAGGTACCACCCATCACGTAATCCATAAATTTATATGCCATAATATCAAAACTTATTCATCAAATCATAACCCATGGAATGGAAATGACTTTCATAAACAATTCATTATAGGATAACCTATATAAATTAAATTTATTACTTAATAATCTCATCAATTCATCATAAAATAACCCATGGAAAAGGAATTTGTTTGATAGACATATTTACATAATAATAATAAATAATTCATAGAAATAATAAGAATATTTTCATTGGATCATCACCCCAGTATAACTTAAGTGACATCAAAATATTTCATCTTAGATTGAAAATGGTTTTTGAACGGTCACTTAGAATATTTCTTGAGGAAAATAACTTTTCCACTGTGAAAACATTGATTTAAAATCTAAAAACAAATAAAATATTAAATAAAATGTTTTCTTTTAAAATAACCTTAGAAACTTGTAAAATAATCTCTAAACCTTTTATTTTTCATGACGGTGGAAAATTTCATGCATTCTATATATGTTAAAACAAGGACTCCATCAATATTTTGGGTAAAAGTTAAAAATGCCACATTTGGAAAACAATCAGTAGACTTCTTTAAACCCTTTTTTTTTAAAAAAACTTTGTTAAAATTTTATTTAAAAAAATTATTAGATAATTTTGAAATATTAATTTGAAATATGTTTAAAAGAATAGACATGGAAAATATGAATTTTTGAACAAAGATACAAATAAATTTGGTTTTCCTTAAAAATATTATTTTGTAATATTGAGAAAATAAATAGTGGAAAATGAAAGTAAAAATTTTTTATCCTTAAATAATAATAGGATAAGAAAATTAATGGATTTGTTAAGTGATATATCATAATATTTCATCATATTAAACTTAATACTAAATAATCCCAATAAATAATGACATAGTAACATACAACCTTTACCACTCAAGTACCTTTTGAATCAAAATATCCATGAATTAAATAACATAATATAGATATATATATATATATCACATAATTTACTGATGATTTCCATAAAATACATCCATGTGTATAATATAGGTCAAATAAAAGAAAAAAGTGTTAAATATGACTTGTGTCCCATAGAAATAAAAGTGAGACTAATATCCCTTACCTTAAGTCTCAACTTCATTCATATATCTTCAAAACACATGTATAATAAATAAAGTTTTATTCATGAATATTTTAAATAACCATAATAATATAAATTATACCATATATGATTTACTTACAACCTTCTATTACCCATTTAAAAATAATTTCCTAATTAAAATAATATTTAGGGTCACAATTGCTTCATTTCCATTGATATTTGGATTTGGTATTTTTGGGCCTTTTAATTTGATCATGGTTACATAATATACATAATGTTAATGGAGATATAAATATAATATTTATTAATTATAAATTTATTTATAAAAATCTATAAAATTTAGATATTGAAAATCAATTATACCATTTAAGGAGATGGTGGGTCGTAAGTACGCATTAATGTTTTTTCTATTTTCTCGATGGAAAAAATTAAATAAAGGTCAATAATTTATCACATATAAATATTAATTATTGTATAATATATATCATATATATTCATTAAATTTATCTTAATTACCTTTCATGTAAAAGGTATGTGAAAAACGAATCACATTGCTTCGTGAGGTGGTAGTCCCTCTTACACACGAGTGACATTATCTTACTCCCATGGGTTGAAAATTAAGAAGTTATATGTGAAATTATAATCAAATAAGTATATTTATGTCATAAATATTATATAAATATGTTAAACCCGTCATTATATCTATAAGTGATAGTTTGTCATGGAAAATGAACTACATCGGTTCGTGAGGCAGAAGTCTATTGTATACATGATTGAAGGATTTATTTCTCACTTAATGGAAGAGGATATAGATTTAGGTAATAAAATTGACATGATAACATATAATTATATTTTATATAATTATTTTATTATATCATCATATTTAAATGATATTTCAAAGATTTAGAGGAAGAAATAAAATTAAAATGCATAGTAAGTGATTATACCTACTCTTTAGAGAATTCTATTAGGTTTACACTTAAAGCCGTATTAGGAGGGTTTACTAATAATAATAACAATTAAAATATGTTGGGAGGTAATTAAAGAAGTTTTTTTGAGATTTTCCAAACAAAAGGGTTTTCAAAATGTGAATAAGATAGGAGAGGATATGCTCTTTTATAAGTGGGGGAAAGGACACACTTCGATTTTTTTAAATAAAAAAATGTACCCATATTATAAGAATTAAAAAATAAACCCAAAATGGGTATTTTATAAACTTATATGATAGAAGGTATAAATATTTCCCTAAAAAGTATTTATAAAGGTTTCTAGGTTATTTAAACACTTGTCTTATTATTTTAACCCATAATAAACTCATTTTAAACTCAGTAATTAATTTTTACTATTTTTACAATTTATTTAGATCAAAAATTTAGTTACCATATTATATGATATTAATTATAATAATTCAAAATATGTAATCCATTTTTCTAAATTTTATTCATAGAATTTTAAAAAATTAATTTCAAATTGAACTTGTAGATGCAATGAAAAAACGGTTTTCCAAAGATAAAATTTTCATAAGTATAGAAAGTTTTAATATAAAAATTCAATAAAAATTTAATTAAATTGAATTATATTTGATAACTAAATATATAATTTATTTAATTTTACATTTAAAAAAATATAAAAAAAATTTAGATTGTAAATTCTTTAAACAAAAATCTAATTTTTAATAAAAAACAGTATTTTTTACTATTGATAACAATAACTAATCTTTGCATAAATCTATAAAAATTTAACTAAAAGAAAATTTTCAAATTTATATTTTAAAAATAATGTTTATTTTTTTTCAAAAATTTTTCAAAAAGTGTAAAAAAACAACTTTTATTATTTTCCAACAAAAATAAATACAAAACCGTTTCTTGAGAAAATTGAATTTTTAAATCATATAAAGATTGTAATGAAAATTAATTAAATTTCATCAATATTTTTTATTTATATAAAAAATTATACTTAATTATTAAAATGTGGTTTGTATGATCCTGAAATTTCAATGAGGTGTGCTATGATTTAAATTTTGAGTTAAATACCATTAAATTGGTTAATATAATTCATCGCTAGGGAATGAGGGGTCATGGGGGTGTTTAGGGATTCATATACATGAAATAGGTATAAGAGATTCCATATAGTGAAAAGTTTCATGTTCAGTTTATTTTTACTACTAACCATTCAGCATGGAGGGGGTGGTGTGTAGTTGAAAAATAGTGCAAGGGGCAGCTCTAACAATGATGTATTGGAAAAATATTGACACACATTCTCTATAAGGTTTGTAAAACTATTTAGACAGCATTTAAAACCATGAAACAAATTCTCCCTCTTGGATAGTGGTTGATTCATGGTTGTTACATGGTTTTTCCAATCGTGTGGACAAACTATGAACCTCAAAAAATGGGGGGAAATTCTCATTTTACTCTCTCGGGTTTTAAGGGTTTTGCCCAATTTTACTTCCCTTTCCTTCTCCATTATCTTAGGATATAAAAACAATCCTCCAAAGATTCCCAAGGGTGGTTTCACATTGATTATTGGTCATTTTAAGCAACATTGGTTGTGAATCGAGGCTCTGGATAATCCTACCACTCCTCTTCCTTCTATTTTTTAAAAAACTAGGGTGAGTTGTTTCTTATCCTATAAAAGAATATAAAACCTTGTTTTATAGTAGATTATTTTATTTTTCATTCATTGAAATTTATTCTTGAAAAAAGGTTCTATGTTTATAAATACTTGTCTTCAAATTTGTGGTAGGTTGTCTACAAGTTACATCTCATAGTTTTAATGTTTATCCTTGTGTATGTGGTTTTACTTTTCTATCATTGTGATTAACATTTAATTCCTTGGTGAGAAATGAAAATTTATGGTCTAAAATATTTGTTTAACCTATTATGGATCATCTTGAATCTTTTGAAAAATATTAAATTGAACATAAGGTTACCCATGAGGTGTGCCACTCACTTGAGCATGGGAATCGAGTTTTTAAATGGTGAAATAAAGGTTTTATGATATTCAACCAATTATTTTCATGTTTATCATTGTTAACATGTAATAAAATGTTGTTGGTATTAACTAGAATAATCCAAATGTGTTATGTCTTATAAATGGGTAAATGTGATAAATAGTTGAAGAGGGTTTTCCATGTTATAAAATGGGTTGACAATATGTTCATTAGTTATGGATATTAATGAATGGTAAGTTTGGATAATTATAAATGAAATTAAATTTAATGAAAGTGGTGATACATAAGAATTATAGTTAAATGAATTATGTGCACCCTTGATGTGGTAATGTGTTAAAAAGGCCAAGTGTGTTGGGCCTTGAAATATTTTAATTGATGAAGTGGTTAGTGATGAGGGACACGATGGCTCCCAACCATGGTAAAAAAATTACATTATGTTCCTTAAACTTTATTTATAATGGATATATATGGTTTTTGAAATTATAGACTTGATATCTTAGACATGGTGTTTCTTATGCATGTCTTGGGTGTCAGCATGGAGATCTAGGAACTAAATACTATTCATTAGTGATGGGTAAATGGATGGGTATATCATAGTTTATAAATATGCAATAATTAATTAATTACCCATATTATTAAAGAGAAATGTAAACCATATATATTGTTGTTGTATATTTATGGCTTGGTCGAAGTGGTTTAGCAGGTATGGATGGCATGATAAAACCAATAGTGAAATATAGTAAATTGTTAATTGTTTAAAAGTGGAACACGATTATTTCATTTATATCATATTAATTTTTTATTTTTGATTCTATAAAAAATGTTATTATTATGTTATTGTATATTGTTATAGACACCATTTGTGGTGTCTTTCTGAGTTATACTCACACTCTACCCAGGAAATCATTGGGTACCTAAGAAGACATCATGGTTTCAGGTTAGGATGAGAGAAAAGGCCTTATATTAGATGGATCAAATTAGACATGCGGAGGATCATGGATGAAGGAACCAAACATGATATAGGGACCCGTTTTGGTTATTTTCCTGTGTTTTTTATTTTGGGTTTATTATTACACTTGACACTAGTTCGACATGGAATTTTTATTTGTATGGTTGTGGTCCTTTACCTGTTTAGAGAAAAATGATTTCATGATGTATGGTTAATGATTTTTATCTATTTGGTTGTTATTTATATTTATTTATATAGTTTTATTACACTCATGAAGAGTGTATAGTATCCCCACCTACACTGATATACCCTTGTTCCAGGCAGAAAACCTCTGAAGTATGGGGAGGCCTACCTGGTGCACTCGCTTGGGGGATTTGTTTTGTGGCACACATTTTGGGATATTACAGGGTTATTCTTATTCATACTACAATGTTTATAATATAGTTCATAATTTTTATGTTTAAAAAATAATATTAATATTATATTATGGTTCATTAAAACTTGGCGTTGCATTTAATTTAATTTTTCGGTGAAATTAAATCTATTTGAAAATATATATATTTCATAAAAAAATTAGGTGTTACATACTGTTTGTGCCAAATTTATAAGGTTTCATGATGTTACCCTCCCATAGTTCATGTTTCTCATTTAATGTTTCCAAAATTCACTAAGTATATTTTTTACATTATATTCATCATTTTCATAATGTATTCTTACCAAATTCATTCTTTATGCCATGATTTTTTGTCTATTCTTCATTGGGTACAGTTTTTTTATGTTTCTAGCTGAAAATCATATGCTCATCTTATTATCACTTATGATATTCGATTATTATCCCTTATGTTTACCCTTAATATGTATTAGAGCTCAAACCTTTTGTATGTTTCCATTCCCCAAGTTTTAAAGATGTGTATAACCCATGAAAAATTTAGGAGTCCAGTGTACCACAATTGTGAAGAAAGGTTTAAAATTATTGTAAAATTAAATTTCTTATATATTGAGTCCTAAAAAAATAATGATTTTGTTCCTAGGATTCTAATATTATTTAAAGTGATTTAATATAAATGTTTTAAAATAAACATATGTTTATCTTGGATCCCAAGAGTTAGTATAAAATTAGGGTTGAGTTAATTTTCAAGATTAATTTAGTCCTTTTGGGGGATTAGGATTTGAGATCTTTAGTGAAATCCCTAATAATATGATAACATATCAAATTTTTGGTAGTGTATATATTGTATATGTATATAATAAATTACATCCTTTTTTTACACTCGAAAGCGTATACTATTGTGGTAGAGATACACCAATGAGTAGTCACCCTGAAAAGGGCTGGTTGAGTATCAAATCAATTTTCACTATAGTGCATGGTGAGGTGGTCTATGTATACACACCTACATATAAACTTACAAGGGATATTCTATGGTCAATACAATTTTATTTACAATACATTATAAAGTATTAATTAAGTTATAAGATTTGGTTAAGGAATATAAGAGAACTAAACCTAAAAAATTTATATTGAAATAAGAGTGATTTAGATTGATATGAAATCTAACCTGATGGTTTTAAAGAGTAATTAATTTAGAGGATGTATTTTTTATAAAAAAAATTATGATATTTCTCATATCATGTTAATTATTCATAACCCATGTTGACCCCTTTGTTTTTAGAAATGGATGAATACGAAAGGAACCAAGTTAATAATAGATTCCTTGGTAAATATGGAGATTTTCTCTATAATAAATATAAGCAAAAAATATTTGGTGTAATAAATATTTTCATTATGATAAACTACATATCGATACTTACGATTAACCACATAAACTTGGTTGAGTTTCCAAACACATCATATAAGAGAGGGATTGAGCTACATGGAATTTCAAGTTATGAATATGATGAATGAAACAAGATTCAATTTCCATTTTATCAAAAATATGGGAAGATACACCTAGGGGATTGTCTCAAATTAATAAAAAGATGCCGCATGTGTTGAAAAAGGGGAAATATTGGAAAAAATCAAGGAAAATGACTTAATAAGTTAATGTGGTGAATGGAGAAGATGTATTTCCTCGTCATACCTAAGAAATTAAGGCATAAAACTCATTTGGAAAAAATTATTCAGTTATGCCTATATTTTAAATACCCTTAACTTAATTTTATGGGTGATAATTAAATTTTCAAGGATAAAATTTATTTATGGGGGTGTAATAACACACGTTTTCATTATTTATCTTCCTTAAATAAATATTATATGAATATATTATTCTATATAAAACTCTAAAATAATATAAAACTATGATATATTAAAATAAAAAATTTATATAATAATATATACATTAAATTAGTAAGTATAAAGGTAAATAACAATATTACATAATTTATGAAGAGAAAATAGTGAAACAAAATCAAGTAGAAGAATTCTCCCTTATGAAGACAATTCTTATAAGCGTGAAAATTATGTATCTTAAATGAGTTTTTCTATAGACCAAGAATAATACAAACTCCAAAAATTATAATCTGAGTGAAATCATATTAGATTTAAGTTCAATCTCAAAGGAAATTCCACAAGATCTTTATTAACTGAACCACTGATTATGACTACCACTAGATCTAACCTTATTCTTGGATCTTATGAAATATTCATGATGGGCTATGAAATGAAAAATTAGGATGATATGATTTGGAATTATTAATGTGAAATGTTATTTATCACATCAATTTTACACATTTTTTATTTTTTACATTTAATGAAAAATAATTTTTATTTACTAATGCATTTCTAAAATTAACAATATCATTTTATAAACATATTCTTAACATTTTTATTTTAGGTGATTTATTTCAAGAAAAAATATTGATAAGATATTTTTTTAATTTATAATATATTAGCACCAATTTTTTTTTTAATTGATAAGAATTTGAAAAAACTAATATATTTTAAAAAGGTATTTTCTAATGAGAATAGTTTTCATTAAACTTTTATTTTTTCATTTAAAAGATAAATTTAAATTTTTAGAAATTAAATTTGAAAAATAAATAAGCTTCATTTTTAGATTCATCATTTAAATATTAGCTTAATATGGATTTTTCATATTTTCATCGTTAATTTTTTCAATGAATATATATTTTTCAAAAAAAATATATCATTATAAATGTATAAACTTGATCAATAATCATTAAAACCTTTAAATTGATCAAAAATGTGTTTAAGATGTAAAACTATACATTTTATAACACTATTCCAAGTTTAGAAAACCTATGATTAACATTTTAGGAACCTTATCTACTAGAAAATAAGGATATAATAATAGTTTTGAACCATTGGTATATTCTCTCAAACTGATAGTATAGCCTATTCCAATGGTTTGAAGAGTTGTTGGAACTTTTGGTGTTAGGTTAGACCAATACCAATAGTTTTGGTAAAACCATTGAAATATGTGGTCTATACCAATTTTTCCCAAATATTTTTTATATTATATATATATATATAATCCCTAGACCAAAGTTTTTGGAAAACCATTGGTATAGGAAAAGTAAAGAAACCAGTGAGTTTTGATCCTAGCACCTCTGACATATATTTCAACAACTTAACCACTAACATATAATCTATATTATTTATATTATTAGATATATATATATATATATAATTAATTTAAAATTATAGGTATTTAATGTTATTTTAAAATATAATTCATAAAAAATAGGTTGCTTATACAAATGGTTCTTCAAAACTAGTTGTATAGGTCTACAATAACGGTTTTCAAAACCATTGATATAGGTACCCTAATTTTTTAAACCTAGACCAATGGTTCTGTATAAATATTAGTATAGGATACCAATTCAAAAAAAATATCAATTTTTCTCCAAAAATATTGGCATAGGTCTGTTGGTATAGGTAAAATTTCTAGTTGTGTTTTGTAATATTTTCAAATAAATACTACTTTTTTTCTTGTCTTTTAATTAAATAATATTTCATTAAAATTTAGTTTTACATTTCTTATAAAGCCATAAAATTCTTATTTTTTTAAAATAAACCAATTTATATCATGAAAATAAATTACATGTATAATTTTATCCTATAGATAAACTTTAATCTTAAAAATAAACTTTTTTAAAAACAGATTTTTTTGCATTACATATCCTACAGTAAAAATTCATTTTTAATACACATAAAAAATTATCTAATAAAATGTATTTCATATTTCTAAATAGTAGGTACACTTTATTTAATATTATTAATTTTATTTTTAGGCATTAAAATAAAATTACATCAATAAAAATTAGTTACCACAATAAGATAAGAAATGGAAAATTTTAAAATTTTAAGACTAATGGACTTAAAACATGGCTAAAATATGTTTGAAAATGAATGGTTGAGGGATTATAGAAATTATCTAATCTCCAACATAATTATTTTCAATTTTGGATGCACTTCAAATTCTTAACATGTGATCTTTTTATACTAAGTGGTTTAAAATACAAAAAATAATAATTATAACGACTTTTAAAAGAGGCCTCTCAACACCCCCTTCAATACCACCAAAATATCTAC
The DNA here is from genome assembly GCA_963277665.1 of Viscum album. NCBI lineage: Eukaryota > Viridiplantae > Streptophyta > Magnoliopsida > Santalales > Viscaceae > Viscum > Viscum album. The sequence goes on along the minus strand of OY728141.1, from coordinate 467,543,788 downwards.
GTTTCCACCTAAAACTCTAAAAACATTCCTTCCACTATTATCCTCTCCATTTTCCTTGATCTTTTTTCCAAAATATATATTTTTAATACAACCATTTCCTAGGCGTATTTCATGTGAGAGACTAGGTCCTCAATATGAATACCTTTTCCCTAACTTCTTTTCATTTCATTATTACTTTACCCAATATAATTATTTAAATTAATCTATAAAAAAATTATTATTACTTTTATATTTAATTTAATTATTCTATAGTAATAATTATTAACCACCTTTTCCTTTTTATATCAATAAAAATGAAATTGTTATTCGTGCATTTTTCGGACTATCGTCTCCCTGAAACAACGACTTCTGTTTTTTCACCATCGCCATTGTTCACTGATTATAAGTGAGGAATTTAAAAATAAATAAAAAAATATGTAATATAATTGTGATAATTAAGAGAAAATTATAGTATATCTTCACCCCATCTCATTAATTGGGTAATGAAAATGTTATATGCGTGTTGTGTAAACAATCACTTCTCTGAAGTAACATATCTCATGTTTCATCTTGTTTATTTATTATTTATTAAAATCCAAAAAAAATTGTGATCCAACACTATAATAGAATGTAAATAATATAATTATTCTTTTTTAATAATGATATAATTTCAAAAAAAATGCACATTCATAATCATAATCATCCAGTAATTAAGGTATGATCATGTTTGGATCGATTTAACCACCTACTTGAACAATGTGAAAAAATAATATAATGGTAGATTATAATAAATTAATTTTTTATATTAAATTGTATAAATAATAACATAAAAATTTTAATTTTGGTTTTTAATATTTTAATTAATTTTAAATCATTAATTAAGATACTATCATTGGTTTGTTAAAAATCATCGAAACATGTTTTTCATCAATTTTGTCTATAATAACCATAATAAAAACTACCATAAAATGGAATTATAAAATTATAAATAATTATAAATAATAAATTATTATAAATTTTATTATATAATAATTAATAACTTTAAAATTATTGTTATTACAAAACTAAATCAAAATGATCAAGATTATTCACACCTGGTATTGAAGATAGATAATAACTAACTAGTATAAATATAGGGGATAACTATAAATGATGTTTATAAAAGGTAATATATACATATAAGGTTTTAAATTATTATTTTATGATATTTATTTTATTATATAGGTTATTCAAGTGATTTAGTATAAGTTTGGAATTGAGGTAAGGGGTTATTTGCCTCAAATTAAATTTCTTGAGAAATGATTCTTATTATAAACCAATATATCTTTAATATAGTATGATTAATTTATAATTAATTTGTTTAACCATATTCAGGTAATTCATGGGCTAAGAATATCCATATCATTTTTTTCATTAAATGTATTTTGATTTAAAGGATTTCAGTGTAACATAGTTCTATTTGTCTCAATTTCCAATTCCATAACACATGTTTGACGTTTCACATCATCATTTGTTTTATATAGTGTAATCATTAACCTATTTCCATCAAGTATCATGAAGAACATTCATTTCATGATATTTTAATGTCTATTTCATGGTAACCCTCTTATTCTATTTTAATTCCTTTATTACCATCACCATATGGTTTTTCTCTTCAATATCAATTTCAAATCATGTTTTTTTAAAGATAATATATCTAGGGAGTTTTAATACACTTCATTTATAAAATAAAAATATTATTTTATTATCCTATAAGTAATTTTTTTGTTTTATATGTCTTCTCACTATTTTATTTTCCCTCTTCGTCATTATTTACCCATTGTAAGGAAACCAACCCTATCTATTTTTTTCAGCTGAGAACGTCACTTTTTCTATGTCTATATTCATTGGATAACTTTGAGAATGTCTATTTCTATGGATCGATTATATAATGATAGTTTATATAAAATATATATTCCATCACTTCCTTTTTCTTTCTCATCCATGCATCATGAATAGGAATATCATTTATTATAATTGCACTACTCTATGAATAACCTAATTTCCTTTTCTATGATTGAAGGGTGTTCACCTAGATTCCATAAATTTATTAACTAAGGAAATTATTTACTCAACCATATATATTTTACCTCAAAAAATTAAAATATAAAATTCTTTATTATTTTTATTGAATGAAATTTACCTAAAATATTTCTATATATCTTTTCATACCCATTAATTTTCCATGGGTTTACCAATTTATGATTATTGATGGAATTATTAATTATTCTTTATGTGAATACATGTTAAAAGAACAGGAAAACCATTTTATTTTCATGGTATCTTTGTGATGTGAGGAATAAAACTCAGTTAACTTTTCATGGGATCTTTATTATGTGATTAATGATTGATTTCAACGGTTCATGTAAGTATTGATTAGTAACGGGTGGGGTCCTATATCACCCTCCAATGAATTTGTTAAGTATTTATATCTCTTTATATAAATATTAATGATAATGTTTTAGTTTCTTATAAGTATGGTCACTGATAATGTATCTCATGAAATTATTGTTTTCTATACTATTGTGTGTGCCATAATTCAATGTTTTGTTGATGTTATTCTCTCATGGGTCTTTCTTATTAATAAATGTTTCCAAAATTCTCTATGTATGCCTTGTTTCTATAAAAAAAGGAATTATTATGATGTATTATTCTATTATTCCATACCTTAAAACGTGATTTTGTATCTATACATTATTGGATATAACTTTTTTTAGGTATCTAGAAAATACACATATACATATTTTATACTTCCTTATGATCTTTGATTGTTATCACTTTTTTACCCATAATTAAAATTTGAGCTCACCCCTCTCTTATGACTCCATAAACCATGTTATAAATATGATTATGACCCATAAAAATTCTAAAGGGAGTCAAGTATGGCATAATTAGTGGTAAATGTCCACAAGTATTGTAAAATAATGTTTTTATATATCCAGTCATCAAAAACACTAAACCTTATTTTCTTTAGATGTTTAGATTATTTTTTAAGATGTAATGGACATGATATAAAATAAAAATATGTTTATATTGGGTATCTATTTTTATTTTCTACAATAATTAGTATCGACCAACAAGAACATTGGTACTGATAAATATTCAATATGCTTTTATCAACAATGAAGTGCTTCATTGATGTACTTTTCAAGTTACTCAATTTCTTACATTATGAATGACTCATGTGGGCTTAGAGTACATGTTCAATAAATGTTTTACTAAAATCTAAAATTTCTAAATAAAAATGGTTGTCAAAGAAAAAGGTGAACCTATTTTTTTAATGGAATGTTTTTGTTATATCAAGGTTGAAGTATTGTCAAAAAAAATACAAGGGGGTAATTTATTGGTCAAAAATTCCCAAAGTTAACGTTTTAGAGTTTTTTTGTTATTTCTATATTGATAATGCTAGTTTAAAAAGTTCCAATCAGTTTATTAACAAATAAAGTTGAAAATTTTGTTCTAGAAGCTTCTGAAGGTGTTAAGATAATGCGCATAAAAAGTGATAAGGTTTCTTGATGTTTTCTAAATGTTTGGGTCTAAACTTTTAGTGGAAGATAAAAACTAGTTTATTGTGAAGGGTGAATTTTTATGAAGGAACCATTTGGACTACATAAAACTTCTGTGAAACTTTGACGATTGTTTTTAGCGATTCTAGAACTGTGTGATAAGTATGAGGAAGGTAATTTAGCAAATGAAAGGAGTTCAAATTGGATTTGCGCTATATAAACAACATAGAAAGTATATAAAGATGTATAATAGAATCAATGTCATTTTCAAGAGATGCAAGGTGTGTAGTTATCTCATTTCTTATTTTTAAAACATGTTATAGAATCTAAGGAATCATAAACCATGTGTATTAAGCTCATTATCTCATGTTTCTTATAATAACTCCTTATTAACAAAAAATTATCTTATCGTATAATAAAAACTATATAATTATAAATATACTTTATTTAGATCTATCTTGTCATAAACCAACCCGATGGGTCCACCTGGACTAAAAAAATCAAGTGTTACTATATCAAACCACCTTCAATATGCTAGGGGATGGAAACCAAAGCTGGGTAGGAATAATAATCACATGGGATTCCTTACCCTAAGGTACTTGTACACACATGAATCTCCAAGACCATACAATGATAAAATATAAAAAATTTGATACCAATTCAGGAATACATCTAAATCACACAATAAAACTATAATAATAATATTGTATATCATAAAGGTTCAAATAAAAACTCACCAAAACCTATAAAGATGTCCAACTAGCTAGTAAGAGGGAGTTATAGTCAAATGTGACTCCTAGTACAGACCAAAGTTTTTTTATCCCAATTTATGTTCAATATTCTCATTGCCTATTGATAACCCCATCAAACGACAAGTCTTCTGAATAAGATAGGACATATATGGTCAGATCCCATGTAGAGGTGAGTATAATGATACCTAGTAGGACACCTAATAACCACTAAGCATAAATCGTCAAGAGTATTCATCTTGTTATAGGATATTTCAATAATAATATGAGACATACAATAAAGCATACAAATATACCCATAACATATATTAAGTATCAATTTATGGTCACAACTACATTTCCATCCTGAGATTCTACTTCAGAGTCTATAAAAAACTCTCTTGGGATAAATCACTCCATGAGTCTAGTAGCATTGATGGAGTCCCTCAAAGATTTCATTCTTTTTTAGTCTCTCCATAAGAAATTATATTCTATAATTCTAAATATATCGATATATAGATAGGGTACACCAAAGTCCATTGTGTATACCAAAAACCTATTCTATATTAACCCACTAAGTAGGGGATCGACACTCGGGTAAATTTGGTCACACAAATTCCAATAATACAACTCAAAAAGGAATATGGATCGAGGGAATGCACCCTATGGAAATGGATCCATGATAAAGATAACAAGGGCCTCTGACCTCCCAAGGAAAAGTACACAGTGTGTACTAGTAGTACATGGAATTTATTTCTAATCCTGTGTCTTCCTATAGCCTCCAGCCTATTCTTGTGTGCACTAGTCTGTTAATGTGTACTTGGTTATGTATTTTCACCCATGGCCATTTCCATGTATATGGTTGTGTCTGAGTACCAGATCATCCCCATGTACTCTAACTCTACCTGTGTACTTGGCCACACCCATGCCCATTTATCCTCTGTGATACACACTAAGCCCCCACGGTAGGGTTATATGTCATGTGACACATGTCACATAGAGTGCTATATTTAATTTCATGTGAAAACCTAGAACCAAATCTTGGGCCACCATATGGCATGTAATCTTTCACTACACTCCATGTAGTGCAAAAATTTACAAAATCTGTGGGTCTCCACAAAAATTCCTACTTCACCACTATCGCACTTTATTCTCACATCCAATCTCATTAGGGATCAAATATCTCATATACCTGATCCTCTCCATAATAGAAGATCATATTCTTTCCATCTAAATTGATTAAAAAACATCATCATCACTCATGTCATCATCGTGTTCTCTGATAAAGAAAGATGTACCTCCAATATGATCTCAATCCATCACCTCTATAATCTAATCTAGATGAAACATAAATAATAAAACTATGTTCATGGTATCAATTAATTGCACCAAATAATGGGTGTACAATAATTGATTACCAGGTATTTTGTTGAACCACTAGTCAAATGAAACACTGATGATGAATTCATGAACAATGGGAAAGGAAATAAAAAACAAAAAATTTGATCAACGTACCTCTACAAACATTTTTGTTTTCCTTGATTAATTTTTTTATAATGATTATTGATGATATTTAATTAATAAAAAATAAAAATCTCTAAATCCCAGGTAAAACAAACTCATACCCGCAACACAATCGACCCACAAATCAATCCATTGGAAATTTAATTTGAGTTCACCACAGGAGAATTCAAATTGGGATAAAACTCACACACAAAAATATCCTACATTAATATTGGATCGATTTCTAATAAATAATATTTTGGAAAACATTTCTTTGGTGAGTTCTATAACATTTGTTAGAACACCAATTTCCAAAACACGCTTTTTCAATGTTCATCCATGAATCTCATCAATCGGTTCCTATCTCAAATTATAGGATTATGAGGCCAAACGTAAAATTTAGTTATAAGCATGATTATATATAGTTTCATTAGTTCAATACCTCATCACGGAATAAATAAATTAATTCAATTTCATTATTTATTATTTTCACCCAAGATGAATTTTTAACAAACTTATGATGCCTAAAAATAATATGTCATGCTAAGGGTAAATCCTAAATTATAGACTCAACAATGATATGAAATATTTGATCCAAGACATAATTTAATAGGTATTACACTTTTTCTAAAAAACTTCATTCTACGGATAATAATATATTTAATATTTTTAAAATATTAATTCTGGGATCATCAGGCCTCAGAATCTCATGTCATCCCAATGTATGGCTCCATAAATATTACAATATATATTTCAACTCATTACACGGAAAAAAAATAAGAGGATAAATTATACCCTATTGAGTTATTTTCATATCGAAAAAAGAATACAACTAATAAAATGTTTTAGATACTAAGCTGACATCTGAGACTCTCACTACCATGTTCTCTCTTTAAGATTCTCATGCTTCCACTAGACACAGACATAAATAATTTCTCACCCATGGATGATTTTCTCATGTCAATCCTTAATCTCTACTGAGTAATCCGCAAAGCTATATCTATTCTCAATTTTAATCTCTCCCCAGTCAATAACATGTGAAGGTTCATTCATTTACCTCCTCAATAGGTACACGTGGAATATGTCATGTACTCAGTCTAACCGCGGTGGTAGAGACAAGCAGTATACCACCTCATTGAATCAGGATAGTATCTAGAAAGGGGAAATGAATCTTAAAATTATATTTCCACATAAACCATATCTACATAATTTATGACGAGTTGAGACATTTAGGAACACATGTCCTCCCTCATGGAACTCCAATGGCATTATTCATCAGAATTCATTTGAATTCTAATGAATTTTCTTCAGTTTTTATCTCCTCCAGGATGACCTATACCTTCTCTATCATAACTCACACTGACAATGGACCCTTGACCCCAGAGTCTTCTGGGTCATTCCAATATAGTAGTGACCTGTAGGGTAACCCTTATAAATCCATTAAGGGTGTCATATCGATGGTGGAATGGTAGCTATTTTTTTATGAAAACTCAACCAATGGTAAATGATCCCTCGAATTATGTCTAAAGTATAATATGCAAGTTTACAGTATGTCCTCCATAATCTGGATGATATTCTCTATTTGGTCATCAGTCTATGGGTGAAAATTTATTCTCAAATGTAATTGGGTCCCAAAGGAATCCTACAATCTCTTTAATAGTCAAAATGTTAAGGGAGAATCATGGTATGAAACAGCCATCAAGGGAACTCTGTGGAGTCGGACAGTATCTTCCATGTAAAGGCATCCCATGATCTCTTCTAAACTCTTCTATCCTACAGTAAGAAGTGGGATGACTTGTTGAGTTGGTTTATAATCACTCAAATAGAATCACATTCTATTTAATTTCATGTATTTCCCATCATGAATTGAATATATATCACATCCCACTTACACTTAGGAACTCTAAGGGGTTGAGATAAACCTTCTAGAACTTGGTGCTCAACGTTCACTTGATGATAAGTGAGGAATTCAATGAAAAACCCTACTACTAATTTATTTATTCTTGGACACCATAAATAACACTAAAGTTATTAGTAAATCATTTCCAAACCTATATTTACTTCTAATGGGGATATAAAAATCTCCCTCATCACCTCCTCCCACAAAGTCATCGGTACCATCATCCTTCCACCGAAAATTATTTAATTCTTTCCAACTTCATTAAATATATCATGATCATGCCAAGTGGATATATGAGTATGCATGGTCTCACAATCAGTATATCGCTATTTAACCTCCCTAGAAAACTATAAAAATATTTGGGTAACAACCATCAATAATATATATGAAGCATCATACTTTTAGACTAAGGACAACTACAATGAGTATTACTACTATGAAGCCTTAGTTAACAACTGAGAACAAGATCTCCTTCTGAGAGAATTTTCTACCATCTTCCCCCTCCATAGAGTGTAAAATACCTCAAATTCATGGTCTTATTAGAACTCTATTCATCTCATATTTATCATGTTAAAATAATTCTAAGAGAGTAAATACCTGATACTCTTATGGTTTGGATAGATGATAAACTACTCACCCATAAGGCAGTGTCACCACAAATGTAGTGTGAAGACTGTCACTTCCAACTCAATTTCATGTTCTTCATAGTTCTTCTCATGAGGTATCAACCACTTTTAGCCATATAAAATAATAAAATTTCTCAATATCATAACACAACCAACTCTGGTTGTTGAAGAATCACAAAAATATATGTACTCGAAACCCTCTTTAGGAAACCTCAAGATGGGGTGCTCGTAAATCTTTAACTTATCTCCTAAAAAACTAATGGAAATTTTTTTCACATAAAATTATTTCACTTATGGGTCAATTAAGTCAAAGGTTATGATATCCTTGAGAAATTCAGCACAAATATCAAGTAGTATCATTCCAACCAAAGGAATCACTAAACATCCATCACACCCTTTTGCGGATCCCAAGAGAAAATTGCATCATCTTTTGATTTGTCCATTGCTAATCCCTCTACTGATTTGAAATTTCTAAGAAAGTGGACCTCTTGAATCTATAACTAACACTTTGAGAGATTAGTATAAATTTAGTGCTCTTAGAGTATGTCCAAGGACATCCTCAACCGTCTTGTTTGCTACTCTTTATATGCTATGTACACTAGGATATCATCAATGAAGACTACCATAAATTATTCTAAGAAAGAATTAAAGTTATTTTTTATGATACCCATATAAAATACAAGGGAATTTTACATGTGTAAGGGAATATCTAAGTACTCATAGTGGGAATAGTAACATCCAAATTTCATCCTTGATATATCCTCATCCCATACAAGTAGCTGGTGATAGCCTTATTTGAGTTCAATCTTCGAAAAGCATCATGCCTCTCTAAATTAATTCAAGTGGTCATCGATCCTTTGAAGTGGATACTTATTCTTCATAGTCTCCTGTTTTAGGTGTTGATAATACACCAACAACCACAAGCTCTTATCTTACTTATTGGTGAGAAACATTGGGGATACCCATGGGGGATAATGGTTCTAGAAAAGCCCCCCCTTTGAAAGTCCTCTAACTACACATCATCATACCAAACTCTACAGAAGACATCCAATATGTTAAAAAAATATCAGGATGTACCCAGGTGTAAGTAAATACATAAATAAATCTCTCATAATGGAGTTAATCCTAAAACATCCTAAGGAAATACATCTTCATACCCAGCCACCGTAGCAATAAATCAATTGCCCATAGAATTCACAGCTCCAAGAGTCATGCTGAAAAACTAATGATTAATCGACTTCACCCTCCTATGTATGAGTCAATACTACTCTTTATAGGTCTACTTCTAACCTATAGAGAAAAACCCCATCCCATAAATGTGGAAAAACTGTATCCTATGCCTAAAATAGTCAATATATGCATGAATTGTGTATAGAAATATATTCCTAAGACAACATCATAAGACCTCATCACTGCCACAAATAGATCCCATGAGAACTCTCACCTATAAGTTTCAAATCACACAATCCGAAAAGGTTTGTGATTATTGAGTCACCTATAGTATGAGCCTCTAATCATAAGGGTCGATCCAAGGGATCAACCGGAACCTCTAGATCTCCAAATAGAGATATAACAAGAAAATAATCATTCTCACTTATGTTTTTAAAAAATATTGATAATGTATAAAGGGAATCGATAGAACATATAAACATCCCTAGAACCATGTGATCATAGGCCTATAAGGATTTAAATTACTCTCATTCTTGTCCACCAGCTCCTAAAGAATTGCAGGGACAATTTGGGGGTAGTGGCAACAAGTCACACCACATGACACCTCCATCCTCTCTATCTAATCCTCTACCACATCTTATACCCAACAGACCTCCACAATCTTGCTACTAAATCTACCTAGGAAACCCATCCAATATCTCTTGGTTAGTTATACGGTGGTTTTTAAAATCCTACATGAGATTTCTCTAACCATCACAAGAGTAGCGCCACCACTCCCAAGGAAAATATAAACCAAATTCATAGCCCAAAACCATATACCCTCTATCCTGAGATCACATCCTAAAATGTGGCACATATCTGAATCCCTATTACTATCATTTTCTACCTACTTACTAAGTCTTGTTCCCTATGTCACCACTACTAACACCCATAGTTGATTTCTTCTCTTCCTTAAAAATCTCTATCACAAAATCATGATCTAGAACCCCCATCATAGGTAGGAATGCATAGAGGTACCACACTAGCCTATATGACTCTACATAGACCTCAATCAAGTTTTTTTGTATGAAATAATATATCATTAACCATATACATCGAGTATCGTGATAGGTTGGTATACCTCTATGAATACTCAAGCATAGTTATGTTACCTTGTTGTAAATGTAAAAGATCTTGGATGCACACTGTTCGCATCATAGCTGGAGAGTAATCCTCTTTGAATAGACACCCAAACATTTTCAATAAAAGATCCTCCTCACTATATGATAGAACATAATGTCCCACTAACACCTAGTGGAACCATGAATAAGGCTCTCCTCCAGAACCATTATCTCATTGGAAGGTGTCCTGATGAGGCAAAAGAATCATGTAACCCCCTCAATCCAATACTCAACTACCTTGGGGTCTAGACTTCCCCAAAACCTAAGAGATTTATTCCACAATAAATCATGATGTGAGATCATCCTAGTAACCCCATATTCTATTAATAATGGTATAATATTCTTCTCAACTAGTGGAGGTATGGCTGGAAAACCACCTAAAGGTACTACCTCCAAAAAAGTCCCTATATTGAAGCCCTTTCTCTAAGTGGATTTACCTCATGATCATATTTATGAATACTAGTTATAAATTATCATTGAGGTATCATGTAATAGAAAATAGGTACCATGGTCGATGAGTTTATCTATAGAGATTACTCAAGGAGAACATGGAATGCAACTCATTCCTATATAATGAATGAACCAACGTATTCCCCTAAACCAATTTCTACATGTACCGAGTCAAAAGTCATGTAGTTAGAGTCATGGGTTATAGACAGGGTTGATTTTGAACCAACGCTAGATTCCCAATACTAAAATCTTAAACCAAATCACTTAATGTTGTTTCCATAAAACTCAAACCAATCTCATAGCTAGAAAAAACAACAAACATTGGTCCTAAGATGGAACACTCATCTGTTACCAATCTGTTACAACCCCAACCACTAGGGCCTACCTAGATAGTGATAATCTGAGTGTGACTACTCCAAACAACCCTCCAATAGGCCAGGTACTAGCAAAAAGTGCTGAGTAAGCATAACACTCACATATGAGGCCTTAGCCTAAGGTAAATGTACACACACACAAATCTCCAACATTGTACAATGGAAAAATTAAAAAATGATAATACTAATGCATGAATACATCTAAATTACACAATTAGATTATGATAATAATACTATAAATCATAAACACCCAAATAGAAGACCAAAAAAACTATAAAGAAGTGCGCTCTACTAGTAAGAGGTGACTACAGTCAAATGTGACTCCTAGTATGAAACACAGTCTATCTAGATCAATTTAAGATTTTAATTCTATTGGTGTATTTAGAACCTCATTTAATGGATGGTTATCTTCATAAGACACAACATGTTTTGGTCGATCCCATGCATGAGTGAGTATAATATACATAGTAGGACCCTCTCAAAACACGAAGAATAAAGCATAAATAGTTTTCATCTCATCACAATATATGTCAACCATAATATGATATATAGAATATGTATATATATATATATAATAATGGAAGAAACTAATTATTAGGTTAAGGTTATAACAACAATGTCATCCTAATATTCTGCTCAAGATATAATAGCAACACTTGACTGGGTGAACTCACTCCAAAAATCTGATAGAACTAATGGTGTCCATCTGAGATGATGTGCTAAATAGGACTCTTCATATGAAATTAATGGTGTAATTATGATTATATGGATTCAAAAATGGGGATCACACCCAGGTCCATGGGTTACATAAATAACCCTGTCTAGATTAACCCACTAAGTAGGGGATCAACACCTAGGTAAAGTTGGTCAAACTAATTTTAATATCCCCAATAAAAATAGAACATTATAGAGGATTCTTACAATAGAAATGAGGGATTCTAATAAATATTTCTGAGATAAATACATTAAATAGTATCACAATCCTTCATCATGGACATAATCCCAAACTATCCCCTCATTGGGACGGATTGAGGGAATGCACCCAAAGGAAACTAATCAACACAGAAGATAATAAGGGCCTTGGACCTCCCAATGAAAAGTATACAATGTGTACTAATATTACACATTGTGTCTTATTGATCCCAAGTCTATTCATGTGCTTTATCTCATGCCTATGAACCCCAGGTCCTGCATGTGTACTTGGACAAGTTCATGTATCGATGGTCATGTCCATGTACAAGCCCATTCCCGAGTACTGGGTCATACCTTTGTACTCTATCCTAGCCCATGTATCATCCAGGATACACACCAATATTCTAGGGTAGGGTAACATAGTTTGAGACAAGTGGAACTCTAGCTCCATAGCTAGGTCCCTACACATGACATGTGTCCTTTTATTACAAGCCGTGTAGTGAAAAAAATTTAATAATTTTCGGGTCACCATATAGATTCCCCATCTACCTCTTCCACCCAAAATTATTTCAACCAATATCTTCGTAGAGGATATATCTCATCCAACTCAATCACTTCATCACTGAATATTTGATTTCAACCATGTGAATCGATTGGGAAACACCCTTATCACATGTGTCGTTGTTGTGCACCAAACTAGGGAATGAGTGACCTCCAATATGAGCCCAATCCATTTTCACTCCCATATAATATAAATACATCATAAATATTGAATTCTAATCCTTGGTATTGAACCATTTTTTTGAATAATGAGTGTGAAATGATTTATTTCTTGGAATTTTTTTGAACCATCAGTCAAACGAAACACCAGTGATAATCACACAAAGAATGGGGAAAAATGAAACAAACTAAAAATGTGAGTAATGGACATTGGAAAATTTTTATATTGGCCTCAATTAATTGAAATTATAAAAATTAATGAATTAATATAATTAATTAAAAATAAAAACTCTAAATCCAATGTAAAACAAACCCATACTTGCAACATGATTGGCCTAAGAATCAATCTGTTAGTTGATTGGTTCATGTTCCTCATGGGAGAAATAAAATGGGGATAAATCTATAAAAAAAATATCCTACCTAAAAAATTTATTTATAATTTATGAATAATGGTTTTAGATCATTTTTTTGGTGAGATTGATACGTTCTGTTGGTGCACCAATCACCAAATCACAGTCCATTTATGATCGACCATGAAGATCCTCCACTGATTCCCTTCTAAATTCTAGGATTATGAAACCAAAACTAAAATTTGGTTATAAATAGTTTTAGATATAGTTTCATTATGTCTCTACATCATAACCTGATAAATATATTAATCCAAAAAAATTATTTATTATTTTCTCCCGTGATAACTTTTTCACAAACACCTCATTCCGAAAAATATTATATCGCACCTAAGGTAAATCCCATATTCCTAACTCAATGTAAATCTCAAATTTCTTATCCAATTCTTCATTTAAGATCCATTCCACTATTTCATGAAAAATACATGTGTGTGAAATTAATATTTCATATTTTTTTAATATCAATTTTAGACTCACCAAGACTTGGAATATCACATCGTCTCTATTCATATCTCTAAAAATATTATTTGATATATTTCAAATATTTACATGCAAAAATATAAGAATTTACATATATGAGAAAAATAAACTCCAAAAAATTAAAGCATTTAATGTGAAAACTCTTTTTTTATCACTTGAATTCAAACTATAATTTCTCTCAAATATTCCCTTGGTTTTAAATACTAATATATTTATAAAAAATTAAAACATATATTTGGTATCATATACTATTAAAAAATTAATAATAAATTTCTATAAAATTGATACCTATAATGAAAATTCCAATAAGTTAAATAAACCCTCTATGTATTATAAATAATTCTATATTTTATAATCATTACCCCTTTCTGAGTGCACTAGGTTTCAATGACCATAACTAGATACTCAAAAAACATTATTCAACTTTTAAATTACCTTAAATTATTTTTATTTCAACCATTACCCACTTGTAATATAAATATAGAACTAGAGCATGGAAAACATATAAATTTTTCATCCATTCCCAACACCTAGGAATATTAGTCAAAATTTTATTAAATACATTCACATTATGAAAACATTTTTAAAGAAGATAAAAAATTGAATTCCTTAACCCGAATAAGATATAAGGAAACCTTTAGTCTCCCCAAGTCATTTATATACACACTAATATTGAATATGTGAGTATAAAACTCTTCATTCAATACAAAATATAGTAAAACACAACTTTGTTCCTATAATATCCTAACACATAGGGGTTCCTAGCTAATTTTAAACAAAATAAAACACCAAAAATGAGCCACCTAACTCTTAGTCCTACCTTGTTACTTTATTTTCATATATAATATAATCTATGGGAATCCCATTTTGGAGTGAACATATAGTTTTGGATGATCAAGACCTTGAAAATTCCCACTTTTTTACAAATATAACACTTAGTATTTTAATTGGATTTAATTATCACTATATTATCTAATGTTATTGACTTTATGTATAAGGCCCCATCCTTAAAACTTTCTTAATCTTGAGTTATTACAAGATTACACATTGAGGATCTTTTCAGGTTTAGAGTTTTAGAGAATTAGATCATAAAACTTGCATTACATTCCACATTTAAACAAAGTGGTTACATAAAATATAGTATTCATTTTTTCCCATAAACGGAAATATATTTAAAAATAAAGCATGGATTCTGTCATGACACTTCCTTGACACTATCATCATATAATTTACCTTTCCCTTGACCTGCGAAAAACATTTCAAAAAAACATGGGATGAGCATAAAAATATCAGTAAGGGTTATAAAAATATGTAAAGGAAACATGAGTTCATATATACATAAGAATGAAATCATACTTTACCCATAAAACATAGGCATATCAAAACATGAATAAATCATAGAAATCATAAGACATAAAAGGTAACTTGAGGCATTCATAACATTCTTACGTAGGGAGTAACCCTCTTGGTTACGTTTGGAATACCCACCACAGTATATTCCCTAAATCTCTTCAGAGAAACCTTAACGTTTCACTCCATGGTGTTACCCAATGCATTGGAGAGCTGTATTGGGCTCACCCACCCTTAGTTTATCACGTAACCACCCATCTTCATAACAATGCCCAAGAACCATAACATAATCTTATCACATAAAACATGCATAAAGGAAACATAACATTTCCACCTTTCAATAACAAGATATCAATACAACACATTGATATAAAAACATTATGAAAATCATTTTCAATACCAAAATAAAAGAAAAGTAAAACATTGTATTTATTGTTCTTTTAAAAAGAAGGTATGGCTTGTAGAGGAATCTGAAACTCAAATAATGGTCACGGCGGCGGAGAAGTCGTTGTTGCCGCATACGTATGACAAAAACATTCCCTTTTGTTGTTTAGTAAACACTTCGTAGAGAAAATATTCCTTTCGAATAAACATAAAATTCAAAGGGGTTTATACACCGTATAAAATAAAGTTGTGTATAAAACAAAATATGCCTCAATGAAAGGAGATTGAGACGAAGTCCCATACAAAGACGGTATCCTTGGATTAAGGATAAATCAGTTACATAATTATGTGTGACAAATTAATACACGAAATATAAGTGTGTATTAAGTGTAAAACAAATAGAGTACATTCACAAATAATCATAGAACGACATATTCAAGGTGTACAAGTTTATCCCAAAGAATCAAAATTGGGTTAAGAAGTTCCGTTGCAAAACTTCGACAGCCTAACGGCGTCACTTCCAAATTCAGAAAAAGAGTTAATGAGAGATAAAAAGGGTATCTCATCACTTGGTCATAAAATTTACATCAATAAGGATATATAAGAACATATCCCAACATAATAGTATTTGAATTAAAAGACATAACAAAATAAGTCTTTTAAAAAGAGGAGGGTGAAATGTTCCCTTACCAACTTGGGTATCTTTCGAAACGTACACCCCACTGAAGAAGGGTCGTACAATAAATATGTAAATACCCATAAATAAAATTATATTACACAAAGAGTATAATAATGGTATGTACATACACCACTCAAAGGAAATGGTGGCAAATGTAGCATAAATCTCCCGGGACTAAAAGTGAGATGAAAAATCCCTTACGAAAACTCGGCAGCCTAACGGCGCCACTTAAAACTTCCAAAATGGATTGATGAGAGAAAATAGGGTCTCTCCTGATATGAACATAAAAATTAATGTACGAGTAATATAAAATAACATCCCAATAATAAGTAAGATGAGCTTAAAAGGAATGACATAAAAGAGTGTACTTAAAAAGAAAGAGAGGGGTAGGTTCCCTTACCTCGGGTCCGACTTGACTCGATCGTTCTTTGATCTCCTGAATAATAAACTTGAGTTAATTTCTACTTCCTTAAGAACCTTTTTCAAGTTCATTATTCCTTTTATATCACTTATTACCATGTCATGAACACTATGTCATTATTTAAGTTAATAATGGTCGTTTTAACGATCATTGGTACTTGAGTCAAAAAAATAAACTCTTTATAATTACATGTTGTTCATGTGGTAAAATATCCATTATATCCATAATTTTATTCATGATTTAGATATCATATATATCATATATATCCAGTATATTCATTCCTTTATAATATTACATAACATTTAGAGTTAAGAAATGAAATGCATCGTTCATGGAGACGGTAAGCCGTACGTACGCATGAACGCTACTTCCATTTCTATTTCATATTTAATGGAATTAAAACATAATGATACATAATAGTATTTTAATTAAAGTATGTTATCATATATAATATCATTAAATATATCCTTTATACGTACCACATATGGTATTAACGAATCAAATCACTTTGAGGGGGCGGTAGTCCGCACTTCCTAAAATGAAGATATCGCGTATACCCATAATGGAAGCCATAATGGTATGCCATAAATGAAAAATAAATAAGATTAAGGAAAACATAAACATATTATATATCATATATAAATGTATTGACATCATAATGGCCACCATGAAAGTTGTTAAGAGAATATTGAACAATCATCGTTTCGTGAGGCAGTAATTCGCCATCCACAGAAACAGTATGTTCTTTCACCATTAGACGAAGGTGTGTATAAGTGTAGCTCTAAGACTTAATATAACAACATCCTAGTATATTTAAGAAACTGGTTTTGTTACAAAATAAAGGAATAAAAAGAGTTTAGGGGGGTGGAGAAGCAAAATCAAACAAAAGGACTCAAGTGAAGACATTACCTTAAAATCGGGTAACTCCATTTGGTTTGAGCTCAAATGCTTCCTTGGGAAGACTTATGACCAATGTGAGGATTTTGAGAGTTATAGAGGGATGTGGAGAGACAAAATGGGCAGGGTTTGGCCGAGTAAAAGGCTTTGGAAATGTGGGTAAGGAGGTAGAGGTGGGGGCATTTTATAAGAGGAGAGGAGGGGCACTCTTGGAACGTAAAGAAATGTTACTTTATTTTAGAATGAGTTTCGGATTTTAATGGTCCCACATTGATGTGTTTCTAGGTTAAGGTGATAAGGGTTCTAAATCCACCCATCCAATAGGTTTTTGACATGTGTAGGTCTAGATTTTACATTATCTTTCCATTTTATTTAAATCGTTAAATAATGAGGTCATCGTTGCATTATCATGATGTCATAAATAATTTACTATATTTAATGTCTAAAAATTATAAAAAAATAATATGATGTAGGAAATCTTTTTATCTTTCCAATTAATATTTATAGTCCAAACTCTGACTTGTATAAACCCAGTTAAAAATTGTTTTAGTAAAACAACTCATGTTTGTGTCATTTTAATTTTAACATTAAATAAAAAGGTATTTTTGTCATTTTACAACCAAAGTGGCTTCATGGGGTCCCCAAGTTGACCCATCGATTGTCTTGGTCGTCCATGACTCATCCAATGAGGGTAGGACATGTGTATAGGTCATTTCATATTATTAAAACATTATTTTTAACTTAAACTACACTAATTACCTCTAATCGCGATTAAAAACTTAATAAGTTACTATTCACCAAAAAATTATTTTAATCCCATTGAACCACATTTCACTTATTAATGACAATCATGTATGTTGGATTTTTGAAATTCAAAACACAAAGGTGGAAAATTTTCATTTAAACGGAAAAATCAGTTTTTCTAAGTACCACTTAGTGGTTTCACTATTCATCAAAAATTGAAGTTTTTCAGAAAATTACCAAAAAATCACCCTAGGCTATATTTGATATTCCAAATTCAAAAATGATTTCTATTTTAAAAAATTCAAAACATATAAGTTTCATTAATTAATTTAATAATTAATTCTCGCTGTCGAAACAAATAGCATGTTTTTAAGAAACAATATCTATTAAAAGATTAACACTAGTTAATTCCAATTTCAAAGTGAAATTAATTCCAATGACCACCATTGGATTTAATGGTAAAAATCTATTCTAATTTCACTTTAAAACAAATTTAAAAGATAATATAACCATATAAATAAATTAGATTAAAAAGTGGTTTTGAATTAAAATACAACATTTTCCACTATTCATTAAAAACTGTACTTTATCGGAAAAATACCAAAAAATTACACAAAGTAAATTTTGATGTCCTGATTATAAAGAAGAATTTAATTTTGTCAAATATAACACATAAAATTATCAAAAAGTGGATTTAAAAGAGGTTCGCCATCAAAAGGCGGTTAATCGACCTTTTAAAGAATATTAGAATGTTTACGCTTAAAATTGGATTCATTTGCATTTTTAATCCTCTAAAATTTATTGTAAACTGTAAAAATATTTGACAAACATATATAATCATTTTATAGATAGTTCTATTCATTCCCGCCATCACAATAGCTAGGTGTTAACTACTATTTAAAATAATATTATTTTACTATTAGAGTGCAACGTAAGATTCCCAAGAAACTTGTTGTTGCGTGTTGGGTACGCCATCGAGCATAGCGTCCCCTTTAAAGTTATATTAATATTTTATTCACAAATATGGATAAATGTGAAATTTCATACTCTTTATTTACTTGGGGTGTTACATCCTTCCCCCCTTTTGGGAATTGCATCCTCGCAATTTTAAAATTGGACTTGGAAACTTCATTGAAAATCCTGCATCGGAACAAGAGTCAGTAAAACAATAACTTTAAAATAAAGAAAGATAAGTACAAATGTCACCCGAGATTACCCATACTAGGATTCCAAGTATGAAAATATGGACATGGATGAAAAAACAAATGGTCATGTTCTGATGGAGAGTGATAGTAAACATGTCTAAGAGAAAGTTAACCATAAGAAAATCACAAACTTGTGATGGGTTAAACGGTATTCGATTCCCTAGTAGGAAAAGTTAACAGACAACATTTTTGTTTTAAGCTACTCTTCATTGAGGAATTTATTTTTGAGCTTAACAAAATCATAATGAAACATACTTACTTATCACATAGACTTTCAAATTTTACTAGATTCCTTAATCAAACTCATATTTTCTCCAAAATATGAGTATTTAGGATGACTTGTTCACATTAAGAGAGCTATAATCAACTTCTAGAGAATCACCTAATCCACAAAAGAGAACTATATACTTCCCATGTCTTTATCCCTTAACCAAAACTAAAACCCAAAGTTCAACAAAGACCATTCAATAAACAATTGTCCATAAAATTCTTCAGATTAATCCAAACTAAGCTTGAAACCCAAATATTTGAAGGATTTAGTCACATAGTCTTCCAAGTTAAATCGTAACATTTATCTCCAAACAACATCAGTTTCTCCTAAAGTCTCGTATTGAAAAATAATTAACCTAATCACATATCCTCCATGATAGGTTAATAATTTTCATAAATAACCCAAAATCAACTTACTCTTAATTCATAAAGTCACCTAACTAAAAAGAATAAGTCATACTAACCAAGGACTTCACGTAGTCCAGTGGTAGGTGATAAATACTAGTTGCACTTTGGTTGTGGGTTCAATTCCCACAGATTTGTCTGGCGCGATGGGTTGTCACATGGTCTGCGTATTGCCCTTTTTCCAAAACTATATAATTCTCAAATCATTCCCCAAAAAGAGATAAAATCATCAAAAATAACTGTAACATAATTTAACCTCAATTTTATCTCATGCCTTTCACTTCCATCATAACATATAGTAACCCAAAATTACCTCAAAGGTAGGGATCATATAAACCCAAATGGTTCTTTATAACTATTTCCATATAAGAACATATAACTATTAATTGAATAAAATTTTCATATATTAAAAATCAGGGTTACACATACTATAAAAAGTCTTCTAATGTAACCCCATCATCAAAAGAGACTTAATACTCTTAAGAATTTCACCATAACTCCTGAAGACCTTATATGTTGACTTCTTACTCATTCAACATTCTTCATGATCCATTAACCATTCCCTTCCAACTTATTCTGAAATACTTCTTTCCTACAAACAAAATCATGAATCATATCCTAAGATTCCAAAATAGGAAAACAAAAGTTATGAAATAATCCATACCATTGATTGGTCATTGTCAGTTTCTTCATCCTCAATCGGAATGGAATTAGGTATTGGTAAACGAATATTTGTACGATCTTGGTGATCCCATTCATTAAACTTCTTCATAGGACATGTGTTTTCATAATGACCATGCACACCACATTTAAAACGGTCAATTGATCCCTCTGAAATAACTTCTTTCCCTTTCCTTGAGTAAACTGGATGCTTCCTTTTTCCAATGCATGTTCTTGCTTTATGACCTTCATTTCCACATATATAGCATATTTCTGTCCCTTTGAAACATTTTCCTAGGTGTTTCTTTCCACATCTTTGACACATAGGTTTTTTAACACACTTACCTTTATGATTATTACATGTAGTTCCGTAGGGATTTGTTTCTCGCATATATGATGCCTTAGAGAAATCACCAAGGTTTAGGTGGTCAATCATGACTCCAGATAGTTGGTTGAGGATAAACACAAGAGTTCTCATTGCAGCTCCCATATCATTCAGTTGCTTGCTCAAAAAACAATCACAGTTTCCTTCACATCCACTGTTACTTTGGTGCCTGCTAGATCCATCCATTTACTAAAACCAAAAAGTTCAGTGTGAGTATATCAACAAAACCATCATGTACTAATGAGTAAGATAAACACTAAGATATACTTACTCATTCACTTTATCTAAAACTAGGACTCTTTCTGAAATCCTAACCATTATGGTAATGTCACTTATGCTTGAAGAATACCCTAACCTCTAAAGTTATCTAAACTGACCACTGATACCAACTATAAGGCCCCATCCTTAAAACTTAATTAATATTGAGTTATTACAAGATTACACATTGATGATCTTTTCAGGTTTAGAGTTTTAGATAATTAGATCATAAAACTTGTATTACATTCCACATTTAAACAAAGTGGTTACACAAAAGATAGTATTCATTTTTTCCCATCAACAGAAACATATTTAAAAATAAAGCATGGATTATTTCATGACACTTCCTTGAAACTATCATCATATAATTTACCTTTCCCTTGACCTGTGAAAAACATTTCAAAAAAAACTTGGGATGAGCATAAAAAGCTCAGTAAGGGTTATAAAAATATGGAAAGGAAACATGAGTTCATATATACATAAGAATGAAATCATACTTTACCCATAAAACATAGGCATATCAAAACATGAATAAATCATAGAAATCATAAGACATAAAAGGTAACTTGAGGCATTCATAACATTCTAACGTAGGGAGTAACCCTCTTGGTTATGTTTAGAATACTCACCACAGTATATTCCCTAAATCTCTTTGGAGAAACCTTAACATTTCACTCCTTCGCGTTACCCAATGCATTGGAGAGCTATATCAGGCTCACCCGCCCTTATTTTATCATGGAACCACTCATCTTCATAACAATGCCCAAGAACAATAACATAATCTTATCACATAAAACATGCATAAAGGAATCATAACATTTCCACCTTTCAATAACAAGATATCAAAACAACACATTGATATAAAAACATTATGAAAACCATTTTCAATACCAAAATAAAAGAAAAGTAAAACATGGTATTTATTTTTCTTTTAAAAATAAGGTATGGCTTGTAGAGGAAGCCTAAACTCTAATAATGGTCACGGCGGTGGAGAAGTCGTTGTCGCCGCATACGTATGACAAAAACATTCCCTTTTGTTGTTTAGTAAACGCTTCATAGAAAAAAAATTCCTTTAGAATAAATGTAAAAGTCAAAGGGGTTTATACACCGTATAAAATAAAGTTTTTTATAAAACAAAATATGCCTCAATGAAAGGAGATTGAGACGAAGTCCCATACAAAGACGGTATCCTTGGATTAAGGATAAATCAGTTACACAATTATGTGTGACAAACGAATACACGAAATATAAGTGGGTATTAAGTGTAAAACAATCAAAGGAAATTCACACATAATCATAGAACAACATATTCAAGGTGTACAAGTTTATCCCAAAGAATGAAAATTGGGTTAAGAAGTTCCCTTACAAAAATTCGATAGCCTAACGGCGTCACTTCCAATGTCAGAAAAAGAGTTGATGAGAGATAAAAAGGGTATCTCATCACTTGGTCATAAAATTTACATAAATAAGGATATATAAGAACATATCCCAACATAATAGTATGTGAATTAAAAGACATAACAAAATAAGTCTTTTAAAAAGAGGAGGGTGAAAGGTTCCCTTACCGACTTGGGTATCTTTCGAAACGTACACCCCATTAAAGAAGGGTCATAAAATAAATATGTAAATACCCAAAAATGAAATTATATTACACAAAGAGTATAATAATGGGAGGTACATACACCTCTCAAAGGAAATGGTGGAAAATGTAGCATAAATCTCACGAGACTAAAAGTGAGATGAAAAATCCCTTACGAAAACTCGGCAGCCTAACGACGCCACTTAAAACTTCCAAAATGGATTGATGAGAGAAAATAGGGTCTCCCATAATATGAACATAAAAATTACTGTAAGATTAATATAAAATAACATCCCAGTCATAAGTAATATGAGCTTAAAAGGAATGACATAAAAGAGTGTACTTAAAAAGAAAGAGAGTGGTAGGTTCCCTTACCTCGGGTCCGACTTGACTCGATCGTTCTTTAATCTCCTGAATAATAAACTTGATTTAATTTCTACTTCCTTAAGAACCTTTTTCAAGTTCATTATTCCTTTTATATCACTTATTACCATGTCATGAACACTATGTTATTATTTAAGTTAATAATGGTCGTTTTAACGATCATTGGTACTTGAGTCAAAAAAAATAAACTCTTTATAATTACAAGTTGTTCATGTGGTAAAATATCCATTATATCCAGAATTTTATTCATGATGTAGATATCATATATATCATATATATCTAGTATATTCATGAATTTATAATATTACATTACATTTAGAGTTAAGAAATGAAATGCACTATTCATGGAGATGGTAAGTCGTACGTACGCATGAACGCTACTTCCATTTCTATTTCATATTTAATGGAATTAAAACATAATGATACATAATAGTATTTTAATTCTAGTATTTTATCATATATAATATCATTAAATATATCCTTTATAAGTACCACATATGGTATTAACTAATTAAATCATTTTGAGGGGGCGGTAGTCCGCACTTCCTAAAATGAAGATATCGCGTATACCCATAATGGAAGCCATAAAGGTATGTCATAAATGAAAAATACAGAAGCTTAAGGAAAACATAAACATATTATATATCATATATAAATGTCATGACATCATAATGGCCACCATGAAAGGTGTTAAGAGAAGATTGAACAATCATCATTTCATGAGGCAGTAATTCGCCATCCACAGAAACAGTATGTTCTTTAACCATTAGATGAAGGTTTGTGTAAGTGTAGCTGGAATACTTAATATAAAAACATCCTAGTATATTTTATATACTGGTGTTGTTACAAAATAAAGGAATAAAAAGAGTTTAAGGGGGGTGGAGAAGCAAAATAAAACAAAAGGACTCAGGTGAAGACATTACCTTAAAATCGGGTAACTTCCTTTGGTTTGACCTCAAAGGCTTCATTGGGAAGCCTTCTGACCAAATTGAGGATTTTAATAGTTATAGAGGGATGTGGAGAGACAAAATGGGTAGGTTTTGGCTGAGACAAAGGCTTTGGAAGTGTGGGTAAGGAGGTACAGGTGGGGGCCTTTTATAAGAGAAGAGGAGGGGCACTCTTGGAAAGTAAAGAAATGTTACTTTATTTTAGAATGAGTTTCGGATTTTAATGGTCCAAAATTGATGTGTTTCTAGGATAAGGTGATAAGGGTTGTAAATCCACCCATCCAATAGGTTTTGGACATGTTTAGGTCTTAGATTTTACATTATCTTTCCATTTTATTTAAATCGTTAAATAATGAGGTCATCGCTGCATCAGCATGATGTCATAAATAATTTACTTTATTTAATGTCTAAAAATTATAAAAAAACTACTATGATGTAGGAACTCTTTTTAGCTTTCCAATTAATATTTACAGTTAAAACTATAACTTGTATAACCCCATTTAAAATTTATTTTAGTAAAACAACTCATGTTTGTGTCATTTTAATTTTAACATTAAATAAAAAGGTATTTATGTCATTTTCCAACCAAAGTGGCTCCATGGGGTCCCCAAGTTGACCCATGGATTGTCTTGGTCGGCCATGACTCATCAAATGATGGTAGAACATGTGTCTAGGTCATTTCATATTATTAAAATATTATTTTTACCTTAAATTACACTAATTACCTCTAATCGTGATTAAAAACTTAATAAGTTACTATTCACCAAAAAATTACTTTAATCCCATTGAACCACATTTAACATCTTAATGACAACCATGTATGTCGGATTTTTGAAATTCAAAACACAAAGTTGGAAAAATTTCATTTAAACGGAAAAATCAGTTTTTATAAGTACCACTTAGTGGTTTCACTATTCATCAAAAATTGAAGTTTTTCAGAAAATTACCAAAAATTCACCCTAAGATATATTTGATATTCCAAATTCAAAAATGTTGTCTATTTTAAAAAAATTCAAAACATATAAGTTGCATTAATTAATTTAATAATTAATTCTCGTTGTCAAAACAAATAGCGTGTTTTTAAGAAACAATATCTATTAAAAGATTGACACTAGTTTAAGTCCAATTTCAAAGTGAACTTAATTCCAATGACCACCATTGGATTTAATGGTAAAAATATATTCTAATTTCACTTTAAAACCAATTTAAAAGATAATATAATCATATAAATAAATTAGATAAAAAAGAGGTTTTGAATTAAAATACAACATTTTCCACTATTCATTAAAAAATGTACTTTATCAGAAAAATACAAAAAATTTACACAAAGTAAATTTTGATGCCCCGATTCTAAAGAACAATTTTATTTTGTCAAATATAACACATGAAATTATCAAAAAGTGGATTTAAAAGAGGTTCGCCATCAAAAGGCGGTTAATCGACCTTTTAAATAATATTAGAATGTTTACGCTTAAAATTGGATTCATTTACATTTTTAATCCTCTAACATTTATTGTAAAAAGTAAAAATATTTTACAAACATATATAATCATTTTGTAGTAAGTTATATTCATTCCCACCATCACAACAGCTAGGCGTTAACTACCATTTAAAAAAATATTATTTTATTATTAGATTGCAACATAAGATTCACAAGAAACTTGTTGTTGCATGTTGGGTACGCCATCGAGCATAGCGTCCCCTTTAAAGTTATATTAATATTTTATTCAAAAATATGGATAAATGTGAAAATTTTATACTCTTTATTTACCTGGGGTGTTACATTATGTATCTATACTCCTAGTGAATTATTTGGAATCATATTCCTTTTACCATTTCAATATGTTCAAACTATATTTAGGTTTAATTCTTTACACAACCTACAACTTATGTCACTTAGCCAAAAATAGAATCAAAATATATTTAAACACATCTAAATTCATCTCCTGTATAAGTTACATGAATGTCTCAAGTAAAGTTTCAAAATTATGTCTAATTATAAATTCCTTCATGATTAATTTGAGAGCCAAAAATAGGCTTACCCCACTATCCTAGAATAAGTTGTAAGCCTCCATAATTGTGGGAATTCCAACAAAATGTCCCTATACCTGAGGATACTTTACTCAATAGATATTTTCATTTCATCATAACTCTAATACTAATATGTATAAACTATATTCAACAACTAAATTCAGTGTAATAACTTTAAATACAAACTTAATTGAAGGTAGATAGAAACTAAAACTATAATCATACCTAGAATTAACATCTTAAATTTTTATATAATAATCCCTAGAAGTAGTCTGTCCATTTAAGATAAAGCACAAAAGAATTCATAATATAAAAAATATATCCATTAACAACTAAAAAAGAGTAAATTATAAAAAATTAAGAATTCACAAATTTATTCATGAGATAAAAATTTGTGAACATTTCATAAATCAAAATAATCAAAAAAAATCATAGTTTTAGCTTTCCATTATGGTCATTCCATAATCATGAATATAAACACTGTATATTTATTTCAGTAACTCATTTATATTTTTCATTATATGACCATTCACATTATATATATGATATTAGATGAAATAAAAACATTTTATATTTTAAACTATTATATAAAATATTTTCATAATATAAATATCACTTACTTTACATTATTTAAACCTTAGTCAAATAAATCATCCAAATTTATTTTAATGTTCTTTAAATAATAAACCAAATAAGGCCATTAATATGATAATTAAAATTAAGTGTTATGAATAATCCATAATCTTATAATATAAACACTTTATATTTAGCCTTATTTTGTAATTTATAAAAACATTATAAATGATCTTTATGGTTTCTAAATAAACATTTTATTTATAAGTCAGAAGGCATACCAAAAAATAATAAGTATAAGTTATTTCAATATTATCATTTAATATTATGTAATATTTATTAATAATTGTTTCATTAACAATTTATTAATTATAAACAAATTACAATTTATTTATTTATTAACATTTTATAAATTAATAATTTTCTGAAAATATCTTGTATTATTATTTATAAACAATTTATAAATAATATAATTCAATTAATAACTAAAGTTAATGAAAAAAATATTAACCAATCAAATTTAATGATTTGGGATAAATCGTATAATACAATACATATCATATATAATAATCCTGGGGAAATCTTAAGCAATGATTGATAGGCCAAGAGTGCTTAAATGGTTTAAGATCTTTCAATCATATTTTACAAATTATAATCCAATTACATCATATGATATGACACATAAAGGTGGAATCTTATATATCAAATTGTATTTTATGATATCATTAGATAATATAAAGGATATATTATCCTCTATTTTTTGAAACTATTGTGCAATCTATCATAGAATACGATATCCAAGAGTCATACACTATGAATAATACTAATCCATGAGATTTGTTTGGAGTTTCTACTTACTATATCCTATATGGTATGTCACAACTCAATCAAGAAGAACAAAAACCTGGATCATACTTAATGATAGGGAATATGATATATTACATGACTTTAAAAACTTCATTCTCAGTATGATTTCTTGAATACAAAGGTATGGTAAGGATTTGACACCACTGTTGTATTTCAAATGATCTAATAAAACTTGTTAATAACAGTGAAAGAAACATAGATTACCAATCCAGGAACACTATTCTATAAAGATAAAACTATGAATACTAAAAATGAAGAAGGTGTAAATTTGTTTTTTACACCATTGATCACATTAGAAACAATATTTAACCATCATAATATGGGTTTAATTATGATCACCAATAAGCAGTTGAATGGAATCCCACCTCTAGATATATTATTAGGATCAAACTAAATCACTCATCACAAAATTGGGATCATCCTTTCATTCATGGCATACCAGTTCCTCACTATAAAAAATATTTATGATAAAGATAGCTTCAGGGAGTGAGAGTATCAGTGAAGTACATAAAAGAGTCATACATACACATCTGATGGGTACAACTTCTTTATATAGAGACCTCAAGGAAACTCCTCGAGTGTTCATAAAATTAATCATCGGTTATGAATAATGTTTAAATTATTCATCTAGTCTATGAAATCCTTACATGAATGTATCAAACTCTCAACCATTTCATCATATGAAGAATCTCTTAAAAGATAGCATATATGGAAGACAACTTTAATTTTAACACTAAACATTCAACCTATATAAATATCATAAGATGTATGTGTATATCATACCCTATAATTATACATGAAAAAATCCATATAATATCTCTCAATATTACAATATGAATGGATTAGGTATTGGAATAAGAAAATGAATTATGACATCCCAATATCATAGGATATGACATAAGTATATTATATCATATATAATTGGGATTTAGATAATAATCCTTCAGTACCAACCAAATATGTCCCATGTTCCATCCTATGAAATGGTGTATTTTGAGCCTGATGAGTCCTTAATGGAAAAACTAGTAATCATATTTGTTAAGTAGAAGAATACCCTAAGAGGATGGTGAATTCTGATGGTGAGGGTTTTGTGGCAGTATGGTTTTGTTCAACATGAGATGTGTGAGTATAAGAATCTGATATAGTAAAAATAGTCATCATTATTTGAAGAGATCCAAGAATTGCGAGTATTTTAGTATTAAAAGTTCTATGGTGGGTAAAATTGTCATGTCCCAAGTTTGATATATAAGTCCCACATTGATTTTTGATGATTTTTGGACTCTCTTTTTTGAATTTTTGGAGGTACAGTGAGTACTACATGATCAGGATATACGGTATTGAGTACCATGAATTGGGACCAAGAGGTTCTCTTAGGGTGAGGTAGTATTGAATTCACATTTAGTTCACCATCTTGGGTGACAATTTATATTGATATAATATCACTAAGTTTGTAGGTAGGGCTACCCGCACAGTGAATGTCTGATCTTGGAAGATCATGCATCTTAACCATGTAATTAGGTTCACATTATGTGATTAATTTTTTAAAAACCTAATTATCCTACCTTAAGCCCCCTTAAACACCCAAATTTTACTTATTATGATTCTAATATTCCATGGAAGAAAATAGAGAATTATTCAACATTAAATGACACCTTTCACTATAGGATCGATGAAAATGAAATAAGATTTATGGTTAGACGTAGATGATCACACATGTTATTTAATCCATCTATTTCTTTTTATTTTATGGATAAATAAATATATTTATATTATATCTATGTCTATATTTGGTTTATTTTGATCATAAATGGAAGAAAAAGAATCTCATGTTCTTACTTCTTCGGTTTAGAGGATGGGATTCTGTTTACTGACATCAAAACTAGGTTTTGATGATAATATTGTGAACTTATTATATGGTCATCAGATCTTATTCAATCATTATGAGATTATAATTCTTTATTTTGTGATTTATTTTATTTTATGTAATTTTCTTTTGTGTTTAATTATTAAATAATTTCATTGAATTGATTTGATAATTTTTGTTTCTGGGATTGACAACCCTTTGAAATTTTGGGGGGTTATGGATAAAACCATTCGAGTGATAGGTTTCATGGAATATATTTATAACCATATGTTGTAAAATAATATACAAACCCCATGATAACAAATATTGAGATTGGAATCAATAAGAATAAACAAAAAAACCATAAAATAAGTGTACCTCATTATCCATGTTTTTAATCATTACTAGCAATGAGTTTTATCAATTTTCCTTATTAGAATCATACGGGCTCCTACCTCTGAAGGTGTCCTACAACCATTATAATAATAGAATTATTTGGTAATACCTCTTCTCCACAATGATTTTCTAGAACCTCCTCTAAAAATACAAATCGAGTGAATATAATTGAATACAGCTTCAACTAATAGTCAATAAACTCATAAATATCAAATGAGGTCCATAAATATCCATTTCATAAGAATCCATAATTGAATAAAGGATCTGGATAGAGTTTTTATGTTTCATTCATTGTAAAATGGAAAAAACTTTTGGCCTTCCACCATTATAAATATTTATATTGGCTAGAAAATTTTATGGTTTATTATCGAAATCCTTTAACAAGGTTTAATATACTTACATGAAATCACATCACGTGTAAATGGCCAAAGGAATATGAAAATAAACTTGGGAGAGTTAATTAAATTATATCATATGTCATTCAATAATATCCCCATGACATGGTATATATAACCATGACAAGACCATGGTCATAGCATTGTGACTTTCACTAAGTCACAGTCTAAGATTTAGCATACAATATTAAACAATATCATATTATCACTAAATCCTTGTAGACTTAATAAAAATCATCGCAACTCTTAATAGATCAATAAAAACTTCTTTGTACATAATTATCATAATCACATTCAAGTTTTTTGAAAAATAATTTGTACCAAATAAATTTTCATTTCTATTGGTTCTGAAACCACCAATATAAAAGCACCCACAAGAACTTTAATGTGAAACAAATTTGAAACTTCCAAAACTAGATAAAGACACGAAATGATATAGAAAACCAGAGAATACAATGCATCCCATCCCCCACATTTAATCACCTAACACTTAAATACTCACAAATATCAAGACAATAACATAGGAAAAAACAAAACAAAACTATGTGAAAGACAATAATAGATAATATGGTTCAGAATTTAGTCTGACTCATCGTAATAAAACATATGCATTATTTATATTACTAAAAGAAAAATAATATAGTTTTTAGTTTTTAGTTACATTAAAAAATGATCCCAACCTGCCTATTTATAGTAGGGACCAATCATTTGATCAAGCTCCACCTCTTGATGTCTATGGGAGACTATCACTTCATCCATTTTTACTGAAGAAATTCCACCACCCCAACTCGATAATCCAATGAAGAGTGAATTAAATTCTTTCATAAACATTAGGAGAATATTATGAAGTGCCCAGATCAGTGTGAATCACTGATAGGAGGAGGGGGTGAATCAGTTATCCCTTTAACTCTTTTTACTAATTGATTATTTTCAATTAAAACTCTATGGCTATTTTAAGCCTCGATCCACTCTTCTTGTGTCTATCAGTCTTACCTCAAATGATATTGTAAATGTAAGGGCCCCGAACACAATGATTTACAAGGTTCAGTTCAATGACCTAATCCTTACTATGTTGGTTATTTTCCCCAACACAGATTCTCCACTATAATTCAGTTAGTAATTACAAGGGCCGACACAATGTCCCACTTTATCACTCCTAAGTCTCATAGAAGGTTCTTTATACTACTTCACATAATGTTACCAGAGTCCCACTGGTCTGCTTCAGAGTCCCACTGAAGACATATTCTCCTCCCTAAATCTCATAGGAGTCTTCTAGATATCGAGTCACACGATCATCCTTATTCTTTAAGGCCTTTCTTGATTCTCTATAGATGGTCTTCTACTCTCTCCACACATGCTTTTTGAATCACACTTTCCTATGTATCTCTTCAAAAATCTTTAATAACCTTTGGTAATGTATGTTGGCCTTACTCAATAAATCAGATCACTTTTCTGATCATTCCTCAGTCTCAACAATGCTCAAAAAATTATTTCTACTTTTGATGAAGACCTGGACTCACTTATATGTGTCACAATGGTGCACAAAACTTCTTCAATAATATAATATGCAAGATTGATCTTGCTCAATATCAGCATTGTCTTTCTTCTTGGATTCTCAAAAACTATAAACTAAGATGGAAGATTTTATTTAACTCTGTATGGATTAAGTATCAAATTAAATCAACTTCATACATGGATTCCATGAAATCCAAACTTCTTGTATTGTATAAATCAGTTATTTTCCCACGTTCATGTGTTCATTCATGTTTTCATGCATGTGTCTCAATCTTTTTCGCATGCACTTTCTTTTCTACTTTTCTCAATATGTTCACACGCTTTTGATTATTTCTTTTAAGTGTCTTCACGTGTGCATGTTCATGCATGTAGAACGTCTTTCTTCTCCTCCACTTGTGTGAAACCCCAAATGGGTATAATTATTTAAGCACACACACTTCCTCTATCTTTTTCTCACTTTATATCACACGCACAATTTCTTGTTTATTTCACCCAAGTTTATGTGACAAGAATGCATTGAAACATGAATCTTATTTAAACTTGAATGGGTGTGATTCTTTGAACATACTGGTCCCTCTTCTCCTCTTCTCACATGTGACTGCATGTCTCCATGCACTACCCTTTCTCATGACTCCTTCTTACACAACCATGCACATCCTCGGGTTGGTTCATGTATCAAACACCCGAATTCATGGGTTCTTCTTCTTATCCAAGGGATGTGTATGCGTACACTATCCCGTTATGAACTCTCTTTTTTCTATTCATAAAACCAAGATGGTTCACGGGTTCTTCTTCATGAAAGTAGGTACACATGGATCTTCTTCGTGGAACCAAGGAGGGGTTTGTGGGTTTTGTCTTCACGGAGTACAATAAGGGTGCAAGTGCACCAATTGAATACACACGAGATGCTCCTTATGAAAACACAAAGAGGGTTCGAAAGAATCTATCACGTGCTCATGGGTTTCATTGCACAGGGGGTGTGGATGCCTTCCTATTTTTCCAGAACGACTCAGGATTCCATAGCACGTTTTGAATGGTTTTGGTTCTTCTTCTTCGTGGAACCAAGCTGCGTGGAAGCATTTTTATCTTGATTCTCTATTTTTCAGAAAACATGAGCTCTCTCGAGATTTTGAACAACCAAAGGAGTTGAGGGACTCCTCATTTTATAGGTATATGATGCACTTTTAAGTCTGTGTATCTAACATGAAGATCAGGGCTTTGAATTTGTGATATCTTTGGCTTCAAAATTTTGAATATGTGGGTCAAAGATAAGAAGCATGTCTTTTTTTGTATTCATTCTACATGGGATCCTTATTTTTTGGAGAAACCTTCATGTACATGCATTTAAGAATGCATGTATATCCTCTTATCCATGAAATCTCAATAGTGGATCTTTCTTCATAGACTTGGCAGCTTCGTGTGCCTCAGATTCCTAGGAAATATTCAGTTTCACACATACATGAAAATGGAATGGAATGAATGGGATTTTTTTTTTCATTCGATCAGAATGGTCTTAACCGGACCTCAAATAGTGTTCAGAATGGTGATTTGGGTGTCCGGTTAGAGCTCCTGGTTTTCAGGTGCAACGGGGGTGGCCGTAGGTTGATGAAAACCTCAGTGGAGAGATCATAAGTCTGCAGTTTAAACACCACATGGTGTGGATAAATGTGAAGTGGAAATTATATCTCATGATGTGGGATGCGTCGTGTGGATGAGATCTCAAGCAAGATTAGATGAGCGGCCAGAATTTTCTCCAGGTTTTTTAAACAAGTCTCACATCAAAATGGAGACATGGGGGTGGCTCATTTATAATACAAGACACCTGAACGACAACTTAGAATTCTCATCCTCCCTACATGGTACTTCCTTGTACCATGTTCACCATTTGGGGGCACTCTTAGGGCCCACTCTTCTCCTCAGGTGCACACCTAGAACCCCCTATGCATGTGCCACATGGGTTCACCACCGTGCGTGAACAATTGGGATTATACACAAGCCTGCATGCCTTTCCTCATACGGGGATGGCCTTGAGAGACTCCCTTGACCGCGGTTGACCCTCAGGTCCCACATGTTCTTGAGGTGAGGTCCTCGGCTGGCCCTCCATGGTTTATCCTTTATTTTTATGTAAGGCTATATTATATACTTGGTTAAGAACCAAGAGTATAGTACAAGAATAATTCATGGTCACCTTATTCATTATCTCTAGAATTTAAAACCATTAACCTTCTTCTCTTCTTCTTCTTTTTCTTTTTGGAATGATAATTCCAAAGATCTTCAATATTACTTTAATACAAAAATGGATGATGCATGGATCATTTCTTTATGCCTCATTCATTAAAACATAATGCTTTGCTTCTCCTTGTTGTGAGGGATGTGTTCTCCATTAACACTTGTCTTGGACTCTGAGGACTAGCTCAAACAATCATTTAATATTTTAAAATTCATCTATTTAGATTCAATGGATAAATCTCAACACTTGATCCACTTAGTGAATATCGATGGATCTTCACTCATTTCTTCATGAAATTGGGTATTGAATGCACTTCCTAAATACCTTTCATTCACATATTGACTTCTCATTGATAACTTATTGATGAAAAATGCAACACAATTCTCAAAAGCATCCCCCTTTCTATTTTGTTGTCAATATCACTTAAGCACACTTTGAATGGGTTAATATGTTTTCCAATCTTACATCCCCCTTATTGGCAACCAAATTCAAAGGTATTAGTGGGGATTCTTAAAAAACATGTCATCCTCCCTTTGAATGATATCTTTTCGAATATTTATGATAGAAGGATGATGTCACATGGTTCACATAGAAAAAACCTTTAGTTAATCAAATCTATTTCTACTAGGGATAACCTAGTGTAGATACCAAGAGAGATATGACCAAGGTTTTTAGTGATGTCCATAAACAACCATACATGTAATATTATTCTTAGAATGGTCCAATTATTTACCAAGGGATTGGAGATAATTATATTTATCAATTAAATTCTAAATCTTGCACATACTTCACCGAACATATTAAAAATTTCAAGTGAAAAGATAAAGCTCCCCCATTTCATCCCATCTTTTCATCAATCAAGAAATCCCCCTTAATTGAAATGATAAATACAATTAAGAACAAGGTACGAAAGTTTGATTAGAATACCTCAATTTTGGCTTCTTTGGATGATATGAATTTGAATATTTTTCATGACATAATCCTTGATAGCATCTCTTTCTTATTTTCTCCCCATAAAGGGGTCCACTCCCTTTGATTTACCAAGTTGGAGAATATCAATATGTGATCTTCAAGATATTAATATTGATAATCGTAAACAGTGGAATAGTTCAAGTAATTACCAAATCATCAATAATGATTCCAACTTGTAGTTCTCCACTTTTTTCATTTAATTATACTTTTGAGAATAACCTTCATCTTTAACTCCATCGAATGTAAACACACATATACAAAAAAAATAAGGAAATAATATAGAACACTTGTGAAGTTCTTAATAGAAGCACTGGGGCTGATAAT
This sequence comes from Viscum album, assembly GCA_963277665.1. Classification (NCBI taxonomy): domain Eukaryota; kingdom Viridiplantae; phylum Streptophyta; class Magnoliopsida; order Santalales; family Viscaceae; genus Viscum; species Viscum album. The sequence continues at coordinate 467,508,120 of OY728141.1, read as the reverse complement.
TTTCTCTCAACCCAAGAACTCCTTCCCTTGCAGCTTCAAAGTGTCCGGTACTCTTCATGATGGTGTTTCCTCTCCATTTGACATTTTGATATTTCATTGCCAGCATGGACCCATTACTTTCATTTACCTTAAACTTGTGTGGATTGTTTATCTTTTCTTCTTCTAGTAGTGAATTAGCTTCCATTGGTCCATGATTTTCAATTTTCAATATCTTCATTTGGCCTGGTAAAATAGTTATACATTTTTTTTCTGATATCTAGCCTTCTGGAACCTTCCACACAATAGTGGTGAGACACTAGGGTTATCATGTGCTGATAACCTCTCCTGAAATTCAAATTTTCCTTCATGTGGAATGATTTGTTTTCCCTTTTCCTTGGATTTATCTAGTATTTAATCTTCATCTATTTCTAATTTTCTAGTAATTTTCAATTGATTAGGCCAGATGAATAAACACACCTTCTACGAATTTTCTGTCTTGGAGCTTCCACATGGATTATTCAATGCTTTCAAGTTTCCTTTCTTAGGAAACCTATCAAAATTATCTTTAGGAATGTATTCAATAAATCCTATCTTATTCTGGATTGATTCTCCTTTCAATTTGATATTGCTTCCATTCATTTCCATGGATTTTTACAGTGATCCATGGTATGACCATTCTATCCATAGTAGAAGCATCTTTTCTTTGTTGAGATGGAATTATTATAATATGTCTTAAACTTCTTCTTGGGAATAATTTCTTGCACTATTTTCTTGACTTCACAGTATTTAATATTCCCAATGGAAGACTTTTCAACTCATTTTTCTTTTTCCTAACTTTGTTTTGGTCTATGCTTCTTATCAACATATTCATGAGGCATGGTAGGAAGAAACCATCACTCATCATAACTATGACCACTTCTATTTCAATTATAACAGAAGTCATCAACATATTCAAATCTATTCTTGATAGATAGATTCTTCTTCATCTGTGTTTTCTCCCTTTCCTTTGGAGGAGGCTTCATTTCATCACATATACTTTCACTGAATGTAGGCCTTCCATAATTTTAATATGCTGACATATTATAACAAACAATCATTATCTTGATTCCCAAACTTCCAACAACACCAACAATAGCCCAAAAATATCCTTCTTTTTCTTATAGTATCCATCTGCCTATATTTAGTGCATTTTTGTTAATAGAATTTTCTTTCATTATTTGGAGAATTTATTTGGGAATTTTTCTTCTTAATCATCCCAATATCCATCCTTGAAATTTTGATGGATGTACTGACATTTTTTTCAATCCACAATTCCCAGATTTTATATTTGAACCTGTACTACCTGATGCAACTCCATTAGTAGAAATAGAAATAATTGGCTTATGGGATACCTTTATCTTGGAGGATGTTTCCATTGGATTAGAGGATGATCATATGTTCTTTTTGGAATCATATTCCTCAATGAAAACTTGAATGTAAGCATCTCTTCATTTATCTATTTGGTAATTTCTAGCTTTAAGTGATTGTTGATTCTTCAATTTCACCTCCATCTCTAAACACTTCATGATTAGGGAGTTCTTCTCATCCTCAACTGATCTCAACATGCTATGTCAATTCTCCTTCATCTTTATCATGTGTTCTTTGTGCATATTTTTTAATTGTTGCAAATAGATGTCAATCTCATTTATCTTGTTGGCCTTGTCTTCTAGTTGAGCAACTTTGACAACCATAAAAACTTCGAAAAACTTTTCAAATGCATGGAAAGCTTCTATAAACACAATATCAAATAATTACTTCTCAAAAATACTACCCTAAAATTCTTAAATAACATGAGAATGTATTTTATTTCAAAGATAAAATATTTATTCCTTTTCCTTAACTAGTTTTGTGAGTGTGTTGTATATGCCAACCCATTTAGCCAATTCTTATTTCATGGAATTAGCTTCTTTTTTCAGCTATATTTTTTCATCTTGAAGATCACTAATATTGGTAGGAATGTGTCTTGCCACTTCTCTAGGGACTTTCTTCAGATGATATTTGTAGGAAGTCTGAATATTAATAATAGATCTATCATTATCATAGCTTTCACAGGCTTCATCAGAAGATTCAAAGTAATAAAATCAATTATCACATGTTGTATCTTTCTGATTACCTTTAATAGAAGATGTCTCCCCATTAGTATCAATCTTCTTCTTCGACTTCCTTTCATTTTTATTCTCTTTTTTCTAAGTCTTGGTAGAAATCTTCATTTGAGGTTTCTCACTAATTTCTTGAAATTTCACTTCATAAAAAATCCCTTGGATCTTTAGAGGTGACGATTCCTCTGATACTAATTGAAGTTCCATGATCATTGTGAATCACTGAGAGGGGAGGGGTGAATCAATGATCCCTTTAAATATTTTTACTAATTGATTATTTAAAATTAAAACTCTATGGATGATTAAATATGTGATCCACTCTTCTGGTGTCTCTCAGCCTTACCTAGAATGATGCTTTAAATGTAAAGACACTGAACACAATGATTTAAAAGGTTCGGTTCAAAGACCTGCTTCTTGTTGAGTTGGTTATTCTTCCCAACACATATTCTCAACTATAATTTGGTTAATAATTACAGTGGTGACACAAAGTCCCACTGTATCTTTCCTGGGTCCCACAGGAGGTTCATTATACTGCTTCACATAATGTTACTAGAGTCCCACTGGTCTGCTTTAGAGTTACACTGAATACTTCTTCTCCTCCCTGAATCTCATAGGGGTCTTCTAGCTCTCAAGTCACATGATCAGATTTCTTCTTTAAGTTATTTCTTGATTCACTATAGATGATATTATCCTCTCTCAACACAGGATTTTTGAATCACACTTGCCTATGTATCTCTTCAACAATCTTCAACAGTCCTTGGTAAGTTCTATTGGCCTTGCTCAAAAAATCTAATCACTTTTCTGATCAGTCCTCAGTCTCAATAATGCTCAAGTAATTATTTCTTCTTCTGATGAAGACCTAACCTCACTTAGATGTGTGTTAATGGTGCACACAACTTCTTCAAGAATATAATATTCAAGAATGATCTTTCTCAATATCAACATTGTCTTTCTTCTTGGATTCTCAAACACTATAAACTCATATGGAAGATCTTCCTTCACTTTGTTCGGATTTAGTCTCAAATTAAATCAAGTTCATGCATGGATTTCATGGAATACAAACTTCTTGTATTAGATAACTCAGTTATTTTCACATGTGAATGTGTTCATTCATGTTTGCATTCATTTTTATCAAGCTTTGGAAAATGCACTATATTTTCTTCTTTTCTCAATATAAACACACACTTTTCATTCTTTCTTTAAGTGTCTTCACATGTGAATATGCATGAATGTACAGTCTTCTTCTTCTCTTCTTCTTGTGTGAAACTCCAAATGGGTATAATTATTTAATCACACACACTTCCTCTTTCTTTTTCTTATTTAATATCACACACACAATTACTTGTTTATTTCACTCAAGTTTATGTGACATGTATTTCTTTAAACTTGAATCTTCTTTAAACCTGAATTGGTGTGATTATTTGTGCATATGGGTTCCTATTATCTTATTCACACATGTGAGTGAATGTATGAATGCACGAATCCTTATCGTGAGACCTTATCTTTACATAACCATGCATATCCTCGTGGTGGTTCATGTATGCAGCACATAAATGCCTAGGTTCTTATTCTTCACCAAGGGATGTGTATGCATACACAGTCCCTTTATGAACTCTCCGTCTTTGCTTCATGAAAACAAGATGGTTCATGAGTTATTCTTCATGCAAGGAGGTACGCATGGATCTTCTTCACAGAACCATGGAGTGGTTCATGGGATCATTCTTCGTGAAGTACATCAAGGGTGCAAGTGCACCAATTTCATACACACAGGATGCTCCTTATGAAAACGCAATGATTGTTTGAAATAACCTATCGTGTGCTCGCAGGTTTCTTTGCACAATGGGTGTGGTTGCCTTCCTTCTTCGCAAGGATAATTCAAGAGTGTGTAGAACTTGTTGAAGATCTCGGTTTATTCTTCTTCGTGTATTAGAGCTACTTGGAAACCCTATTATCCCAATGATCTATTTTTCATAAAATAGATTATCTCTCAAGATATTAAACAACTGAAGAAGTCGAGGGACTCCTCCTTTTATAGGTAGAGGAAGTGAATTTAATTCAGTATATCTAAGATGGATATCCGGGCTTTGAATTCCTGAGATCTTTGGCTTAAAAATTTCGAATTTGTTGGTCAAAGATAAGCCACAGTTTGTTTTCATTCTACGCGAGATCCTTCTTTCATGGAAGTAACTTCACATGCATGAGTTTAAGAACACATGTATATCATAATCTCCCTTAAATCTTGATTTTGGAGATTTATTCATAGCCTCAGAAGCTTCACATGCCTTGTATTACTTGAAAATATTCAGTTCCATGCATGCATACATATAGAATTGCATGTATGGGCTTCATTTTCTTTATTCGATCAGAATGGGATTGACCGAAGCTCAAATGGTCGCCAGAATAGTGAGTTGGGTTTTGGACTTGAGCTCCTGGTTTGCAGGTGCAGTGGGGGTGGCTAGAGGATGATGAAAACCTCAGTGGAGAGATCGGATGACCATGGTTTAAACACCACAAGGCATGAATAGATATGTGGTGGTGATTAGATCCCAAGACATGGGATGTGTGATGCGGCTAAGATCTCGCGTGAGATCAGATGAGCGGCCAGGATTTCCTTCACATTTTTTAAACTTGTCCCACATAGAAATAGAGACATGAGTGTGGTTCATTTATAATACAAGCTGCCCCAACCACAACTCAGAATTCTCCTCCTCCCTCCATGTTACCGCCCCGTACCATGTTCACCATGTGGGCGCACTCTTAGCACACACTCTGCTCCTTGGGAGCACACTTAGATCCCATTATGCATGCGTCGCACAGGTTCACAAACGTGTGCGCACCTGCGGGCTTATACATAGGCCTGTATGCCCAGCCTCATGTGGGTATGTCCTTGAGGTATTCCCTCAAGTGTGGTTGACCATTGGGTCCTGCATGTTCTTGAGGTGAGGTCCTTGGCTGGCCCTCCATGTTTGGCCCCTTTCTTTTTATATAATTCCACATTATAGACTTGGTTAAAAATCAAGTGTATAATACAATAATAATTAATGGACACCTTCTTCATTATCACTAGAATTTCAAAACACCAACCTTCTTCTCTTCTTCTTCTTTTTATTTTTGGAATGATAATTCCAAATATCTTCAGTATTACTTTAATACAGCCATGGATGATACATGGATCATTTCTTTATGCCTCATGCATTAAAACATAATGCATGGCTTCTCATTGTTGTGAGGGATGTGTTCTCCATTAACACATGTCTTAGACTCTGAGGACTACCTCAAACAATCACCTAATATTTTAAAATTTATCCATTTAGATTTAATGGATGAATCTTCAACACTTCATCCACTTAGTGACTATGGATGGATCTTCACTTCTTTCCTGAGGAAATTGAGTATTGCATGGACTTCTTAACGTCTTGTAAAGTTGTATCACCTTAATACAAGTCTTGTAACTTAGAACCAGTTCATAAATCTTTAGAACTATATCCTCTTATAGAATTTATCAAGTGTAGAATTCAATGCTTTCAATTAACGACAATTCTCCAAGGATTCAAAAACTTTTTTATCAATACCTTTCATTCACATATTGACTTCTCATTGAGAACTTATTGACAACAAATACAAAATCATGCTCAACATATTACATGGATGTTGAAAACTACCAATAAACCTTACACAAGGACTCAATATCTATTCAAATATGAGAATTATTCCACAATCCCATCATCTAGATATGATCGATTCACACTATGTTCCAAAGCAATATCTTTCAGACCATGTTTTCTTACTCTAGTCTTCTAATACCAAAATCCTAATCCTATATCGAGACTTATTTTCTAAATACTTTAATTCCATAATGAAATAATGATAACATCAAAGAATTATTTATAAATCCTAACAATATATTACATGAATATAACTTTTAAGGATTCATGGAAACCAATAACACTTAGAAAATTTTTGAATACAACAACCCTCACAGATATAATTACCATATCCATTATTTATTTTAGTCACTCATGTACCACTGAGTCACAATATTGACATAGTATTAACTAGAATAAGACATTGGTGAATAGAAAAGATAGATTATATATCCCACCAATATTTTATACTTCCATCACTCCATCTATAGATAGATTCTAGATGAAATGATATTTCATCTCAATGTGATTCATCCATGAATAAAACACAAGATTCTTTTCTTGATAAATTAAACTCAAACTATCAAAGATTAACAATCCACTTTACTAAATCATTTTGAACTATTCAATAAGTACTTTAGAAAAACAAATTATTTCCCTAATTTTGGGACAGAAATGTAATATGAATTTATAGTAGAAATTGTAACTATATTTTGTAGTCGTGACATCCAATTTATGGATTTCCCTCTAAAAGTAGACGCAAAACTCATGGTACAATTCTAGGAATTTCTATCTCCTCCTAATTCTACATCAGCATACCCCTAAAATGATTCATATATTCTTAAACACATGGCTATATCTTTAAAACATTAAGTTATCATAGAATTTATATCATAGATTCTCAGTGTACCTTTCCCTGATTAACCATATGCTAACCAATAAATACCACAACATGAGAAATGTTCTTCCTTATATAAACCATCACATACATTAAACCCTCTTCTCTGATGTATGTGTAGATTTATCTATGTACTTAGTATTCTCTATCATTTTATCTTCTTTCTCTTGAGATAACTTGAATTGCTCAACCAATGGGGTGGTCACAGTGTTTCATATGGTCATTTTGAATATTTTGATGACCTTATATATGTCATCCTTATAGGAAAAAACCAAATTTTTATTCATGATATACCTCTAGATCTAAATTCTTAAAATCTAATATAATTTAATGAGTTCCTTTATCTTTATTTTTTTAGAAAAAAATATCTTTTAAATATTTAATTTGGTCCATGACCAAACATATCAAGATAATATCATCCATGTAAACGAGAATAATGACATAAACTGTATTATTAAAAACCTTATATTAAATGAAACATTCAAAATTCCTTTATAAAAACCCATTCTTATACATAAAAGAATCAAACATTCAGTTCCAAAACCTTAGAACATGATTCAAAACAAACAGTCTCCATTTAAGATTTCAAATCAATAATTCATTTTATTTATAAATAAAACCCTCAGGTTTATTAATGAATACTTATTCCACTAAATCACAACGATGGGAATATATTTTTATATCTAATTGTTCAAGATTAAATCATTCCAAAGATATAATACATAGCACAATCTAGATGGTTCTATGATTGGTCTTCTGAAAAAAAAATTTTGAGAAAGAAATCCATTACTTTTATTGAAACCCTTTAACAATTAATCTACCATTGTACCACATTTTACCATATTCTTCCACTTATGGTTGGTATACCAGTTTTTAATGTATTTATTTATTTATTTGTTTATGGTAATTTTTTTAATATTGGTTTTATTTATTAAGAAATTAATCCATTCAATCTTTCATAGATAACTCCCACTTTTAGAAAATTTTTAGAATCCTGGATTCTTTCAAGCTCAGAGACTCTCAAATTTCTTTTACAATAAATAAATCCAGATTAGTTATGAAACCCTATACCACTCATTTAAACCTTATCGACCTCCACAACTCAAGATATGATTTTTCTCTTTCTAAAATTGTATCTTATAAAACCATTCCATCCAAAACTCTACCTAAATATTTTTCATTCCTTCAACATTTCAGTACATATGGATATATTAAAACTTCATAACTTTCCATTCTTCATAAAAATTTCCTAAATTTTTGTAGCTTATGTATTTCTATTTATATTAACTTTAACATACTTCGTTGATTATTTGTTCTAAAATGCATCTTCGACTAATTTAAAATCCTTTTATAGGATCATATCATTGAATAGAACATTTCAACTTTTAATGAAAATACATTTTTTGATTTTCCTATATTTAAAACCGAAAAATTTCATCACCATTCCTGAAAAAGAAACATGTATGGGACTTTTGTTCAAGATTTTCACTATCCTTAGCATCAACATGAAAATATGTGTGACTTTTAAAAACATATAGATAAGAAAGATCAATAGTTATTTCAATATAAATTTGTTCTAAAATATCCTTCCCCATAGGCATATATGAACTTCTTTTAGTGAGATAAGGGTAAACATTGAAAACTTTTTCCCAAAACTCCTTCGTAATCCTATTGAGAAATCCAATGCTCCGTTATTTTTCTATCTAGAATCTAGTTAATTTATTCCCCAAAATTTCATTTTTATATCCTAGGTACAGTCTTCTCAAACCAGATTCATTTCCTCTATAAAACCCTTCATAATGTTATACCTCTATAATCATATTAATTTTATAACCTTAAGCACATAAATTTATCTTCAACCACCTTTTCCATAATGGATCTAAATTTAAAAAACACTCTTGAAACACTATAATTTTTTTTTAATTATACTCATACCATCTTCATTGAATAATTATTGAGGGAAATGTAGTACAATAACCCACTATGAGAGAAGACTAGATAATACCCTAAAACATTTATATGATTAAGATTAAACTTTAAAGACTTATATATCCTTCTATGTTTGAGAAGTGACACCTTTATCTAATTTCCAAGAATATAACTTTCACAGGTTTTAAAATACATGTCATTGAGATTCAAAATTCATTTATCTATCAATAATCAAATTATATTCTTTCTCATACTCTCAATATTAAAATCCAAAAACTTGGTACTTTTGAAGTTTTTGTTCCAACAGTCATTTCTCAATCCCATATTTTCTTCAAATACCACATTTCATAAATAAAAACTCTTGACACCATCATGTCATCCATAGGGATCTTCCACATATCATATATAAATATTGAACAAAATCTTGGTTTATCTAGCTATCTTGTGGGAATTAGGTACTTCCTTATACCACTTATTTTATAAACTCAATGAAAATATGTCAAAAATTAATTTGAGATTCTGAATTTTAAATTGGATTTCCCTTCAATATCATGTACCTCATCATTCATAAGAAGAAAACTGATCAATATTTCAAAAACATGGTGAGTCACACTCCCTATCTCAAAAATATAATGAACTAGTGCTTCAGAATAGATAATCTATGATTATGATAGAATAATGACAATAAGTAGAAAACTAATTTTACACTTTTATGTAGTTTTTCAGAAACTTAAAGAACTAACCATTCCAAAATTAACCCTATGATACATGATTTCCATTTTATTATGACCATTATTTACAAAATACCAACATATGGATCTGATTTCTATTCACATTATTTAACTTATTTCCCAATTTTACTCCACTTTTTTCTAATATTTCCCTATAATATATATCCCTCTAACTTCTAAATTGAATACAATCCCAGTATGTTCTTATACTTCCCTCCACCTACTCTCGTCATTCAAATTAAGATAAAAAATTTCTTTAAACACTGTATTAGTATTTACAAAATAATTTGTTATAGTGGTTTCCATTGCATCCCAAGATTCTGAGAGTGATTAAAGAAAAAATATAGTAGATCTACAAAATTTGGTCCTACCAATTCCGACTATAAATCTTGTTGAATTTATTAACATGATATTTCAATGGCCTTCATTCTAAAATTATCATATTGAAAAACCTATACATCATAAACACATTATTCATTTCTATTTACATCTCGTATATACTAGTTAAATCCTTTTTCAATTATTCAATAGTCTTCACATCACAAATATTTTTATAAAAATTCATTTCTAATGAAATTTTTATCATGTAAATTTCCTTCCTATAAATAATTTCCCATTCTACTTTATCTTTTTTTTTTAAAACCTTCAATAGAAGATCAAGATCCTCTTAGAAAAGATAATCCCCAGTCTCTATTCAACAAAATGTGAATCCTGATGTTTCAAAATTTTCAATCTAATATTTACCTTCAATCAATATATTTCATTCCTAAATAGATTACTCTAACTGAAATGTAAAATAATAATGATGAGAAATATAGCAAAGAGTGATATTCTAAGTGCACCAAGCCTTGAGGAAACACAATCTTTGACACTGTAGACTTTGGGAGCATTGATTTAGAAACCCCAACAATAACTTCAAGCATTGTAAAAAGTTCATAACTTTAGGAATTGGATATAATATTGAGACAATATACCAAAATTTAGTGAAAAAATAATCCTCCACCACCATACTGAATTTCTTCACAATCCAACACTCGAAACTCATGGAATAAGAAAAAAGAGAAACAAAAACACAAAAGGAAATAAAAAAAGATATAACAAGGTTTATAATTATGTTATAATACATGGTAGAACATTGCTTATTTCATTATTATAACTAAATAATAATATTATAATTTTTTTTAGTTACGTTAACAAATGACACCACTCGACCTAATTATAGCGGGGCCCATTATGATGACCAGGTTCCACTATCTTCTGATGTTTGTGAGTGAACATAAAATAAAAAATTCCCATAAGCTAAAATAAACCAACATAGATGGAAAATATATTGAAAATTATATTCAATTATTACAAAAAAAACTAAATAATCTTACATGTCCTTTGAAATATGAAAAAAAACTTACATAATTCTATTAGATTTGTTGCTATACAAGACTACTCCCACACTCCTATCATCTAAACATTATCAATTTTCACTTTTTTATGAAACATTTTAATTCATACCATGACTCATATCCTTGGACTAATTCTACTTCAAGACTCTTATAATCCCAATAACTAGGTTTTGGGTCCTCTCAATTTGGAATCAGATAATCAAAACATGAAATAAGTATTTACTGTCACACCCAATTATTCATGTCTTGGTTTTGATTTGAGGTGCTGGAAATACTGATCCTTTTCTGGGTTTTTGGGTGAGATAAATGTTGATTGTTTAACATTAATCTATTTATAATAATCCTACAATGGGTGACCCATATCCTTGTTTAGGGTTTTTGGATAAAAGGTTGGTTACTTCAAGATTTGGGATAACCGTGAGCCCATTTCTAGATTTAAAAACAAAATTTATTTCTTTAATAACTTCTTCATTTTTAAAACTTTTCACTCATTAAACTTTTAAATTTACCTATAATTACCTATTAAAATCACCATATCCATTTTGATCCCTTAGTAATTCATAATCATGATGGATTTGGGTTATTTATTCAGGTATTGGGCCAGCCGGTGAGCTAATTTCTAGTTTTAAAAAAATATTTATTGTGTCTTTTATATTTTATTCATTTTTTAACATTTTTAGTGATTCCGCCTCCCAAAAAGATACCTAACTATTTTCTATCTACAAGAGTCTCCTTCCCATTTTTTATCCTTTGTTTTGGGCCACCTTATTGGCGATTGTGCACCCAAGGTTAGTGGTTCTTCATAATTTCGTCATCAAATCATTCTCATTTCCCTAACCTCTTCCATCTTCTTTCATTTTTTATTGGATTTATCTTATCCCATGGTCATTATAGACCAAGGTTTCTATTTTCCCATAATTTTTTATTGAGTTTTTTTTAGTGATTTTCTTCATATATCTAGGTTTTTGGAACCTGTGGCGCGTGTTTTCGGGTGAGCGTCTCCCTTCCGCCAAGGCTTTGAGGTAGGTTCTCACTAGAAATTTCCTTTAATATTTATGTTTCATATTTTTCATTCTATTCTCAGATTATATAAATTTTTAGTATTATTTTTCAACCTATGGATGATTTATTTTGGGTGCAAAATGGTTATTTATGCCTTTTTTTGAAAAATGGTGTTCTTTCGTTATAAAACTACACACCACTTGTTCAAATAAATTTTATGATGATTCCCACATATGTATTGTGATTTTCATGATCTTTTTTAACAACATTAATAAATTTTTGTCATTCACATTTTGGGTTTTACCCCTTTGGATGTTAAATAGAAGTTGTCTTGCAAAATGTTGCACACCAAGTCTTCAAAAAAGTGCTCTGTTGGACGTTTTGTGCTAAATGTGATATAAAATGACTTATTAGAATTTATTAAAGTATGTGTAGAATTCAATGTGATATTGTGGTGTCCTCTATGGATATAAAAAGTGGTTTTGGTTTTATATAGATATGGGTTTTGGTTTTTTATACGTTTTGGCATGAATATCCAGTAAGTGGACCGTTCAGTATTCCGATGAAAATGGTTGAGAATAAAGGTGTAAATTAAATTTTTTAAAGGTTTTATGTAAATATTTTTCTACATATAATGGTTTTTTTACACAACTTTATGAAAATTGAAATTTGTACCTTTGTTATACGTTGGTTTGGTAAAATGGTTAAAGGTTGGTTTAGCATTTCAACTAAAAAATGGGGGCTTTTCATGTGTTTTACATGTTTTTCCATATAGAGTCATTTTAAGATTCATGAAACTGATTTATTAAATGGTTTTGGGGCTTAAAAATATGGTTTGGTATGGAATTGGTGGGCCTTTGTCCTAAAAAGCTCATTTTCAAATGTAATTCATGTGCAAAGCTTTGTTAAACTTCTCGAAATTGAGTTATGATAATTTTAGATGGTTTATTGAGTTATAAAAATGGTGAAAGACATTCTTAGTTGATGTTTGGAGTGTGTATTACTAGAACTGGTTTTTTTATGTGTAAACGGCATTTGATATCATGTTGAACTTGTTTGATCACAAATAGGGAAACCCGAGTATTTAGGTGGGCGGCAGTGTACTAGTATGTTAGTGATCTGGAGTGATTCTGTCCCTATTTCATATAGAAATATTTAAAATAACATTACCAACTAAACTATTATTAGGATCTTAGGGACCACTAGGTTATGGGTATCTTCCCTAAAAGTGGCTCGTGCATGATAACAGATATTTGTTATGGTTTCTTTTTACTGAGATACGAGGTACCATAGGCCCACAAATAGCTAGTGCCTAGGGGTGTTCCCATGACTTCTATGCATTGGATATATTGTATTCAACATCAAAATACATTTAGTTTGGTTGGAAATTTTTGTAGCATGTGTTTTTTTTAAAGGTGTACGTTCTTTAAAGCAAACCGCTTAAAAATCAATTTCACATTGAAGTTGCATCTCTTTAAAATTAGTTTCTAGAATTTCCTATTTATGAAAACATTCAAGAATTTTTATTTTGTAATTTTTATACCATCGAACCTTGATTGGAAAACATATTTTTATATATTGTATTTCAAAATTTAGATTGATTTTTCTTTTATTTTAAAGGAAGTTCATTGGGAATATAATATCCGGCAATCCTACTGAGTTTTAATAATCATACCTATAGTCTTCTTCTCTTTTTATCCCCTGTGAAGGTTTCAACTTGAGTCTAATTGACTTGGGAGACATGTTATCATTATGTTAGAGAGTGACCAACGGAGACGCATGGAGTTATTTGGTTCTCATGTTTGGTTGGTTGAGTTATCGGTTCAATTGTACTTTCACTTTCATGTGCGAATAATGTCCAGTTTATCTTTTAAATAAATTTATATTGGTATGTACATTACATTCCACAATATATTTAATAGTTTATATTGGGGAGAAATCATTCCTCAGTCTAATTCCCTTGGTGCTTGTAGCCATCCTGACAGGATCAGTAACGCCTCTCAGGACTTGTTGCGGAGCGGCCTGGGTGACCGGTTCAGGGTCAACCAGGGTTGGTTCTCGACAAAATAGAATCAAAAGAGGAAATATATTAGCATAAATTACTTTTTAGAGTGACCTTGTTATTTAGGGGATGTCAAGTTAGATGGAGTACTATTTTATGAACATGATGGTGGGTTCTGAAAGAGCATTGTAAACTCTTGCTTGTTCTCATCCTCAAGTGTCCATGTAGAGTTCGGTTTTATTAGTTTCTTTGGTTATTAAGGATTTTTAGAGATTGGGATACGACAAGTAGAGTTGGACTAATGGCCTCTGGGAGCTCGCAGGGCTTGTAAATCCATGTGGAGCTGGGGTATGGTCTAAGAAGGCTCTCTATGTTGGTGGTTTGTTTGACAAATGGCATCCAGCCATATGGTCAAGTCACCCACCAACAATAGTTCCCTTTTGTGGGTATCTTGGACATTTTTTGAATTCTGAATTTTGTTCTTAAAATCATTGTGTGAGATTTCTGGAAGTGGTTTTTAAATGATTAATATAATAAATATTTTTTAAATGTTGGGTTTTTGTGAAATAAATTTTTGGGGAGAGTGTGGAATGATTTAACAGGACCAAATTTTTTTAATTTAAACATATGCTTTATTGAATAAAATGGATTTAAGGCATGAATTATTTTAAGATGATTCTGAAAATTTGTTTGAATGGGGATGTTTTATCCTATTGAAGAGTGTTTGAATCTGATTAATTGGTTTTGTGAATTGGTTTTGAGAACTTTCAATTTTCCTAAAAATGTTTTTGGCCATTTTGGCTCTTGGATTAAGAAAAGAAACCTTTCTAAATTTTTTAAAATGAGAAAGGTATTTTTGAATGGCATGTTTGTTTTGGTAGTTGTTTTAAAATAAATTAATTGGGTTCTAAATAAAATGGTTCTTGAAAAGGTGTTGTTTGTTGAGATACTAAAATATATTTTGAATAAAGGGAGAGGATTTTGATGGATACCTATAGGGTTTATTTTCCAGTATTGGTAAAATGGTTTGTTGTGTGGAAATATGAAAATGGTTTTTGACTTGGTGGTTATTGGGCTTATGGAAGGTACATGATTTTTGAAATGGGTTAAATTTGTTGGCTTCTAAAATGAGGATTTTGTTTTATCCCATGGTGTTTTCATGTGTGCTCACACACATGGTTTTTTATAGATATATTGATAAATTTCTGGTATGGAATAGTGGTTGGGTGCCCGGGGTGGTACGAGAATGTTCATGTGTTAGAGACTTGATGAAACACCATTTGTGAATGTGAAAATTGACCAAGTTTGTTTGTTTTTCAAAGGTGTTTTAAGCTGAGAAACTTTTTTTTGTAAACTGGTGTATTATGTGGGTTTATTTTTAATGATTTAGAAGTTTGGTTTGTTTGGTATGTTTCCTCATGAGTTGGAAGTGATACTCTTGGTGTTTCTCGAGATGGGATCTTTTTGGTGGCTCAGTTTTGGAGCAATGTCCAATGGGTTTCAAAGGATGTGTTGGATGTTTTGATGTGGCCATAGATATTTCAATGCTGTAAATACTTATAGTTGATCAACCCAAGGATTTGTTTCAAACATTAAATCCACCTCTTCTAACGATGCCTCAACTCATTTTATGGAATAGAGAGCTGTTTGGGCTTGACTTGAAGTGCTTCCCTTTTCTGATAATTCTTTTGAATATAGTAGTTGTGTTCGGTGATGTTGATTTGTTTCGCGATATTCCTTTTCCATTTTTTCATTTTTCGGAGTGAGAGAGTATGGTCATATGTATCTATGAGTTTCTATTTATATGAACGTGTGTTGTTGAGAAAGTGAGTTTCGTGGGGTGTTGTGATCCTTAGCTCTTGGTTGTGGTGCAGAAGATGCTTCAAACATTAGGGCTCCAGCTATAGTCCATGGATTGATGATTTTCACATAGTCAAGAAGTTTCTTGAGGTGTGTGGAGCTCGATTAAGATTCCTCCTTCACTAATCTGGTATGGCAATTTCTATGTTTTTATTGTACTTTCTCATCATTGTGATTTTCCTTTATTTGCAAATAGTGTGGTGGAAATATTCCACATGTAGTTTCTATGGTTACAATATCTTAAATGGTAGATTCCATTTATGGTTATTGTGGGGACCAACCATGTGAATTGGGTAGGGTATTGGATGTTATCCACCCATAGGTGAAGAGTATTGGGTGGTTTTTAGCTTTTGTTTCAGCAGTCCAGTCATTGGGCCCCTTCCCTTCCCTCCCATTTTGGTGGTTTTTTTTAGTTTTTGAAAGAAATTTTGTCTATGTTCATGTCCCCTCCAATCAGTAATGAGTAGTTTAAATGATAATTTTTTGTTTTCTTGGCCTGGGTTGGTAGGTCGTTGTATGGGGTTTTTGGTTGGCCTTTGTGGGAGATGTCCAATTCTAGATCATGCAGAAATCTTGTTTGGTCACTGTTGGTTGGTTCTCAAAATTGGGGATTCTGCTCTAGCCTCCCTTGAAATCTTTGGACTTCATGATGTTATTTGTTTTCTTTTGGTCATTGGGATCTTTTGGAGAATTCCAAAAAACATAGTCTTGGATTGGTTATGGATGAGTGGCTTGATCCTTCAATTGATTCTTGGGAAGTGGTTGTGAGTTCTTGTTTCATTTATGGAAAGAGACTTAAGTTTTTTTTTTATGGGATAAATTTCCTTGGATTAAGAGGTTTTATTGTGTTTATGAGTAATACTTAGGTATTTATCAATCAACTAGAAAGTGTTATGGATTTCTGGGGGCAGAAATCTTTAATGGTGGGGAGAATTGTCACACCCAGTTTTTCATTTCTTGGTTGTGATCCAGTGTATTAGAAATATCAATCCATTTCTTGGGTTTTGGGTGAGATGAA
Source organism: Viscum album (assembly GCA_963277665.1). Taxonomy (NCBI): domain Eukaryota; kingdom Viridiplantae; phylum Streptophyta; class Magnoliopsida; order Santalales; family Viscaceae; genus Viscum; species Viscum album. The sequence goes on along the minus strand of OY728141.1, from coordinate 467,491,522 downwards.
GGTTTATTTTTGAACTTCCATCTATTTATAGTCATCCTACCAAGGGTTCCCCATAGTTTTTTTGGAATTTTTTGGAGAAAATGGTGGTTATTTCAAGATTTGGGCCAACTATGATCCCATTTCTAGATTTCAAAACAAAATATGTTTCTTTTATAACTTCTTTATTAATTAAATATTTTCACTCATTCCACTTCCCACTTATCTTACCCTAACCTATTAAAACCAAAATATCTATTTGGAACCCTTATGAATTCATAATCCGGTGGATTTGGGTTATTTATTTAGTTATTGGTCTGTCTCGTAAGTGCATTTTAGGTTTTAAGAAAATATATTTTTTTCTTTTATGTTTTATTCATATTTTAACATTTTCAGTTATTACACCTCCCAAACCCATTTATCCAATTCTTCTTTCATGGAATTAGCTTCTTTTTCAAGATTTAATTTTTCATCTTGAAGATCACTAATGTCAGTAGCAATGTGTATTGCCTCTTCTCTTGGGAATTTCTTCAGATGATCTTTGTAGGAAGTCTGAATATTACTAATATATCTATCATTATCACAGCTTGAACATCATTCATCAGAAGAGTCAAAGTAATAAAATCAAGTATCAAATGTTGTATCTTTCTGATTACCTTCAATAGAAGATGTCTCCCCATTAGTAGAAATCTTCTTCTTCGTCTTCCTTTCATTTTTATTCTTTTTTTTCTAACTCTTGGTATAAATATCCACTTGATGTTTCTCACTCATTTCTTGAAATTTCACTTCATAAAAATCCCTTGGATCTTTAGATGTGACATTTCCTCTGATACTAATTGAAGTTCCCCGATCATTGTGAATCACTGAGAGGGGAGGGGGTGAATCAACGATCCCATTAAATATTTTTACTAATTGATTATTTAAAATTAAACATCTATGGCTGATTAAAGTTGTGATCCACTCTTCTGGTGTCTCTCAGCCTTACATAGAATGATGCTTTAAATGTAAAGACACTGAACACAAGGATTTAAAAGGTTCGGTTCAAAGACCCGCTTCTTGTTGAGTTGGTTATTCTTCCCAACACATATTCTAAACTATAATTTGGTTAATAATTAAATGGTTGACACAAAGTCCCACTGTATCTTTCATGGGTCCCACAGGAGGTTCATTATACTACTTCACATAATGTTACCAGAGTCCCACTGGTCTTCTTTAGAGTTACACAGAAGACTTCTTCTCCTCCCTGAATCTCATGGGGGTCTTCTAGCTCTCAAGTCACATGATCAGCTTTCTTCTTTAAGTTTTTTCTTGATTCACTATATATGATATTATTTTCTCTTGACACATGGTTGTTGAATCACACTTGCCTATGTATCTCTTAAACAATATTCAACAGTCATTGGTAAGGTCTATTGGCCTTGCTCAAAAAATCTAATCACTTTTCTGATCAGTCCTCATTCTCAATTATGCTCAAGCAATTATTTATTCTTCTGATGAAGACCTAACCTCACTTAGATTTGTGTTAATAGTGCACACAACTTCTTCAAGACTACAATATGCAAGAATGATCTTTCTCAATATCAGCATTGTCTTTTTTCTTGGATTCTCAAACACTATAAACTCATATGGAAGATCTTCATTAACTCTGTTTGTCTTTAGTCTCAAATTAAATCAACTTCATGCGTGGATTTCATGGAATACAAACTTCTTGTATTGGATAACTCAGTTATTTTCACATGTGAATGTGTTCATTCATGTTTTCATGAATTTGTCTCAAGCTTTGGAAAATGCACTATATTTTCTTGTTTTCTCAATATGAACACACACTTTTCATTCTTTCTTTAAGTGTCTTCATGTGTGCATCTGCATGCATGTACATTCTTCTTCTTCTCTTCTTCTGGTTTGAAACCCCAAATGGGTATAATTCTTTAATCACACACACTTCCTGTTTCTTTTTCTCATTTAATATCACACACATAATTACTTTTTTATTTCACTCAAATTTATGTGACTTGTATTTCTTTAAACTTGAATCTTCTTTAAACCTGAATGGGTGAGATTCTTTGCGCATATGGGTTCCTATTATCTTATTCACACATGTGATTGAATGTATGAATACACGAATCCTTCTTGTGAGACCTTATCTTTACATAGCCATGCATATCCTCAGGTTGGTTGATGTATGCAGCACATAAATGCCAATGTTCTTATTCTTCTCCAAGGGATGTGTATGCATACAAGGTCTCTTTATGAACTCTCCTTCTTTGCTTCATGAAAACAAGATGGTTCATGAGTTCTTCTTCATGCAAGGAGGTACGTGTGGATCTTCTTCACAGAACCATGGAGTGGTTCATGGGATCATTCTTCGTGAAGTACGTCAAGGGTGCAAGTGCACCAATTTCATACACATGGGATGATCCTTATGAAAAAAACAATAATTGTTTGAAATAACCTATCGTGTGCTTGCAGGTTTCTTCGCACAATCGGTGTGGTTGCCTTCATCCATCGCAAGGATGATTCAAGAGTGTGTAGAACATGTTGAAGGTCTCAATTTCTTCTTCTTCGTGTATTAGAGCTACATGGAAACCTTATTATCCCAATGATCTATTTTTCAGAAAATAGATTCTCTATCAAGATTTTCAACAACCGAAGGAGTCGAGGGACTCCTCCTTTTATAGGTAGAGGAAGTGAATTTAATTCATTTTATCTAATATGGATATCAGGGCTTTGAATACCCGAGATCTTTGGCTTAAAATTTTTGAATTCATTGGTAAAATATAAGCCGCAAGTCGCAGTTTGTTTTCATTCTACGCGATATCCTTATTTTATGGAGGAAACTTTACATGCATGAGTTTAAGAACACATGTATATCCTATTCTACATGAAATCTTGATTGTGGAGCTTTCTTCATAGCCTCAGCATCTTCACATGCCTTGTATTCCTCGAAAATATTCAGTTTCAGGCATGTATACATTTAGAATTGCATGCATGGGATTCATTTTCTTTATTCGATCAGAATGGGCTTGACTGAAGCTCAAATGGTGGCCGGAATAGTGAGTTGGGTGTTCTACTTGAGCTCCTGGTTTGCAGGTGCAGTGGGGGTGGCAAGAGGATGATGAAAACCTCAGTGGAGATATCAGATGACCATGGTTTAAACACCACAAGGCCCAGATAAATATGTGGTGGTGATTAGATCCCAAGACATGGGATGTGTCATGAGGCTAAGATCTCACGTGAGATCAGATGAGTGGCCAGGATTTCCTTTTCATTTTTTAAACTTGTCCCACATCGAAATAGAGACATGAGTGTGGCTCATTTATAATAAAAGCCACCCCAAACACAACTCAAAATTCTCCTCCTCCCTCCATGTTACCGCCCCGTACCATGTTCACCATGTGGGCGCGCTCTTAGCACACACTCTGCTCCTTGGGAGCACACTTAGCTCCTATTATGCATGCGTCGTATGGGTTCACCAATGTGTGCGCACCTACGGGCTTATACATAGGCCTGCATGCCTAGCCTCATGTGGGGATGTCCTTGAGGTATTCCCTCGAGTGTGGTTGACCATTGGGTCCTGCATGTTCTTGAGGTGAGGTCCTCGGCTGGCCCTCCATGTTTGGCCCCTTTCTTTTTATGTAAGTCCATATTATATACTTGGTTAAAAATAAATTGTATAATACAAGAATAATTCATGGACACCTTCTTCATTATCAATGGAATTTCAAAACACCAACCTTCTTCTCTTCTTCTTCTTTTTATTTTTGGAATGATAATTCCAAATATCTTCATTATTACTTTAATACATCCATGGATGATACATGGATCATTTCTTCATGCCTCATCCATTAAAACATAATGCATGTCTTTTCACTGTTGTGAGGGATGTGTTCACCATTAACACATGTCTTAAACTCTGAGGACTATCTCAAAAAATCATCTAATATTTTAAAATTTATCCATTTAGATTTAATGGATGAATCTTCAACACTTCATCAACTTAGTGACTATGGATGGATCTTCACTTATTTCCTGAGGAAATTGAGTATTGCATGGACTTATTCACGTCTTTTAAAGTTGTAACACCTTAATACAAGTCTTGGAACTTAGAACCAGTTCATAAATCTTTAGAATTGTATCCTCTTGTAGAATTTATCAACTGTAGAATCCAATGCTTTCAATTAACAACAATTCTCCAGGGATTCAAAAACTTCTTTGTCAATACCATTCATTCACATATTGACTTCTCATTGACAACTTATTGAAAACAAATACAAAACCATGCTCAACATAATACATGGATGTTGAAAACTACCAATAAACCTTACACAAAGACTTTATATCTATTCCAATATGAGGCCAATCCATTTTCACACCCATATAATATAAATCCATCATAAATATTGAATTCTAATCCTTGGTATTGAACCATTTTTATGAATAATGAGTGTGAAATGATTTATTTCTTGGAATTTTTTTGAACCATCAGTCAAACGAAACACCAGTGATAATCACACAAAGAATGAGGAAAAAATTAAACAAACTTACAATGTGAGTAATATACATCATAAAATTTTTATATTGGCCTCAATTAAATTAAATTATAAAAATTAATGAATAAATATAATTAATTAACAATAAAAACTCTAAATCCTATGTAAAACAAACCCATAATCGCAATATGATTGGCCTAAGAATCAATCTGTTAGTTGATTGATTCATGTTCCTCATGGGAGAAATAAAATGGGGATAAATCTATAATAAAATATCCGACCTAAACATTTTATTTATAATTTATGAATAATGGTTTTAGATCATTTTTTTTGTAGAGATTAATAAGTTATGTGGGCGCACCCATCACCAAATCACAATCCATTTATGATCATCCATGAAGCTCCTCCACCATTTCCCCTCTCAAATTATAGGATTATGCGACCAACCCTAAAATTTGGTTATAAATAGTTTTAGATATAGTTTCATTATGTCTCTATATCATAACATAATAAATAAATTAATCCAATAAATTTATTTATTATTTTCTCACGTGATAACTTTTTCACAAACACCTCAATCTGAAAAATATTATATTGCGCCTAAGGTAAATCCCATATTCCAAACTCAATGTAAATATCAAATTTATTATCCAATTATTCATTTAATATCCATTCCACTATTTCCGGAAAAATACATGTGTGTGATATTAATATTTCATATTTTTTAATATCAATTTTAGACTCACCAAGCCTTGGAATATCACGTCGTCTCAATTCCTATCTCTAAAAATATTATTAGATATATTTCAATGATTTACATGAAAAAATATAAGAATTTACATATATGAGAAGAATAAACTCTAAAAAATTAAATCATTTAATGTGACAACTCTTTTTTTATCACTTGAATTCAAACTATAATTTCTCTCAAATTTTCCCTTGGTTTTAAATACTAATATATTTATAAAAAATTTGAAACATATATTTGGTATCATATACTCTTCAAAAATGAATAATAAATTTCAATAAAATTGATACCTATAATGAAAATTACAATAAGTTAAATAAACCCTCTCGGTATTATAAATAATTCTATATTTTATAATCATTACCCCTTTCTGAGTGCACTAGGTTTCAATGACCATAACTAGATAATCAAAAAACACTATTCAACTTTTAAATTAACTTAAATTATTTTTGTTTCAACCTTTACCCACTTGTAATATAAATATAGAACTAGAACATGGACAATATATGACTTTTTCATCAATTATCAACACCTAGGAATAGTAGTCAAAATTTTGTTAAATACATTCACATTATGAAAACATTTTTATAGAAGATAAAAAAATGAATTCCTTAACCCAAATAAGATATAAGGAAACCTTTAGTATCCCAAAGTCAGTTATATACACACTAATATTTAATATGTGAGTAGAAAACTCTTCATCCAATACAAAATATTGTTAAACACAACTTTGTTCATCTGATATCCTAACACATAGGGTTTCCTAGATAATTTTAAACAAAATAAAACACCAACAATGTGCCACCTAACTCTTAGTCCTACCTTATTACTTTATTTTCATCTGTAAGATAATCTATGGGAATCCCATCTTGGAGTGAACATATAATTTTGGATGATCAAGACCTTGAAAATTTCTACTTTTTTAGAAATATAACACTTAGTATTTTAAGTGGATTTAATTATCACTATATTATCAAATATTATTGACTTTATGTATATATACTTCTAGTGAATTAGTTTGGAATCATATTCCTTTTACCAATTCAATATGTTCAAACTATATTTAGGTTTAATTATTTACTCAACCTACAACTTATGTTACTGACCCAAAAATAGAAGAAAAATATATTTAAACACATCTAAATGCATCTCATTTAAAATTAACTTGAATATCTCAAGTAAAGTTTCAAAATTATGTCTAATTATAAATTCCTTCATGATTAATTTGAGAGCCACAAATTGGCTAACCCCAATATCCTAGAATAAGTTATAAGCCTCCATAATTGTGGGAATTCCAACAAAAAGTCCCTATACATGAGGATACTTTACTCAATAGATATTTTCAATTCATCATAACAGTAATACTAATATTTATAAACTATATTCAACAACTAAATTCAATGTAATAACTTTAAATACAAAGTAAATTTAAGGTAGATTGAAACTAAAACTATAATCATACCTAGAATTAACATCTTAAATGTTTATATGATAATCCCTATAAGTAGTCTATCCATTTAAGCTAAAGCACACAAGAATTCATTATATAAAAAATATCTTCATTAATAACTAAAAAAAGAGTAAATTATAATAAATTAAGAATTCACATATTTAATCATGATATAAAAATTTGTGAACATTTCATAAATTAAAATAATCAAAAACACTTCATAGTTTTAGCTTTCCATTGTGGTCATTCCATAATCATGAATATAAACACTATATATTCATTTCAAAAACTCCTTTATATTTTTCATTATATAACCATTCACTTTATATATATGATATCAGATGAAATGAAATCATTTTATATTTCAATATATTATAGAGACTATTTTCACAATCTAAATGTCACTTAATTTACATTATTTAAACCTTAGTCAAATAAATCATCAAAATTTATTTTAATGTTCTTTAAATAATAAACCAAATAAGGCCATTAATTAGAATAATTAAAATTAAGTGTTATGAATAATTCATAATCTTAAAATATAAACACTTTATATTTAGCCTTATTTTGTAATTTATAAAAACATAATAAATGATCTTTATGATTTCTAAATAAACATTTTATTTATAAGTCAGAAGGCATACCAAAAAAATAAGTATAAGTTATTTCAAAATTAACATTTAATATTATGTAATAATTATTAATAATTTTTTAATTAACAATTACCTAATTATAAAAAAAATACAATTTATTTATTTATTAAATTGTATAAATTAATAATTTTCTGAAAGTATCTTGTACTATTATTTATAAACAATTTATAAATAATATAATTGAATTAATAACTAAAGTTTATGAAAAAAATATTAACCATTCAAATTTAATGATTTGGGATAAATCGTAGAATACAATACATATCATATATTGTAATGCTGCGGAAATATTAAGCAATGATTGATAGTCCAATAGTGCTTAAATGGTTTAAGATCTGTTAATCATATTTTAACAGATAATCCAATTATATCAAATGATATGAATCATAAAGGTAGAATCTTATATATCAAATTGTATTTTATGATATGATTCAATAATATAAAGGAGATATTATCCTCTATTTTTTGAAACTATTGTGCAACCTATCGTAGGATACGATATCCAAGAGTCATACACTATGAATAATACTAATCCATGAGATTTGTTTGGAGTTTCAACATACTATATCCTATATGGTATGTCACAACTCAATCGAGAAGAACAAAAACCTGGATCATACTTAATGATAGGGAATATGATATATTACATGACTTCAAAAACATTATTCTCAGTATGATTTCTTGAATCCAAAGGTATGGTAAGGATTTGACACCACTGTTGGATTTCAAATGATCTAATAAAACTTGTTAATAACAGTGAAATAAACATAGATTACCAATCCAAGAACACTATTATATAAAGATAAAACTATGAATACAAAAAATGAAGAGTTTATAAATTTTTTTGTTACACCATTGATCACATTAGAAATGATCTTTAACCGTCATCATATGGGTTTAATTATGATCACCAATAAGCAGTTGAATGTAATCCCCCCTCTAGATATATTATTAGGATCAAAATAAATCACTCATTAAAAAATTGGGATCATCCTTTAATTTATGGCACACTAGTTCCTCACTATAAAAAAATATGTATGATAAATATAGCTTCAGAGAGTGAGAGTATCAGTGAAGGACATAAAAGAGTCATACATACACATCTAACGGGTACAACTTCTTTATATAGATCTCTCAAGGAAACTTCTTGAGTGTTCATGAAATTAATCATCTGTTATAAATAATGTTTAAATTATTCATCTAGTATATGAAATCCTTACATGAATGTATCAAACTCTCAACCATTTCATCATATGAAGAATCTATTAAAAGATAGCTTATATGGAAGAGTAGTTTAATTTTAACACTAAACATTCAACCTATATAAATATCATAAGATGTATGTGTATATCATACCTTATAATTATACCCGAAAAAATCAATATAATGTCTCTCAATATTACAATATGACTGGATTAGGTATTGGATTAGTAAAATTAATTATGACATCCCTATATCATAGGATATGATATAAGTATATTATATCATATATAATTGGTATTTAGGTAATAATCCTTAAGTACCAACAAAATATGTCCCATGTTCCATCCTATGAAATGGTGTATTTTGAGCCTGATGAGTCCTTAATAGAAAAAATAGTAATCATATTTGATAAGTAGGAGAATATCCTAAGAGGATGGGGCATTCTGATGGTGAGGGTTTTTTGGCAGTATGGTTTTGTTCAACATGAGATGTCTGAGAGTAAGAATCTGATATAAGAGAAATAGTCATAATTATTTGAAGAGATCCAAGAATTGGGACTATTTAAGTATTAAAATTCCTATGGTGGGTAAAATTGTCATGTCCCAAGTTTGATATGTAAGTCCCACTTTGATTTTTGATGATTTTTGGCCTCTCTTTTTTGAATTATTGGAGGTACAGTGAGTACTACATGATCGGGCTATACGGTTTTGAGTACCATGAATTGGGACCAAGAAGATATCTTAGGGTGAGTTAGAATTGAATTCACATTTAGTTCACCATCTTGGGTGACAATTTAGATTGATATAATATCACTAAGTTTGTATGCAGGGCTACCCGCACAATCAATGTCTGATCTTGGAAGATCATGCATCTTAACCATGTAGTTAGGTTCATATTATGTGATTAATTTTTTAAAAACCTAATTATCCTACCTTAAGCCCCATTAAACACCCAAATTTGATTTATTATGATTCTACAATTCCTTGGGAGAAAATGGATAATTATTCATCATTAAATGACACCTTTCACTATAGGATCGATGAAAATGAAATAAGATTTAAGGTTAGATGTAGATGATCACACATGTTATTTAGTAAATCTATTTATTATTATATTATGTATAAATAAATATATTTATATTATATCTATGTCTATATTTGGTTTATTTTGATCATAAATGGATGAAAAAGAATCTCAGGTTCCTACTTCTACGGTTTAGAGGATGGGATTGTGTTTACTGACATAAAAACTAGGGTTTGATTATAATATTTGGAACTTAATATATGGTCATCAGATCTTATTCAATGATTATGAGATTATAATTCCTTATTTTGTGATTGATTTTATTTTATATTATTTTCTTTTGTGTTTAAATATTAAATAATTTCATTGATTTGATTTGATAATTTTTGTTTCAGGGATTGACAACCCTTTGAAATTTTGGGGTGTTAGGGACAAAACCATTCGACTGATAGGTTTCATGGAATATATTTATAACCATATGTTGTAAAATAATAAACAAACCCCATGATAAGAAATATTGAGATTGGAACCAATAATAATAAATAAAAAAACATAAAATAAGTGTACCTCATTATCCATGTTCTTAATCTTTACTAGCAATGAGTTTTATCAAGTTTCCTTATTAGAATCATACGGGATCCTTCCTTTGATGGTGTCCTACAACCATTATAATAATATAATTATTTGGTAATACCTCTTCTCCACAATGATTTTCTAGAACCTCCTCTAGAAATACAAATCGACTTAATAGAATTGAATACAGCTTCAAATAATAGACAATAAACTCATAAATATCAAATGAGGTCCATAAATATCAATTTTATAGGAATCCATAATTCAATGAAGGATCTAGATAGAGTTTTTATGTTTCATTCATTTTTAAATGGAAAAAACTTTTGGCCTTCCACCATTATAAATATTTATATTGGATACCAAATTTTATGATTTTTTATCGAAATCCTTTAACAACCTTTAATATATTTGCATGAAATCACATCACGTGTAAATGGCCAAAGGAATATGAAATTCAACTTGGGAGAGTTAATTAAATTATATCATATATCATTCAATAAGATCATCATGACATGGTATAGATAACCATGAGAATACCATGGTCATAGCATTGTGACTTTCACTAATTCATAGTATGTGATTTAGCATACAATATTAAACAATATCCTAAAATCACTAAATCCTTGTAGACTTAATAAAAATCACCGCAACTCTTAATATATCAATAAAAACTCCTTTGTACATAATTATCAAAATCACTTTCAATTTTTTTGAAAAATAATTTGTACCAAATAAATTTTCATTCCTATTGGTTCTGAAACCACCAATATAAAAGAACCCACTAGAAATTCAATGTGAAACAAATTTGAAACTTCCAAAACAAGATAAAGACATGAAATAATGTAGAAAACCTGAGAAGACAATGCATCTCATCCCCCACATTTAATCACCTAACACTTTAATACCCACAAATATCAAGACAAGAACATATGAAAAAACAAAAAAACTATGGGAAAGATAATAATAGATAATATGGTTCAGAATATAGTCTGACTCATTGGGATAACACATATGCATTCTGTATATTACTGAATAAAAAATAATATAGTTTTTATTTTTTAGTTACATTAAAAAATGATCCCAACCTGCCTATTTATAGTAGGGACCAATCATTTGACCAAGTTCCACCTCCTAATGTCTATGGGAGACTATCACTTCATCCATTTCCACTAGAAAAATACCACCACCCCAACTAGATAATCCAATAAAGAGTGAATTAAATTCTTTCATAAACCTTAGGAGAATATTATGAAGTGCCCAGATTAGTTTGAATCACTGATAGGAGGATGGGGTGAATCAGTTATCCATTTAACTCTTTTTACTAATTGATTAGTTTCAATTAAAACTCTATGGATATTTTAAACCTTGATCCACTCTTCTTATGTCTATCAGTCTTACCTCAAATGATATTGTAAATGTAGGGCACTGAACACAATGATTTATAAGGTTTTGTTCAATGACCTAATCATTACTATGTTGGTTATTCACCCAAACATAATTTCTCTACTATAACTCGATTAGTAATTACAAGGGTCGATATAAAGTCCCACTTTATCTCTCCTGAGTCCCATAAAAGGTTCTTTATACTGCTTCACATAGTGTTACCAGAGTCCCACTAGTCTGCTTTAGAGTCCCACTGAAGACTTCATCTCCTCCCTAAATCTCATAGGAGTCTTCTAGATATCGAGTCACACGATCATCTTTCTTCTTTATGTCCTTTCTTGATTCACTATAGATGATCTTCTACTCTCTCCACACAGGATTTTTAAATCATATAAATATTGTAATGAAAATTAATTACATTTCATCAATATGTTTTATTTATATAAAAAATTATACTTAATTTTTAAAATGTGGGTTGAATGATCCTAACATTTCATTGAGGTGTGTTATGATTTAAATTTTGAGTTAAATACCATTAATGTGGTTAATATAATTCATCGTTGGGGTATGATGAGTCATGTAGGTGTTTAGGGAGTTATAGACATGAAAGAGGTATAAAAAAGGCCATATAATGAAAAGGTTTATGTTCGGTTTATTTTTACTACTAACCATTCTGCCTGGAGGGGGTGGTGTGCAGTTGAAAAACATTACAAGGGCGATATCTAACCATGAATTATTGGAAAAATATGGACACACATTCTCCATAAGGTTTGTAAAACTATGTATACAGCATATAAAACCATGAAACATATGCTCCCTCTTAGATAGATGTTGATTCATGGTTGTTACACAGTTTGTCCCATCGTGTGGCCAAACTATGAACCTCAATAAAATGGGGGAAATTCCCATTTTACTCTCTCATGTTGTAAGGGTTTTTCCCAATTGTACTTCCCTTTCCTCTTCCATTATCTTAGGATATGAAAACAATCCTCCCAATATTCCCAAGCGTGGTTCCACATTGATTATTGGTCATTTGAAGCACCATTGGTTGTGAATCGAGGCTCTGGATAATCTTACCACTCCTATTCCTTCTATTTTTTAGAAAACCGAGGGTGTGTTCTTTCTTATCCTATAAAAGATTCTAAAACCTGGTTTTATATTAGATTATTTTATTTTTCCTTCAGTTAAATTTATTATTTAAAAAAGGTTCTATGTTTATAAATACTTGTCTACAAATTTGAGGTAGGTTGTCTACAAGTTATATCCCATAGTTTTAATTTTTATTATTGTGTATATAGTTTTACTTTTCTATCATTGTGATTCACAGTTATGTCCTTGGTGAGAAATGAAAATTTATTGTCTAAATGATTTTTTGAACCTATTATGGATCTTCTTGAATCTTTTGAAAAATATTAAACTAAACATAAGGCTGCCCATGAGGTGTGCCACTCACTTGAGCATGGGAATCATGTTTTTAAATGGTGAAATGAAGGTTTTATGATATTAAACCAATTATTTTATTGTTTATCATTGTTAACATTTAATAAAATGGTGTTGGTATTAACTAGAATAATCCAAATGAGTTATGTCCTATAAATGGGTAAATGTGATAAAAGGTTGAAGATGGTTTTCCATGTTATAAAATGGGTTGACATTATGTTCATTAGTTGTGGATATTAATGAATGGTAAATTTGGATATTTATAAATGAAATTAAATTTAATTAAAGTTATTATACATAAGAATTATAGTTAAATGAATATGGTGCACCCTTGATGTGGTAATGTGTTAAAAAGTCCAAGTGTGTTGGACCTTGTAAAATTTTAATTGATGAAGTGGTTAGTGATGAGGGACACGATGGATCCCAACCATGGGAAAAATTTTACATGATTTTCCTTAACCATTATTTATAATGGATATACATGGTTTTTGGAATTATAGACTTGATATCTTGGACATTGTGTTTCTTATGCATGTCTTGGGTGTCAGCATGGCGATCTAGGCACTAAATACTATTCATGTGTGATGGGTAAATGGATGGGTACATAGTAGTGTATAAATATGAAATAATTAATGAATTACCCATATTTTTAAAGAGAAATGTAAACCTTATATATTTTTGTCATATATTTATGGCTTGGTCGAAGTGGTTTAGCAGGTATGGATGACATGATAAAACCAATAGTGAAATATAGTAAATTATTAAATGTTTAAAAGTGGAACATGATTATTTCTTTTCTATAATATTAATTTTTTATTTGTGATTATGCACACAATGTTATTAAAACGTTATTTTATATTGGTATATCCACCATTGGTCGTGTCTTTCTGAGTTATACTCACACTCTGCCTAGGAAATCACTGGGTACCTGGGAAGACTTCATGGTTATTGGTTAGGATGAGGGAAAAGGCCTTATGTTAGATTGATCAAATTAGACATAGGTAGGATCATGGATGAGGGAACCAAACATGATTTTGGGACCCGTTTTGGTTATTTTCCTCTGTTTTTTATTTTGGGTTTATTATTACACTTGACACTAGTATGACATGGAATGTTTATTTGTATGGTTTTGGTACTTTAACTATTTAGAGGAAAATGATTTTGTGATGTATAGTTAATGATTTTTATCTCTTTGGTTGTTATTAATATTTATTTTTAGAGTTTTATTACACTCATGAAGAGTGTGTAGTATCCCCACCTACACTAATATACCCTTGTTAATGGCTGAAAACCACTAAAGTATGGGGAGTCCAACCTAGTGCACTCGCTCGGGGGACTGGTTTTGTGGCACACAGGTTAGGATATTACAGGGTTATTCCTATTCCTACTACAAAGTTTATAATATAGTTCATAATTTTCATTTTTAAATAATAATATTAATATTATATTGTGGTTCATTTAAACTCGGTGTTTCATGTAATTTAATACATCAGTAAAATTAAATCTATTTGAAAAAATAAATATTTCATAAAAAAATCTTGGTGTTACATAATTTTTCTGCCAAATTTATAAGGTTTCATGATGTTACTCTCCCATAGTTCATGTTTCTCAATTAAGGTTTCCAAAATTCACGAAGTATATTTTTTACATTATATATTCATTATTTTCATAATGTATTCTTATCAAATTCATTCTTTATTCCATGATTTTTTATCTGTTCTTTATTGGGTACAGTTTTTTTATGTATCTAGATGAAAATCATATGCTCATCTTATTATGTATTTGATTATTATCACTTATGTTTACCCTTACTATGTATTTGAGCTCAAAACTTTTGTATGTTTCCATTCCCCATGTTTTAAAGATGTGTATAACCCATGAAAAATTTAAGAGTCTGATGTGCCTCAATTGTGAAGAAAGGTTTAAAAGTCTTGTAAAATTAATTTTCTTATAGGGTCAATCCAAAAAAAAATAATGATTTTTTTCTTGGGATTTTGGGATTATTTTTTTAGATATAATATAAATTTTGTAAAATAAACATGTGTTTATCAATGATCCCAATAGTTAGTATAAAATTTTGGTTGAGATATTTTTCAATATTACTTTAGTCCTTTTGAGGGATTGGGATTTGATAACATTAGTGAAATCCCTAAGAATATGATAACATCTAAATTTTATGATAAATTATATATTGTATAGGTATAAAAAAAATTACATCCTTTTTTATTCTTGAATGTTTATACTATTGTGGTAGAGATACACAAATGAATAATCACCTTAAAAAAGGCTCGTTGAGTATCAAATCAATTTTCACTATAGTGCATGGTGAGGGGGTATATGTATGCACACAAAGATATAAACTCCCAGGGGATATTCTATGGTTAATAATATTTTATTTACAAGCCATTATAAAGGATTAATTAAGTTATAATATTTGGTTATGGAATATAAGATAACTAAACCTCAAAAATTTATATTGAACTAAGAGTGATTTAGATTGATATGAAAGCCAACATGATGGTTTTAAAGAGTATATAATTTCAAGTATGTATTTTTATAAGATTTTTTATGATATTTCCCTTATTATGTTAATTATTTATCACCCATGTTGACCCCTTTGTTTTTATAAATAGATGAATACCAAAGGAACCATGTTAATTATAGATTCCATGGTAAATATTGAGATTTTCTCTATAAGAAATATAATCAGAAAATATTTGGCGTAATAAATGTTTTCATTATGATAAACTAGATATCAATACTTATGATTAACCATATAAACTTGGTTGAGTTTCCAAACACATCATAGAAGATAAGGATTGAGTTTCATGGAATTTCAAGTTATGAAGATGATGAATGAAATAAGATTAAATTTCCATTGTATCAAAAATATGGGAAGATACACCTAGGGGTATTGTCTCAAATTAATAAAAAGATGCCTCATGTGTTGAAAAAGGGTAAATAAAGGAAAAAATAAAGGAAAATAAATTAATATGTTAATTTGGTGAAGGGTGAAGATGTATTTCCTAGTCATACCTAAGAAATTAAGGCAGAAAACTCATTTGAAAAAATTTCTTTAGTTATGCCTATATTTTAAATACCCTTAACATAATTTTATTGGTGATAATTAAATTTTCAAGGATGAAATTTATTTAAGGGGGTGTAATAAACCAAGTTTTCATTATTTATATTCATTAAATAAATATTATACTAATATCTTACTCTATATAAAACTCTAAAATAATATAAAACTATGATATATAAAAATAAAAATTTTATATAATAATATAACCATAAAATTAGAAAGTATAAAAGGAAATAACCATATTACAGAATCTATGAAGAGAAAATAGTGAAATGAAATCAAGTAGAAGAGCTCTCCCTTATGAAGACAGTTGTTCTATGCTTGAAAAGTAAGTATATTAGCTAAATTTTTTTAGATAACAAGACCAATCCAAAATCAAAAAATTATAGTATGAGTGAAATCATATTAGATTTAAGATCAATCTCATAGAAAATTCTGCAAGATCTACGCTAACTGAACCACTGCTTGTGACTACAACTAGATCTTACCTTATGCTTGGATCTTATGAAATATTCATGAGGGGTATGAATTGGAAAATTAGGATGATATGAATTGTAATTAATAATGTGATAAGTTATTTATCTAATACATTTTACACATTTTTCATTTTTTACTTTTAATGAAAAATAATTTTTATTTACTAATGCATTTCTAAAATTAACAAGATCATTTTAAAAGCATATTCTTAAAATATTTATTTTATGTAATTTATTTAAATAAAAAAATATTGATAAGTTATGTTTTTTTTATTTATATTATATTAGCACTAATTTTAGTTCTAATTGATAAGAATTTGAAAATCTAATAATTTTTAAAAACGTATTTTCCAACGAGAATAGTTTTCATTAAATTTTTATGTTTTCATTTAAAAAATAAATTTAAATTTTTAGAAATTAAATTTGAAAAATAAATAAGATTTATTTTAAGATTCATCAGGTAAATATTAGCATAATATGGATTTTTTATATTTTCATAAATAATTTTTTCAGTGAAAACATATTTTTCCAAAAAAATATATCATTATAAATGTATAAACTAGATCAATAATCTTTAAAACCATTAAATTGATTGAAAATGTGTTTAAGATATAAAACTATACATTTTATAACATTTTTCCAAGTTTAGAAACCCTATGATTAACATTTTAGGAACCTTATCTACTAGAAAAAAGGATATAACAACAGTTTGGAACCATTGGTATAGGCTCTCAAACTGATGGTACAGCCTATACCAGTGGTTTGAAGAGTTGTTGGAACTTTTGGTCTTAGGTTAGGCCAATACCAGTAGTTTGGGTAAAACCATTGGAATATGTGGCCTATACCAATTGTTCCCAAATATTTTCTATAGATTATATATATATATAATCCCTATACCAAAGTTTTTGGAAAACCATTGGTATAGGTAAATTAAAGAAACCAATGAGTTTTGATCCTAGCATCTCTCACATAGATTTCAACAACTTAACCACTAACCTATAATCTATATTATTTATATTATTAGATATATATATATTTCAAATTAATTCATTTTTTAGGTATTTAATGTTATTTTAAAATATAATTCATATAAAATAGGTTATATATACAAATGGTTCTTCAAAACAATTTTTATAGGTCTACACTAACAGTTTTTAAAACCATTGATATAGGTAACATAATTTTTCGAAGCTAGACCAATGGTTCTGTTGAAATATTTGTATAGGATACCAATTTAATAATAATATCAATGTTTCTCCAAAAAAATTGGCACAGGTCTGTTGGTATAGGTAAAATTTCTAGTTTTGTTATGTAATATTTTCAAATAAATACTATATTTTTTCTTATCTTTTAATTAAATAATATTTCAGTAAAATTTAGTTTTATGTTTCTTCTAAAGCCATTTAATTTTTATTTTTTTTATAATAAACCAATTTATATCACGAAAATAAAATACATGTATAATTTTATCCTATATATAAAATTTAATCTTAAAAATGAACTTTTTTAAAAACAGGGTTTTATGCATTACATTTTATAAAGTAAATATTCATTTTTAATACACAGAAAAAAAATTATCTAATAAAATTTATTTCATATTTATAAATAATAGGTAAAAATTATTTAATTTTATTAATTTTATTTTTAGTCATTAAAATAAAATTACATCAATAAAATTTAGTTACCACAGTAAAATAAAAAGTGGAAATTTTTAAAATTTTAATAATTAAAGACTTAAAACATGATTAAAAGATGTGTGAAATTAATGGTTGAGGGATTATAGAAATTATATCATCTCCAAAATAATAATTTAAAATTTTTGATCCATTTAAAATTCTTAACATGTGATCTGTTTATATTAAGTGGTTTAAAATATGAAAATTTAATTCTAACAACTTATAAAAGAGGCCTCTCAACACCCCCTTAAATAGCACCAAAATAATTAGGTTTCCTCCAAAAACTATAAAAAAATTCCTTTCCTTTATTATCCTTTCCATTTTCCTTGATCATTTTTCCAAAATATATAATTTGAATACCTCTATTTCCTTGGCGTATTTCAAGTGAAAGACTAAGTCCTCAATGTGAATACCTTTTTCCTAACTTCTTTTCATTTCGTTATTACTTTCCCTAATATAATTTTTTAAATTAATGTGTAAAAAAATTATTATTATTTTTATATTTAATTTTTTTATTCTATAGTAATAATTATTAACCATATTTTCCTTTTTCTATCAATAAAAATGATATTGTCATTCGTGCATTTTGCGGACTATCATCTCCTCGAAACAACAAATTCTGTTTTTTCACCATCACCTTTGTTCACTGGTTATAAGTGTGTAATTTAAGAATAAATTAAAAAATATGTAATATAATTATGATAATTAAGAGAAAATTATAATCTATATTCAACCCCTCTCATTAATTTGGTAATGAAAATGTTATATGTGTGTTGTGTAGACAATCACTTCCCTGAAGTAACATATCTCAGATTTCATCAGGTTTATTTATTATTTATTAAAATTCAAAAAAATATGATCCACCACTATAATATAATGTAAATAATATAAATATTCTTTTTTAATAATGATATAATTTCAAAAAAAAAATTGCACATTCATAATCATCCATTAATTAAGGTATGGTCATATTTGTATCGATCTAACCACCTACTTGAACAATGCGAAAAAATAATATAATGGTAGATTATAAGAAACTAATTATTTATATTAAATGATATAAATAATAACATAAATATTTAATTTTGGTTTTTACTATTATCATTAATTTTAAATCATTAATTAAGATATTATCATTGGTTTGTTAAAAATCATCGAAACATGTTTTTCATCAATTTTGTCTATAATAACCATAATAAAATCTACCATATAATGGAATTATAACATTATAAAAAAATTATAAAAAATCAATTATAATAAATTTTATTATATAATAATTAATAACTTTAACATTACTGTTATTACGAAACTAGTTCAAAATGATCAAGATTATTCACACCTGATATTGATGATAGATAATAACTAACTAGTATACATGTAAGTGATAACTATAAATGATTTTTATAAAGATTTAAAGATATATATATAGTTTTGAAATATTTTTTTATATAGGATATTCAAGTGATTTCGTATAAGTCTAGAATTAAGGTAAGGGGTTATTTGTCTCAAATTTAATTTCTTGAGAAGTGATTCTTATTATAAACCATGATATCATTAATATAGTATGATTAATTTATAATTAATTCTTTTAACCATATTCATGTAATTAATGGGGTTATAATATTTATATCATTTTTTATTTAAATGTATTTTTATTTAAAGGATATCAATGTAACATAGTTTTATTTGTCTCTATTTCCAATTACATAACACATGTTTGACTTTTCACATCATCATTTGTTTTATATGGTGTAATCACTAACATATTTCCATCATGTATAATGAAGAACTTTCATTTCATGATATTTGAATGTCTATTTCAAGGTAACCCTCTTATTCTCTTTTAATTCCTTCGTTACCATCACCATATGGTTTTCCTCTTCAATATAAATTTCAAATAAAGTTTTTTTTGAAATATAATACATCTAGGGAGTTTTTATACACTTAATTTATAAAATAAAAAATGATTTTATTATCCTATAAGTAATTTTTTTGTTTTATATGTCTTCTCACTATTTTATTTTAACTCTTGGTCATTATTTAGAAATTGTAAGGAAACCAACCCTATCTATTTTTCTCAGTTGAGAACATCACTTTTTCTATGCCCATATTCATTGGATAACTTTTAGAATGTCCTTATCTATGGATCGATTATAAAATGATAGTTTCTATCAAATATATAATCCATCACTTCCTTTTTCGTTCCCATCCATGCATCATGAATAGGAATAACATTTCTTCTAATTCCATTTCTCTATGAATAACCTAATTTCTATTTCTATGATTGACTGGTGTTCACATAGATTCCATACATTGATTAATTAGGGAAATTATTTACTCAACTATATATATTTTACCTCAACAAAGTAAAAAATAAAATTCTTTATTATCTTTATTGAATGATATTTACCTAAAATGTTTCTATATATCTTTTCATAGCCCTTAATTTTCCATTGGTTTACCAAGTTATGAATATTTATGGAATTATTAATGATTCTTTATGTGAATCCTTGTTAAAAGAACAAGAAACCCATTTTATTTCCATGGTATCTCTATGATGTGAGGAATAAAACTCATTTAATTTTTCGTGGGATCTTTATTATGTGATGAATGATTGATTTCAATGGTCCGGGTAAGTATTGATGAGTGATGGGTGGGGTCCTATATCACCCTCCAATGAATTTATTATGTATTTATATATATTTAGATAAATATTAATGAGCATGTTTTAGTTTCTAAGAAGCATGGTCACTGATAATGTATCTCATGAAATTATTGTTCACTATACTAATGTTTATTCCATAATTCAATGTTTTTTTGATGTTATTATCTCATGGGTCTTTATTATTGATAAATGTTTCAAAATTCTCTATGTATGCCTATTTTCTATGAAAACAGAAATTATTATGATGTATTATTCTGTTATTACATGCATTAATACGTGATTTTGTATCTATACTTTATTGGATATAACTTTTTTAGGTATCTAGAAAAAACCCATATACTTATTTTACGCTTCCTTATTATCTTTGATTGTTATCACTTTTTTTATCCTTAATTACAATTTATTCTCACCCCTCTCTTATGACTCTATAAACCATGTTATAAATATGATTATGACCCATAATAAGTCTAGAGGAAGTCTAGAATGGCATAATTAGTGATAAATATACACAAGTATTGTAAAATAATTTTTTTATATATCCAGTCACCAAAAACACTAAACCTTATTTTCTTGGGATGTTTAGATTATTTTTTAAGATGTAATGGAAATGATATAAAATAAAAATATATTTAGCTTGGGAATCTATTTTTATTTTATATAATAATTGGTATTTACCAATAAGAACTTTGGTAATGATAAATATTCAATATGTTTTTATCAAGAATGAAGTGCTTCATTGATGAACTTTTCAAGTTACTTTTATTTCATACATTATTAATGACTCATGTGGGCTTAGAGTAAATGTTGAATAAATATTTTACTGAAATCTAAAATTTCTAAATAAAAATAGTTGTTAAAGAAAAAGGTGCACCTATTTTTTTCAACAGAATGTTTTTGTTCTATCAAGGTTGAAGTATTGTCGAAAAAATCCAAGGGGTAATTTATTTGTCCAAAATTCATCAATTTAACGTTTTAGATTTTTTTTGTTATTTCTATGTTGATAATGCTAGTTTAAAAAGTTCCAGTCTGTTTATTAACAAAGAAAGTTGAAGATTTTGTTCTAGAAGGTATAGAAGGTGTTCAGATAATGTGCATAAAAAGTTATGAGGTTTCTTGATGTTTTATAAATGTTTCGGTCTAAAATTTTAGTGGAAGATCTAAACTAGTTTTTTGGGAAGGGTGAATTTTTAAAATGAAACCATGTGTACTACATAACACTTATGTGAAGATTTAATGATGGTTTTTAGCTATTCCAGAACTGTGTGACAAGTATGGGGAAGGAAATTTAGCAAATAAAAGGAGTTAAAATAGGAGTTGTGCTCTATAGACAACATAGTAAGTTTATAAAGATGTATAATAGAATCAATGTCATTTTCAAGATATTCAAGGTGTGTAGTTATCTCATTTCTTATTTTTAAAACATGATATAGAATCTAAGGAATCATAAACTATGTGTATTAAACTCATTATCTCATGTTTTTTATAATAAATATTTGTTAAAAAATCCTCTTATCATACAATAAAAATTATATATCTATAAATATACTTTATTTAGATCAATCTTGTCATAACCCAACCCACTGGGTCCACCTGGCCTAAAAATTGAGTTTTACTATCTCAACCCACTTCCAATAGGCTGCGGGATGGTAACCAAAGCCGGGTAGGAATAATAATCACATGGGATTACTTAACCTAAGGTACTTTTACACACATGCACCTCCAAGACCATACAATGAGGAAATATAAAAAAGTTGATACCAATTCAGGAATATATCTAAATTGCACAATAAAACTATAATAATAATATTGTAAATCATAAAGGGTCAAATAGAAGAAAACCAAAAACTGTAATGAAGTTCAACCAACTTGTAAGAGGGCTTTATTTCCAAATGTGACTCCTAGTACAAACCAAAGTTTTTCTATTACAATTTATGTTCCATATTCTCATTGTCTATTGATAACCCCATCAAATGACCAGTCTTCTGTATAAGACATGACATATATGGTCAGATCCCATACATAGGTGAGTATAATGATACCTACTAGGACGCCTTATAACCACTAATCATAAATCATCAAGAGTAGTAATGTTGTAATAGGATATTTCAATAATAATATAAGACACACAATAAAACATAAAAACATACTCATAACCTATATTAAGTATCAATTCAAGGTCACAAATATATTTTCAACCTAAGAGTCTACTTCAGAGTCTATAAAAAACTCTCTTGGGATAAATCACTCCATGAGTCTAGTAGCATTGATGGAGTCCATCAAATATTTCATTCTTTTTGAGTCTCACCATAAGAAATTATATGCTATAATTCTGAATATATTGATACATAGATAGGGATTACACCCAAGTCCATTTTGTATACCAAAAACCTAATCTAGATTAACCCACTAAGTAGTGGATTGACACTGAGGTAAATTTGGTCACACAAATTCCAATAATACAACTCAAAATATAATATGGATCGAGGGAACGCATCCTAAGGAAATAGATCCATGATAAATATAACAACGGCCTCTGACCTCCTAACGAAATGTACGCAGTGTGTACTAGTAGTACATTGAATTTATTTATAATCATGGGTCTTCATATAGCCTCCAGCCTATTCTTATGTTCACTATTCTATGAATGTGTACTTGGTTATGTATTTTTAACCTTGGCCATGTCCATGTATATGGTTGTGTCTGAGTACCGGATCGTCCCCATGTACTCTACCTCTACCTGTGTACTTGGCCATGCCCATTCCCATGTATCCTCTGTGATATACACTAAGCCACCATGGTAGGGTTATATGGTAAGTTACACATGTCACATTTAGTTTTATATATAACTTCATGTGAAAACTTAGAACCAAATCTTGGGCTACCACACGGCATGTTATATTTCACTACACTTCGTGTAGTGAAACAATTTACAAAATATGTGGATCTTCACCCAAATTCCACCTTCACCACTACCACCCTTTATTCTCACATACAATATTATTAGGGATCAAATATCTTATATACCTAATCCTCTCCATCACATAAGATCATATTCTAGCCATCTAAATCGATTAATAAACACCATCATCACTCATGTCATCACCATGTGCCAAGATAAAGAAAGATGGGCCTCCAATATGATCCTAATCCATCACCTCTATAATCTAATCTAGATAAAACATCAATAATAAGACTATATTCATGGTATCAACCCATTTCAATAAATAATGGGTGTACAACGATTGATTAACAGGTATTTTGTTGAACCACCAGTCAAACGAAACACAGATGATAAATTCATGAACAATGGGAAAAGAAATGAGAAACAAAAAATATTATCAAAGTACCTCTACAAACATTTTTTGTTTTCCTTGATTAATTTTTTTTAGAATGATTATTGATGAGATTTAATTAATAAAAAATAAATATCTCCAAATCCTAGGTAAAACAAACTCATACCCATAACACAATTGGCCCACAAATCAATCCATTGGTAATTTAATTTGATTTTATCATAGGAGAAACCAAACTTGGGTAAATCCAAAAAAACATGTCCTACATCAATATTGGATCAATTTTCAATGAATAATATTTTTGAAAATTTTTCTTAGGTGGGGTCTATAACTTCCATTAGTACACCAATTTCCAAAACACGCTTTTTCAATGTTCATCCATGAATCTCATCCATCGATTCCTATATCAAATTATAGTATTATGTGGCCAAACATAATATTTAATTATAATGATGATTATATATAGTTTTATTAGTTCACTACCTCATCACTAAATAAATAAATTAATTCAATTACATTATTTATTATTTTTACCCATGATGAATTTTTAACAAACTTATGATGCCTAAATAGAATATATCATGCAAAGGGTAAATCCTAAATTATATACTCAACAATGCTCTGAAATATTTAATCCAAGACATCATTTAATAGGTATTACACTTTTTCTAAAAAACTTCATTCTCATGATAATAATATATTTAATATTTTGAAAATATTAAATCTGGGCTCATCAGGCCTCAGAATCTCATGTCATCCTAATGCATGGCTCCATAAATATTACAATATATATTAAAATATTTACATGGAAAAAATCCAAGAGGATAAATTCTACCCTAATTAGGTATTTTCATATTGAAAATAGAATAATACTAACAAAAATGTTTGGATACTGAGCTCAAATCTGATACTCTCACTCCCATGTTCTCTCTTAAAGATTCTCATGCTTCCACAAGACATAGACCAAAGGAATTTCTCACCCATGGAGGATTTTCTCATGTAAGTCCTTGATCTCCACTGATTACTCTTCAAAGCTAGATCTATTCTCAATTTTCATCTCTCCCCTGTCAATAACATTTGATGTTTCATGCATGTACCTCCTCAATAGAGACACATGGAATATGTCATGTACTTGGTCTAATGGCGGTGGTAGAGACATGCAGTATACCACCTCATTGAATATGGATAGTATCTGGAAAGGGGAAATGAATCTTAAAATTAGCATTCCACATAAACTAGATCTATATAATTTGTGACGAGTAGAGACCTTTAAGAACACATGTACTCCCCCATGGAACTCCAATTGCCTTATTCATCAGTATTCATTTGACTTCTGATGGATTTTTCAGTTTTTATATTATCCAGGATGACCTATACCTTCTCTATCATAACTCACATTGACTATAGACCCATGATCCCAGAATCTCCTATGTAATTCCAATATAGTGGTGACCGGTAGGGTAACCCTTATAAATCCATGAATGGTGTCATATATCGATGGTGGAATGGTAGCTATTTTTTTATGAAAAGTCTACCAAGGGTAAATAATCCTCCCAATTATGGCCAATGTCCAACATGCAAGTCTGTACTATGTCCTACATAATCTGAATGGTATTCTCTATTTGGTCATCAGTCTATGAGTGAAACTTTTTCTCAAATGTAATTGGGTCCCAGAGGAATCCTTCAATCCCTTCCATAATCACAATGTTAAGTGAGAATGATGGTATGAAACAGTCATCAAGGGAACTCTGTGGAGTCAGACAGTCTCCTACATGTAAAAGAATCCCATGATCTCTACTAAACTCTTCTATCTTATATCTAGAAAGTGGGATGACTTGGTGAGTTGGTTCATAATCACTCAAATAGAATCACATCCTATGTAATTTCATGTAATCCCCATCATGAAGTCAATATATATCTCATCCCACTTCCACTTTGGAACTCTAAGGGGTTGATCTAAACCTGTTAGAACATGGTGTTAAACGTTCACCTAATGATAAGTGAGGCATTAAAAGAAAAAAACCACTACTAATTTCTTTATTCTTGGACACCATAACTAACACTAAAGTTATTAGTAAATAATTTCCAAACCTATATTTACTTCCAAAGGGGATATAAAAATTCCATCATCACCTCCACCCACAACCTCTTTGGTACCATCATCCTTCCACTAAAAATTATTTAATTCTATCCAACTTCATTAAAAATATCATGATCATGTCAATTGGATATATGAGTATGCATGGTATCACAGTCAGTATATCGCTATTAAACCTCCATAACACACTATAAATTTTTTTGGGTAACAACAATCAATAGAATATATGAAGCATCATACTTTTAAACTAAGGACAACTATAATGAGGATTACTACTATTATGCCACTACCACAGAACTCGGAAAGGCAGGCGCCTGTCTTTATCAGTGCTAACGGAAAAGCACTGATAAAGGGGAAAGACTTTATCAGGGCTAAAAAAAGTGCTGAAAAAATGTACCCTTTATCAGCGCTAAAACAAGTGCTGATAAAGGTGTACCCTTTATCAGCGCTTTTTTAGCAATGATAAAGGGTACTTTTATCAGCCCTTTAAATATCCCTTTATCCGCGCTTTTTTAGCACTGATAAAGGTTACATTTATCAACGCTTTTCTTAGCGCTGATAATTTTTATTGTATACATTAAATAAAAAACACATGTTATAACTAAATATATATATATATATATAATTAAATAATTATAAGATTAATAATAAATATATTTATTAGATTTATTAGATTTATTAGATTTATTAATTAATTATATTTATAAGATTTATTAATTCATTATATTTAATATATATTTATTATATTTGTTTATATTTAATTTATTTGTTTTATTTATAAATATATAATAATTTTTAATATATATGTTTAATTAAAATTATTGATTATATGTGTGTTTTCTAAATAATTGGGGTCAAGGAATATATCATGCATATATATATTTGCATGAATAATGTTCATTTATAGATTATAAATACATATCACGTTGATGTGTTATTGATTTATAATTCATTATGTAACCCATATAATATATATGTTCTAAAAAATGTACACTTATAATTAAAATTACATTATATTTAAAAAATAAATATATATTTTATTATATTTTCAATGATGTATATATAAATATACCTTTCAAATAATTTTATAAGTATAAATAAAGATATATTTATTATGAGTTATAATTATTAATAAATATATATATATATAATAAATATCATTTTAAATAGATATATAATCACATAAACAAATTATTAAATTTATACATTTATCAGTGCTTTTATTAGCACTGATAAAGTATGACTTTATCAGCTCTAGAAAAGCACTGATAAATTGGGTCTTTATCAGCGCTAAAATGAAAAGTGCTGATAAAGTCACCCTTTATCAGTGCTTTTCATTTTAGAGCTGATAAATACCCCCTTTATCGGTGCTTTTT
This sequence comes from Viscum album, assembly GCA_963277665.1. Taxonomy (NCBI): domain Eukaryota; kingdom Viridiplantae; phylum Streptophyta; class Magnoliopsida; order Santalales; family Viscaceae; genus Viscum; species Viscum album. The sequence continues at coordinate 467,463,914 of OY728141.1, read as the reverse complement.
ACTAGCGATGATAAAGGTCCACATGGGATTTATAAAATCCATTGGTTCCTCCTCCGCCTCCCTGCACCTTGTCAAGATTTCGTGGAAGCCCTACTCTGCACCGCTGACTCCTCTTCACTGATGCCACCTCTCCGTTGCGGCCACCGCCTCCTTCTCATCCTCCTTCGCCACGGCCGCCGCCTCCTCCTCCTCCTATGGCTCCTACTTCTCCTCCTCCTCCTCTCTCACATCTCCTCTTCCTCCTCCTCCTCCTCAACCGCGGCTCCTCCTCCTCCTCCTCCACCGGCACCGCCTCCTCCTCCTCCTCCTCTATCTACTACGCTGCCTCTGCTACCTCTGAGCTGCCTCTGCTGCCTCCACGCTGCCTCTGCTACCTCTGTTTCCTCTGCTGTCGACGCCTCCTCCTCCGCCACCAGGTCCTCCTCCTTAAGGTGAGTAAAATTGAATTTTCATGAATTAATTATGTTTTCATTTATTTTCAATATTTAGATTAATTATGATTTGGTGTGATTCTTGTGTGTGATTCTTGTGTGTGTGATAGTTCATCACGATTTTGGGTGTAAACCATATGACTATTACCTTTATAGAATCTTGAATGAGTAGTGTAATTAGATTATTTGATCGATTTGGTGGGTTAATGATAAATGATAGTTCTGCCTCATGGGTTTTATTAATGGATGAGTAAAATTATATGGTTCAATAGATATAGGATCCATTTATAGGTAGATCCTATGATCCAAAAGGGATAAGACTTAAGTGAATGACTTATATAGGTCGGTTGAGGTTCCATTGGGATATTTAAGTTCCCTTGATGGTTTGGGGTAATTAATGAGTTTTGTGGTTTGAAGAAGCCCCTTAATAAGTGAATTGAATAGGGTGATATGCAATTTGATCTTAGAAAAGTCATTATCATAGTAGAGTTTCTATTACACTAAGAGTAGGAGTATTCCCACCAACCATTCTACAATTTGGTATGGTGAGTAGATGGAGTAAAACTTGGAAACATATTATTACTAGCTTTAAAAGGAAATTTAGTCATGGGTTTTAGATGTATTTTACCAATATATTTATTGAAAACATTATCATATATGAGTTAGTGGATCATTAAAGGTGAGAAAATATGAAATATTTATGGATTTTGTGGATAACAAGTGTCCCAGAACAAGGAGGACATGATTACACTTTTATGGGAGTGTTCCAAATGACTATGTTCACTCTAGTGTAAGATATCACAACATAGTAGGGCTGGTGTAACTATGAAGGGTTTGAGATGTAAGAGAGACATATTGTAATATGGAACATTTAACTATATTGGATGTTTCTAAGGGAATATGAAGAGATAATTTCATTGGGATACCTAGCTCATGAAAATAAATGTTGCACTAGTTTGGGGGTCCAATGGTATCAGTATGTAATGAAAAGGCTCACGCTATAATAGTGTTATTTCATAATATAGTATATTGTTCATTAGTAATTAGTTTATCATTGTTTAAAGGGACTTTTCAGACCATGCCACAACTATAAGGGTCACACCATGAATGTTATTCTATAGATATTGGTAAATATGAGAAGACATGAATCCCATTTCATGATATGATATGTTAGGCCATAAAGGTGGTGAATGATCTTTGGGATTTAGTTTCTATGTAATTTGGAATTAGGATTCATTCCCTATGGAAATAATTCACATAAAAGAACATTTAGTCTCTATAAATATAGTGTTACATGACGCGAATCAATGATTGGGTTTCAATGAAGAATCCTTCAGTTACCCAACCATTCAATCCAAGGATTCTTCCAATGATGGTTTAGTTAACATTTGAGGAGAATAATATGGGTGCACACATAATCCAAATTCTATAGGCACTTGTGGTCGACAAAGGGTAAATCAATGAACTTATAGATTTAGATCATTATATCGTGTACATGGGACTATATGGTTATATCCTTACTCCGTTCATTATTATTATTGATAATAAACCCAGAACAAGATTCAGTGGAGATCCATGAAAGGGTTTGTCTATGTCTTATATGTGTGATGGTTTTTCATCAGGCCATGATAATACAACATTCCTATAAGGTGACGTCTCTCTATTTAAGTGGGTTTATATTCTAGGGGATAATCATGATCTATGTTCCCCTTATATGTACACTACGGTCATGGATTATACCAATGGTGACCATTGTATTGGTATATTAGGGGTATAGACTTGATTCATAGTGACAATGGTATTGGTATGTTTGGGTCACAAACTAGATTCATGGTTCCCAATGTGGTTTTATGTTAGGAGACAATAAAGGATCCATGGTGACAGAGGTGTCTAGATTTTAAGTATCTTGATAAGATCCATGGTTCTCAAGGTATGGGTTTTTAGATTCCTAAATAAGATCCATGGTTCATGTGTACCAGTTTTTTTTCTGCCCATATGAGATGCATAGTTCCCATGGTTTGGGTATGTTTGGGTTTCATAAAATATTTGTGATGTATGTGGTATGGTTTTATTAGGAGATAAGATTGTTTTTTCGAACCCACGGTTTAATGTATTGATTCTCACTGAATATAGTGTTATTTGTTTTTTGTTTTATTAGTTACCATACAAAAATCTTAATTTATTTCCTTTATAATGTGTGTTGTTTATTTATTTTCATTCATATAGATAAACCTAGTATATTATGATTTATATTAGGTTCCCCATTATTGGTGTCCCACTAATATTTTATCATTCAACATATACAAGATCATTAGTGTATGTATGGACCTTATATAAGACTAATGACTCTTACCACATATTATAAGTTGTCATACAAGAGTAGGTTGATGGTATTATGTATGAAATGCCTAGGTGGGCCATGGATACCCTATGCTAATTCATCCAGACTATTACCATGACACTCACTTATATCATATCTCCCATTGGAGATCTCTTAATCCAATTATAAGGAGTAAATCCTCTATGTCAAACCTCACCAATCCCTATACGGAATATCCTACTCATCACACACACCATGACTCTTATATATCCTTAAGAGGGTGTTCCCCATCATACGTGATATATAAAACTTTATTATCCATCTTCTTCAGGCCTAAGACTCTAATACCTACTCAAATAGACTTAAAAACCTAACTAGACTATACAAATCTCATACCAAACCCGATCCTCTCATAAACACAACTAGAAACCTCACCTCTATGGAGACATAATATCTAGATGATCACAAAATCAAAAACATTCAATAGAACCCTCTCTCTGTTTCTTGGTGGGTCAAAAACACCCTATTTATTTACCTAGGTTGCTCTTGATTTATATCCCTTTCACTGGAACACATATACTCATGCATGAATGCACAATCATGCATAAATTTGAACATGGTTTTGTATTATAGGGCCCACCTACCTCAAAAATGGATTAACCCCCTCACCAAGATCAACTCATCCTCAACCAAGACTATACATGCCTTATCTAATCTTGTACCAATGATCGAGACCCAATCTCAATGCACAATTCCCAAATAATTAATTATAGAAACTAATAATTAATTATTTACCTTAATATAATTAGAAATAATCTTTTAAAAATCACTAGGAAACACAACACCACCTAAACCACACAAAACATGGTGCGTTCATCATGCGAGGATAACCTCTTGTCAATACAAACAAAATCTACATCATCTGAATTGATTTGAAGATGATATGGTGAAATCATCACACAAATATGAGTTAAAATCATCCCAAATCATAGGGAAATAAAGTTTAACAGTAATGGAGGAAGTATGAGGGAATAAATCACTAACATACTATAAAAAACTCCCAAGAACCACCCCTCATCAGGTGGGATCAAAGAGTGGAACAGAATAGTTGAATCCCAAGAACCACCCAAGATTTACAATTAATGAGTACGCCCCCACCATATTTGAGGTATCAGGTTTTTTATCTAAATTATACTCATATTACTTCTCCCCTCACTTATATAACCATCATTTGGATTTCAAATAGAATGAATATAAATAAAGAATGGATGAATTCCAATCGGTTGACAAAAGAGTATGAAGAAGGCATGAAAGAGTTTATCATGTTTGAAAAAGATCATGCATAGGACCCTTCTCAAATCCTTTGTCTGTGTTTATGCTATTTTTATTCAAAAAAAGTTAGTCTAGAGGAGTTGGAAGAACACTTGATCTGTCATGGAATAGATCAGAGTTATACATGTTGGAATAAACACGGGGAAACAATGAATGCAGGTAGTGACTGGGATAACACTGTGTTTTATGGATCATCTTATATGATTACAAGTATGACCAATGAAGATGACCATATGGAGGCTGTGATTATAGATTTGAATGATGATGAAGATCGTATTGAGGAAATGGCAAGGACCATTGAAGATGAACTTTGTGATTTCCCAAAATTGTTTGAGAAGTTGAAAAGTTGTGCAAAGACGCTATTGTATGTTGGTTGTACAAAATATATAGCACTATCAGCTGTTCTAAAGGAGAATAATTTGAAAGCAGACAATGGGTGGAGTGAAGCCAGTTTTACAGAACTACTTGCTCTTATGAATGAAAAGCTCCTAGAAGATAATGAGCTCTCGAGCAGAACATATGACGCCACATGAATGCTTCGCTCGATGGGTATGATCTCTAAAAGAATACATGCTTGCCCGAATGACTGTATATAGTTTAGAAAGGACCACAAATCACTTAAATAATGCCCAAATTATGGTGCCTCTCAATATAAGAAATATGAATCCATTCCTACTAAATTTGTATGGTACTTTCCAATAATTCCAAGGTTTAGGCACCTATATGGATGTGAGGAGACTGTAGAATAATTGACATGGCATACAGATACAAGAATTAAATATGGGATACTAAATCACCCAGAAAACTCTCTTCAGTGGAAGATAATTGATCATGAGTATCCTGTATTTGGAAATGAGTCAAGAAACCTTCTTCTTGCGTTATCTAATGATAGAGTGAATCCTTTTGGTCTTCAAAGCAACAGTCACAGTACATGGTCGGTTATGTTGGTAAATTATAACTTACCATCGTGGTTATGCATGAAACGAAAATACATCATGTTATCTATGCTTATATCAGGACCAAAACAATTGGGTAATGATATTGATGTTTAATTAGCTCCATTGATCGAAGATTAGAAATTATTATGGGATTCAGGTGTTACATTGTATGATTCTTACAAAAAGAAAGATTTCACTTTGAGGGCCATGTAGTACGGGGCGATAAATGACTTCCCTGATTATGGAAATTTGTCAGGATATAGAATTAAAGGAACTCAATGGTGTCCCATTTGCAAACAAGGTACACAATTAATTAGGTTGAAACATTCATCGAAAAATGTGTTTCTAGGACATCACAGATTTCTACCCCGATGACATAAGTACCGATATTGGACGACATCATTCGATGGAATTTCACAAGAACGTATAGCACTACCTCCACTAACAGGAGATCAATTGTTTAAGAAAGTTAAAAATGTGGACACTACTTTTGTTAAACCGGCTTCGAAAAACCTTATGAAAATTGGTTGGAAAAAGAGATCAGTTTTTTTTAATTACCATACTGAAATTTTCTGTATGTTAGACATTTTATTGATGTTATGCATATAGAAAAAAAAATGTATTTGATTGTGTCATCATCACGTTGCTAAATACACCTGGAAAAATAAAAGATATAATTAAGGCTAGGTTGGACATGGTTGATATGAGAATACGATAAGAGTTGGCACTAGTGAATGGTGAAAAACGAACATTTCTTCCTCTTGCTTCTTACACTCTTTCTAGGCAGGAGAGATATCAGTTTTGAAACTTATTGAATGACGTAAATGTTCCAGACGGGTATTTTTTAAATATCAGGAACCTCGTGTCAATGAGCGATTTGAAGTTAAAAGGTCTAAAATCACATGACTACCATGTTTTGATGCAAGATCTCATTCCTATTGCTTTACGTTGTATTTTTTCCAAGAATGTGTGCCATACATTAACGAAACTGTGTTCATTCTTCAATGCTATATGCAGAAAAGTTATAGACCCAGCATAATTGCCAACAATGGAAAGAGAAATTTCCATCATATTTTGTGAATTAGAAATTTTCTTTCTGCCTTCATTTTTTGATATGATGGTTCATTTTATAGTCCACTTGGTGAGAGAGATTCAACTATGTGGTCCTGCACATTACAGATGGATGTACCCCATTGAATGGTATGTGAATATTTTGAAAGGGTATGTCAAAAATCGAAGTCAGACATATGGTTGTATTGCGTAGTGATATATTGTTGAGGAAGTTTTTAATTCTTTATCGAATACCAGTCTGGTGGGGAAGGCATAGGCCTATAGAAATCTTATAACACTGGGTGGATTAAGGGTGAAGGAATTTCTGGAAGACAGGTTGTCACAGTCAATATTACATATCGAGAGCAGGCCCACCTTTATGTTGTACATAATAATTTCGACGTTAACCCATATGTTGAAACCCAAAAATAAATTCTTAGGCATTTGAATCCATCTAGGGCTGAAAAATGGATATCAGATACACATAATCGACAGTTTATAGGATGGTTTTGGGACCATATTTTTAAGAAGTCAGATGAAGATACAAAGTCTATTTCAGACCGACTTCGATGGCTAGCCTGAGGACCAAGTGTGTATGTATTATATTACAATTCTTATGTAGTTAATGGTTATAAATTTTATACTAATGAACATGATAAAGACAGTACCATGCAAAATTGTGGGGTTACACTTGTTGCTGAAGCGATGCATATTTCTGGTGCTATGAATAGAAATCCAATTTATGTGAATATGTCATACTTTGGCATCATAAAACAAATATGGGAGTCGGATTATACGGAATTCCAAGTTCTGTTTTTTCAATGAAAGTTGGTTGATAATAGGACTGTTGTTAAAATAGATGAATTGAGATTCGTGAAAGTTGATTTCAGTAAAGAAGGGGAGAAAGATGAACAGTTTATAATGGAATCACAGGCAGTGCATGTATTTTATGTTCCAGATCCCACAAACTAAAACTGGTCAATTGTTCGGTTATCGACTAAAAAACTGAACGGTTAGATGCAAATTCAATGGAGGATGACCCTTTCATTAGTACTTCGCAAACATTTCGCGGTGGTCCCAATGTAGACAACATTTTTTATGTCATACGAGACCACAGTTAAGGGATATAGATAGTCGATAGAGGGGTCAAATCCCTTCAGATTTTAAAAAAAATTGTTCAATAATCAGGTTATTTTTTTATTGTAATATAGATTTTGTTACATTATGTTATTATCTATTTGTTGCTGATTTTATGTTATCTAAATTAAATGTTAAACCACTTCTGCATATAATGACTTCTGCACCTGCTGACGCACCCAATCCTGAGACACAATAGGTTTCTCAACCTGTTGCAGCTGGTCCCACTACTGAGTTACAAAAGGTCTCTCAACCTATTGCAGCTGGTCCCACTGCTGAGGTACAACAGGTCTCTTAACTTGTTGAAGCTGGTCCCACTGCTGGTCCTAGTGCTGATGGTAGCGCTTTAGAGGAACATAATGATGATTTAGAAACCGAGGAAATGGTAGGCAATGAAGCATCATCGGCACAAATAAACAGGTGCGCTGTAGTTTGACAGTTTTAGCCAAAATCCTTAATCCAAAAGAAGAAGCCATCAAATATGAGGTGGGATGGAATAAGCGAGGCTAGCATGTAAACCCCAAAAAATCCATGTTTAGTAGCTACATTGGAATCATCACTCAGCAACGTGTGCTGATTGATAGAGAGTCGTGGCACCATGTTGTCAGCAGGCTAAAAACATTAATGTGAGATGAGATTACGGTAACATTACAATATCATTTATTTAATTTATCAAAATAAAATAAAATAAAATACTGAAATATTGAATAACTCTACATCATATCTTACAGAGTGCATTTATAGTAGATGTCTCGCATAAAGAATATGTATTAAGACTGGCAAGAAGGGTTCATAGAGTCTTTCGCACCATTTTAACGAAATATCATCTGAAATATGATGAAGGGAAAATCAAGCCACACCCGCCTCCTCTTTATGCACACTTGATATCCCAAGGAGCGTGGGATGCGTTTTGCAACCGTCGTGCGGAGCATACTTTTCATGTACATTGTGTTTGGTAACATGTTGTTTAATGTTGCTTGTATTTATCACATTGATTGACAGTTTTTTATTTATGAAATAGCAAATGAGTGCTGAAAATAAAGAATGGGTAGCAAAACCAGTGTACCCCTACCATAAAGCAAGGCTGGGGTACGCTTCAATAGAAAAACAATTGGTACGTATTTTAAAAGTACTGTAATACTTTTATGTGACATAAAACAAAACTATAACCATTTTTCTCTATTTATATGCAGATTGAGGAATCAAAATCCCAAGCCACTTCCATCCCATTCCATGTGCTATGGAAGGAGGCTCATGTTAATAAATAGGGGAACTGGTAGATGAAAACACACAAAAAGTGTTGGAAACATGTGTAACTATGAAATAATATAAATTTTTTTGCTTAAAATCACTATTACATCACAATGATTACTTATTTTCCAATATTTTCTATTTGACATTGTCATAGGAATCAACAACACCCGCACCAGATGCAAACATACATTTAGTGGCCTTGAAACAGCCAGAACAGTATGGCCGCGTCAGAGGTGCGGGTTTTAGGGTGAAACCCAAGACATATTTTCAGAAAACAAAGAGGAGGAATAAACTAAATAAATGAAAATGATGGGATATAGACTAGCTTCCCTTGAATAAAAATTCCAAAGCCAGGGAGAGTTGCAAGAAACATTGATGTGGGAGAGGCAAAGAGAAGAAACAACTCAAGAACAACCCGCCCCACCCCCCCACTAGCTTTGAGGTGAGCCATTCCCCTAAAAGAACTGACTTAACTGAGTTAATCAATGTCTTAATATTTGTTTCTTTGAAATTTGAATCACATAGGAACTGATAGCTTTCTTATAATGATATTCTACAGGGTGAAAATGACTATGATTTATATCTATCAACTCCCACACATCGCCTTTTAGCGAGGGCTACGGTGTTCAATATGCAGAATGACATGCTAAAATCCAGACCACTTCCAACCGGTCATGTCAAAGTGTCGATTAATGCAGATCATGAGCCAAGTGCTGAGCTACCTCTTCCAAATGACGATGAAGACATTCATATGGTGGAAAAGGTTGTTGGAACATTCATTGCATGGCCGTTGAATATTGTAAAAAAACATGTCGACCATGAGGTATTCATTTATAATTCATTTTTCATGAAAAACCATTAACATTTAATTAGAAAGGGGATGAACCGGTGAATTTTATTATAGAAGGACAAAATGAAGGAGCTAAAATGAAATAACATCTCAAAAGGATCAACCAACTGATCAAAACAATCTATTGAGGGAACCTTCACTACGCCTGTTCTATATCCACATTTAATATCATTGCAAGATCATGTGGATACCAAAATGAAAGGAAGAAATAATCACACAATTGTTTGTGAGAAAAGATATGTATGGAGAGGAAACATTAGATTTCGTTAGTGATGATGTTGTAGCTGAAATCATCACATACGATAGGTGCCTCAGTTATAAATGTATACATGAGGTATGTTTTCATGATTTGATTTTACAGAAGCTAATATACTATGATAATTATAGCTAAATAAATTTCATATTTTTCACAGACGTATATATGAAAAACCATTGAAGGTATTTTCATGTGAATACAAATTTGGAATCGTTAGTCCTCACACCATGTCTACACAACAAAAAGAAATAGATTCTGATTTTCAGGTTGAATTAATTTCAAACCTGCTTAGAACATTTCAATGCAAAATTATGACTGATAGTCTATTTTTAATACCAATTTTGCAGGGGTAAAACTATACATTTTAATCATATCAATTATATTTTAATTTCTATCATTACTTATTCCTTTTGTGTTTTAGGCAGCATTGGATGCTCATTGCAGTCAATTTGGATACTCTAAAGATTTATTTTCTGGATTCACTGCATGCATATCCAACAAACCAACCACACATGATGGTGCTTGTCAATTTGTAATACACTAGATCCAACATTTTAGAACTAAATATCTAGTTATATAATTTATATTATCTTTTAATGTGGATTCTATTATGATAGGGTGGTGTATGAATATCGTCTAAAGTCTGGAATGAATCCAGGGTCAAAGAACGACAAGGTGCACGAGATCTACAAATGGACAAGTATCAGGGTATATATAATTATACTGCACTATCCAAGTACATCTAAAAACAGATTACTTATTTTTCTCAATGTTTTTGCAGTGTCCTAAACAAACACATGGAAAGTACTGCGGTTATTATGTTTGTAAATTTATGAAAGAGATCATATTTCATGAACAAAATAGCATCCCTGAAGAGGTATTTTTGAAAATAATTACTAGTTTATTTAAAATATTTATTAATCCTTTGTGTATTTATATTTTTTCAGAACTACGATGACTGTCACAAAAACTCTTATTCACAAGATGATATAGAGGTGTTTTGAAACGAATGGGCAGCGTACCTGATGGAAGAATGTAAACAAATAGAACAATGAAGGTGAATTTCTACTACTTATGTTATCTTTATATGATCATTTATATCTCCCTTTTTTACACTTATTGAGCATCTATGATCACCCTTTCTTATGTTTCATATCGTTAGATTATGAAAAATGATTCTAGAAATGATTTGAGTTTCTAGTAAAGAATAACTTAATGAGAGACTCTTATGAACTACTGACATACGGTAAACCAAGAAAACGTGTTCATATTGTTTTGATACATTAGTAAAATGATCCATGAGTCATTTGTGATGTGTAAGAATCCACCGCACCTCAATTTGACGCACAGTGTGACCGGTATGGCTAAAAGTGTCTGATATCAGTTTCAAATTGACATAAGCTTCAGAAAAAAACACAAGTGACATAGGGAAAACCGATCAAATGAATTTGGATTGTTTTGATATTTTAGCACAACGATCCATGAGTCATTTTTGAGATGTACGAATTGATCGCACCTCAATCCGATACACGGTGTGACCGGTATGGATAAAAGTGTCTGATATCAATTTGAAATTGACATTAACATTAGAAAACAATACTACTGACATAAAAAATACAAAGAAAAAACATTTGGATTGTTTTGATACTTTAGGAAAATGATCTATGAGTCATTTGTGACATGTACAAATTGACCACACCTCAATCCAATGCACGGTGTGACCGATATGTCTAAAAGTGTCTGAAATCAGTTTGAAATTGACATTAAATTTTGAAAACAACACTAGTGACATAAGTAATACCAAGAAAATGTGTTCAGATTGTTTTGATACTTTAATATAATGATCCATGAGTCATTTTAGAGGTGTATGAATTGACCGTACATTAATCTGACGCACAGTGTGACCGGTATGGCTAAAAGTGTCTGATATCAGTTTGCAATAGACATTAACTTTAGAAAACAACACTATTGACATATGGAATACTGAGAAAATGCATTAGGATTGTTTTGATACTTTAGAAAAATGATCCATGAGTCATTTGTGACGTTTAAAAATCGACCACACCTCAATCTGATGCACAGTGTGACCAGTATGGCTAAAAGTGTCTGATATCAGTTTTCAATTGACATTAACTTTATAAAACAACACTAGTAACATACGGAATACCGAGAAAATGCATTTGGATTGTTTTTATACTTTATAAAAATGATCCATGAGTAATTTTTTAGGTTTAAAAATTGACCACACTTCAATCTGACACATGGTGTGACCGGTATGGCTAAAAGTGACTGATATGAGTTTCAAATTGATATTAACATTAGAAAACAACACAAGTGACATACGGAATCCCGATCAAATGTGTTAAGATTGTTTTGATTCATTAGAAAAAAGATCCATGAATCATTTTTCACATGTAATAATTGACCTCACCTCAATCTGACGCATGGTGTGAATGGTATGGCTAAAAGTGTCTGATATTAGTTTCAAATTGACATAAACTTTAGAAAACAACACAAGTGACATACGGAAAACCAATAAAAAACGTTCATATTGTTTTGATACTTTAGGAAAACAATCCAAGTGTCATTTTTGAGGTGTACGAATTGACCATACTTCAATCCAATGCACGGTGTGACTGGTATGGCTAAAAGTGTTTGGTATCAGTTTGAAATTGACATAACCTTTAGAAAACAACACTACTGACATACAGAAAACCAACCAAACGTGTTTTTATTGCTTTGATACTTTAAGAAAATGATCCATGATCTATTTTGATGTGTACAAATCAACCAAACCTTAATCTGATGCACGGTGTGACTGGTATGGCTAAAAGTGTCTGATATCAATTTCAAATTGACAATAACTTTAGAAAACAAAACAAGTGACATACAAAAAACTGAGCAAACATGTTCAGATTGTTTTGATACTTTAGTACAATGATCCATGAGTCATTTTTGATGAGTAATAATTGACCGCACCTCAATCTGATGCACGGTGTGACCGGTATGGCTAAAAGTGTCTGATATCAGTTTGAAATTGACATTAACTTAAGAAAACAACACAAGTGACATACTAAATTCAAAGAAAATGCATTCGTACTATTTTTATACTTTAAAAAAAATGATCCATGAGTCATTTTTGAGGTGTATGAATTGAACACACCTCAATTTGACGCACGTTGTGAAAGTTATGGCTAAAAGTGTCTGATATCAGTTTCAAATTGACATTAACTTTAGAAAACAACACAAGTGACATATGGAAAATTGAGAAAACGCATTCGGATTGTTTTGATACTTTAGGAAAACGATCCATGAGTCATTTGTGAGGTGTACAAATCGACCTCACCTCAATCCGATGCACGGTGTGACCGGTATGGCTAAAAGTGTCTGATATCTGTTTCAAATTGACATAATCTTTAGAAAAAAACACAAGTGACATATGGAAAACCAATAAAACGCATTAGGATTGTTTTGATACTTTAGGAAAACAATCCATGAGTCATTGTTGAGGTGTAATAATTGACTGCACCTCAATCCAACGCAATGTGTGACTGGTATGGCTAAAAGTGTCTGATATCAGTTTCAAATTAACATCAACTTTAGAAAACAACACAAGTGACATATGGAAAACTGAGCATAAGTGTTCGTATTGTTTTGATACTTTATAAAAAGGATCCATGAGTCATTTTTGTCATGTTACAATTGAATGCACCTCAATCTGATGCACGGTGTGACCAGTATGGCTAAAAGTGTCGGATATCAGTTTCAAATTGACATAAACTTTAGAAAACAACACAGGTGACATACGGTAACCAAGAAAACACATTCGGATTGTTTTGATACATTAGGACAACGATCCATGAGTTATTTGTGAGGTTTAAGAATTGACCGCACCTCAATCTGATTCACGGTGTGACTGGTATCGCTAAAAGTGTCTGATATCAGTTTGAAATTGACATTAACTTTAGAAAACAAAACTACTAACATACAGAAAACCGAGAAAACGTGTTTGGATTGTTTTGATACTTTATTAAAATGATCCATGAGTAATTTTTTACGTTTATTAATCGACTTCACCGTAATTCTATGCACGGTGTGACCGATATGGCTAAAAGTATCTAATATCAGTTTCAAATTGACATAAACTTTAGAAAACAACACAAGTGACATACGGCAAACCAAGAAAAAACGTTTGGATTGTTTTGATACTTTAAGAAAACAATACATGAGTCAATATTTAGGTGTATTAATTTACTGCATCTCAATCTGATGCGCGGTGTGACCGTTATGGATAAAAGTGTCTGATATCATTTTCAAATTGACATTAACTTTAGAAAACAACACTGCTGACATACGGAAAACTGATAAAATGCATTCAGATTGTTTTGATACATTAGTAAAATGATCCATGAGTTATTTTTGACGTGTAAGAATCAACCACACCTCAATATGATGCACGGTGTGACCGGTATAGCTAAAAGTGCCTGATATCAGTTTCAAATTGACAAAAACTTTAGAAAACAACACTACTGAAATACGGAATACCCAGCAAACTCATTAGGATTGTTTTGATACATTTTTAAAATGATCCATGAGTCATTTTTGAGGTGTGGGAATCAACCACACCACATGTAACACACCAAGATTTCATAGTGTGTTATTTCTTCAAAATAATTCAATAACTTGCACTACACGCAACACCGAGTTCAAGCGCACCATGACTTACCAAACAAGCCATTCAAAAGAGGTTATGAATAGTATTAACTAAATTTTAAACTTTATCTAATCCTTATAATTTTAGAATCCATATTATGAGTTTCTTAGACATAATGTAAGAACAAATGCATTTTCAGTATTGCACTTTTACCAAATTTTAATAGTGAACCATTTTTAAATCCAATATTTTAAACTTTTTGACTAAATGGGGACATCAAAAATTTACAATGAAACATCCCAAGCTTCCACGGTACGCTTTCCTTTGAATAATACGGTAGTGTGTGTTGTACGCAACTTCAAGTTCTACAACACACCACAACTAATCAAACTAGCCGTTATGAATAGTAATACCTACTTTTTGTAATTTTATAAATTTTATATCTCAAAATGGACTTCATTTTTGGATTCGGAATATCGAATTTAGCCTAGGGTAAAATTTTGGTACTTTTCGGATAACTTTTATATTTTGATGAATAATGAAAATTACTAAATTTTAATTAAAAACAACTTTTTTAATTAAAATAATTAGTTTTCATAAATTATGAATTTGAGTGGTTTTAAATTATATTTAGAATATATTTTTACCATTTAATAAAATTTTGTTCACTGTACAAAACTTCACAATTAAACCAGATATAAACAGGTGTCAATCTTTTGATAGTTATTATCTCTTAAAAACACGCTTTTTGTTTTAACAACGGGAATTAATTTTAAATTAATTTATGCCACTTCTGTGTTTTGAATTTGGAAAAATGGCTTCCATATTTAGAATCAGTATGTTCAAATTTTGTAAATAGGTAACTTTTATTTTTAGACATTTTGAAAAATTACTTCGGTAAATATTTTATTTACCATGGTTAAAGGGTAAATCCGGTAAATAAGGGTTAAAAATAATATTATAATAATAAAAAATTACCCTGAAACGTGTCATAACATTATTGGTTGATACATGTCCGACCATGGGCATTTTTGGGTCGATTTTGGGACCCCATGGAGCCACTTGTAAGTTATAGGGACACTTTATTTTAATTAAGTTAAAATGAATACAAAAATGACACAAATATATATCTTTTAGAAAAACCATTTTTACATAGGGTTATATATGTTGGATTTTCGACTATAAATATTCATTAGAAAGATAAAAATCTTTTAAACATAATTATAGTTTATTTATAATTTTTATACATTAAATAATTTAATTTATTTATGACACAGTGATGATACAGTAATTACCATAATAGTGAAAAAGTAAAATAATTGATAATATAAATACCCAAATAACCTATAATTTGAGACTTTTTATGAATTACACTAATTTTATAGGTTAATATGACATTTTAGGATTTATTTAATTAACTTTTTTATAAGTAATAATTCTGTTATGAGTTTTACAAAAATCAACTATTTAATAGTGTCAAAATTGACCTAAAAGAGTTTTTAAAATAAATATTATATTATTAATTGATATTAAATTCCTAAAAATATTAGGATCGGAAAAAAAACATATATCATTATAGTTTTATCATTAATGGACCACTTGGAGGTCTCTTGGATGTATATAGTAAGTTTATTAACTATATAATATAAAAATAAAAATTGACATGGTAAATGTCAAACTAATTAACTAAGAGTTAATACCTAAAGATAAGGTTAATATAGTAACCCAAACCTGTCTAAATACTATTGGTTGAGAGTTTTTCGACCTATCCCCACATTAAACTTTAAATAATCCACTTTGGATCCATTAGAAACCAAATATAAATTTATTATAAAATAATATTTCAAGCTTTTCCAAAGGTGCCCATCACCCCTCTTATAAAAGGGAACTCCCCATTCTCACTAATTCACACATTCAAAGCCTTTTGGTTAGGAAAACCCCTGCCAAAATACTCTCTCAACTTCCTTAAATACAACCTAGAGGCCTTAGTTGGATCAGAAATCCAACCTAAGGAGCCCTTTTGATCAAATCAAAAGGAAGAACCTGAATAAGAGGTAATGTTTTCACCACCCTTTTTCAAATTCGTTTCTTCTTCAACTTATTCTTTCCTTGTCATTCCAATTCTAAAATAATGAATCAAGTATCTACTATATATTGTAATATTATTATAAATATGGTACAACCATATTCAGAATTCTATCCATCCTTTTAATGACTTGTCACTATACGTGCGTACATACGGCTTACCGTCTCCACGTTATGGTGTAATTGTTATTCAATATATTATTATTTGTATGGGTAGAATAATGGTTTATAATTCATGTAAATAATAAATATAACATGATAATTATTCTTTATATATGATATACCATCCAATTATATATTATTGTAATATCAAAAGAATGATATTGTCGCTCGTGCGTACGTACGGACTACCGTCTCCATGAACGTGATGAGATTCATTCTCCATCGTATCCATTCAAGTATAATTTTAATTTGATGATTTAAAAATAATGTTTAAGGACTTGATATTATTCTGTATATGAATAATATACAACATATCCATGACAACCATGGCTTACTTAACAAAACACATAAAATAAAATGAGTAGGTTAACACCCGAAACGACGATAATACTAAGATATTATTAACGACGAAATGTTAAAAGATAATATATGATATCATGTTAATGTATATTATTATTGAATAATTTAACAACAATTATTTCACCATTATACAGGAGGTTAACCTACACCCATCCAAGGAAAAGTACAAGGTAAGGGGTTTTCATCTCACTCCTTATTCCCGTGAGATTCATGTCATATTGCCACTATTACCTTTTGTGTGGTGTATGTACTTCCCATAAGTGTATTCTTTATGTAATACACTTTAATTTATGTGTATTTACATATTAATTGTATGATACCTCTTTCATAAGGTGTATGTTTCGTATGTTACCAAATTGGTAAGGGTTTATTTTGCAATCTCTTCATTATCTGATGTTGTTTATACGTAATTATAAACTGGGATCTCATTATCATCCACATCCATGTTACTTAAAAATTTATTTAAAAACATTTTTACTATTTACTAAACAATGGGTTAAATTCATTTATACCCTTATGTGTTTTGAAAGAAATCTTTCCGTCATTTTCCAAACAAGTCACTTTTAACCTTTTCGACAAATTTAAGGTAAGAAAGTCTTTTTTCAACTTATACGACGGGTGCGGCTATTTACCGCCATTATAAAATCATCAAAGATTCCCTTACAAGCTTATAAGAATATTTTCAAAGTAAATTTTTTATGTTATAATTATGTGACTTTTAAATTATTTCAAAATGAATATTTTAAGAATTTGTGAGAGGTACTCTTTATCAAGATCATAATTTTAAATGTTTTAAAGATTTATCTTTCTAAATCTTTAATGTACATGTTTTCAAAATGATTTTAAGGATTTATTTATATGTACAAGAATGTTTTGAAATGATATTTATTCTCAAAAGTTTCAAAGTGGTATGGGACACATTGATTCAAAAATCCCTTTTAAATTACTTCCTTTATAAATGTGTGACATTTCAATGATTTCTAGAAAAGATATATTTCTCTCAAATTGTTTTGATTTCATCTTTTTCAACATCCTCTGATGGATTTTAAGCTTATTTGAAGTTGATTTATCATGATACAAAACTTCTGTATTGTATTGAAGGTTTTGTGATATGTTTTACTATGGATGTGTTATTTTTATACCATTCATGGTTTATGGAGAATGTTTTGACATTTCGTATGCTAGTTTTAATACGAATGTTTATGTTATGTTTAAACCTTTTCATATGGGAATTCATTGGACTTAGTAAGTGACAGGTGTAGCCTGCTATAGCTCCTTGATGCATCGGTAGGTCTCATGAGACAAACTAGTGTCTTGGAATAAGGCCTTGACAAAATCTTATTTGTAGTCTTGGCACGAGGCCTTGGCTATGTGGTTATGATAGTCTAGCATTTTTCATTACATCATTATGAAAGTGGTTATTGATATTGCATATGATTATTCGATTAGTAGAATATCCATGTGAATAAGTAAATGGCATTATTTCATTTTATTTTTTCCATACTCTATTGAAGTTCAAGTTTAAAAGGATTTTGTTTTAGTTATACATTGACTTAAATTTTTATTATTATTTATGAAAGTTTCCGCTATATTGTTATCCTTACTGGACATTTGATCTCACCCCTTTTCTATGTTTTATTTTTTCCAGGATGTGAAGAAGTAATTTATGAATGACCTGCAGGGATAGTATGAGGGGATAAGAGTGTGGTCTATAGAGACTATATTGTTGTAGTTTTCATTTTATTATGTAATGTAAAATTTATTAACATATCTAGTTATTACAAGGCTACTAAACTAATCTGTCTTTCGAGATTTGATCTTTCTTGTGATCATGCCAATGTTATGTAATAATGCACCGACTCTGGGTAACAGGGGTCGGGGCGTTACAGTTGGTATGAGAGGAAGTTTAGTACAAACCTTGGAAGCTAGATTTAGAAAAACTCTGATTAGATCACATAGATTTAAGATGGACTTTGAGGATTAGTATAGAAGAACATCCTAGAATTTTGGTATTGTAGAGATTTTGTGATTTTTCCGAGCAATACATCGTTGTCTGGATACGAGCAGGTAGAGGCAGCTCTAGCACAGATGTACCTAGGGGTAAAACCTGAAAACACCGCTTTGAGCTGGACTCGAATGGGAACTGGTGCACGACAATGGGACTTGCTGCACTCTTGGTTACGACACTCCCAGGGGATATGCTTAGGATAGTTATCATTTTATTAACAAACCATTATGAAGGGTTTATGAGTATATACTAACTCAAGGAAAACATTTTTATGATTATGGATTATATCCATAAACTGTTCAATTTGCGTTAGGTATTTTACATGTTTTGAATTATTCATTGCAATTCACAAACTGACCTAGTTTATGCTATTGTATAGAAATGGTGCCCAGTAGAAGGAATGTAAACTCCAGTAATATGTATGATCCAAAGAGAAAGAAGGATCGTATCTTTCATGGTATTAATCCATCATTTAGAAGGGAAATAGTCTCCCATGTATTATCATCATATGAATAAATAATATCATGTGTTGATAAGATAAGTAAAGAGTTTACTGAGTCCTATGGCTTTGAAGGGAAGTAAGAGAAGAAAAGGATGGAAGAGAGAAATATGGATAAAGGGAAGAGGGAAAAGAATAATTTTTCCACATGTGATAACTGTGGGAAGAAACACCCTGGAACTTTCCAGAAAGGAATTGGAGTTTTTTGTAAGTGTGGAGGAAAAGGGCACAAAGTACGTTACTACAAGGGTATGAAAATGGTTTCAAATGTACAATGCTTCATTTGCAAGGAGTTTGGACACTACGCGAACCTATGTCCCAGTCGTCAGACTATGCCACAAATGATTCTATTGGATAATAATCAAGTTATGATACTACCACAAATGAAGAGAAATGATTAGAGTTCTTATGTTGATTATGTCATTTGAGTGTTGTATCAAAAATGTAATTCTTATAATAATTATGGAGTATATAGGGATTTTACTGCAGTACTATTTCATTAAGGACTTGAGATTGTGTGGAACAAAGAAAAGTGACTCAATAGCAGGTTAAATTTTTGGAAAATATATGGTTGGGAGAAAGATAAACCATAATATGGTTCTGATACTGAGGTAGTGATTTTAGAATAATACATGATTGATTTGGATAAATTATATTGGATATTATTGACTACCTTGAAACTGATTAATGATTTGTATATTCCATCATTGTTGGGGTTTAAAACTTTTTTGTATTGAAGGAGTATAAGTATTATTCTTTAAGGAATAAGGGATCATGAATGTAATCAATAAGGTTTTATGGTAATTCAGGATGTTGCAGTGTTTTAAAAGAATACATGATGAAGGTATTCATATGCTATTACGGGGTAAAAAGGATCTACATTCTATTTACCTTCCTTATAAATGTTGGACTGTGAGTTTGGACAGAAGTATTTTGGATAATTCTAGTTTGAGATTAATTTTGTATTTCCATAAAAGGACAACCCAGAGGTCGGGCGGCAACCCGTGGCGACCGGCAAGGCCGCGAGACTTGAACCCACAACTGAAGGGCGACAAGGGTGTATCACCTACCACTGACCCACGTGACGTCCTGGATTGAATAAATTCTTTTTTTAATGGATCTTCTAGATGAATTATAAATTCATTTTTTAACCCTATACAAATTTGATAAATAGAATATTATTTTTAAGTTCTATTATCTTTTAGAGTGGAAGATGAGTTTGTGGTAGAACTTAGTTAAAGGATGAGACTCTACTTGTCAAGTATATATTTTTCTTCTTCTCTTATTCAATGAAGAAATTAATTCGAATACTTTAGTGAAGGGATCTTAAAACAAAAAAATGTGTTATCCTAATACCATATGTTTTGCTGAACCGATGGTATTTTAAATCATTATAGATTGATGAATTTTAGGCCCTCAATTTTACACTTATTTGTGATTGATGGCCTCAATCACTACCTATAAATATTTACGTTTTCCTCCAATTATATGTCTCTAATTTCCACCAATGATCTCCGAATAGAGATCATAATTTGGTGGTGACCCTTTCATTTCTCTTTTCCTCTTATTAAGACTGAATTTTATTAACCCAATTTTGGATGTGGGTTTTCCCACAAATATATTTTCTATATTCAACCTTTTATTTTCGAAGAACAATTTCAAATTTCGAGGATGAAATTTATTGAAGGAGGGGAGAATGTAACACCTCCATATTTCATAGTGTGTTATTTCTTCAAAATAATTCAATAACTTGCACTACACGCAACACCGAGTTCAAGCGCACCATGACTTACCAAAAAATCAGTTCAAAAGAGTTTATGAATATTATTAACTAAATTTTAAACTTTATATAATCCTTATAATTTTATAATCCATATTATGAGTTTCTTAGACATAATGTAAGAACAAAATCATTTTCAGTATTGCACTTTTACCAACTTTTAATAGTGAACCCTTTTTAAATCCAATATTTTAAACTTTTTGACTAAATGGGGACATCAAAAATTTACAATGAAACATCCCAAGCTTCCACGGTATGCTTCCCTTTGAATAATACTATAGCGTGTGTTGTACGCAACTTCGAGTTCTAACACACACCACAACCAATCACACTAGCCGTTATGAATAGTTATACATACTTTTTGAAATTTTATAAATTTTATCTCTCAAAATGAACTTCATTTTTGGATTTGGAATATCGAATTTATCCTAGGGTAAAATTTTGAAACTTTTCGGATAACTTTTATATTTTGATGAATAGTTAAAATTACTAAATTTTAATTAAAAACAACTTTTTTAATCAAAATAATTAGTAGTGATAAATTATGAATTTGAGTGGTTTTAAAGTATATTTAGAATATATTTTTACTATTTAATAAAGTTTTTTTAACTGGACAAAACTTCACAATTAAACCAGATATAAACAGGTGTCAATCTTTTGATAGTTATTATCTCTTAAAAACACGCTTTTTGTTTTAACAACGAGAATTAATTTTAAATTAATTTCTACCACTTCTGTGTTTTGAATTTGGAAAAATAGATTCCATATTTGGAATCAGGATTTTCAAGTTTTTTAAATTGGTAACTTTTATTTTTAGACATTTTGAATAATTACATCGGTAAATATTTTATTTACCATGGTTAAAGGGTAAATCCAGTAAATAAGGGTTAAAAATAATATTATAATAAGAAAAAATTACCCTAAAATGTGTCTTAACCTTATTGGTTGATACATGTCCGACCATGGGAATAATTGGGTCGATTTTGGGACCCCATGGAGCCACTTGTAAGTGATAGGGACGCTTTATTTTAATTAAGTTAATATGAATACAAAAATGACACAAGCATATATCTTTTAGAAAAACAATTTTTACATATGGTTATTTATGTTGTATTTTCTACTATAAATATTCATTAGAAATATAAAAATAGTTTCTACATAATGATATTTTATTTATAATTTTTAGACATTAAATAATTTAATTTATTTATGACACAATGATGATACAGTAATTACCATAATAGTGAAAAAATAAAATAATTGATATTATAAATACCCAAATAAATATAATTTGAGACTTTTTATGAATTAAACTAATTTTATAGGTTAATATGACATGTTAGGATTTATTTAATCAACTTTTTTAGAAGTAATCATTCTTTTATGATTTTTAAAAAAATCAACTATTGAATAGTGTCAAAATTGACATAAAATAGTTTTTAAAACAAATATTATATTATTAATTGATATTAAATTTCTAAAAATCTAAGGTTCGTCAAAGAGACTTATATCATGATAGTGGTATCATTAATGGAACACTTGGGGGTCTCTTGGATGTATATAGTAAGTTTATTAACTTTATAATATAAAAATACAAAGTGACATGGTAAGTGTCAAACTAATTAACTAAGAGTTAATACTTAAAGATAAGGTTAATATAGTAACCCAAACCTGTCTAAATCCTATTGGTTGAGTGGTTTTTGTTCTATAACCACCTTAATCTTTAAATAATCCAATTTTTATCCATTAGAAACCTAATATGAATTTATTATAAAATAATATTTCTAGCTTTTCCAAAGGTGCCCCTCACCCCTCTTATAAAAGGGTACTCCCCCTTCTCACTAATTCACACATTCAAAGACTTTTGTTTCGGACAAACCCTGCCCAAGTACTCTCTCAACTTCCCTCACTATAACCTATTGGCCTTAGTTTGATCAGAAATACAACCTAAGGAGCCCTTTTGATCAAATCAAAAGGAAGAACCCGAAGAAGAGGTAATGTTTTCACCATCCTTTTTCAAATTCGTTTCTTCTTCAACTTCTTCATTCCATGTTATTCCCATTATAAAATAATGAATCAAGTATCTCCTATATACTATAATATTATTATAAATATGGTACAACCATATTCAGTATTCTATCCATCCTATGAATAACATGTCACCATACGTGCGTACGTACTGCTTACCGTCTCCACGTCGTGGTGTAATTGTTATTCAATATATTATTATTTGTATGGGTATAATAATGGTTTATAATTCATGTAAATAATAAATATAACATGATAATTATTCTTTATATATGATATACCATCCAATTATATATTATTTTAATATCAAAATAATGATATTGTTGTATGTGCATATGTACGGACTACCATCTCCATGAACGCGATGAGATTCATTCTCCATCGTATCCATTCAAGTATAATTATCATTTGATGATTTAAAAATAATGTTTAAGGACTTGATATCATTATGGATATTAATAATATACAACCTATCCATGACAACCACGGCTTACGTAACAAAACATATAAAAGAAAACGAGTAAATTAACACCTGAACTGATGATAATACTAATATATTATTAACAAAGAAATGTTAAAAGATCATATATGATATCATATTAATGTATATGATTCTTTTATAATTTAATAACAATTATTTCACCATTATACAGGAGGTTAACATACCCCCATCCAATTAAAATTACAAGGTAAGGGGTTTTCATCTCACTCCTTATTCCCGTGAGATTCATGTCATATTGCCACTATTACCTTTTTTGTGATGTATGTACTTTCCATAATTGTATTATTTATGTAATACACTTTAATTTATGTGTATTGACATATTCATTGTATGATACCTCTTTCATGGGGTTCATGTTTTGTAAGTTACCAAATTGGTAAGGGTTTATTTCGCAATCTCTTCATTATCTGAAGATGTTTATACGTAATTATCAACTGGGATCTCGTTATCATTCACATCCATGTTCCTTAAAAATGTATTTAAATTTTTTTTTTACTATTTACTAGAATATTGGTTAAATTAATTTATACCCTTATGTGTTTTTAAAGGAATCTTTCCGTCGTTTTCCAAACAAGTCCCTTTTAACCTTTTCAAAAAATTTAAGGTAAGAATGTCTTTTTTTAACTTATACAGTGGGTGCGGCTGTTTACCGCCGTTATAAAATCGTCAAAACTTCCCTTACAATCTTATAAGAATATTTTCAAAGTAAATGTTTTATTTTATAATTATTTTACTTTTAAATGATTTCAAAATGAATATTTTGAAAATTTGTGAAAGGTACTCTTTATCAAGATCATAATTTTAAATGTTTTAAAGATTTATCTTTCTAAATCTTTAATTTCCATGTTTTCAATATGATTTTAAGGATTTATTTATATGGACATTAATGTTTTGAAATAAAATTTCATTTCAAAAGTTTCAAAGTGGTATGGGACACTTTGACTCAAAAATATCTTTTAAATTACTTCCTTTATAAACGTGTGACTTTTCAATGATTTCGAGAAAAGAGATATTTCTCTCAAATTGTTTTGATTTCATCTATGTCAACATCCTTTGATGGATTTTAAGCTTATTTGAAGTTGATTTATTATGATACAAAACTTTTGTGTTGTATTGAAGGTTTTTTGATATGTTTTACAACGGATGTGTTATTTTATACTATTCATGCTTTATGGAGAAAGTATTGACATTTCGTATGCTAGTTTTAATACGAATTTTTATGTTATGTTTAAAACTTTTCATATGGGAATGAATTGGAATTATTAAGTGACGGGTGGATCCCACTATACCTCATCGATGCATCGGTAGGTCTCATGAGACAAAATGGTGTCTTGGCACAAGGCCTTGACAAAATCTTATTTGTAGTCTGGGCACAAGGCCTTGGCAGTGTGGTTATGATAGTCTGGCATTATGCATTTCATTATTATGAAAGTCATTATTGATATTGCATGTGATTATTCGATTAGTTGAATATCCATGTGAATAAGTAAATGGAATTATTTCATTTTATTTTTGCCATACTATGTTGAAGTTAAAGTTTAAAAGGATTTTGTTTTAGTTATACATTTCCTTAAATTTTATTCTTATTTATAAAAGTTTCCTCTATATTGTTATCCTTACTGGGCATTTGAGCTCACACCTTTTCTATGTTTTATTTTTCCCAGGATGTGAAGAAGTAATTTTTGAATGACCTGTAGGGATAGTATGAGGGGATAAGAGTGTGAACTATGGAGACTATATTGTTGTAGTTTTCATTTTATGATGTAATGTAAACTTTATTAATGTATCTAGTTATTCCAAGGATACTAAACTAATCTGTCTTTTGAGATTTGATCTTTCTTGTGATCATGCCAATGTTATGTAATAATGCACCGACTCTGGGTAATTGGGGTCGGGGCGTTACAGTTGGTATCAGAGGAAGTTTAGTACAAACCTTGGAAGCTATATTTAGATAAACTCTGATTAGATCACATAGATTTAAGATGGAATTTGTGGATTAGTATAGAAGAACATCCTAGAATTTTGGTATTGTAGAGATTTTTTGAGTTTTCCAAGAAATACATCCCAGTCTGGATACGAGCAGGTAGAGGCGGATCTGGAACAGATGTACCTAGGGGTAAAACCCGAAAACACCACTTTGAGCTGGACTCGAACGGGAACTGGTGCACGACAACAGGCCTTGCTGTAATCTTGTTTACGACATTCCCGGGGGGTATGCTTAGGATAATTCTCATTTTCTTTACAAACCATTATGAAGGGTTTATGAGTATATACTTACTCAAAGAAAACATTTTTATGATTATGGATTATATCCATAAACTGTTCAATTTGGGTTAGGTATTTTACATGTTTGGAATTATTCATTGCAATTCATAAACTGACCTAGTTTATTCTATTGTATAGAAATGGCGCCCAGTAGAAGTAATGTGAACTCTAGTAATACGTATGATCCAAAGAGTAAGAAGGATCGTATCGTTCATGGTATTAAGCCATCATTTAGAAGGGAAATAGTCTCCCACGTATTATCATCATATGAAGAAATAATACGATGTGTTGATAAGATAAGTAAATAGTTTACTGAGTCCTATGGCTTTGAAGGGAAGCAAGAGAAGAAAATGATGGAAGAGATAAAGATGGATAAAGGGAAGAGGGAAAAGAATAATTTTCCCATATCTGATAACTGTGGGAAGAAACACCCTGGAAATTTCCTGAAAGAAATGGGTGTTTGTTGTAAGTATGGAGGAAAAGGGCACAAAGTACGTGACTGCAAGGGTAAGAAAACGGTTTCAAATGTACAATTCTTCATTTGCAAGGAGTTTGGACACTACGTGAACTTATGTCCCAGTCGTCAGACTATGCCGCAAATGATGCTATTGGATAATAATCAAGTTATGATACTACCACATATGAAGAGGAATGATTAGAGTTCTTATGTTTATTATGTCATTTGAGTGTTGTATCAACAATGTACTTCTTATAATAATTATGGAGTATATAGGGATTTTACTGCAGTACTATTTAATTAAGGACTTGAGATTGTGTGGAACAAAGAAAAGTGATTCAATAGAAGGTTAAATTTTTGGAAAATATATGGTTGGGATAAAGATAAATCATAATATGGTTCTGATATTGAGGTAGTGATTTTAGAATAATACATGATTGATTTGGATAAATTATATTGGATATTCTTGACTACCTTGAAACTGATTAATGATTTTTGTATTCCATCATTGTTGGGGTTTAAACCATTTTTCGATTGAAGGAGTATATCTATTATTCTTTATAGAATTAGGGTTCATGAATGTAATCAATAAGGTTTCATGGTAATTCAGGATGTTGCAGTGTTTTAAAAGAATACATGATGACGGTATTCATATGCTATTACGGGGTAAAAAGGATCTTCATTCTGTTTACCTTCCTTATAAATGTTGGACTGTGAGTTTGGACAGAAGTATTTTGGATAATTCTAGTTTGAGATTAATTTTGTATTGCCATAAAATAACAACTCGGAGGTTGGGCGGCAACTCGTCGCGACTGGCAAGGCCGCGAGACTTGAACCCACAACCGAAGGGCGACAAGGGTTTCTCACCTACCACTGACCCACGTGATGTCCTAGATTTAATAATTTCGTTTTTAATGGTTCTTCTAGATGAATTATAAATTCATTTTTAACCCTATACGAATAGGATAAATAGAATATTATTTTTAAGTTCTATTATCTTTTAGAGTGAAAGATGAGTTTGTGGTAGAATTTAGTTAAAGGATGAGACTCTACTTGTCAAGTATATATTTTTCCTCTTCTATTATTCAATGAAGAAATTAATTCGTATAATTTAGTGAAGGGATCTTAAAACAAAAAAATGTGTTATACTAATACCATATGTTTTGTTGAACCGATGGTATTTTAAATCATCATAGATTGATAAATTTAAGGCCCTCAATTTTACACTTGTTTGTGATTGATGAACTCAATCACTACCTATAAATATTTACCTTTGTCCTCCAATTATATGTCTCTAATTGCCACCAATTATCTCCGAATAGAGATCATAATTTGGTGGTGACCCTTTCATTTCTCTTTTCCTCTTATTAAGACTAAATTTTATTAACCCAATTTCGGATGTGGGTTTTCCCACAAATATATTATCTATATTCAACCTTTTATTTTCAAAGAACAATTTCAAATTGCGAGGACGCAATTTATTGAAGGAGAGGAGAATGTAACACCCCCAGATTTCATTGTGTGTTATTTCTTCAAAATAATTCAATAACTTTCACTACACGCAACACCAAGTTCAAGCGCACCATGACTTACCAAAAAAGCCGTTCAAAATAGGTTATGAATATTATTGAATAAATTTTAAACTTTATATAATCCTTATAATTTTATAATCCATATTATGAGTTTCTTAGACATAATGTAAGAACAAAATCATTTTCAGTATTGCACTTTTACCAACTTTTAATAGTGAACCCTTTTTAAATCCAATATTTTAAACTTTTTGACTAAATGGGGACATCAAAAATTTACAATGAAACATCCCAAGCTTCCAGGATAGGCTTTCCTTTGAATAATACAGTAGCGTGTGTTGTACACAACTTCGAGTTCTAACACACACCACAACCAATCACACTAGCCATTATGAATAGTAATACCTACTTTTTGAAATTTTATAAATTTTACCTCTCAAAATGAACTTAATTTTTGGATTTGGAATATCGAATTTAGCCTAGGGTAAAATTTTGGAACTTTTCGGATAACTTTTATATTTTGATGAATAGTGAAAATTACTAAATTTTAATTAAAAACAACTTTTTTAATCAAAATAATTAGTAGTGATAAATTATGAATTTGAGTGGTTTTAAAGTATATTTAGAATATATTTTTACCATTTAATACAATTTTGTTCACTGGACAAAACTTCACAATTAAACTGGATATAAACAGGTGTCAATCTTTTGATAGTTATTATCTCCTAAAAACACGGTTTTTGTTTTAACAATGTGAATTAATTTTAAATTAATTTATGCCACTTCTGTGTTTTGAATTTGGAAAAATGGATTCCATATTTGGAATCAGGATGTTTAAATTGTGTAAATAGGTAACTTTTATTTTTAGACATTTTGAAATATTACTTCTATAAATATTTTATTTACCATGGTTAAAGGGTAAATCCGGTAAATAAGGGTTAAAATAATATTATAATAATAAAAAATTACCCAAAAACGTGTCCTAACCATATTGGTTGATACCTGTCCGACCATTGTAATCTTTGGGTTGATTTTGGGACCCCATGGAGCCACTTGTAAGTGATAGGGACACTTTATTTTAATTAAGTTAAAATGAATACAAAAATGACACACGCATATATCTTTTAGAAAAACAATTTTTACATAGGGTTATATATTTTTGATTTTAAACTATAAAAATTCATTATAAATCAAAATATATTTTCTACATAATGATATTTTATTTATAATTTTTAGACATTAAATAATTTAATTTATTTATGACACAATGATGATACAGTAATTACCTTAATAGTGAAAAATTAAAATAATTGATATTATAAATACCCAAATAAATATAATTTGAGACTTTTTATGAATTACACTAATTTTATAGGTTAATATGACATGTTAGGATTTATTTAATTATCTTTTTTAGAATTAATCATTCTGTTATGATTTTTACAAAAATCAACTATTGAATAGTGTCTAGATTGACATAAAAGAGTTTTTAAAACAAATATTATATTATTAATTGATATTAAATTCTTAAAAATCTAAGGTTTTGAAAAGAGACTTATATCATGATAGGTGTATCATTAATGGAATACTTGGGGGTCTCTTGGATGTATACAGTATGTTTATTAACTATGTAATATAAAAATACAAAATGACATGGTAAGTGTCAAACTAATTAACTAAGTGTTAATACTTAAAGATAAGGTTAATATAGTAACACAAACCTGTATAAATACTATTTTGTTAGTGGTTTTTGACCTATACCCACCTTAACCTTTAAATAATACACTTTTGAGCCATTAGAAACCAAATATGAATTTATTATAAAATAATATTTCTAGCTTTTCCAAAGGTGCCCCTCACCCCTCTTATAAAAGGGAACTCCCCCTTCTCACTAATTCACACATTCAAAGCCTTTTGGTTCGGCCAAACCATGCCCAAATACTCTCTCAACTTCCCTCACTACAACCAATAGGCCTTAGTTTGATCATAAATCCAACCTAAGGAGCCCTTTTGATCAAATCAAAAGGAAGAACCCGAAGAAGAGGTAATGTTTTCACCACCCTTTTTCAAATTCATTTCTTCTTCAACTTCTTCTTTCCTTGTTATTCCCATTCTAAAATAATGAATCAAGTATCTCCT
Organism: Viscum album; assembly: GCA_963277665.1. Classification (NCBI taxonomy): domain Eukaryota; kingdom Viridiplantae; phylum Streptophyta; class Magnoliopsida; order Santalales; family Viscaceae; genus Viscum; species Viscum album. The sequence continues at coordinate 467,433,878 of OY728141.1, read as the reverse complement.
ATATACTATAACATTATTATAAATATGGTACAACCATATTCAGTATTCTATCCATCCTTTAAATGACATGTCACCATATGTGCGTACATACGGCTTACCGTCTCCACGTCGTGGTGTAATTGTTATTCAATATGTTATTATTTGGATGGGTATAATAATGGTTTATAATTCATGTAAATAATAAATATAACATGATAATTATTCTTTATATATGATATACCATCCAATTATATATTATTGTAATATCAAAAGAATGATATTGTCGCTCGTGCGTACGTACGGACTACCGTCTCCATGAACGTGATGAGATTCATTCTCCATCGTATCCATTCAAGTATAATTATCATTTTATGATTTAAAAATAATTTTTAAGGACTTGATATCGTTATGTATATAAATAATATACAACCTATCCATGACAACCACGGCTTACGTAAAAAAACATGTAAAAGAAAACGAGTAAGTTAACACCCGAAACGACGATAATACTAAGATATTATTATCAAAGAAATGTTAAAAGATCATATATGATATCATATTAATGTATATGATTCTTGTATAATTTAATAACAATTATTTCACCATTATACAGGAGGTTAACCTACCCCCATCCAAGAAAAAGTACAAGGTAAGGGGTTTTCATCTCACTCCTTATTCCCGTGAGATTCATGTCATATTGCCACTATTTCCTTTTGTGTGGTGTATATACTTCCCATAGTTGTATTCTTAATGTAATAGATTTTAATTTATGTGTATTGACATATTAATTGTATGATACCTCTTTCATGGGGTGTATGTTTCGTAAGTTACCAAATTGCTAAGGGTTTATTTCACAATCTCTTCATTATCTGAGGTTGTTTATATGTAATTATCAACTGGGATCTCGTTATCATCCACATCCATGTTCCTTAAAAATGTATTTAAAAACATTTTTACTATTTAATAGACAATGGTTTAAATTCATTTATACCCTTATGTGTTTTGAAAGGAATATTAACGTCATTTTCCAAACAAGGCACTTTTAACGTTTTCGACAAATTTAAGGTAAGAATGTCTTTTTTTAACTTATACGGTGGGTGCGGCTATTTATCATCGTTATAAAATCATCAAAGCTTCCCTTACAAGCTTATAAGAATATTTTCAAAGTAAATGTTTTATTTTATAATTATGTGACTTTTAAATGATTTCAAAATGAATATTTTAAGAATTTCTGAAAAGTACTCTTTATCAAGATCATAATTTTAAATGTTTTAAATATTTATCTTTCTAAATATTTAATGTCCATGTTTTAAAAATGATTTTAAGGATTTATTTATATGGACGTGAATGTTTTGAAATGATATTTCTTTTTAAAAGTTTCAAATTGGTATGGGACACTTTGATTCAAAAATCTCTTTTAAATTACTACCTTTATAAATGTGTGACTTTTCAATGATTTCGAGAAAAGATATATTTCTCTCAAATTGTTTTGACTTCATCTATGTCAACATCCTTTGATGGATTTTAATCTTATTTGAAGTTGATTTATTATGATACAAAACTTTTGTATTGTATTGAAAGTTTTGTGATATGTTTTACTGTGGATGTGTTATTTTATACCATTCATGGTTTATAGAAAAAGTATTGACATTTCGTATGCTAGTTTTAATACGAATGTTTATGTTATGTTTAAACCTTTTCATATGGGAATGAATTAGACTTAGTAAGTGATGGGTGGAGCCCGCTATAGCTCCTCGATGCATCAGTAGGTCTCATGAGACAAACTAGTGTCTTGGCACAAGTCCTTGACAAAATCTTATTTGTAGTCTTGGCATGAGGCCTTGGCTATGTGGTTATGATAGTCTGGAATTATGAATTACATCATTATGAAAGTGGTTATTGATATTGCATGTGATTATTCGATTAGTAGAATATCCATGTGAATAAGTAAATGGCATTATTTCATTTTATTTTTGCCATACTATGTTGACGTTCAAGTTTAAAAGGATTTTGTTTTAGTTATACATTGCCTTAAATGTTTATTATTATTTATGAAAGTTTCTGCTATATTGTTATCCTTACTGGGAATTTGAGATCACCCCTTTTCTATGTTTTATTTTTCCCAGGATGTGAAGATGTAATTTATGAATGACCTGCAGGGATAGTATAAGGGGATAAGAGTGTGAACTATGGAGACTATATTGTTATAGTTTTCATTTTATGATGTAATTTAAACTTTATTAATGTATCTAGTTATTCCAAGGCTACTAAACTAATCGGTCTTTCAAGATTTGATCTTTCTTGTGATCATGCCAATGTTATGTAATAATGCACCGACTCTGGGTAACTGGGGTCGGGGCGTTACACCTCAATCCAACGCACGGTTTGATCGGTATTGCTAAAAGTGTCTGATATCAGTTTTAAATTGACATTAACTTTAGAAAACAACACAAGTGACATACGGAATACCAATAAAACGTGTTTGGATGGTTTTGATAATTTTGGAAAACGGTCTATGAGTCATTTTTGAGGTTTACGAATTGACCACACCTCAATCTGACACACGGTGTGACCGATATGTCTAAAAGTGTTTGATATCAGTTTCAAATTGACATTAACTTTAGAAAACAACACAAGTGACATATGGAAAACTAAGAAAATGTGTTTGGATTGTTTTGATACTTTATGAAAATGATCCATGAGTCATTTTTGATGTTTATTAATTGGGTGCACCACAATCCGATGCATGGTGTGACCAGTATGGCTAAAATTGTCTGATATAAATTTCAAATTGACATAAACTTTAGAAAACAACACTAGTGACATACGGAAAACCGATCAAATTCATTTGGATTGTTTTGATACTTTAGGAAAACGATACACGGGCCATTTGTGAGGTTTAAGAATTGACCACACCTCAATCCGATGCACGGTGTGACCAGTATAGCTAAAAGTGTCTGATATCAGTTTGAAATTGAAATTAACTTTAGAAAAAAACACTACTGACATACATAATTCTGAGTAAACGTGTTTGTATTGTTTTCATACTTTAGGAAAACGATCCATGTGTCATATGTGATGTGTACGAATCGACAGCACCTCAATCTGATGCATGGTGACTGTTATGGCTAAAAGTGTCTGAATTAGTTTCAAATTTACGTAAACTTTAGAAAACAACACTACTTACGTACGTAAAACCGAGAAAACGCATTCATATTGTATTGATACTTTATGAAAACTATCCATGAGTCATTTGTGACGTGTAAGAATCGACCGCACCTCAATCCGACACATGGTGTGACTGGTATGGCTAAAAGTGGCTGATATCAGTTTGAAATTGGCATTAACTTTAGAAAACAACACTACTGACAAACGGAATACTAAGAAAATGTGTTCAGATTGTTTTGATAATTTAGGAAAATGATTCATGAGTCATTTTTGATGTGTAATAATTGACCGAAACACAATCTAACGCACAGTGTGACCGGTATGACTAAAAGTGTCTGATATCAGTTTCAAATTGACATTAACTTTAGAAAACCACACAAGGGACATACAAAAAACTGATAAAACGCATTCGTATTGTTCTAATACTTTATGAAAATGATCCATGAGTCATTTGTGACGTGTAAGAATTGACCGCAGCTCAATCCAACACACGGTGTGACCGGTATGGCTAAAATTTTCTTGTATCAGTTTGAAATTGACATTAACTTTAGAAAACAACACAAGTGTCATACAGAATACCAAGAAAACGCATTTGGATTATTTTGATACTTTAGTAAAAAAATACAAAAGTCATTTTTGAGGTGTATGAATTGACTGCACCTCAATCTGACGCACGGTGTGACCGGTATGGCTAAAAGTGTCTGATATCAGTTTCAAATTGACATTAACTTTAGAAAACAACACTACTGACATACGGAGTACCAAGAAAACGCGTTCAGATTGTTTTGATACTTTAGGAAAATGATCCATGATTCATTTTTGACGTGTACAAATCGACCTCACCTCAATCTGACGCATGGTGTGACCAGAATGGATAAAAGAGTCTGATATCAGTTTCAAATTGACATTAACTTTAGAAAACAACACAAGTGACATAAAAAAATCGAGCAAACGCGTTCGGATTGTTTTGATACTTTAATAAAATGATCCATGAGTCATTTTTAATGTGTATGAATTGACCTCACCTCAATCTGACTCACGGTGTGACCGGTAAAGATTTTCATTAGATAAAGAATCAGTATTTATTAAATGAGATAAATCATCCAAAAACATATTGATTTTACATTATTCCTTTTCATTGTTATTATAATGAAAACATTTGAGTTTATCATTTCTATATTTTAGTTTCACATTTCCATATTAATGTATTATTTCATATTAATTTTTTAATTTATTTCATTATTGTATTACTAACATAATATTTGTTTGCTTAAAAATCTCTATCACAAAAGCATGATCTAGCACCCCCATCATAGGTAGGAATGCATAGAGGTATCACACTAGCCTATATGACTCTACATAGACCTCACTTAAGGGTTTTCGTATGAAATAATATATCTTTAACCATATAAATCGAGTATCGTGAGAGGTTGGTAAACCTCTATGAATACTCAAGCATAGTTATGTTACCTTGTTGTAAATGTAAATGATCTTGGATGCACACTGTTCGCATCATAGCTGGAGAGTAATCCTCTTTGAATAGACACCCAAATAATTTTAATAAAAGATCCTCCTCACTATATTATAGAACAATAATCTCCCACCAACATCCAGTGGAACCATGAATAAGGATCTCCCCCAAAACCATTATCTCATTGGAAGGTTTCCTGATGAGGAAAACGAATCATGTAACCCACTCAATACAATCCTCAACTACCTTGGGGTCTAGACTGCCCCAAAACCTAAGGGATTTATTCCACTAAAAATCATGAAGTGAGATCATCCTAAGAACACCATCTTCTACCACTAATGGTATAATCTTCTGCTAAACTAGTGGACGTATGGCTGGAAAACCACCCAGAGGTACTACCTCCTAAAAAAGACCCTATATTGAATCCTTTTCTCTATGTGTATTTACCTCATGATCCTATTTCTGAATACTCTCTATAAATTATCACTGAGGTATCATGTAATAGAAAATACGTACCATGGTCAATGAGTATATCTAGGGAGATTACTCAGGGAGAACATGGAATGGAACTCATTCCTATATAATTAATGAACCAACGTATTCCCCACAACTAATTTCTACATGTACCGAGTCAAAAGGCATGTATTTAGAGTCATGGGTTGTGGATAGGGTTGATTCTGAACCAACACTAGAGTCCCAATACTAAAATCTTTAATCAAATCACTTAACGTTGTTTCAATAAAACCCAAACCACTCTCATAGCTATAAAAAACAACAAACATTTGTCCTAAGATGGAACACTCATCTGATACCAATCTGTTACAACCCCAACCATTAGGGCCTACCTAGCTAGTCATAAGTTGAGTGTGACTACTCCAAACCAACCTCTAATAGGCCAGGGACTAGAGACAAGATCTGAGTAGGCATAACAATCACATATGAAGCCTTAGCCTAAGGTACATGTACTCACACACAAATCTCCAACATCGTAAAATGAAAAAATTAAAAAATTATAATACTAATGCATGAATACATTTAAATACCAAAATCAGATTATGATAATAATACTGGAAATCATAAAGACCCAAATACAAGACCAACAAAAACTATAAAGAAGTTCTCTCTAGTAGTAATAGGTGTCTACAGTCAAATGTGACTCCTAGTATGAACTACAATCTATCTAGCTCAATTTAAGATTTTTATTCTATTGGTGTACTAAGAACCTCATTGAATGGATGGTTATCTTCATAAGACACAACATGTGTGGGTCGATCCCATGCACGGGTGAGTATAATATACATATAGGGACCCACTCAAAACACTATGAATAAAGCATCAATAGTAGTCAACTCAACACAATATGTGTCAATAATAATATGATACATAGAATAAACATATATATATAATCATGGTAGAAACTAATTATTAGGTTAAGGTTATAACCACAATGTCAGCCTAAGATTTTTCTCAAGAGATAGTAGCAACACTTGACTGGGAGAACTCACTCCAAAAATATGATTGAACAAATGGTTTCCATCTGCGATGATGTATTCATTAGTAATATTCATAAGAAATTAAATGGTGTAAGTATGAATATATGGATACAAAAATGGGGATCACACCCAGGGCCATAGTGTACACCAAGAACCCTGTCTAGATTAACCCGCTAAGTAGGGGATAAACACCTAGGTAAAGAAATTCACACTAATTCTGATAGCCCCAATAAAAATAGAACATCATAGAAAATTATTACAATAGAAATGGGGGGTTCTAATAAATATTTCTGAGATAAATACATTATATATTATCACAATCCTTCATCACGGACATAATCCCAAACTATCCCGTCATAGGGACGGACTGAGGGAATGCACCCTAAGGAAATTAATCCACGTTGAGGAGAATAAGGGCCTTGGACCTCCCATTGAAAAGTATACAATGTGTACTAATATTACACAGTGTGTCTTGTTTATCCCAAGACTATTCATGTGCTCCATCTCATGCCTATATACCCCAGGTCATGCATGTGTACTTGGACATGTTCATGTATCGATGGTCATGTCCATGTACAATCCCATTCCTGAGTACCGATTCATACCTTTGTACTCTATCCTAGCCCATATATCATCTACGATACACAAAAATATTCTAGGGTAGGGTCACACAGTTTGTGACAAGTGGAAATCTAGCTCCATAGCGTGGTCCCCACACAAGACATTTTTCCTTTTGTTACAATCCTTGTAGTGAAAAATTTTCGATAATTTTCGGGTCACCATGTGGATTCACCATCTACCTATTCCACCCACAATTATTTAAACTAATATCATCACAAAGGATTGATCTCATCCAACTGAATTACTTCAACACTAAATATTTGATTTCAACCATCTGAATCGATTGGGAAACACCCTTATCACATGTGTCATTGATGTATACCAAACTAGGGAATGAGTGACCACCAATATGAGCCTAATCCATTTTCACTCCCATATAATATTAATCCATCATAAATATTGAATTATAATCCTTGGTATTGAACCATTTTTCTGAATAATGAGTGTGAAATGATTTATTTTTGGGAATGTTTTTGAACCATCAGTCAAATGAAACACCAGTTATAATCACAAAAAGAATGGGGAAAGAATTAAAAAACTAAAAATGTGAGTAATGGACATTGGAAAATTTTTATATTGGCCTCAATTAATTTAAATTATAAAAATTAATGAATAAATATAATTAATTAACAATAAAAACTCTAAATCTTAGGAAAAACAAACCCATACTTGCAATAGGATTGGCCTACAAATCAATCTGTTAGTTGATTGATTCATGTTCCTCATGAGAGAAATAAAATGGGGATAAATCTATAAAAATATACTACCTAAAAATTTTATTTATAATTTATGAATAATGGTTTTAGATCATTTTTTTGGTGAGATTCATAAGTTCTGTTGGTGCACCAATCACCAAATCACAGTCCATTTATGATTTTCCATGAAACTCCTCCACCATTACCCCTCTCAAATTCTAGAATTATGAAACCAACCCTAAAATTTGGTTATAACTAGTTTTAGATAGAGTTTCATTATGTCTCTATATCATAACCTAATAAATAAATTAATCTAATAAATTTATTTATTATTTTCTCCCATGATAACTTTTTCAGAAACACCTCATTCCAAAAAATATTATATCGCACCTAAGGTAAATCCCATATTACAAAATGAATTTAAATATCAAATTTCTTATTTAATTGTTCATTTAAGATCCATTCCACTATTTCATGAAAAATACATGAGTGTGATATTAATATTTCATATATTTTAATATCAATTTCAGACTCACCAGGCCTTGGAATATCACGTCGTCTCAATTCTTATCTCTAAAAATATTATTAGATATATTTCAAATATTAACATGGAAAAATATAATAAGTTACATATATGAGTAGAAAAAACTCCAAAAAATTAAATCATTTAATGTGACAACTCTTTGTTTTATCACTTGAATTCAAACTATAATTTCTCTCAAGTATTCGCTTGGTTTTAAATAAACCCTCTAGGTATTCTAAATAATTCTATGTTTTATAATCATTACCCCTTTATGAGTGCACTAAGTTTCAATGACCATAACTAGATACTCAAAAAACAATATTAAACTTTTAAATTAACTTAACTTATTTTTGTTTCAACCTTTACCCACTTGTAAAATAAATATAAAACATGAACATGGACATTATATGACTTTTTCATCCATTCTCAACACCTAGGAATATTATTCAAAATTTTATTAAATTCATTCACATTATGAAAAAAAATTTATAGAAGATAAAAAAATGAATTCCTTAACCTAAATAAGATATAAGTAAACCTTTAGTCTCCCCAAGTCATTTATATACACAATAATATTGAATATTTGAGTATAAAACTCTTCATTCAATACAAAATATTGTTAAACACAACTTCGTTTGTCATATATCATAACACATAGGGTTTCCTAGCTAATTTTAAACAAAATAAAACACCAACAATGAGGCACCTAACTCTTATTCCTACCTTACAGATTTTTTATATCTATAAGATAATCTATGGGAATCTCATTTTGGAGTGAACATACAATTTTGGATGGTCAAGACTTTGAAAATTCTCAGTTTTTTAAGAATATAACACGTAGTATTTTTAAGTGGATTTAATTCTCACAATATTATCTAATGTTATTTCCTTTATGTATGTATACTTCAAGTGAATTAGTTTGGAATCATATTCCTTTTACCAATTCAATATGTTCAAACTATATTTAGTTTTAATTCTTTACACAACCTATAACTTATGTTACTTACCCAAAAATAGAAGCAAAATATATTTAAACACATCTAAATGCATCTCATGTATAAGTTACATGAATGTATCAAGTAAAGTTTCAAAATTATGTCTAATTATAAATTCCATCATGAGTAATTTGAGAGCCACAAATAGGCTTACCCCACTATCCTAGAATATGTTATATGCCTCCATAATTGTAGGAATTCCAAAAAAAAGTCCATATACCTGAGGATACTTTACTCAAGAGATATTTCAATTCATCGTAACTATTATACAAATATATATAAACTATATTCAACAACTAAATTCAATATAATAACTTTAAATACAAACTAAATTGAAGGTATATATAAACTAAAACTACAATCATACATAGAATTAACATCATAAATGTTTATATGATAATCCATAGAAGTATTCTATCCATTTAAGCTAAATCACACAAGAATTCATAATATAAAAAATATATTCATTAATAACTAAAAAAATAATAAATTATAAAAAACTAACAATTCACATATTTAATCATGAGATAAACATTTGTGAACATTTCATAAATCAAAATATCCAAAAACACTTCATAGTTTTAAATTTCCATTGTGGTCATTCCATAATCATGAATATAAAAATTTTATATTCATTTCATGAACACCTTTATATTTTTCATTATATGACCATTCACTTTATATATATGATATTAGATTAAATGAAAACATTTTATATTTCAATATATTATATAACCTATTTTCATATTCTAAATATCACATACTTTACATTATTTAAAACTTGGTCAAATAAATCTTCAAAAAAAATTTAATGTTATTTAAATAATATACCAAATAAAGCCATTAATTAGAATAATTAGAATTAATTGTTATGAATAATTCATAATATTAAAATATAAACACGTTATATTTAGCCTTATTTTTTAATTTATAAAAACATTATAAATTATCCTTATGATTTCTAAATAAACATTTTATTTATGAGTCATAAGGCATTCCAAAAAAATAAGTATAAGTTATTTCAATATTAACATTTAATATTATGTAATAATTATTAATAATTTTTTCATTAAAAATTAATTAATTTTACACAAAGTACAATTTATTTATTTATTAACATTGTATAAATTAATAATTTTCTAAAAATGTCTTGTATTATTATTTATAAACAATTTATAAATAATATAATTCAATTAATAACTGAAGTTAATGAAAAAAATATAAACCAATCAAATTTAATGATTTGGAATAAATCGTAGAATACAATACATATCGTATATAATAATCTTGGGGAAATATTAAGCAATGATTGATAGGCCAATAGTGCTTAAATGATTTAATACCTATCAATCATATTTTACAACTGATAATCCAATTACATCATATGATATGACACATAAAGGTAGAATATTATATATCATATTGTATTTTATGATATAATTCAATACTATAAATGAGATATTATGCACTATTTTTTTAAACTATGGTGCAACCTGTCATAGGATACGATATCCAAGAGTCATACACTCTGAATAATACTAATCCATGAGATTTGTTTAGAGATTCTACTTACTATATCCTATATGGTATGTCACAACTCAATCGAGAAGAAAAAAAACCTGCATCATACTTAATGATAGGGAATATGATATGTTACATGACTTCAAAAACTTCATTCCTATTATGATTTCTTGAATCCAAAGTTATGGTAAGGATTTGGTACCACTATTGGATTTCAAATGATCTAATAAAACTTGTTAATAACAGTGAAAGAAACAAAGATTACTAATCCAAGAACACTATTCTATAAAGATGAAACAATGAATACAATAAATGAAGAATGTATGAATTTTTATGTTACACCATTGATCACATTAGAAACAATCTTTAACCATCATCATATGGGTTTAATTATGATCACCAATAGGCAGTTGAGTGGAATCCCTCCTCTAGATATATTATTGGGATCAAACTAAATCACTCATCACAAAAGTTGGATCATCCTTTAATTTATGGCACACTAGTTCCTCACAATAAAAAATATGTATGATAAAGATAGCTTTAGATAGTGAGATTATCAATGAAGTACATAAAAGAGTCATACATACACATCTAATGGGTACAACCTCTTAATATAGAGCCCTCAAAGAAACTCCTCAAGTGTTCATGAAATTAATCATCTGTTATAAATAATGTTAAAATTATTCATCTAGTTCATGAAATCCTTACATGAATGTATCAAACTTTCAACCATTTCATCATATAAAGAATCTCGTAAAAGATAGCTTATATGGAAGACAACTTTAATTTTAACACTAAACATTCAACCTATATAAATATCATATAATGTATGTGTATATCATATCTTATAATTATACCCAAAAAATCCATATAAAATATCTCAATATTACCATATGACTGGATTAGGTAGTGGAATAAGAAAATGAATTATGACATCCCTATATCATAGGATATGATATAAGTATATTATATCATATATAACTGGGATTTAGGTCATAATCCTTCAGTACCAACCAAATATGTCCCATGTTCCATCCTATGGAATGGTTTATTTTGAGCCCGATGAGTCCTTAATGGAAAAACTAGTAATCATATATGATAAGTCAGAGAATATCCTAAGAGGATGGGGTATTCTGATGGTGAGGGTTTTGAGGAAGCATGATTTTGTTCAATAGGAGATTTTTGAGAGTAAGAATAAAATATAGGAGAAATAGTCATCATTATTTGAAGAGATCCAAGAATTGGGACTATTTAAGTATTAAGACTCTTATGGTGGGGGAAATTGTGATGTCCTAAGTTTTATATGTAACTCCCAATTTGATTTTTGATGATTTTTTGCCTCTCTTTTTTTAGTTTTTGGAGGTATAGTGAGTACTACATGATCGGGCTACATGGTATTGATTACCATGAATTGGGACCACGAAGTTATCTTAGGGTGAGGCAATATTGAATTCCCATTTAGTTCACCATCTTGGGAGACAATGTATATTGATATAATATCACCAAGTTTGTAGGTAGGGCTACCCGTACAGTCGATGTCTGATCTTGGAAGATCATGCATCTTAACCATGTAGTTAGGTTCATATTATGTGATTAATTTTTTAAAAACCTAATTATCCTACCTTGAGCCCCATTAAACACCCAAATTTGACTTAGTATGATTCTAGGATTCCTTGGGAGAAAATTGAGAATTATTCATCATTAAATGACACCTTTCACTATAGAATCAATGAAAATGAAATAAGATTCAAGTATAGATGTAGATGATCACACATGTTATTTAATGAATCTATTTATTATTATTTTATGTATAAATAAATCTATTTATATTGTGTCTATGTCTATATTTGGTTTATTTTGATCATAAATGGAAGAAAAATAATCTCAGGTTCTTACTTCTACGGTTTAGAGGATTAGATTGTGTTTACTGAAATCAAAACTCTGGTTTGATGATAATATTGTAAACTTAATATATGGTCATTAGTTATTATTCAATCCTTAAGAGATTCCAATTCCTTATTTTTTGATTTATTTTATTTTATTTCATTTTCTTTTGTGTTTAATTATTAAATACTTTCATTGATTTGATTTGATAATTTTTATTTCTGGGATTGACAACCCTTTGAAATTTTGGGGGGTTGGGGATAAAACCATTCAAGTGATAGGTGTCATGGAATATATTTATAACCATATGTTTTAAAATAATAATCAAACAAAATGATAAGAAATATTGATATTAGAATCAATAAGAATAAATAAAAAACCATAAAATAAGTGTACCTCATTATCCATGTTCTTAATCTTTACTAGCAATGTGTTTTATCAGGTTCACTTATTAGAATCATACGGGATCCTGCCTTTGAAAGTGTCCTACAAACATTATAATAATATAATTAATTGGTAATATCTCTTCTCCAAAATTATTTTCTAGAACCTCCTCTACAAATGCAAATCGAGTGAATAGAATTGAATACAGCTTCAACTAATCGACAATAAACTCATAAATATCAAATGAGATCCATAAATATCCATTTCATAAATATCCTTAATTTAATGAAGGATCTAGATAGATTTTTTATGCTTCATTCCTTGTAAAATGGAAAAACGTTTTGGCCTTCCACCAATATAAATATTTAAATGGGAAACCAAATTTGATGTTTTATTATTGAAATCCTTTGAAAATAATTAACATATTTACTTGAAATCGCATCATGTGTAAATGGCCAAAGGAATATAACAATCAATTGGGGTGAGTTCATTAAATTATATCATATATAATTCAATAAGATCAAAATTACATGGTATATATAACCATGAGAAGACCATGGTTATAGCATTTTGACTTTCACTGAGTCACAGTATGTGATTTAGCGTACAATATTCAACAATATCCTAATATCACTAAATCCTTCTAGACTTAATAAAAAGCATCACAACTACTAATGGATGAATAAAAACTAATTTTTACATAATTATCATAATCACTTTCAATTTTTTTGAAAAATAACTTTTTCCAAATAAATTCTCATTCCTATTGGTTCTGAAACCACAAATATAAAAGCACCCACTAGAACTTCAATGCAAAACAAATTTGAAACTTCCCAAACTAGAAAAAGACATGAAATGATGAAGAAAACCCGAGAAGAAAATTCAACCCATCCCCCACATTTAATCACCTAACACTTCAACGCTCACAAATATCAAGACAAGAACATAGGAAAAAGAAAAAAACTATAGGAAAGAAAATAATAGACAATATGGTTCAGAATTTATTCTGCCTCATTGGGATAACACATATGTATTATTTATATTACTGAAAGAAAAATAATATAGTTTTTTGTTTTTAGTTACATTAAATGATTATACCAACCTACCTATTTATAGTAGGGACCAATAATTTGACCAATTTCCACCTCCTAATGTTTGGGGGAGACTATCACTTCATGCATTTCTACTTGAAAAGTGCCACCACCCCAACTAGATAACCCAATGAAGAGTGAATTAAATTCTTTCATAAACCTTAATAAAATATTATGAAGTGCCCAGATTAGTTTGAATCACTGAGAGTGGGAGGGGTGAATTAGTGATACCTTTAACTCTTTTTACTAATTGATTATTTTCAATTAAAACATTATGGATATTTTAAGCCTTGATCCACTCTTCTTGTGTCTATCAGTCTTACCTAAAATGATATTGTAAATGTAAAGGCACTGAACACAAGGATTTACAAGGTTTGGTGCAATGACCTAATCCTTGTTGTGTTGGTTATTCACCCCAACACAGATTCTCCACTATAATTCAGTTAGTAATTACAATGGTCGATACAAAGTCCCACTGTATCTCTCCTGAGTCCCATAGAAGGTTCTTTATACTGCTTCACATAGTGTTACCCGAGTCCCACTGGTCTACGTTAGAGTCCCACTAAAGACTTATTCTCCTCCCTAAATCTCATAGGGGTCTTCTAGATATCGAGTTACAAGATCATCTTCCTTATTTAAGTTCTTTCTTGATTCACTATAGATGGTCTTATACTCTCTCCACACATGCTTTTTGAATCACACTTGCCTCTGTATCTTGTCAAAAATATTCAACAGCCTTTAGTAATGTTTGTTGGCCTTGCTTAATAAATCAGATCACTTTTCTGATCATTCTTAAGTCTCAACAATGCTCAGAAAATTATTTATTCTTCTGATGAAGACACAGCCTCACATAGATGTGTCCCAATGGTGCACACAACTTCTTCAATAATATAATATGCAAGAATGATCTTGCTCAATATCAGCACTGTCTTTTTTCTTGGATTCTCAAACACTATAAACTAAGATGAAAGATCTTCTTTAACTCTGTCTGGATTCAGTATCAAATTAAATAAACTTCATAAATGGATTACATGGAATCCAAACTTCTTGTATTGGATAACTCAGTTATTTTCACATGTTAATGTGTTCTTTCATGTTGGCATGCATGTGTCTCAATCGTTTTCACATGCACTGTCTTTTCTTCTTTTCTCAATATGTGCACACGCTTTTAATTATTTCTTTAAGTGTCTTCACGTGTGTATTTTCATGCATGTACAATCTTATTCTTCTCTTCTACTTGTGTGAAAACCCAAATGGGTATAATTATTTAAGCACACACACATCCTCTTTCCTTTTCTCACTTAATATCACACACACAATGTCTGGTTTATTTCACTCAAGTTTATGTGACATGAATGATTTTAAACATGAATCTTATTTAAACCTGAATGGGTGTGATTCTTTGTACATACGGGTCCCTATTCTCCTTTTCTCACATTTTAATGCATGTCTCCCTTCACTACTCTTTCTCTTGAGTCCTTCTCTTTACACAACCATGCACATCCTCGGGTTGGATCATGTATGAAACACCTAATTTCTTGGGTTCCTCTTCTTCTCCAAGGGATGTGTATGAATACACTATCCCGTTATGAACTCTACTTTTTGACTACATAAAACCAAGATGGTTCACGAGTTCTTCTTCATGCAAGGAGGTATGCGTGGATCTTCTTCATGGAACCCAGGAGTGGTTTGTGGGTTTTGTCTTCACGGAGTACGGCAAGGGTGCAAGTGCACCAGTTGCGTACACATGAGATTCTCCTTTTTAAAACACAAAGAGGGTTCAAAAGAAACTATCGCTTTCTCATGTGTTTCATAGAATAGGGGGTGTGGATGCCTTCCTACTTCACCAGGATGATTCAAGAGTCTACAACACTTTTTAAATGTTTTTGGTTCTTCTTCTTCATGGAGTCGAGCTGTGTGGAAGCCTTTTTATCCTGATGCTCCATTTTTTAGAAAAAATCATCTCTCTTAAGATTTTCAACAACCAAAGGAGTCAAGGAAGTCCTTATTTTATAGTAATAGAATGAAATTTTAAGTCCATTTATCTAACATGAAGATCGGGGCTTTGAATTCGTGATATATTTGGCTTCAAAATCTTGAATATGTGGGTCAAAGATAATCCGCATGTCTTTTTTTGTTTTCATTCTACATGGGAACCTTATTTTATGGAGAAAACTTCATGTACATGCATTTAAGAATGCATGTATATCCTTTTATCCATGAAATCTCAATAGTGGATCTTTCTTCATAGCCTCGGCATCTTTGCGTGCCTCGGATTTCTAGGAAATCTTTAGTTTCATGCATGCATGAAAATGGAATGGCATGAATGGGATTATTTTTTTCATTCGATCAGAATGGGATTAACCGGACCTCAAATAGTGGCCAGAATGGTGAGTTGGGTGTCTGGTTGGAGCTCTTGGTTCGTAGGTGCAGTGGGGGTGGATGAAGGTTAATAAAAACCTCGGTATAGAGATCAGAAAGACACCGTTTAAACACCACATTATGTGGATAAATGTGGAGTGGTGATTAGATCTCAAGTTGTGGGATGTGTCGGGTGGCTGAAATCTCACATAAGATTAGATAAGCAGCCAGAATTTCCTCCATGTTTTTTAAACGCGCGCCACATCAAAATGGAGACACGAGGGTGGTTCGTTAATAATAACAGCCACCCAACCACAAGTTATAATTCTCCTCCTCCCTCTATGGCACTTCCTTATACCATGTTCACCCTATGGCTGCACTCCTAGTGACCACTCTGCTTCTCAGGTGCGCACCTAGCACCCACTATACATGTGACACATGGGTTTTCCACCGTGCATGCACCTGTGGGATTATACACAAGCTCGTACACCTTTCCTTATGTGGGGATAGCCTTGAGGGATTCCATCGAGTGCAGTTGACCCTCAGGTCCCACATGTTCTTTAAGTGAGGTCCTCGGCTGGCCCTCCATGGTTTTCCCCTTTATTTTTATGTAAGGCTATATTATATACTTGGTTAAGAACCAAGTGTATAGTACAAGAATAATTCATGGTAACCTTCTTCATTATGTCTAGAATTTAAAACCATCAACCTTCTTCTCTTCTTCTTCTTTTTCTTTTTGGAATGAGAATTCCAAAGATCATCAATATTATTTTAATACAACAATGGATGATGCATGGATCATTTCTTCATGCCTTGTGCATTAAAACATAATGCTTGGCTTCTCCTTGTTGTTAGGGATGTGTTCTCCATTAACACTTGTCTTGGACTCTGAGGACTATCTCAAACAATCATCTAATATTTTAAAATTCATCCATTTAGATTCAATGGATAAATATTCAACACTTTATCCACTTAGTGACTATGGATGGATCTTCACTTATTTCCTCATGAAATTGGGTATTGAATGCACTTATTAAAGTTTTACAACAATGTATCACCTTGATACAAGTCATTGAACTTAGAACCAGTTAATTACTCATCATAATTATATTTCTTCAAGAACTGATCAAGTGTACAATTCAATGCTTTGAATTAACAAACATTCTCCAAGTCTTCACAAACTTATTCATCAAAACCTTTCATTCACATATTGACTTGTCATTGATATCTTATTGACAAAAAATGCAACACAATGCTCAAAAATCTCACCCTTTTTATTTTTTTGTCAATATCACTTAAGTACACTTTGAATGGGTCAATATGTTTTCCAGTATTTCATCCCCCTTATTGGAAAAAAAATGCAAAGGTATTAGTGGGGTATCTTCAAATACATGTCATCCTCCCTTTGAATGATATCTTTTGGAATATTTATAAGATATGGATGATGCAACATGGTTCAATTAGAAAAAACCAATAGTTAATCAACTCTATGTATACTTGGGCTAACCCAGTT
This sequence comes from Viscum album, assembly GCA_963277665.1. Classification (NCBI taxonomy): domain Eukaryota; kingdom Viridiplantae; phylum Streptophyta; class Magnoliopsida; order Santalales; family Viscaceae; genus Viscum; species Viscum album. Next base: position 467,416,179 of record OY728141.1, on the reverse strand, counting down.
TAGAAATAAATAGAGATATGACCAGGGTTTTTAGTGATGTCCATAAACAACCATACATGTAATATCATTCTTAGAATGGTTCAACTTTTTACCAAGGGATTTTAGATAATTATATTTATCAATGAAATGAAAAATCTTGCACATACTAAACCAAACATATTAGAAATTTCAACTGCAAAGATAAAACTCCCCCCTTTCATCCCATTTTTCATCAATAAATAAATCCCCCTTAATTGAAATGATAAATAAAATTAAGAACAATGTACGAAAGTTTGATAATAATACCTCAATTTCAGCTTCTTTAGATGATATGAATTTGAATATTTTTCATGGCGTAATCGTTGATATCATCTCTTTCGTATTTTCACCCCCTCAAGGGGTGCACTCCCTTTGATTTACCAGGTTTGATAATATCATTTGATTATCTTCAAGATATTAATATTGATAATCTTCCACTGTGGAATAGTTAAAGTAATTACCAAATCATCAATAATGAGTCCAACTTGTAGTTCTCCACTTTGTTCATTCAAGTCTACTTTTGAGAATGACCTTCATATTTAATTCTCTAGAATGTAAGAACATATATACAAAAAAAAGAAGGAAATAAGATGGAACACTTGTGATCTTCTTAAAAGAAGCATAGGGGCTGATAATTTTCACTAAACCCAAGAACTCCTTCCCTTGCAGCTCCAAAGTGTCTGGTACTCTTCATGATGGTGTTTCCTCTCCATTTGACATTTTGATCTTTCATTGTCAACATAGACCCATTACTTTCATTTACCTTCAACTTGTGTGGATTTTTTACCTTTTTTTCTTCTAGTAGTGAATTAGCTTCCATTGGTGCATGATTTACAATTTTCAACATCTTCATTTGGCTTGGTAAAATAGTTATACAATTTTTTGCATGATATCTAGCCTTCTGGAACCTTCCACACAGTAGTGATGAGACACTTGGGTTATCATGTGCTAACAACCTCTCATGAAATTCAAGTTTTCCTTCATGTGGAATGATTTATTTTCCCATTTACTTGGATTTAGCTAGTATTTAATCTTCATCTATTTGCAGTTTTCTAGTAATTTTCAATTGATTAGGCCAGATGAATAAACGCACCTATGAATTTTCTAGCTTGTAGCATCCACGTGGATTCTTTAATTATTTCAAGTTACCTTTCTTAAGCAAATTATGAAAATTATCTTTCGGAATGTATTCAATCAATCCTGTCTTATTCTGGATTGATTCTCCTTTCAATTTGATATGTCTTCCATTCATTTCCATGGCTTGTTTGAAGTGATCCATGGTATGACCAGTTTTTCCACAGTAGAAGAATATTTTCTTTGTTGAGAAGGAATTCTTATAATATGTCTTAAACTTCTTCTTGGGAATAATTTCAATCACTATTTTCTTGACTTCTCAGAATTTCATATCCCCAAAGGAAGACTTTTCAGCTCATTTTTATTGTTCTTTCCTTTGTTGTGGCTATGCTTCTTATCAACATATGCCTAAGGCATAGTAGGACTAAACCAGCACTCATCATAACTATGACCACTTCTGTTGAAATTATAACAGAAGTCATCAATATATTCAAATCTATTCTTGATAGATATATTCTTCTTCATCTCTGTTTTCTCCCTTTACTTTGCAGGAGGCTTCATTTCTTCACATATACTTTCACTGAATGTAGGACTTCAATAATTTTAATATGATGACATATTATAACAAAAAATCATTATCTGGATTCCCAAACTTCTAACAACAGCAAAAATAACCAACAAATCTCCTTCTTTTTCTTATAGTATCAGTCTGTGTATATTTAGTGCATTTTTGTTTCTACAATTGTCTTTCTTTATTTAGAGAAACTATTTGGGACTTTTTCTTCTTAATAATCCTAGTATCCATCCTTGAAATTTTGATGGATGTATTGACATTTTTATCAATCCACATATTACTAGATTTTATCTTTGAACATGTGCTACCAGATGCAACTGCATTAGTAGAAACAGAAATAATTGGGTTATGAGATACCTTCTTCTTGGAGGATGTTTCCATTGGATTAGAGGATGATCAGATTTTTCTTTTGGAATCATATTCTTCAATGAAAACTTTAATGTAACCATCTATTCTTTTTTCTATTTGGTAATTTCTACCTTTGAGTGATTGTTGATTCTTCAATTTCACCTCCATCTCTTAACACTTCATGACTAGGGAGTTCTTCTCATCATCAACTGATCTCATCTTGCTTTCCCAATTCTCCTTCAACTTTATCATGTGTTCTTTGTGCATATTTTTTAATTGTTACAAAGAGATGTCAATATCATTTATCTTTTTGGCACAATCTTCTAGTTTAGAAACTTTGACAACCATAAAAACTTTGAAAAACTTTTCAAATGCATGAAATGCTTCTATGAACACAATATAAAATAATTCCTTCTCACAAATACTTCCCTGAAATTCTTCAGTAACATGAGCATGTCTTTCATTGCAAAGATAAATTTTTTCTTCCTTTGCCTTCACTAGTTTTGTGAGAGTGTTGGATATGCCAACCCATTTAGACAATTCTTCTTCCATGCAATTAGCTTCTTTTTCAGCTTTAATTTTTCATCTTGAAGAGAACTAATGTTGGTAGCAATGTGTCTTGCCACTTCTTTAGGGACTTTCTTCAGATGATCATTGTAGGAAGTCTGAATATTTCTAATAGATATATCATTATCATAGCTTGAACAGGCTTCATCAGAAGAGTCAAAGTAATAAAATCAATTATCACATGTTGTATCATTCGGATTACCTTCAATAGAAGATGTCTCCCCATTAGTAGTAAGAGTCTTCTTCATCTTCCATGTATTTTTCTTCTTTTTTTCTGAGTCTTGGTAGAAACATTCATTTGAGGATTCTCACTCATTTCCTAAAATTTTAATTCATAATGAATCCCCTGGATCTTTAGAGGTGACATTTCCTCTAATACTAATTGAAGTTCCCAGATCAGTGTGAATCACTGAGAGGGGAGGGGGTGAATCAATGATCCCATTAAATATTTTTACTAATTGATTATATTAAATTAAACCTCTATGGCTTGTTAAAGCCTCGATCCAATCTTCTGGTGTCTCTTATCCTTACCTCCAATGATGCTTTAAATGTAAATACACTGAACACAAGGATTTAAAAGTTTCAGTTCAAAGACCTACTCCGTGTTGTGTTGGTTATTTTTCCCAACACAGATTTTCAACTATAATTTGGTAAATAATTACAATGGTCGATACAGAGTCCCACTATATCTTTCCTAAGTCCCAAGGGAGGTTCATTATACTACTTCACATAATGTTACTATATTCCCATTGGTCTGCTTCAGAGTTACACTGAAGACTTCTTCTCCTCCCTGAATCGCAGAGGGGTCTTCTAGCTCTCGAGTCACATGATCAGATTTATTCTTTATTTTATTTCATGATTCACTATAGATGATATTATTCTCTCTCCACACAGGATTGTTGAATCACAATTGCCTATGTATCTCTTCAAAAATATTCAACAGTCATTGGTAAGGTCTATTGGCCTTGCTCAAAAAATATGTTCACTTTTCCGATCAGTCCTTAGTCTCAGCAATGCTCAGGCAATTATTTCTTCTTCTGATGAAGACCTAACCTCACTTAGATGTGTTCTAATGGTGCACAAAACCTTTTCAAGAATATAATATGCAAGAATGATCTTTCTCAATATTAGCATTGTCTTTCTTCTTGGATTCTCAAACACTATAAACTTATATGGAATATCTTCTTTAACTCTTTTTGGATTCAGTCTCAAATTAAATCAACTTCATGGATGGATTTCATGTCATAAAAACTTCTTATATTGGATAACTTAGTTATTTTCACATGAGAATGTGTTCATTCATGTTTTCATGCATTTTTCTCAAGCTTTTTCACATGCACTATATTTTCTTCTTTTCTCAAAATAAACACACACTTTTCATTCTTTCTTTAAGTGTTTTCACGTGTGAATCTACATGCATGTACAGTCTTCTTCTTCTCTTCTTCTCTTGTGAAAACCCTAATAGGTATAATTCTTTAATCACACACACTTCCTCTTTATTTTTATCATTTAATATTGCACACACTGTGACTTGTTTATTTCACACAAGTTTATGTGACATGTATTTCTTTAAACTTGAATCTTCTTTAAACCCAAATGGGTGTGATTATTTATGCATACGGGTTCCTATTATCTTATTCACACATGTGAGTGAATGTATGCATGCACTACTCCTTCTCATGAGACCTTCTCTTTACATAACCATGCATATCCTCGGGTTGGTTCATGTATGCAACACGTAAATTCTTGGGTTCTTATTCTTCTCCAAGGGATGTGTATGCATACACAGTCCATTTATGAACTCTCCTTCTTCACTTCTTGAAAAAAAGATGGTTCATGAGTTCTTATTCATGAAAGGAGGTACGCGTGGATCTTCTTCACATAACCAAGGAGTGGTTCGTGGGATCTTTCTTTGTGAAGTATATCAAGGGTTCAAGTGCACCGGTTTCATACACACAGGATGCTTCTTATGAAAACACAATGATTGTTTGAAAGAACCTATCATGTGCTCGCAGGTTTTTTCGCACAAGAGGTGTGGATTCCTTCCTCCTTCGCAAGGATGATTCAACAATGTGTAGAACTTATTGAAGGTCTCAGTTTCTTCTTCTTCGTGTATTAGATCTTTGCCTTAAATTTTATTTAATTTTTTGGTCAAAGATAAGACACATGTCGTGGTTTGTTTTCATTCTACATAGGATCCATGTTTTATGGAGGAAACTTCACATGCATGAGTTTAAGAACACATGTATATTCTATTCTCCATGAAACCTTGATTGTGGAGCTTTCTTCACAGCCTTAACATCTTCGCATGCCTTTTATTCTTTGAAAATCTTTAGTTTCATGCATGCATGCATATATAATTGCATCCATGGGCTTCCTTTTCTTCATTCAATCAGAATGGGCTTGACCGGATCTCAAATGGTGGTCGGAATAGTGAGTTGGGTGTCCGACTGGAGCTCCTGGTTCGTGGGTGCAGTGGGGGTGGAAAGAGGATGATGAAATCCTCAGTGGAGAGATCAGATGACCATAGTTTAAACACCACAAGGCATGGATAGATTTGTGGTGGTGATTAGATCCCAAGATGTGGGATGCGTCATGCGACTGAGATCTCCCGTGAGATTAGATGAGCGGCCATGATTTCCTTTGAATTTTTTAAAATTGTACCACATCGAAATGGAGACATGGGTGTGGCTCATTTATAATACAAGCGACCCCAACCAAAACTCAGAATTCTCCCCTCCCTCCATGGTACCGCCCTGTACCATGTTCACCATGTGGGAGCACTCTTAGGACACACTCTACTCCTCGGGAGAACACCTAGCTCCCATTATGCATGCATCGCACAGGTTCACCAATGTGTGTGCACCTATGGGCTTATACATAGGCCTACATGCCCTGCCTCATGTGGGGATGGCCTTGAGGGATTCCCTCGAGTGTGGTTGACCATTGGGTCCCGCATATTCTTGAGGAGAGTTCCTCGGTAGGCCCTCCATGGTTGGCCCCTTTCTGTTTATGTAACTCAATATTATATACTTCGTTAAAAATAAAGTGTATAATACAAGAATAATTCATGGCCACCTTCTTCATTATCACTATAATTTCAAAACATCAACCTTCTTCTATTCTTCTTCTTTTTATTTTTGGAATGATAATTCCAAATATCTTCAGTATTACATTAATCTAGAAATGGATGATACATGGATTATTTATTCTTGCCTCATGAATTAAAACATAATTCATGGCTTCTCATTGTTGTAAGGGATGTGTTCTCCATTAACACATGTCTTAGACTCTGAGGACTAGCTCAAAAAATCATCTAATATTTTAAAATTCATCCATTTAGATTCAATGGATGAATCTTCAACACGTCATCCACTTAGTGACTATGGATGGATCTTCACTTCTTTCCTATGGCAATTGAGTATTGCATGGACTTCTTCAAATCTTGTAACAATGTATCACCATGATACAAGTCTTAGAACTTAGAACCAGTTCATCATTCATTATAATTTTATCCTCTTGGAGAATTTATCAAGTGTATAATTCAATGATTTCAATTAACAACAATTCTCCAAGGCTTCACAAACTTCTTCATCAATACCTTTCATTCACATATTGACTTCTCATTGACAACTTATTGACAAAAAATACAAAACCATGCTCAACATATTACATGAATGTTGAAAACTACCAATAAACCTTACACAAGGACTTTATATCTATTACAATATGAGACTTATTCCACACTCCCATAATCCAGATATAATCAATTCACACTATGTTCCAAAGCATTATCTTTCAGACCATGTTTTCTTACTCTAGTCTTCTACTACCATAAGCTTAATCCTAGACCAAGACTTAAGTTTTAAATCCATTAATTCCATAATCAAATAATGATAAAATCAAAGAATTATTTATAAATCCTAACAATATATTACATGAAGATAAATTTTAAGGATTCATGGAAACCAAGAACACTTAGAAATTTTTTGAACACATCAACCCTCATAGATATAATTACCATATCCATTATTTATTTTAGTCACTCATGTACCACTGAGTCACAATATTGACATAGTATTTACTACAATAAGACTTTGGTAATTATAAAAGATAGATTATATATCCCATCAATATTTTATAGTTCCATCACTCTATCTATAGATAGATTCAAGAGGAAGTGATATTTGTTCTCAATGTGATTCATCCATAAATAAAACACAAGATTTTTTTGCTTGATAAATTAAACTCTAACTATCAAAGATTAATAATCCGTTTTACTAAATCTTTTTGAAATCTTCAAAAAGTACTTTAGGAAAATAAATTATTTCCCTAATTTTGGGACTGAAATGTAATATGAATTTACAGTAGAAATTGTAACTATCTTTTGTTGTCGTGACATCTAATTTATGGTTTTCCCTCTAAAAGGAGACACTAAACTCGTGGTATAATTCTAGTCATTTGTGTATCCTCTAAAGTCTGTATCAGCATACCCCTAAAATGATTCATATATTCTTAAACACATGGATATATCTTTAAAACATTAAGATATCATAGAATTCATATCATAGATTCTCAATGTACCTTTCCCTGATTAACCATATGCTAACCAATAAATACCACAACATGAGAAATGTTCATCCTTATATAAACCGTCACATACATTACACCCTCTTATCTAATGTATATGGAAATTTATCTATGTACATATTATTCTCTATCATTTTAGGTTTTTCTCTTGAGATAAATTGAAGTGCTCAACCAATGGGGTGGTCATAGTGTTTCATATAGTCATTTTGAATATTTTTATGACCTTATAGTTATCATCCTTCTAAGAAGAAACCAAATTTTTATTCATGATATCCCTATAGATCTAAATTATTAAATTCCAATAGAATTTAATGAAATCCTTTATATTGACTTTTTTTGAAAAAAATAGCTTTTAAATATTTAATTTGGTCCATGACCAAAAATATCAAGATAATATCATCCATGTACAAGAGAATAATGATATAAACTCTATTATTGAAAACCTTATATTAAATTAAATATTCAAAATTTATTTTTAAAAACCCATTCCTATACATAATGGAATCCAACATTTAGTTCCAAAACCTTAGAACTTGATTTAAACCAAACAGTCTACATTTAAGATTTCAAATCAATAATTCCTTTTATTTATCAATAAAACCCTCAGGTTGATTAATGAATAATTATTCCCCTAAATCACAATGAATGGAATCTATTTTTATATCTAATTATTCAATATGAAATCATTCTAAAGATATAATATATTGCACAATCTGGATGGTTCTATGTTTGGTCTTATGAAAAAATATTTCTGAGAAAGAAATCTATTACTTTTATTGAAAACCATTAACAATTAATCTACCATTGTACCACATTTTACCATATGCTTCCACTTATGGGTGGTCTACAAATTTTTAATGTATTTATTTCTTTATTTTTTTATGGTAATTTTTTTAATATTGGTTTCACTTCTTAAGAAATTAATCCATTCCCTCTTTCATAGATAACTCCCACTTTTAGAAATTTTTGAGAATCCTAGATTCCTTCAAGTTCATATACTCTAGACTTTCTATTAGAAGCAATAAATGCAAATTAGTTATGAAACCCTAAACCAATCATTTAAACCTTATAGACCTCCACAACTCAAGCTATAGTTTTTCTCTTTCTAAAATTGTATCTTTTAAAACCATGCCTTCCAGAAAACTACCTAAGTATTTTTTTAGTCCTTGAACATTTCAGTACATATGGATATATTAAAAATTCAAACATTATATTCTTCATAAAAATTTACTAACATTTTGTAACTTATGTATTTCTATTTAGATTAATTTTAACATAGTTTGTTGATTGTTTGTTCTCTACTGCATCTTCCACCAATTTCTAATCCTTTTATAGGATCATATCATCGAAAAGAACATTTCATCTTCTAGTGAAAATACATTTTTTTTATTTTCCTATATATAAAACCCAAAACTTTCATCACCATTCCTGAAAAAGAAACATGTATGGGACTTTGCTTTGAGATTTTCATTATCCTTAAAATCAAAATAAATATAGGTTAGACTTTTAAAAACATATAGATAAGAAAGACCAATAGTTATTTCAATATAAAGTTGTTCTAAAATCTCCTACCCCATAGGAATGTAAGAACTTCTTTCAGTGATATAAGTTTAAAAATTGAAAACTTTTTCCCAAAACTCCTTTGTAAGCCCATTGAGCAATCCAATGCTCCATTATTTTCTATCTAGCATCTAGTTAATCTATTCTACCAAAATTTCATTTTTATATCCTAGGTACAGTCTTCTCAAACCAGATTCATTTCCTCTATAAAACCCTTTATAATTCTATACCTCCATAATCATATTCATTTTCTAACCTTAAGAACATAAATTTATTTTCAACCACTTTTTCCATAATGGATCTAAATTTAAAAACCACTCTAGAAACACTATACTTTTTTTTATTATACTCATATCATCTTCGTTGAATCATTATTGGAGGAAATGTAGTATAATAACCCACTGTTAGAGAAGACTAGATAAGTCCCTAAAACATCCATATAATTAAGATTAAACTTTAAAGACTTATATATCCTTATATGTTTTATAAGTGACGCCTTTCTCTAATTTCCAAGAATATAATCTCATAGGTTTTAAAATAAATTTCATTGATATTAAACATTCATTTAGCTATCAATAATCAAAATATATTCTTTCTCATACTCTCAAGATAAAAATCCAAAAACTTGGTACTTTTGTAAGTTTTTGTTCCAACAGTCGTTTCTTAATACCATATTTTCGTCAAATACCGCGTTTTATCAATAAAAAATATTAACAACATCCTATAGTTATGAGTTATCTTCTACATACCATCTATAAATGTTAAAAAAAATCATGGTTTATCTATATATCTTATCTGAATTATGTACTTTAATATACCACTTATTTTATAAACTCCATGAAAATATGGCAAACATTCATTTGAGATTCTTAATTTAAAATTGACTTTCCTTTAAATATAAAGTACCTCACCATTCACAAGAAGAAAACTGGTCAATATTTCAAAAACATGGTTGGTCATGCTCCCTCTCTAAAAAATATAATGAAACAGTGCTTCAGAACAGATAATCTATGATTATGATAGAATAATGGCAATAAGTAGAAAACTACTTTTACCCTTTTATGTAGTTTTTCAGAAACTTCTAGAAGTACCCATTCCAAAATTAACTCTATGATACATGATTTCCATATTATTATGACCCTTATTTACAAAATACCAACATACTGATCTGATTTCTGTTCACATTATTTAACTTATTTCCCAATTTTACTCCACTTTTTTAAAATATTTCCCTAGAATATATATTCCTCAAACTTCTAAATTGAATACAATCCCAATAGGTTCTTATACTTCCATTCAACTACTCTCGTCATTCAAATTGAGATAAAAAATTTCCTTAAACACTATATTAGTATTTATAAAATAATTTCTTATAGTGGTTTCCATTGCATCCTATGATTCTGAGAGTGATTAAAAATAATAATAAATAGTAGATCTGCCAAATTTAATCCTACCAATTCTAAATATAAATCACGTTGAAGTTATTAACATTATGTTTCAATGGCCTTCATTCTAAAATTATCATATTGAAAAACCTCTACATCATAAACACATTATTCATTTATATTTCCATCTCGTATATATCAGTTAAATCCTTTTTCAATTATTCAATAGTTTTCACATCACAAATTTTTTTAGAAAAATTCATTTCTAATGAAATTTTTATCATGTAATTTACTTCCTATAAATAATTTCTCATTCTACTTTATCTATTTTGTTTTTTAAAAAACCTTTAATAGAATCTCAAGATCCTTTTAGAAAAGATAATCCCCTGTCTCTATTCACCAAATGTGAATCCTAATGTTTCAAACTTTTTAATCTAAAATTAACCTTAAATCAATATCATTCATCCCAAAATAGATTAATCTCACTGAAATGTAAAATAATAATGATGAGAAATATAGCGAAGAGTGATATGCTAAGTGCACCAAGCCTTGAGGAAACACAAACTTTGATACCACCTATAGACTCTAAGAGCATTGATTTGGAAACCCCAACTATAACTTCAAGCATGGTAAAAAGTCCATAACATTAGGAATTGGATATAATATTGATACAATATACCAAAATTGAGAGAAAAGATAATCCTCAACCACCGTACAGAATTTCTTCACACTCCAACACTCACAACTCTTGGAATAATAATACAAGAGAAATAAAAACACAAAAGGAAATTAAAAAAAAGATATAACATGATTTATAATTTTTTTCTAATACATGGTAGAACATTACTTATTTCATTATTATAACTCAATAATAATATTATAATGTTTTTTAGTTGCATTAAAAAGTGACACCACCCCACCTATGTATAGTGGGGCCAATTTGGATGACTAGGTTCCACTATCTTCTATTGTTTATGAGTGAACATAAAATTAAAAATTCCCACAAGATAAAATACACTAAAATAGATGGAAAATATAGTGAAAATTATATTCAATTCTTACAAAAAAATCTAAATAATCGTAAATTTCATTTTAAATATGAAAAAAACTTACATAATTCAGTAAGATTTATTACTATACAAGACTACTCCCACACTCTTGTCATCTGAACCTTGTAAATTTTCACCTAGTTATGAAACACATTAATTCATACCATGACTTATATCCTTGGTCTAATTCTACTTCAAGACTCTTATAATCCCAATAACCATGTTTTGGATCCTCTCAATTTGGAATCAGATCATCAAAACCTGAAATAAGTATTCACTATCACACTAAGTTTTTCATGTCTTGGTTTTGATCCGAGGTGCTGAAAATACTGATACTTTTCTTAGTTTTTGGGTGAGATAAATGTTAATTTTTTAACTTTTATCTATTTATAATAATCCTAACATGGGTTTACCATATCCTTGTTTGGGTTTTTGGAGAAAAGGTTGGTTACTTCAAGATTTGGGACAACTGTGAGCCCATTTCCAGATTTAAAAACAAAATTTGTTTCTTTTAAAACTTCTTAGTTTTTAAACATTTTTTACTTATTAAACTTTTAAATTTACCTGTAATTGCCTATTGAAATCACCATATCCATTTGTATCCCTTATTAACTCATAATCATGATGGATTTGTGTTATTTATTCAGGTATTGGGCCAGCCCATGAGCTAATTTCCATTTTTAAAAAAATATTTCGTTTCTTTTATATTTTATTCATTTTTTATTTTTTTTAGGGATTCCACCTCCCAAAGAGATACCTAACTATTTTCTATCGACCAGAGTCGCCTTCCCATTTTTTATCCTTTGTTTTGGGCCACTCTATTGGTGATTGTGCACCAAAGGTTAGTGGTTCTTCATAATTTCTTTATCAAATCATTCTCATTTCCCTTCCCTCTTCCTTCTTCTTTCATTTTTTATTGGATTTATCTTCCCCCGTGGTCATGATAGAACAAGGTTTATATTTTCCCATCATTTTTTATTGAGTTTTTTTAGGTATGTTCTTCAAAAATCTAGGATTTTGGAACCTATGGTGAGTGTTTTAGGGTGAGCATCTCCCTTCCACCAGGGCTTTGAGGTAGATTCTCACAAGAACATAACTTTATTATTTAATTTTAATCATTATAATTCTTTTCTAACATACATTTTTAGTATTATTTTTCATCCTATGGATGATTTATTTGGTGTGAAAAATGGTTATTTATGCCTTGTTTTTTGAAAAATGGTGTTCTTTTGTAATAAAAGTACACACTACTTGTTCAAATAAATGATATGATGATTATAAAATATGTATTGTGATGTTCATGACCTGTTTTAACAACATTAATAAAAAATTTTCATTCACATTAAGTTTTTACCCCTTGAGGTGTTGAATAGAAGTTGTTTTGCTAAATGTTTCACACCAAGTCTTTGGAAAAGTGCTTTGTTGGCCTTTGTGTGCTAATTGTGATATAAAATGACTTGTTATAATTTATAAAAGAATTGGTAGAATTCAATGTGATATTGTGGTGTCCTTTATGGATATAAAAATTGTTTTTGGTTTTATATAGATATGGGTTTTGGTTTTTGACACATTTTGGCACGAGTAGCCAGTAAGTGGCCCGTTCAGCATTTTGATGAAAATGGTTGAGATTAAAGGTGTAAATTAAATGTTTTAAAGGGTTTATGTAAATATTTTCTACATATAAAGGTTTTTTTACACCAATTTATGAAAATTGAAATTTTTACCTTTGTTATATGTCGGTTTGGTAAAATGCTTAAAGGCTGGTTTGGCATTTCTCCTAAAAAATGGGCGAGTTTCATGTGTTCTACTTGTTATACCATTTGGATTCATTTTAATATTCATGAAAATGATTTATTAAATGGTTTTGGGGATGAAAAATACATTTTGGTATGGTACTGGTGGGTGTTTGTCCTAAAAACCACATTTTCAAATGGAATTCATGAGCAAAGATTTGTTAAACTTCTTGAAATTGAGTTATGAAAATTTTAGATGGTTTATTGAGTTACACAAAGGGTCAAAAACATGTTTAGTTAATTTTTGGAGTGTGTGTTACTAGAACTAGTTTTTTATCAATAGACGGAATTTAATATCATGTTGAACTTATTTGAGCACAAATAGAGAAACTTGGGTATCTGGGTGGGCGGGAGTGTACTAGTATATTAGTGATTCAGAGTGGTTTTGTTCCTATTTCATGTAGAAAGATTGAAAATAACAATTCCAACTAAACTATTATTATGATTTTAGGGACCACTATGTTATGGGTATGTTCCATAAAAGTGTCTTGTGCGTGATAAAAGATATTTGTTATGGTTACTTTTCACAGAGATACGAGGTACCTTGGGCGCACAACTAGCTAGTGCCTAGGGGTGTTCCCATGACTTTTGTGCATTGGATATATTGTATTCGCCATTAGAATACATTGAGTTTGGTTGGAAAGTTTTTTACCATGTTTTTTTATTTAAAGGAGTACGTTCTTTAAAGTGGCCCGCTTGAAAATCATTTTTACATTTAAGTTGCATCTCTTTGAAATTTGTTACTATCATTTCCTATTTATGAAAACTTTCAAGAATTTTTATTTTGTAATCTTTATACCATTTAACCTTGTTTGGAAAACATATTTTTATATATTTTATTTCAAAATTGAGATTGATGTTTCTTTTATTTTAAAGGAAGTCCATTGGGAATAGAATATCGGGCTATCCTACTAAGTTTTAATACTCATGCCTATAGTATTATTCTCTTTTTATCCCTTGTTCAGGTTTCAACATGGTTCTAATCGAATTGGGAGACATGTGATCATTGTGTTAGGGAGTGACCAACAGATTCAGATGGAGTTATTTGGTTTTCATGTTTTGTTGGTTGAGTTGTCGGTTCAGTTGTACTTTCAATTTCATATGTGAAAAACGTTCAGTTAACCTTTTATATAAATTTATATTGGTATGTACATTAATTTCCCCTATTTATTTAATTGTTTATATTGGGGATAAATCGTTCCCCAATCAGTCTACTGATTCCCTTGGTGCTTGTAGCCATCTGGATAGGACGGTATTGCCTCTCGGGACTTGTTGCGGAGTGGCCTGGATGACTAGTTCAGGGTCAACCTAGGCTAGTTCCTGACAAAATATCATCAAAAGAGGTCAGCTCTTAGTGGACCTTTCTTTTTAGAGTGTCCCTGTTATCTATGGGATGTCAAGTTAGATGGAGTACTATTTTCAGAACATAATGGTGGGTTCGGAAAGAGCATTATGAACCCTTGCTTTTTCTGATCCTCAGGTGTCCAAGCAGAGTTCAGTTTTATTAGTTTCTATGGTTAATAAGGATTGTTTAGTGATTTGGATACAACAAGTAGAGTTGGACTAATGGCCTCTGTGAGCTCACAGGGCCTGGAAACCCATGTGAAGTTGGGGTATGGTCATAATTAGGCTCTCTATGTTGGTGGTTTGTTGACATATGGCTTCTAACCATATGTTCAAGTCACCCACCAACACTAGTTCTCTTTTGTGGGTCTCTTGACCATTCTTGAATTCTGAATTTTGTTCTGAAAATAATTTTGTGAGATTTTTGGAAGTGGATTTTAAATGATTAATATAAGAAATATTTTTATAATGTTGGGTTTTTTCTAAAACAAATTTTTGTGGAGAACATGGAATGATTTAACAGGATAAAATTTCATTAATTTAAACTTATGGTTTATTGAAATAAAATGGTTGTAAGGCATGAATTATTTTTAATATGATCCTAAAAAATTAAAAGGGGATTTTTTAGGCTTTTGAAGAGATTTTGAATCTGATTAATTGGTTTGGGGAATTGGTTTTAAGAACTTTTTGTTTTTCTAAAAAAGGTTTTGGCCTTTGTGCCTATTGGATTAAGAAAATACTCCTTTAAAAAAATCAAATTGAGAAAGGTATTTTTGAATGGAATGATTGTTTTGGTAGTTGTTTTAAAATAAATGAAATGGTTTCTAAATAAAATGGTTCTTGAAAAGGTTTTGTTTGTTGAGATACTGAAAAATATTTTTAATAAAGGGAGATGACTTTTATGGAAACTTATAGGGTTTCTTTTCCAGGATTGGTAAAATGGTTAATTGTGTGGAAATATGAAAATGGTTTTTGACTTGGTGTTTATTATTCTTGTGGAAGGTACGTGATTTTTGAAATTGGTTGAATTTGTTGGATTCTAAAATTAGGATTTTTGTTTTATCCCATGGTGTTTTTATGTGTGCTCACACACATGTTTTTGTATATATATATTGATAGATGACTAGTATGGCATAGTGGTTGGGTTCCCGGGGTGGCACGGGAATGTGCATGTGCGTGAGACTTGATGAAACACCATTGGTGAATGTGAAAATCCACCAAGTTATTTTTTTTCAAAGGTGTTAAGTTGAAATTTTTTTCTGTTTTTGTAAAGTGGTGTTTTATGTGGGTTTCTTTTTAATGATTTAGAAGTTTTGTTTGTTTGGTATGTTTCCTTATGAGCTGGAAGTAATACTCTTGGTGTTTCTTGGGATGGGATCTTGTTGGTGGCTTTGTTTTGGAGCAATGTTCAGTGGGTTTCAAAGGATATTTTAGATGTTTTGATGTGCCCATGGATGTTTCAATGCTGTAAATACTTCCATTTGATCAACCTAAGGATTTGTTTAAAACATTAAATCCACCTCTTTCAACGATGCCTCAAATCATTTTTTGGAATAGAGAGATGTTTGGGCTTGACTTGAAGTGAATCCTTTTTCTGATAATTCTTTTGTATATAGAAGTTGTGTTCATTGATGTTGATTTGTTTTTCCATATTCCTTTTCCATTTTTTCCCTTGTTCGTAGTGAGAGAGTATGGTGATATGTATCTTTGAGTTTTTATTTAGATGAAGTTCTGTTGTTGAGAAAGTGAGTTTTGTGGGGTTTTTTATCCTTATTTGTTGGTTGTGGTGCAGAAGATGCTTCAAACATTAGGGATCCAACCATAGGCCATGGATTGATGATTTTCACATAGTTAAAAAGCCACATGAGGTGTTGGGATCTCGACTAAGATTCCCCCTTCACCTATGTGGTATGGAGGTTTCTATGTTTTTATTGTATTTTCTCTTCATTGTAATTTTCCTTTACTTGCAAAGAGTGTGGTGGAAAAACTCTACATGTACTTTCTATGGTTACACCATATTGGATGCGAGATTCCAGTTAGGGTTATTGTGTGGACCACCCATGTGAATTTGGAAGGGTCTTTGATGTTATCCACCCATAGGTGAAGAGTGTTGGGTAGTTTTTAGCTTTTGTTTCAGCGGTCCCGTCATTGGGCCCCTTCCCGCCCCTACCAATTTGGTGGTGGTTTTTTGTTTTTCTAATAAATTTTGTCTATGTTCTTGTCCCCTCCCATCAGGATTGAGTAGTTTAAATGATTATGTTTTGTTTTGTTGGCATGGGTTGGTAGGTCTTTGTATGGGGGTTTTGGTTGGCCTTTGTGCGAGAGGCCCAATTCTAGATCATGTGAAAATCTTGTTTGGTCACTGTTGGTTGGTTCTTAAAAGTGGGGAGTCTGCTCTGGCATCCCTTAAAATATTTTCACTTCATGATGTTATTTGTTTTCAGTTGGTCATTGGGATATTTTAGAGAATGAAAAAAAATATAGTCTTGGATTGGTTATGGATGAGTGGCTTGATCCTTCCATTGATTATTGGGAAGTGGTTGTGAGTTTTGTTTCATTTAGGGAAATAGGCTTAAGTTATATTTTTGTGAGAGAAATTTACTTATATTAAGAGGTTGTATTGTGTTTATGAATAATCCTTAGGTGTTTATCAATCAACCGGAAAGTTTTATAGATTTCTGGGTGCATAAATCTTTGATGGTGGGGAGAATTGTCACACCCAGTTTTTCATTTCCTAGTTTTGATCCAGTGTATTGGAAATATCAATCCTTTTATTGTGTTTTGAGTGATATTAGAGTCTATTTTTTAACTTCCATCTATGTATATTCACTATACCATGGGATCCCCGTAGCTTTTTTGGGAGTTTTTGGAGAAAAGGGTGGTTATTTCCAGATTTGGGCCAACTATGATCCCATTTACAGATTTCAAAACAAAATTTTTTTCTTTTATAACTTCTTTATTTATTAAATTTATTCACTCATTCCACTTCCCACTTATCCTAACATAAACTATTAAAACCAAAATATCCATGTGAAACCCTTATGAATTCATAATCCTGGTGGATTTGTGTTATTTATTTAGTTATTGCCCCATCTAGTAAGCACATTTCATGTTTTAAAATATATATTTTTTCTTTTATGTTTTATTCATATTCTAACATTTTCAGTGATTACACCTCCCAAACAGATCCTTAACTATTGTACATCGACAAGAGCCCCCCCTCCTTCATTATCCTTAGTTTTGGGCCTCTTGGTGGGCAATTTCACACCAAAGGTTAGTGGTTCATCATAA
Source organism: Viscum album (assembly GCA_963277665.1). Taxonomy (NCBI): domain Eukaryota; kingdom Viridiplantae; phylum Streptophyta; class Magnoliopsida; order Santalales; family Viscaceae; genus Viscum; species Viscum album. The sequence goes on along the minus strand of OY728141.1, from coordinate 467,398,586 downwards.
TTTCTTCATCAAATCTGTCACCTTTCTTTTCCCTCTTCCTTCTTACTTCACTTTTTATTGGATTTCTCTTCTCTGATGGTTATTATAGAACTAGGGTTCTTTTTTTCCATCATTTTTTATAGGGTTTTTGTTTTTTTAGGGTTGTTCTTCATAGATCTAGGGTTTTGGAACCCGCGGTCACTGTTTTCAGTTGTGCCTCTCCCTTCCACCATGGTTTTGAGGTAGGTTTACCAAATAACATGACTTTATTATTTAAGTTTCCTATTTTTATTTATTTTCTCACCTTATATACATTTTTAGTGTTGTTTTTTAACCTTTTGATGATTTATTTGGTGTGAAAAATGGTTAGTTATGCCTTTTTTGTGAAAAATGGAGTTGTTTCATTATAAAAGTGCACAACGCTTGTTCAAATAAAGGTTCTTCTAGTTTTCGTATATGGACTATGATGTTAATGACCTGGTTTTACTACTATAATAAATGTTTGGCATAAAAATTTGGCATTTTAACCCTTTGGGTGTTAAATAAAAGTTGTTTCTCTAAGTGTTTCACGCCTAGTCAATGGTAAAGTGATTGGTTGGCCTTTCTGTGATAAATGTGATATAAAACAACTAGTTTTAATTTATTAAGGAATGGTTAGAATTCAATGTGATATTTTTATTTCCTTTTATAGTTATACAAATTGGTTCTGTTTTAATAAAGAAATGGGTTTTGGTTTTTGATGCATTTTACTATAAGTTTCTCATAAGCGGATCATCCAGCCTTCTTAAGAAAATAGTTGATCTTAATGTGTAAAATAAATGTTTTGAAGGGACTACATAATTGTTTTGAGGATGATAATGGTGTTTTTATACCTCTTTATGAAAATTGAAATTTTTACCATTGTTATACGTTGGTTTGGTAAAATACTTAAAGGCATGTTTGGCGTTTCTCTTAAAAAGGAGGGGTTTCATGTGTCTCTACTAAAAAATATCCTTATACCCATGGTTTTACCCAAAACCATTAGTATAGGGAACCCTTCTACCTATGGTTTTTGAAAACTATGTGTATCGGGGTAGTATGGAAACATATACCCAGGGTTTTGAAAAACCATGGGTAAACATTTTTTTTGTGAAGACCTATTCCCATGGTTATGGAAAACTATGGGGAAAAATAGTTATACCCAAGGTTTTTTTCAAACATGTGGGTATAGAAAAAAAATTCAAAGCCTATCCCCACTGTTTTGGAAAAACCATGGGTATAGGTTGTTTCTTGAATACCTATACCCATGGTTTCATAAAACTGTGGGTATAGATTTCCCACATTATAGCGGGAAAAAATATTCTATGGGACACAAAATATATTTGGCAGGAAAACCTATAACCATGGTTTTCCCTTCAATACCCACGGTTTGGATTAATGTATTTAGGTAGATATAAATATATAATAAAATATGTGTCGTAGTGGTGTTGGTGAGCTACTCCATTGGGTTCCCTATGATCACTGAATCAAATCCAGTTGAGGGATTTTTTTTCTAATAGAGTGGGTGAGATTTATATATTAAGATAAGTGTAGATATTTTAATAAATGATAGTGTTTACTTGGTTGGTTATTCGTTCGAATTATGAATTAGAAACGCGGGATCAAAACATGTGGGCTCATTTTTTGTATTAAGTTTTTGTATTAATATATTTAGAAAAATATAGATATATATACTTGTAAGAAGCATAGGTGGAGTGGTGAGAAGTGCATAATTTGGTTGACAGGTAGCGGGATCGACTCTTGCTGGCTGTTTTTTGTACTATTTTTACTCATGGTTTTGAAACCGTGAGTATAAATCTTGGAAAACATGGCATGAGGCTTTGACACAGTGGAAAAAAACTATACCCACAGTTTAAAAACTGTGGGTATAGGATGGAGGCCTATCCAGATACCTTGGTTTCTCATGGTTCCCAAGACCTTGGGTATAGTCTATACCCACAGTTTTGGGGGCTATACCCATGGTTTTGAACCATGGGTATAAGTTATTTTTCTAGTAGTGTGTATTCCATGTTGTACCATTTGGGTTTATTTTAAGATTCATGAAATTGATTTATTAAATGGTTTTGGGGCTTCTAAATATTTTTTGGTATGTAATTGGTGGGATTTTGGCATAAAAAGTGATTTTTTGAATGGAATTCATTTGAAAAGCTTTGTTAAACTTCTGAAAAAAAATTTATTAAAAATTTAGAGGGTTTATTCAGTTACACAACGGGTAAAAACACATGTTTAGAAAAAAATTTGGAGTGTGTGTTACCAAAACTGGTGTTTTTATGTGTAAATGGAATTTTATAGCATGTGTAACTTTTTTAGCACAAAGAGGAAAACCCGGGTATCTAGGTGGGCAGACGTGTATTAGTATTCTAGTGATCCAGAGTGGTTTCATCCCTATTTAAAAAAGAAAGTTTGATAATGAACACACAAACTAAAATATTAAAATAATTTTGGGGACCACTATGTTATGGGTATTTTACCTACTAGGGGTTTGTTCATGAGAATAGATATTTTTATGGTTAATTTTTTCCAAGATACGAGGTACTTAGGGCCCACAGCTAGTTAGCGCCTAGGGGTGTTCCTATGACTTGTTCTAATTGGATATATTTCATTAAAAATTGGAATTCAGGGAGTTTGGTTGGAAAATTCAGTATCATGTGTGTTTTATCTAAATGTGTATGTGGTTTAAAGCATCCCTATTGAAAACCATTTACACTTTCAAGTCGCATCTCTTGGAAATTGGTTACTAGAATATCATGTTTATGAAAAATTACAAGCATTTTCTTTTTGTAAATTTTGAAGTACATAACCTTGTTTGGAAAAAAAATTATATATTTTATTTGAAACCTGAAATTTATGTTTCTATTATTTTTAAGAAAGTGCATTGGGAATAGAATATCGGGCTAACCTATTGAGTTTTAATACTCACGCCTATAATCTTCTACTATTTTTATCCCTTGTGTAGGTTTTACTTGAGTTCTATTGACTTGGGAGACGTGTGATCATTGAGTTGGAGAGATCATAAGGCCACGGTTTAAAGACCACATGGCGTGGATAAATGTTTAGCGGAGATTAGATCTCAAGATGTGGGATGTGTCGTGTGGCCGAGATCTCACGCAAGATTAGATGAGCGGCCAGAATTTCCTCTATGTTTTTAAACTCGTCCCACGTCGAAATGGAGACATGGGGGTGGCTCATTTATAATACAAGCCACCTCAAACACAACATAGAATTCTCCTCCTACCTCTATGGTACTTACTTCTACCATGTCCACCCTATGGGTTCACTCTTAGTGCCCTCACTCATCCTCAGGTGCGCACCTAGCGCCCACTATGCATGTTCCACATGGGTTCACCATCGTCCGTGCTCCTGTGGGATTATACACAAGCCTGCATGCCTTTCCACCCAGAATTTGGATTTATCCTGAATTGTTCTTTCTTTAAGGTTAGGGATTGTTGGAATGTATGCCCTGGGAATACAGATGCACAAGACTCAGATGAATCTTGAAGTTGTGGGCACTGGTCAGAAAAATGAGTATTGTCAAAAAAAATACCACAATGTGATGGAACTAAATAAGAGTGTTAGTTAACTTGTGGTTGAGATAATTTCCTTAAAAGTGTTTGAATCTCATAAATTTTATTATCTACCTTTTTTTCAAGGGATGAATGACTTACCTAATGAACACCGTGGGTTGGTGCAATAGATCGTGTAACAAATTTTTATTCATATTGAGCCTTGTTGCCTATTAAGTCACAAGAGGCGGAAGGATTTTTATCAAATAGGGCACCACTAGTTGCAACCTCAATCATTCCATAATCCATGGTGATACATCCCTCCAAAAAGTGTTGGATTAACATTTTTTTCTAATCAATTGGTGGGGGAAACATTAGAAAATCCTTTTGAACCTCTCCTAGTATTCTTGAAGGGTCTCACCTTGTGATTTCCTAATGCCAAAAATTTCTTTCCTAATTGAAGCAGTTTGGTGGGAATGGAATAACTTCTATAAAAGAGTCATTTCAAGTCACTTTAGCCCCCAATTATACTAGGAAAATAGTATAGCCAATGATTGGCTACACCATCAAGGGAGAAAGGGAAGGCCCTAAACTTAATTAAGTCCTCAGACTCACATTGGGGTTTTATGGTGGAGCACACTATGGGAAAATCCTGAAAGATTTTATGAGGGTCCTCACTAGGAAGGCCATGGAATTTAGGAAGAAGGTGGATGAGGCCTGATCTTAGCTCAAAGTTTGTTGTTTTTTCAGGATATTGGATTGACATAGGTTAGTACTCCACATCATGTGTGGTCAGTTCTTTTAAATTTCGATTATTTGAAACCATGATTTGTGGGGTTTGACTTAGTTCAATTTTTTATTTGTTTAAGACCACTTGAGGTTCATAAATTTCTTCCACTTTGTTACTTTGTTGTCCTACTTTGGATGAACTAATTTGTGAGTGAAGTATCCTTTCAATTTTAGGGTCCATTTCAAATAGTTTTTCATTTCATAGTCGGGTCATGCAAATAAGTTGTGAATTTTGTTTTCTATTTTTCTAATGATTGGAGATGGGTAAAGAATATTAAGAAAGGTGAAAGAATAATATAATGGTGTACTAAATAATTAAATAGAGATATATAGAATAAGAAGAAGAAGAGAAGAAGAGAGGAACAACACACACAAAAACAAAAAAAAATCAAAGGATAAAGGTGGGATATTTAAATATTAAAGAAATAAAAAACAAAAGAGTAAATGGGAAAAATGATCTTGGATCCCCAAAAACAGAACAAAATTATTATCTCCTTGTCGAGTGTGTTAAATTAGATGTTTATATTTAATTATAATTTTTTCAATATAGCTGCAACACAAGGTCATCTCTCGATAGACCCTTAGCTCATTAATTCCAAAATGAGGTTCTTATTATGAAATTAAAAATGGGGAGTGGGGTTTTCTAAAACTTAGGGTTTTATTATTAAAAATATAAATTGAAACTATATTACTAAGTGAGAGAAACTGATTGGAGAAATCATGATTATCCCGAGTAAGTGTCCCTTGATGCTCAATCCGTCATTGATCTCAAGGGAATGGGAAGGATCATTGATTACTTGATTTATACACACTATTAATAGTATGATATGTGATTTCATACTAGGTTACCACCTAGTATATGATTGATCAATGATACTAATTATCGGAGACAACTCAGAATCAATAATATATCGTCAATGTAACAACTGAACTCAATCAAGGCATCACATCAACAACGTGATGAGATGCCCAGATTTGGGTCTATATCAAAAACAATTCTAAACAAAAACATGCATAGTAATGGGTTATAACTTTTATATTTAATCAAATTATACCATCCATAATAACACCCATGAAAGAGAAGAGCTGAGAGAAGAAGAAACCACACTCAAATCATCAAAAGATTTGATTAATGCATGGAATCATGAGGATTATTGTTACATTGATTTTTATAATATCAAACCAAAATAAAAAAAATAAAAAGGATTAAACGGAGAATAATAGAAAAAACTATAAATTCAATTACATTATGAATATTACAAGAAATAATCTTGAGATTAAAAAAACAAACACCCCCAAGTTGATCACTAAGAAACATAGAAGTACATGATGAAGAAGAGTGAGAGAATGGATCAATAAATATCTCTATTTCGAATCACCCTTACCCTTGGTTGTTCCACCTGATAGAATGAGTGGTAAGAGGGGTTTTATGGACAATTATATCAAAATTTCTACAAAAATTGGTAAAGTATCTAAAGAGCTAGGTGGTTATTCAAGGGAAAAATTATATTTTATCTGGTTGGTTGACTGAACCAAACCTGTTCCAATGACTTGAAATTTGGTAGAGAATAATACTTTTAAGTCTTCTGTCCGAGGGAGGTAAAATCAGTCCAATTGGATCCTTGAGGCCCGAGTTATGGCCCAAATACATAAGATGGTCCGATTTAGCCATCCCAAAATTTCTTCACATTGTGGGCCTATTTTGGGCCTCCAAATGGATGAATTGGGCTTCATGATATTCTAGAGAAATGTATAACACATTGTTTTTCATTAATACACCCATGTTTAACCCAATTGGATGCATGAACTATCCAAATTACATATTAATATCCACATGCATGCTTGGGCTCTCGCTTAGTTTGGCTTGTTTTTCTTGAATTCCATCATAGGCTCTCCAAGTCACCCCCTCCTAGAATTTAAACATCAAAAAAAGGTAAAATTTCTCTAACAAACAAGGATAAACATTAATTAATTAAATCAAACATGAAGTGAAATTTTTTATTATATTTGGAATATTCATTACAAAACCAGTTTAAAACGGGGATGTAAGGGTGGAATTGAATAGTGAATCGCTATGCGATTAATCCACCCCACTAAACTAACATCATCACACACCTTACCCTTAGGGTGTATGCAGGTGTAATAAGGGGATAAGTTTTCTGATCATAGTTAATTAAATTTTAAATTCCTTTTTATAAATGAAATATTCATTCTATAAATTCCTCTTAGGAATAGTTTTTCTTAATAAAATATTTTTTTAATTGATTTGAAATTTATAATTTGATTTCTGGACGCAAATAAAATATAATTGTTTTTTTTCAAGAAAATATATAAAATTTTATAATAAACTGAAGTATTCTGAATAATATTATTTTTAATCAAATGTTCTTTTAAAACAATCTCATCTAAATATAAATTATAAAATAATTTTATAATGTCCTAGGAAACTTTTTATAAGTGTCCCAAATTTGATTGTTCCATAAAAACTACTATTTTTAAATAAATAAGGATTTTTAAATTTAAAAGATAAAATTAACAAATATATATATATATATATTTATTTATTCTAAAAAATAAATATTTAATTTTAAATCATCATGTATAAATTATGTTAGGGTGAATTTATGATAATTTTCAAAAATATTTTTTTTTTGTGAATAGTAAAAAAATATTTTTGGATTTTTGGTATATTTAATGACATCATAATTACTTCATAATGATATAATAATTAATAAAACATAATACAAGACATAAAATGTATTATTTTATTAATATTAACTATCTTGATAGATTTTAATCAATTTCTAAAACAATAAGTGACTTTCCAAAGTCTAAAAAAGAAAATTTGAATTTTCAAAACAATACTTTGTCCAATTTTTAATTTTTCCGGATAAAAGATGTATTAAAAATGGTTTTAGGTTTTTGTGATTTAAAATATCATAAAATGTGACACAAATTTCTAAAAATATTTGCAAAAACAATGTGTAAGATAATTTTTTTTCATTTTTTACAACAAAGATTTCCAGGACCTGTATTACCAAATTATTAAACAATTCCTCACATTTTCTAAAAATACCCACCCATTTCACCATTCCCCTTAACTCCCAATCCATAATTAACAATGTTTTGGTTATTTTTCCTCCTAATTATTCCCCCCATGGTTTCCTCAATCGCCCAAGGTTTCATCCACAAGTTTTAGGAAAAACTCTTTAAGGTAAGGGAATTCTCCATCCTTTCGCTTCCCTCCAATGGCCCGAAAGCCTTCATTTTTTATTGATTTTAATAATCCACCTTTCAAGGGGTGAGGTGGAACCTTTACATATCCTGTAGACGTAAGTATTACATTGCTCATAGGCCTTAGAGGAATTCATTTCATGTAGGCTTCAAATATTACATACAACCCAGAATAGCTACTTGGAACTGCTCCTCCCCAGCATCTTAATCTAAGAAACTTCTTTTTTATATGTCTCATAAATATTAAGGTTTCTCACTATTATTACATTTTTAATCATTCCCTTACTAACAAATTATGTTTTATCAATTTTATACACTTATACACTCTTAATTTACCTTTTTCTATAACCATTTTTTATACCCGTTATGCAGCTGAATTTACATCTTAAAACAATCCATTTTACCTGACAAATTCTCGTTTCATTTTTATTTGAATACCCAAAACTCTTTTCTTAAATGGGAATTAAAAAAATATTTAAACATTACTTTTTTATTTGGGTATTTACATATATTAAACACACTTTTCCTTTTGTGGGTTAAAAAAGATGTAATGATCATGTATTTAAGAAATTTTGAATGCTAAGATTTTGACAAGAAATTATTCCTCTATTATATATTGGTTATTAATGAAATGATTTATTATGATATATTTGTCTGAAATTAATTAATACATATTAAGGTTTTTCTATTATGGAACTCTCATTAATTGAGTAAATAATTTAATCTTTAGAGAACAGATGTGTTATGATACCCTGGCGAATAACCTTGGTAATTTTCATTTACAACACCTTGGTGATAAAACTTGGTTATATTTTTATATATAACTCATTTAAATTTTGTAGCCACATTTAAATATTATGATTCATGTTATTTATATTTTTTTGCCTCTTGTTCATGTCTTGTTGTTTTGCCTCGTGTTCTAGTTGATATATCTTGTGATCACATGCATTTTGTCTCCCTTGCTTATTCCCTTACTAAGATTCATTCTCACCCCTTTCCATTGATGTATTTCATTGGGATATGATATGTAGTAAAATTAACTTAGGTTTAACCCATTAAGATGACTTTCAAGTAGATTTATAAATATATTTTATATTTCTATGTATTATTTACATTATTTCCCTGAAACTAAACTTTAAAAGTTCCTTTTTTAAAATCATGTAATGAAAATTTAACTAATAAATTGAAATAATTATATACTATTTTTTAAAAGAGATAAAAATTAGACACATAATTGTTCAAATATTTTGTTTTCATTTCTGTTGTTGTTGTATATTTTGTTAAACTTTGATTGTATCTCATCAAAGAAACTATCAAATATACACTTTAGAGAAATAAGTGTTTATAATATTTTTAGTATTTTATATATTGATGTTTTAATAAAAATTAAGTCTCGTCAATAATGACTATTATTTTTTTTAATATTATGTTTTACTAAAGATTATTTCACCTATCGATTTATACTAAAATTATTAATTGAACCAGTATTTAACCTCTACATAATTTTTTTAAAGTGTCTACAACTTGAACTTATTCATTGGTGGAGTTTCATCTTCTCATAATAAGATATGTAATAATTTTTGCCCTATAAATATTCCAAAATACCATGTAGAAGCCTTGTTTTAAGGTTTCAACAACCAATACTTAGTTATTGGGGTCCCTAATAATATTTTCTTCTCGTGAAAATCACCAAACTCATAGAGTGAGATTCGGTGTAGTAGAGTTGAGGATTTTTATGCCCCAAACAACTATAAATCACTTTGTCTAGTTCTTTCCCTTATTTATTTTTTGTTTCTCACTCATATTTAAGAGAGAATAATGGATATCTTTATTTCAAGAGAGATGTTTCGAATTGTTCATGTTTTTTTAAATATAAAATTTACCACCCCCCCCCCCCTTTGTGTTTTCTTCATTATATATCCAATATAACAATTGGTATCAATGGTTAGGGACTATTATACATATTTATTTTATTTTAACCCTTTAAAATTATGTTGTTTCTACCTAATAACATCATTTCAAATCTAAGTTCAATATCTACTAGGTATATTTCTTTCTGGTCTTACAATTTTTATTTAAAGATCTAAACTAAGGAAAAATACAAATTGATTGTATTAGAGAAGGAATATCATTGATTAAAGCTTCTTATTTTAATGGTAATAATTATAGATAATGGAAATCAAGCATAGTTTATTATTTGAATAATATTACACTAATATTTTATTTGAAAGTAGTCAGGTCTTATTAAATTCCTAAAGAAAATATGGAGAAGTGGAATACTACTCGAGAAACTAATTATGATCTTCATTTTAAATATATGAATGTTATAGTTTGTGGATTAGAAAATAATGAATTTAATCATGTTTATTAATGTGCTATTATATATGAAATGTGGAAACCAGTCAATGTTTCCAATAAATGAACTCATAATATAAAACTATTAAGGTATAACAATGAAAAATTAATATTAAATACATTCATGATTTATGAAGGTGAAATCATCACTCAAATGAAAAAGATATTAACTAAAATATTCAATGGGGTTGTTACATTATTAGAACCAATTATAGAACTATATCAGGCTTTAAAACCTATATTATTTTAACCCTCATAATAGAATTTAGTATCTTCTATTATTATAAAATCCACTCCTTCGAGAAATATACAAATAATTGAATTTTTTATCACCTTAATGATGTATGAAGTTTAGATACAAGAAGAAGATTGAAATCATAATTTTATCAAAAAAAGTAATATGATTCGCTAAAATATATGGTGGTTGAATCTTCAAAATCTAGTCATTCAGTTTCAAATGATAAGCTATCAGACCTTGTACACAATTCAACAATTTTTACAATAAGGTAATGGAAAAGCTAAAAACTAATAAATAAAAAGAAGTCATATGATATGAATATAAGAATAAAGGTCATAGGAGAACTTATTTTACTTTAATTAATGCTCAACGGAAAGCCGATTATAAAATAAAAGGCCAGAAAGTCATGAAGGCTACTTAGACTTTTTATGAAGATTCAAGTTATGAATTTACTAAAAACTCTAAAGTTGAGCATAAAAATAAAAAGGTAAATATATGTCTTGTGGCTCATACAGATGACGTAAAATCTTCATAAACATAAAATTATAATTATAAAAATATTTATTTTGATGAAATTAAAAAATATAGTTTTATTCTTTAATAAAAATTTGAATAATTAGATAAAGAGCATAGAAAACATATAAAATATTATGACGTTATTTATATTGAAAAATAAAGTTTAAAAATAATATTTCGTATTTAAGGTATAACTCTTCAAAAAAAATCCTTTAAATAACAGTAAAATTAAAGTATTATTGGATGAATTTTATTCTCTAAAACAAGCTAATTGTGTTATTATAAAAGTATATATATTTAAATCAAAATTCATGGAAAGAATAAAATTATGGAAGGAAATATAGGTGTTTATAGTAATGTTAAAATGCCTAAATTCTATAGGAATTATTTTTTCTAGGCTCAAAACATATTAGAATGTCTACTTTTAAATTTTTTCATTAAATAATTAATGGAAATTAAATTAAGGAATACTATTTTATAAATCCATAATTTTGTGTTTTCAAGCATGTTCACTGTTTAAAAATATTATATCAATCAAATTATGAAATATTTTCTCAAATTAAACAAATTTAGTTACCTAAGTCATTCATTGCTGACATTAATGATCCCAAATGAATATGGGTAACAAAAGGAACTTGTGTTAAATATTTTGAAGATGGGTTCCACTAAAATCTTTTTTAAATTTTTAAATTTTTAGTTGAAGAATATGTAAAGATTTATGGTTTACAAAAATAGTAATTATTTTTTAAATATTGATCAACTCTGAAGCAGTTCCTTATCTCAATTGAATGAACCTTAAATCTATAATTACTGAAATCTAGTAAGAATTTCATTTCCATTTTAATTCTAATATAATGAAAACCTTTATATTAATTGGAATTTTTATAAAACATATTATATTTAATTATCATACATTTGAATATTCTTATTATTGAATAGTTAAAAAATATTCACTCAATTAATTAATGTGGTAAGCTAATTCCTTGAATTATTTTCTCAACATCATGTATAGAATATATTATTTTATGATTAGCATGTGTTTATTAATTAAGTTTTATTTTTTTTATAATCATGTATTTTAACTGCATATTATAGATTGATCTATTATGATATATGTTAATCTCTTAAAATGTTTCAGTCTTTTATGACATGAAAAGAAGTTTAAAATTATAAGGGTTCGATATTTCAAAATTTTAGTATGTGTCTAATTATGTTATGAAATGAATAAATTGTTTTGATGAATATTTTAATTATTTTATAATCTCTTGTTTTTTACTTTATAATAATTTTACTATTTTAATAACTTCTAAAGTCTTTATTTTGAAGGAAGCATTAATTAAGAGGGAGTTTATAATGTCTATTATAATGAAAATACATATCGTGAAGTTATGTATATTTGATTTTAAATATATAAAATTCTTTTCTTTTTTGAAACTTATATTATATAAATTTATTCTATTTGAAATTTTTTTCATTTTATTGTTTATATTTAGTAAAATTATACATATATAATCCTTCTTACAAAAAATTGTATTTTCAATTGTAAAATCCAAAATCATTACACTATAATTTGGGCTTCAAAAATGGAAAATAACCTGGGAACCATGAGAATAACCCCACCCCACCCCCCCCCCCCCCCCCACCCCTTCTTCCATAAAACCCTAATACTTAATTTTAATCAAATCCATTCAATCATTTCATCTTCCTTCCTTGCAATTTCAAATTCAAAGAACTCTGATGAGGCTAAAACAAACATCATGAAATGACTAAGTTTCACTAGTTCAGAATGATATCATCCGAAAATGATAAGATTTAAAGGTTGGGAATGTTTTATTACAATATTTCTTTAAAATTTGATGATTACTAATAGATTAAATAAATTTTTAAACAAGTTATTTATCTTCTTGGCGCATTAACTAGTCAGTTTGGATAGTAGTCTAAATCTGTTATTAAATAAATTTTAGATAATTATTCTATAAAAAATACATAATCCTTGGTTTTCAAGTATCAAAAATTCAATCACTTCAAATGGTTAATGGTGTAATACATTTTACAAAGTATCATAAAACTTCATTTAATTATTATGAGATATTTTGGAGATATCATTTTAATTTAAATTTCTGGAAATGGGATCTAGGTTTTATATTTTAAAAGGAGAAGTAGTGGGTTTGTATGAAGAGAAAAAAAAGTTCTAGAAAATATTTTGATGGATGAAAAACCATACCACTTAAAAAATAGATTTAAATATATTTAAGCATACTATCATTGTATACTGGAATGTTAAATCTAAATAAAAAATAGATACAATTAAAAAGAAATAATTTATCAAATCGCTTATATCAGATGAGAAGTTGTCTCTATATCAGATCTTGATGAGATATATGAGTTCCAAGATATTCATATTTCTTCATCTTTAAGAGAAATAATATTTATAGATATTAAAATAATAATATATCTATTTTAAAGTATTTTAGCTACAATGAGTAAAATATTTCAAAATCCAGAGTACAAAGATGCATACCTTAGTATTTCTAAAAGGCCCGATTTTTTTTATTGCTTGCACCTTAGTCCATCCAAACCCTTGAGAGTAAAATAACTTCTTAATCAATGATGTTTAATGAAAAATTATATGTTCAACCATATTTATTTTCTATTAACAGATTCTCATGATTTTATGTCTAAAAATATTCATTCTTTCAAATCCATTTTTATTAGCTAAACTTAAAGATCACTAAAATTATTGTATTATGTCAAATATGTGTTAATATATTTCATACATTCATATTTATCTCACAAAGAGTGGGATAAATACGGTGTATAAACACAACCATATTATTTATATTTGGGGGGAAGAAATATGGATAAACACAAAACCTATTTTTCTTTGGGAGAAATATGGATAAATACAATCTCATTTTTTATTCAATCATTATTTCTTTATCAATAAAATATAGCACATGTTTTTGTATTTATATTTATATGGGTTTTGTGATCGTAAAAAATGTGAATATTGTTGGTCATGCATTGATCTAATAATTTCATTAATTTTTTATATTGATGCTCATAAGAACCCATATCTTTGTTACTATTGATGTTTCTTTTTAGTGTATTTCAGGATATTGTTTATTGGAATAATTATCTTTATTCTGGAAGAAATTTAGTTTAACTTTGGTTGATGTTTTATTTTATTATGTATTCTAGGTAGTTCAACATAGTCTGGAATCATTTTTCATAACCCTGTGTTTTTAGAGAACTTAGGGATCGAGAACCCAACTTTTGTAAAGATTTATACTTTTTTAACCCTATGCTTGAAGTAAAAGTAAGGTTTGGATATCATATTTTTATAAACTACCCTTTCTTTTCATAGTTAACATATGGTTTATCAACCCATCAATTGGAATTATCCACAAATTTTGAACCATACTTTTGAAGATTATCTATACATAGGGAATCCCTACATTTGACGCTGTCATCTATGAGAATGTAATTATGAATTATTTCTATGATTTCTATAATTTTTCACTGGAGTTCTTCTATTTTTAAATGTTTTTTAAATATTTATTCATAGAACGTTAATAAATGTATTAAATAATTCTTATTTATATGGTAAGTTATCATTTCCACTAGGCCTACTTAAATTCAAATGATGGTGATTTATCAGGCATATTGTCTTGATCAGTTTAAATTTATATAAATCAAGATTATAATTAAATGAAAATATTTTATTCTTCTTGAATATATAAGTTTGATGATTTCTCTTATTCTATGGAAATATACACTTTTGATACATGCATTTTTTTATCATTTTTTAATTTCTTCTACTATATCCTTTGTTAATATTTTATTGTAGATCACCAAACAATCAGTTCTACACATTAGTAAAATACATGTTTGTCATAAGTTTATTATTTTATATACTTTTTTTAAAGGAAAATCAAGCCTCCCTAATATTGATTATTATTTTTTCTGATATTCGGTTTTATTGAAGTTCATTTCATCTATTGGTTGCTATGATAACTGAAAACTAAACCCGAATTCAACCACTACATCATTTCTCATTAAGTATTATAAGATCTACTCACTAGTTATTGAAGCTTTATCCTCTTATACAAAAATATGTATGTCGTGGTTCCCCATGAAATATCTATAAGGACTATTAAAAACCATCTTTTAAGGTGTCATCTAATTTCACTCAATTTTTGGGTTCCCTAATAAAAGGACATTCTATTGAAAATCAAAAAGCTTGTGGATAGAATGTTGGTGGAGTATACTATGGTATTTTTTTTACTTGGACCACTAAAGATCATTTTTTCTAGTTCATTTTTTTATTTATTTTATATTTCTCAATCATCATTATGCGAGTTATAAAGAATTGCTTTATTTAAAAATGGATGTTTCGAGTTTTTCAAAATTTCTTAAAAGACACAATTTTTCCTACCTAAACCCCTCCCTCTTGGGTTTTCATCATTTTCATTCCTATCTAAAAATTTTAAAACTAAGGGTAAAACCCCATTTAATTTGGATAAATAATTTTTTTCAAGAGTCCGATTAATGCATTGAGGGATTATATAATTTCAGGCTCCACCCATCACTAAATTTCTAAGGTATTCCATATATATTGAATTATCGATTTAATTCATGAACAATATACCTCATTAATAAATACATATATTGTGTAAAGAATATAGATTTAACAATATTTCCCCAGTCAATCAAATCTCTTTCAAAGAAAAACATAGTATGTATAAATGATATATAGTAAAAGAAATAAGCATATCCATGATATATAATTTATATATTTAAGGTAAATTTAATGTGTAATGATCACATGAATGTTATTGTTTCAAGAAAAAGTTAAAACATAAAAATCAATCAAATATAATTTAGATTTCGAGATAAATTAATGTATTTTGGAATAATAAAGGGAAAGGAAGTGAAATATTAAAATAAGGTTTCATAAAATATTTCACTTTGTATAAACATAAAAAAATTCATAATTATATAAATTTAATAAACTTTTTATAGTGGAGGGGAAGTCTATTATCACCATATACGTTAAACAACGTCCTTTTGACTTTTATAAAAAAATTCAAAAATATCCATTTTAATAAATATTAGAAATATTTCTTTAAAACCCCTTCTAAAATTAAATTATAAGCTAAAATTTCTTTATTAAATAATTTGTGTTAATAAAAATAATTTTGTAAAACTATTTTTAAAAACATGAACATGGATGAAAAAATTATCCTATTAAAAGAGAAATAAAACTTGTTTTTATATTAAACATTTAATTGCTTCAATCAAGTACCAAATATAGGGAAATTTATAAGAAAACATGAATACTCCAAAAAGATCCAATGGATAATAAAATTATTGGATCTTATGAAGTATAAAATATAATATTTCTTCAATGAAAATAAAATAAATCCCAAAAGAATGTGATATTGTAAAACAGATTATTACCTCGTTAGTAACAACTAAATTGTGTCCCATTTAAAGAATTAGAATGATTTAAAATATTAATAATCTTGAATAAATATTTTTTCCCTTGTTAAATACATGAATGGGGTAGTATACACACCAAATAAAAGTGAATAAGTATACAATAAAAAATATATCATAAAAGAGTGTAAATTGAGATGAAATCCCTTACTTCATGATTGCCTTTAGTTAAAATTTCTTTAACATCCTATATAATGGTTTTAATCATGTTATTAATTTATAACATAACAATATTAATATTTATAACATCATATATGATAATATTATAGCATCTTACCACTCATTTGTTAATAATATTTAATTATTACCCTTTTTCGGGTGTTAACTACTTCATTTTTTCATGCATGTTGGTTCACAGAAGTTCGGTTTCCAATGAATAGTATATAGATACATAATATAAATATTTTTATAAATATTATAAATATCATATTTTTCATTAGATTATTTTTTATAATTATTCTTGAAAGATTGAAATGGAAAATTAATCGCATCACTTCGTGGTGATTGCAGAACGTGCGTATGCACGAGGGATGATATCATTCCATTAATGGGTGAAATGGTAAGTAATTGGATGATAAATTAATTTTACATAATTAAAATCATTTAATATTTATCATATATATTAATTATTATCATCAGTATGATGATTCATGTGATTTGGAGATAGATAATAAATTACATCATTTCACGCGGTGGTAGACCACCATACACACAAGCGATGGATTTATTTCCCATTTCATGGATAAATTTATGGATAAATATTTCTAAGTCAACATAATAACATCCTAATATATGTTAGATAATTTTTAATATATTTTAATTTTTAATAATTAATTTAATTTTATAAAATATCAATTAAAAGAAAGAGTGTGTTGATGATGATTCCCTTCGCTTAGAGAAACCTCCTTTTGATATCTTTTTAAAATCTCTATCATTGGTCTTTTAGGAAAACCCAAAACCTATATAAAGTGGATATGTATTTCAAAAATATATTTTGGTAGGTTTTTGGTGATCTAAATTGTTGTAGAGGTGTGAATAATTGAGGGTAAGGGTGACCTTTTATAATTAAAGAGTAGTGGAAAATTTATAAATACCAAAATCTATTTATCAATGGGAAGTCACTATCAATCCAAGTGACTTAAAAATTTATAAATAATGGGTTTTAGGGTTTATAAGGTTAATAAACGACTACATAATGAAAAAAAATATGTTTTAAAAAATTCATTTCCTTTACCTTCAATGTTTTTAACTTTTACCATTTTGTTTTTCACCAAATGAACTTACTTTTTTAACCTAAGAAAATTTACCCCTTAAGACCTAAAATAAAATGAGTATTTTTATATATTTATTCCCAATGATTATAAATATTGAATCCAATTTATCAAAAATAAATTTTTTGTGTGTGTAAAATTAATTTTCACACAAGCGCATGTAGCGAGAAAACACTCGTTTTAACCTTAACCATATTAATTAATTTTTATTATTTATAATATTCATGATTACCAAAAACAAATTTAAACTTATTAAAGGATATTAATTATACATATTAAAAATATATATTCCATTTTATAAAATTCAAATCACAAAATTGGAAGAATTTAGTTTAAAAATAAACACTCAAGTCTTGTCGAAAAATAGTTTTTCAAGGAATCCATTTTTAAAGCATAAGATGATCTTATATTAAGAATATGAAAACTAATTATAATTATATTTATTTAGATTCATATACTTAGATATATAATAAATAAATTTCATTTAAATAATTAATAATTAAATATTATTTTAATTAATTAAAATGGATAGTGATTACACCATTTTATATAAAAGTAGTTTTCTGAAGAAAAAAATATTTTTCTTAAATATAACCTTTTTTAACTCCAAATTATTTTATCTTTATTTCAATAAAATTGAAAGTTAATAAATTTTTATTTATAATTATTATAAAAAATATTTAAAAAAAATGAATAAAAGTTAAATTATACATTTTTTATTATTTATAAGAGTTTAGTTCTCATATAAATTTTTAAAAATTTATTCTAGGCATATTTTGACCAAGTAAGTTCAAATGTAAATTTCTCTATTAAAATTATGATTTTTATTCCATGAAATATTAAAATGTTTATATTATTATATTTTTGTTTAAAATAATGTTCACTTACAATAATTGGGTCTCAGGTGTCACAGACACCTTTGAAATCACCCATTTTCTAACACAACACAATTTAGAGCACATTTAGATGTAAAGGCAAACACATTTAAAACATAAAATAATAGTACTACATATAACCTCCTACCTTCCCCTTAAAAATAACCGAAAACTTATTATAAACCAAAAAAATTATGTTTGTAGATACTGGTGGAGGAACAACACACCACCAATATTAAAACACTAGCCAAACATTTTTTTAACGACTATAGCACACCACAACTATTGAATTAAAAGAAACTAAAGAAAGAAGGAAGAATATGATTATAGGATAATATATGAGACACTTTCTTGAATTTTATATAAATAACCAATATTAAATCACCCAATAAATAGATACTTAATGTGGTTTTATAAGTGAGAGGCACTCCTGGGGTGGAGAAATTATGAATGGGAAAATGAGTACTGAAAAGTGTTAAAATCTTGGTGGGAGAAATTTTTTAAAAAAATAACTAGGTAGGGAACATGGTTTGGACACATGAATATATAAGACATGAACCAACAATGTGGGTTCCTCAATCTCAATATATTGAGGCCACACAATTTGGGATGCACTATTTCAAATATTATACACCTAATTGTGTAGGCAATCCATTTCCACATTCTAAGCAGCACTATTTATTGGAATTGGTCCACAATTTCAAATAACCATGATCCATCCATAAGCCACCATATTTCACCCTAAAATATTTAATTTTTATAATAAAAGACCTATAAAAACTATTGATAAAATTAAGTTTCAAAAATAAGAAAAAATCGATAAAGATAACACCATTTGTGTGACATTATCTAAGCTTCCACCAAAGAGATATGTTGACTTATCAGTCATTTTTTTATAGGTAATAGTCATATAATATTATATTTTTATCACATAAAACCTATAAAGATATAATATATAAATATTCACATTGAGGCCTCAGAGGATAAGGGGATTATTGGACATAAAATCTCACCTTAAAATTTTTTAATTCATTTTACAAACAAATTAGTCATATCTTTTAGTTGAGTATTGATTACTGTAAATTAAATTAGTTTATAGTGAAGAAAAAATAACCTCTACCCCACTTAAATTATATTATTTATTAATTAAAGTTATCTATTTTAATTCCAAATATTAATTTAATATTGGTATATCACTATTTGAGGATTAAGGAGATAATAATTCCAAAGACATCATTAAAGAGTTGGTATGGTCCTTATTAGTTTTTGGTAATGTTTTTTTAGTTTAATAATTTTCGTGTTTTTATTTCATTGATTAATTATGTCTTTCACAAATACCCCAAAATGTTCATCATTATGTCTATGGTTGAAATTCCTATTTATCCTAGATTAAAGTATGATCATAGAAATCTATTGATGACTATGTTGGAGATTTTATAAGAGTATATTTTGTATAAAAATATAAATATTTAAAAGGGAAGTAAATTTATTTGAAAACATTATCTCCTAGAAGGTTACCTTGACGAATCCAAGGAATTTCAAGCTAGTGATTCCTTGGAATCACCCCAAGAATGTATTAGAGATTCTAATTTTCATCAAATTGGACGGATACTAACAATGATCCATCCAAGACTTTTTCAACTTAAAGTCTGAGAAAAAATAATTTAATTTAATAGGTTAAAATTTTAAATGGTATTATAATTGAGAAATCTATTTTTTTGAGAAAAAAAAGATATAAAAATATATACCAAGGCAGATATTTTCTAAATCTGTGGAAGGGTTCTCTATGTATTATGATGCTTTTGGAGTTAGAATAGGTTTTGTTCTATTGAAAGTGGATAATATTGTTGTGTGTGGATAAAGGTACTTTAAAGCACATGAGAAGAAAAATATTATACATGATTTAGAATTATTTTAATTTTTTCATTCCTCGAATATTTGGATACAATACTTATTCTATGATAGAATCATGGTGTATTCAAATAATTATAGTCCTAGGTGCATCTTCTCTCAGTAGGATTTGTTTCTAAGGTATTGGATATGGGTGGAAAATATTTACAATTTTGAATTAGAGTTATATTATATATTATGGAAGTATAATTATATTTAAAAACTCCCAAATCAGAAAGATCAAGTGGTGAAGGAGTCATAGGAGTAGTGGCGAATTATTAGATTATTATAAAGTTTACATCTTAAAGATCATAAATAGGGAATATGATTTAGGATACATCATATCGATGTCACTTATATAGTTTTGGAACAAATAAATGATTTAAAAATATTGATTCAAAATTTAGGAAAATTAGTGATGAAATAGAAGGTCGGGAGACCATGGAATATTGGTTACCATTAGAAGACTTTACAGTCTAATTTTAGGATATATTAGTGGTTCCTTGGAGTATGAGGAAGGAAATTATAAATGTGCTTCAAAAATAAATTCATGTGACTCATCATGTTGTGAAAATGATATATCATGACATCGAATAAAAATTATGTTGGGTAGGGATAAAGAGGGATGTGATTGGTTATATATCTCAAAAAATGACTTTATAGTAGATAATAGTAAAGTATCAACAGATTGCGAAGCTTATAGGCCATTTTCCTACTCCAATATCGAAGGGAGAAGATAGATCATTGGATTTCATGATTACCTTTTCAATATCATGATGGAAGAATGATATGATATGCATGATTGTAGATTGACCTATGAATTGGATCACTTCTTACCACTTTAGAAGAAATTATTAGTTAAATAAATTGGAGGATGTATATGGATGAGGTGGTAAGACTTCAAGTAATTAAATCATCAATAATATCTTATATAAATACTTGATTTTATTTAATATTTTAGATAGGGTTTAAAAAGGGTATGGGAACTCAATGGAATTGGAGTATATCATATCTCCCTTAAATGGAACAATCAATTCACACATTGGAGTTCATGCTTGGAGCTTATGTGCTATATTTTAGAAAATTATAGTATAATAATGTGGTGTTGATAGATTTTTTCTATAATAATATTTATTATCCTTTAATTCATATGTTTCCATTTAAATCACTTTATGGAAGATTATTGTTGTTCCCCTATCAAATTGGATAACTCATAGGAAGAAGTATGAGTCATTGATAAATTTTTTATTAGTTATTACCTTTTAACAAAACCTCTTAAAATTATTAAATTTATTGATCCTTTAAATAATTTCTCATCACTTCTATACCATGTTGAGTAATAATAAGAGGGACAAAGTGAGAGATATGCGCTATATTTACATACTTTGACTAAAATGAATACTCCTTACCAAGTTAGTTATACACCCCAATGTGGATGATCTACTATAATCAATGATCATATAAATAAAATATCCTATTATTCTCTCCAAACAATCCATATTCTATTAGAATATACAAAAAAATATTTAATCTAGAAAAAAATGAACACATTTCATTTGTTGTGTTCTCTACACCATTAGATGTTGGTCTTCCCCCATGAGTATATAGATAAACTATTCTGCATGTGTTCTCTCTAAAGATCTTCAGTAATAGTTCTAGTACTGAGACCTACTTCAAATCTTGAGTAATGTGTATCTTTCTCAAATCTCCACATATACTCAAGTTCATAGTATATCTCCTTATTTTTCAATGACTCTCATTTTTATCCCCTTCTATATCCAGGAAAATAGAGTATCAATCACTTGGGATTTTCACATAGTGTATGTGAGTTCTTAATTATTCTTCTTATATAGTCCTTAGTAACCTAAAAATTTACATACACATAGAATAATACCATGTGAAAATAATTCCCCATATTTTAAATATGGAAAATTCATGTTCTTTAGTAATAATGATATCCCTCCATTCAAATAAGTCAATAGATTCCTGATTTATTCCTCATTCAAACTCATTTAAACCCACGATCAAATATTTATTTTAAAACACTTTAATAATAGGGATTTATTCCCATATGATATATTATAATATCATAATCTTAACTTACATAAAATCCACGTATTTTAATTACATTGAATTCTCCACTTGCATTACAGCATGCATCATTTCCTTATAGACCTCCATCTTGTGGTCTGAAACCCTCCTTAAAATTATTTTATTTGTATCATGATCACAAGAATGATCATGATGTATGAAAATAAAATAATATCTTGTGTGAATCAACTGATTTTATTTTTTATGTCATTAAAAATTAAAAAACTCATATTTTTACCTAAAAGGTCATACTTGAAATTTTTTCAAGTCACTAATTGTGGGTCTAAAAACTATTTTCACTGAGTAATCATGAGTAAAGTGACCACACCAACTATATTGATCTTGCATATCATCCTTGTGAAGTATCCTAGATTAACTATGTTTCTTACTCTAGATTGATTGTAGTTTATATCGACTGCATGTACATCTCATTAACCAAGTGAATTAATAATGAGACTATATTTTCAATTTTCCCCAAAGTGTTAAATAAACTGTATATATAAATTAATAAATCATTGATATTTTGATTGACTTCGTGTGTAAACTATTATGGTTAGGGAATCAACCATGTGAATCATCTCATTATTATTTTTAGTGGATCGAATGAAAAATAAGGTGACTATATAATGATATGGTAGTGGACAGACTACACATAGAAATCCAATTGACCATATCTATCTTGGTGTAGAAATTCAAAATATGATTTAAATCATCTCTAGCAATCCTTATTCACAATTCTAATTTTTATATATTGTGTCTCTCCATTCACAAATGCATGTCCTTGATTTATTTTAAGAATAAAACATCAATCTCCATATTAAACACTTGAAGATGAAATCTTTAGCAATCCTCCAAGAATCACCTCTCTACTTCTCCAAACACATATTGACATATTGGAAACTAATGAAATTAAACACTTTAGGCTCATAATTCTACCCCTATATGTTTTTCATTCAATACCTTCAAAAACTTATATCAATATGTGAGATTATATTTCTCCCCATTATTGGTAATAAATGCAAATGGATAGTGGGGAATCCTCATTTCGTATATCTATTTCCAAATCTTCTCCTCCTTTAAAGAACATTTCAATCCATTCATAAGGGATTGATGACACCACATTCTTTTTCTTAGGAAATATACTTTATTTAATCCACAATTAGTCTACCAGGGCTAACTCAGTATAGAAAAAAATATGGATTTAACCATGGTTATAAATTATTTCCATAAACAACCAACCAAGTGATATCATTCTAAAACTCTTATTTTGAGGAATTATTATAAATATTTATTAAAAATATTTTTTTATAATGCAAAAAATCCCAAAAAAATCAATAAAAAATTCAATGGAAACTCATACAACTCAAAAATTGTCTCATATTTTTCTCAACCAACACTCTCCCTTAATAAGTGCATTTTATAAAATTATGGTAATAGTCATAAGTGTGATGGACATACCTCAAAAACCAAATTTCATAGGGATATACAAATTATATATAATTTCAACATTCATATATCTTGTGATATATTGATATCTCTATATTCATTTTTTATCCCCCTTAAGAGATACACTCACTCTTATGCTTTATATAATTTGAAACACCATGAAAACAACCTTATTTTTTGTATAATAGTGACATATTTAGACATCTCCATAAATTATATGATATTTAGTAAATATAAAAAAAATAAGAAATAAATATGGACCTAATTTTTCCATATAGGAAACACTTTTATTGAGAGTTTCTTCCCACCATAGTCCATTATTTTATTTCACACTCAGAAATTCTCTTCTTTTCAATAGCCACAACATATATTTTCAATTTCCTCTTTCTTTTAGATATTTTTTCATTTGAACCAATAACATTCACCTTATAATTAAATGAAACATCATTTAATTTTTCATGTATCATATTTTTATTATCTCTTCTCAGTATAGTAATATTTTCAAGCAATCCTTTGTGTTATGCCTAGACTGGCCACTCCTTCTACCTGAATCTTCTTAAACCATAAAAATTGTATTTATAGATAGTTTCTATTAGATAAAAACATATTTTATATGTGATAGTTTATTCTTTCTTAGATATATCATCCATATATTATTTCTTAATTCTATTGGAAATCTTAAACTGGTCTGGCTAAATCATTAATCATTATTTCATAACTAGTTTAGCCTCTTTAAGCTTCCCACAAGTTTTCTTAAAAGGATTAATAATTCATGACCCCTCTACATTATCATCATAAATTTTATTCTCTTTTAGATAATATGGATTCTCTCATATAATTATAGTCATGAATTCCTCATAATTTTGTCCCTATTCTCCACATATTCCATATAACTCTTCTAAGTACAAAAATCTATTTCTATTGGATATATTTGGTTCATTATTTTCACTAGATTGTTTCACCCTTAAATATGTCCTTTAATTCCCACAAAAACACACTTGTGTATATTTCTCATCCCTATATATGAAATCTGAAACAAATAAGTAAAGGCTTCATATCCATAAATTCCACAACACCATCAAAAATCTCTAAAATTAGATCTTTCTCTTTGATAAGAAATCTGTCTATAATTTTATTTTTTTTCTCCTACTAAAAACCAAGAATATTTGTTCCTAAGGGATGTAGATTTCTAGGATTTAATTCTTTCTTTAATGGGGAAGTGTGTATCTCATGATTCTTCTTGTCTAAAATAAGTTTTTATTTGTGTTTTTCACCTACACTATTAGAGATTAATGAATTAACATGTGATAAATTCAATGATTATTTCTATTTCTATTCAAACCCATCTTCTCACTGACTCGGGAATATTCACCTTTAGTCATGTAAAATTTTTTCACTAATTCTTCATATTTATTTAGAAATTTTTTAATATCAATACATATGTATTTTTTACCTTTTAATTCTTCTTCTATTGCATCTATCTTTTTCTTAAGGTCGCTAATAATTTTTAATTGTTCATATTCTCAAAGATTGTTCTTCTTGATATCGAAAACATATTCTAACTCTTTTATAAGAAAATCAAATTTTTATTTATACATTATATTTGTCTCTTATAATGGGTTCTTATTTTCTTTCTTATGGTGTGTGATCTTCTCAAGATAAATTTCCAACTTTCCTTTAAGTTACCACTCAATATTTATAATTTATTCCCAATAATCACTGTACTATGAGTAAAATCCTTTATTAATGTGAGAAATTAAAGTTAATTCATAATATTAACAATATGATGAGTTTCCCCACTAATTATTATTCATTAAACATTTTATATGAAATTATAAATGCTTCTTGTTATCCATAATCTTTTTTAATTTTTTTGTATTCTCATCTGATTTATCTGATTCATATTATTCAACCTGCTTATTTGGAAAATATTTTATAATATAACCAGTGTAATCACAATTATAGAATATAAGTAATTAATTATAAATTCATTAAAACTTTACTTCATTATTCTCTATGATATAATATCAATAATTTGGTTAATGTATTCATTATCCTCACTATGTGAATTGTTAGATTTATAAGCCTCTTCTCATCGAACTTTTATTTTTCTCATGGCTTCAAAAACTATCTCATATTTTACATTATTTTGGAATATAGGATCCTTTCTCATATCATATATAATGAGAATTTTTTTTACTTCATCCTTGGATAGATCTTACCTTTTTCAATGCTAAAACCGTGGAATCAAACATGTTTGTAAGTTTCCCATTATCCTCTAAATTATTATTTAATCTTCCTATTTCATTATAAATCCTCAATTTTGTTTACAATATAATTCACCAGGGAACAATATTCATATAAATTAACATTATCATCCATTTTAAAATCTATAAATTTACTCTTATATACCTTTATTTTGGATTCCTTCACCTTGATATTACCTTCGTAAATATTCCTCAAATTTTCCAATATTTAATGTTATCTTTGAAGGACCATAAAATTTTCAGAGACCTTTCAAAAAAGTATACCAAGATGGAATTTTAACTTTTTAATATAACTTTATATTCCTTTTTTCAGTCTGATTCATAGAAACATATTTAATAATGGGTCTAAAACCCATAATAACAACATCTATAACATTTCAAAAGACTGAAAGGATCAAGGGTATAATCTTATTCCTATAACCATGGTAGTTCATTCCATTGATGGTTGGTATTCCATAGTAGTTCATAAAATATAATTGATTTATTTCTCATCATATAATTTTTGATATATAGAGGTAACCTGTCCCAAAGACAATTTTTATTTCCATGCCTAATTAGATCACTAAGAGGGGGATGAGGTGAATCATTGATTACTTTTCATTTTATGAGTTATTCCCTTACAACCCAAACTATTGACCTTTTTAAGTTTCTCAATACACTCAATTATTTCTCATAACCACACCTTCATGTGTAATTATAATAATAGATAGGGGAGGAGATAGAGAGTAGCACAATATATTTACAAGGTTTGGATGAAATTCCTGCTTATTATTATATTTGTTATAACCCCACAACATGGATTCTCTATTATCTTTAATAATAGTCGAAATAAAAAAGTCCAATGTGATATACACCACTTTTGAATGACACTAGATGATACAATGACTCTTCAACAATAATCCAATAAAGAATGACCTTTGGATCCATGTGTTCTCTATGCCACTAGATATTTACCGTCCTCTGTGAGTAGATGGATTAGTGGGTCTACATCTATACACCCTCAAAACCCTATATAATTGTGATGATCTTGATACCTCACCCTGATGTTCAATTAAATAGTTCTTAATAAACTCTTTATGAATAATCAGGTGCATATCTTATCGCGTTATTTTTTTATTGATAATGGATTCATCTCCTTCTCCCTCAATGATAATCAATTATCACGCTCTCATATTTCTCACAAAGTGAATGTGAGTTCTAAATTCCAACACCTCTATTTTCATTCATAGCCTTCAAATTTATATACACATAAAATATTACCATGTCTATATAATTAACCATATTCATAATATAGAAACCACAAGATCCTTGGCATTTGTGATATCCTCTAATTTAAATAGATCATTATATTCCTAGTCTATTCCACATTAAAACACATATAAATACCCAGTAAAATACTATTTTTAAATATTATTTATACTATATATTTATTACTATAGGAAAAATTAAAATATCATTCTCTCAACATCAAAAAAATTCACCTCTTTAAATTCCTTCAAAATATCCATGATTATAGACACATGCATCATTACTGCGTGGACCTCCAACTCGCAACATATTGCCCTCTTCAATAATATTCTTCTTAAATCATGATCATGTGATTGATTATAATGTATAAAACATAACTAACATCTCATTATCATTGTTATAATTTATTTCCTTATATTATTAATATTCTTGAATCATAGATTTTCATCGGTTAGGTTGCACTTGAAATTTTGGTAAGAATATGACTAATAGTGAGTATAAAAATCAATAGAATGAAGTTACCATGGAGTAAGAAACTATGTACAATGACCACACTATTTGGATTGATCATGTTGATCAACCACAAAATGTAGTTTGGATTGAAAAAATTTATTACTCTGATCGACTGTAGTTTGGATGAATCACATATATAAATCCTTAATTGGGTGAATCGATCCTAAGACATTATTATACACCTTTCTCTAAATATTATATCAATTGAATGTACACATCAACTGATTGTGACTTTAGGGATTGACCTCATATAAAAACTATCATAGTCAGTAAAATAACCATGTTAAGTAATTAATAAATATGATCAGTAAATCGACCGCTCATGAAAGAAACCATATGATGCAACTATCAGTGGACTCGTCCTATATAAAAATCCAATTGAATATTTCTATATCATTAATGAAATTATATAATTTATATAAATCATATCTAGTACTTAGTATCCACCTTATAGGGACTGATAACTTCTTACAGATTGTGTATCTTCATTCACAAACACATTTTCTTGATTTCTTAAATAACATTAAAATAATCATCACATAAAAAACTTGATGATGTAATATTTTAAAATATTATAACCATCACCACTCTTTATTAACAAAAACATATTTTCATATTGAAAATAAATTAAATCATCACTTTGTACTTAAAAACTATTTCAAACATTATTATGTTGGGTCGAATTTTCAGATGGATCGCTTTTGGGATCTAGCTTTGTGTGGGAGATGAAAAATCAGGTTCAACAAATAAAGAAGTGATTAGTGAAATATTTAACTTTTAATAAGTATTATTTTGATAATTATTGGTTTTAATTTTATTTTTTTGTTTAGGATTTTGTCTTATTATGAGTTTTTCTATGGTTGGTACACAAAAGACTCGGGAAATAAGGGAAGTTAAAACCCCAATATGTGGTTCCATTATAAATTTTCAAAACAAAATAATTATATATTATCACTTATATATTACACTAAATTATGTTTTAGTGAATAATGTGTTCCATGAATCTTAGTGTAGAAATTACTTAATAGGTTTTGAAGGATCAAGAAAAATTTGAAAATCAAAATAGAAGAAATATAGAAAGCCAATATAAGATAAAAATGCATAATGAAATTGAAGAACCAATAAATTTCTACCTTTCCATATTTTTCACAACATCATAAATCTTTATCCATAACATGTTGGGTCTCATGAATATCATAAAATGGCATCCAAATAAAATTCCTCCTATAGAGGCTTCGATAGGATGAAAGAAAATAAATCATCACATGAGTGGGTTTATTCATTAATTTATGGAATACTAGTATCTCAATAGGAAAAATATTAAATATTATTAGATGTTTGGTGGAGATAGTATTGTCCAATTATAGTAAAGAAACATATAAATCCATCAAATAGGTTGTGTGTCTTTATATAGAGACCTTGATGATTCTCCTTTAGCGTCCATGAATTTAATCATTGTTATAATTAATTAGAAAAATCCTTTTTCAGTTCATGAAACCCTTGTATGAATATATAAAACTCTTGATCATTTAATCATATGAAAAATTTCTTAAATGATATATTATTTCAAATATTAATTAAATGTTAATACATAACATGTGGAAACCATAAAAATAATTGCATGTATGGGTATATCTTACCCTCTGATTATACTTGAACATTACATACAATATCACTAAATAATATAATATGATTTTGTTAAATAGTGGAAAAACAATGCATTATGATATCCCTCTATCATAAGATATGATATTTATGGTAAAATCCATCAAGGTGGAGAAAAATAGTAAAATTATTTAGTTTTTACTTTATCTATATTTTAAAAAACACATAGAAATCATAGGATGTCATTTAGTAGAAGTTATATCATGTGGTGTAAAAAGGTCGTGTTTTCTGGGAGATAATAAAGGTTTCTAGTGAATGGTGAACTAGTTTTTTGAAAGAAATTAAATGATTAAATGTCCATCATGAGATAGTTTTGTGCTATATGATCTATGTCATAGGATCGGTATGCAGGATGGTAGTTTGTGAAGGGCATGACAGTGATTTCATGATTAGAGATATTTTTGAGTTTCTTTACCTAGATAAAGGATCCCAAATAAATTAATTAGATAGAGTGAAATATTTATAATAAGTTCATCACTGGAGAATTTAGAAAATTTTAAAATTATTTTGATGGGTGAGGAATTTTTTTGAGTATTCTGTGGAGCCTAATCCATGAAGGGGGTTCACGAAGAGTGGGTGTTTGGTTAAGGGAGCGTAGTTTGTGAAGGGATTTTAGTTTTTGAAGGAAGATAAAATTTTAAATCATAATAATTTCACATAAATAATGTTTTTAAGGAAGGATTATAGTGTATATTTAATAGTGTTTTTGGAATCAAGTATGTGGAGGAGTAGGTTGTAAAGAAGAATAGCTCATGAAGACATTTTTTGCAATGAAAATCATCTGCGGTAATGTGAATTTAATCTCATGAATGAAAAGTTAGATTAATTTAACTCCCATTATAGTGTGAATAAAATAATATACGATATATATTTTAATAATATACATTTGTAGAAACAGAATCCTCTCTTCAGTTGAGAGGATAGTGAGTTCATAAGTGTAAGTTGTTGTGAACTAGTTGGAACAATGAGTTCACTCCAAATATTAAACCAACAGCATGATTTACTGATTTTGGTATATTTTAAATTTTTCATTGTTTTCTAATTTTATTAACCCATTTATAGTGAACCAATAAAATTTATTGGGTCTCATTCCTTCTTTCATTTTAGTATTGACATTACTATGAAAAGAAGAGAGAATAGGATTCTTTAATGAAGATACGATATCAATATAAGAAGTTGTTTTAATCTTAAAAAACATTATTCACCCCCCCCCCCCACCAGTGTATCTAACCAAGTAGGGGAAATAATGGGTATCATATATAAAGGTTAAATCTACTTAATCACTCTCAGTTGAAGCCATGGTTTCAATCATTCACAACAGGATTCTGATCTTTGAAAGGAACAAATTTATGCTATGTTGAAATCAGATGAGTCATCATTTTTTATACTTAGGAATAGATGTTTATATATTTGTTATGAATGGAATATCAGTCAGTATATAAAATGAAGATGTATCATATGAAATAAGTAGAGAACTGGATGCTAACACTAAGTAAATTGATAATCTATGGGGAAATGTTTCCAACAAAATCTACATGAAGTCGATGTGAGGTAAATCCACACATTATAAGTGGGAAATATAGATAAATATATATACATATATATGGTTTAAAAGTAAAAAAATAAAAAAAATAAGGCAACATGGAACAACTATTATGACCAAATGATACACCCAAATAAATCAGTTAATCCATTAATTGATTAAGTAAATGTTGTTTTAGAGGACATGTGAGATCTTAGAGAAACCATTGATGACATGAATATCACCAAAAACATTATGAGAAGATTTAAATCCTTATCCAATCCAAAAGTCTCTACACTCAAGTATAATTATCTAATATATATGATGTGGTATATTTTATGTTGTACTCTTTTCATATATGTGATGAGAAATTGTTCTAAAAAGGATATGAAAATGGGGAAGTCTAATGAGATGGAATCCAATTCCATAAAGAAATTAAAATGGAGGATGGATAATAAGAAGAATTAGTGGATTAATTAATTTCATTACTTTCCTAAAATTTTTAAAGGGGAACAATAATGTTTTTAGGGAAACACCCACTTGTGTGATTCTGATGTGGAATGGTCGAGCACCATGCTATAAAGTGTCCCAATAATTTTCAAGATGGAAATGAGGATGATAATATTCCTATAAAGAAACCTTTAGTAGATGTAAAATGAAGCATAAGCATAATATGAAAATTATTCATTAAAAATAACATAATTTAACAAGAGATAAATATTTTATAATAAAAATAGTCAAAATAAATGAAGGCTGAAAAGACCATAGAAAATATTCTCTAGTGGCTGTTATAGGTAGTTCAAAAACAATGGAAGGGAGTGAGGATGATGAAGTAGAAGATAAATTAAGAGTTATGTAGACCTTGTGTTTTTTATTAAATAGATTTCTTTTTATAAATATGAAAAGAAGAAAAATAATAGGGTGGTTCACGATGGAAACTCTATATACATCTGTAAGAAGAGAATAAGTTTGAGTTTATTATATATATTGAAAAGATTAAATCTAAAAGGTTGGAAATCTCGAAGTAGTTTATTGAGTACAAAATTGAAGAAAAATAATATTTTTGGTTTATCAAGGGTGTAAATAACACATAAAAAATTTAAACATATCTAATATCTTGAAGTGGAGGTGTTGATCCTATGATGAAATGTTAAAGATTATGAGTGACTCTTTCTAAATACCCAAACATGACATACATGGACATTACATTAATTTTTTGGAATACTTAATATATTAAACATATATAATCCCAAGGAATATATTAGTATAGTGCTTTGGAAACATGGAACATGAACTTCTATTCTAGTTATGTATCTTCAATGTTTCCCACAAAGATCTTCCCCTTTTTTTACTCCTACCTAAAACCTTTCTTTATAACTTTGTGAAAAGAAAACATAAGAGAAGGTGAGATTAGATGCTCAGTAAGAGTAAAAAAAGGTGATATATAAATATAAACATGACCATAAATAGTATTAGAACAACATAATAACATTAAAAGTTCATGACCTACATATCAAAGATAAACTTGAATCATAAAGAAATCAAATAACATAATCCATAAGATTATAAAATGGACTTAACGCATAAAATTGTGGCATACTCATCAACCTGTAACTTTGTGAACATGTATAAATGGTAACAGGTTAACTCATTAAGAACATGAAATTGGTCATATTCAAAAACAAATTTATATGGAAACAAGGTAAAATCATAAAATTATGGACATGAAAACCAGGTCCATGCATTGAATTGTGAACATGAAATCAGGTTCACACATAAAATATATATGTCATGATTTATCAATCTTTACCCAATGCTATGGAGGGAGATGTAGGTCCCACACATCTCATAATGAAATCATACATATGTGTTCTACAAAAACAAAAATCATTCATCATAACATAATCCATTAAAAAAATTGGTTTCTTAAACATCATTCTATCATAAAATAATCCATATAAAATGAATGGATTTTTTATATATATTTCCATCATAAACATAATAAACCATAGTAATAATAGATCTAATATATTTTAAATATATCCTTATTAAATAATGTCATTTTAGAAGGAAAATTTTTTTTTTAAAACACTTGAAATTGATTCTTGAGTAAAATATCATTCCATCCTCAAAAAAGTTTTTTCTCTTAAAATTATGTATAATTTAAAAGAAAATAATTTCCAAGAAAATAACCATGAAATATTTTAAGGGGATATTCATAGAAAAAAATAATTATGAAAATTTAAAAATCCATTCATTCCATATAATTTAAAAAACATTCTTCTCGTACTTTTGCTCCAAAAGTCAAAAAGTACCTCATATGGAAAGTAAAAGAAAGATTCTTTTCAAACCATGTAGTAAACAGTAAAAAGTGGTGAAAATACTTTAAAATTTAATATTATAATATTAAATCATTTTGTAAAATCAATTTCAGAAAACATGGACATGGATGATAAAAAATATCTAGTAAATACATACATATAAACAATCTCATATAATAATGAGATTGCGAAATTATCCCTTATATTAGGTCTGGGTTCCTTAATATTTATCAGAAACTCCTGTATAATAAATTAAAAACTGTAATTAACTTATTAAATAACAATATTTACATTTATCATATCATATATGATCATATTAATAACTGTTTAATAATATTTCATTATTACATTTCTTTCGCGTGTTAACTGCTTCATTTTCTTATGCTTGTTTTGTCGAATAATTTTTTATTATTCTTTATTGGTTATAGTTATATCATTTACATAATGAAATTAATATAATATATATCATATTTACTTATTCTATACATTTATATAATTCATTATTTAATGGAGATAATATACCATGAATCGCACCGCAACGTGGGGACAGTAGGTCGTACTATGCATGAGCGACAATATCATTCCCGTAATTTTGAAATAGTATGGAAGTTCATGGTATATATTTTTTAAAATAATAAATATCATATTATAATAATCCTATATTATTATTATTTTCATAATTATACCCATCCAAGTAAGGTGGTTATGAAAACATATTACACTATGACATGGAGACAATAAGTCGTATGTACGCTTTCTTGGGGATTTCATTTTTTATAGGATGGTTAAAAGGTGTAATATTGTTATTAAATAACCATAATAGAATATTATTATATATTTGATACTATTTTTATTACTTTATAATGGAAATAATAAAGGAATAGGAATTATAAGAAGAAATAATCTGAAGAGAGTCGGTAAAAGAGATTACCTCTTCTTCGGCAAGCTCTCTATAGATATCCTCTTAAGGCACTAGAGTTGGTATTTTGAGAAGATAATCACCTATATAATGTGACTAGGTAAATTTATAAGGTAAATGGTCTGGGTATGTCTGATTATGAAATCTCAAAGTGAAGTTAAGAAATGAGACAGGAGGTGTCCTTTTATAATTAAGGTGAGGGGCACCTTGGGAAAAACCTCCAAAATGTCATATTTTCAAATACTAGAAGAGATAGGGTTATAATATCATAAAATAAAAAAATTTAGACAATTTTGTCTATAAATTTACACCTTATCATTTTAATTTACCTTTAATTATTATATTTTAATTTTAACTAAGGTATCAAATGTTTCAATATCAAAAGAGTGTAGTTTTTAAAACAATTATGTCAATTAGACTGTAAATGAATAATTTAGAATATTTTAAACCATATAATAAATATTTTATATTTTAAAAAAATATTATGATTTTAAAATAATTTAATAAATAATTATTTTGAAAAAATAAAAAGTGTCAATTTTGACACTATTCATTTCATGTATTTCTCAAAATATTAAGATAAGATGTTAACCTACAACCAAATATTTTATTATTTCCCTAAGGGGTAAATGTAATCTATAAAAAAAATTTGATATATTAATTGTCACAAATTATATTTATTTTATTATTTTTAATAACATTAATTTGATATTTTTATTAATTTAATTACTACATCAGTTTTGTGTAATTATTTAATATACTTATTTGTTGGGTAAAAATTTTAAAAATACATTAAGGAAGATAAACCCTCTATATTTCATGAGAGTATTTATATTTGAATATATCTCTAGAAAATCCTTTAATAAAAATGTTATATTTATTAAAACATAAATGTGACAAATTTAACATCACATTAAATAAAATATTATAAGTGTCATAATATTTTCCAAAAGGCTCAAAATAGTCAATAACTCAACCCTTGGATGATTATGGTCGAGATATAATCAACAAATAATATTTCGTCAATTTTTTTTCTCTTTTAATGGTTATTATCATTTTAATAAAAAATTATTTTATTGATTTTTCATCAATCAAATAATTTTTGCATCATCAATGTATAATAATTTAAAGTAGTTATTTATTTACTAAAAATTATAAATAAATTACCATGACAAATAATAACATTTTATATTTTAAATTAGTGTTTATAGTCAAATTTAGCTTTTGTACAACCTTATATTAAAAAATGATAAACTTATTAAAATTTGAGTAAGGCATATTTAAATTTTCTTAAAACAAAATATATTAAATGTCCTAATAATCCAAGTGGCTTTTAAAGGGTACCATTTCGACCCAAGGATGGTTTAGATCAAAAATAACTCATATAATTATATTGGGACAAGTGTTACAGTAATTTTATAATATTATATTTACCCTAAATTACCCAATTTAAATTTTTACTGTGTGAATAAAAATTACTAAAATTACTATTCATGATGCCCAAAGATAAAAGAAATATATTTAAATAATTATTACAACTGATTCCAAATATGGAATCCATTTTTAAAAATTCAAAACACAAAATTTTAATAAATTAATTTAAAATTAATATTGTGGTCCGAATGAAAATGGGTTTTAAAAGTTAAAACATTTCTTAAGATTGAAATGTTTTTACATATAAATTCATGGTAAAATTAATTCCATTGAAAAATATTATATTAAATGATAAAAATATAGTCTATTTATACTTCAAAAATATTCAATAATATGATTTAACCATATAAATTATTTCAATGAAAAAATTTGTTTTCAATTAAAATTTATTATATTTTTACTATTCATGAAAACATTAAACTTATCAGAAAAATATAAAAAAATAATCCCAAGTAAATTTTTATATCCCACTTCCAAAGAAGAAGTTTTTATTGTTAAATATAATTTATAAAATTGTAAAAAAACTATATATAAAATGGGTGTGCATTCAAAAGTCAGTAAAATTGCATTTTTCTGAAAAATACTTCTTTTATACAAAAAATTGAATTTTTTCTGATATCATATCTAAAAAACAAATAAAATGAATTTTAAAAATCATATTGGATATATTACAAATATATTTCATTAATAAAATCCATCAAGAATGATTTTATTATTTCATGAACTCACTTATTTTAATTTAAATCATTTTTCAAAAAAATATTTCCCTTTATTTAAAAATTGTTTTAAAATCATTTATAATTAATTGTTTACCATATAATTAATCAAATTTTTATAATTCATTTAATATTGTTTATACATTTAATTATAATGACTAGGTTATAAGGTAACATAATAATAATTAGTTGTTCGCTTAAACTCAGTCTTGTGTGAAATGAATTATTTCAAAAGAACTAAAAATTGTGTGGAACACAAGCCAAGAATAGAACCGAGTATATTGCAAGATAACTTGGTGTTTATAGAATGAAATATTATCTTGATGTAGCTTACAACACAATACATCAACGAAATTTAAAAAATCTATCTCATAAAAATCTCGGGGTGTTACATTCTACCCCACTTAAAATGAATTTCTTCCTCGAAATTATTCAGGGTTATAAAGGGATAAATAATTCAAAGTTTCTTTCATATAAACCCTTATCATAAAAACAAATAATAAAACTTCCTTTTAAAATGGAATAGTCAGAAACTAATAGTTACCTAAAGTAAATTGTGATTAAGTGTCACAAATTGAATCTGGTCGCCATCAAAATTGGAAACCGACCCAACCCGTGACAAGGTCCTAAAGAAATTCTCAATCCCCATGGTCTGGAACAAGTTCCTGGTTGTCATAAAATTAATTTTGGGAATGAACTACCCAACTTTATAAACATTAAACAACAAACAAACTCAATAAAACAAATATGGATGTTTCAACTAAAATAATCCTTTACAAAATATAAAAACTGGATTACATAAGTTAAAACTATTTTTAAATACCATTACAAAGGTAAAAAACCAAATAAAGAAATCCCAAGAACCTCTAAAAGGAAAGAGGCACCGCCCTCAAGCCATCCCCACAACACTGCATCACAAACGACCGGTAAAAACCCAAACTGTTCGCACAAAAGTTGTACCCAAACCTGCAAAAACAAAAATAACCAAGTCTACATACCCCTAAGGGTATAAGTTGGGTGTTATCCAATGCCCAGTAGGACACAACCACTAAGATATTACATGTGATAAATATTCATAGACTAAAATCTTGCAAGTTTTCATAAACAGGCAATGCTAGTTACAATTACTAAAAGATGCAACTTAAAAATTTAAACAGTTTTCAAGTGGGATAATTTAAAGAATCATAACTTTTAAAATAAATTCAGAAACTAATGAAATTTATAGCCAAGATAACATATTCTAATGGTAAGCACAAATAATCCAATGAGCACAAGCAATTGTAAATAACCCATAGGCACTAGCTCATTGTGGGTCCCAAGTACCTCGTATCTCGATGAGAGTAACCATCACAATATTCGTTCTCATGCACACGATCCACTAGTAGGGAGTATACCCATAACCTAGTCATCCCCAATCATCATCATCATAGTTTAGTTAGTGTTTTAAGATTCAATCTTTCTACGTGACACTGATGCCAAACCCCATGGATTCACTAACATACTAGTACATGTCCAACCACCTAGATACATGGGTTTCCCTCTTGTGCTCAAACAAGTTCAACAAGCCAAGAAATATATTTTTCACATTAAAATATCACTTCCACATCACACATTAACCAAAAAACTCCATGTACATCACACAAGTCACAAAATCCATGTTTCATTCAAAATCATTTTGAAATCAAACTCATACCAAAATAGCCCACAACACATTTTGCATAAATTTCACAATAAAACAAATCCTTTAACAATTTTATAAAATATTTCCAAATATGATAAAAATTACATTAAATCCCACTCACATGTTTCATAAAACCCTTTTTCATAAACCAAATCCATTTTTCACATCAAACTCACACAAACATCCCACGTCACGTTCACACATCTTTCACATTTTAGTAAATCTGTTAAACATTTTTATAAAACATTTCCAAGATTATACACATCACATGATAGCCCCATTCACACTTAAAATGGACCAGTTAAAAATATATACTATCCAAAACATCTTGACAATATGGTTTCACATCTTACATAAATCATTAAACCATTCCAAACTTTCATAAAACAATTCCAAGGAGTGTACCCAAGCTTTTCACGTAAAACCCATTTCAAAACTGTCATTCATGGGAAAAATCACACCAATACCAATTAAAAATAGAATTGGAAGCACCAAAAAATTATTAAACAACACCCAAGTTTTATACAAATACCTCATACAATACCAAAAATTATCCACATGAAAAACACAGGTTTTCAAAATCACTTTCAAGAAGTATAAAATGGTTTTACACCATAAACCCATTCAAAAACTCACATTAAAACCCAATGGAACACCAAGACCCTACCAATATAGAATTGGAATCCCAAAAAA
Source organism: Viscum album (assembly GCA_963277665.1). NCBI lineage: Eukaryota > Viridiplantae > Streptophyta > Magnoliopsida > Santalales > Viscaceae > Viscum > Viscum album. Next base: position 467,359,879 of record OY728141.1, on the reverse strand, counting down.
TATTTAATAAACCAATTTCATTTGTTCTAAAATACACCCAAATAATACCCCAAGTGTTACACATAAAAAACACTAAATTTCAAGCTAAAAAGAAACAATAAAATTAAACTATTAACCAAATAAATCATGAACAGTTTTTTCACCACACACAAAATATGAGGAATATGAAGAATGAGAAAATACAGAAATCTAACTCATCAATAATGGTTTACACATGGAACCACCTACCAAAATTGTCGAATCCCTCAAATCATGGTGTGAAACATAAAGCGCACAACCGCCGCACAACAAGGAAGTGAAGAGAAACCTAAAATCTCAATATTGCGCCAAAAATACACCATGTCAAACACAATGTTCTAACCCTATCTTATGGACACTTTTTAACAGCAACAAATAGGGATGAAACCCTAATTAAATGGAAGAAAAAGGAAGGGAGGAACACTTACATGAACAAATCTTTGGAAAATCAACCTAAATCCACCAGTAACTGAATTTTCAAACATCAAAACATTCAAGGGAGGTTTAAAAAAGTAAGAGTTGATCCTGTAGGAATTTTAATGGGGGGAATAGTGATAAATGAAGGATTTATTAAGGAAACAAATTACCGTTATAAATCTTCTCGAATTGAGGAAGCTTAAGAAGTTTCGACTTAATCCCCGAATAAAATGAGCTCCAAAGAGGGGGAGAATAGAATGGGGGAGCGCCTTGGTTCATTAGGCTTGGGTTAGAGGTGAAATCACTAAAAATAGTTAAAATTTAATAATTTATTGAATAAACAAATATTTCTTTTAAAACTGGACATGGGCTTTTGGTTTGGCCCAAATCCTTAAATAAAAACCCAAATCCCCCTTTATTATGGATACCTAAAGGGCCAAAATTGAAATTGTGGTGTTAATAGGTAATGGGAAGCCATTTAGGAATTGGAAAGGGTGAAAAATATTAAAAAATGAAAATGTTATAAAAGAAACAAAATTGGTTTTTAAATTTGGAAATCGGATCAAAGTTTGGCCCAAATCATGAAAACTCACCCTTTCCTCAAAAAAACATGGGAAACCCCCAAAAGAAAGAAAGAATGGAAATTAAATGAAAAATAAATTTAAAACAATTCATGGATGTGACACTAAGTCTCCATAAAGGAGAACATAGGTGAAGATATGGGCATGTAGGAAAATCATAAATAATCAAAGAGATTGATAAAGATTAGTTATCACAAGAAAGTAGGTGATCTATAGAAAGTTAACAACAACAAAACCATAAACTAAAGAAGCATGATAGTGGTTATGAATATCATCAAAAATTATGATAATAGGAATCCATTTTACACCATGATCCCTTTTCCTAATGTTGAATAATTCGTATGAGAAGATATAATTACTTGATTACAGAAAAATATCATCCTTTTGTTGTTCCTTGATTAAATTCCACTTCATCTCTTATTAAAATAAATGAAGATAAATTTTTCACTCCTGAAGCATTAACAGTTCACGAGAATGATGGGTCATTCTATCTATATTTATCACAACAAAATTTTTATCACAAGTTATAAAATATGTATGATTCCACATATAGTGAGATAATACTGTAATATAACAAACATCATCTGTAGTTTAACATATACTACTCATAAATCGATAACCTTTCAATCCTTTTGAAATTTGAAAATACAAATCTTTAGAAAGATGTGAACTAAATTGGATTAACATTTATCTCACATATCTCATAAGTAAATTCATGGTTGCCACATTCCAAACATGTGAATACCTTAATCATGTATTCTCTTGAAACATGGTAATAACCCGAATTACCATAAATAATTTTGAGAAAATTTTATTATTGATTATTTCATAGTTCACTAGATATATTCCTTAAATCCAAGAAGATTTTAAATTCATCTGTGATAACATAGACAACTTTTTCAACCAATTAATAATCAGATCTAGGGTAATTAATACCATCCAATTCACTTATTTATATCCAACGTGTATCCAATAAAAAAATAAGTATTTGAATATTAAGAACACATTAAGGGTTATCTTTCATTTAATCTTGTGTTTCTTATGAAAATCATCTTTTCATTAAATCACATTTGTTGTCTATTATAACTACTCAACATATTCTTGAAAATACTTAGAAAAAAACATAAACTGAATACTTCTTATATAATTTACCATTCATAATTCTTGGATCCAAATAAATAAATACCTAAATCCTTCCACTTTAATGGTTGGTATGGAATAGGACCTTAATTGGTTTAAAATTATATTCATTTATCTAGGCATTGAGTTGGGTAATACCCTTATTTTCCATAGACGAGACATTGAACCCCATTACAATTTTTCACTTTATGACTCATGTTTCCACAGAGATAATAGCTTCCCCTATATTTTAGTTATTCACTAAGGTTATTCTTACCTTATTATTAACAGGTAGGAAACTGAGTCTTCTTTATTCTATGATTCTTAAAATTTTAACATTTATAAAATTTCATCTTCCTATTATGTTATGTGTTAAGAATGTCACCAAAGTTCACATTATTAATCATATATCATGATAACTAATTCAGAATAATTTTAATATCTTTCCTTCTACCCATTATCTAATTTCATTTCTTATAATAACCAAATTTTCCATCAAACTCAATGTCAACCCAATTCTTTATGGTTTCCTCCATTAACTAAAACCAAAAGGCATGGGGTGAGAAACATGTCTCAAATAAGAAAACCATATAATCAAGGGAAAGAACCTTAAATCTATAAATATTAGTTTTAATCCTATTTTTTCCATGATTATTACCAAAATGATAGGATTTTAACCTATAATTATACTTATCCCTATTAAATCCCATGACATATCCTTAAAAATATCTCCAGGTATATCTCTAAAGTTTTCACATCTTAGTTTCCAAAGGTTATCTAAAACATCACTTTGATACCAACTCTGATGACCCAATATTAACATACATGGAAATTGTATTAATTTTGTTGAATAATTAATAAATTGAAAAAACAAACACCCAAAGAACCTATTAGTTTAGTGTCTTTGGAAAATTGGAACACATAATTCTAGTCTGGTGAAATATCTTCAATGTTTACCACAAAGATATTCCCCTTTTTGTAATCATACCTAAAACCTTTTTTTATAACCTAGGGAAAAGAAAACAAAAGAGAGGGTGATCTTATATGCTCATAAAGATTAAAAAAGGGTGATATATAAACATAAACAAGAGGGTAAAGGGTGAGATAATGTGATAATAACTTTGTATGGTTATTACCTACATATAAAACGTAAGCTTGAATCATAAGAAAATCAAAGAACATAATCCATAAGATCATAAAATTGAAATAAGGCATGAATTTGTGCCATATATATCAACATGTAACTTGGTGAGTATGTATAAATAGTAACAGGTGTAAAAATATGGACATCAGAACCAGGTCCACCCATAAAATTATGCACATGAAAACCAGGTCCACCCATAGAATTTGGAAAATGAAATCAGGTTCAAGAATAACTTATATACCTCATGATTTATCCATACTTACCCAATTCATTTCAGGGAGATATAGGTCCCACCCTTCTCATTATAAAATCATACATATGTATGCCACCAAAATAGAAATCATTAATCATATTAGAATCCATGAAATAAAATTGTTTTCCTAAACATCATTCGATTATAAAATAATCCCTAGAAAATGAATGGATTTCATAAATATATTTCCTTTATAAACATAATAAATAATATTAATAATAGTAATAATATACTTGAAACATATAATTATTAAATAATGTCATCTTATATGGAAAATAATTTTGATAAAACACTTGAAATTGATTCTTGAGGAAAATATCCTTACTTATTCAAAAACATTTTATTTTCTTAAAATTATATAAAATTTTAAAAGAAATAAATTTCTTTGAAAATAAAAATGAAATATTTTAAGGTAATACTTGTGGAAATAAGGCGTTACAAAAGTGTAAAAATTCATTCATTCTCTATATGTTAAAAAACATTTTTCTCGTACTTTTCATAGAAAAGTCAAAACATACCTCCTTTGGAAAGCGAAGGAAGGATTCATTTCAAACCATGTAATAATAATTAAAAAGTGGGTAAAATGAATTTAAACATCCATAAGATAATATTAAAATATTTTATGAAAATATTTTTAGAAAACATGGACATGTATGATAAATAAACTACAATAAATACTAACATATAAACAACCTCAGATAATAACGAGACTGCAAAATTATCCCTTATCTTAGGTCTTTATTCATTCATATGCATAATAAAATACTATATAATTGATTAAAAAAATTCATTAACTTATTCTAGAACCATATTAAAATTTATGATATCATATATGATCACACTAACACTTGTTTAATAATATTTCACTATTATGATTCTTTTGGGTGTTAAATTCTTCATTTTTTTACATGTTTTGTCGAATAAGTTCGGATTATTTTTCATAGATTATATTTAGATAATTTAAATAATTAAATTAGTATAATATATATCATATTTACATATTCTGAATATTTATATAATCCATTTTTTAATCGATATCATGTAGAATTAATCGCATCACATCATAGAGATGGTTAGTCGTATGTACCCACAAGTGATGATATCATTCCCAATATTTGTGAAATGGCATGGAAGTGGATGGTATATTTTTTATATAATAAATATAATTTAATAATAATCATATATAGTTATTATTTCCATCACTATACCCATCCAAGTATGGTGGTGGTGAAAACAAATTACACCACAGTGAGGAGACAGAAAGTAATTTGTACGCAGGCATGGTTATTTCATTTTTCGTAGGATGGATAGAAGGTGGAATATGGTTTTTCCATTACCATAATATAATATAACTACATAGGTGACACTTTATTTATTAATTTATAATGTAAACAATAAGGGAATATTAATTAGAATAATAAATGATCTTGAGATAGTCGGTAAAGGAGGTTATCTCTTCTTCGATGAGCTCCCTATAGATCTCCTCTTAAGGCACTAGAGATTGTATTTGGAGAATCTCATAACCTATATAATGTGACAAGGTAATTTTATAATGTAAATGGGTAGGGTAAGGATGATATTTAGGGCTCAAACTGAAGTTAATAAATGAGGGAGGTGGTGCCCTTTTATAATTGAGGTGAGGGGTACCTTTCAAAACTCCAAAAAATATTAATTTATAATAAAATAAAATCCAGCCAAAATACTTCAAAAATATCATATTTTAAAATATTATATAATATAGGGTTTTAATATCATCAGCCAATATATTTTAGAAAAAAATTATCAATTTATACCTTAACATTTTAATTAACCTTTATTTATTCTATTTTAATTTTAACTAAGGTAATAAATGTTTCAAAATTAAAAGAGTGTAGTTTTTAAAAATTTATCTAAATTAGACCATAAATGAAAATTTTATAATATTTTAAACCATATAATAATTATTTTATATTATTAAAAATATTTTATGATTTTGAAATAATTTAATAAAACATTATTTGGACAAAATATCAATATTAGAAATTTTGACACTATTCATTTCAAGGATTTTTAAAAATATCAAGATAATAATTAAACCTTGAAAAAAATATTTCATTATATCAATAATATTTCAAGGTGATCTATAAAATTCATTTTATATATTAATCATCAAATATTATATTTATTTTAATAATCTTAATAACATTAATTTAATATTTCTATTAATAAAATAATTACTACATTAGTTTTGTGTAATTGTTTAAAATACTTATTTGATGGATAAAAAATAAAAATAAATTAATATAATGAAGTAAAATCCACTATATTTTATTATAGTACTTATATTTGAATATATGTCTTGGAAAATCCAACACTAAAAATGTTATATTAATTAAAACATGAATGTGAAAACTTTAACCTCAATTTAAATAAAATATTATAAGTGTCATAATCTTTTTCATAAGGATTCAAATGGTCAATAACTTGATCCTTTAATGATTATGGAAGAGGTGTACTCGACTAATAATATATTTTCATGTTTTTGAGTCTTTTATTTGTTATTATCATTTCAATAAAAATTATTTTATTGATTTTTCATCAATTAAACATTTATGCATCATCAATGTATAAACCTTTACTGTAATTATTTTTTTCCTAAAAATTTTAAATAAATTACCTAGATAAATAAAAACATTGTATCTTTAAAATGAAAATTTATAGTCTATTTTATCTTCTGTATAACCTTATTTTTAAAAAATTATAAATTTATTAAAATTTAAGGAACTTATACTTAACTTTTCTTTAACTAAAAAATATTAAATGTCTTAATCTAATCCATGTGGCTCAAAAGAGGTACCATTTTGACCCAATGATGATTTAGGTCGCAAATAAATCATGAAATTATATTAGGACAAGTTTAAGGGTAATTTTATAATATTTTCTTTACCCTTAATTATCACATTTTCCTTTTTACCGTCTTAATAAAAATTACTGAAGTTACAATTCATAATGTCTAAAAATAATAAAAAAGAGATTTAAATAATTTTGATCCACTGATTAAAAATATGGAATCCATTTTAAAAAATTTAAAACACAAAATTTTTAGTAATTAATTTAAAATTAATACTGTTGTCAGAATGAAAATGGGTTTTAAAAGTTAAAATATTATAAAAGATTGGAGGGTTTTTAAATCTAAATTTATGGTAAAATTAATGTCAATGATAAAAATTATATTAAATAAAAAAATTATTCTATTTATACTTTAAAACTAATCAATAATATAATTTCTCCATATAAATTATTAAAATGAAAAAAGTTATTTTCAATAAAAATTTATTATATTTTTATTATTCATCAAAACATGAAACTTATTAGAAAAATATCAAAAATCCATCCAAAGTAAATTTTTATATCCTGGTTATGAATAAAATTTATATTTTTTAAAATAAAATATACAAAATTATCGAAAACTACATTTAAAATTGTTGTGCCATAAAAAGTCGTTAAAACTACTTTTTTTTAAAATATTTCTTTTATCCGAAAAATTGAATTTGTTCTTATATCTTATCTAGAAAACATATAACAAAAATTTTAAACATTATATTGGATATATTAAATATATATTTCATTAATAAAATCCATCAAGAGTGATTTTTTTATTTCATTAACGCGCTTATTTGGGTTTAAATATTTTTTCAGAAAAAAACATTTCCTTTTATTTAAAAATGGTTTTATTTTCATTTATAATTAATTTTTCAGAAAATAATGAACCATATTTTAATAATTTAGTTAATATTATTCATACTCGCTATTATAATGACAAGTTTATAAGGAAACATAATATTATTTAGTTGTTCACTTAAACTCGATCAAGCGTGAAACGAATTCTATCAAAAAACATAAAATTGTGTATAAAACAAGCCAGATATAGTTTTGCGTGTACCGCAAGCTAATTCAGTGTTTCATGTAGTGATAGATTATCATGGTGTATTTTACAACATAATATATAAAAGAAATTAAAAAAACTATCTCATAAAAATATCAGGGTGTTACACTCCTGATTATCAATATGACATCAAGAAATAGAATATCAAAGTGATAAAATGTGAAAGAGCAGTGTTGAGGTCAATTAAAATAGTAAAATTAGTGTTAGTAAAATTAAAGGATATTCCACACTAGAAAATTAGTTGTGGGTATTAATCTCTAATAGAAACCAGTGATGATTGATTTTAGGACACACACACCCACTGTGAAAATAAAGGTTGATTTGGGTATGACCTATAAATATAATAGTCAAATATCCTAAGAAAGAAATGGTGAAATATTAAAACACATAATAATTCACCTTATGATAGGTGTTATTATTTTTGAAAAATGGGAAATTTTTAAAATTTATGTTCTATATAAAAATGTCACCATTGTGTGAAAGAAAAACAAAGGCAACTGATCAGAGTTTAACATTTCAGACATTCTTCTGATACTCATTATTTATGGGGAAAAGTATTTGGATATATGTTCATGTATTTCTCCTCAAATATTTAGATTAATGTTCCTATGAGGGCACAAAATGTTTACACTCATTATCTTAGGAAATATTCAAGTGGGATGAAAACACAAAATCAAATTATTTCTTTTTAAAGTGAAGTTAGTGCATTATATTCCATACAAGATCAAGAAGTTTAATTAATTCAAGGTATGGAGAAAAAGTCATAGATAAAAAAATAATAAACAAACAATGGTCATATATATTTCCCTAAAATCAATAGATCAGGATGGCGAATGGATTCTTGATAGCAGATGAAATTTCCAAATGATAAGAAAAAAATATCTTATCATAGGAATAAAGAATAATAAGGAAGGTTTTGTCATATTTGGAAACAATTAAGGCCTAAATATTATTGTCTCAAAGAAAGATAAGTTTATGGGTAAATATATGAGATTCAAAAATTTATTGGTTGTTAAACCTATCTTCCATAATGTTCAAAGTACTAGTTAGTTAGCATACTCAGGACATGCAATAAACTTTACCAAGAATACTCATACCCAAAGGGAAAATATTCTCTAGTTTTTAGGTAGGGAAAGAAAATTAATGAGAATATATATATATTTAGTGGAGAATAATAATTTTTTTCTATCCAAGTAATATTAAAAAATATTAGGTTTTAAGTAACTTGGGAATCAAAGACAACATTCCTTTTAAGATCCGGTGAAGAACAATGGAGATAAAGATCCACTTAAGATATAAACTGAACATATGCAAATGTGTGATGGTTTCTAAAAGGGGTAGATTACTCATGTTGAATACAAGGATAAATAAATTAAATCAAGAGATGTTTTCTAATTGATTCATGTTAATGTGTATAGACTGATATCACCAAGTTCCATTAACAGGAAAAGTTATTATGTTATTTTTATAGATGATTTCAAAAAGATGTCATGGATAATATTCATCACCCACAATTATATGGTTCCTAGATTCATTACTATTTATTATAGAAATTATAAAAATATGGTTGATTATAATATTATGATATTCTAGACTAATAAAATCATATAGTTCACAAATATCCAATAGGTTGGTAGTCTCGAGAAGTATAGAATAAGGAACTATGTCTCAACAGTGAGAACTCCTCAGCAAAATGGTGTGGATGAGTGGAGAAACCAGGTCATACATAACATTTTAAATAAAAATGGTTTTCAATAAATACCTAACAGATATTCTTTGAAAATAATTATCTCTTGAATCTATCTACATCTCTAAAATATCATTATTGTGGTAAGGGACATAAAAAACAACATATTAATGTTGTATAAAATGAATCTAATGATGAAGTAATTTTGTATCTTAAAAAGTAAGTGTTTCATTCTAAAAAGAAGAATTAAAATAAAATTTAATATATTGGAGATGAATGGAAATTACTTGGATACTCAAGAAAATAAAAATATATAATTATTCAATAAATGTCTAAGAAAATTTGTTGGAATCAATCATGTCACTATAGTGGAAAATGAGAAGTATCTTTATAAAAAAAGTAAGCAGGCTTAGGAGGATGGTAAAAAAGAATTATAATCTTAGGGGGGGCACAAGTACCTAAGTAAAATTTATAATAAGACACTGATGATTATAATAATTAATTAATAACTATATATACAAAGAATACAAAGAGCAGATAAAATTTTCATAGGTAGAATATCATCGGTGATCAAATAGAAAAAAATGAGATTAGGAGAATAAAGTATCTATATAAAACAAATTTTTTATTTTAGGTATACCAAAATTATTTTAAATAATCTACTATTGATGGGAATTTAGTCCTGGAGATGAATAAAGAGTTTCAAAAAATCAAAAATAATTATATATGAAAGATTTATTCGAGGTATAAAAACAATAATTTCATCAGAACCAAATGGGTTTTCAGTGGAAAACTAAATAAAAATGAAAATTTAATTTAAAACAAGGTTTGAATGGTATTCAAGTTATACTAATTGATGGATGGAATCGATGAAGATTAAGTATTTTAACCTATATAAAGGATGGACAAAATTTTACTATTCTTAGATATGGAAGTAAAAAAGAAGATTTTATGTTTTCAAAATGTATGTAAACTAAAAAAATTAAAAGAGATTTGTTATAAGAGATATATATAGAATATTTGTATGGTTTTATTATTCATAAAAATCAAAAAAAAGTTTTTTTGACTGAAATATTTTGTATTGATAGTAATGACCTAATTTTTCACCATGTAATTTACATGAATAAATATTATGTTAAGATTTTATTCTATACACAACACCAAAAAAAACATTGATACATTAAAATAAAATTTGACCATTATAATACAGTCATTAAATTAGCAAGTATAAAAGGAAGTGACCATATTACAAAATCTAAAAAGAGAAAGGAATGGAATGTAGTCGGGGACTTGAAGTCTACATTATGAGGCTCATTTATCAGATATTATAAAATAAGTATCTTTATTATGGTTTAACTAGACTTTGACCAAGTTGAACTCCAATAATTATAGTATAATTGAAATCATAAACAATTGAAGTTAAAGCTTGTAGAACTTTCCATGAGACCTGTACAAGTAGAATAACCACATACGATAGCCACTTGAACTTCAGTTATTATTAGATCTTATATGGAGATCATGAGGGGATAAATAAAAATAAATTAGTATTATATAATCAGGTAATATTAATTTAATAATTTATTTATCATATGGACATTACATATTTCACATTTTGACTTTTAAAGAAAAAGAATGTTTATATACTAATATACTGAAAAAATTAACAAGATCATTTCAAAAATGTATTTTTAAAATTTCAGTTTTTATTTATTTATTTAAAAAACTAATTATATCATAGATACTATATATTATTTATATTAATAATATTTTAAATCAAATTTAATTTTTAATTGATAAGAATCAGAATAGTTAATATTTTAAACAAAATTTATTTCACTGTAAAAATATTTTTCATTGTATTTTTATGATTTTATTTTAAATATAAAATCTAAACATTTATAAGTATAATTTTTTGAAATAAATTTTTTTTTTATATTCATAACTTTAAAATTATATTATGATGTATTTTTTTGGTTTTCTGAAATAATTGAATTTTTAAAATAATATTAAAAATAACACTTTTACAAAAAAATTAGTAACTTTATAATTATATAAGAAAGACCTAGAATTTTATAAACTATTGAATTTATAAAATATATATTTAAGAAGTAAAAAATATAAATTTTAAAAATAATAATATCAAATTTAGATAATATGTTACTAACATTTTAGAAACATAAGTATTGTTTTTAAATAAAGTATATCTTTTTGTATTTTCTATAAATTAAATAATATTTTCATGAAATTGGGTTTTTGAATGATTTTAAATACATGTAAATTTAATTTATTTTATAAAATAAATTTATGTTATTAAAATAAAATACCTAGATAATTTTAACCTACACAAAAATTTTAAGCTTAAAAATACACTTCTTCTCAAAAGGTTTTCTACGCGTCACATGCACTAATGTTGAATTTTCTTTTTTTGAAAAAAAATTTGTTTTGGATCAAATATACTTTATATTTTGAACTTGTAGGTCTAAAGTTTTTAATAAAAAATTTTAATCATTAATATTAAATTACCTGGGAAGAAAATATTTATCACAGTAAAACTAAAAGAAATAAAAGTTAAAATACTAAGATTAAAGGACATGAAAAAGTATTTAAAAAAGTGTGAAAAGGAATGTTTTAGGTATTATCAACACTATTTCATCTCCAATACCATTATTTTACATTTTTTAGCAACTTTACTTGTTTATCATGTTCTCCATTTATATTATGTGGTTATAGTTAAAAAGATGTAATTCTCTTGAATTTTAGAAGTAGCCTCTCACTACCCCTTCAAAACCCCTCAAAGAATGATATTTCCATATAAAACTCTGACCATTTTCAATACATTATAATAGTATTCCTTTTCCTGGATTTTTTGGTCATTATATACTAGCCTAAGATCTCTATTTCCAAGGAAACTTCCAAGAGAAATCGTAAGTCCTCAACTCGGGAATTTTTTACCCTAACTTTTTTTCAACTCATTCTTAAAATAAAAAAATATAATTCCATAATTACTTTATAACAAAATAAATTTTATTTTTATAATGAATTTTTTTATTCTAATGAGATAAATATTTACTACCTTTTCTCTTTTCTATTAAAAACTAAATTGTTATCCATGTGTTGAACATAATATCGCCTCTACGAATAGACGACTTCTATTTTTTACCACTTCCATTATTCACTTATTATAAGGGTGAAATTAAACAATAAATATCATATATATATATATATATATAATTTAATTAGTATAAATAAGATAAAAATTATAATTCACTTTCATTACATCTCTTTCATTGGGAAATGAAAATGTTAACCACATGTTATGCGGACTACCACCTCTATAGAGTAATGTATCTCATATTTCATATAGTTTATTTCATATTTATTAAAATTTACTAAAACATGATTCAATGCCTTAAAATTATATAAATAACATAATTATTCTTTTTTAATAATGATATTATTCTAAAATAAACCACTTTATTAATAATAATCATCCATTAATTTAGTTATGTTCATATTTATGTCAGTCTAACCACATACAATAACAATACTTTAAAATAATATCATGGATGAATATGAAAAAATAATTAAAAAAAATATATTATATAAATAATAAAATAAATATTTTATATTGGTTCTAGAATTATAACATTGATATTAACCTTTAATTAAGATAACACTATTTATTTGTTAAAAATCATTAAGATATGCTTGTTTCTAATTTTATTTGTAATAACCTTAACCAAAACAACTATAGAATCAAATTATAACATTATAAATATTTATAAATAACAATTCCAATACCTTTTAGGATCTGAAAATTTATAATATTGGGAGAATAAGGAATAACAACACCCATATTATGAAACTAGTTCAAAATTATCATGATTACACACACCCAAGATTGAAGATAGAAAATAAAAAACTGATATAAATGTTTAAAATAATTATAAATGGATTTTATAAAAGGATATATATATATATATATATAAGTTTCATTAATATATTATTAATATATTAATTTTATTAAAAGTATATTTATCTTTTTTTTAGAAATTAGGAATTAATCTAAGGGGTTATTTGTCTCAAAATTGATTTCCTAAGACATAATTCTTATTATACACCATGATATCTTAAATATGGTTTTTTTACGGATAATTAATGTATTTAAAAATATTAATGTAATTAATAGTTTTTAATGATCCACATCATGTTCTTTCATTAAGTGGATTTTTATTCAAAGGATATCAAGGTTATAAGACTTTATATGTCTCTATTTCAAATTCCATGAGACAAGTTTGATATTACAAACCATCATTTATTTTATATAGTGAAATAAATTATATATTTAATTCAAGTATAATTAATAAATTTCATTTCATTATATTTTAAAATCCATCTCATGGTAACCCTCTTGACTTCTTTTTATTCCTACTTTACCATCACCATAAGGGATTCTTCTTCAATTTCAATTTAAAATTTTGATTTCTTTAAAGTGATAATCTGTATTGGAAATTTATATTATCTTAAATTCGAAAAAAATGCATCATTTTTGTATCCTATAATTATTTTTGTAGTTTTATATGTCTTATCACTATTTAATTTCCCCTCTAAGATCATTATTTCCCCTTTATAAGGAATCTGATCATGTCTTTTATTCTTGTGTAGAAACCTCCATTTTCCCATATCCATATTCATTGGATGAAATTTAAAAAGTACTTATCTGTTTCTAAATAAATAATTAATTTCAATTTCTACTAATTTACCTTCCTTAAAAATTCAAAGAAATTTTTTTCATTTTATTATTGTGTTATTTTCATCAAAGGGTGAAAACTATATATTTTAACGTTTTTCATGTTAACAAATCCTTATGATGCCTTTATCATTTTATGTGGTTCATTATTTCAACGTTTTCATGGTTTTTAGAATTAATTTTTATTCCAAAATATTTATAAAATATTTATTTTAAAATTATTTCAATATTTCAAAGATATATCTTATTTCTAACATAATTTTCCAAAAATCCAAAAAATATTTTTTATCTAAGTCATTATCCTTTGACATATCTTATGATTCATTGATTATTTTCTCAAAATGTTACCATGAACCATATTTCAATGGATGTATTATGTAATTTTATTTTAAATCAAATATATGATCCGTCAATTAATTTATCTTTCCTAACCATCCACCATAAATAGTCATAACTTTTGTTCAAATTTATTTGCTTTGGGAATACCTTGTTTTCAATTTCCATGATTTAATAGTGATCACCTCAATTATATATATATATATATATATATATTTATTTATTGTGAAAATTATTAACTCAAAAATATACCCTTTATCTATATGGTGTAAATACCATGATCTTTATTATTTGGATAAAATATTCTTTTCCAAAACTTTTATAAAATATCTTCTAATATTCATTTACATGACATGGGTTTGTCATGTTATGGTTATTTATAGAATTAGGAATTATTTCCTTATGTGAATCAATTTGAAAAGTAAATAAAACCAATTTTATATTTTTGGGTTCCTTATGATGTTAGGAATTAAAATAATTTCTCTTCTCAATGGTTCTTTATGATGTGATGAATGATTGATTTCACATGGAATATGTAAGTATTAATGAATGATGGGTGGGTTCATATGTTTCCTGATAATGCATTGGTTAAGGGTTCGTATCACATGAGAAAAGTATTCATGGGTACATTTTAGTTTCTCATATGTATGGTCATTATTGATGTGGATCATGAAAGTAATGTTACCTATACTAATATATAAAACTCACACTATTCATATATAGATATCAAATATTATTATATGATTATTCATTACAAAATATAATGATCCATGCCAGAATCATTTAGGTCTAGTGCCTTCGAAAATATTGATACATAATCAACTTGTTCATAATTTTACAACATCATATCCCACTAAGTTCTCCATAACTATAACCCTTCCCAGAAATATCATACATAATAGATTTTTTCCTAACCAGGAGAAAGAAAAAAAATAAAGGGTGACATAAAATGCTTAGTAATGGTAAATAAGGTAGACATCAACAAAATGTGATCATAAGTGTATGATAACATGAGGATAACATTTGAAAACCATACCATGTATATCATAGATCATAAACATGATTCATGGAATAAAAATCGGAAATTAAAAAGACCTGAATCACAAAGGAATCAATTTATATAATCAATGAGAGCTTAACATTGACATAATACATAGATTTTTGGCATACACATTAGCATAGAAAATCTTATCTCGTGGTTTTCTTCCAAGGAATTCATAAAATCATAGGCTTGATTTAATCACATATGTAACTACTTTCTGCTTGATATAACCTACCATGAACCATATTTTTTAGGCTTCGGATAACCTCATGTGCACCCTCTTTTGGTATTGGGATAACCTCTTGTATACACTTTGGTCTTATTAAACATAAATCATTACCAAATGAATTAGGGGTAGATATAGGTACCACCCATCATGTAATACATAAATTTATATGCCAAAATATCAAAACAAAATCTCATATCATAACCCATGGAATAAAAATTAGTTTCATAAACATGTCATTATAGGATAACATATATAAAGTAAATGTATTACATAATCATCTCATTAGTTCATCATAGAATAACCCATGGAAAAGGAATTTGATACATAGACATATTTACATATTAATAATAAATAATTCATAGAAATAATAAGAATTATTTCATTGGATAATCTCCCCAGTATAACTTAAGTGACATCAAAATATTTCATCTTAGATTGAAAATGGTTTTCAAAAGGTCACTAAGAACATTTGTTGAGGAAAATGACTTTTCCACTATGAAAGCATTTATTTAAAATCCGAAAATTCATAAAATATTAAATAAAATGTTTTCTTTTAAAATAACCTTAGAAAATTGTAAACTAATCTCTAAACCATTTATCTTTCATGAGTTCATAAAATTCCATGCATTCCATACACATTAAAACAAATATTCCTTCAATATTTTGGGTAAAATTAAAAAATGCCTCATTTGGAAAAAAATCAATAGACTCCTTTAAAACCATTTTTAAAAAATTTGTTAAAATTTTACTTAAAAAATTAAATTGATAATTTAAAAAAATATTTCAAAAATTTTTTAGAATAATAGACATGGAAAATTGGAATTTTTGAACAAAGAGATAAATAAAGTTGGTTTTACGTAAAAATATTAATTTGTAATATTGATTACATAAATAGAGAAAAATAAAAATAAAAAATTTATTTCATTAAATAATAATAGGATAAGAATATTAAAGAATTTTTTGAGTGATATATCATAATATTTCATCATCTTAAACTTAATCCTAAATAATCCCAATAAACAATGACATGGTAATATAGAACCTTTACCGATCTAGTACCTTTTAAATCATAATACCCATGAATTAAATAACATTATATGGATATATATATATATATATATCCCATAATTTTATGAGGATTTCCATAAAATACATCCATGTGCATAATATAGGTCACATAAAAGGAAAAATTTAAATATGCCTAGTGTCCCATATAAATAAAAGTGAGACGAATATCTCTTACCTTAAGTCTCGACTTCTTTTATATATGTTCAAAAAACCTATATAATAAATTAATTTTTATTCATGAATATATTAAATAACCATAATAATATAAATTATACCATATGTAATTTACTTAAAACCTTCTATTACCCATTTAAAAATAATTTCCTAATTAAAATAATATTTAGGGTCACAATTGCTTCATTTCCATCGATATTTGGATTTGGTAATTTTGGTCCTTTTAATTTGATCATAGTTCCATAATATACATAATGTTAATGGTGATATAAATATAATATTTATTATTTATAAATTTATTTATAAAAATCTATAAAATTGAGATATAGAAAATCAATTATACCGTTTAAGGAGATTGTGGGTGTAAGTATGCATGAATGTTTTTTCTATTTTCTCGATGGAAAAATTTAAATAAAGGTCAATAATTTATCACATATAAATATTAATTATTGTATAATATATATCATATATATTCATTAAATTTATCTTAATTACCTTCCATGTAAAAGTTATGTGAAAAACGAATCACATCGCTTCGTGAGGCGGTAGTCCCTTGTACACACGAGTGACATTATCTTACTCCCATGGATTGAAAATTAAGAAGTTATATGAGAAATTATAATCAAATAAGTATATTTATGTCATAAATATTATATAAATATGTTAAAACCATCATTATATCTATAAGAGAGAGTTCGTTATGGAAAATGAACTACATCGGTTCGTGAGGCAGAAGTCTATTGTATACATGATTGAAGGATTTATTTCTCACTTGATGGAAGAGGATATAGATTTAGGTAATAAAATTGACATGATAACATATAATTATATTTTATATACTTATTTTATGATATCATCATGTTTAAATTATATTTCAAAGATTTAGAGGAAGAAATAAAATTAAAACGCATAGTAAGGGATTATACCTACTCTTTAGAGAATTCCATTAGGTTTACACTAAAAGCCTTATTAGGAGGGTTTACTAATAATAATAACAATTATAATATGTTGGGAGGTAATTAAGGAAGTTTTTCTGAGATATTCCAAACAAAACGGTTTTCAAAATGTGAATAAGATAGGAGAGGAGATTCTCTTTTATAAACTTTTATGATAGAATGTATAAATATTTCCATAAAAAGTAGTTATACATGTTTCTAGGATATTTAAACACTTGTCTTATTATTTTAACCCCCAGTAAACTCATTTTAAACTAGGAAATTAATTTTTACTATTTTTACAATTTATTTAGACCAAAAATTCAGTTACCATATTATATGATATTAATTATAATAATTCAAAATATTTAATACATTTTTCTAAATTCTATTCATAGAATTTTCAAAAAATAACTTGAAACTGAACTTGTAGATGCAATGAAAAACGGTTTTCCAAAGATAAAATTTACATAAGTATAGAAAGTTTTAATATAAAAATTCAATAAAAAATTAATTAAATTGAAATAAATTTAATAAATATATATATAATTTATTTAATTTTACATTTAAAAAATATAAAAAAAAAATTAGATTGTAAATTCTTTAAACAAAAATCTAATTTTTAATAAAAATCAGTATTTTTTACTATTGATCGAAATAATTATTATTTGCATAAATCTATAGAAATTTAATTGAAAGAAAATTTTCAAATTTATATTTTAAAAATAATGTTTATTTTTTTCAAAATGTTTTCCAAAAGTGTAAAAAACTACTATTATTAGTTTCCAAAAAAAATAAATACAAAAACATTTCTTGAGAAAATTGAATTTTTAAATAATATAAAGATTGTAATGGAAATTAATTAAATTTTATCAATATGTTTTATTTATATAAAAATAATACTTAATTTTTAAAATGTGGTTTGTGTGATCCTAACATTTCAATGAGGTGTGTTATGATTTAAATTTTGAGTTAAATACCATTAAATTGGTTAATATAATTCATCGCTAGGGAATGAGGGGTCATGGGGGTGTTTAGGGAGTAATATACCTGAAATAGGTATAAAAGAGTCCATATAGTGAAAAGTTTCATGTTCAGTTTATTTTTACTACTAACCATTCAGCCTGGAGGGGGTGGTGTGTAGTTCGAAAACAGTGCAAGGGCCAGCTCTAACCATGATGTATTTGAAAAATATTGACACACATTCTCTATAAGGCTTGTAAAACTATGTAGACAGCATATAAAACCATGAAACATATTCTTCCTCTTGGATAGAGGTTGATTCATGGTTGTTACATGGTTTGTCCAATCGTGTGACCAAACTATGAACCTCAAAAAAGGGGGAAATTCCCATTTTACTCTCTCAGGTTTTAAGGGTTTTACCCAATTTTACTTCCCTTTCCTCCTCCATTATATTAGGATATGAAAACAATCCTCCAAAGATTCCCAAGGTTGGTTCCACATTGATTATCGGTCATTTGAAGCACCATTGGTTGTGAATCGAGGCTCTGGATAATCCTACCACTCCTCTTCCTTCTATTTTTTAAAAAACTGGGGTGACTAGTTTCTTATCCTCTAAAAGACTCTAAAACCTTGTTTTATAGTAGATTATTTTATTTTTCATTCAGTAAAATTTATTCTTGAAACAAGGTTCTATGTTTATAAATACTTGTCTTCAAATTTGTGGTAGGTTGTCTACAAGTTATATCCCATAGTTTTAATGTTTATTCTAGTGTATGTGGTTTTACTTTGATATCATTGGGATTAACATTTAATTCCTTGGTGAGAAATGAAAATTTATTGTCTAAATTATTTGTTGAACCTATAATGGATCTTCTTGAATCTTTTTAAAAAGATTAAACCGAATATAAGGTTACCCATGAGGTCTGCCACTCACTTGAGCATGGGAATCGAGTTTTTAAATGGTGAAATGAAGGTTTTATGATATTAAACCAATTATTTTCATGTTTATCATTGTTAACATGTAATAAAATGTTGTTGGTATTAACTAGAATAATCCAAATGATCTATGTCTTATAAATGGGTAAATGTGATAAATAGTTGAAGAGGGTTGTCCATGTTTTAAAATGGGTTGACAATATGTTCATTAGTTGTGGATATTGATGAATGGTAAATTTGGATAGTTATAAATGAAATTAAATTTAATGAAAGTGGTGATACATAATAATTACAGTTAAATGAATTAGGTTCACCCTTTATGTGGTAATGTTTTAAAAAGGACAAGTGTGATGGGCCTTGAAAACTTTTAATTGATGAAGTGGTTAGTGATGAGGGACACGATGGCTCCCAACCATGGTAAAAAAAATTACATGATGTTCCTTAAACTTTATTTATAATGGATATACATGGTTTTTGAAATTATAGACTTGATATCTTAGACATGGTGTTTCTTATGCATGTCTTGGGTGTCAGCATGGCGATCTATGAACTAAATACTATTCATGTGTGATGGGTAAATGGATGGGTACATCATAGTGTATAAATATGAAATAATTAATTAATTACCCATATTATTAAAGAGAATTTTAAAACTTATATATTGTTGTTGTATATTTATGACTTAGACGAAGTGGTTTAGCAGGTACAGATGGCATGATAAAACCAATAGTGAAATATAGTAAATTGTTAATTCTTTAAAAGTAGAACATGATTATTTATTTTCTATCATATTAATTTTTTATTTTTTCTTCTGCAAAAATGTTATTATTATGTTATTGTATATTGTTATAGACACCATTGGTGGTGTCTTTCTGAGTTATACTCACACTCTTCCTAGGAAATCATTGGGTACCTAAGAAGAGTTCATGGTTTCAGGTTAAGATGAGGGAAAAGGACTTATGTTATTTGGATCAAATTAGACATGCGGAGGATCATGGATGAGGGAACCAAACATGATTTTGGGACCCGTTTTGGTTATTTTCCTATGTTTTTTATTTTGGGTTTATTATTACACTTGACACCAGTTTGACATGGAATGTTTATTTGTATGGTTTTGGTCCTTTACCTATTTAGAGAAAAATGATTTCATGATGTATGGTTAATGGTTTTTATCTATTTGGTTGTTATTTATATTTATTTATATAGTTTTATTAGACTCATGAAGAGTGTATAGTATCCCCACCTACACTGATATACCCTTGTTACTGGTAGAAAACCTCTGAAGTATGGGGAGGCCTACAAGGTGCACTCACTTGGGGGATTGGTTTTAAGGAACGCATGTTGGGATATTACTGAGTTATTCCTATTCATACTACAAAGTTTATAATATAGTTCATAATTTTTCTGTTTAAAAAATAATATTAATATTATATTACGGTTCATTAAAATTTGGTGTTGCGTTTAATTTAATTTATCGGTGAAATTAAATCTATTTGAAAAAAATATATATTTTATAAAAATATCTAGGTGTTACATAATGTTTGTCCCAAATTTATAAGGTTTCATGATGTTACTCTCTCATAGTTCATGTTTCTAAATTAATGTTTCCAAAATTCACTAAGTATATTTTTTACATTATATTCATCATTTTCATAATGCATTCTTATCAAATTCATTCTTTATGCCATGATTTTTTGTCTATTCTTTATTGGGTACAGTTTTTTTATGTATCTAGATGAAAATCATATGCTCATCTTATTATCACTTATGATATTTGATTATTATCACGTATGTTTACCATTATTATGTATTTTAACTCAAACCTTTTGTATGTTTCCATTCTCCATGTTTTAAGGATGTGTATAACCCATGAAAAATTTAGGAGTCTAGTGTGCCTCAATTATGAAGAAAGGTTTAAAATTATTGTAAAATAAAATTTCTTATATAGTGATTCCTACAAAAATAATGATTTTGTTCCTTGGATTCTAATATTATTTAAAGATATTTAATTTAAATGTTGTAAAATAAACATATGTTTATCTTGGATCCCAATAGTTAGTATAAAATTAGGGTTGAGTTATTTTTCAAGATTACTTTAGTCCTTTTGGGGGATTAGGATTTGAGAACATTAGTGAAATCCCTAAGAATATGATAACATCTCAAATTTTTGGTAAAGTATATATTGTATAGGTATATAATAAATTACATCCTTTTTTATAATCGAAAGTGTATATTATTGTGGTAGAGATACACCAATGAGTAGTCACCCTGAAAAAGGTCGGTTGAGTATCAAATCAATTTTCACTATAGTGCATGGTGAGGGGGTCTATGTATACACAGCTATATATAAACTTCCAAGGGATATTCTATGGTCAATACAATTATATATACAATCCATTATAAAGGATTAATTATGTTAAAGATTTGGTTAAGTAATATAAGAGAACTAAACCTAAAAAACTTATATTTAACTAAGAGTGATTTAGATTGATATGAATGCCAACTTGATGGTTTTAAAGAGTAATTAATTTCAAGGGTGTATTTTTTATAAGATTTTTTATGGTATTTCCCTTATGATGTTAATTATTCATCACTCATGTTGACCCCTTTGTTTTTAGAAATGGATGAATACCAAAGGAACCATGTTAATAATAGATTCCATGGTAAATATAGAGATTTTCTCTATAAAAAATATAATCAAAAAATATTTGGTGTAATAAATATTTTCATTATGATAAACTAGATATCGATACTTATGATTAATTGCATAATCTTGGTTGAGTTTCCAAACACATCATAGAAGAGAAGGATTGAGTTTCATGGAATTTCAAGTTATGAATATGATGAATGAAACAAGATTAAATTTCCATTGTATCAGAAATATGGGAAGATACACCTAGGGGAATGTCTCAAATTAATAAAAAGATGCCTCATGTTTTGAAAAAAGGGAAATAAAGGAAAAAATCAAGGAAAATGACTTAATAAGTTAATGTGGTAAAGGGAGAAGATATCTTTCCTCATCATACCTAAGAAATTAAGTCAGAAAACTCATTTGAAAAACTTTCTTCAGTTATGCCTATATTTTAAATACCCTTAACTTAATTATATTGGTGATAATTAAATTTTCAAGGATGAAATTTATTTAAGGGGGTGTAATAACCCAAGTTTTCATTATTTATCTTCCTTAAATAAATATTATATGAATATCTTATTCTATATAAAACTCTAAAATAATATAAAACTATGATATATTAAAATAAAAATTTTATATAATAATATATCCATTAAATTAGTAAGTATAAAAGGAAATAACAATATTACATAATCTATGAAGAGAAAATAGTGAAATGAAATCAAGTTGAAGAGTTCTCCCTTATGAAGACAATTGTTCTAAGCTTAAAAAGTAAGTATCTTAACTGAGTTTTTCTAGAGACCAAGACCAATCCAAACTCCAAAAATTATAGTTTGAGTGAAATCATATTAGATTTAAGTTCAATCTCATAGAAAATTCCACAAGATATTTGCTAACTGAACCACTGATTGTGACTAACACTAGATCTAACCATATGTTTAGATCTTATGAAATATTCATGTAGGGATATGAAATGAAAAATTAGGATGGTATGATTTGTAATTATTAATGTGAAAAGTTATTTATCACATCAATTTTACACATTTTTTATTTTTTACATTTAATGAAAAATAATTTTTATTTACTAATGAATTTCTAAAATTAACAAAATCATTTTAAAAACATATTCTTAACATTTTTATTTCATGTGATTTATTTTAAGAAAAAATATTGATAAGATATGTTTTTTTAATTTATAATTTATTATATCCAATTTTAGTTCTAATTGATAAGAATTTGAAAAAATAATATTTTTTAAAAAGGTATTTTCTAATGAGAATAGTTTTCATTAAATTTTTATGTTTTCATTTAAAAGATAAATTTAAATTTTTAGACATTAAATTTGAAAAATAAATAAGCTTAATTTTTAGATTCATCAATTAAATATTAGCTTAATATGGATTTTTTATATTTTAATCATTAATTTTTTCAATGAAAATATATTTTTCAAAAACAATATATCATTATAAATGTATAAACTAGATCAATAATCTTTAAAACCATTAAATTGATGAAAAATGTGTTTAAGATGTAAAATTATACATTTTATAACACTAATCCAAGTTTAGAAAACCTATGATTAACATTTTAGGAACCTTATCTACTAGAAAATAAGGATATAACAACAGTTTGGAACCATTGGTATATGCTCTCAAACAGATGGTATAGCCTATACCAATGGTTTGAAGAGTTGTTGGAACTTTTGGTGTTAGGTTAGACCAATACCAATAGTTTCGGTAAAACCATTGAAATATGTGCTCTATACCAATTGTTCCCAAATATTTTGTATATTATATATATATATATATATATATATATATATTCCCTAGACCAAAGTTTTTGGACAACCATTGGTATAGGTAAAGTAAAGAAATCAGTGAGTTTTGATCCTAGCACCCCTAACATATATTTCAACTACTTAACCACTAACATATAATCTATATTATTTATATTATTAGATATAAATATATATATATATTTCAAATTAATTTAAAATTTTAGTTATTTAATGTTATTTTAAAATATAATTTTTAAAAAATATGTTACTTACACAAATGGTTCTTCAAAACTAGTTGTATAGGTCTACACTAACGGTTTTCAAAACCATTGATATAGGTACCCTAATTTTTTGAACCTAGACCAATGGTTCTGTAGAAATATTAGTATAGGATACCAATTCAATAAAAATATCAAATTTTCTCCAAAAAAATTGGTATAGGTCTGTTGGTATAGGTAAAATATCTAGTTGTGTTTTGTAATATTTTCCAATAAATACTACTTTTTCTCTTGTCTTTTAATTAAATAATATTTCATTAAAATTTAGATTTACATTTCTTCTAAAGCCATAAAATTATTATTTTTTTATAATAAACCAATTTATATCATGAAAATAAAATACATTTATAATTTTATCCTATAGATAATCTTTAATCTTAAAAATACACTTTTTTAAAAACAGAGTTTTATACATTACATGTCATAAAGTAAAAATTCATTTTTAATACACAGAAAAAAATTTATCTAATAAAAATTATTTCATATTTCTAAATAGTAGGTACAATTTATTTAATATTATTAATTTTATTTTTAGGCATTAAAATAAAATTACATCAATAAAAATTAGTTACCACAGTTAAATAAAAAATGGAAAATTTCAAAATTTTAAGACTAAAGGATTTAAAACAAGATTAAAAGATGTGTGAAATTGAATGCTTGAGGGATTATAGAAATTATATAATATTTAACATAATTATTTTCAATTTTGGATCCACTTAAAATTCTTAACATGTGATCTCTTTATATTAAGTGGTTTAAAATACAAAAAAATAATTCTAACGAATTTTAAAAGAGGCCTCTCAACACCCCCTTCTATACCACCAAAAGAATTAGGTTTCCACCTAAAACTCTAAAAAAAATCCTTCCGTTATTATCCTCTCCATTTTCCTTGATCTTTTTTCCAAAATATATACTTTGAATACCTCCATTTCCTAGTCATCTTTCAAGTGAAAGACTAAGTCCCCAATGTGAATACCTTTTCCCTAACTTCTTTTCATTTCATTATTACTTTACCCAATATAATTATTTAAATTAATCTCTAAAAAAATTATTATTATTTTTATATTTAATTTAATTATTCTATAGTAATAATTATTAACCACCTTTTACTTTTTCTATCAATAAAAATGAAATTGTTATTCATGAATTTTTCGGACTATTGCCTCCCTGAAAAAACGACTTCTATTTTTCAACCATCACCTGTGTTTACTGATTATAAGTGTGGAATTTAAGAATAAATAAATAATTTGTAATATAATTATGATAATTAAGAGAAAATTATAATCTATCTTCACCCCCTCTCATTAATTGGGTAATGAAAATGATATATGCGTATTGTGTAGACAATCACTTACTTGAAGTAACATATCTCATGTTTCAACTTGTTTATTTATTATTTATTAAAATCCAAAAAAAATATAATCCACCACTATAATAGAATGTAAATAATATAATTATTCTTTTTTAATAATGATATAATTTAAAAAAAATGCACATTCATAACCATAATCATCCATTAATTAAGGTATGGTCATGTTTGGATCGATTTAAACACCTACTTGAACAATGCGAAAAAATAATATAATGGTAGATTATAATAAATTAATTATTTATATTAAATGATATAAATAATAACATAAATATTTAATTTTTGGTTTCTAATATTTTCATTAATTTTAAATCATTAATTATGATACTATCATTGGTTTGTTAAAAATCATCGAAACATGTTTTTCGTCAATTTTGTCTATAAGAACCGTAATAAAAAACTTCCATAGAATGGAATTATAACATTATAAATAATTATAAAGAATCAATTATAATAAATTTTATTTTATAATAATTAATAACTTTAACATTACTGTTATTACGAAACTAGTTCAAAATGATCAAGATTATTCACACCTGATATTGAAGATAGATAATAACTAACTAGTATACATGTAGGGGATAACTATAAATGATGTTTATAAAAGTAAATATATACATATAAGGTTTTAAAATATTTTTTTATGATATTTATTTTTTTATATAGGATATTCAAGTGATTTAGTATAAGTTTGGAATTGAGGTAAGGGGTTATTTGCCTCAAATTAAATTTCTTGAGAAATGATTCTTATTATAAACCAATATATCATTAATATAGTATAATTAATTTATAATTAATTTATTTAACCGTATTCATGTAACTCATGGTGTTAGAATATCCATATCATTTTTTTCATTAAATGTATTTTGATTTAAAGGATATCAATGTAACATAGTTTTATTTGTCTCAATTTCCAATTCCATAACACATGTTTGACGTTTCACATCATCATTTGTTTTATATAGTGTAATCACTAACCTATTTCCATCAAGTATAATGAATAACTTTAATTTCATGATATTTTAATGTATATTTCATGGTAACCCTCTTATTCTCTTTTAATTCCTTTTTTACCATCACCATATGGTTTTCCTCTTCAATATCAATTTCAAATAAAGTTTTTTTTTGAAAGATAATACATCTAGGGTGTTTTTATACACATAATTTATAAAATAAAAATATGATTTTATTATCCTATAAGTAATTTTGTTGTTTTATATGTCTTCTCGCTATTTTATTTTCCCTCTTGGTCATTATTTGCCCATTGTAAGGAAACCAACCCTATCTATTTTTCTCAATTGAGAACATCTCTTTTTCTATGTCCATATTCATTGGATAACATTGAGAATATCCATTTATATGGATCGATTATATAATGATAGTTTCTATCAAATATATATTCCATCACTTCCTTTTTCTTTCTCATCCATGCATCATGAATAGGAATAACATTTCTTCTAATTGTATTACTCTATGAATAACTAAATTTCCATTTCTATGATTGAAGGGTGTTCACCTAGATTCCATAAATTTATTAATTAAGGAAATTATTTACTCAACTATATATATTTTACTTTAAAAAATTAAAATATAAAATTATTTATTATCTTTATTGAATAAAATTTACCTAAAATTTTTCTATATATCTTTTCATACCCATTAATTTTCCATGGGTTTACCAAGTTATGATTATTGATGGAATTATTAATGATTCGTTATGTGAATACTTGTTAAAAGAACAGGAAACCCATTTTATTTCCATGGTATCTTTGTGATGTGAGGAATAAAACTCATTTAACATTTCATGGGATCTTTATTATGTGATGAATGATTGATTTCAACGGTTCATGTAAGTATTGATTAGTGATGGGTGGGGTCCTATATCACCCTCCAATGAATTTGTTAAGTATTTATATCTCTTTCGATAAATATTAATGAGAATGTTTTAGTTTCTTATAAGTATGGTCACTGATAATGTATCTCGTGAAATTATTGTTTTCTATACTAATGTTTGTGCTATGATTCAATGTTTTGTTGATGTTATTCTCTCATGGGTATTTCTTATTAATAAATGTTTCCAAAATTCTCTATGTATGACTTGTTTCTATGAAAAAAGGGATTATTATGATGTATTATTCTATTATTCCATGCCTTAATACATGATTTTGAATCAATACTTTATTGGATATAACTTTTTTAGGTATCTAGAAAATACCCATATACTTATTTTACGCTTCCTTATGATCTTTGATTGTTATCACTTTTTTACCCTTAATTACAATTTGAGCTCACCCCTCTCTTATGACTCCATAAACCATGTTATAAATATAATTATGATCCATAAAAAAGTCTAGAGGGAGTCTAGTATGTCATAATTAGTGATAAATATCCACAAGTATTGTAAAATAAAGTTTTTATATATCCAGTCATCAAAAACACTTAACCTTATTTTCTTGGGATGTTTAGATTATTTTTTAAGATGTAATGGAAATGATATAAAATAAAAAATATGTTTATCTTGGGTATCTATTTTTATTTTCTACAATAATTGGTATCGACTAACAAGAAATTTGGTACTGATAAATATTTAATATGTTTTTATCAAGAATTAAGTGCTTCATTGATGAACTTTTCAAGTTACTCTTATTTCTTACATTATGAATGACTCATGTGGGCTTAGAGTACATGTTCAATAAATGTTTTACTAAAATCTAAAATTTCTAAATAAAAATGGTTGTTAAATAAAAAGGTGCACCTATTTTTTTCAATGGAATGTTTTTGTTATATTAAGGTTGAAGTATTTTCAAAAAAATAAAAGGGTGTAATTTATTGGTCAAAATTTCATCAAGTTAACGTTTTAGAGATTTTTTTTATTTCTATGTTGATAATTCTAGTTTAAAAAGTTTCAGACTGTTTATTAACAAAGAAAGTTGAAAAAAAATTTCTAGAAGCTGTTGAAGGTGTTCAGATAATGCGCATAAAAAGTGATAAGGTTTATGGATTTTTTCTAAATGTTTGGGTCTAAAATTTTAGTGGAATACCAAAACTAGTTTTTTGGGAAGGGTGAATTTTTATAAAAAAACCATGTGGACTACATAACACTTATGTGAAGCTTTGATTATGGTTTTTAGCAATTCCAGAACTGTGTGACAAGTATGAGGAAGGTAATTTAGAAAAGGAAGGGAGTTCAAATAGGATTTGCGCTATATATACAACATAGTAAGTATATAAAGATGTATAATAGAATCAATGTCATTTTCAAGAGATGCAAGGTGTGTAGTTATCTCATTAATTATTTTTAAAACATGTTATAGAATCTAAGGAATCATAAACCATGTGTATTAAGCTCATTATCTCATGTTTTTTATAATAACTCTTTGTTAATAAAAAAATCTCTTATCGTATAATAAAAATTATATAACTATAAATATACTTTATTTAGATCTATCTTGTCATAACCCAACCTGATGGGTCCACCTAGACTAAAGAAATCAAGTGTTACTATATCAAACCACCTCCAATATGCTGGGGGATGGAAACCAAAGCCGGGTAGGAATAATAATCATATGGGATTCCTTAGCCTAAGGTACTTGTACACACATGCATCTCCAAGACCATACAATGATGAAATATAAAAATGTTGATACCAATTCAGGAATACATCTAAATACCACAATAAAACTATAATAATAATATTGTAAATCATAAAGGTTCACATACAAACTCACCAAAACTTGTAAAGATGTTCAAACAGCTAGTAAGAGGGAGTTATTGTCAAATTTGACTCCTAGTACAAACCAAAGTTTTTATATCCCAATTTATGTTCCATATTCTCATTGTCTATTGATAACCCTATCATACGACCAGTCTTCTGTATACGATAGGACATATATGGTCAGATCCAATACAGAGGTGAGTATAATGATACCTAGTAGGACACCTTATAACCACTAATCATAAATCATCAAGAGTAGTCATCTTGCTATAGGATATTTCAATAATAATATGATACATAAAATAAAACATACAAATATACTCATAACATATATTAAGTATCAATTTAAGGTCACAACTACATTTTCATCCTAAGATTCTACTTCAGAATCTATAAAAAACTCTCTTGGGATAAATCACTCCATGAGTCTAATAGCATTGATGGAGTCCATCAGAGATTTCATTATTTTTTAGTCTCACCATAAGAAATTATACGCTATAAATCTGAATATATCGATATATAGATAGGGTACCCCCAAGTCCATTGTGTATACCAAAAACATAATCTAGATTAACCCACTAAATAGGGGATCGACACTCGGGTAAATTTGGTCACACAAATTCCAATAATACAACTCAAAACAGAATATGGATCGAGGGAGAACACCCAAAGGAAATGGATCCATGATAAAGATAACAAGGGCCTCTAACCTCCCAAGAAAAAGAACATAGTGTGTACTAGTAGTACATGGAATTTATTTCTAATCATGTGTCTTCTTATAGCCTCCAGCCTATTCTTGTGTACACTAGTCTGTTAATGTGTACTTGGTTATGTCTTTTCACCCATGGCCATGTCCATGTATATGGTTGTGTCTGAGTACCAGATTATCCCCATGTACTCTACATTTACCTGTGTACTTGGTCATGCCCATGCCCATTTATCCTCTGTGATACACACTAATCCACCATGGTAGGGTTATATGGCATGTTACACATGTCACATTGAGTGTTATGTTTAATTTCATGTGAAAACCTAGAACCAAATCTTTGGCCACCACACGGCATGTTATCTTTCACTATACTCCATGTAGTGCAAAAATTTACAAAATCTATGGGTCTTCACAAAAATTCCTCCTTCAGCACTATCGCACTTTATTCTCACATCCAATCTCATTTGGGATCAAAGATCTCATCTACCTGATCCTCTCCATCACAGAAGATCATATTCTTTCCATCTAAATTGATTAAGAAATACCATCATCACTCATATCATCATCGTGTGCCCTGATAAAGAAAGATGGACCTCCAATATGATCTTAATTCATCACCTCTATAATCTAATCTAGATGAAACATAAATAATAAAACTATATTCATGGTATCAATTCAGTACACCAAATAATGGGTTTACAATGATTGATTACTAGGTATTATGTTGAACCACTAGTCAAATGAAACACTGATGATGAATTCATGAACAATGGGAAATGAAAAACAAAATATTTGATTAACGTACCTCTACCAACATTTGTGTTTCCCTTGATTAATTTTTTTAGAATGATTATTGATGATATTTAATTAATAAAAAATAAAAATCTTCAAATCCCAGGTAAAACAAACTCATACCCGTAACACAATCGGCCCACAAATCAATCCATTGGTAATTTAATTTTAGTTCATCATAGGAGACATTAAATTGGGATAAATCCACACAAAAAAATATCCTACATCAATATTGGATCAATTTCTGATTAATAATATTTTGGAAAAAAATTCTTTGGTGAGTTCTATAACATCCGTTAGAACACCAATTTCCAAAACACGCTTTTTCAATGTTCATCCATGAATCTCATCAATTGGTTCCTATCTCAAATTATAGGATTATGTGTCCAAATGTAAAATTTTGTTATAACCATGATTATATATAGTTTCATTAGTTCACTACCTCATCATGGAATAAATAAATTAATTCAATTTCATTATTTATTATTTTCACCCAAGATGAATTTTTAACAAACTTATGATGCCTAAAAATAATATTTCATGCCGAGGGTAAATAGTAAAATATAGACTCAAAAATGATCTGAAATATTTGATCTAAGACATCATTTAATAGGTATTACACATTTTGTAAAAAAACTTCATTCTCAGGATAATAATATATTTAATATTTTTAAAATATTAATTCTGGGCTCATCAGCCCTCAGAATCTCATGTCATCCTAATGTATGGCTCTATAAATATTACAATATATATTTAAAATCATCACACGGAAAAAATATAAGAGGTTAAATTTTACCCTAATTAGTTATTTTCATATCAAAAATAGAATAAGACTAATAAAAAGTTTTAGATACTAAGCTGACATCTGAGACTCTCACTACCATGTTCTCTCTTAAATATTCGCAGGCTTCCACTAGACACAGACCAAAGGAATTTCTCACCTATGGAGGATTTTCTCATGTCAATCCTTAATCTCCACTGAGTACTCCGCAAAGATAGATCTATTCTCAATTTTAATCTCTCCCCAGTCAATAACATGTGAAGCTTCATGCATGTACCTCCTCAATAGAGACACGTGGAATATGTCATGTACTCAGTCTAACCGCGGTGGTAGAGACAAGCAATATACCACCTCATTGAATCTGTATAGTATCTAGAAAGGGGAAATGAATCTTAAAATTATATTTCCACATAAACCAGATCTACATAATTCATGAAAAGTTTAGATCTTTAGGAACACATGTACTCCCTCATAGAACTCCAATGGCCTTATTCATCAGAATTCATTTGAATTCTGGTGGATTTTTTTCAGTTTTTATCTCCTCCAAGATGACCTATACCTTATCTATTATAACTCACACTAACTATGGACCCAAGACCCCAGAATCTCCTGGGTCATTCCAATATAGTGGTGACCTGTAGGGTAACCCTTATAAATCCATTAAGGGTGTCATATCGATGGTGGAATGGTAGCTATTTTTTTATGAAAACTCAACCAAGGGTAAATGATCCTCCCAATTATTTCCAAAGTCTAATATGAAAGTTTACAGTATGTCCTCCATAATCTGAATGATATTCTCTATTTGGTCATCATTCTATGGGTGAAAATTTATTCTCAAATGTAATTGGGTCCCAAAGGAATCCTACAATCCCTTCAATAATCAAAATGTTAAGTGAGAATCATGATATTAAAAAGTCATCAAGGGAACTCTGTGGAGTCGGAAAGTCTCTTGCATGTAAAGGCATCCCATGATCTCTACTAAACTCTTCTATCATATAGCTAGGAAGTGGGATGACTTGTTGAGTTGGATTATATTCACTCAAATAGAATCACATCCTATTTAATTTCATGTAATTCCCATCATGAAGTCAACATATATCTCATCCCACTTACACTTAGGAACTCTAAGGGGTTGAGCTAAACCTTCTAGAACTTGGTGCTAAACGTTCACCTGATGATAAGTGAGGCATTGAAAGAAAAACTCTACTACTAATTTCTTTATTCTTGGACATCATAACTGACACTAAAGGTCTTAGTACATCATTTCCAAACCTATATTTACTTCTAAAGTGGATATAAAAAACTCCCTCCTCACCTCCTCCCACAAAATCATTGGTACCATCATCCTTCCACTAAAATTTATTTAATTATATCCAACTTTATTAAATATATCATGATCATTCCAAGTGGATATATAAGTATACATGGTCTCATAGTCAGTATATCGCTATTTAACCTCCCTAGCACACTATAAAAATTTTTGGGTAACAACTATCAACAGTATATATGAAGCATCATACTTTTAAACTAAGGACAACTACAATGAGTATTACTACTATGAAGCCTCAGTTAACAACTCTACAAGATCTCCTTCTGAGAGCATTTTCTACCATCTTTACACTCCATAGAGAGTAAAATACCTCAAATTCATGGTCTTATTAGAACTCTATTCATCTCATATTTATCGTGTTAAAATCATTCTAAGAGAGTGAATACTTGATACTCTTATGGTTAGGATAGATGATAAACTACTCACCCATAAGGCAGTGTCACCACATATGTAGTGTGAAGACTGTCACTTCCAACTCAATTTCATGTTCTTCATAGTTCTTCTCATGAGGTATCAACCAATTTTACCCATAGGAAATAATAAAATGCCTCTATATCATAACACAACCAAGTCTATTTGTTAAATAATCACAAAAATATATGTACACTAAACCCTCTTTAGGAAACCTCAAGATGGGGGTGCTCATAAATATCTAACTTAAATCCTAAAAAACTAATGGAAATTTTTTGCTGATAAAATTATTGAAATTATGGGTCAAATAAGTCAAAGGTTCTGATTTCCTAGATAAATTCAGCACAAATATCCTATAGTATCATTCCAACCAAAGGAATCACTAAACCTCCATCACACCCTTGTGCAGATCCCAAGCTAAAATTGCTTCAACTTTTGATTGGTCCATTGCTAATCCCTCTACTGAGATGACATTTCTAAGAAAGTGGACCTGTTGAATCTAGAACTAACACTTTGAGATATTAGTATAAATTTAGTGCTCTTGGAGTATGTCCAAGGATATCCTCAACTGTCTTGTTTGGTACTCCTTATATGCTATGTACACTAGGATATCATCAATGAAGACTACCATAAATCATTCTAAGAAGGAAAGAAAGATATTGTTTATGATTCCCATAAAAAAATAGAAGGTAATTTAACATGTGTAAGGTAATATATAAGTACTCATAGTGGCTATAGTAACATCTAAATTTCATCTTTGATATATCCTCATCCCATACAAGCAGCTGGTGATAGCCTGATTTGTGTTCAATATTCAAGAAGCATCATGCCTCTCTAAATTAATTCAAGTGGTCATTGATCCTTTGTAGTGGATACTTATTCTTCATAGTCTCCTGGTTTAGGTGTCGATAACACACCCACAACCACAACCTCTTATCTTACTTATTGGTGAGAGACATTGGGTCAACCCATGGGGGACAATGGTTTTAGAAAATACCTTCCTTTAAAAGTCCTCCAAGTACACCTCATCATACCAAACACTACAGGAGACATCCAATATGTTAGAAAAAATATCAGGATGTACCCAGGTGTAAGTCAATTCATAAATCAATCTCTCATAATGGAGTTAATCCTAAAACATCCTAAGAAAATACATCTTCATACCCATCCACCATAGCAAGAAATCAATAGCCCAAAGAATTCACAGCACCAAGAGTCATGCGGAAAAACTAATGATTAATCGACTTCACCCTCCTATGTATGAGTCATTCCTACTCTATCTAGGTATCCTTCAAACCTATAGAGAAAAACCTCATCCCATAAATGTGGAAACACTGTATCCTATACCTAAAATAGTCAATATATGCATGAATTGTGTATAGAAAATATATGCCTAAGACAACATCATAAGACCTCATCACTGCCCCAAAGAGATCCCATGAGAAACTATCTCCTCTAAGTCTCAAATCACACTATCAGAAAAAGTTTGTGATTATTGAGTCACCTCTAGTATGAGCATCTAATCATAAGGGTCGATCCAAGGGCACAACCGGAACCTCTAGATCTCCAAATAGGGATATAGAAAGAAAATACTCATTCTCACTTGTGTTTTTAAAAAATATTGATAATGTAGAAAGGGAATATATAAGGCATATAAACATCCCTATAACCCTGGAATCATAGGCCTATAAGGATTTAAATTACCCTCATCCTTTTCCTCCAGCTACTTAAGCATCGCAGGGACAATCTGGGGGTGGTGGCAACAAGTCACACTACATGCCACCTCCATCCTCTCTATCTAATCCTCTACCACATATTCTACCCATCAGACCTCCCTAATCTTGCTACTAACTCTACCTAGAAAACCCATCCACTGTCTCTTGGTTAGTTATACGGTGGTTTGTAAAATCCTGCGTGAGATTTCTCTAACCATCACAAGAGTAGTGCCACCACTCCCAAGGAAAATATAAACCACAGTCATAGCCCAAAACCATATACCCTGTATCCTGAGATCACCTCCTAAAATGTGTCACATATCTAAATCCCTATTACTATCATTGTCTACCTACTTACCATGTCTTGTTCACTATGTCACCACTACTAACACCCACAGTTGATTTCTTCTCATCCTTAAAAATATCTATCACAAAAGCATGATCTAGCACCCCCATCATAGGTAGGAATGCATAGAGGTATCACAATGGCCTATATGACTCTACATAGACCTCACTCAAGGTTTTTTGTATGAAATAATATATCATTTACCATATACATCAAGTATCGTGATAGGTTGGTAAACCTCTATGAATACTCAAGCATAGTTATGTTACCTTGTTGTAAATGTAAAAGATCTTGGATGCACACTTTTCACATCATTTCTGGAGATTAATCCTCTTTTAATAGACACCCAAACATTTTCAATAAAATATCCTCCTCACTATATGATAAAACCAAAATGTCTCTGTAACACCCCGATATTTTATGAAAAATATTCTTTTTAATTTCATTAATGTCTTGTGTTATACGCTACACCAAAAGGAGCTTTCACAACACACATCACTGACCTGGCTTGAATTACACGCAATCGCGACCTTCCACGATAGTGTGTATTGTACGCAACACAAAGTTTCACTAAACAACGATATGCTATTAAAATATTATTAAAACTAGACGTTATAAATAGTAATAACCACTTTTTGAAATTTTGTAATTTCTATTTTTCAAAATAGGCTTCATTTTTGGATTCGGAATATCAAAATTTTCTTAGGGTGAAATTTTGGTGATTTTCGGATAACTTTCATATTTTGATGAATAGTGAAAATTACTAAATTTTAATTAAAAACAACTTTTTCAATTGAAATAATTAATAGTGATAAATTATTAATTTGAGTGGTTTTAAAGTATATTTAGAATATATTTTTACAATTTAATACAATGTTGGTCATTGGATGTAATTTCACATTTAAACCAGTTATAAACAAGTGTTAATCTTTTGATAGTTATTATCTCTTAAAAACACGCCTTTTGTTTTGACGACGGGAATTAATTTTTAAATTAATTAATTAAACTGATATGTTTTGAATTTGTTAAAATAGAAATAATTTTTGAGTTCATAATATCAAATATATCTTAGGCCTAATTTTTGGTATTTTTCTGAAAACTTTCAATTTTTGGTGAATAGTGAAACCATTAAGTGGTAGTTAAAAAAAACTGAATTTTTCATAAAACTTAATTTTACGGCTTCTGTGAGTGGAATTTCAAAAATCCGAGAGACACGGTTGATGTCAGTAAGTAAAATTTGGTTCAATGAGATGAAAATAATTTTTGGTGAATAGTAACTTTTTACTTTTATTTACCACGGTTAAAAGTAAATAGGGTAATTAAGGGTAAAAATGATATTATTATTACCCTAACACATGTCCAAATTCTATTGGATAAGTGTAATTCGACCAAAAACAATCTTATGAATAAAATATGACCATTTAGGCCCACTTGGATTAGATTAGGACGTTTGTTATTATTTAATTCAAAGAAGAGTTAAAAGAGTTAAAATCAAAGTTTATTTACTAAAACATTTTAATATAGGGTTATACATAAGATAAATTCGAATGTAAATATTCAGTAGAAATTTAAAAAGATTTACTACATAATGGTTCTTTATTTGTAATTTTTAGACATTAAATAATTTAATTTATTTATGACACAACGATGATGCAGTAATTATCTTATTAATGAAATGTTGACATAATTGATGTTATAAATACTCAAATAAATATAATTTGAGACATTTTATGACTTACACTAATTTTATAGGTTAATATGACATGTTATTGTTGATTTAATTAACTTTGTTCGAACTTATCATTTTGTTATGATTTTCACAAAAAATCAATTACTAAATAGTGTCAAAATTGACATAAAATAGTTTTTAAAACAAATATTATATTATTAATTGTTATTTTATTCATAAAAATCTAAGGTTTGGCAAAATGACTTAGATAAGGTTATATATATTAATAATAAACAATTTGGGGTTCGTTTGGCTTGATATAGTAAGTTTATTAACCTTATAGTATAAGAACACAAGAAGACACGGTAAAAGTAAAATTATTTAACTTAATGTTAAATCTAAATGATAAGGTTAAAATAGGAACCTAAACTTGTCTAAATTCTATTGGATGAGAGTATTTCGACCCATCCCCACCTTAGCCTCGAAATAAATCAATTTGGAGCTATTTAAAACCGAACTTGACTTTATAATAAAATAATATTTTTAGTTATTCCAAAGGTGCCCCTCTCCTTCCTTATAAAAGGACACCTCCTCCCTCTCTTCCTCACACAACTTTGAGCCTTCAAGATCGGCCAACCCCTGCCAAAATCTCTTCTCCACTTCCCTAGCAACATCCTAGAGGTTCTTTTCTTCCTCAAAGACCAATTTTAGTGCCCTAAGAGGAGGTCTCAAAGAGGCGCTTCAAAGAAGAGGAGGTTCGGACACTTACGAAGCAAATCGGACCTAAGGTAAGGGAAATATCACAATCTCATTTTTATCCGAGATTGTTTATACTTTGGTATTT
Source organism: Viscum album (assembly GCA_963277665.1). NCBI lineage: Eukaryota > Viridiplantae > Streptophyta > Magnoliopsida > Santalales > Viscaceae > Viscum > Viscum album. The sequence continues at coordinate 467,321,934 of OY728141.1, read as the reverse complement.
ACTGGGGTGTATTTTATCATCCACATCCATGTTTCCTCAATATGTAATATTCTTTCCATCCACATACAATTTCTTAAATCCAATTTTACCCTTCGGTGAGTTTTTAGTAAAAGATATGAAAGGAATCTTTTGTCGTTTTTCGTACGAGGTACTTTTTTGACTTTTCCGACAAAAGTATGAGAAGAATGTTTTTTTTAACTTATACGGCATGAATGGATTTTTAAAAAATTATTTCCAAGAATATTCCTTTACAAGTCTTCAAAGTTTATTTTTAATCAACTTTTTTTTAGTTTAAATTGTATGACATGTTAAGAAAGGAAAAGTGTTTTTGAAGTAGAAACGATATTTTCCTCAAGAATGAAGTTCAAGTGTTTTATCAAAATAATTTTCCATCTAAGATAATAAATGGTTCTGTTTTTATCCCTATTATTACATTGATTTGATTATGTTTTGAGGGAATTATTTTTATGAATTCATTTACCTTATATGATTTGTTTTATGATGTCATGATGTTTCAAGAATCCCATTTTTGTTACATGTGTTATGTGATGATGTATGATTTATTATTTTGTGGCACACATAAGAATGGTATCATTATGAGATGGGTGGGACCTATATCTCCCTCCAATGCATTGGGTAAAGATTTTATATCTCATGAGATAGACATGGCTGGAACGGTAGGTTATACCGATTCAGTGAAACAGGACTGAAATGAGGGTGACTCGGTTCAGAAAGGGACTTTTTCCACTAAGATAGTCTTGGAAATGAGTCTTGAATAACAAGAAATGATTCTCTATAATTATGTGTGAATGCCACAAAGTTTCATGTTTTAAGTTATGATTATTGTGATTACATTTCACTTCCATGACTTATCCCATGTTATGAAATTATGATCTCTTTTATAGGTTAAGATTTCCAAAAGTTTTGTGCTTATGTATATGATGTGATTGATATTTCTTTTGTTTACCCTTACTGAGCATTTGAGCTCACCCTTTTATGTTTACTTTTCCCCAGGATATAAATAAAGGTTTAGGTGTAAAAAAAAGAAGATCTTTATGGGAGATGTTGAAGATCTTTCACCAGGATTAGAAGATTATATTCTGAGATTCCAAAGACACTAAACTATTAAGATCCTTGTGTGTGTGTTTTTGTTATGTACTAAGTATTCCGCAAATGTAATGTAATGTCAATGTACGTCAAGATTCGGGTCTCTACAGATGGTATCAGGGAAAAGGTTTAGTCAACCTTTGGAAACTAGGATGCGAGAACTTTAGTGAGATCCCTAGAGATATTTATAAGGTATGTCCAGGGATGTCCCTAAGGATAAGTATACGTATAGGATACAGTCCTATAACTACGGTAACGATCATAGAATTTAACCTAAGAAGTTAGATATTGAAGTTACTCCCCCTTTATTATGATTTTTGCCTCTCACACTATTCTTTTTGGGTTTTAGACGATGGCTGGAACCCGAAGGAACCGTGTTGATCAATGCAATGGACAATGCAATGATTGTCCTCCTGAACAAACAAATGTTATGGGAGATGGAGTGCAAAATCTTATTGCTATACTTACACAAGCTATGAATCATTCTGGACTTCCAAATGAGCAGAGAAGGGAACAATATTCTATTGAGTCCTTCATGAAGCAACGTCCACTTTCTTTCAGTGGGACTTCCGATCCACTTGTTGCTGAACAATGGATCAGTACCACTGAAAAGATATTTTCAATTATTCAATGTTCTGAACATGATAAATTCATCTTAGCAGTATATCGTTTGGAAGGTGAAGCTGATCAATGGTGGAATCTTATCAAGAATACGAGGTCAAGAGATGAAATTGAGTCCATGGAATGGGACGAGTTCAAGAACTTGTTTTTCAGTAAGTACTTCCCTCGTATTCTTCGAACAAAGATGGAAAAGGAGTTTCTTGAGATGAAGCAGAAGGATGATGAATCTGTTGGTATATACGAAGCAAATTTTACAAGACTTGAAAGGTATGAATCTGGCATTATCATCCAACCTGAAAGTAAAGTTGATCGATTTTTCAGTGGCTTAAAACCAAGTCTTCGAAGGGAATTAGCTATAAGAGACTTCAATAGATATGAAGAAATTGTGCGTTGTGCTATCAAGGTAGAAATGGAAGTTGGTGTTACATATCCATCTCATGGTTTTGACAAGAAATGAAAGATGGAGTTCAAGGAGAAATCTCAGAATAATGGTGAAAAGAAGATGAATGTTTCCTTATGCACAAAGTGTGGAAATAAGCATGGTGGAGATTGTATTAAAGGGAATAGAAATTGTTTTAAGTGTGGAAAAGAAGGTCATCGAGCAGCTGAGTGTCGAAGTAATGGAAAAAGGGTTTCTAATGATGTGAATAAAGAAAACACTGCAGAGAACGCACCACCAACTCTTCAATGCTTCAAGTGCAAGGAAATGGGGAATTATGCTAATAAATGCCCTAATCCAAGGGTTAGTGATGATCGACATGAGCAACCGCTTAAGGCAAAGGACAAAGGGAAGTCACATTCTATCACTATTGGTGGTGTTGAATATGACAACGATGTGGTGGAATGATTAAGTGTTTATGTAATGGGAATCCAAAATAATGTTGTATCATGGAGTATTGTAATATTTATATATTGTTCTAATATAGTATTCAAAGTGATTGAGAAATTTTTGGAAATAAGATGATATGCGCATAATGAAGTGATAAAGAGAAAATGAAATGTTTGACAGTATTCATGAGCTCATGATTGATATAAGGACTAAGTGAAGTCATGGTTTGAGTATATAGAATATTGAGGATTTTGGTATGTGAAAAGTGTTAACTTTTAACTGCATTCAAGTTTTCACTATGGTTTAATGGTTATTCAAGAGAATACATTATTAAGGCCTTTGAATGTTTGGAATTTGACTAACAAGACATATCTTATGATGTATGGGGATCAAAGATGGGATGTTATAGTAATATAGTTTTAGAAAAAGGACAACCTGCAGGACGGGCGACAGCCCATCGCGTCGGACAAGGCTGTGGGAATCGAACCCACAACCGAAGTGTGACTGGCCTTTATCGCCTACCAATGGCCTACAGGAAGTCCCTGTTTAGTAGAAACTAGTTTTATTATATTAAGCAGTATGATATATGAAGTATAAGTCCATTTTAGGAACCATGTATGATTAATCTCACTATAGAATGACTTATGTATATTTAATAACTTTTGCTAACCTTTTGTTTGAGATAGATGGAATGACCTGTCATTCTATCACATGATCTACTAACACTTCACGAATAACAAATTCAACTTCATTTATTTAAGAGATGAAGTGGAAATTGTTCAAGGCACGAACAATAGTGAGATTGTACCAAAATAAAGTAAGTATTTATTCTAATTCAAATTCTTCAACTTTAGGGAAACGATCTTGAAAACCAAAAATGTTGTCCTAGTGCTCTTATATCTGATTAATCAGATGGTACCTTAGATCATCACAAATTTATGGATTTGTGATTGTTGGCTTTTCCATAGCCATGTTCTCTACCACTCTCCATCAGAACATGATGGTTAGATTTTTCTTCCATATCCTTATTTTCACCTATGTGGAAACCCAGTGATTAGTTTATTTGGGTAACCGTTACGTTTCATACTTTTTTTTAAAAATATTGGTTTTGGTATTCCTTTTTACGATGTAAGTTTCTATTAAAGAAACTTTCGAGTAGTAAACCATTTATAACCCTGACGAATTTCGAGGGCAAAATTCATTTTAAGGGGGGTAGAATGTAACACCCCGAGATTTTATGAAAAATATTCTTTTTAATTTCATTAATGTCTTGTGTTATATGCTACACCAAAAGGAGCTTTCACAACACACATCACTGACCTGGCTTGAATTACACGCAATCATGACCTTCCACGATAGCGTGTGTTGTACGCAACACAAAGTTTCGCTAAACAACGATATGCTATTAAAATATTATTAAAACTAGACCTTATGAATAGTAATAACCACTTTTTTAAATTTTATAATTTCTATTTTTCTAAATGGAATTCATTTTTGGATTCGGAATATCGAAATTTGCTTAGGGTGAAATTTTGGTGATTTTCGGATAACTTTCATATTTTGATGAATAGTGAAAATTACTAAATTTTAATTAAAAACAACTTTTTCAATCGAAATAATTAATAGTGATAAATTATTAATTTTAGTGGTTTTAAAGTATATTTAGAATATATTTTTACAATTTAATACAATGTTGGTCATTGGATGTAATTTCACATTAAAACCAGTTATAAACAAATGTCAATCTTTTGATAGTTATTATCTCTTAAAAACACGCCTTTTGTTTTGACGACGGGAATTAATTTTTAAATTAATTAATGCAACTGATATGTTTTGAATTTTTTAAAATAGAAATCATTTTTGAGTTCATAATATCAAATATATCTTAGGCCTAATTTTTGGTATTTTTCTGAAAACTTTCAATTTTTGGTGAATAGTGAAACCACTAAGTGGTAGTTAAAAAAAACTGAATTTTTCATAAAACTTAATTTTACCGCTTCTGTGAGTGGAATTTCAAAAATCCGAGAGACATTGTTGATTTCAGTAAGTAAAATGTGGTTCAATGAGATGAAAATAATTTTTGGTGAATAGTAACTTTTTACTTTTATTTACCACGGTTAAAAGTAAATAGGGTAATTAAGGGTAAAAATGATATTATTATTACCCTAACACATGTCCAAATTCTATTGTATAAGTGTAATTCGACCAAAAACAAGCTTAGGAATAAAATATGACCATTTAGGCCCACTTGGATTAGATTAGGACGTTTATTATTATTTAATTCAAAGAAGAGTTAAAAGAGTTAAAATCAAAGTTTATTTACTAAAACATTTTAATATAGGGTTATACATAAGATAAATTCGATTGTAAATATTCATTAGAAAGATAAAAAGATTTAATACATAATGGTATTTTATTTGTAATTTTTAGACATTAAATAATTTAATTTAGTTATGACACAACGATGATGCAGTAATTATCTTATTAATGAAATATTGACATAATTGATGTTATAAATACTCAAATAAATATAATTTGAGACATTTTATGACTTACACTAATTTTCTAGGTTAATATGACATGTTATTGTTGATTTAATTAACTTTGTTCAAACTTATCATTCTGTTATGGTTTTCAAAAAAATCAATTACTAAATAGTGTCAAAATTGGCATAAAATAGTTTTTAAAACAAATATTATATTATTAATTGTTATTTTATTCCTAAAAATCTAAGGTTCGGTAAAATGACTTAGATAAGGTTATATATATTAATAATAAACAATTTGGGGTTCGTTTGGCTTGATATAGTAAGTTTATTAACCTTATATTATAAGAACACAAGAAGACACGGTAAAAGTAAAATTATTTAACTTAATGTTAAATCGAAATGATAAGGTTAAAATAGGAACCTAAACTTGTCTAAATTCTATTGGATGAGAGGATTTCGACCCATCCCCACCTTATCTTCGAAATAAATCGATTTGGAGCTATTTAAAAACGAACTTGACTTTATAATAAAATAATATTTTTAGTTATTCCAAAGGTGCCCCTCTCCTTCCTTATAAAAGGACACCTCCTCCCTCTCTTCCTCACACAACTTTGAGCCTTCAAGATCGGCCAAACCCTGCCAAAATCTCTTCTCCACTTCCCTAGAAACATCCTAGAGGTTCTTTTCTTCCTCAAAGACCAATTTTAGTGCCCTAAGAGGAGGTCTTAAAGAGTTGCTTCAAAGAAGAGGAGGTTCAGACACTTACGAAGAAAATCGGACCTAAGGTAAGGGAAATATCACAATCTCATTTTTATCTGAGATTGTTTATACTTTGGTATTTATTGGGGTGTATTTTATCATCCACATCCATGTTTCCTCAATATGTAATATTATTTCCATCCACATATAATTGTTTAAATCCAATTTTACCCTTCGGTGAGTTTTTAGTAAAAGATATGAAAGGAATCTTTTGTCGTTTTTCGTACGAGGTACTTTTTTGACTTTTTCGACAAAAGTACGAGAAGAATGTTTTTTTTAACTTATACGGCATGAATGGATTTTTAAAAAATTATTTCCAAGAAGCTTCCTTTACAAGTTTTCAAAGTTTATTTTTAATCAACTTTTTTTTAGTTTAAATTGTATGACATGTTAAGAAAGGAAAAGTGTTTTTGAAGTAGAAAGGATATTTTCCTCAAGAATGAAGTTCAAGTGTTTTATCAAAATAATTTTCCATCTAAGATAATAAAGGGTTCTGTTTTTATCCCTATTATTACATTGATTTGATTATGTTTTGAGGGAATTATTTTTATGAAGTCATTTACCTTATATGATTTGTTTTATGATGTCATAATGTTTCAAGAATCCCATTTTTGTTACATGTGTTATGCGATGATGTATGATTTATGATTTTGTGGCACACATAAGAGTGGTATCATTATGAGATGGGTGGGACCTATATCTCCCTCCAATGCATTGGGTAAAGATTTTATATCTCATGAGATAGACATGGATGGAATGGTAGGTTATACCGGTTCAGTGAAACAGGACTGAAACGAGGGTGACTCGGTTCAGAAAGGGACTTTGTCCACTAAGATAGTCTTGGCAAAGAGTCTTGACTAACAAGAAATGATTCTATATGATTATGTGTGAATGGCACAAAGTTTCATGTTTTAAGTTATGATTATTGTGATTACATTTCACTGCCATGACTTATCCCATGATATGAAATTATGATCTCTTATACAGGTTAAGATTTCCAAAAGTTATGTACTTATGTATATGATGTGATTGATATTTCTTTTGTTTACCCTTACTGAGCATTTGAGCTCACCCTTTTATGTTTACTTTTCCCCAGGATATAAATAAAGGTTTAGGTGTAAAAAAAGAAGATCTTTATGGGAGATGTTGAAGATCTTTCACCAGGATTAGAAGATTATATTCCGAGTTTCCAAAGACACTAAACTATTACGATCCTTGTGTGTGTGTTTTTGTTATGTACTAAGTATTCCACAAATGTAATGTAATGTCAATGTACGTCAAGCTTCGGGTCTCTACAGTCTCACCAACACCCAGTGGAACCGTGAATAAGGCTCTCCTCCAGAACCATTATCTCATTTTAAGGTGTCCTGATGAGGCAATAGAATCATGTAACCCCCTCAATCCAATCCTCAACTACCTTGGGGTCTAGACTTCCCCAAAACCTAAGGGATTTATTCCACTAAAAATCATGAAGTGAGATAATCCTAAGAACCCCATATTCTATCACTAATGGTAAAATATTCTTCTCAACTAGTGGAGGTATGGCTGGAAAACCACCTAAAGGTACTACCTCCTAAAAAATTCCCCATGTTGAAGCCTTTTCTCTAAGTGGATTTACCTCATGATCCTATTTATGAATACTAGTTATAAATTATCATTGAGGTATCATGTAATAGAAAATAGGTACCATGGTCAATGAGTTTATCTATGGATATTACTCAAGGAGAACATGGAATGAAACTCATTCCTATATAATGAATGAACCGACGTATTCCCCTAAACCAATTTCTACATGTACCGAGTCAAAAGGCATGTAGTTAGAGTCATGGGTTATGGATAGGGTTGATTCTGAACCAACACTAGAGTCCCAATACTAAAATATTAAATCAAATCACTTAATGTTGTTTCCATAAAACTCAAACCAATCTCATATCTAGAAAAAACAACAAACATTAGTCCTAATATGGAACACTCATCTGATACCAATCTGTTACAACCCCAACCACTAGGGCCTACCTAGATAGAGATAAGCTAAGTGTGACTACTCCAAACCAACCTCCAATAGGCCAGGTACTAGCGAAAAGTGATGAGTAGGCATAACACTCACATATGAGGCCTTAGCCTAAGGTAAATGTACACACACACAAATCTCCAACATCGTACAATAGAAAAATTAAAAAATGATAATACTAATGCATGAATACATATAAATCCCACAATTAGATTATGATAATAATATTGGAAATCATAAAGACCCAAATAAAAGACCAAAAAAACTATAAAGAAGTGTGATCTACTAGTAAGAGGTGACTACAGTAAAATGTGACTCCTAGTATAAACCACAATCTATCTAGCTCAATTTAAGATTTTTATTCTATTGGTGTATTGAGAACCTCATTGAATGGATGGTTATCTTCATAAGACACAACATCTGTGGGTCAATCCCATGCATGTGTGAGTATAATATACATAGTAGGACCCTCTCAAAACAATAAGAATAAACAATAAATAGTATTCAGCACATCACAATATATGTAAACCATAATATGATATATAGAATATATATATATATATAATCATGGTAGAAACTAATTATTAGGTTAAGGTTATAACCACAATGTCATCCTAAGATTCTGCTCAAGATATAATAGCAACACATGATTGGGTGACCTCACTCCAAAAATCTGATAGAACTAATGGTGTCCATCTGAGATGATGTGCTCATTAGGACACTTCATAAGAATTCAAATGGTGTAAGTATGAATATATGGATTCACAAATGGGGATCACTCCCAGGTCCATGGGGTACACTAATAACCCTATCTGGATTAACCCACTAAGTAGGGGATCAACACCTAGGTAAAGTTGGTCACACTAATTCTGATATCCCCAATAAAAATAAAACATGATAGAGGATTATTACAAAAGAAATGGGGGGTTATAATAAATATTTCTGAGATAAATATATTAAATAGTATCACAATCCTTCATCGTGGATATAATCCCAAACTATCCCCTCATTGGGACGGATTGAGGGAATGCACCCTAAGGAAACTAATCCACACTGAAGAGAATAAGGGCCTTGGACCTCCCAATGAAAAGTATACAATGTGTACTAATATTACAAAATGTGTCTTTTTGATCCCAAGTCTATTAATGTGCTCCATCTCATGCCTATGGACCCCAGGTCATGCATATGTACTTGGACATGTTCATGTATCGATGGTCATGTCCATGTACAAGACCATTCCCGAGTACTGGGTCATAACATTGTACTCTATCCTAGCCCATGTATCATCCACGATACACACCAATATTCTAGGGTAGGGTCACATAGTTCGAGACCAGTGGAACTCTAGCTCCATAGATAGGTCCCTACACATGACATGTGTCCTTCTGTTACAAGCCGTGTAGTGCAAAAATTTTAATAATTTTCAGGTCACCATGTGGATTCACCATCTACCTCTTCCACCCAAAATTATTTCAACCAATATCATCATAGAGGATATATCTCATCCAACAGAATCACTTCATCACTGAAGAGTTGATTTCAACCATCTGAATCGATTGGGAAACACCCTTATCACATGTGTCATTGTTGTGCACAAAACTACAGAAAGAGTGACCTCCAATATGAGCCCAATCCATTTTCACTCCCATATAATATAAATCCATCATAAATATTGAATTCTAATCCTTGGTATTGAACCATTTTTCTGAATAATGAGTGTGAAATAATTTATTTCTTGGAATTTTTTTGAATCATTCGTCAAACGAAACACCAGTGATAATCACACAAAGAATGGGGAAAAAATTAAACAAACTAACAATGTGAGTAATGGACATCGGAAAATTTTTATATTGGCCTCAATTAATTTAAATTATAAAAATTAATGAATAAATATAATTAATTAAAAATAAAAACTCCAAATCTTAGGTAAAACAAACCCATACTCACAGCATGATTGGCCTAAGAATCAATCTGTTAGTTGATTGATTAATGTTCCTCATGGGAGAAATAAAATAGGGATAAATATTTAAAAAAATATCCTACCTGAACATTTTATTTATAATTTATTAATAATGGCTTTAGATCATTTTTTTGGTGAGATTGATAAGTTCTGTTGGCGCACCGATCACCAAATCACAATCCATTTATGATCGTCCATGAAGCTCCTCCACCGGTTCCACTCTGAAATTCTAGGATTATGCAACCAACCCTAAAATTTGGTTATAAATAGTTTTAGATATAGTTTCATTATGTATCTACATCATAACCTAATAAATAAATTAATCCAATAAATTTATTTATTATTTTCTCCCGTGATAACTTTTTCACAAAAACCTCATTCTGAAAATTATTATATTGCACCTAAGGTAAATCCTATATTCCAAACTCAATTTAAATCTTATATTTCTTATCCAATTATTCATTTAAGATCCATTCCACTATTTCCTGAAAAATACATGTGTGTGATATTAATATTTCATATTTTTTAATATCAATTTCAGACTCACCAAGACTTGGAATATCACGTCGTCTCAATTCCTATCTCTAAAAATATTATTAGATATATTTCAAAGATTTACATGGAAAAATATAAGAATTTACATATATGAGAAGACTAAGCTCCACAAAATTAAATCATTTAATGTGACAACTCTTTTTTTATCACATGAATTCAAACTATAATTTCTCTCAAATATTCCCTTGGTTTTAAATACTAATATATTTATAAAAAAATTAAAACATATATTTGGTATCATATACACTTAAAAAATGAATACTAAATTTCTATAAAATTGATACCTATAATGAAAATTACAAAAAGTTAAATAAACCCTCTACGTATTATAAATAATTCTATATTTTATAATCATTACCCCTTTATGAGTGCACTAGGTTTCAATGACCGTAACTAGATACTCAAAAAACATTATTAAACTTTTAAATTAACTTAAATTATTTTTGTTTCAACCTTTACCCACTTGTAATATAAATATAGAACTAGAACATGGACAAAATTTGACTTTTTCATCCATTATCAACACCTAGGAATATTAGTCAAAATTTTATTAAATAAATTCACATTATGAAAACATTTTTATAGAAGAAAAAAAAAATTAATTCCTTAACATAAATAAGATATTAGGAAACCTTTAGTCTCCCCAAGTCATTCATATACACACTAATATTGAATATGTGAGTAGAAAACTCTTCATCCAATACAAAATATAGTTAAACACAACTTTTTCCCTTCTGATATCCTAACACAGAGGGTTTCCTAGCTAATTTTAAAGAAAATAAAACACCAAAAATGATCCACCGAACTCTTAGCCCTACCTTATTACCTTATTTGAATCTATAAGATAATCTATAGGAATTCTATTTTGGAGTGAACATAAAATTTTGGATGATCAAGACCTTGAAAATTACAACTTTTTAAAGAATATAACACTTAGTATTTTTAGTGGATTTAATTATCACTATATTATCAAATGTTATTGAATTTATGTATCTATACATCTAGTGAATTAGTTTGGAATCATATTCCTTTTACAAATTCAATATGTTCAAACTATATTTATGTTTAATTATGTACACAACCTACAACTTATGTTACTTACCCAAAAATAGAAGCAAAATATATTTAAACACATCTAAATTCATCTCATGTATAAGTTACATGAATGTCTCAAGTAAAACTTGTTAATAACAGTGAAAGAAACATAGATTACCAATCCAAGAACACTATTCTATAAAGATAAAACTATGAATACAAAGAATGAAGAATGTATAAATTTGTTTTTTACACCATTGATCACATTAGAAACAATATTTAACCATCATCATATGGGTTTAATTATGATCACCAATAAGCAGTTGAATGGAATCCCCCCTCTAGATATATTATTAGGGTCAAACTAAATCAGTCATCACAAAATTGGGATCATACTTTAATTTATGGCACACTAGTTCCTCAATAAAAAAAATATGTATGATAAAGATAGCTTCAGAGAGTAAGAGTATCAGTGAAGTACAAAAAAGAGTCCTACATACACATCTAATGGGTACAACTTCTTTATATAGATCCCTCAAGGAAACTCCTCGAGTGTTCATGAAATTAATCATTTGTTATAAAGAATGTTTAAATTATTCATCTAGTCTATGAAATCCTTACATGAATGTATCAAACTCTCAACCATTTCATCATATGAAGAATCTCTTAAAAGATGGATTATATGGAAGACTACTTTAATTTTAACACTAAACATTCAACCGATATAAATATCATAAGATGTATGTGTATATCATACCTTATATTTATACCCGAAAAAATCTATATAATATCTCTCAATATTACAATATGACTGGATTAGGTAGTGGAATAAGAAAATGAATTAGGACATCCCTATTTCATAGGATATGATATAAGTATATTATATCATATATAGTTGGGATTTATGTAATAATACTTTAGTACCAACCAAATAGGTCCCATGTTCCATCCTATGAAATGGTGTATTTTGAGCCTGATGAGTCCTTAATGGAAAAAACTAGTAATCATATTTGATAAGTAGGAGAATATCCTAAGAGGATGGGGCATTCTGATGGTGAGGGTTTTGTGGCAGTATGGTTTTGTTCAACATGAGATGTCTGAGAGTAAAAATCTGATATAGGAGAAATAGTCATCATTATTTGAAGATATCCAAGAATTGGGACTATTTAAGTATTAAAAGTCCTATATTGGGTAAAATTAACATGTCCCAAGTTTGATATTTAAGTCCCACTTTGATTTTTGATGATTTTTTGCCTCTCTTTTTTGAATTTTTGGAGGTACAGTGAGTACTACATGATCGGGCTATATGGTATTTAGTACCATGAATTGGGACCAAGAAGTTCTCTTAGGGTGAGGCAGTATTGAATTAACATTTAGTTCACCATCTTGGGTGACAATTTAGATTGATATAATATCACTAAGTTTGTAGGTAGGGCTACCCGCAAAGTCAATGTCTGATCTTGGAAGATCGTGCATCTTAACCATGTAGTTTGGTTCATATTATGTGATTAATTTTTTAAAAACCTAATTATCCTTCCTTAATCCCCATTAAACACCCAAATTTGACTTATTATGATTCTAATATTCCTTGGTAGAAAATGGAGAATTATTCATCATTAAATGACACCTTTCACTATAGGATCGATGAAAATGAAATAAGATTTAAGGTTAGATGTAGATGATCACACATGTTATTTAATCAATATATTTCTTATTAATTTATGGATAAATAAATCTATTTATATTATATTTATGCCTATATTTGGTTTATTTTGATCATAAATGGAAGAAAAAGAATCTCAGGTTCTTACTTCTACGGTTTAGAGGATGGGATTGTGTTTACTGACATCAAAACTAGGGTTTGATGATAATATTGTAAACTTAATATATGGTCATCAGATATTATTCAATCATTATGAGATTACAATTCCTTATTTTGTGATTCATTTTATTTTATGTCATTTTCTTTTGTGTTTAAATATTAAATAATTCCATTGAATTGATTTGATATTTTTTTTTCTAAGATTGACAACACTTTGAAATTTTGGGGGGTTGGGGATAAAACCATTCGAGTGATAGGTTTCATGGAATATATTTATAACAATATGTTGTAAAATAATAAACAAACCCCATGATAAGAAATATTGATATTGGAATCAATAAAAATAAATAAATAACCATAAAATAAGTGTACCTCATTATCCATGTTCTTAATCTTTACTAACAATGAGTTTTATCAAGTTTCCTTATTAGAATCATATGGGATCCTGCCTATGAAGGTGTCCTACAACCATAATAATAATAGAATTATTTGGTAATACCTCTTCTCCACAATTATTTTCTAGAACCTCCTCTAAAAATACAAATTGAGTGAATAGAATTTAGTACAGCGTCAACTAATAGACAATAAAATCATAAATATCTAATGAGGTCCATAAATATCCATTTCATTGGAATCCATAATTGAATGAAGGATATAGATAGAGTTTTTATGTTTCATCCATTTTAAAATAGAAAAAACTTTTGGCCTTCCACTATTATAAATATTTATATTGGATACAAAATTTTATGGTTTATTATCAAAATCCTTTAACAATCTTTAATATATTTACATGAAATCACATCATGTGTAAATGGCCAAAGGAATATAACAATCAACATGGGAAAGTTAATTAAATTATATCATATATCATTCAATAAGATCACCATGACATGGTATAGATAACCATTAGAAGACCATGGTCATAGCATTGTGACTTTCACTAAGTCACAGTATGTGATTTAGCATACAATATTAAACAATATCCTAATATCACTAAATCCTTTTAGACTTAATAAAAATAATCCCAACTCTTAATAGATCAATAAAAACTCCTTTGTACATAATTATCATAATCACTTTCAATTTTTTTGAAAAATAATTTGTAGCAAATAAATTTTCATTCCTATTGGTTCTGAAACCACCAATATAAAAGCACCCACTAGAACTTCAATGTGAAACAAATTTGAAACTTCCAAAACTAGATAAAGATATGAAATGATGTAGAAAACCAGAGAAGACAATGTAGCCTATCCCCCACATTTAATCACCTAACACTTCAATACTCACAAATATCAAGACAAGAACATAGGAAAAAACAAAAAAACTATGGGAAAGACAATAATAGATAATATGGTTCAGAATTTAGTCTGACTCATTGGGGTAACACAGATGAATTCTTTATATTATTGAAAGAAAAATAATATAGTTTTTAGTTTTTAGTTACATTAAAAAATGATCCCAACCTGCCTATTTATAGTAGGGACCAATCATTTGACCAAGTTCCACCTCCTGATGTCTATGGGAGACTATCACTTCATCCATTTTTACGAGGAAAATGACACCACCCCAACTAGATAATCCAATGAAGAGTGAATTAAATTCTTTCATAAACATTAAGAAAATTTTATGAAGTTCCCAGATTAGTGTGAATCACTGATAGGAGGAGGGGGTGAATCAGTTATCCCTTTAACTCTTTTTACTAATTGATTATTTTCAATTAAAACTCTATGTCTATTTTAAGCCTCGATCCACTCTTCTTGTGTCTATCAGTCTTACCTCAAATGATATTGTAAATGTAAGGGCACTGAACATAATGATTTACAAGGTTCGGTTCAATGACATAATCCTTATTATGTTGGTTATTCTCCTCAACACAGATTCTCCACTATAATTTGGTTAGTAATTACAAGGGTTGAAACAAAGTCCAACTTTATCACTCCTGAGTCCCATATAAGGTTCTTTATACTGCTTCACATAGTGTTAACAGAGTCCCACTGGTCTGCTTTAGAGTCCCACTGAAGACTTCTTATCCTCCCTAAATCTCATAGGAGTCTTCTAGATATCGAGTCACATGATCATCTTTCTTCTTTAAGTCCTTTATTAATTCACTATAGATGGTCTTATACTCTCTCCACATAGGCTTTTTGAATTACACTTGCCTATGTATCTCATCAAAAATCTTCAATAGCTTTTGGTAATGTCTGTTGGCCTTACTCAATAAATAAGATCACTTTTATGATCATTCCTTAGTCTCAACAATGCTCAGAAAATTATTTCTACTTTTTATGAAGACCTGGCCTCACTTATATGTGTCCCAACAGTGCACACAACTTCTTAAATAATATAATATGCAAGATTGATCTTGCTCAATATCAACATTGTCTTTCTTCTTCGATTCTCAAAAACTATAAACTAAGATGGAAGATCTTATTTAAATCTGTCTGGATTAAGTATCAAATTAAATCAACTTCATGCATGGATTGCATGGCATCAAAACTTCTTGTATTGGATAAATCAGTTATTTTCACACGTTCATGTGTTCATGCATGTTTGCATGCATGTGTCTCAATCTTTTTCACATGCACTGTCTTTTCTTCTTTTCTCAATATGCGCACACGCTTTTGATTATTTCTTTAAGTGTCTTCACGTGTGCATGTTCATGCATGTAGAACCTCTTTCTTCTCTTCTACTTGTGTGAAAACCCAAATGGGTATAATTCTTTAAGCACAATCACTTCCTCTTTCTTTTTCTCACTTAATATCAAACGCACAATTTCTTGTTTATTTCACCCAAGTTTATGTGACTTGTCTGTGTTTAAACATGAATCTTATTTAAACCCAAATGGGTGTGATTCTTTGTACATACTGGTCCCTCTTCTCCTCTTCTCACATTTGAGTGCATGTCTCCATGCACTACCCTTTCTCATGACTCCTCCTTACACAACCATGCACATCCTCGGGTTGGTTCATGTATGAAACACCCGAATTATTGGGTTCTTCTTCTTATCCAAGGGATATGTATGCGTACACTATCCCATTATGAACTCTCTCTTTTCTCTTCATAAAACCAAGATGGTTCATGTGTTTTTCTTCATGCAAGGAGGTACGCATGGATCTTCTTCATGGAACCAAGGAGTGATTTGTTGGTTTTTTCTTCACAGATTACAACAAGGGTGCAAGTTCACCAGTTGAATACACAGGAGATGCTCCTTATGAAAACACAAAGAGGGTTCTAAAGAATCTATCGCGTGCTCATGGGTTTCATTGCACAGGGGGTGCGGATGCCTTCGAACTTCTCCAGGATGATTCAAGAGTCCATAGTACTTTTTGAATGGTTCTGGTTCTTCTTTTTCATGGAGCCAAGCTGTGTGGATGCCTTTTTATCCTGATTCTCTATTTTTCAGAAAACATGAGCTCTCTCAATATTTTCAACAACCAAAGGAGTCAAGGGAATTCCCATTTTATAGGTATAGGATGCACTTTTAAGTCTATGTATCTTACATGAAGATCAGGGCTTTGAATTTGTGATATCTTTGGCTTCAAAATTTTGAATATGTGGGTCAAAGATAAGCAGAATGTCTTGTTTTGTTTTCATTCTACATGGGATCCTTAATTTATGGAGAAAACTTTATGTACGTGCATTTAAGAATGCATGTATATCCTCTTCTCCATGAAATCCCAATAGTGGATCTTTCTTCATAGACATGGCAGCTTCGCGTGCCTCAGATTCCTATGAAATTTTTAGTTTCATGCATGAATGCAAATGGAATGGCATGAATGGGATTCATTTTTTTCATTCGATCAGAATAGTCTTAATCAGACCTCAAATAGTGTTCAGAATGGTGAGTTACATGTCCGGTTGGAGCTCCTGGTTTGCAGGTGTAGCGGGGGTGGTCGTAGGTTGATGACAACCTCGGTGGAGAGATTAGAAGGCCACAGTTTAAACACCACATGGTGCGGATAAATGTGTAGTGGCAATTATATCTCATGATGCGGGATGCATCATGTGGACGAGATCTCAAGCAAGATTAGATGAGCGGTTTTCTCTTTGTTTTTTAAACCCGTCCCACATCAAATTGGAGACACAGGGGGTGGCTCATTTATAATACAAGCCACCACAACCACAACTTATAATTCTCATCCTCCCTCCATGGAACTTCCTTGTACCATTTTCACCCTTTGGGGGAACTCTTAGGGCCCACTCTTCTCTTCAGGTGCACACCTAGCACCCCCAATGCATGTTCCACATGGGTTCACCATTGTCCGTGCACTTATGGGATTATACACAAGCGTGCACACCTTTCCACATGCGGGGATGGCCTTGAGGGATTCCCTCGAGCGTGGTTGACCCTCAGGTCCCACATGTTCTTGAGGTGAGGTCCTCAGCTGGCCCTCCATGGTTTATCCTTTATTTTTATGTAAGTCTATATTATATACTTGGTTACGAACCAAGAGTATAGTAAAAGAATAATTCATGGTCACCTTCTTCATTATCTCTAGAATTTAAAACCATCAACCTTCTTCTCTTCTTCTTCTTTTTCTTTTTGGAATGATAATTCCAAAGATCTTCAATATTCCTTTAATACAAAAATGGATGATGCATGGATCATTTTTTCATGCCTCATGCATTAAAACATAATGCTTGGCTTCTCCTTGTTCTGAGGGATTTGTTCTCCATTTACACTTGTCTTGGACTCTGAGGAATAGCTCAAACAATAATCTAATATTTTAAAATTCATCAATTTAGATTCAACGGATAAATCTTCAACACTTCATCCACTTAGTGACTATGTATGGATATTCACTTATTTCCTCATGAAATTGGGTATTGAATTCACTTCCTAAATACTTTTCATTCACATATTGACTTCTCATTGATAACTTATTGAAAAAAAATGCAACATAATGCTCAAAAACATCTACCTTTGTATTTTGTTGTCAATGTCACTTAAGCAAACTTTTAATGGGTCAATATGTTTTCCAATCTTTCATCCCCCTTATTGGAAACCAAATTCAAATGTATTAGTGGGGCTTCTTCAAAAACATGTCATCTTCCCTTTGAATGATATCTTTTGGAATATTTATGAGAGAAGGATGATGTCACATGGTTCGCATAGAAAAAACCTTTAGTTAATCAAATCTATGTCTACTAGGGCTAACCTAGTGTAGTAACCAAGAGAGATATGACCAAGGTTTTTAGTGATGTCCATAAACAACCATACATGTAATATCATTCTTAGAATGGTTCAATTATTTACCAAGGGATTGGAGATAATTAGATTTATCAATGAAATTTTAAATCTTCCACATACTTCACCAAACATATTAAAATTTTCAAGTGCAAAGATAAATCTCCCCCCTTTCATCCCATATTTTAATCAATCAAGAAATCCCCCTTAATTGAAATGATAAATACAATTAAGAACAAGGTACGAAAGTGTGATTAGAATACCTCATTTTCAGCTTCTTTAGATGATATGAATTTCAATATTTGTCATGACATAGTCCTTGATAGCATCTCCCTCTTATTTTCTCCCCCTCAAGGGGTGAACTCACTTTGATTTACCAAGTTAGAGAATATCATTGTATGATCTTCAAGATATTAATATTGATAATCTTAAACTGTGGAATAGTTCAAGTAATTACCAAATCCTCAATAATGAGTCCAACTTGTAGTTCTCCACTTTTTTCATTCAATTCTACTTTTGAGAATAACCTTCATCTTTAATTCCATAGAATGTAAGCACACATATACAAAAAAATAAGGAAATAAGATGTAACACTTGTGATGTTCTTAATAGAAGAACTAGGGCTGATAATTTTCTCTCAACCCAAGAACTCCTTCCCTTGCAGCTCCAAAGTGTCTGGTACTCTTAATGATGGTGTTTCCTCTCCATTTGAAATTTTGATCTTTCATTGTCAGCATGGACCCATTACTTTCATTTACCTTAAACTTTTGTGGATGGTTTACCTTTTCTTCTTCTAGTAGTGAATTAGATTCCATTGGTGCATGATTTTCAATTTTCAACATCTTCATTTGGCCTGGTAAAATAGTTATACTTTTGTTTTCATGATATCTAGCCTTCTGGAACCTTCCACACAGTAGTGGTAAAACACTTGGGTTATCATGTGCTGATAACCTCTCATGAAATTTAAATTTTTCTTCATGTGGAATGATTGGTTTTCCCTTTTACTTGGCTTTATATAGTATTTAATCTTCATCTCTTTGCAGTTTTCTAGTAATTTTTAATTGATTAGGATAGACTAATAAACACACCTTCTATTAATTTTCTGGATTGGAGCTTCCCCATGGATTCTTCAATGCTTTCAAGTTACCTTTCTTTGGAAAATTATCAAAATTATCTTTTATGAATGTATTCAATCAATCCTGTCTTATTCTGGATTGATTCTCCTTTCAATTTGATATTGCTTCCATTCATTTCTGTGTATTTTTTGCAGTGATCCATGGTATGACCAATCTATCCACAGTAGAAGAATCTTTTCTTTATTGAGATGGCACTATTAGAATATGGCTTAAACTTCTTCTTTGGAATAATTTCTTGCACTATTCTCTTGACTTCACAGTATTTAATATTCCCAATGGAACACTTTTCAACTCATTTTTCTTTTTCCTTCATTTTTTTGTGGTCCATGCTTCTTATCAACATATTCTTGAGGCATGGTAAGAAGAAACCATCACTCATCATAACTATGCCCACTTCTGTTTAAATTATAACAGAAGTCATCAACATATTCAAATCTATTCTTGATAGATAGATTCTTCTTCATCTATGTTTTCTCCCTTTACATTGCAAGAGGATTCATTTCTTCACATATAATTTCACTGAATGTAGGCCTTCCATAATTTTAATATACTGACATATTATAACAAACAATCATTATCCTAACTCCCAAACTTCCAACAACACCAACAATAGACAACAAATATCATTATTTTTCTTATAGTATCTGTCTGCCTATATTTAGTGCATTTTTATTTTTAGAATTGTCTTTCTTTATTTGGGGCATCTATTTGGAACTTTTTATTCTTAATCATCCCAGTATCCATCCTTGAAATTTTGATGGATGTATTGACATTTTTATCAATCCACATTTTCCCAGATTTTATCTTTGAACCTGTACTACCAGATGCAACTGCATTAGTAGAAATAGAAATAATTGGGTTATGGGATACCTTCTTCTTGGAGGATGTTTCCATTGGATTAGAGGATGATCAGATGTTATTTTTGGAATCATATTCCTCAATGAAAACATAAATGTAATCATCTCTTCTTTTATCTATTTGGTAATTTCTAGCTTTGAGTGATTGCTGATTCTTCAATTTCACCTCCATCTCTAAACACTTCATAATTAGGGTGTTCTTCTCATCCTCAACTGATCTCAGCTTGCTATGAAAATTCTAATTCATCTTTACCATGTGTTCTTTGTTCGAATTTTTTAATTGTTGCAAAGAGACGTCAATCACATTTATCTTGTTGGTTATGTCTTCTAGTTGAGAAACTTTTACAACCATAAAAACTTTGAAAAACTTTTCAAATGAATGGAAAGCTTCTATAAACACAATATCAAATAATTACTTCTCACAAATACTTCCCTGAAATTCTTCAATAACTTGATAATTTCTTTTATTGCAAAGATAAAATATTTCTTTCTTTTCTTTGTCTAGTTTTGTGAGAGTGTTGGATATGCCAACCCATTTACCCAATTCTTCTTTCATGGAAATAGCTTCTTTTTCTAGCTGTAATTTTTCATCTTGAAGATCACTAATGTTGGTAGAAATGTGTCTTGCCACTTCTCTAGGGACTTTCTTCAGATGATATTTTTACGAAGTATGAATATTACTAATAGATCTATCATTATCACAGCTTGAACAGACTTCATCAGAAGAGTCAAAGTAATAAAATTAATTATCACATGTTGAATCCTTCTGATTACCTTCAATAGAAGATGTCTCCCCATTAGTAGTAATATTATTCTTTGTATTCCTTCCATTTTTATTCTTTTCTTTCTAATTATTGGTAGAAATCTCCATTTGAGTTTTCTCACTCATTTTTTGAAATTTCACTTCCTAAAAAATCCCTTAGATCTTTAGAGGTGACATTTACTCTGATACTAATTAAAGATCCTTGATCATTGTGAATCACTGAGAGGGGAGGGGGTGAATCAATGACCCCTTTAAATATTTTTAATAATTGATTATTTAAAATTAAACATCTACGGATTATTAAAGCCTTGATCCACTCTTATGGTGTCTCTCAGCCTTACCTAGAATGATTCTTTAAATGTAAAGACACTGAACACAAGGATTTAAAAGGCTCGGTTCAAAGACCTACTCCTTGTTGAGTTGGTTATTCTTCCTAACACATATTCTCAACTATAATTTGGTTAATAATTACAATGGTTGACATAAAGTCCCACTGTATCTTTCCTGGGTCCCACAGGAGGTTCATTATACTGCTTCACCTGCAAATCACTTTTTTTTTTGATTTTTAAAAGCCGGTTTGAGGGTTATCCGGTTCCCGATGAAAGCCGGTTTGTAAGGGTTGCCGGGACCCGTACCACATCTTCACATCCGGATAAAAAATCACATTTTAAAATTCAAAACCGGACACCGCCAGCCGCCTCGAACAACGAACCCGAATCATCACGCGCCCACGATCTCATCACGCCTGTCAACCACTCCCGCGACAGCACTGACACCTCGCGCCGCGCACCGTACGTCAATCCATCATCCTGCACGCAAATCCAGCCTCCATTCACCGGAGCGCCGGCGAGATGCACCGGCTCCCGTCGTCATCCTCTCCGGCGACCCTCGAGGTCGCCCCTGGTAAACACCACCAAACAAACCAGCATGTCTCCGGCGAGAGAACCCGGCTAGCAACATCCATCGACGTCGTCGAACAACGACGGATCTACACCATTCAAAAAGCTTCCCAAAACCACAGCGCCGGTGAGCTTCACCGACGCCCATCGACACGCACTCACCCGCGCCGGTGACGAGAAAGCACATCACCGCCGGTCGAACCGTTCACCGATTACAACGAGGCAGAAACCCTCGTCCCTGGTATCAGCGAGGCAGGAACCCTCGGCGAAAACCGCTAGACCCAACCACAAAAGCGCAAAACAAAACACAAAAACGAAGAAAACATCCAAGGAACGAAAGAGCCCGCCGCAACCAGACAGACCAACCGCGTCAACCATAGGTAAATCCCAGCTAACTCACCCGGGAGGGAGCAGAAGACCCGCCGACGCGTGAGCACAGCCCTCAAACATGAGAGAAACCCTACCGGGCAACAGACAGCCGCCGAGATCTGATCCATGGGTGCTCCGAAGAGTATGCCGTCACCAAGACCGGTCTTACACCCGTGAAACAGATCCAGCCACCACCAACGCCGGAGAGCATCTCACCGCCAGAGAAGGACATAACCTCACTTAGATGTGTGTTAATAGTGCACACAACTTCTTCAAGAATATAATATGCAAGAATTATCTTTCTCAATATCAGCATTGTCTTTCTTCTTGGATTCTCAAACACTATAAACTCAGATGGAAGATCTTCTTTAACTTTGTTTGGCTTTAGTATCAAATTATATCAACATCATGAATGGATTTCATGGAATACAATCTTCTTGTATTGGATAACTCATTTATTTTCACATGTGAATGTGTTCATTCATGTTTTCATCCATTTGTCTCAAGCTTTGGAAAATGTACTATATTTTCTTCTTTTCTCAATATGAACACACACTTTTCATTCTTTCTTTAAGTGTCTTCATGTGTGCATCTGCATGCATGTACAGTCTTGTTCTTCTCTTCTTATTGTGTGAAAATACAAATGGGTATAATTTTTTAATCACACACACTTCCTCTTTCTTTTTCTCATTTAATATCACACACACAATGACTTGTTTATTTAACTCAAGTTTATGTGACATGTATTTCTTTAAACATGAATCTCCTTTAAACCTGAATGGGAGTGATTATTTGTGCATATGGGTTCCTATTATCTTATTCACACATGTGAGTGAATGTATGAATGCATGACTCCTTCTCGTGAGACCTTATCTTTACATAACCATGCATATCCTCTAGTTGGTTCATGTATGCAGCACATAAATGCCTAGGCTCTTATTCTTCTCCAAGGGATGTGTATGCATACACAGTACCTTTATGAACTCTCCTTCTTTGCTTCATGAAAACATGATGGTTCATGAGTTCTTCTTCATGCAAGGAGCTTCACGTGGATATTCTTCACATAACCAAGGAGTGGTTCAGGGGATCATTCTTCGTGAAGTACAGCAAGGGTGCATGTGCACCAATTTCATACACACGGGATGATCCTTATGAAAACACAATGATTGTTTGAAATAACCTATCGTGTTCTCGCAGGCTTCTTCGCAAAATGGGTGTGGTTGCCTTCCTCCATCGCAAGGATGATTCAAGAGTGTGTAGAACTTGTTGAAGGTATCAGTTTCTTCTTCTTCGTGCATTAGAGATACTTGGAAACCTTATTAGCCTAATGATCTATTTTTCAGAAAATAGATTTTATCTCAAGATTTTCAACAACCGAAGGAGTCGAGGGACTCCTCCTTTTATAGGTAGAGGAAGTGAATTTAAGTCAGTATATCTAAGATGGATATCAGAGATTTGAATGCCCGAGATCTTTGGCATAAAAATTTCGAATTTGTTGGTCAAAGATAAGCCGCAAGTAGTAGTTTTTTTTCATTCTACGTGGGATCCTTCTTTTATGGAGAAAACTTCTCATGCATGAGTTTAAGAACACATGTACATCCTATTCTCCATGAAAGCTTGATTGTGGAGCTTTCTTCATAGCCTCAGTAGCTTCACATGCCTTGTATTCCTTGAAAATATTCAGTTTCATGCATGCATAACTATAGAATTGCATGCATGGGATTCATTTTCTTTATTTGATCTGAATGGGCTTGACCGAAGCTCAAATGGTGGCCGGAATAGTCAGTTGGGTGTTCGACTTGAGCTCCTGGTTTTCGGGTGCAGTGGGGGTGGAAAGAGGATGATGAAAAACTCAGTGGAGAGATCAGATGACCATGGTTTAAACACCACAAGGCATTGATAGATATGTGGTGGTGATTAGATCCCAAGACATGGGATGTGTCATGCGGCTAAGATCTCATGTGAGATTAGATGAGCATCCAGGATTTCCTTCGCATTTTTTAAACTTATCCCACATCGAAATAGATACATGAGTGTGGCTCATTTATAATACAAGCCACCCCAACCACAACTCAGAATTCTCCTCCTCCCTCCATGTTACCGCCTCGTACCATGTTCACCATGTGGGTGCGCTCTCAGCACACACTCTGCTCCTCGGGAGCACACTTAGCTCCTATTATGCATGCGTCGCACGGGTTCACCAACGTGTGCGCACCTACGGGCTTATACACAGGCCTGCATGCCCAGCCTCATGTGGGGATGTCCTTGAGGTATTCCCTCGAGTGTGGTTGACCATTGGGTCCCGCATGTTCTTGAGGTGAGGTCCTTGGCTAGACTTCCATGTTTGGCCCCTTTCTTTTTATGTAAGTCCATATTATACACTTGGTTAAAAAATCAAGTGTATAATACAAGAATAATTCATTGACACCTTCTTCATTATCACTGGAATTTCAAAACACCAACCTTCTTCTCTTCTTCTTCTTTTTATTTTTGGAATCATAATTCCAAATATCTTCAGTATTACTTTAATACATCCATGGATGATACATGGATCATTTATTCATGCCTCATGCATTAAAACATACTGCATGGCTTCTCATTGTTGTGAGGGATGTGTTCTCCATTAACACATGTCTTAGACTCTGAGTACTAGCTCAAACAATCATCTAATATTTTAAAATTTATCCATTTAGATTTAATGGATGAATCTTCGACACTTCATCCACTTAGTGACTATGGATGTATCTTCACTTCTTTCCTAGGGAAATTGAGTATTGCATGGACTTCTTCAAGTCTTGTAAAGTTGTATCACCTTGATACAAGTCTTTCAACTTAGAACCAGTTCATAAATCTTTAGAATTGTATCCTATTGTAGAATTTATAAAGTGTAGAATTCAATTATTTCAATTAACAACAATTCTCCAAGGATTCAAAAACTTCTTTATCAATACCTTTCATTCACATATTGACTTATCATTGAAAACTTATTGACAATAAATACAAAACCATGCTCAACATATTACATGGATGTTGAACACATCAACCCTCATAATCAAATAATGATAACATCAAAGAATTATTTATAAATCCTAACAATATATTACATGAAGATAACTTTTAAGGATTCATGGAAACCAATAACACTTAGAAAATTTTTGAACACATCAACCCTCATAGATATAATTACCATATCCATTATTTATTTTAGTCACTCATGTACCACTGAGTCACAATGTTGACATAGTATTAACTAGAATAAGACATTGGTGAATATAAAAGATAGACTATATATCCCACCAATATTTTATAGTTCCATCACTCCATCTATAGATAGATTCTAGATGAAATGATATTTCATCTCAATGTGATTCGTCCATGAATAAAACACAAGATTTTTTTCTTGATAAATTAAACTCTAACTATCAAAGATTAACAATCCACTTTACTAAATCATTTTGAAGTATTCAATAAGTACTTTAGGAAAAAAACTTATTTCCCTAATTTTGGGACAGAAATGTAATATGAATTTATAGTAGAAATTGTAACTATCTTTTGTAGTCGTGACATCCAATTTATGGTTTTCCCTCTAAAAGGAGACGCAAAACTCATGGTACAATTCTATGAATTTCTATCTCCTCCTAAGTCTGCATCAGCATACCCCTAAAATGATTCATATATTCTTAAACACATGGCTATATCTTTAAAACATTAATATATGACAAAATAGATCTAAATAAAGTATATTCAAATAGGATTTGCGCTATATAGACAACATAGTAAGTATATAAAGATGTATAATTGAATCAATGTCATTTTCAAGAGATGTAAGGTGTGTAGTTATCTCATTTCTTATTTTTAAAACATGTTATAGAATCTAAGGAATCATAAACCATGTGTATTAAGATCATTATCTCATGTTTTTTATAATAACTCTTTGTTAACAAAAAATTCTCTTATCGTATAATAAAAATTATATAACTATAAATATACTTTATTTAGATCTATCTTGTCATAACCCAACCCAACAGGTCGACCTGGACTAAAAAAATCAAGTGATACTATATCAAACCACTTCAAATATGCTGGGGGATGGAAACCAAAGCCGGGTAGGAATAATAATCACATGGGATTCCTTAGCCTAAGGTACTTGTACACACATGCATCTCCAAGACCATACAAAGATTAAATATAAAAAATTTGATACCAATTCAGGAATACATATAAATCCCACAATAAAACTATAATAATAATATTGTAAATCATAAAGGTTCAAATACAAACTCACCAAAACCTCTAAAGATGTCCAACCAGCTAGTAAGAGGGAGTTATAGTCAAATGTGACTCCTAGTACAATCAAAAGTTTTTCTATCCCAATTTATGTTCCATATTCTCATTGTCTATTGATAACCCCATCAAACGACCAGTCTTCTGTATAAGATAGGACATATATAGTTAGATCCAATGCAGAGGTGAGTATAATGATACCAAGTAGGACACCTTATAACCACTAAGCATAAATCATCAAGAGTAGTCATATTGTTGTAGGATATTTCAATAATAATATGATACATACAATAAAAAATTCAAATATAATCATAACATATATTAAGTATCAATTTAAGGTCACAATTACATTTTCATCCTAAGATTCTACTTCAGAGTCTATAAAAAACTCTCTTGGGATAAATCACTCCATGAGTCTAGTATCATTGATGGATTTCATAAGAGATTTCATTCTTTTTGAGTCTCACCATAAGAAATTATATTCTATAATTCTGAATATATTGATATATAGATAGGGTACACCCAAGTCCATTGTGTATACCAAAAACATAATCTATATTAACCCACTAAGTAGGGGATCGACACTTGGGTAAATTTGGTCACAAAAATTCCAATAATACAACTCAAAATAGAATATGGATCGAGGGAACGCACCCTAAGTAAATGGATCCATGATAAAGATAATAAGGGCCTCTGACCTCCCAAGGAAAAGTAGACAATGTGTACTAGTAGTACATTGAATTTATTTCTAATCCTGCATCTTCCTAAAGCCTACAGCCTATTCTTATGTCAACTAGTCTGTTAATGTGTAATTGGTTATGTTTCTTCACCCATGGTCATGTCCATGTGTATGGTTGTGTCTGAGTACAAGATCATCCCCATGTACTCTACCTCTACCTATGTACTTGGCCATGCCAATGTCCATTTATCCTCTGTGATACACACTAAGCCACTATGGTAGGGTTATATGGCATGTGACACATGTCACATTGAGTATTATATTTAATTTCATGTGAAAACCTATAACCAAATCTTGGGCCACCACACGGCATGTTATCTTTTACTACACTCCATGTAGTGAAAAAATTTACAAAATCTGTGGGTCTTTACAAAAATTCCTCCTTCACCACTACCGCACTTTATTCTCACATCCAATCACATTAGGGATCAAAGATATCATATACCTGATCCTCTCCATCACATAAGATAATATTTTTCCCATCTAAATTGACTAAGAAACACCATCATCACTCATGTCATCATCGTGTGCCATGATAAAGAAATATGTCCCTCCAATATGATCTTAATCCATCACCTCTATAATCTAATATAGATGAAACATAAATAATAAAACAATATTCATGGTATCAATTTATTTCACCAAATAATGGGTGTACAATGATTGATTACTAGTTATTTTTTTGAACCACTAGTCAAATGAAACACTGATGATGAATTCATGAACAATGGGAAAAGAAATTAAAAACAAAAAATTTGATCAACGTACCACTACCAACATTTGTGTTTTCCTTGATTAATTTTTTTCGAATGATTATTGATGATATTTAATTAATAAAAAATAAAAATCTCCAAATCCCAGGTAAAACAAACTCATACCTATAACACAATCAGCCCACAAATCAATCCATTGGTAATTTAATTTGAGTTCATCATAGGAGAAATAAAATTGGGATAAATCCACACACAAAAATATCCTACATCAATATTGGATCGATTTCTGATGAATAATATTTTGGAAAAAATTTCTTTGGTGAGTTCTATAACATCCGTTAGAACACCAATTTCCAAAACACCCTTTTTCAATGTTCATCCATGAATTTCATCAATCAGTTCCTATCTAAAATTACAGTATTATGTGGCCAAATGTAAAATTTATTTATAACCATGATTATATATAGTTTCATTAGTTCACTACCTCATCACGGAATAAATAAATTAATTCAATTTCATTATTTATTATTTTCACCCAAGATGAATTTTTAACAAACTTATGATGCCAAAAAATAATATGTCATGCCAAGGGTAAATCCTAAATTATAGACTCAACAATGATCTGAAATATTTGATCCAATACATCATTTAATAGGTATTACACTTTTTCTAAAAAGCTTC
Organism: Viscum album; assembly: GCA_963277665.1. NCBI lineage: Eukaryota > Viridiplantae > Streptophyta > Magnoliopsida > Santalales > Viscaceae > Viscum > Viscum album. Next base: position 467,293,118 of record OY728141.1, on the reverse strand, counting down.
ATTCTCAGGATAATAATATATTTAATATTTTTAAAATATTAATTCTGGGCTCATCAGGCCTCGGAATCTCATGTCATCCCAACGTATGGCTCTATAAATATTGCAATATATATTTGAAATCTTTACACGAAAAAAATCTAAGAGGTTAAATTCGACCCTAATTAGTTATTTTCATATCGAAAATAGAATAAGACTAATAAAAAGGTTTAGATACTGAGCTGACATCTGAGACTCTCACTACCTTGTTCTCTCTTAAAAATTCGCATGCTTCCACTAGACACAGACCAAAGGAATTTCTAACCCATGGAGGATTTTCTCATGTCAATCCTTAATCTCCACTGAGTACTCCTCAAATCTAGATCTATTCTCAATTTTAATCTCCCCCCAGTCAATAACATGTGAAGGTTTATGCATGTACCTCCTTAATAGAGACACGTGGAATATGTCATGTACTCAGTCTAACCGCGGTGGTACAGACAAGCAGTATACCACCTCATTGAATCTGGATAGTATCTAGAAAGGGGAAATGAATCTTAAAATTAGATTTCCACATAAACCAGATCTACATAATTTATGAAAAGTTGAGACCTTTAGGAACACATATCCTCCCTTATGGAACTCCAATGGTCTTATTCATCAGGATTCATTTGAATTCTGATGGATTTTTTTCAGTTTTTATCTTCTCCAGGATGACCTATACCTTCTCTATCATAACTCACACTGACTATGGACCCATGACCCCAGAATCTCCTGGGTCATTCCAACATAGTGGTGACCTGTAGGGTAACCCTTATAAATCCATTAAGGGTGTCATATCGATGGTGGAATTGTAGCTATTTTTGTATGAAATCTCAACCAAGGGTAAATGATCCTCCCAATTATGTCCAAAGTCTAACATGCAAGTTTACAGTATGTCCTCCATAATTTGAATGATATTCTCTATTTGGTTATTAGTCTATGGGTGAAAATTTATTCTCAAATGTAATTGGGTCCCAAAGGAATCCTACAATCCCTTAAATAATGAAAATGTTAAGTGAGAATCATGGTATGAAACAGTCATCAAGGGAACTCTGTGGATTCGGACAGTCTCTTGCATGTAAAGGCATCCCATGATCTCTAATAAACTCTTCTATCCTATAGCTAGGAAGTGGGATGACTTGTTGAGTTGGTTTATAATCACTCAAATAGAATCATATCCTATTTAATTTCATGTAATTCTCATCATGAAGTCAATATATATCTCATCCCACTTACACTTAGGAACTCTAAGGGGTTGAGCTAAACCTTCTAGAACTTGGTGCTCTACGTTCACCTGATGATAAGTGAGGCATTGAAAGAAAAACTCTACTATTAATTTCTTTATTCTTGGACACCATAACTAACACTAAAGGTCTTAGTACATCATTTCCAATCCTATATTTACTTCTAAAGGGGATATAAAATACTCCCTCATCACCTCCTCCCACAAAGTCATTGGTACCATCATCCTTCCACTGAAATTTATTTAATTCTATCCAAATTCATTAAATATATCATGATCATGCCAAGTGGATATATGAGTATGCATGGTCTCATAGTCAGTATATCGCTATTTAACCTCCCTAGAACACTATAAAATTTTTTGGGAAACAACCATCAACAGTATATATGAAGCATCATACTTTTAAACTAAGGATAACTACAATGAGTATTACTACTATGAAGCCTTAGTTAACAATTGAGAACAATATCTCCTTCTGAGAGAATTTTCTACTATCTTTCCCCTACATAGAGAGTAAAATACCTCAAATTAATGGTCTTATTAGAACTCTATTCATATCATATGTATCATGTTAAAATCATTCTAAGAGAGTAAATACCTGATACTCTTATGGTTATGATAGATGATAAACTACTCACCCATAAGGAAGTGTCACCACATATATAGTGTGAATACTGTCACTTCCAACTCAATTTCATGTTCTTCATAGTTATTTTCATGAGGTATCAACCACTTTTACCCATAAGAAATAATAAAATGCCTCTATATCATAACACCACCAAGTCTGGTTTTTGAATCATCACAAAAATATATATACTCGAAACCCTCTTTAGGAAACCTCAATATGGGGGTGCTCATAAATCTCCAACTTAACTCCTAAAAAACTAATGGAAATTTTTTTCACATAAAATTATTCCAATTATGGGTAAAATAAGTCAAAGGTTCTGATATCCTGGAGAAATTCAGCACAAATATCATATAGTATCATTCCAACCAAAGGAATCACCAAACCTCCATCACGCCCTTGTGCGGATCCCAAGCTAAAATTGATTCAACATTTGATTGGTCCATTGCTAATCCCTCTACTGATATGAAATTTCTAAGAAAGTGGACCTCTTTAATCTAGAACTAACACTTTGAGATATTAGTATAAATTTAGTGCTCTTGGATTATGTCCAAGGACATCCTCAACCGTCTTGTTTTACACTCCTTATATGCTATTTACACAAGGATATCATCAATGAAGACTACCATAAATCATTCTAACAAAGAAAGAAAGATATTGTTTATGATTCCCATAAAAATACAAGGAAATTTTACATGTGTAAGGGAATATCTACGTACTCATAGTGGGCATAGTAACATCTAAATTTCATCCTTGATATATCCTCATCCCATACATGCAACTGGTTATAGCCTGATTTGAGTTCAATCTTCAAGAAGCATCATGCCTCTCTAAATTAATTCAAGTGGTCATCGATCCTTTGTAGTGGATACTTATTGTTCATATTCTCCTAGTTTAGGTGTCGATAATAAACCCACAACCACAAGATCTTATCTTACTTATTGGTGAGAAACATTGGGGCTACCCATGGGGGACAATGGTTCTAGAAAATCCATTCCTTTGAAAGTCCTCCAACTACACCTCATCATACCAAACTCTACACGAGACATCCAATATGTTAGAAAAAATATTAGGATATACCCAAGTGTAATTCAATTCATAAATCAATCTCTCATAATGGAGGTAATCCTGAAACATCCTAAGAAAATGCATCTTCATACCCAGCCACCATAGCAAGAAATCAATAGCCCAAAGGATTCACAGCTCCAAGAGTCATGCTGAAAAACTAATGATTAATCGACTTCACCCTCCTATGTATGAGTCAATACTACTCTTTCTAGGTCTCCTTCAACCCTATAGAGAAAAACCTAATCCCATAAATGTGGAAAACTGTATCTTTTACCTAAAATAGTCAATATATGCATGAATTGTGTATATAAAATATATGCCTAAGACAACATCATAAGACCTCATCACTGCCACAAAGAGATACCATGAGAAAATATCTCCTCTAAGTGTCAAATCACACTATCATAAAAGGTTTGTGATTATTGAGTCACCTCTAGTATGAGTCTCTAATCATAAGGGTCGATCCAAGGGCTCAACTGGAACCTCTAGATCTCCAAATAGGGATATAGCAAGAAAATACTCATTCTCACTTGTGTTTTCAAAAAATATTGATATTGTAGAAAGGGAATAGATAAGACATATAAACATCCCTAGAACCCTGGGAACATAGGCCTATAAGGATTTAAATTTCCCTCATCCTTGTCCACCATCTCCTTAAGCATTGCGGGGGCAATCTGGGGGTGGTGGAAACAAGTCACACTACATGCCACATCCATCCTCTCTATCTAATCCTCTACCACATCTTCTACCCAACAGACCTCCCTAATCTTGCTACTAACTCTACCTAGGAAACTCATCCACTGTCTCTAGGTTAGTTATATGGTGGTTTGTAAAATCCTACGTGAGATTTCTCTAACCATCACAAGAGTAGCGCCACCACTCCCAAGGAAAATATAAACCAAAGTCATAGCCCAAAACCATATACCCTCTATCCTAAGATCACCTCCTAAAATGTGTCACATATCTGAATCCCTATTACTATCATTGTCTACCTACTTACCAATTCTTGTTCCCTATGTCACCACTACTAACACCCACAGTTGATTTCTTCTCGTCCTTAAAAATCTCTATCACAAAAGCATGCTCTAGCACCCCCATCATCTGTAGGAATGCATATAGGTATCACACTGGCCTATATGACTCTACATAGACCTCACTCAAGGCTTTTTGTATGAAATAATATATCATTAACCATATACATCGAGTATCATGATAGGTTGGTAAACCTCTATGAATACTCAAGCATAGTTATGTTACCTTGTTGTAAATGTAAAAGATCTTGGATGCACACTGTTTGCATCATAGCTGGAGAGTAATCCTCTTTGAATAGACACCCAAACATTTTCAATAAAAGATCCTCCTCACTATATGATAGAACCATAATGTCCCACCGAAACCTAGTGGAACCATGAATAAGGCTCTCCTCCAGAACCATTATCTCATTGGAAGGTGTCCTGATGAGGCAAAAGAATCATGTAACCCCCTCAATCCAATCCTCAACTACCTTGGGGTCTAGACTTCCCCAAAACCTAAGGGATTTATTCCACTAAAAATAATGAAGTGAGATCATCCTAAGAACCCCATATTCTATCACTAATGGTAAAATATTCATCTCAACTAGTGGAGGTATGGCTGGAAAACCACCTAAAGGTACTACCTCCTAAAAAAGTCTCTATATTGAAGCCTTTTCTCTAAGTGGATTTACCTCATGATCCTATTTCTGAATACTAGCTATAAATTATCATTGAGGTATCATGTAATAGAAAATAGGTATCATGGTCAATGAGTTTATCTATGGAGATTACTCAAGGAGAACATGGAATGCAACTCATTCCTATATAATGAATGAACCAACGTATTCCCCTAAACCAATTTCTACATGTACCGAGTCAAAAGGCATGTAGTTAGAGTCATGGGTTATGGACAGGCTTGATTCTGAACCAACACAAGAGTCCCAATACTAAAATCTTAAATAAAATCACTTAATGTTGTTTCCATAAAACTCAAACCAATATCATAGCTAGAAAAAACAACAAATATTGGTCCTAAGATGGAACACTCATCTGATACCAATCTGTTACAACCCCAACCACTAGGGCCTACCTAGACAGTGATAAGCTGAGTGTGACTACTCCAAACCAACCTCCAATATTCCAGGTACTAGAGAATAGTGCTGAGTAGGCATAACACTCACATATGAGGCCTTAGCCTAAGGTAAATGTACACACACACAAATCTCCAACATCGTACAATGGAAAAATTAAAAAATGATAGTACTAATGCATGAATACATCTAAATCCCACAATTAGATTATGATAATAATACTGGAAATCATAAATACCCAAATACAAGACCAAAAAAACTATAAAGAAGTGTGCTCTACTAGTAAGAGGTGACTATAATCAAATGTGACTCCTAGTATGAACCACAATCTATTTAGCTCAATTTAAGATTTTTATTCTATTGGTGTATTGATAACCTCATTGAATGGATGGTTATCTTTATAAGACACAGCATGTGTGGGTCGATCCCATGCATGAGTGAGTATAATATACATAGTAGGACCCTCTAAAAACACTAAGAATAAAGCATAAATAGTATTAATCTCATCACAATATATGTCAACCATAATATGATATATAGAATATATATATATATATATAATCATGGTAGAAACTAATTATTAGGTTAAGGTTATAACCACAATGTCATCCTAAGATTCTTCTCAAGATATAATAGCAACACTTGACTGGGTGAACTCACTCCAAAAATATGAAAGAACTAATGGTGTTCATCTGAGATGATATGATCATTACGACTATTCATAATTAATTAAATGGTGTAAGTATGAATATATGTATGCACAAATGGGGATCACACCCAGGTCCATGGGGTACACCAATAACCCTGTCTGGATTAACCCACTAAGTAGGGGATCAACACCTAGGTAAAGTTGGTCACACTAATTCTGATATCCCCAATAAAAATAAGACATGATAGAGGATTCTTAAAATAGAAATGGAGGATTCTAACAAATATTTATGAGATAAACACATTAAATAGTATCACAATCCTTCGTCATGGACATAATCCCAAACTATCCCCTCATTGGGATGGATTGAGGGACACTAAAGAGAATAAGGGCCTTGGAACTCCCAATGAAAAGTATACAATGTGTACTAATATTACACATTGTGTCTTGTTGATCCCAAGTCTAATCATGTGCTCCATATCATGCTTATGAACCCCAGGTCATGCATGTGTACTTGGACGTGTTCATGTATCGATGGTCATGTCCATGTACAAGCCCATTCCCGAGTACTGGGTCATAACTTTGTACTCTATCCTAGCCTATGTATCATCCACGATACACACCAATCTTCTAGGGTAGGGTCACATAGTTTGAGACAAGTGGAACTCTAGCTCCATAGCTAGGTCCCTACACATGACATGTGTCCTTCTGTTACAAGCTGTGTAGTGCAAAAATTTTAATAATTTTCAGGTCACCATGTGGATTCACCATCTACCTCTTCCACACAAAATTATTTCAACCAATATCATCATAGAGGATATATCTCATCCCACTGAATCACTTTATCACTGAAGATTTGATTTCAACCATATGAATTGATTGGGAAACACCCTTATCACATGTGCTGTTATTGTGCACCAAACTAGGGAATGGGTGACCTCCAATATGAGCCCAATAAATTTTCACTCCCATATCATATAAATCCATCATAAATATTGAATTCTAATCCTTGGTATTGAACCATTTTTCTAAATAATGAGTGTGAAATGATTTATTTCTTGGAATTTTTTTGAACCATCAGTCAAACGAAACACTAGTGATAATCACACAAAGAATGGGGAAAAAATTAAACAAACTAACAATGTGAGTAATGGACATAAGAAAATTTTTATATTCGACTCAATTAATTTAAATTATAAAAATTAATGAATAAATATAATTAATTAAAATTAAAAACTTCAAATCCAAGGTAAAACAAACTCATACTCGCAACATGATTGGCCTAAGAATCAATCTTTTAGGTGATTGATTCATGTTCCTCTTGGGAGAAATAAAATGGGGATAAATCAATAAAAAAAATATCCTACCAAAACATTTTATTTATAATTTATGAATAATGGTTTTAGATCATTTTTTGGTGAGATTGATAAGTTATGTTAGCGCACCAATCACCAAATCACAATCCATTTATGATCATCCATGAAGCTCCTCCACCGGTTCCCCTATTAAATTCTAGGATTATGCAACCAACCCTAAAATTTGGTTATAAATAGTTTTAGATATAGTTTAATTATGTATCTACATCAAAACCTAATAAATAAATTAATCCAATAAATTTATTTATTATTTTATCCCATGATAACTTTTTCACAAACACCTCATTCCGAAAAATATTATATTGCACCGAAGGTAAATCCCATATTCCAAACTCAATGTAAATCTCAAATTTCTTATCCAATTCTTCATTTAAGATCCATTCCACTATTTCATGAAAAATACATGTGTGTGATATTAATATTTCATATTTTTTAATATCAATTTCAGACTCACCAAGACTTGGAATATCACGTCGTCTCAATTCCTATCTCTAAAAATATTATTAGATATATTTCAAAGATATACCTGGAAAAATCTAAGAATTTACATATATGAGAAGAATAAACTCCAAAAAATTAAATCATTTAATGTGACAACCCTTTTTTATCACTTGAATTCAAACTATAATTTCTCTCAAATATTCACTTGGTTTTAAATACTAATATATTTATAAAAAAATTAAAACATATATTTGGTATCATATACTCTTAAAAATGAATAATAAATATCTATAAAATTGTTACATATAATGAAAATTACAATAAGTTAAACAAACCCTCTACTTATTATAAATAATTCTATATTTTATAATCATTACCCTTTCTGAGTGCACTAGGTTTCAATGACCATGACTAGATACTCAAAAACCATTATTCAACTTTTAAATTAACTTAAATTATTTTTGTTTCAACCTTTAACCACTTGTAATATAAATATAGAACTATAACATGGACAACATATGACTTTTTCATCCATTCTCAACACCTAGGAATATTAGTCAAAATTTTATTAAATACATTCACATTATGAAAACATTTTTATAGAAGATAAAAAAATGAATTCCTTAACCCGAATAAGATGTAAGGAAACCTTTAGTCTCCCCAATTCATTTATATACACACTAATATTGAATATGTGAGTATAAAACTCTTCATAAAATACAAAATATAGTTAAACACAACTTTGTTCCTCTGATATCCTAACACATAGGGTTTCCTAGCTAATTTTAAACAAAATAAAACACCAACAATGATCCACCTAACTCTTAGTCCTACCTTATTACTTTATTTTCATCTATAAGATAATCTATGTGAATCCCATTTTGGAGTGAACATACAATTTTGGATGATCAAGACCTTGAAAATTACCACTTTTTTAAGAATATAACACTTAGTATTTTAAGTGAATTTAATTATCACTATATTATCTAATGTTATTGACTTTATGTATCTATACTTCTAGTGAATTAGTTTGTAATCATATTCCTTTTACGAATTCAATATGTTCAAACTATATTTAGGTTTAATTCTTTACACAACCTAAAACTTATGTTACTTACCCAAAAATAGAAGCAAAATATATTTAAACACATCTAAATGCATCTCATGTATAAGTTACATGAATGTCTCAAGTAAAGTTTCAAAATTATGTCTAATTATAAATTCCTTCATGATGAATTTTAGAGCCACAAATAGGCTTACCCCAATATCCTAGAATAATTTATAAACCTCCATAATTGTGGGAATTCCAAAAAAAATTCCCTATACCTGAGGATACTTTACTCAGTAGATATTTTAAATTCATAATAACTCTAATACTAATACGTATAAACTATATTCAACAACTAAATTCAATGTAATAACTTTAAAAACAAACTAAATTGAAGGTAGATAGAAACTAAAACTATAATCATACCTAGAATTAACATCTTAAATGTTATATGATAATCCCTAGAGGTATTCTATTGATTTAAGCTAAAGCACACAATAATTCATAATATAAAAATATATATTCATTAATAACTAAAAAAAGAGTAAATTATAAAAAATTAAGAATTCACAATTTAATCATGATATAAACATTTGTGAACATTTCATAAATCAAAATAATCAAAAACACTTCATAGTTTTAGCTTCCCATCGTGGTCATTCCATAATCATGAATATAAACACTATATATTCATTTTAGGAACTCCTTTATATTTTTCATTACATGACCATTCACTTTATATATATGATATTAGATGAAATCAAAACATTTTATATTCCAATCTATTATATAAACTATTTTCATAATCTAAATATCACTTACTTTACATTATTTAAACCTTGGTCAAATAAATCATTAAAATTTATTTTAATGTTCTTTAAATAATAAACCAAATAAGGCCATTAATTAGAATAATTAAAATTATGTTTTATGAATAATTCATAATCTTAAAATATAAACACTTTATATTTAGCCTTATTTTGTAATTTATAAAAACATTATAAATGATCTTTATGGTTTCTAAATAAACATTTTATTTATAAGTCAGAAGGCATACTAATAAAATAAGTATAAGTTATTTCAATATTAGCATTTAATATTATGTAATATTTATTAATAATTTTTTCATTAACAATTAATTAATTATAAACGAATTACAATTTATTTATTCATTAACATTGTATAAATTAATAATTTTCTGAAAATATCTTGTATTATTATTTATAAACAATTTATACATAATATAATTCAATTAGTAACTAAAGTTAATGAAAAAAATATTAACCAATCAAATTTAATGATTTGGGATAAATCGTAGAACACAATACATATCATATATAATAATCCTGGGGAAATCTTAAGCAATGATTGATAGGCCAACAGTGCTTAAATGGTTTAAGAGCTATCAATCATATTTTACGAATGATAATCCAATTACATCATATGATATGACACATAAAGGTAGAATCTTATATATAAAATTGTATTTTATGATATGATTCAATAATATAAAGGAGATATTATCCTCTATTTTTTGAAACTATTGTGCAACCTATCATTGGATACGATATCCAAGAGTCATGCACTATTAATAATACTAATCCATTAGATTTTTTTGGAGTTTCTACTTACTATATCCTATATGGTATGACACAACTCAATCGAGAAGAACAAAAACCTAGATCATACTTAATGATAGGGAATATGATATATTACATGACTTCAAAAACTTCATTCCCAGTATGATTTCTTGAATCCAAAGGTATGGTAAGGATTTGACACCACTGTTGTATTTCAAATTATCTAATAAAACTTTTTAATAACAGTGAAAGAAACATAGATTATGAATCCAAGAACACTATTCTATAAAGATAAAACAATGAATACGAAAAATGAAGAAGGTATAAATTTGTTTTTTACACCATTGATTACATTAGAAACAATCTGTAACCATCATCATATGGGTTTAATTATGATCACCAATGATTAGTTGAATGGAATCGCCCCTCTAGATAAATTATTAGGATCAAACTAAATCACTCATCACAAAATTGGGACCATCCTTTCATTTATGGTAGACTAGTTCCTCACTATAAAAAATATGTATGATAAAGATAGCTTCAGAGAGTGAGAGTATCAGTGAAGTACAAAAAAGAGTCATACATGCACATTTAATGGGTACAACTTCTTTATATAGGGCCCTCAAGGAAACTCCTCGAGTGCTCATAAAATTAATCATCTGTTATAATGGATGTTTAAATTATTCATCTATTCTATGAAATCCTTACATGAATGTATCAAACTCTTAAACATTTCATCTTACGAATAATATCTTAAAAGATAGCTTATATGGAAGACTACTTTAATTTTAACACTAAACATTCAACCTATATAAATATCATAAGATGTATGTGTATATCATACCTTATAATTATACCCGAAAAAATCCATATAATATCTCTCAATATTATAATATGACTGGATTAGGTAGTGGAATAAGAAAATGAATTATGACATCCCTATATCATAGGATATGATATAAGTATATTATATCATATATAATTGGTATTTAGGTAATAATCCTTCAGTACCAACCAAATATGTCCCATGTTCCATCCTATGAAATGGTGTATTTTGAGCCTAATGAGTCCTTAATGGAAAAACTAGTAATCATATTTGATAAGTAGGAGAATATCCTAAGAGGATGGGGCATTCTGATGTTGAGGGTTTTGTGGCAGTATGGTTTTGTTCAACATGAGATGTCTGAGAGTAAGAATATGATATAGGAGAAATATTCATCATTATTTGAAGATATCCAAGAATTGGGACTATTTAAGTATTAAAAGTCCTATGGTGTGTAAAATTGTCATGTCCCAAGTATGATATTTAAGTCCCACTTTGATTTTTGATGATTTTTGGCCTCTCTTTTTTGAATTTTTGGAGGTACAGTGAGTACTACATGATCGGGCTATACGGTATTGAGTACCATGAATTAGGACCAAGAAGTTATCTTATGGTGAGGCAGTATTGAATTCACATTTAGTTCACCATCTTGGGTGACAATTTAGATTGATATAATATCACTAAGTTTGTAGGTAGGGCTACCCGCACAGTCAATGTCTGATCTTAGAAGATCATGCATCTTAACCATGTAGTTAGGTTCATATTATGTGATTAATTTTTTAAAAACCTAATTATCCTACCTTAAGCTACATTAAACACCCAAATTTTACTTATTATGATTCTAATATTCCTTGGGAGAAAATGGAGAATTATTCATCATTAAATGACACCTTTCACTATATGATCGATGAAAATCAAATAAGATTTAAGCTTAGATGTAGATGATCACACATTTTATTTAATCAATCTATTTCTTATTATTTCATGGATAAATAAATCTATTTATATTATATCTATGTCTATATTTGGTTTTTTTTATCATAAATGGAAGAAAAATAATCTCAGGTTATTACTTCTACGGTTTAGAGGATGGGATTGTGTTTACTGACATCAAAAATAGGGTTTGATGATAATATTTTGAACTTAATATATGGTCATCAGATCTTATTCAATCATTATGAGATTATAATTCTTTATTTTTTGATTGATTTTATTTTATGTCATTTTCTTTTGTGTTTAATTATTAAATAATTTCATTGAATTGATTTGATAATTTTTGTTTCTGGGATTGACAACCCTTTGAAATTTTGGGGGGTTGGGGATAAAACCATTCGAGTGATAGGTTTCATGGAATATATTTATAACCATATGTTTTAAAATAATAAACAAACCCCATGATAATAAATATTGAGATTGGAATCAATAAGAATAAATAAAAAAACCATAAAATAAGTGTACCTCATTATCCATGTTCTTAATCTTTACTAGAAATGAGTTTTATCAAGTTTCCTTATTAGAATCATACGGGTTACTGCCTCTAAAGATGTCCTACAACCGTTATAATAATAGAATTATTTGGTATTACCTCTTCTCCACAATGATTTTCTCGAACCTCCTCTAAAAATACAAATTGAGTGAATAGAATTGAATATAGATTCAACTAATAGACAATAAACTCATAAATATCAAATTAGGTCTATAAATATCCATTTCATAGGAATCCATAATTGAATGAAGGATCTAGATAGAGTTTTTATGTTTAATTCATCGTAAAATGGACAAAACTTTTGGCCTTCCACCATTATAAATATTTATTTTTGATACAAAATTGTATAGTTTATTATCGAAATCCTTTAACAATGTTTAATATATATACATGAAATCACATCACGTGTAAATGGACAAAGGAATATGACAATAAACTTGGGAGAGTTAATTAAATTATATCATATATAATTCAATAATATCACCATGACATGGTATATATAACCATGAGAAGACCATGTTCCTAGCATTGTGACTTTCACTAAGTCATAGTATGTGATTTAGCATATAATATTAAACAATATCCTATTATCACTAAATCCTTGTAGACTTCATAAAAATCATCGCAACTCTTAATAGATCAATAAAAACTCCTTTGTACATAATTATCAAAATCACTTTCAATTTTTTTGAAAAATAATTTGTACCAAATAAATTTTCATTCCTATTGGTTCTAAAACCACCAATATAAAAGCACCCACTAGAACTTCAATGTGAAACAAATTTGAAACTTCCAAAACTAGATAAAGACATGAAATGATGTAGAAAACTGGACAAGACAATGCAGCCCATCCCCCACATTTAATCACCTAACACTTCAATACTCACAAAATCAAGACAAGAACATAGGAAAAAACAAAAAAACTATGGGAAAGACAATAATAGATAATATGGTTCAAAATTTAGTCTGATTCACTGGGAGAAGACATATGCATTCTTAATATTACTGAAAGAAAAATAATATAGTTTTTAGTTTTTAGTTACATTAAAAAATGATCCCAACCTATCTATTTATAGTAGGGACCAATAATTTGACCAAGTTCCACCTCTTGATGCCTATGAGAGACTATCACTTCATCCATTTTTGCTGGAAAAATGCCACCACCCCCACTAGATAATCAAATGAAGAGTGAATTAAATTCTTTTATAGACCTTAGTAGAATATTATGAAGTGCCCAGATCAGTGTGAATCGCTGATAGGAGGAGGGGGTGAATCAGTTATCCCTTTAACTCTTTTTACTAATTAATTATTTTCAATTAAAACTCTTTGGATATTTTAAGCCTCGATCCACTCTTCTTGTGTCTATCAGTCTTACCTCAAATGATATTGTAAATGTAAGGTCACTGAACACAATGATTTACAAATTTCGGTTCAATGACATAATCCTTACTATGTTGGTTATCCATCCCAACACAGATTCTCCACTATAATTCGGTTAGTAGTTACAAGGGTCGATACAAAGTCCCACTTTATCACTCCAGAGTACCATAGAAGGTTCTTTATACTTCTTCACATAGTGTTACCAGAGTCCCACTGGTCTGCTTTAGAGTCCCACTGAAGACTTCTTCTCCTCCCTAAATCTCATAGGAGTCTTCTAGATATCGAGTCACACAATCATCTTTCTTCTTTAAGTCCTTTATTGATTCACTATAGATGGTCTTATACTCTCTCCACGTAGGATTTTTGAATCACACTTTCTTATGTATCTCTTAAGAAATCTTCAATAGCCTTTGGTAATGTATGTTGGCCTTACTCAATAAATCAGATCACTTTTCTGATCATTCCTCAGTCTCAACAATGCTCAGGAAATTATTTCTACTTCTGATGAAGACCTGGCCTCACTTAGATGTGTCTCAATGGTGCACACATCTTCTTCAATAATATAATATGCAAGATTGATCTTGCTCAATATCAGCATTGTCTTTCTTCCTGGATTCTCAAAAACTATAAACTAAGATGGAATATCTTATTTAACTCTATCTGGATTAAGTATCAAATTAAATCAACTTCATACAAGGATTTCATGGCATCCAAACTTCTTGTATTGGATAAATCAGTTATTTTCACACGTTCATGTATTCATGCATGTTTGCATGCATGTGTCTCAATCTTTTTCGCATGCACTGTCTTTTTTTTTCTCAATATGCGCACACGCTTTTGATTATTTCTTTAAGTGTATTCACGTGTGCATGTTCATTCATGTAGAAACTCTTTCTTCTCTTCTACTTGTGTGAAAACCCAAATGGGTATAATTATTTAAGCACACACACTTCCTCTTTCTTTTTCTCACTTAATATCACACGCACAATTTCTTGTTTATTTCACCCAAGTTTATGTGACTTGTATGCGTTTAAACATGAATCTTATTTAAACCCGAATGGGTGTGATTCTTTGTAAATATTGGTCCCTCTTCTCCTATTCTCACATGTGAGTGCATGTCTCCATGCACTACCCTTTCTCATGACTCCTCCTTACACAACCATGCACATCCTCGGGTTGGTTCATGTATGAAACACCCGAATTCTTGGGTTCTTCTTATTATCCAAGGGATGTGTATGCGTACATTATCCTGTTATGAACTCTCTTTTTTCGCTTTATAAAATCAAGATGGTTCACGGGTTTTTCTTAATTCAAGGAGGTACACATGGATCTTCGTCATGGAACCAAGGAGTGGCTTGTGGGTTTTGTCTTCATGGAGTACAACAAGGGTGCAAGTGCACCAGTTGAATACACACGAGATGCTCCTTATGAAAACACAAAGAGGGTTCGAAAGAATCTTTCACATGCTCATGGGTTTCATTGTACAGGGGGTGCGGATGCCTTCCTACTTTTCTTGGATGATTCAAGAGTCCATAGAACTTTTTGAATGGTTGTGCTTCTTCTTCTTCGTGGATCCAAGCTGCGTGGAAGCCTTTTTATCCCGATTCTCTATTTTTCAGAAAACATGAGCTCTCTAAAGATTTTCAAAAACAAAAGGAGTCAAGGGACTACTCATTTTATAGGTATAGGATGCACTTTTAAGTCTGTGTATCTAACATGAAGATCGGGGCTTTGAATTCGTGATATCTTTGGATTCAAAATTTTGAATATGTGGTTCAAATATAAGCAGCATGTCTTGTTTTGTTTTCATTCTACATGGGATCCTTATTTTATGTAGAAAACTTCATGTACATGCATTTAAGAATGCATGTATATCCTCTTCTCCATGAAATCTCAATAGTGGATCTTTTTTCATAGACTTGGAAGCTTCGCGTGCCTCAGATTCCTAGGAGATCTTCAATTTAATGCATGCATGCAAATGGAATGGCATGAATGGGATTAATTTTTTCATTCGATCAGAATGGTCTTAACTGGACATCAAATAGTGTCCAGAATGGTGAGTTGGGTGTCCAGTTGGAGCTCCTGGTTTGCAGGTGCAGCGGGGGTGGACGTAGGTTGATGAAAACCTCGGTGGAGAGATCAGAAGTCCGCGGTTTAAACACCACATGGTGCGGATAAATGTGCAGTGGAAATTATATCTCATGATGTGGTATGCGTCATGTGGCCGAGATCTCAAGCAAGATTAGATGAGCGGCCAAAATTTTCTCCATGTTTTTTAAACCCGTCCCACATCAAAATGGAGACACGGGGGGTGGCTCATTTATAATACAAGCCACCTAAACCACAACGTAGAATTCTCATCCTCCCTCCATGGTACTTCCTTGTACCATGTTCACCCTTTGGGGGAACTCTTAGGGCCCACTCTGCTCCTCAGGTGCACACCTAGCACCCCCTATGCATGTGCCACATGGGTTCACCACCGTGTGTGCACTTGTGGGATTATACACAAGACTGCATGCCTTTCCTCATTCGGGGATGGCCTTGAGGGATTCCCTCGAGCACGGTTGACCCTCAGGTCCCACATGTTCTTGAGGTGAGGTCCTGAGCTGGCCCTCCATGGTTTATCCTTTATTTTTATGTAAGGCTATATTATATACTTGGTAAAAAACCAAGAGTGTAGTAAAAGAATAATTCATGGTCACCTTCTTCATTATCTCTAGAATTTAAAACCATCAACCTTCTTCTCTTCTTCTTCATTTTCTTTTTGGAATGATAATTCCAAAGATCTTCAATATTCCTTTAATACAAAAATGGATGATGCATGGATCATTTCTTCATGTCTCATGCATTAAAACATAATGCTTGGCTTCTCCTTGTTTTCAGGGATGTGTTCTCCATTAACACTTGTCTTGGACTCTGAGGACTATCTCAAACAATCATCTAATATTTTAAGATTCATCCATTTAGATTCAATGGATAAATCTTCAACACTTAATCCACTTAGTGACTATGGATGGATCTTCACTTATTTCCTCATGAAATTGGGTATTGAATTCACTTCCTAAATACCTTTCATTCACATATTTACTTCTCATTGATAACTTATTGACAAAAAATACAACACAATTCTCAAAAACATCCCCCTTTGTATTTTGTTTTCAATATAACTTAAGCACACTTTGAATGGGACAATATGTTTTCCAATCTTTCATCCCCCTTATTGGCAACCAAATTCAAAGGTATTAGTGGGGATTATTCAAAAACATGTCATCCTCCCTTTGAATGATATCTTTTGGAATATTTATGAGAGAAGGATGATGTCACATGGTTCGCATAGAAAAAACCTTTAGTTAATCAAATCTATGTCTACTAGGGCTAACCGAGTGTAGAAACCAAGAGAGATATGACCAAGGTTTTTAGTGATCTCCATAAACAACCATACATGTAATATCATTCTTAGAATGGTTCAATTATTTACCAAGGGATTAGAGATAATTATATTTATCAATGAAATTCTAAATCTTGCACATACTTCACCAAACATATTAAAAATTTCAAGTGCAAAGATAAAGCTCCCCCCTTTCATCCCATCTTTTCATCAGTCAATAAATCCCCCTTAATTGAAATGATAAATAAAATTAAGAACAAGGTACGAAGGTTTGATTATAATACCTCAATTTCGGATTCTTTAGATGATATGAATTTGAATATTTGTCATGACATAATCCTTGATAGCATCTCCTTCTTATTTTCTCCCCCTCAAGGGGTGCACTCCCTTTGATTTAACAAGTTGGAGAATATCATTATATGATCTTCAAGATATTAATATTGATAATCTTAAACTGTGGAATAGTTCAAGTAATTACCAAATCCTCAATAATGATTCTAACTTGTAGTTCTTTACTTTTTTCATTCAATTCTACTTTTGAGAATAACCTTCATCTTTAATTCCATATAATGTAAGCACACATATACAATAAAAAGAAGGAAATAATATTGAAAACTTGTGATGTTATTAATAGAAGCACTGGGGCTGATAATTTTCTCTCAACCCAAGAACTCATTCCCTTATAGCTCCAAAGTGTCTGGTACTCTTCATGATGGTGTTTCCTCTCCATTTGACATTTTTATCTTTCATTATCAGCATGGACCCATTACTTTCATTTACCTTAAATTTGTGCGGAATGTTTACCTTTTCTTGTTTTAGTAGTGAATTAGCTTCCATTGGTGCATGATTTTCAATTTTCAACATCTTAATTTGGCCTGGTAAAATAGTTATACATTTGTTTTCATGATATCTAGCATTCTGAAACCTTCCACACAATAGTGGTAAGACACTTGGGTTATCATGAGCTGATAACCACTCATGAAATTCAAATTTTCCTTCATGTGGAATGATTTGTTTTCCCTTTTCCTTGGATTTATGTAGTATTTAATCTTCATCTCTTTGTAGTTTTCTAGTAATTTTCAATTGATTTGGCCAGATTAATAAACACACCTTCTACGAATTTTCTATCTTGGACCTTCCACATGGATTCTTCAATTCTTTCAAGTTACCTTTCTTAGGAAACTTATCAAAATTATCTTTAGGAATGTATTCAATCAATCATGTCTTATTCTGGATTGATTCTCCTTTCAATTTGATATTGCTTCCATTCATTTCCGTGGATTTTTTGCAGTGATCCATGGTATGACCATTCTATCCATAGTAGAAGCATATTTTCTTTGTTGAGATGGAATTCTTATAATATGGCTTAAACTTATTCTTGGGAATAATTTCTTACACTATTTTCTTGACTTCACAGTATTTAATATTCCCAATGGAATACTTTTCAACTCAATTTTCTTTTTCCTACTTTTGTTGTGGTCTATGCTTCTTATCAGAATATTCTTGAGGCATGGTAGAAAGAAACCATCACTCATCATAACTATGAACACTTCTATTTCAATTATAACATAATTCATCAACATATTCAAATCTATTCTTGATAGATAGATTCTTCTTCATCTATGTTTTCTCCCTTTGCTTTGCAGGAGGCTTCATTTCTTCACATATACTTTCACTGAATATAGTCCTTCCATAATTTTAATATGATGACAAATTATAACAAATAATCATTATCCTGATTCCCAAACATCCAACAACACCAACAATATCCCACAAATATCATTCTTTTTCTTATAGTATCTGTATGCCTATATTTAGTGCATTTTTGTTTCTAGAATTTTCTTTCTTTCATTAGAGCATCTATTTTGGACATTTTCTTCTTAATCATCCCAGTATCCATCCATGAAATTTTGATGGATGTATTGAAATTTTTATCAATCCACATCTTCCCAGATTTTATCTTTGAACCTGTACTACCAGATGAAACTGCATTAGTAGAAATAGAAATAATTGGGTTATGGGATACCTTCTTCTTGTAGGATGTTTCCATTGGATTAGAGGATTATCAGATGTTCTTTTTGGAATCATATTCCACAATGGAAACTTTAATGTAAGCATCTCTTCTTTTATCTATTTGGTAATTTCTAGCTTTAATTGATTGTTGATTCTTCAATTTCACCTCCATCTCTAAACACTTCATGATTAAGGAGTTCTTCTCATCCTCAACTGATCTCATCTTACAATGCCAATTCTCCTTCATATTTATCATGTGTTCCTTGTGCATATTTTTTAATTGTTTCAAAGAGATTTCAATCTCATTTATCTGGTTGGCTCTATCTTATAGTTGAGCAACTTTGACAACCATTAAAACTTCAAAAAACTTTTCAAATACATGGAAATATTCTATAAACACAATATCAAATAATTACTTCTCACAAATACTTCCCTGCAATTCTTCAATAACTTGAGAATGTCTTTTATTGTAAAGATAAAATATTTCTTCATTTTCCTTCACTAGTTTTGTGATAGTGATGGATATGCCAACCTATTTAGCTGATTCTTCTTTCATGGAATTAGCTTCTTTTTTCAGCTGTAATTTTTAATCTTGAAGATCACTAATGTTGGTAGCAATGTGTCTTGCCACTTATCTAGGGACTTTATTCAGATGATCTTTGTAGGAAGTCTGAATATTACAAATAGATCTATCATTATCACAGCTTGAACAGGCTTCATCAGAAGATTCAAAGTAATAAAATCAATTATCACATGTTGTATCTTTCAGATTACCTTCAATAGAAGATGTCTCCCCATTAGTAGAAATATTCTTCTTCGTCTTCCTTTCATTTTTATTATTTCTTTTCTAAGTCTTGGTAGAAATATCCATTTGAGTTTTCTCATTCATTTCTTGAAATTTCACTTCATAATAAATCCCTTGGATCTTTAGAGGTCACATTTACTCTCATACTAATTGAAGTTCCCTGATCAATGTGAATCACTGAGAGGGGAGGGGGTGAATCAATGATCCCTTTAAATATTTTTACTAATTGATTATTTAAAATTAAACCTCTATGGAAGATTAAAGTTGTGATCCACTCTTCTGGTGTCTCTCAGCCTTACCTAGAATTATGCTTTAAATGTAAAGACACTGAACACAAGGATTTAAAAGTTTTGGTTCAAAGATTTGATTTTTGTTGAGTTGGTTATTCTTCCCAACACATATTCTCAACTATAATTTGGTTAATAATTACAATGTTTGACACAAAGTCCCACTATATCTTTCCTGGGTCCCACAGGAGGTTTATTATACTACTTCACATAATGTTACTAGAGTCTCACTGGTCTGCTTTAGAGTTACATTGAAGACTTCTTCTCCTCCCTGAATCTCACAGGGGTCTTCTAGCTTTTAAGTCACATGATCAGCTTTCTTCTTTAAGCTATTTCTTGATTCACTATAGATGATATTATTCTCTCTCAACACAGGATTGTTGAATCACACTTTCCTATGTATATCTTCAACAATCTTCAACAGTCATTGCTAAGGTCTATTGGCCTTGCTCAAAAAATCTAATCACTTTTCTAATCAGTCCTCAGTCTCAATAATTGTCAAGCAATTCTTTCTTCTTATAATGAAGACCTAACCTCACTTAGATGTGTGTTAATGGTGCACACAACTTCTTCAAGAATATAATATGCAAGAATGATCTTTCTCAATATCAGCATTATCTTTCTTCTTGGATTATCAAACACTATAAACTCAAATGGAAGATCTTCTTTAACTCTGTTTGGCTTTAGTCTCAAATTAAATCATCTTCATGCATGGCTTTCATGGAATACAAACTTCTTGTATTGGATAACTCGGTTATTTTCACATGTGAATGTGTTCATTCATGTTTTCATTCATTTTTCTCAATCTTTGGAAAATGCACTATATTTTCTTCTTTTCTCAATATGAACTCACACTTTTCATTCTTTCTTTTAAGTGTCTTCACGTGTGCATCTGCATGCATGTACAGTCATCTTCTTCTCTTCTTCTTGTGTGAAACCCTCAATGGTTATAATTCTTTAATCACACACACTTCCTCTTTCTTTTTCTCATTTAATATTACACACACAATGACTTGTTTATTTCACTCAAGTTTATGTGACATGTATTTCATTAAACTTGAATCTTATTTAAACCTGAATGGGTGTGATTCTTTGTGAATATGGGTTCCTATTATCTTATTCACACATGTGAGTGAATGTATGAATGCATGACTCCTTCTCATGAGACCTTATCTTTACATAACCATTCATATCCTTGGGTTGGTTCATGTATGCAGCACATAAATGACTTCGTTCTTATTCTTCTCCAAGGGATGTGTATGTATACACAGCCCCATTATGGACTCTCCTTCTTTGCTTTGTGAAAACAAGATGGTTCATGAGTTATTCTTCATGAAAGGAGGTACATGTGGATATTCTTCACATAACCAAGGAGTGGTTCATGGGATCATTCTTCGTGAAGTACATCAAGGGTGAAAGTGCACCAATTTCATACACACGGGATGCTCCTTAAGAAAACACGATGATTGTTTGAAATAACCTATCGTGTGCTCACAGGTTTCTTCACACAATGGGTGTGGTTGCCTTCCTCCTTCGCAAGGATGATTCAAGAGTGTGTAGAACTTGTTGAGGGTATCAGTTTCTTCTTCTTCGTGTATTAGAGCTACTTGGAAACATATTATCCCAATGATCTATTTTTCAGAAAATAGATTCTCTCTCAAGATTTTCAACAACCGAAGGAGTCTAGGGACTCCTCCTTTTATAGGTAGAGGAAGTGAATTTAAGTCAGTATATCTAAGATGGATATCAGGGCTTTGAATGCATGTGATCTTTGGCTTAAAAATTTTGAATCCATTGGTCAAAGATAGGCCGCAAGTCGCAGATAGTTTTCACTTTATGTGAGATCCTTCTTTTATGGAGGAAAATTCACATGCATGAGTTTAAGAACACATGTATATCCTATTCTCCATGAAATATTGATTGTGGAGCTTTCTCCATATCCTCAGCAGCTTCACATGCCTTGTATTCCTTGAAAATATTCAGTTTCATGCATGCATACATATAGAATCGCATGCATGGGCTTCATTTTCTTTATTTGATCAGAATGATCTTGACCGAAGCTCAAATGGTGGCCGGAATAGTGAGTTGGGTGTTCAACTTGAGCTCCTGGTTTGCAGGTGCAGTGGGGGTGGCAAGAGGATTATGAAAACCTTGGTGGAGAGATCGGATGACCATGGTTTAAACACCATAAGTCACAGATAGAAATGTGGTGGTGATTAGATCCCAAGACATGGGATGTGTCATGCGGCTAAGATCTCACGTGAGATCAGATGAGCGGCCAGGATTTCCTTCGCATTTTTTAAACTTGTCCCACATCGAAATATAGACATGAGTGTGGCTCATTTATAATACAAGACACCCCAACCACAACTCATAATTCTCTTCCTCCCTCCATGTTACCACCCCGTACCATGTTCACCATGTGGGCGTGCTCTTAGCACACACTCTGATCCTCAGGAGCACACTTAGCTCCCATTATGCATGCGTCGCATGGGTTCACCAACGTGTGCGCACCTGCGGGCTTATACACAGGCCTGTATGCCCAGCCTCATGTGGGGATGTCCTTGACGTATTCCCTTGAGTGTGGTTGACCATTGGGTCCCGCATGTTCTTGAGGTGAGGTCCTTGGCTGGCCCTCCATGTTTGGCCCCTTTCTTTTTATGTAAGTCCATATTATATACTTGGTTAAAAATAAAGTGTATAATACAAGAATAATTCATGGACACCTTCTTCATTATCACTGGAATTTCAAAACACCAACCTTCTTCTCTTCTTCTTTTTATTTTTCGAATGATAATTCCAAATATCTTCAGTATTACTTTAATACATCCATGGATGATACATGGATCATTTCTTCATGCCTCGTGCATTAAAACATAATGCATGGCTTCTCATTGTTGTGAGGGATGTGTTCTCCATTAACACATGTCTTAGACTCTGAGGGATAGCTCAAACAATCATCTAATATTTTAAAATTTATCCATTTAGATTTAATGGATGAATCTTCAACACTTCATCCACTTAGTGACTATGGATGGATCTTCACTTCTTTCCTGAGGAAATTGAGTATTGCATGGACTTCTTCAAGTCTTGTAAAGTTATATCACCTTGATACAAGTCTTGGAACTTAGAACCAGTTCATAAATCTTTAGAATTGTATCCTCTTGTAGAATTTATAAAGTGTAGAATTCAATGATTTCAATTAACAAAAATTCTTCAAGGATTCACAAACTTATTTATCAATACCTTTCATTCACATATTGACTTCTCATTGACAAATTATTGACAACAAATAAAAAACCATGCTCAACATATTACATGGATGTTGAAAACTACCAATAAACCTTACACAAGAACTTTATATCTATTCCAATATGAGACTTATTCCACACTCCCATCATCTAGACATGATCAATTCACACTATGTTCCAAAGCAATATCTTTTAGACCATGTTTTCTTACTCTAGTCTTCTAATACCAAAAGCCTAATCCTATATCGAGACTGAAGTTCTAAATACATTAATTCCATAATAAAATAATGATAACATCAAAGAATTATTTATAAATCCTAACAATATATTACATGAAGATAAATTTTAAGGATTCATGGAAACCAATAACACTTAGAAAATTTTTGAACACATCAACCCTCATAGATATAATTACCATATCCATTATTTATTTTAGTCACTCATGTACCACTGAGTCACAATATTGACATAGTATTAACTAGAATAAGATATTGGTGAATATAAAAGATAGATTATATATCCCACCAATATTTTATAGTTCCATCACTCCATCTATAGATAGATTCTAGATGAAATGATATTTCATCTCAATGTGATTCATCCATGAATAAAACACAAGATTTTTTTCTCGATAAATTAAACTCAAACTATCAAAGATTAACAATCCACTTTACTAAATCATTTTGAAGTAATCAATAATTACTTCAGGAAAACAAATTATTTCCCTAATTTTTGGACAGAACTATAATATGAATTTATATTAGAAATTGTAACTATCTTTTGTTGTCGTGACATCAAATTTATGGTTTTCCCTCTAAAAGGAGACGCAAAACTCATGGTACAATTCTAGGAATTTCTATCTCCTCCTAAGTCTACAAAAGAATACCCCTAAAATGATTCATATATTCATAAACACATGGATATATCTTTAAAACATTAAGATATCATAGAATTCATATCATAGATTCTCAGTGTACCTTTCCCTAATTAACCATATGCTAACCAATAAATACAACAACATGAGAAATGTTCTTCCTTATATAAACCATCACATACATCAAACCCTCTTCTCTGATGTATATGGAGATTTATCTATGTACTTAGTATTCTCTGTCATTTTAGCTTCTTTCTCTCGAGATAACTTGAAGTGCTCAACCAATGGGGTGGTCACAGTGTTTCATATGGTCATTTTGAATATTTTTATGACCTTATAGATGTCATCCTTTTGAGAAAAAACCAAATTTTTATTCATGATATACCTCTAGATATAAATTCTAAAAATCTTATAGAATTTAATGAGGTCCTTTATCTTTATTTTTTTAGAAAAAAATAGATTTTAAATAGTTAATTTGGTCCATGACCAAACATATCAAGATAATATCATCCATGTACAAGAGAATAATGACATAAACTCTATTATTGAAAACCTTATATTAAATGAAACATTCAAAATTTATTTTAAACCCATTCTTATACATAAAAGAATCAAACATTCAGTTCCAAAACCTTAGAACTTGATTCAAAAAAAAACAGTCTCCATTTAAGATTTCAAATCAATAATTCATTTTATTTATAATTAAAACCCTCGGGTTGATTAATTAATACTTATTCCAATAAATCACAACGAAGGGAATATATTTTTATATCTAATTGTTCATGATTAAATCATTCCAAAGATATAATACATAGCACAATCTAGATGGTTCTATGATTGGTCTTCTGAAAAAATATTTCTGAGAAATAAATCCATTACTTTTATTGAAACCCTTTAACAACTAATCTACTATTGTACTGCATTTTACCATATTCTTCCACTTATGGTTGGTATACCAGTTTTTAATATATTTATTTCTTTATTTGTTTATGGTAATTTTTTTAATATTGGTTTCACTTCGTAAGAAATTAATCCATTCCCTCTTTCGTAGATAACTCCAACTTTTAGAAATTTTTTAGAATTCTGGATTCTTTCAAGCTCATAGACTCTCGACTTTCTTTTAGAATAAATAAATTCAGATTAGTTATAAAACCCTAAACCACTCATTTAAACCTTATAGACCTCCACAACTCAAGCTATGGTTTTTCTCATTCTAAAATTGTATCTTATAAAACTATGCCATCCAGAACTCTACCTAAATATTTTTCATTCCTTGAACATTTCAGTACATATGGATATATTAAATCTTCCAAACTTTCTATCCTTAATAAAAATTTCCTAACTTTTTGTAACTTATGTATTTCTATTTATATTAACTTTAACATAATTCATTGATTATTTATTCTTAAACGCATCTTCCACAAATTTCAAATCCTTTTATAGGATCATATTATTGAATAGAACATTTCAACTTCTAATGAAAATATATTTTTTGATTTTCCTATATTTAAAACCCAAAAATTTCATCACCATTCCTGAAAAAGAACCATGTATGGGACTTTGGTTCAAGCTTTTCACTATCCTTAGCATCAACATGAAAAAATGTGTGACTTTTAAAAACATATAGATAAGAAAGATCAATAGTTATTTCAATATAAAGTTGTTATAAAATATCCTTCCCCATAGGCATATATGAACTTCTTTCAGTGAGATAAGGGAAAAAATTGAAAACTTTTTCCCAAAACTCCTTTGTAAGCCTATTGAGCAATCCAATGCTCCGTTATTTTTCTATCTATCATATAGTTAATTTATTCAACCAAAATTTCATTTTTATATCCTAGGTACAATCTTCTAAAACTAGATTCGTTTCCTCTATAAAACCCTTCATAATGTTATACCTCCATAATCATATTAATTTTATAACCTTAAGCACATAAATTTATTT
This sequence comes from Viscum album, assembly GCA_963277665.1. Lineage (NCBI taxonomy): Eukaryota > Viridiplantae > Streptophyta > Magnoliopsida > Santalales > Viscaceae > Viscum > Viscum album. Next base: position 467,266,714 of record OY728141.1, on the reverse strand, counting down.
TCAACCACTTTTTCCATAATGGAACTAAATTTAAAAAACACTCTAGAAACACTGTAATTTTTTTTAATTATACTCATACCATCTTCATTGAATCATTATTGAAGGAAATGTAGTACAATAACCCACTGTGAGAGAAGACTAGATAAGACCCTAAAACATTTATATGATTAAGATTAAACTTTAATGTCTTATATATCCTTCTATGTTTGAGAAGTGACACCCTTATCTAAAATCCAAGAATATAACTCTCACAGGTTTTAAAATACATGTCATCGAGATTAAACATTCATTTAGCTATCAATAATTATATGATATTATTTATCATACTCTCAAGATTAAAATCCAAAAACTCGGTACTTTTGTAAGTTTTTGTTCCAATAGTCATTTCTCAATCCCATATTTTCTTCAAATACCACATTTCATCAATAAAAACTCTTGACACCATCATGTCATCCATAGTGATCTTCCACATACCATCTATAAATGTTCAACAAAATCTTGGTTTATCTAGCTATCTTGTGGGAATTAGGTACTTCCATATACCACTTATTTTATAAACTCCATGAAAATATGACAAACATTCATTTGAGATTCTGAATTTAAAATTGGATTTCCCTTAAATATCAAGTACCTCATCATTCGTAAGTAGAAAACAGATCAATATTTCAAAAACATGGTAAGTCATGCTCCCTATCTCAAAAATATAATGAAGCAGTGCTTCAGAATAGATAATCTATGATTATGATAGAATAATGACAATAAGTAGAAAACTACATTTACACTTTTATGTAGTATTTCAGAAACTTAAAGAAGTACCCATTCCAAAATTAACCCTATGATACATGATTTCCATATTATTATGCCTCTTATTTACAAAATACCAACATAAGGATCTGATTTCTATTCACATTATTTAACTTAATTCCCAATTTTACCCCACTTTTTTCTAATATTTCCCTATAATGTATATCCCTCAAACTTCTAAATTGAATTCAATCCCATTATGTGCTTATACTTCCATCCACATACTCTCGTCATTCAAATTGAGATCAAAAATTTCCCTAAACACTATATTAGTATTTACAAAATAATTTGTTATAGTGGTTTCCATTGCATCCCAAGATTCTGAGAGTGATTAAAGAAAAAAATAGTAGATCTACAAAATTTAATCCTTCCAATTCCGACTATAAATCATGTTGAAGTTATTAACATGATATTTTAATGGCCTTCATTCTAAAATTCTCATATTGAAAAGCCTATACATCATAAACACATTATTCATTTCTATTTTCATCTCGTATATATCCGTTAAATCCTTTTTCAATTATTCAATAGTCTTCACATCACAAATGATTTTATAAAAAATCCTTTCTAATGAAATTTTTATCATTTAAATTTCCTTCCTATAAATAATTTCCCATTCTACTTTACCATTTTTTTGTTTAAAAACCTTCAATAGAAGCTCAAGATCCTTTTAGAAAAGATAATCCCCTATCTATATTCACCAAAATGTGAATCCTGATGTTTCAAAATTTTCAATCTAAAATTTACCTTCAATGAATATATTTCATTCCTAAATAGATTACTCTCACTGAAATGTAAAATAATAATGATGAGAAATATAGCAAAGAGTGATATTCTAAGTGCACCAAGCCTTGAGGAAACACAAACTTTGATACCACCTATAGACTCTGAGAGCATTGATTTGGAAACCCCAACTATAACTTCAAGCATTGTAAAAAGTCCATAACTTTAGGAATTGGATAAAATATTGAGACAATATACCAAAATTGAGAGAAAAAATAATCCTCAACCACCGTACAAAATTTCTTCACACTCCAATACTCGCAACTCTTAGAATAAGAAAAAAGATAAACAAAAACACAAAAGGAAATAAAAAAAAGATATAATAAGGTTTATAATTATGTTCTAATCCATGGTAGAACATTAATTATTTCATTATTATAACTAAATAATAATATTATAATGTTTTTTTGTTATGTTAACAAATGACACCACCCGACCTATTTATAGTGGGGCCCATTCTGAAGACCAGGTTCTAAAATCTTCTGATGTTTGTGAGTGAACATAAAATAAAAAATTCCCACAAGCTAAAATACACCAACATAGATGGAAAATATAGTGAAAATTATATTAAATTATTACAAAAAAACTAAATAATCTTACATTTCATTTGAAATATGAAAAAAAAACTTACATAATTCTGTTAGATTTATTGCTATACAAGACTACTCCCACACTCCTATCATCTAAACATTATCAATTTTCACCTTATTATGAAACATTTTAATTCATACCATGACTTATATCCTTGTCCTAATTCTACTTCAAGACTCTTATAATCCCAATAACTAGGTTCTGGGTCCTCTTAGTTTGGAATCAGATAATCAAAACATGAAATAAGTATTAACTGTCACACCCAGTTCTTCATGTCTTGGTTTTGATTAGAGGTGTTGGAAATACTGATCTTTTTCTTGGTTTTTGGGTCAGATAAATGTTTATTGTTGAACTTTAATCTATTTATAATAATCCTACTATGGGTTACCCATAGCCCTGTATGGGATTTTTGGAGAAAAGGTTGGTTACTTCAAAATTTGGGACAACCGTGATCCCATTTCCAGATTTAAAATCAAAATTTGTTTCTTTTAAAACTTCTTCGCTTTTAAACATTTTTCACTCATTAAACTTTTAAATTTACCTCTAATTACCTATTAAAATCATCATATCTATTTGGATCCCTTAGTAATTCATAATCATGATGGATTTGGATTATTTATTCAGGTATTGGGCTAGCCAGTGAGCTAATTTCTAGTTTTAAAAAAATATTTATTGTTTCTTTTATATTTTATTCATTTTTAAAACTTTTTAGTGATTCCACCTCCCAAAAAGATACCAAACTATTTTCTATCGACCAGAGTCACCTTCCCATTTTTTATCCTTTGTTTTGGGCCTCCTTATTGGCGATTTTGCACCCAAGGTTAGTGGTTATTCATAATTTCTTCATCAAATCATTCTCATTTCCCTTACCTCTTCCATATTATTTCATTTTTTATTGGATTTATCTTGTCCCATGGTCATGATAGACCAAGTTTTATATTTTCCCATAATTTTTTATTGAGTTTTTTTAGTGATTCTCTTCATATATCTAGGTTTTTGGAACCTGTGCCAGGTGTTTTTGGGTGAGCGCCTCCCTTCCGCCGAGGCTTTGATATAGGTTCTCACTAGAAATTTCATTTAATATTTAAGTTTCATCTTTTTCATTCTACTCTCACCTTATATACATTTTTATTATTATTTTTCAACGTATGGATGATTTATTTTGGGTGCAAAATGGTTATTTATGCCTTGTTTTTTGAAAAATGGTGTTCTTTCGTTATAAAAGTACACACCACTTGTTCAAATAAATGTTATGATGATTCTCACATATGTATTGTGATTTTCATGACCTTTTTTAACAACATTAATAAAAAATTTTCATTCACATTTGGGGTTTTACCCCTTTGGGTGTTAAATAGAAGTTGTCTCACTAAATGTTGCACACCAAGTCTTCAGAAAAGTGATCTGTTGGCCTTTGTGTGCTAAATGTGATAAAAAATGACTTGTTATAATTTATTTAAGTATTTTTATAATTCAATGTGATATTTTGGTGTCCTCTATGGATATAAAAACGTGGTTTTGGTTTTATATAGATATGGGTTTTGGTTTTTGACGCGTTTTGGCACGAGTAGCCAGTAAGTGGCCCGTTCAGTATTCCGATGAAAATGGTTGAGCATAAAGGTATAAATTAAAGGTTTTAAATGGTTTATGTAAATATATTTCTACATATAATTGTTTTTTTACACCACTTTATGAAAATTGAAATTTGTACCTTTGTTATACGTTGGTTTTGTAAAATGCTTAAAGGCTGGTTTGGCATTTCAACTAAAAAATGGGGGTTTTCATGTGTTTTACATGTTTTACCATTTAGAGTCATTTTAAGATTCATGAAACTAATTTATTAAATGGTTTTGGGGCTTAAAATATGGTTTGGAATGGAATTGGTGGGCGTTTGTCCTAAAAATCTCATTTTCAAATGTAATTCATGTGCAAAGCTTTGTTAATCTTCTTGAAATTGAGTTATGAAAATTTTAGATGGTTTATTGAGTTATACAAAGGGTGAAAAACATTCTTAGTTAATTTTTGGATTTTTTGTTACTATAACTGGTTTTTTTATTTGTAAACGGCATTTTATATCATGTTGAACTTGTTTGAGCACAAATAGGGAAACCCGGGTATCTGGGTGGGCGGGTGTGTACTAGTATATTAGTGATCTGGAGTGGTTTCATCCCTATTTCATGTAGAAAGATTGAAAATAACATTGCCAACTAAACTATTATTATGATCTTAGGGACCATTAGGTTATGGGTATCTTCCCTAAAAGTGGCTCGTGCATGATAACAGATATTTGTTATCGTTACTTTTTACTGATATATGAGGTACCTTGGGGCCACAAATAGCTAGTTCCTAGGGGTGTTCCCATGAATTCTATGTATTGGATATATTGTATTCACCATCAGAATACATTGAGTTTGGTTGGAAAATTTTTTAGCATTTGTTTTTTATATAAAGGTGTATGTTCTTTAAAGCAGCCCGCGTGAAAATCAATTTCACATTGAAGTTGCATCTCTTTAAAATTAGTTTCTAGCATTTCCTATTTATGAAAACTTTCAAGAATTTTTATTTTGTAATTTTTATACCATCTAACCTTGATTGGAAAACATATTTTTATATATTGTATTTCAAAATTGAGATTTATGTTTCTTTTATTTTAAAGGAAGATCACTGGGAATATAATATCGGGCAATCCTACTGAGTTTTAATAATCATACCTATAGTCTTCTTCTTTTTTTATCCCTTTTGAAGGTTTCAACTTGAGTATAATCGACTTGGGAGACATGTTATCATTGTTTTAGAGAGTGACCAACAGATTCACATAGAGTTATTTGGTTTTCATGTTTGGTTGGTTGAGTTATCGGTTCAATTGTACTTTCACTTTCAAGTTCAAATAATGTCCAGTTTAACTTTTATATAAATTTATATTGGTATGTACATTACATTCCAAAACATATTTAGTAGTTTATATTGGGGATAAATTGTTCCCCAGTCTGATTCCTTTGGTGCTTGTAGCCATCCTGATAGGATCGGTAACGCCTCTCAGGACTTGTTGCGGAGCGGCCTGGGTGACCGGTTCAGGGTCAACCTGGGCTGGTTCTCAACAAAATAGAATCAAAAGAGGTCATCTATTAACATACCTATATTTTTAGAGTGCCCTTGTTATTTAGGGGATGTCAAGTTATATGGATTACTATTTTCAGAACATGAGGGTGGGTTCTGAAAGAGCATTGTAAACTCTTGCTTTTTCTGATCCTCAGGTGTCCAAGTAGAGTTCAGTTTTATTAGTTTATTTGGTTATTAAGGATTGTTTAGTGATTTGGATACAACAAGTAGAGTTAGACTAATGGCCTCTATGAGCTCACAGGGCCTGGAAATCCATGTGGAGTTGGGGTATGGTCCTAAGAAGGCTCTTTATGCTGGTGGTTTGTTTGAAAAATGGCTTCCAACCATATGGTCAAGTCACCCACCAACACTAGTTACCTTTTGTGGGTCTCTTGTGCATTTTTTGAATTATGAATTTTGTTCTGAAAATCATTGTGTGAGATTTGTGGAAGTGGGTTTTAAATGATTAATATAATAAATATTTTGAGAATGTTGGGTTTTTGTGAAATAAATTTTTGGGGATAGTGTGGAATGATTTAACAGGATCAAATTTTATTAATTTAAACTTATGGTTTATTGAATAAAATGGTTGTAAGGCATGAATTATTTTAAGATGATTCTGGAAATTTGTTTAAAAAGGGATTTTTTAGCCTATTGAAGAGTGTTTGAATCTGATTAATTGGTTTTGGGAATTGGTTTTGAGAACTTTCTATTTTCCTAAAAAAGTTTTTGGCCTTTGTGGCTCTTGGATTAAGAAAATAAACCTTTATAAATTTTTTAAAATAAGAAAGGTATTTTTGAATGGCATGTTTGTTTTGGTAGTTGTTTTAAAATAAATGAAATGGGTTCTAAATCAAATGGTTCTTGAAAAGGTGTTGTTTGTTGAGATACTAAAAAATATTTTGAATAAAGGGAAAGGATTTTGATGGATACCTATAGGGTTTATTTTCCAGGATTGGTAAAATGGTTTGTTGTGTGGAAATATGAAAATGGTTTTTGACTTGGTGGTTATTGTGCTTATGGAAGGTCCAAGATTTTTGAAATGGGTTAAATTTGTTGGCTTCAAAAATGAGAATTTTGGTTTATCCCATGGTGTTTTCATGTGTGCTCACACACATGGTTTTATATAGATATATTGATAGATGCCTGGTATGGCATAGTGGTTGGGTGCCCGGGGTTGCACGAGAATGTGCATGTGTGTGAGACTTGATGAAACACCATTGGTGAGTGTGAAAATCCACCAAGTTAGTTTGTTTTTCGAAGGTGTTTTAAGGTGAGAAATTTTTTGGTTTTTGTAAACTGGAGTTTTATGTGGGTTTCTTTTTAATGATTTAGAAGTTTGGTTTGTTTGGTATGTTTCCTCATGAGTTGGAAGTGATACTCTTGGTGTTTCTTGAGATGGGATCTTTTTGGTGGCTCGGTTTTGGAGTAATGTCCATTGGGTTTCAAAGGATATGTTGTATATTTTGATGTGGCCATGGATATTTCAATGTTGTAAATACTTCTAGTTGATCAACCTAATGATTTGTTTAAAACATTAAATCCACCTCTTCTAACGATGCCTCAACTCATTTTATGGAATAGGGATCTATTTGGGCTTGACTTGAAGTGTTTCCCTTTTCTGATAATTCTTTTGAATATAGTAGTTGTGTTCGGTGATGTTGATTTGTTTCGTTATATTCCTTTTCCATTTTTTTTATTGTTTGGAGTGAGAGAGTATGGTGATATGTATCTATGAGTTTCTATTTATATGAACGTGTGTTGTTGAGAAAGTGAGTTTCGTGGGGTGTTGTGATCCTTAGCTCTTGGTTGCGGTGCAGAAGATGCTTCAAACATTAGGGCTCCAGCCATAGTCTGTGGATTGATGATTTTCACATAGTCAGGAAGTTTCTTGAGGTGTGGGGAGCTCGATTAAGATTCCTCCTTCACTGATGTGGTATGAGAGTTTCTATGTCTTTATTGTAGTTTCTCGTCATTGTGATTTTACTTTATTCGCAAAGAGTGTGGTGGAAATAGTCCACATGTAGTTTCTATGGTTACAATATCTTGGATGGGATATTCCATTTATGGTTATTTTGGGGACCAACCATGTGAATTGGGTAGGGTATTGGATGTTATCCACCCATAGGTGAAGAGTGTTGGTTGGTTTTTAGCTTTTGTTTCAGCGGTCCAGTCATTGGGCCCCTTCCCTCCCCTCCCATTTTGGTGGTGGTTTTTAGTTTTTGTAAGAAATTTTGTCTATGTTCCTATCCCCTCTAATCATGAATGAGTAGTTTAAATGATAATGTTTTGTTTTCATGTCCTGGGTTGGTAGGCCGCTGTATGGGGTTTTTGGTTGGCCTTTGTGGGAGAGGTCCAATTCTAGATCATGCGGAAATCTTGTTTGGTCACTGTTGGTTGGTTCTTAAAATTGGAGAGTCTGCTCTAGCCTCCCTTGAAATCTTTGGACTTCATGATGTTATTTGTTTTCGTTTGGTCATTGGGATCTTTTGGGGAATTCCAAAACCATAGTCTTGGATTGGTTATGGACAAGTGGCTTGATCCTTCCATTGATTCTTGGGAAGTGGTTGTGAGTTCTTGTTTCATTCATGGTAAGAGGCTTAAATTTTGTTTTTATGGGATAAATTTCCTTGGATTAAGAGGTTTTATTTTGTTTATGATTAATAATTAGGTGTTTATCAATCAACTGGAAAGTGTTATGGATTTCTGGGGGCATAAATCTTTAATGGTGGGGAGAATTGTCACACCAAGTTTTTCATTTCTTGGTTTTGATCCATTTTATTGGAAATATCAATCCATTTCTTGGGTTTTGGGTGATATGGAGGTCTATTTTTGAACTTCCATCTATTTATATTCATCCTACCATGGGTTCCCCATATATTTTTTGGGAGTTTTTGGAGAAAAGGGTGGTTATTTCAAGATTTGGCCCAACTATTATCCTATTTCCAGATTTCAAAACCAAATTTGTTTCTTTTATAACCTCTTTATTTATTAAATTTTTTCACTCATCCCAGTTCCCACTTATCCTAACCTAACCTATTAAAACCAAAATATCCATTTGGAACCCTTATGAATTCATAATCACAGTGGATTTGGGTTATTTATTCAGTTATTTGTCTGTCTCGTAAGCACATTTCAAGTTTTAAAAAAATGTTTTTTTCTTTTATGTTTTATTCATATTTTAAAATTTTCAGTTATTACACCTCCCAAACGGATCCTTAACTATTATACATCAACAAGATCCCCCCCCCCACCCTCCTTCATTATCCTTCGTTTTGGGCCTCCTTATGGGCGATTTCACACCCAAGGTTAGTGGTTCATCATAATTTCTTCATCAAATCTTTCTCCTTTATTTTCCCTCTTCCTTCTTATTTCATTTATTCTTGGATTTCTATTCTCCCATGGTCATTATAGACCTAGTTTTCTGTTTTTCCATCTTTTTTTATAGGTTTTTTTAGGGTTTTTCTTCCTAGATCTAGGGTTTTGGAACCTGTGGTCGGTGTTTTCGGTTGTGCCTCTCCCTTTCACCATGGTTTTGAGGTAGGTTAACCAAATAACATGACATTATTATTTAAGTTTCCTATTTTTCTTTATTTTATCTCCTTATATACATTTTTATTGTTGTTTTTTAACCTTTGGATGATTTATTTGGTGTGAAAAATGGTTAGTTATGCCTTTTTTGTAAAAAAATGGAGTTGTTTCGTTATAAAAGTGCACACCGCTTGTTCAAATAAATGTTCTATTAGTTTTCGTATATGAACTATTATGTTCATGACCTGGTTTTACTACTATAATAAATGTTTGGCATAAAAATTTGGCATTTTAACCATTTGGGTGTTAAATAGAAGTTGTTTCACTAAATGTTGCATGCCTAGTCATTGGTAAAGTGCTTGGTTGGCCTTTGTGTGCTAAATGTGATATAAAACAACTATTTTTAATTTATTAAAGTATGGTTAGAATTCAATGTAATATTTTTATTTCCTTTTATGGTTATACAAATTAGTTCTGGTTTTATAAAAAAATGGGTTTTGGTTTTTGACATGTTTTGCCTCGAGTTATCGATAAGTGGCTCGTTCATCCTTCTTATGAAAATGGTAGAGCTTAATGTGTAAAATAAATATTTTAAAGGGACTACACAAATTTTTTGAGGATGATAATGGTGTGTGTATACCGCTTTATGAAATGTTAAATTTTTACCTTTGTTATAAGTTGGTTTGGTAAAATTCTTAAAGGAATGTTTTGAGTTTCTCTTAAAAAAGGGGGGGTTTCATGTGTCACTACTGAAAAATAGCCGTATACCCATGGTTTTACCCTAAACCATTGGTATAGGGCACCCCTATACCCATGGTTTTTGAAAACTGTGGGTATCGGGGTAGTATGGAAACCTATACCCAGGGTTTTGAAAAACCGTGGGTATAGGTTTTTTTTGTGAAGACATATTCCCATGGTTATGGAAAACTGTGGGGGAAAAATAGTTATACCCAAGGTTTTTTTCAAAACTATCAGTATAGATATTTTTTTTCAAGGCCTATCCCCACGGTTTTGGAAAAACCATGGGTATAGGTTTTTTTAAAGACCTATACCCATGGTTTTATAAAACCGTGGTTATAGATTTCCCGCATTATAGCGGGAAAAAATATTCCATAGGACACAAAATATATTTGGCAGGAAAACCAATACCAACGGTTTTCCATTCAATACCCACGGTTTGGATTAATATATTTAGGTAGATATAAATATATAATCAAATATGATTCGTAGTTGAATTGGTGAGCTACTCCATTGTGTTCCCTCTTATCATTGAATCAAATCTCGTTGAGGGATTTTATTTCTAATAGAGGGGATAAGATTTATATATTATGAAAAGTTTAGATATTTTAATAAATGATAGTGTTTACTTGGTTGGTGAGTCTTTCGAATTATGAATCAAAAACACAGGATCAAAACATACTGGATCCTTTTTTATTAAGGATGTGTATTAATATATTTAGAAAAATTTAGATATATATACTTGTAAGCAACAAAGGTGGAGTGGTGAGAAGTTCATAATTTGATTGGCAGGTCGCGAGATCGACTCTTGATGGCCATTTTTTGTAAGATTTTTACTCAGGGTTTTAAAACCGTGAGTATAAGGCTTGGACAGCATGGCATGAGGCTTTGACACCATGGAAAAAAACTATACCCACGGTTTACAAACTGTGGGTATAGGTTGGAGGCCTATCCCGATACCTCGGTTTCCCATGGTTCCCAAAACCGTGGGTATAGTCTATACCCACAGTTTTGGGGGATATACCCACGGTTTTGAACCATGGATATAGGTTATTTTTCTAGTAGTGTGTATTCCATGTTGAACCATTTGGGGTTATTTTAAGATTCATAAAATTAATTTATTAAATGGTTTTGGAGCTTCCAAATATTTTTTGGTATGGAACTAGTGGGATTTTGGCCTAAAAAGTGCATTTTTGAATGGAATTCATGTGAAAAGCATTGTTAAACTTCTCAAAATTGTTTTATGAAAAATTTAGATGGTTTATTTAGTTACAAAAAGGGTAAAAACACATGTTTAACAACTTTTTGGAGTGTTTGTTACCAAAACTGGTGTTTTAATGTGTAAATGGAATTTGATAGCATGTGTAACTATTTTTAGCACAAAGAGGAAAACCTGGGTATCTAGGTGGGCAGACGTGTATTAGTATGCTAGTGATCCGGAGTGGTTTCATCCCTGTTTCAAAAAGCAAGTTTGATAATGAAAACACTAACTAAAATATTACAATGATTTTTGGGACCATTAGTTTGTGGATATTTTACCTACTAGTGGCTCGTTAATGAGAACATATATTTTTTATGGTAACTTTTTACGAAGATAAAGGTACCTCGGGCCCACAGCTAGCTACCGCCTAGGGGTATTTCTGTGACTTGTGATCATTGTATATATTTCAATAAAAATTGGAATTTGGAGAGTTTTGTTGGAAAATTTAGTATCATTTGTGTTTTATTTAAAGGTGTATGTGGTTTAAAGCATCCCTCTGGAAAACCATTTTCACTTTTAAGTTGCATCTCTTGGAAATTGGTTACTAGAATTTCATGTTTATGAAAAATTACAAGGGTTTTTTTTTTTAATTTTTGAAGCATGAAACCCTGTTTGGAAAACATTTTTTTATATATTGTATTTGAAACTTGAAAATTATGCTTCTATTATTTTGAATAAAGTTCATTGGTAATAGAATATTGGGCTAACCTACTAAGTTTTAATACTCATTCCTATAATCTTCTTCTATTTTTATCCCTTGTGTGGGTTTTTACTTGAGTTCGATTGACTTTGGAGACGTGTGATCATTGTATTGGAGATTGACCAATAGATTCACATGGATTTAGTTGGTTGTCATGTTTGGTTGGTTTCGTTGTTGGTTCAATTATACCTTCACTTTCATGTGCAAATAATGTTTAGTTCAACTTTTCTATAAATTTATATTGGGTTGTTCAATTTTTTCTATTTATTTAATTGTTTATATTTGGAAAAAATCATTCCCTTGTCACTCTATTGATGCCCTTGGTGCTTGTCTCTAGCCTAGGAGGATCGGGAATGCCTCTCGAGACTTGTCGCAGAGCAGCCTGGGTGACAGGTTCTGGGTCTACCCAGGCTAGTTCGTGACATTCAAAAATATTAAAAATTAAAAGTTCTTTTGTGTAACCCAATAAAATTTTTGTAGCTTTTAAAAAAATTATTAAATCTTTAATGCATAATTGTATGTAAAGAATGGTCTCAAAAAAAATCCATTTCTACTCAAGCTATAATGGGGTTTGGTGTGTTCTCAGTCAAACACACCCATATCTCTATATGAACTTTTTTTCAATAAAATATATCTTTATATCTCACATGCAGTCATATACAATACTTTTCTTCATAAAATAAAGAAACCACTAGATATAGAACATCTCAATGTAGTATATGACTTATCATATCATCATGATTCACCAAAATAGACTAACCATATTGAATGAAAACATCACATTTAATTCATCCAAGTAATTGAGCACATCCTATGTCACTCAACTACATAAAGCCTTGAATTTCCTTAATTTAATTTAATCATGGACACATATTTCATAAATATTTTATTGGAGGAAAAAATAAATTTCAATTAAACTCAACTATGACATGATCAACAACATACCTAACCACACTACAACATCTAATTTTTTGAATTAAATTATAAATATAAAATGGATTACATTATTTGGTTTATAAAGATATAATCAAAACAATTATTCACATATTTATCACCTTATAAGTTTCCTTTATTCAATACATATTTTTCTTTAAATTACTAATTCAATTATAATAGAAGTTTATGAATAATTATTATTTATTAAAATGGTTTTATAAATTCAATTTTAATATATTCATGAAAATTTATACACAAACAATTTTATTTCATAATAATATTACTCTTATTGATTGTTTATTTACATATTTTCATTTAAATAGTAATTTTTATATTTAAATATAATTTTCCAAAATAGTATCATACATGTTTAATAGTTATTTAATTATAATATATGACCATTGAAAGTAATTAAATAAATATTCATTTAATATAAAAATTTATATGATATAATAAAAGGATAAATAATATTTTTACAAAAAAAATAATATTTTATCATAATTCATTTATTATTTAAATTATTATTTTCATACTATAGAAATTTACTTTTAAAATAATAAGTAACATGTTTTATACAAAAATAATGTTAGGAATTATTTATTATATACATTTTAAAAAGTAATTTATAATTTATATCATGTGTTGTTATAACATTATGGACATTATATTTAAATAATGATGTCATTATAAAAGTAATATGGTATTTAATAATGAACTGTAACTATAATGTATAATGTTCCTCATAACAAATATTTTTTCATAAATAAATAATTAAATTATAAATTTAACATTGTTAGAATATGAATTATATAAAATAAATACAATATTTTACAAGTATAAATAATTAATTATGAAACATGTAGTGAGTAAGTAACAATAACATGTTTAAATTTAATCACTCATAACAAAAGAAATAGTTTTTCCTCTTAATGAAATGATTTTATATATATTACTGGATTTTATTTAAAATTTAAATACATAATTTTTTAAATTTTATTTTCATAAAATGTAATTAATTGTTTTAATAACCATATTTAAATTAGTTTAGGGTGATTTTTTGGTATTTTTATTTAAATTTTAAATTTTTTGTGAAAAGAAAAATATTGAAAAATGAGATATGTTAAATTATAAGTTAAATACATGATAAATTACATATGGGATGATGTAAGTAACCATAATATTAGTTCCACATGATCTAATTATTTTTTATATTCATAAGGATTTTCATTATTGGTAGTCTTGAGAAAAAAATAAACTAATGATTATTTTATTCAAAAACGCCTCTCTCCACCTCTTATAAATTTCTCTCTTTTCCACCACATTTATCATCAAAACTTAAACAAATTATATCATAAAAATATACCCAAATACCACCAAAACTCTCTTATACATGTTCTATAGGTTATTTTCTTATTAAATGATCACCCTTAAAAGGAATAATCTAATAATTAAAGGAGACATCCCAAGGTGGAAGGTAAGAACTCATAATCACAACGTTTTATTTTTATTCCTTTTCTTATTCTTACAAATCCTACATATATATTCCATAAATAATCATATAAATAAATAAGTATCGTTAATTTACCAAAATTTTATTATATTAATTAAATTACTATTATCTACCTTCTTCTTATTTATTAAGAAATTGAAACATCACTTAAATTATTATTGAGTGGCCACCTCCATGAATGATGTATTCTATATTTCATCACCACCTTCATGAGTAATTTTAACAATAATTTTATAGTTAAATATGATCCAAAAATTATATTATATTCCATTCCATATTCTTGAATGGGTATATAATTATAAATATTGAATTAAACTAATTAAGTTCAATATAGTCATAAAAACAACCTAATAAACCATACCATTAAACATTAACATTAATACATTATGAATTCAGATTATTTTTCATGTATTTATTATATTTAAAACATTTTTATCATCTATAAATACCTAAATTCTATACCATTTGATTTTATTTAGTTATGGACTCATTTGTCATGAAAATCCATTATTACTAACAAACCAATATGACCTTTGAATAGTAAAACAGAACTCCCAACATATAGAAAATTATAAATATATATATATATTAAATAGTATGATTATAAATGAAAATTAAATAATAATAAATAAAAAAATATACGTGAAAAAGAATATGAAACAATTATTAAATAGATTTAATTTGATTATTGAAGAGGTTGGGTGTGCATACTATATCGATTCAGGACTCAAGGTAAGGGATTTTTTCAACCCTTATTTACTTTCATATGTTGTTTCTATATGCTATATATTATATTATATTCAGTATATCAAAAAAATCAATTATAATTTACTATATTCTACTTATTTTTGAAGTATTACTTTTCTACTTTCCTTCGATGTATATTTAAATTTCATATCTTATGTGGTTCATATAGGGTCTCACTTACTCATTCCATCTTTCTAATATGATTCCTTTATGTTATTTTTGATTACATATCTTTTAGTTTTATAGGATACTCATGTATTTATTATTCCCTTCCTATGCGTCCTTTAATTCACAACATATGATGTCTTAAAATGAAATATTTATATTTTTCTAATCTTCTACCCTGAGTATCTTTTTTTTAGATCTATTAATTTTCAAGATTCAATTCTTAGGAATTTTTATTATTAATATGGTCTTTTAAAATAATTTTATAAAAAAATTAATTTTTTAAAAAAATTTCCTTATTCTTTATTTTTATGAAAAAATAAAAAAAATTAATGAAATATCATTTCATAATCTATCTTTAATTTTCATCTATGTTCAGATAAAGATTATTTTTAAAATAATTTTCTATATTAAATATTGTAATCATTTTCTATTGATATATATCATTATTTAAATGATAATTTTATATTTATATCCTTCCTTTAAAATGAAATTATATTTACTTCAACATTTCTTAAAAACAAGGGAATGTTTTTCTTCAAATTTATTTAATTTCTTATATTCCTATGATATATTATTCTTATATGTTAATACTATTTTATATTTAACCCATTTAACCATTTCTTATATTGTATTCCATTGAATATTATATTTATCCAAAATGGTTACTAATAATACTCTAATTATTTATCCAAGATCCTATGTATGTGTGGTGTGGTGGAAAATAAATATATATAAGAGAAATGATTTGTCACTACCTTTTCCTCACCTTACCTTCAACTATGAAAAAACATAACCTTTATTCTAATGTATTTACTTTTTGAATATTATTATTTAAGAGTGGTCACATAGATACCCATACATTTAATTAAATGGGGAAATTATTGACTAGATCATATACCCACTATTTTAAATGGTGTAAATATCATATACTTCATTATCTAGATTAAATATTAGTTACTTATATAGATACGTTATTTAATTGGATAACCATTTTATTTCCATGGGTAATCATGTTTCTATTTTTGAAGGATTTATAATTTTTATAATATTAAAATGGAATACATATTCATTATGTATTATGAAATTATGTATGGGAAAATAATAATATATCCCCCCCCAATCGATTATGTAATGCTTAATATATCTTGAGATCACCATGTGTGGGCCAAGTGATGTAAGAATCATTTATAATTTTATTCAATAACATGATTCTATCTTTTTTTATATTTTATAAAGTGATAATTTCTAAAAATATTCTAGATGTGAACATGATGATAGCATTATTCAAAATTTATGTGTGGTCCTTGAGAAAAATGTTATGTTGTCATGGTTGTGATCCTGAAACTATGTTTATGATGACATGAATTATTTTTATTCCAATTTCCTTTATTTTCATGATTACCATACTCCCACTACATCTTTTCTCTTATGTCATGTCTCTATGATTTATTCCACGTTATGATTGTTTTATCCCATAATATCTCACCCCATTTTTATTACATGGTTTATGATTATGATTTAATGATTTATTTTTATATCTTATTATTTCATAATATTATTCCATTAACCATTAAATTTATCTCATGACCATGTTTCTAGTTTTTTCATGATAGATTCCCCCATTATAATTATTTTACCCCTTACTTATCATTTGAGATTACTCCTTTCATATTTTTACCCATTTCCTTAGATGATCATAGGTGATAAAGAGAATATAATCAATTTATAAGTTGACTATAAATAATTATTTTGTTATGATTTATATTATATCTTTGTTTGATGGTTTATTATGTTCCTAGTTCCTATAGACACAATACATTTGATATTTGGAGTATGTTGTAATTATTTCAATGTATTTAAATTCTATATATTTAGCACCATATATAGAAGTGTGGGTTTGGGGGATCTCATTTGGTATCAAAGTAGTGTTTGGTTATATTTGAGAATTAGAATAGTGAATATTTTATTATAGAGCCTTATGTATATAAACATGTTCTATAGAGTTCTAGTTTAAGTATAAAATGAATGACAACAAAGGATTAACATTTCCCATTTATTTATGATGTCTTTATTACATAGATAAAATTTAAGTTAAAAATTGGTTTTATTAATTTTGTTCATAAAAATAGTCATAATAAGTGTTTATCAATGAGTGATGAGTTTGTAAAGGTGAAATTTATTTAAGGTAAAGAGAATGTAACATATCATACCTCCAATTAATATTTAAAAAAAATACAAATTAAATGATAAATAAAAAATGGTTTTCATTGTTTTATTTAAGATGATATAAAACAGTCATTTTCATAAATATTTATCACCTAAAGATTTTTGTTTATTGAATACATTTTTTCTTAAAATTATTAATTAAATTATAATAGAATTTTCTAAATGATAATTAAATATTAAAATGGTATAATAAAATCAATTTTAAAGTATTCTCAATTATTTTTATACAGAAGGTTTTATTTCAATATAATATTACTTTGATTGGTAGTTTATTTTTTAATTTTTTAAACACATGGAAGGGGAGACCCTCCATTTTATTAATTAGGGAAACACTAATTTTTTAACTAGGTAGAGGGAACTCACTACATATAAATCATAGGCTCAACGAACATTAAATCCAATATTACCCATTTTCTATGACCCAAAGTCCAAAAATAGTAATTTAGTTATTGAAATCTAATTTCCAATAAATCTTGATGTCGTATAAAATTTTAATATATGACCATAGAAATTATCTTAATAAATTTTAATGTCATATAAAATTATATATGCTAAAATAGAAGAATAAATAATATTTTTACACAAAAATAATGTTTTATTATAATTCATTTATTGTTTAAATGATTCTTTTCATGCTATATAAAAATCATTTTAAAATAATAAGTAACATGTTTTACACCCTAATAATGATATGAATTATTTATTATATTCATTTTAAACCATAGTTTATAATTTATATATATTCCTCTTGTAAAATTAAAGACATTTTATATAGATTATAAATCCATTATAAAAGTCATATAGTCATTAATGTTGCATTGTAACAATAATGTATAATGTTCCTTAAAAATCTATTTTCATGAGAATTTAATTAAATGATAAATTTCACTTATGTAGAAGATGAATTTTATGAAATGGATACTATGTTTTTATGTATAAATTATTAATTATCAAACATATAATAAGAAAATAATAATAGAAAATATAAATGTAATCAATCATAACAAAATAAATAGTTTAATTCATAGTAAACTATTTTTCTTTGTATTTTATTATCTTATTTAATATTTAAATATATAATGATTTTAATTATATTTTATAAAACAGAATTCATTTTTTAATTGTCATGTTTAAATTATCTTTGGGAAATTTTTTTGTATTTTTCTAGAAAATTTGAATTATTGGGGAATAGTGAAATACAAGAAAATACATTATATTACTTTATAAGTTAAATAAATAAATAATTACATATGGTATGATGTAATGTACCATTATATTATCCTCAAATGCACCAATTAAATTTTATATTCATTGTAATAATCACTATTTTTTGTCTTGTTCAAAAATAATAAGCGGTTATTTTATTCCAAAACACTTCTCTCGTACACTTATAAATACCACCCTTATCATGACCATTTATCCTCATAAATAAACCCTCTTAGATCATCTAAATTATTTAAAAATATATCCCCAAATCTCTTAACCATTCCATAGAGGTTCTATTCTCATCAAAATACAACCTTTAGATGGCATAATTCAATTACCAAGGGAGTTGACCCAAGGAGGACGTTAAGAACTCCTAATACCAACTTTTCATTTGTATTAATTTTATTCTTCTTATAGCCAATCCAAGTATATAACATAAATTCTAATATAATTACATAATTATCCTAAATATACTTAAATTTTAACACATTAATGGAATAACAATTAAATACCTACCTCTTATTTACCCTTAAAAGGAAACATCGCCTATATTATGGTCGGTTCACCACCTCTATGGACGGAATATTTTTTATATAATCACCAATTCATGTATTGTTATAATAATAATTTTATACTTAAATATGATCATATAAAGTTATATTTTATTCCAATACATACTTTTAAATTTGTTAATAATCATAATGATTGAATTAAACTAATTAAATTCAACATTGTTGAAAAACTGACTGAATAAAATAACCATTAAATGATAACATTAATATAGCAAGGAAGGTGCAGGACTAGGCCGAATGCCCAGTCCCGTAGAAATTTATTAATAAAAAGAAATTGCAAAGAGCAGAGAGAAACCATAAAAAGACAGCAAACCAAAAAACCTTACAGCCTCATACCTTAGAAAGCATCAAACACATCATCGCCACCACCTTCTGAGAACTCATCTGGATCTGCCGACTCCCATTCAGATTGTGGAGCGTATTGATTCAACATGTGGATATACTGCTCCCGCAGACGTAACTTTGCTGGGGACATTGGCTCTTTGTTCTGTCGTCCCTTCTTCTGATCCAAATCTTTCAGCTTTCCATTTTTGGTAGATGATCTGGTGGATATGGTCCTCAGCGTGTTGGAGTAGTCTTTCCTGGGTTTCCTCTTTGGTGGAGCAGTGGAAACCCCAATACTCTCATCCCTCTTCTCCCCTTTCCTAAGAATGTCACTATAAGTTTCCTTCCTAGAACTCGTTAGTCTGCCTCCTTGATTTTCTTTCCCCTCATCCATCCCTAGAGTGCTTTCATGCACCAAGGAGGGTGCCAACTTGGAAATTTGCTTATTAACGTCTACAGGTGTCAGACACGGATAAAGGTCCCTGCTATTCTGATTTTTGCAGCTTGCTGCTACAAATTCCTGTCCGTTCAAAGATCCCTCCAAGACCTTCTGCTCCTCCGAATTCTTATTCCCATTCAACACCCCCTCTAATATTTTTCCAGCATCCTCCTCCAGACTTTCCTGCACTATGTTCAACAAATCACTCCCTTGTGGCACACCACATCCCTTATCCAGCTCCAGCTGAAGCATGATGACATGAGCTCCAGCAGCCCCTCCTATTTCCCCATTCCCAATGCTATCAGATATAACAGGACCAGTATTAGCCCTATCCTGATGTGGGTAGGGTGCTTCCTGGACATTGGATTCCAGCTCATTCAAGCTTGCAAATCTGTTATCCAGGGATACATCACTGCTTTGCTTAAGAAGATTCTCACAGCCTCCCTTAACCAGCTTCCATTTGCCGCAGTCAGTATCTGAACAGCCCTTTGTACTTCCTGAATCAACACCAGCACCATAATTGAGATCATGTTTCAGCCTTTTAAAAACATCCCCAACCGAGGGATTGACACCCTCCTTGGTTTCCTCATTCGGAACAGAATCATTGGCATTGGCACTCGGGGCCCCGATGCTTGCATCCTTCGCAGTTGTGGTAACAGCAAGTTCCGCTGACCCACCTATCTCCAGTGGCATACATCGACCAGGAACCTCCTCCCTTATCGCAGCAGAATCCTGTCTATAGCAGGAATTCCGGCGGCACTGCAGGTCCGAGTGTCCAAGTCGATGACAATTCGCACAATAAGGAGTCCATGACTCAAAGAAGACAGACTGATGCCATCTGATCTCATTCTCCACTTCAACGCAGACCGATTTAACTGGTTCCTTCGAGACATCTACTTCGACACAGATGCGCGGAGCAACAGGATGGCAGGAAACACGGGTTCTCGTGTCCATACACAGGAAGCGCCCGATCAGATTTCCAATGACACGGAGGATGGCAGGATTCTGAAATGGTAAAGCAAGACCGGGGAGCGTGATCCATAACGCAGTGTTAGGAGGGTCACGGTGGAGATGGAAATCAAAGGACCAGCGAAAAAGAGAGAATCTGGAACCATTAATCACCCTCGATGCAGAAGACCAGGCATAAATTAAGTCATCCTCACAGGAGAAGCGGATTTGGAAATGCCTCGTGTCTAAAATCCCTACAACCGCCTGTTCTTGAAGCAACCAGGTGGAGGAAACGAACCTGTTAAAGCTGTCCACTGAAGGTCGATACTTGCCAAACCTTGCGACAAGGATGAGGTCCAACCGCGACACCGCCTTCACGAACTCCAAAGAGGAAATCGGAACTGATATCTCACCATTCACCCGATTCGGCACCTTAGGGCAAACATCAATCTCCGGGAAGTCAGGGAAGGAGGATGGATCCACACGCTGTGACAGAGGAGAGTCGTTGCCCCCATCTGGCCGAGGCACAGAGGGGGCGCGCCGCCGCGAGGTCATGCTACGCCATCAAGGGTTTCGCCGGAAATCGCCGCTGCGAGAGCTCCCTGATAACATTAATATATTATTAATAATTATTATTTTTTATGAAAATTTGATATTTACAACAATTTGAAATATGGAAATACTTGAAATATATACCACTTCACTATTGTAGTTATAGTATGATTTGAAAAGAGTATCCATAATTATCAATAAACTAATGTGACCTTCAAACTATGAAACAAACATTCTTGAGGTAGAGAAAATTAACATAATGAATAGATAAAATAATTATAAATGAACATAAAAGAAAAATAATAATTTAAATATATTTGAAAAATATTCTAAAGCTATTATTTAATAAATTTAATTTCATTATTCATTAGTTTAGGAGAGCGTACAATGTTGAGTTAGGAATCGAGGTGAGGTATTTTTTTAAACCTTCCTTATTTTCATATTCTTTATCTACAGTCCATTTTATGTTATCTTCCATATATATAAATTATCTCTAGTATACTTTACTAGTTTCCATTTATTTTTTGAGGCATTACTTCCCTCCTTACCTCTTATACATATTCAAAGTTCATACCTTATGTTGTTCATATGGGGTGTTCCAACTCTTTCTCATTCTTGATGATATATTCTTTGTCTCTCCAATATAATTCTTCTGTATTTCTAATATTATTCCTTTATATTTTTTTCAATTCCTAATCCTTTCTTTTCAAGGTATAATATTTTATTTATTATTCCCTTTCTACCCATCCATTAACTCAAACAATTTTTATAAAGGAGATATTTATATTTTTCTATCTTCTCTATAAAATTTCATCTATATGAGTTCAATTTATATTCAATAATCCATTATTAGGAGGTTTTTATGTTAAAATGGTCTTCTTAAATCCATTTATCTCTCTTTTAAAAATAATTTTTAACTGTGTCTCGTTTTCTATTCTGATGAAAAATGTCAATTAAAGGTATGAAATCTCCTTTTCTGATCTCTCATTCATTTTCAAGTTTTTTCTTATCAGGATTTTTTTTAATATATTTTTTTTATATTTTATGCTCACAACATTTTTTATTTTTAAATTTTTTTAGTTAAATGAAAATATTATATTTATGTCTTTCCTTGAAAATTAAATTTTATTTAATTCAATGTATTATAAAAACTGAGTAATTATTTATTTAAAACTCTTTGATTTCTTATATTCCTATAAGATATACTTCATCAATACTAGTACTATTTTATATTTCACTCATTTGACTATTTATTATGATTTATTCGATTAAATTTTATCTTTCTTATAAATGGGAAATTACAATCCTCCAATTCTTTATTCAAGTTATCATGTATGTGTAGTGTGGTGGAAATTAAATAACAATAAGAGAAATGATTTATCACTTCCTTTATCTTTCCTTACCATAAACATAACCTTTATTCCAATGTATTTATTTTTTTAATACTATTATATATTTATTCTAATTGAAGGGTGTTCACCGAGATACCCATACATTCAATTGACTAGGTGAGTTATTGATTAGACTATAAACCCTTTATTCTATAAGATGTAAATACTATATACTTCATTATCTTGATTTAATATTATTTACCTAGATACCTAACTTATTTCATTATATTCACACTTTATTTCCAAGGGTAATCATAATTTTGTTTTTATTTATTTATGATTTTTCTCATATTCATGTGGAACACATATATAAGATGTATTAAGATGTGATAGGTAGGCCTCAAATTTTATATCCCATCAATTAATTAGGTAATGTTTAATATCTCATGAGTTCATTATGTGTGGTTCATATGATGTAATACTTATCAATAATGTTACGCATGAACATGATTCTTTCTTTATTGAAAATTTTTGACATTATGATTTTTTTTCAAATATGTTATGTGTGAACATGATTCTATATTTGTTCACAATTTATGTGTGGTTTTTTACCATAATGATATGATGTCATGGATTTCAGTCTTCATCTTTTTTAATGATGACCTAACTTATGTTTATTCTACATTACACTATTTTTAGAATTAAAATTATTCTATGGAATATAATCTCTTATATCATATCTCAATGACTTATTCCATGTTATAATTTTTGGATCACATAAATCTCACCCAATTTTTTCCCATGATTTATGATTATGTTATCATTACTTATTTTCACATCTTATCATTTCATTATCCTAATCTTTTAATCATTAAATTTATCATATGACCATGTTTCTCATTTTTGTTATGATATATTGTCTCATTTTAATTGGTTTACCCCTTACTGTGAATTCGAACTCACTCTTTTTCTATGTTTTATAATTTCCCGTGTGATCATATGTGAACAAAAAGATTATAATCAGTTTATAAGTTGAATAAAAAGAGGAATTTTTTATATATTTTATTCTATAGTGTAGGTTGATGTGTATTATGTTCCTAGTTCCCAAAAAATTGAACATTTGATCTTAGGAGTTTGTTTAAATTCTTATGAGGTATTAAAATGTATTTTTTTGGCATCAGATCTAGAAGCGTGGGTCCAAGGGTGTCTCATGCCCCCTAATTAGCTCAAACTCAAGGCTATTTTAAGAAAGGTATCAAAGTATGGACGTCCACACGGTATGTATCTTTTAAACCTTTGGTAATGGGGAATTATTTTGATTATACACCCCTGATTATATCAATGACCATATGAAATTATATGTGATATACTTTCATGAGTCAATCCAGATAATAAGTCTCCACTTATTATCTCATGAGACCACTCTTTATCATATATAAAATTATATCCATACTAATCATATCAAGTTATTACAAACTATAAAAATCTGTGATGATCATCAATTAGGGAGAACTCAAAGTCATTATTTCATAATATTTTATCATTCCACTATTCATGTTAATATATGCAACAAAAATAAATGAATGATAAATGTAGATTTCATTTTTTTTAAACCATGGTACATTTTACAGCTTGTACATCTAATCTATTAAGTATATAATACCCTGATATTTAATATGACCCTTATATTTTTTCTTTGTTAATGTTTTTACAAATGATCTGTTACATTTTCATCCTTAGCCACCCGAAAAATGATTATAACACCCCTCTAAAGGATCAGTTGGATGGTATTTGAGAAGGTTTTTTTTGTCTTTTGGTATGATTGAGGTTCCTTGGCCTGAGTAATTACTCTATTCTTATCATAGGAAATGTTAATTTCTCCTTCGAATCTAAGAATGACCCCAAGATCAGTAATGAACTTTTGGATCTAAACAGGTCCCTTCTCAATATCTAATTTTTCAATATACTCTTCCACTATTATAAATTTCTCCATATTGGATTGTTTGGAACTATTCCAACTCATAGCTTCATCATTTATACAAAACATGAAACTAAATTGAGATCTGGAATTATCCTAATTGGTGTGAAAACTAAAATCTTTATAACACTTTACCATGATCTCATCCTCACCTCCAAATACTAAGAACATATACTTGCTTATTATTTGGTATTTGAGAATATTATTGATAGAAATCTAGTGTCTCTTATTGGTATTAGATTAGTAATCACTTATTATACTCAAATCATAACTGAAATTGAGTCGAGTGCGTGGAATATTATATTTTTTGGATTTGATTCCCTAGAACCACCTAACTTTATACAATAAATTACCAAAATTTTAATTTATATCTTATCAGGTGATGATATTTATTCAATGTAACAATAATCTTATAATGTTATTACAGTATTTAACACATCTCAAAGTTATATAAGTTACCAATTATATTGAATACCTTGTTTTGTTGTGATAATATTTCTAAACATATGTCATTTGGTCTCAATGAAAACATCTGATAGTACATATATGATGTTTTTACTATCATGTTTTGGATTCTCATGAGTGGATAAGGCTTATTCTTCTAAAGTTTCATAATTTATATTCTCTAATACATGAGGTTATGGGGACAGACCCACCAATAGAAATTCCACATGATATATGTGTCATTGGATATTCCTATCTATTGATGTGTATATTGATTAAATTGTTATTATTATTAATGTGTAGCATGAATAATTTAATTTTATGTAATATTGAAAACTATGCTTATATATACTCATGGTGAAGTATTATACATTGGGTACGTCAAAAGTGATATAACATTAATTAAATAACTCAAGAAAGGATTTATCCCTTCCAAGTCAATGAAAGTAGATGATTCTAGTCCTTTGATTGAAATAGAATAGATTGATTAATTCCATTTCCATGTAAGTTTATCTAAAATTTCATTTCATAGGGTTAAATAAATATAAATCACTCATATAGTTTGATAAAACAAGTATGCTACCAATTTGTTGAGATATCAAGACAAAGGGATTATATTATAAAGTAAGTGTTAATTTGAGATTTTTGTCTTTGAGACATTAATTTATATCTTTATGGATTACATGACATGTTTCTAGACATTGATCTTAGACTTGGACATCTTACCTAATTCCATTAATTAATAGTATTAAAGGGTTACACACTAGGTGTATCCACAATCTCTGTTAAATTATATTTTAATTTAATATCAAAATAAATATTATTCTGAGATTGTAGTTTAATAGTAAATATAGTTGGGTTGATCACATGATTTCAATCACCAGTTATTCAAGTTATAATAAATATGAGTGTAATATGAAAAAAATATTTATCCACCAGTTTATGTATATAATATATTTATTTATTTATTAAATGAATAATATATAGATATTTATTTATTTAAATATTTATTTATTATTCAATATTTGATAAATGTAAAGGATGAGTGAAAGGAAGAGTTTAAGGAATGATATAAGTAATATGTTTTATTTAATATCATTTCAATAAATATTGATTTCTTTATTTAAAAAGATATTTAAATATCCGCAAGTTATCACATGTCAAGGAATATATTATTATTGTTATTATTATTATTATTATTATTATTATTATTATTATTATTTTACATGGATTTTATTTAGGATAATCAATTACTCAAGTGTATCTATTCAATTACTAATTATTAATCATGAGTATATAACCTAAATTATATCATTTTTTTGAGAATATGGAGAATTGTGTGCACAATCGATTATCTCAAATAATTCTCATATAGCACTAGAGAAAAATTCTCAAGGATACTCTTAGGATAAAAGTGATTATTATCCTCATCAAGTATTTAAAGACAAATAGAATAAGGGAATAATTATATATATATAGAGAATTATTATTTCTATCAATGGAGAAATATGTAATCCATTTAGAAACTACATGCTAAAACTTAGAATATCAACATAGAGGTTTTCATATTCATAGAGAACATGTGGATATTTCTAGAAGAATTTTTCCTTAGATTCTTCATCGTTTGGATGTGAATATGGGAGAATCTATTTAATTAATCAGTATAAAAGAAATAATTATCAAGCCAAGGTAATTATTATTTATATTAATTATAAATTATATATTAAAAGAACCTCTATATGCATATTTTGGAATTTTGTTCATCTAATTATAAGGGTTTTATTTAAAGAAACCCATAAAAACATTATTGGGATTGAGAAAGACCAACTCCACTCTTTCCAAGAACCTTTAAGTGGTGTCAAAGTTTTCACAAATTTATTTATAATTATATGTGATTAGTTGATCATTTTTTTATTTTTTTGTATGTATTCCTTTTAAATTTTCATTTAAATATTAAATTCAAGATAACATGATAATTTGGTTTCATATGACCAATAAAATGACACAAAAAAATTAATAACACTCTTAAATCTCATCAAGAAGTGTTTAGGATAATTCTTGAGTGACACAATTATATGGAATGTACTAATAAAGTATACACCATGTACCCATGGTCAACTACAGAAGGGTGAGCTATGATAATAATGACATTCATCATGGGTTTTTCTACATTGGATGTTTAATTACATTATACATATTAACTGTCAGCTTGTATGTGAATTGATAGGGTTACATGGTGTGTTTCCAGTGTACACATCAATTAACCCAACATGGTTTGTCCCATTATAGATCATAGAAGTCATCTGTCTAAAGTGTGTGGAGTGAAATTAATACAAACATCATATATTAACTATTAAAAAATCAACATGATACAAATTTGATTACATGGTGTGTATATGTAATGAAATATATATAACATATAATATCCCATGAAAAATAAACATTGAGTCCCAAGGCATGTAGTTTGGGTGGCGAAAAAGAGATTACATAGTGTGTGAATGGTTGAACATGTCATGTAACTCATTCTAACTCATGTTATGTAATTTTTTAGAGAGTATTGTCTTGTGATTCCATAAGTTGGAGAAATTAATTAATTAAGGCAATAAAATTTAATTACATGGTCTGTAACAAGCACACACATGTCATGTGGCATTGTTTTCTATATGAATTTCACATCAATGATTTTCAAATGTTTGTGTGGAATTAAATGTTTTAAAAATTATTATTCATGTAATTTTGTAAATAAAAAAAATTTATGTTCATTCAAAATCTTTTATACTTCACGGGTAATGAAAGCTGTACATGTCGCATAAATTCAAGGCATGTCATGTGGTCATACATGTCAAGAAAATTATGTATCTCGACCTATAGAACAATGAATTGTATATATAACAACATGTATAGTAGGCTTTCATGTTATCTAAGTATATGGTACATATAAAAAACAATATATAGGATTAGTCACACACCATTTCACATGACAATACACATCATGAAACTGTTAAACTCTAGAAATCGGTTTAATTAGATACATAATCGAATGCATCATATTGCATCAACACATTCTTTGTATATTAAATTTTATCCTAAATTTAATATCTAATTAGAAGGTACATATCATATGTCAATTCAGTACACATCTTGTATTAAATAATTTTAAATTAGTATTAATTTATTAAATTTATTTAAAATTATATATTATGAAAAACTCTAAACTATTTAGATTGATAATTAAGATAAAATAACTAAAAAATTAATAAGATTATTAATTGTTAATTTTAGATATTTTACCTTAATAAAATGAATTAAAATGAATTATAGCTAGTTTAAATGCACATTAATTTCATATTGAAGATTATCATGAGCTTGACTGACCTATCTATGTGTTGAGATTAAATTTAATTTAATTTTTCAGTGCATGTATTTTTTGATAAATTTATTATTAAATTAAATATGAAGATCTGTATATAATTTTTTTCATCCTTATTGTATATTATGATTCATGTGTATAGATTATTTTATGTAAACCCAAACCTCTAGTTACCCTCACTGATATGTGAGTAAGTATATGTAAAGGATGGAGCTCCCAATGACTATATATGGTTCAAGATAGATCTAAGGTGAAACCATCCAAAACGATACATATGTTAAAGGTGAAATAATGAAATTCAAGCCAGGTATTGGCTCAAGGAGTTATTCTACTAGGATCAAGGGTTGATTTATCTTTTTCTCAATAAACCAAATAGTATTTAAATATCATCATCATATCCAGAATTTCATTTATTTTTTCTAATATATGCCTATTTATTTATTTATGAGATAAAGGGTCTAATTGATGTTTAAACATGATCACATAAATTAAATAGATTAATGGTCATTATAAGTTGAAATAAAATAAATGTATTGATAATAAATTATTTTAGAATATATGGTTAATTAACTGTGTAATATCTATATAAAATTAATAGGCATATAAAAGATAAAATACATAATATACATACATAAATTAAAAAAAATAAATCAAGTAAAATATTAAGATAGACATAACTTTTTATTAATTAAGTTATAATGAAAACCATGGATCAAAGTATTGTTCTGGGCCTTGATAGTATAATCCCATTTATTAGGGTGTTTTAATTAGTGTTTAGGTTGAATTAACAAATTTAGTATCAAGATTATTTTCCCTTGAAATAAATGGTGTAACATAGAGACAAGTGTTTAGGAATTCCGACTCATAGATTTTAATATTGACGATTCCACTCAACGGATCAAGGAATTGTGATTTAATGAAGTTGGAAAGATCACAAACCTAAACACATTTAAATAATTTCACCATTACCTTTTCTAGGCTATACAAATGGGAATATGTATATTTTCTACTAGAATATCCACATGATATCATATTCCAAAAAAAATTGAGGTCTATTAGGATTTTATAAAATAGTTGGAGAATAATAAAATAAAAATTATTATGTCACACTTGGTAATCAAGATAAAGTACTTAAATATGATTTATTTTTTATAGAAAATAAAAAATTAATATGACCTACAAGTTTTACCTATGATCTATATTATAGAAATAAAATATTCTAAATGGATCTAACTTCTAGTAGTTGTATAGTAGCTCATGCATTATACTATGTCAAGCGCATAAGTTTTACATGTTGGAGTCCCCATTGAGATAATTCTAAAGAGGCAAGTTAAATAGACGATTCTATCATATATAAACATGTGGATGATTAATTGTATGTCCAATGACTCATGTGATCATCCATGATTAGATAGGATGACAATCCTTA
This sequence comes from Viscum album, assembly GCA_963277665.1. Lineage (NCBI taxonomy): Eukaryota > Viridiplantae > Streptophyta > Magnoliopsida > Santalales > Viscaceae > Viscum > Viscum album. Next base: position 467,237,027 of record OY728141.1, on the reverse strand, counting down.
TGTATACATGGAAATATACAACAGGTTCTCACATATTCATGAAGTTTATTAAGAGAAAGAAACACATGGGAGTTGTGAGTTCTTCAAGGAACTATTCATGTGAAATATTAAAGAATATATACCATTAAAACATCTTGTAATCAATATGATTAGCTATATTTAGTGTTTGGATATTATGGGATTCAAGAAACCCAAGGGATTTTTCACAAACCTCATTCCTGCCTCACTTCATTGAATTTTCCCTTGATTTATTATGAATTTTAATGTGAAAAATATTGAGAAGTAACTCCCATGTCTCTGAACTATAATTTTATAATAAGATAAGGATTGGAATCCTGGAAAACATTCAATTCTTATAGTGAATAATATGAATGTAAAGGAAAAATATCTAAGGATAATTCCAAGTCTAAGGGACATTCACACTGCACTTCTAAGAGTAGGAGGCTCAAGGGATATGAAAAGAAGCAAGACATAGTATTTTTTTCTTGTGGAAATAAGGGTTACTATAAGAAAAACTTAATCTTAGATAATAAGCAAAGAGAAACTTTAGCTGTATTTATTATCGAATGTAACCTCCCTATTTCTACAAATTGGGTATTAGATATATATTTTGGTACACACATTTTAATCCAAATATAGGAACCCAATATATTTAAGAATGTTTTCAGAGGTTAGATTGATCTTTGAGGTACCAATGTAGAAATACAAGATGCATAGTCTATTAGAGACTATAATATCAGTATTTCTATGAGGATGATTCTATTTTGAAATAATTTTTATTATCTGTATAGTGTAACCAAAAACATAATATCCGATTACAATTTATACACTAATATATTTATTTAAAATTTCATAAATAAGAGTTACTAATTTCATAAAGATATAATATTTAATGGGATAGAACATTTGAATAATCGTATTTATGTAATTGAATATGAAAATCATGTGTTGGAAGTCAATAATGAATCAAGTTCACATGACTCATATAACATCGAATAGTTTCATCACCAGCTTGGTCATGTAAATGAGAATCATTTGAAAAATTTATATCTAAAAGGGTATCAATATTCTTTTAAACTAAAACAAATTGATATATTTCATTCTTGTTTTCGAGGAAAATGATGAAATCACCATTTAGTGAAAAATATTAAATGTCTATATAGATTCTTTAATTAGTTTATACAAATGTGTGTGGGTATTTTCTAGATAAATATAGATTTTCATTCTCTTAATTCATAAATTTTACCAAAAACTTTAGTAGATATGGATATTTCTAATTGATGATGTTTAAATATTATTCCTTTGATAAATTTACGGAATAAAAGAATGAAGTAGATAATCAGTTTGACAAGTAGATAAATAAAATCTACTCAAACCATGGTTCAAAAAATCTTAACCAATAGTTCATAAATTATCTAAGAGAGTTTAGGATATTATCTCAACTCACTCATACTTATACTACACATATTAATGGTTTTAGTTAAGGGAAAAATTGCACCTTGTTGGATATGGTGAGATCAATGATGAGTCAATAAGGTCTTCCATTAACCTTTTTGGGATAATAATTATAAATTATAGCACATAGAATAAACCAAGTGTGGGATAAAGTAGAAAATAGAATTATATATCAGTTATGGTGTGAAATGAAATCCATGTTTCATAATCTATGTGTGTGGGAAAGTGAATAATTAGTTTAAGTCAACTTCAAGAAACAAGCTTTCACCCTAATGTACAAAGTGTATCGTTATAGGGTATCCCAAGGGAATAACGGGATATTATTTATATGACTCATAAAAAAAGGGTAATTGTGGATAGATATTCCATGTTCCTTGAGATGGATTATATCTTCAAAAAAATAATAGGATGAAGATCGACATTAATGAAGTTAAGGCTCAAGATACACAAGTGTTGGAAGGGGAACTAATTATATAGATCCATGTGAAAGAATTTATTCTAGAGACACAAGTACAGAATAAGAGAACTAGAGATTTTATATAAGAAAATATATGTTTCTTTAAATTCACTAAGGATGGTGACACAATATTAGTTGATAATGATAAACCTTTTCCCTATAAAGAAGAAGAATAAAGTATCTCAGTGGTTAAAAATAAAAAGAAGCCTTGAATCTTGAAATGGATTCTATGTTATAAAACTAATTATGGGTTTTGGAAGACCCTTTGTTCGATATAATTCGTGTTGGGTGAAAATGGTTATTCAAGAAAAAGATATAAATTGATGGAAAATTTTTTACCCGTAAGGTGTTAATAGTTACTAAAGAGTTTAAGAAACCTCAAGGAATAGACTATGATAAAAATGTGTCACTAGTTACTATGATAAAATCCTCCATAATTATATATTTAATAATAGTTTACCATGATTTTTATACATAAAATGGATATAAAATTATCCTTCTCTATTTTTAACCTTGTGGATAATGTCAATATCACACAACCAGAAGGGTTTCTGAATCCAAAGGAAGACAATAAGTATAAAAGTTATAGAGATAAATTTATGGATTGATGAAAGAATAAACATCATGGAAATTTTTTTTATATAGCCATCAAATAATTTGGTTCCATAAATAATGAATGGGATACCTATGTAAAAAAATGGGTTTAGTGAGAGTTTAGTTCTTTTTCTAGTAGTATGCGAGGATCATATACTAATAATGGGAAATGATATTCCATTCTTATAGTTCGTTAATATGCAGTTAAACAATTTCTTCCCAATTAAATTATTTGGTTATGTATCATACATTATATGTTTCAAGATCATTACTCATAAATATAAAATCTTATTTGGACTAATTTTGGGTAGATACATTGACGAGGTACTTATAGCAAACGATACTTTTTATATATAGATATTTCATCTTTTTAGATGAATATTCACTAAATAGCATAACTATCTAAACAAGAATCATATAGATCTAGTTCCTTTGAAACATGGACACACAAATAACAAGTTCATTAGTTTCTCCCATAAATTTATTTATAACTAGAGACATTATTAAACATATCATCCCTAAAAGCATTCTTTATAACCTGGGGAAAAGGAAACAAAAGAAAGGGTGGGAATAGATTATCAGTATGGGTAAAAAAGGGAGGTATTAATGATGAATTGATTATAAAATGAGAATAAGGGTATGTTAATGTGATCCTGACATTTGAAATTCATACCCTACATATAATATATTATAATCTTGATTCATAGGATAAAGTTTGGAAGCTCATAAAACATAAACCAAAAATAAATCAAAGAACTTAATGCATGAGAGAATAAAATTGGAATAAGACACAAGTTTGTGAAATACACAAAAGAATATAACATTTACAACATGTATAAATAAAATCAAGTTCAGTCATCAAGTTAAGGAGATGAAATCAGGCCCCCGCATACACTTGTGGACAAGGAACCTGGTCCATGCATAATTTTATGAACATGAAATCTAGGTCCAGCCATAAAATTATGAACTTGAAAACAAAGTCCATGGATAATATTTTGAAAATTAAATCCATGTACATGTCCAATATTTTTTAAATGAAAGAAATTTCCATTCTTAATCTTTTATATTGTAAAACTATATCCACATGTAAAATTGTGAACATAAAATTAGGTTCATGCATATCATATTTACCTCATGAGTTATCTACCTTTACTCAATGAATTGGAGGGTCATATAGGTCTCACCTCTCACATAATTAAAATCATACATATGTGTTCCACAAGATAGAAAAGAATTCAATATATTAGAACCCATGATAAGAAATGGGTTTCATAAACTTTTCATCATAGCATAACTCATTGAAAAGGAATGGGTTTCATAAATATCATGTCATCATACAGATAAACCATCTAGGGTAAGAATAAGGATGGTATTCATGGATCATATCCATTGTAAAATGTATGTGAAATCAAGTGTTGTTGTCTTTGATGAATATAAATACCATTAAAAGTTAATTAAAACATTCTTGAGTAAAATATCCTTTCCATTTTGAAATCACATTATTAAAATCTAAAAAAATAAAAAAAAATTATGGAAACAATTTATTTTAGAGTATCCATGGAAACATGTAAAAAAGATAAAAATTGTTGATCGGTCATGATGGAGGTAAATTTCATTCATTCCATATAAGTTAAAAATATTTCTTTTATAATTTTATAAAAAAACAAAAATTACTTCATTCAGAAAATGATAAGAAGATTAATTTTAAAACCATTTTATAAAGATTAAAACATAAGAAAAACATAATTTAAAAAATAATAGGATAATATTAAAAACCCTTTACTTAATAATTTTTATAATACATTGATATATAATAAAAAAATTGATCGAAGTGATAAATAAGGTCAATTTTCATCAAAAACACATTTCTAATCTCTTGAGTAATTTAGGAGAAGAAAATGAAAGGAAAACATGTATTCTCAAGAAATTACTATAGTATAAGAAAATTAATTAGAATCTTGACATATATATTGTAGTCTTTCATCATTTTAAACTTAATAATAAATAATCCAAATAAAAAATGGGATTATTACATAAATCCCTTACTACTTTAGTAACTTTTGAATCATAATCCCAATGAAATAAAGAAACTTAGATTGATATAAAAATATTTCTAAATTTCTAAACATGAATCATAAATTTAAATAATGGTCTGTATAATCACCAAACAAAACAAAAAATTGGTGAATATGGTTTGTATCCTATAGAAACAAAATTGAGACAAAAATCCCACACCACTGGTCCAAATTACTTCGTACGTGTTGGAACCTACTATATAATAAGTATAGATCTATTTTAAATATATTCTAGAACTATAGTAATATATATAATACTATATTTTATTTATTTATAACCTTTTACCACCTTTTTATTAACAATTCCATATTAAAATCATTATTCGGGGTAATATCTACTTTGTTTTTAATGTATGTTTTGGTACAGTAGTTTTAGTCCTTGTACATTAATCATGGTTACATCATATCTTGAATATTAATAAATATATAAATAATATATATATATATATTAAATATATAAATATCATATATATATATATATATGAAATCTATGTAGATAGAGATAACCAATACTCAAAATCACATCATATTTCACTAAACAGTAATATTTTCATAGGGGTTATTCATAAAAAAATCAATACGAATTACCAAATTCTATATTTGAGGATAATTTTTCATTAATTTTCCTGATTCACTTCAACTGTTGTAATTTTATAAGCTTTCCATTTTTCCTTTTACATCAGAGGTTATTGTGGCTTATTATCTTCATTTTCTCTTAGATTAGGGAATTGATTTTCATAATGTGGAAACCCTTTTCATTTATAGAAATTAAGTTTGAATAGTGTATTATATAGAGATATCAATCTATTAATTTCATTGACTGGACTCTTCACACCACTTCTAAATTATTTTTCTTGATGGATAAAATTCCCACACTTGAATGATCTTCTTATTCATTACATGAGTTCACCAAAGTTACCCTTCCTATATTTTTTGAAATTAGGCAATTGAAAATTTGTATTCCCTTCATTTGACAAACTACTAGATCTTCGATGAAGATTTATGTTCCTTTTATTATCACCAAAAAATTTAAGGTTTCTAGATGATATTTCCACTTTCAATGAACATTGAATGATTTCTTCATAGTTTCCAAAGTCCCTTATGGATGATTCCTTTTAAAGACTAGGTTTTAAACCAATAAAAAATCGAACAATTTTTATTTCAGTGATAATGATTAAACCTGGAGGATACCAAGAAATTATTGAAAAAATTTCATCATGGATACTAATGGATTCATTATACTTATACTTAACTTGAAAGAATTACATATCCATTTTGTACATAAAATAATAGAAAGTTAATTACTATAAAATATTCCTATAAAGTAAACACATTACATAGATTTAATTTCCTTACCTATACTTGTATTCTAAGTAAGATTTCACCACTCATGTGCTTCATCTTCCAAATTATAAATAGCTATAAAATATTTTCCAAGGTCTGAGCACTGAATAATGTAAAATATATTTTCCATTACATTGATCCATTTATTATAAACTAGTGGACTAGAAAACAAAAATAAGCAGGGTTTACATTGTCTCATAAAATATTCAATAACATGTTTCTCCCTATTTATTTCATTTAAAAGTTTAATATGATCAGTGTTACCACTAAAATATTGAGAGAGGTGAGTGAGAATAGTCACAAGATATTTCATCCAATATCTTAATCCATTCAATAACTAATGAGGTAGGTCATTGTATTGTCCATCATATTCATTATTCACAAGACTCCTTTGGGTTATATCCATTGAAAAAACTAAAAAACATATTGTAAACAATGGTAGTCATAGTGTAAAATCATATAATCATTCAAAAATAATTCATTGTATGTCTAAATAAAGATACCTTCTTATCAATCTATGGAACCTTAGGTTTAATCAAGTCCATACATGATCATTACCAAAACTTTAGGTTGTTGTCCTTCACATATGCATATACCCAAGGTTCTCGCTAATGTTTTCTCATATAAATTTCTAAAGTTTAAGTAAACCTTATTCTAATACCAACTATAGAAATCTATAATTTCATAAATAGATATTTCATATTTTTGGATGAATATTCATTAAATAACATAACTATCCATGCCATAGGCGTATAGATCTAGTTCCTTTGGAAAAATAGACACATAAAAAATTTGTTTCTTAGATTCTCCCATTAAGTTCTTCATAAGTAGAACCCTTCTTAGACAAATCATCCCCAAAACCTTTCTTCATAACCTGGGTAAAAGGAAAGATAAGAAATGGTGAACTCATATGATTTTTTTTAAGTTTGTGGTCAAAGCCTCATTTTATTATTTTAAAGAAAAGACCTCTTTAGACTGGGTAGAGGGAGACCCATTACATAACCCGAAGGCCCAGGGCCAAGTGGCCTGAATACAAGGCTTGAAATCCCATTTTTTGTCTCATAGATCCCCTTGGTGAATAGTACTGCTACAGTACCTGGGCTGCTTCAGTACCACCACCGCTACAATTCCTACTACAGTGCCTCCACCGCTATAGTGTCGTTGTCGCTACAGTCCCACCACTGCTACAGTACTACTACTGTCCTTTGCTACAGTGTTACTACTGTACCCAAAAATTAGTCCATGCCTAGATTTGATCCTGGTTCTTTTGGATGCCAAGCAGGAGCCTGTACCACTAGGGTACAGGCTCGTTGGCAGGGTGAACTCATATGATCAGTGAGGGAAAATGAGGGTGACATTAATGTTCACTTGAGTGTAATATGAGCATAAAGTTATGTTAACAAGATCATAACATTTGAAATTCACACCCTCCATATCATAGATCATAATCTTGACTCATGGAATAAATATTGGTAGTTTATAAAACATGAATCACAAAGGGATAAAAGAATATGAGTCATGAGATCATAAAATTGGAATAAGGAGTGAGTTTTTGGAATATATATACATATATAACTTTGCAAACATGAATAAAAAAATTGGATGACTCATCGTGTTAAGGATATGAAATCAGACCCCAGATAAACTTATGTACATGGAACTATGTCCACACATAATCTTATAGTCAAGGAAGTTAGGTTCACACATACACTTGTGGACATGAAAACTAGTAACATACATAATCTTAAGGAAATTAAATCTAGGTCAACACTTAATGTTATGAACATGAAATCCAGGTCTATGATTTACCTTATGGACATGAAAACTAGGTCCACACATGGAATTATGAACATGAAATCAGGTTCAGGCATATCATATTTACCTCATGAGTTATCCATATTTACCAAATGTATTGGCGGGTTATACCGATATCACCAATAACATAATGAAAATCATATATACATGTATCAAAAAATCATAAAACATTCATCATATAGTAAACCATGAAAAAAAATGGTTTTCATAAACATTTCATTAGAGAAAAACCATTAAAAATGATTGGGTCTAACAAACATCTTGAAATCAAACAAGTAAACCATCCATAGAAAAATAAGGATTGTATCCTTAGATAATATCCCTATTAAAACTTAAATGATATAAATTTCTATTTTTTATGAATATAAAAAATATTAAAATATCACTAAAACACTATGGAGGAAAATTTATTTTCCAATTCTAAATCACTTTTTTAAAATATAAAAAATTAAAAATAGCATGGAAAACAATTTCTTTGAAATTAAACACAGAAAAATTTAAAGTAATCTTTAAATAATTAATCATTCAGTATGGTGGGAAATTTTTTTCATGTTGTAAAAGTTAAAAAACATTTCTTTCATACTTTTGTAAAAAGTAAAAAATAACTCATTCATAAAATGACAAGATGATTACTCTTAAAACCATATTAAAAAAAATTAAAACATGGATGAAAATTAATTTAAAAAATAATAATATAATATTAAAAAAACCTTCTTTAATTTTTTTTTAGAAAACAAGGATATGAAGTAATAAGGTTTTTCAACTAAACAGAGAAATAAGGTTGATCTTAAAAAAACACATTTTAGGTATCTTGAGTAAATAATGTGAGTAAAATAAAATGAAAAAAAAGTATTTTTAATAAATAACCATATTAAAAAATCATTATTTTCTTGAGATATATATCATAGGATTCATAATCATAAACTTAATCATAAATAGTCCTAATAAAAATTGTGATTGTAATATATAACCCTAACCGCTTTAGTAACTTTTGAAACATATATCCCATGAAAGAAATAACCTCAGAATGATATATAAATCCACATAAATTTCATGATATCAATAATTAAATAAATTTAGGGTCATTATATAAACCAAACAAAATAATAAGTTGGTAATATGGCATGTGTCTCACGGAAATAAGAGTGAGACAAAAATCCCTTACCACAAGTCCGACTTCCTTCATATGTGTCGGAACATATTATATGATAAATATCGATTTATTATATATCTATTATAGAATCATAAATAGATATATATTATAATATAATATTTATTTATAACTATTTATCAATTTTTTTAACAATTCTTTATTAAAATCACTTTTTATAATGATATTTGCTTTTGTTTTTAGGTGTATTTTGGTTGGTAGTTTTGTAACTTGTACTTTCATCATGGTTACATCATATCCAGAATCATAATAAATATATATATCATATATATATTCATTCTATTAATTTTTATAGTCTTATAAAAATATATATAGAAAAATGAATTACACTATTCATGGAGGCGGTAGGCTATGCGTATGCATGAACATTGTTTTACTTTTTCGGTGGATTAAAGAAAGGAAAGATAAATAAAAGAAAACCTTTATCTAATAATTATTTAATATTTTATATAATATATATTCACTAAATCTATCTTTATTACCATCCAAGTAAAATATAAATAAAAATGTGAATAACATTGTTTTGTGGAGGTGGTAGTCTACACATACGAACAAGTTATGTCGTAATTTTCCAATGGTTTGGAAGGTAAATAGATAGATATGATATTTTCTTTACATAAGTATAATTATTCCATAGTTTTCATGTATATATATATATATTCCTTAAACCAATAAAAATACCCATCCATAAAAGATGGTGATGAGAAATGATTTGTATCTCTATGTGGAGTCGATATGCCATACATACGCACAAGCGACACTTTCACTTCTCATTTGTTAAAAAGAGGGTGAATAAAGGTGGTTTAATAATTATAATAATATTTCAATATATTGGAGATACATAATTAATTATTTTATGAAAAATATAATAGATTTATATGAATTAAAATAATAATTAAAAAGAAAGTGATCGGTTAAGGTGATTACATCATCTTTGAAACAACTCCATTAGATATCCTCTTGAGGACCCTAGGGTTGGTCATTTGGTAAAACCATAACCTATAGAATATATATAAATAATTTTATAATGGATTTTCTAAGGTTAATTTCATGATATAAGGCAGAAATTAGTGTGAATAAGAGAAAGGAGAGGAGCCGTTTATAATTCAGGTGAGGGGTACTTTTAGAATTTCTTAAAATATTAAAATATAATAAGGTCAATATCAAGCCCAAATGATTCCAAATGCCCAGGTAGTCGAAGATAAGTTTATATTGGGTTTAAATACCATCATAAAATAAATTTTTTACACGTTTTAGTTGTTTTTTAAACCTTATCTTTTTTTTAACCCCTTAGTTAACATATTTTAACATTAATCACATCAACGTCTTTTTCACACTTAAAAGGTAATAATTTTACATATAAGGTGAAATGAATCATAAATTGTAAATTTATAAAATTATCACCCATATATTATCCACTTTGTCATATTTCATTATTTTTATGATTTTTCATTAATTTAATAAAATATTATTTTCTTAAGATATAATTAATGTCAATTTAGACACAATTAATATATTTTGACTCAAAAGACATAAATAAAAAGTATTAATTTCAATATAGTCCTTTAACATGGAACTAATTATTCTTATGAATCTATAAAATTTTTGGAATACTATAACTCACTCAAATTATTTCACTCTTAATATTTTTTATTATCATTTATTTTATTTTTCTATTAATTGAATAAATATAGTTTCAACATTGTGAAAGAATTTAAGGTAATTATTTAAAACCAAAAAATTATAACAAATTAACATTATTAAAATAATTATATTATCCTAAAATTAACCATTTATATTATTTCACCCTTTTTTGTCTCTATGTTAATACATAAGAGATATTTAAAACTAAAAGTGGGACATTTTGTAATCTTCTTTGATTGAAATATTATACAGGTCATTATTATAGAAAAGTGTCCATTAAAAAAATAAAATTATAGAATAGCATGATAAGGGTTTAATTTCATTTATCATATAATAATTAATATGAAATATTATAACCCTATCACTTAGTTTTAACCTAGATTAACACAATTTACACTTTACCAAGTAAATAAATTTTACCACATTTATTATTTATATTTATCAAAAAAAATGGGCCTATTTACCACATTTGAACCTCATAATTCCAAATACTGAATGAATTTTATCAAATTCAATATCTATAAGTTTCATAAATTAAATTTAAAATAATCACACAAAACGTGATGAGAGCCTTTTTTTAGAAAAATACATTTTTAAGAAAAAAACTTGGTTTATTATTATCACATTCTTAGAAAATTATTAAATGAATGTTAAAACAATATTGAATATAATATAATATATATATATATATATATATATACATATATATATCATTAAAATCATTCACCAATAGTGATCAATTTAATTTATTAAGATAAAAAAAATTGCGTGCATAAAAACAGTTTACTAGGAAAATGCCTTTTATGTATCAAAATGTGTTTATACTAAATTAAAAAAAAATTGACTCTAAGGAAATTAATTGGATTAAAATATAATTAATTTTAATTTTAAACAATTTTAAAATAAAATTGAACTTTTTACATTCTTGGAACAAAAAAAATAATTTTCAATAAAAACAATATTGTTCACTATTCATGAGAAAATCAAACTATTCAAAAACTTCTCAAAAAGTAATCCTAATATAACTTTGATATAATGATTTAAAAAATGTAGTTAATTTTATGAAATTAAAATTATAAAAGTTTCAAAAAATAAAAACAATATTTTCTCACAAAAAATAATAAAAATCATTTTTTTGGGAAATTAAATTTTTAAGCATTATATAACTTTGTTAAAAAATGAATGATTATTTCCTAATAATTAACATATATATATATATATATATATATTTATATTGAGAATTATATTTTTATATACCTCATAAAGTATTTAATATTATTCATATTCACCATTTTAATGGCTAGGTTATAATAATCATATTTAAGTAATAATACTTCATGGTGTGTTTAAGTTTGGCGGTGTGTATTATATATGTTAACAAACATAATGTTAATTTAAAAAATATTGGGGTATTATATTACTAGAGATATTCACTATCAAACAATCCAATAGGGTATTATTTCTAGTATAAAATGGTATATATCTCTCCAATAAAGTGTTCCCTCTAGTGTAGGAGGGGAGAAAAGTGTGAGAATAATACCTTATGCTTATGTGATAGGTTAAACCATATATTCCATGATATGTAACCGGATTGATGTTTCCTATGCCTTGATCATTGTGGGAAAATATTATATAGACCTAGGTGATTTATAAAGACTATACTTAAGTATATGAGACATATAAAGTATTTGTTTCTAGTTTATGTAGAAGATGAGGAGTTATTCAATAGGGGGTACATAGAAGATAGTTTCCAGAAATAACAGAATTTTTTGAAATCACACTCATGAAATTTTTTCCCTTAATTGTGGAATTATGACCGGTGGGGGCTATAATAATCTAGTGGTCATTACTTATATAATAGTGTTATATTATATTGTGGATTCTGATATATATAAATTAAGAAGTTTGGATATGTAACTTCATCTATGAGATTGTTGTGGTGCCTAACGTTAAAGATATTGTCACGTTGTATTGTGATAATATTGCAATGTTGGTCCAAGATAAGGATCCAGTATCATATTAATATAAAAAGAATATACTTTAAAAGTCTCACCTATTAATTAATTTTTCTCATAAGTGAGATTTTTTAGTAATCAAAGTTTTTATAGAGGAGAACATGACAAACACATTGAAAAAAATATATCCCAGCTAAAGTATTAATATCATATGAGAGATATTGAATGTAAACATTTTATCAGTTGGATCTAGTGTAAGTTAGATTCTATTGAGTCTGGTTCCATATAACCAATTAAATTTATATTTAAAATTACTGTAATATTAATAAATATCTTATCATGTGATGAGTTTTATTTTTTGTAACATTAATGTGATACTTTCCTTAGAGTATTTTTCATGTTGAAAGGTTATAAGAGTTGTTCTTTATAAATATAATCTTTATGTTCTATGAAAATATTCTTAAACACATGTCATATAATCTATATGAAATTTTTTAAGTGGAAAAAAATAATGTATTTACTATCAGGTGTTAGATTTGAACAGGAAAATTAGGCTTCTTCTTATGAATTTTCACACTATATAATATCCATTATGTCATGTTATGAGTACAAACCTACAAAATAGAACTAAAAATATTATATATTTTACTATATATTCATTTATACATATATGTTTATTGGTCCATAGACTTGATTTTATTATTAATATATATCATAAATCGTATACTTTTATGTCTTGTTGAAAAACATTATACCATAGGCTTGTAGTAAATTTTTATATATAGGGTGCAGCATAAGTGATATGGGATTAATTGAATAAGTCAAGAAAATATGTGTTCCTTCTAAGTCAATGGAAGAAGATATTTATGTCCCTTTGATTGAAATTATACTTTTTTATTAGAACCATTTCTATTTTAGTTTATCTATGAGTTCATTTCAAATTTCCAAAGAATGATATATCAATAATATAGGTTGGTGACACTATTATGAAACCTTATTGATGAAATAACAATAAAAAGGGATTATATCACATGATCATCATTCATTTGAGGTTATTATAATTAAAATTTTAACATCTTTATCTATGTGTTTCTTGATGTGTTTTTATATGTTAATCTTGGTCTTTAGACAAAATCGCCTAATTATACTGAAAAAAAGGCCAAGAGGATCACACAGTAAGTGTATCCAAAATATCAATTAAATTTTATGTGAATTTAATATCTTGAATAAATATTATTCATATGTTTTTCTTTAATAGTTATTATAGTAAGGTTGATCATTTGATTTCAATCACCAGTTATTCAAGTTATAAAATATGTTATATAAATATTAAAATAATATTTATTCACCAATTTGTGATTGTGATTATAATATTTTTTTATTTATAAAATGAATAATTTAAAGATATTTATTTACTTGAATAAATATTTATTATTCAGGTTTCATAAAATATCGAGGAGGATTTATTGGATTGGTTAAGGGATAAATAGAAATCATATATGTTATTTAATATTGTTTAAATAAATATTGATTTATTATTTAATAAAAGATATATAAATATCCATGAGTTAGTTCATGTCATAAAATAAAATGATATTTTTATTTTTATTATTTGACATGGGATTTATTTTGGATAAGAAATTTTTTAAGCGAATTTTTTCAATTACTAATTCTTAACCATAAGAATATTATTTTAATTCTTCACACAATATATTCTTATAGATATTTTAATTAAATAAAAATATAGTACTTATAAATAAATTTTCAAATAATGAATAGATAATCACCCTCCTCCTCCCTCTCTAGAGTGAGTGAACAAGAGAATAATTCTTCAAGACTGGCAAAGTATTTGTTGTAATAAATAATGAATTGTGAAATTTGTTTGGTACATCCATTCTAGAACCAGAGATATCAATGGTGATGTTTTAATATTCATGGAGTATGGGTGGATACCTCTTGAGGAATTCTATTTTTGATTCTTCGCCATAATGACATGAATAGGGGAGATACAAATTAATTAATCAATATTAAAGAATAAATTATCAAGTTGGGTTATTTTTTAAAAATTATATATATAATATATTTGAAAATATCCTCTCTATGAATATTTTGGGGTTTTATTCAGCTATTTTTGAGTTTTTTATGCAAAAAAATCAATGAAAAGCATTTTTGGGCATGGGCCCAACAACTTCCATAGTGCTTTAAACCCTTCATATCTATCCTTTATAACTCATTAAAGGGTTCATGAGTCTTTCTAAGATTTGTACCATGAAAAACTAATATAGAACCTTTCATGTAACTCTTAAAGTAAAACCTATTTAACACTTTACAAATATATATGTTTCTACTCAGTCTAAATAACCTCTTTGATCTACATTTATAGATCATTAAACTTAGTATATGGGTTGTTTAATCAATTTACTTCATTAAGAAACACCTTCCAAACCACATATTTATATAATTAAAATTTATTAAATCATTTTAATGAGTATAATATTGTCCACATACAATACGTTTTGTGACCCACCCCCATAAAGAATCCCTACTAGGGCTACTGCGAAGGCAAGATTGGCCCTCAAGGCTCACATCCATTAAGCTCTAAGATAAAGACTAGAACCAAAGATATAAATCATTAAAATGGGGGGAATTATCCTCATAAATCTCAGGAATATAATATAAAACTATTAATCAAAACCATAATATAAAATAAAACCATGTAACAAAACAAACCAAAATGCATGGAAATTTCGTACAAATACAAGTCTCTAAAATAAAATAAAAAGGGTAAAATACTAGGCAGCAACACAAACAAAAACCCCAAGATCTGAACTAACACTATATAGATCAGTCAAAAAAACACACCTATATACCTATAATATATATATATAGGTTTTATCATAAATGTATACTCAGTAGGATCTTCCTCCAGAACTCTCAAAAAAAATTGAAAGAATCTATTAATGTCTCAATGAATAAACAATAGAACCATCAAGCACCTATCGGGATAATTATCACCCAACTTCACCAAGCCTCACTCAACCAATATCACATCCAAGCATAATAACATAATAATAGAAGAATGTGCCAAGGAAGTACCCCCCCTACCACTTCCCCTCTATTTTATCACTCCCACCCCTAAATGATAAACATTTTGTGCTCTCAATACCTTTTACAGAAATTTCATAGAACACAATATCCCACATCACATCGGTACCATATACTACATCTGTATCATCTTAATCAATCAATATTAATCACCACATACCACATATCATCCACAAATCACACCCTCATCACTTATATCCATCATAGAAAGGTATCATGAACATGGAGGACTTCATCCTCATAACATCCTCTTGTTATACACAACCCCCACCATATGTTGTCATACTAAAACCCCATAGGGTCTGCCTGTACACTTAATATTACTTGTCTATATGATTGTACCTTCTTTAATATATTGTATACCATGCCAAATATTTTAGTAATATTGATATAGGGGGATTATTCGATCATATATTCCCTTTCGAACCAGGATGTTTTGTAAAACACCCAAAACCTAAAATATTTGGGCATCGATAGGGTTATCTGACTTTTGTGGGGTGTGTATAGAAATCACAGGAAAGGGGAAAAAATATAGTATATCCACACACAATCGCATCCTATTGGTTCACATAAAAAAAAATATGTGACACCCATCACAACCACCACACTATCATCACCACACACCACTATATATGTTGATCACTATAAAATAATTATCCCAACTTCCACACAAAATTTCCACCACAACCATGAAAATTTTCAAATTTATTCACATCATTTAACCATTTATAGATTTATTATTTATCAAGAATTTAAATTTCATTATATCTTTGAATTACATATTTAATGAAAAGATATTATCAACCACCACCCATGTTTAATCCAATTGTTACACATTCATTTTATTTATTCACAAATTTTATTTACATCCCATAATTACATCAATTATAGCCACACCCATTAATAATTTTTCCATTCCCAATCACATTTTTTTATAATAGGAAAATATA
This sequence comes from Viscum album, assembly GCA_963277665.1. Classification (NCBI taxonomy): domain Eukaryota; kingdom Viridiplantae; phylum Streptophyta; class Magnoliopsida; order Santalales; family Viscaceae; genus Viscum; species Viscum album. The sequence continues at coordinate 467,220,462 of OY728141.1, read as the reverse complement.
AAACATCCTCACAACCATTCCATAACTCAATCCAATAACCCTCAAAATTGCAACACAATACTTCCTCTTTTCATGAAACCAATCTCACTACTATTTCAAATCAACAACCATATCCCCTATTTGAAATCATTGTAATGAAGATACAACCCAACTATATAATCCACAATAAAAGACCAAAACCATCAAAAATAATTACCATAATATTTACCCCCAAAAAAACACAAGACATAATGGGGGAAAAAGAATTCCAAAGTCACGTAATAATAATCTTCCACATTAAATGCTTCTCCCCAATGACCCCCTTCAAATACATGTCATCACATTCATTAAAAATCTCATTCATGGGTGATAACATGGAAATTTTAGACTCTAAAAACTCAGTTCATTTATGCCTTTACATGATTATACTTTTATATATTATAGTTCTATAAAATCAATCACAATAACATGTTCATGCATAAATTGAAGTTGCATCAAAATTATAGGGGAAAAACTAAAATCCATTAGCCTTAATCAAAATCATGGAAACATGTAATCACATGTGATACACCCCATTACCCTTTAATTTCCTTTATATAAATTCATTATATTTATTAATAAAATCCCTACCATCCACTTAAATGAAAATAAGACCAATAAAATTTCACATTATACAAAAAATAAAACATAGTTCTTAAATATTATACCTTAATCAATACTTTGATAATTTTTGAACATAAATCATGGGTATGGGGATGACTGCAAGACCAAATTAATATAATATAAGCTTTAATGTCCTAATTTATAGCAATTATTCCATCGAAACCATGACCAAACATTCCCCAAACCAAGAAAACACTATTTCCATGACCCCCCCCCCCAATAAGGGAAAACAGAAAGGGAACCAAGAAGAAAATGTAGGAGAACTTACCTAAAATTAGAAAAACTAATATCTTGTAGGTGAGAGACAACACCAATAAATGGGGGATAAAGGGTCTCTAGTTTCACATATCTCATTGACCAAGGCTTATAGAAATCAAAAGAAAATATAATAAATATGTTGAAATTAAAATTTTATAACAATACTTGAAATTAGATCATCACTGCATGATAATCCATGGTCGCACTATGATGGGATAAATCTACTAAACACCTAAAAATCACACCATGAATCCTATATATCTCTTTATTCCTAAACATGTAAAATTTTCTAAATATGATATGATTTGGTAAGGGTCATGTCATGTCCAAGGAACCACAATGTGATATCTCTCAAAAATGAACCACTAAAACTTGGCCTTCATGTCCTTATGACATGATAGGGAGATATTCTTAGTGACACACAACTGATATAACCCCATAAAAACCCATAGAGACTCTAGGTTTTGATAACTAAGATCCAAACCATAAATTCCATTTGTTTAAACTTTTATTAACTCCCTATTCACTCTCATAGTGTTATCAAACCCCCATAATCTAACCCAAAAATACATAATACCAGCATCATAAGAGTCATCTGAATTCTGTATGGTTAATTTACTAAAACAATGGGTTCAATGATTTTTTAAAATCCTTTGAAACCACCTCCTATGATGATCTACCACATAATGTCATGAATAATCTCCTATAATGATTCCCTTTACTAAAAACATCCCCTTTCACCGCAACTCTGACAAACACAAATCTACCTACCTCTCATAGCTTAATCTCAACTCAAACAGAACTTATCATCCTCCAAACTCCTCCTAACACCTCTAAAACCTAAATAATGAAAAAATATGGGTTGGAAATTTTTTATTAGTTATATCAGATACATATAAAACAATTATCTTCCCAAATAATCAAAACAATTCCATAAGGATATAAAAACCACCAACCCAAACACATCTACTAAGAGATAACACTCAAATATAATTACATCATAACCAAAGAACAAAATAGAACTACAAGAATTAACCTCAAAAAAACATAAGAAATAATTCCAAAAATTTTATCGCAAAACAAACATCTCAAACACTATCGCACAATCAGGTTGAAAATAGTTTGGGATACTGAGTGTGCATCTATAACTCACATTCCCACATAATTTTTTATAATTCACCATGCCTCCAAAAAACTCAAACCAATGGAATAACTTTTCCATGCTGCACCAGCTCCCAATGATCCTTGATCCTGACCAACCACACCATGAATTTTACATCATCCTCTATATCCAATTCTTCTTGATCAATGGCATTTGTATTTATCATGAATATACCAATGAAGAAATGAAAATAAAAATACATCATGGATATATTCCGTCTACAAGGTTAGAAAAAAATTATAAACCACCTCTCTAACACACCCCAACCCTAAAAATAGAACGATAAACAATGTAGAAACATTATTCTTTCTATTAAACCTCCATTTTCCATGATTATAGAAACCCATTAAGGACACATGATCACTGACCTTGAACTCTAGAGGTGTTATTCCCCTATTATCATAAGACTTCTAATAGCCTTTTGTTTCCTTCATCTACACTTGAATCATTTAAAATTTTACTATCATGCTCTACACCACATATAGTCTAAGAACCATCAGTTATCCAAAATCATTCTAGCACAACTAAGATAAATAATTCCTATCAAAAAAATTCTCAAATAGTTCCATGATAATGGAAGAGTGATAACTTCTATTGTAATAAAACTCAACCCAATGTCGTTGATTCACCCATGATTGACCAAAATTCAAGTCACATGCGTGCATTATATCCTTTAATGTCGGAATGGTATTCTATATTTTCTAGTATTTTGGGAGATTTAAAGAATTGATTTGGCATATTTAGTCATTGGTATCCTTTAATGTCGGAATGGTATCCTTTAATGTCGGAATGGTATCCTTTAATAATATCCTTTAATGTCGGGTGATACCCAAGTCACATGCGTGCATTATATCCTTCAAGTGTCTTTGTGATATCCTCTTCCTTCACCCTCATATGTTGATATCCAAGCCATGGGTTGAACATTAAAATCTACTTAGATCCCTTTAATTAGTCAAAAAAATTATTTATCCTTGGAAGAGGATAATAGATCTTGACCATAACCTAATTTAGTCATTGGTAGCCTATATTTACCCCCATACCACCATCCAACTTCTTGTTGAATAATAAAATATAAACCCATAGTGATACACTAAAGTGGATGAATCCATTATATATTAAATTGTTGATTTGAATCCTCAACTCCCACAACTAAGAAGGTTCTCTCCAATAAAAAGGTATCGAGATTATAGATCGACCAAGTTGTAACTCTATTACAAAGTTGATATCACATCGAGGGGGTTGGGCTGCAACCTCTTTGATGATAACATCAAAAACAAATCAACTACTCTAGGAAAATCCACCACATACACCTCTACTAATCCTAAGTACAATTCTACAAGATATGACAACAATAACTCTAAACACATATGACCCATTTGATGATCCCACGGACTAATGAATACTTCACTTTGTCCCTCCACATCATAAAGTATGAATCTCCCCAAAAAAACAATAAATGATATCACACACCTAATACAGACAGTCTATTCCAAGGATAAAATTGCATGGAAAAATATAGAGTAGAAATAAATACTTGAATAACTGATATTAATCAATCATTAACTCACAACCTTGGTAAGCATCAAGAAAACTAGTATAAACTCTAACTCACATAGTCCACACTAATGAGACTAGAAGCCTCTCCACCCTGATTCACAAGTCTCAAAATAGGGTGGGATAAATAAATGAATGTGATTCCATAGAATCAAAAAAGGTTAATGTTAGTGTATAAGATAAGAAAATAGTACCCTGAATAATATCAACCCATCTAGGTTCAATAACTCAACTGTAGGAAATCGTCAACACCCATCTCCTCTTCCTCACTATTAACAACCACCTCTATTTTCATGATCAGGCCTATGTACCTAAGTATGAGGAACATCAGACGGGATTACCCCTACTTAATTCATCTACTCTAATAGAAAAATAAGCCCATTATATGTACTATTGATATGGCCTCTAAGGAAACTACAATTGAGGATAGAACAGAAACTAACCATCCACGCCATGTTGGTCTATGAGGATGGTTGGGAACTTGATCTTCCTGGGACCATGTCCTCCAAAAGAAAATCATACTGGAACAAATATCTCAATGGATTCATGAAAACTACTTTCTCTTGAAAAATGAAAAGAAAACTAGAGTGTTTAAAACCATTCTAGCCAAAACCTTGATAGCATAGACACCCAAGATCCTCCATCAACAACCCTTCTCCTCCATCAACAATCCTTCTCCTCAAGGACCTTTAATAACTCCCCCTTAAGAAAAACCTAGATATGTATGCATCCTCTTGATGGACTCTCCTTCTTCCATGCCTATAAATACATAGGCAATATAAATGGAGTGACTAGATATAAAATAACTTGAAGCAACACCTCCTCTAAAAGCTACACTCTAAACTTTTTATCTAGAAAGAGATCAGGAGAAAAATTGATAAAGTATCTGAATCTAATCTCAATCTCCCATATGCTCAGAACACCCTAATGGAAGGAGATAAACTCATTCCTCTCTGATTCCCTCATCATGATGACAGAAACCTTGCATTAAACTACCTCTAAAAAACATACCATCAAATGTATACCTCCTTACAATCACCAATATAAATAATCCTCCATTAGAGGGTTGTTCCACATATCTATAAAAAAATAATTGAAATCGATATTGTGCCTTGGATAGGGTGAAATTTAATTTGATCTCACAGTCCTCTAACCTACACTTTTTCATCAAATTGGATATACTACCCTCATAATTTTATAGTCCCTAACATTGGAACTCACATAATTTTCACCTATAAGCCTCATCCTCCTCAATTAAATTGACACTTGGATAAATATCTGGATAATTATATTGAATTTTACCATTAAAATCCATGTGTAGACAATGACCAATAGGAATAAATACAAATATAAAGAAAACTCATAAGATGGGTAGAATGAAATCCATTTAATTATAATAATTTAATTCATTTCAATTTATTTTATTTTTCCAAAATCACCCTAATTAATAACACAAGAACAAAAAAATTATGATGCATGTACCTCTCCTAGATCTTTATCTCACAATCAGCACTAACTCACCTAGGGTGTTCAATAAGCTTAAGGTCCTTGAGTCAGATCATAGGGGGGTATAATTTATTATTTCCTAGCTAGTATCATTTTCTACAACACACGCTATGTTCAACTAATATTGTTTCCCTACCAATCCCTTGCAATCCACACTAATTCATAACTTCAGGCTACATCCTAACTCTCTTCCATATCTTTTCTAACCACTTTTTCACTACCCATACCAACTGTTAACCCATCCTAGGCTTGTAGTAAAGGCAAGAGTGACCCTAAAACTTCCAACAATCCATGGGTTGGTGACTACCACTAAAAGTATAAATCATGAAAATGGGAGATGTTACACTCAAAAATACAAATAATATAACATGAAACCACCAATCAACTCCATAATATAAAATAAAACCATATCGCATAATAAAAAATGGAAATGTCACAAAAATACAAGTCTCCAGAATAAAATTCCTAAGGTAAAATCCTAGGCAGAAACACCAACAGTAACCCCAAACCCAAATATATTTTTGCATGATCAATCACAAAATCCCACCTAGAAACCTATAAAATAGATTTTTGTGTATATATATAGGGGTGTTATTACATTTATACTCAGTGGAATACTCTTCAATACCTCTCAGGAAAATGTGGAAGAAGTATAATGAAGCCTTAGTGAATAAGATGAATAAAACATAAGTAATTACCTAGTCAAATATCGGTCAACCTTATCAATGATCACTCACCCAAAATTTTATCCAAGAATAATAACATAAAAATATATCATGGAGGTACCCTGCAACTAATTCCTCATTATTGTTTCACACTCATTCCCCAAAAGAATATTAGGTTCTACGAATCCCTTCTATAGCCATTCCATTTCACACCATACCACATACTATATTCATATCATCCACATCCTCCCATATCCACCACCATGTATAAAATCTCATCCACACATCACAACATCATCACAAATGTCCATAAAAGTAGGGGTATAATGAACATAAAGGACAATAACCTTATTCCCTCATCGTACCATGAATGGTCCCCACCATATTTCATCATATAAATACTTTGTAGGGTATACATGTGTACCACATATCACATGTCTATATGATTATACCTACCTCAATCCATCACAGTTCGTTACATACCTAGAAGGGAGACCAAGAGATATGGAGTAGTCAATTATCCATTCCTTCACTATCCTAAAAATTAGTAAAAACACGAAGAACCCAAAACAATTGGGTGTTAGTAAGGCTTTCTTACTCAAGTTGGATGCATAAAGAAATCAAATGGAAATATGAGTTTATTACAACCACACACAATACCAACATGTCGGGTTCACATTAAAATAGCTCTACCACACCCTTCATAACCACAAAACAACCACAGACACACACCACCATTATTTGTAACCACTATACTACAACCATACCCACTTTCCACACATAACAACCACCAAAACCATACAAAATTTTCCATTTAATAACATTATTTAATCATTTATAAATTTACCATTTACCAACCAATTTACATTCATTATTCCATTTAATTATATATTTAAAAAAACAATTATAAAACTCTACCCATGTTTAATATAGTTTTTACTCATTAATTTCATTAATTCATAGTTTTCATTTAAATCCCATGAATCATTCAATTCCAACCACACCCATTACCAATTTCATCATTACCAATCCCATTTTTTCACTACCATAAAATTATTAAATTCTCTAAAAAAAAAACCAACCCCATCATAATTGTTCCACAACTATGGCCAAAGACCCCTAAAATAGTCACAAAACACTTCATATTATCAAAAAACAAACCATACTACCAATTAAAATTAACTATAATGCCCCCTATTTATAAATATGTAAAGGAAACCACATTCTCAATACACAATCCACCCCAACATCCCAAAACTAGCCATAGTAATTAACACACAATAGCCTCTACAAAAACCACACAAGCCACATCACTATAATAATAATTTAAACAATACATAATAGTAAATTAATATAATAATAAATTCCACCCCAACCCCCCAACACATTCAACCAAATTTATTTAACGACTCATGCATGGGAGATAATATAAAAAATATATTCTTCACACAACCAGTTCATTTTCATGTTTACATGATTAGACTTTTATAAATATTGGTTCTAAAAAATTAATCATATCAGTATATTCATACATAAATCATAGTAGAATTAAACTTCTAGTATCAATAACTAAAAATCATCAATCATAATATTAATCATGAAAACATGTAATCACATGTGATACACCCATGTTCCCTTAAATTTCCTTCAGTTGAATTTATTATATTTTTTAATCCATTCCTTATGATCCACTGAAATGAAAGAAAGATCATGGTAATTATACATTATACACAAAATAGAAAATAATTCTAGAATTCCAAACCTCAATTTACGCTTCCAAGATTTTCTTTTAAGTTTTAATGTAAAGTGAATGATTATTAAACCAAACCTTTAAAAGGGAATATTTTGAAACTTAATTAATAACAATTACTAATCAAAACCATAACACAACACCCCCCCACAAAAAGTTAAAACTACCTTCATAGCCTCCAAATAATGTAAAATAGGGGTACAATCAATAAAAATGGATACGGTAACTTGCCTCAAATCACAACTAATTAATCTCTTGAAGCTGAGATCTAACACCAATTAATGTGGGTTTATAGGATTCTAGGTTCACACATATAGACACCAAAGGCTCAAAGAAATAAAAATAAAATAGAATCATTTTTATGAAATACAAAATTCATAACATCACTAGAAACTATATAATCATGTTGTGATAATTTGTAGTATCACCATAATGGTCCAAATACATTGAATCCTTGAAAATCCCACTCGGAATCCCTTATATATCTCCCTAATTAAACTTAATCAACATTAAAAAATAAAATGACAACTTCAGGGTCTAAATAGGAATAATAAATCATAGTGAAACATCACTATAACATGCCATGATTTTATATTATATCTCTTCTTAAATAAATTCAATTTCATCGATAGCTTATGTTACATAGAACATAGAGCTTAAGAAGATGATTAAATATTATTATTTATTTATGATAGTTATCACCAAGTTGTTGGAATGGTTGGATGAATGAGATTAACTAAATTATGAAAAATATATTTTAAACACATTTATCAAACAAATCCTTTGGTTATAAATTATTTAGAAATAAAAATAAAAACCAATTGAACATAAAGGATGTGATTTATATAATAAATATATTTTTTATGCCCAAAATGACATTTTATCAAAATGAATTAAATTAATCACTATTAGTGAAAGATATTAATTAAATATATATTTCATATATTCAAAAAAAATGTTTTTAAATTAATCCAATGCGTTTTATAGGATTATTATAAGAATAAATCCAATTTTAAGCATAAAAAGTTATATATTCTAAAAGGAAATTTTTCCTCCTCATAATAGTGCAGCAGTTTTAAATCTAAATTTTGAAAATTTTATAAATTTTATTTTGAAAAATAAAAACCATTTTAAAAAGTGGGATATAAAAATTATCTTAGTTTGAATGTTTGGTATTTTTTTGATAAGTATCATTTTTTATCAAAAGTAAAAAATACAGAATTTTAATTGAAAACTGATTTTCATGTAAATAATTTATAATGTTAAATTATATTTTAAAATGGTTTTAAAGTATAATCAGTTCAATTATATATAAATAAATCCAATTTAGGTTATTTTAATCAGTTTCAAATTGAAATTGATTATAAAAACCTTTCAAATTTTTGAACTTTTCCACATTAAAAACTCACTTTTCCATTCTGTCTCTAGTATTAATTTTAAATATAATTTTTCCAATTCTGTGAATTAAATTGGGTAAAATGGATTACATATTTGGAATAAAAAGATCCAAATTATGTTTTAAGTTCATTTTCATATTTATGCATAAAACAGTTATCGTGGTAAAAAACTATTTACCCCAGTATAGGTAATATAATGAAAAGGGTTAAAGTTAAAATTTAAATGGTTAAAATACCTAAAAATAGAAAATTAAATGGGTTTTTGAGGTATTTCAAGAACTTAAACATGATTTTAAACATTAATTATCACCAAAATTTGTGAAAATTATTTTCACCTCAATTTGGTTGGATTTAAACATAAAATAATCATTATTTAACCACTTAAACCCACCTATCCTCAAGTATAAATATCACCTCTAACCACCCCATTTCCACTCATAGGCCCTAAAGCTCTTCAAATCCTGGTGAAATCATATCCTCATAACTATCCCTGCATTTAATTTCTTATATTATCACAAAAATATAAAATAAATGTTCCTTAAGGAGTCCTCCAAGGAGATGATATTCAAGAGGTAATTTTCTCAAAAAAACTCTCTTATTTTCTTTTCTTATTCTATATTCTCCACATATCAATAATCCATCAAGGAAGAATAATTCCAGAATAATGTACATATTGAAATAATATGTTTCTAATGTAATATATTATATGCACCCCTTTTATTACCTCATGTTATTATAATAATTGGAACTATTTTTCAAATTATGCCAGCTAACCATCTCTGTGAATAACGATTTTGTTCATTTTCTATTATCGCCTTCATGGAAAGTCATAAAAGTATTGTTTTGGAGAAATAAGATTTTAATAGGTATATTATCACCTATTTCATGTTATATAACTATTATATACTCATAATATTAATTATAGTTTTATTTCCATTTGAAAAGAAAATCCATAATTATATGCAAATGAACTGACCATGAAACCGTGAAACAAATGCACATGAAACCATGAAAATAATGAAATCTTATTAATGAATGGGTAATAATAAGTTATAAAATAAACACATAAGGTATTATAAATATGAATATATACTTGTAATGAGTTAATAACATTCTTTAAACCATTATACATGAGGTTAAATTATGCACCACTAAAGGGAAGTGTGAGCTAAGGGTTTCTCGCCTCACTTTTACTTCTGTTAGATATAGTCCTTATTCACCAATTATTTCTCATGTGTGGTGTATATATGATTAAATAATTTATATTATATCATTAATATATTTATTTAATTTTATTTAAAATGTTGTTAAATGTTATTCTTTCGTGGGGCATACGATTCAACTGATTACAAAGGGGTAAAGGATTCCATCTTAATTTACATTCCATTGAAACTTATTTGTTATTATTCACCAACTCACTTATATGTGATGTATATACTATATCTTTAATAAGAAATATCATTTTTTATTCATTCCTCATGTTATTTTTAGTTTCACATTTAATTGTTTCATTTAAGGGTATTTTACTTGAAAACTACCAAGTGATAAAAGTTATTGTACAATATCACTCTCTTTTATGATCTATAAATTTATCTTGAAATAATAATTTATTGTAATAATTTTTGATTGGAGAGTACATTTTTATTAAATATAAATATTATTTTATGATGGATGTGATTATAATCTAAACCATATTCCATTGTTATATATGGTGTTTACTTTGAAAGTTATTTGGTTAATTTTGTAAATATTGATAAATATGTATCTTTTATTCAATATAGATATGTGATCATAAAGAACATTGTGTATTAAATAAATTTATTATTAAAAATATGAGGAAGGATTTGGAATTGTAGACATGGGTGGGTTCTGGTTATATATATCCCTTCAATGCATCAGTTGTCTCATGGGAAGAATCAGTTAATCTAGAACTAAATGGGTTATTACCTATAGATTAAATCATCTGGTGAAAGGTACTAATGGTAGCGGTTCATGTGATAGATACATGATATCCAATAATTAAGAATTTACTATATTCAGAATTTATTCATTATTATATATAGGATTTTCACTATGATAAAATCTATAGATTCATTTCATTCTTAGTTTATTAATTAAACAACATGTGTTTTTAGTTATTTACCTTGATATGTTGATTATTCTCATTTATTCATTATTACTTCTAATGTATTTAACCATTACTAAGAATTTAAACTAGAACTTATTTTTTTTCATTTCCATAGATTATGAATAAGATATCTTGAATGATTTCAACAATTAAAATCACTTTACTTTGTTATTTTTTATTTTATATTCCAAATGTAAAATAGGTTTCATGTAAGTATCTAGTTTATCAAGACTATAGAACTATTTGGTCATTTGGGATGTGATTTCTTGTATCTTATTACAATGTAATAAAGTAATGTACCAGCTCTGGGATTCTGAGTTCTGGGTCACTACAATTGGTATCAAAGGAAGTTTATTAGAAACCTTGGTAACTAGATTAAGTTAAACATAAAATAGGGAAACATAACCCTATAACAGATTTTGAAAATATTCCCAGAGAAACCAAGTTTATGATTTAGATATTAGTTATACCTAAATTTTAAATTTCTGTAAAGTGTTTCACAAGTTATGGGATTATATATTATGTTTAATAATTATATAATAAAATCCAGTAAATTCCATTATTTATAAATGTCACCTAGATTAGATAATGGTATCTATACTCATGGACAATGTAGATATTTCTCTTCTGATGAAACCAATACATATTTTATTACAATAGAAAAAAAATATGTATATTTTAGGGAATCTTAATCAGGTTATGAAAACTGACCTTTATTGGATGTAGAAACATATTCCACAGAAAATATTTCTTATGTTTGATCCTTTTATGCGATAGAATCCCCCATCCTTTAGTGGTACTACTAATCCAATTGTGATAGATCAGTGGATTACAACTTTGGATAAGATATTTTTAGCATTGGGATGTAGCAAAAAATAAAAGTTTACACTTAAAGTATATTTTATCAAATATTATGTTGACCAATGATAGTCATTGATCTAGAATACTAGCGAGGAAGAAGAAATAGAACCCATATAATGGAATTATTTTAAGGATACATTCTATAAAAAATATTTCCCTCTTGAAGAACAAATTGAAATGAATAAAAATTCCATTAGTTTCAAGAAAAAGGGATAGTAAAGTATTGTAGATTATGTATCTACATTTACTTGGTTATCTAGATATTCTATAGATTAAATATACAATATAGAGTGCAAGATTGACCATTTATTTTAAGGGATTCAACCAAGTATTTGAAGGGTGATGGTCTCAAAATATTATCTTCATATGATAAAATATTTTTATGTTATTTAAATATAAAAAAATAATTCTCTAAGTCTTATGTGTTCTAAGGGAAGAAATATAAGAATATTATGGAAGAGAAAAATATAGATAAAAAAATAATAAAAAGAAACATTTTCACACATGTGATAGTTGTGGAAATAATAACCCTGGGAAGTGCTTGAAGGGATTAGGATTTTTTATAAGTGTAGAGATAAGGATAACCAAGAAAAATAATGAAAAGGTAAGGTTAAAAATTATATTATTCAGTGTTACAACTATAAAGATATGAGGCACTACGAAACGAATTACCCAAGATTCAAGATAATATACCTCAGAAGAAGTTAAGGGATCAAGGTCAATATTATGATAATTATATAGCTGAAGTGGTATGATGAATTTTATCCTTTTTTGGATCCTTGAATAATATGGTAATAGTATATTATATATTATATCCTAGTTATAATTATTATGGAATGTAAATTATTGTATTCTAATACTTTTTTAGCAGGGATTTAAAAGCATGTGTTAATCGGTACCAGTAACCAAGAGAAGTGATTTTGTGGCATGTTGATCTTTTTGTAAAAAAACATGATTTAGGGAGGATAAAAATAATATGTGCTTGGTTTAAACATAAATATGTGTTTATGGGATAGTATTGGTGACCATGAAAGTGGTTATTTATTTGATGTATTATCTCATCTTTTTTGGTTTTACAACATGTTTGGATATAATGAATATATTTAACCACCTAAGATTTTATTTTTGGAAGCATTCTTTTTTTTATCAAATTTTTAAGGTGATAAATTTATTTATATATTTTTTATGTGGAAATAAGAGTTAAATTATATTTTTTGGGGAATCTAATATAGATTTTGGAAATTTTGATACCTTCCTTCTAGATTTTTGGACTATGAATTTTAATGAGTCTTGAGGTTAATAACTTGTTTAATGGATTAATACGAACCTTGGATACTATTTTTTGTAGTTAAAGTAAGATTTATCATATTGGATGACATGTTCTAACCATTTTGATTTTGGAAAATATTTAGAGACTCGATAAATGACTTGTGGATCATATGATTCATTAAAAGATCTATGGGCATAAAAATTCATCATGAATATTCATTTCATAGCATATGAGATAAAGTGGAAATATATCAAAGCACAACCAAAGTATAAGAACACAATTTGACACAAAATTAAATTAGGTAAATTTATTTATCTATTTTTTTCAAGTTTTTAACTGGATATTAATGGAATCCCTCAACTCTAGGAAAAGGATTTTGGAATAAAAATGTTATCTGTTTACTTTTATTACTAATAAATCAATGTCATTTTAACCGATCACAGTATTTATAGTTTTCTATGGTTAAATTTATAATGACCATATCATATATCATTCTTAATTATAATTTGATGGAAATATTTCTCTTCTATGTCCCATTTTTTTACTTCGAACTAATGTTATCCTGTTAGAAATCCTAATTTTTTGGTAATCTTTGCATTTCCCTCTCCCTCTTATTAATGGGTTGTTTTATTAACCCTAATCATATTTTCAAGTATCAACCTTTCATTTTAGAAGTGAAATTTAAAATTAGGGCAATACATTTTGTTGGAGGATGGAATGAAACACCCAAAGATTTTATGGTATGTCTCTTTTTAAATTAATTCACTTTCATCGAAAGATTGTGTTACACAGAACAATGAACTTAAACAAATGATTAAATATTATTATTAAATTGTGATAGTAATTATCTATCTATTGTAATAGATCATATTAACTAAATTGTGAATATATAATTTAAAAATGTTTATCAAATGAATTCATCGGTTACAAATTAATTAAAAATTAAAATAAAAACAAATTGAATATAATGGATGTTTTTTTTATAAAAAACTATTTTTATGCCAATAATGGAATATTATATTAATAAATTAAATTAATAACTATTAGTTAAAGATCATAATAAAATATATATGTTATACACTCAAAAGAATTAAATTCATCCAATACGTTTGATAGTCATAAAATTATAATAAATCTATTTTTAAGCATAAATAGCTATATTTTTTCTAAAAGGAAGATTTTTCCCCTGTTAATGGTGCACCTATTTTCAATATAAATATTGAAACATTTTTAAATTTTTTTTGAAAAAATAAAATTCATTTTTTAAAATTGGGATATCAAAATTTGCATACGGTGAATTTTTTTCTGATAATCATTTCTTAATGAAAAGTGAAATATACTGCATTTTAATTGAAAATTGACTTTTCATATAAATAATTTATAGTGTAAAATTATATTTAAATTTTTTTTTTAAATTATACGTAGTTAAATTTTACATCAATAAATCCAATTTAGGTCATTGGAATCAATTTCATGTTGAAATTTGATATAAAAACAAACCAAAATGTTTCACTTTTTCACTTTAAACACTTGCTTTCCCATTGTGTATGCAGGGTTAATTTTAAATCTAATTTTTTCAATTCTATGAATTAAATTTAGTAAAATGGATTTCATATTTTTAATAAAATGGTCCAAATAATATTTTAAGTTTATTTTTATTTTTATTCTAAAAAAACCTACCATGGTAAAAAATTACTTACCGTTGTATGGGTAATATAATGAAAAGGGATTAAGTTAAGAGGAAAAGGATTTAAATACCTTAAAACTACAACATTAAATGGTTTTTTAAGTTATTTATCAACCCTATCTAGACTTTAAAAAATTAATTTTCATTAAAATTCGTGGAGATAAATTCCAACTAAATGTGGTAGGATTTAAACATAAAAATCATTATTTTTTCACTTAAACCCACCTCCCCTCAAGTATAAATATCACCCCTCACCATCCCATTTCAAAAAAAACCCTAATGCTTCTAAAATATTTGAAAAAACCTATCATAATCACTCTAACCACATATAAGTGCTGATGGTCTCACAAAAATACCAAATCTGTGGTTCTCAAGGGGTCCTCCAAGGAGGTGATATTCATGAGGTAATTTTCTCAAAACACCTCTCTTTAGGAGTCCTCTGTGAGTAATGATTTTGTTCGTTTTTCATTACTGCAAACATGGCTGGTCATAAAAATTTTATTATGGTTAATTAATATTTTAATAGGTTTATTATAACCTATTTCTTGTTATTTAACTAATATATGCTCATAATAGTAAATAAAAGTAAAATAGTTCATGATGGTTGGAAAACTACCAAATTATGCTAAACATTTATAATTAACATTTTATTAAATGAATCATCCTCATGTATGAAACAAAAATGATAAATTAGACCATTTAAAATTTATTATGTTTATTAATACCGATTAATTTCACTTCTGGAGTGTTATTTTCATTAGAAAATAACATCCATAATTATACACAAATAAATCAGCCATGAAACCATGAAAAAAATGCACCTAAAACCATGAAAATAATGAAATATTATTAATGAATAGGTCATAAGATGTTATAAAATTATCACATGAGGTATTATATATATTATTATAGTTATTTAATTGGTTAATAACATTATTTAAACCATTATACATGAGGCTAAAGTACTCACCACTAAACACTACAACATTATTCGACTTTAGGGGAAGTTTTTTAGCGGCGGTTTATTAAAAACCGCTGCTAAAATTATTTTTTTAACAAACATGACCCTTCTACCCACCCCAACTCTCCCAACACCCCCTAACACCCCCGAACCCCCAACCCCCGCGACCCCCCGAGACCCCAGGACTGTCCCCGTCAACCCCTGTGACCTTGGAAACCCCCCCGACCCCTGGCGACCCGTGTGACACCTGCCACCCCGTGACCCCATGGCGACCTCAGAGACCCCTGTAAGCTCTAGTATCCCTCAACACCAACTACCATCATGACCCTGGTGACCCCCGAAACCCTAACGACCTCGGCGACCCCCCCCCCCCCACCCTGAATCCCTTGATGCATCTCGCTGCCACTAACCACACGTCCCTGCCCATCGATGTCATTCAGTACCTTCATCACCCCTATGTGCAAGTCTGTATTCCTTTGTGGTGCATTTTGGTATGATTTTGGGTTGGTTTGGTTGAATATTAGAATAATTACAATGCGCAATGTCAAATTGTAGTATCCATTACTCAAAAATAGCACAGTAATTTGAAGGAGCTCCAACCAATGCCATATTTACGCTAAATCATGAAAATAAGATAGCACATGAATAGGGGTGCGTCAAATTTATCATGTCAGTGTGGTTTCACTCCAAAATAGCGCTGGAAATGGCACCTGGTTGGAGTAGAATCACTATAACATTTTAGTGTTTTCATGTTAAAATGGCATGGGATTGAGGTGGTATTCGTTCTTTTCTTTCAATATTGATGGTTGTGGTATGATCTTGCATTTATAGGTTCTCTTTAGGGTGTGGATGTAGTTTTCCACAAGATTATAGAAGTTTCCAAGCCTGTGGTATTTGATTCTATAATTTAACATTATTAATTGGATTTAGTATGTTTTATGTACTTCTCAATATTGTTTTATGAATTTTTTTAAAGGATCGTAATGTTTTCAAAGGGTTTTGAGGTGCGTTGGGTTGAAAGATGATTTTGAAAATGAAATTGGTTTGGTTTCGTGTGTGCCTTCTTTTTTATGCTTTCTAAATGTGTTCCATTAATTGTGTAAATATGAGTAACTATAGGTGTATTCTTGAGTATTTAATAAATAATATTTGGCAATATATCATGATATTAGGTAATGATGTATTCTCCACTATGTTATGAGAATCATGTTTTAATGCATACTCCACTATATTAGGAGAAATAGGTAGTGATATCTGATCTGTTATGTTGTGATTTACTATGATTACTTCTATGTAACAATTTTATGTCACACTCTTTAATGCGGACGTTATTATCAATGGATCATATTTATTATATTATGTTTTCATAATCTTACATTATGGTATATATTTGGTCATTTGAGATTACATGTCCTTTTATCATGACATGTGATCAACTCTCATGAATCCATGGAATTTTTAATTAGTTCTTTATTCCATTATCATTTTTACCATATACTTATATTATCTAACCATTAATGGTATATTGATAAGTTTTGGGGATTTAATATTTTATTTGAATTCCAAAAAACTATGGATTTAATAGGTTATCCCACTTTCTATAATTGAAACAAAATTAAATGGAAATTGAAAAGGTATATTGTCAATAATAATTTTCAGTATTATTCCAGGATCTATTTTGGGAAATTTAATATACATTATTTCATTTATCTTAGAAATTTCATGTTTCCTTTGAGTTTGGAAAAACAAATACCTTACTCATAAGCCTTAGATTCATCTACCCAAGTCGTTAATCCTTTCACCATATGATTCCTATAATGTTTTACATATTGGTTCCCCATGTATTTTCTAAATTAGTGAGCAATGTTTAAGGTAGGAGTTTGTTTCCATTTCATATTTCTAACTTCTATTCAATTATTATATGATTTATCAAGCCCTTACCTTAGTGATATCAAAGTTATGGCATGATCAGTTTTTTCAACTGTTTTGTTGTATAATGACATACAAAAAACTATAGGGATGGGATCTTGGTTCTCCTCTTCTTTTATAGATCTTATTAATTTGCAAGATTTGGTTTTCTAGTGGGTGTGTTCCTTATTTACCATATGTATTTATATAGGAAAATACTCTTTAACATATTTATATTTTTTTAACTATTATATATGAATCTCTTTCCTTATTTAGTAATAGTTATGTGCTTTAATTTTTTTTAATATTGTGTAGGCACATTGTGATATACATGAATAAAATTTGGATCACATTACTGAGGAACACACCTCAGTATGCTAAGGGTTTGGAGGAGTTTTTAGATTTTTCAATTTCTAATTGATCCGTTGAAGGGGGAATAAGATTTACATGTTCTAATTGTAAATTTATAAGATGGTTGAAGAGAGATTAAGTTTATGAACATTTAATATTGAAGCAATTCCCTACTCAATATTTGTGTTGGATTTGGCACGGAGAATCGAACGTTACAGAAAAGATTAGAACTGATGTCAATCCACAGAAAGAGCTCCCAACTTCATCGACAATGGAAAATGAAATGCAAAAACTTATAAATGATGAAATTGGAATTGCATGACACCAAAATCAACATCAAAATATATCAGAACAACCAGATGAGGGTACTACAAATACCAACGTGACAAGTGATGTTTTTGAAACTATAGGAAAACAAGATCAAGATTATAACATATCATTTTATCCTCCTCTTAATTTTATAGAGACTAATGTAAGATAAAACTTCACTGAGTAAAATATGTTTCATGGTTTATTTGATGATGGAAATAAAGAGTTTTATAGTGGATGTTTAAAATATACAAAACTTTCTTTTATGATAAAAGTTTTACCATATCAAATTCCTATGTGGAATTACAAATAAGAAAATGTACATGAAATAGAAATTATTGCATGATGAATTTCCTTAATCAAACATTCCTGAGTCCTTTTATGATATGAAAAAATTTGTTAATATACTTGGTCTGAATTATACAAAAATACATGCATGTACAAATGATTGTATGCTTTATTGGCGAGAGGATTCAAGTAGACAGGATTATAAAAAATGTTCTTCTTCACGATGGTAGTCAATGGGTGAAGTTGGAAGTCTAAATCAACATAATACCATGAAGAATAAAAAAATGAACACACCTATAAAGGTTTTTCCTTACTTTCCTTTAAATCCTTGACTACAGATATTATTCATGTCATTAAAGACCACCAAACACATGAAGTGGAATTATGTAGATAACAACAATGATGGGTTAATGTGACATCCATGAGATTTACAATCATGGAATACATTTGATTCATTACATCCAAAGTTCTCAGTTGATCCTAGGAATGTTCGATTGGGATTGACTTCAAATGGATTCAACCCATTTGGGACTTTGAGTACCAGTTATAGCATTTGGCCAATTATTTTTATCCCTTGCAATCTGCCTCTTTGGATGTATATGAAACAGACATCTTGTATCATTTCGATGATTATTCATGGAAAAAAATGCCAAAAAATGATATTTATGTATAATATCATCCTTTAATTGAAGAATTATAGGATTTTAGGAGCAACGGTATTGAGATATATGATGCTTCTTCTAAAATATTGTTCAAAATTCATGCTACTCTAATGTGCACCATTAGTGACTTTTCTCTACTTGGAAATTTATTTGGTTGGAAAAATTACATGGGTTTTTCTTTTCCTATATGTAACTTTGATTTTGATCCCAAGCGGCTACCTCACTGTAGAAAATGGTGCTTCTTGTGCCATTGAATATTTTTTGATGCATCTCAATGATTTCGGATGAACAGAACAAAATTCAACAGTTTCATTGATCATAGACCACCTCCAAAGTTGTTAACCAGTTCTGAAATATTCATACAACTTAGAAATGTTTAAACAGAATTTGGGAAGTTGAATAATTTGAATTATAGTGGTAAATGAGTTCTAAGTGCATCATCAAGTGAAATAGGAATTCAATAATAGAAGAAAAAAGTATATTCTTCAAACTTCTAGATTTGGAATTTAATTTGTTGCGGAATAATCTTGATGTGATATATGTTGAGAATATTTTTTGTGAAAATTTGATCTCCACATTGCTTAATGAGAATGGAAAGTCTAAGGATCATCTCAATGATCAAAAATACATACAAGTAATGTACATAAAATGTGATCACTATCTAGATGAGAATGAAAAGTATGCTCTGGAAATTTTTTGTAATGAAAAATAGGGATAAATATACATTCCATAAAATTTTAAATCATGTGAAGCTATCTGATGGGTATTCAAGTAACATCTCAAGATTTTTTGACTTAAATCATCTTAGGTTACATGGATTGAAAAGTCGTGATTCACATATTTTTTTACAGTTCTTACTACCATTGGAATTGCGTACATTATTATCTGAAAAGGTTATTTCTGTTTTACACCAAACTATCCACAATGATGACAAGTATTAGGATTCTCCACACAAATAGGCTTTGTATGAACACACCTTTCACACTGTTATAAAAAAACTTTGTGCTGCCCTAATTAATCCCCTAAAACAAATCCTAAATGAAACTGATACCCTTTATGAATTCTTTTCTGGCCAAAAAATACATCATGGGTAACAACCCCACCAATTGAATCTCCTCCCAAACCTATATTTCTAGATATATTTTCCTAATCTAGACCTTTTTTTAGACTACCTCTACGAAGGTCAGAATACACATGATAGTCAATATTTATTGAATATCTGGACTCAATCCTAACTCAAACCATTTATCCTTTAGCTACTCATTGGTGACTAGCTCCAGTGATAGATGCACCAACTCAGCAAAATGTGGGGAATACTCCATAATGGTACACTCCACCTTCTCTAGGGTTAGAAACTATTGATAATTTAGAATCATAATTCCTCATGGTAAAACTATTGGTTGAATATTTTATTGAAATAATTCCAGGTAATTTCCTCATAAAACTTAGCTTGCACAATGGAGTCCCACCATCTCCTACCTGATCCTTCGAGCATATACATAGATAAACCCACCTTGAATTCTCTATGATTATTCAATAAATTGAGGATCCTCTCAATCTGATCAATCTATTACTGAGATTCCTAGGTTTTCTTGTCACCATAGAAGACGAGTGGATTAGTACATGTCCCTTATGACATTATTATTGAAATGGAATGGTAACTCCCTCCATGGAATGAGCTTCTTCTTTTAGAACTCTTACAATACAATATTTTGACCACAATGTGGTATCTAATAATATCATATTTCATCACATTACCATATTCATTATCTCAATTATTTTTTTCTAAATTGAATAAGTTTGGGGATTTGAAAGTGATTTTTCTTACGAAAATGTTGGTTTCCTTGTATTCTTTTGGATGTAGGAAGTATGTGCATGTGAAATTGGCACGTTTTTTTCAGGGCACCGGTACTGGGGCTTTAAAATTACCGCACTTTGTTTATAAATCTATATTTAGCATTAGTTTAAACTACCACTAAGTAAATTAATGATATTTAGCAGTGTTTTTAACCACTGCTATAATTTGGTATCTTACTACACACGGCGGTTAAAAATGTGGCTACATACAATAATTTAGCAGTGATTAAAACCAGCGCAAGATAGTTTTCATTTTCCATTACCATTTCGGGGTGGTTGGTCATGGGTTTAGTGGAGGTTTTCCCAGACAAAAGGATTTTTTTTAATGTTGGTCTGTTAAACCCACGACCAAACGCCGCAAAATGCGATCTCTATGGCGGTTACCAGAAACCACTGGCAAATTTAAGAAATTACTTCATATTGTATGCCGACACAAAATTTAGCAGTGGTTTTTGGAAATCACTGCAGAAGCATATGCAAGAAGTTTAAAATGATGCAAAAGCATATGGTGGTAGTTTAAACCACCGCTATATCCAAAAAAATTACTGTTTTGTGACGATTTTCCTATATTGAAAGGGAAGTGTGAGGTAAGGTTTTATGGTCTCACTTTTACTTCTCTGAGATATATGCATTATTCACCAACTATTTCTCATATTTGGTGTATATATACTAACCTTTTTTATATTAATAATTAATCTCTTTATTTAATGGTACTTAAAGTCTTATTAAATTTTATTATTTCATGGGACATATGATTTGACTAATTACAAAGGCGTAAGGGATTTAGTCTTAATTTACATTCCATTTAGACTTATTTTTTTATGCACCAATTCAATACTATATGGTGCATATAATATCCCATTGATGTATAATTTAATTATTTATTCATTCCTCATAGTATTTTTAGTATCACTTTGAATTATTTCATCTAAGGGTATTTGACTTGAAAACTACCAAGTGATAAATGTTGTTATACAATATCACTCTTGTTTGTGACTGTTAACTATCACTTGAAACAATCACTTTATTGGGATAATTTTTCTTTGGAAATTAAATTTTTCTTAAATATTCATATTCATGTATAATTTATAAGAATATATTCTAAATTTTATTCCATTTTTACATATGATGTTTATTTTGAATGCAATTTGATCAGTTTTTGAAATGTTGATAAATTTGTATCTTTTATTAAATAATAATATTTGATAATAAGGCACATTGTTTATTTTTTAAATTGATTATTCGATATATGAGGAATTCTTTGGCGTGGAATACACTAATAGGGCCCTGTTATAGATATCTCATCAATGCATTGGTAATCTCATTGGATGAATCGGTGAATTTATCATTAAATGGGTTATTACTAGTAGATTAAATTGTATTATGAAAGGTCTTGATGGTAGTGGTTCATGTTCCATATACATTACATCCAACAATAAATCATCTCCTACATTTATAATTTATTCATTATTATCAAGAATATTTTCTCTATGAAAAAATATGTGGATGCATTTCATTCTCATTTTATTGATTAAATGACATGTGTTTTCAATTTTTTCCTTTCCATATTGACTATACTCATTGATTCATTATTACTTCTACTATATTTAACCCTTATTGATAATTTTATCACACCATTATTTTTTTCCATTTCTCGAGGTTATGAAGAAGATATCTAGAATGATTTCAAGAAATCAAATTAATTTTTTGGATTATGTTTTATGTTTTACTCCCAATGTAAAATGGGTTTCATGTATGTATATAGTTTACCAATACTACTAAACTATTCAGTCCTTTGGGATATTATTTCTTGGATCTTATTCCTATTTAATAAAATAATTCATTGGATCTGGGTTACTAGGGTCTAGGTTTTTACAATCTCTCAAAACAGAACCACTGAAAGTTAGTCTCTAGGTCCTTGTGTGACACTACGGATATCCTCTCTGCAACATCCAAGTAACATAACCCAAAAAATCATCCCTCGAGACTCCACACTATAAATAACCTTCATGAAAATATTCACTCCAACTCCCTAGGAACTCTCTCATCATGAAAAACCATGTCACGCCATAAATCATCTCCTACAAAACCACACCTTACTACAATAAACCATTCACACCAAGACTCATAAATACACATTGTGACCCACCTCTCTTAGAAAAATCTTGTCTCAAACGATGACTCTTCTACTCTAAGATCCTCCTAAAACATATAATACAAAAATAACATAATTTAATGGTAAATAAAGTTCTTGGATGTTACAACACTAGAAATATTAAAACACTACCACTAAGATAATTTTATACATAATAATCATTAATTTTCTTGATAAATCCAAATTCTATGATTGTATTATCATTCAATATGTTATATCTCTATGAATATTTCTTAAATCTGTAAAATTACCTTTTCAACTTGAAAACCATAGAATAATCTTTTATCACTTCAAAATATTTGGGTTGTATAATATACGCATCCTTGACTAAGTTCTCATTAAGGAAATACATTTTTACATCCATTTCATATAAATCATAATCATAATTAGTTATTTATTCAAGAAATATTTGAATGGTATATATCATCACAATTGGTAAAAAGTACTCTTCATAGTGAATACCAAGGATTTTTTATAGCCATTAAGTACTACACAGGATTTATAGGTAGAACATATACCACCCATGCCAACTTTCTTATGAGAAACCCACTTTCACCATATGTTCATCATCCCTTATGTTTCATCCATAAAGTTCAAAACATGGTTAGTGTATATGGATTCTATATCAATTTTTATGGACACTAACTGTTTTTTAGAATCATAAATCTCAATCATATTTTGATAGGTAATAGGTTCAATATCTATGAATAGTACTTCATAATTATTTTAAAAAAATAAATCTATAACATTTAGGATATTAAATAACCCCATAATACCTTTGTGGTTCTTTCATAACCTATGTCATTTTTTCTCCTGCAATCACTTGTGTAATTGGCACACTTTTCATCTTAGGAACAATTCCTAATTTATGGGTTTGAAATTATCTAAGTTTAACTTTTCTTCCACTGAATCCTTGGTTTATATATTCCTTCTCAAGGAATATACCAATTTCTACCACAAACATATTATACTTAGTAATATTTAAAAACAATATCCCTTAGTTTCCTTGCGAAAACCAATATATAAGAATTTATATGATTTTAGGTCATGTTTATCCATTTAAAATGGTGTATGCATGCTTAAAAACCGTATATAATCATAAAAGAAAATTTTGTATCTATCCTTGGTTGTATCTCAGATAGTGACTTTATGACAACTTTAGATAGAATATATTTAATGTGGAATGTGGTTTTTTCAATGGAATAACCTCAAAATGAAATAATAAATGAACACTTACTCATCATCGATAAAAACATGTCTAGAAAGGTAAAATTACTCATATTAGACACACTACCCCATTATGGAGTTCTAGGATGATTTATTTGTAAAAAATACCACAATATCTCAGATAATAAGTAAAATCCTAACTCAAGTATTTATCACCCCGACCTGATCAAAGAATCTTAATACTTTTTTCTAGTTTATTCTATAGTTCACTTTTAAACACCTTGACATCTTAAACGTTTTTAAATTTATGTCTCATAAGAAACATATGACCATACAGAATAAAATCATTAGTAAAGGTTATAGAATACTTATACCCACCACTTTATCAAGTATTCATTCGTCCACATACATCACAATGTATTATATCAAATATTCAACTAGTACTCTCACAATATATACTAAAAGTTAATTTAGTAATTTTTTCTAATAAAATAGATTAATAATTATAAAATGATTCATAATAAAGTTTGTATAATAATCCATCTATCTGGATTATTTGGATTCTTTTCTAATTTATATTCCCTAGGAGACAATACAAAATACAAGTGGGGTTATAATCAACCTTTAAGTTCTTATATAGAATTTTATTGATCAAATTATCCATGTCTAATATATGTAAACCATTCACCAAATAACAATTTATATAAAACATTTCATTCAATTATATATATGAAAACTCTTGTTATTAATAATGACTAAAAATCCATCTTGTTCAAATAAGATATATAAATAAAACCTCTATTTATGGTTGGAATATAGTAACATTTTTTTGATTTCAGATCGAATATACTAGGTGAACTTAGATCATAAGTGTCAACCTACAATGTTTCCACACTTTCCTCATTCCTGAAACATATATCTAATCTATCTTTCACCAATTATCTTATATTTATAAGTCTTTGTTTATCAACACAAATGTGTGATGCACACTCAATATCCAATACCCATGAGTTAGAGATAAAGAAATTAAGTTTTATAAAATTCATATCCATATTATTATAATTCAACTCTTTGAGAACACTTCACAGCCTAAAATACTAATTTATTATTATATTATAGTTTATACCTATAAGATATTTCAAAATGATAATCAAGATGCATGCAATAATCATTAAAAATAGTATATCAATGGGTGAGAATAATTTTTTATATTTTTCATCAAGGTATTTTAATGAAAATATTCACACTAAGAATGATAATCCCATAAATTATATCCATTTACTATTCTAAGATGCATATTTCACTAAATATTGGGCCACTTTTTTGTTTATATTAAAAAAATTATATTTTAGTATTCCATCAATTCAATCAAATAATATATCACTCAAAATAGTTAGGTGTAAAATACCTTCTCAATTCATAATATAAATTATACAAACTCTTCTTATTTGAGAACCTAATCCTATTAGCTTCACCCATATCCAGTATTCATTACATTGGATAACCCTTGAGCACCCATATTTGGAATGGTCTACCCTTTTGGATGATCAAGGTCTTGACGTGTACTTTCTTTGGAATAAATATCACACTTAGTATTTGAGGAGTTTTATTATTTTAACCATCTTTATATACATCATATTCATATCAAATGATATTATCGTATCCTATAAAATCATTAAATATTATGTAATATCTATATGTATGCATGCTTCTATATATTTTGTTTTAGAATCACTAGTCCTTCCACTGAATTAATATATTAAAATCATATTAATGTGTAACTCTCTAAATAACTCACAATTTGTGTTAAAAAACCAAAGATAGAATTTGAATATATATATATATATATACACATAACAAAATAAAACAAGTAAAAAAGGTACATGAAACACTTTAATATAATGGTTTATAATTATATGAAACTAAAAATCCTTGAAAGAGTAAATTTGGAGTGATAGGAAATCACCAATCACTTTTTTAAAAAATTCATATCTCATTAGGGCACTGAGCAGTCCAACATAAAGTCACTATACCTATGTTTCTTTAGTCAAGAGAGACTTCAGCTCCATCATAATATTAACATCTAATATTTTATAACTATAAAAAACCTCTAAATTATATCTCATTAATTCATTAAAAAAGAAATTCATGGTAGAACAAAACTAAATATTATATTATCTCACCTAGAATTATATATATTTTGTAAAAGTTTATAAAAATTGATTTAAAATTTTTAAAATAAAGTATACAATATATATATCATAAAAGAAATTTATTTCTGAATATTTAAATAATTATTGCATAAATAAATTAAAAATTAAATTATTTAACATGAAATATAACAAATTTATAAAATAATATTAATAAAAACCACTTTTGATAAATTCTAAGTTAATGTTGACTCAGGAAGGGCCTGAAAAGCCACTTCCAGCAAAGTCTTTTTGATAAAAACAATTTTAATATGTTTTGTAAAGTCCAAGTATTTCCACTAGGTCATGGTTAAATAGTCAAAACCATTTAGTAATATGTCATAATGTAATTCCATAAGTTGTTTTTATTATTTAGCCTCACCAAAAACCATGGATTACTAATATCTACCACAATGTGGTTGGTCAATATAGTTTCCCTCACAATGACATAATTGTGGACTAACCACATCATGGTGACATTGAAATTGATACCATGTTTTATATTTATAACCACTACCAAAATTTTCCATTAAAAACCATTTCTAATCTTGTAATAATTAATATACAATGGTATAGATGTCGGACAACCGCACCATTTTGATGAAAAACATTGTTGAAAAAGACATAGTTATACAAATACAACCATGGTTTATAGAAAAATCCCAGAATAAATTTCATTATTGATTTTAATCAAAATTATTAGACACTATAAATGGAATTAATACCACAATTGAGTTTCATGGTACATATATATTCCTATATATTTCATAAGAAAACAAAAAACTCATTCCAAGATTGACTGAGAGTGGAATCAATGCGATTAAATAATTAAACCATAAAATAAGTTAAACTCACTATTAATGATCTTTATATTCACTGGTAGTGAGTTTGATTGAGTTCCCTTCATAGAAACCAATGGTTTCCATACTTAAAATGTATTTACCATCTTTTATAATCATTTTAACCTTTAGTATGGACTCATATCCACAATGATGTGATAGAACCTTATCCTTGAGGTAAAATGGATAGAATATAATTGTAGGAAGATGAATATAATAGATAATTAACTCTTATGTATCAAATGAGATCCAAAAAAACTCCATTTTATAGGCTTCTTTCATTTAATGAAGGATCCTCATGGATTTTTAATGTTTCATTCATTATGAAATGGATCCTTAAGTTTCCACCATTGTAACTCTTTATAAAGGTTATATAATTTGATTCCCAATTTTTAAACTCATTTAACAATCATTAACATATTTACTCATCATCACATTATTTGTCAAAGGTCGAAGGGAAATGATAGTTAACATGGATAAGCCAACTTAATGATATCATATATCATTCAATAAGAGAACCTTGATGTTTTATAGACAACCATAAGAGGACACTAACCATAGCATTGTGATTTTGACCATGTTATGGTATATCTTTTAGTTAAAATATTTAATAGGAATTTTTTGGAGTGGAGTTTGAATTAAAACCATGGGTTTTGAATTTTAAAAAATTATATGAAACATGTATTTTCTGGATACACTATTTTCAAAATACTAAAAAAATTTAAGGAATTGAATGTTTTGGGTGTGAGAAATGGCGGGGAAGTGTTGAGTATGAATGGAAGGGGAATTTATTTGAGATGGATAGAAATTTACATGTTGTGATATATGGACAGGGTGGTCTTGAAATTTAGGAACCACTCAGGTGATTGACAATCCACAGCAGGTGTATGTTGTGATCATAGGTAGGAATTTATATTATATTCTTGTTTATTCCCTTATAACTCCTTAGTTTATATTGGTTACTTATTAGATTCATGTCATGGTGTAATTAAGAAGGGTAACCATTTTCAAAATATAATTGGTTATATAATTTACATCTGATTTTTTTGTTTTATTTGGACTCTTAATAAAGTGATTCCTTTAAAATGTTTTCACATTTTTTTATGGCATTGGTTATATGGTTGGTAATTATCCTTTCATGGGATTACATGAGAGTGACTTGGGGAAAACCTATAGGGTATTCATATTCACCCTAACCATACATCTTGGTGTTTGTGTGTGGAGATGTTTTATATCATGATTCAGGTATGGAAAAGGATTTTTTTCATGGGTGATAGATCTTAGGAGTTGAGTTAATGATGGTCATGGTGGTGTTCGGTCATAAGTTAGAGTATGTCATGATCCACTACCACTAGTACCCCTATTGGGCTGGTAATGAAGATGGAAGTGATTCCTAAAGCCCACCACTAATAGACCACATGTTGGTGACTAGTATCAAGGATATAAAACACACACATGTACGTGTAAATACCCTCAATAATCCTAGTAAATGATAATAAATCCATCAATAAAATTCATATTAATAAATAAACCAATATTAAAATATGAAATTTTATACAATGAAAAATTGTAAAATACCACAAGAAACTCATATGGTAGTGATCCTGGACATCATCAATCCCTTGATAAACCTCCATGATCTAGTGATGCTCATATCTATCACAAACTCTCCCTATAATATCAGAAAAATAGTTATATTTGTGGGTGAGTATATAGGTATACTCAATAAGATACTGCCCAAAATATCTCATGTAAATATGAAAGAAATATACTAAAACCTCAGTGAATAATAAAGAAATCAAAACATACCCTAAATTAGGCCAAATATATTCTCATCCTCACCAAGGTTCTGTCACCAATAATGTATAGAAATAAGTTACAAAATATAAAAATAATGCATTGAATAAAGATACTATGTTTCCACTTTTCCACTATACCAGTCATCATACACCTAAATTTCTAGTGCTCCCATCCTCTCCAAAAGTCATACCACACATCCATGGAAATATCATAGTCATAGAGCCATATCACCATCATAAACCAACAATCACATTGTAAAACTAAGATATATTATATATTGTGTAATTATACAGTCTATCTTAAGCCATTATATCTCATGCATAAAAACACATGTAATTAACATAATACATTACAGCCAAGATACAAGTGTATGTTATAAAATTAAGCCTCCATGACTCTCATATACGTGTATGGTATAACTATGAGTCATTAAAGACTGTATGGATATACATCCTATAATTTTAATCCAGCATAGGTCATACTTGTCCAAATACTAAATCTATGTCTAGAAGATATATTGGGGTAAGGGTAGTACTCAACCATTTGTATCCTTAACATCCTATATATTGAGAAGATACTCAAAATCCAACACCTAATATGATCATTATCTTCCCAACTGACTCATATTATGGAGTATAAAAAATAACCGAACATAATGAATAATATATCACATAAAAATTATAAGGGAAAGATTCTAAGGGAAATTATCCACATGATAACCAAGATGTCGCTACTAAGGACTAAAAGGATAATATTTCTATGAACACAATATCAAGGGGCAATTTTATCACTAATAATTTATTCATAATCAATTTACAATCATTTAGTAATAACCCATAAATAATTCTAGATAAAACATTTATATTAATCTTATAAATCTAAGGAGGTTTAATTCAATATTATATTAATATTCATGTTATTTTATTCATTTTATAGCACCCTATGTCAGATTCACTAATCAATAACTGAACATGAGATCCACCGAGCCTCAAGTACATCTCCCCATATTCTAGAATCTTGTGAATAGTAGTGAGGGTCTATGATAGTATGATGGGGAGATTATACCCACATATCATAGTGAAACACAATGGTATAATAAGGAGATAAACAGTGGAAGAAAATATAAAAATAAGGAAGTATAATAATAAAAAATCCAGATATCATAAATAAACAAGTAAAAACTATATTTTTAGTCATATACTAAACGATGATCATGTCATGATGATATAAAAAAAGATTACATGGGAAATAGTGGAATAGGGTTATACATCAAGCTATACACAAATGAGTAAAGACCCAAAAGTTATCCCTACATGCATCCCAAACGTAATATCAGTCATTTTATCCCATAATCCAACCTAATAAAAAATCAGGCATCTAGAAATAGACTCTTCCCTTTGTCCCTACCTACAATTAGGATGTATGTATGTGTACCAATAGGCATCTCAAACAGGGTGTGATATATACTTAGCAGGCTACCACCAACAAAGTTTATAAAAATTTCAGTTTTTGCATATATTCTGAAATAGTGTGTAGGTATAATAGTAATAAAGGTTGTATATAGATAAATAGTACAAACCAAATATATAGTACATGTTGTGATCAAATTAGTCCATAAATAATGAATAATTGTACAATGAATCAAGGCGTCATCTACGAACTATGATGTCATGTCAATTGCTATACAGTTATAACATATGTTAAATAATCATGTATCGAACCTACGAGGGCCAGGACCCAGGTCCAATGCCCAAGGAATCCTCTTCGAGTCCATATATCTCATCTATAGAAAAGTTGGTGTAATATAGTCCTAAATGGGATAGAAACTCAGGGCCCATGGACGAGGCATCCTCTTCGATTCCACAAAGATCATCTATATAAAATTTATTAAATACTTGGATGGATCCTAAAGAGAATGTCTAAGGTGGTCCAAGATAGTCGGATCCAAGGTATCAGTCTAAGGAATTCAATATAAAATATGCAGGTGGGTCATTAGTGTAATACCAAGAAACCTCACATCAGTTTCATAGCATGTCATATATGATCAATATAATTTATATAATGATTTAAGGGACCATTTTAGTGTCCATACCCATTATCAGTGGAATTTTTCATAATCATTTCTTAACTACTTTATGTACAAGTGATAATGAAGGACTCCATGTTAGTGTCCATACCATTAATCAATTCCATCCAATGAATTATAGAAGGGGTACAGGGGGTTGTTATTTTCCATTCCCTTTATCAATTAAATTAATAATATTCAGTTATTTAACTAATTCATGTACAAGTGATAAGAAGGAGGTCTATGTTAGGTTCCATGCCACTTCACTAATCAATTATATAATTTTGGATAAACCAAGAGATTGTCCATTTCATTCCATAACTCCCATTTATTCCATTCCATTCGAAATTTCATTCATAAATGATAAGGTTTTATAATTTTTAGTTAACATTTAACAATTATTTCAATGTATATCCCAACTCCCATTAATAGTTTGTGTGATCAACTCACCCCAGGGGTAGAACAATCATAAAACTAGAATAAACTCACCTCAAGGTGGATTAGGTTTGAGGTTGAAAACCTTAAACCATGAAAAAGGTTGTGATAACATGTTTAAATCATTGTTTAAAAAATCTATTTAAAGATTTATTAATTTAAGGATGATTACCATAAATTATGGAATTCTCATGATGTAAAAAAGTATAATCACCAAAACATTTAGGGAAAAGGTATATACCACCAACCTTAGATGGGTAGTACTCTCCAAATCTATTTTTTACCTTTAACACAGGCTGAAATAAGATAAATAAAATAAATATATGAATCCCATGAAAGTAAGACTTATTGGTTCACACGGATTTAGCATTACATATGGTGATATAAAAATAATTGGAGGGTTCTTGATGGGGGAAGTGAAATGGTTCCTCCTACTTCATGACGGTGGCAACCACCATGTCGGTCCCTTCCCCAACAGTGGGGGAGGGACATCCAGTATCCTATATGGGAGTGGGTTCCTCTTTTTCCCATTTTTCTAACTCTTCCCTCCTTCCTCCTTTTCCTAGAGCTTTGCTAAGTCAAAAAGTCCCTGACTTGTTCTATGAGATCCCTAACCTCTCAATCTAAATTACAGAGTTCAAAGAAACCTCAGTGCCTCTAAAAATTACTTTGGTTACTCGATTAAAATAGTGACGCCCCTCAGTTGATGCTTTTGATAGGCATGTTTTTTTATATTAGGACTTACAAGAGATTTTGAAAGTGGGTTTAATTGACAATAATAATATTATGATATGTTTCTCATTGGAGGTAGATTTAATTATAGCCTGGTCTAGCACACCCTAGATCTTGAACAGATTCTGGTTTGACCTCTTTCGATGGACCTATTACTTCTATATTAAGTTTGACACTTCTTCGATGACGATCTGGGCCAATTTTCATAAACTACCTCTACCATTTCAAAAGTCCTCTGTGATTAGGATTCTTGGGAACTTAGTGGGTATATTCGTGTGTTTTTATAGTTGTACTAAAGCTATTTGTCATCCTATTAACGCACGAGTTTTTGTCGAAGTGTATGTGTCAAGAGTTCGATTCGATAATGTTTGGATCACAGTAGGTGAAGAGTTTTTGTATAAGAAACATGTGTTTTATGAATCGTAGTTCGATTTTTGTGTTGTCTGTAAGTGTCTGGGTCATTAATTGTCAGCCTATAGATGAGTTTCTTTGAATCCCACTAGGAATATGGGTGTGGAAAATGGTAAGGTTATAGATTCTAGTGTTGAGGAATAATTATCTGGAAAGAAGTCAGTAGGAGTGGAAACTGAGTCCAAATCAGCAACAGAAGTCAAGAGTGGATCACAAAAAGTGAATCCCTTGGTGTCTGACACCTTACGTCACTTGAGGAATGATTTTTGAGTAACTCAACCCCTTGTGCCTTTTCTTTTGGGGCCATAGGGTTCTGTTGTGGAGGAGGTTTGTCCTGATAGTGGTCTCGTTCTTGTGGATCCACACATAGTGGATGAAGGAGGCTCCATGACTCCCATATCCATTTTATATGATGTGGTAGTGAACTCAAGGACTAGTACCTTTGTTAATGGTCTAGATAAGGCCTCTAAGTCACCAAGGAAGGGTGACTCATCTGGTTGTAAAGTGTTGCAATGATATTAGGTGTTTGATATTGTGCTAATCAATATTTTTGAAGGGTTGTTGCGTGATAATATATTTCAAGGGGTTGAAATTGAATGGGTTAGGCCTTCAATGGATCAAGAGGGGGACTTTGGGACCAATCCCAGTGATGAGGACTATGAGCATTCATCAGAAAATATAGAATATGACACCCAAGGTGATTTTCTTTCAAGTATGAGATGTAGTGAGAACCGGAGGGGTACTTAGAAAGTAAGAAAGGATTATTCGTTTTTTCCTTCATTGAGGGAGACCATATCAGTGAAGAAATTGAAGGGAAGTTTTCCTTCCTCCAAGGTTGATTCTGGACAGCAGCAGGAGATTGTTGTGGTGACCGAATCTTTTTTGAAGTTTCTTATGCACTCAGAATAAGAAATTGTTGAATCAGTTTTGAAAATTAAGGCTACTAAATAAAAAAGATAACTAGATGATGGAAAGTTCATTAAGTGTGGTTACCAACGAGGAGAAAAGTAACTAGATTGAAAACAAAAATCTAATATTGATTAGGGGATTCAATTCTAGGAATATCTGTCAAGAGGTGTACATCTGGTCTTGGCTGACGTATCGTTTCAAAGACCTTTTGAAGGATGATCCTGATTCTCAGGTTCGAACAATTTCTTGTAAATTATGTAGAGATATCAAGCCTAATAGACTTAATTTTTCCTTTAATGGTTCTTTTATTTCCTTTAGTGCTTGAACTATGGTTTCTCACTTTTTCCATAAAAGTGTTTTCAATAATAAAAAGTTAATTTTCAATCATATGGTGATGTAAAGAGAGAAATAAAGAAAGTGGGTCTAGAAGATTATTGGTATAGATCCAATGTGACAAATGAAACTTCATTCTGAGCTCAAATGAAGGGTATATAAAAATTCCTAGGAGGAGAGGATATGGGAGCTCCAACTTGGAGGTTGTTGTGAAAAATGGGAGGATAAAAGAGGGTTTAATTATTAATGATACAATAGAAAAATCAATATTTCACCCATTTTTAAATGAGTTCATGGTTTGGCTACATTTTATACCAAACCACGCACCAATCATTCAGTCTTACTACCTAAGTAGAACTAAGTGTGTGGGATAGTATCATGGTTTGGAAAACCATGTGTAGCCTGTGTGGTTCCCTTTTATAAGTACTCTATATTTTTTTATGTAGTCATGTACTCTCCATCACATGGTTTATAAAACTATACTACTATATATATATATATGGGTCCCCTGGTTGAGTCACACATTTACTACTAATTGTGTGCAACTATATACCTCATTATGGTCCTCCAAAAACCAAACCTCTGGGCTCTGAGCAAGCCCCAAATACTTTTGAACCTTTCCTTAAACTATTAAGAACATTCATTAGGAGAAAAAATATATTGAAACAAAAATTTAAAGGATATGTATCTCGTAATAAAATATCTCTATAGTCTCTTGGAAGCTACTATTATAATCGAATTCAGCTAGTTGAAGGTGTTTCTCCCAAAAAACCCTAAAATCTTGGATGCAAGCCCAGAACATGTCCTCTAACACTTGTATCATACACTCGAACCGGAATTCGGTCTATGGGTGATAGTTTATACTCAATATTACCTATGAACCTAGTTCCCTCTACAATCCCTACCAGAACCATGATGTAAAATGAATGTATCTATCATATATGATAATACATGGAACTCCATGAAGGTGTATGATCTATCTAAGATATGTCCTAATATCTTCCACTAAAATGGTCTCTATGATGGGTAAGAAGTGAACAAGATTTTTAAACCTTTATATGATCACCCATACTGTGTCATAGATTCTATAATTCCACAGTATTTCTATGAAATATTTCTCTTTAAATAATTTTATTTCTTCACTAGATTTCATTTCATACAATACTGAGTTTAAACAAACTGTGATATACTATTAAAATATTATTATTTTAACATGACTACTAAAACCTCGTAATTGAATTTTAGAGTATAAATATTAATTACCATATTATAAAAATATGATAATGTTACATTCAAAAAAATTATTTATAAATTCTTAGTAAATAAACACTTATTTTTTTAGTAGAGTCATTTTTTCTTCAATAATATTTTTTCTTCAAGGAAATGAATTATCT
The DNA here is from genome assembly GCA_963277665.1 of Viscum album. Classification (NCBI taxonomy): domain Eukaryota; kingdom Viridiplantae; phylum Streptophyta; class Magnoliopsida; order Santalales; family Viscaceae; genus Viscum; species Viscum album. The sequence continues at coordinate 467,184,817 of OY728141.1, read as the reverse complement.
TTCTTTCTATGATAAAATAAATATAATTAATTTTGATAATTTTAGAAAAATATTTGACAAAATAAACTTAATTTTTTAATTCCGCGTGTCAAATTTATCTTTTTATGAATTTTTTCAAATTTTCTAAAAAGTTTGAATTTTTAATGAATAGTGAAAATACTGATTTACATTGAAAACTATATATTAGTTTAAATAATTTTCAATGAAAAATTATATTTTGGATTAATTTAGAATATAATTAGTTACTTTTTATTATAAATAATCTAATTTTGGTCTTTGAATGAGTTTTATACATTAATTGTTTAAAAAAATATATGTTAAAAAACATTTTTCCGAAGAAAAAAATATTATTTTCTTTGCATTTTTTTATTTCAATATTAAATTAACTTATTCCACTTCTGTGTTTTTAATTTTTAAAAATATATTCTATATTTATAATCAATATGCCCAAATTTATTGACTAGACCCAGTTTGTTTTTTTCAATATGAATACCAACCTTAGTAGTTTTTCTTACCATGGTAAAGGGTAAATCGGGTAATTAAAAGTAAAAATAATAATATAAGTACTAAAAATTTACCCTAACACTTGACCCAATTTTATTGGATGATCCATTTTAAACCATAATTGTAAAATTTTTAAATTTATGAGCATTTTATTCCACTTAGATAATATTATGATCCTTATAGTATTTTATTTGAGGAAAGGTCAAACATGTCACAATTATGTTTTTAATAAGTATAATATATTTAATATGGGTTTATACAAAGAATATGTAATATTATAAATATTTTTTTAAAATATAAAATATTTATCTTCATCATGGTAATTTATTTTTAATTTTTAGAGAATAAATAATTACCTTAAATGCTTACACAACGCTAATGCAGTAATTATTCAATTAATGGAAATATCAAATAAATGAGATTAAAAGTATTAAAAAACATAATTAGAGATATTTAAGGTTATAAAATAATTATATATATTGACATGAAATTTTTTGGATATAATAAAATAGTTCGTTTGAATTTTACTTATTGTCTTAATTTTTTTAAAGTAAAAGTAATGAATAGTACCAAAATTGAAAATAATGATATTTTATGGGATTATTATTTTATTAAATTTTCAAAAAAGAATAAAAATATTAATTAAGGATAAATTGGATAATATATGGTCTAAAATATCATACCACAATCATTTATATACAATTTAGAAGAATTTTTCTCTAGAATAGTCATAATATATTTTATTTTTTAAGAAAATTCCAAAAGTACCTCTAATCTCAACAATAAAAAGAAACCTCCTCCTTCACTTGTTTACACAACTTATAGCATTATAGATCAAAAATAATAATAATAATTCTCTTATAAACCTCCCTATACACATTCTAGATGTTATTTTCTTCCCAAAAGACCAACACTAAAGCTCTTTAGAGGAGATATAAAGAAGTCATCATGAAAATAAGGTAATCACTCCTAGCGGTCATTTTCTTTTTCTACTCTTATTTACATAATATAAATTTATGATCACAAAATAATACAATAAATATACTAAATATTGTTAAATTTTATTATTATTATGAAAACACCATTATACACACTCTTTCCAATCAAATAAGTGAAAGTATCGCTCGTGCATACGTACGTCTTACCATCTCCACGTAGTGATACAATTCATTTCTCAACACCATCTTCTATAGATGGGTATTATGATAGTTTTAATTTTTATATATGATATTATTACATAATAATAATTCTTGAATGATAATATCATGCCTAAATTCTTACCATCTTATCTTTTTTAAACGATAACGTCTTACATGCATATGTATGGACTACTATCTCCACGGTATGATGTGATGTTTTTTCATATATATATATATGGAATGGTAAAAAGGATGAATTTTATCAATATATATGTTATATATGATATAATAATAATTATGGAAAGATTAAATCATTTATCTTTCTTTCACTCCATCATTCAGAAAATGGAAATAGTGTTCATGCATACATACAGCCTATCGTCTCCATAAACAGTGTAATTTATTTTCTATCACTAATTTTTATGAATGATTATAAATATATATATAATGAATATATGTGATGATTTTACCATTATAAACATTTTTGTAAATTATGGTACCATGATCAAATTATAAGTATCGGGACTACCAAACTAAAACATGCTTGGAAAATGAAGCAGTTATCACCCTGAAAAATGATTTTAAAAACCATTTATTAATAAATGAGTAATAAAATGAGACAAATAAATCATAAATGGGATTATATATATATATATCTGTGTGTGGGTGTTTTTATGGAATAAATGTATAATAAATCCATATTTATTAAATATGATTTTTAAATGTAAATGAGTAAAGGTGAGACATGAGGTAAGGGTTTATTTCACAATATTATTATTATTAGAGATTGTTTATATTTAAGTATCCATTGTAGAATATTTTTCTTCCATTTCCATGTTTTCTAAAAATGTTTTCTATTATTTTTGATATTTTCCTACAATAGTTTATAATAATTTTTACCCATGTTTTAATTTTTACAATACATTTTTAAAGAAATATTTATGCCATTTCCCAAAAGAGTTACATCATTAATTTTATGAAAAAAAATATGAAATGAAGGTTTTTTAGCTTATATAGTATGAGATTATTTCCCCACTATCATAAATCCTCATTGATTTGAATTTTACTTCATAATTTTATAATTTTATATTCAAAGAAAATTTTTTCATTTATAAGAGAGAGACTTTTTAAAAAAGAAGATATTTTAAAATGGAAAGGTTATTTTCCATAAGAATTTTAAAATGGATATTTCAAAATCATTTTCCATTTTAAATTATATTATTTAATGTTAAATATACTTTACTTGGGATATGATCCAATAAACCCATCTTCATTCTTTCTGTGTATGGTTTATGTTTATGATGAAATTATGAAATATTTATGAAACCCATTTATTTTCCATGGGTTATGTAATGATAAATTGTTTATGAAACAAAATTATTTTCATGGTTTAAGATATGATGAATGATTTATATTTGTATGGCACACATATGTATGATTTTAATTATTTTATGGGTGGGACCTTTATATCCCTTTAGTTATTTAGGTGATGATTTATATATCATGATGTAGAAAAGAGTGGAATGAGGAGTGAACTTGGTTTAGTAAGGGACTTTGTCCCATATTATAGTCTTGGGAGTGAACCTTAACTAGAATTATGGGTTGGAGGGTGAACCCATTCCACTATGATAGACTTGTAAAAGATCCTTTACTCTTAAGGTAATTATTTTTTATGCCTATGTGTATACCAAAATTCGATGTCTTATGTAATGCTATCATGGTTTATTGTCACTCCTAGGCTTTTGAAAGAATTTTATTTTATTATTCTATCTATCTTTGAAATATTTTGTCGAGGTACGGGCCAAGACCGATTGAAATTTTTCATTTTTGAGGATAAATTAATGTTTTGGGCTTGGTAGCATCCAGTGAATGGTAAGGGCATGGTCAAAGCTGTGATGCTTCGCCAGGTCACCGTACGGTTTGCTCAATGTTCAAAAAATAAATTATTATTATCATTATTAATTATTTAATTATTAGGATGAATAATAAAGTGAAATAAAAATTAAAATAAAAAAAATTAAAGTAAGAATTATCTTAATAATAATAATAATGGTAATATTATTAAGGGATATTATTATTATTATTATTATTAACTTTTCATTAAGATGTTATTATTATTATTAAGTTTATTATAATAAATTCTATTATTATTATTAAGTTTATTCATCATATTATTTTCTAATTATTATCATACCATTATCATATCATTTTTATGCATATTATTATTACTTTATTTTTGTTTTTGTTTTTATTTTTTTCTAGTTAGAGTTGGACACCTCCCCCTCCATCGCACCTCACCCCCTCCCCTTAACCTATCCCATCTCACACCTCACCCCACCCCTCACTACACACGCCGACCTTATCAGCCTCCCTTCTGTTGAACCTTGTCTAACGCACCTCCCCTGCTGGCTGCAACCTAGTCCAGCACACCTCCCTTCCAGCAGAGCACACCCCAACAGTGTGAAGGACCCCCCGACCAGCCCTACTCCCACCTTTGGTGACCTCTGATTGGATGAACCTTCACCAGCGTAGCTTCTCTGGAAACTGTTACCCCATCCAAACACCCTCCCTCGTGAGGCCCCGTCGCACCTCCTCCTTTCAGAAACCGCCCCTCCGGGTAAACCCCCTTTCATTCTAGGGTTTTATTCACCTTCAAGATCCAAAGTGTCTCAAATTGATCAACTTCCTTTTTTAGGTAGGTTTCCTATGACGCACCTTTAATTTGAGTTTCCTTATTACTGATTATTCTAAAAGTGCGTTCTTATATTTATGTGATATTTATATATATCCATATATGTGCATGACTAGGTGTTTGGTAAATTTAATTTCACCTCTCAGAATTGGTTTCCTTTTTTTAAATAACTCGTCAAAGCCTCTTTACAAGTTTTTTAAGCATCCTAAAAGTTTTAGAATAGTTTGATAAAGTATTCCTAGCTTTTGAACTATATTTTTGTGAAACATAAAGCCTTTATTTAAATGTGTTATATAAAACTTGGCTTCTTTGGCATATTGAATTGAAGTTTGATAATCAAATGACATAAAGGCCCTGATGTCATTTCATATTTGAAAAAAATATATATATCTTCTTAGAAATAGACTTGGAAATATTGTGTGAGTGTACATGAAATGGACTTGGTATGAATCTTTGTTGGAAATTCATGATGTTTTGGGATGAAATTTAGTTTGAAAAAGGTGAATGCCTGATTGGAAACTTAAATTATTTTATGGAATGATTTTAATGTTTATGTAAAGTGATGACCTAGTTGGAAACTAGCATGTTTTTAAATAAAGTGTTGAACGATTAAGTGATGTAACAACCCAATTGGCACCTTCAATGATATAAAATATGTATATGTATATAGTGGTAACCTCTATATAGAATTTCAATTTATGGGTTATTGTATAGGGGATGTCGGTGTTTACGGTAGGCAAGTGCGGTGATGGAAGGTAAGGTGATTCGTGTGTGCAAGGGCCTCCTACTAACACAGTATATTATTACCATTGTTTTCCTAAACTTCTTTTCGAGGATTAAGTGATAGTTGTTAATCAACCACTATTAGATGGGTTGGTACCCCCCTTGATTATCTGAGAGGCTAGGTGGAATGTTGCATTGGATTAATCTGTTTAGGGCGGCTAGTTGGTTATTGACTAGGGAGTTTCCCCATACATCAACATGTGGTTCTGAACTGAGTATGTCTAGGGATCACTCTAGGTATATTTAGAAAATTCCCATGGATTCCTACTTGTATGTTCCTGCTTTCTTTTGTGGCACTTTTGGTTATTTGATATCATGACACTTTTACTTTTCTTTTATATTAAAAGACCATCTTTGGTACGAGTTATATTTTAAATTAATTCATTTAAATGACTTATATTCTTTGGAAATTATTTTGGAAAAATAAAAATTAAAAAGGTGTTTTTCTTAAAAGTAAAATCTTGTTACCAGTTTTTATAAGAGAGTGGAAAACCATATTTTTAAAAATATTATTTTTAAACTAGAAAGTAAGGATTTCATTTTAGAGGTGGTTTATTTTGGAATTCCAACTGAGCATCTTGGTGCTCACGCCTACTCAATATTTCCAGTTTCATGTTCTCCCAGTTTCACATCGCTCTTTTAGTGAGATTAATTCAATGTTTGGTGGTGACCCATGAGGTCACATGGAGGTATGTGTGGAATTTTATTAATTTTATATGAGAGCACTTATTTTTATTATTTAGATTGTTTTTTATTTTATTTTTTATCTCTTTTCACGGTACAAATAATTTCCACTGATTTAATCTTGACGCCCAGCACTAGTTTCAAGCCCATGGGGATTAGGAACACCCTTCATGCCTTTTCGTGGGCTGACTTTGGTGACCAGTTCAGGTTCTACTCAGGTTTGTTCGTGATAAAATGGTAACATAGAGGGTCATACTCTTTTGAGTCTTGTTCCTTGGGGAAGATTCTGGGTATACGGAAGCTAAGATTATAGGTACTTGAGGTTCTAGTCATGAGTGTGGTGCCTGGATAGTACACCTCATGATGAGTCCCAATTCACCAGGGGAATTTTAGTTTCATGTGAGTCGTTTGTTCCTTGTAATTATTCATTATTTGGTAAATGAAAAGGGAGTTAGTCCAATGGCCTCAGTGAGCTCACAGGGTCTGGCAAGCCATGTGGAGTCGGGGACATTGTCTGGGAACACTCTTTGTGAAGGTGGTGTGACAAGCATATGTTTGTTAACCATATGTATGAGTCACCCATCTACACTAGTTTTCCCTTAATTTGATAGGTTTATTTAAGGGTTTTGGAAAATAATTTTGAAAACTATTATTTGAAAATTGTGGAAACTGGATTTTAAATTGGAAATGGTTTTGAGTAAATGGGTTTGAGTTTATTGAAAGTGTATTTTCATAATTTAAACAAGTGGTCTCCTGAAATTAATTGTTTGGAAATCATGAATTATGTTAAAGTTGGACCTCTCGTATTGAGATAGTAGACGCAATAGGATTTTAGTGAAGTTTTAGATTCCTTGAGTCGTGTAGTGACCAAAGGAGAAGTTGATATTGTTATGACTGAATGCCCAGTATGGAAATGGTTAAAGTAATTACAGTTAGAAAATGTTGAATAATATGGATCTATTAGTGCTAACTAATATTTAAAATTTCCTCTAGGTATTACATTGGTTTCGTCTAAGTAATAGATCACGTTAATCCACCCATGTGGTGAATAATGTTATAAGAGGTTGTTATAGCCATTTGCAATAATATCATGTTGTTTAGGACTCGGTTTAAGGTCCCTTATCTTTTAATTTCTCTTTTAGTTGCAAGGGTTGTATTCGGTGACACTTTAGAGCTAGAATTAAAGGGTGAAGGTTATAAAATCTTATGAGAATTAACATTTTTACAAGAAGGGTGTTTTTCTTTGGGAAACACTGAATTTCTCTATTCTTAATGAAGGTGCCTTCTGTGTGTTCTTTATTTTGTTTTTTCTTATTCATAGTGAAAGGGATGGTGCATATACATCTTTAAATCCCCTATTTTGGTGAAATTGTTGTGTGGTAGCAAGTGGATGTTGGACTGTGTTTTTTTTGTTGGTGTTGTCTAGATCACAGTATGGATGCTTGTGGAACCAATATGAAGATTTTAATCTGGAGGTTTTAATACCTAACTGCGAGGCGGGAGATGCTTCAATCAATAGAGCTTCAACCATAGGTTTGCAATTGAAGCTGGCACGTAGTAAGTAACCCCCAAGATCATAAGGGGTCATGGTACAATTCCATTCTTCAGTGTCGGAAAATGGGTGTAGTTTAATATTTTGATGTGGCAGTTTCATTCCAAGTGGTCTCGTGTGGTGTAAAGAGACATGGGGACCTTTCTTTCAATGTTGTGACCCATGTAGGTGTAGGAGTCCCTCCTTGGTTATAAGATGGCAGGTCTGTTTCGTTTTCTTGAACCTCAGTGTTGGTATCCTATTGGGTGTGAACCTTTGTGTAGTTTTTAATGTATGAATATCCTTTTAAGTCCGTTCTGATTTCGGTTTGGTTGGACTCATCTAAAAACGATAGTGCCTATAGAAGTGGTGAACTTTGTAGTGACTTATATTTGTTTTTTAGTTATTTTAATCAGGTAACTTGTGGTGGGAGAGTTGGTTGTGTGGGAACCTACCAAGTTAGCCCATGTCAGGTATCCCTTATTGGTCTGTTCTGGTCAGTTAAGATAGTTAGTCCTTATCGTGGGGAGTTTGTGCAGGCCTCCCTATGATGGTGATCTAGTTGAGGTTTTGATGTTGACCTGGAAATGCGTGGCTTTGTTGGAAATGACTTGTTTTGAGTTCCTTGATTGAATGTTTGGATTAGAGAACACCCAAAATTTTCAATTAATTAACTAATGGGAGTATTCATTAGTATGTGGCTTATCTTGTTGGTTTTTTCAGGAAAGTGGTATGGTTTTTTTTGTGATGTCTTGGGTGTTTTGTCTCAAGATGTTGGATCGAACATTATTGAAAGTTCTCTTTCCTTTGATTGATCAACTGGAGGTGTTTAAACTCTTGGGGGTGGGTGGCTCATAGAGGGGAGTCCATTTCTGCCTCTCGAGTTGGACTTGTAAACCTATTTTCTTATTAGTAGTGTTCTTGTGATTTTTTCATTTTTCATTCATTTTGGAATATCCTTGTGTTGAAATGGAGTATCAGTTATTTATTTAAAATCAACCTTGGCATGGATTTCTATGGGAAGAAAGAATTATGGTTGGGATAATTGTCACACCCGAGCTTTTGAAATAATTTTATTTTATTATTTTATCTATATTTAAAATATTTTGTTGAGGTGCGGGCTGAGCCATATTAAAATTTTTCATTTTTGTGGATAAATGAATGTTATGGTCTTGGCAGTGTCCAACGTATGGAAAAGGAATGTTAAAAGCCTTATCGCTTCACTAGGTCACCTTGTGGCCTTCTCGGTGTTCAAAAAAATTATTATAATAATTATTAATTAGTTAATTAATAATATGAATAATAAAGTGAAAGAAAAATTAAAATAATAAAAACAAAAGTAATAATTGTTTTAATAATAATAATAATGGTAATAATATTAAATAATATTATTATTATTATTAAGTTTTTATTATTATTATTATGGTTATTATTATAAATTCTATTATTATAATTAAATTTATTCATCATATTATTATCTTTTTATTAATATACTATTATCATATTATTATTGTTCATATTATTATCACTTTATTTTTGTTTTTATTTTTATTATTTTAATTATTTATTTATTGGTTTAGGGTTAACCTCCTCCCCCTCTATCGTGCCCCACCCCCTCCCCTTACCCCACACCATCATGTACATCTCCCCTCCCCACCTCACTACATACGTCGCCCTTACCGGCCTCCCTTACGGAAAACCTGGTCCGGCGCGCCTCCCCTATTAGATGTGGCCTAGTCCGGTGCACCTTCCTTCCAACGGAGCACACCCCTACCATGTGATAGACCCTATTAATAGTCATTCTACCACCTCTGATGACCTTCGCTTGGTCGTACCATCACCGGCATAGCTTTTCTGGTGACTCTGACCCCAGCCGGCCGCCCTCCCTCGTGCGACCCAACCGCACCTCCTCCTTCAAGAAGCTACCCCTCTAGGTAAACCCCCATTCGTTATAGGGTTTTCTCTTCCTTCATGGAATTATTTTAGGGTCTAATCTTGTGGTTTTTTGGGTATTTTTTCCTTCATAGGGTTGGTTGTGGCACGGTCAAGGTGCGATTACGATTTCGCACCATCTTCCAAAAGCTACTTGGTTTGAGGTAGGTAGTTCCATACATAAAAATTATATGTTGGAATAATTTTTATTGAATGATTATTTTAGAATTACCCTTGTTTATTATGTGTGGTGCGAAGGTGATTTTTGATAGGACTTAATATGCGTTTGATTTTAAAGTAGCATTTTAACTTGAAATTGACTGTTTTTCATGTGTAACCCATATTGTGTCATTTTATGTCAATTTATAAATCTTGAAATTGGTTATTTAAATAATTTAAGTGATGTTAATGATGCTTGTAAAGGTTTTTAGTGTGCGTTTGATTCTAAAAATAGGATTTTGGGTATGTTCTTGGGGTAAGGTCTTGTAGTATTTCTTTGGGTTGATTTATAAATTGTTGAAATGGTTTATTGAATGATAAAAGAGTTTCAAATAATGTTTTCAAGATGTTATGGAATGTGTATGTTTTTAAAATGGGTTTTTGGAAGTGAAAGTGATGATTTGTGATGTTTAACACATTGTCAATGTTTTATAAATTGTTTGAATTATTAAAATATAAAAGATATGTAGAACATTTTTGGGATAGGATTTGGGGTTTGTTTTTTTTTAAGATTATTTGAGAGTGTTTTGGTATAAAACCTAGTGGTGCTTCATGAAATTGAGATATTAAGTTTTTAGATGGTTTATTAAATTATGTAAGTAATGAATGTTATGATTTTAAATGGTTTTTATGTGTGTCTGATTTTAAAGTGGAGTTTGAGTGTGTAAAGCTAGGGGTTGTTTGTCATTTTGAGTTCATTGTGCCTTTTTGTCTTAGTTTTGAAATAAATATGGACTTGGTTTCCTAAATGGTTATTTTGTTTATAAATTATGTTGGTCCTCCTAGGTTAATTAATTAAAGCTTTGGTGGCTCCTTGGTGGTGCGTACACACACATACATAGGTACATTTGTGTGTGTGTGTGTGTGTGTGTGTGTGTGTCTTCCTTGCACATATTCCCTCATAGCATGGGGAATATGTAAATTGGATTAAGAGTGTATATATATATATATGAGAAAGTATGTGTGTTCTAGAGTGGGAGATTTTCATCAAAAGAATCAATATCTGAAGGGCCTCATCTTGATTTTCTTCCTTTTTTAGGTAAGTTTCCCATGCCACACCTTTAATTTGAGTTTCTGTATTAGTTAGTATTCTAAAAGTGTGTTCTTATATTTATGTGATATTTATATATATATATATATATATATCCATATATATGAATTACTAGGTGTTTGTTAAAATTAATTATGCCTCTTGGAATTGGTTTCCTCTTTTTAAATAACTCTTCAAACCCGATTTACAAGTTGTTATTAAGTGTGGATCATCTTAAATGTTTTATAATAGTCTTCTAAAGGATTCATAACTTCTGAAGTGTATTTTTGTTGAACATAAATCCTTTATTAAAATGTGTTATATAAAACTTGGATTTTTTTCACCTTGAATTTCAGGTTAATAGTTAAATGACATAAAGGCCTATTTGGCATTGCATATTTTAAAATAATGTTTTGTATCTTCTTAGAAATGGTCTTGGAAATATTGTGTGAGTTTACTTGAAATGGACTTGGTATGAGGCTCTGTTGGTACTTCATGTTGTTTTGGGATGAAATTTGGATTGAAAAAGGTGAGTTACTGATTGGAAACTTAAAGTATTTTATGAAATAATTTGAATGATTATGTAAAATGATGGCTCAGTTGGAAACTTGCATGTTTTTAAAGAAAGTGTTGAATTATTATGTGATTTAACAGCCCGATTGGCACATTCAACGATGTGAAATATTTATATGTATATAGTAGGCACCCCTATCTAGGATTTCTCTTTATGGGTTATTGTATAGGGGATGTCCGTGTTTGGGGTAGGCAAGTGTGGTGAGGGAAGGTAAGGTGATTCATACGTGCGAGGGGCTCTTACTTATAGAGTATATAATATTACCATGGGTTTAATGGGATTATTTTAGATTGTTGAGTGACGGTTGCTGATTAACCTCGATTAAATGGTTCCGTTCCTCCTAGATTAGCTGAGAGGCTATGAGGGATGTGCCAATGTATTTTTCAGTTTAGTGTGCCTAGTTGGAGATTTACTAGGGAGCTTCACCAAATTCTGATAAGTGGTTCCAAATTGATTAAATATAGATATCACTTTAGGGGTTTTTAAGAAATGCACCTGGTTTCATACTTGTATGTTCATGCTTTCTTTTTTTGCACTTTTGGTTATTTGATCTCATGACACTTTTACTTTTCTTTTATATTAAATGACTTATTTTTGTGCTAGTTGGATTTTAAAATAATTCATTATAATGACTTATATGCTTTGGAAATTATTTTGGAAAAATGGAAATGAAAAATGTTTTTTTCTTAAAAGTAAAATATTGTTACCTATTTTGATAGGAGAGTGTAAAACCATATTTTTATAAATATTATTTTCAAACTAGCCTGAAAGGATTTCATTTTAGAGGTGGGACATCGGGCATGGTTTATTTTGGCATTCCTAATGAGCATCTCGGTGCTCATGCCTACTCTAAATTTTTAGTTTTAGGTTCTCACTGTTTCACATTGTTCTTGAAGCAAGCTTCGTCAGTGTTAGGTGGTGACCCATGAGGTCACATGGAGGTATGTGTGGAATTTTATTAATTTCATCTATGAATGCTTATTTTTATCATTCAGTTTGATTTTTATTTTTTATCTTTTTTCGTGGGAAAAATCAATTCCACCCATTCAATATTGATTTCCAACACTAGTTTCTAGCCTATGGGGGTTGGGAACACCCTTCAGGCCTTACCATGATCTAACTCAGGTGACATGTTTAGGGTCTACCCGGGTTTGTTAGTTACAAAATGGTATCAAAGTGGGTCATGATCTTTTGATTCTTCTTCCTTGGGAAAGATTCTGGGTATAAAGTAGATAGGATTATTGGGACTTGACATTCTGGTCATGGGTGCAGTGCCTGGCCAGCACACCTCATGACAAGACCCATTTCTCCAGGGGAAGTTATGTTTCATCTGAGTCGTTTGGTCCTTGTAGTTGTTCATTATTTGGGAAATGAAAGGGGGGTTAGGCCAATGGTCTCAGTGAGCTCACAAAGCCTGTAAATCCATGAGGATCTAAGGATATTGTACTGGAACACTCTCTGTGATTGTGGTGTGACTGAATTATGTCCGTCAACCATATGTCTGAGTCACCCCTTGGTGATAGTTTTCCCTTAATTTGATCGGTATCTTTATTGGTTTTGAAAAATCATTTTGAAAACTCTTATGTGAAAGTTTTTTAAAATACATTTTAAAATGGAAATGGTTTTGAGTAAATGGGGTTAAGTTTATTGGAAGTGTATTTTCATAAATTAAACATGTGGTGTTCTGAAATTAATTGTTTGGAAATAATTAATTATGTTAAATAATACCCTCTCGTATTAGGAGAGAAAACGCAAGAGTAGTTGAGTGAAGTTTTAGATTCCTTGATTCATGTGGTGACCAAAGTTGAAGTTGATATCATTATGTCTGAATACCCTTTCTAGATAAGGTGAAAGGAATTACAGTAACGAAAGTTGGAATTAATCTGAAGTTTTTAGTGTTGGCTATTGTTTAAAAGGGCCTTTGAGTATTACATAGGTTTCATCTCTGTAATAGATCACGTTATGCCACCCATTTGGAGAATCGGGTTATAAGAGTTTTTTATGGACACTTTTAGTAATATCATATTGTTTGGGACTTAGTTAAAGTTCCCTTATCTTGTAATGTCTCTATAAATTGAAAGGGATGGGTTCGGTTACCCTTTGAATCATGACTATAGTGGTGAAGGTTGTGCAATATTCCAAGAATCCCCATTTTAACAATAATGGTGTTTTCCTTAGAGAAACTATAAATTTATCTATTATGAGTAAAGGTTACTTCCATGTGTTCTTTCTTCTGTTGTTTCTTGTTTGGAGTGAATGTTATGGTGCGTATACATGTTTTAAGCCCCTATTTTGGTGAAAGTGTCGTGTGGGAGAAAGTGGATGTTAGAGTGTTTTGTTTTTATTGGTATTGTCTAGATCATAGTATGGATGCTTGTGGAACCAGTAGGAAGTGTTCAATCTAGAGGTTTTAACACCTCACTGTGAGGCCGGATATGCTTCAATCAACAGAGCTTCAGCCATAGGTCTCAGAGTAAAGTCGGCGCCTAGTCAGGAACCCCAATAGAAAAAGGGATCCTGGTCCAATTCATGTCTTTATTGTCGTAAAATGGGGACAGTTTAATCTTCTGATGTGGTAGTTTTGTTCCAAGTCGTCTCGTGTAGTGTAAACAGACAGGGGGACCTTGTTCCTTAACGTTGTGACTTGTATAGGTGGAGGAGTCCCTCCTTGGTTATAAGAAGGAAGGTCTGTTGAATTTTCTTGAACCTCAGTGTTGGTACCCTAGTGGGTGAAACCCTCTATGTATTTGTCAATGTATGGAAATATTATAAGTCTGTTTCGATTTTGTTTTGGTTGGACTTAATAGAAAATTCTAAGTCATGTAGAATTGGTGAACTGCGTAGTGTCTTCTAGTTTGTTTGGATTTGTGTTAATCAGGTCCCTTGTGGTGGGAGAGTAGGTTGTGTGGGAAGCTCCCAAGTTAGCCCATGTCGGGTATCTCGTATCGGTCCATGCTGGTTTGTTTAAATAGTTGGTCCATATGGTGGGGATTCTATGCGGGCCTCCCTGTGTTGGTGATCTGGTCAAGGTTCAGATGCTGACTTGGTAATGGTTGTCCTTGTTCGAAATGCCTCATTTTGAGTCCCTTGAGTGAATGTTGGGATTGGAGTGCGCCTAACAATTTCAAAGAATTATGATTATGGGAGTATTCATTGGGATGTGGTTGATCTTATTGACTTTTTCATGAAAGTGGTGTGGGTTTTGTTTGGTGATGTCTTGGGTGTTTTGGCTCAAAAGGTTGGATTTCACATTAGTGAAAGTTCCCTTTCCTTTGATTGATCAATTAGAGATATTTAAACTCTTGGGGGTTGGTGGATCATAGTGAGGAGTCCATTTCAGCCTCTTGAGTTCGACATGTAAACCTATTTTCTTATTGGTAGTGTTCTTTTTATCTTTTATTTTGCAGTTCATTCGGGAATCTCCTTGTGTTGTAATAAAGTACCAGTTCCTTAGTTCGAATCAACCATGGGATGGATTTTTGGGAGAAGAAAGAATTATGGTGGGGATAACTGGCACGCCCAGTCTCTTAAAATAATTTTATTTTATTATTTTATCTATCTTAGAAACATTTTTTCGAGGTTTGGGCTGATCAAGATTGAAATTTTTTGTTTTTACAGATAAATGAATGTTTTGGACTTGACAGTGCCTAGCGCATGGGAAGGCCTTGGTCGAAGTCGTGCGGCTTCGCCAGGTCACCGTGCGGCCTGCCCAGAGTTCAAAAAAAATTATTATCATTATTAATTAGTTAATTAAAAAGATTAATAATTAAGTGAAAGCAAAAATAAAATAAGAAAAATTAAAGTAAGAATTTTTTTTAATAATAATAATAATAATAATAATAATGGTAGTATTATTAAAGATTTTTGTTATTATTATTATTAATATTTTAATAAGTTGTTATTATTATTATTATTAAGTTTATTATTATAAATTCGGTTATTATTATTAAGTTTATTCATCATATTATTATCTTATTATTATCATACAATTATCATGTTATTATTATTCATATTATTATTACTTTGTTTTTTGTTTTTATTTTTATTCTTTTATTTGTTTTTTTTTTGGGTTAGGGTTGGCCTCCTCCTTCTACATCATGCTTCACCCCCTCCCCTTACCCCATCCTATCGCACACCTCACCCCTCCCCTCCAGACTACGCACACCGCCCTTGTCGGCCTCCCTTCTGGCGAACATGGTCCGACGTGCCTCCCCTACTGGTTGTGTCCTAGTCTGACGCACCTCCCTTCTGGAAAATCTCACCCCTACAATGTGATGGGCTCGCAGGCCAGCCCTTATCTCACCTCCGAGACCTCTACTTGGTTTTCCATTCATTTACGTAGCTTCTCAGGTGACCGTGACCCCATCTGGCAGCCCTCCCTCATGCGACCCCACCGCAACACCTCCTTTCGACAGTCGCCCCTCCGATTAAACCCCTTTAATTATAGGGTTTTTTCGCCATCATGGGGTTCAGTTAGGGTCTAATCTTGTGGTTTTTTGGGTATTTTTTTCTTCCTATGGTTTCTTGTGGTGTAGTCAAGGTGCGATTGTGATTTCACGCCATCTACCAAAAACTACTTGGTTTGAGGTTGGTGGTTCCATCTATAATCATTATTTGGTGAATTAGTTTTCCTTGCATGATTATTTTAGAATGATCCTTGTTTATTATCTATGGTGTGAAGGTTATTTTTGGTAGGACTTAATATGTATTTGATTTTAAAGTATCATTTTTACTTTAAATTGAGTGTTTTTCATGTTTAACCCATGTTGTGTCATTTGATGTCAATTTATAAATCATGAAATGTGTTATTTAAATCATTTAAGTGTCGTGAAATATGTTTGGAAAGGTTTTCTGTGTGTTTTTTATTCTAAAAAGGGGATTTTGTGTATGTTCTTAGTGTAATTCTTTGTTGTATTTCTTTGGGTTGTTTTATAAATTGTTGAAATTGTTTATTGAATGATAAAAGAGGTCAAAATCACGTTTGCAAGCTATTTTGGGGTGTGTATGCTTTTAAAATGGGTTTTTGGAAGTGTAAGTGATGATTTGTGATGTGTAAGTCTTTTGAAATGTTTTATAAATTGTTTTAATGATTTATTAAAATGTAAAAGAGGTGTAAAACATGTTTGGGATAGGTTTTGTGGTGTGTTTGGTTTAAAAAATATTTTTTGAGAGTGTTTTGGTATAAAAATTTATGGTACTTCATGGAATTGAGTTATAAAGTTTTTAAATGGTTTATTTAATTATGTAAGTAATGAATTTTATGATTTTAAATGGTTTTGATGTGCATTTTATTTTTAAAGTGGAGTTTGGGTGTGTAAAGCTAGGGTATGTTTGGCACTTTCAGTTCATTGTGCATTTTTTTCTTCATTTTGAAATAAATATGGACTTGGTTTCATAAATGGTTCTTTGGTTTCTGAATGATGTTGGTCCCCCTAGGTTAATTAATTAGAGCTTTGGTGGATCCTTGGTGGTGCGCACACACACACATACATAGGTACGTATGTGTGTATATATATACATATATATTCCTTGCACATATTCCTTCATGGTGCAAAAGATATGTACTTTGGATTAAGGGTATATATATGTGTGTGTGATAATGTATGTGTGTGCTGGTGTGGGTGATTTTCATCAAAATCATCAAGAACTGGAGTTTCTCAGCTTGATTCACTTCCTTTTTGTGGTAGGTTTCATATGTTGCACCTTTAATTTGAGTTTCTTGGTTTCTTAGTATTCTAAAAGTGTGTTCTTATATTTATTTGATATTTATATATATCCATATATATTCATTCCTAGGTGTTTGGTAAAATTAATTTCACCTCTTAGAATTGGTTTCCTTGTTTTAGATAACTCTTCAAAGCCTTCTTAAAAGTTATTTTTAAGTGTAAAGTATCCTAAGTGTTTTAGAATAGCTTGATAAAGGATTCCTAGCTTCTGAAGTGTATTTTTGTGGAACATAAATCCTTTATTTAAATTTGTTATATAAAAATTGTCTTGTTTGGAACCTTGAATTGTATTTTGACAATTAAATGACATAAAGGCCCATTTGGCATTTCATATTTGAAAATGATGTTTTATAACTTCTTAGAAATGGTCTTGGAAATATTGTGTGAGTTTACCTGAAATGGACTAGGTATGAGGCTCGATTAGAACTTTATTTTGTTTTGGGATGAAATGTGGTTTGAAAAAGGTGAATTCCTGATTGTAAACTTAAAGTACTTTATGAAATTATTTGAATTTTTATGTAAAAGGGTGGCCTAGTTGGCAACTTGCATATTTTTAAAGAAAGTGTTGAATGCTTAAGTGATGTAAAAGCCTGATTAGCACCTTCCATGATGTGAAATATGTATATGTATATGTAAATAGTGGTCACCCCTATATAGGATTTCTCTTTATGGGTTATCGAATAGGGGATGTTCGTGTTTGGGGTATGCAAGTGTAGTGATGGCGGGTTAGGTGAGTCACGAGTACGAGGGCCTCCTACTCACACAGTATATTATTACCATGGGTTTCTTGGTCTTCTTCTAGAGGGTTGAGTGATGGTTATTGATCAACCCTGATTAGGTATGTTGGTACCCACTGTATTAGCTAAGAGGCCAGATGGGATGTGCCACTGATTGGTCAGTTTAGGGTGGCCAGTTGGTTATTGACAATGGAGATTCATCATACGCTAGTAGGTGGTTCCAAAATGAGTACATCTAGGTATCTCTCTAGGTATGTTTACGAAATTCCCAGGGTTTCATACTTGTATGTTTGTACTATATTTTGGGTAAATTTGGGTTATTTTATCTCAAGACACTTTTACATTTCTTTTATATTAAAAGTCATGTTTTGGTACTAGTTGGATTTTAAAATAATTCATTGTAATGATTTAAATGCTTTGATTTTTTTTGGAAAAATAGAAACAAAAAAAAAGAGATTTTCTTAAAAGTAAAATATCGTTACCTATTTTTATAAGAGATTAGAAAATCATATTTTTATAAATCCTATTTTCAGACTAGAAAGAAAGGATTTCATTTTATTGGTGGGGCATCGGGCGTGGTTTATTTTGGCATTCCTAATGAGAATCTTAGTGCTCATTCCTACTCAATCTTTTCATTTTTAGGTTCTCCCAATTTCACATCACTCTCTAAGTGAGCTTCGTTCAGGGGTTGGTGGTGACCCAGGAGGTCACATGGAGGTACATGTAGTATTTTATTAATTTCCTCTGCGAGCGCTTATTTTTATTGTTCATTTTTATTTTTATTTATTTTTTTATCTTTGTTCATAGGAAAAATCTTTCCCACCCATTAAATCTTGAGGCCTGACACTATTTTCAAGCCTATGGGGATTAGGAAAACCCTTCAGGCCTTACCATAGGTTGAATCAGGTGACTGGTTCAATGCCTACTCAGGTTTGTTCATGACACTTATGTTATTTGATTCTTTTATGATTAATGTCTTATGAACTTACAAGATTTATTCCATGACTCTATATGATGATATTTCATATACTAGTATAATTTTTAAATGTTATTTTTATGTTATTATACCCTTATGTTCATGTTATGATTATGTAATCATTTATATCTCCCTTATTTTTTCTTACGAAGCATCTGAGCTTACCCTTTTTTTATGTTTCCTTTCCCTGGGATATGGAGAAAGGTATTGAGTATGATGTGTCAAAAGGGGTTCTAGTTATGAAGAAATAAGTTGGAGATAAATTATATATTTTTATGAACCAATTGTTTATGTTTATATGTTTCTAAAGGCACAATACCTTTATGATCCTCAGGCATGTGTTTTTGTAATGTAATGAATATACATCTAAAAAGCTCTAACATTGATGTATGAAAATCATGTGTGTTTACAGTTGTTACCAAAGTATGGGTTTAGTTAACCTTTATAAAATCATATTATAAAACCTTAGTAATAACCCAAATGAGAAGTCTAATTATATTATAAAATCCTATAGTTTTGTTAATGATCATGAATGTACAAGGTTAAACCTAAGGTTTCATAAAAGAAGATTTCATAATTTAGACACCTTATTAATGATTTTTCAGGATTATATTGTTTTCCCATATGATTATTTTTTTTCATGATAATTATTTTTGGTTTTATTAAATAGATAGAATCCAAAGAAATTGTGTTAAAACATATGTGATGGAAAATGAAATGATTTTCCACTAGAGTGACTAAATTTTATGGGAGTTAGAAAGAAAAATCATAATGTTATGCCCACACAAATTTATCAAGATATGAATTAGGTAAAGTTTCAAAATGATCAAAGGAGGTAATAACAAAATGATTAATATCTCATGAGGAAATATCCACCTTCTTTTAGTGCATCTTATGATCCAATAGTGTATGAGTAACAGATCAACACCATTGAGAAAATATTTTCTATTCTTCAATGCTCGGGAAATAAAAAAAATTCGGGGATATTTATCATCTGGAAGGTAAAGCAGATTAATGGTGGAAATCAAGAATACAAGGTAATAGAAATAAATTGATTCCCTGGAATGAGATAAGTTCAAGAACTTATTTTTCAATAATTAATTTCCTCATATTATTCATATTAAAAAGGAAAAGGATTTACTTAAACTTAAAAAAAGGATGATGAATCCATTTGTACCTATAAGGAAAATTTTAGAAGACTTGAAATGTACACTTCTGGTATTATCATCCAAACTGAAAGTAAGGTTGATCAATTATCTAGTGACTTAAAAGAAGTCTCATAAGATCATTATCCATAAGAGACTTTAGTATCTCTAAAGAAATTGTTAAATGAACTCTCAAGGTGTAGATGGAGATTGCAGTTACCCATCAATATCATGGTTTTGATAAGAAAATCAAAATGAAATTTAAATTAAATTATAAAAACCATATGGAGAAGGAGATAAGCTTTTATTTTATGCTCAAAGTATGGGAAGAAGAGTGGAGGAAATTATCTTAAGGGGAATAGTAAATTTTTTGAGTCTGGAAAGGAAGGTCACAGAGAAAACGAGTGCTGAAGTGGTGGGAAGAAGTTCAAAAATGATGAAAATGCTCCATAGAATTCATCATCCACACTTTAATGCTATAAATTCAAGGAGAATGGGAATTATGATAATCATTGAATGAATATGAAGGTTTTTTATGATCAGTTTCAACAAACTCTTATTCCCAAAGACAAAGGTAAATCCCATGCGATCATGACTTCCAAAATGGGTTATAATAACAACATAGGGAAGGGTACAATTTTCATACAATCTAGAATATCTAATGTCTTATTTTATTTTGAATCCACCCACTCTTTAATTTCTAAATAATTTTCTAAGTTTATCACCATATCACTTCAACAATTATATGTTGAGTTATCTCTGAAAACTTATAATGGTGCAACATGCTCATATCATGTTTATAGTTCTTCTCCACTTGAAGTTTGTTGGAAACAATACTAAAAAATCAGCCTTTAACAGTGCTATAAATAGCCTTTATTAGGGATAGAAAAGCATTGACTACATGAGAAAGTTTAAAATCCCTGACCTTTAATCATCGCTAAAAAAAGCATTGATAAAGGGGTCTTTATTGGTGCTAAAAGCACTGATAAATTGGACCTTTATCAGTGCTTTAATTTATAGCTGCTAAAGGAACCCTTTATCAGTGCTTTTTAAGCACCCATAAAATAGACCTTTATCAGTGCTTCTATGAGCACTGATAATGTATACCTTTATCCGTGCTTTTAAAAGCACAGATAAAGGGCCACACTATAGTGTGATACAACATCACACTGCAGAACCACTACAGTGTGTCATTACAACACGTCATAGAACCAGGAACACACCATATATCAAAAAAACAAGTCCCAATAAATGATTTAAAGGAGGTGAAATTTACAACAAAAACATAAGATAAAAACACTATATTATAGACATTTCAAACATTGGTTTATACAATTACATAAATACAAATTATTAAATACATTCAAAAACATCAATGATTCTTTATCTTTTAATCCTCACGTGAATCAGGTTATTATCAAACAAATCACCCATGCTTGAAGAAAATAATTCACCTGTATAAGAAAACAATTCTTATATTGGTAAAAATATAAATAAATAAATTAACAAAAAGTGTTAATTTTACTAAAATTAATGTTAATTTTAGATAAAAAGACACACTTAGAGTCATATCGGTGACATTATGCATCAGATTGAGGTGTGGCTAATTTTAACACATCTCAAATGACTTGTGGATCA
The DNA here is from genome assembly GCA_963277665.1 of Viscum album. NCBI lineage: Eukaryota > Viridiplantae > Streptophyta > Magnoliopsida > Santalales > Viscaceae > Viscum > Viscum album. The sequence continues at coordinate 467,163,507 of OY728141.1, read as the reverse complement.
TTTTCCTAAAGTATCAAAACAATCTAAATGTGTTTTCTGGGTTTTGATTGCTTCAATTGTCTTTTTTACTAAAATTTCATTTTAAACTAGAAACATGCACTTTTGACTCATTCCAATCAAATCGTGTATCTTTATTATGTGAAATGGATTCTTACACATCACAAATTACTTATGAATCATTCTCCTAAATTATCAAGAAAATTTGAGTGTGTTTAATCAGTTTTTAGTGAATGACACTTTTTGAACTAAAATGTTGATTTTAAACTGATAACGGACACTTTATGCATAGAATTGAGGTGCGGATGATTCATTGACATCTCAAATAAATTACAGATAATTTTCCTAAATTATCAAAACAATATATATGTGTTGGTTCATTTTTGAGTAGGTCAGTTTGTTTTTTTACTAAAATGATGTCAATTTTAAATAAAGACACACTTAGATTCATAATGTTCACATTGTGCATCGTATTGAGGTTCATCTGATTACTACACATTCAAAATCACTTATGGATTTTGGAACTAAATCATCAAAACAATCTGAATGTGTTTTCTCAGTTTTGAGTATGTCAACTCTTTTTTTTTACAAAAATGTCACTCTAAAATGGAAACAAAAACTTTTGAATCATTTAGATCACATAATGTGTCAGTTTGATGTCAAATGGATATATACACATCACAAATTAATTATTAATTTTTCTCCATAATCATCAAAAAAATCTGAGAGTGTTTGATCAGTTTTCAGTGGGTGACACTTTTGGAACTAAAATATCAATTTTAAACTGATAACAGACTCTTTGATTCATACTGAGAACATCATGTATTGGATTGAGGTGATTTTTATTAATACACATCAAAAATGACATATATATAATTTTCTTAAGGTATCAAAACAATCCAAATGTGTTTTCTCAGTTTTGAGTAGGACAGTTGTCCATTTTACTAAAATTGAAGACAATTTTAAGTAAAAAGACACACTTTGAGTCATATCAATCACACCAGGTATCGGATTGACATGCGGCTGATTCCCACATATCCCAAATGACTTTTGGATCATTTTACTAAAGTATCAAAATAATCTGAATGTTTTTTCTAAATTTTGAGTATGTAACTTGTCTTTTTTTACTAAAATGTCATTTTAAAATTTAAACATGCACTTTGAATCATACTGATCACACTGTGTATCAGATTAAGGTTTGGATGATTCTTAAAAATAAAAAATTACTTATGGGTCCTTTTTTAAAGAATTTAAATATTTTTAATGGTTTTTATCAGTTTTGAGTAGGTCGTTTAGCCTTTTTTCTAAAATTGATATAAATTTTAAATAAAAAAATGCACTTGGAGTCATATTGGTCACATCATGCATCAGATGTTGGTGAGACTGATTCATGCATGTCTAAAATTACTTAATGACCATTTTCCTAAAGTATCAAAAAAATCTGAATGTGTTTTTTCGGTTTTGAGTGGGTCAATATGTTTTTTTAATAAAATTCATGTCCATTTTAAATAAATATGTACTTAGAATCATATTAGTCACACCATGCATCGGATTGAGGTGTGTATTATTCCTAAATGTTACGAATAACTTGTGTATTGTTGTACTAAAATATTAAAAAAAATATGAATGTGTTTTCTTAGTTTTGAGTACGTCACTTGTCTTTTTTACTAAAATGTCAATTTAAACTCAAAAACTCACTTTAACTCATACAGATCACATCATGTATCAGTTTGATGTGAGACCAATTCCTACACATCACAAATTATTTATGAATCTATTCCATCAATTATAAATAAAATACAAGTTTTTTTACTTTTTTATAAGTGAGTAACACTTTTTAAAGTCAAATGTCGATTTTAAAATGATAATAGACACATTGAGTCAGTTTTCTTTTTTACTAAAATGGATGCCAATTTAAAATATAAATAATTACATAGAGTCATACTAGTAAAATAGTTTTTTGGATTATGTTACTATGATTTCAATTTACTTTCTTTGTCTAACTTCCAAAACTGCATGATCAGTTTCGAACAAACCACATAAACTCGAAAAAAAGAATCCACCAGTATAAGAAAACAATTATTATTAGTATTACTAAAAATAAATAAATTAAACATAAATATGAAATAAAAAATTAATTATATAGAAAATTATTTTAATATGAAAATATTTAGATTACCTTTGTCATTGAGAAGTGGATGAAACTTCAAGGAAAGTGATAAATTTCAACACTACAGTGGTGAAAGGTTTTGAGGGAGAAGAAGTCCGTGGAAGTTTTAGTGAAAAAGGGGACGAAAGATGGATAAAGCACCCCAACTCAAACAAAAGAATCCACATGTATAATAAAACAATTATTATGTGACTAATAATAAAAATAACTAAATTAAACATAAATATGAAAAAATATATTAATTCTATGGACAATGATTTTACTATTCAAACTTCAAGATTACCTCTATAATTGAGCAGAGGCAGCGATGTTGGTCTTCCTTCAAAGGAAGTGGAGATAACATGAAAGAAAGTGATATCATAGGGAATAATGAAAATTAAATCAACATTTAATTATATATTTTTTCAGTAAAATAGGGAAATTATATTGTAACATTACCTTTACATCTTTCCAAAGGGTTTCTTTTGTCCATATATAATCTAATAACAAAACTAAGGATTCTATTTTCAATTCATTATGGTTTAGAATACTATATAGATGTTCTAAAACCACAAGACAATTAATTATATTGATGTCTATTTGGATTCATTAATTAGTATATCCAAAACTAGGATAGTTTGTGCATCACCAACAAAGTTAATAACAAAACTAAGGATTCTATCTGCACTTCACTTTTATTGGTTAACTACCACTTAGCATAGCATCTCAACTAAACCTCCTTCCCACCATCCCCATAATTATCTCATCCCACACATTCTCTCCACTATCTCTATCATATAACCATTCAGCATTCACTTTTCCTTCCCTTCCTTAAAATTTTATTCATTATTTAAAAAATTTGGAATGTTTTTCCTTCATAGAATTTTCTGATTATCATGTTTCTTCGTCAATCATATGTGTTTTCCACAAAAACATCAGAAAATGAATTATCTTATCTTATAAAATTTTCTCTCTATGTCTAAGAATCTAATTAGTTTGTTTCTCTCTATGTGTGGGATTATAGCATCATAGGGATGTTAGGTAAGAAGTTCAGGTCAAATGCTATGCTAAGCTGTAGTCAACCAATAGTAGTAAAGTGCACAGAGAGTCCTTAGTTTTGTTATTATAATTCTGAGTGATGAAAAACCAATCCCTGTTTTGGATCCATTGATCAATGGATCCAAATAGACATAAATATTCTTCCAACTCTTCTGGACTAAATTTTTTTGAATAAAAACAACATAAACACAGATATAAGATTTTAGAAGGGTTGTTTGCATGCCCTCTTGTAAACTTTATGAACTCTTTAACTCCATATTCATATTCATTTGTCAAATGATTAGCGTGAATCCATTTTCAATTCATATCAATAATATTAGGTTCATAAAAGATTAATTTTATACAACATATAAATAAATACACATGATATATTCATTATCAAAAGTTAAAGTTATAGACATTTCTAATAATGGAAACTCAACGTTTGATTGTTTCAAAGAATTTTAGTATGTTGAATAAAATGGGTAATTGAATTTAAGAAAATAATTACTCTACATAAAATCTTTCTTAAATCCCCTAAACAAATGAAAATATAATATAGGTAAATGAGGAGTAATAATAAACTCAAATATGATAAACATGAAAAATAAACTCTCAACCAATCAACTAGATTAGTGGTTTCATGTATCAAGGAATAAATATAATGATAAAAGATAGAGTACTATCATTATTTTTGTATCATTTTGGTGCATTTGGAAATAAAGGAATAAATCTTGGTTTAAGTGGATTAATACTTCAATTAAGGAAAATATGGATCATTTATACTAGAATATCTGAGCACCTATATATTCCAAATCCAATAATAAGGGTTTTTTGGATTTAAAAAAAATAGTGAGAGATATAACATAATAATTAATAACATCACTATAATAAATCATTAAAATGTAATAAATATTATTTCATTTTTATAGATAATGGAAATTTACTTGACTACATCACTTTCCTTATGATCTAAATTGGAGAAAGAGAATCTCATATCTAGTGAAAACTTATAGAAGTGGTAAAAACACTAATGGATTATTTTATACCAAGAATAGAAGATAAAATTGTCAAAATCCCTTATACTTGATTATCAACCACGTAGAGAGAGTGAGGGTGAGAAAGATGCCTATAGAAGGCACATAAGGGATTCATCATATTTCTAATGAATCATGTTATTAGTTAGGTCTCTGATCTGAGGATACTTGATAAGGACATGTATGGATACACTATGATGAATTATCTTGAAGAATATGATAATTAAAGGGTGATAAAGGCGGATAATAAATGATATTATCACTAAACATTATAGATGTAAACTGGAAGATAGATAGTGTAATGACCCTAGCCTAAATTACCCAAACCACATTAGTTCAGATCATCATATGACCTTTAACACACCTAAAATTCACTAAATTAAGGTTTAAACATTAGGCTAAAAACCATAAATGGGAGGCAACCCTCCTCCCCACAAATAGAAACAATTAGTACCATAGGTTGTACAAAATTCTAGCATGACCCTTGGGGTCAATGGATATACATACCCAAAATCATCATTACCCGATATAGGCATACATGTTAGGCAAACAGCTATGGAAATAAATGATGCAATATCTATATAGACATATATACATGTCACGCTAGTATAAAAACTCACTTATATTCTATAATAAATATCAAATAGATACAAATATGATATTTAAACATTAGTGAACTAAAGGAACCATAATGATTCAAAAAGTGAAGGCTTGATGTGATAAAACCTCATGTGCTTAACTGGGGACGGCCCCTTTGAATCTGCTCTATAAGAAAAATAAGGACCATAGTAAATTTTAAGAGGAACTATATCCTATGATTCATATAAACAATAGAGGAACATACATCACTCCATTAACTTGGTTTTGGAAAAATAGAATCTAAAGTTTCAAGTCCACTAATGTGTCCATGACAGGTGTTAGCATATATAAAATCATTATGGAACCACCAATGTGCCTCAAATTAGTAGTCAATAAAAAATAATATACATGAAAATTTCTACACATTTATATAAATATATGAAAAAAAATATTTAGTAAGAAGATATAAAACATAATAGTGAAACAACAATGACTAAATCCAAGGTGCAGGGTCAGATATAACTAATAATTTCATATATCGAGAGGGTCTATAAATCAATAGTCAATCAAACAATGTATCATAAACAAATAATTATGTTCATAATCTAAAATCAAAATAGTATAAAATAACCAGACCACAAATAAAGACATTGTTGAAGAAGAAATAAAAAAAGAAACCAAAAATACACATATAAAATCAAAAGGCCTACCACACTAGATTGATAAAAATATAATACCCTCTTTGTAAACCCTAACTATAATTGAACACCAGATGTCGGACAAGATGTTCAAGCAACTGGAGGCATTCAAGCGGTGTGATTGGAGCTTCAACTCACCGAGGAGGAGTGACAACAGTGGGTGGCTTCCATAGAAAGCTTATAATATCTTGATGAGTTCACAAATGGTTGGGATTTTTTAAATAGATCAAGACACTTTTATCAGCACTTACAAATAAGCCCTCATAAAGAGTCTTTTTATCAGTGCTTAAGTAATAAGCACTGATAAAGATACTTTTATCAGTGCTTATTACTTAAGCATTGACAAAGGATTTATAATTATAATTATAAATAAAAAAAATTGTAAATATTTATATATTCTTAATAAATATATATAAATATAACTATAGTAAATATATTCCTTTTAAAATATATTTATTATAATTTTTAATTATTTATTTATAATTGTTGAAATATTTTCTAAAAAATAATATTTATATCATTATATATATTTATATAATTATACATATATATATTTAATAAATATATAAAAATAAAGTAAATATATTAATTATTTAAGTAAATTTATTATAAATTTAATAATTATTTAAATATATATAATTATTTATTTATAATTATATAATTAGTTTTAAAAAAATATTTATTTATTTATAATTATAAATATATAATTGTATAAATATAGTAAATGTGCATTTATAAATATATTTATTTATAAATATTTTTTTAGAATTATATTTTTAACATTATTAATGAATATCTAATTTTAAGTGCATGCATATATGTTAAAAATGAGTGAAATTGAATAAATTAAGAATAAGTAAACTTTAACAATATTGAAAAAATGGATAAGTTTTATGTGTGTGCATTGTATATAAAAAGGCATTAATTATGTATATGTGAAATCAATAAAACACAGATTTGATCTATGTTAAATTGAAAAATCAAACGGCATACAATTATATGTCAAGTACTATGTAATTAGTCAATATTTTTAATTCATATTAATTTTTAATTATAAACTACTATACAATAAATATATGACTATTTGATGTAAAGTGAAAAAATATTTGTAATATATAAATCATATTTATATACATTAATATATATTTATATATTTAATATATACAATTTAAAAAATATTAATTATTATATGGGAGAATTTATCAACGATTTCCTTAACACTGATAAATATGGTATTTATCAACATATTTTTCTTGTGTTAATAAATACCAGTGCTGTTAAGGGCCAGTTTTGAGTAGTGAAAGTGATTACTGAACATTTTGTAATTCTCCCTTTAGTTAAGCATGCATTGGATTTCTCTATATAGAGCTCATATTAATTTATGAGGAATGGGAGTCAAAATTCATATTTTGAAAGAACCTTTAATCATTTATCGATGGAAGGATGAATATAAACTTCCAATATAAATTAATTCCATCTTGTGGTTATTAATTATTAAAGATTAAGGTTATTTATATCATATGTTTGGGGAAAAAGTAACATTAAGGATACACCTATTGTATGGGACTCTCTTGATGTCTTTCCAAAATAATTTCTAGGTCTTACACGAAATTGTGAAGTTGATTTTTAAAAGAACTCAAACCTAGTGTTATACCTATTTCAAAGACTCCTTACAGAATGGCCCCAATTGAGTTGTAATAATTTAACAAGAAACTCTGGGAGAATCTTGATAAGGGATTTATTTTCTTAAGTGCATCACCATAGGGTACGTATATTCTATTTGTGGGAAATTTATTCCTTATAAATTCCCAAAATCACATCAAATTAAACTATAGGGTAGAAAACAAGATTTATAAGAATAACATTCCCACAAACTTCAATCATAGAAGAATCATAGACTTGAGATTCAATCATCATACCATTAAGATCATTCAAAACTAATTTAATATTTAATAGTTGATGTGGTAATGTGATAACCTTAGAAAATTATCCAACTATAAAATAGTGGGTAGAATCTAAATAAAATAATAATTTATTAGTTCTAGAGTGGATGGTAAGTGTACCTTTCACCACATTGTTCTCATAACCCACGTTAGTAATAGTGATCGTATGAGATTTCCCATTATATTTGTTATTAAGAGGGTACCGACATTGATCATTGTCATTAACCCTCATATTCAAGCACTAGTTAGCATAATTCATATACTCCATTAATTTGAAATATTAGTGTATGGTTGGTACATTATATGGATCTTTCTCTCTATTCGCGGCATCAGTTAACTTATTCTCATCACTTTGGCTATTGATTTCCCAGTTGCCTTCCTTTTTATAAATAAATCATTTAATAGTCCCCTTAAGATAATTTCCACCATGACACTTTCCACACTTCTATAATATATGAAGACTCGTCTTCTTCTCTCCATGGGTTTTGTTATTAGAATTTATTCTCAATTCCATATTTATTTTTTCATCAAAACCATGTGATTGATGAGTGAGTCCAATACTTATTTCTACCTTTATAATACATCAAATGATTTCTTGTAAGTTAGCGAAGTATCTTTTGGATAACTGCCTTAGAAGAATTTTATTTAATCCACTGAAGAATCAATCAATCATAATTTCATATTCAATGTTAATACCAGAAGCGTACATCATAATTCTTGAAAAATTTACCACATGTGTACTAATGGATTAATCATCCTTCAACTTTAACTCAAGAAATTCCATTCCCATTTTATGTATGAATAATATGAGGATAGTACTTATTGAAAAATAACCTCCTAAACTCCTCCCACTCTATGGATTCAATTTTGTTACATTGCCTTGTGTTCTTTGTAATGTCCCAACCCATAAGCCACAAAGTAATGCCTCAAGATAGTTGGTCACATGGCCTCAAACGCACCTCCCCATATACCAAAGGCTACTGACTAGAAGTGAGGTTCTATAGTGGTTCAGTGGGGAAATTATACCCTCATAATCAGAGTAATGTAGTGGTGTAATATGTGGATAAATAGCAGAAGAATAATATCACCATCAACAAAAGGTAAATAATCTATAATGAATAAACAGTCATCAATATCAATATCCAATACCATATACAAAATGATGTAATTTCATGTCTCTAAAAAAATTAATATACAAACATGGTAGAAGGAATAATATATATAGGTAAATCAAAAGAACTAAAAATATAAAAATACTATCTCCAGACATCATCATGATCCATATCTTAATCCTATAATCCTCGCTCTCATGCTACAATCAAATCAAGCATTGATAGCTGGACGCTTTCTCCTATCCCTACCTCCATCCATGAAGTCTATCCAAGTACTAAATATTATCCCGAACTGGGTTTGTGGTATACTCAATAGGCCACCACCAAAAGTGTCAAGAAATATTCAGTTGGTGCATATAATATGAATAGTGTTCAAATATAATAAAGTTAAAGTAATAATAAAACTATAAAATTTCAGCTCTGATTCAAAGACACTAGCTTTACACTGCCTACTTTGGCATGTGTTGGGATAACATGTGAATAGATATCACTATAAACATATATACATGAGATTATATACTGGTATGTATATATATACACTATATATGTAGTAACATTTATAACCATCTGTATGAATACATAGTGATATCCATGACCTAAGGAATAACTGAGGTTCCCATGTCTAGTCGCAAGAATCTCAAAAACGAGTATAGGATGCCATTCCCATGTGTCAAATATCATAAGGGTTACCATGCCCAAGTTTCATAGGTGTAAGGGATGCCATGCCCGAGTATAAAATTATAGGAACTCCATGCCCAAGTATCACAGTATAGGGTCACCATACCTAAGTGTCATAGTATAGGGAATTCATGATTTAGTATCACAATGATATAAGGAAACCATGCCTAATATTATAATAGTATAGGGACTTCATTCCTGGTATCATAATAGTAAAGTAACACTATACCCGATACCATAAAAGTATAAGGGTATCCATGCCCGGTATCATAACAGTATAAGGGACAACATGCCTGGTATCATAATAGTATAAGGGACATCATGCCCAGTATCATAAATTATAGGGGTCACCATGTCCAATCATTAGAAAAGTAATAAGCAGTCAAAAAATTTATTGAGATCCAATAGACAGTTAATAGTTCATTAGCATTATCCTATAATAATGGTGTAACCATTGTTTTATTTAATCACAGATGTGGTCATACCACTCACTTACCATTTAATTCATTATATTCATTTCAATAAATATCAATAAAAAACCACTTAAAAGGTGGTTTGGTCCCTAAAGAATTTATAATATCAATGTAAGTTCCATAAACACACCTCAAGGGGTGGAAATAGATGATGGGGACCTATCCCAACATGAATAAGGGGATGCTAGGTCATCTCTATCAAGGCTACCAATTTAGGATTAAGTGTATTTTTAAGGTAATGCATGGAATATTCGACATGCAGTGTCAAAATTCATATTATAAAGCAATAATACATGAGGAATAAATAATAAACCACCTATCTTATTCCAATGGAGGAACACTCATCCAGTATCACCCTTTGGTTTAGTCCATAACAGAATAAATAGAAAAATAGACAAACGCCCAGAAAATAGGGCATATTAGATCACACCAAATAAACTATTTTGACAAAAATAAAAATGAATAAAGGAGCCAAATGGATAGATATCATACTATTGGGGATCAAATGTGATATATGGAAGTCAAGTAGGATATCAGAAGGAAGAACGGGATCAAAGACTTGATTTAGGATTTTTAGATCTCAAATAGAGGAAGAGAGGGATGTTGTGTGTGTGGAGAGGGAAAAAATTAGGGATGAGTAAAATAGAGTTATGGGGAAATGGTAATTTCCCAATTTTTAAGTGGTTTCATGGTTTGGGTACATGGTTGGCCAAATTGTGCGCCAACTATGTGCACCCCACTACCCAAATATAAAACCTCACACGACATGCAATGCCTCGTTAAACAAACCAAGTGTAGCCTATGAAAACCCTATATCTCAGACCCATATAGTCTACACCTCCCTCGTATGGTTTATAAAAACTTTGTGGAACACTATCAAGACTACACAGTTTGAGGTGCACAGTTATAAATAGTCATCCGCTAACCACGCACTTCGGTTATTTCTCCAAAAACTAGAGCTTTGGAATCCGAACAAGATCAAGACCCTCCCAAAACCATCCTTAATCCAAAGGTCACATTTATATGGTTAAAAATTATTATTACTAAAATTAAAAGGATCTATACCTCAAAAAAATTCCTGATAATATAGTCTTACCCCCTTAAAGAAACTATCCTTGAGTTATCCTTCCAAGTAAGGTAAATCATCATCTGAAAATAACTCCAGCCACTAGGCACATATATCATCCTCCCACTCCCTGGTCCCATACTGTACATGAATAAGCTACCATATAACACATACCATAGAAACTAATCTGCCTTAGATATCCTTTATTCTCCATTCCACAATGCAAATAGGATTCTCCATAAAGGATGAATCTACCTATAACTCAACCTCATCAAAATAAAATATATTAGGCGGATCTTATTAGAATTGGATAATCTATAAAACATGGAATAAACCATGCATAACCCAGTACCTCTAAGGTAATTGAAAATGATAGGCTACCAGCCTGAATCTCTCTAAAACCTAAAAAGGTCCAACAAACCAAGGTGAAAGATTCCTCTACCATCTGAACTTTGACCTAGTCTAGTTGAAACTTGTAAGAATACCTAATTCCCTACCTTTAAATATAGTGGTCAATAATGATGATCGACATATGAATTCTATATAGACTGGTCTATATTCATTTTCTTTACAATCAACTGGACCTGCTTCTAAGTCTCTTGAATGAGATGAGGTCCAAGTAAGGCTACCTCCACTACCTCTAACCAATATTGATGTGAACAGTATGACCTACCATATAAAGCCTCATAGGGATTCATCTATATAATCTCTAAAAATCTTTTATTGTAGAAGAACTAAACAAGAGGCCTATTTTTATCCTAATAATATTTGTAATCAAGGACTCATTCTCATATCATTTCCTTTAATACTTGGATTTTCTGTTATGACTAAACGCCAGTCTAAGGGATAAAGGATGTGCACAAAAATACATGCATACCCAAATCTCTATGTAACCCCTTTCATAACCTCAATGTGAAATGGGAATTCCTATCTAAAATGAGAGTATGAGCTACCTCGTGTAGTCATAAGATCTCACGGACATACATCCCACCAAGATCATCCCCTTAAAATCTCTCTCTAATGAGTAAGAAATTAGTGACATTCATGAGCCTATCAAGGATCACCCATAATGAATCACTACCTCGAGGGGATCTCGGTAATCTACAAACAAAATAATTCATGAAATTATCCCATTTACACTCAAAATTGAAAAATATATATAAAATATCTATCAATCACTGGTGATTTTCCTTCACTTACTGATAGGTGGAACACCAAGTAACAAAACCTTCTAACTCCATTTTCATACCAGGACACCAATATTTTCGACATCCATCACATTACATATTGTTAATATTGGGATGTACTACACAAGTAGAATCATGATACACTCACATAAACTCCTCCTAGATGTCTATAGGAACCAATACATGTCTCTGGATTTTTAAGATCTCATTCACATCCATGACTCAACCAAGAGGCAGGTCGTCACCTGAAACACTCTCCCTTGGGACTAATCCTTCAGGATCTGACAATTGCCTTATCTTTAATCTCTCTATAAGTGATGAGGTCACTTATAATGATGCAAGTACAAAAATTCCATGATGGTCCTAAGTCTCCAAGTGCATCTTGGAAAACAGGGCCATAAGATGTTACTCATCACTAGCCTCTCGAACTTATTATGTATAATACCTTTAGCTCGGAGCATCTTCTACAGCATTTCCTTTCCTATCTGTATAGGTAATATTGATATAGAATGATTAAAAATATTTAACCCACCTTCTCTGCCTAAGTTTAAAGTCATGTAGTATGAAAATATACCTGAGTATCTTGTGGTCTGTAAATAATAGAAAATTCTATCCAAGCAAATAATTTCTCCAAAAATGAAAGTCATGGACTACGGGTGTCATCTTGATATCATGTGTTGCGTAATTCCTCTCATTTATTCTCATCTAACAAGACCCATAAACCATGAATTGATCATTTTGCATCAAAATTTCTCATAGTCCGATACTTGATGCATCACAATAGACTACATAGCTTCTAACCAACCCTGGTAAAATTGATATAGACACTAAAGTAAATCGATGTTTTATATTTTTAAATTCTATCTCGTAGGATTATAACCACATAAATTTCACACACTTCTTAGTTAAACCTGTGATAGGTGCCTCTAGGAATGAAATTTGTTGTATAAATATCCTATAATAGCCAAATAGCACCAAGAAACTATGTATGTCAAAAACATTCTTGGGATTCTCCCAGGTAACTAAGGAACTCACCTTCATTGGGACAACAGACACTCCAGAATCTGAAATAATATAACCTACTAAGTGAACCTGATCGATCCAAAAGTGACATTTGATAATCTGGGAATACAACTGGTGCTCTATTATTGTACTAAAAACAATATCAAGATGTTTAACATGGTCATGTCAAGTATTAAAAATACACTAAGATATCATCCATGAAGACTACCACCATTGAATCCAAATATTGGTGGAAAACCTAATTCATCAAATCCATGAAAACAACTGGTGTGTTCTTAAGACCAGAAAGTATAACTAGATACTTATAAATACCATACCTGCTATGGAACATTGTATGAGGTATGTCCATAGTTATAACAAGTACTTGATGGTATAATGAACTCAAATTAATCTCTGAGAAAACTTTCACTCCTCAGAGCTAGGTGAAGAGGTCATTTATACAAGGAAAAGGATACTGGTTCTTTATAGTAAGCTGATTCAACATACATTAATCAATGCAATGTTTGAGGGAATCATCTTCCTTCTTGGAGAAAAGGATGGGTGAACCATATGGTGAATTGGTAGGTCGTATAAAACCCTTAGCTTATAAGTCCTTTATAAATATATTAAGCTCCTAAAACTCATTAGTAACCATCCTATATGGAGTAATAGACACTAGTGAACCTCTTGGAACCAATTAAATGGAGAATTTCCCCTCTTACTGAGGAGAAAAATTTGAAAAGTTTTCAAGGAATACATCCCTGAAACAATCAAATATGGTAATAAAATCATCTTGATGCATTATATGATCCTACATATAGAGGCTATCAATCTGGTCTATCACTCCACTCAGTTCATAATGCTCTAGTCCATTTCTAATAACCTATACATTCCATTCACCATTTTAAAGGGAACTATCGCCCTATGGTGATGTAAACAATATCTTGCAGTGACAATAGTTAACATAAGCATTATAGAAAACCAACCATCTCATCTCAAGTATGAAATAAAATCCCTTCATATTAAAGATTAATAGGTTCTATAAGAAATGATAATTTCCTATATCAAGGGGAATTCCTTTCACTGGCATACACTCTCTTACGGAATCCCCAACAAAGTATCAAGTATCATTATGTTGTAGAAATAATCAAAATTAAACCCAAGGATTTCCACAATATCTATAGATATAATTTAATGTTAATCACCCATGTAGAATAAGGAATACATGATAGTATAGGATACTTAAAAAGTACCTCAAACTATAGATGGCCTCGTACCCTATTCCTCATGTATAGAATGCAATTCATAGATCTGGAATGATCCATAGCCTTATACTACAACTTGACTATCCTGAGTAGGTTCAATCTGATGGATCTATGTATCTAAGGCTTGGGTACCTTGTACACATACTCCTCCAATTCCTAAATAGTTTATAGTACTCAAAATAATTATCTAGAGTGGCGCTACAAATCTCGCTCCTATAGATAGAGTTGATATGGATCCCCTCCCACTAGGCATAGATGGGAAGGTCTTGTAAAGAAGATGAAGATTCTCAAATCTATTGAAACCGTGGCACTCAATGGGGTGTCTGGGAAACTAGGGCCTCTAATTCCATATATTTTCACACTGGTGACAAACTATATAAATGTCATTGAGTGTAATCCGGATGTCGCTTTTCTCACATGAAGTCTCAAAGTGTCTCTTCTGACTGCTAGTCAAACAACTTCTCTATCTTAGTTATGCACCACCCTGGACCTCAACATCATCTTTCCTCAGTTTCCTCTCAATTATAATATTGTTTTTTTCTGTTTATGAAGAAGTGGTAAGCTGAAGATAATTCACCTGAGAATGAATAGTATGTCTGATCCCATCCTCAAAACATCCCTCTTTTGCGAGATCACCAGCAGTATAGATAAGTGAAAAGCAATGAAGCTCTTTAAAATGAGATGAGTGGTCCAAAATACACTGAAATCTATTGTAGGTTCATGAAATCCCTTTAAATATCACCTCTCAAGGTCTCAGGGAATAAATTTTCATAGAATACTGTCTGAAAACAAGCCTAGGCCAAACCCTATTGACTATCTACTTGGGTGATAACATCACACCATCACTTGGAGGAATATTAAAGAATGTACATAGAGAGAGTCATTATTCTATTAGTATGTGTCTAAAGGTTCCTGAAGATAGTAAACATGGTCTTCGTTTATGACTCTGCAGCCTAAGGACTTCCATTCCCTAAAAATATGGGTGGATTCTACTGCTAAAACTCTCATGTCAGATCTTCCATAGAATGGGAAATGTGTAGAGATCCCTAAACAGTCTACATTAGTCGAATAAGAATCTAAAAAAATCAGTAATCCTCACCCATATCAAGTATAACCACATGTGTCATAGGAGGCACTACTGGAGGTAACACTAGTGGATCAGGTCCCACCAACTCCTGAGCATATTTTTCACCACCCTCATGGTACACGACTCAAGGAATGTGTGGTGGAATGGCTCTAAAAATGCCAATAACACACCTAAAATTGGATTTAATAATGGTATAAGCCACAGGTATAAGAAAAAAATAGGTAAAAAATAATTCTATATAAAATTCACACCCTATTACCTTATCTTAAAGCAAGGTCTGGGTGATGTATAGATCATAAGGATGCAAGATATACTGCCAACTTCCCACTTCAAATTTCAGGTTAGGGTTAAGCTCTCTATTATGGGTTAGGAGTCCCGGTATATAGAGTTTCAATTTAAAATTATAGAGGAAACTCACTTTATGTTACACTTGAAAAATCCATTTAATGGTGACCATTTCATTTTAAAATTTAAATCCATTTAAATTTTTATTTGTTTATATAAAAAATTTAGTGGGAAATTAGACAGTTCACCAATTCAAATTTATAAAGGAATATACACTTAATAAATTGAAATATGACATCAATTTAATCCCAACCATAAACAAGTTTCATCCCATGAAACTAATGACCCATGACTCAACATGCCATAATTGAATACTTAAGGATTTAGTATCAAGACATGTATGAAAGCACTGTTATTTTGGTGTAGGAACTTTAAGTAACCAATTATGTTTCTCATTACCTTGAAAGAACCATAGAAAAAACTATATATATATATATATATATATATTGTAGGTATATCAATCAAGTCACTCATAGTAATCACAGGCAATACAAGAAATGATATGCACCTATATGGCATGGCATAATGCTTGACATGTGAATCTTTAGGTGTCAAAAATGATGCATGAGTCAAAAATCCCTTTCCAAACTAGGAAAGGGGTAAATTTGAATCCTCAATCATAATGATAAATATCACACATCATTTCTTTCACCCAATGGTTAAATCAAATCAACTATAAAAAATAGAATCCAAAACAAAAATTCACTTCCCTAGGAATTTGGATTTTCTCTGTACATGGGTTAGTTACTCCAAATTATAGTCTCATAACCAAAATTATACACATCATAGTATCTTTTATATCATCCCAAAATAATAATGCAAAAGAAATAATCTCTAATACCAATTTTTAACATATGGACCAGGAATCCATTAAGTAGTTCCTCGAGCCGGTTGGTCACATGACCTAAAGTGAACCTCCCTATATGCTATAGGTAGCCGAATATAAGTAAGGGTCCACGGTGGAACAATGGGGAGAATATACCATCATAATCAAAGTAACACAACAGTTTAATAAGTGGATAAATAGAGGAATCATAATATATACCATCAGCATAAGGTAAATCATATAGAATGAATAAATAGTCATCAATATCAATATCCAGTACCATATACAAAATTATGTAATGTCATGTATCTAATCAAAAAATAAAACACAAACATGGAAGTACGCACAATACACATAGGCATATCAAAATAACCAAAAATACCAAAAAAGATTTTCTCCAGATGGAATCAAGATCCATAGCTCAATCTTGTTCTCCCTGCTCCCATTCTACAATCAAATCAATCATCAACAACTAGACACTTGGCTATGTCCCTACTAACATCCATGAATTCTGTCTGGGTACCAAATGGAGGCCTTAATGGGGTGTGAGATATACTCTATAATACACCACCAATAATGTCTAGAAATATCCATATGATTCATATAATATAAGCAGTGTGCATATATAATAAAGTTAAATTACTGATAAAATTATAAAGGGTCCTCTCTAGTTCTAGAAGGACACCAGACTGACATTTCCTGCTTCAAACCATGCTGGGATGACCTCTTAATAGATATCATCATGAACATATATGTATGAGAGTATATGATGGAATTTATATATACATAATAATGTTTATTAACATACATAGTAATGTATAAATTTATGAGATTCTATATACATAGTAATGTTTATGGACATATGTATAGATGTGTAGTGTTATCCAGTAATTGAGGCATAACTCATGCAACCATGTCTAGTCACTAGAATATCATAAATCATTATGGGAAACCTTGCCCATGTGTCATAGATCATAAGTGTCTCCAAAACCAAGTATCACAGGTGTAATAGACGCCATTCCCAAGTATCAATGTATAGGGACTCCATACCCTAGTATCATAGAATAGGGATTCCATACCCGATTATCACAGTATTGGGACATCATGCCCAAGTATCACAATAGTATAGGGACTCCATACCTGGAATCATAATATCATAGGTATTTAATTCCCAATATCATAATAGTATATAGAGGTTATTCTTGCTATCATAACAGTATAAGGGTCACCAAACCTAGTATCATAATAGTATAAGTGACGTCATTCCCAGTATCATTATAGTATAAGGGATTCTATACTTGGTGTCATAAACCATATGGTTCTCCATGATCAATAATTATAAAAGAAATAAGTACTAAATGGATTGTTTAAGATCCAATATATGGTTCATAGTTCATTGGAATTCTTCTTTAACAAGGGTAAAACCATTTTTCGGTTTAATCATGTGTCGTAGTCGTACCGCTCACTTACCATTTAATTAATTATAGCCACTTCAACTAAATATAAATCCAAAACCACTTGGGAGGTGGATTGGTCCCTAAATCATTTATAATATCAGGGTAAGTTTTATAAAAACACCTCATGTGGGTGTAAATAGACGATAGGTGATTATCCCAAAATGAATAAGGGGACACTAGGTCATCTCAATCAAGTATACTAATTTAAATGAGGATTAAGTTTATTTTTAAGGCAATTCATGGAATATTCATCATGTAGAATCAAAAATAATATTATATATCAATAATACATTAGGGATAAATAATATACCACCTACCTTATTCTTGTGGGGGAACATTTATCCAATATTGTCCTTTGGTTTGGTCCAAATTGAAAGAAAGTGGAAAAATAGACAAACACAATGAAAATAGTGTATATTTTACCACAAAAAAACAAATACATCAATATAAATAATAAAGGATAAAGGAAACAAAGGAATATAGTGCTTATTAGTGGCTTTCCAATGGGACATATGGAAGTTGAATCAGAGGTCAGATAGAAGAATAGGATAAAATCCCATCTTTAGGATTTGGAGATATCAAAGGGAGGGAGAGAGGTATATTGTGTGCATAGAGAGGAAAATAAATGTGAGGGTGAATTAAAAAAAATTTAGTGGAAAATGGTAATTCTCCAATTTTTAGTTGGTGTGTGATTTGGCCACACATTTTTCAAAACTATGAGCCAACCGTACGCACCCCACTACTGAGAGGGAACACCTCGCACAGCCTGCATTGCATAGTTAGAAAAATCATGTGCAACGCGTGCACACTCTCTATCTTAGTCCCACATGGTCCACACCTCCCTTTAAAATATTTTACAAATTTTTTGTCACCCCAACTGAGTCGCACAGTTTGAGATGCATATTTATCACTAACTATGCGCTAACTGTGTTCCTCTGTTGTTTCTCCAAAAATATAAGTTTTGGGCTCTGAACAAGCCCTAAATGCTCCCAAAAACTTTATTATTCCATAGGAAACATTTATAAGGTTAAAATAAATTATTCTTATATAAATTAAAAGGATATTTACCTTGAATAAAATTAAGGATATTACATATTGATAAGAGGTGACTATTTATCTTCTTTACCATCCAAATGATAAACAATCAAAATAACTTTTTCATACTCTAATCATTGGAGAATGGAAAATATATTTTTAATGGAACTAATATATTTCTTAGTGATTATTGGATCATTGAAACCACTAAAATAAAGTCTATATTTCTTCATGACGGAATCAATGGTATATTGTTCCCTCATTTTCTCATTTGGAAGATCAGTATTATTTATAGCTTGAGAAAGTTATGTAATCATAGAAATAATATTTTTATTCCATATCCAATAACATTCAGTTTTTTGGGGGGTAAATCATTTCATTTTCAATCACATTCATTTATAACATGATCCCTCTTGGTTCCATCCATTGAACAAAACCAAAAGGTATAATGTGAGCAATAATAATCATAGTGAAAAGTCATATAGTCATAAAAAAGAATTCATAATACATCTAAATCATGGATCCTTATTTTCAATATATGATATAATAGGTTTAACCAAGGTTATCCATGGTCATTATCTAACCAAATACTTTATAATTTTTTAAAAAGAAAATATGATTTAACCCAGTCATATCTCTCATAAGTGTCTAGCCAAGTGTTCAGTCTTAGGTTAACTCATCGTGCACTAGTTAAGATTTATTTCATACTAAATCCTCCACTTTCAGAGTCAGTGACCCTATGTGAATCAATTTCATAGCCAAATACACTTTTTATTTTTTAGTTAGGGATGTATTTTATAGAAAAACCATACAATATCTACCTTAAAAAAAACTTTATAATATTATTCTATATTTAGACTTATCCCTAGGGTTTCAAAATATTTATCTAATCCTAATCTTCAAAAATAACTAAAACCTACTCTAATACCAACTAAGGTGACCCAAAAAATACATATATAAATTTTAAATCATCTTATATGGATATTCAATACATATCATAACAATACACAACATAGAACCATAAAGGTTTAGTATCTTTGAAAACTAGATAAAAAATAAAATTATTTCATAAAGGATAATCAACATCTCCCACAATGTTCTTTTCATATAGCACACCACTTAGAAATGTAATTATTAAAAAAATTCATCATAACCTATTGAATGGTAATAAAATAAATTATGAATGATTTGGAATTATTTTAAAAAAAATCCATAACCTTTATAAGGTTTTATTGAGTGTTTATTTATTGAAAATTTACTTAAATAATACATTAATTAATATTTCATAAATTGTTTCAATCTTACCATTCATTTAATATTTTAATAAAAAATTATTTTTTGGGTAATTAAATGATAAAAGATCTTGTGTAATTTCTTACATAATTTAATGACTATTTTTTTGTTGAATTTTAATGGATTTTAAGTATCAATGAGTTTTGAGTGTTTTAATGATCAAATATTCTTACTCTGGTTTCTCATTTATTTAAGGAACATATTTTTTTGTAAAAATTAATTGAAAATATTTTTATAAGTGATTTTTAATGAGGTTTTGGTTTTTTTAGAATTATTATTCAATAGATCCATATTTAAAATTAAAAATATTTTTTTGGAATTTTTTACGTTGAAAATGTAGTGCTTTTTTATGCTTTGATTTTAATTTGAATATTTTATTTTCAATAAATTTTGATTTTTTTTATTTTTTTAGGACTTGTGATAAATAGTGGAAAACTCCATAATCGATCTTAAGAAGGAAATTTGATTGAATATTCATTTTTCTCAATCGACCGTGACTATTTTTCCATTATTCCACAATGGCAAGCTATTGTGCCTATTAATTTCCAATCAACTATAAATTCATTTAACTATAGTGTGACTACAAATCCAACCGAATGTGCCTC
Source organism: Viscum album (assembly GCA_963277665.1). Taxonomy (NCBI): domain Eukaryota; kingdom Viridiplantae; phylum Streptophyta; class Magnoliopsida; order Santalales; family Viscaceae; genus Viscum; species Viscum album. The sequence goes on along the minus strand of OY728141.1, from coordinate 467,142,635 downwards.
CCATGGTCAACCACATAAAGATTTTAAAATTTCCACATATTGAATCCTAAGTAACCATGAGGATCCATATTAAATCAATAGACTGTGAGAATAAAGGGAAAGTCGCCATATCTATAGGGAGTTTGAACTACAAAAAATGTAAAGATACAAATGACTGTGAATGATTGAAGTTCGGATGCATATAAAAATTAAACTGAAACCAAATAGAAGCTAAAACACCATGTGAGAATTTTTAATCATCCAAATGAGGATGCTGATCTAAGTTCAAGATTATTAAATTAATATAGAATATCTGAGTTTCTAATGAAAAAATATAAGTAATAATCCAATTTCATTTTTTTGATAATGATGAACCAATATTAGAGATCCATTGGGTCAGTCAAATTGATGAGCTCAGTAGATGATGAAACTAAAACTAAAGATAACCAAGGTACACCAAGTGAAGCTAACAAAATATTATGTCAAATTTATGAAAACCAACCATGGGGAATGAAATAACTAGAAATTTATTAAATTTAGAGGATTAATTGACCCAAACTCAAAATTTTGAGGATGAACCAAAGCTTCGACACCATAAGGAAAACGATCTTTAGTTGTTGAACTAAGCTTGAGATGGTTAAATTATTAAGAATTCCATCTGAAAACTGAGTTTAGGAAATATTTCTAAAGTATGAAATGCCAATATTTATCTTGTAAGAAGATAACCCCTCATCATCTCATGATGTTTAATTTGTGAAATTTGATTTTGAGATTCAACCAGCAAATGAGGATCCATTTAAGTTTGATAAGATGAACCACAATAGTCCTAAGTAAGAGATCATTTAAATACCAAGTACATTAAGCTCCACTAATTAAGTACTAATGATTTATATGAAGTCAAGACACCCTGATAAAGGTACGATTCTAACATAATTGGGAAGAAGATACCAAAAATTCTGAAACTGGTGCTACCTTTTGAAGATCCTAGTTGTGCATGTTATTGTAGATAAGTCAATGAAGCTCTATGATGGAGAAATTTTTTTCATTAGTATTGTGTTTCTAGTATGATGATGATGAAAAAATAGTGGGTTCCTTGAACTCCTAAACTATCTAGTTGTAGATTCATTTGGGGGAGCACACCACCTATTCAACCACATGCACCAATGGAATTGTTGAGAAAAGTACCTACTAAGTTTTCTATTGTTGATACCATGATGAGTGCTTATTAAAATTGTGGTGGAAACTGGGTGATGATATATTTCCTTGGGTTTATATCATGATGGTTTTACAACCATAATAAGGTGATTCATATAATAAAGTTAACGGTATTGAGACAGAGTGAATTTTCTTCTTTGAATATTCTGATTTACATGTCTTGTGTCAGTGGAGTAGGTCATATTTTATACTAGAGGAATCCATAACTAGTGTCCTTTTGAATATTCTAAGAGTATAGAAACCAATATTAAGATATTATTAATGAACTAGTGATAATGTGATAAAGTCCAAATCTCATAAATTCTCTATGTTATTCATATTTCCATAGATCTGAGGCCCATGAATGGGTATTAGGGTCATTCTAACATAAAGCTAAGGAAATATATTAGCATTCATGGACCTAAAAAAACTATCGTGGCCCTAAAAAAAGTAATAGTGTGAGTTGGACCATGGTTATTCCAAGGAAAAAAAGTTAATTTAATCTCATAGGTGTCATAAAATTTGGAAATGGGAAATTCATTTCCCCTGTAAAGAAGCTCATCACAAAATCAAATTTCTATCTTTTTATATTTATCAACTAAAATCCAGAAAAATAGTTACAAGAAAAGGAAGGGTATCAAGAAACAAATATTCAATTTATCATAACCCATGATATTTCTATGTGGAGAATATCCAATATTGGGATCATGGTTACTGTTTGGTATGGAAAAATAGAGGGGAAGTGAATTTTATTATAAGAGGGTGGATTATCTCACATGGAATTTACTAAAATCTAATGGTGATCACCTCGATTCATTCCATATTGATCTTTGGAATCCTATTAGTTATGATGTCACCACTTTTTTTTATTTTCAAATAATAGGATTATCTCTTCACTCAATATACCTCATTATTGGCCATAGTATGAATCCCTCAATTCATGATCCATGGGACCTAACTTTGGTTTTTATTTCTTATGTTGTAGTTTATTTAAACTACTGATCTATTTTCAATTTATAAATACAATGTTGTCCATTATTCATCCCCCATGTGTTGTGACCTACAAAATTCAAAGATAAATGGATAAACCATGAGTCTAGAGCTAAGGTTTGAAGCTCTAATGCTTCTTATAGATCCAAACTTTATTTTAGTTATCATATTCATCCTTACTCTTGGAAGATATTGATATTGTAAGTGGTTATGCGAGAGAACAACCACACAAGGTAAGTTTTCATTACTCTTTCCCCATTCATCTTTACCTTCTTATTTTATTATTCTACTCAACTGAGTTTATGGGAGAGGATATGTGATTTATGATCTCATTAGAATCACTTTGAATAAGAATAGATTCCAACCTATGGAAATTTTATTGGGTGATCCTTCACCTTTGGGAGAGTATTTATGTACTGGAAGATATTTCATTCATAGGTGTTCATAATTTTGGGTGAGGTAGATGTTTGACTCGAGATATAGAACATACACTGAGTGAGGTTGGGAAATGATATAATCCTTCAGTATATATATGATATCAAGTTAAAGATTGGATTATACTGGATATAATCTTGTTTCTTATTAACTTCCTTCTAAATTTATTATTATATTTCACCTATTTTTTGTTCATATACTATTTCATCACTCTTTTTACCATATTTTCATTTTTTTTATTTAATTCATTGAAATATATAAAAACAAAAAATTATTTGAGGAACATCACTAGAATAAGAAACATTGTATCCTTAAGATAAACCTTAAGGTTAACCACTATTCTATATCTAGGGAGATTATAAATTTATCTCTGAATTCCCCTTATGACAGGGGTTCCATTATCTTTCGAAATTGTTTCCAGTGAATCAATGTTTATTAAAGTGATTTTTTTATTTTTATTTATTTATTATTATTTGAACAATAATGGATACTAACAATTTCTACTCAAATTCACTTTTTGAATACTCCGAGGTAAAAGAAATTTATGAAAATGTGATATTATTTTAATTTTAGTTATTAAAACAACAATATGGATAGATAATCATTGTTGAAATGGATATTTCTAACCAAATAATGGTAATTTTTCAACAATAATTCAATAAAATCAAAATGGATTAAGAGGCGGGAAACCTATGAAATATTATCTACTTGCTACTGAGAGGATTGTAAATGTACTTGGAACTTCCTACCTTGCTCAAGAGGTCTAAAATAGTAATGCATAACTCAAAAAACCCACTAAATAACTTTATAAAAATCAATTAAAAATAAAATAGAAAAGAAATAGAAGAAAGAATAATTTATAGATTCCTATTTTTGGTCATGATATACCCCTAGATTCAAGGCTGGAGATGTAAGATTCACATATTAAGGATTATTTAAAGGTCTTGTAGGATACAGGTCAACCAAAACCTGAGGTAAGTGGGAATAAATTTGAGGATCCTATTTATAGTAATTTATTTTATGATTTTTTTTGTTCTCAATTGTTTAATTATTTTTAAATTACTCAATATAATAAACTAGTTGATAACATACCTCACTCCTTCCCTAGTCACACATTCAGGATCACTTTCTAACCTTGAATAAGATTAAGTTGAATTTTTATGAGTAGATTCTAATTTCATGAAATAATATTTATTATTATTTGAATTTGATTATATTGTGTCTATTCTTGAGTGTGTTATTCCCTTTATAATTATTGAAGAGGAAACTCATATTTGTGATTTCATATAGAGTCAAGAGGAACTTGAAGATTCACCTATTGAAAACCTATGTAGCTCCCAATTTTTATGAGAAATTTAAGTATGAGAGTTACTAAATTAGAAGGGGAGATATTGGTCCTATTCACTGAGGTAAATGGGGATATTGACATATATTTTTTATTCAAATAATAAATGATGTTTTGGATTGAACTAGAAGAAAAATATAAACCTATATTTTTATTTACACATCATGCACACACCAACCATCAAGATGTAGAGTAAGGGAATACCCCTACATCTTGTTTCCTGATCCATATTCTATAAAATCTACAATGACATGGAGGGGGGCTTAAATTATTTCATACAAAGGGTACTCTAAATATTTCAAAGCACTGAACATAGAAAGGATCATATTTTGGGTTTCTTATAAAATAAGCCACAACCTCAATCAGATTGGGGTTGACACAAGTGTTTTATAGCTATAGATAGTCTAAACACAACAACTATATGGGGTATCCTGAGGTTATATTTTTTTATTTTGTTTCCTTATTTAATTTTAATTTTCATTGCTTTTTATGAATTATTGTAGTCAATAACTATGAATTGTGTTCATAAGGTGCATGATTACTAAAAGTAACCCAATTGACAAATGAGGAATCATGAAACAATCATTCTTGATTTTTAAGAGGATCTGAAAGCTTCAACTAACTAGATAAAACTCCCTAATAAAAACCTTGGTTACAAATTCTTTGAGATTAACTGTTATATGACTAATAATACTTTTTTTAAAACTTATAGGGACTTGAATGAAGGAGATAAATATATTTCACAATATAACAGGGGTAGTTTATTGCATAAACTCTAATGATAAAATATTCTTTATCAAGGGATTATTACTTTCAATTCGGAAAACCCTAATTATCATCATTAATTTTTCATGGTGCTGGGAATTAAGTGTGGGGGAATTCCCTTTGATTTTATTCCTGAACATTAATTTGTGAATCTATTTTCTTGGTTGAGTATAAGGCTTAATTATATATAATATTTTGAAAATCAAATTAAAAAAAATTAAACCCAACAAGAACCCTTTAAATTAATTTGGATTTAAAATTATACTTTTAGTTTACAACATTAAATTACATGCTTCTTTATGATCTGAATTGAGAATTCTTATTTCTTCTTATAATAAAAAAAATCATGAATTTTTCAAAAAAATGGTTTTGAAAATTGATGTGGATATGTGGGAATTTTTTTTTTTTGAACATTATTGTAACCCTTCTATTAATATGTGGACTAATTGATTGAAAACCTATTTGACTAAAAATGTTCTCCCACCTTGGGATTAAAAATTGGGGATAATTTTGGGTTTTACGTGTGTGGTATAGTAGTATTAAAATGTGACATTACTTTGTTTCAATGTTATAAACATCAAAAGGCCCCAAATTATTTTCAAAACTAACTCCCTTTCAGCATCATTTTAGGATCCTCTCATTCTCAATAAATAATTTTTTTTGTGTTTTTAGGTTAGTAAAATTGAAATTAAATGTGTCCTTACTAGGTAAAAATTAAAGACTATATTGTGGTATTCCACTATTTATGAAGTTGTAAAAATTAAATGATCATTGAGTGAAATTTTCCACTATTTTTATGGAAATTTTGTTTAAAATTTGGGAAAGTGAGCGTGATATGTTAGATTTATATGAAAATGGAAACATAAATTGAGAAAACGTGAAGTTTGAACATGAATATAGTAAATTATCCTTAGTGAAATGTAACACATGAGGGATAAAACTCAAAAAAGATTAATATAAGTCCTTTGAAACTGAGTAAAATGGGAAAATGGTATCTCATGGTGAATATCTAAGACATTTGGAAATGGGTGTGTGTTTGTGTAACTAAATAAATCCATATTTAAATTCAATAATTTATATTCACAATCTTATACACAAATTCATGGCTAGTAAAAATTTAAATAAAAGTGCCTAAGTATAAAAAATGAATTCATTCAGGTGAGGGGAATGTTGAAACCATATTAATAAGGGGGTAATTAATTTTTAAAAATCTCATTTGAAATGTATCAAGGAAGTGGAAAGTGGAATGTTAGTTTGAGGAACCTAGAAAAGAGAAAAAACTAGTAGTAATTCTTGGTATAAATTAAATTCCATATAAACCTCATTGGTTTTTACTCCTATAACTAGAATTTGTACTATGGTTGAAGTGGAATAGTATAAAAATATTCATTTTGAAGCATGAAGTTTTTTGAAAATGGATAACTTATTGATTTTATTCAATTTTGGTGTGTACTTGAACCTGGGAAGGATAGTCATTTTTCTAGAAGACTTTTTAAATAAATAAAATAAATTTAATTTCCTAAGAGTGAAATTGATTAATTGTGGGTATATTTAAAGTAAAATTGTTTTAAAACATTTTTTCAAATCATTATTGGGGATTTATTGAGTGTTTGGTAATTTAAATTGTGATTTAAATGATAAATAAATGAATATTTTATAAACTGTGATAAAATCAAAATTAACTGAATATTTTAATAAAAATGTTTGTTTTAGGTTATTAACTAGAAAATTTTCTTAGCATACTTTTTTATATCAATTAAGAACTTTTTTTCTTGAATTTTATATTATTTTAAGTGTCAATTCTTTTTGAGTGTTTTAACAATCAAATGTTCTTGATTTGATATCACATTCATTTAAGGAATATAAGTTTTTTAAATATTCTTCGAGAATATTTTTCTAAGTGATTTTTAATGAATTTTTTATTTTTTTTAGAATAAATTCATCCATAATACCAAATTTTAAAGTTAAAATATTTTTTTGAATTTTTATATTTGAAAATGAAGTGATTTTTATGTGATTCAATTTTAATTTGAATATTTTATTTTCACTAAATTTTGCATTTTTTATTATTTTTAAACTTGAAATAAACGTTGGAAAAACCCTGAATAGACCGTAAGAAGGAAACTTGATCTACTACGCCATTTTATCAATTAACAATGCATATTTTTTCATTGTTCAACAAAGGAAAGGTACTATGCCTATTAATTTTCTATCAATAATATCGTATGACTACATATCCAAATGAATGTTCCTTCTATGGTTAGCCACATGAATCATTTAAAATTATTGCACATTACAGCCTGACTAGCTATGAAGAAACATGGTAGATCAAGTGATAGTGAGAAAGAAGGGAAAGTGACCACATATATGGGGATTTTGACCTAATTTAAATGTGAATATAAAACCAACCATGAATTTTTAAAGGTCAAACACACATGAAGACGAAATGGAAACCAAATTGAATCCAAACCACCATGTGAGGATTTATAGGCAATCGAATGAGTATGTCGAGAAAAGTTTAAGTTTATTGATTGAGTCCAAAATCTTTGAGTTTCTAATAATTAGTTTTAATATATAATCATATTGAATATGTCAATGACGATGATCCTGAACTAGAGATTGATTGGGTCAATGAAATCAGTGAGTTCACAAGATGATGAAACTGAATTTGAATATTTCTAAGGCTCACCAAAAAAATCAGAGAAAATATTGAATTGGATTTGTTTAAACCATACATCAGGGAATGCAAGAAATATGAATTGTTGAAATTTTGATGATGAGTAGACCCAAAATTCAAATATTTAAGTTGAACCAAACCTTTGATTTCATAAAGAATATGATTCATATTTTAATAATCAAGCCTCATCCAATCAGTTTAAGAAGAAGACTGTTTGAATACTAATTTGGTGATGCTTCCTAAAGAAGGCAATTATGATACCAAGATATGAAGAAGAAAAAACCTTATCATATCATGATTTTTTATTTTTTTAATCCAATTGTGTTATTAAACTAGAAAATAGAGATTCATTTGATTTTTAAAAGATTAACTACAATAGTCCTAGGTGTGATGCCATTGAAATCTTAAGTAGTTTGAGTTCCATTAATGAAGTGAAAAAATTATTGATGAATCTAAGACACCCCAATAGAGTTATGATGCCAAAATAACTGGGAACAAGATAACAAAAAAAATTATTTTGATGCTACTTGTTGAAGAACTGAGTTGTTTATGTGCTTGTATACATGTCAATAAATCTCTATGATGAAGATATTTCATCATTTACCTTGTTTTTCGTGTGGGATAATATTGTGAAAATAGTGGGAGCCTAAAAATATTGAATCATCCAGCTGTGGGTAGTTTTGCAGGGGGAACTCCACCTATTTAACCATAAGAAAAAATGGAATTATTGAGGATAGTACCTACTTAGGTTTATCTTGGTTTATACTGAGAAGAGAGATTGGTAAAAGTTTAGTGGTGACCAGGTTATGATCTATGGTATTCAATTCATCTAATTATGCTTTTATCATTATAATAAGGTGATTATAAGAATGAAGGGATTAGTATTGAGACTAAGTGAATTTTCATATTCGATGTTGCTGTTTTACAAGAATAGTATTGATGGATTAGTTCACATTATAGACTAGAGGAATCCATGACCAAGGTCTTTCTGGCTATTCCAAGAGTATTATAGCTAATACTGAGCTGCTATTGTTAAACTGATGTTAATGTGATAAAAGATGAATTTCTGAAATTCTTAACATTATATACATAATCATGGAGTTTAGTCATATGAATAGGTATTTGGGTCATGCTAACATAAATACAAGGAAATATATTAGAATGCAATGGACTAAAGTTTCACTATAATGGCCCAGAAAAATGGATTAGTATGAGTAGGCTGAATGTTGGTCCAAGGCCTATAAAAATTAATTTTAGCTCATAGGTGTCCCAAAATTACAAAATGGTAAATTCATTTCTCTCTCAAAGTTGTTCATCGCAAATTCAACTTTCCATCTTATTATGTATGTCTACCGTAATTAGTAAAATCGTCATAAGAAAATAAAGGATATTAGGGAAGTAATATTTGAGCGATCATCACCCTTGATATTTCCAAATTGAGAAAATATAATAATATGAACATGGTCACTGCTTATCATGGAAAATTATGGGGGAAGAACATGTTGTTATAATAGGTTGGATAATTTTACTAGGACTTCAATGAATGCTGGTTATATTAATTATATCATTAGAATAACTTCTTCTAGGAATGGATTCTTGGTTGAGGAGGTTTTATTTGGCGATCCTTCACTTTTAGAAGAGTATTTATGTACTGTACAATATTCCATGCATAGGTGTTTATAATTTTGGGTGAGAAAGGAGTGAGACTATAGATATTGATCATTAATTGTGTTAGGTTGATAAATGATATAATCCTTCAGTAGATATATGATAGGTAGTTAAAGAGTGGATTTAACTAGATCTGAACTAGTTTCTTTCTGACTTCATTTTCCATATCTTGTTCTCTTTCCCTTGTTTTCTTATTTTACCACTATTTCATCACCCATTCCACTATTGATTCATATTTTTTTAATTTACTAATTTAAAATATATAAAAACATAAAAATATTTTAATAATATCACAAGAATGATAAATATTTGTTCCTTGAGATCAACACTGAGGTTAGACATTGTTCTATATTTAGGGATATTATAAATTTATCTTTGATCACCCATTATGATAAGGGATCATTAATGATATCATATGAACATTAATTGTAAACAAGTGATAAATCAATTAATGATCATATGTAATAATATCATGATCATAATGGTATAATAACATGAGTTTAACATTTGAAAGTCATACCCAACAATTCATAGATCATAGTCACGACATAAGGCTTTAGAAGATCATAATACATGAATCATAAAAGAATCACATATAATAATCCATGAGATTATATCATAAAAATGACAACTTTTAATATAGTGTCATAAAATATGTGGCATAATCAAAATCATAAAAAACTTATGTCAAGTAAACCCATAAAGACATTCATCAATAGTTAGGCTTGGGCTAACCAACCATATACCTTCTTTGTGATTAGGATAAACTTTCATGTACCGTATTTCAATCCTATTATAACCTCCCAAATACCATATATGACATCATAAAACATTAAATATTTACCCAATTCAAAGTAGTGCTATAACGGACCTACCCATCACATAATCAATTCATATGTATTAAACAAGATCATGAAAATATTTATCACTTCATCATATATTTAATCATGGAAAAGAAAATAAGTTTCATTAAGATATAATCATTATAATCATAAACCATCCATATAATTAATAATTAATGGATCATTGGATCACATACCTAGATAATCATATGTAACATCAATTGATGTTTTCATGGATGAAAATACATTTAAAAGACCAATAGAACATTTATTAATGAAAATTACATTTTCATTTTGAAATCACTTATTTAAAATCTAAAAATCTACATAATATTAGGAAAAACATTTTCATTTAAAATATATATCAAAAATTTTAAATTAATTTTCAAATCAAATAATAATCATGATGGTGGTAAAATTAATTCATGTGGTACACGCTAAAACAAATATTTTGGTAACACCTTGGTAAAAAGTACCTCATTTAGAAAATGATAAGAAGATTCATTTTAAAAAAAATTATATAAATTAAATCATGGGTAAAAATAAATTTAAACAATAATTATATAGTATTAAAAACATTCTTGAAAACATTTTAAAGAAATATGTACATTTAAGAAAAATATTTTTGTCTAAATAAGAAAAAAATCAGTTTTCCTTAAAAATACTCTTTCAGAATATTGATTACTTTGATAGGGAAAAATGAAATGAAAAAATTAAATTTGTATAAAAAATAATAGGATAATAGATTAAATAATATTTTTTTGGTATAGATTTTATAATTTCAACATCAAAAATTTAAGCACGAATAATCCCGGTAAAAAGTAAGATTGTAACATAAAACCCTTACCTCAAGTTAGACTTACTTAAAAAATTATATAACCTACTATATAATAAATTTAAACTTTTTATAATAATATAAAAAACCATATTCATACTTATAATACCATATATATTTTTCTTATATCATCTTTTCACATGTTCATTAACAATTCTTTATTAAATTCACTTCGGAGTGATCATTCTTTCTCTTTTCAAGTATTTTCAATTTGGTTGTTATGGTCCTTGAATATATATTATGAATAAAAAATATTCATAATGTTAATAATTACATAAATATTATAAATATTCATTATATACATAATTATAACCATCTATAAAATATAGAGATAAAAAATGGATTGTACAGTTCATGGAGACAGTAGTCTGTATGTGGGAAGGAATATTTCTTTCATTTTCAAATGAAAAGAATGAATGAAAGATAAATAATATTTTTACATTAAAAAATATAATTATATCATATATATTCCTTAAATACATCATTATAAATATCCATGTGATCTAGTGATGGAAAATTAATCACATCACTTCGTGGAGGTAGTTGTCTACATGTACGCACGAGTGATACTTTCATTTCTCATTTGATGGAAATCAGTTGTAAAATGGTTTTACCATCATATTTATTATATTGTAATAATTTTTTAATATGTATAAAACATATTTATAGAAATTAAAATAATAAATAAACTTTAAAAGAGCAGGTAAAAATGATTACCTCTTCTTAGAGATACCTCCTTTAGATTACAGCTTAAGCCTTATTAGTATGGTATTTCGATAATAAATAGATATCAATAGATAAGTTAAGTAATATATAAATTTATTATGGAAGGTTTTTTATTATATATAAGGCTTGAAATTTTTGAATAATCGAGGAGAGTAGATTCCCTTTTATAAGTGAGGGGAAGGACACACTTAGAATTACATAAAATATTTAAATATAATGTGTATCATAATCATGTCAAGTGGAACCAAGGAACCAAAAATTAGAATATAATATGTTATAGTGTCTAAATAAACTCAAAAATGCATATTTATACAAGTTTTTGAGGCATTTTATTCCTAATCTCCTGGTTAAACAACTTTAAACCCATTTTAACCTTAATTGGGATAAATTAACTTTTTTACCATGAAAACATAATTATATGACCAAAAATAAAAGGGAATTTCTAAAAAAATGGATATTATGATTCCTAATATATAATCCATTTCATAATATTTACTTTATATAATTTTCATAAATTAATTTTAATATAAGAACACAAAACACGTGAAAGCGGTTTGTAGGAAAATTCTCGATTTAAGTGTAAAAATATTTTTACATTGAAATCAAGTAAAAAAGGTTTCTTAAATAAATTTTATTTATTTTATAAATAATTTAAGGTTTTTAGACTTTTTTATCAATCCAAAACTTAATGTAACATTCTAACAATACAATTAAATTAAAAGACACAAAATAGTTTTTAATTTGAATAAAATATAATTTATGTTTAAAAAAATCAATCTCGGGTTATAATTTTACAAAAATACTTTGAAATAATTATTTTAATCCATAAAAATAAATTTGGTCAATAAAAAGGTTTTAAAATTTATTAATTTGTTCTCACTTCATAATAATTCCAAAAAATGACAATATTTGAAAAATCGATAATTTTCATTATTCACTCGAAAATCAATATTTACCAAAAAATTCACAAAAATACATCCTAAGACTATTATTAAATTATGATTTCATAATTGGAATATATTTTTTAAATAAAATTTAAAAAATTCATAGAAATTAATTACAATATTCAAACCCAAAAATGTAATAAAACCCACTTTGAAAAAATGTTTCTTTAAAGCATAAAATGAATTAATTCTCAATAATTGACTAAAGATAATGTTCATATATTTTGTTTAATATATTATATAAAATTTTCATTAAAATCATTCATTGATAGTTATTAATTGAATTTAATAATATAAAGACACATTGCACACACAAAAATAGTTTTCATAAAAACATCTCTTTTGACCTTCAAATGCTTTTATTTTATTTTCTAACCAATTGATTAAAAATGAAAACATTTTATACATGAGTAAAAAATAAGTTTTTATTATTTACTTGGTCTTATTAATACCCACCAATCACATGTCTAATAAATAATTATCACATTAAATATTAATAATTCAATAGTATATTGTGGTTTGTTTATACTCAGTGTTGCATGTATAAAAATATATCAAAGAAATTAAATTTATTTAAATATAAAAATATCATAAAATCTTAGGGTGTTATAGTAGATGTATTTCCTTAATAATAAATTGGATTTCTCTAGTGACTATGTTCAATCAAAATCCATGGTGGAAAGAGGAAGTGGTAAAAGTTGTTGTCGAAAAAAAGGGATCAAGTTATAGAAGACCATACCTAGAACACCACAAAAAATGTTATAGTAGAAAGTATAAATTGAACATTGATTGATAGGTCATGATTATAGATAATCTACTCTAGGAATCCCAATGAAATTTGGTTGGATGAAATCAACATGGATACAAAATTATCCAACAAAATTCCATTATCTATAGTGGGAAAGAGTGTACCGTAAGGGTTGTGGTTCGAAAAGCTAAAATAATTTGGATATCTAAAATTATATAGAAGTTTGGAATATATTCATATTGATTCCAAGAATTTATTAAAACTTGACGCTACGTATTAGGTATATATCCTTGTTGGATAGAGAAATGAAGGATTTGGTGTATGATTGTGGGATAATGGAAAATTACAAATCAACAAGATTCCAAACATTTTCTTTAATGAGAAGGTCATGTGGAAGGACTGAAACTTAGATAAATTATAAGTTGAGGGAAAGTGTTCAACTATTTAATTTCAAGTTGATATGAATTAAATTAATGGAAGATCTCAAGTTTGATGAGTCCAAATGTCATCAAGAAGTTAGACTAGTATAATATGTGTCATAATTATCAAGTTCTAATAAAGATTAAGGGAATTATTTTTAAAAAGTTGAGACATTCAATCACTCAAAATAGTGGGATTTAGTAAAGAAGAAATAAATGGACTCCTTAAAGTTAAATGGAACGTGGGAACTGACTAAATAACTAGAAGGGAAAAGAGAACTAAAGAACAAATGGATCTTTTGTTTGAAGGAATAACCTAATGCCTGAATGGCCCGCAGGCCTTAATTTTTATTGATTTTTGATAACCCCCCTTTAAAGGGAAGAGGGGGGACCCTTACAAGGCCCTTAGGCTCAGAGATTACATGGCTCGTAGGCTTAGGAGATTACATGACCCTAAGTTCTTAGGGAATTAAACTAGACTGTCTACAAGGAACTGCCCCTCCCCAGCATATGCATATTAATAATAACTATCCACCTTTGCATGACCGTCTGGCTAGGCTTCCCATGCAAGCACAGGCTGGTACTGATGGCATAGTCATACCCTCTCATTCTGACAATCCATTTGTCTCTACTTTGGTGAGTGTACCTGCTCTAAATCCTCTTCTAGGGCTGCTCCTTTTTTGTAGTGTGTTTGGGCCTGTATTCATGTGGTCTGAAATCCTTGGGGTGTCTCGAAGGCCTTAAGGTGGCCCAAAGTCCTTGATAATAAACTGGCCTGAAGGCCTTGGGTGGCCCGAAATCCTTGCAGGACCCGAGGACCAAACCGGTAGCCCAAAGGCCCAGATGGATGAATAGTTTCGACTGCTACAATACCAAACAGTACCTTCTACAGTGCCTGCTACAGTACTACTACAATACCCAGAAATATGCCTCCACCCATATTTGATCTTAGGTATCTTGGATTCACCTAGCGAGTCCTCACCAACTGGGCTGAGGCTCTTGTGTAATAATAATCTAATGAATGAATAAGTTATAAGGCATGTATGGTGGTGAAAATATTGAAACATAAGGAATATAATTATCTGATATTTTTTTCACCCATTTCTAATCATACCACACACTATATGGTGTTGAGTCTATTTATTTCTAATGATCTACTATAAGAAATCGGACCTTCTTTTCAGGTATGTTTTTCCTTTTCTGGTCGTTTTTGGAGAAAAGAGAAAATTCTGGAAATTTTCTAAGTACATGCCGTGTACTTCCTTGCCACAGGAGTTCATGTGATGGCTGTGTAGTAGCCACACACACGGCCATGTGGGAGTGACTTAGAGGCCTCTTAAATCAGAGTATGGAAAAGGCAAGTACACACCATGTACATCAAAATTACACACCCTGTACCTTCTTTTTTTCATTAAACGCATAGGGGTCATGTCTAATCACCAGAATCGACTTCTTCTTGTTCGTCTTCATCAGAGAGAACCCATACGGCAGTGACTTTTCCTCAATCCCTCGAGCCTCCATCTGATCTCTGATTCGATCGCCGTCAATTGCATTAGGATCGCCTTGGTAAGCTCTCTCTTCTGTTTGAGCCTTGTTTTCCAATTTCTATTCTTTCTCAAGTTATCCTTCATTGAACATTTTATACATTTTCATAGATATTCAGCGTTCTAAGGTGATTCAAGCTTTGAGGTTCACATATAGCGATCTCCTAACCCCGAGGTAGGTGGTTTGTGCCTTTTGGTTGAAAGTCTTTGAGTTTTATGTGAAAATTTTCCCAATACCCATGAACGGGGTATTGTGCATTTACCGTTTTAGCCCTATTGTTTCTCTGATATGCTGGTATGCCTGATTAGGTGATTATTGATTATGAATAGGGTGAATTTTTGTGCTTTGGATGTTTTTCCCATGCGTGTTTTGTCTGTTTTTCCCTTTGGGTCTTGTTTTCCTGTTAGCATACTATTTACTTTCCCATCCCTAGTATTATAGGATGGTGTGGCTGTTGTTCTATTATGTTGTTGTGTTGTAGAATACTATCCAAGTAGTTCATGAGGTTTACCTTGGCTGTTACGCATTGCTACACTTTCTTGACTTACACAGGTCCGTGAGAACCTGGTGTATAGACCATAGGGAGAATGGATGTTGAGGGCTTCTCCAGAGTGTCTTTATAATTTACGATGCGAGACCACAGGGGGAATTGACAATGAGTGCTTCCCCAAAGTGTATGTAGTTCCTCAACATGGGACACAGGGGTAATGAGACGTTGAGTGTTCCCCAGAGCGCCTTTATTACCATTACGAGACTATAGGGGGAATTGACGATGAGTGCTTCCTTGGAGATTCTATGCTTAAGCTGAAACAGAGGGGTTAGACTGAGTGTACTTCTAAGAGGGTTTCTTGTACTTGTTAGGTAGGACCAGAGGGGATAGTATGTAAGTACTTCCTAGAGGGTTATCTTGATTTTAGCTGCTTGCTTGTGTTTCTAGGTAGGACAAGAGGGGATAGGTTGTGGGTACTTCTCAGAGGGTTACCTGTTGTGTTTATCTGCTTTGATTATTTTTTTCATGTTGTGTAGTGATTTGAATGCTTTGAACTATAGATTGTTTATTGCTGAGTACTTCCTTGTTACTACCCTATGTATTTTACCTACCATATATTCACTGACTGTTAGGTACAGATCTCGTGGTGGTTGCCTACTGAGATTTATTCTCACCCCCGGTTTGGGTCATGATTTTGGGCCCAAACAGATTATATTGTTTTAGTTATAGATAAGGTAAAGCACCCTTCTACTTCAGGTACTTGACTTGCAGTGGATCTGGAGATCATGGGAACAAGATATGGCTTGTGATGCTGAGGATTTTATCTGCTTTCCTTTGAACTTTGGTTTAGCACTATTGTATTCTAGCATTGTGACTTGTTTGGCAATTTTCCTAGACATATGTATCATGTATCATTATATATATGTTCTCCAGTTTATACGTTCAGTTTCCCTGTTGTTACTATAGTATGTCATTATTACTACTTCTGCTCTTGTATGTATTTTTTTACTTCTGTTGTCTACTCTGTCAATGAGGTAATAGTTTTCCCACTATCACACCCAAGGCTCTCATTGCTAGTCAGAAGCCTCTGGCATTCGGGGAAATGCGCTTGAGGTCATGTGACCAACCGGGTACGGGGCACCTCTGGGTGGCTTTCGTAACCGAGACGTTACAAAGTGGTATCAGAGGGAGGTTCTTTTCTTCTTGACTTATTGTTTGGACCCTTTAGCCAGGTATATAATGGAATAGGTACTTGGTAATAAGTTATGCCCGAGAGTAGCTAACTCTTGTACAGGGAAAATCCAATCTACCTCATTTAAATTTCAATTTTTTTGGTTTTTCAATTATTAAAGATGATCTGATTTCACCTTGAGTGATTCACATGGTTTGTGTTCTTATTGTTGATATTATTGAGGTTTTATTTTTTTTTCAACCTAATGACATGAGGGTATACCATCTCATGCATCATATAGGAACTTGCTAGAAATCACATGTCATGCATTCTTGTCATGCCATATAGGATGAATTAGTGATTGCATGTTGTTGTGATAGATGATGTGTAAAATATGCATGTTGTTGTGATATTTGCCTTGATAGAAATACATGTTGTTTGATAGGGTATTGTTTGTGTACAGGTTTTCTTGAATTAACACCAAACTTTGGTTCTTGAGGTGTTATGGTCCCCCATGAACCAGAATTTGGTGGATCATTGCCTTGCTTTCCATGTTATAATGTGTACAAGATTCCAAAGTTTGATTCACAGAGAGTATGGGTCCTCATGGATTGGAATTTGGAACTTTCAAATCTAGTTTCAATGTTTTCTAGGTTCCAGGGTAGTTTCTAAGGCTTATTGTTTGGAAAAACCTAGAATACATGTCGTGTAATGTTAAGTACATGCCATGTGTTCTTATGTTCGAGAAGAAACTGTTTTTCTTAAGTACACATCATGTACTTTATGTACACACCGTGTAGTCTCTAACCGTGTCATAGGCCATGTGGGAAGAGACACGGGATGGACAAATTCTGGTGGGAACACATCGTGTACCAGTCGAACATGTTGTGTAGTGTTGACCCTGTGTTTGCCCGTGTAACTAACAACATGGATAGGTATACCTTAAGTTATACACATCGTGTATGCCCTGAACACGTCGTTTAGTCTAACCCAGGTACTCAGTCGTGTCACAAACAACACGGGTTGGTTTTTCCATTTCACGTATACGTCGTGTCCGCCTTGAATATGTCGTGTAGTCAGACCCAGGTACCCGGTCGTGTCACAAAAAACATGAGTCGGTGTTATCCTTTCACATATATGTCGTGTCCATCTGAAACACACCATGTAGTGTGTGTCGCGTGTCAGGTCGTGTCACTAACAACACGGGCCAGGTGATGCTTGTCTAGTACATACCGTGTAGGGATTTTACACGCTGTGTAGTCTTGCCTTAGGAGAGCTATGTGTCTTGGCCGTGTAGAAGGACTCGGGCAGGGGAAGAGGATTCAAGTACAATCCATGTTTTAAGACAACACACCATGTGTCTGGGGTGTTACACGACCAGTTTAGGTAGGAGTACACGCCCATGTAAATGAATTCAGGAAACACACTGTGTAGGAAATGTACACGCCGTGTAGTCATGTTTTGTAAAACTTGAGTGCTTTATTTTTCCTATTCCCATATTACACTTCTTGTTTTCAGTCCTTGATAATCCCGATCTAGGTGTGCGCTTGACCTTGCAGAGTCATGCCACTGAGACGTCCTCCGGTTGTCCGCCAGTTACAGGGCAGTGATTAGACGCCGGATACGGCTGATCAGGGACTTCCAGCAGATCCTCCAGTTATGCCAGTCTTGGCACCAGCAGTTATACCTGTTACTAGTGTTGATGCACAGTTC
The DNA here is from genome assembly GCA_963277665.1 of Viscum album. Lineage (NCBI taxonomy): Eukaryota > Viridiplantae > Streptophyta > Magnoliopsida > Santalales > Viscaceae > Viscum > Viscum album. Next base: position 467,124,149 of record OY728141.1, on the reverse strand, counting down.
AGGGAAGGCTTCTTGAGGATGATGCAGACCTTTCAGGGAGCTTTGCCTCCTACCCCGTCAATAGCTGATTTGACGTGAGTCTTCCAGCAGCAACATCCTCCCACTTTTTCGGGGGAAGGAGTACCTCAGGCTACAGAGTCATGGCTAGAAGCTAGGATGACAATCTTTGAGCATCTGTAGATGCCTCCAGATAGGAGGGTCAATCTATCTACCTATATGCTTCGGGAATCTGCCAATAGGTGGTGGGATGTGATCTCGCAAGCGGGATGCCAGCAGGTTATGGTGTGGGATGAGTTCCAACATATCTTCTTTTATTACTTCTATCTGGAGACCCTGAGGGCCAATCAATCCTGGGTATTTATGAGTCTAGAGCAGGGTATGCTTTCCGTTATGTAGTATTACTCCCACTTTATTGAGATGTAGCACTTCATACCTATTCTGGGAGTTGATCAGTTGTTCATGGAAAGGAAGTTCAAGGATGGTCTGAGGCACGACATCTGATTGCAGGTGAACATATTATGGTTGACTTCTGTCACTTTTATAGTCAACCAGGAACTAATCACAGAGTGAAATCTGACGGATTCTAGAGTTGTGAGCCAGGGAATCTCGACATATGGGGTTAGTATTCCTCCTACTGACAGTAGGAAGTGCCACAGGGAGTCTTCGCGCTGTGATCCGAGGAGGCGAGACACTTCTTCTGGTAGCTAGGTGGTGTGTTATTAGTGCATAAAGAGTGGGAATATGAGGCCACATTTCCCGAGAGACCCAGTAGACTGCCAAACTTGTAGAAATATGGGTCATCTTCAGTTCTTCTATTAGATCTTATCACCAGTAGCTGGTGACAAGGGTTCTTCTATGACTCCTCATTCAGGAGTAGCTCCACCAGTTCCTCACCAGTCTGGGAATTGGAGTTCTCTTGGTCATTCATGCTGAGGTTTAGGTCATGTTCATGGTATTTAGTCTCTCGGTTTTCAGCGACATCAAGGTGGATCAGCTTAGAGTGGTCAGGTAGGGTCGCAGGGCTACAGTACAGGCCAGACTTTTGTAGTGGAGCAGACCCAGCAGTAGCTGGATCCCGAACCTTCTACAGTTCGAGGTATGATCTTAGTAGCCTCAGTTTTAGCTTCTTATATTTTTGATACGGGGGCTTCACATAGCTTTATATATTTTGTTGTTGTAGAGAGACTTGGTCTCTGCATCTTTTCCTCTATTGATATCTTGATGTTAGACACACTGTTGGGGACTAGAATGGCTAGTGTACGCCAGTGCAGAGAGTGCCTTCTAAAGGTTGGTGAATATCACTTTTTATGTGACCTATATATCCTAGAGATGATAGGCTATGACGTCATTCTTGGGATGGACTGGTTAGTTCCCTTCTAGGAAATTGTCGATTGTTATCGTCGTAGGGTGAGTTTCACGTCACCAGAAGGTGGGTCCTTTCTTCATAGGGGAGAATGGGATGTCCAGGTGAGCAAAGAAGGTCCAAAGCATCATAGGTTGGGAGGAGTTACAGCCCATATTTCTAGTCTATAACTGGATGACCAAGGGACTTCACAGTTATACTTTCCTCCAGTTGTGGATCGTTTTAGAGATGTATTTCCAGAGGATTTTTCAGGTTTTTCTCCAGAGCGTCAGGTAGACTTATCAATTGATCTTGTTCCAGGAGCAACATCGGTGTCCATTCCTCCTTATAGGATTTTTTCACCTGAGTTGAAGGAGCTCAAGAAGTAGTAGGAGGAGTTGTAGGAAAAGGGTTTCATCCGACCCAGTACCTCTCCTTGGGGTTCACCTGTCCTGTTTGCGAAGAAGGCAGATGGTACCCTTAGGCTTTGTGTGGACTATCAAAAGTTGAACCAGTCGATGATCAAGAACTGATATCCCTTACCTAGGATCGATGATCTGTTTGATCTACTTTGAGGAGCTTGGGTGTTCTCAAAGATTGACCTAAGATCCAGTTACCATCATTTGCGCGTTAGACCATCTGATATACCTCTTATAGCTTTCTGGAGCAGGTATGGTCTATACAAGTATTTGGTTATATCGTTCGGTCTTAAGAATGTGCCTCTAGTTTTCATGGCACTGATGAACCGAGTGTTCCATCCATATTTGGATTCCTTCGTGGTGGTCTTCATGGATTATATCTTGGTGTAATCTCACACTTGACACGACCATGCTACCCATCTTGAGATCATTTTGAGTACATTAAGGGAGAATCAGTTATATGTTAAGCTCTCAAAGTGCCACTTTTGGATGGATCAAATTCACTTCTTGGGTCATGTTATCTCAGAGGCAGGAGTCTTAGTAGACCCATAGAAAGTGAGAGCTGTAGTTTCCTGGGAGTATCCGAAGAATGTCTTTGAGGTGCAGAGTTTTCTAGGGCTGGTTGGATACTACATACATTTCATACATGACTTTTCATTCTTAGCAACACTGCTGACAGGTCTGACTAAGATGGATGTGAAGTTCTTATGGTCAGATTCTTGTGAGTCAGCCTTTCAGGAGATGAAAGGGAGGTTGACATCAGCACCAATACTAGTCTTGCTGAGCCAGGAAAGATCTATACTGTTTACTGTGATGCGTAAAGTATTGGGTTGGGAGCTGTGCTTATTCAGGTTGATGGAGTCATTGCGTATGGGTCTCGGAAGTTGAGGCCACATGAGAGAAATTACCCGATGCACAATCTTGAGTTGGCAGCTGTTGAACATGCCCTACGCTGTTGGAGAAATTATCTTCTGGGAGATAACTTTGTGGTTTTCACAGACCACAAAAGTCTCAAGTACATATTCACTCAGCATGATCTGAATTTGAGACAGCACAGGTAGGTTGAGTACCTACAGTCCTTTGACTTTGAGCTTGCCTATACGCCTGGGAAAGGCAACACAGTGGCTGATGCGTTGAGCAAGAGGACTCAGATACAGGCAGTTCAGGAGGCCAGTAGTGAGTGGAAGATTGTGGCTCTATTCTCTGAAATGCATTTCGAGGTGCATGACATATAGGGGAAGACTTACTTATCTTCTATTGTTGTTACCTCTACGCTTCTTGATCAAATTCTAATGAGGGAGCTATCAGATTCTGAAGGCCTAGTCCTAAGGGAGAGTGTGTCATGATAGGACCCTATTCCTAGATAGACCGTAGGTGAGGATGAGATCTTTCATTTCTAGGGGTGCATAAGGGTGCCAACAGATATACGTGAGGAGCTGATGCAGGATTTTCATTCCTCAGTTTGGGCAGTTCATCCTGGCATCACCAAGAAGTATCGTGATCTACACCATCAGTATTGGTGGCCAGGTATGAAGAGGGACATTTCTGGTTTCCTCATGAGGTGTTCCAATTGTAAGTAGGTGAAGGAGGAGCATTAGTGACCAGTAGGGCTTTTACAGCAGTTACCCATTCCCGAGTGGAAGTGTAATGACATCAAGATGGACTTCGTGACCGGATTTTCGAGGTCACCTTGAGGAAATGACGTTATTTGGGTTGTCATTGACAGACTAACGAAGGTTGATCACTTCTTTCCGATCAAGGATACCTTCAGTGTTGATGAGATGTGACGGTTCTACATCCGTGAGATTGAACCTATACATGGAGTTCTACACTCCATTGTTTCAGACAGGGATGCACGCTTTACTTCTCGGGTCTGGAAGGGGATTCAGAAAGCTTTGGGTACACAGGTGCTTTTGAGTATAGCTTACCACCCCCAGACAGATGGATAGTCCAAGCATATGATTCAGGTGCTTGAGGTCATGCTCCGAGCATGCATTCTGGATTTTGGAGGTTCTTGGGAGAAGCATATACCTCTTGTGGAGTTTTCCTACAACAATAGTTTTCAAGAAACTATTCAGATGGAACCTTATGAGGCTTTGTACAGTAGGTCATGCCGATCACCCTTATATTGGCTGGAGGCTGGAGAGGCAGCTTTGTTGGGACCTCGTCTTGTTCAGGAGACCACAGACCAGATAGTGTTGATTCGGAAGAGGATGGCTACTGCACAATCTCGACAGAAGTCTTATGCTGATCAGCAGAGATGAACTTAAAGTTAGAGGTCGGGGATCAGGTTTTCCTACGTGTCATGTCGAGGTTGGGAGACAAGAGGATTAGGAGATATGGTAAGCTTTCACTGAGGTACGTCGGGTCGTTTGAGGTGTTGGAGAGAGTTAGGCCAGTTGCCTATCGGTTACAGTTACCTTAGAGGTACCGAGCTATGCATGATGTCTTCTACATTTCTTAGCTTCGACGGTACTTTTTAGACCCATCTCATTTCTTTCAACCCGAGGAGGTTGAGCTCGAAGTGGATGCGTCGTTTGAAGATCATCCTATCCGGATTTTGGATCACAGTACAAAGGTTCTCTATGGCTAGCATGTTCCTATGGTACGAGTGTTATGCCAGCACGGGCAGGTACAGGACGAGACATGGGAGAGGGAGGCTGATGTACAAGCATAGTTGCCGGAACTGTTCGGGGTTTCTTCTTCTATGCTGCGCTAAGGAAATTTGGGGATGAATTTATTTAAGGGGGGAAGTTTTTAAGAACCTGTACCTTCTTTTCAAGTATGTTTTTCCTTTTATGGTCGTTTTTGGAGAAAAGAGGAAATTCTGGAAATTTTTTAAGTACACGTTGTGTACTTTATGAGTACACTCTGTGTACTTCCTTACCGCGGGAGGTTGTGTGATGGACATGTAGTAGCCACACACAGGGTCGTGTGGGAGTGACTTGGAGGCCACTTAAAGTGGAGAATGGAAAAGGTGAGTACAAGTTGTTTACTTAAAAAATACACACCGTGTACTTTCTTTTTTTCATTAAACACACCGGGGTCACGTCTAATCGCCAGAATCGAAATATTCTAGGTTGTCTTCATCTGAGAGAATCCGTATGGCTGTGACTTTTCTCCAAGCCCTAGAGCCTCCATTCAATCTTCAATTAGATTGTCATCAACTGTGTTTGGATCACCTCGGTAAGTACTCTCTTCTACTTTAGCCTTGTTTTCCATCTTATTTCTCAAGTTATCCTCCGTTGAACGTTTTAGACATTTTTGTATATCTTTAGTGTTCTAAGTTGATTAAATCTTTGAGGTTCACATATAGCGATCTCCTAACCCCAAGGTAGGTGTTATGTGCCTTTCTGTTTAAAGTCTTTGAGTTTTATGTGAAAAGTTTCCCAATACCCACGAACGGGGTATTGCGTGTTTACCATTTCATCCCTATTATTTCTCTGCTATGCTGGTATGCCTGAGTAGATGATTATTGATTATGAATAGGGTGAATTATTGTTCTTTAGATGTTTTTCCCATGCATGTTTTGTCTGTTTTTTCCTTTGGATCTTGTTTTCCTATTATGATACTGTTTACTTTCCCATACCTAGTATTATAGGATGGTGTGATTGTTGTTCTGTTATGTTGTTGTGTTGTAGAATTCTAGCCAAGTAGTTCATGAGGTTTACCTTGGTCGTTACGTGCTGCTACGCTTTCTTGACTTACACAAGGCCGTGAGAACCTGGTGTATAGACCATAGGGATAATGGATGTTGAGGGATTCTCTAGAGTGTCTTTATAATTTATGATGTGAGACCATAGGGGGAATTGATAATGAGTGCTTCCCTAGAGTGTCTGTAGTTCCTCGACGCAGGCCACAGGGGGAATGAGACGTTGAGTGCTTCCCCAGAGTGCCTTTAGTACCATTACAAGACTATAGGGGGAATTGATGGTGAGTGATTCCTTATAGAGTATATGCTTAAGCTAAACCATAGGGTTTATACTGAGTGTACTACCTAGAGGGTTGCTTGTACTTGTTAGGTAGGACCATAGGGTATAGGTTGTGAGTATTTCTCAGAGGGTTACCTTGAGTTTAGCTTCTTGTTTGTGTTTCTAAGTAGGACTAGAGGGGATAGGTTGTGGGTAATTACAAGAGGGTTACCTGTTGTGTTTATCTTCATTGATTAGTTGTTGCATGTTGTGTAGTGATTTGAATGCTTTGAATTGTAGATTTTTTACTGTTGAGTACTTCCTTGTTACTAACTTATGTATTTTACATACCATATATTCAATGACTGTTAGGCACAGATCTCGTGGTGGTTGCCTACTGGAATTTAGTCTCACACCATGTTTCTTTCATGTTTTTGGGCCCAATCATATTATATTGTTGCAGGTATAGATAAGGGTAAGCGCCCTTCTACTTCAGTTACTTGACTTGTTGTGGAGATGGAGAGTATGGGACCAATCTATGGCTTGTAATGCTGAGGAGTTTCTCTGCTTTCTTTTGTACCTTGGTTTAGCACTATTGTATTCTAGTATTGTGAATTTTTTGGTTGTTTTCCTAAACATATGTATCATGCATCATTATATATGTGTTCTCCTATTTATACTTTTAGTTTCCCTACTATTACTGTTGTATGTAATTATTACTGCTTCTGCTCTTGTATGTATTTGTTTTCTTTTATTGTGTACTCTTCCAATGAGGGAATAGTTTCCCCACTATCACACCCAAGGCTCTCACTGCTAGTCGGCAGCCTCTGGTGTTCAGGGAAATGCGCTTGAGGTCATGTGACCAACCAGGTATGAGGCGCCTCTGGGTGGAATCCGGAACTGGGACGTTACATCTACACTTATAGAAAATGGATGTAAAAACTACCTTTCTTAAGTACTATAATAAAAAGGTCTGATAGAGGATGTTTTTTATGATTTATGGTGGTTTAAGAGGTCGTAAAATAATTTTTTCATCATGTTAAAGAAACTATCATGAGATGTGGTGTCAAGTAATATTTCATAGTGTTCTTTTGAATTTCAATTATGTTTTATTTAAACATCATGGAACTTTTTTTTCACGATGGTTTTTACATATTTAAAGGAATTGTTTCTTAATTTTTGAGTATTAGACAATGAAAATTTAAACTCCCACTATATAAAGTCCACATTTAGTAGTGGTTTAAACTACCTTAAAATTATTACCCTTATTTAGTGGTGGTTTAAACTATATCTAGTTATTTCAGTATAAAAATAAAATAAAATTCAGATTGTTTCCCCAAAAAAATTTAAAAAAAATTTCATAGGTAACAAAACAACAAAAAATATCAAATAAACCAGCACAAAACAGACTTTATCATTTCAATTATGGTAAAATGAATATATGAAATATGATAATAATTTTTTTATAAATATTAGAAACATAATAAATTCATTAAATATTTAATATTAATTATAACATGGCTATTGAAGAACTCAACAAGCCTAAATCACAATTCACTACCAAAAAACATTAAACCACATCCAATATGACTATTTAACCATATTACAAGTGGTCTTAGATTGAATTAAAATATTTGATCTATATGAAACTAAACAATTACCTATCCACACAAATTTCATGAAAAAAATTTTAAGTATCACTTCTGTAATCCAAATACATTCCAACTTCAATTCCATATTATAATTAATGGAAAGAATTATCACATTTCATTTACATTTCAAAATATTTAAATCACACCCAAAAATTTCTTTATTACAGTTAAGAATTTATAAATGTGTATAATAGTTTAAAATAAGGAAATTATAAAATCATTGATCCATGAAAATATCACTTTTTAAATGAAAATTCATTCAAACAATTCCATATATCTCCTAGATATTATACTTGTTTCATAAAATAGTTTATTTGGTATCATGCTAGTGAGAAGTTATTTTCTTATGATCAATAAAAATAATGAGTTAAGAGTACATATATTTTCAACTAAACATAATAAGTTACAAGTACATATATTTTCAATTAAACATAATAAGTTACAAGTACATATATTTTCAATTAAACACAAGAAGTTATAAGTACAGGGTTTAGTTATACAACATCATCAAGATGGAGCTCAAAATTAACACTCATGACTGACTCATAATGAGATACATTTATCTCCATATCCATTTCTATCTCCACTCCCTTCCTCCATAACCTATTTTATAATTTATTTGAAAAATAAACTATGATCTATATTTATATTTAAAATTAGGAGTAATAAAACATTATGTTCTTAATGAATATGAAATTGTTAAATTTACCTACTAACTCTGAATAACCATTAATGCAATCTCAATGTGAAGGGTCACTGGCTCACAAGCCAACTGTCCCAAGATATGACCAATGATCTGACGATATCCTCTTTTAAGACCTAAAAACTATCAAATGGTATAACTACCTTAATTATATTTACATTCCATACTTCTGAACTGCTAATTCTTGTCAATCTATAAATATTTTTTGTTTCTATTATAAAAAAGATATGTTATTAGTATAAACAAATACAATAAGTTTTTTCTCGTTAAATTTTTTAACTATAATAATAACCCTCTAATGTCCTCTTGGGATAACTATAATGACCACCTTCACCATCGATGCATTAAAATCACCTACATAACATGATAAATCTTTAGAAAATTTTCTAAATGTTATTAGGAGGGAGATATAGGTCATGTTAGTTTCCATAATTTTGGATAAATATGGTATACTAAATTTCATTGGTAGGGATCCAGAGTCCATTTCAAATACAATATAGGAGGGAAGATTAGGAAAAGTGGATAATTTATAGATGTAGGGTGGACCATATGGTGTCAACTAACACCTATCATTGAATCTTCTTTTCCTTAAAATTCCTAAAATTTTAAAAAGTAAAAAAAATAAAAAATTGTATTTTAAAACAACTAAAACATTTATTTTATCAAAAACTAAACACTTTATGCATAAAAGGAAATTTAAATATGATAATAAATGCACGATACTAAAAACTAATAATATAATACATAAAAATTTTATAAGTTACTGAATGACTACACATACAATCACTTTATCCTTCAATAATTTTATTATCATGATTTATCATTACTTTTTTTAATTCATACATGAATCATGTTATTCATGGTCACCGACATCAATCATGAAATATAATTTCATAGATTTAAATTTTAAGTAATATCTTCTAATAACTAAAGTAATATTGACCCCTTTTATACAAATAAAATAATTGAAAAATGATTGTGGTAGTTTAATTCGATAATATCTGTCAAACTTCTATAGTATCTCAGTTTAGAAACTATAAATAAACCAATATTATGCGTTTTTAATCCTTATTCTTGATTAAATATATGAAATTTAAAGCCATAAATATTCGTGATCTATAAAAATTAATAAAATTTATTTAATTTATAGAATATATGTGTCAACCTAATATATTAATTATATAATTTATAAACTTACATGATGTGTAAACCATTCTACCAACTCTTTATTAGCATATTTGTTTTATATATATCTCATTATGTGTTTTAATTCTTATATATCTTTTTATTTTTATCCTTATAACTTCTACAATTTTACTATTTAGTAGAACATATCTATATTCTTAATATTTGTGGCCATCCCAACCGGTCGACCTATAATAGGAAGTATTATTGATTTCCAATATGGTTGAGATTTATTTTATTTTTAATCAAAATGTTTAATTCGATTGAATCTTGTCTCATTATCATAAAATTGTCTATAATAAAAGGTAATACACTCCTCTAATAGGTAACCTTTATAAATAAATCCTTCTGGTAAGGATTTATTTTTCACAAGTGATTTAAAATGACTAATGTTCTTGTAAAAAATGAATGAAACATAATTAACTATGTACGTAATTAATTGGAAATAATGGTTTAATTAAGAATAAAACATATAATTAAATTATCTCTCAATTGGATACATATATCGATAATATATGGGACCTCTTAATTTTGTTTTATAAACTAAATACACAACTAAATTCATCATGAAGGTAAAAAATAATGGAGGAAAGTTCCTCTCCATTGCATAAACAATCAAAATAATTATTTATAGAATATATTCAATCTCAATTGGTTGTATAATTTTATCACATGGTTCTATAAATAATGTTAATAACTCTATTACAACTACATTCACATTTTTAGTTAAAAATGTATGCAATGTAAAAGGTAGTAACTACTCTATAAAAATATGTGAATTGTGAATTTTTAATCTATATAACTAATGATGATTTAAGTTAAAACATTTTGAAATATAAATTGATTACCCATTAGGAATTATCACATGTTTTAATATTTAAAGGAATATATTTTTCTCTTTATTTTTCATTGAATAAAAAAGCTACAGCATGAATTCTATTTTCATCCAGAGATAAATCATGCTTTATATTAGCTGTTTTAAGTCTTCTCAAGCATTAATACAGTCCTTAAATTTTCAATTCTAATTAAATAATTTTAACATAAAATTCCCACAAAAATTCTTATCAATATTCATAACATCATTATTATTATGAAAAAAATTAAATTCCCATAATAGAAATTTGAAAAATAAACTTTTTTCTTCCATTATTGTGTTCCAATTTCAATTAATGATGTTATTTAAACTCATTTCCAATTTTGATTAAAAGTGAGTACATTTAAAATTTCTCCTTTGACATTTAATATTCATAAAAATATTTCTAAACCTATCAATAACTTTATAGGTTTTCTATGATCAATGATTCCATTGAATTTTTACTTTTTCAATAGAAGTCTATGAGATGAAAAAATAAATATATGGTGGCACAAGAACCACTATGTTTTATAGTATGATAGTCATTAAAGATTAAAAAAAGTTATAAACTTGAAAAGCCAAACCTATGTGAGTTTTTCTACTAGATAAGTTCCCATGTATAGGGAAATCATTAATCATCCACATTAGAGAAGTGTGTATTTTAAACATTTTTATGGTAAATTAATCATATGAATCCACATCGTTGTTCCATAACCCCTATAATTATTTAATTAAAGTCTAAAAGTATACATAAATTTCATTTATATGCAAGTTTTTCTTAGAATAACCAATAAAATGATGAAGTAATCTTGTTGTATACACATACATAGAGGTATGTTTTAACTGATTAGAACAACCAACTAAATATTATAACTGGTATTCAAATTCCTGAATGGGTTGAATCCTTTGGTGAACAATCTCAATCAAACATTCCTAGGATTGAATGATAAATAAGGATGTAATGAATAAAAAAATTTCCATTCTTTTAAATATATTAGATTTCATATTAACTCATCATTATTATATTTCATATTATGCCTCTTCATGTTCTTGTAAGTTTTAGATTACATGAATAATATATACAATCAAGGATTAAAAGGAAAGTAACACAAAACCTTTACTGAAGTGTTCTTTTTTTTCTTATTTATAGTTGTATGTTGATTCAAACTTCCAATATAAATCATTGAATTAAATATATAAGAAAAAAAAATACACTCCTCTCTACTTGAATCCTCTCCCTGATATATCATACAATCATTAAGAAAAGCATATATTTTTTTATAATTGAGCCAAATATTTTTAAAAACTTTCTTAATATCATAAAAATTATTATGGATCTTATCTAAAAGAAATGTGTCACAAAAAAATTACAATATCAAGGTCATTGATTTATTTGTAATTCCACATAGGCAATTTATATGGTACAAAGTTAGTAGAAAAGAAAGTATTGAATATTTGAGATATCCTCTATATAGATTTTGGTTTCCATATTCAACTAAAAAATGAAACACATTTGTCTGTTCAATAAATTTTTCCCTTGAATTATTCTTTTCATCATTAGGAAGGGGATCTTCTAATATGTTACAAGCTTGATCTGGTAGTCTTTGAGTTCAAAAAACATAATTTTTCAAATTAATATCTAAAATAACATTGAATCATTGTACTAATATGTTTTTATGTTAATTATTTTTCCTTGTAACTCCTAAAGCATCATTTATCTGGTTCTTAATTTCAATCTCTATTATCGAGGAAGTAGCAACCTCATTCTATTGATTGACGTCAGTGCTAAAAAAATTTGTGATGTTTGAATATAAATTCCAAATACAATGAACATATTGAGAATTGAATTTTCATTATATCAAGTGTTCATAAACTTCATGTCACTTTAACCAACTTCTTAATTTACATTGATTACATGGACATTTTATTATCCCATCAACAAATCAATTATAAATTGAAAAAATAAAAAAAATCCTCCAAACCCTTAGCATACTAATGTCTGTTCCTAGGTAATGTGATTGAACTTTTATCCATATATCATCAATTTCCTACAATATCAAAAATATATAATTAAATAAAAACTCATCCAAACCATTAGGTTTTTATTTCTGTTTGAAATAAAATTTTAAAATTAATTTTTAAAGTTAAACTTTTAATTTATAGTTAAAATCATAAAATTATGAGAATGAGACCGATTTAAAAACCCAAAACCTTTTGTACATCATCATTAAAAACCATTTTTTTTTTAAAATACCTTGGTTTTAATCTTAATCTTACACTAACAATGTAAGACTAAAATAAATCAATTAACTACATTTAATTCATAAACCACAAGTGTAGTTTAAAATTCAAATAAAATTACACAAAAAACACTAAAGTGTGTAAGAGGTCACCTACCCCCCCCCCCAACAAATTGAACTATAACCACCAATATATAATGGTATATTACTTATAGATTACATGAAATTCATAAAGGTTACAACAGCCTATAAGGAATTTAAAATCGAGGTACTACATTATCAGATTAATAGTCCCATTTAGGATAAATTAAATAATTATATTTTGAAACATGTTTTCCATCATAACTTTTAGGATTTAATATAATTAAGTGAATGGAATATATTACTAACATTATGAATGTATAATAAATTTAAATATATTAGAGATAATATCAAAATCAATAGGTTTCAAACTAGACTTGGTTCACAATTTAGGATTATTCAATTATTCATAAACCACTTAAAAAATAATTTAATATCCAATTTATCTAATTCATGATTTATCCCATGTATGTAATAATATTTTTCATATAAATTTTACCTGAAAACTAACAAAGGGATTCACTGTAAAACCATCTATTCTTACTTTTAGAAAATGAACAAAATTTACATATTCATTTAATGAAAAATATAGCAGGTAAATTCAAGGAAGCAATAAGGAATTCCATATGGGTTGGAACTAAATTTTTTTCTTATCCTTGATGATCCTTCTTATATAATCCTTTAAAACCATATCTACAACCATATATATACATTTACATATGTAAAAAAACACTAAATAGAAAACCTGAATGAAAAATATCCAAAACATAGGTAAAAGACTCCCATTACTATTTTATCTATCAATTGGTAGAAAAGACCAATAAATCATACCTAAGAAGCCCTAAATAAAATTCTCGAATGAAAAAAAAACCTATTATAATCACTATACAAATTAATCTTGGAATAATAGAGAGAAAACAATTATAAATCACACTCTTAGGTATTATTTAACCCAAATAAGAAAGTTCGCAATCATTTCAAGTTGGAATAACATTTACCAAGTAATATCTAATTACTTGGATTCTTCTTTTTTAATTCTATAAAAAAACAGAAAAATTAAGTATATATCACTGAAAAAAGATTATAATTTCAACCTATATAGGTATAGTGTATCTCTAGGGAACTCACTCTTCATTGGGATCATAGTATGTTGTTGGAGGGCCCACATATCACTAGATAGGCCTCACCTCACTACAGATCTCAAAAATAAATGAGGTTAAGGTAGGGCTTGTGTATAGGAAAAAGGGGGCTTAGGGAATGGTAAATGGGAAAGGAAGGGATTTCTAACCATTTTCGCACATAATGGGAGAGATTGCATAACACTGGGGGAAAGGGGGGCTTGGGGGAAAAGAGGAAAGGGATGGATCATGGGTACAGGTGGCTTGGTAAGAGGGTGATCTCATGGGAAAGTGAATTTATTTTCTTAAAAAATCATGATAGTGTTTTAAAAAACATAATGAAATAAAATAAAATTTATTTAGTTGAGATTTTAAAAATCATTTTTATTGAACCATTTTTCTGTAGTTCATGGTGACTTGGAGGAGGAAAATTGCATGAAACAACTGAATAATTTAAATATAATATAAATGAGGTCCCTATTTTTAAATTTAAGTGATTATTCTATGGATTTAATAATCACCTCGATAGTGAAAGAACAATTTTGATACATTCATGTTTGAGAAGGGTTTTACACGAAGCAACTTTGATCACTATTGTTATCAAAAGTCATGGGATGATGGGACTAACATCATCTTCTAATATATTTGGGTGACATATTGTTATTTTGTATATTGGTTTCATGGATTCAAGAGATTAATAGAAATATTTCTTGAAGATTTTAAATGAAGGATCTTAGACAAGCCAAGGAAATTTGTGTAATGAGTATATAGAGTGTTAGGAAAGACGGTACATCAGAATCATCTTAAAAATTCCACATATATATGATCATTAAAATGTTTGTAATGATGATATGTAAGCCCTTATAAACCACTCTGGATAAAAATTTCATGTTTTTTTAGTCACATTCACTAATGACAGATGACAAGGCCTAGTGCATGGAAAATTTTATATTTTCATCTGTTGTCATAAGTTTGATATATGAAATGATATGTATATAGATGGACATTTCCTTTGGTGTGGGAGTGTTAAGTTGTTTCATGTTGAACCCTATAGGGGAGCACTATGAATTTTGAAAGTGGGTCATCTGATGCATAAAAGGATCAAAATATGTTTCTCTATGTTTTTGGAAAGATAATACATTACAAGGATTCATGGATATAGATTTTACATGGGATTTAAAAACACAAAAGAGAATGATTGGATTTTTCTTACCTTTGTAAAAATAATGATCATGTGAATGTCTTGGATAGAACATGTGGCTACCTTTTCTCCAACAAAATTATAATATGTTGCAACTATAAAATCCATAAAGAAGTTAGTTTGGTTAATTAATTTGCTAAAGGAGCTCATAAAGTTTCTATAAGGAGGAGTGTTATTCTGTGATAATCAGAATGCAATTAACCTTCCTTATAATTCATTATTTTAGACAAGGGTGAAATACATTGACCTAAAATTTCATTTTATCTATAATCTACAAGAGGATATGGTATTATAGTTTTAGAACATTTCTAGGAAGAAAAATATGAACGATGTTTTTAAGAAGTTGTTCGTATAATAAATCATGAGGTATGATTATGCCTTAGTTATACTTGGGTGAATGGAATGTGGTGACGAACACTGCAAGAATACTGCAAAAAAAGGATTCTCAGAAGTGACCAAGTTTTCAAGGGTTTACATGATATTTAATGAAATGTATTAATGTGGTATATAGTTATGAAATAAAAAAATTCATGCTCTAGTCAAATCAACTGGAATGAGAGTTCACCATAAGATAGAGTGAGACTTGATGTTATAGGTCCAGTAGTGGTTTGCGAGATGCAGTGGTTGAGGTGGTGGAAGCTACAAGCAATAATATTTTTCTAGTTTCAAGGAAAACTTGTCCAAAAACTTTGGATGGTGTTGCAACATATTCATCCAAATGAATACTTATATAAAATTATGGTGTGGCCACTTGAACTATTTTTATTAAGTATATAAAGTATTTATGATGTTAGAAATTACTAGTTAAAGAATATAAATCCTTGTATCATCTTAGTAATAAATGTTATTAGTGTTTTTCCTATATACATAGTATTAAATATATGAACCACATAATCTTTTTTGCATCCACATTACTTTCCTTTTATTTTTCATTAATGTTGTGTGTTATTTAAATGAAAGTGAGTGTGTGGAGTGTGACTTAATGGTGGTAAGTGGGGTGAGTTTACTTACCAACTTCTAGTTGCCTAAGCTCAGTGGGATGTTTCCATTTTGGATGTTTTTGTTCTATTACACCGAGCCTCTAGTGAGTGTGATCTTTCATTGGATTTAAGATCATAGTTCCTATGATTGCAAATACAGACCCTCCCCAATAGGGGATACAATGACCTCAATATCATAGTATCATCCATGATAAAAATAATAATAAATAATGAATAAATGATCATAGAATAAGTAAAACATAAAACATATAAGAACATTATATATAATATCAAAATAAAATTCAATCTCGAGTATAACCATTTCAAGAGATCCCCATACTAGTTATATCAATATACATAATGAAGAAAACAAAAAATAATAATAAATGAGGTGCAATAGTATAGGAGATTGAGGCATGTCCTAGTGTCACCTCAATCCTTAAAAATTCCATATGATCAGTATACAAATATAGGCCTCATTCCCTTAGATGGACCCATAATAATAATTTATTCATGTGTATCATGATTCCTATGTAGGGTGTGAGTAATAAACCTAGTAGAACACCACCAACAGGTCCTTATCATAATTGTAGTAGTCATATGAAGGTGTATGGACTAATGTAAATTAATAAACATATAAATACATTTCTACCACTTGGACATCATATGTTAACCAAGCCATCATGAACCCCAACTACACCTACTTCGGCTCCATATTGGTGTTAAGTGTCATGAGGAACCTCGTTACAATCTAGAATATGACCAGTGTATTCATAATCAATGCACACCTTCGCATCAAGTACACAAAAAATAACCTTCTCACTTGAGGGAGGTCATAATCACATCCCAGACCACCTTTAACTCAAGTTTGGTCTTATCTCACATCCCATACCATGCCTTCTCACTTAATGTCAGTCGCACATCCCATATCAATCTATACCTTATCACTCAAGGTTGCCCAAACATCACAACTTCTACCATGAATTCTCACTCAAGGCAAAGTTCACATCATATATTAAGTCACACCTTATTACTTAAGGTTGACTAAGAAATCCCAAAGTTATATATCTCAAATCCTATAGTGGAATAAATAGATAATCAACAATCAAAGATTTTAGCATTATCATAAGACAACCTCTCTAAGTTTCCCACACATTCATATTTGAATTCGTGACACCATCTAAGGTAAGTTTAATAGTCACAAATACCTAAACACCATTGTACTAGGCCACTCGAGCCTTAATATATCCCAAATAGAATGCTCTAGGCCCAAATAAATAGGGAATATTACCCAATATCTTTTTGAGTAATGATATTTAATTCCACTTTTCCAAGACATTTCCCCATAACTCCCCCTATAAAGGTTTAACTAGACCAATAAAAACCAAATCATTTACTTTAATACCCAAAATTAGAGTCTCATAGGGATGCACACACACCATCAAGCAAGTCAACTAATACAGTATCATAAAAATTCCATAGCATGGTTTGGACTTACTACCTCAAGATTAATATATCACACTCACCAAGACATGCTCTTTGATTCAAGAACAAACCACCAGAACCCTAAAATTAGCCCCCAAACCCCATATTTAGGTTTTGTTAAGAAAAAACAATGTAAAAGAGGAAGAAAGAAATATATAGGGATTATATGGGCTTAAACTCACCAATTGAGACACTCAGTAATGAAAAAATATTCAAAAGGTTAAAAGATGAGGGTGGAGGAACTCAAAGCATCAAAGGAAACCTCCCAAGCTCATCTAAATAGTGTATGGGTTTAGGGAAAAGGAGGGGAAATATTGATGGGGGTCTAGGGTGAAACCCCCAATCTTCCCCTTTTAAAAAATTTCATAATGATCATGTCACAATGTGACCATAAGGGGTCACGGTGTAACACACCCCCTTCCATTACTTCATCATCATGCATCCCCTAGAAGTTACAGTACGGTTTCCACTAGAAAAAGGGATCAACCTTCTATAGAATGTGTTTTGTAATAATCCCTGTTGGTTATGTGGTGAGCCTTCCTCCCTCCAAGAGTCATGATACAACACCCAATAACCATGCCATGACCACTTACCTATAGTAGAATTACAGCTACAAACCTAGTATGACTCTCTAAAACCCCCCCTCCCGAACCAACACCAACACCCAAAACATTCAAAACTCATTAAGAATAATTAAAAATAATTAAATATAAATCCAAATGCACCTTTAAATTTGATAATAGTTAAATTAATGTTCTTAAATATATCAATGGTAGAAAATAATAATTTTATAAACAGTAAATATTAATAAATAATAAATTATTATTCAAACAATGAAAGAAATAAATAACAATCAACATGATATCTAGATATTAAAATCATACTAACGATTATAATAAAATATATAAAATATAAACAATTAATATCTTGAATAAAATCTTAACTACATGTGATCCATAATTCCCTTAAAATCTTAAATTACATATTATTTTATTTATTTAGGATAATATTCATTGTTATGTACTAAAAATAATGGAATTATAATCCCAAAACACACACAAATAAATATAAAAAGATTCAAATCACCCACCTCGATGTGAATCTTCAATAATTCATTGTGCAATAATAAGGGGAGAGAGGGATGTTCGTAAAACCAAGAAATCATGGGGAAACATCTTACTTGAATCACATTGGATGGTCTCTCAAATATAAGGGTTTGAACTGGTGTAAGGGTTCTCATAGATCTTTATAGGCACATATATTTTTATCCAGGATTCAAAGAAACAAGAATAATTGAACTAAAGGGGGTGGGAAACCTTGAATTTAAAATTCTAGATACATGTAATTGATTCATGACTCACTAGGCATTACCTCTTTTAAAAAGATTAATCCTCTTTAATTTCTATTTAAAATAGCCCTGATGATTATCATAACTTCACAATATTTAAATTCCCTAAAATATGGAAGAAATATTTTAGGGGTAAAGTATTTAATATTTCTTTGCATTTAAGAAATTATAATTGTTATGATTTTATGATTCATAATGGAATTATCAATCATAAAATATGATTCAAAAAAAACCAAGAAAATTAGGATTTTTAAAAAAAAGGAATACTCTTAAATATGGAGGAATTTAATTTCACATATGGTAAGAATATTCATACATATGGTAAATGAATCATACTTATCAAAAATTTTGAAAAGGGGTTAACATTTACACAATAACAAATGACTCTAACGTATTAACATTTTACTTTTATGTATGAAAATAACTCTTTTACATATAGGTGAATGAATATTATATATCAAAATAATTTCATTTATTCATGGAATAGTGACTCGTACATATATTTATAAAACTCATTCATATTAAAATTTTGAAAAACTTCTCAATACATAAGGTTCATTTCCAAGAGAGGAGAGAAATACATAAGGGTATTTTACCACAAAGGTAATACATAATGGTCATCATGGGTACTACATAAGGTTGATTTCCATGACCAATAAAATATGTATGGGTTATTCTATACTTATCCAAAATTATAATAAAATGGAAAAAATAATAAAATTCTAAACCCTTTACTCTATTCACAAGACCACCACTATACTTCTTTGAGATTCTATAGTATATGAGAAATGAAAATGTAAGGGTCTAGAAAAATCTAGGCTCTTACATCAGATACCAATCAAAAAATTCCAACTGTCTAAAATCAAAACCAATCCTCAGAAAGAAACAAAAAGGGATAATAAATAAATACCATGTGAGATACCTCTAAAATCGGTATCTCTATATAAATAGATCACAACTAACACATCCCAAAAACACAAAAAAAATATCAATAATCTCATCAATGAAGAAACATTCATGCATATCATATCAATGAAATCAATCATCAAATAAATCAAGATATTTATCATGAATTTTGTGACTCATATTCTTAAGTACACTCTTATAGGAAAATGTGTCACTATAAGATAATAAATAAAGAAATTATATGTTATCCCAACACCTTATCCGGGCAGTTTTGAATTTCAACAGGTCGTTTCTCAAATGCCGCATCATATTTAACATCCAACTCACCCCATTAAATAACATGGGAGTCATCATAAAGATATTTATGAAGTTATATCACATATAAAACTTCATGTATATTATTCATCTATAGAGAAATATTCAACCTATATCCAACTTCACTGACGCACTCCTACGCTATAAAGGAACTAAAAAATTAGATAGAGATATTACTCCTATGACTAACCTATGTTACCCATGATGGGGAGATACCTTTAATATCAAATGATCTCAAATATAAAACTCCATAGGCCTCCTCATCTAATCATAATAGAACTTCTAATGATCCTAGTTTTCCTTCATCTACTCTCAAATCACCTGAATCTTATCAATCATGTTGTACACCAATTTTGGTATGAGAATAAATAACTATCCAACCTTGACTAAACACAACAGAGATAAAACAATTAATCCATATAGATCTTATAATAGAGAAAAATAAATAGTGTAGTGATAGTTGTTGTTATAGGAAAACTAAACCAAGTGTAAGTGCTTTACCCACAATCCTCCAA
Source organism: Viscum album (assembly GCA_963277665.1). Lineage (NCBI taxonomy): Eukaryota > Viridiplantae > Streptophyta > Magnoliopsida > Santalales > Viscaceae > Viscum > Viscum album. The sequence goes on along the minus strand of OY728141.1, from coordinate 467,103,895 downwards.
AATCTAGAACACATGCACGTAAAATGCCTTCCAAATTCTTAATAGTTTGTTCATCTGTCTTCGAATGAAATGTTCTGTCAAGGAATATTTGAGATAAAAAAGAATTATATAGACCTATCTATACTAAAGATGTAAAATTGGGATTATGATCAAAAATGATCATCCTCTTAACCCCATAGAGACATATAACCTCCTACAAACACTGCTTAAATGAAACATTCAACTATCTTAACTCTTTGATTGCTAAGAAACAAGAAGGATTCATCAAACGGTATAAAATCACTATAGAAGCATCATATCTACCCTAATATCTAGGAAACCTTGTCAAGAAATCCATGGAAATTTCATCTCACTTCCATTAAGGTACATCAAGTAGTTTAATCAAACATCCAAGAACATGATGTTTGGAATTTACCTTATGGAGGATCCAACACCAAGAAATGATCATTACCACTAATATCTTCATCCCTGACCACCAAAAATAACCCCTTAAGGAATGATACATCTTTCCTAAACCATGAAAACTACTAAGGGAGGGCTGTGAAACTTGTAAAGAACCACTTCCCACATCATTTAGGGAAAAAGATCCTCCCCTATAATAACACTCACTGATGGTCATCCTAATACCATCCCTTGAGGGAATCTCTATAAACAACATGTTCCCATCAAACTTTCACCTCAGAATCCCCCAATTGAGATCATATATCTATTTCAATAAATATTACTGCAAGATCATCTATTATAGACACACTCTACCATTAAATTCCCCCATATAAAGGTTCATTTCTACAATATCCTCCATCACTCTCCAAGAATTATTAGACTCATGAACAGCATCTCCATGTGACTTCCTGCCCAATGAATCAGCAACAACATTCCATTTACTAAGTGTATTAGAAATATTGAATTTGTAATATTATAATAATTATATCCACCACTATAATTCCAAGTTCAAATCACACTAGTAAAATGCATATCTCAAAATCTAATGACCTATGATGACTAGAAATCACTCATCAATAAGATAGTGTCACCTAAACTTTAAGGAAAACATAATTGTGGTAATCTAGAGGCCATGAGTAGTGTATTTATGTTTAGGGGGATATAACTATCAATCCCTATAAAATATAATGGTTATTTTCTACATTAAAACTCAAAAAAACCCATGACACAAAGCATCTCAAAAAACCTCAAACATAACTCTTTCATATATAAAACATAGATTAGGATCACTGGCTAGTTTCTCCTTTAAAATTTAAAAAATTCCATGACACTAGTCATTCAACATGAAATCCTAATATTTTCTATTCATAGATCTCAGATGAGTCACAATTTGATATATATTAGGCACAAAACTTTTATAATAGCTCATGAGAACATGGAAACCTTGAACCTAAAAAATATTATTGTGTGTTATCTAAGAAACAAACACCATGATATTCAAAGGATCTATAGGTACTAATAACTTATACATAAAATGTCCCAATAAATGAACCTCATGTTCAGAAACATTATAATTCAAAAAAATTCCAAATAGATTATAGTTCTAAAGGACCTCTAAAATGACTCACATATGCTTCACATGTTCCCATAATTCAAAATACATGAGGATGTCATTAATGAACACTGCAAAAAACCAATCTACAAACTCATCAAACATGAAGTTCATCAGTACCATGAAAATTTATGGTGTATTTTATATACTGAAGGGAAACACCATGAACTTTTAATGTCTACAATGACACCTAAAGGTAGTCTTTGGAATATAATTATCCTTCACCTACATTTGATGATATATTGATCGTAAATTGATATTTGAGAACCAGCTATCAAGTTTAACACTCTATAGAAATTTTCATTATGTGAACCATATTAGTCATATCATAATCCTTCCCCCCTCTAAGAGTCACATCATGGAACCCAATCACCATGCTTAAATCTCCCACCTATGGCATAATATTAGCTCCATACTTGGTCTAATTCTCCAAAATCCACTCCTGAACCACCACCAACACACAAAACAACCAAAACACATCAAGATGCATCAAAATTAAATAAATTAAAATTAAAATATACCTTGAAATTTTAGTGGTGTTACAATAATTTTCTAAAATATATCATTGGTATAAAATAAAATTTTTAGTGATAATAAATATCAATTAACAATTAATTCTTCTTCAAACAATGCATACAACCAACATTAATCAAGGTCAAAATTTATATAAACGGTAATATTAATTTACAATAATTATAATTTCACTTTAACATCTTAATTATCAAATTTATTATTATTATATTCCATTAAGCAGTGGAATCTAATATAATAGTGACAAATAGCCGCAAAAAAATCATAAATAATAATGTGCAATGCAGTGCACTTTCATATCAAGAATTTACCAAATTATAATCATTCACCTGGTAAATGTTTATAAAATATTACCATCCTTAAGTTTATTAAAATATTTAAATTTTATATTAAAATATTAAAAACACATTATCAACTATCATGCAATCCATAAAATAAAAACACTCAAAATCTTGAACAAAACTATAACTTCATTTGAACCACAATTCCCTTAAATTCTTAAATTCCATATTATAATCTTTATTTAGGTTAATGATATTTTTTACCCACTAGAGACCAAGGCATGATAATACCACAACACATATAAATAAATAGGATAACATTCAATTCCCCTACCTCAATGAAAATATTCAACAATTCATTGTACAAGAATGGGGAGAGAGATGAATGTTTACAAATCCAAAAACTTGTGAGGAAACTTCTACTTTGAATCATCATAGATGGTATCTCAAATTTGAGGGCTGGAACTAGTAAAAGGGTTCTCATGGATCACCATAGGTGAATCTATAGTCATCCATGGTTCAAGTAAATGATGATAATCAAACTAAATAGGGTGGGTCACTATGAATTTAAAATTCCAGATGCGTGGAATCGAGCCACGTCTCCCTTGGTGTTACACTTTTTAAAAACAAAGTCAACCCTATTTAATTTATATTAAAAATAGGTGTGATGGTAATCATCACTTCACAATATATAAAATCCCTAAAATATAGAAAAAAATATATTATAAGGGTGAAGGGTTTTATATATTTTTTATGTTTTAAAATTTCCACTTTTTAAGGTTTTATAATTGATAATGGAATTATCAATCGTAAAATATGATTCTAGATAAACCAAAGAAAATAAGGAAATAAAAAATGGTAACAACTCTTATGAATTTATAAATTTAATTTTATGTATGGTAAAAATACTCTTACATGCATGAAAATGGTTGTTATGTATCAAAAATTTGGTAAAGAGGTTCGCTTTTATACATCAACAAGTAACTGTTAAATATTAAAATTTTATTTTTACATATGAAAATATTAATTTTATGTATAGGTGATGAATTTTATGTATCAATAGAATTATTTTTATACATGGAATAATGACCCCTACATAATAGGGATGGCTCTTACGTATTGAAATTTTGGAAAACTTCTCAACACTTAAAGGTCATTTCTAAAAGGAAAGAGCAATACATGAGGGTCTTTTTATAAAAAAAGGGGATGCATAAAGGGAATAATGGGTGATACATAAGGTTTATTTCCATTACTAAGGAAATATATAAATATAATTCTTGACTTATCCAAGATTAAAATAAATGATAAAGAAAGAAGAAAATTCAAAAAAAAATCCATCATTCATAAGACCACCTCTAGAATTTACTAAACTCCCTAAGCACCATAGAAATGATAAAGTAAGGTTCCTAGAAAATCTATTCCTTTAAATGGGAGGATTTGTACCATTCTCATCGAACAGGCATCCTATGTTGGGTTATTATGTTGCTGGAGTTGGTGTTCTAGAACTAAATTTCCATACTTTAAATGGCATGTGTATTCAAATAATTTAATATTAATAAAATATCTTATTACATATTATTCATTATTTTACATGAATTTAATGTAATAATGTCCTAGAGATCTGTCACATTGAAAATTTTATATAAATTCCCCACTATGATGAGAAGCCTGAAATGTTATCCCGTTGTTCTTAAATATTTTTCTACAGTCAAACAACTTTATATGATAGGATACATGGTATATTGACTATTAGGTGTGAGTACTCTTAATTATATGAGACTTTATCTCATGAAGTTACCAATTTGTAATCTCCATGATGAAGTATTATTATAATATACCTTCTTGTAGAAATTCCATATGTTTTGTGTGTCATTGGATATTCTTTCTTGTGAACGTGTTTAATGTTACTTAAACTTTAATATTATTATTAATTAATGTATTATCATAAATCATTAAGACAAATGTTCATGGTAAATTTGGGTATGTTGGGTGTGTCATTAATGATATGTTATCAATGAATAAATTGAAGAAGGATTTATCCCTTCCATCTTTATATATGTTAATATCTTAGCCTTTTGATTAAATTAGAACTGTTATATTAAATTTTATGGTCAAGGTGTGTAAATAGGTTCATTTAAAAAAGTAAAATAAAGACATATCAAGAATATTGTTTGATGACATGGATGTGAACCTCATTTATGATATATCATGAAAATGGGATTATATTATATAGTGAGCGTTCATATATTTTTATTTTCACTAAAATATATCTCCTTCTTCAATGGGTTCATTAATCCATTTATAGAAAGTAATCTTAGACTTTATGAAAGTCCACATAATGCCACTAGGGAAGAGGCATGGAGGTTTACACATAAATTATTTTCATTGATCTTAGTTAAATAATAATTATTTAACAATTGGAATAAATATTATTCTCTTTACCGACAATTAATATTTATTCAAGAATTATTTATTGATCATGAATATAAAATTAAGATTAATTTTTGAGGTAATTGTTTAATTATGTGAATATATAATATTTATTCATCTTTTGTTATTTTTAAGGGAATAAATAATTATTTATTCATTAATAAATAATTTATTTAATTATTTGAATATTAAATAAATATTTATTCATAAAACTATAAATATAATATTTATTTATTTGATTAATGAATAATATTTATTTAGATATTTATTCAAGAATCCAATAAATGTCTAGGAGAATGAGCAGGCCATATTTTCTCTGATGATAAATATTTATTTACCACATCATAAAATTAATATTTATCATTGAGTGGAGTAGTGAACTCCATGAAATAAAATCATATTATTATTTTATTACATGGAATAGGGTTCCTTTTGATTTTAATGTATTATTAAGGAACTTTGTGAAATTAATTAAACATTAAATACTAACCCTATATCAATAAATAAATTTTTGACTCATTTCAAAAGTGGTTAATCATTGTCTACAAAATTCCTCTCAATTTCCTCATCATCTCTTCATATCAAGAGCGAGAAGAATAAGAGAGATTACTTCAAGATTGAAGTAATGTGAAGTTATCAAGGTGAACAACTCAAGATGATCAATCGGTCATCCTATCACCCAATGTTTCATCAGAATTTTTTGTAGATTGAAGGAGCACATGTGGATCATCTCTATAAATGATCTACTTCAGGTCATTGTAATGAAATTATGATACACCAATCAGGTTTAGATGATTAACACCACCAATGAAGAAATATCTCAAAACTGAGGTAATGTTTATTCTTATATTTTGAATTAATTATAAATTAACATGAAAATATCCTCTATCTTGGTTCTGGTGAATTTTTTTATCAATATTCTATGGAAAATTTTTATTGGTCATGGAATTATCTATTATGAACATTAAAGATGATTTGTTGAATCTGAAAAAATCTTAGTTGGTCATAAGTACAATAGGTGCTTCTGATGTGTCTGGAACCAATAAGTGTTATCAATGGGTTCACATTTAATTTATAATTATTTATTATTTTTTGACCATTTACATGTTTAAAAATTAGTTTTCATTTGAATACATTTGTTATTAAAATACAATTGTCATATTTTCTCTCTCTTTATTCATTTCTCACTCATATAACCCATATTTGGTTAATAATTAATGAATATCATTTGAAGAACTCATCCAGAGGTACTGGTGATTTGGGAAAAATAGCAAAAAAAGTATATGGAATATATCCTGAAGGTATACATTGTGTGCCTATGTTCAATGCCCCAGGAAAACTATTGATGTAATTTAGATTATCATGCATTAAATACATAGCACATGAATTAAATTCATATTGTGTATTGAATAGGCTAGGATGGAACATGTTTTATTAAACCAAATGATATTTAATTCTCTTACACATCTTGTAGTCCACATATTTTTATGATAGAAATAATGGGGTACATGTTGTCTCCTGTATTTATAACGTGACACGGGGACTAGAAACCATATAACAATGAGGTAACATGGCATGTACTAGATGCACATGTCATGTGCCTCATAAATTTATATGAATAAATATACACCCCCACCCTAAATGTGTATTATAGATATATAGTGAGAAAGATTCATGGTGTATAGTTATATATTCACACCGTTTACCCAACCTGTTTGTGTGAAAAAATAAAAATTAATTTATTACTCCATAAACCTCATAATTATATGTTTCATGCATCATTTATTGACTTATACATTCCATATGATAAGTTTTATCTGGTATTAAATACTTAATTAATTTCTATGTAAAATTTAAAATTACATACCTTGTATAGTCTTAATATGTTGAATACTATGTGTGAATTAAAATTAGTTCATGATACATTAATTAGCATGTGCTCTATGTGTCATTCATTTATTCATACATTCCATGTGATTATGTGAAAAAATGTTTATACTATATAATGCATAAGTAGATGGTATATGACCTCAATACTTTTTGAGTAGTATGAATTGGTACTCATTGAGTTGCTTCCAAGTAGAAGTTGTATACTTATTTTATCAAATTTTAAGTAAAATTAATTTATTTAACTTTTTTAAAATCATAATGGATGGTTATATCTAGGAAATATTGGATGGAGATTAAAGTAAAATTAATTAATTGATTAATCATATAATTAATCATATTAATTCACATGTATTTTATCGTACTGAATGAATGAATTAAATTGAATTATATATAGTTATTTAAAATGAATATTCCTTACAAAAGTAGATGATAATTTTCTAAGGTTGACCCATGTATGTTTGTTGTTTATTTTAATTTAATTACTTTAATGGTTTTTTCAGTTATTATAATTAAATATTGATGTCATATGATTCATACCTCCCTACTTATTATGTATGGTCATGTGTTCCCATGGTTTCTTTTATATAAACACCCTTCTATTTCCATTAACCCATGTTTGAAGTATTATAAGGATTGAGATCCCAAGAGAATGGATTTGGTTCAAGAGAGATCCAAGGTGAAACCAAACTTTGGAGATATGTATGATGGAGGTGGAATGTTGCAACTCGACCTCTAACTAACTTGAAGAGTTTTACCCTAGGGTAAATAGTTTGTTTATTATCCACTAAATGGATAAACTGCTAGTTAAATCCCATGGTCATTTCAAGATTTATTTATTTTGTTTCTATATGATTAATGATTTATTTTATGGATGCAAGACTTCAGTCACATAAATAAATTCATTAACCTCCAAATATGGAATTAAAATAAAATTATTATGCGTAAATATTATATCAGTGCATGGTTAATAAATTAAATAAAATCCACTTAACCTTAACAAGATATATAAAAAATAAAATAATAGAAATTATGAAAAATAAATTAAAAATATCTCAACCAAATATTAAGTGAGACTCAACCTTCCAGCATCTAAATTAAGATGGATCCATAGTTAATGTTTTGGTTTATCCTCCATTGGGGAAACTTTTTAATTATAGGGAAGTATTAAAAAACATTGTGGGTTAAATTAAGTAAATTTTTATTGGGTTTAATGGAATTATTCTATCCAATTAAAATTTAGAGGTAAGTGTTGAGGAAATCCGCATTAGAATTTTAGGATTGGGGAGTCCACTCAATAGATCAAGGAGCTTCCAGTTTGAATTTGGAAAGACTACCTACAAAAAACTTTATTATATTTTTTATGGCCTCTATCTAGGATATAATAAGGGAAATAAGGATCCTTTGTAGTAGAATTTCCTCATGATGGGACATTATGATTTTAATGGTGAGGTCTATTGAGACTCGATAAAATGGTGGGATATTTTATAAAAAAAGTATTATTTCTCATATAATTTGTAATCAAGTAAAGTATTAATAGTATTAATTTATATTTTCATATAATGAGTATATGGAATGGTTTAGAAACTTATAGGTTGTGTTGAACCATGAACAGAATTATTACATACTACAATCTTCAACCCTTGATCTGTATAATAATGAGGTGAGTGATGAGGAGTTCCCTATCTATGAAAAAAACTTGAATGATTCACTTCATGTTTGGTGTTTAATTATTTCATCTATTTCTATAAAACTCATGAATTTTCATGAGAACATGGATGTCTATAATAGGATCTAGAATCTCTATAACTTTTATCAGGATAGAGTTAGATAGACATAGTATAATATCTCTAAGGTATTTTTCATGAGTAAACTTCAAGAAGGTATTCCAGGTGGGCCTCACATAGATTATATATTGGATACATTAAGAATCTAGAGGTTTTAGTGTTTAATATTCCTAATGAATTGCACACCGATCTCATTATTTTATCACTCCATTAGAGCTACTAGAGTTTTGTTATAAATTTCAATATAAAAAACATAGAGAAATATATCCAAGATATTATCACACTTCTTCACCAAGATAAAAATGATATCAAGCTTAAAAAATCATTATATCCTTGTAGTGAATAAGTGTAAAGGCCTGGAAAATAGCTCCAAGGGTAAATCTAAGTCTAAATATTCTTCACAAAAAACTTATAAGAAGAGAAGGGTCAATGGGAAGTAAGGTAACATGATTTCATCTGCTTCACATGTGGTAAGAAAATTCACTAAAAGAAAATATTCACTATGGAAAATAAACAAGGGGAAGTTGTATGTGATTTTTTAGTGAAATATATCTATTTATACAAATTGGGTTTAGATATAGCATTTAGTTCTCAAGAATGTATTAAAATATAGAAACCAAGTATATTTTGGAAGATTTCCCATGGTTAAGTAGATCTACTAGAATCCAACAGAGATAAACTAGTTATCATGGCTATAGAAGACTACCACCTCATGTTTCAAACTAGAATGATCTTGGTTTTGAAATATTGTTATTATGTTCTATTAGTTACCAAAAAAACATTATTTCTATGTCCAGGCTTAAAATAAATGGATTTACTTTCATATTTTGGAATAAGTATTGAATATTTTATAAAAAAATCATTTTTTATGTAAAATCATATTTATATAATGGTCTTTATTTATTATATTGCAAAAAAAGTAATGATAATCAATAATTAAAATAGTTCACATGACTCATACCACACCCAATAATGGCATCACCAACTCACTTATGTAGATGAAAATCATTTAACCAGATTACACCAAGATGGATATTTTAATTCATTTGAACAAACACCACTTGGTTTATTTCATGCATTTTTATTAGGAAAATTACTAAATCCCAGTTTATTGGAAAATTTGAAAGGTCTAAAAATATTCTTAAATTGGTTCATACTAATGTGTGTAGACCAGTTCCAGTTAAATCTAAGGTTGGATACTCATATGTCATAACTTTTACAGGTGGATTTAACAGATATGGATATGTATACATAAGGAGGTATATATTAGATTACTTTGACAAATTCAAGGAATATAATAATGATGTTGAGAAATATCTTTCTAAGAGCATTAACAAACTTCATTCAGACCATGGTGGAAAATATATTATTCAATACTTCGTTGAATATTTTTGGAATTTTGGGATTTCATCTCAACTCACTCCTTATACACCATAAAGGAGTGGTGTAAGTTAAAGGATAATCCAAACCCTTTTTGAAATAGTAATATCAATGATGAGTCATGTGAGACTTCTATTATCCTTTTGGGGATATGCATTACAGAAAATAGCACACATTTTAAACCAAGTTCCAACTAAAGTTGTAAATAGTATTCCATATGAACTTTGTTATAGAAATAAATATGTGTTGTTGCATATATGAGTATGAGGTTGTTAATTGTTTGTTAATTTTATTTTTAGAAACAAACTTGCACCCTAAGATACATAGTGTATCTTTATATGATATCCCAAGAAAACAAGGGATAAAGAGATAATTGGACTATGTGTGCCTTTATCTCCTAAGATAAAGAAATAGATATTTTATAATTCATATAGAACATCTTTCTTCATCCATCTTAGAAGTATCAAGATGTATCTTGGTCTTCAAGAGAACTTTTGGTGGGACAACATGAAGAAGGATATTACTGAGTACACATCAAAGTGCAATGTTCTCTAGTGAGTTGAAGTATAGTGATATGATTCCATTGGGGTGAAGGAAACAGTGCTCATGAACACATGGAAATGGGAGAAAATCACCATATAAATTGTCACTAATCTCCCAAATACATCCAAAGGAAGAAATGTGATATGTGTTATACTGAATTGACTCACCAATACATACCACTTCATCACTATTCGGGAGGATTTCTTACTTTAAAAAAGTGACAAGATATATGTAAAGGAAGTTTTTAGGCTATATAGGTAACCACTTTCAATCATATCTAAATATGATCTAAGTTTCACTTATAAATTCTAGAGAGGTATTAAACATGATCTGAATATTGAAATAAATTTAATTTTAGTCTATCACCCCCAAATTGATGGCCAATTTTAAATCACCATTGAAACACTTGAGTACATGTTAAACACATTCTCAATGGAATTTAAAGGTGGATGGGATCAATATCTCCCATTATTTGAGTTCCCAAGCAACCAAAACTTCCACTCAAGTATACAAATGTCTCTATATAATGATTAGTATGAGAAGCAATATAGAACTCCAACTTTTTGGGATGAAGTTAGTGAACTAAAGATAATTGGAATCGATATTTTATAGGATATTATAGAGAAGGATCAAACCATCCAATAGTATAAAAAAATTCATAGAGTTGGAAGTAGAGATACACTGACCACTAATGAAGTGACATGGAATTTGAAGTTAGAGATAATTTTTTCCTTCGAATATCCCTATGGAATAGAGTCATGTGGTTTGAAAGAAATTAAATCTTAGTCCAAGGTACATTAACCACTTTGATATCCTTAATTTCATCGGATCAGTGGCCTATCATTTAGCACTTCCACCAAACATGGATCAATTTTATGATGTGTTCTATGTATCTCTCTTAAGGAAGTATATACCTGATCCCTCACATTTACTGAATCTAGATGTGGTAAAAATGCAAAATGACCTCTCATATGAGGAGAAGCCAGTGAAGATCTTAGACTGTAGTGATAAAGATCTAGGAAACAAGAAAACCCACCTTGTAAAATTGTTGTAGTGAAACCATAAATATGAAGATGTGATGTGGGAACTGGAGGAAAAAATGAAACAAAATTTCCATCATTTATTCTCAACCAAGAATATGAGTTGAAAATTCAAGGACAAATTTTCTAAATGGGATAATAATGCAACAACCTAGAGTTTGTAAATGATATTTGTTTCCTAAATAAATGTGTTCTACATTGTATTATATAGAATTATACACATAAAAAAACATAAAAAACTAAAAAAATATTTTATTAATAGATATTGTTACATAAGTCAGCAACTAAACCCATGAACATGCCAAAATTATAATGGTATAAAAAATAAAAAATAAGAAAAGTGTAGAGGGAAATTTTGGATCCTTCAAATCTTTTAGAATCATTCCCCCCATGATCAGAACTACAAAAAATAAATATAATTTTATTAAACCAATCAACATCTTAACAAATGAAAATATAGAATGTTGGGAGGAATTGTAATGAATTTTGAATGAAAGAACAAAGATGTATTTATATGAGGTAATATGATCATTAGAATAGTTACCTCGCCATTGGGAATAGTAATTTGACCTCAAAATAATAAAATGTAATATAGATAATATTTATCATTATTAATTTAATAAAATATAAATATTATAATTCCACAAAATAAATATCAATATTGAAAACTCAAAGAAAATGTAAGAACATTTTTAATAAAATGTATTTTAATGTATTTTGTAAAAATCATAATTTTTATTATTAAAATTAAAATTACCTATGTTAGAAAATAATTTTGATAAAATTAATTTCATTTTTAGGATTATCACATTAAAATTTAAAAAGGGTGAACTTTTGATAATTTTTTGATAAACATCCATTTTTATGTAAATTAAAAAAATACTATTTTTCAAATATCATGTGTTTTATGAAATAATGATTATTTAAAAATGAATTAATAAAAGTTAAATTGGTTATTTCATACCAAAATAAATTTATTATTATAATTATTTTAAAAATAATTAACTTAATTTAAAAACCTAAAATGTATTTTCCAAAGTCTAAAGTAAAAAGTATTCCATTAAAATAACAATTTTTTGTTTTTTCCACTTTCCTTTTTAATAAACTAATGAATTAGGTTTATAATGGGGTTTAAAGTCTTAAAAGAAATTTATTTTATTTATAAATGATTCATAATCTCAAAAATAACACTATTAAAAAAATCCTTAGATATAGTGTTTTATTCAATATTTTAACTCAAAAATAACCCTCTCCTCGTGTATAAATAACCCATCACCCCTCCCTTAGAAAACCAATCCTTCTAACATACCAAATCCAAAGACCTTATAAAATACCCTCTATAAATCCTACTTATATATGTTCTATAGTAACAAAATCCTAATATTCAGGGAGTCTAAGGCTATAGGAAAGAGGCAACATTGAGAATAGGGTAAGTTTTCATCAACTTGTCTTCTCTTTTTCTTTTCTTTTCCTATTTTTCTTTATCCCTTTCAAATCCAAATATTATAATATTAAATTATAATTATGTTAAAATTATATAAATTTTGTTAACCTACTATAATAGTAATATTTATGATGTATTTGTATTTTATACTTCTCTTCCCCCTCTTTTAACATTGTCCCTTTAACAGTCGATTAACCGCCCATGAGGACGTTGTCAACTCTCGAATTACCACAACCATTATTTATTATCATAATAAATTATTTATAATATATAAAAGTAAAAATATATGTATTTATAATATTATATATTTAATCATAATAATTTATAAATAATAAGTATGCATGATCATTAAATTAAAGGAAGATGGGATATTTTAAGTAAAATATGATATCAAAACATTTCACCTTTAACAAAGAGAATTAAGGTATAGCATCAAATGATTATAATTGATAGATATTGAAAAAAATATAATTCACTTATATTTTCATGTTTTAAAAAACCTAATTTAATTATTCATGAAGTGGAAAGAAATAAAATAAAGCGATATTTAAGGTAAGAGGATTATCAAACCCAACTCTTTCTTTTTGGTTATCCCATATTTCACCTCATTTTTTTGTATGGATGTTCCTATAATATGCATTAAATTACCTCTAAATAGTATTACCCTTCTATTTCTGTGGATATATTTGTTTTTAGCATGTCAATTTTTTTAATCCATTTACAATTATTTTTTAAAAAGGCTTTAATTTCCAAAGCATCGCATTGACTCCTCTTGAGTTGTTTCTTCTCCACACAAGAATGATGATGTTTTATGAAAAAATATGATTTCCATTATACATTTTGGAACCCAAAATATTATTCATGAATTTATTATTTATGTAACCTTTATTAAATCTATTCCTTTTAATGGGTTTATTTCATGAATATGATTATTTTACATTCTATGTGGAAAGCATGATTAATAGCATTTTATGATGTGATGGGTGGGCCCAAAATTATATATCCCTATAATGCATTGGGTAAATTCATATATCTAATTATATTATGTTTACTATGAATTAAAATGATGCTATATTTTTGCACAATTATGATGTTATAATTTATTCACATATGTTATGTATGAACATGTTGATAGCTTTATTCACAACTTTGTGTGGTACTTTACCACTATGTTATGATGTTTCATTATTATTCATATTCTAATTTATATTCCTTTATCAAATTTTTCCCTAGTGATAATTATTATGATTATATGTTTATAATATGGTGGTGTTTATTATGATCACCCATGTACTATTGATTCATGTCCCTTATTCCTCCCCTTACTCATCTTTTAGCTCACCCATTTCTTTAATATATATCCTCAGGTGATTATATGTACTAAGTAGAATGTGTAATATTTTATAAGGATAAAGAATAAGGATCTAAATAATTTTTAATTCTTATTAAGCCAAAGTAATGTATGAGTCTAATTTTTTCAAGATACTAAACCTTTGGATCCTATATTGTTTCAATATTATGTTTTTTATCATAAAAATGATGTGATAGTCATATAAGAAAAAGTGAGGTCGTTATAGATTCCAACTATTTAGAAATCTTATAACAACTTTACAGAGATGTACCATCAAGAAAACATGATCCCATACTTGAAATTCTAAATCCTTCCTTCAATTATCATCATAACTTATTTTTATATTTTGAGCTTCCTTAGTATGATTTTGAATGGAAATAATTTTCACCATTTTCTCCTCAACAAGATCTAGGCCTACAAGATTGCTTTCCCCAAATTTGTCCCAAAAAAGTTGAAAAATAACACCTATTTATGTGTAATTCTTCATATGGTTTCATTTTAATGCTTGAATTGAAGATATCATAATATAAAAATTCCACCAAAGGTAAATAATGATCCCACATACTGTGATAGTCTATCAAGAATAACCTAATCATGTATTCTAAAATTGAAATAGTTCCTTCAAACTTTCCATTGGTTTGAGGGTGATAATTATTACTCAAATTTATTTTAGTGTAAAAATACTTCTAAATTATCTTCCATAATTTGGATGTAAATAAAGGATCGTGATCAAGTAAAATAGAAATAGGTTCAGTAAGAAGTATCACAACTTCATTAATATAGATCTCTGTAAGGTACTCAGGAGGTAGATCTTCTCTTATAGTTATGATATGTGTGTATTTGGTAAGGTTATCAATAATAATCCATATAGAGTAATTCTTTCTTGGGTTATTTGGAAATATAAGGACAAATTATATAGTAATTCCATCCCATTTTCTTACAATAATAGGTATATTTTTCATGAATCCTTTAGGATGTTGTATTTCATCCTTTACATATTTTCAAATAAAGCAGATTGATATATCGTTAATAATTTCTGATTTCATATTATCCCACTAAAAATATTCCTTCAAATCCCAACACATTTTGGTTCTATAAGGATGTATAGAGAATTTTTAGCTATGATATTCTTATAATAATTATATTTTCAACTTAGGGATGAATGGAACACATATCCTCTTTATAAACATCAACATACCATATTTATAGATTAATTCTACCAACTTCCCATCATTCCAGGCTTCGATTTTATTTTGAATATTCTCATCATAAAGATAGTAAATTTTTATTTTATCCAAAAAAGTAAGTTTTGACAATATTTTGGAAAAGATGTGATGTTCCCCCTTCCCTAATAATTCCCGTATGCAACTTTAATATGTCCCTGAATAAAAAAATTATTTTTCAATACTCATCTTAGTCAAAAGTCCATGATCTTTCCTACTCAACACACCAGCTACCTTATTAGCCTTATCATGGTGGAAATGTATTGAGCATCCATAATCCATGAGTATATTTATTCATATTCTTTTCCTCATGTTGATATATTTCTAAAAAAATGTGTATTTCATGCTCTTTTGATCCATATATATCTTAAATTTGTCACCATAGAGATAATTCCTCAATATTTTCAAGGAAAAAATTAAAAATACCAACACAAGATCAGGGGTTGGATATTTCTATTCATAGATATTTAAATTCCTAATACATAGGTAATAACTTTATCATATGGTATTGGTAAACATCCAAGTCCTTTATTTGATGCACTACTATATATCACAAATACATCCCCTCTTAATGATAATGTTAGCACTGGTACATTGGTTAACCTCTGCTTTAACTCTTCAAAATTTTATTTATATTCCTCTATCCAAAAGAAATTAACTCCTTTATGTGTTAACTTGGTTAATTGATTTACTAATAAGACAAAATTTTGAACAAAACACTAATAATAACCTATTAATCCAAAGAAAATGC
The DNA here is from genome assembly GCA_963277665.1 of Viscum album. Lineage (NCBI taxonomy): Eukaryota > Viridiplantae > Streptophyta > Magnoliopsida > Santalales > Viscaceae > Viscum > Viscum album. The sequence goes on along the minus strand of OY728141.1, from coordinate 467,087,692 downwards.
ATACCTCAGTTATGTTTTTCGGCATAGGTCATTCTTTGACTACCTTTTTCTTTAAAGGATCAACTGATATTCCATCCTTAGGGAAAATATGGCCAAGAAAATAAATATCTTAAATCTAGAATTCACACTTCCTAAATTATCCATTTAACTCATTTTATCTTATAATCTAAAGAATTTTTCATAAATGAGTCTTATTCCCTTCATAACTTTGGTAGTATACCAAGATATCGTCAATACATACCACAACGAAATTATCAAGATATTAATTGAACAATATATTCATTAGATCCATAAAACAGAGGTTATATTAATAAATCTAATAGAAATTACTATAAAATCATAATGTTCATACCTTTTATAAAAAAAATTCTTTGGAATAAATCACTTTCTTACTAATAATTAATGATACCCAAAAAATAGATCAATATTTTATTAGATACTAAGCTCTATGAAGTTGATCAAACAATTCACCAATATGAGGTAGAGTATAATATTTCTTCATTGTAATGAAATTTATTTCCCTATAATAAAAGCACAACCTCATAGTCACATCCTTCTATTTCACAAAGAAAATAGGATCTCCCAAAGGTGAAACACTTGGCCACATGAATCACTTATCTGGAAACTCTTGCATCTATTTTTTAACTCCATTATCTATATTATGGATATTTTATAGGGAGTCTTAGATATAGTTTTTTAATCATATAAAAGTTCAAAAGAAAATTCAACTTCATGATCAAGTGGATTTATGGGTAGTTATTCAGGAAACACATCAATGTGTTATTTTACAATAAGAACATCTTCTGACCTAGTGTTTCCTTTATCATCCATAGGTTGTGTATTCTCTTATTTTCCCATAATTTCATTAATGAGATACATTAAGGGTGGATCCAAGCATGATTTATATAATTAATTCTCTATCTTAAAGATAAGTAATTCTATATCTTCATCATAAGTTTTTATCTTCTTCTCTTGGTGAAAAAGTTTTTCATTATACATCACTAATTGAAAAACTTTCCTATACCAATGGTATAGAACCATTAGTATAGGTCCCCAAACAATTTTTATAGCCTATACCAACAATTTTGGAATCCATTTGATGATTTTTCATGGGGATATACCTATCCCAAAGGTTTTCCAAAATTTTTGGGATAGGTAAATCTAAAAAAACGTTACAGTGGAGGTTTGAACCCACAACCTACATGTTATATATCAAAGCCTTTACCACTATACTATAGTTACCTTTGTGAATATATTTGGATAAATATATATATATATATATATTATATTTATTTATTTGATGATATTTGACAAAAGAATTCATAAAAAATAAGGGTATCCATCCCAATAGCTCTCAAAACTATTGGGATAGGTACCCACCCTTTCCCAATAGTTTTCCAAAACCATTAAGAAAATTTGTCTCAAAGTGGTATTTCCCAGTAGTTTGGGAAAATCGTTGGGAAATCCATACCCTTTCCCAACAGTTTTACAAAACCATTGGGAAAATTGGTCTCAAAGTGGGTTTTCCTAATGTTTTGGGAAAACCTTTGGGAAATCCATACCCTTTCCCAATGGTTTTCACAAACCATTGGGAAAAGTGGTCTCAAAGTGGTATTTCCCAATGTTTTGGGAAAACTATTGGGAAAGCTAAACCATTTCCCAACACTTTTCCAAAACTATTGGGAAAAGTGGTTTTGAAGTGGGCTTTCCAAATAGTTTTCCAAGACTATTAGGAAAAGTGGTCTCAAAGGGGCCTATCCCCATGGTTTTGACAAATCATTAGTATAGGTAGTATTTCTAGTAGTGCATTGAAATATAATCCATGCCAAAGATTATATCAAATTCTACCATAGGTTTAATGATAAATTTTTTGAATTGTATATGTTTATACATAATAATTGGGATTTAATAACATATATTTGTGTCAATAATATTTCCTCTAGGTTTCTTGATTGATAACTCCCTTATTATAATGTTAGTGTAAAATATATTTTTCTTAGAAAACATGGAAGATATAAAAGATTTCAAGGATCAAAAATCAAATAGATAATTATATAACTTTAAATTTATGATAAAATTACATGCCACCACATATCTAGAAACTTAAATCTTATCTATAGTAATGGAATAATCTTTAACTTCTCCCTTTATCCTCTTCTATGGTAATTTCCCTTAACATTTGTGGAATTGATTGGTATAGTGCATTATCTCCTTACAGTTAACGTACAGTGCTTTGATGGATTCCCCCTTACCCTTTCATTCATGTGAATGATGGATTTTCTATCCAAACTTGTTGAAAACTGATATACCCTTCAAGCATATACTAGGGTGTTTCTTTCCAAAAGTATTAGATGTTTAAAATCACACCTTCTATTATTCCCCTTATAAATTTTTCAGTTTATGAGGTTCTCATTTATCCTATTCTTCTTTTTATTTCCTTCAAATTCATAAGACTTGGAGAATTTTTTATCTCTCTTGATATTACATGATATTATAACCTCTTATAATGATAATTTTTGGGAGACTAGTGAATTTTCATGGATTGGGTTTATCCCATCAAAGAAAAGTTCAGTATTACTCTTTGGATTATATAAACAGTCTATAATATCTCTGGCTAAATTTTTATGTTGGATTCGTAATTAGAAACTTTTTACTATACCTTTTTTCTTAGACTCAATAATTGTCACTTTATATCTACTTATTTCTCATAAGGTAAATATTTTTCTAATAAAATTACTTCAAATCATTCTACTCCAGGCTTGTTATTTCATCCACATACTTATTGTTTTGAATTAATGAATATCATTAATCCAAATTCCTCATGAGATGATAAACATCCATGAAAACCTTATCCCTTTAATTACTTCATAAATAAATAAATATCATTTATTAGGAACTTATCCATTTCTCAACTACTAATGGATTTTTGGTTCTATAAAATTATGTAGGTTATTGTCAAATGAAATGGCCTAACATTATTACACCATGTTACGAGTCATCATACTACGCTATATGGGCAAGTTATTTCTCATAACATTATTTAGCTACCCCAATTTAGTTATAATATATTTAACTCTAACTCTAGCTTTATTGTCTTACCCAGGATTGAATTACCTTCATACATTACAAGCATTGATATATTTTTTATTCCTTCCTCTGGGAACTATTTTTAAAAAATATCATACACATGATTATATCATAACATTATAAATATTAAATCATAATGTATAATTTTGAAAATGGTGAAGCACTTATTATAAATTTAAAATTTATGCATATCTAATATCAGAATCATAAGCCTGGTATCATTGTAAATATATTCAAATCATAAAAATATTTTTAAATATTTCATAATTGTTTGTAAAGAGTATGTGAATCAACCAAAGAATATCCCTTGATAGTGTTTATATAATTTTTCAATATTAGGCCCACTCATCATGCACTAGTAATGATTGAGTTAATAAACAATATACCCCTTTCAGATTTGTTACCCCTATTAATATCTATGATACATTCACATACAATTTCTAGTATCATTACAAGGATGTATTTTCTTTGAAAATAAACACTATCTATCTTAGAAAAACTTCATGACATTATCTTATCCTTAGACTTATCCCTATATTCTATCATAGGATTATGTTTTATGATCAATTTTTTCCTAAATATGGTTCTCAAGGATTATATTAAACTTGTTCTGATACAAACTATAATAACCACAACCCTAGTATCCTAGATTCGATAGTGAATTTATTATATTATAAATAGATACAATCGATCGTATCCTGAGGGATTAAATAGTAAAATCGTCTTGGAAAACTATATGCATACTTGAATCTCATATTATATTTGAAAACATAATATTTTCTTTGAGAAAATTATTATCCCCTCTAGAATATATTTGAATATCAACTATAGTTCACTTCCTGGAATCTTGGGGAAAGGAAACAAAATAAATGGGTGAGCTAAGATGATTGGTAAAGGAAATCATACAATGGAATCTATTATAGAATAAATAAGTCATGAATAATATGGAAAGAATAAATGATGACCAAATAATTCCATATAAATAATCACATGAGGTTGAAACTTATCCAAGGATAAAATAACTATTCTAATAATGACATGGACATCAACAACTGATTTCATAATGATGGAATATATAATTCCAGTCATCTTAAACTTAACATCGAGGCCTTAGGATAATAAATCATAATTAAATGGCTATGGAATATGCCAAATACCCAATTTATTTTTCTCTCATGATACCTAAAAATTCATTGAGGGTCTATGTAATTTTTGGCTCCACCCATCACTTAATAATTCCAATGCATTCAATAAATAAATAAATAATACAACTTAATCAACATTCCTTAATAACAATTTTTATCTATAAAAAACTAACATAAGGAATATCAATACCTTACCAAGTAAAAATTAATATAATCCATATAAATAAATATGGTGGATGGTATCATTAGAGTATATCCCAAGTAAATTATAAGATTCATCAAATTATTTTGACATAGATGAAAATAATTTTAAAATATCATCAAAATATTTATTAAGGAAAATATCAATTCATTTTCAAACAAATTATTTAAAATATAAAATTCAACAGAATATTAGTAAAAACATTTTCTTTGAAAATAACCATGTCATCTTATAAAGTAATCTTAAATATAAATAATATTTATAATGGATGTAAAATTTGTTCATGTATTAAGCATTAAAATATAGATTTTGTTCACACATTCGGTAAAAAGTGTCTCATTCAGAAAATGACATAAAAATTAACTTTAAACCTTTTTATAGAAATTAAAAAATGGGTAAAAATGAATTTAATAAATAATTTTATAATATTAAAAATATTCTTGAAAACATTTTAAAGAAAATATGGGAATATAAGAAAATATTCAAAAATGAATAGAAAAACAAAGTCAATTTTCCTTAAAAAAATTATTTCATAATTTTGATTTATTAGAGAGGGGAAAATGAAAGGAAAACTTATAATTTATAAAAATAATAAAATTATATGAAAATATATGGGTTTTAACATAAAAATTTCATATAATTTCCCCAAATAAAACTTAAACGTAAATAATCTTGAATAAGGGTGAGATTGTGAAATAAACTCTTTCCTTAGGTTTGACTTGCTTCATAGGTGAATTTAACTGCTCTTATAATAAATTTAAATTTATTATAATTTTATAATAAAACCATATTAATACTTATAATATCATACATGATCCACTTATAACATTTCAACACTTATTTATTAATAATTATTTATTAAAATCGTAGTTTTCGAGTGTTAACTATTTAGTTTTTCATCTAAGTTTTGGTTAGGTAGTTTGGGTCATTGTATATTGATAAATGTTTCATTATATCAAGAATTTTAATAATTATTTTTATATCATATATATTCATTATATAAATATTTATAATCATTCTTTAAAGGTGGACATGAAAAATTAACCACATCACTTCATGGAGGTGGTAGTCCACACTTACGCATGAGCAATGTTGTCATTTTTAATAGATATAATGTTAAGAAGTTAAATGATATGTTATATTTAAATAATAATAATTTCATCATAAATATCATATATATTCATTATTTCTATATTTATAACCATCCAATTAAAGTGGTGATGAAAAATGAATTACACTGATACATGGAGATAGTAGATCGTACATACGCACGAGCAATGTTTTCATTTTCCATAGGATATAAAGAAGATGAAAAGGGATTATTAAAACAGAATAATAAAAATTTATTATATGGAAGATACCAATGTTATTATATTATCATGTTCATAAATGTTTTTAATGATATACAGGAGGAAATAAAATGAAAACAGTTGGTTAAGAGTTATTCCACTTCTTCGGAAAACCACCATTGGCTTACACATTAAGCCTTCTAGGTTGGTCACTTGATGAGAAAATATCCTATAAGTCATGTTTTTTAATGTTATAAAGTTATTTGGACATTTATTTTTTAATATAATTGTATCAATATGTGTGAGAAATATATGAGAGGTGGTTCTATTTTATAAGTGAGGGAAATGTCACAATTTGAATTACTTAAAAGATTTTAATAATATGAAGTATTTTTCTTTTGGAATTGGTTAAAAAATTTCATATATTTTAATATGATAAGTTTAAGTTTGAAATAAAATTAACCAATTAGTTTTAATAAAGTTTTTATTTCATTGTCTTAAATCCTTATCCTATTATTTTTAACCCTTAACATATTTTACGCATAACCGATGATATAAATATTTACCATGATTACTATTAATTATAAATAAAAATTAAGTTTAACTTATTACCTAATATTAATTATTTTTATTCCAAATATTTAATACATTTCATATGATTAAACTCCTATAATTTTTAAAAACTGAATTTAATAAAAGTTCACAAAACACAATAAATTTTTTAAAAAAAATGTTTATTTTAAGCATAAAAATGATTTTACATAAAAAATAAAGATTAATGTTGATCTCAATGGAATTTATTGGATTATATTAAATAAAATTATACATAATTTTCTTTATAACCAAAAAACTGAAATTAATTTTGTAAATTTATTATTAATAGAAAATAATGAAAAATAGTTTTTATCTGCACAAAAACAATACTTAGATTTCTAAAATGTTAAGTATATATTTATAAGTTAAAAATTATATTTTTATATGAATTATATTTATTCATAAATATATATTTTTTATAAAGAAAAATTCTTGATCTTTCAAGTTATTCTTGTATAACTATAATGTCGTAAAAGTGAAAGTTTTTGTAAAATCGGTATTTTCCACTATTCACCCAAAAATCAATTATTTATGAAAAATATAAAAAAATTATTTCTAAGATAAATTTTACATGATGAATTTTAAAATTAAATTAATTTAATAAAATTAAATTTATAAAAATATAAAAATTAGGTTTTAATCATATTCTTAAATAAAGATATGTGCATTGTGTTATTGTTCCTATAGAAAGAAAAGCATACTATAATTGAAGCAAGGGTGTTGAATTCTTATCTCTATCAAAAAAATCTTTAAATTTGAATAACATATCCTCATGAATAGATTTGGTTATTTTTTCATAATAAACTCTTCATGTTCACACATCGCCTCTTTTATCTTATGAATTCTCCAAAGTACTTTTACCAGTCGAGTCGTATGATTCCTCAAGACTAGTTATCCAGTATTAATAATATGGATAGGATATTCAAAGTAAGATAAATCAAGTTATAATTATAATTCCTCAAAGGTGATAACATGATTTTGTTCTATCATTTACTTCTTCAATAAATAGATATGGAACACATCATAAACTTTAGAGAGGCTTGGTGAGTTTTTCAAATAGTAAGTCATCAATCCAATTATTTATAGAATCTAAAAAGTCCTAATATACCTTGGAATTAGTTTACCTTTATTTTCAAATATTATAAAATATTTATATGTAGATAAATTTAAGAAAACATGATCTCCCACTTGAAATTCTATATCCTTCCTTCATTTATTAGTATAAATTGTTTATCGATTTTTTGTTACCTTAATTTGATTCTTAATATTCTTAACTTTCACCATTGAATCCACAAAAATATATGGACCTACATGATTCCTCTCACCAATGTAATCCTAATAAGATGGGGTATGAAACCTTTTTCCTTCCAATTCTTCATTTTGTTCCATTTGAATTATTGAATGGAATCTATTGTTATATAAAAATTCCACCAAAGGTAAATAATAATCTCACATTCCTTTAAAGTAAATCAATCATGACCTCATCCGATATTCTAATGTTTGAATAGTTACTTCAAACTATCTCTTAGCTTGATATTGATAGGAGGTGAAAAGATTTATTTTATTGTCAAGAGGTTTTTGAAGTATCTTTTATAATTTTATTGTTAATCATGGATCATGATTAGATACAATTGAAATATGTGCACCAAGAAGTCTCAAAAATCATTAATATATAGTTTTTCAAGGTTATCAAGAGGTAATTCTTCCCTTATAGTGATGAAAATCATGGAGTTGGTAAGGTGGTAAACAATAACTCATATGGAATCATTATTTATAGGGTTATTTGTAAATCTAGTAAAAATAACATAATAATATCATCCCATGTCCATAAAGGAATAGGTAGAGGTTTCATGACTCCTTTAGGATGTTGTCTTTCTCCCTTTACCTATTGAAAAACCAATCTTCTTGATACATAGTATACAATTTCCTATTTTATATTATCCCATCAAAAATGTTCCTTCAAATCCTGATACATTTTAGTTCTACAAGGATGTATATAGGATTTTTAGCTATGATATTTATCTAATAATTCTATTTTCAACTTAGGCATAGATGGAACATATTTACTCTTCCGAATTTTAATATATCATCTTCATATATTAATTTTACCAACTTATCATCATTAATGTATTTGATTTTCTTTTGAATATAATCATCATCAAGATGAGGACTTTTAATTTATCTAATAAGGATGTTTTGGAAATCATTTAGAAAATGTGTGATGTTTCTCATTTCATAATAATTCCCATATCCAACTTTATTAAGTCCCTAAATAAATAATCCTTTTAAATCCTCATATTAGTTGGAACTTCATAATCTTTCTAACTCAACATGTTAGTTATCTTATTAGCCTTCCCAGGTTGGTAGTGTATTGAGAAGTTTTAATCCTTGATTTGATCTATCCATATTTTTTGCCTCATGTTGATATCTTTTTATGAAAATATTTATTTCAATCTCTTGTGATCTTTATATACATCACATTTTTCACTATAGTGATAATTCCACTATATATTCAAGGTAAAATTTATGGATTCTAACTCTATATCATGGGTTGGATAGTTATTTTCATGTATTTTAACTAGATTTATTCATAGTTAATAACTTTTTCATTCTTCATAATTACACAACCAAGGCATTTCTTTAATGCATCACTATATATCACAAATTCATCTCATCCCAATGGTAATTTCAACACCATCACATTGATCATTATCCTATTTAACTATTCAAAACTTTCTTTACATTCCTATATCTATGATAACTTAACCCCTTTATGTGTCAACTTGGTTAAAAAGTTCTTTAATATGGAAAAAATTTTGAACAAATCATTGATAGTGACCTACTACTCTAAGGAAAATACATACCTAATTTATGTTTTTTGGAATAGGAAATTCTTTAAATACCTTTGTCTTTTAAGGATCAACAAATATTCCATCCTTAAAGATAATATAACCAAGAAAATGAACTTCTTATAGATGGAATTCACACTTTATAAATTTCCCATATAACTATTTTTCTCTAAGAGTCTTGAGAATTATTTATAAATGACTCTTATGATCTTCATAACTTTTAGATTATACCAAGATATCATCAATAAACACAACAGTTAAATTATCAATATATTCCATGAACACTCTATTTATTGGATCCATAAAAATAGAGGGTTCATTCATCAATCCAAAGAGAATTACTATAAACTCATAATGACCATGACCCATATGAAATGTTGTCGTTAAGATATCTCACTTCCTTTCTTCCAATTGATAATACCCAAAATGATGATTGATTTTTGAAAAATATTTATCTCCTTGAAGTTGATCACACAATTCATCAATATGAGGTAGAGTATACCTATTATTCATGGGAATGGAATTGATGTTCATGTAATCAATGCACAATACTATAGTCTCATCCCTCATTTTCACAAATAGAACAAGAGCTCTCCAAGGGGAAACACTTGGGTGTATTAATCCCTTATCACACAACTCCTGCGGTTTTTTTAACTCCACTTTCTCCACTATTTCCATTGTATATGGAATCTTAGATATAGTTTTGGCATCAAAAATGATTTCAATTGAAAAATTAACTTCATTATCATGTGGATGTATGGGTTATTCTTCAGTAAACACATCAATTTATTCTTTCACAATAAGATCATATTATATCCTAGGGTTATCTTTCCCATATATAGGTAGTGTCCGCTCATCTTCTCCCATAATTTCATTAAGGACAGATAATAAGGGTGTATCTAAGCCTAATTTTGAGGATTAAGTCTCTATTCTAAATACATGGAATTCCAAATATTCATCACAAATTGTGATCTCAATTTATTGGAAATAATATTTTACATTATACTTTGAAATCCAATCTATAATAAGTATTATATGAAAGGTTACCATAGGTATAACAATAAAATTTTGGAATAGGGTATATCCATGCATCATAATGGTTATTGGATAATATATGTTTGTTGAAATAATATTTTCTCTAGGTGTCTTGATTGATAACTCCCTTCTTATTTTCCAATATAAATATTTAATTTTCATGGACAACATGGAAGATATAAAAATTGTGAGCATCCAAAATCATAAAAATCATTATCTAACTTCGAATTTATAATCAAAGTACCTACCACCGCATTTATAGGAACTTTAACTTCAGTTGAAGTAATTAAATAAGCTTTTCCCTATCTCTTAGGACTCTTCTATGGTAAGTTCCCTTGGTGTTTGGGCCATTTTTTCACATAGTTACCCATATCCTTATAGTTAAAGAAATGTACTTCTATAGATCCTCCCTTACCCTTTAATTCATGATCATTATGGACTTTCTCTCTACACTTGTAGAAAACTTCTATTCCCTTCAAGTATATAATTGGGTGTTTATTTCCACAAGTATAACATGTTTGAAATTACTCATTTCACTTCTTCCCCTTATCCATTTTATTCTTCATGAGGTGCTCATTCTTCCACTTATTCTCTTGCTTTCCTTCGAATCCATAAGACTTTTAGAATTATTTCTCTATCTTGATATCATATGATACTACATTCTCATATGATGAGAATGTTTCAAATACTAGTTCCCTTTGAATGATTAGAATTCTATCAATAAGAAAATTATCAATATTACTATTTGGATTATATACATAGTTTGTGGAATGCATATCTAACCTTATAAATGTGGCTTCATACTTAACAATTTTTTCCTCTTCCTTTTGTATTAGACTCAGAAATTGTCTTTCCATATCTGCGCATTTCTTGTGAGAAAATTATTTTTCCAATTAAAGTACCTTAAAATCCTTCCACTCCATAATTTTTATTTCTTCCACACACTTAGTGTTTTGAATCAATGAACTCCATTGATCTGAATCCCCTATAAGATGATAAACTACCATGAAAACCTTATCCTGTTTATTACTTTCCTTTATAAGAAATATCTTTTCTAAGTAACTTATCTATTCCTCAACTACTAATGGATTTGTGGTTCCATTGAATTATGTATTCTATTGTCACATGAAACAACCTAACATTGTTACACTGCATTGTGGATCTATAGGATTTCAAGGTCTCATATTTTTTTAGGTGTGTACCTATTTTAGTTTTTCATTGAACCACTTTCATTTGGTTTTTCCTTCTTCTTTAAACCTTGTTGGTTGGGTGAATTTTGATTATGAACATATTTTTCTGGGTAAATTTACCTAAAGTTCAGGGATTTTTTTTTTTTTTTGAATTAATGGATTATAGATATAATCATGCCAAGGTATTAAGAGGGTTCTCCTTGAATTTGGAAGGCTTCAGAAGTGGTTTGGTCTTTTCCTAAAGAAGCTAGACTAAGATCTGTATACTGGACATTTACATAATGTGAACATGTTACATGATATGTAAATTTTTTCAAGAAGACTTCATGAACTAGTTAAGGGTATTAAATGGTTACATGTTGTGAAATAAGTTCATGTCATGTAATGTTTGATTGGGGTTATTTTAACCTGAGGTAATGCATTTTTCAGCATAACTCATAAATTGAAAAATACATGATCTGAAAGAATTACATGTCATGAATTTCTCAGATTTAGGGGTTTCAAATCCACATTTTACGTTTGATTCATTCTTCATCCACCGTGTATCCCTCTCTCTTGAACCCTATAGTAACTCCAAGCAATTATGGAGTGCTTTCTTCCCTTATAGACATCCTGATCAATCATCTGATCACTGGTGAGTTGTTTTTATATGGTTTTACCCTCTCTTCTATTACTCTCCATTTTGGTAGTGGAATATCTTGATCATAGTTATTTTGGGGTTTGATATTGAACTTGTTTGATCTAGGTTTTATTCATGATCATCATCACCTTCATCCTTTTTTGGCATTTCCTGTTGGAAGCATTGCCTTGATCGCTAGATAAAGTTAGGTATTCTAAAACTAAAACCTATGGTTTGTTTTTATTATTCAATTTTATGCAATATTATGTGATTGTTATTACAAAAAACATGCATTAATTAAATAAATTATGGATGATGATAAATCATGTGTTGGATTACTCTTTGGATCCCTTTTGATTCAATGGTGTTGAGACCTGGCTTATGGATACCTACAGGGTGAGCCTACCCTAGAATAATGATGAATTTGCTAATGGATTAAAGTATTTTTTGAATGAAATGAAACCTCAGGTAATTTCTTATGATATATTCACTTTTGAAAATGGATTACTTGTTTATTATAGTTATTTTAGGTGTTTTATTTGATATGGTTGTGCACATTAGAATGATAATTCTTTAAGACCAACTTGATAAATGAAAGTGAAATTGAAAGATAAAGGGTAATTGGATGAATTTAACCTTGAGGATTTTAATGTATATGTGTTATTTTTAATGTTATATCTTGTGTTATGATTCATGTTAAAATGATTATATAAAGGTCTTGGCCTAGTTATGATTTAATGCTTATTGGGTTTGGCCTGGTTATAATATAATTCATATAGGTCTTGGCCTGGTTATGCTGAAATTCTTATACAAAGGGTTTTTCCCAATTATCTTATATTTTTGTGGTTCTATCATTATGGTTGGAGTGTTTGTTCTACATAATCATAGATACTTTGGTATGGTTTTGAATTATGTTGATTTTTATATTATATTAATCTCATTAATTAATACACTTGTTTATAACTTTATTGCATGCACTTATTTATCATATTTATTTTTTTAGAAATGGTGGTGTCAACCTATTGATTTTTACTCACATCATATTTGGTCCACCATTTTGTACCTGAAAATATTACATGGAGGTGGGTTTTGAAAATTTCAATGAACCTTGAAGTTGATTATTACTTGCTAGATGGGTTGGATCTTGGAGATGGGGCAGACATGGGGTTCAAGATCGGGGTCTGTTGAGTTTATTTATGTCAACATGGATTTTACTTGTATTACTTTCAGTTTGACATTTAGATGCATTTCATCCTATCATTACATTATTATTTTTTATTATTGTATTATTCAGTTGAAATTAATTATTTGGTTTACTTAGTTTATTCTTTACCTTTTAGTTGTATGATTTGTTATTTCTTCTATTTTTGTTGCTCTGATGTTTATTATTATTGTTTATTTATTCAATATTATAACTCTATAATAGGGGGTATAGTCTCCCCAATATATTATTTACAACCTAACTTCTAGTTGCTAGCCTCTGGCATATGGGGAGGTGAACTTGATGTCCAATAAACAACTTGATTTGGCCGCGTGAGAGAGTGTTGGATCAGAGGATGTTAAAAAGTGGTATCAGAGGTAGTAGGTTTTTATTCTATGTTGTTTTACTATTTATGGAAGGTAGAAATGAGACTATGATGTTTTGGGACTTGGTAATGATCTTTTTTATGGAATGAGCTAACTCATGTACAGGGTAAAATTTGAGTTCCCAGGGATAGGATTGTTGTTCATGATGTTCGCTTGTTATGGTTTATGTTATTTCACCTTGGGTGATTCACATGTGGTGTGATGTTATTACTTATTGATATTTATACTCATGTACTTGTATGGCTTGAGATGAGTATACATGCATCATGATAGGTACATAGGGATATATCTTGACATGAATTTTTCATGATAGGGACATAGTTATTTCTTGTGATATATTTTCCTATATGAACTGTTAAGTGATATGCCTGTTATATTTGATAAATGGAATAAAAGAACGATTACATTATGTTAGTCCACTTGTAATACATTTTTTGAGAGACCATGAACCATTGGTTCTCTATTTTTTACACATTTTAAGGTTGACCTTATTGTTATCTAGTTCTCTATGGAGTGTTTTTGTATTGTAAAGAAAATATATCCTCATTATCTTCGAATAGAGTGTCAAGAGATCCATAGTTAGCATGCCCCCAATGCTGCTGAACTAGAGATTCCTATATCTCATGAGGATCATATGGATGTTCATCTTCATGAAATATTCATAAGGTTCATTCAATCCAAGGAAAAAGAGATTTTATATACCATTTATTTGATGTCTAAGTTAGCAAGAGATTTTTAGTTGCAGCATATACTAATTTTAACTAGGGATGGAGGCCCTGAAATAGCTGAGTTCTAGATTGAATCAGTCTAAGTGATATTTAATTACCTCAAGACACCCATATATAGGAGGTTAAATCTTTCTATATACATGCTTCATGGACCTGCTAATAATGAGTGGGTCATTCAAGAGAAATAAGGGCAGAAATAGAAGTTATCCTAGAAGAAATTTGAGTTGAGGTTTCTGATCCACTTTTATCTAGATAAATTGAGTCATGAGAAGGATCATGAGTTCATTAACCTAGAATAGGATGGAATGTTAGTGATGTACTATGATGTAATTTTCATCGACTTGTAGTGATTTGCACCATATTTAGTTGATGATGATATCTACAGGGTGATAATTTGTCAAGATGGGATTTACTATGAGATCAAGTCACAAGTGAATGACTTTATCTTGAGTATATTTTTAGATGTGATGAATCATGCAGTCATCACAAAAGGGAATCAAAGATAAGCCTCAGGCAATAGGTAGGAAGTTTTAGTAGGGAGAACTGAGGGTTCGTCTTCTAGTGTAAAACACTACTACGAAAGTTACCACTAAAGTAGTAGTGGTTAGATAAGTTAGGGCAGTGGGCAGCCATCTCAAGAGAGTTTTCTATTGTGGCGTTACCAGTGTGGATTTTTTTTCAAAATTTTCCTCACTATCCACACCCTAATTTGGAATTTCATGATTATTGTAGGTCAGGCTAGCTATAAATTTTTTTTAGGGGAATGCAGTAGCAGAGGAGTGGTAGTGTATTAAGATAGGTACCAGAGTTTGGGAAGGACACAACTACCCCTTAGCATATCGGTAACTAGAGTTCCATTGGAAGTTTAGGTTGAGGTAGGGGTATGGTACCCCAGTGTATGATCATTAGTACTAAGTAGAGAGAATAGTGTAGGGAAGTCATAATTGATCCCAGGGAAGAGGGTAAAGTCATCTACACGCTATGCAATCTACTCTGACTAGTTTGGATTCAGGACCTTCTATTATCAGAGGTATGATTCTTATATCATCTACCCTTGATTGTTTTTTATTTGATACAGGATCATCACTTAATTTTATATATACTCTTTTTTAAAGTGTTTTGGTCTTGGTTATGGAATTCTTGGATGATGTTTTGACCATTGATGCTCCATTGGGAGTGCGGTCAAAGAATATCAAACATTGCAAAGTGTGTTTTCTAGAAATTGGTGGTCATGGTTTCTTTTGGGAACCATTTGTGCTGTAAATCAAAGTTTTAGATTTGAATCTTGGTATAGATTCTCTAGATCTATACCAGTATTATATTGACTAATATCATATGAGATTTACATTTCTATCTCTAGAAGGAGGCAGCTATTTTCACCAGGGTAAGTGGGATCTTCAGGTTGGTCATGAAAGACCAATTTAGTATTGATTGGATTATCTCATGACTTATATAGTAGTCCTTTCTCTAGTATGGTGGAATATAGTAGGATACTTTTACACCAGTGGTAGAACATTTTTAGTATGTATTTTCTAATGATTTATGTGTCTTACCACCCAAGTGAGAGATCGATTTCACGATCGAGTTGGTGTTGTGAGTAGATATATTTTCTATTCCACCTTATAGGATGGAACAAGTAGAGATTCAAGAATTTAAAGTTTAGTTGGAATATATGGAAGCTAAAGGTTTAATATAGCCTAGTGAGTATCCCTGGGGTTATTCGGTTCTTTTCACTAAGAAATATGATGGGACTTTGTGCTTATGTGTGCACTATCATAGATTGAACCAAATGAAGATCATGAATCAGTATCCCCTTCTACGCATCGATGATATCTTTGATTAGCTCAGAGGTTATCATATTTTCTCTAGGATTTATTAGAGATCAAGATACCACCATTTTAGGGTGATACAATTTTACATACCTTAGACTGCTTTTAAGAGAAGGTATGACTTGTATGAGTTTTTAGTGATATTTTTTAGTTTGAAAAACTCACCAGCGATATTCATGGCCTTGATGAATCAGGTCTTTCATCCTTTTTTGGATCAGTTTGTGGTGGGTTTTTTTAGGAAATCTTAGTATACTCCCAGTTTGCAGATGATCATTCCCAACATAATGACATTGTATTCAGTACATTGAGAGAGAATCATATTTACACTGAGATAACCAAATGCATTTTCTGGAATGATAGAGTGCACTTCTTGGGCCATTTCATCTCATAGGATGGAGTGTAAGTGGACCTATATAAAGTTGAATTCATGGTATCTTGGTAGTGACCCAAGAATGTCTTTGAAATTTAGAGTTTTTTGGATTTAGTAGTTTATTAATGGTGTTTTATCCAGGACTTCTCCCATCTAGAAACACTAATGTACGAGCGCACCAATAAGAGGGTGAAGTTTGTTTAGTCTGATGCTTATGAGATGGATTTTAGAAGCTGAAAGGCAGGTTAAACTCAGTACTAATGCACACTTTACCTATTCTGGGTAAGTAATATACCATGTACTGTGATGTGATTGGAATTGAACTCGGAGCAGTTATGATGTAGGATAACCGAGTGGTTGCTTATGGTCCATATAGCTAATATCTCATGAGAGGAATTATCCTACTCATAATATGGAGTTAACTGTGGTGATAATTTTCCTAATATGCTAGATATATTATCATATGGGAAAGAGGTTATTGGTATATATGGGCCACAAGATCCTCAAGTACATATTTTCTTAGTGGGATCTAAACCTTTGGCGGAGGAGTTAGGTCAATTATCTATAGTCTTTCTACTTCGAGTAAGCTTATACACTAGGAAAGGGAAATTTCTTGGCCAATACCTTGAGCCAAAAGATGCAAACAAAGGAAGTTCAAGAGTCTTCTGATGATTTGAGGTTGATAGTTCTCTTTTAAGACATTAATATAGATGTTTAGGAGTCCTAATAATGATTATATTTGATTTTGACATCTATTATACCTTTAATTTTAGACCAGATCAAGATTGTGTAGTTATCTAATCTGGAGGGCTTAGTTCTGGGAGATGGCATATATGGTGTGGATCTACCATCAGGGAGGTATCTTGAAGTGTAAATTCTCTTCTTTTTCATAGACAATCATGGGTTCCTATGGGATTTCATGAGGATATGATATGGGTGGTATATCCAGGGCTGAAAAAGATTTATTGTGATCTCTATAGACAGTACTGGTGGCTAGGAATGAAAAATGAGGTAGCAGTCTTTGTGGCAATATGTTTCACCTATCAATAGGTGAAATCCAATAATCAAAGACCATATTGGCTCTTTTAGCCTCTTACCGTTCCAAAATGGAAATTAGATGATATCACTATGGATGTTTTTTATAGTATTACCTTTGAAAACCCATAATAATGATGCAGTATGGGTGATTGTAGATCGACTAAAGAGGGTATCCTACATCTTTCCTATCAGGGAGATCTTCACCATTGATGATCTGGGTAGTCTTTACATGCAGGAGGTAGTTTGGTTACACATTTTTCTGAGGGGTATCATTTATGATATAGATCCTTGTTTTGTGTATTGGTTCTAGAAGGGTCTTAAAAAGGATCTAGTATCATAGGTTAAATTTAACAGAGCCTATCATCCACAAAATGATAGTCAATATAAATGGACTATTCATATTTTAGAGGATATGTTATGATCTTGTGTTTTGGAATTATATGGTTCATGGGAGTGTAATTTAGCACTCATGGAGTTATATTATAATAAAATATTCCAGTAATCAATACAAATAGAACATTTAAAGGCTTTGTATGATAGGTCATGTCGTTCGGCTCTTTATTGGTTGGAGTTACGTGAGTCGGTGCTTGTTGGACCTAGTATCATGCATGAGATGTCTGAGTAGGTTTAGTTAATTAGGAGGTGGTTTTTGATCGTGCAGAGTATGAAAAAAATTGTATGTTTTCTATTAGATATGACATACAGAGTTTTAGGTTGGTCAGCATGTTTTTCTATGAGTGTCACCTAGTTTATAGAAACTCCATATCAGAAAAAAAAAAAGGAAATATAGCGCTTAGGTTTTTCATGACATTTGAGATAGTGGAAAGAATCATTATAGTGGAATACTAATTAGACCTTCCATAGCATTATTGCCCCATGAATGACATGTTTCACATGTCACAACTTCAAATATATCATCTAGACCCTTCTCATGTGGTAGAAATTAAGGGTATCAAGATTGTTTTAGATGCTTCCTTTGAGCAGTATCTGATACGAATTGTGGAATGTAGTGAAAATTATCTCTGAGGAAATATCATACCTCTAGTTTAAGTGTTGTAGTATCATGGGAATGTTCAAGAGGATACCTAGGAAAGTTAATCTGATATGAAATCACAGTGTCCATACTTGTTCACTGATACCCCATGGTGATGCTTGGAGTAGCTTAGGGATGAGCTATTATATGGTGGGGAGGTTATAAAATCCATTATTTTTATAGGTATGACTCTCTTTGTTTTTTTTTAAATGGACCAATTTCATTTGGGTTTTCCTTCTTATTTAAACCTTGGGGGTTGACTTCCTTTTGTGAATAGAGATCTATTTCTAGGGAGAATGACCTCATGTTCAAGAATGTTTGTTTGTTTGAATTAATATAGTATGGGTATAATCATGTCAAGGTATCTTGAGGGTTCTCCATGAGTTTGGAAGGATTCAAAAATGGTTCGAGCTTTTCCAATAGAATTTTGGAAAAGAGTTGTCTATTGGAAATTTACACATCATGAACATGTTACATAGTGTGTAAATGTTTCCAAGCATATGTCTTTAACTGGTTTAGGGTGTGAAATAGTTACACACCATGAAACTATTTTACATCATGTAATGTTCAATTAGGGTTATTTTAACCTGAGAAAACACATTTTTTAGCATAACTCTCAAATTGAGAAATACATGATGTGAAAGGATTATACGCCATGAATTTCTTGGGCTCAGTGGTTTTAAAGACATGTTATACATTTGATTAATTCTCCATCCATCATGTAGACCTATCTACCAAACCTTAGAGCTACTCCAAATGATTTTTGAGTGATTTATTCCCTTCTAGATGTCCCAATCAAGCATCTGATCCACAGTGAGTTGTTTTTCTATGGTTTTTCGATCTCTTTCATTACTCTTTTTTGTAGTGGTGGAATATCTTGACCATAGTTGTTTTGGGTTTTTATGTTGATCTTGTGTGATCTAATTTTTCTTCATGATCATCATCACTTTCATCCTTTTTTGGTGTTACCTATTGGAAGCATTTCCTTGATTTCCAAATAAAGTTTCGTGGTCTAAAACCAAACCCTATGTTCTATTTATATTGTTTGAGTATGTGAAATATTATGTAATTATACTGACATAGCATGAAAATTAATTAACTAAATAATGGGTGATGATAAATCTTGTGTTAGATTACTCTTTGGATCCCTTTAGATTTAATAGTGTTGATACTTGGCTTGAAGCTAACCATAGGGTGAGCCTACACTGGAATAATAATGAATCGGCTAATGTATTAAAGTATGTTTAGCATGACATGAAACCTTAGGTGATTGCTTATGATATTGGAAACTGGATTACTTATTTATTGGAATGAATAGAGATGTTTGATTTGATATTTTTGTGTGAACTGTAATGATAATGGTTTAATACCACCTTGATAAATGAAAAGAAAATTGAAAGATAAAGGGTAATTGTATGAATTGAACCTTAAGGATTTTGATGTATATGTGTTATTATTGCTACTATATCTTGTGTTGTGATTCATGCTAAAATTATTATATAAAGGTCTTTTCCAAGTTATGTTTTAATTCTTATAGGTCTTGAACCAATTATTATATAATTCTTATAGGGCTTGGCCCGGTTATGCTGAAATGATTATATATAGGGTTTTTCCTAATTATGCTGAAATTCTTATAAAGAGGGATTTTCTAGGTTATGTTATATTTCCATGCTTCTATGGTTATGGTTGGAATGATTATACTACAAGATCAGAGATATTCTAGCATGGTACCAAAGTAGGTTGATTATTGTATTATAATAAGTTGATTAATTAAAACATATGTTTATTTCTTTATTGCATGCACTTATTTATTAGACTAGATTTATTTATACACAGTGGTGTCAACCTACATATTTTTACTCACACCCTATTTGAGACTTTGTTTGGTACCCAAACCAATTACATGGATATAGGTTTGGACGGGGGTTGGGGACCTTGTAGTTGATTATTATTTGTTGGATAGGTTGGAGCTTAAATACAGGACCGACATGGGGTTCAGGACCCAGGTATTTTGAGTTTATTTTTTTCATCATGTATTTTACCTATATTACTTTCAATTTCACATTTAGATACATTCTAGAATGTCATTACATTATCATTTTACTATTATTGGATTATTCAATCAACATTCAATATTTGGTTTTCTTGGTTTATCCTTTACCTTTTGGTTGTATGATGTGTTTTTTTTCTATTTTCATTACTCTAATATTTATTATTATTGTTAATTTCTATTGTATTATAAATTTGTACCAGGGGGTATAGTATCCCCACTATATTCTTTATACCCCTTCTGATATTTGGCATCCACTAGAAAATGGGAAGGTGCACTTGAGGTCCAGTAACCAACCTGATTTTTCCACATGAGAAAGTGTTGGGTCGGGGGAAGTTACAATGTTTCTCCATATGTGCAACATTATTGGTCAAAACCTGAGTCATCTTCCCCAATATAGTTATAATTTGTTTAGATCTTACCCCATATCCAGCTCCATCTTTATTGTCTTTCCTTGGAGGTAAATCCTAACATAGATTACGTGCATTGATATGATTTACATTCCTTACTCTAGGAACCATTTCCAAATAATGGCATATGTTGGATCATATAATAACATTATAAATTTAAAATCATAATATATAATTCTAAAACTAGTGAAACACTTAACATAAATTAAAATTTTATTCATAGATAATATTTGAATCATAAGAATGGTATTATTGGAAATATCTTAAAATCATACAAATATTTTTGATATTTCATAATGGTTTGTAAAGACCATGTGAATCAACCAAAGAATATCCCATTGGGGTGTTGATCTAGGTTTAAAGTCTTAGGCCCACTAATTGTGCATCAGTGACGATTGAGTTAATACCCAATTCACCATATTTAGAGTTGTTTCTTCTAGGTTCATATGTGCCATAGCTACTTCCACTTGACAGTATCCAAATAAGTATTTATTTTCTTGGAAACCAAACATTCTCTACCATACCAAAACTTTATGATATTATCCTATAATTATACTATCCCTAGAGTCTGTCATAGGATTATGTAATATTATCTATGTTTTTATAAATCTAGTTCGTAAAGTTTAAACTAAACTTTCTATGATATCAACTGTAACAAAACTAGTCCCAATATCCTAGAGCTAATAGTTACTTTATTACATTGGCACTAGATACAAGAAATCACATTCTAAGGGATCGAATAGTTTAGTTGTCTTTGAAAACTATACATATGATTGAACCTCACATTACATTTGAAAACATAAAATAAAACCTAGTATTTTATTTGAAACATTATTATTATATCTAGAATATTCTTACATATCAATCATAGTACACTTCATAACATCCTAGGGAAAATAAACAAAATAAAAGGGTGAGCTTGGATGATCAGTAAGGGAATGTATGTAGTGAAAGATATCATAGAATAGATAAGGAATGAATAATATGGCGGGAAAAAATAATGATCAAATAATTTCATATAAATAATCACATTATCTTGAAACTTATCCATGGATAACATAATTGTTAAAAAAAATCACATAAATATCAATAAATGATTTCATAATGATGTAATACATAATTTCATACATCCTAAATTTAACAGGATGCCTCATGCCAAGACATCATACATAAATGGGTAGAGCATATTCCAAATACCCAACCTGTTATGTATTATGAGACCCACCAATACAGCAAGGGTCTTGTAATTTTGATCCCCATCCATTACTTAATAATTCCAATGCATTCATTATATGATTAAATAGTACAAATTAATCAATATAACTATCTATATTGGAAGAAATATCATACATAATTTCAATACTTTCCCCTGTCAAAATGATCATAAGTTGTCTAAAAAATTTTGATGGATGGCATAATTAGTTCATATCCTAGTAAATCATAATATTCATCAAAATATGTTGACATAGATGAAAATACTTTTAAAATGTCACTAGAATATATATTGAAAAAAACACCCTTTCCATTTTGAAATAACTTATTTAAATTCTAAAAAATTATAGAATGATAGAAACATTTTCTTGAAAAGAAACATGGAAACTTGTAAAGGAATATTTTAGATAAATAATATTCATGATGTCCTAGAAATTTTTTTGTGTAGTAATCATTAAAACAAAGATTTTGTTCACACCTTTAGTAAATATATTCATTCAAAAAATGATAATAATATTCCTTTTAAACCTTTTTATAAAAATTAAAACATGGGTAAAAATGACTTAAATAAATCATTGGATAATATTGAAAACATTATTGAGAAAATTTTAAAGAAAATATGTACATGGAAGAAAATATTCCTAATAAAATAGAAAAAAAATTGGTTTTCCTTAAAAACGTTATTTCATATTTTTGAGTACTTAGAGATATAAAAATGGAAAAAAATTGTAATTTATAGAAATAAATTAAGGAGAAGAAAATGGATATGGTTTAAGATAAAAATATTATATCATTCCCCCAATGTAAAATTAAACATAAACAGTCTTAAATAAGGGTGAGATTATGAAATAAACCCTTACCTTGGGTCCGACTTTCTTCGTAGGTTATTTTAATCTCCTGTATAATAAATTTAATTTTATTATAATTTTATACTAGAAATATATACATAATTATAATATCATATATTATCCACTTATAATATTTCAACACTCATTTATTAATAATTCTTTATTAAAATTTTCATTTCTAAGTGTTAATTGTTTCATTTTTCATGTAAGTTTCGGTTTGGTAGTTTGGGTCCATTCATATTTATCATGGTTTAATCATATAAAAAATATTAATCATGTTATAAATATCATATATATTCATTATATACATATTTATAATCATTATTTAAAGTTTTTCATGAAAAATGAATCACATCGCTTCGTGGAGGTGGTAGTCTACACGTACGCACAAGCAATGTTATCATTTTTTAATTGGTGGAAGGGTATAGAGGTAAATTATATCTTATATTTATAGAATAATAATTATGTCATAAATATAATATTTATTCATCATTTCTATCTTTATAACAATCCAAGTAAATTGGTGATGAAAAACGAATTACATTGTTACATGGAGACAGTATATCATACATATGAAGAGAAATATTTTGTTTTTCATAGGATGGAAAGGAGATAAATAGAGTTTGTTCCACCATAAAAATAAAATTTAAGTACATCTAAGTTAATAATATTTTTATATTATCATTTATATATAATATTTTAAGGAGTTGGAAGAGGAAATAAAATAAAAACACTCAGTTAAGTGTTATACATATTCTTTGGAAAACCACCTTTGGCTTACACCTTCAGCCATATAGATTGGTCCTTTGATGAGTATAGAGAATATAAGTAATGTATATTAAGGTTTTTAAGGTATTTGGGTAGGTATTGGTTGATATAATTGTATCAATAGGCATTAATAAGATAGGATAAGTGGTGCACTTTTATAAGTGAGGTAAATGACACATTTAGAATTATTTAAAATATTTTAATAATATAAAGTATTTTTCTTGTATAAGTGGATCAAAATTGTCATAAATTTAAATATGATAAGTTTAAGGTCAAAATACAACCATAAAATAATGTTTAAAAAGTTATCTTGATGTTTTATCTCTTTATTTTTAACCCTTTTAACCCATTTTACCCTTACTCGAGGTGATAAATATTTATCATGGTTACTATTCATTATGACCAAAAATTAAGTTCACCTCATTAAATAAAATTAATTATTATAATTACAAATATTTAATCTATTTAAAATTATTAAACTCCTATAAGTGTCATAAATTTCTTTTAATATAATATCATAAAACATAATAAAAACCATTTTTAGAAAAATGTTTGTTTTAAGCATAAAAATAATTTTATTACAAAATAAAGTATAATGTTGATACCAATGGTATTAATTGGATTATTTTAAATTGAATAAGTATTATTATTATTTAAAACAAAACTAAAACCTAAATAAACCATGTAAATATTTAATAAATATAAAATAAAGAAAAATAATTTATATTTGAACATAAACATTACTTAGATTTCTAAAATGTTAAGCATATATTTTCTGAGTTCAAAATTATATTTTTATATGTATTATATTAATTATTATATTTTTTCTATAAAAAATCATGATCTTTCAAGTTATTCTTATATAATTATGGTGTCATAAAAGTGATAGTTTTTGTAAAATCGGTATTTTTCACTGTTCACTCAAAAATAAATTATTTCTGAAAAAAACTAAAAAATTAATTCCAGGATAATTTTGACATTATGAATTAAAAAATGAGATAATTTAATCAAATTCAATTTATAAAAATTGAAAATTTTAGTTCGTAATCATATTTTTGAATAAAACTATGTGCATTGTGTTATTGTTTCTCTAGAAAGAAAAGCTTACTATAATTGAATCTCATGTGTTAAATTTTCTATTTATAAGTATTCTTTTCCTTATTGAAATCATTATTTTTTTATATTTAAGAACTTTCAATGTAATAAGTCTCAATATTTGTACTTCATACTATTTAATGAAAATTTTACAAGTGATATTTATTATTTACTTTATCATGAAGATTCAAAGCCATTTCTATATACTAATCATGAACCATGTAATATCCAAACATCTTGATCAATGGAAAATGGAGTTTGGTATTTTGATATCACTCTATAGGTTTGGGTCTACATTATTGAAAATCAACCCATTTAATTTTCTGTGTTGCATGACATTCAAATTTGTTTTGATAAAATTCAAATTTTTTAGCTTAGAGTGGTCCATGAAAAAAATTGGAAATGAGTGTGCTATTAAATATTAGTTATTTATATGGAAGATTTTCACACTTTCATGTATTATCACTTTTTTCACTTCACTTTTTCTTTAGGTTTACTAATACTATGCACTATTCTTTAATTGATGTTTCCATGAGCATTCTTAATGTTCATAATTTTTATGAATTGATTTTGGAATATGGTGTAGAGGGTATAAATGAAGTAAATTAGACAAAAACATGATATCAGACACCAACATGAATATGTTTGTTTCTCATGGTTTTTGTTCAAGTTTTTTTCTTTACCGAAAATCTTTTAGGTTTCATATAAATCTAATAACACTCAATAGACATGACTGGATAAATTAGAAACCAAATATAAGGATCTATCATGCATGATATATGAAACTATATATAAAATATTGAAATGAATAATTGTTGTAAATGTGTGTACCTTATGCTGAATATATGAAAAAAAAACTTTTTTATCTTAATGTAATGAGTTTAATAAAGATCACACAATTGGAAAACAAAATCATCGCACGTCATTAGGTATCTATAGGCCAATATGAATCACTCGACATTTGACTGGGATTCACCAACCTCCACAATGTGCTAGCATCTCGTAGTGAAAAGGAGGAAGATGAAGAAATATTTTGGGTATGGGGAAGTTCAGACAAGCATTAGGATCTAAAATCCATACGACACTTCCATCACATGGTAGTAGTTTAAATAGGAAATCAAGGATTCTCCTTGATTTTTTTCTAATTTATTTATGCGTTGAAAGGTGTGAATAGATTTCATGGATTGTTCATGAATGTATAAATTCATCATATAAATTTACTTCAAAAAGTTTCATTAAATAAAATGATTCATTAAATGATAATTGTGTGGATAACCAAACTTCCCAAACAATAATTGTTATCAAAGTCAGTATAAACAATATACCAATAATGCATGAAAATCTAATTTTCATGAAAAATGATAGACCTCATATATATATACACACATATTCATGGATTTAGGGCATATCGCCTTGAATCTACCACTTTCACTAAAGCCTTATAGATTTTTTGTCATTTCACCTTATATTGTATCATATACAATAACTCATGAAATCATATCCAAAAATCTTTTGGATATTTTCCAAAACATTTTTTGAAAATTATCATTTACTTCACCTTGAATCATAGCATATGAAATACCTCATGAATACCCTTACAAAAAAACTTTTGGATTAACTATAAAACACTTTCATAGTAGATCTCTGAGTTAAACTCAATCCTTATTCAGTCAACCATAAAGTGTGACCCCACGGACCTTTACTACTAGAATTTGAGGTATTTGCAATGGGTTATTTCTGACGGGATCCTATCGTAAATGATCTTTTGTGATGGGGTCTCATCACAAATAGCATGTTTCAGAAAATGTCATCACAAATAGCCCATTGCAGAAAATGGTGTCGCAAATAGATCTCTGATTATATACATTATATATATAAAAACCAGTTGCGATGGGCATATCGCAACAAGTATTTGCGATGGTCCCGTCATCCCATCACAAATATTTCTCCATTTATATATGTTATATATACCTAAACCTTTTGTGATGGTCCTGTCATAAAGAGTTATTTACAACAGGCCCTTTTGCACATCGCAAATACCTATTTAAATATATATATATATACTATTTATGTCGATGTCTCATCGCAAAAAGGTCCTGTCATAAATACTAAATAAATTTAAAATATATATATGTGATAAAATTATTATTAATGAAAAAATATTATTAATATTATTAAAATAAAAAAAAAATTATTAAAATTATCAATATTTGCAAAAAAAATATAAAAAAACATAAAATATTATTATTATTATTAAAATAACAAAACATTAAAAAATATAATACTAATAATAAATAATAAAATATTAAAATATTAAAAAAAATTATGCAATATTCGCACCAATATAAAAGACAGAAACTGTAAATAGTTCCTATTACAAAAAAATATTGAATTCAAATGTTTTTAAAATAACAAAAAAATTACTTGGGGGATAGTCTTTTGGAGGAGTTGGAGGAAACTTCATCCCTAAACTACAAGTCAGACGACACATGTACTCCATTTGCTCGTGTTGTTTCTATTTCCATTGACACATCTCATCCTCCTGTTGTTGTTGATGTTGCTGCTGTCATCGACACATATCCTCCTCGTACTGCTGATGCTGCTGCTGACGCATCTCTTCCTACTGGTTCTGCAAACTCTCTATAAGCTCATTCTGAGCTCGCAACTCTTCCTGATACTATGAGCGAGAAGATGATGCCTCTCCATGAGAACTTACTGAGTTGGATTCCAACATAACAACAGTACCATAATAAGTCTCAGGAGTCCAATGAGAGTCAATGACAACTACTCGGCCCTTCTCAAAGGCATACTGGGTCGCCTGCATCCATGTCGCCTCATCAAAATAGTGGGCACTAGTCTGATCAGCCATCTCAACCTGACTCTCAGCCTGTGTCTGAGAATTCATGGCCTCATATAACTCCTTTAGTTCCAATTTGAAGTTAAAATCATGAAATTATTATATTCAGTTAATTTTCAAACTGAAAAAGAAATAATACTGATCACAATCCGACGTTCGCAATCACCTCTAATCTCTCTAGTAGTTGGATAACTGTATATCCTCCGATAAGCATCGTACTCCATAATATCATGCTACTTGATTACCTATATGAATATAAAATAAACTATTTATATTTAATGTTATATAAAATATTTAAAAAAGATACTTACCAGATGCTTTCTATGCGTACTGAATGTATGGATACCAGCTCGATGCATCACCTCCTGTCTCCCTCGGTTCTACCGGCCCAATTAAGATCTCCTCTAAAATCCACCACCCAACCAGTGTGAACATAATCTATCCCAAATGTGAGATGAAATGGGCTCTATATGACTCATCAAATACTGCCACTCCTACATTTTTAATGGTTGTCCTTCTCAAATTTTTCAAAAACTGACAGAAACGATTATGCATAGACACATCTCATGGCACGTGGATAGCGTCACGCATGCTATCATCGATGGGATACCATAAACCTAACAAATTATTACTAATATCAAGTTATTAATTAAATAAATTTAAAAATAAATATTATTTATTTACGTACCAGTCAATGATTGAACATGCTGATTTGTACATCAATAGGAATTTGTTCTCATATATCACTCCCCTATCCAACAACTACATGCACAAAACTGTGAAAAAATAATAAATAATCAAAAAATTATTATATAAATAAATTAATGAAATCTAATTAAAATACATAGGTTACCATACCTCTACGTGCATGGATTAAAGCCAAGAGGTGGACGTCGCTCAAGGATAGGGTTAGGAATCATCAATCGTGCAAGACCATTCTCCCTCCATGTACCCCCTGAACCTCCAGTAAACTGAGGCTCATATGATCCCAAATCCTCCTCTCTAAAGATAGCTCAACCTCCTACAACTCACGAACTAGATCAGGGACCATCTGAAACACAAAATGATTATTGTTAGCAGATATTTGAAAATAAATATTATATATAGATATATATATTAGTTATGATTATAACCAGCATTTAACTGTGTCAATGTTCACCTTCATCATAATCATCATTTCTGATGATGTAAATGTCTTCATATTCATCCTCATCATCATCAATATCCATATGAGTTTTAGTTTCATCATCTCTTTACATTTCAAATTCATTTGTAACATCATTAACATCATCGTCAACATCGACCCTTAATTGTTGGGTTTCATCATACATATTCATGTCTCTTTGTGAAAAAGATGGATTTTGAGTAGTCTCTTGAAAAATTTCAATTCCTTGTACTTCATCGGAACCACATTTAATTTGGTTAAACTTATTTTCCCAAGATTTAATTTTTATTATGCTCCACCAATCAATCAGGTCTCTTAAAGTAGCATAGTACTTTGGGTAATAAATTTGATGTTCATGTTGAGCTAGTAAAAATGGTTCATTTACTACAATAAGACTTTTATATTTAATATTGATAATTCCATGGGTCTGATGAACATGCAAGCCACTCTCTATATCCATCCACTGATATTTAAACATTTTTATGTAATTTTTTCCTAGATAACACAATTCAATAATTTCATCCATCATTCCATAAAATTCAACTTCAATTTCTCTATGATGTGGTCCTCTCAAGAAAACTCCACTACTCATTTTTTTAATTCCCCATATGCATGTTTATGAAATCAAAAACCATTCAACACATATGAATTATAAGATTTATCCATTTTGGATGGTGGGTTACTCAATATACATAGTCACTTATCAATTTTATCAGCATGTTGAGACACCTGAAATTTTGTAAAATAATTATCAATATAATAAATAATAAACAGAATTTATATTTTAAACCATCAATAATTTAAGTAACCATTTTTTGAAACCATTGAGAGAGAGAAATTTGTTGGTGCTCTTCAAGAGCAGCTGAGGTAATTTTTGGAAGCTATTTCTTGATATGATTTTCATATAACCTACAAATAAAATAAGTTTACTTATTGTAACAAAAATTATAGAATGATTTATAGAATCACTCACAATACAAATGATGTCATTTCTTCATAGTTGAGCAGAACATATATATGAGCTATGTGATGTTCGTCATCTGAAAGTCATCGTTCATGAGATCCATTTAATCCAAGCTTTGGATGATTAAAAACTGATAATTTATTGTCCATTTCTTCATCAAAATTCCTCTCATTCCATCCCATGCGGTTTTTTTAGGGGTATTCATATTCAAAATAATGATAGCAAAAAAAAGAAATTTCCTCTTACAAATAATATTTAGCAATTGAGACTTCAATTAATGCTTTGTTACATACTTTTTTCCTCAATTTATGCATGCATCTCTCAAATGGGTACATCCATAGAAACTATACCGGACCTCCACATTTATCTTCATGTGGAAAATGTAATATCATATATTCTATTAAGTCAAAGAAAGTCGGTAGAAAGATTTTTTCCAGTTTACATATAATTATAACAACATCTTCTTCCAGTTTGTTTAGTGAATTGTAGTCTGTTGTCACAACACAAATGTCTCAAAATAATATGATATTTTTGTTATTGAATCTAAAATCATATAATTAAACAAACCTATAAATCCAATCAGTATAAGTCTTTCCATTATAGCATGACAATCATGACTTTTTAATTCGATAATATGACCATTCTTAATAAATCTGCCCAAATTGGAAGCATAGCCATCTGGAAGTCTCAAATCTTCAATCCACTGATAAAATAATAAGAGTATCTCTTTGGACAGTGTATAAGCTGCTTTTGGCTTCATTAACCTCTGTGATCTGACATTTTGAAATAGTTCAAGTTCTGGTCGCCAACAAATTCGGGCAAGATATAATCATGCCTTTATATTATCTTTGGTCTTACCTAGTGTATCCAAAACTGTATGAAATAAATTATCAATACAGTTCTTCTCAATATGCATGACATCCAACATGTGGCGGACCAAAAAATCAGACCAATATGAAATATCCCAAAAAATGCATGTTTTATCTAATTGTCTTCTTTCCCAAAGCCATGAATTTTCTATTGGTATACTATTGGTCCAAATGTGATGGAAGGTAATGGAAATACAACTTATTTTAACTCTGTAACTGAGATAATTTTTTGAGGTTTATCCCTTTCAATTGTGCCTTTTCTAAAATGAGATTTGTTCCTCCGAAAAGGATGATCGGTTGGAAAAAATCTACGATGACAGTCAAAATAGCAAGGTTTTTTTCTATTGACGAGCATAAATGCTTTGTTTTCTTTCATAAAGTAAGGAAATTATTTTTTATCATGTGTACTCCATCTAGATGACATGTTATATGTTGGGAAGTCACTAATTTTCCACAACAATGCATCTTTTAATATGAAATTTTGTTTCGCAGCAACATCATATGTACTAACACCATTACTCCATAATGAATTTAACTCGTCAATAAATGGTTTCAAATAAATATCAATATTTTTTTTGGATGTCCTCAGATTAATATGGTCAAAAATATATAGGGATCCTTCATCAACATCCATGGAGGTAAATTATACAGAGTTATAAACACAGGAAAATGTGAATACCGACCACCATAATAACCAAACAGATTGAAATTATCGTTAGAAAGACCCAATCACAAGTTCTGGGCTTTTAAAGAAAAAGACAGATACAGTCAGTCAAAATGTTTCCATGAATCACCATCATATGGATGATTCAATCTTTTACCGGTTGAAATCATGGTTTTGTGCCATGACATCATTGACGTTGTGTTCTAAGACATAAATAAATGTTGCAACTTAGGTGTAAGTGGGAAATATATCAAATGTTTTACAGAAATCGATCCAGACTTCCCCAGTTAATCTTCTTTATACCTCGATTTTCCACATGTGGGACAACTATCCAACGACTCATTTTCACCAGAATATAAGATGCAATCATTTGCACATGCATGAATCTTCTGATAACTAAGACCCAGATTATAAACCAGCCTCTTACTCTCATATTAATTTGTAGGCAACACATTTCCTTTAGGTAACAGTGTTTTAACCAAATAAAATATCTGATCAAAACAGTTGTTTGACATTGCATTATATGATTTAATATCCATAAATTTTTCAACCACTTCTAATTTGATTAACTTGCAACAAGGATATAATGCATCCTCGTCAGACCTCAATAACTCATAAAATTCAGATGGTGCCAACTTAGGAGTTAAATCAAGATCATCCTGAGTTTCAGTTTGTTGAACAGATAGACCTGCAACATCATGTACTAAATTTTGAAACCATGATGGATCCAGAATCAAATAATTAGTATTTTCTCTCAAACTATGTTCACCATGTTAATACCAAAAAACATAATCCGTTTGAAAACCATAACGCAAAAGATATCCTCCAACCTTGTCAAATGTGTCAAACGTTCTTAGAGTACATTTTTTATAAGGACACTTAATTGTGACTTTTGAAATAAATTCTGGTTTTAATGATGCAAATGATAAGAAAGCTTCAACACCCTCAATATATATAGGATTTAAAAAAACCGTTTGGATTTCTATATTGATTTATCCAAACGCGATCATCTAACAGTGATTGTTATCAACTTCCTCATTCCAGATTTTTCTACAAAATATAAAATCATTACTATTTTTGAATAATTTGAAATTAGAAAAACACTATCAAAAAAAAGAAGATAAATAATTACAACTACTTCTTAATAATTACCATTAATTACAGGTGACACAATTTCCAGTAGATTGACGACTACTCTTTTGTCCGACGGCTAATTTACTTGCAACTTTCTCACACTAAAAATTATTCCAAGTTATTACAATTTATTACAATTTATTTTATTCCTAATTATTCCTAATTATTCCTAATTATTCCTAATTATTCCTAATTATTCCTAATTATTCCTAATTATTCCTAATTATTTCTAATTATTCCTAATTATTCCTAATTATTCCTAACTATCCCTTTTTATTCTTATTTATTCCTATTTATTAATATTTATTACTATTTATTACTAATTATTACTAATTATTACTAATTATTACTAATTATTACTAATTATTACAATTTATTACTATTTATTACTAATTATTACTATTTATTACTATTTATTACTATTTATTACTATTTATTACTATTTATTACTATTTATTACTATTTATTACTATTTATTACTATTTATTACTATTTATTACTAATTATTTCTATTTATTTCTATTTATTAAAAATTATTACTAATTATTTCTAATTATTACTAATTATTACTAATTATTACTAATTATTATTAATTATTACTGATTATTACTAATTATTTCTAATTATTACTAATTTTTACTAATTATTTCTAATTATTGCTATTTATTACTAATTATTTCTATTTATTACTATTTATTACTAATTATTTCTATTTATTACTATTTATTATTAATTATTACTAATCATTACTAATTATTACAAATTATAACTAATTGTTACTAAATATTACTAATTATTACTAATTATTACTAATTATTACCAATTATTACTATTTATTACTAATTATTACTAATTATTACTAATTATTACTAATTATTACTAGTTATTACTAATTATTACTATTTATTACAAATTATTACTATTTGTTGCTATTTATTGTTATTTATTGCTATTTATTGCTATTTATTACTAATTATTACTAATTATTACTAATAATTACTAATTATTACTAATTATTACTAATTATTACTATTTATTACTATTTATTACTATTTATTACTATTTATTATTATTTATTACTATTTATTACTATTTATTACTAATTATTTCTATTTATTACTATTTATTACTATTATTTATGACTATTTATTACTATTTATTTCTATTTATTTCTATTTATTACTATTTATTACTAATTGTTATTATTTATTACTATTTATAACTATTTATAACTATTTATTACTATTTATTACTAATTATTACTAATTATTACTAATTATTACTATTTATTAATATATATTACTATATATTACTATATATTACAATATATTACTATTTGTTACTATTTATTACTATTTGTTACTATTTATTACTATTATTACTATTTCTTTCTATTTGTTACTAATTATTACTAATTATTACTAATTATTTCTATTTATTACTAATTATTACTGATTATTACTGATTATTACTGATTATTATTGATTATTACTAATTATTACTATTTATTACTATTTATTAGTACTTATTATTATTTATTACTATTTATTACTATTTATTGCTATTTATTGCTATTTATTACTATTTATTACTATTTATTACTATTTATTACTGATTACTACTGTTTATTACTATTTATTGCTATTTATTTCTAATTATTACTAATTATTACTACATATTACTATATATTACTATATACCCGGGTAAGTGAGTCAGCGGTGAAAGACCCCTGACCATTCAAACGTGTTGCCGGTTTAGGGGGTATTGAGGCGGCCTTACCCCACCCCCTGTCGCACGTCCCCAGCTAGGCCCAAGGTGGCCACCCTTGGGCTTGGGCCAGTTCCCGCGGAGTCGAGGGGACGAGAGGATCGCTGGCGTATGGTGCACGTTGCCTTTGCGAGGACTCGAACCCGGAACCTCGACGACGGGATGCCACCACCTTGAACCAACTCACCCAGCCCCCGCAGGCTAAACGTGTTGTCGGTTTAGGGGGTATTGAGGCGGCCTTACCCCACCCCATGTCGCATGTCCCCAGCTAGGCCCAAGGTGGCCACCCCTGGGCTTGGGCCAGTTCCCGCGGAGTCAAGGGGACGAGAGAATCGCTGGCGTATGGTGCACGTTGCCTTTGCGAGGAAACGTGTTGTCGGTTTAGGGGGTATTGAGGCGGCCTTACCCCACCCCCTGTCGCACGTCCCCAGCTAGGCCCAAGGTGGCCACCCTTGGGCTTGGGTGAGTTCTCGCGGAGTTGAGGGGACGAGAGGATCGCTGGCGTATGGTGCACGTTGCCTTTGCGAGGACTCGAACCCAGAACCTCGACGACGGGACGCCACCGCCTTGAACCAACTCACCCAGCCCCCGCGGGCTAAACGTGTTGCTGGTTTAGGGGGTATTGAGGCGTCCTTACACCACCCCCTGTCGCATGTCCCCAACTAGGCCCAAGGTGGCCACCCTTGGGCTTGGGCCAGTTCCCACGGAGTCGAGGGGACGAGAGGATCGCTGGCGTATGGTGCACATTGCCTTTACGAGGACTCAAACCCGGAACCTCAACGACGGGACGCCACCACCTTGAACCAACTCACCCAGCCCTCACGGGCAAATGTGTTGCCGGTTTAGGGGGTATTGAGGCGGCCTTACCCCACCCCCTGTCGCATGTCCCCAGCTAGGCCCAAGGTGGCCACCCTTGGGCTTGGGCCAGTTCCCGCGGAGTCGAGGGGACGAGAGGATCGTTGGTGTATGGTGCATGTTTCCTTTGCGAGGACTCGAACCCGGAACCTCGACGACGGGACGCCACCGCCTTGAACCAACTCACCCAGCCCCCGCAGGCTAAACATGTTGCCGGTTTAGGGGGTATTGAGGCGGCCTTACCCCACCCCCTGTCGCACGTCCCCAATTTGGCCCAAGGTGGCCACCCTTAGGCTTGGTCCAGTTCCCGCGGAGTCGAGGGGACGAGAGGATCGCTGTCGTATGGTACACGTTGCCTTCGCGAGGAAACATGTTGCCAGTTTAGGGGGTATTGAGGCGTCCTTACCCCACCCCCTATCGCACGTCCCCAGCTAGGTTCGGGTCATGAAAAAGTGGTATCATAGGTGGTTCATTCCTTGGGGCAGTGTTCGAACGTCCCTAAAAATGAATTGGTTGAGTTTTGGGGCAATAGTGTCAACGTGTCTCGAGAGTGGCTCTCAGGCCAGGGAGTCTAGTGATGGTGCGGCGATCGACTTATCAATTCACCAGGACCCTGATAACCCGCTTGTCGACTCGCCACACTGAGACACTTGTTGTAGGGAATTTGGAACATACATCCGGTAGGATTGAGTCTTTGACTGTCCTTTTTGATTCAACTCTCCTTTGTTATTACTGATATATATATATATATACTCATTTGACTGCGGTACTCCTTGATCAGATTCAAGACGTCTCAGTGATGATTGCCAGCCAGGATATTAGTTCTGG
The DNA here is from genome assembly GCA_963277665.1 of Viscum album. Taxonomy (NCBI): domain Eukaryota; kingdom Viridiplantae; phylum Streptophyta; class Magnoliopsida; order Santalales; family Viscaceae; genus Viscum; species Viscum album. The sequence continues at coordinate 467,051,611 of OY728141.1, read as the reverse complement.
TTCGTGATGATGATTCAGTGAGCGACAAGGCCTCAATTCAAGATCCATCATACCATTACCCTTTCTTCAAGAGGACATGCAGCAGCACCTCCACCTGTGGAGTAGCATATAGTACCGGCAGCGAAGGCCAATGACGAGCGCAGGTTGGGTGCGCTACGTGAGTTCCATCGTCAGAGACCGCTGAGGTTTCACGGTGATCCATACCCTCAGACAGTGAAGGGTTGGCTAGAATCGGCGGTCCGCCTCTTCAGGCTTGTTCGGACATTGACAGGATAGATGGTGGATTTGACAGCCAGTCTTTTTCCACCAAGCAGTTTGGCGATAGTAGAACCAGGGTTACTCAGATGCACGATGAGTTGGTACTCTCATGGGATGACTTCTAGCATTTGTTTTGTGAGGAGTACTACCCCTACTACTTACTCTTTGTACGGTTTTAGGAGCTGTTGGGGCTTCAGCGGGGAATGATCGCAGTGGCTGAGTGCGTGACTAGGTTCGCAGACCTTATTTGGTACTCTTTGGATGTGGTACATGACGATAACTTCCGAGCACAGAAGTTTGAGTGAGTTATCTGTAGAGGATATTTGTGCCATCGTAGTGCCCTTGTGCATCCTCACCCATCTCAAGGTGCTAGAGCTGGCACTGGTGATAGAGAAATTTCTGTCAGAGGGATGTCAATTGGCAGGGCCTTGACGCCGGAGGTCTCCCCTTGATGAGACTCAAGCACATGGTCAGGGATAGTGTAGAGCACCGAGACAGCTCAAGGAGGACTATGATTGTGATGTGCAAGGTCACATGGCGTGAGACTACTTGACCAAATGTGATGAGTTTTCCATATAGTTGGTAGATGCACCACCACGACGAAGGTAGTGTCGTAATCAGAGAACTCCCAGGTGAGGACAGGGTGGTCCTTAGGGAGGCGGTTTTGGCAGGAGATCAGGAAGAACTGTGGTTGGAAGACGACATTTTTAGGTCCTTTTACCACCACTAGGCGGCCCATGTCAGGCTCAGGGAGCTGACGGACAGGGCCGCGGGCGGCTGTGTGTTATGGATGTCTACAATCCTACATCGCATGAGATGATAAGAGGTATGCTCTGTGTCTTTTCTACTTTTCTATGTAGATCTTGTTAGATGTTGCGTGAGGTACTCTTTTCATCTAACTCCTTGTTCAAGGGGTTACCGAGGGTGACGCAGGGCGTCGGTGTAACCTTGTGTTGGTTTTGTCTGATGTAGCCTTGAATTCACAGGAAATAGGGGTTCTTTCCCCACTGAGACGCATTTTTGTGATGCGATCAAAACTATGAGTGAGATTCAATACCACCCAAAGCGGATAGTATTGAGGTGTGGTGGATGATATCCTCTAACATGTGCATTCATGGCAGGGTTGTGCGGTGGAGTGTCAGATAAGGTTCTATATTTTCCAGTGGGGCTTTTCTTCTTGACCTCCCTTTGTTGAGGTTCCACTAGTGGGTTTGGCAGAGTGCCTGTTTTGGGGATTAATCTCCTTCCAAGATGGGAAAAGAAACGTGGGGTATGCCACTTGATTTTCGTGTCTAGCCTCTGACAGTTGGATGAGTTTGATCGCCTGCCCTATTCATTGGTACCTTGCATTCTCAATGTCAATCTTGATATTTTTATCAAGTACAGGTCGAGGTGATGGACACCCCATAAATAGAACCACGTGATCCACTATGTGGTACTGGTAGTGGTGGTCCTTTCTCTGAGAATGTGGAGATGCTATCTTCTGGGAGATTGCTTTGTGGTTTACTCAGACCACCAGTGTCTCAAGTGCATCCCCACTCAGAGAGACTTGAACCTGAGATGAATGTGCTGGTTGAAATTTCTATAGGACTATGATTTTGAGGTAGTCTATGTTCTGAAAAAATGGCAGTGTTGTAGCAGGTTCCCTTAGCAGAGAGTCCCAGACTCTTCAAGTGCGGGAAGTTTTGTAGTAGTTAATTTCCCTGTAGTTTACCCTGTTGGACCAGGAGGGTACAACTTTTCTTTAGTCGATGGTGTTGAATCATCTGCTTTTTGAGCCTGTAAGGGAGTCTTGGTTGTGATGCACTGACTGTGAAGCTTGTGTGACTGGATATCCTTGGGTGTTTCACCAGATGGTTATTCTGAAGGAGGGAATCACAAGACCATGTTCCATGAACAAATCATGATTTCAGTCATGACGTGGAAAGTAGAGGTTCGTCCAGGGAAGTCCCCTGAGTTTCTTTGGGTTGTTTGGGAATTGTGCAAGAGATTGAGAGGTTGCCTACCATCTTTCCCTACCCTCCCAGTAGTAGGAGTGGGTGCACGATGTCTGCCACATGTCACAGTTGATGAGGTGTGTGCATGTTCCTACGCATGTCATCAAAAGTATCAGACCTTATGAGTACGAATCATTCCTTTGGTTCGCATGTTGTTCCAGCATGGTGTTGTGAAAGTTTTATTGGGAGCAGTAGAGCTAGGTGTGGGCTCTGTATCCCGAGTTGTTTTTCCTAGTTTTTCTTTTTAGGGACGAAAATCTTGATGGAGGGAATGATGTAGAGACCCGGTTTTTTCCATGTAAGACTTTGGAATATTTCTACATATATTTCTAGAGCTAGGAGTAGAGACAGCGTGCGATTCCGAGGCCCGGTGTGCCCGGAATAATTTTTATAAAAATATTAAGTGTTTTTATACTATTCACATGACGGGGTTGTGTTTTCTCCTAAACAGAAGCTCATATCAAAAATATAAGGACATGGTTGTGTCCAGAGTGTTTCATTTACCCTAGATGGGGTGTAAAGGTTGTGGGCGTGGGCTTGCTATGAGAGATGTCACCCAGGGGAAAAATCGTCATTTTGAAATAATGACTTAGTGATTTTTATCACTCATGTTATTTTCAAATAAATTTCAGAAGAAGTCTCGGAATGGAAATCTGAGATTTCTGTTGAATTCAAAATGGGTATTTTTTCCTAGGCGCGATATAAAATGAGAGGGCACGACAGTTTCGGATTTCCGCGCTGAGCGGATTTTTCTATAAATAGAAAAATAAGAGTTTGGAGTTTTGGTTTTCCCTTCTCTCTTCCCTCTATCTCTCTCTCTCTCTCTCTCTCTTCCCCTCTCTCTCAACCATTCTTCTCCGTTCTTCACCGAATCGAGGAGCGACCTCCGCCAAAACCTTGGTGGATCGAAGTAGGAGCGCCGTGGACATACCGCCAACGACGCACGACCGATTCAAGGTAGGATTCTTGGTTAATTTTTGCACCTTCGTCGATTTCTTGACTTTTCATCAAATTGGTCTTTTGCGTTCTAAAATTTTAGAATTAGGACGATGGCCAAACAAACACAGTCATTGTCCGATCCTCGTTATAAATACCATTCTTGAGAGCTCTTCATCCAAGATTTCGGACGCAACAAAATCGTGACGGGTTGACGAGCGAGGGGCGGCGCTGTGAAGATCCAGCCCTGAGGATTCTGAAACCGGTTTCGGATACTTGTTCCGACCACCGAAGTGGTTGACGGGACTGGCGAAAGGTCCAGCTCTAGAAATGGGCAGCGGCTGGAGGTTGAGCCAGAGGCGCTGCGGCCGCGTTTTGGAGCACGGCGGAGGCTCGGGACCCGGCGTAGAAGGTCAAACTAGTCGAGGCCAGCGGCGGCAGATCTGGACGGTCCGGTGGTGGTTGGCGGATGAGCGGAGTATAGAGAGGCAGTGTCAGGTGTGACCGGTGCGGATGGAGCTGTGGGCTCAGGAGCGGCCGGGCGGAGGTGGTTGCGGCGTCCGGCGAAGGAGCTGAGTAGGTCGGCAGCTACCGGCATGGCGTACTGGGGACCGGAGGAGCCAGTCGTCCCGACGGCGGAGCGGGGAGGCTAGGTAGTCATGGCACAGGCAGGCTGTCGTGGTCGAGAGGAAGCCCCAAGGTGTTGACCTCGGGGGGAGCTGGACCAGACCCACGACTGGGCCGCGGGCCGGTGGTCTGGATCGGCCCAATTTTGGGCCCCCTTTTGTTCAAGGGGGCTTTTCTCCTAAACGGCGTGTCCGTTTGACGCGTCGTTAGTGGATGTGGGTTCGTGTCAGCGAGACGGACTTTTTGAATTGAGTTTTGTGGTTTTTGGGTTCTGCGCCCGAAGACGTGTGACCCGAAACGCTTTAATTTAATAATATTAAATTATTATTAAAGTTTGCAAAAGACGTATTCGTGAGCCGGACATTTGTTTGACGCACTGTCAGAGGCGTTGTTGCCCTGGAGTTGAGACGGTCCTTCCAAAGTTATTTCGGAACCCTTGAGGTTTGGTTTCTTTTCTCGGTGGCATGAAACGCTTAATGCGAATAATTAATTAATTATTTAATTAATTAATTATTCTTGCGTTGGACCTAACTATTATTTAGGATATCCGATTGACGTGCTGGCAGCGGCAGCGTGACCCGAGACCTTGTGCGGACTTTTTGAGACGCTTTCCGAAGTGTTCGGGTTGGAGACAAGGTGTTGGGACCATAGGGCCTGGTTCACATGTTTTACGGTGAAACGCCACTTTTTCACTCGACATCTGTTTGGGGTGTTTGAGCACTCGTTTCTAGGTGTTCTTCCAAGGGGATTGTGATGGCGCAATCTGCCCGCCTAAATTTGGGCCCGAGGCATGGGCCCCACGAGGTGGATTTCAGACGTATGCTGTGTTTTTACGACTAATGCTTCATAATTCCATTCAGGGCAAATGAATAGCCTTCGCATCATGGTTATCTGCAAGGAATGCAATGGCATGATCTACGTGACATGTTTCGGGGTCGAGGTGTGGGCCCCACAGGGCCCCATTTGCATAATGTGGGGAGTTGCAACTTCTACATTCGGAGTCTGTTTTAGGCACCGTCAGCGGCATTGTGACCCTGGCATCGAGACTAAGTTGAATAGGGTGGTTTTAGGTGTTGAATCCAGAGTTGATGCGTGGGCCCCTTGGGCTATCTTTTAAGTTGTGTGCAGCGTTCTGTGACTTTTTCATCTGACGTTCATTCGGGGTGAATAAATAGTTATTTTGGCGTGTTTGTCTGAGAGCATCACGATGGCACATTTTTCCCAACCTTTTTCGAGGCCGAGGTGCGGGCCCCATGAGACGCCATATGAGCAAAGCAGTGTTAAATAACTTTTTCGTTGGCAGTCCGTTTCTAGCGAGTAAGTAATCTATCTCGCATGTTTTTCTGCGAGGATTGCAACTGTGTAATCTGTTTGGGCGTTTCGATCCTCTTTATATATCTCATTAAATGTGGAAACATGAAAGGGTGTTGGTCGGTGGTCCCTTTGACGCACTTCGAACCAACGCACGGTAGTGATATTAGTGACACCCAATAATGGCACGGGTAGTGTGGAGTTATCGGACCAATTCTGGGTTTACCCTCGGGCGGGGTTGGGCAGTGGGTTACCCATTAACCTTAGGGTTTACCCTCTAGTAGGGCTAGCCAGTGGGTTACCTGTTGACCTTAGGGTTTACCCTCCACCGGGGTCGGGCAGTGGGTTACCCGTTGTCCTTAGGGTTTACCCTCCAGTGGGGCTGGGCAGTGGGTTACCAGTTGACCTTAGGGTTTACCCTCCAGTGGGGATGGGTAGTGGGTTACCCGATGACCTCTTAGGGTTTACCCTCCAGCGGGGCTGGGCAGTGGGTTACCCGATGACCTCTTAGGGTTTACCCTCCAGCAGGGTGGGGCAGTGGGTTACCCGATGACTTCTTTCAAACTTATCCCTTTCTATGAGGCTAGTCAGTGACTTTTCTTTGTGATTACTAGAGCGGGACCCTTGGTTGTACGGTTCAGTGATGAGACAACTTTGTCGTACGGGACTGTTGGGCATCAGTGATGGATATCCTTAGAACTGTTGGTGACTTTTTCTATGCTAAGCTTAAAGATAGATATCCCCTTACACACTCGTTCAGGTTTCTTATTGAGCATATATATATATACACCCTAATTTTGTTCCCACTCCTTGGGTTCGGTTACTCTCCTTCTAGGAGGGGTGAAGACTCGCGGGGTATGCCACGTGATTTTTGTGTCTAGCTCCTCTTGGATTGAACAAGTCTACTTCCTTTCTTTTTTGGGGTTGAGCTGCACTCTCTCTATTGTACTCTTACACTGTTCTTTGTTCTTTCTACTGCTCACCATTTTTGTACCTCCTTTGTTTCTCCCTCGAGCTTCTGGGGCATCCTACTGAGTATCTTTATACTCACCCCTGCTTGGGCTTTGCCCGCACTTGGTGTGCCCTTACAGATGATAGAAAGGTTGATCGAGAATACGGATGAGCATAGAGGACACTGAAGCTTGGGCTGCGTTCAGTGGTCGTAGTATGACTTTCAGGTGTGAGACTCACCAGTTGTTTACTTTCGTTTACCTGTTGCAGGGTTGTGAAAGATTTCGGGTTGGGCGCGTGTTTTGCCCTTTTTCTGTTCGGTTATCTTGTCAGCACTTTAATTGTTCTATTTAGAAGTTGATGCATGACTGTGGTTGGGTTATTGTTGTTTGTACTTTGGTTTCCTTTTTACTCTGCACTTCTACATTGAGTGGGTCGTGTGTGTGTGTACAGGTACTTAGGCAAAGGTCTCCCTGAGATTGTTACACCTTCGGCGCTTGTCTCCAGCCCATGGCCTATGGAGGCGGGTTTGGGGTAGTTGTGACTCGAGACTGGTAGGGTCGGGTCGTGACATATTACTATATATTACTATATATTTCTAATTATTACTAATTTTTACTAATTTTTACTAATTATTACTATTTATTACTATTTATTACTATTTATTAATATATATTACTAATTATTTATATTTATTTCTATTTATTACTAATTATTACTAATTATTACTAATTATTGTTAATTATTGTTAATTATTACAAATTATTACTAATTATTACTAATTATTACTAATTATTACTATTTATTACTAATTATTTCTATATATTATTATTTATTACTATTATTTATTAATATTTATTACTATGTATTATTATTTATTACTATTTATTACTATTTATTACTATTTATTACTATTTATTACTATTTATTACAAATTATTACTATTTATTACTATTTATTACTAATTATTACTATTTATTACTAATTATTACTAATTATTACTACTTATTACTATTTATTACTAATTATTAGTATTTATTACTAATTGAAAATATTTATTACTAACTGTAAATATTTATTACTATTTTTTCCTAATTATTACTATTTTTTCCAAATTATTACTATTTATCACTAATTATTACTATTTAGCGCTAATTATTACTATTTACCACTAATTATTACTAATTAGCCCTAATTATTACTAATTAGCGTTAATTATTATTAATTGCTGCAAATTACAGCTACTAATTACTAATTACCGCTAATTATTTATATACATTACTAATTATCGTTAATAATTATTAATTACTACTAATTACTAAGAATTAGTACTAATAATTTCAATTTATTATTACAAATAAATACTGATGAAAAAAAAAATTTAAATCTAATTTAATTACAACTAATCAACAATAATTAAAATTAATATTAAAAAATGAAACAAATACTAAATTAAATAAAACATAAATACCTTTAAACTTGATCTCTTATAGGTGTAGACGGCTTCACAACTTCTTCGTAAAAAAAACTAGCTCATAAAAATTTTCACTCTAAATTTAGATTTTAGAGAGAGAGAGAGAAATTAAGAATTGTGGGGAAGGAAGGAAAAACCGGATTGGGGTATATATAGGTTAGATTAGTTGTGACGGTACTATTTGCGACGGGTATCCCCTCGCAAATACCTTCGGCCATATTAATTACTGTCGGCGGTTAAAAGGGTATTTGTGACGGGTCTCGTTGTGAATAGTGACCTGCTGACACACTTTTTGCGACGGGACAACACCTTGTCGTATATAGTATTTACCACCGCTGGGGATTTGCGACAGGTCCCATTGCAAATACCCTCCGATGGACGCACTATTTGTGATGGGGGAATTCCCCCATCGCAAATAGTATTTACCGCCTCCCAGTATTTGCGACGAGAGGTGCCTCCCCGTCGCAAATACCCTTCCCGCGGTTTGACGTGCAAATTGTGCCTAACTTTTTGCGACGGGACCCCAAGTCCCATCGCAAATAACTAATTATTTGCGATGTGTTGATACTCCCGTCGCAAATAACCCGTCGCAAAAAGTTGTTTTTTCTGTAGTGCTTTATCTCATTAACAACATATACAAATCTCCGGATTCATATATGTAAAAAAGAGCATCCTCTAGAAAAGTGTCAATGCTACTCAAGATATAAAGGGATTTAGTGTGATGTCTACTAAACATATACATCTTTATACATGTATCTGCCAGTCTGCATCATATGAAAACATGCATTCTCATATTTTTCCTTTTCCAAGACATTGAGTGACCATGGGACATGTAACATGTCAATACCATATATCCAACTCATATATTATCAATTCTCAAAGTGTAAACCGATTTGATCGATGAATAAATCACATGTAATTCATCCTTATGGGTAATCACATCACATGTCCCTTATCCAGATAGGTATATAATATCTAGGTGTGGTTTCACACTCCCATGGTATTTCTCAATCAAGGTCCTATGTGTCAGAATAATCATACAAGAGGATAAATACCATCTTGGTTGTGTAGGATTGAAATAGTATGTCTTTTACTATATGTGGGGGTGAATTGTAGTTTATAAAATAAAACTTACAATTTTTCAAAACTCTTTAAGAAATTTTATCGTACTAAGATTCAATCTAAAAACATTACAATTAGAGATAAAAAAGCTTATAAAAAACTATATAAGACTTTTGTTATGAAATGTAGGTTAATAAGGACTTGCAAAAATATATAATAACAAAAATTTATAATGAACATAATAGAAACTTACAAAGTACTTTATAAAAAAGTTTCCACTCTTTAACCTTTAGTGTAAAGGAAGTTAACAACCTTTACTTAAGGTATCCATGATACTCACCATATCATAGAGTCTGCCTTACTAGCTATGTAAGTCCTTGATATCAATGATTGGACACAACCTCTATTTCTCTTTTCCTTGGGAACCCACAATTAGATGGTCGGTATATGCTCTCTCTTCCTTAATAATATAATCCCTCAATCAAACCATATCTGACACAATGATTAAAAAATAAAAAAAATATTAAGGAATTTAAAAAATAATCCTCACAATATATTACTTAAGAAAAATATTATCTCAATGATATAATGAAGTGATCTCAAGTAACAATATGTTACTAAAACTTCACAACAACTTCAGATACTTAAATTTGTAAAATATTATTTTCCTTGATCATGCATATCTATTTATAGATTTTATTCTAATGGTTATATTCCACATTTCTCGAGATTAGTTGCGATAGATTCACACAAACTTTTTCTTCACTTGAAAGGTTCAGTATAGTGTCTTTGTTCAATGGTTGTTATGATGTACACCACTACAGTGTATATATATTTCATCTGGTATAATGGAAAATCTTCATCTAGTAAAATGTATAAAGTTATTTATATGGTATGATTTATAAAATTTCATCTAAAAATCATGTTTCCTCTATCCAATAAAATTTTCCTTGTAGACTTGGTAGAATTTTTTCTGATGGACTTCGTTATAATTTGTCTGCAATGCTTTATAAACCTTTTTCTAGTGAACTTGTATTCATCTATCTAATGTACAATGTACATGTTTGTCTGGTAATAAATTTTTTTATGATATATTCCATCCATAAAACATTAATAAATTGTTGTCTATTAGAAAGGATATTCTTTTTCTAGTAAAACATTTAACTTTACTATAATAATATCTTAATAACCTGGGATGTAAAAAAGTTAGAAATGTATTTATTTTTAAAGAAGTGTATTGTGAGTTTCAAAAGTAAGGTTATTAAGTGTTGAAATGATTATTTTAACTCAACAATCTCCCCCTTTTTAAAATCACAAAACATAAATTTTAAAGAGAAAAAAAAACTAAAAATTTAGAAAAGCTTATTTCCCCTGATTTATGTAATTTTAAATAATTCTAACATTTTTCCTTCCAGTGAGAAGTTTAAACTTTCTCCTCCTTTCTTATTTTTTCTCCATTTGTATGAAAGTTTAAATCCTTTCTCCTAAAATTTTTAGACCCTTTCTCCCCCTTTATGATTTTCAAAAAGGTTTTTAGGAGGTAGAAATATTTACCATAAATTATAGAAATAAATTCTCTATGAAACAATTGATATGAAATAAAAAAACATCCAAGAAAAACATTCATCTAAAAAATATAATAAATAAATTTATCCAATAATATTATAAAAAAATACATCCAAAAGTATTGGAAAAATATACATCCAAAAAATACAACCATATTTTTTTGAGTTTGATTATTACAACTAATTTCAAGAGTTCGTGAAAAATAAAATCAGTTTTTCTTTAAAATCTTCTTTATGATCACCTTCATTTTTTGTGATTATCTTAATTCTTATTAACATCATCCCAATTCTTTTTAGTGTTAACAACTAAAGAATTTATCTTTGTTACCACTTATTATAGAACATTAATCGTTTTCCCTTGTTTGGTAATCTCATTATCTTGTTGTATCATGAGATATTTGAGGTCATCAATCACCCTTGTAGTTTCACAAACTTCATGTTTGATACCAGTGGAAAACTTTGATACTAACTTTTTTCTCTTTTTATCCCATCCACTTTCTCATCTACGAACTTGATATCACCTTATATATGATTTATCCACTTGATAAAACTTTTGATATTTCTTGATTCTACCTTGTATTTTCCTTTAAAGTCTTTGGAATCTGTAACATTTTGGATAAATATTTTGGTAAGTTGCTTTAAGGAACTTTAGTTTTCCAACAAATCTACTTTTCCTTATATATACTTTCAATGGGAATGAATGTCCTAAAATATCGGTATTATTCCCTCGAGACTATTGATAACTTAATTGAAATAGTTCATTTTCATTTCTATTATTTTGATTATTGAACTTGGAGAAGAATTAGTATAATCACTCAAAACATCTCATATTGAACGTTTTGCAGGTCTTTAGGGTTTGGATTATTCTCTTTCAACAAAATGATATTGTAAAATATCCATTACATCAGATTCTTAATCTAAGGGATATTTATCTGATTTTTTCACTTTAGATTCTTGATCATCATCATCTAAACTTTTCTATTTTTCCATATCACTAAGAAAAACATCTTTTAGTGAATGGGAAGATAAATATGTTGAAGTTTTAACTGAAATTTCTTCTATATCCAAATACTTTTTAAAATCTTCAAAAAATTCATATTTCTCATATTTTCTCTTCCCAGGTATATGATTCAGTTATTTTGGATGATAAGATTCATCATTTCCTTCCTTATCTTATTCAATAAGTTTGTGTACCTTGGTGTGAACATCTTGATCTTGAGGTTCATCTACCAAGATTTATTTTCCTTTTTCTTTTCGAACAGACTCATCAATAGTTGGAACTTCTTCCTATTGAGTTGTATCATGAATAAAAGATAGGGGAGGATCATAATGAGGAGCATCTTACTTGGATGTAACTTCAATTTTCAAATGAATTTACTCCATTACCTTTTGGAAATCTCTATAAATTTTATCTTTTATATATTTTCATCTTACCTGTTTTTCTTCCCTTATTCTCCCAAATATTTATAAAATATTTATTTTAAGGCTTTAGCCTCCACAGCATCTAAACCAAAAGAAGTAATATCATCATTCTTTTCTTATTTCTTTTTGATAAATGAAAAAAGGCTTCATTAGACATTGTTTTAACTTTTCTTCTTGGCATGGGAGGTGATTTTTCATTGGATTTTTTTCTTCATAACTTTCTTCTTTATCTCATCAAATTCACTAATGGAAAAATTCAGATTTTTCAACAAACCATTTTAAGGATGGAACAAAAATGAGCTTCATTTTGTTTATATTTTATTCCCTAAAATAATATTTCTATTCTATAATAGGAACTGACTCATTCTTAATCTTTTGTTCCTTTATAAAGTTTACTAATACTTTATTGATAAATTTTAGGTAAAGAACAATATTTAACTTTAGTGACCCAGACTTTAATTATTTATTGTAATTGAACATGAACTTTACAATTTTGGATTTCTTATATTACATAGGAAGTATAACACATAAATCTCATGTTCCTTTAAGGTATCCCTATCTCAATTACTCAGAATTAGATAGTTTGAATCCTGAGGGAAGTTATCCCTGTATGCAGTGATATATGTGATATTTTTCTTACTTTCTCATATGAATAAAACTATTAAGTTTATGCATAATATTTTTCAAAACTTCCAAGCTTTTTAGAAAAATTATAAGGGACGAAGTTGGTTTATCCTTATAATGGGACTTCAAACAATTTAGAAACTAGTTTAATTTCGAGGGTATATATTTTTCTAAACATATTAACTAAAACATTTTTTAAACCATTAGTTTCAGTGAACTAAACAAACATATAGAATTATTCAAATATTTTAGGAAAGTTAAAATCAAAATATTATTTGGAAACAATCAAAGATTACCAAAATTGGAAAATGATTTCATACTTCAATAATTAATTTTATTTTTTAAACCATTTTCTTTATATCAATATTTCTTTTAATACATATTTTTTTGTGAAGTTGACTATGGATATCATGAATTTATTTTGGAAAAAGTTGAAAATAAAACGGAAGAACCAGAGACAACCAAACGTAGAGAAGTTAAAAATACAAAAGCTCTCCTCAGAAAACTAGCAGTGAAGAGAGAGAAGGGACCCACTGCTCCTTTATATGTACAAAAATAGAGAGTCAATATAACTTCACCAAATAAAATGGCTTAGATTCAATCCCTGAAATGATTAATGACTGATAACCATTCTCAAAAGATGGGAAAAATAAAATATTAAAGTTTTGTAACTTTCTGTATAAGTTTTTAGAAAAACATTTGTTCCGATGAAACTTGTAAGTTTTCAAAAAAAAATAAAAATAAAATTGATCATAATGTGTTAACCATTCAGATATTATATTTAGTATATTCAAATATATCAGAATTAAGTAGTTTTTTAAAAATATCAACAAGTTGTTCTTACGTTTCGATGAATTTCATAGTGATATATCCTTTTTGTGTGTGATCCTAAGGAAATGGTTTCTTTTATATATGTTTTTATATCATTAGTGATATTATGGGTTTTTAATAAGATATATGTCACTTTTTTATTACATAAAATAGGATTTTTTTAAAATTCATGTCAAGTCAGTGAGTGTCTGTTGTATCTTCAACACTTGATCACAAAAACTTCCAACTGATACATATTTAAATTAAATGGTGTAAAGTGCTATTTAATGTTATTTATTACAATATAAATACACTGAATATTCAAAATAATAAATTAAAGGTTCCATTTGTATTTTTTTGATCCATTTTACATTCACCAAATTCAGCATCTAAAAACTTTTTATTTTAAAATAATTTTGAGAGAAATAAAATAGTACAAGATCCATAGTTCCTTTAAGGTGATGAAAAAATTAATTTTACACATTTAAGGTAGGTCACTTTTGGATTATCTTGAAATCTTACAAATAATCATACAGGAAACATTAATTTCGGCTGACTAACTGTGAGATATAGTAAACTACCAATCATTCCACTAAAAAGTTTTTAATCTACTAATTTCCCAGATTCATCAAGATCTAATGTTTATGAGTTTATAATAAGAATATTAATACTCTTATCATTTTCATATAAAATTTGTTAAATAAAATATTCTATATACTTTTGTTGAGATATAAAATTTTCTTATGGTTTTTGAGAAATTTCAAAACCAAGGAAAAAAAGGTAATTTCACCCATTAATCTCATTTCAAACTCCGAATTCACAATATCCTCAAATGAATTGGAAATTGATTTTTTATTTTACCTAAATATTATGTCATAAACATAAATTTTAATAATAATGATTTTCTTAAATCATTTTTTTAATAAAATTTTTTGGATCAGTAACTCCCTTAAAAATTTGTTTTAAAGTAAAAAACAATAAGACTGTCATGCCAGGATATTGGGGCTTGTTTAAGTCCATATAGTTCCTTAGTAAGTCTAAAAAAAGTATCCAGAGACTTTTTATTTTCAATACCATTTGGTAATTCTACTTAAAATTCCTATTGTATAAATCCATTAATAAAAGCACACTTCACATCCATTTCATAAAGAGTAAAATTTTAGAATGTTGTATAGGATAGAAGTATACGAATAGATCTAATTATAGCTACTGGAGTAAAAAATTTCTCCATAATATATTTCTTCTTGTTGATTATAACCCTTTACAACAAGTTATTCTTTATTTATAATAATTATTCCATTTTAATCATGTTTAATTTAGAATACCCATTTTACTCTAATTACTGGAAAATCATTAGGATGTTGTATCAAATTCCAAACTTTATTCCTCTTAAAATCATTGAGTTTGTCCAACATTCCCTTTATCTAATATTCATTACATAAAGCCTAATTGGTAGTATTAGGTTAAAATTGTGATAATAATTCCCAATGTTCACATTTATTTCTTAAGGAACTTCTATTTTTGTAAAACCTTATTCTTCAACAACATGTTGAGTTTCTTCTAGAGGTATAAATTTTAGAAGAAAAAATCTTTAGTTGTACTCTCATGTGAATAATTTTCAAAATTGTTTGAAAACAATTTTTATAAAGATAATCCAAATATGTGTTTTGAGGTTTTTTAAAAATAAAAGGATTAGTTTCAAAAAAATTTACATGCACTGTTTCCTCAATAATACTTATATTTTTATTAAAAACACGATAAACCTTACTAGTCATGGAATATCCAAGGAAAATTCCATCATTATATTTTGGAGTAAATTTATGTAAATTATATTTAGTATTTAATATGAATACTTTATATCCAAAAACTCATAAGTAAGAAAGTTATGGATTTATTCCTATCCATAACTCATATGAAGTTTTATTAAGAAAAGTTATAAGTAAAACTTGATTAATATTATAGCATTCATTACTAACTTATTTATCCCAAAAATGTTTAGAAAATTATTATTCACTCAACATGATTCCATAAATTTCTTGAATAATTTTATTTCTTCTTTCAACTACACCATTTTGTTGAGGTGTTCTGGGAGCTGAAAATTTATGTATAATACCTTTCTAACTGCAAAATTTTCAAAATAAAAATTTTTAAATTCTCAACCATGATCACTAAGAATAATAATCAAAGTGGTTTTTTTTAATTTTTAACATGGGTATAAATTTTTTACAACATAAAAATGAGTCAAAATTTTTAGTTATAAAATGGGCTTAATTATATCTAAAGTAGTCATCAACTAAGATATATATATATTATTTTACACCAAAACTTCTAGTTTTTATTGGAATGAATAAATCCATGTGCACTAACTATAAATCATAAAAATTTGAAACTTCACTAATATTTTTAAAGCATCAATTATTTTTCTTTCAAATTTAAAAGGATTAAAAACTTTAAAAGAGTTAAACCCAAGTTCCCCTAAATCTCTAAATAGTCCTTTCTTGTAAATTTTGGATGAATTTATAATATTAAAATATCCTGACCTTTTTATACCATAACCAAGATTGATCCTCCATTTTACTAAGGCAAGGTAGATCTTTTCTTCTAAGGGCTTCTAAGTTTAGAGTGTATGCATTCTTATACCTATCGATAGAAAGAATAAATTTACCTTATGAACTTTGAATAGTATATTTATCATTCTTGGATTTCACAAGATATCCTTTATCACATAATTTACTTATGATAATGAGGTTGTTCTTAAGTCCTAAAAAAAATAAAACATTCAAAATTAAAGCTTTACCAAGATGTATAATATTACCTATATTGTATATTTATCCTCAATCATTATCTCTAAAAGTGAATTTTCCTCCTTTAATCTTTATTATATTCTAGAAAAAATTATTATTTCCAATAAAATGTCTAGAACATCCAATATTCATGTACCAAATATATTTGTTTTTTGTACTTTACTTTTATCCCTAAAATAGAAAATTTATGGTTTTTTTCCCAAACATGCTTGGGTCTATAATTATTAGAAAATAAAACCATATAAATCCACATATGTCCAACTTTATTATTTGTAACAGCTAGTAATTATTTGGAAATATAATATTTTTGAAAATAAAAAGATTGAACCCTTTTTAGAGAATATTTTTTCTTCCAATGTATATATTTCTGACATCTAGTAGAGAAGGGATCACTTTTTTGAATAAAATAATTGTTTTTAAAATGTGGTTTTGCTTTATTATAACCAATACCATATGTATTTATATGAGGTATCATTTTTATGTATATATTATCAAAATTTATCTTCCCATAAGTAAAAACTTAATAGAATTTTTTTAGACTAAATATTTCAGAGTTTAGTTTCACAACCAAATTATGATCTTCTTTAGTTGAGGTAGAATTATATATCTTATCTAACTCTAGTAAGATATGAAATTTATATGGAAAGTTTTTTAATTCTTGAATTTTATTTGGAAATTTTTTCCTTACCACTTTCATAGTTTTTCATAACATTGTTATTTTTTTATTCTATCAAAGTATCATATAAAGATACCTCTTCAAAACTAAGAAAAGTATCCTCATCATCAAATGTAATATATTTTTATTTATCAGAATAATTAGAAAATTCATCATATAAATCTTTATAGTTTGTATTAAAATCTAAATTTGTTAAATATTTAGAAGAAACCTTATCTATTAAGAATTTTTTGGTATTTTTAATATCTATATAGAACCCAAGAACTTTTTGACTATCACTATTGTTTTTAGAAAACATTTCTATGGAACTATATCCACCACTTTCACTCCAAGTGTTCATAGATTTTAAAATTTTCTTCCATTTCTTCTTGTATAAATTTCTTGAGTTTCTATCCTTCTTATACTTATTCTTCAGTCTATGAAATATGGTCTAATATGACATGGTTTCTTACATTCATAACATATCATCTAAAAAGTGTCTTTCTTATAACTTCTCTATATTTATTCTTCTTGTACTTATAACAAAAATATTTCTTTCCAACAAAATTATTCATACTCTTAATAATTAGAAAATTTTCATTTTCACTTCTTTCAGATGAACTAGTTTTAATATTAGTTATGAATTTCTTATTTTTAAAATATTTAGGAATTTTTTCAGAAGATCTATCTTTCTCAAATACATTGGATATAGAATAAAAATATACTCTATATATTTTTAACCTACCCATATATTGTATAAGAGTACTAATAAGATCATCTAAGATTAAATTTATAAGATTCTTTGTATCATCAAGAGCTGTTCTTTTAGATTCCCAATCATTAAACATTATATCAATAATCATTTCAACCAAATGTTAGTTTTTCAATTATTTATCTCCAAGAGACTATAGACTATTTATCATGGTCATAAAACATTTTTGTATCTTGTAAACTGATTCTCTGTGTTGAAAATCAAAAGATTTATAATATACATGAAGCATAGCTCTTATTTTTTCAACAAATTTGGTAGTTCAAAATTGATTCACTACAAGTTTTGTCAAAATATTGTTTTTAGTTTCACATGATGAAATATAAATCTATATATTTATTATCATAGATTATAATATAGTATTTTTAATAGGATAATTAAGTTGATACTCATATTTATCTTCTCTTGTAAAAGTAATAACTTCCTTATCAGTAATTTGATATCTTTCGGCCAACATAAAAATATTTTATACTCCAGTACTGATAAAAAAAATTTCATGTGATCAATCCAATATTTATAATTAGCACCATAAAATATAGGTGGTATACTTGGATTTAAATTTTCAAGTGCCCCAATATAAAAAACTATCATTTTAAAAAAAATATGATTTTTTACAAAACACATTAGTGTAACAATTTATAACAAGTAGAAAATAGATTTGATACCAAATTTAGGATCAAAAGAGCATATGTTTTACAACAAGTGAGGGTTAAATTATAGTTTATAAAATAAAACTTTCAATTTTTTAAACCTCTATAAATAAGTTTATTGGATGAAGATTCATTATAAAAAATTTATAATAATAGTGAGAAAATTTTATAAAAAACTATATAAAACTTTTCTTATAAATTTCACAATATAATAAGGACTTATAAAAACAATAAATAAAAAAACTTTATAAATAAAATAAGAAAAAATTACAAATAACTTTATAACAAAGTTTACACACCTTAACCTTCAATATTGTAACGTCCCTGTTCCGGAAGCCGCCCAGAGGCACCCCGTACCTGGTTGGTCACATGGACTCAATATCATTTCCCCTAACTCCAGAGGCTGCTAACTAGAAGCGAGGGCCTTGGGTGTGATATTGGGGAAACAAATCCCTCATTGGTAGAGTAACACAGTAGAAGAGAAATAGATAACAATAGCGGAAGCAGTAATAATGGCATACAACAGTAAACAGCGGAATACTGAAAGTAATAAGAAGCTGGAGAATATATATAATGATGCATGATACATATGTCTAGGAAAGTATCCAAACATTTCACAATGTTAAAATATATTACTAAACCAAATTACGAAATAAAAACCGTAAACAACTCCTCAGCATCGTAAACCTTAGCTTGGTCTCATGCTCTCCAGGTCCAAAGCAGTCGAGTTTCTGAAGTAGAAGGGTGCTTTCCCTTATCTATACCTGCATAAATATAATCTGTTTGGGCCCAAAAGCATGACCCAAATAGGGTGTGAGACTAAATCCTAGTAGGCAACCACCAATAGATTTGTGCCTAGCAATCAATGAATATATATGGAAGGTAATAAGAAAAAGAAGTATTAAATAAGAAAGTACTCAACAGTAAACATTCCTATAGTTTCAAAGCATTCAAACACCACATACCAAGTAAGAAGAAAATAACAAATAAGTAAACCTATAGGATATTCTCACAACCTAATCCTCTCTGGTCCTACCTAGCAACACAAGCAATCCTCTCAGAAGTACACACAGTCTAACCCCTCTAGTTCAGCTTTGGAATAGACTCTCTAAGGAAGAACTCACCGTCAATTCTCCCTATAGTCTAGTATCAGTAACTAAAAGGCGCTCTGGGGAATAACTTACATCACATTCCCCCTGTGGCCCATATAGAGGAACTATACACTCTGAGGAAGCACTTACATCAATTTCCCATATAGTCTCGTAGCGTGATAATAAACAGACACTATGGAGAAGCCCTTATGTCCATTCTCCCTATGGTCTACTATACTAGGTTCTCATGGCCCTGTATAAGTCAAACAATCATTGAAATACAAAGCATATAAAGTAACCCTCAATAACTAATTGGATAAACAATCTACAGTATAACATCACGTCAGATAAACACTCCATCCTACAATACTAGACATGGGAAACAAACAAGGCAGACTAACAGGATAAGCAAGACCAAACGGTCATAAACAAAACATGAATGGGAAAACACTTTTAATCATATCAATTAACCATATTCACATTCAATTAACCTTTACTCAAGCATACAATCATATCAGGCAATTAACATGGCTAAAATCGTAAATATAAAATACCCCGATCAAGGGTATTGGGAACTTTTGCACATAAAATTCAAAGACTACCTACGGAAAGGCACAAACCACCTACCTCAGTGTTGCAGGATCGTTATACATGAACCTAAAGCCTTGAATCACCCAATAACACCGTTGATCTACAAAAACATCTAAAACGTTCAACCGGAGATAACTTGAGAAAGAGGAAGAATCAGGAAACGAAGCTCTAGAAGAAGGAAGAGCTTACCTAGGTGATCCCAACACAATTGACGGAGTTCGATTTGGAGGACGGATGCTCGATTGGGGGCCTAGAGAAGAATCGTGGTCGTACGGTCTCTGTTGGATGAACTAGGTTGGGAAGGAGATGGTTCTTTCTATCAAACGCGACCCTGGTATGTTTAATGAAAAAAAAGATAGTACATGGAATGTACTTTATAAGTATACGATGTGTACTTTCCTTCACCAGCCCCTACAAAAGGTGGTCTACAGGTCACCACACATGGTCATGTGCATGGCCGTTACACAGCCAGCACCCGGCAACCCACGGTAACTGAGTACACGATGTGTACTTATAAAGTACATGGCGTTTAGTTAAGAAATTTCTAGAAACTCCTCTTTTCCTCAAAAACACCAAAAAAAGAAAAACATACCTGAAAAGAAAATCTGGGTTCTTAAATGTATAAATAAAGTCAATAAACTTGAATTAAGGTATATATGATAATCACCCTACCATTGGGTTGATCTTCCTAGATATCGAAGTCCTCGGTTACAAAGATTAGAAATATCCTTTATTTCCATTTACCTTTGGAACCCTTGATTAGAAAATCAGTATATCCTTTGTCTTCATTAACAATGGAATCCCTTTATTAAACCATATTGAACACCATTATTACAAAATCAAAATATATTAACACATTTGAAAAATAATATTCACAACATATGCCTTAAAAAAATACTCTCTCAAAGTTACAATTAAGCGCTCTCAAGTAACAAAATATTACTAAAAATTCATAGAAAATTTAGATAATTGAATTTGTAAAAAATATTCTCCCTGATCATATATCTCTATTTATATTTTTTCTTCTAAATTTCATATTCCACATTTATTAGGATCAGTTTCAATGACATCAGACGAACTCCTTCTTCACTTTAAAGGTTTATTATAGATTTTTCATCCAATAGTTGTTATGATGTACACCACTATAGTTTATATATATTATATTCAGTAAAATTGAGAATCCTCTTATGTTATAATCATTAATTTAAAAAATAATATTCACAACATATTCCTTAACAAAAATACACTCTCAAATTTATAATGAATCGCTCTCAAGTAACAAGATGTTACTAAAACTTCATAGAAACTTTAGATAATTTAATATGTAAAAATTATTCTCCCTGATCATATGTATCTATTTATAAATGTTCTTACAACTTTCATATTCCACGTTTCTTAGGATTAGTTTCAACAACATTAGACTAACTCCTTATTCACTTTAAAGGTTCAATATATAATCTGCATCTAATAATTGTTATGATGTACACCACTATAGTTTATATAGATTCCATAACAAACCATTTTTAGTTTCCCCTTAAATCATGTTATAGAGTTGAACAAATCATAACTATGTGTATCAAAAAAAATTATCTAATTTTATTAAACAAAAAAAAATTATTCTCTTAACAAGAGAAAAATGAAATAGAATATACATTTTATTGTGAGTTTGTACAAGATTGAAACATTAAAGTTATCAATGTCACAATTATTTTTCTCCATTACTTGAAAACAAAATTCAAGCTTCAATTCTTTCCATCTTCTAACCTTATGTATATTTACAACACTTTTTAAAACATACAGTTGATATCATATATATTTCATAATAATATACTTTATTTCTATAACAAATAAATTCTTAAGGAAACCTTTAATATCATAAATTTATAAACATATTTAATAATATATAATTTTATTTGACAGACCCAATCAAATTGAGTATATGAGACTAAAATACCTTAAATCATTGATGTTCCCAATCATATTAAGTACATGAGTGGATACTAATATTCCTTTGGTATTTTTTATATAATTACTTTTTATCCTTAAATGAATCATTTTATTCTTCCATAATCATATAAATTTACTTGTTGTACAAATTTAACACTTGTTTATAGAAGAAGGAATTTTTTTGGAACATATAATTTTGCTTAAGAAATTTTCTTAAATCCCTAATCTTGCTTAAGAACTTTTATTAAGTTACCAGAATAAATAGTTTCTTACATTAAGCTTCTCATTTTTCAAGGAGTAATCTTGAAGTTTATTTTAATGATAATGATGTTATTCATCTATAATATACTATTTTATCAGATGAGTATCATTATTATTAACCATTTAATGAGGAATTTTTTTAAATAGTCTCCCACTAAAATGATGACCCCTTTTGAACATCATATCTACTAGTAAGAAAAAATACATATTTCACTAAGTAATGAGTCTAATTTGGAATTTATCTTACCACTTAGTTATTTAGGTAAGGAATCATCCCAATCATATCATATATGAATCTTGGATAGTTAATTGGATATCCCTTTGTCCAATCCGTTATATGGATAAAATCAAATATATTCCTCTTTTAAGATAATCCTATTAGGGTCTCTCGGCTAGTGTAACCCAAAAAACACTAAAAGGTGGATAAAAATTGCAAACTAGGGGAACCCAGATTTAGTATGACCTACTTAGTTGTATGATTGAGGTCTTGACAAGTACTGCTTTGCAAGGAATCTAACTCTTAGTATTTTAAGGGGATTTAATCTCACCATATCATCTCATGTTATTCCCTTTTATATATACATACTTCTAGTAATTTAGTTTGAAATATTAATTCCTCCACCAAACTAATATGTTCAAAACAAATTTATGTATAACTCTTTACACAACCCATGAGTTTGTGTTACTCACCAAAAATTAGAAGTCAAGTATATTTATAAATATTTTAATGCATCATATTCATAAGGTATATGAACACTTCATGTAAATGTTTAAAATTATATGATATTAAAAATATCTATATGGGTATGCCTAAAGTGATAGATAGTCAACATAATTTTCCAACCTAGACAAAGAATAAGCCTCCAGGTAGGTAAGTAGTCCAACCCCAAGTCCCTATACCTGGGGATACTTTACTCAAGATAGAATCAAATTCATTATAATTATAAAACCTAATAGGAAAAAACTATATTTAAAAATTAAATTCAAGTTCATAACTTTAGTTATAAACTTATGTCAATGTAGATTAAAAATTAAATTCATTATAGATACATTTATAGCATATAATGCAAGGCTCTATCTATAAGAAGTTTAAAAATTAAACTAAATCACACATAATATTCATATTTCTTAAACAATTTACTAAACATAAATATAATAGGGAATAACCATTTTAATAAAAGAAAAATTCAAATATTTAAACATGTGATAACCATTCATGAATGAATCATAAATAAAATCTAACTATAAACCCTTTTATAATATCAGCTCTAACATTATGTAAATTCTATAATTATGAATATAAATATGAACTCTTTCATATTTATCATTATATAGAATTTTCATTTTAAATATATGATATTTTATGAATTATAAACAATTTATAATCCATTTTATTTTATATAAACATTTTATATAATCTAAATATCATATACTTCATTATTTAAACCTTCTTCACATCGATAATCAAAACATTTTTTGTGTGGATTAAAAAATATCCAAATAAATCCCCTTTTAATTTTTAACAATTCAAAATAATTAATTATGAACAATTTATAATTTAATTATAAAAAATTTATATTTTGGCCTTATTTCTTAATTTACAGGTCTTTATAAATCATCACTTATAATTTCTAAATAAACACTTTTATTTCTAGATCATGAGTCATGCCATATAATTTGTTAAAAGATATTTTAATATAAAATGTTTCATCAACATTTAATTAATTATAATTAATTTATAATTAATTAATTTATAAGAATTTTATAGATTAAAAAATCCCAAAATACCTTTTATAATAATTTATAAACTTTTTATAAACCATTAAAATCATTTAAAAATTTAAAAAAAAATATTTTTTACCCTTATGCATAGGGATATTCTGTAATGAACCAACCTGGGACATCCAACAATTAGAAAGTGTCACTTATGGTGTTTTTATAAATGGAATGGGTAATTGTTTTTTTAATTCACTTTAAAATTGGATTATGTAAATGATTTGAAAAATGGTTTTAGACAAGAAAGGTGTTGTGATTTGTCTTTTTTTTAGAAACCGTTTGAAAGAGGCCAAAATGAATTTTACGTGGTTATGTGTTTTTCTTGGAAATGGTCCTCCTTTTGTGTTTTTTAAAAGGTGTTAAGGGCTATGATGGTTATTTCCAAGCATTTGTTTATTTAATTCCAAGTGGGAGTGTTTTTATAAATACTTGAGTGTGATTTGGATTTTTAATTCTTGAGGTTTCTGTGATTACCTTCTAGGTTGTGTGATGTCTTGGGTTTTGGAGATTGAGCACATGCCTTGTTATTCGGTTGACTTTTTTTGAATCCTCTGGTTTTTTCTTATGTTATGTCATATTTTAAGGAAAAATTCTTTTTGATTTGGTCAAAAATAACTTTTGAGTCGGTATGTGGGTAATTAGGATGGATGTTTACTTTGGGACTTTAATCACTCAGTGGTTCTAGTTTTATAGGGTTTTCCTTGGTATGGTGTTTGGTTTTGAAGTCCCAGTTTACCCCTAGAGTTTGGTGACCCGATTCAAGGGAACATTTCATCTCTTATTATGGTGTTCCTTGACGTTATCCCTTGTGAAGTTGAGTGTTAAACTTATTTATAGCTCTACCATGTGGGTGTTGAGTTGTTTTAGGTTGTTTTTCCTTTGAGTAAGTGAGAGTTTTTTTTCTAAGTTTTATTTGGATCCTTTTAGAGATGATTCCTCATATTGGAGTTCTTCTTAATGTATTTTATTTGTCACTCCATTTAATAGATTTCTAAATGGTGGGGAGACCCATTCCCAAACTCCATTTCCTTTTGGGTCTCATAACGGTAAGTGTGTTTGTGTTTTTCTTAGATAATCTTGGTGGCCTTGTGGATTTTGTGGATTCTTGGTGATTCTTCACTCAGTTCAAAAGGATAGGGATTACTTATCCTTCTTCTTTAGTTTTATCTCTTTTTCCCCTTCTCCTATAACCCTAGTTTTCATGTTTGTATGGTTTTCATGCCTAGGGTGGTTCCAAATTGGGTGGTTTTCTTTCTAAGGGTTATGATCAATCCTTAGAGTCCTTTTCCAATGGATTTCATTGAAGTTGACAAGGTTCCACCACTTGAGGTAGGTGTTTCTAATTATTTATCTTTTATTTAAGAGCTCCCTGATTGATTAATTTTTTTATGTGTTTCAATTTAATATATTTATGTTAATGATATATAGTTTGGATTTGTTAATTGTTTTACATGATTGGGTGGGTTTTTTCATTGGAAGGAATGGGTGAGTTTCTTAGTGTAATGGAAATTAGTTTTAAAATGGTTTTTTATAGACTCTTCATATTTGATAAAATTCCAAATAGGTTTTTCTTTATGAAATTCACTTGTTTTGGATTTATGAAAAATGAGATTTTCAAATTGGGGTCCCTTTTGTGTTTAAAGTTTTTTCTTATTTTTAAGGGGTGATTCGATTTTAAAAAGTGAAAATAGAGTTTCGCTTGATCTTTTTTTGTTATGCTTAGAAGTTTTTATACATTATTTTAAATTCCTATGTTAATTACAAAGTGTTTTAAAAAGGTATTTCCATAATTATATGTATTATATATGATAAGTGATGGATCCATTGTCACTTTGTGATGTGATGTTCCATGTTAATCCCCCTTGGTTATTGTTTATGTTTATGATTATCCATGTGATGGATGTTTAGTGATATTATTCATGTGTATATTATGTATTGGGTCTCATTTTAAGGGTAGTGTGGGAGGTGGTAAGGAAGTGATTGTGGTGTTATCCCTATGGGTTTGTTATTGTCATGTGATGTCATTATTGTTCATGGACCACCACCATTATTATTCCATGAGGAGGTAGGGGTTGCTGAGTGGGAATTAGTGGGATATTACTAGTTTAGATGAGTTTTATCATTGGATATTCCTCCCTAGTTGTACGTATTTCTAGCTTGGGGGTTTGTCACTGAGGAGATTTCTTAGAGATATTTGGTGGATGGATGTGTAAAAATTTATTTATTGTCAATTAGGTCCACTTTTTGTGTATTGTGTTTTCCCATTAGTCCTCATGGTATTTTCTTATGTTATATATCATATTTTATTCCTTTTTTATATATATTGGAAATTTTGATGTTTATTTCTTTTATATACTTGTTTTTATGTGTTTATTCTCTTGTGGTTTCATTATGTTGTTGACTAGTTTTATTCCATTCATTTGTTAGATTTATTTATGACCTATTATGGTTGTGTTTCTTCATTATAGACCTTGTTTCCTTGATTCCCATTGTATTGGGTGTATAAAGGATTTTAAATGGAAAAGGTAGAAATGGATTACAGAGTGGAATTCTTGGTTTTCATGATTTTTAAATGTTTTAAACCATGTGTGGGTTTATTTTTTAAAAGTGTGGTATTTTTTAATAGAAATGGTTGGAACTTTTAAATGGCTTGGTTATTGGTAAAACATTTTCATGGATTGTTTTATTAAAGTGTTTCTTTGAAAAATTGCATGTTTCATGCATTGTTTATTTCTATATTATGTAAAGATAAATGAAAACATATTTTTTCCTATTATTTACAAACTAGTAAGCTTGGTTTATTTTATAAAAGGAATTAATTTAACTCATAGTGGTATCCTACTAGCTTCATCTCACTCCCTACATACTCACGTTGGTGGGTATGTATTTTTCATGTCTTGTGAAAGTTCCTTAAGGTTTTGACTATCAAGTTGGATCTGTTTCCATCTTCCTTGTAAAGTAGTGTTTTACGGATGATAGTGGTAACTGGAGAGTCACATGAAGTTTTTGATCATACTTTTAGTTTCATAAAACTGGTTGGTTCGAGATTTGTATCAGCATATTCGGTATTTATTTTGTTCTAACTTCCATTGTAGTTTTCTAGATTTGATTGGTAATTTATTTATATGACATTTATCTTGTAATGTACCATGTCATTTTACTATTATTCCTTGTTTGGATGTTTTTATTTGGTTACTTAAGGGTGAAACCATCCCCAATAGTTATGTATGATACCATTGATGCTTATCATTAGCTCGGGAGGATTGGGAATGCTCCTCAGGTATGTGTAAGGTCGGCTTGAGAACTTTATGGATAGATGTCCCAAGTTGGTTCATCATAAAATGGTATCAAATGATATAGGTTTCTTGAAAAGGTCCTAGGTTCTAGAGATATCCTCTTTATTATTTAGGATGTGTTTGGGTAGTTTAGATACTTAGATTATCATTGGGTATCAGGTGGAGTGTGTGGGAAAGGGCTTGGACATCTCTTTTCGCACTGAATCTCAAGTTTACAAGGGTTTATCAGGCTTGATTCTTGATATTGGGTTCAAATTTGACTGTATTGATAGATTTTTTATATGTTGAGATGATTCTTTGACCGTCATTGAGTGTACTGATGATTTTGGGGGTTGGTTTGGTTTTTAGAAGTAAAAAAGGTGAATGGACTAGGGTCGCATGGTCAGAACGTATGGTCTAGTAAACCATTTGATTCCTATGCGACAGTGTTATACAAACCATGATAGTTAATTTTGAATGTTTGGTGCACAGTTTAGTAGCCCATGCATTCAAACCAAGCACGATGCAGTTTTCCATCCATAATTTTTTTCCTCCTTTTCTTCCCAAATTGACTCCAATGGAGAATTCCATTGATTTAGTGTCTTATATTATGGATTTAATTGTAATTTTTGTGGAATTTTATGTGGTTTAATTTGGTTTTGTTTGATATGTGTTCCTGTGTGATTTTTTTCCCTTTGGGGACTTGTTTGTTCAAACTAGAAAATTTATTTTCAAAAGGGAGAATATGTTTCATTTTTGGAAAATTGTTTCATGGTAGTTTGCAAACTATGTGTGTTTTGTTTTGAAATTGGTCTAAGGGAAAACATTTAGTTGAAAATTGGTTTAGTTCAAAAGTTTAATTTGGTGAAACACATTAATTCATAAAGTGTTTTTTTTAAGAATTGGTTTATAAGTGTTTTTATTGAGATGGTTTTTTCAAAGAGGGATTTTGTAATTGTTTTGGAATAGTTTGTGAGATTTCCATTTTTGTTAAAAGTTTTTTGATGCTCATGAAAATAAAGGGGGTTAAATCTTGATTTAAATAAATTTTGAGACTGGTGGGTCTTGGTAATGGGTTGATGTTTTGAGAAAAGTAGTGGAAAAATGTTGGATTTCCAAATGATATTTTCAAGGAAATTTAAAATTTATTTTCAAAAGATGTTTTGAAATGGTGTTTCTATTAGTCCCCTTAGTTATGGGGGTGAATTTTTTTTAGAATAATTGGTGTTTGGGCTCATGTATTGTGTTTTTTTTAAGTACCTCCCATAAAATTCTTGATAGAAGACAGAGTTTTGTTCCTAGGGGTTCTCTTTTTATGGTATTTTTCCTAGGGTTTAGTTTTCCTCTAATATGGATTCCATGCCTTGAGTGATTGATAGTTTTAAAATTACCTAGTGTTAAATTTTAACCCTTGAGTGTTGGAATTTTTAGGTATTTAAGATGTGTTCAAGGTGAATTTATTTATTTTTTTTTTTTGGTATTTTAATTGAAAATTAGAATGAAAATTAGTGTTAAATTTTAAAAGTTAATTTAAAAATGTATGAGGAACTTTAAATGGGTGTTGACCTCGTTTAGGTTATAAAATGAAATGAAAAGTGAGTTTTTAAACTTCCAAAGGTTTTTCTTGGTTGATCCAAGCGGTGGTTTAAAGTTCCAAGTGCTTTTTAAATTGTTGGAAAAGTGTTTTAAAAATAATGTGATGTTCTAAAATGTTTTGACCTCGATTGGGTCATGTTGGGAAATTCTAAAGGTGTGTTTTAAGCTTGTTGATGGTTTTAAAAGGAAATATATTTTGGTCTTAGAAATTTTTCATCTTTTGGTCAGTGAAAACTCATTTGTAATATGAATTTTAAAATAGATTTCTATAATTTGTTTTTTAAATAATGGTTTGATATGGGACTTCAACCATTGAAAAGTGTCACTTTTGGAATTTTCCTAAATGTAATGGGTGAGTGGTGTTTTAATTAACTTTCAAATTATATTGTGTAAATAATTTGAAAAGTGGTTTTGGACAATAAAATTGTTGTTCTTTGAGATTTTTTTGAGAAAACTATTGAAAGAGGCCAAAATGAATTTTGGTTGGTTATGTTTTTTCTTGTAAATGGTCTACTTTTAGTGTTTTTTAAAAGGTTTTAAACCCATAAAGGTGATTATCAAGTGTTTATTTATTTAATTCCAAGTGGGAGTATTTTTTAAAATTCTTGTGTGTGTTTTTGAATTTGAATTATTGAGGTTTGTGTTCTTACCTTCTAACTTGTATGATGTCTTGGGTTTTGGATCTTGAGCACATGCCTTGTTGTTTGGTTGAATTATTTTTAATCCTCTAGTATTTTCTTATATCATGTCCTATTTCAAGGATAGTTTCTTATTTATTTGGGTGTAAGTGACTTTTAGGTCGGTGCATGGGTAATTAGGATAGATGCCACCTTTGGGCCTTTAAGAACTTGATAGTGCTAGTTTTGTGGGGTTCTCCATGGGATAGTGTTATGTTTTGAGGTCCTAGTTTACCCCTAGAGTATAGGGACCCAGGTCAAAGGCCCATGTCATCTCTTTTTGTGGCATTTCATGAGGTTATCTCATGTGGAGGTGAGTGTTAAACTTGTGTATGTATCGATCATGTGGGTGTTGAGTTGTTTGGGGTTTTTTTTCCTTTGAGGAGGTGAGAGTTTATTTTTAAGTGTTATTTGGATCCTTTTGGATATGTTTCCTTATAGTGGAGTTCTTCTTGATGTGCTTTCTTTGGAAAACCATTTAGGATATTTCTAAATGGTTGTGAGACTTGTTCCCAGTCTCCATTTTAATTTGGGTCTTGTGTTGGTAAGTGCGGTTGTGTTTTACTTGGAGACTCTTGGTAGCCATGTGGATTTGGTGGTTTCTTAGTGATTTTTCACCCGGTTCAAAAGGTTAGGGATTCCTTCTCCTTCTTCTTTGGTTTTATCTCTTTTTACCCTTCTCCTATAACCCTATTGGCCATGTTTGTACAATTTTCATGCCTATAGTGATTTTAAATTGGGGGTTTTTATTTCTAAGGGTTATGATCCATCCTTTGAGGCCTTTTCCGATGGATTTCATCGAAGGTGAATAGGTTCCACAACTTGAGGTAGGTGTTTCCAATTATTTACCTTTTATTTTAGAGTTTCATGATTTCTTGGTTCTTTTGATGTATTTTAATTAAAAGTATTGATGTATGTCACGACCCGTCCTCGGGGCCCGTGCCGTGACTACCCCAAGCCCGCCTTCCATAGGCCAGGGGCTCGCGACTAGCACCAAGGCGTAAATCCCGGTAAAAAGGGAAGGCATTGCCTTTGTAAAGTAAACAATCACCACAGAGTAAGGAAGCGGAAGAAGTAAACACTAAGTAGAAACTGAGTACAACAGTAAGTGCGGAAAAGTAAAGGGGGCCGGAAATACAAGCCCAACTGTAAAGTACAACTGAAAAAGGGAAAAACAGCAACTGAAAGAAAAAGCCACAGCGTCGAGCCATCCTCTGGAAGCCCCACCTGAAGGGTGGGTACAGATAGCCTCCACAGCTCCTCGGTCCAGCCGTCCGCTCCAAGTACACCCCGCCCAGTGGTCCACCTCCAAGTACCATCCTGCTCCGCCAACCTCGACCACGATCAGCGTTGTCTGTCGTCTGCAACCAACACAATGTAGTGCGGGCATAGCCCATGCAGGGGTGAGTATAAGATACTCAGTAGGTACCCCGAGACCCCCAAAGGTCTCCCAGAATCCACAAAGGATAAACCACAAAGTAAAGATACAATCACGAAGTAACATCCGACACGGCTTAGGTATATGCCCATACATATACCTAAGTCATCAATTCCCGTTCGGCTCCAACATCTGAGCCCAAGTACAACCCAGTCCACACAGGAAAGCAAAACGTAAATCCACACAGGATAGCACAATCCACAAAGGAAAACAAAATGTAAATCCACACAGGATAGCACAACACAATCCAAAAAGGAAAGAAAAACGTAAATCCACACAGGATAGCACAACACAATCCACAAAGGAAAGAAAAACTAGGTTTCAGCTCACACAGGTATACTTCTTAGAATGATGATAGAGATGATCACTGATCCATCTAAGTCGTCGGACCCACAAAAGATCGATAGGTACTAACCCCCACAATGACCCACAAAGGATCGATAGGTAAATAACCCCCACAAAGACCCACACAGGATCGGACCCACACAGGATCTGTAGGCGCTGGCCCACACAGGACCGCTGAGCGCTGACCCACATAGGATCGGACCCACACAGGATCGGTAGCACTGACCCAGACAGGATCGCTGAGTGTTGTAGTCGTCGCCATCGAATCCACTGAGGATCTCTGCACAGTCGTCGTCGTCACAGTAGCAGTCGCAGCCAACTCTAGGGTTCCCGCACATAGCAAGCTCGTTTCGGAGGGTCCGCTCCATGAGCCGAGAGTCTGATACATCAACTGACACATAGTATATATTTTATGTATCCAAAAGTTCCGTATCGCCAACAGGAACTCAACGTCGCAGACGGCGCGTCAATCGGACGCCCGGTCTGAGAGTTATTGGCTTTTTCGTCCCAGGGGCCTGGTTGGTTTTTTTTAAGGAAAAACCAACCCGACCGTACTCCACCTGCGTCCAAACCTTGGGAGGAGTGTGCCAAAAGATCCGTCTCACTTAGAGAAAAAACAACAAAGTCGACGGCACGTCAATCGGACGTCTGAAGCTCAGGATATGAGTGTTTCCGCTCCGAGGGCCCGGTTGGTTTCGTGTACGAACCAACCCGGTCGAACCCAAAGTATTCTGAAACCTTGAGTATGATATACTGAAACTACCGTCTCGATCCAAGGATCGCATCGCCACTGACGGCGCATCGTTCGGAGGCCCGTAGCTCAAGTTATGAGCAAAAGACCAAAAAGGTACGGAAACGGGGGGTCTGGGCCCGGACCGACCCGGCCCGACCTCCCCCCCCCCCCCCCCCGGGTCGGCCCGACCCGGGTCGACACGACCCGGCCTGGGCGCGACCCGGCCGGTGGGTCGGCTCGGCTCGGCTCGGACGGGCTGCCGAGCAAGGGAAGCCGCGGGGCGTGTTGTCCCCGCGGGAAGAGGAGCTGTGGCCCCGTGTGGGGCCGCGCTTGGTCAGCGGACGCGGAAAAGCCACGTCCCGTGTCTCGCCGGACCCGCGCGGTCGTGGGTCTGGTCGGCCGCCACCGCACCGGCGACCCGCGCCGCCGGTGGAGTCCGCGGGCCACCGGAGTTGCTCTGGTGGTCCGATCCCATTTTCATCTGCACCATACCTCCTCTCGGGTCCCGTTCTTCACTTCGGAATCAACAAATCGTCTCTGTGACCCGTTTTGTCGTCGTCTGCCATTCCTCACACCAAGAACAAAGGGCGGTGGGTTCGGACTTGTTCGTTGGTCCTCACCCACCGCGTTAGCGGTTTGAAACAACACCTTAAAATCCCAGCAATTGATGAACCACGTCCCGTAATAATAATCCGCGGACCAACTTGTTAATTGGTTGGTCCGCGTTCTTGCCTTGGAGGAAAAAAACATGGGTAAAACATTTTCAAAACGACCCCTACCTCGTAGCTGTCGTCGGACGAGTGCGAGTACGTCGCGGAATTTACCGTCGCGGTAGGAGGTGATCGTCGCGTCGCAGAAGGGCGTCGCGTCGTCGCGGAAGGGCGTCGCATCGATGATCTTCGAGGGTTAAAGAAACACACGGATTTAATTATAACAATTAAATCCATGTTGAGGATAAAAACCACAAAGGAATTAAAAGGACCGCAATCTCTTACCTCAACGGATGATTGAAGATTTGTCGCGGAAGAAGCGTCGCAGAGGGAGAATCGTCGGCGTCACGTCGTCGATCTCCGGGGGGCCTGGCGTTCTTCGTCGCCCTTCGTCGGAGGCCGGCATTCTTCGCGTTCTTCGCATTCTTCACGTTCTTCGCGAAGGGGGAGGAAGATCTTTAGAGATTCTCCAAAGGTTTAACACAACATCCAAGAAGAAGGTGTGCTGGCCTTATTTTATTAACATGCCAACAAATTGAAAACGTTTTAAGAAACGAACAAAATTAATTCATAGAATTAATTTCAACGAATAAACCGCCCAATTAATAGGAGTGTTTAAGAGTTTAGAAAACGCGTCAGTTGACTTTCATTTATGAGGAGTTTTCGCGGGTGCGTTACTTAGCAGAAAAGAAATGGTGGGGCTTGTGTGGGTCCCACCTCACAAATATCCTACCAAGGGGGTAGGATATTTTGGATTGCACCCTATCCGCATCAACTCAGGTTAATCAGCTTTAAGTGGATTTCAAGTGGATTTAAGTAAAAAAAAAAAAAGTTGTCGCACCACTTTATTTTATTTCTTAACTTAACACCAAAAATTTAAAAACCACACCCGAGAAAACGCAACTCCGGAAGAGGCGTTTCTAAGAAAATACCAGCACTATGATTCCATCGGTGCCCTTGGAATTTGATTCCAAGCACCGGTTCAAAAGTTAGAAAAACCCGCTCGTTCGTTCACTGAACGTACCCGAGCCAAACTTCGAAAAATGATTCTGGGCACACCGGGCCTCGGAATCAGGTGCCGTCTAAAACTGTGTTCTTGTAAAATTCCAACGGAAATTAAGAAAAAAAATTCCTTGAAATTTACGGGTCTTTACACCACTCCCACCTCAGGGATTTACGTCCCCATAAAGATACATCAAAATCTAGGGAAACAAAAGTGGGTACTGAGCACGCATCTGAGCCTCCCGCTCCCAAGTGCTCTCCTGGAGGTTCCCGTGCTGCCATCTGATGCGCACTAGAGGAATCGACCGTCCACGTAGGACCCACTCCTGTCGATCCTAGATCTCCACTGGGATCTCCGCAAAAGTCACCCCATCATCAACATCCAGCTCCCCATGGTCAATGATGTGCGTCGGGTCATGCACATATCTCCTCAGCTGAGATACTTGGAAGACATTGTGCACCCGGTGCAACTGAGGTGGTAGAGCCAGGCGATAAGCCACCTCGCCAATCCTGCTGAGGACCTGGAATGGTCCGATGAAGAGTGGAGACAACTTGCCTCCTCGTCCAAATCTCCGTAATCCACGTCGAGGTGAGACACGCAAGAAGATGTGGTCGCCATCCTCGAACTCTAGTGGCCTCCGCCTCCTGTCAGCATAAGACTTCTGTCGGCTCTGAGTTGTCCTCATCCGCTCCTGGATGACCTGGACCTTCTCTGTCATGGCCCAGACCATCTCTGGTCCCACAAGTGCTGACTCCCCAGGGTCTGTCCAGCACAAAGGATATCTACAAGGTCTGCCATACAACGCCTCATATGGTTCCATCCTGATGGTGGAGTGGTAGCTGTTATTGTACGCAAACTCCACCAAGGGTAGGTGGTCCTCCCAGCTACGGCCAAAGTCGAGGAGACATGCGCGGAGCATGTCCTCGAGAGTATGAATGGTCCTCTCCGTCTGACCATCCGTCTGAGGGTGAAAGGCGGTGCTCAGACGTAGTTGCGTCCCAAACGCCTCCTGCAACCCCTTCCAAATACAGGAAGTAAAGCGAGCATCTCGATCGGAGACAATAGATGATGGAACACCATGAAGTCGTACAATCTCCTGAACGTAGAGACATCCCAAGATCTCTACCGAGCCCTGCTCTCTGATGGGTAAGAAGTGGGCCGACTTGGTGAGTCGGTCAAAAATCACCCAAATGGAGTCATGACCTCTGGAAGTGCGTGGAAGTCCAGTCACGAAGTCCATAGATATCTCGTCCCACTTCTACTCCAGGACATCCAAGGGTTGTACCAAGCCTGCTGGTACCTGGTGCTCTGCCTTCACCTACTGGCAGGTGAGGCATCGTGAAACGAACTCTGCCACAGCCTTCTTCATGCCTGGCCACCAGTGCTGACGTCTGAGATCCTGGTACATCTTCGCCACTCCAAGATGTACCGCCAAAGGAGAAGTGTGAAACTCTCTCAGCACCTCCTCCCGTAAAGCAACTGGTACCAAGGTACGTCCTCTGAAAA
Source organism: Viscum album (assembly GCA_963277665.1). NCBI lineage: Eukaryota > Viridiplantae > Streptophyta > Magnoliopsida > Santalales > Viscaceae > Viscum > Viscum album. The sequence goes on along the minus strand of OY728141.1, from coordinate 467,016,747 downwards.
GGATGTTGTGCTCTGATCCAAAGGAGAAACCATCAGGTTCCTGTCCCGAGGATATCTGTGCACGCCGCATCTCACAGTCAGTGTCCCCATGTTGTGCCTATCTGACCCACTGCAGTAGTGGAGGGGTGACTGTGAGAGACTGAAGGAAGGCTGCTCCATCTCTATCCACGAAGGATATCTGCAAAGTGGCTAGCTGCTCTGTCACCTCCTCAAGTAGCTGAATGCTCGTCCTCTTGCTGAGAGCATCGACTACCATGTTCCCCTTCCCAGGAGTATAGACTATCTCAAAGTCATAGTCTTGGAGGAACTCGAGCCATCGCCGTTGTCTCAGGTTCAAGTCCTTCTGCGAGAAGATGTACCTGAGACTCTGATGGTCAGAAAAGACTGTAAAGCGCTCGCCCATCAGATAGTGTCACCATGTCTTCAGAGCGAAGACCACTACTGCTAAGGCGACGTGCATCGTCAGCGGCTGGGGCTGGAAGCATCGGTGGCTCGGCGGGTAGAGGTACCGCCGGTGCCTCTGCTGTCAAAGGGCCATGCACCGAGGCCTTGTCGCTCGGTGGGCTGTCGTCACGCTCAACTCTCGGAACCCTAGCTGGCTTCCATCGTGGGGCCATCCTGAAAAGGAAACAGGTGTGCCACGGTCATAAAAGTATACCTGGTGAGTTGACACAAAGTAATCACAAATAAAACTTGAATCACACACGCAATCAATGTTTTCGTGCATTAAGTCAGAAATCAGAAGTCAGGGTCCTGGTGTACGGATACGTCGGCCGCCGCACCAACACTGGACTCCCTGGACTAATAACCACACCCAATACGCTAAACACTATTGCTTCACTAAGGCGACGTGCATCGTCAGCGGCTGGGGATGGAAGCATCGGTGGCTCGGCGGGTAGAGGTACCGCCGGTGCCTCTGCTGTCAAAGGGCCATGCACCGAGGCCTTGTCGCTCGGTGGGCTGTCGTCACGCTCAACTCTCGGAACCCTAGCTGGCTGCCATCGTGGGGCCATCCTGAAAAGGAAACAGGTGTGCCATGGTCAGAACAGTATACCTGGTGAGTTGACACAAATTAATCACAAAGAAAACTTGAATCACACACGCAATCAATGTTTTCGTGCATTAAGTCAGAAATCAGAAGTCAGGGTCCTGGTGTACGGATACGTCGGCCGCCGCACCAACACTGGACTCCCTGGACTGATAACCACACCCAATACGCTAAACACTATTGCTTCACATAGAAAAAGATCAGAGTCCCAAGTTCTGTGGTAGAACTGAACTCCTCTGATACCAATTTGTCACGACCCGTCCTCGGGGCCCGTGCTGTGACTACCCCAAGCCCACCTTCCATAGGCCAGGGGCTGGCAACTAGCACCAAGGCGTAAATCCCTGTAAAAAGGGAAGGCATTGCCTTTGTAAAGTAAACAATTACCACAGAGTAAGCAAGCGGAAGAAGTAAACACTAAGTAGAAACTGAGTACAACAGTAAGTGCGGAAAAGTAAAGGGGGGCCGGAAATACAAGCCCAACTGTAAAGTACAACTGAAAAGGGGAAAAACAGCAACTGAAAGAAAAAACCGCAGCATCGAGACATCCTATGGAAGCCCCACCTGAAGGGTGGGTACAAATAGCCTCCACAGCTCCTCGGTCTAGCCGTCCACTCCGAGTACACCCCACCCAGTGGTCCACCTCCAGGTACTTTCCTGCTCCGCCAACCTCGACCACGATCAGTGATGTCCGTCGTCTGCAACCAACACAACGTAGTGCGGGCATAGCCCGTGCAGGGGTGAGTATAAGCTACTTAGTAGGGACCCCGAGACCCCCTAAGGTCTCCCAGAATCCACAAAGGATAAACCACAAAGGAAAGATACAATCACGAAGTAACATTCGACATGGCTTAGGTATATGCCCATACATATACCTAAGTCATCAATTCCCATTCGGCTCCAACATCCGAGCCCAAGTACAACCCAGTCCACACAGGAAAGAAAAACGTAAATCCACACAGGATAGCACAATCCACAAAAGAAAGCAAAACGTAAATCCACACAGGATAGCACAACACAATCCACAAAGGAAAGAAAAACGTAAATCCACATAGGATAGCACAACACAATCCACAAAGGAAAAAAAACAGGGTTTCAGCTCACACAGGTATACTTCTTCGAATGACGATAGAGATGATCACTGATCCATCTAAGTCATCGGACCCACAAAAGATCGATAGGTACTAACCCCCGCAATGACCCACAAAGGATCTGACCCACAAAGGATCGATAGGTAACTAACCCCCGCAAAGACCCACACAGGATCTATAGGCGCTGGCCCACACAGGACCACTGAGCGTTGACCCACACAGGATCGGAACCACACAGGATCGGTAGCACTGACCCACACAGGATCACTGAGTGTTGTAGTCGTCGCCGCCGAATCCACTGAGGATCTCTGCACAGTCATCGTTGTCACAGTAGCAGTCGCAACCAGCTCTAGGGTTCCCACACACAGCAAGCCCGTTTCGGAGGGTCCGCTCTACGAGCCGAGAGGCTGATACATCAACTGACACATAGTCCAGAGTTAATGTATCCAAAAGTTCTGTATCGCCAACAGGAACTCAACGTCGCAGACAGCGCGTCAATCGGACGCCCGGTCTGAGAGTTATTGGGTTTTTCGTCCCAGGGGCCCAGTTGGTTTTTTTAAGGCAAAACCAACCCGACCGTACTCCAACTGCATCCAAATCTCGGACGGAGTATGCCAAAAGATCCGTCTCACTTAGAGGAAAACTACAAAGTCGACGGCACGTCAATCGGACGTCCGAAGCTCAGGATATGAGTGTTTCCACTCTGAGGGCCCGGTTGGTTTTGTGTACGAACCAACCCGAACGAACCCAAAGTATTCCGAAACCTTGAGTATGATATCCCGAAACGATTGTCTCGATCCAAGGATCGCATCGCCGCTAACGGCGCGTCGTTCGGAGGCCCGTAGCTCAAGTTATGAGCAAAAGACCAAAAAGGTCCGGAAACGGGGGGTCTGGGCCCGGACCGACCCGGACCGACCCCCCTGGGTCGGCCCGACCCGGCCGGCGGGTCGGCTCAGCTCGGCTCGGCCGAGCGGCCGAGCAAGGGAAGCTGCGGGGCGTGTTGTCCCCGCGGGAAGAGGAGCTGCGGCCCCGCGTGGGGCCGCGCTTGGTCAGCGGACGCGGCAAAGCCGCGTCCCATGTCTCGCCGGACCCGCGTGGTCGTGGGTCTGGTCGGCCGCCGCAGCCTCCGGCTGCTGGCGACCCGCGCCGCCGGTGGAGTCCGCGGGCCACCGGAGTTGCTCTGGTGGTCTGATTCCATTTTCGTCTGCGCTGTAGCTCCTCCCGGGTCCCGTTCTTCACTGCGGAATCAACAAATCGTCTCTGCGACCCGTTTTGTCGTCGTCCGCCATTCCGCACACCAAGAATAAAGGGCGGTGGGTTTGGAATTGTCCGTTGGTCCGCACCCACTGCATTGGCGGTTTGAAACAACACCATAAAATCCCTGCAATTGATGAACCATGTCCCGCAATAATAATCCGCGGACCAACTTGTTAATTGGTTGGTCCGCGTTCTTGACTTGGAGGAAAACAAACATGGGTAAAAAAATTTCAGAACGACCCCTACCTCGTAGCTGTCGTCGGATGAGTGCGAGTACGTCGCGGAATTGACCGTCGCGGTAGGAGGTGATCGTCGCGTCGCGGAAGGGCGTCGCATCGTCGCGGAAGGGCGTCGCGTCGACGATCTCTGAGGGTTAAAGAAACACATGGATTTAATTATAACAATTAAATCCATGTTGAGGATAAAAACCACAAAGGAATTAAAAGGACCGCAATCTCTTACCTCAACGGACGGTCAAAGATTTGTCATGGAAGAAGCGTCGCGGAGGGAGAATCGTCGTCATCACGTCGTCGATCTCTGGGGGGGCTGGCATTCTTCTTCTCCCTTCGTCGGAGGCTGGCGTTATTCGCGTTCTTCGTGTTCTTCGCGTTCTTTGCATTCTTCGCAAAGGGGGAGGAAGATCTTTAGAGATTCTCCAAAGGTTTAACACAACATCCAAGAAGAAGGTGTGTTGGCCTTATTTTATTAACATGCCAACAAATTGAAAACGTGTTAAGAAACGAACAAAATTAATTCATAGAATTAATTTCAACGAATAAACCGCCCAATTAATAGGAGCGTTTAAGAGTTTAGAAAACGCGTCAGTTGACTTTCATTTATGAGGAGTTTTCACGGGTGCGTTACTTAGCGGAAAAGAAACGGTGTGGCTCATGCGGGCCCCACCTCACAAATATCCTACCAAGGGGGTAGGATATTTTGGATTGCATCCTATCCGCATCAACTCAGATTAAGCAGCTTTAAGTGGCTTTCAAGTGGCTTTAAGTGAAATAAAAATAAAGTTGTCGCACCACTTTATTTTATTTCTTAACTTAACCCCAAAAATTTAAAAACCACACCCGAGCAAACGCAACTCCGGAAGAGGCGTTTCTAAGAAAATACCGGCGCTGCGATTCCATCGGTGCCCTCGGAATTTGATTCTGAGCACCGGTTCAAAAGTTAGAAAAACCCGCTCGTTCGTTCACTGAACGTACCCAAGTCAAACTTCAGAAAATGATTCCGGGCACACCGGGCCTCGGAATCAGGTGTCGTCTGAAACTGTGTTATTGTAAAATTCCAAAGTAAATTAAGAAAAAAAAGTTTCCTTGAAATTTACGGGTCTTTACAATGTATATGATAACTAGTTTTGTATTTTCTAAAGTTTTTCCATGCTTGGTATGGTTTTTCCATTATAAATAGTGGGTAATTTTCTTAGTGCAATGTAAATTGGTTTTAAAATGGTTTTTTATTCACTCTTCATATTTAATGAATTTATAAATATGGTATTATTTTTGAAATTAACTTATTGTTTGGGATTTATTACAATTGAGTTTTTCAAAGTGTTATCCCTTTTTTATTTAAAGGGTTTCCTTGTTTTTAAGAGGTGTCTTGGTTTTATAAATTGAAAATGGAGTTTCCATTGTTCTTATTTGGTTGTTCTTGGAAGTGTTCATGATTTCTTTTGTAATTTTGTGTGATTTACAAAGTGTTTTAAAAAGTGATTTCCAAAATTATATGTATTGTATATGATAAGTGAAGTCCCAGTTAGAACTTTATGATGTGATGTTGACTGTACCCTTATTGAGCCCCCTTGGTTGTTTTTGATGTGCATGTTTATCCATGTGATAGAAGCTTTGCGATGTGATTCATGTGGTACTTATGTGTTGGGGATCATTTTAAGGGTATTTTAGAGAGTGGGAAGGACGTGATTGCGGTGTTAGACTTAGGGGATTATTATTGTCATGTGATGATGTCATTGTTCATGGACCACCTCCGTTATTATTCCATGAGGAGACCAAGGTTGATAAGTAGGAAGTAGTGGGACATTGCTAGACTATTTGAGGTTTAGAACTGGCTAATACCCCATAGTTGTACATATTTATGGATTGGGGAATTTTTATTGAGGAGACTTCTTAGAGAGATTTGGTGGATGGATGTGTGGCTATTAGCTTGTAGGAAATTACATCCACTTTTGCGTGTCTTGTGTTGTCTCGTTAGTCCTCATGGTGTTTCATCTTTTTATATATCATATGTTATGCCTTTTGTTGTATATATTGGCATGTGTGATGTTTATTTCTTGGATGGACTTGTTTGATGTGTTGATCCTCTTTTATTTTAGTTATATTGTTGACTAGTTTTATTCCATCCATTTGTTGACTTTATTTATAACCTTATATGGTTGTGTTTATTCATTGTATCTATTGTTTCCTTGTTTACCATTGTATTGGGTATATAAATTCTATTAAAGGAAAAATGGATAAATTGTTTTTAGAGTGGAGTTCTTGGTTGGCATGCTTTCAAAATGTTTTAAACCATGTGTGGGTTTATTTTTCAAAAGTTTTGGTATTTTTAAATATAAATGGTTAGCACTTTTAAATGGATTCTATTTTGGTAAAACATTTTCATGGGTTTTTTATGAAATTGTTGCTTTGATAGAGTGTATGTTTCATGATTTTTTTATTCATATGTTATGTAAATAAAAATGAAAAGTTATTTTTTCCTGTTATTTCCAAACTAGTGAGCATGGTTTATTTTATAAAAGGAATTAATTGGACTCATGGTGGTATCCTAATAGATTTATCTCACAACCTTCATACTCGCATTAGTGAGTGTGTATTATTCATGTCTTGTGTAGGTTCCTCCAAGTTTTAGATTTTAAGTTGGATTTTATTCCATCTTCTTTAGAAAGCGGTTGTTGTACAAATTATGGTGGTGACTAGAGAGTCACATGAAGTTGATGATCATACCTTTGGTTTCATGTAACCGGTTGGCTCAAGCTTTGTATCATCTTCTGCGGTATTTATTTTGTTCTGGCTTCCATTTTAGTTTTGTAGCTCTGATTAGAATTTATTTATATAATATGTCTCTTGTCATGTACCTTGTATTTTTACTATTATTACTTGTTTGGATGTTTTTATTTGGTTCCTTTAGGGTGAAACCATCCCCAATGATTATGTATGATATACTTAATGCTTGTCACTATCCCGGGGGATCGGGGATACTCCTCAGGTATGTAGTGGGTCAGCTCGGGAATTCGATGGATGGATGTCCCATGTTGGTTCATTACATATTCCTATATAAGGGTAAATCCTTCTACCCTTATCAAAGTCGTTTGGAATCCCTTGCATGAAGTTAAGTCACTATTTACATTTATGCAAATTAAATATAACATGTTTTGTAAAGGTAATACAAATATTACCATTATGCATATTATTCTGCCTAAGGGTACTAAAGAAATTATCTTTATGTGAATGATTCACATAAGGGTAGGTCCTGGTTTACCTTTATGTGGTATCCTAGTACTATTGTATAAGGGTATTACCATCATGAAAACCATTTTCTTAAAGGTAACAAAGAGGTTACCCTTACACATACCTTCTACGTAAGGGTATGACCTTTACATAACTCCTTTATGGGTAATGGTAAAATCAAGTGACCATTACATAGACCAATCAACGTAAGGGTAAGGCACAATGACTCTTATGCAAACCACTCTGCTTACAAGTAAAGCCTTGATTACCTTTACACGGCCCAATTGCATAAGGGTAAGCTTTTTTTCTGATTTTCATAAAACCTGAAAATTGATGCTCTATTTTTTTATTCTTTTTCATTTCAATTATAGATTTCATAAATATAAATCACTAGTTCCCTTTTATACCACTATTAGGTTTCATATGAATCTAATAAAACTTATTAGACATAGTGGATAAAATTAGAAACCAAATTTGAGGATCTCTCATGCCTGATATATGAAACTGTGTATAAAATACTAAAATGAAGAACTAATGTAAATGTGTATACCTTACACTGAAGTTCCATTGTAGCCTTTTTTATCTTCATATGATGAGTTTGATAAAGATCACTAAAGTGGAAAACATAATCATCCCACCTCTGTTGGTATCCATGGGATGATCTGAATCACTTGACATTTGAGTGGGATCTACTAACCTCCATGAAGTGCTAGCCTCTCATGGTGAAAAAGAGGAAGATGAAGAAATATTTTAGGTATAGGGAGGTTCGGCTAAGCATGAGGATCTAAAATCCACACTACACTGCAATCACGTGACAATATTTTAAATAGGAAATCAATGATGCTCCTTGATTGTTGTCTCATTTATTCATGCATTGAAACGCATGAATAAATGTCACAGCTGGTTCATGAATGTATAAATGTGTCTTATGCATTTAATCCAAAATGTTTCATTAAATGAAATTATACATTAAATGATAGTCATGCGGATGACCAAAATTCCCAAACGATAACTGTTATCATAGGTAGTATAAATAATATACCCATAATGCATGCAAATAAAATTCACATGAAAAATGATGCACCTCATATATATACACACACAAACATATATATTAATGTCTTTAGATAATATCTCCTTTACAACCACCATAAAATAATAGATTTCCAAAAATATTCAAAAAAATCAGAGTACATACACTATGTATTTTCAATATTTTAAGTAATAAAATTTAATTTTTGTTGAATTATCTTAAATAATTATTTACACTTTTAAGATAAATTGTTATTTCTCACAAGTTCTTGTTTGTTCCCCTAAAGGACGTTTGTTCATATGAAAATTCCTAGTTAAGTGACTTCATCAATATATCACTACTGTCATTTTATTCAACAGTACATGGCTATATTCTCTACTACATTAGTATCCTTTATATTACATGCATAGTTCATGAATTGTCATTTGATATTATTTTCCCTTAAACAATTATTACAAATATATCGTCACTATATTTTTGATATTCCTTTCCCTAAAACAATGCTTATATTATTTGAAATTATATATACCTGTATGCATACAATATGCATACTTTTTTGGAAATTAAATATACCTATACACACACAGTATATTGTATCCAGTATCCAATTTCATACTCCCATGCCTCTTTCATATTCATATTTTGTGAAATTATAGTATGCATACATTGTATATTATATGTGTATGGGTGTATGTTGTATACATATAGTACACATACATTTTCAATTACATACACTTGTGTGTGTAATGACCCAATGTTTTATCAATGAAAATTTTACTCTTATAATTATGTCATATAATCACATGAAATTACAACACAATGAACTACTAAGTACTATGTGACCTTTAAATATAATATTCTCACTTCTGTATTTTGAATTTTGAAAAAACTGACATGCACAGTTGTGTTCGGTAAGATATTTAGAGTCTGATAAGAAAAACTTAATTTTTGATGAATAGTAAAATATCCTTATGAATAGTAATATACCTTTATGAATAGTAATGAATAGTAATTAATATAAAATAAGACAAAAATATAAACTTCACCCATGGATGTATAAATACAATTTAGACATCTTAAAAGTGAAAAAATGATCATAGTATAAGTATTGGTATTTTTGTATGTCATAAAAATTTTATTTAAAATTTTATTATTAATTTAATAATTTAAAATGGAAATTTATTTTCATACATTGTAATCATAAATTGTTACTTTATCTTCTTATAGTAATAAGATAATTTTATGGTACCTTGATTAATTTTTCAAGGTGTTATAAAACAAATTATAGTTTTAATGTTGTTTTTTTCGAATAAATTATGATTTTATTTAAAAATTAAATTAAAAATATTTAGAAAATTATTTTCAAAAAATGAATTTAATTTTTTAATTATACACATATAAAAATGGTTAGGGTGAATTTTTGGGATTTTTCTAAAATACTTGAATTTTTTGTGAATAGTAAAAATACAATTTTGAGTTTTCAGTATGTTTAATGACATCATAATGATGTAATAATTAATATAAAATTCTAGTAGACTTTTTTGTAGTAAAATATGATATGAGGTTTCCCAAGTGGATAATACCATGGGCAAATACCATGGGCAAGCCCCTGGTTTTGCAAAAACCACTAATGAGGTGTCCTTTGAAATTAATAAAAAACTATCTCCCTTTTACTATAAATACTCACTCATTCCTTCATTTTATTTCATTAAAAATCCATAATACTCTAATATCTATCATTTTTACCTCCATAGGATTCCTCTCAAGGTGTCCTCAAGTCCCCAAGGTCCTAACCTTCAAGTTTTAGGAGTTACTCTACAAGGTAAGGGAATCTACCTCCCTTCTCTTTTTCAAGCTTTTATTTTATGTTATTCTTTTTAATTTCAATTGTATTGTGTTGGGATATATCATTTAATATCTATATTACTGTACATATTATTAAATAATGGTGATATATCCCTTTATTCTCTCATAAAAATATTTTATGAAATTTTAAGTGACGTCGTTAGGCTGTCGAATTTTCATAAGGGATCTCTCAACTTTTTTTTATTTTCAAGTTCATTTCTTTTATTTTTCTTTCCTCACCTCATTTCATCAAAATTTTGTGATGACTCTGGTACCTTAAATTTAATTTAATTTTTTCATTATAAATTAATAATTCTTCATCATATCTCCTTTCCCTTTCTTTTATACTGAAAATGAAAACACCATCCGAGATGTGCTAATTTACCACATTCAAGGACGATGTGTTTTCAATTTACATTACCATCTTCAATTCTTTTCATGAAACCATTTTCATGTTTTAACCAGACCATGATATATTTATTATGTCTCATATATGGTTTTATAATCCTTTTATACATATGGTTTTGATTTATAAAACAAACATGTTCCTTGTGGCCAAAAACCTCCAATTAACCCAAAAGGTTATCACTAAAGTTTTACATAATGATTAATCTTCAATCCAAGTAACCAAATGAAATTTACAACCATGTAAAATTATAGATGTTAGATAATATAATATAACTACAATTATGGAAAACCATCCCCATTTTACATGATTCTATGAACATGAATATAAGTGAACTGATCATTAATACTAAGGAAACAAACGGACCCAAACAATGAGATTGAACCTCATAACCAATCAAAAAGGTTATGAATGAACTCAAAAATTTTGTAATAAATAATTTAAATATAGAATAGGTTCTATAATTATTAATTAATTAACCAAATTTTATTATTCATGTCGTTAATATCAAGTGGAGAACACTATTAGACTTAAGGTAAGGGATCCTCTCTATTTCACTTTTATTCAAGAATGTCCTCTATGGTATGCCCTTTTACATATAATTATTAATATTGTGGTATGATTTCAAACCTTCCCCTTACTTCCCTAATGATGTATAAAATATTATAAATATTTTTCTCTCTCATTAAGACCTCCTAAGTACACCTGATACCATGCCGATATTCCATAAGGGATTCTACCCGAACCGCCTTTATTCCTTCGGGCTGCTCTATCTTTCTTTTTACCCAAATGAATTTGTCCTTTATTTTTATGTACAACTTATAAATACTATTTATATTATTAAAACTCGTGTTTCAAGATCCATCCCTCATTATCTTCCATGGATATACATGTTTTTAAGTGATTCCCTCCTTGATACTTCCTAATAAGAAAACTCATTTTAAGAGAACTTCCCAAATTTTTACCCAATTTCAAGTGAACTCTACCATTTGTTTTAATACTACATTGTTTTTATAAAATCAGTATTTTTATTATGAAAACATTCTTTTTTCACTTCTGGTTTTATATAAAATATTATTCCCTTTTCAATTTTAAATGTTCTTTAGTATTTTCCTTAAAACCGCACTAAAATGTTTTAATGCTAATAATTTCCTAAATAATCTTCTTAGATTTTTTCACTTATGTTTGACATAAATTACCATGATATATTCCTATTTTACCTTATTAATGTCCATTAATTTTTTAATTCCTTTCTCTTATGGACACTTTTATGATACACTCATCCATTATGTTTTATGGTGTGAATGTGATACCCATTTCTCTCCATGGGTTCCCTTATGTTTATGTATGATTGATTATGTATGATTATTTATGTGTCAAGAATATTTATGAACATTTTAATATGGGTACATCCATATAGCGCTCCAATGCATTGGGTAAATTTTAGTCTCATGAGACGTTATGTGCAACGGTCTCGGCGGTTAGCCTTGACTCGTGCTACCATGTGCAACGGTCGTGGTGGTTAACCTTGACTTGTGCTTCTCTATGTGCAACAATCCTTAACTCATGCTAAATTCATGATTTATATTACTGACACATTACTATGAATTCATGTTTATATGATCCCATGTTTATATGATATGATTCTATATTCCATTTTATATCATTATGTCATGATCTCTAACCCTTATGCTAAATCCTTATTCTTATGTTTATTTTCTTACTGGGTTTTAGCTCATCCCTTCATTTATGTGATCCCTAGGGTACCCTATATGGATTTAAGGTCTCAAAAGAAGTTAGGATCTCTTTATTAAGATTAAATAAAGAAGTGTTTTTTTTAGTTCCATGTTTTTAGTTTTATGTACCTAGTATTCCAAGACACTAGACTTTATGATCCTTGGCTTGTACACTGATGTGTAATTATGCTTAAAATCATGTAATGTTACATGTAAAAGGCAGGGGTCACTGTAGTTGGTATCAGAGGATGGTCCAGTTATTATTAGAGATTAGGAATATATCACTTTAGTAAGAACCTTAAGGATGAGACTAAGTATAATAAAACACCCCTAAATTATGGTAAGTATAGATTAAGTTGTTTATCAAGAAAATACATCCCTATATGGATACAAATAGGTAGAGGTGGATTTTGCATAGATGTATCTAGGGGTAAAACCTAAAAACACCGCTTTGAGATAGACTTTAACGGGAACTAGTGCACGACAACGGGTCTTGCTTCACTCTTAGTTTGACACTCCTAGGGGGTATGCTTTGGTAAATTCATAATCTTGGTACAAAACATTATTAAGGGAATGACAAAAAATCCCATAAGAATAAAAGTTATTAAATAAATCAAGGATAACCTATATTTAAACCTAGGGAATCACAAGTTAGGATATACTTCTCCATTAAAAGTTTATCCTCTTATGTTCAAAGTTTCATTTTTATGATCAAAAGCTAAGTATTTAATCCCTCAAATTGTACGTTCCTTTTCTTAGTTAATTATGGTAAATAGAAGAACACATGCCAACAATCAATGTGATAGGGAATGTGAAGACTGCTATAATGGTATGCCTGATATGATGGGAACGGGTGCTCAAAACTTCATGACAGTACTTGATCAGATGGATCAAGTTATAAATAATAACTTGAATCATGTGGAACACCAACCTCCTCAAAGGAAAGAGAAATTTGTCGTTGAATCTATTATACAGAAAAGGCCTCCCACGTTTAGTGAATTATCTGATCCCCTCCTCATGGAATAGTGGATTTAATCTATTGAAAATATATTCTCTATCCTATAGTGATTAGAAGAAGATAAATTCATACTGGAGGTCTATTGTTTTGATGAGGAAGTTGATTAGTGGTGGACACCGATTAAGAATACGAAGTCCTGTGAGGAAATTGATTCCATGTATTGGGAGGAATTCAAGAGAATGTTTTTCAATAAATATTTTCCCCGAACCCTCCATATCAAGATAGAAAGAGAGTTCCTCAGACTCAAGTAGAAGGAAGATGAGTCCATCAGAGTGTATGAATCAAACTTTACAAGGCTTGAAAGGTACACCTCTCGCTTTTTCATGAACACCGAAAGCAAGGTGGATCGCTTCTTTAGTAAACTAAAGTCAAGTCTATGAAAAGTTTTGGCTATTCAAGACTTCTACAACTATGAGGAGATTGTTCATTATTCCCTTAAGGTTGAAATGGATATCAAAAACTCTCAGTGGAATCATGGGTCAAAAACAAAAAGATGAAAATGGAATCTAATGTGGGTGGTCCTGCAAATAAATTCTATGATGGAAAGAACCTCGATCGTACCATGCCTAAAAATTATGGGAAGAAGCATCCTGGGAACAATCTAAAGGGAACCAGGAATTGCTTCAAATGTGGAAAGTTGGGACATCTCGCTAAAAAATTCTGATAGGATATGAATAATATCACTAATATGGAAGAATAAAGGAAGGTTCAGATCAAAACCCAACCTGTAGTGTAGTTTTACAACTGAAAGTAACATGGGAATTATGCGAACAATTTCCCTAAGCCAAGGGTTATCGGAGGAAATCAAAAACAACCTCCATGGAAACAAGGAAGGGCTTATGCTATCACTACTACTGATATGGAGTCGAACAATGATATGGTGACAGGTAAGCTAGTTATTCATTCAAGAATAGTGAATGTACTATTTGATTCAGGTTCTACGCATTCTTTTATATCTTGAAAGTTTAGTAGAACTATTCAAACACCACCTCAAAATTTAGAGCATAAGTTATCTGTGAGAACAAATAATGGGGAAATTATTGCATCCATGGTTTATAACCCCTCTCTGGTTAATTTTTATGGACCAAACCTCCTAGAAAATCGTTTCATACTTCATTTAGTGGAGTTAGATGTTATATTGGGCATGGATTGGATATCTTTATACAAATTCATCATCAACTATTGGGAAAGGGAGATCACTCTTCACATCCCAAAGCATCCTCCAATTCTATACAAGTGTAAGAAGGAAGATGAATATAATTTAGAATCATTATCTCAAGTGTGGTTATTAATTCCTTATGAGAAATCATGTCTAGCTCAAATGATTGAGACAAAGGAGAGAATCATTATTGAATACATGCCCATCGTGAGGGATTACACTGATGTATTCCCTGAAGAGTTGTCTAGTCTTCCTCCTGATCGATAGGTTGAGTTCTCAATTGAACTTATTCTTGGATATCTGCCTATATCAAAGACACCTTATATAATGGCCACCGTAGAGCTAGAGGAGCTGAAGAAGCAGTTACAGGAGAATCTGGAGAAGGGTTTTATACGCCCGAGTGCTTCACAATGGGGTGTTCCAGTTCTCTTTATTAAGAAGAAGGATGGATCAATACGACTCTACATTGATTATCGTGAGCTCAATAAAATCATGATAAAGAAAAATTATCCCCTTCCAAGGATGGATGACTTATTTGATCAATTTCTTGGGGGAAGTTATTTCTCTAAGGTGGACCTTCGGTTGGGATATCACCAATTAAAGGTGAGGAAGAAATATATTCCTAAGATTGCCTTTCGAACAAGGTATGGACACTATGAGTTCATAATGATTCCCTTAGGACTCACTAATTATCCATAAATTTTTATGGATTTAATTAATATAGTCTTTAGATATTACCTTGACAAATTTGTGGTAGTCTTTATTAACGGTATTCTGATATACTCCAAGAGAAAGGAGGAACATGAGGAGCATTTGAATACTGTGTTAAATACTTTTTGAAGGGATAATTTGTATGAAAAGTACAATAAATGTGAGTTCTAGATGGAGGAAGTATCATTCTTGGGGCATGTTATCACCAGTAAAGGGATATCTGTAGACCCTTCCAAGACAAAGAAAATTAAAGAGTGACCCAGGAAAACATTTGTAACGGATATTTGTAGCTTTATGGGTCTAGTTGGGTATTATCAATGATTTGTGAAGAATTTATCATGATTTTAAAACTCAATAACCAAGCTGACATGGAAGGGGTAAAGTTTGTCTATATTTAGAAATGTAAATATTGTTTTAAGGAGTTGAAAAGGAGGCTAATAATTACACCAATACTCACACTCCCATAAAGTGGAGAAATCTTTGTGGTGTATAGTGATGTTTCAAAGAAAGTATTAGGTTATGTGTTGATAAAAAATGATAAAGTGATAACCTAAGCCTCAAGGTAGCAGAAAATACATGAGAAAAATTATTCTATGCATGATCTAGAGTTGGTGGTTGTGATCTTTGCATTAAAAATCTGGCAGAGTTGTCACTATGGGGAGAAGTGTGAGATATATACTGATCACAAGAGTCTCAAATATATATTCACACAAAAAGAGATTAATATGTGCCGGTGAATATGGATAGAGATCATTAAGGATTATGACTACTCAATCCACTACCATCCCAGTAAGGCAAATAAGGTGGTAGATTCTCTAAGTAGAAAGGGTTTTGTATCTTTATCGATAATGATAATTGAAAAGGGTCCAATCTTCTTAGATTTACAAAGGATGGACATGGGAATCATTAAGGGAGGAATATCATCAATATTTTCTCAAATTATTTCTCAACCATACCTCATGGATAAAATAAAGGATACTCAAATAAAAGATTTGGAAATTCAAAAAAGGTTGGAAGCCATTAGAAATAGAAATTCCTCTGAGTTCATGATTGATGGGGAAGGAGTTGCAAGATTTGGGTCATGATTATGTGTACCATACGATCCAGAGATAAAGAAGGATATTTTGAATGATGCACATAGCTCAACCTTCTCCATTCACCTATGGAGAACAAAGATGTATCGAGATCTCCAAGATAACTTTTTGTGGGAAAATATGAAGAAGGAAATTTTTGAATATACATCAAAGTGCCTGATATGTCAACAAATGAAGGTTGAAAGACAGAAGTCTGAGGGGATGATGCAACCACTACCCATACCAACATGGAAGTATGAGAATATCACCATGTACTTTTTCAATGGACTTCCAAGGACATACAGAGGAAACAATGCTATATAGGTCATTATGGATCGTCTTACAAAGACAGGTCACTTTATCACGATTTGAGAGGACTTACCATTAGATCAAATTTCACGGATATATATCAAAGAGGTGGTAAGTATGCATGGAGTAACACTATCTATTATATCTAATAGAGATCTAATATTCACCTCAAAGTTTTGGAAAATTCTCTAATATGCTCTAAGTATTGAACAGAACTTCAGTACGGCCTATCATCCTCAAACTAATGGCCAATCTGAGAAAACTATTCAGACACTGGAAGATATGTTGAGAGCATGTTCTATGGACTTAAAATAAGTATGGGACCAACATCTTCCACTGGTTGAATTCTCCTATAACAACAGCTTCCACTCGAGCATCTAAATGGCACCATACGAATCCCTTTATGGGAAAAGGTGTAGAACACTAGTGTGTTGGGATGAAGTTAGTAAGTGTAAGATGTTATGACCTGAAATGATCGAAGAAATGGTGGAGAAGGTAAAAACCATTCAGTAGCACATTAAGGTGGTCCAAAGTAGACAGAAGAGTTATGCAGACAATCATCGACGAGACCTTGAGTTCAAATTTGGAGACATGGTATTTCTCTGAATATCTCTATGGAAGAATGTCATGAGATTTGGGAATAAAGTAAGGCTAAGTCCTAGGTACATCGGTCCCTTCGAGATCCTTGATCTAGTCAGATCTATCTCCTATCTAATAGAACTTCTACCTACCATGTCCAAAGTACATGATATCTTTCATGTGTCCCTCTTAAGGAAATACATAGCAAACCCTTCACATGTACTCTCTTCAGAGGTGGTACAGTTGGAGAATGATATTTCTTATGAGGATCAGCCAGTGAAGATCTTGGATCATAGGGATAAAGTTCTATGTAACAAAACTACTCACTTGGTCAAAGTATTGTGGCAGAACCATAAGTACAAAGAGGAAACATGGGAACTAGAGGAGGCAATCAAGGAAAAGTACCCGCACTTGTTTATGGATTAGAATGTAAAAAAATAAAAATTTCGAGGGTAAAATTTCATAAGGGGGAAATAATGTAACGACCCAATGTTTTATCAATGGAAATTTTTTTCTTATAATTATTTCATATAATCACATGAAATTACAGCATAATGAACTACTAAGTACTATATGACCTTTAAACATAATATTCTCACTTCTATGTTTTAAATTTTGAAAAACTGACATGCACGGTTGCATCCGGTAAGGTATTTAGAGTTTAATAAGACAAAATTAATTTTTAATGAATAGTAAAATACCTTTATAAATAGTAATGAATGGTAATTAATAGAAAATTGGCCAAAAAAACTTCACCCGTGAATGTATAAATACAATTTAGACATGTTGAAAGTAAAAAAAATGATCATACTATAAGTGTTAGTATTTTTGTATGTCTTAAATATTTTATTTACATTTTTATAATTAATTTAATAATTTAAAATGAAAATTTATTTTCATAAAATGTAATCATAAATTTTTACCCTATCATCTTATAGTTATAAGATAATTTTATGGTACATTGATAAATTTTTCAAGGTGTTATAAAACGAGTTATAGTTTTAATGTTGTTTTTTTTTTAATAAATTATGATTTTATTTAAGAGTTAAATTAAAATTATTTAGAAAATTATTTTCAAAAAATGGATTTTATTTTTAAATTATACAGGTAAAAAAATGGTTATGGTGAATTTTTGGGATTTTTCTAAAATACTTGAATTTTTCATGAATAGTAAAAATACAGTTTTGAGTTTTTGGTATGTTTAATGAAATAATAATGATGTAATAATTAATATAAAATTATGGTCGAATTTTTTATAGTAAAATATCATATAAGGTGTCTCAATTGTCTAATACCATGGGCAAATACCATGGGAAAGCCCATGGTTTTGCAAAAACCACTAATGAGGTGTCCTTTGAAATTAATAAAAAAACTCTATCTCTTTTACTATAAATACCCACTCATTACTTAATTTTCTTTCATTACAAATACATAATTCTCAAATATATGGTAGTTTTACCTCCCTAGGATTCCTCCCAAGTTTTCATCAAGGCCCCAAGTTCCCAACCTTCAAATTTTAGGAGTTACTCTACAAGGTAAGGGAATCTACCTCCCTTATCTTTTTCAAGTATTCATTTTATATTATTATTTTTAATTTAAATTGTATTATGTTGGTATATATCATTTAATATCCCCATTACTGTATATATTATGTAATAATGGTGATATATCCCTTTTTTCTCTCATCAAAATATTTTATGAAATTTTAAGCAATGTTGTTAAGCTGTCGAATTTTCGTAAGGGATCTCTCAACTTTTCTTTTATTTTCAAGTTCATTTATTTTCTTTTTATTTACTAACCTACTTTAATCCAAATTTTATGATGAATCAAATAAATTACATGTACTGTAATTTTTTCATGATAAAGTAATAATTATTCATCCTCTCTTTTTTCCCTTTCTTTTATACTAAAAATGAAAACAACATCCGATATGTGTTAATTTACCACATTCAAGGACGATGGGTTTTCAATTTTCATTACCATATTCAATTATGGTCATAAAACCATTTTAATATTTGAAACAAACCTTAATATATGTATTCTGTTACATATATGGTTATTTAATTCTTTTGTACATATGGTTTTGATTTATAAAACAAACATGTTCCTTGTGGCCAAAAACCGCCAATTAACCCAAAAGGTTATACCTAAAGTTTTACATAATGATTAATATTCACTCCAAGTAACCAAATGAAATTTACAACCATGTAACCTTATGGATGTTCAATAATAGAATATAACTCCAATTCTGGAAAACCATTGCCATTTTACATGATTCTCTGAACATGAATATAAGTGAACCGATCATTAATACCAAGAAAACAAACGGACCCGAACAATGAAATTGAACCTCATAGCCAATCAAAAAGTATATGAATGAACTCAAAAAGGTTGTAATAAATAATTTAAATATATAATATGTTATAGAATTATTAATTAATTAACCTAATTTTATTATTAAATTTGTTAATATCAAGTGGAGAACACTATCAGAATTATGGTAAGGGATCCTATGTATTTCACTTTTATTTAAGAATTTCCTCTATGTTATTCCCTTTTACGTATAATTCCTAATGTTAGGGTATGATTTTTCACCTTATCAATACTTCCCTCATGATGTATAAAATATGATAAATCTCTTTATCTCTCATTAAGACCTCCTAAGTACACCTGATACCATACTGATATTCCGTTAGGGACTATACCTGAACCGCCTTTATTCCTTCAGGTTGCTCTATCTTTATTTTTACCCAAATGAATTTATCCTTTATTTTTATGTAAAAATTATAAATATTGTTTATATTATCCAAACTCATGTTTCAAGATCCATCTCTCATTCTCTTTCGGGGATATACATTTTTTTAAGTGATTCCCTCCTCGATACTTCCCAATAAGCAAACTCGTTTTAAGGGAACTTCCCAAATTTTTACCCAATTTCAAGTGCACTCTACCATTTGTTTTAATCCACCATTGTTTTTATAAAATCAGTATTTTTATTATGAAAAAATTCTTGTTTTACTTATGGTTTTATATAAAATATTATTCCATTTTCAATTTTAAATGCTCTTTAGTATTTTCCTTAAAACCGCACTAAAATGTTTTAATGCTAAGAATTTCCTAAATAATCTTCTTACATGTTTTCACTTCTATTTGAAATCACTTACCATGCTATATTCCTATTTTACCTTATTAATTTCCATGTATGTTTTAATTACTTTCTCTCATGGACACTTTTATGATACACCCATTCATTATGATTTGTGGCATGAATGTGATACCCATTTCTCTCCATGGGTTACCTTGTGTATATGTATGACATGTAGTTTTTCTATTTTTGTTGGAAATGGTTGGCTGTGGGAAAGATGTTCGCCTGCAGTATTCTATTCTATTTGATGTACTTTTTCTTTTCTTTTAATAAATGGTCAGGGGTTTCTCCTCTAACTGAGCTTGCTGGGTATATTCATGAACATGTTAAGATGGGTGCATCCAGATAGTGATCCAATGCATTGGGTAATGTTTAGTCTCATGAGACGTTATGTGCAACGGTCTCGGCAGTTATCCTTGACTCATGCTAACATGTGCAACGGTTGTGGTGGTTAACCTTTACTTATGCTTTGCTATGTGCAAGAAGCCTTGAATCGTGATAAAGTCATGATTTATGTTGCTGCCACATTACTATGAATTCATGTTTATATGATCCCATGTTTATATGCTATGATTCTATATGCCCTTTTATATCATTGTATTATGATCTCTAACCCTTGTGCTAAAGCCTTATTCTTATGTTTATTTACTTACTGGGACTTTAGCTCATCCCTTCGTTCATGTGATCCCCAAGGTACCCTATGCAGATGTAAGGGATCAAAGTAAGTTAGGAGCTCTTTATGAAAATTAAATAAAGAAGTGTTTTTTAAGTTCCATGTTTTCAGTTTTATGTACTTAGTATTCCAAGACACTAGACTTTATGATCCTTGGCTTGTACTCTAATGTATAATTATGCTTAAAATCATGTAATGTTATATGTATGAGGCTAGGGTCTCTATAGTGTGCATAAGGTATGCATACATTGTTTGAAAGTACATACACACACATAAAAACATATTGTATGTAGTATGTAATTACATACTCTCATGCCTCTTATAGAATCATATTGTATGTAATTATAGTATGCATACCTCACTACCACATATCGGCACAAGGGAAGCATCGACTTTTATTAACACTAAACAGAAAGCGTTGATAAAAGTGTCACTTTCATCAGTGCTAGGTAAAAACACTGATAAATGTGTATCCTTTATCAGAGCTTTCTTTAGCGTTGATAAAGGTTATCTTTGTCAATGAAATTCTTAACGGTGATAAATGTTTTTAATAAAAAAATATTATTAATTTATAGAAAATTATTGTATTTATATTCAAAAATAATGTTTACTTATATAAATTAATTAAAAAATGCATGTTTATAATTAATATAAATATGATATGTTAATATATATTTTTTAATAATTCAAATATATATATAATGTTTTAAAAAAATTATTTATAAGATTATAAATATATATATATATATATAATTATAAAATTATAATAAATTTTTAAAAATAATAAATATATTTATTGTATTATTAATTATATATTTATAATTATAAATATATATACATATATTTAAATAAATATTTGTCTCTAATGAATTGAGTCAATAAATATATATATATATATATATATATATCATGAGATAATGATGATATTCATGGACATGTTTATGTTCATATATTGATATGTGTGTGAGTATAATTGACACTAACTATGATCATAAATTTATTTGTGGACATGATTGGGTTGTTATATTTGTTCTAAGTGTTAGATTACCTATTTTTATGATGACACATGCATATGTTATATATTCATGACTCATGAAATGTTCATTTATACATTGACACCCTTATTATTCATTCTTCCATGTATGTGATGACTCATTTTTATGATTTATACTTTTCATTCATGTTATACCCAAGAACTTATTTATGTTCTCATAAATAATTATAAAATTATAATAAATATATTTAAATAATAAATATATTTATTATATTTATAATTATAAATTTTTAATTATATATAAATACTTTTAAAATATTTTTTTTATAATTATAATCATAAATATATATATATATATATTTAAATAATTATAAAATTATAATAAATACAATAATTATAATTTTATAAATATATATTTATTTATTTGTATATTAATATATATATATATATATTAATATATATATTAATATATATATATAATTATATTAAAATATTTATAAATAAATACATATATATTTAAATAATTATAAAACTACAATAAATACATCTATTATAATTTTATAAATATATAAATTTATATATAAATAAATATATTTATAATTATATTTATAATTATATACAAATATTTAGATATATATATATATATATTGTAGTTGGGGTTTGACTTAGTGGTAAGCACCTGACGGCGTCCTTGTCGCGAGGACGGTCAAGCTTACATTTATAAAGACTCAAGATATAGCACAGTGGCTAACCTCGGGGTCGCTCTCAAGGAAGTAGTGTCGAGAGCCTAAGTGGTCGTTCTGAAAATCTTTTTGTATTTTTAAATAATTTGAAAACATAAAACACACTCCTAAGGAAACACTAATCAGTGCTGAAGAGCACAGTGGAGAGGGAAATAGTGATGAAAAAAGTGCAAAAACGTAGAGACACGGGACAAAACCAGGACAAACAAATAACACCAAGACACAAAAGAAGAAAGTCAGTGAGAACAAGTTCGGACCTAGGTTAATCCACCTCCTACTCGCCTTCCAAGATCAATATGAACAATTCTCAAAATCGCATAGTGCATGATTAATGTCTCGGATCACACACCAGTCTTTCCTAGAAATTAAACACTCAAGCATCGAATTTCTTCAATACTCAAGCGTTCCTCCGAACTGCAAGGTGATTCACTTAGCAAAAATCATTCTGTAAAGAAATTCTCCTAAACCAGAATGATTCCATTAAAATCGTCACATCGCACAACCAATCTTGATTCTCAGTTTGAGAAATCAAGACAGGAAGGGGAGAATAAATTAAGCAAGAAAGTAGTCGATCGTCCTATGCAAGATCTCTCTATCGCTCAATCTAACTCATAGTCGCGATCTACCAAGGTGAATAAAAATAACATGATCAAATTAATGTGTGGATCTCCAGATCGTGTCGGGTTTCATAAACTGGATCTAGCCCCGCAAATTAGATATCAATTTCTGGAGATTTGAGATCACAACGCGAGACGAGAAAGAAGAAAAATGAACAATACATCAAGAACATCAAAGATCTAATTATAAAACATGCACCACAATATATTTACAGACTCAAAAGAAATCAAAACTAAAACAGAGAAACGGGGGATGAGGCAGAGAATGGAAGAGCAAGGACCCGTCTCCTAGTTGAAGACAGTCCGAGTCCGTGAGATATGGAAGGAAAGGATGTGTGAATCGGGTGGAGTCTCCTCCCCCCTGTGGAATGGTGCCCTCCCCCGTTCTTGTTCTGGACCCTGGCCTGCCTCTGTCTTGCCCCCTCTTCAAGAGAGGAGTCGAGGGTCCTCTTATTTAGAGACGAAAAACAGAAAACTAAACTAACAGGCATTGTCTATCCACGTGGTGCGCTTTTAGTGCCCTCTTCACTAGATCCTAGTGAACTTCAAGTGAGTACATACAATTCCCCTGTAACGAACTCACTAATGTTCTCTCACCTTCCCACGAACTTCCCACAATTTTATTTACACGCCCATCTCCCCCTATGCAGAACCACCGAAAAACACAAAACACGTTAGAAATAGAAAAATGTGAATACTATAATTATATATAAATGCATATTTATATTTAATGTTATATATATTTATTATAGGTATTAAATATTAATAATATATATATATATATATAATAACTATTATAGTAGTTTAATATAAAACATAAATACTTAAAATTATACATATATAAAGATATATACATAAGTATATTTATTATTATGTATATTATTACTATTATATAAGTATTATATAAGGTATGTTAACTATACTAAAAAAGAAATTATATAATAAATGTTATAATATGTATATATATTATATATTGTTCATTTTATTTATTAGATAAAAAATGAAAATTGGAGTGGAGGAATCGGCTCATGAAGGGGGAGAGGGTATCGTTGTGCGCATCAGCAAAGAAGGGCAGGGGCTCAGCGTTGTGCGGGTGTTCCAGCTGGGGGTGACGACGAAGGGGAGAGAGGGGATGCGGGCTTCGGGTGGTTTGCTGGTGGTGCAGGCTGGGTTCAAGGAGAGTGCGGACAGGGAGGTCAGGCCACAGCGAAGGGTGAGACTGGTGTTCGGTTAGGGTTTTTGGTGGATTGACTGTGGAAGCGAGGTGGTTTAGCAAGGCTGGTTCATGACGGCTTGGTCCAAGGGGCAGCGCGGTAGAGGGGAAAGAGAAGTGTGGCGACTTCGGATGGTTGGGATTTCAATTCTGGTAAGATTTTGTTTTCTTCTAAAATTTGGATTTTGAAATTGATTATAGTTTGTTGCTGAGAAAATTGATTTTGGATTTTGAAATTTATGTTGATCAGTTGATTTGTTATTGTGAAATTATGGTGCTAAATCTGTTTTGTGTTGTGGTTGGGTTGTGTTGTCATTGTGTGATTGATTTTTTTTATGATACTGTGGTGATGCGTGGATGAGGATGGAGCAGAGGAGCATCAGAATAGTGCCAGGTTTGCTGCGGAAGGAGGCAGTGAGATTTGGATGGGTGAAGAAGAGATACGGTGGGACAGTAGAAGAGATGAAATGACGGATGGTGTTTCTATGGCACCGTGAGCACTCACGGTTGCTGTGAGACAGCAAGTAGAAGGAAGGGCAGTGGAACATCAAGTCAGTCCTCACGGTGATTGTGTGTGGGAGATGGTGAGACAGGATTAAGTGAAACGGTGGCACCGTGAGTGATTCTCATGGTGAGACTGTGAAGAGCAGAAACAGTGAGACTGTGAGGGGTGAAAACGGTGGGACGTTCCACCGTGAGTACCTGCAAATTAAACAGACCAAACAAATCAAAATAATATAAATTAGAATTATAATAAAATGAAGAAATAAATTCATAATTTAATTAATTAAATCAAAAAAATAAAATTAAAAACTAAATAAAACAAAGCTAGATAAAAAAAATAATTATGCTTTAAAAACATGAATTTATTTGGGTTTAATAACATAATTTAAAACAAATAAAATTTGTTAATTGCTTAAATTACTTAACCAATTAATAAACTAAATTAAAGAATAAGAAATATTAATTGAATAAAATTAAATTGTTAAAACTAATTAAATTATTAAAAGACTAAAAACCAAAAAGAGTTATTTATTTACAATTTAAAGAATAAAGCATTAATTAATTTAATTAATGAATTAATAAACTAACTAGAATGAAAAAATTATAAAAATAAAAGAATAAATAAATAAAAGTCTAATTTGCAAGACTAAATTAATTTAAGAATTATTTAAAAAGACAATAATGAATATTAAAAATAATTGATTTAAACTAAAATTGATTATTTTACACAGAAAAGTACAAAATCACATTAATTATCAATTATTTAATAAAAAAACAACATTTTGATATAAAAAAGTCAATAAAAATACAAAAAGGATGTGGAAAAGAGTGTGAAAACACTGCCACATCAGCACCCCGTGATACTACATCGAGTTTGGGGGTTCAAAACTCATTGGGCATAGGTATTGTAGCAGCACTGTAGTGGAGGTGGACACTACAGCAGGAACTATAGAGGCGGCAACACTGTAGCAAGCACTATAGAAGCCTGGGAATTGTAATAGAACTATTCACTAGTGGACCTTTGGGTCACAAATTTAGGCCTACAAGACATGTAATGGGATTTCATGTCTACTAGTCCTATGATCCATGTAATGGGATTCATGCCCACTGGGCATACGAGCCATTTACTGAATAAATAAGGCATGATGAATGGGTTATCCCCTTGGGGGGCTATGGCCTACCTTTCCAGTATGTGTGTAGCGACTGTAGCACTGGGGGTACTGTAGCATTGGTGGGCACTGTAGTAAGAACTGTAGCAGTAGTAATATTGTAACAAGTATTGTAGTAGCCCAGATATTGTAGCAGCACTATTCACTAAAGGGCCTTTGGGCCAAAAATTTGGGCATTTATGGCCATGTAATAGACTTTCATGCCCACTAAGCCTACGGTCCATGTAATGAGTATCATTTCCATTAGATCTATGGGCCATGTACTAAATAAATAAGGTTTGATTGGTGGGTTAACCCTTTGAGGGGGTTATGGCCTACCTTTCCGACATGTGTGTGAGGTGTGTATGTATTTAAATGTAATTGTACCCCCAAGCACCTAGTCATAGCCCCCTAATGGATAGTCTACCCATCAAACCTTATTTATTCAGTACATGACTTGAAATCTCAGTGGGCATAAACTCCATTACATAGCCTAAATGCCCACAAGCTAGCTCGAAGGCCCAATGCAACGTCATGCCTGCATCATACTACTTGCATCACCAGGCATGCGTCATGCCTACGTCACCACCTGTCTACATCATGTCAGCGCCTCCATCTGCCTATGGAAATTCACTCCCACCCGAATTTGAATCTGAGTTTGATGTAGGATTATGGGGAGCCATAACAACTTGGGTAAGCCTCCAACTACAATATACATATATATACATACACATGTATATATATATATAATTATAATTATAAAATTATAATAAATATATTTACTATATATAATTATTAAATTATAAGTATAATAAATATATTTATTATAATTTCAATATTATAAATAAATATATTTATTTATTTATAGTTATAATTATAAATAAGTATTTATTTATTTAAATAATTATAAAATTATAATAAATATATTTATATATTAATATATATATAATTATATAAATATATTTAGTATATTTATAATTATACATCAATAAATATATATATATATATATATTTATAATTATATATAAATACTTTTTAAATATATTTATTTATAATTATAATTATAAATAAATAAATACATATTTAAATAATTATAAAATTATAATAAATATATTTAAATAATAAATATATTTATTATATTTATAATTATATATTTATAATTATATATAAATAATTTTAAATATATTTATTTATAATTATAATTATAAATAAATATATACTTATTTAAATAATTATAAAATTTTGATAAATATATTTAAATAATAAGTATAGTTATTATATTTATAATTATATATATTTATATATTGATATAAGTTGATGTAATTTTATAAATATATAAAAGTGATGTGGGCCATGAGATATTAGTATATAAATATATTTATAATTATATAGAAATATTTTTAAATATATTTATTTATAATTATAATTAGAAATAAATAAATATATAAATAATTATAAAATTACAATAAATATATTTAAATAATAAATATATTTACTATAATTATATATATATATATACACACACTCCAAACGGTATGAAGTATAGGCTTAAAATCCCATTGCCTTTAGAATTTATTAAGTAAAAGATAAAGATACGGGTAGAAGGGGTTGCAACATAAATGATGTGGCACACGCCACACAGCAAAACCAAAGAGAGGGAAGAAAAGACTATTCCCTCAAAAGAGAGAAAAACAACAAGGAAAATTCTATTTAACACCTATTTCCCACATTTCGTGCATTACCACGCCCTTGAGGATGAAGTCATCTCCTCCATTTTGGGGTGACCGAGGTGCCACCTTGATCATCTTTGACAATATCCTCCTTAAGGTCCACTGCCTCTGATACAACCACATCAGAGGAATGAGCTTCAATATTAGTGACCTTGTCTAAGTTGTCTGATAGATCGGAAAATATATATATAAATGTATATATTTATATATTAATATATATATATATATATAATTATATAAATATATAAATATATAAATATATTTATAATTATATACAAATATTTATAAAATAATAATTATTATATTTATTATATTTATAATTATATAAATATATATAATAATATAAGATTATATAATTTTATAAATATATTTATAAATATATTTATATAATTTTAATAAATATATTTATTTATTTAGATCTTTATCAATGCTTTTTTAGCATTTATAAAACCAGTCTTTATCAGTGCTATAGTTTTAGCATTGATAAAGCAGTGTTTTATTAGCACTTTCTATTTTAGCATTGATAAAACTACTCTTTATCATCACTTTTTTGAAAGCACGGATAAAAGTCTTCCCTGATATTATAAAAATAACCCTAACAAAGTCTCATTCCTTCAGGCCTTCAAGCTTTTTCGGATCTATAGTGTTGTCGTTGTTGCTCCCTACTTTCGCCTTCGCCTTCACCATCATCATCGCTCTCTACCCTGTCAGCGTCGCTCCCTGCCAACGTCGCTCCATACCCTGTCACCATCGCTCCCTGTTGTTGTTGCTCCCTGCCATGCTGCCATTTCTCTCTACCACTCTGAGTTATGATATTATTTATTATCCTCTTTAATCACTTCTTCCATCGAGATCTTTTCATGGTGGGTTGAACATTTCAGACCTAGAGATCCATGCACAGGTAGCTAAGTGTTTCTATTTTGGTTCCATGATAAATGATGATTTTTGCTATGTTTTTATGTTACTTTTCTGTATTTTTTATGTGTTTGGTAGAAGAATTTTGGTTTTGTTGGGTGTTTTATGGAAGTGTTTCTTTCCTAGTGTTGTTTCTTTTAAAGAGAGAGAGTGTGCATGTTGTAGACCCACCCTTTTAGATTATGTATAAATTGTGGGGAGACCCTAATAGGTATAAACATTCTTGAGGCCTTGTATCCCTTGTTAATTCATTGAATTTCTCTTAGAGATGATTGATTTTTTATGAGGATGCTCTTTGTTGGTCTTAAGGAGTAGTTTTATTAATGGTCTCTCTTATCGGTATATATTAAAAGTTGAGGCCGAAGCCTCAGTTTATTCGGGGAAAGGGGCTACATTACATAGAAAATCAAGAAATGCACAATGTAGAGAAGTACTTGGTGAGACTCAAACTCAAGACCTCTCTTATAGGTATATATTCTAGTCACCCATAACGCTCACTTTTTCTCAAGGCATTAATGTTTTAAAATGATTGGTCATCTTTCATCCTTTGAAATAGATTTCTAGGGGTGGAAAGTGTTATGGTGGTGAGTTTGTAACATTTTGTGTTACTATAGTTAAATATTTATTAGTATTTTAAATAATTATAAGTTATTTTACATTTAGGTATATTTTATGCTCAAATTTTTAAAAGATTAAAATTTTTATGGGTCACATAGTTAGAAAGAACGGTCTGATAAACTATGTGGAAACCATTATTATATTCAATAGCTATATTTTCTATTATGAAAAGGTTTTTCAAATAATGTATATTTCTTTAAAAAAAATATTCTTTTATAAAGTATATATTATTTTATACTTCTATATATGTCTATAATTTTATATATTGATATAAATATATATACATTTGTAATTTATACTTTTATACCTGTATACTTTTTCAATTTATCAATAGTTTAATACTTTTATACTTTGATACAAATTATTTATATAAATTATACTTTTATATTTTTATAATTCTTTAATATGATTATTATTTTTTCAAAAAATCCTTTGGATAATTAAGATTTATTTTATTATATGCAATATTTTATGTTTTAAATAATAACAAATAGATTGAGAGTTGGAATTAGGCTTGATTGATTCCTTTAGAACCGATGTCTCAACCTCTAAAATTTTTGGTTCAGTGTTTGGAATGGGCATAGACTCTATGTTCATGACTTCTCTCAAGGGTTTAGTGATTAGTGATCCCAAAAAATAATCAAAGGTGTTATATTCAAGAGAATCGAGCCGAGAAGACAAATTAACCTCATGTGAATAAATTAAATCAATTTCTTCTTGACTTAAACATTATTTAATAATTTCTTGATATTCCCCAAGACTACTTTAAACATTCTGAAACCAATTCACCTCATGAAACTCCTCATCATCATCACTAATTTGAGATATTGGGTTATAGATGTTGAGGTCAAGGCTCATATTTTCAAAGGTTTTCATATTTCCATTCTGAAATCATATGACTGAGTTGATTGTTTCTAGGAATGGATGACCAGGAATGATTGGGGTTTTCATGTAACTAGATTCTCCCTTTAATGTTAGGGAAGGTACAACCTAAGTGGGCTTGGGTTCTTTACTAGTTTTAATTATTTTTAATTCAAATTTTAGTGATGAAACCTAGTAATTCATTTTCTCCATTTGATTATATAATTTTTCAAGTAATGGTTATGGGGTAAATTGGATAGGGGTTGAGTTGGTTGGTTTATCTAAAGAGTATATTTAAGTTATTGAATGTTCATTGTACCTTAGACTAAAATTATTTTAATGATGATGATTTTAAAATTTAAAAGCATTGACCACCAGTGAAGTAATTATTTTCTTAAATTCAATTACCCATTTCCTTCAAAGAATGATTAAATTATTTGAAACATTAAAATGTTGTTTTCCCCTTATTTGAAAGGCCCCTTTTGTGTATTTATTTTGTTAAATGTTAATATTATCGAATCAAATAGGATGGATATGAATAGAGAATGCATGGATGTCAATCATATAATGAAAGAGTATGAAGATGAGGTGAAAGAGTTCATAAAGTTTGCAAACAATCATGCATATGACCCTTCTCAAATACTTTTTCCATGTTTAAGCTATTATTATTCAAGACTAATTTGTCTATAGGATTTGGAAGAACACTTTATCTATCATGGAATTGATTGAAATTATAAATGTTGGAATATACATGGGTAAAAAGCGATTATATCTAGTTACTGGGATAGCACTATATTTTATGGATCATCTGATATGATTATAAGTGTGAAAAATAAATAAGATTGTATCAAGTATGTGATTATAGTTGTGAATGATGATGAAGATTGTATTGAGGAAATATCAATTACATTTGAATATTAACTTCATGATTGTCCAAAATTGTTTGAGAAGTTAAATATTTATGCAAATATGTCATTGTATATTGGTTGCACTAAATATACAGCTTCATCAGCCATACTAAATCTATATAATTTAAATACTGAAAATGGATGGAGTGATTCTAGTTTTACTAAACTACTTTCTCTCTTGAATAATATTCTTCTAGAAGATAATGAGATCTTTATCCGAACATATGATTCTAAAAGAATGTTGCATTTGATGGGTATAATCTCTAAAATAATAGATGCTTGTCCAAATGATTGTATACTATTTCTCAAGGACCACAAACCACTTAAATAATGCCCAAAGTTTGGTGCTTCTTGATACAAGAAAGATGAATCAGGTCCTGTGAAATTTGTATGGTACTTTCCAATCATTCCAAGGTTTAAGCACCTATATGGAAGTGATGATACTATAAGGTAATTGATGTGGCATATAGATATAATAAATAAAGATGGTAAAATTCATCACTTGGAAGACTCTCCTCAGTGGAAGATAATTGATCATGAGTATCCTGGATTTGGAAACGATCTGAGAAACCATCATCTTGTGTTATCTACAGATGGAGTAAATCCTTTTGGTTTTCAAAGCATCACTCACAATACATGGTCGGATATGCTAGTAAATTATAACTTTTCACTATGTTTATGCATAAAATTAAAATACATTATGTTATCTATGCTTATATAATGACCAAAAAAACTAAGTAATGATATTGATGTTTATTTGGATCCATTGATTGAAGTTTTGAAATTATTGTGGGATTAAGGTATAACGGTGTATGATGCTTACAGAAATGAAGATTTTACATTAAGAGTCATGTTGTATGGGGTGATAAATGAATTTCCTACTTATGGAAATTTGTCAAGATATATAATTAAAGGAACTCAAGGTTTTCCCATTTGAGAATAAGGTACACAGACAATTAGGTTGAAACATTCATCGGAGTATGTATTTATAAGACATCACATATTTTTACCCCGATGAAATAAGTACTGATCTTGGATGACGTCATTTGATTGAAGTTTAGAAGAATGTACAGCACCATCTCCACTAACAGGATATCAACTATTTTAGAAAGTAAAATATGTGGGCATTTCTTTTGGTAAACCATTTTTGAAAAACCTTATGAAAATCGGTTGGAAAAAAGAGATCATTTTTTTTTGAATTTCCATACTAGAATTGTCTATACGTTAGGCATTTTATTGATGTCATGCATGTTGAAAAAAATGTATGTGATAGTGTAATTGGCACGTTGTTAAATGCACCCAGTAAAATAAATGATGGAATTAAGTATAGGTTGTACATGGTTGGCATAGAAATATGGGAAAAGTTAGCACCATTGAAGGGTGAAAAGAGAACCTTTCTTCCTCCAGCTGCTTAAACACTTTCCAAGTAGGAGATATATCAGTTTTGAAACTTATTGAATGATGTAAAGGTTCCAAATAGGTATTCATCTAATATCAATAATATTATATCAATGAATGATTTAAAGTTAAAGTTTTTGAAATCACATTACTGTCATGTTTTGATGAAATATATAATTCTTTTATCTTTACATTTCATTTTTCTCAAGAATGTATGTCATACAATAACCAAACTCTATTTCTTTTTCAAATATATATGCAGTAAAGTTATAGACTTGGTGAAATTTCTGACTATGGAAAAATAAATTTCCATCATATTATGTGAATAGGAAATGTTCTTCCCTCCAATATTATTTGATATGATGGTTCACTTGATAGTTTACTTAGTGAGATGGATTCTACTATGTGGTTCTATACATTATAGATGGATGTGCCTCATTGAATGGTATATGAAGATTTTGAAAAGGTGTGTTAAAAATCGAAGTTGTCTAGAGGGTTGTATTTCGGAGTGATATATTATTGAGTAAGTCATTGAATTATATATTGAATACCTATATGGTGTGGAAATCATTGGTCTACTGAAATCTCGTCACACTAGGCGGCTTGTGGGTGAAGGAATTTTTGGAAAATATTTTGTCATAATCAATATTATAGATTTGGAGCAGACCCACCTTTATGTTTTTCATAAAAGTTTAGAGGTTTCCCCATATGTTGAAACCCACAAATAAATTTGTAGGCATTTGAATCCATCAAGGGTTGAAAGATGGATATAAAATATGCGTAATCAATAGTTTTTAGGATGGTTTCGAGACTATATTTTTAAGGATTCGGATGAAAATCTGGATTCAATTTCAAAACGACTTCAATGGATGGTCAGGGGACCAAGTATTTGTGTATTATCTTCCAATGGTTATGTAATTAATGGTTATACATTCTATACAAATGAATATGATGAAGATAGTACCATGAAAAATAGTGGATTTACACTTGTGGCTAAAGTGATGCATGTTTCTGGTACTAAGGACAAAAATCCAATTTATGCAAATATGTCATATTTTGGAATCATCAAACAAATATGGGAGTTGAATTATACAATATTCCAAGTGATGATTTTTCAATGCAAGTGGGTTAGTAATAGGAGTGCTGTTAAAATAGATGAATTGGGATTTGTGAAAGCGGATTTTAGTAAGGAAGGGTACAAAGACGAACCATTTATAATGGCGTCACATGCAGTACAAGTATTTTATGTTCCAAATCTTGCAAACCGAAAGTGGTTAATTGTTCTGTTATCGACCAAAATCATTGAAGGGTCAGAT
Source organism: Viscum album (assembly GCA_963277665.1). Lineage (NCBI taxonomy): Eukaryota > Viridiplantae > Streptophyta > Magnoliopsida > Santalales > Viscaceae > Viscum > Viscum album. The sequence goes on along the minus strand of OY728141.1, from coordinate 466,983,235 downwards.
GAAAATTCAACTAATGGTTACTCTTTCAATGGGATATCGTAATAATTTCATAGTGGTCCCAATGTAGATGGGGTTTTATATATCATAGGAGGACACAATGGAAGGATTTGGATACTTGATAGAGGATTCAAATCCCTTCAAACTTTAAAAAAAGAGTTTAATAACCATTTTATATTTTTTTTAATATACATTGTGTTACCTCATGTTATTATCTTTTCACTACTGCATTTATTTAATCTAAATTAAATGTTAAACCACTTCTCCAGATATTGAATTATGTAGATGATGATGCTCTCAATCTAGAGGAACAATAGGTTTCTCAACCTGCTGCCACGTCCAATCCTGAGGAACAATAGGTCTCTCGAACTGTTGTTGCTCCTAATGTAGAGGTACAACGACCTTCTGCACATGTCAATGCTATCAATCTAGATGAAAAAAATATTGATGGTGTTTAATATGAGTAAATGGTGGGTGATAAAGGACCGATAATGCATAAAAAATAGAATCATTTTAGTGTGATGATGTTAGAAAAAATTATTAAGGTGAAAAGAAAAGGCATCAAATTCAAGGTCAGATGGAATGCACATGGTCAGCATGTTAACCCCAACAATCCCATGTTTAGTAGTTACATTGGGCTCATCACTCAGCAATGCATGTCGATTGATGTAGATTCATGGAACCATGTTGTTTCCACGCTTAAGACACTGATTTGGGAAGATATTACTGTAATATTATGATATCATTTATTTATTTTACTAAAAAATAAATTAATAAAACATTTACTTACTCTTCATCATCCCTTTTAGAGTGCATTTATAGTAGATTAATACTACAAGAAATGTGTATTAATTCTTTATGTAAGGATTCATAGAGGCTTTCGCACAATTCTAATGAGATTTCATCTTAAAGATACTAAAGGGAAAATAAACGTGCACCCACCCCTTATGTATGCACACCTAATAAGCCAAAAATAATGGGATGCATTTACTGGACTTCATGTGGAGATGTATTTTCAAATACATTATGGATGGTAATACATTGTTTGACAATGCGTGTATTAATCACTTTTATTGAGAATTTTTTCTTTATGAAACAACAAATGAGTGATGAAAATAAGGTTCTAGCAGCAAAACCAATATACCCCTACCATAAAGCAAGGATGGGGTATGCTTCACTTGAAAAAAAAATTGTACGTATTTTATATCTACTATAATACTTTTATGTGACATGAAACAACAATATAATTATGTTCCTCTGTTTATATATAGATTGATGAATCCAAATCCAAATCCACTTTCATCCCACATCATGTGTTATGGAAGGAGGCACGTGTAAATAAAGATGGGATATTAATAGATGAAAACACACAAAAAGTGTGTGAAACATGTGTAAGTATGACATGATAAAAAAATACTTAAATCGCTATTACATAAAAATGATTACTTATTTTCCTATATTTTCTATCCTACATTGTCACAGGAATTATCAACACCTATACCAGATGAACACCCACTATCGGTGGCCTTGCAGTAGCCTAAACATAATGGTCGCATCAGAGGTACAGGTTTTGGGGTGACACCCTAAAAATATTTTGAAAAAAACAACAGGAGGATAAAGATGTAGAAATGGTAGAGATAAAATCAAGATTAGCTGCCCTTGAAGAACAATTTCATTGGAAGACTGAGTTGCTAGAAAATTTTATGGGGAACCAAAGAGAAGAAACAACTAGTGCATGAAGATCCCACCCCACCCCCACCGGCTTTGAGGCAATACATTCCCCTCAAAGAGCTATTTTAGTTGAGGTTATTAATATTCTAATAATTATTTCTATGAAATTTTAATTAGATAGAAACTGATACCTTTCATGTACTGATATTCTATAGGGTGAAAATGGATATGATTTATATCTATCAACACTCACTCATCACCTTTTAGCAAGGGATACTATGTTCAATATCTAAGACAATTGTTTACATAATTTCCCAACAGGTCATGTGAGAGTGGTGATTAGTGTAGCTCATGAGATGAGTGTCGGGCTACCTATTCCCCATGATAAAGAATATATTCATACATTTGACTGAGTTGTTGTAACATTCTCCGCATGGCCGTCAGATCTTGTAAAAACACATGTCGACGAGGAGGTATTTATTTCTAATTTATGTTTTATGCTAAACATTTAACAATTAATGAAAAAAGGTTTAAACCAATGAATTTTATTATAGAAGAACAAAGGGACGGAGTGAAATGAAAAGTTAAATCAAAACCATCTAAAGTATCAACCAACCGATCTAAAAGATCTTCCAAAAGCATTTTTACCCCACCCATTCAATATTTGCGTTTACTGACATTGAAGGTTTAGGCATATACAAAGTTACAAAATTCTAGTAGTCACATAGTTGATTTTGAAGAAAAATGTATAGAGAGGAAGTTGCAAACTACATTTATTTTGATAATGTAAATGAAATCATCAACTATGAATGGCTAGGAGGCTCAGTTGTAAATGTATACATGAGGTATGTTTTCATGATTTTTTTAAAAAAAGATGATATACTATGTTAATTATGACTAAATACATTTCATATTTTTGCAGGCATATATATTAATTCCAATTGAATGGATTACCCCATGAAAATAAATTTGGACTCATTAGTCCTCACATCACTTCTACGTAACAAACAAAAATAGTTTCAAAAAAATGGATGAAATAGTGGAAAACCTGGCCAAATTGTTTGAAAGAAAACTTGTGGATGACAAACTATTCTTAATACCAATGATATAGGGGTAAAACTATAAAATTTAATCATATAGAATATATTTTCATTTATTTTATTACTTAATCCTTTTTATATTTTTATGAAACATTAGATACTCATTACGGTCAATTTGGATCCTCCAAAGATTCATTTTCTGGATTCACTACATGGATACCCAATAAACTGACCACACATGATGATGTTTGCCATTTTTTAATACACTACATCCAACATTTTAGAACTAAACTTCAATTTATATATTTTATATTATGTTTTAATGAGAATTCTATTATGATAGTGTGGTGTTTAAATATTGTGAAAATCATGGCATGAGGACAGTCCATGTGCACAAGGATCCTGATAAGTTCTAAAACTAGACAAGTATCAGAGTATATATAATAATATTTAAATATACAAACAAATATCAAAACAAATTACTTATTTTTCTCAATTTTTTTGCAGTGTCTGAAACAAACAAATGGAAAAGATTGTGGTTATGATGTTTTCAAATTTATGAGAGAGATCATATTCCATCATCAAACTGGCATCCCTGAAGAGGTATTTTCGAAGATAATTACTATTTAATTTAAAATATTTATTAATCCTTTGTGTATTTATATTTTTCCAGTACTACTATGACTGTTGAAAAAAATCATATTCACAAGATGATATAGATTTTCTTAGAAATGAATGGGCAGCATATCTGATGGCATAATGTACAAAAATAACATGAAGATGTGACTTCCATAGAAGTAATGGATGGTTTAATATTTAAGTTTAATTAATTTCTTTTTAGTATTAATCACATAAGAATTTTTTTCTTATACAGATGGATTCTTTTGTTCAGTTTGGGGTGGTTTGTTCGAAGCTGCTCATGCTCGTGAGAGATTGGACTTCGAGGCTGCGACTAAGATAATAACAACAAGAAAATAGGTAGAGAATGTATACAACCATCATGAAAAGGTGAATTCCTACTACTTATTTAATTAATTTTGTCATCATTTTATCTATTATTTTTAAGTTAATTTCTTTAGCATTTTTATTTAATGCTTATTTAGTTTTTTTCACAAATATTTTGGGAAGTCATATTTTACTTTCAAATATCTGCAACAAGACACAAAAGAGATAGTGTGTTCCTTTCTGCCAATGTTACTATGTTTTCCATTGATTTTCTTTGTCGAGCTACCAACACAGCATATTAAGTCGATGTTCTTAGCTGAAAAACCTTTCTCGCTATTAAAACCAAAAGAGTAAAGGAAGGTTTTCGGCTAAGAATGTCAACTCAATATTCAGTGTTGGTAGTTAAACAAAGAAAGGAAATGGAAAATGTGGTAACATTGGTAGTTCGGATTGTTTTGATACTTGAATATAGTGATCCAGAAGTAATTTTAGATGTATATGAATCAGTATCACCTCAATATTACACACGGTGTACTTGGTATGACTCTATGTGCATCTTTGTATTTAAAATTGATATTAATTTTAGTAAAAAAATAACTCATGTACTCAAAACCAAACAAACGCATTCGGATTGTCTTGATAATTTAGGACAATGATCCATAATTAATTTTTTATGTATAGGAATCAGTTTCACCTTAATCCAATGCACATTGTGACCGGTATGACTCCAAGTGTGTCTTTTTATTTAAAATTGACATTAATTTTAGTAAAAAAGACAATTAACGTACTCAAAACCAAGAAAACATATTCATATTGTTTTGATACTTTATTACAACAATCCATAAGTTATTTTTGATGTGTAGGAATCAGTCTCACCTTAATCTGATACACGATGTGTTCGGTTTGACACAAAGTGTTCGTTATTAGTTTAAAAATGACATTTTAGTTCAAAAAGTGCTACTCACTGAAAACCAAACAGACATGATCAGATTGTCTTAATAATTTAAGAAAATGATTCATAAGTCATTTTTGATGTTTAAGGATAATTCTCACATCAAACTGACACACGATGTAACTGGTATGACTCAAAGTGTCTGTTTCCAGTTTAAAATGATATTTTAGTAAAAAAGACAATTGACGTACTCAAAACTGAGAAAATGCATTAAGGTTGTTTTGATACTTTAAGAAAACGATCTTTAAGTCATTTGAGATATGTAGGAATCATCTGCACCTCACTATGACGCATAGTGTGACCGGTATGACTCTAAGTGCGTCTTTTTATTTAAAATTGACATTAATTTTAGTAAAAAAGACAACTGTCATACTCAAAACTGAGCAAACGTATTCAGATTGTTTTGATACTTTAATAAAATGATTCATAAGTTATTTTTGACGTGTAGGAATCAGCCACATCTAAATCTGATACACGATGTTCTTGATATGACTCAAAGTGTTCGTTGTTAGTTTAAAATTGATATTTTAGTTCAAAAAGTGTCACTCACTAAAGATCTAGAAAACACACTTGGATTGTCTTGATAATTTAGGAAAATGATTCACAATTCATTTTTGACATGTAGAAAATAGTCTCACATCAAACCGATATATGATGCGATCGGTATGACTCAAAGTGTGTGTTTCTAGTTTCAAATGACATTTTAATAAAAAAACACAGGTGATGTGCTAAAAACTGAGAAAATGATTTTGGATTGTTTTGATACTTTAGGACAATGATCCATAAGTAATTTGTGACATGTAGAAATCATATGCACCTCAATCAAACACATGGTTTTACTGGTATAATTCCAAGTGAGTCTATTTATTTAAAATTGATATTAATTTTAGTAAAAAGAACAAGTGACATGCTGAAAACTGAGAAAACACGTTCAGATTGTTTTTATACTTTAGAACAACGATCCATAGGTCATTTTTGATGTATAGGAATCACTCGCATCTCAATTCGATGCACGGTGTAACCGGTATGACTCCAAGTGTATCTTTTTATTTAAAGTTGATATTAATTTTATTAAAAATAACAAGTGACATACTGAAAAATCACACCTAAATCTGATGCACGGTGTGACCGGTATGACTCTAAGTGTGTATTTTTATTTAAAATTGACATTGATTTTAGTAAAAAGAATAAGTGACGTACTGAAAACCGAGCAAGCACATTCGGGTTGTTTTGATACTTTAGGAAAACAATCCATGAGTCATTTGTGATGTGTAGGAATCAATAACATCTTAATCCGGCGTATTGTGTGACCAGTATGACTCCAAGTGTGTCTTTTTATTTTAAATTGACATTAATTTTAACAAAAAGAAAAAGTGACATACTGAAAACCAAGCAAACACATTCAGATTATTTTGATACTTTAGTACAACGATCCATGAGTCATTTTTAACATGTAGAAATCACATGCACCTCAATCTGATGCATGGTGTGACCGATATGACTCCAAGTATGTCTTTTTATTTTAAATTAACATTGATTTTAACAAAAAGAACAAATGACATGCTGAAAACCGAGAAAACACGTTCGGATTGTTTTGATATTTTATAACAACGATCTACAAGTCATTGGTGACATGTAGGAATCACTTGCACCTCAATCCAATGCACAGTGTGACTGGTATGACTCAACGTGTCCGTTGTCAGTTTAAAATTGACATTTTAGTTTAAAACGTGTATCATTCACTAAAAACCAGCAAAATGCAATTTGATTGTCTTGATAATTTAGGACAACGATTCATAAGTTATTTGTGAGGTGTAGGAAACAGTCTCACATCAAACTAATACACGATGTGACCAGTATGACTCAAAGTGCGTGTTTTCAGTTTGAAATGATATTTTAGTAAAAAATACAAGTGACATACTGAAAAAACGAACAACCACATTCGGATTGTTTTACTACTTTAAGACAACGATCCACAAGTAATTTGTGGCGTGTAGGAATCAGTTGCACCTCAATCTCAAGCACAGTGTGATAGAATAAGTCTAAGTGTGTCTTTATTTAAAATTGACATTAATTTCATTAAAATGAACAATTGACATAGTCAAAACCGAGTAAAGACATTCTGATTGTTTTGATACTTTAGGGCAACGACGCATAACTCATTTATGACGTGTTGGGATCATCCGCACCTCAACGCGACTCGCGGTGTTACCAGTATAACTTCAAGTGTATCTTTTTATTTAAAGTTGATATTTTATTAATTTATTCTTTCATATTAATGTTTAATGGATTTCTTTATAATATTACTAACATAAAAAAATTCTTATATAGGTGGGGGTTTTTTTGCTCGGGTAGAGGTGATTTGTTCGACAACTGATACAATGGGAGAACTTTTTTGAGAAGGGATCACGAGTGCCAAAGACGATGAAACATTAATGTTTTTAAAATTTTGTGGGTAGTAATTATAAATGTAATTATACAAAATATTGTTTGAAATGTATATAGTACTGTTTTTTTGTATTCATGATGTAAAATTTATTTCAATTAAATTATATATTTTGTGTACAGGTTACAGGTTGTTGTAATGTGTTGTTATGCAAACAACAAACTGCAACAGGTGAGACCTTTATCAGCGCTAGAAATAGCATTGATAAATGGGACCCCCATTTAACAGCGCTGAGGATAACAACATTTTTTAGCACTATTAAAAGTCTTTTTGCGTGCTTTTAAAAGGCATATCTTTAGTAGTGCCTTATGTATGCAGTTTAGTATTTCTCACACACCTCTTCCAAATTAATAAATTGCATGAAATATACATATAGTATACATACATTTTTTTGAAATCACACGTATGTATGTATACACTATGCTTACATTGTTTGAATTTACCTACACCGGTATACATACATGCACGTTTTTTTAAAAATATCCATTATGCACACACCTGTATGCATCACATTGTTTAAAAAACACATGTATGTGTAGGTGTATGCATACAATCATAATGTTTAAAAAACACCTATGTGTATAGTATGCATACATTGTTTGAAATTATATTCACAACGATTTTGAAGGTCTTTTCTCCCCCGTCTGCTAGGCTGCAGCCAAACTGTAAGGAACCACCAGACCCAGGCTCAGGGGTACAACAACTATGTAACGACCCACCAGATCTGGTGTCCAGTTCAGATGATGTTACTCCCAATGCTTCCCCTCAGGCAATCGATGACATGACAGGGATCACGATGACAGGTACTATAAAACATCGGACGTGGAAATGAATACTTAGTGGGGATATGGGTGTGGACCCCCTCAGTTCACAGCCCAAGGACCATAAATGACGCTCGGAGTCTCCTTAGATGACTGGGAGCTAGCCAAAGAGGTGGAAAGGGGCAGACGAGGGTCGGGGAGTCGAAGTTTCAGAGGCGACGGCAGGTGTGTCCCAGCCCCACCTAGGGCAATGAAAAACTTATGCTGGAACTGTCGGGGGCTTGGCAATCCCCAAATGGTTCGCGTTATCCATCACTGGAGTTCCAAATTTCACCCTGACATAGTTTTTGTATCCGAAACTATGTTGGATTGCAAGGATGTGGGTCTTATGGGTCGTAAGATTGGGTTCAAAAATGTCTTTCCCATTGGAAAACAGGGACACTCAGGTGGACTTTGCCTCTTGTGGAAGGAGGACCTTGGGATCAAGATCTTTAATTACTCAAGTCATCACATTGTTGTGACGGTTGCTGGCCCAGGAGCTCCTCCTTGGTCGTTTGTTGGGTTCTACGGGTGGTCGGGAGGGCAGGATAAACACAGATCATGGGCCCTTTTGAAGCGGCTGTGGGATTCCCTACCTGGCCCTCTCCTGATGGGGGGGGATTTTAACGAGGTCCTGTCTCTCCATGAAAAAGAAGGGGGCGGGTGAGGAGTGCTGCTGCAATGCACGATTTTAGGATGTCTCTTATGTCGAACTCTCTTCACGACCTCGGGTTTTCTGGATCGCCGTTTACCTGGCATCGGGGTAGGTTAATGGAGAACCACCTAGCGGAAAGGTTAGACATATTTGTTGGGAATGGTGAGTGGACCTCTCTTTTCCATGCCTTTTTATCGTCCACTTGCCCCCCGTCTCCTCTGACCACTGCCCAATCATGTTGTCAACAGTCTCACAAGGGCAACAGAGGGGACCTGAGCGATCCTTTCGCTTTGAATGTATGTGGCTCCAAGATAGTGACTGTGAAAAGGTGGTCCAAGCGGCTTGGGAGGGATCGAATCGGTGCATCATGTCCAACTTCCGCACTGTTGCGTCTTGCCTTCAGAAGTGGAGCTCTTCTAGGTTTGGAAACTTTGATCGACGTATTAAGGAGGCGGAGAAGCAATTAAAGCGACTCCACTCATCGCCTTGTTGTGACTATGTACTTAGGAACATCTATGTGGTAGAAAAGACTCTTAATGTAGCTCTGAGGGAGAAAGAGGGTTATTGGTTCCTCCGGGCACGGGGGTCCCATATCAAAGATGGTGATCAGAACACCAATTTTTTTCACCAACGAGCGTCTGCGAGGAGAAAGAAGAATCATATTGCTCATCTGGAGGACCCCACTGGAAGAGTTTCACATAACATAAATAACATTCACTCCATTATCCTTAACCTTTTCAGCAACCTCTATTCAGCAGAAAGTATTAGCATTCCCTCATGCTTGATTGGATGCATCCCGAAGTTGGTTACAGAAGACATGAATCGGTACCTGGAAAGAGATTTGTCTGATGAGGAAGTGCTTGGGGCCCTGCATCGTATTCACCCTACCAAGGCACCGGGGCCTGATGGGTTTCATGATCTGTTCATTAAACGCTTTTGGCATATTGTGGGGCCCGAGGTGGTGGCCCTAATGAAGGAGGTGTGGGCTGGCAGAGCCTCTCTTGATTCCCTGAATGAAACTCTTATTACTCTTATCCCCAAATCCCAATGCCCCTAGAAAATCTCGGAGTTTAGGCCAATCGGTCTGTGTAATGTGATTTACAAAATTTTCTCCAAAATCATGGTGGTCAGACTTGGGGACTTTCTCTCACTGCTTGTGTCAGATAACCAAAGTGTTTTCGTTCCAAAGAGATCTATTACTGACAATGCTATCATTGCCTTCGAGTTATTCCACTCTATGAAAACCCGCTCCTCATCCAAGTGTGGCACCATGGTAATGAAACTTGATATGATGAAAGCTTATGATAGAGTTGAATGGCCTTTTCTCGAACTTGTTCTATCCAGATTGGGCTTTGGGACGAAATGGATCTCTAATATCATGAATTGTGTTACGTCTTCACCTACAGAATCAATATTAATGGGGTCCCTTCAGCAAGCTTTAAACCGTCAAGAGGCTTGAGACAAGGGGATCCCCTGTCACCTTACCTCTTTATTCTGGTGGCAGATGTCTTTTATCATCTCATCCTGAAGGCGGCAGATCAAGGTGTTATACATGGTGCTACGGTATGTAGAAATGGCCCCCCTATCTCTCATCTCTTCTTTGCAGATGATAGTCTCCTGTTCGCGCGCGCTACCCCGCAAGAATGCAGTGCAGTGCTGAATATCATTAATATGTACGAAAAGGCCTCTGGGCAACGTCTTGATGCTTCAAAATCAGAGTTATCTTTCAGTAAAGGCGTACCACAAGCTAAGAGAGAGGATTTGTAGCGAATGTGCGGGTTTCCTCTGGTTGATAAGCATCCTAAGTACCTTGGCATCCCGACCCTGGTGGGTAGGTCGAAAAAACAAGTTTTCGGTGCGATTGTGGATCGGGTTGATAATCTGATTTGTCTTTGGTCTGGTAGGAAGATTTCCAAGGCGGGAAAGGAAGTTCTTGTGAAGTCAGTGGCCCAAGCAATCCCTTCTTATGCTATGTCGCTGTTTAAATTCCCAGAAACTCTCAATGATCAAATCCACTCCCGGTTGGCCAATTTTTGGTGGGGCTCCCATGAGGGCAAACATAACTCCCATTGGATGTCTTGGGAGAAGCTGTGTGTTTCAAAATTCTGTGGCGGTCTCAGATTCCGAAATCTCAAATGGTTTAATGAGGCTCTTTTGGCAAAACAAGGATGATGCATTCTTTCCCACCCAAATGCCCTGTTTTCAAAGGTGATGCGAGCTAAGTACTTCCCTTGTTCGGATTTCTTGCACGCCCAGCTGGGGCCACGATCGAGTTTTGTGTGGAGGGGCATTTGGGGAGCAAAATCTCTCATTGATTTGGGATGTGTGTGGAGAATTGCTGATAGGCATAGTGTTTAAATTTTGAAGGATCCATGACTGGCAGAGGGCGTCAATCATAAGGTTTCCTCGCCGGTTGTTCCTGGATTCGAAGATGCAAGGGTTCGTGATCTGCTCGATGACTCGCTTGAGGAGTGGGATCGGGAGAAGCTTTGGTGCTTGTTTAACGAGGTGGATCGTCTGCTCATCCTGAGTATCCCTCTCACACCAGGAATGGGTATTGACCAAACCTGCTGAACTGCGGAACCTCATGGGAGATATTCTGTTCGTTCGGGTTACAAAATGAGGGTTCCAGATTTGGTTCAGGGCTTTACCGATAATCGGTGGAAGTACCTCTGGTCCCTCACCCCCCCCCCCCTAAGGTAAATTCTTTTGGTGGCAGGTATGTGCTGGAGTCCTTCCAACCCGTGACTTTCTGATGCAGCGACATTTGGCTGAGGACGACACTTGTCCTTTGTGCCTCCATGAAGTGGAATCCTCTTTGCATGCAATTCTTTCCTGTAAGGGGGTGGAAGGGGTGTGGAAGGTTTGGAGGCCGGATTTCGGTATTTTCTTTGATCTTTCAATTGGGTTGGTCCCAAACCTTACTAAATGGGTGTCTTTTCTGGATCTGAGAGTGGTCGGGCTGATATGCACAACTGCTTGGTTGGTATGGACTCGATGGAATGAATGCATTTTCCAAATGAGGGTGACCCCTGATCACCTTTGGGTGGATAGGGCTTTGGAGTGGATGAATGGTTGGAAGAAAAGTGAAGCGATGCATTCCTTGGGCCCAACTCAACAGGCGGCCCCCCTTTGGTCTCCCCCTCCTGAGGGTTTCTTTAAGATTAATACAGATATTGTTGTCTCTGCTAATTCAAGGGTCGACATTGTGCTCATTGCTCATAACAGTTTTGGCCAGATTGTGGAAGCTCAGTGTAGGGCGGTGCCTAACTCATGGCGCCCAGTGGTGGCAGAGCCCTCGGCCATCCTCCAGGGGCTTTTTTTTGCCCGTTCAAAATTTTGGCCCAAGATTCTGGTGGAGTCTAACTACCTCAAAGTGGTGAACGCTCTCTCAACAAAAGATGAGGATTCTCATTCTTATGGCTTCATCCTGAGAAAAATTTGGTCCCTGGCCGATGGATTCGAGGAATGCAATTTTTCGTTTATCAGGAGAGATGGTAATTCGAAAGCCCATCGTTTGGTTCATTTTGGGAAATGTTGGGGTGATCATTCTTGGGTGAACTCGTTCCCTGATTGGCTTTATAATCCTGGTTTCTTTGATCAGTAATTTATTTTTTCTCTTCAAAAAAAATACACATTTTTTAAAAAACACCTAGAATTGTTAGTGTTGAACAAATTCATGTACAAAATACTTTTTATTTAGTTCTTTTTTTGACATATTTGTAATTATTATATCCAAAAGTTCTTTTTTACGATTTCTTCAGTCAAACAATCTTATAATTAACTCATAAAATTAATCAATTATACATGTTTAGATGCATGTGTGCACACTTTTATGGTCGATTGTCAAAACAATTGACTTTAGAAAACTATATCAAGAAAACAAAGACGGGGAAGAATGACTAAATAACATTTGTTACGTTCATTTGTATCCCTAAACTATATTTTCCCATTTATAATAAAACCCTTACATGTAATACAAAGTCAGTGCAATTTGTCATAATTTCCTTCTTACTAAGACCATCTCCAACCAAACGGCAAAAACGCCAATTTGAAGTAAAAATGGCGTCCAACCCACCGCTATTCTCAGCGCTATAATAGCAAAATGCTACAGTGCAACGTCATATTTGACGCTAAACTGTAGCTGCGCTATCCTGTTTTTTTTTTAGTTATATTCATTTTATCAATATAAAAATGGTTTATATTTATTTTTTATATATAAAAATCAGGTATATTTGAGGAATATTCTTTTTAGAGTAAAAAATGAAGTAGATGGGTTGAATTGAATTTTCCTGTTCATACTTCAAAATGAAAACTTACTACAAAATGATGTTTTGGGTTGGAGTTGCCCTAATATATTCTTCCTATTTTTTGTTCTTTATATTTATTTTGAGATTGAAAATATTTGAACACTTTTATATTGTGATGAAATTTGAATTTAATATATTCAAGATATATATAATTTAAAAATATATTATTTTAATACCAATCTGTTCAACCATAGTCTGACCGTTGAAAAGGGCAGCAGACAGCGGCGGGCAGCGGGCGGATCGGTGGGCGGCGTGCCGCAGTAATTCCCAGCCGTCCCTGGTTTTGTCGGCGGCCCAGGAGACAAGAAAATCCGTCCACATGCCTCAAATAAGATCATTTGCGCTCAAATAAAGAAATGCCTCCGGAGATAATTACTTAACATTCAAATTAAAATTAATTAAATACTCAATAAAATGAGGTTGTTTTATTTTAATTTATATTATTTAATAATTAATGAAATTATCAATAAATCAATTTTTAAAAATCATATTCCAGTTGTTTCAAAACAAAATATTTCTAAAGTATGTCAAACAGATATTAATGTTTGATAATAACGGAGAAATAAAATTAAACAATCGAATGTTTTGATAACCAAAACAATATATATATAACTGGAGATTGATTTTGAATTTAAAAATGATAATAGAAAGAACAAAACTTTAATAAAATATTTTTTCTAATTATTAACAAAATCAATGTTTATCCACCATTACCCATGATCATGTCACGGTGTCATTGGATCAATTCACATTATATATGAAATAAAAGTAAATGTTATTATAGTTTTATAATAAAATCGAATGTTCATCATTATTTCAAATTTTATATTAAAAATAATTATAAAAATCTATCGATAAATCCAAAATAGATGATGTATTTACTGATAAGCCCAAAAAATTCACATTACCAAGAGGTTAAATGGTGAAATAATTTATTTATATATAAAAACATCTCTTGTGGAGTTCATAAACCATGTTCTGTAAACACATAACACAAAACATCTTCAATAAATATATATATACCCCTTTTAACAGCGTGCAAAAAGGGTTTTATCAGTGTTGATATTGTAAGCGCTCTTAAAACCCCATTGTCTTTAGTCTCTGACCTCCTCTCAAAAGAGCCCGATCATGTGACTAGTTGCAGAACAAATCACTCTAGCTCGAGCAAAAGAGTGCATCTGTATAAAAAACAATTCTTATATTGGTAATACTATAACAAAATAAATTAAACACAAATATGAAACAATACATTAATAAAATGACATTCTTAACCTCAAATCACACATTTTGAGTCATATCAGTCACACCATGTGTCAGATTAAAGTGAAGCTGGTTCCTACACGTCACATATGACTTATGGATCATTGTCATGAAATATTAAATCAGTCTGAATGTGTTTGCTCGGTTTTGAAATGTGATGTGTGTTTTGAACTAAAGTGCCAATTTTACACTAAAAACATACACATCGAGTCATTCTGGACACACCGTGTATCAGATTACGGTGTGAATGATTTTTACATGTCACAAATGATTTATGAATCGTTGTCCTAAAATATCAAAACAATCAGAATGTGTTTAATTGGTTTTGAGTATATGATATGTGTTTTAAACTAAAATATCAATTTTAAACTCAAAACATACATTTCGGGTTATACCAGACAAACCATATTTCAGATTGAGTGTGGTTAATTCATACGCGTCACAAATGACTTCTGGATCATTGTCTTAAAATATCAAAACATTCCGAATGTGTGCTCGTTTTGAGTATGTGACATGTGTTTTGAATTAAAATGCCGATTTTAAGTAAAAAACACACATTTGGAGTCATACCGGTCACACTATGCGTCGAATTAACGTACGGTTAATTCCTACACGTCACAAATGACTTAAGGATTGTTGTTCTAAAGTATCGAAAAAATCTGAATGTGTTTGCTTGGTTTTGAGTATGCCGCATGACTTTGTTACTAAAATGTCAATTTGAACCGAAAACACGCACTTTTGAGTAATGTTGGTCACATCATGTGTCAGGTTCATGTGAGATTAATTCATACACGTCACAAATGACTTATGAATCATTGTTCTAAATTATCAATACAATTCGAGCACGTTTGCTCAATTTTCAGTACGTGACACACATTTTGAACTAAAATGTCAATTTTAAACTGATAACAAACACTTTGAGTTATACCGGGTGCACCGTGTACCAGATTACGATGCGGTTGATTCCTACACGTCACAAATGACTTATGAATCATTGTTCTAAAGTATAAAAACAATCCGAATATATTTGCTCATTTTTTAGTATGTGATGTGTAAGATCTCATATTTCTTCAAGTATGTCCCTCTTTGAGTTTTATGTTAAACCTCTTTTATTTAGGTTTTCCTTTGTCTTTGAGCCTTGGTGGTCAAGTTTCATTTGGAGACAAAGAAGTTTTGTTGGGGGAAATGACCTAAAGTTCAAGGATGTATGTTTGTTTGAATTAATTTAGTTCAGATATAAACGTGTTAAATGAGTTTACAAGGGTTTCCCATGAGTTTAGAAGACTTTAGAGGTGGTTCAGGCTCTTCAGCAGAATTTGGGCTTAAAGCTGCATGCATAACATTCACACGCCATGTATATGTATCACACGACGTGTAACTGTCGCTAGACAGATGTTGTGAAATGAATACATGTTGTGAACTAGTTCATGACGTGAACTAGTTACATGCTATGAGTCTATTTTACACGCCGTGTGTTCGAGCATGGTTATTTTAACCCGAGACGATGCATTTTTCAACATACCTCATTAATCAAGAATTACACGTCGTGTAATGTATTTGCACGTAGTGTATTTCTCGAGCTCAGCGGTTATAAGTCACGTCGTGCATATGTTTTATTCCTTCATCTGTGAGCAGCCTTCCTCTCTCAAGCCCTAGGCATTTTATAGGCGATTTTGGAGTGCCTTCTTCCCTTCTGGATGTCCCAATCAAGCGATCAATCCCCGATGAGTTATTTTGCTTAGGTTTTCCCCTCTATTTCACCGCTCTTCATTGTAGCATTGGAATCTCTTGACCGCAGTTGTTTTGGGTGTTGATCTTGAACTCGTGAGATCTAAGTTTCTTCTTGCGATCTTATGCACCTTCGTTCTTGTTGGCGTTATCGGTTGGAAGCACTGCGTTGATTGCCGATCAAAGGTAGGTGGTATAAAACCTAACTCCATGGTATGTTAATTGTCATGTATGTGCAATATTGTGATTGCACTAACACAACATGTACATTATTTAATTGAATAATGGATGGTGATAAATCTTATGTTGGATTATTCCTTAGGTCCCTTTGGATCCAATGATGTTTCAACCTGGCTTGTGGCTACCCGTTGGGTGAGCAAACCCTTTAATAATAATGATTTTTTCTAATGACTTAAAGTGTGGTTATCATGACATGAGACTCTAATGATTGCTTGGTATATAATCACTTTGGTAATGACCCATTCATTTATTGAAATGACTGGTGATAATTTGATATGAAAAATGAACGTGTAATTGAAAGAATGATGGTTCCAGATATAGCAAAAGCATGCGAAGAAGGGTGATATATTAAAATTTCTTTTAATAATCGTTGCCCGAAACCAAGAGCGAAGATATTGCACGTCAAATTTATAATTTATTTATTTAATATTTGAAGAAATAAATACATGAGCTTATGAACTTTCATCGTTGGTGAATATTGATCGTTCAGAAAACCCTTTCGGATTACCTTCGTTGTGCAGTGAGGATCCAAGGATAGATTTTATCTAGCGGTGATCCACACATGCTCCTATGATCTCCGAGCAATATCACTCGATCTCTGGGTGCTAGCACGATGAGTCAAATGTCTTGCGTTGTTCGTTTTTGATCGCCCATTCTTTGGTCTTGAAGAAATCTCTCTCACACTTCTCATTCTTGAGAGGGATAGAGGAGGAGTTGAGAGAAAATTCGTTGTGCGCAACAATTCTCTTTTCTTAATTTTGAATGCTCTACACGATAGACATAGCCACCTGTTTATAGAGTTGGAATTTAAGTTAAAATATTATTTAACTGCATACCAACCATTAAATAACATTTCTTACCTTTAATAAATCTCATGCCACTTAATAATAATTATATAATTATTATTTTGATGTGTGCACCAACTTGCACAATAACAAATATTATATAACGGTCTTGTTAATTAATATTTGTCACCGAACTCGGTCTTGGTCTGTTCAAACTCCTCTAACATTTATTGCATAACTGAATAAATATTTTATTCATAAATAAATATTTTATTCACAATCTATCGAAAAAATATTTATTAAAATATTCAATAAATAAAATAAATATTTTACTCACAAATTGATGAATAAATATTTATTTAATTTATGCGATCAATATAACTTGAATAAAATTATTCCTTGGATTTGAGAATAATATTTTTCCCATTAATTAAACTCAAATAGAATTTAATTGAGATCAACGAAAACACTTAGTTTGTGGCCCTCTAGGATTCTTTCTCATTGGCATTAGGCGAGCTTTCCTAAAGTCAAATATTACTGTCTAACAACGGGTCAAGGCACCCAAGAGAAAGAACTTAATGTTGCAACATCGACAACCATATACGAACGATCACTGTGTAAAATAATTTCTTTGTCACAATATCTCATCAAGCAGATTACACGTCCGTATCACCAACCTATATGTTCAATTGACTACCTAAAATAAACATGTCGTTACACCATGACCATGGAATTTAATGCGACAGTTTTATTCCAATCAAAGAGCCAAGATATTAGCTTCTATAAAGATGGAAGAGACAAAATCCTTCATCAACTTATTTATTAATGACATGTCACTTGTGACACACCCAACGTATCCAACTTCATCATTAACTGTTATCATCATGGTTTATGAAATACATCTAAGTACGTGAGTTGTAACATGCATTAATAATAATCTTGAAGTCTAAGGACCATCACACGTGCTCTTAGATAGGAATATCCAATGACACCAAAACATGAAGAATTCATACTGGCGGGTCTATTATCACAATATCACATCTTAGAGATTATCAAGTGTGAACTTCATGAAAAGAAGCCACATCTTCTTACGAGTACTTGCACCTGACATTCTATGTACCATGTGTCTCATTATAGTACGTTATGCGACCACAAAACATTATTTGAAAACATAATCATAGCACATCAAAGTTCTCATCATAGTGGAAAATTTCTATAACCTTATCAATGCGACATATACTCTAGGATATTATTACATTAGATTCATGTAGAACAACAAACAATACGTAACAAGAAGTTTTATTAATATTCAATACATCGAATATACATAGAATCAAAGTACAAAGTGTTGGTCCTAGGACACCAACTCCAACAAACTCCCACTTGGACTAGAGCCAACTGCCTACGACCTTCAGTCCACTAGACCTCACATGATAATCATGTTTCTACTGAGTCAATTATTTAGTCAAGGGGTCCACCACATTGTCTTCTGTGTAAATACTGCTCACTGAAACTTCACCTCTTTGAGTAAAATACCTCAAGAGATGATACTTCCGAAGTATGTACTTTGTCTGTTGATGTGACCTTGGATCTTTTGAAAGAGCCATCACTACAATATTATCATAATAGATTATTATAGGATCTTTACTTCTAGATACAACATCAAGCTCTTGGATGAAGCTGTGCATCCATAATGCTTATTTAGCTACCTTAGAAGCTGTAATATACTCAAACTCTACTGTATAATCTGCAACCACAACCTTATTTGAGATCTTCCTGCTCACAACACCTCTATTCAAAGTGAATATGTATCCTGTTTGTGACTTTATGCTATCTTGGTCAGTTTGGAAACTAGCATCTACATATCCTCTGATGACTATTTCCTCATATCATTCATAAACCAGGAACATATCCTTCATACACCTTAGGAACTTAAGGATAGTCTTGACCGCCATCTAGTGATGATCACCTGGATCAACTTGATATCTTCCTACGACACCTAATGCGTAGGCGACATCTAGCCTAGTACATAGTATAACATACACGACTGACCCAATCACTGATGCATATGGAATCCTTATCATTTTGTTTCTTTCCTCATGTGTCTGAGGACACATTTTCTTAGAAAGATGAATGTCATGTGACGTTGCCAATAATCCCCTCTTGGATTGTTCCATACCAAATCTCTTCAGTATCTTGTCAATGTATGTACTTTGACTTAAGCCAAGAAACCTCTTGGATCTATCATGATGGATCTTGATCCCAAGAATATATACTGCCTTTCCCAAGTCCTTCATAGAGAAGCATTTATTCAACCACGCCTTAATAGACTGTAAGAGTGGTATTTCATTTCCAATGAGTAATATGTCATCAACATATACTATTAAGAAAACTACTACACTCCCACTAAACCGTTTATAGACACATGGATCACATTCATTCTTTACAAAACCAAATTATGTTATGGCCTCATCAAAACAAATGTTCCATGACCTAGATGCTTGCTTTAATCCATAAATGGATCTTTGCAACTTGTATACCTTGTTGGAATCCTTTGGAATCACAAAACCTTCAAGCTGTGTCATATATACATATTCCTAAAGGTTCCTATTAAGGAAGCCTATTTTGAAATCCATTTTCCAAATCTCATAATCATGGAAAATCGCAATGACAAGTAGAGTTCTGATATATTTCATCATTTCAACTGGTGAAAATATTTCATCATAGTCAATGTCTTGACGCTATTTAAACCCTTTTGCAACTGGTTGCGCCTTATAGGTACCGACCCGTCCTTCTATGTCCAGTTTCTTCTTGAACACCCATTTTCAACCAATGAGATTTACATCTACCGGAGGGTCTACCAAAATCCAGACTTGGTTTTGATACATGGAATCCATTTCAGAATTCATGGCTTCTTTCCACTTGGAAACATCTGTTCCACTTACTACTTCCTTGTAGGTTAGAGGATCATTATTATCGACTAATAATTAGTCACTATATTCGATGACTAGAAAACCATACCATTCTTGTTCTCTAACCTCTCTATTACTTCTATACAGTAATTATGTCTCTGGAATAATTTCTTCTTCAATGGGGATTTGTGGGATTTATTTCTGTGCCAAATCTTGTGTATCTTGATCCCAGAATTCATCAAAGTCTATCTCGATCCCACTATCTCTTTTATAGATAATATCCTCCTCAATAAATTTGGGACATCTTTCAACAATAACCTTTTTTTTTTCTAAAGGATTGTATAAGTAGTATCCCTTTGTTTCTTTGGGATATCCTATACAGATACACTTTGTGCATCAGGGTGAAAGCTTGTTATCTGGAGAGGCCTTAACAAATTATTCATAACCCCACACATGTATGTAAAACAACACAATTTTCTTTTTATTCCATAATTGGTATGTTATACCTTCTTTTTCTTTAGTAGTCACTCAGTTTAGTATATATGCTGCTGTATGTAATGCATATCCCCAAAAGGATAATAGAAGAATCAGATGACTCATCATTGATCTCACCATGTCAACAAGGTGCAGTTCCTCTTTTCGCTTACACCATTCCATTAAGGAATGTAAGGAGGAGTGAGTTGAGATAAAATCTCAAACTCCTGTAAATAATCAATGAAGTCTTGATTAAGCTATTCTACACCACAGTATGAGTGAAGTTTCTTAATCTTCTTACCAAGATGGTTCTCAAATTCATTCTTGTATTCCTTGAATTTATCAAAAGAGTATGACTTATGCCTCACTAAGTAGACATATCCATATCTACTAAAATCATTAGTAAAATTTATGAAGTATGAGTACCCACCCTTTGCTTCAATAGGAAATGATCCACACACATCGGTATGAACTAATTCAAGAATCTTTGTATCACTTTCACCTTTCCCACTAAATGGGGGGTTTGGTCATTTTTCCTTATAAACATGGATGACATACACTGAGTGGTTTTAGTTTAAAAGAATCTAAATATCCATCTTTATGTAATTTAGTCAAGCGCTTTTCATTTACATGACCTATCCAGTGATGCCAAAGTTGGGTGCCGTGTGAGTCTTATGATGTAACTTCATTATCAATTTCGATTATTTGGTTCATGTAATCCAACACATAAATACCATTATTTAAATGCACTTTACCATAAAAAATTCCATCTTTATAAAATAAGAAACATTTATTCCCATATTTGAAAATAAATCCATTCATATAAAGTCTGGATATAGAAATAATATTTTTGGTAATTGAAGGCACATAATAACAACCCTTAAAACAAAGATCATTTCGGTCAAAAATGTGAGGTGGTAGTCCCTGATAGATACTGTTGGTCGGAGTAGAGTACTCAAGAGGGGGGAGAATTGAGTATCTATTAAAAATTTCCGATTAAAAGGGTATCTTAAAGGGTTCCCCAATAGTTAAATACATTCCAGTTAATCAAGGTTATACTATTATGAAAGTTTGACTGTTTAAATAACTTCTTGTAAGATTGATTAATTCTCAGTAATATAAATATTGTTTATTAACATTACTTTTGAAGCTATTCTAATAAGGCAATACAATTATAACTTCTTTCCAAGATTAACTATCAAAGTAAATTTAGTGAATTCTGAATTAAATAGTAAAATAGAGAAAACTAAAATAGACAGCACAACAGATATAAAACAAGTGGTTCAGTCTCAACCTGATACCTAATCCACTCCACTTGGTGATCAAATTCCACCAAGTAGTTTATATAAATAAACTTGATAAACAGCCTGTATTGGGCTTTACAACAGTACACAAGATAGTCTAGGTCACACAAACTTTTCCACAATTCTTCATGGGTATGAACAACATGTTACATACAACCACTTCCACACTTATCTGTGGGTATACACAAGTGTAAAAAAGTGTTTGAGGAAAGATATATTGTATCCTTCAGTTTAATGCAGGAGATAGTGTATGTTTTTATATAGACACACACACACTGCTCGAAAGCTGAAAAATAGTACACAACAGAGAAAAAGTATAGAGATAAGGTTAGAAGTGCTCTGAGTGTTAGTCTATGTAGCTCTGGACTTCTGAGATGAAATAGATGCAGAAATCGAGTCCTCTCGTGGAAAATAGAGTATCGTAAGTTAGCTAGATCTGGATTGTGTTCTTCATGGCATTGACAATGCGAAGATGTGCTCAATGATTCTAATCTATGGTGTCCAGCTTGTTGATTCAATAATCCTTTGTGTGTTCTTCAGGAATGTTGAGTTGCATGTGTCAGTTATTTTCTTAGGAAAGCTTGTGTGTTCTTCGTTGTTTCACTCTTTGTGTATCACACTATGTTGTTTCAGGGCCACACTTTTTCTTTTATTCTTGGAGTGCATGTGTTGGAGCTGACAGGTTGCATGTATTCTGCACCTTATACCTCGTACTGTCAGATGATATGTCTACAAAGAAATATTAATTATGTCAATGTATTTAAAAGCTTCAAATATGACCATTAGAAATTAAATGAAAAAACGAAAAAACAGATTTAGAAACAATGTCATAGTTTGTCTGTAAATGGTGTCTCCATGAAATGGTGTCTCCTTGAAATAGTGTCTGAATGATCATGGTGTCTGGATGGTCACAGTGTCTGGATGGTCACAGTGTTTGGATGGTCACAGTGTCTGGATAATCACGGTGTCTGGTCACAGTATCTGGATGGTCATGGTGTTTGGTCACGGTGTTTGGTCACGATGTCTGGTCACGGTGTCTGGTCACACTGTCTAGTCATGGTGTCTGGTCACAGTGTCTGGTCACGGTGTTTGAGTCCTTTTCCAGAAAAACATAACTGATGACAGACTCATGGTGTCTTAGACTTAGCCAAATATCTGTATTCATACTTAAGTAGTGATATTCCTAGAATGGATTAGACTTAATCATTCATCAAAGAAATCATTATAAAGTAAATCAAATATAGTGTACAGTAATCAGACTTAATGTATAGCAATTAATATATTGGATAGATTTACTTAAAGCATAAGGATACTAATCATATGTACATTATTTAAGACAGATTACATAGGATTACTAGGATTTACAGAATATATATGATTTATGGTCATTAAAACATGATTAATACATAAGGAGTCCAACAATATCCCCCCTTTTGATGATCACAAATCATGTGAGTGAGTGAATACATATGTCTCTAGTGTACATATAAAATACATATTCCTCTATTCGTTCTTTAATGGGCATATTTTCTCCCCTACATATAAAATACATATTTCTCTATTCTTTCTTTATGGGCATATTTTCTCCCCCTTTTGGGATTATCAAAAAGAGTGAATAAGAAATGGTCAAGAAAATATCACAATGCATTAGATAAAAAGAGTGTCATTACAAATAGTAAACAACAAAACAAATGCAACACCATCCCTATCAAAAGATAGTAGTCACTGTTCTTCATCACTAGCTATTCTTCTCTTTTCCCTTGACAGTATCATCATCAAAAGAAACCATAGGAGCAGAGGTTGAAGTAGAAGAAGGGAGTGAACTGGTTGATATAGAAGGTAAATAAAGACCTTCAAAGACAGAAGGGGCCAAGGTAGGGGTAGTATAAGACTGAGGAAACTGTTGATCAAGGATTATAGGCCTGATCTCACTCAGGGCCTGACTGAAAGACAAATTTGGAGGCTATGGTAGAGGTACAGGTAGGAAAACTAGATCTCAGAGGTACAGCTACAGGAGAAACAATGGCAGTACTCTGAACATGAAGATAAGGCCTTAAAAGCTTGATAAAATCAGCAATGATCTCTCCACCATACTGCATGGATTTTTCAAAGTCATCCTTGTTCTCTATAAACTTGTCCAACAAACGAGTGAAACCTATGAGATTTTAGACTTGAGTTTTGAAAGCTTGAGTAACAGGAGAAATCCTTAGATTTTCCACAAGATATTTGAATTGATTGGTCATGTCATTCTTAGAGAAGATCTGATTGAAGTAGAAGTCCACTTTCTTGGTAATTTCTTGCTAAGAATCATTGGAAATCTTGGAATGGATTCTCGCTAAATCAAGAACTCTTTCACTGTTCTTAATAACTTCAGATAGAGATTCTTTATTAAAACCACTAAGCACAACTTGAAGTTCCTCTTTGAAAACTATTCTGATAAAATCACTATCTAAAGTAGGTTGAGAAGATTTTCTAGAGGCATTAGAAGCAGTGACAGCCAAGATATGATATTTTAGTTGATTTAGCACTTTCTGAAGGCACCCCTTATACTCATCAGTTAACTTGTTAAGTCTAATAACAAGTTCACACATCTCTTGAACAATCTGTTAATTTCTTTCAGCTACTTTGTTAGCTAAAGAGGTTAGATGAGGTTGAATCAGTGAGGCTACTTCCTATGGGGTCCGAGTAACAATATTCTCAACAAGATGAGAAGCAGGTTCTGGTCTCTAGTTCAGCACTCCTTGCATATCTTCAACCATACCTCTTAGAGTCTTTACTTCATCACTAAGCAGTTTATTCTCAATTCCGACTTCTTGAATCTCATGAAGCATTTTGGGTTGAATCTCACTACTAGAAAATTAGGCTATAGCCACGGTTTGGAACCGTGGCTATAAGCCCAAAAATCGTGGCTATAGGTTATAGCCACGGTTCATTAAACCGTGGCTAAAACCCTTCCAATTTCATAAAAAAACCATCCCCACATCCCTTTCACCCCTTGCACACATCCCCTTGCACCCCCTTACACACCCCCTTGCACACCCCCTTTGAAACCCCCCTTGCACACCCCTTGCCCCCCTACTAGACCCCCTTGGACAGCAACCCCCACCCACCAGCTGGACCCCCCTAGACAGCATCCCCAACCCCCTGGATAACAGCCCCCCCTGTTGGACCCCCTGGACAGCAGCCCCCCTGCTGGACCCCCCTGGACAGCAGCCCCCCCTGTTGGACCCCCCTGGACAGCAGCCCCCCCTATTGGACCCCCCTGGACAGCAACCCCCTGCTGGACCCCCTGGACAGTAACCCCCCTGCTGGACCCCCCTGGACAGCAGCCCCCCCTGCTAGACCCCCCTGGACAGAATCCCCCCCTATTGGACCCCCCTGGACAACAACTGCCCTACACATCCCTTGAACACCCCTTTCCCCCCCTTGCACCCCTGGATAGTAGCCACCCCCCACATCCCTTGCACCCCCTTTACACACCCCTTGAACCCCCATTACACCCCCTTTCCCCCCTTGCTGGACCCCCCTGGACAGCAGCCCCCCACCCCCTACTGGACCCCATGGATAGCAGCCCTATCCCCCCTAGACAACACCCCCCATTGGACCCCCCTGAACAGTACCCCCCCTCCTGGACCCCCCTAGACAGCAGCCCCCCCTACTGGACCCCCTGGACAGCAGCCCCCCTATTGGACCCCCTGGACAGCCCCCCTACTGGACCCCCTGGATAATAGCCTCCCCTACACATCCCTTGCACACCCCTTGCCCCCCTGCTGGACCCCCCTTGCACCACCCCTGCTGGACACCCCCTTGCACCACCCCTGTTGGACCCCCCCTGCTGGACCCCCCCTTACACCCCTTGCCCCCCACCCCCCTGCAGACCCCCCTTGCACACCCCCGCTGCAGACCCCCCCACCCCCTCCCTCCTGGACAGACCCCACCCTCCTTCCTGAACAGACCCCCCACACCCTGGACAGACCCCCCTCCTTCCTGCAGACCCCCCTTGCACCCCCTCCCCCACCTACAGACCCACCTTGCACCCCCCTCCTGGACACCCCCTTGGACATCCCCCCCACCCTCCTGGACAACCCCCACCCCCCTCCTGGACAGACCCCCTCCTTCCTGGACAGACCCCCACCCCCTGGACAGACCCACCTCCTTCTTGGACATATTTTCAAAGCTATGAGGAGGTTTAGTTTTAGGGAATAGTCTTGTCAATTGTCAGTTGTATGCTACTATATGGTATTATAATATTTTCATTATCGATAAGGTTGCTGCAGGGATAGAGAGTTGAGACATTCATGTATGAATGATCCAAACTGTTATCCTTGCCTAGCACAAAAAGACCTGGTTGATACATCGACAACCATATAGTACAACAGAAACATAAATATGGAAATAAATTAAAGTTATTGTATAACAAAAGAAATTAGGAACATTGAATGTTGCAAGATACCGTAATATGTGACATGCTTTTCTTGATCAATATGCTCTATTGGAAGTTGTTCCTACATTGAAAACATGACATCGTGTTATTTTTAGTAAAATAAGAATCACAAAAGTGGTTGTTTATTGTTTAGAGTTTACCTAAATGTAGAAGAAAGCAATATCTATTTACAGAGTCTTGATGAAAGGTGGTGTATTTGGATATATCTAATGTAATTTAAAATATCATATTTAATCTAGATATGTAATGGTTATTCAACCTTATCTATGATTAAAGAAACCTATAGAGACTAACTACACCCCCTGCCCCACCCCCCTTACCCCACTGCCCCACTGCCCCACTGCCCCACCCCCTTGCAGCCCCCCCTCCCCCTGCCCTGCAGACCACCCCCTACCCCTACCCTACAGACCTCCCCACTCCACCCTGCCCCTCCACCCACCCCTCCCCCTCCCCTCCCCCTCCCCCTGCCCTGCAGACCTCTCCCCTACCCCCTGCTATGCAGACCTCCCCCCTCCCCCTCCCCCTACCCCGCAGACATCCCCCTTCCCCCTGCCCCCTGCCCCCTCCCCCTTCCCCTTCCCCCTACCCCCTTCCCCCTTCCCCTACCCCCCACCACCCTACCCCATGCCCCCTGCCCCCTTCACCATCCCCTCTGCCCCTTTCCCTACAAACCTCTCCCCTGCCCCCTGCCCCTACCCTGCAGACCTCCCCCCTGCCCCCTGCCCCTGCCCCCTGCTCCCTACCCCCTACCCCCTACCCCCTGCCCCCATCCCCCTGCCCCCTCTACCCCCTGCCCCTGCCCCCTCCACCCTCCCCTACCCCCTGCCCCCACTCCTACAGTAGTTCGCAACCCCACCCCCTCCCTGTACCCCCACCCCCACCCCACCTTGCACACCCCCTATGAGTCAAAAAAATCTTTGGATATTCTCATGGTGTCTCAAATGAGAGAAGAAGGGGTAAGGATTAAAATGGAAAACATAAATTCAATAATGTCAAACAAGCTATATAAGCATAAACTACCACTATGAGTTTTCACAGACAACGCACCTCTTTTGGAGGGGTTTTACTAAAAAACCATGACTTGTTTATCAAACGAAACAATTATTTTAACTAACACTTGATCAAGAATTTCAATTTAATATAAACAAGCAGAATCAAGAAGGCAACTAAATGCAATTTAAAAAATTCTTGAATTAAAGAGGCTAGAATAGGGCTCACTGCCAGCTATGTTGGAGGGTCCACCTCGACTGCTGACCTCTTCCCAAGCCAAGAATAAACCTTCCATGTCCCCGGAGAAGCCCATGCGCTATCATCATGTTAAAAATAAAATCTCACACGAGGAGGGAAGAAAGAAATCCATGCTGCCCAAGGCTGCTTGAAAATCCAGAAGTGCATGCATGAAGAGTCCATCCAGGCTTGGAGATAAATTGGAAAGGAAAAACTAGTTGAGAAAATTTTCTCAACCCAATAGCTCACATTAAGTGTTGTCAAAGGCGCGTGCCTCAGCGTGACTTGGCGTGGGGTGAGGCAAGGCACACTTTTTGCGCCTCACCATCGGTGAGGCGAGGCGACCTCACCGAGGTGCGCTAAAGGCGCGTGCCTCATACGCCAACAACTAAGGCGGTGAAGCGCAAGGCGCCGTAGAGGTGCACTGGTTTCTTTTTCTGCAGAAATTGAGAGAAACAGAGGAGGGAAATCATGGGGTGAAAATTGCAGGCGACTGGATGGAAATCAGGGTGGCTGCGGGGTGGTGATGGAAATCTGGGGTGTAGTGCAACAGTGAGGGAGATCGCAAAAATCATGGGTATGAGGGAAGGATGGAAATCAGAGGTGTAGTAGAGGGAGATCATGTAAATCATGGGTAGGATGGATGGAAATTGGGGTGCAGTGGTGTGCTAGCGGAAATCCTAAGTATACTCGAAATCAGGTATATTTTTTTCTGAAAAATGAGCAGGTATAATATAGCATTAAATATATTAATAAAACAATTGAACCAAACTCTATAAAATTATAATCATCACATCCAAAATACATAGTGTCCAAAATAAAAATCACGCTGCATCAGCAGCAGGCATCCGACGACGAATAATAGCAGACATCCGACGACACACGGTGATAATGAATCTTTTCATTAATGATGAAACTTCCATTGATGATGATTTTTATGTTTAGGTTCTCAAGGATTGATTATGATTTGGTTAAAAATTATCGTTATGTATTTTAATTTGTATTATTTTGATTGAATTTAAGTTTTTTTTTAATTTTAAATATGGTTGAAAACTTTACATATTTAATTATGTGTGCGTGCGCCTTAATTGTGCCTCGCGCCACATCCCCAAGCGGCCTTTGCGCCTTATTATGCTGTGTGCCTTTGACAACACCGCTCACATTGATGAGCAAGGACATCCACCTTAATCCCTAATTATTTATTATTTTTGTGTTATTAGTGTTCCATACAATGTAGGGAATTGAAGGTGAAACTAGTTCTCAAGAGGAGAGCAAATGAAGGGAAGTAAGCTAGAATAACTATTCCAGATCTAAAAAAAGTCACCATCTTGGTATGATTTATCAAATGGTATTACAAAGAACATCAGAAGGAAATATATGCCTTGATGGAGTGAAGAGAGTGTGTCTCCTTGATGGGGAGATGAGTGGAGAAGACCCTTGAGAAGCTACCAGACTTATTTATTCCATGAAAATCTGGAATTTCTAGAAAGTGCTTGAAAAAGTCATTAATGAGGTATGAATTTATCTCATCCCTATTAATGACCGAATAAAGTCTAATATTAAGGGGGAGAAATTTAATTAATCAATGATAAGAAGTTGAGGAAATTTGAGATCTCAAGGCGGATTTCTAAAACCTACTACATGTACTTGAATGTTTTCAACATATGTATTGAGATGAGTGTAAGATATTAGGTTGTAATTCAAAAAATAATGAAGATATAAATTGGAATCATTTGGTTTCAACTCTAGGACATCTGAACAACCCCTAAATGAGTCATGGGAATTATAATTTGTTGGTATCATGTTCAGTTTGTTAATGGGACAACTTTGTTTTCTAAATCAAACCCTCATATTTTCTACACCAAATATGGATCACATAGACTTTGAATAGAATGAATGATGGAACATTGTTTAAGAATGAAGTGATACCATACTCTTTCATGAAATTTGTATTTATTTTCAATAAGGGGAGAAAATAAAATGAGATAAGTCAATGAGAAAAAAGAGGAGAGAAGAAAATTAAAGAACATCTTGACATACCAATTGCTAGATTGGTATTGAAAATAAACACAAAGTGAAAGATTGTTAAATCCACATTGTGTTTGTGTCATAGTTGTTGTCAATGAGGAAGACAAGTTGTTTCATGCCAATATGCAGATGATAAATGCCCCCTGCACACCCCACCCCTACACACCCCTTACCCCCACCCTGTACAGTCTCTAGTGACTCATGCTGTAGAGCTAGTTTACTAAGGATTTTATTAGATTGTTCTTGTTTAAGGTGGAAACATTATAAATTCCATGAACAGACATAATCAGGTGTTCTATATCCCACATCCACCACCCTTTCTATGTATTATAGGCACGTAGGATGAAAATGACTGGATAGACAACAACAAGTGTATTTTTGCTCGGGTCCAGACATCTGTGGATGAGAGAGTGATGCTAGAGACCTCCATTTTCCATAAATAAACCATTTGATGGTGGAATACCATTAATCAAGATAGAATACATCTATAGATGAGAGAGTGATGCTAGAGACCTCCATTTTCCATAAATAAACCATTTGATGGTGGAATACCATTAATCAAGATATGAGACGAGATGCTCATTCATAGAAAACATTCATGGAGGTTTTCCATGAAAAATAAATTACTAACATGATGAATTTGGACTATTACCATGTGTTTATGGAGATGCAGAAGAGAATTAGAAATGTATTTGTGTAATATTCTTTTTTCATAGAGCTGCTATGATTTTCCCAATTTCTGGCTGCAATCAAGGCCCAAAAGGCTCGTATGTTCTAGATATTTCACCATCCAGATATCAAACTATAGGTCAAGATATTTGATATGACATCATACCCAAATGTGTTGTGCAAGGAATTGATAATCAAGAAGGGTATATATGAAGATAGGTAGAATGATTAATTCAGCTCTATATAAGACCCATGATTGAGTTTTTAATCATTAAGTGCATCCACAAGACCCAGGTTCAAAACCGGGTAGAGGCATATTTCTAAGGGTACTGTAGTAGTACTATAGCAGGTACTGTAGCAATAATGTACACTGTGTGGTACTGTAGCAGAACTGTACACTATACAGGTACTGTAGCAGAACTGTACACTATGTGGTACTATAGCAGGCACTGTAGTAGGTACTGTTCAGTACTGTAGCAGTTGGAACTATTCACCTTGGGCCACCGGTTTGGGCTTGGAGTCCTTAAGGCTTTCAGGACACCCAGGACTTTGGGTTAGTAGGGATTTTGGGCCACCTTTAAGGTCTTCAGGCCACCTCAAGGCATTCAGGCCACATGCAGTTTCCCCAGACACACTACAAAAAAAGAAGCAGCCCCAGAAGAGGATTCAGAGCAGGTGCACTCACCAGAGCAGAGCCAAATGGATTTGTCAGAATGAGAGGGTATGACTATGTCATCAGGACCAGCCTATGCTTGCACAGGAAGCCTAGCCAGATGGCCATGCGAAGGTGGAGAGCTACTATCATGATGCAGATGATGGGGAGGGGTAGTTCCTTGTAGATAGTCTGGTTGAATTCCCTAAGACCTTCGGGTCATGTAATCTCCTAAGACTACGGGCCAAGTAATATCTGAGACTACAAGACTTTTAAGGGTTCCCCCTCATCCCTTGAAAGGGGGGTTATCACAAATCAATAAAAATGAAGGCCTTCGGGCCATTCGAAAGTGGAAAGATCATTATAATTATTAGGAACGATACTATATGGGTCAAAGTAATAGTTCCTCAGTGTACTCTATTGTATTTAATCCAACCAAGCGATTAAATTGTGTGAAAAGAAGGTATTGTAGCCATTCTTACAAGAATAATCCAATGTAATTACATAGATGTTTCCTGTCAAGACATATATGATGTTATTTTTTTAGGGAATGAAAAAATTGATATGGGAAATTAGTTCAAGCTGGGTGTGGAGATCCTTATCAAAGAATGTAGACTCCCAATTCATTGATGACTTACAGGAAACTGAGTGAAGCTGATTAAGGCCTAGATTATATAGTGGATGAGGGCCAGGATAATAAAAAAGAGGAATTATCTATTATTCAATTCATTATCTAATAAATTTTATGCTATCTACCACTTTTCTAGACACATTCATTTCTTATCCTCATACACTTTTGTTATGCAATTAGATTATATCCATTTTCAATTCATATTCAACCAATTTCATTCAAAAATATTCATATTTTTCAAATAAATAAATATGATGAAGGTATGCATATAATGTATCATTTGTTATAAACAAAAATATAAAGGTATAGGATTCAAAAGTGCATACTTAGGGATCAACTATCCAACCATGATACAGACCAATTTCCAGAAGATCGAATATTTCACACTCAAGAGTAAACTCGAAATCATCAATTATGAAAGCATGGTGTATGCCAAGTCAATTTGATTAAAAACACAACAAATTGTTACTAATGTCTTGCAAAAAATGGTATAAAATAACCATTACCTCCTGAATTTTATATTCATGTCAATCCCGGTTGCAAGTCATGGGAGCAAATCAATTACATCGACTATGTTTTCTTGTTGGTTCTCTGCATAGCATGCATCGCTATCCTGTATACCAGTATAAGTCATAAAACTCACAATATGATCAGTGAAACTAATAGAGTGGCCGCCTTAAGAAAAAAAATGGAAAATTGGACTACATACCATCAGAGGTGTGCTAGAGGAGATAGAGGGGCCACCTCGGAGCAGCGTCATTGAGGAGGTATGATGGTCGCATTAGAGGAGGATACAATTCAATATAATAATAATAAAACCTAACTACTACACAAATAAACATATCTCATAATAGCATAATTCAATATATGTAGAAACATTCAGAAACACCGCAATACAATTCAGTATTACAATAATCAAACCTCACTTCATAATAAAATTACACATATTAACAATCCAAAAATACAATTCACATCAATAGTGAGTATCAATATCAGTATCATCAGATTCATGATAACCCTCATCCACACCTCCTATAGAAACACCATCAACACCTCTTATGCCACCAACATCATCATCGACATCAGCATCGGTACCGACACCAGGACCGGCTCCGACCACAGCTCCGGCTCCAGCTCCAACTCCAGTTCTGGCTCTAGCAGAAGAATCTAAATTAGAAAAACTCATCAACATCAAACATGCATCAACCGCTACAGCTGCTTCTGGTGAAAGTGTAGAAGAAATGGTAGACATTTTCTGGTAATGATCTCACAGGATGTAGATATCGGTATGGTGAGCTATGGTTTCACCAAAAAAGAGTTAAAACCCATCAATGAGGAGTGATCCATATAAAATGAATCTCTTGGGGGAGGACACAGCCATAGGGTGTCATTAATTAATAGTCATGAATGAAGGTTAAAAAAATAGGAACCTTCATCATGGGATGTGGTTTTGGAAGTTCGTCATAAATCAAAATGGATATAAACAAGACCCTCCTGGACACCCCCTCCCCCTGCCAGTCCCCACCACCCCTGCCACCCCCTACCTACCAGTCCCCCCCACCTGACAGTCCCCCCTGCCACCCCCCCTACAGACCCTCCTGGACACCCCCACCCCTGCCAGCCCCCCTAGACACCCCCTCCCCTGCCACCCCCCTGCCGCCCCCTATAGACCCTCCTAGACACCCCCTCCCCCTACCAAAACCCCCCTACAGACCCTACTGGACACCCCCTCCCCCTTCCAGTCCCCCTGCCAGCCCCCCTGCCAGCCCCCCTTGCAGACCCTCCTAGACACCCCCTCCCCCTTCCAGTCCCCCTCCCAGTCCATATTTCTCTTATATAATTAACACATGCCCATGAATCTTGTTCTTTATTCCATCTCCATGTGGACATTGGTTAACAATGCCACTTGATTCCTTATCAAGGTGACAACATAATGATCAAAGTTGACTATAATTTCAATTACATTGTATATTTAGACAATCCCATAAATATCTTTCTCATTTCTGGAAGTGAGGGAATCTTATGCTTTCCACATATAAGTAAAGGATGGATCTTCATTTATGATCTGGGCAGGAAGGATATTATATCTTCTTCTATCAATCCATATAGAAATCTTAGGCTCATAATCTAAGGAATATTATTCTCATCACCTATATAATTTTAGCTTCATCACCAAAGTCATCATAGGCTAGTCACTTGTGGTATTTTAGGCTCATCACCTAATGAACTCCAGGCTCATCACCTAAGGAATTCCATGATCATCACTTAAGGAATTCCATGCTCATAGCATGAGGAAGGATGGGATTATGATGCATTAGGAAAGGTGAATAATCCTATTCTTATAACATAATAAATCTTATACTTTTCATATATGGAAAGGTAGGGTCCTCTTATGCTCATCACAAAATTCTAGTCATAATTTTAGGTCTAGTGGGGACTAGTCCCCTTATGCTCATCACATAAGTTTGGTCACAATTTAAATTCCAGTGAGGACTAATCCTCTTATACTCCTCACATAAGACAAATAATGGCAAAATTGTCTATAATATCATCATATAACCTATTTAAACTATTATGGTGACCAAACACTCATGGAAGGTCCATATCATATTCCAATACATTCTGAATGCCAACCCATAATAAAAAAACATTGGTTCACGTACTTTTCAAATATAATTTAATAAAAAACTATAAATAAAAGCATAAAATGATGATCCTCAATGAAAATAAATGGAAATACAATATTTTATCATCTTTATACTCTCAATAGTGATTCAAAAAAAACCCATGATATTGGATGATATCCAGCATAAACTAGTGGAAATCATCTCCAACTATGTTCTCATTTTCACTAAATTAGTTAGAAGAGAAATGGGAAACTAGAATGAAAGGAAGATGAGACCACACATTGAATCACCATGGAGGTTCATAAAAACCACCACATTTAAAGGTGAAATTGAAGGTGAATAGGGAATGAAGCTCCCTCAACCTCCCCTGATTCACTCACATGTGTGGGAGGAAGAGAGGAGGGGTGAGTTGTTTAAAAACTCAAAATGGATAAATGTTTATTTACCTTTCTTTGAGTGAGCCTCCATACTCATCATTTCAGAATCCATTAAAATATTCATTTTGTTGTGGTGGTGCTCTCCATTTCCTGGGGGGAATCCTCAGAAGTTCCAAACAAACAAAACACAGGTCCATTCCTCTATGATTTTATGGACCTATACAATGAAACCCACAAGCCCTATACACACTAAGGACCATAAAATCCCTCAAACCTTTATAATCATTTTTCAAATGAGAACTAATGAAACCCTCATCTATAACTCTTTAAAAAATTCCCAACTATAAGGTTCTATATCATGGTTGTATTTCCCAAGAAGCACCACCACCACCTAAATTTTCCATCTAGTGCATTTTGACTCAATGTTTTCATATGTGTGAATATTGGGCACCATACTTAGCCAATCATAGTATAAATGGTCACCAAAACAAGACATCTTAACCATCAAAATTTTCCACCATACCAAACCAATACAAAATGGTATTTTTCTTTCTTTTTTCAATATGGATAATCCCATGGGATAGTCCCTCCAAAACACCTGACCACCTCACCCAAGAAGAGACAAAATAACCAAAACCATGGCCATGGTAAACTGATATTTTACTATAGCGAGACAAGTAAAACCAAATTTCCAAACAATAGGGAAAAGTTAACTCCACCTGGGTATTTTCCCTCAAACACATGGAGCTCTACTCCATGGAGACTCCATGGTGAAAAACCTAAAGCTTAAAATGGTTACAGGTCCACTCATCTATGCTCAGACACACACCCGAGAGCCTATATCACCCTCAGGTCTCAATTCACATAACTGAAAATCTTATTGAGAATTTCCAAATATATATTCTCTAAGAAAATAATGGTTCTAAAAATTACCACATCCTTGGAAAACCAAAATTAATACTTCTTAAGAATTTATCAACCAGTATTGGCATGAATCTTTAAATTTATCTCAACCATGATTCATGGATCATGGGGAAAGTTCCAAAGTTATAAGGAACACTGCGTTTACTCATTATACTAGGACCAAAACTGTAAACAATAGCCACATAACATAATTAAGTAAATTAGTTGGGCCAATGCACCGTATGGAGGAGGAAGGCCCAAAGAAGGGTATGGAGGGAGGAACCCTTCTGTCGATGCACCGGATGGAAGAGGAATGCCCAAACAATGGTATAGAGGAAGTGAGTACCACTCAAGGGATGGAGAAACCTCGAATGGAGAATCCAAGTTGCGATTGGAGAATCCGCACCGTGAATGAAGGAACCGCGACGAGGGATGGAGGAACTGAATCCGGCGAGGACGAACGATAGAGGACAATATCAAGGACGAGAGAGGAAACCTGTGAGGGAAGAGAGGAGGGCGTGGTGAGAGAGGTCGTTGAGGAATAGGAGAGGTCGTCGGGAGATGAGGGTGCCGTGGTGAGAGGGCCGTGTATTGAGGATAGAGGAGGAGCCTGACTGGAATCGAAAAAAGGGGACACATATTGGGGATGGAGGTGGAGCCCGGCAGGAATCGAAAAAAGAAGGGGGACAGAATTGTGTAGCCACTGATAAAAAATTAAACCATGGATATAAACAAGCTATAGCCATGAACCTATAAAATCATGGCTATATGTCAATGGCTATAACTTAAATTTCTAGTAGTGTCTTCCATATGACTTTTTCCAATAACAGTGAAGCATCTCTCTCAATCAGATTAGTTATAGGAGTCGGTTGATTATTCATAATCTTTTCAACCCCAGCCAATAGGGTATCTCCAAATTATTTCAGATCATTCTTATTCACCAAGTGTGAAGGTTCTTGTGAAGGCTCAGAGATAGAAGCTGATACATGCTCAGATTATTTGGTAGAGATAGATTTAGGAGCATATGTCATTTTCAACTGAAACACAGTAGACAGATCAAGACCTTTGACTGTGACTTCTTGTGAATCATTCACATCGAAATAATTGGAAAATTTATACCATGTATCTAGTGAACTAGGATCAAGTGGATTAGGCACTTCAACAGATTCCAGACTGGGGGGATGCTCCCCCTCAACAGCTGCATCCTTCTCAGGACTGATAGATTTATATCCTTGATCTATTTCCACTATTTCATCCCTTATTTCCTCATCCATTTCCTGTCTAGCCAAATGAAAGGATAGATCCACTATCTCTTCAGTAAAAAGAATAACTTCAGGAGCATTTTGTTCCTCTATATGTTTCTCACCAACATATTCTTTCACAAGAGACATATCTGCTTCTATATGTTCTTATACAACTTCTTTTTCTCTTTCAACAACAACAAAATATTATTTTGAGGAAGGTTTTTCTTCCAAATAAATAACCTTTTCAGGAACATACACTTCTTTATAATCTAAGTCTTGAAGAATAGGTTCATTGTCCTCCTCATTCAGGATAGTTTCTATTGCTGGTGAAACAACCTATTCTTCTTCTTATTCTTCTTCTTTAGGATACTCAACAAATTAATCTGGTTTTAAACGAGGATCAGAAACATCTTTAGGTCTTGAAGGGTGTTCCACTGGATTGAACTTTTCATAGATCTTGTCATTGTATTACACCCATGCTTTTCTCCAAGTATTCCAATTTATTTTCATCCTCTTTACTATAACCTTTGAGAGACAAAACTCAAAATCCTTGATAAATTCTTCATTTGGTCCAACCAATCCTTTGGAATGAAGCATGGGTGAGATAAGCCTATAATAAAATAGGGAGGTTTACTTAGAGGTTGTTTTGATCAACTCACACATATGGTGTATAATATATTTGAAAAGGTTGATATTATGTCCATTTTTCATTAGATGTATCAAAAATACATCTTGATACTTGACTACAATGAAATCACCTTTTCTGGGGCTAATTAGATTTTGAATAAATTTAAATAGGATTTTGGTTTCTCTATCCAACTATGTAGCTATGGCTCTCCTCTTGGTTACATTTCCAGTTAAACTTCTCAAAGATTATTCCAAGATAAAAATCTCACTTGGATGTGGTGGACCTCTCTGATAGTCCTCACAAATACCCTCATGTGGTATTCTAAGGCATCCTGCCCATAACCTCGAGGAAAACATGCATCTCTTTCCATTTATCCAGCTTCTCACAACATAGACATCTTCCTTATCAAAATAAAACTAAACATATTGGTAAAATTGTGCAACTAAATTCAGGTAAATAGGCCTATCCTCCTTTGAAAACCAATCTAACAATCATTGATATTTCAAAACTTTCAAAACCAGAGACTTACTCAACAGAAGACACTTAGGGAAAATCTCCTTTTTAGGTACCACTACTATGTTCGCTAGGTTCAGATTCAGAGGGACCTCGGGTGCTATCTTCGATGCGATTTTCCTATTCCTTTGTGAACTGTGTTTCTCAGGAGTTGACAATGAAGGGCGTTTCATCCTGGGCATTCACTGAAGGTTGAGAGAGAGAAGGGTTGAAGAAGGCTTACCATTTGAGATCAGAGAAGAGAGCTCGAGTGAAGAACAAGTGAAACTTATTTTATTTTATCATTTAGGAATACCAATCGTCGTAAAAACAAAAGATTGAAAAAGTGAAAGGGTAAAATAAGTAATTACCATGATACGAGATATAATTTATAAATAAAACAACAAGGCATATTTACAGTGAGACAGTAACTGACTCTCATGGTGAGACAATAACAGGCGTTCATGGTGAGACCGTAATATGCGTTCATAGTGAGACCATAACTACGTGATTTCTAAACTGTGCGACTGTATTTTTTGAGATAGTAAGGGTCAGATAGTAAGCAAGAAATAGTAACAATGATACCGTAAACATGAAATATTATGTTTTAAGATAGTAAAACTATAGCACTGTTAGAGTAAAATAGTAATTTCAAGATAGTGATTTGTGAAACCATAAAGTGTGAAATAGTAAGATATGAAATAGTAAGATAACTACTTAAGATTTATCATACCCAATTCATGTATGATGTAATCTATTCTTTCAGAATTTAGTGGTTTGGTGAATATATCTGCAAGCTGATATTCAGTTCCAATGAATTCCAAAGTGATGTCACCTTTTTTATAATGATCTCTCAAAAAAGTGATTTCTTACATCAATATGTTTTATCATAGAGTGTGAAACAAGATTTTTAGAGATGTTAATAGCTCTTGTATTGTCACAAATTATAGGTACATGCATTAATTAATATCCATAATCTAGTAATGTGTGTTTCATTCACAAAATTTGTGCACAACAACTACCAGTAGATATGTATTCAGCTTCTGCAGTAGATAATGTAACACAATTTTGTTTCTTACTACACCATGATATTAGTGACTTTCCTAAAAAGTGACATGTTCCAGAGGTGCTTTTTATATCTAACTTACAAACACCAAAGTCAGCATCAGAATAACTAACTAATTCAAATGATTTTCCTTTGGGATAGAACAATCCTAGATTGGGTGTATGATTGAGGTATTTGAAAATTCTCTTAACAACATTTAAATGAGATTACTTAGGATTTTCTTGAAAACGAGCACACATACACACACTAAACATAATGTCAGGTCAGCTAGTAGTTAAGCAGAGTAAACTTCCAATCATTCCTCTGTAAGTGGTTTGACCAACAGATTTTCCATCTTCATCAAGATCCAACTTACAAGTGGTACTCATTGTAGTGTCACTACTTTTAATGCTATCCAATCTAAAACGTTTTAGAAGTTATCTAGTATATTTACTCTGATTTAAAATAATACCATCATTATTTTGAAATATTTGAAATCCAAGAAAGAATTTTAGTTCACCCATTAAACTCATTTCAAATTCGTTTTGCATCATTTTATAGAAATCAATTCATAAATATTTTTTTGAATATCTAAAGATAATATCATCTACATATATTTGAAAAACTAAAACATCATTGGAAATTCATTTTATAAAAATGGTAGGATCAACTATTCCCTTTGTAAAACCTTTAAAAATAATAAAAGTACTTAATCTATCATACCAAGCTCTTGGAGCTTGTTTTAAACCATACAAAGCTTTTGATAACTTGAAAATATGATTTGGAAAATGAGGGTTCATAAAACAAGGGGGGTGATCAAAAAAGACATCATCAGTTATATACCAATTTATAAATACACTTTTGACATCCATTTGATATAGTTTGAAATTCAGATGTGCAGCATAAGCAAGAAGAATTCTGATGGCTTCAAGTCTGGCTACAGGTGCAAAGGTCTCTTCATAGTCAATTCCTTCTTCTTGACTGTATCCATTTTCAACCAATCTAGCCTTGTTTCTAACTATATTACTAGCTTTATATACCTTATTTCTAAAAACCCACTTAGTGCCTATGGTGAATGTGTCTTTGGGTATTTCAACAAGTTTCCAAACTTTGTTCCTTTCAAACTGATTAAGTTCTTCTTGCATATCCATCACCCAAAATTTATCATTGATAGAACCATTAATGTTTTTAGGTTCAAGTTGTGACAAGAAGACTTGATGTTAAACTTGATTCCTAAGAGAATCTCTAGTTTGAGTTCCCTTATCTATGTCTCCTACAACAGTATCTAAAGGATGGTTCTTAAGAGTTTTAATAGATCTAGAAAAAGGACTAGTGATTTCAGGTTCATCACCAGGTTTAGGCTCATTATTACTTGAGTCTAAGGAATTTCCAGAATTGGAAGTTTTCATAGATTATTTCACAAGATGGTTATGGGATTTTGAATTAATGTCCAGATTTGATACATAATCCTCTAGGTTCTCTAGAGTGGTCTTAGGATCATGCAGATATGTTTCATCAAATTTGACATGGACAGATTCTTCCACACATTTAGTTCTTTTATTACACACTCTATAGGCTTTACTAAAAATTGAATATCCTAAAAATATTCCTTCATCACTCTTGGATTAAAATTTGTCAAGATTATTCTTAGTATTAAGGATATAGACTTTGCAACCAAAAACTTTGAAGTAGATAAATTTGGGTTTTATATTGTTCCATAACTCATAAGGAGTCCTTATAAAAATAGGTCTAATCAACACTCTATTGATTATATAGCATGCTATATTTATAGCTTCAGCCCAAAAATAAATAGGTAGGTCATATTAACTAATCATGGTTCTAGCAATCTCTTGCAGGGTTCTATTTTTTCTATCTACAACTCCATTCTGTTGAGGTGTTCTAGGAGCAGAGAAATTATGACTATAGCCATTTTGTGAGAAAAAAGGATTCAAACTCTTTATTTTCAAACTCACGACCATGATCACTTCTTAAGGATTTAATTTTATGTCCACTAAGATTTTCTACAGTTTTGGAATATTTGGTAAAATGAGAGCAGGCTTTACTTTTGTGAGCCAAAAAAAGTCCACGTATATCTAGAAAAGTCATCTACAAGAACATAAACATAGTGCTTCCCATTTAAGATAGAAAATTTAGATGGTCCAAAAAAATCCATGTGAACTAATTCGAGAGGTTGAGAAGTTGACACTTATTTCTTTGGTTTGAAGGAAATTTTGAGTTGCTTTCCTGTTTGACAAGGATTACACACTTTACCATTTGGAAACTCAAGCTTGGGTAGGTCTTTGACTAAGATTTTTCTAGTTTAATTTCTAAGGGAGTGAGTGTTATAGTGTCCTAGTCTCCTATTCCAAAGCCAATACTCTTTATGAAACACTCTTAAACATGAAGCATTTTGAGAAGCTAAAGATTTTAAGTTAACAAAATAAACATTTTCATTTCTTAATGCAGAAAACACTAATTCATCTTTAGAATTAAAAAAATTGCAAGCATCATTTTCGAATTTAACATGAAATCCATCATCACATAACTATGAGATACTAAGAATATTATATTTAAATCCATCAACAAATAGTACTTTAGAAATCAAAACTGAGTTAGAGTTAACGATTTGGCCAAGTCCAATAATCTTTAATTTGGCATTGTCACCAAAGGTGACATGTCCTCCATCATTTTTTATTAAATTCTTGAAGCATGAGTAGTCTCCTATCATGTGTCTTGAACACCCACTGTCCAAGTACCATATGCTCTTATAGGCACTCTTAAAGCAGATTTCCTACAAAATAGTCAAATAAAAACATATTTTGGTACCCAAACTTGTTTGGGTCTAGTAATATTAGTGATAAGTGCTTTAGGAACCCATATCTGACTCATAGGTTTCTTATAAGCATTAAGTAAAGTATTTGAAAAATAAACTATATTTGGTCCATAAAATCTTGAAATAGTAGAAAGTGTATCATAACTTGAACTAGTTGAGTATTTTCCAGAACTGGGAGTAAAGCTGTATATCTTAGATTTGGAAACAAAATTAGTTATTCTGAAATTTCTTTGACGAGGTTGATAGCCAATGCCAGTAGTATATTTAGGAACAATTTGTTTACTTAGCATTTGAGTAATGGTATTTTTACCATTGGTAAAATTTTCTAAGTCTTTCTTCAATTTATCATTAGATAGTTTTAGTTCATTGTTTTCTTTGAGTAGTTGGGCATTTTTCTCCCTTTCTATAGTGAGTTCAGTTTTAACAGTTGAGGTAAGAGCATGCTATTTCTTCAAAGATTTGTATTTATCTTTTAGTTCATTGCATGTCTCTTAAAGCATATTACAGTATTCAAACATTTATAAATTAGATATATTTTCAGATTCACTCTCATCTCCAAAATAGTATGAATTGTTTACAGGAGATTCCAGTGTTACCTTAGATGTGTTTGTCATAAAACACATATTGGATTTATTATCCTGTTCATCATGTGATGGTTCTGAGTCACTTGAACTATCCTCAGAATCACTCTATGTTGCTTTCATTTCCTTTTTATACTTTCTATATTTGTCCTCATATTTCTTTTTTTACTTGAGCTTTGGACTATCTGCCTTGATATATCCTTTTTTCTTACATTCATAGCAGATAATATCATCGAACTTGTCACTTCTTTCCCAATATTTCTTCCAACTTCCTTTGTGATCATATTTGCCCTTGAAGTTAGGCTTTCTGAAAAAGTTCTTCTTCTTGTAAAATCTCTTGAACCTTCTGGATAATTGAGCCATCTCCCCATCACTGTCAGGTGATTATTTTTCACTATTGGAACTTTCTACAGAAACTTCAAATTTCCCTTTGTCTTTGTGTTTAGAGGTGGTGGTCTTGAATGCAACATATTTTCTTTTTGGTTCATCCTCCTCTTCCTTGTTGACTTTCAACTCCTCTTCATACATCTTTAGTTTCCCAATGAGTTCTTTTACAGTTAGCTTTCTAATATCACATGATTCTATAATAGAGACAGAGGTTCCTCTACATCTATCAGGTAGGCATCTGAGAATTCTCATGATCTATTTCTTAGTAGT
Source organism: Viscum album (assembly GCA_963277665.1). NCBI lineage: Eukaryota > Viridiplantae > Streptophyta > Magnoliopsida > Santalales > Viscaceae > Viscum > Viscum album. The sequence continues at coordinate 466,940,678 of OY728141.1, read as the reverse complement.
GAATTCTATTCCAAGATAAATCATTGTGTTGAAAATTTCATTGAACCTGATATCCATGTCAGAAATAGGCTCATCAGGTTTCATTTTAAAGTTATCATATTTAATAGTATATTTATTAAGTCTCATTTCTTTTACACTAGATGTTCCTTCATGTGAAACAGATAAGGTATCCCAAATTTCATGGGCAGTTTTACAAGTAGAGATTATATTAAATTCCTCATCTCCTAAAGAGTAGTATAAAGAATTCATGGCTTTGTAATTGTTATTTTAGACAGTTTTGGTAGGTTCATCCCAAGTGATTCTATCATTATCAGGAATCTTATATTCATTTATAATTGAAGACCAGATTTCAAAGCTCATACTTTCTAAATGAATTTTCATTTTAATTTTCCATTGAGCACAATTGGTTCCATTAAAGAATGGTGGTCTATTTATTGCATCACCTTCCAATATATTATCCATGATAAAGAAATAACTTAAAAGATCTAAAAATTTAGAATTGACAGAAATTGACAGATCTTTAAAGTAAAACTACAATCACAGTTGAATAAGGTTAAAAATAGAGTCTTAATAAGATTAACAAACACTCCTCTGATACCAAATGTTGGTCGGAGTAGAGTACTCAATAGGGGGGTGAATTGAGTATCTATTAAAAATTTATGATTAAAAGGGTATTCTTAAAGGGTTCCCCAATAGTTAAATACATCCCAGTTAATCAAGGTTATACTGTTATGAAAGTTTGACTATTTAAATAACTTCTTATAAGATTGATTAATTCTCAGTAATCTTAATATTGGTTATTAACATTATTTTTGAAGCTATTATAATAATACAATACAATTATAACTTCTTTCCAAGATTAACTATCAAAGTAAATTTAGTGAATTCTGAATTAAATAGTAAAATAGAGAAAACTAAAATAGAGAGCACAACAGATATAAAACAAGTGGTTCAGTCTCAAGAGAAGACCTAATACACTCCACTTGGTGATCACATGACACTAAGTAGTTTATATAAATAAACTTGATATACAACCTATATCGGGCTTTACAACAGTACACAAGACTATCCAGGTCACATGACCTCTTCCACAGTTATTCGTGGGTATGAACAACAGGTTACTTACAACCTCTTCTACACTTATCCGTGGGTATACACAAGTGTAAAAGGTGTTTGAGAAAGGATATATTGTATCCTTTAGTTTAATACAGGAGATAATGTGTGTTTTTATACTGACACACACACACACACACTACTCGAAAGCTGAAAAACAACACACAATAGAGAAGAAGTATAAAGATAAGGTTATAAGTGCTCTGAGTGTTAGTCTATGCAGCTATGGACTTCTGAGATGAAACAGATGCAAAAATCGAGTCCTCTCGTGAAAAAAAGTATTATAAGTCAGTTAGATTTGGCTTGTGTTCTTTGTGGTATTGACAATGGGAAGATGTGCTCAATTATTCTGATCTGTGGTGTCCAGCTTGTTGATTCAAGAATCCTTCGTGTGTTCTTCAGGAATGTTGAGTTTCATGTGTCGGTTCTTTTCTCAGGAAATCTCGTGTGTTCTTCATTTTTACACTCTTTGTGTATCACACTATGTTGTTTATGGGCTGCACGTTTTCTTTTATTCTTGGAGTGCATGTATTAGAGCTAAAAAGTTGCATTTATTCTACACCTCTTACCTTGTACTGTCAGATGATATGTCTACAAAGAAACATTAATTATGTCAGCGCATTTAAAATCTTCAAATATGACCGTTAGAAATTAAATGAAAAAAATGACAAAACAGATTTAGAAATGTTATCACAGTTTGTCTGTAAACGGTGTCTCTATGAAACAGTGTCTCCTTGAAATAGTGTCTGAATGGTCCCCGTGTATGGATAGTCATGGTGTCTAGATGGTCATAGTGTCTGGATGGTTACGGTGTCTAGATAGTCATGGTGTCTGGTCATGGTGTTTGGATGGTCATAGTGTCTGGTCATGGTGTCTGGTCACGGTGTCTGGTCACAATGTCTAGTCACGGTGTCTGGTCATGCTGTCTAGGTCCTTTTCCAGAAAAACATAACCGGTGGTAGACTCACGGTGTCTCAGACTTAGCCAAATATCTGTATTCAGACTTAAGCAGTGATATTCATAGAATGTATTAGACTTAATCATTCATCAAAGAAATCATTATAAAGTAAATCAAATATAGTGTAAAGTAATCAGACTTAATGTATAGCAATTAATATCTTGGATAGATTTAATTAAAGCATAAGGATACTAATCATATGCACATGATTTAAGAAAGATTATATAGGATTTCTAGGATTTAAAGAATATATATGATTTGTTATCATTAAAACATGATTAATACACAAGGAGTCCAATAGATACAACAACAATATTAGATCCATTGGCTACTCGAAGATCCAACTATACTCGGTCAATATTTTTTAATCTACTTAGTTCTTGTATTTGAATAAATATGTGAGCATCACAAGCTATATATAATACCCAATTTGTTAAAATAGATACATTTTAATCAATAAAAAATGCACCTGAAGCTTCCCCATGCTTCTTTAGATGGGTGAAATTTTTCTTCCAGTGGCCCTTCTTGCCACATGCAAAATAGACAACATCCTATTCCCTTTATTTCCCCTTGATCTTCCTCTTCTTAAAAGGGCGTAAAGAAGCTTTGGGTTTAAATATATTTTTCTTTCCCTTTCCATTTTTTCACCATAAGTATAGAAGTTTTTTTACGCTTTGTATCCTTATATACTTGGAGAAGAAGAGTAAGAAGATCTGACCTACACTTCTCAATGTTGTTCATATTAAAATTCAAAAAAAAGTTGGATAAGCTCTGAGGGAGTGATGCTGGAATAAGGTTGGTGCCCAGTTCTTTGGGGTTTTTAAACCCAAGAACCTATAAGCACTCAATGTGGATAATGTTCTTGACTATTTAAGGCCCAGCTGAGGAACCCTCTCCAAGATTTCTATGAAAGAGCGCCTCTAAAATCTCTAACTGTTCCTATCTAACTCTATCCTGGTAAAGACCACAAATGTGATCAAGCATGCTATATGCATCCATGTTTTCGTGAGACTTCATTAGTTCACTATACATTAATGAAAGCATCAAACATTGAACATCGACCACATCACTCAAATGTTTTTCATAGACAAGGAGATCTTCATCACTCGCCTCTTTATAGGTGGATCAAGCATTGGGGATTCTAGTAAATAAGATTTCAGTTAATGGCGTAGCACAGCCCAAAGATGTCTAAACCACTCCTAGAAGTTACTGCTAGTTAGGATTTTATCTTTCTTCAATATTGATCGTAGGGATAGTGTGGATGATGAAATTTTCATTTTATTATACAATTAAAAGAAGCATATTATTAGTACCTTTTCTTTATTATAAAATAAGTGTGATATAATAAATTAAATGTTTATTTATTTATTTATTAAATATCCCACTATTTTATCATGTCTCAATATCCCTCACCATTGAACTCAGAATGTCTAGTTTCTTTAAAATTATAGTGGCAAGGATCCCCATTACTTTTATTAATGATCCAGACTTTGGCTATCAAAACCATAATAAAGTAATTATGTAGGCAGTCTTGCCAACTGCGGACTTGTACCTCCTTGATCCATTGAGTGAATTCCACTATCCTAAAATATAGACTTGTATTTCCTCAACACTTGCCTCCAGATTTGTATTGAACAAACTTTCACTGTTAAACACAATACAATTTTGGTTAAGTCAACGCAAAACTCTCATGAGAACTCCCCGATAAAAGGAAGTGTCTAGACTTTGGCCATGTACTACACTTAATTATATAGTTTCATTCCCAATCAAGTAATAGATGACTTAGTCTGACTCAATATTTAATTGAGGGATTTTAATTTATTATCCATAAATTTTATCTTGTTTTATCCTTTAAACATCTTATTAATATTATATAGATGATACTTAATTAATTAACCAAGTTGGAGAAAACATTTACACACAATTAATTTATTTAATTTCTGTCTTTGAACATCAATTCATTTATTTATGTGATTGCGGTCTTGCATCCATAAAATAAATAATTGCATAGATATAAATAAATAATTAATTAAATGACCTGTTCATGAGATTTATCTAATGGTTGATTTAATGAGAAGAAATTAAATCAACCTTTGACCTAGGGAAAATAACTCTTATTACAAGTCTTGTCATGAGTTACAACATTCCAACTATTCACCAATGCATCACCTGGGTCGACATCATTATGGTTCCATATTGAACCACCTCCACGCACCTTGAGATGCTCCATTAATTACAAATATTTATTACTCATACGCAGGTGAGGGAACCAAAGGATTAGTTAAAGGGAATTACATAAATATCATTGGACACGCAGGTCCAACATAATAAGGAGGGATGAATGACTCACATTCCATTATTTAATTTAATATTAAATAATTGAAAACTCATGCAATAAATTTAATTAAAACATTCAACACATACATAGGTCTTGGTCAAGATCACGAATGACCATACATACAACGAATATGTAAAAGTAAATGGATAACATTCATTTATTTATTTGTTATTTTATTATTTAAGATAAACGTTCTTGAATTAATTAATTAATTAATAAATTAATAAATTCTATTTCATCTTTAGTGATCATACGATCTTATTTGGAGATACTTATCATTAATGAAATTCATAGAAAATAAATGGAATAACTGATAATGACATATTAATTACAATAAATTAATTTAGCATTTAAAATTATTTAAAACCATTATTAAATTTTCAAACACATAATGGTGTGTCAATCAATAAAATAAGGTTTTAATGCATCAATTTTCAAATTTAATGTAATTTTAATTTTTTCCATTAATGGGAGACTACACGGTGTGTATATATAGCTACAAACCATGTACCTTGATTTCTGTATAACTAAATCACACGACTAGGGCTTCAGTGTGTTAACTCATCTGGACTACACAGTGTGTACATGTTGGCTACACACACTGTATCCACTTTCTGTGTGCTAGGTTGGACCGGTCAACACACAATGTGTAATAAACATACATCATGCAATTAATTACTCTGTGCATCTAGATATAATGTGCATGGGTATATGGCATGTGATCCAACTACATGCTGTATAACCCAGTTATACCAACCAAAGATTTTACACTTCTCAATGGAATCTCCGATAATTCTTAATTTTTTCTTAAACCTTTAAGAAAATGAAACACTGAACGAACATGATTAATATGCTGATAACATGTTAATTCAAATTGGATTAAAGAATGAATAAATTTAAATGAAAATCTAACCAAAATTCTGAATAGATAAACAATCAAATAAATAATTATAAATTTAAACGTGACTGTTCTGATACCACTTGATGGTTCTGGGTGTAGTAGAAGCGTGCAAAGGTGAGTGATATATTAAAATTTATTTTAATAATTGTTTACCAAAACCAAAAGTGAGGATCTTGCATGTAAAATTTATAATAAATTTATTTAATATTTTAATAAATAAATACCCAGGCTTCATAATTTTCGTCGTTGGTGAATTTTAATCATCCGAAAAGACCCTTTCAGATTACATTCATTGCACTGTGAGGATCCAAGGATAGAATCCCTCTAGTGGTGATCCACATGTGCTCCTATGATCTCTGAGCAACGCCACTCGATCTCTAGGTGCTAGAGTAGTGAGTCGAATGTCTTGTGTTGTTTGTTCTTGATTTATCATTCTTTAGTATAGAAGAAAAATCTATTACACTTATCATTATTGATAGGGAGAGAGAAGGAGGAGTTGATAGAGAATTCATTGTGCATAACAATTCTCTATTCTCAATTTTTGATTCTCTACACAATAGACATAGCCACCTATTTATATAGTTGTGATTTAAGTTAAAATATTATTTAATGGCATACCATATATTAAATAAAATTTATTACCTTTAATAAATCCCATGACACATAATAATTATATAATTATTATTTTTTGGAACGCACCAACTTATGCAATAACAAATATTATATAATGGTTTTGTTGATTAATATTTTCCACTGAACTCGGTCTTGGTCCGTTAAAAATCCTCTAGCATTTATTGAACAATTGAATAAATATTTTATTCATAAATAAATATTTTATTCACAATCTAGCAAATAAATATTTATTAAAATATTCAATAAATAAAATAAATATTTTATTCACAATCCAGCGAATAAATATTTATTTAATTTACGTGATCAATATAACTTGAATAAAATTATTTCTTATACTTGGGGATAATATTTATTCCATTAATTAAACTCAAATATAATTTAATTGAGATCAACAAAAACACTTAGTGTGTGACCCTATAGGATTCTTTCTTATTGGCATTAGGTTGGCTTGACTAATGTCCAAGATTACTATCTAGCAATGGGTCAAGGAGCCCAAGAGAAAGAACTTAATATCTCAACATTGAAAACAACATATGAATGTTTATTGTGTAATATAACCCCTTTATCACAACATCTCATCAAACAGGTTTCACATATGTGTCATAAAACTGTATTATCAATATATATTTCTTTGAATATCTGAAATAAACACAACATTACACCATGGCCATGAAATTTAATGCAATGGTTCTATTCCAATCAAAGAGCTGAGATATCAGCTTCCATAAATATGGAAGGGAAAACCCTTCTTTGACTTATTCGTTAATGACATGCCACTCGTGACACATCCAACGTATCTAACTTCTCCATGAAATGTTATCATCATGGTTTACAAAATACATCTAAGTATTTGAGTTATAACATGAATTAATAATAATCTTAAAGTTTAAGGACCATCACACACACACTTGTAGATAGGAATATCTGATGATACCAAAACATAAAGAATTCCTTCTAGCTGTTCTGTTCTCATGATCTCCCATATTGGAAATTACCAAGTGTGAACTTCATGAGAATAATCATTATCTTCTTATGAGTACTCACACCTAATAGTCTATGTAATATGTGTCCCATCATAGTACGTTATCCAACCATAGAACATTATTTGAGAATATCATCACAACACATCAAGGTTATCATCATAGAGGGGAACTGATATGACCTTATCAACGAGACATATGATCCAGGACATTATTACATTAGAGTCATGCAGAAAAATATACAATATATGAAAATAAGTTTTATTAATATTCAATACATTGAATATACATGTAATCAAAGTACATATATCTAGTTTTAGGACACCAAATCCAACAAAGAAAAATGGTAATATGTAAAATTAAACTTTGAGGATTATGATATAATATTGTGATATCCTTGCTGTTATGATTTGTGAAGACCCGGCCCCAGAACACCCAGATCCGGAGCCTTCATAACAACATGTATAAATTTTAACAAAACATGCATTGATAAGTTACACATCATGTCCCATCCATATAATTGAATTCGGTTCAGGTTCTAGGAAACTATCCACTCCCGTCGTACTTCTTTTAGCTCAAGTTGAATACCTAAAAATTTATTTCAAAAATGTAGGGTGAGCATAAAAATTCCTAGTAAGGGGTTTTAAAAATAAACCAATAAAACTTTTGAAAACATTCTTTAAAACTTTACATAAAAAACTTTCTTTGAAGAGAAGTTATAACACATGTGAAATTTCGTAAAAATGCTCAACTGAAAGAAAATGCTAGCAGAAAAATAAGGATACATGGTTCAACTTAGGCATTCCCATTTGGGGTAATAAGTAAAAGACCTTTTAAACATGTATGACATATGGATATTTAAGCACTGATTAAAAAGAGAATAATCAGAGTTGTGTATAAAGATAATAACTTCAATTTCATACACTGGATACTAACTCACAGAGTGCTAAACATATGTCATGCCATAAGCTTTTACTTTCCTGATACTTATAAGTACTAGCTCTTAACCATGGATATTCTTCTAATCGGATATCCATTTAGTTACATAATTATCATACACATAAAGAGGGATATATAATGACAAACTTCTATGTCAAGGCCTTGTTCCAAGACCTAAGATTTAACTGTGATCATACCCCAACTCGGAGAGCTTACTTTTACCGGTCTCTAACCCGGAGAGCTTACTTTTACTGGTCTCTAACTCGAAGAGTTTACTTTTATCGGTCTCTAACCCAGATATCTTACTTTTACTTATCTCTAACCCAGAGGGCTTACTTTTACCGGTCCCCAACCCAAAACATATTAGTCCAACACATTCTTCATATGTTAGACAGGGTCGTGTATTCAAGGTGTCCCATACCACCTTGAATAATTAAATTTATTTCAAGTTACTCAAGGTGTCCCATACCACTTTGAGTAATTTGATTTCTTTATCTTATTATCATTTTAATCCACATGCATGCATTAATGAGTGAAACTATATAATGAAAAATGAAACCATTTAAACCATAAATACATAATTTGATAGATATTCTTTGAAAATTAAACAGTAAGAGTTTATTGAAGGCATACATGGCTCATCACGTTCTTTGAACAAAAGACAATTACTAAAGCACATCACATGGTGGGTGAGAAGGGGTTTTCCACATGAGATGTGAAAATGATAACTATTCGATTCAAAATTCTTATAAATGAGATTACATGTTATTTAATTCACCTATAGGAAGTTTCAGTGATCAAATAAATAAATTATGACTCAATTAACAACAATCACTATAGTTGATAAAACCTCAAGTGTGCATAACCTGGTCGCATGGTTTGATACAACCTTTGAACCTTTAATTTTTTTTTTTTCAAAACAGCATTTATCTTTTCTTAAATCATAAAACACAATAGAGTCAAACATACAATACCTTTGAAACATAGAATCATCATTAAGAATTCTTTAACTGAAAAATTTTGACCTACTTATATAGATTAGGACATACACCCTTATGTAAATACCTCTTGGTTTGGATTACATAGATACTGACATTACTTAACATTTTAAAAGTATTAATTTTATCACTTAATTAACAAAATTCTAATGATCCATTCATGAAATTAAGGCACTGGAAATTATAACCATATATATATATACTATATATATATATATGAGTTTCCAACTTCTAAACCAAGTTTAATAACTTCTCATTAGTGATGGATACTTAAAATATATTTACTAAACCTTCATTAAAAACCCAACCATGTTAGGTTATGTTATGTGTAATCATGTAAACCTATATAAAAGGTTACTCACACATATATGTTGCATGAGGAAGGGTATTAGTTCTTCAAGTTTTCATAACCCGATGGTCCGAAGGACCTAGAATCGGGTATTTGAGGATTTCCACCAAATCTTTATGACTATACATGCTTTCATACTTTCATAAATTAAACATACAACAAACGCATGCATATATATATATACATAGTTCTTAGATTATATTTTTCTTATATTAAAAATACTCTCCTAAGTTTGTATAACCTCTTGTTAATATCATCAGATTGAGAACCAAAACTCATGCTTGGTTTGGAGTATATAAACGCATGGGAATACATACATAAAAACTAAAAATTTTCATACTAAAAATAAATCCATTCGAAACCAAAACTTTACTCGCATCTAAATCTTTATTTATAGATTGAAAATAAAATCCTTAATAACATAAAATAGGAGTAGATTGAGTTATATGTATATGTCTGAAAGTGCACTAAGTGTATATTTGATTTTTCATAACTAAAACCATATTATATGAAACCAAAAAAAAAGTCATCGACCTTCAAAAAATTAGTGCATATAAATTTTTAACCTTTATAAAAACCAGATTCACCTTTGAGAGTATATATACATATAGGTGTAAGAGTATGAACATATAAATAATCATATATATATATAGGATTTTTCACAAGAAAACAAAACATAAAAACCCTTACCTCTAACCGAGGAGAAGAAGATCTTCGAGGAAGGATTGGATGATGATTGCTAGAGTTTCGAGAGGAGAAAACCTGAGGGGTTCCTCGGTGCAACTGGTTTATATAAAATATACCAAGCCTTTATTATAACCGTTGAGAAGATCTGAGTCCAACCGGTCCATTTATTGGCCGGGGAAGACTTATGGACCAAGGGGGACAAGGAGGTTCCACCTGGTTTGAAGAAGGGAGAAAAGATTTGGTGAAATGAGGTGTAGTGTTTGGTGCAACACATGCTGCGGGAAGGAAGGAGACGATGCAGTGGGGTGATACCGGGAGAAAAATGGATGGCTAGGATCTGGTCCTAGTTTTATCTGAGGTGAGATCGGGCGGCTCATGATCATTGCGGCTTTTAAATACTTTGAACGACCATGATTAGATTGTGCCGGATCGTATGGTCCATGAAAAACGTGGAGGGGATCACAGATTCTAGGGTTCAAACCCTGGATTGAAATCAACGGCTGAGATCGCACACGACGCGATCGAATGACTCAGATTTGATCCCAGGCAAAAAATCACCATCCCACATCGAATCGGCAAGTGTTCTGGTAGTCCTTTATAAGCCTGAGACTCCCAAAACACTAGAAATAACACAACAACACCAGGGAGCCATACACACGGGCTCCTGCCTTCCCCCGTAGGCTTCGGCCTACCCCTGCTCGCTGTGACCCTATGCCCACCATGGCACGCCTATGCGCTCCTACTCCTGTGTGCCCTTCGGGGAAGCTCTGCCTATGCTTGGCCCGGCCTTGGCTTGGGATGATGGATAAGCTCAGCCAATTCATGTGAACTTCCTCCCTTGTCCCAACCTTAAAGGGCTGGCCTGAGCTGGCCCATTTTTCTTTTTATAAAACCTAACTTATAAAGATCTTAAGTCTTAAGGAAAAAGAATATATTTATTAAAACCTTATAAAAATTATCTTTTTATACTTCCACTTAAACATCACAAAGCTAAAGAATATAAATTGGACTTTGTATTAAAACTATTTCTAAAAATAAAACAATTATCTATAAACACTAAAATTTTAACATAAAAGTTATAAATTGAGATTGAATAACCCTTATGATAACTCTTTTTCTAGTATTATAGAAAAATTAGTTTAATTAAAAACATAATTTGATTTGAAGATTTTAAACATAATTCGTAACACCGTTTAAGAAATGAAACTCTTTACATTATAATTAAAAGTTCTAAAAGTGTTTTTGAATTCCTTATTATGTTTCAAAAGATAATTCAAAGAATTATATCATAGTTAGGGTTTATATTTTAATTTTTCAAGTCATAACATAAAGTTGTACTCAATTGTTTTTTAGTTAAAACACCACAAGGCTAACAGCTAAAATTATAGTCGTTGGATTTCCAATGGTCACCCAAGGTAACAGTCATGATGATGCCATATAAAAACTTGTCTTAGGATGTCCTAAACTTTAAGAGAAGAAGAATAAGAAGAAGAAGGAGATGGTGCTTTCCATACCGTTGATTCTCAACACAATTTTCATGATCATGGTGGTGTTGTTCTTTGTTTTCACTAACCCGAAGGATCTCCTTTATTTACCGTGCCTTGTTATATTCATAGGGGGAATTTCTATAGTTCTGATAGGGTTTTTATTAGGCATTTTTGGGTAGGATGGTTCCTTGTGATATTGACACATTGTAAACACTACAATGTTTTTTTATTATGAAAAATCCTTTTATCCATCTGTGTGTTTTACTCGGTTGTATTCAAATATAAATTAAAACCATATTATTTATTTTCTCATGAGAAGTAAGTTTTTTTTAGTTGTTATGAAATTCAAAAAAAATGTCACCATAAACTTATCATTACATGAGGTTCGAGTTTCGGGGCGTTACATGATTTGTGTTATGATATATGCTATAATTATTATATAGAGAGCTTATCCCAGTTTCATGCTGTAATGCTTATATAGTGAGCTTGACATAGTTTCATTATGTAATATTTATATATCTATCTTGTCCCAATTTCATCCTATAATGCTTATATTGCAAGATTGACCTAGTTTCATGATGAAATGTTTATATAGTAAGTTTGACCCAATTTCATGCTGTAATGATTATATAGCAGGCTATTCCCAGATGATGAAATTCTTATATAGAAGGCTTGGTCTAGATACTGAAATTCTTATATGGAGGTCTTTGCCTAGTTATGTGATTATTCCATGATTTTTGGTTATGTTTGACATGGTTGTACTTACATGCTCATAGATATTCTGGCATGGTGTTGAATTAGGTTGATTGTTATATTATATTGATTATTTAATTAATACACCTATTTATCACTTTATTTCATGCACTTATTATTAGACTGGTTTTGTTTAGACATGATGGTGTTGACCAACTGAGTTTTACTCACACCCTATTTGGGTCTCCAATTGGTACTCAAAAATATTACATGGATTCAAGATAAAACAAGGGAAAAAGGCCTTGTTGTTGATTGTTTCTTACTAGATGGGTTGGAGCATGGAGGAGGGACCAATGTGGGGTTTGCGACGGGGGTCTCTGAGTTTTCTTGTCAATATATTCTTTTATTCTTTTGACTTATCGAATTGAATTTAGTTGCATTTCATCCCGACATTACATGGTTCCCTATTATTTGTTTTATTGGTTCCTCCCTTACTTTCTAGTTGTATATTATACTATTTCCACTATTTTAGGTACTCTGATGGTTATTTATATTGTTTAATTCTACTGTATTATAACTATATACCAAGGGGTATAGTCTCCCCACTATATTCTTTACATCCCCATTGCTAGTCGGTAGACTCTGGCATATGGGGAGGTATTCTTGAGGTCTCGTAACTAACCCGATTTGGCAACATGACAGTGTCAGATCGTGGGACATTACAAAGTGGTATCATAGGATCATGTTTTTTTTATTTTTTGTTGATTTATTATTTGGGAAAGGTAGAAATGAGACTAGGATGTGTTGGGACTTGGTAATGAGCTTGCGCATGAGAGTAGCTAACCCATATACGAGGGAAAATCTAAGTGCCCAGGGAGGGGATTATTGTTCACGATGTTTGCTTGTTACGATAGATTTTATTTTACCCAGGGTGATTCACATGTTGTGTGATGTTATTATGTCTAGATATTTATACTCATGGACTAGTATGATGCGAGATGAGTATGCATGCATCATGATAGGCACATAGGGATATATCTTGATATGCATTGTTCATGATAGGGAAATATTTATTTTATGTGATATATTTTACTTGTTGAATTATAAAATGAGATACTTGTTATATCTAATAAATGAAATGAAATAATTATTATGTCATGCTAAAACACTTGTAAGCCATGTTTAGAGATACCATGAGCCAATGGTTCTCTATTGTTGTCACTTGTTTGGTTGACCTAGTTTTAGCCAGTGTTTTAAGAAGTGTGTTTTTCTTATAGAGAAAATGTATCCTCATCATATTTGAGTTGAGTTTCAAGAGAGTGTCAATAATCACACTCTTAACATAGTTGATTCGGAGATATCAGTATCTCTTGAGGATTATATGGATGTTCAGCTTCACGACATATTCCCGAGGGTCATGCGATCTATGGAAAGAGAGTCTGTTCGCACTGTGCCTTTGATGTCTAAGATGAAGAGAGAGTTTCAACTGCAACATATTCCTATGTTAACTAGGGAGGGAGGCCCCTAGGTAGTCAAGTTCTAGATTGAGTTAGTCCATATGATTTTCAATAACCTCGAGACACCCACAGATATGAGGGTGAATCTTACTGCATGTATACTTCATGGACTAGCCAAGCATTGGTGGGACATTTTAAAGCAATCTGAGTAGTAAGAAGAGTTATCCTAGAAGGAATTTGATGTGAATTTCTTAATACACTTCTATCCATATATGTTAAGGATTGATAAGTCTCACGAGTTCATACATATGACATAGGAGGATATATCAGTGATAGACTACATCAGACGCCTCACTGACTTGCAGTGATTTTCACCATATTTAGCTACTGATGAGATCTCTAGGGCGAGGAATTTTTAGGGTAGGCTTCACTATGAGATCAGGTCATAGGTGAACATATTTCTCTTGAGTAGATTTTTGGATGGGATGAATAAAACACTCATCACTGAAGGGAATCTGAGAGTGGCCCTGAACAGTAGTTGGACTGTTTCATCAGGTTGAACTAAGATCTCTTCTTCTCATGGAGAAAAGTGCCAATATAGAAGTTATCTCCAAGGCAATAGTGGGTAGAGAATTCTAGGTAGTGGGAAGCTATCTTAGAACTGTGTTTTTTTTGCAATACTATCAGTGTAGAAAGTTGGGAAACAAGTGGCCTCAGTGTCCATACCCTACGTTGGAGTGTCATACTTGTAGTTGGATGGGTCATATTTAGAGTTTTTGTAGGAAATTATCACAACATATAAGTGGCATGGGATTAGGATAGGTACTAGAGTTTGGGAAGGACTCAACAACCCCTCAGTAGACATGTAGCTAGAATTACACAAAAAGTTCAGGCCGAGGCAAAGGATGTGGTACCCTAGTGTAGGAATGACAGTACCGAGTAGAGGTAAAACATAGGGGATTCAAACTAGAGAATAGGGAAGAGGGTCAAGTCAATTTTACTCTATATAGAGTACTCTGAATAGTGTGGATTCATGACCTTCTACCATCAGATGTATGATTCTTATGTCATCTACCCTTTCTTGCATTTTTTTGATACTTGAGAATCACATTCCTTTTTATATACACTCTTTTTAAATGGTTTGGTCTTAAATATAGAAATATTGGATGGTGTTTTGACCGTCGACACACTATTGGGAGTGTGGTTAGATATTTTCAAACGTTGAAAGATGTGTTATCTAGAAATCGGTAGTTACCATTTCTTTTGGGAACTGTTTGAATTGGAAATTATAGATTTCAATTTAGTTCTTGGTATGGATTGGATTTTTATATACAAGGATCATATCGACTGTTACTGGAGGAGAGTTAACTTTCTATCTCTCGAAGGAGACAACTATTTTCACTAGGGTGAGTGGGATCTTTTGGCTGGTCGTGCAGGACCAAGTCAGTACGGATTGGATTTTCTCACGTATCAGATAATAAGTCTTGCTCGAGATGATGGTAGAATATAGCAAGATACTTTTCCTTTAGTGGTAGACTGTTTTCAGGATGTATTTCCTAAAAAGTTAAATTGATTACTGCCCGAGTGGGATATTGAGTTCATGATCGATTTGGTGCTGGGATTAGAGCTAGTTTCTATCCCATCTTATAGAATGCCACCAATAGAGATTCGAGAGTTGAAATTTCAGTTATAAGATCTGGAAGCCAAAGGTTTAATATGTCCTAGTACATCTCCATGGGGTTCTACAGTTCTTTTTACCAAGAAATATGATGAGACTTTACACTTATGTGAAGATTATTAGTGATTGAATCAGATGATGGTCAAGAACCGGTATCCCCTTTCATGCATCGATGATCTCTTTGATCGATTGAGAGGTGCTAAGATATTATCCAAGATTTATTTAAGATAATCTTACCACCAGTTGATAATGATACCATCAGTTTTTGGTGGTTTTTTTCAACAACATCTTAGTGTACACCCAGTTAGATGATGATATTGTCCAACATCTTGACATCATCTTGAATACATTGAGAGAGCATCATATTTATGCCAAGATAAACAAATACAATTTCTAGATTGATAAAGTGAACTTCTTATGCCATGCCATCTCAGAGGATGGAGCATCGGTAGACCTAGAGAAAGTTGCAGCCATGGTATCTTGGTAGAAACCTAATAATTTCTTTAATATTCAGAGCTTTCTAGGTTTAATAGGTTATTATCAACATTTTATCCAGGACTTATCCCATCTAGAAACATAAATGAAAAATATGACTAAGAAAGGAGTGAAGTTGTTTGGTTAAATGCTTACAAGAGGGTTTTTTGGAGATGAAAGGCATGATGAACTTATCACCCATCCTCACTTTACTAGTTTTGGGTAAGGCATATACCTTGTATTATGGCACATCCAAAGTTAGAATCAGAGCAGTTCTGATGTAGGAGGATCAAGTGGTGGTTTATGGATTTAGACAGCTGATACCACATGAGAGGAATTATCCTACTCACTATATAGAGTTAACTATAGTGGTAATTTCCCTGAGATGTTAGTGACACTATCTTTTGGGTGATATTTTTTTGGTGTACACAGACCACAAGAGCCTCAGGTAAATCTTTTCTTAGTGAGACCTGAACCTTGAGTAGAGGAGATGGGTCGAGTATCTATATTATCTCAAATTTGAGATGGATTATAAAAGGGAAAGGAAAACATCATTGCTGATGCCTTAAGACATACTACATAGATAGAGGTAGTGTATGAGTCTTATGATGAGTGGAAAATTATGACACTCTTTGCAGACATGCATTTATATGTTCAGGAGTCCCAGGGATAAGATCTCTGACTTCGAAATCTTTTATACCTGTACTTCTTGAACGGATCAAGAAATAATATATATCTGATATGGAGGGATTAGTTTTGAGAGAAAGCCTATATGCTATAGAGAAACCATTAGGATGGTCTCTTAGTAGTTAATAATGGGGTTTTATGGGCTTTCACGAGGAACCGATGAGAGTGTTTCATGCTTCTATATGGGTAGTATATCCTAGTTTGAAAAAGATATATCATGATATCTATATATAGTACTGGTGTCTAGGAATGAATAAGGAGGTAGCAGGATTCATGGTGAGATGTTTCACCTGTTAGTAGGTGAAAGTCGAACATCAGAGGGTTTATAGGTTTTTGCAGCCTATTCTCATTTCTAAGTGGAAATTGTATGACGTCACTATGGATTTTGTGACAATATTACCCAAGACACCCTAATGTGGCCTTAAAATGCATTGATTTTTCACATCTTATATTTAAGTTTTTAATTATTTAATTAATTATTTATAGAGTTATTGTTATAAAGTTGAACTTTTGTAATTTTATAATTAAATTTATTAATTAGTAATTTTTTATTTTTTAATTATGTATTATTGGATTCTAAAATCTCTACGTTTGATTTTACTTATTTTTCTTTTACTTATTTTTCTATTTACTTTTTAAATTTTAATTCTAGTTGACCTATTAATTTTATGTTTTGTTTGTTCTTATTTATTATGCAATTATTCATCATATATTCTTTTTATCAACTTAAAATTTAATTTATTTTTAATATTTTATGTTTTGTATTCTTAATATAATTTAACTTTAATTTACTAATTGAGAATTGAATCTGTTTTTGAAAATTAATTTAAATATTTTAAGTTTAATGTTTTATTTCAATTTAATATTTGAGTTTCAAATTATTTATTTTCTATTATTTTTAATTTCAGTTAGTTTTTATTTTCAATTTAGTTTTAAAATTATTGTAATCTATTTATTAATTAATTCAATTATTTTAAGTTTTTATTAATTCAAATCTTAATTAAAATAACATTTAAATAATTTACTGTATTTTTTTAATTATATATATTTTTATTTTGTTTTTTAATTAATGTTTAATTAATATTTTAAATTTTTATTAACCTTCTATTTTAATTTTCCAGCTATATTTACCCACCACCAGGAAGAGGACTCACCGTTGGCATGCCAATAATGACTCCTTATTTTTTGGAAAACTCCTGATCGCACCCACCGCCAACCTTCCTTTGACAAATTTCCCACACCCACCATTGGAAATATTTCAATCGGAAAGTTTCTCTTTCCTTTTTCCAAAAATCCACTACCCACCATCATTGACTCCCTCCCACACAATCCACCTACCATTGATCCATGGATCACCATTAAGGCAACTCACTGGTGACTCTCGACTCACCCCCAAGAGCATCTGTTAGCACTCATTATCGACCTCGTGACTCACTGCCACTACAGAACCTGATAGTGACTCCGCCATCACCACTACTCACATCAACCCACCTTCCACCTTCAACCCACTGTTACGGCCTCCATAAACCAAAATTAATCACTACTATAAATGGAATGAGAAACAAAATAGAAACAAACCCACCCAGATCTGAAATCAACCTAAACCCTTGATGAATCTGGATAAGGAAGAGCACTGAAGCTGTGAGTCAGTGCCAACTACAAAACATACACTGAATCGTCGCTTGAGCTTCCATCCTTGAAGGCTAACACATTCTAAAAAACCCTAAGGAGCCACCGCCACTAGATCTAGGTTTCTAAGGTCAGGCATACGACTGGAGAAGGAGATTTGAACTCCTACAAGGCTAAGATTTGCTCCCCGATTCCCACCATTCGGAGCCTCCACCAACCTCACTAATGCCTCCTTAAGGAGCTTCCGAAGAAGAGAAGCCGCCCAAGACCCCCTCCTACGAAGAAGAAGCCCCATGGGTGGCTCTTGATAAGAGAAAAAACACAAAATTAAAAAATAAGAATAATATAAAATAATGATAACAAAAAAATAAAACTAAAATAATAATAATAATAATTAATAAAAATAATAATTTAAATTAAACAATTTAATTAATAATAAAAATAAAAAAATAAATTTAAAATAATTAAATATAATATTATTTT
Source organism: Viscum album (assembly GCA_963277665.1). NCBI lineage: Eukaryota > Viridiplantae > Streptophyta > Magnoliopsida > Santalales > Viscaceae > Viscum > Viscum album. The sequence continues at coordinate 466,922,194 of OY728141.1, read as the reverse complement.
AATCTAAAACTGATAAATTTTATTAATATTATTTTAAATATATAATTATATTTTTAATAAAAATAACGAAAATAAATATATATGTAAATATATTTAATAACATAAATAACTATAATAATTTTAAATCAATTTTTTTAAACTGCATAATTTTATATATTTTTAAATATAAATCTAATTATACTAATAATAATATTTTTTTATATTTATAAACTTATAATTTTTTTTAATATTTATAACTCTAATAATATGTTTATTTATATTTATATTTATTAATATTTATAATAATGATAATATTACATTTTCTTTATTAATGTTATATTTTCATAAATATTAATTATATTTGTTTATTTACTATTCTCTATTTTAAATTAATGCAGAATAGAGATTTAAACCTGACTATATTCATTCTCAACAAGATTCTTGTCATGGAATTTAGGAGGGCTCTACAAAGATGATTTGCAAGTGATGTTATTCTGAGGCTAATGACACATGTAGCAGGCAGAAGAAAAGACTGACTAGAGTTGGTGTGCACTGTGGGTGATAAATAGAAAACAACAAAGGATACAAATTGAGCATTAGATAGCATAAGAGGGGATCCATATTTACAATTATTGGATGGGGAGAGTGAACAAAAAGTCCCAAATTCCGCAACACACCACTACTAACCTAGGAGCTCTCAACTTTGAGTAAGAGTGTAAGGCAGATCAGAGGGGTTCGAGCTGCTCTTCAAAGGGGAGTTATTTTCCTCCTCATCTTCTTCTTAATTCCTTTGGTTCTGTTCTTTGAATGTGTTTATGTTTTCTATTTTTTCTTGCACATGAAGTTTGAGTAATATTCACTCGGGGGATTTCTATAGTGTTGGTTTAATATTTCATCTTCCACGTATTTATTTTTATAAGAAATTAGAATCAATCAGTGAGATTGATTCAGATTTCATTATTTTTTTTACACTTATTTCTATTTAATACAAAACTCCATGATATTAGGGCGAGATTGATCATGGGTGCATTTCTTCAATTATAATTTCAAAACTATAGAAACTCTTGGTGAGATTGTTTATATTTTCAATCAATTCAAAATTCCATTACTATTTGAGTGGTTCTTGAAGTAAAGAACTTCAAGAATCATTATTTTTCATGATTAGTCTCATGGTGAGGGAGAATAATTAAACAAAATTTTTAAGAGTTCAAATTTAATAAAATTACGTGAAATAAGAAACACATCTAAACCAGTAGGTAGAATTTACCCTAGCCAGCAACATCATTTATTTTCCAAATACTTAACACCATTGTTTGACACCATCAACACATTACTCTCACCCATAAAAATCATTATCTCTCACTTTAAAACAATAAATTTCCTATTTTTTTCATTAGTTTAAAAACAAAATTAAGCCATAGATCACTCACCCTCATTCCCTTGGGTTAAACCCTTCACTACTATACAAGTGTAGGTTTATAAATGATATTTTGAAGGCCACGACGACCTACGAAAATATCATAATTTAGTGCTATTATTAGGGAAGTCTTGCATTGAGTGTCTTAAGGTGAGAAAATAAAAAAAATCAATATAAAAAATAGATAAAAAATCAAAATAAAAATCTAAAAAAATTATGTTCTTGAAAAACCGCTTGCTTTAATTATTTCATCATTGTAGTTATCCTTGAAACCTGATTTTCTTTGTGAATTTGTGATGAAATTTTTTATAAACTGCTACTAAAATTGTCACTTTTCTCTAGTTTTTATTGGAATCCATTATGTTGTGCATGTGCTCATTCAAGTTAATCTTTTTTTTGAGTTAATTTACACTTAAATCACCATTCTGTTTTTTTTAAGAAAATTCACATAATAGTTGGTCAAAGAAGTAGGAACTATAGGATTTTGATCACCGACTTTATTAAGAGTGATGGAGAAAGATTTTTTGATGCATGGAAAATTTTTAATGAATTTCTAGTTCAATTCTCCGATCATGGATTTCATATAATAACATTATTAGAATGTTTCTTTAATGGATTTAATGATGAAGAGAAATTTAAATTGGACAAACTTTCAAGGGGTTTCTAGTGTGTCATAGTGATGAAAATTTGTTGAAGATTTATGATGAGATAGCTTGTGAAGAAAGGAATAACTCCCAAACCTTGAATTAGAAACCATCATCTTTGGATTCCTTTAATGTATAAGTGTTATAAATAATGATCGGTGAAAGAAAGAAGTTTTATAAATTTTTCAAAATTGAAATTCCCAAATTTAAACAAATAAATTAAAACATGAAACTGATTTGTGAGAAAATTTATAAATTGACTAACTCATTTCGGAGCTCCAATGATGAAATTCTTTAAAAAACTGAATCTAAAATTCAATGTTTGAAAAATCAAGAAGTAAATTTTTTTCTCAAAATAGAATCATAATAAAATGAATTGAGAGATCATGATTTGGAAGAAAAACCCACACCTCTAAATCTTGGAAATGATGAGAACACCCAACTAGTTGTAGAGTTTGTTATGATAGAGGTTGAAATGAATATATTTTATTTTTTTCAACCATAACACTCTATTGACTGCTGAATTAGAAACATGGTTTGTTTAACTTAATTTTGTGGATAAAAATATATATAAAGGGGAATATAATTTATTTCAAATGAACTAAAACCTTTTCCAAATGGAATTAAATAACTTTATCCTGAAATTAATTTCTAAAACTCAGCATTCTTCATAGATAACTCCATAGAATTTGAGATAATTTTTGATGAGGTAAATTTGGAGAACTGTGATTTAGGCTTGGAAGCCTTATATACCCAACTGATACATCAAAAGAGCCGTCACAAGGTTTATTCTATCTTGAAACTCAAATTAGATAGTGAGCGGGTCTCTACTGTAAAACAATACAATATGCTTTTTATTATAGTTGAGGTGGTCTTCTAGGGTTGTGTGCTAGCCATTAGGGAAATTTCTTACTTTCCAAGAACATATAAAGCCCATTTTACTTATTTTCACCTAAAAATTAATGTTTAGATACTTGTGGTGGTTTATGGACAAGAAACCACACCTACCTAGTGACTTTGGTTAGTTTATAGGGTATTATGACTGAGGAATTTAAAACTAACATTGCATGAGAGACAACCAATGGTTTTATTACTTTTAATAAAAAAATTTATGATATTTCAATAAAATTGTTCTTGTTTTGATTTTTAGAATTTCAAAAATTCCAACTGAAGACTTTAAATTCAGTGCTTCATGTGAGTTAACCCATGGTTTGTCTTTGTTTTTACTTTTTTAAATGTTTTGTTTTAAATAAGGTGTTGATTGCCCTATATTTTTTGTATTTCTACTGGATATAAGTTCTTGGTCCTCCTGGTATTTGTACTTTAAGAAGGTTACTATTGGTGTCAATAGAGTAGAAAAATTACCTTTTGTTCTCAAGTCACGAGAAGTTGTATGCTAGAGAATTACTAGGTAAAATTTAATAGGGGAAGTTTCTTATTTTACACTCTACATTTTTTTCTCTACTCATTATTTTAGCTATGTTACTTTCTTCTATTGAAAACTGTACTTTATATTGATTTGTTATTGAAATTATTTCTGAATTTCTTTTCAAATTATCCACTTTTTGAAATTAAGTGTGGGGGGTTATTACCCTGGGCTGATTTATCTTTGAGTAAACCTATTTGTCTTTGCTTTGTGCTTATCATATTGTTTTTATGTTGTTGAAAATCCAATTGAATCATATATTCAAAACTTACTGCACCCGATTCACTTTTTTTACTTCAATGTTTTACATGATATTATTCAAACACAATTTAATTTTTTTATAATCGGATTTAACGAAAAATGCATGTGATTATGTTGTAAAATATTTATTGTGGAAAATTATTACTCTTTGAACTTCACTATGACCCTTGAACTTATCACTAAACCGCTGAATTTAAAATCTTTTTTGAGATTTAAAAGTCAAATTTTCTTCTTTAATTTCGAATTCAACTTTGGGGAAAAATTTGGGTTTTATGTTTGGGGGAGATGGTGTTCTTATTCCGAGATAATCAATACTTTAAAGTAAGCACATAAAATCCCTCTATTTTTTTTGTTAAAAAAATGGTCAAATTGTTTTTCAAATTTTTTCACAATCTGAGGTTATTTAGGATTTATTATGCACTTAATTTTAGTCTTTCCTAATGGATAATAGCTCACTAGTTATTGAGGATTGCTTTGAATATAAAATTTATGAGGATGAATGATTGCTGAGTGAAGTTGCATAATGCTTTTATGAATACTCTATTTAGGAACTAAGAATTTAAGGGATACAAGATATATTTTTTTAGAATTATAATCTTAACTTTAGGAAACTAGAAACTTGAACTTGAACTAAGGGGACTCCCTTTTTAATTAAAAAATAATCACCTCAGGGATCCAATTTAAATGGAAGTATTATAAGTCTTTTTAATGTAAAGTAAAATAGGAAAATGGGAACCCAATGTGAACATATGAGAATCTAAGCACTAGTTGTGTGTCAATACCTCTGTACATTTCTAATAATTTCATTTTCACAGTGCTTTTCACAAGTTACATGGCTGGGTAAAATTAAAAAAATTCAAAAAATAATAATAAAGTGCCTAGTTATAAAAAATGAGTTCATTAAGGTGAGGGAAATTTTTAATATAGGATGAATAATGGGACAATTGACTTGTATGAAAATCATTTAAGTTGTATAAAAAAAGTGATTAAAAAAAAGAGTAAAATTTTGATTTTTGGAACCTAAGAGAAAGTGAAAGTTAAAGGTTCCTTTTGTTTGGATGTTATTACCACTTCTATTTAACCTATTATCGCTCTTAGTATTAGAAATTGGAATTGAATTGAAGTAAGTCATTAAGTGGCTTCATATACAAGGCTTGACATTTTTAGAAATTAATGATTCTTTGTTCCCATGATCTTTTTTTGGTATTTTAATTTAGGCACGACCCTTTTTGAACTATTCTTTTTAAAAGCCCATATCACAGTTTTTGTTCCTTAGTTCTTAAATACCTTGACATGTTTTATTTTGAGCTATATATAAAAAAGACTTTTTTTCTATTTTAAAAATTCAAAAAGCATGGAATTGATTGAGGAAAATCAATTCTTAAGTGTGAGGGGATTTGATGTGGCCTTAAAATGCATTGATTTTCCACATCTTTTATTTATGTTTTTAATCATTTAATTAATTATTTATGGTGTTATTTTTAAATAATTTCACTTTTTTAATTTTATAATTAAATTTATAAATTAGTCATTTTTTATATTTAATTTTATATTATTGGCTTCTAAAATATCTAAGTTTGATTTTACTTATTTTCCTTTTTATTATTTGTCGATTTACTTTTTAAATTTTAATTTTTCTTAACCTTTTAATTTTATGTTTTGTTTGCTTCCATTTTTAATAAATTATTCATTATATATTATTTTTTTAAACTTAAACTTTATTTTTAATATTTTATGTTTTTTATTCTTAATATAATTTAAATTTAAATTACAAATTAAATATTTAATTTGTTTTCAAAAATTAATTTAAATATTTTAAGATTAATGTTTGATTTCAATTTAATATTTGAGTTTCAAATTATTTATTCAATCTAATTTTTAATTTTTGTCATCTTTTAATTTAAGTTTAATTTTAAAATTATTGTTATTAGTTTTTCATTTTAATTAATTCAATTGATTCAAGTATTTATTAATTCAAATCTTAATTAAAATAACATTTAAATAATTTACTGTATTTTTTAATTATTTTTTTTTTGTTTTTTTGTTTTAATTAATGTTTAATTACTATTTTTAATTTTCATTAACTTTCTATTTTAATTTTCTAGCTACATTTACCCACTTCCAGATAGATGAATCTCCGTTGGTATGCCAACGACGAATCCTTATTTTTTGGATAGAGTGTGGTTAATTCCTATGCGTCACAAATGACTTATGGATCATTATCTTAATATATATAAAAAATCCAAATGTGTTTGCTCGTTTTGAGTATGTGACATGTGTTTTGAATTAAAATGCCAATTTTAAATAAAAACACACATTTGGAGTCATACCGCTCACACTATGCGTCAGATTAATGTGATGTTAACTCCTATACGTCACAAATGACTTAAGGATTTTTTTCTTAAAGTATTGAAACAATATTAATTTGTTTTATCAGTTTTAAGTATTCCATGTGTCTTTGTTACTAAAATGTCAATTTAAATTGAAAACACACACTTTGAGCCATGTCGGCCACATCCTATGTTGGTTTTATGTGATAATGATTCATAAACATCACAAATGACTTATGAATCATTTTTCTAAAGTATTAAGACAAATTCAGCACATTTTCTTGATTTTCACTAAGTGATAATCGTTTTGAACTAAAATGTCATTTTTAAACTAATAACGTACACTTTGAGTCTTACCGGGTACACTGTGTATTAGATTATAATGAGGCTGATTAGTAAATGTCACAAATTACTTATGAATTATTGTTCTAAATTATCAAAATAATACAAATATGTTTGCTCATGTTTGAGTATGTGACGTGTAAGATCCTGTATTTTTTAGGTAAGTCCCTCTTTGAGTTTTGTGTTAAACCTCTTTTGTTTAGGTTTTCCTCTATCTTTGAACCTTGGAGGTTGAGTCTTATTTGGAGATAGAGAGATTTTTTAAGTGAAAATAACCTAAATTTTGGGGTTGTATGTTTGTTTTAATTAATGAATTCTAGGTATAAACGTGTTAAATAAGCTTACGAGGGTTTCCCATGAGTTTAAGAGACTCCAGAGGTGGTTTAGGATCTTTTGTAGAATTTGGGTTTAAAGATTCCTACAGGACATACACACCATGTATATGTATTACACGATGTGTAAGTGTTTCTAGGTTGATTCCGTGAAATGAATACATTTTGTGAATTGGTTCATGACGTGAACTAGTTACGCACCGTGAGTCTATTTTACACGTTGTGTGTTCGAGTTGGGTTATTTGAACTCAAGACGATGCATTTTTCGGTGTACCTCATAAATCGAGAATTACACACCATGTAATACATTTACATACAGTGTATTTCTAAGGCTTAGCAGTTATAAGTCATGTTGTGCACATGTTTTATTCCACCATCCACGAGCAACCTTCCTCTCTCAAGAACTAGGCATTTTACAGGTGATTCTGGTGCACCTTCTTCCCTTCCAAATGTCCCAATCAAGCGATCAATCCCCAATGACTTTCTTTGCTTAGGTTTTCCTCTCTCTTTCATCGCTCTTCATTGTAGCAGTGAAATCTCTTAATTTCCAGTTAAAGGTAGACGGTCCAAAACCTAACCCTATGGTCTGTTAATTTTCATGTATATAAAATATTGTGATTTCACCGACACAACATGCACATTATTTAATTGAATAATGAAGGATGATAAATATTATGTTGGATTATTCCTTGGATCCCTTTGGATCCAATGGTGTTTCAACCTGGCTTGTGGCTACCTTTTGGGTGAGAAAACCCTTGAATAATAATGATTCTTCTAATGACTTAAAGTGTGGTTATCATGACATGAGACTCCATATGATTTCTTGGTATAAAATCAATTTTGTAATGACTTATTCATTTACTGAAATGACTGGTGATAATTTGAAATGAAAAATGAATGTGTAATTGAAATACTGATGGTTCCGGGTGCAATGGAAGTATTCAGAGGTGGGTGATATATTATAATATCTTTTAATAATCATTTTCCAAAACCAGAAGTACAGATATTACACATCAAATTTATAATTAATTTATTTAATATTTGAAGAAATAAATACCTGGGCTTAGGAACTTTATTCGTTGGTGAATATCGATATTCTGAAAATACCCTTTCAGATTACCTTCATTTTTTTGTGACGATCCAAAGATATAACCCCTCTAGTGGTGATCCATACATTCTCCTATGATCACCGAGCAACACCACTCGATCTCCGGGTGATAGTATAATGATTCGAATGTCTTGCGTTGTTCATTCTTGATTGCTCGTTCTTCGATCTTGAAGAAATCTCTCCTCTAATTCTTGTTCTTGCGATGGATAGAGAACGGGGAGTTGAGAGAGAATTCATTGTGCGCAACAATTCTCTATTCTCAATTTTTAATCCTCTACACAATAGATATATCTACTTATTTATAGAGTTGGGATTTAAGTTAAAATATTATTTAATTTCATATCGGCCATTAAATAACATTTATTACCTTTAATAAATCTCATTCTGTATAATAATAATTATATAATTATTATTTTTTGGCATGTGCCAACATTCACAATGATAAATATTACACAACGGTCTTTTTAATTAATATTCTTCACCACCCTCGGTCTTAGTCTTTTTGAACTCCTTTAACATTTATTGAATAACTAAATACATATTTTATTCATAAATAAACATTTTATTCACAATCTAGAAAATAAATATTTATTAAAATATTTAATTAATATTCTTCACCACGCTCATGTGTTAATCATGTTTTAATGATCACAAATCCTATATATTCTGTAAAGCTTGTTAATCCTGTTTAATCCGTCTCAAATCATGTGTACAGATGATTGGTTTCTTTATACTTTAAATAAACCTATCCAAGATATTAAGTGCTATGTTTGATTATTGTAAACTAGTTTTAATTTGTGTTATAATGGATTTCCTTGATAAATGATTAAGTCTAATCCATTCTATGAATATCACTGTTTAAGTCTATATACAAATATTTGGCTAAGTATGAGAAACCTTGAGTCTGCCACCGGTTATGTTTTTTTTGGCAAATAACCTAGACACTGTGACCAGACACCATGACCCAGACACCGTGACTAGACACCGTGACCCAGACATTGTGACCAGACACTGTGACCCAGAAATCGTGACCAGACACTGTGACCCAGACACTGTGACCCAGACACCTGACCAGACACCATGAACCAGACACCGTGATCCTAACACCGCATCTGTGCTACCTATTCCTGATATGTATACAACTATGCCATCATAATTATCTCACCGATCAAAGGAAAATAAGGAGACACTATTTCATAAAGACACCATTTCATAGAGACACCGTTTCTATATAGACTATGACACCATTCTTTAATCTGTTTTGTTGTTTTTTAATTTAATTTATAATGGTCATATTTGAGTCTTTTAAATGCACTAACATAATTAATATTTCTTTGTAGACATATCACCTGATAGTATGAGGTATGAGGTGTAGAATACATTCATCCTATCGGCTCCAACACATGCACTCCAAGGTTAAAAAGAGAAGTGTGGCCCGAAAACAAGTGTGTGCGATAACGAAGAATCATGATCATTCTTTAGAAAAGAACCGACACATGAAACTCAATACATCTGAAGAACACATGAAGAATTCACAAATTAATAAGCTGGGATAACATAGATCAGAGTAAAGAACATATTCACATTACCAACTCCATGAATAACATGAGCCATATCTAACTAGAAACTAGAGCATCAGACCTGTGATACTTTGTTTCTCACAAGAGGACCTGATTATTACATCTGCTTCATCCTAGAAGTCCAAAGTTGCATAGACTAACACTCAGAGAACTTATAACCTTATCTAATCATTTTTTCTCTATTGTGTATTGTTTTTAGCTTTCAATCAGTGTGTGTGTGTTTGTATAAAAACACACACTGTCACCTGCATTAAATTGGAGGATACAAAATATCCTCCCTCTCACATCATTTTACAATTGTTTATTACCACAGATAATTATAGAAGATGTACCTATGAAACCTATTAGTTTATACCCATGAAGAAATATGGAAGAGGTCGTGTGACCTAGACAGTTCTGTGCACTGTTGTTTACCCCGATCTAGGGTGCAGATCAAGTTTATTAATATAAACTTCTTGGTGGAAGGTGATCACCAAGTGGAGTGGATTATGTCTCGGCTTGAGACTGAACCACTTGTTTTATACCCACTGTGTTGTTTAAATTAGTTTTCTCTATTTTTCTATATAATTAAGAAATCACTAAATTTACTTTGATAGTTAATCTTGGAAATAAGTTATAATTGTTTTGCCTTATTAGAATAGCTTCAAAAATAATATTAATAACTGATATTATGATTACTGAGAATTAATCAATCTTCTAAGAAGTTATTTAAACAATCAAACTTTCATAACCGCATTACTTTCATTAACTGGGCTATAATTATTTTTATTGGGGAACCTATTAAGAAGACTTTTCAAAGAGAAATTTTTATAGATACTCAATTCACCCCCTCTTGAGTACTCTAATCCGACCAACATTTGGTATCAGAGGGTGTTTGTTATTCCTTTTAAGACTCTATTTTTGACCCTATATAACTGTGATTTTAGTTTTACTTTAAAGATCTATAAATTTTTGTTAATTATAAATTTATAGCTCTTTCAAAGTATTTTATTATTATGGATAATAGGCTGGAAGGTGCTGCAACAAATAGATCACCATTCTTTAATGGAACCAATTATGCCCAATGGAAAATTAAAATGAAAATGTATTTAGAAAGTATGAGTTTTTAAATTTGGTCTTCAATTATAGATGAGTATAAGATTTCTAATACTGATAGAATCACTTGGGATGACCCAATAAATACTGTCTACAATAATAATTTCAAATCCATGAATTCTTTGCATTGCTCTTTAGGAGATGAGGAATTTAACAGAATTTCTGCATGTAAAACTGCCCATGAAATTTGGGATAGTTTGTCTGTTTCACATGAAGGAACTTCTAGTGTAAAAGAAATGAGACTTAATACGTACACTATTAAATATGATAACTTTAAAATGAAACACGATGAGCCTATTTTAGGCATGTATCTTATGTTTAACGAAATTTTCAACACAATGATTTCTCTTGGAAGAGAAGTCACTATCAAAGAACAGATTATGAGGATTCTCAGATGTCTTCCTAACATATGGAGAGGAACCTCTATCTCTATTAGATAATCATGAAATATTATCAAGTTACCTATAAAAGAACTAATTGGGAAACTAATGATGTGTGAAGAGGAGTTGAAAGTCAACAAGGAAGAGGAGGATGGACCCAAATTGAAATCAGTTTCATTTAAGACCACCACCTCTAAACACAATAAGAAATGGAAATTGGAAGTCTCAGTAAAAATATCCAGCAGTGAACAATCATCACTTGACAGTGATGAGCAGATGGATCAATTAGCCAGAAGTTTTAAGAGATTTTACAAGAAGAAGAATTTTTTTTAGAAAACCTAACTTTAAGGGAAGATATAATCAAAAAGGAAGTTGGAAGAAAGATTGGAAAAGAAGTAGTCTGATGAGATAGTATGCTACGAATATAAGTGAAAGGGACATATAAAGGCTGGCTATCCTCAGCTCAAGTACAAAAAGAAATATGAGGTCAAAGATAAAAAGTATAAAAAGGAAATGAATGCAACACAGAGTGTTTCTAAGGATAGTTCAAGTGACTCAAAATCTTTACATGATGAATAGGATAACAAATCAAATATGTGTTTTATGATAAACACATATGAGGTAACACTGGAATCTCCTATACACAATTTCTATTATTTTGGAGATGAAAGTGACTCTGAAAATATGTCTAATGAAGAAATTTTTGAGTACTATAATATACTTGAAGAGACTTGTAATGAACTAAAAGATAAATAAAAATCTATAAAGAAACAACATGCTCTTACCTCAACTGTTACAACTAAACTTACTATATAAAGGGAGAAAAATGCCCAACTACTCAAAGAAAATAATGAACTAAATCTATGTAATGAGAAATTAAAAAAATATCTTGAAAGGTTTACTAATGGTAAATATACTTTGGTACAAATGATAGGTAAATAGATTGCTCCTAAATATACTACTAGTATTGGCTATCAACCTGGTAAAAGAAATTTTGGAAGAACTAATTTTGTTTCTAAGTCTAGGACATACATATTTACTCCATGTTCTAGAAAACATTCATGTAGTTCAAGCTATGATACACTCTCTACTGTTTCAAGATTTTCTAGAATAAATAGAGTTTATTTTTCAAGTACTTTACATAATGATTATAGGAAACCTATGAGGCAGATGTGGGTTCCTAAAGCACTATTCACTAATATTAATGGACCCAAACAAATATGGGTACCAAAATCTATTTTTATTTGACTATTTTTTAGGAAATCTGTTTAAAGAGCTCCTGTAAAAGCTTATGGTACTTGGATAGTGGGTTGTCAAGACACATGATAGGAGACTATTGATGTTTCAAGAATTTAATAAAAATTGATAGTGGACATGTCACCTTTGGTGAGAATTCCAAGGGAAAGATCATTGGCCTTGGCCAAATCGGTAACTCTAACTCAGTTTTAATTTCAAAAGTACGTTTTGTTGATGGATTGAAATATAATCTACTTAGTATTTCACAACTATGTGATGATGTATTTCATGTTAAATTTAAAAATTATGCTTTAAATTTTTTCAATTCTAAAAATGAATTAGTATTTTCTACATTAAGAAATAAAAATGTATATTATGTTAACTTAGAATCTTTAGTCTCTCAAAATGCTTCATGTTTAAGTGTATTTCAAAAAGAGTCTTGGCTTTGGAATAGGAGACCAGGACACTGTAATATTCACTCCCTTATAAAGTTAACTAGAAAAATCTTAGTCAATGACCTACCCAAACTTGAGTTTCCAAATGATAAAGCTTGCAATCCTTGTCAAAAGGGAAAGCAACACAAAATTTCCTTCAAACCAAAGAAAGAAGTGTCAACTTCTCAAACTCTCAAATTAGTTTACATGGATTTGTTTTGACCATCTAGAGTTTCTAGTTTAAATGGGAAGCACTATGTTTATGTTCTTATAGATGAATTTTCTAGATATACTTGGACTTTAATTTTGGATCACAAAAGTGAAGCCTACTCTCATTTTATCAAATATTCCAAATATGTAGAAAATATTAGTGGACATAGAATTAAATCCTTAAGAAGTGATCATGGACATGAGTTTGAAAATCAAGAGTTTGAATCCTTTTTCTCACAAAATGGCTATAGTCATAATTCATCCGTCCCTAGAACACCTCAACAGAATGGAGTTGTAGAAAGAAAAAATAGAACCTTTCAAGAGATTTCTAGAACCATGATTAGTGAATATGACTTACATATTTATTTTTGGGCTGAAGCTATAAATACAACATGCTATATTATCAATAGAGTATTTATTAGACCCATTATTAAAAGAACTCCATATGAGTTATGGAAGAATAGAAAACCCAAAGTTAGATACTTCAAAGTATTTGGTTGCAAAGTCTATACCCTTAATACTAAGGACAATCTTGATAAATTTGCATCCAAGAGTGATAAAGGAATCTTTCTAGGATATTCAATCTCTAGTAAATCCTATAGAGTGTTTAACAAAATAACTAAATGTGTGGAAGAATCTTTCCATGTCAAATTTGATGAAACAGATCCACATGAGCCTAAGAAGTCTCTAGAGAACCTGGAGGATGATGTATCAAATCTGAAAATTAATTCAAAATCCTCTAACCATCATGTAAAGGAATATGTGAAAAATTCAAGTTCTAGAAATTCTTTAGATTCGAGTCACAATGAACCCGAACCTGTTGAAGAACCTGAAATCACTATTCCTTTTTCTAGAGATATTAGAACTCTTAAGAACCATCCTTTAGATGCTGTTATAGGAGATTTAGATAAAGGAACTCAAACTAGAGCTTCTCTTAGAAATCAGGTTTAACATAAAGTCTTCTTATCACAACTTTAACCTAAAAACATTAATGATGCTATCAATTATGAATTTTGGGTGATGGCTATGCAAGAAGAGATTAATCAGTTTGAAAGAAATAAAGTTTGGAAACTTGTTGAAAGATCTAAAGACAGATTTGCCATAGGCATAAAGTGGGTGTTTAGAAATAAAGTAGACGAAGTTGGTAACGTAGTTAGAAACAAGGCCAGATTAGTTGCACAATGCTATAGTCAAGAAGAAGGAATTGACTATGAAGAGACCTTTACACCAGTAGCTAGACTTGAAGCCATCATAATTCTGCTTTCTTATGCTGCACATCTGAATTTCAAACTATATCAAATGGATGTTAAGAGTGAATTCCTAAATGGGTATATAGTTGAGGATGTCTTTTTTGAAAACCTCTGGTTTTAAAAATCCTCATTTTCCAAATCACATTTTTAAATTATCAAAATATTTACCAAAGATAATGTCACCTACATAAATTTTAAATACTAAAACTTTATTGGAAATTCATTTTATAAAAAGGGTAGGATCAACTATTCCTTTTGTAAAACCTTTGGAAATAAGAAATGTACTTAATCTCTCATACCAAGCTTTATAAGGTTTAAAACTAGCTCCAAGAGCTTTGTATGATAGATTAAGTACTTTTCTTATTTCCAAAGGTTTTACAAAATGAATAGCTGATCCTACCCTTTTTATAAAATGAATTTCCAATAAAGTTTTAGTAGTTAAAATTTATGTAGGTGACATTGTCTTTGGATCTTCAAGAAATTCTTTATGTATCGAATTTTATAAAATGATGCAAAAAGAATTTGAAATGAGTTTAATGGATGAACTGAAATTCTTTCTTGGATTTCAAATATTTCAAAGTAATGATGTTATTATTTTAAATCCAAGAAAATATACTAGAGATCTTATAAATTTTTTTGTCTTGGATAGCACTAAAAGTAGTGACACTCCAATGAGTACTGCTTATAAGATGGATCTTGATGAAGATGGAAAATATGTTGATCATACCACATATAGAGGAATGATTGGAAGATTACTCTACTTAACTTCTAGTCGACCTGACATTATGTTTAGTGTATGTATGTGTTCTCATTTTCAAGAAAACCCTAAGGAATCTCATTTAAATTATGTTAAGAGAATTTTTAAATACCTCAAGAATACACCCAATCTAGGACTATTCTATCCCAGAAGACAATCATTTGAGTTAGTTAGTTATTCTGATGCTGAATTCAGTGGTTGTAAGTTAGATAAAAAAATCACCTCTGGAACAATCATTTGAGTTAGTTAGTATCATGGTGTAGTAAGAAACAAAACTCTGTTGCATTAGCTATTGCAGAAGATGAATACATAGATTTTGGTAGTTGTTGTGTACAAATTTTGTGGATGAAACACACATTACTAGATTATGAATATTAATTTAGGCATATACCTATAAATGGTGACAATACAAGTGCTATTAAAATCTCAAAAAAACCTGTTTCACACTCTAGAACAAAACATATTGATGTAAGACATCACTTTTTGAGAGATCATTATCAAAAAGGTGATATCAGTTTAGAATTCACTAGAACTGAATATCTTCTTGATGATATATTCACCAAAACATTAAATTATGAAAGAATATATTACATCATACATGAGTTGGGAATTATAAATCTTAAGTACTAAGTATACTATTTCACAGTTTACGGTTTCACAAGTCACTATCTTAAGATTACCATCTAACTCTAACAGTTATATAGGTTTAATGTCTTAAAATTTTCTACTTCATGTTTACGGTCTCACAGTTACTATCTCTCGATTAATGTCTAGAACTTACTGTCTCCAATAATACGGTCACACAGTTTAGAAATCACACAGTTACTGTCTCATAGTGAAAGCCTATTACAGTCTCACGGTGAAATCCAGTTCCGGTCTCACCATAAAATTCTATTGTGGTCTCACCGTAAATATGATTTATTATTTTATTTACATACTATAACCTGTATCATGGTAATTAATTATTTTATTTTTTAATTTCTTGCACTTTTGTTTTTGCGACGCTTGGTATCCCTAAATGATAAAAATGAAAGAAGTTTCACTCCTTTCTTCACCCGAGCTCTCTTCTATCAAATCATAACCCCTCTTTCAACCTTTCTCTCTCTTGAACCTTTGTCGAATGCACAGAATGAAAATTCCATCCTCATCAACCCCTGAGAAGAAAATTTTAAATAAGAAGATGAAAATAGCACTGAAGTTAGCACCTGAAGGTCCGTTGAATCCGAACCTGGTGAACAGAATAGTGGTACCTGAAAAGGAAATTTGCCCCAAGTGGCTGTTGTCAAGTAGGTCTTTATTATTGAAAGTACTAAAAGAGTAAGGGTGGATAGATTGGTTAACAAAGGAGGATAGACCGATATACCCAAATCAATTTGCACAGTTTTATTAGTTTGTTCAATTTTGTTTTGATACAGAATATGGTTTTGTTCTGAGAAGCTGGATCAATGGGAAAAGATGTACCTTTTTTTCAAGGTTATGGGATGTATGCCTAAGGATACCTCATGAGGGTATTTTTGAGGACTACCAGAGAGGTCCTCCACCTCCAAGTGAGATATTTGTTTTGGAAGAAGCTTTGAGAAGCTTAACTGGGAATGAAAAAAAGAGAAGAGCTATAACTGCTGAGCTAGATGGGGAAACCAGACTTTTGTTTAAATTTGTTCAGAATCTGATCAGCCCTAGAAAAGGTGATTTTTCTAGACTCAAGTATCATGATGTATTTTTGATACATCTTATAAATAATTGACACAAGATCAACCTATGAAATTATGTTACCCTTTATATGTGCGAGTTGATAAAGACAACCTCCAAGTCAACCTCCCTATTCCACTCATGGTTAATCTTAGCTATGCTTCATGCAAAAGGCTTGGTTGGACCAGATGAAGAATTCATTAAGTATTATGAATATTTTATTTTAAAATTTATATTCAAGAGAATGAAAATCAGTTGGAATACATGGAGAAAAGCGTGGGTAGAAGATAATGATAGGGTCTATAAAAATTTTAACCTGGTTGAACACTCTTCAAGACCTAAGGATATTTATGATCCTGGTTTGGAACCAGATGAAATATTAGAATATTCTGATGAGGAATAAGAAGAAGAGGCTGTTATACCTATAGGGAAAACTATCCTGGATGAGGAAGACAATGAACCTTCTCCTCAAGTCTTAATTGAGAATGAAGTACCTATCTTTCAAGAGATAGTTGATCTAGAAGAACCTGACTCTAAAGAAGAATATGTTGTTGTTGAAAGGGAAAAGGTTGTTCTGGAAGAAAATTTGGAAGAATATATTTTTCTTGATAAAGAAGATGATCTTGAGGAACTCCAAGAGGAACAAGCTGTTCCTGAGGTTATCCCGTATGCTAAAGAGAGAATGGAATAAGCCTTTAAATTAGCTTGATAGGAAATGGGTGAGGCTATTGGGGATGAAATCTTAGAATTAGGTCAAGGATCTAATTCTCTTAGTATTGAGAAATATGCACATGTTGAGGGGGAGAAACACCCGAATCTGGAAAGTGTTGAAGTGATGAATCTGGTTGATTCAAGCTCCATGGATACACGGTATAAATTTCCTAGATATTTTGATGTCAATGACTCCCAGGAAGCCATAGTTAAAGGTATGGATCTATCTACTA
The DNA here is from genome assembly GCA_963277665.1 of Viscum album. Lineage (NCBI taxonomy): Eukaryota > Viridiplantae > Streptophyta > Magnoliopsida > Santalales > Viscaceae > Viscum > Viscum album. Next base: position 466,904,780 of record OY728141.1, on the reverse strand, counting down.
TGTTTCAATTGAAACCAGTATCTACTATTGATGTTATAGCTGCAAAGGAACCTGAGAATGTCTCAACTCCTATTTCTAAACCATCTCAAGAACCTTCAAAATTGGTGATTAAGGATGATTTAAAATCATTTTAAGTTTCCCTATTGGTTGGGGTTGAAAAGATCATGAATACTCAACCTGATCCTATGAAAAACTTGAGTTAAAGAGATGCTTCCCTATTGTTAGAGAAGATTATTTGGTAGATTCATCCAAAAATGCTTCCTGAAATTCAAGAAGTCAGAGTTGAGAACAAATAGTTAAGTGATGAAGTGAAGTCTCTCAAAACTATGGTTGAATAAATTTAGATAGTGATGAAGTCAAGACCAGAGCCTATTGCTCATCTTGTTGAGGAAATTAGTGGTCAAATTCCACAAGAAGTAGCCTCCTTAATTCAACCTAACCTCACTTCCTTAGCTGACAAGGTAGATGAAAGAAACAAGAAAATATTTCAAGAGATGCGTGATCTTGTTATTGGACTTAACAAGTTGAATGATGAGTATAAGGGATGTCTCCATAAAGTTATGAATCAACTGAATTATATCACTTTAGCTGTTACTACTTATAGTGTCTCTGGAAAATCACCTAAACCTTCCTTGGACAATGATATACTCAGAACAGTTATAAAAGAAGAACTTTAGTCTGTGCTTAGTGGCTTTGAAAAAGAGTATCTATCTGTGGTTATCAAGAACAATGATAGAGTTATTGATTTGATGAGAATTCATTCCAAGATTTCCAATGATGCTCAAGAAGAAAATTACTAATAAGGTAGACTTCTACTTAAATAAGATCTTCTCTAAGTATGATATGAAAAACCTCTTCATGTACCTTGTAGAAAATCTAAAAATCCCTCCTGTCACTCAAGATTTCAAAACTCAGGTCCAGAAGCTCAAATATTTCACTCCTTTATTAGACAAGTTAATGGAGAACAAGCATGAATTTGAAAAGCCAATGCAGTATGGTGGTGAGATTATTGCTGACTTCATCAAACTTTTGAGACCTTATCTTCATATACAAAGCACTGCTATTTTGGCTCCTACAATTGCACCCTTGAGACATGGTTTTACCACCTTCTCATCCTCTACCCTTGCCTCTACTTCTATGTCTGTCTCTCAGGCTCCGAGTCAAATCAGACCTCTTATCCTTGACCAAAAATTGTCTCAGTCTTCAACTAAACCTACCTTGTCCCCTTATGTCTTTGAAGGATCCCCCCTACCCTCTCTTTCAGTTAGCTCACTTCCCTTTTCCACTTTGTTGGGCAAAAATCCCTCAAGACATCATTGAAGCATTTTTGAGGTGATTGTGTTTGTTGACAAAGTGGACATCTGAGTGATGATTGTTGACAAAGCAAAACAATGACATACAAATTTGTTGACAAAGAGGATTTCATGATGGAATGTCGAGTTCAAGAGCAGAGGTCAACGATCCATGTTTGATTCAAGAACATCGACAAAAGGAATGGATTATCTGGAGGTGGTACAAAAGAACAGATACAAGGTGACGCCGTTTTCCAGTGTTTGCCAAATTTTTGGGCCTGAAAATCAACAAATTAAGAAAAGTGTTTTTGGAAAAGGGACTTGCGCGCCGAGGAATTGGAGTATAGGAAACTTGCACGCCATATGTTTTTCAAGATCAGAAGATCAAAATATGGCTAAGGAAACAGGTTCACGCAAGTTTGGGAGTTGGTCGCGCAAGTGTCTAAAAGGACAAAAGACTTGCGCGCCGAGACTGGGTCGTGCAGGTGACTTGCGCGCCGTCGTACAGGGTGGTCAATTTGTCTATAAATACTGTACCACCCCTCTTCATTCATGACCGGAGTTCAACACTTTGAGAAATCTGAGCTCTTTTCGCGTAGGTGTGGTGGTTGCGCAAGTGGTGTGTGTGGTCGCGTAGGTGGGACTTGCACACCAGGGTGATAGTTGCGTGCTAGTGTTTGAAGCTGCGCGCCAGTGTGGAGTTGTGCGCCAATATTGGATTGGGCATAAAAGGAAGTGAGTCACGTAGGTTTAGAGTTGAGGAAGCTTGAGTCGCGCAAGTGTCTGAGGAGGACTTGCGCGCCCGTTGTGACTTGCGCGCCAAGGTTGACTTGCGCGCCAAGTAAGGTTTATTTCCAGTAGTGATTTTCGGGCTGCGTGGAAGCTGGATGTTTGCCCGATTCCTTCGGTGCAAAGAGATATTCATCTACAGGTGAAAATTGGGCTTCAACAGAGCATCTACTTACAGAGGAAGATGCATTACTTCATGCAAATGAAGAGACCTACAGGTCTATAAACTGTGAGTGGATTCCTTCCAAGAGCAGTGAGCAAAGGAAGAGAAAGAAGGTGATCCTCTCCACTGGCAGTGATCCAGAGAGAGAGAAACTGGGAGTGACCCTTGGGGAAGCAGTGAGCTGACCCTAAACATTATAAAGGCAGTGAGCCTGGGCATAGAAGTTATCTAGCCCGAACATTGTAATCTACAGCTAGTGAAGTTTAGAGGAATTGGTATGACCGGAAACTTGTCGGCGTATGCTCCTTGGACGTAGCCCTTTGCGGTGAACCAAGTAAAATTGCTGTGTCCTGTGCATGCTTTACTTTCTGTTTACTTTGTGCAACAGGAAAGAGAGAGAAGAGTGTTTTTCTTAATAGCGAAACAAGATCAGAACGGGCGTTAATTTTAAATTAGTCATACCCTGATTCACCCCCCCTCTTAGGGTATTCAGCCTTGTGGACCTAACAATTGGTATCAGAGGGAAAGGTTTACAGTTTTTCTTCTCTCAATGGAGGTCACTAATCATAAAGGGATTCCGATCTTTGAAGGATGTAATTTTCAGATATGGAATAATCGAATGCAACACTATTTTTGATCTTTGGGAATGGATGTGTTTTCAGCAGCTATGCATGGTATCACAGCTGATATTGATAGTGGTGCATTATCAGAAGATGAACATAGAGAGTTGGATGCTGATTTCAAAGAAATCAATTCCTTAGGGGGAGCCCTCTCCAATCCCATTTATACAAAGGTGATGTCATGCAAAACGTAACATGCCATGTGGGAAAAGCTTTTGAATATATATGAAGGGGATACAAAGGTCAGAGAGGAAAAGCTACAGGTTTTGTGGAACAAATATGAAGATCTAAAAATGAACCTGAATGAGTCTGTTGACGCATTTTTTGAAAGGGTAAACATTGTTGTGGAAGATATGCGAGGTCTTGGAGAAGTCATTGAAGACATAAAGATCGTAAAGCGCATCTTGAGGAAACTTCCACCTCGGTTCAATCCGAAAGTTTCAGTACTAGAAGATAAATATCCAAAAGAGCTGACACTGGACAATTTTCATAGTACCTTGGTTGCATATGAAATGAGGAACGATGATAATGAAGCTGTGGAAAAGGGGAAGTCCAAAGAGGTGGCATTTAAGGCCATGAAGAAGCTCAACATTGAAGATTCTAATGAAGAAGAAGAGACAGATGATGTGATGTCATTCCTTTCTTCAAATCTGCAAAGAGGAAGAGTAAATTTTAAAGGTAAACTTCCACTAGCATGCTTTCGATGTGGAAAGATTAGTCATCTTGTGACAATATGCCCCAAGAAGTTTCAAGATGATGATGATGATGAAGTTGAAATTCCCAAGAAGAAGACTTCAGCATTTGTGAAAGGGAAGAAGCAATTCAAGAGAAATTTCTTCAAGAAAAAGAATCTTATTTCACAAGAATTTGAAAGTTCAGATTAGTATGAGGATGAAGAAGTTGACGAAATAGAAAATTGCAGAGATCATGGGGTAAATGCCTTGGTGGCGATTGTTGGTAGTTATCAGAAAAAGGAAGAAGATGACGCTGAAGAAGAAGAAGAAATTGAAGGGAGAGTTGATATGGAAGTCGAATTGGAAGAAGCTCTTGAGGAGATAGAAGTTTGGAGAGCCAAAAAGAAGAAATCCAATAAAGTGGTTCATGATGACAAACTCTATATGCAATAACAGGATGAAGAAAATTCTGAGCTGTTAGAAGAAATTGAAAGACTAAAATCCTCAACACCAGAGAGCTCAGAAAATACTGTTGAGTATAAGCTTAAAATTGAGGAACAAAAGAAAGAAATTGATTGTTTGACTAACACAGGAAAGGAGCAGGTCAGACGTATCAAATATCTTGAAGAATAAGTGGTCAGTCTACGACAAAAAATTAAGGATCAAGAAAAACTCTTGACCCCTAATGTGATATCAGAAAAGCAGTCCATTCAGAAGACAGAGAAGATGAAAGCGGAGCCTAGTATTTCAGTAGGGAAGAAGCAGCAATTGAGCTCAAATGTTAAGGCCGTTTCAGGGATAAATCAGGAAGAAAAATCTATGACAATTGTAGTTAGACCGCAAGCACCCGTCCCGAAATTGAAGGTTGATTTGGGCACAAAACAGAATCCAAATATTCAGAGATCCAAAAGGGAAAATCGTAGTCTTGAAGTATCACGAAGGAATGAATCATATATCAGGTGCTATTACTATGGGAAAATGGGATATTCACAGTATGTGTGTTCCATAGCCAAGAGATATAGAAGGGAATAAGAACAGAGATGACATCCAAACAGAGAACGGTTTTCCAGAACATATTTTTAAGGACACTGTTGTTGGTGCGGAGGATTTGGGCACATGGCTAGGTACTTCACTTTAACCATTCATAGAAATGTGTCAAAGTAGAATCAAAGCGTTAGCAAGCAGCAGATCGATAAACTGACAAGTGAGTTAAAAATGCAGAATAGATTTGCAGCTTTGCAAGATGAAGCTGGTCCATCATACTCTGAGAAAGAATAGAAGTCTCAATCCATGCCGAGTATGAAAGAAAAATTATGGACCAAGAAGAAGAAATTTGAGAAGGCTGTGGTGGAAGAGATTGCCCTTAAAGCATCAGATCACTCTGGTGTGTGGATCCTTGATAGTGGTTGCACATCTCACATGACGAGTAATAAGGATCTTGTTACAAGCATAAAATATGACAAAGAAGGAGTTGTCAAATTTGGAAATGATGAAGGCCTGAAGATTTTTGGTTCAGGGAAAGCCAATTTTGGGGGCAAAGAAATGAGACATGCTGATGTCTTGGTAGTAGAGGGTCTCAGTCATAACTTGCTTAGTGTCAGTCAAATATGTGACTCTGGGCACTCTATCCAATTTACCAAGAAGATGTGTATTGTTAAAGGAAAATATGGAGCAGTCATTCTACAGGGAAAACGAACAAAGGGAAATATTTACCTGGTAGGTGGGGAAGAAGATTCTTGCTTTTTATCCAGAGAAAAAGAAAACCAGTTGTGGTATAAGTGACTTGGTCATCTATGCCAACCATCTATGGAAGATCTGGTAAATTGTGATGCTGCTAGAGACCTTCCCAAACTATCACGTGATCGCACTCATACGTGTGATGCTTTTCAACAAGAGAAGATCATCAGAAAAACATACAGGCCAAAGGAACAGAAATCATTCAGAGTGCTCGAATTGGTACATGATGATGTATGTGGACCTATTTCACCACGACCTATAAATGGGAAAAGATACTATGTTATTTTCATTGATGATTATAGCAGAATGGCCTGGGTATTCATCATTACCCATAAGACAGAGGTGTTCAGTTGTATAAAGGAGTATAGGAGAGAATCAGAAAAGATTCTTGGGCAGAAAATTCTGAAGTTTCATACTGATAATGGTACGGAATTCACAAACAGTCAAGTGGAAGAATATCTTGAGAAACATGGGATAAGGAATCAAGTTTCTTCAGTGAGAAATCCCCATCAGAATGGAGTGGTTGAAAGGAGAAATCAGATCATCAACAACATGGCCAGAACGATGCTTATTGATAAAGACCTACCAGAGAAATTTTGGAAGGAAGCAGTTTTGAAATCAGTCTATGTTTCGAACAGGTCTCTGTTGTGTCCGAAGTAAGGAAAGACTCCGTATGAACTGTGGTACAGAAAGAAGCAAACGTTGAAATACTTTCAAATCTTTGAAAGTAAGTGTTTCATTCTCAACAAAGAAAATCACAGGAAGTTTGAGGCATGAGGAGATGAGGGGATATTCCTTGGATACTCATGGAAAAGCAAAGCATATAAATGTTTCAACAAAAGGTTGGGAAAAATTGTTGAGATCAATGATGTCACTATAGTTGAAAATGAATAGAATACTCAACGATCCAGTGAACAGTTCCTGGATGAAAGTGATGATGAGGTAAGCAACACAGGGGGAGCAGAAGTGGCAGAGGCTGACTCAGAAGAAGATAATGATGATGAACAAGAAAGTGTCAAGTCTGTGTCTGCAAGGAAGCCAAAGAGTCGAGCTAAAATTGATAGGCAGAATATCATTGGTGATCAGATAGCTCTAGTTCAGACTCGAAGGGTGAAATCGTTACAAAAAACATCGTTTTTGTCTCAGGTGGAGCCAAAATGTTTTTCTGATGCAGCTGAAGACAAAAACTGGGTTCGGGATATGAATGAAGAGCTTGATCAGATTGAGAAGAACCAAACATGGGAGATTGTTTCGAGGCCAGTAGATAAGAATGTCATCGGGACTAAATGGGTCTACCGCAACAAGATGAATGAAGATGGCACAGTTATTCAGAACAAAGCACGACTAGTGTGCAAGGGATACTCCCAGATAGAGGGAATAGATGTTGATGAGACATTTTCACTAGTTGCAAGGCTAGATATGATCAGATTATTTTTGTCCATAGCAGTGCAAAGAAAATTCAAAGTGTTCCAGATGGATGTGAAATTTGAATTCTTGAATGGAATTCTAGAAGAGGAGGTGTATATTGAGTATCCAGATGGTTTTCTCATTCATGAGGATGAGAACAAAGTTTTCAGGCTGAAGAAGGCATTGTATGGGCTGAAACAAGCACCAAGAGCATGATACTCAAGGCTTGATCAGTACTTGAAGAAACTTGTTTTTCAGCATGGAGGAGTTGATTACAATCTCTATTTCAGTAATGAAAGTAATAAAAGGATGATGGTGTTGGTTTATGTCGATGACATAATATTTGGCGGATCAGATGAAGCTCAGTTCAGACAGTTTTTCGAATTCATGAAAAATGAGTTTGAAATGTCAATGATTGGAGAGCTAATGTTTTTCCTTAGTCTACAGGTGACATAAGGAAAGAATGGAACATTCATTTCTCAGTCTAAATATTCCAAGGAGATCCTAATAAGGTTTGAAATGGAGAATTCCAAGGAGATGAAGACTCTGGTTGCTACCCGGATGAAATTATCAAAAGATTAAGATGGCAAGGTAGTTAATATCACAGAATACAGGCAAATTATTGGAAGTCTGTTGTACTTGACTGCAACAAGGCCTGATATTGTTTTTGCCACATGCCAAGCAGCGAGATATTAGAGTAATCCCAAGGAAAGCCACATTATTGCAATGAAAATAATACTTCGGTATATCCAGGGCACAGTGGATTTCGGCTTGACATATACTAAAAAATCTCAGACAGAGTTATTGGGATATACTAATGCAGACTGGGCCGGTTCAATAGATGATAGAAAATCAACGTCAGGTGGTGCATTCTATCTTGGTGGATTGTGTATTTCTTGGCTAAGCAAGAAGCAAGATTGCATTTCATTGAGCACCACAGAAGCTAAGTATATTGCGACCAATCAAGCATGCACACAGTTATTATGGATGAAGCAGCAGCTTGAAGATATGGGAGTTGAAGTGAAGTCTCCGATCGGAATCCAGTGCGACAACTCAAGTGCTATAAATCTTAAAAAATATCCCGTCCATTATTCAAGGACAAATCACATTGATATTAAGTATCATTTTATCAAGGAGAAGGTTGAGCAGGGAATCGTGAAGTTGGAGTATGTGCCTACAGAGCTACAGGTTGCAGACATTCTGACAAAGGCCTTACCCAAGGAAGCTTTTGAGAGGTATCGACTGGATCTGGGAGTTCAGTCGATTCCCCTCACTTGAAATAGTGTGGATGTGGAACCACCCCCTCTCCCCGAGGTATGATGTGTTTTTCCCTAATGTACTGATCTGTGTTCTCTACTCTGTTACAGAGTGCAAAGGAGTGACCTTTGGGTTCATTGATAAAGGGGGAGAAAATAGTGATTGTTTAAGGGGGAGACAATGTGGAGATTTGATAAATCATGAATGATATGGGGAGATGCTGATAAGTGGAGCAGCTAGATAGGGGGAGTGGAATCTAGTTGAATGTGCTTAGCCAGAGCTTAGCTTGGACAACACATGAAATAGGGCTAAAGAGGTTTTGAAGCTGACAAGGGATGAAGCTGTGAACAGAAAGGGGGAGCGTATTAAATCTGACGATGCTAGAAGTGATCGATCAAAGAATAGATATCACGACAGATGAGGATCATGATAAAAGAATAAGAGTGGTGTTGGAATGTGGTAAAAATATTTCTGAACAAAAATTGGTCTTCCAAAAAGTCCTTCAACAATTGGTATCAGTTTAGTACAAATTGGTATCAGTTTGGTGTCAACAGTGGATGTCAGAGATGAAGTGATTCATTGATGAACTTTTCATTTACTCTTGTTTCTCACGCCGAGCATTGCTCATGTGGGCTTAGAGTATATGTTGAGTAAATCCTTGATCGCTATCAAAATCGCTAAAGGCAAATGGTGGATGAAGAATTAACGATGTATCTTTCCATAAAAGAGTTTTCAACAAACCCAAAGGGGGAGATTGTTGGGCAAAAATCCCTCAAGGAATCATTGAAGCATTTTTGAGGTGATTGTGTTTGTTGACAAAGTGGACATATGAGTGGTGATTGTTGACAAAGAAAAACAATGACATACAAATTTGTTTACAAAGAGGATTTCATGATGGAATGTCGAGTTCAAGAGATGAGGTCAACGATCTATGTTTGATTCAAGAACATCGACAAAAGGAATGGATGATCTGGAGGCGGTACAAAAGAACAGATACAAGGTGACACCATTTTCCAGTGTTTGCCAAATTTTTGGGCCTGAAAATCGACAAATGAAGAAAAGTGTTTTTGGAAAAGGGACTTGAGCACCGAGGACTTGGAGTATAGGAAACTTTCACGCCATATGTTTTTCAAGATCAGAAGATCAAAATATGGCTAAGGAAACAGGTTCGCGCAAGTTTGGGAGTTGGTCGCGCAAGTGTCTAAAAGGACAGAAGACTTGCACGCCGAGACTGGGTCGTGCAGGTGACTTGCGCGCCATCTCCTAGGGTGGTCAATTTACCTATAAATACTAGACCACCCCTCTTCATTCATGACCGGAGTTCAACACTTTGAGAAATCCGAGATCCCGTCGCGCAGGTGTGGTAGTCGCGCAAGTGGTGTGTGTGGTCGCGCAGGTGGGACTTGCGCGCCAGGGTGATAGTTTCACGCTGGTGTTTGAAACTACGTTCCAGTGTGGAGTTGCACGCCAATATTGGATTGATCATAAAAGGAAGTGAGTCACGCAGGTTTGGAGTTGAGGAAGCTTGAGTTGTGTAAGTTTCTGAGGAGGACTTGCGCGCCCGTTGTGACTTGCGCACCGAGTGAGGTTTATTTCCAGCAGTGATTTTCGGGCTGCGTGGAAGCTGGATGTTTTCCCGATTCCTTCGGTGCAAAGAGATATTCATCTACGGGTGAAAATTGGGCTTCAACAGAGCATCTACTTACAGAGGAAGATGCATTAATTCATGAAAATAAAGAGACCTACAGGTCTATAAACTGTGAGTGGATTCCTTCCAAGAGCAGTGAGCAAAGGAAGATAAAGAAGGTGATCCTCTCCATCGGCAGTGAGTCATAGAGAGAGAAACAGGGAGTGACCCTTGGGAAGTAGTGAGCTGACCCTAAACATTGTAAAGGCAGTGAGTCTGGGCATAGAAGTGATCTAGCCCGAACATTGTAATCCACAGCTAGTGAAGTTTAGTGGAATTGGTACGACTGGAAACTTGTCGGCGTATGCTCCTTGGACGTAGCCCTTTGCGGTTAACCAAGTAAAATTTCTGTGTCCTGTGCATGCTTTAATTTCTGTTTACTTTGTGCAACAGGAAAGAGAGAGAAGAGTATTTTGCTTAACAGCGAAACAAGATCAGAATGAGCGTTAATTTTAAACTAGTCATACCCTGATTCACCCCCCGTCTCAGGGTATTCAGCCTTGTGGACCTAACACACTTCTACTTCTGCTCATGTGGCTTCTCCTGCTGCTGCTACCAAGGGAAAAGATAATACAACTGGTGCTGAAAAAAAATGAACACTATTTTTTGATAGGGATTATTTCTATATTTTTGTTTCTTACTATTTTTAATGACACTTTTTATCCATCTAATGCATTTTGAACTCTTCTTATCTATTCTTTTATTTACTTTTTTACTTTTTTTGATAATCCCAAAAGGGGGAGAGACATACACACTAAGGGAGAGACACATTCACTAAGAATAGATATCTCACTCACATGATTTGTGATAATAAAAAATGGGGACATTGTTGGACTTCTCATGTGCTAATCATGTTTTAATGATCACAAATCCTATACATTCTGTAAAGCTTGTTAATCGTGTTTAATCTATCTTAAATAATGTGTACATATGATTGGTTTATTTATGCTTTAAATAAACCTATCAAAGATCTTAAGTGCTTGATTATTTTAAACTAATTTTAATTTATGTTATAATGAATTTCCTTGATAAATTATTAAGTCTCATTCATTCTATGAATATCACTGTTTAAGTTTGTATACATATATTTGGATAAGTCTGAGAAACTGTGTGTCTGCCACCGGTTATGTTTTTTTTGGAAAATGATGCAGACACCGTGACTAGACACCATGACCCATACACCATGACTAGACACTGGGACACAGACACTGTGGCCAGACACCATGACTCAAACACCATGACTAGACACCGTGACCCAGACGCCGTGACCCAAACACCATGACCAGACACCATGAACCGAACACCATGATCCTAAGACCACATATGTGCTACCAGTTCCTGATATCTATACAATTGTGCCATCATAACTGTCTCACCGCTCAAAGGAAAATAAGGAGAAACTATTTCATAGAGACACCATTTCCAGAAATACTGTGACACCGTTATTTAATCTGTTTTGTCGTTTTTCAATTTAATTTCTAATGGTCATATTTGAGTCTTTTAAATGCACTGAAATATTTAATATTTCTTTGTAGATATATCACATGTCAGTACAAGGTACGAGGTGCAGAATACATGCATCCTGTCAGCTCCAACACATGCAATAAAAGGTTAAAAAGAGAAGTGTGGCCCAGAAACAAGTGTGTGTGATAACGAATAAGCACGAGCATTCTTGAGAAAAGAACTGACACTTTCAACTAAATAAATATGAAGAAAAAATTAAGCATTCACAAATCAAGAAGCTGGCATACCATAGATCAGAGTTAAGAACATCTTCGTATTACCAAATCCACGAAGAACATGAGCCAGATCTAACTGGAAGCCAGAGCATCAGACCTACGATACTCTGTTTCTCGCAAGATGACTCGATTCTTACATGTGCTTCATCCTAGAATTCCAAAGTTGCATAGACTAACACTTAGAGAACTTTTAACCTTATCTCATCATTTTTTATCTGTTGTGTATTCTTTTTAGCTTTCGAGCAGTGTGTGTGTGTCTGTATAAAAACACACACTGTCTCATGCATTAAACTGGAGGATACAAGATATCCTTCCTCTCACATCCTTTTACACTTGTTTATTCCCATAGATAAGTGTGGAAGAGGTCCTTGTGTGACATGTTATTTTATACCCACGAAGAACTGTGGAAGATGTTGTGTGAACTGGACAGTCCTGTGCACTATTGTTACCCTGATCTAGGGCATGGATCAGGTTTATTAATATAAACTTCTTGGTGATAGGTAATCACCAAGTGGAGTGGATTAGGTCTCGGCTTGAGACTGAACCACTTATTTTATACGCGCTGTGTTGTTTAAATCAGTTTTCTCTGTTTTTCTGTATAATTTAGAAATCACTAAATTTACTTTGATAGTTAATCTTGGAAAGAATTTATAATTGTTTTTCCTTATTATAATAGATTCAAAAGTAATATTAATAACTGACATTAATATTACTGATAATTAATCAATCTTCTAAGAAGTTATTTATACAATCAAAATTTCATAACCATATTACTTTGATTAATTGGGGTGTATTTATTTTTATTGGGGAATCTTTTAAGAATACTTTTCAAACATTTTTTTTTATATATACTCAATTACTCCCCCTCTTGAGTACTCTACTCCGACCAACAAACTTAGTGTGTGACACTCTAGGATTATTTCTCTTTGTCATTAGTTGAGCATCCCTAAAGTCAAAGATTACTATCTAGTAATGGGTCAAGGAACCTAAGAGAAAGAACTTAATGTCACAATGTCAACAACCACATACAAATGCTTATGACGTAATATAATCTCTTTGTCACAATATCTCATCAATTAGGTTGCACATTAGTGTCACCAACATATATGTTCAATATGTCTTTCTTTGACTCTATAAAATAAACATGTCGTCACACCATGGAAATAAAATTTAATGCGACTGTTCTATTCCAATTAAAGGGCCAAGATATAAGATTCTATAAAGATGGAAAGAAAAAATCCTTCCTAGACTTATTCATTAATGAAATGTCACTCATGATTCACCCAACATATCCAAATTCTCCATGAACTATTATCATCATGGTTTATGAAATACATCTAAGTATGTGAGTTGTAACATGCATTAATAGTAATCTTAAAATCTAAGGACCACCACACAGACTCATAGATAGGAATATCCAATGAGACTAAAACATGTGGAATTCCTACTGGCAGGTCTATTCTCATAATATCATGTCTTGGAGATTACCAAGTGAGAACTTTATGAGAAGAATACTCATCTGTTTAGGAGTATTCACACCTGAAATTATATGTACTATGTGTCCCATAATAGTACGTTATCCGACCATAGAATATTATTTGCGAATATCATCATAGCACATCATGGTTCTTATCATAGCGGGGAACAAATTTGACCTTATCAATGCAACATATACTATAGGACATTATTATATCAGAGCCATACAAAACAATAGAAAATATATAATAAGAAGTTTTATTAATATTCAATACATCAAATATACATGTAATCAAAGTATATATAGTTGTTCCTAGGACAACAACTCCAACAAACTCCCACTTGGACTACAAACAACTGCCTACGACCTTCAGTCCACTAGACCTCACATGATAGTCATGTTTTTACTAAGTCAAGGATTTGTTCAAGGGGTCCACCACACTGTCTTCCATTTAAATACTGTTCACTGCAACGTTAACTCCCTAAGTAAAATCCCTCAAGAGATGATACTTCCAAAGTATGTGCTTTGTCCATTTATGTGACCTTGTCTCTTTTTCAAGAGCCACCATGACAATATTATCACAATAGAGTGTGATACGATATTTACTGATAGATACCACATCAAGCTCTTGGATGAATTTTCACATCCATAATTCTTCTTTAGATACCTCATAAGCTATAATATACTCAAACTCTACTGTAGAATCTGCAACAACATCCTTCTTTGAGATCTTCCTACTCACAAAACATCTATTAAAAGTAAATATATATCCTATTTGTGACTTCATGTAATCTCAATCAGTCTGGAAAATAGAATATGAATATCCTATGATGAAAAATTCCTAATATCCTCTATAGAATAGGAACACATCCTTAGTATGCCTTAAATACTTAAGGATAATCCTGACTTCCATCCAATGGTGGTCACCTGGATCATCTTGATATCTTCTTACCATACTTAATGCGCAGGTGACATCTAGCCTAGTATATAACATAACATACCTGACTGAACCAATCCCTGATTCATATAGAATCCTTGTCATTATTTTTCTTTCCTTATGCGTCTGAGGACACATTTTCCCAGAAATATGAATTTCATGTGATATTGGAAACAATTCGCTCTTGGATTGTTCCATACTGAATCTCTTCAGTATCTTGTCAATGTATATACTTTTAATTAGGCTAAGAAACCTCTTGAAGCTATCATGATGGATCTTGATCCTAAGAATATATGCCACCTCACCCAAGTCCTTCATAGAGAAGCATTTATTCAACCATGACTTAACAAACTATAAGATTGGTATTTTGTTTCCAATGAGTAACATTTCATCAAAATATACTATTAATAAAACTAATTCACTCACATTAAAACATTTATAGACACATGGATTGAATTCATTATTTATGAAACCGAATTCTATTATGGACTCATTAAAACGAATGTTCCATGACCTGAATGATTACTTTAATTTGTAAATGGATCTTTGAAACTTGTATAATTTTTTGGAATCCTTTTGAGTCACAAAACCTTCGAGATGTATCATATAGACATCTTCCTAAAGGTTCCCATTAAGGAAGGATATTTTGACATCCATTTTAAAAATCTCACAATCATGGAATGCTGTAATGGAAAGTAGAATTATGATGGATTTCAGCATTGTAACTAGTGAAATGGTTTCATCGTAGTCAATGAATTGACATTGTTTAAACCCTGTTGCAACCAGTTGCACCTTATAAGTATTGAGTTGTCCTTCCATGTCCATTTTATTCTTGAATACTTATTTTCAACCAATGGGCTTTACATCTACTAGAAGTTCTACCAATATCCAAACATGGTTTTAGTACATGGAATCCATTTCTGAATTCATGGATTCTTGCCACTTAGAAACATCTATGCCACTTACTTGTTCCTTATAGGTTAGAGGATCATTATTATCAACTAATAATGATTCACCATCCTCGGTGACTAGAAAACCTTACTGTTCTAGTTTTGTAACCTCTCTAGTACTCCTATGCAGTAATTGTGTCTCTTGAACAATTTATTCTTCCATGTGGATTTATGGGATTTTTTCATGTTCCAACTCTTGTGTATCTTGATCCTGGACTTCATCGAAGTCTATCTCACTACCACTATATCTATTAGATATACAATCATACTCAATGTGATACATATTTCAGCCAAAACCTTTTTGTCTAAAGGATTTTATAGGCAGTATCCCTTTATTTCTTTGGGATATCCTATAAAGATACACCTTGTTCCTTGGGGTGAAATATTGTTACCTGAAGAGGACTTAAAAAATACTTCATAACCCCACACATGTAAGTAAGACAACCCGGGTTTCTTTTTATTCCATAATTGGTATAGTATACCTTCTTTTTCTTTAGTTGAAACTTAGTTTAGTACATATACTGCTGTTTGTAATGCATATCCCCAAAATGATAATGGAAGAATCGCATGTCTCATCATTGATATCACCATGCACAAAAAGGCGTGGTTCCTCCTTTCCCTTAAACCATTCAGTTGAGGAGTATAATGAGGAGTGAGTTGAGATAAAATCTCAAACTCCCATAAGTAATAAATGAAGTCTTGATTAAGCTATTCTCCACCATGGTCTGAGCGAAGTTTCTTAATCTTATTACCAAGATGGTTCTCAACTTCATTATTATATTCCTTTAATTTATCAAAAGAGTCCAACTTATACCTCACTAAGTATACATACCCATATCTACTAAATTCATCTATAAAATTTATGAAGTATGAGAACCCACCCCTTGATTAAATAAGAAATGGTCCACACACATCGATATGAACTAATTCAAGAAGCTCTGTAGCCCTTTCACCTTTCCCACTAAACGAGGGTTTAGTCATTTTTCCTTGTAAACATGCGTGACATACACCGAGTGGTTTTAGTTAAAAATAATCTAAATACCCATATTGATTTTATTTAGTCAAGCGCTTTTCATTTACATGACCTATATGGTGATGCTAAAGTTGGGTGTGGTGGGATTATTTTGAAGTATCTTCATTATTTATTTCCATTATTTGGTTCATGTAGTTGAACAAATAAAGACCATTATTTAAACCCTCATTACCATAAAATATTCTATCTTTATAAAAGAAGTAACATTTATTCCCAAATTTGAAAATAAATCCATCCATATCAAGTCTGGATACAAGAATAATTTTTTTGGTAACTAAAGGCACATAATAACAACCCTTTAAAACCAAGATCATTCCAATCAGAAACATGAGGTGGTAGCCCATGATATCTACAATTGCAATATTAGCTCTATTGGATACTCTAAGATCTACCTCTCCTCAGTCAATCTTTCTGAATATTCTTGGTTCCTATATTTAAATACATATGTGAGAACTATAAGCTGTATCTAATACCCAATTTGTATAAACAAAAAGTCTTTACTTGATATCAAATTCACTTGATGATTCCCCTTGCTTCTTTGGTTGGGTGCAATTTTTCTTCCGGTGCCCCTTCTTACCACATGAAAAAATAGACAACATATTATTCCCTTGATTTCCCCTTGATATTCCTCTTCTAGTTAGGGTGTGAAGAAGCTTTGGGATTAATTATATTTTATTGACCTTTACATTTGTTCACTGTAAGGATAAAAAGTTTTTCACCCTTAGTATCCTTATTTACTTGGTGAATAATAGTAAGAAGATCTGACAGAGACTTCTCAATGTTGTTCATATTAAAATTCACAATAAAGCTGGAGAATCTATGAGGGAGTGATGCCAGAATGAGGTTTGTGACTAGTTCTTCAGGGGAGTTTAAACCCTAGAACCTCTAATCACTAAAAGTATCTAATGAGATTGACTGTGTGAGGTCCAGTTGGGGCACCCTCTCTGAGTTTTCTATGAAAGAGCACCTTGGAAATCTCAAACCATTCCTGTATATCTCTCTCCTAGTAAAGACCATAGAGGTTATCAATAATTCTATACACATCCATGTTTTTGTGAGACTTAATTAGTTCACTATAAATTTATGAAAGCATAAAACATTGAATGTCAATCATATTGATCAAATGTTTTTCATAGATAATTAACTCTTCATCACTCGCCTCTTTAGTAGGTGAATAAATCATTAAGGATTCTAGCACATAAAATTTCTGTTCATGGCGTAACATCAATTGAAGTTGGTGTACACTGTGGGTGATAAATAGAGAACAATAGAGGATACAAATTGAGTAGCATATAGCAGATTAGGGGATCTATATTTATAAGTCTTGGAAAAGGAGAGTGAAAAAAACTAACTTTCGCAACACACTACTGCTAATCTAGGAGCTTTGGACTCCAACTAGGAGTGCGAGACAAACCAGAAGAGATCAAGCTTCTCTTCAAAGGGGAATTTTTTTCCTCATCTTCTTAATATTACTTACTATGGTTATGTTATTTGAATATGTTCTGTGTGTTTATGTTTTTTATTTTTTCTTAGACATGGAGTTTCATTAATATTCAATCAGGGGATTTCTATATTGCTGGTTTAATATTTCATCTTTTTCACATTTATTTTTCTAAGAAATGAAAATCAATCAGCAAGATCAATTCCAATTTCATTAATTTTTTTTACTTATTTTGATTTAATTAAAAATACCATGATCTTTCGGTGAGATTGATCATTGTTGAGTTTCTTTAATTCTAATTTCAAAACTACATAAACTTTTAGTGAGATTGTTTCTATTTTCAATCACTTCAAAATTACATTACTATTTGAGTGGTTCTTGAAGTATAGAACTTCAAGAATCATTCTTCTACATGATTAGTCTCTTGGTGAGGGAGATTAATTGAACCAATTTTTTAAGAGTAAAAATTCAATTAATTATATGAAAGAAGAAAACCATTTAAACGAGTAGGTAAAATTTACCTATGAAAACAACATATTATATTTTAAAACTCCTTAACACTATTGTTTGAAACCATTAACACATTATTCTCAACCATAAAAATCAGTATCTCTCTCTTTAAAATAATAAATTTCCTATTGTTTTCATTATTTTAGATACAAAACTAAGCCCTAAATCACTCACCCTCCTTCCCTTGGGTTTGACCCTTCACTACTATATTAGTGTAGGTTTATAAATGATATTTTGAAGGTCATGAAGACCTAAATACCTATCAGACCCTATAATAATGATGTAGTATGGGTGATCATGGAATGAATAATGATGATATTTCACTTCTTTCCTATTAGGGATACATGCACTTTTGATGAACTAGGTAGTCTCTATGTGCACAATATAGTTCAGTTGCAGGGGTTATGAGGAGTATCATTTATGATAGAGATCCTCATTTTGCATATCAGTTTTGGAAGGGTCTTTATAAGGATCTAGGATTGCTGGTTCATTTGAGCATAACCTATAATCCTCAGATGGACGATCAATCTAAATAGACTAATCAGATTCTAGAAGATATGTTACAAGCCTGTGTTTTAGATTTTAGTGGTTCTAGGAGTAGCATATGACACTCATAGATTTTGTGTATAATAACAGCATCTAGGCATAGATCTAAACAGACCATTCAAGGATTTTTATAGATGGTCATTCCATTCACCTCTTTGTTCGTTGGAGGAAGGTGAGTCATCACTTGTTGGAACTAGTCTCGTGTAGGAGATGTCTAAGCAAGTTCAGATGATTAGGAGGTGATTGGTGACCACCAAAAGTAGGAATAAATCATAAATTAACCATCAAATATGAAATCTAGACTTTTAGGTTTGTCATATTTGTTTTCCTTTAGGTGTTTCCTTGGTTGTGGAAACACCATACCAGGAAATAGAGGAAGTTAGCACTCAGGTTTTTTAGGCTGTTTGAGATAGTGTAAAGGGTTGGTATAGTGGCGTATTGATTAACCATTCCATAGTGCTATAGTTCCATGCATGATGTGTTTCACATGTCACAACTTCAGAGAAATTTTCCTGACCCTTATCATGTGGTAGAAATTGAGTAGGTTGAGATTTATGTAGATTCATCCATTCAGGATAATCTGATACAAATTATGGTTTATAGTGAGAAATATATCTTGGTAAAGACCATACCTCCAATTCGAGTGCAGTGGAAGCATGGATGTGTTCAAGAGGAGACTTGAAATAGGGAATATGATATGTGATCATAGTGGCTTAACTTGTTCACTGAGACCCCATAGTGATGCTTGGAGAATATCGAGGATGATCTATTATATGGCAGGGAGTTTTTAAGATTTCATCTTTTTATAGGTATGTACCTCTTTGAGTTTTTCATTAAACATATTTTGTTTTAGTTTTACTTTGGATTTGAACCTTGGTGGTTGAGTCTAATTTAGATATAGAGAGTTTTTTTCTGGGTAAAATGACCTAAAGTTTAGGGTTTCATATTTGTTTGAATTAATGGAGTATGGTTATAAATGTGTCAATTGGTATTATGAGGGTTTACCATGAGTTTGGAAGGATTTAGAGGTAGTTCAATATATTCTACAGAATTTGGGATTAAATATGTCTATAGGAAATGTACACACCAGGTATATGTATTAAATGACATGTAATTATCACCAGGAAGATTCCATGAAATGAATACATTCTGTGAAATGGTTCATGACGTGAACTAGTTACACATTGTGAATCTATTTTACACATTGTGTAATGTTTGAGTAGGGTAATTTTAACACTAGGCAACACATTTTTTGGCATACCTCATAAATTGATAATTAATTGTCGTGTAATACATTTACATAGTGTGTTTTTCTTAGGCTCAATGGTTATAAGCCATGCCGTGCATATGTTTTATTACTTCATCCACATGAAGCCTCCCACTTTCAATCCCTAGGTATTTTCCAGGTGATTTTAGAGAGCCTTATTCCCTTCAAAACATCCCAATCAAGTGATAAATCCCCAGTGACTATAGGGTGATACGATATAGGGTTTTTCATGAATGTTTTCTTCTGATCAACTTCAGAATTTTTCTTGCATGGGTACTTGATTTAGTGGTTTTTTTGGCTAGCGCCACACCTGTTTATCTTTAAAGATTGATCAATGTTTGGATGACTCGGGTTTGTCTCTTGGAATTTTTCTTTTGCTTGTTTACTATTTGTCATCAATGATTGCTTTCCCCTCAATCCCCTGTTGGTGTAAGTTTTTTACACCTCATGATTGTACTATTTCTATTGATTTTAATAAATTCCTTTGGGGGCATGAATTGGGTGAACAATTCATATCACCATTCTTCTTAAAAAAATTGAGTAATGGATGATGATAAATCTTGTGTTGGATTATTCATTAAATCCCTTTGGATCCAGTGGAGTTACAACCTGTCTTGTCGCTACCCGTTAGGTGAGAGAACACTTGAATAATAATTATTTGGATACTGGATTAAATTGTGGTTAGAATGAAATGAGAATCCAAGTGATTTATTAGTACATAATCACTTTGGTAATGGTTTATTCGTTTATTGAAATGACTGTTGATAATTTGATATGAAAAACGAATGTGTAATTGAAAGAAAAATGGTAATTTGTAGAATTAACAATTGAGGATTATGATATGATATTGTGATATCCTTACTATTATGACTTGTGTTGTGATACATAATCTAATGATTATATAGTGGTATTGGATGAGTTTCATGCTGAAATTCTTATATACTGTGCTTGGCCCAGTTTCATGCTGTAATGCTTATATAGCGGGCTTGGCCTAGTTTCATGTTGAAATACTTATATAGTGGGCTTGGCCTAGTTTCATGCTATAATTCTTATATAAAGGGATATTTATGGATTCTGAAATTCTTATATAGAGAGTTGGCATAAATGATGAAATTATTATACAGTGGGATTTTCCTGGTTATGTGATTATGTCATGGTT
This sequence comes from Viscum album, assembly GCA_963277665.1. Classification (NCBI taxonomy): domain Eukaryota; kingdom Viridiplantae; phylum Streptophyta; class Magnoliopsida; order Santalales; family Viscaceae; genus Viscum; species Viscum album. The sequence goes on along the minus strand of OY728141.1, from coordinate 466,884,095 downwards.
TTTGGTTATTGTTGGTATGGTTGTGCTACATGCTCAGAGATATTCTGGCATGGTTCCAAATAAGGTTGATTATCATATTGTATTTATTGTTTAATTAATAAACTTATTTATCACTTTATTACATGAACTTATTTCCAGTCTTGTTTTATTTATACATGATGGTGTTGACCTATTGAGTTTTACTCACACCCCATTTGAGATACCATTTGGTACCCAATCAGATTATATGGATGGATGATTTGAAAAGGGAAAGAGACATTTTTTTTCAATTTTTTCTTGCTATATGAGTTAGAGAATGGAGGTGGGATCGACGTGGAGTTCAGGACCAGGGTATTTTAGTTTTTATTTCAGTGTGTTATTTTAATCTTTTGACTTCTATCATGTTATTTAATAACATTTCAGCCTAATATTACATGGTTAACTATTATTTGGTTTATTGGTTTGTCCCTTACTTTCCAGTTTTATATTGTATTGTTTTTGACATTTATGATACTCTGATGGTTATTTATATTATTTAATTCCACTATATTATAAATATATACCTGGGGGTATAGTCTCCCAACTATATTCTTTACACCCCCACTACGAGTCGGCAACCTCTGGTATATAGAGAGGCACACTTTTGGTCCAATAACTAACCTGATTTGGCTATGTGAGAGAGTGTCAGATCGGGGGATGTTACATGACGTGTGGTTTAAAATAAAATGTCAATTTTAAATAAAAATACATACTTTGAGTCATACAAGTCACATCATGTGTCATATTGACATGTGGTTCATTTCTACACATCAAAAATGATTTAAGAATCATTTTCACAAAGTATCAAAACAATTAGATTGTGTTTGCTTAGTTTTGATTATGTCACATGTCTTTTTTATTCTAAAATGTAAATTTAAACTAAAAAAATTCACTTTGAGTCATATTGGTCACATCATGCATCATTTTGACATTTTATTGATTCCTACACATTAAAAATGATTTATGAATTATTTTACTAAAGTATTGACTCTATCTGAGCATGTTTTCTTGGTTTTTAGTGAGTGACACATGTTTTGAACTAAAATGTTAATTTTAAACTGATAACATACAATTTGAGTTATATTGGGAACACCTTGTATCAGATTAAGGCAAGGATAATTAATACATATGAAAAATGACTTATGTATTGTTTTACTAAATTATAAAAACAATCCGAATGCATTTTATTGATTTTGAGTATGCAACATGTGTTTTTAACTAAAATATCAATTTCAAATAAAGTTGCACACTTGGAGTCATACCGTCCATACCATAACTTTAGATTAATGTAGGGTTGATTTATACACATCAAGAATTACTTAAGGATTATTTTCCTAAAGTATTAAAACAACTTGATTGTGTTTTATTGGTTTTGAGTATGCCATGTGTCTATTTTACTAAAATGTCAATTTAAATTGAAAACACACAATTTGAGTCATACTGGTCACGTTTTATGTCGGTTTAACATGAGATAAATACATACATGTCAAAAATGAATTATGAATCATTGACCTAAATTATCAAGGCAATCCAAACATGTTTGCTCAGTTTTAATTGAGTGACTCATGTTTTGAACCAAAATGTCAATTTTAAACCCATAAAATACACCTTGAGTCATACCGGGCACACCATGTATCATATTGAGGTGAGGATAATTCATACACATCAAAAAAAACTTATGGGTTATTGTACTAAAATATCAAAACAATATGAATTAATTTTCTTTGTTTTGAGTATTTGACATGTGTTTTGAACTAAAATGTAAATTTAAAATAAAAAACACACTTAGAGTCATACCATTCACAATGTGAGTCATATTTACATGTAGTTGAAACCTACACATCAAAAATTACTTAAGGATCGATTTCATAAAGTATAAAAATAATATAAATGTGTTTTCTCATTTTTAAAAATTTCACATGTAGTTTTTTTTCTAAAATATCAATTTAAACTAAAAACGGTCACTTTGTGTCATAACAGTCAAATCATGTGTCATTTATACATGTGATCAATTCCTACACACAAAAAATGACTTATGAATCATTTTACTAAATTATCAATACAACCTGATAATGTTTGACTGATTTTTAGTGAGTGAAACATGATTTGAACTAAATGTCAATTTTAAACTGATAACATACACTTTGAGTAATACTGGTAACACCGTGTATCCTATTGAGGTTCTAATGATTCTTACATGTCAAAAATTACTTATGGATAATTTTACTAAAGTATAAAAATAATACAATTTCGTTTTATTGTTTATGAAAATGTGATATGTGTTTTGACTAAAATGTCAATTTAAAAAAAAACACACACTTGGAGTCATACCGATCACACCGTGCATTGTATTGATGTGCAGTTGATTAAAAAACATAAAAAATGGATTATGTATAATTTTACTAAAGTATCAAAACAATATGAATGTGTTTGATTGTTTTTGAGTATGTCATGTGTATTTTTTACTAAAAATTTAATTTAAATAGAAAACACACACTCTGAGTAACACTGGTTACATCATGGGTCAGTTTAATGTGAGGATAATTACTAGAAATAAAAAATGAATTATGAATTGTAATATTAATGTATCAAGAAAATCCAAATGATTTTTCTCAATTTTCAGTGAGCGATGCATGTTTTTAACTAAAATGCCAATTTTAAACTGATAACATACACTTTGAGTCATACCAAGTACACCGCATATCATATTGAGATAAAACTGATTCATACACATTACAAATGACTTATGGATCATTTTCCTAAAGCATCAAAACAATCTAAATATGTTTGATAATTTTTGAGCGTATGATGTGTGTGTTTATAAGGAAATTAACTAAAATAAGTATCAGATAAAAATGACAAGGAAATTAACTAAAAAATAGTAGATAAATTGAAGATAAAATCAACTACATAAGTATTAGGAAGTCACCCCTTCATGATGTTTTTATAAATTCCGACACTATGTATTTTTTCCCATTCATTTTTAAACAAATATATTTTCTCATTGGAATACAAGGACTATCAAAAATAATGATAAATACTGGAAAAATATAAATAAACAAAGGGTTAATAAATATTTTAAATTAAATTTTAATTATCATTAGAAATATATCTTTTGGGATATTAGTTTGTTTATGGAATATGATATCTTTCATAAATTTGTAAAACTAACAACCACAATATTTTCCATTAGTTTGTTTCGAGTACTGTAAAAAACATTGAGAAAAATAAATAATTTGTTTTTATATATGTTTTTATAGTGAAATATTATTATATATACCCTAATAGTTATCCAGTTTTCGAAGTTGATAGACTTCATGTGCTCATGGGTTGTCCTGATTACATGATTTTGATGATATATAAACACAACTATATCATAACATAATTTTCATTAAAACATAATGTAAAATGTATAACTTGAAGTTTATTTGTAAAATGTTGCATATAGTGTATTAAAAATGGATAAATTTCATAACATGTGGCCGATTTGTTGGGTATCTATACATCGAATCCAAAAAATAAATCTTTTGAGTACCCAAATTGATTTCAATGAGTAACAAATGACACCTAAAAAAATAAAAAATAATAATAAATGAAAGTAATGGAAATATATTTTATATGATTAAATTGTAGAGTTTTACCCCTTCATCATAGGTATAAAGAAGAGTATGTTATCTGTAAGTTTATTTTTAAGCATTGCAACAAGTTTTTACACTATTATTGAATATTCATTTGGTTCTAATGATAATTGTTGTGTAGAAGTGATGTGATGAATAATGAATCCAAATTTTTGTTCATAGTGTTTTCCTTTCAAATAGTACCGATATATACATCTGAAAAAAATTTAATAGTATTTAACTATAATTAACATAGTAGATCAACTATTGGACAAAAAATTATGAAAACACACCTCATGTATACATTTATAACTAATACTTCTATAAATTATTTATCAAGGATATCATCTCCATTCTCAGGACCAATATAGTCTGTAATGGACACTCTGTACATTTTTTCTTCAAAATCAATTATGGTTGTATCACCACTTTTTAACATTGTATCTACATGAACTTATAATGTTAGTAAATGAAGAAGTTTAACTAGAGGGGAAAAGATACTTTATGAATATCTTTTATATTGATTGGTTTATCCTTTAGATTATCTTGATTTGACATTCCATTTTACCCCTTCCCTATCTCCATTTGTAATAACATTCATTGGTTCGTGAATTTTTTCATTAATTGTTAAAGGTTTTTCATAAAAAATAAATTGGAAAGGAATACCTTCTTGTCGACATATATTTTTACAAGATCAAATGACTAGGCTATGAAAGTTCCAATAGAAATCTTGACCATATGAACATTCAAATCATCATGTGGAATAGGTAGCTTGGCACTCGACTCATGATCTATGTGAATCCCCACTCTCACATGAAATTTTAGAATTTTTTTATTGTTTAAAATATATCATTCGATATTATACATTGTATCCCTCATAATAAGGTGATGGGTGAGTGATAATAGATATGGATCACAATCATTTTCACCCTATAGAATACCAAAAAATAGAAGGTTTCAGTTTCTATATGATTCAAATTTCATAGAAACAGTTATGAAAAAATTAATTACCTCTTATAAGGAAGCTCTTTGAGGGGAATAAGTCACCTCAAAGCTAGTGGGTGGGGGGAATATTCATGTAGTGGTTTTTTTCATGTTTTTTATTCTCTTTTATTAATTACCATTACATTTTTTAACAACTTAAATAGCTAGTTAGGTTTTTCTTATAGAGTATCTAATCATGACTGTATCTCATATATTTTCTTATCTTTACCCAGTGTGTATTTCTTTTCTCAAAATATGTTTGGGGTGACAACCCAAAACCCACACCCCTAAAGCGAGCATATTGTTTTGTCCACTTTGAGGCCACTGATAATAGTCGTTCATCTGGTATATCTAATGATGATTCCTATATCAAATACGGATAAAAAATATAGGAAAATAAGTAATCATTGTTATGTAATACAAATTTAAATCAGAATAAATTTTTATTATGTAATAATTAAACATACTTCCAATAATTTTTGTGTATTTTTATATATTAGTACCCCGTATTTATTTACACTACCCTCCTTCCATAATATATGATGTGGGATGGAAGTTGATTTGGATTTGGATTTATCAATCTGTATATAAATAAATAAACATAATTATGTTGTTTTTTCATGTCATATAAAAGTATTTATGTAGAGTTAAAATAAATACCATTTTTTTTCAAGTGAAGCACACCCCATACTTGATTTACGATAGGGGTATGTTGGTTTTGCTATACACTGATGTTTTTCAGCACTCAATTGCTATTTAAAAAATTAACAATTCTTTATCAAAGTAATTAATACACATATTTTAAATAAATGTAATACTAATAAAAATATACCTAATTTTTTTTCTCCTCATGATGACTAATAAACACATTCCATGTTTTTTGGTTTATCATGAGTGCATACATTTGTGGTGGGTGCAAGTTTATTTTCCCTTTAGAATCCCTAAGATGATAATTTATAAGAATTATCTGAAATCCTTTATGAGAATTTCTATAAATAATTAATACAAATTTCTTCCAACATTTATCTAGTATTAATGAACTATATAAGGGATAATGTAGAGTAAATCAACGTTTCAGTAAAATATTTTTAGTAAAATAAAGAAAGTATATCAAAATTTTACCTAAATATATTCCCAAATTAGTAGGTTAAGCACATTTACAACATTGTTCCACATATCTACATCAACCATAATGTGCATTTGAGTGGTAATCCCAATGTAACTAGTGAAAATGACCATGTTGGGGTTAATGGTCTAGTCAAATTCATTCCATCCAACTTCAAATTTGATACCTTTGTTTCTTGTCTTAATAATTTTTATTAACATTGTTATTATACGACACTCTTATTTTTTTTGGGAGATATTTTTTTCATCATCTACCATTTCTCTAACTTCAACATCATAAATATGTTGTTCCTATTGATTTGTATCATCTACATGTGTAGAAATTTGTTATTCCTTTTCATTGGGAGCATTAGCATGTTGAGAAACCTATTATTCCTATGGATTGGGAGCATCGACATGTGTAAAATACATTATATATAGAGGTTGTTGAACATTTAATTTAGATTATGTAAACGAAACAATAAAAAAATAATAATATAAGGTAACATAATGCATATTACAAAACAAATATAGCATGATTATTAAACTCTTTTTTTAATTGTTGAAGAGATTTAACCCCTCTATCGAGTATCAAAATACCCTCAATATGGTGTCCTCTAACATACAAGAACCCATATACATTGGGACTATTGTGAAATGATTGCGATCACCTAATGAAAGGGTCAACCTTAGTTAAATTAACATATGACCCTTAAGTGGTTTTAGTCAATAACAGAACAACTGACAACCTTCTATTTGCAAGATATGGAATATAAAATACATGTAATACCTGTGATGGCATTATAAACAGTTCTCCTTTATACCCTTCCTTAATGAAATCCACTTTTATGAATCCCATTTCATCTATTTTAACTAAAATATTGTTATCAACCCACTTGAATTAAAAAATAAACACTTGTAATGTCATATAATACAACTCTAACATTTGCTTGATGATGAAAAATTATGAAATATTCACATAAATTGGATTCTTTTTCTTAGTACCGAATACATGCATCACTTCAACCACAAGTGTAACTCCACTATTTTATATGGTATGGCATTCATCGCATTCATTTCTATAGGAAATATAACTGTAAAATCCCATTACTCTTTTTACAGGTATGTTTTAAACCTTGTTGTGGTTTTTATTTTTCTTTGTCTGGATAGGGCCAAGATGCAATTGGGATAATACATATAATGGTGAAGTTATAGATTTGTTGTATTCTTATCATAAAACCTGTTGGTTTTGTTGTATGTTGGGAATTTACAAGCTGTGTAATGTGGTTACACGATGTGTAAGTTATAAAATAAAAATAAATATATTTTTAACAAAAGGTAACGATTTTTTCATAGATTTCAGGAATTTACAATTACAAAATGTGCAATTGGGTTACACATTTTGTAAAGACCTGACTGTTGTTTCTGCTTGGATGAAATTTCAATTCCCTTTTTCCAAGATTTATTTTCTCTCAACCCAAGATCCTTACCCATGCGTTATTGGAGCCCTAAAACCTTTTCAGGTTGTTTCATTCATCAACAGGTCATGGTTATGAACACACTATACTTTATAGGAGAGCGTTATCCATATCTCTTCACCTATTTCTCTCTCTATCTCTCTCTCCTTGGGGTTTTATAGATCATCTAGGGACTAATGGATCTAAGAACCATGTTGTTTAATCTTGTCTCTAGGTTAAGTTCCTCAATATTCTATTCCTTTGTTCTTATTGGAGGGTTTTATTTCCGGATTTGTGTTTCTGTAAGAAAGGTAGGTGGTTTCTTCTTGATGCTCAATTTTTATTAATCATAAATTTCTTGATTATTGATTTAAATTATTTTACTATTATAAATGAAATTTATTTCAATTTATTTATTAAAAAACTAATTCTAGTGAATTAGGGTTTTTGGAAATTCAATTTTGGATTGAAATTGAGAAAACCCTAATTCTATTGAGTTGGGGTGTGATTTTAAAATTGATGGAAAATTGTGGAGATTTAAACAGTTGAATTAAAATTGTGAAATTGTTGGAAACTAATTCAATTAAATTATTGAATTTAATTATGGAAATTTAATTTTGAAGTTTAATTTTTGAATTGATTTCAAATTTCTATTTGTGAAATAAATGGCTTAAAAATGGTTTTGATAGAAACCTATGGGATTTATCTTAGAAAAAGGCATGTTTTTATTAAAAAACCCATTTTGATTTTAAATGGAAAATTATAATTTTTGAAATGGGACAATGAGATTTAATTGAATTTTAAGTAGTCTTAAAATAAAATTTCCATCATTGATTTGTATTAGAGAAATTAAATCCATGGTAGTTCTTGATTTATTTGGGATAAACATGTTAGGATGGAAATTCCCTAGCACCAGATTGACGCTTTACAACACTAAAAAAATACTTCTTAGCACATCATATTCCCCAGTGGGACATAGATGAGTCCTCTCTTATGAATTCCAAGGGATATGTGTAGACATTGAAGTTATTATAACTTGATAGTGTGGGGATCCTATAACCTGGATCTATCATACCTCTTGGAAGATGACCACATTGCTCGCTTGTTTATATATGAGATATAAATGTACGCCAATTTTTGTGAACTGTTTTACATGCCTTTGATTTATAGAAACTATTTTATATAAAAGTGTTTATTTAATACTTTTTTTAAAATTATTTACATCATTTTAAATTTATTCCATCTTTTGAAATGTAAAGAATGATTTTCTTAAATGTGATTTTGATATTCCAAACTTGTTTATTTGAAAATTGAAAGCTCTTTATTTGTTTAATTAAATGTTGTAATCTATTATGGAATCCTTGGTGAGACCCTACTGTGCTTTTAGTTCACACCTTACCCATGCCTTTGAGAGTTTTTAGATTATCTCCTTCCAAGTTTGAGCAAGGGTAAAACACCACTTGGAGGTGGTTCTTGCTGATTATTTGTGGACTTAGAGGGTTAAATACATCGGGACTTGGGATGTTCTTTCAGTTTTATGGTACTTTTTTATATTAATTTAGTTTTTTTACACCTGTTTTAATTCTGGTACACTACTCCCAGTGGAGTTTCTTTGGTATTTATACTGTCTTGTTTATCTGCTTTTGCAATGTTTGTGAAAAAATCATTCCCACTTTCACTTTTGTATGATTCCAAGTGATAGTCTCCAGGAATTCCCTTTTGTCCTTGTTAGGGTTAGCTACGTTATCCGGTTAATAGGGTACCTAGGCTGGTTCATGAAAAAGTGGTATCGAAGCTCTAGTTTGAGCTTTTTTCTTGAAGTCAGTATGCATTTGTGTAATCTTTTTGGGACTTAAGAGATATTTTTTGTTGATTTCTTTTCTAGATATCACTGAAATGAACCTTAAGTCACCATAGGTGGTTTGGGAAAGATGTTTTGAGGATTATTTCTAGTCTTTTAGCTACTTTTTATTTTGATAGATTGAAATACAAATCTTTTTTTCTATATATTGGGATTAATTTTCCCTTGTTACTCCATTTGAGTGTTATCTAATGTCTTCATTATTGTCTACTCGTTTTGTGTAGCATCATGACTTAGAGAAGACTTGAAAATCAGATCCAGGAGTAAGATGCTGCTAAACCTCAGCAAGAAAATCCTCTTGTGGACCCAAATCTGGTTGAGGTGATTGTGTGTACTATCCATGCTCTGGGACAGACACCACCACCAGTTCCCATTCACGATCCAGCTATGTAACTTCAAAGGGATAATCTATGGAATTATTCTCAGGAATTACTTCACCAAAATCTACCAATGTTAAAGGGATCAAATGATCCTCTAGAGGCTGAGGAATGGTTGATAAAGATCAAGTGTTTTTTTGGGTTCTTGTAGAAACCTAATGAAATCAAGGTGAAGTGTGTCATCTTCATGATGGAAGGACTGAGTAGGAGATGGTGGGACATGATGGAGACAATGAAGAAAAATGAGGGCCTAAAGTGGAAAGACTTAAAAGATCTTTTAACTAACCAGTTCTATCCACATTTGATGGTTTTGGCCAAGGATATTGAGTTTTTCAAACTTGAGAAGGCTAATAGGACTGAGAAAGAGTATGCAAATCATTTTTCTGAGCTAGTGCAGTTTTCACATGAGATAGTATCAAATGAGAAGATGAAGACTCACTGGTTTGAATTGGGACTTTGACAGGATATTCATTCTTATGTTTTCTTACTGAAAATTCCTTCTTATACCAATGTCCTAGGTAGAGCACTAATGGTCGAAATAGACTTGTCTAGAAATTCAGGGTTATTAGAAGTTTCTTTCTCTCATAGTTTCCGAATGGGTTCCTTTAAAGTAAAGTGGAAGAGTGATGATTCTCATAGTGTTTCTCGATAGTAGGTTTATTCGAGACCTCTTGCAGATATTAAGGTCACTTATAGAGGTTCTACCACATATTTTCCAATCTATGTGGTGGCACAAGATCATCATATCATTATAAAACTATAGGAAAATCAGATACTTCACATAAAAAAGGGTTGTAGCCATATGAATTTGGAACAATGCTTCTTCACGTAGTGGAAGAGTCTCCAGAGGAAGCGGATACAGGTCTAACGACTTTGAGAGGTACCATCACTATAACTTCATCATTAGTGAATAATTTATTTGATACTAGTGTATCTCATTCATTTATTTCAACCCATATTGTTAATATACTAAATCCTCATATAGTTATTTTATCTTATGTCATGAATATCACTACACCCCTTGGTATGAAGAGAGAGCAGGGTCTCCGTAGTCCCTCTTGTGTTTTATCTTTATCAGAAATTGAGCTTACTTGGAGTTTTATGCTTCCCGAAATGAAAACTCTTGACATCATATTTAGGATAGATTGGATCATTTCCAATAAATCATGGGTTGATTACTATATTTGACGGGTATCCTTTATTACACCCAGTGGCATGTGCCGTGTATTTCGAGGATAATGGGACCCAAGGTCGAGCAAGGCCATAAATTCTTATCCAGAGTTGTGGAAAGTTATATTAGTGTTTTACTTTGATATGGAGTGAGATTATTTGAGTGGTCATATCCATATAGTGGTCGTTGAGTTTTCCAATGTGTTTCCTTTTGACTTATATTATTTTACACCGCTAAGGGAGGTTGATTTTTCTATTAACTCAGTTCCTAGAACTCAACCAGTTTCTATTAACTCTTAGTGCATGGAACCAGATGAACTCAAAGAGATGAAGACTAAATTGGATGATCTTTTAGAGAAAGAATTTATACACCCGAGCATGTCACCTTGGGTGGCACTGGTTCTCTTTTCTATGAAAGCTGATGGTTTATTGTGCCTTTATATTGATTATTGAAAACTCAACCGAGTTATGATAAAGAACAAGTATCCATTACCATGGATTGATGATCTATTTGATTAGTTGAAAGGGGAATGGTGGTTCTCAAAGATTTATATTCATTCTGGAAACCACCAGTTGAGAATAAAAGAATATGACATTCAGAAAACCACCTTTCGGAGTAGGTATGACCATTATGATTACCTTTTAATGCCTTTTGGTCCAACTAATTCTCCTGAAGTCTTTATGGATTTGATGAAAAGGATTTTTCATGAGTATCTTTATACCTTCGTGGTAGTATTTGTGGATGAAATCCTTATTTACTCTATGTATGAGGAGAATCATGTGCATAAAATGAGGATAATTCTGATTTTTCTAAGAAATCACAGACTTTATTCCAAGCTTTTGAAATGTGATTTTTGTATTCAAGAAATAAATTTCTTTGGACACGTGGTTTCATAACATGGGATATTAGTCGATCCTAAGAAGGTAAAATCTATTTTGACATGAGAATAACCACAATTTTTTTTCGAGATCCGAAGTTTCTTGGGTCTAGTTAGGTACTGTCATCAGTTTGTAAAGGACTTATCAAATTTGGATTCCCTAATGACTGGTCTAACTTATAAGGGATTAAAGTTTTCTTGGTATGAAATATGTCAGAGTTATTTTTTTTTTGCTAAAAAATATTTTTACTACTGCACCAATGTTGACTCTTCTAGAGGCTGGGCATGGCTATGTGGTATTATGTGATGCATCGGGTTTAGGTTGGGTTGAATTATTATGCAAGGTTATCATGTTGTTTCTTATGGATCTCATTAGCTTAGGCCACACAAGAAGAATTATACGACCCATGAACTTGAACTTGAAGTTGTGATGCAAGAACTTAAGATTTGGCATCACAACCTTTATGGAGAAAGGTTTATCGTGTATTAGGACCATAATATCTTGAGTTATATCTTATTTAAAAAATATTTGAATCTATTCCAGAGGCATTGGGTGGAATAACTACAGTATTTATATTTAGAAATCACCTATACCTCGGGGAAAGGGAATGTTTTCACAGATGCTTTGAGCAGGAAAATTCCTACATAGGCCATGAAAGAATATTCGGAAGAGTGGAACTTGGTGGATCTATTTACACAGTTTCATATTGGAGTCTAGGAATCAGGGGATGAGGTTTCTTTGGCTAGTGTTTATTTTAAATCAGCTCTTCTCAATATAATTATTCAAGAATAAACACTTGATAATGAGTTCTGTGACATTAGAGACTCTCTTTATGGCGAGGATATAGTTTTTGAGTGGTCATTCTGTAAAGAGGGAATTCTATGCTATTGAAATCACTTTGTTGTGCCATTAGCGATAAGGAAATTTGTTTTGGGGGATTACTATAATTCGTAGTGGGGATGTGCACCTAGGAACCAAGAAGATGTTTTATGACATGATGAAATTTTTTTGTGGCTAGGTATATGAGATGGGGCATTGTTGAATTTTTCTCTCGTTGTTATACGTTCTAGTAGGTCAAGGCTGAACAACAGTGACCTTCAGGTTTTATTCATCCACTTCCAGTCCCTACTTGGAAGTGGGAGGAGATTTATATATACTTTGTGGTTGGGTTTTTGCATACCTAGAGAAAGAAGAACATGATATGGGTTGTGATTGATAAGCTAACCATGTCATCTCACTTTTTACCCCTTCATGATACAACCAAAGTTGAGGAGTTATAAATCTCAATGTGAAAGATATTGTTCATCTGCATGGAGTTCCATATGCTATAGTTTTTGATAGATATCCTCAGTTCACTCCTTATTTTTTGAGATTCCATTAGGAGGAATTGGGATCTCAGGTCCATTTGAGTATGGATTACCATCCATAGTCAGATGGATATACAGAAAGAGCTATACAGATTCTTGAGTATATGTTTTACTCTTGTGTTATTGACTTTAGTGGAGCTCTGGATGATCATCTGGGTCTGGTTGAGTTTTCTTATGACAATAGTTACTAGTCTACAATTAGAATGGATCCTTTTGAGGCCTTTTATGGACAACCTTGCATATCTCTTTTGTGTTGTCCAGAGATTGGGGAATGTTACTTGGTTGGACCAATCTTGGTTCAAGAGATGACAATCAATATTCAGTTGATTCATCAGATAATTTTGACAACATAGAGACTATATAAGTCTTATACCGACTGTCATCATAGGCTGTTGGAGTTCACAATTGGAGACTAGGTATTCTTGAAATTTTCACCTCGGTTGGTTCATCCACAGGTTGGGAGGAAAGGTAAATTTTCTCCTCATTTTTTGGACCTTTTGAGGTTATTGAATAGGTGGGGAAGGATGCTTAACATTTAGAAATTCCACCATAGATGACCTTGATACACAATGTGTTCCATGTATCTCAGCTCCATAAGTATCTATATGATTCATTTCATGTTCTGATATAGAGTGATCTTGAGGTTAAGATTGATTTATTTGTGACTAAACGACCAGTCAAGATAGTTGATTCTGAAACCAAGGTACTTTATGATAGGGTGATACCTTTGGTTTGTGTTCTATGGTAGAAAAGTTCTGATTATCATGAGATATGAGAGCACGAGGCACTAATGAGAGAGAAAAGGCCTCAGTTTTTTGATATGTAATATTCTTGATAGGATTTATGGGGATGGAAAGTTTTTCTGGTGGGGAGGTTGTAAAATCATGTTACTATTTTGACAGGTATGTTTTAAAAATTATCATAGTTTTCCTTTTCCTTTTTCTGGGTAGGGCCGAGGAGGAATTGGGAGGATACCTATAATGGTGAAGTCATAGATTTGTTGGATTCTTAGCATAAAACCTATTGGTTCTGCTTCCTGATAGGAATTTACACATCGTTTAATATGGTTACATGACATGTAAGTTATAAAATAATAATAAATTTGTTTTTAACAAAAGGAAATGGAGTTTTTGGTGATTTTGGGAATTTTCAATTACACGATGTGTAATTGGGTTACACTTCATATAAACTCCTGATTATTGTTTTTAAATAGAATGATCAATGAAATTTAAATTTAATCCTTTCCATATTTATTTTATCTCAGTGAAATATCCTTACCTAGGTGTTGTTGGAGCCTTCAAACCCTTCCAAGTCATTTGATTCATTAATAGGTTATAGTTGCGAATGCGGTATGACTTTCTGGGTAATCATTCTCCCTATCTCTTCGTCTCTTTCTCTTTCTATCCTTGGGGTTTAATAGATCATCTAGGGACTGATGGATCTAAGCCTCGTGTTATTGGATCTTGTCTCTATATTGATTTCTTAGATCTTCTGTGCCTTTATTCTTGTTGGCAGGTTCTGTTGTGGGCTTTTTGTTTCCATAAAAAGGCAGGTGGTTCCATCTTAATGCTCAAATTTTATTAATATTAAATTGATTGATTGTTGATTTAAATTCATTTACTATTATAAATGTAATTGATTTCAATTTATTTACCAAAAACACAATTCTAGTGAATTGGGGTTTTTAGAAATTGAATTTTGGCTTAAAATAGGGAAAACCCCCAATTCTATTGAATTGGGGTGTGATTGTGAAATTGATGGAAAGTTGTGGAGATTTAAATGGTTGAATTTAAATTATGAAATTGATGGAAATTGTTTAAATTAAAATTTTTGAATTTTATTTTGGAAATTGAATTGTGAAATTGATTTTTTGAATTGATTTAAAATTCCTATTTCTGAAAGAAATGGTTTAAAGATGGGTTTGATAGAAACCTTTGGGGTTTATTTTGTAAAAAGGCATGTTTTGATTAAAAACCTATTTTGAGTTTTAAATGGAAAATTGAAATTTTTGAAATGTGATAATGAGATTTAATTATATTTTAAGTAGTCTTAAAATAAATTTCCCATCATTTATATGTATCAGAGAACTTGAAAACCTAGGTAGATAGTGAGTTATTTAGGACAAACACGCTAGGACAAGAATTATCTAGCACTGTATGGTCACTTTACAACACTAAAAAAACAATTATTAACACATATTATTCCCCAGTGGGACATAAATGATTCCTCTATTTCCATTTCTAAGGTATGTGTGTACACATTGTGATTATTATCACTTGAGAGTGTGAGGATCCCATTACCTAGAAATATCGTACCTCTTGGCATATGACCATGTTGCTTGCTTGTTTATTTATGAGATATAAAAATATGCTACTGTTTGTGAAATGTTTTACATGAATTATGACTTATATAAAATATTTTATATAAACGTGTTTATTTAATCCATTTTTAACGCACTTTCATCATTTAAAAATTATTCAATCTTTTGAAATGTAAATCATAATTTTATTTAATATGTCTTTTAAATTCAAAACCTATTTATTTGAAAATTGAAAGATCTTTATTTTTTGGAATCTATTATATAATCCTTGGTGCAACCCTATTGGGATTTTAGATCACACTTTACCTGTGACTTTGAGTGTTTGTAGATTATGTTCTTCCAGGTTAGAGAAAGGGTAAAGCACCACTTGGAGGTAGTTCAAGCTGTTAGTATGCGGACTTGGAGATTTACGTATGTTGGGACATGGGATGTTATTTCTATTTTCTAGTACTTTTCTATAGTACTTTGGGTTGTTTTAAACCTATTTTACTTCTAGTACACTACTCTTAGTGGAGTTTCTTTTGTATGCATACTATCTTGTTTATCTACTTCCACAATGTTTGTGGCAAAATCGTTCCCACTTTCATTTTTGTATGATTACTGGTGCTAGTCACAAACCTGTGGGGATTAGGAACACCCTTCAATCCATGTCAGGGTCGAATCAGTTGTCATATTACCAGAGTACCTAGGTTGGTTCATGATAATAACCATTAATTACATAACCATTATAAGATAGTACATGGATACTTGGTCCTCTATCTTTCTATAAAAGTTGTTCTGAAATTGAATATGGATTTACATTTGACTACTTAAAAATATGGTCTCTAAATCACCCTATAAATTATTGATTATGTGTATTTGATATAGAAATTTTAGACATTGATGGATTAAAATAACTAATAATTACTTTATGGGTTTCAAAATATAGAACAACCTCTAAACTGTTATGTAAAACGTAAAGCTGATCCTGCTCCTTCTCTGTAATAGTAATTGTGATAATATCTATTTTGGAAATTCCTTACCCACAAACCACATGGTGTGATAATATTTTGGTAGAATAATTATTTACACATTATATGGGTAGTTGGTACAAAATTCACCAGATTCCTCAGCATCATATCACTCTACAATACAACCTTCTATATGACTTTAATTTTTGACACACCCTTTCAAAATCTTCAGATATCATTCAATGGGGTATTGATGGAGTTTGTGCCCTAGAACAAACTAATTTTGTACTTAAGATTACATGTATATTAAAAGATATGAATACTGATTTAAATATATTATCACATATTCATTTTTATTCTATATAACATTGATGTGATAACGTCCAAGAGTATCTATTGTATTGAAAAGGGATGGCCATTCCCGACTGTGATGAGAACCTAGAAATTCTATGATGATTTTATTAAAATTGGTTCTTGGATCCGATAACATACTATGTAAGGGAATATATTACATATACTATTTGGTGAAAATAGTCATAAGTGGATGGAGATTCTTCTCATGAAGTTCATACTTGGTAATCTCCAAGATGAGAGATTATGTGAACAGACCCATCAGTAAGAATTGTATGTGTTTTGGAATCATAAAATATTCCTATTTATGAGAATGTGTATTGTTACTTAGACTTAAATATTATCATTAATTCATTCCATGACTCACAAACTTATATTTACTGACAAAAACTGTCATTCCATATGTTGGCAGGAAGTAGGGTGCATTGGGTCATCAAAAATGACATGTTGTTAATAGATAAGTGAAGGAAGGATTTGTCCCCTCCAACTTTATAGAAGTTGATATCTCGACCATTTGATTGAAATATAACTATCATATTAAATTCCATGTCCATGGTGTAACAACGTCTATTTTATATAGTCAAGGAAATACGTATCAAGCATATAGGTTGATGAAAAAAATGTCCAACCTACTTGATGAGATATTGAGGCAAAGATATTATATTACACAATAAGTGTTTATATGTGGTTGTCAACATTTCAAAATTAAATTATTTTTCTTGGGTTCCTTGACCCATTTCTAGATATTAATCTTGGACTTTAGGCATGCCTATTTAATTCCAATAAGAAATAATCTTATAGGGTCACACACTCAGTGTTTCTGTTGATCTCAATTAAATTCTATTTGAATTTAATTATTGGAATAAATATTATTTTCATGATCGAGGAATAATTTTATTCAAGTTTTATTAATCAATAATATTCGTAAGGTAATAAATAATTATTTATCCATTAAATAAATAATTTATTTAATTACATAAATATTTAATAAATATTTATTCACTAGATTATAGATAAAATATTTATTTTATTTATTGAATATTTAATAAATATTTATTTATTAGTTTGAGAATAAAATATTTATTTAAGTGAATAAAATATTTATTTTGGTATTCAATAAATACCGAGGAGTTTGAGTAGACCAAGATCGAGTCTAATGATGACTATTAACTTATAAGCTAATAAAATAATATTTATCATTGCGTGAGTTAGTGCACACTGAATAATAATAATAATAGTAATAATAATATTTTATGGAATGGGGTTTATTGAAGATTATAATATTATTTAAGTCCCAAGACACAAATAAATATTGTTTTAACCTAAACCCTAGTAGTATAATAGATGGTTATGTCTATTGTATAGTGTTAATCGAAAATTTATAATAGAGAATCATTGCATACAATGAACTTCTCTCTATTTGGATTTCATCCTTTATTTTTCTCAAAAATGAGAATAACTTCTTCAAGACCAAAGGACATTGAAGTGATCAAGACGAACAACAAAAGATAATTGATTCTCCATGCTAGCACTCAAAAATAAATTGGTGTTTCTCAGAGATCAAAGGGGCACATGTGGATCACCGCTAAATGGATTCTACATTTGAATCCTTACACTGTAATGATGGTAAACTAAAATGGTTTTTCATAAGATTAAATATTTCTTCAAAGAAAGGATCCTAAGATGAGGTAATAATTTATTTATATCTAAATTAATTAATTATAAATTTAACAAGAAAAATCCTCAATTGGGGTTTTAGGAAACTCTAAACTAAAATAAATTTTAATTTAATGACCACCAAAGGTGCTTCTATTACACCCCAAACCTACAAGTGGTATCAGAGTGTAACATTTCAAATTCATACGTATTTATTTTATTGTTGATAAATACGTGCAATCATGGTTTATTTTTTCTTTTCATATTATTCATTCTTTAATCTGAGTTGAATTTACATGTTTTTAACATTTTAATTTATTTGTTCAATATTTAAAATGTCTTAAGTTCAAGAGAATTTGAAAAATGATTGAAGATGCCATCAGAAGGTGTCAAGGAATCTGTCCGCATAGCATGAGATTACATGGTGTATTGCTGGAGTACACGCCGCGTACCCAAGTGCACTGTAATTGGCTGTGTTGCAGGATACACGACGTTCTAAGCATTAATTACACATGGTACATTTATTTCACACTATGTGTTGACCGAGCCAAATTGGCACATGACATGTCATATTACATGCTGTGTAGATAGCGTACACACTATGTAGTCGACATGGGTTAATGGTGAAATTCACGCAATATGTGTGCTCATTATATATGGTCAAACCACATGAGGCTAACAGTCTAGAGCATTAATAATATACATAATGTGTATACAGTGTACACAGAATATAGTTCATCATTTCCCATGTACAAAATACATGATGATCCATTCGGTGAGTTATGCAAACAAACAACATGAGGGATACAAGGCATGTTGCTAGTGTGTACACATAGTGTAATCGCGATCGACGAACACACTGATTTCTTTGGTGGGTTGTGTGGACACATAGAAAGAGTAATAGAAAACTTGTAGGTGTCTTGTAATTTACATGTCGTCCTACTAATGTACATAAATGAATCCCCAGGCATGTAACCTGGGTACACGACAACTGATGTACACGTCGTGTAACTCATAAGTACACGCCATGTAGTCTTATAATAAAGGATAGAATTAAATTACATTAAATTGAAAATTTCATCATTATAACCTCATCTTATTGATTGGAATAAATGGTGTGTTTGATATTTTAATAATGTTTTTAAATAATTTTAAATGACCAATTAATTTGTTATAATAAATCAACGATTATTGGTTCTACCTTTTATTTTCAATGAATTCCATTAATGATGAGTATCTCCAAATGAATTCATATGGTCATTAAGATTGAAGGGAATTAATTAATTAATAAAATCATTCTTATCTTAATAATAAATAATGAGTAGAAATGAATGTTAACTGGTTTACTTTTGTATATATGTTTCATGTATGACCGTTCATGAGCTTGACCAAGACCTATGTATGTATTGGATGTTTTAATTTATTTTATTTAATGGGGTTGAAATTATTTAATATTAAATTAAATTTTATGGACCTCATATCATCCCTCCCTCTATTATGTAGGAATTTCATGTCCATGGTAATTTATGCAATCCTTTTTAACCAATCCTCTAGTTCCCCTCACCTTTGTGTGAGTTATAAATACTTGTAATTAATAGAGTATCCCAAGGCACATGGAGGATATTAAAGATGGAAAAATAATGATTCCAAATCAGGTGATACATAGTTCTATAGGTGGAATGTTTCAACTCATGCCAATACCGACACAATGAGTTATTTTCCATTGGTCAAAGCTTGATTTATTGTCTGCTCAATAAATAAACTATTAAATAAGCTCATTATCAGGTGATTTATTTATTTATTTATATTTATGCATTATTTATTTTATGGATGAAAGACCACAATCACAAAAATAAATGAATTAATTTGAAAATACAGAATTTAAATAAATGAATTATGAAAAAATGTTTTTTCCAACATGGATATTTAATTAAGTGAAATCCACTTAATATTAATTAGTCATGTAGATGATAAAGAAAAATAAAATTTATGCATAATAAATAAAATACCTCAACTAAATATTAAGTCAGAATTAGCCTTCCATTACCTGATTATAAATGAAACCAATAGAACTAAGTGTTTGACTAACCCTTTTTGGGACACTTACTTTTATTAGGGGACTTATTATGAAGGTTTTGGGTTGACTTAATAATTTTACATCAATAGGAATAGCCCTTTCTAGAATTAGTGTAATTTGGAGGCAAGTGTTGAGGAAATCCAGGTTAGGATTTCTAGATTGGGGAATCCACACATAAAATAATGGAGCTACAAGTCCACTATTATCGAAGACGTGCCTACCTAAATACCTTCAAATAGCTTGACCAACCCTTGTTGGGGTTATATGAAGGGTCTTGTTGATCCTCACCACTAGAATGTCCCATAAACTCGTTTTTTTGAGTAAAATGGAGAGGGATATTGGGACTTGATAAAATAGTGGGATATTTAATAAAATTAATTGTTGTTATTTCACATATAGTCTTTTAATCAAGAAAAGTCCTAATTATTTGTTTTAATTATTTTATAAAATGAAAAAAAACCACAAAACCACTATGAAAATTCCTTACCTCAGTGTATGTGCTTATAAATACAAATTTTTGGATATGGTATAATCATTTATGAGATTCATTATTATAATAAAGTTTATACTATGTGTTGGAAACCCCTATTCATATTCTTCCACCCCAATAGGTGAGTGAAGTTAAAAAGGATGCCTACCAAAGATATATTAAGGATGATTCCTATGTTCATTATATTATATTATCAACTATTCTTGGAGAGTTAACGATACAACATAAGGACATGGATGCATACAACATAATATCACATCTCTATTCTCTTGATAAAAAGAAGGAAAGGATAGAAATAAATAATATTGTGAATGTACTATATCAGCATAAACTAGATTGAAGAAATCAAGCTATACATCATGATTTGAGAATGAAGGGGTATATTGATTAGTTATAAAAATTTAACTTCCATTTGGATAAGAAATTATCCATTAATCTTATTTTATTATCCTCACCACCAAGGTTATCTTTATTTTTCCAATATAGGATAAATGAAATGGTTATGTTGTTTAAGAAATTTTTGTCCATACTTCACCTAGAAGATAAGGACTGGTTGAAACTTGTTTCTCTATCCCTTATGGTGAAAAGTATGAAAGACAAGGCTGAAGATCTGTCATGACCCGTCCTCGGGGCCCGTGCCATGACTACCCCAAGCCCGCCTTCCATAGGCCAGGGGCTGGCGACTAGCACCAAGGAGTAAATCTCAGTAAAAAGGGAAGGCATTGCCTTTGTAAAGTAAACAAACACCACAGAGTAAACAAGCAGTAGAAGTAAACACTAAGTAAAAGCTGGTACAAGAGTAAGTGCGGAAAAGTAAGTGGGCCAGTATACAAACCCAAACTGAAAGTAAAGTACAACTGGAAGGAAAAATAACAACTGAAAAGTAAAGCTGCAACGCCGAGCTGTCCACTAGAAAATCCCACCTGAAGGGTGGGTATAGATAGCCTCCTCTGCTCCTCGGGTCCAGTTGACCGCTCCGAGTACGTCCCGCCCAGTGGTCCACCTCCAGGTACCATCCTGCTCCGCAAGCCTCAACCACGATCAGTGATGTCCGTCATCTGCAACCAACACAACGTAGTGCAGGCATAGCCCGTGCAGGGGTGAGTATAAGCTACTCAGTAGGGACCCCGAGACCCCCGAAGGTCTCCCATAATCCACAAAGGATAATCCGCAAGGAAAGATAAAATCACGAAGTAACATCCGACTCTGCTTAGGTATATGCCCATACATATAACTAAGTCATCAATTCTCGTTCGACTCCAACATCCGAACCCAAGTACAACCCAGTCCACACAGAAAAGCAAAACGTAAATCCACACAGGATAGCACAAAACAATCCACATAGGAAAGTAAAACAGGATTCAGCTCACATAGGTATACTTCTTCGTATGACAATAGTGATGATCACATATATCCACTGATTCATCTAAGTCGTCGGATCCACAAAGGATCGAAAGGTACTAACCCCCGCAATGACCCACATAGGATCTGACCCACAAAGGATCGATAGGTAACTAACCCCCGCAAGACCCACACAGGATCAGACCCACACAGGATCTGTAGGCGCTGGCTCACACAGAACCGCTGAGCGCTGACCCACACAGGATCGGACCCACACAGGATCGGTAGCACTAATCCACATAGGATCGCTGAGTGCTGTAGTCGTCTCCATCGAATCCACTGAGTATCTCTGTACAATCGTCTTAGTAGTAGTAGTCGCAGCCAGCTCTAGGGTTCCCGCACACAACAAGATTGTTCGGGAGGGTCCGCTCCACGAGCCGAGAGACTGATACATCAACTGACACATATTACTGAGTTGATGTATCCAAAAGTTCCGTATCGTCAACAGGAACTCAACGTCGCAGACGGCACATCAAACGGACGCCCGGTCTGAGAGTTATTGGATTTTTTGTCCCAGGGGCCCAGTTGGTTTTTAAGGAAAAACCAACCCGACCGTACTCCACCAACATCCAAACCTCGGGTGGAGTAAGCCAAAATATCCGTCTCACTTAGAGGAATCCAAAAAAGTCTACGGCACGTCAATCAGACGTCCGGAGCTTAAGATATGAGTGTTTCCGCTCTGACGGCCCGGTTGGTTTTGTGTACGAACCAACCCAGCCAAACCCAAAGTATTCCGAAACCTTGAGTGCGATATACCGAAAAGACTGTCTCAATTTAAGGACCGCATCACAAATGACGGTGTGTCGATCGAAGGTCCGTATCCCAAGTTATGGGCAAAAGACCGTAGACGGTCCGAAAACGGGGGTTTCGGGCCCGGACCGACCTGGCCCGAGACCCGCCGGTCAGCCCGAACCAGGTTGGCCCGGCCCGTTCGGCGACCCGGAGCACTGGCACCTGCTGGCTCGGCCAAGCGGTCGAGCCATTCTGCCTCGCGGGGGGGGGGGGGGGGGGGGGGCTACCCCCTGGTTTCCCTGTAACCGCGACCCCATTAATGGGGCCGCTTGCTTGGCCGGTCGGGGGAATTAATTCCCCCGGTTTTCCCTTTGTCTGGACGGCCCGCACCGGCCAGCCGGTTCTGCCAACAAGGACCGGCGACGGCCAGTCCTTCCTCCTTCGCCGACACCGGCGGCCCAGAACCGGCCACCGGTCACCCTGCTTCGCCGCGGTTCGGAACCGGCCGCGGCCTGGTTCATCCGACACGGTGCGATGACACCATGCCCCTCCACCGCGGCCCCGCTCCGGCCACGGTGTCTTCAGTTTTCTTCAACGCGGTGCGACGACGTCGCGTCCTTGTTCAACTTCACGGCACGGTGTGACAGTGCCGCGCATTACTTGCCGTACGATCCCGCGTGGTGCGACGACACCACGCCATTCCATCCCAACCAAATTAGAAACAACATTCAAATTGGAGGAGGGTCAGCCGTGTTTGTGAGGTCCGGCCCCCTCTCGTTAATTGATAGAAACTGGTCATAAATTCACGAAGGACGACAAAGTATAATTCACGAATGAAATAAATAAATAACCCCTACCTTGTGTGTAGCTAGAATGGGGGTTAGCCGCGGAAAACGACGTCGCGAGGTGAAGCTCCGTAAGTTGACGGAGAATGCCCGAGGAGGAAGTGGTGTCTCCTTTTCGTTGACACGAAAAGAAGATCGAAAGAGGGTGCGTCGTCGATCTTCGGAAACACACCTTCTGCGAAGAGGAGAAGAGACGGCACGTCGATCTCTTCTTACGGTGATGACGTTCTTCGTCGAAGTCTTGGTGTTCTTCGTGATGAAGATGAAGAGCTCTCTCCTCAATTGTCCACACACAACATCCAACCAAAATAAAATAAGGCTCACCCTTATTTTATTAACTCAAGCCACAATTCAAAATTCAAAACTTAATTTAATTAATTGAATTGGGTGTTGGCATTCTTAAAGAGAGGAGAGGTAAAGTCACCCAATTAAAGGGAAGTTAAAAGGTTATAAGAGTTACACAACTTAAGTGGGGGGTTAAGAGGAGTTAGGGAGTTAAGGGAATTGAAAAGGTGGGGGCTCGTGTGGGCCCCACCCCACCTTTAATCCACTCAAGAGAAACTAACAAACAGTGGGTCCCACCCTAACTCCTACACTTAGGTTCTAACTCATGGAGAAGAGAAATAAAATTCTTAACGAAATTTTATTTCACTAACACTTAATCCACAAAAAAAAAACAACTCACAACGAGCAAACACAACTCCAGAAAAGGCATTCCTAAGCAATTACCGGTGCTACGGTTCCATCGGTTCCCTCGGAACTTGATTCCGAGCACCTGTTAAAAAGTTAGAAATTCACGCTCGTTCGTTCACTGAATGTACCCGAGCTAAAGTTTGGATAGAAATTCCGGGCACACTGGGCCTCAGAATCAAGTGCCATCTGAAACTGCGTTCTTGTAAAATCCCAAAGAAAATTAAGAAAAAATTTCCTTTGAATTTTACGGGTCTTTACATTACTCCCACCTCAGGGCTTTACGTCCCCGTAAAGATACATCGAAAACTAGGGAAACAAATGTGGGTACTGAGCACGCATCTGAGCCTCCCGCTCCCAAGTGCTCTTCTGGAGGTTCCCGTGCTGCCATCTGATGTGCACTAGAGGAATCGACCGTCCTCGTAGGACCCGCTCCTGTCGATCCTCGATCTCCACTGGAACCTCTGCAAAAGTCACCCCATCATCGAAGTCAAGCACCCCATGGTCAATGATATGCGTCGGGTCATGCACGTATCTCCTCAGCTGAGACACGTGGAAGACGTCGTGCACCCGATGCAACTGAGGTGGTAGAGCCAGATGATAAGCCACCTCGTCAATCCTGCCGAGGACCTGGAACGGTCCGATGAAGTGTGGAGAAAATTTTCCACCTCATCCAAATCTCCGTAATCCACGTCGAGGTGAGACACTCAAGAAGATGTGGTCGCCATCCTCGAACTCTATTGGCCTCCGCCTACTGTCATCATAAGACTTCTGCCGGCTCTGAGCTGTCCTCATCCGCTCCTGGATGACCTGGACCTTCTCTGTCGTGGCCTAGACCATCTCTGGTCCCACAAGTGCTGACTCCCCAGGGTCTATCTAGCACAAAGGAGATCTGCAAGGTCGGCCGTACAACACCTAGTTTGGTTCCATCCCGATGGTGGAGTGGTAACTGTTGTTGTACGCAAACTCCACCAAGGGTAGGTGGTCCTCCCAGCTACGACCGAAGTCGAGGACACATGTGCGGATCATGTACTCGAGAGTCTGAATGGTCCTCTCCATCTGACCATCTGTCTGAGGGTGAAAGGCCGTGATCAGACGTAGTTGTGTCCCGAACACCTCCTGAAACCCCTTCCAAAGCTGGGAAGTAAAGCGAGCATCTCGATCGGAGATGATAGATTATGGCACATCGTGAAGCCGTACAATCTTCTGAATGTAGAGACTTCCCAAGCTCTCCACTGAGCCCTGCTCTCTGATGGGTAAGAAGTGAGCTGACTTGGTGAGTCGGTCTACAATCACCCAGATGGAGTTGTGACCTCTGGAAGTGCATGGAAGTCCAGTCACGAAGTCCATAGATATCCCATACCACTTCCACTCCGGGACCTCCAAGGGCTGTACCAAGCCTGCTGGTACTTGATGCTCTACCTTCACCTGCTGGAAGGTGAGGCATTGAGAAACGAACTCTGCCACAGCCTTCTTCATGCCCGGCCACTAGTTCTGTCATCTGAGATCCTGGTACATCTTTACCACTCCAGGATGTACCGCCAAGGGAGAAGTGTGAAACTATCTCAGCACCTCCTCTTGTAAAGTGACTGGTACCAAGGTACGTCCTTTGAAAAGGACGTCGTGCTCTGCTCCAAAGGAGAAACCATCAGGTGCTTGTCCTGAGGTTATCTGTACACGCCGCATCTCACAGTCAGCATCCCCATGCTGTGCCTCTCTGACCCTCTACAGTAGTGGAGGGGTGACTGTGAGAGACTCAAGAAAGGCTACTCCATCTCTATCCACGAAGGATATCTGCAAAGAGGCTAGCTGCTCTATCGCCTCCTCAAGTAACTGAATGCCCGTCCTCCGACTGAGAGCATCGGCTTCCACGTTCTCCTTTCCAGGAGTATAGACTATCTCAAAGTCATAGTCCTGGAGGAACTCGAGCCATCGCTGCTGTCTCAGATTCAGATCCTTATGAGAGAAGATTTATCTGAGACTCTGATGTTCAGAAAAGACTATAAAGCGCTCGCCCATCAGGTAGTGTCGCCATGTCTTCAGAGTGAAGACCACTGCTGATAACTCTAGGTCATGTGTAGCATAGTTCTGCTCATGCGGCCTCAACTAATGTGATCCATAGGCGGTCACAGACCGCTCTTGCATCAGGACACATCTGAGTCCGGTCCCTGATGTATCGCAGTAGACTACGTATCCTACTCCCTCCTCAGGCAACCTCAAGATAGGTGCGCTGGTCAATCTCTATCTCAGCTCCTGGAAGCTCTGCTGACATCTGTCTGACCACACAAAGGGTTTCCCCTTCTTCGTAAGAGATGAGAGTGGTGCCGCAACTCTGGATAAGTCTGGAAAAAATCTCCGATAGTATCTGGCTAGTCCCAAGAAACTCCGCACCTCCGTCACGCTCCTGGGTGGCTCCCAAGCTAGCACTGCCTCGATCTTCGCAGGATCCACCGCAACTCCCGGCTCAGAGATAACGTGTCCCAAGAAGTGGACCTCACGTATCCAGAACTGACACTTAGAGAGCTTACCATAAATCTGGTGCTCTCAGAGTGTGTCTAGTACAACCCGCAAGTGGTAGGCGTGCTCCTCCTCAGTCGTCGAGTAAATCAAAATGTCGTCGATGAAGACCACGACAAATCGATTGAGGTATGGTTGAAAGATCCTGTTCATGAGGGACATGAACACTGCTGGAGCATTGGTTACGCCGAAAGGCATAACCAAGAACTCATAGTGGCCATAACGACACCTGAAGGCCGTCTTCTGCACATCCTCGTCCTGAACTCTGAGCTGATGATAGCCTGACCTGAGGTCTATCTTTGAGAACCACCGTGCTCCCTTGAGCTGATCGAAGAGGTCATCAATCCTCGGTAGC
Organism: Viscum album; assembly: GCA_963277665.1. Taxonomy (NCBI): domain Eukaryota; kingdom Viridiplantae; phylum Streptophyta; class Magnoliopsida; order Santalales; family Viscaceae; genus Viscum; species Viscum album. The sequence goes on along the minus strand of OY728141.1, from coordinate 466,856,877 downwards.
AGATACTTGTTCCTCACTTTCACCTGGTTCAGGTGACGATAGTTGACACAAAGTCGCAAGCTCCCGTCCGCCTTCTTGGCGAACAAAATCGGGGAATCCCAGGGTGAAACACTGGGTCGGATGAACCCCTTGCCCTGCAAGTCCTCCAACTGTACCCGCAACTCTCGAAGCTCGGCGGGGGCCATCCGATATGCTGGAGTTGATATCGGGGATGTCCTAGGGTATAGGTCAATATAAAAGTCTACCTCTCTGCGAGGAGGTAGCCCTGGAATGTCGTCGGGAAAGACGTCCGCAAACTGATCCACCACTGCAGGAAAACTAGGACTCCGCATGTCAAAAGCTCCTAGGATGAGGCTAGCCAACTAGTGAGTGATGGGTTGTCCTCTCCTCCGCAGAAGTCCATCCTGTGCTATTAAGGATCCCTTCTCTTCGGTGAAGGTGAACCTGCTTCCGTCGGTGCGTACACATCGCACCTTGCGCCTAATACAATCAATCTGAGCATGGAATGTAGATAACCAATCCATGCCCAAGATGACGTCGTAAGGCCTCGACGCTGCTACAAGAAGATCCCAGCCGAAGCTCTTTCCTCCTAGAGTAAGCTCACACTGCCGGCACCAGTGCGTAATCGTCGAGTATGCTCCCGTAGGAGTCTCTAGCCGTAAGGATCGAGCCAACGGCTCTGTCAGAATCTCCGAGCTCCGAACAAGTGCAGCGGCTATGAAAGAATGACTCGCTCCTGTGTCTATAAGTACTGCAGCAAGGGTGGAATAAACACAGATAGTACCTCGAATCCTCTCGGGCGCGCCGTAGTCGTAGGCCTCTGCTGCCTGGAGCTGTGCCTGTCTCTGCCCGCCAGCTCCCTATGGTCGGGGTGGACCTCCTGGTGGTGGTGGTGGTAAAGCCTCAAAGCGTATCCCACCACCTGATGCTGGGCCAGCTCCTCTTCCTTGTCCGCCTGCTCCCTGCGGACCGCCACGGTTGACCCTCTGCCTCTGCCTCGGTGGCCCCTCAACCGTCTGCTGCTCCTTGACACGGTGGGTCGGGCAGTCACGAGCCATGTGGCCCTGCCCACCGCATGAGTAGCACTGCCTGCCTCTCGAAATATTGGCTCCGCGCTGTGTGCCCCGTACTGCTGAGCCAGTGTCCTGAGGTCGTCTGCCTAAACCCATGAGTCATCCGTCGACTGCCTACTGCAGAAGTCTCTGCTACCTGCCGCCCTGCGGTGGGTCTCGACGCTGATGAAGGCTCAACAAGAAAGCTCTCGATAAAAAGGGCTCACTCCAGTACTCCTGTCTGAGTCGGAATGCTGAGGGAGATCAGTGATGCCCTGATCTCGTGTCTCAATCCCTGCTCAAAGGTCCGGGCCCGGAAGAATGGGTCCCGTACCATGTCTGTCGAGTAGCGCGAGAGATCGGTAAATCTTGCCGAGTACTGGGCAACCGTCATGCTGCCCTGCCGCAGCTGAAGAAGCTCCTAAATGCGCACCGCACGGAGGGTGGCTGGGACGAACTCCGAGTGGAAGAGGCTCTCAAAGTCCATCCAGAGAAGAGATGACTCATCGTGCACCTGGAGCATCAAGATCCACCATCTGCCTGCTGCTGTGTGCAGTAGACTCACTGCGAGGATCACCATGAGGTTTGCTGGTGTCCTCACTAACCTAAAAACTCTCACCACTGCCTCCAGCCAGTCCTCGGCTGCTTGGGGGTCCGTCTCCCCACGGAACCTGGGCGGTCGCTGGCGCTGAAACTCATAAAGTGCACTAAGGCGACGTGCATCGTCAGCGGCTGGGGCTAGAAGCATCGGTGGCTCGGCGAGTAGAGCTACCGCCAGTGCCACTGCTGAAAAAGGGCCCTGCACTGAGGCCTCATCGCTCGGTGGGCTGTCGTCATGATCAACTCTAGGAACCCTAGATGGCTGCCGTCATGGGGCCATCCTGAAAAGGAAACAGGTGCGCCACGGTCAGAACAGTATACCTGGTGAGCTGACACAAAGTAATCACAAATAAAACTTGAAACACACACGCAATCAATGTTTTCGTTCATTAAGTCGGAAATCAGAAGTTAGGGTCCTGGTGTATGGATACATCGGCCTCCGCACCAACACTGGACTCCCTGGACTGATATCCACACCCAATATGCTTAACACTATTGCTTCACATAGAAAAAAATTAGAGTCTGCGGTAGAACCGAACTCCTCTGATACCAATTTTTCATGACCCGTCCTCGGGGCCCGTTCCGTGACTACCCCAAGCCCGCCTTCCATAGGCCAGGGGCTGGCGACTAGAACCAAGGCGTAAATCCCGGTAAAAAGGGAAGACATTGCCTTTGTAAAGTAAACAAACACCACAGAGTAAACAAGCAGTAGAAGTAAACACTAAGTAAAAGCTGGTACAAGAGTAAGTGCGGAAAAGTAAGTGGGCCAGTATACAAACCCAAACTGAAAGTAAAGTACAACTGGAAGGAAAAACAGCAACTGAAAAGTAAAGCTGCAATGCCGAGCTGTCCACTGGAAAATCCCACCTGAAGGGTGGGTACATATAGCCTCCTCTGCTCCTCGGGTCCAGCTGATCGCTCCAAGTACATCCCGCCCAGTGGTCCACCTCCAGGTACCGTCCTGCTCCGCAATCCTCAACCATGATCAGCACTGTCCGTCGTCTGCAACCAACACAACGTAGTGCGGGCATAGCCCATGCAGGGGTGAGTATAAGCTACTCAGTAGGGATCCCGAGACCCCCGAAGGTCTCCCAGAATCCACAAAGGATAATCCACAAGGAAAGATACAATCACGAAGTAACATCCGACTCTGCTTAGGTATATGCCCATACATATACCTAAGTCATCAATTCTCGTTTGGATCCAACATCCGAACCCAAGTACAACCTAGCCCACACAGAAAAGCAAAACGTAAATCCACACAGGATAGCACAACACAATCCACATAGGAAAGTAAAACAGGATTCAGCTCACACAAGTATACTTCTTCGTATGATGATAGTGATGATCAGATATATCCACTGATTCATCTAAGTCTTCGGACCCACAAAGGATCGAAAGGTACTAACCCCCGCAATGACCCACATAGGATCTGACCCACAAAGGATCGATTGGTAACTAACCCCCGCAAGACCCACACAGGATCAGACCCACACAGGATCTGTAGGCGCTGGCTCACAAAGAACCGCTGAGCTCTGACCCACACAGGATCAGACCCACACAGGATCGGTAGCACTGATCCACATAGGATCGCTGAGTGTTGTAGTCGTCTCCGTCGAATCCACTGAGGATCTCTGTACAATCGTTGTAGTAGTAGTAGTCGCAGCCAGCTCTAGGGTTCCCGCACACAGCAAGCTCGTTCGGGAGGGTCCGCTCCACGAGCCGAGAGGCCGATACATCAACTGACACATAGTCCTGAGTTGATGTATCCAAAAGTTCCGTATAGTCAACATGAACTCAACGTCGCAGACGACACGTCAAACAGACGCCCGGTCTGAGAGTTATTGGCTTTTTCGTCCCAGGGGCCCGGTTGGTTTTTAAGGCAAAACCAACCCGACCGTACTCCACCTGCGTCCAAACCTCGGGCGGAGTAAGCCAAAAGATCAGTCTCACTTAGAGGAATCCAAAAAAGTTGACGGCACGTCAATCAGACGTCCGGAGCTTAAGATATGAGCGTTTCCACTCCGAGGCCCCGGTTGGTTTCGTGTACGAACCAACCCGGCCAAACCCAAAGTATTCCGAAACCTTGAGTGCGATATACCAAAATGACCGTATCAATTTAAGGATCGCATCGCAACTGACGGTGCGCCGATCAGAGGTCCGTAGCCCAAGTTATGGGAAAAAGACTATAGACGGTCCGAAAACGGGGGTTTCGGGCCCGGCCCGAGACCCCCCGGTCGGCCCGAACCGGGTCGGCCCGGCTCGGCGCGGCGCGGACCGGCCCGGTCGGCGACCCGGCGCGCTGGCGCCAGCTGGCTCGGCCAAGCGGCTGAGCCGTTCCGGCTCTGGGGGGGGGGGGCTGCCCCCCCGGTTTCCCTGTAATCGCGGCCCCATTAATGGGGCCGCTTGCTTGGCCGGCCGGGGGAATTAATTCCCCCGGTTTTCCCTTTGTCTGGCCGACCCACACCGGCCGGCTGGTTCTTCCAACAAGGACTGGTGATGGCCGGTCCTTCCTCCTTCGCCGACACCGGCGGCCCGGAACCGGCCGCCGGTCCCCCTGCTCCGCCGCGGCCAGGAACCGGCCGCAGCCTGGTTTATCTGGCGCGGTGCGACGGCACCGCGCCCCTCCGCCGTGGCCCTGATCCGGCCGCGGTGTCTTCGGTTTTCTTCGACGTGGCGCGACGGCGTCACTTCCTTGTTCAAATTCACGGCACGACGCAACGACGCCGCACATTACTTGCCGTACGATCCCGCGTGGTGCGACGACACCACGCCATTCCGTCCCAACCAAATTAGAAACAACATTAAAATTGGAGGAGTGTTGGCCGTGTTTGTGCGGTCCGGCCCCCTCTCATTAATTGATAACAACTGGTCGTAAATTCACGAAAGACAAAAAATTAGAATTCACGAACGAAATAAATAAATAACCCCTACCTTGAGCGTATCTAGAATGTGGGTTCACCGCGGAAAATGACATCGCGAGGTGAAGCTCCGTAAGTTGACGGAGAACGCCCGAGGAGGAAGTGGCGTCTCCTTTTAGTTGACACGGGAAGAAGATCGAAAGAGGGTGCGTCGTCGATCTTCAGAAACACACCGACTACGAAGAGGAGAAGAGACGGCACGTCGATCTCTTCTTACGGTGATGGCGTTCTTCGTCGAAGTCTTGGTGTTCTTCATCGAAGTCTTGGTGTTCTTCGTCAAAGTCTTGGTGTTCTTTGTGATGAAGATGAAGAGCTCTCTCCTCAATTGTCCACACACAACATCCAACCAAAATAAAATAACGATCACCCTTATTTTATTAACTCAAGCCACAATTCAAAATTCAAAACTTAATTTAATTAATTGAATTGGGTGTTGGCATTCTTAAAGAGAGTAGAGGTAAAGTCACCCAATTAAAGGGAAGTTAAAAGGTTATAAGAGTTACACAACTTAAGTGGGGGGTTAAGAGGAGTTAGGCAGTTGAGGGAATTGAAAAGGTGGGGGCTCGTGTGGGCCCCACCCCACCTTTAATCCACTCAAGATAAACTAACAAACAGTGGGTCCCACCCTAACTCCTACACTTAGGTTCTAACTAATGGAGAAGAGAAATAAAATTCTTAACGAAATTTTATTTCACTAACACTTAATACACAAAAAAAAACAACTCACAATGAGAAAACAGAACTCCAAAAAAGGCGTTCCTAAGCAATTACCGGTGCTACGGTTCGATCGGTGCCCTCAGAATTCGATTTCGAGCACCGGTTCAAAAGTTAGAAATTCACGCTCGTTCGTTCACTGAATGTACCCGAGCTAAACTTCGGATAGAAATTCCGGGCACACCGGGCCTCAGAATCAAGTGCCGTCTAAAACTACATTCTTGTAAAATCCCAAAGAAAATTAAGAAAAAAATTCCTTTGAATTTTACGGGTCTTTACAAGATCCCATGGATAATATAAATCTAAAATATCCTTTATAGGGTCCTTTAAAGAGACAAAAGATTCAAAGGTAGAATAATGAACAAAAGACTATTCTCTTCTAATATTAAAAGAATTGACAGTGGAAAATAAATTAAAATGAATTGAAGAAGTAAGAAGTTTCATCCACTTTAGGTATATTTATCAGGTTTCTATTTGGTGATTGTGTATTAAATATAATATTTTTTACAATATACATGTATTTAAATATAAGAAACAAGTAAGAATATAAATGTTATAGAGTAAACTCAAAATTAGATGAGAAAGGGTGATTCCTATGTCAGCCAAGGGGAGATCACTATTTCTCATTTTCATATTGGATTGATTAAAGTTTGTAATAAGTGTGATAAAAAAATTTATCTAAATTTATGACTTGACATAATGATATATTATTTCATTTTAAGAATAAATGTTATTATGGTACTTAAATACTAAACTAATGGTTCAATAACTCTTGAATCACAAATATCCATTGAAATTAATTATGCATATACAAATATAATATTCTTACTCGATTGTTTCAAGATAATTATTTTTCAAATAAAACTAAAATTAGTTAACCTCTTTATACCCATAAAAGTGTTTTAGTCTTAATTGATCTAAGATACTGGATATATAAACAAACTACTTATCATGTTTTAGATAAATAAACTTTTATAAAAAAAATTACATCAAATTTTTTTTATATTTAGTTCAACATGGACATGTGAAATATTATAAAGCTGAAGGTAACTTCATATAATTTATGATATTTATTTAATAAATTTTAGAAATGCCAAGTGAAGTAACTTAACACACTTAGTAAAGATTAAGGAACCTACGATATGGCTTATCAGAGAACAGCTTATCCAAGTATTCATTGATCACATATGCGGAGTAAAGGTAATACCAAAAATCAAATTTCTTTATACACATCATTTTCATGTTGGTGGTAAAAGGAAGATCAATGGTGAGTCTTATATATATTGTAAATATTCTATTATTTCTTCCAAGACATGTTTTTCAAATAGATGTGTAACAACTAAACCACATGTCGACTAAATTTTCTAATAGATATCATATCAATTGAAATATTATAAGAATATTTTAAAACACTACCACAAGTGTTTGTTGAAAACCATTTGTTAAGAGCTAGCCTTAGCTACAAATGAACATCAAAACACTAAGGCACATATGCATTAATGATCCTATGTCCAATGAGGATATTAACGTCTAGTCAAGATAGAATATATTTATATAATAGAATCCTATCTCTTTGAAGATTGCGGGAGAATACTTAACTTCTATGAGTTAAGGATCTAGATGTACATGAGTTGGAATATGAATACTAGAATCCATAGAAATTAGTGGGAGGATTAATTCTAGATACACATACTGCATAGGAATTTATAACCACATAGGGGGTTTAACTTCACCATAGTGAGTGATACATGTATTATTATTTCATAATAATGATTCCTACAACGCAGAAGTAAATGATAATATGTTATAGTTGACAAGTTTGTATATATACTCAAGAAATGGACTCCGTGTATCAAGATTTAGGGACTATGTATTTTGAATGTTTCTCAAACTTTATAATTCTAGTGAGTATTCAAGAGAAACTAGACATTGTTGGTATAAGATGGTACTAATAAAGCATGATTGATTTTTGAAAGGTATAATATATGAACAAAACCTATACACTAATCACCATTAATAAAATATTTCTTTAATTCTACTTTGTCAAATAATATTTATATGACCATCATATTAGGATATTTATTGTCAAGGCCACATAAATTAGAGTAAATCTTACAGTAAATATCTATATGATGCGACCAAAAGGAGACCCTATGGTATATGTTTATTAGGAATAACTTTAAAGGGTCAGTGACATCAATTAATTCCAATAAGATATGTAGATTTCATAAATTCATTTATGAATAAATCATACATATATAATAGTCATTTGGAAATGAACAAGTGACATGTGTCTCTATCTTGTTAGTGAGTTTTCAAGATAGATATGTTGATAACATTTGGAAAAAAATGTTGTATATTCCCAGTTTGTTAAGACTAAGGAATAAAATTTCTCCAAGTATAAATTAAAGTTGAAACCATGTTCTAGGGAATAATATCTAGATGATATATCCATGAGTTTTCCTAAATTATTCATAGTAAAAATATTAAGTAAGTATTAAAAAATACAAGTCGTAACAATTCAAGATTAAATTTTTGTTATCATATAATCATTCTAGAAGAGCGTGTATAGGTATAGGAATATATTATTGAGATTAATATAATTTCACAAGCACAAGTACAAGGAATATATATCATGTTATATGATATGTATTGATGTTTGGTATTAATAATTCATGATTCATTGTATGTAAATATCAAAGATATCCAACATAACTACATCGACTTGCAGTTATGACAATCTGACTGTACATTACAAAGTGGAATTGGATGAGTTCTTGGTGTCTAGAGAAGTGGTAATAATAGTGATCAAGTGAATTGAACAATTATCTTCATTTAGTTCAATTTTATCTAGTATCAAATAAAAGGATAAGTAAATATTCAATAAAAACTTATTACATCTAATGTTAGATATATCTAGAATATCTATGTATGTTGTGGCTTATGATGTAGCTTAAGAAGTGGTTTACCAATGTCCTATTCTAATTTTGGTTTATACGAAACAAATATTTTTATCATTATCATGATAATATTTAACTATGGGTTTAGTCAGGATTTCAATACTTTGACATGAGAATAATAGGTGAATACTCGGTTATATCACTACTTGAGTGATTTTCACAAGATAGTAATGTTTTAGTAAATATATTTTCTATAAATACATGTGGATTTTTCTAAACCTAGACATATGAATGTGATAGTCCTAGAAGCTATATGTGAGAACAGACTGGTCATTAATAGCTGGCTCTAGTGCAAGTGGGAGTTTATCAGAGTTGGTTCCCATGAACCAACTAATTTTATACATAAGATTTAATGTATATTAAAAAATGTGAATATTAGTTTAAATATATTATCACATATTTATTTTTCTTCTGCATAAAAGTAATGTGATAATGTCCTAGATTTTCTGTCGCATTGAAAAGGACATAGAAGTTCCCTAATATGATGATAAACTTGAAATTCTATTACTGTATTATTAAAACTAGTTCTATGGTTGGATAAAGTACTATCCACGGGAACATGGTACATAGACATTTAGGAGTGATTACTCGTAAGCAGACAAGGCTTCCTCTCATGAAGTTCATACTTGGTAATCTCCTAGGTGGGAGATTATGAGAACAAACCCACCAGTAGGAATTTCACATTTTTTAGTGTCATCGTATATTACTATCTATGAGTATGTGTATTGGTCCTTAGACTTTAATATTATCAATAATGAACATCATGACTCATGCAATTTGATTTACTAACAAAAAATATCATGCCATATGTTGGTGGGAAGTGGGGTGCATTGGGTGCATCCTGAATGACATATTATTAATGGATAATTTGAGGAAGGATTTATCCCTTCCATCTTTTTTGAAGTTTATATATCATCCCTTTGATTGAAATATAACTATAAAATTAATTCCATGTCCATTATGTAATGGTTTTTATTTTATGGAGTCTAAAAAAGACATATCAAGAATATAGGTTGATGACATAGATGTGAAACCTACTTGATGATATATTGAGACAAAGGGATTATATTACATAGTGAGTGTTCGTATGTGGTTATCGACATTGCTACATTAATTCCTTTCTCTTGGGTGTCTTGAACCGTTTCTAGACAGTAATCTAGGACTTTAGGTGTTCCCACCTGATGCCAATGATAAAGAATCCTAGAGGGCCACACACTAAGTGTTTCCATTGATCTTGATTAAATTATATTTGAATTTAATTATTGGAATAAATATTATTCTCATGAATGAGGAATAATTTTATTCAAGTTTTATTTATATCTAATATTCACAATGTAATAAATACTTATTTATTAAATAAATAAATAATTTATTTTCTTACATGAATATTTAATAAATATTTATTCTCTATATTGTTAATAAAATATTTTTTATTTAATATTTAATAAATATTTATTCACTAGTTTATGAATAAAATGTTTATTTAAGTGAATAAAATATTTAATCAGGTATTGAATAAATTTTGAAGAGTTCGACTAGATCAAGATCACATCTAGTGATAAATATTAATTTAAAAGCTAGTAAAATAACATTTATCACTGTGTGAGTTGGATCACCCCATAAAATAATAATAATAAAAATATACGTGAACATATAGTTGAATATCTCTAACCAAGTGAACCATAAAGTGAACCATCACATCAAAGAATGAAAATGCGAAGAATATCTCTAGTTCACATAATATGATAACAATTTCCTTTTACATAGTTAGACATTTCTATGGGTTTATAAATTTACTACATATAGATTTGAAAAAAAAAACAAATCTTGGTTAATATATGGAGAAAATTATTAGTAAAAAGGAAATATAAATATACAATCATTAGATCTTGCATCAAAACATGATAGTCATGCAATTTCAGGACCTTTAACTTTATATTAGTCATTAAAAGGATATTCCTGACATTTTATAAATACCCTTACAGAACATTCACATCATTCAGAAAGTTGAAAAACTAATATATCTCTTTTCTGGAAAGAGTGTAAGCTACTGGAGGAAGAAAATTCTACCTTTTACCCTTGGTACTAACTCTTCATATATCCCCATGTTAATCATGTCCAACCTAAATAGTGGGTTTCCTATACCCAAATAAAAAATACTTTTTGATTACCACACCATGTATAAAGTGAGTTATACATGACATAAACTTACCATTATAATGTAGATATTTCCATATCCACTATTTAAATGGTAATGTACATATATTATTTTTCATATCAAAAGGTTATAACAATTCCTGGGCTATAATGAGAACCTTAAGATACTATGAAATTAATTTTAAACATATTTACTATATTCTTGATACATCATAATGATTAGAAAAAATGTATGTATGACTATTAGGTTCTAGGGTATTATAATAATTGAGACTTCTTCTCATAAATCTCACACTTGGTGATCTATAGTAGGTGGGATCACAAGGACATACTCGCCAAAAGAAACACCACATGTTTCAGGTGTCATTTGTTGTTCCTATATACTGACATGTGTATTGGTCTCCTAATTTGGATCATTATCAATGTTTTCCATTTGATCATATACTTTGAAGTAAGGAAAAAACCATGACAATGAAGCCGTAGTGAGGTAGCTTATGTTGGGTGTGTCATTGGTGGTATGACATTAGTTAAATGATCAAGATAGAATTTTTCACTTTAAAGTTGAGGAATAAATATCTTGGAAATAGTTGACCAAGATGGTAGTACCTTCATAAATCATTGGATATGGTAGTCAAAGGTAAGTATATCTAGTTATATTGACAAATAATAAAGTAATAAAGAACGAAGATACAAGTGTGCATTCTTCTTTATGAGATATCACAAGACAAAGAGATTATATTACACAATATGTGTTTGTAGGATGGTTGTAATTGATGTAACTATTACTTACCTATTTAGGATCCTTGATAGGTTTCTAGACTCTACTCTTGGTCTATGAATAATGTAACGTCCCGGATCCGGGTGCCACGCAACGGGTGCCCCGAACCCGGTTCGCCACGTGACCTCAAGTGCATTTCCCCAAACACCAGAGGCTACCGACTAGCAGCGAGCGCCCAAGTCTTATAGTGGGGAAACTATGCCCTCATTTGTCAAAGTGTAGCACTGCGGAATGAAATAAAACATACAACAACAACAGAAGCAATAAACCATACACAACTGGAATGAACAACTGATGACAAAAAGGAAACCAATTAGTCATATATATATGTGAAGATGCAGCATGTAACTATTCTATAAAACAACCAAAATATGTTACACTGTAATACAATACATTACAACTGAAGTAAAAGTACAGAAAAGCAAAATAGAAAAGCCAACGGCATCGCGAGCCTAGGCTCGGTCCCATGCCCTCAAACTCCTTAGCAACAATTAGGTACCTGCATAGGGACCCCTTCCCTTATCTACACCTGCAGAAATGTAATCTGTTTGGGCCGAAAAGCATGACCCAAACAGGGTGTGAGAAATAAATTCCCAGTAGGCACCCACCAAAGGCCCATGACCAACTGTGTGAAAGCATGCAACAACAGTGTGAAGTAGTAAAATGCAATAAAGTAAGCCGTACTGAAAAGTAACTAACTTAACCAGTTACATTGCCATTTTAATATCATTTAATCATTTAATTTAAAATATCACCACAGTGAATATTCTAAGTAAACAGCTAATGTCCTCAGACACGTAAACTCCTACCCTTGGGTAAAGAGAACCCAACACAAGAATCTTCCCACAGGCATACGAATATTTCCCACAGGCGTAAGAAGTGTCGCCCACAGGCACAAAATCAACTGCCCACAGGCACAGAAGAAGTTTCCCACAGGCTAAGTAGTACAATGCCCACAGGCTAATCACAACACTGCCCTCAGGATAAACAGGTAACCGGACCATGCCCAACATGTAAATAAACATTCACAAGCAATTCCTCTCAAGGAAATTCTACAATCATTACTTTAGAGGCATAATATAAACAAGGCATACCCTCGGGTATCCTGGCCAAACGGCTAAACAGAGGAACGCAACCCCAGGGTGGTCCTGGATCCAAGAAACGATCCCAAGCAGCATTTTAATATCACATTTACTTACCTATACAATTATAAGTATTTAAAATATCCATGGTCTTATCCACACGACACCACAAATATGGGTTCGTAGCTAAAAAACACACAAAATTGCACGACAGTTGGAAAATAAACACCAAGCCACCTACCAAAAAAACCAACTGACGATATACACGAACAACACCTTCTGAAACGTCCAAGAATGCCATAGATATGAGGTAAAATAAAACCACGTTAAAACTTAAATAACTTTCCCTCAGGAGATAATTGGTAAGAACGGATTAAGGAGAGCGGAGAGCTTACCAGTGAGGTTCCAACGACATCATCCGAGGCGGAAACAGATTCCAGACGTGCACTCGGTGGATATCTAAAGCTTCGACCTCCCTCTTCCATTCCTTATTCCCATTCTAAGCCTTCCCTATGAATAGGGGAGGCTACTGCCCATTTTAAGCAAAAAAAAAAACAAAGTACACGACGTGTATTTTCAAGTACACGGCGTGTACTTCCCATTTTTTAACTGTTCCCTTGGCGGATTCCCGCCAGCGTGGCATTGTTCACCTACCGACATGACCACATGGCGTGTCTTCATGAGTACACGGTGTGTGCTGCCCCACAGCTGGCCACCACCTTACTATTCACCTGCCGATTGACTACATGGTGTGTAAAGGACCACTACACGGTCTGTAGTCGGTTCCTACACCCTTCATCGCCGACATGGCCACACTCCCCATGTACTCATCCCACACAGCCATAAGTACAGGGCGTGTGGAAAAGTACACGGCATGTACTTCCAAAATTTTGTATTTTTCCCTATTTTCCTTATTTTCTCAAAAACACTTAAGGAAAAGAGAAAAGAAGAAACCCGTACCTCAAAAATAAGAACCGTGTTCTTAAAAACTTCCCCCCTTAAAGAAATTTGTCCCCGAATTGCCCTTCCAAGGGTGGTGAAGATATAGCCGTGAACAACTCCGGCCACTGAGCACGTACATCGGTATCCTACTCCCAGGTTCCATGCTACACACGGCCATGCTACCATAACACCCGTACGAGAGGAACTGACCGGCCTCAGAGAACCTTCGTGCTCCTATCAACTATACAAATCAAATTATCCTCAAAGGGCGCATCCATCTAAAGCTCAACCTACCCTGACTGAAAGGTTTGAGACGAGCCTGAATGATAGTGGCACAACTGAGATACATAGAAGATGTCGTGCATGGCCTGGTACCTCTGTGGTAACTGCAATCGATAGGCAACCGGCCCGACTCTCTCCAGAATCTCAAATGGCCCCACATACCTTGGTGAAATTTTACCCTGTCTCCTGATCTGTCTGTGTCCCAGCCTCGGAAAAACATGCAAGAATACCTGATCCCCGACCAAAAACTACAAAGGTCATCTACGACGATCATCATAAGATTTATGACGAGACTGTACATTAGCCATCTGCTTCTGAATCAACTGGACCTGCTCAGAAGTCTCCTGTACGAGACGTGGTCCCAGTAAAGCTGCCTCACCTGCCTCTGACCAACACAAAGGTGATCGGCATGGACTACCATATAAAGCATCATATGGTGCCATCTCGATAGTCGCCTGGAAAATATTGTTATAGGAAAAATAGACTAGGGGTATATACTTCTCCTAAGAGCCCCCAAAGTTTAGGACGCATGCACGCAGCATGTCCTCAAGCACCTGTATCATATGCTCTGACTGGCCATCTGTCTGAGGGTGGTAAACTGTGCTCAGAAGCACCTGTTTACCCAGTACCCTCTGAAAACTCTACCATAAACAAGATGTAAAACGGGCATCCCTATCTGAAACGATAGAATGAGGAACCCCATGAAGATGTATGATCTCTCAGATATAAAAATTCCCAAGATTGTTAACACCGAAGGTCTCCTTGATCGGCAAAAATTGATCCACTTTCGTGAGTCTGTCCACAACAACCCACACAACATCATTGCCTCGAGGTGACCTCGTAAACCTTGTCACGAAATCCATCGTGACATCATCCCATTTCCACTCTAGAATGGGTAACTGCTGTAACATTCCAGCTGGTCTCTAATACTCCGCCTTCACCTGCTGACAGGTGGCACACCTCATAACAAAACCAGTTACATCACTCTTCATGCCCGACCAACAGTATTGACGTCTCAAGTCACAATACATCTTGGTAACCCCGGGATGAACTGCCCAAGCTGAAGCATGAAACTCTCACATAAGCTCCTCGTGTATATCCCCTGGAACCCACACTCGTCCATGGAAACGTAGTACCTCAGCATCACCTATCGTCCAACCAGGAGGAGGGTCCTCATTTGCCACCGACTCCCATAGAACTAGGCCTTCCAAATCAGATAGTTGTCTCATCCTCACTCTGTCGAGGAGGGTAAAAGTCATAGCTAAATATTAAAGATAAGTTTGCCCCTGACTATCATGCACCTCCAAATGCATCTCAGAGAAAAAATCCATAAGCTGCCACTCACCAATGGTCTCCTTCACTACCTGTATCTGAGTCTTTCTGCTCAGCGCATCAGCTACTGCATTACCTTTACCAGGTGTATAGGCAAGCTCAAAATCAGAGGACTGTAGGTACTCGACCCACCTTCTCTGCCTTAGATTCAAGTCACGCTGAGTAAAGATATACTTGAGGATTTTGTGGTTGGTGAAAACCACAAAATGCTCTCCCAATAGATAATGTCTCCAACAGCGCAACGCATGAACAACTGTAGCCAAATCGAGATCTTGCATCGGGTAATTCCTCTCATGTGGCCTCAACTTCTGAGACCTGTATGAAATGACTCGATCACCCTGCATCAACACCGCTCCCAGCCCAATACCTGATGCATCACAGTAAACTGTATAGCTCTTCCCCTACTCTGGGAGTATCAGGATTGGTACTGATGTCAACCTTCCTTTCAGGCCCTGAAAGGCTGTCTCGCATGCTTTTGACCAAATGAACTTCACACCCTTCTTAGTCAAACCCGTCAACGGTGCTGCTAAGTGGGAGAAGTTCTGTATGAAGCATCTGTAGTAACCAACCAGCCCTAAGAAACTCTGTATCTCAGACACGTTCTTAGGTTGCTCCCAGGAAACTACTACTCTTAACTTCTCTGGGTCCACGACAACTCCTTCCTCTGAGATGATATGACCCAGGAAGTGAATCTGGTCCATCCAAAAGTGGCACTTTGAGAGCTTAGCATATAGATGATGCTCTCTCAGTGTACTCAATATGATCTCAAGATGGGTGGCTCGGTCGTGTCGAGTGTGAGAGTAAACCAAGATGTCATCCACGAATAATACCACAAAAGAATACAGATAAGGATAGAACACATTATTCATCAGATCCATGAAAACTTATGGCGCATTCTTGAGTCCAAACGGAATAACCAAGTACTCGTACAGATCATATCTGCTTCGAAAAGCTGTGAGCTCTATATCTGATGGTCTCACACGCAACTGATGATATCCGGATCTCAAGTAAATATTCAAGAACACTCATGCTCCTTGAATTTGATCAAAAAGATCATCAATCCTCGGAAAGGGATATCGATTATCAACCATCAAATGGTTCAACTTCTGATAATCCACACATTGTCTGAGGGTACCATCTGCCTTCTTCGCAAAGAGGACCGGTAAACCCTATGGAGAAGTACTGGGTCGGATGAAAACCTTTTCCTGTAACTCCTATAACTGCCTCTTGAGCTCCTAAAACTCTAGTGTAGCCATACTATAAGGAGGAATGGACACCGATGCTGCTCCTGGCACAAGCTCAATAGATAAATCCACCTCTCGCTCCAGAGGTAGACCTGAAAAGTCGTTCGGGAAGACATCCCTAAAATGATCAACCACTGGAGGGAAATCCGTCTGACATGTCCCCTGATAATCCAAATATAAGCTCGCAATATGGGCTGTGACTCCACCTCACCCATGATGATCTAGTCCAGCTTGACTCGCCTGAACATCCCATTCGCCCTTGTATAAAAACTCTCCACCCTCTGGTGACGTAAAACGCACCCTACGACGATAGTAGTCTACAAAGGCTCGAAAGGGAACCAACCAGTCCATCCCGAGAATGACATCATAAGATGTCATCTCTAAGACATAGAGGTCCCAAAGGAAGTGACACCCAACAACCTCAAGGGGGAACTCCTTGCACTGACGCACACTAGCCGTTCTAGTCCCAAATAGAGTGTCTAGCGTCATAACAGCAGCAGAAGAAGAAAAACCACAGAGCCCAAGGCTCTCCACAACGGGCACAGATATGAAACTATGTGTATCAACCGTATCAAAAAGTAATGAAGATAAGACAAAAGCTACTAGAATAGTACCTCTGACTGTACAAGGTCTGGGATTCTGCTCCTGCTGGGTCTATTGCACTGCATATGCCTGCCCAGTGCTGTAACCCTACGACACAGCCTGGCTACCCTGAGCTGTCCCACCCTACTGCCTCTGAGACCCTGGTTTCTGGCTACCACGACCATGAACACCATCTCTACCTGCACGCCTAGACGTATTCCAGTTTCCCGAATGGTAAGAAGCCACTGGTCCTGCTCCCGCACACAGAGTCTGCACAGAACCCCTCTCACTAGCCATCGATGGAAACGCCCTGCAAAAGCGCTGCAAATGACCCATCCTGCCGCAATATCGGCACTCCACTGGGTCCCATGGACACTATGGCCTCTTGTTCCCCTCTCTACCACACTAGTAGCTCATGACCTGGCCACCTAAAGCATTCTTCTGACTGGTACTGCCACCCTGAGAGAAGTCCATCTGTATCTTCCTCTTGTCAACAAAAATAGTACCAGTAACTGGTGATGAACCACCCTGGCACACACCACTAGATTCCTGAAGGTTCCTCTCTATAATCAGCGCCTGGTTCATAATAGAGTGTGCTGATGGCAACCTGAAAACATTCACCAGTGCTCGGATGTCATAACAAAGACCATCCTAAAAACGTCTGTCTCTCAACATCTCATCACCCACCAGCACGGATTCAAAGCAATGAAGATCGGTGAAATGACTAGAATAGTCCATCACCGACATAGCACCCTTCTATAGATTCATGAACTCTCGAGATCTATCTACCCTCAGTGCCTCTGGGAAAAAGAAGTCATAGAAGACTGACAGAAAATCTTCCCACGCCATGTCCCTGTGATGCTCTGACTGGGTGGTAACATCCCACCACCTCTTGGAGGAATCACATAGCATATATGTCGTGAGATTGAACCTCCGCCCTCAAGGCATCTCAAGATGCTCAAAAATAGTCTACATCAATCCCAGCTAAGACTTTGCAGCCTGTGGTTCACCATCCCCTGAAAATGTAGGCGGATACTGCTGCTGGAAGATATGAGTCAGCTCATCCATAGATGTGGTAGCCTGCGGTGCTCCCTGAAAGGTCTGTATGAACTGCATAAAGCCTTCACGAAACTGTGCCCCCATGCCTGTGTCCGGTATAACAGCTGGCGCCACATCTGGCTCTGCTAAAGGATCCACTGGTAGCCCATGGCCCACCATCTCTGAAGTATACTCGTTTCCGCTCTCCTGGCGAACAACGCATGGTCGTCTAGAAGGAATGACACTACAAGGTCAAAAAGACGCCTTAGATCAAGATTTATCAAGACTGAAAGCGAAGGAACCACAAAGGAAACAAGAGGAAGATGAAATTTCAAGATTTTCAAAACAAGACTACACGATGTGTACAATTACTACACGGTGTGTACTTGAATTCTCTTCCCCTGCCTGAGTCCTTTCACACGACTCAGCCACACGGCTCCCGTTGAACTAAAACTACACGGTGTGTGTAATGTCTACACGGTGTGTACGATGTTATTTTCCAACTGCCCGTGTCATTTGTGACATGGTCAACTACTCGGCTTAAAACTACACAGCGTGTTACACCTGCACATGGCGTGTACACCACCCTGTTTCCCAGCCACACGGTGAAGTCCACACGGTCTGTCCTTGGACAAGACTACATGGTGTGTCCCATAGGTACACGACGTGTACTAGATGAGCTTCACTGACCCATGTTTTTAGTTACACAGCCGGACACATGGCTCACACTACACGATGTGTTCTATATACACACGGCGTGTATCTGAAAGGATTACACCGACCCGTGTTGTTAGCTACATGGCCGGGTCCCCATGTCAGACTACACGGCATGTTCCATAGTGGAAACAACGTGTATGTATTAAGGTCTCTTTCGTCCGTGTTGTTAGTTACACAGGCGAACTCCGGGTCAACACTACACGGCGTGTACATTCAGTA
Source organism: Viscum album (assembly GCA_963277665.1). Lineage (NCBI taxonomy): Eukaryota > Viridiplantae > Streptophyta > Magnoliopsida > Santalales > Viscaceae > Viscum > Viscum album. The sequence continues at coordinate 466,838,257 of OY728141.1, read as the reverse complement.
CACGGCATGTTTTCCCCAAACATTACCTACCCCATGTCGCCGCCCACACGGTTTGTGACATGGGAAGAGACTACACGGCGTCTACTCTGGGTACACGACGTGTACTCAAAAAATTTATTTTTCTTCCTGAACGGAAGAACATACATGGAATGTTGAAGGAACTACACGGTGTGTATGCTGGGTTTTCCGGACATCATGCCTCAGAAACTCCCCCGGAACCCAGAAAATACTGAAAAACAACACCTAAGTGTCAAATTCCGACCCGTGAGGGCCCATACTCCCCACAAATCAATGTTTGACATCTTATCTGTGTTATAACTAATAAAAAGCTAATGATCCACCAAATTCCGGTCAGTGGGGGCCCATACTCCCCAAAAACCAAAGCTTGGCGTCCATTCTATTAACAGGCTCAAATAAAATTACCCTATCACGCAGCAGGTATTTTATCAAGCAGCTATCACAACAGCATGCTTTACTAGCACAACAACTATCACAACAACATGCAATTTATAATGCACCTACATGGCATGGAAACTATGCATGGCATTTGATTTCTATCATGTGCCTATATGATGCATGAGATGGAACACCCTTATCTCATCAGCTTGAAACTAAATAGAACCCATAGATAAAATATAAACAGCACAATCTCAAGTGTGTCACCCTTCGGTGAAAATCAATTCAACCATAAAATTTCAAAATTAGTAAAATTGAAATACGAGGTAAATTGGGTTTTACCTATACACGGGTTAGCTACTCCTGGGCACAGCTTATTACCAACTACTGTTCCCATCCTATCCCTAACTAAGGCTCCAAATAGTAAGTCAAAGAAAAGAACCTCCTTTGATACCACTTTGTAACGTCTTGGATCCAGGTGCCACACAACGGGTGCCCCGAAGCCGGTTCGCCACGTGACCTCAAGCGCATTTCCCCAAACGCCAGAGGCTGCTGACTAGCTGCGAGGGCCCATGTATGATAGTGGGGAAACTATGCCCTCATTTGTCAAAAGTGTAGTGCAGTGGAATGAAATAAAACATACAACAACAGCGGAAGAAATAAACCATACACAACTGGAATGAACAACTAATGAAAAAAAGGGAACCCAACAGTCATATATATATGTGAAGATGCAACATGTCACTATTCTATAAAACAGCCAAAACATGTTACATTATAATACAATACATTAAAACTGAAGTACAAGTACAGAAAAGAAAAACAGAATAGCCAGCAGCATCGCGAGCCTAGGCTCAGTCCCATGCCCTCCTACTCCTGAACAACAATAAGGTACCTGTATAGGGACCCGTGACCTTATCTACACCTGTAGAAACATAATCTGTTTGGGCTGAAAATCATGAACCAAACATGGTGTGAGAAATAAATTCCCAGTAGGCACCCACCAAAGGCCCATGCCCAATTGTGTGAAAGCATGCAACAACAGTGTGAAGTAGTAAAATGCAATAAAGTAAGAATTACTGAAAAGTAACTAACTTAACTAGTTAAATTTCCATTTTAATATCATTTAATCATTTAATTTAAAATATCACCACAGTGAATATTCTAAGTAAACAGATAATGTACTCAGACACGTAAACTCCTACCCTCGGGTAAAGAGAACCCAACACAAGAATCTACCCACAGGCATATGAATATTTCCCAAAAGGGTAAGAAGTGTCGCCCACAGACACAGAATCAACTTCCCATAGGCACAGAAGAAGTTTCCCACAAGCTAAGTAGTACAATGCCCACAGTCTAATCACAACACTGCCCTTAGGCTAAACAGGTAACCGGGCCATGCCCAACATGTAAATAAACATTCACAAGCAATTACTCTTAAGGAAATTCTAAAATCATTACTTTAGAGGCATAATATAAACAAGGCATACCCTCAGGTATCCTGGCCAAAACAGCTAAACAGAGGAACACACCCTCAGGGTGGTCCTGGATCCAAGAAGCGATCCCAAGAAGCATTTTAATATCACATTTACTTACCCATACATTTCTAGGTATTTAAAATAGCCACGACCTCAGCCACACGACACCCCAAATATGGGTTTGTAGCTCAAAAACACACAAAATCGCACGATAGTTAGAAAATAAACACCAAGCCACCTACTAAAAACACCAACAAAAGATATACGCAAATGATGCCTTCTAAAAGGTCCAAGAACTCCGTAGATCTAAGGTAATAGAAAACCTCGTTCAAACTTAAATAACTTTCACTCGGGAAAGAATTGGAAAGAATGGCTTAAGGAGAGTGGAGAGCTTACCTGTGCGGTTCCAAAGAGATCGTCTGAGGTGGAAAAAGATTCCAAACGTGCGCTCTGCGGATCTCCAAAGCTCTGACCTCCCTCTTCCATTCCTTATTCCCTTTCTAAGCCTTCTCTATGAACAGGGGAGGCTACTTCCCATTTTAAGCGAAAAAAACAAAGTACAAAACATGTATTTCCAAGTACACGGCGTGTACTTCCCATTTTTTAACTGTTCCCCTGGAGGCTTCCCACCAGTGTGGCACTGTTCACCTGCCAACATGAACACATGGAATGTCTTAATGAGTACATGGAATGTACTTCCCCACAGCTGGCCACTACATTACTACTCACCTGCTGACTGAATATACGGCGTGTAAAGGACCACTACACGACGTGTAGTCGGTTCCTACACCCTTCATCACCGACATGGCCACACGCCCCGTGTACTCACCCCACACGGCCAGAAGTACACGGCGTGTGGAAAAGTACATGGATTGTACTTCTAAAATTTAGGATTTTTTCCCATTTTCCTTATTTTCTCAAAAACACTTAAGGAAAAGAGAAAAGAAGAAACCCGTACCTCAAAAATAAGAACCGAGTTCTTACAAATAATATTCACTTCTATCAAGATAAGGTCTTAGATGTTCACACATAATAGCATATTCAAGAATCTGCCAAATTCTAGTGAATAGGTATATAAGACATGGTGGGCCCCTCTACAGGGTCCGAGAGTTGTCCAAGTATTAATGATCATTGATAAATATATAAATTCATTATTATTTGTGTATATAATAATTGTGTTAAATTTATTTATTAAATGTATTCATAAGGTATTTAGTAAATATATACATTAGCAGGAATTATGAGTTGAGTTAATGAGTTATCATGTAATATATTTAATATATATTCTGTGTATGTGATAAAATATAAATGAAATTTATGATGCACTTATTTTATCATATTGTGAAATTTATTGGTTATTTAGTGGGTGTTGAATTTCTGGGGGCTGGGAAACCCTTTCTGGGTATTTGAGCCTCCCATTATATAAGCAGGAGGAGAAGCTCAATCCACAGACTATTCATTATAATGGAATGAGAGACGATATGTAACACCCAAAGTTTTTAAAAATAAATTTAAATGCGTGAAACTTTGTTTTAAGTGGATAGTTATAACTATACTTTAAACATAATGTTTCCAGTTTTATGTTTTGAATTTCAAAAAAGGTCATCTACGGTTGTGCTAAGTAAGTTATTTGGAGTCTGATAGAACTAATTTATTTTTACTAAATAGTAACATACCATTATAAATAGTAATATGAATAGTAATATAAACCTTATGAATAATAAATAATAATATTTTATTTTCTTAATGTTATAAGATAATGAGATGTTTTTTAATTTTTTCAAGGTGTTAAAAATTAGTTATAGATTTAAATTTTTTATTTTTGCATAAATTATGATTTTACTTAAAAATTAAATTAATAATATTTTTAAAATTATTTTAAAAAAATGGAGTTTATTTTTTAATTATACATGTTAGAAAATGGTTATGGTAAATTTTTGAGATTTTTCTGAAATTCTTGAATTTTTGATGAATATTAAAATACGATAAATCACGATAAATGATAAATACTTGTTTTACCGCATCATAGGTGATTCAAGGCTGATGTAATCCCAATTATTTTTTAATAACATAAATTATTACTATTTGGGTCTACATGAATCAAGACTATTCATATTATTTAGCAAAAATATTAAAATAATGATTAAAATAATGTAAAATCCCTCCCCTCCTCCACTATAAATACCACCCTCATTCCCCTATTCCTTACAAACCTCTCAAGCCTTGGTCATTGTCTAAGTTCTTCCAAATCCCCTCTCCAAGGATCTTCCCCATTTCTAAAACCTACTGTTCTCACCAAAAGGCCAAAACCAAAGGCCTTAAGGAGGATCTCAAGGAGAAGAGATCAAGAGGTAAAAATCCACTTTGTTTTCCATGTGTTTTCTTTTCAATTCCTTTATTTTCTTATAATCTATTCCCATACCCTTATACAGAATGTATGAAATCTCTATAATCTTAAAAATTATGTATGTTATCATTTTCATTTAAAAAAATCCAACATCTTTCTTCCTCTCCTCTCCCTCTTATTCTAAAAATAAAAACACCATCTGTGATGTGCCGATTTACCAAAATCACAGACGATGTGTTTTCAATTTCTATTACTTCCATCAAAGATGATTATAAAACCCTTTTAATGGTTTAAACAGAATTTAAAGTTTATTATGTAAAATATTTTATGTTCTGAAATGAACTTACATGCATGGAATTAAATTATATAATGAAACGAGTTCATGATTATCTAGGAACCGCCAAAAATGATCTAAACAAATATCATTAATGTTTTATCTAAAGATTCATCATCATATATTAAAAAATGATTTATGGTATCATTATATATTATTTAAACATATTAATACCATTTAATTAAATTTCTATATTTTTATTAATATACTACAAGAAAATCAAGTACAAACCAGCCATGAAAATCGGGTAAAGAACGCACTCAAACAATGTAAGGAACAAAATACTAATTACTAAAGGGTGAAATGATGTTATAAAATGATAATATAAGATGTTATAAAAATTAAAATGTTTTTAATATATTAATATAACTCTTTTAACCATTATACAGGAGGTTTATACAAGTTTTAAGTAAGACAAATTTGAGTTAAAGGAATTCTAAACTCAATTTCCATTCTTTGGGTTAACCTTCTCCTTCATTAATTGTGTGATTTTAAGATCATTTGTGTGATTAATTTTTGTTTATATTATGTTGTATTATGTTTATTTATAGTTTATACACATATTCCTTTCATTATATTGATTCTCATATCAATTATATGTTATTTGTAATCAACTTTTCTTATAAAATCCTCTTTTAAACTTCTAGTTTTACAAAATTCAAAGTGAATGTTTTTATGCAGGTAGTATTGTTTGATGATTATATTATGGTTATTGGGAATTGTTTATTATTAAGGTTGGTACCTATATCTCCCCCCAATTCATTGGGTATGTGTAGGTTGGAGGTCAGCCATATGGTTACTCCAAGTGTAACTGCGATGGTTACACAATAAGATAGCCGTGATGGTTACATTGTAAGGTAGCCATGAGGGTTACAACTAATAAGGTAGAAATTATGGTTAAAAAAATAAGTAAGTAATGCCCCAAGATACCTTTATGGTTCTATTTATGTTCTATATGTTTCGTTTAAATCTCATGGAAATCTCAAGTTTCACAAAGTAAGTTTATATAAGTGGCAAGTATGTCTTTTTGAATGATTTTATATGTTACAAGTATTCATAGAATAATGTTTTATTTGCTTCTTTTTATATCCCTTACTGAGATTTTTGTGATTATCCCAAGTTTTTAAATGATTTTCATAGGTTATAAGGATGTTTAAGATAAAGAAGGAATCCAAGTTAAATTTTATGAATATTTATCAAAGAAAACATGTTTTATTTGAAAAGTTTTATATTTTAGAAGAAATGGATTCTATTTTTAGGGTATACATACTGTATAAATGTGGAATGTTATGTATGTGTTATGTCCCAATTCTTTCAAACTCTAAACTTGAAAGGATCCTCAATTTTAAAGGAAGTGAGTTCTTGACTATAATTCAAGATTATGTAATGTAATAAGGCTTGGTCCTTATACGATAGCACCCCCACTTTTTAGAAAGATAAAGTCTCTGTCCATTCAATTGATTCAAGTTCACCTTCGACGAATCGAAGGCAAAAGATCGAGGTGATCATCAAGACACTGAATGATTTGTTAGAGCTCCATGCTAGCTCTCAGAATTCGATGAATGATAAGCACTGAGATTCTTGGAGCGTATGTGGATGATAAAGAGGGGTTCAACTTTGGATGCTTCAAGAAATGATCATTAAAAACTTTCTATAGTAAGACACATCACTAAATTTAATGAGGTAATATTTTATTTATTTTTTTGATTATTAAATTCATGAAATATCCTCAGGCCTCTAATGGAGCGTGGATCACCATAGAAAACAAGTTTCTTCACTCTAGTGATGAAATTTTTTAAATCCCCACCACTCATACTTTAAATTTATTACAATTTAATTTTATCACACTTTTATTTTACCCATTGAATGGTTGTGATCACTGACTGAACCTGTGAATGTCAGGTTATTTTCATTTAATTATTTATCATCTATGTGTGATTTTTGAAATAAGTAGTTAAATTTTATGATGGAATTCACATCATCTTGTTAATTTAAATATGTATAAGGGATTTCACATCCATCAATATTTATATATGTACATTGTGATTCTTGAGACCCCCTCTCCTGCATGCTAGTACATTTTTATTATGGTGAAGATGGTGTACGATGTGGAACATGCCATGTTGAGGCAAAACCTAGATAAGATATGGACACACTACACCAGGGATGAGCTGGATCATGTGTCAAGAACCAATATAGGTATGATACCCCTAGGCCATGAGTCTAAGTGGATAAACCAATATTAGATACTCAAGAACATTTGAGTAATTTTATTTCCTTTATCTATCGTTTATTGTTTTATGTATGTGCATGTTTTATGTTAGAAACCATATAAAATAATAAATATAAAAAAAGAATAAAAAAGCTATGAATTTTCTTCTATTAATGTTTAGTTGAAAGCATGATAACATAGTATGAAAATATTAATAGAAATGGATTAAATTTATCAAAAATATTTAAAAACACCCTCAAATAAATATTAAGTCACAAACGCCTTATATCATTTGAATTTGAAAAAAACCAGGTGTATGTGGTGCTCGTTACCCAAAGTTGAGAATGTATCCTACGATCAGGGAGTTCTTAAGAGATTGATGGGTTGACTTAACTGAAATACCATCTTGTTATAACTTTAGAGTAAATCATTGAGTAATTCATGTCTATGATTTTAGAAGTTGGGACTTCACTCAACTAATCAACGATAGATGAGTTAATGGGTTTATATAGTCTAGTTCATACCTAGAAACTCTCGAATTAGTGGTGTAGTTAAATATTATAGACTATAATGATATTTTTCAAGGATACTTTCCACTTGAATACTTGAGTGACATATTATTACAATTCTAGTATAGAGGCTTTCTAGAGTTTGATAAAATAGCTGGAGACATTTGATGGATAAATTAATCAGTAATTTCTAATCTGTAATCAATATAAAATTACTAATATTATTGATTTTATTTTTTTTGAAAAATGGAAAGTAATACCATAAGTATACTATGATAACAATTAAAAAGAAATTCCAAACTAGCATGAGTTTCCAACAAGTAGTTCATGTTCTTGTACAATGTACAATGGTATTATAAATTCAAGGTATTGGTGTTCCCAATACATGTTTAGCGATCCCAGGAAGTGAGGTTGAAAAAAATGACTAAAGGAGACACATGTACGATGTATATGTGACACGTTCCTATCGTGGGGTGTGGAAAAACAATTATTTACTAAGTGAAAATATAGTATACTGGTTAACCTAGGATGTCTCCAGAGAGGAGCAAACAAAGATTGTGTTTGTCACTCTGTATTTTAATTTGTTTAGTTTTGAAAACAGTGAAACAAAACTAAAGAATGAAATAACGTATAAAATTTAAAACAAATTTAAAAATAATGTGATTAAAAATAGTGATAAATATTGGGTGATCAGGTCTGGTTTGGTTTTCTGATTGTAATGTTATCATAGTTCTTATTTATTCATTCCTCTTTTATTAAATCGATTAAAATGAGATTTCACAATCGCTTCCTCTCACTTATTTGTTTAATGATTTTGGGGAGATTAAAACTTACTAATATCTTAGTTTGTTCTAATATCCATCCTTTTGTGAAAGATTTGCAGTGAATACCTTCAATTGATTAAGGAAATTCCCAATCGGGTCTTGTTTATCCCAAACAATCTTGAATATTGATTACAAATCTCACACGTACTGATGATTTCCAAGTACTTCACCACTATGTTCTGATATATTCCATCATATATAGACCATAACATAGTAAGGGATATAATTATAATTAAACAAAGCAATAATAACAACATAATATAAAATCAAATACAATCACACAAGATAATATAAGTTGTTATTACAATTGAAACCAACTTCATAATAGAGAAAACATTTTATAAAATTAAGCGCATGAACAAAAACATTACAAAATGTAAGACATAACAATACCCAATAACTCATAAGATTCACCCCACCATGGTAAGGGTAATTAAGGATAAGTGGTAAGAATATTACATTACAAAACTAAAAGGAAGAAAAGAGGGAAAAGAAGAACATGAACATTTCCTTTAGAATCTGTCCACCATAAGTTCAGCTTCGGTTCATCCACATCCTCATATAATAAGGCCTAGTTACCTTCTTATAGGATGTTATTAATGTATTTTTCCATATAACCACGAATTTTTAAAGTAGTCTGAGCTGTGTGGAATTAGTTAGATCTGAATTAGTAGACCTGACTTATTCTGGCTGCCAATCACTATTCCAACAACCATACTTTGACCGGTTGAACGGTGGTCTTAATCAACTACTTTCTCCATGAAATTTAATATTCATATTCCTCATCGAGTTGGATTTCTGACACATTTTTAATCACCCCATTTAGTGGTCGGTATCCCAAGATATGGATCATTGAATGATACATGTTTCATTCTGCTGGCCAGAATAAGCTTTCACATTGACCGATTTGTTTTGGCTTGTTGGATTTCGAATTGAATCGGGTTCTAGAAGACTTATTTGTACCCAAAAATCATGTCATCCTAAAAAAAAGAAATCAGATGAATTGTATGAAAATTTTAGGATTTATGCTCGAAATACGGAGACAACAAAAAACTGTTAAATGTCCAGAATTAACCAATTTTCACATTTAAGCTCAAAACTCACCAAAAAATATAAAATGATCCAAAGAAGATAAAATTGATTAATGGGAAGGGATTAAATCATTTAAAAACATACAAATAATTATGAAAATATTATCTCTGTCAATTCCCCCACACTTAGCACTTGGACTCCTGAACAAATAAACATCAAAATCAAATCAAAGTAAATTTAAAACACATATTCATGAGATCTAACAATTTAACACCAAGAAATAAAAGATATCATACCACATAAAAAACCATTATTAAAATTTATCAATTCATTTCATTAAATATATTTCCTCTTCATTTCTTCTAGCATGCACACAAAACACTTACCTAACATACCTTTTCTCTCATCACAGAAATATCAATTTTCAAAAATGTCTTTCTCATCCAATACTCATGCAAGGGTCACCATAAGCTTGATAAATTCATACATCTCCACCCAATGTTAGTCAAAGACATATGTTTATCATGATGAATTTTCAAGGTTGTTTTGTGGATTTAGGTTTGTAGGATTTATATGTGAATTTTTTTTGAGGTTGAATAAGGAGTGCTTGGCTCTTTTTGAAGAAAAATCACATTATTCTAATTTTTACTCAGGTACAGTCTCCTCACCAATCCTCTTAGTAGTAAATAATCTCCATAAGTATGAAAAATAAGTGAAATTAAACACCATTCATCATTTAAGTAGAAAAAGTTTCAATCATCTCAAATATGTTTTTTCTTGAAATCTCCAGAAATGGCACAACTTTTCTTTCATTAGAAGCTCGAGAAAGGCACAAATTCTTTTACATGAAAGCTCTAGATAAGGCACAAATTTCAACATAATTATTTTTTTCAATAGCAATCACATCTATTAAAAAATTTATTTTCCACCCAAAGTATCTCCAAATGAGGTAGCATAACACAAGTCAACCTTCCCCCACACTTAAGTTCAACTAGATTATACAATTTCACTTCAAGAGTAGGTTGGATTGGGAAAATTGGATTCTAATGTGGATAACCTAACAGTATGTTCATGGGTTCTATGGGATATAAGGATTAAATATACAAGGTGGGCCATTATAAAAAGGATTATTTTGAATATGGGGCTTTAAATCCAAAGAAATACCTCAATCATTTAAAACACATGTACCTAAAACCCTCAAGTTTTGACAGTAATAAATCAAATTCTGGTTAAATCAAACACGGTATGGTACTCTCAACAAGTGAGGTAAAAAAAAGACTATGAAAACTAGGTTTAGAAGCCTCATTGGAAAGTGATTTAAAATATAAAGACAGTGAATTGTGGCATGGGATTCAAAAATCAGAGTATTTTTCATGAAATTTCCAAATATTTGAACTTGAAAAAAAGTCTATTTTAGCATTCATTTAAGCTCAGTTTTATGGGATAAATTGTTTCACATGTTGAAATGGGTTTCAAAATTTATGATGATAATCATTTCAGCTCAATATTTTAAAAAACACACAAAAATTTGAAAAACACAAAATTTTGTTTTTTTAGCAAATAATTGAAAATACTAAACTTCAAAGGTTCCCCCTCCCACACTTAAATGATGCAATGTATGTAATGCATTCAATTGGATTTAACATATAATTACAGTTTAAATTGAATCACAACAATAAAGCAAGAGATAAGGATAGGTACAACCTGACTTATTGGTAGTGCAATGTTGAGTTAAGCTCCTAAGTGTTACACATATAAAAACCTAAAAACAAAGGTAGATAATAAAACATAATAAATTTATTAAAAGTAAAAAAAATAGAAATAGAATGAGAATAGAAGGATAGATCTTGGTTTAATACCCCAAGTGGGCCCTGGGTTTTGACTGCCTCCAGATGGGCAGTTTCAGTTGGTTATCCCCAATCTGATGTTGGGTGAAGTTTATTTAATATGAACCACAAGAACTACTTCCTTCCATGAGGAAAATCTTCTTTTTTCTTGAGGACTTCATGGATATAGTACAAAAAATCCACCCCTATGAAAATGATATTAAACTTGCATGGTGGGGGTAGGACAAAGAATGAGTCCTCCTATTTATTGGTTTCCACTTTCACAACTTCTTCTTCATTCTCCAGTGGTTCCTCATGGTATGCTACATCAAAAGATTAAGCAAAGGGATAATCAGAGTGTGATTATATTTGAATAAAATTAAAACCTGGTGAATCAATATCAAACTATTCCCTTTCAAATTAAGCATCTTGTGTCTCTTTTTCCTCAAGAAATTCCACTTGGATCTCATCTTGAACTCCTTCCAATAAATGATAAACATGTTTGGGGAGCTCTATGTGTTCCTCTTCAGGTGTATCTTCTTCTTTTTCCTCATCCACCAAGGAAATAGATGTGTTGGCCGAATATGAAAATTCCATGCAAGGGGAGGGGATACTCAATTCAAATTCCATATAATCATAATTAAAAGAGTTAAGAAAAATATTATCTCCCTTAAGTGGATTGAATTCAATTTCTTCTTCAGTATGAGGTTCCTCTTGTAGTTGAATTTCACAAGATAGAGGTAGGTAGTGAGGCTCCTCCATCTTTTCTTCAAATTCCACCTCTTTGGTGGTGTCTTTCTTCAGTGGTTATGGATCTTATAATTTGTAAGTAATATGTGGATCAATTAGTTCTTCACACTCATTCCAGAATCCATCTAGAACTTTTTGATCTCCCATATGTAGATCAGTAGGTAATTCTTTCTTCTTGTCCTCTTCATGTTCGTGCTTGGGTTCTGGTTTTTCTATCAATGCAAAAACATATTCAAATGAAAGTTCTACTTTGTTCTCTAGTTTTTCTATATCATTTCAAAGTTCTTTCATCTGAACTATATTATACCCAAACTCATCTTCTTGTTCCACTTGTGGGTAAATTTTCCATGAATTAAAGAGATAATCATTTGAAAACATCATGGAAAAATATTTTTTTTTTATGTTTTTTTGAAAAGTGTTAAATATTTATAATTAGATTGTGGCACTAACTCCCCAGAAATAGTGCCATTTTTTGAAAAGTTCCTATCGTGGGGTGTGGAAAAAACAATTATTTAATAAGTTAAAATATAGTATAGTGGTTAACCTATGTTGTCTCTATAGAAGAGCGCACAACAATCGTGTTTGTCAGTTTGTTTTTTAATTTTTTTGGTTTTGAAAACAATGAAACAAAACTAAAAAAATAAATAACGTATAAGATTTAAAACGAATTGAAAAATAATGTGATTAAAAATAGTGATAAGTATTGGGTGATCAGGTCGGGGTTGATTTTCCAATTTCAATGTATCATTGTTCTTATTTATTCATTCCTGTTTTATTAAATCGATTAAAATGAGATTTCACAATCGCTTCCCCTCACTTATATGTTTAATGATGTTGGGGAGATTAAACCTTACTAATATATTAGTTTGGTATAATATCCATCTTTTTGTGAAATATTTTTATCGAATACCTTCAATTGATTAAGGAAATTGCCAATCGGGTCTTGTTTATCCCAAACAATCTTGAATATTAAGTACAAATCTCACACGTACTGACGATCTCCAAGTACTTCACCACTATGTTATGATGTATTCCATCGTATATATACCATAACCTAGTGAGGTATATAATTATAATTAAACAAAGAAATACTAACAACATAATATAAAATCAAATACAATCGCACAAGATAATATAAGTTGTTATTGCAATTGAGACCAACTTCATAATAGAGAAAACATTTTATAACATTAAGCGCATGAACTCAAACATTACAAAATGGAAAACCTAATAATCCCCAATAACTCATAATATTTACCCCACCATGGTAAGGTTAATTTAGGAGAAGGGGGAGGAAGATTACATTACAAAAATAAAATAAAGAAAAGAGGGAAAATAAGAACATGAACATTTCCTCCAGAATCCGTCCACCAGAAGTTCAGCTTCGGCTCGTTACCCTCCTCATAGAATCAGATCGATGTCCCTTCTTATAGGATATGAGTAATGTAGTTTTCTATATACCCACGAATATTTAAAGAATTTAGATCCGTGTGGAATGAGTTAGAGCCTAATTAGTAGACTTGACTTATTCTGGCCGCCAATTACTATTCCACCAACCATACTTTGACCGGTTGAAGGGCGGCGTTAATAGATTCCTTTATCCATGAAATTTAATATTCATCTTCCTAGTCTAGTTTGATTTCTGACCCAGTTGGAATCACCCCATTTTGTGGTCAGTATCCCGATATATGGATCATTTAATAATACATGTTCCATTCTTCCGGCCAGAATAAGTTTTCACATTGACCAATTTGTTTTGACTTGTTGAATTTTGAATCGGCTCAGGGTCCATAAGACTTATTTGTAGCCCAAAAATCATGTAATCCTATTAAAAAGGAATCAGATGAATTGGATGAAAATTGTAGTAGTTATAATTTAAATACATAGATAACATAAAACTGTTAAATGTTCAGAATTAACCAATTTTCACATTTATGCTCAAAACTCACCAAAAAATATAAAATGATCCAAATAAGATAAAATTGATTAATGGGAAGGGATTAAATCATTTAAAAACATATGAATAATTATGAAAATATTAGCTCTGTCAATATTATGGTTATCTCATAATTCTATCAACAACATCTGATGTGAGTAGTGGATACAACATCAAGACATGAATGATTTTACATGTTGTCTCATCTCTATGAATATTACAAGGAGAAAGTGAATCAAGATGTGAATAAGACAATGTTTTACACTGGATGGATCATTATCTATCAATAAATCACTTTCATACTTCATTTTCACCCAATTTCTCTATATTTTTATAAGATTACAAAATGAACAGTATGGAGACAATGCTTTGTTACCTTTTGGGTAAGGTTCTCTAAGAAATAAGAATATTAAAGAAAGACTAATCTTTAGTTTTTATAGTGAACAAATTTAAAGACAAGGTGAAAAGTCCAATTTAAAGAGTGATTTCAAAGGCACCTTCACAACATCCTTCAAATAAATAGGTATTAAATAGGAGGATATTTTCTTCACATATCATGAAATAAAATAAAAGGAAGTTTAAATGCTATAAACTGAATTAAAGAAGTAAGTAATCAATTCTTATTTAGGTATATTAATCAATTGTATTTAATGTTTCTATTATAATTATTGCTTATTAAATACAATATTCTTATCACATACGGATATCAAAATATAGTAACCAAGTATGTAATATAAATATTACAAGAAGTAAGGTTTGTTATCCAAGCAGTTGAAAAGGGTGGTTCCTAACCAGTGTTGAGAAGTACATAACTTCTATATTTCCAAGTTTAATGGTTCAAGTTGAACTTTTGTTAAGTATTACCAAAAAATTTATCTCATGAGCCCTTTGTAAACAAGGATAAATTATTCAATTTTAGGAATGAATGTTGTTTGTGGTGTTTAATATAGAACCAATAGTCTAGAATGCTTGAATCATTAGGAATGCCCGGTGAATATAAAATGTAATACTTCTATAACAAGTTGTTGAAAGATAATAATTTATAGAGAAAAAATAACTAGTTTTCAAGGATTTACCTAGTATGGTTTTATAATCTTTAGAGTTAAAGTCCTTAAGTATTATCAACATACTTATATACTTATTTTTGGAAAAAGAAACCTATATAAATAAAGGTAACCCACAAAGCTTTAAAAACTAGTTTAAATAGAGACTGTGATGCTAATAAGGAGAATCAATGAAGAGTATTAAATGTTAAAACTGATCAATAAAATGAATCATGGATAAAATATTAAACTCACATTTCTTTATACACATTAGAGTCATGATGTAAGTAAAATTAGAATCATTGTTGAGATTTATATATATTTTGAAAAACTTCTATTTTGAGACATTCCAAACAAATAACAACATTATCCCATAACCATATACCAAATATCATGACAAATGGATATCATATTAGTTATAGTATGTTGGAAAACCATTATGTCATAATTACTTGTATTTATATGCAAAGAGTTTGTTAAGATATAAACAAACTTACATCAAGAAAAACATAAATTGCATCTAAAGTAATTATCCTAATAGTTTGTTAGGATATTATAGAAATCTATATGATAGAAAAAATGTATTCAAGTGGTAGACTAAATTTATATAAAATGGTGTACATATATACTTGAGAAAGTGGGATTGATATTGACTTGGGTTTATTCAATGTTATAGATGAACAAATAGTTGACATAGGAACAAGTTCCACAAGACCATGTAGAAAAATAATTTTCCAGAGACACATTCTATATAGGAAGGATAAAACCATGGTGATGATTTTATATTCACCATGGATGGTGAAAAATTATTCATTGAGAATAATAATTACTATAAGTAAGAAGTATATGTCCATTATCTATGATTGAAAAGACCAATTAAAATTCAATGATGAATTTAATGTATCAAAGAACAAGGGATTATTATATTGAATACTATAGTAGAAATTCAAGTGATACTATACATGGATGGCATAAGTGTGGTGACAATAAGTCTTGATTGTTTATACTAATTTATTTATCCTAAATCCATTAGAATTTTACTTTTCATAGAAACATTCTATGATCATTTTATTGGGCATTGGATTTCAAGTAATCTAATCATGGAAGGTGTTTCTATGACGCAACTAGAAAGGGATGGTGATATCATAGAATTCCAATAAGGGGGAAAAGTTACTAAAATCCAATTTTGGATTGAATTAAGAAACAAGATCATCGAATACTCTTTTGGAATGAATCTTTGTAATGTGTTTAAAAGAGGTTAGTGGGAGCACCATGGTTTTCCAAGTAAAATATGTTTGGTAACATATGAAAAAAAAACTATTGGTCATATAGTTAGTCATGACTAGAATGAAAGTATCTCTCCATAGATTTAATTAAAGTAGAAACCAATGTTTTAGGGGATGTCATCTATTGATGTAGATATAAGGGTTTCTTAGACAAATTAAAAGTACATATACTAAAAAGGTATTGATAAATAAAAGTTGGAATAATTCTAGAGAGAATTTTTACCAATGTCACATGGAATAAATATCTCTAAGAAGACATGCGTTGGGTTTAGGAGTAGATTAAAGTGGTGAGTTGAGTTCCATAAAATTCTAAAATGAATCAATCATCTATTCCATTTTATGTACTATATATATTGATATTTCCAACATATACTTTATGGTAGGTAAAATATTAGTTATTTCCAAGGGAACTGTAAGGGAAGTACTCAATACTATCTAATTGTACTTGATAATGTTTAAAAAGTTATGTACCTGATATATATAGAGGAAGGGATACCAGTTATAAGGGGACACAAACTAGTATTCCTATAGATCAATACAATATAATATCATAGTTAGGATAAGGTAATGAGAAATAAAAGATCATTAAGATAGTGGTATACATATCTGCAATTATTTTGTACGTTGTAGCTTCTACGGAAACTAAGAAGTAGTGTGTTAAACATAATGATTTTTTTACTATTCTTGGAATCACACATAGTAAGTAAAGTTTTATCATGAAGATAATTATTTTAATGATACTATCAAATATGTCAAGTTTAGATAGTGGATAAAAGATATATACTCAGGGATATCGTCACTTGATAAGTCTTAATCCATGAGGTAAAGTTGTAGATAACAGAATAGCCACATAGCGGGGATGTGGTAGGCCCCTGACTAAATCCATAACTTAGTAGAAACATGATCTTATCATGTGAGAGATATGAAGGATAGTTAGAAATCTGGCTCTAGAGCAAGTCAGAGTGTTGTAATAGTGGGTGCCATGGACCAAACTAAATAGTACTTTTCAATTACCATACCATGCATACAGTAAGTTATATATGATATAAACTTACCATTATAGTGTATATATTTTTGTGTAAACTATTTAAATTGTAATTTACATAGATTATTTTAGATATCAAAAGGATATAACAGTTCCTAGGATTTAATGATAACCTTTACATACTATGAAATTAATATTAAACATATGTCCTATGATCTAGATACATAATAATGATTGGGAACAGAATATGTTTAACTATTAGGTGATGGGGGATCATAAGAATTGATAATTATTCTAATGAAGTTTTCACTTGGAGATATCTAGTAGGTGAGATTATGAGGACAAAATATTCAATAGTAACACCACATGTTTCAAGTGTCATTGGTTGTTCCTATCTACGAACATGTGTATTGGTCTCCTGAATTGAGATTATTATCAATGTATTCTATTTGATCACATAATTTGATTCATGAAAAAAACCATGACAATGAAGTCATGGTGAGGTAGCTTGTGTTGGGTGCATCATTGGTGGTATGGCATGGTTGAATGATCAAGATATAATTTTTCACTTCTGAGTTAAGGAAGTAATATCCCAGGACTAGTTGAATAGGATGGTAGTGCCTTCATAAATTCTTTTCTAAGGTAGTTAGTGGTAAGTCTATCTAGTTATATCAAAAAATAAAAAATCAAGAAAGGATAATGACATAAGTTTATGTCCATCTTTTTGAGATATCTCAAGACAAATAGATTACATTACACAGTATGTGTTCATAGGATAGTTTTTGTTTCTATAACTATTCATTATCTCTTTAGGGGTCTTGATGGGTTGCTAGACTCTACTTTTGTTCTGTGAATAATATTCACTACTATCAAGATAAGGGCATATAGGGTCACACACAATTGTGTATTCCTGAATCTGCTATATTATGTAGAACATGCATAAATGATATGGTGGTCCCCACCACAAGGTCTGAGATTTTTCTAAGTATTAATGATCACTGATAAATAAATATATTCATCATTATTTGAGTATGGAATAATTAGGTTGAATTTATTTATTAAATTTATTCATGATGTATTTAGTGAATATGTGAAAAAATATTATATGATGAATATTATTTTAATATTAAAGGTTTGTTTAATACTAGTGGGAATTAAGAGTTGAGTTAATGACTCAAGTTTATCAAATAATATTTAAAAATATGTAATAAAATATAAATGATGTTTATGATGTAGTTATTTCTTCATGACATGACATTTATTTCTTATTTAGTGGGCATTGAATTTCTGGGGGTTGGGGAATCCTTTCTGGGTATTTGAGCCTCCCACTATATAAGCAGGAGGAGAATATCAATCCATAGATTATTAATTCTAATGGAATGAGAGCCTATATATCCTCCTATTTTATAGAGAGATAAATTATCTCTCTATGTGATCGATCAATGAATGCCTTCGACGGATCGAATACACAAGATCAAGATGATTGTCGCGATTCCAAAGGATTTGTTGGATATTCATGATAACACCTGGAATTTGATTAATAGTGAGCATACAGATTCTTGGAGCACATATGGATGACCTTGTGGGATACAACTACAGATCCTTCAATCAATGATCACTGATGACTTTCTAAAATCGAACGCTCTATAGCATCCCGTCTTTTTATAACATAAACTTTCATTACATTACACAAAACTGAGGATCTTTAAGGTTTAGTGTCTTGGAAACCAGGAACATAATACATGAAAACAACATAAATCATTCTTCCTATACACTTGAAAGGATTCTCCTTAAGTTCATCCTAGGTTCATTACTGAATCTCATGACCTGGGGACATACATCAAAAGTAGGGGTGAGCAGAAGGCCCAGTAAGGGAAACAAGAGAAACATTTTACATGTGAACTTGAGATACTTCAATAAGGACATGAAAAGAACTTTAAGGAATGAGAAAGAAATCATGAGGCATTTCATAATAAAAATAACATTTTCATAACTTGAAGATGTGGCTACATCATTTAAAATAGAAAATCATGAACATATCACCAAGGTCCATCCCCAAGGTTTCATTTGAAAATTACCAATTTTATTCACCAAGGTATCGTGAAAATTGTAATCTCTAGTGGTTACATCATTACCCAATGCATTGGAGCGCTATCAGGGTGCAAACTTAAATTTGACTTTGTTGTCATGTGAGCCACATATATAATCATCAAAAATTTCATAAATAACCTATATAGCATAAAATAAATGGGTTTCATTTCATAATCATAATTTTTTAAATACTGCTTTAAAGACATGATCTTTATGTCACTTTAAACCCACGGAAAGGGAAAGCGGGTTTCATGTATGTAAATCCCAGAATTTAAAATAGAAAATTTTGATATATATGTGAATACCCCTGTAGAGATAAGAGCTTTGAGTACTCACTTAATAACATAAAATAATTTTGAGAAAAGAGACAGAGGCATTTTGAGATGAAAATTCTACAGCATAACGGCTACGTTTCAGGGTTTTAAAAAACTTTGAAAAGAGAGGGGACATGGGTCAAACATTCATAAATGACCCATAAAAGAGTAGACGGACATAATATAAAGTATTTAAGAGCATGGTAATGAAATTTTAATGATATACCATATGAAACGAAGAACTTGAAAGGAGGACAAAAAATAAGATTTCTCTTATAAAAATTCGGCAGCCTAACGGCGTCACTTAAACTTCAACAAAAATGATTTGGAAAGATCAAATTGGGTCTCTCATCATGTGAGCATAAGAGTTAAGTATTATAGATATATAGATCATTCCCCAACATAAAAAAAAGGAATTTTAAAGACTTTACATGAAATTAGAACTTTGAAAAGAATGAGAAGGGTGAAAGAATCCCCTTAAAAATTCGGCAGCCCAACGACGTCACTTAAGATTAAAAAATGGAATTGACAAGATCAAATAGGTTCTCTAATCATATGAAAATAAGAGTTGAGTATGATAGATATAGAGATCATACCCCAACATAATAAAAATTAACTTGAAAGACTTGACAAGAAAATAGAACTTGAAAACGAGAAGGATGAAAGAATCCGTTACAAAAATTTCGGCAGCCTAACGACGCCACTTAAACATTCATAAAATGAAATGATGAGAGTAAGAGGGGGTCTCTAATCATATGAATATAAAAAGGACAGTATAATGAATATAAAAGAACATCCTCCAACATAAGAACATGGAGCATAAAATAAATGACATAAAACAGATCACTTGAAAAGAAAGAGAGAGGTCAGATCCATTACCTTAAAATGTAACTCTTAAAACTCAAAGGTTTGGACCTTGAGGGCTTGGGGGCACCTTGGGAGGACTCCTTGGGAGGTAAGGAGAGTAGAAATTTGTTGAGGATGTTTTTGGAGTCAAAAAGATGAGAGGAGGGCTTGGTATTTATAGGGAAAGTGAGGGGACAAGGCATTAATGGCCAAGGGACACCTCAAAAGTGGTTTTCTCAAAAGCATGGGCCCTCCCATGGTACTTCCCATAGAGTTAGGCCACATGGCGACCCCCACACAATAATTCATCCTCTTTAGTAGACCATACCTTAAAATATCTCATGACATCATCATGACACAGTTATGATGTCATTAAACATACCGAAACCCTAAAACTGTATTTTTACTATTCACTGAAAATTCAACTTTCTCAGAAAAATACCAAAATTTCACATTAACCAAATATCAATGCTCTGATTTCAAAAATGAACTCTATTTTATAAAAATAATTTTCTAAATATTTTTAATTCATTTTTTTTAAATAAACACACTATTCACCTAAAATTCATTTTTTTCAGAAAAATCCCCAAAAATTACCTTAACATAATATCGATGCTCTGAGTTCAAAAATGAAATCCATTTTATAAAAATAATTTTCTAAATATTATTAATTTAATTTTTAATTAAAAAACACTATTCACCCGAAAAAACTAATACTTGAATAATAATTTATGAAACTATTATTTACCCATTTTATTGAATCTCATTACTTAATCTTGGTGTCTAAATTATATTAAAACTTTCTTTGAGTGAAATTACTAATCCATTTGGTCACATTAATAATCCTAAGCGTAAAATCACTATTCATAGTTTACTATTCATCAAAAATAAAGTTGGTCTTATTAGACTCTAAATTTAGTACTGAACATAATTGTAGAAGACCATTTTTTGAAAATCATTACACATTTTTATTTATTTAAGGTTTACATAAACATTTTTAAAATATATTTTTTCTAAAATTCATCAAAAATAAGCATACTATATTTATCCGGTCATTTGAAAATTCACAAACTTCATCATAAGAAGAAATCCCAATTTTTATTTAAAACAAGGGATTACACAAGGCAGTTACGGTCTCCTTACATAGCCCCTTATCACACCAACATAGGACCTAAGTGTAAGGTGTGCTAAGGTGAGAGAATCCGAGGGAGGCTTGGCCAACATCGCACGAGTAGTAATTTCTATTAGTTTGAACTTCTCGCAAAGGCGATTCCGTTCTAGCCTCACACGATGAAGTTCGGCTTGGGTTTGGTCCAGAGCAAATCCCAGTGGTGCTACCTCCTTCCCAAGTTCTGTTAGATGGGCTTCGATCGGTCCAAGACTACTGGGAGAGGCCATTGAATCTTCTTTCTATAATAATTAACCAAGATTACTTGTATTTAGAGACAATAATCAAAACGTTTTGTTCCAGCAGTCATATTGACCAATGGTCATATAACAGTAAAACTCCCAACAATCTCATTTTAATTATACTCATGTTATCAAATGAAACATTTTTGTTGAGTATAAAAATAAAATAAAATAACACATAAAATTAGGAAACAAGATTTATTCAAAATTTGGGGTCGTTACAATCTTTCCCCCTTAAGAAATTGCATCCTCACAATTTTTAAAATTAGGTTTTGAAATTCCATTAAAAGTCCCACATCAGAAAAGGAGTCAGTAAAAATATTACTTTAAAAGAAAGAAAGGGAAGTACAAAGGTCACCAGAGTTAACCCACAATAGGATTCCATGTAGGAAAACATAGACATGGAAGAAAAACAAGGGGTCAAGTTCTGAGGGAGAGTGATAAAGAACATGATTAGGAGAAAGTTAACCATAAGAAAATCCCAAACTTATGATGTGTGTAAACGATCTTCGATTACCTAGTAGGATACATAAACCAACAACGTTTTTTTACGTTCCTTTTCATAATTTTGAGGAATTCATTTAATACATAGAACAAAAATATAAGGAAATATACCTACCTTTAAGTAGAGTTTCATCCTTTAATAAGTCTCTACTAAAACTAATCTTTTCTCCAAATGATGAGAATTCAAAAACACTTGGTCTCATCAAAAGTACAGGAATCATCTTCTAGAGAATCAGATAATCCACAAAAGATTAACAATCTATTTCTTCTATCTTTAAACATTATCCATAAAACAAAAAGGGTAAGGTAAAACAACTCTTCAAAAAGAAACAATCCCATAGGAATGGAAACTAATTTTAAATCTTCAAAGTTCTATGGTACTACCCAAAGTTCATGATAGACCATTCCATAAATAATGGTCCTTAAAATTCCTTAAAATAAACCAAACTAAGATTGAAACCCAAATACAAGAAGGATTTGATAACATAGTCTTCCAAAATAAACTTCATTTTTCATATCCAAACAACATCAACCAATCCTAACATCTTATAAAGAAAGTATCTAACCTAAACATATTTTACCCAATATAGGTTAATCATTCCCATAAGTAACCTAAATTACTAAAAGTCCACCTTAAATTCATTGATTCTTCAAAATATAATTCAAACTTACTCCTCAATGAAAATACCGTAGTAATCTATTTACCTCGATCATATAGGGTCCCCAAAATAGTGAATGTCTTCCAAAATAATAATCATATTTTAATCCCCTAATCATCACTATCATATTAATATGGCAATCATCGCATTTCCTATCACATTGGTTGTTGGGACATGTTCTTCCATTTCATGCCATTAACTAAGAAAAGAAAATACAATTAGGGGCTTAAATACTTAACCAATAATCATGAAAAGGAGCTTAAAGCATATAAGGATAACTTGTAGAAGAAAAGTATACCATAACTTGTGATCCCCTAGGTTCCAAACTAGGTTATCCATGATCATATATTCTTATGTGAATATTTATTTTGTTTTATCCTTGTTCCTTTAATAATGGTTCATACTAAGCTTATGAATTTACCAAAGCATATCCCCCGGGAGTGTCTTAACTAAGAGTGCATCAAGGCCCGTTGTCGTGTACCAGTTCCCGTTCGAGTCTAGATCAAAGCGGTGTTTTCAGGTTTTACCCCTATGTACATTTGTGCCAGAGCCACCTCTACCTGCTCGTATCCAGATAGGGATGTATTTGCTTGGAAACCCCTTACTCAATACTCACCAAAATACTAGGAAGATTACCTATATTTAGACATTTCTATAGGGTTCTTCCTAAAGTTTTCATATCCTAATTTCCACAAATAACTAAACCATCCTTTGATACCAACTATAGCATCCCATCTTTTTATAACATAAACTTTCATTATATTACACAAAACTGAGGATCTTTAAGGTTTAGTGTCTTGGAAACCAGGAACATAATACATGAAAACAACATAAAGCATTCTTCCTATACACTTGAAAGGCTTCTCCTTAAGTTCATACTAGGTTCATTACTGCATCTCATTACCTGGGGACATACATCAAAAGAAGGGGTGAGCAGAAGGCCCAGTAAGGGAAACAAGAGAAACATTTTACATGTGAACTTGAGATACTTCAATAAGGACATGAAAAGAACTTTAAGGCATGAGAAAGAAATCATGAGGCATTTCATAATAAAAATAACATTTTTCATAACTTGAAGATGTGGATAAATCATTTAACATAGAAAATCATGAACATATCACCAAGGTCCATCCCCAAGGTGTCATTTGAAAATTACCAAGGTTATTCACCAAGGTATCTTGGAAATTGTAATCTCTAGTGGTTACATCATTACCCAATGAATTGGAGCGCTATCAGGGCGCACCCTTAAATTTGCCTTTGTTGTCATGTGAGCCACATATATCATCATAAAAAATTTCATAAATAACCCATATAGCATAAAATAAATGGGTTTCATTTCATAATCATAATGTTTTAAAAACTGCTTTAAAGACATGATCTTTATGTCACTTTAAACACACGGAAAGGGAAAGAGGGTTTCATGTATGTAAATCCCAGAATTTAAAATAGAAAATTTTGATATATATGTGAATACCCCTATATAAATAAGAGCTTTGAGTATTCACTTAATAACATAAAATAATTTTGAGAAAAGAGACAGAGGCATTTTGAGATGAAAATTCTGCAGCATAATGGCTACGTTTCAGGGTTTTAGAAAACATTGAAAAGAGAGGGGACAAGGGTCAAACATTCATAAATGACCCATAAAACAGTATACGGACAGAATATAAAGTATTTAAGATCATGGTAATTAAATTTAATGATATACCATATGAAACGAAGAACTTGAAAGGAAGACAAAAAATAAGATTTCTCTTATAAAAATTCGGCAGCCTAATGGCGTCACTTAAACTTCAACAAAAATGATTTGAAAAGATCAAATAGGGTCTCTCATCATGTTAACATAAGAGTTAAGTATGATAGATATAGATATCATACCCCAACATAAAAAAAAGGAATTTAAAAGACTTGACATGAAATTAGAACTTTGAAAAGATTGAGAAGGGTGAAAGAATCCCCTTAAAAATTCGGCAGCCCAACGACGTCACTTAAGCTTCAAAAATGGAATTGACAAGATCAAATAGGGTATATAATCATATGAAAATAAGAGTTAAGTATGATAGATATAGATATCATACCCCAACATAATAAAAATGAACTTGAAAGACTTGACAAGAAAATAGAACTTGAAAATGAGAAGGGTGAAAGAATCCATTACAAAAATTTCGGCAGCGTGACGGCGCCACTTAATCATTCATAAAATGAAATGATGAGAGTAAGAGGGGGTATCTAATCATATGAACATAAAAAGGACAGTATAATTAATATAAAATAACATCCTCCAACATAAGAACATGGAGCATAAAATAAATGACATAAAAGAGATCACTTGAAAAGAAAGAGAGAGGTCAGATCCCTTACCTTAAAATGTAACTCTTAAAACTCAAAGGTTTGGACCTTGAGGGATTGGGGGAACCTTGGGAGGACTCCTTGGGAGGTAAGGAGAGTAGAAATCCGTTGAGGATGTTTTTGGAGTCGAAAAGATGAGAGGAGGGCTTGGTATTTATAGGGAAAGTGAGGGGACAAGGCATTAATGGCAAGGGACACCTCAAAAGTGGTTTTCTCAAAAGCATGGGCCCTCCCATGGTACTTCCCATAGAGTTAGGACGCATGGGGACCCCCACACAATAATTCATCCTCTTTAGTCGAACATACCTTAAAATATCTCGTGAAATCATCATGACACAGTTATGATGTCATTAAACATACCGAAACCCTAAAACTGTATTTTTACTATTCACTAAAAATTCAACTTTCTCAGAAAAATCCCAAAATTTCACATTAACCAAATATCAATGATCTGATTTAAAAAATGAAATCTAATTTATAAAAATAATTTTCTAAACATTTTTAATTCATTTTTTTAAATAAACACACTATTCACTGAAAATTCATTTTTTTCAGAAAAATCCCCAAAAAATACCTTAACATAATATCGATGCTCTGAGTTCAAAAATGAAATCCATTTTATAAAAATAATTTTCTAAATATTATTAATTTAATTTTTAATTAAAAAACACTATTCACCCGGAAAAACTAATATTTGAATAATAATTTATGAAACTATTATTTACCCATTTTATTGAATCTCATTACTTAATCTTGGTGTCTAAATTATATTAAAAATTTCTTTGAGTGAAATTACTAATTAATTTGGTCACATTACTAATCCTAAGCGTAAAATAACTATTCATAATTTACTATTCATATAAAATAAAGTTGGTCTTATTAGACTCTAAATTTCGTACTGAACATAATTGTAGAAGACCATTTTTTGAAAATCATTACACATTTTTATTTATTTAAGGTTTACATAAATATTTTTAAAATATACTTTTTCTAAAATTCATCAAAAATATGCTTACTATATTTATCCGGTCATTTGAAAATTCACAAACTTCATCATAAGAAGAAATACCAATTTTTATTTAAAACAAGGGATTACACAAGGCAGTTACGGTCTCCTTACATAGCCGCTTATCACACCAGCATAGGACCTAAGTGTAAGGTGTGCTAAGGTGAGAGAATCCGAGGGAGGCTTGGCCAACATCGCACGAGTAGTAATTTCTATTAGTTTGAACTTCTCGCAAAGGCGATTCCATTCTAGCCTCACACGATGAAGTTCGGCTTGGGATTGGTCCAGAGCAAAGCCCAATGGTGCTACATCCTTCCCAAGTTCTGTTAGATGGGATTCGATCGGTCCAAGACTACTGGGAGAGGCCATCAAATCTTCTTTCTATAATAATTAACCAAGATTACTTGTATTTAGAGACAATAATCAAAACGTTTTGTTCCAGCAGTCATATTGACCAATGGTCATATAACAGTCAAAAACCCAACAATCTCATTTTAATTATACTCATGTTATCAAATGAAACATTTTTTTTGAGTATAAAAATAAAATAAAATAACACATAAAATTAGGAAACAAGATTTATTCAAAATTTGGGGTCGTTACACGCACTGCCGAATTGAATGAGGTAATTTTTTATTTATTTTTGTGCTTATTAAATTCAAACGAGATCCTCATACCTCTATCGGGGCTCATATCGATGGAGAAGAGATGTTTTGTTGCTCTAGTGATGAAAAATTATAAATCCTTGACCCATCGTATTCCACTGTGCACCCCAGTACCTTTACAACGTAGCCTTAATTACATACTTTGTTTTGATAGGTGCATTTACTAACGTTCCAATAAAACCATCACACAAATTTTTCACACATGAATGAAATAAAGAAAATGCATGATGTAAAAAAAATTCCAATATATTAATTCAAAAAATTTATCTCCTTTATCAATTCATTTTCATAAGGTTTTTCAATAAAGGTTTACCATAAGTGATGTCCATATATTTTACTTTCTCCAATAGTTCTGCACCTATTAGTGGAGGTGGTGTTGTACTATCTTCTGAAGTCCCATGAAATGATTTCATGCAAGATCATTATTTATGTCACCAAGGTTGAAATATACAATTTCCTAAAAACACAGTCTTTGATGAATGTTTCAACCTAATTAAGTGTTTACCTTATTCATAAATGGGACACTATTGAGTTCCTTTAATTATTTATCCTGAATTTTTTTCATAAATAGAAAAATCATTTATCATCCCATAAAACGTGGATCCAAATGTGAAATATTCATTTATATAAGTTTCATACATTGTAAGACTTGAATCCCACAATAATTTAAAACATTCAATCAATGGAGCCAAATAAACATTAATATCATTACCTAGATGTTTTTCTCCTGATATAAGTAGAGATAACATAATGTATTTTCATTTCATGCATAACCACAATGTCAAGTTATAATTTACCAACATAACCGGCCATGTACCATGAATGCTTCTTTGAAAACCAAAAGGATTCAATCTATTTATATATTGTGTAAGAGAAAGGTTTCTCAGATCATTTCCAAAATTAGGATACTAATGATCAATTTTCTTCTACTGAGGAGAGTATGTCAGGTGATGAAGTTTTCCATATTTATTTCTTATATCTGTGTGAAAAGTCAATTTCCTTGTAGTCACCTCACTTCCATATAGACACCTAAACCTTGGAATGATTGGAAAGTACCATAGAACATTTGAAGGAACTAATTTAGATTTTTTGTATTGAGATGCACCACACTTTGGGAAATTTTAAGTGATTTTTGGTCCTTGTGAAATAGTATATAGTCATTTGGATATGCATTTATTCTTTCATAGATTATACCCATTGACCATAGCATTCATTTAACATCATATCTTTGGCAAGGTAGCTAACTATATTTTAGGAGAATATCATTCAATAGATCAAGTAGTTCAGTAAAGGTGGCGTTACTCCATCCATTGCCAAATTTTATATTATATCCCTTTAGTATGGATGAAAATGATGTATATTTAGTACAACTAGCATACAATAGCATATTTTCACAACTATTTTACTTCTCAAACAAATTTAGACAATAATAAAGTTAATTATTCAACTTTCATTACCATTTACTCAATATTATCTTCATCATCATCAACACCTATAATCATATCCTTAATATGGTATTTATTATTTTTCATTTGTTTAGTCTAATTTTTTTTAACTTTGATCTATTCTATAATAGATCAAGTGTTCGTCCAACTCCTATGGATTAATTGGTCTTGAATAAAAACTACATAAACATAGATAAATAATTTGTGAAGGGTAATATGCATGATCTTTTGAAAACTTTATGAACTCTTTTATCCCATCCTCATAATCTTTTGTCATATGATTTTCATCCATCCATTTTTGATTCATATCTTTTATATTTGATTCATTATTAGTATTTTAAAAAATAAATAAATATATAGAAAGTATGAGCATAGAAACTATAAAATTCCATTATTAAAGAATTATTTAA
The DNA here is from genome assembly GCA_963277665.1 of Viscum album. Taxonomy (NCBI): domain Eukaryota; kingdom Viridiplantae; phylum Streptophyta; class Magnoliopsida; order Santalales; family Viscaceae; genus Viscum; species Viscum album. The sequence goes on along the minus strand of OY728141.1, from coordinate 466,809,600 downwards.
GATACATGAAGCCATTGTTCTAATATAATAAGAGCCAAATAATGCGTATTGAGATTTTTTATTTAGTGGTGGAAATCATCAAAGGAAAGGAATGTACGATATCTATAATGTTACAAAGAATCTAATTAAATTGTCATATATTTCAAAACACATAGATTAATGATGGTTTCTGTAAATTTTATATGTGGGAGTAAAACAAGTGGGAGGATTTAATGTTTATTAATTTCATCACATGGTACATGGAGGGACAAGTGGTGTTTTAGTAATAGGATGATTTGGAACTGAAGTTGATCTTTTTTTAGATGATAAAAATATTGATAGGGTCCAATCACATGTTCTAAATAATGAAAAATTTGAGGAAAATCTTGAATCAACTCTAGAAAAATATCAGAGTGGAAATTGGAAGTAAGGTTTAAATAAGTTGGAAGAAGATATGGATGTTTTAAATGCTGGTCATGATTCTAATTTAACGAGTAAAAGGAAATCTGAGTAGAGCTTTAAAGAGAGTTCTGGGAGTCCATATAACTAGGATCGGGGTTTAAAAAAACTATGGCTCTATCCCAATGGGATGAACTAATAAAGTAAACGTGAAAAAAGATCAAAATACTAATGACTTAGAGAAATTAAATGGTGGCTAGAATGAATGAAAATGGGAAAAATAGAAAGAAAAAACTAAAAATAAATGCTCAATTACTAATTATAACTGAGGTTTAAATGAATGTGGGAGGTATCCTTTATGGGTTTAGTAGGGAGAAGTAACTACTACGAGTGAAAATTTTCAATACCGGGGAAATATGAATGAAAAGTAGGCGAATTAACCTAATTAATAATGATATGAAACTTTCTATTGTGTATGCTCACTTTTTGTATCATTATTATAAGAATTCATTTTTAACTGAACATGAGGTTAGTGGTTTGTGTTGCAAAATGAATATCGTAGATATTCGTAGAAATGAAAATTGTAAAAGGTTTGGGGTTATTCTGCCTATTAATGGAAGAAAATGGGAATAAGTTTTTGATTTTAATCCATGAGAGCAGGAAGGATACTTGGAACTTGGTGTGGATTACCATCTATATACTACAAGAACTCTTCATACTTATCACTTGAAATCACCACCTTACATAAACCATTTTACACCCAATACTTATCTTGGACAAGGTATCTAAGAAATGGGTGAAAACCCATTTGGGATATGTGGCCCCAAACAAGGCATTGGTGTTTAGTGATAAGTGGGAAGAGTTTTTGCAGTGCATAGATTGTTCTTTCATCGATAAAGGCTTCTATATATCTTATACAACCTCATTCAGTTAGGAGGTCCATGCAATTAGAGTGAGAAATTTGAAAAAGAAGATATCATGTATGACTAATGTGAAGATATCTCATATGATTAAATAGATAGACAAGATCCAAAAAAAGAAATGAGAAATTGAAAAAAAATAGTGAGGCTAAGAAGAATGAAGATAAATCCATTGAACACTGATAAAGAGAGAATAGGTGATATCGACTAAATAGGAGTAGAAATAATCAAATACCTTAGGCTATGAGAGGGTCGATTTGTCTGAGAAGTTCGATGGGGGGGTAAGTGGTTGTGAAAGTTTAGTTCCATCAGAGCTTGAATGGAACAAGCGATAAGATTATCCATTAGGGTTCTATTTAAAAGATCAAAATAATTTTATTAGTGATTTCAAAAAAGCGTTGATAAAGACGTGCTTTATTAGTGCTAAAATATAAAGCACTAATAAAACCCATCTTTATCAGCTCTTTTTTATTGCTGATAAAAACCTATCTTTATGAGGGATACAATTTTAGGGCTAAGAAATATAGGTGTTGCCAACAATTTATTTTATAGCGTCGATAAAACTCATATTTATCAGCACTTTTTTGAAAAATTTGATAAAAATCGTTTAAAGTAAAACACAAATATACTAGACAAATATATATTAAAAATGAATAAATTATAAATAAAGTAAAAAATAATTAATATTATTAATTAATATATAATCTGAAATGTATGAATGTTAAAATTGAGTGAAATTGAATAATAAAAAATGGAGACTTCAAAAAAATGAAAAAAATGGATAAGTTTTATTAATTATACAAATTGTTTAAAAAATAAAAAATGGATATATATTAAAATGAAGATGATTGATATTATTAAAACATAGTAAATAAATATGTATAAATATATTTTAGAAAATGATTAAATTCAAAAAAATATAAAAATTAATAAATATTAAAAACAAATAAATATTATTAACTAAAATAATATTAAAAATGAATAAATAAAATTTAATAGATAATAAAACTATTTTTAAAAATGAATTTGTAATATTAATTACATGAATTGTAAACACAGAAAAAAATTAAAGAAAATAAAAAAATGAATTTAAATGAATTAATTAAATAGATTTCAAATATTTAAAAAATATTATAACTTAATAAATAAAATTGAATGAATATTAATTATATAAATTAAAAACATACTAAGAGTATTAAAACATAGTAAATATTTATGTGTAGTTCGTAAGATTAATTATATTGGTTGTAAACATGTACAAAAATGAAAAAAATTTAGAAAATGTGTTTAAATAAATAAATTATATAAATTTAATTTTTTTTTAAAATATTATAGCTTAAAAACTATAATTGAATAAATATTAATCATATAAATTAATAACATATTGAGAATATTAAAACTTAGTAAATAATTATTTATAAATAAATATTAATGTAGTTGAGGTTTGGATTAGTTGTAAACACCCCTTAATTCTATATGAAAAAGGGGGTTCAAAACCCATTGGGCGCTGGTACTGTAGCAACGACATCACTGTAACAACGATGACACTGTAGCGGCGGAAGGGTACTGTAGCAGCAACAGGTACTGTGTGGTACTATAAAATCACTGGTATTGTAGTAGTACTATTCATAGAATGGGCATTGGGCAAAAAAAATGGGCCTACGGGCCATGTAATGGGCTAAATGCCTACTGGGCCTTCGGGCTATGTAATGGGTCTCCCTCTACCCAGTTAAAGAGGTCTTTTCTTTGCTTTAAAAATAAATGAAGCTTCAGACCCAACCTTTTAAAAAAAAATTTATAAAAAAATATTAAAAAATCAATAAATCCTATTTTTTTAAATTAATAAATATAAAAAACAAATAAATAATATTAAATAAAAGAATGTTAAAAATGAATAAAAGGAATTGAATAAATTATAAAAATATTTTAAAAAGTGAATTCATGATTTTAAATACATGAATTTTAGACTATTGAAAATGAATAAAAAAGAATAAAAAAGATTAAATAGATATTATTAATTATATAAATAAAAAAATTATTAAAAATGAATTATAATGACTATAAAAATATTTAAATTAAAATGAATTTATAGGAATTAATTATATATATTTCAAAAATTTTAAAAATATTAACACTTAATAAATAAAAATGATTAAATATTAATCGCATAAATTACAAACATATTGTAAATATTAAAACTTAGTAAATAAATATGTATAAATTTTAAAAAATGAATAAATTACAAAAATATGAAAAATTAAAAAATTATTAAGAACAAAAGAAAAAATTGTTAAATGAAATAATATTAAAAATAAATAAAAAAATTAAAAAAATTATAAAAATATTAACTATTTAAATTTAAAAATTATTCAAAAATGTATTTAAATTAATTAATTATAGAGATTTCAAACATATTTTAAATGTTAGAACCTAATAAACAAAAAATGAATAACTGTTTTTTATATAAATTACAAACATATTGAAAATAAGATAGATTGAATAAATATATTTATAAATAAATATTAGAAAATGATTAAATTCCAACAAATATAAAAATCAATAAATATAAAAATTAAATAAATAAAATTAAATGAAATAATATTAAAAATTAATAAATAAAATTTAATAGACAAAACTATTTAAAAAATGAATTCATATAAGATTAACTACAAGGATTATAAAAACGTACAAAAAATGAAGAAAATATTAAAACAAATCCATTTAAATAACTTAATTATATAAAATTTCATACATTTTAAAAATATTACAACTTATTTAATAAAATTGAATAAATAATAATCATATAGATTAGAAATATATTACAAATAATAATTAGTGAATAAATATGTATAAATTTTAGAAAATGAATATAAATTCCAACAATATTATTTAAAAAATGATATATATATATATATATTAAATGTGAAATAATATTAAAAATGAATAGTATATTCCATATATACACATATACACATGTCCTATACATACATGTAGACATATATACACATGTATATTTGTACATTCTATATACACATGTGCACATACACATATACATGCATACATACACACATATACATATCCACATGTACAACATATATATATATATACATATACACAAAACACACACAACATAATGCAAACACATATATGAACATGGACATATATATAAATATATAAATTCAAATATCACTTATTATTAATAATATATATATTCATTTATATTTATATAATGGTTTAAATTATTAAAATATATATTAATATATCATATTTATATTAATTAAATACATTTTGTAATTAATGTATATAATTAAACATTATTTTTTGAATATAAATATGATAATTTCATATATATTGATAATATTTTTTATTAAAAATTATATAAAAAACTGTGTCTTTTATTACCGCTATGAAAAGAGATGATAATGTGGTTTCTTTATTAATACTAAAAAATGCACTCAAAAGGGTATACTTTTATCAGTGCTTTTTTTACTGTGGATAAATGTAACTTTTATTAGGGATTTTACCTTGCACTGATAAAGGTTAACCTTTTATCAGTGATTTTTGTTTAGCGATGATAAAATTCGATGTTGTATATCGTTCGATCTGTGGTAGTGTTATACTTAGTACATAAAAAATTTATCATATAATATATGTGCATCCATAAAATATTTATTTATTCATCAAAATACTTTTTAAGATCCTATGAAGTCGAACCATATTTGATGAATTTAGTGTTTTCTTCCTCACCTGTATCAAATCATTCTTAATCAATTAATGTTCTAAATAACTCATTAAATAATATTTCAACTAAAATTGCAGACATATTTTATAGACTAAAAGGAGATAAAGTTGAAATAATTTCAAATGCTTAATTTATATCCATCAATAATTTGAATAATATAATATCATATTTCAGTTGAAAGTATTGAAATTCAAACTGAAATTAATTTGTATAAAAAATGAATTATACATAATATGTTATGTAGAATAGGTATCATTGCTGGGTATATACATGTAACTGTTGACAACTGTATGGTAAAAATGGACATACCTGTAGATAACTAAAGAGTATTTTATGGAAATGAAATCCACGTCTACAGAAGTTTAAGGGCCATATTCAAATATTGTTGATCATGGAACTAAGTTTGTAAGATCTTTGAAAAATTTAACAGTCTAAGTGAATGAAACTGATGGAGAGTATTCATAGAAATATGAAAAAAAATCATATCATTGATTGACCAGTCATCAAATCTAAATTTATTTTGTCACGTGGAAGAAATAAAAAAAATTATTCCTCTTTAATGTTTTATATAAATATTGAGTTGGTGTTCAATTTCATATCTCTTTCAATGATCAACTGGTGTTGATCATGGGATCTCTCTTTAGTCATCATATTCATCATAATATTATATATATATATTTTTCTAGTGCCTTAACCCTGATCAAATTATCTGAAGAAAGTACCATTGTTGATTGATCTTCATCCACCACAATGGATGGAAGGGAAGGTTTAATAATTTTATATCTTCATAGACATTGAAATAATTAATCACAACCCTATTCAAATATACAAATATTATCATCTCAAACAAATAATTAAATCATTCCTACAATAGGACAAGTCTTGGATTCTCTAAATATGCACATATCTTTCTTAGTTGAATTGAGACATGATAACTAAGAACATGATTTTAGATACTCAGATGAAAATTTTGGGGCAACATAACCAACTTGAATAGAAAATCCTAACCTATATTAAGAGTGATGAAAATATCCTTGAGTTTCTCGATTTTAAGGAATTACTACCTTAGAATATCAAACCTCCCATGATGCTAATGATTGATGAGTTATATCAAAATATTTTTCAAGATTAAGGAGGAAAAATATTTTATAATACAATCCCCATATCAACAATTCACCATTGAAGTTACAAATTATAAATACATATGAGAAATATTTTAAAAAATGAGAAATATTTATATTACAGATTATGAAAGAGTATAGTTATTCTACACATGATAATCTAGTTTCCAAAAATCGAATTGCAAACAAATTATAGTTACTCTACAAATTATTTATCAAATTCATATATAATATTATTCCTATTTAATACTTAGTTAAAGAACCAAGATTTTAGTATGAGGTTAAAATCATTTTATTTTTTGTTTAATTGCCTTATTATGATCTTATATGGATTTTTATCTTCATCCTGGGTGTTTTGGATGTGTTCAGGGCTTATTTGAAGGCAAGAACCAAGTTTTGGGCTGAAAATGACATGGCGTACTGTTTGTGCATGGTTCGCACACTGTTTAGGTAAACCATGCGAGAGGTATGAAAAGTTTTTGGTTCTTAATAGATGATTCCACATATTTACCGCATGGTTAGTTAAACCATGCGGTGTAACTGTGCGAAGTGGTCCTCTTAGGTAGCGAGGCATGCACAGTTTCCGCACGGTTTGGGAAACTATGCGGGTAAATCTTTCAACCCTGCTGTGTGTTTTTTTTTTTTTTAAATTAAAATCTTTTTTAATTTTTAAAAACCAAAGTTGGTTTTCTCCTCTACGCACAATAGCCCCTCCTAGAGCTCTCCTTTGGTTCCTAAAGTAGTCTTTGAGCCTGTTAATCTGTATAATCTCCATTTTGATCACCGATCATGTCTAAGGATCCTCACCGGGAAGGCCTATGTTCCTTTTTAGTCATTATAGATTCTTCAGAACAAGAATTTCACTATTTAGATTTAGGTTCATATGCTTTAATATTCTTTTCTTCCTATGTTCTTCATATTTTTCCCAAACCAGGATGAATCAAGACTCGATACTAGACAAGATGTCTACTACCAAGGTGAGGTAGGTTGTCTATACCTTATTTAGGATTTTCTTGGTGTTTTTTAGGTGTTTGGATGATAAACCATCCATCAGACTTTTTGACGAGGTATCATTTTTGAGTGAGTAGCTTTTAGTAGCTATAGTTGGGCTAGTGAGGTTGACCATGGGTTCCATTTAGGTGCGTTGGAACCCATTGCTCATTTCAAGGTAACCTGAGGTGTTAGCCTTAAGGTAATAACTTATTTATGCCTATTTAATCCACCCAAGTTGTGTTTGCTTGTTCTTTCCTAGTTAGAGGAATCCCTTAGATTCCTTGATAGCTTGAGTATCTTGTTTAGGAGATGTACTACCTCCTTGATTAATGAGTATTATGTTATGCCTCAGCTGTTTTGATAGTTTGTCATGTTAAATGGATGATATGGGTGGGTATATCCTTATGGAATGATTAATGTCATGTTAAATGGATTATATGGGAGGGTAGGACCATATTATTTTGATAAATAGTTTTCATGAGTGGGTATACTCATGGATTATACTTGTTGATGTGAGTGGGTATACTCACCTGGTTTTGAATGTTTAATTTAAATGATTGAATGATTGATTGAGTGGTTTGATAGATTCCTTGTACTGTTGTCCATGGATTTGGAATGTGGTAGTGGACACCTTGGGTTGACTATACCCCTTGGGTATTGATTCCATGGGATGCCTCAGGCCTTGATACCCCATGGATCCGGCTTGCTTGGGATTGCATAGGACTTTATATTCCCATACTCCTAGAACCCCAACCAATGCCTAACTGAGTTTCCACTAGGGATGCCCATGGGACTTGATGGGATGCCTTGGACATGATCCTTGGATCCAGCTCTCTGTGTTCTAGATATTTATAACTTGGATGCCTTGGTCTGCCGACCGTTGTGGCATACACTTCACTATATGGCATGGCTGTGGGATACTTGACTTCTCTATATAGCGTGGCTGTGGAATTCTTGATACAGATGGATATTTGGCATGACCCTATGCCTTATTTGTTTACTTGGTTATAGCTACCTTGTTAGGAGCTGAATCTCTTTTTCAAGTATCCTTGAGGGCTGTTCAGTTTTACTTATTGTTTTAGACTTATTCCATGGGCATACACGCTTACTTAATAGTTGTGTACACTTTCTAGAACCTTTTTAGAATTGATGTCAGAATTGTATAGACTTGGGTGGTTGCCTACTAGGATTTTTATCTCACACCCAATTTGGGCATCCTTAGGGATGAAAATAGTTTATATGGTTACATGTGATGATAGGGGAAATCTCCCAAGTATAGGTTGTTGATTGCATCTTTAGAGCAGGGGAGTATAGGACCAAGCTGAGGCTTGCAATGCTGGGATACCTTTTTGGTCTTTTGTTCTTTTTGGGATACTTTTATTGTATTTTAATGTACTGTTTTGGCTGCTTTCTGGATACTTGTACCATCTGCATCACTTCTATTTATAAGACACTTTTGGTTATTGATATACATTATTGTCTTGTCTTATCTTCATTTGTCCTCTTATTTATTCACTTCTACTATTGCATGTTTTTGACTTCCACTGTGGTACTCTGGTAATGAGGGCATAGTCTCCACACCAACTCAACTAGGCCCACGCTGCTAGTCGGTAGCCTGTGGAATTTGAGGAGTTTCGTTTGAGGCCTTGTGACCAATCGGGCTCGGGGCACCGTTTCATGTAACGTCCCGAGTCCGGAGCCCCTCCACTAGTGCCCCGTACTCGGTTCTCCACATGACCTCAAGCGCGTTTCCCGAACTCCAGAGGCTTCCAACTAGCAGCGAGGGCCTTGTTGAGTCGGTGGGGAAACTATGCCCTCATTCGGTAAGGTATACAAGGTAAGAAATCAACAGTAAATAGCGGAAGCAGTAAACGACATGCATAACAACAGAAACCAAACAACGGAAGCAATGTAGAGATATAACTATGATGAAAATTATGCAGCAGGTACAAGTATCTAAGGAAAACATAAAACACTACAACGTGCTGAAATACAACTAAAACCAAGTGCAAAAGAAAACAAAATAATCTCCTCAGCATCGTGAGCCACGGCTCGCTCCCATGCTCCCTAGCTACTGATGCAGTCTAAATCCTGAAGTAGAATGGTGCTTGACCTTATCTATACCTACAGCAACATAGTCTTCTTGGGCTCAAAAGCATGGACCAAAAAGGGTGTGAGATACAATACCAGTAGGCAATCACCCAACGATTTTTTCCTATCAGTCAATGAATACATGGAAGTAATAAAACAAGAAGCAGTAAATGGAAAAGCACAAGCAGCTACAAACCACAGTTCTAACAAGTAAAGCACACAAGTAAGCAGTCAACAAAGAGAAGAAAACAGGTAACCCTCTGGGTATCTCTCACATTCTAACCCCTATGGTTCAACCTCTAAGTACTAGCCTCCCTCTGGGAGGCACACACAGTCTCACCCTCTGGTTCAGCTACGTAAGTAAGCAGACTCTCTAGGGAAGCACTCACCGTCAATTCCCCCTATAGTCTCGTATCGTGCTAAAGGCTCTCTGGGGAATCACTCATTGTCAATTCCCCTTATAGCCTACGTCGTAATTAAAAGACACTCTGGAGAATCCCTTCTGTAAATTCTCCCCTTGGTCTCACATCGTGATTAAAAGACACTCTGGAGAAGCCCTTCCGTCAATTCTCCCTTTGGTCTAATACTCTAGGTTCTCATAGTCCTGAGTATAACTAAATATGCTCAGTGCATGTATATCATCCACGTAAACCTCAAGAACTACTTGACTATCAACTAAGGATCAAAAACAATAAATAAACAACAGTTCCACTATCCTACGACTGGGCATGGCAACTGGCAAAATTCCAAACATGCAGAACAAGCATGGAAAAGCAATCTGAGCACAAACAAACTACTATAATCACATACAATAACCTTTAATAAAGTAATCAAGCAAAGCAAGAAAGCAACAAGGGAAAAATAGGAAACACGCAATACCCCGTTCAGGGGTATTGGTGGAAATTGCACAAAATATTCATCAACTTTCTACGGAAAGGCACAAACCACCTACCTCGATCCGAGGAGATCAATATACGTGAACCTCGATGAAAGATTCCTCTTAGAACAACTTAGATCTGACCAAAAACACAAAACATTCATCCGACGATAACTTGGAAATGGGGAAGAATCAAGAAATAAGGGTAAAGTAGAAATAAGAACTCACCGCTGCGATTCCAACGCAACTGACCGTGCTCGAATCAGAGAACGGACGACGAGGAAGGACTCCGTTGAAGATCAGGCCGTACGGTCACTCTCAGACGGTCGAAAATTGGAGAAGAAGATGGAAATAGGGGTTAGGCGTGACCCCGGTCCATTTAATGAAAAAAATAAAGTACACGGCGTGTAATTCTTGAGTACAATTTTTCCATACTCCGAATTAACCGGCCTCCACCTCATCCTTACACACCGTATGTGTGGCCTGGACACGGCCAACACACGACTTCGAGCCAGAACAGAGTACATGGCATGTACTCAAAAAGTACACGGCGTGTACTTCTGAAATTTCCAGAAAAATTTATTTTCCTTAAAAAATCCAAAAAAGGGAAAACATACCTGAACGAAGATCCTGGTTCTTACAAACTTCCCCCCTTAAAGAAATTCGTCCCCAAATTTCCCCAACAAGGTGGAGAAGAAGAAACCTCGAACAACTCCGGCCACTACGATCGTACATCGGCCTCCCTCTCCCAGGTCTTTTCCTGTACTCGACCGTGCTGCCATAACACCCGTACCATAGGAACAGACTGCCCGCAGAGAACCTTCGTACTGCGATCGACAATCCGAATAGGATGCTCCTCGAACAACGCATCCACTTAAAGCTTGACTTCCTCGGGCTGAAAGATGTGAGATGGGTATGAAAAGTAACGTCGGAGCTGAGAGACGTGGAAGACGTCGTGCATGGACCAATACCTCTGAGGTAGCTGAAACTGATAGGCGACCGACCCCACTCTCTCCAAGACCTCAAACGGCCCGACGTACCGTGGTGAAAGCTTACCCTGTCTCCGAATCCTTTTGTGTCCCAACCTTGGTGTGACACGTAGGAAAAACTGATCACCGACCTTGAACTTCAGAGGTCGTCTCCGCTGATCAACATAAGACTTCTGTCGAGACTGCGCTGTAGCCATCCTCTTCCGAATTAGCTCTATCTGCTATGAAGACTCCAGAACAAGATGAGGTCCCATCAAAGATGCCTCTCCTGCCTCCATCCAACATAAGGGTGATCGGCATGGCCTACCTTATAAAGCCTCGTATGGTGCCATCTGAATGGTTGCCTGGAAACTGTTGTTGTAGGCAAACTCCACCAGAGGAATATGCTTTTCCCAAGAACCTCCAAAGTCAAGGATGCAAGCTCAAAGCATATCCTCAAGCACCTGGATCGTGTGCTCGGACTGACCATCAGTCTGGGGATGGTATGCTGTACTCAAAAGTACCTGTGTACCCAAGGCCTTCTGAAATCTCTGCCAGAACTGAGAGGTAAAGCACACATCTCTATCTGAAACAATAGAGCATAGAACTCCATGCAGGAAAACGATCTCTCTGATGTAAAGTCATACCAGATCATCGACGCTGAAGGTCTCCTTGATCGGTAAGAAGTGGGAAACATTCGTAAGCCTGTCGACGACAACCCAAACATCATCATTCCCTCACGGTGACCTCAGAAACCCAGTCACGAAGTCCATCACAACATCGTTCCACTTCCACTCCGGAATGGGTAACTATTGTAAAAGGAATGCTGGTCGCTGATGCTCTACTTTCACCTACTAACAACTAGAACATCTCATGACAAAACTAGAAACATCCTTCTTCATACATGGCCACCAGTACTGGCGATGAAGATCCTGATACATCTTGGTGACGCCAGGATGAACTGCCAAAACTGAGGAATGGAAATCCCGCATCAGCTCCTCGCGTATGTCTGTTGGAACCCATACGCGTCCTTGGAAACGCAAGATCTCGTCCTCTCCCACTATCTATCCAGGAAGAGGGTCCCCTCCTGACACACTCTCCTGCAGGACTAAGCCTTCCGAGTCTGATAGCTGCCTCATCCGTACCCGATCAAGTAGCGTGGAGGTAACAGCTACAGAAGATAGAAAGGTATGTCCCCGTCTGTCGTGAACCTCTAGATTCATCTCAGAGAATAGAGCCATTAGCTTCCACTCAATACTAGGCTCCTGAACTGCCTGAATCTGAGTTCTCATGCTCAACGCGTCTGCCACGGTGTTGCCCTTTCCCGACGTATAGGCAAGCTCGAAGTCAAAAGACTGAAGGTACTCGACCCACCTGCGCTGCCTCAGATTCAGATCACGCTGAGTGAAGATATACTTGAGACTCTTGTGGTCAGTGAAAACCACAAAGTGCTCTCCCAGAAGATAGTGTCTCCAACAGTGCAAGGCATGAACAACAGCTTCCAAGTCCATATCGTGTGTAGGGTAGTTCCTCTCATGTGGCCTCAGCTACCGAGACCCATACGCAACGACTCCATCTCCCTGCATAAGCACAACTCCCAGCCCGATACCCGAAGCATCACAGTAAACAGTATAGCTCTTGCCTAGCTCTGGAAAGACTAGTATCGGTGCTGATGTCAACCTCCCTTTCAGAACCTGAAAGGATGACTCACAAGAATCTGACCATAAGAACTTCTCCCCCTTCTTGGTCAGACCTATAAAAGGTGCTGCTAGACGAGAAAATTCCCGAATGAAGCGTCTATAATATCCAGCCAGCCCTAGGAAGCTCCATACCTCAAAAACGTTCTTCGAATGCTCCTAGGAAACTACAACTCTCAATTTATCTGGGTCCAAAGATACTCCTGCCTCTGTGATGACGTGACCCAAGAAGTGAATCTGATCAATCCAGAAGTGGCACTTCGAGGGTTTAGCATAAAGTCGATGCTCTCTCAGTGTACTCAGAACGATCTCAAGATGTGTGGCATGGTCGTGTCGAGTGTGAGAGTACACCAAGATATCGTCCACGAAGACCACAATGAAGGAATACAAGTAATGATGGAACACTCGGTTCATCAGTGACATGAAAACTGCAGTTGCATTCGTGAGTCCGAAAGGAATGACTGTATACTTGTAAAGACCGTACCTACTTCTGAAGGCTATCAGAGGTATATCTGATGGTCTAATGCGCAACTGATGGTAACCAGACCTCAATTCGATCTTCAAGAACACTATGGCTCCTAGAATCTGATCGAAAAGGTCATCAATCGTCGGAAAAGGATATCGGTTCTTGACCGTCAACTGGTTCAGCTTCCGATAATCCACAGAAATTCGAAGGGTACCGTCTGCCTTCTACATAAACAGAACAGGCAAACCCCAAGGAGAAGTACTGGGTCGAATGAAACCCTTAGCCTATAACTCCTCCAACTACTTCTTGAGCTCCTGCAACTCAGGTGTGGACATCCTATATGGAGGAATGGACACCGGTGCTGCTCCTGGCACGAGCTCAACAGAGAAGTCTACCTCACGCTCTAGAGGCAAACCCGAAAAGTCCTCTGGAAAAACATCCATGAAGTGATCCACCACTGGAGGAAAGTCCAACTATGGAGTCCCCTGATCATCCAGATAAAGACTAGCAATCTGGGCCGTCACCCCTCCTAGCCCAAGATGCTCGAGTCCCGCCCGACTCGCCCGAACGTCCCATTCGTCTTTATGAAGGAAAGATTCACCTTCTGGTGAAATGAAACTGACTCTGTGGCAATAGCAGTCGACGACTGACCGTAAGGGAATCAACCAGTCCATGCTAAGGATGACATCATAGCCTGTCATCTCTAGGACATAGAGATCCCATAAGAAGCGATGCCCGGCAATCTCGAGAGGGCACTCTCTACACTGACGTACACTAGATTTTCTCATTCCCAAAGGTGTGTCTATTTTCAATGAGTCGGTAGAAGAAAAGATGCAGAGTCCAAGGATCTCCACAACAGCAATAGAGATAAAGCTATGCATAACACCTGTATTAAAAAGGGCTGAAGATAAAACTGAGGCTACTAAAATCGTACCTCGAACAGTAGAAGGGCTAAGATCCTTCTCATGGTAATTCTGGTACACGGCAAAAGATTGGCCTGCACTGCGGCCCTGCACCCCTGACTGACCACTCTGAGCTAAACCTCCCTGCTGGTGTTGAGGGACTGGTGGCTGACCGCCATGGCCTCTACCTCCACCTCGGCCCGAACGGCCGGAAGAACTCCAGTCCCCTGGCTGGTGAGAAACTGGTGGGGCTGTTCCTGAACGATGAGTCATGGAAGAACCCCGATCACCTGCTGCTGGTGAGAAAACCTTGCAGAAATGCTGAAGGTGACCCATCTTGCCGCATGATCGGCACTCCACGGGGTCTCTCTGGCACTGCCGCCTCGTGTGCCCTGTCCGAACACACTGGTATCATGTCACCTGGCTGCTGGATGATGCATCTTGCTTCCTCGCATCACCGCGCGTAGGCTCCCTACGATGATTCTTGCTGTCATATGAAGGGAAAATAGCTCTGGAAGTAGAACCGCCCTGACTCTCAGCTCCAGAGTCTCTCAGATTGTGCTCCGCAATCAGTGCCTGGTTGACGATGGAAGTAATGGAAGTCATCTGGAAGATGTTCAAATGCGAGCGAATCTCCCGCCTAAGTCCATCCTCAAACTTCCTCGCCAAGAACACCCCACTCCCATCCCAAAGGGGTGTAAAACGCTGCAGATCAGTGAAACGAGAGGAATACTCCATGACAGATAGAGTAACCTGCTCTAAGCTCATGAACTCTCGGGCTCGATCAGCCCTCATGGTCTCCGGGTAGAATTATTCATAGAACATGCGCTGGAACTCCTCCCAAGCCACAGTCTACTCCTGAACCCCCTGTGAGATCACGTACCACCACCTTTTGGCGGAGTCTTGGAGCATGTAGGTGGGGAGTTTGACCCGCCTCACTGGAGGCGTCTCCAGATGCTCGAATATAGTCAGCATGGCTTCCAGCCATGACTCTACGGCCTGAGGTCCTCCCTCCCCCGAGAACGTGGGAGGATGTTGCTGCTGGAAAACCCGCGTCAAGTGTGCCATAGACGAGGTAGGAGGAGGTACTCCCTGTAAGGCTGACATCATCCTCATGAAACCTTCTCTGAACTATGCATCAGCGCCTGCGACTGGTACGACAACCGGTGCCAGGGATGGCTCAGCTGGGGGATCGACAGGAAGTCCCTGATCAGCCCTGTTTGGCATCTGATCACTGCCTGACGACAGACGTACGACCGGAGGACGTCTCGGAGGCATAGCTATGAAAGATCAAAAACACACCTTAGATCAGGAAAACAAGGACAAGGAACACAAGAGTACAAAACGAGAACATGGGAAGAAAAACACACAAGATTGCAAAACACGACTACACGGCGTGTCTTCTTAAACCACTGACATGGGCCTGTACTCCTGCCCTACAAAATGTGTACAATTAAAACTACATTGTGTGTTGACCCCCACACATGGCGTGTACTTGAAAACTATTCCCCTGCCCGAGTCTCCTTACACGGCTAACCCTCACGGTCCGACTCAACCCTATACTACACAGCGTGTTCGAAACAAACACAGTGTGCACTAGGCAAGGCTTCAGCGGTCCGTGTTGTTGAGTACATGGCTGTCTACACGGCTGGACCTTACACGGCATGCTCCGAACAAGCACGACGTGCATAGGCAAAGGTGACACCATTCCGTGTTGTTCGTGACACAGCCGGGTACCTGGGAAAGACTACACGGCGTGTTCCGAACAAACACGGCGTGTGGAAAAGAAGGTCAAGCCAGCCCGTGTCGTTCGTGACACAACCGAGTACCTGGACAGGACTACACAACGTATTCCATATGGACACAACGTGTTCTACCCGAGCTTCCCCGACCCGTGTTGTTAGTGACACGACCGGGTACACGGCTCCAAACTCACATGGCGTGTACCAATGGTACACGGCGTGTTCCCGAAGTTACTACCATGACACTGTGTTCTGCTCACATGGCCAGTGACACGACCTAAAAACTACACGGTGTGTATCTAAAAAGTACACGCCGTGTATTCTGGGTTTTTCTGGGCAGTAGCTCAGAAACTGTGCAGAATTCCAGAAACAAAAAAAAAAAAAAACAAAGGAAAAGATGCCAAATTCTGATCCGTGAGGGCCCATAACACCTCCAGAACCAAAATTTGGAATTAATTTTAAGTAAGGAACAAAAAAATAGTTTTCTAGAACAACAATATAGAATATATCAAGCATCTATCACAAAATCATTCATAATCTACATAGAGCCTATCACAATAGCATGAAATCGCTAATTCACCCTAGATGGCATGGCAAGAATGCATGACATGTGATTTCTACAAGTGTCTATATGATGCACGAGATGGAATACCCTCATATCATCGGGTTTCTATAGGAATCGAACTGAAATATCAAAACAATAACTGCACAAGTCATACGAATCACTTTAGGTGAAAACATACCAACCATAAAATCTCAAAACCAGAAAACTGTAATTAACGAGGTAGTATGGCTTTTCCCTATACACGGGTTAGCTACTCCCGAGAACAGATTAATGCCAAGTACTGAATCCATCCTATCCTTGGCTAAGGTATCCAAATAGTAATACAAGATAAAATAACTCCTATGATACCACTTTGTAACGTCCCGATTCCGGAGCCCCTCCACTAGTGCCCCGTACCCGGTTTGCCACATGACCTCAAGCACATTTCCCTGAACGCCAGAGGCTACCGACTAGTAGCGAGGGCATTGGTGAGTCGGTGGGGAAACTATACCCTCATTCAGTAAGGTATACAAGGTAAGAAATCAACAGTAAACAGTGGAAGTAGTAAACGACATGCATAACAACAGAAACCAAACAACAGAAGCAATGTAGAGATATAACTATGATGAAAATGATGCAGCAGGTACATGTATCTAAGGAAAAAATAAAACAAAACAACATGATGAAATAAAAATAAAACCAAGTGCAAAAGAAAACAAAATAATCTCCTCAGCATCGCGAGCCACGACTCGGTCCCATGCTCCCCAACTACTGATGCAGTCAAGATCCCGAAGTAGAAGGGTGCTTGCCCTTATCTATACCTGTAGCAACATAGTCTGATTGGGCCCAAAATCATGGCCCAAATAGGGTGTGAGATACAATCCCATTAGGCAATCACCCAAAGATTTGTGCCTAACAGTCAATGAATACATGGCAGCAACAAAACAAGAAGCAGTAAACAGAAAAGCACAAGAAGCTACAAACCACAGTTCTAACAAGTAAAACACACAAGTAAGCAGTCAGTAATGAGAATAAAATAGGTAACCCTCTGGGTAACTATCATAGTATAACCCCTATGGTTCAACCTCTAAGTACTAGCAACCCTCTGGGAGGCACACACAGTCTCACCACTCTGGTTCAGCTACGTAAGTAAGCAGACTCTCTGGGGAAGCACTCACCGTCAATTCCCCCTATAGTCTCGTATCGTGCTAAAGGCTCTTTGGGGAAGAACTCATCGTCAATTCCCCCTATAGCCCGCGTCGTAATTAAAAGACACTCTGGAGAAGCCCTTCCATCAATTCTCCCCTTGGTCTCGCATCGTGATTAAAAGACACTCTGGGGAAGACCTTCCGTCAATTCTCCCTTTGGTCTACTACTCTAGGTTCTCACAGTCCTGAGTATAACTAAACATGATCAACACATGTATATCGTCCATGTAAACCTCTAGAACTACTTTGATATCAACTAAGGCTCAACAGCGATTAATAAAAAACAGTTCCA
Source organism: Viscum album (assembly GCA_963277665.1). Taxonomy (NCBI): domain Eukaryota; kingdom Viridiplantae; phylum Streptophyta; class Magnoliopsida; order Santalales; family Viscaceae; genus Viscum; species Viscum album. The sequence goes on along the minus strand of OY728141.1, from coordinate 466,791,659 downwards.
CTATCCTACGACTAGACATGGCAACTGGCAAAACGCCAAAATGGAAGAACAAGCATGGAAAAGCAATCTGAGCACAAACAAACTACTCTAATCATAAGAAATAACCTCTACTAAAGTAATCAACCAAAGAAGACAAGAAACATGGGAAAAATAGGAAACACACAATACCCCGTTCAGGGGTATTGGTGAAAATTGCACAAAATATTCATCAACTTTCTACAGAAAGGCACAAACCACCTACCTCGATCCGAGGAGATCAATATACGTGAACCTAGATGATAGATTCCTCTTAGAACAATATAGATCTGACAAAACACACAAAACGTTCATCCCATGATAACTTGGAAACAGGGAGGAATCAAGAAACAAGGCTAAAACAGAAGGAAGAACTCACCGTTGCGATTCCAAGGCAACTGACCTTGCTCGAATCGGAGAACGGACGACGAGGCAGGACTCCATCGAAGATCCAGCCGTACGATCGCTCTTGGATGGTCTAAAATTGGAGAAGAATATGGAAATATGGGTTAGGCGCATCCCCGATCCGTTTAATGAAAAAAAGAAAGTATACGTCGTGTACTTCTTGAGTACACGACGTGTACTTCAATTTTTCCGTACTCCAAATTAACCGGCCTCCACCTCAGCCTTGCACACTGTGTTTGTGGCCTAGACACGGCCAGCACATGGCTTCGAGCCGGAACAGAGTACACGGCGTGTACTCAAAAAGTACACGGCGTGTACTCAAAAAGTACACGGCGTGTACTTCTGAAATTTCCAGAAAAATTTATTTTCCTTAAAAACTCCAAAAAAAGGGAAAACATACCTGAACGAAGATCTGAGTTCTTACATTTCAGGTGGCATATGGGTTCGGGACATTACACTTAGTATTAATAGTTAACATGAAATAACTAATTTATATTATAGATTTAGTACCTGTATATTTTAAATTTAAATTTCACTAAATTTATGATGTTCAATATATGCATAATTCATATTTTAGTGTATGAAAACATAGAATTTGTAACATGTGTTGTAGTATATGCATACATCTTATTGAAAATATAAATCAAAGGTTATGATATAGAAAATAAGACTTCATGTATATTGAGAGTGGAAATGTAATAAATAAGTTGAAATAGAAAATAAAGAATAAGTAGAAAATTTTATCGCAGTTATTCCAGTAGGAAATATGTATTTCATAAAGTTGAAATTTAAAAATATATAAAAGAAAAAATATATAATAAATAATGTTCAAAAAACCATTTCAATAAATTGAAGCTAATAAAAAAAATAAAAGGATTAAAATCATCATTCAAAATTTTTAAATATTATTTTTTAATAGTTAATCAATTGGGATTTTGGTTCTATTGGACTTTAATAATTAAAATTAGAGAATATTACTTCAAAAATTACAAAGGAAACTATGAAAAGATATTATCATTTTGAAAAAAAAACAAAAACAAAAAATCAATGGTATTTATTATATCAATCTTAAAATAGTTGTAATTAAAATTTTAATTAAATAAAAGGGGTATAAAACCAACATATAAAATAGAAGTATCAAAATAATTATAGATAAAAAATTTCTATAGTCATGAGATGTGACTGTATGTCAATAATTAGCTAGGATGTAGTAGTTTTTACTTTATATGAATAGTTTGGAAGATGTTATAGAAAAGTAAAATTTGTTAAAAATGGAAGGATCAATGATTGTAGACTGTAAATTTTTTTTAAGAATTGAAAAGTGAATAAAGATAGTAATTACCTATAAACATATACTAATATCAAGTCTCATCTACTTGTTGATATGAAATATCAGTGGAGTTGAATATGAAATCACAAGTGACGTTGATGTCAGATTAATAAGTTTGGAAGATGATAATGGTGTTCACCTAAAATTGAAGATCATGAATATACAAATATATGAACAATTATTACATAGTCTACAAATAAATTTTTCTTTAATAGTAGAATTGAATCTAAAGAATATGATTAATCAAATAGATGATAGTTTATTATAAATAATGTATATGTGAATATTATAGAGAATAAATCACCTCAGTTTGAATTTCTCCAAAAATAGAATTCCAGAATTGAAAATCAGTTTTATCCCATATAGGATTGTATTAACAATTGCATAATCTATAATTCATTATTTAAAAAAGATCCAATTAAATAAATAATAATGTTTTTGGTATTAGTGATTATAAATGGAACATCAATATTTTAAATAATTTAATACTAAGTTGTTTTGAATGAACTAGTTTCATCACTAAGTTTGTGTTTGACAGTGAGTTTTTATTCAAGATAGAGATCATTTGTTTAGTAAAATCATCTTTGAGTATTCAGTTTACAATTACAAATCTAAAAAAGTTTTAGTTGTTTCATCCCTAGTAAAAAACAAATAATGAACTTATCCATATAAATAACAAAAAAATATGAAAAAATATGAACTTATTCATAGAACAAAAAAACATGAACCTCTATAAAAATTATTGTTAAAAAAAATTATATATAATAATTATGGTGACCCTATTTTTTATTTTATTAACCTTTCATTACATTCTATAACATTTAAAAACACAAAGGATATTTTGTGGTTTAGTGTCTTTGAAATAGGAATATAATAAAATAAAAACATAAAAATTCTTATAATCCACTTGAAATACTTTTTCATAGGTTCATCCTAAGTTACTTTTACTGTGTATCATATCCTAGGGACATAAATCAAAGAAATGGGTGAGCATAAAGCTCATAAAAGGAATAAAAAAAAGGAGATACTTAGCATGTGACAAAAAGGATTAAGGATCCATCTTCCCTCAGCCACTGCCGGCCTGTTAGTATGTGAAATTTTCTCTATAAAGTCTTTGATAACATTATCAATCGGAGGCTGTCCTCTATGCTCCCTTGGTGGGTATCCGTGGAGCAACATGGATTTGTTCACAATCGCTCGATTTAGGGAGCCATGGAAATGGCGTAAGAGATGATGAATGATTTTAATACAAAATCCCAAGGCTCTAACGTGGTTATCAAGATCAACATGAGCAAGGAGTATGATTGGATGGAGTGGGGCTTCATGAACAAGGTTCTTGCCAATATGGTTTTGTCCAAGTGGGCTTGCGATATCATTTTTAGGTGCGTTTGTTAGCCATGGATGGAAGTGTCCTTTATGGGGAGATCGCATGGTTTTTTCAAGTCTGTGCGTGGCCTTCAGTAAGGCAATCCGTTATCCTCGAGCATTTTTATCCAAATGCAAGACACCCTTAGCAGACTGATCAATAAATGGATTTATACTGGATAGATTCATCCTTTTATTAGAAATCGTGGACTTATTCCAACATCACATTTGATGTATTCTGATGACACGATCATCTTCATGAATGCCAGTTTTAGGTTTATCAGAGCACAGAACAAGATCCTGGTGGAGTATAGCCACTGGAGTGGGCGGGTTGTTAACAGGGAGAAGAGTATCTTCTATATAGCTTACTCTTGTGCTTAAAGTAGGGTGGACATGTTGAGTGGAGAGATGGTCATGTGGCGAGGGTCTCTCTCAGTGGAGTATCTTGGTACCCCAGTATCCTCAGGAAGGTTGGAAACTAGGGACTTTGACAAAGTAGTGAACATGATGACGGACCGTATTCTAAACTGAAAAAATCACTTCTTATCTTTCGGAGGTCAGATCACTTTGGTGAATAGTGTTCTCTCGGCTATCCCGGTGTATGATATGGCTTCTACTAGAATCCCGAAGGGGGTCATTAAACTCACAGATAAAATCCTCTCTTGGTTTATCTGGGATTTCTTGTCTGAAGGGAAGAGGCAGTGGGTGTCATGGAGAAGGATGGATCGACCTATAGTTGAAGGGGGTATCAATGTACGGAGTCTGGCAAATACTGTCCATGCCATGTGTGCGAAGCTAACATAGGAAATTATTTAGGAACACACCCTATGGGGGAGGACCATGTGTCAAAGGTTCAAGGATGGCATTCCAGTTCCACTACTCAGGGGTTCGTCCTTGTGGGCCTCAGTTTGTAGCATTATCCCGACTATTCTTCTGCACTCATGCTAGATTATTGGGGAGGGGAATATCCTCTTTTGGCATCATAACTAGTCGGGCAGTGTGCTGGGATACTCAGGATGCCCGGCTTCTTTGATATCCTTCTGATAGAAAAGCATGAACCCTCTGTTTTTCAGGTCGGTTCTGGATGCACCTCAACAGGAAGTGTTTGACTTAGTCCTTATGAATTCTGAGCCAGACAGGTGTGTTTTTACTCCTTCTAACTCTGGTAAGTTCAACTCGAGGGACTTCTGCAGGAGCACCATGCCTCAGGGGCAGCAGGAGAGCTGGAACAATGTAGTGTGGGACAATAAAATTCGTATGAAACTTAATTTCCTCACTTGGTGGATCCGGTATAATGCTATACCCTATGATGTCAATATAAAATCCTTAGGCATAAGCTCGGCTTCATCTAATCCCTACTGTGTGAACAAAAAGGAGGAGAATTCGTACTATATCTTCTTCGAGGGCGATTGGGAATATCAGGTGTGGAGTTTTTTTGGTATGTTCATGGGATACTCGGTACAGTTTGAAAACTATGAGAGTTTCATGGAGTATTGGCTCCAGGGAACTAATGGTAACTCTAAGGAGGCTGAGGAGCGCACTATCTTCTATAATGCAGGATGCGGGGTGTTATGGAAAGCCTGGAATAGTGCCGGGTTTGAGGGAATCTCTTCTTGAGGTAGAGTGGTGGTGGATAGAACTAGATGTTTGCTGATTGACCTTCTCGGACTTTCTAGTATTGGGAAGGAGGTGCTTTCTATCTGTGTGTTGCATATCTTGCAGCCTATGGTTCGGCAGAGCGGTCCTGGGGTGTAGGGAAGATGGATCCACTGGTCTCCTCCTGAGGGTGGCGTGAAGTTGAACACTGATGGATCTTATGCTATGGGTGTCATACGTGGAGGAGGGGTTCTTCGGGATTACATAGGGAGTGTGGTGATGGATTTCACGGTCCACTATTTTTATGGAAATTCTGTTCGAGCGGACTCTCTTGCGGTGCTCAGAGGGCTGTCCATGTGTAATCAGAGGGACCTTAGCATTGCAAAACTGGAAACAGACTCTTTGTTTGTCCATGATGCTTTGAATTAGAGAGGAACTAACCCTTAATCCAAAATTTATACAATTAGATAATAAAAATCCCTCCTTAGCAACAACGTTAGAGTTTCCCATACTTGGTGTGAGGGGAACAAAGTGGTAGATTACTTGGCCTCTCTTGCGGTTCTCGGGAATCCTATTTTTTGTTTTTCTAATGTCTCTCACCTCAAACCGGAGGGGGTGAATTTGATTAGGGGAGATGCCCTTAGCCTCCATTACTTCCATCTTCCCTAGGTAAAGGTGTCTTTAACCTTGTATGGTCATCTTTCTTTTTTGGAATAAAAATCGTAATGTTGGATGGATATAAAATCATTGATTACATAAGTGCTTAAAGACATGAACATTGCATCATTTTGAACCAATGAGGAGGGAATGTGGGTTTCATATATTTAATTACCTAAATCAATAAATTAAGTTTATGAATAGGTTAAACCCATATAAAATAAAGTGGTTTAGGTATTAACAAAATGGGAATATCTCTTGTATTAGAGAGAAATTTAAGAAATGAATTTGATAGCAGGACTGTATACAACACAGATTAAAGAGAGGGAATAATGAGAGGAAAAAAGGTATCTTATTGTTAATTTTTTTTCCATATATGTAAGATAAAAATTTAATGAAATGATTGAATCTTTGAAATTAATAAGACTCACAAAAAGGAGGTACTTGAATGAAAAGGAAGAAGAGAAGAATGGTCTTACGTTGAATATTTGCTTCCTAAAACTTAAGGGTGGAACCTTAAGACCTTTATGGAATCTTAGAGGAAATATTTAGGAGCTAAAATGACCATAAATTCATGGATTATTAATTTTTTTGTGGATTGTAATGGGTAAAGTGTGGTATTTATACTTGAGGAATGCTGGGTTTTAAAGGATTAAATATTGGTTATTTTATTATATAAGCTAACAACTTGTGGGTTCAATCAATTAAAATAATTTTTTGGACTATTAAAGAGTATAAGAGTGTGTCGTGACATTAAAGGCTTTCAAAAGAAACCATACCTTAATCCAACCCAATTAATGCACAGATTCTAAAAAAAAATTATTTCAAAAATCCAATTTTTAGTTCAAAAAAGTAAAGTATAAATTTATAAATTAAAATTAATATTTATAAATTATTTTTTGTATTTATTAAATTAAATTTGTATTTAATTAAATGTTTCATAAAATATTTAATCATGTTTACATAATAATGATTTCATAAAATCACATTACTCTTAAAACAACAATTTTCACTTTTTCGCCAAAAAATTAACTTTGTTAGAAAATTGCAAAAACATTCCCCTAAGATAATTTTGAAACATTGAGTTAAAAATTAGATTTATTTTATAAAAATAATAATCTAAAAATGAAAATTTTAACTTTTAAATATAATCATTATTTAATGAAAATTAACAACTTTTGTGATATAGTAAACTGTCTGACCATTATAAAAATTACTTAAGACTTCATTAATATATATTATCATTTAAAATTTTTTATAAGATAATTTCATGAAAATAAAATTTATTTAAACCTATAAATCTATCATAAAACATATTTTAAATGGAATATATTTATTTTCTTAAAAAAATAATATAATTTTATTTATATTATAAAGTAATCTCAATGGTGACTAAATTGCATCTACGTAACCAAAAAAATAATGACCAAATGTTTTATTGACTAATGATAATAATTCCCATAAATATATTGGCTTATAATCATAATGACAAATGAAAATATTTCCTTATAAATACACCACCATTCTCGATTTATCACACACTACTTCACTTAGGAAGGTTCTTACAAATCCTTTGATAATGTCAATTATTTTCCTAACACTTCCTTTTATTTTTAAGATCTTTATGGAAGGGGTTATCTTCTTAGGGGAATTAAAAACAATGGATATTTTTAATGAATATATTATTCTTCCAAGTATATATCCCTTTATTATTCCTCATTGTATTGTTTTATATTTATGCATGATGTGTAAAGTTGTTATGAAATGTTGAATTATTTTTATACGCTTTTATTATAAAACATAATAAAAATTTATTGAGTGGAAAGAGTTCCATTATATAAAGAAGATTTTTTTGGGTCATTATATTTCCCCCTTAAAAAAACTATGTCCTTAAAATTTTCTCTTATTGATCGATAGATTTAATTAAAAATATTAGGGTCTTACTTAACATTTTTGATATTTAATTCATCCTTGAGTATAAAGTCCACAACTCCAATATTAAAATAGTCAAGCCCTTGGTGGTGCTTACTTTGTTGAAAGATATTATAGAATTGAGATTTTGAAATAATCTCACAAAGACACCATGATCCATAGAAATTCTAGATAAACGAAAAGGTGTTGGATATACCAAATAGTTTCTTACAATTGATTTAAATGTTTTAAAAACATTCAAAATCCTTCGAACTAGATTTTTTAATAATATTGATGATTAAATCATATAGAATGGATAATAATTTTTTAAAATATATATTTACTTCTATATGATATGTGATCTTGGATTTGTTGAAATGAAAAATTAAAAACATGAATTTAACTATCTATAACTAAATCATAACATGTTTAATTACCTCATATTTATATCCATTAACTAAAAGGAAAAACTTAAATAAGAAGAATTATAATTTTAAAAATAATAAATTCCAAGTATAATATGATTTGTAATTAGTACATTCCCATAAAATTTAACACATGACACAATAATAATTTTTTTTTTCTCTTTTTCTTGAATCAATCCATTTCAGGCTGTGACTCAATAATTTTAGAAAATATCCCACATAAAATAGACTCACAACAAGACAAATAGAACTCTGGAGTGGTGGATCATAATTATCATAGGGTTATACCTACTTAGTTACCTTTATTTTTATATTACATGTGGTTACTGACTTTATTATCCATTGGATTGGGGAATTGATTTTCATAATTTACAAGTTCCCCACATCTACGACATTGAACTATTAGTGGTGCCTTATATTGAACCTTTTACCCCTTAATCGAGTCAACTGAACTCTTTATTTTTATTCAGAAATTATCTGATTTATGTACTCTTTTTCCACATATAACACACCTTCTAGTTCCATTAATACATTCTCCATGGTTCCGCTTCCCATATTTTTGACATATAGAAAATTGAATCTTCTTTCTGTTATCATCTTTATCTCTTGAACTTCTTTGAGGCACCATACTTATCTTCTTTTTTATGTTTGGAAACTCATATATATTCTAGTTTTTTATTTTCATACATGATTACAGTTTTTCTATAAACATGAGATGCATTACTTCATCTACCCCCATTTTGGGAAGGTCGTTATCGCTTTGTCCATTACATCTGTTATCTACAGGAGTCCTTCTATTTCCTAATTTTTTTCTAGAAGGTTAAAACCTAATTGAGATTTTTTTTACTCATGGTAATCTAATAATGACAATTATAAAGTAAATATTATTAATAAAATTTTCTAATACCCCGCTTCTTGGATGTTATACTTAAATTTTAATAAAAGGTTTACATTATCTATATATACTTCATAATGGTTTGTATAAGTGTGTGATTAACTAAAGTGTATCCCATGGGAGTGTCAAACTGGGTGTGCAACAAGTCCCATTGTAATGCACTAGGTGGATATTGATTCCAACCCAATGTTTCATTTTTAGGGATATTACTCATAGGTATACTTGTGTGAGATATATATCCACTTGTAGTATCCAGACAAAGATGTATTTTAATAGAAACCACTTACTTAATACTTCACCAAAATACCCAATTTTTTTTTCTATATTTAGACTTATACCTAGGGGTTTTACTAATGTTTTAAAATCCTATTTTCCAAAAATAACTAAACCATCATTTGATACCAACTATGGAGACCCACCTTTTTTATTTTATAAAGCTTTCATTACATGGTACAGCATTTAAAAATATAGAAGGTATTTTGAGGTTTAGTGACTTGGAAATAGGAACCTAATAAATTAAAAACATAAAAATTATTCTAATCCACTTTAATGACTTCTTCATAGGTTTTTCCTAAGTTACTTTTACTACATATCATATACCCATGGCATACATCAAAGAAATGGGTGGGTATAAATCCTAACAAAGGAATAAAAAAAGAAGATACTTAGCACATGACAATGAGTCATATAAATATGGCATGATCATATGAATATGAGGTATATCATAATATAAAGAACATGAATCATAACATGGAAATGTGGCTACAACATAAAAATGATACATTCATAAGAATATCACCAAGTTTTATCACTAGGGTTTCATAAATCATAATTACCAAGATTATTCATCGAGTTATAATAAAATATGTCATATATAGAGATTAATTATTTACCCAATAAATTATAGTGATATAAGGGTTTATATTTTATATGTATAAATTCATGTGTTCCATATAGATCATAATAAAACATTTCATTAATAACCCACGAAGAATAAAGAATGGGTTTCAAATAAAATCATTAAGTACACATGTGCTTAAAGACTTGAACATTACATAGTTTTAAACCCATGAAGAGGGAATATGGGTTTTATATATGTAAATACCTGAATCAAAAAAATCAATTTTACATCTAGGTGAATACCATTAGAAATGAAAGTGGTTTTGGTATTCATAATATTGGAATTTCTTATGTAAAAGAGTGAAATTCAAGAAATGAATTCTCCAGCATGAAAGCTCACAACATGAATTAAAGGGAGGGAATAATGAGTGGGAAGGAAGATATAACATTGGTAAAACACATTTTTGGTAGTTTCAGGAAGATCAAAAGTTCATTAAAATAAATGATCTTTTACATTAATAAGACTACAAAAAGGAGGTACTCGAATGAAAAGGAAGAAGGGGATAATTACCTTACCTTGAAGACTTGATACCAAAAACTTTAGGTTAAAACCTTGATACCTTGAGGGAACCTTTGAGGGACACTATAGGATGTTAAATTACCATAAATTCATGGATTATGAATTTTTTGTGGAGAGTAATGGGGAAAGGTTGGTATTCATACTTGAGAAAGGGTGATTTTCAAAGGATTAAATATTGGTTATTTTATTATATAAGATAATCATTTGTGGGTTCAATCAATTCCAACCATTTTTATATACTATGAAAGAGTGGAAGAGTGTGTTTGGATTTTAAAGTCCTTCAATAAATGAACTATAACTCCCAGACAAGCCAATTAATAAGCAGAATCCAAAAATAAATTTCATTTCAAAAATCCAATTTTTGGTTAAAAAAAGTAAAGTATAAATTTATTAATTAAAATTAATATTTTTAAATTAATTTTTATACTTATTAAATTAAATTTTTATTTTATAAAATATTTAATAAAATTTTTAATCATGCTTACATAATAATTATGTTATAAAATCATAGTGCTCGTAATCAGAAATTCTAACTTTTTTGCCAAAAAATTAACTTTGTCATAAAATTCGCAAAAAAATCACTCTAAGGTAATTTTAATGTATAAAGTCCAAAAATAAAATTTATTTTATAAAATAATAATCTAAATATTATAATTTTAACTTTTTAATAAAATAATTATTTAATAAAAATTAACATCTTTTTTTATATAATAAATTTTCTGACCGTTATAAAATTTACTTGAGACTCATTAATTTATATTATCATTTAAAAAGTGATTTATAAGCTAATTTATTGAAAATAAAATTTATTTAAAACTTATAATTTTTTTATATAAAATATTTTAAATGCAATATATTTATCATGCCAAAAAATAATATACTTTTGGTTATATTATAAAGTAATCTCGACAGTCACTAAATTTCATCTATGCAACCAACAAAAATAATGACCAACTATTTTATTAACTAATGGTCATAATGACTATGGACATATTGACTGATAATCATACAAAAAAATGACCATATTTCTATATAAATACACTATCATTCTCGCTTTTCCCACGCTACTTTTCTTATGAAGGTTATTATAAATCCTTTGATAATGTCAATTTTTTTCCTAACAATTATCTTTATTTTTAAGATCTTTATGGAGTGGGTGATCATATTAGGGGAATTAAAATCCATGGAGTTTATTTTAGTGAATGTATTATTTTTCTAAATGCATATCCCTTTACTATGCCTCATTTCATTATTCGATATTTATGCATGATGTGTAAAGGTTTTATGAAATGTAAAAGTCTTTTAATGTGATTCTGTTATAAAACATAATAAAAATTTATTAAGAGGGAAGAGTTCCTTTATTAAAATATGACAATTTTTTTCTAGTCTTTAAAATAATTAAAAAAATATAAGCCTATATATTTAAGTGAAATTTATTAGTTTGTTAATAAATATGAAGGTGTGTGAAAAAAATGAATAAATATTAACCTTTTTTAAAAAAATCAAACTGTATGAACAAATTATATTAAAGATAACAAAAAAGAGGTAAAATAATATGAACAAATTGAAAAAATACGAACTAGTATATTGAATTGGAATTAATTATAAAAAAATATGAACAAATTACCTGAATAAAAATATAGGTACTTATATGGAAAAAATATATGCACCTGCATGAAAAAAATATGAACAAATTGGACAAAAATATGAACCTGTAAGAAAATATGAACCTATAAAAAATACTCAACTCACCATTCTAAAAAAACTAAAATGAACTCTATTGAGGGATACACCATGGGTGTTTTGAAGCCTAGATAGATAACAATTCATTCTATAACCAATCTCCCTAACAAAACATTAAAAAACCCCTCTAGAACTTTGAAAAACCAATCAAAACCCTCTTATAATAAAAAATAAATAATAAAATATTGAATTACCTTTAACTAAGGGTATTACATCCTCACTCACATGTTTATGAAATTTTTAATACTAAATCCTCTAATTCAGATTTTTAACTTTAATTCTAAAATATCTATTGTGTTAAAACAGTATAAAACACACCATATGTAAATAGAATATGAATACAAATCATTGAAAAAAAATCATATCATATATGAATAAAAATTAGTTTATAGGTTTAAATTTATCAAAAATAAACATGAATTATAAATTTGTAAACATACCTAAATATTCCCCTTCTTGATGAACAATATAAAGTAAAATTTAACTTGTAAAGTGTATTTTGTTCATTTATATGTATTTCTATGCATACAAAAATCAGTAAAAACTCATGTAAAAAATAATTAGAGATATGTAAACATGGTTAATAAAATCTACATTATAATGAAAAGAAATTAATTTAATTTAATTTTTTTCACAAATGAAATTCATAAATAATATGAAATAAAAATGTTGGATTTATTGGTATTTTAGAGAATGAATTATGATTTGGGATGAATAATTATTTTCTAAATAATTTTAACCAATCTCCTCGTGAAACTTTTATTTTTAGTATATATGACATACTGAATATATATTCAATTCCTAATGTGAAACTATAACATAAATTACATAAAAATAATAACCTATAAATTTCAAAACATTTAATTGATGAATGATTATTTTCCTTAAATACAACGACACCCATGTAGATGATTTTTCATATTCTCAATATTATACCACGTAGACTTGTAAACATGAATGGAGACTTATCTTTAATAAGGATATATTCATGAATCTATGTAGACCAAACTAGTTGAACACTATAACAAATATGGTTTAGAGTTTGATTAAACAATCTTAGAAATTGTGGATGAAGAATAATTTGGTTACAATAGTGATATGGATCAATAATATATAGGGGTGGTTTTTGATACATCATTTCATGAAGGGGAACATTTTTTTCGTGCTTTAGAGGATTTCCATATTTAGAGGGGAAAAAGTAATTTGGTGAACTAAACTTATTGTATATAAATAAACCTACAAGATCCTTTCAAAAGAAGATTTTTTTTACTTATTCAAGAGAATAATCAGAAATATGATCCATTAGTTATGGGAGAAAAAAGAATAAGAATACAAATTTGGATAGAAATACAACTCATTTTGAAATAACTATCATTTTACATCTGTATGTGGAAAAATTACAATGAATCAATCAAGAATTAAAATCTCATGATGATTTAATGGTGTATATGGAGTTCCTACTATAGTAAAAGTATCTATGATATTTTATTAAGAAGAAATGGAAAAATATATAAAATCCTCATAGGATAATATAATTATTTTAATTTTGAAGAAAATATTATGTAAAAATTCTCTAAAACACCCCATATAGGAATAAAATAATAAAATATATCATAATAAGGAAAAAATCATATCATAATAGAATTGAAATCAGTTTGGAGAATTTTTTTTGGATAAAACGAACATGATTTGTAAAAAGGTAAACATACCTAAATAATATTCTTCTAGATGAATAAATTACTACAGTGAAATTTAGTTTGGATGTGAGATTGATATGGAACTTGAGGCAGAGCTGGAGAAGAAGGTAATGGGAAGAGGTGGAGTATAAGGCAGTAGACGGAGGTGAGAGGTGATATCTAGATGAAACCTTGAAATATTTGTAGGGTTTATAGATTCTAATGAGAGATAAGATTTGATATATGATGGGCTTGTGCTGATGTAAGTGTAGGAATTTGTAGGAAAACTAATGGTGTTCGACATAGTGCCATTGAAGGAGAAGTGGTTTCGGTAGAGGAAAAATGATCAGAGGATGCGGCATGCAAGAGATCAGGGTTTGGGGAGTAGGTACATGGAGGAGGTTGAATTTTGTGGTGGGATCACGATTTTGGAATGTAGAGAAGGAAAAGTTTTGGGAGGGATTGGGGGGCTATGATGGGGGGGCAGAATGAGGGGAGGTGCAGATAAGGTGGAATTTGGGGTGGGACCATTGGGTTTCTTTATAGGTACGTCTAAAAATCCTACGGTTTTGTTTTGGTTTTTAGGTTTTAACCCATCCCTATCATTCTCCACTCTTCTTGTTTTATATAATTCTCTTTTTTATAGTAAATCTGCAATGAATTTGGATGGGAAAATAAACAATGAACCCATGATGAATATGGTTTTTGGTGGAGTTGGGAAGACTAGAAGATAATGCAACATCTATGATGGTTCTGGAAAATATAAAATTGCTTCGAATGAGGGAAATAGTAAAATAGAAACATCTCATGATTAGTAATGTCTGGTGGATATAGAGGATCAGTATCTATGGTATTTTTTTCCAGTACCTCAATTTTTTGGATTGTTTGATCAGTTCCAACTAATGGTTTGGATCTTCTTCATCAAGAGATTAGTACATGTGTATCTTTCATGTTAGTTCAATCTATGTTCCTTTTCATTGATCGATAAGGAATATGATTATCTATAACAACATATCGATATTTATTAAACTTGATGTTATTTCATTAGGATCGATTCAACCACACTAAGAGGAGGGGATAATCAACACGATAGACTTTTCCCCAATTAAAATATTTTCTTTCACCTTTGAACCTATTGGGTAAATGAATCACTCACACTCTTATTACCTTTGGTTTGTATGTAAGTAATATAAATCGTAAATAAAAATAGAAAGGTACACAATATTTTGGTAATAAGGTTTCACTATGAAAAAAATAACATTTAGCAGCGGTTTAAACAATTAGTATATGATTTTCGGTGGTTTTTCCAAACTGATGTGTATATCGGTGTCACAAAATATTTTACAGTACCTTTTAGAACCGTTGAAGATTATTTAGCAGTGGGTTTTTAGATTCAGTTTAAACCATCACAAATAATTTAACGACAATTTTGTTATTTTTTTTCGATAATTAATTAATTAATTAATTAATTTTTCTATTAATTAATTTATTATTTATCCTATCATGCTGAAATTGAGCATATATATATGTGTAAGATAAGATTTGATCTCCATAAATCCTAGTTATTCTATAAAGACTTTATAACTCCAGTAACCTCATTCCGTGGCGAGTTGACAACCTTCAATATACTTATATATATATATATATAGATAAATATATGTAAATACATAATAAATGATAAATAAATAATAAATAATTGATAAATAATAAATGATAAGTAAAAAATAAATAAATAAATAATAATAAATAATAAAATAAAAAATAAAAAATAAAAAATAAAAAATAAAAAATAAAAAATAAAAAATAAAAAATAAAAAATTAAAAAATAAGTAATATATAAAAAATAAATGATAAATGATAAATAATAAATAATAAAAAATGAAAAATAATTGATGATAAATAAATAAAAAATAATAAATAAGTACTAAATATAAACAATAAACAATAAATAATAATATATAATATATAATAAATATATAATAAATAAATAATGGATAATAAATAAATAATAAATAATAAATATTAAGTAATAAGTAAAAAGTAATAAATAATAAATAAAAAATGGAAAATAAAAATCAATAAATAATAAAAAATAAACAACAAATAAATATGCAAATAATACATTAATAAATAATAAATAAATAATAAATAATAAATACTAAATCAATATATAATAAATAATAATAATAATGATAATGATAATAAATAAATAAATAAATAATAAATAAATATAGTTACATATAAATTTATATAAATAAAGCTATATATTTATAAATATGTTATACAAATATATTAATAAAAATAAATTTATATAAATGTATATAAATACAAACATATAGATAAACACACACACACACATATGTATATATGCATGTATGTATCTATATGTATATACCAATATAATATATATAAAAATGTAAAAATATTCAAAAATACAAAAGAAATATATAAATATGTACAATTATATATAATTACTTGTGATCGTAGATATATATATATTTATAAATTATAAATAAATATTCATATATATATAAATACCTGCATACATATAAGGTTGATTACATCCACCATTAGGGAACACAACATACAGAAAACAGTAACAATAAATATGTTGGTCTGGGGACATGACCCCGCGACCCACCCCGCGACTCGCCCCTCACCCCCCAAACCCTTACCACCCCACCACTAATGGTGGGTTGGAAATACACACACATACATATAAAATAAATAATAAATCAACAAAATTGGGTAGACGAATCCAATTTAAACACCATTATATTTATAAGAACATAAAACCATAGAATTAAATCATAGAAAACCCAAAAATAATAAGAATACCCTCTTAAAAGAAGTTGAAATTCCTTTGAATATTAAAACATGAGGGTATCTCAACTAAAAACTCAGCTTTGGAGGCCTTATAGACCTTTTTTAATTGAGAAAAAATAGGGACTGAGGTACCCCTTGAGTCCAAACAATGTAAAACACATCACAAGATTTTATTTGACAAATCATAGTGCCCAAATACACGTGGATAATAAGTTATGGAAGTTGAAGTTGAATTTTGATTTTCAGATTCTATTAGAATAATAATGAGATTTTTATTATTAATTATTATTAAATTATTATATAATTTTGTTGTATTTATTTTAGTAAGCTTAAATTTTATAAGTTGTGGAGCATAAATAGAAACTTGGATCAAAAGTTATGGCCATTCGATGCTGATTCTGGTTTTTAACTTCTCTTAGAATAATAGCTACAAAGGATGTTTTCACGTTGATATTAATATATATATATATATATACCTGTGTGTGTGTGTGTGTGTAAGTATGTATGTAAGTATGTTTGTATGTATCTTTGTATGTATATATATCAATGATTAATAAGTAATTAATAATAATAAAATTTTTATTTATATTTGTTTTAATTCTTTTTATTAGTATTAATTATTTATAACACACTTATTTACATATTTGTATAAATAAATTATTATTATTATTTATAATTTTTTTATTAAATTTTAATATATTTATTTGGGATTTTTATATAAATCACTACTAAAGTTAAATTAAAAATTTAATAAATTTACTTTCTTGGGTTTTAGCGGTGTTCTTTTTAAACCGTCACAAAAAAATTAATAAAAAAATTATTATTTATAAGTGGTTTAAATAATCACTAAAAAACCATAGCTAAATGATGATTTCTTCTATAGAAAAACATCATCAATTAGCAATGGTTTTTCAAAACCACTGTTAAAAAAACTAAACAAGTATATTTAGCGATGGTTTTGGAAACAGCTTCTAAAAAATTGTCACTAAAGTTCAATTTTCCTATAGTGTTTGCCTCCAATGTGGATGAATATATCCCCATTGTACAATGTTTCTTATCCCACCTGCACACATCCTTTATTTTATTATCAAGATAAAGAACACAAAAGGGTATATCCTAGAACTTGTTTCCCCGACACCAGCATCTGGAGGATTCTACATGATGATCAGAGGTTCTCGAAACATGTGTGGATCACCGCTTGAGTGAATCTACCCTTGATTCATTTGACACAAAAATAGTAAACTCATAAGGGTTATCCCAATTCTAAAATGAAGAATGAATTACAAGTTAGGTAATTATTTTATCTTATGAATTAATTATAAATCATATTTAAAAAATCCTCTATCTAGAAGTTTCAATACGCATTCATCTAGTTCTTTGGGTTATTATTGAATAAGTTGATGAAATTCCTATTAGGTACGGGTCCAACCTACTTTTTCTATGCCCACTGGAACCTTCATGTGGAATCTTAGTGGTGAAATATTTATTTATAATTATTTATGTTTTCATTTTCTATAAGTATTTGATGTTAGTTTTCATTTTTGGTATTTTTTTTTCTTAATCCAGATTGTTTATTGTGATCACCACCTTCATGCAAACAAGAATAGGTTAAAGGTTGGTGTAGATTAAGTCTATAGAATCCATTAGGAGGTTCAAACAATTTAGCCAGTTGACATGGATTATAGATCATATATTCAGGTTCACTGAATCTGGATGGGTTGCGGGGTACAAGACTTGCCACACCGAGTTAACAGAGAGTGTATTTATTACATGTTGTGTGTTCACCTTCTTGACTAGCACATGGATTTTCAGATTAAATGGTATGTAGGTTCTGTACACACTATGTAGTCTACACATTTTTACAACGTAAATCATTAAATCTGTGTGAAAAAATTGGCATCATGTATTTATTACATGATGTAAGGAACTAATGAATGAGAAGCATGATAATTAATTCATATGATGTGGTGTTATTGTAATTAATACTTACACAGTGTTTTTAATTCATATGAAATGATGAATGTGTAATTAATACACATGCAGTGTATTTAATAAAAATGATGTTGTGGTAATTTAATTAATTTGAATGAAATATAAATTAATGCAGGTTGTGCGTAATTAATTCACTTGTAATATGTAATTAATTTACATGTGGTGTGTAATTATTTCATGTTGTGTGTAATTAATTTTCATGAAATTAATTCACACACGGTGTAATTAATTCACATGCATTGTAATTAATTAATTCTAACACGTCTTAATTAATCCACACATGGTGTAATTAATTCACACATTTTTAATTATTAATACACATGTTTAGTGTTTAATAAATTCCATGTAATTAATTAATTTAATCAAAATAAAGTTAATTGAAAAATTAAACCCTTACACATGTTATATGTAAATGGTTTAAATAATTTTAAATTCCTAATTAATTCTGTGTTAAATTAGGAACTATATTCTGTGTTTCCTTCAAGTTCATGTCATGTACTCAATAAAATTAGATGGACATCCAAGACATTTCAGATGGACCATTAAGACAAAATAATTAATTAATTAATAAGATAATTGATTGAATTAATTCAGGTAATTTTATATTAAAAAATAAGAACCAATTGAAATGATTACTATATAGTATTCAAATGTGTATGCGTTGCATTTTGTGGACGATCACAATCTTAGATTAACCTATTTATGTTTTATTTAATTTAATTTAATTTATCACATGGGGTTTTCAATTATTATTATTGAATTAAAATGATAGAATGCATGTCGTCCCATCTTATTTATTTTGTATGGAACAAAGTATCCATGGTTTATTTAATGTATCCCCTTAACCCATCATTTGGTTCCCCTGAATTGTATATGATTAAAGATAGATGAAATTAAGGTGGAGTTTCTAGGTGAGTGGAGGGAGTCTAAGTCCATGGACAAGGTGAAACCAACCATGGAGGTACATAGGTACCATGGAGGGATGCTTCAGATTGTACTATTGAAGGTTCAAGGAGTTCCCCCTAAGGTCAAAGAGTTTATTTATTTTCCACTCAATTAATGAATCATTAAATAAATCTCATGATCATTCCACTTTATTTATTTTATTTTTATCAGTTCATAATTATTTATTTATGTAGATATATGTTTACACAATCATATAAAAATAATTAAATAACAAGCATGAAAGGCATAATTAAAATAAAATATAATTATGCATAATTTTATCGAGATATGTTTAATCACTCAAGTTAAATCCAATTAATATTGACATGCATGTAATAAGATAAAATGAGTAATTTATACATAAAAGATAAAATCCATCAAATCTAAATATTAAGTCAGTATAGCCTTTAATTATCTAATTTAGAATGTAACCAAAAGATCATAGTGTTTGATCCATCCCTCTCTTGGATGCTTTCATTTAATGGGTAATTCTAAAGGTTTTTTTTGATTTAACCAAATTCAACTGAAAAAGAGTATCCTTTTTAGAATTAGTGTAAATCTAGAGGCAAGTGATGAGAAAATCTGGACATAGGATTTATATATTGGGGAGTCCATTCAATGGACCAGGGTGCTCTGAGTTAATGGATTTGGTAATGACATACCTACCTAAATACCTTTGAGTAATTGACTAGGACCTCACTTGGTTTTTTAGAAGTGGCATATAGATCCTTGTGACTAGAATATCGACACAACATGGTATTCTAAAACAAATGGTGAGGGCCATTGTGGTTTGATAAAATAGTGGGAGACTAATAAAAAGTAAATAAAATTTATTATGTCATATCTTTTGAAAATTAAGATAAAACTAAAATTTTATTTTAATTAATGGTGAATATGAATAGAGAAATCATTGTAACACTATTATCATTTTTAAAAAAACCATGTTTTAAGAAACAAATATTTCCAAGGCTAGTATAAGTGTTTATATAATAAAATACAACATGAAAATTTATATTATGTGATGAAATACATTATACCTTTTTCAAACACCTCACAGTGAATGAAATGTAAATAAGGATGCCTATAAGAGGTACATATGGATGCTTTAACTATTCATTAGACCAAAATACTAGTTATGTTAGGAGAATTGATAATGCAACATAAGGAAACAAATTCCTATAACATGATACCTCATATCCTATCTCTTGATATCTCTTGATAAATAAATAGAGGTACTTTATATAAATGATATTATCACTACACTGTACTAGTGTAAACTTGAATAGGATACTTAGTTATTGATATTTTCTTCAATATACTAATGTACATTGACTAGTTAGTGAAGTTTGGGCTTCTACATGGTAATTTAATTATCCATTAATCTCATATTATCATCCTTTGCATATATTTTCTCCTTATTCATCTATTTATGAGATTAATGACATCGATGAATAACTCATGAATATTTTTAAAAAAGCTTTACCAAGGAGATATGGTTTTTGAGGGAACATCATTCCAAAACCATTATGGAGAACAACATGAAATTAAAGGTTGAAAATCCCATGAAAATTTTATGATAAATGGTTCCTTTAAAATTTCCTTCAATGAGACAAAATATTTGGATGTAGTGTAGTAAACTAGAGGCTATTTTCTTATTATGTGAATTGAAAGGTCAATTTTAAGAATTGAAATTAAAAAAGAAAAAAGTTATTACATCTAATTAAAATATATCCATCAAGTATTATAGTGTTTATATTTTACATATTGGGTATTTAATACTTTTTTATTTATTAAAATAACCTAATAAGTAAGTTGTGTTCTTTCTATGGATGATAAAGAGTGATTCCTATATAAGCAGTGAGAAGAACATATAAATATTACAAGAAGTATGGTGTGTTCTCCTTGGTGTTAAGGAAGGGTGATTCCTATGTTATCCATGATAAGAACATAACTTCAAGAAGTAAAGTTGAATTCTTATAGAGGATGAAAAGTATAACTCCGATGTTACGAGTGAGAATGTTATAACTTTTGATTTCTAATTAGATTGACTGAAGATAAACTATTATTTTTCATTAAGTGTTACCTATACCTTCCTCTCAGTGTTCTATTAGACATATTGAGACAATAATTATTTTGAAATAAATATTTTTATAGTGCTCTATACATAATTAAGACTTTAGTAATACATGAATCGTAAATATCAAACATTAGAAATAAATGGTGAGTATTATTATAAGACTCATACCCAGTTGTGGAATGTTAGTTCTTAGTCAAGTGAAACTATAATCTTGGATGTATATACCTAGTATGATGTTTAAACTATATGAAGTTAAAATTATTAGGTATATGACATAACTTATGTTTTAAATTGATAAAAATTTAGATATAATTTTAAGACACAAAGTTTCCTAATTTAGTTCAATATTGGTGTCATAAACTAATCTAGGGTAATGTTAGAGGTAAATTCATATAATTTTCATTAAATTACTTTTATAAAATTTTAGGGATGATAAATGATTATAATGAATGCACTTGGTTAAATATGTGGGATCCTCTAAGTGGAATTTTCAGAGAATATCTTAACCACGTATTCATCGATCATTAAATGAGTAGTGGAGGTTTATCCTAAACTCACATTACCTTATTAACATCATAGATATGTTGATAGTATAAGGTATATTGATAAAGAATCTATATATGTATTTTGATCTTTCATGATTCCTTTCTAGAAATATTTTGAAGATAAAAATGTAACAAATAACCATATTCCAACTATATAGACAAATGGATATCATATAAATAATGATATGAAGAAAGTATGTTATGTCCTAGCTTCATGTGTTTGGATGTTATCCATTTGTAAAATTGGTTAAAGCTTGAAATATAAAACATTTAAAACATAAATTGAATCTTGGTCAATGATCCTATTTCTACTAAGGATATTAATAATCCCAAGATAGAAAAGTTATTAAATGATACAAACTATATGTGTATAAGGGTAGTAAATCACTTTTGAGACATTAAGATCAATAAATACTGTAGTTTAATCTTGGATCCATATACACAAGTTTTCATAATAACATTATAATCCAAAAGTTTTAGCGGGATGAATTATTCTAGACACATATAATGTGTAGGGAAGTTAAAACCTTAGTGGTGTTTCTATATTCACTATAGTGGGTGATATATTATTCATTAAGAATAATAAATATTACAGGGAGTAGTAAGATGTAGATAACTATGATTAAAAAGTTCTTATGATTTCAAAGATGGATTCTATGTAACAAACTTCATTCTATATTGTGGTGGTTATTGTAATTACATTAGTGGGTATTAAATAGAAACAATACATGGTTGGTACAAGTGAGGTGCCAATGAGGATTAACTAGTTATACCGGGCCTTAATTCTTAAATCAATTTGAATTATACTCATCATAGATAATATGATCATTATATTAGGCATAAAAAGTCAAGGCCACCTCCCTTGGAGGTTAATTTATGTTACATGTCTATATGATATGACCGGAAAGGTTGGTGGCATCAAATAAATCCAATATGGAATAAAAGTTTCAAGGATCCATTTATGGGTTGAAAAAATTATAATGGTCATATAATATTCATTTAAAGTAAAATGTTACTTGGTGACTAAAATAGGTTAGTGGGATAATTATAGTTTTCCAAGATAGGTATGTTTAACGACATATGGAATATAGGTGATTAGTCATATGGTTATATAAGGCTTATGAGTTTCTCCATAGATGACTTAAGTAGTAGCCCAAGTTATAGGGAACAAGATCTACTAGTGTAGATCAAGGTATTTATTTATAAAATTCATAGTAAAAATTTTATATGTTATTGAAAAATACAATATGGTACAATACACCAAAATATTTTTGGTTTCATATGGTATTTTTTGATGTATAGACTATATTTTCCTAAGTGTTATGTATAAATATATCTCAAATGCCATGATATATACACATGTCATATCTTGATCATGTATAAATAATAGAATGAAAATATAAAACAAGACCAGGATAACTTCATAAGTTGGTAGTCATAACTATCGAATAGTGTTTGAGAAATAAAAAATGGATAAGTTCCTAGAAATCATAGAAATGGGAATACTAGTTTTCCGGGGATATAAAATGAGTCTTATTGACACTAGTTTAATCTAGTATCATATTAATGATAAATTAATATACAAGGGTAAAGCATATTATAACCCATAATTACCATATCTACATTAGAACGAGTATACTATGGATTTTGCTGGAGCTTAAGAATCAAGTTAGCAACCATTTATTTCGAATTTTGGAAGTTGTACCTAGATAATAAAATTTAATCATATCACGATGAATTTTAACAATGGTATTATCCAATATTTTATAGATGATAGAGGATATATACTCGATAATATCATTTATTGGGGGATTTTATCAGATAAATATGGTTGTAGTAAGAATATCAAATATAATTAGCTTGATGGGATCAATATATATAGCCATATCTTAGTAAAATAATGTTTATCATGTGAGACTAACTAGTTGAATTATTAGAAATTGGATTTAGTGCAAGTGGGAGTTTATTGGAGTTGGTTCTATATAACCAAATTCTATCTAATTTTTGATTACACACACACACACACATATATATATATATATTTTGGAATATTAATAAAGTTATAATCACATCATGATTGTTCTTATGCATGACTTAGTATGTGATAATGTCCTAAGGGTGTCTGTGAGATTGATAGGTCATAGTAGTTCTCCACTATAATGATAAACTGGATGTTCCATGATAATATTCTTAAAAATTTATTTTGTAGAAGTATGATATTATTTAATTAGTTACAAATGATACATGCTATTAGGGGTGGAGTCTCATAGGACATTGAGATAATTTCTTATGTTGTATGCCCTTAATAATCTTCAGATCATGAGATTATGAGAACATTACCCACTAATTGGAAATAAACATTTATATGTTTCATTGGATATACCTCTATATGAATGTGTGAAATGATCTTTATACTTTAAGATTTTTATTAATTCATATCATGAGTAACATACTTTGATAAACTAACCAAAACCGAGATGTTGTATGTTTATAGAAAGTAAGCTATGTTAGGTGCATCACAAGTGATATTGTATTAATGAATAATGAAAGAAAGGATTTTTATCATTCCCTTTTATAAGAATATAACTTCCTAATTAAGTTTATAGACATGATATTATATTATAAAATTCAATTCTGGAAATTCAAAGAATTATACATTAAGAACATAGGTTTATGACACTTGTATGCAACCATCTTGATTAGAAATATCTAGATAAATGGATTATATTAATCTATCTACATTTGTAGGAGGTTTTGTATCATTGATACATGATCCTATTTCTCCATGGGAGCCTTGTACTATTGCTATATGCTAACCTTGAACATTAAGTAGTGTGTCCTAAAGCCAATAAGATAGGGGCCTAGAGAGTTACACTCTAATTCAATTTAGAACCCCATTCAAATTCTATATGAATTTAACACGTTGGTTAAATATTATTCCTATACGTGGCATAATAATTATTCATGTTAGTTTGATCAAAAATATTCCATAAAAAATTATATAAAATAATATATTTGTGAGTTTAATATTTAATAAATATCTATTAACCAAGTAATTATTATTTTTTAATTACATGAATATATAATATTTATTTATTATTTTTTATTCTTAAGATAATAAATATCTATTTATTTAGTTATGTGAATATTTAATAAAAATTTATTCACTAGTTTTATGAATACAATGACAATTTATTTATTATATAACAATATAGTGTTATTTATTTAATTAAATAAATAATCATTATTCATGTTTCGATAAATATTAAAGAGGATTAGCGAACTAAGTTTAATGGTCTGATGATAAATTTCACATTAAATATTTTTTGAATAAATATTAATTTATTTATTCAAGGAAATAATATTTATTTTATATGTGAGTCTAATTCTTGTCACATAAAAAATAATAATTTCTATTATATTTTTGACTGGATGTTCATTGGGGATTAAGAAAATAACAAGGGCCATTGTTTAATTATAATTTTTGAAGCCCAGATCTATCTAAAACTGATTGTGAGATTTTCTGAAACTCTTGCCACATTCTAATAGTTGTGAGCAATGTGTTGTAAATATTATTTTCTCAAGCCCCAAATATCTCCTCCCTAGAATGATCCAAAGAACATAAAACTATTCTCCTGTAGCAAAGCGATTCCTTATCGCCTTGAATAACTCTTTTGTAATCAACAAATTTTTTTTGCAAGTGTTAAAACCATCTGTGATAGCACCCATAGGATTCTATAGTGATGATTAGAGGTTCTAGGAACATGTGTCAATCACTTCTATGGGGAATCTAACCTTGATTCCTTTGGCACAAAGATTTTATACTAATAAGTGTTATACCAATTTTACAACAAATAATTAATTACAAATCAGGTAATTCCTCTCTCCTATAAATAAATTATAAATAATATGTAAAAAATACCACCTCCCTAGAAGTTTTGGAACACACTCATCTAGTTCTTTAGGCCATTCTTAAAAAAATTGATGAAAATGATATCAGGAATGGGCCCGAACCACTTTCACTATGCCCGTCAGAACCTTTATAAATTAAGTACCCACATACTATCTTTAAAATATTGAACTAACCGGGTATTCATCTTTGAATACCAAATTTAGCTAGATCCTATTGAATAATGATTAGTTGAAAAAAAATTCCTTTTCTAGACTCAACTGGATCTAATCTTCTTCCTCAGTATAAAACAATCACAAGGGTTACCTCTAGCACAATAATCTCGAATGAATGTATCACTATTTCTTTATTCCTATTGATATAGATATATCATAGGATGTTTTTATCATTGTTTTCTTCTTCAGCCTACATGATAATCAATATATAACATTCATGTAAGTTTATCTCTATTATTTTTCTTCAATACACATAGACGGTCTCCCACAACAATATTGGTTTTTTCTTTTCATTGACAAAAAGGATATATTTAGTGACAAAAGCAAAAAATCTATCTAATATCATGCTACTTTATTCTACTACTTTTACTCTTTATAATATTACAATTATCATTTGATATATTTTCCATATTTGAATATGAAAACTCACTACTTGAAACTGGACCTATACCAATGGACCTGTACCAATAGTTTTGGCCAAACCGTGTATATAGGTACCATTAAATGACACTATACCAATGGTTTGGCCAAAACCATTGGTATAGGTACCATAATGTGACCCTATACCAATGGTTTTGGAAAAACTATTGGTATAGGTCATAGCTATACCAACGGTTTTAAACAAACCATTGGTATAGATTCTATAAAATGACCCTATTCCTAAGGTTTTTCCAAAAATACTGGTATAGGTGATGGATATACCAATAATTTGGATAAAACCATTGGTATAAATTCCATTTAAATATCGAATACCAATGGTTTTTCCAAAACTATTGGTATAGGTCTAAAAAATAAAAATACCTATACCAACAGTTTTCCAAAACCATTGGTATAAGTATTCATATTTTTAATGAATTATTTTATCAAATAACATTGAATATATCAAAAATAAATTTCCTTTAAAATAAAAATATAAATATTTATCATATTATGTTCCCAAAAATCATTGTATCTTAGTGGTTAGGTTGTTAAAATATATGATGGAGGTGTGAGATCAAAACCATTCAAGGGTTTTTTGAATTACCTATACTAGTGATTTTCAAAACTACTGTTATAGGTATTTCATGTTACATATAACAAAATAAGATAATAAAATGGATACCCAAACCATTGGTATAGACTATACCAACTATTTTGGAGGCTATACTAACAATTACAAACTATTGGTATAATATTTTTTTCCAATAATAACTCCATAAAATTAGTAGTGGATGTTATCTTCCTTAAACCTTTATAAACTTCTTCCTTTAATTTGTAAAGAAATATTATTAATAACAAATTAATAATATATTTTACACTCCCATAAATCATGGAATCCTATTTTCTATTTGTGATAATTCATATTTATCACAAATTATACTCATTCATTACTTCTTTTTGACTCAACCTAAATTAAGAATCAAATTTCCAATATTGTGATATATATAGCTTGAAGAAAAAAATTCAACATCTCCATTTTAAAATATCTACAATACTATTATTTCTTCATTGTGAAAAACTTTATATAAGAAAATCTTATATATCACAATGGAGAGATCAAGTATCTTACATATTACTATGATTCTATCTTTTGTCAAATATGCTCAAAAAATATCTTATGTACCAATAAAATATATTATACATTAATCTGAATATCTTAAATATGATTTGAAATATTACATAGTAATCACAATATCTTACGTATCACTATGATATTTGGTAGTTTGATAATTTTTACTTTGGAAAAATATTACATTCCATCTATGATATCTTATGTATGCTCTCAAAACCTTTGGAATGATCTGAATATTTTACTTATCACAATGTGGTTTCTACCTTTTTTAAATTTGGATCTGAGCATAAACATATATCTTCTTTATGCACTAGAATATGTCATGTATTGAAAAAATATCTTATGTAGCATATGAAATATGTTACTTATCAAAATGTAACATTACAGACACTACCAATTACTTAGAATGTATTTTTTATCATCATAAGAATATTATATATCTCAGTAATCTTCAACACTTTTCCAATTTTATAATATTGGGAAATATATTATCCATGTCATCCAATACCCAAAATTTCACAACTTCTTTAAATCACCAAAAAATTATTCAAACCTTATCAATGCATCTTGAAAAACTTTAAATCCTTCTAAATCACCTTAGTATATATTCAAATATTTGTTATCTAGATTATAATTATCCCAAATCACTTTCCACATATAATATTTCCTTAGAGAACTTCAATATTCTTCCACTGACTTAACCAAATTCAACTCTTCTTCAAACATCACCCAATTATATTCATTACATAACATTAGTCATTACCATATAATAATAATTAGGATGGATATTCATAATTATATTTATAAATTGCTCATGGAGATATAGTATATAGTAATAACTATACTCCAGGTAAGTGTTATATTCACATAAAATTCCTCAAATTTTCTTAAACCAATTCCACACATGAATCTTTAAGTTACAATTTCCTCATAATTATAACTAGATTTGGTAATCTTTGGTGTAAAATTAGTCTCTAAAAATATCAAAAAAACTTAATTTATTTTCTATATGTAAGTGGATCTCCAATAATATCTCTAATGGAATAATCCCACTTTTAATATATTTTTTTTAATTTGGATAGTGGTAGTGTAACACCCCGAGATTTTATGAAAAATATTCTTTTTAATTTCATTAATGTGTTGTGTAGTATACTACACCAAAAGGAGCTTGCACAACACATATCCCTAACTTGGCTTTCATTACACGCAATCACGACCTTCCACGATAGCATGTGTTGTACGCAATACTGAGTTTCGCTAAACAACAATATGTTATATGAACTACCTGTTATTAATATTATCAACTACATTTTGAATTTTATAACATTATTATTCATCTTACACATTTTCTAGAACATGGTATGAAAACAAAATCAATTTTTCGAGTAAAATAAGTATTTTTCAAAAATGTAGTTTTGCCGCCTTTTGATGGCAAACCCACCATAAATATTGTTTTTGACATGTCTATAAGTTCAATTTGAAAAAATAAAATTTTTATTTGGAATCAGGATATAAAAATTTACTTTGGATAAATTTTTCATATAATTCTGATAACTTTCATATTTTAATGAATAGTAAAAACACACTATATTTTAATTAAAAACAACTTTTTTCATCGCAATAATTTATATGGTTAGATTATATTTTTAATTTGTTTTAAAGTGTAATTAGTATATATTTTTACCATTTAATCTAATGTTGGTCATTAGAATTAATTTCACTTTGAAATTGGATATAAACAAGTATCAATCGTTTGATAGTTATTATTTCTTAAAAAAACGCTATTTGTTCTGATAACGGGAATTAATTTTAAAATTAATTAATGCCACTTCTATGTTTTGAATTTGGAAAAATAGACATCAATTTTGAATTCGAAATTTCAAATAATTCTTAGGCTGATTTTTTGGTATTTTTCTGAAAAACTTTAATTTTCGATGAATAGTGAAACCACTTAGTGGTAGATAAAAAACTGACTTTTTCATTTAAATGAAAATTTACCACTTATGTGAATTGAATTTCTAAAATCCTAGAGACACGTTTAATATCAAGGACTAAAATTTGGTTCAATGAGATGAAAATAGTTTTTGGTGAATAGTAACTTTTTACTTTTATTTACCACGGTTGAAAGTAATATGGTAATTAAGGGTAAAAATGATATTATTATTACCCTAACACATGTTATAATTCTATTGAATAAGTGTAATTCGACAAAAAACAACCTTAGGAATAACATATGACCATTTAGGCCCACTTGGATTAGATTAGGACATTTAATATTAATTTATTTAAAGAAGGGTTAAAATAGTTAAAATCAAAGTTTAATAAGTAAATAATTTTTAATATAGGGTTATACATAATATAAATTAAAATATAAATATTCATTAGAAATATAAAAATATTTTCTACATAATGGTATTTTATTTATAATTTTTAGACATTATATAATTTAATTTATTTATGACACAATGATGATGCAGTAATTATCTTATTAATAAAATATTGACATAATTGACGTTATAAATACCCAAATAAATGTAATTTGAGACTTTTTATGAATTCCACTAATTTTATAGGTTAATATTAAATGTTATTATTGATTTAGTTAACTTATTTAGAACTAATCATTCTGTTATAATTTTCACAAAAATCAATAACCAAATAGTGTCAAAATTGACATCAAATAGTTTTTTAAAACAAATATTATATTATTAATTGTTATTTTATTTTTAAAAATATAATGTTCGGAAAAAGGACTTATATAAGGTTATATATATTAATAATAAACAACTTTGGGTTCTTTTGGCTTGTTATAGTAAGTTTATTAACCTTATAGTGTAAGAAAACAAGAAGACACGGTAAAAGAAAAATTATTTAACTTAAAATTAAATCTAAATGATAAGGTTAAAATAGAAACCTAAACTTTTATAAATTATATTGGATGAGATTATTTAGACCCATCCCCAACTTATCTTCTAAATAACTCAATTTGGATCTATTAAAAACCGAATATGACTTTATAATAAAATAATATTTTTAGTTTTTCCTAAGGTGCCCCCTCCTTATAAAAGGGAACCTCCTCCCTCTCTTCCACACACCACTTTGAGACTTCAAGCTCGGCCAACCCCTACCAAATTATCTTCTACACTTCCATAGAAACATCCTATAAGTTCTGGTCTTCTTAAAAGACCAATTTTAGTGCCCTAAGAGGAGGTCTCAAAGAGTCGCTTCAAAGAAGAGGTAATGTCTGTTACCGATTCTTTCAACTTTATTTATTCTTCCACTTCTTCTTATTTAGTTGTTTCATTATGAAGTAATAAAATAAGTATCACTCATATAATTATATTTTATTATAAGTATTAAACAACCATATTTCACCATCTATCCATCCTACGGAAAACGAAATCACCGCGCGTGCGTACGTACGGAATACCGTATCCACGCCATGGTGTAATCTATTTTCCACCACCACCTTACTTGGATGGGTATAATGGTGAAAGTAATGAATATATATGATTATTGTAATTTTATAGTGATTTTTTAATATTATACATACACTTTAATACAATTCCACGATCATGGGAATGATATCATCGCCTGTGCGTACGTACGGACTACCCACTCCACGAACGCGATGAGATTCATTTTCCATGATTAACCATTCAAGAACGATTATAAAGTATATATAATAAATAATAATGAAATATATGACATAATAATGCTTACTGGATTTATGTATATATATGTATGTCATCTATTTAATTTCATTCAATTCAATAAGGAAACGAAAACATCGTTCATGCGTACGTACGCCTACCATCTCCATGAACGGTGTATTTCCTTTCTTTTTATCGATATATAATATATATATCTATATGATGAATATATATTATATATAAATCATGTTTTACATTCTAGAATTATGTAAATCAGGATATAATTATCAATATCAAGAACGACAATTCGAAACACATACGATAAATGAAATGATTTTACCCAAAACACTGCTTTAACATTGAATTTACAAAAGAACAGGTAATATAAAGTCATAAGTGAAACATATATGATTTCATAACAATGAATATGATTCTTTTATAATTCAATGACATTATTTAAATCATTATACAGGAGGTACAGATACGTACAAAGCATATCGGACCTAAGGTAAGGGATAATTTTGCAAATCTCATTTTTATCCAAGATTGCTTATTCGTAAGTATTTACTAGGGTTATTGCTATCATCCATGTCCATGTTTTATAAAAATGTATTAATGTATGTTTAATGTCCTTTTTACCCATTTTTGACTTTTACTACACGGTATGTTTGGAATCTTTCTTTTACGAGGTACTTTTTTACTTTTCCGGAAAAAGTACGAGAAGAATGTTTTTTTAACTTATACGGCACGAATGGTTTTTTACGGTTTTATAAAGCCTTATTTTCATGAAGTTTCCTCCAAAAGATTTCATGAATATTTTAAACAAAATACTTTTCTTTTATAATTGCATGACATTTTGTGAAAAGAGAATGATTTTGAAGAAGAAAGGATATTTTCCTCAAGAATTTATTTCAAGTGTTTTATCAAAACCATTTTTCATCTAAGATGACATTATTTTATATGTGTATCTTTCAAGTATCATGTCTCTATGATTTACATGGTTTCACTTTTCTTATTATGAAATAATATCCATTTATTTTATATGGATTATGTGATGATGGGATGATGTTTATGAAACCCATTTTATTTATTGGGTTATGTATGTTTATTTTGTGGCACAAGTAAGAATGATTTCATTATGAGATGGGTGGGACCTATATCTCCCTCAAATGAATTGGGTAAATATTAATATCTCATGAGATATACATGGCCGGAATGGAAAGTTAAACCCGTTCAGTAATACAGGACTGGAACGATGAGTGAACTCAATTCAGAAAGGGAATTTTTCCACTAAGATGGTCTTGGCAGCAATGCCTTGGCTACTATGGAAATCATATCATGTGCTTAATGGTTTTCCAGAATTACATGTTTAATTCCCATGCTATTTTATCATGATTAATGTTTCTTTATGATCTACACCTTACGTACTTCCATAATTTATGTCATTGCTCAAGATTATGATGTTTAAATATTATATTCATGTTTTGAAGTTCAAATGTATATGATTTGTTTTATTTTATCCATGATTACCCTTACTGAGAATTTGAGCTCACACTTTATATGTTTTCTTTTCCCCAGGATTTAAAGAAAGGTTTTAGGTAAGGAAACAAAAAGGGGAAGATCGTTATGGGAGATCTTGAATATCTTTCAACATGATTAGATGTTTATATTTCGAGTTTCCAAAGACACTAAACTATTAAGGTCCTTGTGTGTCTATTTTTGTTATGTATTAAGTATTCCGCAAAAGTAATGTAATTTCCATGTACGTCAAGCTTCAGGTCTTTAAAGTTGGTATCAGAGGCAAAGGAGGTAGGAATGTATCCGATCCTTGGGAACTCTCACATGTGAGCATTGGACGAAGCATGGATCTCTGCCCAAGGGCTTCATGAGGAAATGGCTGCCACTGGGGATGGTGGTGTGTCCTGCCCAGGGGGTGTATCCACCCATGGAGTGCCCTGATAGGTATCAATTATAGTCCACTGGAAGTAATTCTAGACCGTTATAGTTGATATCAGAGGAAAGGTTTAGTCAACCTTTGAGAACTAGGATGCGAAAACGTTAGTGAGATCCCTAGAGATATTTCTAAGGTATGTCTAGGGATGTCCCTAAGGATAAGTATACATATAGGATATAGTCCTAGAACTATGATAACAATCTTAGAATTTAACTTAAGATGTTAGATATTGAGGGTTCTCCCCCTTTACTATGTTTTTTTCCCTAGCATGATTTTTACCTCTCACACTATTTTTTTTAGGTTTTAAAAAATGGCTGGAAACAGGAAGATTCATGATAATGGAGGATATGACGGACAATGGAATGATATTCTTCATGGGAAACCAAATGAAATGGGATTTGGAAGTCCAAACATCGTTATTATGCGAAATCAGCAATCTCATAATATGATCAATAATCTCAACTTTGGTATGTTTCCCGACTCAGATAATAAGAGAAAGATGGAGTTTCATGATGATCATAGAGGAAAGAAAGTTCAATTTCCCTCATGTAAATCATGTGGGAAGAGGCATCAGGGAGATTGTTTCGAAGGAACTGGAAGATGCTTTGGGTGTGGAAAAGAAGGACACAAAGCCAATAAGTGCAAAGGAAAAGGTTCAGTTAACACCATGGATGAGTATAATGGTATTGATACGACATCAACAATGGTTAAATGTTTTAAATTTGGAATGTATGGGAATTATGAAAACCAATTACCTAAGGGAAAGTCTCATGAAGAGAATCAGTATGGTCGTATGGGTAGTATTTATGTTGATGATGATGAAGAGACTACAAATGATATATGAGATGAAAGAATTGTTGAAGCTCGGTCAATGGTTTAAGAAGGTAGTGGAATGATTACATGTTTATCAAGTGTAATGTTGTATAAGTAATCTCATGGTACTATGGAATAAAGAGACATCTAAGGATTGTTACACTGTTGCCTTTCCTTAAGTTTTGAAAGTGTATGATTAATGGTACCAGTAACCATGAAAGGTTATTCAGATATTTTTGGAAAGTAGATGATATGCTCATAATGAAGGGATAAGGATAAAATTAAATGCTTGATAGTATTCATGAGCTCAGGACTGATATAAGGAGAAGGTTATATCATCGTTTGAGTATATAGAATTTTTGGATTTTGGTATGTGGAAAGAGTTAACTTTTGACTGCATTCATGTTTTCACTAAGGTTTAATGGCTATTCATTTTCCAAGAAAATAAATGATTAAGGTATTCACATGATAGGAATGTGAACAACAAGATATATGGGGAATAAATGATGGTATTCACATGTTTGGTTGATGACATTTCAAGTAACTGTTTTCTTTATACTATGAGCATGGACTGAAGTATTTTAGATAAGCCTAATGATTGGAATGTATTATGTTGGAAAAAAGTTAGTATTGTTCAAGGATAGAATTTTTTTCGATATTATTGATGGGATGTTATAGTAATGTAGTTTTAAGAAAAAGGAAAACCTGTAGGACGAGCGACAACCCATCCGTTGGACAAGGCTATGGGAATCGAACCCACAAATGAAGTGCGACTGGCCTTTATCGCCTACCACTGGCCTACAGGAAGTCCCTGTTTAG
Organism: Viscum album; assembly: GCA_963277665.1. NCBI lineage: Eukaryota > Viridiplantae > Streptophyta > Magnoliopsida > Santalales > Viscaceae > Viscum > Viscum album. The sequence continues at coordinate 466,756,920 of OY728141.1, read as the reverse complement.
TAGAAACTAGTTTTATTATATTAAGCAGTATGATATATGAAGTATAAGTCCATTTTAGGAACCATATATGATTAATCTCACTATAGATGGACTTATGTATTTTTGATAACTTTTATAACCTTTTGTTTGAGACAGATGGAATGACCCATCATTCTATCACATGATCTGCTAACACTTCATGAATGACAAATTCAACTTAATTTCTTTAAGAGATGAAGTGGAAATTTTCCAAAGAACGACCAATGGTGAGACTGTACCAAAATCATGAAAGTATTTCATCTAATTCTAATTTCATCAACTTTAGGGAAATGATCTTGAAAACCAAAAATGTTGTCCTAGTGCCCTTATATCCGATGAATCAGATGATACCTTAGATCATCACAAATCTATGGCTTTGTGATTGATGGCTTTTTCATAGCCATGTTCTCTACCACTCTCTATCAGAACTTGATGGTTAGATTTTTCTTCCATATCCATATTTTCACCTATGTTCTCCTACGTGGAAAGCCAATGATGAGTTAATTTGGGTACATTTTACATTTCATACTTTAGTTTTTAAATCCAAGTTCTGGTATTCCTTTTTTCGATGTGGGTTTCTATTAAACAAACTTTCGAGTAATAAACCATTTATAACCCCGACGAATTTTAAGGGAGAAATTCATTTTAAGGGGGGTAGAATGTAACACCCCGAGATTTTATGAAAAATATTCTTTTTAATTTCATTAATGTCTTGTGTAGTACGCTACACCAAAAGGAGCTTGCACAACACGCATCCCTGACTTGGCTTACATTACACGCAATCATGACCTTCCACGATAGCGTGTGTTGTACGCAATACTGAGTTTCGCTAAACAACGATATGTTATATGAACTACCCGTTATGAATAGTATCAACTACATTTTTAATTTTATAACATTATTATTCATCTTACACATTTTCTAGAACATGGTATGAGAACAAAATCATTTTTTCGAGTAAAATAAGTATTTTTCAAAAATGTAGTTTTGCCGCCTTTTGATGGCGCACCCACCTTAAATCTTGTTTTTGACATGTCTGTAAGTAAAATTTGAAAAAATAAAATTCTTCTTTGGAATCAGGATATAAAAATTTACTTTGGATAATTTTTTCATATAATTCTGATAACCTTCATATGTTAATGAATAGTAAAAACACGCTATATTTTAATTAAAAACAACTTTTTTCATCGAAATAATTTATATGGTTAGATTATCTTTTTAATTGGTTTTAAATTGTAATTAGAATATATTTTTACCATTTAATCCAATGTTGGTAATTGGAATTAATTTCACTTTGAAATTGGATATAAACAAGTATCAATCTTTTGATAGTTATTATTTCTTAAAAACACGCTATTTGTTTTGATAATGGGAATTAATTTTAAAATTAATTAATGCCACTTCTAGGTTTTGAATTTGGAAAAATAGACATCAATTTTGAATTCGGAATATCAGATAATTCTTAGGCTGAATTTTTGGTATTTTTCTGAAAAACTTCAATTTTCGATGAATAGTGAAACCACTTAGTGGTAGATAGAAAACTGACTTTTTCATTTAAATGAAATTTTACCACTTCTGTGAATTGAATTTCAAAAATCTGAGAGACACGGTTAATATCAAGGACTAAAATATGGTTCAATGAGATGGAAATATTTTTTGATGAATAGTAACTTTTTACTTTTATTTACCACGGTTGAAAGTAAATAGGGTAATTAAGGGTAAAAATGATATTATTATGACCCTAACACATATCCTAATTCTATTGGATAAGTGTAATTCGACCAAAAACAACCTTAGGAATAAAATATGACCATTTAGGCCCACTTGGATTAGATTAAGACATTTAATATTAATTTATTTAAAGAAGGGTTAAAATAGTTAAAATCAAAGTTTAATAAGTAAATCATTTTTAATATAGGGTTATACATAAGATAAATTAGAATATAAATATTAATTAGAAATATAAAAATATTTTCTACATAATGGTATTTTATTTATAAATTTTAGAAATTATTTATTTTAATTTATTTATGACACAAAGATGATGCAGTAATTATCTTATTAATAAAATATTGACATAATTGATGTTATAAATACCCAAATAAATGTAATTTGAGACTTTTTATGAATTACACTAATTTTATAGGTTAATATGACATGTTATTATTGATTTACTTAACTTTTTTCGAACTAATCATTCTGTTATGATTTTCACAAAAATCAATTACCAAATAGTGTCAAAATTGACATCAAATAGTTTTTTTAAAACAAATATTATATTTTTAATTGTTATTTTATTCATAAAAATATAAGGTTCGTCCAAATGAATTAGATAAGGTTATATATATTAATAATAAACAACTTGGGGTTATTTTGGCTTGTTATAGTAAGTTTATTAACCTTATAGTGTAAGAAAACAAGAAGACACGATAAAAGTAAAATTATTTAACTTAAAGTTAAATCTAAATGATAAGGTTAAAATAGAAACCTAAACTTGTCTAAATTCTATTGGATGAGATTATTTTTACCCTTGCCCACCTTAGCTTCTAAATAACTCAATTTGGAGCTATTAAAAACCGAATATGACTTTATAATAAAATAATATTTTTAGTTTTTCCTAAGGTGCCCCTCTCCTCCCTTATAAAAGGGAACCTCCTCCCTCTCTTCCTCACAACAATTTGAGCCTTCAATCTCGGCCAAACCCTGCCAAATTATCTTGTACACTTCCATATAAACATCCTAGAGGTTCTGGTAGTCTTCAAAGACCAATTTTAGTGCCCTAAGAGGAGGTCTCAAAGAGACGCTTCAAAGAAGAGGAAATGTCCGTTACCGATTCTTTCATCTTTATTTCTTCTTCCACTTCTTCTTCTTTAGTTGTTTCATTATGAAGTAATAACATCAGTATCAATCATATACTGATATGTTATTATAAGTATGAAACAACCATATTTCACCATCTATCCATCCTATGGAAAAAGAAATCACCGCGCGTGCGTACGTACAGAATACTGTCTCTACGCCGTGGTGTAATCTATTTTCCACCACCACCATACTTGGATGGGTATAATGGTGAAAGTAATGAATATATATGATTATTGTAAAGTGATACTGATTATTTAATATTATACATACACTTTAATACAATTACACCATCATGGGAATGATATCATCGCTCGTGCGTACGTACGGACTACCGTCTCCACGAACGCGATGAGATTCATTTTCCATGATTAACCATTAAAGAACGATTATAAAGTACATATAATGAATAATAATGAAATATATGACATAATAATTTTTACTGGATTTATGTATATATATGTATGTCATCTATTTAATTTCATTCAATTCAATAAGGAAAGGAAAACATCGTTCATGCGTACGTACGGCCTACCGTCTCCATGAACGGTGTATTTACTTTCTTTTTATCGATCTATAATATATATATGTATATGATGAATATATATTATATATAAATCATGTTTAACATTCTGGAATTATGTAAATCAGGATATAAGTATTAATATCAAGAATGACAAGTCGAAACACATACGATAAATGAAATGATTTTACCCAAAACGCTGCTTTAACATGGAATTTACAAAAGAACGGGTAATATAAAGTCATAAGTGAAACATATATGATATTATAACAATGAATATGATTCTGTAATAAGTCAATGACATTATTTAAATCATTATACAGGAGGTTTGGATACGTACAAAGCATATCAGACCTAAGGTAAGGGATAATTTTTCAAATCTCATTTTTAATGTACTTTTTACCCATTTTGACTTTTACTACATGGTATGTATGGAATATTTCTTTTACGAGGTACTTTTTTTACTTTTCCGGCAAAAGTACGAGAATAATGTTTTTTTAAATTATATGGCACAAACATATTTTTACGGTTTTATAAAGCCTTATTTTCATGAAGCTTCCTCCAATATATTTCATGACTATTTTCAACAAAATAATTTTCTTTTAAAATTGCATGACATTTTGTGAAAAGAGAATGATTTTAAAGAAGAAAGGATATTTTCCTCAAGAATTCATTTCAAGTGTTTTATCAAAACCATTTTTCATCTAAGATGACATTATTTCATATGTGTATCTTTCAAGTATCATGTATCTATGATTTACATGGTTTCAATTTTCTTATTATGAAATGATATCCATTTATTTTATATAGATTATGTGATGATGGGATGATGTTTATAAAACCCATTTTATTTATTGGGTTATGTATGTTTATTTTGTGGCAGAAGTAAGAATTATTTCATTATGAGATGGGTTAGACCTATATCTCCCTCCAATGCATTGGGTAAGGATTTATATCTCATGAGATAGACATGGATGAAATGGAAAGTTAAACCGGTTCAGTAATACAGGACTGGAACGAGGAGTGAACTCGATTCAGAAAGGGACTTTGTCCACTAAGATGGTCTTGGCAGCAATGCCTTGGCTAATATGGAAATCATATCATGTGATTAATGGTTTTCAACAATTACATGTTTTATTCCCATGCTATTTTATCATGATTAATGTTTCTTTATGATCTACGCCTTACGTACTTCCATGATTTATGTCATTGCTCAAGATTATGATGTTTAAATATTATGTTCATGTTTTGAAGTTCAAATGTATATGATTTGTTTTATTTTATCCATGCTTACCCTTACTGATCATTAAAGCTCACCCTTTATATGTTTTCTTTTCCCCAGGATTTAAAGAAAGGTTTTAGGTAAGGAAACAAAAAGGGGAATATCGTTATGGGAGATGTTGAATATCTTTCAACATGATTAGATGTTTATATTTTGAGTTTCCAAAGACACTAAACTATTACGGTCCTTGTGTGTCTATTTTTGTTATGTATTAAGTATTCTGCAAAAGTAATGTAATTTCCATGTACCTCAATCTTCGGGTCTTTAAAGGTAGTAAATTAGATTATTCTTTTTTCATAAGGATAATGATAGTAACTCACTTCCAAGCTCCAACGTGTTTATTCAATCCTCATTTATTGGTCAGAACTAAACATATAATGACCCCATGATTAGGAACTTCACTCAAAACTATCATAAAAATGATTGGGTATTAAGAACTCCTTCCAAGATTATCTACTCAAAACATACTAACATTATGCTTATTTACAAGTAATAAAACTTAACACCAAGTGGATTTAACAATCTACCTCTTTGTATTTGTTTTCAAGACTCATATGAAAAATGTAAGTCAATATGTATTCTTTTATTTTTTTTCCTCTTTACCCATTATCAATAATAACTACAAATAACCTTGATATATGGTGGTATCATTTCAATTAAATACACAAGAAATCAATTATTCAACTTTAGATCTACGTGGAAATACTTAGTGTAGAAAATAGGAGGGACTAATTTATAAAAAAAATATATCCATAACCAAATCATAATATGATACGAAATCAAAATTATTTTATCAAAGTCTATTCAAATATATTTTTAGGCTGATCTAAATGCTGAATAAATTCTCACGGTACTTCCAACATGAATTCCCAAAGTCATCTTAACAATAAATTAACAAAATTCAGAGCAGCTACTAGGTTTTGTTTCAGAAATAATTGCTTGATTTTATCAACTTCTTATTATATCATATATCATTGAATAAAATAAATTATCCCCCTTGACATCATGATTTATTTCTAAAAAAAATTTATGATATAATATAAAAACATATCTTTTAAATTACACTTTCCCAAGGATAATTTTTAGAATTTCATATTCATATGAAATATTAAGATTACAGTAGCTATATAAGATACTCTTCCTCAAGGGATACACTCCCAATTAACTTTATAAAGGTTTATATCTTCATTAATATTTAAGATACTAAATGTTAGATCACTTAAAATATAGTAACTTATAATTTTCTATCCAAATTTTATGGAATTCTTATCTTTTATTCTCCCCCTGAAACTCTCTTTAAATTCCGTAAAAAAGAAATAAAAAATATAGTATATATGGGAATAAGGTTGGATATTTTGAGATTATTAGTGAGAGAAACATGGTTTAGAGTTGATTATCAACCAAGATACTCTTTTACTTCTAGTTCTTTCTTATAGAGAACTATTTATGCTTGATTTTTTGATTTACCAAACAGTATTGTTTATGAACTATGTGATTTTTTTACTTTTTCAACTACTAATTTTTGAGAAATTATCTCTTTTACATATTCCTTTAAATAAAAATATTCTTTGAGTGCTAAATTAATATTTTTAAAAATATCTTCTTGAGATGGCACGATGATCATACAATCCTTTGAGACATTTCCCACTTGCTTACTCCTTCCACACATCTCCTCAAGATTTATTAAGAAATACAATTTCTTCATAAAAATTTCTTATTTCCCTTAAACAAATTAATTTTCATGTACTCTATCCATTTTTTATTCCATTTAGAATTAGTTTGAAAAACATAGTCATACACTATTTATGAAAACAGCTAGATTTCTTAGTTCTTCCACATAGTTTCTCAGTAATGCATACCACCAAACCGATTCTATTTTTTATTTATTTTATTAATTTTATTTATTCCATTATTTATTTTATTTATATTTAATCCATTATTAATTATTTCTGTATCTTGTTTTTAATAGTTTGTGATTTATCTTATTCTACCATAATAGAAGCAGTTTCTACTTCTTGGTGTAAAACTCTTCTTGGTATTCTTGGGTTTTTAAAAAAATATTATTATTATTTTTATTACCAAAGTTAAATTAATTTTATTTCACTTGATTTTTCCCACTTTTAGTGGTATTATTTATTTAATATATTTTTTCATAATTATGGTTTATTTAGAAAATAACACCTCTTCACTATGATCACTTTTATGTAAATTTCCATAGAGACTCCCCAAGATTCCAAACCTATTTGAGATAAAAAAATATATTTCCTCTACGTACTATTTTTCACTTGGGATTTTATCCCCCTTAATATGTGATATATTTTATTTCTAGAAGTTGAAATATTATGCCAACAATCATATTCCTTTTTCCCTAACCTTCCACAACACAAGTTGCAGCCAAACAACCTTGTTATTTTCTTCTGAATAACATTCTGTCTAGTTTTGATAGATTTCTATTTTTTGTTTCACTTTATCCTTAATTTGGGATTATTTTTAGGGGAAAATTATACTATACTTAATTCCATACACCATATATATTGTGGTAGTATCCCCACCATTGTTATCAACCCATATTTACCTAAATTTTATTTTAATACCTTCACCATTTATGAGAACTACATTAGTAGATATAAAATTTTCTAGAACAAATATTACATTTTTATTTGAGATTGAAATTGGTTTTTCATCCGATATTATTAATATTTTTCTACATATAATAAATTCCTTTTAGTATAAAGAACCCCTTAGAATTATTTATATAAAATAAAATAACCAATGGTTTGTTTTAGATGCATTTATTGTCAATAAGTCTCAATATGTAGTCCTTGGAGATGATGGATGATGGAGTGAGATTCTACCTATATGATATGATGGTTTTGCCCATGTATTAGAATAATTGGCTAGAAATATTCAAGATAGAAGCTTCTAAATCAATTTTTTTGAGATGGTTCTCATATCAAAGGAAAGTGATGAAGTTATTTAAGTATTATCTACAAAAATTAACAAGTGAGCATTAATCTAGATGCTAAAATGGATTATTGAAATGGATTGAATAATTATATTTATAAATATTAAAATAGTTCCAATAGTAAATGAATATTTATTTTAATTTTAGAGAATCCATCCCTATGTTACTTAGCATAAAGGCAACTAAAATTAGTGATAGATATCACTTGGATGAAGTGCTTTGAAGGCTGATGTAAAGGATTAAATTAATAAGGCAATGTAAATATATTGAAATGATCTTCTTGGGTATTTAGATGTTTGAAAGTACCTTATAAATGTACTATAGGAGTTTAGAATTATTTTAATAATACCCAAAATTATTTGAAGCTGTTTTTAGGTGATTTGAAGTCTTTTTGAATGACTTTAATTACATTTAAATTGTTTTGGTTTGATTTGAAGTTACTATAAAATTTTTACAATGGATATGAAAGATTGGTTAAGTCACTGAGACTTCATAAGACCTTTTATTTGGAAAAGTGAACTGCTAAAATCATATCAATATTCATTCCTGTGAAATGGTTATTGATATTGAAAACAAACACAAAGGGGGAGATTAAAGTTCCTGATAGATTATGTTATTTGTATTTGTTTTCAATAAGTTTTAACATATTTTTCATAGATATTATGGATGATGGAGTTAGAGAAAATATATGATCACTATTCCATTATGTTGTGATTTTCAAATTAGAATGTTTGAAAATCAGTATCATTGATAAAAATATTAGGAGATTTTAGAGCTCGAATATGAAGATACTTGTGTTGTGATTATATATCAAAACAAATCATAAATATGACTCTTATACTAGATATGATATGATTAATTAATCTTCAAACCATGAGAAAGAAGATAAAGCTATGAATGAAGAGTGTCATTCCACAAGTTGAAGAGCTCTGCCACAAATTTATGTTGTTGTATGTTTTTAATATAGCCTTGAAAAAATGGTTTATTGGGGGAATATTTGTGAAATATATTGAGATTAAATATCTCAATCCTATATGGAGAAATATATTTCTTACTCACTTATTCTACTTTTCTACTCTTCATCACATAATATTAGAATACATTAAATCAAGACACACACACACACACACACACTATAACTCTCTCTATATCTCTATTATATTATTATTCAACAAAAAAAATGTTATTTCCTTACTAAAAAAATATCAGTTTCTTATAATATTCTTAAATATAGAATTCAATGAGTTTATCTTGACTTTTTTCTTTAATATCTCTATTCTTTTATCCATTATTAGTGCTCACTTTTCCTTTTTTTCAATATTACTCCATACTATTATTATATGAATTAATTGATTATTAGACTCTAATCTATTAAAGATCCATTCACCTTTTTATCATGTGCAAGAGTGGATAAATTTAATACAATTTTCATTTTCAATGTTCTATAAATAGAAAACATGTTGGAAAAATCATCTTATAGGTAAAGAGAAGTATTATTAAATACCCACATCGGGGTTCTGATTATTTTACTTTCCCCAAATTTTCAACTTAATGGATATTACAAAAATTCCTCTAATAAATACACCTTATTTCATTTTCCTGTTTTAAAATTCAGATAAATAATATATTATTTTATTCTTTAACAGGCATAACTTCATCTTTTTATTCTTCTAAAATTTATAACATATTCACTAAAATTTTCATGGTAATCTTCACAACTCTATAAAAATATATAGAACATATATTTGTTGTGTGGAAATTAGTTATGTAGTATGAGTGCTTCACATGAAACAAGTACATAACTCGTTTTGAGCCTATACAAATAGCAACAAATCATCTCTTTACATATTTATTATTCTCAATATACTTTCTTCATAAATTGTTGGGGGGAATTGATGAATGAATGATATTTTGAATAAAAAACATCTACATTATTATTTAAAACTCAATAATTTTTTTCTCTTTTGAGAACCACATATTTAATCAATTGTGATTTTCTCATTCTCAACTCATTTACCTTTTTCATTTCAAGTGTGTATCATGGCTCTTGAAAGCTTCATAATATTATAAAAACATGAGCACAACATCAACATAATTAGATTTATAATTCTTTAGAATATTATAATCCTAGAAACACGTTTTTTTAGTCTATAACAATATCTAATTTTCACAAAGTATTTTTTCCTACAAGTAGACAATTTTATCCTACATAAATAAATTTTCTTACATAGGTCTCTATTCTTTTACGTGGCATGAAATCCATTTTCCATTTTTCATGTTCATATATTAAATCACTTACAGGATAGATCATGTAACTAAATTATATTATGACCTGATAAAATGTCTTTTACATTTTGCTAACTTGTGTAAATCACTTCCATGTAAATGAATTCTCATATATGATGCCCTTATAGATAGATTCCCTTTACCATTTCTCAACTCCTCTTTATTGAAAATCTGACATACTCAAATATCAAATGTTATTAGAAAATATTTTCAATATAGATATATTCTCCTATGTGTTTCTCTATGTTGGATATTTTCCTTAAACAATTTTCATTATTTATCGTAGGAATTCAATACTTCTTCAAATATGGTAAGGGTGACATCAGATATTCTCAAGACTTCTAAAACCTTATCAAATAAACTTGTAACTTCTTAAATTAGGTATAGAAATTGTTTAAAATAATTTTAAACTCCTTCAATAATATTTATAAGATGTTGTATCATATAAAAATATTCTAAATAGAGTATTTCAATAAACCCTTTGACCAATTCATGTTCGACCTTTCTTAAATAAATCCGAATCCATCTATTTTAAACTCATCCACTATCTAAGAGTGTTTATGACTAGTTGTAGAAACCGAAAAGAAAGTTACTCAATTAATAGATTCACTAACTTCAGTTATATATCAAATAATTTTAATCTATTAAAAAATATTGAATATAGATTTATAAAGATTTTTGATATATATTCAGTATCTAATTACTCCTTCATATTCTTTACTTCTTATGCATAGTGTAGATAATACATTAAACCTTAACATCAATTTTCATGAACATAAAAACTAAATAAATAATTATCCAATTATTTTGTTCTAAGGAATCTATCAAGATATCTATTAAAAGGACTTATGTTCTTTTTCTTTTCCACGAAAACACAAAAGTAGCAGGTGAATATCCTTATGGGTAGATACTAACCTCTTTATCTAAGATATCACCTTTGCATTATTAAATTGAAAAACCTAATTGATAATAAATACAATCAAACACCTTTGGTAACTTCAACCACCTCCTTTGTGTTTTTTATCAATTATAATTAAATCTAATTGAAATCTATTGGTCAATATAATAATTATACCCCTAATTGAAAACAAATAAGAAGGAAAAATGTATTATATACCTTATTTAAATAGTATAGAAGTCATGCTTCTCCTCCTAATTTATATTATGGGAAGAGTCTCTTTATTAACACCATAATAATACATCTTCTCCTCTTTCATTCCCTAAGAGAAAAAAATATGAAAGAATCAATTATTTCTAATTTGAAGTGATTATAGGAACTTAAAATAAAAAAATATTGACTAAAATTTAGTGGCATCACATTTCATTTAGAAATGTTCCGTCAAATAATCAACTCTAAGTCTACATGGATGAACCCTTTGTAGAAAAAAAAGAGTGACAAGTTTACGCAACAAGTTTTTCCATATTTCTCACTAAATGTGATTCTAGTTTTTTTCTTTCACATTTTGGGATAATGTTGTACATATTTTCAAGAAATTTTAGGAACTAACACTCATTTTAACACACACATCAATAAATTTTAAGTGCAATGTATTCCCCTTTTAGATAAACAATCAATATCCATTGATAAAAATAATATACATAGGTTAAACAAAATATAACATATATATATATATATATATAGAAATAAGGTTGACACTCTAATAACTCCTTAGTTTGAGAAACATGTTTGGGACATATTTATTAACTTGGAAAATCTTTTTCTTAAAGGTTTAAAATTTCTAGACCTCTTTATTCTTGTTTAACCCTTGAGTTTTTAGATGTAAAATTTATTTTCTAGTATAGATTTCTCTTCCTTTTCAATTTTCTTCTTAGTTGGATTAGACTTCTTGGATTGAGAAAATAAGGAAAAATATTTATTTTTTAGCTGAATTTATTTCTTATCCAACTCCAACTAATCTAACCATAGAGTAAATCACTCATTGGGAACATTATTAGACTTTATCACTGGTGTTGATTCCTTATTTTAAATAATAGTTTTTGAACCTGACTTTAATAGTGATTTCCCATTGGATATAATCAAATCTTCTTGTTTAGTTAGCCATTTAATACATTTTATTTCACTATAAATAGCCTTATTTCACCTTCCACACACATATTCGTCATGATTTTTATCTTTCTTTTTGAGAAACTTCTATACGTCTTCATATGGAGTGGAAACCACTAATCAATAATATATTCTATATATTGGATGGATTCTTTTATTAATTGTTTATTTTTACCCTTTTAATTAAGATTAATATATATCTTGAAATGTTCTAGGATATAACCACTTTTTACATAATAGAATATATTTTTTCTGGTAGGTTTGATTCCTTGATTACCTTTTGTTATTGGATTCTTGGGTGGGTTTGATTCATTAAACTTCTTTAATGATTTAACTCCTAAGGAAGACATGCTTTATTTATTCATCTTCTTTCTAGTCTATGATGATTTTATTTCCCATTATATATATATGACACTTGAAATGATTTCACCATCATTCATCATAGCATTAGACACTAATCTTTCACAACTCACATCAGTTTTTTAGGCATTCAAATCTATTATTCAAAGATAGATTCCTATTCTTATTCATCTTCTGTAAGGTATTATTGAGTCAAGTTGGTTAACTCTTTTCTTTATATTTTCTCTCCCTTGATTTATGGATTCTATAATTTTTTCACACAAACATGTTATGCCATTATTAAATTTCCATTTTCCAAAATTTTCATTAGAACCAACATCTTCCAAAAAGCCACATTCTTATCCTTTTAGGTGCAATCTATCTAGCTTGACACCCTTTCTGTTTTTGGCTGGATAAACCAACTTCTTGGGCTCCATTTAGGGGAAAATTTTCCTAGACATGTTCATCACTTACTTAACAAATTTTTGAGTTTCACAACATTTTTACTCTTCAACATTTATAAATAATTTGAATCTAAATATGAAAATTTTGTAGAAACAGATTTAGTACACACAGATTTTTTAGAGTTTTGGGACACCTTATTCTATGAGATTTAGGTTAATACTTCTCTAGTGGATCTCAATATTTATTTAAAATTAATTTTTTTCTTATTTTATATAAGAATATTATTTTAAGTTTATGTGTAAACATAATTCATCTCAATAGATTGAGAAGGGATAGATCTGGATTCCTCCATATTTTTAACTAAATTTTCATATCTATAAATTTTAGGTTGAGAGATTATCTTCATATTTCACTGATCTCAATTTTTCTTCCCAATCGCGCTTCAAATTATAAATTTTCTCCTCCTGCATTTTCCTTATCTCCACTAAATAATTATGTAGTTCTTTCACTCTTTGATTTAAATCCTAGTTGGGAAGTCTTGATATCTATGGAGACTTTATAAAGCTTATCTAATGTATAAAGAATGTTCTTGAAAATATTCTAAGAAATTTCTTTCCCAAAAATATCTATTTGAAATTATTTTCCAACTAATGAAACTATTTTATTACAAACTATGTTATATTCTTCCTTAGATTTTATAATCTTTGTGAGAGTATTATAAGAACTAATTTTCTTTAATAATGATTCTTTTATTGCATAAAACTCAAATTCTAGCTATGATATTAAACCAATATATCCATTAATATATTATAATATACATATAATTACTTATTTAGGGACATTTTTTTAAATCAACCTTAATTTTAGAATAAAATTCACTGAGTAACTCATTGAAGTCATCTTCTCCACATCATGTACTTTCTTTATTTGATAAATCCCAATCATCAAATTTGACTAATAAATGGTCACTATTATGATTACCTTAATCAAATGGTGTTCCCTCTCACACTTTTTCAATATTCATCAAATTATTGAATTATTACTTTTTCTTGATTTTTAGAGTGTTTTATGAAACCTTCTCTTCACTAGAAACAAGACTAGGTATTGATTTTTCAATATGAGGGTCTTCATCCAATATCTAAAATTTACACTTCATGTATTTTAGATAAAATTACTGGGAGAATTTTTTTAATTATAATTAGAGTTATCCTTTTTTTGAAACAAATTTTAATAATCTAATAGATCCAATCAGATGGAACCTTTCTATAATACCACTTGAGAATCCTAGTGGACCATGCAGATACACCTAGGATGGGGGTGAATCAGGTATTGTACAAATTTTCCAAATTCAAATTACTCTTTTATCATCCATTTTTGACATGAATTTTTTTATATATTTAATAATTTTGGATCTATTCCTTTTATCATTATATATAACACCACATTCAATTGTAAAATGTATGTAAATATAACATGTAGTATTTTTAGTGTTCATCCCCTCTTGGGAAACCTACTCTACTACATACTTAAAATATTCGAGTCATAGATTTTTTTACAGTTGGTTCCCTAGAACTAACTTCTCTGTAGTTTATGATAACCTCTATTCATGGTTTTTAAAATTATTAAACTCTTTATCACTTCATGATTATTCTTCTATATAACATAGTATGTGATAATCTTCTAAGAGTTTCCGTCACACTAAAAGGTCATAATAGTTCTCCACTATGATTAGAACTGAGAAGTGCTATGAAACCATTCTTAAATATTTGTTCTATAGCCGGATTATATCATTTTAGGATCATAAATGATATTGGATATCAGGGGTGGAGACTTACAGGAATTTGAGGCACCTTCTCATGGTATTTTCCCTTGAAAATATCAAGTGTAGGATATTATGAGAATGATACCCACTAGTAGGAAATACATATTCATATGTGTCATTGGAAGTTCCTATTTGTATATGTGTTTATTTATCCTTATACTTTAAGATTATTATCAATAAATATTATAAGTCGCATAATTTGATATATTGATGAAAACTGTGATGACATATGTTTGCAACGAGGTAGGATACACTGGGTGCATCTTGAGTAATATTGCATTAATAAATAATGAGATAAAGGATTTGTCCCTTATTTTCTTTAATATAAGTTGATATCTCATGCCCTTTTATGGAAATTATGTATCCTAAATAAATCCAAGGACATTTTGTTCTATGGTAAAGTTTCGTTTTAAAAAATTCAAAGAAAGAGACATTGAGAACATAGGTTGATGACACCAACATGAAACCTTCTTGATTAGAGATATTGTGATAAAAAGGATTATATTACATCGTAATCATCCATATGATGTATTATGTCATTGTGGAATTGACTTCTTTCTCTATGGGTGGCTTGGAGTGTTTCTAGATAATAACCTTGGACTTTATGCTGCTTCGCCTAATGTCACTGAGAAAGAGGCCTAGAGGGTCACACATTAACTGTATCTTGAATATCAATTAAATAATATATTATTTATTATTAACAAGTTGAATAAATATTATTCCCACACATGGTTTAATAATTATTCTTGTTTTCATGATAAATATTATGGTGGAATGGTGGACTGTGTTTAATGGTCTAGTGAGAAATAATATATAGGGCGAATAATATTTAATTAAATAATATTTATTTTAATTTGAAAGTTAGGCGCATGTTAAGAAAAAAATATTGTTATTTTTTTACATGGGGTTATAAAAGGGATTAAATACATAACAATGGGAACTTGTGAAATTATTTATTTCTATCACTAATGGTATATAAACCCAATTATATTATTTTTTAAGAGAGATAATTCATTTTGGTTGTGCACAATGACACCCAGAGAGAATCCTCTAAAGACCAAGATTGCTCCCTCTCCAAGAACACTCCCAATAACATAGAGAAATCATCATTCACCTCCCACTCTCAAGCCTAGAGAGATCAAGGATAATTCTTTGGAATTGACTCTCATGGTAATCAAAAGTGAACAATAAAATCATTAGGATTTTCTATGCCAACACCTTTGAGATTCCTTCCGCAATGTTTAGAGATTTGTAGAACACATGTTGATCCCTGATAGAGGGAATATTCTCTTGATTATTACAATACAATGACGGTACAAGGTATATATATTTATTTCAGATCCATGAATTAATAAATAATTCACAAAATGTAATACTTTAATTTATTAAATTAAAATAATATGCGATGATCATGCATTTGGTTCCAACACTCTATCCCTTTTCTATTTTCTTTGATTCAATTTGGTTGATTACTATGTTAATCGTTGAGTAAATCTCAGATTTATCATTGGTATTGAAAAACGGAAAAAGTTAGTCATGACCCATTGAATGATTCTACTATGATCGAAACCTTCAGATTCACTATTATAATCATATCATCAATATAAGTAGAGTTGACCAAGTATAATTATGAAACCAAGAATACTATAGTACACAAATTATAGATCATTATATTACAAAAGTGATCTATGTAGTATCCAACTAGTCTTCTTTATACTAGTATCCCACAATATTCTCTTCATATTTTCATTCAGGAATGTCACTGCACTCACAAAACTAATTTGGTTCCTCATCTCAAAATCTTTAATTACCTCAAAGTATTCAAGAAAAACACATGAAAATTGGTCTCTAGATATCTTATCAATTCACGGTTCTTTTAAATATATTCACTAACTTCTCAAAATCAATTCTCAATAACATAACATAGAATATGTTTTACCTAGATTTTAATCACTCTATCATAGTCTCAAAAACTTTATTTACACTGTATACTAAATCACATTAGTTTTTTCTTACTCACTCACTTATTTTATTTTTTTCAACTTCAACACATAAGATAAAAAGTTAAAATCTCATAATCTTGGCAAGATATATATATTTTTCTTCTCTTATTCTTTGTCATCCAAATGATCTTCCCTCAATCAAATGATATTGTTTTCTCGTACTCTTATTCACTACTACATGTAGTGGGTTTATCTCTTAACTGTTTCTTTTAGAGTAATTTTTTTCTCCATTATTAATTCTATTGTTTCATATATTTATCAGTACTCTATTTTATTATTTTGTGTATGAATGGATTCTTGGTGTCTTCTCTCCTTGAGATCTATATTCCTACTTCTCATGTGTATGAGAAACTACATTAAGTACACCTTTCATTTTTAATGTTCCAAAAATGGAATACATGTTGAAAAAATAAGACACTTTCAAATAATAAGTATTATTAAATACACACATTTGGGTTCCCATGATTTTCCCTCTACTAATTTTTCTACTCAAAGTATATTCAAAAAATAACCCTAATAATTACACCTCATTTCATTTCTCATGTTTTGTATTTTTCATAAATAAAATGTTTTTTATTCTTCTATAGGAAGAACTTCATATTATTATTCAATTCTGAAAATATCCACTAAAATACACATTTCTATCTTTACAACTATATAAAAATATTCAATACATATATCTATGATGTGGAAATCAGTCTTTCTGTGTGATAAATTCACATGAAAATAGTACAAAACTCGGTTTGATTCTATAAAAATAGGAGGAACTCATCTCTTTGATTCTTTATTCTTCTCAATTATCTTTCTTCATCAATTAATGAAGGCACTGGTGAAAAAAAAATATTTTGACTCAATAATATCTACATTATTCCTAAAAGTTCAAGAATTTATTTTTCTATTTTGAGAATCATATATTTAATTAACTATGATCTTCTAATGCCAACTCATTATATTTTGACATTTCAATCTTATATCATGGATCTTGAAAGTTTCATGGTGTTCTAAAAACTTGTTTAGAACATAAATATCATCATATTTATCATTATTTAGAATCTCATAATTCTAGAAACTTGATTTTTCAGTCTAAAACAATCTATGATTTTCACCAAGTTTCTTCTCTTATAGGTATACAATTTTCATCCATGTAAATGAATTTAATTACATGGGGATCAATTCTCTTACGTGACTTGAAATCCATTTTCCAATTTTCAAATGTGTAGATTAGTTTACTTATATGGTGACTCACATGACCAAATTATCTTTTGGGTATATAAAATGACTTTCCCAATTTTAAAACTCATGTAGATCACTTTAATTATGCATTTTCATAGATAGATTTCACGTATCCCAATTGACTTATGAAAATCTAATTTAGTTCCACGTAAATTAATTCTCTTACACAATAAAAATTTACTAGAATTCCCTTTACCATTTATAAACTTCTCTACATTGGAAATATGATATACTCAAATATCACATGAACTTATAAAATCTGTACTGTGTAGATTAATTCTTATATGTTTTTTATATGTATGATAATTTCCTTAGAAAATTTTCATGCTCCATCATAATTATTATAGACTATTTAAAATATGATAAAGGTAATTTTAATTATTCTTAATCCCACTAAAATAAAATCAAAGCTTCTTCAATTAAGAATAAAGTTTTTTTTTAAAAATAATTCCAAACTCCTTTAAGCATATTTCCATGATGTTGCAACATATTAAAATAATTGAAATAGATAATTTAAATAAACACTTCTTACAACTTGATTTAAAATTTTCTTAAATCAATACTAAGCCATCTATATTCAACCAAAACTTCATCAAAGAGTGATTCTCACCAGTTTCAATAAAAATTATTAATGTTGCTCAATGGATGGATTATCCAACTTTATCCAACTCTCAGACACTTTGAATTTAGTGTAAAATTATTGAATATAGCTTTAAAAAGATGTTCAATATAAATTAATTAGCAAGGTCATCATTTAGTTTCTTAATTTATTATTTATGGTGTAGATATTTCATTAGAATCTACAATTATTATCATGGACATACAAACTATCTGAACAATCATCTGATATTTTCAGTAAAGAATATATCCATCCATCTATTATAAGGACCTGCATTCTTATCCTTTTCTATAAAAACACAGTGGTGGTGGTTAATTATATTTTCTTGGATGGATACCCACTTATTTACACATGATATGAACTTTTCCTTATTACATTGAAAATAATAAATGATAAAAAATACAACCAAACCCCTTTGGGAACTTTATATAAAGTTTTATGCAAGTATAACTAGTGAGAATATTTTAAGAAAAATCAGGGATTGTGGATGGAAATAGAGACCAAGTTACATGATACATTTCATAAAGATCAAAAGGTATATGAATAGTTTTTGTGAGGAATGAGATCATATTGTTATATGTAGTATAATCCCTGAGCATATTTGATATCTACTTCAAGAAGGTTAAAATTTGTTGTGGACGGGTGAGATTCCAAAAACCCACTAGAGTAGTAATTTTTAACTTGTATAATATGGAGAAAAATCACCTATATAATATGGTGAGAGGGTGAATGATGATAACTACCTAAAAATACTATAATTTATAAAAATATTATTAATGGAAAATCCATGACTCCATGAAACTGAATCACAACATTATTAGGTTTCCCAGGAGGGGATGAACATTGTAGAAACACTTTGTAATGATATTTCTTTACATTATGAATTTCATGATATGTGTATGATTGTGTAAACAAGAACATATATAATATTTTTCTTAATCTGTAATAGATTATCAAATACCAAAGTGGTTAAAATCATATAAGTGTGAATTAGAATTTGGGAAAGGTTGGAAATACCAGATTTACTAATTTCAAGTATTTGAACCCGGTCATAAGTGAAATTTTAATTAGTATTGAATCAAATTTTCTTGATAATTAGATTATATTATTTTTTTATTGGTGTTTTTTTCAGAATTTTTGAAGTGTAGATTTGAAATGGTAGAGCCTTATATGGAAGAAATATTGGATTGATCCTATGTTACTGCTAAGGGTGGATCTGATGATTTTTTTAGATTATTTTGATTTTATTAACTTGAGTGGAATTTATTCAATAAAATAAAATAATACTCATAACTTACTATTTTAACACGTTCAAATCCTCATGATAATCGCCTATACACAAGGAGGATAATTTTAATGATAACTACAAGGTAAATGATCATATTAACACATGAAAAGTGTGACAATAAAATTCAATAAGGTAGAGGAAGAAAGAAAATCATCTCTAGAAAATATAAAATAAATAAATAATTAAACATTTATATATCAATAAATAAAATCCAATATATCCCCATAAAACTTACTTGGATGAAATGATAAGAGGGTTATCCATATATTGATGCAATTATTTCAAAGGATGAAAAAAGTTGACTCATTGAAGTGGAATTGAAGAAGTGAAAACAAGGAAATAATGATCACTGCATCATGGTGTAAAGAATTTGACAATAGAAATATGAATATCATCACTCATTGAGGATACCATGTTAAAGAGATATGTATAATAATAGAAGAATATAATATAAAGAACTTTTATTAATAAACATAGGTGAGTCAAACAACTTACATGTGAAAAACAAAAGCACGAATACAAAATGGAAGCATAACATTACAATTGAAATAAAGACCAATTCCTCTCAAATAAACCACAAATAATACCTCAAATAAGAATTTTGGGAGTCTTGGGTTGTTTCTCCAATAGTCCAAGTCTTCCCACTAGATTATGGTTGTCCTAGGGTGGTGGAATGTTTGTGGAATATGAAATTTTCCACCCTTGACCTGAAATGGGATCCAACTTGCGTGCCTCAGAAAAATATATCCAAAATAGATTTAAGATGGATTAATTTGAGTGTTATATAGAACAATAAATTTAATTACATGATGTTACATAATGGAATGTATAATTTTATCCAAATTTTATGTTTTATTTCAGATATATGATTGATATGGTGGGTAATAATTCTCGGCCACAAAATCTAGCCCAAAATTTCATCTTCAATTGGGGCTGCCAAGAACTCAATTCAAAACTCATAATTATCTCTTGAAACTGTTTAATGTAATGTTTCCCATGATTTTATATATCTTCAGTTCAAATTTTAGATTCATTGGACATTAATTATGGATACTATAGTTATTTTATTGGGATGATGTCCATTTAACTTTGCTCAGAATGTTCTAGGTTCAAGGGAAACTTTAGTCTTTATCCTAGATGAATATCCAGTATCTTCATAGGGATATAATGTTACTTATGTCATGGGAGAAATTAAATTTAAATATTAAAATTAAATGAAGGCCATTTATTGTTTTAGGAGGTGTTAAAAAATGTATCATGTAATAGTGAACTTAAATAAATAAATACAATAATAATTTGTAATAATGTTTTTAGTGTAAAATGAACTAAAAATAGTGTTTATGAATAATGAGGCACATTAATATTATAATATATACAAGGAATAGTTTCCTTTTTAAATGGATAATCAATAACCAAAAAGAGTGTATCAAACGAAAAGGTTATAGATGAAGAAGTTATTTCTCAAAATTTTGCAAGAAATTGAAAAAAAGGAATAATAACCTTTAGAAATGAAAGTATGGAGAAAGTTTTAGAAGTAATGTGACAATATCTGTAAGCCTTTTTGTGAAGTTTTTTTTGTTTAATTTGTTTATCATATTATTTTTTCAAGGAGCACATTCACTATTGAAGGAATATAATGCTACACAAGTGATGGATATTACCTACTTTTGGTAAACCACAAAGGATTTATTTTTAGTGGGTGTTTAGTATTGTATTATTTACAAACCATACCACAGAAAAACTAATCTTATTGAGTAGTAAACCCAATAAATTCTTATGTTACTAGTAGAAAACTTAAAAAGAACTAATCACAGATTCAACCCCAATCAATGATCACATAGATCATGATTTGTCATTTTAAGTGGTGTCAGGGAACGGTTTCCTTAGTTGACTCTATTATATGTGAAGGTTGAAGAAAATTAAGGCCTATATGAATATTTAGTACTCAGTTAATAGTAAGGGTATTCCTATCTTTGATGGTAAGAACTATCATATCTGTAAATAAAGAATGCAAACTAATCAATTTTTCATTAAATATAAAGTTATTGAATATAATAAAAAAGGTTTCCCTCCTCCTTACAAGTGTTCTCCTATTGTGACCAACTTGTCGAGAGGTGGTTTTTGGAAGTAGGATAATTTTTCTTTTTAAGAGTTTTTTCTATTGTTATCAAAAAGGATAAATCAATTCAATTTGTAGAAGTTTTTGAAAATATAATGAAAAATTAATGATCGTATTTAAAAAATATAATTTTTTTAGAGAACTTATGATGCAAGCCTTATGAAGGAATCATGGAGAAAAGGTGTTTCCATTCATATTTAGGTTTGATTGGAAAGAAAGATGTTGCTCGAAAATAGGGAAGTTACAATAATTTTCTTATTAGATATGATGATGATAACTATGATTGATCAAAGATTGAAAATCATTATAGAAAAGCTTCTTGATAAAAGAGGATGACCATAAATCAGTATTTTTGGTTTTTTCGAATAATATTTTTAAGCTAGCGCCGTTTCCCAGAGTTTTACAAATCTTTGGGCCTCAAAATCGAGAATTTGTTTTCAGAAAGTGAATGTTTTCTACAAAGAAGTTCATTGTTCCTAGACATCATATAATATTTCATGGACCACAAAGGATGTGTGATGAACTATGAAGGAAAATAGGAAAATTATGGATTTCTGCATAGCAGTGCTATGCGGATCTCGAAGCACACTGTGTGGGGAAAATTGTTCATGGGAGGCATGAAGTTTTAAGAAGCATATTGTTAATGGGAAGCACATTGTTTGTGGTTGAGAGGTAGTGATTCATTTTTAGAATGCATCGTCCTCTATGAGGGAGGAAAGGCACTATATAGACCAAATAACATATTTTTTGGTGAAGGATACCTCACATAAAATTTTTGGGTTATTTATATTAGTGAGTTTTTTGGATATATTTTCCTATACAAAGACCCCTAATAAGTTCATTAGGTAAGATATTATTTTTTTACAAGTGATCATCACTTTTGGAATAATTCATCTAAGTTAGAAAGGGTTCACAGGGGAGAATTTCATGAAGGATAAGTGTTCAAAATGGAGAATTCCACGAAGGAAGAAGTTTCCTGTGGAATGAGTTTGCCGGGGCACTGTAACCCACAATGGAAAAGGGACCAGATGAAGTAGTTATTAGAGTAAGGCTTATCCGAAGGATTAAATTTCCTATAGAAAGAGTTTTTGGGGAATTATAACTGAAAAAGGAAAATGAACCATGTAGCATAGGCGGTCCGTGGAAGAATTTTCTTTTCACAAAGCAGGGGCAGTCCGCAGAAGATTTATATGTCTACTAAGCAGGGGCGGTCTATGGAAGAAGTATTTTTTCTGCAAAGCACTCACACAACACATTGCAAGGTAGTTGTTAGAGGATATATTATTCTTTAATATGATTAAAAGGATGTTCACGAAAGGACTAAAATAGTTTTTGAAAGTAATTTATGTAAAATATCTGTATGAGGAGAAGTGAGATTTGTGTTATGGGAAATCAGATTTGGAAATTGGACTAGGGTATCATATTGAGTATCATTAATAAGTACATGAAGTTTCTAAAATATTTTGGGTAAGAAATTAATGTCTTTTTTGAAATATAACATTTGTGAAAGTTGATTTGGAAGCACATAAATTTTATTACATCATTACATGCTACTTGAAGAACTTGAACTGTTGTATTAAACATAGTGCTACATGAGGGTAAGGGAATATCCTACACATTTTATTCAACAAAAAGTGATTATTTTCTAGTGGATTGCGTAGTATTTAATTTTTTTCTGAATGATAAGAAGGATAAAACTACTCTTGTTCTGTAGTGAACCTTTTAAATTCTTGTGTTCTTGTGGATGTGTGTTTGAATTGTTTTAAGCCAGAAAAGAAATATTTAATAGGAGGTGAATGTTGTTTCATTTGTAAGGAAACAAAAAAGAAAAAGATATCACTAATTAACCCCCCCTCAGTGATACTTGAATTCCAGCTAGATAATCTCAATTGGTATCAGAGTGAAGGTTCCCTTCATTTATTCTTTACTTAAGTTATGAAGAGTAGTTGTGATAGAGAATCTGAATTGTGTGAAAAGTAAGGGGATTCTAATCATTGAAGGAAGAGAGCTATCATATATGGAAAGATATAATTATGCCATATCTTATGTCTCTTTGATATGATGTTCTTAAAGCTACAACATATTTATTTACTCATATTGATGACAAGGTACCTCTTACACCTCTCGATATAAAGAATATTGAGAATGATGGAAGATCTAACAATGCTTTAACTTCACCACATTTAAAAAGTTAGTCTTTAATAGGGAAATGATTTTACACAACTAAAGGTATCTTGGATTAGGTGAAAAAAATCTATGAAAGGAATACAAAAGTAAAAAGGAAAAACTACAAATCTAGAGGCTGAATAATTAAAATTTTAAAATGGATGAGTGTGAATCTATTAGGGAATTCTTTAATAGGGTAAATTAAATTATTACCACTTTCAAATGTATTGGTGAAAATTTGTAGGATTATATAGTTTTTTAAAATATATTAAGAATTATTCCAAATAAGTCTGATGATAAAGTTTCTTCATGAGAAGATAGATACCCTAAAACATCATCTCTAGATGATTGTCATAGAACTCTCATTACTTATTAAATTATAAGAGAGAACGTTATGAAGAGAAAAACAAAATATGATAGAGAAATTTCTTTCAAATCTTCCAAGAATGAAAAATCTAAAAAGTTTCTCAAGGAGTTGATGTTGCTAACTCTGACTCCTAAAATGAGTTATATAAAAATATTTAAGATATTTTATCTTTGTTTTCTAAAAATGTTATAATATGTATAGGTAAATATAAATGGAAACTTCCATTGAAGTGTTTTTAATGTGGATCTATTGGGAACTTTGTGACTAATTATCCTCAATGAAATAAAGATAATAATAGTGATGGAGAAGAAAGAAGACCAAGAAGGTTGTGAAATAAATATAGTGATAAATATAAATATTTTTTAGAATAAAAAATAAAAAATTATTCAAATACAAAAGAAGAAGTTTCTTATCTAAAGACAAAAAAGAAGAATAAAGTGAATAAGAATCCAAAAAATCTTTTAGAAAGGCTGGAGAGAATACTATTATTACAATAGTGAATAATGAAGAGTTTCAAAGTAGCAATTTTGAACAAGAAGAATAAACTCAATTAGAATTTCCTCTTAAAGAAGAACTAAAAGAGTTTCAGAGAAAGATTAGAAGGAAAGGGAAAGAAACTAGGAAATTGAAGAATAAAAAACCTTCCACAAATAATCAGTAATTTATTTCTGATTAGAAATTAAATATGATAAAAGAGATTGATGATTTAAAAAAAAAATCGATAATAAAACAATTGTAATGAGAAACTAGAAGTAAAGCTGAAAGAAAAAGAATAAGAGTTGGAACATGTCCAAAAAAAACTTCCTAAAGATGAATAGGGGAATAGAAGTTTCAAAAAATCTATCTCAAAAGTTTGATTAAGTTATAGTATGGATAAAATTTAGAAGGAAAAAAATTAACTTCAATGTTTGAGAAGAAATATGGAATTTTTTCTAAGAAGAAGAAAGCTAGGAATGTTATGTACATGGACAGGATTAAAAATGTGGAGAATTCAGAAGTTTTCAAAAATCCTAAGTTTAGAAAAATATATATTACTTATGATTCTGATAAGGTGGAAAGAAATATGATCTGAAGAATAATGTTTTATT
This sequence comes from Viscum album, assembly GCA_963277665.1. NCBI lineage: Eukaryota > Viridiplantae > Streptophyta > Magnoliopsida > Santalales > Viscaceae > Viscum > Viscum album. Next base: position 466,731,473 of record OY728141.1, on the reverse strand, counting down.
TGAATATAGAAAGGTTTATGGTTAACATAGTTCTGTTAAAATGGTTGCTAAGAAACAAACATACGACACCAGTCAATCCGAAAACATTAGAGGAAAATACTATTTCTATAGACAGTATTGGTATTGTGGTTGATTAGGAAATACAGAAAATATGTGTTGGTTCAAAAAAAAATTTCTACTACTCCACAGGTTATTGAAGACAAGGTTTGATGTGGAGTCAATCCTCTCAAAATAAGATGTCTGGGAAGGATTTCTGGAAGAAACTAGAGAAGGTTGGTGTGAAATTTGAGAATAGGCTCCAACCCATGGAAACTATTTTTGAATTATTCGGAAAACTTGGAAATCTTGATAATTTTTTTCTTGTAATGTTATGGGAATAAAAAAATTTTCTTAACAATTCTCAGAACCTGGAGGTGAAGGATAAAAAGGGAGAAGAAAAAGATCTTATTTTTGAAACTGCCTTGAAAGAAATAAAATGTAGATGACCTAGGATTATTGATAGTGTTTTTATTCTCATATTAAAGGATACTTAAATTTTTTTAATAATGTGAAATAATTCAAATAAGGAATGATGACATTTAGAAATTTTGAATCTCTGGGAATCAAAGGTACTGGATTAGCCATCATTGGGAAAAAAAGATGAAATAAAAGAAATATTTATATGTTGATGGGATGAAACAAAACTTGCTAAGTGTTTACAAAATTTGTGATGAGGTTAAAAAATTCATCTTTTGAAAATATGGGTTTTTTGTGAAGAGTGAAGAATATGGAAAGATAGTTAAAAGAGACCAACATTCAAAAGGAAAGTTATTTCAAATATGTGAAATACAAAAATCTTGTTACTTGGGAATGGTGGAAGAGAATCAGTTGTGGAATAAAATACCGGTACACATGTATCATATAAACATGATCAAGTTATAAAAGAGATATTGTCAGGACCCATCCCCCAGGGCCCGTACCGTGACTACCCAAAGCCCGCCTTCCATAGGCCAGGGGCTGGAGACTAGCACCAAAAGGCATACTCCCTAAAACAGGAAGGAATTTCCTTTAAACCTGTACATACACAGAGAGAAGAATGCAAAAAGAAGCAACCCCTAAGAAAACTGCTATACTAAAAATGGTGCAGAAAGTAAAGGGGCCAGAATACAAGACCATATGAAAGTGTGAGTACAAATGAAAAGTACAAATACAACTGAAAAGTGAAAAGAAGCTCCTGTATTGTCCACCACGGATCCTACCTGAAGGGTAGGCACAAATCGCCTCCTCAACACTCCATGTCCATCCGTCTCCTCTGCGTCACATCTCGCCAAATGATCCACCTCTGTGCACCATCCAGTCCTATCTCCCTCAACCTCTATCAATGCTGTATGTTGTCTCCACCAAACACAACAAGGTGTGGTCGAAGCCCGTGTAGGGGTGAGTATAACAATAATCAGTAGGGACCCCGAGACCCTTTAGGTCTCATAAAGTTCCACCAAGGAAAACCACCAAACAAGACATCAACTCTACTTATGTATATGCCCATACATACACCTAAGTTATCAAGATAAACACATCTCATACATGAGGGAAGAACACAAAAAATGTAACACCACAAAGGTAAAAGTACCACACAGGTATCACCACTAAGATAGTACAACAAAGGTAAAAGTACCACACAAGTATCACCACGAAGATAGTACCACGAAGGTAAAAGTCTTAGTTCAAACACAGTCTCCACTCAAACCAGTTTTTCAGGGAAGTATAGAAGTACAAATGATTATTCATGAAGCTAGATCATCTTATTCTGTCAAGAGGCACTACTTCTGACCATACGGAGACTAAATCACACAATATCGATAGGTAGTAACCCCCGAAATGACCCACACAGGATCCGACCCTCCCAGAGTCGATAGGTAACTAACCTCTATTAACCCACACAGGATCTGACCCACACAGGATCTGACCCACACAGGATCGATATGCGCTAACCCACATAGGATCGCTGATCATTGAACCACATAGGATTATAACCACATAGGATCAGTATGTGCTGACCCACATAAGATCGCTGAGCATTGACCCACACAGGATCTGACTCACACAGGATCGGTGCGCACTGACCCACACAGGACCGCTTAGCGCGGAGCCACATAGGATCTGACCCACACGGGATCGGTATGTGCTAACCCACACAGGATCTCTGGGCACTGACTCACATGTGATCGATAGGCACTCACCCCCATAATGACCCAAATAGAATCCGACCTACCTAGAGTCGCTAGGTAACTAACCTCCGTATGATCTATCTCCAACCTTTACCTCACTTCCAGCCACTAGATTCCTGCTAATAGAACCTTTGGTAGAATCATTCCTCAAGCCATCGGTCGTACCTCAACCAGCACTAAGTTCCACGAAGAAGTATCCCAAAGGTCTGTCACGTCCTAAGGGACCCAACTCAACAGACGTCGCATCAATCGGACGCCCGGTCAGTAAGTTATTAGCATTTCCGCTCTGAGGGCCCGATTGTATTCAGGGTTCGATCCAACCCGACCATACTCCAACTATATCCAAACCTCAAGTAGAGTATATCAACAGTACTGTCTCGATCCAAGGATTCCGGTGCTATAGACAGTTCGTCAAATAGATTCCCTTTTGTCAAGATATGGCCACAAAATTGAAAGTGGGTCCAGATGGGCTCGGGTCCTATGTGACCCGGTCGGACCGACCCGGCCTGGGCCAAACCTACTTGGTTCGGGTTGAACTGGACTGATTTAGGTCTATCCCGGTTGGAGTGGCCCATTGGGCGCGACTCGGTGGCTCGACACGGTGGCGTGGCACGCTGGGGCGGCCCGCAGTCGGGTGGACTATCGTGGCGGGGTCCGCCCTAGCTGATGCCCGAGAGAGAGGCACCTTCTAGGTCACCCGAACGACCAAAGGGTCGTTCAGTTTTGGGAAGCGGGACCTGCCGGAGCGGGGTCATGCTCGGTGCGCCACGGCCGGCAGGTTCGCCGGATGGTCGTCCTCCACCCAGCGGCGCGATGGCGCCATTTTCTTCCATGGGTGGTCGCCCTTTGGCTTCCGCTGTGGACAATTGGCCACGACCTCCTACTCCGGCGGCGCGGATGTGCGCCACCACTCGGCCGCGTGGCCGGTCGGATGCTAGCCACCACCCTGCTCCGCCGCGGCCGACGAGCCGTGACCTCCTGCTCAACCGGCGGCGTGGACGCGCGCCACCCCACCTTCCTCGCGGCCGACCGGGTGCCGCCCGTCACCTTCTTCCATGAGCAGTCGCGGCTTTGTTCTATGCCTGAAAATTATGTCGTTTTCATATTCATGATCCTCGTGTCGAGGGCTCCGCATCCATATGTCACGCTCCACAAATCTTGGTGTTTCCAGCATCAATAAATATTTGGCGTTGATGAAATAATGAAGAACATGAGAAGAACAATAGAATAATGGGAAAGGTTTAAGTGCGTGATGATGGCCATGTTAGTTTGTCCATCGTTTTTGTGAAACTAGAATGTGAAGAATTATCAAATAAATTCAATCATAATTCAAAATAAAATCCCCACCACAATAACAATGGTGAGAACATGTTTTTGGAAGCGGGTCGGTGTTCACCGTCCCCCACAACCAGCCTCCAACAATGTCACTCATTCATCGATCTCTGGTTCTGGGTTTTGGTGTCTCTCATCACCTCCCGCTGGTACCGGATCCATCCTTTAAGATTTTGGCATCACTGCACTTTTTCAGAACTTCGTTGTTTGGCGAAGCAGTGCTGGCACCTCTCCCTAAGCTCCTTATAAATAATAGAGGGTAGGGTGTTCAACGTTCGTGGGATTAATAGAGACCCATTAATTGGGAACCTTTTTAATTTACCAATGGTGTAGTTACTTATAATTGAAAGGTCAAGCCATTTATTGGCTTGACACGTTGCTGGTCCCACGTTTCCTCTTGTCCATTGGAGGAAAGGAATGAAAATAAAATAACAAATTTATTTTATTTATTTCTTTTAAAAAGTCCTGAAACTTAAATTTTTCTTTATTTCTACTACGGTCAAAGTGAAGACTCCCTTAAAAAAATCTCGGCCCTACGGATTCAATGGTGTCCTTGTATTTTTAATCCGAGCACCGGTTCAAAAGTTAGAAAACACCGCTCACGCGTTTAATGAACTTACTCGAAAAAATTTTTAGAAAAATTATTAACTGTCACTCTCGATCCGCGCTAGTCGAGGTTAGTCTCTTCCTAAGTGAAAAATTCCCCAATGAATCCAATGGTACTCTCGGATTTCCAATTTGAGTTACCGTTTAAAAGTTATGGATTTTACAATAAAATAATTTTCACTTAATTATTTTATTTATGGCCAAAAACTAACTTTCTCAGGTGGCCCGCACCAGCCCAAGTTAGTATCTGCCAAAAGAAATCATACCCTCATGAGTTCAGAGGTGGTCTCGAATTTTTAATATGAGTTAGCATTCATGAGTTATAAGTTTTTGAAAAATAAAATAACTTTGTTTAATTATTTTATTTACGGTTATGCCATTTTCAGGTTTTCATACCGTATACTTGTGCCGACTAAACTTAATTCGCGCCTAGGGTAAACTCACCATCCTGAGAACAATGGTGCCCTCATATTTCTTATCCAAGTAATGGTTTAATAGTTATTTCACTTTTCATGAAAACTGTTTACACGTGCTAATTAAAGCTTAACAAAACTTCGACGAATCATTCTGGGCACTCCGGGCCATGGAATCACGCACCTTCAAATTTTTCGGTCTCAAAATGATTCCATATAATTAAAAAAGAAATTATAAGGAATTTTTATGAAATTAAATTCTCCCCACCTTAGAGATTTACATCCCCAAAATCCAAAACATATATTAAGGAAACAAATGGGGGTAGTGAGCACGAATCCACGCCTCCCGCTCCCATGTGCTCTTTTGGAGGTTCCCGTGCTGAAAGAGAATGCACACCAGAGGTATCGATTTCCCCTGAAGGACCTGCTTCTGTTGATCCTCAATATCTTCTAGAACCTCTTTAAACGTCGTGCCATCATCTAAGTCCAGCTCGCCATGGTTGATGAATTGATAAGGGTCATGCACGTATCTCCTTAGTTGGGATACATGGAAGACTTCGTGCACCGACTCCAACCATCGTGGTAGTGCCAAGAGGTATGCCACCTCGCCAAGCCTCCAAAGTATCAAAAATGGTCTGATAAACCTCAGTGATAACTTGCCGCCTCAGCCAAATCTCCATAGTCCCTGTCGAGGGGAGACTCTCAAGAAAACGTGGTTCCCCTCATGGAACTCCAAAGGCCTCCATCTCTTTTCAGCATAAAAATTCTTCCATCTCTGTGTAGTGTTCACTTGCTGAAAAGTGAGACATCGTGATAAAAACTCTGCCATTTATTTCTTCATACATGGCCATCATTACTTATGTCAGAGATCATGATACATCTTCACCACTCTAGGATGTACCTCTAGAGGGAATGTATGGAACTCCCTCAACACTTCCTCCCATAGAGCCACTGGTACTATAGTACATCCTTTGAAAAGGATGACGTGCTCCCCACCTTTAGAAAATCCATCAGGTGACTGTCTTGTGGATATCTGAGCACGTCGAGCCTTGCAGTCAGTGTCCCCAAGCTACGTCTCCCTGACTCACTGAAGGAGTGGGGGAGTGACTGTTATAGACCGGAGGTATGATGATCTATCTCTATCCATGAAGGATATCTGCAACGCGGCTAGATGCCCTATCGACTCATTCAAAAACTGTAGACCAGACCTCCTACTGAGTGCATCTGCTACCACGTTCCCCTTCCCAGGAGTATAGACTATCCCAAAGTCATAGTTTTTGAGGAACTCTAGCTATCACCGTTGTCTCAGGTTTAGGTTCTTATAATATAAGATATACCTGAGATTCTTGTGATAAGAGTAGATAGTAAAACTTTCGCCCATCAAGTAGTGTCACCACATCTTTAGCGCAAAGACCACTATTGATAACTCCAGGTCATGGGTAGCATAGTTCTACTTTTCAGTCTCTGTCTTAGCTCTTGAAAGCTTTGCTGACACTTTTCCATCCATAGGAAAGGCTCCCCCTTTTTTTTAAAGATGACAAGGGTGCCACTACCCTGGAGAAGTAAGGTACAAATCTCCGGTAGTACCTAGACAAAGTTGACGTCCCTCTCCCTTCAGGGAGGTAATCCTGGAAACATCTTTTGAAAAGATGTCCCCATGCTCTTCCACTTATGTTTGGAACTGAAAACTCAAAACTACTGCTGCCACGAGGGTAAGTCTAGAGGACTCAAGAGTGATCGGCTACACCCTCCTCTGTATGAGTTTATCCTATGATGCATGGGTTTCCTTTTTTTCTCCGACCAAGGAGAATCCCATTTCATCATTGTAGGTAAAACACAACCCTTTTTCCTAATACAGTCAATATGAGTATGAACTGTGGATGTCTAGTCCATACCCAAACTAAATTTGTAAGGCCTAGAAGATGCCACCAAGAGGATCCAAAAAAACTCTCACCTCAAGGGTCAGATCACACCATTGAAATAAGTGTGATTATTGAGTCTCCTCTGAAAGGTATCTCCAAACGTGAGGGTCAAGTCAATGGATTAATTGGAAACTCTAGGTCTTGAACAAGATTCGTGGAAGGAAGGAATGATTGGTACCTATGTCTATTAATACGGTAGCTAGTAGTAGACATAAACTATTCATAGAATCATTCCTAGAGCCCTTGGGTCACAATCCTTGACCATATGTAGATACTCTCTTCCCCTGTCCTCCGGCTCCCTGAGCTTGGTGGGGACCACAAAGGGGGATGGTTGTAACAAGTCGAAATATACACCACCTCATGCTGCTCTCCTAGCTCTGCTTCCACATCTGTAGCCCTGAAGATTCATCTGTCCCTAACACTTATTCTTCCTGAAACATTTTTTTTACACGCCCATGTCTCTGAGACTGGTTCCAGTTTCCTACTTTCCCACAACTAACATTCACTAGCTGTATCCGCTCAGCCAAAGAACATTCAATCGTAAAGGTTATTTCTAGAACCCTAAAATTGATAGGAATTCATAGAGGAATTGTTCTGGCTCGGACGTCCCTGGACGCACCACAATCAGAAGTTTGAGCCCTGAAGAACTGATCTTATCATATTCATCGAGTACTGGGAATGGTCGGTATGCCCCGATGAATACTCAGCTACCGACATGTCATCCTGCCGAAGCTGTAGAAGCTCTAGAGAACTCTCAGCCACCTCCTCAATCTAGTCCTCAGCTGACTTTGAGTCAGGCTCTCCTCGAAACCTGAGGGGTATCCGAGGCTGAAACACGTGTAAGGAACTAAACCTATATGTGTCCTATACTAGTACTGCCGGTTGTAACAGCTGACCAACAGGCAATGATATAGCTAGCACACTTTCTGAAGGTACTATCTCGAGAAACGGTCCACGTACCGAAGCCTCATCACTATGCAGACCATCCTCATGGTCACTCATTGAAAAAGACTAGTAGCAAAGATCACCATCTTCTATATTGGTGTCTCAACTAGGCGGAAAACTCTAGCCACAACCTCCATCCAGTCCTCAGCTGCTTGGGAATCTGTCTCACCTCGAAACCTAAGAGGCCTCTACCACTGGAACTCATGCAACATGCTCAGTTGGCATGCACTGAACGCCAGTGCAGCTGGTGGTAACTACTTCCCAAAAGGTGGTGGTGTTGCTGGTTCACCACCCGAAGGCGCCAACACAGTAAGAGGGCCCTGCACTGGAGCCTCATCACACGGTGAATCGTCATCATGTACTCTCTGGGAAATCCTAGCTGGCTATCTTTGTGGAAGCATCCAGATAAATAATAGGTGCTCCATGGTCATTAAGTTATACCTAGTGAATTGACTCCAAAGAAATCAAGAGAAAAACTTTTCAAAAACATTCGCAATCAGTGTTTTCGTGCGCTATGTCAGAAATCAGAATTTAGGGTACTAGTGTATGGATACGTCAACCGCCACTCCAACACTGGACTCCCCGATCTGAAAACCACACTCATAACAATTAACACCATTTCTTCACAGAAAATATCTATGTCCTAGTTCTTCGGTAGAACCAAACTCCTCTGATACCACTTTGTCACGACCCGTCCCCCGGGGCCCGTGTCGTGACTACCCCAAGCCCGACTTCTACAGGCCAGGGGCTAGCGACTAGCACCGAAAGGAATACTCCCTAAAACGGGAAGGAATTTCCTTTAAACTAGTATATACACACAAAGAAGATATCAATAAGATGAAACCTCTAAGTAAACTGCTGTGGTAAAAAGAGTGCTAAAAGTAAAGGGGCCGGAATACAAACCCAACTGAATGTACGAGTACAACTCAAAAGTACAAATATGACTAAAAAGTGAAAAACAGCTCCTGGATCGTACACCAAGGATCATACCTAAAGGGTAGGTACAAATCACCTCCTAAACACTCCACGTCCATCCATCTCCTCTGCCTCACGTCTGATCGAATGGTCTACCTCCGCACATCATTCAGTCCTAGCTCTCTCAGCCTCGATCAACGCTGTACGTCGTCTGCACCAAACACAACAAGGTGCTGGCAAAGCAAGTGTAGGGGTGAGTATAAAAATACTCAGTATGGGTCCCGAGACCCTATAGGTATCCAAAAGTTCCACAAATGAAAACCACCAAGAAAGATATCAACTCTACTTAGGTATATGCCCATACATACACCTAAGTTATCAAGATAAACACATCTTATACATGAGAGAAGAATACCACAAAGGTAACACCACAAAGTTAACACCACGAAGGTAAAAGTACCACACAGGTATCACCACAAAGATAGTACCATGAAGGTGAAAGTACCACAAAGGTATCACGATGAAGATAGTACCACGAAGGTAAAAGTACAACACATGTATCACCACAAAGATAGTACCACGAAGGAAAAAGTACCACACTGGTATCACCATGAAGATAGTACCACGAAGGTAAAAGTACCACATATGTATCACCACGAAGATAGTACCAGGAAGGTAAAATTACCACACAGGTATCACCACGAAGATAGTACGACGAAGGTAAAAGTTTTAGTTCAAACAGAGTCTCATCTCAAACAAGGTTTTCAGTGAAGTATAGAAGTACAAATGATTAGTCGTGAAGCTTGATAATCTTTTTCTATTAGGAGGCACTACTACTGACCACACGAAGTTTGAACAACACAGGATCGATAGGTACTAACCCCCGCAATGACCCACACAAGATCCGACCCGCCCAGAGTCGATAGTTAACTAACCTCTGCTGACCCACATAGGATCTGACCCACATAAGATTAGTATGAGCTGACCCACACAGGATCACTGATCGCTGACCCACACTGGATCTGACCCACATAGGATCAGTATGCGCTGACCCACACAGAATCGCTGAGCGCTGACCCACACAGGATCTGACCCACATAGGATCAGTATGTGTTGAACCACACAGGATTGCTGAGTGCTGACCCACACCAAATAGATAGGTACTAACCCCCAAAATGACCCACATAAGATCCGACCCACCCATAGTCGATAGGTAACTAACCTCTGTATGATCTGTCTGCAACCTCTGCCTCACTGCCAGCCACTTGATTTATGCTAATAGCATGTTTGGGAGAACCGATCCTCAAGCCATCGGTCGTACCTCAACTGAAACGAAGTTCCAAGAATAAGTATCCCAAAGTTACATTACATCCTAAGGGACCCAACACTATATACGACGCATCAATCCGACACTTGGTCAGCAAGTTATTAGCATTTCCACTCCGAGGGCCTGGTTGGATTCGGGGTTCGATCCAACCTGGACGTACTCCAACTTTATCTAAAACTCAATTGGAGTATACCAAAAGGAGCTTCTTGATCTAAGGATTCTTATGCCGTAGATGGTTCGTCAAACGGATTCCCAATTCTCAAGATATGGCCACAAAGATGAAACTGGGTCTGGATGGGCCCGGGTCCAGTCCGACCTGGTCGGACCGACCCGGCCTAACCTTGCCTGGGCCGAACCAACCTAGTTCGGGTCGACCGGGCCCGATTCAGGTCTGGCCCGGTTGGGTTGGGCTGTGGCGGGCCTGGCCTACTGGGATGTGGTCCGGCTCGACCCGTGAAGTGGACAACCCTGCCCGGCCCGCTGTTACGGCCCGGTGGCATGGCCCGGTGGCATGGACTGGTGGCGCAGCCCAGTGGCGCAACCCGGTGGCACGACCTGCTGGGGTGGCCCGCGGTCTGGTGGACCGCCGTGGCAGGGTCAGCCCCAGTCGATTCTTGGGAGGGAGCCGCCTCCCAGGTCACCCTAATGACCAAAGGGCCATTCAGTTTTTGGAAGCCAGAGCCATCAGAACGGGTCCAGCTCTGTGTGCTACGGCCGGGCGGTTCGCCAGCCAGTCCTCCTCCTCCAAGCGGTGCGACGAAGCTGCTGTACTCTGTGGACGACCGAGTTTCGGCCATCCTTTGGCCTCCGCTACGGCCAAGTGGCCTCGACCTCTAGCTCCGGTGGTGTAGATGCGTGCTGCCGCTCCGCCACGCGGCCGGTTGGATGCCGATCGCCACCTTGTTTCGGAGCGGCTGTCGAGATGCAACCTCCTGCTCAACTGGCAGCACTGACGTACGCCACCTCACCTTCCTCGCGCCTGGCCGTGTGCCAACTTCCATGTTCTTACACAAGCCATCGTGGCTTCGTTCCAAGACTGAAAGTTATGTCGTTCGTTTATTCACAATCCTCGTGTCGAGGGCTCCGCGTCTATATGTTGCACTTAGCAAATCTTGGTGTTTCCAACATCAATAAATATTTGGTGTTGATGAACTCTTGAAGAATGCACGAAGAAAAAAAGAAAAAGGGGCAATGTTTAAGTGCGGGATGATGGTGATGTTAGTTTGACCATTGTCATTGTGAAACCAGAATATGAAGAATTATCAAATAAATTAAATCATAATTCAAAATAAATCCCCTACCTGAAGAACTATGGTGAGCGCGTGTTTGTGGAAGTGGGTCGGTGTTCACTGTCCCCCATAACTAGCCTCGAATGACGTCACTCATTCGTTGATATCTGGTTCGGGGTTTTGGTGTCGCTCGTCACCTCCCGCTTGTACCGGCTTTGTCCTACAAGGGTTTGGAATCACTGCACTTTGTCAGTACTTTGTTGCTTGGCGAAGCAGTGCCGACACCTACCCCCAAACTCTATATAAATAGGAGAGGGGGAGGGTGTTCAATGTTCGTGGGATTAATAGAGGCCCATTAATTAAGAACCTTCATAATTCCGCAACAGTTCAGTTACATAGAATTGAAAGGTCAATTCATTTTTTGGCTTGACACGCCACTGCTCCCACGTTGCTGATTGTCCGTTGGAGGAAAGGAATGAAAATAAAATAACAAATTTATTTTATTTATTTCTTTTAAAAAGTTCCAAAACACAACTTTTTCTCCAGACCTACTTCGGTCAAAGTGAAGTCTCCTTTAAGCAAATCCCAGACCTGCAGATTCGATGGTGTCCTCATATTTTTAATCCGAGCACCGATCCAAAAGTTATAAAATGCCTCTCACATGTTTACTATACATACCTAAAAAAAGTTTGAAAAAATTATTAACAGTCACCCTCGACCCGCACCGGTCAAGGTTAGGCTCTTCCAAAGTGAAACACGCCCTAAAGAACCCAATGATACTCTCAGATTTCCAATTCGAGTTACCATTTATAAGTTATAGATTTTACAATAAAATAATTGTCACTTAATTATTTTATTTACATCCAAAAACTAACTTTTTCTGGTGGCCTGCGCCAGCCAATGTTAGTATCTACCTAAAGAAAGAATACCCTCAAAAGTTCAGCGGTGGTATCAAATTTGGTATCTGAGTTACCGTTCGTGAGTTATAAGCATTTGAAAAACAAAATAACTTTATTTAATTATTTTATTTGCGATTATGCCATTTTCGAGTTTTCTCACCGTAAGCTTGCGCCGACTAAAATTTAGTCACGCCTAGGGTAAACCCACCATCCTGAGCGCAATGGTGCCCTCATATTTCTGATATGAGTAAAATTTTAAGAGTTATTCTACTTTTTTCATGAAAACTGATTACACATGCTAATTAAAGCTTAACAAAACTTCGACGGATCATTCCAGGCAATCTGGTCCTTAGAATCGCACGCCGTCAGATTTTGCGATCTTGAAATAATTCCATACAATTAAAAAAAATTATAAGGGACTTCTGGTACACTAAAGATATGGTGTCTAATATATTCCTGATATGATAAGAAGAAGATATTGGTGTTTCACTATTATTCAAACTGGAAATATCAGAAATTCTGTGCGTAAGAAAGTTGAAATTTTTTATACAACCCATGGAACTTATTCATTATGATATCTATGGGCCAATGAGAAAACAATCAATTGATGAAGATAAGTTCTTCATCACTTTAATTTATGAATTTAATCACATTAATTTTGTTACGTATATGAAACAAAAGTCAGATGCTCTGAAAATGTTTAAAAGTTTCATGAGGAAAGATGAGAAGGAATGTGAGTATTCAGTGAAGAATTTGAGAACTGATAATGGTGGTGATTATAAGAACAAATTACTTGAAAGTTATCTTAAGAATCATGAAATTTGGCATGATTTATTTTTACCATACACACGACAACAAAATGGGATGTTTGAAAGTAAGAATGAAGGTCTGCTTGAAATGTGGTGAACAATATTACTTGAACATGGTCTCTATAATTACTATTGGAGGAAATTCATGAGTACTTCTATGTGTATTCAAAACCATTATTTCTATAGGAAAATATTATCCATATCCCCATATGAAATATTTTTTTGAAAAACTCCAATTTTGAAACACTTAAGTGCTTTTGGGAGTCCATACATCATAAAGAATAAAGGTGAAATCCTTGAAAAGTTTGATCCAAGAGGTGAGGATGAAATTTTTATTTTCTATGCTCTGAAAGGAAGAGGATATAAATTTTTCAACAAAGATATAGGAATATTTTTTTATTTTTCTGATGTGAAAGTTTTTGAAAATGATGAGAAAGAAAAATAAACTTATGATGATAAGGAAGTTGATAAGGGTAAGGGATGTTTTGTTAACAATTCTGATAAGGATACCCATAGTTGTAATCCTACTCAAGGAGAAGAATCTAACTTAGTTATTTCAAGTGACAAGGATTAAACTAAAATAACTCATCCTAGAGTGCGGAAACAAGTGGAGGCTCATAACATTATTGGTGATCAACATCGAAGGTTCAAATAAAAAGGATATAAAAAGTTGTTACAGACAGTTACATATATTCAAAAGTCGAGCCAAATGATGTGAATGAAGATTTTGAACATCAAGAATGGGTTTAGGATATGAATAAAGGGATTCATTATATAGAAATAAATGATACTTGGGAACTCATACCCAATATGGATAAAAAAAATTTTATTGGTAGAAAATTGTTTTTTTGAAACAATTTGAATGAAGAAGTCGAAGTGATAAGGAACAAGGCAAGATTAGTGTGAAAAGGTTACTCAAAAATTGAAGGTGTCAATTTTAATGAGACTTTTTATCTAGTTGAAAGGTTAGTAACAATCATAATCTTTCTTGTTATTGATACATAATGAGGTTTCAAAATTTTTCAAATGGTTGTGAAGTCCACATTTTTGAATGGGGATCTTGATGAGGAAGTTTACATTGAAAAAACTTGTGAATTTGTTGTTGGGAATGGTAAAAATTATATGTTTAAGATGAAGAAAACCTTTTATGGGGTAAGAAAACCCTGAGGTAATGATATTAAAAAGTGGACACTTGCTTTAGAAAGCTGAATTTTATAAAAGGAAGAGTTGATAACAATATTTACATTTAAGAAAGTACAGATTTTTCCCTCATTGTAATAGTTTATATTGATGACATCTTCTTTGCTAGGAATGATGAATGGTATTTTGAAGGATTTGTTGAAGAGATTAAAAATTTATTTGAGATGACTATTCTAGGAGAAATGAAATAATTTCTTGGGGTAAAAATATTACAAAATAAGGGACACATTTTTATTTCTCAAGAAAAGTTTGCTAAAAAATGGATTACGAAGTTTGTCATGGATAATTCAAAACCTATTTCCACAATAATTTCGGTGGGAACTAAGTTGTCTAAATATTTATAAGGAAAAGAAGTTGATCCTAAATAGTTTTAGAATCTGATTTATTGTTTTTTATATCTGAATGCCTCTAAACCCGATGTTGTTTATGATTTTACCTTATGTGAAAGATTTCATAATGATCCTAATGAATCAAATTTATTTGCTGGATAAATAATTCTCTGATACACCAAAGGAAAAATAAATTTGGGAATAAGGTATGATAGATCAGAAAGTATTGACTTTTTTTGATATTCACATTCTTATTGGGAAGAAAACATTAATGATAGATGATCCATATATGGTGGACATTTATATCTGGGGAACATTTTTGTTAGTTTTCATACAAAGAAATATTATTCAATAAATCTTATCCTGACTAAAGATGAGTATGTTTCAACCACTCAAGATGCTACCCAACTTATGTGGATGAAATATCAATTATAAGACTTACTTTTTGAAGTAAATTTACCATTTCTCTTGGGATGTGATAATCAAAGTGTAATCAATCTTACAAGGAACCATTTTATAAACTGAGGATGAACATGGGAGTCCAACCTCTCTCATAATGGTTGAGGTATGTGTATCTGTTCACTATCTATCATAGTACCTTTGGATAATTTTTTCAAGGGGATAATTGTTTCATAAATCTATCCTTATAGAATCATTCATATATGGGGAGTTGTGGGTAATCTATGAATCATGCATGTAAGTGTGTGAACTATTCTAACTCTTTGTTGGAGTGGTTAGAGGAATTTTTTTATATTTGAGGAAATTTGAGGAAGTGAAGAATTTTGAGGAAGAATTTTGAGTAAAAAGGCATTGGAAGAAATATGAAGATGTTTTAGTGAAGACTGAGGAGGAAAGGCTGATGAGGAAAGCTGAAGAGGTTTCATAGTCACTACTTTTGGACAACATGTTTTTTGTTGTCAATAATTCTTGTTTCCTACAATGAGTTAGCTCATATAGGATTAAAATTGTTTATAAGTAATCCATATCCTGAAATTAGAGAGTTTAATGATTTATGAAAATTGGTTGACAACCAAATCTAAACGAGGATATTATTGGGACCAAGTTGGCCAGAGAAGGTTTCTGGAAGTATAACATGTTTTTTTCAAGAGTTTTTTCTATTGTTGTCCGAAAGGATAAATCAATTAAATTTTTAAAATTTTGGACAATTTTATGACGATATTTTGTTTTTTATTTCAAAAATATCATAAAGTTGTTTGGAAAACATGTGATGCAATCCTTATGAAGAAAAGGGGGGAGAAAAGATGTTACTAATCATATTCAGGTTTGATTAGAAAGAAAGATGCTACTGGAAAACATGGAAGTTATAATAATTTCCTTAGTAAATCTAATAATTATAAATATGATCAATAAAATGTTAAAAATCATGATAGATAAGGTTTTTGATAAAATTAGATGACTAAAAATTTACATGGTTGGTGTTTCTAAAGAATATTTTTAATGTGTCTCCATTTCCTAATGTTTTCCAAATTTTTGGGCCTAAAAATCGAGAGTTTGTTTTTAGAAAATAAATTTTTTCCATAAAGGAGTTAATAGTTTTCAAACCACGAAGCACAGTTCTTAGACTGCAAAGGAGGTGTGTAAAATTTAAAGGGAAAATTGGGAAAGGAAGGATTTCCGCATTATAGCGCTATGTTGACTATGAAGCACACTATGCAGACAGCGTAGGGAAAACGTTTCATGGGAGGCATGCAGTTCAGGGAAGATTGTAGTTCATGGGAAGTATGTCATTTTTGATTGAGAGGTGGTGATTTGTTTACATAAGACATCTGCCTTCACGAGGGTAGAAATTTTCTATACGGACTGCATATCAAAGTTCACAGTGAAGGCTGTCCCATATTAAAATTTTGGGTAATTCTGATTAGCGGATTTTTTGATATATTTTCATATATAAAGAACCCTAATCAGATCATTAGGTAATATAGATTTTTTTAGAAGATATCCTCACTGATGGAAGAATTTGGCTAAGTCTGTAATAGTTCATGAGGGAGAATTCTGAGAATGGTAAGTGTTCGCGAGGGAGAATTATACAAATGATGAAGTTTCTTGTAGAAGGAGTTTGTGGGGGAACTATAACCTACAATGGAAAATGGACCACTTGAAGTATTTCATGGAGAAAAGATTCTAAAAAGGAAGAAGTTTCCAATGGAATAATTTTGTGGGTAACTGTAATCTGCAAAGGAAAAGGGACCTTGTAGCATACGTGGTCCGTGGAAGAATCAAATGCCCACAAAGTAGGGGCGATACACAGAAGATTCATACTTTCATGAAGAAGGGGAAGTCTGTGGAAGAAGTTTTTCCATGAATAACTCATGATATGTTTTGAAATTTAGTCTGTAGTGAATACATGACAGCTTATAGCGTTAAAAAAAGGTCAAAAAAAGAATAAAACAATTTGTGAAAGAAAATTTTGAAAACTAATAGTATGCAGAGAAGTGGGATTTGTGTTATGAGAAATTGGATTTGGAAATTTGATTGGGGTATCAGACTGAGTATCATTACAAAGTTCATGAAGTTCTTACCATCTTCTCGGTAATAAATTGAATATTTGTTTTAAAAGATCACATTTTTAAAATTTGATCAGGAAGAACATAAATTGTATTACATCATTACATGATACTTGAAGGATATGAACTATTGTATTAAACATAGTTATACATGAGTATAAGGGAATATCCCACCCATTTTATTCCACACAAAAGGATTTTTTTCTAGTGTATTGTGTGGTATTGGATTATTTACAATCCATACCAAGGATATAGCTACACTTTTTGAGTAATGAACCCTGTAAATTATTGTGTTCATGTGAATGTGTGTTTGAATTTTTTTAACGTGGAAATAAATATTTAACTGTAGGTAAAGTTTATTTCATTTGTATGGAATCAAAAGAGAAAAATATATCACTGATTCACCCCTCCCCCTATTAGTGATACTTGAATCCTAGCTGGGTAATCTCATCTCCCTTAATAACTGTAGATAAGAATAGTTTGGTGAATAATGTGAGAGTTAGAAATTATATTCATTCCTCACCCTCTAAAAGTAAATTTAAAAAGGATAGATGAATTAGAATAGTTAAAGGAATCTATTAAATGCTGAAAACTATTTATGGTATTAATAAAAAGCTAAATAAATAATAGTTATAGATAAGGAAATTGAAGTATGAAGATCTAAAAATGAGAGATGATGAATTTGTTCCAATTTTTTTAAGGGATAATAAATTGTAAGCACCCAAATATGTTTTTGTGAGAAATTATAAGACTTTAATATTTTTTAAAATATTTTAGGAATTTCTATATAAAAGTTTTACACCAAGGTATTATAAAGAACCAACCCAGGTCAA
Organism: Viscum album; assembly: GCA_963277665.1. Lineage (NCBI taxonomy): Eukaryota > Viridiplantae > Streptophyta > Magnoliopsida > Santalales > Viscaceae > Viscum > Viscum album. Next base: position 466,713,982 of record OY728141.1, on the reverse strand, counting down.
CCCAACCCATTACCCAAGATGGCCTGTCACATGGCCTGAAGCACATTCCTGATCACCACAGGATGACAGAAATCATAGGTCATTATTAAAATCTACTTGGGAATGAGTTTTCCTATGGTAAAACAGCATGACCGATCCATGAAAAAGTATGACCACAAAAATATCACTGGAGTCAACTGGATAAAATAAAACATCCAAAATACTCAATAAAAACTAGAAGATACCATAAACAAAATCATATATAAGAACACCAAAAATGAAATATACATGGTACACAAGTCAACGATCAATAATCAAAATAAAAGTGACAAATCCAAAAAATAAAAATAAATACATCCTCAAATAATATAAAAATACCAAAATGACTCCACACGAGCCAACTCCATGAAATCTTGTTCCGTTCAAAAAAACCCGGACAATGGTAATCATGAAAATCCCCCCAAGTACATGGTACCCTTTCCTATACCCATTTCCTAAAAAATTAAATCTACATATAACCTAGGTCATAAATACGGTGTGAGGAAAAAATCCCATTAGGATAACACCATGAATCTATTTGAGGATTTTACCCATGAAAACCAATAAACTAGTTTAACAAGTCATTTTACCAAACTAAACCACTTTGAAAACATTTCTCTTTAAATAAATCCATTTAAAATACCTTATTTTTACCTTATTTAATGAAACAATTTTTTGAAAATGACTCCTAACATGGATCACGTAAATAAACAAGTCCAACCAACACAACATGCAAAACCTATCCAAAAAGGCATAATAATGGTGAGCATAAACATCATCGTATAACCATAGAAGTGGAAATGGTAATGACACACAAGATATCATAATAACATAGAACTAATAAAATTCACAAGGAATATAAATAAATACAACATGGGTAAGTGAACATTGGTATATAACTGAAAAGGGTTTAATGTGATTGTGTCTAAAGAAATTATTCTAGCCAGCTAAGAAAAATGGAAGCTCTCATGGTCCTCCCGAAGACCAACTCTTAGATCTCTCTCAATCTATCATAAAACAAGTGGAAGATCTCATGATTTTCCTACCAAAGGCACTCATGATCCCTTAAAGATGAAACGGAATATCTTATGCTCTTCTATTCTAAATTCTCTCACCATCCCTCATAAAACCCCAAACTCACACCTCGAGTAACCCATGTGCTACTCCATGACAATATAATCATAAAATAGTTTCCATAAATGACAAACCATTTCACAAGAAAATTCTATATACCAAAATGAAAATTTTAAATAATTCACCTTTCACATGGTAAAAAACATTCTAAAACCATTTTAGAAATAAATTTAAAACCATGTATCCTATTTGATCCATTTTGTCAAACACTTGGAATGAATTTAAGCCATTCCCATTTAGAAAACACTTTCTAGTACCCAATTTGTGAATACAAAATAATGTTCACATAAAACATTGAAGAAGAATCAAATATAACTCAGTTAACTGGAAATTCGATAAACATAAACCAAAAGCGATTCACAATATAATGGTAATCCATGGAAAATGCCATTAAATAGAGACACCAACCTCATAATTGGTTCCAACCTCATCACCTTTGATAAAAACCACCCAAAATATGAATGACCAGGCCTCACACACCTAATACATAATAAAATAAACAAAATCCTAGATTAAAACCCTATTTTTTCCACCCCCACCATCTAGGGTTAGACACTTTCATGAAAATTGAAAAACAAGCATAAGGAAGGGGGAAGGAAGAAGAAACAAAGAATCTTTGGACTCAACTCAAGAAAAGCCACTAATAATTCAAGAAGATTGCACAAAAAATGAGAGGGAATAAACTTACAAGATAAAGAGAGGGGATAAAAATTCAAGGGAAAATAAATGGGGGATAAAGGGTTAAAATTCAATAAGGTAAATTTTGTAAAATACCAAATTTTTAAGGAGCCAGATAGACCATATGGTTAGGAAAACCCTGAATAGACCATGAAAGTGATATTATCTCCAAAAAACGAATGTCACTATTATCCCTCAGGATCTCATGGTTTGAAAAACTATTATCAAACTACGGAAAAACCCTATGTCCCCAAGATTATCCCCTCTCATGGTTAGCTGCATGGTTAGGAACAATGTGCACCTTACTCTACCTTCCCCCGAAACTCCAATTTCCGACCCGTAGTACCTAGGAACTCCAAAATTAAACCAAATGATAAGTAAAACTAAAAATTATATGTACCTATGACCTGATGAGTTTCACAAACTCCAAAACCATTCCACTTTATACCCCAAAAGTACCCAATCATCCTTAATAGAGAAGAGTTTGGTATAATACTCCCTCACCATTTCTTCCCACTCCAATGTATCATGGATATCACTACCATGCTACCTTAAAACATAGAACAACAAGATAGATTAACTTTTTAAAACCTTACAAACTGGTTTCTTCATAAGAGTGGTATCAGGCTCAACCTCTAGATGCTCTGGCTATAGAATATGAGATGGGTCCAAGTGGCATCTCTTCAATTAGAAGACATGAGATATGTGATGGATCAATGTTAGTTGTGGTGGAAAATATAACTAATAGTCTAACTTTACAAGATGATCCGTAACATGAAACAAACTAATATAACATGGTGCCAACTTTTCCTACTTTCCCAAGAGATGATGTCCTAGTTGAACTGATACTCATTGGAACACTTGATCACCAACTTGAAACTCCAACAACAATAATGTTGATCAACATAAAAAATCTGGTGACTATGATCCACAAATATTATTTTATAAATCAATCATACCATCTCTTTTGTCTTCTATATAAGACTTAGTACTACCAAGGAACTCCCAATTTACAAATCCCAACATAATAAAGAATGAAATAGAAGCCTGTATAATGCCTCAAATATGGATATCATGATCAATAACTAATAACCATTTTTATAATAAAACTAGGACAATGGAATGTTTATTCCCCATGAAACTTGAAAATCAATAAAACATGCTCGCAACATATACTTGAGAGTATTTTTAGTCTGATCAGACTAACCATCCTTCTGTGGCTGATATGCGGTGCTCATTCTCAACTGGGTTCCCAAATCCTCATAGAGTTCCTTCTAAAATTATGAAGTAAAATGGTCATCCTTATTTTAAACTGTCATTGAGGGCTCTCTATGAAGCTGAACGACCTCTTGAACATACATTCATACAAGTTCTTATACCTTCATCAAATCCTTGATAGGAATAAAGTGGGTTGATTTTGTTAAACAATTGATAATCACCCATATAATATCTTTAACACTTAGTGTATGGGGTATTATAATCATGAAATCCTTTGAGATATTATCCCACTTACACAATAGAATGGGAAGTTTCTACAACAACACAGATAGTATGTTATGTTTATCATTGATTATCTGTTAGGTTAAACATATGGAGATAAAATACATAACTACACACCTCATTCTAGGAAACAATACTAATTCCTTAAGGTATAAAACATCTTGGTAGCACCGAGGTGCACCACCCAACTAGAATGATGTCCCTCTTGTATATACTTTTACCTCAAGCTCAAAGGAGTCACCGACCACTTCCTTAAAAGGATAGAACCATCAGGATATGGAGACCAATCACCTGATATCTCACAACCATTTGTTGTACTTCTAATCTGTTGCCATTTAGGGTTAAATACCTACGCACTTCTAACATGATTTATTAGAGAAGGTGTGAATTTCACACTATAAAAGAACACATAATCTCCATAATCCTGTAAATATTGTCATATATTTTTAAAATGACCCATCATATCTCATTTATCTGATTATTCTTATATATCCTACATGGGAAGATTCTTGCCCAATGTGTCTGTGGGAATACTTCCATTTTTGGGTGTATATAAAATATCAAAATTAAAGGTATGAAGATATTAGATGCAACATCTCTACCCAAGTTTTAATCCCCACAGGTTAAATATATACTTTAGGATTTATTATTCTGAATAAACTATAAAATTCTCTTTGAGGAGGTAGTTTCATCATGTTTTCAACATGTGTGTCATGGATGTGAATTTCAGGACATGGTTGGGATAATTCTACTCATGTGTGGATAAATTCTGCAAGCCACATGCCACCACATGGTATTGTTGCATCAACACACATTGAAATCCCAGATTAGAAGAATCAAAATAAAAAATATAATCTATTTAAGCCCTGAGAAGAATGAAAACTTGTGAAGATGTCAAATGGTCTTGTAACTTCTCAAAATAGCACTAAAAATTCTCATTCGATTCAAAATTCATTCATTATATTATCAAATATAATACCCAAGTAGACCTAAGAAACCATGGATATTTAAAACATTCTTGGGATACTTCTATGGAATGACAACCTCACATTTCTATAGATCAACTGAAAATCCTGCTTTGGAAATCAAGTGGACCAAAAAATTTATTTCTTGAATCCAAAACTGGAAATTAAATATCTTTACATACATATATCACTCCCTAAATATTCCCAAAACAACCACCAGATAATCAATATGATCATTCTTTGTCTTAGAATACATTTAGATGTCATCCAAAAAACATAACCATGAAAGAGTCCAAAAAGTAGTGGAATATCTAGTTCATTAACACTATAATGTCTACATGAGCGTTGGTAAGCCCAAAATTCATAACCAAATGCTTAAAATTTATGTAATGGATTTGAAAGGTGGTATTTGGTACATCCTCTTATAAGTCCCTCAACTAGTGGCACCTAGATCTCAAGTCGACCCTTGAAAACCATTTGGATCCTCTAATATAATCCAAGAGATCATCAATTTTCTGATATATATATTTATTCTTCATGATCTCCTAGTTAATATTATGATAATATACAAAAATTCAGAGGCATTCATCTTCATTCTTTTCAAATAGAATTTGAAAAGCCCATAGTGGCATGCTGGGATGGATAAATCTATTTCCATCAAGATCCTCTAGTTATACTTTCAATTATTTCAGGTTGGTCAGAGCTCTCAGATAATATAGAAAGGATATCATGCTCTTCTTGAGGAGTATATTGATAGTAAATGTGACCTTTTTATGGGGTTTTATTCATACTAAATCCTCTATAAACACATATGGGTACCTATTCGTGACCAATATAAGTTCATACCATTAACTTTACTTTAAAGAATTAAGAAAAAACCTCTAAGACTGGAAAGAAATAAATTCTAATTCCAAAGAAAATGGCCCCTCCCTCACTAATATCAAATCCAAATCACCCTGAAAAATGTGAGTAATCCAATTAGGAGAAATAAAATGGACCTTGTGCTTATAGAGGTCAAGTATTTCCTTGAATATAATCAACCAATCTATGATAATGATGGGGTCAAAAACATCTAGGTCAAACATGAGAAAATCCCAAATGACTTCTATATCAGTAATTAAAACACATAATTTTAGGAACTTAAAACCCTTCCCCCACTTCCTACCTAATGGGGTTGGAAAATACATTACAAATGGAATTAAATCATCTTTCATACCCAAATCATTAAAAATATTCAGTGGGATAAAATAATGTTATGTTCCCATATTAGACAAATTAAATTTCATAGAAGAAGAAATCATCACCGTACCTATTATAGTGCATGGACCTAGATCCTAGACCTATCTCACAACCCCTACTACATAATGACAACCTATATCATGCTGAATATGAGCCTTATTTAAAAGGTTAGAATACCCCTTTTCTCTAGGGAAAGATCCTTCCCACTTTGAAATTTCAAAATATACCTAAGAACCCTTTTAAAATGTGGAGCCTGTATGACTCCCATAAATAAAATCATGGTATAAATTCTGAAGTTGACCCAAATGGCCAAACCCATGTAATGTCCTTGTATCCACTTTTCAACTAGTCCTGGTGTGTATACCTTTCCTAAAATGATAACAGAAGACTGGATTCTACCCCACTAAATATACTAGCGCTGTACTAGATGTCTGTAGAACATTGTTTCCACTACCCTAATGATTGTCCTACCACATATATTTTTGACCAAACAAATATATGTGGATAACTCACACTAAAATAAAACCACTAAGATATTTCTTTCAAGTCAAATATACCTCTTCCATAGCCACCTTGTCAATTACCTATGAGTAAGTCAACAGAAAGATAAGAATAATCATGGACCTAATCTATGGCCTCAAGCCAACCTCAAAACATAGAGACTTGAAGTAACAATTCATGAGGAGATCTGGGGATAAATGAACCAAATTAGAAAATTAGATTGAATACTCTATCACCAAACTATCCATTAACCACATATTTAATAAATCACAGGCCTTCACCACCCTCAAAGTATCTGGGTAGAACTGCTGACTGAAAGATATGTTGAAAGTGGACCATGTGAGATCCTCATGGCTCCTAGATAGAACCATGGACTCCCACCACTTCCTACCAGGCCCTTACAACACATACATGATGAATCCCACTTTATAAGTCCTATAGGTCTTTAGAAACTCAAATATGCACTCAATATGACCCAACCACACCTTAGACTCATTAGGTCCCTTATTTCTGCGGAACACTAGTAAATATTTCCTCATAAATTTCTAAACATAGTCAACCATACATGGATTCTCTTGACCACCCACTTAACCTAATTGTTGGATCCTAAAAATCACATACTCAGATAGATCCAGATTAACAATAGGATTTTCCTACGTGGTATTCTTCATTGTAACCCTTCTATGCCCATACAATATCTATTTGGCAGGTATTTTCCACAAAACGAAAAAAAAAGATTCATCAAGAATAATTCAAGAAAAATCCACCTGAAATGAACTAAAAATAACTTGTTTCATGGGAATAATAAGAAAAACTAGAATTAAAATAAACTATAAATGAAATAGAAAAAGACACATAAAAAAATTCAAGTATTCACCATTTTTCTTAGTTTGGATACATGGTTTGAAAAACCTTGCACCATCTATGAGGGTGAATTTGGAGGTTGGTAGAAAAGGTTTCATGAGCTATGCATAATCACTAATAATCATGTTCCCTAACCATGCACATCCTCTATACCTCACCATTTCACCCTAATACTCACAACAGCCCCCGATATCACCCTGAACTAAATATAAATAGTTAAATAACTCAAAATATCTTCAATACAACCCATAACCAGGTTCAAATATAAATAAAATCCTAAAAAACAGATGGAAACTTGAGGTTTCACATGAAGAAGAACTGTCTAGACACTCCTTCACTCTTATCCCTCAAGTCCTAAAGGTCCAAGATCCAGTCTACCATTGAATCAAAAATAAAAAACTAGATATAATACAATTTTGTAATTAACTAACCTAGTTTGAAAAAACTAGTCACCTGATTCGGCCCGTCTCATATTCCAAAGCACATTTCTGATTTCCACAAACTGACGACAGGCACCAAGCACAAAAAACATTCACTTGGGAATGTCTTCGCACATGGTAAAATAGAATTGACAATCCATGAAATATGAAAACCAATATGATATCATCAGAGTTAGTAAAATAAAATACAACATCTATAGTATGCAATAAAGACTAGTAGATACCATAAACAATGACATATATAAGCATGTCAAAAATGACATATACATGGTACCATAAGTTAAATAAAAAAACTCAAAGAGAAAAATTAAATTTTACAACTATACCAATACATACATCTTAGTGAATACCAAAATCCCAAAAATAACCCCACATGAGCCTACTACATTAGGCCACATCTCTTAAAAAAACCCTGGATGATGGTAATCAATAATATCCACAAAAAAAACAAGGCCCCTTAAATTAACCTGTTTCCTAAAAAATGAAATCTATTTACGCCTGAGGGAATATTTAGGGTGTGGGGAACAAATCCCAGTAGGACATCACCATGAATATATTTATGTATTTTACCCATGAAAATCAATAAATTAGTTTGAAAACACATTTTACAAGACTAAAAAACTTTGAATTTTTTTCTTAATCAATTTGTTTTCCCTTTAGAAAAATAATTTTTCCAAAAAAAATCCCAACATGTCTCAAAAAAAATAAGGCCAAGTAGCACAAAATTATCAACATATCCAACAAGGGATAATAAATATGAGCATAAACATCATCATATAACCATAGAAATAAAAATAGGAATGATACACTTGATATCATGATAATATGGCACTAATCAAATGAAAAAAATCATATAACTTAATCTATAATGAGTAATGAAACTAGGTATATAACCATAAATGGGTTAACATGAGTTAGGCTAGAAAAAGTATCCTAGACTTTTAAGGAAAATGGAAGCTCTCACGGTCTTTGATAGGCCCAAATCCAATATCTATCTCGATCACTCAACAAACAAGAGGAATATCTCATAGTCTTCATACTAAAGGCTGTTGCATTACCTTGTAAAAAATGTAATCTCTCACCATATTTATCCCTATTGGATTTTACATTCCCTTTAATAACCCCTTGCTCACACTCTGACTAACCCATGTTCTACTCCCTGCTAATATAATAAAAAAAAGAAGTTTTATACTTGAAAAATCATTTTACAATCCAATTTCAAAAAGCAACATAACCATTTTAAATAAGTCACCTTTAAAAATGTAAAACCATTTATAAAACTATTTTATAAATTCATTTAAAACCATAATTTTATTTATTTATTTCATTAGACACTTGGAGTGAATATAAACCATTACCATTTGAAAAACCATTTTCAAACACCCAAATTTCCAATAGAAACCAAATATCATATCAAACATGGGATAAAAATTAAACATAATTCCATTAAATGGTAATTTGATAAACATAAACTAAAGTTGATTCATAATCTAATGGAAATCCATTGAAAACTCCTTTAAATAGAGATACATACCTCATTATTTATTCCCACCTCATATCCTTCAATGGAAACCAGTCAAAATAGGTATGATAAGGCATCACACACCTAGTAAATAAGAATAAAAACCATATCCTTCATTAAAACCCAAGGCTAGACCACCCCACCATATATGGTTACACACTTCCAATAAAATATAAGAATAAGAATAAATAAGGGGGATGGAAGAAGAAACCTAGAATATTTAGAATCACCTCAATCCAAACCACCAAGACTCCGAGGATATTACATAAAAAATGAGGGGGTAGAAATTTCCAAGATAAGAATATGGGATTCAAACACAAGGGAAAAGAAATATGGGACAAAGTGTTAAATTTAGAAAAAGGAACTTTGGTAAAATAAATTTTTTTAAGGAGTTGGACATTCCACAAGGTTAGGAAAATCATGTGGGAGATACTGCCATCCCAAAAACATGATGCACAACTATACCTTGGGCTCACATGGTTTTAAAAACCATAATCAAACCATGAAAAATAATTATGTCCCCAAAATCACCCCTCACACATTTTTCTACATGGTTAGGAAAAATTTATGCTAACAATGTTCCTTTATCTACATTGCCCAAAATTCTATTTTATGACCCTAGGTTCCTAAGAACTCAAAATTAGACATAATAGTGACCCGGTGGGTGTCAAAACTATCATCCTTAGAATCTACAGATCTTGAAACTCAACCTGGATGATCTTAATTTAATTCTCATTATATATGAAATGATAAGATAATTTTTTTAAGAATAAGGATAAGGATAATTGGGAAATATCTTTCAAACACAGAAAGAAAATAAAGACAAATAAATCTTTCATAAAATAATTTTATGATTCTAAAACTAAATATTAAGTAAGTAAATATTTTTTTGAATTCACATGCTTGTTTTCTAGGAAGATGAAAATATATACAAAGAATTATAAAATAAATCCACCATTTTATTTCTTTAACTATAAATATTTTAGACATTTTTCGACATACTTTACAAGGGTAAATTATGATGAAGATAGTGATAAAGAATATGGAAAGTTAAGAATATATCTGAAGAAGAATATAGACAAGTAAAATTACTTTTTAAAAGGAAAAGTTAAAAGTTTCAGTAAATATGAAAAGATAAATTTTTTCTCAAAATTTGAAGAAGATGATGACATACAAGTTGAATCTAAAAACTCTAGTGATCATGGTTATGATAAGTTACTCATTGAAAAGGTAAATAATGATATTTTTAACAGTTTTGAAAGTAATAACTCTGAAGAGGAAAATTGGATGGATTTTATTCTTGAAATAGATTTGAAAAAAATTATTTCAAAGTTGGTTAAACTTGAAAATGAGGAAAATAAGTTGGAGAGAGTATATCTATCAACAAACAATTAGGATTCATATCTTAAAGATAAATACATGTTGTTAAAAGATATTGATTATATGAAGAAGTTAGTAGATAAAGACAGGAATGTCAACATCAATATTGAAGAAAATATAAAAGTGAAGGATAAGAATTTTATCTTGTTTAATGAAAACTTGTTGAAGATGAGGAAGGAATAATAAACTTTCAAAACCCAGTTTCATAATTTGGTGAAATTTATAAGAAGTGTAAACTGTCGAAGGATCTATAATGATCATCCACATAGGTTACAAATAGGTTTGAAGAATTTTATAAAAACAATAAAGTCAAGAGGACCATGTATATAACTAAAACAAGAGATTCCAAAAATTATAAAATTTACCAGGAATTAAAGTTTGAGGAAAAAAGTATTGTAGCTGGATGGTCTATTAAGGGTGTGAAGAATTATAAGATAAATAGATGATGGAAAGAGTTTACCATAAACTTGTTTCATAATAACAGTATAAATTTATTTCTTATAAATATGATGGAATGTAGATTCATAGTTATATAAAACATATATGTTACAGAGGAAAATATGATTTATATGGATATTTCTATTGTTTTAAAGGATTTAGGAATACAAAAAAATATGTTGGTTTAATAATCAATACTATAGTGAATCAAAAAGATACTAGAGAAAGATTTTAATGGAAAATTTTCTACTCAAAGAAGAAAATTAGAAAAATACGATTTGAAAACTGGTAATATATTACAGTCTCTAGAATCTATATCTTAATGTGGTCAGATTGGTCATTTTGTTAAATGATATCTTGTAATTCTTCCAACTCAACAAATTTTATATAAAACATATCAAAATACTCATGTGAAGAAAGAAACAAATCATTGAAAAGGAATTTTTTATTGAATCATCTCTCAAAGTTACAAAAGGAGAATGAACTTGGATATTGGATAATGGTTGTTCTTAAAATATGGTCACATATTTGAGTTTTTTTAAATGTAAAATATTACTATGAAGGGATAATGAATTTTGGAAATTATGAGTAAATAAGAATCAAAGGCATTGGATTTTCTATCATCATAAAATAAATCCAAAAATCTAGAATTGCCTTATTTTTTAGTGGTATGAAACGATTGAGTATTTCTTAGCTATGTGAAAAAGGAAACAAAGTTTTTTTCAAAAGGGTTAGTTTTTTAGTTAAAATTATTAAATATGAAAAATTTATAACAAGATGACAAAAAACAAAGGGAAATCTATTTTAGGTTCAATATGAAATGTTTTTGTGCTATGTGATTATGATGGAAGAAAATTAGTTATGGAATAAAAGAATTAGATCTCTTTTCTATACAAATACAAACAAGATGAAAAATAACAGAAGTATTCATGATGTTCCTGAAATGACAAGAAGAATATATTGGTGTTGTTTGATATGATAGATATATAAGACATCAAATTTTGTGTATATAATGGTTTAAATTCATAAAAATCATCACTTAGAGCATATCCATTATGACCTATGTAGGCCCATGTGAAAGAAATAAAAATATATAAGTACTTTATTTCCTTTATTTATGATTTCACTCATATTATAAGTATTATTTTTTTAAAACATAAGTTAGAAGATCTCAAAATGTTAAAGAGTTTCAAGAGATGATTTGAAATGTTAGGTGGATATTCAGTAAGGAAGATTTGAACTGATACTGGTATTGAATACACAAATGGGAAGTTTTAAGATTTTCTTGATTATAATGTAATTCATTATGAACTTAGTGCACCATATACACTATAACAGAATAATGTTTCATAATTAAAGAATATTAGTTTGGTTGAGATGGATCGTACTATACTGATCAAACATGACAATTCTTTATTAATTTAGAGACAAATTTATTATAAAAATGGATCAAATTCTGAATCATTATTTCTAAAAGAAAAAATATGATATGTCTTCATACAATATGTATTATAAATAAACCCAATGTATAAAATACTTAAGGGTGTTTTTAAGTCCCTGTATTATCAATGTCAAAGGTGAGAATCTAGGGAAGTTTGATCAATGTGGTGTTGATGATATTATTTTGGATACCTTCTTAATGGTAATGGATAATAGTGTTATAATAAATACAAGGGAAATATTGTTGAAACTATAAATTTGAAAGTACTGGACCATTTTGATTAAAATAATTTATAGTCAACTATAGATATTTGAGGAAGAAAATAGGAAGAAATTACTACTAAGAAACATATCAATGTTTCAGATAAATGATATGATATGGAAGATTTTGAAAATGATGATATTGATTCAAACATTTCAAGTGAGGATTGATAATTCTCTTCATCTTATCTAATACTAAGTAATCAAGTGGAGTTGAAAATATCATTGGAGGTAAAGCAAAAAAAGTATAAAACAGAATAATATCGAAGATAGTTTTACATGCCTCTTTCTATTAATTTTATTTTACAAGATATGTTGAAAAATATTTATATAATTAAGTGATTATTGATTCCAAGAATTAAGAATTAAATCAGATGGAGAATATTGAGACATGGGGACTTATATCCAAACCATTAGATAGAAATGTGATTAGAAAAAACTGGGGTTTTGAGAACAAGTTGAATAAAAAAGGTAAAGAGATAAGAAACAAGGAAATACTTGTTTATAAAGGATACTTATAGGATGAAGACATTTATTTTTATAAAATATATTTCCTAGTATGAAGACTTGAAACCATCATAATATTTCCTTTTATAGCTATACAACATAATTGAAAGATATTTTAAATGGATGTCAAGTCATATTTTCTAAATGGAGAACTAGAGGAATAAGTTTATATTGAGAAATAATTTGGATTCTTACTTTGTTAATATAAAATCTATTTTTTAAATTTAAAGAATAATTTCTATGGTATGAAATAGGCCTTCAGATCTTGGTATTACAAGCTACATACTTCCTGGAAGAATTTGAATTTCAAGAAAGGAAGAGTTGATAGTAAACTCAACATAAAAAAAATCAATAGGTTTCCAAAATTGTGATTGTTTATGTTGTTGATATAATATTTCTATGGAATTATTAAGAAGTATGTGAAATAATCATTGGGAATATGGATGATATATTTTAAATTTCTATATTATAAGAAATTAATTACTTTCTTTCCATAAGAGTCTCTCAATAGAAAAAGTACATTTTCTTTTCTTAAGAGAAGTATTCTAAGGAAATCTTGAAGAGTTTTAGAATATAATATTCAAATTACCTTTCCAGACCCATGTTAGTGGTATTTGTTTTCCAAAGTAAGATTAAGGAAAGGAAATTAATTGGAATAAATTTAGAATAGTGAATGAAAGCCTGCTATATCTCATAGCTTCAAGGACCATTTTAGTGTATCCTATTAAACTTTGTACCACGTATCAAAGTCTACTAAAGGAGTCCCATATATATTTTAGGAAAATTATTATTAGAAATATTAATGTATAATTGATTTTAGGTTAAAATATGACATCAAATTGATTTTTTTGGTTACAAGACATAGATTGGGTAGGTTGTGTTGATGAAAAAATATCCACATATGGTGGATTTTCCTCTTTGAAAAAAGGTGTGTGAGTTTTCATATAAAGAAAAATGGTTTAGTGATTCAAAACGCCATTGAATATGAGTATATAATTTCCACTAAGTTTGAAATAAATCTAATATAGATGAAAACACAAATGGAATAATTTTTAGTTTATGTGAAGCTACCTCTCCTATTGGGTTGTGAAAATAAAAGTGATATTAATCTCAACAATAATCCTGTACACCATTCCAAATCTAATCACATCGATATTAAATATCACTTTATCCAATAATGTGTGGAAAAGAATAAAATAAAACTAGTGTTTGTACCTATAAAGGATAAATTAGATATTATCTTTACTAAAACATTCCCAATGGAAAAAATTCATTAGTCAAGGTTTATTATGACTATTCAATATCAATCTCTTAAAGGATCAGTTATATGATTAGATACCCGTCTCTCATATTGCTCTTGTATAGTGTTTTAATAAAAAGATAAAATATGAAACATAAATTTATCCATTGGTATGTACTTTACCTATATTAGGAGAGCACATTTTTAGGGGGTGTTTTAAAAGGAGTAAGATATGATATCAGCATGTGTGAGTTTTTGTAACAGTTTTTCAAGTGGATGGTAAAATATTTTCTTTACTGGTTGATGTTTATTTTGAAAATGACATTTTTCTTTTAAGTGTAAGTTCAAAATAAATTTTAATCAATAATTTATGTTCAACATGTTATTTATGTTCATTGGTTCTTGTTTCATGCACTGTGTTTTCTCATGTGAGATTAGAATTGTTTTATAGTAATCCATTTAATGAGTTTTATAGTTTCTGTGATTTATGTTCCTTGGTTGAAAAAATACATAGGGAGAGATTTTTGAGAACAATAGGTGTTGGTTTGTGATTGATTAAAAATAATTTGGTTGATAGAAAAAGTTTATTTATGTTTTTTGTTGTTGTTGTCAATACGTAAATCTATATGATTCAAGTAGGAAGAGTTTATTAACTCATAAAGATTGGTGAGATAATTTTAATGTCTATAACACATGACTTTATGTTTGTAGAATCACATTTTTTATTACATAATGTTCTTTTCTTATAATACTAGATCCATCCTATGAAGCTTTTAGATGGATTGTTTTGGACATAATTTTAAGGGTATAATGATAGTTATGGACCCCTTTTTTCTTGGCTCTCTCTCTTGAGAGTTACCTTCTCCATGATTGGGTTTCGAACCCTTGTTATGGAGTGATCCACTATCATGTTTTGATATTAATATTACTCAAATATAGTGATTCTGATCCTTGTTTTATCTGATATCTACTTCATTTTAGTGTCTGTTTTATTGAATATCCCTGAAGGCTTCGTGTCCCTATTTTTCATGGTCCTCCTCTATTCCCTGCTATGTGGTTTCATCCTCGATGGTTCTTTCGGGCCATAGTAGTAGTCCTTATAGTCTAAATTGACACTATACTATCAATCCAAACTCGATGATTGGTGAGCTCGCACATCTCCTGATAGTGAAGTGGGCATGAGAGTTTGTGGGGATCATTTTACTTCAGCTAGTTTGGTGTCCCATTGTTTAGGTTTTTTTTCTTCAGATATTTTATTTTCATATAGTTTATAGTTTTTACCTCTATTTTCAAACCTATTCTTCCATTTTCTCTTGAATCACTATGCAAGAAACCATCTTTGGTATGGTATAGTGGATATCAATGATGATTGTTATTGGGCTAACTGATGCGCACGACACCGGTTCCTTTGGTTTAGTGTTTTTTCATTGGAGGGGATGTGTTGGGATGTATTGGGTTTGTTTGTGGTGATTTTCTGAATGTTATTAGATCAAAGGTGGTTCAAATTTCATTTGGTTCTATAGATTTTTAGTTGTTGGATTATTTTATTCAATTCCATTATTTTGGGATGTTTCTGATCGGGTGATGCTCCTAGAAAATACTTTCTTGGTGCGTTTTATGGTTGGTGTCTTACCTTTCGTTTTTGTAGAGTGTAAGTTATCTTCAAATGGATGGTTTTATGATGTGTTGATGTTGTGAAATATATATAATTAGAGATGAAGATCAATAGTTTTGGTGATCACCTTAGGCATCGCGGACTTGGGTTGTGTCTAGTGCAGGGATGGGGTGGGATGCCGTCCTTAGGTTCCGATATCCCTACCATCTCAGTCCCAACTCTATGTTTTTTTTGAAATTTTAATTTTTCTTTCTATCTTTATGTTTGATTTTTTTGAAAATTTTAATTTTAAGCTATAGGTCAGTTCATAAGTGTTATCACCTTACCTAAAAAGTGATTTTATTTAAAATAAAAAATAGATGAGGCAATATGGGTCTTGCCAGGAGAGATGATCAAATGATGTCGAAAAGATCGAGATGAACAACCAAAGGTTTGATCCAAATGTTTTTATCAATTATTTCATAGTTCAATGAGATAAATATGTAGAATGTCATTAGATGTAATTTTACAGAGAAGCCATCAGATAGACGTTTCTGGATGGAGAGACAGACGGAGACGACTTTATGATCATTGAAAAGTTATTGGTGAGAGAAGAGTTTGTTGGTGTATCAAACAAAGATTTTTGAGTGAAGGAAATAGACAAAATTATCTGAATTAAGTCACCAGGGAGAGGTTCTGGAGTAAATTCATTGGGAAAAAGTTTTTGTTTAAAGTTCATCATAGAGAGGTTTCTGAATGAATTTTTCTACCTGAGCCATCAGATATAGTATCTTTAAGAGATTTTGATAGAGGGTTCAAAGTTATCAGATAGAGGATTCCTAATTAATCCATTAGACTATGTGTTTCAGAAAGATACCCCAAACAATTAATTTTCTAAAAATATGTTTCATATGAATTTTTGAGGAAATTTATAAAGTATTTGTGAATACATTCAATTTGATGATGTCGAGATATTTTACTTGTTTTCATAAATCTAGAAAATATTTGAGTTAGGTTTAAAGAATATTATTGATGTTGAGACTTGAGTAAATATCTAATGAAGGGTTTTCAATCCAATTTAATCAAATATTGGAAGGGGTAAAACTAGATAAATCTTTGTGTGAGAACTGAATTTTGATGTCGGGCACTCAAAATTTAAGATTTAACTTCTAATTTGTTATTGACAGAAAAAATTCTTATATAAAGGTAGAGAAAGAACACTTTTAATGTCATCGTTTCATGTGTGTAGATAGATAAAGAGTTGAGGTTTCTACTGATTTCTAAATATTTGAGGTTCCAACTGAGGATCTTGGGAAATCTCTTTCCAAATCATTGGAGGTAGTGCTACAAGATTAAAGGTATCAGATTAAGTGTATTAGATTGAGTGGTATCAGACATATATACCTAACTGAGTGGTGTTAGAAAGAGTGTAAGATATAGATTTCATAAAAAATAGTGTACTGTAAAATTATGTGTTGGATGGAGAATTTATAGCTCACTCTCTTGCAAGAAATTAAAGAGGAGGAAGAAGAACTTACAAGAAGGAAAGTGTGAAGAATTTCAAGAAGAACAGTGACTACATTATAAATCATGTTAGTGATGGTTCATTTTATTTCATCAAAACATTGATTTATCATATTATATATATGAGGATAACATGTATTATTAAAGTAATATAGTGATATGAAGGTTATAGATATTCTATACTTATTATAAACCATAAATTATTTCTTTCAAGTGGATGTGTTTTCTTTTATTTCTTCCAAAAAATGCCAACGTATAACCACTCTTATTGAGTAGTGACCATGTAAATTATTTTATTCTTGTGGGTGTACTTCTGATTTGTGTTTTAGCAGAGTAAATACTCTATAACCAAATGAAAAAGTTGTTTTAAAGTAAAAAACTTAAAAAAAAACTGATTAATGACTCCCCTCCCTCTTAATGATCACATAGATCATGATTGGACCTTCTACTTTGACTACTCATTCATGTTAGGCCATTGATCATCACAAAGGTTGAGTAAACCCCTATCCATTTTCAATGCAAGATCAATGAACTTAAACTTGAAGTAAATATTTAATTCAAAGATGTTTGACCTTAATCATTTAGGAAAATTTTGTCAAATCTATCAAAGTTCTATAATCATATTTTTTTACACCTCTTGGTCAAAGATATATAACCTTAAACCTTCACCACCTTTTGACTAAGGATGTACAAACCTAATTTTTAAACATAATTTGTTCCAAAACATAAGACCATAAAACAAAAAAAGTGTAAGAAAAATTAGAAAGTTTAAAACCTATGAAGGGTGGCCTAAGAAAATGTCAAGTGTTTATGAGCTAATCATAAATCATTATAAGGGTTATAGAAAAAATAAAGTGCATATAAGAAAGTGGTAGAAATCTCAAAAGGTCAAAATTTTGCTTCAGAAAGAGTCAGGCTAAGCTTGTTTACAATTGATGAAAAGATTAGAGTAGATTTATGGTCTCTTATATGAATCTTCATCAATGGTCTTAAAAGTAAATAATAATATTATTTTGTGGTGCCTGAAGCTCTCATGGGAAAAACCTACATTCAATTCAAACACACCTTATGATCTTAATCACCATGAGCCTGAAAACATTTCATATACAAATAGACTAACCATGACTTATGATGATAACAAAAAAACCAAATATGGATCAACAATACTTATCCAAGTGCAGAAACCCAAGAGGGAACCATCAGCATTATCTATATAAACTATCGAATATTGGATTATGGTGAAGGTGTAAGTGAAAATAAATAACCAATATCCATCCAAGAGAAAAAATTTGGGATGTGGATTAATCTTATACATAAAAAACGAACTTTATATCATGATGATGGTGTAAGAACACATAACAAGATAATACTTGTTCAAGTGCACACATTTAAATGATGACCCATACTCTCATTTTTTTTCTATCTTTAAATAATGTGCATTAAATAATAATTTATAATAAATTAAATCTTCCCCAAGTTTGAATGAATTCAACTTCCATTGGAACTATCCCTTAGGGATCTTTATAATTCATCAAGGTATACAATAAGAAAAATGACATTTAGTGATAGTTTTGAAAACCGCCGCAGAATGGTTTGTCTTATTTTTTAGCAGTGATTTTAAAAATTTGATGCTAATACAAGACTGTATATGAAAAAACATTCACCATTTCATGGCTAAAAATCCATTATTAAATTTAAAATTTTATTTTAATTATTTTTATTGAATTTTAGTGATGGTTTTTAGAAACCACTACAAATTTAATAATAATTAATTATAATTAAGTAAACCTTTAATTACTTGGGAATTTCTAAATACCAATCATTAATAATTAATTGATTATTAATAATTAGTAATTATAATTACTCATTATTTAAAATTTATAATTATTATTAATTATTAATTATTAATTATTAGTTATTAATTATTTAACAAGTAAATTGATTATTAATGATGAATTAATTTTCAATAATTATCAATTACTTATTATATATAATTATTAATTCTTCATTAATACTTTATTAATTCATAATTCAAAATTATTAATTAAAAATTAAAAATTAAAAAATTTAAGTATTAATGATCAACTATTGATGATTAAATATTAAATATTAATGACCAATTATTAATTATAAATGATTTATAATTATTGAATATCAGTTATTTAAAAGGTGAAGGGAGGGTTTGAGAGAGAAACCCTCCGAGAGATCCTCTCATGACTTAATATTAGCACCAATGGCCTCTGCCCTGGCCCCTCCCCCCTTGGTGGGGGAGGGTCCTTCATCTTCTTTCTATGGTTCCCGACTGTCAACCTTCACCCCTTTCTCTAATTTATCTCAATCAAAGGGTTCCAGATCTATTCTAGGGATCCCCATATATTTCAATTTCACCTTCGAAGTTCACTAAATCCTCTTCTCTCCTACATCTAATGTTGATTTCAAGGTTCAATAAATGTCGACCATCTTTGGATTCCTTTGACTGGTGAATTTTTGGTCCATGGGTTTACAAGAGCAGGCAACCATCAGTCACCTTGATTCAAAGCATATCATGATTAGATTTGACTTAGAGGATGATTTTATCATAGCCTAGTCGAGTGCGCCTCAGATTTGTAATGGATCTTATTTTATTCTCTTAAAGTGGAACTATGATTTTCATACGTGGTGTGATTCATATACTATCGCGATTTGGGTAAGGTTTTCTCATCTCCAAATTCCATTTCAGAACCTATCTATTCTTCGTATGTTAGGAAGCTTAGTAGAGCGATACTTATGTTTGGATAGTTGGACAAGAAATGTTTGTCATCCCATTTCTCTATGAATTTGTGTTGAGATCGATGTGTCGAAGCTGCCTATTGAATTCTTCTGGGTGGTTATTGGTGAAGAATTCTGTTATAGAAATTTGATTGTCTTTGATTCTTGGTATGAGTTCTTCTCTTTGTGAAAGTAGCTGGGACATAATCTGGAGGGTTACCAACACGGGAAGTTGGCATCAAAGGAGAACACAGAGAAATTGGAACAGTTTCCTATTGTGAGGAATGCTGATTGTGGTCGTGTCCTGAAAGAAATCTGTAATAGATCCTCTTAAGGTAGCGATCTACCAGGTGCTACTTAGGTTGTCCAGGATGGTGGTCTGAATGCAGTTGGCAACAGTCCTTAGAATTCCTGTGAAGCCGACCAGGTGAGGCCGAAGAAACCTCTTGATCTACCTCATGATCCAAAAGTCAAATATGTCTTTAGAAGATTGATAGGTGATCTTAATGGAGTGAACAATCAAGTTATAGTGGTGCCTAATGAAAATACAGTTATCATGCTTATTTAGTCTGGTGTTGAAGGTGCTTCTCAATCTGAATCTATTGAGGAATGTCCTATAGTGAAAATTTCATGTGAACTCCATGGTGTGGTTATTGAAGACAATAACAAGAAACCTCATTTCATGGGGCGTGGCTTCATACAACGCATATATTCTGATGTAGCAAACTGGATGACTCTGGATGGTGATATTGGCTTTGGTACACAACATAACACTCTTTTGGCTGGCAGTGGGAATATTCATGAAAGGGAATCTAAAATGGTGGATGATAGAGGTCTCAAGTATCAATTGGGAGCTTCATATGTTGAGGTGGTGTGCCCAGGTAGTGGTTTTAGAGATAAGAGGGAGGTGGTAGCCATTGAGATGATCAATCGCTTCAAAAATCTACCTAATGATGATCCAGTCCTAGTTGATGACTGTTCTAGCTACACTGTATGTGAATGAGAGGATGAGGCTCAGGATGATAGGTTTCCAAGCCCGAGGAGTAGTAGGAGCCAGAGGGGCTTCATTAAACCAAATAAAGATTACTCATATTTGCCTCCTCCAATGGAGTCACGATCAACAAAGAAGTCGAAAGTTAAGCAGATGGATGCTGGTACCCTCCTTTTTTCCAAGGCTGCTCGGCAGCAATGGGAGTTAGGTACTGTACTTTTCCAACCCTTGGAAGTTATTATGAGTTCAGAAGAGAAAGTGGTTGAACAGGTTTTGTCTCTTAATTCTACAGAAGAAGAAACTGCCAGAATGATGGGGAGGTCTTTGAGTGTCTCTCTTAATGAAAAGCAGTATGCCTTGATCGACAAGAAGGACCTAATTTTAGTAGGGGGTTTCAATATTGGAAAGATCATCCTTGAGGAGTACATCAAGTCTTGGAAAAAAGTAGCAGTTAAATTCGAAGATCTTCTAATGGAGGAACCATACACTCAGATAAATAATATCTCTGAGAAATTATTTAGGAAAATTAACTCTGGTAGGCTTAATTTTTCTTTTAATGGATCAATAATTTACTTTTTTGGTTGAACTTATGGTTTCTCACTTTTTCTTTAAAATTGTTTGAATAATAAAAATTTAATTTTCCGTCAGTCAGTTATTTAAAGTTTTAATTACTTGTTAATTATTAATTATTAATTACTAATTAATAATTATTTTTTATTAATATATATGAATTTTTAATTAATTATTTCTATTTATTGATGAAATAATTTTTAATTAATATTGTATATTTATTAATAATTAATAATTAATAATAAAAATTAATCAAAATTTTAATTACTTTTTGAATATTAATTATTTACTATTTATCATCTATGATAATTTATAATTTATTATTTTAATTTGTTATAAATTTTTATTTATTAATTATTATTTATTCACATTTATTATTTATTAATTATTTACAAATTAAATTAATTAATTAATTATTAATTATTATATATTATCTATTAAGTATTTATTAATTCTTAATTCTCAATTACTAATGATTAATGATTAATGATTAACTATTAAATTTTAATTTTTAATCATTAATTATTAATTTATAGTTATTAATATTTAATTATTAAATATCTATTATTAATTATCAATTACTAGTTAATAATTATCAATTATTTAAAATTATTAATTATAAGTTATAAATTTTTTAATTAATTGTTAATTAATAATTAATAATTAATATTAATGAATTATTATTAGTGAATTATTATTTAATAATTACTATTATTTAATGAATTAATTAGTAATTAATAAATTAATTAATAATTAATAAATTTATTAATTTTTAATTAGTTCATATTAAAAATTAATAATGAATATTTCTTAATAATTAATAATTCGTTATGAATTTTAACTTTTATAATTATTTATTTGTATAATTTATTTTCTTTATTAAATAAGTTAAAAAACATTTATTGATATATTATTACATGTAAGTTCATTTGGTAGAGTTGTTAGTTTTTGAGAGTTAAGTGAAAATGAGTGAGAGTAGTGTAAAGATAGGTGATCTTTTAGGGAGCTTGTGTGTAATGTAATAAAAATGATTGAATTAAAGGATAAATAAAATTTATTGACATATTAATAAATGCAAATGGATTTGGTGGAGTGATTATTACATAGAGAGTTAAGTGAGAAATAATGAGAGTAGTGTTAAGATGAACAACCATTTGGGAAGTTGTGGTGCTATATAAAAATAATATTACGACAAGCATAAAATAAATAATAACAATTAAGTAAATAAAGAAAATATATTTGAAATCATTATCAATAATATAAATTAAGAAACATTATTATGAATAAAAATAGAGAAATATGTTGAAGTTTAAAAAAAAAATTTAAATGAAAACCCACCATGAAAAAAAATTCCACTAAATCATTCTTTCCCAAAAATTGAAAGTGTTTTTAGAAGGTACCGTGAATCATTTAGTGGCAGTTTAAACCACCCAAAAACTCCAAAAATAAACCATAGATAAATAATTTTCTTTAGTGGTAGATTCATCATTTTATTCACAAAAAATTATTTCATAAATAAATAAATGGTTGATGCATCATTCTAGTAAAAAATGGTATGAAAAATTTCTCCATCATTTGTATTGTTTTGCATCATGAAGATAAATATAACATCTTATAACCAGTTTTTAGGTACTTTTTGATCCTTTTTTTGATTTTCCTTTCTCTGGGTCTGGTTCTGGTCCATTTTTATAGTTTTTCAGAGAATTTTTTTATTCCATGGGGTTATGTATGGTTGGAACATGGTTAGTGAAAACCATGTGGTCTATCCCATAAACATAGGCGCCATGTTTTGAGGCATTGGAGAGTGGAGAATGGTTATTGAAAACTATGCGGCCTCCCCTCTAAACTGTGTGACATTGGATAGTGTGAGGGTGCATGGCCAGGTGCATTGTTTTTAATAACCATACGACCTAACCCTGCAAATCTTGTGAATGGGTTTTTATTCCCTCCAAAATTTTAATTAAAATTTTGAAACCAATTTTTTTTAACTCTAAACACCTCTCATTTGACCTGAAATCATTCATTTGGATTTTATAGGGTCTCAAGAGAGGATTTTTGATTCTCTAACCCTATTCCTCTTAGATCAAAGCACCGATGGATGCATTTGATATCCCTTCTGTAATTTAAACTTCTCTTTCTTGGATTTCCCCTTCTTCTTCTCTCACCTTATTAGAGAGTGATATTCTTGTTATTGGTGGATATAAACTATTATATGTTAGGTCATGATTCTTGGTATTCTTATTTTATCTTCCTCATCTTTGAAATTTGGTTAACAATTCTTGTTTTGGGTGATTAATTGATTATTTAATGATGTGACCTAAAGGAAGGTGGTTCAGTAATGTTTTTCCCGTATAAATAAAAACTTAATTTATTCCTTGATTTGAAATGTATTTTCAATTGATTTCCATGAATTGTGTTTATTTGTTTTTTTTATTTTTAATAGTCATGGATTGTGAATTAAATTTATTTTCAAAGTATTTGGAATTATTTGGTAGATTTTAAGGGAAGATGGCTTGGAATGAAAGGTGAGTTGATTAAATGATTTGATAATGATTATTACGAAATTTGGTTTCAATTTAAAGATGATTTTTAAATTAATGAACTTGATGAAAACCAATGTTTTGGTTTTTTAATTGAAATGGCATACTAAAACTTGAAATAACACATCTAAACTGTGATTGTTTAATTGAATTGAAATGAAAGAATTTTGTAAGATTGATTAATTGGTTGAAGAAAATGTGATCTTGAGTAGTTAGTGGGTGATTAGGAAAATCACACTAGGACTCTTTCTCCCTATAAATGGATTAAAGATGAAAAATCTCACTAAAACAAATTTATCATGATTTACCCATAAGGGGTGTTGATTGATTAAATCACTATAGCCCGAGCCTTAGTGATGTGCACACGCACACTGAACCGTGATTGATTGACTGATTAGTGGGAGGATCCTATATCCAAAAAACTAACTATCGCAAGAGAATATGACAATGGTGATTTGTTTTGAATTTATTATCAAATTCTAGTGTTTTGTTGAACTAATCACCTCCTATACTTTCTGTTTTATGAAATAGGTTTATTTAAGTGTATTTTTGATATCTATCCCATCTTCTAAATTTTAAATCATGTTTTTATGAATAAATTTGGAAATGATTTTCCATACCGTATATTTTTTTTAATTGAAGCATAAATGGATTTTTTAGTGGAATATCTTACGGAACACTTGGTGAGACCTTACAAGGATTTCTATCTCATACCCTATCTTCTTTCTCATAGAGTCTATAGATTATATTATGCTTGGTCTAGGGAAAGGAAATGGGCCACATGAAGTTGGTGGGTGTGCTTGATTCACAAGATCCTAGAGTGATGATGGTGACTTGTGGAGCTATTGTCTACTTGTTACACATGGATTTTTGACAATTATTCTTAATGGATGTTATAGTGTTTTTTGGATGATGTACTATTTGGGTTTTATATCTATCTTCTTTTGGTAATTTTCTACTTGAGGAGTGTTTGGAATACCAAATATGTATTTTTATCTTTTCCACTATTCATTATTGATTATTTTTTCTTATGTAAATACCATTACCATTTAATTGTTATTGATTCATGGTGATTGTTTCCAACACGTGGGGATCAGGAATGCCCTTTGGTCTATGTTAATACGATATTAGTTATCTAGTTTCCAGGGTATCTGGTATGTTTATAGAATTTTTTTTATCAAATGGATGTTGTGAATCTTTCCCAGATGTTAGTATATAGTTTTTTATGTGCTAGTGGATAAGAAGAAGGGTTTTTGTGACTTAAGTGGTAATTATAGGTGAGTTCATAGAAAACTATCATTGTAGTGAGCCATGAGTCACCATGGATGTTTGTGAAAAGTGTTTTTCAGGAAAATATTGATCTGATTGTAGTATTTTTCCTAATTTTGATATGAGTATATTGATATACAATTTTTTTTAAAAATTCCATATGATAGGATTGATATTACTATATATCTTGATTGAGTTGATTATTTGAGTATCCTTGGTAAGGTTTTTGTGTTTCCTATTGATGTTGTGTAGTACCATGCCCCCAAGAATAAATTTTTACAGAACTTAGTATGGAGTTACTAATGAAGCACAAAAATGGAACCCTACAATTGATGAAAATATCATTGAGATAGTAATGCATGATGTCCAAGATCTGGGAGAAGTAGCCACACGAGTTCTCATTATGGCTCTAGTAGTTAAACCTAGAAGGTATATAACTAGAGATCATAATCAAGGGTTTTTTCTGAAGAAACCACAAGATTTACAAGGTTTAAATAATCCATAAGATACTGATTATTGGTTGAAAAATATTTATCTTCTTTTTGTGTTTTTGTAAACACCTTATTCAATAAAGGTGAAATATGCCACCATCAAGATTAAAGGTCATGGAAGGATGTGGTGGGATTCAACGGTGACAACAAATAAACATAATGGGTTGGAGTGGAAATATTTATATATCATTTAATATAATATTTATATCTATATTTGATGATATTTTCAAAGGCTATGGAGTTATTAAGCCTCCATTAATGTGAAAGAACCATGAATCAATATGCGATCCACTTTAATAAACTTTTTAAGTTTTATCCTGTGGTCATAATGAATGAGAAGTTGAAGTATCGAAGGTTCTAGATGGGTATATGATATTATATATGATTTAATGTTTTTATTTTGAAGATCATATCTTATATAGATGTTCTCGAAAGAGATTTGATGGATGATCTTGATTTGGTTGGTAAGTCGGGGTTGATAAGAGTTCAACTTACTCCTAGTGGTGGTTTTATTGGTTTCTATAAAGGAAAGAGGAATAATTATGAGTCTTATGGTAGATAAAAATAGTAGTAATAATCCAAACTTTCTATAGTGTATGTAAGAGTTCCTTTGAATTGCTTCCAATGTGGCAAGATTGGGCATTCCACATGAGTCTATACTAAGTCACAAAATATTTGTGGCTTGTGTGGTTATCCATACCACATATATAAATTTTTCATGTATTTTATACCCTGAACTATGGGACCAACTCATCATATAATAAAGGTATCATGTTTCAATTATATGCATCAATAACTGAGATATTTCAGCCTCAGATAACTAGAATATTGTTTCTTAACATGGTGGAAGAATCTATAGAGGAAGATGATGGGGGTCTAGTTATAGTGAGAGGTACCATCACTATAACCTTATCTTTATCGAGTGATTTATTTGATATTTATGCATCTCATTCATTCATTTTTAATCTCATTGTGAATCTATTAAACCTTATTACCGATATTTTTTATTTTGTGATGGATATTTCCATGCCGTTCGAAACGAAGGGGGAGAAAGGTCTCTGATTCCCTTATTTTTCTTTTTTTTGTTAGTGATATAGCTCACATGGTATTTTTTGGTTCTCAACATGAAACCTTTAGATGTCATTATTATGATGTATTGGTTGATATCCCATAATGATTTTATAGACTTTTATCTTTGGTCGGTCTCCTTTAATATGATTTATAGGGTGTTCAATGACTTGCAAGGAGAATGGAACCCAAGATTGAGTAGAGAGAGAAAAAGTCTTTTGGAGTTGTGGAGAGTGATATATAGGTTTAGTTTTTTCCCTAGATCATTAATTTTTGAGAAATTATATTCTTTTAGTGGTCATTATGTTTCCCTATGTGTTTCCATTTTACTTTTCTATTTTTCCACTATTAATGGATTTAGATTTCTCTTTTGATTTGGTACTAGGTACCCAACCCATCTATATTATTTCTTACCATATGGTACTAGATGAATTGAAATATCTAAATTCTTAGTTGGATTATTTTTTGGAGAAAGGATTTATTCCCCCAAGTGTGTCTCCTTGGGTGGTGCCTATGGTTTTTACAAAGAAAGTTGATGGAACACTTTGACTTTGTATTGATTACCGGAAAATCATTCAAGTTATGGTAAGTAAAAAGTATCATTTTACTAAGATCAATGATTTATATGATTAGTTAAAATGGGTGAAGTTTTTCTCAAATATTAATCTTTATAATGGTTATCACTAGTTGAGAATAAAGGAATCTAATATCTTGAAGATATCCTTTTGGAGAGGTATGTCCATTTTTGAGTACTTTGTGATTCTTTTCAGCCTGAAAAATTCTTCAGTAGTTTTGATGGAACTAATAAATTTGATATTCCATGAGTATCTTGATTTTTTTGTGGTG
This sequence comes from Viscum album, assembly GCA_963277665.1. Classification (NCBI taxonomy): domain Eukaryota; kingdom Viridiplantae; phylum Streptophyta; class Magnoliopsida; order Santalales; family Viscaceae; genus Viscum; species Viscum album. The sequence continues at coordinate 466,686,214 of OY728141.1, read as the reverse complement.
CTATTTTTGGATGATATCTTCGTCTACTCCAAAGATGAGGAAGATCATGTACATCATCTGAGTGTGGTTCTAGAAATTTTGATAGATCACAAACTTCACATCAAGTTATTGAGATGTAATATCTATATTTGGGAATTGAATTTATTGGTTCAGGTTGTCTTGGGTCATGGTATTTTAATTGATCCTGAGAAGGTGATGTCTATTATAAAATTGGAACAACAACATAATATTTTTTGATATTTGGATGTTTTGAGGATGAGCTGGGCATTACCATCGATTTTTCAAAGATTTGTAAACATTATATTATCTAATGATCTCTCTCACATATAAAGTATAAAGGATTTAATGGTATTCAAAATTATCAAATTATTTTTATGAATTGAAGAAATTTATGAATTTTTATCCAGTGTTGAATCTTCCAGAGTCTGAGAATGGGTATGTGGTATTTTTTGATACATCAAGTTTTGGTTTGGGATACATTCTCATGTAGGGTGATCATGTAGTGGCCTACCGTTCCTAACAACTTAGGCGACATTAGAAAAACCATTCTACTAATGATATTGAACTCAGAACTATGATTCATGATGTGAAGAGTTGGTGGTATTAAATTTTCAAAGAAAGGTTTCCCATGATTTACAATCACAAAATCCTAACTTATATATTCTCATAAAAATATATGAATCTATGAAAGAGTAATTGGGAGGAGTACCTATAGTATTTTGATTTCGATATTTCCTACACCCATAGCAAGGGGAATGTCATTGCTGATGTCTTGAGTAGGAAACTTCTGACCCATGATGTGAAAGAATCCTGAGATGCATGGAATTTGAAGGTTTTCTATGCATGTATGCATTTGTGAGTTTGGGAGGATGAGATTAGGATTGTCTTGGAAATATTATAGTTATCTTCCTCTCATATTGATATGATTATTCAAAAATGGTATCTCAAAGATGAGTTCTGTTGTAATAACTACTCTCTTTAAAGTAAGGAAATGATTAGTGAGTGGGTTTTCTCTTCTGAGGGAATTATATGCTACTATAATAGTTATGTTATACCTTTCATGTGAGAAAATATGTGATAGGATATTACTGTAATTACCTGTGGGAGGTACATCCTTGAACCATGGATATGTTCTATGACATGCAACGATGATTATGGTGGTCACATATGAGATGATTTATTGCTATTTTTTATCTCATTATTGTACTAATTGACAGATCATGGTTGAGTACCATAAACCTTGGGGTTTTCTTTATCCCATTCCTATGACGTCTTGGAAGTGGGATGATATTTTTATGGATTTCAGGGGTGTGTTTCCTTGTACCACTTTAAGGAATAATTTGATATGTGTAATGATCAATCTATTAACCAAATTGAATAACTTTATTCCCATTTGAGATATAACCAATGTTCAATACTTTGTAATTATTTATTTATAGGAGATCATCAGATTTCATGGAGTTCCATCAATTATAGTTCTTGATAGGAATCCCAAATCCACTTCTTGTTTTTAGAGATACCTGTAGATGGTGATGGGATCCTGAGTTAGTTTGATCATGGAATATCATCCACATACAGATGGACAAATATAATAATATGTAATTATTCTTGAAGTCATGCTCTGTTCTTGTATTCCCGACTTTGGTGGGGCTTGTGATAACCACTTGGGACAGGTTGAGTTTTCATATTATAATAATTACCAGTCTTCCATCAGGTCTTCTCCTTTTAAGGCCTCATATGACCATCCATGAAAATGTCTATTTCGTTAGTAAGAGATTGGTGATGCTTCTCTAGTTGAGCCAATTTCAGTTCAAGTGATTATATAGAAGATTTATTTTATTTTCTAGAGAATGGTGATAGATCAGATTTGGTAAAAATCTTTTGCTGATCTCCATTGATTCCCTTTAGAGTTTTCAGTTGGTAACTAAGGGTTTTTTATAGTTTCACCTTGGCTAGGTCAACATCATCTTGGATAGTGTGGAAATATTTTACCAAGATATGTAGGACCACATGTTAGGGAAACTAGTGTGGTTTAGCTAAGAAAATCATGTGCCATGTTTCGAGGCATTGGAGGGTAGAACGTGGTTAGTGAAAACCGTGTAGCCTCCCCAAAAAATTGTGAAACCTTGTATTGTGGGAGTTTTCATGGTTAGTGTACAATTAGTCTAATAGTGTAGAAAAACAATTTACCCTTTCCATAAGACTAGTGAGGGAGCATGATTAGTACTAACCATGTGGCCTAACATAGAAAACCATATGAACTAGTTTTGATTCCAATTTTTTTTTATTAAAATCCAAAAACCCATCTTTTTTATCATAAAAACCTCCCATTCGACCCTAAGTAATTCCTTTGTCTTTGGAGGCTCTCAAGATACGATTTTTGGCTTCTATAACCCCTTTAAATTTATATCTAAGTTCTATGTATGCCTTTGATCTCCCTCTAGTAAGTGAAACTAATTTCATTTAGATTTCTCCCTTATTATTCTTTCAATTTTTAAAGAGTGACAGATCATTATGTTATTTGTGGATATAAAACATGATTTTTTGTATTGTGATTCTAGGGATTCCTCTTTGATATTACTAATCTTTATAATTATATTGAGGATTCCAGTTTTGGGTGATTGATAGATCATTTGGCTGTGAGACCTAAAGTTAGGTAGTACTATAAGTATTTTCCTTACAAATGAATCCTCAATTTCTTTTATGATTTTAAATATATTTTCAATTTATTTTCATTAATTGAATTTATTTGATGTTTGATTTTGAAAAGTAATATATTGTGAATTAAAAACCATTTTCAAAGGATTTGAAATTATTTTGTGTATTTTGAGGAAGAATGGATTGAAATGAAAGGTGATATGATTAAATTATTTAATATTGATTGTTGATGAAATTATATATAATTGGAAGACGATTTTTAAAAGAATTAACTTTATGGAACCTAAGTTTTGATTTTGAAATTGAAATTATATGTTGAAAAATAAAAATGGTACTTTGAAATGTGAATGTTAGATTGATTTACAATGAATGAATTACCCATGATTGATTGATTGATTAGAAAGAAATGTGAGATTGAGTTTTTAGTGGGTTATTAGGACAATCAAGATAAGAATATAAATCCCTAGAAATTTTTTTATGAATAGAAATTTAACTAGATCATTTTCGGCATGATTTCTCGGAATGGGGTGTTAATTGATTCTATTATAATGGGTTGAGCCTTAAGGATGTTCACACACACACACACACACAGATCCATTAATGGTTGATTGAGTTATTTAAGGATCCAATATCCAAAAAACTAACTAACCTCATGGCATATGACCATGGAACTTTGTTTTGATTAGATTACTATATTCTATTTTTTATTGAACTGATTTACTCACGTCTGTTCGGATTTATAAAAAATATTCATTTTCATATGTTTTTTATATATCTTATTTCTTCTTGAGTTGAAATCATGTTTTGAATGATAAATGTGAAATGAATTTTCATGCCTTATATTTATTTAAATTAAATAATAAATGGTTTATTTCTATTGTAATCATTAATGGAACATATAGTGAGATCATACAGGGATGTTTAGATAACTCCCTACATTTGACTTCGAGCATTAGTTGATTATGTTATGCTAGGTCCAAGAAAAGGAATGCTTCCACTTTTAGGTGTTAGGAGTGCTTGATTCATGAGACCCTAGAGTAATGGTGGTGACTAGTGGATATATGATCTACTTGTTACATGGGTATTTTGATACTTTTTATTAATGTTTTTTATGTAATTTTCTTTATATAATTAACTTTTTGTGTTTTCTATCTATTTGATTATGGTACTTTAATTCTTGAGGGGTTTTTAGAATAGGGATTGTGCGTTGTTTTCTCTTTTTCTGTTCGATCTTGATTGTTTGTTATTATATAAAAACCATTACCTTTGGCTTCTTGTTGATTCCAGGTTCTTGTTGCCAACCCATAGGTATTGGGAATGCCCTTTGAAAAATATCAGGGATCGCTAGGGTATCAATGTACTAGGGTATCCATGATGGTTTGTGGTACAAAAATTCCTTGAGTGAATATACTTCCTTTCATAACAAAATGTGTTGAGTTGAAATGATACTCTTAATAAAAAATTTTTGAGTTGAGATTCTCTTCCTTGTAAGAATCATCCTATAAATTAAGTTACATGAACATTCATGAAGCAAAAATAATGTGTCACAGTTATTTGTCTATCCTCAAATTTGGATGCATTTTATTTTGAATAAATCTAATCTTAAGGTGAGGTATTTATAAGCAAAAAAATCCACTCACTTTATAGTGAAGACCCTAAAAAATAAATGAATATGTCGGATTACTTAATCACATGAAAAAAAGAAAATGGAATATCCCTATATCACATGAATAATCATTAACTAAAAGTTATATATCCTTCAAAAATGTTTCCAAATAGGGTGATGTGGTGATGAAAATATTTTATGTAGAGTATGTTTGGGATCTCATCCATTATTGATGTAAATATTACCAAAATATTTAGATGTATTTTTGGAGATATTTTAGATGTTTTTTGTCTATAAAAAACTAAATCTACAAGTATACCTAAACATTTTTGTGGTAAATCATTTTTTTAGATTTTCTTCCACATCAAATGAGTTTAAAAATGTCAAGAAAATAAAAAATTATGACAATTTAAAGTAACTTATTTTTGTAAATAATTCTATTGTAAAGGGAGGACTACACATAAATAACCACTTTAAAATGTTCAGTTACCCATTTTTATGGATGATAATGTGTCTTGAGGTGCTAATAAAGTTTTTAATTATGAATCTATACTAGGGAAAATGCCACCTAAGGCACCACTAAGGGATCTTAGTGTGAACATATCTTGTGGTGTTGTTAAAGTTCCTTGGTGAGAATATATATTGATTCTCTTATAAAGTGTCATAATGTAAAACTATTACATGGTAAAAATAACTTGTGGAATCCATAATTTCACTTAGAATGACTATATTTTTAGGTGTTATGAAAATTTACCATAAAGAATCTATCTTTTTATAAACATCATTTTCACACCTGAAATATCTACTTTTTCATTTGTTGAACATTTACACTCCCGCTTTTAGGATTTCATGTTCATGTAAAATTTTATCTTATACATAATAACTATGGTGAACATGTATTAAACACATATAAATACCCTAAATTCTAAAAATCTAGGGTTTGGATGGTTTTTTCCTTATAACTAAATTAGAACTACTCTGTGCAATCTAAACTCAGTAATGTTGCATGCCGAAAAAATTCCATGTGAGCCAATGGAGCCAAAAAATATAATTAAGCTTCAATTACATTTGGGTGTATACCATACCAAGAAAAAGGAAACATACATAAAATGTGACTCATGTATTTTAATACATGAACGCTATATGCCAAGCTCGTTTTAGTATAAATTGTATCACTAATGCTTAAGGTGAACACAAATATAAGAATCAAGGTAATTATGAAAAAATTATATTTATAAAATCCATATAGTATGGTAATTCCCATTCATAACTTCCACACACCACATACATTTCACAAAACTTGATAAAACTTAACTAACCCACAAAGTGTCCATCATCCATAAGGACCATGTGCATAAGTGTTGAAAATAATGGGATTCCTTGAGCATAAGTCCCAATTTATGCTTAATAAAGTGAAACATTCTCACAAACATGGTTTCTAATTTATCTAAATGGATAAAACCCTTAAATTATATATCTCTCATTATTTTCCATAACTTATGAATTAAGGAATATTTTGGGCCACCTTTGAAAGGTCTCCCACCTTTTCATGTTTCAATTTAAAGGCTCAATGTCTAGTTTGATTTTATATAAGACCCACTCATGTTATATTCCACTATCAGGTAGTTAGTTACCAAAATTACCTTTCCAATTTACCTCAAATGTGAATTATTTAATCTTTACATAGGAACCAATCATGTTACAATGGATTTAAAATCAATCCCATATTTATGAAACTCATGATACTTGAATCAAGTATGCTAAACTGGATGCGAGTCTAATGTAAGATAAAATTTTATCCCATTAGTTACAATATCCAATAATCCCACTCTTCTTTATTCCTATATTTTCATGGAAATATAATAGGTGATTAAAAATGGTTTACCATTTCCATGTAATTCCCTTAACATCACTAGTGAGTTTTTTTTGATAGATCGAGTATTTAAGGTCTCCAATTAGGTGTAAGACCAAAGACTTTTCCATACTTAATTGTTTGGGTAATCCAAAAATGGGTTACCTTACACAAGTACTCCACCAAAATATTTTATGGGAATCTTTCATCTATTGGTCATGGTCCTATGACCTTACACAATGAGGAACACTGGTCTTTGATGCAGGACATTAAAATTTACACCATTATACCTTGTCAAATGATCTTGAGAGGCACGTCATGTCCTATAATGTGACAATATAATAGTAAACTTAAACAACGTGGGTTTTATTCACTTTACATGAATATTTATAAATACCCTTTTGTAGGACCAATCCCAATGACACCTTACCTCTCATTAGTGAAGATCTAGTGGATCCTCCTTTAAACCCTAATCCTCTCAGATGCAATGAAACTACCATATGACCTTATTAATCCATTTTTATCTGAATAGATACCCTTCCACTTAGGTAACTTCAATCGTAAAAATCCATTGTATCCTTGAGCACACTATTGAAAACATGGAAAATCCTCTTTGAAAATTTTAGGCTCTCTTTAATGGAAAGAAACTCTAGTGTGACCATAAGTTCTCCTATGGGAGATTGAATTCCATTTAATCCTTTAAGACTTTTGGGATTTCCTAAAACAAAAAAAATAATCCTCATCACTTTTTATCCACATTAATAGATACCTTTTTTAATACATTTCCCTATATGCGATGAGCCAATAAATTAACCTATTGGTGATGAGATAATAATCCATAAATCCCTTGGTAACAATCTATTAGTTCCAAAATTTTCTTCTAATGATCCAGTGAAATATAAATCACATTAGTGATGAGCTAGTGAATCCTTAAATCAACTATCAATGAGGTAGTGAATCCATTTATTTATTAGTGATGATCTTGTAACATAAAATTTTCTAGTGGTGAGGTAGTATATCCAACATGTTTTTATGATAGGCCAATAAATCAATTCACTGGTGTCATGTTAGTAAATTAAATCCTTTTCTTCTGAAAATTCAGCAAATGAACATCTCTATGATCATGATGAGTGTTCACATTTAACCTCTTTACACCTCCATGCATGATGTTAAAACCTAGATTACCCTCTTATATTACTTAAAAATGTAGATTAACCACACACACATTATAGTAATTATGAAATGATAATGATATTCCATATTTCATAAGGACATGATGAATTACCTTAAATCTAGTTTTCATTAACTATCTCAATTAATCAACACCTTTGATAACAGGTCTTCACCCAACTAAGGTAGAAAGAAATATAAAATTAACCGATATTTTTATTTGTATGGATTTCATGAGAATATGATTAAATATATTAGGGGGAAACACAATTGATAATAAGATTATCTATAAAATCAGTTGAACTCCCATAATCTCGATTTTAGAATGAATAATTCAAGAACATAACCAAATGGGTTCATGAAAAAGGAAAATTATGGGAATAAAAATGGCGGACCCGATATGAATGAAGAGTCAACAAACGATGTGGGTATCCTTGAAGGGTATAAATACGAATTCCATTTAATTTCATGTCACTTAGATCATATGATATATCATAGTTTAAGATAATTTAGTTTGGACTAAATTTTTTTGAGGAAATATCTAAGTAAAATGAAATTGAAAGTGAGTTCTCAAGAAAATAAAAAAGAATATTCCATTTAAAAATTAACTAATTCCCTTAATAAACCATACTTGAGAATTAATAGTGGAATTTCTTATAGACGTAAATATTTTTTACATCCCATAACTACACAACGCCCAGTTGGATGTATTATGTTTCTTGATTACTACCCTCAATGGACTGGATTAAGATGAGATAAGAATCTGTGTGACACATCGAAGGGTTATTCATTCTTTAACCAATAATGAAATCTAAAAAGTGGATGAAATCAATGATGATCAACCTAAGGTTGAAATTACAAACCTTAATATTCTCAAACATCCAATTGGATTTTCCTTGTAGTGTACTGCCTCCATCATGGGTCTCTTATACATGATAAATCATAAAGTCAGTAGATTCAATGATGAGAATTGAACTTTATGATCTATGAGAGTCCAAACTCTAGAAAAATGTTGTATTATCAATGTTTAGATGGGGTCATACTTAGGTGAATTTATGGGGAGATGCACTTAAGTTAATAAATTAGGTCCATGTAAGTCCTTGTGGTGTACATAAAATGGGAGAAAAACATCCTCACTTGGTTGGAGACTCATAAAATTTAGTGTTCGATGATGTAAAAATGTGAATAGTTCATAGAGAAATGTATTGCATTTAAAATTTACACCAATTTTATATATAAATCCCCATAGTTATTTCATTTTACATAGAATTGCTATCCATTTTCCCCATTGGGTTTATATTTAATAGGCTCATAATGACTATATTTTTTTGTAGTTTAGAGTCCTATAATGATATATGTGAAACATATACAAATACCTGATACCCATCCAGAGGTATATATCCACCCCAGATAAATGATTCTCTAATATTATATATCTTTTCCAATATTATCTCTAAAAAATTAATTTAAACTAGATCATTGGTCATCTTTAGTGTATTTATCCAATAATATGGTAATTAGACCATCATTCGAATGTTGTTTGAGGTTCCCATTGTTTATCCATTTTCACCACACTATACCCAATTAGAATATTTTTACCTATGATTTTTAATGTTTAATATTTCTATGTTTAAGGAAATAAAATGTTTATAGTTTTTTCCCTTCATTCAAATTTCACATTTTGAAAATAAATAGGAATGCATTTTAAAATTTCCCCTTTCCTGGTCATATAGTCCTTTCCTAATCAATATTAAAGAATATATTTCCACTAAATGAATATCCCTTATTTTAAGGTTACTCACACTTTCATTTTGGATCTTTATTGATGTTTTTTAGTTATCATCATACTCAGTATGTAAAACTTTTTATATTTTCATCTGAACTCTATGAATTTTTGCTATGAGATATTATACCATCCAAGTAATTGGGTACATTATTCATGTTGGTTTTGTTTGAACCCACTATTTAGAAAATCTACACCGCTTTTGGTAAGAATTATATGACCTTAAATCATTATCAACCCCTTTTTACATATTTATAACATTAAAATAAAATTACCCTTAGGGGTTGAGCATAATGAAATTAATCTAAGATTTATACTTTGACATCAGTTGTATGAACCCAAATTTTATACATCTTTACTTGGTCCAAAATACATGGCCATAAATTATAAAAGGAAGATACATAAAACTTGACTGGTTAAAAACTCTGAAAGGGAATTCTTGGAAAGAGTCACGACTCCTCTCACTAAGACTAACCCTTTCATAGTTTAGGACAAAATTAGATTATAAATAAAGTCATAAAGCTGCTGATATTAGAATTTTTACTCAAAAAATGATATTCCCGATTCACTAGATCTATATCTAGTAAATTTTTTATTCAATACCTTACCATGGTTAATCATAATTTCATTGGACTCTTTATTTACATCAGGCTAGTTCTCATCACATCGAGTGAGTAAACTTCAGGTCATTTATGGTCTAAAATAAATGAACTTACACTTTGAGTAAATATTTTAGTCAAAGTTATATAGCTATAAATTTTAAGCACCTTTTGGTTAATGTTGTGTGACCTTAAAATTTGATAAACTTTTGATCAATGTTTCAAAACCTTAAACTTTTAGAAAATATTTGTCATGGATTTATGAATATAAAATTTAGTTATTATTTAGTAAATAATTATAATAATTTAAATTGAAAATGTAACACAAAACTTATTAGTTTAAAAATTGATAACAAGAATCCTAGGGAAAAGGCAAGTCTTCACCTTCAATTATAAAATTATTACAATGATTGAGGAAGAATTTAAGAACATGAAAGAAAGAGGAAAAAATCTTATGAGTTCAATATTTTGACTTAAAAAGATCTTAAATATTATTTCTAGGTCTATATATACGGGAAAAAATTAGAGAAAATTTATACTCTCTTATATGAATCAAACTTGACGATCTAAAAATGACATGATAATATTATCATGAGGTTCTAAAATCTCTCTTGAGAAAACCCAACCTTCCATGAAAATACACATTACGATATCAATTTCCTTAATCCTAAAAAACCTTTAATACCAAAAAAAATAATAACCTTATATTATGACGAATGAATAAATACCCCATCTATAAATTCTATATACTTATATAGGTGTAAACACTTTGATAGGAACAATCCTTATTGTTTCTTTAAATTGATTAACCTTATATTATTATAATTGTTTAGGTGAACATGGCCATCCAATATCTTTCTAAGAGCACACATCTTGGAGTAGAATTGATTGACCTTGGTTCATAGTGTTGAAATAAGTATACATGAATAAAAAATTACCCTTTGGGTGAACACATAATAATAGTGAAAAAATATTTCATTATTTTCCACCCATGACTCAAGTACATTAAATCATAATTTATAATGAATTTAATCCTCTTCATGCCAAATAAAAATTCAATTTCCTTCATAATTATTCATTGTGGATATTTTTTTGTAATGAACCAAACTTTTATCAATGGAAATTACCTTCTTATAATTATTACATATAGTATCAATAACATGAAATTTCATAGAGGACAAAATATAAACTTTATAAATGAAGATTGAATGGAATAAGAGGTGTTTTAAGAAGTTATGGAACCTATAACAATGAAATAGTAACTTTTCCTTTTGAATAGTAATGCGAACCTTATGAATTTTAAACTAGCCAAAAGAATTGTGACCTAACCTATGAAAGTATAAATAAAATTTTGGAATATTTTAAATGAAAATATGATATTATTATATTGTAGTTTAAGTAAGTAAACATTTTGAAAATGATAAATTAAGTGTTGGTATTTTTATAAAACATAAAATTTTATTTATAATTTTATAATTAATATAATGATTTAAAAGGAAATTTATTTTCACAAAATGTATTCATAAATTAATATTTTTTTCTCCTATGGTTATTATATAATTTTATGAGATCTTAAATAAATTTTCAAGGTGTCATAAAAGTAGTTATAATTTTAAAATTGGTATTTTCCAAGTAAAGGATGATTTTAATTAAAAATTAAATTTCTCATATCTAGAAAATTATTTTCATAAAATGGAGTTAATTTTTTAATTATACACATAAAAAATTTTTTAGGTTAATTTTTCTATTTTTATAAAATAGTTTAATTTTTGGTGAATTGTAAAATACGACAATTTATGGTATATATACATTATAAGCTAAATACACTATTACTTGATTCATTGTTGATGTAAGAACCATAATCACAAACTCCCTTTCATTATATTAATATATTTAGTGATAATTCTCAAACTATTCATATTCACGAGGATAAATTATAAACTAATGAATAAAATATATAAAAAACACCCCTCTCCTCCACTATAAATACCATCCCTCACCACCTCTTCTCCTCACACCTATTAAACGTTAAATCCTGTTATAACTAATACTCTTTCCAAAACCCTATCCCATGTATAAGATCTCTTGGCCTCATCAAATTACCTAACCATTTCCCCTAATTAGTTTCTATAGGAGTAGAAATTCAAGAGGTAAAATCAAATTTATTTTCTTTTAATTTCTTTTCAATTTATTTTATTTTCTTATTATCTCCCCACATCCACTTATCCAAGTGTTATGATAACTAAAGTATATTTTATATGATTTAAAGTTATTATCTAAATGGGACTATTTATCTTAAAATTTATTCCCTTTTTTTATTTATTTCAAAAAAAAATTATCATATGTGGTGTGTCGATTTACCGCTACCGCAGACGATGAATTTTCATTTTTCATTACCGCCTTCATGGATGGAAATAAAACCATTTGTATGGTTTAAAATTATAATAATATATTTATTATATCCTATATAATGTTCAATAACTATTATATATACATCATATTAATTAATAAAAAAACTAGTTTGTGATGATAAAAAATAACCAAAATATTCTAAACAATTATCACTAATGTCATATATAATGACTCATCCTCAACCAAAATAACCATATGAATTAAATAAAAAATTAATCTTATGTACTTTAATTACTAAAATATAAATAAAATTATGGATATCTTTTCCCATTTTTCATGATTTTCTATACATGTATACAAGTAAACCAATCATGAAAACCAAGGAAACTAACGCTCCCAAACTCTAAAAGTGCATCTTATAACTCATTAAAAGGCTAGAATTAACTTAATAAAATTATAATAAATCAAATAAATGTAGAAAAGGTTCTTAATTAATTATTTAATGGATATAATTTTTATATCAATGTAAATTAAGATCAAGTGAAAACACTTTTGGATATAAGGTAAGAGATACCACCTGAACCCCCATTTTTCATTCAGGTTACTTTTTATCCCTATTTACCCCAAGGAAATTCTTATTTATTTTTGTGTAATTATTATAACTTCATTTTATATGTTATAAATTCTTGTATCTATATCATTACATCCTTGTTTGACAGGGAATACAATATTTAATATGGTTTTATTCCCAAATCTTCCTGATAAGCAAGCCCCATTAAAGGGAACATCTCGATTTCTTACCCATTTCTAAGTTCATTCAATAATCTATTTTTATCCAAAATTATTTTTTATATAATCAATATTTTCATCATGAAAAAATATGTTTTTTTATTTATGGTTTTATGAAAACAAAAATTCTTTTTTCTCTTTAAACGCTCTTTAATATACTCATTAAGTTGCACTAAAATGTTTAATTTCTAATGACTCTTAAACAATCTTTTTACATGTTTTCACATCATATTGACTTCACTTATCATGATATATTATATTTAATAGTATTAATTTCCATTTATTATTTAAATCCATTCTTTCGTGGACACTATTATGATATTCCATTTTGATATGCCTTACAACATGCCTATAATACCTAATTCTTTCAATGGGTAACCCTTGTGTTTATATTTTATTCATTATGTATGATTCATCAGGTGGAAAAAATAGTCATGAAAATTTTATGATGGGTTCACCCAGATAGTTCCCCAATTCATTGGGTAATTTTTAGTCTCATTTGACGTCATGTTGGGATAGGGAGTGTACCTGATTCCTTTATGGGACTTTTTCCACCATGTGAAATGGTCTTAGTAATTATAACTGACTCATGATTATATCATGTAGTGTGATTTTTACATATTACTATGATGACATGATTATATTATCCCTTGTTGTACATGTTATTCTTCCTTATGTTTATTCACATTTCATTACTTTTTATTTCATAATGTTATGACTTCTAACACATATTATATGGTTTAGTGACATGTTTATCCCCTTACAGGGATTTTTATATCATCACTTTTGTTCATGTATTTTCCAGGTTATCCTTTGTAGATATAAGGGATTAAACGGATTTAGAATCTCATTATGAGTATTAAAGAAAAGATTTTTTTTATTTTGGTTTCATTATGTTTAATTATGTACCTAATCTTCCAAAGACACTAGACTTTACGATCCTTGGATTGTAATTTAATGGTTAATTTTGATTAAAAAATGTGTAAAATGATAGGGTCACTATAGTTTGTATCATAGAAATGTGTAGTTATTTTTGGATATTAGGTCTAGAGAACTTTATTATGAACCCCAGGTGTTATCCTATCACCATGGATAACCTAGATTGAATATTAGGGAATAAAAAGTAAGGATATAATTTTCATTTACAAGTCTATCCCTCTATGTTCAATGATTTATTTTTTATATTCATATTAGCTATGTATTCAAGCCCCCTAGTTGTGCTTTATTTTTATTTTTGAATGTATGGATAGAGGAGAAACTATACTAATAATCAATGTGATAGAAAATGTGACTATTTACCTAATTATATTCCAAATATGATGGGAATATGTGCTCAAATATTCACGACAATACTTAATCTAATGGATCAAGTTATGAATAATAACTTGAATAATGTGGAACACACTCTTTATCCAAAGAAAGATCAAGTTTAAGTCAAATCCTTCATTCTACAATGGCCTCCCATGTTTAACCGATCTTCTGATCCCATCATTTTAGAAAAATGGATTAACTTCCTTGAGCAAATATTCTCTTTCCTCTAGTGCTTAAAATAAGAGAAAGTTGTCTTGAAAGCCTATGATTTTGATGGGGAAGCTGATTAATGGTGGACACTGATCAAGATAATGAATTCCAAAGATGGAATTGATTCCATGGAATGGTAATATTTCAAGAAATATATTTCAAGAAATATTTTCCCCGAACCCTCCATCTTAAGATAAAAGGGGAATTCCTTGGACTAAAGAAAAGGATAAACGAGTATATTGGATATTATGAGGAAAACCTCACAAGGAATTCATAGTAAACCTATGGATTCATTGTGAATATTTAAAGCAAGGTGGATCTCTTTTTTAGCAGACTAAAGCCGAGTCTATGGAAAGAATTGTTGATTTGAGATTTCTAAAATGATGTTGTGATTTTCCATTATGCCATTAAGGTTGAAATGGATATCATAGACTCTTTGTTGTGTCATGGGATCAGTGAAAAAAGAGAAAAATGTAGTTTAATATTGGCGAATCAATAGATATATCCCATGATGGAAATAAGACCCAACATCCCACATGTTAAAATTATGGCAAGAATAATCCTCTAAAGTTTTTAATGGGAACCAATAGATGCTTCAAATGTTGAAGAGAGGGGAATATTTTGAATAACTGCCAAAGGGATATGAATAATCCCACTAATTTAGAAGAAGAAATTGAGGTTCAAATCAACACTCATCCTATAGTACAATGTTTCAATGGTAAAGAACATGGGAATTATGAAATCCATTTACTTATGCAAAGGGTTGTTGGAGGAAATCAACAACCACAACCTCCCAGGTAGTAAAGAAGGGAATATGATATCACTACTACTGATGTGGTCCCTGAAAATGATGTGGTAACAATTAAACTGCTAATTCATTGAAGAATAGTGAACGTACTATTTTATTCAGGTTTTATGAATTATTTCATATCTTGAAACTTTAGTAGAACTATTCAAACACCACCTAATAATTTGGAGGCTGAGTTATAAGTGAGAACAGAAAATGAGAAAAATATTGCATCCAAAGTATATAACTCCTACGATGTTGATGTTTGCGGGCTGAACATTCCAAAAAATATTTTCTTACTTCTTTGATGAAGTTTGATGCTATATTTGGCAAGGATTGGATATCTTTATAAAAATTCAACATCAACTATAATGAAAGGGAGATCACTCTTCACATCCCAAAGAATCTTCTAACTCTATACAAGTGTAAGGAGGAGTATCAATCTCCATTAGAATAATTTTATCAATTATGGATATTACTACCTTATGATCCAGAATATATAGATCAAATGATTAAGACAAAGAAGAGAATCATGCTGAAAGATATTCCCATTGTGAGGGACTATACTGTTGTGTTCCGCAAAGAGTTTCCTATTCTTCCTCCTGATCTAGAAGTTGAGTTCTCTTTTGAACTTATTCATGGATTCCTTATTATATCAAAGAAATCTTATAGAATGGCCACCATTGATCTGGAAGAACTAAAGAAGTTTCTGGATAATATGGACAAGGGTTTTATACACCCGAGTGCTTTACCATGGGTTTAATGAGTCATCTTTGTCAAGAAGAAATATGGATCGATTTTCCTTTCATTGATTGTCATGACCTCAATAAAATAATTATAAATAACAAGTATCCTATGACATGGATAGATGACTTATTCAGTCAACTATAAATGGACGAGTGTCTCTCTAAGGTGGACCATCAGTTGGGATATCACAAATTAAATGTGAAGAAGGAAGATATTACCAAGTCTATATTTTGAACAAGGCATGGACACTATGAGTTCATAGTGATACACAACAAAATCACAAATTCTTTAAATTTTTTTATGGATTTAATTAATTGAGTCTTTAGACATTACCTTGAAAAATTTGTGGTAGTCTTTATTGATGATATTTTGATATACGCTAAGAGCATGGATGAACATTAGAAGAATTTGAATAATGTGCTAAATACTTTTAAAAGGGATAAAATATATTAAAATTACAATAAATTTGTGTTATTGATGGAGAAATTATCATTCTTAGGGCATGTTATAACCAAAAAAGGAATATTTGTGGACCCTTCCAAGACAAAGTCAATTGAAGAGTGGCCTAGGAAAACATCTTTAATTGAGATCCATAGTTTCCTTATTTTAGTTGGGTATTATCAAGGATTTTTTAAGAACTTATCACCATTGTCAAACTCAATAACCAAGATGACTTGGAAGGGAGTGAAGATGGAATAGACCAGTGAATGAAAATATTGCTTAAAAGTGTTAAAAAATAGGCTTATCACTGCACGAGTTCTCACACTAATGACAATTGGGGAGTTCTTTATGGTATACAATGATGTTTTAAATAAGGGCCTATAATTTTCACCGGTGGAAAATGATAAAGTGATATCTACACCTCAAGTAAGTTGAAAATTCATGAGAAAAAAATATCCCAGGCATGATATGGAGTTGATAATTGTGACCTTTGCATTGAAAATATGGTGCAATTATCTCATTGGGGAGACGTATGAGGTATATATTGATCAGAAGATCCTAAAATTTATATTAACACATAAGGAGCTTAATATGAACCAATGAATATGGTCATAACTCATCAAGGATTATGATTGTTCGATCCACTACCGTCTTGGTAAGGCAAATAAGGTGGTATATTATCTAAATAGAAAGGATCGTTCATATTTATGAATACTAATAATTAAAAATGATCCAATATTCTTAGATATTAAAAGGATGTACATGGGAATCATTAAGAGAGGAAGATCATCAATCCTTTCTCAAATTATTTCTTAACCATCCCTCATAGAGAGAATTATGGATTCTCTGAGAAATAGCGTGGAAATTTAAATGAAGTTGGAAGCTATCTGAAATGTGAAATCATTAGAGTTCTAAATCAATGAGGAAGGAGATGTATGGTTTGGGTCAAGGTTATGTATACAATATAATATAGAGATATAGAGGGACCTTATAAATATTTTCCATAGCTCAACCTTCTCTATTCACCTAGGGAGCACAATGATGTTTCAGTATCTCCGAGAGAAGTATTGGTGGGACAATATGAAGAAGGAGATCACTGAATATATATAAAAGTGACCAATATTTTATAAAGTAAAGGATGTAAGATAAAATAATAAAGGGATGATGCAACCATTATCCATACCAACTGGAAGTGGGAGAACATATGGACTTTGTCACTGGACTTCCAAAGACATCCATAGGAAACAAGGCTATATGGGTTTTTGTGGATCTTTTTACAAAGATAGATCATTTTATCATAATTTGATAGTACTTCACTTGTTCAACTTCAAAGGATATACATCAAATAAGTGGTAAGGATATATATATTACTACTATCGTTTGTATCTAATTGATATCAAAGAATCATCTCAAAGTTCTGGAAAAGCCTCCAATAAGATCTAAACACTGAGCATAACTTCTTTATGGTTTATCATACTGAAACTAATGGACAATATGAGTAGACTATTCAAACACTATAAGACATTTTGAGATAATGTTCTATGGGATTCAAAGTATTATGGGACCAACATCTTCCTCTCACCGTGTTCTCTTAAATTTTTTTTCCACTCGATCATCCAAATGGTTCCATATGAAGCCCTTTTATGGGTGAAGTTACAGAACACTAGAATGTTGGGATGAAGTTGGAGAACGTAAGATTGTAGGACGTAAAATGGTTGAATAAATAGTGTATAAGGTGAAAACCTTTCTGTATCACATTATGGTATCCCAAATTTTAAAAAAGAGCTGTGTAGGTAATCATCAATGAGATCTTGAGTTTATTGTTGGATATATGGTATTCTACCACATATCTCCATGGAATAGGATCATGAGATTTGGTAAGAAGGGAAAGACGAGTCCCAGGTACATCATATCCTTCGATATTCTTGATCGTGTTAGAGTTGTGGCCTGTCAACTAGAACTTCCACCAACCATGTCTCAATTACCTGATGTATTACACATATCCCTCTCAAGGAAGTACATATCAGATCCATCACTTGTACTGAATTCGTAGGTTGTACAATTGGAGAATAATCTCTCTTATGAGGAGAAGCTAGTGAAGATCTTGGATCATAGAGATAAATCTCTACACAATATGGCTACTCACCTGGTCAAATTACTTTGACAAAACCATAAGTACGAAGAGACAACATGGGAATCATAGGAAGTGATGAAGAATAATTTCCCTCACTTATTTTCTCAATAGTATGTAAAAAAATTTTGATGGAGAAATTTCATAAGTGGGGAAGAATGTAATGAATAAAAAAATTTTCAATGGAAATTTAGTACTTTTAATTATTCCATATAGTATAAATCAAATAAAATCATATAGAGGATATAATATAAACTTTATAAATTAAAAATGAAATAAATAAGAGGTGTTTTAAGAAGTTAAGGAACCTATACCAATGGAATTGTTACTCAAACTTTGGAATTGTAATGTGACCCTTAGGAATAGTAAACTAGCCTTTAGAATAGTAAACTTACCTATGAAATTATAAATAAAATTTTGGTATATTATAAATGAAATTATTATATAATTATTTTATAGTTTAATTAAGTAAATGTTTTGAAAATGATTAATTAATTGTTGGTATTTTTATAAAATATAAATGTTTATTTACACTTTTATAATTAATATAATTATTTAAAAGAAAATTTATTTTTCTATAACGTATCCATAAATTAATATTTTATTTTATTATGATTAAAATATAATTTTATGTGACCTTAATTATTTTTTCATGGTGTTATAAAATTTGTTATATTTTTAAAATTTGTATTTTCTAAGTAAATGATTATTTTAATTAAAAATTATATTTCTCATATCTAGAAAATTATTTTCATAAAATATTGTTTTTTTAAGTCTACATGTTGAAAATTTCTTAGAGTGAATTTTTAGGATTTTTCAAAAATATTTGAGTTTTTTCTGAATAGTAAAATACAATAATTTACAGTATATATACATTATAAGTTAAATACGCTATTAATTGAGTCATTAATGACATAATAAAAATAATCTCATAATACCCTTCAGTATTTTAATATATTTACTGATAATTCTAAAACTATTCATAGTCTTAAGGCAAAATAATAATCTAATGAATAAAATATTAAAAAACACCCCTATCCTCTACTATAAATACCACCCATCACCCTATCTTATCCTCACAACTATTAATCCTTGAAGATTATCCAAATTTGGCCCAATACTATTCCCAAGAACCTCTCCCATGTCTTGGAGCTCTTGGTCTCATAAAAAGATCAAACCCATTTCCCTATGGAGGTTCTCAATGAGAAGGAATTCAAGAGGTAAAATCCTCTTTCTTTTCTTTTAATTTCTTTTCAGTTTATTTTATTTTCTTATTCTCTCCCCACAAACACTTATAAAATTGTCATTATAACTCTAGTATTATTTATATATTAGAATTTCATTATGTTAGTAGAATAATTAATCTTCAAATATCTTCCCTTTTCCTTTAATTATTAAAATGAAATTTTGGTCCGTGGTGTGTTGATTTACCACCACCATGGACGATGCATTTTCATTTTTCATTACTGCCTTCAAGGATGGTCATAAAACAATTTTTATGGTTAAAAAAGATAATAATATATGTAGTATACCATATGTAATGTTCTATAAACATTATAGATACAAAATATTAATTAATAAAACAAATATAGTATGTGATGATCAAAAACCGCCAAAATAATCTAAATGATTATCACTGTAGTCATATCTAATGATCCATCCTCATCCCAAATAACCACATGAATTTTATAAACATTAAATATTATTGACATTATTTAAGAACATATAACTTAAATTATGTATATCTATTCTGAATTTACTTGATTTTTTATACACGTATACAAGTAACCCGATCATGAAAACCAGGGAACTGAACATTACCGAATGATTAAATTGTATCTCACTCAAAATTATACATTTTTTATTATTAAACACTTTTAAGTAAAAAAGCATGAGACCAGAATTTCAAGCACATAAAGTGCAAAATGAGTCTTTAAAATGAAATTGCAGCCTACCAGATTTTAAAACCCTAAAAGTTTTCCATGAGATGGTGTTTACCTAAGTTTCTGGTTCCTCAATCCAAATAGCTTTGAACCATAACGCCAGATTTTCCTAGGATTGGATATAATCCTCTGTGCTTATCTTCCCTTTTTTTAAGCCTGGTATTAAAATTAGGTCCTTTTTATCAATCAAATTACTTTTCTCCTCATTATGAGGCACCCTTAGAACCCTTTCCATCATTCTTCTAGCCTCTTCATCAGGAGCATTAATTGTTAGGACAATTTTGACCATTACCTCTTCTGAGATTATGAGCAATTCAAAAGGATGTTCGAGCATGGAATCGGAGTCCTGCTATTTTGTCTCACACTACTGGCCAGGAGGGAGAGAATCCTTCTTAACCAGCACCATATCCTTCGATTACAGGATTGCCTCCCCTTGAATATCCTCTAACATCTTGTCTGTATCCCCATGGGGGGTCGCCAAGACTTCTGGGCCCTTTGCCTTTGTAACCGCCTTGTTGAGATCTGGGGACTTGGTGTCTTCTACCTACTAACCCACCCATATATCCATTGACTGAATCTAAAGTACCTTTGATTTTCCATTTTTTTGGCTAACCACGTCTCTATAGGCCTAGGAAGATAAGTGTGTTATTTGCAGCATTTTGGTTCCTTCTTCTTGGTAACAATGCATCTCCCTGGATCCATATTTTCCTTATTTCCTTTCTTCCTCTTTGGACTATATATGAAATTAATGGACCCCCCATATTATTTTCATTTGATGGCTGCCCATCGCCATTGAACACGACTTCATAGGGACAAATGGTGTTGTCTTCCATCCCTCCATTGATACTCAAACTATCAAAACAATTATTTAAGTTGAGATAGGCCAAAGTTCCCCTAATATTGGTTCCCTGTTTGGTATTAATCTTCCTTATTGCACCATGTGTTGGCTTATCCCACTCCTAACAATCCATATGCTTTCCCTTTCCAGTTGGATGTATCAACCTTTCATTGATGTTATAACTATTGGCACACACAAACATAGCATAGGTACATGAAATTGGGATCACATCACCCTTATAATTTGGAACATATTCTCCAACCGATTCACCCAAATCTTGAGAATTATCATTGTTCATATCCAAAGTTACCTCAACCATTGTACTAGCCTGTGCACCTCTTGAAATATTTGCACCAGGGGGACTTGAAAAATATTTCCTTATCCTGTTAAAAATTACAGAAACACACGGCTTAGGAGGTATTACCATGAATTTCTTTTTCTTCACTGCATCACCCAAACCTATAGTGAAAACAATCTTACTAGTGATTCAAATATATTCTTCAATACCATCAACCATATCCATAAGCTTACCACACTCACTAGGAAAACCACTCAGGGCCCTACTCTCCTGAGAACTCTGTCCAGACAAAGCCTCATCAACTTTAGACCCTGAGCCCTTTCCCATTCCTCAAACATCCACACCCTTTTGAGTCTCAAGGTTCTTTGAACCCTACTAACAAGTTACCTTTGTGTGTCCAATTCTCTTACAGTGGGAAAAAAATTTACCCATGATTCATAAACAACAGGCTTTCATAACATAAGAAGATATCAAAAAGGTAACCTAACATTCTAACGATTGAAGGTTTCTG
Source organism: Viscum album (assembly GCA_963277665.1). Lineage (NCBI taxonomy): Eukaryota > Viridiplantae > Streptophyta > Magnoliopsida > Santalales > Viscaceae > Viscum > Viscum album. The sequence continues at coordinate 466,664,188 of OY728141.1, read as the reverse complement.
AAATGGTAAAGGGAGTTCAGGAAAGATACCCCTTATTGACACCTATGGGGAGTTATGCTTCATATAGAAGTTATAATACCATCTAGATAGAAAGAACCAGGATTTGTTGCAGCTATGAGGAGCACTAGACCAGACTTTGATGAGGTATTCCTCCAACATGAAATAAACCATGATGTATCCATTATCAAGAAATACCACCGTATCCATTTCATGTAAATCACTAGACACGAAGACAAAACTATCAAAAGCATCGACTAAAGGCCATATCTGCTTAAATCGAGAGATCAGGGTCAAATTCAGGAGTGAAGAGGCCTCATTGAATTCCGTGGTTGAAATATAAAGGTTAGGGCTACCATAGAACATATCATGGACTTAAAAAGAAAGAGATATTTAAGGAAATTGGGGGAGAGGTTTGGGATTGGAGAATGCAGTGAAAGGGGTAGACGTCGCTCCCTTGAAAGATGTGAAAGGACCCCCCACCGGTGGCGGAGGGGCCAGTACGTTGGCCACCATATTCATGGTTCTAAATAAACTTAATAAAATTATAATAAATAAAATAAATTTAGAAAATGTTTTGAATGAATGAATTAATTGATCTAATATGATTATCCAGGACTTTAAGATCAAGTGCAGAAAAATTTCAGACATATTGTTAGGGATTCTACCCGAACCCCCATTTTTCACTTTAGGTTACTCTTTCTCTTTATTTACCCCAATTTAGTTCATATTTATTTTTTGTGTAATTATTAGAAATTATATTAATATGCTATATAATCATGTAACCATATAATTTCATCTTTATTTTATTGGAAATACATGTTTTAATAAGGTTCCCTTCTCAAATCTTCCTGATATGCAAACCCGATTAAATAGAACTTCCCAATTTCTAACCCATTTTTAAATTCACCAACTTATCTATTTCAAGACACCATTATTTTTAATAAAACCAATAATTTAATTATGAAAACTTTCTTGGATCATTTTTACTTTTATGAAAACAAATATGCATTTTCCTCTTTAAACGCTCTTTAATATTTTCCTTAAACTAGACTAAAATGTTTCATTTCTAATTACTTTTAAACACTATTTTTATATGTTTTCACTCTATATTGACTTAAATTATCTTGATATATGCCTATTTTACCTTATTAATCTACATGTATTATTTAAATATGTTCTATCATGGAAACTATTATGATATTCCATTTGTTATGCCTTACGACATGATTATGATACCCAATTGTTTCCCCGAGTAACCCTTATGTTTATGTTTGATTAATTATGTATGATTATTCTTGTGGAACACATATTCATAAAAATTATATGATCGGTAATCCAACACAGTGAACCAATGCCTTAGGTAATTTTTAGTCTCATGAGATGTCATTTTAGGATATGAAGTGAACCTGATTCCTTTATGGGACTTTTTCTGACATGTGAAATGATCTTGGTACTAGCCTTGAATCATGGTTATTTCATGTTTTGTGATGTAGAAACATTAATATGATTCCAGGATTATATTATCTCGTGTTGTAAATGTTATTATTAATTATTTCTTTCACGTTTTGTGACTTTTTATGTCATCATGTTTGCCTTCTAACCCATGTTGTGTGCTTTATTCATATGTTTATTCCCTTACTAGGGTTTTTTGCTCATCCCTTTTGTTCATATAATCCCCAAGTTATCCTTTGTTGATATAAGGTTTCAATTGGAGTCTGGAGATCATTATGAAAAATAAACAAAATACATTTGTATCTTGGTTTCATGATATTTAATTACTCATATAATCTTGAAAAGACACTAGACTTTATGATCCTTGGATATAAATTTGATGTTTAATTATGATTAAAATATGTGGAAAAGTCTAGGGTTTCTATATTTTTAATCTATCAGGATATATTTATATGTTTTATTAGGAATCATTTTAGAAACTAATGAGAATGTCTGAATAATCAAGTGGGGGGGGGGGTGAATTTACATTTTTAGAAAATTTTAACCACTTATAAATGTTTGCAAAAATATAAATTGAAATGAACACACTAATTTTTATAGTAGTTCTGATCTAAATGATTATACTCTACTCTTCACACCTCTAAAATAGAGAGAGATATGTTACCCACTAATTATAGATTTTTTTATTTTTGAAAAGAGTCCCAACCCTATACAAATTCCATTTTAAACACTATAGGCACTAACTAAGAAAATATTTGTACACTATTTGTTACTTGACCCAATCACCATTCCTTTTTTACACCCAAAGTAATGACCAAGAGGCTTAGTTTTGAACCATTGGTATTGCAAAACCCTGTTTTTTTATTAGGACAAGGCACAACTATTCCACTTTCCTTCTACTATTTATTATAGAAACCATACCTTTTTTGGGGTAGTATAAACCAACTCCTACCTTTAATAGGTAGTATAAAAAAAAATATTATTCATAAATAAAAATATAATGTAGTAAGTATGAAAAAAAAGATGTAAATTTGTGGATCTAAGTGTCAAGGAAACAAGTTTCTATCTGACAAAGACAAATCAATGGATTTATGTTCAGTTGAGATAAGTAACTAAACATCTGTTTATCACGTATTACTATTAAATAATATCCTCAACCTTGTTCACTTGATCTAGTTATTTCAAACTTAATATATAGAGTAATTTTATGCATATGAGATACAAGGCATGATTTCTGTTGTATTTTGTACTTCCCAGAGTAACATGTGGTTTCTTTATTGAATGTGCAAGAAAATTATTCAAATGTTGGTTTACTTCAAGAATATCTAAAAATAATATAGTATTTATAAAAAAACTGTTATAAAATTCAATAAAATAGTTATTACACTCATAAAAACACATATTAATATTCTTGGAAATTTTCGATAACTCATGTAAGACAAACTTTTCATATTTTAAATAATTCAAATTTAAACGTTTCTATTTAAAAGAAAATAATGTATATATTAATTCACATATGATCACATTTAATTTAATTTAAGCATAGAATAAAATGTCTCTAGATAGATTTCCATAGCATCAAAATAATTATTGAGTATTTAAGGAGTAATTTAATCAAAAGAAACATATGAAACAAACAAGAAATAATTCAAAATATAGAATAATAAGAAAAATATAGAATTTTTTAAAATAAAAAATATAAATATCATTAAGTGACTCTATGTTAAAAGGTGGGTACAATAATTTACAAAATTTTGAGTTTATATGGTAGGTTATTTTTTACTTCTCACAATAGATTTATTTTTATTATTTTGGAAGGTTCACTTTTCTTTTTATGGTCTGTTCGTTTTTCTTCTTATAGTTTGTTCATTTTTAATATTTTATTTAGTTTATTTATATTCTTGTGGTTAGTTGATTTTTCTTCTTATGTTCAACTGATTTTTCTTCTTATGGTCAATGGTTTTTTCTTCTTACGCCTGGTTCTAAACTTTACCAAATTTTCACCCACGATCAATTCTAGATTTTCTAAATTTTCAAGGATAGACTAATATACAGACTTACTATATATGCAATGTTAACCTATTTAGTGAGGGGTTTTAATAAAAAATAAATAGGCACATCATAATAGTAATTAATTATAAACAATAACATTTCTTATAATCATAAAATACTTTTCTTAACTCATGATAAAGGGAATAAATTAATGAAGTAAAATCTATAGGAAATTACAATTATTTAATAAAAAGTATTATATTTATCAAAAGATTAATAACAAAAGTGTATTAAGGATTGATTTCAACATTATCTCTATTTTTTTTATAATTTCAAAATAAAAATAAATTTAATTTTCCCCCTTTTTGAATTTGATTAAAAATAAAATAAACAAATGTATCCAAAAATATTCCAACAGTTTAAAGTTAATTATGATATTCCTAATATAAAAAGAAATTAAATGGAAATAAACTAAACTATATTATTAAAATTAAACATTGAAATATCCCACAAAATGATTAATGGGAAAGAAACAATCAAAAATGATAATTCAAACACATTACTAGGATTCTATAAACTTCATTAATTTTTAAAAAACATGTTCGGACGTAAAAAAAATAGTATAAATAATTTTTGAAAAATATTTTAAAATCCTCAAGGATTAATGAAAATATTTAATGATTTTAAAAGAATAACATAAAAGGATTTTAAATTAATGAAATATTCCTTAAATTTATATTTCCATCATACCAAGTTAAAATTTTATTTTATTAAACTTAGCTAATTCTTGGGTTTTAATAAACATATGAGTATATTGATCTTCTATAGAAACAAATTTCAAAATAATTTTTTTTGAAAACGATCTCTAAAAAAGTGATATTGGACATCATTATGTTTGTTCCTTGAGATATATAATGGATTATAATAGATAAAAAATATATAATTATTATAACAAAAGTTCAGTATCTTCTCAAAATTGAAACCAAAATTAACAATTTTTTGTTTAATCTATAAATATTGTACAAAAATGTTGAATAAAAAAATTACCGAATCTGAATAGTTATAAAATCCCCTTAATTTTGTTTCTTAGAAATACATGAAACTAAATATTTATCGAGATAGTGATAAATACCTATTTTTATTTTTCTATCTATTTTTATAACTTCCAAATATGAATATGAAAAACTGGTGAGTTCAAATGAATTATGTGTAGGGTAAAATAATATTAGATTCAAAGATCCTTTAACATAATTAATTATACTTTTTAACTACCTTTAAATGGATTTATTTTGGATTATAGTAGAATCTAGAATATATACACAATGAAAACAACAATCTAGGTTTATATAGTGTCATATAAATTAATCTACCAATCATTTCTCTAAACATTTTATTATTAATAGGATTTATAACTTTATCATAATCTATTTTACAATAAGTATTTATTAGAATATTTAATATTTTATTAACATCAAGACCAGACCATTTGACTAATTATTTATCATATTTTTATTGATTAAGAAAGATATAATCTTTCTTTTAATCTACTTTCAAACTGAAAAAGAACTTAAGTTTTACCCATAAGACTCATGTCAAACTCTGAAGACATTATATTTGAAAATTTAATAGACTGTAAATCAATTAAGGATCCAAGTATAATATCATCAACATATATTTTAACAATTAATATATCTCTTTAATACCTTTTAATAAATAAAATTTGATCAAATTTTCCCTTTTGGAAAAAGTTATTTAAAATAAATAATGGAAACCTCTCATAATGATCCCAAGGATCTTGTTTCAACCCATAAAGAGATTTGGTAAGTTTAAAAACATGGTTAGGTTTAGATTCATCCTAAAAATCTAGAGTATATTTTAAAACTACATTTTTAGAAATATATCAATTCTAAAATGAAATTTTTCATCCATTTTAAAAAGTTTAATTCTAAATTGGTATGAAGATTCAAAAAAAAAAGATTACACATTTTAAACACACAATTTGAGAGTATGATTCTTCAAAGTATATTCATTCTTATTGATTTTAACCATGATATAATAATCTGGATTTCTTTTAAATTATTGTTCTTGACTCATCTAAATTATTTTTAAAGATTAATTTGGTTCCAATAATATTTTGATCATTATTTGGTTGAACTAAGGTCCAGTATTTTTTCACATAAAACTTATTTAATTATTCATGGATTTTATAATCTAATATGGGTAATATAAGCTTTCATTAATATTTATGGAAAAAACCAAAAATAAATTCTTAATAAGAATATAATTTTTAAAGGAATTTATGGTTTTAACAAAATTAGTTATATCAATAATTACGTTTTCAATGAGATTATTTTTATAAACATTTAAATATTTATCATGAGAGCTACTCTCCCCCTAAAAAGATTCATCTAATTAAGGTTCACCAAAGTTGAATTCTCTAAATTCTTAATCACAATTTTATAAATTAAATTTATTTCATTTAGATTATTCTCATCATATTTTACATGTATAAATTCTCATATAAGTATTTTCTTTTGTTATAAACTCTATATGCCTTAATGAAATAAGAATATCCCTGAAAAATACCTTCATTTGATTTTAAATCAAAATTTTTTAGTAAATATTTGTTATTAAGAATGTAGTTTTTTTGTAAAATAATTTAAAATAATCAATTATAGGATTAGTTCCTTTCCATATTTCATATGTAATCTTCTTTAAAATGGCATAAATAAAATTTGATGAGAAAAATTACTGGCTGAGCTAACTAATTTTTCTTAGATACTATTTGGCATATATTAATCATTTAATATTGTCTTATACATATCCTGTAAATTCCTATTATTTCCTCTCAAAAACATCATTTTTTATTGAGCAATAAAAGGTAAAAATTTATGATTATACCTATAATTTTTACAGAATTTATTAAATTATGGTTTTTAAAACTCACCACCTCTATCACGTATAATTGATAAAATTAAAAATCCTTTCTTATTTTTAAACAACTAATAATATGAAATATATTTAGAAAATGAATCATATTTATGTGAAATAAAATAATCCTTTCTAAATATACTATAGTCATCAACAATAATAAACACTTTATTTTTTCTCCGAGACTAGTAGTTCTCATTGGGTTATGTAAATTCAAATGTAAAAGTTAATGTATTCTATAATTTTTAATTAATTAGATAGATACATTTTATGGAAATGAATTTATATTTATTCTACTTACCAATTAATCTTGAAATGCCCACATTGGTGCTCTATAGTTTCAACTTGGGCCGATACAACACGTTTTATATTTTGGAATGCTTGTGTAATAACCAGTCATATATTGTTAACATCCACTATCTATACACCACAAATATTTTTTGATTCTTATAAGGAATGTATCCTATATAAATACATTTAATAATTATTTAATACCCTAACTAGTTTCAAGAATGAGTTTTTGGGAAATCTAAAGGATAATTATTTTGAAATAAAATCTTTGCTGTGATCAAGAGGCTATGGAAATCTTAAGGAACATTCATTTTCATAACGACACTTCATTTGACATTAAAGGCATGTAACAATTGAAATATTTCCACTTTAACATTTAAAAAATAATGTTTTATATATATTAAATATAATATTATCACATGAAAGAACATTTTTTATTTATTTATTTTATTAGAACTCATCATATTGTCATAACTTTGTCTTTCTTAAGAAAAAGTGGATAGATCTATCTTCAACCTTTTAATTTAATTTATAAATTTATCACATTATTATAATATATAATCAAATTTAATTATTTAATATTCTTTATATTCATATTGATAGTAATTAAGTCTATTATTTTAAACTTGTACCCTTTCAAGATCAACACATAATTTATCATTTGATCTCAATAGTGACTTTTTTAATTTTATTTTTTTTCCAGAGTATCCTTATGTTTACTCTTATGTTTTTTTGAGTAATACTATAATCTTGTTAAATTTATGATCGAGTTTATCGATCCCTTCATGTAACTAATATTTAGTGGTATTAGATTTATATTCAGAAGAGTAAGTGAAAAAAGATTCTATTATCAATCTTGATAAAGCCATTTGACATAGGTTTTTGGATTATTTTGTACACCAGATTCATCACTTGAATATGTATTCAAAGTGTAGCTATAACCAACTTCCATTTATTTCCTTTAATTTTTTACCATTCTCTCTTATTCTTAAAATTTCCGAGTCTTTGGTAGTTGGTCATGATATTCCCTCTTTTGCTGCATTCATAACCAATAGCATCATTATCATCATTACATTTATTTCTTTCTTTACCACATGGGTAATTTATTTTTATTTTACTTGGGTATCCTTTCCTTATTTTCCCTTGTGTAACATGTAAAAATATATCTCTTTCATTAATTTATAATTTATAATGAGAATATTGAGTGGTAACATGCATTTTAGATTTAATAAATATACCTTTATTTTTCAAATTTTCTTCTTCAAAACATTCAGTGATTATAAATCTTATTTTAGTAAATATCAAATGATCTTATTTAACGTTTATTCTTTTAAATTACGAATTTCACCAATTTCAACCATTTTAGAGTGCTATTTGAACAAAATAATATTATCTAGACATTCACCAAAAGCACACATTCCATTTAGAATAGTTATAAATATATGAAATATTTTATTAACTATATCTTATCACATTTTTAATTCATGATACTCAACACTTAATATGTCTTATTTAGTTATTATCAATTTATCTAAACCTAAATGAGTAAATTATAGTATTTTCTGAATTTCATGTGTTGTTTCTCATAAAGAAATATGTCTATATATATTCATATTAATTTTATACTACACATTATTCATAACCTTTTAATTTAGTACATAATTTACCACATCATTACCATCTAATAATTTGGGATCAAGTTTAGGTAGTTTTTACAATTTCATTATGATTTTACAACCTTTAATGTTCATGTTTTTAATAAAAAACTCTAAGAGAGACTGCACATATCCATCATTATCTTCATAAAAGAGTGGAGTTCTTAGTGGTATCCAACCATCATTCATATTCATTCCTTCCATCAAAAAATATATATTTTCCCATTGAATGTTTAAGTAAGGATTCGATTAGAAAAACAATATAAAAATATTCAAAATATAGGTAACCCACTTTGATTCCAATAGGTTGGTCTTCCATAGAATGAAAAAATAATCAAGAGGGGGGTGGGGGTGAATTTAAATTTGTAAATATTTTTAACCACTTATAAAAATTAGCGAAAATATAATTAAAATGTACACAATTATTTAAATCATAGTTCAGATATAAATTATCCTTCGTTAATTTTCATCCCTATCAAACCCAAATAGAGATATAACCAATTAAATATGGAATTTATTAATTTTGAATGGAATTAAAACCCTTTATAACTTCCTTTTTAAACCTTTTAATAACTAACCAATACAATATTTTTTCAAATATGGTGAAACAATTATGTTATGGGAATGTAATATAGTTAAGGGGTATATCATTCTATTAGATTTTTTAGATACTATGGAGATAAAATATACATATAAAAGAAAAGTTATGGATGATTGAAGATAATTTTTCCCCAAATAATCTAGAGGAAAAGGAAGAACTTTTATAAATTGAAACTTATATGCAGTTGTAAAACCACTTATACACATGTGAACATAACTTGTGGTGTTGTTAAAGACTAGGGATATGAGATTACCTCAATGTGAACATCTCTTGAGGTGATATTAAATCCTATATACATGAATATACATTGTGAAAATACAAATATAACTCAACATGAACATATATTGAGGCACTTATTAAGTCCACTAACATGAAAATGTACGAACGAGATCATCACTTGAGGTGTTGTTAAAGTCCCCTGGTGTAAGCATACTTTGAGGCACTATTAATATTTCTGTGTATGAAACCATTTTTTATTCATGCATCATTTTCACACCTTCATCATCTAATTTCTTATGCCTCGAAAAATTTTGTTCATTTTATTTAAGGATTCATGCATGTAAAACATTTTAGCTATTGGGTTATCACTTTAGCATGTATTACTTAAATACCTAAAAATAGCCTAAAATCCCAACATTCAAGGGATTAAATGAAATTTATTTATATGACCAAATTATAAATTCTTTATGTCATCTAAACTCATAAAATCCAAGCTCCCAACACTTCTATATGAACCTTATGATATAAAATGTAACATTAAGCTCCAATCTTTAGTAGGTTCATAGATTTTCATGAAACAAGGAATGCTTATATACCAATTATTCTAGGAAGTTTTGAATATATTGTATACATTCCATTATATTTTCAGTATAAATTTAAGTACTCTTTCTAGAGGAACCCATACATATAAGGATCAAGGTACTTAAACAACATCTATACTTATGTAAGCCCTTGATAATTTTAATGCATAACTATAACTTCCATGAATTATTTTAAATTTAAAAAGCTTGAGAAACCATAACATAAACAAAATTTTTCGATCATCTATAAGGACAACATGAACTAGTGTCGAACGTGAAGGTATTTCTCAAAGCATAAGTCCCAACCCCTACATAATGGAGTGAAACCTTTACACATTAATGTACACCCATTTATAAAAAGGTATGAAACCATTTTTAAGACATCTATCATTATTTTCCATCACCTATTTACTGAAGAATATTCTAGGTCTTGTTTAGTGAGGCTACCTATATTCTTTGAGTGTATCTACATATATCAAAATCTACGTTTCTTTTAAATAATCCCCACTCATGTTGTTTGCTTGAATCATATAGTTTATTACCAAGCACCCATTTCCACTTCATCTCTAATTTATTTTGGGTTATCCTTACATAATTTCCAATCATGTTACATGAGATTTCTATACTTGATCCTCTTTATGGGCGCCCATCACTTGAAGTAAGTATGTTGAACTTAATCCTAATTTGACATTAGACAAAACTTGGTCACACTATTTCCCACCTATATTGGGTCAATTAATTATTCTCCATGAATTTTAGCTAATGGATATGGGGTAATTACAAATGGAATTCCAATATATTTTATGCCTCTTTAAAACTATCATCATTTTAGTTCATGAATTGGAGTATTTAGGGCTTGAAACCGGGTATAAGTCTCAGGCCTTCAACAAACATAACTACTTTGGTAATTCATAAAACATTTCTGATTAATAAGTCTAAAAAAAATCTATAATAGGAATCCATTACTTATTGGTCCTTGTTACATAACCTAAAAACATATGGAACAATGGTATTAAATGTGTGACCTTAAAAGGTTCACCATTGGTACTTATGAGATGAACTTAATAGGTATGACATTCCTATCACATGGCTATGAGATTGTGATATAAAACTATATAGGTTTTGATTCACATTATAGTGATATATAGGAAGACATTTTTTGAAGTTATCTTAACAACACCTGAACTCTCATTGGTGACAAGCCATGGAATCCCCCTCAAGACCCTTAATCCTTCTAGTGCAGCATGAAAATCCCATATACACTAAATATTTGATACCCATTCAAATGGATACCATTCCTTTCAATTAACTTCCCTTGTGATGAGTTATTGAATCCTTGAACCCACCAATGATGATAAAATGAATCATTTTCTAACCATATAACCCCTCCTATATAATATAAATCTATAGAATGACACTATTCCCTCCTAATAGTACTAAAACCCTAGTAGAACCTATAATCCCTCTTTTATGGCATGAAACTCCAATGTAATATTTATCACTTAGTACCCCACTAAATATTTACACTTCTATTAATCTATTCAGTAATTGGTCATAATAAAATAGAATAATTTATTATAAATGAGATAGTAAACCATACATCTTTCGGTGATGAGCCATTTGTTTCTGACTATGTTAATGATGAAATAGTAAAATTTAAATCTCAGTGGTAATGATCCAATGAATCCTTAAGACTATTGGTGATGCATAAGAAAATAAAAATCATTTTTTGTGTATGATCCCATAACCCAAACCCTCATAGTGGAAATACAAAAAATATAACATTTATTTGGTGATGAGTTAATAAATCAATTCATTGGTGATAAGATAATAAATTCAGTTCTTCATTAGTGACATGATTGTAGACCAACAATTCATTGGTGGTGAACCAATAAACCAATTCACTGGGGACGTTTTGATAAATTTAATGTTTTATAGAGATGTGATGGTAAAACATCATCCATATAACTATGATTATAAGGCACATCAATGGAATATATTACTCCCTAGATAGTTCTAAATTCCATCATTCCCTTCTATATAGATTTAAACTATTGACTAACAAACATGCACATGTATATGTGTAATGCGGATTTCCTGTCTTGTGATATGAGTGTAGAACAACTTACCTTAATTTTTGCATCCATTAAATTTCTATATTTATCAAACATTTTTATAAGAGGTCCTCACCCTACAAAGGTGGTATAGAATAAAAACTTAAAAAGTATTATTTTTTGGTTAAATTTTATTTATATATTCTTAAATCTATAATAGAGTCCTAAAATAGATAATAGGATCATCCATGACATAATTAAACCTCCCATTATCTCTATTTATATATGCATTTTATAGTAATATAACTAATAAGGATTGTAAAAAGGAACAACATAAGAAAAAACATCACATGTCACTCAAATAAGTAGCTTTATAATTCAACCCTATATTCAAATTTCATGATTTTTATATAGGAGGAAAAATACCATCTTTAATAAAATCAATTAGAGATATGATCAAAAAAATACCTAAACACTCCCAATTTAACTATATAAAAAAGATAACATAATAAAAATGTTTAAGTTTGAAGGTTGATATGATATATAACATTTGAACCTTAATTAATGGGTATTCAAACAAATCAAACGCCCCTAAATAAATCATTGATCTTATGACATTAAATGTGATATAATTTGGTGTATTAGTTTATATTATAAGTCTCTAATTATTATCTTATTATTATATTGTATCTTTTATTATCAAATATGTTTTATTATATCAGTTTTCAATTAGGTTTGTCAACATGACAATGAAAATTTTATTTCTTGGGTTATGGAGAATAGATCCACCCAAATAAAGTAAAAGAGGAGTTCTCTAATAAACTAACCAATAGAGAACTTTCATGGACATAGAACCCATCTGAGGAGTAAAAAGAATATTTTTTATATAATTTTAGTGTTTATATACACCTGGTTGAGGGTTGATCTAAATAGAGATGACCCAAGATTGATTGCAGAATAGTTACAATCGATATGACAAAGGATTTCACTGTAATAATCTAATACTGAGTATAATGTATGTTGTAACACCTTGGATATTTGGTATAAGTAGTTTGGAATTATTTTAATAATTCAAACAATCATTGGAAGATGTTTTCAGATTATTTGAAGTGGTTTATGAAACCCTAGAGAAATATTAAGTCCATTTGAAGTCATATATAGAAAATTGGAATTTTGGAGTTCATTGAAAGACAAATAAGTCTTGAATGTAATAATTTTTCAAATAAAGCATATGAATTCATTGTGAATTTAAGTCTTCTGGTACATACCATAAGTTTTTAAGGTGATCGTAAGAATCTGATTCTCATCATACGAATCCTTTTAATCACAAATCCTCAGCAACTTTTAGGCTTCATCACATGGATTCCTAATCCATTATATGAATTTAGAGTGAGTCTAAAATTGAAAAATGGATGATTTTATGACTTTTGTAACAATTTATTTCTTTATCACAATATTTTAGCTTCAACATAAGTCTATGGAATAGTGGGTGTAAAACTTTAATATATTACATGAACACTGTATGAAATTAAATTCTTATTATGAAGATTCATCTATAGAGATGAGCATGAGTCTTTATTGTAGGACTTTACAAGTTTTAGAATTTAATTTTACCAGAATATAACTTCAACACATATAATTAATTTTTGACTGATAATATATGAAAGTGGATCCTTGTAAAGGTGACTTGGAAATTTTGAAGGCTATGTAAAGGTTGTCAAGACCTATGTAAAGGTAACTAAAATGAAAATAAATATATCATATAAAACCTAAAATATATATAAGAGTAAGATAAACTCTATATAAAATTTTCCTAATGCTACAAATATATATTTAAAGGTTATCTAAACCTACATAATGGTACAAATGAGTTTCTTAAATTTTATATTCTGAAGATTGATGAATCTGATGATGATTATGATGTGATTGGAAGTTTATAACATCATAAATCATAGAGAATCGATGATTCAAGACTATTTTTAAGAATATTAAAAGAGTAGTTCTAATTTATGTATTTATTAATTCTAAAATATAATTTATTAGGTTTTCAAGAAAAATTCATATAAATACACATTGAAACTAAAAATAATATTTATTAAAGCCCAAAGTTATGTGATATATCCTTTTATAGGTGAAGTTGAAGAGGAACTGAGATAGAAATATAGGAATGTTCCCAAGTCATTAAATTGAGAAAACATTGATATTTGATAAATCAAGAAAGACAAGATGAATTCCACACCACAAATATGTTTGTTTTATTATTTCAATATAGTTATGTAGATATTTAGGTTGTTTATTTGAATGGAAATATTTTTAGAATATTAATAAAAAGAAGTACAACCTATATAATAATAAAAGAATATTTTATTTGGCTATGGTTCAAGAAATAAGATCATTTCATTAGGGTATTCTTGGGATACTCCTTGTTTATAAAAATAGTGAACATGAATATATTTGAACTATAAATATGAATTCCATTATAGTTATTTTTCATTGGAAACTATTTTTTCTATTCAAAATACCACTTATAGTTATTGAAAAATAAAAAACACACTTATTGAAGATGATTATGCATGTGTGAAGAAAATATCTTGATATAAGCATAGAATAATCCTCATTTATCAACAAAACAAAAGAAGAGATTTCACTGTTGGGGAATTTTTGAAAGATATAAAATTTGGATAAAATTTTCCACTTGAAGAATAAGAATAAGTAAAAAAAGTTGTCATTACAGCCTGTAGAAAAGAATAATAATAGGAATAGATAGATATGATCTTTTATAGACTTCAGTGTCTTGAAGAAGCTAATAACATATAAAAAAAGTGATAAATTATTTGAGAATCCAAACATTTGGATGTGTCCGTTATGATTATTTTATATGTTCATGTTTTTAGTGTCGAGTTTTAGAAATAAGAATCCTGGGTCATTACCAAAAAATTTATAAAACTAAAAGCTATACATTTTTATTGGATGAGTTTCCTAAGATGTGTTTCAATACCTTAAGTAAGCTAAATAATCTATATAGTTGAGGAAGTAGATCAGTTTTGTTTGTGTAGAGACAACACTGGATAGAGTTTTGATCTATTTTAGAAGGAGGAAAGAAATTGGCTTCCAGTGGGGCCCAGAAAATGTTTATAATAGTATAAATATCCATTCAATTTTGATATATTATATAGTTGTATCACCTATTTAATATGGTTACCCCACCTATTTCATATAAAGAAATATGTTGAAATTTGATCCTTGGAATCTCATTCTATTTGGTTATTTTTTTATATTAGAGAATTTATGACTTAAAGGTAGTTGACATTACAAGGTGTAAGTTTACAATATCAAGGATGAACCTTGTAAAAATAACAATTACTTATGAATTTTTATATATTTCCATTATATGTGACTGTGGTTTTTTGAGTAAAATAAAATAAGATCCATAAAATATTTAACAAGAACAATGGCTTTAGCTACGAAAGCGGTTAATATAAAAATTTATATTGGTTTTTCGAAAATGAATTTGGTAACACCTAATCTGGTCCCCCTTGTAGATGTTTTTGAAGGGTCCATAGGGAAAAAAAATTGGTATCATAGAACCAGTTACCTCTAATTATATATTTATTGAATTATCAAAATTTGAATGAGAAGAAAAATGTTCCCCTAGATTTTATAGAAATGTTTTTCCTATTGTTTTTATATGATATACATGAAGTAAAAATTTCATATGATTGAAGAAGAGGCTCAATATGTGCATAATGTGAATTTATAAAAACTATTTAATACTTCTACTCCCATGTTAGATTATATTTGAAGAATCTTTATGATGAATTTATTATCTATATACTTAGTATTATCATCGGTTTTTTTTGTTGAAAAATTGTAACTATAATAATAGGATGAGGATATATATGATTAATTAACAAAGACAAAGAGAAAATGAAACAATCTCACAAAGATAATGAAATCTAAGGAATAATCTATCAAAATTTGAAATCATGTAATTTCATTTGTAGATAATGAATTTAAAATGAGTTTTTGTGAGAAATAATTATTTTTGAAATTTTTAATTAAGATGTTCCATGAATTATATAGAATTCATAAAGTCTCCATGGTTGTCAAATTTACCTATATAGAAGCTAAATAAATAAGATTAAAATATTAGGAAAATATATTTACTGATACAATGAAAATTCATAAAGAAAAAATTAGAAAATTAAGGGGAAATGAGAAGTTATATATAAATATGTTATGCATAAAAATATTATTCTAAATTTTAAGTGTTTAGAGATGAAAGAAAATATGAGAAATCAAGATTATATAAAAGTTGAGTCTTCTAATTTTTTTATAAAAATTGACTGTGATATAAAATTTCGATAGGATCTTATCTTTAATAAATGATATAATTTATTGAAAATACAGATGGATATCATGTGGAGAAATATCCCTTTCTATCCCTTTAAAAAATGTAACCCACTCCGTAATGAATTCCATTTATATAAAATTTATTTTAATTGGATGTGGAGATTTAAAATTAGTTACTATAAAAATATGGAAGTCCAAAAATTCTAGGTCAACCACCAATATGTAATGGATATATTTAATCATGTCCAAGATAAATTCCCCCTTAATAGGATCCTAACAAGTTGATGTTCTAGACCAAAATTATCAAGCAAGTAAATGTGGATAGACTACACTTTAAAAAAATAATCTTGATTAATTACTGGATATTGGGGCTGTTGGAGGTTCAAAAATATGGATATGGATTTTGGAAATAGTATATCAGTATGTAGAAGTTAGAGAAGTCCAAAATCAAATGGGATGGAGAAGATGAATAAAAGATACAACCTGTTGAATTAAAGTAGATAACACCAATTTAGAATAATCTTTCCACAAGGAATAGATTTTAAATATTGATAAAATTGAAAGATATTTTCAAGATTGGTGTAAATTCATATGATTAATACTGGTATACTAATTTTTGGTATCATCTATTAACCTATTAAAAGATATAACCACAACATGATGAGAAGTATGTGTAAGAAGAAAGTGAGCCTTCATTGGGTTCTAAAACAGTGAAATGAATTTACCCAAGATGGAAATAAATAAACCTAACAAAGATGTCTAAACTACTAAAAATAATTTATTTTATTATTGAGAGAGAGGCCACACCATAGACCACTAAAATATATTTATAAAAAAAATTGATTCCTACAAAAATATAATGAACAATAGTGTTAGTCTAAGAAATATATAATCAAATTTCCATTGAGTTTGACACTCATTATGTAGAGTATGATAACCTTAATAGAAAGAGAAAAGTTAGAACATAAAAAGTGGTATGTTTAAGGTGAAATATTTCTAGTTATAGTGATTTTTAATGTATGACATGTCTTCCAAAATTATAATAGTTTTTGAAATTTAATGGGAATGAACTAGTGTGATGGAAATATAAAATAATCATTGAAAAAAGGAACCCAATTTCAAGAACAAGGCTATGAATATTCCCATTGTTTTAATTGCTAGTTTTGAAGATCGGTATAAGTTGGATAGAAAATTATAACTACCTAAAGAGATGTATTCTACACTATTTTATCAAGTCAATAATTGCACTCTAGCTAAGAATAATGTTGTTAAAGAGAATAATCCGATGTTTCAAAAACGTGAAATAACACATAAATTCAATGAAATTTCTTGAATGAAGAGTTCTAGATATTTTAGACCTATAAAACAAATGAGTTTATGGGTTGGTTAATCTATCTCATACATATTTATAAAATTGAGGAACTAATGAATACCCAATAAATTTCAAAGTCAACTATATTTCTTTCCCAATGATGGGAATTATAGGTGATGATAGAGGGATAGAATACCTTGAGGGGGATCTCTAAAAATAGATCTTGTTATCATACAATTATACAGTTATGTTAAATATAAAAATCTATAAATCCTCTTTAAAATTTAATTAAAAGGGTATGATTTCATTTTTATATAACTTATTATCGTATATATATGTTATTTTATCTAGGAGTAGTTATTATAAAATATAATGGTAAATTACTAACACTTTTAATGTTTTTATATATCTATTAAAGTGAGTGAAGGTTTATAAAACTTCTTCAAAATATGTATTTGTATCCCCCATGTTGTGAAACTTTATCACTAGTATTACATGTGGTAAAAATAGAGAAAACCTTGTTGTCCAATATTGTAAATATTTTTTTTCTATAAAGGGTTTTCCCATGTAGACTTGGATTTGATTTTTTTATATCATATTGATATGATAAATGTGATAAAAATTTAATTTCAGAAGTTTCTACACTATTCTATTTTTTTTATTCACCAAAAAAGGTAAACAATGATTCTTCATATTTTTCTTCTCTCATGGTATGAGTGAATTAATAATTACATTTGGTATCAAAAATATAAAGCATACCGAGAGAAGATGATTTACTTAAATTTGAAAGAGTTTATTGAGAATACCCTCTCAAATTCTCTTGATGAAAAAAGTGGGGGACATTATTATTTAAATCCTCCTAGATGAAATTCATAGGAGATATAAGAAACTAAATCATAATCCATATCATGTAAAAAGGGGGAGAGTACATTTCACCCATTACATTTATTATCAACTATTGGGAGAAATTTGAAATTGAATTTTAGAGCTTCATGGAGTTTTTTTAGAATTGTAATTGGTAGAAAGAACTAAGTGGGAGTTTTTTATTTCCAAAGGTTATTGGTTGGATTTTTTTTCAATTATATTTTTCAATGTGATAAGAAAAAGGTGTTATCTTGGGTGATGTATAAAGGATTCCCTCAAAAGAAGCAAAAGAGGATCTTGCTATTGGAACTAGTACTGGACTGACTATATGGATAGATAACCCATATGGGGAGTACAAATCATGTTGTTTACTAAGTGGATTGTGTTTTCAAACTCCTCTTTTAGGTTATATGTGAATATATATAGTTCAATATTAATAAAATAATATCCTAACCTGATCCAGTTGAGGAGTTTGATGAAATAATCTAATATTGAGTATTTTATTTTCTATAAAAATGTGTAACTATAATATAAGGAGTCTATAATTATTTTAACAATTCAAAAGTATTTGGAAGATGTTTGGAGATGATTTAAAGAGGTTTGAGAAGCCTCAGAGTAATCTAAATTTTGTTTGAAGTATCCTAAATAAATAGAGAATCTTGGAGTTCATTGAAAATGGTTTAAGTCATGATCATATGACTTTATCTATTAGAGTGTATGAACTCTCATTGAATATAAGTATTTGGGTGTTGAATTTGATTCCTTGAGGTGATCATAAGACTTTGATTTTCATCATATGATAATATTTTATCATAAGACTTAACCCACCATAAGACATAATTGTTGGTATTCCATGATCATCATACGACTTTGAAGTTTGCCAAAAATTGATAATGGTATGAGTGTAAGACTTTAACCTCATTGTAAGTCTTGAACATAAGAATTCATCTACAATATTAGTACCTGGAATAATAATCATATAGATTTAAAATATAACTTGGATACTATATGAATTTAAATACACATGATGAGGATTCATCGATGAAGCTGAGCATAAGTCTACATTTTATTCATGTGTAATACTTAGATGTTTCTAGTGTAAGTATTCAATACTTAGTGAGAATTTTATAACTCTATGGTATAAAATGGGATCAATGTAAGGGTGGATTGTAAATTATAAATACTATGTAAAGTTCATCTGGATCCATATATGGGTGACCAACACCTATCTAAAGGTAATTATGGAAACCAAAAATATAGGTAATGCTATGGAAAATAATTCATAAAATTTTCCTAACGTTTAAAAGTGGAATGAATTATAATTTTGGACATATTTATGTGTAAAAATGAGTTTCCAAATTTTTGAGATTTATAAGAATGATAAATCTGATGATGCTTATGCTGTAATTGCAAGTTCAAGACATTATAAAGCTTAGAAAATCCATTATTCAAGAATTCTTTGAAGAATATTTAAGGATTAGTTACAATTCATGTATTTATTTATATTGGAATATAATTTATCAGTTTTTCAATATTAATACAGATAAATACAAATTAAATATTGAGATACCATTTATTAAAGTCCACATTAGTGTGATCTGAGCTTGCCTGAGTTAAGTTTAAGCGGAACTAAGATGGAGGGATGCTAATTTTCAAAATAATCATAATTTATAAGACTTATAGATTTTATAAATCTAGAAAGGTGTGATAAATCCATTCCATAAATATGATTTATTTTTTTACATATTCTATATTTTTTGTGATTCACAGAGTGTTGATTTAAGTAATGATATTTTGGGAATAGGATGAAGAATATGTTGAGTTTGGGGAAGAATAATAAAATATTTTTTTATCCATCATTTAATAAATGATTAGAATCCAGATAAGTTATTATTATAATAATACTTGAGTAAAAAATAAGCATATGGGAATATATGAAAACCTAAATTAGGTATTCTATTATGGTGATTTTTCACTGGAAAATATTTTTTATTTTCAACATACTATTTATGATACCATAAAAATAAAAAATGAATTTAATGAAGACCCCTATGAATATTATAAGTGTGGATCACAAGGGGATCAAATATAAAGGATCATGCACCTATAAAATAAAATAAAAAATTTTTTAACTAAGGAAGTTGTTAACTGAGAGAAAAAAATGTAATTTTGGTATTTAATAAGAAGAAGAAAAATACACTACAACATATAGTGTAGAAGATAAAGTAGAATAATTGACTGATCTATTACTATGAGACATATGGTATCTTTCATAAGGTAAAAAAATTAAGCATAGAGAAGTTGTATATGAATTTTGGAAGCAAGGGATGTGTATTCCATTGTTGTTTTGACTTCCTGATATTGTAGAGGTGATTTTGATAAAATATGTATCTTAATTTTGAAGCTATAGATTCAGTGTAACTGATATATATATATATAAATTCATAGTCCATGTTTAATGATTTTTGTTTGAATGCCTCAAAGTTGTTGAATACTTTTTTTAGATGGGGTATTGATTAATTTTGAGGGTGTAGAGGCATCCATGGAAAGATATGTGATCTACTTCAGAAGGAGGAATGAAGTAGGATACCAACCTGAGCTGAAGGCTGTGATTGGTAATATAAATATCCCTTTAATTGGTTTATATAGTGGAGGCATGATACCTATGTAATATGTTAACCCCACCTTTTTAATATGGTGGAGGAGATTTCATGAAGATACTTGTTCAACCATTATAATTGGTGAATTGATTATAGTGGAGGATCTATGACTCAACACGAGTTGACATGGTAAGGATTAAGTTTGTAATGGCATAGAGTTTTATAAATTAAATTTCCTTTTTTCAAATGAATTAATTCTTTTATAGGTAATTATGATACAGAAAACACATTAACTGGTTATTTTAGACCATTATAAGTAAAATATTGTGAGATTTGAATGGTTGTTAAACATCATAACCAATGATAATGTAACTATTATATAGTGACCATTATGATTAGTATGTATTAAGGGTTTTGATATAGTCTAATTAACACAGATGGAAGAAGTCATGACCTTGTCTAGTAGGATTTTACACTCTGAAGAAAATTTATCAAAGATTCTAAGGGAGTTATAATCACTGGGATATTCCGTTGACCAAGTCCACATTGATATTCAATAACTAAAGCATGAGTGTAACCATTTATAAGAGAAGTTCAATATTTTATAGATCACGACCCAAACTTTGTTTGCCGAACCACCTCAAGAAACTATCACCATCACACAAATTACCCTTAAGGAATACCCTAGTTCAATAATGGGTAGTATATATAGATTCTATTAGAATAAAATTTTATTTTTTTTATTTTTAATATAATAATGACTATATTTTTTAATTATAACTTTATAATGATTAAATAATAAGTTTGATAAAAATTAAAAGTTTATATGACAAAACAACAATTGTATTTTTGGGAAATATATAATTTCAATCAAGGCACTCTTCTTGATGAATTAAAAAATTATTGAAATAAATGTTATTTTAATAAAATATTATTATTAAATAATATTAATTTAAATATAAATGATAATATAATTTTATGAAGTAAAATGTAATTTCTATAAGGTCTAGAAACTATTATCATTGTAAAAACACATATTTTTCAATAAATGGGAATTTTTGATTTAAAAGTGTAAATTTTAATATTTAAATAATTATATTGATAAAATAATTCATGTTTTTCAAATGAGTATATCAAAACTGGCCAATGGTGAATTTTTCAAAATTTTTTGAGAGTGAGGATTTTTTTGTGTAAAAATTTAATACAGTATACATATATGGTATGTATTATGACACCCTAAAATCCAAAAAGTGATGTAATAAACACTATAAATAGTATCTGAGACCAAAATTTTACTTTTTTTTTACTTTAAAATAATGAGTTTTTTAAGTATTTGATTAATTTTATAAACCACTAATGAATCCTCCAAAACCTATTTTATATTTTAATTTTTTAAAATAAATTATTTATAAACATGTCTCAATTCCACATAAATAAGGGGTTTTGTTTACTTACTTGGTTTATATACTTATAAATTAATAAAAAACACTCTACATTGTTAGAAACCATTTGAAAAAACCATTGTATGGTTTGTGGTTTGGTTTAGTTTATCAAATAGATTCGAAAACATATGTTTAGAAATTTATAAATAATTCCCTCTCTTTTCCCATAAAAATTTCCTAACAACCTATTACTCTTCACTCAAAACCATTGGATCATGAAGTTACTCTATCTTTACCTTTTTTAATCCCTCCCATAGTGCCCCAAATATCTTAATATTCTCCTCCTAATATTTAAGAATCACCATCTCAAGGTAAGGGATCCTCTCCTTATCATATGTATATAAGAACCTTACTTATGTTATGAATTTTTATTTCTAATTTATAATGTTAGAGTAAGTTTTTATGAATTATTATTAATTTCTTTATGGTTTCAATGTTATTATATATCCCTTTCACTCTCATTATACCGTACCATGAATCTTTTTTGTACCTCTGTTATGCTACCAAAATTGTCCTGCAATTTTCCATGCCAAACAATTGTGTAGTGAATAACCATCCCCATTTATACTCAAGGGTATTCCACTAAATAGAAATTACATATATTTAACCCACATCCCTTGATATTGGGATTAAATTTGATGAAATACCTATGTATGTTTCATGATCTATGTGGAACACCTTTAATGTATATGATATGAATGTGACGGGAGTGCCCAAAATTCTATATCCCTCCAATACATTGGTTAACATTTTTCATCTCATGAGATAACATGTATGGTGAATAGAATGTTATCCTAAGAACACTATCTTGCGATGTATCCATGGTTTGAAAAGAGTTATGTCTAAGATGTCATGTTTAATTTTCTTTTCATATTCCAATAACTCTTTTATATTATCATCATATATCATTCTTAGATGATCAATTTTATGATTCCCACCCCTCTTCTGTTACCTTGATATCTCTCTTGACTCACATGTGCTGGTTTTCCTTATGGAATTATTTGATTATCCCCTTACTATTTTTTATATATCCCTCCTTTATTATGCACATCACCATGTTTTCTGAGGTAGTTTTAGAAGAGTAATGTAATTTAAGGGCATGTTATGGAGAATAGTTTATATTGTTGTATTTATATTGAAATTTCCAATTCTATGTACATATTTACTAAAATAAATTGGGAATCATGATCTTATGGGGTTGAATTAAGTGTATACTTATGTAATAAATCATGAAATAAAGTGTTTTATAGATATGGGTTGTCATAGTTGGTATCATAGAAAATTCTTATTATTTTTGAGGGCTTGGATTAAAAAAACCTAGTGGAAGACTGATGATAGTAAACCTAGGAAATCATACGTAAATATTAGTAAAGTATAGAGTAAGTTTTTTAAAATAAAATACACCCCTATATGAATATGACAAGTAGATTTGAATCCTATATAGTTGTACCAAGGGGTAATAACCCAAAAAAGGTCTCACTGGGCTTGAATCGATTGTCACCTAGTGCTCAAAAAAGTTGCCTTGCTGTACACCTAGTTTAAAAATTATGGGGAATTTTCTTTGGTAAATTTATGATCTTTTTAAGAACCATTATTAAGGGAATCAAAATGATCATAAGAATTTATTTTAGGGAATTTTTATAGGATATCATAGATTGAAACCTCAAAATTCACAGGTTATAAAATATATACCATTTACGATTTATTACTTTAATTCTCATAGTTTCCATTTTATGTGTATAATAGGTTTCTAATTCTCATCGCTAAGTTTCCCTTTATTTTAGTTATTAGTAGGAAATAGTAAGAACCGAGTGAATAAACAATGTGATGATAACTGTAATGACTACCCAAATGAGATTCCCAACTTGATGAGTGTAGGAATATTCCTATTCATGAAAATTATTTCTTAGAAAACTCATGTTTAGAATATAAACATGAATATTGGGGAAAAACAGACCCCCTAAGAAGGGGAAATTTTTAATTGAGACCTTTATGATATAAAGGACGTTGAATTTTAGTGGATATTCTGATCCCTTATAATAGAATAATAGATCAACTCCATAAAAAATTTCTTCTCAATACTTCAATGCTCCGATCAAGATATGTTCATGTTGGTTGTTTATCATATGGAGGGATAAGCACATAAATGGTAAATGTGGGTAAAAAAATGAATCCCAAGGAATTAATCAAAGTTATGGAGTGTAAAGAATTAATAAAAATGTTTTTTTTCATAAATAAATTCCTATCACTCTCTGACTGTAAATGGATATGGATTTACTTAGCCTGAAGTAAATGGATGATGAACCCATTAGGGTGTATGAGGCGAAATTCATAAAAATTGTATGATATTCCCCCTTATTTGTAAGTTCCCCCAAATTTAAAGTTGTATTATTATTTAGTATAGTAAAGTTGAGTCTATGAAATTATTTTTTGATCCAATACTTCAATAGGTATGGGGAAATTTTTTGATGTGCCCTAAAATTTGAAATGGATATTTTTGAATCTCAGGTGTCTCACAGTTCTGGAGATAGGAAGTGGATAATTGAGTTTAATTTTGGTGGTATGTTGAAGAAATATATTTTGGGAAAGGAAACAAAATATCCCATATGTTAGAATTTTAGGAAGAAGAGTCTTATAAATTTCCTGAAGGGGAAAAATAAATTATTTAAGTGTGGGAAATAAAGGAACCTTTCTAGTTAATGGCGATGGGAGAAGCCCACCAATGTGATGGAAGAAAGAAATTATTTTATCAACCATTATCCAATTTTCCAATGTTTCAACTACAAGGATAAAGGACACTAAAAAATGCACTAATATTTAGGTTGTAAAAGAAAATTGATGAAAAGAATCTCAAAGTCCTAGAGAGGAAGGATGCACTTATGAAACCACAACTACTGAGGTGGATCCTAAAAACGATTTGGTGATAGGTACACTAGTTATTAATAAAAGTATAGTGTATGTACTATTTAATTATGGTAATATGGATTCTTTAATATCATTAAATTTTATTAGAACTATTAAAACACCACCATAAAAACATGGAAGTGGAGATTTCATTGAAAAAGGAAAATTTTGAAATTATTGCATCCTAATTATATATCTCCTCCACTATCCACATTGGTAGGATAATCTTCCCAAAAAACCTTATGATAATCCCTTTAGTGAAATTCAATGCAATTATGGGTCTGTATTGGCTTTCCTTATATATAGACAACATAAATTTCCAAGATAATGAAATCACTGTCTTTATCACAAATCACCCTCTGATTCTATATAATTGGAAACAGGAGGATGAATATCCTTTGATATAATCATCTCAAGAATGAATATTATTGCCTTGTAAAAAATCATATCTATCTCAAATGATTGTAACTAAGGGAAATATCATCCTTGATGGAATTCCCTTTATAAGGGAATTCACTAATGTGTTTCCCAAATAATTTATGAGTCTTTATCCACGTCAAAAGGTTGAATTATCAATCAAATGTATATGTGAAACATTTCCAATATCCATGTATCCATAGAAAATGACTATTATTAAACTTTATGAGTTTAAGAAACAATTACATGATAACATGGATAAAGGGTATATATTCCCAAGTGCTTCACCATGGGGAACACGAGTCCTTTTTGACAAGAAGAAGGATGATTCAATGTGTCTCTACATTAATTATCATGAACAAAATAAGGTCATGATAAATAAAAAATATCCTCTACCATATATTGATGACTTATAGTGTTGAAAACTTCTCTTTGATGGATCTTTGGTTAGGATATTTTTTCAAGTAAAGGTGAAGAAGGAGGATATCCCCAAGTCGACTTTTCATACAAGGTATGAGCACTATGAGTTCATAGTGATTCCATTTGGACTCACTAATGATCTAGATATCTTCATGGAATTTATGAATAGAGTATTTTAGTATTACCTTGACCAATTTTTGGTAGAATTTATAGATGATATTCTTATCTAGTCTAAAAGGAATGAGGATTATTTAGATATTGTTATGAAAACCTAGAAAAATGAAAATTTGTAAGTGAAGTACAGTAAATGTGAGTTATGGATAAGGAAATAAAAATTCTTGGGGAATGTTATCACCAATATAGGTATATCTAGGGATCCTTAAAAATAAAATCACATAAAGGATAGACTATACTAAAGTCTATGATTGATATCGTTAGTTTCCTTGTATTATCTAGAAACTATCATCAATTAATAAGAAATATATCACGATTCTCAATACCACTAACCATGATAACTCATAATAGATTCATGTTTTTCTAGACTAATAATATGAAAAGAGATAAAAAATTTAAATAGGAGGATAATCATGTCACCTATAATCACATTACCCACAAGTGGGGAAGGATTTATGATATACATTGATACGTAAAAAAAGGTATTGGGTTGTGTACTCATACATGATGAAAAAGTGATAGCATATGCCTCCTAGAAATTAATGATCCATGATAAGAACTACCCAATTAAGGATATGGAATTGGCTATAATGATCTTCACATTGAATATTTGGATTCATTATCTCTATAGGGTAAAGTGTGACATATATATGGATCATAAAATCCTCATGTCTATATTCTCACAAAAGATGATCAACATGGGCCGACAAAGGTGGTTATAGATGATTAATAATTATTATTGTACAAACCAATACGATCGTAGTAAGGTGATAAAAGTGGTAGATTCTATGAGTAGTAATGATCCCATAACCCTATCAATGATGTGGATTGCAAGGGATCCAATCTCATTGGACATATAGAGGATGAACTTGGGAGTAATAAAAAGACCTGAATCCTAATTTTATAAAATAATTTCTCAGATATCCATTCTAGAGTGGTTCAAGGAGTTCTGAAAAGATGATGAGGTGATATAGAAAAAGGTAGAAAATGTATTGTAGGTCAACTTTTGTAAAAATAGAGTTATAATGTGTAGAACTCGTATATTATTCCCATAATAAACAAAATATAAGAGAGATATTATAGATGTGTCACATAACTCATCCTCCTCTTATAACACCCTAAGTTTTTATAGACCTTTCTTTTTTGAAATAATTAATTTTCATTATTGTTTTTCAATGCACTAAGTCAATCATTCCTTTCACTAGGAAATAGACTTAGGGTATATTACATGCAACAATGAGTTTTACCAAACTATAATATATTTTTAAAAATTTATATATTAAGACTCAACCTATCCATTAAGTTAGTGGTTATGAATAGTACTAATTGACCTATGAAAACCTATGGTTTAAGAAAATATAAAATGAATTCATTAGTTACAATGAACAAACTGAATATAATGGAAATATTTTTGTAAAACACAATTTTTATTCTCACAAAGATATTTTATCTTAATAAAATAAATCAATTAAAATTTACGAGTGATATTAATTAAATATATATATATATATATTATATTCAATAAAATATTTTTTATATTCATCGAATAAATTTTATAGGCATAAGATAATAATAAACCCAAGTTTACTCATAGAAACCTATATGTTTATTAAGGTAATTTTACTGAATTTTGATGAAGAACCTATTTTAAATATAAATTTATACAATTTTATAAATATTATATGTGAAATTAAATTTACTTTTGAAAGTGAATAAAAAAATTAAGTTAGGGTGACGTTTTGGTTTTTTTAATGATGTTTCATTTTTTTAATGAATACTGAAAATTACTGAAATGTAACTCAAAAATGGGTTTTCTTCTAATTTATTTAGAAGGTTAAATTATTTTTTAATTTATTTTAAAGTTTAATTATATCAATTTAATATTAATTTATTTAATTTAGTCCATTATAATTAATTTCTCATTGAAATTGGTTATGAAAACCGAGCAAACTTTTGAACATTTTTACTTTAAAACCCGCTTTCTCCTCCCATCAACAGGATTGAATTTTTATTAATTTTATCCACTTCTATGATTGGAATTTTGAAAAATGGATTTAGTATTAAGAATCATAATAATTTATAATTTATAATAATATTAACTTAGTTTTTCACCAAAAATATTAATGATGGTAATTAAAATTAATTACAATGATAAAGATAAAATTAAGCTTAACAATGGACTAAACCCCAAACATATGGCCCAATATGACCTATAAACTTGTCTAAAATCAATTTTATCGCCATATTTCTACCCTAAATTCCATGTTATGCACTTGTACAATTATTGGATCCACTTTAAATGAAAAAACATGGGATGGGTTTCCCTTTTCCAAAATATTACTAGAGTGCCCCTCCTCCACCACTATAAATTTCCTCCTCTTATCCCACTTCTACAAACCTCTCAAGCCACATAATTTTAGAAAATATCTACCCAAATATCTCTAAAACATCTCTCCCTTCCTCCTTGAATCATTAATTTTTTATGAAATCAATCAAAGGAATTCATTTTGTGAAAACCAAAAGGAGTAACCCAAAGAAGAGGTAATATATTACCTCAAGCCCCTTAATCTTATTTTCATTCTTCATCCCATACACTATCATTATTCCATTATTATAAAAAACACTAGTATCATAAATATACTGATATTTTTTAATTTTGATAGTCATAACTTCAAATATAAACACTTCCATCTAATGGGTTGTGAACATACTATTTATGTGTATGACGAACTACCGCCTCACAAAATGACGATTGTTCATTGTTCATTTACCACCTATCTTGGCTAAAATTATGATGGAAACTCTATTTTTAGATAATATTTTTGATATTTATAATTTATTTAAGATTATTTAGTTATTTTATAACACATATCTTTAAACTTTCTATCTTACATAAATACGATAATTTCGTTTGAGAAAGTGTGGACTACTGCCCCCTCAAGGAAATTTGATTCATTCACACACTAAATGGAATGTATTAAGGGTGTGTTTAGTGAAATTATATGATATTATAATTCTAATGTAATAATGGTATATTTATAAATATATATACATATATTTTATGTACTCTCTTTCTTCCAATACAATAACAAAACGGAAAAAATGTGCATGCGTACGTACGACCTACCATCTCCATATATTGTGTATTCAATTTTCATACTTCTATATCATATAAATTATTATAATACACATATACTAAATATTAATGATATTTATATCATTTTTCACATTCTATAAATCATAACATAAGTATAAGGACCAAAGATATAACGAATTACAACACATGTTAAGAACAAAGAGGATATTACCCGAAGTGAAACCTTAAAATAGAATTGCTAAAAACTAGGTAATATTAGGTCATAATAAAACCATATATGGTAATATATATGATAATATTCTTCTATAAAATATGTATAATAAACATGAATTTATTATATAGGCATAATTTATGAGTGTGAAGAGATTCAAGACACAATGTAAGGGAATTCATCTCACTATTTATATCCATGAGATACATATGATATTCACCATTTTCTTTTGTGTGCCGTATATACTTCTTATTGATGTATTAAATGATTCTTATTATTAAATTTATGGGTATTTACATATTCACTCTTTGATATTTCTTTAATGGGGTTTATGTTTCAATTTTTTTTAAAAGTATTTTGTTAGTTTTCATGGAAAATGGTTTCAAAATGGTTTTAAAGATTCTTTATAAGATTCAAGGAAAATGGTATTCAAATGGATTTTAAGATTCCATTATTTGTTTTCAATTTAATTTTCAAAGAAAACATCCTTCAAAAGGTTTTAGGTTTTAAAAATCATTTTTCAAAGAAGAAGGATATTTCCCTCAAGAAATGTTTTTTAAAATTTCTTTCAAAATTAATTCCCATATAAAATAACATTGGTTGGTATTACTTATTCCTTTATTTGAAATGATCTAAAGATTCAATTCATATTATTTCTCTAAACAGTTTATTCTTGATATCATGGTCTTTATGAAACCTATTTCTCTTTCACAGGTTATATTTTTATGAAATTAGTATTTCTTTCAAGGGATATTCTTTGGATGAAATGATTTTATAACTTGTATCTTTTTCCAAATGTTATGATATGATTACATGTTTATGATTCCCATTTAATTTAATGGGTGATGATTTGATTGTTTATGATTTTTTTGAACATGTATGTCTGATTTCATTATGAGATGGCTGTGAACTATATGTGACGCCACAACCCCAGTTACCCAGAGTCGGTGCATTATTACATAACATTGGCATGATCACAAAATATTAAGTATAAAAAGGCCGATTAGTTTAGTAGCCCTGGAAACACTAGATACATTCATAAATCTTACATTACATGATAAAGTGAAAAACTAAAATAACATAGTAACCATACTCCACACTCATATCCCCTCAGACTATCCCTATAGGTCAGTCATAAAATACTTCTTCATATCCAGGGAAAAATAAAAAATAGAAAGGGGTGAGATCAGATGCTCAGTAAGGATAACAATATAGCGAAAACTTTCATAAATAAGCATAAACATTGAAGGCAAGGTATAACTAAAACAAAATCCTTTTAAACTTGAACTTCAGCATAATATGGAAAAAAATAAAATTAAATAATGCCATTTACTTATTCACATGGATATTCTACTATTCGAATAATCACATTCAATATCAATAACCTCTTTCATAATGATGGAATACATAATGCCAGAATTTCATAACCACATAGTCAAGGCCTTGTGCCAAGACTACAATTAATATTTTGTCAAGGCCTTATGCCAAGAAACTAGTTTGTCTCATAAGACCAACCGATGTATCGAGGAGCTATAATGGGCTTCACCTATCAATTACTAAGTCTAATGCATTCCTCATATGAATAGGTTTAAACATAACATAAACATTCATTTTAAAACTAGAATAAAAAATGTCAATACATTATACATAAACCATGAATGGTATAAAAATAACACATCCACATTAAAACATATAACAAAACCTTCAATACAATATGAAAGTTTTGTATCATAATAAATCAACTTCCAATAATCTTAAAATCCATCAAAGGATGTTGACATAGATGAAATCAAAAATATTTAAGAGAAATATCTCTCTTTTGAAATCATTTAAAAGTTATATAATTATAAAATAAAACATTTACTTTGAAAATATTATTATAAGCTTTTAAGGTAAGCTTTGAGGATTTTATAACTGCGGAAAATAGCCGCACCTGCTGTATAAGTTAAAAAAGACATTCTTACCTTAATTTTGTCGAAAAGGATAAAAAGGATATTGTCTAGAAAATAACGGAAAGATTCCTTTAAAACCATTTTATAAAAAGTCAAAAAATGGTATAAATGAATTTAAACCATAGTTTAGTAAATAGTAAAAATATTTTGGAATACATTTTTAAGAAACACGGATGTGGATGATAAAGAGGTCCCATTAGATAATTACATATAAACAACCTCAGAAAATGAAGATATTGTGAAAGTAACCTTTACCTTGTACTTTTTCCTGGTTGAGGGTAGGTTAAGCTCATGTATAATGGTGAAAAATTTGTTATTAAAATATACAAGAATCATATACATTAATATGATATCATATATGATCTTTTAATATTGCTTTGTTAATAATATCTTAGTATTATCATCGTTTTGGGTGTTAATGGATTCGTTTTCCATTATATTCTTTGTTATGTGAGTCATATTTTTTATGGATGGTATGTATCTTATTCATATCCAGAATGATATCAAGTATTTAAACATTATTTTTTATCATCAAATGAAAATTAGTCTTGAATGGATACGATGGGGAATAAATCTCATCGCTTTCGTGGAGACGATAATCCGTATGTACGCACGAGCGACAATATCATTATTTTGATATTAAAATAGTATATAATTGGATGGTATATCATATATACAGAATAATTATCATTTTATATTTATTATTTACATCAATTACACATCATAATTACACCCATCCAAATAATAATGTATTGAATACAATTACACCACGACGTGGAGAAGGTAAGTCGTACTTACGCACATATGGTGACATGTTATTCAAAGGATGGAAAGAATAATGAATTTGGTTGTACCATATATATAATAACATTATAGTATATAGAAGATACTAGAGTTATTATTTTATAATGGAACAACAAAGAAAAAGGAAGTGGAAGAAGAAAGGAACTTGAAAGAGGTGGTCAGATATTTACCTCTTCTTTGGGTTCTTCCTTTTGATTTGATCAAAAGGGATCCTTAGGTTGGATTTCTGACTAAAGGAATGCCTCTATGATGAAGGGGGGATAGTTTAAAGGGTATTTGGGTAGAGTTTTTCAGATCCAAATGGCTTTGAAGGTGTGAATTAGAGAGAAGGGTGAGTGTCCTTTTATAAGAGGGGTGAGGGGCACCTTTGGAAAAGCTAGAAATATTATTTTATAATTAAATCCATTTAGGTTTATAATGTCTAAAAAATGGATTATTTAAAGGATAAGGTCGGTATGGGTCGAAAACCACTCAACAAATAGGTTTTAGATAGGTTTGGGTCACTATATTAACTTTATCTTTTAGATTTAACTCTTAGTTAAATAGTCTGACATTTACCATGTCTCTTTGTATTTTTATATTATATGGTTAATAAACTTACTATATACTTTCTAGAGAACCCCAAGTGGTTAATTAATGATACACCTATCATTATATAAGTCTTTTGGACTAACCTTAGATTTTTAAGAATAGAATATCAATTAGTAATATAATATTTGTTTTAAAAACTCTTTTATGTCAATTTTGACACTATTTGGTATTTTTTTTTGTTAAGTTCATAAAAACATTATTACTTAGAATAAAATTCATCTAACCAACCATAATTTGTCATATTAACCTAGAAAATTAGTGTAATTCAGAAAAGGTCTCAAATTACATTTATTTGGATATTTATAATCTCAATTATTTTAATATTTCATTAATTTGGTAATTACTACATCATCATTGTGTCATAAATAAACTAAATTATTTAACTTATAAAAACTCTAAATAAAATACAATTATGTATTAAATATTTTTATATTTCTAATTAATATTTATAGTCTAATTTATCTTATGTTTATCCCTATATTAAAAATGTTTTAGTTATTAAACTTTGATTTTAACTCTTTTAACCCTTCTTTAAATAAAATAATAATAAATGTGTTAATCTAATCAAATTGGACCAAAGAGGTTCATATTTTATTACTAAGGTTGTTTTTGGTCGAATTATAATTATCCAATATAATTAGGACATGTTTTAGGGTAATAATAATATCATTTTCTCCTTAATTACCCTATTTTACTTTTAACCGTGGTAAATAAAAGTAAAAAGTTACTATTCACCAATTTTTTTTTTATCTTATTGAACCACATTTTACTCCTTTATATTAACCGTGTCTCTCGGATTTTCAAAATTCAACTCACAGAAGTGATAAAATTTAGTTTTATGTGAATTTTAAAATTTTCCTAGAAGGTGCGTAAAAGACTATGAAAAGTTCAATAAAATTTTTATATATCTAAAATTATAATAAACTGACTCCAATGAATTACATTGAACTTATATAGATATTATGTATCTATTTTCACCTAAAATAAATTTAAATAAAGTAAATAATTATTTAAAGAAGAATTTGGTTTTAAACTATAACTCAGTGCTTTTCACTATTCATCAAAAATTGAAAGTTTCCAGAAAAATACCAAAAATTCACCCTAAGCTAATTTCGATATTCTGAATCCAAAAATGAAGTCCATTTTGAAAGATAAAATTTATAAAATTTCAAAAATTGGGAATTACTATTCATAACAGCTACTTTGATTTGTCGCGGTGTGTTAGAATCTTGAAGATTCGTACAATGCACGCTATTGCATCATTAAAAGGTAAATGTACCGTAGAAGATTGGGGTGTCACATTCTCCCCTCCTTCAAATAATTTCATCCTCTAAATTTCTAGAATACTACCACATGAAAATACTCGGGTGGTTCTTCATCATAAGTTCCTCGGGTTCCCACGTTGCCTCTTCCATCTTATAGTTTCTCCATAGAACTTTTACTAGACGAGTCATCCGGTTCTCAGAACTTGTTCTCTTGTATCAAGAATCTTGACAGGATCATCGCAATAAGACAGTTCAGGATCCAGTTCTAATTCCTCATAGGTTAGTACATGCGTTGGGTTAGGCATGTATTTTCTCAATAGTGATACGTGGAACACATCGTGAACTTTGGAGAGACTTGGTGGCATTTCCAAATGGTAAGCTACAACCCTAATTCGTTCTAGAATTTCGAATGGTCTGATGTACCTGGGACTCAATTTAACCTTCTTACCGAAAATTATAACACCCTTCCATGGAGATACCTTCAAGAAAACATGATCTCCTAACTGAAATTCCAAATCCTTCCTTCGGTTATCGGCATAGCTCTTATTCCTACTTTGAGTTGCTTTGATGTGAGTTTGGATTACCTTCAAATTTTCCATTGTTTCCTCAACAAGTTCTGGGCCTACAAGTTTTCTTTCACAGGCATCATCCCAACAAGTTGGTGTGCGACATCTCTTTCCATATAAAGCTTCATATGGTGCCATCTGAATACTTGAATGGAAGCTATTGTTATAGGAAAAATCTACCAAAGGTAAATATTGATCCCACATACCTTGAAAGTCAAGTGAGCATAATCTCAACATGTCTTCTATTGTTTGAATAGCCCGTTCTGATTGTCCATCAGTTTAGGGGTGGTAGGCAGTGCTCAAATGAAGCTTAGTATCCAGGGCTTTCTGAAGACTTTTCCAGAATCTTGAAGTAAAATGGGGATCACGATCAGAAAAAATCGATAGGGGTACTCTATGATGTCTCACAAGTTCATTAATATATTGACTTTCTAGACATTTAAGTCGTAGATCTTCTATTATATCATGAAAATGTACTGACTTGGTAAGAAAATCAACAATGACCCATATTGCATCATTCCTTCTAGGATTATTTGGTAGTCATAACAAAGTCCTTCGTAATATTATCCCATTTCCACTCCGGTATCAGAAGAGGTTTCATGACTCTTCCAGGTTGTTGCCTTCCAGGTTTCATTTGTTGACAAACCATTAATCTTAAAACAAAATCAGCAATCTCCCTCTTCATGTTGTCCCACCAAAAATTTTCCTTCAAATATCTATACATTTTGGTGCTCCCATGGTGTATAGAGAAATTGGAACTATGAGAATCATCCAACAATTCTCTTTTTAGATCAGGTATATTGGGAACAAAAAGTATCTTCCCAAATTTCAAAATTCCATCTTCATACACAAATTCACTCAATCTTCCATCATTCACATCTTTAATATTCTTTTCAAACTCTTCATCATCGGTCTGAGAACTCTTTATCCTTTCTAGTAAAGATGGTTTGGAAACCATTTGAAAACTTATTGATGTTTCACCTTCCATGGTGATTCCCATATTCATATTTACTAGATACATGAAAATAGGATCCCTTTCAACTCTCATCTTGTTCAAAACTCCATGATCCTTTCTGATCAAATCATCTTCCACCTTATTTTCCTTCCCCAGGTGGTAGTGTATCGTGCAATCATAATCCTTAAGTAGTTTAAGCCATCTCCTTTGCCTCATGTTGAGTTCTTTATACGAGAAAATATACTTCAAACTCTTGTGATCAATATAAATATCACATTTTCACCATAGAGATAGTGTCTCAAAATATTCAAATAAAATATTACTTCTGCTTACTCAATATCATGAGTATGATAGTTTTGCTCATCAATTTTTATCTGTCGTGATGCATAGGCAATAATCCTATCATTCTGCATAAGGACACAACCAAGTCCTTTCTTCGATGCATCACTATAAATGATGAAACCATCATTCCCCGATGGTAGAGTCAATATAGGATAATTGACTAATATTCTATTCAGTTCTTCAAAACATTCTTCACACTCTTTTTTCCAAACAAATTTAACCCCTTTTAATTTTAGATTTGTTATTGGGTTAGCCAACTGAACAAAATTCTGGATGAAACATCGATAATAACTTACTAAACCAATAAAACTGCATACCTCGATTATACATGTTGGTGCTGGACATTCTTGGATTGCCTTGGTATTTGAAGGATCAACAAAAATTCCATCCTTAGAGACAATATGGCCAAGAAAATAAATCTCATGAAGCCAGAATTTACACTTTCTAAACTTATGATATAGTTCATGTCTTCTAAGAGTCTTCAGGACAACCCACAAGTGATTTTCATGATCTTCATAGATTTTGGAGTATACCAAGATATCCTCAATAAATACCACTAAAAAGTCATCAATATATTCATTGAAAACATTTTTCATTATATCAATGAAAATAGAGGGTGCATTAGTCAATCCAAAAGGCATTACTGTAAACTCGTAATGCCCGTACCTGGTTCAAAATGCTATCTTCGTAATGTCTTCCTTCTTCACACACAACTGATGGTATCCAGATCGAAGGTCAATATTTGAAAAGTATTGATCTCCATGCATTTGGTCAAATAAATCATCAATTCAAGGTAAGGGATACTTGTTCTTTATTATTATATAATTGATCTCCCTGTAGTCGATACATAACCTCATAGATCCATCTTTATTCTTAACAAAAAGCACAGGGGATCCCCATGGATAAACCCTAGTGTGAATAAATCCCTTATTACTCAATTCCTCTAGTTGTTTCTTTAGTTCCACTAATTCCACAGTTTCCATTCTATAAGGGGTCTTCGATATGGGCCTTGAACCAGGAATTAAGTCAATAGAAAACTCAATTTTTTGTTCTGGAGGATGTCCAGGTAAATCTTCTGGAACAAATCAACATATTCTTTCACAATAGGTACATACTATATTTGAACATTCCTTTCATCACCCATAGTTATTTCATTCTCTTCCTCCCCAATAATTGAATTTAGTTGAGATATAAGGGGTGGATCTAGATGAGAATCAGGTGGTGACAATTCTGCTCTAAAGATAAGGTGTTCTTTATCATCATCATCAAAAATCATAGCCTCCTTATTCTTACAATAAATCTTTACATCATGGTCCAAAATCCAATCCATACTAAGGATTATATCAAATTAAATCATGGGTATGATGATGAGATCAACAGATAAAGAACATTTATATGATCTAATGGGAACAGATTCACATAACTTTGTTGTGATGATACTTCCCTTAGGAGTTTTAACTGACAAATACCTTTTTAAATAAAATTGTAAATATCTAGTTTTCTTAGAAAACTAGGAATATTTGAAACAATGAGATGATCCAGAATCAAATAAAGCATTTTATAAACTTGAGGAAACCATTAAATTACCTGCCACCACATCTTTCAGAGATTCTACCTCAGCAGTAGTGATAACATAAGATTGGCCTTGATCCCTTAGACTTTTCTGAGTTAAGTTCCCCTGATGCTTATAAAATTCATTTACATAATGTCCCATCTCCCTGCAATTTTAGCTTTGAACATCTGTAGATTATTTCTTCCCCTTGCAATCACGAGCTTGGTGGCCTTTTTCACCGCACTTGTAACAAACTCCCATTCCCTTCGAGCAAGTACCAGGGTGTTTCTTCCCACATTTACCACAGGATGGATATTCAACTTTTACCTTCTTCCCCTTATTTCTATTTCTAGTGTGATCATCAGATCTCTTCTTCTCTTACTTTTCTTTAAAGTCATAATACTTAGAGAATTTTTTTTCTTTTTTGATAGCTCATGAGACAATGTCTTCGTATGACGAGAAGGATTGTGAGACTAATTCTTTATAGAGAAATGGTTTTAACCCATCAAAGAAATGATAAAACTTACTTCTTGGGTTACATTTATAATCTACAACATGCCTCGCTAACCTTGTAATGTTGGCCTCATACTTTGTGACATTCTCATCCTACTTTTGCCTCAGACTCAGAAACTGCTTTTCCATATCTGCTCGATGGTCATGGGGAAAGTATTTTTTTAAGAAAAGATCTTTAAACTCCCTCCATTACATATTTGACACCTCATCATCTTCCTTTTTTTGAATCAATGACCACCATTGATCAACATCTCCAGTGAGGCGGTAAACTGCCATGATAACTTTTTCCCTTTCACTACTCCCTATGGAATGAAATATTTTCTCTAAAGAATTTATCCATTTCTCAGCTACTAATGGATTTTTACTCCCATTGAATGTTGGTGGTTGTTTCCTCATGAAGCGATCTAACATTGAACCTCCATGGTGTGGATCAGGGTGCTCCATATGGGTAAGGTTATTATTCATAACCGGAGTGAGTTGTCCCGGTATGGTGATAAGCTGATCAACACCAGTTGTATCAGTAGCTCCACTATAATTATCTTGAGTAGGAGGGAAATCCCTACATGGAGTGTGTGCATTGATATGGTTTCCATTCCTTCCACTAGGTGCCATTTCTAAACAATGGAATAATCTAGATTGGTTTATGAATTGAAATACATAATTCCAAACTTTTAAAACACTTAACATAAATTGAACAGTTTATGGATATAATCCATAATCATAAAAAAATGTTTTCTTTGAGGAAGTATATAATCATAAACCCATCATAATGGTTTGTAAAGAAAATGATAATTATCCTAAGCATATCCCCTGGTAGTGTCGTAACCAAGAGTGCGACAAGGCCTGTTGTTGTGCACCAGTTCCTGTTTGAGTCTATCTTAAAGCGGTTTTTTGGGTTTTACCCCTAGGTACATCTTTGCCAGAGCTGCATTTACCAGCTTGTATCGAGATAGGGATGTTTTTATTGGAAAACTCAGAAAATCTTTACAATACGAAAATTCTAGGAAGTTCTTCTATACTAATCTTCAAAGTATATCTTAGAGCTATGTGATCTAATCAAAGTTTATCTAAATCTAGCTTCCAAGGTTTTCACTAAACTTCCTCTGATACCAAATGTAATGACCCGACCCCAGTTACCCAGAGTTGGTGCATTATTACATAACATTGTTATGATCACAATAGATCAAGTATCGAAAGACCAATTAGTTTAGTAGACTTGGAAACACTAGATACATTCATAAGTATTACATTACATGATAAACTAAAAAACTACAACAACATAGTATCCATAGTCCAAAATCATATCCCCTTAGAAATTCCCTGTAGGTTAGTCAAAAAATACTTCTTCACATTCTGGGAAAAACAAAACATAGAAAGGTTTGAGCTCAGATGCTCAGTAAGGATAACAGTATAGTGGAAACTTTCATAAATAAGCACAAACATTTATGACAATCTATAACTAAAACAAAAGCCTTTTAAACTTGAACTTCAGCAGAATATGGAAAAAATAAAATGAAATAATTCCATTTAATTATTCACATGGATATTCTAGTAGTCGAATAATCACATGAAATATCAATAACCACTTTCATAATGATGGAATGCATAATGCTAGACTTTCTTAACCATATAGGCAAGGCCTTGTGCTAAGACTACAAATAAGATTTTGTCAATCCCTTGTTCCAAGACACTAGTTTTTATCATGAGACCTACTGATGCATCGGGGAGCTATAACGGGCTCTACCCATCACTTAATGAGTCCAATGCATTCCTCATATGAATAGGTGTAAACATAACATGACTATTTTTATTAAAACTAGCATAAAAAATGTCAATAATTTATCCATAAACCATGAATGGTATAAAAATAACACATCCATAGTCAAACATTTCACAAAACCTTCAATACAATATGGAAGTTTTGTATCATAATAAATCAACTTCAAATAAGCTTAAAATCCATCAAAGGATGTTGACATAGATTAAATCAAAACTATTTGAGAGAGATATCTCTTTTTTGAAATCATTTAAAAGTAACATAATTATAAAATAAAACATTTACTTTTAAACCATTCTTATAAGCTTGTAAGGGAAGATTTGGCGATTTTATAATGGCAGAAAATAGCCGCACCCACCGTATAAGTTAAAAACGACATTCTTACCTTAATTTTGTTGAAAAGGTTAAAATGACCTTGTTTGGAAAACGACAGAAATATTCCTTTCAAACCATTTTATAAAAAGTAAAAAAAGGTTATAAATGACTTTAACCCATAGTCTAGTAAATATTAAATTTTTTTTGGAATATATATTTAAGTAACATGGATGTGGATGATAAAGAGGTCCTAGTAGATAATTACTTATAAAAAACCTCGAATAATGAAGAGATTGTGAAATTAACCCTTACCTTGTAATTTTCATTTATTAAGGGTAGGTTAACCTTTTGTATAATGGTTAAATAATTGTTATTAAATTATAAAATAATCATATACATTAATATGATATCATATATGATCTTTTAATATTTCTCTGTTAATAATATCTTAGTATTATCGTCATTTTGGGTGTTAACATTTTCATTTTCCTTTATATTATTTGTTATGTGAGTCATATTTTTATGGATGGGATGTATCTTATTAATATACATAATTATATAAAGTCATTAAAAATTATTTTTAATCATAAAATAAAAATTACTCCTGAATGGATACGATGAGGAATGAATCTCATCGCTTTCGTGGAGACGACAATCTGTACGTACGCACGAGCGACAATATCATTATTTGGGTATTAAAATAGTATATAATTGGATGCTATATCATATAAAAAGAATAATTATAATTTTATATTTATTATTTAGATCAATTAAATATCATTATTATACCCATCCAGATAATATTGTATTGAATAACAATTACACCACGACGTGGAGACGGCAAGCCGTACGTACGCACGTATGCTGACATGTTATTCAAAGGATGGATTGAATAATGAATTTGATCGTACCATATTTATAATAACATAAAAGTATATAGAAGATATTGGAGTGATTATTTTATAATGGAACAACAAATAAAAAGGAAGTCGAAGAATAAAGGAAGTTGAAAGAGGTGGTGAGATATTTACCTCTTCTTTGGGTTCTTCCTTTTGATTTGATCAATAGGGATCCTTAGGTTGACTTTATGACTAAGGTAAGGCCTCTAGGATGAAGAGAGTATAGTTGAGAGGGTATTTGGGAGATGTTGGCCAAGAAAAATGGCTTTGATGGTGTGAATTAGAGAGAAGGTGGAGTGCCCTTTTATAAGAGGGGTGGGGGGCACCTTAGAAAAAACTAGAAATAGTATTTTATAATAAACAAATTTTCGGTTTATAATGTCTCAAAAATATATTATTTAAAGTATAAGGTGGTGATTTTTCGAAAAACTCTCAAATAATAGGTTTTATATAGGTTTGGGTCACTATATTAACTTTATTTTTTATATTTTACTCTTAGTTAAATAGTTTGGCATTTACCATGTATCTTTGTATTTTTATAATGTATGGTTAATAAACATACTATATACTTCCAAAAGAACCCCAAGTAGTTAATTAATGATACAAATATCATTATTTAAGTCCTTTTTAAGAACCTTAGATTTTTTGGAATAGAATATCAATTAATAATATAATATTTGTTTTAAAAACTCTTTTATGTCAATTTTGACACTATTTGGTATTTTGTTTTTGTTAAATTCATAACAGCATTATTACTTCGAAATAAATTCATCTAAAAAACCCTAATATATCAAATTAACCTATAAAATTAATGTAATTAATAAAAAGTCTCAAATTAAATTTATTTAGATATTTAAAATATCAATTGTTTTAATATTTCATTAATTAGGTAATTACTACATCATCATTGTGTCATAAATAAATTAAATTATTTAATGTCTAAAAAATATAAAAAAAATACCATTATACATTATATCATTTTATATTTATAATGAATATTTATAGTAGAATTTATCTTATGTTTATCCCTATATTAAAAATGTTTTAGATATTAAACTTTGATTTTAACTCATTTAACTCTTCTTTAAATAAAATAATAATGTCCTAATCTAATCCAAGTAGACCAAATAGGTTCATATTTTATTCCTAATGTATTTTTGGTCTAATTATACTTATTCAATAGAATTAGGACATGTTTTAGGGTAATTATAATATCATTTTTACCCTTAATTACCCTATTTACTTTTAACCGTGGTAAATAAAAGCAAAAAGTTACTATTCACCAAAAATTATTTTTATCTTATTGAACCAAATTTCACTCCTTGATATTTACCGTTTCTCTTGGAGTTTCGAAATTCAACTCACAGAAGCGGTAAAATTAATTTTTATGTGAATTTGAAAATTCTCTTAGGAGGGGGGTAAAAGACGGTGAAAAGTTCAATAAACTTTTTATATATCTAAAATTATTATAAACTGAATCCAATGAATTACATTGAACTTATATATGTATTTTTTATCTATTTTGACCTAAAATAAATTTAAATAAAATAAATAATTGTTTAAATAAAAATTATGTTTTAAAATATAACTCAATGTTTTTCACTATTCATCAAAAATAGAAAGTTTCCAAAAAAATACAAAAACTTCACCCTAATCTAATTTTTATATTATGAATCCAAAAATGAATTCCATTTTGAAATATAAAATTTATAAAATTTAAAAAAGTGGGTATTACTATTCATAACGGCTACTTTGATTGGTCGCGATGTATTAGAATCTCGAAGTGGCGTACAATGCAAGCTATTGCATTATTCAAAAGAAAACGTGCCAGGGAAGCTTGGGGTGTTACATATATATCTTTTTAATTCATTGATTAAATATTTATATCCCATGAGATAGACTAAGATGGTTTTGTGAGTGAACCTTGACTACTATAATTTCCATGGGAGTGAACCATTACTACCAATATGGTATGAGGAGTGTACTCATGCTACTAAGATGGCCAGGGGAGTAAACCATTACTACCAAGATGATATGGGGAGTGAACTCATACTACTAAGATAGTCCTAGAATAAATGACTTGGATACTATGGATATCATATTATACTCTTATGAGTTTTCCACAATTCCATTTCTTATTCCTTTAATATAACTTTATGGTTTATATTCTTTATTTTCTTGTGATTCGTGTCTTATGAACTACCAATCCTTATGTCATGATTCCTATTTATTATCATTGACATGTAGGGTATAATATTCTATTTACATGTTCATGTTATCATAGCCTTATGCTCATGTTTATTCTTACATGTCTCCCTTGTTTACTATTACTGAGAATCTGATCTCACCCATTTTTATGTCTCCTTTCCCTCATCATATGAAGATATGTATTATTTTTTATGCATCTTATAAGTTTTATAGTAAATATGAACCTAGTGGGAGATATTGTAGCTCACTTATGTACCAGTGTTCATGATTCCATGTTTTTAAGGGCAATAGAATAATACGGTCTTTGGACATTTGTTTTGGTAATGTTTTATTTTTTCCAAAAAATTTATGTAATGTCTATATAGATTATGATTGGGTCGTTATAGTTGGTATCAGTGAAAAATTTTAGTTAACCTTTAGAAACTACGATGAGAAAACATTAGTGATATTTCTAGGGACATGTTAATGGATAAGTCTTAGGATAAAGAAAAGTACAAAAAAATGTTCTAAACTTTTGGTAAAGGATAAAGTGAGTGGTTTCCTAGAAATACATCCCTCTATAGATACTATAAGTGGATGAAGTTTTTTAATATATGTACAAAGGAGTATCAACATTGACATGGCATCCAGAACCTAACTCGGGGTAACCCGATACATGAAAACATGCCTTACTATGCACCTAGTTTGACACTTATGGGGGATATACTTTGGGAATTCACAAACTCTTCAAGAACCATCATGAAGGATTAAAATATAAGTTGGATGTGAATTACCTAGGATAAAACTAAGGTGCCATAGATTATGTAATGTGTCATAACTTAGACATACTATAAGTGAATTTTCATAATTATGTGATTCCTCATTATGATAAATTTTTCTTTCTCTATGCTTTTGGTTTTAGTTAATGGATGGAACTTAAAGGAACCATGTTAATGGTGATTGTGATGGAAAAATAAATTATTGTCCTC
This sequence comes from Viscum album, assembly GCA_963277665.1. Classification (NCBI taxonomy): domain Eukaryota; kingdom Viridiplantae; phylum Streptophyta; class Magnoliopsida; order Santalales; family Viscaceae; genus Viscum; species Viscum album. Next base: position 466,619,911 of record OY728141.1, on the reverse strand, counting down.
CAGAGGAACTAAATGTTATGGGAGATAGAATGAAAAATATTGTTGCTTTAGTCACATAGATTTCTCAAGCTATGAATCATAGTGGACTTCCAAATGAGAAAAGGAGGGAACCAAATTTTGTTGAGTCTTTTATGGAGAAATGTCCACATTATTTTATATTCTCTTATGATCCACTTGTTTCTGAAAAATGGATTAATACTACTGTAAATATATTATCCATTATCCTATTTTCAATGCATGAGAAAATCATTCTATCTATTTTTCTGTTAGAAGGTGATGTAGACAAGTGGTGGATTCTAATTAAGATTATGATGCAACATGTTGAAATAGAAACCATGGATTGGGATGAGTTCAAGAACTTATTTATCACTAAGTACCTTCCACAAATTATTCATTAAAAGACATATAAAGAGTTACCGGAGTTGAAGAAAAGGGATAATGAATCTGTCACTACCTATGAGGCTAATTTTATGTGACTTGTGAGGTACACTTGAGGAATCATCATCCAACCAGAAAGTAAAGTTGATAGGTTCTTCATTTTCTTAATTCCAATTTTGAGAAGGTAATTGGCCATAAGATATTTTAGTACCTATAAAGAAATTGTGCACTGTACGATCAAGGTTGAAATGTAGGTTGGAGTCATATATCAATGCCATGGTCTTTTCAAGAAAGTAATATTTAGTTTAGAGGAAAATATAAGAACCATGATGAGGAGAAGATGACCATTCACACTCTATGTGTGGGAAGAAGTATGGGAGAAATTACCTTAAGGGGTCTAATAAATGTTTTAAGTGAGTAAGGGAAGCCCATCAAACATTTTATTACCAAAGTGATGAGAATAAGTTTGATAATAGTGTGAATGAAAAAAAATATACATAGAATAAACCTCCCATGCTTCAATGACACATGTTAAAGGAGAATGTTCATTTTGATAACAAGTTCCCAAACCCGAGGGATGGTGATTATGATCGACTTCAACAACCTCTTAATCTGAGGGACAAGTAGAAATACCATGAAATCTCTACTTTTGAAGAGGGGTATGATAATGACAGGGTGAAAGGTACACTTACCATACACTTTATAAGTTCTAATGTCTTATTTGTTTCTAGATCTACCCACTCTTTCATATATAAAGAATTTTCTAAGGGTGTTAAGATTCCACCAAAATTATTAGATGTGGAATTATCTTTGAAAACCCCTAATGTTATGATAATCACATCCTAAGTTTTTTATTCCTCTATGGTTGAAATTTGTGGGAATGTGCATCCTGTAAATCCTATCGTAGTTCATTTGGTTGAATTTGATGTCCTATTAGGCATGGATTGTCTTTATTTGGATAAATATCACATTGATTGTTGAGGAAGGGCAGTTATGTTGGATATTTTAGACCCACCAATGATAGTCCATTAATGTGATGATATTTTTGAACTTACTATAGAGATTAAATCCAGAGTATGAGTCTTAATTACCATTAATAAGGGCTATTTTTCTCACATGGTTGGGGATAAAATTGATATCGATGAAATTTCCATTGTTTTAGAATTTGTGGATTTCCTTCCAGATGAGTTTCATAACATTCCACCAAAATGTGAAGTTGAGTTCTTAATAGAACTTATACCTAGTTCCACAAAATTTTTAAATAATCCCTATAGAACTCCCTCTATTGAGTTGGACAAATTGAAGAAGCAACTCCAAGAAAACTTTGACAGGGGATCATTCAGCCAAGTGTGTCACATTAGGGTGATCCTATTCTTTTTTTTGAAAAATAAATATGGATCAATGCGACTCTTCATTTATTATCAGGAGTTGAATAAAATTACAATCAAGAATAAATATCCTCTTCATCGTATTGATGACTTGTTTGATCAACTACATAGAGCACAATACTTTTTCAACGTTAAACTTAATTCTAGATATCATTAATTGAGAATCTAGAAGGAGGATATAGCCAAGAGAAAATTCCATACAATATATGGACAATATGAATATATTTTAATTTCTTTTGGTCTTATTAACCCCCTTCTATTTTCATGGATTTGATGAATAGAATTTTTAGAGATTAACTCAATTAGTTTGTGGTAGTCTTTATAGATGATATTCTTATCTATTAAAAGAGAAAGGAAGAGCATGAATACCACTTAAGAATTGTACTAAAGACTATAATGAAGGAGAAAATATAGATAAATTTACAAAGTGTGAATTTTGGCTACAAAAAGTTTCATTTCTGGGCCACATAATCTCAAGATATGGTATAATAGTAGATTCATTAATGATAGAGGCTATTTATTTCCCTAGACCAACCAAAATGACCGAGATCTATAGATTTATTTTTTTATATTTTTATTATTGATAGTTTGTGGAGAATTTATCATGACTATCTAATACTCTAACCAAGTTAACTAGGAATGTTATCATGTTTCTTTGGATAGATGAACGTGATAAAAATTTCAAGGAACTGAAGAAAAGGTGGGTCAGCACACCCATGCTTACATTACCTAGAAATGAAGATGGATTTTTAATATACAATGATTCATAAAATAAGGGATTGGTATGTTTTATTATGTAAAATATCATGGTTACATCCTATACCTCATGATATTTTAAGATTCATGAGAAACATTACCCAAATTATAATTTGGAGTTAGTAGTGGTATTTTTTGCATTAAAGATATTGAGGAATTTTATTTATGGAGAAAAGTGTGATATATATATTGAAAATAATAGTTTGAAATATATATACACATAAAAGGATTTTAAAATTCACTAGAGAATATGGTTGGAGATGATAAAGGATTATGAATGCTCAATACATTACCACCCTGGGAAAGGGAAAATGGTGGCTGGATCCATAAGTGAAAATGATCATTCTAACTTATCCATGACGAGGATCACAAAAGATACAATATTTATAGATTTGAAAAGGATGGATCTAGAAATATAGATGGAAGGGGAACAGTCTTATCTTTTTCAAATGAATGTTTAACCCCCTATCCAAGTGAATATTTTGGAGATATAGAAGGAATATTTAGAGCTACAAAAGAAAGTTAGAAATGTTACAGAGTTTATCCTTGATCAGGATAGAATGATAAGGTTATAAAACTATTTATATGTTCCTTCCATACCATATTTGAATAAGGAACCATTATAGGAAGATCATAGTTCTTAATTATCTATTCATCATAGAAGAAATAATATGTATATGGATTTGAGAGAATATTTATAATGGGATATAATCAAGAGAGATATCATAAATTTTATATGTCAGTGATTGGTATGAAATAATGTTAAGGTTGAAAGAAAAAAGTCTAAAGTGATTTTGCACTCACTACACAAAGAAGAATAGAAATGGGAGAACATCATTGTGGACTTTGTCGTTGGAATTCCAAAAACCTCTAATGGGTTTAATCCTATATGGGTGGTAGTAGATCACCAAACTAATGAACACAATTCATTTCCATTAGAGAATATTTCTATCAAGATCACATTTTTAGGATATTCATTAAATAATTGGTAAGGCTACATGGAGTTCCGAATTCCATTGTATTTGTTTCAAATTTGAGGTTTACCTCAAAATTCTGAAGATGTCATCAACAAGCACTTGATACAGAATTGAGTTTCAACACTAATTATAATTATATTATGGATGGTAAATCTGAATGAATATTTAAAAACACAGAGGATATGTTGACATATTTTTTGTTTGATTTAAAAGGTGGTTGGGATCGACACCGTCCTCTAGTTGGGTTTTCTTAAAATAACAGCTTTCAAATAATAATTTTGATGGCACCTTATGAATCCCTATATGGGAAGAAATGTAGAGATCCAATGTACTGGGACGATGTTGGATAAATAAAGCTGTTGAGACTTGAGATCATTGAAGAGATGACAGAGAAGGTAAGATCCATTTATCAGTATATCAATGCATCCCAAATTCAGCAGAAAAGTTATGATGATAACCGTTGTTCTGATCTAGAATTTAAAGTTGGAGAAAAATTATTTCTATGAATATCTCTCTCAAATAAGGTTATGATATTTGAGAATAAAGGGGAAAAAATTCCTTGGTTTATTAGTAATTTTTAGATTCTTGATCATATCATAATGGTATCCTATCGCTTGGAACTTCCTCCAAATCTCTCTCGAGTCCATGATGTGTTACATGTCTCTATCATAAGGAAGTACATACCTGACCATTCACATGTAATGAACTTAGAGGTCATACTAATAGAGCATGATATTTCTTATGAGGAATAACCAATTGAAATTTTGGATTATACAAATATTATTCTACGAAACAAGACCTCTCACATGGTCAAGTTTTTGTGGACAAATCACCAGTTAGAGGAAGCTATATAAGAACTTGAGGATATGATGAAGCAGAAGTATCCTCATTTGTTTTTACTAGAATGATGAATTTCAAGGGAGAAATTCATTTTAATGGGGGTATATTGTAACACCATGAGTTTGTATTTACCTTTTTCTTGAATGAATTAATTTTCATTGATGTTTTTCAATGCACTATGTCAAACATTACTTTTTACACGAAACCGACTTGGCATACATTACACACAAAACCGATTTTTACCAAACAATAATATATTATTAAAAAATTATATATTAAGACTTAACCAAGACCTTAAGTTAGAAATTACTAGTAGTAAATAATAACTTATGAAAAACTATTTTTTTACACAAATATTAAATTAATTCATTAGTTATAATGAACCAATTGAATAAAAGGTAATACTTCAATAGAAAACTATTTTTATGCTCACAACGCTATTTTATAATAATAAAATAAATTAATTAAAACTAGTGAGTAAGATTAATTTAACATATATTTTATATTTTCAATAAAATATTTTTGATATTAATACAATAGATTTTATAGGAATAAGATAATAATAAACCTAATTTTACAAATATAAACCTATATTTTATTAACGTAGTTTTATTGCATTTTGATGGAGAGCCTATATTTAAATCTAAAATTTGGAACACTTATAAATTTTACAAGTCAAAATAAATTTATTTTTTAAATAGTAACATATTAAATTAAGTTAGGTTTAATTTTTGGTATTTGTTTTTGAAGTTTCACGTTTTTAATGAATTGTGAAAAATACTAAAATTAAAATCAAATCTTATTTTTTGTATAATTTTTAATAAGGTTAAATTATAATTTAAAATTATTTTAAAGTCTAATAATTTCTAATTTTTATCAATTTATACAATTTAGATCATTGTAATCAATTTCACATTGAAATTCGTTATAAAAACCTAGCAATCTTTTGAATGTTTTTTACTTTGAAAACACGTTTTGTCATCCCGTCTGCGGGATTAAATTTAAATTAATTTATTCCACTTCCATGATTGATATTTTTAAATTATTAATTCTTATTTATAATCCAAAAAATTATAATTTCTAAAAATATCTACTTAGTTTTTGACCAAAAATATTAGTGAAGGTAATTAAAATTAAATACAACGATTAAGATTAAATTAAGCTAAACAAGGAAAATATCCAAATATTAAGGATTAATATGACCTAATAAGTTTTCCAAAATCTATTGGATATTCATATTTCTACCCTATACTATCTTTTATAGAATTTTTACCATTATTTAATCCACTTGAAATAAAAAAATGTGGGTGCGGTTTCCCTTTTCCAAAATATTACAAGAGTGCTACTCCTCCTCCACTATAAAAGGCCTCCTCTCCACCAACTTCCATAAACATATCAATCCACTTAAGTTTGGTAAAGAACTAAAAAAATAGATACCCAAAATACCTCCCTTCCTACTTTAATCTTCCCTTTGTTCAAAAAGAAATCCAAGGAAGTCCTTAGGTCAAAACCAAATAGTGTAACCCAAAGTAGAGGCAACATCCTTCCTCAAGCTCCTTCATTTTATTTTCATTATATGTCCCATACACTCTCCTTATTTCATTATTATAAAAAATAAAACGTATCATCAATATAATGAGATTTGTTTCTTCTAATTTTTCTACCTACAAATTCACACACTGCCATCTAATGTGTAACGAACATTATGTTTTTGTGTACGGTGAACTACCGCCTCACAAAATGATAATTTTTTGTTCTTTCTTGACAGCCTCTCAGGGTGAAAATTATGAGAAAACTAGGTTTTTATATAATATTTATGATATTTATAATTTCTATAGGATTCTATAATTATTTTACAACACATATTGTAATACACTCCATCTTGTGTAAATTTGATAATTTCATTTGAGGAAGTGTGGACTACTGGCCACACAAAGTGATGTGATTTTGTTACACACAATATGAAATGTATTAAGAATTTATTTAATTAAATTATATGATATATATATGATATAATAATTTTCTTTGAATAATTATACATATACATATATATAATTATATATCATTTACCCCCTTTCTTCCAATACTACAATAAAGTAGAAACAATATTAATGCGTACATACAACCTACCATCTTCATGAATAGTGTATTATATTTTACACTTATATATCCTATAGATTGTTATAATAAACATATACTGAATATAAATGATATTTATGTCACTTTTTTACATTCTTTATATCATTATATAAGTATATGTACTAAAGATATAACAAATTAATACACATGCGAAGAACAAAGAAGACATTACCCGAATTGAAAACTTAACAAAGAATTCTTGACAAGAGGGTAATACAATGTAGATACCCGAAGCTTAACGTACATGGAAATTTCATTACTTTTGTGGAATACTTAGTACATAACAAAAACACACACACAAGGACCGTAATAGTTTAGTGTCTTTTGAAACTCGGAATATAATCTTCTAATCGTGGTGAAATATCTTCAACATCTCCCATAGAGATCTTCCCTTTTTTTTACCTAAAACCTTTCTTTATATCCTAGGGAAAAAGAAAACATAAAAGGGTGAGCTCAAATGCTCAGTAAGGGTAAAAAAAATAAATATTAATCACATCATATTCATAAGAACATAACATTTTGGAAATCTTAACGTGCAAAAGAGATCATAATATCATAACATGGGATAAATCATAGTAGTGAAATGTATTCCCAATAATCATAACTTAAAACATGAACCTTTTTGGAATACACACATAATCATTGAGAATCATTTCTTATTAGTCAAGACTCATTGCCAAGACTATCTTAGTGGACAAAGTCCATTTCTGAACCGAGTTCACTCCTCGTTTCAGTCCTGTTTCACTGAACTGGTTTAACCTGCCGTTCCAGCCATGTCTATCTCATGAGATATAAAATCTTTACCCAATTCATTTTAGGGAGATATAGGTCCCACCTATCTCATAATGATACCATTATTATGTGTGCCACAAAATCATAAATCAAACATCATTGCATAACCCATGTAATAAAAATGGGATTCTTAAACATCATGACATCGTAAAACAATTCATATAAGATAAAGGAATTCATAAAAATAATTCCATCACAACATAATCAAATAAATTTAATAATAGGGGTAGAAAAAGAACCCTATATTATCTTAGATGAAAAATAATTTTTATAAAACACTTGAACTCCATTCTTGAGGAAAATATCCTTTTTTAGTTCAAAAACACTTTTCATTTCTTAACATGTCATAAAATTCTAAACTAAAAGAAATTTATTAAAAATAAACTTGAAAACTTGTAAAGTAAGCTTCTTGGAAATAATGTTTTAAAAATCTATTCATGCCATATAAGTTAAAAAAACATTCTTCTCTTACTTTTGTCGGAAAAGTCAAAAAGTACCTTGTACGAAAAACGACAAAAGATTCCTTTCATATCTTTTACTAAAAACTCACCGAAGAGTAAAATTGGATATAAACTATTGTAAAAGGATATAAATATTATATATTGAGGAAAAATGGATGTGGATGATAAATATTCCCCAGTAAATTCTGAAGTATATAAACAATCTCGGATAAAAATTGAGATTGTGAGATTTTCCCTTACCTTAGGTCCGATTTGCTTCGTAAGTGTCCGAACCTCCTGTATAATTATTTAAATAATGTCATTGACTTATTCCAGAATCATAATAATTGTTATGATATCATATATGGTTCACTTATGACTTTATATTACCCTTTCTTTTGTAAATTCCATGTTAATGAGTGTTTTGGGTATAATCGTTTCATTTGTTGTCCGTGTTTTGACTTGTAATTATTCATATGATTACATAGATAATGATTACTTAATTATAGAATATAAAAAATTATTTATATATAATATATATTCAGAATATACATATATATAATAGATCAGTAAATGGAAATAAATACACCATTCATGGAGACGGTAGGCCGTACGTATGCATGAACGCTGTTTTCGTTTCCTTATTGAGTTGAATAGAATTAAGTAGATGACATACATATATATACACATAAATACAGTATAATTATTATGTCATATATTTCATGATTACTTATTATATATACTTTATAATCATTCATGAATGGTTAACGTTGAGAATGAATCTTATCACGTCGTGGAGACGGTAGTCCGTACGTACGCACGAGCGATGATATCGTTCTCATGATCGCAGAATTTTATTGGAGTGTATGTATACTATTTCAGAATAAATATCACTTTAAAATAATCATATATAGTTATTATGTACACCATTATACCCATCCAAGTAAGGTGGTGGTGGAAAATAGATTACACCACTGTTTGGAGACGGTATTCCGTACGTACGCACGCGCGATGATTTCATTTTCCGTAGGATGGATAGATGGTGAAATTGGGTTGTTTCATACTTATAATAACATATAAGTATATAAGTGATACTGATGTTATTACTTCATAATGAAACAACCTGATAAGAATAAGTGAAAGAAAAAATAAAGTTGAAAGAATCGGTAATGGACATTACCTGTTCTTTGAAGCGCCTCTTTGAGATCTCCTTTTAGGGCACTAAAATTGGTCTTTGAGGAAGACCAGAACATGTAGGATGTTGATAGGGAAGTGTAGAAGATAATTAGGCAGGGTTTGGACAATCTTGAAGGCTCAAAGTGGTGTGAGGAAGAGAGGGAGGAGGTGCCCTTTTATAAGGGAGGAGAGGGGCACCTTTGGAATAACGAAAACTATTATTTTATTATAAAGCCAAATTCGGTTTTAAAAAGCTCCAAATTGATTTATTTATAAGATAAGGTGGGGATGGGTCGATATCCTCTCATATAATATAATTTAGACAAGTTTAGGTTCCTATTTTAACCTTATCATTTAGATTTAACATTAAGTTAAATAATTTCACTTTTACCGTGTCTTCTTGTGTTCTTATACTATAAGGTTAATAAACTTACTATAAGAAGCCAAAAGAACCCGAAGTTGTTTATTATTAATATATATAACCTTATATAAGTCATTTGGCCGAACCATAGATTTTTAGGAATAACATAAAAATTAATAATATAATATTTGTTTTAAAAACTATTTTATGTCTATTTTGACACTATTTAGTAATCGATTTTTTTGAAACTCCTAATAGAATGATTAGTTCTAAAAACGTTTATTAAATAAATACTAACATGTCATATTAACCTAGAAAATTAGTTAAACTCATAAAAAGTTTCAAATTTCATTTATTTTGGTATTTATAATATCAATTATGTCAATATTTCATTAATAAGATAATTACTGCATCATCTTTGTGTCATAAATAAATTAAATTATTTCAAGTCTAAAAATTACAAATAAAATACAATTATGTAGGAAATCTTTTTATATTTCTAATTAATATTTATAGTCGAATTTATCTTATGTATAACCCTATATTAAAAATTATTTAGTTATTAAACTTTGATTTTAACTATTTTAGCCCTTATTTAAATAAATTAATAATAAATGTTCTAATCTAATCCAAGTGGGAATAAATGGTCATATTTTATTCATAAGGTTGTTTTTGGTCGAATTAAACTTATCTAATAGAATTAGGACATGTGTTAGGGTAATAATAATATCATTTTTACCCTTAATTACCCTATTTACTTTTAACCGTGGTAAAAAAAAGTAAAAAGTTACTATTCACCAAAAATTATTTTAATCTCATTGAACCACATTTTACTTACTGATATCAACCGTGTCTCTCGGATTTTTGAAATTCCACTCACAGAAGCAGTAAAATTAAGTTTTATGAAAAATTCATTTTTTTAACTACCACTTAGAGGTTTCACTATTCATCATAAAATGAAAGTTTCCAGAAAAATACCAAAAATTAGGCCTAAGATATATTTGATATTATGAACGGAACAATGATGTCTATTTTAACAAATTCAAAACATATCAGTTGCATTACTTAATTTAAAAATTAATTCCCGTCGTCAAAACAAATAGCGTGTACTTAAAAGATAATAACTATCAAAAGATTGGCACTTGTTTATGTCTGGTTTGAATGTGAAATTACATCCAATGACAAACATTGTATTAAATTGTAAAACTATATTCTAAATATACTTTAAAATCAATCAAATTAATAATTTATCACTATTAATTATTTAGATTAAAAAGGTTGTTTTTAATTAAAATTTAGTAATTTTCACTATTCATCAGAAAATGAAAGTTATCCGAAAAGTACCAAAATTTCACCCTAAGCTAATTTCGATATTCCGAATCCAAAAATGAAGTCCATTTTGAAAAATAAGATTTAAAATATTTTAAAAAGTGGTTATTACTATTCATAACGGCTAGTTTTAATAATATTTTAATAGCATATCGTTGTTTAGTGAAAATCATTATTGCGTACTACACACGCTATCGAGGAAGGTCGCAATTGCATGCAAGTAAATTCAAGGATGCGTGTTGTGCAGACACCTTTTGGTGTAGCGTACAACACAAGACATTAATGAAATTAAAAAGAATATTTTTCATAAAATCTCGGGGTGTTACATTCTACCCCCCTTAAAATGAATTTCGCCCTCGAAATTCGTCGGGGTTATAAATGGTTTACTACTAAAAAGTTTCTTTAATAGAAACCCACATCGTAAAAAGGAATACCAAAACCAATCTTTAAAAACAAAAGTTTGAAACGTAACGGTTACCCAAATAAACTAATCACTGGGTTTCCACATAGGTGAAAATATGGATATGGAAGAGAAATATAACCATCATGTTCTGATGGAGAGTGGTAGAGAACATGGCTATGGAAAAGCCAGAAATCACAAAGCCATAAATTTGTGACGATCTAAGGTACTATCTGATTCATTAGATATAAGAGCACTAGGACAACATTTTTGGTTTTCAAGATCATTTCCCTAAAGTTGATGAAATTGGAATTAGAAGAAATACTTTCGTGATTTTGGTATAGTCTCACCGTTAGTCGTTCTTTGGACAATTTCCACTTCATCTCTTAAAGAAATGAAGTTGAATTTGTCATTCATGATGTGTTAGCAGATCATGTGATAGAATGAGGGGTCATTCCATCTGTCTCAAAAAAAAGGTTAGAAAAGTTATCGAAAAATACTTAAGTCCATCTATAGTGAGATTAATCATATATGGTTCCTAAAATTTACTTATACTTCTTATATTATACTGCTTAATATAATAAAACTAGTTTCCACTAAACAGGGACTTCTTGTAGGCCAGTGGTAGGTGATAAAGTCCAGTCACACTTTGGTTGTGGGTTCGATTCCCACAGCCTTGTCCGACGCGATGGGCTGTTGCCCATCCTACAGGTTATCCTTTTTCTAAAACTACATTACTATAACATCCCATAAATAATATCAAAAAAATTTCTATACTTAAACAATACTAACTTATGTCCAACATAATCCATTCCAATCTTTAGGCTTATCTAAAATACTTCGGTCCAAGCTCATAGTATAAAGAAAACGATTACTTGAAATGTCATCAACAAAGCATGTGAATACCATCATTTATCCCCATTATATCATAAGATATATCTTGTTGGTCAAATTACAAACATGTAAATACCTTAATCATGTATTCTCTTGATGAATGAATACCCATTGAACCTTAGTGAAAACATGAATGCAGTCAAAAGTTAACTCTTTCCACATACCAAAATCCAAAACTTCGATATACTCAAACCATGATATAACCTTCTCCTTATATCAGTCATGAGCTCATGAATACGGTCAAACATTTCATTTTCTCGTTTTCCTTTCATTATGCGCATATCAACTTTTTTTCCAAAAATATCTCAATCACATTCCATGGTTACCGGTACCATTGAAAACCACAATAGACCAATACATAAATATTCCAATATTCCACGATACTATATACAACATTATTTTGGAATCCCATTACATAAACAATTAATCATTCCACAACATCGTTTTCATATTCAACATCGCCAATAGTGATCGCATGGGACTTCCCTTTGTCCTTTTTCTTAAGTGGTTGATCATGTAGATCATCACTAACCCTTGGATTAGGGCATTTATTAGCATAATGCCCCATTTCCTTGCACTTCAAGAATTTAAGTGTTGGTGGGGTGTTCTCTGCAGTCTTTTATTTATTCACATCATTAGAAACCCTTTTTCCATTACTTCGACACTCGGATTCTCGATGACCTTCTTTTCCACACTTAAAACATTTTCTAGTCCCTTTAAGACAATCTCCACCATGCTTCATTCCACACTTTGAGCATAAGAAAACATTCATATTCTTTTCACCATTATTAGGAGATTTCTCATTGAACTCCATCTTTCATTTCTTGTCAAAACTATGAGATGGATAAGTAACACCAACTTCCATTTCTACCTTGATAACACAACACACAATTTCTTCAAAGCTACTGAAGTCTCTTATAGCTAATTCCCTTCGAAGATTTGGTTTTAAGCCACTGAAGAATCAATCAACTTTACTTTCAGGTTGGATGACAAATCCAGATTCATACCTTGCAAGTCTTGTAAAATTCGCTTCGTATATACCAACAGATTCATCATCATTTTGCTTTAGTTCAAGAAACTCCTTATCCATCTTTGTTCGAAGAATACGAGGGAAGTACTTATTGAAAAATAAGTTCTTGAACTCATCCCATTCCATGGACTCAATTTCATCTCTTGGCCTCATATTCTTGATAAGATTCCACCATTGATAAGCATCATCTTCCAAGGGATACACTGCTAAGATGACTTTATCATGTTCAGAACATTGAAGAACTGAAAATATCTTTTCAGTAGTACTGATCCATTGTTTAGCAACAAGTGGATCAGAAGACCCACTAAAAGAAGGTGGACGTTTCCTCATAAAGAACTCAATAGAATATTGTTCCCTTCTCTGCTCATTTGGAAGTCCAGAATGATTCATAGCTTGTGTAAGTATAGTAATGAGAATTTTCACTCCATCTCCCATAACATTTGTTTGTTCAGGAGGACAATCATTGCATTGTCCATTACATTGATCAACATGGTTCCTTCAGGTTCCAGCCATCATCTAAAACCCAAAAAGAATAGCGTGAGAGGCAAAAATTATGCTAGGGAAAACAACACAATAAAGGAGGAGTACCTTCAATATCTAACTTCTTGGGTTACCGTAATTCTAGTACTATAACCTATATTTATACTTAACCTTAGGGACATCCCTAGACATACCTTAGAAATATCTCTAGGGATCTCACTAAAGTTCTCGCATCCTAGTTTCCAAAGGTTGACTAAACCTTTCCTCTAATACCAACTATAGAGACCTGAAGCTTAACGTATATGGAAATTTTATTACTTTTGCGGAATACTTAGTACATAACAAAAACACACACAAGGACCGTAATAGTTTAGTGTCTTTGGAAACCCATAATATAATCTTCTAATCGTGGTGAAATATCTTCAAAATCTCCCATAAAGATCTTCCTTTTTTTTTTACCTAAAACATTTCTTTATATCCTGGGGAAAAAGAAAACATAAAAGGGTGAGCTCAAATGCTCAGTAAGGGTAAAAAAAAGAAATATTAATCACATCATATTCATAAGAACATAACATTTTGGAAATATTAACGTGAAAAAGAGATCATAATATCATAACATGGGATAAATCATAGTAGTGAAATGTATTCCCAATAATCATAACTTAAAACATGAACCATTGTGGCATACACACATAATCATTGAGAATCATTTCTTATTAGTCAAGACTCATTTCCAAGACTATCTTAGTGGACAAATTCCATTTCTGAACCGAGTTCACTCCTCATTTCAGTCCTGTTTCACTGAACTGGTTTAACCTGCCGTTCCAGCCATGTCTATCTCATGAGATATAAAATCTTTACCCAATGAATTTGAGGGAGATATAGGTCCCACCTATCTCATAATGATACCATTATTATATGTGCCACAAAATCATAAATCAAACATCATTGCATAACCCATGTAATAAAAATGGGATTCTTAAACATCATGACATCAAAAAACAATTCATATAAGATAAAGGAATTCATAAAAATAATTCCATCACAACATAATCAAATAAATTTAATAATAGGGGTAGAAACAGAACCCTATATTATCTTAGATGGAAAATAATTTTGATTATACACTTGAACTCCATTCTTGAGGAAAATATCCTTTTTACTTCAAAAACACTTTTCCTTTCTTAACATGTCATACAATTCTAAACTAAAAGAAGTTTATTAAAAATAAAATTGAAAACTTGTAAATGAAGCTTCTTGGAAATAACGTTTTAAAAATCTATTCATGCCGAATAAGTTAAAAAAATATTATTCTCGTACTTTTGTCGGATAAAGTCAAAAAGTACATCGTACGAAAAACGACAAAATATTCCCTTCATATCTTTTACTAAAAACTCACCGAAAAGTAAAATTGGATATAAAATATTGTAGAAGGATATAAATATTACATATTGAGGAAACATGGATGTGGATGATAAATATTCCCCAGTAAATTCTGAAGTATAAACAATCTCGGATAAAAATTCAGATTGCGAGATTTCCCTTACCTTAGGTCCGATTTGCTTCGTAAGTGTCCAAACCTCCTTTATAATGATTTAAATAATGTCATTGACTTATTCCAGAATCATACTCATTGTTATGATATCATATATGGTTGACTTATGACTTTATATTACCCGTTCTTTTGTAAATTCCATGTTAAAGAGTGTTTTGGGTAAAATCGTTTCATTTGTCGTCTGTGTTTTGACTTGTAATTAATCATATGATTACATAGATCATGATTACTTAATTCCAGAATATAAAACATTATTTATATATAATATATGTTCAGAATATAAATATATATAATAGATCAGTAAATGGAAAGAAATACACCGTTCATGGAGACGGTAGGCTGTACGTACGCATGAGCGCTGTGTTCGTTTCCTTATTGAGTTGAATGGAATTAAGTAGATGACATACATATATATACACAAAAACCCAGTATAATTATTATGTCATATATTTCATTATTACTTATTATATATACTTTATAATCATTCATGAATGGTTAACGTGGAGAATGAATCTCATCACGTCGTGGAGACGGTAGTCCGTACGTACGCACGAGCGATGATATCGTTCTCATGATCGTGGAATTGTATTGGAGTGTATGTATACTATTTAAGAATCAATATCACTTTACAATAATCATATATAGTTATTATGTACACCATTATACCCATCCAAGTAAGTTGGTGGTGGAAAATAAATTACACCACGACGTGGAGATGGTATTCCGTACGTACGCACGCGCGGTGAGTTCGTTTTCCGTAGGATGGATAGATGGTGAAATAGGGTTGTTTCATACATATAATAACATATAATTATACGAGTGATACTGATTTTATTACTTCATAATGAAACAACCTAATAAGAATAAGTGGAAGAAGAAATAAAGTTGAAAGAATCCTTAACGGACATTACCTCTTCTTTGAAGCGCCTCTTTGAGATCTCCTTTTAGGGCACTAAAATTGGTCTTTGAGGAAGACCAGAAACTCTAGGATGTTTCTATGGAAGTGGAGAAGAGAATTTGGCATGGGTTGGCCGAGCTTGAAGGCTCAAAGTGGTGTGAGGAAGAGAGGGAGGAGGTGCCCTTTTATAAGGGAGGAGAGGGGCACCTTTGGAATAACTAAAAATATTATTTTATTATAAAGCCAAATTCCGTTTTAAATATCTCCAAATTGATTTATTTCGAAGCTAAGGTGGGTATGGGTGGAAATCATCTCATCCAATAGAATTTAGAAAATTTTAGGTTCCTATTTTAACCTTATCTTTTAGATTTAACATTAAGTTAAATAATTTTACTTTTACCGTGTCTTCTTGTGTTCTTATACTATAAGGTTAATAAACTTACTATAAGAAGCCAAACGAAACAAAGTTGTTTATTATTAATATATAACCTTATCTAAGTCATTTGGCTGAACCTTAGATTTTTAGGAATAAAATAACAATTCATAATATAATATTTGTTTTAAAAACTATTTTATGTCAATTTTGACACTATTTAATAATTGATTTTTGTGAAAATCATAACAGAATGATTAGTTAGAAAAACGTTTATTAAATCAATAATAACATATAATATTAACCTATTAAATTATTTTAATTCATAAAAAGTTTCAAATTACATTTAGTTTGGTATTTATAACATCAATTATATCAATATTTCATTAATAAGATAATTACTGCATCATCTTTGTGTCATAAATAAATTAAATTGTTTCATGTCTAAAAATTACAAATAAAATACCATTATGTAGGAAATATTTTTATATTTCTAATGAATATTTATAGTCGAATTTATCTTATGTATAACCCTATATTAAAAATTATTTAGTTATTAAACTTTGATTTTAACTATTTTAACCCTTCTTTAAATAAATTAATAATAAATGTCCTAATCTAATCCAAGTGGGCCTAAATGGACATATTTTATTCCTATGGTTGTTTTTGGTCTAATTACACTTATCTAATAGAATTAGGACATGTGTTAGGGTAATAATAATATCATTTTTACCCTTAATTACCCTATTTCTTTTTAACCGTGGTAAAAAAAGTAAAAAGTTACTATTCACCAAAAATTATTTTCATCTCATTGAACCACGTTTTACTTACTGACATAAACCGTGTCTCTCTTATTTTTTAAATTCCACTCACAGAAGCGGTAAAATTAAGTTTTATGAAAAATTCATTTTTTTAACTACCACTTAGTGGTTTCACTATTCATCAAAAAATGAAAGTTTCCAGAAAAATAGCAAAAATTAGGCCTAAGATATATTTGATATTATGAACTGAAAAATGATGTCTATTTTACAAAATTCAAAACATATCAGTTGCATTAATTAATTTAAAAATTAATTCCCGTCTTCAAAACAAATAGCGTGTTCTTAATAGATAATAACTATCAAAAGATTGACACTTGTTTATGTCTGGTTTAAATGTGAAATTACATCCAATGACAAACATTGTATTAAATTGTAGAAATATATTTTAAATATACTTTAAAACCACTCAAATTAATAATTTATCACTATTAATTATTTCGATTAAAACGTTTGTTTTTAATTAAAATTTAGTAATTTTCACTATTCATCAAAAAATGAAAGTTATCCGAAAAGTACCAAAATTTAACCTTAAGCTAATTTTGATATTCCGAATCGAAAAATGAAGTCAATTTTGAAAAATAAAATTTTCAAAATTTTAAAAATTGGTTATTACTATTCATAACGGCTAGTTTTAATAATATATTAATAGCATATCGTTGTTTAGTGAAACTCGTTATTGTGTACTACACACGCTATCAAGGAAGGTCGTGATTGCATTCAAGGCAAGTCAAGGATGCGTGTTGTGCAAGCTCCTTTTGGTGTAGTGTACAACACAAGACATTAATGAAATTAAAAAGAATATTTTTCATAAAATATCGAGGTGTTACATACAAAGTCCCAATAAAACCATATATGGTATTATATATAATAATATTTTTATATAAAATATGTATAATAAACTTAAATTTATTATATAGGAATATTGTAATAGTGTCAAGTGTTTCAAGACATAAGGTAAGGTAATTTCATCTCACATTTTATATCAATGCGATACATGCCATGTTCACCACTATTTTCTTTTATATGGTGCATATACTGCTAATTAATGTATCCAATGATTATTATTATTAAATTTATGGGTACTTAAATTTCCATTATATGATATTTCTTTAATATGGTTTGAGTTTCAAAAGATTTTTAAAATCCTTTTGAAAGTTTTCCCAGAGAACTGTTTTGAAATGAGATTCAAGATTCTTTATAAGTTCTAAGGAAAATGGTTTTAATTTTTTTTTTCAAGATTCCATTATATGTTTCCAATTTTATTTTTAATGAAAATAGTATTCAATAGGCTTTAGGTTTTAGAAGTAACTTTTCAAATAAGAAGGATATTTTCCTTAAGAAATGTTTTTTAAAATATCTTTCAAAATTATTTCCCATCTAAGATAATATCTGTAGATGTTACTCATACATTTATTGAAAATTATCTAAAGGTTACATTCATGTTGTTTGTTTTAATGGTTTATGTTTTATGAAATGGTATTTGTGAAACTTTTTTCTCTTTTTATGGTTTATATGTTTATAAAATTTGTTTTTCTTTTAGGGGTTTTGATTTTGATCAAATGATTATGAAACTTGTATCTTTTTTGATAGGTTATGATATGATTACATTTTTATGATACCCATTTAATTTTTTGGGTTATGATATGATTGTTTATGATTTTGTGGTATAATTATGTATGATTTTTGTTAGGTCCACTAGGCTGAGTACCCTGAGAGGAGGGGGGGGTGAATCAGGGTATGACTAATTCAAAATTAAAGCGCGTTCTGATCTTGTTTCGCTGTTAAGAAAAACACTCTTCTCTCACTTTCCTGTTGCACAATATAAATAGAAGGTAAAGCATTCACAGGACACAACAATTTTTACTTGGTTCACCGCTAAGGGCTACATCCAAGGAGCATATGCCGACAAGTTTCCGGTCGTACCAAATTCCACTATTCTTCACTAGATGTGGATTACAAAGTTCAAGCACAATCACTCTATCCCAGGATCACTACCTTTACAAGGTTTAGGGTTAGATCCCTGCTTTCCCAAGGGTCACTCCCTGTTTCTCTCTCTCTGGCTCACTGCCGGTGGAGAGGATCACCTTCTTCCTCTTCCTCGCTCACTGCTCTGGAAAAGATCCACTCACAGTTTATACACCTGTAGGTCTCTTCATTTGCATGAAAGAATGCATATTCTTATATATATATATGCCCTGTTGAAGTTCAACTTTCACACGTAGATGAATCTCTCTTTGCACCAAATGTATCGAGCAAACTTCTAGCTTCCACGCAGCCCGAAAATCACTGCCGGAACTAAACCTTACTTGGCGCGCAAGTCTACCTCGACATGCAAGTATCGGCGCGCAAGTCACATTGGGTCCGCATGTACACCTCAGACACTTGCACAACACGATTTTACCTAAATCCAAACATGCACGACTCTCTCCCTTTTACGCCCAACCCAATTTTGGCGCGCAACTACCAATAATTTCCCTTCTTCAAATCTGGCGCGCAAGTCCCACTTGCGCGACACACCACCACTTGCGCGACCACCACACCTGCGTGATGGGAGCACTGATTTCTCAAAGTGTTGAACTCCGATTGAGAATGAAGAGGGGTGGTCCAGTATTTATAGGCATTTGGTCACCCCTGCGCGACGGCGCACAACTCTCACCTCAGCGCGCAAGTCTCGTCGCACATATCTCTTCTCCTGCAAGTCACTTGCACGACCTAATTCCAAACTTTCACGAACCTCTTTCATTTTCCATATTTTGATCTTCTGATCTTGAAAAACCACAGGCGCGCAAGTTCTCATGCTTCTAAGGCATCAGCGCACAAGTCTCTTTCACGGCGTGCAAGTCACTTGTGCGACACCACCAATACTTGCGCGACACTTATCCCTTTTCCATATTTTGATGATCTGATATTGAAAAACATTTGGTGCACAAGTTTACAAGACTTCATGTACACGACACGCAAGTCCCTTTGCCAAAAACCACTTTTCTTCATTTGAATATTTTCAGGCCCAAAAATTTGACAGACACTGGAAAACGACGCCATCTCGTATCTGTTCTTTTGTACCGCCTCCAGATCATACATTCCTCTTGTCGAAATTCTTGAATCAAACATAGATCGTTGACCTCAACTCTTGAACTCGACATTCCATCATGAAATCCTCTTTGTCAACCAATTTTTATGTCATTGTTTTTCTTTGTCAATAATCACCACTCAGATGTCCACTTTGTCAACAAACACAATCACCTCAAAAATGCTTCAATGATACCTTGAAGGATTTTTGCCCAAAAATTTAATTATGAGATTGATGGGACCTATATTTCCCACTAATTCATTGGTTAAGCAATTATATCTCATGAGATAGAGAAAGATGGACTTGGGAGTGAACCTTGACTACTTAGATGGCCATGAGCGTGAACCATTAGTACCAAGGTGGTATAAAGGGTGAAATCATGATACTAAGATAGCCATGGTAGTGAACCATGAATACCAAGATGGAATGGGGAGTTAACCCATACTACTAAATTGGCATAGGCAGCGATTCCTTGTCTATTGTGGAAATAATATTATACCAATTCAACAGAAATGTATGTTAAATAATAATATTATTTTATTACAAGATACTTTTAATAAATCTAATGGTTTCTTTTACTATCAATATAAATAATATTATAAAATAAATTTAATTTATTTCTTTCTATTTCATAAGAATAATTTCATCCTATATTTGAGCTTCGATTAATTTCAACTTATTCTCTTACTCTAGGAAAAAAAATTTCAAGATGAATTTTTATGGAATAAAGAATTAAAATTAACATTTTATAGATAATTATATCAATAAAATAGTGAAAATTATTTCCTCATATATCTAAATATATAACAGGCCAAAAATTATTAGGAAAGGTTATCTAATATGGATATATCATGCTTTCTTGTCCAAATCCATAAAAATAACACAAAAAGTTAAAATGAAACCATTCCATAAGTATTTATCCTTAAAACGGTTTCCAAATATACCAGAAAAAATTAAAATTCAAAAAAAATAGAATGTAGATCACAACATTTTTAAAATAAACATAAAATTAATCCCCCCAAATAATATATATTAGCTCTTAATGTCGCCAACCAAATATATGAATTTCATTATCATATATTTTAATAAAACATGGTAATAATTTGAGACACCATAAAAACTTAAAAAAAGTATTCATTCTTCCAAAAATTATCTTCGTCTATATTCCTTCAATAAAAATAGATATTATAAAATTAATTTTATAAAAAAAATTCAATGAACTTTATCCAATAAAATATAAACCACATTATCATCAAATCACTAATTAGTTACGAGGTCACCAACACTATCCCATTTACTCTTTCAATATCAATTATCTCTTCACCCCAATTAAAAATTATTAACAAAACACCAGACACATGTTAAGGTTTTTCTTTTCATTAATTATGTATTTTTGAAAAATATCATCTATCCACTAAATCACTTTTCATGGTAATCAACAAAATTCATCATATGTTTTCAAATCATTAAAAAAAATTATTATTGGAAAATCCTAAAATGTTTTATGATTATTATAACTATAATATCATTGATAGGAAACTTATATAACATAATTTTTAAATCATAATACATAAACACTTAAATACTTCTACTTTAATGATTGACATATCATCGATCCTTCCTTGGTTTTGGTGTAACCCTCTGAATATGAAATTAACTCTAAAAATTCCCAAATTTAAGACACATAATACATTTAATTACTTGAAAATTAATTATTCTGTGAACTTTATTTAATCATATAAAATGTCTTCCCTTTACATTGATACATTCTCCTTGGATCTTTTCCAACATTAATAACCTGAATAAAATTAAACATCCTTTCCTCTATGGTCTTTACTCTATGAACTTTCCTAAAATTATATCTTCCTATTATTTGATGTATTAGGAAACTCACAAAAGTTTATATTTTAAATCATATATCATGATTTTTTATTAATCATAATCAGAAGTTTTCTCCAATTCCTATTTAATTTAGTTTCTTAGGAGAACAATAATTTCTTTATATATCACATTCCATGTTAATAAGATTCATCTTGGTTATATCTATTTTCTAAAACAAAAAACCATAGTCTGAGCAATAATAATTATAGTGGAAAACCACATAGTCATGATAAAATCATTTATATGATGTCTAAATCCTGACACATTATTTTCAATTGATGATACTTTAGGTTTTACCAAGGTTTTTAATTTTCATTATCTATTCAAATTCATTATAATAGCTCATAGGGAGAATATAATTTCACCCAAGAATATCTAAAAACAGTTTCAAACTAGGTTAGAAGAAAGGTCACACTCACCATGCACCCAAATGATGGATGAGATATACTCAACTAACTTTTTTTTTGGGTTACTACCCCTAAATTCATCAATGTTAAAAACACATCCACTTGTAGTATGCAGACATGGATGTTTTTCTGGGAAAACTACACCCCTTTAAGTACCATAACTTAGGCCACTATCCTATAAATATGATAATGAAAATGTATCTCACTAAAAATTTCTTATCCTCATTTTTATAGTTAACTAAAAAATTATCCGACACCAAATATAGAACCCCATACATATCATATATAAATATTAATGATTTTTTTAAAAAAATATTCAACACATAACATTTCTATCCATTCCATAATCATATAGGTTTAGTGTTTTTAGAAACATGAATATATAAACAATTTTTTGATAGAAGATATATATTATCTCCCACTAAATAATTCAGAAATACACCATTTTTAGACATATCACACTTAAAAACATTATTTATAACTTGGGTAAAGGAAACATAATAAAGGGTAAGCTGTGAGGCTCAATAAGGGAAAATATTGGCGTTAACAATGATCACTTAAATATTACATGTTCGTAAGGGTATGAGAAATTGAGCTTTAAATTTGAAAATCATACCCTGTATATCAAATATCACAATCTTTAGTTATTTCATAAATCATGGTAGTTTATTATACTTAAATGATAAAGGAATTTAAGAAAATGAGCCATGAGAGCATATTGTAGCCATCCGACCGATTTTTTTGGAATACAATTAAGTATGGAAAATAATTTTATTTCCCAAGGATCACAACGAGGGCTAAAATACTTTATTTTGTTCACTACCCATTCAATCATATTATTAGTCAAGGTTTACTCTTAAGAATATCATAGTGAACAAAGTACCCTACTGAACTGGGTTCACTTTCCATTCCAATTTTTATTATTTTATAAGATATCCCTCTTTACTAAGTGAATTATAGGGATATATAATTATGTTCCCACCCATCATATAATAAAAATATATTCATGTGTTTTCTAAAAGATCATAAATCATTCTTTATATATCATAACCCTTGTAAATGAAATGGGTTTCATAAAAATTTCAACATTTGATTATAAAAAACCCATAGAAAAAATAGGTTTCATAAAAATATCATCATCATAATTTAAACTAATTCATAGAATGATTAAGGAAGTTATTACTTGATTATAACTATATTAATGAATAATTAGCATCAAAGAATGCTATCATTGATGAAAAATTCTTTTAAAAGATGTCTCGATCATTTGTTGAGGAAAACACCCTTTTCAATTCGAAAGAACTTATTTATAAATTTAAAAATTCCCTAAATATTAATGAAAATATTTTCTTTAAAAATAAATTGGAAACATGTAAAGTAATATTTATGGATTTGAATGGTCATGAAAATGATAAATTTTATTTATGCTGTGAACTTAATTTTTTTTCCTTTCTCATTTTTAGTAAAAAATTAAAAGTACCTTATTCAGAAAACAATAAGAATATTCTATATTTTTTTTGTAAATAGTTTGACATGTGTAAAAATTACCAGAAACAATATTTGGATGTTAGAAATTTTTTTATCAAACATAAATATATAAGAAAATAGATGTTCATCCGAAGAGAGAAATAAAGTTGGTTTTACTTAAGAACACTTTTTTCTGAATCTAGAGTTATTAAAGAGAGTAACATGAAATAAAAACAATTAATATTTAGAAATATCCATAAAAGAATAAAATTCATGGGATTCTTGAGAGATAGTTCATAAAATTTCATTATTAGAAGCATTATCATAAGCAATACCAACACAAAATTAGATTGTAACATAAATCCCTAACCACTTTGGTATCATTTGAATCACATTATGAAGAAATATTGAAATTTATATGTACATATAAATCCATATAATTTTCATGATAGGAATCATAAAATAAGTTCACAATAAATATATACACCACATAACATAAATAAGAGGTGAATAAAGCACGTGTCTCATAAAAATATAAGTGAGATAAATATCCATTACCAATTTGGTAAATTTATGAATCATAATCCCCATGAAATAATAAATTTAAATGAAACGTTAAATATAATGATCATATGTGGATTAATGATATAACATATACAACTTTATTTTATGTACACCACATAAAATAAGATATGTGTATAACATAACATATCTCCCAATGAAGACCAATTGAGATGATAAATCCATACCTCAAGTTTGAATTGATTTGAAAGTTATATAATATCCTTTATAATGAATTTAAATTTCTTATACTCATATAAAATAACCATTTAAATACTTATAATATCACATATTATCTACTTATATCATTTAAATTCCCATTTATTAATAATTCCTTAATAAAATCATCATTTCCAAGTGTTAACTATTTCATTTTTCATGACAATTTCTGTTTGGTAGTTCCAGTCAACATAATTTGATAATGGTTATAGAATAATGAAAATTTTAAGCATGATATAAATATCATATATATTCATTATCTATATATATATAGAGTCATTCAAAATTGGTATATATAGATAAATAAATTACACCATTCATAGAGATGGTAGGTTGTACGTATGCATGAATGTTGTTTTTACTTTTCAATGGATGTAATGAAAGAAAGAATAAAAAAATTCACCTCTTCATAATAATTATTATAAAATATATATCAAATATATTTATTAAATTCATCTTTATTACCATCCATGTAAATTATAATAAAAAAAATATTGACATCACTTCATATATGTGGTAGTCCATACGTACACAAAAGTGACGTTATCATTTTACAAAGGGTTTTAAGGTAAGAATATAGATATAATATTATAAGTATAAAAGACTAATTTTTTCATAAATATAAAATATAAAACTTTAACCCATCATAATAAGCATCCATGAAATATGGTGATGGAAAATGAATTGTGTCGGAAAATGAATTGTGTCGCCATGTGGAGGCGGTAGTCCACACATACGCATGAACTATACCTTAAAAAATACTAAGAAGGATCTATTTAGTCAATAATAGGAGAGGGGTAAATTAGGGATATATATTTTCCTTCTATGTTTTTGCTCTTATGAAATGAACATCAGGTCCTATTAGAGATATATAATTTTTTTGAAAAACAAACTTAGACGTACAACCACCGAAACACAGGAATTTATAAGTTTAATTACTCAATAAGAGTAGATAGTCCATGGTATGGTTTGGAAATAATCAAATGGCACACAATCTTCTAGATATAAATACTTTTTATATGGTTACAAAAAGTGGAATATCCTTACACTTTTATTTCACTATTATTGGTAAAACAATTAATGTGTTTCCTAACACAAAATATGTATCTAAAATTTTATTTCGAAATTTAGAAACCTTCACCAATAGGATCAGAATATTGTCAATATATTGCATGTAATTATTTAAATTTTATCTCATTTAAAAATCACTTCTTAAATTTATTACTTAGAAGTAGGTAAAAAATACCTCCATCCATTTTGATTATTGAAATTTCTCTATCTAATAAGTCCATATAAAAATATCATCTAGAATATTTGTCTGATACCTTTTTATAGGTGATGAATATTCCTCATAAAATATTTATTTGATTCCACAACTTTTAAATGTTACTCAAGGGAATATTTTTCCAATTTATCTAATCACTACACCACTTTTCACTACTACTTGTTTTTATTCTTCTTCTTCCTAAACCAAGAGATTCATTTATTGTAAGCATACTACACAATATTTTCTTTCAGAAGTTCATTTTATAACTATATCAGAAACCGATTCAACATCACTTATACATTTTCATACGTAAAGAGTATACACATAATAATTTTTACTAACGTCTTATTTATAATTTCATTTCATGGAGAATAGGAAGGAATTAAAATTTTATTTTCCACTAAACTAAAACTTTAAATTCAGAACTCTTGCTCAAATAATTCATTGAAAATTTCTCAATAACTCTATAACATTCTTGAACACATATGAGAAAAATTAGAAGATCGACCCCTGTTTAAATTTCACTAAAACACCGTGAGTATTAAAATTTTTCTACAAGATATTTGGAACATTATAGGACTATATAAACATCATCCCATTAAATATATTTATGTAAACTTCATAATGAACTTTTTAATCTGGGAAAATATTATACTTTTGAAAAATTTTCTAGTCATATTTGTCTGATTATTTCATCCAAAACTATCCAGACAATATTGGGTCATCTAGTTACCATTTATCCATACCCATAATCTACTTATTATTACTTATAATGAATTTACTAATAACTTATCTAACATTTTTATTTATATTTTTTTTTCTGTCTGATGTAATTTAAACAAAATGTTCATCTAACAATATTGTAGGAATTAAAAATTCAAAAATTCTTAAATGTATGTTTTATAGACATTATAAAAAAGTTTTTTTGATGGGTTTTTTTAGAATACTTTTAACTATGGACTTAATTTTCATACTATTTCTATTTCACCATTCCTCAGTATTTTCCTATTTAACTTCGACAATATTTCCTCTGATCGTTATACTTAAAAAAATTAGGTACTAACTTTATAGCTTTGAAAACTTCCTGAAATTATAAAATACTATATATGGTGAACTTTCAATTATCTTTATAGAAGTAATTTTTTTTTCAAAGGATTTCATCTGATGGGTCTTCACTTAATGAAAAATCACTAGCAAGTCCACTTTTGACTTTAAAAAAAATCCTCTATTTAAAAAACTTCTTCAAATATAAAAAACAAACATTTTATTATTTATTACTTTGAAAGTCATAGTATAAATTGTTTATATACAAATGGATTTATCCCCCTTTGAACTTACTAAAGACAATTCGAACATCCACAGATTCAAAACATCATTGAATATATATTTGTCTATATAATAAAATTTTTCCCCATTTCTACTTATGAATCTTCTTTCACTTTTCATCACAAGATCAATTATCCTTATTTAACTTGATATAGTAACATGATATTTTTAGATTTAAAGAAATTAGGAACTCAATATGATAAAATAATTGATAGATTTTGTGATCAAACATCCTATCATATTGATAATTTGGAATCTTTAAGAGATAAATTTTCCGCACAAACCTTTGTTTGGTGTACAATGGTTCTCAATTTTAGAAAATTTCATCCAATACTATCAATCCAATTCCATATACATCAAAACTACTAGTTTATAGAACCATACAATGTTACATGAATTTTTTAATAAAATAATAGATAACCAATTCCAGAAAACATTCTCTTTGAAAAATAAGCCAACCAATCTTCTTCAAAACAACTTCCAGCAACCAAAAAAACATCTTCATCTAAATTTTCGCTAAAATTATCCCCCTTTGGATTTTTTTTCAACCATGAATCATAAATCATTATAACATTCTACCACAACCAATGGATTACTTATCAAAAAATTCTGAACCTATATGAGTGAACTCAATGTAGTAAAAAAGAATAATTTAACCGAGAAACCATGATGTACGTAAGTATTAACTTTATAATATTATACTTACACACCTCTTAAAACTTCAAAATTTTACTAAATTTTCACTTTTTTCCTATGATAACAATTCCATCCACATCAAATTCAACAAAAAATTAAAATAATTCACACATTTTGAAAACCCATCTTACCAATTTTAAAAACTCTCCCTAAAGATTTAATTTCCTTAAAAGGTATAAGAAAATACCGATTGGTAGATTTATGTTAAATGATTTTATACATATTGAGAAAACTATCAAAATAAATTATGATTTATTGGATAGAATCCTAAACCATATCCTCGAAGAGAGATAGGTTTTGCAACCTTTTTTCAACCTCATCTTATAAAATGTTTCTTTTAGTAATGACTTATTGAATATATCAGAAACTTATTCCCTTGAAGGAACATATTCCATTATTAAATTATTATTCTTAACATGATATTTGATGAAGTGATATTTAATTTCAATATTATTTTAATAATAAATTTTTACTATATTTTTAGTGAGATTTATAGAAAGTTGATTATTAGAACCCAAGAGAAGGGGTAAAATCACTTCAAATAACAAATATTACAACTAAGTCTTCATTCACATAAGTTGTGTTGTATCCTAAGTGGGATATATATAATCATATTCATCTATATTAGGAGTAAAGATATTTTACTTCTTTGTATTCCAAATCACAAAACTTTCCCAAAAAAAAACACTACCGGATTTGGGTATTATATCATCAACACTTCCTAGGCAATCACTATTTATAGAATAAAAAAAATCAAGATTTCGAAAACTATAATATTTTATACCAAAATAAGTTATTCATTTGATATATCTAAAAAATTATTTTTGCTAATAAATTTTGAGATTATTTTAGAGAACACTGAAATATTGCAAAAAAATTAACAATATAAATAATATGTCACCTTAAATCTATCAGATATAAAAAACTTCCATCTTATTTCCTAAACTCATTTGGATCAACTTACTTCCCTTCCACATCAATTGGAAACCTGTATCCCACTAAAATTAGTGTGGAAAATAGTTTTGAATATTTTATTTTAAACTTCCTTAGAAGTTCGTTAGAGAAATTATCTTGAGAAAGGAAAATATATTTCTAATTTTATGATACAAGAATGATAAGAAAGCATTTTATTTTTATAAGCATGGACATTTCAAATAAGATATTCATCCCCTCATAAAACTTTTCACAAGTTTCTTCATCATTCAAAAAAATATAATATCTTCAATATAAATCATTATTATTAGGGAAACCTCATGATTTTATTTGATTTTGTGTTTATAATAAAATATTCCTTTCCTTAAGTTTCACTTCATTATAACAGTGTCTAATATGGAGTACCAATATCTCATATCTTGATTCAACCTATAAAAATACTTCTTCAACATTAAAACATAACTGTCATTTTTCCCAATCATAAAGACACATGGTATTTCAATATAAACTTCTTCATAAAGCACCCCGTTAATAATAGATAAATTTATATCCATATAAAAAATATCATAAGCTTAACGAGAAGTGACATCAAGAAACATTTTGATAGTTTCGAAGCTTTATACTATATAAATATTATCAAAACAAAATCAATGACTTCAGTTTATGAGTTACCTTTCAATACAATCGGTATTTGTTTTTTATCACTTCACCATATTTATTTAACTTATTTCAAAACACCCACTTTTTAATAATCACATTTTTATTTTTTAGTTTGGGTAAAAGTTCTGAAGTATCAGTATTACCAACATAGTCAAACTCTTCAATCATAGAATCAATCCACTCCTAATTATTCAAAGATTCATTAAAATTTTTTTCTTAACCTGTGGATATTAATAAGTATGTATAAAATACTTTTAATATATTCTTGTCTAAATCTATTTTTATTGATCTCTGATTATTTTTTGAATTTCCACCAATTTACTCTTCATATGATGAGATATATGAAGTTTTTCCTCATAAATTGAGATAATTGAGTTAGATTCCGCATCTTATGTTACATAAAAAATTGTATTACCATTAAGAAATTTTTTATTTTTTTAACTATAACCACATCATCTTCCCCATCTTCAACATCTGCCTTTTTTTGCGAAACATTCATATTATATTTTTTAACAACTTTTACATCGATAGACTCATCTATATTTTCTATTTCATTAATAAAATATTTTTATCCATGATATAAAATATTTATTCATGATTATACATTACTCCCATTATATAATTTTCACTAAAAAATAATTAATTTCCAATCATTGTTCACATTTCGATCATAAACACATAAGAAGATAATTGTTTGAGTTTATTTAATTAAAAAACAACTTAATGTTTTGATAAAATAATTCAACATACTAATCCAAGTAATGTTTTTATTCTTTTTTAGTATTTTTGATGAAAATTACAAGATATCATTAGAAGTTATCTTTGGATAATTATTCCATTTGAAGGGTCATATCGACCAAAAAAGAAAGCCCAACAAATCTATTGAAAAAATTGTACTCGCCATGAATATAGAATTTATGGGCTCAATATATAAGTAAAAATTATTTTTTCACCACCAAAATTGATAGAACAATAAAATTTATCTTGTAAAAAAATTTCAAGGACCAAATCCACCAAAAAACAGCCCAAATGATGTTTTGAAGTACACCCCACCGTTTTTATGTGAATTAAAATAAAAAAACATTCATTGACTTTCATCTTGATATATACATCCAATTGATCTTATATTTTTCAATGTGAAATTAAAGATATAGGTGGCCTAATTTTTAGAATAAATGGTTTTGATTTGAGGTAATCCTTTTTTTGGAAAACTCATTCACATTTCCGCATTCGAAACAGTGGGATAAAAATGCACACTTGTATATTGTTTATTAAAATAACCATAAATTTGGGTAAAAAATTATAATGTATAAAAATTTTGGATTTTGTGATATCAAAATATATATCTACAAATTTTAATAATAATATATCTTTAGATTCAGCTATCTTATTTATAAAATTGTCAATAAAACTTGAGGGGAATGTTAGGAATGGAACAATTTTACCACTTTGTGTTATAAATACATTGTATTATTATCCTTGAAAGGGGTTTAAATTTCAGCAATTAATGAGGATATTTTAAATTACTTGAGCTTTTACAAGGGCCTGGTTGGAATTTCCTTGATCTTTTTATAGGATATATCTACCCACCACTTTTATTTTAATGTCCATTTACATTTGTTTTCAATTGTAATCATGTAAGGGTGTTTTCATTTAAATTAAATATTAAAGAATGTTTATTCATCATAATTTATAATTATCATAAAACTTTTATTGTTAAATATTAATCGTCTTAAAATATCTTAAATCAATTTGAAAACCATTCTCTTATTTCACTTTCTCATTCAATTGAAAGTGTGTATTTACCTCTCTTCATATTTCATGTGTGTGTTTGGCACACTACTTTTTATTATCCCATTATTTTTATTCTATTTTCAAAAAATCATCATAAAAATTATAAACATATTATTAAACACCAAAATCACTGAGTAAATATTTTATTGGGTTGAGTAATAATTTAGGGATTTTAAGTGATTGAGATCTCTTTATCATTTAAACATTCTTTGAATTAATACTGTGTATGTCAAATAAAATATGTTATGGATTAATGATATATTTTTGACATGTGGATTATATGAATTATTGTAATAAAAAATACACATGGGTTCCTAAAATATTGAACCTTCCATAAATGTTATTTGATAATTATTAGAAACCTAGTTATGGCTTGGAATAAAGACAAAAACTTTGGGATTTCAGATCGAAATCTTCTCGTGAAATGGATATTAATTTAAGGAAAAGTATTACGAATCTCAATGATATCACAAGATTAAATCCCTAATTACGAACTCACCCTAATCATAATTAAATTTTTGAATAAAACTCCATAAATTAATGAACCTAATTAATCTCTACAAACAAACCCCCCATTCAAAATATAAAACATTAAAATAATCAACTTTAAAATTTGTACCACCACTAGGGATTTGATTAGTATGCCACTATATAGATTAGTAGAGAACCTTACCTTTGAATGGTCAATAAGAGACAATTGGATGAAATTAAAATGGCTCTATTTCTTGGGATGCTGGAACTTATTTTTGGTAGTTTTTGATTTTTGAAAAAGAAAACAAAAAAAAAATAAAAAAAAATCAGAAAAAACAAAAAATAAAACCGACCTTCTCATAAAAGTCATAAAATGAAAAAACCACACATAAAAAAACAAACTTCCTCATTATTTTATAATTTATCTAAATTCCCTGAAGCCCCCCAAAAAAATCATATGATTTTTTTGACCCGTAAATTGAGAAACACTTCGAAAACTTAAGAGGAAACTTAAGGAAAATCAAATCACCCAAGGAACATTCATTTCCCATCTAATTGAACTAGATAAGTCCAATCTCGGGGAATAGATACTTAAAGATCTCATTTCTCCTAATATAAATTATCAACCCCTTGGTATTCAATATCCAAATATTGAGGTTGATTTCAAACTCAAATCGAGTTTGAATCATCTTCTAACTCATTTCCATGGGCTAGCCTATGAGGATCCACATCTTCATCTCAAAGTGTTCCAAGTGGTGTGCTCTAACATGAATCCTCATGGGGTTTCTGAAGAACAAATCAGACTTTTAGAATTCACTTTATCCCGAGGGGAATCTTCCAGGTCATGTATCTACTACCTCCCTTCTATTTTTATAACCATATGTAATGACATGAAGTGACTCTTCTTAGAGAAATTATTTCCTGCTTCTCATTCTACTTCTATCCGAAAAGAAAATGAGTGGTATCCATCAATTACCCAATGAATCACTCCATGTGTTCTGGGAGAGGTTCAAGAAGATTTTGTAAACTTTTCCACATAAAAAAATACCTAACCAACTCTTGATATAATACTTATATGAGGGGGTATTCCTTATAGAGAGAACTCTCATTGACACTAAAAGTGGAGGTGCTCTTGTTGACTAAGCTCCTTCAACTGAATGAGATATCATAAGGAACATGGATGTCAACACACAAGAATTTCATTCTTGATCACATTATCAAGTTAGAAAATTCAAATAGAATCATTTCATAGAGCCCAATAGGATGACTGAGTGGATGAGTGAACTTATAGGAATTGTGCGTCAACTAGTTGTGGATGCCAAAGCCCCTACCACATCTTCTCCAAAATATGAATTCCCTAGATCTATCAAGAATTATGTAATCTATTTCTAATCTACTCATAAAAAAATTTACATAGCTTCAAGATGAACCATCCAATCCATCTAGTCCAATGGAAAACAATATAGAAGATGATCAGTGGAACACCAACCCATCCAACAGCCCGAAGGCCTTCAGATTTTTTTTTATTATTGTGATAAATCCCCATTTTGTGGGAGGAAGGTGGGAACCCAAATAGACTTCAAGACATAAGAAAAATCACACCCAAAGAAAAAAGTGTGAAACCTGAATCACAACAAGAAGATTCCCCTCCCCAGCATATGATCATAAAGAATCTATCCACTGTTGCAAGGAAATTCGGCAAGAAAGTGTCATGTGTCAAAGCATAGGCCCGATCTGATGTCTCACACCCTAGACACTCTGATACCTTCTCTTCTACCTATAACCCTAGCTTAAGGTATGGTAATCTTATCTCTCATCTGCCTCAGTAAAAAATCCAAAACAATTCCAAAAATGGTTAAGGTGGTGGTAAATTCTAAGAACCTTATCCTTTTGTACCTCAACCTCAAAGGAGAAATCATCGACTATCCTAGTGAGACTTCTGAATTCCCATCCCAATATAATCAATTTTCCAAAAAACAAAATCAAGTAAATCCAAATTCAGAACATTCATTTTCTTCCTACCAACTTTGGGAAAACTCTATGGAATATCTTTCCTCCTTCACCCATTCTTTCCTTAAAAAAATTGAAGCCCAAATTGGTCAACTTCCATCCCACCTTTGATATCAGAAACCATCCAATTATTCCCAGCTCTTAGCTCAATATTTACCCAACCCCAAGGGTAATGTATGTGAAATTTCACTTAGATCATGAATTTTATTCCCAGCCTCATGATGGATCCTCAAATGAATCATTGAATGTCGATCTTGAATATTAGAAGAAAAGAACCAGATAATGAAACTAATTCCACTACCTCAACTCCTTTCACTACTCTAAATAACCAAATTCCTTTTCATTAAGTAGTATCTAATCAAAGTAAGTCCTTTTAAACTGATCTTGAAATATTGGACATGTTTTAGATGCGTTGAATTCAACATTCCCATATTATATTCCATCAACCAAATTCCAAAGTATTCTAAGTTTCTTATCGAACTTTTCACCCTTAAGTGACAACTTAAGACCATTGAGAACATTTCAACCCAGCCTTCCATACCCATTAAGTGTAAATATCTAGGTAACTTTATATTTCCATGCCAAATAGGGATTTACCACTTTGATGATAAACTCATAGAATAAGGAACAATAATAAATTTCATGCCCTAATCTATGTTATCCAACCTTGGTATAGGTCCCTTTCACTAAACAAGTGTTTTCATCCATTTAGCCAATCAATGCACAACCATTACTAAGGGAATAATTGAGGTTGTCCTTGTCCTGGCTAATGATCTTATATTCCAATATGATTTCTATGTCCTTGATGTGGAAGGTGAAAGGACCTCTTCTTGATATCCTCTAAATATAGTAATTCCATTCCTCCTAACAACAAGAACTAAGATTGATTTCCATGCGAGTATCCTATCCATGAAATTTGGTGACCAACTAGTCATGTTCAACATTTTTGAAGCCATGAGATACTCATATGAGGATCACTCTTCCTTCTCAATCCATGTTTTTAGGACACTTCTAATACTCAATTAAACCCCACTCCATCATGTTCTTCATGTTCTAATGAGAGTAGAGATTGTGAAATTTACACCATTATTAACCAATTAATAAATGGGTAAGTTTATTTTGAACTCTCACTCATAGACTCCATCATTATAAAAGGTCTTGAAAACTCCCATGAATCCCAAATCAACTCTGATATTATTGCCCCACCTTGTACAATTTTATTGAAAGTGAATAAAAAGCAACTGAAGTTCCTTCCTCCAATACTGAGTTGTGTAGACCACAAATGAAAGATGATACTGATATGAAACCTCTTCCCGCACACTTGAAATATGAATTCCTTTTCCATGATCACTCTCATACTATAATTTTATCTTCTACACTTACTAAAATAGAGGATTCCAAAATTGTTAAGGTGTTATAAGAAAATAAAATGATTTGGGTTGGAATTAATATGACACACTAAGAATCAACACTACCCTTTTCATGTATCACATCCATCTCTAGGAATCATCCAAACTAATTGGACAACCACAAATAAGACTCAATCTTCTCATACTTATAGTTAGGTAATATATCAACAAGCTTATTTGAGATCATATTATCTACCCAATTTCTAATGGTGAATGGGTTAGTCAAATTCAAGGGGTACCTAAGAATGGTGAGATAACTGTTGTCACAAATGAACTTGGGGAAGTGGTGACAAATCAAGTGAAAAACAAATGGAATGTGTTCATCGATTATCAGAAATTAAATGATGAAACACAAAAATATCACCAATCTCTTCCATTCCTTGATCAAATTATATAATTCTTATCTCTAAATTCGCATTATTTCTTTCTGGATGGATACACTGGCTACTCCCAGATCTCAATAGCACCTCTACACCAAGAATAAACAACATTCACCTACCCATTTGAAGCATATACTTATAAGATAATTCCTTTTGTCCTTAACAATACTTTTACATCATTACACAGATGTATTATGAGTATCTATTTATGAATTCATTCAGTATTTCATAGAGGTATTTAGGGATGAATTTATAATTTATGGGCAGTCATTTGATTCCTTCTTGTGTTCACTCTCTTTAGTCCTTAAAAAATGTGTCAAATGTAACCTTGTGATAAATTTTGAAAAATTTCACTTGATGGTTACTAATGAAATTTTTCTAGGGAACATAATTTCACAAGAGGGTATTAAATTAAATCCTACTAAAATTGAGGTGATCTAATCACTTCTTGAACCCACATCAATTTGACACATCCATTAATTCCTTGGTCATGTCAGTTTTTGTCACTAATTTATACATAAACTCAATATGAATTCCCTCCCACTTACTCAGATACCCCAAAATGATGTTACATTTCATTTCTATGAGGCTTGAAAGGGTGCCTTTATTGAGCTCAAAGTTGATCTCACATATTCCCCAACAATCCAACCCCCAGATTTTTCCTCACCATTTGAGTTTATGTGTGTTGATTCTGATAGATCCATTGAAGCCATTCCGACCTAAAGAAGAAAAAATATTCCTCATTTAATATATCATTCCTCAACAACATTGGATTAAACTCATTCTCACTACACTATTACTAAAAAGGAACCTTTAATAGTGGTTTTTTTTCCATGGATAAATTACAAACCTATCTCTTATGTGCCAAAATCATTATCTTTTTAGACCATTCTGCTATAAAGTTCTTATTCAAGAGAAGTTATTCCAAATGAAGGATAATAATTTGGATCATAATGATCCAAGTATTTGAAATTTTCATTAACGATAGACCTGGAAAAGAAAACCCCATGGCTGATCACCAGTGTAGAATTTATAATTCGTATCATTTTGAAATAATGGATCCTATATTTCCAATATAACACCTATTATCTCTCACTACAATGTTACCATGGTAAGACAAAATTGTAAAATACTTGGACGCTGGTGTTTTTCTGGAATTTTTTTCAAAAGAACAAAAATTAAACCTATAATGTTATTCAAAATTTCATTTTTGGGAAGATAATAAACTTTGTGAAACTTGGGTTGACATGGTAATTAGAAGATGTGTTGATGAGGATGCACATTCATCTATTGTGGAATTTGTTCACTCATTGTATGGGGGTGGCCACTTTTGACCACAAAGGACCTCCCAAAAAGTCATTGACTCAGTATTATTCTAGACTTCACTCTCTAAGGAATCACATGAGTTTTGTAAAGCATGACCAAATTTACAAAATTTATTCATAATTTCTAAAATAAATAAAATTAACCAAAATACATTAATATTTTATGAGATATTAGATTTTTGGGGAATCAATTTCATTGGAACATTTCCCCATTCCAATGGATTCTCATATGTTCTTCTTTCGGTTGATTATGTTTCTCGGTGGGTTGAGGCCAAACCCACTAGAAAGGATGATTCACATACTATTAGTGTGTTCTAAAAACCCACATCTTCCACTAGTTTGGGACATGATGGTCCTTTATTAGTGAATTATGAACTCATTTCTGTTACTGGACCATGTTATCTCTTCTAAAAAAGAATGGGGTTATACATAAACCTTAATATGAATATATTCCCAAAAAATGGAATGGATGAACTTTTTAATAGAGAAGTTAAAAGAGTGTTTGAGAGAATTGTAAACCCCACTAGAAAATAATGACCTGAAAGACTTAGTGAAATTCTTTTATCTTATCAAACTTCCTATAAAAAACCCATTGTGATGTCTACATTTATGATATTTTTTTTATAATGCATGTCATTTACTAGATGGAATCTAGCATAAGTTATTTCGGGATGTGAAGACTATTAATTTTGATTATAAAAAATTTGGTGAAGTGATATTATTGCAGCTAAATGAATTGAAGTAGAATCAACTATATTCTTATGATAATTCCAATATCTACATAGAAATGGCTAAGGTACTGCATAATAAACATATCCTTCAAAATTTATTACATAAAGTTGAAAAGGTAATTATCTTCAACTCTTGATTTTAGCTTCACCCAGGTAAGATTAAATCTTGTTGGGAATATCCTTTTATTATTACAAATTTTTACCCATTTGGTGTAGTGAAAGACTAAGACCCCACTTCCAAAAGGAAATTTCCGATTAATGTACATTAGTTAAAGCATTACCATGAGAGGACACACATCTTGAGAAACATATCAACTTACCTCGAATACCTAACCACT
Source organism: Viscum album (assembly GCA_963277665.1). NCBI lineage: Eukaryota > Viridiplantae > Streptophyta > Magnoliopsida > Santalales > Viscaceae > Viscum > Viscum album. The sequence goes on along the minus strand of OY728141.1, from coordinate 466,581,939 downwards.
ACGGAAGACCCACTATAGGATAGAGATGGTGACCCACCAAATCTAAACTAGGGGGCACCTATATCCCTTTAACTCTTTATCTCTCTCTCTCTTCCTATCCCTATCTTCATGTCTTCCTCTATTTCTATCTTCTTTTTCATCTCTTATTACAATTTTTTAACCTCTTTATTCATGAGATATTTTGTTTCTATATCTCTTTTGTGTGGTGTGTATTTTAAAATCACTAAAAGTAACTACAAAGAAAAAAAATAAAATGAAAAAAATAAAGAATCATTATTACTCAGCCTTCAATTTTGAAATCTTTTCCAACCTTTTTGGGGGATCCAATGACTTCTTTTCATCAATTTTTTTTTATATTTTCATCATAAATTTTGATAAATAATTTTGTGTTAATAATAATAACTTTTTAATTCATAATTGTTCATTTAGAAAATGATTCTTCCCCAATCATGGGTAAAAACTCTTACTTTGATGACAAGGTTACCTATGACAATATTTTAAAAATATTTATTTTTCACCCCTGATTTTGAGTGTTGAGTTTGTAAAAATGTGAGCTAAATTTCTTACTTTAGTTTACATTAATTTGATAGAGGAATTTTATTAACCACATGATAATTATAATAGAAAAATATCCTCCCTTTAACCTCACATTGATCCTCCTTTCAAAATCCCCTTCAAGCCTATGAAAACATTATTTTGATATCCACAATTCAAGACCAATAACTTAACCATCCCAACATCTACATGTATTTTCATTGTATAATTTATTGAATTTTATGTATGGGGGGAACTGATTTCATTTTGGTATCCTTTTTTGGATTTTCAATGTGTCATTATATAATTGAGGTCAACAATCTATTTTAGTGTGGGGGAGAGGTTGTCATTATGTGAGTTTTGGGAATTTATATATGTTTATGACATCTTGTAAATTTTTTATTGAAATTTTTTCAAAAAAAATTATATGAAAAAATTAAAAAAAAACAAAAAACAAAAATAAAAAAAAGAATGGGTTGTGTCGTGGTCAGGTAAAAAATCACTCTTCCTCAACCTTTGATCTTGTTATAACTATTAAAATTAGTGTTGAGAGGTGATCAAATAAGGGTTCGGAGATGCATATGAGATATGTTTAAAGTTCAAATTTAGAAAAAAACAAAGAATCACACCTATGTCATTAAGAGATGTTTTGGGTTTTGTAAATATTTTATCTTCTTATCCCCTTTAATTTTTTTCCTATTTTGTGTATTACTTCACACAATCAAGCCCTTGTAAATAAATGTTTAAATTTTCTTTGTTGTTTCATTTCAATTTTTTTTCCCATTATTTTCCCCATGTTTGTGTTTTACCCTTCTTTTACACTCTTTTGGACACTATATTCCTACCATCCCATATGCACTCAAAAGACGCTAAATAATAGCTGTTGATTGTGGTGAACATTAGGATAGGGAGTAAAAGATTATTGATATTTTTAATTATAATATTTTCACTTTTGGATTATGAATGAGTGGAACTCTAGAATTTTTTTTATTATCTTGAGAGGAGTCCGTTATGACTTCCTCCATTTTCCATTTATAATTTTGAGTGTGAAAAATTAATAGATTTTAAAACCTTATTGGTTTAACAATTTTTGGTGGAATTATTTAGGGATGAGTGAACTAGTAAAGACCCCCTGATTAGTGAAAACAAAATTTTAATATTTTTTGGTGAGTAAAAATGATTTAGTTATGTTTTTATTTGATGTACATGAGAACATGTACAAGAATAAGTGTTGGGGAGTTGATATAACATATTAATTCATGATTTTACATTACTAAAATCATATAATTTTTACTTAAAAATAATTAATTTCCAATAAATGTTCATGTTTTGATCATAAAACCATAAGAATAGCATTGTTTGAGTTTATTTAATTAAAATATAGTTTAATGTTCTGATCATATCTTTCAACATACTAATCCAAATAATTTTGTTCTTATTTTTAGTGTTCCTGATGAAAATTAAACATATCATTAGAAGGGAGATTTGGATTATTCTTCAATTTTAAGGGTCATATGGACCACACAATAAGGCCTAAAAAATTATTGAGAAAACTAGACCATCCATGAAGATATAATTTCCAGGCTCAATATATAAGTCAAAATTCTTTTTTTTTCTCCAAAACAATTTTGGGGGAAAATATAATTCATCTTGTAAACAAATTTCAAGGCCAAACTCTACCAAAGAGTGTCCCAAATTATGTTTTGAAGTCCATCCCACCATTTTGTATGGGAATTTAGATGAGCACAAAATCCTTGACTTTTATCCTGACATAGACATCCAATTGAGATGAGGATTTATAGTTTGGAATAAAAGATATATAAGGACTACTTTATAAAAGAAATGGTTCATATTTTAGGTTATATTCCTATTTTAAAATCCATTCACATTTTTCCATTCGAAAAGGTGTGGATATAAATTGACATATGCACATTTTTTATTAAAATTTTCACAACTTTGGCTAAAAAGTTTAATTTATTCCAAATTTTGAGGGTGTACTTTAAACACACACACACAAACAAACAAACACACACACACACACACACACACACACACACACACATATATATATATATATATATCACTTTTTAGAAAAACATTTCAATATATTTGGCATCCTAATATATCAAATTTTTGAGCCAACATGAGGGGCACATTTGGAATGAAAAAACTCTACGACCTTGGTATATAATTACATCCACCTCTTCTCTATATAAGGGGTTGACATTTTAGTACTTAAGGATATTATTTCAAATGACTATATCCTTTCAAAGGTCTTGGTATGACTTGACCTGATCATTATTCAACAAGATATTCCTCTAATACACTTTTATTTTCATGTTCATTTGAATTTTTTTCAATTGCAACCTTGTTAGTTTTATTTCAATTAAATTAAATATTAAAGTGTGTTTCCTCATAATAATTTCTAATTCTATTCCACACTCTATTGTTTAATATTAATCTTCTTAAAATAGATTAAATACATTTGAAAAAAATTCTCTTATTTCAATTTCTCATTCAATTGAAAGTGTGTTTTCACCTCTTTTCATATTTCATGTGTGTGTTAAGAGCACCAATTTTTATTATACTATTATTTTTATCTAATTTTAATAATGTCACTAAAAAAATTACAAAAATATTATTAAAACTCCAGAGGTATAAGTAGATATCCCATTGGGGTGAGTCATAATTTAGTGATGTTATGTGATTGAGATATTTCTCCCATTAAAAAATTCATTGAATTAATATTATGTATGTAATATAAAATATGTTATGAATTAATGAAGTATTTATGTCATGTAAATTATATTGATTATTAGAACCATAAATACACATGGGTTTATGAAATATTGAACCTTCCATCAATGAGATTTGATAGTGATTTGAACCATAGTTATGGATTGGATTTAAGCCAAAACAATTAAGAGTTTGGATCGAAATCACCTTGTGAAATGGATATTAATTTAATGAAAGGTTTTGAAAAGCTCAAGGATATTACGGGAATAACTAAATAATTGTAAACTCATGCCAAGCATTATTAATTTTTTTAATCAAACTTCATCAACTAATCTTTCTAATTAAGATCTACAAAAAAACACCATTTAAAAGACAAAACATAAAAACAATTGGCTCTAAAATCTATACCATCAATGAGGATTCAACCTGAGTGCCACAATAAACATTAGTATAGAACCAAAAAATTTAACTGTCAATAAGATACAACTAGATGAACTTCAATCCTATACCATTTGGATTGTATCTAAGAGAGATTCCATCAAAACCTCTATGTACAAATTTCCCATGATTTCCACCCTTGAATTTCATAATGCAAGGACTTCGAGAAACCCTTATATTATTCAAACATGGATTTTCATTTTAATAATTTTCATATTAATTAATGTTATAATTTAGTTACAAGATTAATTAATTCTAACTATTTACTTCTACACTGATGTCCTACCTCCATAAATAATGACAAGTATCATGTTCGATCAACATCATTCGTGCCATCTCCACCAAACTTTGGTTTCTTATTTCTAAAACTACATATTTCTATGGTGTGTATGGTACACCAAAATCATTAATAGTTCTATGTTTTTCAATATTATCACTGAAATCCTCATTTTTATATTCACCTCTATTATTATTTCATAAATTATTCACAGAATATCTATAATCATTTCCGTCTCTTCTCCTAAAATTCATAACTGTTTTTACAACCTCTTATTTATATTTTAAAAACATAATAGATATAATGTGAGTAAAATCATTAATGAAATAAATAAAGTAATTATCTTTGTATTTTTACTATTTTTTCATTGGCTCACAAATAGAAGTATGAATCAGCTTGAATTTATAAGTTGAATATATCTCAAAATTATTATGAACTGGGGTTGTTAACTTTTATTTTTAGAAAATATAAAAACAAAAATATATTATTCTTATCATATTATGAATATAATTGATAATATTTATCATTGTTGACTTTATAATATTCCTTTAAAACATGTTTTCTATCCTCTTATTCTATATCTGATATTTCCCTCCATGATAAGATTGAATGAACTTTCTACAGAGAAAACATGAGAAAAATTTCTATTGGTTCAGTTGAATTTCTTTATAGATTTCCCATATTCTAATCTCTTTACAACATAAAAAAATTTCAAAAAATAAATTTATGATATTTATAATTTTTTTTGAAAATTGTAATTTTTTTTGTTTTTGGCCATGAATAAACATTGTTCTTTTGGACATCAAATTTTCTTCCCTAATGATGGAAGATCTAAAAACTTTGATTCTGAGTAACTAATAATTTTCAAAATTCAATATACATTCTTTAAAAACATTTATATTCTTAAATATATTTAAATTTCTTGTCAAATATGAAAAACACATACTATCCAAAATATATGGTCATTCCCATTGTGTGGCTTTGAGATTAGTTTCAATAACTCTGGATTTTTTTTTTATTTTTTTCTCACACAACACTTTATATTTCTGTGTGTCTTTTGTTTTACTGGTATCTGAATAAGAAATGATTTTTATAGGTTTCTAGGTAGATATCATTTTCGCAAATAGTTTTCAAAGTTTGGAATCTATTTTCAATCTTTATACCAAGTCTTTTCTTCTTTTACTTTTGAGTGGGTTGACTCATCCTTAAATATTACTTCCACCTTCTTATGAATTCATTGTAATATTTTTTTTAAATAAACACATATATGATGTTTGCCAAAATCATCAAAAAAATTGGATTAACCATAGAAATAATGTCCCCCCTATATCTTTCATGACGTTAAAATCCACATTTCTACTTTTCATCAAGATTCATACATTCAAATTTGGTATTTGTTTTTTCACACACAAGTTTTTTTTTACTTCATGATATTTTAATACACTTAATAAAATAATCACCTATAGTGGAAAATTTTGGTTTTTTGACTCCAATTGTTTTAGAGACATACATGGTTTTCTTGACTTTAATAATATTTTGAACAAATTCATCTTCCTTACCAACCTTTGATGATAAATTTTTTGATCCTTATTTGGTTTTCATTTTTCTTAACTATCACTAAATTATGTAGCTGGGTTTTTGAAACTTGAAATTCCTTCCACATATTTTGTTTGTTTTTTTGAGTTAGTTCAATCTTTTCCTCTTTTACATTTAAATTTTCTTTAAGATAAATATTTATTTTTTTCACTACATCAAGTGTTTTATTTTGACCACCAATCTATTTAAGTTACTTATAATTTTATTCAAAAATAATATTCATTTTTTATGAGACATCATCTTTCTTAAACTTATTATTATCTCAATAGAGTATTTAAATATTCTAAATAAATTTTTTCAATTCTATATTTATCATCTCCTCCATATGAGAATGTTCTTATTTATAACTACTACTTTCATCACGAGTGAAATTTTCCACATTTACTTTTGCAAAAAAGTATTTTTCATAGCTTTATCACTGATTTTTTCAGTATCTTCTTGAATATTGTAGTATTTGTCAACTTTTTAAAAAAATATCCTTTTGGATATAGAGAATTTATTTTCCTTTGTCTTGAATTAATATTTGGGTTTATCTATATTTTTATTAAAGGATCTTCTTGAATTTATATCATCTCTTTCACATTCTTTATCTTCCTTTGTTTGACAGAAATTTGTAGCAAAGTGGCTAATAGATCAAGAGATAAATAATTTTAGGGGAAACATCCCTTTATTATTTCCCATTACCCCTTAAAATATTTATAAAACATGGACATAAATTCATAAAAAATCTTCATATCATTGTCTTCAGTGTTATAGACACTAACTTATTCATCTTTTGGGTACTTTATTATATTTTTCGTACATAAAATCATTAAAAGAAATTTATTGACCATCCTTCTATTTTCTATTTATTGCTTTATATCTTCTCATTTTATATGTGATGGGAGATCTATTCAGATCACCAAAAGATATAGATTCAAGTTCTCTATCATCTCGTAATGAAACTTTTGCATCATACTTACTGAGAAAAATTCATAAGATCTATTCAACTATGGATCAATATTTCAAATTCTCACCAAGACATATTATATTTTTTTCAATGTCATTCACCCTTGTAATGAAGTCACCAATAGATTCATAATCACCCATTTTGAGATTTTCATACTTAAACCTCTAGATTTTTAACTTATATATCTTAAATTTTATATTTCCTTCCTAGGAATTCTTAAACTTCTCCCAAATGAATTTACCTTTTATAACTCTTTAAACTCTAATGACCCCAATTTTGAAGGTTGAGTAAAGTATGGAAAGTTTTTCATGCACATAATTTTCCATGTTCTTCTAATTGGAATTTGTATGGATAAAATTCTCAATATGAGGAGGAAATCCATCTATAGTAACATTGATAAATTCATAACCAAGGGTTATAATATATAATAAAATTATATATTTACAAATATGATATTTCCTTCCATTGAAAACAAGAATCCCCTTATGGTTTATAGAATTATGAACAACCATAGAAACTTCATTTTCATGAAACTTATACAAAGAATAAAATAAGGTAACCTTACCTATGAAAATATTTGAAAAGACCAAGAAGGATATATGTGATCACTAATTGGGGGAGGGGGTGAGTCACATATATCTTTTTTACCATTATGTTTCATTTGTTATGAAACAAAATCTTCCTCTTATTTTATAGTATAACTTTTCCGAAAAATAAACTCACAAGCAAAACCAAAGGAACCAAATAATTTACAATCTTTACTACCCAAAAAGAGTAGCTAGTCCTTGTCAGGGTTTGAAAACAATCTAGTACAATGAAATCCCCTGGATAAGAAATCCTTTTTCTATGGTTACAAAAAACAGGGAATAAACTTACACATGTATTGCACTTTGATCAATACAAAATTTCATGCTCTTGCTAGTATAAAATATGCAACAATTTTTTTAAAAAACATTAAAAACCTTCACCAACAGGCTCATAATTTCATCACTATGCTTCTTATACTTATTCTACATTTCTCTTCATTAAAAAAAATATCCACTTTTTTACCCTATAATAGGTATGAACTTCCACCATCCATTCATAGTTCATCCAAATTTATATGTTTGATTTGATTTTCTTGTATGTTCGTCTAAAAATATTGTACGATGCCTTCTGATAATTGATAAATTTTCCTCAAACTTTCTTCAAATAATTACAAAAAATATTATAGTTTGTTTAGTGAAAATTTATTCTCTTAATATGATCAACAAACCTCTATATCTGTCCACTTATTCTTCTTCTTCAACCAAGATATTCTTTGGCAGGAAACTTTGTACTCAAACTTTTCTTTCATAAGTTTATTCAATAAATCTGTTTGAAACCCATTATGAAATAATTCATCTTGTAAACACATAAACATTACACACACTATACCTTATACAAGAATCCTATTTATAGATTAATTTGAGGATCCATAAAAAAGTAATTGATTTTTATTTACTGCTCAAATAAAACTCAAAATTCGAAAAACCTGCAAAAAAATTCTTTGAAAACTTTTCAATAATTCTAGAAAATTATCGAATGCATAGAAGAAAATTTAGCAGCTCCTCCCTTATTCAAATTTTCATAAAAATTGGTGAGTATCGTGATATTTCTCGTTGATATTTGGAACATTAAAGAACATTATAAACATCATCACATTAACTATCTTTATGAAAACATCATAGAAAACTTTGTAATATAAAAAAATATAATACTTCAGAAAAATTGTTCGATTCTCTCCATATGATTCTTCTATTTGAAACTATACATCTGATATTGGTTTTTCAAGTGATAGTCTTTCTATAACATTAATATACTTCTCATTTCTCATTTTTGTAAATTGCATCATAACTTTTCTAAGAGTTTCCTTTATATGATATTTTCTATCCAATGATCCTTATACCAAAAGATGATTTGATCATCTTGTAGCATCTTATACTCACAACTTCATACATTTCATTTCGATATAAATTATAAAAAAGTATTTCTAATGAAATTAATATAAATAGTTAATCTAATAGAATTAATTCATATATATTTTTCCCCATTTATAAACATTTTATATTCTAACTTTGACTACATTTCATTTATCCTTCATACTTCACAAATCTGCAACACTAACTTCATATCTCCAAAAACATCGTAAACTCAACCAAAAACTATGTTCAATGAACTTATAAAGATATTAATATAAGTATATTTTTGTTTTATATGGGATTTATCTAATGGTACTTTTTGATGAAAAATTTTCAGCAACTCCACTTTTGAATTTCAACTACTTTCCAATTTTCAAATAGCTTCTTCAGGAAGCAAACACAAAATTTATCTGATTACTTCCTTTGAAATTAATAGTATAAATTTCTTATATAAAAATTTATTTCACCCCTTTTAAAATATTAAAATCAATTCAAACCTATTCGTAATTAAAATGTTATTGAATATATCTTTTTTTATATAAATATTTGGCTCCCTCTTTCTACCTATGACACTTCTTTCAATTTTTATCTTGAACTCAATTCTCTTCTTTTTTACTTAATCTATTAACATGAGATTTTTAGTTCATAAAAAGGTAAGAAATTAATATTATAAAATAATCACTAAATATTTAAATTGAACATTAATTATGAGTGGAACTTTGGAAATAATAAGAGATAAACATTCAACACAAACCTTTGTCTAGTGGATGAAGGTTCTTAGGTTAGGAACACATCATCTGATCCTCTCCATCCGATTCCATCTTAGTTTAATTTCCTTATTTAGAAAACATTATAAATAAATATGAATTTTTAACCCAAAAAATAAAACAATTTCAACCAAGAATCCTTTTTCATAAAGAAACCAACCCAACTTATTTAAAACAATTTCCATCAACCTCAAAAACTCCTTCAACCAAATTGGTCCCAACAAATTTCACCACCCATTAGTCAAAAAAGAGGGTGAATGTTGTAGGTTAAATGATCATAATAATGTTTAATAATGTTTAATGATCTGAAGTAATTATTTTATGATGAATAATATAGAATTTTAAGAGACAGAAGAATTATTAAATTCAAAGTTGTCAGGTAATATCATTACTAATTATTTGGTAGAACTCATTTCGACCCTTTCTTAAGGACCCTTGGAATAAATTTAGAAAATACCAAAAACCCTAATTAAATTATATGGAAGTTAAGATGGTAATTGGGTAGGGTTTTGTCAATCCATAGAGGTCCAATTATTGTAAATAATAGAAAGGAGGGGTTTTATTTTAAAAGTGGGGGAGAGGGAAGACTTGGAATTTACTAAAAGATTAAAATATCATAAATTCATACCCATTCAAAAAGATTCATCATGGATATATATTTTAAGGTGTGATTGGATAAGGTTTAAATATGGGTTGAAAAAATGATTTAGACAAGTTTAAATTGAAAACATACCCTTATCTATTGATTTACCCAAGATAATCTCGTGATAACCATAACCACAAAAACATATTTTTTATTTTTTTACTATTCATTATGAAAACAATTAGCTTGAAATTACTATATAATATTAATTATGATGATTCAAAAAATGGAATAAATTTTATAAAATTAAATTTACATAAGAGAAATAATTTAATTTTAAATTAAATATGCTAAAGATGATGAAAAGCTATTTTTCATAAAAGTTTTCCAAAGAATAAAATATTTTCATATAATATATATATATATAATTTATTTAGATTAACTAAATTGGATTATTAATAATATTAATGAAATAATTATTCTTTTTAAATCATTTTAAAACTAAATTTTACTATTTAAATTATTTAAATGGAAAGGTGGTTTTCAATAAAAATTAGTATTTTCATTATTCATGAAAAAATAAATCTTTTCTAAAATTATCAAAAAATCGATACAAGATAATTTTTAAATTATTACTTCAATATTAATGTATAATTTTTTAAATAAATCAGTAAAATTTTAAGAAATTTGTTTTTATATAAATTCTTATAACTCAATGGAAAATAATTTTCAGTAATAATGTGTTTGAAGCGACAAAATTGACTTATATCAACATAATGAATATTACTAATTAAAATAGAATTAATTGGATTATTATAAATAAAATGGTTCATATTTAAATTTAATAACAAATTTAAAATAGAACGTGACATTAAAGTTTTTTTAATGAAAGGAAATGAGAATATTTTAAAAAAACATTATTTTTCACTACCCATGGAGAAATAAATCATTTCAGAAAAATCCAAAAATTTCACCCTAAGTTAATTTTGATATGTTGATTAGAAAAATGCAGTTCATTTTATAAAATACAATTTCTAAAAGTTTTATAAATTTATTATAATTACCTTTCACAAAAATAAAAATAAAAAATATTTTTTAATATTGTAAAACTTTTAAGCAAGAAATGACATTACTAAAGTATGAATGCATGTTTCTTAAGAATTAAGTAATTTATTTGTATTTAGTAGGACCATTATACATACATTTCATAATTTTATCACTCATATTACTACCTAGCAATTATATGTATTGGTTTTAACAGTATAATATATTATGTTTCATTTATCATCAAGATTTCTTCTATTAAAAGCTATCAGGGAAATTGAATTTATTTAAAGGGAAATATGTCATTAAATATCAGGGTGTTAAATATGTAGATATAACTTTGTGTGAGGAACCTATATCTAATATATTAGTTGTAATATTAGATGGAATAAATATGGTACCTCCTACTTTATCGGGTCCCGTGTCATCTGCCACTTCAAAATAATCCACTATGTGAAGGAGATTCACTCCTATGGCCTATGTATAGATCATTGTATACTTTAAATATTTTTACTACACCAAAATGGTGTTTTTATATGAATATCCTTAACTATAACTGTGTAAATAAAATCTTGTAAGAACCTCTATAGATGGATTCATCACCCACAAATACTACAACTACCCATAGGTGTGGGACAAGACCGTCAGGTGTGCCCTTCCTTAACACACTGATGGATAATGATGATTTATTAAAGGAAGAATAAAAAAATAACTTCCCCCACCACCATTATTATTTTCATAAAATCTCATATTATTTACTTATACGTCATAGAAACTGTCACTAAGTAGAACAGAAGAGCTAGAGAAGACAATATTTACCACCATTTCCATGTATTTCATCATCACCCTATCAACAATATCAGAATAGGTGGTGAGATTCAGAATTAATACCTTTGTCTGGATGTCATGTCATAATCCATGCAAGTATTTTTGATCCCTCAGTTGATCACTCATCACCACCATTTGAGAAAACAAACTTGCTGTACAAAATAATTGGTTTACTCCGACATTGAATTAGTTCCATTCTATAATGAGAGGAATTCCAATGAATCCTCTATCATTATAGTTTCTTGGTATAATTTTTGAAATAAAATGATATTGAATACCTTCCAATGTAATCCTACATACTGGTTTTCTTGAACCACCGAATCCCCCATTGCTTGATATGAACCTCAAGATTGAATGTTGTGTATTTAAATTTAATGGATTCAGGTTCCTCCAGGTTATTGAAGAATTAATTTATCTTTTTAATCTATTTATTTATCTTAGGGTTTATTCCCACCCTTAAAGGAAAGTGGATTCTCATGTATGATCTCTAATTTTAGATCCTTGTCTCCTCATTCTACTGATTACACCTCAATATCATGGTTCTAAACGTATAATACATTATAGTACATGTCCCGACCTTCCCATATAATAGACTTATATATATTCTGATCTAAAGAGTCTTACCTTGAATATAATCTTCCAATTAATATTTAAAATGTAATGAAAACAGTTAATATAATAAATTGGAGGACCCTACCTAGAAAACATGTTTAACTAGGCTCTTAACCAAACTTGGAAAATACTCGATATGCATTCCCAATCTCCAAAGGTAGGATACTAGGAACCATAAAATCAACAAAAACCAAATATAATGATTTTACTAGAATGAAACAAGATACACGACATATAAATATATATAAAACCATAAAATAAATATGAAAATTTATTTAGAAAAACATTTTCAAAATAATGAACATTAATGGTTCACAGAACTTAGTCTAGAGAGGGATCCACCTACCTCAAACACATTACACTCTCCATGATGTGATTCACACACCAAAAGAAAATAAATTCAATAAAAATTAGTGGTGGCCAAAAAACAATATTCCCACAACATAGAATCACACTTCCATAAGGAAAAAATGTTGAAAAAGAAGGAAGATCCATATATACCACAATAACATGATGCAGCTCACCACAACCGAAATGAGCACCCATATCCAGAAGACAAGGATGAAATAAATCTATAAGGTATTGGAGAAGAATCATCATATGATCAATAGATCCCAAAAAACTTAGCCCAAATTTGTTTCAAATTCTAAGGAGAATTGAAAATATATGAAATAATGAGAAAATATTGATCAAACTTACCAAAAGAAGAGTTAAAAAACAACTGGGGATCAAATCATCATATGCAGATGCCTGGAGGGGTTTTGATCACTCAAAATCACATGGAAAAGATATAGGGTTTGGGGAAGAGAGGAGGATGGTGAATGAGTTGGGAGATGGGAAACACAAGCATATACTTTTCTGGAATATATTCCATTCATGGAGTGAATGATGGATTCACATTGTTATATTTTAGAATATCTAATACATAGAAAAATGCATCACCTAAACTTAAAATCCTAAAATTAAAGATCACAGTATGAATATCATCTCAAATAATTAGCATTTTTCATGTCTTAAAACAAATACACATAGTATCAAAGTAAAGTCACAACCGTAATGCCAGTCTAGGGATCATGCTTATAGATTCCACACAACACTCATCAAGTAGAACACACACCAAGAGTTATATAGTACTGATGGATCATGGCTGAGATGTACTACTCAATAGGTGTCTCCATAAGAGGAATACTCTGGAAGACTGAATAGAATGATACACATATGAGGGTCACACCTAAGGCCATGCGGTATACTAAAACCTGAATCTCTAATAACCTGATCAGTAGAGGATTGATTCCCTCATGGTTTTGGTCATACAGATACCAAGAACTCCACCCAGGTAATGATAATGTTATTGGATCACACTCTATATAAGTACCTGACCTTAAACATTACATAATCTAACAAATTCATTTAGAAATAATTTTCTTATATTGCGAAAGTTATTTTCAGTTTTGGGTTTTAGTGAATTAGGAAATAAATAATACATATAAACCCACAATAATACAATATTTTTACTAATTAAGAAATATTTATTTCCTTCATAACATAAAAAAAATTAATAAAACATGAAATATTTCCATTAAAAATCATCAAAGCATTCATCTTGACTTCTAGTTTTCTCTTACACATCCATGAAACCTATGAATTTTTTTTAAAACGCGGGACCAACATGAAAATATTAGTAAGGGACATAAAAAAATGAAGGAATTAGTCCATGAATACATATAAACATATTAAATCATTTAAAAAAAGACATACTTCTCACCCATAAAGTATCATACACTTACTTTGCGAAGAAAATAGATTTCCATAAAACATATAAAACACAAATAAAACATTTAAGTAACTTTGTAAATTAGTTAATTAATAATATTAACCCTAACTGATACTATATTCTTTGAATCCCTCACATCTACCCTAAAAATTGACCCTCATTGATATCTTATGATGTAACCCTCACAATATCCTTGGGGTGTAACCATCGTAGTTACACTTTAAATAACCATTTTGGGTAACATCCAACATAAAAATAACTAATGAATTGAAGGTAGATATAGTTCAAAACCTTCATAATAAAAAATTCCCAAGAACTAGAACAAAACCATAAAACATTAATACTTGTATCATAAAAATACTCTTGAATTTTTTGAAAATAGAAATTGAAAATAAGATTTTTAAAGAAGGTTCCATTACCTTAGGGTTTCTTTGCTTGAAACATATTAAAAATTTTGTATAATGGTTTAAAGAGTGTTATTAATATATTAAATAACTATATTCACTTTTATAATACCTTATATTATCTTTTAATATCATCTTTCCACCCATAATATTTAATTATTTATATTGTTTTAGGTGCATTTATTTCAGGGTTTTCATGATCGGTTCGAAATGAATTTTCTGGTCGAATGGAAGAAAAAATACAAAAGTGGAATGAAATAGTGTTAATATGTTTCTATAATATTAAATTATTCCATTTATTATTTTTTTGATATGAGTATGATTCATTAGATCAAATTTTAATGAAAATGATTTAATTTATTTTAGTGGTTTTTGTTATGACTATCATGAACTCATATCATTTTATTTAATATCATGTTTATATATTGGTTCCAGAACATTATATAACTTTTAATATGTATAAAAAAATTCATTTAATAATAATAATGGTTTATGAAAATCCTTGATGGTAGTAATAGTAAATGAAAGTGTATCATCCACAATGCTGTTAAATCGACACATCACAGACGATGTTCTCATTTTTAGAATAAAAGAAAGAGGGGGAGAAGTTTGATGATGAGTTTTTCCATAAACAAGATAAAATTAATGTATATATAATATACTGGAATTTTCATTATACTTTGATAAGGGTAGGTGATGATATAAAGATAAAATGAATGAAATTAAAAGGAAGATTAATGAAAATGTAAGAGTATTTTATCTCTTGAATTCTATTCCTTGAGAACTTAATTCAGCTACTTGGTTTTTTTCTTTTGGTGGGACCAGAAGGTCTTTGATGTGGGGAAGGGTCTTGGTAAGGTAATTGGGTAGAAATTAAACAATATAAAAGGGTTTAAGTGTGATGAGAAGAGGTGGTGATAAGTGGTATTTATAGTGGATGTAAGGGGTGTTTTTTGATTATTTTATACTTTTGTTTATTATTTTGGATCAAGACAAAGAGTATATTGAGATTTACCAATAAATATATTAAAATAATGATGTATAGTTAAATATTATGTTCTTATGCAATACATACATCAGCTATGACTCAATAAATTATGTATTGTTTAAATATGGTAAATTTCTGTATTTTACTATTCACTAAAAAATTAACTATTTTAGAAAAATAAAAAAAATCACCCTAACCATTTTTTAACTTGTAGAATTAAAAAATTAATTCCATTTTTTGAATTTATTTTTATAAATATTATAAATATAATTTTTAATTAAAATAATCATTTATTTGAAAAATACTAATTTTAAAATTATAAATTATTTTATAACAATTTAAAAATTTATTTAAGGTCTCATAAAAGTATCTTATAATCCTAAAAAATTTTAATTTATGAATCTATTATATGAATATTAATTTTCTTTTTAATCATTAAATTAATTATAAAATAATAAATAAACATTTAGGTTTCACAAAAATATCAGTACTTAATTTATCACTTTCAAAACATTTATTTAGTTATTATTGGATATAAATATGTAAAATTTTTACTTTTAAGATACTAGAATTTTAATTTTACTTTCACAGGTGAGGTTTCTATTATATTAGTATATATTCTTTAATTTTTATAAATTAAACGTATTTCATTATAGATTTATATTGAATTTTACTATTTAATTTCAAAATGAAAACATATTATTTTATATATACCAGTGTTTTTACATTCTCCCCACCTTCTAGAAATTACATCCTTATAATTTTTATTCACTTGTTAAACAAGTGGGGATACCTTTCCTTCATATAACTTTCAGATTCCCATGATTCTTATTCAAACATTTGGTTTCTCAAGAGAACCTTAACCTATTGAATTACTTTATTCTATAATGCTTGCTCTCTACGGTCATGAATCTGAATATGATTCTCTTTATAAAAAAGGTCATCTTCCACATGAAATACTTCTAGGTTTAAATCATGAGTTGAATCTTGCACATACTTTCCTAACATCAAAATATGAAAAACATTGTTTACCTGACATAAACCCCGAGGAATGGCTAATCGATATACAACTGGTCTATATTTTTCTATAATTTCAAAAGGTCCAATGAATCGTAGACTTATCTTTCTTTCTTACCAAAACACATAACTCTTTTACAAGGAGTGATTTTAAGTAAAACATGATCACCAACCTTGAAAGAAAACTATTTCCACATATTATTTTCATAACTTTTCTTCCTACTATGAGCTATCCTCAAGTGTTACTGGATAATCTCTTCTTTCTCAGGCACTTCCTATACTAATTTTGGTCCCATAAAATTCTTTTCCATGAATTCATTAAAAAAATATGAAGTTTCACACTACTTTCTATATAATGACTCAAAAGGTTCTATATGTGTCCTGGAATGTGAAATTTTATTATAAGAAAGCTCAACTAAAGAAATATGCTTATCCCAACTTCACTAGTAATCCATTGAACAAGCATGTAACATATCCTCCAATGTGTGAATTTTTTTCTTGGTCTATAGACCAGATTGAGGATGAAATTCTGTGATGAAATTTAATTCAGTTCCTAAAAGATTATAAAGATCTTTACAAAAGTTATAAGTGATCCTAGGATCATGTTCAAATATAATGGAGAGAGGAACTTAATGTAACATGATAATATCTTTGAGGTGAAGTCGATAAAGCTAATCTAAAGAAAGAGAATCTCTAAAAGAAATGAAATGTGCATATTTAGTTATCTGATCAATAATAACCCGAATCACAATGTTACCCAAAGAATTATTTCTTTGTTCCACCATGATGTCCATGAATTTATTTTCCCATTTCCACTCTTGCACTAAAAATGGCTAAATCATCCCCTATTGTAGTTTATTCTCTGCTTTGACCTGTAAACATATAAACTATTTCATTATAAAATCAATAATTTGTATTTTTATTAAATCCCACCAGTAATAGTCTTGAAAGTCTCTATACATCTTAGTGATTCTAGAATGAACTGAAAATGGGGAACTATGATCTTTTTTTGACAATTCTTTGTTTAGATGGGAATCAAAATGCAAATACAATCTCTTTAAAAATCTCAACAAACAATTTTTATCAATATTAAATTCATGAAATTTACCTTTCCTAATCAATTTTACCATTTTATCTAACTCAATATCTTCCTTCTGAGCTTTCTTAATTCTTTATGAGAGAGATGGCAGCACTGAAACCTTAAAAAAATAAAAATTTCTTTCACCAACAACTTCCAAGTCAAACTTCATCAAATTAAAAATCAAGGGCTATTGTTCGAAACATAACATGGTTAAAGATTCATGATGTTTTTGACTCAAGTAATCTGCTATTTTTTTCCTAGATGGTCGTAGATCATGCAATCATGATCCTTTATCAATTAAATCCATCTTCTCTCCCTCAGGTTCAATACCTTTTGAGTAAACATATACTTAAAACTTTTATTATCAGTATATATTTCAAATTTGGATCCATATAAATGACGTCTTCATATTTTCAAGGAGAAAAATACATTTTCTAATTCCAAATAATATTTGGTATAATTTAATTCATGAGTTTTATTTGTCTTAAAGCATAATAAATTACTTGATCATTCTACATCTGAGCACAAGCAAGTCCATTCAATGAAGCATTACTATAGATGGAAAAATCTCCATTACTAAAAGACAAGTATAAAACTAGAGCATTCACTAATATTTTTTTTCATTTACTAAAAAAAATACAAATATTCAGTCCAAATAAATTTAGCCCCTATTCTTGTTAACTTAGATGTAAGGCTAGAAAACCATCCAATTTTTTTTAACAAACTGTTGGTAATAGCCTGATAATCCTAGAAAACTATGAATCTTAGTAAAATTTGTAGGTCTTTTCCATTCATGAACCACTTTTGTTGTGGCAGGATAAACTATTATTCCATTTTTATTTATAATGTTCCTAAGAGATGAAATATGTTGCAACCCAAATTCATATTTTATAAATTATCCATAATACTTCTTTTATTTGAGAGTTTTAAGAACAATCATTAATTTTTTTTCATGATCCTCGTAACTTTTATAAAACACTATAATATATTTAATAAAAAAACAAAAAACTTATCCAATTATTCATGAAAAATTATATTCATAAGATCCATAAATAAAATAGTAGTATTTTTCAAATGAAATGGAAAAACAAAAAAAATCATAATGCACATATCTAATATGGAGTGCTTTTTTTGGAATGAAATCCTTCTTTATATTCACTCGATAGTACGTGGATCTCAATTAAAAATTGTAAAAATACTGAGCTCCCTAGATATGATCGAATAATTAATCAATATGAGGCAAATGATACTTATTCTTAACCACAATTTTATTCAAATATCTATAATCAATGAAAATTATCATTGAAACATCATTATTTTTTATTAGAAAAATATGATCAACACATGGTTAAGTGCTAGGATAAATGAAACATTTATCAAGAAAATTATACAACTTCTTTTTCAATTCTATAAGTTCCACTTGATACATTCAATAATGGGGTTTGAAAAATAGATTATCATCAAGAACTAAGTTAGCAGTAAATTCAACTTCTGATCATGTATAACACTGGGGAACTCATAGGGAAAACATCCACATATCCATTTACCACTAACACATCATTTATATAATAAATTTCCTTATTTTTAACAATACTTGCAAGATAACATTCATTTAAATCTTTTAATAATTTCTAATCATCTTGAAATTTTTTCATTGGTATGTAATGATTCTTGTAAACAAATTAAAAATATTTCTGAAAAATATCTTTTTCTATACAATAAATCTTATCATGGTAAATACATAGAAAATAAATACCCAAAATAAAATAAAACTATACTAGGGGTAAAATTATAATGTTTTCAAGAATCTTATTTCCAAAAAAGTACAATAGAAAGATTCTTATAATGACGTTTTGCTTTATTATACCCATGTTCTTTTGACCATAAGTTTTGATTTCATTTCTTAAGGTAAAATTTTCTTATTTACCAGAAAATTATTCAGAAATAAAGGAATGTGTAGACCTTGTATGAAACAAGACATTAGAAAAATAATAGAAAACATGTACCTAATACAATTTCATTGGATGACCCAATATCTACTGAGGTAGTTTCAAATGATTTCACTGCACCTTTCTACTTATTATCTGGATGTTTCCCATTATTCAGATCTTTCTTTGGGCATGCATTTTCATAATGACCCATCTCACCACATTTGAAACTCTTTACAGTTTTCTTATTATAATTAATCATACCAACACTAAGATATTTTTAATTTCAATATTAGGAAATACGTCCAAACATACCACATTGTAAATGCTTCCCATATTTTTTAAGGCATTCCCCAAGGTACTTTTTTTTAATACAACTTTGAAAAACTAGAAACTTGACTTTCTTACCCTCAGATTTGTTTGATTAATTCCTTACTATTGGTTTTCATCAATACATTTTCTTCTGATTTTTTTCAATATACATGTGATCATCATTAAAATACTTTTCTACCCTCTCATAACATTAGAAAAGTTTCTCATAACTCTTTAATTCAGTAGAGGCCAATGCCCTTCGATATCTTGGCTACAATCCTAAGCAAAAATTATTGATTTTTCAATCAAGATCCAAAATAATATTTAGAGCATACATTTCCAAACATATGAAGTTTTATTCATAGACAACCACTATATCTTCCCCCTTTTGTATCAATTCATGTAATTTATTTTCAATCATTAATTGAATAACTTTAAGATTTTTTTTTGAGGAAACAATTCTTAAATTTATACAATTCTAAAGCATCAATATCCTTGACATCCCTAGTATTATTGACCATTTACCACCACTAGTTGACTTCACCTTCAAAAAGGTAAATAAAAAGACTGACCTTTTAATTATCAAAACACCTCATGATATAAAATACCTTTTCAAGGGATTAAATCCACCCTTCAAATGCCACTTGTTTAGAAGATCCAATCAAAGAAGGTGGGTGTTACCACATAAAATGTTCCACTATTATCATGTTTTTTGTGGTATTTCTGTATTCTCTATTTCATGGATGGCACCACCATTTATATCTGGTTTCAAATGAGTCATTAAGATCATGAACCAATTAGTTTCAATTCTCACCATTCCAGGTGATGTGTTAGAAAAGATGTCATCCTCTTAGTGCCTTCCCACTTCAGATTCCCTATTTCATTTGTAAAAAACATTTTGAAAATACATATCTTAGATAAATAAACATCGTAATCATTAAATTCTATATCATTTCTACTCAAATATAAGTTAAAAATCATTTATAGTATTCTATTAACATCATCATAACTGAAATATTTATCTAAAACATGTTTTAATACCAACTATGAGGACCCTACCTTAAAAATCACTTAATCTAGAAATTATTTTAGAATACATTTTCTTACATTACCAAAGATATTTTCGGTTTAGAGTTTTAGTGAATTAGGGAATAAATCATACTTATCAACCCACTGTCATAAAAAGAGAGAAATAATAGAACAATTTTCATTTCTTTCATAATAACAAAGTTTTTAATAAAACATGAAATCTTTCTATGAAAAATCTTCACAACATTCTTCTTGGCTTGTCCTTTTCTCTTATATATTCTTAAACCCTATAGAGAACATTTTAAAACTCAGGATGAGAAAATAATCTCAATATAGGACATAAATGAAAGTAATAAGTTACTCTATGAATACTTATAAACTTATGAAATTATTTTCACAAAGACATACTTCTCACCAATAATGTTGCATACACATTATGAAAACCATATATTTACATAAAACATAGAAAACATAAATAAAACATTTAGGTAAAATGGGTCATTACTTACTTAATAATTTTAACTGTAACACCGCGCCCCTACCTCATCGGCTTGAGGAGGCTGTGAGGGATACTTGGCCTTAAGAGACGTTTCCAAGGTTCCAAAGGCTGGCAATAAATGGCGAGGGCTTCAAGATCAAGTTGGGGAATGATTTTACCTTAAAACAAAACCAACCAACCCATCCACTAACAACCACTATATGATGCATATTAATTCTATTACCCAACCATGCATTCCCAAAAGACAACTAAGTTGTTCCACAATACAACCCATTGCCAATACAACCAACCATATCAGAGTACAAGCAGAAACTAAACAATAAACACTATGAGCAATGACACCACCACAGCTCCACACCAAGCTCCAAGATCCAAGCTCTACCAAGATATCACAACGCACCACTTAAGGGGGTTGATGCCTTACCTTTTCCCACGTCATGGTAAACGAAATCTGCAAAGACATAAACATGCCAAAGCAGGGTGTGAGTACTAAAACTCAGTAGGATTTCCCCAAATGACTTCCCTACACATGCCACTAGAATAAAATCGTTAGCACATTTATATAAAGAAATTTATATAAATTAAATCAAAAGTGAAACCATTTTCATATGCCCAAACATGCCCTTACCAAGCCATCACATCCAAACCATGAAACCAAGGGAAATCCAACCAAACAATCCACAATCATCCCAAAATTTACACATTATCACAAAAATTTCATATTGCAAAGAAATACATGACAAGAAACCAAAATGTTGGGACTTCCACCCAACACGTTAACCCATTCACACTAAGCGAAACGTCCCGTCCACTTGTCCTTAATGGTGGCCCTTCCGTCCACTATCCATCCCCTTTTTATATTGTTACTTCTCGCCCGTTCCACAGAACATTCTAATCAATCACAACCAAACATATAACCTACCAAGGTCACAATATCATGCAATCAACCAATTCCATTGCATATCAATCCACTTCAATAAATCACCAATTTATTGAAAACCATTTTCCATGCCAAACAAAATTTCAATAAAACAACCCTTTTATAGAAAACCATTTCCTTCCATAATTTGAAAAATCCACCAAGGCATCCCATTTTAAAATCCCAATTTTAAAATCTGCAACAATAACATTTCACCACAACACCCTCTTTTTCCCAAAAATCCCCAAAACATCACCCAAGGGATTTTTAACCAATTTCACACATCAAACAAAATTAATTTCATGCACAAAAAATTAATTGTAACCAAAACCATTAGCTCTAACCCAGTGGAGTTGAGATAGAAGCCACCTACCTTTAGGGTTCCCAAGAAATCGAACCACAAGCCACCGCACCTCAAATCCAGAGAACACACCACTGAAACCTCTCAAGTCCCCTTTCCCTAACATTCACAAACCTTAATATTAACATCCAAGGAAACCCCAACCATAGATCTAAATACAAAAAGTTTAGATCAAGAAAACCAATAAAGAGGGAAGAGCAGATCTAGAGGAAAACACAAAGAAACCATGAGAGAAGACTTACCCAGGAGCAACCACCTTAAATCCGCCAAGAAACCTCTTAAAACACCTTCCAAACTGAGTGGGAGAGCACCATCAACCCCTGAGAACCCAAAATCCCAAGTGAGGCTCGAATGGGAGGAAGATTGGAGTGTTTTAGGTTAAGCATGAGGGAGCCCTGAACATATAACCCTATTTTCAGGTGGCCGCACGGTTAGCCCACACGATTTGGAAAACCGTGTGCTAACCGTGCACACTCTACTACCTCGGGAGAAAGGGTCTGCATGGTTTCATGACACATTTTGGCAAAACATGCATAGGCCGTGTGAAGCCTACTGTCTCCCCTACCCGGTTTTTTAGAGAACGCGCACGATTTCCCCTAACTGTGCTCAAACCGTGCACCCCTTTAAAAGCCTCCAAACTCTTCCAAAACCATTTTAAACTCTCCAAAACTCTTCCCAACTCATCCCATGCACTTTAAATGCATAAAAATGCATAAAGAAATGCCACATACCTTAAACCGGGGGTGCTACATTCTCCCCACCATTGGACTTTCCATCCTCAGAAAGTAGTGAACCCGCCCTTTGACGAAGGATCTCGGGCCACTGCTCGACCATCTCTTTCACCCTCTCCCAAGTCTCCTCTTGAACCTGACCATGCTACCACAAAACACAAACTAAACCGATGCTTTTACCACACAAGACTTTCTCTTGCCTATCCATAACCCACACTGGCACATGCACCAATGAAGCATCCAGTTCTTGCTCAACATGATCCCATCGAATCATATAGTCACGATCTGGCTGATACTTTTTCAACTGCGACACCTGAAACACATTGTGAACCACACTTAAGCTAGGTGGAAAAGCCAAACGATAATCCACCTCATCAATCTGCTTAAGAATCTCGAAAGACCTAATATAACTCGGAGATAACTTTCCATGCTTCCCAAACCGACAATGTCCCAACACAAGAGGGATCCTCAAGAACACATGATCTCTCACCTCGAATGACAACGACCGTCGACGATGATCTGAATACGATTTCTGATGACTTGAGCTGTCTCCATTCACTTTCTGATCAAATTGATCTTCTCCGTTATCTCCAGGACAAGGCTCGGTCCAACCATTGAGGAATCACCTGTTTCCACCCAACATAGTGGAGAATGACATGGCCGCCCATACAATGCTTCAAACAGAGCCATCTGTATGGATGCCTGATAACTGTTATTGTACGAGAACTCAACCAATGACAAGTGCTCCTCCCATGATCCAACAAAGTCCATGACACAAGCCCGAAACATATCTTCCAAAGTTTTTATCGTCCTCTCAGATTGACTATCCATCTGAGTGTGATACACCGTGATCATAGTCAATTGTGTCCCAAGGGCTTGCTTCAAGGATTTCCTAAAACGAGATGTAAACCTCGGATCTCTATCTAATACAATCGAAACTGGAACACCATGCCTCTTTACCACCTTCCCGGATATGGATTTTGGACAGATCCTCCACCGTATGAGATTCACGAATCGGGATGAAATGGGCTGACTAAATTAGCTGATCCACTATCACCCAGATGGAATCGTGCTTCTTGACCGTTCTTGGGAGACCTGGGACAAAATCCATCGCTATCTACTCCCATTTCCAAACAGGGAATGGTAAAGACTGCAACATTTCTGCTGGCCTCTAATGCTATGCCTTGACCTGCTGACAAGTCAAACATCTCGAAACAAACTCATCCACACTTCTTTTCATACCAGCCCACCAGAACTTCTCTTTCAATGCTTTATACATTTTCTGAATTCCATGATGAACAACCCTCCTAAAATTATGACACGCCCTGAGAAGATCCTCCTGACAAGAAACTGGTACAACCATCCAATTCCAAAAACACAAAGCTGAATCTCCATTCATTTGCCAACTGTCAATGGTCTCCCCACCACTGAATCTCAACCCTGTTGTCACACACTCGGAATCAGATATCTGTGACTCTCTAACTAGGCCAAACAAGTCAGGAATCAACAAACCGAAAAGAAGACCACTCTATCGCCCTGGTCCTCACATTCCAACTCCATATCAGCTATAACCGACATCAACTGTCACTGGTCTGATGCCTATTTCACCACCTGAGGATATGATTTTCTACTTAATGCATCTGACACAAAATTTCCCTTACCTAATGTGTACATTAATTCAAAATAAAAAATATGGAGATATTCCATCCATCTCCTTTGCCTCAAGTTGAAATCCCTTTTGTGAGAAAATATGTTTCAAGCTCTTGTGATCTGTATATACCATGAGTTTCTCACAAAAGAGATAATGATGCCATAATTTAAAAGCAATGACCACTACTGCCAACTCCAAATCATGAGTTGGGTTTTTCTTCTCATTCAATATCAACTACCGTGAGCCATATGCAACCACATGATTCCCTTGCATGAGAACACACCCCAAACCTGATCCTGATGCATCACAATACACCACGTACCATTTTCCTGATTCTGGAAAAACCAAGATTGGTGCTGATTGAAGACAACCCTTTAGCTCTTTGAAACACTATTGACACTGTTCATTCCTCTGGAATGGAACATTCTTTATTGTCAAAGCTATTATCGGTGAATCCAAACATGAAAAATCACGAACAAAATGCCGATAATACCTAGCTAGACCAAGAAAACTCCGTATCTCAAACACATTCTTTGGAGGTTTCCATCAAATAACAGCCTCTATCTTTTTTGGATCCACTGAAACACCTCTTTCAGATATCACATGGCCAAGAAAATGAACTTCCTGTATCCAAAAGTCACACTTTGACAATTTGGAAGACAACTGATGATCCCTCAAGATCCCCAGCACTGTCGCCAAGTACTGCTCATGCTCCACCCTTGTCTTTGAATACACCAGAATATCATCGACAAAAAACACCACAAATGAATCCAGATATCTCTGAAATATCCGATTCATTAATTCCATAAACACCGTTGGTGAATTCATTAGACCAAAGGGCATAACCACATATTAATAGTGGCCATATATACTTCTGAAAGCTGTTTTAGAAATATCCTCCTTCCTCGCCCACAATTGATGATATCCCGACCTCAGGTCAATCATGGAGAACCACTAATCTCCCCTCAACTAGTCAAATAAATCATCAATTTGTGGAAGTGGATATCTGTTCTTTATCGTAACTTGGTTAAGTCTATGATAATCATCACAGAACTTCAAAGTTCCATCCACCTTTTTCACAAAAAACACTGGCACTGCCCACAGAGATGTGCAAGTCCGGATAAACCCTTTGTTTTCTAACTCTTCCAACTAGATTTTCAATTCCCGCAATTCAGCTAGTTCCATCCGATAAGACGAAAGTGAGATAGGAATGATCCTCAGAAGAAGATCAATCTAAAACATAACTTCACTTATGGGAGGTAACTCAGATAATTCTTCAGGAAAAAAATCCATGAAATGATATACCACTGCCGGAAGAACGCTCTGCTCAACACCGTCTACCGATTTCAACGACAACACCCCCAACTGATACGATAACATACCCACTGTTGGTTCCAACAAACCCGTTGCACCCTGCCTTTCATGGTTCTCTCCTATAAAGATATGTCTAATGCCATCGTGTGTCGTAAAATCCACTGTTCACACATCAAAATCAATGTGGGCCTTAAAATCCACCAACCAATCCATTCCCAGGATTACATAATACCCATCCATTTCAAGCATTCAGAAATTCCACACTATCTCAAACTTTCCCACAACGATACACCATTCTATACACAAGAATACTCGACACTCTCTTCGACCCAGAGGAGTTTGAAGTTTCAAAACTGAGGGAATCATTCCTACTCTTAAACCCAACAAATCAACAACACGTGCAGCAATAAAAGAGTGTGAATCACCCATATCAAAAAACACTTGCATTAAGGTAGAATTTAAAAGAATAGTACCTCGCACCATGGATGGTCCAGACTGATCATCCACTACAACCTGCTCAGCTCTGAACACATGTTTTCTTGACCCACTATGCTCTTTATTGCTCTGTTGAGGTGTTGTGGTATTCTGAGAATCACCACGACCCACTTTACTCTACTGACAAGGGGTATGCTCCTGTCCTTGTCCTGTCGAAGCATACGACGTCTTTGATCCCCAAGGAGTGTCACGCTCACCCAACCTTGGAGCATTCCAACAATAACGCTGCAGATGACCCATCTTCTTAAAGTTATGACATGATTGAGGTTGTGTCCTACAATCCCACTTGATGTGGTTCGTATAACCACACTGAAAACATCTCGGCTTGCTCTGGGGCTTCGGAGGAAGATTTACTGATCCTGTCATTGGATTATATTCCATATTCCCACCCTCAGAATAAGTGTCCCTCCTTCTCTTAAACCCAGCATTAGAGCTCCCACTATTCCCCATGGGTACCGCCATGCTTCCCCTGCCCGGAGCTCCCAACTTATCCTGCTCAGCCACCGAGGCTCTATTCACCAACTCTGTGTAATCATCTATACACAGTACTACTATCTTTGAACAAATTTCTTTACTTAATCCAGCTTTAAAGATCCTTGAATTCAACGATGTGC
Organism: Viscum album; assembly: GCA_963277665.1. Taxonomy (NCBI): domain Eukaryota; kingdom Viridiplantae; phylum Streptophyta; class Magnoliopsida; order Santalales; family Viscaceae; genus Viscum; species Viscum album. The sequence continues at coordinate 466,554,518 of OY728141.1, read as the reverse complement.
TACCCACCACCTCGGGTGCAAACCGCACTAATTTCATAAACATAGCTGTAGACTCCATCACAGACATAAGCTCTTGCTTCAAACTGAAGAAATCAGTCATACAATGAATTCTGAATGTATGTGGGTAGAATTGTTTATTAAAAAATTCATAAAAACCTTCCCACATCATACCCTGGTCCATCCCCGCATGGTCAACCAACCCCCACCACTGATGGTCAAGATCTTCCAATATATATGTGGCCAACTTCACTTCTAACTTTACCAGTGTTCCCAATAAATTGAAGATCTTGCTCACTCTATTCAACCATGCTTCTGCCCGCTCTGGATCTGAATCACCCCTGAAGATGGGTGGATTATGCTTTTGGAACTGAACCTCATGATCCACATGCCTTGGTTCATGCACTTTGTTTCCACTTTCCACAGCTTGGAAAGCTTGCACTATGTTTTTCACTAGTTGCTGGTTCACCTGAGGCTCATGTGCTACCACATTCTCAGCAGCCTCCTCTAGTTGGTCTCTACGATGCCTACCCGGTGCCATTTCTATAAACATAAAACAAAAAACCATGAGTCTCACTTCTACAGACATCATGAAATCCTATTTCAAATCACATTACACAACACTATCACAATAAGGCTTTCCACCAGTTCACATTTTCCACACGTGCCATGTTTCACCATTTTGAAAACCGAACCATTTTCAAAATACCATATTTATTCACATTATAGTTTCACAGAAAACGATTTCTCAATTCATCCCATAAATCATTATACTCCAATGAAATATGAATCCTAGAGGGAAGTCATTTGTACCATGCATGTCATGTTCATCTCATTGGCTACACCCACGACAATGAGATATTTAATGCCTATAAGTGTTTCCAAAACAATTATGTACTGAACTCCCTGGTAACTTAAATTTCAGAATAAAAGGGTTAGCTACATCCTTTTATGCTATACATTCCAAGTTTCGACAATCCTACGCCTTGCTACCATCCCGACTCAAGGAATGTAACAGAACGAATGTCAACACCAAATCTGAGAATCAACTCCAAATGACCGAACAAACAGATACCACTTGTAACACCCCGCACCTACCTCATTGGATTGAAGAAACGGTGAGGGATACTTGGCCTTAAGTGACGTTCCAAAGGCACCAAAAGCTGGTAATAATTGTCAAGGGATTCAAGATCAAGTTGAAGAATGATTTTCCCTTAAGACAAAACCAACCAAACCATCCACTAACAGCCACTATATGATGCATAACAATTCCATTACACAACCACGCATTCCCAAAAGACAACTAAGTTGTTCCACAATAAAACTTGAAGCCAATACAACAAACCATATCAGATTACAAGCGGAAACTAAACAAAAAACACTACGTGCCATGACACCACCACAACTCCACACCAAGCCCCAAGCTCCAAGATCTACCAAGACATCACAACGCACCACTAATGGAGGTCGATGCCTTACCTTTGGCCACATCACAGTACACGACATCTGAAAAGACACCAACGTGCCAAATCAGGGGGTGAGTACTAAAACTCAGTAGGATTTCCCCAAATAACTTCCCTACACATGCCACTAGGATAAAACCTTTAGCACATTTATATAAAACAGTTTATATAAATTAAATCACAAGTGAAACCATTTTCATAAGCCCAAACATGACCTTACCAAGCCATCACATCCAAACCTAGAAACCAAGGGAAATACAAACAAACAATCCACAATCATCCCAACATTTACACATTAGCACAACAATTCCATCTTGAAAAGTAATGCACAACAAGCAACCAAAACGGTGGGACTTCCACCCAACCCGTTTACCCATTCACACTAAGCGGCACTTCCCATCCACTTGTCCTTGATGGTGGCCTTTCTGTCCATTATCCATACCATTTTTATAGTGGTACTTCTCTCCACTTCCACAAAACATTCCAATCATTCACAACCAAACATATAACCCGCCAAGGTCACAACATCATGCAATCAACCAATTCCATTGCATATCAATCCACTTCAATAAATCACCCATTTATTGAAAACCATTTTCCATGACAAAAAACATTTCAATAAAACAACCCTTTTTTGAAAACCATTTCCATAAATCATTTCACAAATCCACCAAGGTATCCCATTTAAAAATTTCCATTTTAAAATCTGAAACAATAGCATTTCACCACAAAACCCTCTTTTTCCCAAAAATCCCCAAAACATCACCAAAGGGATTTCTAACCAATTTCGCACATGAACCACAATTAATTTCAAGAACAACAAATTAATTATAACCAAAACCATTATCTCTAACCAAGTGGAGTCTAGAGATAAGCCACTTACTTTTACGGTTCCCAAGAAATCGACCCACAATCCACCACACCTCACCGGATAACGCACCACCAAAACCTCTCTAGATCCCTTTACCTAACATACGCAAGACATAATATTAACATCCAAGGCAGCCCCAGACCTAGATCTACACACAACAAGTGTAGATCTAGAAAACCAATAATAAGGGAAGAGAAAATCTATAGGAAAACACAAAGAAACCATGAGGGAAGACTAACCCGGGAGAAACCACTTTCAATACGCCAAGAAACCTCTTCAAAAACCATCCAAACCGAGTGGGAGAGCACTCTCAACCCCTGAGAACCCAAAATCCCAAGTGAGTCTCGAGTGGGAGGAAGATTGAAATATTTTAGGTTAAGCCCGAAGCATCCTAGAACTTATAACCCTATTTTTAAGTGGCTGTATGGTTTGGCAAACCGCGCGCTAACCGTGCACATTGTACTTCCTCAGGAGCAAGGGTCCGCACAGTTTCCTCGCACGGTTTGGGAAACTATGCGCAGGCCGTGCAAAGCCTACTGTCTCCCCCACACGGTTTCTTGGATAACCCACATGGTTTCCATTAATCGTGCTTAAACCGTGCACCCCTTTAAAAGCCTCCAAACACATCCAAAACCATTCCAAACTCTCCCAACCTCTTCCAAACTCATCCCATGCACTTTAAATGCATAAAAATGTATAATCAAAGGCCACATAACTCAAACCGAGGGTGATAAATTAACACTCTCGACTGCCATATGATTTATAACCATCATTTCTTGCTTAAAATATAACCCTCACGTCTACCTTATGATATAACCCTCACGGCTACCATATGGTGTTAGCATCACAATTAAACTTTGAATAACCATTACGGTCAACTTAAAACATAAATATTCCAAATACATTGGAGGGAGATATAGGTACCAACTTTCACCATAAAAAATTCCCAAGAACTATGACATAATCATAAATCATGAATACTTTAATCCTAAAAAAATAATCCTTTGGATTTTTTTTAAAAATAGAAATTTAAGACAATTTTTAAAGAAAGGTCCCTTACCTCTGGTTCATCTTACATAAAATGCCTTAAAAACTCATGTATAATGGTTTAAAGAATGTTATTAATATATTAAATAATTATATTTATATTTATAATACATTATATTATCTTTTTATAACATATTTCCACTCATAATGTTTAATTATTTCCATTGTTTTTGCTGCATTTATTTTATTGTTTCCATTGATAATTCACAATGGATTTTCTTGTGGAATAGAAGGAAAACAATATAAGTGGAATGAAATGGTGTTAATATGTTTAAATAATTTTAAATTACAGCATATATCTTTTTTTTTCAGATATGAGGATGATTCCTTAGATAAAATGTTAATAAAAATGAATTAATTTATTTTGGTGGTTTTTACAACCATCAAGAACTTATATAATTTTATTTAATATCATGTTTATAAATTGGTTCGAGAACATTATATAACTTTTAATATGATTAAGAAAATCTTATTTAATAATAATAATGGTTTTATGACCTACCTTGAAGGAAGTAATGGAAAATTAAAGTGTATCATCCACGATGGGGGTAAATTAACACATCATAGATAATGTATCATTTTTTGAATAAAAGGGAGAAACAAAGGAGTTTGATGTTTAATTTTTCCATCAACATGATATAATTACAATATATATTGGATAATTTCTTTTTTATTTAACTTGTATAAGGGGAGGTGAAGATAGAATAATAAAATATAATAAATTAAATGGAAAATAAAAGAAAATGAAAGAGGATTTTACCTCTTGAATTACTCTCCTTGAGAACCTCCTTAAAAAAATTTGTTTTAGAATTTTGTTGATACGATAAGGTGTTGTACATTAGGAATTGTATTAGTAATGGATTTGGATATAAATTAAACAAGATTAAAGTCTTTGAGGTGCGATGAGAAGAGGTCATATTTATAATAGAGGAGAGGGGTGTCTTTAAATATTTTATTCATTAATTTATTATTTTGGATCAAGACTATGATTTTTTTGAGAATTATCACTAAATATATTAAAATAATAAATAATGGATTGAGATTATGGTCTTAAATCATCCATACATCATTTGTGACTCCATAAATCATATATTTGTTAAGTACTGTAAAATACCATATTTTACAATTCACTAAAATATTCAACTATTTTAGAAAAATCTAAAAAAAACCTAAACATTTTTTGATGTTTAGAATTAAAAAACGAATTCCATTTTATGAAATGAATTTTATAAATTTAATAAATTTAATTTTAAATTAAAATCATTTTTTTATTAAAAAAATACCAATTTTAAAATTATAACTAATTTTATAACACTTTGAAAAATTAATTAAGGTCTCATAAAATTATCTTATAATCATAATAAAACAAAATATTAATTTATGAATATATTTTTTGAATGTATATTTTTCATTTAAATCATTAAATTAATTATAAAATTATAAACAATCATTTATGATTCAAAAAAATATCAACACTTAATTTATCACTTTCAAAACATTTATTTACTTATTCCATGATATAAATAAATCACATTTTCACTTTTAAGATACTTGAATTTTATTTATTCTTTTATAGGTAAGGTTACTATTCTATCAGTATATATTCCTTAATTTCTATAAATACCATTTATTTCATTATACATTTATAAGGAATTTTACTATTTTATTCCATAACAAAAAAAATTCTATTGTAAGTTCCAGGGTTGTTACACACTAGGCCTCATAGAGGGATTTAAACAACTCTATCCAATAAGTCACATTGAAGGGATCATTATACTATGTGTAAGAATAGATTCTATACTAATCCTTAGGGAATAGATCAATGGTATGAACCCTAATTAAAATTTTCTAAGCAGAAGAGGATAGAGGATTTAAGAATTATCTAAGGGAGTACACAATGTGTACTGGTAGAACATGGTGTGTTGCTTCTGTACCAGGTTCTGCCTATATAAGACAACCCATGCCTATGTCCATGTCAAATTAAGTGACATGTATGAGTTAGTGTGATCCTAACCATGTCAGATCCATTCCTTTAAAATATTACATATAATATCCAAATATTAATATATAGAAAATCCAAGTCCTAACATTCTCCCCACATTGGGGGTTTACATCCCAAAAATACAAAAAAAAGATATAAAAAGTGATGTGGATACTGATCATGATTCTAGGTCTCCTTCTCCCAAGTTCCCTTATGAAGATTCCTATGTTTCCATTGGACACACACTTTGGGAATCGATCAACCAAAAAGGATCATCTACTTTTTATCCTTGATATCTACTCTGTACTCAACAGAGGAATCCCCATCCTCAATGTTAAACTCTATCTTGTTGATAACATACAACAAATCATGCACGCACCTCCTCCGCTACAACGCATAGAAGATGTCATGTACTGAGTCTAACTGTGGTTGTTGAGAAAAGTGGTATTCCACCTTTCTAAATCTATGTAGTATCTATAAGGGGCTAATGAATATCATTGATAGCTTGCCACACCATCAAAATCTTTGTAATCCACGATGATGTGAAACCCATAGGAACACTTGGTCTCTCTCTAAATCCAAAGGACATAGTTGTTAGTCAGCATAAGACTCCTAAAAGCTCTGTTCAGTCCTCATATGCTCTTGGATGATGCACACATTATCTATAGTGTCTCTCAATGGCTCTGGGTCCCTAAGTGATGACTCCCCAGAGTCATTACAACATAGCGGTGACCTAAATGATCATCAGTACAAGGCCTCGAATGGTTCCATGTTGATAGTTGAATGATAGTTGTTGTTGTACCCAAACAACAAAAATGGTTGGTGATCCTCCCAAATATGGAAGACATCCAACTTGGAATCTAGTATTATGTCCTCCAGAATCTATAAGGTAAACTCATTCTGGCCATTGGTTTTGGGGTGGAAATCCATGCTCAAACATAGAGGAGTCCCAAAATGCTCCTTCAATGCCTTCCATAATCAAGATGTGAAGTTAGAATCTTGGTCAAAAGTGATCTTTGAGGGAAATACATAGTGTATGACTTTCTCTTATATGTCGAGGCAACCCAAGATCTCTAATGAACTCTTCTTATGGATTGCTTGGAAGTAAGATGACCTGTTGAGATAGTCTACGATCATCCAGATAACCTATTGTCCCATGAATGTATCTGGTAACTCCATCACGAAGTCGATGGATATCCCATCCCACTTCCACTCTGGAACCTAAAGGGGTTGGGCTAAACCCACTGGAACCTAGTTATCATTATTCAATTATTGAAAAGTAAGGCACTGAGAGACAAACACTACAACTCCCTTCATCATACCTAACCACCAAACTAATGTCAGAGGTGGTGGTACATCATTTGCATTCCTATATGTACTGACAAAGGAGATGTATGAAAACTACATAGTGTCTCCTTTTATAAGGTCATTGGTACCATCATGCATTTCATGAAAAGAAAAAAATTCTCCCAACCTTCATAAAATCCATCAGGATCATGTTTAGTGGATATCTTAGCACATTAGGCTTCACAATTAGTATACCCAAGTAGTTTCTCCCTAACTCACTGAAAAAGTGGAGGGGTAACAACCATCAATTGGATGTAAGATTCTCCATCCCTATCTAAAAGGGATAACTACAACAAGGAAAAAACTCTGATTCCTCCCTCAGCAACGGTAAAAAAACTCTCTCTAAGTGGATCTGCATCCATATTCCCCTTACCATGAGTATTGAAAATCTAGAAGTCATAATCCTTGAGGAAATATAGGCACCACCTCATTCTCAAGTTTAGATCCTTATGAGGGAATATATATTTGAGACTATTGTGGTCAAAATAGACGATCAACTACTCTCCCATAAAGTAGTATTGCCAAAAATTATATAAAAAGACTTCCATTTCCAATTGAATATCATGGGTCACATAGTTCTGGTCATGTGGCCTCAAATTACATGAACAATAGTCCATCAACACATTCCACCTAATTATGACACAAACAATCTCAATTACTTTTTCATCACAGAACACTACACACTCAACAGCCTCTTATGGAAATCTCATGATGGGAGCTCTCATCAATCTCTATCTCAACTCCTGAAAATACTAGTGGAACCTCTCCTTCCACATGAATGGATTCCCCTATTGGGTAAAATATATCAAAGGATATGATATCCTGAAGAAATCATATATGAATCTGTAATAATATCCAGCCTTCCTAAGGAGGATCCACACCTATGTTACTCTCTTGGGTGGATCCAAAGGTGACACTACCTAAAATTTCTCTGAGTCCACTAGCACACCATCTATTTAGATAAAATGTCCTAGAAAGTGGAACTCCTAAATCCAAAACTAGAACATGATGAGCTTATAGTAAATATAGTTCTCTCTGAGTACATCTAGAACTGTTCTCAAGTGTCTCGAGTTCTCATCATCAGACCCCATATACACTAGGATATCATTGACGGAGTCTTTCACAAAATGGTCCAATAAGGTTTGATTGATCTATTTCATGAGTTTTATGTGAACTTATGGTGTGTTTGTGACACCAAAGTTCATCACTAAGTATTTATAGTGACCAAAGATACACCAAAATGTCATCTTAGGTATATCCTCTTTCTGAACTCACAACTTCTGATAGCCAGATCTGAGGCCAATATTTGAGAACCATGATTCCACTCTCAATAGACCAAATAGGCCTTCAATCCTCAATAGTGTATACTTTATCTGTACGATAACCTGGATTAGGGAATGATGGTCCATACATAACCCCAAACTCCCATCCGCCTTCTTGGTGAAAAACATTGGGGCCGACTAGGGTGAAACACTGGGTCAAAAAAATTCCATCCTTTATAAGTACTACAACAAAACCTTCAACTTGAGAAGATCCATGAGATCCATTTGATATACTGTTGAAGATATCAGGGTCATCCGAGGATGTAGGTGAATACATAATTCTAGATCACAACAGGTAGATAAGCTTGGAATGTCCTCAAAAAATAATTCCTTATACACCACCACCATTTTAGGGAACTGGTTTCCCATGTAATCCACTAATTCAAGAGTCATACTATCCAACTATTGAGTAATCAACTACATTATCCTATGAATGATCTAATCATGCTATGCCTAGGTTTCCTTTTCATCCAAAAAGGAAAACCTCACCCCATCATTATGTACACACCACACCATCCTCTTAAAATAGTCAATATGGGCCTAAACTATGGATATCTTGCCCATACCTAATACTATTTCATAAGACCTAATCTATACTACAAAGAGATCTCATAGAAATCTCTCTCCTCCAAAGGGTCAAATAAAACTATCGGTTGAAGTGCAAAATTTCTGATTTCCTGCATATTGGAGTCTCCAATAACAAGGGTCAAGCCAATGGATCAATCAGAATCTCCATGTCTCGAATTGGAGAAGTGTTTAGTATGTAATGAATCAGACCTATGTCTATAAATACTATAACTAAGGTAGAAAAGACATAGATCGTACCTCTTATCATCCCTATAGCCTCTTGGTCATAAGCCTCAACTACTTGCAGCTACCCTCACCCCTATCCTCTAGATCCCTGAGCCTGGTGTGGATCACTAAGGGTGGGGATGGTAATAAGTAAAAGTATCTACCATCTCCAACTAATCTCTTATCTCCTCTTCCATGTCTGCCACCCTACGGACCAACCAGATCCTTCTTCTACCTCTGCATAGTAGGCCCATCCACTGTCTTCCTGTCAACCTTCTCAAAGGTTGAACAATACCTCACAAAATGTCCCCTACGATCACATGAGTAGAATATCATATCCCTGGGTTGACTAGACCAATATTGTGAATCCTGAACCACATTCCCTATATCCTAGGATCACATTTTAAAACATCTTTCATTTCAATATTGTATAGACTGACATTGGATCCCTTATGCTGAAGTCTCCAATCCTATGTTCCCACTATCGATAACTATTGTCCATGTATGCATAGCTAGGAAACTCTTGACCAAAAAATCACTCTCTAGAACCCTGACATTGTTAGTAACTCATATATGTATAACACTTTCTCAAATTTCTCTTAGCAGTCCCCACTCAGAGGTACACGATCGAAATAACTGATCCCTAACTATATATATGACGTACCTGGTGAGGTTGGTAAACCTAGATGAATAATCAACCACTTTCACACTACCCTACTGAAGTTATATATTCTCTTGGATGCATACAAACCTTAACATAGAAAGTTATCACTCCTCTATGAAAAGACACTCAAAATTTAACTATGAAAGAGTTGGCTCATCATAGACTAGGTCAATAAACCCTACCATATTCCTATATATCCAAGGATAATTTTCTCTTCTAGAACTACCATCTTATCATTTGGTGTGCTGATAATATGAAAAGCTCATTTTATTTCCTCAAGAAAGTCCAGAACCATCTATGGGATGACCTAATATCATAACTAGCTGGGTCACTATTGATGAATCTTGTGAAGTGTGCTCATCCTACACACCTCATCTGCTAGTACTGTAGGTACCATCTTCTGCTCAACAATAGGTGGTATAAATAGTTCACCACCTATAGGTAACACCATTGTGAAAATCCCATGTATCAATGCCTCATCACTGATGGGATCCTCCTCAAGATCCTAATACTGAATCCTAGCTGGCATACATCGTGAAGGAATCCGATAATATAAAAAATATAACACAGTCAATGAGTATATATGGAGAGATGAATCAATAAGGATATGGGAACAAAAACCCATTCCTATATGATTCATTTAATAATGTTTTCCCTAAAACCAATCTCAACATGTAAAAAGTCGAAAGGCTTGTGATCAGAGACCTAGTGTATGTATACATCGGCTGATGCACCAAAACTGGAGTCCCTGGCCTGAAATCCAAAATTGAAACACTTATAATTGTTTCCCTAAACCAATATAATAGACTCTTTTTCTAATATAAAATCAACTGCACTCTGATACCACTCTATCATGACCCATCCCAATGGGGCCCATGCTGCAACTCCCTACACCCACATCTAATAGTCTAGGGGCTGGGGACTAGTGATGATTAGTCATATTACTAACATGGGAGGGATTATCATAATATACCTCTGCAAAGAAACACAACCCCAACCCATAAAATACTATAAAGTAAAATAATTGATAAAGTGTGCATACATACATCTAAATCCCACAACTATAGTACAAAAACAAGCACTAGTCAGCTAAAAGGTCCAAATATGAGCCCAACACAATGAGTCTGAAAAAAAGGACAACCTTAAAGTATATATGGGGACTACTATCATGATATATACAAGAAAACACCTCTTTATATATGGATCACTAAGAAAATCTTAGTTCTGGTCCCTCTAGGACTCTATCAAATGGTCGATCATCTTCATAAGACACAACATGTTAGGAAAATCCCATACAAGGGTGAGTGTAACAATACCCAGTAGGACAAGCCCAAATCACTAAGCATATATAAAAAAGAATAAAAGTTTGATCTACAAATGTAAATTTCTACAAAACCTATAATAAGAATATCTAGATATATTCAATAAAGACACACATCCTCACCATAATTTCACAGCCGTAATTCTATTCTAGGGATCTTTCTCATTGATTCCACATAAAACTCATCCAGGAGAACACACTCATCGAGTGATATAGTACTGATGGAATCCATATGAGATGTACTATTCATCAGGTCTCCCCATAATATGTAAACACTAGAAGAGTGAAGAGAACAATATATAGTTGAGGATCACACCCAACTCCATGGGGTATACCAATAACTAAATCTGAAATGAATCGCTATATAGAGGATCAGTTACCATGTAGTGTTGGACACAACGAATATAAGAACCCCCCTATGAAAAGATAATGATATAGGATGTCAATCCTAGCCTCATAGAGGGATTCCATTAACTCTTTCCAAGAAGTCCCACAAAAAGGATCACTATCCTATGTGCAGGGTATGATTCAAGACTAATACCCAGGGAATGGATCAAGGGTATTCACCCTAACAAAACATCTCCAAGCTAAAGAGGAAAATGTCTCTAAGACTTCTTATAGGGAGTAAATAATATTCTCTGGTAGTACCCAGCATATCCCTTATGCATTGGTTTCTACTCAAACATAGTCCATTCCCATGTTTGTTTCAATGTACATGGAACGTATGAGCTCGTGTACTCCCGACTGTATATAAATGCCCATTTATTCCCATGTACACCTGGACAGGCTTTGTAAATTCTAGAGTGAACAATGTGTTCGTGCTTTTGTATTCCGGTCTGTGTCCATGTACCCTCCGAGGTACACACCATGCTACCAGGTTGAGGCACATGTATTCTTTCAATGGTTACACATCATGTGATATTTAACTTCTTGAGGAATCCTTGAAAAAATTCCGGGCTCCCACACACCATGTAATCCCAGATTACACACCATGTGTTATGAGATTTTACAAAATCCCCGATCTTTTTCATGCACAATCATCTGCAACTACGACTGCCCGTCTAGTCATGACCCATGTCTAAAACGAGGAACACCATCTTCTGAGACTTTCCGTCATGAAACATTGAGATATGACCTTCATATACATTCAAAAAATTCCCTCATGCTTCATCCCTCATCACACACCAAAGAAAGTGAAGATCAGGTATCTCCAAATCCATTCAATCCTCTTTTTATTCCATTATTGTATGATCTGCATGTCATAACAAGTTTATACCTACAAGATGGAACCATTGTGCCATGAATTAGGTCTACAAAATTCGATTTATGATGTAACATTCTAACCACCATTCAAACGAAACACCAGTGATGAACACACAAAGAAAATGGGAGAAATCATAAAACACAAAAAATAGGAACAAACATCGGGTTTATTTTTTTGGTATCGATCCATTTTCGTTAGTATGAAGAAAAAATAACCAAATAACCTAGACAATTTTCTGAATAATTCCCCATAGATAAAACCACCCAACAATTTGATCGATCTGAGAAACAATCCATTGGTTGATTGATTCATTTTCAATGTAAAAATAAATAATAGGGAAGGAATATAAAAAAACTTATGTCTTACCTCGATTAGGATTGACCACTAATAAATAATGGATCCAAGTTATCATTTTTGGTGAGATACTCTAATTCAACTATACAATGGTTATCGATCTTTCATCCGGTTGTTATTCGCAAAAAAAACTCATCCAAAAACTATCTTATTGATCTCATTAACTTTTGTGGTCTTGTAGCTAATCCAAAAAATTTTAAATAAGTGTGATTATATTGAGATCTATTAGGTCGGGGAAATTAAATAAATATATTTATTTATTCGATTAATTTATTTAAACATTTTCGCATTACTACACCTCAACCTAAGTGCCCAAGGTTTTTGAAGGTTATATCATTAATATGGTAAAACCCATGATCTAAACATAAGAGTGGCCTCATATTTCCAAAATAATCCTCGATTTATATTTTCTCCTCTTTTTTATGGAATCTGAATGCACGTGCATTTAATATATTTAATATATTTGAACCATTTATTCCAGGCTCACCGGGCCTCAGAATTACACTCCATCTAAATTCCTGGTCTTGAAAATATTTTATATAATATCCAGAAACAATAAATGGAAAATTTGATTCATTACAAGTTATAAGAAAATATTATACACAGATACATTATGATATATTTGTTTTTAAATAACTTCATTCACTTTGACAGCTTGCAAAACATGCAACCTTGAGTCCAAATAAACCGGAATATAGTATACCATTATAAACTTGCTATTAAATTAGTGAATATGAATATTAATAACTAAATTATGAAAATTTTACATTTTAAAAATGTTCATTAATTATCTATTTATTATAAATAAAGAGAAAAATCATTTGAATAAAATAATGTTTTTATAAAAATGGTTTTTTTATAAATGGTGGGTCAGTCACACTTTGTGCACATGAATAATTTTTTTTAATTTTTTTAGGAAATTTATTTTATTAAATTAACATAATTTTTGAAATTATAATATAAAAATAATATATGGGTTAATTTTTTTGATTTTTTAAAAGGGTTCAGTTTTCGATGAATAATAAAAACACTGATTTCAATTGAAAACTGCTTCTTCATTTGAATAAATTACATGGTTAAATTATATTTGAAATTGATTTTAAAGTAAAATTATTTAAATTATATTATAATTTATCTAATTTATGTTATTGGAATCAATTTTATATTGAATTTTTATATTAAAATATTTTACACTTATGAGAATTTTCACTTGGGATTCCCTCTTTTTTTTTTGAGTTTCTGGGTATAATTTTAAATTGGATTCTGACACTTCTATGAATTTAATTTGGGAAAATGGATTAAATATTTGGAATTAGTATAATTTATATTATATAATAATTAAAACTTAATTTTTAACTATTTTTAATAGTAAAATTTGCAAAAATTAATTATCACAATTAAGATATAAACTGATTTACCGTGGGTTAAACTAAAAGAATAAGGGATAAAATAACCGACCTACATGTCTAAAACCCATTTATTTGGAAATATTTAGAACTCATCACATATAATGGTTGATAATGACCAAGTTTTATGGATTTTATCATGATAAAATCTTAGGTGTCATTGAATTATTTCAAAAAAAAAATTTTGTGCCCTCCCCCCACTTATAAATGGCCACCCCTATCCTCCTCTACTCACATTTACAAATCCATTTGGATGGAAACATAGCTACAAAATTAAATTTATCTATCCCTTATAAACATTTTATATTCCATGGTTTGATTAATATTCCAACCTAGGAAGGATTTCGGTGAAAACCTAATGAATTTTTCTGTAGAAGAGGTAATATTCTTAAACTAGCGTTTTTATTTTGTTTCTTTTTAAACCTCATTAAAATAATATTAAAACATGATATAAAAATAACCTCATTATATAAAATGTTCAGAGATTTTATTATATTAATGGCATTATTTTCAACCATCTTCTCTTCTATTAAATGGGAAACACAACCGTAAATCGTGTGTTCGGAGGACCACCATCACATGAAACGATGTTATTCATTTTCCATAACCACATTCCAAGGATAGATATAATGATGAATTTAAATAATTTTGGTGATATTTTTGATATTATTATTCTTTTTTAAATTTAATATCATATATAACTTCTTACTTTCCTTTTTGTTTAAATTATGGTTGTGTCGCTTATGTGTACAAAAAACTACTACCTCACGAAACGATGTGAGTTGTTTTTCACTTATTATTTACATGGAATGTAATAAGAATAAATTTATAAAATATATGTGATATATATTACATGATATTTATTTTTTAAAATTAATATATTACCTACTTTCTTACCTTTTCATCAGTTAATGGAATAATAACACCGCTTGTGCATACATTTGACCTATCGTCTCCATACAGTGATGTGATCCATTCTCCATGTTCAAATTTCAATAATGATTCTAAAAATATATCTAATAAAAAATATATTTTTAGCATTAATATTATTATTTATATGATGGAACTATATAATACACACAATAATAGGAACTTTCTTGACAAAACATGCTTGAGAAAATAAGGAAATTAACACACAAAACAATAAAAACAATAAAATATTTTTAATGAATAAGTGATAAGATGTGATAAGAGGATAATATATGATATAGTATGACTATGGTTCTATTATAATTTTTTTAAATTTTTAAAACCATTATATAAGATCTTAAATCACATTCAATGAAATAAAAGGGCAAAGTAAGGGATTTCATCTCAATTTTCCTTCATCAAGGCTTATTATAATGTTATACACATAATTTGTTTTATATGGTGAATATAATTCCCCTTTGACATGTAATATCATTATTATTTCAAACATCATTGTAATTTATATTTCCATTTTAATTTTTTCATTCTAGTGGGGTATACTATAAAATTACCACGTGGTAAATAATTTCATAACTCAATTTCTTTTAATTGTGTTATATTACTTATTTATTTCCATTGACATACTATGATTATGTATATAATTAATTTCGAATATCTTATTTTATATTTAAACCTGTTTTATGTGGATTTTAAATTTGATACACATAATTTATTAATCAATTAATTCAAACTTAAATGTTCAGTTCTTTGTGAGATATTATTTCATAATCACATTTTAATCAGGATTATTTATACATGAATTTTCATTGAAGAAAAATATTTGATCATTATATAATAAACCACATCAATTTTATTCTCCTATATCTATTCATTATTTTTTCATGTAATATTAAAATTTCCCCACTCTTTGATGGTTAAAATTAAAGAGAAAATGTTTTTAATAAAATCTGAATTTATTTCTCTCTTCGGTCAATAATCCAATTTCATCAAAATTTATGTTTTCTACAAATGTTTTTAAAACTTTATTGAACTGTTTATAAATTATTTATTAATTTTTTTTCCACTTTTAATTTTAAATTTTTTAAATGAATCTTCATGTTTTTTAAAACAAGGCCCTCTTGGTTTTTAGCAAAAAAGTGAAAGGAATATTTGTTTTAACATGTATTACATGACCCAAACTTTCATCTATCATGAACAATAAATGTTTTAAATATTACTTTATAATATTTAAAGTTTATTTTAAAATAAATTTATTTTGAAAATGTTTTTCAAACCTTTAGTTTTAAAAGGTGATTTTAAATATGAAAAGGATATTTACCTCAATTTTTTTTATTTATATCTTTTTATGGTATTTCTATTCATCAAGGATAAAAAAAATTTATTTTATTTATACACTCCTTTGTATATGTTGAATTGATACCATTATAATTATTTTTATGGATCATTTATGATTATTTTTAGGAAGGAAAGTATTGAAATTTACTTTTTTGATTCATTTTTTGTAGTCAATAGATTTCCCTTGAAATATTCACTTTTATGTGATCATTGGAAATTAAATTTCATCAAAATATCTATATTATTTTTAGGGATATATTTACTACTTAAACCATATATATTTTCTATATATAATGTTCTACATTGAAAATTATTCATTTATCTAGGGAAATATTCATAAATAAATATCATCTAATCAATATGGCTATTTGATGATAAAGATCATTGTTCATGAATTAAATTAATTATTTAATATATGAGGAATGATTTGGACATGTAGTGATAGGTGTCTCCCCTAATAATATAGCCCCCAGATTCCTTAGTGGACTCATGAGGTGAATCATTAATCTATAATTAAATGGGTTTATACCAATAGTTTTAAATCATCTTGTGAAAGGTCCTGATGGTAGAGTTATTATGATTCCTGAGATCATGAAGTCCAATAATTAATCATTTCTTTCATTAAGAATTCATTTATTATTATCCATAGGACTTTTGTAATGATATTTTCTCTTGAATAATTTAATTATTAATTATTTATTAAATGGAATGTGTTTTTAGTTATTTACCTTTCCATATTGATTAAGACTTATCCATTAATGATAATAATGTTTTTTAAATGGCATGTGTGTCAGTTATTTTCAATTCAGTGTTGATTATTCATTATCTATTCCTGATGGTCTAGTTATTTAAATGGTTTGTGTGTTCCTATATTTTCCTTGAAATATTTATTTTTATTCATTATATTTTACATTTATATTATCCGTGGATGCATTTTCTTCTCAGGTTATTGATTTACTGGTATGTGTGATTAGTTAATTAACATTCCATGTTGATTATGGTTATTAATTGATGATATCTTCCACTGTACATATCCCTTACTAATAATTTGAGCTTAATATTTTTTTCCTTTTCGACTAATCTAGGAAGTGTATTATGAATGATACGAAATTATATTCTAGAGGTTATAATAACATTCTAAAAAATATGTATTGTAGTTTGGGTATTCTAATAAAATTAAAGACACTACTTTGTATTTAATTTACCAAGAATACTAAGCTATTAGGTCGTTTGGGATAGAATTCCTTTTATGTGATTCCAAGGTAGTAAAGTATACACCAACTCTAGGCTATTGGGGTGTGGTCATTACAGTCGGTATCAGAGGAAGTTTAGTATAAACATTAGAAACCAGATTTTGGAAATCATATATTAGGGATCAGAACCCTATGATAAGATTTAAAAATAAGTATAGATGAATATACCGTTATGATTTCTAAAGGTGTACACGGTTCTTGAATATATGTATCTAGGGGTAATAAATTTAAAAAATGTTTTTTGGGATTGACTTGAGCACTACTTGATACTCGAAAATGGGACTTAATGTACACTTGGTTTGACACTCATGGGGATATGATTTGTATCATTAACATTTTCTTTAAAAAACATAATGAAATGTTTTAATAGATGATGAAAATGAATGAAATTGTTTAAAATTAATGTGTATTATATTGAAAATATGGAATCTCAAAGGAATATTAATATAATCTATGTGTGTAAAAGAAGTCCATAATGTAATTAATTGTTGATGAAAAATGAAGAGTCTGATGGAATAAAATAATTCTCATCCCAAGGATCCATTTATAGTTCATTTTCATAAGTTTTAGGAACATAGGATTAATAAATGTAATATATATATTTTTAAGGTTAACTACTTGACCACAGAAGGAACAATGTAGAAATAAAATAATTGATGTATTTATGTATTGGGATTCAAGAATTAAATTTTATAATTATTCTTACCAATAGTAGTTTGGTTATAAGAATCATGAAACATCTAAGGACTTTATTAATATTTTAGAAGCACATATGTCTTCATTAACTTAAGAGTTATGGATACCATCAATGGTTTATTATTTTAAGGATTATCATAAGTTCAATGTATTATATGACCCTTTTGGAAATTTTTGGGGTAGGAATATATCATGAATAAGTATATTTTTGTAACCAAATTTTTCGAATACAACATATTGGTTTAGTATATGAAAAATTTATTTGAGGAATAATTCCCTTACATATTTTGGGATATAAAATTAAAGGTACTGGTAATTATTTCAGTTTATCTTATCATTGATGTTGTAGTAAGTTTGGGTCATCAAAATTTGAGAATTTTATAGGAAATATATTAATGTAGTGTTAGAAAAAGGAAAAAATATTTCATCTTGAAAACGATGCAAATCTTGAACCCACAACTGAAGGACTATAAGGGTTTGGAACCTACCACTAACCTATGTGATGGTTTGGTCATTATATCATTTTTTACTTATAATATTTGAAGAATAAATATTAATGATGAATAAGTGGTATTACTATTGATGTTTAGATAGTAATTCCACTTTAAAAACATATGAGTTTTGGAAAATATTTACAGATATATAGAAAGACTTGTCACTATTTTATAGATTTTAGGATCTTTTAAAAGTTATTTTTAAGGATTCATGGATACAGATTAATTCTTGGATATTCATTTATTAGAGTTGGAGATGAAGTATAAAATCATAAAATCAGAAAAAATATATTTTATTATGCTTATTAAATACAATTATATCAAATATGTATATTCCCTTATGTTAATAGTCAATATGGTGAAAAATTACTCAACTTTAGGAAAATTGAACCTAAAAAAATTATCTTATTACCTTCATATTTTATGAATCAAGTGGCCTCTTAAATGATCACAAATTTATGTTTTAGTACCTTAACTTTAAATTAATAATATAATTTCTCATCACCAATGATCTATGTCACTATTTATATTTATTTACTCTTTTCTTCCATGTCCATATCTTCACTTCCACAAATATTATCATCTTTGGAAATCTAGTATGTTTTAATCTAGATGACCTTTGTACTTACCTTTATCTAATATTAGGAGGATGTTTAACAAATCCTTTTTATGATGTGGGTTTATGATAATGGTATTTTTAAATTTTAAACCCTTTATTTTAGAGATCATGATAAAATTATGAGGATGCTAATTATTGAATGTGGAAAGAATGTAACACCCAAATATTTTATTTAATGAAAATTAGGTTCTATAGTATATATGAAATGTAGAAATGAAGTTTCACAAAAATGTAACACCCTAAGACTTTATGATATAATTATTTTCGAATAAACCCAATATCTTTGATAGCTTTCAGTACAAGAAACCCTCAGTGTAAATGAATCGTAAGGAAGTATATTGTTATAACATAGACGATAAATTGGAGTGTATAAATAGTACTAAATAAACTCTAAAAAGTATATGGTTTTCAGATTTTTAATGATTAACTATTTATTATAAATAAAAATAAAAAGCACTGGAAATAAGAATAAATGTTTTCTAAAAAATTGTATTTTTTCTAATAGGTGATTTAGCCACACTTTGTGCACATAATTTATCTTTTTACTAATTTTAGAAAATTTATTTTAATAAATGAAATTTTTTTGTTAAATTTTCATATGAGAATTATCATAGGGTGAATTGTATGTATTTTTTCTGAAAATTTTCATTTTTCGATGAATAGGGGAAAATACTAATTTTTATTGAAAGCTACTTTTTTTGTTTAAATAATTAAAAAAGTTAAATTATATTTTAAAGTGGTTTCAAAGTTATATTTTTTAATTATATTGAAATATTACAAATTTTGGTTAGCGGAATATATTTTATTTTTAATTTTGATATTAAAATCGTCTATATTTATGAGAATTTTTTTCTTTGAAAGCCTGCCTTTTTATCGCTTTTGTGAGTATAATTTTACATTAGATTCTACCAATTTTTTGAATTTAATTTGAAAAATGGATTACATATTTATAATATTCATAATTTATATTATAGAATTATTTCAATATAAATTTTTACCATTATGAATTGTAAAATCAATAAAAATTAGTTACAATGTTAGGGTAACAAATGATGTTCTGGGGGATTAAAATAGTAATATAAGGGTTAAAATGACCAAAAATGTTTTCCAAATCCCATTATATGGAAATATTTATATCTTATAACATATAAGGGTTGATAATGACCCTTTTTGGAGGACTCTATAATGATTAAAAGTTGTTTTAATTGAATATTCTCAAACATTCAATGTGTATCCTCTCACCCTCTTAGAAAGGTAAACCCCCTATCCTTACTTGTTCACACTTCCAAATTTTTTGGTTCAGAAAATAAATACCAGAATAACATACTTAATCCACTAAAAAAATATAATATTCCCTGGTATGAACTTAAATGAAACATAGGAATGATTTTGGTGAAATCCAAAAGAAGCTTTACGAAGAAGAGGTAACATTCTTAAACGAGTGTTTGTATTTGGTTTATTATTCTTCAACCTTAAATTATTATTATACCATGATCATATAATAACCTAGTTATATAAAAAAATTATATTTTATTATGTTAAGGTCATTACCTACATATGTATCCTCTTTCATCAAATAAGAAATGAAACCGTCTCTTGTGTGTACGAAGGACTACCGCCTTGCACACCGATGAAACTCATTCTACATGAACACCCTTAAAAGATGAATATAATGAAGTATTAAAATAATTTATATTATATATATTAATTTTTTTAATTTTCTAAATATTATATCACATATAACTTCTTAGTTTCTAGGAAATTTAAATTACGATAACATTGCCCGTGTGTGTGGCGGACTACTACCACACGATGCGTTGTGATTCATTATTCAATTACACATTCCATGGAATGTAATAAGTATAAATTAAATGAATATATTAATTTTTATTTTTTTTAAAAAATAAATATATCACCTACTTCCTATCAATTTAACCTGTTAATAGAATGATAATGTTGGTCAGACATACGTACAAACTACCCTCTCCACAAAGCGATGAGATCCGTTCTCCTTGTTCAAATTCAGATAATGTTTTTAGAAATGAATCTAATAAAAAAATGATATTTAAATAATTAATATAATTTTTTATATTATGTAACTATATAATTCGAGTAAGAACCGGAACATTCAAGAAAAAAATGCATGAGAAAAAAAAGGCAACGAACACTTAAAACATTGAAAATAATGAAAAAATATTTACGAAAAAGTGATAAGATGTTATAAGAGTATAATAAAAGACAGCTTATGGATAATTTTATGGTATAAATTAATTATATTCTTAAAAACATTATACATGAGTTTAAAGAATGTTCCACCAAAAATAATCATAAGTCAAGGTACATCGTCTCAATTTCTCTCCGTTGATGAATATTGTAATGTTTGGGACATAATTTATTTTTTATGATGTATATAATACACAATTTACATGTAATATTGTTATTCATTCATAAATAAAGTTATTTTGTGTTTTAATTTGAATTATTTCATCCAAGGGGAATTGAGATTATATTTACTAGTAGGTAATGAATTTGATCATTGAATTTATTTTCATTGGATTATTTTATTTCTTCATTGTATTTGACATTATAATATTATTTGTGTAATGAATTTTTGATATATTTTTTTATTTACACTTGCTTTATTTTTATGTAAATTTGATACAAATTATTGATTCATTTTATAATTCTCACATAAATGTTGTGATCTTTGTAAGGGAATATTTCACAATCTCATTTTAATCGAGACTGTTTGTACTTGTATTTCCATTAAAGGAAATTAATTGATAATTTTATGATAAAACCATATAATTTTTTTATACTTTATATATTATTTATATTTTCAAGTAATATTGAATTTTTCCCACTCTTTGGTACTTAAAATGAATGAGAAAATGTTTTTAAAACAAATCATAATTCATTTCTCTCTTTAGTCGAAAATAATTTTTCATCTAAATAAATGTTTTCTAAAAATGTTTTAAATTTTTTTAACCAATGAAAAATTATTTATTAAATATATTTTTAACCATTTTGGGATTTTACATAAAAACATAATTGAACTATTTTTTTGGTTTTCAAAACAAGGCCTATTTTTCTTTTACAAAAAGTGAATGGAATATTTATTTTAACTTATACAAAATGTAATAAATTTACCTCCATCATGACCACTCAATGTTTTAAATATAATTTTATAAAATTAATTGGTTATTTCCAAAGAAAATTATTTTCAAAAATAATTTATACCTTTAGTTTTAATAGTTGTTTTTAAGTTGTAAAGGATATATTCCTCAAAAATGTTTTTAAAGATATTTTTGTTGTATAATTTTTCATCAATGAAAAAAACCCTTTATTTTACATATACTAAATTTGTAATATGTTGTATTGTTACCATCTGCATTATTTATAAGGATCTTTTATCAACATTTTAACTAAGGAAAGTATTTACATTTAGTTTCTTGATTCATTTTTTTAGTCAATAACTTTCCTTAGAAAAATTTACTTTTCCATTATCAATGGAAATAAAATTTTCCCAAGATATCCATATTATTTTATCATGAATATTTTTGTTTATTAACCCATATAGAATTTCAAAATACAATGATTTACTTTGAAAGTTATTTTTTATCTGGGGAATTATATATAAATCCATATTTTTTACTCAATACAGATATTTGATGATATGGAACATTGTCCATGAATTAAATCAACTATTCAATATATGAGGAATGATTTAGACTTGTATTTATGGGTAGGACTTGAAATTATGCATCATTAGTATCACGAGCTGAATCAATAAGCTAGCATTAAATGTATTTCTTCCTATAGATTTAAATTGTTTTGTGAAAGGTCTTGATGGTAGAGGATAAATAATTATGAAGATATTGAAATTGAATAATTAATAATTTAATTCATTTATAATTAATTTATAATTATCCATGTTATTTTTATATTGATATTATCTATATATTAATTTCTTTATCAATTATTAATTAAATGACAAGTGTTTTTAGTTATTTACATTCCCACGTTGTTTATTCTTTATCTATTGAAGCTAGTCAGATTATTTAAATTAAATGTTTGCTTAGTTATTTATATTTCCATATTAAGTATTCTTTATCCATTCATGATAGTCAAGTTATTTAAATGGAATGTGTGTTTAGTTATTTAACTTTCTATTTTGATGATTATACATGATATTTTAACATTTATGTTATCTCTCTATGAATTTACTTATCATTTTATTGATTTCTTGGAATTTATTTTCTGTTATTTACCTTTAGATTTTGATTATTCTAACTTATTTATAATAACTTTGGTTATACTTAACGCCAACTAACCATTTTTCCTCACCCCTATTTTATTTTGTTTCATATAAATATAGAATGATATGCAAAGATATTATATATGGAATATGATATCCTTAAAAAATGTTGTAATTTTTTGTATTCAAATATAATGATATACTCAGGTATCTATATATTTAACAAATAATACTAAAATATTCAGAATTTTTTGGATGTAATTCCTTAAATCTTATGTCAGTGTAGTAAATATGACACTGGCTCTCGGCTATTGGGGTCGAGTTCATCACACATGATGTATAACATGATATTATAATGAGGATTGTCCTTAATATGGAACCATATAATAATTATATGATATCATTTATACATAAATAGAACAATTTCCAAGACACAAAACCCTACAATCATAGTAAGTGAAACAAAAATATAAACATGACATCATAATCATAATTAAATGTGCCCTACCACAATATCATAATATAGTTGGTGAGGATAACTATTGATACAATATACTTTGTTCGGATCGCTAAAAATGAACAAGGATATACAATGATATCAAAACATTTCCAAATGAATTGGAGGGTTATATATTTTCATACCCATCCATCAGAAAAATGAAAATCATTCACATATTCTAAATTTTTTTCCATCAACATATCATAAAAATACAAGGAAATAAAATGGATTTTATATGCTCATTAATTATCTTCCCTAAGGAAGTATTCATAGATTCATCAATAAACATAAGATTATGAACTTGTAGAAAATAAATTGGTAAAAATTTATTTAAGCATCATTCTTGGTAAATACCACTAAGAAAATATTGTTAAGCATAGAAAGAGGATATATGGTTTAGAAAATAATTTTACCAATAAATCAATGTATTAGGAATATTGGTGAACACCCTTCAATCAATGTAATGTAACATAAATAATACACTTATGAAAGGCATTGGAGGAAAATAATTCCTATACTGGTGGATTATTAGGAAAGAAAAAAATCTATAATGGATAATTCCATAGAAGTAAAATAGATTTTCATAAGCTATCTTGATAAAGAAGTTGGATAGTAATATTTGAAAAATTTCCATGATAAAAAATATGATATGGAAGGAGAACACTATTATAAAAATTAGGAAAATTAATATGAAAATAATAATTTTCTTTTTCCCTCTAATTTTTTTTAAAATAAATAATTAATTAAATCATGAGAATTAGAATTTCCATTTTTTGAATGGTTGAAATCATAGAACATATATTTCATAGAAAATAAAAAGGTGTAAGAAAGATATGTTCACATGAAAATGTGTAGAAGAAATATATTTTGGTCTAAAAAGGACTATACAGAAACATTTAAAATATTTAATTTTAATTTCTTTATAAATTCAATTTAGTTGAAAACATCCTATTTAAAATAATTTGTAAAAATTCATTTTTGAATATTTTTGAACATTACTGTAGAAGATTTTTTTGAAGACTAATGATGTGAAAAAAATTTAAACTCCATTAAAAAAACTTCATGAAACCCACATTGAAAAATTTATGATAAATGTTTTCATTTATTATAGGTAAAAAGAATTATTAAGGTCCCTTAAAACATTATAGATTATGTTTTTGATAGGTGAAAGATGAATATGGAAGAAGAATATCCATTGAAAGTATATGAGTTATTCTTATCAACATCATGAATATAATTGTGGAAGTTTTTCATAGAAGGGGAGGATATTAATGTAGATAATTAATATAACCATATAAAATGTTAATCTACCCTTTGAAAAATAATATTAGGAAAAATGTAAATGGATGACCAAAACTAAGGAGGAGTTTCACAACTCAAGAGAATAAATACTTGGGTCAATAAAATAATTATGAATTGAGTAAAATTTTAATCAAACCAATTGTGTAAGAAAGTGTGTGAATATAAACCTCAATTATAAATATTAAAATATATTTCATGATAAAATAAAATTTTTTCATAATATACACCATATAAAATCAAATTGGTGAATAAATAAAATGTGTCTTAATGAATGGAGTTTGAGATAAAAATATGTTACCTTATTTACCCACTTCGTTGTTCACAATCTAAAATCTTTTAAAACAAGAATAAATCTAATAATACTAATCTTTTTTATAACCTTATTAGTCTCTATAAAAATTTTACATACTTGTTTTATAATTATTTACTATGAATATAGTGGTTTATTATTGCTTTATTTTAACATTGGATGATAACACTTCTTATTATATTGGAAAATATTTGTAATATTAATGTTGATCCTTGATATTTGATTCTAATTTCATAATTTATAGATAAAATATCTTTCCCTAATATATATATACCATGATTATTTATAATGTTCCACATTAATACCTTATAATTTTCAATTACGACACTTGAAGATAATGCTATAGAAAAACATGTTTCGAATGTTTTTAATGAACAAAGATGCTATATTATTAGAATTTTTAGATATTAATATTATAATTATATAAACATTATAAAATATTTATTACCATATTATTAAATTTCATTCATATTTTATAATATTCCTCAACCATTCATTTTATTACAATATAGCTCAAGTAGGTAGAAAACTGACAAAAAATCACACTTTAATGATTGTGTGAGTAAAAAAGTTCCCGTATGAAATGTAAATATAAAATTTTCATAATATTATATATGTAATATATATAATATATATATCCATAATATCCATTCTTATAACCATTAATTATGTGAGGTTATGAAAAATTAAATTAATCATACGTAGAGGTGGTAATCCGCATGTACGCAAGATTAATGAAACCATGTCTCAATGTATGGACAGACTAATGGTATATGAAAATTTATTAGTTTGAAATTTTAATAATGTTATAAAAATTATATTAGTTCACTAATTAAACATTTAGTTCCATCCATGTTAAATGGTTAAGGGAAATGGAAAATATCATTTATGGAGGTAGTAGTCTGCACATATAAATGATTAACATTCTAATTTATCAATGAATAGAAGAAAGGATCATTAATTTTAAATTATAAATTTAATAATTTTATATTTGAAATTAAAAAAATAATTATTTATCAAATCCATCCTTTATACCATCCATAATATTTGGTGATGAATAATAAACCACATAATGTCATCAAGGCGGCCATCCGCACATATACACAATCGATGTGTTCGTTTTTCTTAACAGATGAAATGGATTGAATGAATAATCATTGTGAAGTCAATATAATGAAAGTTAAGTATATATATGGAAAATAATTTGTTATATTAAAAAATAAAGTGGATATTAGTAAGAGGAATTTTAAAAATAAACACTCAGATGAGAGTGATACTCATGTTGGGAATATTGATTTTTCATTGAATTGTCATTAGAAATGAAGGCATTAGGATAAATAAGGGTTTAAAAAGGATATGTTTCATGGGAGAGGGATCTAGGATGGAGAAATGATCTGATTTTAACCATGTAACTCTAATTAAATGTTTTCTAAATAATAGGGTGTAAGTTCCCCCTTTTATAAGTGAAGATAAAAGAATTTTTGATGGAAAAGAATGTTAAGTAAGGGTAGAAAGTGGAGTGACGTGAATGTTAGGTGTGGTGGGTGGGGTTAGGTTGGTAGGGAATGTAGGAAAGTCTTTTAAAAACAAAAAAATGACTTCTCGAAGGATTATAGTTCATGTAAACTTTGGAAAATTCTTACCACTTTAGATTACTCTCTTAAACAGTAATTATTCATAATTAAATATTAATAAAGGTAATTGATTTATTATTTAAAATATAATAGTACTCTTCCTAGAAACATTCATCGTTTTGAATCCAAATTTATCCTCAATTTAATCTAATTCAATTTCTGAATAATTGGATGCTTACATCATAATTAAAAACATATAATATATCAAAAAATAGACAGTATAATAAAATGATTCCGATGTTGAAAAAAATTAATCATATGTCAATGAATATTATAAATTAAATATAATAAAGTTTTCTATAATTTTAGAAAAAAAGGGTTTTATAAATATTTAATTCATTCTTATATTTTGATAAAGTCATAATTGGTGATAAAATTAGATAGCCCAATATTTTTTATTATTCACCTAAATATAAAATATTTTTGAAAAATAATTTTTTTTATAATATTCTAATTTTAGAATTATAAATTAAAACAATAAGTTAATTATATCTAATTATATTTTGAAAAGTTATTTATTTAACTTTTAGAATAAAATAAAAAATATAAAGTTAAATTACTTTTATTTAAGAAAACCACCTTAACTATAGAGTGTTTCTTATATTGTTTCACACCAGTTTTATAATTTAAAGATTCTAATATTTTATTTTAAACATAAATATCCTATATTCTATAATAATTATATTGTAATTTTTTTTTCTAATGTATCACAAACTTTTTTTTGTGAGTGCAGTGAAAAATATAAAACTCAGTATTATTTAAAGGAAAATATATATACTAAAATCTAAAGATGTTACATACTCTCCTTTATAAATAAATTATGTGCTCACAATTTTTTAAAAATACATTATTTAATTATTTAAAATAATATAGACATGACTTACAATAAAATATAAAAATAAATTTCAACATTAATATCTTATGTAAAACTATAAGCTAAGTATTTTTTCTCTATCGAGTTAACTAAATGCTTCATTTTCACTCATAAACAAGATTCTTTATGTCCTCATTTTCTAAAAATAATGAATTTTTTAGTTCCTTTGATACATTAAGTAGTTTATTTATTCATTAATTTTTGAAATATATGAATTTGAACATTTTTTACTTCAACATATTCTTCACATAAACTTTCATGAGACCCCAACCTTATTTAAAGTTGTGTGTTCTGGAATTCAACTGTGTTCACATTGTTAATAAAATTTCATTATAGGTGATTTGGAATAATAATAATATTTCCAACCCTAGTTATCATTCTTATAGATTACAGGTTTTGAAAATCACCTTATTATCCATTGAATCCAATTTTATACTAGTTCCTTCTTGCTTGAGAAATTAAATTAAAAACCGTTTTAGGGTTAGAATACTTAAATTAGTAAATATAAAAGAGAAACTTATGATCATAGAATAAAAAATTGATAAATTATGGGCATACCCTTAATTAGGAGTACTTATCTTTAATATAGGTAATCCATGTCCATTTTACTATTAGGTTCTCTAATCTTGTTAACTTCTATAAAAGTATATATTCAAATCCTTCATAATGGTTAGTAAATATAAATTGAATTAACCCAAGAATACCCCCCCCCATGAGTATTTAGTTGGGTGTGCAATCATATCTCATTCACCATGCACTATAATGATGATTGAGATATACCCGACCGACTGTTTTCATGGTTGTTATCCCAAGATGCATCTATGCCAAAACTACATCCACATGCGAGTATCCAAAAATGGATAGAAATGTTATAAAAACCATAGAATCAATACTTCCCTAAAATTTGTAGAGGTTATCCTATACCTGGAATTATGCATAGGGTTTTCACTAAATTTATCTTATTGTAATCCTCAAACAACATAAGATAATCATTTCAGAAAACCTAAAGGTTTATATATACAATTGAAACTAAGATCATCCTTAACTCATCAACCCTTGATTTCCTTCCAAGATCTTAAATCATCCTCAACAAAATATATCCTAATATCTAAAGTTTTCTATACATTTCTCTAATACCAATCATAGAACCCCCACACCTGCATTCCTAGATCACGTTCCAAAAAAAACATAACTACCAACATTTTCTTTGATAGACATATATAATTAAAATATCATTCAAAAATTTATATTCCAAGGACCTTTTAGTTTCGAATTTAAGAGAATTTGGAGAAAATTAGTAAATAATTAATATCAAGCCCTGTCATAAGTTGGAACTTTTTTCCACAATATAAGAAGCTAATAAATTCACAATATGTTCTAAATAAGTCCAAAATATTCTCTTAATAAGATACTCCTATGGGAACAACCTACATTTTAATTTACTTCATAACCCATAGATATAGAAACATAGGAATGAATTATCTCAAATGATCAAGAAGGGTCGAAATAATTATAAAGCACAACATGAGAGGGTTTATGAATAACATGATACCATAATGAGCCTGATCATAAACACACAAGCATAGATTAAAGAGATTTTATCATATGGACATGGATTAAAAATGATCATGGCATAAGAGAATGAAATCATAAGAAATGTGATGAAAAAAATTAAAATCATAATCATAAGTGAAGGATTTCATCCTCATTAACACAACAGAGTTGAATATGCTAACCTCCCATGAAACATAGTTTCCCACACTGACATCCTACACACCATGACATCTCAGGAGATGAAAAAATTACCCAACACATTGGAGGGATATATAATTCTAGTACCACCCATAACATAAATGAAAATCATACATTTTTTACACAATGTTTTAATCAATACATCCTAAAATCCCTAGGTAATAAAATGGTTTTCATGTCAACATTAAATGGTTTATATAAGGAACCTATCATAATTTCATTAATAATCATAACATTATATACACATGGAAAATAAATGGCTATCCAATGTCTTTAATCATTATTATAGGTAAATGCCTCTCAATATAGTTGGTTAAGAATATGGTATTTACACTACATAATAATATGATATATGGTTTAGACAAATATTTCCTCAATAAATCGATGTATTCATCACCTTGGTGAATGCATTCAATAAAAGTAATAGAACATAGAAAATTCAGATAGGAAAGTATTTTGAAGAGAATCATGCCTCTTAAATTTTATGATTAGGAAAGACAAAAGTAGTGATGGATCATCCCATAGAAGTAAAAGAGAGTTTCATAAGTTATACAAATAAAGAATGTGGATCTTAACTATTTAAGAATAACCTAGATGAAGCATACAACATAAATGAAGAATACTCTTAGAAACATTAAGAAAATTTGTTTGAAAGTATGAATTCCCCCTCCCTTGTGAATTTTTTAAAAGGAATACTTTACTAAACCGTGAGGATAATAATATCTATTTTTTAAAACTTTAAAGCATTGGAAAGATGTCTCTTATAAAACGAAACAGGTGGTAGGAAGATAAATTCATAGGGAAACATGTGAAAGAGATTCATTTTCGTCGAAAAATTTACATATGAAAAAAAAAATGTTTAATTTTTTAATAAATTATAAATTCAAGGTAGCTAAAATTCCATTTCTAAAATAATTTAGAAAGAATACATTTTGGATTATTTTAAAACAATACTTTTAAATAAAATTTAATTGAAAAACAATCATTCAGAAAATTTTTGAATCCTATTATAACCATTCAATGAAAACCACATCATAAAAAGGATGGGAAATACTTTCATTGATTAGAGGTTAATAGATTTATTAGGGTCAATTAGCACATTATATAAAATTATTTCAATAGGTAAAACATGGATATGGATGTAATATATTCATGACAAAGTATTAGAGTTATTCTTATCAGTATAATACTTTTATTTGAGGTAAGGATTCATCAAAGGGGGTGATATTAGTTTAGATAAGTAATATAACATATGAAAAAGGAAATATACCATTTGAAAATATAATTTTAGGAAACATATACATGGTAGATCAAAATTAAGGAGAGATTTCACGGCTCAACAGATAAACACCTGAGTCAATAAAAACAATTATGACTTGAGTAACAATTTAATCAAAACAGTTGAAGGATAAATATCATGATAATGAAACTAAAATTACATGAATAATATATATCTCATGATAATGTAACAAATGGATTCCATATCCACCATATAAAAGTAAATTGTTTCATAACTGAAATTGTGTCCCAACAAAGGGAGTTTGAGATGAAAATTCCTTACTCATGCTTAGTTTATCACACTATAAATTACTATAAAAGGTAACATTATAAATCATATAATTTAAAACCATATTAATCCATATTAACCTTTTTTATAATTCATTTAAAATTATTTACAATGAATATAGTGGTTTATTATATCTTATTTTTAACACCAGATGTTATCACTTTTAATTGTCTTGTAAATGATTTGTAATTTTGATATTGATATTTGATATTTGATATTGATTTTATAATTCCTATATTGAATATATTTTTATAATATATATATCCATTTATTATTTATAATTTTTCACTTTTATCCCATGATATTTTTAATTACAAATTTTGAAGATGATACTGATAGAAAACTTTTTTTCCCAGTTTCTAATGAACAATGATGATATATTATTAACATGTATTGAAGTTAATATTAAAACTCCAAAACTATTATAACATATTTAACAACTTATTATTAAATACCATTAATATTATATAATATTATTTAATTATTCACTATATTAAAACATCACTCAAGTAGGTTGTTAACCAACCAAACAAAATGATGTTGTAATAAGTGAGTGAGTAAGAAAGTGATATGGTTCATGGTAGAGAGTTAAATTATTAAAAAATGGGTATATTTTCACTAAGTAATTTGAAGAAAAGGGTCTGAAAATAAGGGTTATAAGTGTCCCCTTTTATAAGTAAAGTAAAGGGAACTTTTCATGGAAAGGAATGTCAAGTACGGGGCAAGAATGGAATGACATAAAAGTTAGCTGAGCTAAGGTTTGTAAGACTTGTTGATAAGAATTTAAATGATAAAAACTAATTCACAGAAGGTTTATATGTTTTGTAAACATTGTAAAATTCATTCCACCATAAATTACTCTCTTAAACACTAAATTGAATTAATTAAATATTAATCATGGTAATTAATTTATTATAAAAATATAAGAAGTTTATTACCAATAAAATTTAACAATATTAATCTAAATTTTGTGTCGATTTAAACTAATTTAAATTCATATATAAGAGGAAATTTAATTTTTAATTTAAAACATATAATATATAAAAAACATCTTTTATAATAATATATTGCCTATGTTAAAAAATGTTACACATTGCTTTGTTAACATCATATATTGAATATACTATATATATATGTGTGTGTGTGATTGTAGAGAAAAAGGGTTGAATTAATATTTAACTGATTCTTATTTTATTATAATATCATAATTAGTAATAAAATTAGAAAATATTTATATTTTTCACTATTCACCTAAAAATAAAATATTTTTGAAAAATATTGAAAATTCATGTTAAGTTGATTTTAACATTATAAATTTAAATATGAAATTAATTTTATGTTATTATATTTCTAAAAATTATATATTTAACTTTTAATATAAAATACAAAATATAAAGTTAACCTTTTTTATTTAAAAATGACTTTCTAGAACATTAAGATTTTCTAATATTATTTCAGACCAATTTTATAATTTGATGAATTTTAAATTTTTATTTCATATATAGATATCCTATAAGTTTCCGCAACGGTATTTCTAAATATTTTTATTTTAATTTACTAATGTATCACGAAATTCGTTTTACTGTATGTGAATAAATATATCTAACTCCACATTATCTAAAAAAAATATGTATATAGAAATGTTGAGATGTAATACATTACACACCATCTATTGTGATAATGTTTAACACGCGACACAGAATGATTTTACATGGCACGTTAGAGAACAACACATTATGTTTAATGACATCACGTATTGATCCACATGGCATTCCACATAATATGTGGTGTATAACTTGTAAAGAGAATCATCTTTTGTGTAATAAGTATTCTAAATAGAGACATTGTATAGTATTGTTGTGAAACCAGTAACCATTGCAACTTAAAATGGATATTTAGATTTTTCTTATCATTTTTATGGATGTTCTAGCCATATGAAGTAAGATTAACATATTTTATCAGTAATTTGAATTAGAATAGAAAATTGGACTTGAATACTAAGAAAACAATTCATAAATATTGATTAAAAAATATAAAATCATTATAAATTAAATGTGACCACTTTGATACTACTTGAAGGTTTAAGGGTCCCTACTGAAGAATTATGTGGAAGACTAATTTTTATTTTCCATTTAATTAAACAAATTAATTCTGAAGAACATGATGAAAACACTCAATAATTTCATATATAGGATCATTCCAAATTAATTTATAAATAATTTAAATGAAATTAACTCAACCATGGTATTCTTCTTAATCAATTCCTTATTATCACCCCTCTATTGCGCTGTCATTACATTGGATAGTACAATATGATATCCCTTTAGAAGTATCCACATCTGCTCCATGAAACACCAAATTAAATTCTTCAATTCCAGGTTGTTAGTGTGAGAAGAATAAGTGTTTCATGTAATTATACATTGGTTATTAGAATAATATATTGCTTTCATTCTTGGCTCCTAAGAGATAAGAGAATTATTGATTTCTCTCTAGGGTTTGAGGGAAATAAGACAACATCTCATATGTATACTATATCTTTATTGGATAATGATATATTCTTGAATATATACATGGGTTAAAATAAGGTAATATAAAAAATGTATTTATCCTTTTATTTTGTCAAAGTCATACCACATTTCACATATAATAAATTATTATTATTATTATTATTTTATATTTTAGGTGTTTCATCTAATTTTATTTCATTAATTAATTAATATTTATTAAAATGATATTAAATAGAATATATCATTTCCATTGGATCATTAAACTCTATCCATATTTTCCAAAACAATTTATCAAATCCTAAATAATAAAATATATTTACTTGATAAAATAAAATAAATATTATATTCATTAAACTCATGAATGAATATTAATTTTAGTATATATTTTCCCATAGCCTGAATAGAATACTTATTTTAATATATTCACTAAACTTGTGAATAGATAAATATTATATTTATTAATTGGTGAATAAATACGTCTGATATTAAACTCAAATCACATATTCTAGACTAAAATAGCTCTTTATTTAATTTTTATGATCAAATTAACTTGAAAAAATATTATTCCATAATCTGGAATAAATTTATCATTAAACTTAAATTTAAAATAATAAAATGAATTTTTGGATACACTTTGGCCCTTTTTATATATTTCAAATGGAAGATGGGAAAGACAAAAAAATGGAAAAATTTAGGAGTTGTTTTTGGTAGACCATAATAGAAATAAAAATTAATTTATATGATGAAAATGGATTCCAACCAAGATTTCATGGATATGAAAATCTAGAAATGAAAATGTTTTTTTTTTGTGAAAAAATAGCCCATTAAATTTCTGTAATTTCCAAATGTATCCTTCATCATCATCATCACCCCCACATATTTTTCATCTTCTGTGTTGCTCCATCCCTTATCTTCATTATCACCCCACCACATTCCTCAATTGAATCGGTCTCTATCAACATTTACCCTCCTGCTTTATAAAGAATATTCTATGACATTTCCCTTCCCAAAGGAACCTAATCTCTATTCATCTGTATCCTCAACCTTGACGAACAAGTCACTATCAAAACCAACCCCTTGTTGAAATTATTTCAACCTCTATTTAACACTTTTTATAACATATATTTGGATTCATAGAATATTATACTATTATCATCAATCCATATGTCCATAATGAACATAATTCATGAACTTCATCACCTCCTCTCCCTCCTTAGGACTATACCGTCATTCTATACTTTTTTATTTTACCAATTTTCTTTCCTTTTACCCTCCTACCCAAAAAAATTATTTCTCGCACTCCCATTCACATTTCATTTTTATTTATATCATAAATTATTCCCTTATACCAAAAAACAAGCTTATTATGTGTGCCTATGGGCCTCTTTCTCAAAATAAATGGTTAGAACTTACCTATTGTTTCATAATGACAACTAGAAACAAATCAAGGAACCCATATAGAAATAAGTTTGTGTAATAACAAAAAAAATACGAAATTTTCTATTAGGTAATATGATCCTTTTTTACTGATATCTCATTAAATAAGATGTATATATGTGATATCGACCTATATGTTTGACTATTTTTCTTTGACTTTCTAAAATAAAATTGCATGTAAACTATTATGACCATAGATTTTTCCTAGACACTTGTATCTCAATCAAAGTTCAGGAGATATATTCTTCCATTAACTCATAAGGTACAAATACTTTTTTACTATTCAATTAATTCCATATCATTTATAATGAACCCAATTCATGGTACCTCCCTGCATGTAACATCCCGACCTGGGTGCCATGCAACAGTGCCCCTAGACAGTCGGTCACATGACCATAGGCCTGCCTCCCCATATACTAGAGGCTTCCAAATAGAAGTAAGGGTCTGGTAAGGTAGTCATGGGTAGAGCATTCTCATTTTTATTAGAGTAAAACTCCAGTGGAAGTAATTAAGAAATAGAGGAATCACATGTAATCATAAATAGTACCAATGTAAAGTGATAAAAAAATCAGCAAATACAATATTCAAATGAAAGGGAAGAAATTATTTTTCAATATAAGTGCCAATGTTCCTAAAAACGAAATTGAAAATAAATACACTAACGACTTTAAAGAGGGTCCCAAACCTTGTCTGATTCCCTCATCCAATATCTATGTGCAATGAGAAATCTCACTCAGGGCCCTTTCCCTTAACCTGTCCTGCAATAGTAAATTATATTCAGGTACCAATGAGGAATCCTAAGTAGGGTGGGAGTAAAACTCAATAAGCCACCACCAACGGTGTCTAAAATAATTCCAGTCAAAATATAGTGTAATCAGTTCTATGAAGAGAAAAAATAATGCATAAATAAATAGTTATCACATTATCATTTATTATTATTTCAGTCATATTATCTCCAGGGTTCCTGGGGATAACCATACCTTAATACTAACTTCATCTCATTCTAGATATTGGATCATTTACTAGGTAATATCATATCTTAATATCTACTTCTTCTAATACTGGATGTTGAAGTATTCAGAGGTGATATGATATCTCAACACTGAATTCAACTCATACTGGTGTTCTTAGTATTATCATGTGAGGCCATATCTTAAAGTTCCTTTATTACCATTCTCGAAATTTACACATAAATTCCAAAGTGACCAATAACAAATTAATAAGTAAGATGACAGTGCTACCATTCTTACTTCTCAATAGAATTACCATGTTCTCATTCCTTTACCTATAAGTACAATTACCAGGTTACCATTTATACTTATCATTTGAATGACCATGTTCCCATTCCTTTACTTACACATAAAATTTTCATGTTACCATTTATACTTATTAATTTAGAATGACCATGTTCCAATTCTTTCACACATAATTAATTCATAATTAATTATTCTCCTCAAATCCATTACTAATTAAAAAATTAGTTAAATACATCAATATACTTAATTAACATCCCAATTAATTTTGTACGCCAATCCATTTGTTAACTCATTAATTAATTAATCAATAACAAACTTAATATACAATAATTAATTTTTACAAAATTAATTATCACATTATAAATATAAAATCTTCATAATTAATTCCACAATTAATTATCTAGATCATAATAACATGGAACACAATTAGTTGAAGATTAATTATCATAATCTGAAAGATTCAATATCTCATAATTTATCCCCTGATTAATTATATAGATAACTACCACAAATTCTCATAATCAATTTTCCCAAAAGTAATTATGTAATAAGACAACCCATTAGTCACATGATTAATTCCTTAATTTATCATCTATTATAAAAGTTCTTTGATAAATCAATTATTCAACCTAATCAACCCAATTTAAGAATTCAATTGCTAAATAATGATAGGAATTCTACAATTTGACATGAATGTATCATATCCATGAATTTGGGAATTTTATTTTAGACCACCAACCTCAATTTGTTGATGGATGTTAATTCAACAGAAATCCACAAAATCCAAGAAACATAATTTGGTAAATCTCAGTTTCGGATCTAAACCCCTAAATAAAAATCAAATTTATTAATATCATATCAATATAGATCTATATTTAAAATCCTAGATCTATAACTCAATATTTGAGTTTAGATATAAAGAAAAAAGGATAAATATCACCAAAAGATCTTGGAATAAGAGAATAATGATTGAGCTAGGCATCAGAATGAGATCAACATACTGGGAGAAGAGTGGATATTTGATTTTGGATTTGAATATTGATGAAAAAAGGTCGAATGACCTTGGAACCCCTCTAAAAATATATAGAATTTCCAAAAAATGTTTATTCCCAATCCAAGGTTGAGTAGGATGTGTTTCTAGGGTTTAGGAGATTTTAAATTAATTTTTCAGCTAATTAAAAACTGTATACATGTTTTTTGGGAAGGGGCACATAGTTAGTAAAATTGTGCACCAACCGTGTATCCCTCATGATCTAGGGTATCAAGGATAAATGGGTTTGGGTGCACGGTTAACTCTAACTGTGCACCAACCATGTGCAACCTATTTTCCTCGAATGTTTCTCAAAACTCTACCCAAACACACCCCAAGTCATAACTCCTATTAATGGTATATAAAAATAAAAAAAATTACCTGGAATTTCACCCAAGATAACTCTAGAAATTGCCAGGATCATAAAATCTCCTCACCTTATAATAGATCATCATTGATATGTACTTTAAATATTTTCTAGGATTCCGAGCCAAAATGCTTAGGCCATTGAGCCCTCATGTATGCTTCCCTTTCCCATGTTTCTTCTTGAACAATATCATTCTACAAGATAACATAAATTATTGGTACATTCTTTCCATGAAAAACTTTCTCACTTCGATCCAACAAACATATCAGATTCTACTCAAAGGATGAATCTATATCTAGGTTAAAATCATCGATATTGATCACATGATAAGGTCCAGGGTGATACGTCCATAGTTGTGACACATAGAAGACATCGTGCATGGTGCTGTATTTTTGTGGAGGAGCCAATATGTATGCACTACTAAACATTCATCCATTACCAACTCCCATTGGGGTCGCTAATGGACTATAGTGACCGCTCAGTGACCGCTAATGGTGGTCACTTTTGTCCCATCGCAGAAGGCCTACAGCAACCGCCAAAAGCAGTCCCTGAAGGAGGCCGAAAATCCAGCCTACATCGACCACCAGGCGGTCGCAGACCTATTGCTCGACCAAGCAAGAGTGACCGCCAGTGGTGGTCGCTGTACTGATCCTCGGTCGAGCTATAGTGACCTCTAGTGGCAGTCGCTGTTCTGATTCTCGGCCGAGCTACATAGACTGCTAATGGTGGTTTCTAACCTGGAGAAATTTTTTTAAAAAAAATTTCGCGGTTCCCAATCAACAAAAACAAGGTAAAAATCATAATAAAATCAATTCCAAACAGCATAAACATCATGATCCTGATAAAAAATCAATGACAGAAGTGCTTCAATGATCTAAATTCATTTCAATCTTCTGCTTCAATAAACGTACAATAAGATACAAAAAAAAAACAACTAAACAAAACAAACGTAAATTAAACATATTTATTCAGCTAATATATATATAATAAAATTAAATCATACATCAAATTATGGGTGCTATAATAATTTAAAACCCCTAATTTAAGAAATCTTATCATTTTAGTATTTTTTTTCTTATTTTGGAGTCTTTGATTTAGCTTATGTAAGTGTTTTGTGGTCTAAAAAGAAATGCTCTCTGCGCACACCGCGTGAAAATGTTCAAAACAACATATTCGATCATACTGCAGACACTGCACATCTGATTGAAGTTTTGTCTCCTTCTATATATCACGAATAGTGTTCCTACTATTTTTGTGTGATTTCAAGTCATTCTGAGCACGTTTGCTCTGAATTCGACCGTTACATGTTGTTTTGGTATTTTATGACTCCGAAAATGCATTTCTGGTCACCGCAGTTAAAAAACACCTCTGATTTATGTTCCATCCACCCAAAAATTTCAAAATTCACACCACAGTTGTTGTCGAATGATTTTAAGGCATTCTGAGGTCGTTCGGCTGGTTTTGAACACCCGACACACCCTTTTAGAGCGCACAGAATAGTTCAAAATAGCATATTCGGTCGTACCACACACAACGCACGTCCGATTGACATTAAATCTCCTACTACATGTCACGAATAATATTCCTATTGTTTTCGTGTGATTTCAAGTCATTCTGATCACGTTTTCTCTGAATTCAACTGTTACACATCGTTTTGGCATTTTTTGACTCTGGAAATGCGTTTTCGGTCACCACGGTGAAAGGACACCTCCGATTGACGTGTCGTCTGCCCGAACATTTCAAAATTTACACCATGGTTGCTATCTTATAATTTCATGGAATTTTGAGGTCATTCGGCTGGTTTTGACCACCCAACCCGCCCTTTTAGAGCGCCTCAAACAGTTCAAAACAACATATTCGGTCGTACCGCACAAACCGCATGTCCGATTGACATTCCGTCTCCTCCTACATGTCATGAATAAAATTCCTATTCTTTTTGTGTGATTTCAAGTCATTATAAAAATGTTTTCTCTAAATTCTATGGTTACATGTCGTTTTGGTGTTTTATGACTCCGAAAATGTGTTTCCAATCACCGTGG
This sequence comes from Viscum album, assembly GCA_963277665.1. Lineage (NCBI taxonomy): Eukaryota > Viridiplantae > Streptophyta > Magnoliopsida > Santalales > Viscaceae > Viscum > Viscum album. The sequence goes on along the minus strand of OY728141.1, from coordinate 466,514,530 downwards.
TCAAACGACACCTCTGATTGATGTTCCGTCCACCTGATCATATTAAAATTCACACCACAGTTGTTGTCTTTTGATTTCATGGAAATATGAGGTTGTTCGGCTGGTTTTGACCACCCAACGCTCCCTTTTAGAGCGCGCCGAACAGTTCAAGACAGCATATTCGATCGTACCACGCACACCACAAGATCGATTGACGTGTTGTCTCCTCCTACAGGTCTCAAATAGTATTCCTATTTTCTTTGTGTGATTTCAAGTCATTTTGAGCAAGTTTTCTTTTAATTCAACAGCTACACATCGTTTTGGCGTTTTATGACTCCAGAAATGCATATCCTATCCCCGCTGTCAAATGACTCCTACGATTGATGTTCTGTCTACCCGAACATTTCAAAATTCACACTACGGTTATTATCGTATGATTTCATGGAATTTAAAGGTCATTCATCTGGTTTTGACCACCCAACGCGCCCTTTTAGAGCGCGCCAAACTGTTCAAAACAGCATATCCGGTCATACCGCACACACCACATGTCCGATTGATCTATCGTCTCCTATTACATGTCACGAATAGTATTCATATTGTTTTCGTGTGATTTCAAGTCATTCTGAGCATGTTTTCCTTGAATTTGACCGTTACACGTCGTTTTGGCATTTTATGACTCCAGAAATGTATTTCTGGTCACTACGGTCAAATAACACCTCTGATTGATGTGCCGTCTGCCCGACCATTTCACAATTCACACCACAGTTGTTGTCGTATGATTTCATGGCATTCTGAGGTCGTTCGACTAGTTTTGACCACCCAACGCGCCCTTTTAGAGCGTGCCGAACTGTTCAAAACAAAACATTCAGTCGTACCACGCACAACGCACGTACGATTGATGTTCTGTCTCCCCATACATGTCAAAAATAATATTACTATTATTTTTGTGTGATTTCAAGTCATTCTGAGCATGTTTTCTCTAAATTTGACCGTTACAAGTTGTTTTGGCGTTTTATGACTCCAGAAATGCATTTCCAGTCACCACGGTCAAACGAAACATCTGATTGACGTTCCGTCTGCCCGACCATTTTAAAATTCACACCACGGTTGTTTTCGTATGATTTCATGGCATTCTGAGGTCGTTCGGCTGTTTTTGACCAGCCAACGCGCACTTTAGAGCGCGCCGAACTGTTCAAAATAGTATATTCCTTTGAACCGCACAAATCGCACATCTGATTGACATGTTGTATCCTACTACATGTCAAAAATAGTATTCCTATTGTTTTTGTGCGATTTCAAGTCATTATGAAAACATTTTCTCTGAATTCGACCATTACATGTCGTTTTGGTGTTTTATGACTCCGAAAATGAGTTTCCAGTCACCGTGGTCACTGAAACCTCTTATTGGTGTTCCGTCTACCCGACCATTTCACAATTCACACCTTGGTTTTTTTCGTATTATTTCATGGCATTCTGAGGTCGTTCGATTGGTTTTGACCACCCAAAGCGCCCTTTTAGGGGGCGTCGAACTGTTCAAAACAGCATACTGGGTCGTACCACGCACACCACACGCCCGATGGATGTTACTTCTCTTCCTACATGTCATGAATATTATTCCTATTGTTTTTGTGTGATTTCAAGTCATTATGAGAACGGTTTCTCGAAATTCAATCATTACATGTCGTTTTGGAGTTTTATGACTCCAGAAATTCATTTACGGTCACCACGGTAGAAAAACCTCCGATTGACATGACATCTGCCCTAAAATTTTACAATTCACATCATAGTTATTTTTGTATGATTTCATGGAATTCTGAGGTCGTTCGACTGGTTTTGACCACCCAACACGCCCTTTTAGAGTGGGCTGAACTGTTCAAAACAACATATTCGGTTGTACTACACACACCGCACGTTCAATTGACATGTTGTCTTCTTGTACATATGAAGAATAGTATTCATATTGTTTTCTTGTGATTTCAGGTCATTCTGAGCACGTTTTCTCTAAATTTGACCGTTACACGTTGTTTTGGCGTTTTATGACTCTGGAAATGCGTTTCTGGTCACCGCGGTCAAACGACACCTCAAATTAACATGCCATCTGCCCGACTATTTCACAATTCACACCACGGTTGTTTTTATATGATTTCATGGCATTCTGAGGTCATTTGTCTGGTTTTGACAACCCAATGCGCCCTTTTAGAGCACGCTGAACTGTTCAAAACAACATATTTGGTCATACCGCGCACTCCGCACGTCCGATTGATGTTTTTTCTCCTCCTACATGGAACAAATAGTATTCCTATTGTGTTCATATGATTTCAAGTTATTATGAGCACATTTTATCTGAATTCGACTGCTACACGTCATTTTGGCATTTTATGACTGAAGAAATGCATTTCCGGTCACCGCAGTCAAACGACACCTCTGATTAACATGCCATCTTCCCGACCATTTCTCAATTTACTCCACGGTTGTTTTTGTATGATTTCATGGAATTCTTAGGTCATTCGACTGGTTTTTACCACCCAACGCCTCCTTTTAGAGCGCACCAAACTATTCAAAACAGCATATTCGGTTGTACCGTGCACACCGCACGTCCGATTGACACGTTGTCTCCTCCTACATGTCAAGAAAAATATTCATAATTTTTTCGTGTGATTTCAAGTCATTCTGAGCATGTTTCCTCTGAATTCGACCGTTACACGTCATTTTGGCGCATTTAAAAAGTGTGTGTGTGGTGATCAAAATAGGCCGAATGAACTCAGAATGCTGTGAAATTAGACGACAACAAAGGGTGGGTTAATTTTGAAATGGTCAAGCAGACGACACGACAATTGAAGGAGTCATTTGATCATAGTGACCGGAAGCGCACGCCGCAAGTCGTAAATGGACAAAACATGAATTTAAAGGTCAATGCACACTGAAAGACATCGACATGACTTGAAAACATAGGAAAACACCATAATTATTATTAATCAGGTGTACAAGGAGACACCACATCATTCGTCCATGCGGTTTGCGCGGCATGACTGAATATGCATTTTTACGTGTTTTTCATGCTTGAAATGTGTGCATAGGGGGTTGTCCAGTGGGGGGGGGGGGGGGCTATCCGGGGTGGGGGGGAGCTATCCGGAGGTGGGGGTGTCCAGTATGGGGGGGGGGGGTTATCCAGTGGTGGGGGGGGGGGGAATATTGACTAATTGGCTTAATGGCCAATTGGCCTAACGACGTAACGATCAATTACACTAATGGCCTAAAGGTCAATTTTACTAATGACCCAATGTCAAATTGTGCCATTTACCAATTCACCTAATGCCCTAATACCCTAATGGCATAGTGGACTAACAAACAATTGGAATAATGGCCTATTGTCTAGTTCTAAAATTGGAATAATGGCATAATGGCCTACATCCAATTGGACAATTGGCCAACTTGCCACTGTCCCTATTGGCCTAACAACCTAATGATCAATTTCCCTAATGAACTAATGATCAATTGTCCTAATGAATTCTGGGGTGTGGGGGGGATAGGGGGTGGGGGCTGTCTGGGGTACGGGGGAGGCTGTCCATGTTGGGGGGGGGGGGATTTTCGGGGTGGGTTAGGGGCCTACAAATAGTGAACATGAGATCAGTAAAAAAACAAGTTCCATGGTTTCTATTTAGAATCACATGGTTTTTTCAAAACTATTCATAGAACATGCAATTGAAAACATTAAAGAATAAAATGAACTAAAAATATCCAAATCATTAATCAGTTTCGTGGTTACTCTTCAATTCATGCACACAATCATTGCATAATGCCAAAACACACATGATACCCCGAAATCTCAAGAAATCTCCCTAGGAGCCCAACCTAAACATCAATAAAAACCCCAAAAATAAAAAAAAGAAACACACCTCATGAATATGATGTATCATGAGTGGTCATGACCGCTACCTCCATCCTGTGGGCTAGGGGCTTAAAACAAATAAAAATTATGAATATTTTCATAACAAAAATAATATAAATTAAATAAATAAATATAATATAAACCTACATCGTATGATCCCATGCACCATCACCAGGACACACATATTTCTGTAGTGCTCTAACCTCAACAATCAATTGCGCATTTACCTCCTCAGAAGCGCACAGCCGTGCCTTGAAATCTGAAAACTGTTGTGTCATCTGAGCAACAACAGGACCGAAAATCAAAACACGTGATAATACAGAATGGAGAATCCCAATTACATAGGTCAAACTATATCCATGCCCGTCCAGACCAATAATGAGATGAAAGATCTCATCCCTTCGCATGGGAAGCTGTCACTGGTCCTCTGGCAGCTGTTCTAACTCAGCTTCAAATTGAGCCCGTGAAAGGTTTAAATATACATACACATATATGTTAATATATATATTTATGTAAGTATTGGTAATGAGTACAAGCAGTTACTATCATTTCTAGGGCCTCTGGATCATTTTGATCACGAGTCCTCATCCACACCGACATTTTATCAGTCGGTGCACCTTCCTCCTGCAACTGTATATGAATATAATATAAACACAAAACCATATTAATTAATAAATTAAAAAATGAATAATAAATACCTCATGTTAGATCTGAGATATGTGACGAGTCCCGAGCCTGTGAGGTGGTCCCTGCAACGCTCGATTCTCAGAATGGTGTGCTGACACCTCCTACATTCAATTAATTCAAATTTCAAACAAATCACACATTATTGAAAATATATATACCAAAATAAATATACAAACTGTAACACCCTCAGTAGACCAATATGAAACTAAGTCACACCACTGAGCTGGGAGGACACCTCTCGAGACTTTTTCCAGAATGTATGGGGAACCCACATTTGGTACCCAGTGGTCCCTCTTTGCTTTTCCTTTATAATATTTCCACATCTTAAGACATTTTATCATAAAAACGGGCTGAAACTCATTGGAGAGTACTTGTAAATTTTTTCTATTAATGAAAAAAATTACATATGTTAGTATTGTTTATACATAGGGAAGAAAGTAAAATGGTCTTCTTACCTAAACCTTCCTCCAAAGACGATCTAATATGTCCAGAGGGATAGAATCCCAGTCACATGTGGTCAATGGAAATCGATGTGGTTCACGTATGATATGACCCATCTGAAGAATAAATGCAGGGGAATTCAATCCCATATAATGAAATATCTCATCAAAGGAAACATCAAACGTAGTGTCAGAATCCCATGATAAAATGCCACGACCAGGGCCTCTCTTGTGAGAGGAAGAAGTAGTCGAGTCTGATCCTGTAGAAAACAATTTTATAAATAATTTGACGGATGTTATATATATATATATATATATATGTTTATCAATTACATAAAAAATAGACACAATGACATTCAAACATACCTTGACCCTGAGACGTAGATGTATCAGATGGATGATGTGGATCTGCTGCCTCTTCCCCTGATATGCCTGCAATCATAGAAAACATTAGTAAGGGGACTATCCAAAGTGTCCAAAAGATAAATGTGATTGTTTAAAAAAAATCAAACTTGTACAGTTGTAATAAAAAAAAAGTGATTGAATAATTAGTTGTAAATGGATTTTAAAAAATCAGAAAGTTAACAAAATAGATATACAAATTATGTATAAAACCAATCAATGCATAACCAAATTTCAGATTGAATTAATAGAAATTCAAGCAGCACATGAACCAAATAAATAATACCTCAATGGGAAGATACACTGACAATAACATGAAGATACCAAAAGATAAATCAACAAAAATATTTATAAATTAATAAACTTCCAAATTTGAGGATTAAAACTTACAAGGATTTATAATATGGTTAGATAATTTATGATATCCTAGGACATTCGATACTAAATAGTGGGGAAACAATTATACCTTTCATTAAGCTTGAAAATCGACCGTTTATCGTTCAATAGCCGCTCTGACCCAAGAAATATCTTCTTCACATTGAACTACAGTATGTAGATCAAGTTGTTGGGAAACAAACAGAACAGTATCAGGTTCATATTGTTCAAATAAAAACACTCCTTACTGGGACATTTTCACAACAACTTTCCAACTTGGATTCGAAGGAAAAGTAACGAAGAATACTTATTCTGCTTGTGATTTCAAAAGGAAAGGTTCATTATCAACTCATTCATTTCTGTATAACATATAGTTTAAATTTTCCAATGAAAACTGATATTGATTGACTTTACATCAATGCAGTGGATCAACCCAATTACACTTTGACAATGTGTACTTAAACCCATGTGTGTATACAAATTCAATGATGTATATCAATTGACCATTGTAATAACCAGAATCAACGAATGGACAACCGATGCCACTATTTTGTGTAGCTTGTTTGTCTTCAACATCTTTAATGTGAAACCGAAAACCATTAGCATCTATATCTTTATAACGATGAGTCGTTATAGATGGACCCTCATCCATTTGGAAAGATTCTTTAGCTAGCATGGGTTCCCCTAACTCCCTCAGCTTATGAACCTACATAATTCATAGAATACAATAATGATTTGTGCAGAAAGAAATTAGTATAGTACTTCACTCATAATTAAAATCAATTTATACATACATAAACCTTGAACCAATCATGAAATGATGCATAATGAGATTGTTGAATTTGATACTCAGTCACACGATACATCTCTTATTTAATATCATTAATGTGTTTCATGCAAATGATAACGCAATGTTTAAATGATCCACTTATGAAAACAAAACATGTAAAAGTTAAACAATAAAAGTGATAAGACACTTACTGTATTAATGGTGCAACTGATGGAGTATTGAACAAGATATATCGATGTGCTTGTATCCACTCGATGTTGTTCATATTAAATATGGTTCCTTCTCCAACTAGACCATCATGAATCCGAGATGGCTTATCTAATTTTGTTTCAACATCTGTAAGATATTATGCGCAAAAATTAGTACACTCATCCATCAAATAACCATTGGCTATTGATGCCTCTGGAAGAGCTCTATTGAATACAGATTTTTTCAATGTACTAAAATACCACTTAATAGGATACATCCTATTGAATTGCACTACACTAGAAGCCATTACTTCATCAGTTATGTGCACTGTTAAGTGGACCATAACATCGAAATATGAGGGGGGAAATAGTTTCTCAAAGTGACAAAGCATAATTACAATTCGGTCCTACAAAATTTTTAAATCACTTATTTGTGGATTTTTAAACAAAGCTATCTAAAAACATTACTCATCTCAATCAACGGCTGAACAAAATTGGGGGATAAACAATCAAAAATTGAGATTGGAATAAACTGTAGAAGTAGTATGTGATTGTCATGACTTTTCAACCCTTGTAATTTCCTTCTCATCAGATTCACACACTTTAAAATATTAGAAGAGTAACCATCAAGCACCTTAAGAATCTTCAAAATGGAAAGAAATGTCTCTTTCTTCTTTTTAGTCATCGTATACTGTGCAGCATTCATATATGCCATGTTTCCCTCAGCTAACTGTAAATGCACCTTTTTCCTTAAACCCATTTTCTCCAAATCACGACGTGCATTAACATGGTCCTTTGATTTTCCACTGAAACCTAAAATGGTCCACAATATGTTATCACAAACATTTTTTTCAATGTGCATGACATCCAAATTATGCCTTATAATGTTAGTTTTCCAATACAAAAGATTATAATAAATACTTTTCTTTTTCCAATTGTGACTGTACTGCCTACCCGCAGCATGGATATTACATAATGGTTGAGCCAACAAATCCTAAATTTCATATACTGTTCAGATGTTTTCTTCCTAAATCTCCGATTACATTTCGAATCCTGTCATGATATTTGGTGCTAGGCTGAACTCTCTAGAACCATAAAAATCCACTCTATCTTTTCAGAACCTGTGCTGAGGGGGGATAAAACATATGTGACCCATGTATGCCCATTTTTTGGAATGTTTAAGCCATACATATTTTTTAATTTTATTGCAACGTGGGGAAGAAAATTCCCTTTTCATACTCTAGCCTGATAAATTTGCATAATTCGAGATGTCATTGACTTTCCCCAATAAAGAAGCCTGCAGTTTTATCATTTCATTTGTTTCACAGTAATAAGTCATCACACCATCACCCCAAAATTCATTCAACTCATCAATCAATGGCTGAAGGTAAACATAAATACTATCTCTCGGACTTCTAGGTCCATCAATAAGAGTAGAAAGTAATATAAATTTTTTATTCATACAAAGCCATGGAGGAAGATTATATGGAACCAACACCATGGGACATGTGCTATGAGTTGCACCAACTATAGACTTGAATGGATTGAAACCATCTACTGCCAATCCCAATCGGACATTACGAACATCTTTAGCAAAGTCGGGATGTCTCTTATCAAAATCCTTCCATGCATGAGAGTCTACTGGGTGGGTTAACATATCATTTTCATGAATTCTTTCTGCATGTCATCTCATTAAATTAGACACTTTAGATGACATAAAAAATCTTTTCAACCTCTGTTTTAGGGGAAGTCAACAAATTTTCATTACAACAATCAGTTTCCCCTGTATCGAAATCTGACTTTGATGAGTCTGATTTCCCCTGTTCTCTTTCCACCTGGAAGTGCCACAAACTGTACAAATATCAAAATGGGAATTTTCCTTTCTAAAAAACATAAAGTTGTTTGCACATTAATCTATGTTTTCATATGTAAATCCTAAGTTCTCTATCAACTTACGAGCATGGTAATACGACTTAAGAATCTTAGTGTCAATAGGAAGAAACTTTTTCAATAATACAAACAGCATGTCGAATGATGTGTCTGACCACTAATTCAAAGTCTTCAAATGAAACAAATCAATGTTTAATGACACTTTTATTGTAAGAAGTACATCCATGATATAATTCAATTTTTGCATCATCAAGTGCTTCATAAAACCTCCTCGAATCATGATCTACACCAGAGTGAAATTTATCTCATTGGTCTCAAGATTCTGGATGTCAATGCCTTTAGGATCCAACCCATGTACCATTTTAGTAAGCATTTCATGCATTGGATCATTCATCTTTGCATCAAAATCCATCTTAATAGCATTTGTATTTTGACAATGAACATATTCTTCTCCATGATGAGTCCAACTATAATAATATTTCAGAAATCCATTAAAGAATAGGTGATCCCTCATAGTATCTCTTTATAATTGATATCTGTTAGCACATTTTCTACATGGAAAAATAATATAGTCACTTTCAAATCTTTTGGTGAAGCCAGTAAACTGCATAATTCCATTGAAATATTCTCTAGATGTTCTATTTGGAAGATCAATACAACTCTTATCCATAATAATATCTGTATAAAAAACATTTACACAAGAATTATTACATGAATTTTTCATATAAAATATATTTAAAATAAATACTATCCAATTGCTTGTGGACCATTGATAAAATAATCATATTATATCTCTAAATAAAAAAAAGAGAATAGAAAATGGAATGTAAGTGAAAGCCCATGTCATGTCATACCTGATTGTGCTACAAACCTGGAAGGGAGGGGAGCCGAAGGTGGTGCTGTGGGGGAGAGGAGAGGTAGTGGGGGGGAGCTGGATCCAGAGATGGTGCGACGAGGGATGGTATGGGCGGCAGTGGCGGTGGTGAGATGGAGGAGAGGAGTTGGTGAGGTGGCGATGGTGAAGCGAGGGTGGGACGACGATAGAGGGGACAATGGATAGTGGGGAGCCGGAGTGGATAGGCGGTAGTGGTGCGGAGACGACCAGTGGCCATGTGGGGAGGGAAGGGACCAGGTGGTAGTGGTGCCGCACAGGAGGGGATAGTGAGGGAGGGGATGGGCGGTGAAGATGTGGTGAGGGAGGGGGTGAAGAGGGAGGGGACGTGGGATGGAGGAGAGCAGGAGCGGAGGGCATCGAAGGGACATGGGATAGGCATCGAAGGGGAAGAGGATGGAAGGTGGAGGGCTGAGGGCCGAGGGGGCAGGGGGAAGAGGGGTCAGAGGGTGGAGGCCAAAGACCGATGGGCGGAGGGTGGAGGCCAAAGACCGATGGGCGGAGGGCGGAGGCCAGAGGGAGGAGGGCGGAGGCCGGAGGGGGTGGGGGGTAGAGGGAGGAGGGTGGATGATGGAGGGCGGAGAGGGCGGAGGGTGGCGAGGGAACGAGCAGCGAGGGGACGAGCGGCAAGGGCAGAGGATAGAGGGTGATGGGGGACAGGCGACAGCGATCGAGGGATAGGGTTTCACGAGGTGAGGGGGGGGGGAGATTTTTTTTAAAGCCCAGCGACCTCCAAAGGTGTTCACCCATGTCAGGGGGCTCCAAATCCCATTTCTCTAGTAGTGACGCCACCGGCCCGATTCTCTCCACTACATAAAACGGTCCAACAAACCTTGTCCCCAACTTGACCTTCCACTATATCATGTGGTGACCCGACCTAGGTGACACCTAAAGGAAGAAACGATCCCCGTCTTTCAACTAAAGGGGTCATCTTAATCTATTAGCATAAACATTATGCCTACTTCGAGCCAGAGACATACGTTTTTGAATCAACTGCACCTCATCTAACGTTTTCTGCGTGAGACTTGATCCCAACAACTCTGACTCAGCGGCTTCCATCCAACATAATGGTGATCTACATGGTCTACCATAAAGAGCCTTGTATGGCTCCATATGTATATTTTCCTTATTATTATTGTAATAAGTTAACTCCACTAAAGTCACATGATTCTCCCAAGACCCATAAATGTCAAGAACATATACCTACATCATATCCTCAAGCACCTGTATAGTAATTTCTGGTTTCCCATTTTTCTATGGGAGGAAAGCTATACACAATAAAACCTATGTACCAAGTTATTTCAGAAATCACTTCCAGCAGTGTGAAGAAAACATGAATCACGATATGAAATTATAGTCCATGGAACCCCATGTAGAAGAACTATCTTCTAAACATACAGTTCTCCCAATTTCTCTACAGTATAGGTTTCCCTTATAAGAAAGAAATGATCTACCTTTTTTAGTCAATCCACAATGACCAAAATACCATCATTCATCCTAATAATCTTTAGAAGACCTAACACAAAGTATATTTTCATTTCATTCCACTTATATTTTAGAATAGAAAATGAATGTAGTAAATCTCTAAGTCATTAATGATCTAGTTTTACCAATGGAGAGGTGAACCATGTTTTCTCAAACTCGTCTATCTCATTTTTCTTGATTGAACACCAAAACTATTTTCATAGATCATGGTACATTTTGGTCACACTCGGATGCGTCGCCCACTTCGAGGAATGAAATTATTTCATGAGCTCTTATCGTATACGCAGAGGTACAACAACTTGATTCTTCACATAGATGATCTTGTCCTCATCTCTCAACTCATCTTAAGGTGTCTCCCCACCCTCAAAGAATTATCTCAATGATAAGCACTCGAGATCCTCATACTGTCTATACTTGATCTATCTTAAAATCATACACTCCACTGCTATTGAAACTAGAGTCATCTTCTCATGACTCTCCGGAACCACCACATGAATTTCAAACAGTATAGTCATCATCTTCTACTCTTCCCACAACTCCTAAACCACCTGAGTATGAGTTTTTCTACTAAAGGTATCAACCTCACTATTTCCTTTTCTGGGAATATTTCAAAATCAAATGACTGCGTAAAATATACCCATATAAACTACCAAAAATTAAAATAACACTATGAAAAGATATACTTCAAGCTTCTGTGATCTATATAAACGGTAAACTTTTCTCCCAAAAGGTAGTGACACCAATACATAAGAGCATAAACCACTTGTTACAACTATATGATGTGTGTAGTGTAGTTGAATTCATTTGGTATCAACTTCTGAGACCCATACACCATGAATTGATCCCCTTGAATCAATAGAGCTCTGAGTCGGATCCCAAATGTGTCATAATAAACTATGTACTCCTCAACTGACACATGTCAGATCAAAATTGGTGCCATCATCAAACACTTCTTTGACTTCTAAAAATCATTCTCTCAGGATTCCTTACACTCAAACTTTATCCCCTTCTTGGTCAAGCCCAAAAGTGGCATTACCAAACTAGAAAATTCTTGGGTAAATCTCTTGTAATATTCATCTAATCCCAAAAAGTTTTGGATATCAAAAAATTCTGCGGATACTTCTAATAAAAAAATTATTGAACCTTATCCGAGTCTACTACCACACCTTCCTCCAAGATTATGTTCCCCAAGAAGTGTACCTGATAAATCCAAAACTAACATTTATATATCTTGGAATATATCTCATACTCTCTCAAGGTACTCCAGATGATGTCATGATATTGGGCATGATCATCATGAGTCTTGGATTATACAAAGATATCATCAATGAATACTACAAAAAAATGATCTAGGTATGGGTGAAAGATCTTTTTCATCAAATAAATAAACACTATTGGATAATTTTTTAACCCAAAAGGCATTGCACCAAACTCATAAAGGTTGTACCTTCTCCTAAAAATAGTCATCGATATATCAGAAGTCTAAACTCTCAACTGATGATACCCTGATCTCAAATCGATCTTTGAGAATAGGGAATCCCCCTTTAATTGATGAAAAAGGTCTTTGATGAATGGAAGTGGATATTAGTTCTTGATAGTCATCTTATTTAACTTTTTGTAATTGACCCACAAACTTAAACTCCCTTCACCCTTCTTTGGGAACAAAACAGGTGATCCCCAAGGAGACATACATGGACTGATAAATCTTTTAGCCTTCAAATCCTACAACTAAGTCTTTAGATATTAAAGCTAAGTTGGTTACATTATCTATAGATGAATAGATACTCACTCAACCCCCAACATGAGTTCAATAGTGAATTACACATCTCACTTAGGTTGTAGCCCCAAGAAGTCTTCAGGAAAGAAATCCTGAAATAGTTCTACTACTGGTGGAAGGACATATTTCTTAACACCCCCATAATCTAGTAGTATAATTGCAACTTGGGATGTGATCTCTCCCAATTGCTAGGTAATTGGACCTGATTAGCCTGCCTACATATCCCACTCTCCCATGTGAATGTAATTGTCACCCTTAGGAGATGTAAATGTCACCCTCCTGCGATGACAACCTCTAATTCCAGTCTCAAACCGTTAACAAGTTTCATAGATATGAAGGAGTGAGAGGCACCGGTATCAAATAAGACACTTTCTGAAGTAGAAGTTACTAGAATAGTACCTCTCACTATCGATGGACCAAACTCACTCCCCACTTGTGTAGGATGAACTTAATGTAATTGTCCTAACCCTCTTCCCTATAATATTTTTTTGACTCCCCAAAGTAGCACCTAACTAATGATAAGGGAAGTATAGACCAATAACACCATGTACACTACCTCTTCTGCCTTGAAAATTAGAGCTCATGTCTCTAGACCGATATGGTGTAGAATATGCTATTCCAACTCATGGATTATTCCCAATTCTTCCTTTAAAAATAGTCTGTCACTGCAACCTACATAAATTCTATAGGTTTACTATCTTTCCACAAGAATGACACTCTACTGGTAGTCGAGAATAGTACCGAGGATAGTGTCCCGACCTACCACACTAATGAAAGATCACCCCAGTAAGGCACTGTCCAACCGACCCACCTACCTATGTAATCTTCTTCCAACTAGATGGAACAAAGTTGTCATAATAGTGCTTCTTGATCACAAAAGTTTCACCCCCTGATCACCCAGTAACAACTTTCTATCTAGTACTAGAATCCTTCCTCATGTTTCCTTATACAATGAGAGCATAATCCAAAACAATAGAAAAAATTATTTAATCAAAAAACATTGACCTGGGACTTAATCTCGCACTTCAGTATGTCTTGAAAGCATTTCTCCGTAACTATCTCATCTTCTGCTAATGTTGGATAAAATCATTGAAGATATGTGTAGCGTCAAACATAATCCATTACATACATTATCTCTTAGTTTAGATTCCTGATTTCTGCATCTTTCTGTTGTCCCAACATCTCAAGATTGAAGTGCTCCAAGAACCAATCCAAGAAGTCATTTAGTAACAAACCATTAGTTTTCCCAGTTCTCACATGAATTTCCCATTAGTGCTTTGCTGATCCCCGTAGTATATAAGTAGCCATCTTGACATCCTCTCACCAGAGTCTCCAAATGGTCAAGTATTGTCTCAATGGACGCAACCCAAAAAAATTCTCCCTTAGGCCCACTCTCTCTAGTAAAATTCAGAGGGTGATACAACTAAAACTCCCTTGTCTGATCAAACGTGATTTTCTCAACCCCCTGGATCACTTTCCATGAATTGATTGAAACGAGAAAAATTCTCACATTAATTCACAAATTCATCTACAGCTGGAACCATCGGTGCCTTATGTTCTCTAACTTCAAGACGATTCCCACCCATGCCCCTCAGTCGTCCCCTCAACAAGAGTCGTGGATGCATACTCTCTACAATACAAAAAAAAGAATCTTAGGTCTCATAACACAACCTTATAACCTTTACAAAAGATAAACAAACACAATAGGTCACAACATGTCTTTTTCACACCTCTCTCTGCATGTTCAGAACTGATGTACTATCACCATCCTTATCCATCCCACTCCTCAGTTTTGGTCAAAAAGGGAAAACACACTATCATAAACAATTTTCCCATTTAGACACCAAATTTTTCTTATTTTTAATTATTTTATATTATTTATCAATTCATGTTAGGAACTATTTTCATCTTAATCTCACAAAAAAAGGAAAATAGTTTCAATTAAACAACTTACCCATATCCTTTTTTTGTATGTACCTAAAATGATGCATGTCACAATAACACTAAGTGTCTAGAATTATTCATGAATACTTAACTCTCATGCCATTTTGGGCCACAAATCAAAAAAAACTCTAAAAAAATAATCACATCACACAACAATTTCATCACCTGAGATGAAATAATATTAAACTATAACAACAAACAAAAATAACAACAATACCATACTGAGTACTCAGGTGTTCCCTCATATGAGGGTTTGTAACTCCCATGTATGAGCACATTACCAAGTTCTAAAACTTCCTAGTCTCATGTCTACCTTTTCAAAATTGTCAGGAAAAAGAAGAATTACAAAAAATTAGCCTCTAATACCACATTGTAACATACCGACCTGGGTTCCACGTAACAGTTCCCCAATCCAGCCAGTCACATGACTTTAAGAGTGCCTATCGGTACACTAATGTCTATTGAATTACAATGAGGGTATGGTAAGACAGTTAGGGGGAGACTATACCCTCTTTTATCAGAGTAAAACACCAATGGAAGAAATTAAGCAATAACAGGAGTATATCTAATCATAAGCCGTACCAAATTCATAAGATAACCAAATCAGAAAATAAAATATTCATCTAAAAAGGAAAACATACTATACCAATATAAGCATCAAATTGATTAAAAACACAATTGAAAATAAAGACACTAACGACTCCCAAGTTGGTCCCAAACCATGTCTGGTTCCCTCATCCTTGCACCATCCCTAATGAGCAATCTAACTTAGGGCCATTACCATTAACCTATCCTACAATAGTAATGTCTATTCGGGTAACAATCCGGAAACCCGATTAGGATGTGATTAAAACTCATTGGGCCACCACCAACGGTGTCTAAAAGAATTATCTTCAAGAGATAGTGTAAATAATTCTATAAGGAAATGAAGACAATTCCTATATAAACAATTATCACGTTATCATTTATTCTATATTTAGTCATATTAACTCAAGGTTTCCCAGGGATACCCATACCTCAATACTAACTTCATCTTGGTGCTCGAAATATTATCATGTGATGCCTTATCTTGGAGTCCCATTATTACCATTTTTTAGAAATAAATTCCAAATTTACCAATAATAAATTTTTATATAAGATGAACATGATATTATTCTTACTTCTCAATAAAATGACCCTGTTCTGATTCCTTTACCCATAAGTACAATGAATATGTTACCATTTATACTTTAAATTTTAATGACCATGTTCCCATTCCTTTAGTCACAAGTACAATGACCCTATTACCATTTATACTACTCAATTTTTAATGACCATGTTCCCATTCCTTCATACATATTTAATTCATAATTAATTATTCACCTCAAACCCATTACTAATTCAACAATTAGATAAATACATCAATATCTTTTATTAACTCCCCAATGAATTAGGAATTCCAATCCATTAATTAATTTTTCAATTAATTAAGAAATAATACAATTCATATCCCATAATTAATTTTTCTAGAATTAATTATCTCATTCTAAATCTCAACTGTTCATAATTAATTCCTCATTTAATTATCTAGATCATAATATCAAGGCACATAATTAATTTACAATTAATTATCTCAATATAGAAAATTTAATATCTCATAATTAATCCACTGATTAATTATCTAGATTTCAACCCCTAATTATAATAATCAATTTCTCCCAAATTAACTATCTAATAGGAAAACTCCTTAATATCATGATTATTTTTTCAATTAATCATATATTTCTAAAATGATTTGATAAATCAATTGGTCCAAATAATTAACCTAATTTAGAAATTCAATTGATAAATAATTCTATCAATTATACAATTTTTCAAACATGCATCAAATACACGACTATGGGAATTATATTTCATACCACCCACCTCAAATATTTGAGGTACATTCGCTCAATAGAAATCCCCAAAATTCAAGAAGCACAAAATTATAGATCTTATATTCAGATCTAATTCCCTAAATTTAAATCAAAAATATTAATTTATTATAAATCTAGTTCTAGATATACAATCCTATATATAAATCTCACCATTTATGTTTAGATTTAAAGAAATAGTGGATAAATCCCACCAAAAGATCAAGGAAAGAGGTAAGAATGATTGGGATAGTCATTGAGATGTGATCCACAAACCGTGAGAAAGAGGATCTTCAATTTAGGCTTTGAATATTGAATAAAGGTGGTCAAACGGCCTTGGGGACACTCTAGAAGGATCTAGGATAGATTAAAAATGTTTATTCATCAGCTAAGGCCGAATAGTAAGTGTTTTAGGTGTTTGGGGGGATTTTAAATTAATTTTTTGGTTAATTAAAAAATGTACTCATGGTTTTCTGGGGAAGGGCACACAGTTAGAGAAACTGTGCAGCAACCATGCAACCCCCACTATTTAGGGTCCCCCAGTTACCTGGGTTTGGGCGCACAATGTACTATAACTATGCACCAACCGTTCATAGCCCCTTTTCCTCAAATATTTCTCAAAACCCCACCCAAACACACCCCAAGTCATAAATCCTATCAAAGGTACTTAAAAACAAAAAAAATTACCTAAAATGTTTCCCAATATAACTCTAGAAAAGATCAGGATCTTACACCAAAAGTATATGTTATCACATATTTTATACATTCATTAAATTATGTGATTTGTGGTTGACCTTAAAAATGATCTCAAGTCAATGAACTAATAAAACTTATCATAGATAATAATATATAATGACAAATAGAACATGTGGAATAACTATTATTGGGTCTATTCTCATGGCCTCCCTTCTTAGATATTACCAAGTATGAACTTCTTGAGAAGAAGTCTCAATGATTATGAGCCTTGAACATATGATATTCATAAATCATTTGTATCACACTAGATTAATGTATCTAAACCATGGGATATATTATTTACGAATATCGGCATGAAATCTCTAGGTTTTCATTATATCAAGGAAGAGTTATAACCCTTTGATGTGAAAAATACTCTATGAAAATTATCATATTAATGTTACATAGAAAAATAATCGATAAGAATAAATATGTTCTTGTAATCGTGTGTAAAAAATCAGTTAGTTCTATGACACAAACTTTAATATAGAATATATTTGTTATTTTTATATAATAAAAAACCTTTAATGGTTTGTTGATCTTGGATATTTCATCGATCATTATGAGATGAGAAATGATTATTGGGAACTTCTATATTGGGAGACAAGAAATTATGTGACTATAGATGTTATAATACCCATATATCTCTTCTTATGTATTATAGAAATTTAGTATATGCAAAATTTTGTATTATGAATGCTATTGGATTATCACAAAATTCAATATATAACTATGATATGATATCTAACTTATGAATAACACTAATTCTATGTGTCAATAATCGATTTTTTACTATAAAGGATTGATTTGGAGAAATTTATCTTCTATGGTTCCTATAGTGAATGAATGTATAACTTTTGATTATTTTTATGATTTTTGAGAAGTGATAGTAATAGTGATCATCTTTCATCATAATTTATAAGATTAATACTTTCACATGGGTGTGTGATATTAACTTGAGCAATATTTATTCAACATTGTGATATCTATGTGTTAGAATATGATGTTAACATAGATGATATGATGATAGTTTATGTTCAAGGATCATTATAGGATATGGGATCAAGTGAGTTATTACTAATTATACATGGATTTAACTTCTACAATAGGAGTTCAATTTTCAACCTAACTATAACCTAATGGCCTTTTTATGTGGTGTGACCTAACATCTAGTTAGTTAGAGAACTGATCAGATATGTAGCTTGATATTCCATCCCTCACCCAAATTATTAGTATCAATTAGATATATCTATGATTGAATCTGGATATGGGTATGTTGAAGTTATGATAGTGGGTTAGTGGAAGGATTATAGAGGACAAGTATGTGGAATCTTGTTGGTGGGATTTTGTTTTTAAGGTTTATATTTTATATTTTATGTCATGTGTTTTAATTTAAATATGTATTCTTTTAGGGGAGTGTGAGTGTTAGTGATATTTTTTGAATGTTAATTAGATGAGTTAAATTGTAGTTCATGACTTATAGGTTTACATATTGAGGTGTTAACCTATTTGATTCTATAAAATAATTTATAAATGGGTTGTGTTGGGTGGTGAGGTTGCAACTATGTGTTATTTTTTTATTTATTTTATTATTTTGAACACATGATGTTGTATTGTTTATTTATCACATGTTATGTGCTAATCAATTATTTTATACTCATGATGGTATATCAAAGTATTTATTTTGGGGATATTTATTTTAGGGGGTTGGTGGTTTTCTTTCAATGGTTTTATTAGAAATGAATTTAGTGATATTGTATGGAATTAATTATTTTATCATATTAATCACTTATATATTTTTACTTTTACATGGTTCTTAGTTTTTTGTTTTTATTTTTTATAGTATTATATTATGTTCTCTAGAGATAATTCCTTCCACTTGAGTTTTAAAACCCCACAATTCTAGTCATCAATCCATGGTCTATTCCATAATTGGTTTAAAAAACCCAAAAGACATATTTTAGAAGTTTATATGGTCATTTTGATTATTTTTTATTCAATTTTGGTTAAAATATTCCTTGAATTTATTCCTGGCATTTAGAAACTATATTTTCCAACTATAATTGTATTTTTTTAATTATCTGCATAAATGGAAATATAATATATTATTATTCTTGGAAGAGACATGACAGAAAATTGGAAGTGATATTATAAATACTAAACTATAATCATACATGTGGTAAGATAGATAAATTCAATTTATGGATTTGGGAATTTAATTTCTTTGGTCACATATTATTTTAGTCTATAATATTGATTGACCTATATTAGAATGAAATAATTTTGTACTAGGAGGTACTCAACATTTGTTTTGAGATTTGGAAGATCCTTTTTCTGACTAGTTATTATCATTTATTTATTCCATAATTCTCAATAATAGAATAATTGATGATGGATTTTCCTAAAAATTGATTCAAATTTCAAGAATAATTATTTTAGAAGCATGAGGGTAGGCTCGCAACAAGTATTTTCATGATCTTTCTTGAGTAAGGAGTTAAGCGTGAGGTTTATTATTATTATTTTAGAGTTTATTTTTGGTGTTTCCATATCCATGAAAATAATATGGTGGTATACACGTCTTAGAAACTTAGATCACATGGGAATTATTACATGATATGTGACATAGAATTGGCAGTGATGGTTCTATCTTTCAAATATTGGTGGAATTACATATTTCTGGAATTAGTTTTTTATTTGAATAAAAAATGTGCATTTTTTTTATCAAATTTATTTAATCCCTTATTATGGAATTTTTCAAGAGTACCTTTATATATTTTTTTGAGCTAACTTATACCCTAATAAAGGGAAATATCATCATAAATTATTTGTGTCAAAAATCAAATGTGTATGTACTTCAAGAATAAAAAGATTGGTAGTTGTAGATGTATTTACCAATTTACCTAAAACTATACATGGATATGGGATATTGATGATTATTTATATTTTTAATTAGTACATCTATACATTTTTTTAGATTAAAGGAGTGGAATTTATCTTATCATGAGTGTGGGATAATTTGAGATTACCTTCATGGTAAGGCGGCCCTCAAAAGGTGGTCTAAAGGACCTGTATTAACTAATTATTTATGATCGTGGTAGTTTTTCCAAATCACATAGTATATAATATTATGTATGATATGCATCATATCTATTAGTAAATTAATCCTTGGGCTAAAAAAACGTATTAGAGAATTAGATGAATATTTTAGTGTCTATGTATAAACTATAAAATTTTGGTGTATGTTTCATGATGTATTACTTTTCAATGGGTAAAGGTGGATCATGAGGGTCATAAAAATATATTGTAGCCCATAGTGAATCCCAAGTAAAAATATTGAATGATATACTTATGGAATTTGTTTTTGGCACAGCGATACCTCCTCAAGGATGATTATGTGTGGTATGATTCATATCACATGGTAGTTTTTTCAAATCATATAGAATAGAAGATTATGTGTGATATGAATCATATCTATTGGGAAATTAATTTTTAGGTTAAAAAAGTATCATAAAATTAGATGAATATTTTAGTGTCCATGTATAAATTAGAACATTTTGGTGTATGTTTCATGATGTATTACTTGTCAATGGGTAAAGGTGGATCATTAGGGACATATAGATACATTGCAGCCCATAGTGAATCCCATGCAAAAAAATAGAATGATGTACTAATTGAATTTGTTTTTGGACTAAAAATAACCCCTCAAGGATGACATAATATATAGTTTTTCATTATCCACCCTACAGGGAACCCTCTTAGGTCTATAGTGAAGATGAGGGTGACCCTCAATGGCCACATACAATAGAACATGATTTTGAAACTAGAACCAAGGGTATAATCACACATATATGTGAGAAATTAACCTCATAATCCAATGAAAATATATCCAAAATCACTAATCAAAAAAATTATATACAATAAAATCCAATATCAAACAATATATATTGATTTTATATAGAAAAAAATAAATTAATTACCAAAAGATAATCCTACAATAATTAATCCCATTGATTCTCTATGACATGATCTAATAATGTTCCACTATGTCACCGAATCCTAGATAGAAACAAATAAAATATATTTTAATATGAATAAATTATAATTTAAGTATACTTAGTAGGATCCACCTCAAAACCTCTCATAAAAATTAGGAGGAATCATATTTATGCCTTAGTGAATAAACAATTGTACCAACAAATAACTTTTTAGGTCAACAATCACCCAACCTCACCAAGTATCACTTTCCTAATATCAATCCATGAATAAAAAAACCCCAAAAAATAATAATTCAAGAGGGTGGTCCTCAACCACTTCTTCACTATTTTAATGACTTCATGCCCCCAATAACATACATCCTAGTAGTATCATTCCTTCCACATGCACATAAATGCATACTATATATCATACATAAACACATATACATAGCCACAAGTTTTATATTAGCATCATAACCACCTCTTGAACCCTCATCATGATAGGGAATCATTAATATGAAGGATGTCAACATAATTCCCCCACTATTCAATACCCAACCCCTTCCATATATCAGATCATTTATCAAATCACAATCCCAACATAAATATAACATTTTCAAATTTATTTTAGTGTAATTGTAACTCATTACAGCCTGGTGATAATGATATCATTCCATTACAACCTATACTACACCTAGATGAGTGAGTAATGAAGTGGGAGTACTCTAATATATATTCTCTTTCCAACTTTGATGTTGGGGAAAACACCCAGAACCCAAACTATATAGGCATCAATAAGGTTATCCAACCTGGGTGTTGGAATGTTATAAATAACATGTAAATATAATGAATATAACATAGCCCCAAAGCCTAACCTGACTGTCGATGCCAAACCAACACCACTATCACCCACAATTGGAACTATGTCATCACTACCATTTAATGAACCCATGGAAATTTAGAAGGTGTGTTGCATTTTTTTAAACCATATGTGGTATTATTGAAATAATTGATGGTGTGTTTGAGTTTTTAGAATATTTGTGGGATAACAAAAGGTTTTTAAATGTAATTCCAAGAAGTATATATTTAGAATTTATATAAGTTTTGGAACCAAATGTTAGTAAGAGTTTTGAATAAGTGCATATGATTGAAAGTTAATGTCTATTTATTATTTCATGAAATCTAAGATGAATTATTTATGTGAAGATCATTCACATACAATTCAGAATGTTATATGTTGAGTTGGGGATACAAAATATTGGAAATATAGAAGAATATTCCCTAATAATGGTTGAAAAATTTATAATCTTATCCTTGAATAAGACTAGAAGATAAGTTTGGAAGAAGAATCATATTGATGAATTTTACTGAGATAAGAAAACTTATGTTATTATGTAACACATTTCTTAGTAGAAAAAAATCAACAAAGGAAAGAATATTAAATTTGTACAGAATAAGTTTTGTATTAGAAGATGTATGATAGAAAAAAATCAAAAATTAAAACAAAATTATTCAATATATACGTTTTTTATGATAATTAATATTTTTTATTATGTATATTTCTTTAAAAATTCATAATTATTTTAAAGATGTATATTTTTTTTGAAGTTGCATATGTTTTTTAGGATGTGTAATGTTTTTTTGATGCCTAATGTTTTTAGAGGATGTATACATTTTTTTATTTTAGACAAGAAAATCGTATTTGGTACATAAGAGAAATAATTTCTTAAGTAATAGGTCATAAAATAAAATATCTCTAGATATTGTTAAATGATATACCCATACATGGTTATCTTTTCAAGAATTTTCAAATATTTCAGAAGATTAATCTAAATATAAAATTAAGTGAAGATTGATTTTTTATCAATGATTTAAATGTTATGATTTCAATTATTATTATGATTTGAAAGACGAGTTTTAATTCTGAATAATTTAGGAAAAGTTTCTATGCTACATGAAGGAAAAGAATATGTCATGGTGCTATCTGAGGATGAAATACTAGTTGATATTGGTTTTGTGATTTCAGATATTGCTATACTATGAAGAGAAGGCCACACCATAGTGAGTGATGAATAGAGAGTCACATGATAGATTCAAACCTTGATATTGATGTTGTATGTTATCAAGAATACAAGGAAGATTAAGTCTATTAGAGTTTTATAGAGAGAAGAAGTTATAATAATTCTGGATATCACATAATGTTTTGAAATAGTATCCTCTGGTGATTTTATATGATAATTTTATATTAATTTTTTATGAAAAATATTAGATGTGAATTAATATATTGAGACCAATGGGGTTTCAAAATTATTATGTGAAAATAATTTCTAGGAGAGTTCCTAAATATATATAAGAACAAGAGAAATAGAATATTTTTATTAGAGAAAAATAATTTCCAGAACGTCTTTCTTTTGATCATCATCTATATTGGGGAAATAAAAACATGGAGTGATCATGAAAAGTTTACTTTTAATTGAGTAGATAGAATACAATGTGTATTTTTATTCTATCATGAATACACTAACCATTATAAAAATCTTGAGAATAAGTTTTGGAATATATGCAGTGTTTCTTATTAAACTTTGATAGTCAGAGCTATGATTTTTCGATGGAAGATCATACATTGTGTAATGTTCCGGATCTGGGTGTCTCCTTAAAGGTCCCCCAAAACCAGTTGTTTATATAACCTCAAGCGCATTTCCCCATATTCTAGATGCTTCCAACTAGCAGCGAGGGCCCAAGTGTGATAATGGGAAAACTATGCACTCATTGGCAGAGTATACAAACTAAAAAAAATAGAGAACAATAACAGAAGAATTAATACCATAAAACAGAAGGAAATAGTAGAAGACTGATAGTAATAAAACCACTGGAGCCTGTATGTAAATGGTGCATGTCACATGTGTCTAGAAAAGTATCCAAACAAGTCACAATGCAGGAAATAAAATACAGAAACCAAAGTATAGAAAGCAAGTAAACTCCAATAGCATCGCAAGCCTCAGCTTGGTCTCATGTTCTCTTGCTCCAACCACAATCAAGTACCTGATGAAGAAGTTCACTTTAACTTATATATACCTAAAACCATATAATCAGTTTGGGTCCAAAATCATGACCCAAACAGGGTTTATGATGAATCCAAGTTAGAAACCACCAATAGATATGTTCCTGACAATCAGGGAATATATATATCTAGCAGGAAATATGCAGAAATGAAGAAATAAAATAGAAATCACTCAAATGTAAACAATCCTATCATTTTCAATTACTTTCATTTACATTTAGAAATTATTAATTCCATTGAATCTAATAAGCCTTGGGATCTAGCCTAAGATCTGTATCTCCTATGTAACAATAATAAAACTGTTGCCTCATAAGACCATCTAATCAATCAAGTAAGAACGAGTCCAAGATTTTGCTTTAGCTTGGCAGAATCATCACAATCATTCAATTATTCAATAATGACAATTTTGGAAAATTTCTCATAATTTAATCCGCCTAGTCTCACGTAACTACAATTCATTTAATAATGACCCTCTATTTAGCTATCAAGGTCTAACCCCTCTATTCTAACACAACACTAATCATTTACAAACAACCACTTGGGTAGCTCACATGGTCAATATCCCTTGGTCAACATAGCATCAATAAATTATAAATGACCACCTTGGCATCTCCCACGGTCTAAACCCCTTGGTCGATGCCCACCTAGCATCTCTCACAGTCAATACCTCTGGGTCAACAGAAAAAAATATCATACATAAATGACCCTACTCCGACAAGCTATCACAGTCAAATCCCCCTTGGTCAAACTTCCACAATTCATATCACATGAATCTCAAATAATCATTAACTCCATGCTAACAAAACAAGTCTTGGAAAACAAAGAATCCCTAACAGGTATTCTAGACCAAACAACCATAAACAATAAAATAAGGGAATGAACCCTAGGTGTGTCCCATAACCAAGTAATTTAACCTTATGTATTTGAAAATACCCTTTATGAAACAACTAAACCATAACAGGTAATAAACACAGTTTAATTCCAAAACACACAGAACCCCAAAGGTGGGTATGAGGCACTTTATAAATATATAATCCAGATATGAACAACAAAAGGAACAAACCACCTACCTTGATGTCGTACGGTCAATAATCTTGAACATCGACCCTTGGAACAGCCAGAAACGCCATAGATCTGCAAAAAGTTGAAAAATGTTCAACATTGAATAGCTCATGAGAGAGGATGAATCTGGAAGAAAGGCACTAGAGGAATTGAGAACTCACTAGTGGGATTCCAATGCACATAACATCATCTCAATCAGAGGTCAACCAGAGAATAGGGATGGGTTCAGAGTTCGACGTCCCTTCTATCGCTCTACTGTATGAACCAAGGGAAAAAGAAGTCCTTTACAAGGATGACACATGACCCCACTCATATTTATCAAATAAAAAGAAAACTAAACAGCGTGTTCATTAAAGGTACATGTTGTGTAGTATCCTTAACTGAACCTTTCTTTAAGCGGTCTACCAAGTCACCTACATGGCCATGTAATGGCCGTTACACGACTAGTACGCGGCTGTATGTGGTACCCTGGTACGTGGTGTGTACTTATGAGTACATGACGTGTACTTATAAAATTACCATTTCTTCCGTTTTCCTAAAAAACAAACCGAAATAAATATCCATACCTGAAATGAAGATCCAAGTTCTTACAAACTTTCCCCCTTAAAGTAATTCGTCCCCAAATTCCCCTTATAAGGGTGGTGAAGAAGAAACTTGAAACAACTCTGGCCACTATGATCGTATGTTGGCCTCCCTCTCCCATTTCTCATCCTACACTCACCCATGCTGCCATTGTACCGATACTAAAGGAACAGACCGACAACATAGAACCTTTGTGCTGTGATCGAAACTCCGAATAGGGTGCTCCTCGAAGGATTCATCCACCTCTAACTCAACCTCCTCGAGTTGAAAAATGCAAGATGAGTATGAAAAGTAATTCTATTTCTAGGAAATATGGAATACATGGTGAATATACCGATACCTCTGAGGTAACTACAACCAATAGGAAAATATCCCTACTCCATACAAAAACTCAAACGGCTCGATGTATTTCAAGGAAAGATTCCCCTATCTTCTAATCCTCTTATGTCCTAACCTCGGTGTGACATGTAAAAAAACCCCATCTACGACCTCGAACTCCAGAGGTCATCTCCATCAATCAATTTAAGATTTTTGGCAATATTGTGCAGTATCCATTCTGTTCTAAATCAACTCCACCTACTCAGTGGTCTCCTGGACAAGATGAGGTCCCAACATAGCTACCTCTCCTGTCTCCATCCAACATAGGGGTGATCATCATGGCATACCATACAAAGCCACATAAGGTTCCATCTTAATCATTTCCTAAAAAATGTTATTTTGAGAAATCTACACTAGGTGTTTGTATCTATCCCAAGAGCCCCCAAAATCCTGGAGGCATACTCATAGCCTGTCCTCCAAAACCCGAATCGTGCACTCGGACTAGCCATCTGTCTAGGGATGGAATGCTGTACTTAGAAGTACCCTTGTAACCAAATCACTTTGTAGTCCCTTCTAGACACGACAAGTAAACCGGGCGTCTCTTTCTTAAATGATAGAGTGTGGAGCCCCATGGAAATGTAAAATCTCTCAGATGTAAAACTTTCTGATCTCATCAACACTGAAGGTTTTCTTGATTGGAAAGAAATGTGGAACCATCATGATCCTTTCAATAACAACCCAAACCAAATCACTTCGTCAAGGAGACCTTGTTAAACTCATCATGAAATTGATCATGAAATCATACCACTTTCACTAAGAAATGGGTAACTGTTGTAAACGCCCATCCGGTCGCTGATGCTCTGCCTTCACCTGTTGATAGGTGGAACATCTCAGAACAAAACCAGCAATATCCCTCTTCATGCCTGGTCACCAATACTGATGATGTAGATATTGATACATCTTGGTGACACTAGGATGAACTGCCCATATGGAGGAATGAAAATATCACAACATCTCCTCACGTATGTCTGCTAACACCCATATACATCCATGAAAACGAAAAGCATCATCCTCACCTAAGGTCCATCCAGGAGTAGGGTCCTTTCCTGACACACTCTCCCTTAGGACTAGGCCTTAATAATATGATATCTACCTCATTCGCACTTGATCCAGTAGAGTAGAGGTAAAAACTACAGAAGAAAGAAACCTCTGCCACTGATTTTCATGCAACTATAAATGTATCTTAGAGAACAGATCCATGAGCTTCCACTCACTGTTGGCCTCTTGAACTACCTGTATATTTCTCCCTCTTGTTCAATGCATCATCCACTGCATTGACTTTACTAGGCAAGTTAGTGTGCTCAATGTCAAAATACTGAAGGTACTCAATCCTTATTCACTATCTCAAATTCATATCTTGCCGAGTATATATATATTTGAGGCTCTTGTGGTTGGTGTATATGTAATGGCCCAGACCCACCTGTCCCATTACTTTTCCAATATAAGGCTCCACCAAAACAGTGGCACCATGACGATGGTGTCGGTCATGGTGGCACCGTGATAGTGGAATCTTAAGGGTGACATTGTGACGGTGGCAACGTGTCTTCACCTAGACCTCCGTTTTCTTTTTCCAGTCTCGCTCTCGCAATGTAAATTTTGATTTAAATTAATTCTTTTACCATTTTTAAAGCCATTTAAACCCATAATTAATTCCTAAAAATATCGAGAAACCTCCCCAATGGGGGGTATTAAATAACACCTTAATATCATTGTGTGTAACTGCCCACCCACATAGGAAACCGCGTTCCAACTTTCTAGGCGTTCAAAATTCCATATCCCGTAACTATAGGATCTTCTCTTTATACCTCCTTATAGAGTTTATTTTTTTCTTTCTTGGCTAGATTGTTTTCTTCACCTTGGTGTGCCTGGAGTTCCTCTCTTCCCGTGGCTTGTGGTGTGCCTCTTCTGAAGCTCTATGCACCTCTTGGAGTCCATGGAATTCCTCCCCTGCAAGCCGTGCATCCCCTGTTCTTGGTGCGTAGAGAAAAACTTCGATCCTTGATCAATGAAGTATGGATTTTCCTTTGTCTCTTCTTATTATGTGTCATGCGGGGTGGGTACGCTATTGTTTATATGGGGATTGACTAAAATAAAGTTAATGAAGATAATGAACGGACCTTTAAAGAATGAAGGGGGTGTGATCGATGTTCTACTATAATCGTTTATGTTGATATGTGTTGTGAATTGTGCAGGCCTATGCTCACTAAAAATCATGTCCGTTGGTGGTCTTACTTGCACACTAATGAACCCTTGTCTTATGTGATGATTAAATGACTGTAACTTGGAAATTGGTTAATCACATAATCTCGGTGGATTAAATGGATACCTAGTAAACATAAAACCTTGTGTGGTCACCCCGGATAACCAAAAGAAAGAAGAAAATAATGAATGATGTGATTGAACCTAGAGGTTTCCCAACTCTGTTTTGGTGGTGGGTGTTTTGTTCTATTTGATTTACTATGTGGTGATGTGTGTGGGGATGGGATCCTCTTGGTTGTTAGTCTGAAGGGTGTGGTTACTCTGCAGCGACATGAACTCAGGTGGGATCCCTTATTGTTGATAAATCATTGGTTCCTGGTTTTGGGGACATGGGGCTGTGTCTCGGGGTTTTCTTTGTTTCCAGTACTTCAAGGGATCTCACTTATCCCTTTTGTGAGGTTTTCCTTGGTTCCAATACTTCGAAGGATCTCACTAATCCCCTTTTGTTGTTGTAACATTACATGATAACCGGGTGTGAATGCTTAAATTGGTGTTTGGTTGTTTCTTTCTTTGGATTGTGGTTGTGCCTTTTAGTTGCCCAGTAGTGTAGTTTTCATCCAAATGAGATCACTTGAACAAGAAAACAAGAATGGTTAAAATTGGCAATTGGTTTTTGGGGATGATTTGTGACTTGGCCGTGAGTGTTGTGCTTTTCTTTATGAATAAATAGTAACGATGGTGTTTGTGCTAAGGTTTTGGAGCCCCTAGGTTGGGATGAGTGCATGTTACCTATACATATATTGAATTTACTAAGTTACTTATTTGTGCCCCACCCAAGTTGAGCACTTAGTTCCGAACACCCCATTTCATGGGGAGGGTTTTTTTCTCAACACTCCTATGAGTGGCTGGTTATTAGCTCCTTTCTGCCCCTTTCCCGAATAGCCCAAGAGTCTTCGGCCATGCTGTGATGGCATGAAGTCCATTATTAGCCCAAAAATCTTCAGGCAGGTAGTTGTGGTGGTTGGCCCAGGTGTTTGTGGGTAGGTTGTTTCCCAAGTGTCTTCAGGATGAGGCCCAGGTGTCATTGGGCGTGGCAGTAGTTGTTCTGACCGAGGTGTTTGCGAGTGTGGTTACACATGGTGGTTGTGGGCCAGGTGTCTGCAGGTGAGATGGCGGTTATGGCCCAGGTGCGTGCGGACGGGGTTTGGCAGTGGGAGTGTGGTGAGGTTATGGCCCAGGTGTGTGCGGGCGGGGTTTGTTAGTGGGACTGCGGTGAGAATGGCGAGATTGGTTCGATGCGTAGGATATCTTCAATAACCAGTGGGAAAGTGGCGCAGGGTACCCAAATATAGATGTTCTATTACTATACTTTACTTGACATGCATTATTTAGGGAGTGTGCCTTGGTGAGGCTTGCGTGGATAATTTACCTTGCAAGATGTTTTGGTTATCTATTTTCTCACATGGAATTAGAATGCCTCTCCACTTATGCATGAGAGCTTTTGGTTTTCCATACTGAGTATACTTGTATGCTCACCCTACATATATAAAACTGCTTTCATGTTCCTGGAGGACTTCAGGGATCGTGCAGGACCATACTAGATCGGACCTTGGGGCAATTACTATTGTCGTTTTCCTTTTTCTTGGTACTTACCTTTGGAGTTTTTGTGGCTTGTATCATTTAATTTTGAACATGCATATGGGAATGGGTTACTTTTGGATTTACCTTTACTTTCAACTTTGGTGTTGTTGGGGTTTCTATCTTATCTCTCGATCCTATAAAAAAATAAAAAGGATAATACCTTCCTTTTTGTGTGAGATTCTATACCTTTGGTGCTGGTCGCCACTCTGGGTCCTATGGAAGGTGGGTTTCGGGGGGGGGGGGGGGTCATTATCACTCATTAAACTTAAAGAATGAAGGGCTTGGAAATTTGATGACCCTTCCCTCCTTTTGGTAAAGGCAGTTCATGACAGAATGGTATCAGAGGAGTCAGGTTGAGAGGTAGGATGGAGTCTGGAGTTAGGCACAGTGAGGATTGCATGGGGTGGTAGGGCAACGGTGTTGGGTGACCTTGGTGCGTGAATTAGGCCAGGGAAGACCGGCTAGGACATGGGATTTTAGGGCCCCCCATGATCCGATGCAAGGACTCTGGACCTACCGAACGACCAAGTGAGGCTACACTGATTGCAGGGTAGAGACCCTAGGAAAGGTACATGCATCATAATGACTTGTGTTCTTATGTTTCATGGGTGTCTTGGGGATTCAAAATAAATAAATAAGTCTACGAAAATTTAAGAACAATATTCTACACTAATCGGGCTTAGGCATTCCTTGTTTACCTTGTAGCTATGGCACCTGGAAGGTGACCATGAGTAGTGCGGGAGATCAAGGCCCAGGAGGTTGACTTGGCTGATCGGTAGTGGGTTGATCGAGAGGGCGTGGATGATCAGTGGAAGAAGATGATTCGAGCCTTTCAACGATATACCCTCGAGAAGTATGAGGGAATCATCTCAGATACAGAGACAGAGAGTTTGCTAGAGGAGCTGGTGATAACCTTCAGCTTGATCCAGGCTTCGATGGAGTACTGGGTTCCTCTGGCTGTAATCTAGATGCATGGAGCAGCGCGTCAGTGGTGGATGCTTTATCTTGGGGAGAATAGGGAGACTGATGTGACATTGGCTGACTTCAAGAAGGAGTTCTGGGCGGAATTCCTTTCTTCCACAATGAAGGCTAAGAAGAGGAAGGAATTACTCTCCCTCCAGTAGAGGAGTATGTCAGTGAGAGAGTTGGGGATCATGTTCAAGGATCTCCTTCGCTTTTCTCCCGACCTCTTTCCGGATGAGGAGTCGTGGGAGAGACGTTTGGAGGAGTCACTTTGACCTTCTATTCAGTATGTTGTTACTCCCTTCACCCTACCGACCCACTTGGAGGTCCAGAAGAAAGATGATGTGGTGGAAAGGATGCACATGCTGGGAGGTGTGCCACGAGAGGGTATCCAGTTGGGCTGGTCAAAGGGGAAGGCCGTCAGCACCAGGCCTCAAGAATCAGGTTCTTCTAAGATTTGACCAATAGGGAGTAGGCCTCAGTAGTTCCAGTTCTGACCTTCCGGCCCTCGCCCTTTTCTTTAGGTCCTAGGGCCGAGATGATTCATCTTTGGAAGTGATGGGAACCTTTAGAATCAGTGCCTGGACAGAGTACAATATGGTGGGGTAGGGCAGGTCCAGCACCCACCTCAACAGTAGTAGATCCTAGCTAGGCCCTTTTAGTAGCACCAGTAGGGGCAGCGGGCTCCTGCTCCGCCGAGGGCAAACGTTGCAGGAGGAGGCTGACCTCAGGGCACTTCTCTGGGACCTCGACCTGGGCGTGGTCGGGGAGGTGGCCGACAGCTGAGAGGCAGAAAACCTGGGCGTGGGCAGTTTCATGCCTCGGAGGCAACTGTTCTAGCAGGGCCAGAGGTCATTTAAGGTACGATCAGCTTGTTTAGTACCCTTTCATATGCCTTGTTCGATGCAGGAGCTTCACACTCCTTTGTTACATCCAGTCTAGCTCATGCTCTGGGTTTATAAGCTGAGATACTTCCAGTGCCCCTGGTACTGAGCACACCAGTCGGAGTTCAGACCGATTTGTTGTATGTATGTCGAGGATGCAGACTGATGATAGGGCCACATCAGTCAGTCAGGGATCTTCTACTGTTGCAGATACATCCATACGATGTCATCCTAGGCATTGACAGGTTGTTCTCTATATGTTACGTCATTGACTGATTCTAAGAAAGGGTTGTATTTTCAGACTTGGGCGGCTGATAGGTGACTTTCATCAGGGAGTGGAGTTTCTAGGGGATCAGCAAGCGAGGGGAACCCCTCCTCTCCTTATTAGCTGAGCTATTAGTGGATTTAGTGGATGTAGAGGTGGTTGAAGTTCTAGGGGTTTTCAGAAAGTTTATGGACATCTTCCCTGAAGAGGTAAAAACTCTACCCCCTTGACATGACATCGAGTTTGGGATAGACATGCAACCTGGTGCTCATACTATTTCGATAGCCCCCTATCGGATGGAACCTTCGGAGCTATGGGAGTTTCGGATTTAGATTGACGATCTGATGAAGAAGGGTTTTGTTTGACCAAGTGTGTCACTATGGGGTGCTCCAGTCTTGTTCGTGAGGAATCAAGATGGTGGTATCAAGATGTGCATAGACTACTAGAGACCGAATCAGGTAACAGTCAAGAATCGCTACCCTCTTCCAAGGATAGAGGATCTCTTTGACCAGTTGAAGGGGGTGGGATGGTTCTCTAAGATTGACATGTGGTCAGAATATCACCAGTTGAGGGTGAAGGAGGGAGAAATATCAAAGATGAACTTTAAGTGCAGATATGGGCACTTTGAGTTTGTGGTCATGCCATTTGGCGTCATTAACGCTCCAGCTGTGTTCATGGGGCTCATGAACTCTATCTTTCGGGAATATCTGGACCAGTTCATAGTCGTGTTTATTGATGAAATCTTGATCTGCTCAAGATCATAGGAGGATCACTCTGAGCACTTGAGAATGGTTTTAGAGGTCCTTCAAGGACACCAACTCTATGGGAAGTTGTCTAAGTGCATGTTCTGGACGCGAGAAGTGCACTTCCTTGGGAATGTGGTGTCCGTGTAGGGGATAGCAGTGGACCCATCAAAGGTCGAGGAGCTTGTTTCTTGGGAAGCACCCAAGAATGTGGTGGAGGTTCGTAGTTTCCTTGGGCTAGCAGGTTACTACCGGAGATTCGTTCCCAACTTCTACCAAGTTGCAGCACCTTTGACATCTTTGACCAAGAAGGACCAGGCTTTTGTGCGGAATGAGAAGTGTGAGGTGGCCTTCAGTTATCTAAATGAGAAGTTGGTTAGTTCCCTAGTGCTGAGGTTTCCAGAAGAAGGGGCGGCGTATGAGGTGTTCTGTGATGCTTCTGGTCAAGGCCTCAGATGTGTGTTGATGCAGTGGAAAGTGGTGATCTCTTATGGGTCTAGGAAGTTATTCCCCCATGAGCGTAAATATTCCACCCATGATATAGAGCTTGCGGTGGTCGTGTTTGCACTAAAGTTGTGGGGGCACTACCTCGTCGGAGAGCGCTTCGTGGTCTTCACCGATCATAAGAGCTTGAAGTATGTCTTCTCCCAGCAGGACCTAAACTTACGGCAGCGAAGGTGGATGGAATTCCTTCAAGACTATGACTTCAAGATTTCCTACACCTTAGGAAATGGGAATGTGTTGGCTGATGCCTTGAGTAGGATGTTGAAGAAGGATGCGGTTCGAGAGTCGGAAGAAGCTTGGAAGTCAATAGAGGAGTTGGCTGCCCTGCACCAGGATACAAGGGTGGAAGGTGGAAGAGGCTACCTCTATCATATGACAGTGCAGTCTTCTCTACTGCAGTAGGTGGAGGAGTGTCAGTGGGGAGACTCCGAAATCGAAGTGGTGCATGACCAGGTTAACCAAGGTGATGCTCCAGAAGGGCGGACAGAGGATTGTCAGAATCCGGTGCTTTTCCGAGGAAAGCTGTTTGTTCCAGAGGCGATGCACGAGAAAGTTCTTAATGAGTTCCACCACTCACCCCTAGCGGTGCACCCAGAAGTTTCCAAGATGTACCAGGGTCTGGGGAGACAGTTTTGGGGGCCCGGGGTGAAACGGGTAGTAGCGGAGTTCGTAGCAAAGTGCCTAGTGTGTCAGCAGGTGAAGGATGAACACCATGTTCCAGGAAGCTTGTTGCAACCATTAGACATTCCTGAGTGGAAGTGGCACGACATCTCGATGTATTTCTCCACGAGGCTACCCAAGGTTCAAGGAGGCTGCGACGCTATCTGGGTAGTGGTGGATCAATTGATGAAATCGTCCAACTTTCTGGTGATCAAGGAGTCGGGCACAGTGGATGCCTTAGCATGGAGGTATGTGGATGAGGTGGTGTGGTTACATGAAGTTCCGAGGTCCATAGTCTTGGATAGGGACACACAGTTTACCTCACGAGTCTGGAGAGGATTGCAACATGATTTTGGAACCCAGCTACGACTTAGCACTACCTTCCACCCCCAGAAAGATGGACAGACCGAGCGCACCATCCAAGCGTTGCAGGCCATGTTATGGGAATGTTTCCTGGATTTTGGGGGATCATGGGTGAGACAAATTCCACAGGTAGAGTTTTCCTACAATAATAGCTATCACTCTGCCATTGGTATGGCTCCGTTCGAATCCTTGTACGGGAGGCCCTGTTTCTCACCCGTGTGCTGGACATAAGTTGGGGAAGTAGGTGTTCTTGGCCTGGAGGTGGTGCAGAGAATGACAGAGAGGGTTCAGCTTATACGAGAGAGAATGAAGATGGATCAGGACCGACAAAAGTCATATGCCGATAATAGGAGGAGACCCTTGTAGTTCGGGGTCGAGGACCATGTATTCCTGAAGGTCTCCCCTCGGCGTGGGTAGCGGAGGTTCGACAGAGGGAGTAGTTTTTCACCCAAGTTTGTCGGACCGTTCAAAGTGCTGCAGTGGGTCGGCATGGTGGATTATTAGCTGGCGTTGCCACCACCACTGAAAAGGGATCACAATGTCTTCCATGTGTCCCAGCTCCGACAATATCTACACGATGATTCACACGTCCTCAATTGGGGAAATCTAGATATCGGGGATGATGCAACGTTCGTAGAGCGACCAGTGATGATCAATGTTCATGAAGAGAAGGTGCTTCATGGATGAACCATTATTTTGGTTCGTGTGTTGTGGAGGAACGGTGGGATTAAGGAGAGTACCTTGGAATGGGAAGTGCAGATGCGTGCCCAGTACCCAAAGTTGTTTTGAGTTTTTTATTATTCTGTTTGTACTTTTTTGGGA
This sequence comes from Viscum album, assembly GCA_963277665.1. NCBI lineage: Eukaryota > Viridiplantae > Streptophyta > Magnoliopsida > Santalales > Viscaceae > Viscum > Viscum album. The sequence continues at coordinate 466,479,064 of OY728141.1, read as the reverse complement.
TGGAACACTTTACATTGTTGGCTATGAAATATGTGGTTTTCCTTATTCTCTGAATGTGTGTAAAAAGTACTGGCTATGGGGAGGGGAGGACCCGATCCCTAATCAAGACAAATTAAGGTGGATGCGATTAAACCCGTGCGGGTGAGTCAGTGCCACCCAAATCAGATAGTATCTTGACATGGAGAAAGAGACTCCCCAACCCATATGACTGGGTAGTTTGACCCTTGTATGTTGCCTGGTTTCTTGAGGGAGAGGTGTTTCTAGATGATGATGAGGTTCACTCCTGATAAGTATCTTTCGAGGTGGTTGTTCGGACCCTCTCTTTTCTTTTGGTTTGTTTTTGATTCTCGAGGGCGAGAATAGTTTGAGAGGTATCTAATTTAATTTCCCAGACCCTCCTGGACCATTACTTTATCAAAATAAGGCTCCACAAAAATAGTGGCACTGTGACAGGGGAACCAGTCATGGTGGCACCGTGACGGCGGCATCGGTCATGTTGACACCGGGACGGAGGCACCAGTCACTGTGGCACCGTGATGGTGGCACTGGTCGGGGTGGCACCGTGATAGTGGCTCCAGTCATGGTGGCACCACGATGGCGGCATCGGTCACGGTGGAAGCGTGACGGTTCCACCGTGATGGTGGCACCATGTCCTCACCCTGCCCTCCATTTTATTTTTCTAGTCCCGCTCCCGCAACGTAAATTTTGATGTAAATTAATTCTTTTACCCTTTTTAAATCCATTGAAAGCCCATAATTAATTCCTAAAAATATAGAGAAACCTCCCCAATGGGGGGTATCAAATAACACCTTAATATCATCATGTGTAACTACCCAACCGCATAGGAATCTACGATCCGACTTTCCAGGCATTCAAAATTCCATATCCGGTAACTGTAAGATCTTCTCTTTATACCTCCCGCTAGAGTTTCTTTTTTTCCTCCTCGGCTGGATTTCTTTCTTCACCCTGGTGTACCTAGAGTTCCTATCTTCTTGTGTATTGTGGTACGCCTCTGTTAGAGCTTTCTGCACCTCTTGGTATCCACGTAATTCCTCCCCTACAAGCCGCGCATCCCCTATTCTTGGCACGCAGAGAAAAACTTCGATCCTTGATCAACCAAGTAGGGATTTTCTTTTTTCTCTCCTTACTATGTATCATGCGGGGTGGGTACGCTATTGTCTCTGTGGGGATCGACGAAACCAAACATAATGAAGATAATGAACAGACCTTTAATGAATGAAGGGGGGTGTGATCAATGTTCTGCTATACTCATTTATGTTGATATGTGTTGTGAATTGTGCGGGCCTATGATCACTGAAAATCATGGCCGTTGGTGGTCTTCCTTGCGCACTAATGAGCCCTTGTCTTCTGTGATGATTAAATGACTGTAACATGGAAATTGGTTAATCACGTAAACTCGGTGGATTAAATGGATACACAATAAAAATAAAAACTTGTGTGGTCACCCTAGATAAACAACAGAAAGAAGAAAATAATTAATGATGTGCTTGAACCTGGATGTTTCCCTACTCTATTTTGGTGGTGGGTGTATTGTTCTGTTTGATTTCCTATGGGGTGATGTGGGTGAGGATGGGATCCTGTTGGTTGTTTGTCTAATGCGTGTGGTTACTCTGTAGTGACATGAACTGAGGTGGGATCCTCTATCATTTTCAATTACATTAATTTAAATTTAGAAATTATTCATTCCATTGAATCAAATAAGCCTTGGGATCTAGCCTAAGATCTATATCCCCTATGTAACAGTAACAAAACTGTTGCCTCATAAGACCATCTAAACAATCAAGTAAGAACGAGTCCAAGATTTTGCTTTAGCTTGGCAGAATCGTCACAATCATTCAATTATTCAATAATGACAATTTTAGAAAAATTCTCATAATTTAATCTGCCTAGTCTCACATAACTACAATTCATTTAATAATGAACCTCTATTTTTCTATCAAGGTCAAACCACTCTGTTCTAACACAACACTAATCATTTACAAAAAACCACCTGGGTAGCTCACGTGGTCAATATCCCTTGGTCAACATAGCATCAATAAATTATAAATGACCACCTTTGAAGCTCCCATGGTCTAAAGCCCTTGGTCGATGCCCACCTATCATCTCTCACAATCAATACCTCTGGGTCAACATAAAAAAAATTCATACATAAATGAACCTACTCCAACAAGCTATCATAGTCAAATCCCCCTTGGTGAAACTTCCACAATTCATATCACATGAATCTCAAATAATCATTAACTCCATGCTAACAAAACAAGGCTTGGAAAACAAATAATTCCTAACAGGTATTCTAGACCAAACAACCATAAATAATAAAATAAGGGAATGCACCCTAGGTGTGTCCCATAACCAAGGAATTCAACCTCATGTATTCGAAACTACCCTTTATCAAACAACTAAACCATAATAGGTAATAAACATTGTTTAATTCCAAAACACGCAGAGCCCCAAAGGTGGGTATGTGGCACTTTAAGCATATATAATCCAAATACGAACAACAAAAGGAACATACCACCTTCCTTGATGTCGTACGATCAATAATCTTGAACATCGACCCTTGGAACAGCCTAAAACACCATAGATATACAAAAAGTTGAAAAACGTTCAACATTGAATAGCTTATGAGAGAGGATGAATATGGAAGAAAGGCACTAGAGGAATTGAGAACTCACTAGTGGGATTCCAATTCACATGACGTCATCTCAATCAGAGGTCAACCAGAGAATTGGGATGGGTTCAGAGACTGTCGTCTCTTCCATCGCTCTCCTGTATGAACGAAGGGAAAAAGAAGACCTTTCCAAGGATGACACATGACCCACTCAGATTTATCAAATAAAAAGAAAGCTACACAGCGTGTTCATTAATGGTACATGCTGTGTAGTAGCCTTAACCAACCCTTTCTTTAAGCGGTCTACCAAGTCACCTACATGGCCATGTAATGGTCGTTACACGACCAGTACGCGGCAGTATGTGGTACCTTGGTACGTGGTGTGTACTTATGAGCACATGACGTGTACTTAGAAAATTCCCATTTTTTCGTTTTTCCTAAAAAAAACCAAAATAAATATCCATACCTGAAATGAAGATCCAAGTTCTTAGAAACATCCCCCCTTAAAGAAATTCGTCCCCACATTCCCCTTACGAGGGTGGTGAAGAAGAAATTTCAAACAACTCTGGCCACTGTGATCGTACGTTGGCCTCCCTCTCCCATGTCTCATCCTACACTCACCCATGCTTCCATTGTACCGATACTAAAGGAACAGACCGACCACATAGAACCTTCGTCCTGCGATCAAAACTCCGAATAGGGTGCTCCTCGAAGGATTCATCCACCTCTAACTCAGCCTCCTCGAGTTGAAAAATGAAAGATGAGTATGAATAGTAATGCTATTTCGAGGAAAGATGAAAGATATGGTGAATAGACCGATACCTCTGAGGTAACTACAACCAATAAGAAATCCAAAAACTGAAATGGCTTAATGTATTTCAAGAAAATATACCCCTATCTTCTAATTCTCTTGTGTCCTAACCTCGGTGTGACATGTAAAAAAACCTCGTCTCCGACCTCGAAATCCAGAGGTCATCTCCATCGATCAATGTAAGATTTTTGGCAAGATTGTGTAGTATCCATTCTGTTCTAAATCAACTCCACCTGCTCAGTGGTCTCCTGGACAATATGAGGTCCCAACATAGCTGCATCTCCTGTCTCCATCCAACATATGGGTGATCAGCATGGCATACCATACAAAGGCACATAAGGTTCCATCCTAACCATTTCCTAAAAAAATGTTATTTTAAGAAATCAACATTAGGTGTTTGTATCTCTCCCAAGAGCCCCCAAAATCTTGGAGGCATGCTCATAGCCTGTCCTCCAAAACCCGAATCGTGTGCTCGGACTAGCCATCTGTCTAGGGATGGAAATCTATACTTAGAAGTACCCGTGTAGCCAAATATCTTTTTAGTCCCTTCTAGACAAGAGAAGTAAACATGTCGTCTCTTTCTTAAATGATAGAGTGCGAAACCCCATGGAAACGTAAAATCTCTCAGATGTAAAACTTTCTGATCTCATCAACACTGAAGGTTTCCTTGATCGGCAAGAAATGTGGAACCATCATGAGCCTTTCAATAACAAACCAAACCAAATCACTTCCTCGCGGAGATCTTGTTGAACTCATCATTAAATCGATCATGAAATCATACCACTTTCACTCAGAAATGGGAAACTTTTGTAAACTCCCATCCGGTCGCTGATGCTCTGCCTTCACCTATTGATAGGTGGAACATCTCAGAACAAAACCAACAATATCCCTCTTCATGCCTGATCACCAATAATGATGATGTGAATATCGATACATGTTGGTGACACCAGGATGAACTGCCCATATAGAGGAATGAAAATATCACAACATCTCCTCATGTATGTCTGCTAACACCCATACGCATCCATGAAAATGAAAAACCTCATCCTCACCTAAGGTCCATCCAGGAGTAGGTTCCTTGACTAACACACACTCCCATTGGACTAGGCCTTAATAATATGATAGCTACCTCATTCGCACTTGATCCAGTAGAGTAGAGGTAACAACTACAGAAGAAAGAAACGTCTGCCACTGATTGTCGTACAATTGTAAATGTATCTTAGAGAACAGATCCATGAGCTTCCACTCACTGTTGGCCTCTTAAACTACCTATATATTTCTCCCTCTTGTTCAATGCATCATCCAATGTGTTTCCTTTACCAAGAAAGTCAGTGTGCTCAATGTCAAAATACTCAAGGTACTCAACCCTCATTCACTGTCTCAAATTTATATCTTGCCGAGTATATATATATTTGAGGCTCTTGTGGTTAGTGTATATGTAATGGACCAGACCCTCCTGGACCATTACTTTTCCAAAATAAGGCTCCACCAAAACAGTGGCACCATGACGGTGGTGTCAGCCGTGGTGGCACCGTGACAGTGGCATCTTAAGGGTGACGCTGTGACGGTGGCAACGTGTCCTCACCTAGCCCTCCGTTTTCTTTTTCCAGTCCTACTCCCGCAACGTAAATTTTGATGTAAATTAATTATTTTACCCTTTTTAAAGCCATTTAAACCCATAATTAATTCCTAAAAATCTCGAGAAACCTCCCCGATGGGGGTGGGGGCTATTAAATAACACCTTAATATCATTGTGTGTAAGCTACCACCCACATAGGAAACCGCGATCTGACTTTCCAGGCGTTCAAAATTCCATATCCGATAACTATAGGATATTCTCTTTATACCTCCTTCTAGAGCTTATGTTTTTCTTTCTCGACTAGATTTTTTTCTTCACCTTGGTGCGCCTGGAGTTCTTCTCTTCCCGTGGCTTGTGTTGTTCCTCTACTGAAGCTCTATGCACCTCTTGGAGTCCTTGGAATTCCTCCCCTGCAAGCCGCACATCCCATGTTCTTGGTGCACAGAGAAAAACTTCAATCCTTGATCAACCAAGTAGGGATTTTCATTTGTCTCTCCATACTGTGTATCATGCGGGGTGGGTATGCTATTGTTTCTGTGGGGATTGACAAAATGAAACTTAGTGAAGATAATGAAAAGACCTTTAAATAATGAAGTGGGTGTGATCGATGTTCTATTGTAATTGTTTATGTTGATATGTGTTCTGAATTGTGCAAGCCTATGCTCACTAAAAATCGTGTCTGTTGGTGGTCTTCCTTATGCACTAATGAACCATTGTCTTCTGTGATGATTAAATGACTGTAACTTGGAAATTGGTTAATCACATAATCTCGGTGGATTAAATGGATACCTAGTAAACATAAAACCTTGTGTGGTCACCCCGGATAACCAACATAAAGAAGAAAATAATGAATGATGTTCTTGAACCTGGAAGTTTCCCTACTCTGTTTTGGTGGTGGGTGTTTTGTTTTGTTTGATTTCATATGGGGTGATATGGGTGAGGATGGGATCCTCTTGGTTGTGAGTCTGAATCATGTGGTTACTTTGCAATGACACGAACTTGGGTGGGATCCTCTATTGTTGAGAAATCGTTGGTTCCTGGTTTTTAGGACACGGGGCTCTGTCTCAGGGTTTTCTTTGTTTCCAGTACTTAGAGGGATCTCACTTATCCCTTTTGTGAGGTTTTCCTTGGTTCTAGTACTTTGAGGGATCTCATGAATCCCCTTTTATTTTTGTAACTTTACAAGAGAACTGGGTTTTAATACTTAAAGTGTTATTTTGTTGTTTCTGTTCTCTAGATTATGGTTGTGCCTTTTAGTTGCCCAGTAGTGTATTTTTCATCCAAATGGGATCAATTAAACATGAAAACAAGAATGGTTTAAATGGGAAATTGGTTTTTGGGGATGATTTGTGACTTGGCCATGAGTGTTGTGCTTTTCGTTATGAATGAATAGTAATGAGGGTGTTTCTGCTTAGGTTTTGGAGCCCCTAGGTTGGGATGAGTGCCTGTTACCTTGCATATATTGTATTTCTTATGTTCTTCATTCATACCCCACCCAAGTTGAGCACTTAGTGACGAACACCCCATTTCATGAGGATGGTTTTTTTCCCAAAACTCCTATGAGTGGCTGGTTATTAGCTCCTTTATGCTCCCTTTCCTGAATAGCCCAATGCTCTTCGGGCAGGGTAGTTGTGGTGGTTGGACCGGGTGTTTGCGGGCAGGTTGTTTCCGAAGTGTCTTCGTGATGAGGCCCAGGTGTCTTTGGGCGTGGTAGTAGTTGTTCTGACCCAGGTGTTTGCGGGTGTGGTTACGCGTGGTGATTGTGGCCCAGGTGTCTGTGGGCGGGATGGCGGTTATGGCCCAGGTGTGTGCAGGCGGAACTACTGGAAAATGGGACTATCCCCACGGTTTTTCCCAAAACCGTGGGGATAGACCCCCATTATACCCACGGTTTTCCAAAACTGTGGGTATAGGTGAATTTTCAAGACCTATACCCACGGTTTTGGAAAACCGTGGGTATAGGGGGGTCTATCCCCACGGTTTTGGACAACCGTGGGGATAGGTCCAGAAAATTCACCTATACCCACGGTTTCCAAAAACCGTGGGTATAGGGGTACCTATCCCCACGGTTTTCCCCAAAATCGTAGGGATAGATCTGGGCTAAAATACCTATACCCACGGTTATGAAAAACCGTGGGTATAGGTCACTTTTGTGTGCGCGGGAAATTTTTTTTTTTCGCGGGAAGGATTTTTTTTTTGCAGGAACCCTATACCCACGGTTCTTCCCTCTATACCCACGGTTTTTATAACTATATTTAACTATATATATATATAGGTGAATTTAGGGTAGTGGTTATTGGCGGTGTTTCCAGCGTAGAGGTTGCGGGATCGAAACTCGGCGCCTGCATTATTTTAGGACCTATACCCATGGTTTGAAACAGTGGGTAAAAGCCGTTGACACCGTGGAAATTGGCTATGTTTCGGTGACACGGTGGCAGGACACCTATACCCACGGTTTTGGAAAATTGTGGGTATAGGCTGGGGATCTATACCGATGTCGTTCTAGCCCACGGTTCCCAAAACCGTGGGTATAGGCCATTTTTTCAGTAGTGCGGGGTTTGGAAGTGGGACTGTGGTGAGGTTATGGCCCAGGTGTGTGCGGGTGGGGTTTTTCATTGGGACTACAATGAGAATGGCGAGATTGGTTTCATGTGTAGGATGTATTCAATAACAAGTGGGAAAGTGGCGCGGGTACCCAAATATAGATGTGCTATTACTATACTTTACTTGACATGCGTTATTTGGAGAGTGTGCCTTGGTGAGGATTGGGTGGATAGTTTACGTTGCTAGATTTTTTGGTTATCTCTTTTCTCACATGGAATTTGAATGCCTCTCCACTTTTGCATGAGAGATTTTGGTTTTCCCTACTGAGTATACTTGTATGCTCACCCTATGTATATAAAACTACTTTCGGGTTTCCAGGAGGACTTCAAGGATCGTGCGAGACTGTTCTAGCTCAGAACTTGGAGATGTTTTTGTTGTCATTTTCCTTTTTCTTGGTACTTACCTTTGGAGTTTTTGTGGCTTGTATCATTTACTGTTGAACATGCATATGGGAATGGGTTACTTTTGGCTTTACCTTTACTTTCCACTTTGGTGTTTTTGGGGTTTCTATCTTATTTCTCTATCCTATAAAAAAATAAAAAGGGTAATGTCTTCCTTTTTGTGTGAGATTATATACCCTCGGTGCTGCTCGCCACTTTGGGACCTATTGAAGGAGGGTTTCAGGGGGTTATTATCTCTCCATGAACTTAAAGAAGAAAGGGCTTGGCAATCTGCTGACCCTTCCCTCCTTTTGGTGAAGGCGGGTCATGACAGTATACCACAAAATTCCCTCCGAAAATATAATTTCTCCAATAGCACAATGCAGGAAAAACTCTATCCAAATCGAGATTGTGTGTTAGGTAATTCATCTTTGGTGGCCTCAACTGATGAAACCCGTATGCAACAACTACTTCCCCATCCATAATCACTGCTCCTAGCCCAATACCTGATGCATCATGGTAAATGGTTTAACTCTTGTATGGATCCAGAAAAATCAGTATTGGTGGTGAAGTCAGCCTTCCTTTAAGCTCCTAAAAGGCCGAATCACAGGAATCTCTCCACAAATATCTTTCACCCTTCTTAGTTAGGCCCATTAATGGCACTTCTTAGTGTGAAAAGTCCTAAATTAAGCATCTGTAGTAACCAACCATCCCCATAAAACTCCTTACCTAAAATATGTTCTTCGGCTCCTCCCAGGAAACTACCATTGCCACTTTCTCTAGGTCTACTGATACTCCTATCTCTGAGAAAACATGACCCATGAAGTGAATCTGGTCTATCCAAAAGTGTCATTTTTTATATCTTAGCATATAACTAATGCTATATTAGTTTACTCAATATGATCTCAAGATGGGTGTCATGGTCGTGTCGAGTGTGACATTACACCAAGATATCATCCACAAAGACTATCACAAAATAATTGAAGTAAGGGTGGAACACTCAGTTCATCGGTTCCATGAAAACTGCTGGCATGTTCATGAGACTGAATTGAATAACCAAATACTCGCATAGACCATACCTTCCTTGAAAGGATATAATAGATATATATGATGGTCTAACATGAAACTTATGATAACCAGAACTCATGTAAATCATTGAGAACACTAAGGATTCTCAAAAAATGATCAAAGATATCATCAATCCTCGGAAAGGGATATCAGTTCATGATCATCAACTCGTTAAGCTTCTGATAATCCATGAAACATCTGATGGTACCATCATACTTATTCACGAAAATGATAGGTGAACCCCAAGGAGAAGTGTTGGGTGAGATGAAACCCTTTTCCTGAAAATCCTCCAATTGCTTCTTGAGCTCCTGTTACTTTGACGTAGCAATCCTATTAGGAGTAATGGACACTGGTGCCACTCCTGGAATGAGATCAATAGATAAATCTACCTCTATTTAGAGGAAAACCTAAAAATTATTCTTGAAATACATCCCTAAAATGATCCACCATTGGGGGAATGTCCATCTGTGATATCCCCTGGTCATCAAAATATAGACTAGAAATCTGGGCTATAATTCCTCCCAACCAATGATGCTCAGGTATAGCTCTGCTTTTCTGGACATCTGATTCACCTTTTTTTATAAAAGAGACTTCATTTGGTCTTGTGAAACTTACCCTACAACGATAGTTGTCAACAAAGTCCTGAAAAAAGACTAACCAATGCATTCTAAGAATTATATCAAACCCAGTCATCTATAAGACATAGAGGTCCAATAAGAAGTGACACCCACCAACATCAAGAGGGAGATACTTACACTGATGTACACTATCCATCCTAATCCCCCAAAAAGTTTACAGAATCATAAAATTTTAAGAAATAAATATACAGAGCCCAGGGTTCTCCATAATGGAAACAAATATGAAACTATGGGAATCCCTGGTATCAAAAAGAGAAGGAGCTAGAACTGGGACAACTAAAATCATACCTCTAACCATAGAGGGTCTGAGATCCTACTCCAGCTGGGTCTATTCCATCACAAAATTCTGACCTACACTACGACCCTGCGACCTTTCCTGGTTACCCTAAGCTGGTCCACCCTACTGTCGTTGAAAACCCATTGTCTGGCTACCACAACCACGACCACCTCCTTGACCTAAATGACCTGAGAAACTCTAGTTCCCTAACTGAGGAGAAACTGGTGGTCCTACTCCTAAACATGGAGTCATAACAGATCCCTTCTCACTCACTATTGGTGAGAAATTTGTACCGAAACGCTGAATATGACCCATCTTTCCACAAGATCGGCACTCAATTGGGTCTCTCGGGCACGCCGGTCTCTTGTTCCCACTCCTTCCGCATTGGTAGCACACCACTTGGTGACCTAAGGAATCATCACATGAAATCTTCCTATGGTGCTTCCTGCTATTGGTCGAAGGGGTACCAGCCCTTGATACTAAACTGCCTTGGTTCACCGCTATAAACTACCTCAGATTGTTCTTGGTAATCAGCACCTAATTTAATATATCAGTCACCGAAGTCAGAATAAAGAAATTCATTTGTGATAAAATGTTCGACCTGAGACCATCATCAAACTGCTTAGACAATGATAAATCATCACAACCCAAAATAGGTTCTAAGCGCTGAATCTATGTAAAGCAAGAAGAATAATCCATCACTGAAAGTGCGCTATGCTCTAAGTGATTGAACTCCCAAGATCTATCATCCCTCAATGTCCTAGGGTAGAAGTAATCATTGAAGGTCCTTTGAAACTCTTTTCAATCCATATCCCGATAACATCCTTCATGTGAGATTACATCCCACCATATCTTGGAAGAATCACATAGAATGTACATCTCAAGATTCACCCTCCTCTATGAAGGAATCTCCAGATGCTCAAAGATAGAAAGCATGGCATCCAACCATGAATCTACAGAATGTGGTCCTCCATACCCTAAAAAAGTGGGAGGATGATGCTTTTGGAACACCCATGTCAAATCTTCCATAGTCGAGGCGGGATGTGGTGATCCCTGAAAATTCTATATCATCATCAGAAAGCCATCATGGAACTGTGCATCAGCACCTGTGTCTTATATAAGAGCTGGTACCAAGACTAGCATGATGGGAGGATCTAATGGTAGTCCCTGATCTACCATTTCTAGTGTCTGATCATCACCCTGTACCTAGCGTACAATTGGAGGACATATTTTTGGAATGAATCTATATGGTCCAGTGCACACCTCTATTTGAGATTATCAAGGACTGCAACTTAGAAGTGTAAGAAATGAAAATGATAATAAATAGTTCATGTTTTATAAGAGAGGGTTACATGGTGTGTAGAACCACTACACAACATGTTCCCTTAATCCTTTAGGATGGGCATGTACCTCTAACAACCTATTCATGTAACACCCCAAACACACTATATGTTCCTTATGAGACACGACATGTTCTTGAATTTTCCCTCCTACCCAAGTACACCTAAATGGATATAACTACATGGATATTCTAGTGTAACACTACACAATGTGTTCACCCCAGACACGATGTGTACTACAAAAGTTTAATCCACCTGTATTGCTAGTCACATAGCTGGACACACGGTCTACTATAGCACGACATGTACTCCTAGTACATGGCATGTTCCACCAAAGATTTACCAACACCATGCATTTTATCACATAATAAAGTCACAAGGACAATAACTATATGTCGTGTACATATGGTACATTGCATGTACTTAAGAAAAGTCAGTTCTTATAGAACTGAAGAACACATGACATGTGTTCATAACATCATGCACCGTGTTGTCTGGGTTTCCAAATAGTAAGCCACTAAAACTTCTCCAAAACCCTTAAAAATTTAAAATTTTGTCCACGACATGACAAATTCTGACCCAGTGAGAGCCCATACTCCCCGTGAGTCACATTTGTACATCCTCATTCATATCATAACTTGATAATATTCGATTAAAGTTCAAACATGATCCAAAAAATGAAACCTTACATTTACCAATACCCTATTAAAATAGTAGGTATCTCTATCATGACATCTATCACAACAGCATGCATATCTAACACCACATCTATCACAATAACATGCAATCAATAATGCAACCTAAATTTCATGAAAAGAATGCATGACATGTTATCTCTATAAAGCGCTTATATGATTGATGATATGGAATAACCTCATCTCAATGGGTTTTAATAAAAATAGAACCACAATGATATTAATCCTAACACCACAAAACATGTGAATCACCCAATGGTGAAATAAAATCAACTATAACAATTGAAAAAACAAAAAAATTGTAATATTTAACGTAACTTGTCTTTTCCATGTACACCGGTTAGCTACTCCCGATCATATATTATTACCAGCAACCTATTCCTTTCTATCCCAGTCTATAGGATCCAAATAGTAAGTAAAAGAAGAAAAGAAAACTGCTCTGATACCACTTTGTAACGTCCTGGATCCAGGTGCCACCCAAAGGTTCCCTGAACACGATTAGTCTCATAACCTCAAGAACATTTCCCTAATCACTAGGGGCTGCTGACTAGCAGCGAGGGACATGGTGTGATTATGGGAAAACTATTTCCTCGTTTCTAGAGTATACCTAGTAGAAAGAAAATAATGAATAAGAGTGGAAGTAGTAATACCATACAACAGAAGGAAATAGTGGAAGGCTAATAGTAAAAAAATAATTGGAGCATGTATATAAATGATTCCTGTCACATTTGTGTAGGAAAGGATACAAACAAGTCACAATAATGGAAATACAATACAGAAACCAATGTATAGATTGCAAGTAAACCCCAATAGCATCACGAGCCTCATCTCGGTCCCATGCTCTTTTGCTCCAACAACAATCAAGTACCTGATGAAGAAGGGCTCTTGCCCTTATCTATTACTGTAACCATACAATCTATTTGTGTCCAAAATCATGACCCAAACAGCGTGTGAGACGAATCCTTGTATGAAACCACCAAAATATATGTACCTAACTATCAGTGAATATATATATCTATAAGGAAATATACATAAATGAAACAATAGACTATAAGTCACTGAAAATTGAACAATCTTATCATTTTCAATTAAATTCATTTACATTTATCAATTATTCAATCCGTTGTATCATGTAAGCCTTGGGATGTAGCCTAAGCTCTGTATCCCCTATGTTATAGTAACAAAAAAGATGCCTCGAAAGACCATCTAAAAAATCATGTATGACTGACTCCAAGCTTGTGATTTGGTTTGGAATACTTTTCAAAACCATTCAATTATTCAATAATGACCATTTTGGGAAAGATTTCACAATCTAATCCCCCTAGTCTCACATAAAACCAATTCATTTAATAACAACCCTCTCGTTAGCTCTCATGGTCTATCCCATCTGGTCTACCATAGCACTAATCATTTACAAAAGACCACCTAGTTATCTCACATGGTCAATACCCCATGGTAAATATAACATCAATAAACAATAATCGACCACCTGGGAAGCTGTCACGGTCTAAACCCCTTTTTCAATGACCACCTAGAATCTCTCACAGTCAATACCTCTAGGTCAACATAACTATAATTCATAAATAAATGACCCTACCTCAGGAATCTCTCACAATAAAATTCCCCCGGGTCAAACTTCCACAATGCATATCACGAACATCGAAAACAATCAGTAACTCCCTCCTAACAACAAAAGGTATGAAAAAAAGGCAAGACTAACCAGAATTATAGACCAAATGGCCATAAAAAATCAAAAAATGGAATGCACCCATGGTGTGTCCCATATCCAATGTATTCAACCTTACGCATTCGAAACTACCCTTTGTCAAACAACTAAACCATAACAGGTAATAAATAGGGTTTAATTCCAAAAAACACAATACCCCAAATGTGGGAATGCATCAATTTAAGCATATATAATTCAAATAAGAACAAAAGAAGAAACATACCACCTAACTTGATGTCGTATGATCAATACTATTCAATGTCAACCCTTGAATAGGTCTAAAATGGCATAGATATACAAAAAGATGGAAAATGTTCAACCTTGAATAACTCATGAGAGAGGAGGAATTAGGAAGAAATTCCCTATGGGAACTGAGAACTCACCCATGGGATTCTAACCCACCTAAAGATGCCTCAATTGGAGGTCATACAGAGAATCAAGAGGTGTTCAGAGTTCGTCGGCCCTTCTATCACTCTATTGTATGAGCCAATGGAAGAAGAAGATGTTTCTGAGGATGAGACGCAGACCTGCTCCAATTATCAAATAAAAAGAAAACTACACAATGTTTTCATTAAAGGTACACACTTTGTAGTAGCCTTAACCGGACCATGCCTTAAGCGTTTTTCCAGGTCACCTACATGGCCATGTACTGGCCATTAGACGGACAGTACGCGGCGGTATGCGGTACCCAAGTACATGGTGTGTACTTATGAGTTCATAGCGTGTACTTAGAAAATTCACATTTCTTCCCTTTTCCAAAAAAACAACCTAAAATAAAGATACATACCTAAAATGAAGATCCGGGTTCTTATACATTGTGATCCAAAGATGTCAAAAATCTCATGAAAGATAATTATCATAAAATAGAATAATGAGGATAATTGAAGGCTGAAGGGATCTCATATAATCTCATCCAAATGTTTTTCTGGAGATAGTCGTTCTTACAAGACTTAGGGAAGTATACATCCCCCTTATTTTAATATCTTGAATTTCCCCATAGGTATCAATGATTTATTCCACCCTTCATCTATTGATATCAGAAGAGTCAATGAAAACATTTTCCCTTATTTTGCGTTAACATGAATAATATAGTGAATACTAACATCTTGGACTCAAACCAAACATAGTAATTATTAGTCACACTCATTTGAGGGAGAACCTTGAAGAAAATTGTGTTCCTTTTCTTTATTTTACTTCTACTGTATATGGGTGAGAGTGAGATTTAAATAAATATTATTGAGACATATACTAGTAATAATTTTTAATTTCATAGAAGAAATCATAAAAAGAGTGTCATTGATTCATCCTCCCTTTTTAGCAATACAACACCATCATCTCGGGCACTCTAGGTGGCATAAGAGTTGACTAGGACCCCTCTGAAAGATCTAAAATTGATAGAATCTAAAAATTGATAATTTAAATTTTGTCAACATAAGAGGTGTTCCTATATTTTATGGAGGCAATTTCCATGCATAAATGAATATGATGATTCTTTATTTTCCTTCATCAATCATGGAAGTTTATGTTATTTTTATAGTGTGTTTTTCCCGAATTGGGAGAGATTCTCATGGGACATTTTTTGATAAAATAAATTTTTATGTCGATGGAAAATATTTAATTTCAATTTTGTTTTCCCTATCTAAAAAATTGTATTCAATTCTAGTGGGACTCAAAAATACTAAAGAAATATTAGATAATCGTGGGAAAATTTAAAAAGAAAATTAAAAGTTAATGAATCCAAAATAAAAATATAGAGATAACATCTTGAAGACATAAAAATATTTAATGATGATACTTTGTATGACTATTTCACCAGAGTAAATGAAGCTGTCAATAATATTAAGGATTTTATAAAAACTTGGAGTACTCAAGTATTTTCATGAATCTAATGAGAAATTTTCTAAATATATTTATTGTAAAGGTTTATAATTTCGATGAAAAAAAGGGTTTATCTCTATTTGTGTAACAAAAAACACTTGTAAACTATTGGATGAGGAAAACCTTTGTGTTTAAGATGAATGCCAAGGAAGAGATGGATTTTAGAGAAATGAACAAGCAAAAAATTAATCAAGAGGAGGATGAGACCCAAATGAATACTAAGATTTAATTATAAGGATAAAGAGTATAATAGGATCATAGATCTTATCTCAAATAACATACAAAAAGGAAAGGTTAAGTATAAATTGTAACAAACCATTACCAAATTTCAGGTACTTATTAACCCTTTTATTGACCATTTTTGGTTTTAGGTCTCCTTTAGGTTTTTTTTCTAAATATTATTGGATAATATTGGGAAATTTTTATGTTGTTCATTGATGGTTCAAGGTTATGTAAGACCTTCTAGTTTAGATTAGAACACCACGTTCCCTTTTTGAGGTATTAGAGGGTGAAATACAGTTGGTGCATAATTCATCCAAACGAAGCAACCACCCCACCAAATCATGTGGCATTGGAAAGTGGGGGTTTGAATGGTTACTGTATAGTTAATCTAATCATTCAAACTAACCATGTTCCCTTTCCATAATTCCACTTATGGTGTATAGTTGGGAACATAGTTAATAATAACCATATGGACTAACCGAGAAAATAATGAGTGTGAATTTTCAATGCCCCTAAAATTAAAATTTAAATTAACTACACCATGTTATTAATCCTAAAAACCCTCTTATTAGGACCTAATTGAATCATTTGGACTTTTAAGTCTCTCAAGAAGATTTATTGGATCCTTCGATATCCTCTCTTTCAAATTCGAAGTGTTGGTGGAAGTGATCAATCCCTCTATGATAAGTGAAATATATCTTTATTTAGAATTCACATTTCCTATCTTCTATACTCCTTTGAGAGTGATTTTTTTTAAAGGTTGGGGTCGAAGCCCCAATTTATTATTAAATAAAAGACCTATTATAGGGTAGAGGGAGACCCAATACATAGCCCAAAGGCCCAAGGCCAAGTGGCCTGAATAGAAGGCTTGAAAGCCCATTTTATGGCCCAAAGGACCCTCTGTAAACAGTACTGCTACAGTTCCCTACATAGCTACAGTACCACCGACACTACAGTATCCTGCAACAGTTCCTCCACCTCTACAGTGCTACCGCCGCTACAGTCCACCGCTGCTACAATGTTTGCTACAGTGACTCCTGCTACAGTACCCCCAGAAATTCATCCCTACCTAGATTTGAACCCGACTCTTTTGGATGCCCACCAGGAGCCTTTACCACTTGGGTACAGGCTCATTGAATACTCCTTTGAGAGGGATGAATCATCATGTTATTTATGTATTTAAAAATTAATTTTATGTGTTGTGATTCTAGGGTTTCCTATTTGATATTACTCACCTTCAATTCATTATTGGTGATTCCTGTTTTTGGTGATTGATCGATTGATCTCATGATTAAATTTATGTGGTTAAATAAGTATGTTCCCTACAATCAACTCCAAAATTGTTTTATTGAATTGAAATTTAATTTCAGTTGTTCTTTTAACATTTAATTTTATTATTTAATGATTTATTTCAAAGGAATGTGATTTCTAAAATAAAACATATTTTCAAGGTCATTGAAAATATGTTGTGATTTGAGATAATATAGCATAAAAAGATTTGATGTTGATTCTTGAGAAAAATTTATTTAAATGAAATATGAATTTGATGAAAACACATATATTTTTTATGAAATTGAAATGGAATGTTGAAGTTGAAATCGGGTACTAAAACTATGAATGATTAATTCATTTGAAATGAATGATCTTTCCTTTGATTGATTGATTTATTAAAGCACATGTGATACTGAGTAATTAGTTGGCCTTTAGGAAAGGAATATTAGGAATATGACTCCCTATAAATATATTGACAATGAAAAATATAACTAACCCAAATTTTTCATGATTTCCCTAATGGGTTGTTGAATGATTAACTCGATGGCGGGTTCCTTAGGGATGTTTGAATAAACTTTAATCTATATTGAGTTACTTATTAGTGTGAAGATCCTATTGAAACAAATATCTTATCTCATGGATAATGATCATGCTTCTGAGATTTTAGTTGATATTACATTCCAATGATTATAGAACTGAATTATCCATGTCTTTTCTATTTTTATGAAAAATGTTCATTTAATATTATTTTTAATATATTTTTCATCTACCTGTTCTTAAATAATTTTGTGATTGAAAATCTATAAATGATTTATCATTCCTTTTATTTATTTAAATTGTAGAATAGTTGGTTTATTTTTATTTTAATTTATTATATAAAATTTGGCAGAATCCTACTAGGATATTTTTTCTCACACAATACAATTGTCATTGGGAGTTTGTAGATTATTAATTTATAGGGGTAAGAAAGTGGAAAAAGATACATTGAGGATGGGTATCTTCTTGAATCATGGGAAATGGAGTGTTGGTTGTGACTGGTGGATATATGTTCCACTTGTTGCATAGGATTTTTTAGACTTTGTCTTGGTGGATGTTGTGTCATCTTTTGGATGATGTTTTTCTTGGGGTTGTGTATCTTAATTATTACAGTACTTCTTTCTCATTGAACATTGTTTGGAATATTGGAAATTTCTTTCTTTATGTTATTATGATATATATATTTTATTGATATTATGGAAAATAATTCAATTTGATTTCTTATTGATTCTAGGTTCTTATTACCAACCTGTGGGGATCAAGAATTCCCTTAAAGCTATGTCATTGTTGCATCAGTATTGGTGTACGAGTGTAATCAGTATGGTGTGAAAAAAATATAATATCAAATTTGTAGGTTTGTGTGTCCTTCCTTGATATTGGTATGCAATTTGGGGTTTCCTTATAGACATGATGTAGTATTTTTTGGACTTTTTGGGTAGTTACGAGTGAGTACTTAGCAAGAGGTCATCATTGTGTAACCTATGTCACTATGTGTGTTTAAGAAAAGTGTAGTTGAGGAATAAATTGATATAATTTTATTATTTTATATGAATGTGATTTTATAATGTTGAAATAAAAAAAATTAAATTCCCATTGATGGAATTTATATTGTCATAATTCTTAATTGGGTTGAAAATCCGAGAATCCATACTGATGTTCTCATATTTCCTTTTTATATTGTGTAGTTCCATTCCCTGAAGAATATATTTAAAAAGACCTATGGAAGGTGTTTCTAGTAAAACATGAAAATCAGAACCTCAAGTTTATTTTAATCTCATTGAGGTAGTGATGTGTGATTTCTAATCTCTGTTATAGGTGAATACCCTCATTCTGGGACATGATTCAATAGGGAAACCTCTAAAGTATGAAACTATAGACCGATATTAGTATTTTATATAGTAGAAACCACTAACTTTCCAAGTATTGTATGATTATATGTAGTTAGAGTATTGGTTGAAAAATATTGAGCTACTTTTTTAATTCTTGGAAACTCTAAACTCTACAAAAATGAAATGTGATACCCTCAAGACTAAAGGGACTCGACAAATATGGTGGGAATCAATGGTTACAGTGAAGAAACATTAGATATTAGAGTGGAATAAGATGAAATCTATTTTCATTAAATAGTTCTATCCAGATATGATGGTTTTGGAAAAATGAAATTAATTTATTAACAATTAAAAAGGTGATAATAATATGAACCAGTATACAAACCACTTTCCTAAAATTGTTCAATTTTCTTATAAAGTAGTGAAGAAAAGGTAGTTGAAGGATTACTGATTTGATATTGGTGCTCAATATGATATCTAATATCATGTTTTTATGTTTTACCTCACCTATTATATAAAAATAATATATGGAACATTATTGGATGAGCTTGAACTAGATGGTAATTTAGGGATTATGGGAGTTCCACCTACTCATCATATAAGTTCTATTAATCTCTTTAAAGGAAAAAAGGAATCATGATGACTCTCTTAGTGGAACAAAAAGAAATTTATCATCCAGAACTTTTTCCAGTTTATAGAAAAAGGCCCATTGAATTTATTCTAGTAAGGAAAGGTTGGGCATTCGAATAGAGTTTGTATTGAGGAACATAAGTTTTGTGGTTCATGCAGTCATTCAAGCCACCTGTAAATTTTTTTCTTGTCTTTTATTCACCAAAAGTTGAATAGGATGATAAGTATCCAAATATACTACATTATAATCATTTGATTCAAGAACTAAGGGGATATAACTATAGGCTCCCAAAAGAATCTTTTTACATGGTGACAGAGTCTATGAAGGAAGATGACACAGGTCTAGTGATGGTGATAGGTACTATCACAATTAATTTTTCATTAGTGATTACTTTTTTTGATACCGATAAATCTATTTTTTTATTATCAACCCATATAATGGATTTAATAAAATTTACATCAGAGCTTATTTTTTATGTGATAGATATCTTTATGTCCCAAAGAAAAAAGAGAGAGAGAAAAGTCTATGATGCACATCTTGTGTTTTCAATTTATTTGAGTTTCGTCTTACATGGAATTTTTTTTTCTCAACAGGAATCCTATGAATTACATTCTTGGGATAGAGTGATTAATTTACCATAAATACCAAATATACTATTATCTTATTGGGAATCCTTTATTATCCTTGATGGGGTGTACTATATTTTTCGGAGATAATGGTTCTAGAGATCAAGTAGTGTCTAACCTCCTCTTATGGATTTTTATAGAGTGATATTAGTTTTTTTATTTTGATCTTGAGAATGAATATTTTGGTGGTGATCTTACTCTAGTGGTTGTTGAGTTTCATAATGTGCTTCCATCTGAATATTTTGGCTTGCTTCTAGTAAGAGAAGTAAAGTTCTTTATTTACTTGGTACAAAGTATAGAACCTATCTATAGTCCTTACCGAATGGAACCAGATGTACTAAAATAATTTAATTATCATTTGGATTATTTATTGGATAAATGATTTATATTCATGAGTGTGTCTCCTTAGGTGAAAAATATTTTCTTAATGAAATTTGACAGAACACTTCACATTTGTATTGATTATTGAGATCTCAATTCCGTCATGGTAAATATAAAGCATCCAATTCATCGTATAGATGATTTGTTTGACCAAATGAAAAGGAAAAGTGGTTCAAATAGATTGATCTTTGTTCTGGTTATCATCAACTGAGAATAAAAGAATAAGATATCTTAAAAACTGCATTTAATAATTGGTATAGACATTATGAGTACCTTCTTAAGAATTTTGTTCTAAAAAATGCTCCTGGATATTTATACTACTAATGTACATTATATTACATGATTATCTTGATTTTTCATGGTGGTTATTTTAAATGGAATCTTGGTTTAGTCTAAAATCAATTTGGAATATTTTAATCAGCTGAGAGAAGTTTTGGATGTATGGAGAGATCAAAGACTTTATTTCTAGATAATGAAATTTAATTTTTGGATTCCAAAAGTGAAGTTCTTGGGACATATGTTCATGGAACATGGTATTTTAGTTGATCCTAAAAATCTAAAAGTAAACATGATTTTTTTTTAAGATTTGATGATTTTTGGGATTAACAAGGTATTATCAGTAGTTTGTAAATGATTTCAAAAAAATTGTCTTCTATGATGACATCTATCGCTGGGAAAAGAGTAATGTTTCTATGGGATTCAATGTATCAAACTTATTTTGATGATTTGAGGTTACTTTTGAATTATTTTATTATATTGACACAATGAGAGACTGTGTAGGTCTAAATGTTAATTTGTGATGGATTATGTTAAGTTTTGGACCGTATTCTCTTACACGGTGACTATGTTGTGGCCGATGGTTCCCAAAAACTTTTGCGATATGAGAATAACTATCCCACCCATGATATTAAACTCATAGCTATGAAATTTTATATTAAGAGTTGGCATAATTAATTTTTTGGAGTAAGGATTACAATTTATATTCATAAATAGAGTATGAGCCTTCTCTTGTAAAAATGATCTAAATATCTGAAAGAGGCGTTGGGTGGAGTACTGATTCTCGCTCAAATTTACCCAAGAGATGAAGGTAGAACAGTCCTTGTAGTTTAGCTTGGGTTATCGAATCCACAGAGACCTAAGAAGTAAACTATAGACATGCACATTCTATGGACTATTTTTGGCTATGAAGTGGCCAACTTGGATTGATTTTTGATGAGTTTAGAGGATATATAACAGATATAAGTGAATTCAATTTAAAAGAATGAGTTGATCATAGGTTATCGCTCGGGGTGGATTATATGAATTACTTTTTTAATGATTTCAATTTCTTATAATTGAGATGGATTCATTTAAGAAGATCAAATGAAATCATCACTTACTAGTTTAATCCCTACACACCCTAATACTACTCACCTATACATTTTAAGGATAAAAGTTTTGAGCACTCCAAGGTAGAGGTTCGTATTATCACTTGAATGTGTGACCTTAAATTCAATAAGGATGAAGATGTTTTAAAATCATCAAATAAAAATCTCATTTAGAAGAAGTGATTTTCCATTAATAGAGTGATAAATAACATCCAATCCAGCCCCTTGCTACTCCCTTGGATCAACCCATAAAATAGTTATCCCTCCATTGATGACATGTCTTCAACGGAAGCGGGAAGTAGACTTACAAGGGTGGAATTGAAGAAGTAAAAACAACAACAAAAAAGATCACTCCTCTGTTTTGTGATAAATATCCCAAAGTATGGTGTGAATAAATTCACACCTTGAACTAAAGGTATCAACGTGATAAGTATAAGAACAGAATAAGAGTAAATGAATAACTTTTATTAAGAAACTAAGGTGAATTAAACAACTTACATGGGAAAGAAATGTGATTACAAACACAAAGAGGCAGCATAACACTACCATGAAACCAAGCACCAAAGATTCATCAACTCCTCCACCAACACTGCCTTAAATAGGAATTTTAAAAGCCTTGGGTCGAGCCTCCAACAGTACAAAGAATCCCACTGGATTATGGTATGCCTAGGGTGGTGGAAAGTTTGTGGAAAGAAGACTTTTCCACCCTTGACCCGAAAAGGCATCCATCTTTCATGCACCGAACAGACGCGCATGAAACACCTTCTATATGGCCGAATTTGGGTGGTCCATAGAAGACTTAAATTAATCTCCGGATGTCCCCTAACATCCTGAAAAATATTATCCCAAAAGGAGTTATGTTTCTAGAGATATGGTTTAATTGGTGGGCTGTTTTTCTGGGACGCAGAATCTGGCCTAGAATTTTATCTCTAACGTGGGCCGCCTAAATGACCATGATGGAAGATTAATTAGCATTAGATCATGAAGAGTGATTTGTTCCTACACATTTCTTCTAGAATCCCACGAAATTTTGGATTAATTGGGACTATATGTTGGTCCCCACAGTCTCATCAGTGGGATGTTGTCCAATCTGCCTTCTCCAGAATTGCTTCTTTTCATTTCCAAATATCTCCATCATCCTCTATGAATTCTCAACTAATCCCTGAATAAAACATGTTCATATTTAAGTGTAGATAAATTTCCAAAAATATAAAATTAAAATATGTATAATTAGTTTCCTTAAAATCATATGAATCATTTGGTACTTTAAATGATGTTAAAAAATGTACCACATAATAGTGCATTTTAAGAAGGTATTACAATCATAACGTGAAATGATGTTCAAAGTGTAAAATGAACTAAAATGGTGTTTATGAATAATAAAGCACAAGAATATTATATATATTAATAATGAATATTATCCTCATTTAGTGGCTAATCACACCCCCCAACTTGAGTTTTTCTAGTCCTGAGCAAAATATATCTCAACAATATGAAATTCCAATTCCCTTTTCCAAAAACATTTTAATACACGATGATCACCAAAACCCTTATACCAAAAAATCATGAAACCCATCAAAAATATTTTAATACAAGATAGTTTCATAAGAAGATACCAATCCCAAGCCCATTCCTTTGTTCAAATTCATTGTCATATTTCATCCAATATCAATTAAGTATGAGGATGTGTTGTGCATCACAATAGACATGAGGGTTCATCTTTATTCAAGGGGGGAATGACAGAAGCGCTAGGTGGAATCACATTTCAATATTAAGATGAGTGTTCAATTTTTTTTTATCATAATTTTTTTTGTTTTTTTTTGTTTTTTTTCTGCAATTCTGCCATGGTAATTGAAATTGCACTTAAAAGAGTCAACCACTGTAGCGAGACATTGCCGATGACTCCCAAGCTCAAAGACCTTAGAGCACCAAGTGAAGCCCACATACTCGGGCATCATCTCGATTTAACTCAGTCAAAAAAAAATTCAAATTACCAAAAATATAGATAAAATTACTAACTCTGGGCCACACAACTATGGAGTCACGATCCCCAAGTGCCGAAAGCCACACATTAGGTCATTTCATTTCTCTACGCACAAATTTTTTTATTTTTTATTTTTTTATTGAATACTCATATTAAAACAAAAATGATCACCAAACCTATGATACTTATTTGGGGGACCCCATGAACTCAAACTAATACCCCACTATCCAAAGTACGTGCATTGTGATCATTTTTTTTATTTGGATGAAAATATAAACGATGAAATATCACATTGGACAGCCACACTTTCCAAAATCTATGCTCATGAAATTATACGAGGATTAAAATCAGAATCAAGGCGTGCTAAAATATTTGATATTCGGTTTCAAAGTTTTCAATGTGCATTACCATGTTCGAAGTTAAATGAATTTTTCCTTCCATTTAAACAATTTTTTTTCATCAAATCAATCATTTTTTTTGACACGAAAGAATTTTTTTTATTTTATCTCCCCCACCAACTTAAAACAAGACTGTCCCTAGTGTTTAAAGAAAAGAAAATATAGAAGGGGGTAGAGGTAGAGAATGAAAGTTCAAAAAGGATATTGAAAATGAGGATCATGGAATGAAGTCACTTGGTGGTTGAAGTTGAAATTCTTACTGCTCCAATTTAGTCCTTTGATATCCATATCCATTGTAGAGTTCCCTAGTGGAAAAAGGAAAACAAAAAAACAAAACAAAACAGTATATATATATATAAGTAAAATATAAGTATATATATAAAATAAACTGATGATACATTGTCTTATATTTAAATTTCTGGGTAAGGTATTACTCAAGGATCACACCACGTGACACAGATGAATATGGTGCTCCTATTTCATACCCATTTATACTCATAAAAGAAGAACATGTAAAAAATCTATTTTTTTATTAAATATCAAAATTAATTAATCCTATTTCAAAAATAAATATGATTCAAAAAAATATTTCAAACATGAAAACCACGGGTTGCCTCCCGTGCAGCGCTTTGTTTAACGCCATTAGCCCGACGTGGACCCATAAAATTACCCAATACAAACTTTCAAAATTCTAAGGCCCCCATATTTATCCACTTCTACTTTATTGATATTTATTCTTTGTTTATAATTTGTGTCATGTAAAAACCAATGTTCTAAAATGAGCGGGTAAATCCAAGGAATATCAGAAATAGTGGATTCAATTTCTTTTTTAGTCTTTACAAAGACATTAAGAATCATTACCTCTTTATTGGTTTCAAGATAATAAATTTTGAAAATGTGAAGTTTTTGGCTATCCACAATTAATGGAAACTTGAGGGTTGATGGAAAGTTCTTTCTTTCAAATTCGGGTAGGCTAACACTTTCAGACCTAGGTTGGGACTTTGAATCAAACTCAATTTCATTTTCAAAATTGGTTAACAGAATTGGTTCCTTTTGAATAGAAGATTCGACCACCAAATTGGAAAGTTCAGTTTCAGGAATGGGTATGGACTCAAAGTTTGTGATTTCTCTTAATGGTTCAGTGATTTGTATTTTTGAAAAATCATCAATGGAGTTATATTCATGAGACTCAATCCATGATGTCAAATTTCCCTCTTGTGAATATAAAAAATCAGTTTCATCTAGATTTAAACACCCATAAAAAATTCCATGATCCTCCTCATCTTCCCCAAATCCAAAGGTTTTCTCTTAAAAAAATTCATGAGAGGTTTTTGGGAAACTAGACAATTCACATAAGGTTATGGAAGGGACAGTTTGTGTAGGGATGGGTTCCTCACAATGTTTAATGATTTGTAGTTCTAAAATCAATGATGAAACCTCAAAATTCATTATCTATATTTTTTGACACAATTTTTCAAGTAATGGGTGTGAATTAGGATGGATAAGGGGTTGAGATAGATGGTCTATTCCAGGAGGATAATTATGTTGTTGGAATTCCATAGGAGGAAGCTAAAATTGGCTTTGTGGTGATTGAAACTCATTATATGTTGAGATGTTTTGTGGATCATAGGAGTAAAAACATTTTTGAGCATTATGTTGTTGATGATCCCACAATTAGAAACTAGGATGGTCATTGTACATCTCACTTGGTGTGGAGTGATCAAAGTAAGAAGAGGTTCCCCATGTTTGGATTTGTTCAAAAGGGTTTTCCATAGGAATGAAATTGGCGGTGAGAACAGAGAAGAGGGATGAAAAAAAGGATGATAGTGTCTAAGATAACTTACTTAGGTCCCCGACAACGACACCAAAATTTGATTCTCGCTCAAATTTACCCAAGAGATGAAGGTAGAATGGTCCTTGTAGTTTAGCTTGGGTTATCGAATCCACAGACACCTAAGAAGTAACCTATAGACACACACATTCTATGAACTGTTTTCGGCTATGAAGTGGCCAACTTGGATTGATTTTTGATGAGTTTAGAGGATATATAACAGATTTAAGTGAATTCAATTTAAAATAATGAGTTTATCCTAGGTTATCGCTCGGGGTGGATTGGATGAATTACTTTTTTAATGATTTCAATTTCTTATAATTGAGATGGATTCATTTAAGAAGATCAAAAGAAATCATCACTTACTGGTTTAATGCCTACACACCCTAATACTAATCACCTATACCCTTGAAGTATCAATGTTTTGATCACTCCAAGGTAGAGGTTCGTATTATCACTTGAATGTGTGACCTTAAATTCAATAAGGATGAAGATGTTTTAAAATCATCAAAAAAAATCTCATTTAAAATAAGTGATTTTCCATTAATAGAGTGATAAATAACATCCAATCCAACCCCTTGATACTCCCTTGGATCAACCAATAAAAGATTTATTCATCTATTGATGACATGTCTTCAACGGAAGTGGTAAGTAGACTTACAAGGGTGGAATTGAAGAAGTAAAAACAACAACAAAAAAAGATCACTCCTCCGTTGTGTGATAAATATCACAAAGTATGGTGTGAATAAATTCACACATTGAACCAACGGTATCAACGTGATAAGTATAATAATAGAATAAGAGTAAATGAAGAACTTTTTTTAAGAAACTAAGGTGAATTAAACAACTTACATGAGAAAGAAATGTGATTACAAACACAAAGCGGCAGCATAACACTACCCTGAAACCAAGCACCAAAGATTCATCAACTCCTCCACCAGCACTGCCTTAAATAGGACTTCTGGAAGCCTTGGGCCGAGGCTCCAACAGTACAAAGAATCCCACTTGATTATGGTAGGCCTAGGGTGGTGGAAATTTTGTGGAAAGAAGACTTTTCTACCCTTGACCCGAAAAGGCATCCAGATTTCATGCACAGAACAGACGCGCTTGAAACACCATGTAGATGGCCGAATTTGGGTGGTCCATAGCAGCCTTAAATAAAGCTCCAGATGTCCCCTAACTGCCTGAAACATATCAGCCCAAAAAGAGTTATGGTTTTCGAGATATGGTTTAATTGGTGGGCTGTGTTTCTGGGCCGCAGAATCTGGACCATAATTTTATCTCTAACTTGGTCCGCCTAAATGACCACCATGGGAGACTAATTAGCATTATCTCATGAATATTGATTTGTTCCTAAATATGGATTCTAGAATCAAACGAAATTTGGGATTAATTGGGCCTGTATATTGGGCCCCACAGTCTCATCAGTGGGATGATGTCGAATCTGCCTTCTCCAGAATTGTTTCCTTTCATTTCCAAATATCTCCATCATCCTCCATGAATTCTCAACTGATACCTAAATCAAACATGTTCATATTTAAGTCTAGATAAATTTACAAAAATATCAAATTAAAATATGTATAATTAGATTCCTTAAAATAAGATGAATCATTGGGTACTTTAAATGATGTTCAAGAATGTACCACATAATAGTGCATTTTAAGAAGGTATTACAATCATAATGTGAAATGATGTTCAAAGTGTAAAATACACTAAAATAGTGTTTATGAATAATAAATCAAATTAATATTATATATATTAACAATGAATATTAGCCTCATTTAGTGGCTAATCACACTCCCAACTTGAGTTTTGCTAGTACCGAGCAAAATATATCTCAACAATATGAAATTCGAATTCCCTTTACCAAAAACATTTTAATACACAATGATCACCAAAACCCTTATACCAAAAAATCATGAAACCCATCAAAAATATTTTAATACAAGATAGTTTCATAAGCATATCTCAATCCCAAGATCATTCCTTTGTTCAAATTCATTGTCATATTTCATCCAATATCAATTAAGTATGAGGATGTGTTGTGCATCACAATAGACATGGGGGTTCATATTTATTCAAGGTGGAAATGATGGAAGCGCTAGGTGGAATCACATTTAAATATTAATATGAGTATTAAATTTTTTTGTGTATCATATTTTTTTTGTTTTTTTTTGCAATTTTCCATGGTAATTGAAATTGCACTTAAAAAAGTCAACCCCTGTTGCGAGACTTTGCCGATGACTCCCAGGCTCAAAGACCTTAGGGTACCAAGTGAAGCCCACATACTCAGGGCATCATATGGAGTTAACTCAGTCAAAAACAAATTAAAATTACTAAAAATAGAGATAAAATTACTAACTCTGGGCCAGACAACTATGGAGTCATGATCCCCAAGTGCCGAAAGCCACACATTTGGTCATTTCATTGCTCTACGCGCAATTTTTTTTTTTTTTTTTTTTTTATTGAATACTTATATTAAAACTAAAATGATCACCAAACCTATGCTATTTATTTGGGGGACCCCATGAACTCAAACTAATACCCCACTACCCAAAGGACGTGCATTGTGATCATTTTTTTATTTGGATGAAAATATAAAAGATGAAATATCACATTGGACAACCACACTTTCTGAAATCTATGCTCATGAAATTATACAAGGATTAAAATCAGAATCAGGGCATTCTAAATTATTTGATATTCAGTTTCAATGTTTTCAATGTGCATTACCATGTTAAAAGTTAAAGGAAATTTTCCATCCATTTACAATTTTTTTTTCAAATCATTCTTTTTTTTTACATGAAAGCATTTTTTTTATTTCGTCTCCCCCCCAAATTAAAACAACACTGACCCCAGTGTTTACAGAGAAGAAAATTTATAAGGGGGTAGAGGTAGAGAATGAAAGTTCAAAAAGGAAATTGAAAATGAGGATCATGGAATGAAGTCACCTGGTGGTTGAAGTTGAAATTCTTGCTGCTCCAATTTAGTCCTCTGATATATATGTCGCTTGCAGAGTTCCCTAATGGAAAAAGGATAAAAAAACAAAACAAAACAGTATATATATATATATATAAGTAAAATATAAATATATATATAAAATAAAATGATGATACATTGTCTTCTTTTTAAATTTCTTGGTAAGGTATTACTCAAGGATCACACCACGTGACACATATGAATATGGTGATCCACTTTCACACCCTTCCATACTCATAATAGAAGAATAGGTCAACAATATATTTTTTTATTAAATATAAAAATTAATTAATCCTATTTCAAAAATAAAGATGATTCAATAAAATATTTCAAACACAAAAACCACGGGTTGCCTCCCGTGCAGTGCTTTGTTTAATGTCATTAGCCCGACATAGACCCCTAAAATTACCCAATACCAACTTTCAAAATTTTAAGGCACCCATATTAATCCACTTCTACTTTATTGATATTGATTCTTTGTTTATAATTTGTGTCATGTAAAAACCAATGTTCTAAAATGAGCGGGTAAATCCAAGGAATGTCAGAAATGGTGGATTAAATTTCTTTTTTAGTCTTTACAAATATATTAAGAATCATTAACTCTTTATTGGTTTTAAGATAAGAAATTTTGAAAATTGGAAGTTTTTGGCTACCCCAATGAATGGAAACTTTAGGGTGGATGGAATGTCCTTTCGTTCATGTTCAGGTAGGCTAACACTTTCAGACCTAGGTTGGGACTTTGAATCAAACTCAATTTCATTTTCAAAATTTCTCAACAGAATTGGTTCTTTTTGAATAGATGATTCGACCACCAAATTGGAAAGATCAGTTTCAGGAATGGGTATGGACTCAAAGTTTGTGATTTCTCTTAATGGTTCAGTGATTTGTATTTTTGAGAAATCATCAATGGAGTTATATTCATGAGACTCAATCCATGATGTCAAATTTCCCTCTTGTGAATACAAAAAATCAGTTTCGTCTTGATTTAAACACCCATCAAAAATTCGATGATCGTCCTCATCTTCCCCAAATCCAAAGGTTTTCTCCTCAATAAATTCATGAGAGATTTGTGGGAAACTAGACAATTCACATAAGGTTATGTAAGGGACAGTTTGTGTAGGCATGGGTTCCTCACAATGTTTAATGCTTTGTAGTTGTAACCTCAATGATGAAACCTCAAAATTCATTATCTCCATTTGTTGACACAATTTTTCAAGTAATGGGTGTGAATTAGGATGGATAAGGGGATGAGACAGATGGTCTATTCTAGGAGGATAATTATTTTGATGGAATTCCATAGGAGGATGTTCAAATTGGATTTGTGGGGATTGAAACTCATTATATGTTGAGATGTTTTGTGGATCATAGGAGTAAAAACATTTTGGACCATTAGGTTGTTGATGATCCCACAAGTAGAAACTAGGATGGCCATTGTACATCTCACTTGGTGTGGAGTGATCAAAGTAAGAAGAGGTTCCCCATGTTTGGATTTGTTCAAAAGGGTTTTCCATAGCAATGAAATTGGGGGTGAGAACAGAGAAGAGGGATGAAAAAAAAGTTTGATAGTGTCTAAGATAACTTACTTAGGTCCCTGGAAACAGCACAAAAATTTGATTCTCGCTCAAATTTAACCAAGATATGAAGGTAGAACGGTCCTTGTAGTTTAGCTTGGGTTATCAAATCCACAGAGACCTAAGAAGTAACCTATAGACACACACATTCTATGGACGGTTTTCGGCTATGAAGTGGCCAACTTGGATTGATTTTTGATGAGTTTATAGGATATATAATAGATTTAAGTGAATTCAATTTCAAATAATGAGTTGATCCTAGGTTATCACTCGGTGTGGATTGGATGAATTACTTTTTTAATGATTTCAATTTCTTATAATTGAGATGGATTCATTTAAGAAGATGAAACAAAATCATCACTTACTGGTTTAATTCCTACACAATCTAATACTAATCACCTATACACTTGAAGTATCAATGTTTTGAGCACTCCAAGGTAGAGGTTCGTATTATAACTTGAATGTGTGACCTTAAATTCAATAAGGATGAAGATGTTTTAAAATCATCAAATAAAAATCTCATTTAAAAGAAGTGATTTTCCATTAATAGAGTGATAAAAAACATAAAATCCAGCCCCTTGCTACTACCTTGGATCAACCCATAAAAGATTTATCCATCCAGTGATGACATGTCTTCAACGGAAGCACGAAGTAGACTTACAAGGGTGGAATTGAAGAAGTAAAAACAACAACAAAAAATGATCACTCCTCCGTTGTGTGATAAATATCACAAAGTATGGTGTGAATAAATTCACACCTTGAACCAACGGTATCAACGTGATAAGTTGAAGAACAGAATAAGAGTAAATGAAGAACTTTTATTAAGAAACTAAGGTGAATTAAACAACTTACATGAGAAATAAATGTGATTACAAACACAAAGCGGAAGCATAACACTACCATGAAACCAAGCACCAAAGATTCATCAACTCCTCCACCAACACTGCCTTAAATAGGAATTTTAGAAGCCTTGGGTCGAGCCTCCAACAGTACAAATCATCCCACTTGATTATGGTAGGCCTAGTGTGGTGGAAAGTTTGTGGAAAGAAGACTTTTCCACCCTTGACTCGAAAAGGCATCCCGATTTGATGCACCGAACAGACGTGCTTGAAACACCTTCTAGATATCCGAATTTGGGTGGTCCATAGAAGACTTAAATTACTCTACGGATGTCCCCTAACAGCCTGAAGAATATCAGCCCAAAAGAAGTTATGGTTTTCGTGATACAGTTTAATTTGTGGGCTATTTGTCTGGGCTGCAGAATCTGGACCAGAATTTTATCTCTAACTTGGGCCGCCTAAATGACCATCATGTAGGACGAATTCGAATTAGCTCATGAAGAGGGATTTGTTCCTATACATGTCTTCTAGAATCCCACGAAAGTTGGGATTAATTGGGCCTGTATGTTGGGCCCCATAGTCTCATCAGTGGGATGGTGTCCAATTTGCCTTCTCCAGAATTGATTCCTTTCATTTCCAAATATATCCATCATCCTCCATGAATTCTCAACTGATCCCTGAATAAAACATGTTCATATTTAAGTTTAGATAAATTTCCAAAAAAATCAATTTAAAATATGTATAATTAGATTCCTTAAAATCAGATGAATCATTGGGTACTTTAAATGATGTTCAAAAATGTACCACATAATAGTGCATTTTAAGAAGGTATTACAATCATAATGTGAAATGATGTTCAAAGTGTAAGATGAACTAAAATAGTGTTTATGAATAATAAATCAGATGAATATTATATATATTAACAATGAATATTAGCCTCATTTAGTGGCTAATCACACCCCCAACTTGAGTTTTCCTAGTCCCGAGCAATATATATCTCAACAATATGAAATTAGAATTCCCTTTTCCAAAAACATTTTAATACACAATGATCACCAAAACCTTTATACCAAAAAATCATGAAACCCATCAAAAATATTTTAATACAATATAGTTTCATAAGAAGATCCCATTCCCAAGCCCATTCCCTTGTTCAAATTTATTGTCATATTTCATCCAATATCAATTAAGTATGAGGATGTGTTGTGCATCACAATAGACATGGGGGTTCATATTTATTCAAGGGGGAAATGACGGAAGTGCTAGGTGGAATCACATTTAAATATTAAGATGAGTATTCAATTTTTTTGTATCATATTTTTTTTTTGTTTTTTTTTCAATTTTGCCATGGTAATTGAAATTTCACTTAAAAGAGTAAACCCCTGTAGTGAGACTTTGCCAATGAATCCCAGGCTCAAAGACCTTAGGGCACCAAGTGAATCCCACATACTCGGCCATCATCACGAGTCAACTCAGTCAAAAAAAATTCAAATTACCAAAAATAGAGATAAAATTACTAACTCTGGGCCAGAAAACTATGGAGTCACGATCCCAAAGTGTTGAAAGCCAGACATTAGGTCATTTCATTTCTCTACGCGC
Source organism: Viscum album (assembly GCA_963277665.1). Taxonomy (NCBI): domain Eukaryota; kingdom Viridiplantae; phylum Streptophyta; class Magnoliopsida; order Santalales; family Viscaceae; genus Viscum; species Viscum album. The sequence continues at coordinate 466,445,871 of OY728141.1, read as the reverse complement.
AAATTTATTTATTTTTTCTTTTTTTATTGAATACTCATATTAAAAATAAAATGATCACCAAACATATGCTTTTTATTTGGGGGACCCCATGAACTCAAACTAATACCCCACTATCCAAAGGACGTGTATTGTGATCATTTTTTTATTTGGATGAAAATATAAACAATGAAATATCACATTGGACAGCGACACTTTCCAAAATCTATGCTCATGAAATTATACAAGGATTAAAATCAGAATCAGGGCATGCTAAATTATTTGATATTAAGTTTCAAAGTTTTCAATGTGCATTACCATGTTCAAAGTTAAAGGAAATTTTCCTTCCATTTACACCTTTTTTTTTCAAATCATTCATTTTTTTGACACAAAAGAATTTTTTTTATTTTATCTCCCCCCAACATAAAACAACACCGTCCCCAGTTTTTAACGAAAAAAAATTTAGAAGGGGGTAGAGGTAGAGAATGAAAGTTCAAAAAAGAAATTGAAAATGAGGATCATGGAATGAAGTCACCTGGTCGTTGAAGTTGAAATTCTTGCTGCTCCAATTTAGTCCTTTGATATCGATGTCGCTTGCAGAGTTCCTTAGTGGAAAAAGGAAAACAAAAAAACAAAACAAAACAGTATATATATATATAAGTAAAATATAAGTATATATATAAAATAAACTGACGATACATTGTCTTCTTTTTAAATTTCTGGGTAAGGTATTACTCAAGGATCACACCACGTTACACGGATGAATATGGTGCTCCTCTTTCATACCCATCCATACTCATAATAGAATAACATGTCAACAATCTATTTTTTATTAAATATCAAAATTAATTAATCCTATTTCATAAATAAATATGATTGAAAAAAAGATTTCAAACAGGAAAACCACGGGTTGCCTCTCGTGCAATGATTTTTTTAATGTCATTAGCCCGACATGGACACCTAAAATTACCCAATACCAACTTTCAAAATTTTAAGGCCCCCATATTTATCCACTTATAATTTATTGATATTTATTCTTTGTTTATAATTTGTGTCATGTAAAAACCAATGTTCTAAAATGAGCGCGTAAATCCAAGGAGTATCAGAAATGGTGGATTCAATTTCAATTTTAGTCTTTATAAAGACATTAAGAATCATTACCTCTTTATTGGTTTCAAGATAAGAAATTTTGAAAATTGTAAGTTTTTGGCTATCCCCAATGAATGGAAACTTGAGGATGGATGGAAAGACCTTTCGTTCAAGTTCCGGTAGGCTAACACTTTCAGACCTAGGTTGGGACTTTGAATCAAACTCAATTTCATTTTCAAAATTACTCAACAGAATTGAATCTTTTGAATAGAAGATTCAACCACCAAATTGGAAAGATCATTTTCATGAATGGGTATGGACTCAAAGTTTGTGATTTCTCTTAATGGTTCAGTGATTTGTATTTTTGAAAAATCATCAATGGAGTTATATTCATGAGACTCAATCCATGATGTCAAATTTCCCTGTTGTGAATACAAAAAATCAGTTTCCTCTTGATTTAAGAACAAATCAACAATTCCATGATACTCCTCATCTTCCACAAATCCAATGGTTTTCTCTTTAATAAATTCATGAGATTTTTTTGGGAAACTAGACAATTCACATAAGGTTATGGAAGGGACAATTTGTGTAGGGATTGGTTCCTCACAATGTTTAATGCTTTGTAGTTCTAACCTCAATGATGAAACCTCAAAATTCATTATCTCCATTTGTTGACACCATTTTTCAAGTAATGGGTGTGAATTAGGATGGATAAGGGGTTGAGACAGATGGTCTATTCTAGGAGGATAATTATGTTGTTGGAATTCCATAGGAGGATGTTCAAATTGGCTTTGTGGGGATTGAAACTCATTATATGTTGAGATGTTTTTTGGAGCATAGGAGTAATTTTTTTTGGATCATTAGGTTGTTGATGATCCCACAAGTAGAAACTAGGATGGTCATTGTACATCTCACTTCATGTGGAGTGATCAAAGTAAGAAGATGTTCCCCATGTTTGGATTTGTTCAAATGGTTTTTCCATAGGAATGAAATTGGGGGTGAGAACAGAGAAGAGGGATGAAAAAAAGGATGATAGTGTCTAAGATAACTTAATTAGGTCCCCGAAAACGGCGCCAAAATTTGATTCTCGCTCAAATTTACCCAAGAAATGAAGGTATAACGGTCATTGTAGTTTAGGTTGGGTTATCGAATCCACATAGACCTAAGAAGTAACCTATAGACACACACATTCTATGGACTGTTTTCAGCTATGAAGTGGCCAACTTGGATTGATTTTTTATGAGTTTAGAGGATATATAACAGATTTAAGTGAATTCAATTTAAAAGAATGAGTTGATCCTAGGTTATCGCTCGGGGTGGATTGGATGAATTACTTTTTAATGATTTCAATTTTTTATAATTGAGATGGATCCATTTAAGTAAATCAAACGAAATCATCACTTACTGGTTTAAAGGCTAAAAACCCTAATAATAATCACATATACACTTGAAGGATCAAAGTTTTGAGCACTCCAAGGTAGAGGTTCGTATTAGCACTTGAATGTGTGACCTTAAATTCAATTAGGATGAAGATGTTTTAAAATCATCAAATAAAAATCTCATTTAAAAGAAGTGATTTGCCATTAATAGAGTGATAAATAACATCCAATCCAACCCCTTGCTACTCCCTTGAATCAAACCATAAAAGAGTTAGCCCTCCATTGATGACATGTCTTCAACGGAAGCAGGAAGTAGAATTACAAGGGTGGAATTGAAGAAGTAAAAACAACAACAAAAAAAGTTCACTCCTCCGTTGTGTGATAAATATCACAAAGTATGGTGTGGATAAATTCACACCTTGAACCAACGGTATCAATGTGATAATTATAAGAACAGAATAAGAGTAAATGAAGAACTTTTATTAAGAAACTAAGGTGAATTAAACAACTTACATGAGAAATAAATGTGATTACAAACACAAAGCGGCATCAAAACACTACCATGAATCCAAGTACCAAATATTCATCAACTCCTCCACCAAAACTGCCTTAAATAGGCATTTTGGAAGCCTTGGGTCGAGCCTCCAACAGTACAAAGCATCCCACTTGGTTATGATAGGCCTAGGGTATGGAAAAGTTTTTTGAAAGAAGACTTTTTCCACCCTTGACCCGAAAAGGCATCAAACATTCATGCACCGAACAGACGCGCTTGAAACACCTTCTAGATGGCCGAATTTGGGTGGGACATTGTATACTTAAATTAATATCCGGATGTCCCCTAACATCATGAAAAATATCAGCCCAAAAGAAGTTATTGTTTTCGAGATATGGTTTAATTTGTGGGATGTTTTTCTGGGCCGCAGAATCTGGCTCAGAATTTTATATCTAAATTGGGCCGCCTAAATGACTGTCATGGAAGACTAATTAGCATTATCTCCTGAAGAGTGATTTGTTACTATACATGTATTCTAGAAGCCCACGAAATATGGGATTAATGGTACCTATATTTTGGGCCCCACAACCTCATCAGTGGGATGGTGTCCAATCTGCCTTCTCCAGAATTGCTTCCTTTCATTTCCAAATATCTCCATCATCCTCCATGAATTCTCAACTGATCCCTGAATCAAACATGTTCATATTTAAGTTTAGATTAATTTCCAAAAATATCAAATTAAAATATGTATAATTAGATTCCTTAAATTCAGATGAATCAATGGGTACTTTAAATGATGTTAAAAAATGTACCACATAATAGTGAATTTTAAGAAGGTATTACAATCATAATGTGAAATGATGTTCAAAGTGTAAAATGAACAAAAATGGAGTTTATGAATAATAAAGCACATGAATATTATATATATCAACAATGAATATTAGCCTCATTTAGTGGCTAATCACACCCCCCAACTTGAGTTTTGCTAGTCCCGAGCAAAATATATCTCAACAATAGGAAATTCGAATTCCCTTTTCCAAAAACATTTTAATACACAATGATCACCAAAACCGTTATACCAAAAAATCATGAAACCCATCAAAAATATTTTAATACAAGATAGTTTCATAAGGAGTTCCCAATCCCAAGCCCATTCCTTTGTTCAAATTCATTGTCATATTTCATCCAATATCAATTAAGTATGAGGATGTGTTGTGCATCACAATAGACATGAGGGTTCATATTTATTCAAGGGGGAAATGACGGAAGCGCTAGGTGGAATAACATTTCAATATTAAGATGAGTATTCAATTTTTTTTATCATACTTTTTTTGTTTTTTTTTTGCAATTTTTCCATGGTAATTGAAATTGCACTTAAAAGAGTCAACCCCTATAGCAAGACATTGCCAATGACTCCCAGGCTCAAAGACCTTAGGGCACCAGGTGAAGCCCACATACTCGGGCATCATCTTGAGTTAACTCAGTCAAATACAAATTCAAAATACCAAAAATAGAGATAAAATTACAAACTATGGGCTAGACAACTATGGAGTCACGATCCCCAAGTGCCAAAAGCCACACATTTGGTCATTTCATTGCTCTACGCACAATTTTTTATTTTATTTTATTTTTTTTACTGAATACTCATATTAAAACTAAAACGATCACCAAACCTATGCTATTTATTTGGGGGACCCCATGAACTCAAACTAATACCCCACTATCCAAAGGACATGCATTGTGATCATTTTTTTATTTGGATGAAAATATAAATGATGAAATATCACATTGGACACCCACACTTTCCAAAATCTATGCTCATGAAATTATACAAGGATTAAAATCAGAATCAGGGCATGCTAAATTATTTGATATTCAGTTTCAAAGTTTTCAATGTGCATTACCGTGTTCAAAGTTAAAGGAATTTTTCCTTCCATTTACACAATTTTTTTTTCAAATAATTCATTTTTTTTTGCACAAAAGCATTTTTTTATTTTATCTCCCCCCAACTTAAAACAACACTATCCCCAGTGTTTAAAGAAAAGAAAATTTAGAAGGGGGTAGAGGTAGAGAATGAAAGTTCAAAAAGGAAATTGAAAATGAGGATCATGGAATGAAGTCACCTGGTGGTTGAAGTTGAAATTCTTGCTGCTCCAATTTAGACCTTTGATATCCATGTCGCTTGTAGAGTTCCCTAGTGGAAAAAAGGAAAACAAAAAAACAAAACAAAACAGTATATATATATAAATAAAATATAAGTATATATATAAAATAAACTGATGATACATTGTCTTCTTTTTAAATTTCTGGGTAAGGTATTACTCAAGGATCACACCACGTGACACAGATGAATATGGTGATCCTCTTTCATACCCATCCATACTCATAATAGAATAAAAGGTCAACAATCTATTTTTTTATTAAATATCAAAATTAATTAATCCTATTTCAAAAATAAATATGATTCAAAAAAACATTTCAAACATGAAAACCATGGGTTGCCTCCCGTGCAGCGCTTTGTTTAACGTCATTAGCCCGACATGGACCCCTAAAATTACCCAATACCAACTTTCAAAATTTTAAGGCCCCCATATTTATCCACTTATAATTTATTGATATTTATTCTTTGTTTATAATTTTTGTCATGTAAAAACCAATGTTCTAAAATGAGCGGGTAAATCCAAGGAATATCAGAAATGGTGGATTCAATTTCTTTTTTAGTCTATACAAATAAATTAAGAATCATTACCTCTTTATTGGTTTCAAGATAAGAAATTTTGAAAATTGGAAGTTTTTGGCTATCCCCAATGAATGGAAACTTGTGGGTGGATGGAAAGTCCTTTCGTTCAAGTTCAGGTAGGCTAACACTTTTAGACCTAGGTTGGGACTTTGAATCAAACTCAATTTCATTTTCAAAATTGCTCAATAGAATTGGTTACTTTTGAATAGAAGATTCGACCACCAAATTGGAAAGATCAGTTTTAGGAATGGTTATGGACTCAAAGTTTGTGATTTCTCTTAATGGTTCAATGATTTGTATTTTTGAAAAAATCATCAATGGAGTTATATTCATGAGACTCAATCCATGATGTCAAATTTACCTCTTGTGAATACAAAAAATCAGTTTCCTCTTGATTTAAACACCCATCAACAATTCCATGATCCTCCTCATCTTCCCCAAATCCAAAGGTTTCTCTTCAATAAATTCATGAGAGGTTTGTGGGAAACTAGACAATTCACATAAGGTTATGGAATGGATAGTTTGTGTAGGGATGGGTTCCTCACAATGTTTAATGCTTTGTGGTTCTAACCTCAATGATGAAACCTCAAAATTCATTATCTCCATTTGTTGAAACAATTTTTCAAGTAATGGGTGTGAATTAGGATGGATAAGGGTTTGAGATAGATGGTCTATTCTCGGAGGATAATTATGTTGTTGGAATTCCATAGGAGGATGTTCAAATTGGCTTTGTGGGGATTGAAACTCATTATATGTTGAGATGTTTTGTGGATAATAGGAGTAAAAACATTTTGGATCATTGGGTTGTTGATGATCCAACAAGTAGAAACTTGGATGGTCATTGTACATCTCACTTGGTGTGGAGTGATCAAAATAAGAAGAGGTTCCCCATGTTTCTATTTGTTCAAAAGGGTTTTCCATAACAATGAAATTGGGGGTGAGAAGAGAGAAGAGGGACGAAAAAAAAGATGATAGTGTCTAAGATAACTTACTTAGGTCCCCAAAAACAGAGCCAAAATTTGATTCTCACTCAAATTTACCCAAGAGATGAAGGTAGAATGGTCCTTGTAGTTTAGCATGGGTTATCGAATCCACAGAGACCTAAGAAGTAACCAACAGACACACACATTTTATGGACTGTTTTCGGCTATGAAGTGGCCAAATTGGATTGATTTTTAATGAGTTTAGAGGATATATAACAGATTTAAGTGAATTCAATTTAAAATAATGAGTTGATCCTAGGTTATCGCTCGGGGTGGATTGGATGAATTACTTTTTTAATGATTTCAATTTCTTTTAATGGAGATGGATTCATTTAAGAAGATCAAATGAAATCATCACTTACTGGTTTAATGCATACACACCCTAATAATAATCACCTATACACTTGAAGGATCAAAGGTTTGAGCACTCCAAGGTAGAGGTTCGTATTAGCACTTGAATGTATGACCTTAAATTCAATAAGGATGAAGATGTTTTAAAATCATCAAATAAAAATCTCATTTAAAAGAAGTGATTTTCCATTAATAGAGTGATAAATAACATCCAATACAGCCCCTTGATACTCCCCTGGATCAACCCATAAAAGATTTATCCCTCCATTGATGACATGTCTTCAACGGAAGCGGGAAGTAGACTTACAAGGGTGGAATTGAAGAAGTAAAAACAACAACAACAAAAGATCACTCCTCTTTTGTGTGATAAATATCACAAAGTATGGTGTGAATAAATTCACACCTTGAACCAACGGTATCAACATGATAAGTAGAAGAACAGAATAAGAGTAAATGAAGAACTTTTATTAATAAACTAAGGTGAATTAAACAACTTACATGAGAAAGAAATGTGATTACAAACACAAAGCAGCATCATAACACTACCATGAAACCAAGCACCAAAGATTCATCAACTCCTCCACCAAAACTGCCTTAAATAGGCATTTTAGAAGACTTGGGTCGAGCTTCCAATAGTACAAAGCATCCCACTTGATTATGGTAGGCCTAGGGTGGTGGAAAGTTTGTGGAAAGAAGACTTTTCCACCCTTTACCCGAAAAGGCATCCGGCTTTCATGCACCGAACAGACGCGCTTGAAACACCTTCAATATGGTCTAATTTGGGTGGGCCATACAACACTTAAATTAATCCCCTGATGTCCCCTAACAGTCTGAAAAATATTATCCCAAAAGGAGTAATGGTTTTTGAGAGATGGTTTAATTGGTGGGATGTTTTTCTGGGCCGCAGAATCTGGCCCAGAATTTTATTTCTAAATTGGGCCGCCAACATGACCACCATGGAGGACGAATTAACATTATCTCATAGAGAGTGATTTGTTCCTATACATGTTTTCTATCATTTCAAGAAATATGGGATTAATTGGGCCTGTATGTTGGGCCCCACAGTCTCATCAGTGGGATGGTGTCCAATCTGCCTTCTCCAGAATTGCTTCCTTTCATTTCCAAATATCTCAATCATACTCCATGAATTCTCAACTGATCCCTGAATCAAACATGTTCATATTTAGGTGTAGATAAATTTACAAAAATATAAAATTAAAATATGTATAATTAGATTCTTTAAAATCAGAAGAATCATTGGGTACTTTAAATGATGTTAAAAAATGTACCACATAATAGTGCATTTTAAGACGGTATTACAATCATAATGTGAAATGATGTTCAAAGTGTAAAATGCACTAAAATGGTGTTTATCAATAATAAAGCACATGAATATTATATATATTAACAATGAATATTAGCCTCATTTAGTGTCTAATCACACCCCCAACTTGAGTTTTGCTAGTCCTGAGCAAAATATATCTCAACAATATGAAATTCGAATTCCCTTTTCCAAAAACATTTTAATAAACAATGATCACCAAAACCCTTATACCAAAAAATCATGAAACCCATAAAAAATACTTTAATACTAGATATTTTCATAAGCAGATTCCAATCCCAAGCCCATTCCTTTGTTCAAATTCATTATCATATTTCATCCAATATCAATTAAGTTTGAGGATGTGTTGTGCATCACAATAGACATGGGGGTTCATCTTTATTCAATGGGGAAATGATGGAAGCGCTAGGTGGAGTCACATTTCAATATTAAGATGAGTATTCAATTTTTTTTGTATCATATTTTTTTTGTTTTTTTGGAAATTTTGCCATGGTAATTGAAATTGCACTTAAAAGAGTCAACCCCTGTAGCGAGACATTTCCGATGACTCCCAGGCTCAAAGACCTTAGGGAACCAAGTGAAGCCCACATACTCAGGCATCATCTCGAGTTAACTCAGTCAAAAATATATTCAAATTACCAAAAATAGAGATAAAATTACTAACTCTGGGTCAGACAACTATGGAGTCACGATCCTCAAGTACCAAAAGCCACAATTAGGTCATTTCATTGCTCTATGCGCAATTTTTTTTATTTTTTATTTTTTTATTGAATACTCATATTAAAACTAAAATGATCCCCAAACCTATGCTATTTATTTGGGGAACCCCATGAACTCAAACTAATACCCCACTATCCAAAGGACGTGCATTGTGATCATTTTTTTTATTTGGATGAAAATATAAATGTTGAAATATCACATTGGACAACCACACTTTCCAAAATCTATGCTCATGAAATTATACAAGGATTAAAATCAGAATCAGGGCATGCTAAATTATTTGATATTCAATTTCAAAGTATTCAATGTGCATTACCATGTTCAAAGTTAAAGGAATTTTTCATTCCATTTAAACATTTTTTTTTCAAATCAATCCTTTTTTTTACACGAAAGCCTTTTTTTATATTTTATCTCCCCCCCAACTTAAAACAACACTGTCCCCAGTGTTTAAAGAAAAGAAAATTTAGAAGGGGGTAGAAGTAGAGAATGAATGTTCAAAAAGGAAATTGAAAATGAGGATCATGGAATGAAGTCACGTGGTGGTTGAAGTTGAAATTCTTGCTGCTCCAATTTAGTCCTTTGATATCCATGTCTCTTGTAGAGTTCCCTAGTGGAAAAATGAAAACAAAAAAACAAAACAAAACAGTATATATATATATATATATATATATATAAGTAAAATATAAGTATATATATAAAATAAACTGATGATACATTGTCTTCTTTTTAAATTTCTGGGTAAGGTATTACTCAAGAATCACACCACGTGACACAGATGAATATGGTGCTCCTCTTTCATACCCATCCATACTCATAATAGAAGAACAGGTCAATAATCTATTTTTTTTATTAAATATCAGAATTAATTAATCATATTTCAAAAATAAAGGTGATTCAAAAAAAGATTTCAAACATGAAAACCATGGGTTGCCTCCCGTGCAGCGCTTTGTTTAACGTTATTAGCCCGACATGGACCCATAAAATTACCCAATACCAACTTTAAAAATTTTAAGGCCCCTATATTTATCCACTTCTACTTTATTGATATTGATTCTTTGTTTATAATTTGTGTCATGTAAAAACCAATGTTCTAAAATGAGCGGGTAAATCCATGGAATATCAGAAATGGTGGATTCAATTTCTTTTTTAGTCTTTACAAATACATTAAGAATCATTTCCTCTTTATTGGCTTCAAGAGAAGAAATTTTGAAAATTGGAAGTTTTTGGCTATCCCCAATTAATGGAAACTTGAGGGTGGATGGAAAGTCCTTTCGTTCAAGTTTAGGTAGGCTAACACTTTCAGACCTAGGTTGGGACTTTGAATCAAACTCAATTTCATTTTCAAAATTTCTCAACATAATTGGTTCCTTTTGAATAGAAGATTGGACCACCAAATTGGAAAGATCAGTTTCAGGAATTGGTATGGACTCAAAGTTTGTGATTTCTCTTAATGGTTCAGTGATTTGTATTTTTGAAAAATCATCAATGGAGTTATATTCATGAGACCCAATCCATAATGTCAAATTTCCCTCTTGTTAATACAAAAAAAAGTTTCCTCTTGATTTAAACACCCATAAACAATTCCATGATCCTCCTTATCTTCCTCAAATCCAAAGGTTTTCTCTTCAATAAATTCATGAGAGGTTTGTGGGAAACTAGACAATTATCATAAGGTTATGGAAGGGACGGTTTTTGTAGAGATGGGTTCCTCAAAATGTTTAATGATTTGTCATTCTAACCTCAATGATGAAACCTCAAAATTCATTATCTCCATTTGTTGACACAATTTTTCAAGAAATGGGTGTGAATTAGGATGGATAATGGGTTGAGACATATGGTCTATTCTAGGAGGATAATTATATTGTTGGAATTCCATAGGAGGATGTTCAAATTGCCATTGTGGGGATTGAAACTCATTATATGTTGAGATGTTTTGTGGATCATAGAAGTAAAAATATTTTGGATCATTATGTTGTTGATGATCCCACAGGTAGAAACTAGGATGGTCATTGTAAATCTCACTTGGTGTGGAGTGATCAAAGTAAGAAGAGGTTCCCCATGTTTAGATTTGTTCAAAAGGGTTTTCCATAGGAATGAAATTGGGGGTGTGAACAGAGAAGAGGGATGAAAAAAAGGATGATAGTGTCCAGGATAACTTACTTGGGTCCCCGGCAACGACGCCAAAATTTGATTCTCGCTCAAATTTACCCAAGAGATGAAGGTAGAATGGTCCTTGTAGTTTAGCTTGGGTTATCAAATCCACCGAGACCTAAGAAGTAACCTATAGACACACACATTTTATGATATGTTTTTGGATATGAAGTGGCCAAATTGGATTGATTTTTAATGAGTTTATAGGATATATAACAGATTTAAGTGAATTCAATTTAAAATAATGAGTTGATCCTAGGTTATCGCTCGGGGTGGATTGGATGAATTGCTTTTTTAATGATTTCAATTTCTTATAATTGAGATGGATTCATTTAAGAAGATCAAACGAAATCATCACTTACTGGTTTAATTCCTACACACCCTAATACTAATCACCAATACACTTGAAGGATCAATTTTTTGAGCACTCCAATGTAGAGGTTCGTATTAGCACTTGATTGTGTGACCTTAAATTCAATAAGGATGAAGATGTTTTAAAATCATCAAATAAAAATATCATTTAAAAGAAGTGATTTACCATTAATAGAGTGATAAATAATATCCAATCCATCCCCTTTCTACTCCCTTGGATCAACCCATAAAATAATTATCCCTCCATTGATGACATGTCTTCAACGGAAGCGGGAAGTACACTTACAAGGGTGGGATTGAAGAAGTAAAAACAACAACAAAAAAAGATCACCCCTCCGTTGTGTGATAAATATCACAAAGTATGGTGTGAATAAATTCACACCTTGAACCAACAGTATCAACGTGATAAGTAGAATCACAGAATAAGAGTAAATGAATAACTTCTATTAAGAAACTAAGTTGAATTAAACAACTTACATGAGAAGGAAATGTGATTACAAACACAAAGTGGCGTCATAACACTACCATGAAACCAAGCACCAAAGATTCATCAACTCCTCCACCAACATTGTCTTAAATAGGAATTTTGGAAGTATTGGGTCGAGCCTCCAAGAGTAAAAAGCATCCCACTTGATTATGGTAGGCCTAGGGTAGTGGAAAGGTTGTGGAAAGAAGACTTTTCCACCCTTGACCCGAAAAGGCATCAAGCTTTCATGCACCGAACAAACTCGCTTGAAACACCTTCTAGATGGCCGACTTTAGGTAGGCCATATAAAACTAAAATTAATCTTCTGATGTCTCCTAACAGCCTAAAAAATTCCATCCCAAAAGGAGTTATGGTTTTCGTGATATGGTTTAATTAGTGGGCTGTTTTTCTGGGATGTAGAATCTGGCCCAGAATTTTAACTCTAATTTGGGCCGCCTAAATGACCACCATGGATGATGAATTAGAATTATATCCTGAAGAGTGCTTTGTTCCTATACATGTCTTCTAGAATACCACGAATGTTGGGATTAATTGGGCCTGTATGTTGGGCCCCACAGTCTCATTAGTGGGCTGGTGTCCAATCTGCCCTCTCCAGAATTGCTTTCTTTCATTTCCTAATATCTCCATCATCCTCCATGAATTCTCAACTGATCCCTGAATCAAACATGTTCTTATTTATGTGTAAATCAATTTCCAAAAATATAAAATTAAAATATGTTAAATTAGATTCCTTAAAATCAGATGAATCATTGGGTACTTAAAATGATGTTAAAAAATGTACCACATAATAGTGAATTTTAAGAAGGTATTACAATCATATTGTGAAATGATGTTCAAAGTGTAAAATGCACTAAAATAGTGTTTATGAATAATAAAGCACATGAATATTATATATATTAACAATGAATATTATCCTCATTTAGTGTCTAATCACACCCCCCAACTTGAGTTTTTCTAGTCCCGAGAAAAATATATCTCAACAATATGAAATTCGAATTGTCTTTTCCAAAAACATTTTAATACACGATGATCACCAAAACCCTTATACCAAAAAATCATGAAACCCATCAAAAATATTTTAATACAAGATAGTTTCATAAGAAGATCCCAATCTCAAGCCCATTCCTTTCTTCAAATTCATTTTCATATTTCATCCAATATCAATTAAGTATGAGGATGTGTTGTGCATCACAATAGACATGGGGGTTCATATTTATTCAAGGGGGAAATGACGGAAGCACAAGGTGGAATCACATTTCAATATTAAGATGAGTACATTATTTTTTTTGTATCATATTTTTTTTTTGTTTTTTTGCAATTTTTCCATGGTAATTGAAACTGCACTTAAAAAAGTCAACCCCTGTAGCGAGACTTTCCCAATGACTCTCAGGCTCAAAGACCTTAGGGCACCAAGTGAAGCCCACATACTCGGACATCATCTTGAGTTAACTCAGTCAAAAACAAATTCAAATTACCAAAAATAGAGATAAAATTACTAACTCTGGGCCAGAAAACTATGGAGTCACGATCTCCAAGTGCCGAAAGCCACACATTAGGTCATTTCATTGCTCTACGCGTAAATTTATTTATTTTTTATTTTTTTATTGGATACTCCTATTAAAAATAAAATGATCACCAAACCTATGATATTTATTTGGGGGACCCCATGAACTCAAAATAATACCCCACTATCCAAAGGACGTGTATTGTGATCATTTTTTTTATTTGGATGAAAATATAAACGATGAAATATCACATTGGACACCCACACTTTCCAAAATCTATGCTCATGAAATTATACAAGGATTAAAATCAGAATCAGGGCATGCTAAATTATTTGATATTCAGTTTCAAAGTTTTCAATGTGCATTACCATGTTCAAAGTTAAAGGAATTTTTCCTTCCATTTACACATTTTTTTTTAAAATCATTCATTTTTTTTGACACAAAAGCATTTTTTTATTTTATCTCCCCCAACATAAAACAACACCATCCCCAGTGTTTAAAGAAAAGAAAATTTAGAAGGGTTTAGAGGTAGAGAATGAAGTTTCAAAAAGGAAATTGAAAATGAGGATCATGGAATTAAGTCACCTGGTGGTTGAAGTTGAGATTCTTTCTGCTCCAATTTAGTCTTTTGATATGGATGTCGCTTGCAGAGTTCCCTAGTGGAAAAAGGAAAACAAAAAAACAAAACAAAATAGTATATATATATATATATAAGTAAAATATAAGTATATATATAAAATAAACTGATGATACATTATCTTCTTTTTAAATTTCTGGGTAAGGTATTACTTAAGGATCACACCACGTTACACAGATGAATATGGTGCTCCTCTTTCATACCCATCCATACTCATAATAGAAGAACAAGTCAACAATCTATTTTATATTAAATATAAAAATTAATTAATCCTATTTCAAAAAGAAATATGATTAAAAAAATATTTCGAACATGAAAACCACGGGTTGCCTCTCCTGCAATGCTTTGTTTAATGTCATTAGCTCGACATTGACCCCTAAAATTACCCAATACTAACTTTCAAAATTTTATGGCCCCCATATTTATCCACTTTTACTTTATTGATATTGATTATTTGTTTATAATTTGTGTCATGTAAAAACCAATGTTCTAAAATGAGCGGGTAAATCCAAGGAATATAAAAAATGGTGGATTCAATTTATTTTTTAGTCTTTACAAAGACATTAAGAATCATTACCTCTTTATTGGATTCAAGATAAGAAATTTTGAAAATTGGAAGTTTTTGGCTATCCCCAATGAATGGAAACTTGAGGGTGGATGGAAAGTCCTTTCGTTCAAGTTCCGGTAGGCTAACACTTTCAGACCTGGGTTGGGACTTTGAATCAAAATAAATTTCATTTTCAAAATAGCTCAACAGAATTGAATCCTTTTGAATATAAGATTCAACCACCAAATTGGAAAGATCAGTTTCAAGAATGGGTATGGACTCAAAGTTTGTGATTTCTCTTAATGATTCAGTGATTTGTATTTTTGAAAAATCATCAATGGAGTTATATTCATGAGACTCAATCCATGATGTCAAATTTCCTTGTTGTGAATACAAAAAATTAGTTTCCTCTTGATTTAAGCACCCATCAACAATTCCATGATACTCCTCATCTTCCACAAATCCAATGGTTTTCTCTTCAATAAATTCATAAGAGGTTTGTGGGAAACTAGACAATTCACATAAGATTATGGAAGGGACAGTTTGTGTAGGGATGGGTTCCTCACAATGTTTAATGCTTTGTAGTTCTAACCTCAATGATGAAACCTCAAAATTCATTATCTCCATTTGTTGACACAATTTTTCAAGTAATGTGTGTGAATTAGGATGGATAAGGGGTTGAGACAGATGGTCTATTCTAGGAGGATAATTATGTTGTTGGAATTCCATAGGAGGATGTTCAAATTGGATTTGTGGGGATTGAAACTCATTATATGTTGAGATGTTTTATGGATCATAGGAGTAAATTTTTTTTGGATCATTAGGTTGTTGATGATCCCACAAGTAGAAATTAGGATGGTCATTGTACATCTCACTTGGTGTGGAGTGATCAAAGTAAGAAGAGGTTCTCCATGTTTGGATTTGTTCAAAAGCGTTTTCCATAGAAATGAAATTGGGGGTGAGAACAGAGAAGAGGGATGAAAAAAGGATGATAGTGTCTAAGATAACTTACTTAGGTCCCCGGAAATGGCACCAAAATTTGATTCTTGCTCAAATTTACCCAAGAGATGAAGGTATAACGGTCATTGTAGTTTAGGTTGGGTTATCAAATCCACAGAGACCTAAGAAGTAACCTATAGACACACACATTCTATGGACTATTTTCGGCTATGAAGTGGCCAACATGGATTGATTTTTGATGAGTTTAGAGGATATATAATAGATTTAATTGAATTCAATTTAAAAGAATGCGTTGATCCGAGGTTATCGCTCGGGGTGGATTGGATGAATTACTTTTTTTAAAGATTTCAATATCTTATAATTGAGATGGATTCATTTAAGAAAATCAAACGAAATCATCACTTACTGGTTTAATGGATACACACCCTAATACTAATCACATATACACTTGAAGGATCAATGTTTTGATCACTCCAAGGTAGAGGTTCGTATTAGCACTTGAATGTGTGACCTTAAATTCATTTAGGATGAAGATGTTATAAAATCATCAAATAAAAATATCATTTAAAAGAAGTGATTTTCCATTAATAGAGTGATAAATAACATCCAATCCATCCCCTTGCTACTCACTTGGATCAACCCATAAAAGATTTAGCCCTCCATTGATGACATGTATTCAACGGAAGTAGGAAGTAGACTTACAAGGGTGGAATTGAAGAAGTAAAAACAACAACAACAAAAGATCACACCACTGTTGTGTGATAAATATCACAAGGTATGGTGTGGATAAATTCACACCTTGAACCAACAGTATCAATGTGATAATTATAAGAACATAATAAGAGTAAATTAAGAACTTTTATTAAGAAGCTAAGGTGAATTAAACAACATACATGAGAAATAAATGTGATTACAAACACAAAGCGGCAGCAAAACACTACCATGAAACCAAGTACCAAAGATTCATCAAATCCTCCACCAACACTACCTTAAATAGGCATTTTAGAAGCCTTGGGTCGAGACTCCAACAGTACAAAGCATCCCACTTTATTATGATAGGCCTAGGGTAGTGGAATGTTTGTGGAAAGAAGACTTTTCAACCCTTGACCCGAAAAGGCATGAAACTTTCATGCACCGAATAGACGTGCTTGAAACACCTTCTAGATGGACTAATTTGGGTGGGCCATAGTATAATTAAATTAATACCCGGATGTCCCCTAACAGAATGAAAAATATCAGCCCAAAATAAGTTATTGTTTTCGAGATATGGTTTAATTTGTGGGATGTTTTTCTGGGCCGCAGAATCTGGCTCAGAATTTTATCTCTAAATTGGGCCACCTAAATGACCGCCATGGAAGACTAATTAGAATTATCTCCTGAAGAGTGATTTGTTACTATACATGTATTCTAGCAGCCCACGATGTTTGGGATTAATGGGACCTTTATTTTGGGCCCCACAGTCTCATCAGTGGGATGGTGTCCAATCTGCCTTCTCCAGAATTGCTTCCATTCATTTCCAAATATCTCCATCATCCTCAATGAATTCTCAACTGATCCCTGAATCAAAAATGTTCATATTTAAGTTTAGATTAATTTCCAAAAATATCAAATTAAAATATGTATAATTATATTCCTTAAAATCAGATGAATCATTGAGTACATTAAATGATGTTAAAAAATGTACCACATAATAGTGCATTTTAAGAAGGTATTACAATCATAATGTGAAATGATGTTCAAAGTGTAAAATGAACTAAAATGGTGTTTATGAATAATAAAGCACATGAATATTATATATATTAACAATTAATATTAGCCTCATTTAGTGGCTAATCACACCCCCAACTTGAGTTTCGCTAGTCCCGAGCAAAATATATCTCAACAATATGAAATTCGAATTCCCTTTTTCAAAAACATTTTAATACACAATGATCACCAAAAACCTTATACCAAAAAATCATGAAACCCATCAAAAATATTTTAATACAATATAGTTTCATAAGGAGATACCAATCCCAAGCCTATTCCTTTGTTCAAATTCATTGTCATATTTCATCCAACATCAATTAAGTATAAGGATGTGTTGTGCATCACAATAGACATGGGGGTTCATATTTATTCAAGGGGGAAATGATGGATGTGCTAGGTGGAATAAAATTTCAATATTAATATGAGTATTCAACTTTTTTTTGTATCATAATTTTTTTGTTTTTTTTTCAATTTTTCCATGGTAATTGAAATTGCACTTAAAAGAGTCAACCCCTGTAGCAAGACATTTCCAATGACTCCCAGGCTCAAAGACCTTATTGCACCAAGTGAAGCCCAGATACTCGGGCATCATCTCGAGTTAACTCAGTCAAAAAAAATTCAAATTACCAAAAATAGTGATAAAATTACAAACTATGGGCTAGACAACTATGGAGTCACGATCCCCAAGTGCCGAAAGCCACACATTTGGTCATTTCATTGTTCTACGCACAAATTTTTTTATTTTTTATTTTTTTATTGAATACTCATATTAAAACTAAAATGATCACCAAACCTATGCTATTTATTTGGGGGACCCCATGAACTCAAACTAATACCCCACTATCCAAAGGACGTGCATTGTGATCATTTTTTTATTTGGATGAAAATATAAATGATGAAATATCACATTGGACAACCACACTTTCCAAAATCTATGATCATGAAATTATACAAGGATTAAAATCAGAATCAGGGCATGCTAAATTATTTGATATTCAATTTCAAAGTTTTCAATGTGCATTACGATGTTCAAAGTTAAAGGAATTTTTCCTTCCATTTACACAATTTTTTTTTCAAATCATTCATTTTTTCGACACGAAATCATTTTTTTTATTTTATCTCCCACCACAACTTAAAACAATAATGTCCCTAGTGTTTAAAGAAAAGAAAATTTAGAAGGGGGTAGAGGTAGAGAATGAAAGTTCAAAAAGGAAATTGAAAATGAGGATCATGGAATGAAGTCACTTGGTGGTTGAAGTTGAAATTCTTTCTGCTCCAATTTAGTCCTTTGATATCCATGTCGCTTGCAGAGTTCACTAGTGGAAAAAGGAAAACAAAAAAACAAAACAAAACAGTATATATATATATAAGTAAAATATAAGTATATATATAAAATAAACTTATGATACATTGTCTTCTTTTTAAATTTCTGGGTAAGGTATTACTCAAGGATCACACCACGTGACACGGATGAATATGGTGTTCCTCTTTCATACCCATCCATACTCATAATAGAATAATAGGTCAACAATCTATTTTTTATTCAATATCAAAATTAATTAATTCTATTTCAAAAATAAAGATGATTCAAAAAATGATTTCAAACAAGAAAACCACGGGTTGCCTCCCGTGCAGCACTTTGTTTAACGTCATTAGCCCGACATGGACCCCTAAAATTACCCAATACCAACTTTCAAAATTTTAAGGCCCCCATATTTATCCACTTATACTTTATTGATATTGATTCTTTGTTTATAATTTGTGTCTTGTAAAAACCAATGTTCTAAAATGAGCGGGTAAATCCAAGGAATATCAGAAATGGTGGATTCAATTTCTTTTTTAGTCTTTAGAAAGAAATTAAGAATCATTACCTCTTTATTGGTTTCAAGATAATAAATTTTGAAAATTGGAAGTTTTTGGATATCCCCAATGAATGGTAACTTGAGGGTGGATGGAAAGTCCTTTCGTTCAAGTTCAGGTAGTCTAACACTTTCAGACCTAGGTTGGGACTTTGAATCAAACTCAATTTCATTTTCAAAATTGCTCAACAGAATTCGTTCTTTTTGAATAGAAGATTCGACCACCAAATTGGAAAGATCAGTTTCAGGAATGGGTATGGACTCAAAGTTTGTGATTTCTCTTAATGGTTCAGTGATTTGTATTTTTGAAAAATCATCAATGGAGTTATATTCATGAGACTCAATCTATGATGTCAAATTTCACTCTTGTGAATACAAAAAATCAGTTTCCTCTTGATTTAAACACCCATAAAAAATTCCATGATCCTCCTCATCTTCCCCAAATCCAAAGGTTTTCTCTTGAATAACTTCATGAGAGGTTTGTGGGAAACTAGACAATTCACATAAGGTTATGGAAGAGACAGTTTGTGTAGGGATGGGTTCCTCATAATGTTTAATGCTTTGTAGTTCTAACCTCAATGATGAAACCTCAAAATTCATTATCTCCATTTGTTGACAAGTTTTTTCAAGTAATGGGTGTGAATTAGGATGGATAAGGGGTTGAGACAGATGGTTATTCTGGGAGGATAATTATGTTGTTGGAATTCCATAGGAGGATGTTCAAATTGGCTTTGGGGGGATTGAAACTCATTATATGTTGAGATGTTTTGTGGATCATAGGAGTAAAAACATTTTTTATCATTAGGTTGTTGATGATCCCACAAGTAGAAACTAGGATGGTCATTGTACATCTCACTTGGTGTGGTGTGATCAAAGTAAGAAGAGGTTCCCCATGTTTGGATTTGTTCAAAAGGGTTTTCCATAGGAATGAAATTGTGGGTGAGAACAGAGAAGAGGGATGAAAAAAAGGATGATAGTGTCTAAGATAACTTACTTAGGTCCCCGGCAACAGCGCCAAAACTTTACTCTCGCTCAAATTTACCCAAGCGATGAAGGTATAACGGTCCTTGTAGTTTAGCTTGGGTTATCGAATCCACAGAGACCTAAGAAGTAACCTATAGAAACACACATTATATGGACTATTTTAGGCTATGAAGTGTCCAACTTGGATTGATTTTTGATGAGTTTAGAGAATATATATCAGATTTAAGTGAATTCAATTTAAAAGAATGAGTTGATCCTAGGTTATCACTTGTGGTGGATTAGATGAATTACTTTTTTAATGATTTCAATTTCTTATAATTGAGATGGATTCATTTAAGAAAATCAAACGAAATCATCACTTACTGGTTTAATAGCTACACACCCTAATACTAATCACCTATACACTTGAAGGATCAAAGTTTTGAGCACTCAAAGGTAGAGGTTCGTATTAGCACTTGAATGTGTGACCTTAAATTCAATAAGGATGAAGATGTTTTAAAATCATCAAATAAAAATATCATTTAAAAGAAGTAATTTTCCATTAATAGAGTGATAAATAACATCCAATCCAGCCGCTTGCTACTCTCTTGGATAAACCCATAAAAGAGTTAGCCCCCCTTTGATGACATATCTTCAACGGAAGTGGGAAGTAGACTTACAAGGGTGGAATTGAACAAGTAAAAACAACAACAAAAAAAGATCACTCCTCCGTTGTGTGAAAAATATCACAAAGTATGGTGTGAATAAATTCACACCTTGAACCAACGGTATCAATGTGATAAGTAGAATAACATAATAAGAGTAAATGAAGAACTTTTAATTAGAAACTAAGGTGAATTAAACAACTTACATGAGAAAGAAATGTGATTACAAACACAAAGCGGCAACATAACACTACCATGAAACCAAGCACCAAAGATTCATTAACTCCACCACTAACACTGCCTTAAATAGGCATTTTGAAAGCATTGGGTAGAGCCTCCAACAATACAAAGCATCCCACTTGATTATGGTAGTCCTAGGGTGGTGGAAAGATTGTGGAAAGAAGACCTTTTCACCCTTGACCCGAAAAGGCATTCAGCTTTCATGCACCGAACAGACGCGCTTGAAAAACCTTTTAGATGGCTGAATTTGGGTGGTCCATAGTATACTTAAATTAAGAACCGGATGTTCCCTAACAGCCTGAAAAATCTCAGCCCAAAATAAGTTATGGTTTTTGAGATATGGTTTAATATGTGGGATATTGTTCTGGGGTGCAGAATCTGGCCCAGAATTTTATCTCTAACATGGACCTCCGAAATGACCACCATGGAGGACAAATTAGCATTATCTCTTGAATATTGATTTGTTCCTATACATTGCTTCTAGCATCCCACGAAATTTGGGATTAATTGGGACTGTATATTGGGCCCCACAGTCTCATCAGTGGTCTGGTGTCCAATCTACCTTCTTCAGAATTGCTTCCTTTCATTTCCAAATATCTCCATCATCCTTATTGAATTCTCGACTGATCCCTGAATCAAACATGTTCATATTTAAGTGTAGATCAATTTACAAAAATATCAAATTAAAATATGTATAATTATATTCCTTAAAATCAGATAATTCATTGGGTACTTTAAATGATGTTCAAAAATGTACCACATAATAGTGCATTTTAAGAAGGTATTACAATCATAATGTGAAATAATGTTCAAAGTTTAAAATACACTAAAATGGTGTTTATGAATAATAAAGAAAATTAATATTATATATGTTAACAATGAATATTAGCCTCATTTAGTGGCTAATCACACCCCCCAACATGAGTTTTGCTAGTCCCGAGCAAAATATATCTCAATAATATGAAATTCGAATTCCCTTTTCCAAAAACATTTTAATACACAATGATCACCAAAACCCTTATACCAAAAAATCATGAAACCCATCAAAAATATTTTAATACAAGATAGTTTCATAAGTAGATCCCAATCCCAAGCCCATTCCTTTGTTCAAATTCATTGTCATATTTCATCCAATATCAATTAAGTATGAGGATGTGTTGTGCATCACAATAGACATGGGGGTTCATCTTTATTCAAGTGGGAAATGATGGAAGCTCTAGGTGGAATCATATTTCAATATTAAGATGATTATTCAATTTTTTTTCATTTTTTTTTGTTTTTTTTGTTTTTTTTTGTAATTTTTCCATGGTAATTGAAATTGCACCTAAAAGAGTCAACCCCTGTAGCGAGACTTTGCCAATGACTCCCAGGATCAAAGACCTTAGGGAACCAAGTGAATCCCACATACTCAGGCATCATCTCGAGTTAACTCAATCAAAAACAAATTCAAATTACTAAAAATAGAGATAAAAATATTAACTTTGGGCCAGACAACTATGGAGTCACGATCACCAAGTGCCGAAAGCCACACATTAGGTCATTTCATTGCTCTACGTGCAAATTTATTTATTTTTTATTTTTTTATTGAATTCTCATATTAAAACTAAAATGATCACCAAACCTATGCTATTTATTTGGGGGACCCCATGAACTCAAACTAATACCCCACTATCAAAAGGACGAGCATTGTGATTATTTTTTTTATTTGGATAAAAATATAAACGATGAAATATCACATTGGACAGCCACACTTTCCAAAACCTATGCTCATGAAATTATACATGGATTAAAATAAGAATCAGGAAATGATAAATTATTTGATATTCAGTTTCAAGGTTTTCAATGTGCATTACAATGTTCAAAGTTAAAGGAATTTTTCCTTCCATTTACACAATATTTTTTTTCAAATCATTCATTTTTTTTGACATGAAAGCATTTTTTTTATTTTATCCCCCCCCCCCAACTTAAAACAGCACTGTCCCCAGTGTTTAAATAAAAGAATATTTAGAAGGGGGTAGAGGTAGAGAATGAAAGTTCAAAAAGGAAATTGAAAATGAGGATCATGGAATGAAGTCACCTGGTGGTTGAAGTTGAAATTCTTGCTGCTCCAATTTAGTCCTTTGATATCCATGTCACTTGCAGAGTTCCCTAGTGGAAAAAAGAAAACAAAAAACAAAACAAAACAGTATATATATATATATATAAGTAAAATAGAAGAATATATATATAAAATAAACTGATGATACATTGTCTTCTTTTTAAATTTCTAGGTAAGGTATTACTCAAGGATCACACCACGTGACACGGATGAATATGGTGATCCTCTCTCATACCTATCCATAGTCATAATAGAAGAACAGGTTAACAATCTATTTTTATTAAATATCAAAATTAATTAATCCTATTTCAAAAATAAAGATGATTCAAAAAAAAGAATTCAAAAATGAAAACCACGGGTTGCCTCCCGTGCAGCGCTTTGTTTAACGTCATTAGCTCGACATGGACCCCTAAAATTACCCAATACCAACTTTCAAAATTTTGAGGCCCCCATATTTATCCACTTATACTTTATTGATATTTATTATTTGTTTATAATTTGTGTCATGTAAAAACCAATGTTCTAAAATGAGAAGGTAAATCCAAGGAATATCAGAAATGGTGGATTCGATTTCTTTTTTAGTCTTTATAAAGAAATTAAGAATCATTACCTCTTTATTGGTTTCAAGATAAGTAATTTTGAAAATTCGATGTTTTTGGCTATCCCCATTGAATGGAAACTTGAGGGTGGATGGAAAGTCCTTTCGTTCAAGTTCAGGTAGGCTAACACTTTCAGACCTAGGTTGGGACTTTGAATCAAACTCAATTTCATTTTCAAAATTGATCAATAGAATTGGTTCCTTTTGAATAGAAGATTGGACCACCAAATTGGAAAGATCAGTTTCAAGAATGGGTATGGACTCAAAGTTTGTGATTTCTCTTAATGATTCAGTGATTTGTATTTTTGAAAAATCATCAATGTAGTTATATTCACGAGACTCAATCCATGAAGTCAAATTTCCCTCTTGTGAATACAAAAAATCAGTTTCTTCTTGATTTAAACACCCATCAACAATTCCATGATACTCCTCATCTTCCCCAAATCCAAAGGTTTTCTCTTCAATAAATTCATGAGAGGTTTGTGGGAAACTAGACAATTCACATAAGGTTATGGAAGGGACAGTTTGTGTAGGGATGGGTTCCTCACAATGTTTAATGCTTTGTAGTTCTAACCTCAATGATGAAACCTCAAAATTCATTATCTCCATTTTTTGACACAATTTTTCAAGTAATCGTTTTGAATTAAGATGGATAAGGGGTTGAGACAGATGGTCTATTCTAGGAGGATAATTATGTTGTTGAAATTCCATAGGACGATGTTCAAATTTTCTTTGTGGGGATTGAAACTCATTAAATGTTGAGATGTTTTGTGGATCATAGGAGTAAATTTTTTTTGGATCATTAGGTTCTTGATGATCCCACAAGTATAAACTAGGATGGTCATTGTACATCTCACTTGGTGTGGAGTGATCAAAGTAATAAGAGGTTCCCCATGTTTGGATTTGTTCAAAAGGGTTTTCCATAGGAATGAAATTGGGGGTGAGAACAGAGAAGAGGGATGGAAAAAAAGGATGATAGTGTCTAATATAACTTACTTAGGTCCCCAGAAATGATGCCAAAATTTGATTCTCGCTCAAATTTACCCAAGATATGAAGGTATAAAGGTCCTTGTAGTTTAGCTTGGGTTATCGAATCCACAGAGACCTAAGAAGTAACTTATAGACACACACATTCTATGGACTGTTTTCGGCTATGAAGTGGCCAACCTGGATTGATTTTTGATGAGTTTAGAGTATATATAACAGATTTAAGTTAATTAAATTTAAAATAATGATTTGATCCTAGGTTATTGCTCGGGGTGTATTGGATGAATTACTTTTTTAATGATTTTAATTTCTTATAATTGAGATGGATTCATTTAAGAAGATCAAACAAAATCATCACTTACTGGTTTAATGCCTACACACCCTAATACTAATCACCTATACACTTGAAGGATCAAAGTTTTGAGCACTCCAAGGTAGAGGTTCGTATTAGCACTTGAATGTGTGACCTTAAATTCAATAAGGATGAAGTTGTTTTAAAATCATCAAATAAAAATATCATTTAAAAGAAGTGATTTTCCATTAATAGAGTGATAAATAACATCCAATCTAGCCCCTTTCTACTCCCTTGGATCAACCCATAAAAGAGTTAGCCCTCCATTGATGACATGTCTTCAATGGAAGCGGGAAGTAAACTTACAAGGGTGGAATTGAAGAAGTAAAAACAACAACAAAAAAATATCACTCCTCCGTTGTGTGATAAATATCACAATGTATGGTGTGAATAAATTCACAACTTGAACCAACGGTATCAACGTGATAAGTAGAAGAACAGAATAAGAGTAAATGAGGAACTTTTATTAAGAACACTGACTTAAATAGTCATTTTGGAAGCCTTGGGTCGATCCTCCAACAGTACAAAGCATCCCATTTGATTATGGTAGGCCTAGGGTGGTGGAAAGTTTGTGGAAAGAAGACTTTTCCACCCTTGACCCGAAAAGGCATCCAACTTTCATGTACCGAACAGACGCGATTGAAACACTTTCTATATTTCCGAATTTGGGTGGTCCATAGAAGACTTAAATTAAGCTCCGAATGTCCCCTAACAGACTGAAAAATATCACCCCAAAAAGAGTTATGGGTTTCGAGATATGATTTAATTGGTGGGATGTTTTTCTAGGACGTAGAATCTGGCCCATAATTTTATCTCTAATTAGACCGCCTAAAGGACCACTATGGACAACGAATTAGCATTATCTCTTCAAGAGTTATTTGTTACTATACATGTATTCTATCCTACCATGAAATTTGGAATTAATGGGGCCTGTATGATGGGCCCCACAGTCTCATCAGTGGGATGGTGTCCAATCTACCTTCTCTAGAATTGCTTCCTTTCATTTCCAAATATCTCCATCATCCTCCATGAATTATCAACTAATCCCTGAATCAAACATGTTCATATTTAAGTGTAGATTAATTTCCAAAAATATAAAATTAAAATATGTATAATTATATTCCATAAAATCAGATGAATCATTGGTTACTTTAAATGATGTTAAAAAATGTACCACATAATAGTGCATTTTAAGAAGGTATTACAATCATAATGTGAAATGATGTTCAAAGTGTAAAATGCACTAAAATGGTGTTTATTAATAATAAATAACATGAATATTATATATCTTAACAATGAACATTAGCCTCATTTAGTGGCTAATCAAGTACCTATATTCATTTTATTTTAAAATTTCATAAACCATGGAAAGGATAATTTTATTTATAATTACTTGAGTTTGGAACATCTGACGCGGTCTATGAATGAACCATTATAAGAGTGTAATTTTAACGCACTATTTTATTGCACACATCTGAGAGTTCGAGTGGTTTAGAACAAGATTTGGTTGACAAGTGTCTAATTTACCTCCTCTATTCATGAGATAATTCTTCAAAAGAAATAGTTTGATAATAAATTCCTAATATTTAAGGGATCCATTTATGGTGGGGAGACCATTAGTGAGTTTTCTTTCTCTTCTATGGGTATCCCATCTTTTCAGAAATGGTAAAAACTATCGTATCCTGTGAGAAAATTTATGAGGTGTATTTTTTATAATTCCCACTGGGTGATACACCTCTACAACATGAATATGTTATATGATATGTAGTAATGATTTTGGTCACTAGGTATAAGATGGGACATCACTAACTTTTTTTTTCTATTTCCAACAATTCAGGGAAGGTCACAAAAAACCATAAGGTTTTCTTTATCCCCTTCCAATGCCAAATTGGATGTGTGATGATATATCTATGGACTTCGTGGTTGGGTTTCCTCTTTCCAATTGGGGGAGTAATTCAATATGGTTAATGATCTATTGGCTATCCAAGTTGGATCAATTTATTCCCTATCATGATACAACTAAATTTAAGGACTTGGGAATCCTATAAATAAAATATATTATCGGATTTCATGGAGTTCCATTTGTTATAGTTATAAATAGGGATCTATGTTTTACTTCTCATTTTTGGAGAGTCCTATAATATGGAATGGGTTATCAGGTGAGTTTGAGTATGAAATATCATCCATATATGGATGGATAGAAATAATGAGCGATACATAGTCATGAAGACATGATTTTTGACTGTGTCCTTCATTTTGGTGGAGCATGGGATAGCCACATGGGATTGGTTGAGTTTTCATAGAACAATAGTTACCAATATTCCATCATGATGGGACCCTTAAACTAATTATATGGTCCCTCATGTAAATATCTATTTTGCGAGTTTGAGATTTGTGAAACTTCTTTGGTTGGTCTAAGTTTGGTCCAAGAGATAATGAATAAGATTTTAACGATTTTTTTAGATAATTGTGATATCACAAAGATAATAGAAATTTTATACTGATTATCTTCAATTCATTCTAGAGTATTCAAATGGTTACTAGGTGTTTTGGATAGTTTAACCTTGGTTTGATCATCGTTAACTTAAAGGTTAGGGAAATCTTGCACTGAGATATATCGTACTGATTTAAATTTTTGATAAGATTAGAATGATGTCGTAAAATTTATCTTTTTAACCTTAGTTAATGTGTATTCACAACATATTACATGTTTAATATCATAGAAATTATCCCCTTGACCCATCACATGTTTTGATGTAGGAGAACCTTGATTCTAAACTTAATTTATCTGTGACTGAGCTACGTGATCATATTATTGATTCTGAGATAATGGTATTTCATGGGAATTCTGTAACTTTGGTTTATGTGTTTTGGTAGCATGGTTTGGATTCTTATAAGTGTTGGGATTGTGAGGACCTGATTAGACATTAGTTTCCTCATCTATTTGTCTTTGTGTCTTCTTGATAGAATTTCCTGGGGAATAATGTTTTTATGGTGGATAGGTTGTAACATCTAGTTACCTAATTTTTGGTAATTCATGAACATTGTTTTGATCATCTTTTGTTAGGGGATTGTATCAAGTCTCTTTTGGATATTTTTAAAGAATATAATTTTTTAAGGCTTTTATTGATTGGTGGCCTATTGGGTAAAACAGTGTGGACTGTACCAACAAATCATGTACCCAGTTTGAGTGTCTAGACAATGGAACACAGTTGGAAAACTGTTAGTCATAACCATTCAGAAACCCCTAAAAAGAATGCACCCTCAGGAATTAAATATTTTCATAGTTGGTGCATTGTTTGATTTTACATCATCCCAAACTGTTACACCTCTCTATAATCCATGTTAGGGTTCACAGTTAGGTACACGATTAGTACCAACCATGTTTAATAACCCAAAAAAGAGTGTGAGAATGTTTATAAATCCCCAAATTTTTTAATTAAAATATATACCCCTACATTATTAATACTAATAAACTACCATTTGATCTTAATCAAGTCCTTTTTATTTTGTAGGATCTGTGGAGGAATTCAAGTCTCCTTTAAAATCCTCTATAGAAAACTGAAGTGTAGATAGAAGATAATAATCCCACTATGGTAGGTTAAATCTCTCTTGAATTGGAATTCCTCTTTACTCACTTATATCCTCTTTTTTGAGTGATTAATCCTTATGTTGTTGATGTATTGGAACTATTATTGGATTTATTTTTTTTATATGGTTTCTTCTTTGATCTTCCTCACCTTCAATTCACCTTGGAAATTCCTATTTTTTTGTGACTGATCGATTGATCTCACGATTAGAGTCGGGTGGTTCCATAAGTATTTTCCACAAAATTATAACCCAAATTACTTTTTTAATTGAAATTTATTCCCATTTGGATTTTAAACATTAAATTGTGATGATTTGATGATTGATTTAAAATGAAGCTTATTTTTCAAATAAAACCTATTTTGAAGGGCTTTTAAAATATGTTTTGATTTGTGAAAATATGTCTTGAAAAGACATGATGTTGATTCTTGAGAAAAAATGGATATAAATGAAGAATGAATTTAAAAGTAATGAAGTTAATGAAAACATATATTTTGGTTTTGAAATTAAAATGGCATGTTGAACTTGAAATAGGAATTGAAGCCGTAAATGGTGAATTGATTTGAAATTACTGTTTTTCCCGTGATTGTTTGATTGGTTGATTGATTGATTGAATCACATGTCTGCCTAAGTATTCAGTGAGTTATTTGGACAATCATGTTAGGAATTTATCTCCCTATCCATGGATTGATGATGAAAACTGTAATTAAACCAAATTTATTAAGATTTCCATGTTGGGGTGTTGATTGATTATATCGATGTCCTAAGGATTAGGGATGTGTGTACACACTTCTATCCATGTTGATTGATTGAGTAGTGAAATTACCCTATATCCAAAAACTATCTAATCTCAGGGCCCATGAACATTTTTTTAGGTTTTAATTTGATTATTACATTCTTGTGATTAAAGAATTTCTTTATCTATGTCTTATTAGTTTTATAAAAAATATAAATTTAAACCTATTTTTGATATATCTATTATCTAATTATTTTGAAATCTTCATTTGATTGAAAAGCTATAAATAATTTACTATGCATTGTCTTTATTTAAATTGAAGCATAATTTTTTTATTTGAATAGGAATTTCTTATAGAATACTTGGTGGAATCCTACAGGGATAGTTTTTCACACTCTATACCTTTTCCTTTAGGTATTTATAGATTATGTTATGACAAGTCTTGGAAAAGGGAAATTAGAACTTGAAGGTGGAAGGTGTGCATTATTAATGGGACCTAGCTTTATAATGATGGTCAATGAAGCTGTGTTCCACATATTGCATAGCTTTTTTGAGACATTTTTTGGTGGATGCCATATTAACTTTTGGATGATGTTTTTTCTTTAAGTTGTTTATGTGATTTCCTGAGGTACACATTTTTGGTTGAGGAGGGTTTGGTATACTGATTATTCATTCCTTTATGTTTCACTATTTTATATTGTTTTTATCATTTTTTAATCATTTCATTTGAATTTTTGTTAATGTGAGGATCTAATCGAAACCCATTGGTATGTGAGTTTCCCTCGGGCTATATCAGGGTCGGTATAGGTTCTGTTGAACTAAGGTATCTAGGATAGTTCAAGAAAAAATAGAAACTACTAATTTTTTTTTCTGAAATTGGGAATCATTTAGTATATTTTAATAATAATTAAATCAGGTAGTACAAGGATAATGATCCTGAAGAAATACCCTGAAGGGAATGATGGGGAAGAATTTATAAGAAAAATAATAATTTTTTTGAGAGAAAGGGAAAGTTTCCAAGAATAAAAATATAAATTATAATGATAAAATAAGAGTAATACTACTCAAATAAATTTTTTTAATGTGAATAATATATTCCTTATATTTTTAGAAACTTTTTGGATAATGTTGAAAATCATAAAGAAACATAAAATAGTGATGAATAATGTAAACAACCAATATATAGAATATCATGAATTTTGAGATTAAAGCATTTATTGAATGTAACAACCAAAACAAGAGTGAAATAAAATCCCTGAATAAAGCTATTGAGATTTTAAAGAAAGTTAAGGATGTATTTATTGACAAGGAGAATAGAAACATTGAGAAGATCAAACTCTTCCAATTGAATGGTGTCTGACAAGACATAATGGTTAAGGAGTCTAGAAATAAATTTGATTCAAATGGAGAGATGTTAAACAAGACTTAATCAATGTCTCTTTAATATAAAAATACCCTAAAAAATTATATAAGGTAAATTTACCCAAAAAAACAATAAAATGAGTATAGAAATATACATACGTAATAAGAATAATTTCAAATTATAATTCATTAGTTTCATGGAATATTAGATTTCATAGATAATTAATTGTCTTTTGAATTATTTTTTAATAAATACTATGTTTTATGGTATAATATTTTATTCCTATTATGATAAAATGTGATATTTGAGGTGGATCTACCCAATGAAAATATAGAAAAATTCATAGAGGAAGAATATTGAAGTTATAAATAAGAATATGCAAATATTTCCCAATAAAAAATCTTTTATTTCTAGTATGAGATTTTTTTGAAGATGTGACTGACAAGGCTATTATGTTAAGGAATATATATATGTAATTCACCTGAAATTTCATGTTTCTTTTTGGTTAATATTTTTTAATTTTTTTTATATTAATTCATCTGAGTTATTCGAGGCCTGTTTTGTGGCATGCGATTGAAATTGAGAAATTGGTATTGGTTTGGAGCATAAAATTATATAAAAAGTTGGTTGTCATTATACGATATAGTGGAGTTGTAGTGTGATGAGGTTTACATTACAGGATCAAATCGTGGACTAGACAATACTATGGTGTAAAGTCTGGATAAGGGAATAAGGACAAGATGTGCTGGAGGGGAACCACAATGTGATGGTCAAGAGTGTCTAATTTGATGATCTTCACATGTATTTTCACCTTGTGGGAGGTTTTACACTTATATATGGTCATGACATGGTCATGGGGAACCATAATACGACATCCTAGTGTAGGGTAGGCTCCTAACATGACGCACCTATATGATGGTCCATCATGGTGTTAATATCCCAATCACACTATGACAATGTATTTCTCTAGGGTTAGTGTCTCTATCTTGGGGTATACATGTCATGACCCAGAGGGTCGATGCCACCCTGTGTCCCTACCCTGTAATCATCAAGGCATGACCATCATGGTCACATAATGACCAAGTTGATGGCCATTTTTTTAAATTAGGTAGACCTGGAATTTTACCTCAGACCCTTTAAAACCCTCATATCCTTCTCTATCAAGGCTCACATAATTTCAGCTAAAGTTAGAGCTATTTAAACGCTTCGTTTTCTCCTTCATCATATATTATTTTCAATTTAATGTTTTATTCATTATAT
Organism: Viscum album; assembly: GCA_963277665.1. Lineage (NCBI taxonomy): Eukaryota > Viridiplantae > Streptophyta > Magnoliopsida > Santalales > Viscaceae > Viscum > Viscum album. The sequence goes on along the minus strand of OY728141.1, from coordinate 466,413,681 downwards.
CGACCTTATCTTGGCATGTCTAACATCAAATATGATTTAAATATCTTCTTCCATATCAGTTTCGAATTCTCCTGCCTCAATTCCCTAATTAAGTGGGTTTGGAGTTAATTTGAGGGGTTTTAGAGAAATATTGAATTAGAGGGAAAAATTTGTAAATTTTACTTCTTCTAGATTGAGGTAGGACTTTCTTACCATGTTATGGGACTTATATGAAGTTGTATGTCTTGAATAGAATATGAGTGAACAATTTAGCCTAAAAGATTTTTTATTCGGATATCAAAGTGAATGGTAAGGTGTTTATTGTTGTTGGGGAAATTTTCTGGGGGTGTGGGTTTTGTGTGTGTGTGGGGGGAGGGGGGGGGGGTGGGTGGGTATGGTAAAACTTCTCAGAAATAGTGGAAACTAGATCAATTCTAAGGCTTGAGGTAGGGATCTCGACCTAGGTGAATTTGGGCCAAAGAAATCAATTCAAGAACAATTATGGGATGGGTATCCTAGTATAGTAGTATTTTGGTATAGATGGTGGTTATCTTAATCTATAATAGTGTGATGAGTGCAAACATAAGTATATATGAAACCATGATAGGTTATGGAGAGAGGATTCTTAGATTTATCCCTATTGTGTTTTTCTTGGAATGTTCCAATATGGCAATTTGTTTCATTATGTACCATTTATATTTTCATGTTCTGTGTTATGTGACTTGTTACGACTGGAGGTGGGACCCCATTGAGGGAGGTGTAATTGGTTTGTTATATAATGGTACATTTTCTGTCATGTGGTGGTCCAATTTTGAGTAAAAAGGTTGATCTCTTAGGCGATGATGTGCGCCAAACTTTTGTTGGAGGGTTGGGATCCTTGATGATGATGTGTGTCTAACCTTGAGTGAGAACTTATAGTTATGATGAGGATGTGTTACCAATATCATGTAAGATGGGGTGGTGTAGATTAATATGTGTGACCCACCTTAAGTGAGAAGATATGGTTGTGATATTGATATGGGTTTTTGAGGGTGAGTTACCTTGAGCGTGATGGGTATAGTCTAGTGATGATAATGTGATATGGTGGTATTGAAAATTTTATGGGTTATATTATGGCTCAAGATGAATATTTCTTCCAACATGGATTTGAAGTATACACGACCAAGGTTTATAGTATCCAGGTCATTGTATGATGACCCAACATAGTTATATTATTTATATATAAATATCTTTCATTGTATACAGCTTCATATATCTATTAAAATTATGTCAAGGATGTGTTAGTGGTGTCTTAGTGGGTTTTATTACTCAAACATTACATAGGCACCTCAGTGCACATGTAGACTATATTTTCAAGGATCCAACCAAGGGAAAGGGACCTATTATGGAATGTTGATCATGTAGAGATTATTGAATATTTATGTGATATCATGACATACTCGAGGATCTCTTTATCAGTGTTCCTCTAATGTCCCTTTTTTCTTTTTTTCATTATTTCTGTACTGATATATTGTATGTCAAGATCATTTTTCTCTTTGTTATGCCTGTGGTTGAATCAAAATTCTATATCTCATGTAATGTGATTATAGTTTAGAATTGATTTGTTTTTTTGTTGGTTACTTTTTCAATGATAATATTTATTTGTTACCTAATATTAAGGGCATAGTATCCTTATAGTATGACTTAGGTCCTCAATGCTAGTCAGAAGCCTATTGCCCATGGGGAGGAACTTATGAGATATTCTAGTTCACTATCCTGCTCCCAATAAATAGGGATGGTTGTTATAAAATATTATATTTTTAGAGACCCTTTTCATTAATTTATTATTTATGTCCTGGTATAATGGATATAGTATAGAAAACATTCTATCAAAAAGTTATGTGTTTTCATTTTCCACACCTATATAGTGGAAAATATATTTTCCTGGTCAATGGGATTTCTTTTATTGGTTGTGATATTAGAATTTAATATTAATATTCAAATATTATTGGGAATTAATGGTTTATAGTATTTTTTTCATTGTTTGGGTGATGAAAGTGGTTGAATTCATGCATCATGGATATACACATAGGTTCACCAATCTTGCTATTGAATTCATTTTGGGAGCTTGGGAGAGAGTCGTGGCTCGCGATGCTGAGGAGCTTAATTTTTTTACTTTTGCACTTGGTTTTAGTTTTATTTCAGCATGTTGTTGTGTTTTCTATTTTCCTTAGATACTTGTACCTGCTGCATCATTGTCATAATTGTTATATATCTACATTGCTTCCGCTATTTGGTTTCTGATGTTATGCATGTTGATTACTGCTTCTGTTGTTTATTGTTGTTTCCTTATCTTGTATACCTTACCGAATGATGGCATAGTTTCCCCACCGAATCACTAAGGGCCTCGCTGCTAGTCGAATGCCTCTGGCATTTGGGAAAACGCGCTTGAGGTCATGTGGCGCACCGGGTAGGGGGCACCAGTGGAGGGGCTCCAGATTCAGGTCGTTACAAAGTGGTATCAGAGGGGTTCTTTTCTCTTGCCTTACTATTTGGAGACTTTAGCCAGGGATAGGACAAATTAAGTACTTGGTATTAAGCTGTGCCCGGGAGTAGCTAAGTCGTGTACAGGGAAAATCCATACTACCTCGTTAATTTCAGTTTTATGGTTTTCAGATTTTATAGTTGATCTGATTTCACCTAGAGTGATTCACATGACTTGTGCGATTATTGTTTTAATATTTTGGTTTTATTTCTATTGCAACTAGATGATATGAGGGTATTCCATCTCATGCATCATATAGGAACTTGTAGAAATCACAAGTCATGCATTCTTGCCATGCCATCTAGGGTGAATTAGCGATTTCATGCTGTTGTGAAAGAATTTGTGTAGATTATACATGCTTTTGTGATAGTTTCTTGATAGATTCTCTGCTGCTATGTTATAAAACTATTGTTTTGTTCTTTGTTTAAAGTGAACGCCAAAAATTTGGTTCTTGAGGTGTTATGGGCCCTCACGGATCGGGATTTGGAATCTTTTCCCTCGTTTTTAGTGTTTCTGGAATTCTGCGCATTTTCTGAGCTACTACCCAAAAAAACCCAGAATACACGGCGTGTACTTTTTAGATACATGCCGTGTACTCTTTAGGCCATGTCACTGATAGTGTGAGCAGAACACGGTGTCGTGGGAGTAACTTTGGGAACATGCCATGTACCATTGGTACACGCCGTGTGAGTTCGGAGCCGTGTACCTAGCTGTGTCACTAACAACACGGGCTGGGGAAGCTCGGGTAGAACATGTCGTGTCCGTAGGGAACATGCCGTGTAGTCTTTTCCAGGTACCCGACCGTGTCACGAACAACACGGGGCGGCGTTAGCTTCCTTTCCACATGCCATGTTTTTTTCAGAACACGTCGTGTAGTCTTGCCCAGGTACCCGGCCGTGTCACGAACAACAAGGGACGGTGTCGCCTTCGCCTATGCATGTCGTGCTTGTTCGGAGCACACCGTGTAAGGTCCAGCCATGTAGACGGCCGTGTACTCAACTACACGGACTGCCGAAGCGTTGTCTAGTGCACGCCGTGTTTGTTTCGAACACGCCGTGTAGTCTTGGGTTGAGTCGGACCGTGTGGGTTAGCCGTGTAAGGAGACTTGGGCAGGGGAATAGTTTTCATGTATACGCCATGTGTGGGGGTCAACACGCCATGTAGTTTGAAGTGTACATGACTTGTAGGGTGAGAGTACATGCCCATGTCAGTGGTTTAAGAAGACACGCCGTGTAGTCGTGTTTTGCAATCTTGTGTGTTTTTCTTCCTCTGTTCCCATTTTGTTCTCTGGTGTTCTCTGTCCTTGTTTTCCTGATCTAAGGTGTGCTTTTGATCTTTCAGAGCTATGCCTCTGAGACATCCTCCGGTCGTACGTCTGTCGTCAGGCAGTGATCAGACGCCAGACAAGGATGATCAAGGACTTCTTGTCGATCCCCCAGCCAAGCCATCCTTAGCATCGGATGTTGTACCAGTCGCGGGCGCTGATGTACAGTTCAGGGAAGGTTTCATGAGGATGATGCAGGCCTTCTAGGGAGAACCGCCTCCTACCTCGTCTATGGTAGACTTGACGCAGGTTTTCCAGCAGCAGCATCCTCCCACATTCTCGGGGGAGGGAGGACCTCAGACTGCAGAGTCATGGCTGGAAGCCATGCTGACTAACTTCGAGCATCTAGAGACACCTCCAGAGAGGCAGGTCAAGCTTTCCACCTACATGCTCTGAGACTCTACCAAGTGGTGGTGGGACGTGGTCTCACAGGCGGGTCAACAGTAGGCTATGGCTTGGGAGGAGTTCCAGCGTGTGTTCTACAACTACTTCTACCCGGAGACCCTGAGGGTCGATCGAGCCTGGGAGTTCATGAGCTTAGAGTAAGGTACTCTATCTATCATGGAGTATTCCTCTCATTTCACTGATCTGTAGCGTTTTACACCCTTTCGGGATGGGAGTGGGGTGTTCTTGGCGAGGAAGTTTGCGGATGGACTCAGGTGGGAGATCCGCTCGCAGGTGAACATCTTCTAGCTGACTTCCATTACTTCCATTGTCAACTAGGTACTGATTGCGGAGTGAAATCTGAGAGACTCTGGAGCTGCGAGCCAAGTCGGGTCTGCTTCCAGAGCTATTTTTCCTCTAAATGACAGCAAGAAGCGCCGTAGAGAGACTACACGTGGTGATTCGAGGAAGCGAGATGCATCATCAGGTAGCCAGGTGACATGCTACCAGTGTGGCCGAACAGAGCACATGAGGCCACAGTGCCAGGGAGACCTCGTAGAATGCCGATCTTGCGGAAATATGGGTCACCTTAAGTGTTTCTGCCAGGTTTTCTCACTAGAAGTAGGTGACCGGGGTTCTTCCATGACTCCTCCTTCAGGGCAGCCCCACCAGTTTCTCACCAGTCGGGAAATTGGAGTTCTTCCGGCCATTCGGGCCGAGGGGGAGGTCGAGGTCGCGGCAGTCAGCCACCAGTTCCTCAGCACCAGCAGGGAGATTCAGCTCAGAGTGGTCAGCCAGGGGCGCAGGGCCGTGGCATGGGCCAGTCTTTCACCGTGGAGAAAACTTATCATGAGCAGGATCCCGACCATTCTACTGTACGAGGTACGATTTTAGTAGCCTCAGTTTTATCTTCAGACCTTTTCAATACAGGTTCTATGCATAGCTTTATCTCTGTTTCCATTGTGGAGAGCCTTGGACTCTGCATCTTTTCTTCTGCTGACTCATTGACTCTAGACACACCTTTGGGAACTAGGACATCTAGTGTATGCCAGTGTAGAGAGTTCCCTCTCGAGGATGAATGGTATCACTTATTATGGGATCTCTATGTCCTAGAGATGACATGATATGATGTCATCCTTGGCATGGACTGGTTGATTCCCTTCCCGGAAGTTGTTGACTATTATCGCCGCAAAGTCAGTTTCATTTTACCAGAGGTTGAATCTTTCCTTCATAGAGGCGAATGGGACGTTCAGGAGAGTCGGGCGGGACTTGAGCATCTTGGGCTAGGAGGGGTGACAGCCCAGATTACTATCCTTTACCTGGATGATCAGGGGACTCCACAGTTGGACTTTCCACCAGTGGTGGATTGCTTCAGGGATGTCTTTCCAGAAGACTTTTCAGGTTTGCCTCTGGAGCGTGAGGTAGACTTCTCTATTGAGCTCGTTCCAGGAGCGGCATCGATGTCTATTCCTCCCTACAGGATGGACACACCTGAGTTGCAGGAGCTCAAGAAGCAGTTGGAGGAGCTACAGGCTAAGGGTTTCCTCCGACCCAGTACTTCTCTTTGGGGTTCGCCTGTTCTGTTTGCGAAGAAGGCAGACGGTACCCTTCAGCTTTGTGTGGATTATCGGAAGCTGAACCAGTTGACGGTCAAGAACCGATGTCCCTTTCAGCGGATTGATGAACTTTTCGATCAGCTTTGAGGATACCGGGTGTTCTCAAATATCGACTTGAGGTCTGGTTATCATCATTTGAACGTTAGACCATCAGATATACATCTGACATCCTTCATGAGCTGGTACAGTCTTTATGAGTATACAATCATGCATTTCGGACTCATGAACGCACCTGTAGTTTTCATGGTACTGATGAACCGAGTGTTCCATCCTCACTTGGATTCCTTCATTGTGGTCTTCGTGGATGATATCTTGGTGTACACTCAAACTCAAAATGACCATGCCACACATTTTGAGATCGTTCTAAGTACATTGAGAGAGCATCGACTTTATGCCAAACTCTGGAAGTGCCACTTCTGGATGGATCAGATTCACTTCTTGGGTCACGTCATCTCAGAGGTAGGAGTATCTATGGACCCAGAGAAAGTGAGAGCTGTAGTTTACTGGGAGCAGCCGAAGAACATTTTTGAGGTACATAGCTTCCTAGGGATGGCTGGATACTACAGACGCTTCATTCGGGACTTTTCTCATCTAGCAGCACCTTTGACAGGTCTGACCAAGAAGGGGGTGAAGTTCTTACGGTCAGATTCTTGTGAGTCAGCCTTTCAGGAACTGAAAGGGAGGTTGACATCAGCCCCGATACTAGTCTTTCCAAAGCCAGGAAAGAGCTACACTGTTTACGATGATGCTTTGGGTATCGGGATTGGAGTTGTGCTTATGCAGGGAGATGGATTCGTTGCGTATGGGTCTCGGCAGCTGAGGCCACATGATAGGAACTACCATATGCATGATCTAGAGTTGGCAGCTGTTGTATATGCCTTGCGCTGTTGGAGACACTATCTTCTGGGAGAGCACTTTGTGGTCTTCACTAACCACAGGAGTCTCAAGTATATCTTCACTCATCGTGATCTGAATCTGAGGCAGCGCAGGTGGGTCGAGTATCTTCAGTCTTTTGATTTCGATCTTTCCTATACGCTGGGAAAGGGAAACATTGTGGCAGACGTGTTGAGCAGGAGAACTCAGATTCAGGAAGTTTAGAAGGCCAGTAGTGAGTGGCAGCTGATGGATCTGTTCTCTGAGATGCATCTGGAGGTGCACAACAGATGGGGACAGACCTTTCTATCTTCTGTAGCTGTTACCTCCACGCTACTTGATCAGGTACGGATGAGACAACTATCAGACTCGGAAGGCTTAGTCTTGTGGGAGAGTGTGTCAGGAGGGGACCCTCTTCCTGGATGGACAGTGGGTGAGGATGAGATCTTGCATTTCTAAGGACGCATATGGGTTCCAGAAGACATATGCGAGGAGAATATGCGGGATTTCCATTCCTCAGTTTGGGCAGTTCATCCTGGAGTCACCAAGATGTATCCGGATCTTCATCTCCAGTACTGGTGCACAAGTATAAAGAAGGATGTTGCTGGTTTTTTCATGATATTTTCTACTTTTCAGCAGGTGAAAGCAGAGCATCAGTGACCAACATGCCTTTTACAACAGTTAGCCATTCCGTAGTGGAAGTGGAACGATGTTGCGATGGACTTCGTGACCGGGTTGTTGAGATCACCTCGAGGGAACAATGCTATTTGGGTTGTCGTCGACATACTTACGAAGGTTGCTCACTTATTACCGATCAAGGAGACCTTCAGTGTCGATGATCTGGGATGAATTTACATCAGAGAGATCGTTCGTCTGCATGGAGTTCCACGCTCTATTGTTTTAGATAGAGATGCGCGCTTTACCTCTCAGTTCTGGAAGGGACTTTAGAAGGCCTTGGGTATACAGGTACTTTTGAGTACAGTATACCATCCCCAGAATGATGGCCAGTTCAAACGCACGATCGAGGTGCTTGAGGATATGCTCCGAGCTTGCATCATTGACTGTGTTGTTGCAGGTCTAGACAAGGGCATGACGAGTTGTCATGTGAGTCCTCCAAGGAAAACTTACTCCAGTATTTATTCTGCAAGATATTAATGGAGAAACATGAGTAGGGGTTTTGGGATCTTTAGTATGGGATGGTGTCTTTGGAAGACAATAATAATCACTTTTTGGGTTGTTATACTTTACTCTATTACTATAAGAGAATGATTTACGGAATGCTTTTAGATCTAATATTGGTATTTGAATTGAAGAGAATCACTATGTCAATATGTTAATGATAACATATTAATTTTATTTCTTAATATATTGGATATTTACTACCTATTACTTTTTATATTTTGGGTGTTGTAGATGTCAAGGGGATAATGGAGGGAGAGGGGTAATATTAGTGCTTAAATTTCTACTGTGATGGGTAGGTTTCAGTGTGACCATATGGGTCACAATGTGACTGGTTGGTTGAATTAGACGGTAAACTAGGTTATTTGTGGGACACAGTGTAGTGGAATTCTTGTGGCCCTAGTGTATGATCCATGAGGTTTGTTGCTAGTTTTAGACGTTCGGTTGTATATAACAAGGTGTTTTTCAGCATGAATAAACCATAAAATATTTTTATAAACATTATTTTTATTCTTTTTTAAGTTTTTATGGTCATGGAATTTGTGACTGGTTTGTAGTAAGAAAAAATATTGGGAGAGTTTTTGAGTTTCCCATTGCTGGGAATCATGACCTGTCCTAATTTCCCATGATGTGAATCCAAGGAGGCCAATTTCTAGATGACCAATATCAAGTGGCATCACCACATAAATAATTGATCATTTTGAAAGATGAATTGATATAATCAAATTAGGAATATCAAACATGTTTATGTGGGGAGGTATAAGGGAGATTTTCAGATCAATTTCTTTTGGTTTGGTGAAATTTGACCATTAAAGTATAATGGGGAATATCACACCTGATTAATTATTTTCTAGTGTTATAATAAATTGAAAATTCTAAATAAATTATTCTTATTTACCTTATTTTTTAGGAAACCTATGTGATCTCATGTGACAGTTTAGAGACCTTTGAGATTCCTTGAATTTCTATTAGCACGTGTCTTCTAGAGATTTGTTGTTGGTGATCTGGGGTGAGTTCGTCTCCTCTCTTTCCTGGTTTTATTCTCATTATTTACATACTAACATTTAGTGGTTGTGCTGGTTCAACTTTTTAGGATATTTGTGTTGTGATATTTTGGGGATTTTTTTTGATTTAGGTGCCTTAATATTACCTTGTGTTATCATAGCCTTATAATCTTGTCTTATCTTCATTATACAAGCGAAGAGAACTGTGAATTATTGACTAAGGTATATGACTAGAGAAATATCCTTGGTTATGTAAGAATTATTGAAGTTTATTGAGTTTTATTGCATTGCGTTGATGAATAAAATTATCTTAGTGAAGATAATACACTATATAAATTCAGAAAATTAGTGGTTATGGGTGTTTTACCTATGTTTACTTGTGTCCATGATATTTTTCATCTTCCTAATGTATGATTTATATTGTTCTTATATATAATTGGGTATTTTTATATGATCTATGTGATAGAATTACTATTCATAAAAGAGTAATAACTTGTATATGGTAATAAATTTGTTGTGTGAAAATTTAAAATTAAATTAATTATTTCTTATGAAATTGATAATTAATTGTTATAAAAGATAGATTTAAATGAGAACAATTGAAGTATTTATTGCTGATGTCGATTAACATGTTATTTTATATGATATTTTCAATGTAGGTATTATATGACCTTAGTTTTCAATTTATTAAGGCTATTTTAACATGGGATGTATTTAGAAGTTGGGTTGCGACTACCTTTCTATAGTTGTAAAGTGGATAAATGGTGGTTTGTGTGGAATAAAATATTAGTAATGAGGGAAACGTAAATTAATATGGGATATAATTGAATAATTAAATTAATTTGATGAAATTTCAATGATTGAAATGAATTGGTTACTCCCACATTAAATGTGGGTAAAGTCTAGAGTCATTTTGTAACTAAATATGGAAATAAATGGAATCACCAACATTACATGGTTTTAAAATTCTAAATCTAGAACATTTTGGTGGTATGAGTGAACTGTTAAAATTTAAATACTTTTTATGGTTGCTTTGTATGAAAAAAAGATGGTTGGTGAGGTATTAGTGTCAACACTTGTTCATGAAAGGTTTTGTAAGTGTACGAAATCTTGTGGGTTGTGATAGGGTTACTTTAACGTGAACCTTATAGGTTGGTATTATTTGGGTATTTTTTTATACCTATTAATTCTTTTGATTTTATAAAAATCCCACATAATTCAATTATACTTACTGATTCAAAAATGTTTTTGGGTTTTGGGAGTTTCCCTAAACATCGAGGATGGTAAGGGAATGAATAGTTGACTAGTCCCTCTTCCCAACTCCCCCTTTTAATTGTATTGTATTATGGTATTAGTACTTATTGTTGGGTTCTACATGGTAAGAGGTGGAAACAAGGTTTATTTCATCTAAGTCTGTGATCCTACTATGAGGGTTATGGATTTGGATTTGGGTATGATGTTATGGTTGTGAACTGATGTCAGGATGAGATATTGGACAATAAATGTGGTTGGGAAGGGTTGGTCTATAGTCCAACCCACATTTAATGCGACGTTTCTATTTTAACTGATTCTAATATAGTATATTAGACCATGAATGAGGTTTGTATTGTTTTTACTATGGCCCAATCTGCATCATCTATGACTTGACACACACACACACACACTTTTTATACTATTGATGTATATATAAGGTAAATAAGTAAAAAAAATCATCTGGGAATAAAGGTGGACAACTAGTAGGGAAGTGGTTGCGGGGTACCATTTCTATTATATGCTTGATGTTTTTTTAATACAATTGGATGTGATACTTGGTGAGTGGGTCTTGGTGAGGTTGGGTGGTATTTTACCTGGTAAGTATATATTGGTTGTACTATTTATTATCTAAATCAATAGTCTGATTATATCTCATTTACAATAGTGGACTTGAGGAGGATCCTACTTTTTTTATTTGTTTTTCTCACCCGTATATATATAAATATATTTTACAGGTTTTCTGGCGGGATTTAGTGAATGATATGAATAGTACTATCTAGGATCTTAAAATCACCATCAAATTTACAGCTTATGAGTTTTCTGTATTGATTTTGGAGACTTTTTTTGTATTACATATCATGACTTACGATTAATTTCATATTTTGGATTTATTTTATATTATGGTGTCTACTAGAGGATTTATTATTGTGTTCATGGAATATATATGGGTAATTCCTCCCATTATCATGATTCATACCCTTATTTCTATTCACCAACCCAATGCGTATATGAAACAAGACTTAGGGGTCACTCTCATAATCACTACCAGCCCAAAAGGGTCTCCCACTGGGAGGGGGTGGATTTTGAAAAAGTGGCATCTAATATTTGGATGAGAGCTAGGATAAAGACTGGTGGTAGCCTGTAGTGACTATTTGATGGGTTTGGTAGGGAAACAATGTGTGTAAAACATAGCATGTGTTGTATCTTGGGAGGCTGGCTAGGACACGAGCAACTAAGAACCCCTCAGATATCCTAAAAATACCATAGGATTACAAAATTCACTAGTTTAAATTCTATTTATTATAGGGTAGATACCTAGGTGAGATACATACATCATACTTATTTCCATTGTTTTTTGAATCGTGGTTATTTTGGGTGAAAGATATAACGAATACCATTGAATGAACCACAATCAGTACCATAACAACTGACATTGGAATTATTTTCTTTTTTATCTAGATTCATGCCAATCATCATCCACATTTGGTTTACATTGGAAATATTTGTAAGGTCTATCGATTTGACCATCAATGGATTTATTTATATGTGAGGGATAATGCTAGGGGGAAAGATATTTTACAATTTTTAATGTCGAAGATGGAATAAGTGTCAGGGTGAATGTCTCTGATTTGGATACAGAGTTCTTGTTAGAGGAGATCAAGATCACCTTCTGGGTAGTCTAAACCAGGGGAAAGTATCCGTTTTTTAGTCTATTAATCATATTTGGGGAGTATTGAGATAACAATGGATCTTCTATATCAATGATCACAAATATGAGTATGTTTTGTGAAATAATTTTGAAAATAAGTTTCATTATGATTTTCTATCATCCAAGATGAGGGAAGAAAATAAAGAAAAACTATTTTCCCTTCAATAGAGGATCATGATCATATGAGAGCTCCCAATTAGATTTAATAATTACCTGTGATTCCCCCTTAAATTTTCCTAGATAAGGATTCTAGAGAATGTCATCTAGAGGAGAAATTATGTGTGATTGTTCATTATACAGTAACCAAATTTATGCTGGATTCTTATAAGGAAGTGAGGACGAAGGACAATGTGATTGATAGGATTCATGTCTAAATGGTTTCTTTTTAAATAGGATTCATTATAGTTCTTCAAGCATTGGTTATATTAGAGATAGATTTTTGGCATCAGGGATGTTGAGGTTTTGATTAGTGGGGAGTAAAATTCAGTAGTTTTCTTTATGTTACCTTAGATCACGTAGTTCTTGTGAATCTTATCAAAGATGTGTGAAAGTTTTAATTTTCTTATTAAGGTCATTTCTATCAATGATACCAATGCCTAACTACTATTGAGACCCTACATGGTATGGGTGGTTGTATTCCTTATCATACCTTATAGAAATTACCTCTAAGGATATATATGTAGTAGGGGTTGTAGAATAATGTTTCTACTAGAGTAGATGATTCTTTTAGACATCAAACTTGTTATTTTTCTACATCCTTAGAGATATATGGATGAGTGTGAACATGGAGGTCGTTGTTTGTTATGACGCATATGAGTTGTATGTGGGATGTTTAATGATATGGTGATGTTGATGCTAGATGGTCCATAAATCATCTATGTTACCATTTCTTTATCATCAACTATGGGTTATGAACTATTTGATATTGGATCATTGAACTCCTTTATTTCAGTCACTATTGTCCTTGACTTGGAACTCAATTGGAATTGTATTATAATTCCCCTGGTGTTGATTACACCAATTTAAGGTGAGATGAGTTTTCTTTATGTATTCAAAATATTTGAGATGGTGATGGGGAAACATAAGATCATGAGATACTTGTTTTTTTACTTTAGATATATTCATATTATATCATTGTTGAAATCTAACAGTTTTTTCCTTACATTCCTTCATTGATTGTATTTAAGGGAGGGTGGTGTTATTTAATGAGGAGGCATAGTGTGTGCTACTCTATAGTGAGTGGGATTATGTGGTGTTTTATTATCCTTCAGATACATTTTACACATTTAGTAGCATTTTCATTGGATTCATTATTGGAATAGCTGGGGGAGTTTCCTAGAGTTGTTGATTATTTCTTAGATGATCTCCTCGATAATTTTATGACATTACCAACTCGATAAGACATAGATTTTGTGATATATTTTTATCTTGGTGTCTCAATAATTTTAATGATTCATTAATGGATTAAACCTTAAAAGTTGGGGGATTTTAGAATTGAGATCCTTGATTTAATACAAAAGGGATTTATCTCACCCATTATTTATCCATGGGGATCTCTAGTGTTATTCTCCAAGAAGGTAAATGATGGTATGATGTTGTGTATATAATAATAGAGGATGAACTGAGTGAAATTCATGAATTATTAAAATTATAAAAGGATAGATAAATTTTTTATCATTAAAATGTATCTAGCTAGTTTTCAAAGACCAATTTATAGTCTAGATATCACCAGATGAGGGTGAAGGAGGAGGATATACTGAATACTACTTTCTGGTGTGTCTATTGGAACTTCTAGTTTGTATTAATGTCATTTAGTGTAATGTAAAACCCTTGTGATTCTATTGGACTCATAAAATTTTTGTTCCACGAGTTCATATATTAGTTCATAGATATTTTCATTGATAACAAACTCACATGCATGTAGTCATAGGATGGTATTTTTGATCCTCATGGGGATATTTTCAAAGTGATTAAACACCATCATATATATTGGAAATTATCCAAGTGCATTCTTTTTATGCTATAGGTTCATTTTTTTGGAAATATGGTATCCTATAAGTGAGTGGTGATTGGTTATTTAAAGATCAAGGTAGTTGTTTCTTGGGGAGCCCACAAGAATATTGAAACATTTTGCTGCTTCCTTGGTATTCCATGCTATTAAAAGAGGGTTTTTATGATTTTATTAAGCAAGAATATGAATTGAAGACCCTGAACAGGAAGTACTTGGCCTTATTATAGACTAATAGTGCTAAATATATTTCAACTACCCGGTGGGGAGGTTGATTTGTGCTTCCAGCTTAAACATCTAATGTAGGGAGTTATGTTCAAGGGTTTTTATGGCAGTTATCATCCATTTTAGGGTGAATATTGATACAATGGTGCACATGGATCTCATATGGTTCTAGTGTTTTACACCCCCTTGAGAATTTCTATTATATCCATTTTCTTAAGGTGGAGGCAGTAGTTTTTTCGCTAAATTTTAGGTAACATTAAATCATTAGAGAAAGATTTATAGTCTCTATAGATCATAAGATATTATCTTATAATTTATTTGGAATGGATAAAAATCAACAAAAATAGAGGTGGATGAGTTTATTACTTGACTATGAATTGAAGATATCCTACATCACAAGAAAGGATAATGTATTTACTATTGCATGGAGTAGGAAGATGGAGATATTTATTGCTTGAAAATATAGATATTGTTGGAGTGTGATATAAGAGTTAGTAGAGATGAATCTTAATATAGAGGAGGCCAATGCTAAATATTTACTATTTCATATTACAATATATTCATTCTTGATTAGTAGGTGGAGGAGACTTAGTGGGGAAACTCAAAATTTGTGGTTTTTAGGTCTATATCTTTCATGATGATGCTTTAGAGCAAAAGTTGGAGGACGATTTTCATTAGGTTTTGTTGAAAGGGAGGTTGTTTGTTTTTTCAAGTATGAATTATTAGGTTCTCTATGAATTTATTAACTTATATTTCGTTGTTAATCATAGTGTATACCAAACGAATCATAACATGATGGATTAGCTCAAGTGTCCTGAGATAAAGTGGTCATTGGCAGAGTTCCTAACATGATGTTTGGTCTTCCAAAAAGTGAAGGAAGACATGTTATTCTAGATGGTATGATGGTCAAAAGGTATAGAGGGGGGGGGGGAATAGACTTGATTAAAATTTAAAACATTTCCAAAATTTAAAAAAATTCATAATACGAGAATAAAATACAAATATAATGATTTTTATAGTAGTTTGAATAAAAAAGGATTATACACCTACTCTTCTCATGCCTCTTCTCCTCAAGAGTTTCTGTATTGACTAAAATTGCTGACTTTTTAAGGGGAGTTACAACCCAATTAAAAAATACCTTTTATAATTTATGTACAACCATACCACACCCTAACATTTATAGGGGTATAACCGAACATAAATTTATTTTGTGAGGTAAAATCGTAGATAAAAAAATTACAACATAATAGATTACATGGGACAATAATGCATAAAAGTAAAAGACTAATGGAAAAAAGATGATTTAGAAAAATTATAGTAGCTCAATTATTATTTTAAAATCCCTCGAGTATTGTAACAACTAGAACATATAGATCATGAAATTTTTTGTGTCCTTTATTGAATGTTATTCAACACATATCTCATTCTCAAATATTTTTCACACTTTTATATCATTTATATATTATTAGTGTGTTAGTAATTCACATATAGATTTAGTTTCATTTACATAAGATTATTCAATAGATATAAACACCCTAAAATGGTTAGAACAATTAAAAATTAGTAACAATAATGTTACAAATATACTCTCTAAAATTATAGTTACAAATAATAAATTAAGAATAACCAGCCAGACCTTCCATAATATCGTCCTTTAAATAAAAAAATACTTTGGATATTTTGCAATAATTTAATATCCCATTAAATATATTCTATAAAATTATCTATAAGAATCATCCTTGATTACTTATTCAATATATATGGAACAATCCTTGAAATCTTGGGTTTTAGTTTACATCATGGGAAAACATACCTCATAATGGTCACAACAAAATTAGTCATTTAAATAATAATAATTTCTAATGCATATGAACGATCAAAAATAATTAAAATACAAGAGTATTTGATGAATTTATTAAAACGATATAGGAAAAATCTTTATTTCAAAATATATTTTCAATAAAAAATGAAAAATAAATTTTTTAAATTTAAAATTAAACAAAAAATAATGAAATCATCAACTCAACTTCATATGTAATATATTAAAATTAATATATATATATATTTTGAAACATTATGATGATAATTAATATAATTTGAGAAAAAAGTTAATATTTTGTAATATCTTTTCCATTAAGATAATTTTAATACATAATATTAATTAATAAATTTTTGAAATAAATAATATATATAATCGAGTAAAGTTAGTACATAATATAATTTATATACTTCCTTGAATACATTTTGTTATATACTTTAAAAAATATTGATTTGTATTATGTTTTTCTATCTTTAAAGATATAAATTATAAAAAAATATATTTGAAACAATGCATAAAATATTTTCCAATGAGAAAATTATGAAACGTTATATATTTTCAAGGTTATAATAAATACATAACATTTTATAGTTATCCAAAAAATTGATATTTAAGAAATATAATGTGTAATATATTTTCAAGAATATGTAAGATAATCTTATAATCCTTTTAATAATATGTATTATTATTTGACATCTATATAGAATATGTAAGACAAATCACTTAGTGAAAAAATTTAGTGACATAGAATAAGAACATAAATAAAATATCAAAAATAAAAACAAATAGATAATAAAAAACAATAAATTTGAGTATAAAAAAGTAATTAATACTTAATAAAAAAATTAAACCTAATTATTCTCTTGTATAAGTAGTGAAATATTCAAAGAATCATTATTATTTTCATAACTGATGTTAGAGGGAATAATTGAATTGATAAGAGATGGATGTGATTTTCAAAACAAAAACAAGGCAACAAATAGATCCAGTCAACATTATTTCTTTTGATCATTAAAAAACTAAAACATATACTCCACTTTTTGTAATATATCAAATAGAAAAAAATAAATAATATTTTATTTATAAAATCAATATAATACTATTAACATGCTTTAATATTTAACACATGTTTTAAATAGAACAAGGAGATAAAAATAAATAAATTAAACTCTATGAATATTCATGATTTACTTATCTTAAAACCATTATAGTGAAAGGTTTAAGAAGGTAATCACTTATTGTAAAATACAATACTCAAGATCAATGAAACATATTAAATTACATATATATATATATATATAGAAATATACTTCCTGAATTAGATATAATTTCATCATGCTTCCATCACACCTAGCTCAAATTTAACCATTTTATACTCATATGAATTTAGTTGTTTACAAAAAATATCTTCCAATTGATCATATATGGGAACATATTTTAAAAATATACATCATTTTTAACATGATATCAAAGAAAGTAATATCTATTCTCAATATGTTTAGTTCTACAATGTTGTAAAATATTTCTAAAAAAGAAAATTATAATTATTAGTAAACATAATTTTCATTTTTTCAAAGTAAACATCAAAATAAAATTTTATTTAATCCATAAATATTGAGAACAAAAAATTATAGTAACAATTTATACTACTTAAAACATATAAAAATAAACAAATAATTATGTTTTTGAACTCGAATAAACTAAATAGTTTCCAAAAAAATAAAACCTTCCAAAATTACTTCTATAAAATTTTCAGCCTCCAAAAGCAGAATATGAATAACTCTTAATTTCATAATATGTTCTTCCTGAATTAAATAAACTATGATTCAATGAAATTTTAACATATTTAATAATCCTTTTAAAAAAATTAAGTAACTCTATTTAGGGTTAACTTGAACTGTAGCACACATGAATATAGATAACATTATATCCGCTCTAGAAGAAGTTAAATATAACTGAATGTCAATTAGTCCTATAAAAAATATTATATCTATAGTCATTAAATTATCATCAACATAGAATTTAAAATATATACACATATGGGTCTTTGAAATTTTAATAGAGTCATGTAATTTTTTTTAACTAATTATATAGAATACTAATAATGATTAAGAAAAATTCCATCATTTATCTGAACGTTTTAAGTCCTAGAAAAAATTTCAATTATCCAATAAGAATGATGTAAAATTTACTTATCATTAAATATAAATAATATAAATCAATAATTTCACTAGATGAACCAAGAATTGATATCATCAACATAAATATGAATAATTGAAACATTTATATTTTTTAATAAAATATTTGGAATAACTTTTATCTTTAATAAAAAAAATCAAAATAAAAATTGACAGCCTTTCATGCAATGTCTGTGGATGTTGTTTAATCCCATAAAGAGTTTTTGAATGTTTTAAAAAAATATTATAAAATTTTTCATGTTTAAAACAAGGAGTTTATTTAATATAAACATCATTAAAATTTAAAAACATTAATATGAGTAATTCTAACACCCATTAGATAAATTTTAAAACTATGAAGAGTAAAATATCCTGATAAAATTTGAATAGTGTTTAATCTTGAGAAATGTGAAATTTTTTCATCATAATCATTAAATTCTTCTTGAAAATATCTTTGATCAACTAATCTATACTTATTTTTTATAATCTATCCATATTTGTCAAGTTTATTTGAAATTATCCACTTAACTCCGATGATTGATGAATCTTTAGGTGGAACAACCAATTCCTAAACATTATTTCAATAAAACCATTTAATGTTATCTTTAATAGAAAAAATATAGAAAAACTATTTTAAATATTTTATTAAATTACATGGTAAATAGTAATAAATAAACACAGAATTAATTTTTTCCCCAAGTAATTTATATTTTTACACTTGAATCAACATCACTAAAAACTCTATTTATAGTTTGATCTTTAAATTTTCCCAAATCCTTTGATATTGGTGTTACTCTCCCTCAACTGGTGTATTAAATTGGGAATTTACTTCTTCACCAAAATTAATAAATTTAAATAATATTCAATCATATTTTATTCATATGATTTATCACTTGAATATTTTTTATAATACATAACAAAAAAATATTCTTCAATAATGATAGTTCTGTTATTATAAACTGTATAAGATTTAATAACACTATAATATCCTAAAAATATTAATTAATTATTCTTGATATCCAAATTATTTATATTATCTTCCATTTTAAGGGTAAATAATTTACAACCAAAATATCTAAAATAATCATCTTTTGGCATCATTCCTTTACATAATTCACAAGGTATTTTCTTTAAATTTTATCTAATAAGAATTATTTTTAGAAATAAAAAAATGTCATTCAATATTCATCCAAAAAGTATTTAGGTAAATTATAATCATTTTGTAATGCCCCAACCCCAGTTACCCAGAGTTGATGAATTATTATATTACATTGGAATGATCACAAGATATCAAGTCTTGAAAGACAAATTAGTTTAGTAGCCTTGGAAATACTAGATACATACATAAGTTTTAAATTATATTATGAAATTAAAAACAACAACATTTTTCCCACTTTGAAAAGAATCATATACCTTAGCCTATCCCTAAAGGTTAATCATAATATACTTCTTCACATCCTGGAAAAAATAAAACATAGAAAGGGGTGATCTCAGATGATAAGTGAGGATAAAAATATAGTATAAACTTTCATAAATAAGCATAAAAATTTAAGGAAATTAATACGACTAAAACACAAGTATTTTAAACTTAAACATCAATATAATATGGAAAATATAAATCAAATAATGCCATTTAATTATTCATATGGATATTATAAAAGTCGAATAATAAAATGTAATATTAATAGACAATTTCATAATTATGGAATGCATAATGTTGGACATCATAACCACATAGTCAAAGCCTCGTGCCGATGATACAGATAAGATTTTGTCAAGGCCTTGTGCCAAGACACTAGTTTGTCTCATGAGACCTACGGATGTATCAAGGATCTATAGCGAGCTCCACCAATCACTTTCTTAGTCCAATGCATTCCTTATATGAAAAGGCTGAAACATAATCTAAACATTCATATTAAAACTATCATATGAAATGTAAATATTTTAACCACAAACCATGAATGGTATAAAAATAGCACATCCAAAGTTAAACATAACTCATTCAATACAATGTGGAAGATTATATTATAATAAATCAACCTCAATCAAGAATAATGAAGGATATTGACATAGATGAAAATAATTAGAAAAACTATTTGAGAGAAATATCCCCCTTTTTCTTGAAAACATTAAAAAGTACCACTATTTATCAAGAAGCTATTAAAAATATACTTTTAAATCAAAGTGTACCATACCACTTTGAAACATTAAAAATGAATTTTAATTTCAAAAGCGTCTTTTCCATATAAATAAATCCTTAAAACCATTTTTAAAACATGGACATTAATGGGAAAAGTTTATAAGAATAAATCTTTAAAACATTTAAAATGATATTTTAGTTAGAGTTCCTAACCAAATGGGAGATGATTGAATACAAATAATTGAGTTAAAAAAACTTTATAATATCATGAGAATAAAATAATTCATGATATACTATGTCAAAGTACTGTATATACACCATAAAAAAGTGAATTGGTGCATATCAACAAAGAAGTCTCAATGGAATGTAAATTGAGATGAAATCCTTTAAAAAGACCATATACTTGGATTAACGATAAATAAATGACATAATTATGCGTTAAAAAAATAAATACACTCAATATGATTGGATATTTAGTGTAAATAAATCAGATGACATTCACACATATTCTTGTAAAAATGTAACCAATGACTTGGATGTTTAACTCAATGAATGTAAATTGAGTTAAGATTAACCTTATCAATTTCATATAAATGACTTGAGAATTTATAAATGGAGTGATTATGTGTATCAAAATTATATCCACATTAAGGGGATTGGAAATTACTTAATAAATAAATAAATAGTGATTTCACATATAATCTTGGAGTAAAATAATCAATGATGTTTGCGTAAAACACAATGAGTAGAAATTGATAATTAAAATTCCCTTACCGATTTGGAAACTTATGAAACATACACCCCTTGAAATAAGGATCATAAAATGAAGATTTAAATACCCATAAATTAAATTATATTACACCAAGAATAAAATCACGGGTTAGTACATACACCATACAAAAGAAAATAGTGGCAATATAGGATGAATCACCTGGGAATAAGAAGTGAGATGAAAACCCCTTACCACTTTTTAATCAAATGAGTCGTATAACCAAAAGTTAAATACCACAAAATTAATCATAGAATACCATGACTATAAAAATAATAATGATAATATACATCAAATGGCAGTAAAGAACACACCACATGCAATAAATAAGTGGCGAACAATGGAAATCTTACGGAATTAAAAAGTGAGATAAGAAACCCCTTACCTTATGTCCGACATGACTTGTATGTTCCATGATATTCCTGAATAATAATAATAAGTTAATTTATACTTACATAAGAAATTTTTTCAAGTTTATTATTCCTTTTATATCACTTGTTACCTTTCTATAACAATTAGTTAATTCTTTATGTTTATATCAGACATTTTGTCGATGTTCGAAACTTTAGTAAAAAATGAACTTGTTATAATTACAAATTTTCCATGTGGTCAAAAGTCTATTATCTCCAGAATGATATTCATGATTAAGATATCATATATATCATATATATCTAGTGTATATGTGTTTATAATATTCCATATCATTTGTATTTAAAAAATGGAATGCACCGTTCATGGAGACGGTAAGCCGTACGTATGCATGAACGTTACTTTCATTTCAATTTTATATTTAAAGGAATGAAAACATAATAATAAATATGTATATTATAATTCCAATATATTATATATGTTATATAATTTAATTAACACCATCCTTTATATGTTCCATGTATGGAAAGAACGAATCTAATCACTTTGAGGATGTGGTAGTTCACATTTCCTCAAATGAAATTATCATATTTACCAATTATGGAAACCATAAAGGTATGATATAAATGAAAAATATATAAGTACAGATACAATATAAATATAATATATATCACATGTAAATAAAGTTCCATCTCAATGGCTACCATAAGTGGTGGTAGGTGAAGATTGAACAATCATCATTTCGTGAGGCAGTAGTTCGCCATTGATAGAAACAGTATGTCCTTTACCCATTAGATGGAGGTGTGTGTAAGTGTAGTTAGAATCCTTCTCATATAAATAACCTAGTATATTTACTATGCTGGGTTTTTTTATAAAATAAATGAATAATAGAGTTTAGGGGGTTGGAGAAATAAAATAAATAAAATAACTTAAGAGAAGATGTTACCTTTAAATCAGGTAACTCTCTTTGGTTTGAACCAAAAAGATTTTTTGAAGTGTCTTCTATAGAATCCTGACCTTTTATTACATTACTATTACATCATTTTAAAGATAAAAAGCATAATATTATTACACATAGAGGATCCAAAGGATTAGTGTCTTGGAAAAACTAGGATCGTACATAACAATTACAACATCAACCATAAAAATTTATTTAATTTCTTCTTCTCTAGCTTCTTATTTTCACTTGTCCTCTCCTAAGTACATGTAGCCACCTGAGGATATAAATAAAAAGGGGTGAGATAAAATCCCAGTAAGAGGATAGATAAGAAGAATATATCATGGGGTGATCATAATCATGACATAGGCAAAAGATCATGAACATGAGAGGAGCATAAATAAAAGACTTGAAATGTGGCAATGCATAAAAATGAAACATCATTTCTTAGTGGTTAACTACCAAACATACCTGTAAACAAAGATATAATATTTTTCACAAATAATTTCACATTAACTCATGATATTCATCACTTTATCCAATGCATTGGAGCGCTGTATAATTCCAGGTGCACCCGTCACTTTGAAACATTCAAATTGCCCTATATAATTCCTGGCGCACCCATTACATCATAACATTATCATTAACATGCATGACACATAGAACATATATAAATAATGAACTTAAATAAACCATGTAAAGTAATGGGTTTCATATCATAAGAACACATCTATAAACATTGGGTTCCCAAAACAAAGGGGGAATAACATACTTGATACAAGAACCATCAACTTTGAATGAGAAGTAAAAGGTGATTTCTTAAAAGAATAATTCTTTTGGAAAACAGTTGGTTTTTCATAAATACCAGTGAAAAAATTTATATCCCATAAATGGAAATAAAAATATGAAAAAAATATTTTTAAGGAGTTACCATATCAAAAATGGAGGGAAAGAGGGAGAACCTGAAGGATGAAATTTGGGTTTGAGAATTTTCCCTTACCTTGTATCTGAATGATTCCTTCTCTTTAATGTACTATATAATGAAATTATATTCATTAATTAGAAATAAAGAACCATTTTTACATTAATATGGTTAATTATGGTTTCATTAAGTGATTTTTTGTGCCTTTGGATGAGTTATATAGTTTTAAAACATTGTTTGAGAGTGTTTGTTTTTATGGTTTTCTTGAGTGGTTCACTTGTATTCTTAAATTGAAGTTTGGGTAGAACATGAGTAAACATAAAGAAACAATATTACATTTTATTAATTATATTACATGATTTCTAATGATCTTTTAATGAATCATATTATATAAATGTGGATGAATCATTAGATAAGAATTAAATAATGATTGTTTGGTTTAATTTGGGCGGTTTTTCGATCACAACGAACTTGTTTTAATTTATCACATAGTAATATGGCCATTATTTATTTCTAGAACTTTAAATAGGACATAATACATATAAAATATTCTGTTTCAACCATAAAAATGGTTTCATGACCAGATTTTAAGTTATAAATGGAAGAAGAAAACATGTCATTCTTGAAGGTGATTAATTACAACCTTACAAACAACGTTCTCTTTAATAAAATAAAAATAAGAGGGAAAGGGGGTTGGATGATATAATATCCCATTAGAAACACAAAATTATAGTATATGTATAATAATGGAGTTAAAATACCATTTGTAATAAGATAGATGGGGAGAGATCAATAAATGAACTTGAACTTGAAAGGAAATTAAAGGAGAAGAGGGAGAGAAATTACCTCTTAAATCCTCCTCTTGAGATCCTTCTTAAAGAAGCTAAGCTTGGTATTTTTATAAGACCAGAAGATATTAGATGTGGGAGAGGGGATAGGGAAGATGTTTGTGCAGATTTTAGAGAAGTCTTGGAGCTTGAGAGGTGTGAGGAAATGAGGGTGTGAAGGGTGGTTTTTTATAGTGGAGGGGAGAGGGGTTTCCTTAATATAAAATTCATTAGTTTATTAATATCAACTAAGACAAGGAATAGTGAGTCTTGAATGAACAATAATAGTAATTTTATCATGTTATCCCAATCCAAGTGGGCTTACATCCGCATAACATCACACATGACTCTATAATTAGCTTATTTAGCTTATTTTTGTAAATTACGCTATTTCACTATTCATAAAAAATTCATGTATTTCAGAAAAATACAAAAAATTTACCCCAACCATTTTTCAACGTTTAGAATCCAAAAAGGAAGTCCATTTTTCAAAATTAATTTTCTAAATATTATTAATTTTATATTTAATTAAAATCATAATTTAGTTAAAAACAGTTTTTAAAAGTTAAAACTGATTTTATAGAGCTTTCAAAAATTACGTTGGGTCTTATAAAATTATCTAAAAACTATAAGACATTGATTAAATAATTTGTTAATACATTTTAGGAAAATAAATTTTCTTTTAAATTAATTAATTAATTATAATTAATTATTTATGACTTACAAAATACCAAAACGTTTACTAAGGTCAAATTGTCAATTTCTAAGATGTCTAAATTTTATTTAATTATTCATGGGTAAGGTTAATCTTATGTTATATGATTTACTATTCATAAGGGTCATAATAATATTCATAAGGGTATGTTACTATTCACAAGGGTACGTTACTATTCACAAAAAATTATTTTTGTTTCATTAGACTCCAAAAATCATCTAGAACACAACCGTGTATGTCGGATTTTCGAAATTCATAACACAGAAGTGAAAAACATATGATTAAAGGTCACCTAGAACTTATTAGTTCATTATGCTATGTTTAATGTGATTTTATGACATATTTATAAGAAGGTAATTTCCGTTGAAAAACTTTGGGTTGTTACATTCTTCCCCCCTTAAGAAATTTCTCCCCTAAAATTTCACTTTACACTAACAGGTGAGGGTGTTCCTCCTTCATTGCCTCTTCTGGTTCCCAAGTTGCTTCCTCAAATTTAGGGTTCCTCCACAACATTTTGACAAGATGGGTTGTCTTGTTGCGTAGAACCTTTATCTCCGATCCAGAATCTTTACTGGATACTCCTCATAGGAGAGACCATCTTCCAGCTGCACCACCACTGAGTTCAAAACATGTGAGGGGTCTGGTATGTACTTCTTCAATAGTGATACATGAAACACATCATGAACATGAGCCATATTCAGTGGAAGTGCAAGATGATAGGCCACAAATCCTATGTAGTCAAGGATCTCAAAGGGACCAATATACCTTGGGATTAGCTTCCCTTTCTTCCCGAATCACATGACTCTCTTCCATGGAGATATTAGAAGGAAGACTTTTCCTCTAACTTCGAACTCCAAGTCCCTTCGATGGTTGTCAGTATAGATATTTTACCAACTTTGAGGAGCTTTGATGTGTTTCTGGATGACTTGAACCTTCTCTGTGATCTCTTGAACAAGATCAGGTCCAAGTATCTTTCTTTCTCCAACTTTATCCCAACAGGTTGGAGTTCAAAATCGCTTACCATAAAGAGATTCATACAGAGCCGTCTGAATACTTGAGTGGAAGCAATTGTTGTACAAGAACTCAACTAATTGGAGATGCTGATCCCAAAAACCTTTGAATTCAAGAGAGCCACCTCTTAGCATATCTTCAAGCGTCTGGATAATTCTTTCAGACTGGACATCAGTTTGGGGTTGATAGGTCATGCTGAAATTTAATTCAGTACACAAAACATGTTGAAGACTCCTCCAGAATTTAGATGTGAACCTTGGATCTCGGTCAGAGACAATTAAGAGTGGAACACCGTGCAGTCTCACCACTTTCTTTACATATATCTTTGCAAGTTATTCAAGCGATAGATCTTCCCAAATAGCGATAAAATGGGCAGTCTTGGTGGGTTGGTCAACCACAACCCATATCACATTATTTCCCTTCGAAGTCTTCAGGAGACCCGTGACAAAGACCATGGTAACATTTTCCCATTTCTACATGGGTATAGGCAATGGATGCATTATACCCTTGGACTTTTGTCACTCAACTTTAAATTTCTGAAATACCAAGCACCTTGATATATATTCTGCAATCTCTTTCTTCATGTTATCTACCAGAAGTGTTCTTGGAGATCACGATACATCTTGGTACTCCCTAGATGGATAGAGAAAGTTGAGCTATGTGCATTTTCCAATAACTTCTTCTTTATCCCGGGCGATTAAGGCACACAAAGCCACGTTCCAAACCTAATGACACCATCATCGTCGATATGGAGCTCTTGCAGCTTCCCTTCCTTTACTACATTCACCTCTTTTTGTATCTCCACAGCATCCCTTTGTGCTTCCTTAATCTTCTCCTGGATGGATGGTTGTGTAATTATTTGGACAAGGTAGGATGTATCCCCTGCCCTTATGATTTCCAAATCCATTTTTTGCATATCCAAGAAGATAGGGTCTTTCTCAATCCACAACATGGATAGAGTAGTAGGTTATTTTTTGCTTAGAGCGTTAACTACCTTGTTGGCATTTCTAGGATGACAGTGAATAGAGAAATCGTAATCCTTGATTAGCTCTAACCATCTCTTTTGACGCATGTTGAGCTCCTTTTGTGTGAATATATACTTTAGGCTCTTGTGGTCAGTGTATATGTCAAACTTCTCGCCATAAAGGTAGTGCCACCAGATTTTCAAGGCAAAAATCATGGCTTCCATCTCTAGATCATTCTTCAGGTAGTTCTGCTCATGGATCTTTAACTGTCATGAGGCGTAGGATATCACATTGTCATTTTTCATGAGTACACAACCCAATCCTCTCTTTGAAGCATCACTATATATCAAAAAACATCCTCCTCTTTTCGGTAGTGTGAGTACATGTGCAACGATCAGCCTTCTTTTTATCTCCTTGAAGATTCCATCACATTATTCCATCCAGACATACTTTACCCCTTTCCTTGTTAACTTAGTTAGAAGGCTTGACAATCATGAGAAGTTTCTCACAAAACGTCGGTTGTACCCAGCTTATCCAAGAAAACTACATATTTTTGTGACACTAGAGGGCCTAGTCCATTCCTCAATGGCCTTTTTTAAGGATCCACAGAAATTCCCTCACTTGTGATCACATGTCCCAATAACGTGAATTGTTTCATCCAAAAGTCACACTTTCTGAACTTTGCGTACAACTTCTCCTTTCTAAATGTCGCCAATACAAGTCTTAGATGTTCTTCATGTTCCTCCTTGCTGATGGAGTATATGATAATATCATCAATAAACACTACCAAAAATTTTTTTAGGTAATTTCTAAAAACTCTATTCATCAAATCCATGAAGATTGCATAGGTATTAGTAAGTCTGAAGGGCATCACCAAAAACTCATAGTGCCCATACCTTGTACGGAAGGCAGTCTTCTGAATATCTTCCTTCTTCACCTTTACCTGATGATATCCAGAATGAAGATCCACCTTTGAGAAGTATTGATCACCTATTAACTAATCAAACAGGTCGTTAATCCTTGGAAAAGGATAATTGTTCTTTATGGTGATCTTGTTGAGTTCCCGATAATCGATACACAGCCATATTGTTCCATCATTTTTCTTCACAAAGAGCACTGTGCACCCAAAGGTGATGCAATAGGGTGTATGAACCCTTTGTACAGATGCTCTTGCAGATACTTCTTTAACTCCTCCAGTTCAATAGGATCCATCCTAGAGGGACACTTCGAGATAGGAGTAGCTCCAGGTATTAGTTCAATTGATAACTCTACATCAAGATCCAAGGAAATTACATGTTACTCTTCGGGAAATACATCGCCGTATTCCATCATGATGGGAATTTCCTCAAGGCTGGAACTTTCCTTCAAATCAACCATTTGGGCGAGATATGCTTCTTCATAGGGAATCAATACCCACACCATTGAAGGATTTTTCAAAGGAGATTCATGATCCTCCTTGAATTTGTAGAGGATCACGGGATGGTTCGGAATATGAAAAGAGATTTCCTTTTCCAAATAGTTGATATGTGCTCTATATAATAAGAGCCAATCCATTCCCATTATATCGTCAAATTCCACCAAGGGAAGTATTATGAGATTTTTCGGAAGAATCCTCCCACATACGCCAACAGGAGAAGTGTCAAACACTTGGGTTGCAATTATTTCACCACTTGGTGTTTTTACAGAAATCTCTACTTCAAGGTTTCGGGGCTTCGATTCTAGAGTTCTAGAAAACTTGCAAGATATAAAAAAATGCGTAGAACCAGAATCAAATAAGACTTTTTCTATTCTTGAGTTTATAGGAAGTTTACCTTGTACGACTTCATTGTCATGCTACACCTCCGCATTAGTGATGGCATAAGCCTTCCCTTGTTCTGTTGGATTTGGTGGCTGCTGACACTGATTACCCTTGAGAACTCGAGGTTTAGTGCATTGGTTTTCATAGTGCCCTAGCTCTCTACAGTTATAGCATTGAACAATGAGTGGTTCTCTCCTTTCATCAGCTACATTCTCCTTCTTTTTCCTGTCTTTTCGGAACTCTTGAGCATGGTTTACTTTTTTCCCACACTTTAAGCACTTCCCCATCCCTTTAAGGCAGTTCCCATGGTGCAACTTCCCACATTTTTGGCATGTGGTTCGTTGAGTTTTCTTCCCACTTTTTTCATTAGATCCTCTGGCATGAAACTACATCCTTCATTTCTTATCACCATAACTATTGGACCATTCCCCAAACTCTATATCCACGTTGATATCACATCGAACAACTTCTTCATAACTCCCGAAGTCTCGAATTTCAATATCCTTTCGAAGGGCTGGTTTTAATCTACTAAAGAATCTATCAATTTTTCTATCATTTTTGATAACAAACCCTAAAGCATACCTTGGAAGCCTTGTGAAATTTTCTTCATAGGTTGTGACAGATTCTGCTTCTTTTTTCTTGAGCTCTATGAATTCTCTCTGTATCTTCGTATGAAGAGTTCTTGGGAAATACTTATTAAGAAATATTATCTTAAAGTCTTCCCATTCCATCTATTTAATTTCCTCCCTTGGATTGGTGTTATTAATCAAATCCCACCATTGATCGGCCTCTCCATCTAGATGATAAAAAGCTAGGGTCACCTTCTCCATCTCAGAACAGTGAAGCACAGAAAATATCTTCTCCGTGGAGTTGACCCACTGTTCCGCAACTAGTGGATCAGAGGATCTACTAAGCGTCGGTGGTCGTTGCCACATAAAACATTCGATTTCCACTTGCTCCCTCTTTGGTGAAGGAGGATGTTCCCCAATATTATGGTTATATTTCATAACCTGGGATAATTTGGTAAGCATCGCCATGATGTTTTGAACTCCACCTCCCAAATCATTGGGGATGTTGTTCGGGTAATCGTTGCATTGGCCCTCTCACGAGTTGTTGGCCTGATTTCTCCTGGTTCCCACCATTTTCAAAAATAGAAAAGGTTAGAACAAAACATAAGTAAACAAGTGATGATTAACTTATTCATTCACTACTGGAAATACACTATTTCCCAACGGTTCAGAACCGTTGGGAAAGCCCCTGAAACCGTTGGGAAAGGTTTTCCCAACGGTTCTTAGAACCGTTGGGAAGTAAGCCGTTGGGAAATGTTTTCCCAACGGTTTACTGGCAACCGTTGCAATAGAGCCATAAAATTTACCCTACCCCAACGGTTTGGGTGAACCGTTGGGATAGTTTTTCCCAACGGTTCTCCCAAACCGTTGGGAAAACCAAATACCATGGAACATTTTCCCAACGGTTGGAACCGTTGGGAATTGGTGAAGTCTTTCCCAACGGTTTAAAAGCGTTGGGAAAGACATGCTAAAAACTTATATGCCAACGGTTTGAAACCGTTGGCATACCTATGCTGCAAATTGCAGCACCCTGCAATTTGCACAGCCCCTGTCCCCTGTCCATCACCACCAGTCATCAGGCCTCATTTTCACCTCATTTTTACCTCATTTTCACCTCATTTTCACCTCATTTTCACCTCATTTTCGATCCAACTATTGTACCAGTAATAAAATAAAACATACATATTCAATTATGAACAAATTCATACACATTTAACATATAATGGATCCTGAAACTATACAAATCCATAATTAAATTACAATTCATAAACATACATAATTCATATAGAATTCAATTTAAAATTTAGATGACAATTATACGTGGAATCTGAAATTCAATTCATAATATGATCGGTTTTTTCTATACCATATATTTTTACCTCAAATGATGTCCATTTTAAACAAAATACATACACCTGAAGTGATACCGGCCACACCGCACCTCAGATTGAGGCGGGGTTAACTCGTACACATCACATTTGACTCATGGATCGTTGTGCTAAAGTATCGACAGAATCCTAATGCGTTTGGTCGGTTTTCCATATGCCAGTTGATGTTTTTCACTTAAAATGGCGTCCTTTTGAAACAAAAGACGGACACTATGAGTGGTTCCGACCACACCGCGTCTCCAATTGAGGCGGGGTTGATTAGTACACGTCACATATGACTCATGGATCGTTCTCCTAAAGTTTAAATGGAAACCGAATGCGTTTGGTCGGTTTTCCGTATATACTTAAAATGTTGTCCATTTTAAACAAAAGAGTGACACTTAGACTCATCCCGACCACACCGCGACTCAGATTAATCCCGGGTTGGCTCGTACATGTCACATATGACCCATGGATCATTGTGATAAATTATCAAAAGATTCTGAATGCGTTTGGTCGGTTTTGCGTATGCCAGTTGTTCTTTTCATTTATAATCATGTCCATTTTAAACAAAAGAGATATAGTTAGAGCGGTGTCGGCCACACCACATCTCAGATTAAGACGGGGTTGACTTGTACACGTCACATATGACCCATGGATCGTTGTGCTAAAGTATCGATAGAATCCGAATGCGTTTGGTCGGTCTTCCGTATGTCAGTTGATGTTTTTCACTTAAAATGACGTCCTTTTGAAACAAAAGACGGACACTTTGAGTGGTGTCAGCCGCACCGCATGTCGGATTGAGGCGGGATGATTCGTACACGTCACATAGGACCCATGGATCGTTCTCCTAAAGTTACAATGGAAACCGAATGCGTTTGGTCGGTTTTCCGTATGTACTTAAAATGGTGTACATTTTAAACAAAAGAGAGCCATTTAGACTGATCCCGGTCACACCGCGACTCGGATTGACCCGGGTTGGCTCGTACACGTCACATATGACCCATGGATCGTTGTGATAAATTATCAAAAGATTCTGAATGCGTTTGGTCGGTTTTGCGTATGCCAGTTGTTCTTTTCACTTATAATCCTGTCCATTTTAAACAAAACAGACACAGTTAGAGCGGTGTCGGCCACACCGCGGCTCGGATTGAGGCGGGGATGATTCGTACACGTCACATATGACTCATGGATCGTTCTCCTAAAGTTTCAATGGAAACCGAATGCGTTTGGTCGGTTTTCCGTATGTACTTAAAATGGTGTCCATTTTAAACAAAAGAGAGCCACTTAGACTGATCTCGGCCACACCGCGACTCGGATTGAACCCGGGTTGCCTCGTACAGGTCACATATGACCCATGGATTGTTGTGATAAATGATCAAAAGATTCAAAATGCGTTTGGTCGGTTTTGCGTATGCCAGTTGTTCTTTTTCACTTATAATCATGCCCATTTTAAACAGAAGAGACATAGTTAGAGCGGTGTCGGCCACACCGCGTCTCGGATTGAGACGGGGATGATTGGTACACGTCACATATGACCCATGGATCGTTCTCCTAAAGTTTCAATGGAAACCGAAGGCGTTTGGTCGGTTTTGCGTATGCCAGTTCTTTTCACTTATAATCCTACCCATTTTAAACAAAACAGACACAGTTAGAGCAGTTTTGACCACACCGCGCCTCGGATTGTGGCGGGGATGATTCGTACACCTCACATATGACCCATGAATCGTTCTCCTAAAGTTTCAATGGAAACCGAATGCGTTTGGTCGGTTTTCCGTATGTACTTAAAATGATGTCCATTTTAAACAAAAGAGAGCCACTTAGACTGATCCCGGCCACACCGCGACTCGGATTGAGCCCGAGTGGGCTCGTACATGTCACATATGACTGATGGATGTTGGGTCGGAGGTGATGGCAAGAGGGGGGGTGAATTTCCTTTTTAAAATTAATTAACAATTTAAAACAAATTTAAATGCAGCGGAAAGTAAAATGGCAAGACACAATTGATAACGGAGTTCGGCTTTAAACTCAATCCTACGTCTCCGCTCCCAACTCAACCGTTAGGAGATTTATACGACCGCTTGCTTTTTAATGGTTATAGCAAGAAACCCACTAGCCGTTTTAAGGTAGGCTAGATCACCTTCTTACAGCTTGCTTTTTTATTATGGTTGTAGCAAGAAACCCAAATTGAAAGAAGGAAGAAAAAGGGTGGTTTGTTTTAATACAAACCCAATTAAGAACTAAACAATTGAAGTAAATAATTTAGAACAAACTAGAGGAAGCCTTGAGCGCCAAGAGGTGAGTGTAGTTGATGTAGAGGCAACCCAAGCTTCAAGGATGGCAATTGGATCTCAAGTAGCCTTTGAGAATTGTCGTAGGAGCCTCAAATGATTAAAATAGCTTTGGTATGCTTCGGTATATGATCGGTAGTGTTCCCGGCATCCATGGACGTCTATTTATAGGAGAAATTCTCCCAAATACTTCAAAATAGCCGTTGGAGGGCTTTCGGAGCCGTTGGGGATCAAGTGGGCCAGCCTGGTCAGTTTGACTGAGAACACCGGCTGGCCGGTGCTGATCCACCGACTGGCCGGTGCACCAGACAGAAGCAAGGGATTTCTGTCTGGCTCCACCGGCTGACCGGTGCTGAGCCACCGGCTGGCCGGTGGTCTGGACAGAAGCATGCTATTCTGTCTGGGTTCCACCGGCTGGCCGGTGGTCTGGACAGAAGGTATGCCATTCTGTCTGGGCCCACCGGTTGGCCGGTGGCCAGACACCGGCTGACCGGTGGCACCTGGCAGAGGGCAAGGCCTTCTGCCTGGTCCACCGGCTGGCCGATGGGCTGGATCCGGCTGGCCGGTGGTCTCACACCGGCTGGCCGGTGGACTTAAACAGTCCATTTTGAATTCTTCTTGGGCCAGCTTCTAGGCACCCTATTTCCTATCATCAAAAACACTTGAAAACAAGTTAGAATACAATTAGAGTGATTGTGATCATTAAAATCCAAGAGAGAGGGGTGCAACAATGGATCGTTGTGATAAATTATCAACAGATTCAGAATGCGTTTGGTCGGTTTTGCGTTTGGTCGGTTTTGCGTATCCTGTCCATTTTAAACAAAAGATAGACAGTTAGAACGGTGTCGGTCACACCGCACCTCGTATTGAGGCAGGATTGACTCATACACGTCACATACGACCCATGGATCCTTGTGCTAAAGTGTCGACACAGTCCGAATGCCTTTGGTCGGTTTTTCCTATGTCACTTGATGATTTTCACTTAAAATGACGTCTTTTTGAAACAAAAGTCCGACAAATTTTGAGTGGTGTCGGCCACACCGCATCTCCGATTGTGGCGGGGTTGATTCGTACATGTCACATATGACCCATGGATCGTTCTCCTAAAGTTTCAACGGAAACCGAATCCGTTTGGTCGTTTTTCCGTATGTACTTAAAATGGTGTTCATTTTAAACAAAAGAGAGCCACTTAAACTTATCCCGGCCACACCGCGACTCGGATTCATCCCGGGTTGGCTCGTACACGTCACATATGACCCATGGATTGTTGGGATAAATTATCAACAGATTCGGAATGCGTTTGGTCGGTTTTCCGTAAGCCAGTTGATGCTTTTCACTTAAAATGACGTCCTTTTGAAACAAAAGATGGACACTTTGAGTGGTGTCAGCCACACCGCGTCTCCGGATTGAGCTGAAACCACCGTGAAACATTCTAATTATTATTCGTGACGTGTACGCAGAGACGGCACGTCAATCGGACGTGCTGTCTGCACGGTACGGCTCAATATTAGTGTTTTAAGTGATGCGCGCGCTTCGTAAACGCGCGTGAGGGGGGTCCAAACGGGCCGAACGATGTCGGAATGGCCTGAAATCAGACGACAAATACGGGTGAGTGATTTCTGAAGTGGTCGAGCAGACGGCACGTCAATCGGACTTGTCGTGTGCCCGCGGTGACCGACAACGCAGTTATGGTGTCATAAACGGCCAGAACGGGCGTCCAAGAATGAGGGGGGTTGTCCAGGGAGTTCTCAAACACACAACCACTAAAAGACAACAACATCCATAAAAACAGACAATATATAAAAATAATTCAACTCCAATACTATACTACGAGTCTAGATAAAACCAACAACTAGAATAGATTAAACATCAAATCTCAAGTCAAAAAATGTAACGGATCAATATGTCCCACATCAGCATCACCATCTCCATCATCATCATCATCATCGCCCTCGTCATCGTCCTCCTCATCGTCATCACCCTCCACAACGCCTTCCTCCTCGCCTTCGCCCTCCTCCTCGCCCTCCTCATCTCCCTCCTCTTCCGCATCAGACTGCTCGCCATCATCATCTTCAAGCTCGACATCGGCCTGACCACCACTGGAACTGCCACCTGGTGCACCATATATAGAATGTATCGACGACATGTATTCATCAATCGCTGGGCTGGCCTCTGCTGGAAGTGTTGGACGTAGAACTTCAATAAATTTCATAAATGCACTGTTTGCCCTTGCAGACTGTTCTGCCGTCTCTGTGGCCCTTTTCTCAGCCTGTTCTGCCTGTTCCCTAACTTGCTGCAGCTCGGTGGCACTACAACTCGTACCTGAGGCAGGCCAATACCTCGTCGGGGCTATCCTAGGTCGGCAGCGTACTCTGCCAGAATGATCATCTCCCAACACCTGATGTAAGTGATCAGATGGCCCAAAATTGTCTGCTTCTTGGGCATCGAGGGCCTCTAAAGCATCCTATTACAAATATAAATATATTGTTAAGTTACGAAATAGATATTAAAATATAAAATCAACAGATTAAAACTTACAATCTGCTACTGAGTCGCTTCGTTGACAGCACGTCCATCCTTTTTTCGTCTACTCGAGCAAAACAGTTTTGCTCGAGGCACACGTCCTTCAATATTTTGTACTTGCCTCTACAATGACATTGAAAACAAAATTTATATAAAGACTTCAGAAAATAATTAAATAATTGAGGAAAAAAAAAGAAAATGTAAGTCGTAAAGAAAACTTATAAACAATTGTCATACCTGCTGCCTCTCATGATCCGGCATCGTCGTGCATCCTAGTGTATGGAGGTATTTTTTTGCATCAATGTTTTTTTTATTTTTTCCAGATGATTCCTAAATAAAATTCGATAATGCAAAGGATAATATTAATGCAAAACTTGAAAGTTATTATTTAAATACCTCAAATGTAATTCATACCTTAAACTGGGTACTCGTCCAATGAGTAATCATCTGACGATACTGCTCTATAGGACAATCATCCACGACTGGTACCGCCTCTAACTCAGTGCCAACTCTAGAATGCCAGCCAATATACAGCTCATGCTTGTAGGCTCTCCAAAGCTTGCCTAAATCCTTTAGACGTTCCATTCGTGCACCCTCACCATCAGGAAAATTAAATCGAAGCTGAAATGAAAATATTAATTTATATAAATACAAAAAAAATTCATGGCAATAAATACAACAGATTTTTTTACCCATATCTCTGCCCAAGCTCTATCTTTGACCTCATGTGGCAAATGTCTCCACGACAGCGGGCTGACGGGAATGATGTCGGAGTATTTGGCAAGCGTCGCCATAAAACTCCGATATTGCTGCCCTGTTTTCTCAACCATCTGATTGTCTTCATTATATTCCACCATAACCTGTGTGCGACGGTTCCACACCGAATGCATGCGTGTACGGCCCCGCCCCCGCCTCCTTTCAGTAGATGTATCTGTCATGAAAGAAAAACAAATATTTTATCAAAACATGTTATAATGAAAATAAATATTACTATAAAAATTTGATAGGGTTTTATAAATATACCTGTGCTAGTCTGATCAATGAGTGGCGCCGGATCCACAGAACCTGATGGAACACCCTCTGGTGGAACAGGAGTCGAAGACGATGGAATATAAAAGCTCGGAGAGACATAAGTAGAAGGAAAAGAAGATGGAACAACTGTATGACCTGATGCTGACTGGGGAGTGGGAATCATCATGGGATGTGAAAATGATGGGGCAGAAGATGCAGAAGGCAGCGAAAACATGGGAGGTCTAAATATCCCGTGTGTCCCTAACGACACACCGGGATCAGAATGTGGGAAGGCTGAAATGTCAGTGGGAGGGGCAGGGTCTAGTCGGGCACGCGCAGCTCTATGTCCACCTCTGGTACGAACCCTCCTCGTACCACCGGCCTGAGTACTCGGACCAGTACTAGGCTCCTCGTCGAATAACTGTCGACGTAATGGTGGATCCTACAAAAAAGTTTACAAAAAAAATTAATCACATGACATTATATATTCTATAAATATATATATATATATATATTTGAAATAAAGTACTCACTGTAGGCACTAATGGTGGAATGCCCATCTCCTCCATCCGACGATTGTTCTCCGCCATTTTTTTTCTTCGTCTCTCTTCAATTGGCTTCATTTCCTGCATTGGAAAACAAATATGTAATTAATTAGAAAAAGAAAATTAATGTGTAAACCAAAAAACTAAATATATGAGGGAATGAGGGGATTCATTGGTAATTTAGCTATCAATTGTTTTAGAAGAGCTTGAATGAATTTAATAAAACATACAAGTTGTAATGTTCACCAAGTTAGAAATATTGTTTGATTTGGTTTGAATACAGTTCAATTCCAAATTAGAAAATGCAATTCAAATAAAACAGCAACCAATAAACATTGAAAATTCACATAACGGTCAAGTCAGCTAAATCATATTTGTGATCAATACTAAATAAATATGAATATTACCAACCTTAACAACCCAACTCGAGGTAAACCAAAAGAATTGAGAACATGGATGAATGATTCTATATATTTCCAACCACAACTTCAGGTTCACAATCAACTCTGACAATTGAGCTATTGGAGTCATCAAAAGAAATAAATGGATTGGTTCCAATGGCAATAGGGACAGTGTCAATTCCATCATCAGCATCATCAAAAATATGTCTTGGAATTACTTCAACTACGACACCAAATTCAGGTTGAAGTTGATCTTTGACATAAAAAACTTGTTTATCCATTGATGCCAACACATATGGTTCTTCAGTTGTAAGAGTGCGGGTCATATTAATTACTCGAAATCCACAATCATCAATAAATGTGCCATGTCTCGTCATCGAATCAAACCAATGGCATTTCATCATTGTGACTCGTCCATGAGAGTAATAATCCAATATTATTATTTTCTCAACGACTCCATAATAACCCACATTTTCAAGTCGCGGTCTACTATCTGATGCGCTGGCATAACAATCTGTTGTGGCAGTAACCATAATACCATCATGTTGTGTTCTCATGTTTTTGGCTCGTTCAGTGACAATAAATCTGTACCCATTGATAACAATTGATTTACAGTCACGAACCACGGTATTAGGACCAAAAGCCAAAGCTCTTATTTCCTCAGAGACAGAGTCAGCAGACAAACTCAATACCTGCAATATAAATGACAGTTAAACTTAAGTAAATATTGAAATAATTAATTTAAACAGTAATATTTTTACCTTCAATTTTAACCAAGCAGAAAACTCTTTGCTATGCAAAGTCTCTCTCCTTCTCAAAGATAAAGAACGATGCTTCCTATTTATCATTGTTTTATGTTCCCTGTAGATAAAAAAATATGAATAGTTTAACAGATATATATGTAAGATATACATATTCAATTTTGTTACCTGATATAGTCATCGAACAAATCACAGTTGAACAAAACTGTGCGATGTGCCATCTCCCGCTCTTCATGGCTTAATGTCTTCAATGTATATGATCCAGGAATTCCTCCTGTTTGAGGAAGTGATGGAAAACTGGGTTCAATTTGCTCATATTGTTCTTCTTCATTTCTCATTGGTCTGTTCATTCTTGTATTAAGATCAGACAAATACATTGAACAGAAATCCATACATTCTTGAGCTAAGTAACCGTTCACGATAGAACCTTCGGGATGATTCTTGTTTCGAACATAAGACTTTAATGTGAACATATTTCTTTCAGTTGGATACATCCAACGAAAAGAAACAGGTCCTCCGAGAAGTATTTCAGTTGGAATATGGACAGTCAGATGCAGCATGCATGTGAAAAATGATGGGGGAAATATTTTCTCCAACTCACACAAAATTAATGGGGCATCTGTCAACATTTTTTGCGAGAAAGACTTGGACAACTTCTTAGCACAAAGATCTCTAAACAAATGGCACAACCGAATAACACCCACCCTTACATTATTGGACAAAAGATGACGGATTGCTATTGGAAGCAACTCATGCAGTAGAACGTGATAATCATGAGTCTTCAAAGATTTTAGCTTCAACTCTCTTCTGTTGACCCGTTTAGATATGTTGCTTGAATAGCCATCAGGAACTCTAATAGTATCTAATACTTCCAAAAATTGTTTTTTTTCAGTAGGTGTCATCACATAAGAAGCACATGGAAGTTTCCATTTATTTTCACTGATACGCACAGGATGCAATTCTGGTCTGATGCCCCAATCCACCAAGTCACGTCGAGATCGTAAATCATCTTTTGTCTTCCCCTTGACATTTAGAAGAACTGAAAGCAACATTTCACATATATTCTTTTCAATATGCATTACTTCTAAGCAATGACGTAGCAAATTGGTTGAACAATAAGGCAAATCAAAAAAGATACTCCTCTTCCTCCAATTGTAACAGGTTTCTGTGGAAACATTCTTTCTCTTTCCAGATTTCATTTGACCCTTCCCGAACGAAAAACTGAAATCTTTCAATTCATTAAGCACATCAGTTCCAGACATACGCTGAGGTGGATCATCGGTCCCTATAGTATTATCAAATCTTCGATGATTCATTCTATATGGATGATCCTTTGGCAAAAATCGTCGATGTCCCATAAAACTGAAACTACAACGATGTTTCAGTCTTCTGGATCGTGTATTCTTCATAAAAACTGGACATGACAGTTTCCCCTTCGTGCTCCATCCAGACATCATTGCATAAGCCGGAAAATCATTGATTGTCCACATAAGCGCAGCGCGCATCTGAAATATGTCTTTCGAACATGCATCGTATGTGCGCACACCCACATCCCAAAGAAGCTTCAACTCTTTTATTAAAGGTTGCATGTATACATCAATATCAATGCCAGGATCAGAAGGACCAGATATGAGTATACTCATGAAAGTGAAAGGTTTTTTCATACACAACCATGGGGGAAGATTATAAATGTGTATAAAAACTGGCCATGTGCTGTGTGAAGTAAGCATCTGCCCAAACGGATTAAAACCGTCGCATGAAAGACCCAGCCTCACATTACGCACGTCAGCTGCAAAATCAGGATGTCGAGCATCAAATCTCTTCCATGCAAATCCATCTGCAGGATGAACCAACTCATCATCAGTCTTCTTTCTCTCGGTATCATGCCATCTCATTTTTATTGATATGTCATCAGACATAAAAAGATTCTGGAGTCTGGGGATCAATGGAAAGTGCCACATTACTTTCTGTGGAACGCGGGATGGTGTTCCATCAGATTTTGACTTCCAGCGGGATGTGCCACATTTTATACAATCATTTCGTTCAGCGGTTTCCTCCCAGAATAAACTGCAATCTTTCGGGCAAGCATGAATTTTGTTTCTTGAAAATCCAAGTTCCTCAACTAACTTCCATGCCATATAGTGGTTTGAGGGAATATCTGCATCATCTGGAAGTAAATCCTTCAAGAGGGTAAGAATGTAATCGATTGCTGTATTAGAAATCCCATACATAGTTTTCCCATGAAATAATCGGATTAAAAATTCCAGCTTTTTCATTTTATCGCATTGCCGATATGCTGGAGTCGTGGCAGCATCATTCAATTTTTTCACCCTATCAATATCATCATTTTCACTAGATGCATCAGCTGTCCTCATATCGAAGTCTTCTTGAGTCGAAATCATTTCTTTTTCATGATGACGAATAAACGGAAACCGATCATCTAACAAATTCTCCATTCCAGTCTTTTCATTTCGATCATCACCAATTTGAGATTTCGTTTTCTCCCCATTGTGATACCACAGAAAGTAGTTTGCTTGAAACCCATTTTTGGTTATGTGGTAGCTGACTTCTTCACGGCTCAACCAAGGTCTACCAACACAATTGGAACATGGGCAGTGTATGCGACCACTATCTGAAGCATTGTGAAATGCAAAATCTATAAAGCTCTCCAAATTGTTTTGAAAATCATCTGAGATCCGATCGGTTTCATACATCCAACTTCTGTCCATTCTGTAAAAAGAATTTATATAAGTCATTTTGTCATAAACAATTCAATAGGCATTAACTATAATAGAATATACATTTAAGTAAACGATAAAGGAAGAAAATAATCAAGGTATCAACTACACATGTCAAAAAAACATACAAATGTGTTATTGAAAAAATGTAAAACCAACAAGAACTTAATGTGTTATATCACATAACAGCATGACTCATCCCATAACCATATTAGTAGGGTATCATGAACATGAATAACATCAACCTTGTGCCATCCTCCTACCCTACATGACCCCAACCACATGCCACATCTTATTATAGCCTTATCACATCACACCTCACCGAAAAACACTAGGGAAATCATAGTACATCTCACCTGAAGACACATGGACAATCACATCGCATCTTGCCTAAAAACACATGGTCAATCACTTTTGAAGGAAGAGTAGGGAAGACATGGTAGCTATCCAAACATATAACCACCATCCTAGATATTAGAAAAAATACCCATAACTCAAAACCTCTGATCGTTGGTAAGTTTATCCAACTCTGGTTGGGAATGTGTAGAAATAACATAAAAATACATGATATATAGATAGCACAAAATACTCAACCTATGGGTTCACATTAACTACATAATCACACACTTCACTACTACCATAAAACACATAAACCACACCACCACCACACAAGACGCATATCATTGGAATATAATTCTACATTCAATAAGTCTATCTATGGAATTATCATAAGAATCCATGTATCAATTGGAATATAATTCTACATTCAATAAGTCTATCTATGGAATTATCATAAGAATCCATGTATCAATTGGAATATAATTCTACATTCAATAAGTCTATCTATGGAATCCCTCCCTTGGATCCATGTATCACCCATGGCTTAATCAATATTCAAAGAAATGAGTCTATCCGTGGAATTCCACTGTGAATCCATTTATCACATAAAGCGTATAAGTTAATAGAAACAAGATTATATACCTGGCATCCTAATAGAATCCATGTATCACTATTTACTATTAATCATTTAATGAATTCCATTTCATTTAAACAATTTATTAAACATACCAAGGTCAAAAACTAAGGTATTTAATACAACTCACCTCAAAATGGCGACTCAATCAAATAATAACCTGAAAAGAATGAAGCTTCATTTACTCATGTTGTAATGACAAGATAATGAGATTCCCTTGCTTAATCAATCAATTCCATATCATGGTCTCAACATAACTCATAATGGCTAGCAATTCAATGAAAATTCAAGCACTCACATGGGAATTTTTAATAGAACACTCCTAACAAGACTATAAAGATATCACATGCATTAGTTATAATATATCTAACATGGTAACATAAAATATAAGATAAATTCAATCCAATTTCATAGATTCATAGCATAGTCTCTACTTTACTCACATTGGAAAGGCAATACAATTAAAACATGTGTTAAAAAATAATTGGCATTCATGTGTTAAAAGGGGAATGCAAACCATAAAATACCCTTAATTAATTTAATTTACAATTCAATTCAGAAATCGAACAATCAATTCGATTTATATAACCTTTCACAAATGACATCCCATGTTCAAGGGGTAAAATCCAAAAAGGAATTTTCAAGAAAACTCACCCTTAGGCTGGTCCGGCCGGCAGTAGCACCAAAATCACCTAAACTGATGGGAAAAATGAAAATAGGTTTAAATACTATCCAAAAATTTGAATACATTTTCAGTTAAGAAGAATAATAACCTGAATAAGAGCTGGAAAATTGAAGGCCGGCGGTACCTCCAAAATCGCCTAAATCGGCTGCTGCTCCCGTTTTAGGGTTGTGTATCGCGAATTGGGGAGAGAACAGGCGGCTGGGAATTTGGGGAGGACCTTTGCCAACGGTTCTTAAAAATCGTTGGCATATGTCTATCTATCCCAACGGTTCTACAGAACCGTTGGGATAAACCTGCTAAAACCTCATCTATGCCAACGGTTCATGAGAACCGTTGGTAAAAAACCATCTATCCCAACGGTTCTCATGAACCGTTGGGAAAAAGCTCCCTGGAAACCTCTATGCCAACGGTTCTAATGAACCGTTGGTAAAAACCTCCTTCCCCAACGGTTTCGAAGAACCGTTGGTATCTAACCGTGGGGAAAGGCCAGCATTCCAGTAGTGATTTAAAAAATTTATACCAAAAACATAACATATGGTATCCCTATATAAATATTCTAGTGTGCATATTTGCACTTAGTCTCATGGTAGAGGTTTTCTCTAGGGTTCACTAGTCATAATTCACAAATTAACTATACCTTTCCTCTGATACCAACTATAGCATCCCGACCTTTTCTTAAATTAATATTAAATCATTTTGAACATAAACAAAATAATGGTATTACACATATAGGATCTAAAGGTTTAGTCTCTTGAAAAAACTTGGACCGTACATAACAATTACAACATCAAGCATAAAAATTTATTTAATTTATTCTTCTCCAGATTA
Source organism: Viscum album (assembly GCA_963277665.1). Lineage (NCBI taxonomy): Eukaryota > Viridiplantae > Streptophyta > Magnoliopsida > Santalales > Viscaceae > Viscum > Viscum album. Next base: position 466,370,462 of record OY728141.1, on the reverse strand, counting down.
TTATTAGCACTTGTCCTCTCCGTAGTACATGTATCCACCTGAGAATATACATAAAAAGGGGTGATCTAAAAATCCATGTAATAGGATAGATAAGAAGAATATAGCATGGGTTGAGCATAATCATGACATAGGCAAAAGATCATTAACATGAGAGGAGCATAAATAAAAGACTTGAAATGTGGAAATACATAAAAATGAAATGTCATGTCTTAGTGGTTAACTACCATACATACTTGTGAACCAAGATATCATCTTGTTCACACATCATTTCACATTTACTCATGAGATTCATCAATTTACACAATGCATTGGAGCTCTGTATAATTCTGGGCACACCCGTCACATCATAACGTTATCATTAACATTCATGCCACATAGAACATATATCAATAATGAACATAAATAAACCATGGAAAGGAATGGGTTTCATCTCATAAGAACACTTCAAAAACATTGGGTTCCCAAAACAAAGTGGAAATAACATACTTGATATAAGAACCATCAACTTTGAATGAGAAGTAAAAGGTGAGTTCTTAAAAGAAGAATTCTTTTAGAAAACATTTGGTTTGTCATAAATACCAGTGAAAAAAATGTATATCCCATAAAAGTAAAGAAAAATATGAAAAAAATATTTTTAAGGAGTAACCATATCAAAAATGGAGTTAAAGAGGAAGAACCCGAAGGATGAAAGTTGGGTTCGAGAATTTCCCCTTACCTTGTATCTGAATGCTTCCTTGTCTTTCATGTCCTGTACAATGACATTATATTCATTAATTAAAAAATTCATAACCATGTGTACATTAATATGGTTAATTATGGTTTCAATAAGTGATTTTATGTTCCTTTGGATGAGTTATATAGTTTTAAAACATTGTTTGAGAATGTTTGTTTTTATGGTTTTCTTGAGTGGTTCACTTGTATTCTTAAATTGATGTTTGGGTAGAACATGAGTAAACATCCAGAAATGATATTACATGTTATTAATGATATTAAAGGAGTTTGAATGATATTATAATTAATCATATTATATCCACGTGGATGAATCATTAGATAAGAATTAAATGATGATTGTTTGGGTTAATTTGGGCAGTTTTTCGATCACAACGAACTTGTTTTAAATTATCACTTTGTAATATGGACATAAGTTATTTACAGAGCTTTAAATAAGAGATAATACATATAAAATAGTCTGTTTCAACCAAAAACATGGTTTCATGACCAGATCTGAAGGTAGAAATGGAAGAAGAAAACATGTCGTTCTTGAAGGTGATAAATTAACACCTTACGAACAACGTTCTGTTTAATAAAATAAAAAGAAGAGGGAAAGGGGGTTGGAAGATATAATATACCATTAGCATAATAAAATTCCATTATATGTATAATAATAGAGTTACAATTCCATTTTGATGAAGATAGGTGGGAGAGATCAAGAAATGAACTTGAACTTGAAAGGAAATTATATGAGAAGAGGGAGAGAAATTACCTCTTAAATCCTCCTCTTGAGATCCTCCTTATAGAAGCTAAGCCTGGTCTTTTGATGTGACCAGAAGATATTGGACGTGGGAGAGGGGCTAGGGAATATGTTTGGGCATAGTTTATAGAAGTATTGAAGCTTGAGAGGTGTGAGGAAATGAGGGTGTGAATGGTGGTTTTTATAGTGGAGGGGAGAGGGGTTTCCTTAATATAAAATTCATTAGTTTATTAATTTCCCCTAAGAAAAGTAATAGTGAGTCTTGAGTGACCAATAATAGTTATTTTATCATGTGATGCCGAACCAAGTGGGCTTACATCATCATAACATCACATATGACTCTATAATTAGCTTATTTAGCTTATTTTTGTAAATTATGGTATTTCACTATTCATAAAAAATTCTTGTATTTCAGAAAAATCTCAAAAATTTACCCCAAAATTTTTTGGATGTGTAGAATCCAAAAATGAAGTCAATTTTTCAAAAATAATTTTGTAAATAAAATTATTTTTATATTTAATTAAAATCATAATTTACTTAAAAAACAGTTTTTAAAAGTTAAAAATGTTTTTATAGTGCTTTAAAAAATTACATAGGGTCGTATAAAATTATCTAAAAACTCTAAGACATTGATTCAATAATTTATTAATACATTTTAGTAAAATAAATTTTCTTTTAAATTAATTAATTAATTAAAATTAATTATTTATGACTTACAAAATACCAAAACGTTTACTATGGTCAAATTGTCAATTTTCTAAGATGTCTAAATTTTATTTAATTATTCATGGGTAAGGTTACTCTTATGTTGGATTATTTAATATTCATAAGGGTCATAATACTATTCATAAGGGTATGTTACTATTCACAAGGTTACCTTACTATTCACCAAAAATTATTTTTGTTTCATTAGACTCCAAAAATCATCTTGAACACAACTGTGTATGTCGGATTTTCGAAATTCAAAACACAGAAGTGACAAACCTATGTTTAAAGGTCACATAGCACTTAGTAGTTCATTATGTTGTGTTTTTATGTGATTTTAATACATATTTATAAGAAGGGAACTTCCACTGAAAAACTTTGGGTTGTTACATGTTTTGCCTATGGTAAGACTTCTAGTGGGAAGATAGAGATCTTGAGAGATTATTTGGGCCAAGGATGGATGAGTCAAGGGGCTTGAGAGGTGTGAGTAATGGGTTAGAGGTGATGACTTTTTATAAGGGAGAGAAGGGGCTGTTTAGAAAAGTTTAAAAATATTGTTTTATTATATAATTATTTTCAGTTTCTAAAGGTCCAAAACTTATTAAATTCAAGGATACGATGACTCTTGTTCTAAATATAATCATCCAATAAGAATTGAACAGGTTTTGGATACTGGTTTAACCTTTATTATCTTATTTGTTTAAATCATTCATTAATGGGTTAAACACTGCATCATTATAGTTTCATAAATAATTTTATTTATTTGATGTCTAAAAATTATAAAAAACTACCATTATGTAGGAAATCTTTTTATCTTTCAAATTAATATTTATAGTTGAGGAGATAACTTATATAACCCCATGTAAGAATTTATTTACTCAAAGATATATGTTTATGTCATTTTTTTCATTACTTTAAATTAATTAATATAAAGTGTCATTATCAATCTTAAGTGAATCCACGGGGTCTCAAAAATCAACCCAAGGATGGCCATGGTCATAAATGTATCAAAAAATGGGATTAGGACACATGTTAGGGTAATTTAATATTATAATAATATTATTTTTACCTTGAATCTACTTATTTAACTTTAACCGTGGTAAATAAAAGTCAAAAGTTACTATTCACCTAAAATTCTTTTCATCTTATTAAACTAAATTTTACTTAATAATAACATCCATGTATGTCGGATTTTTGAAATTCGATTCATAGAAATGGTAAAATTTCATTTAAATGAAAAAGTCATTTTTTTAACTACTACTTAGTGTTTTCACTATTCATCAAAAATTCTAGTTTTTCAGAAAAATACAAATAAATAAGCCTATTATATATTTGATATTAAGAATTTTAAAATTATGTCTATTTTACCAAATTCAAAACATATAAGTTTCATCAATTAATTTAAAATTAATTACCGTTGTCCAAACAAAAAGCGTGTTTTTTAAGAAATAATAACTATCAAACGATTGACACTTGTTTATGTCCAATTTCAAAGCGAAATTATTTACAATGACCAATATTGGATTAAATGATAAAAATATAATCTAATTACACTTTAAAACCAACAAAAAAGATAATCTAACCATATAAATATATTAGATTAAAAGGCAGTTTCGAATTAAAATACAGTATTTTCACAATTAATTAAAAAATAAATTTTATCAGAAAAATACCAAAAGTTTACACAATGTAAAATTTTATGTCCCGATTCTAAATAATAGTTTTATTTTGTCAAATATAACATATAAAAGTGTCAAATATTGGATTTAGAAAGGGTTCAATATTAAAAGGCGGAAAAACTTCATTTTTGAAAAATACTTCTTTTATATGAAAAATTGAATTTGTCCTTATATTATGTCTAAGAAACACCAAATATGAATGTTAAAATTTTATGGGATATATATAAAATTTAAAATGTGGTTATTACTATTCATAACTTCTTTTTAAATGGATAGTTTGATAGGTCGTGGTGCGCTTGAACTCGGTGTTGCGTACATCACACACTATTCAATTATTCAAAGAGAAGCTTACTGTGGATGTTTGGGGTGTTACATTCTTCCCTCCATCAACAAATTGCATCTTCGAAATTTGAAATTGTTCTTCGAAAAAAAGTTAAAAAATACCTTTGTGGAAAATCCACATCCAAAATAGGGTTAATAAAATTTTTTCTTTATAAAAGGGAAAGATAAATTGAAAAGTCACCACCAAATTATGATTTTGAATAGGTGAACATTGTGGAAATTATAACTGGAGGAAAAATGTAAATATTTATAGGGAGTGATTGAGGTCATCAATCAAAAATAAGTGAAGGGAAAATTGAGGGCCTCAAATCCATATATATATGATGAAAAACATAAGGTAATAGGATAATATATTTTTGGGTTTAAGATCCTTTCCCTAAGGTTTAAGAATTAATTTCTTCATAGTATAAGAAAAAAAATACTTGATAAGTTGAGTTCTATTCTTTAACTAATTTCTACCACAAACTCATCTTTCACTATAAGCGATGAGTATTCAAGATGACTTGGTCACACCTGAAGTTCTAGAATCAACTTATAGAGAATCACATAATCCACAAAGGATAAAATATATATTTACCTTGTCTTTAGAGATTAACCAAAACCAAAATGGTTAGTACAAGATCAGATGATCCCCAAAAAGGACAATCCTTTAGAGATAGAAATACTAATCTTAATTTCTAAAATTAAACCAAAATACCCAAAGTTCAATAAATACCATTCAATAAACAATTTTCCTTAAAATATTTCAATATAATCCAAACTAAAATTGAAACCCAAAAATCAGAAGAATTTGATTACGTAGTCTTCTACGTTAAATCGTATTGCCAAATAAGCTCAACTACTCTTAAAGTCACATACTTAAAAGTAATTAACCTAATCACATATTCTCTATAATAGGTTAATCATTTCCATAAATAACACAAATCACTATAAATACACAATAAAAATATAGAGAAAAATCCACTATTACTCCTCAAATGAAATCCCATTTTATTCTATTTTCCCTAGGCATATTCTGTTCCCAACAGAGAAGACGTCTTCCAAAATAAAATATTTCACTTAATCACCAAATCATTTTCCTTCACTAAGTATATCCATTTGTTAAAACATAAGATCCCAAATCAAATTATTATTGATAAATAAAATCATTTAAATAAAAAGAATTAGGCACACTAACTAGGGACTTCACACAGTCTAGTGGTAGGTGATAAATCCCAGTCGCACTTTGGTTGTGGGTTCGATTCCCATAGCTTTGTCCGACTTGAAGGGTTGTCAGGCGGTCTACGTGTTGTCCTTTTATAAAAACTATATTTTATAACTTTCCCAAGTGAGATTAATTCATCAAAAAAACCATAACATAATTTAAACATAAATGTTATCTTATACCTCGCATTTTCATCTAAAAATTAATAACCTTTATTTGAATCAAATTCATGGATCATATAAACCCAAATGGTTATTTATAAATATATCCACAAAAGAAAAGATAACTCTTCCTCAAATAGTATTTTCACATAACAAACTACAGAATTACACATATAAGAGAAAAGACTTCCAAAGTAATCCCATCAAAAAAGATCACTAATACTTTTATACATTTCTCCATCCATTTATTTCCATATAGGTTCTTTCTTGACAAAGAGGTTATCCTATAGAATAGGTCATTGACTCCAGTAATGACTAGGTCCCCCACATTTATAGAAAATGAATGTAAATGGATTCTTGGGATCATTTTTATTTTCTTCCATAGTTCTCTTCATTTTTCCTCGATAATTCATTACTTTATGTCCTTCTTTCCCACACATAAAGAATCTCTTTGTTCCATTGATACACTTTACTGGGTGTCTCTTTCCATATTTCAGGCATGATGGAAAACGAGTTTCTTTTCACCATGGTATCCACTGCTTGATCTCTTATCATTCACCACCTTTCTTTTCTTTTTCTAGTCTGAGAGTTGGTTAATATATATGTTAGTGATCATATTTTTGGAAAACTGATTCGGCATGAACACGATAACTTTTACGCCTATCAACATTCCATTTCATTGCTCATTCCCACCACCATTACCACATTGTTCATCATGTTCAATGTTACTATGAATTTTTTGGAATCCAGCCATTGACTCAAACAAGAAAGATTTGTGTCAGTAACAATAGTCATAAAATCATTTAGAGAATATCATGACACCAAATTTTCAATCCAATAAACCTTATGATTAACCAAGGTAATTTATTAAAATATTATATTAAAATACTTTAAATTGGTTTGTACATAAAACCTAAATTATCCTAAGAATATCCTCTAAGAGTGTCAATACCAAGAGCATAGTAAGGCATGTTGTCCTGTACCAGGATACCGTAGGTCATGCCCAAAACTCCTTGTCAGAGTTTTCACTCTTAGGTACATCTATGCCAGAGCCACCTCTACCCGTTTGTATCCAGACAGGGATGTATTTTCTTGGGAAACCCATATAATATTTACACAACCAAATTTTTTAGATATTCTTCTAAACTAATTATCAAAGTCTATATTAGAGTAACATTTTCAAATCAATGTTTATCTAAATCTTGTTTCCAAGGTTTGTACTAAACTTCCTCTAATACCAACTGTAACGCCATGACCCCAGTTACCTAGAGTCAGAGTATTAATACATAACATTGGCATGATCATAAGAGATAAAGTCTCTAAAGATTGATTATTTTAGTAGCCTTGGAAATACTAGATACATACATAAGTTTTACATTGCATTATTAAATAAAAAACTACAAAATTGTGCCCCCATTGAACACACTAATATCCCATATCCTATCACTGGAGGTCAATCATAATATAATTTTTCACATCCTGGAAAAAATAAAACATATAAAGTTTTGAGCTGAGATGATTAGTAAGGATAACAGTATAGGAGAAACTTTCATAAATAAGAATAAACATTTAAGGCAATGTATAAGACTAAAACACAAGCATTTTAAACTTAAATTTCAACGTAATATGGAAATATAAATCAAATAATTATATTTACTTATTCATATGGGTATTCTACTAGTCGAATAATCACATGTAATATCAATATCCAATTTCATAATGATGGAATGCATATTGATGGACATCATAACCACATATTCAAAGCCTCGTGCCAAGGTTACAATTTAAATTTTGTCAAGGCCTTGTGCCAAGACACTAGTTTGTCTCATGGGACCTTTCGATGCATCAAGGAGCTAGAGCGGGCTCCACCCATCACATACTAAGTCCAATTCATTCCTTATATTAAAAGGTTGAAACATAATCTAAACATTAGTATTAAAACTAGCATACAAAATGTTAATATTTAAACCACAAACCATGAATGGTATAAAAATAGCACATCCACAATCAAACATAACTCATTCAATACAATATAGAAGATTATATTGTAGGATCAAAAAGTTTATGTAGATGCTCAATATACAAGACTGGGTGTAAATTGTATACTTTAAAAAATTACTTTGTAACTTTTAAAGATGGTAATGTTTAACAATGTTAAACAAGCTAAATTCACAAGACCTCTTAGTTCTACAAACTTGCTTGATTCGGGAAATATGGTTCCAAAAATGAAACATAACAAAAGTTTACAAGAACAAAGATTCTACCTTAAAGTGTATAGAATCTTACTAACCAGAGTATACAAGTACAAGAAAGTATAATATAGTTATACATTCCTTATCAATCAAAATGCATAGGAAAACATGACACAATTACAAGTAACAAGTAGTAAATCTTTTAACCCAAAGTGCAGGGCATCCAACAACCTTGGATAAAAGTTCCCTTGATTTATAATTTTAAGAAAGTATGTCTTACCCACACCAGGGTAAGCCCTCGATAAAAATATTGGATTATGTCTTGATATACCCACAAGCCCTCTAACTTCAAGGTAGTCGAAACCTCTATCTTCCTATCCCAGGAAGCCCTCGAATGTACTCAGCAACATTCGGAGTCACACGATGCAATTCTGAAAAAGATGTACAGTATGCACTAATCATGAGAGTCTCTCTCTAGAAATCAATTCAGCATGTAATCTCTAGAGTTTTGGTACTGTAATACTGAGCTCATTCAAATGATATCCAATTTATAGGCACATATTCAACGGTCTGCTCTCTCCTCCTACAGTCATATTTTTCCTTCTATTTCCAAGGGACCTCTACACTTGTCACACAAATAACTGTTGGTTGGAAACCAAAAGCATGACATAGTTATATAACTATCAAAAGAGTAAGAAAAATTATGGTTGCCTAACCAAATCCATTTTACAGAGTCTAAGGAAAAATAAAAGTTCAGAGTCTAACCAAAAACCATTCGGTGTCTATAATAAATAGGTATTTGGGTTCTGTTTTCCAAAGAATTCATAACCTGAATTCTATAGAATTTAGAGAATGGATTTAAAGGAAATTATAAGTCTGAATTCATATGAATCTAGAGTCTGAATTCGTGATAATTTGTAGTCTGAATTCAGAAGAATCCAGAGTTTGAATTCAGAGAACTCAGAGTCTGAATTCATTAGAATTCAGAGTCCGAATTCAGAGAACTCAAAGTCTGAATTCGTATGAGTTTAGAGTCTGAAATAATAATAATTTGGAGTGTGAATTCATGAGAATTCGGAGTCTAAATTTATAAGAATTTGGAACCTTAATTCATATCCTAAAATAGAATGATTTATATCCAAGTATTTATATGATTCTGATGTTTTAGATATGAAACTGAATTTTACTCTTAGAAAATGAACAATGAAAACATGATAAGGATAATTTTTTCTTGTGGAAGAAAAATTTTCCTTATTAAGATAAAATATAGGAGAAAATAAATTTTCCTTAAGATATAGTGTTTTTGATTTTAAAAACATGAAGGAATGGAAAAGTCATAAGAAAACCTTATTGAATCAACAATCTCCTCCTTTTTGGGAAGAACAAACATCCTTATGAAAAAGAATATAAGGAATTATAAAATATTTTTTTGGACTTTCAAAATAAAACTTATCTCCCTTAACACATGGGAAATGATGAATATGAATAACTCCCCCATAGTATTTTGAAACACTAAGGATCATATTCTAGATTTTCGGATTGAGTTTTATCATTTTATTGCGTATGAAAATTTTTTTATATAAGAACTCCCCCTTAGATGAACCCCCCCTAACTTAGGGAAATTTCTTCTTTACTTTGTATTATTTATTCTTTTCTCCCCATTTATTATTTTCAAAAAGGATTAAAGGGAATGGAATATAAAATATGGTACCTGAAATATTTTTACTAGACAACAAAATATATGAAGAGCAACCGAAAATTTCATTACGATTGGAAAAAATTTTACAGGTAAGGAATACAACAAAAGATCATAATTAAACAATATTATCCTTCCTTTTCCTTCTACATAAACTTCTTCACTATGGTTTTGAGCTTCTTGAGTTCCTTATGATCCTCATCAGCACATTTGATAAGTTGATCCTGATCTTTTGTTTTCTTCTATAAGGCTTTAATTTTTTCTTCCTGAGCCTCAAGGGGTTCTGCCTTACCCTTTATAACTTCTTCTTACTTAGAAATATTTTCCTCAAGTTTGATTCGAAGATCTATTTACCACTTCTAACTCTGAGCAACTGAATATAATTTATCATTCAAATATTTGACTTCTTTCATTCGAGAATTCTGTTCCAGAGTTAGCTTTTCCTAAAAACTGTTTATGAGATCATTGATCTTCAAATCTTTGGTGTCAAATGAATCCTTGACACTTTCTAGGAACTCATCAAGAATTCTAATCTCTTCAACTATCTTCCTTGACCATCTTTTCATCTTTTTACATGATCTTTTATGAGATTCATAGATAATAAGAAAAGTCTTGAAGTCTACCTCGAGTTTGACACACTTATCCATCACCATGAATACTAAATTCGAATTCCGATTCAATGAATGCTGAATCATATGAAATCTTGAGTCTATATTGGTAAATAATGGAATAGTTCCAACAAGATTTTTCAAATATAGGACAAAAAAATCATGTCCGAGAGAGGACTATTCCAAATCAGAGACTTTTCTTGGTGAGGATTGTCTTCCAATATCAGCAGCTTTCCTCTTTGATAAAGCACCCACTTCTTTCTTCTTCACCACTGCTCTTCTAGGTGTATCAACAACCACATGTTTTCCCTTATCAGCTTTTGGAATTACATCTTCTTGATTGAGTGATTCATGTTCACTATCTGATAGTTTCACAATTTTTTCTTCATCAAATTATTCCTTTTCATCTCCTACCTCAACATACTCTAGGTGGATGAAATATTTGTTGATGATTTCTTCTCCAGTTGGTTTATCTACTTCAGCTTCAGCCTTTTCTTCATCCTTCCCAAGAGTATCAAGCTTTGATGATTTGGCTTGAGAGGTTCAGAATGATAATATCTCAGAAGGTATTTCCTTCTCATGAAACTCCTCATCTTGGTTTATCAGATCTTCGGTATCACCACTGCCTTCTTATTCATCTTATTATACTTATTCTTCTTCAACAACTTCTTCTTGTTGAACTACTTATTCTTGATGTTTTTCCTGAAATACAAACTTTTTCCCCAGATTTTCTGGTAATGGTTAAAACAAAAATGATTCTGGTATCAGAATATTCTCAAAAATCTTTCCCCACAGCCTTCAGAAGTGATTGAACTATGTCAGCCTCAAACATCTTTTTCTTCCGCTTCTTATCTTTCTCTTTCTTGTCAATCTCTTCTCCTACATTTTCTTTCAAAGATATTTCTTCATCCGTGTCAAAGCCAAACTTAGGGTCCCCTTCTTTTTGGTTTTTCTTATCTTTCCTCCATTTAGCCACAACCTCATCAGGATAGGATTTTTTCTTCATTGTATTCAGTGGTGTGGATTGGGTTTCCTTTGCCACTAGTATTTTCTCCTTCTCTTCCACTTCCTTTAGCTTCCTCTTCCTTTATCTTCCTCTTCCTTCCACCCTTTTTAGAGGTTTTATCCACCACCGGTTTCTTTGAAAGAGTTTAATATTCCTCTTAAGTAAAGTCATAGAATTCTTCAGATTCTTTGGAAAATCCCACTTTCATCCTTCACAAAGTGTCATCACTCAACAACATAACTTTACAATTCCTCGACTTAGATCTGTAAGTAATTTTGAAGGATTCTAAACACCAAAAACCCATCTTTGATAGAATGACTGGATACATGATAATTTGTACCTTCAGATTTCTATTCTTTATGTTCTCAATCGTAACCAAGATGGGCTTAACCAAGATTGCCTTAATTAGTTTTACCAAGAAATCCAAAATGTACATATCACTTTTCTTCAATGTATCCTTGTGTCCTTTTCTTAGTATGATGAATCCTTGAACCCACAATTCCAGAATCCGAAAATTTGTAGACAGGTGAGGAATCTTCAGAGTATTTACCTCTGAGAGACTATGGAAATCTATGGACTTCACCTTATAAAAGTTTCCTTGAACATCTGGTATCTTGTGAGAACAAAACTCAGCTTCCCCTTTATAAGGGATACCAACCAAACTTGAATCCTTGGTATATGAAAGAGAATATTTCTTCCTGTAACACATGAAAGAAAACTTTCTCCGATCTTCTTCCTTGAAGAAAGTTAGTGCCTCAGAGAATTATACTAACAATTCTAGATAAACCAAATCCTGAGTTTTTGGTTTTGAAAGGAAAACACTTTCCCACCCATTCATCTTTATATTCTGGGAGATAATAAATCATACATTGTGAAAAAATTCATATCAACTAACCTTTCTCTGTATAGCTTCCATTCCGAGATTGGTTTGACAGTTGACATATCTTTCTAGGAGGAGACTTCGACAGACATTTGGAATTAAGAAAGATACGATAATTTCATAATAGGATTATGTAGGAGGGCAGAGCTTCAGTACTTGAAGGCTTGAGTTTTGATGTGGCACAACCATTGGGAGGTACTTTATATAGGAAATCAAAGTGGTAGTTTTGCTTCCCTAACTAATCCAATGGTTTAAATCATCTTGAGAAGATATGGAGGTTGAGATTATAGCTGAAGAAGGATTTCGATGGATTCCTATCTTTTTAGGTTTTTAATTAAAACATCAGGATTCAAGGATAAGAGAATATGAAAATTTTAAAAATAGATAAAAATAATAACATATAAAAGATGACTAAAAGAACCTAAGAAAGGAAACATACCTTTCAGATTTCTAGGAAGATTATTCGTACGGAGAAAAATTCTTCTTGAAGAACTTTAGATTCTGAAAAAAAAAATTTCTAAAACTTCGACTACGAAAATCTTTATTACTAAAAAATTTAAGTACGAAAATATTCATCACGAATATTTTAAGTACCAAACTTCATTACGAAGAAATTGTGTACTAAAATATTCATTAAGAAAATTTTGACTATGAAAAATTTAGAAAAACTAATTATGAAAATTTTCATTATGAAAAATTTAAAAAATCTGACTACAAAAATTTTCATGATGAAAAATTTAGAAAATCAGACTATGAAAATTTTCCTTATGAAAAAATGTAGAAAATATGACTACGAAAATTGTCATTATGAAAATTCTTGAAAATTTGACTATGTAAATTTTCATTACAAAAAAATTTAGGAAATATGACTATGAAAATTTTCATTATGATATTTTTTTAGAAAATATGACTGAAAATTTTCATTTTGAATTTTTTTTGAAATAACTACCAAGCAAATGTACCCCCCCCTATAAAAAAGAGTTGCTTACTATATAGATATAGGTTTCAACAAGAAGATAATAAGGAATATTACCTTATAATTATCATTCATAACTTCTATTAAATGTATTCAAATTTATCAGAGGGTAAAGATTTTGGGAAAATATTAGTAAGTTGATCTTGTGTTATGATAAATTGAAGAATGGTATCTCATTTTTTTGTGTGATCCTGAAGAAAGTGAATCCGAATATCTATGTGTTTTTCACAAGAGTGATGTGTAGGGTTTTTTCTTATGGAAATGGAACTAGTATTATCACACAAAATTTGTGTTTTGGTAGAACTCATACCACAGTCTGTGAGTGTGTGTTGCATCCACAACACTTGAGCACAACAACTTCCAGCTGCTAAATATTCAGCTTCAGTAGTGGAGAGTTCTACTGAGTGTGATTTTTTGCATGACCAAGAAACTAATGAATCTTCTAAGAAATGAAAAGTTTCGGATGTAATTTTACTATCCATTCTACATCCACCAAAGTCAGCATCCGAAAAACTTTTTAAAACAAAATCATTTCCAGAAGTGTAAAAGAGTCATAGATCCCTGGTTCCCTTTAAGTAGCGAAAAATCATTTTCACTACCTTTGAATGAAATTCCTTAGGATTGGATTAATATCTTACACATAAGCATACTGAAAACATTAAGTCTGGACAACTAGCTATCAAGTAAACTAGACTTCCTATCAAACCTCTAAAAGATGTTTGATCTATTGGTTTCCTAGCATCATCAAGATCAAGTGAATTTGAGTTACCAATGGGAGTACCTATACCCTTAGTGTTTTCATATCCATACTTTTTAAGAAGATCTTTAATATTCTTATGTTTGGATATATAGATTCCTTCTAGTTTTTGAGAAATTTGGAAACCAAGGAAAAATGTTAACTCATCCATCATACTTATTTCAAACATAGATTTCATTAGATACGCAAAGGAATCAGTTAAATATTGCTGAGTTGAACCAAATATAATGTCATCAACATAAATTTGAACAATCAAAACATTTTTCTTATATTTATTTATAAAAAGGGTTGGATCAGCATTTCCCTTAACATAATTATTTTGAAGAAAAAATCCTGCAATTTTATCATACCAAGATTGAGGGGCTTTCTTAAGTCTATACAAAGATTCGGTATGTTTGTAAACATGTTTAGGATATTTTGAATCATCAAAACCAGGAGTTTGTTCAACAAAAACTTCCTCTTGAACAAAAACATTAAGGAAGACACATTTAACATCCATTTAAAAAAGTTTGAAATTGAAGGATGCTCCAAATGCAAGTAGAATATGAATAGATTCAAGTATAGCTACTAGAGAATAGGTTTATTCATAGTCTATTCCTTCTTGTTGATTATAGACTTTAGCAACCAGTCTAGATTTATTTCTTACTATGATTCCATTTTCATCACATTTATTTCTGAAGACCCATTTTACTCTAATAACATAAGTTTTCTTAGGTATTTTAACCAAGGTCCAGACTTTATTCCTTTCGAATTCATTTAGCTCATATATCATAACCTTTATCTAATCATCATCACCTAAAGTTTCATAAGTTTTTTTTGGTTAAAATTGCAAAAGGAATTCTAGATTTTGTACTTCATTTCTTAATGAACTTCGAGTCCTTACAGGTTGATTGACATCACCAATGATACTATCACTGGGATGATTCTTAAGAAACAACAGATTTGGATTTTATAAAACCTGTTCATCAATATTTGGGTTGGAAATCTTCTGGGGTAAATGTGTCAGAAATTTATTCTTGAACATTTTCCTTATCAGTAGGATCTTCTATCAGGGGTTGATAATTAGTTTTTGAAAACACATCCGAATATGTAGGGTGGGGTTGTTTAGAAACAAAAGGACCAGTTTCATCAAATTTGACATTTACTGTTTCTTCTATACTACATGCGTTTTTATTGAAAACTCTATAAGACTTAGAAGTTGTAGAGTAGCCTAAGAAAATTCCTTCATTAAATTTTGGTGCGAATTTGTATAGATTATCTTTCGTATTCATAATTAATACCTTGAAACCAAAAACCTTGAAGTATGAAAGTCTAGTTTTTCTACAATTCTATAACTCATAAAGAGTTTTATTAAGAAAAGTTCTAATCAAAACATGATTTATAGTATAGCAAGTAGCATTTACAACTTCAGCCCAGAAATGTTTGGCTACCAAATATTCACTTAACATGGTTCTTGTTATCTCTTGAAGAATTATATTTCTTCTTTAAACAACACCATTTTGTTGAGATGTCCTGGGTGCTGAAAAGTTAGGAGTAATACCTTTTCTACTATTAAGAGTTTCAAAATCAGAATTTTGAAAATCTCCTCCATGATCACAATGAATAGTTATCAAAGGAAGGTTTTTCTCATTTTTAACTTGGGCCCTAGTACTTTTTAAATAAGAAATAGTTTGAGATTTATTTTCTAGAAAATATACCCACATAAATCTAGTGTAATCATCAACTAAGACAAATACATAATATTTTCCTCCAATCCATCCAATTTGTGTTGGACCAAAAAGATCCATATGAACTAACTGTATTGAATCCATAGTTGAGACTTCACAGATTGATTTAAAACTTGATTTATATTACTTTCCATATTGACATGGATCACAGGCTTTTGAAGAATCAAATCTAAGCTCTGGTATATCCTTAACCAGTCTTTTCTTAGATATTTTTCAAAGGTTCCTAAGATTACAGTGTCCTAACCTTTTATTCCATAACCAAGAATTATCTTCCATTGCACTAAGGAATGGTAGGTCTTGGATCTTAAGGTCTTCTAAGTTTAGTGTGTAAACATTCTCTTTCCAATTGGCAGAAAGAATAAAATCTTCCTTGGAATTGTGTACTAAGCACTTGTCATTACTAAAATTCATAAGGTAATCTTCATCACATCATTGACATATGCTAATGAGGTTGTTCTTAAGACCCTTAACAAATTATACATTTGAAATCAAAATTTTTCCAAGAAGAACAATGTTACCTATACCAATAATTTCTCCCTTAGCATTATCTTCGAAAGTTACATTTCCTCCTTTCATCTTGATAATCTTTTCAAAGATGTTTTTGTTACCAGTAATGTACTAGTAACATCCACTATCCATGTACCATGTATTGCTGTTAGTACTATCTTTATTTTCATAAAAATAAGAATTTTAGACTTTCAGAAACCAAACATTATTGGATTCGGAGGCATCAGAAAGAAAAATTTTAGGAATCCAAATTTTCTTTGAAAAATAAGCTTTATGAAAACCTAATGACTGAGGTTTGTTTAAGGAATTGTTTTTGTCCAATGACCACCAAACTGACACTTAGTACAGAATGGATCACTTTGAGAAACAAAATAATTGTTACCAAAAATCAGTTTTGAAGTAGTGTAACCAAAACCAGAATTATTCCTTAGAGGTCGAATTTGAGAATACATCTTATCAAAGTTTTCCTTACCTAACATAAAGTTTGAAAAAAAACTTTCTCAAGGAAAATATTTCTGACTTAAGTCTAATAACTAACTTCTTATCCTCTAAAACATCAGTTTTAGCACTAGAGTTAGGCTCAAAAAAACTTTTCTTAGAAAATAATTTTTCTAGATCCTTAGAACGTTTATCCTTCTCAATATTAACTTTATCAAGGTTTTTTGAAATAAATAAAAAGTCAAGGGTTTTCTTATAAATATCATTAGAATGATCTTATATTTCCTTAGTAAGAATATAAATTCTATAATTTTCCTTATCATGCTTTTTCTTGACTTTAGAATTTTCATTCTCAAGGATCTTAGAAAACCTAGAAACTTTTTCAGAGGTTGGATAAGTATTAAATTAATTAGAAGAAGATTCATAATCCAAGGATTCATGATATTTAATATCAGTATAATTAGAATTAAAGGATACATTGGTGATAGATTTAGCATTTTGTACCTTAGCCATTAAACAAGGATTTTCAATAGGTAACTTAGAAAGTAAACCAATATTCTTCTATCTATAAGATTCGTAATAGGAGGATTCATCAGAAGAATGTCCACCACAGGAACTCCAGGAATCATTAGATTTCAAAACATTCATAGCTCTATATTTATAGAACTTCTTTCTATTCCTCTCAGAATTCTTTTTTTAAAATCTTTTCTCTTTAGCATATGACAATCTGCCTTTATATGTCCAACTCTTTTTCATTTATAACAAGTGACTCCAGATTCTTTATTATCCTTTATTTATTTATTCTTATATCTATACAAAAAGTATTTATTCCCAAATATCTTGTTCATAGTTTTAACAATATTGGCTAGTTAATTCTCAGAATGTTCACTCTCACTTGATTCAGATAAAACATTAAACTTCTTTGACCTTGATCTTGTAACTCTCTCAGGATTCTTGGATTTCATATGATTTGAAGTAGTTGTAAAAGAAATAATTCCATTACCATTATTTTTCTTAACATTTTTATCATCTCTCTTCATTATAGTCTCATGTTGAAGAAGAGTTCCAAAGAGTTCATCAGGAGTGATCTGTGAAACCTTCCTATTGTTATCAATAACTGTTCTCTTTGATTCCCACTCATTAGGCATGATGTCTATAATATTGTCTACAAGTACCTCATCATCCAAACCTTTCTCACCCATGGATTGTAAGCTATTTCAAATAGTCATAAATCTCTGATGTACCTTGCATATAGGTTCTATATAAGGAAAGAAAAAACCATGATACACAGCTCTAAGTATAGATCTTCTAGTTTCAATAACTTTGGATGTGCCAAAATGAGTAACTTCAAGCTTCTTGAAAATACAATTTATAGCTTCACAAGAAGAAATATTGCTATATATATTCTTGGTCATGGAACACAAAAAAGTCTTTCTAACCTTTTAGTTAAGTTGATATTTTGACTTCTCTTGATTAGTAAAATTTCTGACTTACTTATCAGGAATCTTGTAATATCCAGTCAGCATTACAAAGTTGTATACTCCAGTATTGATAACAAAAGTCTACATACGATCTCTCCAATATTCGTAATCATTACCATAAAAAATTGGCGGTCTAGTAGGATTAAGATTGTCAATTGAACCAATATTCATTCATGCCATCTCAAAAAAATATCTTTTCACACAAACTTGTCCGTAATAAAAGTTTGTAAACAAGGATAAAAATATCTTAAGCAAGGAAAATATTGAACAATGAAAAACTTGAGCAAGAAAACATATAAGTGAATATAAGTAGTTCAAGTACCTCCTCTGACACCAAATGTAGGATCTAATAGATGATGTAGATTCACAATATACAAGAGGGTGGTGAGTTGTATACTTTAAAAAACTACTTTGGAAATTTTAAAGATGGTAATGTTTAACAAAGTTAAACTAGGTAAATTCACTAGACCTATTAGTTCTACAAACTTGCTTGATTATGGAAATGTGGTTCCAGAAATGAAACTTAACAAAAGTTTACTAGAACTAAGATTCTACCTTAAAGCATATAGAATCTTACTAATCAGAGTATATAAGTACACGAAAGTATAAGATAGTTATACTTTCCTTATCAATCAAAATACAGTGGAAAACTTGAAACAATTACAAGTAACAAGTAGTAAATATTTTAATCCAAAGAGTAGGGTATCCAACAACCTTGGATAAAAGGTCCCTTGATTTATACTTTCAAGAAATTATATCCTACCCACATCAGTGTAAGCCCTCGATACGAAGATCAAAGTCTGTATTGCTATCCCCGCAAGCCCTCGAACTTCAAGGTAGTCGGCACCTCTGTCTTCCTATCCCCAAAAGCCCTCAAATGTACTTGGAAACATTCGGAGTCGCACGAAGCAATTCTGAACAAGATCTTATATACACACCAATCATGAGAGTCTCTCTATAGTAATCACTTCATCATTTAATCTCTAGAGTTATGGAACTGTTGTACTAAGCTCATTCAAATGAGCTCCTATTTATAGGCACTTCATCAATAATCTCTCTCCTCTAATGATCATATTTTTCCTTGAATTTAAGAGGGACCTATTCATGTGTCACTCAAACAATGGTTGGTTAGAAACATAAAGAACGACATCATTTTATAACTATATCAAGAGTAAGAAAAAATATAGTTTCTTAACTAAATGCATTTTTTGGAGTGTAAGGGAAAATAAAAGTTCAGAGTCTAACCAAAAACCATTCGGTGTCCATAATATATAAATATTTAGATTCTATTTTATAAAGAATTCATAACCTAAATTATATAGAATCCAGAGTCTCAATTTCAAGGAAATTTAGAGTCTGAATTCAGAAGAATTAGGAGACTTAATTTAGAGAACTCGGAGTCTGAATTCATTATAATTTGGAGTCTGAATTCAGAGAACTCAGAGTTGTATGATCGAAATAATGATGTAGATGCTCAATATACAAGAGGGGGGGGGGGGGGGGGTGAATTGTATACTTTAAAAAATTTCCTTAAACAAATGAAAGATCTAAGTTTAACAAAGTCAAAATAAGAAAATTCACAAAACCTATAACACCAATTGAAAAGATGAAATAAGGAATGAAGTTATAAACTTCAAGTTCTATGTACTTTCTTAAAACTGGAAAGAGATTCTGAAAGTAGGTTCCGGAAATATGAACCCGGAAATTGAAAATTAACTAAAGATTACAATATGAGATTCTACCTTAAAGCGTATAGAATCTAAATTAAACAGAGTACAAGTAGGGAAGTATAAGAAAGTTATACTTTCCTTACAATACAATGTGCAGTAGAGACAAACAAGTAGTAAAACTACAAGTAACAAGATATAAGTCTTTTAACCCAAAGAGAAGGGTATCCAACAACCTTGGATAAAGGTCCCTTGATTTATACTTTCAAGCAAGTCTATCTTACCCACACCAGGGTAATCCCTTGATACGAAGAACAGAATATCTGTTTTTCTATCCCCGCAAGCCCTAAACTTCAAAGTAGTTGGAAGCCTCTTTCTTCCTCAGCAAGGAAGCCCTCAAACTTTAAGGTAGTCGGCACCTCTGTCTTCCTATCCCCGGAAGTCCTCGAATATAAACACCAACATTCGGAGTCGCACGAAGCTTTGAGAATTAATAAGATCCTCTCTCTCTAGAAATCACTTTAAGCATGAAATCACATTAATCAAAGATTAGTCTCGAAGATCAGTCCCGAGCTCTTTCAAATGAGCTCCTATTTATAGGTTCGGTCGACCTCCTTTCCAACGGTCATATTTTCCTTAAAAAATCAGAGGGACCTATACACGTGTAACTTAACCAACTGTTAGTTTATAACAGAATAGACAACATTTTTTTTATAACAAAACAAGTGTAAAAGAATGTACAACATCATTTTAATTCTAACACAAAAGTTTGGAGAGAAGATTTGGAGTGAAGGTTCAGAGTGAAGGTTTGGAGTGTAATCAGAATATCAAAGAGTAGAAAAATTATAAAAGTGTAAGCAAAATGAAAGTTCGGAGTCTAACCAAAAATAATATTCGGAATCTAAAATAAATTCGGTGTGTATAAAGGAAAGATTATCAGATTCTGTTTAATAGGTGAATTCGGAATGAGAATTCGGAATGAGAATTTAGAATAAGAATTCGTAATAAAAATTTGTAATCAGAATTCATAATGGGAATTCGTAATCAGAATTCGTCATTAGAATTCATAATCAGAATTCATCATTAGAATTTGGTGTCGAACTTCATGAGAGTTCGTATCTAGAATTCAAAGTGGAACTTTATTAAAGTTCATATCCAGAATTCGGAGTGGAACTTCATTACAGTTCTCATCTAGAATTCGGAGCCTAAAATAGAATGCTTCAAATCAAAGTTTTAAGCGATTCCAAGAATATAGAAATGAATCTGATTCTTATACTAAATAAATATATGGATATAGATAATGAAAATATGATAAGGATAATTTTCCTTATAAAAGAAATTTTCCTTATAAAAGCAATTTTCCTTATAAAAGCGATTTTCCTTATAAAAGCAATTTTCCTTATAAAAGCGATTCTCCTTAAAGATAAGGTGTTTGTGATTTTAAAAACAAGAAGGAATAGAATATTCATAAGGAAAACGTTAATGACTCAACAATCTCCCCCTTTTTAGAAAGCACAAACATCCTTATGAAAAATAAGGTTTAAGAAGAAAGAAAACATTAAGGCTTATCTCCCTTTGCATATGGATGTTGATGAATACGACTAACTCCCACTTAGGCCTTGAAACTCTAAGGATCATATTCTAGATTTCCGGAATGATATTTCATTAAGAATAAGAATGTCTTCTTTAATGAAAAAAACTCCCCCTTAGATAAACTCTATTAGAGTTCTTTTTCTTTCTCACCCTTTGTTAAGGTTCTTTTTCATTTTCCCCTTTTGTTAGGGTTCTTTTCCTTCTCCCCCTTTGTGATTTTCAAAAATAATTCGAGGGAATGGAAAATATAAGAAAGTACCTGAAAAATTAGTAGCAACAACAAAAGAGACGAGCAAGAAAAATTTTCATTAATTTTGAAAATTAAAAAACAAGGAAGTTAAGATACAAAAAAAGATCGTATTTGTCTATTTTGGATCTTTTTCCTTTGCCACGAGACCCTTAATAATAGTCTTTATCTTCTTCAAGTATTTATGGTCTTCCTCGACTTGCTTCTCTAACACAACAATTCTTGCACTTTGAGCTTAAATCTTTTCTTCCTGGGCTTTAAGATTTTCTTCCTGATCCTTCAAGATTTGTTCTTGCTTTAACAACTTTTCTTCAAACTCATTTCGATGATCCCTTTCATTCCTCCAGTTCTAAGTAACATAATTCAACTTCCCATTCAGATCTCTGACTTCTTGAATCTGGAAATTCTTTTCATCTTTCAACTTTTCTTCAAAGGATGAAGTAAATTCATTTATCTTCCTGTCTTCCGTCTCAAAATCATCTTTAACATTATCCTGAAAATCATCCAAGAGCCTCATCTCCTCTACAGTTTTCTTCAACCAACTAGTCATTTTATTACAAGACCTTTTGTGGGATTCATATCCAACAAAAAAAGTTTTTAACTGATCCTCCATGTCTACACATTTATCCATAACCATGGATACAAATTCTGTTTTCTAATTCAAAGTGTGTTGAAGCATCTGACATCTTGAATCAATACTTGAGAATGTCGGAATAGAACCTACCAACTTCTTTAATGACTGAACAACAAATTCATGCACCAATGAAGATGACTTCGAATCCGAGACTTTGCTTGGATAATTTTCTTCTTCAATTTTCTCAAGCTTTCTCTTTGAAGAACTACCAACTTCCCTTCTGTTTAGAGCCACTGAGCTCGGGGTATCAACAACGAGTTGCTTTCCCTTGTCCTTTTTTGGAATGGATTCATGTTCCAGAGTTCTCTTTTCACTATTAGAAACTTTAACAACATTGTCTTCATCATCAGCAACTTTTTGAGAACCATCCTTTACATTCTCCATTTGAGAAATGTCATGTAGAAGTTGTTCTTCCTCTACATGATAAGATACTTTTCATTCTCCTTTCTCCTCATCCTTCCCTAGAGTGACTAACATAGATGATTCAGCTTCTGAAGTTCGGAGTGACAAATGTTCTGAAGGTGTCCCATTATAATCATCTACTTGCTTCAAAACATCTCCGGTCTCACCTCTACCTTCAGCAACTTCTTCTTCCTCTTCCACTTGCTCAATCTGCTCAACTTCCTCAACAGGCTTAACAACTGCCTCTTCCGGAGTGACATAGTTTCTTCCTGGAGTCCCAGGTAGAGATTCCAAAGAGAAAGATCTCGGAACTGGAATGTTTCCGTAGGTCATATCATTAAACATTAATAATGTCTGAACTACCTTAGCTTCAGACATCTTCTTCTTAAGCTTCTTTTCTTTTATTTGTTTTTCTAGCTCATCCTCTGTTTTTTCTTTCAAGGCCTTAGCCTCCGTAGGATCCAAGCCAAACTGAGGCTCCCCTTGTACTGTCTTCTCTTTGATTTCCCTCCACTTAGAAACTACCTCATCAGGATAATCTTTCTTCTTCTTCGGTTTTGGAGGTGTAGAATGAAATTCCTTAGATTTGGGATTCTCTGCTTTAACTACAACTTCTTTAAAATTTCTATTCTTCACTGGCTTAGAAGATTCAGGTTTAGCAACTTTCGGAACCGCTTCTTCTTAAACTATTAGATCAAAGAACTCACCAGTCTTCTTGTCAAAAGAAACATCCATCCATTTGAGAGTACCATCACTCACCAACATAATTTTTCCAACTATTGGCTTAGACTTGAAATCCTCCTTGAAAGACTCAAGGCACCGAACTATTAACTTTGAGATGATTGATGGATTCATTATGATCTGAGATCTCAAATTACCTTTCTTAACATTTTCAATTGTAATAAGAATGTGTTTCATCAGGTTAAACTTCCTTAGATTTATCAGAAAATCTAGAAGGTAGATCTTGCCCTTCTTCAAACTGTCTTCGTCACCTTTTATCGATACAATAAAACCTTGTACCCATAATTCTAGAATCCGAAAATTCGTAGACAGAGTAGAAATCTTCGGAGCCTTATCATCTGATAGTAGTCTCCAAAGATTATTCCTTGTTGAAGCTTCCCTTTGAATCTGTTAAAACATGAGAAATGAACTCGGCTTCTCCTTCATAGGTCAGCCCTACCAAGCTAGCTGCCTTGACATAAGAAAGCTTATATGTCTTGCCATAAGACTTGAACGAAAATTTCTCCCTACCATCTTCCTTAAAGAAGGAAACTATCTCATAGAACTCTACAAGCAACTTCGAAAAAACTTCATCTTGATTCCTAGGCTTAGACACATCAACATATTCCCATTTGTTAAGCTTTATGTTCTTGGATATAAGAGAATAATACTTGTTGAAGAAATTAGGATGAACCAACCTTTCTCTATATACTAACCACTTGGAAATCGGCTTAGAGGAAGACATGTCTTGAGAGGCTGCATCCACAGACATTCGGATCTGAAGATTTCGAAGAAGTTCGGAACGGAGAATGCTGATGATCAGAACGACTTTAAAACGGAGAGGCAGAGCTTCGGGACGCTGGAGATTGAAAAACCGATGTGGGATGACCATTTTGGGTCCCCATTATATAAGCAACGATATGAAAATTCATGTTCCTCGGTTGATCGAATGGTTGTAAAAAAAACTGAGATCAGATCTGACGGTTGAAAACCAATTCTCAAGAAAAACTTGAATCCCATATTTTGAGGTTTCATTAAAACAAGGATTTAAGAAAACTTATAAACCGAAAAAAATATAAGAAAATACCAGTAAGTAAAGTATGATTACGAAAACTTGAGTAAGGAAATCATAACTTTCAGAAATGCTATGGAGGATTATTTGTAATGGGTAACATTTTTTTTTAAAAAAAACTACAAAAAATATTTACTACGAAAAGACATAGTTCGCAAAACTCACTATGAAAAAAACTCGGTACGAAAAACTATGTACTAATAGGACAATAAAAACAAAAAAAACATTATAAGGATTTCAGTATGAAAATTTTATTACAAAAAATTGAAAAATGAAAAGCTCATTATGAAAGTCTCGGTACGAAAATCTCGTTATGGAAATACCAGTATGAAATTTTCCATTTCGGAAGTTTTCAATACGAAAATTTCCATTCCAGATGTTTTCTATATGAAAATATCCATTCTGTAAAATTTTTGTTCTAGAAATTACCATTCCAGAATTTTAGTTCTGAAAAGTTTGAAAACAAACTTGGAAAAAATTAGTTACTCTAACAATCAAATGTACCCCCCCCTATGAAAAGGAGTTTATTACAGTAAGGACACCTTTTCAACAGAAAGATAATTAAGAAAGATTACCTTACGGTTATCATTCCTAACTTCTTTTTAATGTATTCAAATATATCAGAAGTCAAATGTTTTGTGAAAATATCAGCAAGTTGATCTTGCGTTCCGATAAACTGAAGAATGATATATCCTCTTTATGTGTGATCCCTAAGAAAGTGATGCCTAATATCTATGTGCTTTGAACGAGAGTGATGCACATGATTCTTACTTAGGGCAATTCCACTTGTGTTATCACACAAAAGTTGAGTTTTAGTAAAACTCAAGCCATAGTCTATGAGTGTGTGTTGCATCCACAACACTTGAGCACAACAACTTCCAGCTGCTACATATTCTGCTTCAGCAGTGGAAAGTGCTATAGAATGTTGCTTCTTGCAAGACCGAGAAACTAACGAACCTCCTATGAAATGACATGTTCCGGATGTACTTTTTCTATCCATTCTACATCCACCAAAGTCAGCATCAGAAAATCTTTTTAAAACAAAATCATTTCCAGAAGTATAAAATAATCCTAGATCCATGGTTCCCTTAAGGAAGCGGAAAATTATTTTTACTGCCTTTAAGTGAGATTCCTTAGGATTGGATTGATATCATGCACATAAGCATACATAGAAGATTAAGTCTGGTCGACTAGCTATCAAGTGAAGTAAACTTTCTATCATACCTCTAAAAAATGTTTAATCTACTGGTTTCCCAGCTTCATTAAGATCCAAATAATTTGAGGTACCAATGGGAGTACTTATACTCTTAGTTTTTTCATAACCATAATTTTTGAGAAGATCCTTAATATATTTATGTTGAGATATATAGATTTCTTCTGGTTTTTGAGAAATTTGAAAACCAAGGACAAATGTTAACTCACCTATCATACACATTTCAAACTCAGATTTCATTAGACTTGCAAAAGTGTCAGTTAAGGATTGTTGAGTTGAACCAAATATGATGTCATAAATAAAAATGTGAACAATCAAAACACTTTTCTTATCTTTATTTATAAAAGATTTGGATCTGCATTTTCCTTAACATTGTTTTTTTGAAGCAAAAATCCTGTGAGTCTATCATACCATGCTCGTGGAGCTTATTTAAGACCATACAGATCTTTGGTAAGTCTAAAAACATGATCAAGATGTTTTGTATCTTCAAAACCAGGAGGTTGTTCAACAAAAACTTCCTCTTGAACATAAGCATTAAGAAAAGCACATTTCACATCCATTTGAAAAAGTTTAAAATTAAAGAATGCTGCAAAGGCAAGTAGAATACGGATAGATTCATGTCTAGCTACTGGAGCATAGGTTTCTTCATAGTCTATTCTCTCTTGCTGATTATAGCCTTTAGCAAAAAGTCTAGATTTATTTCTTACTATGACTCCATTTTCATCACATTTATTCCTGAAAACCCACTTTACTCCAATAACAGAAGTTTCCTTAGGTCTTTCAACCAAGATCCAGACTTTGTTCCTTTCAAATTCATTTAGTTCATCTTGCATAGCTTTAATCCAATCATCATCACCTAAAGCTTCATTAGTGCTTTTTGGTTCTAATTGGGAAAGAAATGGTAGATGTTCTACTTAATTTCTTAAGTATCTTCTAGTCCTTACAGGTTGATTTACATCACCAATGATACTATCACTGGGATGATTCTTAAGAAACACCTGATTTGGGTTTTGTAAAACCTGTTCCTCAACATAGGGTAGAATGTCTTCTGGGGTAAATAATTCAGAAATATCTTCTTGAAAATTTTCCTTATCAGAAGGATCTTCTATCAAGGTTTGACAATCAGTTTTTGAAAACACATCTGAGGATGTAGGTTGAGATGGTTTATAAACAAAAGTATTAGACTCATCAAATTTTACATGCACAGTTTCTTCAACAGTACAAGTATTTTTTATTAAAAACTCTATAAGCCTTAGAAGTTGTAGAGTAACCTAAGAAAATTCCTTCATCATATTTTGGTGCGAATTTATGTAAGTTATCTTTAGTATTCAGAATGAATACTTTTCAACCAAAAACCTTGAAGTAAGATAGTTTTGGTTTTCTACCATTCTATAACTCATAAGTAGTTTTATTAAGAAAAGGTCTAATCAAAACTCAATTTATAGCATAACAAGCAGTACTTACATCTTTAGCCCAGAAATGTCTAGATATAGAATATTAACTCAACATGGTTCTAGTTATCTCTTGATGAATTCTATTTCTTCTCTCAACTATACCATTCTGTTGAGGTGTTCTAGGTGCTTAAAAGTTGTGAGTAATACCTTTTCTACTACAAAAGGTTTCAAAATCAGAATTTTGAAATTCTCCTCCATGATCACTATGAATAGTTTTCAATGGAAGGTTTTTCTCATTTTTAACTTGATCTCTAAAACTTTTGAAATAAGAAAAAGCTTCAGACTTCTTTGATAGAAAATAAACACAAGTAAATCTAGTATAATCATCAACTAGAACAAACACATAGTATTTTCCTCCAATACTTCAAGTTTGTGTTGGACCAAAAAGATCCATGTGCACTAACTGTAATGCATCAGTTGTTGAGACTTCACTAATTGATTTAAAACTATATTTATGTTTCTTTCCATATTGACAAGGATCAAAAACTTTAGAAGAATCAAATCCAAGCTCCAGTGGATCCTTAACTAGTTTCTTCTTAGAGAGTTTACATAAGTTCTCAAGGTTACAGTGTCCTAATCTTCTATTCCATAACCAGGAATGATCTTCCATTTCACTTAGTCGAGGTAAATCTTGGCTCCTAAGGTCCTCTAAAATTAAGGTGTAAACAGTCTCTTGCCTATTGGTTGAGAGAATAAATTTTTCCTTGGAATTGTGAACTAAGCACTTATTATTTCTAAAATTCACAAGGTATCCTTCATCACATAACTGACTTATGCTAATGAGGTTGTGCATAAGAACCTTAACAAAAAGAACATTTGAAATCAAAGTATTACCTAAAAGAACAATATTACCAATACCAAAAATCTCTCCCTTAGAATTATCTCCGAAAGTTACCTTTCCTCCTTTCCTTTTGATAATCTTTTCAAAATAGCTTTTGTTACCAGTCATGTGCTGGGAACATCCACTGTCTATGTACCATGTGTTGCTGCTGGTACCCTCTTTATTTTCCTGAAATCAAGAAGAAAATTATACTTTTGGAATCCAAACTTGTTTGGATCCGAGATTTCTAGATAACAAAATTTTAAGTACCCACATCTTCTTAGAGAAATAAGATTTGTGAAATCCTAGAGATTGGGTTTTGTTTAAGGAACAATTCCTTGCCCAGTGACCACCACATTGACACTTGGTACAAAATGGGGCACTTTGAGGAACAAAGTAATTGTTACTAAAAGTTGGTTTTGCATGGGTATAACCAAATCTGGATTTATTTCTTAAAGGTCATATTTGAGAATACATTTTATCAAAATTCTCCTTACCATGGGTAAAGTTTGATAAACACTTCTTTAAGGAAAAAAATTTGGACTTGAGTTTTATAAATAAGTTTTTATCCTCAAAATCATTAGATTTATAACTACAGCTAGGATCGAAAACATTTTTCTTAGAAATTACTTTTTCTAACTCTTTAGAAAGTTTGTTCTTCTCAGAACTTACTTCCTCAAGATTTTATGAAATATTTTCAAAATCTGCATTTTTCTTATCAAGATCTTTAGAAAGATCTGATATCTCTTTTGTAAGAATATTATTCCTAGAGTTTGACTTATGAAGTTTCTTATTGAGTTTAGAATTCTCAATTTCAAGAAGTTCAGCAAACCTAGAAACTTCTTCATAAGTAGGTAAAGTATTTTCTTCATCAGAAGAGGATTCTTCATCTGAGGAGTTATAATACTTACTATCATTAGAACTTAAAGATACATTGGTCAATGATTCATCATTTCATACATTAGCCATGAAACAATGATTGTCAATAGGTATTCTGGATATAAGATCAAGATTCTTCTTCCATGAAGATTCATAATCAGAAGATTAATCTAAAGAGTCACCACCACTGGCACTCCAGGTGTCATTAGCTTTCGTAACATTCTTAGATTTGGATTTATAATACTTCTTTCTGTTACTGTTTGAATGCCTTTCTTTCCTTTCTTTCTTTTTGATCAAAGGGAAATCTAGTCTAATATGTCCAGCTCTCTTGCATTCATAACATGTGACTTCTCCATATTTCCTATCATTCCTTTCCTTCTTCTTATACTTGGATTGGAAACTTATTTAGCCAGCTATCTTGTTCATCCTTCGAGCAAGATTTGATAACTCATTTTCAGAGACTTCACTATCACTAGATTCGGATTGGAAAATAAATTTCTTAGACTTGGATCTGGTTACACTCTCAGGAGTCTTAGCTTTCATCTGATTTGATGTTGTTGTAAAAGCAACAGTACCATTTCCATTTTTCTTCCTGATGTTATCAGCATATCTCTTCATTCTTGTCTCATGTTGGAGAAGAGTTCCAAATAGCTCATCAAGAGAAATTTGAGTGACCTTCCTGTTCTCATCTATAGTTGTTCTTTTGGATTCCCACTCATTGGGCATAATTTCAATTATCTTATCCACAAGTTCTTCCTCATCTAACCCTTTTTCTCCCATAGACTGTAAACTGTTAACTATATTCATAAATCTCTATTAAACTTTACAGATTGTTCACCACGAGGAAAATTGAAGCCATGGTATTCAGCTCTAAGCATATCTCTCCTAGTTTCGATCACTTTAGAAGTTCCGAAGTGTGTAACCTCTAACTTCTTCCAGATACAATTAGAGGCTTCACAAGAAGAAATTTGGCTATATATATTTCTAGTCATTGAACAAAGTAAGGTATTGCGTACCTTATAATTAAGTTGATACTCTTTCTTTTCCTGGTTAGTGAAAGTTCTAACTTCCTTATCAGGAATTTTATAATCACCAGTAAGCATGAAAAAGTTGTCTAGTCCAGTATTGATAACAAAAGTATTTATTCGATCTCTCCAGTACTCATAGTCATTACCATCAAAGATTGGTGGTCTTTGTAGGATTTCGATTATCAATAGAACCAACATTGATTCCTTCCATACTAAAAACAAATTTCGGCACACAAACTTGTTAGTAAAAAAAGTTCGTAATCACAAAGTTTGGAATGAGAAAGCTCAAAGTTTGGAATGAAAAAGTGAGAAATAAAAACATATACGTGAGAATAAGTATTTCAGAGACCTCCTCTGATACCAGTTGTAGGATCGAAATAATGATGTAGATGCTCAATATACAAGAGGGGGGGTGAATTGTATACTTTAAAAAATTTCCTTAAACAAAGGAAAGAGCTAAGTTTAACAAAGTTAAACTAAGAAAATTCATAACACCTATAACACCAATTGAAAAGATGGAATAAGGAATGAAGTTATAAACTTCAAGTTCTATGTACTTGCTTAAAACTGGAAAGAGATTCCGAAAGTAGGTTCTGGAAATATGGATTCGGAAATTGAAACTTAACTAAAGATTACAATATGAGATTCTACCTTAAAGCATATAGAATCTAAATGAAACAGAGTACAAGTAAGGAAGTATAAGAAAGTTATACTTTCCTTACAATACAATGTGCAGCGGAGACAAACAAGTAGTAAAACTATAAGTAACAAGATATAAGTCTTTTAACCCAAAGATAAGGGTATCTAACAACCTTGGATAAAGTTCCCTTGATTTATACTTTCAAGAAAGTCTGTCTTACCCACACCAGGGTAAGCCCTCGATACGAAGATTGGAATCTCTGTCTTGCTATCCCTGCAAGCTCTCAACTTCAAGGTAGTTGGCAACCACTGTCTTCCTTAGCAAGGAAGTCCTAGAACTTCAAGGTAGTCGGCACCTCTGTCTTCCTATCTCCGGAAGTCCTCGAATGTAATCACCAACATTTGGAGTCGCACGAAGCTTTGAGAGTTAATAAGAGCCTCTCTCTCTATAAATCACTTCAAGCATGAAATCACATGAACCAAAGATCAGTCTGTAAGATTAGTACCGATCTCTTTCAAATGAGATCCTATTTATAGGTTCGGTCGGCCTCCTTTCCAACGGTCATATTTTCCTTAAAAAATCGGAGGGACCTGTACATGTGTAACTTAACCAATGGTTAGTTTATAACAAAATAGACGACATTGTTTTATAACAAAACAAGTGTAATAGAATGTACGACATCGTTTTAATTCTAACACAAAAGTTCAGAGTGAAGATTCAGAGTGAAGGTTCAGAGTGAAGGTTCGGAGTGTAAGTAGAATATCAAAGAGTAGACAAATTATAAAAGTGTAAGAAAAATGAAAGTTAGGAGTCTAACCAAAAATAATATTCAGAATCTAAAATAACTTCAGAATGTATAAAGAAAAGATGATCAGATTCTATTTAATAGGTGAATTCGGAATGAAAACTCCGAATGAGAATTCAGAATAAGAATTCGTAATGAGAATTTGTAATCAAAATTCGTAATGGGAATTCGTAATCAGAATTCGTCATTAGAATTAACAATCAGAATTCTTCATTAGAATTCGGTGTCAAACTTCATGAGAGTTCGTATCCAGAATTCAGAGTGGAACTTTATTAAAGTTCGTATCCAGAATTTGGAGTGGAACTTCATTACAGTTCTCATCCAGAATTCGGGGCCTAAAACAGAATGCTTCAAATCAAAGTTTTAAGCGATTTCAAGAATATAGAAATGAATCTGATTCTTATACTTAAGAAATATATAAATATAGATAATGAAAATATGATAAGGATAATTTTCCTTATAAAAGCGATTTTCCTTATAAAAGAAATTTTCCTTATAAAAGCGATTTTCCTTATAAAAGCAATTTTCCTTATAAAAGTGATTTTCCTTAAATATAAGGTGTTTGTGATTTTCAAAACAAGAAGGAATAGAAAAGTCACAAGGAAAACCTTATTGACTCAACAGGATTCTGAATTCATATGAGTTCGGAGTCTGAATTCATAAGAATTTGGAGTCTTAATTCATGAGAATTTGGAGTCGGAATTCAGATGAATTCAGAACCTGAATTCGAATCCTGAAACAAAATTCTCTATATCCAAGTATTTATATGATTCTGAGGTTTTAGATACGAAACCGAATTTTACTCTTAGAAAATAAAAAATGAAAACATGATAAGGATAAATTTTTCTTGGGGAAGTAAAAGTTTCCTTATTAAGATAAAATATATGAGAAATGAAATTTTCATTAAGATAGAGTGTTTATGATTTTCAAAACATGAATGAATGGAAATGTCATAAGGAAAACTTATTTACTCAACATATACTATAATAAATCAACATCAATAAAGAATAATAAAGGAGAGTGACATAAAATAAAATAATTAGTAAAACACTTTAAGAGAAATATCCCCCATTTTCTTGAAAACATTTAAAAGTCTCACCATTTATCAAGAAGCTGTTAAGAATATATTTTTGAATCAAAGTGTCCCATACCACCTTGAAAAATTTAAAAGGAATTTTAATTTTAAAACATTCATATCCATATAAATAAATCCGTAAATCCATTTTTAAAACATGGGCATTAATGGGAAAGGTTTAGAAGAATAAATCTCTAAAGCATTTAAAATGATATTTTAGTTAGAGTTCCTAACCAAATGAGAGATGCTTGATTACATATAATTGTGGTAAAAAAACTTTATTATAACATGAGAATAAAAGAATTCATGATATACTTTGTAAAAGTACAATATATAAACCATAAAAATGCGAACTGGTGTATATCAACAAAGAAGTATCAAAAGAATTTAAATTGAGATGAAATACCTTTTAAAGATTGTATCCTTAGATTAAGGATAAATCAATGACATAATTATGTGTGAAAAATATAAATACACTCAATATGATTGGATTTTCAGTGTAAACCAATCCGAGGACACTCACACATATTCTAGTAAAAACAAAACCAATGATTTGGATGTTTAACTCAATTAATGTAAATTGAGTTAAGATTACCCTTATAAATTTCATATCAGTGACTTGAGAATTTATCAATAGAGTGGTTATGTATATCAAAAGTATATCCACACAAAGGGGATTGGAAATTACTTCATAAATAAATAAATAGTGATTTCATACATAATCTTGGAGTAAAATAATCAATGAAGTTTGCATAAAACCTAATGAGTAGAAATTTATATTTGTAATTCCTTTACTGATTTGGTAACATATGAAACATACACCCCATGAAAGAAGGATCATAAAATGAGGATGTAAATAAAAGTAAAAAGTTACTATTCACCAAAATTGTTTTCATCTTATTGAAACACATTTTACTTAATAATAACAACCATGTATGTCGTATTTTCGAAATTCAATTCACAGAAGTGGTAAAATTTTATTTAAATGAAAAAGTCAGTTTTTTAACTACTACTTAGTGTTTTCACTATTCATCCAAAATTGATGTTTTTTTGAAAAATTCCAAAAAATTCATCCTAAGATATATTTGATATTCCGAATTATAAAATGATGTCAATTTTACCAAATTAAAAACATATAATTTTCATCAATTAATTTTAAATTAGTTCACGTTGTCAAATCAAAAAACGTGTTTTTTAAGAAATAATAACTATCAAAAGATTAACACTTTTTTATGTCCAATTTCAAAGTGAAATTACTTAAAATGAACAAAATTGGATTAAATGGTAAAAATATAATCTAGTTACACTTTAAATCCAATTAAAAATATAATCTAACCATATAAATAAATTAGATTAAAAGGCAGTTTTGAATTAAAATACAGTATTTTTCACTATTCATTAAAAAATGAATTTTATCCGAGAAATACCAAAAATTTACCCAATGTAAATATTAATTTCCTGGTTATAAAGAAGAATTTTATTTTTTATAATAGAATATATAAAAGTTTCAAATATTGGATTTAGAAAGGATTCTCCATTAAAAGGAGGAAAAACAACATTTTTGAAAAATACTTATTTTATCTGAAAAATTGAATTTTCCATATATTATGTATAAGAAACAAAAAATATGAATGTTAAAATTATATGTAATAGATATAAAATTGAAAATGTGGTTATTAATATTCATAACCGCTTTTTAAATGACTAGTTTGATAGGTCGTGGTGCGCTTGAACTCAGTGTGGCGTACATCGCATGCTATTGTATTGTTCAAAGAGAAGCGTACCATGGCAGCTTGGGGAGTTAAAAATTTAAAAATAATTTAGACATTTCTGGTAAACTTTAGTTTTTTATATTCTACAATTTTGTTTTAGAGGACTTGTGTAGGTAGAGACTTTATGAAAATAGCGATGATTTTCATTTATTTTTCAAAATCTATGTTCCAAAATTAATTTCCCTTATTAAAAGACATATATAATATTATAATAAAATGATAATTCTTAATTAATTTACATAATGAAAACAAAATTGATAAAGTTTCAATTTTATGTGTATTAAAATAAACCAATTTAAATTTACTAAAATAAACTATAATAAAAAACATATTTCTTACCCTTTAGAATTGCAATTTTAGAAGGTCTAAACAAATTAAGGTGATCCAACTATAGTGGTCTTTGAATGTTAATTTTTTTATTAGACTAAAATAATATTTTTATGTTTATATTTCATTAAGGCTTCAAAAACATGAAAATATAGTACTTTATTTATAATAGTTGAGTTAGATTAACCAACCTCAAAAAATCATTTTATAATGACTTTAGAATAATATACTAAAGTGACAGTTCCTCAACCTCATCTATTGTAAGAAATGAGTTTTGATAACTCCATAGTAATATTCCCAGATAATATATTGTACATATACTATATATCAATCAGGATAATTATAAGGTATCTTTCTTAAAGAGTTAATTAGTATAAAGTTTGGTACCCTGTAAATGTGGGGACAATAGTATTAGTAAAACTTTTTTTAGTTTCCAATTAAATATTTTAAAAAGCATTAACAGACACTCTAGATGATAAATATCTATAGATATAATAGTTAATATGTCCCAAGGACTGTGTAAATCTAATAGATAATGCACTATAATAGTGTCCATTCATCCTTGATATAAACCAAATAGTAGTATAGACACCGCCTTTTGATATTTTTTTATAGAAACATTCATACATCTATGGAAGATTTCTAATATAACCAATATAATTTTTATTTTTGTTTACTTATTCATAGAAATAATTTTAAAATAAATTTCTCTTCCTTGAAAAAAAGTAGATAATTGCTTCTTTAAACAATTAATCACAACATTGAGTTTTTTAGTTACGTAATTAAGAACCTATATATCAAATCAATTATTATTTTATTTTATCCAACATCTATGATTTCTAATTTTTCATTTTCCTAAAAAGAAACCTACTTTCTTAATAAAGTTTCTTAATTCTTCTTTTGAGTAGTCTATATAGGTCAAAGATTCAAATTATTTTTTTTGTTTTTTTTCAATTTTTTTGTTTAAATCATTAATAATGAGTTTATAAAATTTCAAATCAATTTTATAATAATAAAAATCAATAACCTTATTCATAAATTCCATGAATCATAAGTTATATGATTCTTTTTTGGTTATAGATTATTTACTGGAATCAGTTAGTTTAGTGAAACTCCATTCCGAACTCAATTCATTTTTCCCTTTTTTTAAATATTATTTAACTTCATTCATTTTTCAATATTTGAGAGTTTGTTTTGATATGGAATTTATTTTTTTTAAACAAAACATTCAACATCAATTGTCTTATGATTTGAAATAGTATTTCCCTTCATATTTTCTTTTCAATCATCTCCCCAGATACTCTTATAAATTTAATTTTAAAAACATTACTTATTTTCACTCATTTGTAGACACTATTCACAAGTTTTGTTAATTCATCTTTTTCATTTCCTTATATATTAGAATCAAAGAAGTTAGAAGAAAAAAATTGACATATTTCAAACCTGTAACTTTATTTTTGATATTTTCTTCTTTAGCAGTTTTCTTAAATTCCATTTCATATTGTATAAGTGAATTAATGAGTTCATTAAGAGAGTACTATAATGTTAAATACTAATTTGTTTAAGGTAGATATCCCATAATTATTTATAGTAGTCTTAGTTTCTCTAACCCAAGTTGAAAATAATTTCAATAATTTATTAATTTAATTATTTTGATAATACATCTCACAATTAGGTGCACAACACTTAGACCAAAACATTTAGCGTTGTGAAGATTAGATATATAAAGATATTATTTTAAATCAATTGATTTTTTTTCATTAGTCACACTAATATATAAAATTTATAGATATCTCAAATGATATAATCATATTCCTAACTTTATGAATAGAAAAAATAAAGCATGTTCTTAAAAACATAGTAATGTAAAAACTAATCATATTTTATTAGATTATAAGCATGTAAGATGACATGAAAAGGGATAAGTATCATAATAAAAGATGTTTAGATCATAGGTAATAATAAAAAACATTTTATAGTAACATTAGATCATTAAAAGATCATCAACGAGGCATAAAATTTATTACATGGCTAAAAATACTTCTCAATATTCATAATAAATGTGATTATGGAATTAGAGTGAAAAATACATTAAAAATAAGACATAAAAAACACGGCATATAATAAAAAAGAAATGAATATTTAAATATTCAATGAATTTTTTAAGAACATGAAATTATGGGACAAACATATGAATTGGATAAACTTTTTCAGAAATATAATTGGGTCCGTGTCAATGTAAAAAAACTTATTATGTCCATTCTTAAAAATGTGAGAAAACCAATTTTGTCGACGCTTGTGTGAACAAAATAATTATGTCCACACATGAGTATCTCATTATTTATAAACATAAAGAATTTATTTGGTGGGAAACACGATACCCATTTAGTGATCATCCATTCATATATGTGCTAATTAAAATCAATCAACAAAATATCTTGAAAAACATATGGAAAAAGGGGTTCTAGATCTTTTAAAAAAACATCATATAACAAGAAATTAAGAAATAATAGGATATCAAAATTATATTTTTTCGAAAAGAATCTTATTATTATAAAATATTGAGGGTCATCAAAAAATAACTGCATGAGAGAAAAAGCATTGAGTACAATGGAAGTAAAAACACCAAAGTTTTATCAAATCCATTAAAAACTTATTATAAAAGATCAAGTGAAAATTAAATCCAAAATATTTGATAATAGAAAGAGAATACTTTTGAAAACTGTATTATAAATTATTCCCAATAAATTATTATTGAAAAGAAGTAAAAAAATCTAGTTAATAAATATGGATCTATATATAATGAAAATAAATTCCTTTATTATGTTTCTTGGGCTATTTTAAGAAATCCAAATCACATAAAAGTTAAAAAACATTCATTTCATGAAATAGGTAAATGAAAATATGAATAATATAAAAGAAAAAAAATTGTATTTATTTAATGAAAACACATTTGATAGAGAATAAACTATGAAACACAGGAAAAATCCTAGTAATGGTGGAAGTTATTCTCACCAATATTATAGTTCAATTTCAAAATACATTTTATCAAATAAGTGGTTATAGATGATGATAACTATTTTCCCTAGAGAAAAATATTATATACCATATAAATTTGGAAAATCACCAGATCAAAGAAATACTAAAAATTATATTTATTTAGGAAATACAATGACCTCATGTAGACACCCTAACTCCAGTAACCTAGGTCTAGTGTCTACTTTGTTACATTATCATATGATACAATGGATTTCAGCCAAAAATATCAATAGGTTTTTTAGTCTTGAAGTCCTAGACACATATATGATTCCTATATTACTTTTGAAATATAAAATACAAAGTTAAAGAAGTGTTTTTGTATCCTTTATATTATTCATAATATCCTTATTTATATCCTTGGGAACGTAAAAAAATAAATATTGAGTTCATATGATAATATTAGTTATATACAACCAAAGATGTCATATTCAATTAAGGAATATCAATATTGAATGTTAGATTGATGAAAAAACATTCCCTTTAATCAATACCATGATCATGAAATACAACCAGAGATAATATCAATGCCCTAATATCAAGGACAACAATAACTGAATTATCAATGAAGGAAATGATTTATATTTTACGTCATGATCTAAAAAATCATGATATATTTACCATAAATGTATTATTCCAAGTCGATTTAATTAATGAGTATATATACAAGAAAACCCTTTTTAATAAGTTTTTCAAAC
This sequence comes from Viscum album, assembly GCA_963277665.1. Taxonomy (NCBI): domain Eukaryota; kingdom Viridiplantae; phylum Streptophyta; class Magnoliopsida; order Santalales; family Viscaceae; genus Viscum; species Viscum album. The sequence continues at coordinate 466,332,550 of OY728141.1, read as the reverse complement.
TGGTTCATCTCAAGAGATAAGTTGATTCATTGAGGGGCCATATGTAATAGGGCCCCACCCATCAATTTATATCTAATGCATTCCTCATATATTGGATGATCAATTAAATTTATAAAAAATATGTCTTATTAATAAATATCTGTGTTGAGTAAAGGATAAAAAATATCCATATTTCTTTATTCAATCAAATTCCTTTCATAGTAATTTTTTTTATTGAAATGGTATAAGATTTAAAAATAAGAATATCCATGATATTAAGAATATATAAATTTGGGATAAATGTAAATTTCAATGAAAAATGATCATAATAAACTTTATTTTCCCATAGAATGTTAATGAGTACAAAATTAATCAGTGATAAAAGATGAATATCAATTTTTTAGGAATATATGTTTTTTTAATAAAATCACGTCCTTTGAAGATATAAATAAATGAAAGAAATATATTTAAAAAATATTTCATTAAATATTTTTATTTTTAAAACTAATTATAACTTTTAGAACAGTCTGAATTGCGTAAAAGAGTCACATTGTTAGGAAAACTTTTTAACATCCTACACATTTGAAAACATTCCTTTTAACATTTTGTAAAAAAATCCAAAAATAAATATTTCATAAACCAATGTAAATAATATTTTAAAACATTTTAAAAATTAAAAGGTAACATAAAATATCCTTAATAACTATTTATTTAAACATAAAAGGGCTTTTTTAAATAAATTTGAAAAATATTTATATTGTTGAAAAATATACACGATCGAAAACAGAAATAAGGTCTATTTTTATTTTAAATATTAATTTTATTATTTCAAGTTCAAAAGAGTTGGAAAGTTTAAAAAAAATTAAAATATTTAAATACTAATTTTATAATAAAATAGTTTTATTTTATGAAGGTTTCATTATAATACTCTTTCAATGAAAATAAGAGCAATCCAAAAAATGGGATTGTAAAATAAATTTTTTTCTCTTTGGTGACATTTAAATTGTTATCCCATGGAAATAGTAAAATTGAATTATAATCATGAATTAATAGATATTAATATTAAATTTTTTTAATGGTAATTATATAAAACACATAAAAATAAGTTGGTTCATAATTCTAAATATGTCTCAATGGGGTGGAAACTGCGACAAATTATCTTTCTTCTAGTTCAACTTGTCTCAATGATTCTATAACCATCTGTATAATACATATTAATATTTTATAACTGTATATTATAGTCATTTAAATATTTATAGTATCACATATTACCGACTTATAATATTTCATTACCCATTTATTAATAATTCCTTGTTAAAGTCGTTTTTTAGTGTTAATTGTTTCATTTTTCATGGGACTTTTTGTTTAGTAGATCTGGTACTTATACTTTAATCATGGTTTCATAATCTACAGAATGATAAGAATGATATAAATATAATATATATTCAGTATATAATTATTTATATTTATCCATAAAAGGTATTGATATAAAAAATAAATTACACTGTTAATGGAGATGGTTGGTCACACGTACATATGAACACCATTTTATTTTTTTAATATATTGGCCAAAATAAACATAAATAAAAATTCACATTTACAAAATCACTGTTATATCATATATATATCACATATATTAATTAAATCTATTGTTATTATGATCTATTTAAATAAAAAATGGATCACATCTCTTCAAAGAGGCGATTGTCCACACGTACTCCCGAGCAACATTATAATTTTCCAATGGATTGGGAGGTAAGAGGGTAGATATGATGTTATAATTCCAAAGGAATAATTATATTATAAATATAATATATATTAATTTTTCCATTTTCATAACCAACCATGTAAACTGGTGACGAAAAATTAATTACACTGCTACGTGGAGATGATAAGCTGTACATTTGCACAAGCATTTGTTTCCATTAATATTTGGATGGAAAAGAGATAAATTTTTAATGTAAAATAATTATAATAACATATAAATATATTTATGATACAAATTTATTTGTTTTGGATGGATACAATATATATAGAGGAATTAGAAGATGAAATAAACACAAAAGAGTTAGTAAAGATGAATACTTATTCTTTAGTAGTCATCCTTTAGATCCCTTCTTAAGGACCCTTACAATGGTATTTTAAGAAGTATAGAACCAATAATATATGACTATAGAGGTTTATAAGATATTTGGGTAGGTATTGGTAAATCTATAAGGCTCAAATTCAGATATATAAAAGTTATATGTGGCATCCTTTTTAAAATGAGGGAAATGACACACTTAGAATTACTAAAATGATTAAAATATAATTAAGACATACTACATAAAAAATGATCCCAAGTGATATATATTTAAATAAAAATTGTATAAGAATGAAATATAATTATATAATAAAATTTAGATATGTTTTGGTGTCTCTTAAGCCTTATCCTTTTGTTTAACCCCTTTGTTAACTGATTCTAACCTTAAATGCAGTAACAACTTCTTTCAATATTAATGGGTTATAATTGTACTTATAAGTAAAAATTTAGCTCATAAATGGTCAATGGGTGAAATAATAGAAAACTTATCATCCTAAGTTTTATATATAAATATTTTTATGACTTTTAAATAATTTAATAAAACATATATTTTTCAAAAAATATTACCAATTACATTTTTGACTTCAAATTTAATTTGATTTTAAATCAATACACATAATTATAGAGTTATAATATAAAAAATTCACACATAAATATAATTTTATTATTTATAAAAAATTTGTGTAACATAATAATTCAATTTGTTTTAAAATTTTAGTACTTTTTAAAATCATTTATTTTATTTTTCTAATAATTGATTAAATAATATACTAGTTTCGCATACACATTTTAGCTTATTATTTAATCACTAAAAATTATAACTAAATAGAATGATAAAAAAACTATTGTTTAAAATAAAAATTCATAACTGAACATATCCTACTTTTATCCATTTTAAATATAAATTTTGTTATCAAGGGAAAATAGAACTAAATTTCATATATCCAAATTTGGGATGTATATGGTTAGATTCCATCCATCTAATGAAATAAATAGAATGTTTTGGGTTGTTTTGGAGACTATATATTGTGTCTTTGAATATATTTTCTCCATTTTACCCCTTATTGAGGTGAAAAATATTTACCACAGTTACTATTCATAATGAAAAAAAATAAAAAGGGAAATTTACCAAATTCGAACCCCATGAAACCAAATATAGAAGCCTTTTTTAATATTCAATATCTATATGTGGTATATATCAATTCTAATATAAGTATGTAAAAGGAAATTAAAAAAGGTTTTTATAAAAAGCATTTTAGGACTAAAATTTAACTTATATCAATATCATGAATATTACAGATTAAAATCGATTTAAATACATTATTATAAATCAAATGTAAAATATTTAAATTTAATAATAACTCAAAAATATAATTTTTAATTAAAATATCTCGATTTAATTAATGTAAATGATATTATTTGAAAAATAGTTATCTTTTAATGTTCACTGAAAATAAATCATTTCAAAAAAATCCTAAAATTTAACTCTAAGGTAATTTTGAATTATGTCTTAAATAATGATGTAATTTTTATCAAATTATTTTTATAATTATCTTAAATTAATTATAATATTAAAACAAAAAAAATAGAAATTGTTTGTAAAGAATAAATATTTTTGGAACATAAAATAAATTTACTAAAAATGGGTACATAAATATTATACATTAACGAATACATCTAAATTAAGTACAACATTTTTAAATATATTTCATTTTGTGGTTAATAATATTCATACACATCAATTTAATAGTAATTTCATAATATATAATTTTTCATTTTGTGCTCAATTTTTTATGTCAAACAAGCTACCAAATAATTAACTTTTTTTTAAATAAAAATATATTCGAAAATCTCAGGGTGTTTCACCTTCTGATTTTGAAATTTAGTCGATGAAACCCTTAATATGGTGCTGATTCATTCTACCCATGATCATACTTTCATGAATAATAAAATTAGGTTAATTATATTCCATATTGGGATACTTATTCATCTATATTTCATTTATTAGTGACCATTTATTATCATATCTTATTTATTTATTTATTATATAGTATTTTGTTGATGTGTTCATGAAAATGGAATTGATGTTGGATTATTTTGGTAATTTTAGTAATTGAAGATGATAATTTAATTATAAGTTAAAAATTTAATATAACATTTCCATAACTATATACTAGATATTATTTTTTGTATTAAATTATAATAATGTTATTATTTCACTTCCCATATCCTTTTATGATTGGGTTTTATATAATTGGTGAAGTAAAAATGCCATAATTTTATGGGTGAGTATAGTTATTTTTTTTATTTAGAATAATATCTGTATGAAAGAGGTATACTGATATTATTTATATATTTTTAAGGTTATAATAAAATTTTCCGTGGTGTGGATAAAGAATTAAAATCTAGATGAAAAATGAGAAATGTTACTTCGTGATTGCATTAGTCTACACAATGGATGATATATATTCATTTTTTATAAGTTGATGGGAATGGATAAATAATTTTGGTTCCATTAATATGAAAACACTTCAATATACTAATTGTAACGAATTCATTATATAACCATGGTTAGAATATTTTTTGAATGGAAGAAATGAAGAAAAATGTAAGGATTATGTAATACTCACTTTGGGACATTGAAATTTAACTTCCATAGTCTTGATATAAATGAAGGGATTATGATAGATTATGGTGGGAAAAGAATAATTAAGTTGAGAGTGGTTTCTTGGAGGAATAAAATTTCATATTTTGAGAAATAAATTACAAAGAATAGGGGTAACATGATGTGGTGGAAGGATCCCCGTTTATTAGTGAAGGCGAGAAATTTTGGAAGAAAAATTTACATTTTCAATAATGAAAAGTTACAATTCAAGGGTAAAAGGATCCAAAAGAGAAAAGATAGTAATATGAGGTCATTCCTGGTTGTTACACTCCTAAAAAGTCTTCTAAAAACAAATATTTATCTTATTTTGGGTTATCCTCTTAGTAATGTTTTTACCATTTTCACTTTTACTCGGTTAATTAATTTTTTAACCTTAGTAATTAAATTTAATGATAAAAATAAAAATATATTTTTAACCGAATTTAGAACTCTTAATTTCAAATATTAAAATAATTATTTGAAATAAAATTTCTAATTGTGAGAAATATAAATTATAAGGATATTTCAAATGTCTTGTAAATGTTTTTGATAAAAACATGGGTTTTCAAGATTAAAAATTTTGTGTAATCCATAGTTATAAATATTATAAATTTCCATGAAATAAATTTATTTATTATAAAAAAATTTACGTATCTTTCAATGAAACCAAAAACTGAATTTTACTATTAAAATACTTCATTAGAAGAAAAATATAAAAAAAAGTTTTTCTTTCAATTAAAATATCACATTAGTTTTATAAAGTGAAATATACATTATATAAATTTTAAAAAATATCATTAAAATGCATGAAATTATTCCTCAAATTTATATTTTATTAATAAAAACATATAGTCTTTTATTATAAAATGATAAAGTAATAAATGCCATCATTTTGGAAAAGTTTTTATTTTTCATTATTCTTTTAAAAATAAACTATTTTAGACAAATCCCAAAAAAACATCTTTGTATAATTTTTATATGATTGAGTTAAATTTTTTGTTAATTCTATAACATTCATGTTTTAAATTTGAAACAAATATATTTTAATATAAAACCATATGAATTTGAAAGAAAAATAATTTTAAAGAAATGAAACTTATGTTAATATATCCGTATACATAATTTTAATAGTGTGGTTAAATTTATTAATATCCATCAATTTAAATACAATAATATATCAAAAATATTTAATAATTATATTTTATTATTTTTCAATGGTTTTTTTGTTTTAGTTTGTAGTTGTGTGTGAGACAATCCGCAAAACATGATATTTACTAAAAGAAAAATATTTACTGAGATCCTATTGTTAATAGTCTACCGCTTTAAAAACATTTCATACTATAAATTTTTATAATAGTGAAGGAAATAATTGACAGTACTTTTACCTCATTACATCATCAGGTTCCCACATCGCTTCTTCAAACTTATGATTCCTCAATGGAACTTTGACCAAATGAGTGATATTCTTCTACATCACTTTATCTCTTCGATCCAAGTTCTCCACTGGTTTTCCTCATATGAGAGATCATGTTTAGATTACATGTATTCAATGCTTGGTACCTGTGAACAATCTGGTATTTACTTCCATTAGAGTGATATATAAAACACATCTTGTACTTGGGAGAGGTCGGGTGTAATGGCCCAGACCTCTCCGGTCCATTACTTTGTGAAAATGTGGTGTTGGAGGTGTTCCGGGAGGTCAAGGTGACTTATACCAAACACTTTGCCAAATTTACAGTTATGTGAACAGTGTTTCTAGTTTTATGAACAATATCGGTAGGTGAACGGTGTTTCTATCGGTGAGGTTCAGTGAACAGTGTTTCTATCGGTGAGGTTCTATCGGTGACCTTCTATCGGTAGACTTGTACAGTGTTTTTATCAGTGAGGTTCTATCGATGACCTTCTATCAGTAGACTTGTACAGTGTTTCTATTAGTGAGGTTCTATCGGTGACCTTCTATCGGTAGACTTGAATAGTGTTTCTATCAGTGAGGTTCTATCAGTGACCTTATATCGGTAGACTTGAATAGTGTTTCTATCAGTGGGCTTCTATCGGAGACCTTCTATTGGTAGACTTGAACAGTTTTTCTATCAGTTAGGTTTTATCGGTGACCTTCAATCGGTAGACTTATACAGTGTTTCCAGATCGGTAGACCTGTACAGTGTTTCCAGATTGGTAGACTTGCCTTTTCCAAATTTTGAGTATGTGAACAGTGTTTCGAGCTTCCAATAGTTTTTCCCCTTTTGAGGTTTCCTTTGATGTGAAATACTTTTAGAGCCTTATTTTAAGGGATATTAAGGCCGATCAAAGGCCATAAATATTATATTAATTATTCCTAAGGCCGGGATGTTTTTTTTACTTGGTCAAATCACATGGGTTAATGAGATCCGTTTTTAATGGAGAATTAAGAGGATCTTAAACTTTCACCTCATTAAATCTTCAAAAAAAAGAACGAGATATCATTATCCCTTGTTCTTACTCTTTGTTTTATGTTATGAGATGCTAGAACCTTTCAAACCTTCTTACAAGAGTTTCACGATCAAACTTTACTCCTAGGATTTGTTCTGCTCTGTTTTGGATGCAATCGAGTTGTGTCGGTCAATCTTCCATATAAGGTATGTTTTATCGATGTTCCTTTGGGGATCACCTTCTCCTGTTTCTCCGTTCATATTATACCATGTAATCTCCAAGATTATAATGGGTTTTTCTTGGGGGTTGGTTGGTGCTGTTGTACCGTGGCATCCTCCGATGGATGCAGTTGTCGCGAGAGGAGGATTGTGACCAACTGTGTGGATAAAGAACGTCAAGAATTATTGTGGTAGGGGATTCATGGCTTCTCTTTTCTTTTAAGTTCAACTCTATCATTATCATGTTTTAACCCTTTGGATCACAATGAAATTGACCAAATTAAATATTTGAACCGGATAAAGAAATTGTTATCACTCGTATGTTACTGCCTCATGTTTTTTTAGATAGTGTGATATCTATGCTTGCTTTTCTTAGCTGTTTGTTCTTGATGTAAATTCATAAAGAACGTAAAGCCGAAATTAATTTATAATTAATTGGATAAAGATAATGAGGCATGTAAATGAATCCGGTTGTTTCCATTGTTGTAGTTGTTCTGAAATTGATGTTAACCAGATTGGCATAGTAAGCATGTTAAATCTTTTTTGATAGCTTACTGATTAGGTTTCCTGGAATTGGAAACTACAAATTGAATCTATTAATTCAAGAGGGATTAAAGAACTAGTTAGTTGATAAAAGTTAACTCCAGGTAGGGATCTTAGTTACCCTCTTGTTGGTAAGCCCAAGTGCCTTGTGCTTAGATCCATGAGTGCCCATTTTTTATGAAGGCTGGATGCCTTGTTAAAGGGCCAACAACCCATTTGATGTGATGTTTGATTTCCTACTGCTTGTGCTGTGATGTGAGCCTGGATGGATGTTGTGATATGTGGAGGCAGGGAGGCCTTGTGATTATGGCAGGGGATGATGCCTAGAGTGGCGAGATGCATCAGTTTATTCATGTGTGTGTCAGGGAGGACACCGGGGATGATGGAATGGGATAGATGTGGTTATTGGATGTTTGGTGGGTTGATTAGTTGTTTATCTGCTTTACTTTTCCCCACTGCACAAGGCAGCTAGTTTTGCTTACCCTTCTTCTGAAATATGTGAAGACACGCGGGGTATTTTGAGTTCTTTCCATGTTTAGACTCTCGAGGGAGAATGGGTTTACGCTCTTTCTATAGACGGAAAAGACTCGACAGGTAGTATATCTAATCACCGTGTTGAGCCCCCTTGTGTTTAGTAGCATAGGTTTCTTTTCTATAATTCCTAGGAATATGGGAATGTAATTCTATAATGAATTTTTGAATAAATGATGTTAACCTATGGGGTTGGAGATGCTGGAATATAGTGATGAGGCTGTAACTTTTAAAAGGAGTAGTTGTTTTTGAATATGATTCCAATTCAGTTTATTGAGGTTGTGTTCCTAGTTAATTAATGTTTTAAGAATTAATTAACATACAGTGGAATTGATAAAATGGGGATGAAGTAATCTAATAAATACCTTAAATGGTTGTGTGCTTATAGGATACCTAGTCTTAGAAGTGGCATCCCGGAGTCCAAGAGACGTTATTTACAGGTGGGTCTAAGACTAGGTTATGACCATAGTGTGGTTGTGAGTATTTTATATTCTCTACTTTTTTTGTTTCTATACGCTACTCCACCCTTTTGGTAAGGGAAACTGACACCCCAAGGATTCTGAGCCCTGGGGGGGGGGGGTGTTTTTCCCCAACATTCTGATGAGAGGTTGAATGGATGACTACACCCTTTAGCCCCGCTCTCTTCTCTTGCTAGCTACTAGTGCCTTTGGCACAGTGGTTAGTTTTCCCCATATATGTGTGTAGAGGGATGTAATGGCTTGTGGTTATTTCACACACATATATTCTAGATATAGTATCCTATGGACTACTATAGGTGTAACATGTATAGGCTGTGATGGCTTGAGGATCCTTACTCGGTGTATGGGCTGTGATAGACTGAGGTATAATACCCGACATATGATACACGTTATGCGAGCTGTGGTGGCTCCTGGAAACTACCTGGTTACTTCTGGTTGTGAGGATGGTGTGGTGCTTTTCCCAGGTGTCTGTGGGCAAGCCTTTGTGGTGCACGTGGTGAAGATTGTGGAGCTTAGCCCACATTTACACGGGCAAGCCTTTGGAGAGAGATGTACATGACATATGTTGTTGGGGCAAAACGGTAAACCAGTGGGGAAGTAGTAGTGAGTTACCCTTGATATTATTTAATATATGCTATATTCTAGTATACGTTACTTGGTGAGAGTATCCATAGTGAGGTTGAGAATGTAGTATACCTATTTAGGTGATGAGTTAGTTTCACTTGTTGTTCACTGTTCTTTAGCATCCATTATTTACTTTTTAATGAGAGGTTTTGGGGAGGATCCTACTGAATATACTCTTATACTCACCCTACGTATATATAAACTATTTTTCAGGTCACTTGGAGCAGGTTGGAGATCAAGTTGGTTACTACTATCTTGTGGTTACAGGAGCTGTTCGGGCTTTTGGTCGCTGTTGTTTTTCCTTTCTTTTGGGTACATGTAGTTTTTCCATTTCAGTTGTAGTAACTTTTCATGGAAATTCATATTTGTACTTGGGTTTCTTTTATATTTCAGTTCTGAGTTGGAGTAGGTTGGTGTCTATCTTATCTCTCTCTTCTGCATGTGTTCTCTTAGAGGGTAATGCCTCCCATTTGTGTGTTTATTATACACTCGGTGTTAGTCGCCAACCTGAGGCCTACTAAAGGCATGACTCGGGGGTCATTATCTCTCTTCTCACATTGACGTCCCAGGAGATGTACACTTTGTAGGGAGGGTGTCGTGAAAGAGTGGTATCAGAGATCTGGTTGAGGGATAGGATGGAGTTTGGAGTTAGGCACAGGTGAGGTTACATGGGATGGTAGGGTAACAGTGTCATTCATGTTTAGAAAGTGGGGTAAACACTGGAGACCGGAAGAGACATAGGCGTTTAGGGCCCCCCATGATCTGTGGCATGGATCTTTAAGTTTACAATGGCTACTAAACAAGGTGATACTAGTTGCAGGGTAGAGACCTAGGAAAGGATCATGCATCATTCTTCTTTGTGCCTGTGTTTGAATGGGTAGACCTTGGGATATGTTAACCTAAAATGAATAAAAGAAAAAAATTAATTAATTAATGTTGAGTCTTCTATATTCTAGGTTTAGGAGATTTAATGATTTTTTATTTTACAGGTATGACTCCAGGTCGACATCCTCTTAAGGTTTTCATAGAAAATGTCTAGCAGACTATTCCAACAGAACGCCACAAGGTAGAGGTTGACGATGATGATACATGGAGGAAGACACTTCGAGAGTTTCAATTCCAGAGTCTACAGAAGTACGGGGGATTTTTTTAAAAAACAGTCACAGAATACTGGTTGGAGGAGGTTAAGATCGGATTTAGTTTGATTCGTGCTTGTAAGGAGAACTGGGTGTCCTTGGTGGTGACGATGCTATGCAGAGTAGTGAAGCAGTGGTGGCTCTTGTTCCTTGGGGATCATGAGGATTCATTGATCTCATGGGAGGAGTTTGGAGACAAGTTCAGAGTTGATTTCCTTTGTTCGACTGGGAATGCGTCTAGTCGTCAGGAGCTTATTACCCTTTGACAGGGGAGCTCCAGTGTTCGAGAGTTTGGAATCCATTTCAGGAACCTTTTAAAATATGCTTCGGATATGTTACCAGATGATGAGGCCAGGGTGAGGCATTTTGAGGAGGCTTTGCGTCCAGAGATCCGGCGTCATGTCACCCCATTTATGCTGAAGACATATCTTGATGTGCTGGCGAGGGAAGATGTCGTCGAGAGGACTTTGTCCAGGACCGGATCATCATGAGAGGGGAATTGAAATGATTCCTCATGAAGCAGAGCTATGGTTTTGGTTTCCCGGTTTTCAAGACAGAAGAGTTTCTGTTTAGCTGGGGGTAGGTCCCGGACCTTCACATCTCGTTTCTCCAGAGGCAACAACTCTCAGGCCTATATCAAGGGATCATGCACTTTTTTTCTTGTGGTGGTCATGGCCATCAGAAGCGGTAGTGCCCGACCTTTCAGAGCGGTCATCATTCACCAGGCACTACGCTCCAGGTTCCTCCATTGAGGTAGTTTCTGTCGAGGTAACAACATCCAGTTGCACCAGATTAAGATCACCAGAGGGGAGATGGGGCAGGCAGAGGATAGCCCCATGATGCTCCCCATAATAAGAGAGCAGAGCATTGCCTTGGTGGTGGTATTCATCATGGTTAGAGAGTTCATTGAGGAGGATGTGGTCAGCTTCACGCTCTAGCGTTGCCAGCACCAGGCGAGCCCGACGTCGTTCGAGATACCCTTTTCTTGTTTTCTACCTTCGTGTATGACTTGTTTGACTCAGGAGAGACACACTCCTTCATATCACCTAACCTTGTCCATGCTTTGGGACATGAGGTAGAGAGGCTTCTAGTGCCCTTGGCGTTGACTACACCAGTTGGAGATCGAGATGACTTGTTTGAAGTATGTAGAGATTGTGAGCTAGTTTTGGGGAAACACCGCTCTTGGGGAGATTTCCTATGTTTACGAATACAACCATATGATGTCATCCTTGGCATGGATTGTTTGTATTCGGTGCAGGATATCATGGATTGCTTCGGGAAGAAGGTTATCTTCATTGGTGCAGATGGAGAGAAAGTGGTGTTTGTTGGTGAGCGAGATCCTCAGATGGGTCATATGGGCATTCTATCCTTATCATCTATAATGGCTGACTTGATGATGAGTTCTTCAGAGGATAAGAAGTTGGCGTTTCATAGGGTCATAGAGGAGTACCCTGATGTATTTCCCAATGAGGTTGTAGCATTACCCCCTCGACAAGAGATCGAGTTTGGGATCGAGTTATAGCCAGGAGCGTCTCCTATCTCGATGTCTCCGTATAGGATGGCCCCTTCTGAGTTACGAGAGATATGTATTCATCTTGGTGGTATATTGCAGTACAGTTTTGTTCGGCCAAGTGTGTCACCATGGGGTGCACCAGACTTGTTCATGAAGAAGGCCGACGACAGTTTGCGGTTGTGTGTCGATTATCGTCACTAAAACAAAGTGACAGTAAAGAACCGATATCCCCTACCACAGATTGTTGATTTGTTCGATCAACTTAAGGGTGAAAGTTGGTTCTCAAATATCGACCTACGGTCATGATATCATCAAATGCATGTCCAGGCTGAGGATATTCCGAAGACTGCTTTCTGTTGTCGTCATGGGCATTATGAGTTCATTGTAATTCCGTTCGGTGAGACGAATGCTCCAGATGTTTTCAGGGTTTTGATGCATGCTGTGTTCCGTGAATTCCTGGACAATTTTGTGGTGGTTTTCATCGACGACATCCTTGTGTACTCCATATCTGAATAGGAGCATGCAGAGCATCTACGAGCTGTTTTGGGAGTTCTTCGCCAACATCAGTTGTTTGAGAAGTTATCAAAGTGTGAGTTTTGGGATCAAGAAGTTCGTTTCAAGGGGCATGTTGTGTCCCAACATGTATTAGCTATGGATCCATCTAAGATAGAAATAGTGGTGTCTTGGGCATCCCCCAGGATCGTGTCAGAGGTGTGAAATTTCCTTGGTCTCGCAGGCTATTACAGGAGGTTTGTATCCAATTTCTCCCGAGTAGTGACTCCTCTGACATCTTTGACCAGGAATGATCAAGCATTCATATGGACTGATCAGTGTCAGGCAGTTTTCGAGTATCTAAAGGAGAATATTATAAGTGCTCTAGTCCTTTTATTCTAGCAGAGGGAGTCCAGTTTGATGTTTTCTGTGATGCTTTACATCTGGGGCTAGGCTGTGTTCTCATGTAGTAGAGGTCAGTTGTTTCTTATGGATCTCGGCAGTTGTGTCCCCATGAATGAAACTATGTAACCCGTGATCTTTAGTTGGAAGTCGTGGTGTTTTCTTTGAAGTTATGGAGACATTACCTCATTGGTGAGCACTTTGTGGTTTTCACCGATCATTAGAGTTTGAGGTATGTTTTCTCCCAACATGACTTGAACTTGTGGCAGAATCAGTGGATGGAGTTCTTGTAGGAATATGACTTTGAAATATCATATACCCCTGAAAAAGGGAAGGTTTTAGCTAATACACTGAGCCAAATGTCACGTAATGATGTTGTGCATGAACCTGGTGATTCCTGGAGAGTAATGGAAGAGATATCAGCCTTGCATCTTGATGTGGGAGAATCTGGGGGTAGAGGTTGTCTTTTCTAGATGACGGTGCAGTCATCCATGATGCAGAAGGTGGAAGAGTCTCAGTTGGGAGATCTAGAGGTGGAAGTTTGGAGAGACCGAGTTTTTTGTGGTAAGGCCCCTGATGGTTGGTCGGAAAATGAAGAAAACTGAGTGTTGTATAATGGAAGGCTTTTTGTTCCCTTGGAGATGCGGGAGATGGTTCTCAGAGAGTTCCAAAGTTTGCCTTTATCATTACATCCTGGTGTGACAAAGATGTACCGATCCTTGGGGAATCAGTTTTGGTGGCCTGGGCTGAAGCGTGCGGTTGCAGAGTTTGTGTCTTGATTTTTAGTCTGCCAGAAGGTGAAGGTTGAACACCGTGTTCCTGGTAGTCTATTCTATCCATTATAGATTCCTCAGTGGAAGTGGGAGGATATCTCAATGGACTTTGTTACAGGTTTACCTTGAGCTCTGGGAGGACATGATACTATTTGGTTGGTAGTGGATTGTTTGAAAAAATCGGCCCACTTCATAGCGATCAAGGAGTCGGGCTCAGTGGAAGTTTTGTTGAGGAAGTATCTAGAGGAGGTGGTGAGACTTAGTGGAGTCCCTAGGACAATCATTTCTGATCGAGATCCTCGTTTACCTCCAGAGTGTGGAGGGGTCTCCAACATGCTTTTGGTTCTCAACTATGACTTAGCACTGCTTTTCATCCTCAAATGGATGGTCAGACAGAGCGAACCATCTAGACTCTTGAAGACATATTTCGCTCTTGTGTTATTGACTTTGGAGGTTCATGGATGAGGAACCTACCCTTGGTGGAGTTCTCTTAAAATAATAGTTTTCACTCCACCATTGGTATGGTGCCATTTGAAGCCTTGTATGGTTGGCCTTGCCGTTCTTTTTTGTGCTGGACTAGGGTCGTAGAGTTAGCAATTCTTGGACAAGAACTAGTGTCAAATACAATAGAGATGGTTCAGGTGATTCATGAGAGGATGAAGACAGCGTAAGATCATCAGAAATCATATGTTGATCAAATAAGGATACCCTTAGAGTTTAATGTTTGGGATCATGTGTTTCTTAAGGTGACTCCCTGTCGTGGGTAGCGAAGGTTTGGTAATGGAAGTAAGCTTTCTCCCCGGTTTGTTGGGCCTTTCGAGGTGTTAGCTCCTGTTGGAGCTGTGGCATATCGAGTAGCACTTCCCCCTCAGATGAGTTGGATACATGATGTTTTCCATGTATCACAGCTCCATCGTTATCTTCATGATGAATCCCATGTTATCGATTGGGTAGAGATCGATATTGATGATGATGCAACCTTCGAGGAGCGACCTGTGGAGATCCAAGACCTCAAGGAGAAGGTGTTGGGTGGGCATTCTATCCCCTTAGTTTGTGTCTTGTAGCGACACGGTGGCATGGAGGAGAGTACCTGGGAGTGTGAGTCACATATACGGTCTCAGTACCCAGAGTTGTTTAATGTTTAACTATTTTCATGTAATGATGTTTCCTTAGTGGTTATACCTTCATGTTTTATTTATGATCTTCTTTTGTTCCTTTTTTTGGATTGCTCTCTTTTGAGAGGTATCTCGATGGGTGGTTGTTCAGACCCCGTTTCTTTTTTTTCTCTTTAGGTTGGTTTTGAATTCATGAGGATGAGAATGTTTTGAGAGGTATTTGATGTAATGGCCCAGACCTCTCTGGTCCTTTACTTTGTGAAAATGTGGTGTTGGAGGTGTTCCGGGAGGTCAAGGTGACTTAACCCCAACACTTTTCCAAATTTCCAGTTCTGTGAACAGTGTTTCCAGTTTAATGAACAGTATAGGTAGGTGAACAGTGTTTCTATCAGTGATGTTCAGTGAACAATGTTTCTATCGGTGAGGTTTAGTGAACAGTGTTTCTATCGGTGTGGTTCTATTGGTGACCTTTTATTGGTAGACTTGTACAGTGTTTCTATCGGTGAGGTTCTATCAGTGACGTTCTATTGGTAGACTTGTACAGTGTTTCTATCAATGAGGTTCTATCGGTGACCTTCTATCGGTAGACTTGAACAGTGTTTCTATCAGCGAGGTTCTATCAGTGACCTTCTATCGGCAGACTTAAATAATGTTTCTATTGGTGAGATTCTATCAGAGAACTTCTAACGGTAGACTTGAACAGTGGTTCTATCGGTGAGGTTTTATCGGTGACCTTCTATCGGTAGACTTTTATAGTGTTTCCATATGAGTAGACTTGTACAGTGTTTCTAGATCGGTAGACTTGTACACTGTTTCTAGATCGATAGACTTGCCTTTGCCAAATTTTGAGTATGTGAAGAGTGTTTCCAGCTTCCTACAGTTTTACCCCTTTTGAAATTTCCTTTTACATAAAATACTTATAAATCCTTATTTTAAGGGATCTTAAGGCTGATTCAAAGGCCATAAATCTTATATTAATTATTCCCAAGGCCGGGATGTTTTTTTTACTTGCTCAAATCGCATGGGTTAATGCGATCGTTTTTTAATAGAGAATTAAGAGGATCTTAAACTGTCACCTCATTAAATCTTCAAAAAATGAACGATATATCATTCTACCTTGTTCTTCCTCTTTGTTCTATGTTATGAGACACTAGAACCTTTCAAACCTTCTTACAAGAGTTTCACAATCAAACATCACTCCTAGGATTGGTTCTGCTCTGTTTTGGATGCAACCGTGCTGTGTCTGTCAATATTCCATATAAGGTATGTTTTATCGATGTTCCTTTGGGGATCATCTTATCCTGTTTCTCCCTTCCATATTATATTATGTAATATCCATGATTATAATGTTTTTTTCTTGGGGTTTGGTTGGTGCTGTCGTACCGTGGCATCCTCCGGTGGATGTAGTTGTCGCGAGAGGAGGATTGTGACCAGTTGTGTGGATAAAGAACGTCATGAATTGTTGAGGTAGAGGATTCATGGTTTCTATTTTCTTTTATATATAACTATATCGTTAGCATGTTTTATCCATTTGGATCACAATGAAATTGACCTAATTAAATATTTTAACCGGATAAAGAAATTGTTATCACTCGTATGTTTCTGCCTCATGTTTTTCTAGATAGTGTGATATCTATGCTTGCTTTTCTTAGATGTTTGTTCTTGATGGAAATTAATAAAGAACATAAATCTAGAATTAATTGATAATTAATTGGATAAAGATAAAGATTCATGTAAATGAATCCGGTTGTTTCCATTGTTGTAGTTGTTCTAAATTAGATGTTAATCAGAATGGCATAGTAAAAATGTTAAACTTTTTGTGATAGCTTACTGATTAGGTTTCTTGGAATTGGAACCTACAAATTGAATAAGTTAATTTAAGAGGGATTAAAGAACTTGTTGGTTGATAAAAGTTAATGCCTGGTAGGGTTCTTAGTTACCGACTTGTTCGTAAGGCCGAGTGCCTTGTGCTTAGAGCCATGAGTGCTCATTTTGAATAAAGGTTGGATGCCTTGTTAAAGGGCCAAGAGACCATTTGATGTGATGTTTGATTTCCTGCTGATTGTGCTGTGATGTGAGCCTGGATGGCTTTTGTGATATGTGGATATAGGGAGGCCTTGTGGTTGTGGCAGCGGATGGCGTCTAGAGTGGCGAGATGCATCGGTTTATACATGTGTGTGTTAGGGAGGACACCAGGGATGATGGAATGGGATGGATGTGGTTGTTGGATGTTTGGTGGTTTGATTGGTTGTTTATCTGCTTTACCTTTCCCCACTGCTCAAGGAAGCTGGTTTTTCTTACCTTTCTTCCGAAAGAGGCAACGACACGCGGGGTATGCCACACGCTTTCCGTGTTTAGCCTCTCGAGGGAGAATGGGTCTACGCTCTTGCTATAGGTGATAAAGACTCGATGGGTAGTATATCTACTCACCGTGTTGAGCCCCCTTGTGTTTAGTAGCATTTGTTGCTTTTCTAGAATGCCTGGGAATATGGGAAACTAATTCTATAATTAATGTTTGAATAAATGATGTTAACCCATGTGGTTGGAGATGCTGGAATATAGTGATGAGGCTGTAACTTTTAAAAGGAGCAGTTGCTTTTGAATATGATGCCAATTCAGTTTATTGAGGTTGTGTTCATGGTTAATTAATGTTTGAAGAATTAATTAACATACAGTAGAATTGATAAAATGGGAATGAATTAATCTAATAAATCCCTTAAATGGTTGTGTGCTTATAGGATACGTAGTCTTAGAAGTGGTAGCCCAGATTCTGAGAGACGTTAGCTGCAGTTGTGTCTAGGACTAGGTTATACCCATAGTGTGGTTGTGAGTATTTTATATTCTGTACTTTTTGTGTTTCTATATGCCACTCCACCCTGTCATTAAGGGAAACTGACACCCCAGGGATTCTGAGCCCTGGGGGGGGGGGGTGTTTTTCCCCAACATTATGATGGGAGGTTGAATGGCTGACTACCCCCTTTAGCCCTACTCTCTTCTCTTGGTAGATACTAGTGCCTTTGGCATAGCGGTTAGTTTTCCCCATATGTGTGTGTAGAGGGATGTAATTGCTTTTTTTTATTTCACACACATATATTCTGGATATAGTATCATATGGACTACTATAGGTGTAACGATTATAGGATGTGATGGCTTGAGGATCCTTACTCGGAGTATGAGCTGTGATGGCTTGATGTATAATGCCCAACATATGATACACGTTATGAAAGATGTGGTGGCTCCTGGAAACTACCTCGTTACTTTTGGATGTGAGGATGGTGTTGTTCTTATCCCAGGTGTTTGCGGGAAAGCCTTTATGGTGCATGTGGTACAGATTGTGGATATTAGCCCATGTTTATACGGGCAAGCATTTGGAGAGAGATGCACAAGACGTATGTCATTGGGGAAAAGCGGAAAACCAGTGGGGAATTATTAGAGGGGTACCCTTGATATTATTTACTATATTCTATATTCATGTATGCGTTACTTGGTTAGAGTAGCAATGGTGAGATTGGAAAATTAGTATACCTATTTAGGTGACGAGTTAGTTTCACTTGTTGTTCACTGTGCTTTAACATCCTTTGTTTACTTTTGAATGAGAGGCTTTGGGGAGGATCCTACTGAGTATATTGTTATACTCACCCTACGTATATATAAACTGTTTTCAGGTCACTTGGAGCAGGTTGGAGGTCAAGATGGTTACTACTAGATTGTGGTTGTAGGAGTTGTTCGGGCTTGTGGTCACTGCTATTTTTCCTTTCTTTTGGGTACTTGTAGTTTTTCCCTTTCCATTGTAGTACCTTTTCATGGAATTTAATATATGTACATGGGTTTCATTTATATTTTAGTTCTGAGTTGGAGTCAGTTGGTGTCTATCTTATCTCTCTCTTCTGCATGTGTTCTCTTAGAGGGTAATGCCTCCCATTTGTGTGTTTATTATACCCTCGGTGCTAGTCGCCAACCCGGGGCCTACTGGAGGCGGGACTCGGGGGGTCATTATCTCTCTTCTCACATTACTGGCCCAGGAGGGGTACACTTTTTGAGGAGGGGGTCATGACATCGGGAGGAAGTTCTAAGTGATAAGACACTACCCCAACATGGTCAAGGAAATAAAAGAGAATGATGTACCTCGCTCTAAGATTCCATTTCATCCTAAATATCATAACCTGATTCAATGGATATATTAGAAGTAAGTCCTTATCTCTAATATTAAACTATATATATTGTCTACCATTATATTGATGACTCTTTCAGACACTTTTTATGCTTTCACCTATGATTCATTGGCTCTTATCCATCACTTCTTCAACAAGGTTTGGACCTGTCAACTTTGTATCTACAACTTCATCTCTGTATATTGGAGTCATACACCTCTTCCTATAAAGAGTATCTTATTTTTCCCTATGAATGGTAGAATGGAAACTAGTGTCATATGAGAACTATAATAGGGGAGGGGATGATCCCTACTTCCTTTCAAATCAATCAAACAAGATATCAATATATTCTGTAGACTTTAAATAATCCTGTAAGATTCTCCCTATCTCAAGGTATGATAATTAGTTCTGAAAATAAAATCTCTCTTCAATTATTTCTGAATAATTATCAAGAATATCTAGTTAAACCTCATATACTGATAAGATATAATGGATAGTGTTAATCTATACAACCTTAATACTTACCTTACATATAACTTGTAGAGTTCAGCAATTGATAAATATTATTTTATAAAATAAAATGCACTAACAGTTTATAGAAATCCACAAAAACCCAAATATCATTATGAGCTTTCGACATTTTGGGGAGTCCTATTAAAAAATTTCTTGGTTATGTTTTCCCAATCCCATAATTTTATGGGTATTGGTTTCAACATTCCCTTATACTTTCTTTGTTAAGACCTAACTTGTTTTCATACCAAAAATATAGTTACATATTATGCAATTTCGCTTCATGATATGTGACCATAGGTTTTGTTTTAGATATCTTTATATCTTTATGAAGTGAAGATGAATAAAGAAGGATGATCTATTCTAACCATTTAAATGTCCATTATTCCATTTTTATTTTTATGGGACATATATCTCAATTTCAAACATTATATCTCTATCTTTATCAAAGTTAAAATTTAAAATACTCACTTCCTTTTTCGTAGCTCTATGTAATTTTCATGTGATTCATTGATCTTCATGTGAATGAAAAGTTGAAAATTCAGTTGGGAAAAATAAAATTTCCTTATTAAAATTATGAATTAAAGATTGATCCTTTGTAAATCCTTGATATTTTGGTATTTTTCAACCCTCATCATAGATAGTGTTTCATGTAATTTCCTATTCATTTCATAATCTACCCTATTTTCCTTCCCTGTGTGGTAATTTATTGAGCTTGCACAATATTTCCTCAATTGAAAACATATCATTTGGAACATTTTCAACTCCTTATTTGTTAATTTATATTTCTAGATATTGTGATAAGTATATATACCACACTTTTCTCTATAGATATAATGTCACCAAATCATTAATGAAAAGATCACTATCGCTATCTCCAAATCATGATTTGGGTAATTCTAATCATGGATATTTAATTAACATGATGCCTAATAAATTACCTTCTCCTTCAATATAATAATTCATCCCAAAACCTTCAATGAGGAATCAGTTTATATCAAAAATCAATATCTAATATACAGTAGTCTATGTAATGGTTTAGTGACCAATATCTTCTTTATTTTTTGGAAACTTGTTACATTAATTTATCTAAAGAAACTTTACTCTTTTTTGTGTTAATTTGGTTAGTGGATTTTGTAATATCATATTTTTTTAAAGACATTAAAAATTCTCATTGAAAATAATTCATAATTAATTTAATGTTAAAATATAATTGATCAATAAAATAAGAAAAAATATTATTTTAAGGATTTGCGTATGGGTAAAATCTTAGTTAACACCACTAAATATTCTATAGAATACTTTCAGAGTTATGTGCAAAGATGAGACCAGATTCCAAGAAGGAATGAAAATACTAAATATATTACATTACATGCGTGATTTGTTTTTAAAAATGTAAATATCTACGAAATGGTGCATTATTTGAGAAATCTGAGACCACCGTTAGGTCCAAGATGAGGGGTTTAACAAAGAGGTGATTTATCATTTGTGTGCATTGGGTGTTTGGTAACATCTCATTTGAGGATAACTTATTGAATATCTGTAATTATATACTTCCAAAAAATAATTGAATATCTCTTTAATGGTGTATCATATGATAAATATGAGACAACATTTAGGTCGGAGATAAGGGGTTTCCCTAGGTGTGACATATATTTTGTCTGCATCTGGCGTTTGGTATGATCGTATGTGAGGATACATTATTTAATATTTTTATTATATATTTTTCTAGGATTTGGGGTTTACACTTGGCATAATAGAACTTTTATTTGAAACGAAGAGTTACCCTTTGTTTGGTTTTACACATAGGGAAGTCATTTTTTAATTATTCCATTATTTACCTTTTCTATTTTTTTTTTGAAAAAATTGAAGAATGAAAAAAAACTAAATTTTATTAGATTTATCCCCAAGAAATTACCAAAGATAATTTTTGTTTAATGATATAAAAATCACTTCTAATGTTTAGTGATAATTTATTAAAATCTTCTAATTAAAATTATTTTGGATTATCAAGGATAATTATTAGATAAATTATTAAAAGGTGATTGTTTGGGATTATCAAATGATGATTGTATGAGATTACCAAAAATAATAATGGGGAATTATCAAAGTAAAATAATGAAAAATCATTTAATGATAATTGCGAAGATTTATCGAATGATAATTTATCAAAATTATCAAAGGATAAAACATTGGTTTATCATGGATAAAATATTAAAATAATTAAATGATAAATATGAGATTATAAAATAATAACTTTTGGGAAAAATTTATCAAAGGATAAACTCATGGTTTCACCAGCGAATAATTTATATAATTTCTATATTATAACTAATTGAATCATCAAAGAATTATTATTAAAAATTATAAAATGATAATTACATGTTTATCAAAGGAAAAGTTAATAAACATTATCAAAATATATTTATAAAAAGATTTGTTTATTGATAATTATGAAAATATAATTATAAAGGATCATTTATTATAGATTACCAAAAATATAATTATTTGGGATAATTTATGATAAATTATAAAGAAATTATTATAAATGAATAATTTATGATAAATTATCAAGGTATAATTATAAAAATATAAATTTTTAAAAATTATCAAGAAATAATTATAAAAGGATAATTTTTTATATATTATCTTGAGATAATTATAAAAGCATGACTTATGAAAAATTATAAAAAGTTAATTATAAAATGATAATTCATAATAAAATTTCAAAAGATACTTTTTCTTATGAATATTATTCGTGGTGCATCCAATAAACTTGAATGATAATTTGGAAATTATCGAGGAGAGGGAATGTATCATCACAAGTTATATTTTATTTCTCTTTCAAAAAAAATAACTTGTTTTGGTTCTAGGAACCCTTGATGAACCTTGATATTTGATGTGTCTATGTTTACAATAAAAAGACAATAAATGTGTATTCTTGATTATTTAGGTTTTCACTCTGGCTATTGAACTACATATGGTGGATTATCCATGCCTTTGACATCGATAACTTTTGTGGCAGGAGGTTCCTTGCCTTTATGGGCCTTGTGTATTTATGATGTTATCATATTGTGATGTTATAATATAATAAATAATTCTTGTACTAAGAAACATGTGGGTGTGAGTATCCATGGGCATACTTTTTTTTGTGTGGTTATAATAACTTTGATATTAGTTTGTCTTATATATCCTTGATATGGCATGTATTTTTTGTGTGTTTAATACCTAGTGGAATTGTCTTATAGGTACTAAGATACTGAGAAGAAACCTTGAGGTTGGGAGTAGGAGGTCACCAAACCAAACGCTATCCTAATAACCTTAAAGGTGGGAAATCCCACCCCTGTAGAGGGGAAAGCATAGAGACATACTTGTAGGTACTAATAAAGTTAGGTGGAAACTTGAGGTTGGGTGTATGATGTTACCTAACATGATTTGGTCTTATCATCTTTAAACTTGGGCATAGATAACCCTATAGAGGGAAAAGCATAATGTCGAGCTAGTGGATACTGAGATACATAGGTGAAGTATTGAGGGTGGGATTTACATGGTCCAGTCATTAGTTACCCATCCTTATAGAGTCCAAGATTCCTTAAATGTGGACTTGGATATCCTAATGAGTGGAAAGAATAGTTTCTTATTGGAATATACTAGTCATGGATTCATATGTACTTAGTTCATTGGTGATTTAAAGGTTAAGTGGGTCGGGGATCAACTTGATGGATCACGGGGAGTTCTTGTGACAACCACAGGAAGGTTGGGGTAAGGTTTATAAATGGGATAATGAACAAAAATCCTATAAGAACCAACATCTTGGTTGGGTGATCTTGGTTACCTTGATTTACTTACATGAATTCTCAAAATTTATTCTAGAAATGAGCTATAGAATATGGGGTCAGAATTTGTGGTAGCTAGGTCAGTGTATGATGACTCAACACATATATGTTTATTGATAATTTAATTATGCCATGATCTACACTATTATATAACTTAAGGTAAGGATGAATTTGTAGTTTCCTACTAATCCTTGTACTAACACCCTACTCAGGAATTTCAACACGCTTATATATTTCATGAACATAGATCTGCTGAAGGGAAATGGTCCTTTGGTTAATGATTGAGTGGTAGAGTAAGGAGCTAGAGCGGTTTCGGACAAACACATGAGTTCCCTACAAATGTTTTTTTTACTTGATGTCTTATATTTACCTACTTATTATACTCTGTAAAATCTTACATATTTGGGAGATATTTTTATATCTATATCCATTAATTAGTATCTACATTCTACAACGATTATTTATTCATTGATTTATTATTTTATCCCACTAGATGAAATGATACATAGGGTATAGATTCCCCACTTTTGTATTTGGACCCTTTTTTCTTGTTAGAAGCCTCTTGCATATGGGGAGGCACACATGAGGTCTTGTTTCATTTCAGATCAGAAATGATGGTTTGGATTGGGATATTGAAAAATGGTAGTAGATGTCGGAGATCAATAAATCATTGTTCTCTTTTCATTGGGATGAGATAGGATATATAAAAGATAAAGTAGTTTGGGCTTGGGTAGAGGAAATATGAATGTTCTTGGACAACAATTTATAATGGACCTATGTGTTCTGATAATGTGGGGAAGATATGTTTTGTTATTAATATTTATTAATCTCACATTTGGTGAAGAACATGAAGTCGATAAGTGATTTATGGTATTTTGGGTGTGTTCATTCATCAGGACTAGGCATATAGGTTAACATTACACATATATACATGATATTATGCCACATTGTAGTTCATAAGTAAATTCTTTGATTTGTGTTATTTGTTCCAAATAGTTTATCTATGTGTGATATGTCTGAGTTTTTAAATGTTGTGCAATATATATAAAATTTGTTTTATTAGTATAATTGAGCATAATGTTTTTCTAGTATATGTATGATTATTGTAACTAATGTGTAGTGATGAAGACAGAGGTTAGTGCTAGGAGTTTATACCTTGGGTTAAGGGTAGAATCCTAAGAGAACATTATGTGATCCCATAGAATGAAAATAGTCCCTTTATTTATCTAATGTTAGTACATGTTACTAAAGATCCCTGCCTGAATTATTCTTAGGGAACAACTTGTGAAGTAGGGATAAAGTTATTCTGCAAGAGGGGATGTTTCTAATTTAGAACTAAATGTGTTGGAGAATGCAACTGAGAATCCTCCCACATCTGATATGTTTCCAGAGAATCATGGATGCTTTATCTAGAAGTCTTTTTCATATTGCCTGAACTAGAAATTAGAGTCTAGATCAATGGTAATATGTTTCATGAATTTAAATTACATAATTCTTTTCCCACAAGGGCACCATAGGTCCTCAGGATTATATGAAATGGATTGAAATTATTACAAAAATATTCGGTACAATAGAGGCTCTGGTGGATCGAAATTTCAAACTAAGATAAATCTCATGCTGTGTGTGAAACCCGTTTTATACCACCATGTTGTATGGCGCCAACCTAGATGGCGGATCTCAATGTGACATTAGATGACTTAGAGAAGGATTCTTTGGTTCATTCTTTGACGTGCTGGAGACTTTACCTCTTTGGAAAGAGTTTATTATCCACACAAACCACATGATCATTCTCAATATATTCACATAAAAGACCTGAATCTGAGATATATGTGTAAGATTGGGTATCTTAAGAATTTTGAAATTGATATGGAATATATACCCAGGAATGGTAACGTGGTTTTGGATGATCGTAGTCGTAAGAAATAATAGGAGATGTAGTTTGGTGGGAGGCATTTAGGGTAGTGGTGGTTCTTGATGAGGCTATTGGATAATTAGAGGATGGATGATTTTGAGGATTAGTGATTAAGGAATTGTTCCCCTTTAGTGACCACATATTCACTCTTGGGCTAGTTGAATAATGCTCAGGATTTAGAACTAGAGTGTGTTGTGATAAGGTAACAACTACCCGAAGGTGATGTGATAACAAAATTGTTGATGGAAAATCATGATGTGATCATTGTAAATTGGAAAGTATTAGTCCTTTCTTCGATCAGAGAGGAGATTATGAGAGACTTTCACACAGTGAGATTTTTGGTATATCATTGTGAGATGATGATGTACTATTATTTCAGGCGACAATTTTTGGTGGCCCTAGATAATGAAAGGCATCAATGGGTTCATGTCTTGATCCCTTACTGGCTAGAGGGTAAATGTTGAGCACCAACATCATGGTGGTTTTCTATAGAAACGTCTTGTGAACCTATGTAAGTGAGAGGACGTCATAAAAGTATTGTGAAAATTTTATCTACGACCCTGAGGAGTTTTGATGCAGTTTAGATGATTTTAAATCATTAAGTGATGTATAGTCATTTCTTACCTATCCGAGGTAGTCACTCAATGGTGGAGTTAGGAAGCTCTATATTAGAGAGATCGTATACCTAGATAGAGTTCCATTGAGGATTTTTTTTCAATCGATATGAATGTTTTACATCACACTTTTGGGATATATTTCAGAAATACTGATGGAATATTCTAATATTGAGCATAAAATACCATCCATAGACTAATGGAAAGTGTAACGAAACTACACACAAATCTGAGGATATAATTCTATCTTGGATTTTATAATTCACTGGAGCATAGGATGATCACATTTCCTTGATTGAGTTCGCATTCAAAAAAATTACATGGATTCAATTCAGATTTCACCTTATGATGATCTTTAACGGAGGCAATGTCACTCAACACTATTTTGGATGGCGGCAGGTGAGATATAGTTTTTTGGAACCAACACTTTTCAGGATATCTCTAATAGAGTGCAACAAATATAGAAGAGGTTGATCACTTTTGAGAGTATAGAAATATTATATATAGACTGTAGGAGAAGACTCTTGAAGTTTACTGTGGGAAATCATGTATTCTTGAGAGTGATTTCTCATTTTGGACTCCAACATATGAAGAAGAAGGAAAAAATAACACCTCATTTTTTTTGAAAATTTTGGATTACTAAATTAGTGGGGATTATAGAATACCATCTGGACATTCCTCTATGCTATTTAGGCATGCATAATGTGTTCTAAAATTATCTTCTTTGTAGGTACAAGCCTAATCTTGTGCTTGCTATATAATTTAGGATGTCGAGTTAGAACCCGTTTCATATTTGAGGAGTGTTCAGTGAAGATTATAGACCAGAGTTAAAATATTCTATGAGGAAATATGGTACCACTAGTCCAATTTTTAGTTGAAACATGGATAGATCAAGTAGGAGACATAACAACGCTATTCTAATGGTCCATATCAGTTGTCTGAGTTGTTTGAGCAGGAACACTAGAGATACTTATCAGGGATGAGAATTCTATAGAGGGGGAAATTTTAATGTCTAGTTTTTTAAATACAATAAAAACCATAATTTAAAATAATTTTTAATTATTTTTACCTGAAAATATAATTTCTTTAATAAAAACCATTTTATAGATGATTTAAAGGCTTTATGTAAGGGTAAAATCTCAGCTAACACCTTGGAATATTGTATAGAATATTTTCAGAATTTTATGCTAAGGAAGTGAAAGATTCTCAGGCCCATAGAGCCTCGATGAAGAAAGAATAAAAAAATTTAATATAATATATTACACACACATGATTTTTTCTAAGTAATTGAATATCTCCAAAATGGGGGATTATATTAGAAATCAGAGACCACCATTTGGTCCCAGATCTTGGGAATACTCTAGTTGTGAAATAACATTGTTGTTTGTTTGAATTTCGGTTAAATATCATGAGAGGATGACTTATTTAGTATTTCTATTTATATATTTATTAAGGTAATTGAATATCTCACAAATGGCGCATCATACGAGAAATACGATACCACTGTTCGGTCCAAGATAAACGGCTCACCCAAGGCATGACACAAATTTTCTACACATTGGGAGTTTTTCAAAATTTAACTCATTGTTACTTATTTAATATTTTAATTTTATATTTTTCCAAATAATTGAATATATCCCAAATAGATAGTCCTATGAGAAATTTTTCACCACTATCAGGTTCGGGATGTGGGGATTACACTATGTTTGATATAAATTTTATACACATAGGATGTTTGTTAGTATTGAATGAGGGATAATTTTTTAATATTTATTTATATTATTTTATTAATTTAATTAATTTAAAATTGTTTTTTGTTCATCCTCAATTCTTAGAATGAGACCTCTATTTCTTCACACTGTTAATTTCTAAAACTATTGAATCATTAATATTTTTTTTCTATTTCAATTGTAATTCCTTAATAAAGAGAAATTAGTGATTCCGTAATGAATTTTTAGTTGAATAGTATATTAAAATTGGTGTTTTAATTTTGGTTTTTAAAGTTGGTGATTTTATGTTCCATATAGATGAACCATTTCTACATTAAGGTTAGTTTATTCCTTTGAGTCCGTGTGACCCCAAAACTCCAATTCATTCAATTCGGAGACCTTCGGTAATCAGATTCAGTCTCCTTTTCCAGTTTTAGGTGTGGCGGTGGGTTCCCCTTTGTTGGGCTTTACACTCATGTGAGTCTTTTTTAATTTTTTCATTTTATTTTTCCATGGTTTCATTAATTATAAAAATTATCGAAAAATGGTAGGATGAAAAAAATTAAACCTAAAT
Source organism: Viscum album (assembly GCA_963277665.1). Classification (NCBI taxonomy): domain Eukaryota; kingdom Viridiplantae; phylum Streptophyta; class Magnoliopsida; order Santalales; family Viscaceae; genus Viscum; species Viscum album. The sequence continues at coordinate 466,304,303 of OY728141.1, read as the reverse complement.
TATATAGAAATAATTAAAAGATATTATCAATCGATAATATTTTTTCATTGACGTGAAAATCACATAAAATTTTAAATGATAATTTATTAAAATTATCACATGATAATTATTTTGAATTATTCAGGATATATTTTAAATAAATTAAGAAAATATTATTATGTAAGATCATCAAATGATAATTTAATGAGATTAAAAAAGTTAATATTGAGAAATTATTAAAGGATTACAATTAAATATCATTAAAAGATAATTGTAATAATTTATCAAAGTATATTTTATCAAAATTTTCAAAGGATTAAACATTGAATTATCATGGGTACTTTTCTAATATTGTCAAAACACAATTACAAGATTATAAAAGGGTAATTATTAAAAAATCAAACTATAATGGCTAGATTATCAAAATTTAGTTTATAGAATAAAAATTATAAAAGTTTAATCACATGGTTTTACTAATGGTTAATATATAGAATTGTTATGCGATAATTATTTGAACTATCAAAGAATAATTTTTAAAAATTATCAAATGATTAATTTGATTTTATCAAAGGATAAATTATTAAAACATATCAAAATATAATTATAAAAATGATAGTTTATTGAAAATTATCAAAAAACAGTTATAAAGGATAATTTATAAAAATTATCAAAAGATAATTATTAACGGTAATTTGTAATTAATTATAAATAGATAATTATAAAATGATAATTTATGATAAATGGTCAAAAGAAAATTATAAAGGTCAATTTATGATAAATTATCAATAAATTATTATAAAAGTAAATTTTTTGATAAATTAACAAGGTATAATTATTAAAGGAAATTTATAAAAAATTATCATGAAATAATTGTAAAAGGATAATTTTTGATAAATTATCAAGAGATAATTATAAAAGGACAATTTTTGATAAATTTTCAAAATATATTTAAAAATGGATAATTTATAAGAAATTATTAATAGATATTTATTATTATGGAGATTATTGTGTGTGCATGGGTTGACCTAAAATGATAATTCATAAATTACCTATGAGAGAGAATGTATCATCACATGGTATGTTTTATTTATTTTTGAAATAAAATGAATGGTTTTGGTTCTAGGAACCCTTGATGAACCTTGATATTTAACATGTCAACATTTATGATAAATATGCTATGAATAATTGTTCATGACTATTAAGGTTACCACTCTATCTATTTAACCACATAGGTTGGTTTATAATATCCCTTAACATCGATAAACATTTTGGTAGGGGTTTCTATACCTTTATGAAACTTGGATATTTATGATTTTATCATTTTATGATGTTATGTTGGACTAACACATTCTTTTACTAAGACACATGTGGCTGGGTGAGTAGACATGGGCATACTAGTTTATGTTTGATTATCCTTACTTTCATCTTGGTATGCCTTATAATTCCTTGATATGAAATGTATTTTCTGTTTGTTTCATAGCCTGAAGAATTGTTTTTTCATTAAAAAAGATACTTAGGTGAATCTTTGAGGTTGTGTGTACGACGTGACACAACCAAACATAGTCCTAACATCCTTAATGGAAGTTGCGGCTACCCCTATAGAGGGGAAAAAATTGTGACTAGATATAAGGTAATGAGATACTCAGGTGGATCCTTGAGGTTATGTGTTTGTGGATACCCAACCTGACATGGTCCAAACATCCTTAAGGGTGGGTGTGTATACCCTTGTTTAGGGGAAGGCATAGTGGATAACTAGAAGATACTGAGATACATAGGTGAAGCCTTCAGGGTAAGAGTTAAGCGATCTAGTGGCTAGTTACTGAACCTGAAACAGTCTTGAAATCCTTAAAGGTAGATATAGATACCCTCATAAAGGGGGAATCATATATGTTTTTCAGAATATATAGGTCATGGATTCCTATAGACATGGGTTGTGGGTTATTAAAAAGTTAAGAGAGCTGATGGTCGACTTAATGGATCATACGATATTCTTGTGGAAACCACCAGAGTGGTGGAGTGGGCTTTTTACATAGAAGAATGTGATACATCCCTATAATGACCACCACATGGGTGGGGTTATCTTGGTTACCATGATATTTGTACATTAGTTTTCAAAATTTATATCAGCAACGAGCTGAAGCAGGTGGTGTTGGGGTTCATGGTGGCTTGGTCAGTGTAAGATGACTTGACACATATTTTTTTATTGAGAATTTACAAATTACATGATATAAACTATTATATATATTATTCACTTAATGTAAAGATGCACAAGTGGCGTCCTACTATGTCTTGTACTCACACCCAACTCATTATTTTGGTGAACCAATAGATTTCATGACCAATGATCTGACATAGGGAAAGGGCCCTGTGGTGGATGTTTAAGGAGTGGAACATGGAGCTGAACTGGGCCAGGACAAACACCAGAGTACCCTGTAGATGTTTTCATATTTTCTTATCTTATATTTATCTGCTACTTATACTATGGATTAGATTACAACTTTGGGTTCTATTTTTATTTCTATTTCACTTATTTAGTTTGTTCATTTTACACTAATTATTTATTCATTGATTGATTATTGTTTATTACTATCCTACCTAGTGAAATGATACGAAGGGTATAGTCTCCCCACTATCGAATCTAGACCCTTGTTGTTATCTCATAGCATGTTGTATACAGGGAGGCACACATGAAGTCCCGTGACATTCCAAATCAAACCCAGTGGTTTGGGTTAAGATTTTTTGTATTTTATAGTTATGGGAAATTAGTCACAATTATTCTATAGTATCCAAAAAACTAAGAAAATTTTGGATCTCGACTACCGTGGTTGTTATGGTCCATTTCTCATCAACTTTTTTATTTTATGGATCTACTAGTATTCCCTTTTTTATTATTATATGACCCAAGAATGAAACGTTTGGCAACCACAATTCATACTTTCTAAATTTGGCATATAGATTCTCCTTTTTCCAGGACTTTAACATAATTCAAAAATAATAACTAGTCTCATTCTTACTATTTTAATATATAAGAATTTCATATGCAATGATAATAAAAACATTTATCAATGTACTATATAAACTACATATTGATTAGTTCCAAGAAGATATCAAGAGCATTCATAACTCTAAAGGTTATCAATATAATTTTATAGTGTCCATACCTTATATGGAAATATGTCATTGAAATATCCTCCCTTTTGACCCTTAACTGATGGTATCAAAATCCAAGGTCAATCTTTGAAAAGTTTTGAGCTTCTCTATGTTGATTCAATAGACCATAAATATGGGGTAGAGGATACTTTTACTTGATTGTGATTTTATTTGGATTGGGATAATCAATTAAAATATGAATTGATCCACCCTTATTTATGAACACTAAGATTGGTACCCCCCATGGTGAAACACTAATTCATATAAAACATTTTTCTATATTCTCTTGCAATTTCTACTATAATTCCCCTAATTCAATGGGAGACTTTATATATATGAATCTTGAGATAGTCATAGATCCATATACGTTATTGATTGAACACATAACCACACTCTCTAAGGTAAGACCATATAGTTCATATATAAATGTACCAATATACTCATGCATAATAGGTATTTCATTGATGATGACTTATTCCCTGATCATTTGATTCAAGATACCCTCATTGTTTGGAATCATATCCCATACTATAGAATTTTATTCCATGGGGATTTTATAATCATCGTTGCATTGATAATTTTTAATATGATGATTTAGTAAATGAAATAAGATTTACTTATCCCAATAGTTGATATGTTAATTATCTAGGGAAATCCAATTTATACCCAATAATATGGAAAATTCAATAAAATAGAGAATAATTATTTTATCATGAATTATCCTCCAACAAATATTAGTTAGAGAATATTTAAATATCTTAAAAGTTACCATTCCTACATAGAGGGGTTTTAGGGATAGAAAAATATTATTTTATTTAGGTGGTAATTGAAAATTATTAGAAATATTGTATGATATAAATAAATTGATAAACCAAAATCAAATATGTTATTAGTATATCTTGAAAAGAGATAATGTTTACCTCGCCTCACTATTTTCATGATCTACATTAGGAGTAGTGATTATAAATTACCTTCATTATTCTCATGGTTTGGGAGGTTATTAGGGAATATTTTATTTAATGGACTTATGGTGGGGGAACTGATTCATATGTAGTCCAAACTCCTTTAACTTATATAATTTTAGTGTGTGTGGATCATTAGTTGGGGCCTTCTTCTACTCTCCTGAATTAATCATCCTCTTTGACATAATTTGATTATTATGGGATTAGTTTCTTCCTTTACCAAACTTAAAAAACATCCATGATCTATTGATTTAATTATATTGGTTCTTTATACCACATTTATTGCATGTTTTAAATTGAAATATCTTCTCCCCATGTGTCCTATCATCATTTCTTCTAGGATAATCTAGTTTCCTTTTGTTTTTTTCATTATTAATGAGAGGTTCTACTTTCCATATCTACATTAAGGGAAAATCAATAAATATGTCGATAGTTACCAAATTATCTTATAGATGATTCCCTACGAATACCAGGATTTATTTATTTAATTAAGTTATCTATTTTATATTAAGTATCAAAGATTAAACAGGAGGCATCCTCCCAGGGCTTGTAAAATTTTATTCAAAATATCTAATATATTCATCCAATTTTTTTCATAAATTCCAATAATTACTTCCCTTTTTATATTTGAATGGTATAAGAGATATAATTAGGGAAGAATTAATACATTAACTCTTACCAATCAAAAGATTATATTTCCTCATTTTCCATGTTAATACTAACGAGTTTCCATCACTTGTCAACATCACCTTTAAAAAGATAGATAGCTAAAACAACGTTCTCATAGTCTGAAAACCGAAGAGAGGAAAATATCATTTCCATCACAATAAATCTCTTCTCAGAAACAAGTGGATTAAAATATCCACAAAAATATGGTGAATGTTTCTACCTGAATGACTCAATAACGATTTTTACTTCCTTTGTGAATTCAAGAGATCGCCTCAATTTGCATTATTTCTCACATTATGAAATATTTGGGTGAGAATTTCCTTGAGTTTTTTATTCCAAACCTAATATAATTACGTTAACCATTTATAAAAACTTCACTTATTCAATTTCACCATTGATTAACTTGGTTTATTAAGGTTCGCACCATTTTATTGACTAAATAAAAAATGGGAATAAGTATAATTTAATTAATGAATGTATATATAATAAACATATAAAATTGTAATGTGGATTTCATAAATAACATGAATAATTTTGACTATGAGTCTAGAGGCTTAAATCTATGATATACATTTTCATTTTTTAGCTTGAATAGTTATATATCAAATCTTTTATTATTTTTTTATAGTGAATTTTAATTAAACAAAGAACATTCATTATGATTACTAAACTAGGTGTTACATTAATATAATTTTTCATTCACTGCATGTTGAATAAGTTAATAACCAATACAACCCTTTGAGGTTTACTACCCCTAGGTGTATATGTACAAGAACCAATAAATGTTTTTAGTATATAGGATGGGATTCAATTTCTAGTAAGGCCACACAATCCCTAAATTACAAAAATTTCATGATGTTATTGTATACTTAGACTTGTCCAAAGGGATTTTGAAAAATTTCTCTATACTAGTCCCTAAAATAACCAATAAATTCTCCAGAATAACTACACCCTACTTTGACAGAAAATAAATATACCTAATTTAAATACACCATAAATAATACATTAATTTAATGATTTAGAAAATAAACCTCATAGATCGTCACACAGCCTAAGGATCTAAAGGTTTAGTTTCCTAGAGATTAGATCTATTAACATCTTATTTTATTTCACTTATAAACATTTATCCTCAATAACATGCCTCTAGAACCTTCTCAAGATATCTCTCATGATATAATAATCTTCATAATTTGGGTAATCAAAATATAATAAATGGGTGAGCTTAGCACATATTAAGGGAAAAATTATCATAATGTGTTAGATTATAAACATGAAAGAGATTATCAAAAAGTGATAATAATTATAATACAATATCATGAAACTATAAATGATAATTAAAAAACATTATAGATAAACATAATACCATAAAAATATCATTAATAAATAATAAAAGTTATGAAATTTCTCAAAATACATCTCAATACCCATAAAAGATGAGACCATGGTATAAGAGTGTGGAATACATTAAAAATAATATGTAACAAAAAAATATATGATATGATTTGTGAAATGAATCTTAGAATTTGAAAAAACTTGATAAATAATATAGAAATACAATAAAACCGTAGGAATAAGAAAATATTTTTGGGAAAACTCATTATTCCGATGCCTATGTGAAAAAACTCATTCTTTCCACACTTAAAAATATAGGCAAACCCATTATACCCATTCTAGTTTAAACAGAATCATTATGTCTATGATCGAAAATATCATGTGATATAAAATTAAATCAATTCATTAGAGAATGATATATTACCTCACTGATCATCATTTATAAATATTTTTTCCACTTAAAATCAATCAACAATATATCTTAAAGAGCCCATGGGAAAAGAATGGGTATTATAAACTTTTACAAAAAAATTACATAACATGTACTTAAGAAATCACATGATATAAATATATCATTGTCTAAAATGAATCATATAATAATAAAATATTGAGGGTGATCAAAACATTACCTCATGAGATATAACCCATTGATGAAAAATAATATTAAAAATATAAAATCTTTCACAAAAATATTTAAACATTATTATAAAATATGAGGTGAAAATTACTTCCAAAATAATTTTTAAAAATGTAACGAGTAGACTTTTGAAAATGAAATTATAAAAATTTCTAAATATGTAACCCTTGAAAAGTAATAAAAAAATAAAGCATAAAAATCTGGAGTAGTAACTAATAAAAAGAAACGCCTTTATTAATATTTTTAGGACATATAAAAAAACCGCATCATAGAAAATTTGAAACAAAATACATTTCATAAAATTGGTTAAAGAAAATATAAAGAATATAAAATAGAAAAAAACTTTGTAATTATTTAATAAAAATTCTCCCCATATGGAAAAACCTCAATATGGATGCAAATATCCATTGGTAAGAATGGGAGTTATTCATAACAACATTATACTTTTTTTCGTAAAATATTTTATCAAATAAGTGGTCATTTATTGAGAGAAATAATTTTCCTAGAGAAGAAGAGGATATACAATTTAAAATAAGGGAATTATAGGATAATATAAATATTAAAAATTATACACAATAAATAATGGCCGTGTTTAAAAACCCATACAATCTTGGAAATCAATTAATCTTGTGATTTATTAGTTTTAATATTATCGATGAATATTCATCATATTGTTATAAACAAATTTATAAAATCTGTTAATCAAAAAATGAATAGATTTATTTGACTAGATTATTTTTATATTAATTACATGAATTTATTTAAAAGATATATTAGTTGTTATATAAATTGAATATGACAAAAATGAATAATTTTTTGGAATCAAAATATCAAATATAACATGGGATGATTTTTTGGTATTTTTATTGGAAAATTAATTTTTGAGTAAACAATAAAAAATGATGTTTTTTTGAAAAACTATCATTAATTTTCATTAAATCATGTAATATAAAAGAGACATTATAGTTGGGTTTTATATTTAATGTAAAAAATAAACATTTTATTTATTATAATCGAAATTATTTCAATTTAATAGATATTATATTTTATTTTCTTTTTGGTTCATATTTATTCTGAAAAACAAAATTTTCTAAAAGAAAATTGTCATTATGTTTTTCACACTTATATTAAAAGTAATTTCTTCCACTTATAAAATATTTGTATAGATAAATATATTATATATTTTGAATCAAGTGGTTCAAATTTATTATTTAATCTAATTTCCTTTTTGGTGATTATGAATTGTAACAATGGTAATAATGTGTCACCATAGTAATTGGTAAATCCGGTTAATTATGGTAAAAACTATGTGACAATGCCACAAAATTTTATATTAATTCTTATTGGATAATGGTATTTTGACCATTATAAACATAAATTATAAATTGGATTGTTTGTTAGAGACATTAACATTATTAAGAATTTATAATATTTAAATGTTCATTAAAATAACAATTGTGCCGCTCCCCTCACATTTAAAAGAGAACCTCCTTTACTCCCTTACTCTCAACTTTTGAGCAATATAATTCTGAAAATATCTTCTCAAAACTCTCCCAATATCCATACCAATTCTCTATAAGTAATGTTATTCTTAAAAGACCAATACTAGAAGGAACAATGTGTATCCCTAAGGGAGATATCTTAGATGTAGGTATAAGACCTAACCGACCTATTTCAAGTTTATTTCTTCTTCTACCACCTTCAAATCATCTCCAACCATAACAAAATAATTAAATAAATATATTAAATATAATTAAAGGTTATTATAGTTATGGAAAAACTATTTTAAATATCCTTTTTTAATCTTATTAGAAATTAAAACATCACTCTGGAATACGTGTGGACTACCACATCTATGAACTGTTGTGTTTTTTTCGTCACCAGATTATATGAATTGTTAAAATCATTGAACAAAAGAATATATTTTATATTTGGAAATAATTATTATTATTCAAAAATAGTTAATTTCTTACAATATCACCCTTTCCACCAATTTTAAATTGATAATGTCACTTTTGCGTACATGTGAAAGAACACCTCAATGGAGAAATGTGATTCATTTTTAATTTTCACCATTTAAGGATGGAAATAAGTATATAACTAACGGAATAGAATAAAATTTATGAAGTATTTATTATTCTATAAAATTAAAATATTATCTAATTTATTTCTTTTCAACCTGTTAGAAAAATAAAAACATCGTTACTGCGTACTTAAAAACTTTAATTACATTACTACCATACATAGTTGGTTTTAAACGTTTTTCTTATTTATAAAACATTTTTTTAAATTTTTTACACCGATTTCTTCCATGTATATATTCATTTAAATTTTCTCAATAATATTATTATTTATCAATTAAATTGTTCAAAAGTTAATTTTCGATCATATTTGTCTTTCATTAAAATGTTTTGATAGGAGTCATTTTAACTTTTTCCATATGTGTTAGTTTTTATATTTTATTTAGAAAAGATAAAATAAAATGTTTTTTCATATATACAGATTAACCATAATTTCCAAACATAATTTTTATTCTTTATAAATATTAATTAAAAAATTTACATGTTTATTTTTATAAAAAAAATTCTCTAATTATTTTTGGGAATTTTTAGTTTACTTTTTTTTAAAAAGGAAAAAAGATTTTTCTCATGTTTATGAGATAATTGGTAGTGAAATTATTTTGGGATAGAAATACAATTTAAATGGGGTTTATGATTAAAGTGTCAGATATATATTTTATATTAATGTTATGGTTTGTTGATATTTTATATTAATGAAGTTTGGGACTGATATAGATTTGATGATTGGTGCGTCCGATATATCTCTCCAATGCATTAGTATAGCAACCATGCTTACAACTGATATGTTACTCCAATGAAATATGAGAATTAACTTGTTATGTGATTCCATTATAAGGGTTCTTATATTAATGAATATAAGGAAAATGTTCCAATGCATATACATTGTATTCTTATAATGGTCTATAATTTTTTTTGAATTAATAGTGTAAGAAAATGAGCTTATATTTTTATATAACGTTTTAAACTTTTCAAAAAAAAAGTGAAAAGATTGTTTTTTTTTGAAAATTAATTCACGGGTTTTTATGTTTTCAAAGAAACCCTTATGACTATTATTTTTCAATTATGATTGAATATAGAATGTTTTATGAAATATATTAATAAATTATGTTGTTTTCATGAAAAAGTATAAATATATTTGAGGCCAAATATTCATTGTGAAAAGCCAAACTTTCTAAAATATTTTCAAGTTTACAAATAGACTATATGGATTATTTTTTTATATCCATAAATGATATTGTTTTCCACATCTAAAATTTTATAATTATTTTCCCAACCCTTAAGGATGGGTAGAAAAGTTAATAATGTGAATGTTCCAGATTTGGGAGGTACCTTGAATGAATAAAGTTTTCATTTATATTTAATGTGTTTCGTGAAAAAATAAACACTATGTAGAAATATACACTTTATTATATAATTTATTACTTAATTATATATGTAAATATATATAAACCAAAAAATATTGAAAATTAAATAAATTACTAAACTTATTATAAATCTTTTAACCATGGGTTGTTTAAGGTTCTAAGCATTACAATCTGTATTAGAAGAAAAGTTTAGATAAATGTAATGGTTAATATAATGTTAAAAGACACATTAAAGAGAATATAATTTATGGTTACATTATCATGATATATTTTCTTAATATCTCTATGTAGATTTATCTAATCCATTTATATTCAGTTTTTTTTCACAGTGCAAATAGTGTAGTTGATATTGGAAGGAATCAAGAAAATAAAAACCATATAGAGTAAGAATATGGAATGGTAAAAAAATCCTCGAGTAGTATTGAATCAATTTATGTAGGTTATTAATGGTGGAACAAATGAAATAGAGAAATTGGATTATCCTTAGAGGAACATGTTTATAGTAAATAAATTCATAAAACAATAACCACCTCCATTTTATGGATTTGTAGACCTGGTGAAATCTGATGGATGGATAGATACCCAAGATAAGATATTTATAGTTTTAGGATATTTGTAATATAAGATAAAAATACTTGATTTTTATATTTTTATAGTGAAGTTGATCGATAGTGATCTTTAATTAAGAAAACTGAGGAAAATGAATAAATTTATGATATGAAATATATGGTATCTAAAGACCTCTTCCTTGAAAAGTAATTTTCAAATGTGATTCAATGTAGAATAAAAAGTCGACTCTAAGTGTTAAATATAAATTAAGAGGATTATACTACTACCTATGAAGATAATTTAACTAGAGTTCATAAGAATTCATTGAATTTTATTCTAGACCATGATTAATAAAATTTATCAATTTTTATTTGGATTGAAGAAAATTTTAAAAGGAATATAGAAACTCATGAGTTCAGAAGTTATGATGATATTGTGCAGTGTTCTAAGAAAGTAAAGATGGGTTTTTTGGAAATTTATAACAATAATGAGAAGAATAAATTCATGTGGCCTAAAATGAGGAATTATTTATCGAATAAACCTAGAGGTGATAAAATTTAATTAACATATTGTGATATGTGTGGAAATAAGCATTATAGAGACGTTATTATGAAATATATGAAGTGTAATATAAGTGAAAAATCCTAAACTAATGGATCAGGTCTAAAAATAAAATAATAATGGAAATGGTCATACTAGTAAGGAAAATAATAAATGATATATTTTAATTGCTATGAGTTGGGTAATTTATATAATGCATTCCAAAATTTAGTCACTAAAGGGTGGAATCAACATGATTAGAAATATAAAGTTTTAACAAAGCCTTCTTTTATTACTATGGTAGATGTGGGACCCTCAAATTAAGTGCTGACATGCACATTACTTTTTTTGAAAATATTGAAATAACCTTTTTTATTTGTGGACCATGTTTTCTTTTATATCTAGAATTTTTTCAAATAAAATGGAAATTTATTCTTAATAAATGAATTTATAAATCTTGGTAAAAACTTATTAGAAAAATATAAAAGAAATAATAACATATAAAAATCTTCTTGTTATTATCTATGTAATGTTTTTTCATGAAAACCGTGTTGTCTTTTACAATGTAGAGTTTTATGTTGTTCAAGGTGTGAAATGTATTTTACATTATCAGGATAAGATAGATTGAAAAGCTAAATTATTCATATTTAGTTTTTTAAATAACTCTAAATTTTTATATAATAATGAGTTCATACATATGATAACATACCAATAAGCCGAGAAATAGGTGAAATATAGTAGTGAAAGTAATCATGGAAATATAATTTAAAAAAAATGAACTATTAAAATTGGTGATCTTCTAGTAGTGAAAGAATATTTAGATGTAATTTATGATGATTTTCTTGGTATTATTTCTTATTGAGAGGTTTATTTTACTATGTAATTAGTTCTAAATACTAACCCGATTTCAAAACCTTTTTATTGAATGTATTCAGTTGAGTAATTAGAATTGAAAAAGCAGTTTCATGTGTTGCTTGAAAATTGTTTCATCTCCCATATCACATATCCTTGGGGTTTCACAATTCTATTTATTAAAAATAAGGATGGTTGTAACACCCGATACTTTTATGAGAAACATTTTGTTTTTATGTTATATAAATCATCAAAGGAATCTTTCACTACACACAACACTATCTTGGTTTGCATTACACTCAACCACGACCTTCCTCGATAGCTTGCGTCGTACGCAATACCGAGTTTCACTAAACAATGATATGCTATTAAAATATTATTAAAACTAGCCGTTATGAATAGTAATAACCACGTTATGAAATTTTTTAAATTTTATTTTTCAAAATGGGCTTCATTTTTGGATTCGGAATATCGAAATTAGCTTAGGATGAAATTTTGGTACTTTTCGGATAACTTTCTTATTATGATGAATAGTGAAAATTACGATATTTTAATTAAAAACAACTTTTTTAATAGACATAATTAATTTTGATAAATAATTAATTTTAGTGGTTTTAATGTATATTTAGAATATATTTTTACAATTTAATACAATGTTGTTCATTGGATGTAATTTCACATTTAAACCAGACATAAACAAGTGTCAATCTTTTGATAGTTATTATCTCTTAAAAACACGCTATATTTTAATTAAAAACAACTTTTTTCATCGCAATAATTTATATGGTTAAATTATAATATTGATTGTTTTTAATGTATAAATAGAATATATTATTACCATTAAATATAATGTATGTCATTAGCATTAATTTTACATTGAATTCATAGGTAAAAACATTTCAATCTTTGGCAATATTTTAACTTTTAAAACCTATTTGCTTAACAACGGGATTAATTTTAAATTAATTACTACAACTTCTGTGTTTTTAATTTTGAAAAATGGATTCCATATTTGGAATTAGTGGGTCCTAATTATGTTAATAGGTTATTTTTATTTTTTGATATTATGAATAGTATCTACGGTAATTTTTTTTATTTACTACGGTTAAAGGTAAATAGAGTAATTCAAGGTTAAAAGAATATTATAATAATTCAAAATTACCTTGACACTTGTCCTAACCTTATTGGATGAGTATTTTCCGACCATGGGAATCCTTGGGTCGATTTGGGGACCCCATTGAGCCACTTGGTAGTGACAATGACAATTTGGATTAAATAATTTAATGTAAAGACAAAATTGACATTAACAAAAATATTTTAGTAATTAATTTTTATAAGGGGTTATATAAATTATATTTTCGACTCTAAATATTCATTAGAAAGATGAAACGATTTCCTACATAATGATATTTTTTTATAATTTTTAGACACCAAATAAATTAAATTATTTATGACACAATAATGATGAAATATTTACCTCATTAATAAATGATTTAAATAAATAAGATTATAATGATTAAAATATTTTCTAAAACATGTCCAATTCTGATTTTATGATTTTATTTCGACCATGAGTCATCTTATCTTCATATTTAATGATTTTTGGACCTTTTGAAATCGAAGATAAGTTTATAATAAAATAATATTTCCACACTTTCCAAAGGTGCCCCTCTCCTCCCTTATAAAAGGGAACCTCCTCCCTCTCTTCCTAACACCAATTTGAGCCTTCAAGATCGGCCAAACCATGCCCATTTTACTTCCCCGCTTCCTTAGAAACCTACTAGAGGTACTAGTATTATCAAAAGACCAACTCTAGTGCCTTAAGAGAAAGTTTAAAAGAGGCACTTCGAGAAAGAGGTAATACCTTCTACCGTTTTCTTCGAGTTCCATTATTCTTCTACTCCCTCTTCTTTAGTTGTTTCATTATGAGGTAATAACTTCAGTATCACTCATACACTGATATGTTATTATAAATAAGAAACAACCCTAATTCACCTCTTATCCATCCTACGGAAAACGAAATCACCGCGCGTGCGTATGTACGGAATACCGTCTCCACGCCGTGGTTTAATCTATTTTCCACCACCACATTCCTTGGATGGGTATAAGGGTGAAAGTAATAAATATATATGATTATTGTAAAGTGGTATTGATTCTGAAATAGTGTACATACAATCCAATACAATTCCACGATCATGGGAACGATATCATCACTCGTGTGTACGTACAGAATACCGTCTCCACGATGTGATACAATTCGTTCTACATGATCTTCATTGCATAATGTTTATATAAATGAATTGAATGAATGAATATTATATATATTACACTAATAAAATTATGTAAATGAGGTATCTATAACCTAAAGAGAAGAATAAGAATTTATTCGACAAAACACGCATAAGAACAAAAAGTAATAAACACCCGAATAACAAGTAGTAATGAAATATTACTAATAAGAAGCTAAGAATATGACCATATATGATATTATAACAATAAGAATGATTCTGTAATAATTCAATAACATTATTTAAATCATTATACAGGAGGTTCGGACACTTACGAAGTAAATCAGACCTAAGGTAAGGGAAAATATCACAATCTCATTTTTATCCGAGATTGTTTATACTTTGGAATTTACTGGGGTGTATTTTATCATCCAAATCCATGTTTCCTTAATATATAATATTATTTCCATCCACTTAAAATTGTTTAAATCCAATTTTACCCTTCGGTGAGTTTTTAGTAAAAGATATGAAATGAATCTTTTGTCGTTTTTTGTACGAGGTACTTTTTGACTTTTCCGAAAAAAGTACGAGAAGACTGTTTTTTTAACTTATATGGCATGAATGGATTTTTAAAAAATTATTTCCAAGAATCTTCCTTTACAAGTTTTCAAGTTTATTTTCAATCAACTTCTTTTAGTTTAAAATTGTATGACATGTTAAGAAAGGAAAATGTTTTTGAAGTAGAAAGGATATATTCCTCAAGAATAGAGTTCAAGTGTTTTAACAAATTTATTTCCCATCTAAGATAATAGAGGGTTATGTTTCTATACCTATTGTTACATTGATTTGATTATGTTGTGATAGAATTATTTTTATGAATTCCTTTATCTTATATGAATTGTTTTATGATGTCATGTTGTTTAAGAATCCCATTTTTATTACATGGGTTATGCAATGATTTATGATTTATGATTTCGTGGCACACATAAGAATGGTATCATTATGAGATGGGTGGGACCTATATCTCCCTCCAATGCATTGGGTAAAGATTTTACATCTCATTATATAGACATGGCTGGAATGGCAGGTTAAACCGGTTCAGTGAAACAGGACTGAAACAAGGAGTGAACTCGGTTCAGAAATGGAATTTGTCCACTAAGATAGTCTTGGAAATTAATCTTGACTAATAAGAAATGATTCTTTGTGATTATGTGTGTATTCCAAAAAGTTTCATGTTTTAAGTTATGATTATTGGGATTTCATTTCACTACTATGATCTATCCCATGTAATGAAATTATGATCACTTTTTCAGGTTAAGATTTCCAAAATGGTATGTTCTTATGAATATGATGTGATTGATATTTATTTTGTTTACCCTTACTGAGCATTTGAGCTCACCCTTTTGTATGTTTTCTTTCCCCAGGTCAGGAAGAAGGTTATTAAGTAAGATATGCCAAAAGGGACTATAGATATGATGAAATAAATGGGATACAGTGTAGACACTTTATGAACCAGTTGTTTATGTGTCCCAGTTTCTAAAGACACTATACCTATATAGTCCTTTCATGGTTTTGTTATATGTTGTAATAAGTATGCTTCAATTTTGATGTAATAACAATGTATGTAAAGTATGGGTCATTATAGTTGGTATCAGAGGAAAGGTATCGTCAACCATTGGAAACTAGGATTTGAAATCCTTAGTAAGAATCCTAAGGATATGTCTAAGAATAGAACACAATCTTAGTGTTTTTGAAATGACCATGAATAACCTAGGATAAGACCTTAAGTGTGAAATTTTATTCTTGATTATGTGATTTTCCTATTATAATTAGTGTTTCTCACACTATTCTTCTTGGTTTTAGTCAATGGATGGAACCCGAAAGAACCGTGTTAATGCAGAATGCGACGTGCAATGCAATGATTGTCCCCCCGAGCAACCAAATGTTATGAGATATAGAATGAAAAATCTTGTAGCCATGATCACACAACTTTCTCAAGCTATGAATCATGCAGGACATCCAAACGAGCAAAGGAAGGAGCAACATTCTATTGAATCCTTCATGAGGTGGCGTCCACCTTCATTCAGTGGGTCTACTGATCCATTAGTTGCTGAACAATGTATTAGTACTTCTGAAAAGATATTTTCAGTTCTTCAATGTTCTGAACATGATAAAGTCATCCTAGAAGTGTATCGTTTGGAAGGAGAAGCTGATTAATGGTGGAATCTTATTAAGAGTACGAGGCAAAGGGATGAAATTGAGTCCATGGAATGGGATGAGTTCAAGAACTTATTTTTGAATAAGTACTTCCCTCGTATTCTCCGAATAAAGATGGAGAAAGAGTTTCTTGAACTGAAGGAAAAGGATGATAAATTTGTTGGTACCTATGAAGAAACTTTTAGAAGACTTTCAAGGTACGCTTCTGGTATTATTATTCAACCTGAGAGTAAGATCGATCAATTCTTTAGTGGCTTAAAATGAAGTCTTCGAGGGGACTTAGCCATAAAGGACTTCAATATCTACAAGGAAATTGTTCGATGTGCTCTCAAAGTTGAGATGGAGATTGGAGTAACCCATCAGTCATATGGGTTTGATAAGAAGAAGAAAATGGAATTCAAAGGAAAATCTAAAGAGCACACTGAAAAGAAGATGAACTTTCCCTTATGCTCAAAGTGTGGAAAGAAACATGGAGGGAGTTGTCTTAAAGGGACAAGTAAATGTTTCAAATGTGGAAAGAAAGGTCATCGGTCATTTCAATGCCGCAATGATGGGAAGAAGATGTCTAATGATGCAAACAATGGAAGGGATGCACCGAATGAACCTACTACACTTCAATGTTTCAAGTGCAAGGAGATGGGGCATTATTCCAATAAATGCCCAAATCCAAGGGTTGATGATGATGGTCGACGTCAAAAAACTATTAAGGCTAAAGACAATGGAAAGTCACATTCAATTTCTATCAGTGATGTGGAGTATGATAATGATGTGGTGAAAGGTACACTTACCATCCACTCTAAAGTAGCAAATGTTTTATTTGATTCTGAATCCACCCAATCTTTTATTTTTGAATAATTTTCTAAGGGTATCACCGTATTACTTCAAAAATTAGATGTTGAGTTGGCTGTGACAACTCCTAATGGCCCAACAGTCGCATCAAAAGTTTATAATTCTTCCCTGATTGAAGTTTGTGGGAAAGTTCTTCCTGCAAATCTTGTGATCCTTCCTATAGTGGAATTTGATGTGATTCTTGGCATGGATTAGCTTTCTTTATATGGAGCTCATATCAATTTCCAAAGAAGGGAAGTCACATTTCATATTCTAGATCAATCTATGATCGTCTATCGATGCAAGGATGAACATAACCTTACAGTGGAAATTTCTTACATCTTATGGGTCTTGATTCCACTATATGAAGGTTATTTATCTCAAATGGTTGGTGAGAAACTCAAGATTAAGAATATTCCCATTATACGGGAGTTTGATGATGTCTTTCTGGAGGAATTGTCGGGTCTTCCACCAAATCGTGAAGTTGAGTTTTAAATAGAACTCGTACCAGGTGCTTTACTTGTTTCAAAGACACCTTATAGAATGGCCCCAATTGAGTTGCAGGAATTGAAGAAGCAACTCCAAGAGAATATTGATAAGGGATTCATACGCCCTAGTGCGTCACCTTGGGGAGCACCTATTCTATTTGTTAAGAAGAAAGATGGATCAATGAGACTATGCATTGATTATCGAGAAATTAACAAGATCACTATCAAGAACAAATATCCTCTCCCATGCATTGATGACTTATTTGACCAACTACACAGAGCTCAATACTTTTCGAAGATTGATCATCGTTCAGGGTATCATCAATTAAGGGTCAAAAGGGAGGATATACTAAAGACGGCTTTCCATACAAGGTTTGGACACTATGAATTTATAGTGAAGCCATTTGGTCTTACTAATTCCCCTGCTATCTTCATGGATCTGATGAATAGAGTCTTTAGAGACTATCTTGATAATTTTTTGGTAGTCTTTATAGATGATATTCTTTTCTATTCAAAGAGCAAGGAAGAACATGAAGACCACTTGAGAATTATATTGAAGACCATGAGAAAGGAGAAGCTTTATGCCAAATTTACCAAGTGTGAATTTTGGCTTCAAAAGGTTGCATTTTTTGGTCACATAATCTCAAAAGAGGGGATATCTGTGGATCCAGCAAAAATGGAGGTTATCGAAAGATGGTCGAGACCAACAACAGTAACTGAGATTTGAAGTTTTCTTGGTTTGGCTGGATATTATCGACATTTTGTGAAAGATTTTTCACGA
This sequence comes from Viscum album, assembly GCA_963277665.1. NCBI lineage: Eukaryota > Viridiplantae > Streptophyta > Magnoliopsida > Santalales > Viscaceae > Viscum > Viscum album. The sequence goes on along the minus strand of OY728141.1, from coordinate 466,285,646 downwards.
TTATCTAATCCACTCACCAGGTTGACTCAGAAAGGAGTTAAGTTTGTTTGGATGGAGGAATGTGAAGAGAATTTCAAGGAGTTGAAAAGAAGGTTATCCAGTGCACCAATACTCACACTTCCTTATAGTGGAGAAAGGTTTGTGATCTACAGTGATGCATCCAAGAAGGGATTGGGGTGTGTTCTTATGAAAAATGATATGGTGATAGCTTATGCCTCATGACAGTTGAAAATCCAAGAGCAAAATTACCCAACTCATGATTTGGAGTTAGCTGCGGTAATCTTTGCATTAAAGATTTAGAGGCATTATCTTTATGGTGAAAGGTGTGATATTTATACTGATCATAAAAGTTGAAAGTATATTTTCACACAAATGGAGCTGAATATGCGCCAAAGAAGATGGTTGGAGCTGATTAAGGATTACGACTGATCATGTCACGAACCAACCCGGGTCGACCCCAAACCGGTCACCCGAGTCGGTCCGCGGCATGGCCTGAGAGGCGTTCCCGATCCTCCCGGGCTGGCGACAAGCACCAGGGAATCACAGAGTACACGTGGGAACGATTTCGCCCAATAAAATTTATTAAGAAGCAGAAATAAAGAAACGACAAGAAAATAAAACAGCCAAAAACAGAACTAACATGTCCTCGAACAAAACTCCTCACGGCCCCGAGAGTCGATTGTCAGACTACAACTAACTCTCGTCCACGACGAGCAAACTCGAGTCAATCCTGCAACAGAAACTAAAAACAAGAAAACACTATAGGCGTGAGTATTAAAACTCAGTAGGCTAGCCCGATAAATCTATTCCCAAAGCACTACCATTAAAAGAAGAATCTACCAACTTCAAGTTTGAACTACATTATAGAAAATATGGGTTTTCACACACACACTCTTTCCATCTTGAAAACAAGTAACAATCCATTGCCCTTTTTTTTAATTTAGAACAAGTTTAATGTTGAAAGAAAGAGGTGAATTGCATCTTAAAACATTTTGCAAAATTTTTGAAAAAAACCAAACTTTAGCTGTTAGTCAAAAATAAAATCACACACAACACACACTAAGGGCAATGGGAAAAAGTGGCACACAAGGGTCGGCACCCAAACTTGACCTCTCAATCGTCTGCCATATACAAATAGACACTAAAAGAGACATGGGTCGAACCTAGGAGATCGTGAACAAACCAGAACGTACTATACATGTGACTCATCCTGAAGGCATGCCCTAACTCGATGACGTCATAACGCCCTAATTCCTGGCATAGCCCTACATGGCCTAACTGAGGGGCCCAATCCCCAGAGCAGCAATAACTCAGTATTCCCCTGCTATGGGGCCACTAGCCAGTGCGTGATCTAAACTAGTGCAGCAATCGTTCTCAGATAATTCACTCAATATGCTAGGTTCCCATGTCAACACATATAATAAAAGAGGAGTGCATCCCTAATGTAAAACTAGTCAAGATGCACAAGCATCACATACTCCGCTCACCAAATCACAAACACAAAAGATCCCTCCAAAGAGACTTTTCAAAACATTGATTTCATTAAAAGTACCAAACGGGCCTCATGTACTTGATCAATACCAAATCAATTCCAAAAGAAGGATCAGACGTCGTCACATTTAAAACCATAAAACACATTTAAAATCTCATTTAGGTAGACGAAATCACCATTTTAATTCTGGAGCGCAAACATAAGGGCCAAAGGGGAATTTTCAATATTGCGCAACAGCTAATCATGAAAAGAAAAGCTTCCGGTACGATGCAGAGAAAGAAGCAGTTCCAATTCCAGCAGTATAACTACTCTAGAAATAATAATATTTAAATACTACTTCCAATTTGATGAAAATTAATTAAATGACAAGAAATAAGTAAATTCTAAATTCAAAGGCAAGTGCAGTGGGAACCTACCTCAACTCGCTACCCAGTCACAACGACGCGATACGCCTCGCACAAGCAAACAAGAAACGCATGTCGACAGTTCTGATATCACGGAATTACCTCGCCAGCGCGCTACAACAAAAGTAAAAAATTTAAAAACACATAAACACTGAATTAAAATAACTCTAATGAATAAACAATGAAAAACCATCCCAACGCATTTTCAAAACATAACTTGTAGCATCTGCATTATTTACTAAACCGCCTCAATGTTTATAAAAAAATTCCAAGAATAACATATATAAAACCACTCTTCACACACACGCATCATTTTGAGACAATTCGCACACCAAAGTACCACCAAAACACAATCTGCACCTCATTTATAAGTCAACAAATCATTAAAACATTTTATAAAACATTTATAAGTAACAATGGGAGACTCTCCTACCAAGAACACGCCCAGAGACAACTTCAATGGTCAAACGCACACCAAAACACTATTTAAACCCAAACGCACACCCAAACTCTTAATCCAAGATTTGCATTTCAAAATTAATTTAATAAACCATTGACATAGTTATCAAAACATTTCAAAAAAAACATTCTGCATCACGCCCGCACCCCGCAATTAATCCATAGAACTCATTTAAAAAAAATCAAACAAGCAAATCCAAACTCATACATTAACGTAAAAGCATGGAACTAACTCAATTGACGATAAATCTTCCAAAATTGGGGCGAAGCACCATTCGCACCCCAATCTCTTGCGCGGAAGACTAAAATCAACCAATAAGAACCAGCAATTGGACATTACCCCTAAAAATTGAAACCCTTAACCGAAAAAAAAACAAAGAAAGAGATCAAACCATACAAGGGGGAAGGTCGGGACCGTCGCTGGATGGAGCACGAGCAGGGAAGTTGGCCGGAGGAGGAGGTTGTGCGGGCGGAAGCCAGCGACGGCGTCAGGGTCGGAGGAGGCCGGTTGGACGGAGGGAGCGCCGCCCGAGGAGGGTGCTGCTGGGGCGGCTCGACCGAAGGAGCAGGGCGGGTGAAGGCCGGGACACCAGAGGAGGCCGGCGGAGGGAAGTCGGCCGGGGCGCTTGCAGAAGGAGTGGGGAGACCGGGATGCCGGCTGGGAGGAGGCGCGGCGGCCGGTGGCTGGGGTCGAAGGGCAAAGGCAGGCCGACGACGGGGAAGCCGGGGACCGGGTCACGCACAGCGAGGGAAGGGGAGGGGCGGCCTGCGCGCGACGGGGGGAAGAGTGTAGGGTTAGAGGAGAGAAGGAAAAAAAAGAAAAGAAGAAAAAGAATAAGAGAAAAAAAAGAGGAATAAAAGAAAAGAAAAAAAGGAATAAAATAAAAGGGAGAATAAAATTAAAACGAAACAAAATAAAACAATTTAACTTAATAATAATACTAATAATAAATTTGTTAATTAATTATAATCGCAATAGTTATTATAAATATACATACACATATTTACATATAACTAAACATACATGAAACATGCGAACGTATATATAAACCTATATAAATATATATATATATATAAATACATAAACATATTGATAATAATAATATTAATAATAATAATTATTATTATAATTACAAACATATATATACTCATATGCATAAACACATTTACGCATAAACATATAATGTTAATAAATATATATACATCAGCATACGTGTATATATACACATATAAACATACATATATGCACATTACGTTAAAAATAATATTAATAATAATAATAATAGTAATAATAATAATAATGATAATAATGTATAAACATATAAACACATATAACCATATTTGCACATAAACATATATAACATATAACATATAACCTTACAGCATATAAGGATATAAAACATGCGTATATATTACATAAGAACATATAACATATATGTATCAACACATATAAACCTATGTACATATATATATATTTATTTATTAATTCTCTAAATCAACTAATCTAATTAATATTAAAATTAGATGACCGCGCGGCATTTGCCCACCGTATGGTTCCAAGCGGACTGCAAGCAGGCCACTCGTCTTAGACTTAAGGAGTTCGCGCACTATCACAAACCATAAACTCATCCCAAAAAATAAAAACTTAGACCGAAACTCGCCCGCACACAAGCAAAAACACCCGACGTTAAGATAAATAAAATAAATAAAGTAAATAACTAAAAACAGGTGTGACAATTCTCCCCACCATAAAGCTTTCCGCCCCCGGAAAGCAATAACATGATCAAAACCCCAAATGAAAACCGGCATCACTTTACAATTTAAAGAAAAAAGTAAAGAACGACAACAAAGACATCGCGAAACACTCCCAAAAGGGGGAGAGATAAACTAAAAGAACTCATGTAATAGGAACGAATTATCCGCTAAGTGTCGCCCGCCCCCAAAAGTGTGACCACTTCCCGTTGGTCGCTTTAAAGGACGAAGAACTTTAACAATAGAAAAATGAGGCCCAACATACACACACCTTAACACCTTACAACCGAACTCAAACAATTTCTTCATCCTCAATTCAACCTTACAACACAACTTCTGGAACAACGCCAATAAAAACACGACGACTCTTTTTAAAGCAACGAACAGGTCAAAACCACATCCAACGCATATCTCTTAAAACCTTACTCCAATCTGACACTAGAAACCTCACGCCACAACTCTTTACCAAAAGAAGAATACAGATTTTGGTGACTCTATATAAGACCAACCACAACCCAACCAAAACCCAGAACGAGACTGGGAGATTGACTTGGGAAGTCCGAACGGACTCCCCACCATAAGAAACAAGCTAAATTGAATTTGGCGAGACCCGTGACAGTTATTTCCACCACAAGTGTCAAGTCAGTTCCCGGAATAGGACCAGAACGCCATCACTTGAGACAAAATTCATGATCACAAGAATTTTCAACATGGGAAGGTCAAATGGACTCCCCACCATAAAGATTTAGAGAAGAGAAGAATAGGAGGACCTCCCGGCATTATCACCATCCATCACCGCCCACAGGTGGGAGGGGGGGGGGGCCCTGTCCAACACACCACCCCCACCCGGAAAGCATAAAGCGAGCAGCTCTTAATAAATGAGAGCAACACACGACCAGGCAGTTATTACACATAAACTAGGGATAATGAGAAAAAAAATGATTCTGACTACGCGCACTTACTGAGAACAACACCCTGTCGCAAGACTTCACCTTTCGTTGGAGCTCCCCCGACTACGTGCTAGCTTCACTCCAAGGCCTATGGCTGGAGCTCTAATGAATGAAGCTTCTTCCGGCTTCGCAGTCAGGTTTATGAAACCCCAAAAGCATGACACAAGAACCAGAATTTTTTTTAACAATTACACATCCATAAGATCAAAGGTTTAAAAGAGTTCAGCCACAACCATTCTTTCGACTGAAAGAAAAGAACACCACAAAAAAGTACATGTAACGACTACTACATCCATGAAGCATCACGAAAAAGGAAAACATCAAGCTCATCCACCAACATCTCCCTACTCCTGCTGATGGTCTGAAGTGACCTTCGACGATCCAGGTCTGGCTTTAGCGCGCTTCTTGGAAACACCTCGGCAAAATCGCTTCAAGTGACCTAGACGTCCACAGGTGTGGAAGGGTCTTGGAGCACATGGGCATGTCAGCCTTTTGTGACCCTGTCTACCACACTGGTGACAGATCACAACATTGCGCTGTGAAGAAGATGACTGAAGGTCTGAAGGCCTCTTGATTCCTCTACCAGCACCACCAGCGTCAGGTCGCTTCTTACTCCTCTTAATTGCATCATCTGAAATGCTTCCCCAAGCTGGAGGATTCACCACCTCAAGTCCTCCTACTAGCTCAGCTTCAGCAAGAAAGGCTTGCTCCACAACATCCGAGAAGGTGGTTAGGATGAGCTCTTCCACTCTCGAACGCAGCTCAGGTCGGAGCCCAGACTCAAATTTTCGAGCCTTCCCGTGATCATTCGCAACAAACCACTGATCATACGGAACTAGGTCTACAAAATGTTGATAGAACTCCAGTACCGATTCAACGCCCTGCTAGAGACAACACAACTCCATCCTCTTCCTCAGCTTTCTCAACTCAGAGAAGTGTTGTTGGATGAACGATGACTTGAAAAACTCCCATGTCAAATCTTCCCCAGGCTTGTTCCGAGACATGGACTTCCACCATTTCCAGGATGGACCTTCAAGCATGAAGGTAGACAACTTCAACTTTAATGACTCAGGTAGACCAATGGAACTGAACTTCCTTTCAATCTTCTGCAACCACTCCTCTGCCTCAAGAGGCCCTGCTTGTCCATAAAAGAGAGGAGGGTTCAACTTCCGGAACTCCAAAACATAATCGATGGGCTGACCAACTGGAGGATTAACTAAGGATGCACCACCTGAAGCTGCACATTGAGCATCCATCGATCCTTCGTGGGGGCGAACACTACGGAACAAAGAAACGAGGAACTTGATCAAAACATAACCAATACCATTTGAAATTCAACATTACTCAATGAGTTTCAAAATGAAGGAAAAACCCATTCACTAAAGGGGAAACTAGTAATGATGGTTGACTCGACCATATGGTTGGCGGCCATACGTCAGCCATACCATCGTCACTGAGAGCATTGTAGGGTGATGTCATCGGCTCCACAAGGCTTTCCAGGCCTTGTGAGCTCATGAAGCTACTTTCCCAACTCCTTTTTCATTTCCCAACATAAAACAATCCAGAAGACCCAAAAGACAGTAACAACCCAAACATCTCATGGTAACTCGAGGTTTAGAACGAGCAAGGGTTCATGACGTCCTTCCCGTTCCAACACCTCGAGTTTGATAAACTTTACTCCCTTTACCATGACAACTCCAAATAGAAATGGGCGCTCTGAAAAACAAGGTCTGCTCAGGAGCCGACCTCCTCTGATACCATTTTGTCACGAACCAACCCGGGTCGACCCCAAACCGGTCACCCGAGCCGGTCCGCGGCATGGCCCGAGAGGCGTTCCCGATCCTCCCGGGCTGGCGACAAGCACCAGGGCATCACAGAGTACACGTGGGAACGATTTCACCCAATAAAATTTATTAAGAAGCAGAAATAAAGAAACGACAAGAAAATAAAACAGCCAAAAAGAGAACTAACCTGTCCTCGAACCAAACTCCTCACGACCCCGAGAGTCGATTGTCAGACTACAACTAACTCTCGTCCACGACGAGCAAACTAGAGTCAATCCTGCAACAGAAACTAAAAACAAGAAAACACTATAGGCGTGAGTATTAAAACTCAGTAGGCTAGCCCGATAAATCTATTCCCAAAGCACTACCATTAAAAGAAGAATCTACCAACTTCAAGTTTGAACTACATTATAGAAAATATGGGTTTTCACACACACATGCTTTCCATCTTGAAAACAAGTAACAATCCATTTCCCTTTTTTTTAATTTAGAACAAGTTTAATGTTGAAAGAAAGAGGTGAATTGCATCTTAAAACATTTTGCAAAAATTTTGAAAAAAACCAAACTTTAGCTATTAGTCAAAAATAAAATCACACACAACACACACTAAGGGCAATGGGAAAAAGTGGCACACAAGGGTCGGCACCCAAACTCGACCTCTCAATCGTCTGCCATATACAAATAAACACTAAAAGAGACATGGGTCGAACCTAGGAGATCGTGAACAAACCAGAACGTACTATACATGTGACTCATCCTGAAGGCATGCCCTAACTCGATGACGTCATAACGCCCTAACGCCCGGCATAGCCCTACATGGCCTAACCGAGGGGCCCAATCCCCATAGCAGCAATAACTCAGTATTCCCCTGCTATGGGGCCACTAGCCAGTGCGTGATCTAAACTAGTGCAGCAATCGTTCTCAGAAAATTCACTCAATATGCTAGGTTCCCATGTCAACACATATAATAAAAGAGGAGTGCATCCCTAATGTAAAACTAGTCAACATGCACAAGCATCACATACTCCGCTCACCAAATCAACAAACACAAAAGATCACTCCAAAGAGACTTTTCAAAACATTGATTTCATTAAAAGTACCAAACGGGCCTCATGTACTTGATCAATACCAAATCAATTCCAAAAGAAGGATTAGACGTCGTCACATTTAAAACCATAAAACACATTTAAAATATCATTTAGGTAGACCAAATCACCATTTTAATTCTGGAGCGCAAACATAAGGGCCAAAGGGGCATTTTCAATATTGCGCAACAGCTAATCATGAAAAGAAAAGCTTCCGGTACGATGCAGAGAAAGAAGCAGTTCCAATTCCAGCAGTATAACTACTCTTGAAATAATAATATTTAAATACTACTTCCAATTTGATGAAAATTAATTAAATGACAAGAAATAAGTAAATTCTAAATTCAAAGGCAAGTGCAGTGGGAACCTACCTCAACTCGCTACCCAGTCACAACGACGCGATACGCCTCACACAAGCAAACAAGAAACGCATGTCGACAGTTCTGATATCACAGAATTACCTCGCCAGCGCGCTACAACAAAAGTAAAAAATTTAAAAACACATAAACACTGAATTAAAATAACTCTAACGAATAAACAATGAAAAACAATCCCAACGCATTTTCAAAACATATCTTTTAGCATCTGCATTATTTACTAAACCGCCTCAAAGTTTATAAGAAAATTCCAAGAATAACATATATAAAACCACTCTTCACACACACGCATCATTTTGAGACAATTCGCACACCAAAGTACCACCAAAACACAATCTTCACCTCATTTATAAGTCAAAAAATCATTAAAACATTTTATAAAACAATTATAAGTAACAATGGGAGACTCTCCTACCAAGAACACGCCCAGAGACAACTTCAACGGTCAAACGCACACCAAAACACTATTTAAACCCAAACGCACACCCAAACTCTTAATCCAAGATTTGAATTTCAAAATTAATTTAATAAACCATTGACATAGTTATCAAAAAATTTCAAAAAAAAAAACATTCCGCATCACGCCCGCACCCCGCAATTAATCCATAGAACTCATTTAAAAAAAATCAAACAAGAAAATCCAAACTCATACATTAACGTAAAAGCATGGAACTAACTCAATTGACGATAAATCTTCCAAAATTGGGGCAAAGCACCATTCGCACCCCAATCGCTTGCGCGAAAGACTAAAATCAACCAATAAGAACCAGCAATTGGACATTACCCCTAAAAATTGAAACCCTTAACCGAAAAAAAACGAAGAAAGAGATCAAATCATAGAAGGGGGAAGGTCGGGACCGTCGCTGGATGGAGCACGAGCAGGGAAGTTGGCCGGAGGAGGAGGTTGTGCGGGCGGCAGCCGGCGACGGCGTCGGGGTCGGAGGAGGCCGGCTGGACGGAGGGAGCGCCGCCGGAGGAGGGTACTGCTGGGGCGACTCGGCCGAAGGAGCAGGGCGGGTGAAGGCCGGGACACCAGAGGAGGCCGGCGGAGGGAAGTCGGCCGGGGCGCTTGCGGAAGGAGTGGGGAGACCGGGATGCCGGCTGGGAGGAGGCGCGGCGGCCGGTGGCTGGGGTCGAAGGGCAAAGGCAGGCCGGCGACGGGGAAGCCGGGGACCGGGTCACGCACAGCGAGGGAAGGGGAGGGGCGGCCTGCGCGCGACGGGGGGAAGAGTGTAGGGTTAGAGGAGAGAAGGAAAAAAAAGAAAAGAAGAAAAAGAATAAGAGAAAAAAAAGAGGAATAAAAGAAAAGAAAAAAAGGAATAAAATAAAAGGGAGAATAAAATTAAAACGAAACAAAATAAAACAATTTAACTTAATAATAATACTAATAATAAATTTTTTAATTAATTATAATCGCAATAGTTATTATAAATATACATACACATATTTACATATAACTAAACATACATGAAACATGCGAACGTATATATAAACCTATATAAATATATATATATATATAAATACATAAACATATTGATAATAATAATATTAATAATAATAATTATTATTATAATTACAAACATATATATACTCATATGCATAAAAACATTTACGCATAAACATATAATGTTAATAAATATATATACATCAGCATACGTGTATATATACACATATAAACATACATATATGCACATTACGTTAAAAATAATATTAATAATAATAATAATAGTAATAATAATAATAATGATAATAATGTATAAACATATAAACACATACAACCATATTTGCACATAAACATATATAACATATAACATATAACCTTACAGCATATAAGCATATAAAACATGTGTATATATTACATAAGCACATATAACATATATGTATCAACACATATAAACCTATGTACATATATATATATTTATTTATTAATTCGCTAAATCAACTAATCTAATTAATATTAAAATTAGATGACCGCGCGACATTTTCCCACTGTATGGTTCCAAGCGGACTGCAAGCAGGCCACGCGTCTTAGACTTAAGGAGTTCGTGCACTATCACAAACCATAAAATCATCCCAAAAAATAAAAACTTAGACCGAAACTCGCCCGCACACAAGCAAAAACACCCGACGTTAAGATAAATAAAATAAATAAAGTAAATAACTAAAAACAGGTGTGACAGATCAATTCATTACCACCATGGGAAAGCAAACAAGGTGGCAGATGCATTAAGTCGACAAGACCATGCTAGCTTATCCATGATGAGGATCACAAAATATCCAATATTTATGGATTTACAAAGGATGGATCTTTGAATTATAATGAAAGGGGAAAAATCGTATCTTTCTCAAATGAATGTTCAACCATCTATACATGTGAAGATTAAAGAGGCACAGAAAGAAGATGTAGAGTTACAAAATAAGGTGAGAAATGTTCCTGAATTCAACCTTGATTGTGATGGGATAATAAAATTCAGGAATCGGGTTTGTGTTCCTTCCATCCCCGAATTAAAGAAGGAGCTGCTGGATGAGGCTCATAGTTCTTCATTCTCTATTCATCCTGGAAGCACGAAGATGTATAGGGACCTGAAAGAGTACTTCTAGTGGGATGGCATGAAAAGAGATGTTGTTGAATATGTCTCTCGATGCTTGGTTTGTCAGCAAGTTAAAGCTGAGAGACAGAAGTCTAAGGGGATGTTACAACCGTTACCCATACCCGAATGGAAATGGGAAAACATCACTATGGACTTTGTCACAGGACTTCCTAAAACATCCAAGGGCAATAATGCTATCTGGGTCATATTTGATCATCTTACAAAGTCTGCACACTTCATTTCTTTACACGCAAGCACGACCTTCCTCAATAGCTTGCGTCGTACGCAATACCGAGTTTCACTACACAACGATATGATATTAAAATATTATTAAAACTAGTCGTTATGAATAGTAATAACCACTTTTTGAAATTTTGTAAATTTTATTTTTCAAAATGGACTTCATTTTTTGATTCGGAATATCGAAATTATCTTAGGATGAAATTTTGGTACTTTTCGGATAACTTTCATATTATGATGAATTGTGAAAATTACTAAATTTTAATTAAAAACAACTTTTTTAATCGAAATAATTAATATTGATAAATTATTAATTTGAGTGGTTTTAAAGTATTTTTAGAATATATTTTTACAGTTTAATACAATGTTGTTCATTGGATGTAATTTTACATTTAAACCAGACATAAACAAGTGTCAATCTTTTGATAGTTATTATCTCTTAAAAACACGCTATATTTTAATTAAAAACAACTTTTTTCATCGCAATACTTTTTATGGTTAAATTATAATATTGATTGTTTTTAAAGTATAAATAGAATATATTTTTACCATTTAATATAATGTATGTCATTAGAATTAATTTTACATTGATTTCATAGGTAAGAACATTTCAATCTTTGGCAATGCTTTAACTTTTAAAACCCATTTGCTTAACAACAGGATTAATTTTAAATTAATTACTGAAACTTATGTGTTTTGAATTTTGAAAAATGGATTCCATATTTGGAATCAGTGGGTCCAAATTATGTTAATAGGTTAATTTTATTTTTTGATATTATGAATAGTAACTACGTAATTTTTTTTATTTACTATGGTTAAATGTAAATAGGGTAATTCAAGGTTAAAAGAATATTATAATAATTCAAAATTACCTTGACACTTGTCCTAACCTTATTGGATGATTATTTGACGACCATGAGAATCCTTGGGTCGATTTAGGGACCCCATTGAGCCACTTGGTAGTGACAATGACAATTTGGATTAAATAATTTAATGTAAAGACAAAATTGACATTAAAAAAAATCGTTTAGTAATTAATTTTTATAAGGGGTTATATAAATTATATTTTCGACTATAAATATTCATTATAAATATAAAAAGATTTCCTACATAATGATATTATTTTTATAATTTTTAGACACCAAATAAATTAAATTATTTATGACACAATAATGATGAAATATTTACCTCATTAATAAATGATTTAAATAAATAAGATTATAATGATTAAAATATTTTCCAAAACATGTCCGATTATGATTGGATGATTTTATTTCGACCATTAGTAATCTTATCTTCATCTTTAATGTTTTTTGGACGTTTTGAAACCGAAGATAAGTTTATAATACAATAATATTTCCACACTTTCAAAATGTGCCCCTCTCCTCCCTTATAAAAGGGCACCTCCTCCTTCTATTCCTCACACCAATTTGAGCCTTCAAGCTCGGCCAAACCCTGACCATTTCACTTCCCCAATTCCTTATAAACGTACTAGAGGTACTGATATTATCAAAAGACCAACTCTAGTGCCTTAAGAGAAAGTTTAAAAGAGGCACTTCGAGAAAGAGGTAATACCTTCTACCGTTTTCTTCAAGTTCAATTCTTCTTCTACTCCCTCTTATTTAGTTGTTTCATTATGAGGTAATAACATCAGTATCACTCATATAATGATATGTTATTATAAATATTAATCAAACCTAATTCACCTCTTATCCATCCTACGGAAAACGAAATCACCGCGCGTGCGTACGTACGGAATACCATTTCCACGCCGTGGTGTAATATATTTTCCACCATCACCTTACTTGGATAGGTATAAGGGTGAAAGTAATGAATATATATGATTATTGTAAAGTGGTATTGATTCTGAAATAGTATACATACACTCCAATACAATTCCACGATCATGGGAAAGATATCATCCCTCGTGCATACGTACATAATACCGTCTCCACGATGTGATGTGATTCGTTCTACATGATCTTCACTACATAATGTTTATATAAATGAATTTAATGAATGAATATGATATATATTACACTAATACCATTCTGGAAATGAGGTATCTATAACCTAAAGAGAATAATAAGAATTTATTCGACAAAACACGCATAAGAACAAAAAGTAATAAACACCCGAATAAAAAGTAGTAATGAAATATTACTAATAAGAAGATAAGAATATGACCATATATGATATCATAACAATAATTATGATTCTAGAATAATTCAATAACATTATTTAAATCAATATACAGGAGGTTCAGACACCTACGAAGTAAATCAGACCTAAGGTAAGGGAAAATATCACAATCTCATTTTTATCCGAGATTGTTTATACTTCGGAATTTACTGGGGTGTATTTTATCATCCAAATCCATGTTTACTTAATATATAATATTATTTCTATCCACCTACAATTTTTTAAATCCAATTTTACCCATATTTTAGTTTTTAGTAAAAGATATGAAAGGAATCTTTTGTCGTTTTTCGTACGAGGTACTTTTTGACTTTTCCGACAGAAGTACGAGAAGAATGTTTTTTAACTTATACGGCATGAATGGATTTTTAAAACATTATTTCCAAGAAGCTTCCTTTACAAGTTTTCAAGTTTATTTTTAATCAAATTATTTTAGTTTAAAATTGTATGACATGTTAAGAAAGGAAATTTTTTTTGAAGTAGAAATGATATTTTCCTCAAGAATGGAGTTCAAGTGTTTTATCAAAGTTATTTTCCATATAAGATAATATAGGGTTATGTTTATATCCCTATTGTTACATTGATTTAATTAAGTTGTGATGGAATTATTTTTATGAATTCCTTTATCTTATATGAATTTTTTATGATGTCATGTTGTTTAAGAATCCCATTTTTAATACATGGGTTATGCAATGATGTATGATTTATGATTTCATGGAACACATAAGAATGGTATCATTATGAGATGGGAGGGACCTATATCTCCCTCTAATTCATTGGGTAAAGATTTTATATCTCATGATATAGACATGGCTGGAACGACAGGTTAAACCGGTTCAGTGAAACAGGACTGAAACGAGGAGTGAACTCAGTTCAGAAATGGACTTTGTCCACTAAGATAGTCTTGGCAATGAATCTTGACTAATAAGAAATGATTTTATATTATTATTTGTGTATGCCACAAAGTTTCAAGTTTTAAGTTATGATTATTGGGATTTCATTTTACTACTATGATTTATCCCATGTTATGAAATTATGCTCACTTTTGCAGGTTAAGATTTCCAAAATGTTATGTTCTTATGAATATGATGTGATTGATATTTATTTTGTTTACCCTTATTGAGAATTTGAGCTCACCCTTTTGTATGTTTTCTTTCCCCAGGTTAGGAAGAAGGTTATTAAGTAAGATATGCCATAAGGGACTATAGATATGATGAAATAAATGAGAGACAGTGTAGAAGCTTTATGAACCAGTTGTTTATGTTTCCTAGTTTCTAAAGACACTATACCTATACGGTCCTTTCCTGGTTTTGTTATATGTTATAATACGTATGCTTCAATTTTGAAGTAATAATAATGTACGTAAAGTATGGGTCGTTATAATGGTTATATGATACTTTTCATGGATTATAAAGAACTCAATAATGTCATTTTTAATATGAATTATTCATTTACTCACATCTATGAATTATTTTACTGCCTCTGGGTTTCATATTATATTTTCATGTTTGGTCTTAGATCCAAATATCGCCAGTTGAAGGTAAATGAGGAATAAATTCTGAGGATGGTGTTCCAATCTATGTTTTGTTATTGCATTTTTTTTTATGTATTTTGGTTTACCAAACCAACCTGTTGTATTTATGAATATAATGAATAAATTATTCCATGAGTATTTGTATAAATTCTTGGTTGTGATTATTAGTGATATTCGGATGTAATACATATGGATTGTTATGTATACATTAAAATAAAAGGATTTATAATGAGAAATTTATAAATTTTATTTTTACCTACAACATATTTCTTTTCATGGGAATATTGTTTCAAAAAATGATTTAAATTTTGATCCTATTAATTCTAAAGTTATTTAAGAGTGTCTGAGGCCTATAAATTTCATTGATATTAGATGTTTTTTTTTGGTTTAGTGGGTTTCTACCTATGGTTTCTGGAAAACGTTTCTCAGTTATATATACCAATAATTAAGTTATATAAGAATGGATTTAAATTCATTAGGAGGAATAAAGTTAAAGAATTTTTTTAATAATTGAAAAGAAGATTAGTTTATGATACAATATTATCCTTTTTCAATAATAATTGGGGAATTTTTTATATACATTGATTATTATTTGGATAGACATGGTTTGGCCGGAATATAGAATGATCAGGTAATCACATATACATCTTATCAATTGAAAATCCCTGGGTATAATTTTCCAAGACATTACCTTGAGATTCCTATAATATATTTTTTATTTAAAAATATAGTGGCATCATTTATATTTTTAAAAAGGATATTTACATATTGATTATGAAATTTTAACATATATATTCATTCAAAAGTAGTTGAACATGAGGTATAGAAGATTGATATAACTGATTAAGGGTTATTACTACACAATTAAAGATCATCTAGGTAAAGAAAGAAATGTATCTGATATATTGAGTTAAAAATATAATTCATTGTTAAATATATTATAAATAGAACCTGATACTTTATTTAATTATTTAATTAATGTTGTTATGGAAACTGGGAATATAGAAACATGTTCTATTTTAACACTCAAATTTGTGTAGTCAGCTTTGATAGAAATAATTAAGGAGGACTAGAAGAAATATATTTGATTTTAATGAGGAGTATAATCATTAATTAAGTGTAACTTTATTGAGTTTAATGTTGATAAATAAGGTATTATCAGATTTGGAAAGAGGTTGAGTGTTCCATGTGGTTCCTATTTGAAGAAGGAATTTTAAGTGAAGCTCCCAAAAATACGTTTTTAATTCATCCTCTAATTATAGAGACGAATAGAGAACTTATGGAATACTTTTGGTTTGAAGGAATGAGGAAAGATATTGCCAATTTTACCATGAAGTGTCTATCTTATAAATAGGTTAATGTTGAGTGAGAACTACAAAAGGGGTTGGTTCATACTTTTCCAAATGGAAATAAAGAAAATATAACTATTGATTTTTTTGGAATTAACAAATACATCTCGATGAAATTATTATATTTTTGTTGTTATTTATTGTTTGGTTGAATATGTGAATTTTCTAATAATATTATAGATTATATATTTGGATTAGATTCAAATAAATTATCTTAAAGAGATAGTAAGTTTACCTGGAGTTCCTTTGTCGATTTTATTTTCTCATGATCATAAATATACCTTGAATTTTTGTAATGTAATTCAAAAGTCTTTGGTTCCTAAATTAAATTTAAGTACGTATTTTCATCTATAATCTAATGGATAATTAGAATGAACAATTAATATTGTAGAAAAAAATTTCTAGATTTATTTCTAGATTATTTTGGAAGGTGGGATTAGCATATTTAATTAGGGTAATATTCTTATAATAAATTTTTTTCATTAAATTATTGAGATTGAACCTTTAGAGGAATTATATGAGAAACGGTTTCAAACTGCTGCATTCTGGGGTAATGTTAGTCACTGGAAATGATTGGGAACAGAATTTGTAGATGAGGGGGTTGTAAAGGTAATAGAGATTTTGTAGTACATGAAAATATCTTAAAAAAATAAAAATAGTTATATACATCAGATGTGGTAATATTTCTCATTCGAGTTAAGAAATAATGTTTTTCTTAATGTGTATCTTTGGAAAAGTCATATTCAATTTTGCAAAAAGGGAAATTTAATTCTATTCTTTATTTTTCCATATGAAATTATATAAAATATAGGACCAGTTTTTGATAAATTTTATTCATAAATAATATTATCTTAGTTACATAATTTGTTTCATGTTTCATTTCTATGAAAGTATGTACCTGATGAATCTCATGTTTTCAGGTGAGAAGTGGTACAGGTGGAGGAGAATATCTCTTATGAAGAAAATACTATTTAGATTTTGAATCATAAAGAGTAGGTAATACAAAAAATTGGTGATTCAGATGGTAAATGTTTTATTGGAAAATCACATGACCGAGGAAGCTGCATGGGAATTAGAAAATGTTATTAGTGAAAAATACAGTCACTTATTTTATTAATGATTAAAATGGTGAGAACATAATTTCCTAAGGGAAAATAGTGGAACAACCAAGGTAACCCAAGAAATAAATCAATATTATGGTTTATAAGTATTTATTTAATGGTTTATATTCATTATATTTTTATATATAGTTTTATAAATGTTTTTAGTTAAAAAAGGAATAGTTTTATTTAAATAAATTATTTTTCAATGAATTACATGGTTTTATTTTAAAAATAAATGTATTGATTTTAAAAATTGAATTTAATTTAAAATTAATTAACTTTTTTATCAATATATGAAATATAATATATTTTGAATAATTTTTATTTTTCTGTAAAGATTTATTTATAATTAAATAGTGAAAGATGTTTATTTTAACAAAACTACCATATGATTTCATAAATCATGTTACTTAAAAGTATAATTATATTTTTCTTTTAGTTTTAAGGTAACATTAGTCAAATTTAATAAAAATAATAAAAATAATTCTATATTAGTCAATGATATTTTTTTTATTATAAGTTCATTTTTTTTCCTAAAAATAGAATTTTCTAAAACTATTATATGTTGCATTTTCTCCACTTATATTAAAAATAATTTAATATAATTATAAAAAATTAGTATTTAAAATTTTATTTCATATTCAAAATGTGTATTATTAAATTTATTTTTTAATTTAATTTCAATTTTGGCCATTATGAATCATAAACATGGTTAAAATGTGTCACTTTGGTAAAGTGTAAATCATGTTAATTAAGGTATAAACTATATGATTAGGCCGTAAAATTTTATATTAATTTTTATAGTATGTGTTTTTTAGACCCGTATCACCATATATGCTTTATTTAATAGTTTTGGATCCACCTTACCATGAATAGAACCTTATAATATTTAAAAATTTAGAAAAATTACAAGTGTGCCACTCCCCACAATTATAAAAGAACACCTTCTCTCCTCCCTTACTCATGACTTTTAAGAAATATATTTTTAAAAATCTCCACCCAAAACCCTTCTCAACATCCCTCCACATATTCTATATAAACTGGTATTCTCAAAAGAACAATTTTAGAAGGTTAATGGTGTAAGTCAAAGGGATATATCTAAGAAGAATGTATAATCCATAACTGACTTATTTCATGTTTATCTCTTCTTTTAACACCTTCAAATATTCTTGAAACATAATGAAATAATAAAATAAATATCTTCAATATACTTAAATTTTATTAATATTATTGTATAACTATTTTACATATCCATTGTCATCTTATGAGAAATTGAAACATCACTCTTGTGTATGTGTGGACTTCCACCTCCACGAAGTGATGTCTTTCATTTTTCATCAATGAATTATATAGATAGTTAAAATGATTTTAAAAATGAAAAAATACTGTCTTTATGAAATTTTTATGCTTATTGGAATATAATATAATACTTTCCTTCTTTATATTTCCATCCGTAGGAAATTGATAACATCACTCTTGGGTATATGTGGAATACCACCTATACAAAGTGATGTGATACATTTCTCATTTTTACCTCATGAGTAAAGTCATAAGGATGTAAATAATGAATAAATATGACATATATAATTTATTAATGATTTTTAAAAATTAAAATATTATCTATTTTATTTCTCTTCCACCTATTAGAAAAATAAAAATGTAATTAGCCTACATATGCACTACTGTCTCCATGAAACAACATGGTATACTTTTCAAGACCTCATTATTTGGTTTGTTATAAAAGTGTATATAACATATAAATATGATAAATATAACATTTTTAATGCTTTTCAGATAAGAGTACAAACAAAACTTTGACCATGTTCAACACACTGATGTGGTTTTTAAGATATAAAATGAATGACCCCAAAACATCCAACGTAATCCTGATAATTTTAGTAAATAAATAAAACAATATAGTAATTAAAAAAAAATAACCAAAAAAATTAAAAAAAATAAACTTATATTTTAAGAAATTATAAGGCTAATATTATTTTATTATTAAGGAATTATATATTGTATGAATCTATATGGGAATTAAGGTGTAGAATTTTTCTTTAAAATGTTTTTTTAAATGTTTTAAACTCTTTTTATTCCATGTACATATTATTATAAATGTTTTAAAGAATTTTATTATTTATGATTCAATGTTTTATAAAGATAATTTTCAATAATAGTTGAATTTATTTTCAATTGTTTTAAAAGGATTCATTTAAAAAAATTTATATGGTTTAATTTCGTTATTTATTTACAAAAGAAAAAATAGAATTTTTTAAAATATATAGATTTCCATATTTTTTCCACCATCATAGTTATTATTTTCTATAAATCATCCTTTAAAATTTCCAATGCTTATTTTAAAATTAATTACTACTCTCAACAATTTTCAAATTTTTAGTTTTATTGTTTTCAAAAGGAAACAAATTTTTAGTCCTCATCTTTATGAGCTAATTGAAACTATTTTTCTTATGGTATTGAATTCCATTTCAAATTGGTTTTATTATTAAGGTGAAATATATGTCTGTTTTGTTAATTACATGGGTAATATAAATTTTATATGAATTATAGGTGTGCCCAATAAAGTTCCTATGATATGTGAGGCCGATATATCTCTCTAATGCTTTGGGTAAATTGATGAAGTTTATCAGTGATCGGTTACTCCGACATGATAGGTGAATTATCCACTTATTTGATACTATTATTATGGTTATTGTGTTGATGAATTTATGTATATTGTCCCAAGGTACATGTATTAGGTTCTTTTAGTGATCGATAAATAAAATCTTTTTACTTAAAAAGGTATGTAAATGAGTTAATGGGTTTTATGGAATTTTATAACCTTTTCTAAAATGAATGTGAAAGGATTATTTTCATGGAAAGATATTCATGAGTTGTAATATTTTTCATGAAACCCTTATGATTATTATTTTTCATTTATAATTTTAGATGAAATATTTTAAAAAATATATTAAAAAAATGAATTGTTGTTATGAAAAATTAAGTGGATATTTGTGGTCAAATATTCATTGTGATAAGGGAAACTTTATTCTTTAATTTTTAGGTTTACAAATGGATTAATATATTTATTTTATTTTATATAATTTAGTTATATTTTTTATCATCCCACGTTTTCATATGAAGTTTTAATGGTCTTATGGAAGGGTATAAAATATAATAAAATTGGAGTTCCAGATATTGGAGTTACCCTGAATGAAGAAAGTGTGACTTTATAAAGAACTTGTTTTATGGAAAAAATTGATACTATGTAGAAATGATTAAATTATTATGTAATAATATTCCTAAATATATAAAATCATAAAATTAAAAAGTCATAAAAATAAAATAAAGTACAAACCTTGTTATAAATCCTTCAATTATTGGTTGTTTATGGTATGAGTTGTTATATAATGGCCTAAGGAATAAAGAGTTATATCTAAAAAACCCAAACCATGGTCTTGATTTGTTCTATGAAGGAACTAAAATTACTAAATAATAAAATTAGGTTTTTTATATTCTTTATCAAGAACCATATTAATCTATATTTAATTTATTAATAACCATCTATTATCATTTTATATTTATATATTATATAGTTTTATCGTAATATTTTCATGATAATGACATGGGTGTCAACTTATTTTCATAATTTTACTGATCAAGGATAATATTTTAATACTCTATTAAATACTTAATATAAAATTTCTATAACCATAGATCAATAATTATTATCTTACAAAATTATAATAATGTTAGTTATAATGTTATTATATTCATGCATGATAGAGTTTTATAGCATTCCTCATGTTGGTGGTTAGACCAACCTAAAGACAAATATACCATAATTTTATGTGTGAGTTTCATTAAGAAATTGTCTTTTGAAGAAATATAATTATAAAAAAATTATAATGATATTATTTCAATAATTTTTATAAAAAAAATTTAAGTTGTTTTTATACATAATGAAAACCAAGATAAAAAACAAAATCCTTACATCATGGAGGTAGTAATCTGTACAATGTACGACTAACATTCATTTGTTTTTATAAATTTGAAGGGAATAAATAATTTATTGTTGTTAAAATAATATAATATAATATAATTATACAAATTTTAAAAAATTATTTATATAACTATTGATAGGATATTTTTTGAAGGGGAAAAATAAGAAGAAAAATGTAAGGATTATGTAATATACACTTTTGGACTTTGAACTTTGTATTGATGTTATTATTATAAATAAAGGGATTAGGATAGCTTATATTGACTAAATAATAATTAAATTGAGATAGGTTTATATGAGGAAGGAAATGGTAGATAAATTTTAAGGGAATCTTGTAACATTAAGGGTAAGAAGGATCCCATTTTATAAGTGAAGAGGAGGGAAATTTTGGAAGCACCATTTACCTTTTCAATGATGTAAAGTTATTATTTAAAAGTAAAAGGCTCTAAAAAGGAAAAAGAGGAAGGGTAGGTTTGTTTTGGTCAATAAACACCTCATAAATCCATTTCCTAGTATTAATGGATTTATTAAAAAATAAAAACGTATGTAGCCTTCAAATCAACAAAAAAATAATTTTAACAATAAAATTCGTAACTTAAAGATACAATTTAACATAAGTTTTTTTAAAATTATAATATTAATTTTTTTATAAGTTTTAACACATGATTTATAAATTGAAATAAATATTTTAAAATGCATGTAATTATTCCCTAAATTAATATTAGATTAATTAAATTAAATATATACCTTTTTTATGCACTGATAAAGTAGGAAAACACATCATTTTGGAATGATTTATTTTTAACCATTCATCCAAAAATAAATTATTTTATAAAAATACCAAAGATTAATTTTAGAATAACTATGATATGTAGAATTAAAAAATTAATTTAATTTAAGAATTTAAATTAATAAATTTGATAGAAATTAATTTTAATATGAAAACACATATTCATAATATAGATGTATTTTAAATAAATTAATCTTATATTAATATATCATTTTTTATAGTTTTCATAGATTGGTCACTTCTATTGATTCCTACTAATTTAATAAAAATATTATATTGGTCGCATTTAACAATTTTATTTTGTTAATATATTGTTGATTTTTATTTTGTTGTTGTGTTTAAGAAAATACACTCAGTATGACATTTATTTAAGGAGAAGTATTTACTAAGATTGATGGACATTACATTCCACCCCTCTTAAAACAAATTTCATCCTCAAAATTTTTATTATTAGGAAAGAATCATGTGAGGTTACTTTTGCCTCATTTTATTCTAAGGATCCCACATTGTTTTGTGGAACTTATAATTCCTCCATAGAACTTTGATTAGATTAGAGGTCTTTTTTGAGGGAATTTACCTCTCTAATTCAATATCTCAAATTATTTTTCATCTATAAGAGACAACATTCCAATTAAACAACTTCTCAGTTTAGTAAAAGTGAAGGTTTTGGTTTGTACTTCCAAAAAAGCGATACATCGAAGATATTTTGTACTTAGGAAAGGTCAGGGTGGCGTTCTAAGAGATAATCCACTTCCTCAACTCGATCAAGGATATTTGAGGGTTCGATGTATTTGTGGGACACCTTCCTCTTGTTCTCAAATATAATAACCAAATTATATGTGTATGTTTTAAGGAACATCTTTTCACTAACATCAAATTCTAGATCTCATCAACTATTTTATTTACATGTCTTCTATTGACATTATTTCACTAGCACATGTGATGGTTTAATCCTTCTCCATTATTACATAGACAATGTCGAGACATATCAACTTCCTCTCCCAAAATTCATCTCAACATGTTGGATTAATACATCTCTTCCCATAAACTGCCTCATATAGTTCCATTTTAAATTTTATAATGTAATCTTTTTTATATTATAATTATATATGGGGGAGGTTTTTTCCCAAGATCCTTGTAAATCCATTGAAGACAATCTCTGTTTACCCTCAATATCTTGAATGGTCCTCTTAGATTAAACATATATCCAGGGATGATAAATAATGATAAAATTTAGATCTATATTTAATGTTTTTTGAAGACTTCACTAAAACCTCAAGGTAAACATTAGATTTTATATAATAAAATGGAGTGTGGTACTCAATTTATCATTAAAACTTATCATTTTTATTTGTTATCATGTTTTTAAGAGATAAATCTTCTTTTATAGAAATAAAAGACACTAACTATGTAATGTTATCTACTGAAAATGATATAACAATAAGAACATTATACATTGGGGGGGGTCTAAAAATAAATTCATTGTGATGTTTTACCATTTTAATACTAGTAAGGGTAATGGTTTCAAAATCCCAATAGACTGTTATAATTTATCCTTAACTGGTTTCCACACTAATCATCAAGAGATGCATTTTGCAATTCCCTTATTCATGCTATCAAAATAAATTTTTTTAGATCTATATACATAATCATTATTAATAAATGAATATAGAAGGATGAAATATATCCACCATTAAAAAGTTCAATATTCATTTTTGGTTTTTTAAATGACATATAACCCTACTTTTAACATCAAACTCTATATTTTTTAGTGTAAGAATCTAGAATATTCCATACCGTTTTCAGTATCTCTACATCTTCTTCCTCAGATTCTTTGATTTTTACCTGAATGGAAGTTTGAGAAGTCCATTGGGAAATGTAATATTTCCTTCCCAAACATTATGACATCAAGATTCATCCTCTACAAATACATGAGTATTTTTGTCTTTTTAAATCCTTACCATGGATAGAGTTGTATGTTTTTTCATGCTTAGAGAATGTTCCACCTAATTTTCCTTCCCTTTGTGGAGTGTATGGAGTAGTTATAATCTTTTATCAATCCTAGACATATCCTTTGGCACATATTTAAATACTTATTTGTTAGTTTATATTTCAATCTCCCTTGATATAAATATATATCATACTTTTCCACACCGAGAAAATATCCAAAAATTAGTAATATAATAATCACTGATTCCAACTAAAAATCATGGGTTGGGTAATTCAATCCACGAGTCTTTAATTGATGTCATACATTTGCAATTTCCATATCATTTTTCACAATAACACATCCCAAAACCTTTATGAAATAATCTTCACAAATCAGAAACCCTTATCCACTATAAGGTAGTGTACTTAAAAGTGCAGTGATCAATCACTTATTTAGTTCCTTTAAACCTTTTTCATATTTATCTATCCAAATTAACTATACTCCCAATCATGTTAAAGTGGTTAGTAGATTTTAAATCCATGATAAATGTAACAACCCAAACATTTATCAATGAAAACTCCTCTTGATCTAATTAAATATCTTGTTGTGTAAAATGGTTATATAAAATATGCACTTTTTTGGTTTTATGTTTTTGGATTTTAAAATACCTTCATGAATTGTGACCATTGCTAATATAGCCGTTAAATAGTGATCACATGGTTAGTATAAATATAGGGCTTTACAAAATCCAATTTACTCAGACAAAGGAAGCAATGGCCTCATGCAGTAGAATTGCTCTATAAGAAGCCCCTTTTTCAGAGCTCAAAAAAGAGTTGGAGTCATTAGGCTTCTCTCTTGACCAAGCCCAAGCTGAGCTTCAATATGTAAATATTGAACGGAAATTCCTACGAGAGAAGTGGAAGTTGGGAGAGATTACCACCCAAGAAATGTTATCTGAGACACCCCAAGAGTCTTTCACCATCACACACCTTACCCTTCGGTCTTATGTGGTTATTATAAGTGGTTATTTAACAAAACCTTAACACTATTATTATATAAATTATTATTTTATATATAGTATACATTCATTTTATGTATTTTTACTTTGTAAACAGTTTTTAAAGCACAAATAGTATTTTTAGTTAATATTCAATTAAGAAATCTATTTTTATGAATTAATGGATTCTTGATTTAAATAATATTTAAATGAAATATTATTAATAAATTACTTCTTTATAAATATAAATGATCATATAATTTTTACAAAAACAATTATAATTTTTATTAATGTTTGAAAGCAATTTTTATCAAAACCAATGAATTTTTTATAATTGTCAGTTTTTATGTTAAAATGAAAATTCACATATTTAGAAAATTATTTAGATAAAATTAATATTATTTTTGGAATAAGGATGTAAAAACTATCCAATGGTGAATTTTTTATAATTTTCCAAGATAATCAAATTTTTGGGTAAAAATTAAATACCATTTAAATATATAATGTGCTTTATAACATCATAATGAACCAATAGTGATGTAAGAAAATAGTATAAAAATAATGTTCAGCTAATATATGTTTCTAAATTATAATAATGTGATTTTAGATTTGTTTGATTTATTTTACAAAGCATTAGTGGACCCTCCCAGACTTATAACACGTTTTTACTTTTTAAATTGATTTTCAAGAGAGTGTGACTCACCTCCACATAAGAAAGCCCAATATTTTAATAATTTAGGCCATTGGCCTTATAAAATAATATTTTCCACTCCTCTTTGGAAAAAAATGGGCAAAAACCAAGGGATGGTTTGGGGTTTTGATTAGTTTAATGTGGGGTGTCCCAAACCTAAGTAATAAAGAATTTACTCTTTTTTCCTTTATAAACTCACCCAATCTCCCACTTATTCTTCACTCAAAGCCTTTCTAGCTAGACCAAACTCTGACATCCTCTATCTATAATCCTCCCATGGTGCCCCAAGCTCCCAATAAGCATCTATCAAGCATCTCCCACGCCTTTGGGATCATGCTTCCTTGTGATGGATTTCATTTTTTCGTATTTATGACCAAGTTTCCATATATTTTTATGCCCTTTTATATTAAATTAAAAATTCTGAGGGTATGATTTTTTACCTCCCCCATACTTCCCTCCTTATATTTGATTGATGACATACCCCTTTATCTCTCATTAATGCGTCCCATGTACACCCGTTACAATGCTCAGATTCCTTAAGGGATTTCTTCTTTTCTTATTTTTATCTTTGTTTTTTTATTTTGTAATTCCATTTTATATTAAATTAAAAATGGTGGGGTATGATTTATAACATCCCTTATATTCCCCTTATTATGTATTAATGATGATATACCACTTTCTCTCTCATTAATGCCTTCCGTGTACACTCGTTACCATGCCAAAATTTTGTAAGGGATTCATGCCTTTATTATTTTTATCCAAGATTATTTATATTGTAATACCCTTTTAATTTCAATTAAAAATGCGGGGGTATGATTTTAAACCTCCCTTATATTCCCCTACCTGTGTTTTTAATGATTAGATACCTCTTTCTCTTTCATTAATTCCTTCTTTGTACACGTTTTACCATGCTGAAATTCGGTTAGGAATTTCTCTCTTCTCATTCACATTTATGAAATTGTTTTTTATTATAAATCAAATTTCCATTAATTTTTTTGGGACATATATCTATATGACCCCCTTACTTTCCATTTCATGTACATATTATGTGGCACTCCTTTCTCTATCATAAACAATTTTTTATGAATTCTTATGTCACACCATTATGTTGCTGAAATTGCACCATGATTTTTTTCAAGCCAAATTTATTGTGTAGTGAATACGATTCCCATTTGTATATTAAGGGTATTCACCTTTATTAACATTTAATTATTGATTATAAAGTTTCATGTATGAATTCCACATTACTTTATCATGGAATAAATCATGACTTTTAATGAAACTATGTTGTATGATCCATGTGGCACACTTACGTATGAAATGAAATATTTAAGAAGGGTGAAACCAAAAAATAGTCAATTACATTGGGTAAAGATTATTTTAATGACACACAAGTTAAATGAGGGTTCACTAATTCTAATTCAAGTGAAATGAGTGTTTAATCATGATAATTCAAGTGCAATGAGGGTTTACTCATGCTCTATGTGCAATGAGCCTTAGATCATACTAATTCCATTTTTAGTGTTGTTGCCACATTTCCATGTTATGTTAATCATGATTTATCATTACTTTATGTTCATGTTTCTATTATTCTCCATTTATATTCCTATTAATGAACATGTTCGATATTCTTCAGGTTAATCCTTGTTTACCCTCTTACTGGGCTTTATATATCACCATTTTATTATGGATGTCCTTAGTTTATCCCATGCAATGCTTAGTGTGAAGGAATGTGTGTGGTAATGTAAAATAAATTTTCAATAAAGATGTGTATTTCATGTTTTAAGTTGTTATGTAATGTTTCAAAGCCCCAAATAAATTATACCTCTAGATATTCCATGTTGTATCAAATGAAGAGTTTATGTAATAAATCATTTTTAAGTGTGTAATAAAGAGAAGGGTTGTCATAGTTGGTATCACCTGATTGGATTTGTTATTTTTGGAATTAGGATTAGAAAACCCTAGTGAATACTTAGAGATAAGAATAAGTATAATAAAAAAAATAGAAAAGTTTTTGAGAGTATTGAGTAATTGTTTTATCAAGAAAATACATCCCTGTCTGAACCATTATAAAAGGAATTAAAAAAATGCCCCTAAGAATATATGTTGGGAAGTAGATCGTGGATAACATAGATTGAAGCCTATAAATTCATAAGTTAAGTAAATAAAATTTATTTATGAGTCATCCATTTTTGTATTTGGATTACCCTTTATGCGTTACCCCTAACATTCCTTTTATTACAACCAATGGAAGGTAATAGGAGGACTCAAGCTATCAACCGATGTGAAGATCAATTTGATGAGTGTTCTAATGAGATGCCCAATCCGATGGGATCGATAATTGCAAACTTTGTAACTATACTCTCTTAGTAAAATCATGTTTTGAATAGAATCATGGGTCAAGAGGAACGTTGACCCCCCCCCAAGAAAGAACAAGTTGTAATCGAGAGCTTTATGCGAAAAAAGCCTTATACTTTTAATGGATCATCTGACCCCTCAATTATCGAACAATGGATCAACACCACTAAAAAGATCTTCTCCATTCTTTAATGTTACAAACAAGGGAATGTTATTTTGGTTGCTTATCTTATGGAGGGTGAAGATGATCAATGGGGGAAATTGATCAAAAATACGAATCCTGAGGAGGATATTGAGGTGTCGAAATGGAAGGATTTTAGGAAGATGTTTTTCGATAAATATTTTCCGTGCACCCTCTGACTTTAGATGGAAAGGGACATCCTTTCCCTCAAGAACAAGGATGAATATTCCATCAGAGCATACGAGGAAAACTTCACAAGGGTTGCGTGATATTCCATTGGTTTTGTCATTAACCCTGAATGAAAGGATGACCATTTCTTTGGTGGGATAAAATCTAGCCTACGGAATGCTCTGGCGATCCATGACTTCAAAATCTATGAGGAAATTGTCTAATGTTCCCTCAAGGTCAAAATGGAGATTGGAGAATCATAGGGGTATCAGGGGGATAAGAAGCGTAATGTGGAATTCAGTTCTGTTGGTCTGATGGATAAATCCATCAGTGCTACGAAAATCCATCACCCCACTTTCCAAAGGTGCAGAAAGAAGCACCCCAGGAATTTCCTGATGTAGATGAGGAAATGCTTTAAGTGTGAAAGATAAGGGAACCTATGTGTTAACTGTCACCAAGAAAAACCCGTGGCAGTGGCAGAGGAGAGGAATTATCTATTCGAACCTCAATGAGTTGTTCACTGCTTCAACTGCAATGAACCAGGGCACCTTGAAAATTAGTTCCCTAATCCATGGGTTTTCAGAGGCTACCAACAACCTCTAAGGCAGAAAGGGTGAGTTTTTTCCATCACTACAGTTGAATTGAACCCAAAAAATAAATTAGTGATAGGTATACTAGTTATTCATTCATGAATAGAAAACATTATATTTGATTTTAGTTTTTCACATTATTTTTTATCCTAAAAGTTTAGTAGAACAATCCCAATACCACCAAAAATCATGGAAGTAAAGATTCCAGTGAGTACAGAAAATGGGGAAATCATTGCATCCTAGGAATATAAATCCTCCCCTATCATAATTGGTTGATTGAACTTCCCAGCGAACCTCATCATACTCTGTTGGGTAGAATTTGATGTAATTCTTAGAATGGATTCTCTTTCCTTATATAGAGCCAACATAAACTTCTATGAGGGGGAAATCACTCTCTACATGGATAATCAACCCCCGATTCTATACAAGTGAAATGATGAAGATGAATCTTCTTTAGCACCATCATCTCAAGCGTGGATATTACCTCCCTATAAGCATGTGTATATGGCAAAGATGCTTGAGTCCATCGATGATACTATCCTTGAAGACATGCCTATTGTGAGGAAATTCACTGATGTTTTTCCCAAGGAATTTCCTGGTCTTCCTCCTAGAATAGATGTGGAATTCTCAATTGACTTTATACCTAGGACATTTAAAATATCTAACACTTTGTGTAGAATATCTATGGTAGAGCTTGGGGAGCTGAAGAAACAACTATGAGAGAATCTGGGAAAAGGGTTTATAAACCCAAGTGCTTCACCATAGGGTGAACCAATCCTTTTCATCAAGAAGAAGGATGGGTCAATGATCCTTTGCATCATTTATCATGATCTTAACAAAATCATGATAAAGTATAAGTATCCTCTACCACAAATAGATAAGTAGTTAAACCAGCTGCGTGGAGCACAATACTTCTCCAAGGTATATTTAAGGTTGGGATATTACCAAGTAAACATGAAGAAGGAGGAGCATGAGGAGAATCTAAGAACTATACTAGAAACCTTGCAAAAGGAGAAGCTCTATGAAAAGTATAGAAATTGTGAGTTCTCGTTGAAGGAAGTCTCATTCTTGGGTCATATCATCACAAGCAATGGGATATCTGTGGATCCCTCCAAGACAGTTACAATTAATGATGGACATGGCCAACATCGGTAACAGATATCCATAGCTTCCTGAGGTTAGTTGGATATTACCATGGATTTGTGAGAAATTTCTCACGATTGTCTAACCCTCTTACCAAGATAACTTGGAAGGGAGTAAAGATTTCTTTAAGTGATAAATGTGAAGAGAGCTTCAAGGAGTTGAAAAATAGGCTTATCACTATGCCTTTACTCACACTACCCACAAGTGGAGAACTATTTGTGGTATTTAGTGATGCTTCATAGAAAGGATTGGGATGTGGGTTGATGTAAAATGACAATGTCATTGCCTGTGATTCAAGGCAATTGAATTTTCATGAGAAAAACTATCCAACACATGACCTGGAGTTGGATGTAGTGACCTTCGCTTGGAAAATTTGGAAGCATTATCTATTTGGGGAGAAGTGTAAATATACATGGATCACAAAAGCCTCAAGTGTATATTCACAAAGAAAGAATCAAATATTCTCCAACAAAGATGGTTAGAGATGATCAAAGATAATGACTACTCAATCCATTAGCAGCCTGGGAAAGAAAACATGGTAGAGGATGCTCTAAGTAGAAAGGACTCAGTTATTTTATCATTAATGAGAATTGGAAAGGATCCAATCTTCATAGATTTGATGAAGATAGAAATGGAAAACATACAGAAGGGAACATCATCATTTTTTCCATGTTTATTGCTCAACCATATCTTTAGGAAAGGTTAAAGGATTCTTAAAAGGATGATGTTGGAATTCAGAAGAATGTTGAAACTATCATAAATTGGAAATCCATAGAGTTCAATGTCAATGAAGAAGGAATTGTAAGATTTGGGTCAAGACTATGTGTTCCATCGAATCTGGAGTTATAGAAGGAAATTTTGGATGATGCACATAGTTCAAATTTCTCCATTCACACATGAAACACAAAGATGTATCGATATCTATGAGACAATTACTGGTCGGATAACCTGAAAAAGAGATCACTGAGTGTACATCAAAGTGACTGGTATGTCAGTAAGTGAAGGATAAGAGGCAAAAGTCTTAGGGGATTATGAAACCATTACTCATACCAACATGGAAATTGGAGAATATCACTATGGAATTTATCACTAGACTTATGAATACATCCAAAGGAAACAATGATATCTGTGTTGTTTTGGATTGTCTTAAAAAGACTACACACTTCATTTCAATTCGGGAGGATTTCTCACTAGATCAACTGGAATGGATATACATCAGATATGTGGTAAGGATTGATGGAGTACCACTATCTATTGTAACTGATCGAGATCCAAGATTCACCTCTATGTTTTGGAAGAGTTTTCGACTTGCTCTGGATACTGAGCTGAACTTCAGTACGGCTTATCGCCCTCAAACCGATGGAAATTAGAGTGGTCTATTTGAACACTTGAGGACATGTTGAGAGAAGTCTCAATGGAATTAAAAGAAGGATGGGATCAACATATCTCTCTTGTTGAGTTCTCATACAACAATTGTTTCCACTCAAGCATCCAAATGGTTCCTTATGAAGCCCTATATGTGATGAGGTGCAGAACACCCAAATGTTGGGATGAAGTTGGGGAGAGAAAATTCCTAGGTACACAGATGGTTGAAGAAATGATGGAGAAGGTTAAGACCATCCTGTAGCACATTAAAGTTGCTCAGAGTCGAAAAAAGAGCTATGCTGATAATCATCGACGATACCTAGAGCTTGATTTTAGAGACATGGTAATCCTCCACATATCACTGTGGAAGAGAGTTATGAGATTTTGGAAGAAGGGAAAACTTATTCCAAGGTACATCGGCCCTTTTGAGATCCTTGATCGCATTGGATCTGTGGCCTATCAACTAGCACTCCCACCGAACCAATATCATGTACATGATATGTTCCTTGTATCACTCTTGAGGAAGTACATTCCTGGCCCATCACATGTATTCAATCAATAGGTGGTACCATTGGAGAATGACATATCCTATGAAGAGAAGCCGATGAAGATATTATATCATTGAGTAAAAGTGATAAGAAATAAGAAAATTCCCCTCATCAATGTGTTTTGGTGAAACCACAAGTTTGAAGAGGAAGCATGGGAATCAGAGGATGTGATGAAGTAGAGTTACCTGCATCTATTTTAGTGTAGGAAAAGGAAATTTCAAGGGAAAAATTTCTTAAGGGGGGAATATTTTAATGACCCAAAATTTTATCAATGAAAATACATATTAATCTAATTAAATGTCTTGTTGTGTAAAATGGTTATATAAAATATGCACTTAATTGGTTTTATGTTTTGGTATTTTAAAATACCATCAAGAATTGGGACCATTGATAATATAGCCATTAACCAGTGATCACACGATTAGTATATATATAGGGCTTTAACAAATCCAATTTACTCAGACAAAGGAAGCGATGGCCTCATACAGTAGAATTTCACCACAAGAAGCCCATTTTTTCCGATCTCAGAGAGTAGGTGGAGTCATTAGGATTTTCTCTTGACCAATCCCAAGCTGAGCTTCAACATGTGAAGATTGAATGGAACCGCCTATGGGAGAAGTGGAAGTTTACAAAGATTACCACCCGAGCGATCTTATCCAAGCCATCCCAAGAGTCTTTCACCATCGCACACCTTACCCTTAGACCTTATGTGGGTGGTATAATGGGTTATGCGAAAATACATTAACACTACGATTATGTATATTATTTTTTTTATCATGAGTATACATTCATTTTTAATATTGTTACTTTGTAAATGGTTTTTAATGCACAAATAGTTTTTTAGTTCATATTCAATTATGAAATCTATTTGGATGAATTAATGGATTTTTGAATTAAATTATATTGTAATTAAATATTATTACTAAATTACATTTTATTAAATATAAATGATCATATAATTTTTAAAAACACAATTGAATTTTTTTTCAAGGTTTGAAGGCTATTTTTGTCAAAAACCATGAATTTTCTATAAATGTTGGTTTTTATGTTAAAAGTAAAACATAACATATTTTTAAAATTATTCAGATAAAATAAATATTATTTTTGGATTTAAGAAGTTTAAATTATCCAACGATGAATTTTTTATAATTTTCTGAGACTGATGAATTTTTGGGTAATAATTAAATTTCGTGTAAATATATAATGTGTTTCATGACATCATACTGATTCAATAGTGATGTAATAAAATACTATAAAAATTATTTTCGGACAATATATGTTTTAAAATTAAAATAATGTTATTTTATGTTTGTTTTATTTATTTTACAAAGATTTACTGGACCCTCTAAGACTTATAAAACATTTTAACTTTTTAAATTGATTTCCTTGTTAATGTGACTCACCTCCACATAATAAAGACTAATATTTTAAGATGTTTGGACATTTACCTTATAAAATAATGGTTTCCACTCCCCTTTGTCAAAAACCTTGGGAAAAACCAAGGGTTGTTTTTTGTTTTGATTAGTTTAATGTGTGGTGTCCCAAACCTAAGTAATAAAGAATTTCCTCTATTTTCCTATATAGTCCCACCCAAGTTCCCACTTCATCTTCACTCAAATATTTTGGAGATCGACCAACCACTTCTATCACCTCTCTAGAATCCTCCCAAGGCTCCCCAACCTCCCAATAAGCCCCTCTCAAGCCTCTCCCAAGCCTTTGGGATCAGACTTCCATGTATGGGATTTTATTCTTCCTAATTTATGTCCAAGTTTCCATATATTTTTGTGCCCTTTTATTTTCAATTAAAAATTATGGGGATATTATTTTCACCTCCCCCATAATTCCCTAATTATTTTTTAATGATGATATACCCCTTTCTCTCTCGTTAATTCCTTCCATGTTCACCCGCTACCATGCTGAAATTCCACAAGGGGTTACTTCCTTTATGATTTTTATCCATGTTTTTTTAATGTTGTAATACCATTTTAATTTAAATAAAAAAAGTTGGGGTATGATTTTTCAACTCCATTATATTCCCCTCCTTATGTTTTAATGATTATATAACACTTTCTCTCTCATTATTTACTTCAGTGTACACCCATTACCATACTGAAATTTTGTAAGGGATTCCTACCTTTCATATTATTATCCAATGTTATTTATGTTGTTATAACCTTTTAATTTCAATTAAAAATTTTGGGGTTTGATTTCCCACGTCCCTTATATTCACCTCCCTCTGTTTGAAATGATTATAGAAATGTTTCTCTCTCATTAATGCCTTCTGTGTACACTCGTTACCATACTGAAATTCCGTAAGGAATTTCTATCTTCTCATTCACATTCAAGAAATTATTTTTTATTATGAATTTAATTTCCATTAAATTTGTTGGGACACGTATATATATGAACCCCTTAATGTCCATTTCATTTACATATTAAAATACACCCCTTTCTCTTTCATCAACTATTTTTATGAATTATAATGTCATGCCATTATGTTGCCGAAATTTCCCAACGATTTTGTTCAAGACAAAGTAATTGTGTAGGGAATACCATGCCCATTTTCCTATCAAGGATATTCACATTTATGAAAATTTACTTATTGATTATAGAGTTTCATGTATCAATTAATTATTCCTTTATCATGTAATAAATGATTAGTTTTAATGAAACCATGTTGTATGATCCAAGTATCACACTTATGCATGAAATGAAATGTTTAAGATGGGTGTGCCCTGATATCGCTCCAATGCATTGGGTAAAGATTAGTATCATGATATGTCAAGTTCAATGAGGTTTTACTCATGATAATTAAAATATAAGGAGGGTTTACTAATTCTAATTGAAGTGAAATGATTGTTTACTCATTCTCCATGTGAAATGAGAATTGACTCATGCTAATACCATGTTAATTGTAGTTTACACATTTCCATGTTATGATAATCATTATTTATCATGACTTCATGTTTATGTTTCTATTATGCTCCAATGATATGACTATTTACTAACAAGTACTATACTCTTCAGGTTATTCCTTGTTTACTCTCTTACTGGGATTTATAGATCACCCTTTTCTTATGCATGCCCTCAGGTTATCCCATGCAATGCTAAGTATGATGGAATGTCTGTGGTCATGTAAAATATGTTTTTAATGAAGACATGTATTTCATGTTTTAAGTTGTTATGTAATGTTCCTAATCCCCAAATACATTAGACCTCTAGATCTTCCATGTTGTATCAAATGAAGAGTTTATGTAATAAATCATTTTTAAGTGTGTAATAAAGAGAAGAGTTGCCATAAAGAATTAATCAAAAATCATCTATGGATTGTATATATTATATAAAAAATACAAATCTCACACACAAATGTTGGTATTGTCCATTTATCTATAAATTTCATCATTGATAGATCTACTAATATACCATTTCTTGTGATTACATAACCGTATATAGATACATTTTATATACAGAATTCATAGACTCTAAATTTCAAATACAATTTATCCTTTCTTGATTTCTTTAACACCATATGAAAATTATCTTGATTCTATTCCTTTCACTTCAAATATATAATAATATAATCTATAAAATCAATAAAACATTTATCAAGGTACTATCTAAGGATCTTATTAATTAGATCCATGAAGATAGATGGATAATTTTTAAGTCTAAAGGGTATAAAATATAAATTCATAGTATCTATATCTTATAATAAAATATCTTACAGATATCTACTCTTTGTACCCTTAACCGATGGTATCCAAATTGAATGTAAATATTAGAGAATAATCGATATCCTCTAAGTTGATTCAATATATCATTAATAGTGCATAGATGATTATTATTCTTGACCATTCTTTTATTGAACTCTAGATAATGAATGAAAATATGCATTGATCTATCTTTGTTTATCATATAGAAGACCATATCACTCCATGGTGGATCATTAGGACATATAAATGTTTTTACCAATTCTCTTACATTCACTTATTTTTTTCTCCAATTCAACATGATCTAATCTGTATTTTTTTTGATATATTCATGGATATAGTTATGTGTTAAATTTAAAAAACAACATCACACTTGAATGGAAGAATATTAAGTTCATCCGTAAATACATTATTATAATCATGTATAATATTCATGTCATTAATGTATACATCCTAACCAATCATTTGAGTCAATATTACATCATTTTTTGGCATCATAACCCAAACTATATAATTTTATTCTTTGAGATTTCATAATAATCCTTAAATTGATACATGATAACATGATTATTTTTATTATAAAATGACATTTCTTTATAAAAATAGTTGATATGTTCTTTATGTAGAGAAATTCAATCTATGCTCAATATTATATCAAATCCCATAAATGGAAGAATAATTAGATCTTCAGGATGTATCCTCCCAGATATGTCAATTATATCATATTTATATATCTTAGATAAAATCATTATGCCATAATGTACTTTTATGGATAATTCAATTTTCATTGTTTAGGGTGGTGATCCCAAATTCTTTGAGAACTTTTGTGATATTAAAGTATTTCAGGAAACAAAATCAAATATGATACTAATAGATATATAAAAGAGACCAATTGTACGTCACATCATTTTGATATCACGTTCTACCTAATTAGTAGTGATTTCGAATTCCCTTCCCAATTCCCATGGTTTTAGAGGTTTATGGGGCCTGTTTTCATCATTTTCCAATGACTGAAAAAATTTCTTCTATGATTAATAAAATATCTAATTTTTCATTTTGATTTTTTTAGTATTTCAATATTTAAGTATATAAAAATACTATTGCAAAAAAAATTACATTTCATTTAATAATTCATGTTACAATAGCTATAAAAAGTACATGGATATAAAGAAACAAAGAATATTCGCCACAAAAGGGTGTAATTCACAGGATCAAACAATCCAAGGAAGATTTAACATGCCATAAAGTATGTTAAAAGAGAAAAATAAATGTTAGGAATATTATTTCCATTAAACAAGGAATAATAAAAACCATTGGAATAATGTTTTGAATGTTGATGAATGATGGAGTATTTATAGAGCATTAAGGGAAAAGTGATCATTGGGATATGACAATTACCAGACCATTGGACTATACGACTAGTGGTCAATATAACTATTGTTCTATATGACCCTTGGATATTATGACCTTTGGAAATAATATTACCATTACAATTAGAGTTTATAAAGGGAAATTAAAAATGATAATTGATGTATAATGAAGAAATGATTACCTTAGTTAGTAGATTCATACCTTTAAAAAGTAAATTTTATAGAACATGGGATGATGGTTACATCACTGGGGTTTTCCCTTTAAAAAGACTATGATTATCTTAAACAAGTGAGGCTAGAAAGAAATAGATTAAAGGAGATGTTCATGTTGTCGGAGATAAACACTAGGTCAGTCTAACCTAAGCTTCCCCTTGAATCTACCACTATCGCATAGATTACCCTTATAGAATATGCCTATGAAATAAAGGGTCATGTATCTTCACCTCAGTATCATAAAATTGAATTTTCTTTTGAATAAAAGAAATAATTATTTTTTCAATCACATTTTCATTTTTATTTTATTTAATGAAATACACATGAATATAAATTAAATTTGATAAATAAATTTTGGATACAAATAAAATATAATTTTATTTTCAGAAAATATATACATTTCAACAATAAACTCAAGTACTATAAATAAATATATTTCTATGTAATATTTTACTAAATAACTATTTATTTAAATATCAATGATATATAATCGTTAAATTTCTTATAAAAGTTCTATATGTGTTAGAAATTTGACTCTATCATAAAAGATTTTATTTTTCAATCAATAAAGGGATTTAATTTAAAATTTAAACTTTTCATATTTAGTTATTTTTTTTTCAAAAATATTATATTTTAAGTAATCATATCCAAATTAGCTTAAGGTGATTTATATGAATTTTTCAAAAATAATTTTTTTTCCTCGAATAATAAATATACAGTTTTATGTTTTCGGTAAGTTTTATGACATCATGTATATGTAATAATGATTTGATAACTAATTTAATATAATAAATGACCTAAAATAGTGTTTTTATAAATATTATGTATTTTAATGGATTAAAATAATTTTCATAACTGAAAAATGTCTTTAGAAAGTCTAAAATGGAAATTATTATTTTAAAAACAATATTTTGCAGAACAATCACTCTTCCGCATCTAGGGTAATATTAAAATACATATTTAAGTTATAATATATTAAAATATTTTAAAAACTATTCTATTTTATAGAAACAAGATAAAAAACCATGGATAATTTAATGGTTTGTATTTTTTTCCATAACCTAGAATTTGAAGACCGGTATTTAGAAATTATTAAATAACTCCTCCTATTTTCCAATTAATACCCAACCATCCCTCATTCCTTTTCACTAAAAATATATAAGACATGAATTTATGGTCTTTTACCTTCCAAAGAGTCCCTCTAAGGTGTCTTTAAGTCCTTAAGGTTCCATCCTCATGTTTTAGGAAACAACTCTTCAAGGTAAGGGAATTCTCCTCTTCATCTCTTCCATTCAAGTACTGATTTTTTTTCTATGTTTAATAAATGTAAAATTACATAATTTTATTAAATTTGTTTTATTTACATTACTAAGAAATATAATTTTGTCAATGTAAGTCCTTCTTCTCATCTCATTTTTTTCTTTCCTTATTCCACATTTTTTACCCGTTGTGCTACTGAATTCATTTTATAAATTTCTCACCTTTTCATAAAAAATTATAATATTATGAATACCCCAATATATTATTTTATTTGGGTGTTAAATAACATGTAAAAGTTATTTATTCAATATATAATTAAATATATTAATCCAATATTCCCTTCTATTGGGTATAAAATATTGAAAAATTCATGTTTTTATGCCCTTATTTTTAAACAATTTTATATGAAACCCATTCTTCATTCTATGCCAGATACTAAAAAAATGATTTATTTTTAAATATGTGGCTCATATTAATTAATATATATGATTGGTGCACAATGATATCACATGAATTCATTTGGTAACTAATTAATCTCTTGAGATGAGATGTTTTATGATACCATACTGAATGACCTTGGTAATTATGATTTATGTCGCCTTGATGATAAATATTGGTGATAATTTTATAAATGTATAAAAAAATTATAGCCACATTTATTTGTTATGTATCCTGAAATTATTTTTATTCCCTCATTTTGTGCCTAATGTATTATCCCTAATAATTTTTTTATGTTCTATTGCCTTTGTTTATCCCTTATTGGTCTTTACTATCACCCTTTTCTATTGATGTATGTTCTGAAGAAATATATTGTAGTAAAATGACATAAAAAGGATTAAAGAAATTCTTTCAAATTTATAAAATAATGTTTATGAAAATATTTTTATTATATAAATCATGTATTATGTACCTACTTATAAAGGCACTAGAAATCAAAATACCCTTAGATGTTATTAATGTAATACTTTTTAAGAAAGTAGTTTAAAAGTGTTGTATTAAAAGGATGGATTATATAGTTAGTATCAATGGTAAGGTGAAGTTATTTTTGGAAATTTGTGTTTGAAAACTGTAATAAAACCGTTGAGATATGTATAAATATAGGGAAACATCCTCAAATTTTGGGGAAGTTCTAACAAATAGGTTTCTATCAAAAGAGAACATTGGAATTTGATTCAATCATCACCCATTGCATAGAAATGAGCCATGTTGCACACCTAGTTTTACATTCATGAGGGATATGTTTGGTTAATCACATGATTCTTATAGACCATTATGAATTATATATAGATAATGTAATTTATATTAGAGGAAAATAAAAGAATAAAATCTTTAAGAAAGTTGTTTTAGGACATAAAATATCTTTATATTTATAATATTCTTAAAAGTAACATGTTTCTCACTAAGGTTTTATTATTTTATGAAAAATGGAAGGAAATAGGAGGATCTATGTAAATGATGTCTAAAATGGACTATTCAACAATAAAGTTCCTAACATTATGGTATATGGAATGTAAAACATATCAGAGATGATGAATCAACTACATGTGGTTATGAATAATTGCCCGAATCATGTTAATAATCCATATTCCCCTTGAATGGAACAACTTACTGTTGGTTCCTTCATACCATAATGACTACCTACCATTAAGGGATTTATTGATCCATTAAATGCTGAAAAATGGATTACAGCTAAAGAAAAAATATTTTATGTACCTGATTGTTTGGAGCTAGAGAAATTAACCATGGTAGTACACCTCTTTTAAGGATAAGTTGATAATTAATGAAAACTAGTTAATATCATGTGTCTAAGAGGGTATATTGATGCTATGGAGTGGGAAGATTTCAATAGAATCATTTTCAACAAATATTTTCCCCATTCAAAGAGAACAAAAATGGAGAATAAATTATTAGAGTTTATATAAAAGGGAAATTAATTGACGAGATGTTATGAAATTAACAATATAAGGATTTCTCGATACACTTATAGCTTTGTTATAGACCCTAAGAGAAAGGTTGATTGGTTATATGGTGGACTGAGACCCCATCAATTGTTGAATCTAGAGAATCAAGACTATAAGAGCTATGAAGATATATTGGGAATTACTTATAAGGTTAAAATGGAGTTTAGGGAGATTCATTGGTCATATAGGCCAAATAAAATGAAGAGAGAAATGGTTGTAATCCCATAGAATTATTTTGATCGTGAAAGGGGAGGAAATAAATCGAAATTATCCACACAAAACAAATGTGCGAACAAATATTCTAGGAACTAATTTTTTAGTGGAAATATTAATATAAGTTGAAGAGATTTCCATATAGATCAAAACGTTAATTGTGAGGTGAAGCCTAAACATCTCAATGCAAATGAAAAAGGGAAGATAGTGAAAGAATGACTTGAAGTTCAATAATTCAACTGTGGAAATACTTGGAAATTTTAAAATGAATGTCCAAATTAGAATATAACAGAGGGGATCCATAGTTCAAGGGAGAAAGGTCATTCTTTTCAAATCAATACTACTAAATTAGCGGATCCAAATTATGTTGTGGTAGATACACTCATCATTCTTTAAAATCTAGTAAGTACTTTGTCTAACTGCGTCTCTATGTATTAATTTATTTCTTAAAAGTTTACAAGGAATTTGTAATCAAAACCAAAATTTATATAAATACAGTTATCTATTAAAAATCTTAATAGAATTATGCAAGAATTAGAGGTGTATAGAAACAATAGTATAAGGTTTTGTTAGTTTAATCTCATGAAAAATCTAGTTCTCATTTCCAGGGTGTAATTCGACACTATACTAGGGATGAACTCGCTATAAAAGTATAATTATTAGATCAATTAAACAATCAATTAAATTTTAGTGGTCTTGATTGGAAAACCAAGTTTTATTTTAAAAGGAGAGATATTATAGTGAGAAATCTCCCTATAATAGCCTTTTATAGAGTTCCTTATATAAATTGTTGGTGAAAAAATGAATATAGGGAATGTCTAATGCAAGAAAATTTCCCAATTTTTCAGGAATTGATTAATGTATTTCTTAAAGAGTTACTTGTGCATACTATAGAAAGATAGGTAGAGTTCTCTATTAAACTCATACCTGAATCCAAGATAGTATCAAATACCCCACATATAATAGAATATATGTAGTTATAGGATTTAATGAAGCAATTTTAAGATATTTTGGGGATTGTTTTAATTTGATGAAGTCTGTATCCTTCATAAGAACATGTTCTCTTTGTGAAATAGAAGGATAGATCAATAAGGACATTAATTGATTATAGAGAACTTAATGGGATCTCAGGGAAGATCAAATACCATCTTCTAATAATTAATTCTATTTTGACCATATTTATAGGGATCAATTATTCTCTAAGATTCAACTCTAATTGAGGTATCATAAGTTCTGTGAAAAGAAATAATACATTGTAAATAATGCCTTCCCTAAAAGATATGACCATTGAAGTTTTGTTGTTATTCCACTTGTATTAACTAAATCTCCTGTTATATTTATTTATTTTATGAAAATATAATTTATGGGCCACATTGATAAATTTTTGGCAGTCCACATTGATGAAGTTATGATATATTTGAAAAGACATGAAAAGTATGGGGATCAAAAAGGATCATATTACAAAATATGAGGAATGAGAAGTTTTTTTAGTAAATTATACAAATAAGATTTCTTATTATAATAAGTTTTATTATTAGGAAATCTTTTTATCTATGAATGAATCACAATTGATATATCAATGTTAGAGGATGTGGAGGACTGTCTAGGTCTTAACACTATAATAGATATTAGTAGTTTCCTTGGTCTAGAAGGAAACTATATAAGGTTTTTGAAATGATTTTATTGGATTTCTAATCCAATAACCATGTTAAATCAAAAGGTAGTTATGTTTATATGTATATATAAATGTGAATAATGTTTTCAAGAACTGAAGAATAGGTTGTTTTGTGAACTATCTCTATCTTGAACCTCTTCCAAAGAAGGATTAATTATTTATAATGAAGAATATTTGAAAGGTCTTGTATTTTTTCTCAGTAAAAATAAAAATGATATCACCAATTCATCTTGAAAATAAAATCCTCATGAGAAGAATTATCCTAATCATGACTTGTAGTAAAGTGCAGTCATTTTTTCTCTTAAGTTATTGAGCCACTATCTTTATAGGGAAAGTTGTGATAGATACCAAAACCATAAAATCTTGATGTATATATTCCCATAGAAGTAATTTAACTTGTTAAAAAGTATATGGTTAGATATTATTGAAGTGTATGATTGTTTAATTCATTATCCCCTCA
Source organism: Viscum album (assembly GCA_963277665.1). NCBI lineage: Eukaryota > Viridiplantae > Streptophyta > Magnoliopsida > Santalales > Viscaceae > Viscum > Viscum album. The sequence continues at coordinate 466,242,704 of OY728141.1, read as the reverse complement.
TAAGAGAATACAATGTTATAGATGCATTGAGTATGTTAGATCTTAGTGTTCTTTTCATGATGTGAATTGATAGATATCCATTGATCTAGGACCTAATATGGTAGGACATGGGAATCATATGATAATGGACTTAAAAAATATCCTCCAAAATGATTTCCCAACTATAATTACTATAGAATATCAAGAAACATTAATGAGATGATCCTTTGAGGAAAAATATGATAGAGGTTGTGGAAAATGGAATTTTCTTGAATTCAATGTAGATCACGAAGGTGTACTAAAAGATGGTATAAGGCTATTTATTCCATATATTATATAGATAATGAAGAGTTTATGGATAAATCTCAAATATCTATATTAACCATATATCGTAGAATAACTAAGATGTATAGGGACCTTCACGATCATTATTAGTGGGATAATATGAAGAGGGATATTTCTAGTTATATCTCAAGCTGATTGGTGTGTCATAAAGTGAATTAAGAGTGAAAATTCTAAAGGGTTATTACAATCACTACCCACACCTATATGGAAGTTAGGTTTCCACTCAATGGACTTTTTTAAAGGCCTTATGAATACTTTGAAGGGTAAAGAATTATATATGGGTAATCATTGATAGATTGAAAAATTCTTCCCATTTATTTACAATAAGATAAGATTTATCACTTGAATAAGTAACTAACATCTATATTCAAAAAGTGGTGAGACTCCATGGAGTACCACTTTCTATTATTTCTAAATGAGTTCCATGATTTACTTTTATATTCTATAGGATATTCCAAAAAGATATGAATACATAAGTAAACCGAATAAAAACCTATAATCCTCAAACTGATCTTATTTAGAGTAGACTATTAAGATATTAGAAGACATATTATGGGATATATCACTTGATTTTTAGGGGATTTGGGGAAAACATCTTCTACTTGTTGAATTCTATTGTAAAAATAGTTTCCACTTGAGTATTCAAATGGAACCTATAGAAGCTCTATAGAAAAATGTGTAGAACTCCAACATGTTGGGATGAAGTTGGATAAGGGAAAATTTTGGGCCTATAAATTGTGTAGGATAAAACAAAAACGATTCAAGTTATTCAAAAACACATCAAGGATACCCAGATTTAATAGAAATTTATAATAAGAAGTAGAATAAGGTTATATAATTTCATATTTGGGATCATGTTGTTTACAATATCTGACCATGGAAAGGTAGTTATGAAATTTATAAATAATGCGAAACTTAGTCCAATGTATATTGGAAAATATGTGATTTTTGAATGTGTTGGAGCAGTTGTTTATCAATTATCACTACCATGAAATCATTCCAATATCTATGATCTCTTACACATTTCTCCAATGAGAATGTATATATCTTACCCAATACATGTACTTAATTATAATGGTGTAGAATTGGAAGGTGACTTTTAATATGAGAAGGAACCGATGCAGATCCTTTGGATAAGGGAACAAATTTTGAGGTACAAGTCAAAAAAACTTTTGAATGTCCTGTTGAAAAATTAGATGTTTGAAGAGGCTTCTTGGGAACCTGAGTGAGTAATGAAAGAGAAACACACCCATTTATTTTGGGAGAATTATACAAATTTCAAGGATAAAATTTCTTGGGTGGGGGGAGAGTATAACAGCATACAAATTCCTTCGATGATTAACAAAATAGATCTTTTTTTTCATAATTAATATTTTATCAGATTTCAAAATGGATTTAAAAAATTAAAAGAAATAGGAAAATAAGGAATTTAATTTAAATTATCAAAGGAATCTAAATACTATTTTAATAGTGTGGTAAATATTTATGAATGACATAGTATATATATATATATATAATTAATGGAAAAGTGGTATTTGGGATCAAACCAATGCCTGTCTATTTCCCTATAAAACTATTGGTCAATATGACTGTTAAGTATTATTTCCATTGGTAAGGATATTACCATTATAATAATTGTTTTAAAAGGGAAATGACATATGATAATTGATGAAAAAAGGATAAATGATGTCCTCCACAATTAGAGTTATTCATTCAGAAGCTTATTTTTCAGATCTTGGTAAGGAGGTCGGATCATTGGATTTTTCCATATGTTAATCTCAAGAAGAGGTTCAACAATTGAGGCTTTAATGTAATTGACAATGGGAGAAATTTGAGTGAGTGAATATCACAACTAGGCTAATGATATCTTAACCACCTTAGGAAACTACCACCATCATAGAACTTACACTTATGGGATTATTCTTACGTGATTAAGGGTTATATTCTAGACCTTAATATCATAATGGTGTAATTTCCTTTGAATAAATAAAATAGTTATCTCATCAATCCTATTTTAATTTTATTTTATTAAATAAAATACACAAGAATATTAAATAAATTTGATAAATAGATTTTGGATAAAAATAAAATATAATTTTATTTACAAAAAATTGTACATTTTTATAATAAACTGAAGTATTATAAATAAAATTTATTTTCATTAAATATAATTTTAAAACACTATTTATTGATATATTAATGATAGTAAATTATTATGTTTTCCTAGAAAATTTAAAAATCTGTTAGAAATTTGATGATGTCATGAAATTTGGTATTTTACAACAAATAAGATGTTTTTATTTAGAAGTTAAATGTAACATATTTTTATATGTTTTTGTAAAATAATAATTATATTTAAAATAATCAGTTCAAAATTATGTTCTGTTGTATTTTTTATAATGTTTCCAAATACTTTAATTTTTTGTGAACACTAATGACACAATTTTTTGGCATGTTTTATGACATCATGAATATGTAATATTTTGGAAATAATTAATTTAACATAATCCAAAACATGAAATATGTTATTTTATTAATATTATTTATTTAAATGAATTTAACTCTTTTTAAAAATCTCTAATTTTTTTTCTATTTTCTAAAATGAAAATTTATATTTTGAAAACTTTTATGAGATAAAACTCACTTTTCCAGGTCCAAAGTAGTATTAAAATATGGATTTTCGTTTTATAAATTCAAATAATATAAAACATTACTCAATTGTTCAAAATCGTGATAAAAACCCATGGAAAATTCAATAGTTTTTCTATTTGGACAACCAATAAATCTATATCCTGTATTTGGAAAGGATTAAATAATTCTGCCTATTTTCCCATATATACTCACCCATACTTTTAATTCACCTCCACTCCAAATCCATAATCCATGAAGTTGTGGTCATTTTATCTCCAAAAGAGTCCGTCCAAGATGTCTGAATGTCTTCAAGGTGATATCCTCATGTTTTAGGAAGTAAATCTTCATGTTAAGAGAATTATATTCTTCCTATCTTCCATTGAAGTAACTATTTTTGTATATATCTTCTAAATGTTAAATAAATTTATTTTGGTACAAATTTTATCATACCATTACTTCTAAAAATATTTTTTCTCAATGTTATACCTTCATGCCCAAACATTTTACCCTTTCCATAATCTTTGTTTTATACCTGCTATGCTAGAAAATTCATCTGTTGAATTTAACTCTTTTTTCATGGTTAATTATCATATTAAGAATAACAAAACCACTAATTGTTCCATGTTTATTAACCTATATCTAAAAATGAATTATTTATCTCGTATTTACATGTATTAATCCAAAATTCCCTTCTCAGGGGTATATAAATGTTGAAACATTCATGTTTTTTAGCACTTATGTACTAAATTATTTTATATGAATCCTATTCTTCAATATATATGGGTTATTGATGAAATGATATATTTTTATCGATTTGGATCACATGAATTAAGACATATGAAGGTTACACCCAGATAGCGCTCCAATTTATTGGGTAAATAATTGACCTCTAGATGTGAAATATTTTATGAAATCATGGTGAATAAACATTATAATAATTATTTATGACACCTTGATGAAATTATATAAATTTATCCATATTATGTTTTAGCCTCATTTTCATGTTATGTATCATGACATTATGACTATTATATCACTATTTGACTCCAATGTAATCAATTAACAATATTCGTCTTTGGTTTCCTTTTTTATCCCTTTTTTGTTTTATTCTCACCTATTTTATTTGATTTATGTGCCCAAGAAATAAATTTTAGTGAAGTAACTGATGAAGAATTAACAAAGGAGTCTTTCAAAAGGATTAAGTAATGTTTTTCATGTTTTTATTAATATATTCTTGTATTATGAACCTAGTTTCCAAGACACTATAATTCAAAATAGATTTGATGTTATTAGTGTTAAATTTTATTACGAAATTAGTTTAAAATTCATTTATTAAAAAGTTAGATTCCTTACATTGTTTCAAGGGTCAGGTATTTATTCACATAATGTCCAAACTTCTTTCACTCGATTCATTTTAGTTTCTTTTGATCATTATCTTGGACCATTTTATCTTCAATTATATTTATCAAGATATTAATATTACCTCAATAGTTGTAGGCTTGTTTTACTACTTTTCAAAACTTAAAACACTTACATGACCCCCTCCTTCAATTTACTAAGTGATTTCTCACACATTTATCACACATAGAAAATTAAATTTTTTACCACCATGTGGAATATCATCGGAGCATCCATGGTACTCTACATTCCTTTTCTTTTCCATAGAATAATAAGTTGTTATAGTTTACATATATACTTTAATATCACATCAGACAATCTCTTCATAGCCACTAAATTCTCTTATGGGAAACTCCATTTGAAAACCAGGCTTTTATAAAGTAATTAATTGATTGATTTTACATTCAATGACAGTAACGAAACCAGAGTCATACCTTTCAAGTCTTGTTAAATTTTCATCATAATATCTGATAGATTCTTCTTATTTTATTCAATTTTGAGAATTTATGGTATATTCTTATGTAAAGAGTCCTAGGGAAATACTTAGTAAAAAATACATTCCTCCCATCTCATTCCATAGATTCAACTTCATCATTTTCCATTTTATTCTTTATTAGAGTCCTCTACTCTTCAATATCACATTCTTGATGATAAATAACCAAAATGAAATTTGATAGTCTAGGAATTTGAGTATAAAAAATTATTTTTCCGTTGCATTGATCCACTTCTCCACAACTTGTTGATTAGAAATCCTGATAAAAGAGAGTGGATATAGACTCATGAATGACTAAATAGTTAGTATTTCATCACTTGTTGAATTCTATATATCAAATAAATTTTATTATTTCTCATATATTGATATATTTGGGTGGGAATTTCCATGAGGGTTTTCATTCCATCCCCAGTGTCATTAGGTATCCCATTGGTAATGACTTCACCTTATCCATTTTAACCATTACTATCTTGATTATTTCAGGATCCTGAAATTACCTTGACTAATGGAAAATTGGGAAATAACACAATTAAATTAATGAATATTTATAAAAGAGAAATATATAATTATTGGGATTTCATAAATGACATGCATAAGGTAACCTAAGAATCACTAGGTTTCTATCTTGGTTATCCATGAATAGATAACTAAATATAATATTTATATATTAAAATACTTATTAATGGTTTAGAAAGAGAATATAAATTTTTAAAAGAATATTCTCTTGGAGTTTCAAACCAAGTGTACTGGTTGGACACTTTGTTATTTCAGGGGTGGTGATTGAGTTAATACTGAATATGCAGCTTTATGTGTCAGTACCTCTAGGTATATATTTTCCAGAGGCCTTTTCCACTTTTAGTATTAATATAGGAATTTTATTACTAGGAAACCCACACAATATTTACTTAAGTAAAATTGTGGGATATTATTATACACATTAAATTATCCCATATACCCATCCATAGGTTTTTCACCAAAGTTATCTAAAGTAATCCTCAAAATAAGTAATGTAATATTTGAAATAACTAAACCCTCCTCTAATACCAACTATAGTGACCATAGAGAAATATATCTTTAATAGAACCTAATTTTAATGATTTATATAGTACATCTCACAAATACTCTCATAACCAAAGGACATGAATGTTTAGTGTTCTGGAAATTATCTATGTAAATGTCTTATTTTTAAACACTTAAAATTTCTCCAAAATAAGAATGGTATAGACCATTTTTGGACATCTTTCATGATATAATTATATTCATAATTAGAGGAATTAAAATATACAAAATGGGTGAGATCAATTGTTCCGTAATGGAAAAACATTTCATAATGCATTAGATAATTAATGTGAGAGAGAACTCGAGGAATGGATAACTATATTATGAAAAGATAAAAATACCATAAATGATAATAAAATACTTATATAGAAACATAAGATCATTAAGTAATCATAAAGTTTATGACATGGCTTGAAATACATATCAATACTCATAAGACATATGAGCACGACCTAAGTGTATTTAATAATTTCAGAATAAGGTGTAATGATGAAATCAAGAATATCATTAAAATGGAATAAAGCATAGAATCTATAATAACTATATTTATAAAAAATAAAAAATCCTAGGAAATCATTTGTGATCAAACTCATTATGTCCATGCCTATGTGATCAAACTCATTATATATACAATTAAAAATGTGAGTAAACCCATTATTCCCACACCTGTATGAACAAATTCATAATGTCAATTCCTAACTATCTCACGAGATATAATATTAAACCAATTAACTGGAGGGTTATATTAGAACCCACCCTTAATCATCCATACATATGTGTTCCACATAAAATCAATTATCAACATATCTTAGAGTACCCATGGGGAAAGAATGGGTATCGAAATATTTTAGTAAAACCTCACATAAAATGAACTTAAGAAATCCTAGGATATCAAGAATCTAATTTTTGAAAAGTAATCATAAAATATTAAAATATTTAGGGTGATAAAAACTCCACTTCATGAGAGATATAACTTTTAGGAAAAATAGAAGTGAAAATGAAATTTTTTCAAAAAAACCTTTTAAATATGTTTTAAAAGATGAAGTGAAAATTACTTGCAAATTATAATTTGAGAAGATAAAGATAAGACTTTTGAAAAATTTATTATTAGTAGTTAATAATAAGTAATAATTTAAATGAATCAAAAAAATTAATCTAATAAATCCTTTGTGGTTAATAATTAAAATAAATTCATTTTGTAAGATTTTTATGCCATTTAAAAAACCATAATATAGATACATTGAATGAAATTAATTTAATAAAATAGGTAAAATAAAATATGAATAATATATATATAAAAATATATTTTTATTTATTTAATGAAAATAATTTCCAAATGAAAAAAGGACATGGATCAAAATGTCAATATGTAAGAACATAAACTATTCGTACCAATGTTATAGTATTGTTTCCAAAAATATTTCTTCAAATAAGTGGTTATTGATGATGAGAATTAATTTTCCTAGAGAATAATAGGGTGTTCCATATTTAGTAGGGGATTTTAAGGATCAAATAAATATATAAAATTTTATTCATGTAAGAAAACTTGTGACTCGATGAATGGAAAATCTAGTTGATGCAAGCCATATCAGAGTCCTGATAATTTTTTTGCATGCGCCTAACATCCTAAATTATCAAATTATGTTTATCAGATACTTTTTTTGAAATTTATTCATATAAATTTAATTCATAAAGGATAATTATTTGAAATTTTATTTATTTATTATATAATGTTTTGCAAATGTTTTCATGAAAATGGATTCGGGGTTAGCTTATTTTGGTAATTTTAGTGATTAAAGATGATATTTTAGTATTAAGAAATTTAATTAATATAGAATTTTACAAAACCTTCAACAAATATGGCTGATTGAAATATAATAATGTTATTATTTATGTACTTATAGTAATCCTTTAAATAGTTTTTTTAGAATTACTCATGTAGTTTTTAGACTGAACTGAATGTGAATATATCATAATTTGATTGGTGAGTGTGGTTATAAAATTATTTATGTTGACATAATTTAATTATAACTGAATAATAATTATATTATTTATGTTTTTTATTGTTTTAATTAAACTTTATGTGGTTTTGAGAAATAATAAAATAAATAAGAAAAACAAAAAACATTACTTTATTGATGTAGAGGATAACACAATGTACGATTAATGTTTTTTTTATTTTAATTGGATGAAAAATAACAAATAATTATTGTCACTTATAGATAATAACACATAATCATACTAAATACACTGAGTTCATTATATAACTATTGTTATGATAGGTTTGTAAGGGAAATAATAAGAAGAAAAATATATGGATTATGTAATACTTCAGGACCCTGAACACTATTTTGAATGTATCCCTAAAAATGAATGTATTAGGATAAATTATGGGGGATAGATGACAATTTACTTCATATAGGTTTTTTAATGGAACAAAATGGTTGAGTTTTAGAGATAAAATTGAATGGAAATGTGTAACATAAAGCGGTGTAAGGATCCACTTTTATAAGTAAAGATACGGTCAATTTTGGAAGCATAGATTTCAGTTTCAACAATATAAAGTCACTATTAAAGGTTAAAAGTCTCAATAAGTAAAATACAGAAAGTAGTGGTGAGTTTTAGTTGATCCACACCATAACAATCCATTTTTTTAATTTTTATGGTTATTTCTTCTTTGTAATTTTTTTCACCATTTTATCTTTTACCTAGAAAATTAGTTTTTTATCATTTTTAATTTCTTTTAATGAAAAAAAATTAAAATTAAAAATTTTACCTAATTTTAACCTTATAATTTAAGGTTTAATATCATTTTATAAAATATAATTATTAATGGTATGAAATGATATATTAACATAAACACATATATTCTGTAAAAAGAGTTCTACAAAAGATGTGGGTTTCTAAGAACAAAACTTATGTATATTCCATAGTAATCAATATTATCAATTTCCATGACTTAAACTTATTTACTATAAAATAAATAAATTTATATACCTTTTAGATCAATACAAACTTAAATTTCACCATCAAATATCTTAATTTACTAAAAATAAAATAAAATAAATATATATTATAATTAAAATATCACTTTTTATAAAGTTAAAAATAAGTTTTATAATTTTAAAAAATATATATTTAAATGTATTAAATATTTTCCTTAAATTCATATTTCCTTAATAAAAAAAATCTAGCTCTTTCCTATACACTCATAATGTTTTAAAATTCTTGTTTTTGTCAAAGACTATATTTTATCACTATTCACCTGAAAATAAATTATTTTATAAATATCTGAAAAAAAATTCAGATAATTTTAATATTTAGAATTCAATAATTATGTTAATTCATTATAATTCATGTTTTATATGTGATGTGTATTATTTTTACTACACAAACACATAATTAGAATGAAAATGTATTTTAATAAAATGAACCTTACATTAATATATCTTTTTACATAGTTTTCATAGGGTGGTTACATCTTTTGATACCCATCGATTTAACATCCATAATATATTTATGATATTTAATATTGTTATTTCTTTAATCTATCATAGTTTTTTTATTTTAGTTGTGCGTTGTGTTTAAGAAAATCTACTCAGCATGATATTTATTTAATAAATAATATTTACTACTTGTTGTACCAAATGGTAATATACTTTAAATGACTAGAGTTTGGGATAACATACTAGAATAAAATTTAAAACTAATTTAGAATTCAAATAATTGTTAAAAAAATATAAAAAAATCATTTTTATATTATATTTGATAAAAAAAGATCCTATGTATACTATTTACTTCCCTTTTCCCCTTTAGAGGCATGATATTCAAAAATTATCCTAACTTTTAAATTTGAGTCTCGCCCTTATTTCAAATTAAATTTTTTAGTAAAATTAAAACCATGAAATATATTTTTTTATGGGGTCACAATACAATTAAATACACACCTTTTTTGGAGGAAAAAACCAAGTAGAAATTTATCTAGTATATGTTTAATTTTCGTTAATACCCACCTATTGATTTATATTCCTTTGTATAAGATTTTGTAATATCTAAACATGCTCTATTATGGTTAAAATAACTCAAAATGAATAATAATAATGTTACAAATATTCTCTCCAAGATTATAGATGTTGTTTATAAATAAACAATACCCATCCAATCATTCCAAAATATCAAATTCAAAAAAATGAAATTCATACCTATTTTCCAATACTATAATATACCATTGAACTTATTCTTTAATAATCTCCACAAGTAATAGTCTTGAATACTTATTCAAGCTAGTTTTAATAATCCTTGAAATATTGTGATTCAGATTCCTTTATGGAAAAATATACTTAATCACAATCACAGTTGAAGAAATCCTTCAACCAATAATAATATCTTTTACAGATGAATCATCACACATAATTCAAATACAATAACAAAAGATAAAGATACTAAAATTATACAAAAAAATGTTTCATTTAAAAATATATTCTCTCTAAAACGATCTTTATATAAATTTTAAATCCAAAACTAAACCAAAAATATCGAAAAAAAATTTCTTTAATTCATATATAATATTTTCAAATCAGAATGTAATATTATATAAAAATTTCTGATGATATATAATATAGTTTTAGAACATATAAAATATACAAAAATGTATTTCCCTTTGAGATAATTTTAATATGTAATATAATTTAAATAATAGGGGAAATAATATATATATATATATATAGTAGAGTAAACTTAATATTGGATATATCTTACAGACTCCCATGAATATATAGTTTTCTATACTTAGGAAAATATTGTTAAGTAATATATTTTATCATAATTAAAGGTATAAGATAATATAAATTTCAGTAATAAAAAATGTATACTATATGTTCCACTAATAATATGAAAACATTGTAATATATTTTGTAGGCTTGACGAAATTCAAAAAATAATAATGATATTCAAAAATTAAATATGTTACAAAATATTCAATAGGTAATATATTTTCAAGAATATTTAATATATTATTATAATTCTTTATTAATATATAAAATAATTTTAAGACTACAGAGAATATTTAGGAAAGAAAAAAATTATGTACACATAATTAGAAAAGAAACAGAATATCCAAATTAAAAAAATAAGTTATTAAGAATAATTAATTAATATTTAAATGAATAATTAATAGTTAATAAAAAAAATTCAGCACTATTATTTTATTCAACAAGAAGTGGAATAATAAATTAAATATTATTCTTTTCCAAACTTATTTTAGAGGGGAAAAATAAATTGATAAGTGAGGTAATTTATTATGAAAACATAAATAAAGTAATGAGAATATCCACTCAACAAGATCCCCATGTTCCTCGTAGTTTATTTCAACCATTTTTACCCCTATATGAAAATGGGGGAAAGTACTGATAGATTTCAACTTATGTTTACCTCAATCCTAGGGAGTATATGATGTTATATGGATTTTTGTGGATAATTTTATCAAGTTGGATCCCTTCATGTCAATTGGGGATTCATGTTTTATGGAGGATTTAGTGAGGTGGTGTGTGGATGAGGTGGTGTCGCGTTATGATGTACCGAAGACTATCATCTATGATTGAGATACTTTATTTGACAAAACTTTTTAAGGAATACTCCTGTTTTCTTTGGGATCTTGTTATGTATTTTTATTTCCATCATTCCTTATATGGATTTAAATATGGAGTAAAATATTCAGACGTTGGGGGATATGTTGTGGGTATGTGTTTAGAAATATGGTTGACTATAGGTGAAAACATTACCTTGTAGGATTTTTCATCTATTTGAGTCATTTTATGAGTGGCATGATTGATCTCCATTATTTTGGAACAAGATTAGAGATTTAGTGGTTCTTGACTCGGATATGGTAGGGAGTATAATAGGGAAGGTTTAGAGGATTCAGTAGTGGATGAAGGTGATGCATGACCGTTTGAATTTTAATTTTTATTTGAGGTGGGGGTTGTTAAAGTTTGAGGTTAAGTAACATATATTCTTGAGTGTTTCCCCTCATCATTTAAAGAGGTGTTTCCATCATGGGAGTAATCTCTATCCCCATTTTAATGGTTATTTTGAGGTGCTTTGGCACATTGGGAAGGTGGAATACCAGTTAGTGATTCTTATGTAGTTGGCTGGGTATATGAAGTCTTTTATGCATTGAAATGTTTTTGTTAACTTCATATTGACTCCGATGTGGTTTATTGAGGTATTTGGATATCTAGGATAAAATTATATTTATGAAGAAAATGATTGAGATTTATGATCATTCCGAGAAGGTTCTATGTATGTTTTCTATCCATTTGGCTTATATTTTTCAGAGGATTTGTTTTCTAGTGTAAATTACTTCAGAATTTGAGTTGCATATGCATTCTTAATATCTCAATTTTTTTTATCCTTGTCATTTTATTTTGATATGTTTTATTTTGTATTGAATTGATAAAGATAAAATTTTATGGTTATTTTATTAAGTTTATTATTTTGATTTTATTTTATTTTTTGGTCTTGGTATCATCTAGTTTGAGAGATATCTCTCAGTGTGGTTGGTTGGTGGAGTTTTTAGTTTTCATCTGGGTAGAGTTCTGATTATATGGGAAGATAATTATTTAAGAGGTATCTAATTTAATTTTCCAAAACGTCCCATCCCATTTATTTGTGGATTTTGGGTTTTATATATGTCTCGAGGAGAACTGGGGAGGGAGGTGATGTAAAAGTTGAAAATTACACTAAGAAAGGTTGGTTGTTGAGTGGCTATATAAGTTAAGATCTTATGTATTGACTATAATAGAATGGAAAATATATTATTGCGGTGCCACCATGAGGAGGAGTTGTCTCTGAACTATTATGTGGTATATATAGTTTGGTTATCTTGATAATAGTTTTGATATAGTGCAACAATTTTTATCATTGTATGACTAAACCATATGATGTTTTGATGAACATTATGAAGATTCTATTTTACCTTTATATGGTAAAGATATATTGTTCTAGTTGATGAAATTAAAGATTCTTGGGGTAGTTTGTGAGTTTTCCATAGATGGGCATCGTGACCCATCCATACCTTTCATGATGTAGAGCCTTGGATAGTGGTTTCTGGGGGATATATCCTGAGTGGAATCAAGCAATGAAGCTTTGGACATGGTGTAATATTAATTTTATTAAATCAGATTTTAATAGTAGAACTAGTTTAAGTTTGTATATGTATGTGATATTTTTGTTACAATTTATTTGGGGTTTTATGAAATTACACTGTCACACATGGATGTTGGCATGTCGCTTCATAATTTAGTGTCCCCTTGTTCTAGTATAAAATCTTATTTCCATATAAATCCGCCTTATTTTAGTCATTTCTCTTGAATAATATGTGATATAAGGCATCCATTTGGAGATATTTTAGTCCTCCTAAAATAGACATAGCCCTCATCTTCTAGAGAAATCTTATCTATGATTTTAGTCATGTTCTTCCACTCATATTCTTAGTTTTATTCACATTATTTCATTTTGAATCCTTCTCATTAATCATAGTTAATTTTTGGGGATTTATGGGTTGTGATATTGATGATAATTTTTGTGATTTAGGTGGTTGAAGCTTCTATTGTGTGAACTTAATCTTTTTATCATTTCTTCATTTTTCAATCCTCGCACAAAGAACCGTGAAGCCTTGATTGATTTACTGGATTCAAGAACCCCCCTTGTGGATATGTGAATTATGAAATTTTTATGTTTTTTATTAACTTGGGTGGATGTTAAGAGGTGGTTAAATGAAAATAATTTGTCTGTTGATATTTTGATTTCTTTTTGGAATTAACTTTCATAAAAGGTTAATAATAAATAGATGGAAATAATAGGTTTTTGGGAATCTTGGAAATTGAATTACAAGTTTCTTTTGAAAGACACATTAAATTGTTCTAAAGGAATGATTTAAATTAGAATTTTCATGTTGTTATTTCTAAAATTGGTTAATATATAATTTCATATTTTTTTGTAATATTATTATTACGAGGCCTTGATGAAGATTTTTTTGCTGGTTTATAATGGGATATTTTGAGTAGTGGTTTATAAATTTCTTTCTATAGTTGAAAGAGGAGAGGTTATTATTATTGTGAAATATAAATTTGGTCATGATGGGAATGGTAAACGAATGTTGGATGGAATTGAATAAGTAATGGTCTATAAATGAAATGTAAATAAATTGAATGAGTCTATAACAATTTGATTAAATATGGGTAAAGGATATATATATTTTTTAATTAACTATAGAATGAAATGGAATAAAAAATGTTACATAGTTTGTAAATAGTATATATTGAATGGGTTGGTTGAACAAAAAAAATTCTAAAATGTGAATTCTAGTTGTGTTTATTTTTTGTAGGATATGGGATAGTTTATGAGGTTGATGTCATAATAGATATTCCTTAAAGGTTTTTTAAGTATGATGATTCTTGTTGGCTATGATAGTTTTTTTTTTATTTTGAACCCACTGGATTGTGTTTCTCTGTAGATTCTTTATAACTATACATTATAGTGATTTCACATGCACTCAACCTGAGTTATATATCCTTACTAACACCCAAATGTTTTTACTTTTAAGGGTATTACCCAAACATGCATGTTTTCAAGGTAACGGATGGTAAACTACTCCCTCCTACCTATTCTCCCTTCAAAGTGTGGTGCATTGTGACATTAATACAAGGTAAGGGTCACACATAGGAAGAAGAGGGTATGAGGTTGATATCATCCATATTCATGATACCTTAATTTGATGGATATTAATATGGAGTTGGGTATGAATTTGTCATTGTGAATTAGTTAAAACATGATATGTTATAGCCTATTAGATATTGGGACATGTAGGGCTACTGTCCGATCCACATTGAATTAGTCATGAGTATTTGGAATAATGCCAACACAAGATGTCATACCCTATGGGATGTTGGAATTTTTGGGTCAGTCCAAACATTTTTATTTTAATCATTCCAAATTCTATATCATATGACTCTAATAAGTTTTTTGTTTTATATTATTAATTGTTGTTTCATAAAAAATTGTTATGTCTTGATAAACTGTAAGATATGATACAAAAACCCTTCTTTTTATTACACACTTAGGCATGATTTATTACATAAAACCTTCACTTGATACAAAAAATAAGATCAAGAGGTCTTTTGTATTTGGGGTTTAGGAACATTACATAATAATTAAAAACATAAAACACAACATCTTAATGAAAACATCATTTATATGACCACTACATTCCCTCGTACTTAACATTGCATGGGATAACCTGAGGACATACAAAACAAATGGTTGAGCTATAAAGCCCAATAAGGGAGTATAAAAGGCATAAATTGAAGAATAAAATACATGTTAGGAAACAGGAATATCAATGGGGCATAAAATAACATGAACATAAAGGCATGATATAGCATGATTATCATAACATGGAAATGTGGCAACAACACTTAACATGGAATTAGCATGAGCTAAGGCTAAATACACATGGAGCATGAGTAAAACCTCATTTCACATGAAGCATGAGTGAACCCTCATTTCACATGAATTATCATAAGTAAACACCCATTTCACATGACATATCATGATACAATAATTTACCCAATGCATTGGAGCGCTATTAGGGCACACCCTCCTTAAACATTTCATTTCATGCATCAATGTGCCACATGGATCCTACAACACAGAATCATTCATCATAATTTATTCCAAAATAATGGGATGTTTAATATATAAATGAATTTTTATAATCAATAAGTAAATGTACATAAAGTTTAGTACACTTTATAGAGAAATGGGATGGTATTCACTACACAATAACATTGGCTTGGAAAATCGAAGTGCAGTTTCGGCAGCGTAACAACATGACATAAGAATTCATAAAAATGGTTTTTGAGAGATAACGAGGTTTCCTATCATATTTAAATGAAATAAAAAGTAAGGGGGTTATATAAATAAATGTCCAAACATAAGTAATATAATTTATATTCATAATACAAAAGAATTGCTTGAAATGTAAATGAGGAGAGAGAAATTTCTTACGAAATTTCAGCATGGTAACAGGTGTACATGGGAGGCATTAATGAAAGAGAAATAAAATCTATCACTATTAAAATAGGAAGAGGGAAGTATGGGTGAGGTGATAAATTATACACCAAAATTTATACTTTAAAATAAAAGCGAATAACAATATAAGGAAACTTGGACCTAAATAAGGAAAGTGAGAATTCCTTACTTGGAAATGTGATTTCAATGGCTTGGGAGGGGATTGAGAGAGGCTTCATAGAGGCTTGAGGTTCCTTGGGAGGATTCCAGAGAAATGAGTTCAAAATTTTGAGGAACTCCTAAGGCTTTTAGTGAAGAGGAAGTTGGAACTTGGGTGAGTTTATATAGTAAAGAAGGGGGAATTCTTTTTTATTTAGGGTTGGGACACCACACATTAAACTAATAAAAACCAAAAAACAAAGCCATGGTTTTTCCCATTGTTCTTTCCAAAGAGGAGTGGAAAATAATATTTTATTAGGCCAATGACCGAAATTCTTAAAATAACAGGGTTTCTTATGTGGAGGTGAGTCACACTCTCAAGGAAATCAATTTAAAAAGAAAAAATGTTTTTTAAGCCTTGGAGGGTCCACTAAAGCTTTGTAAAATAAATCAAGAAAACCTAAAATCACATTATTATAATTGTAAAACATATATTGGATGAATATAATGTTTATAGTATTTTATTACATCACTATTGGGTCTTTATGATGTCATAAAACACATTAAATATTTAAATGGTATTTAATTTGTTTTACCCAAATATTCAACTGTCACAGTAAATTATGAAAAATTAACCATTGGATAATTTCAACGTCCTGATTCCAAAAATAATATTCATTTTATCTAAATAATTTTTTAAATATTTGAATTTTTAGTTTTAAAATAAAACAAATATTTATAAAAAATCCATGGGCTTTGACACAAAACAGCTTTCAAACCTTAATAAACATTACAGTGGTATTCCTAAGAATTATACGATCATTTATACTTAATAAAAATTAATTTAATAATATTTTATTAAAATATTATTTAATTGAAAAATACATTAATTTATCAAAATAGATTCTTTAGTTGAATATTAACTATAACAATAATAAAATGAATGTATATTCATTATTATATACAAAAATAATGCACATAATCATAGTGATAAGGTCTTGTTACATAACCCCTTATAACACCCCGCATAAGACCTTAGGGTAAGGTGAGCGATGGTGAAATACTCTTGGAGTGGCTTGGATGACACCTCTCATGTGGTAATCTCAATCAACTTCCACTTCTCCTATAGGCAGTTCCATTTGAACTTGACATGTTGAAGCTCCGCTTGGGATTTGTCATAAGAGAAGCCCAATGATGCTACCTCCTGTCCTAGATCTAATAAAAGGGATTCATATAGAGAAATTCTACTGGATGAGGCCATCACATCCTTTTTTTTTTGAGTAAATTGGATTTGTTAAAGCCCTATATTTATACTAATCTTGTGATCACTATTCAGCGACAGTATAACCATTTTACATAATGATACATTTGATCATATCAAGAGGAATTTTCATTAATGAAAGTTTGGGTCGTTAAAATCTTTCACCCTTAAAAAATTTCACCCCTGAAATTTCCTTTTTCCCACACTGGAAAAGATCCAAGTAACTCTTCTTCATCACTTCCTCTGATTCCCATGTTTCCTCTTCAAACACGTGGTTGCACTACAACACCTTGTCTAGGGGAATTGTCTTATTTTGTAGAACTTTTTCTCTATGATCTATGATCTTCACTGGTTCCTCTTCGTAAAAAAGATTATCCTCTAATTGTACTATATCTATAGAGAGTACATGTGAAGGGTCTAGGATGTACTTCCTTAAGAGAGATACATTAAAGACATCATGTACTTTGGCCATAGTATGTGGAAGTGCTAGTTGATAGGCCAAAACCCTGACACGATCAAGAAACTTGAAGGGGCCAATGTACATAGGACTTAACTTCCCTTTCTTCACAAACCTCACAACCTTCTTCTATGGAGATATGAATAGAAATACTATGTCTCCAACATTGAATTCAAGGTCTCATCGACGGTTTTCTGCATAACTCTTCTATCGACTTTGGGCTTCCTTGATATAATCCTGAATGGTTTTCACCTTATCCACCATTTCTTCGACTATTTCAGGTTCTAACAGCTTACGCTCTCCAAGTTCATCCCAACATGCCAGTGTTCTGCACCTTTTCCTAAAATGGATTTATATGGTTCCATTCAGATGCTTGAGTGGAAACTATTATTGTAGGAAAATTAAACCAGTTGAATATGTTGATCCCATTCTCCTTTGAAGTCCATAAAACATGATATTAACATAACTTCTAGTGTCTAAATTTTAAACTCAAAATAACCATCAGTTTGAGGATGATAGGCCGTACTGATGTTTTGTTCAATTCTTAGAGCTTGTTAAAGACTTTCCCAGAATTTCGAGGGGAATCACATATCACGATCATATACAATAGATAGTGGTACTCCATGCATCCTTAAAACTTCTTTGATTTAATTCCATGCAAGTTGACCCAATGACAAGTCATCTCAAATTGTGATAAAGTGAGTTGTCTTTGTTAGCCGATCTTGAATAACCCATATAGCATTTTTTACTCTAGATGTCCTTGGAAGTCCAGTGAAAAAGTTCATAGTAATGTTTTCCCACTTCCATGTTGGTATGAGTAGTTGTTTAATCATCCCCTTATAATTTTTCCTCTCATCCTTCACTTACTGACATACCACGTACTTTGATGCATATTCAACAATCTCCCTTTTCATATTGTCCCACCAAAAGTTTTCTCAGAGATTTAGATACATCTTTGTGTTCCCCAGGTGAATAGAAAATGTTGAGTTATGTGTGTCATTCATAAGATCCTTATTTATCTTTCTATCACATGGTACACATAATTTTGACCAAAATCTTACAATTCCATCCTTTTCAACCATAAACTATGAGTATTTCTCATTTCTGATAGCTTCAACCCTTTTTATAATTTCAACATTCTTTCTTTGAGGATCCTTTATTTTATCCATGAGGGACGGTTGTGCAATAATTTGTTAAAGGATTGATTATGTTCTCTTCTTTATGATTCCCATGTCTATATTTATCAAATCTAAGACTATGGGATCCTTCTCAATTCAAATAAAAGACAAAATCGCTAGATCCTTTCTACATAGAGAATCTTCCATCTTGTTCACTTTCCTAGGGTGGTAATGGATTGAGAAGTCATAACCTTTGATCAAATCTAACCATCTTCATTGGTTCATATACAAATCTTTCAATGTGAATATATACTCTAGGATTTTGTGGTCCGTTTATATTTCACAGTTCTCCCCGAAGAGGTAATTCCACCAAATTTTTAATTCAAAGATCACCGAAGCCAACTCTAGATCATGTATCAGATAATTCTACTCTTGAACTTTCAATTGCCTTGAAGCATAACTATTGAATTTTTCATTATGCGTTAATGAAAAACCTAGGACCTTCTTCAAAGCATCACTGATTGCCACAAAAAGTTCTCCACTTTTGGGTAATGTGAACATAGGTTTAGTGATATTCCTCTTTTTCAACTCCTTGATGCATTATTTGCATTCATCACTCCATTAAAACTTTACTCCATTCCGATTTATCATGGTAAGAGGGATGGGAAATCATGATAAATTTCTCACAAATCATCAATAATATCCACCTAACCCCAATAAGATATGAATATCACTTACTTATGATGGTCTCGACTATCCCTCTATTTCAACAGTCTTCGAGGGATCCATAGATATCCCATTGCTTGTGATGATATGGCCCAAAAATTAGACCTCCTTCAACCAGAACTCACACTTGATGTACTTTGTATAGAGATTATCCTTTCGCAAGGTCTCTAGTATAGTTATTAGATTCTCCTTATGATCCTCCTTGTTTTTGGAGTATATTAGAATATCATTTATAAAGACTACAACAAATTTTTTGATGTAATCTATAAAGACCATATTCATCGAGTCCATAAATTTTTTTTAGAGAATTTATGAGTTCGAAAGGCATTACCATGAATTCATAGTGCCTTTATCTTGTACGAACAACAGTCTTGGGGATTTATTACTTCTTCACCCTTACTTGATAATGTCTCAACCACCAGTCCACCTAGGAGAATTATTGTGCTCCAGGCGCTGATCGAAGAAGTCATCAATTCATGGAAGAGGATACTTTTTCTTTATCATGATTTTTGAGCTCTTGATAATCAATGAAAAGGCGCATTGACCCATCCTTCTTCTTGATGAAAAGGACCGATGCACCACATGGTGAAGCACTTGGGTGTATAAAACCTTTTTAAAGATTCTCTTGTAGATGTTTCTTCAACTCCTCAAGCACCAAAACAACCATTCTATATAGAGACTTGGATATTGGGAATTCCCCATGTATAAGGTCAATTGATAATTCAACATATCTTCTAGGAGGAAGACCCAAAAGTTCCTTAGGAAACACTTTAGTGAATTCCTTAACAATAGACATGTCTTCAAGGATGGTTGCTTCCTTGGACTCAATCATATAAGGTAGATACACCTACTCACAGGGAAGTAATATCCATTCTTGAGATGATAGAACTAAAAGAGAATCCTCCTCCTCCTTTTACTTGAATAGAATTAGGGGTCTATTCTCCACATGGAGATTTATTTCCATCTCACGGTAATTTATGTTGGCTATATATAAGGAAATACAATCCATGCCGAGAATTGCATTAAATTCCACCAGAGGGAGTATGATGATGTTCCTTGTGAAGTTCAATCCAAAAATTTTGATAGGGGAGGAGTTATATTCCGGGATATAATGATTTCCCCATTTTCCATACTCACTGAAATCCTTACTTCCATGATTTGTGGTGGTGTTGGGATTGTTCTACTAATCTTTCGGGATATAAAATATTGTGTAGAACCAGAATCAAAAATTATGTTTGCTATTCTTTAATGAATAACTAGTGTACCTATCACCACTTCATTGTCGGGGTTCACTTCGATGATAGTGATGGAAAAAGCTCTCCCTTTCCCCCTTGGTGTTTGTTAGTTGCCTCCAAAACCCTTATCTTAGGGCAGTGATTGGAAAGGTCCTCTAGTTCTTTATAGTTAAAGTAATGAACAACGTGTTGAGAGTCAAGCGGAGCGTTCCTCTCCTCTGTCCCAACAGTAGATTTTTCTTGTCAAAAGTTAATGGTCAAGTTCCCTTATCTTCCACACCTAAATCATTTCCTTGTACCCTTCATTCAATTTCTAGTATGCTTCTTTCCACACCTTTGGCAAGTGGGGTGCTGTATTTTCTTAGCACGGTTGGATTTATTCATCGAAATTCCAGAATTGAATTCTAGCTTATGCTTCTTATCCTAATGATACCCTTGAGATTTTCTAATCTCTATTTTGACCTTAAGGGAACATCAGACAATTTCCTCACAGCTGTCGAAGTCACGAACCGTCATGGATTACCGTAGGCTACGTTTCAGCCCACCAAAGAAGCGGTCAACCTTGGAATTGGGGGTAACAAAAAATACAGAGGTATATCGTGAAAGCCTTGTGAAGTTTTCCTCATACGCTTTAATGGACTCACCATCTTTTTTCATGGGGGAAAGGAAGAATCTTTCTATCTTAAGCCGGAGGGGGTGAAGAATATATTTATCGAAAAACATTTTCTTGAAATCCTTCAATTTCAATATATCAATCCCATCCTTAGGCTTGGTATTTTTGATCAATTTTCACCATTGATCATATTCACCTTCCAAACGATAAGCATCCAGAATAACCATATCTTGTTCGGAGAATTAAAAGATGTAAAAGATCTTTTCAATGGAGTTGATACTTTATTCGGCGATTGAGGGATCAGATGATCCATTAAAAGTAGGAGGCCTTTGTCTAATGAATCTCTCAATAGTGACTTGTTCTTTCATGGGGGGAGGGGGGGGGGGGGGTTGAATGTTCCTCTTGACCCATGTTTCTATTCAAATATTGAGTTACTTGAGAGTATCATGACAAAGTTCACGATTCCTACTCCCATCGGATTTAACATCTCATTAGAACAGTCATCACATTGATCATCGCATCAGTTGTTAGCCAAGTCGTCCTATTATCAGCCACTGGATGGAATAAAAGGAAATTTAGGGGTATCACATAAAGGGTAATCCACAGACAAAAAAATTACTTATAAATTACTTTTATTTCCTTAAATTATTAATCTATAGGCTTCAGTCTATGTTATCCATGTTCTACTTTCTAACATATTTTCTTAGGGGAATTTTTTTTCATTTAATAATGGTTCATACTAAGCTTGTGAATTTACCAAAGCATATCCCCTGGGAGTTTTGTAAACAAGAGTTCTGAAAGGCCCATTGTTGTGTACAAGGATACCCTAGGTCAAGCCCGAAACTCCTTGTCAGAGTTTTCACTCCTAGGTACATCTGTTCCAGAGCTGCCTCTACCTACTCGTATCTAGATAGGGACATATTTTATTGATAAACCACTTAATCAATACTCACCAAAACATAGGGATGTTTTTTATACTTAGTCTAGTCTCAACGGCTTCTCTAGGGTATTCTAATCCTAATCCCTAAAATAACTAAACCTATACTCTAATACCAACTATAACAAACCTACATTTTATTACATAGTTAGACTTGATTTATTACATAAAACATCACTTGATACAACATAGGAGATCGATAGGTATAGTGTTTTTGGGGCTTAAGAACATTACATAACAACTTAAAATATAAAATGCAACATCTTTTTGAAAACTTTCTTTACCTGACAACTACATTCCCTTATTCTTAGCATTGCAAAGGATAAAATGAAGAGATACATAAGAAAGGGGTGAGCTAAAAACCTAGTAAGGGAGTAAAAAAGGAATAAAATTTATAATACAATACATGTTATCCAATATGTATATCAATGGTGCATAAAAGAACATGAACATAAAGGCATGATATAGAATGATTACCATAACATAGAAATGTGGCAACAACACTTAACATGGAATTAGAATGAGCCAAGGCTCATTGCACATGGAGCATGAGTAAACCCTCATTGCACAGGAAGCACTAGTAAACTCCTGTTGCACTTGAATTAGCATGAGTAAACACCCACTGCACATGACTTATCATGATACTAAACTTTACCCAATGCATTTGAGTTCTATCAAGGCGAACCCTTCATAAACATTTCATTTCATGCATAAGTGTGCCATATAGATCATACAGTAGGGAATCATTCATCATCATTTATTCAACGGTAAAGGGAATTTTAATACATACATGAATCTTTATAATAAATAAGAAAATGCACATAAAGGTGAATACCCTTGATAGAGAACTGGGGATGGTATTCATTACACAATGACATTGGCTTGGAAAATCACGTTTCAATTTCGGCAGCGTAACAATGTGACATAAGAATTCATAAAAATGGTTGATGAGAGAGAATAGGGTGACTCATCATATTTTCATTAAATGGAATGTAATGGGGTCATATAGATACATGTACCATCATATTTAATGGAATTTAGATTCATAATACAAAAGAATTTATGGAAATGTAAATGAGGAGAGAGAAATTCCTTATGGAATTTCAGCATGTTAACATGTGTACAAGGGAGGAATTAATGAGACTGAAAGGGGATCTATCTTTATTAAAACCTGAAGAGGGCTGTATGGATTAGGTTAAAAATCATACCCCAATATTTATAATTGAAAATAAAAGGGATTAAAAATATAAGGCAACTTGGACGTAAATAAAGAAAGTGAGAATCCCTTACTTGGAAGTGTGATCCAAAAGGATTGGAAGGGGTTTGATAGAGGATTTTCTGGAGTTTGGGGCACCTTGGGAGAATCCTAGAGAGAGGATTGAATAATTTGGATGAACTCAAAAGTCTTTTAGTGAATATGAAGTGGGAGCTTGGGTGAGTTTATATAAGAACGTAAGGGGAATTCATTATTATTTAGGATTGGGACACCACACATTAAACTAATCAAAACCACAAACCAGCCCATGGTGTTTCCCATGTTTTTTTAGACAAGGGGAGTTGAAAAAAACATTTTATAAGGAAAATGGGCTAAATTCTTAAAATAATAGGGTTTCTTATGTGGAGGTGAGTCACACTCTCAAGGAAATCAATTTAAAAAGATAAAATGTTTTATAAGTTTTGAAGGATCTAGTAAAGCTTTATAAAATAAGTCAAACAAACCTAAAATCTCATTATTTTAGTGGTAAAACGTATATTTTCCAAACATAGTGTTTATAGTATTTTATTACCTCACCATTGGGTCTTTGTGAGGTCATAAAACAGATTATATATTTAAACTGTTTTTAATTTGTTTTACCAAAAAATTCAATTATAACAGAAAACTATGAATAATTCACCATTGGATAATTTTGATATCTTGATTCCAAAAATAATATTCATTTTTACTAAGTAATTTTATAAATATGTGAATTTTTACTTTTAAAATAAAACCAACATTTATCAGAAATTCTTGTGTTTTTGACAAAAATGGCTTTCAAACATTAATAAATATTACAATGGTATTACTAAAAATTATGCGATCATATATAATTAATAAAAATTTATTTAATAATATTTTATTAAAATAATATTTAATTAAAAAATGCATTAATTTGTCAAAAATAGAATATATTGTTGAATATTAACTATAACAATAATAAAATGAAAGTATATTATTAATTATATGAGAAATAATGCACATAATCATAGTGATAAGGTCTTGTTTCATAACCCCTTATAACAACCGCTTAAGAACTTAGGGTAAGGTGTGTGATGGTGACAGACTCTTGGAGTGGCTTTGATAACATCACTCGAGAGGTAATCTCTATCAACTTCCTCTTATCCTGTAGGCGGTTCCATACGAGTTTAAAATGTTGAAGCATGGTTTGGGATTGGTCAAGAGCGAATCCCAATGATGACACCTCCTTTCAGAGAACCAAAAAATAGCCTTCATATGAGAAAAGTCTACTCGATAAGGCCATCATTTCCTTTGTTTGAGTAAATTGGACTGTTTAAAGCCTTATATTTATACAAATCATGTTATCACTATTCAATGACAATATTAGCAACGGTCACAATTATTTGCGGTTTTTTAAAAATCCAAAAACATAAAACCCAAGATGTAAATATTTTTTATAACCATTTTACATAATAAGAAATTTAATTAGATCTAGAGTAATTTTCATTAATGAATTTTTTGGTCGTTAAATATAATGCATTGACCTAATGACTACCATTAAACCACATGAACAATTTAAAGTGACTGTGTAAATGAAATAAGTGACTGTCTGGTAGATTATCAATCATAAAAAAAATATTAAAAAAATTTCTATGTGTTAGAGGTGACTTATAATGAAAATTGAGTGACCACATGATGGCTTCATTGAGAAACAATGATCAAATACATGAAGATAGTTGATATACAACACCAGACATGATATTTAAAAGTGATGAAGTAACCACATGAAGAAAATAATCAACTGCATGGTTTAATTCATTCGATTATGGATACATAATTAACCTCCCAAACTTTTATGATTTACATTGAAGACTTATATAAAGGTAAATATATTATAGTATAATTTTCACAAGGGTCATATCTACTTTTTAAGGGTGAAGTTACTATATAAAGGAGTTCTCAATGGCTATGAGTATTCAATGCTACTATGACTATATTTAAAATTCCAACGAATATATTTACATTTTGCAGATACTTATCATAGCTATTGAGATGTGTTAAATCGAATATGGTTATGTTTCAATGGTTAGTTTTATAAAAAAACTTATAAAAATTAGAGAAAAACACAAACAACCATATTACCAGATTCCCAGTAGACACCCTCCACAAAACATTCCCAGAAGCCCGAAGAGGAATACAAAACAGGGAGCAAGAAGAAGGGTATTCATCACCCAGGACTGGAAGAACCAATAACACCTAGAGGGAATGTCACTTTTATGGGGATCCAAGTGGATCTAAGACAATAAATCCACTCTGGGCTGGATCCGGATAGGTTAGACCACGAAAGAAGCATCACCAGATTCTGAATCGGATGACCCGTAGAAAGTTGAAGGTACCACTAAATAAGAACAGGTGAAAACCAAAGATGACAACGCCAAAATAATACACACAGAGCTTCAAGAGAAAAAACATAAAATTGACCTTGAAACATGTGAAACCATCAAAGAAACCCTCCTCCTTTACTCCAGTATGTGGATGATGTCCAACCACACTAGTTTCCGATAACTGATGTTCCTGAATCCTCCAAGGCCTCACCGTCGAAGCCTTCGCACACCCGGACATGAAAATCCAACAACCCTGTTACATTGCATGAGGCGCTGAAGCTGGAAGCCTTGAACCTGAAACAAACTGACGCTAAGAAGAAGGACATCAACACCAAGCCGACCGAGAAGCATCGAGATGGGGGATGCCGATGTCTAGCCAAATGAATTTTTGTGGAGGGAAGGGAAAAATTCGGAAGGTCAAAACCCTATCCCCTAGAGATAGAAAATATGCCACCTCTTAGAGGTCTGAAAATATTTCATTGATATTTTTTATTATATTCTTATACTCCATGACACACTTTTTTTAAGAAATATTATTAAAAAATAAGCTAAAGGATGAACTAACTAAAAATATCACCCTTAAACTCCCTAGAAAATCGTTCAAGGAGAATAACCTCACTAATCAAACATATTTGATTAGAAATTGAGCTACATCCAATTTCTTTTCATTTTTCACTAATAATATTTCTTTTACATTTGAACATGTGTTTTTGTTTCTTGTAAATTTACATGAAGCATCTCCTATAATATAAAGACAAGTATTATAACAACCCTGACCCAACTAGCCTACATCCGGTTGTTTCTTTAATACGTTTTCACTATATTTAAGTGATCTAATCCCAATGTATCAAATAGTTTAGTAGTCTGTAAAAAATAGATACAAGCCTGAATCACATATTACATTTTAAATCAAAAAATAAAATATAGTATTTTCTTCAAGAACATTACAATTCCATCATGAATATCCTTACATATCAATAATAGTACATTTCTTGAAATTATGGGGAAAGTAAATAAAATAAAAGGGTAAGATAAGATTCTCACTAATGAAATTCACACAATAAAATTTATCATATAATAAATAAGGAATGGATAATATATCTTGAATAAGTAAAGATAAAATAATTACATATAAATAATAATAAAATCTTAAAACTTTTACAAGGATAACATAAATATATAAACTATCACATGGATATAAATAACATATTTTATAATGATGGAATTCATAAAGTCATAAATCGTAAAATTTCTATTGGGGCCTTGTTCCAAGATATCATAAATATATTTTCATCTTCTTATGTTATTACATCATACATAAATGGGTTTGAAATATGAAAAAAATACCCAACTTTTTTTTTCAGATGAGACCTACCCTTAAATCAAGATGCTATTTCATTACTAGCCAAACTTGTGACATAATAACTCAAACTCATTCATCATATCAATAATCCATACAACTTAATAAACATTCCTTAATAACCAATAACTATTCATATTGGAATAAATTCTATAAATAATTAAATACATTACATCGTAAAAATGATCATAATCCACACATTGAAATATGATGGATGGTATCATTATATTATATCTTAAGTAAATAATAATATTAATCTAAGGACTAATATATATATATATATATATGAATTTTTTTTAATGATTATTAGAACCTTCCTTGGGGAAAATTCAAATTTCATTTTGAAGTCACTAATTTAATATCTAAATATATTCAAAAATATTTGAAAAAAAAATTTATTTTGAAAGAACCATGGAAACTTGTAAAGGAAGGTTCCAAGAAAATAATAGTCATGACTTTAGGAAAATCCATTTATGTGGTGTACGTTGAAAGAAATATTCTATTCACATCTTCACTAAAATGTTTCCCATTCGAAATACAATAAGAATATTTTGTTTAATTTTTTTAAAGAAACAAAAAATGGTAAAAATGAAATTAATAAATCATTTTACAATAGTAAAAACATTATTTAAGACATTTTAAATAAAATATGGACATTGAATAAAAATATCCCTAACCTAATAGAAAAACAAATTAGATATTCCTTAAGAACATATTTTAAACTATTACGTACTTTGGGAGTAGAAAATTATTGAAAACCACAAAATTTAAAAATATAAGAAGAGGATAATATATTTTATGCGTTTTAACATTGAATCATCATATTATTCCCAGACCAAAATCATAAATATAAATAATACTAAAAATGATGTGTTTTGGAAATAAACTCTTACCTCATACCTGACTTCCTTTCCATGATATTGTAACCTACTTTACAGTAAATTTAATTTTTTTATAATACTATAATATAACCATATAAATTCTTATAATATAATATATTATGCACTTATAACATTTCAATGCTCTTTTATTAACAATTCATTATTTAAAAATTTATTCTTAAGGTTAACAGTTTCATTTATCATGTATATTTTAGTTCCGTAGTTTCAATCCTTGCATGTTCACTATAGTTACAACATCTTAATAATATTATTCAAGATATAAGTATCATATATATTAATTATATTTATATTTATAATACTTATTTAAGGGGATACTAGAGAAATGTATCACATTACTTCACGGAGTTGGCAGTCCAAACTTATGAATGACTGACATTATAATTTTTTTATGGGTATTAGTGTAATAAATTAAATGATTTATTATATTTAAAGATTAAAAATATTTTCATATATATAATATATAAAAATTATATACATCATAATAACCATCCATGAATGGTGGTAATTAAAAATGAAATACATCGCTTGTCGAGGTGGTAGTCCGCACATATGCACGAATGATGATTTAATTTCTCTTTTGATGAAGAAAGAGATGAATAATGGTTGAATGATTAGCATAATAAATTATTAGTATATGGTATATTTTTTTTATATGATCATGTATATCATATAATTAAATGAGTTAGAAGAAGTAATAAATTTAAAACACTCAGTTAAGAGACATACCTCTTCTTTGGACAGCCTCATTCGAATTATACATTAAGAGTTATAAGGATTGTATTTTGATGTTAGAAGGACCTATGGAACATGGTTAGAGATATTAGGAAGATATTTTATATAGGTAATGGATGAGATATAAGGATATTTAATTTTTTATAAGAGGATACATGGTTTCATATAATAAGTGATAGAGAGGATACACTAGGAATTTTTCAAAATATTAAGATATATTAATGTCTTACTCATGTAAAATGGATCTAAAATGTATTTTTTTCAAATATAATATAATATAAGGTTAAAAAAATCTTTAAATTTTGGTTTAGAAATGTTTTTATATCATTTTATTCATTATCATTTTAATTTATCACTTTTAACCCGTTTTAACTCTTACTTTGGTAACCAACCTTTTTAACAAAGTTACTATTCATAATAAAATAATGAATCTAGACTCATTAAATTTTATAGATATTATAATTAAAATTTTAATTAAATTTTATCAAATTCAATTTCTAGAACTAGTAGAAATGAATTTAAAAAAAACTCATAAAATCTAATGAAAAACTATTTTGCAAAAAAACACCTTTTAAGTAAAAAATGTCATTATACAAAAATAAATCATATAGTTGATCGTAATTAAATTAAATTAATTATTTATAATTAAAAATATTTATTTAATTTGAAAACAAATTCACAAATTTATATGTTTTAAATACCAGAAAAATAAGAATATTTTTCCAAAAAATTGGCCTGTTTCAAAATTCACTTAAAAATATTTTTTCCAAATAAAAACTATTCACCCTATGATAATATTAAAATATTAATTCAATAAATAATATGAATTTTATTAAATAATATTTATAAATTTGTTATAAATAAATTATAATTTTCTTTCATGAAATACATTAAAAATCATATTTGTATAAAAATGTATTTAAAATGAAATTAATAAATATACTATAAAATGTGTACTTAATTATATTGAATAAATAAATACATTTGAATTATATAGAAACATTATAAATATTTTACATTATGTTATTATTCCTATTAATTCCCCCAATTTAGTTATTGGGTTATAATGGTCCCTTTTATACTATATCATTGTTTGCAAATTACTTGGTGTTGCGTGTTATGAAAGCTATCGTGTTTATTATTATTATTAACTAAATTTTTAGGGTGTCAAATTCAACCCCCTTAAATAAATTTTATCCTCACAATTATATTATGTTGGTAATAAATGGTTCAATATTTGAAAATACTATTGTTGAAAACCCACATCCTACAAAGTAATAATATAATTTTCTTTGAAAAGGGGAAGTGGAAAATAAAAAGGGTAACCAAAATAACACATGACCGAGCAGTTGGATAAGGAGGAAATTATAGTACATGAAAATATTTATATAGAGGATAAATAATAATTTCAAAGGATTAATAAAGAGCAATAGGTAATATGATCATGTAAAATTAATGAACAAAAAACCATAAATCACTAATGGATAAAGAAGTCTATAAATTAATCAAAAATTAAGGTAAAATAATAACAGTTTTATTTCAAAATCTATTTCATGGAGTTTAGAAATTATTTTATTCTCATGATGTAAAAAACAAGAAAATATAATTGATTTCATTCAAATTTATAAAAAAATTATTTATTTTAATTAGTTTCCACTTTTAATTTTAATGATTAATGATTAAGAGAGATATTTCATATTAGAAGTATGAAAATAAACATTTAATTTGTTCATAATATCCAAAAAATAAAGAAAAGGTATTTGACCTCTCTATGAAAATGATAAGAAAAGGTTTAGAAAATACTCAATATTAATCAGCCTTCCTATGATGATGTAACACATTAATTCCCAAGACATCAACAATAACACCCATAGAAATGATTTAATACATTAAATTTTTAATCGTAGCACCACTATTTAATTAAAAATTAGTTAATTCATTAGGTATTGATTCCTAAATCTTTAAAATCAATATCCCCTTGAGTGACACCAAAAAAATATGATTTTGTTAAATTCATAAGTCATTATAAAAATTGTGATTGCAACTACAGAATATATAAGAATATTATTAGAGATTATCCATTATTTTTTCATTACAACGAGATTCCCAATAGGTATTTTTATTGTAAACTCATTCCATGAAGTGTTTGATGATAATTCTATATTCTTAGTGAATATAAAAGACTATATATTTATGAAATAAAATGAAGTATTAGCTAATTTTTTGTTTATAATTAGAGTCCCTATTATCACAACTTAATGGAGTTAAAATTCAAAAATAGTTATTAAATAATCTTATACTTTTTTACTTTTAATTGTATTGGGGTAAATTCTCTTGATTCTTGGTGAATTCATTTTCATAGTTCCCCATCTTCTTACAGTCGAAACACTAGATATTGGTGACCTATTTTTCCCTTAAACTCAAAAACCTGATGGTATTTCTCTCCAGACACGAACCAAACTCTTGTTCCATTCATACAAGTATCATGATGTTCCTTTCCAATTTCATTAAAATTTAGAAATTCAAATCCTCCATTTTTCATTTTTTCCACATTTCCCTTTATATAGAGATCAATTGTTCTCTTTTTCTTTTACATTTTATAAAGAATATATGGCATAGGGAATCATTCCTCTACCATGAGGGGACTTGTAACACACCATAATATGTTGATATATTTTGAGACACTAAAAAATTTTGATGGATTGTTTTATTCTCACCAAGGAAACAACCAATCATACTCTTTAGATAATGTATTTAGGTGGAAACATGTCTTAATTATATTTTAAATTTTGATACATGATTAGAAATAGTTTCTTCTTCCCATTGTTCCAAATTTGAAAACATTATTTCTAAATCAACTCATTTCTTATGAGGAATGTATTTTTAAATGAATATCTTCTCAAATGTATTCCATTACATACCCACTATTTAATAATCCTCCATAGTATTTTAAATCATTTCCATCATTGATTAGTATATCACTTTAAAAAGACACCACTAAAATGAAATTTTCCCTTATATTATATACTAATGATTGAAATACCTTTTCAAATGGATCAATCCATTGATTAACTACTAACAGATTATAATTTCTACTAAAGGAATGTTTTTTTGTACAAATTATTCCAATATCATGGTATCCTAAAATTAAGAAATAGGTTTCTTCATATATATAATATTACAAGTCATAAAATTACACTATATCTTTATAATCTTATTATATCTAAATCATTGCTTCTCGACTTTCTTATGAGTGAAATCCCTTTTTATAATTTGGATGTTGATACATTTTTCATTCCATCCATTTGGAGACATTTATAAACAATGGTATACACTATATTAAATCATAAAATTATGAATCATAGTTCATATTTACACATATTTTGTAATAGGTAACATAAATTTAAAATTTATGCTTAAATAATAGTAGGATCACAAGATTACTATCATTTGGAATATCATAAAATCATAAAAATATTTTCATATATTTTATAATGGGTTAAAAATAGATTGTGTAATAAAGAAGGAATATCCATTTGTTGTAAAATCCTGTTACTCTACCTTCGGTAAGCCTGATCTTTTTTATGGTTTATATTTTTTTGGGTTCATTGAGAGGTTCTCTAAAATGGAGAGCCTTAGCTTAGAAAAGTGACATAAATTTCATGGATGATTTTCCATTTGAATTAATGTAGTGTAGGGGTAATTGTTTATTTGTATTTATAGGGTGTT
This sequence comes from Viscum album, assembly GCA_963277665.1. Taxonomy (NCBI): domain Eukaryota; kingdom Viridiplantae; phylum Streptophyta; class Magnoliopsida; order Santalales; family Viscaceae; genus Viscum; species Viscum album. The sequence goes on along the minus strand of OY728141.1, from coordinate 466,209,902 downwards.
CCTTGGGACTAGAGATACTAATGTTTTGGTTCAGAGGGTTTCTATCAAATATGGGATGGGTACTACCAACTAGACACATTCATGTCGTGAATGGGTTACATAATGTGAATATGTTTTAGGGAATAAGAGGCGAATCTTGTGTAGGGTAGGAAAAGTAATATGATACAAAATAATTATATGTCTTGAAAACAACAATCAAGATTTAATTTAATCTAAGGTAACACAATTCTAGGTTTATATTTAATATGTGATATTTACTGCTATGACAGGGATTCATGATATGAGTTTCTCCATTCTCAAATTTTGAAATTAGCTATATGATAGAATCTTTTATCATTCAGTTTATAATATTCCCTCTTGAATCCTAAAATGATTCTGGGAAATTTATAGTGATCTATATCCTTCTAAATCACTCTGTTCGACTTTTATTCCAATGGTAATTTTACCACACATCCCTGGTAATATATCATTATTCTTATTCATTACGTTCAGTCTTAATGAAATATTTAGATATATTATATTTTAGATTAATTATAAAATGGTGATTTCTATTTATCCTTTTTAGTTTCTTTTCAAGAATTGTATTTTATAAGGTTGATCCATGGTTTTTCAATATATAATGTGTAAGTCTGATAAGTTTTTATTTATCTTATGGTAGGTGGACCATTGAAATTGTTCCTAATTCTGGAATTTCAATATGTTATTATTGACCCATTTATTTTGTTAATTGAAATAGAATTTATTTGATGAAAATGGGTTTTATTAAAAGTGACCATGGATTTTGGAAATGTTTTGGAACAGACATAGCACATTGGGAACCATGTGTGCATCTGTAAATGGACATAAGTGACCATAGTGTGTGTGGAACCACTAGGGGTTACATTTTTTTATTGAAATATTGTGGTAAGACTCGATATTGGCTGTAACCAACCTATACCATGTTTAGGATGCTTTCATGTCAAGTAAATATTCTCATAGGCTAAGTACCAAATGTAGTGCTTTGTCTTTTATTGTGTGTATATCAGATGATGGTTAATTTCATGGTATTCAATCATATGTTTAATTTCCAAATTTTTATATTATCCCAGGTATTCTCAGAATTGGTGAATATAATAAGAAATTATGGAAAACAAATATAATTATTTTAAATGGGTTTATTTATGGAAATACTTTATAAATTTAATTTTTTAAAAGGTGGAACATTTTCACAATTAGTATTATAACTTCTCTATATTATTTGGTGGAATCCTACTAGGATATATGGTCACTCCACATTTCTTCCATGGGGATGACATAGACCTTGTTTGGTAGGACTTGTGGAAAGGGAAGGGCATGATGTAACTTGATCAGTTTTTTTGTGATGAATTTGAAACATGGTTGTTTGGAGGTAATGGTTGGTCACATGAAGACTTGTTGGACTTTTCATACCTTTTTATTTTTTACCATGTAGATTAGGTTGTATGGATATTATTTTATCACATTGTTCCACATAGTAGTCTGGTTATACATATTGTTTTATTTATATTCAAGAATTGCTTATATTATATTTTTTATACCACAATTTGTGGCAGACCACCTTGGTTGAAGTTTCTAGTTGACATTTTTTGTTAGAAATTTGTATTATAGGGGAATGCTTAGCCTGATGTATGTTACCACAATCAAAGTTTGGTTTTTTGTATTAGTTATATAGGAGTTAGCTACATCAAAATTTAGGTAGTAATTGTGGGAAGGGGCCTATCCAGTTGACTTCTACATCTGAAATTGATTAAACAGTGGTAGTCGGAAAATTTTTCCCAGGTTTGAGACTTTTTGTTTGAGGTCATTTGATTGAACTTCATGAAATTTTTATTTAAATAGAGCTATTCTTTTCTTTAAAAAACAACTTTTATTGGTATAATTCATAATTTATTAAAATTATTATAATGTTCAATAATCGATATCAATACCTGAAGTTGGTCTAAGGATTTTTAAATCTCATTGCGACTGATTGCTTTTTGTCTTGTGATACAATTACTCATAGAAGTTCTCTTCTAAATCTGAGTAAGGAATCCACAAGACATGTTTTCTAGAAAAATCATCTAGAGGAACTTTATTTGGTATAAGTTTTAATATATATAATTTAGACTCCAGGTCAATCCTGTGTTGGGAATTCGGGACAAGAAAAGGATCACAATCCAAATTTACAAAGTAGCATCCACATACCTCATGTGGTGAAAATGGACCAAAAGACTCTAATGAATGGATTGAGTGGACTGAGAGGATATTTATATTTATAAAGTCACTTGAGGACTCTTAGGTGGGTTTTTTAATGTATACAATTCAATTAATAGGAAAGAGATGGTGGTATTATATGGTGAAATCAAAGTCAAATGAGGATCTTACTCGGGCTTATATCAAGAAAATATTCAACCAACAGTTTTATATAGAGATGTTTCATGGGGAAAATTACCAGGATTGTTTTACCATAGAGATGGAAGATTATATATTTATGGAGTATTCCACCCATTTTTTCAAGTTAGTGAACTTAGACCCCGAGCTAGTTAGCAATGATTACCCAAAGGCTCAGAGGTTTGAGTTGGGGTTGAGGGATGATATTCGGTCGATGGTGGTTCTCATGTGCCTTATGAATATTATAGAGGTAGTCAATAATGAATCTTTGGTAGAGGATTAAATATATAGAAAAATATTTTTTTGAGTATCTTTAGTTAGTACTGCCATTCCCTAGGGTATATATTCTAGATATAAAAGGAAGCTCAAAGGTATCTAGTTTTATTCAGGACTAGTTTTAGGGGTTTCTTCTAGAAAGAAGTAGGTTATTTTCTATCAATGTGATCATCTATGTCATACCAAGACTAATTATATGGGGGAAGGAATGTCCTTTTATCATTGGGGAAAATCTATCCATTTAAAATGTTTTTGTGATAGGATATCCGAAGGATGTAAGAAGATATCCAAATTTAATAAGGAATCAAAAGATCGTACCAATGCTTCTGTGTGTGGAGGATCGTATCCATTGGATGAGGGGGATATTCACGTGGCTAATAAATATTAGGTAGGAGAGGATAATAGATGTATTTTTGTGGTGTAGTATGTACACATATGATCTAAAGTACGACAATCCATAATTAGAGGAAAAACATGTATTTCATATTTTATGGGGCAAGATTTTTTTATATAGGTGATACACATTATATTATATCATCAATGAGAGATTAACTTTTTGTTTTGTTCTTGGAACTTACTCTGTTCATTATGGATCTTTCCACACCTTTGGGAATGAGTTTTGAAAAAGGTTTTAAGTTCCCAACATGTGGAGTGTTGATAGTAGGCCTTAAGGCGGAGTGATATTTCAATATTCTCGATCTTCATCTATTTTACTAGATTTTTAGCATGGATTGAATGATTTTTAAGGAATAATTAGTATTTCATCACAGTTGGGTTCATTTTTTATCTTCTAATGGGGTAATCATTATTTTCAGTATGATCTTGACTCTTTATTAGGAACGGTGGGTCCTGTTGTTCCTTATGATATCATAATATCATGATGGTTTTAGGAGATGTTTCTTGATGTTGTCAATCCTTTTTTGGGGAATCACTTACCCACTATGGTTTCTATATATCCCAATGTAATTCTGTGTTATTTTTCTTGTTTACCACCCTAGAGAGAGGAAAATATTACTATTGAATAGCTCCTTTGCAAGATTCCCATTTATAAAACAACTTACCGTATGTTGCGTACTGAGTTGGTAGATCGCAAGGTCTAGATTTTCTATCTTGAGGCTACAAGATTTATTCATCATAGAATGTCACTTCGGTCCTTTCCTATCATATTTTCTAATAAGGAATAGGAGAGAATCCTAATTTTTATTCACTATAAAAATACAAATCTGGTAGTTTTCAATAACAAACATCCCTTGTTTAGGATTGATGATCTCTTTGATTTTCTTATAGGGTCATGTTAGTTTTCAAATATTAACCTATAGTCTGGGTATCACTAGTTGAGAGTCCAGGAGGTGGATATACCTAAGACAACATTTAGGATCTGATATAGGAATTTCATGTTTAAGGTGCGCCTTGTTTCAGGGAAGACTAGTGGTATCCTATGGATCTCTAAAGCTACACCCTGATGAGAATAACTTTCTTACCCATGATCTTCTATCAGAAGTGGTTATGCATGCACTCAAAACGTGGAATCAATACATCATTGGGGAATAGTTTTTGGTATATTTTGATTATAAAATCATACATTATATTTTCACTCATAGGTATTTGAATTTATTATAGAGATGATGGGTGGAGAATCACCAGAAATTTTATTTTGATTTTAACTATACTACTATAATGTAGAATGTGGTCATTGATGTCTTGATCAAGAAATTTTCACAAAATTAGTGAAGGAATCAATATATGAGAATATTTTAATGAGTTTCTTTGCTAAGATGGTATTGGGAATAAAATAATCCAGTAGGAGGGTATGTCTAGATTCGATGGAGGCTAACTCATCATTTGATGAGTGGGTTCAGATAGTCCCGATGTGTAACCCAAAGTGCCCGAGCTTTAGTAAAATCATTTATGGTGGGAATTCCTTATGTGATTGTTCTCTTTATCCCTATGGTGGTTTGTGTTTCAAAGACACATTGGTTGTCACCTTTTCCCTGAGGTATGAGTTTATTGACTGTGGACACCATTCTTACTGCTCTATACACCCAGGTAATACCAAGATGTATAATGATTTGATATTTTAGTATTGGTGTTTAGGTATGAGATGTTAAATTTTAGTCTTTGTATCATGGTATCATATTTGTTAGATAATTAATGTGGAATAATAGATACAAGTTAGTTTGTTATAGAAATTTACCATTCTGGTATATAAACAATATGAGATTTAAATTTATTGCATCATTTTTTTCCCATAGACTCCTAGTGGTGAAAATGTGATTCGGAAGATAATTCATCAAATTATAATATCCATTTATTTTCTATATATCAAGGATATGAACAAGGTGGAACGACTTGGGGACTTGTATGTATGAGGGATTTTGAGACTTCATGTGGTTCCCTCTGCGGTTGTTTCTAATAAGAAAATAAGATTTACATATTGGTTTTGTAATGGTTTATAACAGTTTATGGGTTACCAATTAAAATTGATCACAACATATCATTCAGAAATGGACAGGTTGGTAGGGAAAGATATCTTGGTTTTTGAGTGAATATTATGGGTTTGTGTGCTTTATTTCAGTGGTTCCCAGGAATTTTTTTTTCTTTTAGTTACATTCTCCTACAATAATTGTTATTAATCCTTGATCAAAATGGTTTGCTTTGAGGCTTTGTTTGGGTGTCCATGTAAATCTCTCAGGTGTTGGGAAGAGTCAAGAGATCGATCCTTGGTTAAGAAGAGTCTTGTTTTGGATATGACATAGTGGGTGAATTTGATCTGGAAGAGATTGATCACAATATAGATTCATTAGAAATTTTTTGTGGACTGCATTCTTCAGCCATTAGAATTTGAGGTTGTTCATCTGGTATTTCATAGAGTTTCACCTCAATTGGGAAATCATTATCTAGGTATGTTAGCACTGAGGTTTATGGGACCCTTTGAGATCGTTGGATAATTGGGAAGTCCTATTGATTTTAATTACTATCAAGTTTTAAATCAATCCATGATATATGGATTTAATTTTTTCCATCCTAGGAGGTTTCTGTGAGATCCTTCCCATGTGATTGAATGGGAGGATATAGATCTTTCACTCAACATTAATATGATTGAGAAACCAATTCAGATTATGGATCACAGAGAGAAGGTGGATAATTGAAAACTGAATCGTTTTATCTTTGTATTGTGATAGTGTAAACGAGAATATCACGAGACATAGGATTGGTGATATTTGATGTGGAATAAATGGACTTAGGTTTTTTATAATTCTATGGACTTGGGTAATTTTTGGGGATAGAATGTGTTTATAGTGACGAAATTATAACATCTCATCACATTCCTTCTGGTATACCTTGTCTTTTGATTATGGTTTCCATAATTTTGGATTCATTATGGGATTTTTAGGAATGAAGATCCATATCAGGGGAAAATGATATAATGTGTAGGGATTTATGTTTTTTTTAATTAATTGATTTTGTGTATAAATGTGATTATGGTTTCTTTTCTCACTATATAAGAAGAGATAACCTTGAGTTTTTATTTGGAGGTTTTTTTCTAAAAAATGTGTTAAGTACTACATTCTAGAAACATTCACATCCTGAATGGTTTACAAGAACATAATATATTACAAAGGAGAAGTCCAGAATCTCAAGTAGGGAATGAAATGTTTACAGACTAGGATATCTTTACACGCCATGAAAATAGCAATCGATATTTAATTTAATCTAGGGGAAAAAAATTTCTATTTATTTTTAATACATGATATTTCACATCATGAAATTGATTCATGATGTGAATTTCTTGATTCCAACTATTTTGTGTAGTATACATTCTGGAATATTTTATTTTTTAGTTCATAGGATTCCCCCTAAAACCCTATAGTGATTTTGAATGGTATTTATCCTTTAATATTACTTTGTTTGGTGTTTGATTCCTATTATGGTTATACCACACATCCTATGTAAGTGGTCTTTCTGCTTCTTTATTAGATATTTTCTTGAAGATAGTGTTTTCTATGTTTATGTTTCATATTTGTGATCTATTTGTAACTTCTATCAATTTTTCGTGGTTTCTTGTCATGCCCTTTCTTTCAAAGCCTAATATATGATAATTTGATCTCTATTTTTGATTGTTGGTAGGTTTCAATCATTATTATTGTATGTGGATATTTGAAAGTATTTATAATTCTTGAATTACTAACTATTATTGTTGACCCCTTTAGGTTTTTCATTGAAATAGAATTTATTTGTTGAAAATGGGTTTTATTAAAACAGATCAAGGATTTTTGAATTGGTTTTGAAAAAACTTATCACATTGGGATCCTTGGGTGTGTCAAGAAATAAACTTATGTGACCCTAGTGAGTGTAGAATCACTAGGGGTTACTTTTTTGATATCAAAATACATTGAAATGACTCAATATAAATTAGAACCATCTTAACCGTGGTTTAGGATTCTTTTATGTCTACTTTTTATTCCCATAGTCTAGGGCCCAAATGTTGTGATTTATATTTTATACCTAGCTTATCTCATGGTGGTTTATTTCAAGGGTATTTTATCACATGTTTAAATTATATGTGTGTATTTTATAACTGATATATTTGTTGTTTGGTGTATATGGGATGAATTTGGGGAAAAAATTCAATGTTTACAGATGGTTTTATTTCAAAAAAATCATTACAAATGAGATTTTGTTTTATAGTTAGATCTTGTGTATTCTTGATATTAGAGGTTGTATAGATTATTTTGAGGTGTCCTGCTAGGATTTGGGATCAAACCTGACTTTTTTATTTGGTATGCTATGGAACATATCTTCTAGGACATAGGGAATGATAAGGGAATCATATATCATGCCAAGTTATCTTGCAATATTTTTTCCATCATAAAGTGACATTTTTGAGGTGATGGTTAGTCACAAGAGACTTTTTGTTCCAGTCTTCTAATACTTTTTTGGTTTATCATGTATGGATTGGGTTGTGTGGGTATTATTTTGTCCTTTTCTTTTTCACTGTACATAGGTTATATATCATTTTTTGGCTATATTCAATAATTTTTATATGTCATATTTGTAATACCCAAATATGTGGTGGACCAACTTGGGTGACTTGTCTAGTTGACCTGGGTTGGTCCATTACATTGGGTATGTCTATCCAAGTATGAAGGATTAGGCACATGCATTGTGAACCATTGAGGATTCTATTAATATCCCCACCCATATGACCCTATCAATGTCTTTACCACTAGGTGCATCTATTCCCCAATCGTATCCACTTTGTAGTATCAAGATAGGAATTCAGTTTCTAGAAAAATACCCATTCTATTCCATACCAAAACATCTTATTTTGATATATAATTTGAATTATCCAAAGAGTATATTATTGGATTATGTTATCAAATTTAATGTTTTTTATATATAGTGTGCAATGTTTATAATAAACTTCCACTAATACCTACTAGAACGACCCTAACCCTAGTATACCGGATCTGGTGGTAACTTTATTAAATTATCACTAGATACAAACGATCGCATCCTAAAGGAATAAACAGTTTTGTTGTCTTCAAAAACAAGATATATTATTGGATGTAACATAACATTTGAAAATGTAAAACACAACATAGTATTTTATTTGAGAACATTATTATTACCTCTACAATATAAAAGCATATCAATCCTAGTACACATCCGGGCATCCTAGAGAAAGGATAAAAAAGAAAAGGTTGAGCTCAGATGATTAGTAAGGGAATAAAAACAACAAACACTATCCTAGAATAAATATGGCAGGAATAATATGACAAGAATAAATGATGGTCAACTAAATCAATAAAATATTCACATGAGTATAAAACTAATCCATAAATAACATTACTATATGAACAATCACATGGATAACAAAAAATGATTCCATAATGATAGAATACAGAATTTCAGACATATTAAACTTATCATTGATGGCTTATTCCAAGATATTATAAAGATATTGTTATGTAATTGTGCTAAGAAATCATACACAAATGGGTAAGGAATAAGCTAAATAATCATCATATTTTGTATCATGAGACTTAACCATTCATTAAGAGTGTATATAATTCTAATCCCCACCCATCATCTAATAAGTCTAATTCCTTTATCATATGAGAAAATAATAGAACATAATCAACATGCTTTATTAATATATTACTATCCATCCCAAGAAAACAAGCATACATAATAGAAATACCTTCCATAGTAAAAATGATCACAATCCACCCAGATAAATATGTTGGATGATATCATTAGATTATATGCTTAATAAATAATTAATAATCACAAAGGTATTTTAATATATATGAAAATATTTTTAAAATATCACCAAAACATTTATTCAGGAAAAAAAAATTTCAATTTGAAATCACTTATTAAATATCATAAAATATTAAAAATATCAGGATAAAATTTTTATTGGATATATAAATGAAAATATGTGAATTAATATTCAAATAAAATATTTGTTATGATAGTTAGAAAAATTCATTTGTATGATTTATTATGAAATAATTATTTTTTCCACGCATTCTGTAAAAAATAACTATTTCACATAACAACAAGTATATCATATTCAAAAAAATTTATAAAAATTAATAAATCGGAAAAAAACATCAATCAATAATTTTAAAATAAAAAATTCATTATTTAGAAAATTTTAAAAAAAATGTTGACATGAAAGAAAAATATTCCCCACTGAATAGTAAAACCAAGGTGGTTTTCATTGAGAATATTCCTCCATACTTTTGAATACATAGAGAGAGGATATTGAATGTAAAAATTATAATTTATAGAAATATGCGTAGGAGAATAAAATATTTGTGTTTCAATATAGAATGACAATATAATTCCCCAAATGGAAACTTAAACATAAACAATCCCGAATAATGATGAGATTGTGAATTAAACTTTTAGCTTAGAACAAAGTTGCTTTATAAGTTATTTTTACCTACTATAAAACCAATTTAAAATAATTATAGTTATATAAAATAACCATATAAATACTTATAATATTATATATTATTCTATTATTGTCTTTCAACACCTATTTATTAATAACTTCTAATTAAAATTATAATTATTGAGTGTTTACTATTTTATTTTTCATGTATTGTTTGGTTCGATAGTTTGGGACCTTGAATATTTATCCTTGTTATATCATGTAATTATAATTAATCATGACATATTTATGATATATATTAATTTTATACAAATATATAATCATTTTTTAAATACATACATGTCAGATGAATCACATCACTCTGTGGAGGTTGTAATATACCTTTACGCACGAAAAATGTTATCAATTTTTAATGGGTGGAAGGGTAATAATTAAATTTATATATTTTTTTAAAAAAATAATTTTTTTTCATAAATATTATATATAAATGTTTCATTCATCATAATTAAAATCTATGAATAGTTGTGATGAAAAACTAAATACATCACTTCGTGAGGTGGTAAACTGTACATACACATGAACAATACATTCATCTCCTATTTGATAGATAAATATAAGAATATAGTTTCTGAAAAATAATTAATAACATATTATTATATTTGAGATACATAAATTATTATATAATCATGATTATCATATAATTTAAAGAATTATAATAATTAATAAAATGAAAACACTCGGGTAAGACCTATACCCTTTCTCTGGACAACCTCCTTTGGCTTACACCCAAAGCCTTATAGGGTTGGTATTTTGATCAAACAGGGACTTCAAGATCTTGGGTAGGGATGTTAAGAAGTTATTTTTATAGGTATTGGCCAATATATAAGGCTCTTCAAGTGTATATATGAGAGAATATATGGTTTGTTTCTATATGTGAGGGAGAAGACACAGTTGGAATTTTTTAAATGATTAAACTTTATTAATGTATTTCTAAAGATAAATGGAGTCAAAATGACTTATATTAAAATATAATATAATATATTATATAAATAAGGAAATATAGTAGGATTTAAACAAAATTTTATATTATTTAATCCTTTATCATTTATGTTATAACTATTTTAACTCGTTTTAACTCTTAGCTTAGTACCATTTTTTACCAAAGTTACTATTATGAGTGGTCTAAAATGCATGTGGAATAATTATAAAACATTTACATGAAGAATAAAAATTTGGGTCTCATTTTATAAAATTCAATTTATAAAATTGAAAAAAAAATTAATTAAAATAAACCTGTAAAATGCAATGAAAAACTATTTTCCAAAAAAAAATCAATTTAAGTATAAAAATATTTTAAATATAAGTTGAAATATAAAGTTGATAAAAATGAAATTAATTGAATAATTTATAATTAAATGAAAATATTTTATTTTTAAAACCAATAAAAACAAATTGATATTTTCTAAATAAATTGAAAAGAAAAATTAGTTTTCTTTAAGATGAGAATTTTCATTATCCACATAAAAATAAATGTTTTAAGAAAAATTTGATAAATTGAACCAAATATAATATTTACATGATTATTTCAAAATGTATATTCATTTCATTAAAAAAATTATAAAAAAATTATAAATTATTCCTAATTTTTATACACAAAATGTAATAAAACCATTTTTGAAGAAAACTTATTTTTGAAGAATTAAATGACTTTATTAAAAATTGGGTACTTATATATTAAGAATTAAAAAATAAATATACATTATATAGTAAATTTATAAATATTTTTTATATTTTTATTATTCAAATTTATTCCTCTAATTGTTTTTTAAATGTTGGGGCCGAAGCCTCAATTTATAATTTAAAGCAAAGACCTCTTTAGACTGGGTAGATGGTGACCTATTACATAACCCGAAAGGCCAAGACCAAGTGGCCTGAATATAAGGCTTGAATCCCCATTTTTTGGCCCAAAGGACCCCTTGGTGAACAGTATTGCTACAGTACCTGCGCTGCTACAGTGCCTGCTACAGTATAGCCGCCGCTACAGTAGCTGTTACAGTACCTCCACCGCTACAGTGCCACTACTGCTACGGTTCCGCCGCTACTACAGTACTGCTACAGTGCCCTACTACAGTACTACTACAGTACCGCCAGAAATTCGTGCCTACCCGGATTTGATCCTGGGTCTTTTGGATGCCAAGCAGGAGCTCATACCACTAGGGTACAGGCTCGTTGACATTTATACCTCTAATTTAATAGATAGGTTATAATGGTAATTTTTTTTATTATATCACAGTTCATTTAAAGATTAGTGTTCTGTGTTTAGAAAAATATCGTGCTTATTATTTTTTTAAACTATATTTTATTTGTTTAATAAGTTCTTAGATAATAATATCATTATTTATTTACATATTTTATCCAATTAATGACTATGTAAGTATGTTAATTGATCTTGAACTTGTTTATCTGTAGTATCCTTTGTTAAACTCAAGTCAGGTTGTAGATATATTTTTTAAGGATTAATAAACATTCATGTTAGTGTAAAGTATCAGGTGGAGAGGATTAATATTTATCTTATAGAGAACATCTTGTTTAAATTATAATTTATTATTATTTTCTTCAGTAATTTTTTTCACTGAGTTTTTTTAATATTATTATGAAATGAAAACTCTCATTGTTTTCATTCATAAGTTATATATTTATTGTGTTTATTGTGAGTAAAATCGAATAAAAAAGTTAAGATATTTAAATTATTTTAAATTGATATTAATCATGAGTTTTAGAAACTATTTTTAAGTAACAAATGATATATAACTACAATATTTGTAAATATATCCAATTTTAAAATTAAGTTGATTTTAAATTAATAATATTAAAAAGGTAAAAATTATTATTGAAACCACAATTCACCCCCCTCTTGAGAATTCCGTTGGGACCAAGGGTTGGTATTATGGTGAGTTTTTAACGAATATCTCTATTTTTACTTGTTTAATATCTTAAATTTTTTGACGTAGATCAGGTCCTGAGAATAATTCCTCTTACTTATTTATAGATCATATTATTTATTTATGTATTTTAGACCTAAATCACATGATACCAACAAAATTATCTATTTTAATGAAAGAAACTATGATTAGTGTAAGGTAAAATATATATGTTTATAAAACATTGGATTTGAAATTTTTTGAACTATTTGAGATATATATGAAAGCCCAAAGATGGTAGAAAAGAATATGATTCAACAACTAAATTTTATTTTGATTATAACTGTAAGGATATGAATGCTTTGTTTTGTGATTTAAGAGAAGTTTAATTTAATATAATATATTAATGTGGAACTACTTATGAACTCTGGGAAGATTTTTAAATTTCGCATGAAGTAGCCTACAATGTTTAATGAATGTGATTAAACACATATACGATGAATTATAAATATTTTAAAATGACACCCCATTAGTTCTTTTTTGGAAATGTGTTATAGATTCAATTAGATCATCAACACTATGTAGTCCCATTGACCACTTATATAAGAGAAACTGTAAGTTCTAAGACTTTTGAGACACTTACCTGATCGATATAGAAGAAAAATATTATTTTTTAGATAATAATGATATTTTTTTAAGATATAAGTCAAGAAAATAATTGGAAAGTTGATGATATATTATGAAGAACATAAATTGGACAATTAATATGTTGAAATATAAAAGACAAATATTACATTCATGATATCCAAGTTTAAATAAAAATAAATAATCATAGATGATTATAGTTGGAGTGAATCAAACATTGATTGTGATGGTAAGGTTTCTCATATATGTCAGAGATTTAAAAATTTCTACCAGATGAAGAGTCTTCTATGAAATTCAATTTAAAAATTAGTGTATAAAAAGAATATGAAATATAAGAAATACTATAAAAAGGGTGACCCCATTGGTTAAATCACCTATTATAAATGTAAAGGTAAAGGAAAAATCTAGTGAAACTCCCCTAGGATGAAGTATATAAAGAAATATGATTATATAGATAAGAAACTATGGAATGAAATATAGCCCACATGGAGTTCTTTAGAAGACATCTCCTATTATTCAGAAAAAGATCATGTATCTAAAAAGTTTAATTTGTTCTTTATGGCCACTATATATAAGGTATAAATTTATACATCAGGTTTTTATAGTAATCATTTCTAGATGAATATAAAATATTAAATAATGAATTATTCTATTATATTTATATGATTTAAGATACTATAAGTGAAATGAAATTAAATTACAACAATTATACAATAATTCATACTTTATTTTGTAATGAAAAAATGAATATTTTTATTGAAAAATAAATGAACATAGAATTGTTAAAAGAATAAAATGAGGTAAAATTAAAAAATTTAGAACTTGAAAACAAATAAACGTATTAAAAAATTTAAGAGATACACTGAATATTATTTTGAGAATGTTGAAACCAACTAAATGTCGAACAGGTAATGGATATAAATATTAAGATCATAGGATTCCATACAAAAAAATTAATTTATTTGTATTTATAAAAATATACCTTAATCTATAAGACTAAAGGTACTTATGATAATGGGGAAAGTCATATTGAATCCAAATAGAATTTCTTTTTGAACAGTTTTAATTCTGTTAAGTTTTTTTTAAGAATCCTATAAAATAAATAGGGATTCCAAATGTTATCTAGATAGTTTCTATTTCAAACACATGACTTAACATTTCTCAAGATTTAATGTTTTTTGAAAATTATATAGTATAAATGTAACTTTTAGTGATAATAAAAAAAGAAAAACATTAACCTTGGGAAAATCTATAACACCACTAGTTTTTATGTTTTTTTGTGGATAAATTAAAATCCCTTGGTGGATTGAATTATTTGCTACACCATGTTCATATGGATTTATAAAAACCAACATGATAATATTTTTCAACATGAATCATTTATTTTCTCTTGTGTTATATGCAATAGAAAGTTTGTCTTTTGTTACACACAATTTCTAGTTTAGCTTGTGCTTCACACAAAACAGAGTTTAAACAAAATGTGACATGATGTTATTATAGTTATAAAATATCCATTATAATAAAATTTATGAACATGATTAACTTAATTATGAAAATGTGTTTTTTTAATGTCTAAAAAATGATTTTTTTGGTTACCAATTAATTAGAAATGAACGTAAGAACTATATGAAAATATTGAAATTCCTTTTCTAAAAAAACTATTTTTCTATATAAGAACACATTTTATCTCAATAAATTAAACAAAAATTTTTTATTAATGTTTTTAAATAATTTCATATATTATATTTTTAATAAAATTTTTTATATTTTATAGGTACATGATAAGAACAAGTCTAATTTTATACATAAAAGATATATTTTTTAATGGTAGTTTTTACCTTATTATGATGGACTTGTTTTAAAACTAAAATTTGAAACTCTTATAAATTTTATTTGATAAAATAATATTCATTTTTGAAATCATAATTTCCAAATTAGCTTAGAGTGAATATTTGGTTGTTTTCTGAGAAGTTTTATTTTTTAATGAATATTAAAAAATACTGAATTTAATTTATAACTAAATTTTCACTTAATTAATTTATATTGTTGAATTATATTTTAACTAGGGTTTAAATTATTTTTATTTCAACTATAAATCAATAAATAAAATATATTTTATTAGAATAAATTTTTATATTGAAATAGATTATAAAACATTTAACACTTTTGAAAATTTTCACTTTAAAAACTCATTGTTTCATCCAATCTGGGTGATCAATTTTAAATTAGTTCCTTCAAATTGAGTGATTAGAATGTTAAAATATTTATTTAATATTTTTAAAAATAATATTTTATAATTTATATTATTTTCAACTTAATTTTTCAACAAAATAATTAGGGAAAACAGTTAAAATTAGTTACAACGGCTAAGAGGAAAAAAAGATTACCATTAGACTAAACGTTTAAGATATGGGTCCAAATGTACTATAAAAATTTCCAAAACCCATTTTATGGAAGTATTATACTTTATAAATTTCTTTATAGAAAATGGTTCATTATTGGTGGCATATGATGTATGTTAGACCTCTCAATAATGTTCACCTTCTTGATACTTACAAGTTTTCCACTCCCTTCCCTTATAAAAGGACACCACATCCCTTCTCTAATTAAGACCTATAAAGACCTTTTTATCATCCAATACCTGTCTAAATATCTTAAAAAATATAGTACCCTAATAATAAAGGAATTACAGTGGTATAAAAAAACCCAACTAAGTCCTTTGGTGCAAACCAAATGGAGATGCCCGAAGAAGAAGTAACGTTCATTAACATATGGTTTTGTTTAATTTATTCTAAAAAACCCTTAAAAATATTTTTATATAATTATTATATAGTTCAATTAGATTATTAAATATACTGATATTATTTTAGTTTATGTTTATGGCTTAAAACTTTACACAGTTCCTTCAAATGTGATATAAAATCATCGTTTGTGTGTAAATTGGACTATCACCTCAAGAACCGACATCATTCATTATTATATTACCACCTTCAATGTTTCATAATAATGATTCATTTATAATTTATATATTTTATATATTATTTTTCTTATGTTATTATGAATTTGGAATTGTTATATAAAACATACATTAATGTTTTTCATTTTTTGTTAACACGATATCGTTGTTCGTGTTGATGAAGGACTATCGCTTCAAAAAGCAATGTGATTCATTCTGGGTTTATGTGGAACATATTAAAGATGTTTTTTATATAAATTTGTTATATAAATTAAATAAAAATTATTCTATAATAAAAATACAACATACAATTTTCTTTCTTTCAATTTTTAAAAATAGAACGAATGTTCATGCATACATACGACCTACTGTCTTCCTGGACACTATATTTTATTTCATATTTCTATATTTTATATATTATTATAAACACATTTATAATAAATATATATTATATTTATATCATTTTTATCATTTTTGAGATAATTAAATAATGATTAAATTCATCTGTTTTAAAATATATGAAATCAAAACATATACAAAAATCAAAGAGGTTTTTACCAGAAATTTAACTTTAACATGGAATTCATAATAATTAGATAATAAAATGTCATAATAAAATTATATATGGTATGATATAGATTAATATTATTTGACAATATATTTATAATTAAATAATATTTATTATCCAGAAGGATTTAATTAATACAACACAAGTAAAGACTTAAGGTAAAGGATTTCTGTATGAATTTTATTTTATTTTAGACACAAGCCATATTTACCACCTATTTATTTGATGTGGAGTGTATAATTCAAAAGGGTTTATTTTATGATTTATATAATTATAAAAATTGGGAATTAAATACCCAGTTCAGGATCTCTATTTCTTGGGGTTTATGGATCAAATTTTATCAAGTCAATAAGGGACTTTTGTCTCAATTTTTATTCTTTGATACATATGTTATGATATAAACCTATATTATTTTGTTAAGTGTATATAAAGACCCTTTAAAATGTAATTTATTTTAATTTATCTATCCTCATGATATTTTATGTTATTCCTTCAGGGATTTTATGATTCAAGGTTACCAAAGTGGTAAAAATTTTATGTTACAATATCATCATGTTTCAAGATTGTTTATGATTATGCTTCTGTTGATAAAATATTACGATCTATATCTTCACGAATTTGCATAAATTTATTTATTACTAGTTATTCATGATATATTCATGTAATGTTTCTATTTTTACACTCTTTGATACATAGTGTAATTAATTATATATTTTTATGAAAATATGGCTTTATTTCCCTCTTTGGTGAGAAATATTTTTTTATTCAAAAACAAAGTTTTCTATTAATGTTCTAAAAATGTTCTTCTATTTTTCTTTGATTTTTTTAAATAAGACATACTATTATTTTACCATTTTAAAACATGGTTTTAAAATAAATATTATTTTTTCAATCAATGATCTTTTTACTTATATAAACAATGTGAAAGGAATAATTGGTTTTATATATACATCATGTACATAATTATCTTCCATATTTACCACACCATTAGTTTAAAATTCCTTTAAATTTTTAAAATTTTTATATCCAATGAAAAAGATTCAATTTCATATATGCTTAAAAAAAATTAAATAATTTTCAATGAATTTTTTATAATGTTTTGAAGGGTATTTTCAAAGAAAAATATTTCAAAAAAATTTATGCTTAAAACTGATTTCAATGACTTAAAATCTTACTTTATAATTTTAAATGGAATTTTCAAATAAAAAGTTTTGAAAATATTATTGATTTAAAAATAATGTTTCCATGTTGAAAGGATAGTTTTTTCAAAGAATGATTTTAATTATTTTTTAAATCTGACTTCATATGTTTTCAAATTTTTTTTAAAAGAAAATGATTTTGAAAATTTTTTATGTATAAAAAAATGATTTTCAATGAAATGTTATTTTACTAAGGAAACTCTATATTTGATTTTCAAAATAATTATCTATATATGATTACATACTTCAATATATATATTATTTTCTTGAGATATGATAATATGAAACCATTCATATTCTTTCTTTGAATGGTTTATGTTTAAGATGAAAATTCATTTATAAAACACATTTCTCTTCTATGAGTTATAATATGATATATGTATTATGAAGCCCACTTACTTTCATGGGTTATTAATGATGAATTTATTATGAAATCTAACTTTCTCCACATGTTTTTATTTGATGAATTGTTTATGATACCCATTTAATTTCATGTGTTATGATATGATGTTTATAGAACCCATCTCTTTTTATGGTACTTGATATGATGAATGTTTTTTTATCTTGTAGGGAATACATGTATTATTTCATTATTTGATGTGTTGGACCTATATATCCTTATAATGAATGGAGTAAATATTTATATCTCATGAGATATAAATGACCAAAATAATAAGTGAACATGGTTAATTGTTGTAGGGTGGGAAGTTGAAGTGAACTGGATTCAAAAAAAGAGGTCTAGAATGGGGTGTATACCCATTTTAGTAAATGAATTTTTTCTCCATGATAGTCTTGACAATGATACTTTACTATCATGGAAATGATTTTTTAGGATTATGTGTATGAAAAAATTCAATGTATTATTCATATGTTATGATCACATGAATTTTTCTCTCGATTCCCTAATGATTCATGATTAATGATCTACCCATATTTATTCCCGGATCCATGTATATGATATTTGATATGAATGGTATTATCTTTAAATATTATTCTCATGTTCTCATACCCTTATGTTCATGTTATGATTATGTATCTCATTTAATTACTCTTAGAGAGTATATAAGATCACCCTTTATTATGTTTACTTTCCCTTGGAAATGGATAATGATTTTAAGTAGGATTAATAAATTTGATTACCTTTGAGGTAAACATTGAAGATCATTCACCAGGAAAGAATATTTTTTCCTTGTTTCAAAAGACATTAAAATATTATGGTCCTCAATTGTGTAATGAAATGAATATTCTGAAAAAATTATTTCTTTTATATGTATGTTAATCTATGGTTTTTATAGTTGGTATCAATGGAAAGGTTTATTCATACTTTAGAAATTAGAATGATAAAAGATTATTGGGATTCCTCGGGTTTTTTCATAGGATATATCTAGCGGTTCTATAAGGATAAGTCTATGGATGGTTTAATGTTTAGGATAATGTTATAGAATTTTGGTAATGGATTGAGCAAGTGTTTTTCTTGAAATAAATTCCTATATATATACTAAAAGTGTATGTGTATCTAGTTAATATGTACCTAGGGGTTCTAGCCCAAAAACAGCGTACTCATATAGACTTGACCGAGAATAGGTGCATGATAACATGCATTGATTTACCCATGCTTTGACACTTTTGGGGATTTTATATAGAAATTCAAAAACTCTTTACAAACCATCATGAAGGATTTAAATATATAATAAATATTAATAACCTTGGAATGAGACTAAGGTGTCATATATTAAGAAGGAGGTGTCATTATTTAGACATCATATGAGTGATGTTCATGAATATGTGGTTTTCCACTATGATTAGTATTGCAAAAATTATAGTTTATGGTTTTCCTTAGTGTATAGAACCATATGGTATTTGGTTAACATTTAATGTGGTTGATGATTTACGAATGAGAAGATAATTGGGATGATGACTAGAGAAATGGAAGTTCTAATTATGCCTAATCATTTTTTATGGAACATATTTAACAATATGTATCAAAACTAACACTCAGTCTTACCAAATAAGTTTTAGAAAGAGTTTATTGAGAATTCGGGATGTTAAGACCATATAGGATTCAATATTTGGTTTCCTATATGTGAAGAATGTGGGAATAATCACTCTAGGGATTTTATTAATGGGATATAAAGATGTTTTGATTGTAGAAAAAAAACAAAGAAAGTATCTATAAAGGGAATTTGAGAATTTCAATTTACTCAATGGATAATTATTATTTTCTCATTGATTATATCATTGACTATTGAGTGCTTTATATGTATAAATTATGAGAATTATGCAAATATATTTCCAAAGTGGAATGCTCATGAAGAGCGTTTGCTCGGGGGTACAAGTAAAGGTTATACAACTAATGAAAAATATACTATGAAGAACATATGAAATGAAGCAGGTATTAATGAAGAAGATGAGGAATCTTAGTCAATGGCATAAGGTTTATGTGGAATAATTAAAGTGTAAATGTATTTGATACAAGAATTATGAATGTTTAAATATATAAATATTATTCAGTATGAGTTTTTTATTATGGATTTTAAATAATATGTTGAGTGGTATTGATAATATAGAAAAGTGATTTAATTTATAGGATGAATTTTAGGTAAAATATTTTATTAATCTATGGTAGATATTAATATGATCCAAATGTTGAGAAAATGGTTTTTAGTTTAGAAAAATAGATTATAGATAAGAATAAAGTAACTTGAATAGGGTTTGGGACCTCACAACTGATAAAATATTTTTTGAAAAAGTGGTTATGATATCATGGATGGAATTTAGTTGGATTTAAGAAATATGTCCAATAATCATAGCAAAATAGAGGAATTCATGTTTTCCATAAGGACTTATGGTAATTGATATTTATATCATGTTTTAAGAGAAAACATGATAAAGGTATTTACCTGTTTGGTATGTGAAAACCAAGAGATAATTTATTATATACGGGGAATCAATGTCAAATGATTTTGAGAAATTTAGTGACCACCTTTCTATAGTTTTTTATTTTTCATCTTTAATAAGGGTTCCAAGGTTAAATTTTTTTTAATGGAATATATTGAAATTTTGATGACGTTTTACAGATCAAATCATTGTCTCACCATATGAGGATTTGATCATTTTGGATGAAATATTCTAACCATTTGTATATGGGGATATCTATGGATAGATGAAATTACTTATCATTATATTTATGGATCTCATGATCTGTTAGTGATTCATTAATAAGAAATACAACTTCATTTCTTAGAGAATGAATTGAAGTTAAAATTGGTTAGGGAATGACCCAAGGGTGAGATTTTTCTTATGAAGTGGAATAAAATAAAGTAATAATATTTCTAATGGAATTTATTTAATTTTATGAAAAGTATATTTATATAAAATGTTATCCTATTATCACTATTTTTATGATATTAGTGACCTATTTCAAACCTCTTTGTTTTTTGGTTTTGTGATTTTCAAAAATTTTCTAGATCACCCCCTTTCTTATGGTCAGTGATGTTTTTCACTCTAAAGAATTATTTTTTATTAGTTTCCATGTCAAAATCTCCACTTTCCACCTATGGTATCCTATGTGGACACCTAGCTATAAGTCAAAATAGGTAACAGTTATGTTTTGAACATCGCCATTTCAATGGATGTTTTAAAATTAATTTTTGTGATGTGGGTTCCTTTGAAAATAAATATGAAGTATTAACAATTTTATGTCCCTAAAAAATTTTTAGGGTGAAATTAATTTTATGGGAGGTAGAATGTAACACCCAAGGTGTTTATTAATTATTATTTTCAAAAAAAATCTAAAATATTTAATGTATTTTGTTACATGATACAACAACATACGATTAATTTGTATGAAACAACTAGTTAATAATTCACTAAAAACAACAATGATTTTATATTTCATTTCACACAATACTAATTTTGTCTTCTGTTACACACAATTTCATGTTTAGCTTGTGCGATACACAACATCGAGTTTAAACAGAATGTGACACAATATTATTATATTTATCATTTAGCAATTGGAATGGAGAGTATGATTATGATTAACTAAATTCTGAAAATATGGTTTATAAATGTTTATAAAATTAATTTTTTGGTATCCAATGAATTTGAAATGATTTTAATCACCATTGGAATATAAATTAATTAATTTCCTAAAAAACAATTTTCCTTTGTACCACTATGTTTTTTCACAATAAAATACATGAAATTGTTTTGATGAATGTTTTTAATGATATTTATATATTTCATATTAAATAAAATGTTTTCTATTTGATATGCATAACATAATAAACAATCCAATTTTATTCATAAAAAGTTGTAGTCTTCTAAAGACGGGGTTTCTACCATTTTTTGGCACACTTATTTCGAAACTAATTTTTTTGAATGTTGTTAATTTTATTTCCAAAAATAAAGTTTACTTTATAATTAATAATTCTAAAATTATCTTAAGGTGAGTTTTTGGTAGTTTATTTGAAAATATTATCTTTTTGATGAATAATAAATAATGCTGAATTTTATTTAAAAATAAACTTTTCATTTAAATAATTTACACTGTAAAATTATTTTTTAAATTAGGTTTAAAGTATAATTAGTTAAATTTTATTTATATAAATATAGTTAATTTAATTTTAATTAATTTCAAATTGAAATTGGATTTAGAAACATTTCATACTTTTTCACATTTTCACTTTAAAAAGTCGTTATTTTGTCCTGTTCATGAGATTAATTTAAATTCATTTTCACTACTAATTTTCTTGGAATTTAGAAAAATTGTTTCTATATTTAAAATAATAATATTTTATAATTTCTACTATGTTCAAAATAATGTTTGAAGAAGTTTTTTAGTGAAAAAAGTTAAAATTAATAACAGTGATTAAGAGGAAAATGTGCTTACCCAAGGAAAAAAACATTAATCTTAAGGATCTAAATGACCTATAAACATATATAAATACAATTTCTTATACCTATTTAGGCCATATATCCTCTTTTATTGAATATGGATAATTATTGGAACCACATGAGTTAAAGGAGACCTCCTAATAGTGTTTACATTTTTGGATTTAGAAGTTTTTTCAATCACCTCCCTCATAAAATAAAACCACCTCATATCTCTTATTCACAACTCTAAAAAACTTTTTAATAGAGAGTAAATATCCAAATACATTATAAAACCCCATATTATCATCCTAGTATTCTTACATTTGGAATAAATCTAGAAAAAAAGTTCTTTGGTGTTAACCAAATGTAGAAACTCGAAGAAGAGGTACATTCATCAACAAATTTTTTTGTCTTATTTATTCCTCAAACCCCTTGAATTATTTTTATATAATTTTCTTATAATTACCTAAATATATTAAATATAATTTTTTCCATGTTTATGTTGTAAAACGTTACACACATTCATCAAATAGGATATGTAATCATCATTTGTGTGCTTGATGGACTACCACCTAACGAGCCGGGGTTGTTAGTTCTTCCATTACAACCTTTTATGGATTGAAATAACAATGGATTTATAACATATATATGATATATATTAGTTTTATGTTGTACTTATTGTTATTTAATTATTATATCATACATACATTCATTCTTTTCATTTTCTGAGAATATGATAATGTTGATCGTGTGTACGAAAGACTACAGCATTGTAAAGCAATTAAGTTCATCCATACAGTACACAGAATGTATTAAGAAATAGTTTAATAAAAATATGTTATATATATATAATAAAGATTAATCTTGTATGATAGTATCTCATATAATTTTCTTTCTTCAAATCTTATATGAAAATGGAAACAACGTTCGTGTGTATGTACGACCTATTATCTCCATTAACGATGTATTTAATTTCCTATTTAAATCATTTATATATTGTTATAAGTAAATATATACTAAATATATATTAATTTTTTATCATATTTTATATTATTTTTTTTACTAAATAATCATTAAAGCAAGATGAAGAAAAATATAAAAATAAAAACATGTACAAAAAAAAGTGGTTATTACCCGAAATGTAAATTTAATATGGAATATTTATCAAAGGGGTAATAAAAGGTCATCAAAAAATCTTATATAGTATGATATAAAGTAATATGGGTCTGTAATATATTTATAATAAACTTATATTTATTGTAATATAGGATTTAATTAGTATAATAGAAGTTAAGACATAAAGTAAGGGATTTCATCTCACTTTTATTTTATGTGAGACACAAGACATGTTCACCACATTTTTGTGGCTTTTAAACTTACCATGGATGTATTTTTTGATTCCTATATTGAGAAATATTTTTATTTACATATCCATTTTAGGATATCTTTTTCCAGGGTTTTACAGTTTAAGGGTTACCAAATCAGTAAAGGACTTTTGTTTCAATTTTCCTTATCTGAGACGTATGTTATGATATGCATAATATTCTTTCATGAAGTGTATATATAGAACATTTTTCATGTAATATAATGAATTTATTTTTTCTCATGATATTTTAATATCCCTTTTATGTTATTCCTTAAGGGATATTGTAATTCAATTTTACCAAAGGGGTAATAATTTTACATTACAATCTCACTGTTTATCCTGATTGTTTCTCACTATGATTCCATTGATGAAATATTATAATCTATATCTTAATAATTATCAATAATTTTCCTCTCCTATTTTTATTCATGATATATTCAAGTTATGGTACCATTTTTATACTCATTGGTATTAATATAATTCATTAAATACTTTTATGAAATTATAACTTTCTTTCCATCTTCGATCGGAAATATATTTTACTCAAATCCCATGTTTTCTAAAAATGTTTTAAAAAATGTTATATTATTTTAATATTATATTCAAAATAAAATTTTACCAAAATTTTTGTTATTTATAAAATGGTTTTAAAAGGAATATTCTATTCATTTTCTGATCAAGTCAGTTTTTACTTCTACAAACAATGTGAAATGAATAATTATTTTTACGTATATGCCATGTGTAAAATTCTCCACCATAATGACCAATCCCTTCATTTAAAATTTCATTGTAAGTTTTCAATGGTTATTTTCAAAGATATGTATTTCAAATAAAATTTATATTTTAAAATGTTTTTTTTATTATTTAAAATATGCCATTATAAGTATTTAATGGTTATATTTAATGAAAATTATCTAAAAAATGTTCTACGTTTAAAAAATAGTTTAATGAATTTAGAATTACCTTTATATGATTTCAGATAAATTTACAAAGAAAAAGTCTTTCTAAATGGTTTATAATTTAAAATCAATTTTCAAATCACATAGTATATTTTACTCAAGAAATTTATTAAATTATTTTAAAGATTACTTGATATGTTTTCAAAGTTGTTTTCATTGAAATGAATTATGAAACTATTTTTTTTCTAAAAAATTATTTTAAAAAAAATTAATTTTCCATAATAAATTATCAAGTTATCATTCAAAATCATTCTCTATATAACATTAAATCCAATGATATAGTTATTTGCATAATATTGATATGATCTAAAGAAACCATTCTTATTATTTTACTGAAAGGAATATTTTTAAGAAGAAATGTTTTTTATGAACGCTGCTTATCTTTTATGGGTTATAACATGATAAACTTATTATGGAAACTACTTATTTTAATGTGTTGTTCTGTTATTAAATCAATTTGAAACTTGTATTTTTTCCAAAAGTTATAATGTGATGAAATTTTTTTAATACTCATTTCATTTCTTGGGTTATGATATGATGTTTATGAAACATATATATTTTTATGGGATATTATATGATGAATGGTTTATTATTTTATGGACCATGTATGTATGATTTCATTACCATTTTTATTTAAAACTATATGGGTTATAAATCACCTCATACCATCTTTTAAGAGTACTATCACTGGTGAAGCTTTGACTCATTCTCCTAAGCCTATATTTCAAGCCTCTAAGTAAATGTACAAACATCCTAGAGATTAAACTTTTTATTTTTATTTGATTGTTTTATAAGGCAATTTTTTTATTATAATGAACTATTTGAATAAATATATTATTACTTTTCGTTGAATATTTTAATTATTATTATTTTTTTAAATAGATTAAAATATATTCCATAAATGTTATTTTTTATCTTGATGACATTATCTATAACTTTTAGTATCTATTTTATAATCCCTTATGGGAAAAAATTATATATGTAGTTGAATGTTGATGATATGGATGTTAACAGTTAAAATATTATCTTGTTTTAAAGTTTTATTCAGCTTTATATTTATTTGAAACTTTATCCTTCAACATTTAGTGGTCATAAAAAAGGGGATGGAGATTGGATTAGTCTAGAAATTACTTGTTTTAATAATACAAAACCATGTTTACTATTATTAAAATAAATGATGTGTTTTCTATCAATAAACTATTTTCCAGAAATTATTTTTTAATTCTTGATTGAATGTATGATATAATGCATTTATTTCATGTCTATAAATCTTCCACAAGAACAATTGGACTGATCCTGTGAATGAATTGAGGGGATATGTGATAAAAAATAGACGATATTAGAGAAATTGTGAACATTTATAAGTGTTTGAGATACAATATTTATAAAATTCAGTGACTATATGATGGATTCGTCGATCATAGATGATTAAATGCACGACGTTATATTAGATATCATGCTATATTTGAAATTTCAATGTGTTAAATCTATCACATGAAGAAACTCATCAACTACATCATAGAATTCAATAAATCATGTATAATTGATATATTTAACAACCTTTTTGATCCACTGTGATAACTTATATTATGGTAAAGATACCACATGATGATCTGTATAAGGGTTTTTTCTACCTTTATAACTGTGAAGCTATGAAATAATGGTGTTTCCACTAACCATGAGTATTCGAAGATTACATGCGTGAGTAAAAAACAACAAAAAATTTATTTTTAATTTAAATAGATGAGGAAGGGAAATTAAAATGCTTTAAATTGAGGATGATTCTGTTTTAATGGATAACTTAATAAGAAAATTCTAAAAATTATAGGAATCCTCACATATTCATTAAAATGGAGGATTTATTTTAACTTTATTCTTACATTATCCTACTATACAACATAAATAAGTGTCGAATAGGCCTAGTTGAACCTATACTACCTTGTGTGTAGATTTTATTAAAAACAGGATTCATATTGTGGATCAGTGTATTACGTTTTAATAAATGTTACTAGTAGAGGATTTTTATTCAAGTAGAGAGGAATAACCTCATATTATATCTAATGGATAGTTTAATTTAAAATGGATATTATTTATTACACTATTAATTTTATTTTCACTGAGTATTTTCAAAGTGTGTTATAAAAAATAAATAGTAATAGTTTTCATTTATAAGTGATACATGTACTATGTTTGGTGTGAGTAAAATTGTTTCAAAAGTTATATTGATTTTAGTTAATTTTCATGGGTATTTTTCATACCTTCGAGAAACTATTTTAATGTACCAAATTATAAATTCCAATTGTATTTTTAAACTGGGAAAATATTCAAATTAAGTACTTTTTAAATTTATAATTTATTTTGATTTTTTTGGAAGACCAATTCACATCCCCTATAGAGAATTACATTAGGTCCAATATTTATCATTCTAGTAATTTTTAATTCATCCTATCTATTTATACTTATTTACCAGGTTAATTTGGTTTTAACCGTATTCAATCCTGAAGGAAAATATCTATAATTTATTTTGTATTTATATTCTATAACTATGGATAATAGACCAAATAACCATGATACTAATAAATATATCTATTATAATGGTCCAAACTATGGTTAATGGAAAATAAAAAATAAAAACTATTTCAAAAGCATGAGATATGATATTTGTGGAAAACATAAGGAGAAATATTAGTAACTGAAAACTATTATAATAGACCGCTACAACTAATACAACTTATGATTGTAATTTAAATTCTATGAATAATTTATTTAGTAATTTAGGGGAAGATAAATTTAATATAATATCTACACACGTAATAACTTATGATTTCTTGGATAGTCTTGTTTTATGTTATGAAGAAATATTTAATGTTCAATATTTATTATTGAAAACATGTACTTTAAAGTCTAACTCTTTTAGAATGTAAAAGATGAGTATTTTTTTGTAATCAATTTCAGATTAAATGATATCACAAATAGTATGAAGTCACAAAGAATTACTATGGTTGAAAAATAGAATATTCTAAGGATTATAATATGTTGTCGTGGTAGATGGAGAAGTATTACTATTTTCATTAGAGAATCATGTGAAATAAATTTTCTAAAAATCAAGGAAATTATTAAATATTGGATGATGTATAAATAATATTCTAAAGAGGAAAATGAGGGTGTTTAAATAAATAATAAAACTATTTCATTCAATATATATTGGTTTAAATAAAAAATCATAATTAGGGATGATTAAAGTGGGGGTGAATCATAATCTGAGATTGATGATGAGAAAAATCATCTAGCAATATGATTTTAAAAATTCAAAAAATCAGAATAATTTTTTTCAGACACTTAAATTACAAAGGAAATTGGTCCTATAAAAGTAAAAATAGAAAATAATAGAAAAAATGACTTTAATGATGATGTTAGAAATTAACAACTCAATAAATATATAGAACAATGTACACATGGAAAATTTGTTTTTAATTTTATTTTGAGAAGTAAAAAAATTCATAATTATAGAACTGGTATTGGATTTACATCTGGAGGTAAATTGAAGTTATAAAAAATATCTTTTGACTTTGTTCCAAAAATAATAACAAATACTATAGCACTAAAATTACATATGGATATAGAGAAAACGATTTTTGACCAAAGAATACTTTATTTTCATAAAAAATTAATTTAATTTTTTTAAACAAACTTGTATAACAAATGTGGATTCCAAAATCATTATTTTCTATCTTTTCTGGACCCAAGAAAATTTGGGCACAAAAATTATTTCTTGAATAATTATATATATAACCCTCTTTAAGAGATGTAGTAAAATCATATGGTATCTTGAAAGTGGTTGTTCTAAACATATTAATGATGTTTTCTTAGGCTTCAAGAGTCTTGTAAATATCGATATTGGACAGGTGAATTTTGGTGAAAATTAAAATGTAGAATAATTAGATTTGGGTAAATCAATTACTCTAAAACTAATCTCAGTTCAAATTTTTTAAATATAATGGTTTAAAATATAATCATCTAAGTATTTCTAATTCATGTGAGGATATTTTTTCTGTGAAATTTTATAATAACACTTTTAAATTTTTTGATTGTAGGAATGATATCATTTTAGTATTTTAATAAATAAAAATATTTATGTTTTTCATTTAGATTCTTTATTTTCCCAAAATGTTTGATTTATTGGTCACTTTCATAGAGAATATTATTTTTTTGGAATTATAGGCTAATGAAATGTACACCTAATTATAATTATTTCTAATAAATTATGTGTTAATTATCTACCATAAAAATATTTTTTATAAGAAAAAGTTTTTAATCCTTGGCCAAAGGGAAAAAAATACTAAATATAATTCAAAATAAATACAGTGGGGTCTAGCTATATACCACTAGAACTAGTTCTCGTAGAACAATTCAGAAATTATAGAGTTTCTAGAATAGGTGGAAAAAAATTATGCTTATGTGAGTGTTTAAGAGTATTAAATATTTATATCTTTATTTTATTAGCTCACAATTGTGAAACTTGTTCATATTTTTCTTAGCATGAAAAATATATTGACACCCATAGTGGACATTGAAGGTCTTGGGTGCAATGGAAGTGCAGAATGGGTTATTCAAAACTTTTATTTTGTTATATAATTGATGATCAAAATGATATCAACATGATGATAAATTTCGTGATAAATAGAATTGATTCAAAGAAAAAACAATGGAAAAAACAACAGAATCATAGGGAGAATCATCTCAAATTATTTATAATTAATTTAAGGAATTAAACAATTACATTATATGAATTATTTCTAAATTGATGGATCTGAAAAAAGATATACATTCTAAGGTAATTGAAATGTAAGAATCATGATTATATTCCCCCTAGCAGTGAACCACATGTGTCCCACATATCTCAGAACATCACCGTATGAGTCTTTGGTTACTAGCTCGTTTGATCCTATCGATTGATTTATTCTCATTTAATTTCCATGAGAATATCTTGAAAATAATTATCCTTGATATCTCTTATCTTGAGAGTGGGAGCTGCAGCAAGATCACTCTCCATTACTAGGAACATTTGTAGAGACAAAGCTCTCTAGGGATCAAGAGGATTCTCCCTATCTGTCATTGTACACAATAAAAAATGAATTTCCTTTGTAAAAACAATTTGATTTGTTTTATATAACTCTAGGGTTATAAATAGATAAATTCCAAAGTTCTCCTTGTTATTTGTTTAATCCCATTTAGAACCCCATGTAAATAATAATAATATTGTTATTATTTCTCAAAATGGGCTTAACTTGTGAATTAAAATTAAAATTTATTTATTCAAATAATATTAACTATATATTATTTCTTACCGGAGGATTAATTATAGTTATCTATAATTCAAAAATAATTATTGGGCCTCAAATAATGACTATTAATTTATTAAATAAATATCAACACATTATTCCCAAATAAATAAACAAATAAATAATTACTAAATAGAAAATAAATATTTATTTAATATTATTCCCACACTATATTTTTTCAAATTACTGGTGATAGAATACATGTGATCAAGAATCCCTGAGTAATTATTAAACCACATGTGGAAATAATATTTATTAAACATGCTAAATAATATATAATAATATATTATTTAATGGAGTCTACGGATTCACTTAGTGTGTGATCCTCTATGTCTCTTTCATAGTGGAATTATACGAAGCATCATAGAGTTAAAGGTTAGCATCTAGAAACACACCCATTCTCCCATAGAGGAAGAATTTAATTCCTCAATGACATAATACAAAATATATACTATTAATATGTAATATAAAACCTTTATCATGATAAATCCAATCAAGTAGGTGTAATTTCTGTTCCATCAACCTATTTTTCCCAATTTCTCTTTCTTTGACTTCCTGAAAACTAAACTAGCCAATAGAACACCATTACCATGGATTTATTTAGGGTATATAATTTTCATCGAGGGGACTAATATATGAGCTTATTTTAAAGAATACTATGGATAAATAATTTCTCACATTATTCATTAATGAAATATTACTCATGACATACAAAACATATCCTACCTGGCCACAAATATATGTCATCATGGTTCTTTAAATACATCAAATTACACAAGTCAAAATAATCATTAATAATAACATTGAATTCTAAGTATCAATACACTTTTCCATAGCTAGGGACATCCAATGAAACATATAAATGTGTATTTTCTAATGGAGGGTCTCATTCTCATAATATCCTACACTGGATATTACCAAAGGTGTACATAATGAGAAGGTGTATGAAAGACCTATGAGTGTCCACCGTAATGTCCCCTGTCATTTGTATCCTTCAAATGATATCATCTGGTTATAGAATATATATTTTAGAATAGTGTAATAGCACTTCTCCGTTCTCATCACTATGGAGAATTTATATGACCTTTTAGAATGATAGGTACTCTTAGTAAATTATCACATAATATGTTATGTTAAAGAATAATCACGATGTGATAAAGAGTTTTTTATTATTAAAAACAATATATACAAGTTATCATGGAGAACATAGAAGTTGGTGAGTAGGGACCAACTCCAACAGACTCCCACATTCACTAAAGACAATTGCTAAAAACATTCAGTGTTTTATCTCTAACATGATACTTATGATTTTTCCAAGATATAACTTTAGCCAAGGGGATTACCACATTATTTACTTTGGGTACTCTGATTAATTAAACTTCACACCTTTAAAAAAATCCTTCAATAGATGATACTTTTACAATATATTTATTATTTGTTGGTGTGACCTCGTATATTTTCCAAGAGAAACTTAATACAATACAATGTGATAAGGCCTTTACTCCTTGGTACCACATTACGATCCAGGAAAAATTTATGTATCTATGTAGATTCCTTAGAAACATTATAATCTGTTATATACTCAGAATCCATTATAGAATTAACAATAATTAGCTACTTTTAAATATTCCAACTGACATATACTCCATTGAGGTTTAAAACATATACTAACTATGACCTCATATCATTATGATCTATCTAAAAAGTAGCATGAGTATAACCCCTGATGACCAGCTCATCGTCTCCTCAATACAACAAGAACATATCCTTAATTATTCTTATATACTTAAGGATATCCTTAACAACAAACCAATGTTGTTCTCATGGATTATCTTGATATCTTCCTACCATTACCAATGCATAGGAAAAATCATGTATATTACATAACATGGCACATATAATTTATCCTATCGCGGATACATATTTAATATAACTCATTATCTCTTTATCTTGTTTTTTTTAGAAAACATTTTCAAAAAAATATGTAAACCATGTGACATTATAACCAATCCCCTCTTTTATTTTTCCATACTAAATATATTTATTATCTTTTCCTCATATGTTCTTTTTCATAGTCTAATAAGCATACTGGATCTGTCGTGAATGATCTTGACCTCTATAATATAGGTTGTTTCACCTAATTCTTTCATGGGGAAAGACTTTTTCAACTAGACCATAACAAACTGTATGACTCGTATTTCATTTCCAATACGTAATATTCCATCAACATATACTACTATGATAAATACCACATTTACACTAAACCTATTATAAACACAAGGCTCAAATTAATTCTTAATGAAACCAAACTATTTTATATATTCATCAAATTGAATTTTCTATGAGTTTGATGCTTTCTTTAATCCATAAATGGATCTCTAAAACTTGAAAAAATTATTGGAATCACCTCCAGTCACAAAACCATCTTATTGTGTTATATAGCCATCTTCTTAAAGGTTCCCATTAAGGAATGACGTTTGGAAATCTATCTTCCAAAACTCATAGTAATGGTAAACTGTTACAAATAGTATAATTATGATAGAATTAAACCTGGAAAATAGTGAAAAATATTAATCGTATTCAATTCCATGATGTTTTTTAATCAATTTTTGCACCAAAATTTCTTTATAGGTTTTCACTTTACCTTTCATATTCAGTTTTCTCTTGAATACCCATTTTCACCCTATTAACATTAAATCAACTTGTGGATCATTGGAACCCAAACATGGTTCTAAAATATGTAATCCATTGAAAAATTGATGGCTTATTTCCATATTGTTGCTTATGATCTCGGTATTTCTTCTTTATAGAAGAGAGGATCAGTATTTTTAAAAACGCATGACTTACTATATTTGGTAACTATATCTCTCTGGTTCTCTTATGTATCTTGTGATCCTATATAGTACATGTGTTTCATGAACTACTTATTCTAAGAGTACTTGTAGAAGATGTTTCTATAACAAATCTTCTTTATCTTGAGCATAAAATTCATCGAAGTTAATCATGATCCCATTATCCTTTAAAATGATGTACACCCTCTCAAGAAAGATGGATTGTTTGGTGAAAGTCAGTTTATTGTCAAAGGGGGTTTATAAGTGGTATCCCTTCTTTTACTTTTGGATACCCAAAAGAGATACACTTTTTTCCACAACGTGATAGTTTTTTACCTGATAAGTCCCTAACAAATGACTCGCAACCCCATAAAGTGTATGTTAAAAATGTGTTTCTTCCTAATCCATAACTCAAAGGTAAATCCATTTTCCACTTCAGTTGGTACTCGATTTAATCTCTATGTTGGATTTTGAAAAAAGGATAATTGATGATCTGTATGACTCATCATTGACCTCACCATGTCTAAAAAGTTGTGGTTACTCCTTTAACTAACACCATTCCACTATGGTGTGTGAGGTGGAGTGAGTTTAGATAAAATCTGAAACTCATATTGAAATTAAATAAAATATTGAATAAGATATTCATGACCTAAATATAATCAAAGCTTCTTTATATTCACTATAAGTTGATTCTAATATTTATTCTTGAATTCCATCAATTTTTTAATGGTCTTGGACTTAGACCTCATCAATTGGACATAAAAATATTTTCTGATGTCATCTTTCAAATTTATGGCGTACGAATACCCACCTCTAGATTCTACATGAAATTGTCCACACACATCTGTATGTACCAATCCCAGAATATCTTTAGATATTTGACCATGTCCATTGAATGATTTTTTGGTTTTTATTTTTCTTGTAAAAAACAATGACATATTTCAATTAGTTTTAGCTTAGATGAGTCTAGATAACCATATTGATATATCTTTGTTAACCTCTCCTCATTTATATGACCAAGATGGTGATTCCATAGCTAGGTGTAATATAAGTCGGGTGAACAAGATTCGTTATCCATTCACAATACTGGGTTTTCCTAATTTCCAACAAAAATACCTTTTTCTAAATGTTATATACCATAAAATATGTTTTACATATAAAATAAAAAACATTTATTTCAAAACATGAAAATAAACCCATCTGTATTGAGGAATGACATAGAATTTATGTTCTTAGAAATTGTTAGTGTATAATAACAATCTTTTAAAACCAAAAACATTCCCATTATAAATGATAGGTGGTAGTTACCACTAGGTAGAGTTTCTATACTTAGACCATTATTATCTTTCAAATCCACCTATCCTCTTGCAATGTTATAGAATCTACTTGGTTTCTGCATTTGGATACAGTAGTAAGAACCAGATGTAATATATAATATGCAATGTGTAGATATTTAATTATTACACTAGATAATGAAGACACCTTTAAATTATCCTTTCTTCTAGGTGAAATTATTCTTCCAATGGACTTGCTTTCTATATAGAAAGCATACTATGTCCTTTTCCTCTCCCTTCCTATGGATATTCCTCTTCTTAGAAGGATGACGATCATGAGATTCAGAGTGTTTATGTGTCTGGGCCCTTACACCGTGTATTTCCTTTTCTAATTCAATATAAGGACTGTGGGTTTCTCAGACCCAATGTCCTTATGCACTTGGAGAATCAAAGTAATAATTTCAGAAATACTCTTCTAATTATTTCTCATATTGTAATTAACCATAAAATTGGAGATGATCTCTAGTAGTTATGAAATTATGAGATCATTATGAAACTCTTTCATGAATTTAATCACTAAAAAGACTAAAAATTAAATTAATCCATTAATCATGACTACATGAGAGACAATCGGTGCATACACTCTAATCATATTTTTAAAAAAGTAACTAGAGATCATGTTTTTATCCCTTCTCACCTTCTTTTGATAGGGACCTTGAATGTGATACATCGTGCTATATACATCAATGTCATCATGTTGCTTAATAAGCTCACTGGCCATGGATGATAGCATGAAATAATGAACATATGTGGAATCATTTTAATGTTTTTCATAGAGTTTTAACTCTCTATAACTAGCCCTGTTACCAGGAACTTTAGTAATTGGTTCGTCCAATGCATACAATTTCCTTTCATGATGAAGGATAACATGTAAGTTCCTTTGCGACTCTTGTAAATGTTTTCTAATGAAAAGGTTTTCCCTATCATTTATGGATCAAAGTGATATTTTTGAATCCATTTAATTATTTTTTCTTAAATAATATGTGCATAATTTTAATAATTTTTCTGATACAATTTTGACAAGTAAATAAATATAATATTTATTAATATCCAACAATTTTATCGAAACTAAATATCCCTAACCATTGGATTTAAAATATCTTATTTCCTAAACATTATAGTGGAAATGATCCATAACCCATTTTTCATTAACCCATCAATTTTCAGTCAAGAAACTGGAATATATTTAGTTAGGAATTCCAAATGAGAACTGTAATAAATCACAATTTCTTGATCTATTTAGTGGACTCCCCAATCGTAAAATCCTTAAATTGTATTTCATGAAATATTTCCTCTCAGTTTTAGCTAGTCCTGCTTTGGTAGTTAACCATTGATGTGAATTGAGATAAGTCAACAAAAAAATTATTGTTAGAATTCTCCAATAATTTAATGCACCCCAACATTGTCTAGTCAATCACTTTTAACTATAGATTAAATTATACCAAATTTGTTGGAGGCTATACCGAATTTTTATATATATTTGAGGGATTTAATCCTTTTAGGTATAAATTTACAATTATTATCTTCATCATATGATTGCTAATATTAATGTGATTTATATAAATAATTAACCATTTATTAGATAATATTTACACAGAAGACAATTTATTTTATTTATAGATTTCTTTCTTCTTAATTCCATTAATTCTTGTGATTGAGACAAAACATCCATTTTGGAATAAACATGAAAATTTATAGAAATAAAATAATAAAGCTGTATGATCATGAGGTTTTACTATTTGTTAGTTTTTATAGCATTGGTAAACTAATTGTTGACATAAGGGAAAAATCCATGAACCATTTAATGTTTGTGTCCCAGATTTCTATATGTCCACCTATGTATATCTATTTGTTTGGTTTTACCAAGTCTTCAAACATAAATGCACTCCACTAGCTTGGGAGATCTATCCATTACATATGATTTTACTAACAAGTAGGTGAGGGAAATAAGAGGATTATATAAAATTAACCATGGACATGCATGCCCTTATATAATAAGAGAAGAGAAGGAAAAAATGCCTATAATTTAACTTAATATTACGTTAAATGAAAGAAATCACATATAAAAGTTTGATCTATGATCATGATCATTCATATACATTCAGAGAATTAAACATTTAATAGATCTAGAAATCAATTATTTATCTTTCTTATTTAAGTTAAATTGTCCCCGAATCAATTATTTATCTTATTTAATAAAAAGAATTATTTTTCTTAATTCTCATATGAATTTCCATGAGACTCTCAAACATCATAATTTTGACCAAATTAAATGAATTTAATTAAGATTAAAATTTTAAATAAATTTACCTTAGAGGCATACATGGTGAATACCCATCTTAATCTACCCACCAGGTAATATTCATTTATACTATTTACTTTGATGATGTGATGAATAAATGAATTATCACATACTTTCTTGAGGTGTACAATCCACTTAATGATTACTTGAATTAAATAATTTTTCTCTAAAGTGTAATGATTCAATGCAAGTGGAGTGATATCTATAATATGACATATACATGATATATATATCTAAACATTGCACACAAATTAATTAAACACATATTTATATATATATATATGCATATTAATAAAAATCACATGATATTTATTATCAACATGCTGACCACACACAAGAACATGTTGATATTGTTTACATTGTATAATAAATTAATTTTAACTATGCATACTATGGTGTAAGTACATCGCTTATTCAAGTGATCTGCACAATGTGTACATATCTCACCATCTATCTAAGTCATGCACACATGGACTTGATGTGTAAACCATGCCTAAAAAAAAAAGAAGTACACGTGGTGTAGAAAAAACTACATAATATGTGGTCTCCAAGTTATATTGTCACCAGTTTGGTAGGTCGTGTATTGAAATACATATCCCTTATGGGACTTAAAAGTACAAAAAACATTGTGTATGTGGGCTACATGAAATATTCTCTTGATAACTATACACCAGGCTATCATGGTGAAATATGCGGTGTAAGATATTAAATTCACATGTAATCAATGAACATAGTTTGAATTAATTCTTAATTAATTCTTGGTGCATTGAACATAAGTACACGATGTGTAACTCTAATTATACAGCATATACTCCTCTGTTATCCTACCAGAATCGTCAATACCTCTGGATGATTTCACTGATTTTATTTCATTAATCATTTTGATTAGATCTATTACAAATGATGGATAAATAACAATATTTTTCAATTTGAATTAAAATAATTATTAGAAATTAATTTAAAACTAAATGGAAAATGCCTAAATTAGTCAACCATATTCAAATAATTATCAATAATTATGTGACCGCGCAGCTAGTACATGATTGTTTCGGGCATCGTGGAAGTGTGTGTTGGGTCATGCTTAACTAT
The DNA here is from genome assembly GCA_963277665.1 of Viscum album. NCBI lineage: Eukaryota > Viridiplantae > Streptophyta > Magnoliopsida > Santalales > Viscaceae > Viscum > Viscum album. Next base: position 466,171,938 of record OY728141.1, on the reverse strand, counting down.
TTTTATCATGATTGATGATATATCTGAGATATACATGACAATAAATTCCATGATAAATGGAATTTAATGAAATAAAACAAAAAATAGATACAACATCAAAACAAGAGGGGGTTCCATCATATATTTTTTATAATTAATTTAATTAATCAAAGAATTACCTTATGTGAATTATTTATTAATTGATGGATCTGACAATAGATATACCTTGTAAAATCATAGGATTATATGAATTAAGATAATATTCCCCCTAGCTGTGATCAAGACATGTCTCATAAACCTCTGAATGACACCACATGAATTTTCTGGTGATTGCAAAAAATATCCTATCACTTGCGTAGTTCGAATTCGATCACAATGAGAATCACTTACAAATAGTTTTCCATGATTTCTCTTGGATTCAGAGTGGGTGGTGGAGGAAGATCTCTCTCCATTCTTGGGAGTTTTATTAGAGAGAGAGATCTCTAGGTCTTGAGGGGATTCTTTAAATTTTTGATTTTTCACAAAACAAAATAAGTTGATTCTATAGAAAATAATTTAATTTAATTTATTTATATCTGGGGTTAGAAATATATAATTTCAAAGGTTCCCTTTATTATTTATTTAATCTGATATAAAACCCCATGTCTAAAATAATAATAATAATATTTCTTGACATGAACTAAACATGCGAAATGATATTAAATATTATTTTTTCAAATAATATATAATATATATTATTCTTCACCATACCATTAAAGTCAGTCCTCCATTCTTCCACAATATTTATCTGGCCTTGAATAATGACTATTAATTTATTCAAAAAATATCGCCGCATTATTTGAAGATAAATAAATAATTATTAGATATTATGCTCAGATTATATTCTCTTGAATAAGTGGTGATGGAATAAAAGTGAACAAGTAAACATGAATAATTAATAAGGCACACGTGGGGATAATATTTATTAATTTTGTTAAATAATATATAATAATATATTAATTAATATAGATTCTTGATACACTTAGTGAGTAAACCTCTAGGTCTATTTCATAGTAGGATTAGTCAAAGAAACCTACAGTCAATGGTTAGTATCTAGAAACACACAAAGAAATCCATAGAGAAAGAAGTTTAGGTTTTAATGACATAGTACCTCATTTGGATGCTTACTGTATTATATAATCCCTTTTATCTTGATATCTCTAATCAATCAGGTTTCATGTAAGTGCCATCAACCTATTTGTTGGAAGTCTCTTTCTTTGACTTCCAAGAAATTGATCTTTCCTGTAGAACATCATGGACATGAATTTAATTAAGCTATATCATTTCTATCAGAGGGCATGAGATATCAACTTCCATTAAGGAACATAAAGGGAAAAATCCTTTCTCTCATTCTTCATTAATGTAATAAAACTCGTGACACACCCAACGTATCATACATCACCCAAAACATATGACATCATGGTTTTCATCAATACATTAAATTACGCGACTCTTAATACTTAGGAATAACAAAATTTTAATCTAATAATCAATACACACATCCATAGATTGAAATATCCAATGAAACATATAAATGTGGATTTCCTACTTGTGGAGATCGTTACCATAATAACATACAGTAGAGATTATCGAAGTTGCAAAACATAAAAATGTTCCACAATGTCATATGAGTCTCCACCCCTCATAGTATATATCATTTATGTCCCTCAAGTGATATCATACGACTATAGAAAAAATATTTAAAAATAGTGTCGTATCACTTCTATGTTCTAATAATAGTGAGGAACTATTATGGCCTTTTATCATGAAAAATAATCTTAGGACATTATCACATACCATGTTACATAGAATAAAAATCATCATTTGATAAGGAGTTTAATTATAATGAAAAATATGAATATAGGTTATCATAAAGTACACATAAGCTGGTTTTAAGGTACCAAATATTACATAAATACTAGTAAAACAATGAGAAGTGGCCATATCCTTGAAGTGGAAAATCAATACGTTAAAACAATATTTTCACAACCTGGCTATAAACATAATTTCTTTTACTCAAGAAATACACAAAAAATGGGGATGTTGAGTGGATAAATAGAACCCTCTATGAAATTAATCATAAAATTCATAGTGAATATTTCTTACATGATTATATTTAAGATGAAGATGTGAATATTTATTTTTTTTATATTTTATATGGTTATAATTTGACCGTTTGTATATAAGAAACCTTTTGAATTATGGAATTATAGAAAATAAGAGGTAAATTACTTTAATTTTTAAGGCTATATAGTATACATTCTTAATACAAAATAGAATATAGAATTTTTTTACCATAGTAATGAATGAATTTTTTGAGGTTATTAAAACTCTAAAAACACTTTTGGTTTCTTTATTCAATGAAGAAAAATTATAGATGAATTTACTCATTTCATTTATTATGAGATGGATCCACATGAACTTTGTAAGAACCCAGGTTTTCAGAACGGGTCAAAATCCCGACCCTGTTTAAATTTTTGACTTGTTTCCGAGGAAACTAGATTAAATTTGAAGTTTCTAGAAATTTCCAGACTATACGCCATGTGCTTTAAGTACACGGCATGTATGTCAAGGAGAGTGGCTGATTGTGTACTCGTCGAGTACATGCTGTGCGGGTGACCGTGTAGTAGTTTCATACTACACGGTGTGTAGTTTTGAACACGTCGTGTAGACCCCCGACCGTGTGAAGACATACATGGCGTGTAGGCCGTTGGCCGGGTAAGAACCAGGGACACGCCGTGTTCCCTTTGGACACGCCGTGTAGTCCAGCCGTGTATGAGGGATATACATGGCATGTGGGTATGTCGGATAGGAAGGGAAGAGGAACCTAGTACATGTCGTGTACCCAGAGGTACACGCCGTGTACTCATGTTAGTAGGTTCGGAAAGTAAGTCGGCGGAATCAGCCATCTTTTGAACAGTTAAATGAAATATACACGGCGTGTAGTCCTAAAGTACACGCCGTGTACTTTCTTTTTTTCGCTTAAATCTGGAAGTAGCCTCGTTTTTTAGGCAGAACACCCCTCCTCCACCCGGATACGCGAACCAGGCCGGACAAACCCCATTTCTCCTCCTGATCGTTCGTCTGAGACCCGTTTCGATCGCTGATTAGTGAGTTGGAACCCCCTCGGTAAGGCCTCGATTCCACTTTGGCTATTTTGTCTGATTTTCGTTCTAGAAAGAGTTATAGCCCTTTGAGATATTTTGAATCTTTTGTATATTTACCACATTGTAGACCAAATTGGATGGTGTTACCGGAGGAGTAACATCGTGCGAGTCTCAGGTAGGTGGTGCATACCTTATTTTGTGTTTTCGTGGTTGTTTGGGTGACGCGGCTTCGGCGCGTTTTCAGGAATTTTGAGCGGGACCCTTTTTATATGCTTTTTCATACCATATTGTATATGGGACCTCTGGGATTCCTTTGGGTATGCTCGGTTACCGGTTTGCATGAGCGGGGCCGGGTGAGGGGTCGTGGCTCATCGGGGAATTTTAGCCGGGGAACGCCAAAATGGTTTAAATTTCAATATTATTGTGTTAAAATTTTACTTTAATTTATTTAAGCCTGTTATAATTATTGGAGGAATTAAAGACCTCAGTGCTGGTATGGGACAACACCTGGTATAGTGCAATTCAACTATTTAGTTTGTTTTGCTGGTTTATGTTTTTTTGTTTAAACATGTTATATATGCAATTGTTAAATTGTATCTGCGGGCCCCTTTGGGTTGTGTTGGTCTTGGCCCGGTTACGCTTGAGTGATGCTAATCATAGTTTGGGGCTTTGACCGGGTTACTTTGGGTGGTTTTGACCACGGGATTGGGTGTCATGGACGTCGGATTGAGGCAGTGTGACTGTCTGGTTGGGCATGGCCCGGGTTACTTGGATGGTGAGACCATCAGACATGAGCGACATAGTTGCAGGGACACAAGGTGTCAAATGTTTTGGTGTCTTAATACTATTTTTGGTGATTACTGCTCACCGGGACTTGAGTAGTGTGCACACAGAGATACTCCGTGATGAGGTGGTTTTGACCACTCGTGTGGGTAGAGGCCCCCGTAGTTTTGGTTATGTATTTTGGTTGGGGGTGATTGCCGTAGAAAGCCACATGGGAGGTGAGGAGCCTTCAGGAAATGGGCGTGCCTTCGGTACGTCAGTACTTGAGACACGAGGTGTCAGGAGGCACATAATGCCGGGTTACTATTTGTGGGCGTGCCTTCGGGACGTCGGTACATGAGACACGTGGTGTCAGGAGGCACATGGTATCAGGTTACTATTTGGGGCGTGCCTTCGGGACGTCAGTACTTGAGGCAGGAGGTGTCAGGTGGCACACGGTGCTGGGTTACACGATAGAGATTCCGGCGTTGGCCGAAGCAGGTGACACTCCATGGCAGCTGTTGAGCACTAGTGGAGTTTGTATTTATTTTTCATTGTATGGATTACTGCTTTCCTGGTAAATGCATGACTGCTTAAACACATATATTTGGTATGCACCGTTGGGTGGTATCCTACTGAGATTTGTCTCACACCCTGGACGGGCCCTTCGGGACGGGTGCAGACTTCATGGATTTATGTGTAGGAAAGGGGCCAGCTTCAGGAGCTGGGTTACGTTAGTTGTTTCATGGAGATGGTATGGACCTTGAGGTCATGCCTAGCTGGGTTTACCTAGCATTATTTACTTTTCTGTATTGGCATGCCTGTTGTATCTACTGTTGGTTAGCCATTGGCACCCTTTTTATATTCAGTTGTGTATGACCTACATTGGATGCATGTTTTACTATCAGTAGTAGTTACATGTTATTAGCATGTTGTTGTGTTTAATTTCTACTGCAGTTGTTTTCTTTGTTTCTTCCACTGTTTATTGATATTGGATATGCTTCCGCTTTGCGGGTCTAGTTCGAGTCTGCTGAGTCTTTCTTTCCGCTGCATCTTTACTGTTATACTCGGACTAGTACCCTTACTATGATCTTCCGAGAGGGTATAGCCTCCCCACTATACCTATTCAGACCCTCACTGCTAGTCGGCAGCCTTTGGCGTTCAGGGGAGGTGCACCTATGGTAGTGACACCCGACCCGCTCGACACTATTCGGGTGGCTGGCCGGGTCTGGGACGTTACAAAGTGGTATCAGAGGAGTTCTTTACCAGGATGTAGTAGCAGTGTTTTTCTAGATACTAATGAGATTGAGACTTCTCTTTTTATTTCTGCTGGTTTTACTATTTGGGATATGGTAGACTGGAGATAGTTTGTTACAGGGACTAGGTTTCTTGCTTGTGCTTGGGTGCCTGCAGCCCCAGGTACGAGGGATGGACCTAGTTGCTGTGGGTGGTAATTGCTACTTTATTTTGCTCAGAATACAGTTTATATGATTTCCACCTTGGTGGCTCACTTGGTGTGTTATGTTCTTGATTGTGATATGTGACCCTTGTCCCGGTGTGGTAAGGGAGAATTGGACCTTGGCCCGGTATGGAAAGGCTTGTTACTTGGATTTTGATAGGCACATTTTTAGGGTATTTTAATTTCATAATTGCACATATGATTTGTGAAGTGATAATACCATGTGAATAAAATAAATAAATTTCCATGATTTATCTGCAATGAAATGTAAAATGGTGAAATTCATGATAGAATTTCTTGTTGTTTCAATGTGTATGCCATGCGTTATATTTTGTAGAATTTCATGTTGCTAGATTTTGGTTCTGAATCTTATGAGTGCAGGCATGTACTATGACTGAGGCAGTGTAACTGTCAGGATTGGGCGACTCGGTCGTCGGTTTGAGGCAACATGAGTTGTCGGGACGGGCATGGCCCGAGGTACTATCGATACTTAGCTCTGTTGAGCGGGTAAGGAGACCATGAGGCCGGGATGCCGTGGGGCATGGGTTGCGGTGAGGGGGAGTAAGGGTAGTTGTTATGCACTGCCCTTTACTTCTTTCTTTATCTGCGTAGAATATATTGTTATACATATGTATGGGCTGTCTGACCATTTATGGTATTAAGTGGGTTACTCCTTCATGTCTCAATGGAGCGTTAGGCAGGGCAGGATACAGTGCCACAGGATCAGGGTCAGAATTCGGTACAGGCAGAGCATGAGCCGTAAGTACAGGCTCAGGGACAAGATCAGGTTCAGGATCCAGTGTAGGCAGGATAACAGCCGGGTTTGGCATCGTCCGGTCCGTGGCTCGACGAGCAGCTCCGCGAGAGCCTGGTACGCATCTTGCAAGGGATTGACAGTGGCGTTCAGGGTGTAGAGCCTTCTATGGGATATCTGATGCGGGACATCTAGTCGCAGCACCCGCCACGTTTTCAGGGTGAGGGTGGTCTGTAGGCAGATGAGAAATGGATAGAGAGTATGTAGATGATATTCGAGCAGCCCGAGACGCCTCCAGGGCGGAGGGTCAAGCTGGCGACGTACATGTTGAGAGGACCGGCGAAGCGTTGGTGGGGCGTACAGGTTCAGGCTCGTAGACACGAGGGAATGGCATGACAGGAATTCGAGGGCAGGTTCTTTGAGCACTTCTACCTGGAGACACTGAGGGCAGAGAGATCTCGGGAGTTATTGAGTCTTCAGCAGGGGGACATGTCCGTCATGGACTATGCAGCTACTTTCACAGAGTTGTCTTGCTTTTCACCTGGTATGGTGAGCGATGATGCAGTAAGAGTGAGACGCTTCGAGGATGGATTACGACACGCCATTCAGGTCCAGGTGAACATTTTTAGGCTGGGTTCTTCCTCTGAGGTGGTGAATCATGCACTTATAGCTGAGGGTAACGAGAGGGAGAAATCTCACTTGGGCAGGATGACAGCATCAGCTGACGGTTCAGACAGCAGGATGCGAGGAAGAGATGAGTTCTAGTTGGGCAGTTAGGCCAGGGATTTATCTAGACCATATTGTGGGAGTTCGTCAGTTATTTTCTTCCAGTGTGGACAGCTGGGACATGTTCTGACGCAATGCGATAGGCCTCCGAAGGAGTGCTGGGCTTGTTGACAGGACGAGCATCTGGAGAGGTTATGCAGGCAGCCTTCTCAGATAGCTGGCAGGCAGGGACCAGAATAGACTGCAGCATCTGAAGTTGGTTCAGGTTTGGTACCTGGATAGGGTAGTCGAGGTTCAGCTATGCGCGGAGGCCGTGACAGAGACAGTGGGACCCAGCTCAGGGGTCAGTGGCCGGTGACTGGAGTAGCACTGCAGGGAGGTCAGGCGTCAGGCAATCGTGTTTCAGGCCAGTTGAACCCCGTGGAGCTGCCAGATGCTGAGCAGGCTGGTGAACCGATGAAAGTTAGAGGTACACCACGATGTGACTGTGATCTCCATGTTTCCTTTTTTGGCATGACCTGTAGAGTTATGTCTATTTTGAGTGAACGGGGTGCAAAAGATCTTTCTGGACTGACTAGATACTAGTCAGTGGGTTGGCACCGTATCGGGTGCGTGATATATATATATATATATATATATATATATATATATATATATATTTGTATGAGGTGTCGTGGGCATCGGGGCATCGTGGATGTGGGTTACTTGAGGTGTCGTGGGCATCGGGGCATCGTGGATGCGGGTTACTTGAGGTGACGTGGGCATCGGGGCATCATCGATGCGGGTTACATGAGGTTTCATGGGCATCGGGGTAGCGTGGATGCGGGTTACTTGAGGTGCTAGGCACCAGGACCTCATGGAGGCGGACACTGATGCAGTGTGGGATACTTTATGTGTCGGAAGTGACACAGGAGCACCAATGAGGTGCAGGGGTGACGATGCGTCACTGGAGGACTATGCGTCCGGAAAACAGGTTAGTAAACCCTATTTTCTTTAAGTTTTGTTGGGTTGAGACCGGGTAAGGCAATTCCTATGGTGGGGATACCCCTTGAGAAATTTAGCCGGAACCTTTGAGACCGGGGTATTCTAGGTTGTTTTACTGGATGAGTATGTTCGGTGCTATCTCCTAGATTCGTTTGGTAGGTCGGGGATGAGCTACATTAAGGTGGGGAGTTTGTAAGAACCAGGGTTTTCAGAACGGGTCAAAATCCCTACCCTGTTTAAATTTTTGACTTGATTCTTAGGAAACTGGATTAAATGGGAAGTTTGTGGAAATTTCCAGACTACACGCCGTGTACTTTAAGTACACGCTGTGTATGTCTGGGCGAGTGGTCGACCGTGTACTCATCGAGTACATGTCGTGCGGGTGACCGTGCAGTAGTTTCTGACTACACTGTCTGTAGTTTTGAACACGCCGTGTAGACCCCTGACCGTGTGAAGCCATACATGGCGTGTAGGCCATTGGCCATGTAAGAACTAGGGAAACGTCGTGTTCCCTTTAGAAACGCCGTGTAGTCCAGCCGTGTATGAGGGATATACATGGTGTGTGGGTATGTTGGAGAGGAAGGGAAGAGGAACCCAGTACACGCCGTCTACCCAGAGGTACACACCGTGTACTCATGTTGGCTGGTTCGGAATGTAAGTCGGCGGAATCAGCTGTCTTTTGAATAGTTAAATGAAATATACATGGCGTGTAGTCCTAAAGTACACGCCGTGTACTTTCTTTTTTTCGATTAAATCGGGCAGTAGCCTCGTTTTTTAGGTAGAACACCCCTCCTCCGCCCGGATACGCGAACCAGGCCGGCCGAACCCCATTTCTCCTCCCGATCGTCCGTTCGAGACCCATTATGATCGGTGATTAGTGCGTTGGAAGCCCCTCGGTAAGGTCTCGATTCCTCTTTGGCTGTTTTGTTTGATTTTAGTTCTAGAACGATTTATATCCCTTTGAGTGGTTTTAAATCGTTTGTAGATTTACCGTGTTTTAGACCGAATTGGCGGGTGTTACCGGAGTAGTAGCATCGTGCGAGTCTCAGGTAGGTGGTGCATACATTATTTTGTGTTTTCGTGGTTGTTTGGGTGATGCGGATTCGGCGCGTTTTCAGGTATTTTGAGCGGGACCCGTTTTATCTACTTTTTCATACTGTATTGTTTATGGGACCTTTAGGATGCCTTTTGGTATGCTCGATTACTGGTTTGCGTGAGCGGGGCCGGGTGAGGGGTCGTGGCTCATCATGGAGTTTTGGCCAGGGAACGCCAAAATGGTTTTAATTGCAATATTATTTTGTTAAACTGTTAGTTTAATTTATTTAAGCCTATTATAATTATCGGAGGCATTTATGACCTCAGTACTGGTATGGGACAACTCCTGGTATAGTACAATTCAACTATTTAGTTTGTTTTGCTGGTTTATGTTTTTCTGTTTAAACATGTTATATATGAAATTGTTGAATTGCATCTATTGGACCCTTTGGGTTGTGTTGGTCTTGGCCTGGTTACGCTTGAGTGATGCTGATCATAGGTTGGGGATTTTCCAGGGTTACTTTGGGTGGTTTTGACCACAGGATTGGGCGTCATGGACGTCGGATTAAGGCAGTTTGACTCTCAGGTTGGGTATGGCCCAGGTTACTTAGATGGCGAGACCATCGGACTTGAGCGACATTGTCGCAGGGACACGATGTGTCAGATATTTGGGTGGCTTAGGACTATTTTGGGTGATTACCGCTCACCGAGACTTGAGTAGTGTGCACATAGAGATACTCCGTGATGAGGTGGTTTTGACCACTCGTGTGGGTAGAGGCCCTCGTAGTTGCGGTTTGGTATTTTGGTTGGGGGTGATTGCTGTAGAAAGCCGCGTGGGAGGTGAGGAGCCTTCAGGAAATGGGTCTCCCTTCGGGACGTCGGTACTTGAGACACGAGGTGTCAGGAGGCACATGGTGCCGGGTTACTATTTGTGGGCGTGCCTTCGAGATGTCGGTACTTGAGACACGTAGTGTTAGGAGGCACATGGTGCTGGGTTACTATTTGTGGCGTGCCTTCGGGATGTCGGTACTTGAGACACGAGGTGTCAGGTGGCACACGATGCTGGGTTACACGACATAGATTCTGGCATTGGACGAAGCAGGAGACACTCCATAATGGCTGTTGATCACCAGTGGATTTTGTATTTATTTTGCATTGTACTGATTACTGCTTTCCTGTTAAATGCATGACTACTTAAAGACATATATTTGGTACGCACTATTGGGTGGTATTCTACTGAGATTTGTCTCACACCCGGCACGAGCCCTTCGAGACGCGTGCAGACTTCGTGGATTTACGTGTAGGAAAGGGGATAGCTTCAGGAGCTGGGTTACGTTAGTTGTTTCATAGAGATGGTATGGACATTGAGGTCATGCCTAGATGTGTTTACCTTGCTTTATTTACTTTTCTGTATTGGAATGCTTGTTATGGCTACTGTTGGTTAGCCATTGGCACCATTTTTATATTCAGTTGTGTCTGACCTGCTTTGGATGCATGTTTTACTATCAATAGTAGTTACATGTTATTAGCTTTCTGTTGTGTTTACTTTCCGCTGTAGTTGTTTTCTATGTTGCTTACGCTGTTTATTGATATTGGATATGCTTCCGCTTTGCGGGTCTGGTTCGAGTTTGCAGAGTCTTTCTTTCCGCTGCATATTTTCTGTTATACTTGGACCAGTACCCTTACTATGATCCTTCGAGAGGGTATAGCCTCCCCACTATACCTATTCAGACCCTCGCTGCTAGTCGACAGCCTTTGGCGTTCAGGGGAGGTGCGCCTAAGGTAGTGACACCCGACCCACTCGGCACTGTTCGGGTAGCTGGCCGGGTCTGGGACGTTACAAACTTAAACATTATTTATAAAAACATGAGAATTATTTATAAAATATAAATATAAATAATACCTCTATAAGATCTGAACATACTATTTATTTACATGATATATATACCAGTAGAGAATAATAATTGTATATTGAACTTTAAGAAGGTTTGGAGAAAAAATAAATTCAATTAGCATAATTATTAGGACTCATAAATACCACCTAATTGATCTTTTTGTCAGTTATATATAGAAAAAATAGTAAAAAATGATCTTATATTAGAAATGGGGTTAAACATCAAGCTTAATTTTTTTAGCTTAATCATAAAAATATAACTGAAGAAATTAGTGATGAACATTGGTAATATCAATGAAAGAAGAGTTTAATCAAATTGAAATAAATAAACTATCTAAATTATTTGAGATAACCAAAGGCTACCATACTATTGATTCCAAATGGGTCTATATAATCAAGGTATATATGAATTTTTCACCATATTTAAAAGTAAATATAGATTGGTTGCACAAGGACATAGTCAATAAGTTGGAATTGATTATGAAGATAACTTTCTACTATTAGCTAGACAATAGGTCATTAGAACATGAAAATCATATACGGAACATCTTAACTTGAAACTATATTAAATGGATTTGAATATTTTATTTCCTAACGGTTATATTACTGAGGATTTTTATTTTGAATAAACCTTGGTTATTTAAAACCAAAATATAAAAACAATTTTTTTAACCTTTTGAAAGAAAATTATGGTTTCAAATAGGTTCCTTGATCTTGATATGCTAGGCTCATATCTTTTCTAATTTCAAATGGATTTTAAAAATGTATTTCCAATCCCTTTTTATTTATTAAAATAACTTCAAAGGATATTTTGGTTTGTAGATTCATCTTTGATGATATTTTTATTAAATTATTTAAAAATTATTTTGTATCAAACATTCTATGCTTATGAAAAATGATTTGTAGTGAGTTTCATGGGTGAGTTAAAATTCATTTTTATATTTCAATTTTATAAAAGAGAACATAGATGTAATTATTTTAAATCTAATAAATAATACAAAATATTTTTTAATTTTTTTATATATGATTTTACTAAAGGAAGTTATCATACAGTGTGTACTACTTGAAAACTGGACATTTATGAAACTGGGAAACCAAATGACCACATTTTTACTAAGGTATGATTGGGAGTTTACTCAACTTAACAAATATCCAGATTAGTATTATGTTTAGTAGGTGTATGCGTGAGATCACTCAAGAAAACCCTAAAGAATAAAAATAATATACTACTAAAATTATTTTCAAATACCTCAATATAGATTCTAATTTTTGTTTGTTTAACATAAGAAGACATGAATTTGAAATATTTAGTTGTTAAAATGATTCTTTTGGTGGTTATATGTTAGTTTGAAAACCTCCTCTTGACCAAGTCACTTATTAGAGAAGTCTCATGTTTCTTAGTTTGGAAAGAAAAAAATATATATTCCCTTTACTACTATGGAATCAATGAACATGGATACATGTATTTCCTTTTCACAAATAATGTGGATAAAACACACATTACAAGGCTATGGATATCAATTATAGAATTTCCTTATGAATTATGACAATTAAAGGGATATTAACATTTCTATGGATCCTATATATTCCTCGATAAGAAGTACTATTTATTTAGTAAATCACTTTTTCAGAAATATTATTCCATAGCGTGGTATTACTCTTGAATTCATTGGAATTAAACAAAAAAATTGATGATATTTTCAAAATTCCTTCGAATTAAAAGAGGATAAACTATATGAAACATGATTTATATATGATTAATTATTCTTAATAACTGTCTTGTGATTTTACCCTAATGCCCCATATTTGTTTTCAGAAATGTTGAATGTGACTATAAGGCATAATCTTCCATTATTATAATTCATGTGGCATGAAATGCTAATATGAATATCTTTTCCATCGTAATGGTTAGTCATGTTTTAGGACAACCTACTATGACCCTCATAGCTTACCATAAATCGATTCATTTGGTATGCCAATATACAAAGATATATTTAATTAATTACTTTTAGTTTTCTTTATAATTTTATTTTGTTTAATTTTATTTTTTCTTTTTTACTATTCCTTCCCAAAATGATAAAAAAATAACTATAATTACAATTAAAATTATTTTTTTATTTATGTCTTGAACTCTCTTTAACCCTCCTGAACCTTTTCTCCCACTCAAAACCAAAACCCCTCTTTCTCATGACCATTTTGAGTCTTTTGAAACCCTCTGCAAACCTGGAGCATATATAGAGACCATTATTTGTTGATCCTATTGTTTTTCAACCACCTCTGGTTAAAAAAATAAATATCAAGTGATCTTTCAAGATATTAAACCCATACATATTGAATCTATTGTAATTATAGAAAAGGAATCCGATGTTGAAAGATTAAGATCAAAAAGTCAATATTTTTTATACTTATCAAATAGAAAGTGTTTAACTACTGGGTCATTTAGAATACAAGACCAATATACTTTATGTTTGTAAAATAAACTTATCTAAATGTATATTTTTAAGATTAAAAAATTAAGGGCTATATTTTAACTCTTTTTAATAGGAAAGATCTATTGTTTTCTTTGAAGAAAAGGGAAAAACATCTAGAGGTCCCTCATAAATGATATTTCAAATATTTTAAAAGTTGAAATCCAATTTTTTCATAAATCCTTTTAATTTTAGAAATCTTTCATGGTGATGATAGGGAATGGGAACCCAAAGAGGAGGATTTCTATTGAGTTGGATGAGGAGTGTAGGTTGTTGGTCAAGTTTTTACAACACAAATTTTTTTCTAGTAAATGGGAATTCATCAAATTAATTTATTGAAAACCTTTTTCTAGATATATATTGAATAATATATAGTATATTGATTTTAAAATGTATTTAATTAGTCAAATTGAAGAGATTTGTAATCCTTATTCTAGGATCAACTATGATCTTTAGCCCAAAATAATATCTACTTTTTGGTTATCAAAGGGAGTTGTACCTAAGGGGGGAACTTATATATCATTAGGTTGGATTTGTTAGAACCAAAATATCATTAAGGGTATGAGAGTTAAATATAATACATGGAGGAAATCATTGGTTTTTGAATATAAAATATATAAGGGGAATTCAATCCAGTGGAATCATGTAGCAGTTTTTAAACCGTCATCTATGAGATGATCTAGAAAAAATGTGTTTTATTTAGAAACATAGTCACTTATATCTCGTAGTTAGGGTTTGTCTTAGTGGTAAGAACCCTATAATCCTACGTGAAAATGGGGTTTCAAAACCCAATGGGCGTCGGTACTATAGCAGTATTGTAGCGTACTATACCAGTGGCAACACTATAGAAATAGCAGGCACTGTAGTGGCAATAGGTCACTATAGTATTGGCAGGGTATTGTAGTAGCGGCAGATACTATGAAGGACTAGAGCAGGCAGAGTAATGTAGAAGTACTATTCACAGAATGGGCCTTGGTAAAAATATTTGGGCTAACAGGCCATGTAATGGGTTAAATGCCCACTGGGCCTTTGGGCAATGTAATAGGTCTCCCACTACCCAATTAAAATAGGTATTTGGTATTTTTTTAAATAATAAATGAGGCTTCGACCCCAACCATTAAAAAAAATTAGTCACCTATATCTCAACCATCTAATTAGGAGGAGTAAAATTATAATGTTAAAGATACTGAACGTTTATCAAATCTAAATTAAAGCGTAGTTTTGAAATTTAATAATGATGATGATACTACTGATAATAGTGACAATGAAAATGGTGAATCTGTTGAAGATTCCATTCATTGTATAGAGTAAATAGATAGAAGTGAAGGGATAATACACCTTGTGAATAATATAGGGGATATAACTTTTCATATACTCCACCTAATAAGGGGAATAGTTTTCTAAATCTTTTTTTTGGAAAAGATATCTCAAATGCTAGTGATGATGGTGATGATCTCAATGATGGAGGTAGTCCATCCGACTATGGAGGACTTATTCTCCAAGATTTACCTACCATCCCATATAGACTTACTACTTATGAAAGATTCTTAGTGTATTAGATATATATGGAACATATAATTTGGGCCCCTTCTCCTGTAACACATAGTTATGATGAAAATTTGTAAAACTAAATTGTGGGACAAGTTCATGAGGGTATGTTCAGTCCAAAAATTGTGAATATTGTTGATTATAAAGACCCTACATTCTTTATTTAGATATCAAATGGTGAAATAATAATTTATTTTTTTGAATAGAGGGAGTTAGATATGGAATGTGAGAAATACATCAATATTCTTTATTATATATTGATGGAATTTCTTTAATCTAGGCATCTCCTATAAGGAATGATCTATCTCTTTCTGAACATGCTATTTATTCATAACATCCTTCCTATATTTCTTATATTACTAGGTATGATCTCAATGAGATATTGGTGGTTTTTAAATATTTTTAAATGTATTTTTAACATTGGATGAAGCTTTGAGTATTCCAAAGAGGAAGTATTTTCCTAAGGGTTTCTTCTATTTTTCATCACATACAACTCAAAATGTTTATCAATATCAACCATATAAAAAAGATTATTAATAGTTTTTAAGAGTTTGTTTTATGGTTTCTGGAATATCTTAAATATATGAATCTTTATATAAAATAAATATATCTTAGCTTATTTTCCTATGATTCTTCTTCCAGTGAACCTCCTCCCACTATATCTCCTACACCACTCATGTTGGAGTCCTTTGTTGTTGAAGGGTGGATTAAAAAAATAGTAAGGTATAAGAATGATATCATTGTTAATTTTTTTTCATATATTAAATATATGATTCAATCCATATATTATACCGAGAAAAAATAAGAATTGATATCTAGTAAGTGTTGATACCATTATGATTGGAAATAAAGATCCAAAATCACTAAGGCCATGAAATAATATTTTTCATGGATATTAAAAAATTATTATTTGAAATCCTTATTCAATAATTTTTATAGGTGGATTAAGATATATCCAATCACAAGATAATTAATAAATAATGTGGTTCAGATCAACGTTTCACCACCTTTGTTGAATGTTTTTATATGAATATAAGTAGTTTTTTAAGAATATCAAGTATGGATCCCATTTTATCTGTGATTTTACTAGATTAATAGAAACCAAATAAGATTATTGAAAATAAGGTTTTATTCATTCCATATGTTGTATATTTCAAACCTCCTTCATCTTCTTCTACTCTAGTTACTTCTATACATACCTCTACACCATTGGTATTATCATTAGTTCAGGTTGTACAATACCAAAAACCAATTACTAAGAGTGTCATCATTGGTAAACTTTATACTACTCCCCATCATGCTTTTAAATATTATATTGTAAATGGAAAATTACCTAGAGATAATGATTCCGGTTCTTATTTATATTTTTGATATGGAACATTCTATTTTTTTAATGAAACTTTTGTATCTATATTTACTTGTCTTTTTTCTAGAATTATTTATGGGTTCTTTTTTACTTAATAGGATTTACTTCTATTTTAGGATTTTTATTTGAACTTATATTGATTCTATTTTGTTCTTAATTATATTCATAATTTTTTCTAAAATTTTATATCATCTTTATTATCCCCATAGGGGGAGAAAATGATATATAATAGTAAATATTAATGAAATGGAAGTTAAGATATATTATAGTTTTTAGGTTTTGTACAATTCTTCTTGCATTTAAAAATTTATCTTACCATAATTTTTTATCATTAAAAAGTGGGGGATTTTGTTCTTTGTTCATCAGTTACTTACTTAAAAGATACCAAATCATGTTTCTTATAGCTATAATAAATTTTGTTTTAATGTTAGTAATACTTTTTCATGATGAAATGTTTAGATCTTGATTACTCGTATGATATAATGAAATAAATTCATGTCTATCAATCGACTATATGAATAATTAGAGTTACTGTGTGAATAAATTTTGTTACTTTGTGACAGATGATCCACTGTGAGAAATATGAACCAATAATTTATATGTATTAGAGAAATAGAACGAAAAAAATGAACGATTTTGTGATGATTTTGTCAACCACAAATGATCAACATCATAAAGATAGTCGAGAATCCATGCCAAAATTGATATTTTTAAATGATGGAGCTAACACATGAAGAAACCCATCGAACACATGAGAAAATACATTCGACCATAACTATTTGATCAACCACATATCCATTTTTGATCTACTATGATGACATATGTAATGTTAAATCCCTTCCTAACTAATCTGATTATGGGTCATATCTACCTATTTATGAGTGATTCACACACATGAAAGAGTTTTCACGGACCATGAGTGTTGAAAGCTCTAATTCCTAAGTACAATATTTTAATTTCTATATTTTACATTTAATGAAACCTATCCATATAGTTGATATTTTTTAGGTTAATGATGATTATGTTTCAATTATTACTTTTAGAAGAAACTTCTACCAATTGGAGGAATCCTTACACAATAATAGTAAGGGCTTTTTTCTGAATTTGTGCTCAAATTATCATACTCTACAACACCACATTTTTTTGAAAAAAATGTTAAAACAAGAAGAAGGATAATTATACTACGCGTATCACTCTTAAACTCACTATACAATTATTCAAGGAGAAGAACCTGACTTCTCAATAGAAACCGATCAGATATTTAACAGCAAATATTTCACTTCCTTATTCTTTATATATATTAATTTTACATTTTTATGATTATTTTTTTGTTACATTATGAAAAAACATCTCTTCTAATGTATGGTGGAGTACTTTGATACACTTACATTATTTCTTTACATATTTTGACCAATAAATAACTATAGAATATGTATAGCTGATCTTGGACTACCTTGTGTGTAGTTGTGTTGAAACCCAGAACCTAGAAGCTCATAGTAGGTTAATACTACCATTTCATCGGCATAGATATGAGATTAAGATACCAAAAATCTGATAAATTTAGTAGTCCTACTAAACTAGATATATACATGAGTCTTTTGTTAAAAATTAGTACACAAATTTAAACATATTTTTTATTTTCTTTTTCAAGAATAAATTTATTCCATATAGTATATCCTTGAATATATTTCTTATTACACTTCATGGAATCTTGGATAAAATGAAAAAAGATAAGGGTGAGCTCAAATTCCTAGTTAGGGTTAAGTACAGTAGAAGAAATAATTATTCAATAATAATAATCAATATGGAAATATAAATAAAGGAGAACACATACCACTTAAATTACTGGATAAATAAAAGTCAACATGTAAAGGTAAAAAACTATGAAAAGATTCCATTTAAATAATGGGATAAGGAATAATAATTATGGAATGGTAAATAAGAGAAAACCATGCCATTTAATAAATAAACTGATAATGAAATTCATCCATGTATTCTGTCATAGTGAAAATATCATAGATGATAATTATAATATCTAAATGGTGGTATTGCTTAATTATTAGATGATATGTTTCCTAGGTACACATTATCTTTATCATCAAGAAATTTCACATGAAGGTTTAAAATTGAGGGATAGAAACCCATTTAGCTGAGGCTAAGAGACTATTTCATCCCATGAGACTACCAGTGCATCGAAGGAATTACATTGAATGGTTCCTAAACCATGTCATACTAGTAAAAAAATTTATCATATATTGAATAATAGAATCAATCTATAAAAAATATGACTTATCAAAAAACCATATTTATTATAGAATATAGATTATGTAAAAATTTCTCCATATAATCAAATAATTATACATGTAAACACAGTATGTACAAATGGTATACAGTGTCAGAAATAATAAAATACATGATAAATAATTTGAACATTTAGGGGAAATTTAATGTTTAATATTCACTAGAAATTGAATAACTCAAGGGGAAGTTATTGACTAAAAATATTATTCAAGAATGTTAATTTTAGTACTATCTATGGTCAACATAATCATAATCCATGTAGAGGAATAATAATGATGGTATCATTATGACTTATACTCATTGGATTAAGAATAAGGGATGTTGCTGTTGATGAAATAAAAAGGATATTTAAAAACATCCCTGGGGAAATTGTCCTTTTAATTTTGTAATTTTTTTATTTTTTTTTTGAAAATCACTTTTAAAATCATTTTACATCAAAATATATTCATAAACATGAAATGGAAGCTTCAAAGAAATGATTGTGAGTGATTCCTTACATTTTGAACAAGGTAAGAAGAACATTCATTTTTCACTGTAAAAATGATAGAAAAATGCATTGTTCTGAAAATTGTAAGAAGATAAATTTCAAAAAATTTCCCAAAAATTAAAAATGGGAAAATTTTATTTAAATATATTTTTCTGAAAATATTGAAAAAAAAATTGAAATTTTTTTAGAACAAATGGGTTTGGAAGAAAATATGTATTCGACTTAGGAGAGAATTGAAGTTGGGTTTTCTTAAAATAATTGTCTAAATAATTTTAGGTGAAAATAATTGGGAAAATAAAATTATTACTTGAATATAATAATGAATAAAAATAGGAGAATAAAATTAAATCTTATATTAATCAATGATCACATAATTATCTTCAAAGTAAATCAAGGTGTAAATAATCTTGAATAAAATTTTACTATAATGTAAACCCATAACAATCTCTTAATGTTGATGTGAGAATAAATCCAATGAATCAATTTTGTGTTATAAATATAAATATAAATTAAATTACTGTAAATAAAACAATATGTATCTAGAATTAATTATAGAAAAATATTATAATTTTAATAACATCCAGAAATTAATATAACCTAATAAATAGAAATTGAATTGTTAAATTCTTCACCACATGGTAATTGATAATTCAAAAATAGTTAAATTAAATAATTTAAATTTAAATTTAAAATACCTTGAATAATGAATTATTAATGATATTACTTGTAAATGGGTAATATATAGACCATATAAAATAAGATAGGTGCATAAAAGTACAATATGCCCCAGTGAAATGAAATTGAGACAAAATCCATTAAATTTGGATTCGTTTTGGCTGAATGCTATTTATAGTAATATATAATGATTTTTATGGTGTTATTACCTTATAAAAAATATAAATATTTATAATATCGTATATTTTCCCTTTATAACATCTTATCAACCATTTGTTAACAATCATTCGTTATTTTCATTGTTTTAGTTGTTAATCACCTTGTTTCTCGAGTATGTTTTTACTTGTTATTTTTCCCTCTTCGCCGATCATTAAGTTATCATATTAAAATTTTGAACCATTATATGAATTAAATATATATTCATCACATATTTATATTGATTAATCCATAAAATTTGACGATAGGAAATGAAATACACTATTCATGGTGATTGTAGTTCGTACGTATGCATGAATGTTGTTTCAATTTTTTATACTATTGAATGAAATAAACTTGAATACTATATTTATATATATTATCATTTATAGTTCATTTTTAGGTAATATATTTTGATTATTTTTATCACAAACTTCTTTAATACATTCCATGTAAAGCGTCAATGAATCACATCGCTTCACGAGGAGGTAGTGCTCCGTACAGACGATTGACATTATCATATTCCAAAAAAATTGGTAGAATGAAGGTATGTGTTATATAATAATTATATAAGTCTAAATAAATCAAAAATATCAAATAAAAATAAAATTTTAATTATTATTAACTATCTTCAAATGTGGTAATGGTAAAATGAACTACATCGATTTGTGAGGCAGTAGTCCTCTATATAAATAAAGGGTGATTTCATAATAAATTTGGTGGAAGTCTGTGAAGTTGTAGGTCCTAAACTTAAAATAAATAAATATTTGTGTATTTAAAATATTTGTGTTATTATATAAGCATGATATAAAATAAATTTAATGACGTGGATGAGTAAATAAAATAAAAATGCTTTTAGAAAAAAATTACCACTTCTTCAGGTATCCTGCTTCGGTTTTCACTAAAATATTTCTATGTTGTCCTTTTTATGATGTTAAGGCTTATATTATTATTAGAGGTATGTTGGGGAGTGATTTGGGTAGGTTTTGGCCAAACAAAATTTTGTTGGGAATGTGAATAATCAACACACTTAGAATTTTTGAAAATTAGTTTACTGTAACAATGTTTTTACCTAACAATAGGATTAAATCATGCACAAAATTAGAGACAATAAGATTTAATTTGAATATATTTCCATCCAATGAGTTTTGGGAATGTTTATAGGTCATTGTTTCCAATAAGTAAAATTTTTAGTCCCTTGGTAAACTTGTTTATCTCTTAATCACTATAATTAATTTTAACTATTTTCAATAATCACTTTAGTAAAAAATTATGTTTAAACAATAATAAATAATAAATTATTCTGATTAAAAATATGTAATATATATTTTAAAATTAAATTCAAATAAGTGTAAAAAAATTAATATTAAATACATTTGGAATATGGGATGATAAAACGGGTTTTTAATGTGAAAATGTTTAAAATTTTATTATGTTTTATATGTAAATTAAATATTAAAATAATTCAAT
Organism: Viscum album; assembly: GCA_963277665.1. NCBI lineage: Eukaryota > Viridiplantae > Streptophyta > Magnoliopsida > Santalales > Viscaceae > Viscum > Viscum album. Next base: position 466,150,689 of record OY728141.1, on the reverse strand, counting down.
TGAAATAAATAGGATTAATATATGTATAATTGAACTATTATTATATTAAAAATTATTCTATAAATAATTTAATATTATAAACGATTTATATTAAAATTAAATTCTCAATTAAAGTAAAACATGTATAGTGCATAGAAATATATATTTTTATAAAAATATTTCATTTATATTAAATTGGTTTTTATTTTAGTTTCTAACTAATTAGTAACCAATGTATTCAATAATATATTTTCATAAGTAAGTTTATCCTATTCATAAGAAATAATTTAATTTTTATGAGATATTTTTAATAAAAATAATAAAAATAATCATATTTGGTAAAACATGGTTTTGTGTGTAATGAAAGCCCTCGAATAATGTCAATGTTGTGTGCAACATAAGATAACTCATTAATTAATTTATTTTAATCTATATAATACATTGAATTTATTTAAAATAGTTAATATATCATAACGTTTTAGGATGTTATATTCTCTTATATAATTGGTGTTTCATTTCATACACTCTATCGATTAAAAAGTTATTTTTTTTAAATTTTCAGGGTGTTACATTCTCCCCACCTTAAATAAATTGTTTCCTCACAATTTAACCATAATCTCAGCGATAAAGGGATTGTTATTTGGATATTATTTTTAAAAAATACACATTGTAAATAAAATATCCTATAAATAATATAGGATTTAAAGTATAAAGGTCACATGAAATAACATATAACTAAGTTTCTATATAAAAGAATATTATTGTAAATTAAAGATGTAGACAAGGAGTAAAACCATAAATATTTATTGGGATTGATTGAGGTTACTGATCACAAAAAAAATTGAGCGATCAATAGAGAGTTAAGGCCTCAAATCCAAAAATCTAGGATGACTTATTAGACCGTCGATTTAGAATAATGATGGAATTTGTATAATATTTTTTTTCAAGATCATTTTAGTAAAGTAAAAGAATTAAATTAATTTATATGAATATAAAAAAAACATACTTACTTGATATGTTTCTATTAAATAAAAATTATTTCATCCTTTGGTTATTATTCTATTACAAAATCCAATAAAATAAATATCAAAAAATGAATTTTTTATTCTATAAGCAAAAAAATTATCTTTTAATAGATATCAATATACATAAAAGAGTGAAAAATATTTTTATATATCTCTACCCATTTTCCCAAACAAATATGGTTAATAAATAAATATATAAACTTTAAAATTAATACCAATGGTTTATTGTTAATAATAATTTATTAAATTATTTAACTAAAAATAATGACATGTTAATCAATAAATCATATAGGTTAGGGGTTGGTGTGAAACCCTTATCATCTTTCGACCATGGGTTAAAGACCCCACCACATTACTTCATGCAATGGGTTATCAACCTGTACACAAGTTTTACTTTTTATAAACTATATTAATATAATTCCTACAAACTTCCCAAAAATGTTATGTAAATCCTTGAAATAAATTTAATCACTAAATAACCTTTTTACTAGGGTTTTTAATTCAATATATTTATTTCAAAAAGTCTAATAATCTTGTTTTACTATTATTACAATGTCATTAAAAATCATTTCAGTCTTACAGGTTATCAAAATCGTAAAACTTTTTTCTATAAAATTTAAATTAATTATTATTCCAATATATTTTCATCTAAAACATATAATTTCATAAATTTATTCTAAATTTCCTCAATATTGGTAGAAACTCATTTCATAAAACCTAAAATATTCTTTTTAACTCACTGATCATATTTTTAATATTAAACTCATCAAACTATTATGGATACCATAACACCTGTGTTTATGAATACAAAGTATCTTTTAAAACTTCATAGAATCATTAGATATTTAATGACTCTTCTAACCAAAATAAAATCGTAAAAGATGTTTAAAAATTAATTTCTTGAATCACAATACATAAATAGTTCATCCCATTTATTTCCACATAGGTCCTTCCATGATCTTAGGGTTACTCATTAAAAATGGAATTGAATCGGGTAATTTCAATGTTACCCCCATTTAAGGAAGTATACTATAAATTGATATTTAAGAAGATATTTACTTCCTTCCATCACACAACCCATTTTTCCTCGAAAATTATTTTCTTTATTCGCTTATTTCCCACATATAATGAAATTACCCATTCCATTGAGACACTTTATTGGGTTTCTACTTCCATATGTTTTATATGATGGAAACTCATCCTTATTTTTTTCATGGTCTCCACCACTCATGATCTTAAAAAACTCCATCATTATCTTCTTTGGTGAGTCCATGATTTGGTTAAAGTGCATGCTGTTAACAATATTTTAGGAAACTGATTAGGAAAAACCATGATATATTTCACTCATATCTACATACCATTTGTTTCTTATTATCACCATCTTGTCTTTCACGTTCAATGATAACATGATTCCTTCAGGTTCCATCCATTGAATATAACAAAAAATAATAGTGTGGTCAATAATTATCATACTGGAAAAACCATATAATAATTTTTAGGACGTCAAAATTATAACACTATTTTTTCAAACTAAGACACCTCAAGTTTAACACAGGACATTCCTTATCAGTATATATTAAATTAATTCATAATGTTTTGTACTTAAAACGTGAATAATCATAATAATATCTTTAGAGAGTTCCAAAATGGGTGCACATTATGGCCCATTTTTGTGTACTAGGTTATGCTCTTGTCAAGCCCGATAAAACCTTTTCAGAGTTATTATCCTTAGGTATATATATTATAGAATTACACCCACATGTATTATCCAAATATAGATTTATTACTAGAAGAACCACATAATATCTACCTTACCGAAACATTAGGATGTTCTTTTGTAATTATACACCAATTCTACCTTATTTTTATGGTCTGTAATCTATGTATTTCTAAATATAGTTCCCATGTTTTCTATAAAACTAATTTTGTTACCAACATTAGTGACCCTAACCCCAGTATCCTAGAGTTAGTTCTTACTTCCATAACATTGGCATAGATACGTGATTCAGATCCCAAAGGATCAATTAGTTTAGTAATCATGGTAAACTAGATACATACATGAGTCTCTTATTACAAATTAATAAAAAAAATTCATCATTATTTTCTTCTATTTCTAAAGAATAAATTTATTCCATCTATCATATCCTTGCACATATTTTTTATTAAACATCATGGAATACTATATAAAGGAAAAAAATAACGGTAACCTCAAATTATCAGTAAGGTTTATATAAAACAGATGAAATAATGAATCAATAAAGATAGTCAATTTGGAAATGTAAATAAATAAACACAAATTTAATTCAAATAACTAGATATAACATAATAAATGTGGAATTTTAAATAACTAAAAACACTGAAATTTAATAAATAAACATAGAATGAAATACTTTCATATTTTTTTCACAGTGAAAATATCATTGATAATAATAACTAAATCTTAATAAAGGAAATGATTAATTATTAGATAACATATTCCAAGGCCTATGAAGCCTTTACCAACCTAGACATTCACAATATGATTTAAATATGAGGTTTAGAAACCCATTTTGATGAGTCTAACCTACTAATTAATCCCATGAGTCAACTGATACATTGAGGGGATTAATTCAAATGGCACCCAACCCATGTCATACGAGTTCAAAGAAATCCTCATATATCAAATAGTCGATTTAATCCATAAACAATGTGTCTTATATATTATCCAAATTGTGTAAAGAATGAAAATTTATCAATATTTCCACCCAAAAATAAAATAAATTTCAAATCAAAGAACATATGTAAAAATGGCATTCAATTTATGAAATAATCATATCCATGATAAATAATGTGGTTGTTTACGAGATGTTTAATGTTAAATGGTCACTAGAAAGTGAATAATTCAAGTGGAAGTTAATGACTACATAAATGATTAAAGTAATTGAATGTTAATACCATCCATGGAAAAAATAACCATAACATATAGAAATCAAGAATAATGATGGTATCTATAAAATATACACCCATTGAAATAAGAGTAATTGTTTTTGATGTTGATGAAATAAAAATGATCTATAAAAACAATCTTGAATAAAATATCCTCTTTAATAAAAAAACCTTTTGAAAATAATTTTCATTGAAAATAACTTTTTTTAAAAAAATATTACTTTAAAATATATTCATAAACATGTAATTTAAGCTTTAAATTAATTTAAGATGATGATTTTTTATGTGTCGTACAAGGTAAAAAGAAAATTCCTTTTGTATTGTAAACAGTTCAAAAAAGTGCCTTGTTCCAAAAATGAAAACAATTTTACATTAAAAACGTTCATTAAAAATTAAAAATGGGTAAAAATGACTTTAATAAATCATTTTGAAAAAAATTAAAAACATTTTTTAAAAAAGTTTTAGAGAACATGGTTTTTGAAGAAAATAAGTTTCTGACCGAAGAGAGAAATGGAGTCCGGATTTCATAGAAAAAATTTCTAAAACATTCTAATTATAAAAGAGTGAAGAAATTTTTATATTACTATCTGATAATCATAAATAACTAGATGAGTTGTGAATTTAATGGTTTATTAAAAAATTATCACATATTATCATTCAATGTAAATCCAAGTGTCAAAAATCTCGAATTAAATGAGATTGTGAAGTAAACCTTTACAAAGATAAAGATGTTGAAGTGAGAATCAATAATATGAACATATTATGTGTGTAAATTAAAAAATAAATATAATATAACTTTAAATACAATAATATATAGACAAAATTAATTATACAAGTAATCTTAGAATATTAATGGTAATGATTGGTTAGTATAACCAAATGAAGAGAAATTGAGTTATAAAATTAATTACCATTTGGTACCTATTAATTCAAAACTCCTTAGATAAATTAATTCAAATTAAAACATAAAATACCTTGGATAATTGATTATTCATTATATTAAATGCCAATGGGAATGTATATACACCATATAAAAGAAACTAGGCACATAAAAATTCATTATGCATTAATGAAATCAAATTGTGAAGAAATCCATTACCTTAGACTTCCTTTCTGTTGAACACTCTTTATCATAATGTATAATGGTATTATGAATACTATTAACATATATAATAGAACCATAATAATATTTATATCATCATATATGATAGTTTTATTATATCTTATCACCCCTTTGTTAATAATCATTCATTATTTTCATTGTTTAGAGTGTTAATCACCGTGTCTTTCGAGCACGTTTTGACTTGTTATTTTTCTCCTTTTATGTCGATCCTTATTTCATGATATGTAGAATTTAAACCATAATTTAAATATCATATATATTCATAACATATTTATTTATAGTAATCAATAAAATTTGGTGATAGAAAATAAAATACACCATTCATGGAGATGGTAGGTTGTACGTATTCATGAACACTCTTTCCATTTTATTTTCATATAAAACTAAATAAAATATAATTATAATTATATATATATATTATCATTTAATTATAATTTATTGACACATATTTCATATATTTTTATTAAAAACATTCTTAATATGTTCCTTGTAAAGCGTGAAAGAATCATTTGTCTTTGCGAGGTGGTAGTCCGCAGTATACATGAATGACGTTATCGTATTCCCAAAAAATGGAAATAACAACGTGATGTGTTATATAATAATTCATAAATAAATAATAAATCATAAATATCATAAATAACCGTTATTTAAATCATTATTTATAATGTTTAAAGGTGGTAATTAAAAAAACGACATCGGTTTGCGAGGTGATAGTATGTCGTACACACGAATGATGATTTCGTAACCCATGTGATGGAAGTTTGTGAATTTATAGATATTAAACTAAAAAAAACGAAATATATTTTTTATTTCAGATACTGATATTATTATATAATCATCATATAAAAAATAATTGAAGGAGGTGGAGAGGAATAAATAAAATATAAACACTTTTAGAAAAATGTTACATTTTCTTTGATTATCATCTCTAAGTTTTCCCTAATGCCTTCAATTTTTGGATTTATGAATAAGGTAAGGATTATAGGATTATGGGAGAGATTTTATATATTTATTATTGTAGTTTCTGGTGGTACCAAAGTGTTTTGATATTCTTATAAATGTGGGAGAGGAAACACATGAAATTTTTGAAACGTAGTTAGTTGTACTATTGTTTTGTACCGAAAAAGTAAAATAAATAATTCTACAAATTATATTAATGAATGATTAAGCTTAAAATATTAACATAAAATGTGTGTTTTAATATTTTAAAGTTCATTTATTCCATTAATTTCATTTTTTAGTCCCTTGGTAAACTCATTTTTCTTTTAATAACTATAACAAATTTTGACCATTTTCAATAGTAAGCACTGTAAAAAATAAATTTTGACCGTATTAGTCATTAAAAATTATTTTTATTCCCAATATGGATTCCATTTTTATATATTCAATTCACAGAAATTTAAAAAAAATTATTTTCAAATTAATTCCCTAGAAGGTATAAGAAAGCGGGGTTTTAATTTAAAAATGTTCAAATGTTTATATGTTTTTTATATCTAAATTCAACATGAAAATGATACCAACGGACTAAATTTTATTAATATATGTATAATATAACTATTATTATTTTAGAAAAAATGTAAAATATTATATCACAATAAAAATAATTTAGACAAAAAGTCAATTTTCAATTAAAAGTCAGTATTTTTCAATACTCATAAAAAACAAAACATCTCAAAAAAATATTGAAAAATAACCATAATAATATTTATAAATTATTTTTTAGAAAATTAATTTTATTTTTCATAATAATATTTATAATTGTTTTTAAAAAAAATTAAAACAAGAGTGCCATTAAAATACGAAAAAACTACGTTTTGAGAAGCTAATCTTTTATGCATAAAATTGGGTTTTCTCTTAAATTATTTATATTAGATCTATTATATAAATGTAAAAACATTGTATATAACATATTAATTTCATTAATACAATTCAATAATATTAATTAAATTAATTATTAAGATAAATTTCACTTGGAACATAAATATATTTTTTTATAAAAGCATTTCTGTAGATTCAATTGGTTTTTATTTTCATCTCAAATTAATTGGTAAGATATGAAATAAACCATATTTTTTATGTTTCTTAATACTATAAATTATAATATCTAATTTAACTTCATGGATATACTTGTCATTTTGAATAACAATATTAATTGTATTTGAAAAAACTTTGTTTTACATGTAATGAAAGCCATCGAAGAAAGTAATTATTATGTGCAAAACAAGGTAACTTATTATTTTATGTATTTAAATCTATAGAATATATTTAATTTATATAAAATTATAAATATATAATAAATTCTAGGAATGTTATATTACCTTCAATGTTTGGTGTTGTGTTTCAAACACACTATCGAATAGAATGTTATGTTTTTAGAATTGTCACGGTGTTAAGAGTTTCCTTTATAAAACCTGATCCAGGTTGTGGATATGTTTTTTATTATTTAATATAAATTCTTGGAATTGACTTAATATCAATGGGAGAGTATTAATCTCTAGCTTAGAGATAACAAATTTTGTAAAAATTTTATGGGTTACTCTTTGCATGACTTCATTGTTTGTTAACTGATTATTTTCAATTGTGTTCTAAAAATTAATGTATTGTACCTTAATTTAAAGTTGATATATATAAATATGTATTGGCTGGTTTGAGTAAATTTTGTTCAAAATTTAAAATTATCTCAATTCTTATTAACTAGTTGTTGATCATGCCTTTGATAAAATATTTTAATGTTCCAAATTTTATAAACTTTATGTATTTATAAATTAGAACATTTTTCAAATTGAAGAGATTTAAAATTTATAATTTTTAAGACTATTTTTTATATGAAACTTAATTCACCACTATAGATAATTATATTGGTAAAATAAGTGTTTTTTATAATATATTAAAATACACATTATTTTAGACTTGATATATATATATACTTATTATTATTGATTGATTTGAAAGGATGAATGCATATGAAATTTGTTATTGGGGTGTAAGAATAAAAAAATATTGGGGAAGTGGTTCCAGGGTACCCATTTTTCTATATTATTGATATTATTTTAATACTCTTGGATGAGATACACGGTGAGTCCAGATTTTGGAGGTTGTGCATTAGTTGACATGGTTAGTGGTTAATGGTTATATTATTTATTCACAATAGAATTAGTATGCTTCTTCCACAATTAAAGGAGTTGAATTAAGGATGATCTTTATGCGTATACATGTCATGATCACCTTCTTATATATAAATCTATTTTATTGATTTTCAGGAGGGGTTTAGTGATCAATTTTTATAGTGTCATCTTAGAGATTGAAATTTTTTAGAGTTGAATCTTAGGAGTTGTTTTAATGTTTTACATTAGAGGCTTGAGTTTTTTTATATATAAATCCTTTTGTATTATTGTACGATTTTGTATTTATTTTATCTTATGGATTTGATTAGTGTATTTAATGTTATGTTAATAAGAAATATGGGTTAATGAATTTGATTTTCATGATTCACACTATTGGTGCTACTTTCAAACATGGATTCTCTTAGAGGAAGGCCTTTAGGGTCAATATAATATTTACTACAAGCCGATGAGGGGTTACCTGTGGGGGAGGGCATGATAGACATAGTTCACAAGGACCTTAAAATTTAAAACGTCCTATTATGGGATAATGATTAGATATTTCTTCTTATATTTAGTAGTCCATGTGGTGGCCTTTCTAGTGGATCTTTTTTGTATCTCATCTAGTGGTAAGAAGAGGATATCAAATGTGATTCTCATAATAGTTGACAAACTGGCTAATTCGGGAGGGGGTTCATTGTTCTCTTTTATGAGAGTATTTCATCACACATGTTATCAGTGTAGTAATATTATTATTTTTATATAAGTCATGTACGATACTATCGAATGAGTGTCATGCATGTTGTGAGATAGGGAATCTATGATAGTTTTGTATGAGGATTCCTTAGTTGAGTTCTAATATAGATTCAAAGTAGATAAAGGCTTAAAAGGCCTAGATAGGGGGATCTCAAGTTGATATTAAGGCCTTGTGAAGAAGGTTTGTTCATAGAACCATCTTAGGTTATCCATGGAAATAGAATCCTTAATTTCATAAAGGGCTAGTTCCTCAAGATATATTTGGATCATATATTAAGAGCTGAAGATCATTTTTTGGTAGGGTATACCCCTTAGATCAGGTCCTTATTGAGGGTGGAGAGGGCCCTTATACCATCTTAGGTGAATTTTTATTTTCTTTGTTGATTTATTTTTTTATTTGACATATGGGTTTGTAATTCTTTTATTTCTACCCAAGTTGTATATGGTTTGTGGTGTCTATAGAGTTTTCCCCTTAGATGTTGTCTCTTAACACACCTTTTAAAAGGAGTTCCAATTATATTCAGAGGTTTTCAGCATGTACTGTAGTGGTGGGATGCTATAGATATATATTGGATATCCTTGTTTTCGATATTATGAGTTTTAATATCATCATCAGGATGGAATGGTTGACACGCTTGTAGGATCATATCAATTGACACTATAGGAAAGTGTGCTTTTCCTCACTTAGGGGAAATGGGTATGTTATTATTAGATAATGGTATATTGTAGAAGATAAAGTAATAACTGAATTTTGTCATATAGGGTCTGTTATAGTGTAGTAAGAGGGTGTAGTTATTGAATTAAATTTAGTGGGAGAAATAGCTACTTTTCCTCCAGCACTGGACAATTTTTAATATTTTTTCCTAGATGATTTCTCAAGACTCTTTTTTAAAGGAATGTTGAGTTTTTAATCATTCTCATTTCAGGTAAAATAATGATATCAATTTTTCCATATCATTTGGTACCACAATATCTTGGAATTATGAAGGTTCATTATTATATCTTGATGAGAAACACTTTATTCATCCAAGTCCCTATCCCAACGGATATTTATTTTTATTCACCGTAATGGAGAATTGTAGAATCGGGTTGTTCGTGTATTAACCAAATTTTAATTTGGTTCTGGTGATGGATAATTATATATTATTCTAGGATACATTCCTGGTTTCATCGGTTTAGGGGAGGCCAATGGTCACTATGATTTAGCTATAGTTTGAAAACCATTATTTATGTTTATGGATAGAGTATATATTAATTAAAAATTTTACATTAATATATAGGTTGAATGAGTATCATTAAACACCATTTGGATTTATGGATACATCAATGGATTATGTATATCATGAACCAATGCTCTCATCCCTTCTTAGACTCCCTCATTAAGGTTTTCAAGGATGATATATTAGTTTATTCACAAACCTAGTAATTTCATGTCAATTACCTAGATATTGTATTATGCAAAATTTTATTAGATCTAATTTATTCCAAGTACAAAAAGTGTCACTTATTGATGTAAGGTTTTAATTTCTTCAGTCCGGTGATCTTTCTAGCTTGGATATCAGATGATGTAGCAATATTTGAGGTTTTGATGGCTTGGTCATGAACTAAGAATTTCACTGATATATAATGTTTTCTTGGGTTTTTTGGGTATTTTAGATGGTTTATCGAAGATTTATATTTCTTAAAATATGACATGATAGGGACGACCATGAAGGAAGTAAAGTATAAGTGAACTGGTTGGTAAGAGGAGGCCTTTTAATAGTTGAATATGAGGTTATTTCTAATAAAATTATGATTAATCTAGGTCTAGGGATTGGATATACCATTTTTAATGACACCTCAAATGTTATACTGAGAGTTATTATGATTCTAGGGGGTCATGGTATTTCTTATGAGTCTTTAAACCATTACATCACTAGTTAAACTATACATAATCTTGATATTGCTGATGTGGTTCATTCCACAAAAAATTGTCACAATTATATCTTAGATGAGAGGTTTTTTCGTCTGAACAAACCTTAAGAAAACGTGGTACATAATATCCCAATGAATCTTGAACTTTTGGTAGAGGCATTGAGTCGATTATGACTATAAAATCACTTTTTGAGATAGAATATTCATATTGGAAGGGGAATTCCATGATGAATTATCTTAATAAGAAAACTTAAGATTATGGATTATGGATGTTTGATGAAGATTTATTGTTAATGATATTTCTCGTTGAGTTGAAGATTGATTTATCAGAGGAAGAAGAGGTTGTGACATATATTTCCATGGTCATTACCTATTTATTTTTGGTATTTGTAATGGTGATCTATGAGACTAATTTATAATTCCTTATGATGTGGGAATAGATCATAGTATATTATCCATTTTTTAGATAATCTTAGTATGAGGATAATGTGATTTACATCTATGGTAAGGTGGGGGTCCCTACCTTCATGAGGGAGAAGTTTATTAGGAGATTCCATGAAACACGTTGGGTAGAACATCCAATTTTGACCAAGATATATCAGGATATTAATCATATTTTTGGTGGATGGGTATGAGGAAGTATATGATGGGTTTTATTCCTCCATACCTTTATATCCATATGAAAAGGGTGGTGAACTAGTAGTTTGGTGGGTTACATCAAACTTTTATAATGGCGGTATAAAAGTGGGATGAGTTAACCATGGAATTCATCATGGGACTACCCATGAACCCTTGGAATTATACTATAGTATGGGTAGTCATTGGCCAGTTGATGATATTTTCACAGTTCTTAACTAATTAGAAGACTCAATCAGTTTATGATTTAAGAATGATATATGTGTTAGAGATAATGAATCATTTTGAGGTACTGATAAGAATAATACTAGATCTGGACATGCAACTTATATTGAGATTCTGGGTGGGACTATAGAAGGATCGAGTGTCTAATCTGAAAATGATAATATCACCTATAGATAGACGAGTTGTTTAGGTGGATGATACGAATATTTTAGTATATTCTCAAAGTGTTTGGGGTTTATTTTAGTGAATATTGGGATAAAAATATATCTTTTCTATAATTTTACTATAAATTTAGCTTTTAATATTCCATCATGATGGCTCCCTTTGATGATATTTATGGAAGATCATCCCACTCTCCAATGAAATAGTTAGAGGGGGTGAGTTTGGTATATCATCTATTATTTATAATAATATTTTTTATAAATTTTACTTCTTAAATATAAATGTAAATTGTTAATGAATTAATTTCAGTTGATAAAAAAATAATTTATACAAATATTTATTACATAAAGTATACGTTTACATATTTTTCATGTGTAATATAAATTTATTTATTAAAATAGTTTTATCAAACAGAATACCCATAGGCTGAACCACAACCCATCACGTCCGATGGGGCCATGGGGCATGAAACCATTACTATATGGAGAAAATGGTGTATCACCTACCACTACCCAAATAATTTTCTATTTCTATTTTCCATACATTTTATATATAGTCTTATATCATTTTTAATATATTTTTCATTCATTTTACATATATAGTTTTACTTGATAACACCATTATTTTTATGAACAATATCTGTTTTCTTGTTAATTAAGTTATTAAATTCTATAGGTTATATATTATTTCTACATAGAAAAGAATAACTTATAACACTTTTATAAGTTGATTTTGGTTCCTTCAATTTTTAATTGGTTATTATCAAATTGAGTTAAATGTTTTATTACTCATTATTTTATTTAAATATGTTATGTAAATTATTTCATAAAAAAAATTTAAAAATTTATTATTTTATAATTGATTGTCGACAAGACGAACACGCTGCGCCGGTTCAGGGGCCGCAGGACCCGGCTGGTCCCGCTCGTCCGGCTCCACGGCGGCTGGCCAGGCCGGTTGCCACCGTACCTCCACCGCAGTGCGACGGTGCTGCGATCCTCCTACTCTCCACATGGAATGATGGCGATGTGCCACCACCGCCGCGACCCGAACTGGCTGCAGACTTTAGCTCTAATGCGCGACGCGATGGCGCCGCACTTCTCCATCCGTCGGGGCCCTCCCAGCCGCGGTTCCTCTCCGGTGCGGCGTGGGCTGGGCCGCCCTCGCGCGGGACGGGCCATATTCACCGGGCCGGGCCATGCCATACTAGGCTGGACCCGGATCCAGGTTGGGTCGACTCAGTTTGGGCTGACCCAGGGCGGGTTGGGTTGGGTCGGACCGGACCCAGACTCCCCCCTCTTCGGACCACTTTTAGTTTTTCGCCCATAAATTGAGATAAGGACCTCTGATCGACACACCATCCATTGCATATGATTCCTTGGATCGAGGAAGTATTTTTGGTATATCAGACTCATGGTTTTGGAGAAGATTGGGTATGGCCAGGTTGGTTCAAATCCGGAACCCACCGGGGCCTCGGAGTGGAAACACTTATAACTCTCAGACCGGGCGTCCTATTGATGCGCCGTTTGTCATGTTGGGATTATTAAGAAGAGACAGAACTACATGATACATAATCTTAGGACTTCATTGATGTATTGATACTTGGCTCGAGGAGCGGACCCTCTCGGAATCGATTGTGCTGTGTGACAGAACCCTAGAGATGGCTGTGAAAGTGATGATGGAATAATCTGTGGGTTCGACAATGATGACAACCGTACTAGAGTCATCCGTTGGTTCGACGATGGTGACCACTATACCAGAATCCTGTGTGGGTTTGACACACTTTTGTTCCTATATCCTATGTGGGTCTGACAGAATAGCTGGTCATTTATCCCGTGTGGGTCTGATATCTCAGATGAATTATAGCCGGTCATGTATCATGTGTGGGTCTGATAGCTTAGACGAGATAGCTGGTCCTGTATCATGTGTGTGTCCGACAACTTAGCTGGTCCTATATTATGTGTGGGTCCGACAGCTTAGATGATCCAGTGGCAACATCTTATTATCTATATCTCTCTATTATTGTGGCATACCTGTGTGATCTGAGTCATGTTGTTCAACCATTATGATCATGGTGATTGAATTTAATTCCTTTGTGGAACTGGTTTGTGGTTGTGGTTGAGAGTTGGAGCCGAACTGAGATTGGTAACTTAGGTATATGTATGGGCATATACCTAAGTAGGGTTGGTTGATACCTCGTGATTGTATCTTTCTTCTTTGTTTATCCTTAGTGGATATTATAAGACCTTGCAGTTCTTAGGGTCCCTAAGGAGTATCATTATACTCACCCCTGCACGTGAAATGCACACATCTCTTTGTGTTGGATTCAGACAATGGACAACACTGACAGAGGCCAAGAGTGCCATGACTGGATGGTACCTGGAGGAGAACCTTGTGACGAGTCAGCACACGGAGGAGACTGATGGATGTGAGTGCTGAGGTGGCCATCTGTACCTACCCCTCAGGTAGGAATCCCTGGAAGATAATCCAAGAGTTTCTCTTTACTTTCAGCTATTTGTACCTTTTTACTTGTACTTGTTGTTGAATTGGGTTTGTATACTGGCCCATTTACTTTCCAGCACATGCTTTTGTATTCAGTTTTACTTAGTGTTTACTTCCTGTTGCATACTCTGTTTTGTTTTTTTACTTTTATAAAGGAAATTCCTTCCCAGCTTAGGGTTTTACACCTTTGGTGCTAGTCACCAGCCCTTGGTGAATGGAAGGCAGGATTGGGGTAGTCACGACACAAGCCCTGAGCACGGGTCGCTTTTTAATTTTCAAATATAAATGTTGTTATACAAAAATCTTTTTTCAGAATTTCATATTTAGAAACTAAATTCCAATCAATTTAAAGAGTAATTTCATTAAATGTGTTGATTAATTTGATATTAATGTAATTTATAATAAGAACATTCAATATTTACATTGATACATTCTTATCTCATAATAAAATCATAATTTCTTAAAGTAGAGTTTTATAATTCTATGCATTAAATATTTCATTTTGAAATAAATAAGTATTTTACAATTTTAAATACAAAAATAATTGTCTAAAATAAAAGGATTTAGTTTTTTGACTCATAACATTGAAATTATCTTAGTGTTATTTTTCTATTTTTATGAAACATTTTATTTTTCTATTGGAAAATTTAAAATTATAGTTTTACACGTATTGTAATTTTGATGATATCATTATGGTGTAAAAAAAAATATATTTTTTGAAATATTTCTCACTATAAAAAAATCATTTATGTAGTATAATAATTAAGTTATAAATTTTAATTGGAATTGATAAATTTATTCTTGATATTTTGGAACATTGTTTATATTTTTCCTTAATATTTTTTTGGATTATGTAAATTAAATCAGTTGGTTAAAAGTTACATTTTTTCATGATTAAATTGTTAAATTATTACTAATTTATAATTGATTTTCCTTAAAAATCATTGTAATTACTTCCACTGCCCATGTGGTTGGATTAAATATTAAAATAAACAATATTTTACAACTTAAATACCACCCTCCTAAAGAATAAACACCCACCCATTCTCCCATCACTCTCCATTAAAAATACAATGATCATTAATGTTATCTCATTTCCCCTCTCAATATTATTTACATGGTAGTTCTATGGTTATATAGTGTCCCACCCATACTTTAGGAGGCTCCATATAAAGTTATTGGTTTCCTCAATCCTCCTTTTTCCTTTTCATGTACATCCATTTTGTTATATTGTCCTTTAAAATATTATACCATACACTGAAATGTTTTTTATTCTATTTTATTATGTTGCATTTTTTATAAATTTTAGTGATATTTTATTTTTTCCTATCATTATATCAATATCCTAACCCATTACCATTATAAAACAAGGGTTACTCACCCCTTATTTCCCATTACATCAGCAATCATTTTTAAATTATTTTTCATTTGATTGGTAAATTTTATTATGAATAATTGTCTTAATTGAATATATAATTTATAAATTATATATCACTATTTCATCTTATTATACTACATTTATAATATTTTATAGTGCTCAAAATTTTTTGAAGACATAAAACCATCTTAAATTTGGTAAATAAAAGAGTGTGAGGTTTTTTTTAGAAACAACAACCCTTTCTGGATAAAAAAGAGTAGATATAGGCTCTATACTAAATGTACCTAGGGGTAATAATCAAATTTTTTTAATGGTTAATAACATTATTTCCACCTAGGTATTGAAAAAAATGCCTAACTACACACCTGGTATGACACGCTTGAGGGTTATGCTCGAAATAGTTCCCATGCTCTTTACAAGATATAATAAAGGATTGGAATATATAGATTTAGATTAATATTAAATTTATTTCCTTATATAATATAATTACCCAACACTAACATCTCACTGATTAAATTACTTCCTCTTCTGTTTAAAATATCCTATAATTATAAAGATTATTGATGGATACTCACGTAGATAGACACAATAATCCATTAAAAGTTGTTCTTTCTAGCGTATTTTTTATGTGATGAGTATATTATATATAACTATCCATATTTCACATGGAATTTTCCTTTATCCTACATTTCCATGCTCCTATATACATGTGTTATGTTTGAAATAAAATCACTATAGGGAATGATCCATGACTACCATTGTCCTACCTTATCATTAGATATATTAAAATTTTCATCCCATATATATCCATTATAAATACTCTTGTTTGACTCTAATGATTGATAGGTGTTCTACTATATTCCCTAACGTCGATAGAATGGGAAAATTATTGACTAAACCATATACTATTTAACTATATGATGTAAATACCATATAATTTATTGTATTGATTAAAAATAATTTACTAATAAATTTACCTAATTTTATTGGTCACCCATTTAATTTCTAATAGGTTTATCATAGTTTGATTGTTGATGGATTTATTAAGTTTTTATCTATGCATCACATATGAATTAAGTAATATAAAGGGTCCACTGTAATAGTACTACAATGTATTTCATAAGGAATTAAATTTGTTGGGATGACATGATTATGATACCTTGGCATCATGCGATGGTAATTTTTAATGAAACCATAGTAAAAAACCCATGGTAATATTTATTACAACACCATGGTGTTGAACATTGGGATATAATTATGAATGTACCATGTATAAGATATATCCACATTCCCATGTTATTCTTAACGTAATTATGAAAGAATGTTTTATATTTTATCAAGTTCTTATGATGCCATGATCAAATGATGTGTAATTATTTATACAAATTTACTTATATGAAGATTCATGACTTGTGATTTATAATGTTTTAGGTTTCATTTTTTTACATTATGGATTTTCACATTGAATATATTATCATACCCACACATTTATCTTATTATCACTTATAATATTTTATTATTATCACTTATGTTTACATTACTGACCATTTGAGCTCACCCTTTCTTATATTTCAACATTTTTTAAGGAATTCCATTCAAAAATTATGTGTATAGTATAATTTAATGTATCGAGGATCATTGTAGATGAAATAAGTATTGTACAATGAGTTTGGATGGATATGTACCCAGTTCCCAAAGACCCCGAACTTTTGATCTTTGGAGTATGTTGTAACTGTTGTGACATATGTAAAATTGTATAAGCTTACCCCTAGATCTAAGAGTGTAGGACCGAGGCATCTCAGTTTAGATCAAAGTAGAGTGTGGTTATTTTTGGTTATTAATGTACGAATATTGGGGTATAAAGCCTTATATAGATACCCTTTTCTTCTATAGGAATGTTTTAAACAAGTATGCCAATATATAATTAACACATCCTTGTTATTTATAGTGACCAAGCCTTTTACACCTATTATTATTTGATTTTTTAGAATAAATGTCTAACAAGTGTAACCCCAATGATCGTGAAGTTGAGTGTATTTGGAAGACTAGGTTTATATTACATAAAAAAGAACCTAAGTCATGGCATCCTTAATTTATTCCCCGTAATGAGAACCTAAAATCTATTTAAGATCTTAAAACTACGTGGGATAACCTGGGGAATACATAAATAAAGGGTTAAAAAAATACCGGTAAGGGAATAAATAGAATATGATAACATAATGTGTGAGTTAAAGGTATAACATGATATCTTAAATGAAAAGACTCAAGGGTAATCATATGAGGGAATAACATAAAGAGAACAGTTTCTTAAGATCTTGCAATAATATGAAATATGGAATAAATATATAATATGGAATAAACATGAGTCGAGGCTAACTTCCTATAAGATATCATATGGAATACAAAGTCCCATAATGGATTAGGTTTACTCCCCAATCCCAAACATAATGCACCATGAGACTAAAAACCAAACCAAATTCCTTGGTGTGATATATGGTCGAAAACATAATATATTGTTCATGATTATGTCCATAAAAAACTAAATCAATCATAAGTAATTAACATAATAATTATCCATGGAAACAAATGGGTTTCATAATATTTTATCATATCAAAATCAATAGAAATATCATAATGAATGAATGTATTATATAAAAAAAAGGCACAAATTAACCCATAAAATTAAGGTACAAAATGATAGGTAAATGTATTATAGATATATATACATAATTTAGAATCAATCTATAACATCAATGTTTTACATCATTAATGAAAATGAAATTAAAATATTTTATGGATTACTACATCATAAAAATAATTGTTTTAAATTTGTAGTCACTTCATCAAAATAAAAAAATTAAAAAATATTGGTGAAAAAGTATTATTTAAAATAATCTTGTAAATTTATAGATAAATATTTAATGTTTTTAGTTTTAATTACAATAGTAAATTGTGTACTAGCTGTATAAGTTAAAAAAAACATTCCTTTTTCACTGTCATAAAAATGTTAAAAAGTTCGTCATTGAGGAAATGAAAAAAGGATTCCTTTAAAATAACTATTTTAATAATTCAAAACAAGAGTAAAAATGTATTGGGAAAATATTTTTGGCAATTTTAAAAATATTCATGAAAATATGTTTAGAAAACATATATATGGAAGAAAAATGATTTTCAATTGAAAATAGAAATGATGTCTTATTTTCATAAAAATAGTTTCTCAATAATTTTAATTACCAAAGAGATTAAAAAGAAAATATTACTTGAAAATATAATTAATAAATTTAGGATAATAATAGAAATGGGTTTTATTCGAGAAATATTAAATAATTTCCTATAATAGACATTCAAGAATTAAAATCCCAATTAAAATGAGATTGAAACCGAAAAACTTATAGCTTTGCTATATTTCGAATCATTACTCCCGTGAAGGATGTAAATGAATTATAACATAAAATATAATTATGTATGAATTATTATTGATATAATATTTAAAGGTTTAGTATATAAACTATTTAAAATAAATTATGTGCATAAAAACATGTGTCTCAAAGAAGGATGTTTTGAGATGAAACCCTTACCTCAAGTAAATTATTTATCGTGTATGTATTTTATCTTCAATTTAATAAAACTGTATCTATTATTTGTTTCTTAAAGAATTTTTTTAATTTTTAATCCCTTATACTTATACCATTTACTTTATTTAATTTAATAAGATGTTTAATTATATAATCAATTTTGTCTACATCATCTGTTCTGAGGACACTTGTTTCATAATTTGAAAATGCATCAGTCTGTTGACTATGGTCAAAGGGGTCATTGTTCCATCGTTTCTAGAATAATAATCAGTAAATATTTTTAATACATATTAATAAATTATTATTTTTAAAATAACCATGAATTATGTTATAATCATAGAGATGGTAAGTCGTATGTATGCCTGTTTAACACTTTTAGTTGTCGATAACTAGGATCGATATAAGATATATTTTTTAAATTATATAATTATAATTATATAATAAATTTAATATTATATCGTTAAATATACATAAATATACCAGCCATGGGATGCAGTGATAAAAAATGAACCACATCTCTTTTTGAGTTGGTAGTCCGTTGTACACACAAATGGCGTTATCATTTTCAATGGATGGTAAGTAAATAATATATATGATATATTAATTTTATTGAATGATTAATATTTATGTAATATAGTATATAAAAATTAAATCTGATATCATAATGTTTCATGTTATGTGATAATGGAATACAAATTACATTCGTTTGCGAGGCAGTTGTCTACCATACACAAGAATGATTGTTTTGCTTCCCATTTATTGAAGTGGAGAGGGATTTAGTTTATGAAATTAACATAATAAAATATTATCATATTATATATATTTATTTTATTATAACACGATGATTGAGAAACATTTGGCTTCGTGAAATAAGAATTAAAACAATGATTCACTGTTAAGAACAATACTTGTTCCTCAGACCACCTCTTAAAGATTATAACTAAAGCCAACCTAGATTGGCTTTATGATCATGATAAAACCTCTTAGACTTGGGAAATTAAGTAGTAAAGGGATTTGGGTAGGTAATTTATAATTAAATGGGTTATGTAAATGTGGAAAGGAGAGGATATGGGTGACCTTTTGTAATGGAGGAGAAGTCGAATTCTTGTAAACTCCCAAAACTATTCAATAATGGGAAGTCACTCTCGAAAAAAGTGTCTACAAGATTTTAAAAAATTATTTGAGAATATATAATCCTGATCCACACCGTTGAAATTTGATCATAATATTAAAAATTATTATTAATAATATGGATACCATTTTTTCATATTCAATTCGACGAAGTGGTGTAATTTTACTAAAATTAAACCCGTAAATGTGTCAAATAATGGTTTTTCCAAAAAAAATGGATTCTTTAAGGATAAGATGATTTTATAATAACTATATTAAAAGTAATAATAATTAAATGAATTTAAATTTAAATTTATAGATATATAATATGTAAATTTAATTTAAATCATTCATTATTATGATTTATTTTAAATATTTAAATAGGGGAAGCATTGTGCAGTTTGAAATAGTTTTCGGTAAAATGTGTTTTAAAACCTTAAAATAATATTATATTTAAAACTAATAAAAAGATTATTAAAAAGTAATTAATTGGATTAAATCTCATTAAATAATACTTATGTTAATTTTAAATAATTTTAATATCTTAATGGGACTTTTAAAATATTTAATTTATTATAAAGAAATGTCTATTTGAAAAAAATTCCATATTTTTCATTATTCCCTAACAAATCTATATATTATGAATATTCAAAAAAGATCACCATAAGTGAATATTGATATGATGATTTAAATAACTAATTATATTTTATTTAGTATTATTTCTTATAGATTGACTAAATAAATTAGAATATTTTCTCTCAAAAATCAATAAAATCATTTTTTAAATAATTTTTTTTAACCAGATATCTAGTTCTTATTTCATAATAACTTATAAATAAATTTATATTGACTAGATATTATATATGTATATATGTATATATCATAATTAATTTATTATTATTCATAACTTCTAATATAATATTATATCTCGGGTCGTTTAAACTCAGTGTCGGGTTTTTAATATGACATTGACTAGTGTGGTAATTTAAAATCTAATGGTCTTAAATTATACCAAATTATATAAATTTTATCCTCAAAATTTTAACTTATTATCTGTATTCATGGGGTTGACATTCAACAATTCCTTTGTGAAAACCCACATCGTAAAAAGGGTTAAAAATACTTCCCCTTAAAAGAGGGAAAGAAAGGTATGGAGTTCATATATAATAACGTATTATTGGGTTTCTATATAGGAGAAAGTTTGGGGAGTTTAAAATATGGACATGCAAGAAAATGTTATATAATTTTGGAGAGCGATAGAGACCAATTATCAAAATAAAGCGAATAATCAAGAAAAACTCAACAACAATAAAACCATAAATATTTAATGGGTTAAAAAACCATTAATTCATCGAATATTAGTAAAATCGAATAAAATTATTATTTTAATGTTCTTTTCCTAAATTTGAGATATTATATTTCAATTATTAAATTGAAAACCAAACAATATACTTTATTAATATCTCTTTATTTCATAAACATAATTTAATTCCTTATATTTTCTTTGATCTGTTTTCACTTTACATATTACTAAAAGGAAAAAATGTCAAATTGGAAATTTTCATGCCTGATAAAGTAAAAATAAATTAGAATTAAATGAATCCTAAGATTAATAAAACATAAAATATCCATTTATCCTAAATCTATTAATACCAAAATGGTTAGATCATCGTAATATAATACCCAAAATTAATATAAATATATTAATCTTTAGAATTCGATAATAAAAAAGGATTAACATAGATTATTCCAGAAATAAGCAACACAATATGCCAAATAACCTCAATAACCTCCACATAAAAGAAGGTTTTACCCACAAATTTTATCTAATAATCTTCAAATTACAACTCAAAATACATAATAGCATTATACAGATAAATTTATTTATATTATAAATATATATCAATGTAATAAAACATTCCCAAAAATATCATTAATCACCTCAAAATCATAAAATTTAAAACGAATTTATACTCAAATATGTTTCTAAAAATCAAAACAAAATTTTACCCTATAGTAATTTTAGTAAAAAATAATGATACACAAACCAATACAGTATATAGGCTAGTGGTAGGTGTTTCACCCCTATTATCAATCGATTGTGGGTTTAAGACCCATGGCCTTTCTATATGAGATGGGTTGTCTCCCATAATGTTGGTTATACTTTTTCAAAAACGAAATTTATATAATTCATTTATTTTTACCAAAATATAATTAAGATACTCAAATTAACATTAATAATTAATTCATTTTTAACCACTAAATACTTATATACTCTTTATATTCTACCCCAAACAAATATAATCTTAATTGACTATAATTACCTGAACATCAATAACATATCAAATATTATTCTTTCTTAAATTAGATGTTTTCAAATAAAATATCACCTTACTATTTAATCATCTTTCTTGGGGAATATATCCACTCAAATTATTCTCTAAACTTCTTAAAGAACAATTATTGTTGAAAAATACTTAAAGGTTTCATGATTCTTATAACCAATATGCCATTAATTAAAAATACTTCAATAACATGATTCTCAAGTTTCAACACCTAAAAAAATCCAATCATTCCACTTTAATGATTTTAATAACATAAACCCCTAGAAATTAATCCTTATATTATTGAGTGGACTAGGATAATAAAAATATCCCCCACATATATTACATTGAACTTTTGTTGGTTCTTTTAGTTTA
The DNA here is from genome assembly GCA_963277665.1 of Viscum album. Classification (NCBI taxonomy): domain Eukaryota; kingdom Viridiplantae; phylum Streptophyta; class Magnoliopsida; order Santalales; family Viscaceae; genus Viscum; species Viscum album. The sequence continues at coordinate 466,127,582 of OY728141.1, read as the reverse complement.
ACATTATCTCCACGAATCTTATTAATTTGAATATTTATTTTTCTTTAGAAAATAGTTTCTTTATGGCCTCATTTCTGACACATAAAGAATATTTTAGTTACCTAAATAAATTATCAATGGTATAACCTCTCATATTTTTTATTTATTGGAAATTAAATCTTCTTTTATTTTTCATATTTAACACTATAAATTCCATGAGACATCATCATTCTACTCTTTGATGCACTTAGAAATTAAATGATGTTCTGGTTGTGAATTTTAATGAGATATGTCTCATTTGAAATGATCAAAATATATCTAACTTTTATTCGCATTATGTTAGGTATATCATTATGAAAATCATTAAATTTACCATTACACTATTAGAATTATTTCCTCTATTTCCCATCATTTACTAAAATGGAAAAAACCATATGATAATTCATAAACATAAAGAAGGGTATAATTATAAACCAAAAAGGAATAACAAAAAATTGATAATTATATCCTGAATTATGAGTCTCTAGTTTTTTATATTGTTTATTAATAGTAACGTCTCCTATTAGGTTTTCTAACTGAATAATTTTTTCAAGTACTTAACACTGTTTCATAAAAACTTATTGAATTTCTAAAGGATATCCCCTGAGAGTTTTGAACTTGGTGTGTAGAAAGTCCCATTTTGTGCACTAAGTAATGATTAATTAAAATACTAGTGATCCATTTTTAGATTTTTTAACCCAAGGTATAACTGATCCAGATCGACATCCTCATGTATCATCTATATAGAGACAAAAATTCTTTAAAACCACTCACTATAATGTTTTCCAAAATTCAATGATATTTTCATATAATTATAATTATAATGAGACCTGAATGCCCTGAAGGCCTTATTTTTACTAATTTTTGATATTCCCATTATTAAGGGTTTATGGGTAACACTTACATGGACTATAGTATTTGTGACAATACATGACCCAATGGTCTTATATGAATTCATCCAGACTATAACCACTCAAAATTGACCCTCCCTAGTATTTTCATTATGATATCAGATCTCCAATTTCACATGGTTATTCAACTAGGGTTTCTGTGCATGCACAGGCTGCTCCAGATGAGAATTTTCATACCCTCTCATTCTAACCAATGTTTTATATTCCTATTTTCCATAGTACATTTAATCTTTTACTCTAAAAATATATATTAAATAGGTCCTTTTACATATATTATTACAACCATTTATCAATAATATGTCCAAAAGTACAAACCAAATATCGTAATTCCTAGTGAATTTGGAATAAAAGGTTCATATTATATTAAAATGAACCTAATAAATTATATCCATGTTTTATTCTCCATAATGGGATCCTAAAATAATATTGAGAAAATAAAACTGTATGAGATAAGTAATGAAATACATAAAGAATGAGGTGAGCTAAAATTACCAGTATGGTAATAAATGTGATAAGGAAATATAACATGTGAGTCTGATGTATAACATGATATCATAAAAGAGAATATTTATGAGTAATAATATGATACATAAATATAAATAAAATGGTATTATAAAGATCATGGAATTATATGAAAATGTGGTTGAAATATATAACGTAACATAAATATGAGTCAATGTTAGATTCCTAGATAATATCACATGATAGACAATGTCCTAAAATGGTTAAGGTTTAATCTCTAATCAAATACATTATTCCTCATGAGACTAAAAACAATACACAATTAATTAGTGACCTATTTGGGTGCACCCATCATAACATGTTCATTATTATGTGTTCCACAAACCAGTAATCATTCATGGAATAAAATAAAGAATTATCCATGTAAATAAATGGGTTTCATAATCTTGATTCATATCATAATCTAAGAAACTTTTATGATGAAGGAATTTGATAGATGAGAATATGGCATGTATTACCTTATCGAATAAAGGGAAAATAATCTTGGTATATATGTCAGATATATATACATATATAATCTAGAAGTAATATATTAAATTTAATTTTTTCTTTTGTGATGATTTTTTTTAAAAGATTACATTGAATACTTCTTGATAAAAAATCCCTTTTAACTTTTAAGTCAGTTCTTCAAAATATAAAAACATTTAAAAAATTATAGAAAAATATTATTTAAAAATAATCTTTGAAAATTATAAATGAATACTTAAAGTGTTGAGTGGTCATCATGAAAAGTAATTCAGTACATGTTGTAATAGTTAAAAGATACTATCATTTAAAATTGTTGTAAAAAGGTTAAAAAGAGTCTCATTTGTAAAATGACAAGATGATTCCTTTTAAAAAGTAATATTTTTAAACTTCCAAACATGGGTAAATGTTTCGTTAATAACAATTTTTTGGAATTTTAATATATTCATGAAAATATGTTTAGACGTCAATTGTAGTACCCCGGTTTGAGGTATGTAGCACTTATTTATGACATTATATGTGTTTAAAGTGCATCAGATGAGTGAGGAAGAGGTTGTGTGAGTTTGGAATGTTTTGGAATAAGTTTGGAGGATTTTCTTAGGGAACACGGTTTGAGCACGGATAGTGGAAACCATGCGGGTTCTCCAGGAAACCGTGCAGGTGAAGGTAGTAGGTTTTTCATAGCCTATGCATGGTTTTCCAAACTATGAAAGGAAACCATGCAGACCCCTCCTCTAGATATAGTAGCGTGCACACTTTTACCGCATGATTTTCCAAACAGTGCGGGCTAACTGTGCATCCACTTGAAAGTAGGGTTTTAAAACCCGAGTTCACTCGGTCTTGCTTAATTCCTCTCCAAATCCTCTCCCACTTGAGCCTCACTTTAGATTTTGGAGTCTTAGTGTTATTGTTTTCTTGAATGTTAATTTTAATGCTTTTGGATGTTAGGGAAGGGGATCTAGGGTGGTTTTCATGAAGTGTTTGCACGGATTGGGGTGTAGTTGCTTGTGGGTCGATTTTGCCGGAACCCTAAGAGGTAGGTTGCATCCCTCTCGACTCCACTTGGTTAGAACAAGTGGTTTTTGGTAAAAATTATTTTTTTATTCTGAAAATTATTTTTTTTTATGTTCAAATTTTGTTGGAAATTCCTTTGGTGATGTTTTGGGGATTTTTGGGAAAAATAGTGTTTTGTGGTGAAATGATCTTGTTATGGATTTTAAAATGAAGATTTAAAAAAGGGTTACTATGATTGAATTTTGAAAATGGTTGATTGCATGTTTTTTTTTTGTCCTTGGTGGGTTATCTTCTTGGTTTATTCCTTGGTTTTCAATAAAAGTACTGTTTTATTGAAATTGTTTGAATTGGTTGAACACACTTGGTTTTTGACATGATGGTTGTGTGTGTTCATGGGCATGTGGGATGCATAAGGTTTAGGGGTCTTTACCATTAGTGTTGGGATGTATAGGGTTTAGGGATCTCCCCCATCAAACATTCGTATTTCATTCGTGGTGGACAAGGTTTAGGGATCTCCCCCATCTATTTTGGGATGGATAAGGTTTAGGGATCTCCCCCATCAAACATTCATGTGCATTTGGGTTGGATAAGGGTACGAAGTATCCCCCATCATGGTTGGGATGGATAAGGGTTAGGGCTTTTCTCTCTCTTCTAGGTAGAATACATGGTTCATTTCATGGGTTTTTGGAATAGTTTGGGTGTGCTAAAAAGGGATATTGTCAAATAGTTCTAAAGTTGGATTAGTTATTTTTCTGGAAAAATAACTCGCAAGAAATTGGTTTCTTTAGGTTTTTCATCCACTTGGTTGCAAATAGTTTGGGAGACTTGTCTATATCTTATGATAAATTGTTTTGGTAATGTGTTTTATATAAACTGTTTAATATAAATGTGGCTAACTTTTCTATCCTAGTGGCGTGAGTAGGGAAGTCATTTGGAAAAAACCTACTGAGTATTAGTACTCACATCCTGTACTAGCACATTGGTTCTTTTGCAAATGTTGTATTCTGAGACACAGGTAAAGGTAAGACATCTCAGTGCGAGTGGTTCATGGTGAGGCTTCGAAGATGTGGTGATGCTTGGAGAACGGAGCTTGGTGTGGAGTCATGGATTTTGTCTTGGTTTATTTTGGGTCTATTGTTTAGTATTTTTTATATTACTCTGATATCTTGTTGGATTGTATTGGTTTTGGGTTGAATTGTGGAATAACATGGTTGTATTTTTAGAAATACATGCTTGAATTATTTATTGATATGAATCATATAGTGGTTGTTAGTGGATGGTTTGGTTGGTTTTTTTAAAAGGGAAAATCATTCCCCAATTGGTTCTTGAAGCCCTCAGCATTTATTGTCAGCCCTTGGCACCTTGGGAACATCGCTTAAGTCCAAGTAACCCGGACCACCCCCTTAAGACAATGAGGAGGAGGCAGGGCGTTACAAGTGGTATCAGCCTGTTCATTCCTTTAGAGTTGATTCTTGGATTTGGAGTTGACATTGGTTGTGGTATATTCCTTTCGTCAGGATGATAGAAAGGTATAGGAATGTCAGAACATGTAATTTATTGCATAAAATGATGTAGATAACCCTTTTAGGCTGAAATTTAAGTTACCATGGAGTTGGGTACATAAGTGGTTAGAGAAACTTATAGGAATTGGATATCTCATTGTCGTGGGTGTATCCAATGAGATGATCATGGAATGAATGGTAGAAATGACTTACATCTAGGATGCATATTTCATTGGGCATAATGATTTATGGGCTGAATTGAGAAATGGTTTTCCAAATGTGTGAAATTGTAATGTAAATAAATTTGGTATTTTGAAAATGGGTTGGTTTTAAAAAACGGTTAAACATGGAAAATGTGGAAAGGTGGAAAGCCTTGTTGTGATAGTGATATGTAATGCGATTTTAAATTGGAAATTATTGAGGTCTACGGAAGTGAGACTCAGGTTTGTTTATTTTTTGCTTATAGTAATGGAACCGGGTAGGCGTTGTAGAGACCAAATGGAAGTGGCCGATGAGAATGTGGTTGCACCTATGCCTTAGGTGAACCAGCAGTTGGTGTAATGTATATTGAATGCTTTCCAAGTTGTGGAAAGTTGAAATAAAGTGGATGAACCAAGGAATCTAGATCATGAGGTTCAGTTTCAAAAGAAAAATACACCCATTTTTAGGGGTGATTCAGAACCAGATAGGGCAGAAGCATGGTTGAATTGAATGAAAAAGATCATCGAATTATTGGGAACACAGGTAGAGTTAAAAGTGAAGTTGGCCATGCATATGTTGGAATATCTCGCCCTTCAGTGGTTGGAGTTTTTAGTCCAAGATGGGACGAACTAGGGTATGACGTGGGAAGGCTTTGAGGAATTATTTAATAAACAATTCTACCCACATACATTCAGAATTCAGTGCACAACTGATTTCTTCAGTTTGAAGCAAGAGCATATGTTTGTGACAGAGCATACAACTATGTCTATGATCTTAGAACAGTTTTCACCTGAGATGGTAGGTAGCACGTTGTTTAAGGCAATGTTCATTGAAGCGGTGTTAAGGTAAGAGATCCGTTCAAAATAGCAGTGCTATGTATCGGTGATTGCACAAAGATGGTGAATCGAGCATCAGTGGACGAGCATGATCTGTTTCGAGCATCGGGTGGAGGAAGCATGGTGGTACCCATGGGGAATAGCGGGATCTCTAATGCTGGGTTCAAGCAGAGGATGGTCACTTATTCCCAGGGCGGGTGTATGGTACATAATCTGACGACAGGATCAGCAAATCTTCTTCTGAAGCCCCAGAGCAAGCCGAGATGTTTTCAGTGTGGTTCTACGAGCCACATCATGCAGGATTTTATGGTACAACCTTGATCATTTCATAATTGTAAGCATGTGGGGCATCTGTAGTGTTACTGTTAGAATGCTCTGAGGTCGTGTGTGTGTGAAACTCCTCAGGGATCGCAGATGTCGTATGATTTGACGGGATGCGGACATCAACATACCTCTCGTCATCAAAAAAAAAAGTTAGTTATGGTGATTCTCAGAACACCACAACTCCTCAGCACGACCATAAAGAACAGAGTGTGGAAACCTAGGCATTGTTTGGTGCCGAGCAGGTTGTGGTGGATGATCAGCGGGACTATTCAATGTGAGAGGTATTATTCTTTTATATTCTACCTTGATTCTAGTGTTGTTTGATATGGGTGCCTCATAATCTTTTATTGTTGCACGTGTGTTTGAGATGATGGGTTTAAGGGTAGAAATGATGTATTTGGTTTTGAAACATCAAACTTCTCTAGGTCTAAGAGAGTGTTGAGCCTTATTGTGTAGAGCATGTTGTATCGTTGTGGGTGAGGTGGAGCTAATGGAGGTTTTCTCAGTTCTTGAGATGGATGGGTATGATGTAATCCTAGGAATGGATTGGCTGGTGGCATTTAAGGACCACATCGATTTTAATGCGCAAATAGTGTCTTTTACGACACATGATGGCGTTAGATATGTTTTTAGAGGAGAGATGCATGAAAGGTGAGGTGTAATGGGTTTTTTGGCACCAGCAGTGGGCACATTGTCGTATCAGTTGGCGGTGTTGTCGTTAGTATCGTTAGAGGGTGTTTATCAGAGTGTTCTTCCAGCAGTGATGGATCAATTTTGGGTTGTTTTTCCCAAAATATTCTCTGGGTTACCTCCCATAAGAGAAGTGGAGTTAACAATTGTTCTCCTTCTAGGGACCATTCCTATCTCACTTCCATCTTACTGGATGGATCCTACTGAATTGTGGTAATTGTAAGTCCAGTTGGAAGAGTTAGAAATAAAATGGTTTATCCGGCCTACCACATCTATGATGGATGTGCCTATGTTGTTTGTGAAAAAGGCATATGGAACTTTGAGGCTCTCTGTTGATTATCGTAGAAATAACCAAGATACGATAAAGAATAGATATCTTCTTCCATGGATTAATGATTTGTTCGAACAGTTTAGGGGAGCCCAGTGGTTCTACAAGATCGACCTGAGGTCAGGATATCATCAATTGCGGGTGAGGAAGGACAATATTCCTAAAATAGCTTTCAGAAGTAGATATGGACATCATGAATATGTGGTTATGCCCTTTGGTCTAACGAATGCACCAACAGTGTTCCTGAAATTGATGAATCAGATATTTCAAAGATATATGGATTCATTTGTGGTGGGGTTTGTAGATGATATTATGGTGTATCCAGAGACAAGGGTGGAGCATGAGCAGCACTTAGCGACAATGCTGGGGATCTTGAGGAATCATAAGTTGTATGCCAAATTTTCAGGGTTGGGGTATGTTCTCATGCAAGGGAATCATGTGGTTGCATATGGCTCACGATAATTGAGGGCATATGAGAAGAACTACCCAACTCATGATTTGTAATTGGCAGCAGTGGTTCATGCTTTGAAAGTGTGGCTTCATTATCTATTTGGTGATAAATTCACGGTATATAGAGATTATAAGAGCTTAAAGCACATTTTCTGACAATGGGATTTGAACTTGAGGGAAAGGAGATGGATGAAATATCTCCAGATGTTTGATTTTGACTTGATGTACACACCGGGTAAGGGAAATTCAGTGGAGCTTGCATTAAGTAGAAAATCATATGCTCAAGTGGTGAAGCAGGCATTAGACTAGTGGCAATTGATGTCGGTTATAGCTGACAAGCGGTTGGAATGTGAGGACCAGGGTGATAGAGCGGTCTTCTATCCAGTTTTATTGATTCCAAACTTGGTTGTCCTTGTTAAAGAGGACCAAATGTCTGATTCTGAGTGTGCGACAATGAGGCTGAAAATCAATAGTGGGGAGACCATTGAGGGTTTGAAACTGAATGGAGATTCAATTTTGTGTTTTTGGAATCAGATGGTTGTACTAGTTGCTTGTCAGGAGGATCTTCTTAGGGTGTATAATCATTCCAGGTGGGTTGTTCATCCTGAAATTCATGAAATGTATAAAGCGTTGAAATTTAAGTTCTCCAGGGCTGGTATGAAAACAATAGTGGCTGAGTTGTTTCGAGATGCTTGACTTGCCAGCAGGTCAAGGCATAGCATCAAAGGCCAACAATAATGTTTCATTCTTTACCAATCCCTATTTTGAAATGGGTGAAAATAGCAATGGATTTTGTCACAGGTATCCCACAAATAGATAGAAAACATGATGCCATTTGGGTGATAGTGGACCAACTAATAGAGTCGAACCATTTCATTCTAATTCGCGATTCTCATACGGTGGAGAATCTGTCCAAAATATATACACGGGATGTGGTAAAGAGGCATGGTGTTTTAGTTTTTATCGTATCTGATATAGATCCAAGGTTTACATCTTGTTTCTGAAAATTCTTACAGAAATCCCTTGGAACTAAGTTGACCATGAGTACAAGGTATCACCCTTAGACAGATGGTTAATCCGAGAGGAAGATACAGACTTTGGAGGATATGTTGCGGGATGGTGTCATGGATTTTGGTGGCTTGTGGTAGGAGCACTTGTCATTGGTTGAGTTCTCTCACAATAACAGGTATCAAGCATATATATATATGGCTCCATTTGAAGCGTTGTATGGATGATCGTGTCATTATCCACTATGCTAGGTGGAAATGGGTGAGTCCTTAATGGCGGGATAGAGCATTGTCCAGGAGACTACGGAGAAGATCAAGTTAACCAGGAAGAGAATGGAGATGGCTCAGAGTCATCATAAATCATATGCGGATCATCGTCGATGGTCATTGTCGTTTGAGGTGAGTGATCATGTTTTCTTGAGAATCTCTCATGGGTTGGGAAATCGTCGGTTTGGGAAGCAGGGAAGGTTATCTTCGACGTATGTTAGACATTTTTAGATTCTTGAGTGGGTTGGTGAGGTGGCTTATTGTTTGGCTTTTCCACCTAGGTTCAATGCGACACACAATGTGTTTCACGTGTCGTAGTTGAAAAAGTATCATCTCGATCCGTGCCATGTTATTCGATTGGATTATGTTGAGCTTGAGTCCGATGTTTTGTTGGTGCATATGCCAGTGCGGGTTGTGGATAGGAAAGATAAATTATTTTTGGGTAAAAACATCGGTCTGGTTCGGAGTTTGCGGATGAATTACCAGATCCAATAGGAGACTTGGGAGTGAGAGAAAGAGATGGTTGAAGAATGACCCGAGCTCTTACGAAAAAAGGATGGGTTCACTACCTTCCGAGGATGGAAAGACCAATGTTGGGGAGAATGTAATACCCCCCGGTCTGAGGTATATATCCCTAGTTTATGCCTTTTATGTGTTTAAAGTGAATGGGATGATTGGGGACCAGGTTGGGTGAGTTTTGAATTGTTTGGAATAAGTTTGGGGGCTTTTCTTAGGGAGCACGATTTTAGCACGGTTAGTGGAAACTGGGCGCGTTCTCCAGGAAAGAATGTCATGGGAGGCAGTAGGTTTTGTAAGTCATGCACACGGTTTGCAAAATGTGTGAGGCAACCATGCAGACCCCTCCTCTCGAGACTGTATTGTGAGTATGGTTAGCGCACAGTTTTCCAAACCGTGCGGCCTAAACTTACGGTGACTTGAAAGTTGGGTTTTAAAACCCAGGTTCACTCAAGCTTGCATCATTCCTCTCTAAATCCTCTCCCACTCAATCCTCACTCGGGATTTTGGATTATCAGGTATTGAAGGTGCTCTCCCACACATTTTGGAAGCAATTCAAAGGGGTTTCTTGTTGGTTTGAAAGTGGTTTCTCTTGGGTAAGTCTCTACTCTTGGCTTCTTTGGTTTCTCCCAAGATCTACATCTCCCTCTCTCTCAATTTTCTAGATCTACACCCGTTGTGTGTAGATCTGGGGTTGTAGTTGCCTTGAATGATAATTTTAAGGCTTATGGATGTTAGTGAAGGGGATCTAGAGTTGTTTTCCTGAAGTGTTTTCCCGAATTGGGGTTTGGTTGCTTGTGGGTCAATTTTTCCGGAACCCTAAGAGGTAGGTGGATTCTCTCTGGACTCCCCTTCTTTAGAACTAGTGGTTTTTGGTTACAATTAATTTGTTGTGTTGAAAAGTAATTGTGTTTTGATGTAAAAATTTTGTTGTAAGTTACTTTGGTGATTTTTTGGGGATTTTTGGGAAAAAGAGGGTTTTGTGGTGAAATGATCTTGTTGTTGATTTTATAATGAAGAATTTAAAATGTTTCACTGTGATTGATTTGTGAAAATGGTTGATTTTATGTTGTTGTGTCCTTGGTGGTTATATGCTTGGTTTATTCCTTGGTTTTCACTAAAAGTACAGTTTTATTGAAATTGTTTGAATTAGTTGAACACACGTGTTTTTTGACATGATGATTGTATGTGTTCACAAGAATGTGGGATAGATAAGGGTTAGGGGTGTCCCCCATCAATGTTGGGATTGATAAGGGTTATGGATCTCCCCCATCAAACATTCATATCAAATTCGGGACGGAAAAGGGTTAAGGTTATCCCCCAACGGTGTTGGGATGGATAAGGGTTAGGGCTCTCCCCCATCAAGTATTCATGTGAATTTGGGTTGGATAAGGGCAAGAAGTCTCTCCCATCATCGTTAGGATGGATAAGGGTTAGGTCTTTTCCCCCTATTCTAGGTGGAATGCAAAATTGGTTTCATGGGTTTGTGGAATGTTTTTGGTGTGCCAAAAAGGAATATTGTGAAATGGTTCTAATGTTTGATTAGTTATTTTTATGGAAAAATAACTCATTGTAAATTGGTTTATTTCTGTTTTTCTTTCACATGGTTGCAAATGGTTTGGGAGACTTGTCTATATCTTGTGATAAACTGTTTTGGTAAAGTGTTTTATATAAACTGTTTTATATAAATGTGGATAACTTTTCTATCATAGTGGCATGAGTAGAGAAGTCATTTGGGGAATACTTATTGAGTATTAGTACTCACCCCCTGCTTTGGCACTTTTGAAATTTTGTAGATGTCGTATTATGAGACACTGGTAAAGGTAAGACATCTCGTTGCTAGTGTTTCATGGTGGTGCTTGGGAGATGTGGTGATGCTTGGAGCTTGGAGCATGGTGTGGATCCCTGGAGTGTGTCTTGGTTTATTTTGGGTCTCTGGTTTAGTCTTCCACATAGTACTCTAATATCATGTTGGATCGTATTGGTTTTGGGTTGTATTGTGGAACAATATGGATGCATTTTGGAAATACATGCTTGAATGCTTTATTTACATGCGTCATATAGTGGTTGTTAGTGTATTTTTTGGTTGGTTTTGTCCTAAGGGAAAATCCTCCCCCAATCTGTTCTTGAAGCCCTTGACATTTATTGCCAGCCCTTGGTGCCTTGGGAATGTCTTTTAAGGAAATGTAACCCTCACCGCCTCCTCAAGCCAGTGAGGAAGGGGTGGGGTGTTACAACAATAATTTACAATATAAATTTTTCTTAAAAAAAGAGATAAATGTAGTCATCTTTTCATTAAAACATTTTTTCAATGTTTTGTATTACCAAAGTGAGAAAAATGATACTATTACTTGATAATTTCATGAACAAACATTTTAGGAAAAATTAAATTTATTTATTAGATAATGATCAAATAATTTCCTATAATATAAATTTAGGCATAAAAAATATTGATTAAAATGATATTGAAACATATACCCTTACAGTTTTGGAAGATTTTAAATCATAACTACCTTGAATAATATAGATGAATTCTAACACATAATATCTTGACTTATTAAGGATTCTAGATATAATATTTAAAGTTTATATATACCCCATTTAATAGAAATTAGGTGTATAAAATAATAAGTGTCTCAAAGAAGAAGTTTTTCAGAAGAAACCCTTACCTCGATTTTAGGCTTAACCATTTATCATTGTTATATCATTTGTAATAAACATATATAAATTTATTTTTTCTTATGAAAATTTTCTAGGTTCAATATGGTATAATTATATTATTTACTTTATTTATTTTAAGGATGTGTTTAACTACTGAATTAGTTATATCCACGTTATGTGTTTTGAGTAGGCTTGGTACATAATTACAAAACATCAACAATGTGTTAAAAGTGGTAAGAGGGGTAATTATAATATCCTCTATAGAAAAAAAATTAAAAATATAAGTATAATTTTTATAACAAATATATAGTTTAAAAAACATGAATAAAGGTTATAAAAAATGAATTTTGTTACAATAATGGAGACGGTAGGTCGTATGTATGCATGTGAAATGTTTCCATTTTTCAATGATCATAATGGAAAGAAGATAAGTGTTATTTTAAATTTACAAAATTATAATTATAACTTAAATATCATATTATTTCTATAAATGTAATTACATATACCCTCTTTTTTATACAATAATAAATAATGAATCACATCACTTCGTGAGGTGATGGTACATTATACATAAGAACAACATTATCATTTTCAATGGATGATAAAGTAAGAAATTATTTAATATATTAATTTTATAAAATTATTAATATTTAATTAATATCATATCTAAAAATTAAATCCATCATAATTATTGTTCTTTTTAGTTGATGATAGAAAATGAATTACATCAGTTCGCATTGTGGTAGTCCACCACACACAAGAATGATGATTTTGTTTCCCATTTGATAGATGTGGATATGCATGTAGTTTATTCCATTAAAATAATAAAATATTATTATATTGTATATAATTATACTATTATATCATAATAATTGAGAAATATTTTAAGTAGGGGATGAATAAATTAAATAAAGATGTTTGGTTAAGAATGATAGATCTTCTGCGAACCGGCTCTCTCAGATTATACATAATGAATCACAAGATTATATTTATAATCATAATGATGATTATATGATGTGTTAAAGTAAGTAAATAAAGTAATTTGGTAGTTATTTTCCAACTTGAAGGTTTTTAAGGTTTGGATAGGAGAGGAGAGAGGGTGCCCTTTTATGAGGGAGGAGGAGTAACATTCATGCAAATGATGAAACAAATTAAATAATGGGAATTAAATATCAAAAAAAAGTGCCTAAAAATGAAAATTAAATTATTTTAGGATATATAAGGTTGAGAAAAACCTCTAACAAAAAAACATATTTTAAAATGTTATCCCCTTCACCTCAAAAGATAGTCACTTTTACTATTTCAATTTTTTTGCATGGTAAATATTTTTTTTACTATTTTTACTATTAAGGATGAAAAAAATTAAGTTTAAATTATTAAATAATACTTATAATCTGGTTAAAAACGTGTGAAAATTTTAAAACTGAACGAAAATACGTGTCAAAATATGGTTTTTCAAAATATGTTTTTCTCGAGCATTAGATGATCTTACAATTACTATATGAAAAGTCATAATTGTAAAAAAAAATTAAATTAATATTTATAGATATATAATATATAGAGTTAATTTAAATCATTACCAGTTAAGGGGTAATTTTAATTATTTAAAATGGTTAAATATTATTCCCATTAAAACAGTTTCTAGTAAAAAAAATTTTAAAGTGAAAAAATAAACTAATATTAAAATTCGATATGAAAACGATGTAAATGAAATAAATTAGTTGAAATAAAACTAAATAATAATTAATATAATATATAATAAATTAAAACTATAATGAAACTTATAAATAACTTAGTTTATTAAAAAATTATAGTTTTACAAAATATTCGGTATTTTCACTATTCACTAAAAAATCAACATTTTTTTAAAAATCAAAAAATTTATCCCTACGTTAATATTTATATTCAAATTTTAAAATTATATTAATTTTATAAAATTACTTATATAAAATATCTGAAAATTAATTATAATATTTTCTTACAGAAAGAAATATAAATCATTTTGAAAATTAATGTTTTTATCAAAAATTGAGTGCTTATTTCTGAAGCATTTATAAATAAATTTATATTTAATACAAAATTTATTTGTATTTAATAATGATTTTAATACTACTTATAACCCCCAATTTATTGTCTCGGCTATATCAGTCAAATTTAGATAATAATATTTAAACTTTATATTGTGGTTCGTTTCAACTTAGTGTTGCATGTTCAATATGTTATAAAACATAGTGTTCATTTAAAATATAAGGGTGTTAATGTATTTATAATGTTCCATTTATATATAAAAAATTAAATAGAAAATTTAGTTTTAATATATTTTTATCAATGATTACCTTGAGGAGGTTGCATTTTTTTATGCGGTAGAATTTAACATCATAAATTTCAAATGACTTTTTTTTAAATTTCATTTCATAAATATAAATTTAAATGATAAATTAATTTATTTTTTAAAAATACAAATAATTGTACAAATATTTATCACCTTTTTTCTTCATTTATGTATTTCTCAGTTATAATGGAAATTTATTTATAAAAATGAGTTTGGTAAAAGGGCATCTCATATGCCTTGTGAAAACCCATCAGCTTCGGTGAGGCCACAATTCTTGAACCTATTACTGAAGGATGAAAATATAATATCACCTACCACTATAATATGTGTTTCATATTTCCATTATCAATAATTTTTATATATATTATTTTATCGTTTTTACTATATTTATAAATATTTTCTACATATATTGTTTTATTTGATGCCTTTATTACTTTTATTAATAGTTTTATATTAATCATAATTAAGTTGTTAAAAGTTAATGTTTATGAATTATTTTTATACCAAAAAAATAACTTATCATACTTTTTTAATTACATTTTTCCTAATTTGATTTCAAATTGGTTTTTATCAAATTTGGTAACATGGTTAATTACTCTAAAATTTTCCATTTATGTATGGTAAGTAACATGTTTCATAATAAAAACATTATTAAATATGTATTATTTTTACAATATTTTATTTTTATCACAAAAATAATATTATGTTTTATTTTATAGTTTTTATAAAATTAAATTTTTCGTTGAATTATCCTTTTAATAATTAAATATAAAACATGATACACTAGAACCATATTTCTTGATTACTTCAATAGAAACAAAATTCTACATAATTAGAATAAAAATTTCCTAAAATGTGTTGCATAATTTCATACTAATATAATATATAATAATCATTCAATAGTAACATGGATACACACTTATCTCATAAAAAAATTATATTTTCTAAAGTCAATGTTTTTGAATTTTATGCACTAAGTTCTTTGAGTTTGAAATACAAAAGTATTTTTAAATTTCACATAAATATCTATTTTGTAGAAAAGTAATTTTTTTTTTGACTCAAAGAACAATAATTATCTTGAGGTATATTTTTTATACTTTTTAGATTAAGTTCTTTTTTTTATGGTGAAAAAATAAATATTAAGGTGTTTCAGGTGTCTTAATTTTGATCGCATCATTACGATGAATACAATACATAAAAATTTAGGAAATATTTTATTCAATTAAAAGTAATTTATGGAGAAAAATAATGAATTTAAAAATATTAATTTTTATTTTAAAATTTAAGATGAAAATTTTGTAAACATAAGATGTTTTTCCTTAATAAAAATTATTTTTTGATTTTATGGATTTAATGATGTGGAAGGAATATTTCTTTCAATTATTTATGATTAAATGGTAAAAAAATACCAAATTTATCATTAATAATCTATAAAATAATTTATATTTAATTCCACCCCGAATTGGTTGGATTAAATATTAAAAGAAATGAAAGTTTATCCCTTAAAAACCTCTCCCCTCAAGTATAAACACCCACCCACTAATCTATCACACTACACTTCAAAGATATTGATAATTAATCCTCTTTAATTACACCTCTCAAGATTTTATTTGAATTTTTTCTAAGATCCAATTATTTTCCCATAAATACATAATAAGTACCTAGTTAGGTAACATTTTCCTCAACCACCACCTTTCTTTTTTTAGTACGTTACTTTTATTTTGTTTTATTTTTTAGTGTATTTTTAGATTTCTCCATGCCTTTTATTCCATGGTATTAGTTTGAATTTGATATTTTGTAATTAGACTTTATGTATTCCCTCTTATTATATTCTTTTCCCGAGTTGTTGTTATATCGAAAATGGGTTCATCACCCCACCATTTTCATTACATTACAGGAATTTTTTAAATTTAATTTTCATTTCAATGGGAAATATTATTATGAATTATTGTTATAATTTCCTTACCATGTCATCAATGATATGAATAAATTTCCCTCATTATTTTACCTTTATGATCTGTTATAATGCTCATGATTTTATATGGGCATAAAACCATCCTAAATTTTATAGAGAAAAGTGTCTTGTATTCCTCACGATGAAGTCCCTATCTGGATGAAAAAAGTGGGTGTTACTTCTGGAATAGATTTAACTTGGTGTAATAACCCAAATCATTTTGATTGGGAATTTACGTTATTGTTAACTTGTGCATAAAAAAGAGTCCTTATTACATCCATGGATTTACACTTCTAGGGGATATACTTTTGATAATTATCATTCTCTTTACAATCTATAATGAAGGATTATTAAATATGGATAGAGATCCAGCTTTAATTAAAATCCTTATATCATTTACATTTTATTAAAAATCATTTCTTAGATTTGGGTATCTATTTTATCATTGATAGTATTCTATGGTTATAAATATGACTATTAGATATTCACATATGTAACCACATTAATCCACTAAAATTTGTTCCTTATAACTCATTTTGTAGACAATGATTATGTTCTTCATCACACTCCTTATTTCATATGGATTTTAACTTTCTCATCATTTCATGTGTTCCTATATACACATGTTATGTCTAAAATGATATTTATATATGTAATTATCCATCATTTCCTTAGTCTATCATGGAAATCAGTTATGCAAAACTTTCAATCGATGATTTTCCCTCAGGGTTACCCTTTTATAATTATGTTGATTGATGGGTGTTCTCTTAGATACCTATATATCAATTTATTGCGGAAATTATAAAATAAATTGTACACCCTTTATCTATTCTATATAAATACGTAATACTTCATTATTTGATTTATAGGTATTTACCTAGAATGTTATCTTATTCCATCAAATACATATTTAACTTCTAACAGGTTTATCATGTCAAGATTATTAATAGATTAATAATTGTATTTCACTATGTGGAATATATTAATTTAGGAATATGAAGTGTTTACATTGGGGGAAAAATAATCACTATAGATGATATAGTTAAGATACTTTGGAAGCATACTTTGATAATGTTTTATGTTACCTTGGTGAGCAACCTTAGTAATATGTTTTATGAATCCTTAGTAACAATCCTCGATGATAAACCTTGGTGATATTCATATGAATTTATCATGTTTATCTTATAACAACATTTCCATGTTCTTCATCATACACTTATTACGACATGTTTTTCATCTTTGATAAATTATTATGATTCCAACATCATATGATGTTTAATTCATTATACCACAATCCTTATGTAGTGATTCATAACTTATGAACCATCTTTTTTTAGTATGATTATTTTACATTGTAATGACCCTGACCCCATTAGCTCAGATTTTGTATATTCTTTATTTCATTGGCATACGACATTGGAAATCACATACAGAAGGACCAAATAGTTTAGTAGATGTGGTAAACTAGATACATACTTGAGTCTTGCATTAAATTGAATATATATATTATAATGTGTTTTTTTATAATAAGATTACTCCCTAAAAAATATCCTTAAATACCCTTCTTAGAACACTTATTGGATTCTGAGGAAAGGGAAAAAATTTGAGTGGGATCATATTCTCAATAAGAGCTATGTAAAGTTGAAGCAATATTGATAAAATTAAGAATAATAAATATGGCATAATCAATACACAAAGGTAAATATCTAAGAACCCATTCCATTTAATCAATAACTTAACTATCATGATTCAATAAGGAATAATATATATATAAATATAAATAACGGAACACACATTCCTTTAAAATAACACGACTATCATTTATAGGTAAAAAATAGTAAATATGGAGAAGAAAATAACTGTACACACATTCCATAGAAATAAATTTACTAGTATTAATAGATTTTGAATAATCAATATGTAAATCTATATAAATGAAAACTAATGTCATTTCAGCAATACATTTAATTAACTACACCCAAATATTATATCATTTTGAAAATCTCATGGATATAAATAATTTAATTGTTAATGAAGTAAATGCTTAATAATTTGTTTTCATGATCTCAGGAATCATGACACCTCTAAAATCAATAAATTTTACAAGTCATCTTAAGTATATGGGTTGAAACCCATTTAACTATATCTAATATATTATCCTGATGATAATATTGATGCATAAGGGGGTTATATAATTCTAGGCCACACCCATCACTATGTGTTCAAGGAATTCCTCCTATATCTAATAATGGATTTAATTTATGAGTAATGTGCCTTTTTATCAAATTATAGTATTGAGTAAAGAATACCAATTTATCAATATTTCCCAAAATAAATAAATAACATTAAATGTAGAAAACCATATGTTGAAATGATATTCTTTTTAATCAATAAAAATATCCATGATATATTATAAGGATATTTTATATAAATTTAATGTCTAATGATCATAGGAAATTAAATATGTTATGGCAAAGTTAATGAATATAAAAATTAGTCAAGATGGTTAATGTGAACAATTTTATTGGTCAAAATGATCATAAAAAAATCCATAAAAAAAACAATTATGTCATTGATTCGACATACCCCTAGTGGAGTATAAGTAAAATAAATGGGTTTTTTCATTGATGAAATGAAATTCACTAAAAATATATTTTGAAATTATCTTGAGTAAAATATCCTTTTCACATTGAAAATATATCTATTTTAAAATATATTTACACAAAATATTTTCAAAATATTTTTTGTTGAAAATAACCTTTCAAACATAAAAAAGGAATCATTAAAACATTGAGTAGTTTTGATTAAGGAAAATTTGGAACATGTCTTACATGTTAAAATAAATATTTTTGTAACTTTTTCAGTAAGAATAAAAGGAACCTTGTTTAGAAAAATACATTAAGATTCCTTTTTTTTTTAAAAAAACATGGGTAAAAAAAATTTAATAATTTTTTTTAATAATCTTAAAAACATTTTATAAACCCTTTGTTTAAAAATATTGTTTTAGAAGAAAATTTATTTTTGACTGAAGGGAGAAATGAAGCCAGATTACATTAGAAATATTTTCTAGGAAATTTAAAGTACCAAATACTAGGAAAATGGAACTATAATATAATTTGTTTTCAATAAACTAAGGGAAATCAAATTAAAATGTTTGATGACCCAATTATCAAATAAATTATTTTAATAGAAATTCGAGCATAAATAATCATGATTAAAATGTTATTGTGAAATAAACCCCCTACAGAATATAACATTAATGTGTGAATTAGTTAATGAATCAATTATGTGTAATAAATTTAAATCCAAATAAAATAATTTAAAATAAAACATAAGAAAATTAAAATCAATTAAATGATAAATAGTAACATAAATGAAACAATTAATAAATTTAAAACAAGTATAATAATGTTATAATAAGATTCTAATGCCCAATAAATAGTAACATAAATGAAACAATAAATAAAATTAAATCAAGTATAATAATGATATAACATGTAAAAGGGGTTGTACATACACCCCACAAAAGAAATAAGTGGTGAATAATACATACGTCTCCCAAAAATAAAATTGTGACTAGATATCACTTACCTCAAGCTTTATTTTGCTTGAACACAATTTAAGATCATTTATAATATTTTAAATAATGTTATTAATTTATAATAGAACAATATTAATATTTATAATATCATATATAATCCAATAATAAAAGTTTACAACTGGTTTATTAATAATATTTCACTAATTTTGTTGATTACAATGTTAATGACATTGTTTTCTCGTGCTTGTTTTTTCATAAATGTTCCAGTTCTTATGCATATTATGTAGTTAAATAATAAAAATTTGGATATTAATGATATAAATAGTTTTTTTCCTTATATGCATTTTTTAATCATTATTTAAATATAAACATGGAGAATGGATCACATCGCGTCATGAAGATGTTAGGTCTTAGGTATAAATGGGTGCTGTTATCATTACCTTAATTGGTTAAATGGTAAGAAAGTGTTTGATATATTAATTTTAAGGAGTGAATATATTTTCATATATATTATATTAATTAAATAAATTTTTCCTTCTTACCTTTCTTATAAATCATAATTGAAAAATGAATCACATCGCTTAACGAGGTGGTAGTATGTTGTACACACGAGCGACATTATCATATTTCTAAAGACATGGAATGTAAGAAAGAAACTATGATATTATAAGTATAGAAGTATAATAATATCATAAATATCATATAAATATATTTAATAAATAATTATATATACTATTTAAATGTGATTATGGAAAACAAATTACATCGGTTCGCGAGATGGTAGTCCGCCATACAAACGATCAGTAGTTTAGTTTCCCATTTCATGGAAAAGGATATGGATATAAGTCATGAACATTAAATTTCAGCATATTCGTATAAGTGAGATACATAATATACTTTATAATAATGGTATAACAATATTCTAATGATATTTAATTATAAACAAAATAAAAATTCTCGTCTAAGAATGTTACCTCTTCTTCATAAAACTTATTTAGGTTTACTCTAAATTACATGCAAGGATGGGTTAATGACAAAACCAAGGGATAAATAATTTTTCATGGGTGTAATTAAATGATTTGGGTAGGTATTGGATAATAAAAATGTATTCTTATGAATGAATATAGAAGGATATTGGGTGGCCTTTTTTAATATGGGGGGAGGACACACATGAAATTTTTGAAAATATTCAATTAGAAGAATGTTTTTATAATTCCAAAAGCCTAAAAATTAGGTCATTATCCGATGTTATAGGTTATAAAGTCTATATATGTCCATAAAATGGGTTTTTGACATTTTTTATTTCATGTTAACCCTTATATTATTCGTTTAATACACTGATAAATCAGTTTTTACCTTAACCACATAAATTATTTTTTATATCTGTAACTATTCATAATGGTCCAAAATTATATTTCCTTATTAGATAATATAAATTATTCTGATTCCAAATCATTAAATAAAATTTTCTTTGATTTAAATTCACTTAATATTTAGGGTCCAATTTAAAATTGTACATGCACACACTATGTAAAAGTGGGTTTCCAAAGAAATTATTTTCATAAGCGTGGAAGGGTTTAATATGAATATTTATCATTAAATTGATTTCAATGACCTTAATTATTAAAATATAATATAATTTAACTAATTTTACTATAAAATAAATTTAAAATACAATTAAATATTATAATTTTTTTAAAATAAAATTTTGTTTTTAATAAAAATTAGTTTTCTTCATTAGTTATCAAAAAATTAAACTTTTCATAAAAATTGAAAATAGTTAACCTAAGATAATATTTATATTATTATTTAAAAAAATAATTTAGTTTTTAAAAATTAAATTTCAAAAAGTTTTTATTATTAAACTAATGTTATGTGCATAAATCACAGGTAATCTTTTTTTTAGAAAAATACACATAAAAAACTTTTCTTATTATTTTAAAAGATTATTATGTTATTTATAATTAATAGATAACCATAATTTTAATAATTTATTTATTATTATTCATACCCACTAATTAAAAAAAATTATTATAACTATATACAAAGTGATTGTTTATTTATGCTTGGGGTTCCTAGTTCCAAAATATTTTAAAGAGATTAAATTTATTTAGATACATTTTTGGGGGTTTTAAACTCAATGTTGCATGTCAAATATTCTATTGAATAAATTGTTATTATTTTAAAATATATGTGTGTTACGTTCTTCTAAAAATTAGTAAATCATTTCCTTTCAATTTTAAATACATTACAAGAATCAAGAGTTTTACATTTGGAAATACCGTAGTTGAAAAACCCACATCATAAAATGTATAATAAAATTTCATCTTGATAAGAGATAAAGAGAAATAAAAAAGTTCATCTATAATAACACATAACAAGGCTTCCAAATAGAATAAAATTGGTGTAATGTGAAGATATTTACATGTAAAGAAAGTGTAAATAATTATAGTGTTATAGATCATTAATCATAATAATATGAATAATCAATGGAAGGTTAAGGACCTCAAAAAAAAAATCTATAATGAGTTTAATGAAAATTGATTCATCTCATATGAAGTTAATAGGATAATACTTTTCTTTTGATATCCTTTTCTTAAATTTGAGTTGTTTTTATACTATCTCAGAAAATAAGAAAATATACTTACTTGATATATATCTAATTCAGACACACAATTTCGTCCTTTGGTTATACCTCGATCAATTTATAATTCATCTCTTACTCCAAGGAATTAATATCCAAAAATGAATTATTTTCTCTCGAATTTCTATTTTTTTAAAGGATCATATTATCTATAAAACGGAAAAAATTATTTCAATATATCTCTAACTATTTTAAAAAACCAATATAGATATCATAAGTTATCCAATATAGTATATAAATATATAAACCTAACAAATAACCCCACTTTTAAATCATTAATATTTATTAAATATATAGTTTATTTTAAAATACTGGAATTATATGAAAAACATAATGTAAACCAGTGGTATGTGTTAGTCACTTTTTTCCCCTCAGTTGTGGGTTGAAGCCCCAAGGAGTGGTCAGATGTGATAGGTTTTCATTCCATATACGGGTTTTCCTCTTTCTAAGACTATATTAATATAATTAAAATGATATTACAAAATTATAATTACCTATAATTACCTTAAAATCCAAATACAATAAACACTAAAGGTTACAGCACCTTTAAACTTTTTCCCAAAATAGTAAATATTTTCTTCATTAAATAACATCTTCACTAAAATAAATACTAAAAAAATCGGATGTATTGACATAAATAACTAACAAAATATCATTAATATTGGTATAATCCCATCAAATAAAACCTAAAAAGGAGAATTTTAGACTTTTGAATAATTATAAATCTTTAACTCATAAACCCATGAAGTTATCCACAGTTCCTTATATGGTCTATGTGTAAACCTTTAAAAGGTGTAATTGACTCATATAATACCTAGGTTCCCCAAAATTAAGATAATTAACTATAAATGGATTCGTAGGATAATAATTATTTTATTTCATTATACTCATAATTTTTTCTTATAAATCTATAATTATTTCTTTTATTTTCCAAACATAAAGCATTTTACCATTCCTTTTTTGAACATTCGTGGGTTTCTCTTCCATATTTTTGAAATTAATTAAATCAATCACCCTTTATTCCATCGTCTCCAGCACTCAAGCTCTTAGAAAAATTCATCCCTATCTTCTTTAATGAGTCTAAGGTAGGTTGAGGTATAGGTCGTTAATCATATTTCAATATTATTTATTAGTTATAATCTTGATATATTCCATTTTAGTCATCATCCATCCATTTGTTTTTTCATAGTCACAATATTTTCCTTCAAGTTGAACACTAACATGATTTTTTCATGTTTTGGACATTGATTAAGACCTAAATGCATAGTGTTAGAAACAATAATCATTGTAGAGAAACCATAAAATCATTTTTAGGATGTATAAATCAAGACACATTCTTTTTAATATAATACACCATATGTTTAACCTAGATCATTCATTATTATCATCTATTCAAATCCTTCATAACGGTATGTAAATAATATTTTAATTTTTCAAATATTATATGCCAAGAGTGTTGAACTTGGAGTGTTGTAATGAATGTTTTCAAGTACCAGGTAATTCTTGAGTCATCCTCGATGCACATTTTTCTGATTTATTACCCATTGGTATATTTTTATAGAACTATGTCCACTTGAAGTTTCTATACATGGATATATTTTGAAGGAAAACTACATAATATCTACGTTAACAAAACATTTGGTTATTTTTCTATACTTATTCTAAAATATTATCATGGGGTTATATTCTATAGTATATGATTTTCTAATATATTTTTAAGGTTTCTACTAAAATTCCACTAATACCACCGATAAAGACCCAAACTATTGTGGTCTGGAGCTAGTGTCTTCTTATTTAAATATTAATAAGATATTAAGAATATCATCCCAACGGACAGAACAATTTATTTGTCTTGGTAAGCTAGATAAACAATTGGTTCTTACATTACATTTGAATACAAGTAACACAAAATAACTTTTTTTTTGAGAATATCATTATTCCCTATAATATATATTTTAATTTCATTCATAGTATAAGACCTAGAGACCATATAAAGAGCATAAAATAGAGGTTATCTCATATTATTAGTCATTGTTATATAATTTTGAAGATATCATGATTAAAAAAAGAATAATCAATATGGAATAATCAATATTGAATGGAAATTATCCGAACCTGCAAGCCACAGAATAAATAAATTGACTGTAATTATTATGAAATTAATAATAAATAAAGAATGGTAAATAATTGGACACACATTGCATTTAAATAACATTACTATAATGAATATATAAGAAATAATCAATACTAAAAAGTAAATATTTGAAAAAACATTCCCTAAAAATAACCTGACTATCTTGAATAGATAAAACATAATCAATATAGAAAGGCTAATAACTCAAACCACTCTCCATTTAATCAATAACTATGAATGAATTACATCCATTAAAAATATCATGGATAATAATAACTGTTTTGTTAATATAGTAAATGTTAAATTATTGAATTCCATAATCTATAGCATTATGATACCTCTACTATTAGGACCTTTGACAAGACATTTTAAATCTATAGGTGAAACCCTATATAATTCTAGCTTAATGACTCACCTCATGTGTCCAATGATGCATTGAGGCTAAATATAATTTAGATCCACAATCTTCTATTAATATCAAAAACATTCTTTATATATTTAATAATCAATTTAATTCATGTACAATATGCATTATAATCAAACTAATGTATTGAGAAAAGAATGCATATGTATCAATGTTTCCCCAGATAAATAAATTACCATAAAAATCTAAATTCATACATAGAAACGATATATTGTTTAGTCAATTTACATATATATGATAAATAATATGGACATTTTTGGTAAATTTAATGTATAATGATCCAAATAAATTGAATATTTCCAAGAAAAGTTAATGACTACACAAATTAATCGGGAAAGTAAATGTCAATAATTTACATGGAAAAAATGATTATAAACCATTCATATAAATAAAATGGATGGAATAAATACAATATATCCTTATTGGATTATTAGTAAAATATAATGTGGACGTAATTGGTGAATAGAAATACCAGAAAAATATATTTAAAAACATTTTTTTTGGAAAATATCCCTTTCAATTTGATTTTTTAAAAAAACTAAAATTCCAAAAAATATTTTGAAAATAATTTTTGTTTAAAATAACCTTTAAAAAATTTAAATTCATCTTTACATTATTTATTGTTCATGATGGAAATAAATTTGATACATGTTGTACACATTAAAACAATGATTCCTTTCATATTTTCGATTAAATAATATTAGTACTTTTTGTACAATTACATGAAGATTCCATTTATTTTATTTCATAAAAAGTCATAATTGTGTAAAATGTACTTAATAAAATAATTTAAAAAATGTAAATATTTTTTTATTTTTTTATTTTTTTTTTGAAAACATGGTTTTGGAAGAAAAAGGATTTTTCACCGAAGAGATAAATATTTTCATATGTTATTAAAAAAACTCTTAATAATTTTATGGAAAAATGTGTTGGAAATGGTATCATAACATAAAATAATTAAGAATTACAAGATGAGAATAAAATTAAAGGGTTTTTATCAAATTATAAAAGAACATCCTTCAATTAAAATTCAAGCACAGAAAATCTGCATTGAATTGAAATTTTGAAATATACCCTCTCAAAGTTCGTAACATTAACGTATTAATTAATCAATGAATATAAAATTTGAATCAAATTAGAATATATATAAAATAAGTTTAAATGTAACATAATATAGTCAAATTGTATTACCTACAAAATCTCAGAATATTAATGGTAATGAAGAAGTAATGTAACCCAATGAAAGGAAATTGAGTTATGAAATTATATAAGCAATGGTAATTTTCAGGTCTATTTACCTTTGAAGAAATAATTTTAAGTGAAACTTAAAATCCCATGAATTGTTAATTAAACATGATATTATATGTAAAATTTTTATTATGTACCCTTAATAAGTGGAATTAGGTAAATAAAATTTCAATTTTACTCAATGAACGGAAATTGAGACGAAATCTCTAACCACTTTGGTAATATTTTGAATATTAAACCCCAATAATAAATAAAATCAAATAAACATTAAATATACTTAAAATAATTATATTAATTACATTACATTTAAATGTGAAGTTAAATACACTTTAAAAAATAAACAAGCGGTGAATGTGGCATTTGTTTCATATAATGAGATGAGAGACTTCAAAACCTTAACCTCATGCTTCATTTTAGATGAAACTAATTTAAAATCATGTAAAATTGGTTTAATATTGTAATAAATTTATTCAAAAACCATATTAATTTTTATAATATCATATAATATCCCTTTATAATATTTTCCCACTAATTTATTAAAAAATTTCATTATTTTTAGTGTTTCAGGTGTTAATTGCCTTGTTTTATCATGTGGGTTTTGTAAAGATTATTTCAGTTCTTACACATATTATATAGTTTCATCATATTCATAATTAAATAAATTTTATAAATATAATTTGTTTCAATATAAAATTGTTTAGTGTGATTTTTGAAATTTTGACATGGATAATGGATCACATTGCTTCGTTGAGATGATATGTTGTACGTACGCATGAGTGAAATTACAATTTTGTTAATGGGTGTAAGGATATGGAAGTGTGTCATATATTAATTTTATATAACAAATATATTTTCATACATATCACATAAATTATATAATTTTTCATAATTAACTTTTAGTTAGAGCGTATTTGAAAAAAAAACAAAATGTTTCATGAGGTTGTAGTCTGCCATAGAGGTAAAGAATGTTATCGTATAATAAACTTTGCGTTAATTAAGATGTTATACATGATATTATTATTCCATAAGTATAATAATATCATAAATGTCATATAAATTTTTTAAATACATCATTATGTCCATCCTTGAATAGTGGTTGTGGAACATGAATTACATTGGTTTGTGAGGCAGGGTTCTCCTGTACACATGATCGACATATTCATTTCCCAATTGATAAAATAGGATATAGATATAGGTAATTACATTGAAATAATAAAATATAAGTATATGGGACATATTTATGTTATTATATGAAAATGTTATAATATGATTTTAAGGATGTGGAAGAAGAAACAAAATAAAAATGCTGATTAATAATGTTACCACTTATTCAGAAAACATCTTTAGGTTTGCATGAAAAAGCAGTCTTGGGATGGATTCTTGATAAAAAAAGTCTCACCTGTGATTTTAGGGGATTATTAATGTGATTTGGTATGGTATTTTCCAAACTAAAATTATTTTTATATGTGAAGAGGGGAGGAGGGTGTGGCCTTTTAAAAGTTTAGGAGATTACATACATGTAATTTTTGAAAAAATTCAATTACACCAGCAATTTTAATGTTGAAATAGTCTTGAAATTAGTCCATTTTAAAACCATATAAGTTTTAAGGTAAAAAAATGGATATAAAGTGGGTTTTGGACATGATTTATGTTATTTAGGCCTTATATTCTTATTTTAATGCAACGAAAAATCAGTTTTTACCTTTACCGTGGTAATTGATTTTTACTTATTTTACTATTAATATTGCTAAAAATTTATGTTGATGTTATTAGATAATATAAATTATTCTGATTAAAAATATGCAATCAATTTTTTCAAATTCAATTTATATAATTGGTTGAATCCAATTTAATATTATACCCACACACACAATGAAAAATTGGGTTTCCAAAGAGAATATTCTCATAAGTGTGAATGGTTTTAATATCATATTTTAATATGAAATTTAATCAAATGAATTAAATTATTGAAACTATAATATAATTGAACTAAATTTAGTTTAAAACAAATTTAAAAGATAATTTACTCTTGTAAATTAATTAAACGAAAAGGTATTTTCAATAAATATTAATACGTGTCACTATTCATTGAATAACAAAACTTTTCTGTAAAAAAACAAAACTACCCTACAATAATTCTGATACGATTTTTTTAAATAAGAAGTTAATTTTTTAAAACAAATTTTCTAAAAGTGGTAAAAATAAATATTAAACTATTTGCACAAATAATGACTAATCATTTTAAAAAAATACAATTTTTTCAAAAACCCATCTTTTTATTTTAAATGATTCTTATTTTGATTCTAATAAATAGGTAACCACACTTTTAATGATTTAGTTATTAATATTCAAACCTACTTATGTTATTTATATTTTATAATGTTATACTATATTACAGTTCAATTAGGCTCAGGGTTTCTTATTCTGTAAGCTATTGAAGAGATTATGTTAAAAGAAATATATTTCATGATATGTTTAAGCTCGTTGTTGAAAGTCATATATGATATTGAATATAATAATCTTTATTTAATGTATTGGTTGTCAAATTCTCCCCACATTTAATAAATTTAATCCTCAAAATTTAAACTTGATTTCAGTAATCAAGGATTTGACATTTAAAAATAACATTTTTGAAAAACCCAAATCGTAAAAGTGTTAATAAAAAATCCACTTAATACTAGATAAAGGGAATTATAAAGGTCATAAATAATAATACATAACTAGGTTTTCAAATATGATAAAATTTCAAGAATGTGAAGATGTGTACAGGGAATAAAAATGTAAATAATTACAGATATTAATAGAGATAATTGATCTGATGAATGTGAATGATCAATGGAAAGTTAATGACCTAAATAAAATAAATTTATGATGAGTTAAATGAGAATTAAATAATAAAATATGAAATTAATTAGATTCAATTTTTTTTCTAGATCCATTTCCAAATTTTGAGGAATTTTTTTCCTTTCTACGAATAAAAAAGAATTATAATTACTTCTTATCATTCTATATCATAGGCACAATATCATATTTTGGTTGTGCCAAGCTAAATTTTTAATTCATCTCTTACTCCAAGAAGTGAATATTAAAAAAATGAGATTTTATATTTGAATAAGTAAAATTAACTTTTAATGTATCGTAATAACCATAAATAGTCATGAGTCATTCCGTATATCACTTACTATTTTCAAAAAACCAATATGGTCAGAACAAGTTATCCAATATAATATGTGAATCTCTACAACTTAGTAGTAACACCACTGGTTCATCATGAGTATTTATTCATCAAATTGTATATGTAAAAACAATGACATATTTATAATAACATCTTGTAGTCCAGTGGTCGGTTTTAGAGCTTTATCACCTTTTTTTGGGTTCAAGTTTCATAGCCTTTATGGATTTGATGTGTTGTCACCTATCATGGGGGTTATCATATTTTTAAAACCATATTAATATAATTCCTATACCATTACAAAATTATAACAACCCATAATTACCTCATCTTAAAAGATAATATAAACAGTAAATGTTACCAATAAATTTACAGTTATTCCCAAAATTGTAAGTTCATTCTTCATTGAATAACCTTTTCACTATAAAATATACTAAACTAATAATTTGTATTGCCATAAATGTTTCCCAAAATTTTATTAATCTTAGTATACTCCCATCACATAACACTTAAGAGGTTTTTTAAGGCACAAAACTTAAGATGAATCTTAAATTCATAAACCCATGATGGTTTCCATAAATCTTAATTTAATGATGATATATGTGATTTTGAATTTTAACACAGTAGGTATATTTTTTCCTAGTCTAATAAACAAATACCACTTCTAAGAGTAATTCAACAATTTAATTATTGAATCAAAATTTTTAAATACTTCATACATTTTATTTCAATATAATTCCTTATTTGGCCTTGTGGATAACATTTAGAATTGGTAATTGACTCAGATAACTATAATATTCCGGAATATTTAATAAAACAGACTATAAATGGATCCCTAATATTAGATTTATTTACTTCCACCATACTCTTTATTTTTTCCTCAATAATTCATCACTTTATGACCTTCTTTTCCACACTTAAATTTATTTTATGTTCCTTTGAGTTACTTTCCTGGGTGTATCTTTCAATATTTCAAACATGAATGAAATCAATCCTCATTTCCACTATAGTTTCCACCACATGATATCATAGAGAAATCCATCCTTCTATTCTTTTAAAAATCTGAGACTGGGTTAAGGTATAGGTTCTGGATTATATATCAGGATAACTGATTGGGAATAATCATGATATCTTTCACTTTAGTTATCAACCCATTCAGTTTTTCATAGTCACAAAATTACCCTTCATATTCAATGTTAAAATGATTCATTCAGGTTCTAACCAATAACTAAAACCCAAAAAAAACATTGTGTGACAAATAATAATAATAATTGTAGAACCATATAATCATTTATAGGATGTCTAAATAATGACACGTTATTTTAAATATAAGTCACCTTAGGTTAAACTTAGTTAATTCATACTAATATATTATTAAAATCCTTTATAATGCTTTGTAATGATAATAATAATTATTCATATCATTTATCCCAATAGTGTCAAACTAGGTTCATAGTAAGACCCATTACTGTGTACCAAATAATGCTTAAGTAAAGTCTGAGGCACCTTTTTCCGAGTTATTAACCTGAGGTACCTCTATTCTTGAACCACAACTAGTTATATTATCTATACAGAGATGCATTTTTATGAGTAACCACATAATTTTTGTCTTATAAAATGTTTCATATGTTCTTATATACATATACTCAATGTTTATCATAGGGTTATGTTCCCTAATATATGTTTTCCTAAATCTATTTCCCAATGTATCTTTAAAACATCATCTTATAAAACATATAATGTACCCATCCCCAATAGCCTAGATCTGGTGTCTTATTTTTTACATTATCATTATATATAGTAAATTATATCCCAAATGACTGAAGAGTTTATTAGTCTTGGTAAACCAGGTATACAATTTAGTATTTCATTACATCAAAATAAAAAAAAGAATTTTTTTTGAGAATACAATTTTTCCATTCACCATATCCTTTTATATCATGTATAGTGCACTTCCTAGATTACCCAAAATGGAAAAAATAATAGTGGTCTTAGATGATCAGTAAGAGAAATTTAGTGTGGAAGCCATCATGATTAAATGAAGAATAATCACTATGGAATGGTAAATATCTAAACACATATACCATTTAATAAATAGCTTGAACATCATGATCAGATAAGGAATAATAAATATGGAATGGTAAAACCTGAACACAAAAACCATTGAAATAAAATCATTATCTTGAATAGATAATGAATAATCGATATGGAAAGGTAAAAAACTAAACAGGCATGTTATATAAATAACATGAAAACATTTATAGATAAGAAATAATATATAGAGAGGGAAAATAATTAAAAACTCATTCCATTTAATCAATAACTAATAATGAAATGAATCCAAAGGTAACATCATGTTAAAATTATCATGGATAATAATAATTTAATTCTCAATAAAGGAATTATTAGACTTAATGATCTCTAAAATCATGATACCTCGACTGTAAAAACCATTCATTGGATAGTTTAAATCTATGTGTAAAAAAGTGTTTAATGCTAGATTACTGATTTTCCACATGAGACTACTAATTCATTTAGGGGATATATCATTCCAAACCCTACCCATCACTGCATGTACACATGATTCATCATATATTGAATAATTTATTTAATTCATGAATAATGTGTCATATCATGTAATAACTTTATTTGGTATGGAATATGAATGCCTAAATATTTCCCCAAATCAACAAATTCATTTCAATATATAACATTTTATGTATAAAATATACATGGTTTATGAAATAACATATCTATAATAAATAATATGAGTATTTACTATAAATTTAATTTCTAATGATCATCAGAAAGTGAATATTTTAAAGGAATGTTAATGGATACAAAAATTAATCAATAATGTTAATGTCGATAATTTATATGAAATAAAGATCATAAACTCTCCATATAAAAAATAGGAATGATATTATTACAAAATATACCCATTAGATTATATTTAAAATAATGAGTTGTTATTATTGATGAATAGAAATACCATAAATAAATATCTTCAGTTTTTTAGGAAAAAATAATTTTCATTTTGAAATATATTTTATAAAACTAATATTTCCCAGAAAATTAAAATAAATTTCATAGAAATTAACATTTGAACCATATATAGGATTCTTTGATGCTTTGTGTGGTCATGAAGGTTGGAAAATATGTACATGAAATACATGCTTAAACAAACATTCCTTTCACATTTTCAGTAAAAAGAAAATAGGCATTATTTAGAAAATAAAAAGAAGATTCCATTGAAAAGTTTTTTCAAAATTCAACCATTGGTAAAATTTTATTAAATAAATAATTTTTTAAATGATAAGAATATTTTAGAAAACATTTTTTAGAAACCATGGTTTTGGAAGAAAAATGGGTTTTGATCAATGATTGAAATGATGTTGGATTTTATTAATAAAATTTTATCGATAATTTTAATTAACCAAGATTGAAAAATGGTAATATTAATTCCAAATTAATGAATACAAATAGGATAATAAAATTACATTTATTTATCATCTGATGAAAAAATAATATCCTTCAATGGAAATTCTTGTATTTATAATCATGATTATAATGAGATTGAAAAATAAAATAGACCAAAGATTTTAAAGTTAAAGAAATAATTAATAAATGAATCTATTATGTATATAAAATGTATATAAAGATAAAAAATGGTAATTAATCATAATATGATCCAATTTAATTACACACAATATCTTATAATATCAATGACCATGAAGAGGTGATATAACCAAATGAAAGTAAATTGAGTTATGAAATTCCATCGTGGTAATTTTCAAGTCAAATAACATAGGATGAAATAAAAAAAATTAATACTTAAAATACAATGAATTATTAATTAATAATGATATTACATGTCAATTGGGAAGTATATACACCATATAGAAGAAATTAGGTGGCTAACATTACAATATACCTCAGTGAAGGGAAATTGAGACGAAGTCCCTTACCACTTTGGTAATATTTTGAATCTTAAGAACCAATAAAGAATTAAATAAAATTAAAATATAAATATAATTGAAATAATTATATTAATTATATAAAATTCCACATGGTTAGTAAATACACCACACAAAATACATAAGTAGAGAATTTGGCACATGTCATCCAAAAATAAAACAGAGACTATAAATCTCTTACCTCATGATCACTTTGGGTTGAACTTGATTTAAAAACATATATAATGGTTTTAATCATGTTATTAATTTAAAATATAACCAAATTCATGTTTATAATATAATATATGATCCAATTATTACATTTTACCACTATTTTGTTAATAATATTTCATTATTTTTGTGGTTTTGGGTGATAATTGTGTTGTTTTCTCATGCGTGTTTTGTCATAAATGTTTTTGTTCTTCAAAATATTATACATTTTCATTGTCTCTAAAATGATATTAATGTTATATATATATGTATTTCATTACATAAATTTTTATAATCATTATGAAAATTTTAACATAGAAAAATGAATTTTATTTTTTGATCTAAATTTTCCAAAATTGGTAGAAATTAAATTTAATATATGTGTTCAAAGAATGAATAAATATTTTTTAGGAAAATACATATTTCAATAAAGTATTTTTTTTCTTTTAAATGATTTGTTATTTTATTTTTAACTTATAGATAACCATAATTTTTATAATTCATTTATAACTCTTCATACCCAACAATTTAACAGATAGGTTATAATTTCAAACTATATTATAGTTCATTTAGGCTTGGAATTTCATGTTTTAAAATAAATCAAGGAGATTAAATTTAAAGAAATATATTTCATGGGTCATTTAAGATCAATGTTTTGTGTCACATAGGCTATTGATTAAGGTGTTATTATTTTAAAATATTGGTGTATTTCACACGTTATGCTATTGTTACCTTTTATATGTTCTCATACCCACATGTTTTTCATATGATCACTTATGAATATTTACTGACATCGCTTATGATTACCATTATGATGAATTTGAGTTCACCCTTTCTTAAATTTCCCCATTTTCCATGGAATTATAATAATGGTATATGTGTAAGATAATTAAATTATTGGATGATTTTTATCGATTAAATATGTATTGTTCCATGAGTTTACATTCTCATTTTATATTGGGATTTTGTTGTAACTATATTGATATATGAAAAATTATATAAGTTTCACACTATATACAATAGTAGGAGTATGAGGAATCTCATTGGCAACGATTGGACCTACCTGGGTCATAGATATCATGTAGAAGTTTTAGTTTATTCAGAATAGGTTGGTTACCACTCAATGTTGGGATTTATATTATACAAATGGGAGGTGATGACACTTTGATTTCATCATGGGAGACTTTGTATTACTATGTACATTTCTTTGGTTGGTAAATTGGATTTTGAGCCAAAAAGGAAATATTTTTTTCACCATTTTCAATTCTATTTGAGATTGTAGATAAGATAATTGTAGTGGATTATCTATGGGATATTACCCCATAAAATAAATGTATGAAAGATTTATTTCATGTTTTGTAAATCAAGAAGTATGAGTCAGGACCTATGAACATGATCAATGGTGATAATTCCAAGATGGTGGTAGATGGGTTGTTTTTGGAGTTCCTAGTGCATATAATAGACTATAGTGATAATGTTTTGTGATATAGGTTTGTGTCACTTATTTCTGTATTATGGAAACATATCCATATCCTAGAGTATAAATTGGAGTGGGAGGTGTATATACAAGAGCAGTGGTTGGAGCATCTCTATGTTCACCTGAGAGATGCTTCTCAAGGATTAGAATCCTTTAAATGGGGTGTTTTAAATACCCCTAAATTTTTAAGTCATGTTTTATTTTATATGTATCTTACTTAACATATCTTGATGAGTTAGGTTGTTTAGGGGCTTAGTGGTGGCTTGATATGGAGATTGAGGAGTTAGGATTAATTTAGGGAAGAAGATTATGAAATTGGTAGATCATCATGAGGTGATGCAAGAAAGTCATAGTGTAATAAGGAGGATAGTTTATGATAGTGTTGTGCCCTTAGGGGAACCATTCTGTGAAGGATGAATGAGGGTGGGAGGACACAATATGGAGGACGGATTCCGCGACATGATTTTATGAAGTAAACAAATTGAGATTTCTCATATGTTAGGGACATAATACATAAGGTATTACCCTTATGTATAACCATATCCTGGTCGTGGGGTGCCAAAGTATGACAACATGGATCAGGGAAGAGTCTTGTCATGAGTCACCTGTATGACATGCCACCACGTCATGATCACCCTAGTCACATTGTTATGGTTTCCTACTTGTAGGTTAATCTCTATTCTTGGGTGTGGTCGAACATTAACCTAGAGGGGACACATCATGATGTTCCCCACTATGGAAGTATCACATCATGACCAAAAAGATGGGAGATTTTTTTAAAAGTGGAAGGTTTCTAGTGTTTCCTTCTACCAATTTATCCCCTCCCATCCTTCACCCATGAGCCTCACATGATTTTGGTCAATTTTGGAGCAATTCCATGTCATCTTGATATTCTATATCCTCTATTCTTATAAATTCTATGATTCATTCATTTTTGTTAGGTTCACTTGGTATGTATAACATCTTCTTTACTATAGAAATCTCATTCTTTCAATTATTTCTTATCTCCCACCTCAAAACCATAATAATGAGTGTGTTTGGATTATTTATGTGTTATAAAGTATTTTTATTGAATTATAGGGCGTTTATTATTGATTGAACCCTTTTAATATTTAGTTAGTAATTTCTTACCATGTTATGATATTTGAATGAAGTTCTATAGATATAATTACATTGGGGTGCATGAGTAAGCATAATATATTTCTACTTTTGAAATAAAAGAAACTGAGTAGTTCTAAATTGATATAGTTGACCCCTTAGAGAGAATTTATTTTAAAATGGATTTGAAATGGTGGAACTTATCGTAGTTATATTATTAGAGGTTGGGTTATTATCCAAGTTTAATTAGGCCCAAATATAACAATTCAAGCTCAATTAAGGCTTCGGTGACTTAGTCGAGTAGTATTTTGTTATGGATAATGAGTCCATTAAATTGAAATAGTGTATGGAGTTTGAAAATGGTTATATGTGAAAAATTAGATCTTTGTAATGGAGGTTCCACAGGTCTATCCATGTTGTGCTTCTTGTATTTTCCTAGAACCGGATGACACTAAACATTTCCTCGAGCCTGATTAGCCACGTGGACTGAAACCCATATACCGAAATACCAGAGTTTACTGACTAGTAGCATGACCCAATGTGTGTTAGTGGTGGGACAATGATATAATCACCAGAGCACAACATAATATAATATCAATGACAGAAAATTAATAGAAGAAGTATAATAACCATAAATAAAAGTAAACAGTAGAAGAAAGATAATCTAACAATACCAAAATTCATCTCATATAAAAATTATGATACATACTATATGACACTACAAAATATCCAAAACAAGTATACAATGAATACTTAAAATACATGTAACAAAAGTAAAAAAAACTTCAAAAGAATCCCCAATTTTACTATGAACCTCATCTCAGTCCCATGCTCATGTTATCCTAAATAACAATTCAGAACCTTTTCTAGGATGTTTTCCCTTATCAATACCAAAAATGGTATAATATTTTTGGGTACCCAATGGTGTACCAAACCGGGTGTGAGATATAATCCTAGTAGGAAACAACCTATGGTCTATACCATCTGGTTAGAGAATATATATATAACAATACTGTTTAGAAAAAATATAAAAAGTAAAGAAATTATTCCAAATTAATAATCATATAAGCCTATGTTCTCATTTATAATCAAATTCAATTAATTAGTTTCATTTAAGAAGTAATTCTCTAAATTTTCATTAAGGCTTGTGTCTTCATATTCACCTTCAATTATCCATTAAAGATCATCTAATTAATAAGTATAAATACCTAGAACAATGACCAAGGCCCCTAGATAACATGATCAAGGATACATAAACAATCCATCCATAAAGTGTAATATAATTCCAAATCCATGCTTATGCTTTATCTTTGAAGATACATTGTATAAATCATTTCATTCGATAATAAATTCCAAACCTATGCCTATCATTAGAATTCCTATGATGGAATCCAAGTATCACACATGATGTAATATAATCAAACACCATAAAATCCCCTCCATGGAGAACCTCTCAAGAACCTAGGTATCATTCTTGGTGTGGTATAACGTCACTTCCATTCAATTCCATCCTTGGATGTTCAGTAAGGGATCCTAAGTGTCACCCATTGAATATATAATAAATTCCCCTTGAGTCCTTCCTTGAAATTCTCAAATGAATCCTTGTATCACTCGACCTATAATTCATGCCACTAAGTCTATCCTTAGTAGTCCACTTGAGAGTCCAAGTATCACGCATGCATAAGTAGGGTTCGAGCCAATTGATCCCATCCACATAATTCTCATGTGGATCAACGTGGCACCCCAAAATGGGTCTAAATTCATATTCCATTGCATTTGACATTTATATACATAAAAAACATAAGGGTTGGTTACAAATAATGTTTCTGAACCTATAACCATTCATTAATGTGTCTCTTTAATTGAATAAGATGTACCTATCAATTAAATTTATGGAATTAAACTCATTTAAATGGAAATGATATGAGAATTGGGTGTGAATCATAATAGAAATTTATAAACACTTTAAATTTTAATGAATGGTTCGAGACCACCTATGGCAGGTCCATAATTGATAGATCGTCCAATATCAACTCCTGATTCGGCTCAAATAGGGAGAAAACTAAAGAAAATGATGAAGAACCTATTAATATGTATATTGTATTGCACATAAATAGAAAAATCGATATCTAAAACAATGAATAACAACTAAGAATGAATGTATATATTACCAAGATGGATCAAATGAGAACGAGGGTTCTTGAATCAGAGATCATATGGAGATTCCACGTCAAACACTACCTTAGGTTTCAAAAGGAGATCTCAAGGGTAGCTTACATTCCATTACAGAAGAATAGAAATTAAGGACTATTTAATAGATTAATTATGGGTAGAAAGGTAAAATCTCAAAAAAATTGGTACTCCATGGTTTAAGGGTTGGTTCACAAATAGTGCGCTAACCATACATGGTTAGCTGTAGAGAAGAGACAAACCGTATAGTTTCCTCACACAACTTGACTAAACAAGAGGAAACCATGGAAAACCCAACTTTAAAAATTTCATACATCCTCTCATGGTCGTGCACCTCAAATCGCACTTTTTGGTCTAATCGTGTGGGCTTCCCCTTCTCTCTACCCATTCCTTGCATAGTTTTTCAGACTGTGTGGCCTTCCCCACATAGTTTGAACTAACCATGCACCAAGAATATTTTCAATCCAAAATTTGGGTTCTGGGCTCCAAACTAGCCCCGGAAACCCATGATACCTCAATGAGTTGACAGGGATATAACATTATGCCATATTAAAATATTTTAACTGACAATTGATGGAAAATAAACGATATATACCTCAAAGATGAACCATGTTCTCAAAAACATACCCCCCTTAGACAAATTCATCCCAGAATTTATCTTCCATGGGTGGCAATGAATGATCTGAGTATAAATCTCTCCAATTTGATCCTACATCATCCTCCAGTTCCAAGGTTTTATCCTACACATGGTCATGTGGCCATAGCACCAGTACAAGAGAAACTGACCAACCTCATGGAACCTTTATGCTATGATCCAAAAAATATATAAGATTCTCCTCTAAGGATGCATCAACCTAAAACACAACCTCATTGGGTTATAAGGCATGAGACATGTATGAATAGTAACGTCGTTGCAGAGAAACATGGAAGACATCCTGCATGGCTCAGTGGCTTTGAGGTAACTACAACTGATAGGTTAGAGGCCTGAACCTTTTCAGAATCTGAAGAAACCCAGCATAACATGGTAAAAAATTACCTTATCTCATGATTCTCTTATGTTGTATCATTTTTGAAACCCATACGAAAACCCAGTCCCCAAACTCATACTCTAGATGTCATTTATGGTGATCTATTGATTAATTATGAATATACAGTGTAGTATCCATCATATTCTAAATCAAATTCACATACTCCATGGTTTCTTTATCAATATGGGGTCTAGGAAGAGTTGCCTATCATGTCTCTAACCAACATAGGATTAATCATCATGACCTACCATACAAAGCCTCATAATGATCCATCTTATTAGTATCATGAAATCTATAGTATTGGGAGAATTAAATTAGGGTTATATTCCTCTCCTATGATCCTCGGAAATCTAGGACACATGCCCACAACATGTCCTCGTGTGCCTGAATCCTTCTCTCTGACTGAACATCCTTCTAGGGGTGGTATATTGGGCTCAAAAGCACCTTAGTACCTAATTCCATGTACATCCCTTATCAGAATCATGAAGTAAACTATGTGTCTCTATCCGAAATGATAGTATTTTGTACTATGTGAAGTCATAATATATCACAGATTTAAAACCTTCCTTGATAATCAATGCTAATGTTTTCCTTGATCAGTTGGAAAGGAGAAACATTCGTGATTTCTCAACAATAACTAACAAAACATCATTACATTGAGGTGACCTTAGTAAACCTATTATGAAATACACTACAATATCAATCCATTTACACTCATTAATGGGTAGCTATAGTAAAATCATTGTTGGTATCTGGTGTTCACTCTTCACCTACTGACAGGTGGAACACCGCATGAAAAAACCAGATACATCACTTTTCTTACACATCCACCACAACTGATGATATAAATCTTGAAACATCTTAGTGATTTCTATGGGAACTAACCAAGATGAAGCATGATACTATCACATCACCTCCTCACACATGTCTGAAGAAACCCATACACAACCATATATATGTAGGATCTCATCCTCTCTTATAGTCCAACTAGGAAGAGAGTCATCACATGCCACACTCTCATGTAGGACTAAGTATTATGAGATTGATATCTACCTCACCCTTACTCTATCCTGCATGGTATAGGTAATCTATTAGGTTGATATAAAATTATTCCCCTCATTGTGGTTCACATCGTACTTCATCTCATAGAACAATGACATAAGCTTCCATTTGCTACTGGCTTTATAAATTTCTTGTATTTCAGTCCTCCGACTCAATTCATATGCCACTACATTTCCATTACCATCCATATAGGCAATATTTAATTCAAAATATTGTAGGTGTTCAACCCACATTCACTGCCTCAGATTCAGATCACGTTGTGTAAATATGTAACTCAGGCTTTTGTGGTCTAGGTACACTAAAAATGCTTCCCAAATATATAATGTCTCCAATATAACATTTTTTTAACAAATATAGAAATCTCAAGATCATTCGTTGGGTAATTTTACTTGAGTGGACTCAAATAATGAGACCCATATTCCATGAATCTATCTCCCTACATAAGCACTGCTACCGGCCTAATACCTGATGGATCATTGTAAAAAATGATACTCCTACCTACATTAAGAAATATCAATATTAGCAATGAAGTAAATCTCTATTTCAGATCATGAATGATCATCTCATAGGAATATAACCATAAAAACTTCACACACTTCTTATTCAATCTAGTAAATCGTGTTTCTAAGCATGATAATTTCTCTATGAAACACCCATAGTAACCAGATATCCCCAAGAAACTATGCATCTGAATAACATTATTGGGATACTACTAAGAATCCCAAACTCTCACCTTCTCTAGGTCAACTACTAATCCTTTCTATGAGATAATGTTACCAAGTAAATGATCAAAACCATCCATAAGTGGAACTTTATTAGTAAAGAATATAACTGATTTTATCTCGATGTATTCAAAATTATATCAAGATGTTTTTCATGGTCATATCGATTGGGACAATGAAACAAGATATAATCCATGAAAACCACTAAAAATGAATCCATATTTGGAAAGAAACTCGTTTCTTCAGTTCCAAGAAGACTATTAGTGCATTCTTGAGGCCGCATGACATTTCCAAATACTCATAGAGTCCGTAAAAAATATGAAAGGCTATGAGAGGTATATCTGATGATCTAACATGCAACTGATGATAATCAGATCTCAAAAAATCATTGATAAGACTCGATCTCTTCAATTCTGGTCAAAGTGATCATCTATCCATAGCAGGGGATAAAATTTTTTAACCGTTAGTTGGTTCAATTTTTGGTAATCCACAAACAGTCTAAGAGATTTGTCCACCTTTTTCACAAATATGACCGACGATCCCCACAGATAAGTACTAGGTTGGCTAAACCCCATTTCCTCTAAATCTTATTGCTTCCTATTGCGATCTTGAATCTTAGTAGTATTCATCATATAAGGTGGAATGGATACTGGTGCATCTCCAGGCAATGGATTGATAGATAACTCTACCTCACTCATTAGAGGAATTCCTAAAAGTCACATGCTTATACATCCATGAATCGATCAACCACTTGGGGAAAATTCCCTTGACATTTTCCTCGATAATATAGATATAAAATCTCAATATTTGATGTCATCACACACATCCCACGATGCTCGGGTCTGAATCATCTCCCCTGTATATCCCATTCACCCTTGTGAATAAACACACCACCTTATGCTGATGTGAATGTCACCCTTTGAAGATAAAAGTCAATGAAAGAATGAAATCGAACATGTCAGTCAATCCCAAGAATGTTATAAAATCCTATCATCTTTAAGACAAAGTGGTCCGAAATGAAGTGACACCCAAGAATCTCAAAGGAGGAACTCCCTGCCCTGACATCATCCTTTATTATAATCACTAACAGAGTGTCAAGCATCATGAATCTATCATATGTTTGAATTCTGAGCCCAAGGATCTCCAAAACAGCACATATATAAAGCTATGAAAATTTGTTGTATAGAAAAAGTGTGGATGGTATAGTCTATGCTACTATAATAGTACCTCTAATAGTAGATGGGCTGGGATCCTTCTCTTTAATGGTCTATTTCACTGTATATATTTTTCCTGAACCACAACCACATGATAAATCTTACCTTACCTGGTCTGATCCGCCCTACTATCGCTTTGAATCTGGGGAAGACTACTATGACCATGGCCACCACCTCAACCGGATCAGACAGCTATACTCGACTATGCTTTTTGATGAGAAGTTGTTGAACCCACTCCAAAATGTGTATTCGGTTCAAAACCACTATCACTAGATGATAGAGGAAATGTTCTGTAGAAGTTTTGTAGATGAACAATCTTTTCATAGTATTGACATTTGAATGGGTCCCTCATAAACTTTTTCCTCATATGTATTGACCTATTACACTGTATCACCTCACCTAGATACCTGAGTATGTAAATTATCTACAGATATCACCATATGGAATTTCTAGAAAACACTTCATACTACTAGTTGAAGTAGTACAATATCGCGTTGCTGAACTACGGTGGATCACACCTCTAGAATATCTTAGGTTAAGATTTGTTATAAGTACCTGATTAACTATTCAAAAAATAATCTTCATCCAAAATACATCCACCTGTGATCGAATTTCATACCTGATACCTTCCTCAAATTTCATAACTTTATATAACTCATTTCCCTTCAGAATATGTGTGAAACACTTGAGCTTAGTAAAATAAGTAGAATTATCCACAAATTCTAGCACACCCTAATCTTGGTGAAAGAGGTAATAGGATCAGTTGACCTCAATGTATTGGGATAAAAGTAAAAAAAATAAGTCCGTTAGAAAATCCCTCTAAGCCATATCCTGAGAATGTTTTGTTTGAGTAATCACATCGTATAATCTCTTGTCATAATCAGCTAACATATATGTAGAGATATTTTTCCCTTATCTTAATAGGAATATATTGATTCTTGATGATATATAGAATGACCACTTTCCCTAACTCCACAACCTATGGTATGATATCCTCTGTAAACATGGGCAGATATTACTGCTAGAACCCATGTGTCAACTCAACCATAGTTGTGGAAGGTCACAGTGATCCATGAACGGTCTTTATGAACTTCATAAATCCCTCCCAAAATCATGCCTAAGTTCATGTGTCTAGTACATCTACTTGTTCCATATCTAGAAATACTAGAGGATCCACTGGTAGCCCATGGACTACCACCTCCAGAATGTGATAATTGCTACCCTCCTAGCATACAACTACATGATGTCATTGTGGAATAATGCTCTAAATTATAAGCATGCACCTTAGATAAAAAATAATATCAAATTTCATAGATCAATACTAAAAATATAGAAATAATATAGGTAAAATCCTACCTATATAAGAACACACCCCTCTTCTTTCTCAAAGAGACATTTTTGGGCATCGTACAAATCATATATAAAAGAAAGATATATTTCCTAGTTTCCACAATCAATTATAGGTCCAGGTAATGTTATATTATTTAATAATTTCAGTTTCCATTTTAATTCTAATTTAATTCAAATATTCATTTTTATTTGAATTCATTCTTATTTCACATTCATATGAAACTTTGTTAAAAACGTGAACCAACGGTTCACCAAATTTTTGTCCACAAGGGCTCATACTCCTCAGGAACTAAAGTAAGGTGTCCACCTATTTCATAACATAACACATTGTAGAATACCTATCACAATAGAAGATATAATGATTTCAAAACACCTATCACAATATCATGAAACAATTAATTCATCCTAAATGGAGATGATAGATCTGACGTAAAAACTGACGTTATCTAATACATGTATAACATCGGTTATTATAATAACTGACATTATAAATGTAATAAAAATAGTTTATAATGTTTGTTATTAAATAACCAATGTTATAAAATATTTAAAAAATTAACATACCCCGTGGCTTGTCATTTATGATTTTTCGATCGACAACCCGACGACTCGTCTCCCTCGCGTGGAAAACCCTAATCGACTCTTCGATCTCGTTTTGTTAAAATCATTTTGCCATCATTTTTTATCACCTTTACTCTCCTCAGATCTATCATCTCCACTGGAAACACTCATGTAAGCCTCCCATGACTTTATTTCGTTCGTTCTTGTTTTCCAGATAGTCTATATTTACGTTTTGTGATTTTATTGTTTAAACTAGGTAAGATTCTTCGATTCCGAACCCTCTT
The DNA here is from genome assembly GCA_963277665.1 of Viscum album. NCBI lineage: Eukaryota > Viridiplantae > Streptophyta > Magnoliopsida > Santalales > Viscaceae > Viscum > Viscum album. The sequence continues at coordinate 466,083,269 of OY728141.1, read as the reverse complement.
ACCTCGTTTTTCCATCATCATTTTGTTTATTATAACAATATCTATTATATCGAATCGAAATATTCATTTAAGCCTCACCTACTTCTATTTCATTTTTTTTTGTTTCGCAGATGCCCGACATTGATGGTAATTTTTGTTGTCATTGACAAGTAATGATCTCATTCACCTATATTACTTCAATTTATATGTAAATAATTGGGATACACCCATTCCGTGTACCAGTGTGATTTATTTTATATGTATATATGGTTTTTCATGGTGGAATGTTTGTTTTGGATCCTTGGTTATTTTTTATTTTGGGTATCACTATTTGTAGTTCCATAATCTATTTACATCGCTTATTTTTGTGGACTATTATAAGTCTTCATATGCTATTAAAACCTGATTCATTACACAATAGAGTATTTTAGACTAGTAGGAGATACATTTCATGGTTCTCATTTTGAATAATGGCATTATACCAAAACTAGTATCTTGAGGTTAAAATCCCTAAATATGCCAAAACTAGTAGCTTGAGGTTAAAATCCCATGGTTCTGGGGGGGGGGGGGGTTGTCAAGAGAGTTGGTGGCTATCCAGGGGGTTGGGGGCTGTCTAGAGGGTTGGGGGCTGTCCAGGGTATCCATGGAGGTGTGTGTGTGGGGGGGGGGGGAGTCCAAGGGTGTGGGGGGGGGGGTGTCCAAGGGGGGCTGCCTAGTGGGTTTGGGGGGTTGTCTAGGGGGTGGGGGGTTGTCCAGAGGGTTGGGGGTGTTCAGGGGGTTGTCCAAGGGCGTAGGGGGTGGGGGTGGTGTCTAGGAGGGGTGGGGGTGCTGTCTAGAGGGGTGGGGGCTGTCTAGTGGGTGGGGGGCTGTCCAGAGGGGTGGGGGTTGTCCAAGGTGGTGGTGGTGTCCAGGGGGTGTCCAAGGTGGTGGGGGTGGAGTTCAGAGGGTTCAAGGGGTTGTCTAGAGGGTTGGGGGTGTCCAGTGTGTCCTTGGAGGTGGGGGGGGGGGGGGGTCAGTCCAGGGGTGTGTGGGGGGGTGTCCAAGGGTGTGGGGGTGTTGAAGGGGGGTGGGGGGCTATCCAAGGGGGTGGGTGGGGGGGGGGATGTCTAAGGGGATGGGGGCCGGTCCAGAGGGTTTGGGGGTTGTCTGGGGGGTGGGGGATGTTTAGAGGGTTGGGGGTGTCCAGGGGGGTGTCCAAGGGGGTAGGGGGTGGGGGTGGTGTCCAGGAGGGATGAGGGTGCTGTCTATAGGGGTGTGGGCTATCCAAGGGTGGGGGGGGGGGCTTTCTAGAGGGTTGGGGGGCTGTCCAGAGGGTTGGGAGTTGTCAAGGGGGGTGTCCAATGGGGTGGGGTGTTTAGAGGGTTCGGGGGGTAGTACAGAGGGTTGGGGGGTGTCCAGGGTGTCCATGGAGGTGGGGGGGGGGGTGTCCAAGGGGCTGGGGGCATGTCTAGAGGGTTTGGGGGTTGTCCGGGGGGGGGTGTCCAGAGGGTTGGGGGTGTCCAAGGGGGTAGGGGTGGGGGTGGTGTCAAAGAGGGGTGGGGGTGCTGTCTAGAGGGGTGGGGGGTTGTCCAGGTGGGTGGGTGCTGTACAGAGGGTTGGAGGGGCTGTCCGGAGGGTTTGGGGGGTGTCCAGGGGGTTTCTAAGGGGGTAGGGGTGGGGGTTGTGTCCAGGAGGGGTGGGGGGTGCTGTCTAGAGGGGTGGGGGGCTGTCCAGGGGGTGGGGGGATTTCCCGAGGGTTGGGGGGATGTTCAGAGGGTTGGTGGTCATCCAGGGGGTGTCTATAACGACCCATACTTTACATACATTGTTAATACTTCAAAATTGAAGCACAATTATTACAACATATGACAAAACCACAAAGGACCGTATAGGTATAATGTCTTTAGAAACTGGGAAACATAAACAACTGGTTCATTAATCTTCTAAAGTGTCTCCCATTTATTTCATCATATCTAGGGTCCCTTTTAGCATATTCTACTTAATATCCATCTTCCTGACCTGGGGAAAAAGAAAACATAAAAGGGTGAGCTCAAATGCTCAGCAAGGGAAAATAAAGGAAATAAAAATCATATCATATCTTTTTGAAAATCATAACCTGCAAAAGAGATCATAATATCTTAACATGGAATAAATCATAGAAGTGAAAATGAGATCCCCATAATCATATCATGAAACTTAAAACTTTGTGGCATGCACACATAATCATGGAACATCATTTTTTGTTAGTCATGACTCATTTCCAAGACTATCTTAGTGGACAGAGTCCCATTCTGAACCGAGTCACCCTCGTTCCAGTCCTGTTTCACTGAACCGATATAACCTACCGTTCCAGCCATGTCTATCTCATGAGATATGAAATCTTTACCCAATGCATTATAGGTAGATATAGGTCCCACCCATCTTATAATGAATCCTTTCTTATGTGTGCCACATAATCATAAATCATACATCATCGCATAACACATGTAACAAAAATGGGATTCTTGAACCATCATGACATCATAAAACAAATCATATAAGGGAAATGACTTCATAAAAATAATTCCCTCAAAACATAATAAAATCAATGTAATAATAGGGATAAAAACAGAACCCTATATTATCTTAGATGGAATATAATTTTGATAAAACACTTGAACCCCATTCTTGAGGAAAATATCATTTCTTCTTCAAAAACACTTTTCTTTTCTTAACTTGTCATACAATTATAAACTAATAGAAGTTGATTAAAAATAAACTTGAAAACTTGTAAAGGAAGCTTCTTGGAAATAATGTTTTTTTTTAAATCCATTCATGCCATATAAGTTAAAAAAACATTCTTCGTACCTTTGTCGGAAAAGTCAAAAAGCACCTTGTACGAAAAAACGACAAAAGATTCCTTTCATATTCTTTACTAAAAACTCACCGAAGGGTAAAATTGGATTTAAACTATTGTAATTGGATGGAAACAATATTACATATTGAGGGAACATGGATGTGGATGATAAAATACACCCCAGTAAATACTTACGAATAAACAATCTCGGGTAAAAATGAGATTGTGATATTTCCCTTACCTTAGGTCTGATTTGCTTTGTACGTGTCCAAAGCTCCAGTATAATGGTTTAAATAATGTTATTGACTTATTCCAGAATCATACATATTGATATTATATCATATATGGTCATATTCTTAGCTTCTTGTTAGTAATATTTCATTGTTACTTGTTACTCGGGTCCTTATTGCCTTTTTTTCTTATGCGTGTTTTGCCGAATAAATTCTTATTCTTCTTTTAAGGTTATAGATACCTTATATCCAGAATGGTATTAGTGTAACATATATCATATTTATTCATTCAATTCATTTATATAATTACTATGTAATGATGATCATGTAGAACGAGTCGCATCACATCGTGGAGACGGTATTCCGTACGTACGCACGAGTGATGATATCGTTCCTATGATCGTGGAACTGTATTGGAGTATATATATATTATTTCAGTATCAATATTACTTTATAATAATCATAAATATTTTCTCATTACACCATTATACCCATCCTTGTAAGGTGATGGTGGAAAATAGATTACACCACGGCGTGGAGACGGTATTCCGTACGTACGCACGCGCGGTGATTTCATTTTTCCGTAGGATGGATAGAAGGTGAATTATGGTTGTTTCATATTTATAATAACATATCAGTATTTAAGTAATACTTATGTTATTACTTTATCATGAAACAACTAAAGAAGAAGAAGTTGAAGAAGAAAGAAATTGAAAAGATCAGTAATGGATATTACCTCTTCTTTGGAACGCCTCTTTGAATCCTCCACTTAGGGAACTAAGATTGGTCTTTGAAGAAGACCAGGACATCTAGGATTATTCTAGGGAAGTGGAGAGGAGAAAATGGCAGGGGTTGGCCGAGCTTGAGTGCTCAAATTGGTGTGAGGAGGACGGGGAGGAGATGCCCTTTTATAAGGGAGGAGAGGGGCACCTTAGGAATATCTCAAAATATTATTTTATATTAAAGTCAAAATCAGTTTATAATGGTTCCAAAGGGTCTTATTTCGAAGCTAAAGTGGGGATGGGTCTAAATCCTATCATCCAATAGGATTTAGACAAGTTTAGGGTATTAGTTTAACCATATCAATTAGATTTAACTCTAAGTTAAATAATTTAACTTTTACCGTGTCTTTTTGTTTTCTTTCACTATATGGTTAATACACTTACTATAACATGCCAAAAGAACCACAAGTTGTTTATTATTAATATATATATATCCTTATCTAAGTCATTTGGCCGAACCTTAGATTTTTAGGAATAATATAACAATTAGTAATATAATATTTGATTTAAAAACTATTTTGTGTCAATTTTGACACTATTTGATATATGATTTTTGTGAAAGTCATAACAGAATTATATGTTCGAACCAAGTTGATTAAATCAACACTAATAAATCATAGTAACCTATAAAATTAGTGGAATTCATAAAAAGTCTCAAGTTACATTTATTTTGGTGTTTATAACATCAATTATGTCAATATTTCATTAATAAGATAATTACTGTATCATCATTGTGTCATAAATAAATTAAATTATTTAATGTCTAAAAATTACAAATAAAATACCATTATATAGTAAATCTTTTTAGCTTTCTAATTAATATTTATAGTCGAATTTATCTTATGTATAAACCCATATTAAAAATGATTTACTTATTAAACTCTGATTTTAACTATTTTAACCCTTCTTTAAATAAATTAATAATAAATGTCCTAATCTAACACAAGTGGGCCTAAATGGTCATATTTTATTCCTAAGTTTGTTTTTGGTCGAATTATACTTATCCAATAGAATTAGGACATGTGTTAGGGTAATAGTAATATCATTTTTACCCTTAGTTACCCTATTTACTATTAACCGCGGTAAAAAAAAGTAAAAAGTTACTATTCACCAAAAAATTATTTTTATCTCATTGAACCACATTTTACTTACTGATATCAACCGTGTCTGTCGGATTTTCTAAATTCAATTCACAGAAGCAGTAAAATTATGTTTTATGCAAAAATTCAGTTTTTAACCTACCACTTAGTGGTTTCACTATTCATTAAAAATTGAAAGTTTTCAGAAAAATACCAAAATTTCACCCTAGGCTAATTTCGGTATTCCGAATCCAAAAATGAAGTCCATTTTGAAAAATAAAATTTATAAAATTTCAAAAAGTGGTTATTACTATTCATAACGGCTAGTTTTAATAATATTTTAATAGTATATCGTTGTGTAGTGAAACTCGGTATTGCGTACGACGCAAGCTATCGAGGAAGGTCGTGATTGCGTGTAAAGTAAGCCAAGCAAGTGTGTAGTGAAAGATTCTTTTGATGATATATAAAAACAAAATATTACTCATAAAAATCTCGGGTGTTACATTCTACCCCCCTTAAAAAGAATTTCGCCCTCGAAATTCGTCACTTTGTAACAAACAGATGAGGATACTTCTCACTCATCATATCCTCAAGCTCCCATGTAGCTTCTTCAAGTTGGTGGTTCCTCTAAAAAACTTTCACCAAGCGAGTGGTCTTGTTTCGTAGGAATTTTTCGCTACGATCCAGAATCTCTATCGGCTGTTCTTCATAAGAAAGATCTTGCTCCAGCGGTACAACTTCTGAACTGAGTACATGTGAAGGATCAGGTATGTACTTTCTCAGGAGAGATACATGGAACACATTGTGAACTTGAGAGAGATTCGGTGGAAGCTCCAATCGGTAAGCTACCTTTCCAACACGATCCAGTATTTCGAAAGGACCGATATATCTAGGGCTCAACTTCCCCTTCTTTCTAAATCTCATAACCCTCTTCCAGGGAGATATTCAAAAGAACACTTTATCACCCACTTCAAACTCTAGGTATTTTCTTGGGTTGTCAGCATAACTTTTCTGTCGACTCTGAGCTTCTCTTATGTGTTGTTGAATAAATCTGACCTTTTCTGCCATTTCATCAACGAGATCAAGTCCTAATAGCTTTGTTTCCCCAACTTCATCCCAGCAAGTTGGAGTCCTTCATTTCTTTCCATAGAGAGCTTCATAAGGAGCCATCTGAATACTGGAGTGAAAGCTATTATTATAAGAAAATTCCACCAAAGGTAGGTGTTGATCCCAACATCCTTTGAAATCCATAGAGCAAGCTCTCAACATATCTTCTAGGGTTTGAATTGTTCTCTTAGACTGATCGTCTGTCTGGGGATGATAAGCAGTGCTGAAACTCAACTCTGTATCCAGAGTATGCTGAAGACTTCGCCAGAACTTCGAGGTAAATCTCGGATCCCGATCAGATATAATAGAAAGTGGTACTCCATGCAATCTTACCACTTCCTTTACATATATCCTGGCAAGCTGATCTAGAGAGAAATCCTCTCTAATAGCAATGAAGTGTGCAGACTTTGTAAGACGATCAACTATGACCCAAATATCATTATTGCCTTTGGATGTTTTAGGAAGTCCTGTGACAAAGTCCATAGTGATGTTTTCCCATTTCCATTCGGGTATGGGTAATGGTTGTAACATCCCCTTAGACTTCTGTCTCTCAGCTTTAACTTGTTGACAAACCAAGCATCGAGAGACATATTCAGCAACATCTCTTTTCATGCCATCCCACTAGAAGTACTCCTTCAGGTCCCTATAGATCTTCGTGCTTCTAGGATGAATAGAGAATGATGAACTATGAGCCTCATCCAGCAGCTCCTTCTTTAATTTGGGGATGGGGGGAACACAAACCCGATTCCTGAACTTTATTATCCCATCACAATCAAGGTTTAATTCAGGAACATTTCTCACCTTCTTTTGTAACTCGACATCTTCTTTCTGTGCCTCTTTAATCTTCACATGTATAGGTGGTTGAACATTCATTTGAGAAAGATAAGATTTTTCCCCTTCCATTATAATTCCAAGATCCATCCTTTTTAAATCCATAAATATTGGATCTTTTGTGATCCTCATCATGGATAAACTAGCATGGTCTTGTCGACTTAATGCATCTGCCACCTTGTTTGCTTTCCCAAGGTGGTAATGGATTGAGCAGTCGTAATCCTTAATCAGCTCCAACCATCTTCTTTGATGCATATTCAACTCCTTTTGTGTGAAAATATACTTTAAACTTTTATGATCAGTATATATATCACACCTTTCACCATAAAGGTAATGCCTCCAAATCATTAATGCAAAGATTACCGCAGCCAACTCCAAATCATGTGTTGGGTAATTTTGCTCATGGATTTTCAACTGTCGTGAGGCATAAGCTATCGCCATATCATTCTGCATAAGAACACACCCCAATCCCTTCTTGGATGCATCACTATAGATCACAAACCTTTCTCCACTACAAGGCAGTGTGAGCACAGGTGCACTGGATAACCTTCTTTTCAACTCCTTGAAATTCTCTTCACATTCCTCTGTCCAAACAAACTTAACTCCTTTTCGAGTCAACTTGGTGAGTGGATTAGATAATCGTGAAAAATATTTTAAAAAACATCGATAATATCCAGCCAAACCAAGAAAACTTCGGATCTCAGTTACTGTTGTTGGTCTTGACTATCTTTCGATAACCTCTGTTTTTGCTGGATCCACAGATATCCCCTCTTTTGAGATTATGTGACCCAAAAATGAAACTTTTTGAAGCCAAAATTCACACTTGGTAAATTTGGCATAAAGCTTCTCCTTTATCAGGGTCTTCAATATAATTCTCAAGTGATCTTCATGCTCTTCCTTTCTCTTTGAATAGACAAGAATATCGTCTATAAAGACTACCACAAATTGATCAAGATAGTCTCTAAAGACTCTATTCATTAGATCCATGAAGATAGTAGGGGCATTAGTAAGACCAAATGGCATCACTATAAATTCATAGTGTCCATAACTTGTACGGAAAGCCGTCTTTGGTATATCCTCCCTTTTGACCCTTAATTGATGATACCCTGAACGAAGATCAATCTTGGAAAAGTATTGAGCTCCGTGTAGTTGGTAAAATAAGTCATCAATGCGTGGGAGAGGATATTTGTTCTTGATAGTGATCTTGTTAAGTTCTCGATAATCAATGCAGAGTCTCATTGATCCATCTTTCTTCTTAACAAATAGAACAGGTGCTCCCCAAGTTGACGCACTAGGGCATATGAATCCCTTATCAGGATTCTCTTGGAGTTGCTTCTTCAATTCCTGCAACTCAATTGGGGCCATTCTATAAGGTGTCTTTGAAATTGGCAAAGCGCCCGGTATGAGTTCTATTGAAAAATCAACTTCACGATTTGGTGGAAGACCCAGTAATTCCTCCGGAAAGACATCATCAAACTCCCGTACAATGGGCATATTATTAATCGTGAGTTTCTCACCAACCATTTGAGATAAATAACATTAATTTAGTGGAATCAATGCCCATAAGATGGATGAAATTTCCACGGGAAGGTTATGTTCATCCTTGCATTGATAGATGATCGTAGATTGATCTGGAATATGAAATGTGACTTCCCTTCTTTGGAAATTGATATGAGCTCCATGCATAGAAATACAATCCATGCCAAGAATCACAGCAAATTCCACTAAAGGAAGGATCACAAGATTTGCAGGAAGCACTTTCCCACAAACTTCGATCGGAGAAGAATTATAAACTTTTGATGCGACTGTTGTGCCATTATGTGTTGTCACAGATAACTCAACATCTAATTGTTGTGGTAATACGGTGATACCCTTAGAAAATTTTTCAAAAATAAATTTGTGGGTGGATCCAGAATCAAATAAAACATTTTCTACTTTAGAGTGGACAGTAAGTGTACCTTTCACCACTTCGTTATCGTACTCCACATCGCGGATAGAAATTGCATGTGACTTTCCTTTGTCTTTAGCCTTAAGATTTTATTGACGTCGACCATCATCATCAACCCTTGGATTTGGGCATTGATTGGCATAATGCCCCATCTCCTTGCACTTGAAACATTGAAGTGTAGTAGGTTCATTCTGTGTATCCCTTCCTTTGTTTGCATCATTAGACATCTTCTTCCCATTATCGCGGCATTCAAATGCCCGATGACCTTCCTTTCCACATTTAAAACATTTACTTGTCCCTTTAAGACAACTCCCTCCATGTTTCTTTCCACACTTTGAGCATAAGGGAAAGCTCATCTTCTTTTCAGTGTCCTCTTTAGATTTTCCTTTGAATTTCATCTTCCTCTTCTTATCAAACCCATGTGACTGATGGGTTATTCCAATCTCCATCTCAACTTTGAGAGCACATCGAACGATTTCCTCGTAGCTATTGAAGTCCCTTATGGCTAACGCCCTTCGAAGACTTGGTTTTAATCAACTAAATAATCGATCGATCTTACTCTCAGGTTGGATAATAATACGAGAAGCGTACCTTGCAAGTCTTGTAAAATTTGCTTCATAGGTACCAACAGATTCATCATCCCTTTGCTTCAGTTCAAGAAACTCTTTCTCCATCTTTTTTCGGAGAATACGAGGGAAGTACTTATTGAAAAATAAGTTCTTGAACTCGTCCCATTCCATAGACTCAATTTCATCCCTTTGCCTCGTATTCTTAATAAGATTCCACCATTGATCAACATCTCCTTCCAAACGATACACTGCTAGGATGACTTTATCATGTTCAGAACATTGAAGAACTGAAAATATCTTTTCAGTAGTACTAATCCATTGTTCAGCAACTAATGGATCAGTAGACCCACTGAAAGAAGGTGGACGCTGCCTCATGAAGGATTCAATAGAATGTTTCTCCTTCCTTTGCTCGTTTGGAAGTCCTGCATGACTCATAGCTTGAGAAAGTTGTGTGAGCATGGCTACAAGATTTTTCATTCCAGCTCCCATATCGTTTGGTTGCTCAGGGGGACAATCATTGCATTTCCCATCGCATTCCGCATGAACACGGTTCCTTCGGGTTCCAGCCATTGACTAAAACCAAGAAGAATAGTGTGAGAAACACTAATTATAATAGGAAAACCACATAATCAAGGATAAGATTTCACACTTAAGGTCTTATCCTAGGGTATTCATGGCCATTTCTAAAACACTAAGATTGTGTTCTATGCTTAGACTTATCCTTAGGGTTCTTACTAAGGCTTTCACATCCTAGTTTCCAAAGGTTGACTATACCTTTCCTCTGATACCAACTATAACGGTCTGGAATTACTTCTAGTGGACTATAATTGATACCTATCAGGGCACTCCATGGGCGGCTACACCCCCGGGGTGGGACACACCACCATCCCCAGTGGCAGCCATTTCCTCATAAAGCCCTTGGGCGGAGAGCCATGCTTCGTCCAACGCTCACATGTGAGAGTTCCCAAGGATCGGATACATTCCTACCTCCTTTGCCTCTGATACCAACTATAACGACCCATACTTTACATACATTGTTAATACTTCAAAATTGAAGCACACTTATTACAACATATGACAAAACCACAAAGGACCGTATAGGTATAGTGTCTTTAGAAACTGGGAAACATAAACAACTGGTTCATTAATCTTCTACAGTGTCTCCCATTTATTTCATCATATCTAGGGTCCCTTTTAGCATATTCTACTAAATATCCATCTTCCTGACCTGGGGAAAAAGAAAACATAAAAGGGTGAGCTAGAAATGCTCAGCAAGGGCAAATAAAGGAAATAAAAATCATATCATATCTTTTTGAAAATCATAACCTGCAAAAGAGATCATAATATCTTAACATGGAATAAATCATAGAAGTGAAAATGAGATCCCCATAATCATATCATGAAACTTGAAACTTTGTGGCATGCACACATAATCATGGAACATCATTTCTTTTTAGTCATGACTCATTGCCAAGACTATCTTAGTGGACAGAGTCCCTTTCTGAACCGAGTCACCCTCATTCCAGTCCGGTTTCACTGAACCGGTATAACCTACCATTCCATCCATGTCTATCTCATGAGATATAAAATCTTTACCCAATGCATTGGAGGGAGATATAGGTCCCACCCATCTTATAATGAATCCTTTCTTATGTGTGCCACATAATCATAAATCATACATCATCGCATAACACATGTAACAAAAATGGGATTCTTGAACCATCATGACATCATAAAACAAATCATATAAGGTAAATGACTTCCTAAAAATAATTCTCTCAAAACATAATCAAATAAATGTAATAATAGGGATAAAAACAGAACTCTATATTATCTTAGATGGAAAATAATTTTGATAAAACACTTGAACTCCATTCTTGAGGAAAATAATCTTTCTTCTTCAAAAAAACATTTATTTTCTTAACATGTCATACAATTATAAACTAAAAGAAGTTGATTAAAAATAAACTTGAAAACTTGTAAAGGAAGCTTCTTGGAAAGAATGTTTTTTTTAAAATCCATTCATGCCATATAAGTTAAAAAAACACTTTTATTTTCTTAACATATGTTTATTTCTTGTTTACATTTATTTTTTTCATAAAATGTTAGATATTGTATGTTTTTTCATTATTAAAACATGTAAAAAACAAAATAAGTATACGTTATTGTTTGTTTTAAGTTTGTTTAGTTTACTTTATCATGTTTACCATTACATGAATTATATATCTATTATTTTTGTTCAGTGTTAATTACTTTACATGTTTACCTGGTTTACCAGGTTTACCATGTTTACCATGTTTACCATCTTGACCATCTTTACCATTGTTTAACATGCTTACCATATTAACAATGTTTACTATTATGTAACTCAGTACAATTTTCTATTTTCGGATTACAGAAGTATTAAAATATTTGAATTTGTATATTTGTGAACTAATGTTTGTTTTTTTGATATGAAGGATAATGATAAATCATTCAGTTGATCAACCACATGATTCTGGAGATGAGCATATTGGTCACACCTCTGGGGAGGAACATTCACATGCTCCTCTTGATGTTCCCCAATCCTCCTCATGTGCTCATATTACGAAAAAGAGTTCAAGAGTTGGTAAACGTGGGTGCACAAATTTACCAAAATTATAACTTTCCCATACGCAGGATCAGTAGATACTCGTTGAGTTTGATGATGATGATATTCCTAGAGGTCCAAATGCAAAAGATTTAAAGAGTTTTGTATCAACTCAGGCTAAGAGCAAAATAATCATTTTGTATGATGAGTGGAGAAGGGTGGATAAAGCTATAATCTTTTAGTTGTGTGAGACGATTTTTGTAGGATCTTTTTCTATTGTTTGACTATTCTTTAATTTTTTATTGTATATATAATATGTTTAACATCTTCTTCATCAGATGATATTTTATATTTCTGACACTGGAAGAGTTAGGAAGAATTGCTTGTTGATGGATGCTAGGAGATGGAGGGATTTAAAATCAAACCTCTCATCTGATTTCATTTTTGGTCAAGGAGTCATGACAATCCATGTCGTATATATCATTTTATAGATGAAGACACATGGATATAGTTTGTTTAAAGTAGAAGAAAAGAGTCATTTTTTGTCAGGGCAATGTAAAATTTTATAAGCTTTCTTATATAAATGATATTATTAATGATTTTTTAATGATTTATTATTCTTAATTTACAGCAAAAAAGGAAATCTCATCAGGAGATCCAATCTAAAAATGTATACCCTTAAGGTTTATCTCAGGGAGGGTATGCATTTTTGGAAGAACAAATAGTGGCGGGAAAATTTCAAAAACTAAGAGCTGAGACTTCAAGCTCTGAAGAGGTGGCCCCTCCATCCCCTCCATCTACACATGAAAAATGGAAGAGAGCTTGGATGAGAAAAAAAGGGAAATATCTTTTGGAAGAATCGAGAATCGTAGCTGAGAGGATTGTAAGATATCTATTTTATTTATTTAAGTTAACTATTTTCTTCATATAATTTCAATCATTACAAAAATGTTCAAATAATTAATATAGGACTCTCTTGAGGAGAAAAGCTCACAGAGGGCATTTACAGTTACTGGGAGGCAAGATATTTTATCTGTATCATTGGGAAAGCCCGAACATCCTGGTCATGTAAGAGGATATCTGGCAGGTGTATCGGTAATAAAAGTGTTTCCATGTTCTTTAAATTCTAACGTTGAGGGTGTTTATGAAAAAAATAGAATCCTTGGAGGATGAAGTTCATAATATTAATGCAACGATGGAGGAAAATATTAGAGCATCAGTACAGTCTATGTTTGTAGACATGCAAAGGAAATTTCAGACTGCAGCTCCCACTCCTCCACCTCCCCTTGTAGACCCCGTTATTCATCCTCCACCTCCAGAAGTAGCTCCCACTCCCCCACCCCAGCCTGTAGACCCCATTTTTTATCCTACTCTTCCAACGCAGCTTCCTACTTATTGCGATATGTATGTTGATGATCCTCAACATCAAATATTTGCATATGGGTTGGTATATTATATAGAAGATATAGTTCATCATCAACAATTAGAGGTAGATAATCAGAGGGTCATTATACAAGATATTATAGATAGACCAGCTCAAGTAAAATTACCTACAGATGAGGTGACGACAGTTGGAAATAGTATCAGCCATTTTTTAATTTGGCCATGCAGACTTCTCCGACTCATTACCATAGAGGTACAAATGTTATATCTTTTATTTTATTTTTTTATAAAAGTTGTTTTATCATTTGAAATCTAATATATTTTTCTATTTATTTTTAAAAGAGTACTTCAAAGGTAAATAAATATTGTATAGACAACAATAAAGACAAATGGATATGACATCAGATACAGATTCTAGTAGTCCTGATAGATTTTTAAGATATTCAAATTTGTTGGCCGTTCATTATGAGTTTCCAATGGAATCTCATGTTTTTGGATGTCCAATAACTGCGGGGATTATGAAAACTGATACCACAGAGCTTGTTACTGGAGATAAGTTGGGCATCAACGTGGTGAAAATTTTTTCCATGTAAATTTTAACACCTTTTCCCTAGGTTATATTATTTAAAAATGTATACTTATGTATATTTTGTATTATGTATCTTTATAACATTTGCGAGAGGAATGAGCTGACAGATTCATATGGATTCATGGACCCACAATTTATTTTTCCCTGAAGCATGTGAATTGGATGAGGAATAAAGAATGGTTTATATTGCTGAAAGATTTGAATAGAATATATTCACACAATGTTGGATGATGCCTTTTTGTGAGAGGTATGAAACACATCTCCCTCAAAGAGTTCATTATCTTTTAACATAAAAAACCACTAACCTTAAATTTTATTTTCTCAGTGATCATTGGATGTTAGGGTTTTTTTCCCAAGGGAGAAAACACTTTATTGGATATGATATGTCCTTGATGGAGTGTGGGAATGTTTTATGAATATATTGTAAAAGTAAGTTTCAATTTCTCAATAGTTTTATATATTATAATGAATTTTAAATTTACCCCCATTCGTCTTATTTTCTAACAGGGCATGGGTCTACTTTCTAAAAAGCACAAAGAAAAGGAGTGCAAAGATCAAATATGTAAATGCGAAGGTAGATATCCATTTATAAGTTTTACTTTTTGATATATTACATAAAAATGATATCTTGATTTTACACTCATTCAAACATAATTTTCATGAACAACAAGGTGTCATCGAATGTAGATATTATATGTTAAGATTTATGTATGAAATAATAACAACTGGGATATTTGTGAACTTTGACCTGGTAAGATTTCCTTTTAAACTTTTCCATAATATTTCAATTTGATTTATTCATTATACATGTTAACTACTATCCTTTTCATTTGTAGCTATTTGATGAACCTCAACCCAATATTGTTGAAGAAATCATACACTTACAAGTGGAGTGGTCAAATTATTTTACAGGTTTGATTGGATTTTAGTTGTTTGTAGTGTAAAATGAAATTTTGAATATTGTCATTGTAATTGTGTATCTGGTAGTCGTATAGGTTGGATTTAGTTTTTTATAAGTTGACAGTGTATGTTTTCAATGTTATATATGTGAATGTTTAATTTTTCTCTACTTATTGTTTTGGTCAACTTATGATGGTTTTCTGGTATGGATTCTGGTCTGGGGGGGAGGGGTTCCAAGGGAGTGTTGCGGTGTTCAGTGGGGTGGGGGGGGGGGGGTCCAGGGGTGTGGGAGGGATGTCTGGTGGGGCAGGGGGGGTGTCCAGGATGGTGGGGGTGGGTGGGTGTCCAGGAGGGTGGGGGGTCCTCTAGGGGTGTGGAGGTCTATCCAGGGGGTGGGGGCTGTCCAGGGGTGTGGGAGGGCTGTCCGGTGGGGTGGGGGTGTCCAGGAGGGTGGTGGTGTCTAGGGGTGTGGAGGGGTGTCTAGGAGGGTGGGGGTCGTCTAGGGGTGTGGGGGGATTTCCAGGGGTGTGGGGGGAAGTCCAGGGGTGTGGGGGATGTTCAGGGGTGTGGGAGTGTTGTCCTGGGTGTGGGGGGTATACATGAGGGTTGGGGGGATTTTCCAGGGGTGTTTGGGGCTGTCTTGGGGGTCGGAGGGCAGTCTAGGGGTGTGGTTGGGGCTGTCCAGTGGAGTAAATGCTTAATTTTGCTTTGGTCTACTTTTGTTTTTGTGGTACGAATTATTGATTTGGTTTCTGGTTGTTTTGGTGAGAGTAGAGGACTACATTCCATTAAAACAAATTGGTCTTTCACATCGGTTATTTTATATCCGACGTGAAAAAATGGGGAAGGGTTTATCACGTTGGTTATTTTAATAACCGGCATGATAAACACCAGTGGAATAGTTTATCACGTCGGTTATTTAATAACCGATGTGATAAAAGGCCCTCAGAATGGTTTCTGACATCAGTTATATAATAACCGAAGTGATAAACCATTTCCCAGGCCTATTATCACGTCGGTTATTTAATAACTGACGTGATAAAAGGCCCCCGGACAAGTTTATCACATCGGTTATATAATAACTGACATGATAAACCATTTCCTAGGCCTTTCATCACATCAGTTATAAAATAACTGACCTGATAAATGTTCCTCGTACTGGTTTATCAAGTCGGTTTTTATATAATCGACATCATAACCCCCCGCCAGTTTATCTCATCGGTTATGTAATAACCGACGCGATAAAGGCCGGAAAAATGGTTTATCATGTCAGTTATTAAATAACCGACGTGATAAACACCCCCACACTGTTTTATCACGTTGGTTATATAATAACCGACATGACAAACCCTCACCCCCTTGGGGTTTTCACATCGGTTAATTAATAACCGACGTTATGAACACCGTGATGTTATGTTTTCTACATTGGTTTTATAGAACCAACGTAAAAACAATATTTATAACGTCGTCCGTATTAATGTTTGCTAAAAACCGATGTAAAAAATAAAAAATAACTGACGTTAAAAAGGTTTTCTGTACTAGTGTGCACTAATGTTTTTCAACTAGAAGTGAGAGACTATGTGTGTTGGTGAGGAGACTATGACACCACAACAAAATTCTAGCACAATGGAATATCAAGAAAATACGATTATCATAAGAAATATAATAACTAGAGAATAATTATACATTAAAATACTATTAATTAAATAATGATAGAAGTCATCTCTTATACAAAATGATGATACATGTTATATGTCTCTACAAAAGAGCCAAAATAGGTATACAAGGTTGACATAAAATACTCATAAAAAGTAAAAAAAACCCAAAAAGAATCACGGATAGGATTTTGAGCCTTAGATAATTCCCATGATCCTCTAATACTATGTAAAGATCAAGAACCAGTATTATGTATCTTTCCCTTATCAATACTCGAAATCATATATTCTATTTGGGTCCCAAAGGAGGCCCAAATAGGGTGTGAGATATAATCCCAATAGGAAGCTACTCATAGTCTATACCATCCTATCAGTGAATATATATACAACATAGGTGTATAGGAAAAATATATTAAGTATTGTAAGTACTCAAAAATAATCATCCTATACGTCAAGGTTCTCATTTTGAATCAAATTCAATTAATGAGTTTCTTTTTAAAAGTAAGTCACTGAATTCACATTCAGTCTTGTGTCTTTATAATCAAATTATTTTATCCATTCACACTCATTTTATTAATAATTCTAGAGACCTATCATAACACTTAGCATCTCCCCTGACAACATGATCTGGGATTCCTAAACAGGCCGACCATAAAGTGCAGTACAAGACTAAATCAAATCTTGTGCTTTGGGTTGGCAGAAAAGTCATATAAACCATTTCTTTCAACAATCGATTCAGAACCAGATCTTTTCCTTGTAATTCCAATGTTGGAATCCAAGTATCACTCCATGTGTAATATAAACCAACATCCTATGATCCTATATATGGAGATCCTCTAGAGAACCCATTTATTTATTTAGGTGTGGTATAATTTCACTGCCATTAAAGTCCGTCCTTGGCGATCCACTAAGGAAGTCTAAGTATCACTCATGGAATATATAATCAATTTCCATTGAGTCCTTTAATATAAGTCTCATACGAATCGATGTATCAATTGGCATATAAGTCAAGCCTCAGAGTCTATCCTTCACAGTCCACTAGGGAGTTCCAGTATCACTCAGGCATAAGAAAGGATTCAAACCTATTGAGTTTTTTCATTACATTCTAATATGGATCCATGTGTCACACAAGGAATATTAGAAATAAAATATCAATAACAATATCATTTAACTGTTTCATGGGAAAAAAATAAAACATTACATTTGAAAGTCACCTTATAAGGTGGCTAAAATCATTGGCTAATATTAGAAGGGTTACCTCTCAAATACACACATGTGAATGTCATTATAACAAAGAACCTCATGCCTAAACATACTATCACAACACATAAACACTATTTATATCATATGTAAATTTCATTTTAAAAATTAAACTCAATATTAACAAGATATTCCATAGTAATTGATGAGGGTAATTGTCATTACAACCCTTCTCTTTAATCAATAAATTAATAATTCATATCAGAATTCAATCACACAAAAATTCCCAGTTTCAATCATCTATTCCAAAATCATTATTTAAATCCCATAATAAGGGGTAAAGGTCACTTAAAAAAGGGTCCAAATTCATATATCATTTTAATGTCTATTTAAATACATAACTCATATAAGGGGTGGTTTCAAATAAAGGTGCTTAACGTAAACCCACACATTAATGGGCCTCATTAATTGAATTAGCTATACCTTTTAATTCAATTTTAGGAAGTAAAATCATTTCAATGGATACACTCTAAGAATTGGGAATTCATCACAATGAAAATATATAAACCCTTATAATTTTAATTAAAGGCATGGGACCACAACCTTAGGTTTTTAGTTGATAGCTCATCAATTATAAGCTCCAGATTCAGCTTAGATAAGGAGAAAATTGAAGAATAGATGAAGAACCTTCTGTGTGGCATATTATCTTGCACGTAAATAGTATAACCAATATATTGATGAATAATGAAGGGAAAAATAGGAATTGAGATCTTACCAAGATGGATCCAGTGAAACCAATGGTTCTTGAAATGAAGCTCAGTTGAAGAGTTGTTGAAAAATCCTTCCTTAGGCATCAAAAGGAGCTCTGAAGGGAAGCTTGATGTCCTTTGGAGAAGAATATAAATAATTGTTCTTTTAAAAGATTAATTAGAGGTAAAAGGTAAATTCACCATAAATTGGGCACCACAAGATTTATGTGCATGGTTTCTAAATAGTTCACCAACCGTGCATGGTTAACTAAATAGAAGAGGCACCCCACATGATTTCTTACCACGATTTGAAGAAATATGTGTAAATCATGAAAAACTTCACTATCAAAATTGAAAACATCCATGCATGGTTTTGTACCTTAGATCACACAGTTTGGTCTCACCATGCAGGATTACCCTACTCTTTTCCCATGCCTCGCATTGATTTTTTGAGTATATATCATTACCCACATTGTATGAACTAACCATGCACCATGTATATTTCCACACAAAAGTTGGGTTCCATTATTTAAAGTATCCCTGGAAACTAAATATACCTATATTACCTTAAAGGGCATTCATATTATTCCATATTTATACATTTAAACTAATAATTTATGGGAAACATGGTTATGTACCTCAAATAATAACCATGTTTATACACTTTTTTTCGAATGTGTTGATGGGCCGAGGTTGGTCATTATTTACCTTTAGTATATTTCTATTGAAAACTCTGTGAATTTTTAAGACCGGATTTTTTGAACACATCTTGATTGAGAAAAAGTTGGCTTTTTATATGATGTAATGATTTCAATGATGTTGAGGACCATCCTTATGTGAGAAAGTTGATCTCTAGGATAAGTATGTGGTTCAACCTTGAGTGAGAATGTTGAGCTCTTATATAATGATGTGTGACCAATCAAGAGGGAGAATGTATGATCAGGATGATGAATTTTGACCAACCTTGAGTGATAAGGTGTGGTCCAGATGGTGATGTGTAACCATCCTAGGATGAGAAGGTGTGACTTTAATCAAGTTATGGTATTTATTGTGAACCATCCCTTGAGCAGGAAGGGTGTGTTGTAGTAATGGGTCTTGGATATGGTGGCGTTGGCCATGATTTCCGATATACTATGGCTTATGATAACTCTTATCTTCATCATGGAGTTTAATCGGGTATGGTAAAGGTTTATGGTAACCTAGTTAGTGCACAGTGCCTTGAAAGAGTTGTATTCTTATAATATTTATTTTTCATCAGTGTATACACCTTCATATTTCTTTCATTCATATGTTACGTATGTGTTGTCAATTTCATACTATGTTTAATTTCTCACACCTATTATGAGCACCCTAGTTGATGTAGTGACTATGTTTTCATGGGTCCATCCATTGGAAGGGACCCTATGTTGATCTTTTGAGAATATGGGGCATGTTTAGTATTATAGATATTTCTCGAGATACTCTAGTGTATTTTTCCTAATGAATCATGATTTTTCTGTTATTATTTTTTTCATTGTATATGTATTTATCAACTATATCTAGGGATCTTATTTGGCATGGTTGTACTTGTGGTTTTAAAAGATTTTGATATTTCAAGTAATGTTATTATATGTTAACTTCTTTTTGTTTTATTTTTTATTACATTAAAATTATGATCATTGTGTTTATAGTTATTTCTATCCTAATATCATGGGAATAGTCACCCCACGGTACGATATATGGCCTCACTACTAGTTTCAAGCCTATTTTCTAAAGAGAGGAACACATGAGTTCTTTTAGCACATCGCCTGAGTCTCGATGATTCAGGCCAATGAATTACAGAATAATAATACTTATAAGAAAATATATTTAGGCTAATATAAAAAACAAGGCTCTTGGAAGAGTTAAATATAAAAAATAACATCTTGTTGAGGTAGCTCTTAAAGAAATAAAGAGAATCGATACATTGATACTTAATATTATTTATTCATCTCTTACAACAAAGGATAAAAAAAATTATTAACATTGAACCACATAATAGAGGTGTAGTTAACTTTTCAATGGATTCCCCTTAATGATTATTTGAATTGGTATATATTATATTAGATCACTAATGATGAAATCTAATGTATTTTTTTGTTTACGGGATTAACCATAATTTATTGAGTGTTAGAAATTTTTTTATAATTGTAATGAAATTATTTTTATAATAAACTTATATCTAAACAAAATCATATAAGATAGAATAATTATTAAAGAGAGGGAAGGAACCAGTGGTAATATTTTTTAAATAGGAATTTGAAGTAACTATTTCTATTTAAGTTAAAAAAGATGAGAAGAGACTAGGGAAGAAATAATTAGACACCTCTATGAAAAAAGTTTAATAAAATTTTCAATGTTATATGTGGTACGATACTTTACTAAACTCAAAAGTGAAATTGAAGACATTTTTTATGTATTTCAAAAGGGGGAAATGGTGTATAAGGTAGAAAAAAGGCAGAAATCATATCCAATATGGCACTTAGATTATTACATTCAAATTTTTCTCGGATAATGAGAAAAAAATAAAATAAGGGTGATATATACTTCATCACATATACAAATAAGTCTACAATGGATACAAGTGTAACATTCATTAATCATAAATCAAAGGAAGTAGACATATTAAATATTTTCCATAGAGGTTTTTTGAAAGTGCGGGGGGGGGGGGGGGTTATCTAGAAACTAATAACTGATAATGGAAGTGAGTTTACCAGAAAATTATTTGAATATTATCTTTTGAAGAATAGGGATTAAGCATCGATATATATATATATAAACCAATAAAATATAGTTTTTGAGATGAAAAACAGTTTTTGGTTGATTTGTGGAGAAACAATCTTGCAGGGTATTCTCTAAAATGTTTTCTGGGGAAAATTTATGACTACAACATTGTCCATTCAAAACTGGTGATTTTTGGGGTCTGAATCCAACATGAAATCTTATTAAATATGTTGAAAGAATAATAATAATATAAAAATAATCATATGTTTTGGAATTCCAAGTTTTATAAAGATTAAGAATTCATATTTGGGAAAATTTTATGAGAAGACTAAGGAAGGGGTATTCATGGAAAATACTAGAATGAAATCTATAAATGTTGGTGAAAAAATATTATCTAAAAATTATTGGAAATATACCCAATAAAATTTTCCAAAACGATTTAGATTTTGAATTTATAGAAATAGATAGTTTGTAAATTTCTGAGAAAAAGTGTGAGGAAGTAGCTATAAATGAGCCATATAATTGTGATGTTGATTCAAATAAAACCAGTTATTTTAAAAGTGATTCAAAAGATAATAAACTTAAATATAAGATGTTGAAGAAACATGTGGAAATAGATAATATTATTGGATTTATTAATGTACAAGTTAAATATCAAAGAAGATTGAGATTGAATAATCAAGAGACCCTTATTTCATAAGTTTATCCAAGGTAACTTACTATGGGAATTCATGGAAAATCATGGATTGATGAAAATAATAAAGAGTTGTATCAGATTAAAAATAATTTTACTACTGATCTTGTTCCTATATTAAATTATAATAATTCCAATAGCACAAAGGTGGTATTTAGAGAAAATCTCAATGAAAAAGGATAATTTTCAAGAAATAGTTCTAGACAAATATGAAAAGGTTATTATCAAGTTTAAGGAGTTAAATTTAAAGATACATTCTCTCCTATAGTAAGGCATTGATCCATAAGGATGTTCCTATCTATTTCATACCATAGGTATTTTGAAATCAATGAAATTGATGTAAAGTTATATTTCATGAATGGAGAACTTAAAGATCAATGATTTACTATAGGCTGAAAAAAAATATCTATATGGACTAAAAAATCCATAATATCCTGCCATTCTAAGATGGATTTCTTCTTAAGAGGCATTAGTTTCACTAAATTAAATGTAACATACAACCCTAATGGGAAGGATATGCGAACATGTACACATTTTGTCATTTTTATATTCAAGCCATCATTTTTTGGTGAAAAAGATTGTGATTGATAATTATTTTCAATAATAATGGAAAAGAACTTTGAAATATCTAGTCTTGGAGAATTAGGTTTCTTATTGGGATTAATTTTTTTAAAAAAATAAGATTTCATATTTTTACCCCAATAAAAATATATCAAGTAATTTTTGAATAATTTTAACATAGAATATTTATGATAAGTTTTTATATCATTATAAGTAGGGATTAAGCTATGAAAGGATCATGAAGTGCCAATTGTGAATATAAATTCATTCAAAATTTGGTTGAAAATTCGATTTATCACATCACATCATGAATAAATATTTTATATTTAGTGACAATAAGTGCAAGGGATCAAAGTGGTCCAAAAGAATAAGACATTATGGATTCCAGGAGAGTTATCAAGTAAATTAATTAGACTCTGATTTTTTGGTTAATATATATATATATATAAGCAGTGAGAACATAAACATATCTAGATACAATTGTGCTGCTTTGGTTAGAGATTGTAATGAGAATAAATCAACATTATGTTTAATATTATTTATTGTACAATGTTGTGGGAGATGTAATTATAATAAGAAAAACATACTGACACTAAGAATTATTGAGGCTATGTATTTTGAATGTAAATATTCTTGTAGACAAATGATTTAGATTAAATAATACTTGGGAAATTTTAAGATGAACATTGATTATCCAATGATAATTTCATGTGACAATAAAAGTTTAACTGATCTATCCATGAATCGAGTGCATCACTCTATATCTAAACATATTGACATCATACGTCACATTAAAAAAGAGAAAGTTTCAAATAGAGATGTGTGGTAAGAATTAAATATAATAAGGGATTTAAATTAGTTATATCTTCACCAATGTCTTTCATAGGGATATATTTTAAGATTTATGTGAAAATGTGCATGTCTAATTCTTTCCTTCCACCTATTGTAGCTTGGTTCAACCCTTAAATACCGTGGATTCTATTTTAATAAGGGTATAAAGGAATTTAATTATTTTTTATTACTATCTTGAGTTGAAATAAAAATTTATTACAATAATGGTTATAAGTGATAGCATGGAATGAGGGGGATTGCATCTTGACTTTTGGTGTGAGATGTTGAGGCTGATAACAAATCCGAAGGGGAATATTCAATAATTCATAGAAATGTTGAAGGTGTGTTGTGTTTATTATAAACTATATATGGAATCAATGGAATTCATTGATTATATGATTGAGTTACGAAGAAATTTTTTAGATAGAAAAAGGTATTGATTTTTATATCTGGAATTGATTGATAGAGTTGATATTTTTATCACTTCTTCATTAAATATTAATAATTTAATCCCCATAATTTTGACATCTTTAAAAGAATTTCATCATTTAAAAATAAATCTATATTTTGGGAATTAATTTTAAAATGGATTTTTTTTTGTTTTTAATTTTTTTAATTATTTTTTTCAAACAATTAACAAATTCATTTTTTATTTTATTTTTTATAAAATTTTTATATTGAACCTGAAATCTGAAAATTTAACTAAGTATGGAACCTTTTATGACTTGTCTAATATTATTTGAATGAATTTGGGTAGTACTGTAAAACTCTTGACTTTTTTTGAAATATTTTTTCATTTAAATTTATTTTTTTGATTCCTTGAGTTACACACAACACTGAGTTTTTATTGTGTTACACGCAACACCGATTTTAGATTGTGTTACCTGAAACACTATGTTTAAACAAAAGATGACATAATATTAAAATATTATTATTTAATATGATATTTATCCCCTAGATGTTATAGTGGAAGGAATGAATGAGATTAAATAAACTTTGGAAATATAGCTAATGTTATTGAAATATTCCTTTTCAATTTCCTTAGTTCAAACTCTGGATGTACATCATCTATATCCATGGTTAGAACCATTCTAAATTCTATCTAGAGAATTGGTTTGACCATAGAAATTAGAGAATAAGACCATCATTGAAACCACAGAAGTAAGTAATCTATATCCAATATTTAATCCATGGAAATTTCTTGCTATAGAAATGGTTAATCTAGGTAAATTTCACCCTAATACCTCTATTAAAATCGTAGAAGTATATAATGTATAACCATGGTTTAAAAAAGGGTAAATGTTTTTGTAAAAACATGGTTTAATTCCATGGAAATTTTAATCTACTACCATTATTTTTACTCAATATATAAACTCCATATGCTTTAAAATAATTTAGTTTTTGTAGGTTACTGCAACACATAGCACCACTTGTTTCATAAAGATTCCATAAAAAATAATTTATCATATAAATTATTTTTATAACCATTATAAATACCATTAATGAATCATTAAATAATGTTTAATTATTTTTTTATTACTTAAAAATGAAAAAAGGAAATGATTCTTCACAATATCAAGTATTCCATGACATTCCAAAAATCATGATGTACTTGTCTCACTAGTCATGTTATAGGAATAACATAACATGAAATTAAAATATAACTCTTTTTATGTAATGATATTTATTTCATGATGCCATTATACATTCACTTTCACTAATGCATTCAAGATATTATATTCTCACACACCCAAACAAGTAAGATAGTCAAACTAAACATAGAAGTAAGTCATACATACCAACATATATGAAATGAAACTGATTCAAATCCATTAATCCATGATATTAAATATTTTAAAATACTTCTAAATTCACAGAAATATTTAATATTGTGTGCACAGAATCATCATAGTTTCCTCAAAGGTGATGGTTGAGAAAATATTACTCCACAGATTTCCCTTCCCATTGGTTTCATAATATCCTTCCACTATCAATATTTATAGAAATATTTTAGAATGGAAAACAAATAATTCAACAATATTTAAATGGATAACATTATTAAATCCCTATAAATATAGATATAAAAACACATCGGGATAGATCCCATCTTATTTCCTTCATAGTGATATATTTAACCACACATGAATCTTAAATGCTTCCAAATATACCATACCTATCTTATTGAATCTATTTTTTCCATATGTGCTTTCTTTTTATCCATATGAATTTTCCATGAAAATTATTCACCATGACGAACGTCTTTGAGCATCTCCAAGTCCCTCGAGGTTCCATTTATGACACACATAACCTAATTACATGTTCAATTTTCTATATGTAAAAAATATAAAAATCACATGATGAAAATATTCTACCTGAATCAATATTATTTATCTCATTAGGTTTATAAAAACATTCACAGAGTTAAAAAATATATTTCTTTCAAGACTTTTTTTTAAATTTTCCTAAATTGATATATATTTTTGTATGAATGCATATGATTTTTCTCAAATTCCCCATGAAAACAAATTTGTTAGGGGAATCCTTATAATTTTTTTTCAATTTATTAAATGTGGAATTATTTAAACATCTCTTTCCCATAAATTATATTTCTATTTGTATGAATATTTTTATAATAATGTTAATATATAAAATTTATGGAATTTATGGTATGGAATTTATAAAAAATATTAACATACACACTAAAACAATTCTATAAACATTACATATAAACTGTATAGACTTTATGGAACAAAAAATTCTAAAAATATCACCATATAACCTGAAATAATTCAAATTAAATTATCATATAAACTCATATTTTCATGAAACAATTTAAAAAGAGTCACTATAATGGTAAAAATGAATAGAAATAAAAACTACAAGGCATATATTAGAATGAGTTTTTAATATATAAGTAAATGATAGATGAGATAAATAATTATATACCATCTGGTAATATGATGACAATTATTATGTACATGGGTTAGTTTTTCATGATCTTGCATCATAAGTAGTAACCTGTAAGGAAATTAATAAGTAATGTCATATTAAAGGAATACGCATATTCTAATCATAGGTGGCTGGAAGTAGCTAATAATATATACTCTTGTCAAAAGATCCCCATTATTATTCTTGTGAATCGAATCAATTCAACTTCAACATTACACTAAAATCAAGAAAAAGATTCATATAAATAAAATATTAAAAAATATCATTTGAATTGACAAAAAATCTTTATAAAACCATTTAAATACACATGAAATTATAAACTACATAAAACTTAATCCCATTTTTAAATAAGATAAAAAAACAACATAACCACATTATATCATAAATGGGGCCTAGAAATCGATTAAAAGTAAGTTTGGTGGACAAAATAGGTTCAACTTTTGAGGTTTCAAGTTCATCAACATCCCAATCATAAAATAAATCTAGTTATAATGGGGTAAAGGGGTTGTCTTGGTGGATGAATTATCAACATCGATATCCTATATATAGATCTAGAAACCAATGATATACAGGGTTTTCCACCCATTTTGTAAAATTCAAGATCAATATACTAATTTTGATACTAAAAAATATTTAATGTATTTTATTGAAGATCAAGAAACCCCACTTTATTTGGGAGGTGGTGCTTTTAATTTTGTTAATTATTTGGTTTCTCAAATTTAGGAGATTATTCCTGTAATAACCCAAAGTTTTATCAATGGAATTCCAATGTTTTAATCATTCCATAAAGTATAATAAAATTAAAAACAAAAATTACATATCATGATACTAAATACAATGTGATCACTAAATATAAATTTGGCACTTCTATGTTTTTGAATTTCAAAAATCTGACATACATGGTTGCGATCGGTAAGATGCTTGGAGTCTGATAGGACAAACATAATTTTTGTTGAATAGTAACCTAACCTTATGAATATTAATGTAACTCTTATGATTAGTAAATCTTCCCAAATAATATTAACCTTACTCTTGAATGATTAAATAAAATTTAGGAATATTATAAGTGACAATTTGACCATAGTAAAAATATTGGTATTTTTTTATGTCATAAATAATTATTTATATTTATATAATTAATATAAATTAAAATTTATTTTCATAAAATGTTTTCATAAATTAAAATTTATATGTATTTTTGGTTTTTAGATAATTTGATAAGAAGTTATGTAATTTTTGAAGGCATTGTGAAAATAGTTTTAATTTTAAAATATATATTTTTCAAGTAGATTAGGATTTTAATTAAAAATTAAATTAATCATATTTGGAAAATTATTATTGATAAATTATCTTCATTTTTTTACTCTAAACATAAAAAATGGTTATGGTGAGTGTCACAAACCAACCCAGGTCGACCCTGAACTGGTCACCCGAGCCAGCCTGCGACATGGCCCAAGGGGCGTTCCCGATCCCCACGGGCTGGCAACTAGTGTTAGGCATCAAAATTATATAGGTGGGAACAATTTTTCCAAAAATAAAATAAACTAACCAGTAGAAAATAAATAGAATGAAAGAAAATAAATAAATAATAACCAATAATGTTACTAACCTGACTACGACCAAAACTCCACGTGACCCCGTGGGTCACTCTCTAATACCACAACCAACGTCGCTCAAGGCGAACAACTGAAGCTAGAACCCGCAACAGAACTAAAAACAAGAAAACACTATAGGCGTGAGTATTAAAACTCAGTATGCTAACTCGATAAATCTATTCTCAATACTCTACCACTACATAAAGAATTTATCAATTCTATATTTGAACTAAATTATAAAAAATATTGGTTTCCACACACACTTTCATTTCTAAAACAGTAAGAGTAAATTTACTGTTTTAATATAAAAACAAGTTTAGTGTTTGAAAAAAATAGGTGCATTGAAATTTTAAAACATTTTTTGCGAACAATTTAGAAATCCAAATTTTTGTTGTTAGTCAAAAGGAAAACTACACACAACACACAAAACACACTAAGGGCAATGGAATAAGTGGCACACATGGGCGAGAAACCGAACTAGACCTCTCAACTGTCTGCCACATACAAATAAACAATCATTAAAAACATGGGTCGAACCTAGGAGATCATGAAAAATATAGAACATACTATACATGTGACTCATCCTGAAGGCATGCCCTAACACGATGACGTCATAACGCCCATATTGCTACCTGGTATATCGCTGCATGGCCTAACGGAGGGGCTCGATCCCCATAGTAGCAATAACACAGTATTCCCCTACTATGGGGCCACTAGTTAGTGCATAATCTAAACTAGTGTAGCAATCGTTCTCAGAAGATTCACTCACTATGTCGGGTTCCCATGTCAACACATGCAATAAAAAGGGGTGCATCCACAATGTAAATCAATCAGAACAAACATCACACACAACATATGTAGTCAACATACACCAAAGGTCAACCCTAAGTCACCCCAAATAGTGTTTTTCAAAATAATTTATTTTTATTAAAGTTCCAAATGGGCCTTCACCAGCTTTAAAGAAAAACCTCGTTTCTCAAGAAAACCCAAAACACCTGTTCTGAAGAAATCATTTATCTTTCAAACCCGAACCACATTTGAAATTCCGTGAATTATCTTTTAAGGCCCAACGGGAATTCTTTCACTACTGGGTGTCCGCTCGTCATGTAAATATTTCAAGAGTCGTGTATAAAATAAACGGCTCTTTTTACACAAAATAATCATTTAAAATTTTATCATATTATATTATTTTTTATTTATTAAAATTAATAAAACATCAAGTAATTAATAATTTCTAAATTTAAAGGTGAGTATAGTTTGGGACCAACCTCAATTTGCTGCTCAAACACGATGATGCGACATGCCTCACAAAGGCGTGAAAGCATACACACGCCGATGGTCGTAGTATAGCAGTTTTCCTCACCGACACACTACAACATCCACACAAACAACTAAAGCACATAAACATGGACTTAAAACGATCCAAACAAAAAAAAACGCAAAAATAACTAGCTCGACATGTTTTGAAAATATCACATCAAAACACGTATCAAAACACAACCAATCTCTTTATTATAATCCAATCACGACCTTTAGACACACCAACCACTTTACCAACATTATACGCAGCACAATATTAATGTAATAAACCATTTAAATAATTTATAAAACATCCAAAAATTATATTTCAAAACCACACGTACTCTAGCACCCTTAAAAAATACAATCTGCACTACTGAAATAATTTAATAAAAACTTTACACGATTTACAAAAAATCATTCATGACGCACAAAGGGTTTTGCACCATGAATACACCACAAACAAAAATATAAAGCATGCTATAATACTTAAGCAAAATAAATTAACCAAAATCACCACACAATCAAATAAAATAATACCTTAATAAATTTAAACAAACATATTAAATTAATTTAGTAACCTTATGGAAAGGAGACACTTATAGTAAGGCAGGTGTGCTGGGGGAAACCGAAGAAAACGACAAAGTTGGGGTGTGATGAATAGGACTGGCTATCAGGTGGTGCTCCGGGAATCTTCTGGAAAACAATCTATGCACTGGGAATCTGTAGGTCAGCAGGTAGTGCACAAAAAAATTCTAGAGGACTGTCGCACCAAAGAAAGGCCGACCAAGGTTGGTTTTTTGGAAGTGTTTGCCGAAAGGGGGGGGGGATCACGCCAGAGGGAAAGACAAGGTGGGCGGGGCGGCGTAATGTAGTTTTGGGCGATGAAGAGGATAAAAACAGGAGGCGGAGGGCTGGGCCAACTGGGGTGAGAGTGAGGGGGAACTATTGTGTGTGAGAATAGGGTGAAAGGGAAGGGGCGACGGGAGAAGGCTGGAAGCCGGAGGGTTAGGGTGAGTCATGGCCAGGGATGCGGAGGTGCCAAGGGGGCTGGCAATTTGAGGGCATGCCGGAGGCTATGAGTAAGAGGTGAACAGGAGAGGTCGGGGTGCTTCTGGGCGGTGCAAGCTGGTTGCTGGGCTGCGTGAAACGCCAAAAGAGGAGGGTGAGGCCGGCAACCGGGAGTCGAGGCATGGAAAGAGCAGGAGAGGGTCAGCATGGCGAGGGGAGGACCGGGGAGAATAGGGGTGGCAGCGGTTGGGCTCTCCGCGGAAGAGATCGAGCGGGAGAGGGTCGGCTGGGTGTCGTCGCTGCGTATGGAAGAGGCCATTGAGAAAGTGTGCAGGGTAGACCTGGTGAGAGCGGTCTGGGAAGGGGAAGGAGGGGTGTGGACCGCGGCATGGGATAGTAAATAAGGGGGGGCACTGGTTCTAGGGTTTCATATGGTTTTTTATAATGATAATATTATTACAATAATAATAATAACAATAAAATCAAAGATAATGATAATAAAAATAATAATAATATAAAGAATAATGATAATAATAATAATAATTAACTTAGTAATAACATAACATAATAATAAATTTAATAATAATAATAATACAATAATAATAATAAAATTATTAATAGCAATTTTTTAACAATTATATTAGCAACATTTTTTTATATACCAAAGATATTACAATCAATTATTAATAATAATGATATTATTATCTACACAACACCATTATTATTATTACGATTTATATATTAAACTATTTTTTTTAATAAAATTTTATTTATTTTAAACTTTATACTACTGCGTAGTACCCCGACTGACTATGCGGCTCCCGCCCACCGTGCGGTGACCGCGCACGGGTTCAAAACCTAGTAAAAGATATTAAAGGATAAAAATTTTAATTTGGGACCCAGCTCGGACCTTGGTGCGAGGACTCAAAGCCAAGTAATTCTAAAATAAAAATTAATAAAAAGTAGGGGTGTGACAATATTCCACACCACATACACTTTCTTCCCCTAGAAAGTTACCCAGCTGGACGATGGACCAAAAAATAATCCATGCCCAAATAAAACCAGAAGAATCCAGAACATAAGAGAATGGGAGAATAGGAGAGGGTTCTCCCAACCACAAGAACTCAACTAGTGTGGAAATTTAACACCCAACCATAGCACCCCGGGAAGGGGGAGATAGGGGAACTCCCAACCGATCTCGACTAACCACTATAGCACGAGCGAAACAACACCTATGCCAAAACATGGAACTCCTGACTCAGACCAACGAACTCCTAAACAACAGAGAGAAACCTCCAAGAAGAACTTAACCCAAGCAGTAAACCTGAGCATAACCACAAGCCTGGAATCCTCTGCAGGCACTTATGTCCCCAAACGAACATCGCTAAACCAAGATTGACCCATACAAGGGTCAATCACTCTCTTAAGAAAAACACACCACGCCGAAAACCCTAACCCAACGAACAAAACTTTTTAGATTACAATAGAGCATGTTCGTCATAACTCCACGGAAAAACAAATAATTTTCAACAATTTCAAAACTTTAATAGTATAAAAACAAGAATGAAACAACTTTAGATGTTCCACCACCAACACAGAACACAAAACCCGAACTGAGGCTTAACACCCCTGGAAACTCTTGACTACGCGCGAGCTTCACCCCAAGACATATGGTTGGGGTTATGATGGCTGAAGTACCTCCTGCCTCATAGTTAGGAATTAGAATCCTTCGATCACAATTTCTTCTTCAGGCAATGCTTCTGGCAGAACTTCTCTAGATGACCCAGACATCCACAACGATGAAACTTCTTCAGAGGGATACAACATGACGGCTTCACGTGCTAGAACCAGACACACTGGTTGCACAACACTAAACAGTCTAATGAACTAGAAGCCAGAACCATTGCAGAAAACTCTTTAGGAATAGGTCCCTCTGGCACAATCTCCTCGCTAGATAGGGAACCTTCACAAGCAGCTGGATACTCTGGATTTCCAACTATCTGTGCTCTGGAGACCAACTCAGCTAAAATCGCCTCATCCACCAACTTCTCGAAACGATGGAACCTAGAAGGGAGGACCTACTCCTTGATATATAGACGAAGACTCCTGATGAAGAGAGTAGTCTTCATCCATTCCTGTGACACTACCCCCGGAAAAAGAAACACAAGATCCTCAAAATGGCCAACATACGCTTTCACAGTCTGATATCCATATTGAACACGCATGAGATCTTACATTTTCTTCATATTCACCTCCAAAATTATAATCCATCGAACAAAGATGGCTTTAAATATATAACGCATAATCACAACTTGCAACAATGGAGGGGCGAATAAGTCCTACTCATCCAGAGCTAGACCTTCGAACAGACCCAAAACAACATGCACTCTACAGCTTCGGGAGATCCCAATACCCTGAAGATGTGCTCGAGCCCTTCAAGCCACTCCACTGTCTCTAACAGACTCAAATCAACATGAAAGATAGACAACATCTGAGAAAAACCCAAAATTGTGCATGAATCATCAAAACTCTGGGGACCTTTCTGGGTGGCATTTTCTGAACAACATGTAAAACACAGAACCAACACCAATATCAAGCCAAAGCAATATCATGGAAAGAATTTTCATGCAAAAACATCCAACTCAAAAACCCAACAAAAACCAACACAACACAAAAATCCCTTTTTATTTTAGATTCTAAAACCACCTTTTTTATTTCAAAACTTCTTTCTTTCAAGATAAATTTCCAAATACCAAATCCACTTTTCGAACTAAAATCACTTTCCAAAACCATTTTCCTCTTTAAAAGCCAATATAGAAAATTAGGTCAAGACTTTAATTTCAAACACACATAGGTAATCCCATGAACTGTTGAACGTGTCTTCATCCTCTTTCATTTATACGCACCGACACACACTTTCCACACATCCTCTCACATGTGAAAACGTTCATAAAGAGTACCCGAGGTTTCACCCCAAACCATTCTCGACCAATTTCCAAGAAAACACCAGTTTTTCAAACCAAAGGATTTCAGTTTTAAAACCGATTTCATAAATTTAAATTCATTTAAAAAAAATCAGTCCCATTTTCAAAAACCCTTTTTTCATTTCCAAAAAATGCACTTACACCAACCAGAACGAAAATGACACTCAACTTGAATCAAACCACCAGAGTGAGGGACAAGCAGTCACACTTAACCTGGAGACATCGTAGTGGTCCATGACCCAAGTAAGCGTCAACAACTAGGAGGAATTAAAACTGTGTACCCGGACTCGACATGGGTCACTACTCCACATGAGATCACGATGTAACATCGATTTACCTCTTTTTCCATCCCTCAATCCAAAAAAAACCAGAACGAAACAAAGACTCAAAACACAAACTATCCCTAGCGACTCGAGGTGAGGAACATGTGAGGGTTCATGACTTCCTTCACGTACCTACCTCTTGAGTCCCGACAATCCTAATCTTCATCTACCAGACTCACCAAATAACAAGAACCATCTCTGATACCATTTTGTCACGAACCATCTCGGGTCGACCCTGAACTTGTCACCCGATCCGGCCCGCGATATGGCCTGAGGGGCGATCCCGATCCCCACTGTCTGAAAACTAGTGTCGGAAATCAAAATTAAATAGGTGGGAATGATTTGGCCCAAAAGAAAATAAACTATGTAGCAGAAAATAATAGAACAAAAGTAAATAAATAAAGAACAACCAACAACACTACTAACCTGACTACGACCAAAACTCCACGTGACCCCATGGGTCACTCTCCAATACCACAACCAACGTCGCTCAAGGAGAACAACTAAAGATGGAACCTGAAACAGAATTAAAACGAGAAAACACTATAGGCATGAGTATTAAAACTCACTAGGTTAGCCCGATAAATCTATTCCCAACGCACTACCACCAAATAAAGAATTTATCAATTCCATGTTCGAACTAAATTACATAAAATATTGGTTTCCACACACACTTTCATTTATAAAACAAGTAATAAACCATTACCCTTTTTAATATAAAAACTAGTTGAGTGTTTGAAAAAAACAGGTGCATTGCATTTTAAAACATTTTTTGTGAACAATTTAGAAATCCAAATTTTTGTTGTTAGTCAAAAGGAAAACTACACACAACACACAACAATCACTCAGGGCAATGGAAAAAGTGTCCCACATGGGCCAGAAACCGAACTAGACCTCTCAACCGTCCGCCACATACAAATAAACAATTAATAAAAGCATGGGTCGAACCTAGGAGATCGTGAACAATCTAGAACATACTCTACATACGACTCATCCTGAAGTCATTCCCTAACTCGATGACATCATAAAACCCGTACTACTACCCAGTATAGCCCTGTATTGCCTAACCGAGGGGCCCAATCCCCATAGCGGCAATAAAAAAGTATTCCCCTGATATGGGGCCACTAGCCAGTGCATAATCTAAAGTAGTGCAACAATAATTCTCAGAAGATTCACTCACTATGTCAGGTTCCCATGTCAACACATACAAAAAAAGGTGTGTGTCCACAATGTAAATCAATCAGCACAAATATCACACACAACATATGTAGTGAACATACACCAATGGTCAACCCTAAGTCACCCCAAATAGAGTTTTTCAAAATAATTTATTTTTATTAAAGTGCAAAACGGGCCTTCACCAGCTTTAAAGAAAATCATTGTTTCTCAAGAAAATTCAGAACACTTGTTCAGAAGAAATCATTAATCTTTCAAACCAGAACAACATTTGAAATTCTGTGAATTATGTTTAAAGGCCAAACTAGCATTATTTCACTACTGGGTGTCCTCTCGTCAAGAAAATATTTCAAGAGTCGTGTATAAAATAAACGGATCTTATTACACCAAATAATCATTTAAAATTTTATCATCATATATTATTTTATATTTATTAAAATTAATTAAACATCAAGGAATTAATAAATTCTAAATTTAAAGGTGAGTGCAGTGGGGGAACTACCTCAATTTGCAGCTCGAACACAATGACGTGAAACTCCTCGCAAAGGCATGCAAGCACACACATGCTGATGATCATAGTATCATGGTTTTCCTCACCGATACGCTGCAACAACCACACAAACAACTAAAGCAAATAAAAAGGGACTTAAAATGATCCAAATGACCAAATAATGATAAAATAACTAGCTCGGCATGTTTTGAAAATATCACATCAAAACACATATCAAAACACAACCAATCTCTTTATTATAATCCACTCACGACCATTACACACACCAACAACTTTACCAACATCATACGCACCACAAGATTAATGTAATAAACCATTTGAATAATTTATAAAACATCCGAAAATTATATTTCAAAACCACACGTACTCTAGAACCCTTCAAAAATACAATCTTCACTGCCAAAATAATTTAATAAAACCTTTACACGATTTACAAAAACACATTCACGATGCACAAATGGTTTTTCACCACAAATACACCACACACAAAAATAGAAGAACATGCTATAATACTTAAGAAAAATAAATTCACCAAAATCACCACATAATCAAATCAAATAATCCCTTAATAAATTCAAACAAACATATTAAATTAATTTAATAACCTTAGGGAAAGAAAACACATATAGATAGGCTGGTGAGCTGGGGAAACCCGAAGGAAGCGACGAAGTTAGGGTGTGATGAATAGGATTGGCCAGCAGGTGGTGCGTCGGGAATCCACAGGCAAACAATCTGTGCAATGGGAATCAGTAGGCCAGCAGGCAGTGCACAAAAAAATTCTTGAGGATTGTCGCACCGAAGAGAGGCCGACCAAGTTAGGTTCATCGGATGTGTTTGCCGACAGGGGGGGAATCACACTGAAAGGAAAAACCAAGGTGACCAGGGCGGTGTGATATAGTTTGGGGCGATGAAGAGGAGAAAAACAGGAGGTGTAGGGCTGGGCCGGCTGGGGTGAGAGTGAGGGGGTGCTGCTGCGCATGGAAAGATGGTGAAATAGAAGGGGGTGACGGGAGAAGGCCAGAAGCCAGAGGGTTGGGGTACGGCATGGCCAGGAATGTCGAGGCAGCAATGGGGCTGACGATGCGAGGGCATGCCAGAGGCTGTGAGTAAGAGGTGAATGGGATAGGTCGGGGCGTTGCTGGTCGGTGCAAACTAGTGGCTGGGTTGGGTGAAATTCCATGAGAAGAGGGTGAGGCCGGTAGCCGGGAACCGAGGCATGGACGGAGCAGTAAAGGGTCATCTGGGTGAGGGGAGGACCAGGGAGAATAAGGGTGTCAGCGGTTGGGCGCACCGCGGAAGAGATCGAGCAGGAGAGGGTCGGCTCGGTGTCGTCACTGCACATGGGAGATGCCGGCGAGAAATTGTGCGAGGGAGACCTGGTGAGTGCGGTATGGTAAGGGGAAGGAGGGGTGCGGGCCTCGATATGGGATAAGAAATAGGGGGGGGGGCGTCGGGGCTAGGGTTTCATACGGTTTTTTTATAATGATAATATAATTACAATAATAATAATAACAATAAGATCAAAGATAATAATAATAATAATAATATAAATAATAATAACAATAATAATAACAAACTTAATAATAACATAACATAATAATAATTTTAATAAAAGTAATAATACAATAATAATAATAAAATTGTTAATAAAAATTTATTAAAAATTATATTAACAACAATTTTTTTATATAACAAAGATATTACAATCAATTCTTAATAATAACGATATTATTATCTATGCAACAACATTATTATTTTTAAGATTTAAATATTAAACTAGTTTTTTTAGTAAAATTTTATTTATTTTAAACTTTAGACTATTGAGTGGTACCTGGGATGACTGTGTGGCTACCGCCCATCGTGCAGTGACCACGCACGGGTTCGAAACCCAGTAAAAGTTATTAAATGAAAAAAAATTAATCCAGGACCCAGCCCGGACCTTGGTGTGAGGACTCGGTGCCATGTAATTTGAAAATAAAAATTAATTAAAATTAGGGGTGTGACAATGAGTTTTTGGGATTTTTATGAAATTCATGAATTTTCGATGAATAATGAAATATGATAATTTACAAAATAAGTTAAATTCATGAATTTTGGAGTCATGGGTGATGTTTTGATGATTTAAGCACATATGGTTCAGATTGAAAATAGAAAATAACTAAAATTAGTCCTGGTACACTTACTATTACATGACTTTGGGAGAGATAATAAATTGAAGAATATACTATTGTGAAAACCCCTCTCCCATGCACTATAAATACAACCATTTATATCCTAATTTCCACACACCTATCAAGATTCAGGACTTTTCTAAACTCTTCCAAAACATCTTCTCTCTCCCTATACCCTTTTTCTGAGTTCTTCTAGTATCATCAAAAGGCCAAACCTAGGTTCCTTATGGAGGATATCAAGAGGATGATTCCAAAGGCAATTTCTGTCTCTCTTTTTCTTTAATTTCCATTCAATTTGAAGTCCTTTTTCTTAATATATCCCCACCTATACTGTTCCAAATGGCATTCTAACTCTTTTATAACACATATACTGTAATTTAATGACACTAATGAGATTATATATCATCCAATCCCCCTATCCTCTAATTTTTATTTTGGAAAGGAAAACATTGTTTGTGGGGTGTTAATTTATCACCTATAAGAACGTCATGTTTTCATTTTTTCCTTTACCACCATAAGATATGGTCATGAAACCATTTTTATTGTTGAAAAATATTTATTATATTTATTATATCCTACTTAATGTTCTATATATAACTTATGTACATATTACTAGATGATTAGACAAAACAAGTTTGTTGTGGTCGAAAAACTGCCCGAATTAACTCAAATGATCATCATTAAATTCTTATCTAATGATTCATCCACATGGTATATAAAATAATTAAATATATTACCATTTAAAATCATCTAATATCATTAATAATATGAAATAACGGTTATGGATGTTTATCTATGTTCTACACAAACATCCATTTATGAATACAGGTGAACCACTCAAGAAAATCATAAAAATGAACATTCCAAAACAATGTATTTAAACACTATAACTCATACAAAGGCCCATATAATAACTTAATAAAACTAAAATCAACCAAAATCATGTAAAAAATGTTCTGTAATTGTTAATTAAAGAATATCATGTGGTTATAAAGGATATTAAATTGAAGAAAGCATCCGGATACAAGGTAATGGGAAATTCTTGGACCAATCTTTTTTTCTTCTGGTTCTCCCTCTTTCACTCCAAGTTCGGTTTGGATTTTCCTTAAAAATATTTTTTTTCATAATTATATTACCTTTTATGGGATACACATGTTCTCTTATTGATTTTATTAAAAACTCAACTTTTTCCAAAAGAACTCTTCTTTCAAATAAACACACCCTTTTTACTTCTTGATTATTGTTTCACTCCTCACTCATGGTTAATGGTTCTTTGTTAAAAATGATACTCCCTATTTATTTTGGGGGCTAAATTTTTATTAAAGTATTCTTATTATGTGAATACAATTTATTTCCATGGGTTAGGTTAATTTAAAATTTTACATATATCTAATGTGGCATGCATGATAATGTAAATATTAGGATGTGATGGGTGCACCCATAATTATATAGCACAATATGAATTGTTGAATGTGATAGGTGCACCCAGTAATATATATAATTTCAATTCATTGGGTAAAGTGATGAATATTATTATTAAAAGTGAAATTATGCAGGAACATTATTCTAGAAATGTTCAAAAACTATGTGTGGTAGATGACCACTAATACATGATGTTTCATTTTTATGCACTGTCACATTTCAAGTCTTTTATTACTGTCTCCTCCTATGGTTTTGATGAGTATGTTTTTATTATAATCACCCCATGCTATATTGATATTATCTATCCTCTTACTATAATTTCAGCTCACCCCTTTTTGATGTATATCCTCAGGTGACTACATGTACTAATAATAGGTCAAGTGCCAATAAGAAGCTAGAGAAGAAGGAATTAGATAAATGTTTATGATTGATGTTGTAAATGTTATGTTTGGTCCTAGTTTTTCCAAGACACTAAACCTATATATCCTTGTGGTGTAATACTATTATTTTTTTTATATTTATAATGATGTAATAGTAAGGTATGAAAATTAAGGTTCACTATAATTCCCCATTGAAATTGAAAACTGTTTTATTCGACTTATTTCTGGTTATTTGTAATCAATTTTCTATAGAGAATATTGTGAATATTTTATTCATGGAACATATTTAATTGGTATAATATTCTAAAAAATTTAAGTTTTAATCCAAAATATGACATTTGAAAACCAAGAAAAACACAAATCTGTGCTATAAAAGAACTTTCTGTGGGAATATTTTTGGAGGGAGTCAACCATGCTAAATAATAATCACTCTAGTTAATATATATTATTTGAATTGGAATTTTTTGGGTATTGATATGAATTGATAATAATGAATAAGATTTAAGATAATATTGAATAAGATCCCATGAAATCAGGGTTAAAGATGAGAAAGAGGAAAATTATTTTCATTTCACCATATTCTATCAAAATAATATGACGAACATGGAATGATATCATCATGGATGACATGAATAATGAATAATGGACAAAGTTAAAAGTTTTTCAATGAGTAGGATTGAACAATTACTCTATTTTATGCAAAACATTCATGAGCTATTCTAGAGATTACAAAGGTTCTAGTTGGAAAAGTAAAAACCATATTGATATTAAAATCACACATGTGAATACATATATATAATAAGGATATTGTTAAGGTTCTTCATGGAAAAATTATAATGAATAGATATCAACATGAGGTGATTGTGAATTCATTATAGATTATACACTTTCAGAGTGATCCACACTATATAAAGTATCATGGATATGAAATGTGAGTATTACACATCATTGAAAAGATATTTCACAGGAATATTGAGTTTCAATTGGACTTATGGGAGGTGAAGAGGCAATTGAATTTTTGATTCCACTATTTATGGAGGAGGACAGTCGATTTTAGATGAAGCCTAATGTTCTTCTGTTGCATGACATGAAAATATTTATTAAAGAGTAAAATTACATGGATGAAATCCATCTAATTATGGATGAATTTGTTTAACTAAAAGAATATTATTGATAGAGCCAAATATATAAGATTCACCTGGTGTCAATGACAATTTGTTACATGAGTTTTACATTTGTGAGGGAAGAGGATTACATAATAAGATTTTATGAGTTCAACTTGATGAAAAATAACTACATGTGTGAATATTCATGGATGATGATGATTTACATGAATTTTAGGTTCCTGATATATATTGAGGACATGTAATTTTCTTTGTAAGTCATATTGATATGTTTAGATCTCAAATTAATAAGGTTGTTTCAAAAAGTCATATGTTTTTCTTCAGTAGTTTGAAATTATAGTGCAAAGATTGAATTATTTAGAGCACCATGGAGATTTATATAAATTTTATTTATATCTAATGAAATTTATTCAAAACATATAGCATTATAATAATTCTATATAGGAAAAATTATAGGTTTTTACAAGATGTTATATCAATTTTCCAATGCATACAATTAATAGTTTGGATAATTGAAGCTTCACTAGTACCAAGTAGAATCCAAGTGGGTACCTGGTAAAGATTATGTTGTCCCATATAAGAATCTTCAAGTGGGGTGTGGGAGATGAATTAAATAGTTAAAAAATTATTAAAAATAAATCCCCTTTTTACGTAATATAGTTCAAAGGGACTGATTTGGGTTTCATTTTGAACTATTAAAAATAGTGAAACAATATGTGTAGAAAAAATAAAAAATTTAAGGGTATCACACTCTAAACAGTTTGTAAATAAAACCTGGAAAAATAATAATGTGAAAAGTATGAAATGTTAGAAAAAAAAAATGGTTCCAATTACATTATGTAATAAACACATCATAGTATACACATAATAAAAACCATTGAAATATTATCATAATGTATGATCTATTCATTTAGGATGGTGATACATAGATAGTTCAAATTATAATGATTATATTACCTATCAGAAAAGAGGTAGATTATTTTTAATCTGATGATACATTATTTTTTGTAAAAAAATGGTCAAGGATTTAGTTGTTTGTGTGGTTGAAACAAACTGGTAAAATGTTTTTACCAAAATTTGAATAATATTTTGAGCACATAACATTTGTAAAGATATATAAAAATATAAAAGGTGATTTCTTTATTTTTTACTATAAACATACACTTATACTACATTTTACACGAATTATTGGAAAGATTTAGAGATTCTTCAGTACATAGTTAATGGATGATTATAAGGAATATAGAATCATGGATAACTAAAAAATATTATCTATGAAAGAATATGTACTGAGACAAAAACATATACATCAACTTGAATAGCTCATATTGATCATATTAGTTTATCAATAACATGAATGTCTAAATATATAAATAACATCAAAATAGTATATTTTCAATAATATATTTACCTGATTTCATTGATCATAGTACAAGAACCTATCTACTTGAATATATAAATGACATAAAATAGTAGTTTAAAACATGTATTATTTTTTAAGAAAATAAATGTGCCTAAAAATAGTACTTTATCAAGAACATACCTTCTTGAAAAATAGTATTAATGAAAATACATATATTGATATAATAATGGATACACCTACTTGAATATATACCTGATCAGATCAATCATAGTTGTATATGAAGAACATGGCTTCTTGAATGTAAAAAAAATAGTATTTTTGAATGAAAATATTATCTTTTATTCCATTTTAAAGTAATTTATAAATAACATACCATATTGAATATATAAATAACATAAAATAGGGTTTTACAACATGTAGAATTTAAATGATATATAGAAAATGATTTTTTTAAACATGATACACTTCTAAAAATAAATTATCATATGTGATACGTGTTATAGATAGTTTTCAATTTTTGTTATCAAATTCTCGCTATAGATATAGAAATATTATAGTAGTTCCCAAATGTTTTGGTATATTTTTAATCTCTAGGTAACATCTATAATATCACATATTTTTACATGATCAGAATGTAAAAGAGAATACAAAAAATGGGTATCCACAAAAGTAGAGTTAATTAAATATAAAAAGGGAAATAAAATAATTACATCCTATTTATAAGTAATAAATTACCATAAAAATAAC
Organism: Viscum album; assembly: GCA_963277665.1. Classification (NCBI taxonomy): domain Eukaryota; kingdom Viridiplantae; phylum Streptophyta; class Magnoliopsida; order Santalales; family Viscaceae; genus Viscum; species Viscum album. Next base: position 466,041,001 of record OY728141.1, on the reverse strand, counting down.
AAAATATTAAATAATTTTTCTCTAAATAACTAAAAAGATAAATAAAAAAGAATTTCAATTACTAAACTTCATGTCAATGTTGAATGTGAAATGATTACCTCCCAAAAATAACATGAATCTACACATAAAATAGTTATTTTGAAACATTTATATATTAAAATATCATTTCATTATTTTATAAGAGAATATGATTTTATAGGAAAAGTCTATGGAAAACAGATAATTAAAGAAAACAATATTAAACCTAAAATAATTTATCTAATTAAATCAGGCACTATTAACAGATAATAATCCAAAAAATATTGATGGTTTTATAAATTTAGAAAAAATAATAAACAAAATTAAATTTCATGAATTTTCATAAAAAGATATTCTTTTCCATTAAAAATAATTAAACACGAATAATTTTTCAGGAATAAAATATAACCTCATTGAATAATAAAATGCTTCTCCATATATTGAATTTCATGTCATACTATCATGTATCCTGTTAAATGGATAAAAAATATAAAAACTAATAAATTGTGAGACATTGAAAATTAAAATTCCATACCCTGAAAAGTAAATATATAATATTACTTAGTATAAAACCTAAATATTAAAAATGCTTGGAAAACTATCAGAAACAAATGAAAAATATCATATACCAAAAAATAATTAATTTTATCACAAGATATATATTTTTTTATGACATGAAAAAAATAATTGTTTTTATTGAAAAGTGATTAATAACATCACACAAAAATATTATGTTCCGTATTTATGGTATTTATTCAAAACAATTTATTCACTAATAACATATTATGATGAGTTCAAAAAATAAGAAGTATTTTTTATATTACTGAAAATATGTATAAATAAGTAGTAGAAATTTATTTATTTCAATGTGAAAAAATTATAAAGAAACACTTTCAATGAGAAATAAGTTATATGAGATGTTTTCAATAAGTATTATCAAATAAATCCTACTACTATAAAAATCATGAATTAGTGCCTATAAATTATTGTATTACTATTATCTCAATGTAATATGACTAGTATTTAAATTTGGGTATGATCAAATCAGAAAAAGAATTAAAGAACATGATTTTCAGTCACCACAATAAACTTACATAAATATAAACATGGTATAATTTGAAATATAACCAAGTGAAACCTCTGAAACATTTTAAGAATGTATAAGAAGAGAAAAAAATTCATATTATTCAACAATAATACAATTTAAGAAAGGAAAACAAGAAATTATATTCCCATGTAATAAATAATGGCTATTTTCTAAATAAAAAACATATTATATCAGAATAAGAAATAGTTTATAGATGTGATTGGGGGAAAGAGAAATTTATAAATACAAATCCATTTACAATAGAAGATTGGGGGGAATAAGAAAAAATTAAGCATTATGGTAAATATAATCGTCGCTATCCACAAGCCAATAAAAACAAACTATTATAGGAAACCAAAAATGTTACATAGAATGAATTATATTTAAGATAAAGAGGTAGGTATTTCTAATGATAAATGCAAAAAAGTGCATTTCTCTACGGTCGGTTGAATGGGGTTGGTGAGAAATCATGGGAGGAATTAGATTGCATGGGTAGTGATTAGTTTGAGTGAAGTCGAACCAAACTATATCATTACCAGAGAATGAACATGAAAATTTTCACTATCATAATGGTTAAAATCATCTCAATATATAAATCTAAAAATTTAAACATACAAAATAATGGAAATTTTTATTAATCTAAAATTAATAAAAATAATAATAATATTGACAAATTATAATAATTGAGATATAGACTTGGGAATGATATTAAAATTACATTGATGATACATTAAAGCTAGTATAGAGATAACACATAAACTAAATTATAGGAGTATATGTGGAAAAATATACTTCAAAATTATTTAGGGCTTCCAAATCCCAGAGTTTTTACTTAATGATATGTCTTTGTTATTCTGATAATTATGGTAGCAATATACCTACAGTTTGACTAATTCCAATCTTAATGGAAACAATATATTGGTTTGAAAAGTAGAAAACATGAAGACCCTTATTGGAGTGACAGAAATGAAAATAAAAGACACATAATGGGAAATACAAACCTGATAGCAGCAATAGTGATCCCAAAATGAACTGGAAGGTGGGAAATAGAAAAAATAAATAAATTGATTATTGAACATAGTTTTATTTACAAAGAGTGATGGAGGAGGTGATAGAGAGGTAGAGGCAGGGAGGTGGACTCACTATAGGTGGAAGGGAGGTGAAATAATTTTCATTCCTTTTTCTATACATGGATAAAGACTCATGATGTGAGAGAGAAATGGAAAATGTGAGAGTGAACAAGTAGATGGTTTCCCCTATATCGTTGGATTCCCTAGACTATGGTATGGCTAGGATCTCCCTAGGTTTTACCCTTTTGGAGATCAGGGAGCCAGGATGGACACATAAAAGGAAAGGATTTGAGGTGGCCACGTCGAAGGAGGAGGACGTTGGTATCGGTTTAGCCATGTCAGAGCCACATCAAAGCCATGTCGAACAAATATGATCGATGGGAGGTTAGGTGGCCACATCATATGTACTTCATAAGTGGAGGTGGGTGAAACACAACATAGAATCATAAATTTGGATATGGTGTGGTCTTATTAGAGGAGAAATATTTTTGGAAGGTTAGGTGGTCATGTTAGAGGAGGATCGTAGGATGTTGGGTGGCGATGTTTGTGGAGGTGGGATGTAGGGAGGAGTATAGTGATGCGATCTTAACATAAATTGATATTACATAATTTTAGATGAATATTATAATCATTACAAAAAATTCATGCCTGGGGACTGTAATAGTTTAGTGTCTTTGGAAACTTGCAAACAAAATCTTTAATCCTGGTGAAAGAACTTCAACATCTCCCATAAAGACCTCATCCTTTTGTACTCCTATATAAAACCATTCTTTATTACTTGGGGAAAGGAAACATAACAAAGGGGTGACTTCAAATACTTAGTAAGAGTAAATAAGGGAGATATATAAGCATAATTATAAATAGAAGGTTATGAAAATATGATCATGAGAATAAAAGATCATACCCAGCATATCAAAGATCATATACATGAAACATGTAATAAATCATGGAAATTCATAAGACATGAATCATTAGTAAATAAATATCATTATCCATGAGAGAATAACATAGGAATAAAACATTAGATCATGGTTGAAACATAAGAATATAATATGATTTCTATATAATCCAACACATTGCTGGAAAGACCATCATGGTAGTATGGGTTCACTACCCATATATTTTTGGTAGTCATCGTTCACTCCCAAGTCCATCTTAGTGGCTTTAGTTCACTCCTTATATAATCTTAGTAGTCATGGTTCACTGTAATTTCCATCTTTGTAGCTTGAGTTCACTCCTCATACCATCTCAACAGTTATGGCTCACTCCTATGGACATCTTATTAGTCAAGAGTTACTCCCATGACAATCTCAATATATATCATGAGATATAAATCATTACCCAATGAGTTGTAGGGATATATAGGTCCCACAAATTTCATAGTGAAATCATACATGCATGTGAAAAAAAATCATAAACAATCATATCATAACCCACCAAATTAAATTGGTATCGTAAACATGTTAACATTTCATAACTCAGGGATGTTTCGTAATCATTTCATCAAAAGCATAACTCATGAAATAGAAACATATTTCATAATATTATAACCAATGAAAGAGAAATGGATTTCACAAACCTAAAACTCATGATAGAGAAATAGGTTTCATAATGACCATGACATTAATCATATCCAATTCATAAAAAGGATATGAATAAAACATTAGATCATTTTCTAGAAGGGAATTAGTAACACTAACGGAGGTCATCTTAGATGGAAAATAATTTTGAAATATCATTCAAAAACATTTCTTGAGGAAAATATTCTTTCATATTTGAATAATTATTTTTTATACATAAATCCATTTGATAATCATTTCCATAGAAAATACCTTTCAAACCATTAAAGAATAATATAAATAATTTGAAAACCTTTTTCCTTGAAAACATAAAAAATAATCTTCAAAATAATTAAAAACACTTTGTCTTCAAAAAAACATATAAAAAATATAAATACATCTTGAAAATATTTTTGAAATAACTTAATTGGAAACATGTTGAAAACTTATAAATATTACTTGAAATCATTTTGAAAAGTATTTTCCTTAAAATTACTTTTAAAACTTTTAAATAAATCTTGAAAACATTTTTAAATCCATTTTCATTGAAAACATAAAAAATAATCACAAAATATTTTGAAAACTATTTTTCATGAAATATTAAAAAAGATGTTTCAAAACGTTTTGAAAACCACTTTCCATAAAAATATATTTTAATAATATTTTCATACAATATAAACTTTAAACATGTTTGTAAAGCTTTAAATTATTGATGGTGGATAAATATGTACATATCGTTTGACATAAAAAGAACAATCACTTTTCACGGTAAAAAGGATAAAAAATCGACCCATTAGAAAAATGAAAATAATATTCATTTGAAAGCATTGGTAAATGAAAAAGGGTAAAATTATATTTTAATGATTATATGATTTTAGTATAATATTCTTTGAAACCCTTTTTAGAAAACACAGTTTTGATGGAACATATATTTATAATCAAAGAGCGGGTAAAGTCAATATTTCTTAAAAACACTTTCTTAACTAGATTATCTACCAAATATGTGGTTTTATTATAATATTATTATGAATTTATATTTCACTCTTGTTAGAAATCTCATGTTGAGGTCTCACTTTAGGTAGTATTCACTTTATTATTCGTGTGTTTCTTAATTTTTTATATCATTGCTATTTATACATTATATCCTGATTTCTAGAATATAAACCATGATATAAATATCATGTATATACATTATATATATTATAATAATCTATAGAATATATAATTTTGAAACAGAATACACCATTCTTGGTGATGATAGGATGTATGTACACATGAACTCTATTTTCGTTTAATTGTCATGTTGATAGAATTAATGTAAATAGGTATATGTATATATATGTATATATGTACGTATCATTATTATTGTATATTTATTATATCATATATATCTTATATTTTAACTAAAACCATACTTAATACAATCTATTTGGTGTATGAATGAATTGTATCATTTTGAGGGGGCGGTAGTCCACACTTCCTCAAACAAAATTATCATATTAACAAAAACTGGAATGTAAACAACATATGTGTTTTATAAGTAATACAGAAGATTAAAGAGATAATAAATTTAATATATGTCATAGATGAATATAGTTTACATTATAATGGACACCATGGTAGGTGGTAATGGGAAAATGAATAATCATCATTTTATGAGGTGGTAGTTCACCATACACAGAAACTACATGTTTGTTTCCCATTAGATGCTGGTGTGGGTATGTATTGGAAAAACCATTTACATAACAACGTCCTAGTATATTTCGGATAAATTTTTTATATACTAATAAAATAATTTTATTTTTAGGGGGTGGATAAGGAAAATAAAATAAAGGACTTGAGAGAAGACATTACCTCTTAATTAGATAACTTTTTTTGGTTTGTGCCAAAAGGCTTCCATTGATTGCCTTATGCCCAAGGAAAGGATTCTATGTGGAAGATGGGATTTCTAGGTAGTGCATTGGGTAGGTAAAGGCAGAAATGAAGAGGTTTGATAGGTTTGAAGATGTGGGAGAGGTTGTGGCCTTCTATAGGGAAGGAAAATGACTCACTTGGAATTTTTGAAAACAAGTTAGGTGTACACATGTCCTTACCTAATCAAAAGTCATACCACACAAACCTAAATCAATAATGGAAGGTTTTTGGCCAAAATATTGATTGAAAATTGGCGTTGGACAAATGTCTAGGTCATTTGGGCCCTTAATTCTATGGTTTAGTTCCAAATTAGGCTTAATTTGACCTTAGTCGCTGTGAATAATTTTAATCACTTTTACTAATATTTTTGGTCATAAATTATGTTTCTATTATTAGATGATAAATATTATATTAATTAAAATGGTGTTTATAAGTTATTCTAAATTCAATTCACATAATAAGTAAAATTAAGATTAATGCCAATCCTATATATGGGATGCAATTATAGTTTTTTAATGTAATTTTTTTAGAAAATTGTGTTATGTTTTTATACAAAATATTACAGTGAAATTGTTTATAATAACAAAAAATTTATCAATAGGTATATAATTGATCTAATTTTTCCTTATGACAAATTTAATTTATAATTTAACATTAATAATTATTTAAACAAAAAGGAAATGTTTAACAAAAACAAAGTAGTTTTCACTCTTCATCAAAAAAATATAGTTTCTCAAAAAAATACTAAAATTTTACTCCAAAATAATTTCAAAATTATGAAATAAAATAATAAGTTTATTGTATAAAATTAAATGTCTAAAATTAATTTTATTTTTTTTCATAGATGAACATGAAAATTAGTACATTTGAGAAAATAGTATTTTTTAATCATATAATGGATTTACTAAAAAAATTATTCTTCTTTTTAAATTTATTTTTTTTATATAAAATAATTATAAAAATATTATAGAATTTATTTTTACTATTCATATTACTATATTCTAATTCCTTGGTTATAAATAACTTATTTAAATAATTATAACAATAAATTGATGTTTCATTGAAACTCAATATTGTGTGTAATTTACACTAAGTCGATGATCCATTTGAAATAAATTTCTTGACTTAGTACATTGCAAGGCATAAATGAAAAATTATTTTATTAGGGTAATTTTTTTTTTGAAAATAATAATATTTCCTTTTATGTTCAATCGGTTTTCATATTAATTTATAATTAATTGGTAACCTATGAATTCATATTATATTGTGTAATCAATATATTTTAATAAATTAGTTAATATTATTCATAACCTCTGATTTAACGTTAATGTTTTATCTTATTATATTAAATAATAATATTTTAATAATATATTATTGATTAGTAAATCTCGGTCATGCATGTCTCATAAGTCATCAAGGAAAGTCATTGTTGCGTATAACACAAGGGAATCTTGGGGTTCTATGTAGACCTAAAAAATATTTATGTTTCATGTAATGAATGATTAATTTGGTGTTGGATATAATGCAGGCCAAAGATAGTGATTTAATATAAAATGAATAATCATCAGTTTTTCATAAAATAATAAATATAAAAAAGGTTAAATTTATTTAAAAAAAATCACAAAATCTTAGGGTGTCACATTCAACTCCCCTTAAAATGAATTTATCCCTCCAAATTCATCTGGGTTGTCAAAGGATTAATACTTGAAAGTTTCATTCATAAAAATCCACATCATAAAAATGAACACTAATTCTTTATTTAAAATGGAAACGCTGCAAGCATAATAGTTACCCAAATCAACATATTACTAAGTTTTCACATAGGATAACATAGGTTGGGAGTAAAAATTGAACATGGAGGAAAAGCATAAGTATTTATAGGGAGTGATAGAGGTCGTCAACCCCAAGCATGTTAATGATCAAATGAAAGTTTAGGGCCTAATGTTTATAAATTTGTAATGACTTAAAAGTCCATCTGTTTAAAAAAAATTATGGTGTGAAGAAAACACATTTTATTTTTGTTTATGATCCTATCATTGAGTAATTATTTTATTAACCAAGAATAAAACAAAAATTTTATACTTTGGTTATAATTTTATTTATTTAAAATTCATCTATTACTTTAATAAATATATAAATGTCTAAAAAGTAACATTGATTCCCAAATCACTAAAATTCACTTTTAGAATATATTAAGGCCCATAAAATAAGAAAAATTATAACTATTTATCAATAACTATTATTAAAAATAAATATGGTTATTAAATTTATCACTTAAAATAAAAATTAACACCACAATTTTATTATAAATAATTATTCACCAAAAATAATTATACATATACAAAGACATCGTCTATGACATTAGTATGTATGAACTTTTATTGTCCTCAGATGATGGGTTCATGAACTACGACCTTACCAAACATGATTGGTTGTCACCGGAAATACATGATTTATTTTTCTAAAACTACAATAATATTATATCAAAAAATAAATAGGATGTACATCCTTGAAATAAGGTTAATCATTAAATAACTTTTTTTTCTGAGGTTTGTAGTAAAAAATCAATACTTAAATACCTCCTCCAAAGTTTACCATAATTTTTCATGAATGGTTAACCTTATAAACCTTATGAATGATGGAAATCTGAATATTTAGAATGAAATTCATAAAATCAGATTAACATTGATCTCCCCTATATCACAAAGTACCACTTGTTTTTCACATTCAAAACATGTGACTAACCTTATAAAATATTCCCTTGAAACATGTTAATAACCATAATTACTATAAATACTTTTGGAAAACATGGTTTCTATTTTATTCCAATGTATACTAGATATATTCCTTAAATCCAAAAATTCTGTAAACTTCATCAATGAAATCCTAACCCACCTATTAACAAGGCTTTATTTAGTTCCACAGTAATTTGTACCATGAAATTTAATTTTTTATAATTGAATTATCTTTACGTAAAGTTCATACTTATGGTTACCTCCCATTAATCAAAATATAACCTTTTCATTAACTCACTCCAATAATCCATCGGGGCCATTCAATATAAACTTGTAAATACTGAGAAAAAAAATCTAAGTAGAAAAAATATTGTATATTTCATCATTAATATCACATAATTTATGAGTAAAAACACATATAAACATTGATTATTGCACTTCATCCTTATATATACCTCATCCTATTACAAAATTATTCTTTCCTTTTAAATTTCATATGTATTATAATCCTCATAAAAAATGAAACCATTACTCGCACCACCTTTCTGATCCTCTTTAGGAGATTTCTTCTTGGGTAATTGAGTGGAATAATGGCTATTTCTTCAAAATTTAAAACACTCAAACATAAATTTTGTCTTAGGTAGGCTAATACTCTCATCCATTCTGTTAACCAAATTCTTCATTTTTCCATTTCAGTCACTTTCTTTGTGTTCTTATTTTCCACAATCAAAAAATATTTTTCTTCCATAATAGAAACTGAATCATATTTCCTATATTGTCTCCATTACCCTAACTCTCAGTGAAATCTTTCTTTCTCTTCCTTAGTGAGTCTCAGAGTTGGTTAAGGTACACTTTTTTAGTAATGTTTATTGAAAACTAATTATTTTTGATCACAACATCTTTCACTATAGTGATAATCTCACTTCACTTTTCAACAAGAAATTAGTCCATCAAATTCAACATTAATCTAGTTCTTTTCAGTTCCCTCCATTGACTAAAACCAAAAGAATAGTGTGAGAATTACTTATCATAATAGAAAACCACATAGTCATATAAATATTTACATTTGGGATTCCAATATCATGACACATTCCTTAATATAAGACACCCTACATTCATCATAGGTTATTCATAAAAAACTTATATCGAAATCCTTCATGATGGTTTGTGAAGAATCTATGAATTTGCAAAGAAAATCTATCGGGAGTGTCAAACTAGGTGTGCAGTAAGGCCCATTATCATGTATGAGATTACCCCATGTTAGTCCTAAAACATCATGTCGAAATTTTAAATCTGGGTACATCTATGATAGATCCACATCTACTTGTTATAACTATAAAAGGAGGTATTTCTAGAAAACCACTCAATCTTCCTTCTTCCAATATTCCAGGACATTTTCCTAAACATTGACTCATCCTTATACTTATAATTATAAACACCCCTATACATATCTTTAAAAATATACCGAGGTATATGACTAATGTTTTCTCATCCTATTTTCCAATGTTTGAATAATATTTTCCTTTGATATCAACTATAAAGACCCAGTTTTAACATACATGGATATTATATCAATTTTTATGAATATTCTATAATCTAAAAAAATACATGCTTGAGGACTGTAATAGTTTAGTGTGTTTGGAAACAAGAAAAGAAATCATCTATCTTGGTGCAATAGCTTCAACATCTCCCAAAATAATCTCCACCATTTGTAATCCTACATAAAATCTTCCTTCATATCCAAGGGAAATAAAACATAAGAAAGGGGTGATCTCAAATGCTCTGTATGGGTAACTAAGGGATATATGTAAGAATAATTATTAGAATAAGGCTATCAGAAAAAAATCATGAAGATATAATATCATACACTATATATATAAGATCATATACATGAATTATGGAATAAATAATGGCAGTTCATAAGACATGAATCATATAGAAATTAAGAAAATTGTCCATGAAAGCATAACATAGGAAGAAAAATACAGATCGTGGTAGAAACATATCCATATAATATGATTTTTGTAGTAGGAAATACATTACTTCCAAGACAATATTTTTAGTATTCATTCACTCCTCATACCATATTTAATTTCATGGTTCACTCCCTTAGCCATCTAAGTAGCATGATTTCATTACTCTTACCATCTTGGTAGTGATGGTTCACTCCGATGGCCATCTTAGTAGCATGAGTTTACTCTTTATACAGTCTCAGTAGTTATGGTTCACTCCCATTACCGTCTTGGTAATCAAGGTTTTCTCCCAAGACCATCTAAGTCTATCTCATTAGATATTAATCTTACCCAATTCATTGGAGGGAGATATGGGTCTCATCATTCTCATAGTTAAATTATAAATACATGTGCCAAAAAATCATAAACAATCATATCTTAACCCAAGAAATTAAATGGGTATCATAAAAAAGTAAACATATCATAACCTATGGAAAAAGATACATGTTTCATAATCATTTCATCAAAAGAATAACTTGTGAAAGATAAATAGATTTCATAAACATATAAACCTTGAAAGAGAAATACATTTCATAAACATAAATCCTGTGAAAGATAAATGGGTTTCATAAAGACCATAAAATTAAGAATAACAAATTCATAGAAAACATATTAATTTAACCTTTAGATCATTTCATAAAAGGGCTTGACTAACATCAATTAAAGTCATCTTATATAGAAAATAATTTTCAAATATCTTTCAAAAACATTTCATAAATAAAATATAATTTCTTATTTTAGATAGTATTTTTAATACATAAAAACATTTGATAATATTATTTCATAGAAAATACCGTTAAAAATATAAATAAGACATTAAATCATTTGGAAACCTTTTTCCTTGAATACTTTTTAAATAATATTCAAAACATTTTAAAAACCTTTTTTTCAAAAACAATTTGAAAAATTATAAAGAAAGCTTCAAAATGTTTTGAAAATAATTTCTTTTAAAATAAAATGAAAATATATAAATAGTTCTTGGAATCATTTTGAAAACCAATTTCCTTGAAAATACTTTGAAAACATATAAACAAATATTGAAAATATCTTAAAATCCATTATCCTTGAAAAGTTATAAATGAAGCCTAAAAAGTTTTGAAAAACTTTTTTCATTGAAACATTAAAAAATTTGTTTGAAAATCTTTTAAAAATACTTTTACTCGAAAAATAAATTTTAAAAACATTTTCTTAAAAAATCATTTAAATGCGAAAATAAAGCTTTAAAGTATTTATGAAAGATATATCATTACATGTCGTACATGTTAAAAAGAACTTTCTTTTTACATGGTAAAAATGATAGAAAGTTTCCTCATTTAGAAATTGAATATAATATTCCTTTGAGATTATTTATAAAATAAAAAAATGGTAAAAATTTATTTTAATTATCATATTATATTACTATAATACTCTTGGAAATCCTTTTTAAATATCATGGTTTTGAATGAACATAAATTTTTTACTGAAGAGAGGGTAAAGTCTGGATTTGTTAAAACTAATTTCTTAACTATATTATGTACCAAATAGTTTCAAATGGAACCAATACATGAATATATCATATATAACTATAGGATAAGAAAATTCATGATAGTCCTAATATATAGAACATAATAATTAATCAATGTAGTTATAAATGTAAACAATCTTGATTATTGATGCGATTGTCTCAATAAACTCATATAACATGGTAAATATGTATCATAAACTCCATGTAATAAAAGGAAATTAAATAAAGCTTAAAATTTCATGAAAATAATTATATTCATTATATAACATGATCAATTTATGTATATACACCTCAAAATATTGTTTAGGTGCATAACAAAAAATAAGTATCAAAGGTGGAAAATTGAGTCAATATAATTATACTAATTTATAAACTTTTAAACTGAAACCCCATGAATTAAAGTTCAAAAAAAGGATATGTTAATGCCCATAAATTTAGTAATTACATACATAGAACACAATCATGGGAAGTATATACACAACAAAAAAGGAAATAATGGTGAACATAGAATGTATCTCATGAGAATAAAAAATTAAGATGAAATCTAATACCTTGTGTCTTGAATTTCATTTCATGCATTCAAACCACATGTATAATAGATATAAATTTATTTTAAATATTTTATAAAACCATATTATTATATCAAAACGCATATATGGTTTGATTATGACCTTATATTACCCGCTTCATAACAATCATATGTTAAGGTTTCACTTTAGGTAATATTCTATTTATTATTCACATGTGTCTTAATTTGTTATATATTTGGTATTTATAATTTATATCAAGATTTAAATAATTTAAACCATTATATAAATATCATTTATATACCATATATGTGTATTATCATAATCTATAAAATATATAATTATTAAATGGAAAACATGGTTCATGTAAATGGTAGGTTGTACGTATGCATGAATGTTATTTCCATTTAATTTTTGTGTTGATAGAATGAAAGTAAATGACATATATGTATATATATGTATATATATATCATTATTATATTATATTTATTATATTATATATTCACTAAAACTATCATTAATACAATCCATGTGGTGTATGAAAGAATCATATCGCTTTGATGGGGTGATAGTACACACTTCCTCAAAGGAAATTATCAAATTAACAAAACAATTGGAATCCAAAATAATATATGTGTTGTAAAAATGAATATAGATGCATAATGTCAGAAAAAATTAATATATCAAATATATAAACATATTTTCCATCATAATGGCCACCATGGTATGTGGTGATGCAAAAATGAACAATCATCATTTCGTGAGGTTGTAGTTCACCGTACATAGAAACAATATGTTCCTTTCCCACTTGATGGAGGTGCGAGTAAGTGTAGATTAAACCATTTACATAATATATCCTCGTATATTGTGGATACTTTTTTTGTTATATAATCATAGAATAAGGATAGTTTTATGGGTGGGGAAGGAAAATAAAAAAAATGACTTGAGAGAATATGTTACCTCTTAATTGGGTAACTCAGTTTGGTTTGTGGAAAAATGATTCTATGGATTGAGTTCTTCCCAAGGGAAGGATTCTAGGAGGAATTAAGGATTATTGGGAAGTGTATTGGTCAGGGTTTTTATGAAAATATTTGGTTTTATAGGTGTGAATAATACGGATAGGTGGTGTCCTTTTATAGAGAAGGAAAAAGATATACTTGGAATTTTTTAAAACAAGTTAGGTGTAAACATGTTCTTACAAAATAATTCACAAGAAATAAACCTCAATAAATAAGGTAAGGTGTGTGTCTAAAAAATGTACTTCCAATGGGTGTTTTATAGGTTTCTAGGTCATTTGGTCCATTAAATTTAAGGTTTAGTCCTTAATTAAGCTTAATTTTTCCTTAATCTCTACGATTAATTTTGATCACTTTTACTAATATTTTCAGTGGAAAATTTAGTTGATATTATTAGAATATAAATATTATACTGATTAAAATGATGTTTGTCAATTTTTCAAAATTCAATTCATATAAGTGGGAATATCATGATTTATGATAATCCTGGAGACAAGACTAAATTATGGGTTTTTGAATTAGAAAAATGTTCAAATGTTATGAAAGTTTTTTATATTAAATTTCATGGTGAATTTGTTTATAATGACATAAAATAGAGTAATAGATGTATAATTTATTTAATTTTACCTTAAAAACTAAATTATAATTTAAAATTAATCACTATATAATCAAATAGGCAATTTTTAATTAAAACACATTTGTTTTTACTATTCATAAAAATGATATTTCTCAAAAGAATCCAAAACATTTAACCTATGGTAATATTGATGTTATGAATTAAAAAAAAGAAGTTTATTTTATCAAATTAAATTTCTAAAAGTGTATAAAATTAAATTTATTGTTTTTGAATGTTGGACATGAAAAGTAGTTTATTTGAGAAAATAATATTTTTAAAACTTTTAAAAGATTTACTAAAAATTATATTATTCATTATAAATGTGTTTTATTTATATAAAACCATTATAAAAATATATGAGAATGAATTATTACTATTAATAATATAATATTTTAATGGAAAGGTTATAACTAACTACTTTAAATAATTATAAAAATAAATTTATATTTCATAGTAACTCTGTGTTGTGTACAACATTCACAAAGTCAATATTCTATGTGAAATGATTTTTTGAATTAGTGCATTGTAATAAATAAATGAAAATTTAATTTTTCAGGGTAAAACTAATTTCTCGCCATAATAATATTTCTTTTTATATTAAATCTATTATCATATCCATATATAATTAATTAGAAAACTATGAATTATTATTTGAAGATCATTTGTGATTTTTTTTCACAATGTTTTATTTTTTTAAAACTGACTCTATTTGTAAAATAATATTTTTTTTCCAGGAATCATACTCAGATTCATTGTAATGAGGTCTTTGTAAAGAATTCTGAATGTTTGAATCCAAAAAAGGGAAGAAAGTTGTTTTATGTACTCAGAAAAATTTGATTAAGAGTCACCAGATGTAGAGAATCATATTTGGGTTCATCAGTATGAGCTTGAAAATAATTGAATTTAGAATAATTGGAGAAGGAATGAAGTTGCAGAAGTTTTTTAAAATAAGAATGTGAATTCAGTAGTTAAATTTTTTCATTAATTATTAAATAAAATAATAGAATTCTTTTCTCTTCAAATAAATTATCAAAAATCCTGAAAACATTATTGATAAATAATTTTTACAAAATGGTGTGGATCTTTAAAGAAAGTCAAAATTCCAGACTGATAATTCCATCATATTGGGATTTTGATCGTAATGAGAATTCGATCGTAATGGTGATTTCATCATAATGAAAATTCCATCATAATGGGAATTTGATCATAATAATAATTCCATAATAATTGGAATTGCATCATAATGAGAATTCCATCATAATGGGATTTACATCGTACTGAGGCCAATCGACATCAGGTAATGTATTATATGATCGTCTATCTAAAGCATAAAAAACTTTTCATACCCCAGTTTATTGTACTTAGACTCAATAAAAAATGATCATAAATAGATTCATTGGTACTAGATGGAAAGATGAAGGGATATGGACAATTTTATCCAAGACAATCAGAAGATCGTAATTAGATGAGAAAGAAATAGATCATAATGAAGCTGAGAAAAAGAAGACCATAATGAGTTGAGAAAGAAAAAAATTGTAATGAGCTGAAAAAGAAATATATTCTAATAAATCTAAGAAAGAATCAGATCATAATTACCTTATAGGGATAAATATTGTAATGATATGAGAAAGAAACATATCATAATGAAGATGAGAAAGAAACATATTGTAATGAGATGATAAATGTACGGTGAATTGAAGTGGCCAAACTGAAATTTCAGTTTTTTGTAAATCTTTGAGAAATATATAAAGGTTTTGAGAAGTCAAATTTTATGTTTCAAGTGAGTGAGATTATTTTAGAATTTAATATTTGAGAGAGCGGGGAAATTTTCCATGATTCTCAACATTTATTTCTTAGTTTCCTATGAAAACATCCTTATATCATTTTTTCATTTGAAAATTTCACACATGCACAAAAGGCAGAGCACTAGAGAATTCAAAAGTTAAATTTCCCACCTGATTGAAAAATAATTGTATAGAGAAATTGAGTAGATTTTGAGTGATACATATTTAGAAAGAATTCATTGTATTAAATCATCATACTCAGAGAATCAGATCCAGACTTATTATATTCATAGAATCAGATCTAGAATCATCTTACTCAGAGAATCAAATCAAGAATTATAATATTCATATAATTGGATCCAAAATCATCATACCTATAAAATCATATTCGGAATCCAACATCAAATTCTTGGGAAAATAGGATTTAGAATCTAGAATCATCATATTTAGAAAATTAGATCTAGCCCAATCAATTTGAGGATTCAAACTGAGTAATTGTGGAGAAAAATAAACAAATTATTTATTCTTTTGTTTGGCTTAATTATTTTATAATAAAGAATTTTAAATTGATGAGATTATGCATAATAAATCCTATCAGGAGATAGAAGGTGTCTAATGAGAGTTGGAACAAGTTATATTCACTTATTCTTGTTAGTTTATTTCTATATACCCATGGGTGTAGCTATGGAAATGATATATGTGCTCATAGTGAGGCTGAATTTTGAAAATATTTTGTGATTTACTTGCTTTCTTACTATTATATACATGATTATTTACTGAATGTTTATAAGGATATAAATCATAACAGGTTTTAGGGGTTATGTATTTAAAATAATTAAAACATATTAAAGTTTACAACTGATTAAACCCCCCTCTTAGAAGTTATTCAATCCTTTGTAACATTAATTTGAATCAAAGGCAATTTTTCCTTTTTTAATCCTTATCTAGGACAATATCAATTCTATCAACAGTAATGGAATTCCTACATTTTATGGAAAAAATTATTATGGATGAAAAAAATAAGATGATTCTTTATTTCTTATCTCTTAGCCTAGAATTTGTTGATGCTGCTAATATTGGTTTCCCACATACTGAGAAAGATGCTACAATGAAATTTACTGATAATAGAAATATAGAAGTTGATGGTAAGGATAGAAATTCAATCATTATATCCTTTTTAGAGAATGTTTATTATAAGGTAATGGTTGTCAAAAATTTAAAAGCTATGTGGGAAATCTAGAATGTGTTTTCAAAGGAAATACGAAAGTCACGGAAGCAAAGGATGAAATTTGAAATATTAAGTATGAATACATTAGAATGAGATATGGAGAAAAATTTGATGAATACTTCACCAGACTAAATGAAATTGTTTAAAACATCATAGGATTTATATATGTCCTATAATACACTACAATTTTGAAGATACATATGATAAACATTTCATATAGGTTTGTAACTAAACAATTTCTCATTATATGTGAAGGATGATTAATCTCTTGATGAATTTCATAATTTTTTATTTCTTATAAAATGGGTAAATCTATAATTTTTAAAAATAAGATGATTGATAAAATGGATTTTGAAGCCATGAGAATGAAGAAAATCCAAGTCATTGAAGAATCCGATCTTTCTACGTCCGGTGACTAGGAAGAATATGATATGGATGAAAAAATAATGTCTCTTATATCTAAGAATTATTGAAGAGGAATAGGATAGTATATAGGTAAACTACCTCTAAAAAGTTTTTAGTGTGCTGGAATTGGACAATTTTCTATGAATTTCCCCAGGAAGAATGTCGGAGAATATCTAGATGATTTCGATGGAAAACCTTTATGGAAGAAGTGAAATAAAAATGATAAATAAGAAAAGTCTTCCAATAACTATAAGAATATGTTTATTGAAAAAAATAAGTATGTTATCTAAGAAAATTGAATCAAGCTCAACCAAAAATAATTTATTTGAATAAGAATGTTCATAACAATTCATAACCCTCCTTGAAAATGTTGGTAAAACAAAATATTCTTCAAAGTGAAGAAGGTGGTGAATAATGTTATAGAGAGTATCATCTTAGATCGGAACTTGTTTCTTGTATTGATAAAAATCACAATAAAGAAGTTAGAGTTATGAGAAAATATTTTGAGGAAGATGCTGATGGAAGAAAATATTTTATCAAACAGGAGGAATAATACACTGAGGACCTTTTAGGTTACTAACATAGAATTGCTGAATAGGGAAAGATGATTGAAGATCTTAGTCAGATGCTGGGAACTAAGGAAGAATAAGTTAACAAGTTTAAATAAAAACTTATTGAGTCTGAATGTACCTTGAGTAATATGGATGCCAACTTTATTAAATCTTTGGAAGTAAAAGTTTATACTTATAAACTTGCTAAGAATGCACAATACGAGAACCATGTAAAATCATCTCTTACCAAAAACAACATTTCTTCTAATTCTTTTAACATTTTAGGTTCCAAAAAAGTATTAGAATATCTTGGGTGGGGAAATTATGTAATTAACCTATCAAATCTATAAAAGTATAAAAATCACTCTCAATAAAATATTCTCTAGATCCTGAGTATTTTAGAGCTAAAATAAGTTACCAACCACAAAAAAAATTATACAGAAAGATAATTATTGATTAAAAAATAAATATTTGAAGTCCATTTCTAATATTGTGAAATCTGTGGGCATAGAGAATGTAATTGTTGGCAAAACACATTCCTACTCTAAAGAAGGTTTGAGAAAAGTGTAATAAATAGTTCAAGAAAAATTAGAAACTCTCCTAACTCGCAGAATGATGGAAATGTGAATTATCAAGATGTTAGATACATTCCCAAAAATAATCAATTTGAACATCTAGAAGAAGTTTGTTGGAGATGTGATCAGTCTGTTCATCATACCGATATATGTATGACACTCCTTCCAGAACAAGATTCTTTTAATAGAAAAATAAAATAAATCTAAAAGGAAGAATGTTGATGAAAAATCCTTTGTTATTGATATATCTTTGAAAGAAATTAAGAATAACAAACCATGGATACTTGAAAATATTTTTTCTTGACATATGATAGGTGATATAAAAACCTTGAAACATGTTGAAACTCGTTATGGAAGAGCAGTTACCTTTGTAAATTATAGTTCCTTCAAAATCATAGGAATTAGAACATCAAAGAACTTGAAATATAACGAATATTTAATTATTGATGGGCTAAAACATTACTTACGTAGTGTAGGTCAATTTTTTGATGATAGAAAATAAGTAATATTTAGAAAGGATTCTTATATCATTAATAGTGTGATATATGGAAAAGTCATTACAACCGGATAATGAACCAAGGAGAATCTATTTCAAAATGGAGAATTCAATAACTCATGTTACATGTGTGATGAACATGGAAATATGTTATGCACCAAAGACTTGGAAACATTGGGTTGAAATACATAAATAAATATTATAATTTTTTTTTCTTGAATTTTATATCAATAAAAAAAAGTGATGAAGATGTTTGTATTACAAACCAGAAAGGAAAGATGAATAGAAAAATCACAAAAAAGTTGAGATTCAATCTACTAGACCACTTGAGCTTATTCATTCTGTTTTATGTGGACTGATGATACATCAATTTATAATATGAGACTTGTACTTTATCAATTTTATTGATGATTTCACCTAGATTAAAAACATCATGTTCAGGAAGCACAAGTGAAAGGCTATTAAGATGTTCAAATTCTAAAAAAAATATGTTGGGAAAGAATTGGTGGTTTCTATAAACAATCTAGTAATATATAATGGTACTGAATTCACAAACTATACTTTTGAAGCCCATATGAGTGAACATGGTATCAAACATCAGTATAGTGCTCCCTATACATCACTTCAAAATGGTTTAGCAGAAAGAATGAATCGAACCTTGGTAGAAATGGGAATAAATATGTAATCTAGAATACAAATATTCAAAATTATTTTTGAGAGAAGCTATTAGTACTGTTGTACATGGTCAAAATAGATTTTTGTTGAGATAGAAAACCAACATGTCTTTTTATGATATGTGGTATAGTAAAAAACATTCATTAAAATGCATCAATAATTTTGGAGTTCCATATTTCTTCAAAATAAAAAATCCAAATTTGGGAACGTTTGATGAGAAATATAAGGAAGGAATTTTCATGGGTTATTCACTAAATAAGAGAAGTTACAAATGTTAGAACAAATGTTTAAAAAATTTAGTGGAATCATATGATGTGGACGTAATTGAAAATCAAAGTTCCATAATAAAATTTATTGAGAATGACGAGGAGGATACATTGAATAGTTACTACAATAATGAATGTTATTCAAAACATTCCCATCATGATTTATATGAGTCATGTGGTGTGAAAAATAAATTTGGGAGAGAAACCATTAGATTTCCTAACATACAAAAAACTTTAAATATGAAAACATTAAATGGAATCATAAGGCTTCGATTCAGACAATAAGGAAGTTGAGATTAGAATATCAGAGTTCACTTATCTCAAAATTTGAACTCGAATTAGTTTCAGATGTTATTCAACATTATTAATGGGTGGATATTATGAATTAAGAGATTGATCAGATTGAGAATAATGAAACATGGGAACATGTTCTAAGTCTAGCAACTTAAAAAAAATTTATAATCAAGTGGGTTTATAGGAAAGAAATTGAATTATCATGGATAATTTTCAAGAAACAAATCAATAATTATTTATAAAGGTTATCCATAGGTGGAGGGTGTGGATTTGATGAATCATTTTCCCCTATTATAATTCTTGAAACTATTCGAATGATTCTTGCAGTGGTTTCTCATCAAAATTATATAATTTATCAAGTGGATGTAAATTCATATTTCTTAAATTGTGAGATTGAGGAAGAATTTTACATTAACAAAACCTTGTGAGATTGTACTTGATGAGGATGAAAACAACGTTTCTAAATTGAATAAGTCTATGTATGGTTTGGAGTAAGATCATTGTTTTTGGTATTTGAAGCCTGAAAATTTTCTAATAATGATGAATTTTTATAAAGGAATAGTTGATAGAAACATTATTTGAAATATTTGGACTCCAAAACAATAATATTAATTTTTTATTCCATTGATATATATTTTGTTAATGATAAAGAAAATGTTTGTGGGGAATTTTACGAAGAAATGAAGAAGAATTTTGAAATTTTAATGTGAGGAGATTTAACCTTCTTCCTTGTCTTACAAGTTTAACAGGAAGAAAAATGTATTTTCTTTTCTCAAGATATGTATTCTAGAGAATTGTTAACTATGTTTGGGATGGATGAATCCAAAGATGTTTTAACTCCTATTTTAGTGAGAAAAAATTTGTCAAATTATGAATCCAGAATAAGAATGTTTAGAAATACTTTCAGAAGCTAATATAAAGTCTTCATTACTATACAACATCAATGCCTAATATTTTTCATGTTGTGACTTTATATTCCAGGTATCACTGTAATAAAAAATAATCACATATGTGGGAAGAAAATAGGATTCTGAGATATTTAAAAGGATCATCTTCAAATGGGTTGTTATAAAAAAAGAAAGAAAGAGATGATGTTTCCTAGTTATACTGATGCTGATTGGGATTGAGATTATAATGATAGAATATAAACCTCAAGAGGAACATTTTTATTGGGTGAATGTTTTCTGAGTTGGCATAGTATGAAATAAATCTTAGTGACATTGTGCATAGGTGAGTCCAATTTTTTTCTTCTACTCAAGAATGTACTCAAATGTTGTGGATGAAAGTTCAGTTGGAATATTTTAAAGTAAATGTTACTAAATCATTGAAGATAATTAGTGATAATCGGAGTGAAAGTAAACTTTCTATGACTACTGTCCATCATCCAAGATCAAAACACATTAATATAAATTTTCACTTTACAAAAGAGAAAGTTAATGTGTAGATTTTTTTTCTGGAATACATTTCCACAAAGTATCGTATTGGTGATAAATTTACAAAAGTAATTATGAAGGAAATTTTTTAAATTGAGCCTGAAAATTCATATTTATCCTCCTCCCATGTATTTATAAACCTCTTAAAGAGGAACCCCCACTGTGATTTGAATTATGTTGAAAATGGGGGATAGAAAGTAACATATTTTTACTTTGTAAAAATTTTTACTTATATTTTTTTTTATGAATTTGAAGTAGAGATTATCATAAATTTGGGGTGAGAAAGAAATAGTGGGGGAGAGATAAAGAGTGTGTGAAAATGAAGTTGAGGAGAGTTTATCATTACATTGAGGAAAAAGTGTCTTGCCACTGAGGGATGTAATTCCATTAAAAAAATTAATTTACCTGGTAGTTTGGTGTTAGGAAACTCTAATTTGAGAAAGGATATGTTGGGACAAAAGTCAAAAAAAAACATTACTTGTTTACAAGATTTGAGTTGTTAAATATTATGAGAGTTATAAAAGTTGTTAATTGAGGGTTGTCAATAAATCCAAAGGGGATGATTGAAGAACCTTTGTGATGTTTTTTTTAACAATGTTTTTTATTTGTTAAAAACTAACTCTATTTTTAGAGTAATATTTTTCTTTACAGGGAATCATATTAAGATTCACCATAATGAGGTATTTATAAAGAATGCTAAATTTTCAGATCCATACAAAAATGGGGAGAAATTTGTATTCCGTATTTAGAAGAATCAGACTAGGAAGAACAAGAGATAGAGAATTGTATTCAGGTACATCAACATGACATTTAAAATAATTGAATTCTAAATAACTAAAGAAAGAATGATGTTTCTGAATATTTTTTATAGAAGATTGTGAAGCTCAGAGATAGAATGTTCTAAAACATTCTAAAACTAAATCAGGAAATACTTTTCTAATTAAAGAAGTTTTCACTAATCATGAAAAAGTTCATGCAAAAATCTTTTGAATAAATGGTGGAGAAGCTTGAGGAAACTTAAAATTGTAGAGTGAGAATTTGATCGTAATGTGAACTTGTTCCTAATGTGAATTCTATATTAATCATAAATTTATCATAATGAAAAATACATCATAATTGTATTTACATGGTATTGAGGCCAATAGACATCATGTACTACAACAACTCATCATCCACCTGAAGAATAAAAACTTTTCGTACCCAGGAAGACCATATATTGACTCAAGAGGAATATGATCACCCCCAGATTGATCAGAACTAGATGGATAGATGAAGGTATATAGACAATCGTATCCAGCCCAATCAAAAGATCATAATGAGTTAACAAAGAAAGATATTATAATGAAGATGAGAAATAATCATATGATAATGATATGATAAATAAAAATATTGTAATGAGATAAGAAAAAATCTAATCGTAATAAATCTGTGAAAGAAATATATCATAATGAGATAAGAAAGAAAAATACCATAGTGAGATGATAAAAAACAGATCGTAATGAAGATGATAGAAAAATATATTATAATGAGCATAGAAAGGTACAATGAATTGAAGTAATCAAACTCAAATTTCAATTTTACGTAAATCTCAAAGAAATCATAGTATTTTTGAGGAAGTCAATATTTATGTTTTAAAAGTGATATATTTTTTGTGTCATTCAGATTTGAAAAAGTGTGGAAAGTTTCTTATCTTCCCTCTTTTTCTATCTAAATTTCCTATAAATATTTACTCACATAAATTTTTTATTATCAACATTAACGCAAGTGAAAATGGAAGACCACTAAAAATTTCAAAAAGTATATTTTCCCATCTAATAAAATAATAATTTTATTAAGAATATTATTAGAGTTTGAGTGTTGTTTATTCTGAATGAATTCATTGTATTGAATCATCATAATCTAAGAATCAGATCCATAATTATTTTATTCAGAGAATCAAATCCCAATTCATCGTACTTAGAGAATTCGGTCAAAATTTATCATACTTAGTGAATTGGACCCAAAGTCAACATACTCTGAAAATATGATCTAGAATCTAGCATCTTTGTATTCAGAAAATTGGATCCAGAATACAATATCATTATATTGAGAAAATCCGATCCAGAATCCAATATCATCATACTGAGAAAATGGGGTCCAACCAAGTCAAATTAAGATTTTAGGCTATGTAATTGTGGATAAGATCCAGAAAATTCATTATTATTTTATTTGTATCTATTGTTTTATAATAAATCATTGTAAACTGACGAGGGTCAGTATATTCATTCATTTTGGGGGATTATAGTTGTCATACAGGAGCTAGAACAAGTTGTATTCACTTTTTCTTATTAATGTATTTCCAAAACCCACAAGAGTGGCTATGGAATGGATGTGTGTTCTCACACTGAGGATAAACCATATAAATATTGTGTGATTAAATTTCATTCCAACAATTTAAGCCATTAGTATTTACTAAATTTCGATAAGGATATCTATTTTAACAAGATATCGGGGTTATGTTTTGAAAATAATTAAAACTTGTAAAAGTAAACAACTGATTCAACCCCCCCCCCAAATTTTCAATTTTCATTCGATCATTCTGAACATCAATATTATATTTTATAAACTATATATTTTCAAAAATTAGTTAATACTATTCAAAATAATTAATTTAAAATCAATGTTTTTTCTTATTATATTAAATGGTCATATTTTAGTAATATATTATTGTTCTATAAGCCCTGGTCTTGCGTGATACACACATTAGTGAAGAAAGTTATTATTGTGTATAACGCAAGAGAACCTTGTTGTTCTATGTAGAGAAGGCCTAACTTTATATTTCATATAGTGAATAATTAACTAGGTTTTTCATATAACACAAGACAAACATATTTCTTTAATATAAAATGGACAATCATTAGTGTTTCATAACATTCAAAATATCAAAAAGGTTAAATGAATTTAAAAAACAAATTCACAAAATATCTGGGTGTTACAAAAAGGAAGTGAAATATTTGGGGTGGCTACTGCCATGGGACATAAAATTCATGTTTCTATAGGATATATATATTCATGGTCCTTATAACTATGGATATATTTTTTTATAACATCAATTTATAGTAGAAAAACCAATTGAAAAAAAGGAAATATTTTTCTGGATAACAATTTGTATGTGAATAAATATTTTTTTAACTCAATAATATAAAGAAATAAAACAAGGAAAATGATTTTAAAAAAATTAAATATTATACATTCAATCATATTTTAGCATTTATCTTTTTTTTCCTATGTACGAGATAATAATAAATCCAATTTTATGATTAAAACTAAGTTTTTCTAAAAAAACTATTTTGTTTCTGTTTGCACAGTTATTTTAAAGTAATTTTTTTTATAATTTTATAAAATTTATTTGAAAAAGATAGCATGAGTTTTTTAATCATCATTTCAAAATTTTCTTGGAGTTAATTTTTGAGAATTTTTTGAGAACATTAATTTTTGGATGAATAGTGAATATTCTTATTTTTATTAAGAATTTTAATTTGTTTTAAAGAAATTAAAATCTTAAAAATCACATTATCATTATTTTAAAAGTAATATTAATTATAATATATATCTTTTAATATAATTTAGGATATATTAAAAAATTTAATATTTAGTTTATATATACAAAATATTTAAACATTTGAAACATTTCTCCTTGGAAAACAACCTTTTCATTGTGCCTGCATGTTTAATTTAAAATTAAATGATGAATCTTATTTGAATTTAATTTTTATAAATTTATTTAATATTTTGAACCAGTAAAATTTATATTATCATATTTTCAACTTAAATTTATAGCACAATAAATAGTAGAAAAGTGAAAACTAATTACTGTGGTTAAGGTTAAAACAGGTTTACTTGCTAATTAAACTTAAATGATAAGGGGTAATATGACATATAAAATATTCCAAACCCAATTTTATGGAAATATTTAAACATTATAACTTATTATTATCTATAATGTACTATTTTGGCACCTTTTTTTAACAAACAATTTGGGTACACATTTAGGTTTTCAAAAATTACAAGTGTTCCACTCAGCTCACTAATAAAAAAACCCATATCCTATTATATTAAAAATTAAAAACAACGTTATTGCAAAATAAGTATAAAAATGAATTCCTTAACTCCATACCCACATCCTATATGATTTTTTATTATCATAAATCCAATATATTATGTATTTTGGTTAAACATATAGAGGGTTTCCGAAGAAGATGTAATTATTTTAGCTATATGTTTTTGATTTACTTATTCTTCTAACTCTGTCAAATATTTTCCAACAATGATAAAAAATTAAAACAAATATTGAATTTATGCTGATATATTATTTCTTTAATTTAAAAACTGATATCCATATCCACTTCAATCAAATGGGATATAAAATCATTATTCATGTGTAGAGTAGGCTAGCGCCTCGTGAACCAATGCTATTCATTTTTTATCGCCATCTCTCACAACTATATATAGTGATGGAATTATTATTTATATGAGATATTTATGATATTATTATAACTATATTATTGAAATTCCACACATAAATTCATAACTCCCAACACATTGGAAGACAATAACGTCAGTCATGTGTTTGGCAGAGTAACGCCCCAGTAACCTGTGTGGTGTGTTTTCATTTCTGTTTTACATGGATGGTAATAAGGATAGATTAAATCAATATGTATTATATTATTAATATAATTATAGTTTTTTTATATAACATATAACTTTTTAGTTTTTCATTCTTTTTTGGATTTGATAATGTCATTAATTTGTACGGTGAACTACCACCTCAAGAAGTGATGTGATTCGTTTTTCACTAACACTTTGCATGGAATGTTATTAGGGTATATTTAATGAATATATATGATATATATGACAAAAAAATAAACTTTTATTATTATATATTATTTTACCATTTTCATTCAATTCATCAATTAAATGGAAATAATGTTCTTGCATTCATACAACATATTATGTCCATGAATGGGGAATTTCATTTTCTGTCTCTAAATTTCACAGATTAGTCTAAATGTATACATATTTATAATATTAGATATTTATATCATTATTACAAAAATTATATTATTTAACCATTATCAATGTAAAATAATCAAAAATACGAAACCAAAATATACAAGAAAACCAATATACTTATTAACCGAAATATGATTTTAACATGAAATTTTTATGAAACAACTAACAAAAGGTCATAAGTAAATAATATATAGTATTATATATATATAATTATTATTTAATAGATTTATAATAAAATCATATTAATTATTAATAATGTTTTAATGTTTATGATGGAAGTTTAGACTTATTGTATGTGATTTGCATCCCACATTTTAATTTAGTGAGACACTTGTCATATTCACCACCTATTTCATTTATGTGGTGCATATAATTACCAAGAATGTATTATATGATTATTATAATAAATATTATGTGTATTTTAATATAAGTTTTAGTATCTTCATTCATGTGATCTATGTTTCAAAAGTTATCAAATAGTTATGAGAGTTTTATCTAAATTTACCTTCTTTGGGATGTAGGTTTTGTTATACGCATATTCTCTTATATAAGGTGTATATATTTCCAATTTGGAATGTTATATCATGAATATACCTATTTTAATGATATTTAAAGTTTTTTTAAGGGTTCATTTTATCAAAAGATACCAAATTGTTATAGGTTTGATGTTATAACCTCATTTTTTAACAACATTAGTAAGGTTTATGCTTCTAATGATGAAATCATATAAACCATCTCTCAAGAAACTCATGAATTTTATTATCTAGTGGTTACAACATGAGAGTACATTTTTTCCATTCATTTACCTCCCTTTATGTACTCAGTAGTTTAAAATATTATTTTTAAGGAAAATAAACTTTATTTATCTCTTAGGACAAAAATACTTTTTCTTTTAAAACCTTGATTTATTAAATTGTTTTCAAAATGCTTTTAAATTATATAAATGATTTTCTAAATTAATTTTGACCCATTATTTATTTTTTTAGATAAATATTTTAAATCAATATTTATTTAGGTTCCTAAACAATTCTTATTTTTAATTTACTAAAAATGTGAAAGGAATATATTGTTTAATGTGTACAACATGAACCCAATTGATACGGTCATGACCACTCACCATTTTAAAACAAACATTATAGGTCTCAATGTTAATTTTTAAATAAATTTATTTCCAAAATATTTTATTAATTTATAATTTTAAAATTGTGATACTGAAGGAAAGGATATTTTCCACAAAAAAACTTTAAATTGATTTTAATGTTTCCTTTATAAGTTTCTATGTTTATTTTCAATGATAATTATATTCAATTTTTTTCTGTTTTAAATGGTTTTTCAATCATTTTTCATAGGGGGAAATAATTCAAGTCCCTATTTCACTAAGGATACACATATAACTTCAACACATTATCCTCACTTGAAGCCTCAGTTCGTGTGGAATGAAATCGTTATGGGAATAGATCCTCAGTCCCCTTCCCTAACCCTTTCATTTTTTTGGTGGAGTTTAGAGCCTCAGTCTCACTTGAACCGTGGTCGTAGAGCCTCATGTAAATACCACACTTTAATTACCCATCTACACATACTTATTTATCTAATTACCACAACCATTCTACAACACGACCAAACATAATCAATGCCATTGGAAGAGAAAATACATAACAAACAACACGGTAATTAATACTATTCCATTTCCCATTAACGCATTAACAATTAAAATTCATCGTAATTTAGTATAATTCCCATTCTTGTGCCTTAACCCCATATGTGTCTATTCAAAAACACCCATACCATATACAATATTAATAAATTACCATATTTTAACCCATTTATCATTTCATAAGAATTTACCACTTTTTGTACTACAACCATTTTTTCAAATAACTCATAAATCCCATGTATTAACACATTCAACATATTCATCCATTACCTTGTTAAATTTCATTAACATATTCCCCATTTCCATTCCATTATCCAATTAAAAGTTCTCTATTTAATATGACTTAATAATCTTAGGCATTTATAACAAAATTCATTAAACAATTGATATAATCTCATTTGACCCAATTTTCCCATTTTCATGTCGTGCCAAACAAACCCTTATGCCCTTATCACCATAGGAAAAACTGTCATATTTCCATTTAAAACATAATAAACTATTAAAACATGCTCTAATGGGTTCCACATTATTAATCGACAACCCTTCACTTAACCCAACCACTCCCTAGGTCCGAGAATGTAAGCACACCCCATGTGTGTCCCTAAAATTGTTAAGTAATCCTCTACGTATACCATGGGAATCATGGGGGGTTTAAATTGGTCACATATAAACCCCCTTTACCAAACATTCCAAGGTAACCAAGAACATGAATAGGGTAAATAATAACACAAGATTTCGTGCACAAATATAAAATAAAACCACAAGATAGTACTTTTAGACAACCTATCTTGAATCTAATGATGAAAAAATCATCAATCATAGCCTTGGATCTGGATTCATAAACCCCTTGAAGCCCCAATATAGGTTCCATTGTAAAAAGAGGGTTATCTGGCTTCACAAGGATATGAAAGAAACTACAATACCTAATCTAGAATAGAGAAACAAGAGGAGGGTTAGACTTTTCTGGGACTTCAATCCACAACCAATGGTTCTTTATATGGCTAGAAATTCTTTTTTCTCCTCTTTCAGGCCCCAAACCCTTGGAACACCCTTGTTCCTTGTCATGAACATGGAGAAGCACTTATTTTAACAAAATAAGGGACTTGAACTGAAACATAAACAAACACACACCCTAAAAAATATAGGATCTAGTAACCTCCCCACATTATATCAGCTCGTCATCGAACCTCTCTTAATGAGCATCCCTGAGCTTCCGTAACAAGAGTTCACGCCACTAGGCCCACATATCCAATCCAATTCCCCATGTTTCTTATTTAACATTACAATGAAACCATGATAAGTGATCCATGTCATGATCATGACCTGACAAATTTCCTCACCATAAACCCTAACATAATCTGTACACACCTCAAGGAGGAATAAACTTCAACAACACCTGGCCATTAAAACTTAATATAGAAAACATAGGCAACAATGCCAAACTCATGACACAAGGAATTATTGAATAAAATATTATATCATCATGGAGGAACAAATTGGAACCCCATTGGTTTGATCCCCTATACAACACATCAACCAAATCACTTAGAATCATTTTCCTCTGTTTTCCAAACTCTAATAGTGACCAAACATGATATCCCCCAGTGGAAAACAAAAAATTCTCCCAACCACATTCCCTGACTTACGTCAATCCACCACTCTTGTCCCGATGATCCCATTCCATAACCGTACATCCAAATTCAACCCAAACCCACATGTACTCAACCAATTTAACCTATGCCGAAGCATACTACCATGGCCATTGCTCCCAAACAGTTTCCACTCGAGTCCCTCTAACATGAATTTCTGATCACATAATCAACCAACCATTTATCCTATATGGTTCATTCCACCCTCTTAGGTTACTTGTAACATCTAAGCTTGATTAAACACCACTAGAATTTCAACTCGACTTTCAAATCATACCTCGTGCACCCATAGAGGTTATTCCCTAACATCTGGTAGAATCCCTTCATCACACCACCACTTCCCTCCAAAACATTATTGGGATCCTCCATCCAAAAAAACATCCCCAACACTAGAACCATTACCATTTATACAAAAAATAAATATGGATATGTTCTCAATAAATCCCAATCTGAAATTTTAAACACACTTCTCCTCATAATGCCTCCATCAAGATGATTTACCACTCTTCACATTCATCCCCTCTTCAATGTCAGGTCAAGTTTCCCTAGTTTACTCATCATGGAACACTTAACTTCACTATTGGCATGACACTACATCGCACAGAGTTGAGAACATTGAGGTGTTCCAAAACCACTAAAGGACACTTACCTAAACCTAGTTTTTATTTCCATTAAAATTATAGAGGCCAACGTCTCTTTCAAAAGACTGATGTTACTTCTCACTACACCTTTTGATGACTAGATATTGGAATCATAAATTTAAATTGGAAATTCCTTAAGCCCAAGTCCAAAGCTTGTCTCAATCAAAAGAAATAATCAAGGCTCACCTGGCCTCTCTATAAGACCTAACATGTTCCTCACATGTTCCTCATTAACGTCTTAGTGTCACTACGTCAACCCATCATTCTCTTCTCTATATCTGGAATTGAATTTTCACTCTCCACCTTAGGAGTGTCATATCATTGATCTTTATGAAGGATTCCAACCAACACATATTACTCTCTATCACAAGATGAACCCCAAAATTTAGACATTTCTATCTATTTTTTCCAAGAACAAGAAAACAAACAGCACCTAGAGCCTGTTCCAGGTTATCCTGAACAGTACCCACTGCGTTCATTAACACTCGGTCCATTATAATGACATCACTCAGAGCCATCAATGATGTACATCCCATAATCCAACTCCAAATGTACTTCTCCAGAAAACATAAACATCATGATGTACCTCATCCTACCAAAACACCTTTAGGTTTCTAAGCATAAAGACAGAGGTTTTCAACATACCTGGGATGATGTGAAGATATTGGGGATGACCGTCACTATCTGAGGTATGATAAGAAGTTGTAGAAGAACACCAACACAAACTGATCTATTTCTCAAATCACCTCCCATGATGGAACAACATGATCTGTTAAGGATCTCAGGCTTCCCTGCTACACACCACTCGTCATCCTTTAACCACCACCACTCATGTAAGATTACTAACTGAGACTCACCACTGCCCTACGACCGTCTGTTAAGTAGTCACGAACCAATGTTTTACTTAGTAATACTACAACAAAATTTCTCGAGTTCTTCTGGTATGTCCATGAAAAACATAAAAAAAATATAATTATGGACCACACCAAATGATCCAAAGGTCTCTTGTATGACCATGATTCATGCTTTGGTTTCACAAGGAATGATAAACGCCTATCCCATTTTAAATCACGTTATTCCAGGGTGTTCCCATATATAGATCTCATAAACCCTCAAGGTTTTTCACTTTACACAGACCATTATTATACCAAAATTAGTTCCCACAAGACAAACACCACATGTAATAGCCAAATGCCTACATACATACCAAAAACCTCTTATTGATTTGTCGGTCTCATCAGCCCCAAGGAATTATCAACATCTCTCCCAAAAAAATTGATACAAAGAAGACTATCCCTATGACCACCCTCACCTTGGGTATCATCTTCCATCAAAATAATCTAACCTCGTTTCATCCATCCTTGTCCATCTCACCTGAAAAAAACACTTAGGTATCCATTAACTGTCTTCCAAACTGACAGGTCAAGCATCCCTATAATTATGCTACCAAAGATTAAAGTTAATCATATGCATTAATCTAAACTATGAAGCATTCCTTATGCCTCCTATTCCAAATCACATTCACCACTAGTCTAGCCTCCCATGAGGTTACACTTTATTTCTCTAAAAATACCAACACATCACCATAACTTGAGTCACATCACCAAATCAGTGACCTTCCCATTTATCCCTCTAGGATAACCCACACTTGACGACATCTTCCACATCCCACCATCAAGGTCCAACATCTTCCCATATGAAAGACACCTGGGATCACTATGAACCTTGTACGACCTCTCTCTTAGGAAACCTTGAGGTTCGAGTGATATTGATTCCTTAAACTAGAGTCATGATAGAAGAAAGACATTGATTCTCACATGCATCAAGTTATGAAAAAATTAGTGATTGTGAAAGAAACTCTCACACCTATTTTGATACAAACTGCTCATAGTGCACCAAGTGACCATTTTCTCAATGTCCTGTACCAATGGTAATCAAACACATAAATCGATACAATAAGCCAAAACCCACTCAATGGTCTAAGATATTACTTTCAAGGTTATAACCCACATGGTCACTCCACCCAGGACATATTCCTGTCACTAAGGATAGTACCACTATGACACCCATTATTATGTCCATTGTACAACCCATACAATTACAACTCGGTAGGACTACTACCTTTACATTAAAAAACATCACCTTAAGACCTCAAGGCCACCGCCTAACTAAACACACAGTGAGGAACACCCAATTTTCCATGCTTTATAACATTACACATACCAAAATTTCTCAAAATCTATTCTTACTCAGATCCATATTCTCCAAACATTTTTTTGGAAAAATATCTTATAGGATATATAATTGGTCTAGACTAAAATATAAAAATGTGACACCTCTCATACTTAACACACCCCAAATTATTTATTCCAACATATGTTTTCACATCTCTACCACTACCCTTAACTCTTCTCACCACTAATCTTAGTCAACAAGGGGAAAATTGAATTACTTAATCACAAACCATTCATAAAACATAAATTTAACCTATTTCTTCTTTTACACATGAATCCTTTATCTTAAGAAAATTTCTCATCTCAAAACATTTTATAATCATATTTTTAACACATTTACACTTTTCACTAGGAAAAATTCATTAACTATTTCTTAATAACTACACAATTCATTCTTGTTTAAACACAATTTATTCTTTAAAATTTACCACAACCCACACCTTTATCCCAGTCATGATGTTTTATTATACACAATATTTATTAACTATTCATTTAATTCTTTTCATTTACCCAATATCATTACAATTATTAAGAACTATTTTCTCAAGTTTACAAGGAGTTAAAATACATTCTACTCTGTATACCCCACACACCCATCTAGTGTGTGACTCTCTTGATGAATGGCACCAATATACTTAGGTGATTATGTGATACAAGAATACACATCTTCATGACATTATGGACGTGAGAAAAATATCATAAATCAGTTATATCAGACAAAACCAATGGTGAAATATCATTCAACTATATCCACACATATCATGAATAATAATTCCCACCATAGGTAACTTAAGTTTTCCCCCAGACATGGGGTTGGTACTCTGAAGCATGATCTCATTACCAAGGACTAACACTTCCTAGACTCTAATCTACCATCCCAAAATAGTAAAAAAAATTATAGATAAAGGAACCTCCTATGATACCACTTTGTAACATCCCTTCCTCAGAAGCCACTAAACCAGTGCCTCGAGTCGGGTCATCAAATGACCCCAAGAATGTATTCCTATGCAAAAAGGGATTCAAAATGGTGGCGAGGGTCTAATGAGTCACATTGGGAGAATATACCTTATTTTCCATAGTAATCCCCAACAAAACACAATATGAATATCGGAAGTAATATGAATACGCTAATAAAAAGAATAGCCAGACATCTCCCAAAATTGGGTACAAACCACAATTCAACATTTACTATGTAATGACATCCTAATAGTACCAAAGTGAATAAAAAATAAACTAAGTAAAATGACCAAATACCCAATGGGTTCTGACTCTATGTTGGGGTCCTTCTCCTTATACATCCAGATCCCAACTCAACATTCTACTGTAGGGACTTTTCCCTTGTCTTGACCTTTAACTAAGAAATATGCTTAGGTACCCAATGTAAACCTATGCATGGTGTGATAACAAAACTCAGTAGGCCACCACCAACAGTTCTTAAAAATATCTGGTCTAATAGATAGTGCATACAAGTAAAAATAAATGGTATGTAAACATGGGATATTTCTGGAGAAATTGGTTATTTAGGTTTATTTAATAATTAACCATTATTTATTCTGATTTCAGTTCTTTTACTATATTTATTACATAATCTATTTTTTTACACATGATCTTGTCATTAATAATATACACCATCTATTCATAGGTCTATGGAAATCAATCATTATGCATAGGATGAAAAAAGATATGTCCCTATCTCTCTAGGAATATACATATCACATAAAAACATTATACTCACCATAAAGCCTTGGTCTGGGTGGAATGAAACAATTATTGGAATACATCCTCTATCCCCAACCATAACCCATGCATTTTTTTGTAGAGTTTAGAGCCTCAGTCTAACTCGACCTGTGGGAGTAAAGCCTCATGTCGATACACCACTCTACCAAGCCATATGGGATTGCTCATTTATCCAATCACTACAACCATTCTATAACACAACCAAACATAACCAATGCCATTGGAACAAAAAATACATAAAAAACAACATGGGAATTAATAATATTACATAACCCATTAATGAATTTACCAATTAGAATTCATAGTCATTTTACCTAATTACCATTATCATGCATTAACCCCTTATGTGTGTTTTCAGTAACCCTAATTCCTTATCCAATATTCATAAATTAACATATTTTACCCCATTTATCCTTTTTAACATTTCATAGGCATTTACCCCTTTATGAAATTCAACTCTTTTTTAGAATACAACATAATTACCTTATATTAACCCATTAAAAATATTAATTCATTAAATTATTACATATCATTAACATATTCCCCATTTTCTATTCCATTAAAAAATTACAAGTGCACCAATTAATATGCACTAATCTTCTTAGTAATTTCTAACAAAATTTATTAAATAATCTATATAATCTCATTTGAAAAAAATTTCCCATTTTTATGTCATGAAAAATAAAACATTATGCCGTTATCGCCCTAGGAGGAATAATCATCATTCCATTTACAACTTTATAAAATTTTAAAACAAGATCTCAGGGTTTCCACATTATTACTCGGAAACCCTTCACTTAACCTTACTACTACCTAGGTCTGGGAATGTCGGTGCACCCCATGGGTGGCCCTAAAATGGTCAAGTAATCTTCTATTCATCCCATGGGGATCATGAGGGTTTAAATTGGTCACTTAAACACTACACTTTACAAAACCTTCTAAAGGAACCAATTACACATATAGGGGAAAACAAGAACACAAGTTTCTATGCACAAATATAAAATAAAACCATGGGATAGTACTTATAGAACAACTACTTAAAATCCAATGATGTACACAACCTCAATCGTAGCCTTGGATCCGCATTAAAACACCCCTTGATTCCCCAAATTAGGTTCCACCGGAAAAAGAGGGTTTTATGGATTCAGAAGGAGATGGATGGAACTACAGAACCTAATCTGGAAAAGAGAAACAAGGGGAGTGTTAGACTTACCCAAAGCTTTCATCTATAACCAACAGCACTCCAAATGACCAAGAATCGAAGGAGAACCACCATTGGGAAGATTGGTTCATCCAAGATCGGTACTAGGGTTGTAGTGGTGAAATATAGGAGAAAACGAAGTTGGGTTTTAAAATCCTGGAGTGTAAATTTTTTAAACTCCTAAACATTACTGGACTACATGGTTTTCTTGTACAGTTTTCCAAAACGTGCACAAAAAGTGCGAGAGATACTATCCCAAAAATCACCCCTGCGTATGGTTTCATGGGACTTCCACATGGTTAACTTAATCGTGTAGTAACTGTGCAGAAGCCTCTGTCCAAGTCTTCACGGTTACATGGGATTCACCATACTATTTTCACAAACCATATACAAACCATGCAACATTCCAATAAATTAATTTTCCTCCTCTTTCATGTCCTGAACCCCCCAAGTCAACCCATGCTATCTCACGAACATAGATAAATTCTTATTTAACAAAAATAAGGGACTTAAACTAAATCATAAACCAACACACACCTTATGAAAATCTTGGGTCTTAAATTTACCCTACTAGTGATGAAAAGTCATGAACGTTACTTAGATAATGAACTAAAGGAAACATTTAGGAAATTTAAATTTTATATTGATTTGATTGATATTCTGAAACAGATTCCAAAATATGCCAAATTTTTTAATTAAATGTATTCTGATAAAATTAAATTCAATGGAGGAGAAAAAGTAAACTTATGGAGGAATTTTTCATTTAAGATTTAACATTACCCTCTAGAAAAATGAAAAGACCCATGGAATTTACCATTATCTACACCATAGCATATGATTTCATTTTATACTTAAGAACCACTAAATGTCATAACCTATTCTATTTATCCATATTTACTGGTTGAAGTAAAAAAACCTAATAGAATATTCATTTAATTATAAAATTAGAGTGTAATAAAACATATTAGTATTACTGAGTTTGATTTGGTTCATGTAAGAGACGTGATTATTGATATTTATTTCTATGCTCCAAACCTGGAAGATGATTGGTATTGTACATATTAAACAATTATTTTTATAAATTATTTAAAACATATATGGAAATCATAAATGTTCACAAAGGGACAATTTCACTATAATTTGAAAGGTATGTAGTTGAATTTAGTATTTTTTTTCATGCAACACATAATGGTAGAACATTCGTCCCCTCAAGGGAGTATTAATAACATGTTTTCTATTGGTATATTTCTTAATTCTTCCCGTTATAAACCACTAATTGTTGAACTGATAAATAAACATTTGATTCATGTACAAATTAATATACATGGGAGTGAAAATGATATTATAAATGAATGTTTGGATAATAATTTTGTTTCATGTGATTGTTGTTGGGTTCCTGAATTGTATTTTGATTTCATTGAAACTAATGAACCAACATGTTTTTTTCCTATAAAGAATGAAAACTTTTCATGTGAAACTATTTAATGGTGTGTTCCAACATAAAAAAAGTACTTGTAATTTATATCTTGCATGTTCCTCAAAAGTTGTAATTTTTATGGAAAACCACACCATTAAATATAAATATTTATAGAATATTATTTCCAACTAATTCTAAAATTTTCTTTTTTTAGGGAGGAATTAAAAGCTAAAAAATAATTTTTTTGATTTATTTAATCTTTATATGACCCGTTAAAATATCCCTCCTCTAATAGTGGTAAAACTACTTCTTAAAAACCTCAAATATGATTATTTGATGGAAATAAGAAATTATCTTTCATAGTTACTATGGAAATTCCAATAAACCAATAGAAACAATTTTTAGGAGTCCATACGAAACAAAAGAATCCTTAATGGGAGACATTAGCTAATTTAATAGGAATTAGTCCTTTAATTTTCATGCATAGGGTTCTATTAGAGGAGGTTTCCATAGTTTTCGGTGATGTAAAAATTTATTAAATTCCACATTATTAGTGGTTTTTAAATTTTAAGTGGAATCCTTCTTGGTTGTTGGAATTAATCTTACCATCTCTAATAGCTAATAGATTATTCTTCTTAATTTTTTCCCAAAATGAGTGGTTTTTAAATTATAAAAAATGAATTTAGTGATATTGTTCCTATTAGGATTCTAAATAATATAGAATATCAATTGATGATAGAAAACTCATTTTTGTGAAAAAGAATGTATATTTTCCACTTCTATTTCTTGAACAAGTTCTTTATTAGTTATCCATACAAGGAAATTATTATTTTAATGATATATTTTTTGAATACTTTGAAATTCACATAGCACCTAAAGTTATATATAAAACTATTTTCATATATACCTTTAGTACGTTTTCCTATATAAAGATAATTTTATAGTTTATGTTTAATATTTTGAAATCTATTTTTTTAAACATTCAATGATTAAAATAATGTCCTAAACTGTGAAAAATTAAATTATATAGTAGAAAATAGAATTTTCTTGGCCATGTTGTGTCAAAAGATATAATTAAATTGGTAAAATATATAATTGAATTAATTTATTCACCAAACTACATAAATTTAGGAGATATGTGTGATATTTTTTTTATAACTCTAGTTTTTATTGGATATTTATAAAATAATTTAAAAATAAATATTCAAAGATTTATATATAAATTTTAAATGAGTTATAGAATGTATTTTATATGTTTTATAAAAAATAATTAGAGATCTGAAACAAAATTCGTTTTCCCTACCCATTGTCCAACTAGAAAAATGGAAATTTCATTATTAATTGATCACTGACACATCTTATTTTCTCCTTGGGGAATTTTTGAGTAAAAATATAAAAATAAATCTCTTGTGGTATCTTTTTTACCTAGGAATTTATATCAAGGTAAAGTGAAGAACATATCAACTAAGAATGAATTTTTTGTTATTTTTTATTTATTTGATATTATATGTTATTTTTTAATCTATAAAATAATTATTTTTTGTCACCATTATGTGATCATATTTTTAATTAATATACATTAATCAAAACCAATTTTGTGATATAAATATTTTCGCTATAATAGTATGTTGTTCTAATCAATGATATGAGGGGTCGTGAAAATCAAGTGGTTGGTAATTCAAGTACAATGCCTTCTGATTTAGGTAGAAAAATTTAGATATTTCTTTCTAAAAAATAATGATTTTATTATAAATGATTTTATGTTTTTAATTTATAAAGGTCGCAGTTTTCTAATATTTTTAATTATTTATCCACTAATTAAATTGGCTACTTCTTTTCCAAGAAAAGTCATTATTTCAGTCCGTGAGTCAAGAAAATTAATTTGGGGTGATCCTTAATTATGTCATGTTGTTAGTGGACAAATAATTAATAGATGAATTCCAAGTATTGAATTACAGTCACTTCTACATGTTTTCCACACTTTATGTTTAAGAGTTCACTTTGGACCTCCAAAAATGGGAAGAAAACTTTTTAATTTATGTTTATAACAGCCTAGTAATTTTAGAGATTCTTTTGAATTTTATGGAACATAAAAACCCCACCAATTTCAAGGTATCATTTCCAATTGGAATGAAATGACTCAAAAAAAACTTTTAATATGTAATGTATTTGATGTTTATGGTGTGGATTTCATTTTAACATGTCAAAATTATTTTATGAAATTTTTACAACATTTTTTTTATTATTTTTCCATGTGGTGGGAGGTAATTCACACTAATGTTGATGATGAAAATTTTGATGCTAAATTTATGAGAGGTAATCTACTTTCCTGATTTGGGTTACGATGTTTATTATCAATAATAAGGGGACTTATATTTTAATAGAACATTAAATTCTCTTTAAAGGAAATATATAATCCCTTATAGGGTTTCTACAATGTATCAATAAAAATATATAAAATGGTTGAGTTTATAAATAAAATATTCAAACATATTTTAGAAAAAATTTAACACCAATATAGAAAATATTACATTGTATGACTAGTTGATGCCCTTTATAATTATACGTATACCTTTAAAATTATAATTATAATGTCACCTATCAAAGCAATGTATGATGATCCTTTAAATTGACTTTAGAGTCAGAATATGACGTTTTTATGTTCTTAGTCCTTTAATGTGACTATGTTTTATACTATAAAATAATGGAAAATTATTCATGTATGAGTTGGGAGAGATATGAAATAATTCATATGAAAAGTATAGAATATACATAGAGAAAACCAAGGTTCTTCATAATGTATTGATCAAAAAATAATAATTTAAAGAGGGATATAAAGTGTTTCTATTTGAATTCAAAATGATTTTTTTCTAGAAAAATTTTATTACAAATGGTTAGACCCTTTATTTTTACTCATTATTTCCCTTTAATGTTTTTATATTAAAGAACTAATTAATGTAACACCAATAACATTCAGTTGAAATAGACTAAATCCTTATATAGAAAGTTAATAAGAGCCTCCAGATGACAAGATCAACCTATAAGATATTGAGTATAACTGAACACCTGAAGGTGTCATTCCATTCTACATATTTTTTTATGTCCATTATTCCTCATTTTTATTTCCATACAAATTATTATAAAATTAGGACATTAAATAAAATAAATATATAGGTAGTAACATCCTTTGTTAGTTTAATATTTTTGTCAATTTATTTTTGAAGTTTTTTTATTTTTTTCTATTTTGGACCCATTGTTTGTGTTTATTTTTCTTTTTATGAGTTT
Source organism: Viscum album (assembly GCA_963277665.1). Taxonomy (NCBI): domain Eukaryota; kingdom Viridiplantae; phylum Streptophyta; class Magnoliopsida; order Santalales; family Viscaceae; genus Viscum; species Viscum album. The sequence continues at coordinate 466,000,366 of OY728141.1, read as the reverse complement.
TTTTAAAAAGAATTATTCTTAAAAGGAATTAAATTATAATTTTTGAAACCCATGTAAAAGGATGAATTGATACCACATATGAAACTAAATTAATGTGACTTCTAAAATGAACTTTGTTTCAATTTTAAAATTGGTGGAAATTAATGAAATTGATTCTAAAATTTTGAATATCATGCTTCAAATAACTATCCAAATATTGAAATTAACTATTAAAGAGGACCCTAAAACTCATTTTTAATTATTATTTACATTAGAATAATTTGTTGAGAAAACAAGGATGTGCTTCATTTGACCAAGATTTTAATTTTTTTTCTATCATAAACATTGAGTTAAATTTACTTGTGTTTAAAGTGATTAAGTTAATTATATTATTTTGAAAGCCCCCCCCCCCGCCATAAAGAATATTTTAATTAAATAACAACCTTTATATTTAATATTTCTATCCCTTTATTATCCATGAAAAACTTATTAGGAAACCATATATTAATATTGAAACCCCAATCCATCCTACCCTAAAAGTAAGATGCATGATCTAGTTGAACTCAATTCTAAGGGTGATTCTTTTGTGTGGTTTGATAAATCATCTAGAAATTATTTTAGACGAAATTATAGGGTGAAAGGATTTTTTTAATGACATTTTATAAATATTTTTGGAGTATATTTTGAAAATCATAATTTATGGAAATGAATCTATTATTTTGAAAGTTTTCATAAAAAACAAAGAAAAATAAACATTTGAGAAGTTGTAAAGAAGTTTCATCATTTAAAATAAGGGATAGGAAGTCACATTACTTATAGAAATTAAAATATGTCTTTAATACCTTCAAAAAAATTGTATAATTTGAAGACATTAAAATTAGAAATCCAATTCTATTGAAGGTAGCTGAGTTGATTAAATGTAGTTGTTAAAATGATGAATGTGTGACATATCCTTGAAAATTTTCAAAATGTTTGGTTCTGCTTCATTTTTAAGAGGAGTAAAGTGAACCCATTATTGGATAAAAAGAAAAAATAATTTATTTTTTCTTTATGAATAAGTAAAACATCTTATTTTTCATTAGGTATTTTTTACATTTAAAATATAACAGTCATTAACTCCAAACATCCCTAAAAATACTTGATTATTAAAAAAGATGTTGAATCATTTTGGTAGTGATTTAGAATATAATCAAGCCTATAGTTCCCCTTGCATTTATCTATATGAGTAAATATTTTTTGAAAATCTATATCTTCTTGGGGTTGGAAAATTATGGTGAGGTTTGTTTTTTTGTGCATATGTTGATTAATGATTCGTTGATGGTATGAATGAACATAATATAGAACAATGGTTGATTAGAATTCATGATAATTTTGAGTTATATGGTGTTATATTTGTGGATCTCATGAGTTTGTATTTTGAAATTACTTTTGTATTTATTTTAATTATTATTTATCTAAGTGTTAAAGTCTTAAGTGTAGTAAAATTAATAGGGTTGATATTTTCATCAATTTTTACTAGAATTTAAGTTATTTAATCCCTACCCTTTGGATATTTTTAGAATAATTTTATCATTATTAAATTGTATGTATATTTATATAATTTTTGTTAAAATATATTAATTTTGTTTTTTATTGTTGTTAATAACTTTTGGAAATAATTTACTATGTGATATTTTTATTTGTTCTTTTTTGGAAATTACATTCTAAAAATTTAATAGGTATTATTAACTAAGAACGTAACCCCATCTAACTTGTCTAATAGATTCAACATGACTTTGATTAGTTCTATATGATTTTTTACAGTTTTCATAAAACTTTTAAATTCATATCATAGTATACGACACCATAATATGTCATTTTCATATGGATTTTATCTTGTAATATATTAACTGATATCTTATAAGACTTTTAGTTCTGTATGACTACTGAAAAGAACCTATAATACTTTTTCATTAGCCTTGACATTAAATTTGTATGATTGATAGAGTAGTATGAAATGGATATCCTATGGAATAACTTCTTACATTAATACTAAACATATCACCTAGGACATTTCACTCTTCTAAATTCTAGGAAACCATGGACAAATCCATGCAATGCAGTATTTCATCCAAACCACATCTTAGCTACATGTCTATTTAAAAGATAGTTGATTATTCAATATTCTTTAATGAATAAAAATGATAATTAAAACAATGTTTTAAATGACTATTTACCAGTTCCATATATTTTTTTGAAAATTCAAAACTACCATGTTGGTGTCAAATCCACCAAAAGCCACATACGGCCAACTTTGGGAAAACCGAAGTTGTCTTCTAACTCGACAAATAATTATGTGATCACAAAAGAAGGTGTTTTAAATTTTTACTAAATGAAAATAATATTGAAATCTCTATTCAAGATCCCAATGTTCCAAATACACCAATAATCATTACCCCTTTCACGAAGACCACTCCAATGGCCAAGCCAAACACACACAAGATGTTGGTGTTGCATGAAAGGAGGCCAATATATGTGAAACCCTCTTACACACCTAACTAAAAAGCATTCATCAATTTATTCCTTATTTATAGTGTTAATAGATGAAGGTTGCACGTAAGGCCTCTTCCACGATAGAAATCTTGCATTCCCAAAATTGAGGATTTTGGTAATAAGTAGATGTTCACCAACTTTGTGGGGGTGATCCTTTGAAAGATGAATCGTCACTCTTCTACACATAAGGATGATCTTCTATGATATCACAAAATCATGGAAACCTCTTGTTAGAATATATTGCCTGAAAGGTTTGCTGTGGGTCCACTCTTGTCTAGGTCCACAATTGTGTAATCATTGATCAACATTTTTCAGCGCAAGTCACGTGTACACAAGAACTCCTATTGCATGCAAACTTCTCTTTGCACGCAACCCTCCAAAATTATGTGCACCCTTTATGTGAAGCTCCATGTCATGATCTTATGCCAATATTACATGTTTGAGCACCCTATTTTGTGAATCCATCCAATCATGTGTGTACCTCTTGTGCACAATACAAAAATATTTTGTATATAAATTTCATGGACCCTTGAGAGATGTCCCATATGCCTCTTGTTCATGTGTTTTCATACCTATAGTTTTTCATGAATATGTATTTTGATGAATTTTTCTTCTCATAAAATTCATGGTAACATGGAACTCATGATCAATCACTCCTCCACATAATTACACCTTGGAATTTCTATATCCATACCTTACTAAAAGGTGCATGACTTACGCTTATGTAATCCCAAGGGGTAAGAAGTGAGCCCCCCCACGTATGAAATGCCATATGTAAAACTAAATAGTACCAAAGGCCTCCTCACATGAGTTAAAATTATATTCTTAACCTATACAATTCACATGAGATTCCCCATGTATGATTATCAGGAGATGCCTCTTTCTATCCACAATGGGATTATGTCCACTAAAAGGATGGATTCTATGCTCAATGTGTGATCCCCACACACCATATTATATAGGAAAATGTTGTTCCATGTATTAAAAATAGGTAATGACATCCTACTTACATGGAATGTGATCCTCCTCATTTTGAATAAGACCCTCCTCCAGAAGCATTAATGTGTAAGCCCCAAACTATCTCTTGTTGGCACATATGTCAGGAGAAAATCACCATGTCTATCACTTCCTCTAGTTTCTCAGAATGAGAATCACTCCCATGGTCTTATAGGTTATTGTATATCATTAAATTCCACCAACCTCCTAATATGAACCATCCTATGGTTTAATACCCATCTTGTCCCCTCAAATGGGAATCTTCCTTAGCTGTTAGCCCAACCTATTCTAAACTAGATGAGCTTTAATTCCTAGATAAATAGGATATGTAGGAAGCATCTCTAAGGTCCAAAACCAAAATCTATATCTATATTGATTTTTTTCAGTTCACAAAACCGATAAAATTATTCACCTACTTGGAACCACATCTCCTTTGGGTCCCTTTGGGCCTCTTTTTTGTGTAATCCCCATCCAAATCATCACTTCTCCTAGTAGTGCCAAGGTATCTCAATGTGTTATCCCCCACAACATCCAACCAAGAGAAATCCACTTTTTAATGGATTCTTTTATGTGTAGTACCCATACCATACCTCCTCATTTCTCCCTTCTCAATGAGAGCATCCTTACCACATGATAGTAAATTTCATGGACCAGTCCTTTCACATGTCCTTAATGTGTGACATTGAACTATGTGGGTTTTGATACCTATCCTCAACACTTGATATATAGGACACCTTTTAGAGTTTCAATCCTGGACAATGGTAAACCTGGATTCCCCCCTTCATTGGGTGCACCTCATTGATCCACCTTTAGCTATGTTTTAATGAACCTTCATAGTGTGACATCTTCCCTTTATGGGACACACCTCATAGATTGGACTCCATAAATAATTCAAATCCATTTATTTTTAAACCATACATGTACTCCCTTCTAGGGACACATCCTCAGGATCCACCTCTATGGATCATTCAAACCACTCTTAATATATCCCCACAATCCATCTGTACAAGGTATTGTATTTCTGACCCCAAAAAACTACCTCATACCAAACATGGGATGCCTGAGGTGAAATCCTTGAAAGATATATTATTTTGACATTAGATGTCTCATGATAGACATTCAATGACCTAGGTTTCATGGATAAGATGACTCCATGTAATGACCTTCCATGATGAAGAATACAGTTAAACAATTTCCTATCTTCAATACATACCAGTGATGACCAACGTGACAACTCTCCTGACCAAATCATATTACCCTATCATGTATAGATATAAGCATTGTAATTATCCATCGTTCACCAAGATATGTATCCATGATTGAGTTCTACAAAAATGAAATAGATCTAAAAGGGAGACCCAGACTATGAAGATAGTTCCAAGGAGGAATCCATGGATGAAATAACTAACATCCCATAATCAAGTAATGATCAATGAGTAGAAATCGCCATTGAAAGTGATAAATGTCACATTCCTTTGGAAAGTGGGAATGTGGTGAAAAATATTTGATGTAGGCACATGATAAACACACAGTGCCAGCGCACCCCATCCAGATAATTAAAAATAGAAATGTTGAAGATGGTGTGAAAAATTTCTCCTTAAACCATGGGGATTAGTCATTTTGGTCATCAAATCAGGGATTTTACTCAGACACTATTGACGTCAGACCACCAACCTAGATGGTGAGCCCAACTTGAAAATTTTCTCTTCAACATGGGTTCTAGTATTTTTTGAGACATTAGTAGATTATCATGTCACCAGATGTAGCTATCATGTTCCTGGACCATTCCGAAAAATAGTAGGCCTGATGTGGATCTCACTAGAAATTGGGGCAGTTAAATGATGGGAATTTTAATCTGTCACATCATCTGTACGGATCTATATCTCTGACCATGGATGATTGTATAAAATTTGAGAAATGGGAATTTATTTTCTTTATCCATACTGATAGTTGAATCTAGATACTTTGTAAGACCCAAGATGAAGGAAATTATCCACCCAACACCCGAAGATATAGGGGATAGAGAAATGTGAATTAGGTATTAATGCATGATTCTGCCTCCACCACAACCTTTTATATGACATCATCTACTAGGTTCCCAATCTCTACAGATTTTGGGTAGGGACCCATCTTCTCCTGGTTGGATTCAAGACCTCATCCACCCAATATATAGTCTGGTATGACTCTATCAATCATTGGAATCATCAAAAACCATTAAAGCGTAGCCCGTAATGATGATAATTGAATCGATTTCCTCCACGTACAATCTACAACCAATGTGTAGGTCCTCCCCACTCTTAAAATTGTCATTACTTTTCTCCCCATGTTCCCATCTATCACAGTGGATGCCCTCCCCACTACATAAAATGATGACACGGAGCCCCCCCCCCCCCCCCCCCCCCCGCACTGCTACCACTGGTTAGCACAGAGGCCCTCCCTGTGTCACCATCAATCAATGCAAAGGTCCAACTCAAAATGTTCATAACTTAAGAGAAGGGCCTCCACATTCCCAAAACAATCAAAGTGGAGGTCCTCAGTTCTTCATCAATACTCAACATGGAGGTTGTATCCATGTTTCCAAAAATCAAAGTGGAGGTCCTCCTAATTTTGTCTCCAATATTTATGAACTTCTTTCCCATAATTATGATTCCCAAAAAGAGGTCCTCCCTATGCAATAACCAAATATAGTTGAGGTTCTCCCCACCCATTCAATATTAAACATGGAGGTCCTCCCCATGTTCCCACAAATTAAAGAATAAGTCCTCCCTTTGTAGTCACCATCTAGTGTCTAGGTCATCCCTATGTCATTACTACAAGACCACATAAAGGCCCTACTCATATTTCCAAAAAACCAAGAATAGATATTCCCTACATCATCAACAAACAGAGTTATGGTCATCCCCACTCCTACAACAATCCATCTACAGTCCCTCCCCACTCAAATGAAAATCGATATAGAGGCCCTCCTTGTATACCATATTATCAAAGTGGAGGTCCTCCCCTCATGATCACCATAGAGCATGGATGTCCTCCCTATGCCAAAAAGCATCCATGCCCTAAATAAATATCCCTGGATTAAAGGGAGATCCACCGCTGGTGAAGGAAATTTTTTTGGAAGCACTGATTTATTTTAAATCCCATTCTCCTCTAGGATTATGAGGAAGAGTGGGATTCAATTATGGAAGCTTCACCCCACTCATCAACATCAAAGTCTGTAGGAGGAGCACGATAGGTGATGATCTTCTCACCAGAAGGTTAGATTCCAAGAATTACAAAATCCCTTCATAGGTACATGCAAGTGGAGGAAGATTTGGATCCCTTTTTGGGGATCATGGTGCAATCATCCATTTCATCTCTAGTTTCCTGATCCACCTCAAACTATGATCATAGATATATGTTCTTGAATGGGATATATGGATAGTATCTAGTTGAGTCACTATTTAGTACTACTTTCCTCATTCATGAGGTAGTGGAGAGAACACAATCCTATAAGGATTTAATGAAGTGGTTGGTGAAAATATCACAGGATTACCCATCGTATAGTGAAAAAATTACTCATATAGTGTATTCTCCATTTGAAAACCCACTGCTACACCGATCCAGATTAGTTCTTCCACCAGCAGGATTAAATCAATGCTTGGTCAAACCAAGAGTTGGGACCCACTATAGAGCAAGAAATTCAATGTGTGTGTATGGAATGTTATCGAAGCATGGCATGTTGATCCCAAGGGTCTCAATATAGTGCAAGAAGAAGTGGATGATTGTGTTCAAGTAATGATCTTATAAATCTTTATATGAAGCATGATAACCTACGTCAAAACCTAGATCGAGCCTCCCCATGAGTTCCATGCATGCATAACTAGTATATAATACATTCAATGCATTAGAGGTCATGAATCTTGATCAAGATGGTTTACCCCTCCAATAAAAATTGATAGATTCTCTCACCACTTACCTCGGATACCTAGAGATGTGACTAGATAATATACAACAAGATGGTAATCCATACTGGGAAAGGGTGTTTAAAATATGGTTGCCCTTAGATTTTGGGAACCCAATATTTTTCCCTTTTAATGGAATGGGTGACCTGCTGCAGTGTTTTCCCCACTTCATCTCAAGGAACATGCCCATATTGGGAACCCCACAGCAGAAGGAGGCCACTAAGAATTGAGGATTCATTCATACATTGGAATGGAATGTTTATGTTTGGTACATCTAGCTACCCATTGGGTCTATCACTGATTGGGAAGTCTTCCACATGGAATTTATATACCATTTCAGATCAACCACATTCAAGACAAGCATTGTTAACCTTTTTAAGTGAATGAAATTACCTAATGATCACATTATTGACATCTTCCCCATGTGGAATAGCCTCATATATTCCCTTGATGTGTTTTTGACTCAAGAAAAATTGATGAAGATGTTCATGGGGAACATTAATATTGAGTTGGTTCCCACACTCATCACATAGAACATCCAAGGTGGGTTTTGAGATTTCACTGACAATTACCAGTGCCTTGAGAAATACATGTATAATTCCAAGAATTTACATCCATATCCTCTCCCAGATTATTTTAAAATATCCTCCTTGGTATAGTATAGGTGGACGCCACAGAGCTGCAACAGTTGTTGGCCCCTCCTTTTGAATATCCTAACTGAGTGTAGTAGCATCAACAAGTCTAATATCACTTAGTGCAGAATTGGAAGGCACTTCAATTCCATTCACAATCTCATAGATGATAGAATATGCTTGTATCCCTTCGTAAGGATCTTAACCTCATCAACATCCATCCCCTCATTGGGGTTAGGCTCTAAGAGTTCTTTTCATGAAATGGGAAAACTAGACATTATCTTTCAAGGATGCATAGGTTCATGATTTTTTCCTCATATCCCTAGATAATGGGATTCAGATGCTTCTAGATAGTAAGAATCCCCCTGAAGATGAACATAATAATCCCCATAACCACTTACACTACTACAGGATCCATGGAAATATCATTAAATAGTTCTATGTGTTTGAGGATTAGCTTCCAGACCAAACGGAAAAAGGATTAGTCATGTTAGGAATTTTCTTGGAACAAGAGGCACAAATATTCGATGAGTATGATAGCAAAAATGATGGTTCTGATGAATTATAGTGGGTTTTCATCTCTAGGACTTGGAAGTATGATAACTAATTTGATCGCTGAGCACTTTCTTTCATCCATGGTTCCATCTGTCCTTTCTTAGGCTAGCCCAAATCATCTGAAGATACCTCCCCCTCTGGATGGTGCTTCTGTGATCACCTCATAGCCTTCTTTGTCTCAAATGTGTAGGAATCAATAGTGTAATGGAAGGAAAAGTACCCCTCCAGTACTGAATACATCTCGTACCCTGAGCTATTTCATGCCTACAAAAATAATAATTTACCCAAAGGTTAACCTAGCATTTGATGACCCTTTAATGATGACTAGGATTTATCCTCTATGAACACCACCAATTTGGTGGATCCTATCATGGTCCATAATGATAAGAAGTTTTATTAAATCACTCAAAGATCCTCCAAATGATAGCGTCGAACGAATGGGATAGTACATTAAAACAACAAGAATTCTATTTCCAGTGCTTCATGCCAAGATCTGGATTCTACCAAGACTAGAGTGTGTGTGTTTCATAGAGATCAGTAGAGAAATTCCTACCATCCCACTCAATAATACAAGCCTCCCAAGCTAAATGATCCAAATGAACTGAACAAAACTTGTATAGTGGCATAATGATCTACCACGTATATATAATGTTATGTTTCAGTGAAGGGATATTCATCCAGTAATGGTTTTGGGAATGTTATCTTATGAGAAATAATAAATTTCTAGCACCGACCAGAATCCATTTGTTTTTCTAGTAGTACCTTTCATTCCTCCTAAAAAAGGGTGACCCACTGGTTGTAGATACATGTGTTTTGAATTGAAGTATGAATGTTTTTAAGAACCTCACCAGTATACATGGAAAGATATTTATCCTTGAGGCCCTCCACCTATCAGAAAATATTAGTGAGGCTCTCGTAGATTCCTTGAGAAGCCCCATCTTATTCGATGTAGATGTAGCAGTTGTAGAGACATTATATTATGAGGAAGTGAAAAATTAAAAATTCCAATCCATCATTTCCATCTCTGGAGAAGATGAGGGATCCCTCTATCATGGGCACATCTTCCCATTGTACATCATGGGCCTTTTCAATATCATAGAAGTATATCAATGCCTAGTGGACACCAATTACTTAATCATTTTCATCCCAAACTAGGAACTCCCCAATATGTTACTCGCTATGTATATCTGAGTCCCTCTGTCTTGAAGATTTAGGATTATGACATGACCGAGTTGAGAACATGTGGGAGAAGTCGATTGAAATCCTAGATCAATGACTTGGTATAAAATTCTAAGTTCGTGGTTATCTCATAGGATACTACCAATAATATATTGATTGGTAGGCCTTGGCATCATCTTCATGCACCAGTACCCTCCTCGCATCACCAATACATCAAGTACTCCCTCAATGGTTGAGTAGGAATTATTCAAAGTGATGGGTCCCCCTTTTAATAATGTGAAACCTGATATTTGTATGATGGATATTACCGGATCATGGACAAGAAGCTTCAGATGAATTAATTTGATCACATCACCATTGCATCCATCATTTGGAAATATCTAAAAAACACTTTGATTCTCTTGATTCACTAGTTGGAGGCCACGATTCCAAACATAGAAAACTGTTTTGTCATTTTTGGGAGGAAATGGCATCGTTTACCTAAGTAAAAACAACATTGGATAATTTCTTTATAAGTTTACATAGTTTAGGCTCGATTAATACTAGAAACACCAACCCCTATGAGGTACCAAGTTGTTTTCCCCATGGATACCATCGAGCGCAATACTCTCCTATTTCTCCTAGCTGGGTTGAATTGATAGAAACTGACCTACCACCACTTCTTTAAAATCAATCATGGACACCATAGTTAAAGGCCCTTTGAAATATGTTCAAAAACCTCTGTCTCCATGGTTCCAGCAGATCTAGAGTCTCCCAGTAAGGATTCTATATCCTTCCAAGCTGGCACCATCATTCCCACTAAATCAGTCTTCCTGGATGAATCGTCTCCTCCCATTATATCCCCATATTTATATGATAAAGAAGATTTGGAAGAAAATCCTCCTATATTTGAAGAGGGTGTATCCACTACTATCGATGAGCTAGTTGTGGTGAACCTTGTTACCAAGATAGATCTCAAGCCAACAATGATCAGTGCATCCATGACTCCAAAGGAAAAATAGTAGTATGTGCATTTCTTAAAGTGACATCATGATGTATTCACCTTTAATTATGATGAGAGACCAGTACATGACCCTTAGGACACCATCCACACTCTTTCTCTCCTGGAGAGTCACCATGGATTCAAGAAGCCTAAAAAATACATTGTTCTCATGGTTCCATGGTCGGTGATGGAGTTAATAAACATATCAAAGCCATCTTTGTGAAGGATGTTCAATACACCAAGTTTTATTATAACATCATTTCAGTTAAGAATAAGAACATGCATATCAGAGACTATATCAACTACCAGGACTTCAATCACCACTGCCTAATGGATGATTTTTCCCTTCCCGTGATAGAGTTATTGATCAATGCCACTAATGGGTTCCGGGCTCTCTCCTTCATGGATGTATTTTTTGGTTACAAAAATATATGAATGGACCTTGATTATGAGGATTCTAACACCTTTATATCACCTCAAGGGACCTTCCTATACCAGGTAATGCCTTTCAATTTGAAGAATGATGAAGCCACATGTTAGAGAACTACTCACCTGATCATCAATCCAGTCTTTGGGATTCTAGTGGAGTGTTATGTAGATGACTTGGATGTAAAATCCCACCACATTATGGACTATATTAGAGATCTTGATTAGTTTTTAATCTTCCTCTTCTCATGTAATTTGAAGATGAACCCCATGACGTGCACCTTTGGGTTACCTCTATGAAGTTTCTCAGTTTCTTCATCTATTATAGATTCATTGATATTAACAAAGAGAAATTCAAATCCATCAACTAGATTCCTACTCAGATAAACCTCAGAGAGCTTTGAGGCCTTCAAGGACACTTATCCTTTATATTCCAATTCATTTTTAACTTGGATGGAATGTTTAATCCCTTTTCCAGTATCATGGAAAAAGGTACCATGTACCAATGAGATGTTTGGTGTCATGATGCCTTCTAGAAAATCTTGTTTTATCTACTAAAACCATTGGATCAAATGACACTCATCTCCAAGAAGCCTCTTTTTATTTATGTGACCACCCTGGGATGATATCTCAGTTCCCTTCTCATCCAAATAAACAACAAAGTAATAAAAATTTATACTATCTCAGTCGCATTCTTTGCGAAAAATATGTCAAATACTCATCTATTGAGGAGTGTTAACTTGAACTTATTTTCATATTATAGAAGTTTATGCATTATCTATAGAATCATGATATACTACTATTTTTCCATGTGGATCTGCTATAGTATATCCTAAATCTCCCGATATTGACTAGAAGGCTAGTGTAGTAGTTAATGATTCTTTAGCGGTTTGACATCATGTTCATCTCCTAGAAATTTTTCAATGTTTAGGCACTGGATGACATCCTAAACACTCATAAGTGGATCAGGACATTCCATTCTAGTAGATTCATTTCTATGTAACCTCCCTAAACCCAATAAGTAGAAGAATTTATGATCCTCAGGTTAATGGAGTTGTCTTGTGGATTGTCATCATAAATCCTACAAAATTTGTTCTTCCATACTCATTCTTGATTTAATAAGACTGCACTAACAATGAGGTAGATTATTATAAGATCATTAATAGTCTCAATATGGCTCTCAAAATTGGTGTCTATCACTTGTAGGTGAAGGATAAATGTAATATTCAATGGTCATCAGAAAATGAATAACTCGAGCCAAAGTTAATGTCTACAAAAATGATTCAAGTACGTGGATTTCAATACTATCCTTAGTCAAAAAAATCATTACATTTATAGAGGAATAATAATGATTGTATCAATATAACATATACCCATTTATGTTAGAATTAGTGTTGTTTTCACTCATGAAATATAAAGGATCTTTAACAATATTCTTCAGGAAAATATCATTTTCATTTTGAAAAACATTTTGAAAATCCTTCATCTTAAAATTTAAAATTTGTAAAAAAATATTTAAAAAAATATTAGAAAAAATTAAATGGAAAAATCAGGGAAATTATATTGGGTGATTCAATACATCTGATACAAGGTGAAAATAACATTCCATTAGCATTGTAAAGAGTTATGAAAAGTGCCTTATCCAGAAAAAGAAAAGAAGATTTATTTGACTACATTTGGTAAAAATCAAAAAATTGGTAAAATTATCTTTGATAAATCAGTATTAAAATGTTAAACATTTTTGAAAACATTTTTATAAAACATGTTTTTTAAAGAAAAAAGGATTCCAACTGAAGAGAGAAATGAATTTGGGTTTCCTATAAAACATTTTCTAAAACATTTTAATTACCAAAGAGTGGATAAATAGAACTATTATTTGAATATAATAATGACTAACTAGATGATAAAAAATTTATGTGTTTATTAAAAAATGATCACTTTTTATCATTCAATATAAATTGAAGGGTAAACAATCCTAAGTAAAATGAGATTACGAAGTAAACCCCCTGCAAATATCATAATGTTGAAGTGAGAATAAACAAAATGAATTTATTATGTGTTTCAAATGTAAATCCACATAAAATAAGTTAAAATAAAACAATATATAGTCCAAATTTATTACATACATAATCATAGAATATTAATAACATAAGGAATCAATATAACATAATAAAAATAAATTGAGTTGTGAAATTATTTCCCACTTGGTATCTAATAATTCAAGACTAATTAGATGAAATAAATAAAATTGATATATAAAATACCATGTATAATGAATTATTCATTATATTATATGTTTAAGTGTTAGTATATACACCATATAAAAGAAACTAGAAGCATAATAATATAATATTCTTCAATTAAATGAAATTGAGTTGAAATCCCTTACATTACACTTCATTTTATTTGAACTCTCTTTAACCTCATGTATAATGGTTTTAGTCATACTATTTACATATATAAAAAACCATATTAATATTTATAATATCATATTTGATCCTTTAATAATATCTTATCTCCCATTTGTAATGAATGTTTCATTTTGTCCCTTTTTTCGGTGCTAATTGAATATTTTAAAGTATTTTTGATTTGTTCTTTTTTATTCCTCCTGTATTTATCTTGATTACATCATATTTAAAATTTAAACCATGATTTAAATATCATATATATTTATCACATATTTATTTTTATTAATCTATAAAATTTGGTGATAGTAAATGAAAAACAACATGCATGGAGATGGTCGGTCGTACATATACATGAACACTATTTCTATTTTCTCATCATATTGAAGGAAATAAATTTAAATGATATAAATATATATTATAATTTATACATAATTTTTATATCATATATGTCAGATAGTTTTATTAAAACCATCCTTAATACATTCCATGTAAAGTTTGAATGAATCACATCACTTTTTGAGGTGACAATCACTACTTTAAAACTGGCCTCTAACAATGCCGAAATATAGTTGAACTAGATAAAATGAGCTGAAAAAACTCATATTTATCAGTGAAAAAATAAGTTCTGGTAAAGGATAACCTTTATCAGTGCTTTTTATTTGGTTCAAATAAAATGCCTACTATATCAATGCTTTATTTTAGTGCTGAATAAGGTTTTACTTTATCAACGTTTTTTTAGCACTGATAAAGTTGTTTTTAATCAGAGCTTTTTGAGCGCTTATAAATATCGAGATATATTAGAAAATTTTTAGCAGTAATAAAGATCAATTTTATTATCACCTTTAAATTTAACGGTGTAAAAGGGATATTTATCAGTGCTTTTCTAAAAGTGCTATAAAAAATGTCGTCAATATATTTTAAAAAACACTAAACCGCACTTAGTCATTGTGATTTTGAATCTCTCACATAACTCTTCTTGTTATGGTGTGACTCCACTACAATCTATCAGATTAATCAAGAATAAATCCAAGGTATGTTAGTTTCTACATTTCCTATACCATTTTTTCAACTTTATGGGTTCCACATTTTGCGTTTTTGTGCTATTAAAAACCCTACATCTCATCTCCTCACCACTACCAATGTGACTCCTCTGGAAGACCAAAAAATTACTTTATTGAAATATAATAATTAAAAATAATATATTTTTAGATGAATTATAATACATAGTCATTTATATTGTGTATAAAAAATATTATAGAGTCCCATGTATTATCTTTGTGGCCATGAATGACTCAAATAATATATTTTATTGGTTGTTTAATGTCCATAAAGAAGACCCCTTTTGTTTACCTCATCTAATTTCTTTGTGAAGGGCTATCTATAAGAATTTTATGGTATCAACTGTCCTTAAAACTCATTTATTCTCTATAGACTCCACTCTTTTACATAAGGAATTAAATTTTATATAGTATATTGGATTTAAAAATAATGTACTTCTCTCTATTATGTAAACCGCCTCTTTCTAATATTTTATCAAGGATAATCCCTTCATAAATGATCCTTTATATGGTCTATAAATATTTCACTCCAGTATGTTATAAATAGAGTTATAAAAAAATTTATAAATTATAGATTAATAATTTATCTTCTAGGGTCTCCCACCTTAAATGTTCTTAATCCCTACTCATTAATGGATCAAAATACATTTTATACACTTTATTACTTGGTTAAAACCCCTATAAGTATATTTTATTAAGGCCTGATCTGAATAAACTTTACTTGTATGGGTATTACATAGTTCTGAAGAACCAACAAACATTTCACTTTTGATCACATAAATATTAAAAAGGTATTTTATCACATTATGATTGTTCCTATTTGTATCATTAATGTTATAATGTCTTTTGAATATCTGTCACATCAAAATGTTCTTTGATTTATTAAATATAATGTGATCTATGAAATGTAATGGAAATATTCATAAATATATATCCAGTGATCTAGATTTCATTTTTATGATTGGTCAAAAATAATTTTTGACTATTAGGTGTTGGATGATTATAGGTACAAGATACTTATTTTCATGAATTTTAGATCTTATAATCCTCAAGAAGGGGGTTATGAGGACTAACCCGGAAATAAGAATTCCCCTTACTATATGTGTCATTAGGTATTTATAAATATGTATGTGTGTGTATAAATATATATAGGATTTTATTAATGATTTATATTATAATCAACATAAATTGACAATTTCATGTAAATAATGGAACTATATTTTCATGTAATGTTGAGATATATTCTGTTTATCATATTTTATATGAAATTAATTAAATAATTTGAGAAATAATTTTTTCCATTAATGTTATGGAAGATGACATCTTTACCATTTTGTTTAAAATTGAACTACCTAATTAAATCCATAACCCCTACAGTTCATTGATTAATTCATATCAAAGAGTCAAATAACGATAAACCAATAATATAAGTTAATAACAAAAGAATTAAACATTTATTATGAGATATAATTATAAAGGGATTTAATTGAAGAGTAATACTTCATATGATTTGGTTATCATTGAGACATTATCTTATTTCTCTATGGGTGTCTTAATGTATTTCTATATTTCAATCATAGACTTTATTCAATTTCTACTAATCTAACTGAGAGGTTATCCTATAAGGTTACACATTATCTTTATCCCCAATATCAAAAATAATTATTTTAAATTTAATATTAATAATAAATATTATTCTTGATTTTGATAGAAAAACTAGAAAATTTAATTAAGAACAAAGAGAATATATATAATGAAATAAAACCATAAATCTGTAGTTTAAAAACTTATTCATAATATGTTAATAGAGTTTCATGACATGGATAATTTTTTTTTGGTCCAATAGCCTCCTATGTGCTCCTCATCCTTAGTTTAAATTTGTTTTTTGGCTTGTGAGCCAGTTTTTTGGAAAAGGTATGTTCCATTCAATTCTATTTAAAATTGATTCTAAACCTAATTTTATGGTTTTTCTATTATATAGAATATGCCACATAGAAAGGTCCCTGAAATTTCTACTGGGTCTTGACCTGTTTCTAGTTCTCCTCAGTTGGTGCCCATATTTCGTGGAAATTTTAGTTCATTAGAAAAAATAGAATGGCTTGAGAAAGTTGACCATATCTTCATAGTGTTTCTAACTCCCAAAGTTGTTAGAGTTCGTTATGTTTTGGATCTGCTAGGGGTCCAGATTTGGAGGAATGAAATTTCTTTTTCCCAAAAATGATGAAATTTTGGATGACATGGTAAGATTTTATGTCCCTATTTTTCTGATGGTTTATAATTGAGTAGGTGAATAAAAATAAAAGGGAAGAGCTCACAAGTGTCCAGTAAGGTTAGTGGGCGGTGAAGGATTATGTTGAACACTTCAAAGACCTGGTTTCCTTTTTTCCGGAGATGGCTTCATAGGATCCTTTGAAAGATTATATTTTCATCGGGGGTCTTAATTTAGGGATAAATGATCTAGTATTATTCTCTGTTGATATCCATTTTGATATGTTTTTGGAGGATGTGTTTTTGGATGAGTTATTTTCAAAGAAGTATAAACACATTGGCTCAGCTGTTGTCTCCCATGTTAGTGTACTATCTCCTACAATTTGGATTATTTTTTAATGTTTTTAAAATAAATTATTTATAAAATTTGATAATCTAATGTTTTAAATGTTTATAATATATTTTTTCTGGTATTTATTTTTTAAATTTTATTTCATTAAAATTATGTATTGTGACTTGTTTTTGTTGTTATCTGGTGTGTTTTTTGTTTTTTTTTGGTGTTTTCTGTTTTGTTTTTTGTGTGTTTCTAATGTTGTGCTATAGTTTTATGTAATAGTGAATGATATAATTGCTTTCAAAATCACTGATTAAAATAGATTTATCAGTGCTTTCAAAATAACTAATAAAGGATACCTTTGGCGTCGCTAAAAAATCCACTAATAAATGGAACCTTTATTTATTCTCATAAAAGCATGGATAAAGATCCTATTTATCAGTAATTTTTTTAGTGACAATAAATATATCATTTATCAGATATATTTGATCACCGATAAAAGGATAGGGCTTTTAACATTTCTTAAGTAGTCAGTTCTTTTCTAAGGCCATTTCTAGCACTGTTAAAGGCCAGTTTTGTAGTAGTGAATCCACCGTTCACATGAACAACCTTATCATATTCCGAATAAAATGAAAATAATTAAGGTAACGGCCATATAATAATTATATTAGAATAAATAAATCATAAATATCTTATATAATAAGTATTTTTCTCATTATTCCCATCCTAGAAATGTGGTAATGGAATAATAAACAACATGGGTTTGCGAGACGATAATCTACCGTACACACGAATGATGATTTCATAACCCAATTTTTGGAGTTCTTGAAGTTTTTGGACTTAATATTATAATAAAAAAATATAATTATATTTAATATACTAAGGATATGATATAAGAATCATATAAAAATAATTGAATGAGGTGGAGGATGAAATAATATAAAAAAGATTTAAGGAAAACATTGCCTCTAATTCTGGTATCCTTTTTATTTTTTTACTATTTACTTCACAAGTTAGATGTATGAGAATTTTAAACCTTTTAGGATGATTGTAGGGTATTTGGGGAGTGATTCGGGTAGTTCTTTGAAAACCCAAAGTGGTTTGAAAATGTTATGAAGGGGGAGAAGACACACTCCATGTTTATTAAAATAATTTAGTTGTATCCACGTTTTTTACTTTACCAAATGCCTAAATAATGCCCCAAATTTAATATATTAATGTTTAATGTCAAATTATATCCATTAAATGGGTTTTCTAAACGTTTATTTTTTACTGTTTCACTTATTTTTAATGTTTAGTCCATTGGTAAACTCATTTTTCTCTTAATCATTATAACTAATTTAAACTATGTACACTAAAAAGTTTGGTAAAATATTAAGTTCACCTTATTAAAAATTATAAATTATTATAATTAAAAATATATAATCCCTTTTTCCAAATTAGATTTATATAAATGGAATAAATTTATTTTAAAATTTATCACGCAAACATGATGAGAAAGTGGGTTTTAAAGTGAAAGTGTCCAAAATTTACAATTTTTTTATATCTAAATTCAACATAAGAATGATTTAAATGACATAAATTGTATTAATAGATGTATAATGGAATTATTTAGTCTTTAAAAGTAAATAAAAACATAAATTTTCACTATAAATTATTTAGATGGAAAACCAGTTTTCAATAAAATTTCAGTTTTTCACTATTCATCAAAAAATGAAACTTATCCTAATAATATCAGAAATTCAACATAAGAAAAATTTTACATTACAATTTCAAATTTTTTTTATTTTTTCAAATAAAATTTATAAAATTTTCAAAATTCATTTTTAAAAAATGTTCCTCATTAAAAGAAGGTAAAGTGGGATATAAAAAAATTCATCATTTTACATATAAAATTGGACTTATTTTTATGTTATTCAAATCAAATATATTGGATACATGTAAAAGTAATTATTTAATAAATTAATTTAACTAAGTTAATTCCCAAATAGTAATTAATTTAATTATTAAGATCAAATTAATTTGGCACATAAACATATAATTTTTTTAAAACCATTTCATATATATATTCAATTGGTGTTTCTATTATTTTATAATTAATAGATAAGAAATAAATTCAATCATATATTTTTATAACTTTATTAAAAATATTAATAATAATATCCAACTTAATATCTTTGAGATAATTATCATATTAAATAATAATATTAATAGTATTCGGTAAACTCAGTTTTGCGAGTAATTTAACTCGTGAAAGAAAGTCTTTGTTGCATAAAATAAAAAATATGTCAGTATTATGTGTATTTAAAGCTGTAGAATTGATTGAATTTATTTAAAAGAGTAAATATGTCATAATTTGTAATCATTTTATTTTCCCTTCCATGCTTGGTGTTTTGTGTCACACACGATATCGAATAAAAAGTTACTCTTTTAAACTTTTGGTGTGTTAAAAGTTTTCTTTATGAAACCTGATCTTGGTTGTGGATATTCTTATTATGTTTTAATATAAAATTTTGGAATTAACATAATATAATTTGGAGTGGATTAATAGCATATTTTTATATAAACACTTTATAAATTCATCTATGTGTTACACATTGCATTACTTCATTGTTTTTAACCAAGTATTTTCAATGTGTGTTCTAAAAAATAAACTAAAGAAATTTTCATAGAGAATTAATATATATTTATATATATTGTGGTTGGTTTTATAATAATTAATTAAATAGTTCTAAAAATTTAAATATTATAAATTAGTATTGTTTTTTTCCACTGATAAAATATTTATTACCAAATTATATATACCGTATGTATTTTAAAACTAGACCAATTTTCAAATTGAAGGAAATTTTAATTTATAATTTTCAAAATAAAATTATTTGTATTGGAAGATTAACTCACCACCCCCCCCCCCCCGCCTCTATAGAATTATATTGGACCTAATAAGTAATGGTTGGACTGTATTTCTATACACATTTGTTTTGACTTGATATATATATTTATATATATACATCTTATTATTGATGGATACAAAAGTATGGAACCACATGACCTTTTTTATTAAGGTGTGAGAAAGAAAAACTAGTGGGTTAGTGCTTCTAGCGTACTTATTGTTCAATATTCATGATATTATTTTACTACTCTTGTATTACATACTTGGTGAGTGTGGATTTGTGAGGTTCGATGTTAGTTGAAATGGAAAGTGATTAATGGTTATGTTATTTATTCACAAAAGATTTTTTATTCTTCATCCACATATTTAGTAGTGGTCTTAAAGAGTATCGTTTTAAGTATACATGTTATGATCGCCTCTACATATATAACTCTTTTTTATAAGTTTTCAAGAGGGGTTTTTTGACCATTTTGTATATTGTTATCGTGGAACATGAATTTTTTTCAAAGTTTTATCCTATGAATTTGTATTAGTATTTTAATTTAGAGACTTTTATTATATGATATATCATTCCTTGTGGTTTATTTTATGATTTTGGATTTTTTTTATTATGATATTGATTGGTCAATTTCTTTTTATGTTACTCATATATATAGGGTAATGTATCTAATTTCCATGATTCATAACTTCAGTGCATGTTTCCAATATGGATCTTATTAGAGGAAGGGATTGTGGGACAATATAATCTTTAATAATAACCGAGGAGGGGTACCTAGTGGGGACATGTCATGAAATATGTGGTTTATAAGGACCTTAATATTTATAAGGTTCTATTAAAGGATAGATCATAGTTATTTATTCCCATGTTTATTGGTTCAGATAGTGGCCTTTCTACTGGATATGTGGTTCCTCATCTAGAGGTTAGAAGACGAGATCAAATGAGATTCTCCAGACCATTTATAGAAACACTAATTTTGTTAAGGGATTATTTTTCCTATTTATTATAGGAGTTCCTATTACACATTATGAGTGTTGGTATATTAGTTATTTCTAATCGTGTACTAGACTATTGAAGGAGTGTCATGCATGTGGTTAGATGAAGCATATTGGACTCCTTCATTAAGTTTTTCAAGGCTGACATATTGATATATTCATAATCCTAGTTACTTCATGTCAATCACTTCTGGATTTCATTTTGTTCAATTTTATTACATCTACTTTATTCCAAGTACCCAAAGTGCATATTTTTTATTTATGATGTGAATTTACTAATGCATGTGATTTCTAAGGCTAGGATATCAGTTGACCTAAAGAAATTTGAGGTGGTGATGACTTGGGAATGAACCGGGAATTTATTTGGGATAAGAAGTTTTCTTTGGTTTGATGGGTATTGTAGATGGTTCATCGAAGACATATCATTCTATACATTTGAAATGATTGGTCTGACCAAGAAAGAAGTGTAGTTTAACTAGGCCTGTTTGTATGAGTAGTCTTTATCAGAGTGGAATATGATGTTGGTCCCTACTCATATTCTGATTAATCTAGATCTAGATATTAGATATACCATTTATAATTACACCTCAAAAGTTAAACAAGGAGTTATTCGGATTCGGGGGGGTAATGGTATTGCTTATGAGTATGTCAACCATGACACCACAAGTGGAACTAACTGATACATGATTTAGAGCAAGATATTGTGGTTCATTACTCGATGTGTTGGAACCATTATCTCATTGATGATATGTTTTTTGTATAAAAAGACCAAAAAAACATGAATTACATATTCTCCCAGGGATAATTGAACCTGTAGAATAAGAATTGTGTTTATTACTACTAGAACATTGATTTGATATATAATATTCCCTGATGATGAGAAATTACATCATAATTATCTTAATAATGAGGAAAAGAAGTTTGTATTTTTGATGTATGATTAATATTTGATATCAATGTGTGTTTTTTATTTTATTATTGATTTATCTAGGGACTATGAGGTTGGGACCAATTTTAACATGGTCATTATCACTTCATTTGTAGATTTGGTAATGGAAAACAATAAGATTAATTTAGAATTTATTATAATATGGGAATAGTTCATAGGAGATGATCTAGTTTTAGGATGATCTTAATATAAGTATTTTGTTCTTTAAATCTATGGTATGGTGGTGGTCCCCACCACTATGAGGGGGAAATTGATAAGGAGATCCCACACCTCACGATGGGTGGAACATCCATTTTTCATCATGATATATCATGTGATTGAGAATATTTTTTGGTGGATGGGTATGAGGAAGTATATCATGGGTTTTGTTTCACCTTACATTTACATTCCTATGATAATGGTGGAGCACCAACAACTAGGTGAGTTAATTCAAACTATTCTAATGAAAGTATTAAAGTGGGATGACATAACCATGGACTTCATCATGGGACTACACATGACCCCTTGTAATCAAGATGTAGTATAAGTAGTCATTAAACATTTTATGAAAGTTTTTCACTTCATACCTATTAGCAAGTCTTCATCAATGGATGAGGTGGGAAATCTATACGTGTATGAGATATTGAAAATTTATGAGGTACCTATTAGTATAGTATTGGATTGGGAAATGAAAATTATATTGAGATTCTGGACAATACTATAGAAGGACATGGGGAATGAGTTGAAAATGGGTAAATCATACCACCAATAGATAGATGAGTGGTCTTAGAGGATGATTAGAATAATAAAGGATATTCTCAAGGTATTCGTGTATTGTTTTTTCAAATCATGGGATAACCGTCTATCCTTGGGAGATTATTCTTATCAAATTTAATTTTAAGATTCGATCATGATAGATCCCTATTAATATATTTATGTTATACCATGATAATTATTTTTGAAATATTTGGAGGGGTGAGTTAGGTGTAACATCCAATATTTCCAATAATAATTTTTATAAATTTTCTCACATAAGTATAAATGTAATTTGTAAATGAATTAGTTTCATTTGGTAAAAAAAATTATAAAAATATTAATCACATAAATTATACCTTTATATATTTTCAAGTATAATGGAAATTTATTTATGAAAATTGTATTGGTGAACATCAAACTCATAGGCTAAGCAACAACCCATCAGGTCGGACAGGTCTATGTGGATTGAACCCATGAATTAATGGTAAAATGGTTGTATCACCTAATAGTACACTAAGTGTGTTTTCTATTTCCACCATCCATGCATTTTAAATATAAGATTATATAATTTTTTATATATTTATGATTCATTTTTCAAATATATTCTTATTCAATAATAAATGTTTTTATTAATATTATTCTAGTATTGATAGTTATGTTATTAAATGCTAATGGAAAAATATTATTTCCTGTATAAAAGAATAACTTATCATTGTTTTATAACTATATTTCATGTCATTCAATTTTTAATTGGATTTTTTCAAATTTAGTTACATGTTTTATTACTCAATTGTTTTATTCAAATATGATAAGTAGCATGTTTTTTAATAAAACAAATAATAAAAAATGTTTTATTTTTCTAATAGTTTGTCATTATCAAAAAAAATAATTATGTTTTCATACTATAGTATTTATAAATGTAAAATGGTTATTGAAATTTATTTTTAATTTTTAAATATTAAGGTTGTCAGAGTAAAACAGATTTTTTTGATTTTTTATTAAGAAACTAAATTCCACTTAATTGAAATAATAATTTCATTAAATTTTCTAAATAATTTGATACATATATTATTTATCAAAAAATTATATAGTAAAATGGATACATGCCTCTCTCATTATGAAATAAAAATTTTTAAATGTAGAGTCTTAGAATGTTACAAATTTAATGCTTCATTTTGAAATAAATAAGTATTTTATAAATTTTATATAGATAAATAATTATTTAAAATAAATTTAGTTAATTTTTGGACTCATACTATTTAAATTATCTACGAGTTATTTTTTAGTATTTTTATTGAGAATTTGATTTTTTTGGTTAAAATTGAAAATTACAGTTCTATGAGTATTGTGATATTAACGATATAATTATTTTAAAAAATGAATATAAAATGTTAAATATTTTCTAAGATAGAAAAATTCATTTAAGGAGTATAATAATTATTTTATAAATGTTAATTGAAATTTATAAATTTATGTTTGAAAATTTGGAACATTAATTATATTTTCTCTTAACATTTTTTATTATACGAATTAAATGAGGTGATAGAAAGATTCATTTTAGTTTTTTCCTGATTAAATAGTTAAATAATAATTAATTTTACATTACTTTTCTATAAAATACATTTTAATTACTTCCACCCCATGTGGTTGGCTTAAATATTTAAATAAATAATATTTTAACACTTAAATACCACCCTCCTAAAGTATACACACCCACCCATTCTCCCATCATTATCCATTGAATATACATTGATCATTAATCATCTCTAATTTCCCCTATCAGAAGGACATCCAAGACAGTTATAAGGTTATATGGTTACCCTATCAAGCTTTAATTAGCTCCCTATAAAGGTAATAGTTTCCTCAATCTTCCTCTTTCTTTTTCATGTACATTAATTTTGTTATATTGTCTTTAAAAATATTTTTTCATACACTACAATTTTTTGTTCCATTTTATTATCTTCCATTTTATATATTTATAATGATATTTTATTTATTCCCTATCATTATATCCATTTCTTAAGATGTTACAATAAAAAAAGAGGGGTTACTCACCACTTCTTTCCCTTTACACTTGCAATAATTTTTAAATTCTTTTTCATTTAAATGGGAAATGTTATTATGATTCATTTTTATAATTTACATAAAAATTTTTAAAACATGAATCATAATTCCCTATGATTATGATACGTTTATAATCATTTATAATGATCATAATATTTTTTATCACCAAAACCATCAAAAATTTGTTAAAGAAAAAAGTGTGTTGTCTTCAATGTGAAAACTTCCCCATATTGATACAGAAAATTGGATATAGAATCTAACATATTTTTTCTATGGGTAATAATCCTAATATTATTTATTGGGTAAAAACTTGATCGCCACCTAGTGCATGACAAATAAGAGTAACTACACACAAGGTTTGACACACCTAGGGGATATGCTCAGGAAAATTCTCGTGCTATTTAGAAGCTATAATGAATTATTGAAATATATGGCTTCATATAAATAGTTCATAGATATCCCTATAATATTTCATTACCCTAAACTATCAATTCATTGAAAAAATTTCATACTATTTCATTGAAAATATCCAATAATTGTAATGATTATTGTTGGATATTCCCCTATATAGAAACATTAATTCATTAAAAGGGGTTCTTTCCAACTTATTTTTTAACTAATGATTATGTTCTCTATCACTCTCTATATTACACATCAAAATTAAATTTCTCTTACATTTATATATTCCAAAACATCGATTTAATGGTAACATTATTGACTAAACAATATTCCATTTATCTATACAGTGTAAATACGACACAATTTATTATTTTGATTAATGGGTATCTAACAAGAAATTTACCTAATTTTATTAGATACTAGTTTACTTTCGAATTGGTTTATCATATTTTTATTAGTGATGGATCGATTTATGTTCTTATCTATGTGGAACACATGAATTTCTTCATATGATGGTCCTACCATAATCATGTTCTAATTATTTTCTTAAATAATTGAATCCTTATATATGACATGCTTAAGATACCTTGGAATCATGTTACGGAATTCTTTTTTGATACCTTATTTAACAACCTTTGTAATTTGTTTTACAACAACTGGGCGATGAAACTTATTAATATACTTATGAATGTATCATGTTTATTTTATAGCCACATTTCCATGTTATGGTTTATGTAATTATAATTGGATGTAATTTTTTCATATTCTTATGATTCCATCCTTATAAGATGTCTTCTTATATATACCAAAATACTTATATAATGATTCATGGATTATGGTTTATATTATATTAGTTATGATTTTTATACATTATGAATTTTCAAATATAATATATTCTCAAACCCTAACATTTATCTTGTTATCACTTGGGATATTCGATTGTTATCACTTATGATTACCTTAAAGATCATTTGAACTCACCCTTTCATATATTTATTTATTTGACTATGAATTAGAATATAAGTTATGTGTATTGTATAATTACATATATGGAGGATCTTTTTTGAAAAAATGGCTATTGAACATGTGTTTGAAAATATATGTTCCTAGTTCCAAAAAACAACAAACTTTTGAATGTGGGAGTTTGTTGTAACAATTCTAATATATGTGAAATTATGTAAGTTTACCACCATATCATGGAGTGTATATTTGGGGAATATTAGTTTGTATCAAAATAAAGTTTGGTTATTCTTTTATTAGGTTTCTGTATATTTGGGTATAGATACTTAGATTGATACCCTTTTATATAGAGGATTGTTTTAAATAAGTATGACCAAAATTGATTAACATATCTTAGGTATTTATAGTGATCGAGTACATTTACTCATATTATTACATGATTTTTTATAATTAATATCCAACAAGTACAACCGAAATGGTCATGAGGCCTATTGTCTTTGGAATATTAGGTTCATATTACATCAAAAGAAACTTAAAACATGTAATCCTTAATTTATTCTCCATAATTAGCACCAAAAATACATTTAAGCTCCTAAAACATCATCAGATAAACTAGAGAATACATAAAGAAGGGTTTTAAAAAAAATTATTTGAATAAATATAATAAGGAAACATAATATGTGAGTCATAGGTATAACCTAATTTTATAAAAGAGAAAACTCAAGGGTAATCATATGAGAGAATAACTTGATGAACTTGATTTCATAAGATCTTGGAATCATATGAAATATGTAAGAAACATATAACATGGAATAATCATGATTCTAGGAAACCTTACTAGGCAATATCACATGGTGTAAAGTGTCCCATAATGGATTAGGCATCCTCCCTAATCATATACATGACACATCTTGAGACTAAAAACAATACCCAATTCATTGGAGTGTTATTTAGTCACAATCATCACAACTTGGTCATGATTATTTGAACCACAAAAATTAAATCAATCATAAGGAAGCAACATTAGATTTATACAAATAAAGAAATTGGTTTCATAATCTTTTATCATATAAAAGTAATCTTTAAATTCATAATGAAATCATTTTTGAAATAAACATAAGGAATTTATTACGGCATAAAATTAAGGGATAATAAGCTATGTATGTATATGAGATAAATATATTCATAATTTATAAAAAATCCATAACATCAAAGGTTGTATTCATTAATGAAAATATCTTTCGAATATTTTAGGCAATACGTCTTGATAAAAATACCCCTTTTAATTTAAATTCACTTATTTAGAATCTAAAAATTTCTAAAATATTATTGAAAAAATTATCTTTAAAATAACCATGGAAATATATAAAGTAATATTCAAATTTTTTAGTGTTCATGATTTTTGGTAATTTTTTAGTTGCTGCATAAGTTAAAAGAATCATTCCTTTTACACTATTATAAAAATTTTAAAAAATTGCCTCATTTGGTAAATAAAAATATATTCCTTTATAACCTTTCTATAAAAATTAAAACTTCAGTTAATATGAATTTAATAAATATTATTTGTAATTTTAAAAATATTATTGAAAATATTTTTAGAAAAATGGGATATGGAAGAAAAATGATTTTTGATCAAAGAGATTAATGAAGTCTTATTTTCTTAAAAATATTTTATAAATAATTTTTATGGAAAATAGAGGGAAATGTTTATATTTCCTGAAAATTTCATGAATAAATATAATATAATTTTTTTTTACTTTTTTTATTATAAAATAAGAAAATAATTTTATATACAAGAAATTCAATCGTAAATAACACAATTAAAATGAGATTAAAACCTATAACATTACAGTTATGGTAAAATTTGAATCATAACTTTTGTGAATGATGTTTATGAATTGTAACTCAAGATATAATGATGTATGAATTATTCACATTATAATATTGGTAGGTTTAATCTATACATGTAAAGACCCATAAATGTCAAGGCCCGGTGTGCCCGGAATAATTTTATGAAGTTTGGCTCGGGTACGTTCAGTGAAAGAACGAGTGGGTTTTTATATCTTTTGAACCAGTGCTCGGAATTAAAATCTGAGGGCACCGATGAAACTGCAGCACCAATAATTGCTTAAGGGAACCTTTACCGCAGTTGCGTTTTATGTGGGTTGTAGGTTAAAAATTCGGGTTTAATTAATTTAAATAAAACTGTTAGAACAATTTTATATATCTATGGAAGTTAATTCCTCTGATGGGAAGTTATTGGGGGGCCCACACCCACCTAACTTCAGATGTTTGGATAATTGAGAGGTGGGGCCAGCATGAGCCCCAACCTTTCACCTCCCATAACTCTTTTCAGACCCCTTTAACTCCCTTGTTTAATTCATGACAACCCCCCCCCCCTAATTAAGAGATCCCTTCCTCTTACTCTCTCCCTTTTAATTATTTTCCAACATACCTTAATTAATGAAATAAACCCCTTCAATTTATTAATTAAGTGACTTAAATTTTGAATTTTAAATTCCATGTGTTAATAAAATAATAGCATTAGCATATTATTTTGTTTTTGGGGAATTCGTTGTGTGAAGGAGAGTTGGGAGAGAGCTCTTGAGAAATAGAGAAAAGTATTCCTCTCCTCAACGAAGAACAGTTTTCTTCTCCGACAAAGAACAACAACCTTCAACGGGGAACGACTCGGTGAAGAACTCTCCATGATTCTCCAATCCTCTTCTTCCTCCGCGTCAGGGGAGGAGACACCAAAACGGGGAACTCGCCAACGTCGACGATTATTTCTCCGACGTTGTCGGAGAAACATCACTTTCCTCATCTACAATGAACAAACCATATTCGGGGTAGGGGTTTGATCATTTTGATGTGTTTATCTCGTACCTCGTTCTTTGTTGGAAATCATTGTTTATTTTCGGCCAACTGCTACCACCTAACACGGAGAGCGTGGACCGAACGCACACGACCCGATGACCCACCGTATTCTCTTTGATTGTGATAGAAATTAAGAAATGAAGGTGGTGATGAACGGGAGTGGCGGCCATGCGCCGACAAACTGCAGAAGTACCATGGCCCGCAACTGCGGGCCGCTTGACCAGTGAAGAACCGGTCGGCCGAGCCAAAGGGAGGAACCGCGGCGCTCCAGGTAGCCGCACTGTGGAAAACCGCGGCCTGCCCGAGCGTGCCACTTCTGTGGAAGAACCGGCCTGCCCGTCGGCCGGCCGGGTGGAGGAAAGCCGCAACGCTAGGAGGGTGCCGCGCCGGACGAGTGGGTGGCTTACTCCAAGAAGGCCGGCTGACTTCGGCCGACCGGTTAGGGTGGGCAGTAACGCTTGGCACTGTCGGTTTGGGCAGTCGGGGGGCCGTGCCCCCCCTCAGAATGCTCGGCCAGCCGACCGTGTCCCAGCCAGTCGGGCAGGTCCGCGCCGGACTGGACCACGCTGGGTCGGGTCGCGCCCCCTTTGGGCCGGGCCGCAACCCCTTCGGGTCGGGCCGCGCCCCCTTCGGGCCGGGTCGTGCCCCTTCGGGTCGGGCCGCCCTCTTCGGGCTGGACCGTGCATTTCACCAGGTCGGTCCGACACCAACCGGGTCAGACCTGCCAAGACCGGGTTAACCCGACCCGCAAGCCCACTGGGCTTTACGGGCCGGGTCCATTTTCACTTAAAGGTGAATAACTCAAAGACCGCGCATCTGATCGACGTTCCGTCTATGGAACTAGGACCCTCGTGATGAGGCGGCACATTTGAGATACTCTAAGTGAGTTTTGGATGACTTTGGATAATGATCGGGTTAGAAACGAGCGTGTTTCTAACCGGGCCCCTAGAACGAAAAGGCCAATATCTCTCAGACCGGGCATCCGATTGACGCGCCGTCTGTCGCGTTGAGTTTCTTTTGACGAGACAGAACTCAGGGATACATCAACTCTGGACTTCGTGACAACTGATGTATCAACCCCTTTACTCGAGGAAGGGACCCTCCCGGAAGCGAGCACGCTATGTGTGGGAAACCTAGATCTGGCTGCGACTGTGACGACTACTATGCTAGAATCCTCCGTGGGTTCGACGACGATGACGACTGTACTTGGATACTCCGTGGGTTCGGCAGCAAGGACGACTGTACTTGGATCCTCCGTGGGTTCGGCATCTGTAGCGACAATGACTGTACTTGGATCCTACATTGTAACACCCCGAGATTTTATGAAAAATATTCTTTTAATTTCATTGATGTCTTCTATTATACACCACACTAAGTTTAGCTTTTACTATATGCAACACCGTATTATCTTGCAGTATACGCAACGCTATTCTTGGATCGTGTTACACACAATTTCAAGTTCGTTTTATAATAGTCATTCTACATAACATTGAGTGTGTTTATATATATATATATATATATATATATATTCAATGTATAAATAAAATATAGTTGGATTTTGTTATACGAAACAACGAAGAATTATAGCACAACACGCAACCGTGACTTGGCTTACATTTCACGCAATTGCGACCTTCCTCGATAGCGTGTGTTGTACGCAATACTGAGTTTTACTAAACAACGATATATTATTATAATATTATTATGAACTAGCCGTTATGAATATTATTAACTAAAATTTTAATTTTATAACATTATTATTAATCTTACTTATTTTCTAGAACATGGTATGAGAACAAAATAAATTTTTCAGGTAAAATAAGTATTTTTAAAAAAATGCAGTTTTACCGCCTTTTGATGGAACACCCACATTAAATCTAGTTTTTGAAAAGTTTATAAGTTAAATTTGACAAAATAAAATTATTCTTTAGAATCAAGATACAAAAATTTACTTTGGATAAATTTTTGATATTTTTTTGATAACTTTCATATTTTAATGAATAGTAAAAACACGCTATATTTTAATTAAAAACAACTTTTTCCATCATAATAATTTATGTGGTTAAATTATAATATTGAATGGTTTTATATTATAAATAGAATATATTTTTACCATTTAATATAATTTATGTCATTAGCATTTATTTTACCTTGAATTCGTAGGTTAAATCAATTCAATCTTTTGCAATGTTTTAAACAAAAACCCCTTTTCTTTCGACAACGGGATTAATTTTAATTTAATTTCTGCAACTTTTGTGTATTGAATTTGGAAAAATGGATTCCATATTTGGAATCAGTGGGACCAAATTATGTTAATATTCTACTTTTTATTTTTGGGCATTATGAATAGTAACTAATGTAATTTTCATTTACTGCGGTTAAAGGTAAATATGGTAAATCAATGTTAAAATAATATTATAATAATTCAAAATTACCTTGACACTTGTCTTAACATTATTGGATGCGTACTTTCCGACCATGGGCAGCCTTGGGTCGATTTTGGGACCCCATGGAGCCACTTATGAAAGACAATGACACATTAGATTAATTAATTTAATGTAAAGACAAAATTTGAATTAACAAATATTGTTTAGTAATTAATTTTTATAAAGGGCTATATAAATTATATTTTATACTATAAATATTCATTGGAAAGATAAAAAGATTTCCGACATGTTGGTATTTTTTTTATAATTTTTATACATCATATATATTAAATTATTTATGACACAATAATGATGCAGTATTTACCTCATTAATAAATGATTTAAATAAATAAGATTAAAATGATTAAAATATCATCCAAAACCTATCCAATTCCTATTGGATGATTTTATTTCGAATATTAGTCATCTTATCTTCGACATAAATGTGTTTTGGACCTCTTGAAACAGAAGATAAGTTTATAATAAAATAATGTTTTTACACTTTCCTAAAGAGCCCCTCCACTCCCTTATAAAAGGAGACCAATTCTATGCAATTCCTCACACCTATGAATCCTTTTGGATCATCCAAACTCTTCCTAACTAATCTCCCTACATCAATATCCTTCCCCTTGAATCCTTACATTAGGCATAAGACTCTCCAAGAAGTCCTTTTGGTTCAAACCAAAGAAAGTTACCAAAATTAAAGGTAACAGTTTCCCTTAAGTTGTTTTCTTTTATTCTACTTCTCCAACCCCTAAAATATTTTTAATCCTTTATTTTGTGATAAAAAAATATCCTGAAAATAATAGGATTTTGTTATTAGAAGTATTATAACTACACTTACACACACCTCCATCTAATGGATGAAGAACATAATGTTTCTGTGATGGCAAACTAACGCCTCACGAAACGATGATTGTTCAATTTTCCCCTACCGCCTCTCATTATGGCCATTATGATGGCGCTGTATTTATATATAATATATATTATGTTTATTATTTCTTTATGCTTCTTTAATTCCCAATTATATCAAGCCTTTATGGTTTCCATAGTTGGTAAATATGATAATCTCATTTGAGGAAGTGCGGACTACCGCCCCCTCAAAGTGATGTGATTCGTTAATGTCTTATGTGGGATGTATAAAGGATGTGGTTAATTATATTATATATGATATTATACTGGAATTATAATATACCTATGTATCATTATGTTTTAATTCAATTAAAATAAGAAATAGAAATGAAAGTAGCGTTCATTGGTATGTACAGCTTACCGTCTCCATGAACGGTGCGTTTCATTTCTTACCTCCATATGTTATGTACTATTATAAATGATTGTATATGATGGATATATAATGAATTTATATGATATATAAATCATTATTTACATTTTTTACGTAAGTAAATCATGATATAACTAATAATAACATCAAGAACAACAAGTCCAAACACGTACGATAAATAAGATGATTTTATCCAAAACACTACTTTAACATTAATTTACATAAGAATGGGTAATATAAAGTTGTAAGTGAACCATATATTATATCATAACAGGTAATATGATTCTGTAATAAGTCAATGACATTATTTAAATCATTATACAGGAGGTTCGGAATCTTATGAAGCAAATTGGACCTAAGGTGAGGGTAATATCACAATCTCATTTTTATCCGAGATTGTTTATACTTTGGAATTTACTGGGGTGTATTTTATAATCCACATCCATGTTTCCTAAATATGTAATATTTATATCCTTCTACAATATTTTATATCTGATTTTAACCTTCGTCGAGTTTTTAGTAAAAGATATGAAAGGAATCTTTTGTCGTTTTTCGTACGAGGTGCTTTTTGACTTTTCTGACAAAAGTACGAGAAGAATGTTTTATTTTAACTTATACGGAATGAATGGATTTTTAAAACATAATTTCCACGAATATTTCCTTACAAGTTTTCAAGTTTATTTTTTAATCAACTTCTTTTAGTTAGAATTTTATAACATGTTAAGAAAGGAAAAGTGTTTTTGAAGTTGAGAGGATATTTTCCTCAAGAATGGAGTTCAAGTGTTTTATCAAAATTATTTTCCATCTAAGATAAAATAGGGTTCTGTTTTTATCCCTATTATTACATTGATTTGAATATGTTTTGATGGAATTATTTTTATGAATTCTTTTGTCTTATATTAATTTTTTTATGATGTCAAGATGTTTAAGATTCCCATTTTTATTACATTGGTTATGCCATGATGTATGGTTTATGATTTTGTGGAATACATAAGAATGGTATAATTAAGAGATGGGTGGGACCTATATCTCCCTCCAATTAACTGGGTAATGATTTTATATCTCATGATATAGACATGGCTAGAATGGCAGGTTAAACCAGTTTAGTGAAACAGGACTGAAACGAGGAGTGAACTCGGTTCAGAAATGGACTTTGTCAACTAAGATAGTC
The DNA here is from genome assembly GCA_963277665.1 of Viscum album. Taxonomy (NCBI): domain Eukaryota; kingdom Viridiplantae; phylum Streptophyta; class Magnoliopsida; order Santalales; family Viscaceae; genus Viscum; species Viscum album. Next base: position 465,966,387 of record OY728141.1, on the reverse strand, counting down.
TTGGCAATGATTCTTGACTAATAAGAAATGATTCCCTATGATTATGTGTGTATTCCAGAAAGTTTCATGTTCTAATTTATGATTATTTGGATTACATCTCACTACTATGATTTATCCCATGTTATAATATTATGATCTCTTTTGCAGGTTAAGATTTCCAAAATGTTATGTTCTTATGAATATGATGTGATTGATATTTCTTTTATTTACCCTTAATGAGAATTTGAGCTCACCCTTTTATGTTTTCATTTCCCCAGGATATAAAGAATGGTTTTAGGTATGAAAAAAGGGGGAAGATCTTTATGGAAGATGTTGAAGATCTTTCACCATGATTAGAAGATTATATTCCGAGTTTCCAAAGACACAAAACTATTACGGTCCTTGTGTGTGTGTGTTTTTGTTATGTACTATGTATTCCGCAAAAGTAATGTAATTTCCATGTACGTCAGGCTTCGGGTCTTTACAGTTGGTATCAGAGGAAAGGTTTAGTCAACCTTTGGAAGCTAGGATGTGAAAACGTTAGTGAGATCCCTAGAGATATTTCTAAGGTATGTATAGGGATGTCCCTAAGGATAAGTATACGTATAGGATATAGTCCTAGAACTATGGTAATGATATTAGATTAAACCATAGATGTTATATATTGATGTACTCCCCCTTTATTATGATTTTTTCCTCTCACACTTTTCTTTTTGGGTTTTAGAAAATGGCTGGAAAAAAGATGATTCACGATAATGGAGGATATGATGGACAATGGAATGATATTCTACATGAGCAACCAAATGAAATGGGATTTGGAAGTCCAAAAATCATTATTATTCCGAATCAGCAATCTCATAATATGATCAATGAAGTAAAATTTGGTAAGTTTCCTGACTCGGATAATAAGAGAAAGATGGAGTTTCATGATGATCATAGAGGAAAGAAAGTTCAATTTCCCCTATGTAAATCATGTGGGAAGAGGAATCATGGAGAATGTTTCAAAGGAACTGGAAGATGCTTTGGGTGTGGAAAAGAAGGACACAAAGCCAGTGAGTGCAAAGGAAAATGTTCAGTTAACCGAAGGGATGAGGATAATGGTATTTCTATGACATCAACAATGGTTAAATTTTTTAAATGTGGAATGTATGGTAATTATGCCAACCAATGCCCTAAGGGAAAGTCTCATGAATAGAATCAGTATGGTCGTATGGGTCATATTTATGTTGATGATGATGAAGAGACTACAAATGATATGTGAGATGAAAGAATTGTTGAAGCTCGGTTAATGTTTTAAGAATGTAGTGGAATGATTACATGTTTATCATGTGTAATGTTGTATAAGTAATCTCATGGTACTATGGAATAAAGAGACATCTAAGGATTGTTACACTGTTGTCTTTCCTTGAGTTTTGAAAGTGTATGATTAATGGTACCAGTATCCATGAAAGGTTATTCAGATATTTTTGGAATATAGATGGTATGCGCATAATGAAGGGATAATGAGAAAATTAAATGTTTGATAGTATTCATGAGCTCATGACTGATATAAGGAGAAGGTTATATCATGGTTTGAATATATAGAATTTTTGGATTTTGGGTTGTGGAAAGAGTTAACTTTTGACAGCATTCATGTTTTCACTAAGGTTTAATGGGTATTCATTTTTCAATAGAATACAAGATTAATCTATTCACATGATTGGAATGTGACCAACAAGATATATGGGTGATATATGATGGTATTCACATGCTTGGTTGATGACATTTCAAGTAATCGTTTTCTTTATACTATGAGCTTGGACCGAAGTATTTTAGATATGCCTAAAGATTGGAATTGATTATGTTGGACAGAAGTTAGTATTGTTTAAGGATATAACTTTTTTTTTGATATTATTTATGGGATGTTATAGTAATGTAGTTTTAGAAAACAGACAACCTGCAGGACAAGCAAAAACCCATCGCGTCAGACAAGGCTGTGGGAATCAAACCCACAACTGAAGTGTGACTGGCCTTTATCGCCTACCACTAGCCTACAGAAATTCCCTGTTTAGTAGAAACTAGTTTTATTATATTAAGAAGTATGATATATGAAGTATAAGTCCATTTTAGGAACCATATATGATTAATCTCACTATAGATGGACTTATGTATTTTTGATAACTTTTATAACCTTTTGTTTGAGACAGATGGAATGACCCATCATTCTATCACATGATCTGCTAACACATCACGAATAAAAAATTCAACTTTATTTCATTAAGGGATGAAGTGGAAATCGTTCAATTAACGAACAACAGTGATATTGTACCAAAATCATGTAAGTATTTATTTTAATTCATCAGCTTTAGGGAAATGATCTTGAAAACCAAAAATGTTGTCCTAGTGCCCTTATATCCGATGAATCAGATGGTACCTTAGATCATCACAAATTTATGGCTTTGTGATTGTTGGCTTTTTCATAGCCATGTTCTCTACCACTCTCCATCAGAACTTGATGGTTAGATTTTTCTTCCATATCCATATTTTCACCTATGTTCTCCTACATGGAAACCCAGCGATAGGTTAATTTGGGTAACCGTTACGTTTTATACTTTATTTTTTAAAGCCAAGTATTGGTATTCCTTTTTACAATGTGGTTTTCTATAAAAGAAATTTTCAAGTAGTAAACCATTTATAACCCCAACGAATTTTGAGGGCAAAATTCATTTTAAGTGGGGTAGAATGTAACACCCGAGATTTTATGAAAAATATTCTTTTAATTTCATTAATGTCTTATATTATACACCAGAACATGTTTATCTTGTACTATACGTAACACCGTATTAGCTTGAAATATACGCAACACTATTCTTGGATCGTGTTACACACAATTTCAAGTTCGTTTTATAAAGGTCATTCTACGCAACATTGAGTGTGTTTATATATATATATATATATATATATTCAATGTATAAATAAAATTTGGTTGGATTATGTTATACGAAACAACGAAGAATTATTTCACAACACGCAACCCTGACTTGGCTTGAATTTCACGCAATCACGACCTTCCTTGATAGCGTGTGTTGTACGCAATACTGAGTTTTACTAAACAATGATATATTATTATAATATTATTATGAAATAGCAGTTATGAATATTATTAACTAAATTTTGAATTTTATAACATTATTATTAATCTTACATATATTCTAGAACATGGTATGAGAACAAAATAAATTTTTCGGGTAAAATAAGTATTTTTCAAAAAATGCAGTTTTACCTCCTTTTGATGGCACACCAACATTAAATCTAGTTTCTGACAAGTTTATAAGTTCAATTTGAAAAAATAAAATTCTTCTTTAGAATCAAGATACAAAAATTTACTTTGGATAAATTTTTGATATTTTTCTGATAACTTTCATATTTTAATGAATAGTAAAAACACGCTATATTTTAATCAAAAACAAAATTTTCCATGATAATAATTAATGTGGTTAAATTATAATATTGAATGGTTTTAAAGTATAAATAGAATATATTTTTACCATTTAATATAATGTATGTCATTATCATTTATTTTACCTTGAATTCGTAGGTTAAATCAATTCAATCTTTTACTATGTTTTAAACAAAAACCTGTTTTCTTTCGACAACAGGATTAATTTTAATTTACTTTATGAAACTTTTGTGTATTGAATTTGGAAAAATGGATTCCATATTTGGAATCAGTGGGTCCAAATTATGTTAATAAGATACTTTTTATTTTTGGGCATTATGAATAGTAACTACGGTAATTTTTATTTACTATAGTTAAAGGAAAATAGGGTAATTCAAGGTTAAAATAATATTATAATAATTCAAAATTATCTTGAAACTTGTCTTAACATTATTGGATGAGTATTGGCTGACAATGGGAATCCTTGGGTCGATTTTGGGACCCCATGGAGCCACTTATGAAAGACAATGACACATTAGATTAATTAATTTAATGTAAAGACAAAATTGGAATTAACAACTATCATTTAGTAATTAATTTTTATAACGGGCTATATAAATTATATTTTAGACTATAAATATTAATTGGAAATCTAAAAATCTTTCCTACATTTTGGTATTTTTTTATAATTTTTATACATCATATAAATTAAATTATTTATGACACAATAATGATGCAGTATTTACCTCATTAATAAATGATTTAAATAAATAAGATTAAAATGGTTAAAATATCATCCAAAACCTGTCCAATTACTATTGGATGATGTTATTTCGAATATTAGTCATCTTATCTTCGACATTAATGTGTTTTGGACCTCTTGAAACCGAAGATAAGTTTATAATAAAAAAATGTTTTCACACTTTCCGAAAGAGCCCCTCCACTCCCTTATAAAAGGAGAACACTTCTATGCAATTCCTCACACCTCTCAAGACTTTTGGCTCGTCCAAACTCTGCCCAACTAATCTCCCTACATCCCTCTACTTCCCCTTTAAGCCTTTAATTAGGCAATAAGACTCTCCAAGAAGTCCTTTTGGTTCAAACCAAATAATGTTACCAAAATTAAAGGTAACATTTTCTCTTAAGTTGTTTTCTTTTATTCTACTTCTCCAACCCCTAAAATCTTTTCAATCCTTCATGTTGTGAAAAAACCAGTATCCTGAAAATACTAGGATTTTGTTATGAGATGTATTAGAACTAAAATTACACACACCTCCATCTAATGAATGAAGAACATAATGTGTATGTGATGGCAAACTAACGCCTCACGAAACGATGATTGTTCGATTTTCCCCTACCGCCTCTCATGGTGGTCATTATGATGGCACTGTATTTATATATAATATATATTATGTTAATTATTTCTTTCTGCTTCTTTACTTACCAATTATATCAAGCCTTTACAGTTTCCATAGTCGGTAAATATGATAATCTCATTTGAGGAAGTGCGGACTACCGCCCCCTCAAAGTGATGTGATTTGTTAATGCCATATGTGGGATGTATAAAGGATGTGGTTAATGACATTATAAATTATATTATACTGTAATTATAATATACCTATGTATCATTATGTTTTAATTCCATTAGAATAAGAAATAGAAATGAAAGTAGCGTTCATGTGTACGTACGGATTACCGTCTCCATGAACGGTACGTTTCATTTCTTACCTCCATATGTTATGTACTATTATAAATGCTTGTATATGATGGATATATAATGAATTTATATGATATATAAATCAGGATTTACATTTTGGAGGTAAGTAAATCATGATATAAGTAATAATAACATCAAGAACAACAAGTCCAAACACGTACGATAAATAAGATGATTTTATCCAAAACACTACTTTAACATTAATTTACATAATAAAGGGTAATATAAAGTCATAAGTGAACCATATATGATATCATAACAATTAATATGATTCTTTAATAATTCAATGACTTTATTTAAATCATTATACAGGAGGTTCGGACTCTTACGAAGCAAATTGGACCTATGATAAGGGAAATATCACAATCTCATTTTTATCCGAGATTGTTTATACTTTGGAATTTACTGGGGTGTATTTTATCATCCACATCCATGTTTCCTCAATATGTAATATTTATATCCTTCTACAATAGTTTATATCCAATTTTACCCTTCAGTGAGTTTTTAGTAAAAGATATGAAAGGAATCTTTTGTTGTTTTTCGTACGAGGTACTTTTTGACTTTTCCGACAAAAGTATGAGAAGAATGTTTTCTTTTAACTTATACAGCATGAATGGATTTTTAAAACCTTATTTCCAAGAATCTTCCCTTACAAGTTTTCATGTTTATTTTTTAATCAACTTTTTTTAGTTAGAATTTTATGACATGTTAAGAAAGGAAAAGTGTTTTTAAAGATGAAAGGATATTTTCCTCAAGAATGGAGTTCAAGTGTTTTATCAAAATTATTTTCCATCTAAGATAAAATAGTGTTCTGTTTCTATCCCTATTATTACATTGATTTTATTATATTGTGATGGAATTATTTTTATGAACTCTTTTGTCTTATATGAATTGTTTTATGATGTCACGATGTTTAAGATTCCTATTTTTATTACATGGGTTATTCCATGATGTATGGTTTATGATTTTGTGGCACAAATAAGAATGGTATAATTAAGATATGGGTGGGACCTATATCTCCCTCTAATTCATTGGGTAAAGATTTTATATCTCATGAGATAGATATGGCTGGAACGGCAGGTTAAACCGGTTCAGTGAAACAGGACTGAAACGAGGAGTGAACTCGGTTCAGAAATGGACTTTGTCCACTAAGATAGTCCTGGAAATGAGTCTTGACTAATAAGAAATGATTCTCTATGATTATTTGTGTATGCCACAAAGTTTCATGTTTTAAGTTATGATTATTGGGATTAAATTTCACTACTATGACTTATCCCATGTTATGATATTATGATCTCTTTTGCAGGTTAAGATTTACAAAATGTTATGTTCTTATGAATAGGACGTGATTGATATTTCTTTTGTTTACCTTTACTGAGCTTTTGAGATCACCCTTTTATGTTTTCTTTTCCCCAAGATATAAATAAAGGTTTTAGGTAAGAAAAAAAAGGGGGAAGATCATTATGGGAGATGTTGAAGATCTTTCACCACAATTTGAAGATTATATTCCGAGTTTCCAAAGACACTAAACTATTACGGTCCTTGTGTGTGTGTGTTTTTGTTATGTACTAAGTATTCCTCAAAAGTAATGTAATGTCCATATACGTCAGGCTTCAGGTATCTACATACATGGGTTCGACATCGATGGTTACTATACTTGGATCCTTCGTGGGTTCGGCAGCAATGAATTTTGTACTTGGATCCTATGTGGCTTCGGCAGAGGAGATGATTCAGAGGCTACATCTAATTATCTTTACCCATATTCGTAATTTGTATACCTGTGTGAGATGAGTCTTGACTATTCAATCATTACCATTAGTGTGATTGACTTGTTTCCTATGTGGACTAGGATGTGCATGGGATCGAGAGTTGGAGCCGAACTGGAATTGATGACTTAATTTATATGTATGGGCATATACCTAAGTATAATTGGTTGATACTTTGTGATTTTATCTTTCCTTTGTGGTTTATCCTTTTTGGATTTTTAGGAGACCTTCGGGGGTATCGGAGTCCCTACTGAGTATCGTATACTCACCCCTACACGAGCTATGCCCGCACTACGATGTGTTGGATGCAGACGACAGACAACACTAATTGAGGTGGAGGCTTATGGCGTTGGACGGTACCCAGAGGTGGACCACTAGCCGGGACGTACATGGAGCAGATGGCCGAACCCGCGGAGATGAGGAGACCATATGTACCCATCCATCAGGTGGGGTATCCAGAGGATGACTCGGTGGTTGCTTCATTAAATTACTACTATTGTACTTTCTTTTCAGTTGTACTATAATTTCAGTTGGGTTTGAATACTGGCCCATTGTCTTTTCAGCACTTACTTTTGTACTCAGTTTACTTAGTGCTTACTTCAGTTGTGTACTCTGTTGTGTTTGTTTACTTTTATAAAGGTAATGCCTTCCCTTTTATCAGTATTTACGCCTTTGGTGCTAGTCGCCAGCCCCTGGCCTATGGAAGGCGGGCTTGGGGTAGTCACGACACTGGCCTCGAGGATGGGTCGTGACAAATTGGTATCATAGGAGTTGGTTCTACCGCAGAACTCAGGACTCTGATCATTCTCTAATGTGAAGCAATAGTGTTAAGAGTAATGAGTATGGTTTTTAGTTCAGGGAGTCCAGTGTTGGTGTGGCGGCTGACGTATCCATAAACCAGGACCCTGACTTCCGATTTTCGACTCAGTGCACGAAAACATTGATTGCATGTGTGTTTCAAAAGTTTTCTTTGTGATTACATTGTGTCAGCTCACCAGGTATACTATTTGACCGTGGTGCGCCTGTTTCTTTTTAGGATGGCCCCACAAAGGCATCCAGCTAGGGTTCCTAGTTACGTGCGAGATGGAAGCCCACCGAGCGACAAGGCCTCGGTACAGGGCCCCATCACAGTAGAGGCTCTAGAGGTACCACTACTCACTGAGCCACTGATACTACCAGCCCCATCAGCAGAGGGTGAATGCCTACTGAGCTCGTTTTATGAGTTTCAACGATAGATTCCACCCAGGTTTCATGGAGAGACGGACCCTCAGGCAGCCGAAGATTGGCTAGAGGCTATCGTTAGAGTCTTCATATTGGTAGGGACACTAGCCGACCTTATAGTTATTGTTTCCACGATTATCCTACACGCAGCAGCAGGTAGATGGTGGAGCTTGATGCTCCAGGTGCACAACAGAGCATCTTTACTTTGGATGGACATCGAGAGTCTCTTCCGCTCGGAGTTTGTTCCAGCCACCCTTCGTGCAGTGCAGATCCAGAAGTTACTTCTTCTACGACAAGGCAGTATGACAGTAGCTCAGTACTCGGTGAGATTTACCGACCTCTCGCTCTACTCCATGGACATGGTACGGGACCCATTCTTCTGGGCCCGGACCTTTGAGCAGGGACTGAGGCATGAGATCAGGGCTTCAATGGTCTCCCTCAGCATTCTGACGCTGGAAGGAGTGCTGGAGCGAGCCCTTCTTGTGGAGAGATTTCTTGCTGAGCTAACACCAGTAGCGAGACCCACTGTAGGGTGACACGTAGTGGAGTATTCTACAGCCGATAGTAGACAGATGTCGCAGAGGTCCATGTGGACAAGGCCATCATGTGGCTGACATCAGGATACTAGTTCGGATGTGTGGGGCACATGAAGCAGAGCCATCCATACGAGGGTCTGGCATGGCTATGCATGTGGCGAGTAGGGCCACATGGCTCGTGACTGCCCGACCTGCCATGCAGACAAGCATTAGACAACAGACATACCTCTCAGGTGGAGGCAGAGGTTTGACCGTGGCGGTCCATAGGGAGTAGGCAGACGAGGCAGAGGAGCTGGCCGAACAACGGGTGGTGGACGATGCTTCGAGGCTCTACCACCTCCACCACCAGGAGGACCACCCAGACCATAGGGATCTGGAAGACAGGGGCAGGCTCAACTCCAAGTAGTCAAGGCCTATGACCACGGTGCACCTGAGATGATTTGAGGTACTATATGTGTCTACTCCACCCTTTCTGTAGTTCTTATAGACATAGGAGTGAGTCATTCTTTTATTGTCGATGCCCTTGTTTGGATCTCGGAGATTTCGACGGAGCCGTTGGCTCGATCCTTACGGCTAGAGACTCCTACGGGAGTAGACTCGATGATTACGCACTAGCGCAGGTAGTGTGAGCTTACTCTAGGAGACGAGAGCATCAGATGGGATCTTCTTGTAGTGGCGTCGAGGCCTTACAATGTCATCTTGGGTATGGACTGGTTATCTACAGTCCATGCCCAAATTGACTGTATTAGGCGCAATGTGCGGTGTGTCTCACAGATGGGAGCAGGTTCACTTTCACCGCGAGAAGGGAGCCTTTTAAATACAGGATGGACTTATGCAGAAGAGAGGGCAGCCGATCACACATCAGTTGGCTAGTCTCATCCTAGGAGTGGTTGATGTGTGGAGTCTGAGTTTTCCTATTGTGTTGGATCAGTATGCGGACGTTTTTCCTGACGATGTTATAGGACAACCTCCTCGTAGAGAGGTAGAATTCTACATAGATCTGTACCCCGGGACAACATCGATATCTACTCCAGCATATCGAATGGCTCCCGCCGAGCTTCGGGAGCTATGGGTATAGATGGAGGACTTTCAGGGAAAGGGATTCATCCGACCAAGTGTTTCACCCTGGGATTCTCCGATTTTATTTTTCCAAGAAGGTGGATGGGTGCTTATGACAATGTGTCGACTACCGTCGCCTAAATCAGGTGATCATGAAGAACCAGTATCCATTCCCAAGGATTGATGACTTCTTTGATCAGCTCAAGGGAGAATGATGGTTCTCAAAGATAGACCTCAGCTCAGGCTATCACCACCTCAGAGTTCGAGATGAGGATGTGCAGAAGATGACCTTCTGGTGTCGGTATGGTTAGTAAAAGTTCTTGGTTATGCCCTTCGGCATAACCAACGCTCAAGCGGTGTTCATGAGTCTCATGAACAGAATCTTTCAGCCTTACCTCGATCGTTTTTTCGTATTCTTTATCGATGCCATACTGATTTACTCAACTACTAAGGAGGAGCATGCCTACCATTTGTAAGTTGTACTGGATACACTCCGAGAGAACCATCTTTTTGGTAAGCTCTTGAAGATCTAGTTTTGGATTCGAGAGGTTCCTTTCTTGGGACACATAATCTCGGAGACTGGGGTTGAAGTGGACCAAGTGAAGATCGAGGCGGTACTTGCTTGGGAGCCACCCAAGAGTGTGATGGAGGTGCGGAGATTCCTAGGTCTGGCTGGGTACTATTGGAGATTTATGCCAGACTTCTCCAGAGTTGCATCACCTCTTTCAGCATTGAAGAAGAAGGGGAAAACCTTCATGTGGTTAGATAGATGCCAGTAGAGCTTTTAGGAGCTAAGACATAGATTGAATAGTGAACCCATCTTGAGGCTACCAGAGGAGGGCGTTGGGTATGTGGTTTACTATGACGCATCAGGGACCGAACTCGGGTGTGTCCTGATGCATGAGCGGGTAGTGATCGCCTATGGTTCATGGCATTTGTGGCATCACGAACAGAACTATGCTACCTATGACCTGGAGTTAGGAGCAGTGGTCTTCGCCCTAAAGATGTGGAGGCACTATATAATGGGTGAGTGCTTTACAGTCTACTCTGACCACCAGAGTCTGAGGTACATTTTCTCGCAGAAGGACCTGAACTTGAGACAGCGGCAATGGCTCGAGTTCCTCCAGTACTATGACTTTGAGATAGTCTATACTCCTAAGAACTGGAACATAGTAGCTGATGCTCTCAGCAGGAGATCGGGCATACAACTACTAAGGGAGGTGATGAAGCAGCTAGCTGCGTTGCAGATATCATTCGTGGATAGAGATGGGGCATCCTTTCTTTAGTCACTCGCAGTCACTCCTCCACTACTTCAGGAGGTCAGAGAGGCACAGTGTGGGTACTTTGACTATGAGAGGCGATGTGCTCAGATTTACATAGGGAAGGCGCCAGATAAATTTTCTGAAGGAGGAGAGCACGTCATCCTCTTCAGGGGACGTACCATGGTACCAGTTGCCCTACAAGAGGAAGTGCTGAGGGAGTTTCACACTTCCCTTCTAGCGGTACATCTAGGAGTTGAAAATATGTACCAGGACCTCAGACGATAGCACTGGTGGCTGGGTATGAAGAAGGTTGTATCAGATTTCATTTCACGATGCCTCACTTGTCAGCAAGTGAAGGCGGAGCACTAGCTACCAGCAGGCTTGGTACAACCCTTAGAGGTTTCAGAGTGGAATTAGGATGGGATATCCATGGATTTCATGATAGGGATTCCACGTACATCCATAGGACATGACTCCATATAGGTGATCATTGACCGACTCACCATGTCGGCCTACTTCCTACTAATTAGAGAGTAGGAATCAGTAGAGAGATTGAGACGCCTCTACATTTAGAAGATCATATGGCTTCATGGTCTGCCATCATCTATTGTCTCTGATTGAGATGCCCGATTTACTTCCTGACTTTGGAATGGGTTACATGAGGCATTTGGGATGCAGCTACACCTGAGCACCGCCTTTCATCCTTAGACGGATGCCCAGACGGAGAGGACCATTCGGACTCTCAAGGACATGCTCTGTGCATGTGTCCTTGACGTTGGTCGCAGCTGGGAGGATCACCTATCCTTGGTGAAGTTTTCATAAAACAACATCTACCACTCCACCATCGGGATGACACCTTACAAGGCATTGTACGACCGACCATGCAGATCAACTTTGTGCTGGACTGACCCTGGGGAGTCAGCACTTGTAGGACCAGAGATGGTTCAGGATATGATGGAGAAGGTGTAGATCATCCAGGAACAGATGAAGACTTCATAGAGCAGACATAAGTCCTATAAAGATAGAAGATGGAGACTACTGGAGTTCGAGGATGGCGACCACGTCTTCCTACGGGTCTCACCCTGACATGGTCTACGGAGATTTGGCCGGGGTAGCAAGTTATCTCTGTGCTTCATCGGGCCTTTCCAGGTCCTCAGTAGAGTAGGCGAGGTAGCTTACCACCTGGCCCTTCCACCTCAATTACACCGGGTGCATGACGTCTTCCACGTATCTCAGCTGAGGAGATACAAGCACGACCTGTCCCACATCATCAACCACGGGGAGCTGGACATTGATGACATGGCGACATTTATGGAGGTCCTGGTGGAGATTGAGGAACGACAGGAGTGGGTCCTATGTGGACAGTCGATTCCTCTGGGGCGCATTTGCTGGAAGCATGGGAACCTCTATGGGAGCACATGAGAGAGGGAGGCTCAGATGCGTGCTCAGTACCCTCATTTGTTTCCCTATTTTATGTTGTAGCTTTATGAGGACATAAAGCCTTGAGTTGGGGGTAATGTAATGTCCTGGAAATATAAAGGAAATTTTTTTTCATAATTTTTTTGGAATTTTACGAGTACGCAGTTTCTGACGGCACCTGATTCCGAAGCCCGGTGTGCCCGGGATAAGTTTCTGAAGTTTGGCTCGGGTACGTTTAGTGAACGAATGAGTGGGTTTTTCTATCTTTTGAATCGGTGCTCAGAATTGAAATATTAGAGCATCGATTAAACCACAACGCCGGTAATTGCTTAAGGGGAACTTTACCGTAGTTGCGTTTTATTTGGGATGTAAGTTAAAAATTAGGGTTTAATTAAGAATTTAAATAAAATTGTTAGAACAATTTTATATATCTATGGAAATTAATTCCTCCCCTGGGAAGTTATTGGTGGGCCCACACCCACCCAACATCCCACGTATGGATAACTAAGAGGTGGGGTCCACAGGATCCCCAGCCTTTCACCTCCAATAACTCTTTTCAAACCCCCTTTAACTCCCTTGTTTAATTCATGAACCCCCCCCCCCCCTAATTAGGAGATCCCTTCCTCTTCCTCTCTCCCTCTTTATTATTTTCCAACATACCTTAATTAATGAAATGAACCAATTCAATTAATTAATTAAGTGATTTTAATTTTTAATTTTAAATTGCATTTTTTAATAAAATAATTGCATTAGCCTATTATTTTATTTTTGGGGTATTCGTTGTGTGAAGGAGAGTTGAGAGAGAGCTCTTGAGAAAGAGATAAAAGTATTCCTCTCCTCAATGAAGAATAGTTTTCTTCTCTGATGAAGAACACCAATCTTCAACAAAGACTGACTCGGCGAAGAATGCTCCATGATTCTCCAATCCTCTTATTCCTCTGCATCAAGGGAGGAGACGCCATCATGGGGAACTCGCCAACATCAACGATTCTTTCTCTGACTTTGATGAAGCAACATCGCTTTCTGTGTCTATGAAGAAAAAACCATTTTCGAGGTAGGGGTTTGTTCATTTTGAAGTTTTTATCTCATATCCCATTCTTTGTTGGAGATAATTGTTTATTTTTGGCCAACTGCTACCACCTAACACGGAGGGTGTGGGCCAAACTCACATGGCCCGACAACCCTCCGTAGTCTCTTTTATTGCGATGGAAATCATGATAAGAAGGTGGCAATTAATGGGAGTGGCGGCCGTGCGCTGGCCACGTGCGGAAGAACCGCGGCCTGCAACCACGGTGCGCTCGAATGGGGAAGACTCGGCAGGGCCGAAGGGAGGAACCGCGACGCCCCACGGCGTCGCGCTGTGGAAAACCATGGCCCGCTCGAGCGGGTTGCTTTGGCCGAAGAACGGGATAGCCCGTCGGCTGACCGGGTGGAGGAAAGCCGCAGTGCCTGGAGGGCGCCGCGCCAGATGAACCGCAGCCCGCCCGAGCGGGTTGCCTGCGCCAAGAAGGAAAGACCGGCTTTGGCCGGTAGGTTAGGGTGGTCAGCACTACTTGGCACTGCTGGTTCGGGTAGCCGAGGGCCCCCTAGACTGCTCGGCCAGCCGGTCATGTCGTGGCTGGCCGGGCCGCACCCTACTGGGCCGGGTCGTGCCCCCTTTGGGCTGGGCCACACTCTTCGGGCCGGAACGTGCATTTCACTGGGTCGGTCTGACACTAGCTGGGTCAGAACCGCCAAGACCGGGTTGAAAAAACCCTCCAGCCGACTGGGTTTAACGGGCCGAGCCCGTTTTCACTTAAAGATGAATAACTCGAAGACCGCACATCCGATCAACGCACCGTCTATGGCCCTGGGACCATCGTGATGAGTCAGCCCTTTTGTGATACTCTAAGTGAGTTTTGGATGTCTTTGGATAACGACTGGGTTAGAAACGAGCGTATTTCTAACCGGACCCTAGAACGAAAAGGCCAATATCTCTCAGACCGAGCATCTGATTGACACGCCGTCTGTCGTGTTGAGTTCCTTTTGATGAGACGGAACATCGGGATACATCAACTATGGACTTCGTGATAGTTGATGTATCGACCCCTTTACTCGAGAAACAGACTCTCCCGGAATCGAGAACACTTTTGTACGGGAACCCTAGAGCTGGTTGCGACTGCGATGACTACCGTGTTGGGATCCTTTGTGGGTTCGACGACGATGAAGACTGTACTTGGATCCTCCGTGGGTTCGGCAGCGAGGATGACTATACTTGGATCCTCCATGGGTTCGGCAGCGATGATGATTGTACTTGGATCCTATGTGGGTTCGGGAGTGATGATTACTATACTTGGATCCCCCGTGGGTTCGGCAGCGATGACTTTTTTACTTGGATCCTACATGGGTTTGGCAAAGGAGATGATTCAGAGGCTACATCTAATCATTTCTACCCCTCTTCATAAGTTGTATACCTGTGTGAGCTGAGTCTTTACTATTCAATCATTACCTTTTGTGTGATTGACTTATTTCCTGTGTGGAGTGGGATGTGCAAGGGCCCGAGAGTTAGAGACGAACTGGAATTGAAGACTTAGGTATATGTATGGGCATATACCAAAGTAGAGTCGGTTGATACTTCATGATTGTATCTTTCCTTTGTGGTTTATCCTTTTTGGATTCTGGGAGACCTTCATGGGTCTTGGGGTCCCTACTGAGTATCGTATACTCACCCCTTCACGAACTATGCCCGCACTACGATGTGTTGGATGCAGACGGTGGACATCAATGATCGAGGTGGAGGCTTGTGGTGCTGGACGGTACCCAGAGGTGGACCACTAGATGGGACATACACGGAACAGACGACAGGACCTGAGGAGCTGAGGAGACCATCTATACCCACCATCGGGTGGGATATCCAGAGGATGACTCGTGGTTTTTTATTTACTTTACTGCTGTTGTACTTTCTTTTTAGTTTTACTATACTTTCAGTTGGGTTTTTATACTGGCCCATTTTCTTTTCAGCACTTACATTTGTACTCAGTTTACTTAATTCTTACTTTAGCTGTGTACTCTGTTGTGTTTGTTTACTTTTATAAAGGAAATGCCTTCCCTTTTATCGGGATTTACGCCTTTGGTGATAGTCTCCAGTCCCTATCCTGTGGAAGGAGGGCTTGGGGTAATCACGGCACGGGCCCTGAGGACGGGTCGTGACAAGACACAACTCAAAATAAATTAGGTTCATAAAATAACATGTGTATAAAAGAAGGAGGTTATTTAATTAAACCCTTACCTTGAGTGCAGGCTTTTCATATATTTATTTTATGTACTACATAATAAAATTGTATCAATTATTATTTTTTAGAATATCATATTAAATTTTAATACCTCATACTTACACAATTTACCTTTTCCATTTAAATGACACATTTAATTTATTAATTAATTATGTCCACATCTTGTGTTTTCAGGATGTTGGGTACATAATTTAAAAAGGCATTACTGTGTTGACTGTGGTTAAAGGGGTCATTATTCCATCATCTCTAAAATAATAATCTTGAAATATTTATAACTTCAATACATAAATTTTACATTTAGAAATATCCATGAATTATGGTTATGAAAAAAGAATTATGTTAGAATCATGGAGATGGTAGTTCGTATGTGTGCATGTGTAACAATTATATTTTTCAATGATACTTATGGGAAGAAGGGTATTGTTTTTTTTAATTTATATAAATATAATTATATCATTAATATAATTTTATTTATTTAAATATACTTACATATAACTTCCATGTCATGATCTA
Source organism: Viscum album (assembly GCA_963277665.1). NCBI lineage: Eukaryota > Viridiplantae > Streptophyta > Magnoliopsida > Santalales > Viscaceae > Viscum > Viscum album. The sequence goes on along the minus strand of OY728141.1, from coordinate 465,950,225 downwards.
ATAAAAAAGTAATCACATTGCTTTATAAGGTGGTAGTCAGCCGTACACATGAATAACATTATCACTATCAATGGACGATGAGGTTAAAATAATATATGATATGTTAATATTATATAATGTTTAATATTTATATAATAAAATTTATAAAAATTAAATAAAACATCATAAATTTTAATGTGATGCGATAAAGGAATAACAATTACATCGGTTCATGAGGCGATAGTCTGTTGTACACATGAATGATGGTTGTGTTTCTCGTTTGATAATGTGGAAAAGGTTTTAGGTTTTGAAAATAACATAATAAAATCTCATTATATGTAATATGATGATTTCATTATTCAATCATTATTTATAATGATTTTAATGTTGTGAAATCAAAAATAAAACAAACATTTATAGTTATGAACAATACCTCCTCCTCAGAACACCTCTTAAGGATTATAAATAAATACAACATAGATTGGGTTTATGATAAAACTAATGCCTCTAAACAAATTAAAATTAATAAATAATGTGATTTGGGTCGGTATTATCTGAACCAATGGGTTGTGTAAGTTTAGAAATAGGAGGACAGGGGGGTTCCCTTTTACAATGGAGGAGGTGTGACATTCTTGTAAATACCCAAAACTTTTCAATAATGGGAAGTCACACTGAAGCCAAGCATCTCAAAAATTAAAAAATAAAGTATTAGAGGATATATAAAAGCTGATCCAAACCACTAAAAATAGAGATGAACATTTAAAAAAATTATCCTATTACCTCTAATGTTACTCACTTTAACCATTTTATTTTTTCCATGATAAATAATTTTTTACAATTTTAGTATTAATTTTGATCAAATATTAAGTTGAAATTTTTATATAATATAAACTATAATGATTAAATTTTTTGAATCCATTTTATCAAATTATATTCACATAACTGGAATAAATTAACAATGATTAAACCCACAAATGTGTCGAATAATGGTTTATCAAGAAATGAATTTTTCAAGAATAATATGATCTTATAATAACTGTATGAAAAATAATCAGAATTAAATGGATTTAAATTATTATATATAGATATTGAGTATATATATTTAATATAAATAATTCCATATTATTGTTTTTAATTATTTAAAAGGTGGAAACATAATGCAATTTAAAATAGATGTCCAAAAAATGTATTTTAAGGCATAAATATAAGCTTATATTAAAATCCAATAAAAAGATGATAGGAATGAAAATAATTATACTATATAAAAAATAATAATAGTTATTTCTTTTTTAAATAATATTAAAATAATAATGGTGCTTTTAAATTACTTAATTTATTAAACTGAAATGACTTTTTTTTAAAAAAAATCGGTATTTTTCACTATTCACTAAAAATTCAATATCTATTGAAAAAATCATGAAAAGTTAATATTGATATGATGATTTAAAAAATTATTTAAATTTTATAAAATAAAATTTCTTAAACATCCAAAAATTAACTATAATATTTTCACATAAAAAGTAATAAAATCATTTTTGAAATAAACAGTTTTAATAAATATTGTGTGGTTATTTTCTATGAACATATAAATAAATTTATATTTTATAAAACATATAATAATATATATACGTCATAATTTAGTTAAAACTATTCATAACATCCAATTTAATTTCTAGGTTATATCAATTACTTCAAAATAGTAATATTTTAATATTATATCTCGTTTCATTTAAACTCGGTGTTGTGTGTTGAATATGATATTGAACATAATATTATTTTAAAATCACATGGTGTTTCATTAGACCCCATTATGTAAATTTAATCCTCACAATTTGAACTTGTGATCAGTAATAAAGTGTTTCACATTCAAAAATTATTTTTTAGAAAACAAATATCGTAACAAGGTTTAATAAAACATCCTCTTAAATGAGGAAAAGGTAAATTCAAAGTTTATCTAGAATAAAATATGATTGGGTTTCTAAGTAAGAGAAAAATTTTGGGAGGTAAAAATATGGATATTGAAGAAGGTAATAAATAATTTTGGAGAGCGATAGTTATCATTTATCAAAATAATGAAAATAATAATGTGAATGTTAAGAACTAAGAAACAATAAATCTATGTTGTGTTAAAAGACCATTGATTCATCGAATAAGAATTAAATAGGATGAAATTTTTGATTTAATATATTTTTCTTATATTTTACAAACTCTATTACAATTAAAATATAAATTACCAAATAATATACTTTCTCAATATCTTTTTATTTCATAAACACCATTTCATTCATTGGATGTTCTTCAATTACTTTCCACGTCACCTATTAATCGAATTATAAATGTAAAATATTAATTTTTAGTTCCTGATGAAGATAAATAAAATTAAATTTTAATGGATCATAAGATCTATAAAAGAGTAAAAATATATTCCTCTAATATATATTAAAACCAAGATGGTTAGAAAAACTTAAGATAACCCAACAAATTAATATGAATATATTAATCCCCAAAATTCAACAACAAAACCAAAGTATTAGTATAGATCTTTCGATAAATAAATTACACTATATCCGAAATAACCTCAATAAGTTCCAACTTAAATAAGGTTTCAATATCAATGTTTATCTCAAACTCTTCAACTTACATATCAAGAAATATAATTTCATTCATCGGATAAAATATTTACCTTAAACCAATAGGTTATACATATATATAATCCTAATAAAATATTTTGTAAAATATCAGCAATCACCTCAAAATCATAAAATTCAAAAGTATTTGATCCTAAAATATGTTTCCCAAAAAAATTTAAATATATACACCAAATAATTTTAGAAAAAATAACTTCATACTAACTAGTACATTACATAATCCAATGGGCGGTGTTGCACCCTTAATGTCCTTTAGTTGTGATTTCAAGCCCCATAGATTTTCTAGGTGTGATGGGTTATCCTAAATGAATACTTAATGTAATTTTTATCAAACTATATTTATATAATTAAAATAGTTTTCCAAAAATATTATGAACATGATCAAAATTACATTTATCAATAAATATTTTTTAACCACAAATGTCTTTTATACTTACTATTTTTCCACAAAATCAAATAATCTTAATTGAATATAATTACCTCAACATCGATCAAATATCAAATATTATCCTTTCTTAAATCATGTTTTTACATTAAATTATATCATGTCATTTAACTAATTTTCTAGGTTAGTTTATCCACTCAACATATTCTCAAATATACATAAATAAAAATTTCTCGAGAAAAATCCTTAGATGTTTCAAGATTCTTATAACCAATATACTATTGATAAACAATACATCGACAACATGATTCTCAAGTTTGAACACCCAAACAATTAAATCATTCCAATTGAATGATTTTAATAACATATAACCTTAGAAATTAATCCTTATATTATGTCATTGACTGTGATAAAGAAAAAATTTATCCATATATAGCACATTGAACAATTGCTGGTGTGTTTGGATTAACATTATTTTTATGCATCCTGCTAACTGGACTCTTAATTTTTATTTTCTAGTAATTTTGTTTGTGGTCCCCATTCCCACACATAAAGAAAATTTTATTTAAATAAAAAAAATTTACATGGTGTATCTTCCAATGTTTTTGATGCGTGGGAAATTTAATCTTCATTTTTTCATAATTAACACCTGAATATCGAAAAGGAATAATCTATCTCTTCTTTGATTCACTTAGAAAATGTTTAATTCTGATTTTGATAATATTAATTCAAAATATATTATTTGGAATGATAGAAAAATATCTAACTTATATTACCATTATGTTATTCATCTCATTAGGGAAATAATTATTTTTCCTATCACCCTAGTTTTCATGATTTCTATTATTTCCAATCATTAACTAAAATAAAAAAACTGCTTGAGAATTAATTAACATATGAAAGGGGAAAATTATAAACCTAAAAATAATAAATTATAAATGATAATTACATCCTGACTTATGAGTCTTTATATTTTAATATTCATTATTCAAGGTAATTCCTCATATTATATTTTTTAACCTAACAATATTTTCAAGTCCGTCAGAATGGTACATAAAGAGTTAGTGAATATCTAAATCATATACCCTGGTAGGGTCAAACCTTATTTGTAGAAAGACACATTTTTATGAAAAAATTGTTTATTGATTCAAATCTAAATGATCCATTTTTTAAATAAATTAACCTTATGTAAAACTTATCCAAATCCACATCCACTTATACTAATCAGATAGGGACAAATATTCCTAGAAACCAATTTCTCTAAACTTCTCCAAAATTCCATTATATTTTCTAATACATATCATTATAATTATACTTTTCCCTAGGGTTATAACAAAATATTTCTCATCCAAGATTATACAGGTTATATAAAACATAAATTTTAAATAAACTATAGATACTCGATCAATTTTCATATTTTATTACATGATATTAATCAATATTTTCCAATAAGTAAAACCCTGAAGATTGTGATTCCTAGTGTCTTTCAAAGACTAAGTTCATATTATATAAAAAGGAATTTAAAACATGAAATCCATATTTTATTCTCTATAACGAGATCCTAATTTCCATTTGAGCCTTTAGAACTTCAATGGATATCCTAGGGAATACATAAAGAATGAGGTGAGATAAAAATCCTAGTATATGAATAAACATAAAAAGGAAACATGACTTGTGATTCAAAGGTATAACATGATATCATAAAAAATAAGAGTCATAGGTAATCATATGGGAGAATAACCTAAATAATATGGTATCATAATTTTATGTAATCATAGGAAAATATAGTGGAAACATATAACATAACACAAACATGAGTAAGTGATAAATTCCTAGACATTATAACATGGTGGATAGAGTCCCATAAGTTATTAGGTTTACTACCTAATCCTATACAGGATGCCTCATGAGACGAAAAAAATAAAAAATGATTTATAAAACTATTTTTCTTTACCCATAATAACATGTTAATGATTATATGTTCCATGAAAATGAAATCGATCATTGTATAAACTGAAGAATTATTCATGGAAATAGATGGATTTTATAATCCTGTCTCATATTAGAATGATAGTAAATTTCATAATGAAGGAATTTGAGAGATGAGCACAAGGAATATATTACCTTGTCAAATTAAGGGCGAATTATCTATTTATATATCTAACAGACATATATACATAATTTAGAGTAAATCCATAACATCAAATGTTTTCTTAATTGATGAAAATATCTTTAAAAATTAATTGCAATACTTCTTGAGAAAAATTATCTTTTATCTCTTAAGTCAATTATTAAAAATATAAAAAAATTCCAAAATATTATAGAAATTTTTTTATTTGTAAAATAACCTTTTAAAATTATAAATGGAGATTCCAAGTGATTAGGGATAAAAATGGAAGGCAATTCAGTACATGTCGTATAAGTTAAAAGAAACTTCTATTTCAAAATGTTGAAAAAGGTTAAAAAGTTCCTCATTTGGAAAATGTTAATAATATTGATATAACATTATTTAAAAGATAAATATTTGTAAATATGTATTTAATAATTATTTTGGGGTTTGTTAAAATTATTTATGAAATTTAATTTAGAAAAAATGGAGTCAAAAGAAAAATTATTTTTGTCTAAAGAGAGAAATGAAGTCGACTTTTCATAATTTTATTTTCTAGAAAAAGTTAAGTACCAAAGAGAGGAAAATGTTAATGTTAATTTAAAATTTCCATAATTACACTATAATTAAAAAATAAAGGGTTTTAATATACAATAATCAAATAATTCCCAGTAATATAAATTCAAACATAAATAATCCTGATTAAAATGAGATTTAAACATATACCATTACAGCTTTCAAAAATGTTGAATCATAACAGGAATGAATAAATTAGATGAATTATAACATAAAATATCATAATGTTTGAAAGAATTAAAATATAATATATAAATGGGTTTTATATACACCCTTTAAAATAAATTAGGTGTAAAAAATAACAAGTTTCTCAAAGAGGGATGCTATGAGACAAAACCCTTACCTCGGGTCCCAGATTTATAATTTATGTATCTTATATCATTTATAATACACTGATATAAATTATTTTATTTCTTAATAATCATTTCCAAGTTTAATCCCTTATACTTATTTCATTTTATTCATTTATTTTAATGATGTGTTTAATTACTTAATCTGTTATGCCCACGTCAGGTGTTTTGATGACACTTGGTTCATAATTTCAAAACCTTATCAGCATGTTGAATGTAGTAAAAGGATTCATTATTCCATAATATATTAAATAATAATAATTTTATAATTATCATTTTTATACATAAATTACACTTTTAATTGTCATGAATAATGGTTATTAAAAATGGATTACATTACAATAATAGAGACGAATGGTCGTACATATTCATGTGCAATGTTTCAATTTTTCAACGAACATGATGGAAAGAAGATAAGTGTTATTTTATATTTCAAAAATTATAATTATATCTTAAATATGATGTTATTACTTTAATATAGTTACATATACTATACATGTGATATAGTAATAAAAAATGAATCGTATTGCTTCATAAGGTGATAGTCAACTGTACACATAAACGACATTATCATTTTAAATGGATGGTATGGTAAGGGATTATATGATATAATAATTTTATAAAATTATTAATGTTTCATTAATTTAATATATAAACATTAAATCAATCTTTATTTATAAGAGTGTGAGGTAATGATGGAAAACAAATTACATCAGTTCGTGATGTGGTAGTATGTCGTACACATGAACGATTGTTTTGATTCCTATTTGATTGAGGGGGAGAAAAATCATGGTTATTCCATTAACATATTAACTTATTATTATATGGTATATAATTAAGTTAATCTATCATTATGATGGAGAAATATTTTCAGGATTTAGAAAAAAAATAAAATAAAGATGCTCGGTTTAGAATGATACATCTTCTTTGAACCACCTCTATCGGATTACACCTAACACCTCCATAGATAATATTTATAATAAAACTAATACCTCTATGATGTGTTAAGGTAGTTATGGAAGGTATTTGGGTGTTTATTTTCTGAATGAATGGGTTTTCAATGTGTAGATATGAGAGGATATATGTTTCCCGTTTATATGGAAGTAGTGGCGTTCTTGGAAAACCCAATAACTATTTAATAATGGGAAGTAAATCTCATGAAAATTTCCTCAAAAACATAAAATTAAATTACTGGAGGATATATAAGGCTGAGAACCACCACTACCATAAAAAATAAACAAATTTTAAACATGTTAGCCTCTTTACCTCTAATGTTTTTCACTTTTACCATATCAATTTTTTTCAACATTAACTATTTTATACTATTTTTACTAGTATTGATGAAAATATTAAGTTGAAATTATTATAAAATAATAATAATTTAGTTCCAAATGTGTAATACATTTACAATTTAACCAAAAGATGTATAGAAAACATGGTTGTTCAAGGAATAAATTTTTCTAACATAAGATGATCTTATAATAACTACATGAAAAGTGATAATATTTAAATTTATTTTAATTAATATTTATAGATATATAATATATACATTTCATTTAAATAATACCCCATTAAATTTTATTTCAATAATTTAAAATGGTAAAATATTTCACACTTCGAAACAATTTTTAGAAAAATAAATTGTTTTAAAGCCAAAAAATAAACATATATTAACTTCCAATATAAAGAAAATTTTAATTTAATTAATTATTTGAAATATAAATGTGGAATAATTATGATAATTTTAAATAATATTAATAAAATAATATTATTTTAAATTTCTTAGTTTATTAAAATAAAATGAATGTTTTAAACATAATCAGTATACTTCACTATTCACTGAAAAATTAATATTTTCAGAAATATAACAAACATTCACCATTTGTTATTAAAGTATTTTACATTTTAAAATGATATAAATTTTTTGAAATAAAATTTATGAAAGTTCCAAAAATCATTTATAATATTTTCCCACAAAAAATAGAAATAATTTTTCAAATAAATGTTTTTATTGAAAATTGAGTACTTATTTCATAAGATTTACAAATAGATTTTTATTGATTAGAAAATTTATTTATATTTTATAAAAAATTTAATTCTAGCCATCCCCACTAATTAAATGGGTATGATATGTGAGTCACATTTAAATAATAATATTTTGAAATTATATCATAGTTTTCTTAAACTTAGTCTTTCACGTTGAATACGATGTCGAACAAAGTGTTCTTTTAATATATGAGGGCATTATGATACTTATTATTATTTCATTATATATATATATATATTAATTAAAAATTTAGTTTCAATAAGCATTTATCAATGTGTAAAATTGTGCTGATGCAATTTTTTATAAGGTATAATCTAACCACATATATTTATAATGAACATTTTTAGAAAATTTCATTCACAAATAAAAATTTAAATGATTAATTAATTTATTTTTTTTATAAAAAAAATAATTGTGGAAATATATATCACCTAAGATGTTAATTTTTATATTTTTCAGGTATAATGTCAATTTATTTAATAGAATGATGTTAGTAAAAGGGAATCTCATGGTCCAAGTGAAAACCTGTCACCTCCAGTGAGGCCCTAGTGCTCTAACCTATGACTAAATGGTGAAAATGAAATATCACATACCACTATTCTCTGTGTTTTACTATTTCCATCATTATTAATTTATATATATTATCTATTTTACTATATTCACCATTATTTTTACAAATATAGTTTTATTTGATAATTTTATTAATTTTACTAATAGTTTTATTTTCATCATAATTAAGTTATTAAAAGGGAATGGTTAAATATTATTTTTATACCAAAATAATAAATTATCATAATTTTTTAATTAATTTGTTTTTCAATTAATTTTTAATTAGTTTTTATCAAATTTGGTTATATGTTTTATTACATTAAAAATCCCCATTAATGCATGATATGTAACATGATTAATAATTATTTTTTTTGAAATATGCAGCGTTTTTAAAAAAAATATTATTATAAAAAAATTATCTTTTAATAATATAGTCTTTTGAAAAGTTAAATTGTCATTGAATTATGCTTTTAATTTTGAAATATAATCTTTGTTACACTAGAACCATTTTTATTGATTACATATTTAGAAACTGAATTCCACTTAACTAGAAGAATAATTTTATAAGATGCATAAAATAATTTTATATTAATATAATGTATAATAATAATTCAATAGTTACATGGATATAATCTTATCACATAATGAAATTATATTTTCTAAAACTATTTTTTTTAGAATCTGGCACATCGAATGCTTGACTTTGAAATACACAGGTATTTTTAAATTTCACATAAATAATTAACTCTAATAAAAGTAATTTATTTTTTGACACAAAGAATCAAAAATATATTATGGTAAATTTCATTATTATTATTATGATGTTGATTTTTTGGTGAAAATGTAAAAAATAAGGTTTCACAAGTTTAATGATGTGGGGGAACTATTTATGATGAAAACATTTCATATATGTTTTTGATATAATTTCTACAACAAAAAATTCATTGGAGTATAAAAATAATATAAAAATATTATTTTTTATTTTCAAATTAATTATTTAAAATTATAAAACAAAAATTCATTTTTCCTTAAGAAAATTTATTCATGGATTAAATGAATTTATTGAGGTGGAGGACGATTCATTTAAGTTTTATCTTGATTAAATCATCAAATAATCCTAATTTAATAAAAATTCTTTTTGGATTCTACACACTTAATGAGGTGGCGGAAGACTCATTTTAGTTTTTTCTTGATTAAATAATCAAATAATCTTAATATTATAATTAATTTTGTATACAATTATTTATAATTAATTCCATCCATGGGTGGTTGGCTTAAATATTAATTTAAATGATATTTTAACCCTCAAATACATCTTCCCTAAAGTATAAACACCCACTCATTCACCCATTACTCTACACTAAAAAGCTAATTTACATTAATCCTCAATAATTCCACCTCTCAAGAGTCTCCATTATGTGGTTCAAATATTCTATGTTACCCTCTGAATCATTAATAAGATTCCATTCAAGGTTAGGTAGTTCTAAATCGTCATTTTACTTTTGAAGTACAATACTTTTATAATGTTGTATTTTAAATTCTTTTTAATTATATCTTCATGAATTTTATTCCATGGTATTATATTCCATTTTATGTATTTTAATCAGATTTTATTTATTCCCTCTTGTTAAATCCTTTTCCTAAGATGTTATTATGTCTAAAAGGTGTTATTCATCTCTAATTCTCATTACATTTGTAAACCTTTCTAAATTCATTTTCATTTTATTTAGAATTATTATTATGAATCATTTTTATAATTTGCTTACTATGTTATCAATGAGAGATCAAAACTACCTCTCATTATACTATCTTACTATTCCATTATAATTCTTAAGCTTTTATGTTGCCATAAAAACATCATATGTTTCCAAAATAAAAGTGTTTGTGGTTTTACTAGGGTTGAAATACCTATATGGATGAAAAAAGTGAGTGTTACTTATATAATAGATGTACCTAGGTGTATTAACCCCATAAATAGTATATTGGGTATTAAATCAATCATTACCTGATGCAGGACAAAGATTCCAAACTATAATTCTTGTTTGACAAAGTTGGGGGATAAGCATTGGATAATTCCCATTCTCTTTACAAGCCATAATGAATGATTTGAATATATGTATTGATATTCCCCATTAATTGATATCCTTATATTATTGGATTAAAATTCACTAACATTTATTTGATAAGGGTATTTTTTTTCTATCATTTTTAGTATTCTATAATTGTAAATGTGATTACTAGATATTCACCTAGATAACCACATTAATCCATTGAAATGGGTTCATTACAGCTAATTTTTTACCAATGTTTAGGTTCATTATAAGTCTTCATATTTAATTTGTAGTTTGCCTTTGTTTTATATTACCATGTTCCTATGTATATGTTTTATCATTGAAATGGAATATATATGGATAATGAACCGTTGTTTTCTTTGTTTTTCCTTGAAATCAGTTATGAAAAACTTTTCTTCTAATGATTTTCCCTCAGGGATACCCTTGTATTCTTGTTTTGACTTAAGGGTGTTCTCATAGTTCCTATATATCATTTTATAGGAGAAATTATAAAATAAACTGTATAACCTTTATCTATATTATGTAATTACCTAACTCTTATTTATTTTTATTGATGGGTATTTACCTAGAAAGTTATCTAATTCTACTCAATAATTATTTAAATTCCAATGCATTTAATATATCAAGATTATTAATGAATTTATATAGGGTTTTGTCTATGTGGAACTCAAGAATTTAGGAATATTAAAGGTCTTCATTTGAAAAAAAATCAATCTCTAGAGATGACATACTTATAATACTTTGGAAGTTTGTTTTGGTAATGTTTTATGATATCTTGGTGAATAACTATAGAATTATGTTTTATGTAACCTTAGTAATAAACCTTGATGATAAACCTTGGTCATATTCATATGAATGTATCATGTTTATGTTATATATAAAATTACCTTATTATGACTCAAAGACTATTATGATATGTTTTGTATTTTTGATACATTATTATGATAAAAAGATCATTTGATCTCTAATTATTTATACAAAAATCCATATTCAATGAGTCCTGACTTATGATATATATTATTCTGTGTATGATTTGTTTACATTGTGACAACACTGACACTATTATCCTAGAAATAGTATCTTCTTTATTTCATTGGAAAACAATACAAGGAATCACATCCCTAATGATAGAATATTTTATAAGTCCTGGTAAACTAGATACATACTTATGTCTTTCCTTATATTCGAATACAAAAATTACAACATAATTTTATTTCCAGAATACCAGGGTTCCCTCTATAATATCCTTACATACCATTAACAGTTTACCTATTGTATTCATAGGAATGGAAATAATATTAAAGTGAGATCATATTCTATATAATCATTATGTTAGTTGAAATATATCTTGATTAAATGAATAATAATAAATTTGTAAAGGTAAATATCAGAGGACATATACCATTTAATCAATAACATAGCTATTAGGATTAGATAAGGGATAATAAATAATGAAAGATAAATAAATGAAGACATATTCCATTAAAATAACTTGACTATCATGTGTATATAAGGAATAATTAACATGGTAAAATAAATTACTAAACACACATTCCATATAAATGACTTTAATATCATTAATAGATAATCCATAATCAATATGGCATGGTAAATAATTGAAAAGACAAGTCATTTAACCAATAATATAGAATTAACTACATCTATAGATAATATCATTGGGAAAAAATCATGGATAATAAAAGAAAATATTTAATTATTTGTTGCCATGATATCATCCATCATGATGCCTCTGCTGTTTATAAAATCCACAATACATTTTAAATCTATGCATAAAAAAAATTTAACTCTAGATTATTGATTCTCCTCATGGGACTACTCATGCATAAAGGGGAATATAATTCTAGTCCCCACCCATCACTTCTTGTCTATATATTTCCATGTATATTGAATAACCGATTTAATTCATTAAAAATATACCTTTATCAGATTACTAGATTGATTAAAGAATAAAGATTTTTTATTATTTACCCAGATAAAAAATATCATTCAACATAGAAATCCATATGTTAAAATGATATATGTTTCAATCAAAAATATATATATATATGATAAATAATAAGTATATTTTGGATAAATTTAATGTTAAAGGATCATAAGAAAGTAAATATTTCATTTGAAAATTAATTACTTCGATATTGAATCAAGAAATTTAATTTCAACACATTAATTGGTCAAAATGATTATAAACCATCCACGAAAAGAATAAATATTGTATAAATACAACATATCATTAGTGGATTATAAATAAAATAAACAGTTTTTGTAGATGATGAAATGAAATACCATAATGATATATTTAGAAACATTCTTGAAGAAAATATCATGTTCACGTTGAATATATATATATATATATTTTAATTAACGTTTCAAAAAATATTTTAAAAAATATTTTCTTTGAAAATAACCTTCGAAACTTACAAATTAAGCTTTACAATATTGATTGTTAATGAAGGTAGGAAATTCCATATATGTTCGAAATGTTAAAAAATACTCCGTTCACATTTTCGGTAAAATAGAAATTGAACTAGTTTGAAAAAATAAGTAATGATTCCATTGAATTTTTCTTTTAAAAATTTAATCATGGGTATAATTTATTTATCAAATCATTTTGAAAAAATTTAAAAAAAAATTAGAAACGTTTTTTTTGCTTTGTTTTTTTTAAATGATTTTTGACAGAAGATATAAATGGAGACAGATTTTATTAAAAGAAATTCTAGATCATTTAAAGTACCAAAGATTGGGAAAATGTTAATATTACATGAAAACATAATTAATAACCTAAGTAAAATATAATTAAATTATTTTATTATCATACTATCAAATACATTTCTTCATTTTAAATTCATGAATAAACAATCTATAATAAAAAAACTTGTAAAATTATCCATCATAATGATTATAATTTTATAGTGAGAAATAATTAATAACTAAATTGTGTGTATAAAATTTAAATCCACATAAAACTATTGTAAATAAAAAATAACATAATTAAAATTAATTACACACATAATCATATAATATCAAATACAACTAATATGTAATATAACCCAATGAAGAGAAATTGAGTTATGAAATTCTTTACTACTTGGAAATTTTTATCTCAAATACACTGGGGTAAAATAATTAAAATGCAATCATAAAATACCATGAATTATTATTTAATCATGATATTAAATTTCATATGTGAATTACGTAAATCATATAAAATAAATTAGATGCACAACATTACAACATGGCTCGATAAAGAGAAATTGAGATGATATCCCTTAATACTTTGGTAATATTTTGAATCATAAGCCCCAATAAAGAATATAATCAAATGAAACATTAAATATCATGAAACTATTGATTATAATGATATAACATTTCAATGGGGGCCGTAAATACACCCCAAAAAATAATTAAGTGGTAAATTTGGAATATGATTCCTATAAATAAAAGAGAGACTACAGATCACTTACCTCACACTTAATTTTGGTAAAAAGCTATAAAATATTTTATAATAGTTTAAATAATATTATTAATTTATAATATAACCATATTCATGTTTATAATATCATATATAATCTATTATATCATTTTACAACCAATTTGTTAATAATATTTCATTAATTTCTTTGTTTCTGATGTTAATTACCTTGTTTTCTTGTCCATGTTTTTCATGAAAGTTCCAATTATTGGGCATGTTATTTAGTTAAATAATATAAATAATGATAATAATTTTATAAATATCATTTTTTACATTATATACATTTTTATAATAATTATTTAATTATGAACATGGAGATAGATAACATCTCATTGTAGATATGCTAGGTCATATATACACACAAGTAATGTTATCATTACCTTAATGGGTGAAAGTATGATGAATTTAGGGATATATTAATTTTAATGAATCAATATAGATTCTTATATATCATATAAATTCACTAAGTTCATCAGTATTACTGTCTATATAAATAGTTAGTGAAAAACGAATCACATTGATTTGTGAGGGGGTTGACTACTATAAACACGAGCGACATTATCATATTTTTAATGACATGTAAATGAAGAAGGAACTTCTGAAATTATACTTCCAAAAATACAATAATAATAATATATATATATTAAATACATTATTATATACAGTCATGAAAGGTTATTATATAGAAAATGAATTACATCGGTTCATGAGGTGGTAGTCCACCGTACACAGAATCGATGGGTTTATTTCCCATTTGATGGAAAACAGGATGGATATAGGTCATGAAAATTAAATAATAACAACTTAATATATTTTTGATAGTAATTTAACTATGTTATAATGATTTAATAAGATTTTATTGAGTTGGAAAAATAAATAAAATAAAAATGTTCGTATAAAAATGTAACATCATCTTCAAAATACTTATTTAGGTTTTCACCAAAATCCTTCCTAGGATGGATTTATGATAAAATAAAGGGATAAATGATGTTTTTATGAGATTAATTAAATTATTTCCAATGGTATTGTCTTATCAAAATGAATTTGTAAGTGTGAATAATGGTGGAGATTGGGTCACCATTTATAATTATGGGGAGGACACCCATGGAATTGTTTAAATGATTGACTTCCACCCAAGTTTTTATAATTCCAAAAGCATCCAATATGGGTCATTATAAAAAAATCATAGGTTTTAAAGTTTTTATATGTCTATAAAGTGGGTTTTTTTTCAAATTCTATGACATTTTAACAAATATATTCATAGTTTAATGCACAGATAAATATGTTTTTACCAAAACCATGAAAATTAAATTTTACTTCATTTGATATTCATAATGGTCAAAAATTAAGTTAAAATTATTAGATAATATAAATTATTCTGATTTAAAATATTTAAAACATTTTTATAAATTCAATTCACATAATATTTAGAATCCGATTTAGAATTATACCTCCAGATGAGATGAAAAAATGGGTTTCTAGAGAGAAAATTCACATAAGTATGGATGTTTCTAATATCAAATTTTAATATCAAATTTATTTAAATGAACTAAATTAGTTAAAATATAATATTATTTAACTAATTTAAATTTTAAACAAATTTTAAAAATAATTTAATACTGTAAATTCATTAAATGAAAAGGCAGTTTTCAATAAAATTGATTTTTTTCATTATTCATCAAAAAGTTATATTTTTCATAAAAATACCAAAAACATTTAACTAAAATAATTGTGATATTATAATTGAAAAAATGAAGTTAATTTTTTAAATCTATTTTTCTAAAAGTGATGAAAATTATATTTATGTTATGTGTGCAAAGTGTGACTAAATTATTTTTAGAAAAATACACTTTTCATAAAACATTTATTATTCATTTATTTGATACTTATATTATTTCTAATAAAAATATAACCAAAATTTTAATAATTTATTTGATTTTGTTAATACCCTAAAATTTAATGACTTGGATATAATGATATTATAAATTATGGATCATTTAGGATTATGGTTGCTCGTTCTACAGGATATCAAATATATTAAATTTAAAGAAATATATTTCTAGGGTGTCTTAAGAATGATGTTTCATGTCACATATTATATTGAATATTTTTTTTATTTTAATATATTTATGTGTTACATTATTCTCACCTTCCATAAATTTTTTACTCACAATCTAAACTAGATATTAATAATTTTGAGATTGATATTTGGAAATACCATAGTTGAAAAACCCACATCATTAAAGGGTTTATAAAACATCATCATAAAATGAGATAAAGGGAAATAAAAAGGTTATCTGTAATAAAAAATAACTGGGTTTCCAAATAGAATAAAATTGGTTTCATTTGAAGATATGGACATGTAAGAAATTTTTAAATAATTATACATACAGATAGAGAAAATTTATCAAAATAATATAAATGATCAATTGAATGTTAAGGTTATCAAATCAATCAATCTATAAAGATATAAATGACTATTTCTGTAATGACCTAGAAATTCTATATATTTTATAATTATATGGAATTATTATGAGACTGTAAAAATTGATGGCACATGATTCCGAGGCCCAGAGTGCCCGGAATGATCTGTAAAAATATGTTAATCATTAAATTGCATGTGTAAGCAGTTTTCCACAAAAAGTATAATAACTTTTAAACAAGTGGCCAGATCAGAAATTTGAGGGAACCATTGCATTCAAGATGGCAGGTTTACCAAGGCACAGTATAAGTTTAGTCGGCATAGGTCTCCAATGAGAAAAATCAAAAATAGAATAACCAAAAATAAAATAATTAAATAAAATTATTTTATTTTTCAGATGCTTATAACTCATGAATGGTGACTCAGATTAAAAATCTGAGACCACTACTGAAATCGTGAGGGTATTATTTCCTTAGGAAAATCCTAAAATTGGCCGGTTCTAGCCAACAGTGGAAGTTAGTTTTTGGCCGAAAATAAATTAATTAACAATTATTTTGTTAACAAATTCTTTTAACTCCTAAAAGATAACTCAGATTGAAAATCTAAGAGTACTGTTGAGGTCGTGAGGGCGTTTTTCCCTTAGGCGGAGCATAACCTTGACCAACATAGGTCAAGGGTGACTGTTAATAATTTCTTGAACTTTTTTAATGTACGTTCAGTAAATGTGCAAGTTGTAATTTCTATATTTTTAACTGATGCTCAGATTAAAAATCACATGGAACCATTTAATTCACGATGTTGGGATTAACTTAGGAGAAACATAACATCAACTGACAAGGATCAGATGAAAAAGTTGTATTTTTGGAATTTAAAAAATAATAATAATAAAATAACTCCATGTGTTATTTTATTTATTTTTGTAATCATTAAGCTACGGAGGTGAGACCGTAGAGTAGGTTAGTCATTTTAATCAAGGTCCTTAAGTGACTAGTTACACAGGGTTGTGTAACTACACCATTGGGAGATTAATGGGTTCATTAATTATTCAATAATGAACTATATATTTGTGCAAAGAGATGAACACCATTTATTTTATTTAAACTAGTAATTGGCATGGGTTTTGGGAACCCACTAGATAACTCTATATGAAGTGCTAGAGACAACATCCTCCAATAAAGACATTATAATTTGGGGATTCCATTGTGGAGTTGATTCAGAGATCGATGAAATCCAACGAACACCCATCAAAAACGGGTTCTCCTTCCCTCATCTGTAGTTCCTTCAAACAAGTTCTAGGTAGGGGATTTAAATTTTTTTATAATTTTAGATTATTTTTTCATCTCTATTGTGGATTGATACGAAGAACTCAGAACAACAAACTAATGGGTTGATCTGCGACTTATTCATTTTTTTGGGAGGTTGTCATGGGAAATCATTTTTGTTGTTTTATTAAATCTTATGATTATTATTGTTTCAAAAACATGTTATAACGCTGAGGTGGAGGGCGTGAGCCAATCTGAAAAAGGCCCCAAACCACCTCCAAACTTTTTCTTTATGCTTTCTTAATGATAGAATGGTTAACTTGCCGGCAACGCGGAAACGAGGGGCACATAGAGAAGGTGGCATCCCAGGAGGCCCGTAGACACAAACATAATAAGAACGGAATTTTTTTGTTCAGTGGGGAGCTAGGTCCACGCCTAGCTGGCGAGCTACGCCCAGCCGGTGGACCGAACTGGGTCCAACCGGTCGAGGCCTAGTCCAGCCATTTCGGGCCAAGCTGGTTTGGGTTGGATCAGAGTCGATTCCAACAAGGCCCTCAATACTAAATGGCCTATAACAAATAGACCAATCGTCTGATTGGCATGTCGTATATTGTGTTGGAACCCTTATGACATGGCGGTTCTTTGAGTTACATATTTGTGGGACTTTGTGATGTTTGAGGTATGGATGATGTCTTGAAGTGAAGATCTTGCTGGAATCAAGCATGCTATGTTTGGAAATATAGTAGCTGGTTGTGACGTGAAGAAAGAATAGTTATTCTCTGTGGGTCTTCACCAAGCGATCCTATGAGTGGGTCAGCATCTAGAGATCCTCCATGGGTCTGCACCTAGTGATCCTTTGTGGTTTTCACCTAGCGATCCTCTAACTGGGTCAGCACCTAGCGATCCTTTGGGGGTCCGCACGTAGCGAACCTCTATGGGTTAGCACTTAGAGATCCTATGTGGGTATGCACCTCGCGATACTCTGAGTGGGTAGGCACCTGGCAATCCTCTGAGTAGGTCAACACCTAGAGATCCTCTGTGGATCAGCATGTAGCGATCCTCTGTGGGTCACCACCTTGCGATCCTCTGTCAGTCTGCACCTAGCAACCCTGTACGGTCCGGCAGCAGAGCCTCTCGATAGAATAAGATGATCTAGCTTTACAACTAATCATATGTACTTCTTTACATAATTTATACATGGTTTGAGATTTATTTTACTTTATTCTTTGTGATTGATATTGTGCTTTTTGGTTTCTACTTTTAGTAAATCTAGGATTCCTTTGGCGTATCGGGGTCCCTACTGAGTATTATTATACTCACCCCAGAAAGGGCATCGCCCGTACGTGTTGTGTTTAGTGCAGAAGTTTGACGTTTCGATAGAGGTGCTCAGGGGGGATGAGACAAATGGACTCTACGATTGCGACTTGGTGGCCTAGGACTAGGTGGGGCCTAGTAGGACCGGGCGGGTTAGACACACTACTTTAGCTTCCAAAAGCCTCACTAATCTCACAATCTTATGGGGATTTCCACATATGGCCATAAATGTTTCCTTCTGTACTTTACTATTTTTACTTCTTTGTTGGGTTTGTATTATGGCCTAATTACTTTCACTTGTACTTTCACTAAGACTTGTTTTTTTGGTATACTTGATTCCCTCTTTCAGTGTTTCAGGATGTGGTTGGACGTTTTTTTATACAGATTCAAAGGCAATGCCTCCCCATTTTGGATATGGATTTTCGGTGCTAGTCACCAGCCCCTAGCCTATAGGAGGCGGGCTTAGGGTAGTCTTGGCACGGGCCCTGGGGGATGGGTTGTGACAAATTGGAATCAAAGGGAGGTCAGTTCTACTATAAGAACTACCAATCTGTATTTTTTTAGTAGGGGAAATAGTGTTAATTGTTTGGAGTTCAGATTTCAGTCATGGGAGTACAGTGTTGGTGCAGTGGCCGACATATCAATACATGAGGAGCCTGAATTCTGTTTTCCAACTCGGTACATGAAAACACTAGTTTCATGTGTTTTGAAAATGTTTTTTTCTCTTGTTCTCTTTTGAGTCAGCTCACCATGTTTAACTTATTTACATTGGTTCACTTGATTCTCTTTCAAGATTCCTCAATGTAGATATCCATTCATGATTTCAAAGCATGACCGTGAGGATGGTCCACAGAGTCATGATGATTTATTAAAAGGATTTTTTTTGAGATGGTACCTTTGTGCAGTGTCCTAGTGATACCACTTCCCATTAGACATCAGCTACTACAGGAACTACCGAAAGAGGACACATGTAAGCTTAGTGACTTACATGAGTTTCAGTGATTGATACCCCTCACGTTTGGAGGAAAGCCTGACTCATAGGCGGATAAGGGCTGGATTGAGGTGGTGACCGAGTTTCCATATAGCTAGGGCAACATTAGGTTAGATGGCGGTCATAATAGTGATCATTCTACATTTCATAGTAGGGTGATGGTGGGATTTAAATTACCCAAATCTTATGATGAGGTAACTTTTTCTTAGATATATCATGAGAACCTTCCTCAATGAGGGGGTCTCCTACCATAAAAAGCAAATGGGTATGCGTTCCCAAGAGCTTTTACATCTTCAGTAGGATAAAAAGTCGGCAACTGAGTATTCAGCAAGGCATACTGACCATACGAGGTACTCGATGAATATGCTACAATAACTGATTCAAGGCTCGGAACTCCGAGAGAGATGTGTTTAGGGACATCCGAGCAATCAATTTTCCTATTTACATTCCTACTTATGTTAGGTATCTAGAGAGAACCTTTATGGTTACAAATTCTTGGGTTGAGCAGAAACAACTAGTGAATGTCAGTAGTGGGAAAGTTGGAAACCGATATTAGTCTCAAATACTTGGATGTGTAAAATTTTTCAGAAAGAGGAAGTGATAGGGAAAGATGAATCTGCAGAGCAGCAGACATGGAAGAGGATCTTGGAGACCAGTAAGATGTGGTATACATTTCAACATGTTAAAACCAGCACCCCAATGTGGTCCCTACTAGGCTCAGAGAGCCGGAGGATAGGGGAAAAGAGTAGCAGCATGTGGTTTAAGAGTATTCCCCAATGGCTCTAGGAATGAGTCAAGGTATGGTCTATTTCTACTACTATCTTCAATAATAATAGAAATAGGTACTAATAATTACTTCTTGTCATAAATCTTGTTCAAGATATAGAGTTTTTGGTTATACCATTGAATTGATCATTGCGTCTGGAGATACCTATGCTAGGAGACTCAATAATCACACTTACGCCGATGGTCTGATCCATTCCTTAATGTGAGTGTTTCAGTTGGAACCTCTTAGTGGTAGTGACGAGGCCTTATGATGTTAGTCTAGGAATAGAATTTTCATCAATTGTCCATGAACAGATTGAATGTCTTAGGAAAAAAGGATTTGGTATGTCCGCAGTGTTGGAATGGGTTTTTCCTTAGTCAGTGAAAAAGGAAACGTAGGCAACACGGGATAAAAACATGCATAAGGGAGTGAATCTGATCTCTCTTGAGTCATCCAACCTTACCCTCATGGAAGCTGGTGTTTTGATTTTTTTTGTTCCCAACAGTAGTGGTAGTGTGTGGGAACATCCTTTCGAAATGTGTTTCTAGGATTACATATCCACAGGGAGAGAGACTTCTGTATCATTCTATACCCTATGATGGCACTGATATCAGCATCAGTATTTTGGAGGAATTTTGTAGTGATTCACAAGTAGGAGAATAGGTGGAGGACTTATAGTGGATGGGCTTAGTAAGACCCAATGTTCAAGGTTATGTGTGGATTTCCATCACCTTAACCTAATAGTTGTGGAGAGTGAGTAACAACTACCAAAGGGTTTATGGCCACATCAATTAGTTAGAAAGGGGATCCTTTATCATGGATCGAAAGGAGCTCATGGTATTTTTAGTAATTTAGACAGTGGTGATGTTTGGAGTTCCTCCAGTACTATGAACTTGTGGTGGTGTATACTCCTATTAAGGGGGACGTGGTGGCAGATGTGCTCAGCATGAGGTCTGGTTTACAACTGCTGGGTAAGGCGACGAAGTAACTATCTATGATGCCTATTTACTTCATTGATGATGATTGATTAGGTTAACATCAGTATACGACTGTCTCTCCCCCACTCATTCAGTGAGTTTGGGAGGCACAACTTGTGGATGTTCGCTGCGAGGCCTGACGTGCTCAGATATCCTAAGGAAAGTCTCCTGGTAAATTTTATATAGGTGGGGAGCACATCACCCTTTTTAGAGGAAACACCATGGTACCATTGATGTTACGAGAGGAAGTGTTGAGGGAATTACATAAATCCAATTTGACAGTACATCCTGGTGTGGAGAATAAGTAACAGGACCTCTGATGTTGGTACAAGTTTCTAGGGATGAAGAAAGAGGTGGTAGATTTTTTTTCATGATGCCTCACTTGTCAGCAAGTGAGAGATGAGCATCACGTTGCAACACGATTTAGAACCACTTTTACCCCCGGACAGATGATCATACAGAGGAGACCATACATACATTGGAGGACATGCGTTGTTCTTTTTTCCTGGATTTTGGTCACATTTGTAAGGACCACCTACTACTGGTAGAGTTTACGTAGAACAATAGCTATCACTCCACCATTATTATGGAACCGTTTGAGGCATTGTATGGGTGTCCATAAAGATCACCTATATGCTGGATAGACCTAGGGGTGTCTGTACTCATGAGTACATAGCTGGTATAGGCTACCAATTAGAACGTTAAGATTATCTAGGAGTAGATGAAGATTACATAGAGCAGGAAACAATCTTATGCCGACAGAAGATAGAGACTCATGGAGTTTGAGGGGAAGTTCATGTCTTCCTATGGGTCTCACCCGTATGAGGATTACAGAGATCTGTTTGGGGTTGCAAGATATATCTGATGTTCATCCAACCATTCCTAATTCTCATTAGTGTTGAAAATGTTGTGTATCACCTGGCTCTTCCGCCACAGATGCACTGGCTGCAAAATGTTTTCCATGTGTCACAGCTAAGGTGATACATGCATAACCCATCGCAGGTCATCGATTGGGGAGAGATTGACATTGATGATGGGGAAATTTTTTTGGAGTTCCCAATATAGATTGAGGATCGATAGGAGTGGGTCCTCCATGGACGGTCGATTCTTCTAGTGAAAGTTTGGTGGCAGTGCGAGAACCACTAGGAGAACACATAGTAGTGGGAGGCTCAGATTCATACTCAATACTCCACTTGTTTGATTTACCATTGTTTTGGATTTGGGGACGTAAATTCTAAAGGTGGGGAGAATGTAATGAACTTGAAATTATGTTAATTTTTTTTAATTATATGGAATTATTATGAGATTGTGTAAATTGACGGTACATGATTCTGAGGCCCGGAGTGCCTGAAGTGATTTGTTAAAAAATGTAAATCATTAAATAGCATGTGTGACTAGTTTTCCATAAAAATTTGAATAACTCTTAAATGGTTCCTAGATCAGAAATCCAAGTGCACTGTTGTATTCAAGATGGTAATTTTGTACTGGGCATGACTTATGTTAATCCGACATAGGCCTCCAGTGAGAAAACCCAAAAATGTAATAACCGTAAAAAAAATATTTAATAAAAATATTTTTTTTCAAAGGATTATAACTCACGAACGGTGACTTAGATTAAAAATATGAGGCCTCCTTTGAACTCATGAAGGTATTCTTTCATCAGGAAGACCCTAACATTGGTCGGTATGGGCCAACAGTGGAAGTTAGTTTTTTTATGTATGTAAAATAATTAAGTAACAATTATTTTATTGTGAAAATAATTATAACTCTTAAATGTTAACTCGGATTGGAAATCAGAGAGTATTGTTGAGATCTTGAGGGTGTGTTTGCCTTAGATGGAGCCTAGCCTAGATCAGCGCGGGTCGAGGATGATTGTTAATAATTTTTTGAAATTTTTTCAAGGTACATTAAGTAAATGTGTGAATGGTAATTTCTATATTTTGAATCGGAGCTTGGATTAGAAATATGAGGGCACTATCGAATTCATAATTCTGAGATTCTCTTAGGTAAAACATAACTTTGACCGGCAAAGGTCAGATGAAAATTTTAATTTTCAGACATTACAAAATAATAAAATATAACTCCATAAGTTATTTTATTTATTTTTTTAATCGTTGAGCGACGATGGCAGGACTTCAGGGCTGGTTGGTCATTTTAATTAAGGTTATTTAAATATTGGTTACACTTTGTTGGGTAACCTCACCATCAGGACATTAATTGGTTAATTAATAATTCATTAATGAACCATATAATTGTGTGAAGAGTTGAACTCCTTTTCTTTTATTTAATCTAGTCATTGGTGTAGGTTTTGGGAACCCACAGGAGAACTCTTGCTGATGTTTTGGTGATGAATTCCTCCAACAAATAATAGAGAATTTGGCGACGCCATTGAGGATTCGATCAAGATATTGACGAATGCCAATGAACACCCTTCGAACTTGGTTCTCCTTCCCTTATTCTCAGTGCCTTCCAAAAATTTCTAGTTAGGGGGTTTAAATTATATTATGTTTTTAAAATATTTTTCCCTCTCTATTCCTAATTGATATGAAGAAAGAGGATCAACCAAGTAATGGGTTGATCTGTGACTCATTCATTTTTGTGGGCAATTGTCATGAGAATTCATTTTTGTGGTATAATTAAATCTTATGATGATTGTTGTTTCACAAACATGTTATAACGCTAATATGGAGGGAGCGAGCCAATCCAAACAAGGCCCAGACACTCCTTCGAACTTTTTTTGATTCGTTCTTCATGGGGAATTTTCAAATTCCCAGCAACACAAAACTGAGGGCCACACAGTGAAGGTGACATCCTGGGAGGCCTGTAGGCACAAAAAGAATGAGAATAGAATTTGTTTTTCAGTGGGGAGATGCGTTCACGCCCAGCTGGCGTGTTGCGCATAGCTGGCGGACTAGACCGGGTCTACCCGGTCCGAGCCTGGTCTAGACTGTCTGGGCCTGGCCCAGCCGGTTCAGGACAGGCCTGTTCATGTTGGGTCAAAATCAAATCCATCTAGGCCCTCGACACTAAAATTCCAATAACTAACACACCAGGGATCTGATTGACACATTTTCTATTATGTTGGAACCCTTATTACATGGAGGTTCTTCAGGTTATTTCTTTGTGAGTATTCGTGGTGGCTGAGGTATGACCAAGGGACTGAGGAGAAGATCCTCCTGGAATCAAGAATGTTATGTGATGGAATCCATTTCCTGGCTGTGATGTGAAGAAAGAATAAAGATCATCTATGGGTTTTCACCTAGTGATATTCTATGTGGGTCAACACCTAGCAATCCTCTATGGGTATACCCCTAGCGATCCTTTGTGGGTATAAACCTAGAGATCCTTTGAGTGGATATTCACCTAGAGATCCTCTGATTAGGTCAACACCTAATTATCCTCTATGGGTCAGCATGTAGCGATCCTCTGTGGGTCATCACCTAGCGATCCTCTACTAGCCTGTACGTAGATATCCTCTGAGTGGGTCAGCACCTAGTGATCTTCTAATTCAGTCAGCACCTAGCAATCCTCTGTGGGTCAGCACATATCAATCCTCCATGGGTCAGAACCTAGCGATAATCTATGGGTCAACACCTAGGGACCCCATTTGGTCCTTCCGCAAAGCCTCTAGACAAAATAAAATGATCTAGATTTACAACTAATCATTTGTACTTCTATACATAAGTTGTAACTTTTTTGTGTTGTCTTTTACAGTATGCTTTGTGGTTGAGATCATTCTTTGTCGTTTTTTCTTTGAGATATTCTGGGAGACCTCTGGGGTCTCAGGATCCCTACTAAGTATTGTTATACTCACCCTGGAATGGGCTTTGCCCACACCTATTTTTCCAATGAAGATGTTTGACATTTCGATAGAGGTGCTCAGGGGGACGGAACATACGGGTGATACGACAGTGGCTTGGTGGACTAGGAATAGGTAGGACCCAGTAGGACCGAGCGGGCAGAATATACTACTTCATCTTCTAGTAACTTCACTACTGTCACAATCAGGTGGGGATTTTTGTGGATGGCCTTCAGAGTTTCCTTTTGTACTTTACTATTTTTAGTTAGTTATTGGGTTTGTATTCTAGCCCCCTTACTTCCTCTTGTACTTGCAATCAGACTTGTTTTGATGTTTTACTTGTTTCCACCTTTCTGTGTGTTGGGATGAGGTTGGGCATTAGTGTATATAGGTTTAAAGGCAATGCCTTCCCTTTTTGGGATATGCTTTTCAAGTTCTTGTCACCATCCCCTAGCATATGGAGTGCGGGCTTGGGGTAGTGACGACACGGGCCCTAGGGGATGAGTCATGACAATTTATTAATACAATATGAAGGTAATAGGATATAGTTTTTTTCAAGATATTTGTCCTAAATTTGAGGAATTATTATAATTTTTGAGACAAAAGGATATATAGGTACTTTATATCATATTATTTCATAAGTATAATTTCATCCTTTTGTTGAGCCTTGATCAATTTCTAATTCAATGCTTACTCTAAGAACTGAATATCAAAAAAAATTATTCTTCAAGCACTAAAATTAATTTTTAATGGATAGTAATATCAATAAATGAGTAAAAAGTATTTCTATATTTCCATAAATATATTTAAAACCCAATATGGTTTTCATAAGTTATACAATATAATATATCAATCTCTAAATCTCAATATTAACCCAACTAGTTAATCAATAAAATTTATTCATTTGATCATTTAAGTAACAATAATAACATATAAACAATAACATATTATAGTTCTGTGGTAGGTGTTAGAACCTTATTTCCCTTCGGTTATGGGTTGAAGCCACACAACCTGGATGGATGTGACTGGTTGACACCCTGTATGAGGGTTGTAATGATTCTAAAACCATATTAATATAATTTTAATAAAATTACCAGTGTAATGAAGCATAATTACCCTAAAATAAAAGAATTGATAAACACTAAAGGTTACTCTTTTACTTAAAATGTTTCCCAAAATGTTAAATGAATTCCTCGTTAAATAACATTTTCCCTAAACAAAATACTAAACCAATAGGCCATATTCAAATAAATGTCTCTTAAAATATCCTTACTCTGATTATACTCTCATCACATAAAACCTAAAATTTGTTATTTAATATATTCAACTTATAATAAATTTTAAACTCATAAAACCCTGATGGTATCTATAACTCTTAATGAAGACATATATTCTTATAAAATCTAAAATAATTCATATATTTTTCATGAGTCTTGTAAAGAAATACCATTAAAAAATCTAAAAATTAATTATTTAATCCCAATTGATAAATAATTCATATATTTTATTTCAACATAGGTCGTTCATTAGTTTATGGTATAACCTTTAGATGATGGAATTAACTCTCATAATTTCCATGTAACCAAAAAATATGATAATGAACTATAAATGGATCCCTAGGATGGGATTCATATCTATACATTATAATATTTATTTTTTCCCAAAAAATCATCACTTTATAACATATATAAAAAAATCCATTCCTTTGAGGAACATTTATTGGTGTCTCTTTCCATATTTCTGACTTGAATGAAACTGATCCTCCTTTTCTCTATGGTCTCCACCACTCAATATCATATCAAACTCCGTCCTTCTATTGTTTGGTGATTCTGAGGTAGTTTAAGGTACAGTTTGTCAATCGTAGTCTAGAATAACTAATTTAGAATAATCATGTTATATTTCACTTTATTAATCATCCCATTTAGTTTCTCATAGTCACCACAATTTCTTCCATATTCAATTTTACCATGAATCTTTTAGGTACTATCCATTGAATATAACCAAAATACATAGTGTTAGAAACAAAGACCATAGTAGGGGAACCATATAATCATTTACAAGAATTCTAAATCATGAAACATTTTTTCCAATAATGAATTCTAAGATGAAACCTAGGTTATTAATTCTCATCATATATTCAAATCCTTCATAACAGTTTGTAATGAAAATGTGAATTATTCAAATCATATCCACTAAGAGTGTTAAAATTCTAGCGTTGTAAGGATTGTTTTCACATACCTGGTAATTCTTTAGAGAAACCCAATGTGTCCTTATTATATATATTACCCCTAGGAATATCTATGTCAGAACCACATCCACATTCAGTATCCATACAAGGATTTATTTATATAGAAAACTATATAATCTCTACCCAATTAAAACATTAAATTTTTTTCCTATACTTATCCTCAAATTCCATCATCATGTAATATTCTATAATATGCTATTTTATAAATCTAGTTCTCAAGGTTTATAATAAAATTTCACTTATACCATCTTTAATGTCCTTGACCCAGGTTGCCTGGATCCTATGTCTACTTTATTACATTGACATAAGATATAACAAAATTTCATCCCAAAGACCAAATAGTCTATTAGTCTTGGTAAAATAGACACATAATTGAGGATTTCACTACATTCGAATATAAATATTACAGAATAATATTTTTAGAATATCAATATTACCTCTAGTATAGCCTTTCATATCATTCATTGTGCGCTTCCTAGATTCCACTGAAAGGGGAAAAAGTAAGGGAGAGATTATATAATCAGTAAGAGTTACATAAAGTAGAAGATATCTTGATTAAATAAATAACAATAAATATGGAATAATCAATATGGAAAGGTAATTATCCAAAATTTCATTACATTTAGTCAATAAATTGGCTATCAAGATTAGATATGGAATAATAAATATGGAAAGGTAAATAACTGGATGTACATACTATTAAAATAACTTATTATTATGAATATATATAGAGTAGTCAATATGGAAAAGTGAATTACTGAAAACACATGCCATAAAAATAACATTACTATCATTATTAAATAAGATATGATCAATATCAAAAGGTAAATAATTGAGATCACACTCCATTTAATAAATAACTAAGAATGAAATGCATCCAAAAATAACATCATTGTGAATGTTTTCAAATATTTTCCCTCCCTCGTGGATATATAAAGAGGATGAACCAAAACTAAAGAGGGGGTGGAGATATTCATTGTATTGGCTTGAGAATTTCACACAGACTACACTAGTTTTGGGAATACATCAAGACAAAAATGAGTAGTAGAAATGGGAGTTGATCTAGCAATGTATGGAAAAACCCCCAAGTTGATGTGGATGTGTATAACCAAGGAAATTATTCTTTGGTGTTTTTTATTGTCCTTATATCATATTGAATATATATTAAAATTATTTTATTGAATGAATATTACCATTTTATTTTTGCATTTATTATGTTTTAAAATTTTCAATATTATTATTAAATTTATAAATGCAAAGTAGTTTATCTAATTGTTTAAACTTATTAGGATATGTATTTCCACTGATAATAGTGATTTCAATCCACTTCGGTTGCTTGGTGTTATATGATATTTTTAATACTTTAATATGGAAATCAAAACCCATATTGAGTTCTTTGTATAGTTACTAAGAAAATTTATCTTTTCACCTAAAGGAATTTCGGTGAGCATTGAGTAATTCAATTATGTGATATTTTTATACAACAAATAAGAGACCGTTTTAGTGGTTTAATCTTGTCCAAAACTTCAATTTTTCGTACTTCTTTCCAATACTTTTTTTGTAAAACTCTCAAAAAACATTCTTTCATATCTTTTTAATTTCATTTTTTTGATTTATTATATCTTTCATAGAAACCATAAAATCAAAATTTTTATTAAATTTTTAAAAAATATAAAACTAAACATAGATGGTGGAATCCTCAATAGAATCCTCTGGGATTATTTTATTATATTTCCTTGGGGTGAAAATTTTTAAGGGTTCCATGAAGGATTTCCCTATCGTAAAATTACAAGCCCTTCTATAAGAAAACTAAGAAGAGAAACTTTTGAAACAAAAAATCACAATTGATGGAAATATAAAACAAGGATTATATTCATATTATGAATTAAATAAATAAAATTAAATGGAATAAAATTACTAGGAAGTTGGGTTTTCCCAATTCTTTTATACCAATGGATCTGCAGAACCATTGGAATAGGGGTCCTTTACCAACGGTTTATTCAAACTATTGGTAAAGGTTGGTTTACTGAAGGATTTCCCAATGGTTAGATGAAACCATAGGGAAATCCACAAAATTTCCATGATTTACCAACGGTTTGTACAAACCGTTGGTAAAGGCCATGATTTTACCGACAGTTTTTAAAAACCATTGGTAATGTCCCCCCAAATACAGCAGACCCACCCCCGATTACATAGAAGCACATAACTCATTTCCCCTGATTTCCAAAAGCCCCCGCGTAGGTGAACCCTAACCCAAGGCCCCCCATCTGATCGGCTGCAACTCCCCCATCCAGGTTCGACTCCTTAAACCTCTTCCAAAATACAGAAATAGAAGCCATCTTCCCCTGATTTCTCTATTTATTTCAACATCTAGAAAGATCACCTCATTATTCAATATTTCTAGGGATTTTGGAAAATATTATGAGTCACACTAGTTGATATTGAATCAATGACTAATACTTTGATTGTTAGATGTCTATGATTATATAAAAGATGGTTTATAAAAAATCCCTTAAAAGAATCACTATTTGTGTTCTTTATGATGTGTATAGTATCAATGACATACTTTATTATTAATCTCAAATTTAAAAATAAATGTTTTTCTCTATAATATATGAAATTAATCCTCTTTATGATCCATGAACAACCTATTAGTGTAGAAGCCTAAACGTTATCCACCCATGGGTTGTTCATGACTGGGGAATGTTTTCCCCCAAATACCCAGCACCCCAGTTCCAGTAGGTCTGATTGCAGACCTAATCCAGACCTCCTCCCGACGTATTCTCGGCCACAAAACACCTTCCAGCCAAAGATCCTTATTCAATCCTACACATTTTTATTTATAAAATTAAAAGTAGTAAGTTCCATCTTAGTTTTACTATTCTTTCTCTTTTTATTTTATGTTTGATGTTTTGATTTTGGTTAAATTAGAGTTATTTCTGTTGGAGTACTGAACCCTTTGTTTGTTTTATATTTTTTGTTGTACACTTAATACATTGTAAATGGTCTATTTAGTGGTGTATGTTTATTGTAGGGGGTAAAGGGTTTGTTTTATGTTTTATGTTTAGTGGGGGTGGGATGTCCAGGTGAGGGGGGGAGTGGGCTGTCCAAGGGGGTAGGGGTGGGCTATCCTGGACACATCGTACCCCCTGGACAGCCCCCCCCCCCTCTCCTGGAAATCCCCCTGGACCCCCCAACCCCCTAGACAGCCCCGCCACCCCTGTGGATATCCCACCCACCCCCTAGACACCCCATTCCCCCTGCACAACCCCCCCCCCCCCCCCACCATCGTGGATAGCCCGCCCACCCCCTGGACACCATGTACCCCCTGGACAGCCCCGCATCCCTCGTGGATGGCCTACCCACCCACCCTGTACTGCCTGGATAGCCCCACCCAGCCCCTGGACACCCCCCTCCCTCCGTGGATATCCCCCTCCCCCATGGACAGCCTTCCCACACCCCTAGACTCGTCGTACCCCCTGGATAGCCCTGCCACCCCCTGGATAGCCCACCCACCCCCTGGACACCTCGTACCCCACGGAAACCTCCCAACCCCCTGCAAAGCCCCCCCCCCCAACACCTTGGACACCCCTGACCTCTGGAAAGCCCCGCCATCCCCATGGATAGCTCGCCCACCCCCAGGACAACCCGTACCACCCTGGATAGCCCCC
This sequence comes from Viscum album, assembly GCA_963277665.1. Lineage (NCBI taxonomy): Eukaryota > Viridiplantae > Streptophyta > Magnoliopsida > Santalales > Viscaceae > Viscum > Viscum album. The sequence goes on along the minus strand of OY728141.1, from coordinate 465,918,572 downwards.
CCTGTGGACAGCCCCCTAGGACACCCACCCACCACCCCTCAGACACCCCCATACCCTCGGATGCCCCCACCCCCTGGAAAGCTCCCCCACCCCTTTGAAACCCCAGACCCCACTAGATAGAACCACCACCCGGATGGATAGCCCAGTCACCCCCTACGGACAGCCCGCCCACCCCCCTGGACAGCCCGCCCACCCCTTGGACACCTCGTACCCCCCTGGACTACCCTGCCACCGCCATGGGTAGTCCGCCCACCCCTGGAAACCATGTACCCCCCAAGACACCCTCTCCAACCCACTAGACACCCCGCTCACCCCCTTCGACAGGAGACCCACCACATAGACACCCCTGCCCCCTGGATAGCCCGACCACCCCTGTAGACAACCCGCCCACCTGGACACCTCGACCACCCTAGAAATCCCCCACCCCTGCACACCTTCGAACCCCCTGGATGGCCTCGCCAACCCCATGGACACCCCGCACCACCTAGACACTCCCTCTCCCTTGGTAAATGTATGTGATCACTAAAATTATCTACTAAAATATAAAATTTCTTTGATCCAAAATTTAGTTAACTCTTGAATAATTCTCTTCGACAAGTGTACATGATCTTGTGCACTCTTGTATAGTTCTTCAATGTTATTTTGTTATAAATATAGTATTTTATTGTCTTTTATTTTATTATTCTCATATAGAGTAGTGTGTCGGTTATGGTTTCATATAATGTGAAAAATTATCATTTACTTAAATATATTTTTGATGAAAATTCAATATTATTAAATTGATTTTGACGAATTGACTTATAACAATTAATTTTTTACAGAATGGATACAAGTTGGATTTATGAAACCAATTGGATCTCATGCGATTTTCAAAACAATTTGGAGAGCTTTTTAGATTTTTCATTTCACAATGCTTCAGATAGTGGTCGCATACACTACCCATGTTCATTTTGTGTTGGAAGACCTTAGTTGAGCTGTGATGAAGTCAGCTACCACATTACCAAATATTGTTTTCAAGTAAAATACTATGTGTGGAATCACAATGGGGAGAAAATGAAATCTCAAATTGCTGATGATCCAAATGAGGGGACTGGATTAGAGAATTTGTTAGATAACCGGTTTCCATTTATTCATCATCATGAAAAAGAAAGGATTCCTACCCAAGAAGACTTATATGGGATAACACATGATGTGTCCAATGAAAATGATGATGTTTTCAGGGTTAAAATATTGAGTGTTTCTACAATGACTTCAGCAGTTGACATTGTGATAAAATAAAAAAGATAGAATTTTTAATCTGATTGTTTCATGGGAAAACTATGTATGGGATTTATAATATATAAATCAATTACATTCTTACATTCTTGAAGGATTTAATTCTTGATGATGTAGATATTTCGTCAAACCACTATATGGCATAGAAGTTAGTTTAGGAACTTGGATTTTTAATAAACAAAATTCATGCTTTCCCGAAAGAATGGAGTTTATTCTGGGAGGAATCCGCTGAATGAAATGATGGTATAAAATTTGGCACATCCCACTATAAGTCAAAATATGATGGAACACCATCCTGCGTGCTACAGAAAGTAATGTGGCACTTTCCATTGATCCCCAGACTCCAGTATCTTTTTATGTATAATGAAATATCAATAAAAACGAGATGGAATGATACGGTGAGAAAGAAGACTAATGATGAGTTGGTTCACCCTGTAGATGGATTTTCATGGTAGATATTTGATGCTTGATATCTTGATTTTGCAGCTGACATGCGTAATGTTAGGCTGGGTCTTTCATGCGACTGTTTTAATTAGTTTGGGCAGATGCTTACTTCGCAAAACAAATGGCTAGTTTTTATACACATTGATAATATTCCCCCACTGTTGTGTATGAAAAAAACATTCACTTTCATGAGTATACTCATACATGGACCTTATGATCCCAGCATTGATATTGACTTATACATGAAACCTTTAAAAAAGGAGTTGAAACATATTTGGGATATGGGTTTGAGCACATACGATGTATATTCAAAAGACATATTTATATGTGTGCTGTGATTATATGGACGATCAATGATTTTCCGGCTTATAAAATGATGTTTGTATGGAGCACTAAGGGAAAACTATCATGTCATGTTTGTATGAAGAATACACAATCCAGAAGACTGAAACATCACTGTAGTTTCAGTTTTGTGGGACATCGTCGATTCTTTCCAATGGACCATCCATATAGAAATAATCTTCGAAGATTTGATAATACCATAGAGACTGATGATCCACATCAACGTATGTCTAGAACTAATTTTCTTAATGAATTGAATGATTTCAGTTTTTCATTCAGGAAGGTTCAAATAAAATCTGGAAAGAGAAAGAATGTTTCCACTGAAACCTGTTACAATTGGAGGATGAGGAGTATCTTTTTTGATTTTTCATATTGGTCAACCAATTTGTTACATCATTGATTAGACATAATTCACATTGAAAAGAATATATGTGAAATGTTACTTTCAATACTTATAAATGTTAAGGGAAAGACAAAAGATGATTTATGGTCTTAGTATGCCTTGGTGGATTGGGGCATCATACCATAATTGCATATTGTGTGTATCAGTGAAAATAAATGGAAAGTTACTTGTGCTTTTTATGTGATGACACCTATGAAAAAAAAACAATTTCTAGAAGTATTAGAGACTATTACAGTTTTTGATGGCTATTCATGCAATATATCTAAACGGCTCAACAGAAGAGAGTTGAAGCTAAAATCTTTGAAGACTCGTGATTATCACGTTCTTTTGCATGACTAGATTCCAATAGTAATCCATCATATTTTTTCCAATACTGTATGGGTGATTGTAATTAGGTTGTGCAATTTTTTTATAGATCTCTGTGCTAAGAAGATGTCCAAGTCTTTATTGCCAAAAATGTTGACAAATGCCCCATTAATTTTGTGTGAATCGGAGAAAATATTTCCTCCATCATTTTTCACATGCATACTGCATCTAACTGTCTATATTCCCACTGAAATACTTCTCAAAGGACCTATTTATTTTTTTTGGATGTACCCAACTGAATGAAATATGTACACATTAATGTATTATATCCGAAACATGAATCATCTTGAAGTTTCTATATTGAACTATTAATTGGCACAAGAATTTATGGATTTATTCTCAATGCATTTGTCTAATCTTAATAGAAGAATGAACAAACCAATGAGAAATGAAGAAGAACATTATGAGAAAATTGAACTCATTTTTCAATCAATTCCTCAAATATGAGGAATTCCTGGATCATATACATTGAATACATTGTGCCTTGAAGAGTAGGAGATGGCACATCACACAGTTTTGTTCAACTTTGATTTGTTCGATGACTACATCAGGTAACAAAATATAATATTTATATCTTACATATATATCTGTTAATCTATTCAAATTTTTTATCTACAGTGAACATAAAACAATGATAAATAGAAATCATTGTTCGTTATCTTTGAGAAAGAGAGAGTCTTTGCATAGAAAAGAGTTTTCTTCTTGGTTAAAATTAAAGGTAAATATATTACTATTTAAAATAATTAAATCAAATTATAATTAAGTTTAATATTCATTTATATTTCAGGTATTGAGTTTTCTAGATGACTCTATCTCTACAGAAATAAGAGCTTTGGCTTTTGGTCCTAATACCGTCGTTCGTGACTGTAAATCAATTGTTATCAATGGGTACAAATTTATTGTCACTGAATGAGAAAAGAACATGATAACACAACAAGATGGTGTTATAGTTACTGCCACAACATATTTTGATGCCAGTGCATCAGATAGTAGACCGCAGTTTGAATGTGTGGGTTATTATAGAGTCATTGAAAAATAGTAATTTTGGATTATTACTCTCATGGACGAGTCCTGATGATAAAATGTCATTGGTTTGATTTGATGATGAGATAGGAAACATTTATGGATGATTTTGGATTTTGAGTAATTAATATGACTCACACTCTTGCTACTGAAGAACCATATGTATTGGTATCAAGGGATAAACAAGTCTGTTATGTCAAAGACTAACTTTGACCTGAATTTGGTGTCATATTTGAAGTAATTCCAAGACATATTTTTGATGATTGTGATGATGGAATTGATATTGTCCCTAATTCCATTGGAACTAATCCCTTTATTTCTTTTGATGATTCTAATATCTCAATTGTCATAGTTGATTATGAACACGAATTTGTGGTGGAAAATATATATAATTATCCATCCATGTTCTCAATTAGTTTGGTTTACCTCAAGTTGGGTTGTTAATGTCGGTACTATTCAAATTGATTTAATATTGATTTAAAATATGTTGTATCTGATTTGACTGCTATGTGCATTTTCAATGTTTATTGGTTGGAATTTCTATTTGAATTTCATTTTGTAATTTGGAATTTAACTGTATTTAAAACTACGAAATGAAAATTTCTAACTTGGTGAACATTTCAATGCTTCAACTATGATTCGTATAAAATTTGTATGACTCTAATACCTGTCTTGAACATTTTACCAGGTAATGAACATGATGGTTTGTATTCTTCTACAAAACATGTATTGAAACCTGCAACATCTACATGAGCTAAAGAAATTAAATTTTTCCTTAATTTTGACATCTATTTCACCACTTATGAATCTGGTAGAATCAATGTTCCATGATTTTAATAGACTAATGACACTTAGTAAATAAGCATCCTACTAAAAAATAAAATTTTCCCTCTCATTTATTGTGTTTATTGGGTTACACATTAGTTATCCTTTTCTATTTACATCCATATTTGTTTTCAAATGCAGGTTAATGAAACCAATTGAAGAGAGGCGATCAAAACAGATTATGGACAACATTTGTTGCATGGATGAGCTGGGCATTCCACCCCTAGTGACTACAGTGAGTAATTTATTTCAAATTTATTTATTTAAATAATATATAATGTCATGTGATTAATTTGTATAAATTTTTTTTTAGGATCCATCTAGTAGGCGATAGTTATTCGATGAGTAGCCTAGTAGTGGTCCCAGTACTCGTGGTGTTCATACGAGGGGGGGGGGTATGAGAGTTAGTCGATCTGGTCGGCGTAAGAGATTAGACCCCGCCCCTTCCACTGACATACCATCCATCAAAAATTTTGATCCCGGTGTGTTGTTAGGGACACACATGATATTTAAACGTCCCATGTTTTCACCACCCTTTATATCTGAGCCTCCTCACCCATCTATACCATATTCGAGGATGATTCCCATTCCCCATCCTGCATTTGGCCAACCATCCTTGTCATCTTCTTTTACTTCTTCTTCATTCTCTCTAGGATTTTATATTCCATATTCTTCGACTACTGCTCCACCAGAGTTTGTCCCTATAGAGCATACATTGTAACCCACTCCATCTGTACAAGGGGTTCCTTTAGTTTCTGCAGATCCAATGGTGCCCATTGATCAGACTACCATAGGTATACTTATACAACCCTAACAAATTATTACACCATTATTTATTTTCATTATAACATGTATTGATAAAATATTTGTTTTTATTTAATAATAGATACATCTACTCATAGGATGTGGGGATGGGGGTGTACACGCATGCACTTAGTGTGGAACCGCCGCACACATTTGATGGTGGCCTATAATGAAGATAGTCAAATGATTGAAAAATCAGGGTATCAATGTCTGAGTTTTTTGGCGACGCTAGCCAAATACTCTAACATCATTTCTGTCAGCCCTCTCCATGGAGACAACTGCAAAATGAAGTCAAGGATAAAGCCTAGGCAGAGATATGGGTAAAAAATATGTTGTATTTAATGAAATATATTAATTTTTTATTTATATGAATAAATATTTTTTTTTCAGCTATTGTTTAATTTTCCCAATGGTGTGGGTGCACAGCCAGCATGTCTAAAGAATTTAGGCAAGATTTTGGGAGATTATATGCATGGTTTGTACATTGGCTGGCATGATAGAGTGGGCACAGAATTAGAGGTGGTCCTTGTCGTGTATGATTGTCTATTAGAACAACACAGACATATGATTACTCATTGGAAGAATAGCTAATTTACAATATTAATCAAATTAGAAGTATTTAAATGAATTTTTTGAGTTTTTCATTAATAAAATTTATTGAATTTTATTTAGGATGAATCTGGAATAAATAATAAAACATTGATGCTAAGAAATATGTCCATAGATTGGGACGTAATATGATGCCAAATCTTGATAGATAGACGTTATGACAGTTTTTAATTATTCTTTACGATTGTCACATTCTATTGCGTCCTCCATAATTTATTCGATTGATAAAGTTGTTATATAATTTTAGTTATGTGATTACAGTTTTTTCGTATCCAATTTTTAATTATGGTTTTCTACTTTCATTGTCATTGTAGAGGCATAAATTGAATATAGAAGAACGAGTGGCTTGAGCTAAACTATTTTTCTCGAGTAGAAAGAAGAAAGATGAAAGTGCAGTTAATGAACCAACTCAGTAGCAGATTTTAAGTTTTACTTTGTAGATTTAAAATTCTAATCTCTATTTTGCAACTTAATAATCTATTTATATTTGTAACAGTATTCTTTAGAGGCCCTTGATTCCCAAGAACCTGAAAATTTTGTGCCAAAAAATCACTTAAATTAGGTGTCGGTAGATAAGCACCCTAGTAGAGTATGCTGCCAGCCTGGGAAGAGTATAGTTTTGATGGGATATTGACCCTCCTTAGGTATGAGTTGTTGTGCCACCGAGTTGCAACAGGTTGAGGAATAGGTAGAAAATGCTACAAAAAGGGCAACATAGATAGCAGCATAGGCTTCTATGGAAAACACTGCATTTATGGAACTGATGGAATCTTTACGTCCAACACTTCCACCAGAGGCTATCACTACTTGTGAGAAATATATTTCATCGATGCGTTATATATATGGTGCACCAGGTGGCAGTTCTAGTGGTGGTTGAGACGATGGGGATGAGGAGGCTGAGGTGGAAGAGGGTGATGAGAAGGTCAAGGCAGAGTACTAGGGAGAGGAAGAGGATGGGGACGATGATGAGGATGACGATGAGGACGAGGGTGAGGGTGAAGATGATGGTGATTATAGTGATGGTGATGAGGGACAGATTGATCAGTTGCATTTTTGACTGATAATACTTGCCTTTGATTTTATTGATTATTTGTGCCTAAAAATATGTGTGATCAGGTAGGTCACATTATCTTTATTTTTTATCTATAAATAATAAAACATGATTTGATGATTTGCTGTGAAATCCCCCTATTTTAATGTAATTGTAAATTTTTAGTTGAATTTAGAAAATTTTTGGTCTGATTAGAATTTGATATAATAAAATTATATTTTTAAACTTGAAATAATTTTCTTATAAATTAGGTACATACCATCCAATGACCCTGAGATAACCCCCTAGAAAGCCCCCCCCCCCCCCACCCTCCTCCCTAGACCCCAGACAGCCCCCCGAACAACCCCCCAACCTCTTTCCTAGACCCCAGACAGCCCCCCACCCTCATCCATGGACCTCGAACAGCCCCCCAGACAGCCCTCGGACATCCCCCCTCCTCCCTGGACCCCGGACAGCCCCTAGAGAGCCCCCCATAGATCCCTCCATTCAAACCCACAGATAGTGCCCCACCCTCTTTCCTAGACCCCGGACAGCCCCCCCCCCCACTCTCCTCCCTGGACCCCAGACAGCACCCCGCACCCTCCTCCCTATACCTCAGACAGCCCCCAACCCTTCTTCCTAGACCTCAGACAACCCCCTCCTTCCTGGACCCTAAATTACCCCCCCTACCATGCATAACCCCCACCACATATATCCTCATCCTCCACTGGGTACCTCACACAATTGTGTATCACCGACATCATCACACCAATCACTACATCATAAGGTCACTGAGCCCAAACTAATCTATCGTCAAGATTCACCCTAAATACCAATCTAATTAACATTACATTACTATTACATTAGTACCAAGCACCAACAACCTACCCTGATTCTGGAGACAATCACACTCTTAATTTGGTGTCTCAGATCCCAATCTAAGATCTCTTAAAGATTCACCCTAAATCTCAATGGAAAATTGGTTTTAGAGCTTCAAAATAATATTAGAGAAGAGTAAAAACCCTAATCGAAAAGAGGAATCAAGGAGAGGATTTAAAGTCAAAAAAATAAATATTCGGAAAACTAACCAAACACTTTCTGATTGTGTTGATACATTATCACAATGATCCACGGGTCATTTTTGACATGTATGAGTAAACCATTTCTCAATCCAAGGCACAGTGTGGCAGGTACCACTAAAAGTGTATAGCTTTTATTTGAATTGGATAACATTTTAAGTGAAAAAACAACTAGAATACGGGCAACCAACCAAATGAATTCATATTCTGTTGATACTTTAGAAAAACGATCCACCGGTCATTTCTGACGTGTACGAGTCCACCCACCTCAATCTGAGGCACAGTGTGGCCGGTACAACTCAAAATGTCTCACATTTATTTGAAATGGACAATAATTTAAGTGAAAGAAACAACTTGCATACGGAAAACTCACCAAATTATTTATAATTGTATTGATACTTCAGAACAACGATCCATGTGTCATTTTTGATGTGTACGAGTAAACCGTGCCTCAATCTGAGGCACGGTGTGGCCGGTACCACTCAAACTCTCTCACTTTTATTTGAAATAGACAAGATTTTAAGTGAAAACAAAAACATGCATACAGAAATCTGACCAAACGATTTTTGATTGTATTGATACTTCTAGAAAATGATCCATGGGTCATTTTTGGAGTGTACAAGTCAACCTCGCCACAATATGAGGCACGGTGTGGCTGGTATCGCTCAAAGTGTCTCTATTTTATTTAAAATGGACACTATTTTATGTAAAAACAACAGACATTCGGAAAACTGAACAAACGTATTTTGATTGTGTTGATACTTTAGCATAAGGATCCCTGGGTCATTTGTGACATGTATGAGTCAACCTTGTCTCAATTTGAGGAACAGTGTGGCCTTTAACACACAACATGTTTCACTTTTATTTGAAATGGACAACATTTTAAGTGAAAACAACAACTGTCATGAGGAAAACCATCCAAACGCATTTGAATTATGTGAAACGTTAGGAAAAATATCTATGGGTAATTTTTGATGTGTACGAGTCAACCCCACCTCAATAATTGGCATGGTGTGGCCGGTATCACCCAAAGTTTCTCTCGTTTGTTTAAAATGGACAATGTTTTATGTAAAAACAACAAACATTCGGAAAACCAACCAAACGTATTTTGATTGTGTTGATATTTTAGCACAAGGATCCATGGGTCATTTGTGATGTGTAAGATTCAACCCCATCTCAATATAAGGTATAGTGTGGCCAGTAACACTCAAAGTGTCTCGCTTTTATTTGAATTGGACAACATTTTATGTGAAAACAACAACTGGCATTTAGAAAACTAACCAAACGTATTCAGATTCTATTGATACTTTATAAAAACGATCCATGGGTCATTTTTTATGGGTACGAGTCAATCCCACCTCAATAAGATGCATGGTGTGGCCGTACCACTCAAATTGTCTCACATTTATTTGAAATGAACATGATTTTAAGTGAAAACAACAACTTGCATATGGAAAACCAACCAAATGCATTCGGATTCTATTTATACTTTAAGAAAAATATCCATGGGTCATTTTTTATGTGTAAGAGTCACCCCCACCTCAATACAAAGAACGGTGTTGCCGGTATTACTCAAAGTGTCTCTCTTTTGTTTTAAATGGACAATTTTTTAACTAAAAACAACAGACATTCGGAAAACTGACCAAATATATTCTGATTGAGTTGATATTTTAGAAAAAGGATCCATGTGTCATTTATGACATGTATGATTCAATCCAATCTCAATCCAAGTGACAGTGTTCCTGGTACCACTCAAAGTGTCTCATTTTTATTTGAAATGGACAACAATTTATATGAAAACAACAACTAGTATATGGAAAACTGACTAAACACATTCGGAATCTGTTGATACTTTAGGAAAACGATCCATGGGACATTTTTTATGTGCACTAGTCAACCCCACCTCAATATGTTGGATGGTGTGGCCGGTACCACTCAAACTATCTCACTTTTATTTGAAATGGTCAGGATTTTATGTGAAAACAACAACTTGCATACGGAAAACCGACCAAAAGTATTTGGATTATGTTGATAGTTTAGAACAAGGATCAATGGTCCAGCATCACATAGTACACTTCTCATTTTAGGAACTCCCACCCCTATTCTAAAACACAGGACATTTAATATGCCAATCCCATCCTCAAATAGTGGTTTCTAGGACCAAACCAAAGTCCCTTTGGGAACCCAATACCAAAGACATAATTAAATATTCATACCCACTACCCAAAATGGGGATTCATCTCACATCACACTCAGGAGACCAAGATGCAATTAGCCACATACCCCCTTATTCCAATTGAAATGTCTATGAAAAAGATGTAGGCTATTTTGGTAACCCATCTCATATGTCGAGATTTTTCAATGATTCCCACTAACACATCAGGAACCATTTATACATGGATACATAGAAATTAGAGGAATATAAACATCCCAGGTGCTTCCTATAACTCATATTAGGTCTATAAACATGACCACTACCATTTTATATCCTATGGTTACCATGATCCTTGTCCACTCTACCCATGTTTTTCTGTTGGTTTTAAGATAGTCAACCCAAGACCATGAGTAATCATCCCATGTGCTTCCTAAACATGTAGGCTTTTTCTCTTGTGTGTATTGGTGTTGTGGTTTGAGTGAGGAGTGAATTATAAATTTTGAATACTATTATGGGTGTTATTGCATTTCAATTCTAAATTTATGAATTCTGGATATATTGGATTCTGGCTATATTGGTAATGAATTCTAAATTTTGAATACTGTTATGTTTATTGGATTCTGGATGTATTGGATTTTAATTTTGTATTGTTGTTATGGATATCATTGTATTTCAATTCTGGATGTATTGGATTCTAGATTTTTCTCTTGTGTTGTTGTTTGATTGAGGAATGAATTTTAGATTTATAAATTTCTGAATTCGAGATGAATTTTAAACATCCAATATAGGATTTTGGATTTTGGTTGTGTATGTGTTCTTGCAGGTCATGGAGAGTTGTAGGTTAGAGGGGCTACTGGCAGCTATGGAGCTGTAGGCTACCGAGTGTTGTGGATCTATAGAATATGTATACCAACGGTTTTAAAAACCATTGGTATAGCCTTTTAATGTATATTATACCAAGAGTTATGTTATAACTGTTTGTATAAACTTTTACCAACGGTTTTTATAACCACTGGTATAGGATTTGGAAGTATATTTTACGCAATATACCAAAGGTTTAGAACCATTGGTATAAGGGTGACATATACCAACGGTTTGTGAAACGGTTCATATATCTCTAACTTTAACACCTATACCAACAGTTTACATAAAACCGTTGGTATAATCCTTTACCCATGTCTTACTTGGCCATGGTTTGGTAAACAGTTGGTATATAATATACCAAGGGTTTCTAGGCCTTTACCAACGGTTCTGAACCGTTGGTAATGGGTAGAATTCTAGTAGTGTAACTTGATTTAACTTTATTATTTGAAATCAAATTTCATTTCATTCATTAATATAAAAAATCAGTGGACATCCAAGTGAAGATCCATACAACACCACCCAGAATATGATAATTGTTTTGTTAACATAAAACCGGAAGTAATAGATAGGGATCAAATGAAATCGATGAATTTTAATTTTTCTTTTTAAAGGATTTACAAATAATTGTTTTTATTCCTCCTTCACAATAAATATTTATTCAAATGAATTGAACAATATTTTTCTTTAGCAAAAAATTCATGATTCCAGAGCTATAGAAATTCCCAAAAAAATTGTTTGATTTGGAAAACTCATGGTGAGACTTTATATAAATGTTATCAGTTATTTAATACATTATGTTTTTTTCCACAAAATAAAATTAGTGAACAACTTATGATTTAATAATGTTATGAGGTATTGTTTCCTACTGATAGAATTTTGATATTTTCTATTATCGGAGGATATTTTTTTGATATAACCCTAAAAACAACCCAGACTATTATAAAAAATTTGACTACAATACTGAATAATTTTGAACAATATTCATTTTACATGGAAACTATTATAAATAATTCCCCTCACCCCCTTTTAAAATAACCCTAATTGTGAGTGATATTTGTTATAATACCACTATATTTAGGTCAATGTTGATGCCTAATACTTACCAAACCAAGACCTAGCCTAAAACATGTTTCCAAAACGAAGTAAACTTTGTAATTAATGATTATACTGAACAATTTAAGGATAAATACTATAAAAATTTCAATGTTATTTTTCCTGGAAGACACTTACAAACCAACCCCAAATATATTTTCAACCCTTCAAATATTTCACTCAATGTTGTATAAATTAGTCCCATTAATAGATACCCTTACAACCACCATCATACCCTAGGTGTGTCCACCAATGGGGAAGATTTATGAATGTGATTTTGATAAATAACTATTAATTTTTTTTTGAAATTTCAAGTCAATATCACTTTGATTTATATTTTGAAATAGATGCCAAAAAATAAAAAATTATTAAATGAATGTATTCACTTAAGATAAAATTCAAGGGAGGAGAAAAAGAAAAGTTATTGAGGAATTATTCCTTATTGTTCCAACATTCCATACCAGAAAAATGAAATGGAATTGAAATTTTTTTCATTCTCTACACCACAGGATGTGATTTTATTTTAGTCTTAAAAGAAAATAAATGTCATTCCCCATTCGATTTATCCATATTTATAGGTTTGGGAGCTAAAAACTGATATAATTGTAATTTAATTAGAAAAATGGTGTATAACAAGACATATTGATATTGTTGATCTTGTTTTGGTTCATTTAAGTGGTTTGATTTTAAATATTGATTTTTATATCCTAAACATAGAATTTGATAGGTTTAGTACAAATTAACCAATTATTCTTGGAAGATCATTTTTTAAAACTTTTATGGAAATAATTAATTTTTTAAAAGGATCATTTTCGCTCTAGTTTGACGGAATAGTATGTGAATTTAATATTTTTCAATCCATGGAACACCCAATAGAATATTTTTCATCCCCTAAATTAAAAATTAATGACTATTTCTCTCTTGGGTTATTTCCAATTTTTTCGTTTTATGAACCACTAATTACTAAACATGTAAATACACATTTTCTCCATGTAAAAAATAATATATATGGAATTGAAAATGATATTCGAAAAGAAAGTTTGAATGTTGATGCTATTTCACATGAAAATACATTGAATTATTGAATTTTATATTAATTTCTATAAAATTATCAACCTACTGATTGTTTTCTTGGAAATAATTAAAATATTTCATGTTAAACTAGTTCGTGGTGTGTTGAAACATAAAAACCCCACTAATTTTTATTTAGATCTTGTATGTTCTTAATTTTTTTGAATTTTAATGGAAAAACAAACATAACAATAAAATGTTGAATAGCCTATTATTTCCAAATAAATATAAAATGTTCTTATTTGGGGGATGAATTATGATTTGAAAAAGACTTTATTGATTCATTTAAACATTCTATGATAATTTAAAATATCCCCCCCAAAGTTTGATCTAAAACCAATTCTTGAAAACTAAAACATAAATCTTTATATGAGAGTGAGAAATTCCCAATCATCTTTACTAAGGATCTTCCAAAAACCCAAGAAAACAAGTTTTTAGGAGTCCATAGAAGACAAGATATATATTTAGGGAGGACTTTAGCTGATTTAATAGGGATTAGTCCTTATATATTCATGAATATTATATTATTATTGGAGACTTCCGGAGTCATTAGGTAATTTCAAAATAGATTAAATTCACCACTATTAGAAGTATTTAAAATTAAATTGGACACATTATTGGTTGTTAGAGTTTTTTCCCATATCAAATAAAAAATAGATGAGCTCATACAATTTATTACCAAAGATAATCATTTCATTATTTAAAGCATTGAATTTATTTTGATTTTCCCTATTGGGATTCTAAAAAATAGGGAACTTCCATTGATTACAGAAAACATAATTTTTTGACAAATAAGGGTCATTTGCCTCTAATATTTCAAAAAATATTTCTTGAGTAGTTATCTATATAGGACCAATATTATTTTCTTTATAGGTTTTCTAATTAATTTCAAATTCACATCACACCTGAAGAACAATAGTAATCCAGTTTCACATGTCTATTTGGTACTTTTCCCTCTAGAATAATGACCAGTAGTTTATTTAATTCCCTAGAATCATTTTAAATATGTCTATTGAGAATTTTTTATGGATTTATAGAAATATGATTTTAATTTTTAATGGATGATTTTACAATTTATAGTTCTTATTTTGAACTCTATTTGAAAATCATGGCTATTTTTATTAAAAAATTTCATTGATTAAAATAATGTTCTCAAATTTAAAAAGATCTATTTCATGGTAAAAATATAATTTTCCATGGACATGATGTTTCTAATGTTTTAATTGAAGTGTGAAAATATATAATTGTCATAATTTATTAACTAAAATACCAAAAAACTATGAATTTTCCAATCACCAAATTTGTATTCTCTATATGAATTGATTTATGATACATCTCATTCTTCCCTTGATGTATTTTTGAGTCAAACTTCTAAAAATATGTATTATGTGATAGATTTTTAATCTTGAAATTTATTTCAAGATCAACCTAAATAAACAACAACTAAGATGATGGTTTTGGATGTTTTTTATTTAGACATCATTAGATGTTATTTGTTGTTCTCTAAAATGATTTTTGTTTATCACCATTTTGATGTTATATGTTTAATTAGGATACGTGACTCGAAACCAATATTATTGAGATAAATATTGTTATTAAAAGTGTTTTTTGTTAAAATAAAAGAAAAGAAGGGTTGTGAGAATCAAGTGGATGTGAATTTTAGTACACTACCTTGTATAATTGATAAAAAAACTATAGATATGTTCTCCCAATATATAAACCATTCCAAATAAGGTAATTTTTTTAATTGTTAAATATCATGGTTTTCTATTATTTTAAATTATATAGATTATAATAAAATTCCCCACTAGTTTTCAAAGAAAAAAGTCAATATGTAAGTTATTGATTCAAGGAAATACATTTGGGATGATGATTACTTTTTTCATTTTGGTAGTGACCAAATAATTATGATATTTTGTCCAAATATTGAATTATAATCAATGAAATATTTTTTTCAAAATGTTATGTTTTAGTGGTCACTTTAGACCCCAAATAATGGGCAAAGATTCTTTTAGTTTAGGTTTATATTGGCCTAGTATTTTTGATATTCTTTTTAATTTTATATTTCATAAAAAACCAACCAAATGAATAATAAATGGCTACTTATTTATTTCAATGAAAAATAAAAAGATACACATCATGGGGGTCCATAGAAGTGGCTACCAAGGGAATCCCGGATAACCAAATCCACTCCACTTGGGGGAGGGATTCGAGATTACATGGAATTGAAAGAGTGTATTCATGGGTAGCCTTGGAGGCCAAGAAGTTAGTTTCACAATTACCTTGACGCCACGTATGCAGGATCTTGGTATTGTTGTAGAGGAGAGCCTAAAATTTATAGATCAGGTGTGTGATGGTCTATGGTTGGGGAAGTGTTCTGATGAGGTAACTCCATAAAATTTTGGAGTTGGTTTCCTTAATGGAAAGGTTAATATTCTTAGATCCACAGAGATCGAGACCTATGAGGATGGCCATTTCCTCCACTATCAATGAGCTACCCACACTATAAGAAGTATAGAATGTGGGGCTTACCAAACCTGATGTGTCATGAACCAGTCCACCCCCACGCATACTCCCCTAAATGCAGGCCCCTCAGTGTTGAGCATAAGGCCTGGGGTAGGAAGGGACCATCTCACCTAGTTCCCCACGTAGTGGGAACTAGGAGGAGAGAAGGGAAGTTTGCTGCGGCAAAACCGCCTATGTGAGGGGGATCCCTCCGAGTGCCTGAGAAGCCCGACGAAGTACTCAACAAGGAATGTATCCCGAATGATAACACAATTCTTCGATGTATAGGTCCTGGAGTGCCTGGCCTGATTATGCACCTTCCCTAGGGTCTTTAAACCTTTAGCAAGAAGGGACCGATGGTCCTTTTTCTCACACATATTACCTGAAAACCAACCAATTTCATGGTAACATTTCCAAGAGGAATGAAATTCATAAAAGAACCTCTTAAAATGTGATGTATTTTATGTTTATTTTAAGGATTTCATTTGAAAATTTAAAAATTATTTTGGATATATTTATATCATATTTATTGTTTATTATGTGTCCAAGTGGGTATATGTTATTCCCACTATAGATGGTGATGAAAATTTTGTTTCAGAATTTATAGGAGTTAATCTATTTTCCTGATTTGGGTAAAAAATTTAATTATAATTAATTAGTGGAACCATTTTTTATAAAAAATTACAATCTATTTTAAGAAAATATAGAGTTCCTCATAGGGGTTTGACACCCTATCATTGACAAAAAATAGAATGGTTTGGTATTCAAATAGAAAAATCCAAATTATTTTAGAAATAATTTTTCCACCAATATAAGAAATATTATAGTTTAATATTGGTTTATGCCCTTTGGTTTTATAATTATACCATTAAAACTCCAATTATAATGTCACCTTTTAAACTTTTGTGTGTAAAATCCCATCAATTACCTTTGGAGTCATAATATAATGTGTTTTATCTTCTTATAACCTAAAACATTACTATTTTTTCTACTAGAAAAGAAAGAAAATTAATCTTGTATGAGTTGGAAGAGATAAGAAAAAATTCATATGAATGGTACATACTACATGAAGAGAAAACCAATGTTATTTATAATGGAATAATGAGAAAAATCATTTGAAGATGGAGACAAAGGTTTTCTATTTGAATCCAAAATGACATTTTTTCCAGGTAAATTTTATTCCAAATGGATAGAACCTTTATTATTACTCATTTATTGCTTTTTTGATTTCTAGAATAATGAACTAGGGAATATAACACCATTCTAATTAAATTGAAATATATTAAATCATTTTATATATAATTTATAAGATCTTCTAGTGGATAAGATCAACATTTAAGTTATTGAGTATAACTAAACACCAAATTATGTCATTCTTTTCTATATTTTTTTTATGTTCATTATTAATAATTTTTATTTATAATATGAGTTATTATAAAATTAGGACATTATATAAAAAAATGTTTTTTATAGTAACATCTTTTTTTAGATTATGATTTTTTTTCTTTTTTTTCTTTTTTTTTCTTTTCTCTTTCAATTTTTGAATCATTATTTGTGTTTCTGTTTCATTTTTTGAGTATTTTTTAATGTTTTAATCTAAAAAAGAATGAAATTTTAATTCTTTAACCCCATGTAAAAGGATGAATTGATTTAACCCATGATACTAAATTTAAATGAATTCTAAAATGAGTTTTGTTTCAATTTAAAAATTGTGGGAATTTGCTTAAATTACGTCCAATTTTTTGAAACACGTGCTTTAAATAACTATCAACCTTTTGAAATTAACTATGTAATTAGACCCTAAACATTATTTTGAAATATTATTCACATTAACTAAATTTCTTGAGATATCACAATAATCATTCATTTGAACAGAATGTTATTTGTTTCTGTCAGAACATATAGTTAAATGTACTTGTGTTTAAGATGATTGATTCAATTATTTGATTTTAAAATCCAAAATTTCTATAGAATATTTTTTATTTAGTCCTACCCATTAAATTTAATCTTTTTTACCCTTTAGTATCCATGAGAAACATATTGGGAACCCACATTTCAATCTTGAACCACGAATCCAACATAATCTAAAATTAAAATGCATGATATAGTTGAACTCAAGTGTCAGTGGAATTCTTTCTTATGGTTTTATAAATCATTTTTAGATTTTCATAGAAGAAATTATAATGTGAAAATATAGTTTTAAGTGAATTTTTAAAATCTTCTGGGAGTAGATTTTGAAAAATGAAATTTATGGAAATAAATCTTTAATTAAAAAAGATTTTATAAAAAAAATAAAAATAAACTTTGGGGAAGCTGAAAAAATGTTTCATCATTTAGGATATGGGATAAGAATCACGATAATTATTTAATTTCAAATAAGTCACAACTACCTTTAAAAATAAATCTGTGTAGAATTTAGAAACATTAAAATAAAAAATTAATTTTTTTGAAGGAAACTAACTGTATTGTATGTTTTGGTTAAAATGTTGAATATATGATATATCCTTGAAAATTTTCAAGATGGTTTGATCCAATTCACTGCAAATGGGAGTAAGGAAAATCCCATTA
Source organism: Viscum album (assembly GCA_963277665.1). Classification (NCBI taxonomy): domain Eukaryota; kingdom Viridiplantae; phylum Streptophyta; class Magnoliopsida; order Santalales; family Viscaceae; genus Viscum; species Viscum album. The sequence continues at coordinate 465,900,117 of OY728141.1, read as the reverse complement.
ATGGGAGAGAAAACTAAATAATTATTTAAATATTAAGAGGAGATAAAACTTTCTATTCTACCTTAGATAGTTTTTAGATTTAAAACATATTATCCCTTAATCTTTGAACATCCCTAATTATAATTTTTTATTTAAAAATTTTCTTCAGTCATTCAGGTATAAATTTAGGTTCCAATCAAGTCTATGGTGACCATTTCATTTATTTTTATAATTAATTATTCTGTGAAAATCAATATCAACCTGAGGAAAGAAAATTATGGTGAGGTATGTGTTTTTGTAAATAGGTTGATTAATTAAGTGCTAATGGTGTGCATGAACATAATAGAGAATAAATTTTGACATAGATGAATGATAATTTTGAGTTCCTTGGTGTTATATGAGTTGATCTCATGAACTTGTTTTTTGAAATTTCGTTTTTATTTATTTTGATTCTTATTTCATTAGGAGTTACAATCTTATGTGTAGGAGAATTGATAGGGTTGATATTTTGATCACTTTTTTATTGGAATTTCCATGATTTAGTCCCAACCCATTTGTTATTTTTAGAGTAATTATATCATTATTAGATTTTAGTTATATTTAAATAATAATTGTAAAAATATATTGATTTTGGTTTTAAGTGTTTTAAATCATTTCGCTAACTAATTGACTAACCCATGTTTTAATTTTTGTTTTTTGAAAAAATCTATTTAGAAAATGAAATAGGAAATATTTGCTATGTATGGAACCCCGTGTGACATGTCTAAGAGATTCTGTATAAAATTGACCAGTTCTATAATATTTTTAAATTTTTTTATAAGATGTTTAATGTCTTAATAATGAATATGAAACCCCAATTCCTTGTTTTCATATTAATTTTTTCTTGTAAGATATTAACTAACATCTTTTAAGACTCTGAGTTCTGTATGACTTCTAGGAAGATCTGGAATGAATTTTTCATTAGGAATTACTTTCATTTCATTGGACTGATTGAGTATTATGAAACTTATTTCTTATAGAATGAAGTCTTACTATCAAACTAAAATTATCACATAGTACTTTTTGAGTTGTGGAATTCTTTTAAACCATGGACAAATCCTTGTTTTTCATGATTTCATCCAAACCACATCTTTGTTACTTGTTATAATTTAATAGGTAGATGATTATTCAAGATCCATGGAATAATACGAAGGAAAATTAAAACCATTTTGAACGTGAATATTTACCATTTTCATCTCAGGTATATGAGAACCCACTACTACCATGTTGGCGTCAAAACCCACCTAAAGTCGCATACGACCATATTTGGGAAAACTAACTCCATTATCTGACATGAAGAGGTATTATGAGAGAAAAAAATAAGGTGCACATATGATTTACTTTATGCATTAAATATTGTAATCCACATTCAATATCCTTCCACTCTAAAAACTAAGACAATCATTTCCCCTTTTGTGAAGAACACTCCTATGAACAAGCCAAATGTGTGCACAATGTCGATGTTGCGTGTAAGAAGGCCAATTCTCATAAAAGCCCCTTAAATTCTAAATTAGGCATAAATCTGTCCCTTTCATGCACATTCATAGTGGATAAGGAATAATCCTACGTATAAGGCCTCCTCCGTGACCTAAATATTGTGTGTCCATCACCAAGGATTTCATCTATAAACAGATTATCACCCACTTTATTAGGGGTGATTCTCTTGAAGTCAAAGAGTTAATCTTGTACGCCTATGATTTATCATTTGTACCATTGTGCAACCATGTAACCATCAAGGTAGATCTTTTTTCATGGCATGTTCCCTATGGCTCTAGCCTTGAATGGGCCCACAATTGTGTAATCCTCACCCAAACTTTTTCAGTCCAAGTTTTGTGTGCTCAAGAATTCCTCTTTCACACAACATTAACCATGTGTGAAACACTCAAATCTTGTGTACACCCCTTATTTTAATATTCATAGCTTTAACTTATGATAATACAACATTTCTGAGTACCCTCTTATGTTCAACCCTCTAATATTGTGTTCACCTCTTGTATTCAACCCACAAAATGTGTACCCCTCAATTTCATGGTCCCATATGATATGTCCACGATTCCCCTATTGCATTCATTAACATACCTGTTTCTTCTCAGAATAGGTATGCTAATACATTTTTCTTCTCATTATAGGCACACTATCATGACCCTTAGGATCAAACACTCCTCCACACCATCACACCTAGGCATTTCTAAATACATGCCCCGCCAAAGGGAGCATGAGTTGTGGTTATGTAATCTTAAGGGGTATGGAGTGAGTCTCCCACATCTTCACTGCATGACATAAAACATTCTAACACTAATATCTTCAACACATTACGTAAAACTATATGATGAACCTATGAAATATAGATAGGATTCCCCATGTATGATCATCATGAGATTTCACTTTCTCTCCAACATACAATGATATCTAGAAAATGGAGGGCTTCTATGCTCATTATATGAGCCCCACACACCCAGTTCTACAAGAATAGAATTCCTTATGTATGAATCATATGGAATGAGATCCTCCTCACATAGAATGAAACCCCCCTCAGGAAACATTAATGTGTAATCCCCACACAATCTGTTGTTGGCACATCCTTTATGAAACGATCATTTGGTCTATTGATTCCTCTTGTTTATTTCAATAATCATGACTCACATGGTCTTAAAGATTAGTTTACATCATAAAATTTCCCAACCTCTAAACAGGAATCCTCTTTAGGTGTAATCCCCATAATATCCCATCCAATGGGCCTCCACCATAGGTGTAATCCATAACCCTTCTAAACTACTTGGGATTTGATTCACAAGTAATGGGGATAATTCTGAATCTTCCATGTGGTCCAAACTCAAAATAAACATCTATCCCAATTTTCTCAAGTAATCAACCCCAATAAGATCATTCCCCATTCACATCATCACTACTCCTAGTTGTGCTAGGGAATCTCAGTGTGTAATATCCCAAACCCTCAAACCAAGTGAAATCCTTTTAGAAATGAAAAATTTTATGCATAATCCCCACACAATCCCTCATCTATTCTCCCTTCATGACCCGAGAATCCTTACTGCATGACATTAAACTACATGGGCGAGTTCTATCACACGACCTTAAACTACGACATAAAAATAAAAGGGTTTTGGTCTCTTAATTCTATATTTGGTGTGTAAGAGATCTATTTAACGTTTAATCCAGTCCAATGGTAATACTAGGTTCCCCCCATCTTGGGGAGCACCTCACTGATCCACCTTTAGGGGTGTTCATATCAACCTGTACATTGTGATGTCTCCCCTTTATGGAACACACCTGCTAGATCCACCTCTATAGGGTATTCTGATCTATTTGTCATTAAACCTTCTAGTTTCACCCTCATTGGGATGCACCTTCTTGATCCACCTTGATGGAGAAGTTTGTCTAATCTCAATTCGTCTCCAAAATTGATCTCTATAGAATGTCAAAAATATTACCTCTCACACCTACCTCATGCCAAATATGGGATTCCTGAGGTGAAAGACTACAAATTTATATGCATTCAGAATTTTATACCTCATGATTGATATATAATTCCTTAGGATAAATGCCTAATATTCCTACATGATGTTCCCATCAATGTGGATGAATACATGTGAATAATTTTCCTAGAGTCTAGACATGATTTCAACACACAATGCGACTACTTTCTTGGTCGAAGGTAGTTTTCCAATCATGTACATATAGAAGAAGTGTAATTAAACATCATCCAAAAAGTGATGGAATTGGGAATGAGTTCAACCAACATGAAATAAATCTACAAGGGAGACCCAAAATATTCTATGAGTTCCAAGGAGGAATCCATGGAAGTAAGAACTGACATCTGATCATCCCATTTCATTCAAGGAGTAGTCATCATAATTGAAAGTTATGAAAGCCACCCACCTATGGAAAGAGGGAATGTGGGGAATCAAATACAATTCCAACACATGTCTAATAAGGGGTAGTGGCATGCCCTGGAAAAGGCATTAGAAATAAAAATTGTGAACCTAGTGTTACATTTTTATTATTGAACCACAAGAATTATCCTTGTTGGTAATCTGATAAGGGACTGTACTCAGATGATGTGGACATCGGGCCACTGATAAAAATGGTGAAACATATGTTATAATTTTCTTATCAATAAGGGGACTAGTATATTTCAAGAAATAAATACATTATCATGTCAATGGATCATAATATTTTTCACCTTGACCCATAAATCCAATAGTTGTCCTGACATGGTACTCAACAATAATTGTGGCAGTTAAACATTGAAAATTCTAGACTGTGACAACATTATTGTGAATACCTCTCTACAAAAATGGAAAATTGTATGATGTTGATCCATTAATAATTCTGTTCCTTGTATCCATACTGAAATATTAATCTTTATTATTTATAGGACTAAAGCGTTAGTAAACCATCCACCCAATGCCCATAGAAATAGGGGCAGGAGAAATGTCAATGCAAAAATATTTCATAAATTCACTACCTTCATGACCTTAGCTATGACATTAGATATTGGGAACCCAAACCCTATCTCAGCCTTAGAGATCATCCATAGGTGGGTTATGGACACCCTCATACATCGGTATGAGTGGGAGGGGGAATTCCATAAAGGAGATATGGACTTATTGATTTCATGGCTTCATTAGCTCACTTAAACCACCACACCCATGGGCCATGTAGGGAGATACTAAGAAGTGGAATCATCTTCCATATCTCCCGTGGATTATTACCCCATAGGAAAATTCTTTCAAATCCCTAACAATGCTGAACAAGGACCCATCTTCTCCTAGTTGGGATCAAGGCCTCGTCAACCCTACCTGTAGGATGGGTTGTCCCTATTAATCACTTGGAAAAACTTCATCCATTATGGGTTGGCCTTTAATGATGGAATTCAGTATGTAATTCCTCCCCATACAGTCTCCAACCAAATTAGAGGTCCTATGAACTCTTAAATTCATAATTGAGCTCCTCTCCATATTCTCATCAATCAATGTGGAGGCCCTCATACCTTTATTGTTAGCCAGTATTAAGGCCCTCCCAGTGCCGCTACCACCAGACAACATGGAGGTCCTCCCTGTTTCATAACCAATCAACACAAAGGTCCTCCTGATGCAATTCCAAGATCAAGAGAAAGGACTCCCCACTCCTTCATCCCTGTTTCATAACCATTCAACACAAAGGACCTCCTCATGCAATTCCACGATCATGAGAAGGGAATCTCCACTCCTTAATCAATCTATGTGACGTTCCTCCCCACTTCACCGACACTCAACATGTAGGTCCTCCCCATGATCCTACAAATTAAAGAGGAGGTTCTCTCGGCTTCATCACTTATTATTATAGAGGAACTCCCCATACTTATGAATCCCAACATGGATTTCATCCCAATGAAACAACCAAACATAGTGGAGGTCCTCCCAACTCCTTCAATAGTCAACATCGAGGTCTTCCCCATGTTCCCCCAATCAATTTAGAGGTTCTCCCTATGCAGTCAGTAGACCATGCAGAGGTCCTCTCCATGTCGTTAATACTGACTATCATGGAGGTCCTCCCCATGTTCCCACTATCCAATGTATAGGACCCCCATACATTATCAACATCCATAGTAGAATTCCTTCCCACTCCTACAACATACCAAGTAGAGGTTCTACCTATTCTGACAACAACTGATACGGAGGCCCTCCATGTATTCCCTCTTATCAAAGAGGAGGTCCTAACTATGATATCACCCAATGGAATTGAGCTCCTCCCAATCCCGAAGAGCTTACCTACCCTAATGAATGATTCTAGGGAATAAGGGGTGAACTTACACTATTGAAGGGAAAATTCCGGGAAACACTAAGTCATTATAAATTCGGTGTACCTCTCAAATTCCATGAAATAATCTGATTCAATGATGGAAGGTTCTCCCCAGTCATCATCATTAGAGTCTATGAAATGAGCGTGAAAGTTGAATTTCATCATCCTGAAAGGTGATATTCATTGAATTCTCAAATCCCATCGTGGGTACATATAGGTGGATGAAGATTTTTCTCCCTTCTTGGGGAACATGGTAAAATCATATTTTTTCATCACTAGTTCCCCTATCTACCTCTAACTAATATCACAAAGAGATATTCTGGAATTGGATAAGTGATTACTATCAAGTTGAGTAACCATTGAGCACCACTTCCCTCACACATGAGGAAATGGTGAGAACCTAATTCTATAAGGATGTGATGATGTGGCCGGTACCACCCTCGAGAGATAACTCTATGTGTAGTAAATAGATGTCTCATGTAGTAGATTCTCCACCAGCCATCAAACCATTGAACCAATCCAAATCAATGTTTCATCCAATTTCATAGTAGGTTCCAAATGGAGCATAGTCAAACCAATATAAGGATATCTCTTTTAAGTAAGAAATCCAATGGGAGACTCTGGCTTCTAACCAGTTGTCAATGGTTTTTGGATGAATGCAACCTCCAACATTCATATCCTAGATTCCCTCACTGAGGTCTAGGTGTTGATATTTAATTAGATTATCTGTATAATTATTTTTCTCCTCTATGACCATAAATAGTTCTATATAAGAATTCGGGAGATCGTTGATGAAATTGATCAGTAGTTTCGTATGGTTGAGATGGAAGAACTCCTAGTGGCTCAGTACCCTTCATCGACCGACTACCATCAGACCCCCCAATAGAGATGATTTAAGAAACTCAAAGTGCTCCCCAAGATCTGGGAAGATGGGTCACCACATGTAAAGATTTGGGGTTGGGGAAAATATATAGCTCTTCTATTCTTCCCTATCATGCGTTATCCGGACATTATCAGTGATATTGAAGATTTTCCTCTGGGTATTATTATAGTGAACCTAGTTTTCCCAAATAATTCCATGTATGGGGGCATTGAAATGGGGTCAGAAAATAAACCAACCCCCAGGGCATCATATTATCAAAGATACCATCATACCAGTGTTCTCACTTACCCACATATGAGGAAAATCAACCTTATAGATCCCTCTTCTTCATTTTATGTCGATCGAAATATTATTAAGGTTAAATATTGATACCTTTGAGCCCTCTAATGCAAATGATATTACATTGAAGATAGAGGTTAATCCCGCTATCATCACCCTACTTTAGTATGTCATAGATCAGTAAAGTATCATCGATGAGATCCTTACTGGTTGGAACCCAGACTACATTGATCATTGGCATGATAGTTTTCATGTATTGAAGATGTAGATGTAGTCATAAGTCCTAATTGTCCATTTTCTCCCAGTTGAACACATTGATCATGTGTGTCTCTATAGAGTAGATTAATATGTTTATGTAAATCAATCATGGTATGATTCTCTATATCCTCTAGAGAAGCGTAATAATTTTCCTTGGATCCAAGATAGATAAACTACATGAGATGTGGGGAATTCCAATCGAGATGATGAACATGTCAATGAATTGGTGGTCAGGGTTCCTCATCTATATAGGAACCCCAACCAAGAAGATTTTATAGACATCCACACTGCTTTCCCTGAAGCCCAGGAGATGTGACAAGTGGTGATCCCACCTTGTGTTATGACATATATGGTATTGGTGGATGATATGTGATAACCCTTAGTTCATGAGAAACCTAGATCTTCCAATTTCAATGGGATGGGTGACACACTGAAACATGTTTACCTCTTTACCTCAAGGCTTGTTCCCATACTGGAATCCCCAAAGAAGAAAGAATCTTTAATGATCTGATGTTTCATTCATACATTAGAAGGAAATTCATTTGTCTACTATGACCAACAATCCATTGGGTCCATCACTGGTTGGGAAGACCTCTATAGGATATTTATCTACAAGTTCAACTCCACCACATAAAAGATAAGCAATTCTCACCTCTTCATATTCAATAAATTTCCTGATGAGTGCATCATGGAATTCATTACCTAGTGAAAGGGCCTCACATATACACTCGATATGTTTCTCACTCAAGAATAGATGATGACAATGGGTGTGGGAATGTTGAAAATGATATTGTTTCCACCCTCATTGCATAGAACATCTGAGGTGGGTTCCAGGATTTCTCTTACCAAGCCCTACATTTAGTGGAATTCGGGCATCATGCCAGAATGTAACATTCATTGTATCTTATAACTCTTGCAAGAAGATACTCCATGTAAGATACTTTCACCGGATTACATGTTCAGGCCCTAAAGCCACATGATTTATGGCCCCTCCACTAGAAGATCAACATTGAGAGCAGAAACCCAATCTAGTATAGCCTTTTCCTAGTGTAGAATCGGCAGAAACCACCTTAACAAGAACAACCTCTTAGATGGGAGAATGTAGATCCAACCCCTTATCAAGATCAATCCCCTCTTTATGATTCATCCCGTAATTTGGGTTAGGCATCTAAAGTTCCTTTATAATGTAAGATAAGACGGACCAATTCCTTCAAGGATGCATTGTTCGTGATTATTTCTTTAGTTCCCTAGATCAGGGGATTCGAGAGTTGGAAGAGTTAAATAATCCCCATGAATTAAAGCTTACTAATAACCCAAACCAATACCCGTACCACATAATCCTTGGAAATATCATCAAATAGTGGTATTTGTTAAAGAAAATGCATTAGGACTAAGTGGAAATTTTCTTGGTAAAGTTAGGAAATTTACTATCATTGGTGGTGCACATATTCTGTGATCCTGAAAAGGATATCAAATGTTCCGTTTAATGGAAGTTGGATTCCAATTATCAGAATTAGAAGTATGAAGACCAGTTGGATTTCAGAACAATTTATCATACCCATGGTGTCATTTGTGCCGACATAAGTCTGAATAAATCTCCTAAATTCATAGTGACCCCCTAGCTAGTCCTTCTACATCCACCTCACAGCCATCTATATATAGGACGAGTAGGTGTAGATGGTTTAAGGGAAATAAAATTCCCCCAATAGTGCTAAAGACATCTCATACCCTTAGTAATTTCATGCCTCTAGAAGTGGGAATTTTCCCAGGGTCTTCCTAGCATTGGAGGACCCCTATGATGATGAACAAGAGTATGCCTCCATGAACACCATCAAGTTGGTGCATCCCTTCACAGTCCCTAAAGATGAAGAGTTTCGGGAAATCCCTCCTAGTGCCTTTCTATGATGTTGTTAAAGGAATGGTTAAGGACATATAAACATCCAAAATGCACTGTACAATGATCCGATCCAGGCCAGGCATGATACAAAGACCATATAGAAGGTTTTTCATAGAGATCAACAAGCACAGTCCTCCTAACATGCTCCGTCATACACATTTCCACAAATGACCATGCTAACTGACCAGTCAGAACAACCATAGTCTCATCACGATCGACCAAATCTAGCTAAATATTGGCTCTGGTCATCCAAGTCATCCAATAGTGGTTCAGGGTATGTTATTTGATGACAAATAGGACATTTCGAACACCATATAGAATCCAGTGGTTTAGCCAACAATGCTTGTCATGCCTCTAACCAATGCACGGCCCCCTACTAGCGGAAACATGCATTTTTCATGGAATTATGATGTGTTAAAGAAACTCTAAAAAATACATGAAAGACTACCAATCCTCAAGACCCTATTTTTTTCAAAGGAGATGTGTGAAGCACTTGTAGAGGCCCTATGAAGCCCCCTCCAGTCCTAATCATAGGTAGAGGCCATTGGCACCTTATATGATGAGGAAGTAAAGAAATAAGAACTCAAATCCATCATTTCTTTATTATCATAAGATGAGGTATCCCTTATGCATGGGAAGATTTTCACATTATACATCACAGTATAGTTAAAATGGCTTGGAAGTCTATTGATTCCTAGTGGAAATAGGTTTTGGGATCAATCTCATTCTAACCAAGATGATCCACTAGATTTAACTCACTGAATTATAATTGAGTCCCTAAAACATTAAGATTTAGGGCTATGACCATATCAATAAGAGATCATATGGAAGAATCTATTAGAAAACCATGTTCGGTGGCATGATAAAAAATGTTCAGTTCATGGTTGTCTCATAGGATACTGTAAACAACACATTGATGGGTAGGCCCTCCATCTGCATGAAACATTCCACTACTCATACCACCAATGCTTCAGGTACTCCCTCAATGTTCGAGTAGGCTTGGATCAAGGTGATGTGTCCCATTTTGACTACAATGAAGTCCTGTATCTAGATGTCCATAATTATAGGAGAAAGGACAAGAAGGTACAAACCGATGAGGTTGAGCACTCCACCATTGTATCCATCCCATGGAAAGATCTAGACAATGATTTTATTATCCCAATTCACCCATTGGATTCCATGATGCCAGACTTGGTTTTTTTTCATTCCAAATATAAATGTGTAATGTGTACATATGTTCATGGAAGGTCAAATGTTTTCATCGTACTCTGGTACAGGTCAATACCGGGTTATACCAGAAAACCATACCCCTATTAAGTACCAAGATGTTCATGCCATGGATACCATCATGGGTCATACACACCTATTTTACTGATCTAGGTTGAATCGACAAAATCCAACCCACCCCCATTATTGTGACTTCATGTATGGACCTCTCATTTAAAGGTTTGATCAAATTGATTCGACAAACTTAGTCTCAATGGTTTTAGTAGAGAATTAATCTCCCAGTAAGAATTCCATATCATCCCAAGCCTACACCGGAATTTCCCCAAGAATTTATCAGACAGGATGAACCATCCCATCCCATTGATGCCCCTACTTTATACAATGAAGAATATTTGGAAGACGCTCCTCCTGCATTTGAAGAGGGTGTATCCACCAATGTCGATGAGCTAGTTCAGGTGAACCTTGATTCTAAGACATATCTAAGGCTAATATTGTCCAATGCAGTCATGTCTTCAAAGGAACAATACAAGTATGTAGATTTATTGAATCAACATCGCGATGTATTCACCAGGAGTTATGGTGAGATACTAGAACTAGACCTTAAGGTTTCATTCCATCAGGTTGGTCTCCCAGTAATTCACTGTGGATTCAAGAGTCCTCCCTAGAAAATGAACCCTTCTCATGGTGTCATGGTTGAGGATGATGTTGACATGAATATGAAATTGAGCTTCTTAAAGGATTTTCAGTACCCGGAGTGGCTATCCAACATCACTAAAGGTTAGGAATAAAAATGGAAAGATTAGAGTCTATATCGACTTTCAGGACCTCAATCACCACTGTCTAAATAATTATTTTCCCCTTCAAGTGATAAAGATATTTATCGATGATAATAATTTATTCTAGGATCTCTCCTTCATGGATGAATACTCTGAATACAACTGAATCTGGGAGGACTGTGAAGATGAGGACTCTACCACCTTTAGATCACCACAGGGGACCTTCGGATATCGGGTACTGCCTTTCAGTCTGATGAATAAAGGAACCCCCAATAAGAGATCTATGCACCACATATTTAAACCAGTCCTCAAGATTCTACTGGAATGCTACATAGATTATTCAGCTATCGACTCCCTCCAATTTTAGGACCATCATAAAGATCTTTATAAGGTTTTAGTCTTCTTCTACTTAGGTAATTTGAAGATGATCCCCTTGAAGTGTGCCTTCGAGGTTACCTTTGGTGTGTTTCTCAGGTTCATTACCGAGTATAAAATCATTGATATCAACCTAAAAAAGATAAAATCCATCATCCATATGCCTCTTCGTAGAAATATCTAGGATATATGAGGCCTTCAAAGACACTTATCCTATATAATCTGATTCTTTGAGGACCTTGCTTTCTATTGTATTCCCTTTTCTAGGAACATGGAAAATGACATCATGTACCATGGAATGAAGGGTGCTATGATTACTTCATTGAAATCAAGAAGTATCAACTAAAACCACCTGTTTTGATTCAAACCAACTATAAGAATCCTCTGTTCCTCTATGTGAATTATCTAGAATGATCCCTCGGTTCCCTTATCTCCTAGAAGAACAATGAAGTATGAGAGAACAATTTATATTATATTAGTCGCATGCTACTCGATGTGGAGGTAGAATACTCTCCTATCGAGAAGATATTCCTTGCGCTTATTTTTATAGTGCATACATTATGACATTTTCTTTAGAATTATGGGATATATCTAATGACTGGTTTGGATCCAACAAATTATATCATGAATCACCTGTTGTTTAAAGGATGGATAGTGCATTGGGAAGTGATTTTTTAACATTTTTACATTTGGTTCCTCTAACAGAAAGCCACCAAGGTTCAATCACTGGAAGACTTTCTAGCCTCTATTCTGGATCATTGACCTCCAGATGCCAATTTTCCCATGATAAAATCCTTCTAGTGGATCATGTCATTCCATGATGGCAGATACATTTTGATGGAAACTCCCTGAACCCAACCAGTATAAGGATTGTTGATCCCAATCATAATAGAGTAGATTTGGGGATCGTCTTCATCATGCCTACATAAGATTTTGTACCCAAATCATTTTTACTTTCATAAGGCTATAACAACAATGAGGCATAGTATCAGTCACTCATTACTACTCTAGAGATAGATCTCAAGATTAATTTCCACCACTTGTAGGTGAAGGGAGACTCTGAATTAGTCATCAAACATATAAGTAGTGATTATATTGTTAGAAATCCAAATCTTGTGTCCTTGATAGAGAACACTCACCAGCTGATGTACTAATTCCCTTTTAAACCATAGGTGAATCATGTTACCTAATCATAGAATGGTTGAGTTGACAACCTATCTAGTCTAGCCACATATCTTGTAGAGCCTGGCCAGGATGACAAGTCCATTCATATAGCTCATCAGAGAGTCATTACACTCATCAACTCTGATGATGATGAAAACCAGTATGTAAACTATATAGCAACTGGTGAATCTACATATGAACCACCAAACCCCACCCCCTATAATAGAATAAACATCTAATTGGATAACCCATTTCATTGAGTACCTCTAACATAGTGTTCTCCTCACAAGTAGAGCCAAACATTAGTGAATCTATAAAAGTGCAGTTGAGATCACCCTCCAGGGTGGGCCTATCCTCGAGAAGCTCTCTACAGATGTGGGATTGATGGAATTATCCTCTATTTCATACTATAAGATGTAATTTTCTTAGTGATGTAGGAAGTTCTTTTTGGGTCATATGGTGCTCATCATACATGGTTGAAGCTTTTCCTCTAGATTTGAAGGCTGGGATACTTATGGAACACCATGGTCCATGACTACATTGAGTTCTCCAAGAGGTTCCACTAATTTCATATTCATTCCAATTTCATTCATATACCAATGGGGACACTCCAAACCACCAAGTATTTGTATCCCTTTGGCACTAGGGTCTTGATGTTGTGGGACTATATCCCCCAACAATAGGACACCAATGTTGGTTCATTATGAATTTGACATATTTATTCTCCAAGTGGATAAAATCCATTTCTCTTAAGGAATTCAAGACCCAATACATGATATAATTTGTGAGATCCCAAAACATCAACCCATTCTGATTCCCTCACACCATTACCACAAAAAAAGGAACCATAAATTGGTTTGTTGAGCTTCATAAGGTGTATTCTAATATTGTATCATGTCTAACCATATTACTCACTATCACAGATAGAAAATAGACAGATCGAGGAGTTTCATAAAACCCACTCTATCATTCTGTATAATATGGTGGGAAAGAACATGAAAATTTATCTAGAAATCACCCCAACAATCTCAAGTCACATTTGATGAAAACTCAAAATTCCACCTAGGTGACTCTATATTCCATGGTGTATTGTGAAAATGCATTTTTTTCCAATCTAGGTTTAGTTTCTATCACTCTGGATGGTTTTCAATCATCATAAGATGGTAGAAAGAGTGGAATATGTTGGTTTTGATGATTTGGAAGCACTCAAAGAGAACATGCCCCAATCCATTCATAATCTGTATTGGCATAAGAAAAAGATATCAAGAGCATTCAATAAGAATGATTATCTCTACTCCTTCCACTAAGGTGACACCGTACTAGCTTTGAGAAAGCCAATGATACCTAGAAGAAATCCACCAATGTTGGAACCCAAGTTGGAAGGACCTTTTATCATTCACAAGGTTTATCCAAATGGTGCATACACTTTGGTCACTATGAACTAATAATGCATTATTCATCCAACCAAAAACATGTTTCTTAAGTAGTACATCGCATGAGGAGCTATTTTTATCCCTAAAAAATGATGTTAAACTATGGGGTTGAAATTATAGCCACACAATGAAAAATTTATTTGCAACAATGTTCAAGTTGAATGATATTAAACTGTATAACAACCATCAACCAAACTGCACAATGATATATTTCATGGAATAAACTTCTTATTTTAATGATTTTAAAGTGAATAACAACCAACGTCCTGGCCATATGATGACAAACTGCAGAGCTCCATAATGTTTTCACCTGAGAGAAAATATCCTACAACAACATTCATATACCATTCCATATTTAAGAACAACGTTACAATTGATTCCTTTCCACATAAGATATATAGAGATTCCTAGATTTTTATATCCTTGTCTAGACACTCTAAAAAAATTCCCCCTCTCTAAGAATGGGTTAGACCTATATAGGGATATTACCATAAAGAACTATGTTCATATTGATTGTCATCCTTATAATATATGTTTTGATGCCTAAAATTCTCATCTCTGATACCAGACACAAATTCACCAACCCCGCTTTGCACTCAGGCCACATACATGGAACTTTGGGCCGACATGTCCCTCATTTACATTAGGTATGTCCTCTACCTATTCAATATTTCTTCCCATGAGGCCCATATCATTCCATGCATAATGAATTTAAACAATGTGAATGTATCCTAAAAAATATATGGTGAATCATTGGGTCTCTTTAGCCCTCATTTTTTTTAAAATTCACCAATCTTCCATACTACATATATTCAATTGATAAGTCTATTGTCTGAACTCTGGGACAATAAACTATAAACTACCCAGTCCACATTCTATTCCCTTCAACTGAGAACCACATGGTCAAAACTCTATGAATATAAACTAGGAGTTAACAACCTCAATGCATGACACTAAATTATGATCCTACCCTGAACACGTTCATAGTGTCGTACGATAGTCATGGGATAACTTTGTTCCCTCACTATTGAGAATTTCCCCTACCATTGTTGATCTCTCACAATGTTGTGTTCATGAACAGCATGTGGATTGATTACCATTATTATGGGATACTTAGTGACACCCAAACACTTCTTCTTCAGGATCTTCCATCAATTAAGCAACCTTTTGGCACCTTGGCCCCCATCATGGTCCATGTCACATGACATTAAAATTTTTCCATCATGTCCAAGAATTATGACATTAAACATTATTTGAGTTTTATTAAGAATGTTTTTTGTGGTGTTGGATCCCCTTATCCATTATTCAAGTCTGGTATATCATGAAATTTCTCAACATGTATCCTCTTTGGAAGCTCCTATTTCATCGGAGCTCCACGACCATAAACTGGGAGTCAAAGTCCCAGAATCAAGACAGTAAAATTTTCACAATTCTTCCTTGGGTGTGTGTTGTGTAGTGCAAGAATCCTTGGTCCTCTTTCATGTTGTTTTTAACTATTGTTCCATGCATTTCCCTTTCTGAACAATTCCATCCATGGCCCACAATTCAAGAAATTAAATTAGATTCTTACCCTAGATAGGTTAATTGTACCAATCAATTAAGTGTTTATTGTTCAATTATTTTCAATCAGGGATGAATCATATGATAATTATGGGATAGATAAAAATGTTACCCCGTGTTTGGACTATGGGATAACTCACAATAATAGTGGGATTCCACTATTTCCCTTGTTTTGTAGGGTCAGCTTCACCAACATTGATCTTTTACCACACTATGATCTGAAACTATGTATTTCCATATTCCCATACTCATGGGATACATAGCGATGCTCATACATCTAACATTTAGGGCTAGCCATAGGTTCATTAACCTTTTGGCCACTTATCCTCAGTTATGGTCTAGGCATTATGGACTTAAACTGTATGCAGTTCATCTTAAGTTTTTCATGGGGATTATGAGCCTTCTTGGCCTCATTTATGTTGAGTTTTAAATCTTTCATTCCATACATATACCCCTAGGTTGAATGTTTTCCCTATAGTCCAAATGAAATGACTCTATATTATCCACCATGTTCCAGACCATATGACCTTAAACTATGTGTGTCATCTCTATGAACTATGCTTGGATTCATTCCTGTCCTTATGTGATATGTAGTGATGCCCGAACATATTTTAATAGAGACCATACCAAATAATCTTTTGTACCCTTGACATTAGTTATGGTCCATGAAATATGACCATAAACCTTTCACAAAACATGGGTTTTAATCTACAATTCCGATACACCATGTTCGACACTTCGAGTATTCCCAGTTTGTATTTCCATCGTATTTCAAATATGGATGGACCCCCTACCAGTGGCGGTCTCATTCCATTTTTGACTCACCTACCATGCTTGGTCAATGACCTAATGGATCTATATATTAAAATAGTAGATCATGTGTTTCAACCTTAGTCAACAGTCGATCCTGCATTTGTTCACCCCTTTATTTACATGTAAGGTTTTGGTCCCTATGTTTCAAACATGGTTAATAGTTGATTCCTTCTTACCAGTCATCCCATTTTATAGGTATTTAAATTCTCAAATTACCTCTTTTATACTTCCTCTTATATTAGTGAAATTCGATTCCTCAATTTCACACTAAATTTACTCTTTCATATGTCATGAACATCCCCTTACTGTTCCTTGTTTCTGACATTGAGAATGACTCACGTGGGATAAAAAAATTTTGTAGGGTGTGTGTAGATGTAGTCAAACAGCATGAAGGTTCCCTTGGTCCAAACTCCATGAATATAAACTGGGGGTTCAAGTCAAAGAATCATGACTTTAAACTATATATGGTTTGTCTTCATAGGAATATATTGTACAACATTTGGGTCTTCGTGGTCCGCATTCACATCGAGTTTTTCACTATGTCACACTACACATGTCTATTTGGGATATTAAACCTATGGTCCTAACACTATGAACATACACTATGTGAAATTTCATAGTCACAAGATATTAATCTATGAGATGCATCCTAGTCATGATAAAGTAAACTGTAAAATGTCATTTATTCACCATATGACATAAAATTGTGTATTTATCATCCTTTTTTCATGCTGTAAAACTATCAGGTGTCATAGGACTTACCTGATACACCTTCCATTGATGTCAGTCATATACTATGTATCTTGTGTCCCTTCATTCGTCACTTGGCATTTCAAATGGCACTCTCCAAGAATATGGGTTTGATATTTGTTCATAACAATACACTTACACCAATGTTCTCTAAGTCACAGTGGTGTAATTCCAAGAGTGTTAGAATCTATTCGATCATTCCATCACTCCATTCTCACACTTCAGGTTCCCATTATTTGGATCCTCATCCCATTTAATGTTTAAAAGTACCCCATAACATCTTGGAATCATTCAATTTTGGCTCACATTCCATCCTAGTCCAACATCCCAGAAGACTTATGATGGCATTCTGAGACAGTTTCCCTTTTTCAAACATGGTCAGTGGTCAACCCTCAATTTTTTTATGTATTCTATAATAAGGGTATGGATACTTTGTTTATAACATAGTCATTATTTATTCTATATTTCCATGAATATATCACCATGTTTTAGATTTTGGGCGTTAAGATTAACACTTTTCATTCCATTTGGATAGTGTTCAATTCCCCGGTCATTATCTCGTTTGTGCATAAATGCACATTGGAAAATAAATCTAGCTATTCTTATATCCCTTTTCTCTAGATATGTCCACTCTATACTAGAAAAATATTGGTGATCAGTCAATAATAGTAGACCCCAGGTGCTCGATGATTATCTAGAATTATCATATGAAACAAAATCACATGCCTTTCCGTTGTTTCTCACACTAGGTCTTTCCCACATGATCTTTGGGATAGTTCATTGGTTGTCTCATATATATGATCAAAGTTCCATAATTTGGATTAAAAATTAAATAAATGTTTCCATTCAAGTAGAAAGTATCAAAAATAAAAAAAATAAAGTTATGGTTTTAGGAAGGGTTATACACATGTTGGATACTCTCATATGTTTTGGAAATATTTCCCCTATAACTCTACTCTAATGGTCGAATGCTACAGTTTCACCAAACTCTGGTGCACAACCTACCAGGTCCGCTACCACATTCTAGGCTCTATTTTGTCATCCTTATCCACTGGACAGATATTTTTGGATTTTATTTCTGCTCAGTCTTACTCAGCCTAGAAGTCGGCTAAGAGAAGTGTCTCCTGCCTCATTTGAATCTTGGCCTCCTCTGGCCCAGTTCTCATTATGTTGATGATATCCAAGTGAGACTCAGTGAAGGAAAAACTATTTTTCAATTATTCATCTAGACGTTAGATCTTCTAATTGTCTTCCGGTAGATTTCAAATTATATCATAATTCCCCTAAAACTAGGAAACATTCATCTGTTGTCTTCATTGATGCACCTTATTGGTGAGAAATTTGTGGACTAGTGCATGAATACAATTAGTATCCTACCATATGTAAAACAGATTTTGTAACCAATGGAGAAGAGATCCCACATAGCCGACTAGATGTAGTTCTAGAGTATTTTTGATGAAGTGTTATATTCATTTCTAAGGTTTACATTGGATTATATGGTTCTCTTAGGATACATCATGATCGGAATCTTCTCGGTCTTCAGGCGGTGTAGGTTTGTACTCTGGGAAAGTTGTAAGGAGGTTAGTATGATGATATTCTTCTGAAATCCTCTCAGACAGGTTGGGATTTAAATTGTGAGGTTGTTATTCTTCTCTTGACCCTACCTTGATGACATCATCTACAAAAATCTTCAGATCTTCCCCACCAGTGGCGTCACTCAATGCCACAAATGACTATTCATCTAAGACAATGACCAGATTAGCTTGCACGGCTAGCTCCTCACAAACTAGCATAACTACCATAAAAGGACCCTTAGATGTTCCAACCTTTCCTTTTTTCCACGCATGCAGTGCCTCATGCACTTTTCAGGAAAGGCACACATTAGTCTATTTGATCAACAAATGAATGTTATTAATCTATGAATGAAAATGACTTATAGTAGTAGATCAATGAAAGATTGAGTTCTTGGGTCACTATAGGTACTTTAGTATTAGAGACCCTTTTATGGCAGGTATTTAAATGATTGTCACTAGCTCTACCGGTGTTGATCTAGTATGAGCTTCATGAATCATACAAGAACATTGATGAAAGCCTCTATGGAAAACTAATTATAGTCGAATGATTTGATATGTGATCTTACCTTGAAGAGGTTGCATTTTGTTCATAGTCCATCTTGGGGCACCACCTCTCTAGGAGTATGAACCTCTATTTGAAATCCCGGGTTTGGCCACCTATATATGGCTGGGAAGGGCTTGAGGTTATGAAACTATCACCATGACCTCCTCAACTTTGAATGGCCCAATATCAACTTCATTCCCAGGAATGGGCCCCAAAATGTGCTCTTCCACGCCTATTGATGCACATTCATCCCTACCAGTAGGAGCCCCTTTTCTATTATTGAGATGTTATTATACATGAAGAGTTTCAGTCAGACCACATGGATAATGAAATGAAATGTTTAGGTAAAGTAGGGGGTTAAGACATTACTCAAGGAAATCATCCATTTATTCTGTAGAGGATACTAATTTTCACTCTCCATGGGAATACCATTGATGGCCGATTGTTCCCCAGGATTTCTTGGCATTGAAAAAATGCGCCCCTTCATCATTTGATTCCTCCTTGCATGAATAATCAACTGGTTGTGTCTCCTCAGGCCCCAAATCACCACAAAATATTACCGACACTAAGGTGGAATTTTGGATCCCCCTCTCATTGTGATAAAAGTAAATCCATGGAAGCTAAGTATTTGTTCTCTTAAGAATTACACCTTGACTATGATTTTTATGAGCCCAAAATTTCATGTATTGACCCTATATTGGGTCTACATCAACCATAGGTCTTCTTCTGACATCGATGTATGGAATGTCGTCTAGAGAGACTAGAGGGAAGGGAAGACAACATCTACAGTTTGTTTTAGAAGGTACTTCAACTTCTTCCCAAGAGCCTCACTTGTTGGTCCATCAGTCCTCATTCATGATGATTCCCCTCTATAATATGGGGTTGAACCCATGCCTTGTGATGTCCCCACTATCACAGTTCCGACCTAAGTTGCCTCTGATACCAATCTTGTCCCTCTAAGGTAACCCACCTTCCCCCTTGCAACTTCAGTGCCTCACATACCTATTCAAATATCAAAATAAAATTCCAAAAAATTAACCACCATATATGGTGCCACCCAATTGCTACCATATTATATTGATATGAAATCATCGATGTTGGTTGGGGATAACACAATTGTTTTGTCAGATCCTGCAGTCACCGACATGAACCATAGTTGATGAAAGATACAAGGGTGTCATTCTTTACAGACCCCCATTTACACACTCTTCACCACATACTAAAGTCACCCAAACTACTTGGAAAAGTGGGTTGAAATTTATAGCTCACTATAAAAAAGTCTGTTGATCTAGGCCATCAGCACTACACATCGATGAATTTAAAAATACTCCCTCTACTTCTATGATCATTGTAGGGTTTTTACCATAGTAACAACTAGATTTGTGATGGGATAAAAGTTAAAATTTTCATGGTTTCTAATTCATACTGTGATATCAGTCTTATCAAGTGTTACTAGATGGACCCCATGGATGTTCAGAAGAGATGGTCATAGACCAGTGTTTGGAGGGCTGATGGTATTCAGAACATTGTAACCCTTGAGGTGCACTGCAATCCACCCATGTAAAAAATAGAATAACCCACAGATCTTTCTTGGAATATCCCCCTGAAAATGTGGATTGATATATTATAAATCCTAACAATCATGGTTATGCCCAAAATGACTATGTTGTAAGCAGGTAGAATTGCCTCCATCAAAAACATCCTTAGAAGTATTCTCATCCATGTAGGTGTGAATGGTTTCAACCACCTTCTCAAGAGTGTGGTGGGGAATGTGGTGAAGCAAAACAATGGATCCCAACATTCCACCATGTTATACCCATATTTCTGATACTTTCCTTCATCCCTAACCAACTAGTATGATCCTGTATTCTTCCTTTGTAATGTTTTTCGCCAATATTTTCCCCAACATGGAATCATCACACTCAAGTCCTTATTGATAAACGAGTCAAAACTTGTATTGAAAATAATGACCTTGTGAAAAATAGGGGTGTTTTCAATCTTCTAATGTAGTGCCTCTAGGAGATTCTATACTCGTATAAGAGTCTAATGCCCGTCATTATAGGTGTTCCCTGATGTAAGGAAAACTTTAAACTGGAATCTCTCTAATGTAATTCCAATAATGAAATACATGACCACAAAACTAACATTTATTTACTTGTGATGAAGTTAGAAGGTGTTCGTATATGGGGAACATCCGCTAAGGAGCTCTGGTACTAGCTCCCGTTGATGGTAAAAGTGGAATTGTGATGTCCACACCACCTCAAACAGACTGATATGGATAAAATATACCTCATACTCTTGGCACATGTAGCACACCCAAATTGACCATTCCAATTCATTGGTGAAATTTTCATCAGACCTCAAGTCCCAATCCTTGTTGCATCCTATGTTGTTTTCTCTCATGATGTTATAAAAAATGGTGTCATAATGGGTGGGGAACTCTTATTTCTCTGGTTGATACCCTCTGATAATCCTGGTCTTCCTATTTATTGCATAAATAGTGATAGATCTGTGATCTCTAGTAGGATAACTTTGAACAGTGATGTCCCATATATTGAGATCATATTATCATGTGAACTACAATTCTAGTGCGTCAACCCTAAAATTTGGGATATATTCATTCCCCTGCATCCTGATGTTTCACAGAAAGAGATAGCCACTTATTGGATTGCTCAATTATGACTCTGACAGCACGGCCATAAGTATTTTTTTGTCAGATATGACCCTCCTAGATCAAGGGATTTGTGGATATACAGTCAAGTCATCTCTCCAAGAAGTAGAAACAACTTTAATCCTGGAGGGATTATATTGATCTTCAATATCGGGTGAGTCTAAAATATAGAATAATTATTAACACAATATTTTTGAATTAGCGTGAAAAGAAGAATTGTTCCTTCAATGTTTGAAAGTATGTGAAAAAAATTCCCAAATGATCACAAAGAAAGGTCTATGAAAGAAGGATAATCTATGTTAAAGAAGTGGCATAGGATCTATTATTTTCATAAAAAGGGAAAATATACGTGAATGAGACAAAAGAGTCTTACCACCTGAAAACTCAAACATACCATATGAGTACAACCCTTCACTTATTTTTAGGCACATACCTATCATTTTTTGGGAGATAAACCACCTTACATGATATATGTAGTAATTTTTGTGCACCTACAAGAATCAAAACCTTTTATTGAAGTTTCACTTAGAACCTGACCTTCTGGTCCCATTTTATCCCATATTCTGAGGGGGTGCATTTTTTGCTTCCAAAATCCACCTGAGGCTGGATCCTACCAACTTTGGGAAAACCAAAGACATCATCCAACATGAAGAGACATTCCGAGAGCACAAATAATGGCGTATGTAAATTTTATAGTATACCTACAAGATTGAAATATATAAGCAAGAGCCTTTCTCACAAAATACAATGAAATTAGTTTCCCCTTTTGTAATGACCACTCAAATGGCCAAGCCAATGATAAAAAATATTTTAGTGTTGTGCACAAGAATTTTTATCCACATGAAACCCTATTTAATGCAAAATAAGAAATAAATATATCTCTCTTTTCAGCCATTCATAGTGGAAATGGAAGAAAGATACGCATAAGTCCTCTTTAATGACTAAAATCGTATGCACCCAGCACTAAGGATTTCAGCTATAAAATGAAGTTCACTCCCTTTTTTGGGGTGATCCTTTGGAATGAAGTGTAACTCTATTGTGTATATGACTGATATTCTATGACATCGCAAAAGCATGGAACCCTCAAGGACGACTATCTTCTGTGAAAGGTTCTGTGTGGGTCCACACTTGACTGGACCCATATTTTTGTAGTCCTCACCAAACATTTTTTATCCTATTTTAGGTATGTGAAATAAATCCCATTGTATGCAACCTCGATCTTGCATGAAACCCTCAAATCATGCATGAACCCCTAATTGGAATCTCCATGGATTTCCCTTATACCAAGGAACCACATGTGAGAAATATCTTGCATGAAACCGTAAAATATTTCATGCGCCTCTTTCATGCAACACTCCAAACATGCGTGCATTAATTTCATGGACCCTTGTAAGATGTCCCCCACGCTTCTAGTGCATGTGTTTCTATGAATCTTGATTCTCAAAATAGGTAAAATAATTACTTTTACATCTTATAATATTCATGATTATGTGGAACCTAGTATTGATCACTCCTCCACACCATTACACCATGGAATTACTAAACCCATTACCCACCCATGGGTGTATGAGTTGTAGTTATGTAATCCATGGGGGTAAGAAGTGAGTCCCCCATATCCACGATGCATGATGTAAAACAACCTAGAACCAATATCATTAGTATACAATGTAATATGGTAGTATTACCCTATGAAATACAAATGGGGTGCCCCATGTATGATCATCTCGGGATGCTACTTTCTATCCCTCATGGGATGATGTCCAGCTAAATGCATAATTTTATGCTCAATTCATGAGCCCCACACACCTTTTTCCACTAGAATAGGATTAATCATGAATGAATCATAGGGATTGACATCCTCCCCAAAAGGACTTAGACACTCCTCGCATGGAATGACACCCTCCTAGAAAAGCTTTAGTGAAAAATCATGACAGTATATCTCATTGAAATATCATTCACGACATGAGAGTCAGGTCTAATCCTACTTTTTTCCCACACAGAACATTACTCCCATTGGGTAATAGGTTAGTAGAGATTATTAAATTCCCCCAACCTCGAAATGGACATTATCCTTAGGTGTAATCCCAATCATTCCCCCTCAAATAGGCCTCCTCCTTTGGTGTAAGCCCCAAACATTCTGAACTACGTGTCATTTGATTCCCAATTAACTATGATATGTAAGAATCCAGCATCAGTTCCAAACCTAACATCCACATCCATATTTATTTTCACTAGACCATAGCCCCAATAAGATCATTCTCCTACCGAGGGACCACATCACTTTCAGGTCCCTTTGGGCTCCATTCAGGAATAATCACCATCTACATCATCGCCACTCCTAGAAGCACTAAGGAATTTTATTACATAAGCCCCAACACCATCCAACTAAGAGAAATCCTCACGTTAAGGTCATATTCCATGAGTAATCCCCACACCATCCCTCCACTATCGTCCTTCATGAAGGGAGAATAGTTACCATATAACATTAAACTACATGCATTGGTCATGTCATATGACCTTAAACTACAACACCAAACTACGTGGGTTTTGTTCCCTATCATCTATACAGGGTATGCACGATGCCTCTTAGAGGTTAAAAATTTATCAATGGTAACCATAGGTTTGCAATTACAAGGGTGCACCCAATTAATCCACATTTAGGTGTGTTCTAATCAACCCTCACTATGTGAAATCTTCTCTTTATGGGATACACCTCCCAAAACCACCTCCATATGGATTTATAATCCATTCATTGGTAAACACTCTTGGTGATCCCTCCTAGAGACACACCATCCCGATCTACGTCTATGGGGAGTTCTATACAATATTAGTATATCTCTATAATCAATCTCCACATGACCTTAAAACTGTGTCTCCAAACATTTACCTCATGCCAAACATGGGATGACTTAGGTGAAATACTTAGAATATATAAACCTTCAGTGTTAGATACCCCATCAATAACATGGGATACATCGGGTTCCGTTCCTAAGGTGCCTCCATGATATTCCCTTCTATGATCAAGAATATAGGTGACCAATGCTTCTAGAATCCAAACATACCATCGATGCCCAAAGTGACTAATCTTCTAACAGAATGTTTCTTAACTATCATATCCTGATAAAATAAGTGTAGTTAACCAACATCCACAGAGACATGGAACTAGTAATCAGTTCAATGAAGTTGAATTAACTCTGTAAGGGAGATTCGTACTAGGAGACAAGTTATAAGGAGTTATCCATGGTAAGATGAAATGACATCCCATTATCCAATTTTGATCAAGGGGAATACATCACCATTGAAAGTGATAAAATATTCCCTCCTTTGGAAAGTAGTAATGCCGGGAAATAAATGTAATTACATCTCACATTCAACATCTAGAGGTAGTGTTCCGTATAGAATGTTTCTGAAACATACTACCTGGAGGATGATTGGGGGAGGATGTTGCATGAATATCCAATTCCCCAAGATAGACTTGATGTCTATTGAAATTTTTATATATTTTTACATCATTAATGTTTAAAGTGGTGAAGAAAAAATAAAGAGGTGGTGGATAGATGGATCATTCTAGATAGATGATTTCTCATAGACAACAATAATTCAAGTAAAATTGTGTTGAAATAAATAAGAATGAGAAATGGGAGTTGATTTTTCCATGTTTGGCTAAAATCCTATGAATATATGGAATTTTACCCCCATCTTAATTTCTATAATGAAAAATTCCTAGCTTCTATCTAACCCATATCACAACATTGTTTTCTACAAGGCCTGAATGGAATTCCTAATTCCCTCAGGCTAGTAACTAATTCATGGTCATCGTAGGATAATCCTTGGGTATGATTTCACAATCGTTCAAAAATATAATGATAAGTAGTGGTAAAAAAAGTAATAAAATGACTAAAAAATATAAGTAACATGGAAATCCAATATAAATAGGTTCAACTTCAATAATAAATATATTATTATTTAAGAAGATAAATAAAGAGGCCGATACAAAACCCAAAGGTGAAATAAAACATTTGAACCCGCTCCAATGATAGTCCGAAATACCCGCAGAAAACTTCCAACCATATACCTCCCCTATAAATTAACAAAGTATATAAGACCTGTAGGAATCAACCAAGACCTATAATATATAGGTCTAATCTAAAGACCATAGTATCTAAATAGCTTCTGAATCTAAGTAGTCACATTCATATTCAATCCTAATAGTGCAAGATTAAAAATAATAGAAAAAAGAATTTTTCTCAAGTATTTTAAAAATGAAATAAAAACATATAAAAAGTTTATTAAAACTCTTTTTTAGTATTTTCATCAATTGGAAACAAAAAATTTTAAACCCCCATTTAAAAATAATTCATAAAAATCCCTTATTTGAAATGCACCATTCTAAACTCAAAATTGGTCTTTAATTTCCACATGGTTGTCAAAAAAATCATTGAAAACAAATTTAAAGTTTTTGTAGGAATGGTGAACTCAAATCCTTTTTAAAACCAATGTACACTAGAGTATCAAAAAGGAACAAAATCCACAATTAAAAAAAACTCCATGATCTTTTTGTAAAAAAAACCTACGTTTAAAGAACAAGTCTTTCAAAGTCATTTCAAAAATTGGGTAAAAGAATTTAATATAATATTTTCCCTTTTCTTCCTATATAATTCATCAAAAATAATTTTCAAAACATTTGAAAATTTCCACACATAAAGAAGGAAAAAAGAATATGATCATGGGAAACTATATCCAATCAAATAATAATGTTAAATAAATAATAAAAATTGGTTCAAATGAATAATCTAAGAATAAGGAGATACAATAAATTTTTATGGATAAATTACCTAAAAGATCAAATATAGGATCCTAGTTCCATGGTATCTAAATAATGGGTTCTAGTGTGACATTAAATAACCCGACATTCTCTAGTCACTATGCAAGCACAATGAATTTGGATGAAATCTCTTTCCTCCCCTAGGATCTCTCAATCCCATACCTAGGGTCTATCAATCCCAATATTGGGCTCTCTTGGTCCCCATCTTTCATGAGATCACTCAGTAATAAGGGGGATGTTACCCTCTATGAGATTTTTCAATCATTAGGAAAAATCAATTTATATATAACATCCTATGTCAGTGAATCAACAAAAAAATCCACCTACCCCATTGCAAATGTATACCATGAAAGGTCAATAGAGGTGATAATAAATATATAAATATATGAAGAAAATATAAAACTCTTGAAATAACTCATCTATCAACTTCTACACCCTCATAATAAGCTTCCCCATATACACAAAATATATGAATCATATATGAATAAATCAATAAAAAAACTCCAATCATGAGATTACCAGCCCCCACGGGCATAAAAAAATACCCACACTACAAAATAAACAGTGTTTAGCGGCGGTTTTATGGCGGCGGTTCACAAAACCGCCGCTAAACATTTTCCGAAATACGTTTCGCGGCGGTTTTTAATAAACCGCCGCTAAACCTTTGTTTTTTTTTAAAACCCCGACCCTTCCCTACCCCGACCCCCATTTCCCTGCAACCCTCTCCCGCAGCCCCCCGCGAACCTTCCCTGCAACCCTCGCCCGCAGCCCCCCGCGACCCCCCGGCGATCCCGCGACCTCCTCCGGCGACCCCGCGACCTCCTCCGGCGACCCCGCGACCTCCTCCGGTGGTGCCTGCGACCGGCAACCCACGACCCCCTTCTCCCGACGACCTTTCTCACTTCGACCTCGGCCCCAAAGTGAGTTTTCTCTATGTCTACTGCTTGACATACTCATGTGATTATTCATGAACCATATAAAATTTCATAATGAGAAAATTATTTGTGTGGATACAATGTTGATTCATTATTTTTATGATGATACGATAGTGTTTTTAAATGAAAATGAGAACAGTCTTGGATTAATTAAAAGTTATTAGTTAGTAATTAATTTGGAATTAAATGATTAATTGGTGTAAAGTTAATTAATAGACTAGGGTAAATTATAGATTAGGGTTATGTTAGTTGGATTAAACATCACCAATGATCACATGATAATGAATTAAGAGGTTGATCATTGATATCTTAGTTGGCCAAGATCTAAGAGTTTTACTTCATAATATACTAGATATGTGATGTATATAAGTGTTACTATCCTTGTGGTATTATTTTATATTGATGGGGGTGACTGATTGTGATTTTTATATAAAAGTTAAATGTATTTCAAGTTGTATTATAGGTTTTACTAGATATAATGACCATGTTTATGATCCATGAATCGTACCCATAGACCCGTCCATCTGGTGAAACCTATGGTGATGGTGTTATTATCACTGAAGGTTAGTTCTATGATAGGGGTGAGGACTTATGATATGTCTAGGATGATTTGTGTTTTTTAATTTTACAGGATTTTTAAGGGATTTGGTAATTGACTTGGGTTTGATTCAATATGTATTTATTCTCAGATGTTGAAAAATAGGGATATTGATTTGGGGTTGCAAGGTAATATCATATTCAGCCTAGTCTTGGGATGATTTGGATAATGTGGAAAAATGATTCATCCAGGTGAAATAATAATTGGATAGTTATCAATAATAATCCTTATAAAGGTTAGTTAATCTAGGAAAAAGTGACCTTTGATAAGATACTTATCATTCATTTGAGATAGGGATTTCATGTTAACATAATTATTTTACTCATAAGGAAATTAGGATGATTGTAAGTTTTTAGAAGCATGGTTGGAATGCATGGAAGTCTTGATAACTAAATTATACACTAAGATATGAGTAAAAAATATAAATACATTCAATATTAATGGGGTTTTGGGAAAAGGAAACCTTTTCAAGGTGATTCACAGATGGGGTGTAAGGAAAGAATTCTAGGAAATGGATACACTCGTACTAATGATTTAAGGTGGTGATTTTGTAAATAGGTGATAAGGTTGGTTGATTTGGATCTTAATTCATATGTATATCATAATATAATGGGATAATAATAAAATATCAATGTGGTAAGAGTGTTCATCTAGGGTTGAAATCAAGGGAAATTTCATCTTGACCATGTAAAGTGGTCTATAAAAATCAACTAGGGTGAGATATTGTGGGAGATCTAGAAATTATGGAGAAACATGTAAGAGGGTGGGGGTGAATTCATCTAGTGATCAGCTCACACTTCATTTTGGTGGGTACAAGTACATACATTGATGTGATAGAATTTCAGTAGTGTGGGGAAGCCTGGTGTGAACAAGTGGTGTTATGATTAATCAGTGATTATAGAATGATTATATGATGATTTAATGGGGTATTTTTTATAGTTTTCATGGTTGGGATTTTATTCCATGAACATTCAAATTAATAGGGTGAGGTGTATTTCCCAAATAATTAATCTAAAAATAGAATAAAGTAAATAAATTGAGTCAACATTCTATCATCGAATAGTGATTAAGATATTTAATGATGGGAAGCACCGACAACAACATATAGGTAATTTAACTCCCTATTTTAAGTGAATAAATGAAATTTTAATCATGGAAAATGGTGATTGATTTGTGTATTTTATTGTGAGGATGGTTCCGAAATCTCCCATTGTGGATTCTCCCACTCTTAGGGTTTCCTAATCTACATTGTAGTGTCGATCCCCTTGGTTTCGCCAATAGGAACTGACCACATTGTCCTGACACGTCAAATTGATTATATCTTTAAAGTTGGTTTATGGTCTAGTTAATACCCTAGTTCATCTATCAAGGATAATTGATAGGTTTATAGTGTGTATTTTTAATAAAAATGACTAAAGTTCATCTCTCAACTATTTATTATCAACATCAAATGAAAATTAAAGGTTTAGGTAATGTTACTATACCACCGCACAAGAGGATATCGATAAGGCACTACACTACCCTGTGGAGAGCCAATCGGAACACCTTTGTTCCAATCCTCTCCATAACTCATGGACCAAAATTCTTAGCACCACCTCACCTAGTTACCAAAATTATAATGGTGACACAAACTCATTGTCGCTGAAGGGATACATAGATTCCAACCACATTCTCTGACCTACATCAATCCAGAACTCAAGGCCCAACAGCCTCACTCCATTTCAAACATCCAATGCACAACCCAAGCATAACCTTCATCTCAAGGTATTCAACCATCCAAAACCTGATCCAACACCCATCACCAAAACTAATACACTAATATGGTTCCTACCTGAGACCATCCAACTTGAAACTCTAGCCACACCATTAATCGATTACTTTCCTTCCATGGTTCTCAACACCATATTACTTACTTCGTCACCACAATTTTCTAGTTTTGATAACTTCACTCATCATAAAAGAGGTCAACAGAACCTCAACTCATCCTTCAAAACTTCCCTAACAGGTTTTCCAACTCACAACATCAATGAAAACTCCACCCAATTCTAGCATTTATTATTTCTGCCAAAACTACCCAGATTTGTCACACTTTCACCATCCATATATCAACCAAGGACTACTTGGTTCTTCTTCAAAACTCATTCACATTACTAGGATAAACTTATCATTTCAACATTAACTTGAGGTGCCTCACAGCCCACCACATCCATTCCCTTTCTATGCAACTATGTCTTTCCATTCCTGCTAACTCACTCCGTTGGTTCCCAACTTCCCCTATTGGCATGTCGCCCCTCTACCCAAACACGAAGCCTTCTCACTTAAGGTATACCTCCATCACCTACACACGCCATATCGAAGTTCCACCTGGCCTTCCCTAAGAACCCCCAAACATGTCCCTTATAGGTTTCTATTTGGAACCTTGATTCCTCCACATCCACTCTATAGTTTTCTCCACATTTCCATGACTAACATAATTCTCTCCACCTTAGGAGGGTCATTATCACTAATTTATTCATGAAATTCAAACACCATGTCTCATGCTTCCATCACAAGATGAACCCCAAAACTTAAATGTGGCCATTTAGATTTCCCTAGAACAATAAAACAAACATTACCCATTGTGAAAATGGTTTCAGTGAATGTAGTTAACTTGATTTAAAATGAATTATGATCAGTTTCGATCACACATCAAAGGGGTGTTGTTTGAGGCAACATAAATGTGTGATCGATGGTGTTATGATAATTGTGTATCCCGATATTCTTATTGGTCCTCAATGAGGTGTTGACGCTGTCTCCTATGGACCAGACTTGTTCAGTTGGTCTGAAATGGTAAATGTGGTCAATGAATCATCTTTATTATATTATGCATACTTTATGTTCAATGGTTCATCTTTATTATATTATGTTTCTGTAATCTTACAATATCGTATATTTTGTGTAGGAACATTGTGATATACATGGATAAAAGCTGGATCACATTACCGAGGAACACATCTCAATATGTTAAGGGTTTGAATGGGTTTTTAGATTTTGCAATTTCTAATCGATCCGTTGAAGGTAGAATAAGATGTCCATGTCCTAAATGTAAATTTAGAACATGGTTGAAGAGAGATGAAGTTTATGAACATTTAATACTGAATCAATTCCCTGAGCAATATTTGTGTTGGATTTGGCATGGAGAATCAAACAATACAGAAAGATTGAGGACAGATTTTAATCCACAGAATGAGGTCCCAAGTTCTTCGACAATGGAAAATGAAATGAAAAACCTCATAAATGATGCATTCATCACTGTAAGACACCACTATGAGCATCAAAACATATCAGAACAACCAGAAGAGGGTGCTACAAATTGCAACGTGACAAGTGATGTTTCTGAGACTGTAACACAAGCAGATCAAGATTGTAACATATCATTGGATCCTCTTGATTCTGTGGAGCCAAATGTAAGGGAAAACTTCAGTGAGGAAAATGCATTTCATGATTTAGTTGACGATGGAAATCAAGAGTTGTATAGTGGGTGTTTGAAATATTCAAAGCTTTCATTTCTAATGAAGTTGTACCATATCAAATGTCTATGTGGAATTACAAATAAGGCAATGTCCATGTTATTGGAATTGATTCGTGATGCATTTTCTGAAGCAAAAATCCCAGAATCATTTTATGATATGAAAAAAGTTGTTAACAAGCTTGGTCTGAATTATACAAAAATACATGTGTGTCCCAATGATTGTATGGTTTACTGGGGAGAGGATTCAAGTAGACAGAATTGTAAGAAATGTTCTTCTTCTAGATGGCAGTCAAAGGGTGATGTTGGAAGTATGACTGAACATAATTTCATGGAGAAGAAGAAAAGGAACACACCTGCAAAAGTTTTGCGTTACTTTCCTTTGAAGCCTCGATTGCAAAGATTATTCATGTCATCAAAAACCGCCGAACACATGAAGTGGCATGCTGTATATAATAACAATGATGGTTTAATGAGACATCCAAGAGATTCACAATCGTGGAAGAAATTTGATTCATTACATCCAGATTTCTCAGCTGATCCTAGGAATGTTCGATTGGGATTGGCTGCCGATGGATTCAACCCATTTGGGACTTTGAGTACGAGTTATAGCATTTGGCCGGTTGTTTTGATCCCTTATAATCTGCCTCCGTGGATGTGTATTCAACAAACATCTTTTATCATTTCGATGATTATTCCTGGAAAACAAATGCCTGGAAAAGATATTGATGTATACCTGCAGCCTTTGATTGAAGAATTGCAGGAGTTATGGAGCAACGGTGTTGAGACTTTTGATGTTTCTTCTAAAACAATGTTTAAAATTCATGCTGCTTTAATGTGGACCATTAGTGACTTCCCTGGGCTTGGGAATTTATCTGGTTGGAACACTTATACGGGTTTGGCTTGTCCCGTTTGTAACTTTGATTTCGAGCCCAAATGGCTACCTCATAGTAGAAAATGGTGCTTCTTGTGCCATCGAAGATTTCTTGATGCATCTCATAGATTTCGGCTGAACAAATCAAAATTTAATGGTTGCATTGATCGTAGACCACCTCCAAAGTTGTTAACCGGTTCTGAAATATTGACACAACTTGAAAATGTTAAAACAGAATTTGGGAAGGTTCATCATTTGAATGATAGCGGAAAACGAGTGCGAAGTGCATCGTCAAGTGAAATCAGAACGCAACAATGGAAGAAAAAAAGTATATTCTTCAAACTTCCGTATTGGGAATTTAATTCTTTGCGCCATAATTTTTATGTGATGCATATTGAGAAGAATGTATGTGATAATTTGATTTTCACATTACTTAATGAGCATGGAAAGTCGAAGGATCATCTCAATGCTCGCAAAGACTTACAAGTAATGAACATAAAACGTGATCTCTGGCCTGATGAGAATGAAAAGTATGCTCCGACCATTTTTTCATTGAAAAATAGGGATAAAGATACGTTCCTTCAAATTTTAAAGAATGTGAAGGTATCTGATGGGTATTCGAGTAACATCTCGAGATGTGTTGACTTGAAGAATCGTAAGTTATATGGATTGAAAAGTCACGATTCACATGTTTTGTTACAACAGTTACTACCATTGGCATTGAGTACATTATTACCTAAAAAAGTTACTGCTGTTGTACTCCATTTCTGCACATTTTTCAGACAGTTATGTGAGAAATCTCTACATCCATTTCAGCTTGGCAACCTACAGGAGAGGTTTTTATTGACCCTTTGTGCAATGGAGATGATCTTCCCTCCATCATTTTTTACTGTCATGATGCATTTAACTGTGCATTTGGTTGACGAAGCTAAATTAGGAAGCCCCGTTCATTATCGATGGATGTATCCAATTTAGAGGTATTTTATTTATATGTTTCCAGTTAAGTAAACATTTTTTAGCATTTAAATAAATGCATAATATTATTATTTTTTTTCACAGATATATTGGGCATTTGAAAGCATACATGAGAAATAAAGCTCAACCAGAAGGCTCTATTGCTGAAGGCTATTTGGCCGAGGAGTGTCTCACCTTTTGTTCCAGATATTTGGATGATATTGAGACAAGATTTACTCGAGTTGGACGTGTTGACGACACATCAACTCAATCTCAAATGCATCAGAAATTAAAAATATTTCATGCAATTGGCCGATCAGTTGGGAGGACCTCATACGCGACACTAACAGAATTGGAATTATTAGAGGCACATAGATATGTGCTGCTGAATAGTGAAATTGTAGATCCATTTATTGAAGAGTTGAGGATACAAACAAAGAGATGAATGAGAAGCCGAACACGAAATGAAAAAGATATAATGAAAGCTGTGAATAAAGAGCTGGTAGAATGGTTTGCACGACGTGTATGTTTATAAATATTGCAATAAATACGAATATTACTTTGACACATACAATTTGCAAATCTATTAAATTTTTTTTTTTTTCAGATCATGAATACTGATACTCGAGCTGACTTTTCAGAAGATTTGAAGTTTCTTGCTAGAGGTCCTATAAAACAAGTTAGAAAGTTCAACACTTATAATGTGAATGGTTTTAGATTTCGTACAGTCGATCGAGAAGTGGGTTTGAAAACACAGAATAGTGGTATTTTTACATTTTCTAAAGTGGAATACTATGGAAAGCTGCATGATATTATTGAATTAGACTACCACGGGCATTTTTCTGTTGTTTTATTCAAATGAAAATGGGTCGATTTTATCAGAGGTGTTAAAAGAGATTCCTTGCAATTTACTTCTGTAAACTTCTCTCGCTTGATGGATGTTGGTGATCGTGAACTGCATGATCCATATATCTTAGAATCACAGGAAAAAATGGTATATTATGTAAATGATGTTGTGGATGAAGGGTGGAGTGTAGTTACTCACGTAATAAAAAGAGATTTGTATGATATGGGTGATGAAGTGGAAGATTTGACCTCTGCAATTGAATTTCATCAACAACAGGAAGCAGAATTATTTGTCCATCATGATATTGAAAATA
Source organism: Viscum album (assembly GCA_963277665.1). NCBI lineage: Eukaryota > Viridiplantae > Streptophyta > Magnoliopsida > Santalales > Viscaceae > Viscum > Viscum album. The sequence continues at coordinate 465,865,239 of OY728141.1, read as the reverse complement.
TTGGTCTAGCAAGGATGAATGAAGTGGATGAAGCAATGGAGCAGGAAACCGACATGATTGAAGGGGAAAATGATTGTATGTACAATTATTTATTCATTCAGCAACTACTTGTTTCATTTCTGTAGTCATTCATTATCATTATTATATATATTTTGTTTGTTAATACTGGGAATCTATTATCATTTTTAATTTTTTTCTGCATAAATTTTTTGAAATATATATTCTGAACTTAATTTTATTTGATTAAATGACAGGAATGCCAAAGAAGAAGCGGTACACTATTCCTTCTTCTTCTGCGACAGATGACGATCCGTCTGTCCCCACGGCATCATCTCCCCCTGCACCATCTCTGACACCATCAGTGGATGCCTCATTAGAGGATGAGTCATCGCCTCCCCCTACAGGAGCTTCAGCAGTGGGGCAGCGACACACCCCCTCCAGTTCATCATGGACATTCTGGAGGGTTGTAGTCATAGGTACAAATTTTAATTAAATAAATTTATTGCATTTTGTTTATAGTAATTGTTTGCTCATTGCAGATGAAGACAATGGAACCGTGGAAAGAGACATAAAAAGTTCTGATGTTTGGAACATGCATGGCAAGAAGATAGTGGTTCCATTTGATTCTTATGGGGTCCTGACGGATGACGCCGCAGGTTTACTTGGTCAGATTATAGGTCAGCTGGCAGCGGAGCCCGTTTCCCTGCCTATTCCGTATGATGATTGGAGGCATATGCCTCCAAACTGGAAAAATGAAGTTTATGATTCTCAGATAAAGGTAATTTTATTACTTTATGGTTTAATTGAATGTCATTTTACTAATATATTCAAAATGAATTTCTGTATACAGATGTTCTTCCACTTTACTGTTGCTGATGTGATAGCACGGAAGTGGACATTGAAAAATCTTGGAAAAAAATGGAAAGATTTCAAATGGAGGTTGTGGTATGATGTCAACGATTCTTCGTTGACCGTGTAGCAGATGTATGAGAAGATACCCAGTGGGGTACCGAAAGAACAATGGAAGGTTTTTGTTGATAGACATCGTGATGAGAAACGGATGGTATTGAAATATATATTATTATATTATCCTCATTTTACATTTATACATGTACATGAAGAGGAGATAGACATTGAATACAATACTGTTAAATTGAATTTTATTTATTTCAGGATCTCTCAAGAAAGAATGCTTCAAACCGGGCGAAGCAGGTAATCCCACACACTCCGGGTTCAAAAATCTTTTCAAGAAGCCGAATGTCATTGGTAATATTTTAATTAGTTTAAATATTTATAAGATAATATTATCTATTTAACATATTTGATTGATGATTTATCTTTGTTTAATGCAGTCACAGAGTTTAGGGCATGAAGCATCCCGAACAGAACTGTGGCTGGATGTTCATAAAAAAACAGATGGAAGTTTTGTTAATGAACCTGCCAGAGAAGTTGGGGTATGAAGTCAATTATTTATTATAATAACTTAATATCAGTTTTTACTATGTTAATATATATCTATATTTGATTTATAGGTAAAAATTAAAGAAATGTGGGATGCCAATATTGGGCAATCCTACCCAGTCTCCCAGGATGACCCGGTTGGTCAAGTCCTTGGGAAGGAGCATCCTGGTAGAGTGTGCGGGATGGGTTTCGGACCCGTACCATCTGAGGTCTTTCGCATGCCATTAGGGATTTCGGCCTCATCTACTCCTGGTTATAGTCATTTCATACCTGAAGATGCTCAGAGGGAGATGTCTGCTCTACGAAACACAGTTCACCAGTAGGGGAATCAGATATCTGATTTGCAGAAAGAGTTGCTTGAAATACGTCAGCATATGAGCAGATATTCCCCCGGTGGTAGTGCATCGGGTAGTGGTGAGCAGGTAAATCACAAAAAAATCAAAATCATTTAGTTTGAAAACTTTTATTGGTTTTAATTTTTATTATAAATATGCAACAATATTTAATTTTCAATATAATGTTCTTACAGGTGGCAGTAGGTGGTGGAGATGAAGGTGGAGAGGGTGATGATGCAGCATCGGATGATGAGTAGTAGTATTGTTGATGTGTTGAACAAGTATGATAACAGTTGGTTTGTATATGTAACATTTATGGCACATAGTTTCCACCAAACATTTCCATGTCCTAACATTTTCTTGATTTCTCATGTTTCCTTCTATGCATTTTATTTACTGTGTTCTGGATTCCTCATGTGTTGACAAAAAGATTCTTAATGCAATATGCATGTGATGATACCACATCCAATGAGAATACCATATATGTAACCCATATTCATACCCCTATTGGATCCATATCCAATATGTATCACACTAAAAGACCAATCCCATGACCATAAATCGATAAGGCATGAAAGGTTAATGATAAACGGCTCTGTCATTTCCTTAAAATTTTTACACCACTCTAATGGGTCCAGGAATACCAATTTGTTTTTAGTTTAGGAATACCAATTTGAGAAAAAATGTAAAATCTCATGTAGAAGATTGTTAAGATTATCCATTTGATCTTTAAGGGATATGTTATAATAAATATTTTGAGCCATGGTATTAATCTTATCCATGAGTGGGATTCCATTCCAATTGGCAGTCTAGAATTTGAAGAAGAGTTAACACTGACTATCTAATGAGAATTCTATAAGATCTTCTGAAATATTACCATAAGACCAGGCCATATTAAGGATTCCATGTAGCATAATTTTACTTTTTTTAGTTCTTAAACAATCCTTGATATGAGAAAATCCAAGGCTTCAAAATTGGATTTGATTAATTTAAAAATAAATTTAGTTTGAAGAGACTGATTAAAGAGGGTCATATTCGTGATCCCAAGGCCCCTGAGAGCATAGGTCATGCAACATTGTTTGCATGAAACTGTAATAGTCATTCTCTCTAATATAATCCCACTCCAAATAATTTTTTTATCAATGAATTAATGGTTTTAATGACCAAGGTGGTCCATGAGTAAACCATGAAGGATTATACCATTTTTTATATTTCAACATGCTTTAAAAATGAAATCTATTCTATCCATTTAGAGTGATATTTCTGTCCAAGAGGCCAGAGTTCTATAAATCTGACTGAGAATATTGATAAAGTAGGAGGCGTGTGTTCTTCCCCAAAACATGGAAACTCCAAGATATTCAAAGGGTAAAGATCCCTCCCTAATACCCACATCATCTATCAATATTATTTTTTTAGTATTTGAGATATTCTTGTTAATGTATATGAACTAATTCCCCAACTTATTTTTTGTCTTAAGAAACAATCTTAATGAAGAAGGGCCTTCATGATGTTTTTGATATTCCTCATAACTCCCTAAGAAAAAATTATAATGTTTTCAACAAAAATGAGATGACATGGTTCTGAAGAACCTCGTGATACCATGATGGGTTTCAAGTCACAAGTATCAACCATATGGAATACAATATGGCTGAGATGGTCTTTTATAATGGTAAAAATGATTTCTGGGAGGGGGTCTCCTTGTATTTCCCCTCATGAGAACCAAAAATAAACCTCTAGGTATTCATTGATTAAGATATAAATAGGGTATTACCCAAGAAGAGTTTTGATCTAGCTAATAAACATTTCATTGGATCCAAAACATGAAAGAACATTACACATGAAGCCCTAATCTATAGTGTCGAAGGATTTTTTTTATGTCAATCGTGGAGACAATGTTACCACTAATTGTCAATTTCATTATGAGGTTAACACACTTAAAGGAAGAAATTAACAAATCATGGATGTGTCCTCTATGAAAAAAATCAAAATTAATTCCAAGATATGAGCTTTTTTTAGATCTGAGAATGTCACACCTCGACCACAGTTTTCTTTTGTTTTTGTTTATTTTCAATGTTGGATCTTTTTGTTGAGGTTTAGGTTGAGTGTCCAACAAAAGTCTTTATGTTTTGGTTGTTTTGGTTATCTTATAACCCTATTAATGTTTATTGTGAATGTTATTGGGATAAAGTTAGATTGTGACGATTTTGTGACACCCACAGTGTCACTATATTGTGTTTAAATCATTCAAGTATCATTGGTTGTGGTTTTGGAAAATTTAGGGCAGTGGTGGAGCAGATCCAACATATTTTTTTTCCAGTTCAACATTTAGCGGCGGTTTTAACCGCCGCTAATGCCATACCTGTGAGCGTTTAGTGGTGGTTAAAACCGCCGCTAAATGATGAACTGGGCAGCATTTCGCGGCGGTTTTAACCACCGCTAAATATATTATGTTGATATTTAGCGGCGGTGTTCACCACCGCAGAATAGGCGCAGCAAACGCCTGAATTTAGCGGCGGTTAAAACCGCCGAGAATAAAAAAATGTCTGATACCCATATAACCACCGCTAAATGAAGAGAAACCGCCGCTAAATGACGGATCTACGACACATTTCTAAAACCGCCGCGGAATCGAAAAAACCGCCGCTAATAGATTGCCTACGCCAAACTTAGCGGTGGTTTTTGTAAACCGCCGCCACACAATATAGCGGCGGTTTAAACCGCCACTAGGACCGGCTTTTGTTGTAGTGACATTGGGATAAATAGGGTTTCACACCATTAATAATTTCTTATTTTTCATAAAATTCCAAACGGTATTTTCGAAACACACTTGACATGAAAAGAAAATTCCCTATATTTCCAAACCACATCTCAATCCAATCTTGAGGAAATTTTGAATAATAAATTATTGAAACCATTTTAAAATACCAATATTAATTTAATCACTTTTTAAATTATTTTAATATGTAAAAAAGTTTTAAAATATCACACAAAAAGTTCAACACAACCCTTTAAAATCCAAATCCCATGCCAGAAATTTTTAACCCTTTTAAAACACTCAAACAATTAGTTTTAAAATAAATGAATACCAAATTTTAAATTAAAAATCCAATAAGACCCCAAGAGATACTCATAATAATATTCACACACTTTGGAAATACACATGGGAATTTATAAAAACCCTTGGTCTAGAATCCCATTCCACAAAAATGGTAAAAATACCTGAAAACAGAATTTTACCCCCAAGGATCATAAAAATAAGAATCTAATTAGTAAATAAACAATTCAAAGTATAAAAAAAATATTGGAATTAAATAGAAATTAACATAAAATAAACACCTTCCTTGGTCCAATAGTGATAATGTTGTAAGTTGTCTTCCTTAATGGCAAACACATCCATAAGACAATAAATTTCATCTACAACCACTATACAAGATAATCCAAATGATTCGGACAAATACAAACCCAAAAAATGACCCACATAGTTATTAGGGTTCATAGAAGTTGATAAATCAATGAATACATAAGAGATAGATAAGAGTAAGGGGTTTAGAGAGACTTAACATTGAAAAATATCTTAAAATAGAGGGGAGAAGCCATAAAATGGATGGAAGAAATGATTAAACTCCCATGGGAGTGTTTTTGGTCTATTTTAATCGGAGTGATAGAGAAATGAGTGATGGAAGATTTATTTCAAGCAATGGGAAATCATATGTACCTACTTTTAATGATATGTGAAGGCTGTAAGGTTTAACCAAATTGTTAACCATATCATGAACCAATCATTCGCGGGGCATCACCTAGACCAAAACCATGCACACAGATTACTTGGGACTCCATGCGATTGAAAAAAAATATGCTACAATGTTTCCAAATTACACTATCAAATTGAAGAGCTGATTCATATTCTTGTTCCATGGTTTAACAAACCTTGTGCAAGTTAGGCGCCAACACTCCATCCCAAAATGAACCTAAATTGTTCCCCCCATTGACTCACATAATTTATGCCATCTCATGCACTTACCATGCTACCCAAACCATATGTGTTCAAAATGAACTGCATGTAAGGGTGCTTCTAGATATACATAAGGGTATTTAAGAGGTTTACCCTAAATCGTGTGCCCTAGCTTTGCACCATAGAGAAGCTCCAAATTTACAATGTTTCGAGCCGAAACTCCTCATAAACATAAGATGACCCTCAATCCTATAAAAAAATGAAAAAAAAATTGTAGTGACATTGTGGGTTCCACAATTATCTCCATACTGGAACTATATACAGTGATAAATTCTTAGGTCCATGTAGAGGTCAATGGGAAATAGATTCTAAATAAATCTATCATGAGAAATGATAAATCCCAAAAAAACACCAAACATTTTTAATTAAAACTGAAAAATAGCTGATAAAAAGGAATCTCTATGGTGAAATAGACTAATCATGTGTATCCCCAACATTTAGAATTGAACAAAAATAGTGGAACAATTTATTAACTCCTTTATAATATAAAATCACGTCATCAAGAAACAACATTCCCAAAATCTCCAATGAGATTTTATAAAACACCAACTGAAAAAGAAAAACACAAAAACCAAACTCCAAACCCACCAAAAGAAGACTCACAAACCTTGTTTTGAACTACACATAAGAATCACACTAAATATTTAGGCACAAATTTATCAAAATAAAACCTCCTCCCATTTATAAAAAAATAGGCACATAAGAAACACAAGGTAAGGATTTCATCAAGACATGCTTTCTCCAAACTCACGAATCATAAATCCAAAAACATCTCATTATCCCAATGATATGTAAGAAAAAAATGAAGGATTATACTGAATGATGTACACTCTTACATCTCAAACATGTCCATGGTCAATCAAACAAACATCCCAAACTTGGTATCATATAAGAGTCTCCAAATAAACTAACCCTCTTCACTCCAATAATAAAACTAATCTCTTGGGTCAAAACTGCTAAACCCACATGATTCGCATGTGAGATTTCTAACCCAAAATGAGTTTGAATAACTCTAAGACAACTCACTAAAAGGATTCAAGTCTTGATACTCCACTCAAAGCCTAGTAAATGGTAAAACTATGAGGAAAAAACCCCATAAAAAATACTCTAAGTCCATAATAGAAATACTAGGGAGGCTGGAATCAAACCATGAAATACATGAGCTCAACCTAGTCATGTCTCCTAAACCATAACAAGAAGTAAAAAAACACATAAGGGGAAAACCAAATGGAAACCATCTTCCAATTTCAACACCCAATCCCAAAATCGATATGGTTCTTTTAAGATGTTTCAAAAACTGATTTCAATAACAAAGACTAATTTTTTTTAAAACTAAAGCACCTTCCCATATTTTGTAATAAAATATCCACTTTCCAATTGAAATAATTTAAAATAATTTAACCCCTATTCAAAGACACGATAAGGGTAAAACCCTAAAAAAACCTCAAAATATAGTTTTGGATATCACCAGTTTCACTTAAAATAAGAAACCCACAATCCAAAAAATCAAGCTCACTTTTTTGAAATTAAATCACACATTTTTTTTTTATTTCAAAATGAATCAAAGCATTTCTAAACACTCCATGAAACAAAAATAATTTTATAATAAACCCCTAAAAATTAGTTTTAAAACCATAAACATTTTTATTTTGAAATATAATTCTCATAGATGGAAACAAAATTTCACATCAAACACAAGATTAAGTAAATATAGAAAAAAATCGGCCTCAAACAGAGTCCCAAGAGTCCAACATATCTCAAGAACAACTATGACCCTTTTAGAATTTCCCTAAATCACTTTGAAATCCAAGAGTTATGGGGTCTAATAGTTCAAAACAATCAAGATATGGGAGCATTTTAAACTTGGAAAAAATGTTAATGACTATATTCCAATCATGCAATAGTCCCATGATCATGTAAAAAATCATGTATTTTGTCATTCCATTGTTTTTAATTCCCAACAAACAATCCTCTCATCATGACTTTATTCTTTGTAACAATACCAAAAACGCAACATACAACCCCTGGGGTGACTCAATCAATACAATGAGGGTCAAAACAACATCTACATAGGCATAAAACCATAATCTAATTGTTTCATTAAACAAAAAACAATAAAACAACAATTTAGATTACCAATTGAAACTCATGTCTTGGGTTGAGAAATAGGTTTTTAAACCCTCTCCACACCTACAACTTAAGTCATGACAATATTATCTACACAATACCAAAAACTCATAGAATAGAAGAGGAATTCAAAGCTGAGGTCCCACTAAGAACTTAATACTATTTTGCTATTTTATGAAGAACTGCTTGAGGGTGTCATCTAACTCAGATCCTAACCTAGTTCTCCTTAAGTTATGAGTGAAATTGTTGATTATAATAGGTAGGAAATTAGTTCTTGGGCATCATTGGATGATCTTTTGGAAAAAATTTCATCCCCGAACAATAATATAATGACAAGTATCTATAATAATAGTGGTAAACTAACTAAAAAAACATAAAAGGATGAAAATAAAATATAAGGGGGTACAACCAGTATAATATAATGTATACAATGTAATAAGATAAATAATGGAATAATCATAAAATAAAATGGTAAAAATAGGATGATAAAATAACCCTATCAAAAATAAAACATTAAACTAGATCCAATGAACCTCCACATGAACCGTAATCACATTCTATCTAAACACCTCTCTCGAAATATCAAAATTGATAAAACTAGTTGGAATATTTCTATACATGTAAGCAATGATAATGATCTAAATATCCCATCATGTATCCCCCAATTGAATCTATGAAATCACTTTCATATTATATCCTAAAATTGATAGGATGAAATACTATAGAAAATTAATTTTTTTTAAAATGATATTTATAATAAAAAAACACAAAAAAGTGTGTTAAACAATTTTAAGCTTATTTTAATCACTTTTAAAATCACCATTTTAAAAAACCCCCTTTAATACCATTTCATAATACCATTTTATATATGAATTCATCAATAATAGATATCCCCACAGAGGATTACAAGACACCATTCACATTGAAAAAGTTACTTGGGGATAAATATGGTCTCACTCTTTCAATGAAATATCATTATTCATAAAAGTATAAATGGGATATTAAAAACATTCTATGAAATCCATTCCAACTAATACCATTTCAAAAACTTTTATATATCCACTCTTGAGACCAACTTGAAAAAAAAAATCTAAAAACCATTTCGAAATCCACATATCAATAAAATAAAATTTGAAATCCTTTAGAGACATAGAATGGTTTTAAATATCAAACATAAGGATCAACACATCCTTTATCAATCCAAATCCAATGATTATAATTTTGAACCCCTTTAAAAAACTCAAAAACATTCTCTAAAACCCATTATGTAACATCATAATATTCCATAGTACACATCTCTTTGAATAATACAATAGCTTTCGTTGTACGCTACTTCGAGTTCTATCACATCAAGACTAATAAAACTAGACGTTTAAAAATTAGTTAAGAATAGTAATACCCATTTTTTAAATTTTTATAAATTTTATTTTACTAATTGGTATTCATTTTTGGATTAGGAATATCAAAATTAGTTTAGGGTGAATTTTTGGTATTTTTCTGAAAACATTGTATTTTTATGAATAGTGAAAACCATGTGTCATTGTTTAAAACCAAATTTTATTTAAATAATAATTTTTTATTTTAATTATTTTAAAGTCAAAATAGATACATAATACCTTTTTTAGTCCAATGTAATTCATTATAGTCATTTTATAATAAGATTAGATATATAAAATATTATTGAAATTTTTAACGTCTTTTACACACCTTCTAGAAACATTTGCAAATTTGTGTAAAATGTAATTTTACTACTTTTGTGAATTAAATTTAATAAATTCAAGAGACATTGTTGAAATTAGTAAGTAAAATGTGGTTCAATATGATGAAAATCCATTTTGGTTAATAGTAACTTTTGAATTTTATTTACCTCGATTAAAAGTAAATAGGGTAATTAAAGGTTAAAATGATATTATAAAAACCCCAACACAAGTCCTAATTAGATTGGATAAATATATTTCGACCAAAATAAACCATAGGACAAAAATATGATCCTTTTTGATCCACATGTATTATATTAGGAAACTTATTATATTTTATTTAAAGAAGAGTTAAATGTGTGAAATTATAATTTTAATAACTAAACCTTTTATAATATAGGGTCATACATAAGATAAATTGTAACATAAGTATTCATATGAAAGATAAAAAGATTTCATACATCATGGTATTTTATTTATAAGTTTTATACATTAAATAATTAAAATTATTTATGATATAATGATGGTGCATGATTTACCCTATTAATGAAAGACTAAAATAAATGATGTTATAAATATTAAAGTAAATGTAAATTGAGACTTTTGATGAATTAGACGAATTTTATAGGTTAATATTACTTTTTAAGGTTGATTAAATATATATTTTTTCAAATAAATCATATTTTTATGACTTTCACAAAAACCAAATACTAAATAGTGTCAAAATTGGCATAAATGGATTTTTGAAAACAAATACAATTTCATTAAATGATATAATATTCCTAAAAATCCAAGGCTCAGCCAAAGAACTTATATAATGATATATATATTATTAATTAACCACTTCATATTATATTGGCATTTTATTCTATGATTTTTAACCATGTAATATAAAAATACAAGAAAACATGGTAAAAGTTAAACTATTTAACTAGGAGTTACATCTAAAAGATAAGGCTAATATGGTGACATAAACTTATCTAAAACCTATTGGCTGAGATGATTTCGACCCATAACCACCTTATACTAGAATTAAATCCATTTATATCCATTATAAACCAAAAATTATTTTATAATTAAATAATATTTGAAGCTTTTCCTAAAGTTCCTCTCACATCTCTTATAAAAGGATACTTCCCCTTCTCTCAAATTGACACCTCCAAAGCATTTTTCCAAAGAAAAACCATTTTCAAATCTCCTCCCAACTACTATAAATTCAACCTAGGGGACTTAAATTTATAATTAAGCCCACATAAAGAGCTATTTTTTTCAATTAAAAAAGAACCAGAAGAAGAAATAATTATTTCATCACCACATTCAAAGTTCTCTTCTCCTTACACTTCCTCTTTATTTGTTGTTTCCATAACAAAATAATAACTCTAGATCCTTATAAATACTATGATGTTATTATAAATATGTTACAACCATATTAATTATACTATACATCCTATTAATGACAATATCACCATACGTGCATACGTATGGCTTACCGCCTCCACAACGCGATGAGTTTTCATTCTCCATTGTAACCATTTAAGAAAAATTCTCATTTTATGATTAGAAATAATGAATAAAGAAATAAATATCATTATTCATATGAATCTAATATATCATGTCCATAAAAAACATTAATTATGTGACAAAACATATTATGGAAAACGAATCAGTAACACCCGAAACAATAATACTAATGAAATATTATAAACAAAGCAATATTAAAGGAACATATATGATATCATATTTATGTATGTGGTTATTTTATAATATAATAATAGTTATTTCAACATTATAGAGGATTTTAACATTCCCTTGTTTGAATTTATATAAAATTCCTTTAAAGGAATCTTTCTGTCATTTTCCAAATAAGGTACTTTATGACATTTTCGAAAAATTAAGGAAAGAATGTTTTTTTAAATTATACGGAGGGTGTAGTTATTTTACACTATTATAACACCATAGAATCTTCCCTTAAAAGATTACAAGAATATTTTCAAAATAAATGGTTTCTTCAATAATTATGTCACTTTTAAATGATTTCAAAATAGAAAGATATTTTTATTTCAAATAGTTTTTACTTCATCTATGTTGACATCCTTTGTTGGATTTTATGATTGTTTGAAGTAGATTTATTATGATACAATCTTCCATATTGTATTAAAGGTTTTGTGATATGTTTGAATTTGGATGTGTTATTTTTATACCATTCACGGTTTATGCTTAAAGTATTAACATTTTGTTTGTTATCTTTTAATAAAAATGTTTTTGTTATGTTTCAACCTTTTCGTATAATGAATGAATTAGACATAGTAAGTGATTAGCGGAGCCCGCTATAGCCCCTCGATGCATCGGTTGGTCTAATGAGACAAACTAGTGTCTTGGTACAAGGCCTTGACCAAATCAGTATTTTTAGTCTTATCATGAGACCTTGACTATATGGTTATGGTGTTTGGAATTATGCATTCCATCCTGATTAAATTAGCCATAGATATTACATATGATTATTCGACTAGTAGAATATCCATGAAAATAAGTAAATGGAATTATTTGATTTATCTTTTTCCATATTATGGTGATTTTTATGTTTAAAATTCTTGAGTTTTAGTCTTATACATTTCCTTAAATGTTTACTCTTATATGTGACAGTTCCTGTTATATTGTTATCCTTACAAAGCATTTGAGCTCACCCCTTTCTCATGTTTTATCTTTTCCTGGATGCGAAGATGTATATTTTGATTGACCTGTAGGGATAGGTTGTGGGATATATTATGTTCAAAGGGGACACAATTTTTTTGTTTTTTCATTTCATAATACAATTTAAAACTTATGTTTGTTTCTAATACTTAAAAGGCTACTAAACTAATCAGTTTTTCGGGACATGATCTCTTCTGATCATGCCAATGTTATATAATAATGCACAAACTCTAGGTATCTCGGGTGAGGGCATTAGATTTGGTATTAGAGGAAGTTTAGTACAATCCTTGGAAACTAGATTTATAAATAATTTAATTAGAAAACATTACCCTAAGATATACATTGATGAATAGTATAGAAGAAATTCCTAGAATTTTGGTAACGTATAGATTTTGTGAGTTTTTCAAACAATACATCCCTGTCTAGGTATGAGTAGGTGGAGTCGGCTCTGGCATAGATGTATCTAGGGGTAAAACTGGAAAACATTGTATTGAGATAGACTCAAACGGGAACAGGTGTATGACAATGGGCCTCACTACACTCATGGTTACAACACTCCTAGGGGATATGCTTAGGATAATTCACATTTTCATTACAAACCATTATTAATGATTTATGAGTAAATAATTCCTCAAAGAAAACATTTTTTTTAATGATTCTAGAATATATGCACAAACTGTTCACATTATGTTAGGTATTTTACTCGTTTGGAATTATGTATGGTGATTCATAAATTTACCTAATGTATGCCATTGTTGATAAATAGAACATAGTGGAAGGAATGGAAATTGTATCAATGCCTCTTATCCATGTATGGATTTCCCTCTGACTCAAGATAATTATAGTAGAGCTGGTGATGCAACTGGTGCTAAACATCTTATAACCATAGTGGGACAACTCACTCGGGTTATGAATAATATCCTTACCCATATAGAGATCCCTGATCTACAATGTGGAGGATCAATGTTTGACCACTTCATGAGGCAAAAACCACCCACATTCAATGGGACTACAAATCCATTCATAGATGAGCAATGGATAAGTTCCTTAGAGAAAATATTTCATACTTTGGGGTGTAGTGAAAGGGAAAAAGTTTTCATGACAGTTTATAACCTCATAGGAGATGCAGATCAATGGTGGTCATTAATTCAAAACACAATGTTGGATGAAGAATTATCAAATATGGAGTTAAGGGAGTTTAAAGATATTTTCTTAGAAAAATACCTTCCTCATGGCCATCAAGTGAATATTGAAAGAAAATTTCTGAGTCTGAGGAAAAAGGAGGATGATAATGTAACAAAGCATGAGGATAACTTTACAAGGTTATCAAGGCATGCTGCAGATTATATACGTAACCCAAGGAGTAAGATTGATCGATTCTTTGATGGGTTAAAACCATTTTTTCATAGATCATTAGTCTAACAATCCTTCTCGTCGTACGAAGATATAGTATCATGTGCTATCGAGACAGAAAAGGAATTGTCTAATTCTAACGACTTTAATGTAAATAAAGAGAAGAAGAGATCTGATGAACACTCTAGAAATAGAAATAAGGGGAAGGAGGGAAAAGTTGAATTTTCATTCTATGGTAAATGTGGGGAGAAACACCCATGTACTTTGCTGAAGGGGATGAGAGTTTGTTACAAGTGGGGAGAAATTATCATCCACGATCGTGATTGTAAGGTAAAGAAAGAGGATTTAAATATTGAATGATACAATTGTAGATAAATGGGGAATTTTGAAAATGAATTTCCAAATAACTGGGGAAAATTATCTCAGAAAAGGCCAAGGGATCAAGGACAAGATTATGCGATCACTACTGCTGAGGTTGAAGCTTCTAATGATGTGGTTGAAGGTACTTTAATAATTTCCTAAAATTTATCCAATACTTTATTTGATTCTGGATCATCACATTATTTCATACCTTCCCATTTTTTTAAGAAAATTAGATATTTCCAATTTGATTTACAAGGGAGTTTTCAGTCAAAACTCTTAAGGGATGTATCATTGCAACAAAATTTTGTGAATCAGTTACCTTTAGGAAATATAAAAGTTCTTTATCTTCTGATCTTATCGTCATACCCATGATTGAATTTGAAATAATCTTTGGCATGGATTGGATTTTGAACCATGTTGTGAAAATTTATTATAAGAATAATGAGGTTACAATTTGGGATAATGATAAGGAATACCTAGTAGAGTAGAAATGTCCCCATACGATTCTCATCTAGATCTTCCCCTAGTAGCTCCACTAAATTCAATTATGGGGGAGGGAGTGAAATAACTATGTGTGAGGAAAAGAATGTTCAAATAGAGTATGTACCTCTTGTGCTAGAATATTTTGATGTGTTTCCAGACGATTTACCTAGACATCCTCCACAATGAGAAATTGTGCTTTTCATTATTTTAATTCACGGTTCAAGGAACATATCGAAGACCCCTTATAGAATATCCAATTTGGAATTAGTGAAACTAAATAAACAACTAGAGTAATTTAGTAATAAATGATTTATTCACCCTAGTGTTTCTCCATGGGGGTCCCCTGTTATTTTTGTTAAGAAAAAAGAAGGATCTTTGAGGTTGTGCATTGACTATAGGGAGATCAATGCTATAACAATAAAGAACATGTATCCTCTGCCTCGCATTTATAATTTATTTGATCAAATTAATAGAGCTCAATATTTTTCAATGATTGAACTTCGATCTAGATACCATCAGTTGTGCGTGAAAAAGGAAGACATTCTAAAGACAGAATTTTCAAAAAGTTATAGGCATTATGAGTTTACATTAATGCCTTTTGGGATAAATAATTCTCCCTCTATTTTCATGGATCTAATGAAAATATTTTCAAGTAATATCTTTATTATTTTGTAGTGGTATTTATTTATGATATCTTGGCATACTACAAATGATACGAAGATCATGAAAATCATTTTCGCACTATTCTAAAGACTCTTAAAAGAAATGAATTATTTGGGATGTTTAGGAAGTGTGAATTTTTGCTTCATGAGATTTATTTTCTTAGCCATATTGTCTCTAAGGATGTAATCTTTATTGATCCTTCAAATACCAGGGCAATCCGAAAATGGCCATCACTGACAAGTATAAATGAGGTAATCATTTTTATTGGTTTAGTAGATTATTATCAGTGTTTCGTACAAAATTTTTCCCAATTGGCTAACCCATTAACCAATCTCACATGTAAAGGGGTTAATTTTGTTTGGAAAAAATAGTGTTAATAATGTTTTGAAGAACTGAAGAGATGATTAGTCAATGCTCTTATCTGGACTCTACCATTGTGGAATGATGGGTTTGTTTATTTATTGTGATTCATCAATGAAAGGACTTGGTTGTGTCCTTATTTTGAATGATAGAGTTATTTCTTATGCATCATGATAACTAAAAATTAATGAACAAAACATTCATAATCATGATATTGAGTTATCAGTTGTAATATTTTATCTAAAGATGTGGAGACACTATCTCTATGGTAAAAAATGTGAGATATATACTAATCACAAGAGTTTGAAGTATATTTTCTCACCTAAATAACTCAACATGAGGAAAAGGTGACAGATCGAACCACTTAATGATTATGATTTCATTATACACTACCACCTTGGGATGGAAAATAAGGTTGTATATTTTTTGAGCAGAAAGGATCATGGATTTCTGAACAAGATGAGAGTTTAAAGGGATCCTATGTTCATGGATCTAGTAAAGATGGATATGGGAACAACCATGGAAGGAGAAACATCAATAATTTTTCAAATTTTTGCTAATCCATCTTTACTACAATGGATAAAAATTTCATATAACGATGAGGAGGAGTTTCAAATAAAAATTAAAGCTGTGAATAATGGGAGATTTATAAACTTTATATATGAAGCTGAAATTTTGAAATTTGGGAAGATACATTGTGTTCCTGATATACCTGATCTAAAAAGGGAATTATTTGATGATGCTCATAGATCCAATTTCTCTATACACCCTGGTAGCACTAAGATGTATAGATATTTGAAGGAACATTTTTTGTGGGACAAAATGTTGAGGGAGATTACTGATTATGTGTCGGGATGTATTGTTTGTCAATAGGTGAAGGCTATAAGATATCATCCTAGAGGAGTCATGCAACCTCTTACCATACTGTGTGGAAATGGAATGATATTGTGATGGAAATTGTCATAGGCCTACCAAAGACTCCTAGAAGGAATGATTCAATATAGGTCATTGTTGATCATCTTAAAAAGTCAGTACATTTTTTCTCTATAAGAGAAGATTTGACACTAGAATGTTTATTAAAACTATATATTAAGGAAGTTTTAAGACTTCATGAAGTGACCCTATTTAATAATTCTGATCGTGATCCCCATTTTACATCAAGATTATGGAAAATCTTCATAAATCCCTAGAAACTGATCTTCTTTTGAGCATTGCTAACCACCCTCAAATTGATAAACAATCAAAACAGACTATTCAAACCTTATAATACATGTTGAGATCTTTCTCACTTGATTTTCAATGTATGTGGGATCAGTATTTACCTCTAGTATAATTTTCCTATAATAATATCTTCCATTCAAGTATTCAGATGGCACATATGAAGCATTATATGGAAAGAGATTTCATACACCAACTTGTTGAGATGATGTTGGTGAAAGGAAACTCATAGGCCCAAAACATTATGAGGAAACAATGGAAAAGGTGAAGATTATACAAACCCATATCAAAGTACCTCAAAGTAGGAAAAATTTCTATGTTGATAACCGAATAAAGGATTTGGAATTCCATGCAGGTGATCGTTTTTTCTTGAAGGTATCTCCATGGAAGGGTGTTATACAATTCGGTAATAAGGGTAAATTAAGTCCAATTGACATTGGACTTTTGGAAATTCAAAAACTAATTGGAGTTATAACATACCATTTTTCTAGGTTGCCAAGTCTCTCTATTTTTTATGATGTGTCCCATGTATCACTATTGATAAAATACATGCCAAACCCAACGCATGTACTCACCTATGAAGAAATAGAACTGGAACCTGATCTATCTTATTGTGAAGAGCCTATCAGGATTCATGATACTAGATAACAAGTGTTAAGAAAATAGACGACTGATCTGGTAAAAGTTCTTTGGAGATACCATAAAATGGAAGAGGCAATGTGGGAACGTGAGGAACATATGATAAAGAACCACACGAATCTTTTTATGCAGTAATATTCTATAAAATTCAAGGTCAAAATTATTTGAATGAGGTAAGAATGTAACACCCTAAGATTCCATGGTACACTTCACTTTGAATAATACAATAGCTTTTGTTGTACGCAACTTCGAGTTCTAGCACATCACGACCAACCAAACTTGCTATTTAAAAAGTGCTGATGAATAGTAACCCCACATTTTTAAATTTTTATAAATTTTTTTTTCAAATTGGACTTTTTTTGGATTTTTAATATCAAAATTATATTATGGTGAATTTTTGGTATTTTTTTAACAACTTACAATTTTTGACGAATACTGAAAAACACTATGTTATTGTTTAAAACTGACTTTTATTTAAAAAATTATTATATTTTATTTAAATTTATTTTAAAGTCAAAATAGATACATAATACATATATTAGTACAATGTAATTCATTTTTATCATTTTATAATAATATTAGATATATAAAATTTTATTGAACTTTTTAATCCCTTTTACCCACCTTCTAGGCACATTTGGAAATTTTCATAAAATCTAATTTTACCACTTTTGTGAATTTAATTTTAGAAAACTGAGAGATACGGTTGACATCAGTAAGTGAAATCTGGTTTAATTGGATTAAAATAATTTTTGTGAATAATAACTTTTGAATTTTTTTACCACAGTTAAAAGTAAATAGGGTAATTAAAGGTAAAAATGATATTTTAATTACCCCAAAACAAGTATGAATTCTATTAGATAAGTATATTTAGACCAAAATAAGCCTTAGGAAAAAAAGGAAACCTTTTTATCCACATCTATTAGATTAGGACATTGATTATATTTTATATTAAGAAGAGTTAAAAGTGTTAATTTCTAATTTAAATAAGTAAAATATTATTAATATAGGTTTATACATAAGATAAATTTGACTATAAATATTAATTATAAATATAAAAAGATTTCTCAAATCATGGTATTTTATTTATAATTTTTATACATTAAACAATAAAATTTATTTATGACACAATGATGATGCTGTAATTACCCAATTAATGAAAGATTAAAATAATTGATGTTATATATATTACAATTAATGTAATTTGAGAGTTTTGATGCACTAAAATGATTTTATAGTTTAATAAGACATTTTTGGGTTGATTCAATTTATTTTTCTTCGACAAAATCATTGTGTTATGACTTTCCAATGAACCAAATACTAAATAGTTTCAAAATTGGCATAAATGAGTTTTTAAAACAAAAACTATTTTATTAAATTATATAATATTCCTAAAAATATAATTTTTGGCCAAAAGACTTATATAATGATATATATATCATTAATTAACCACTTTATGTTCTCTTGGAATTTTATTTCATGTTTATTAACCATGTAATATAAAAATACAAGAAGAAATAGTAAAAGGTAAACTATTAAACAAAGAGTTAAATATAAAAGATAAGGTTAATATGGGGACAGAAACTTTTCTTAAACCTATTTTTTTAGAATATTTAGACTCTTACCCACATTAACCTATAAATAAATCCATTTGGATCTATTATAAACTGATAATGATTTGATAATAAAATAATATTTCAATCTTTTCCTAAAGTGCCCCTTATCTCTCTTATAAAAGAGCACTTCCTCCTCTCTCTAATTGACACCTCCAATGACTTTTGGCTCATCCAAAACGTAATAAAATTTCCTTCAATATACCCTCAATTAAACCTAGAGGCCTTAAATTGATTGTAAATCCAACCTAATGATCCATTTTGTTCAATTCAATAGGAAGGACCCAAAGAAGAGGTCATTGTTTCGTCACCTCTTTCAAATTTCTTTTCCTCTTCCACTTCCTCCTTATTTATTTCTTCCATAACAAAATAATAACTCTAGTACCTTATAGATACTGTGATGTTATTATAAATATGGTACAACCATCTTCATTATTCAACCCATCCTATGAATGAAAATGTCACCATACGTGCGTATGTACAGCTTACCGTCTCCACGACGCGATGAGTTTCTGTTCCCCATCATAACCATTCAAGAATAATTTTTATTTGAGGATTAAAAATAAAGTTTAAAGAACATAATATAATTCTGTATATGAATCAAATATATCCTATACATAAGAAAACATGACTTTTGTAACAAAACATATAAATGAAAATGAATCAGTAACACCCGAAGCAATAATACAAATGCAATATTATTAACAAATCAATATTAAAGGATCATATATGATATCATATTTATGTATTTGGTTATTGTATAATTTAATAACAATTATTTCACCATTATACAGGAGGTTAATGTACCATGGACTAAGGAAAATTAGAATGTAGGAGTTAATTATACAATCTCTTTATTATATGAGGTTGTTTATACGCAATTATCTACTAGGACCTCTTTATCAACCACATATATGTTTTCTAAAAAATTTATTTCAAAACATTTTTACTGTTTCCAATGCTATGGGTTAATTTCACTTATACCCTTGTTTGATTTTGTATAGAATTCCTTGAATGAAATATTTTCTTCATTTTCCAAACAAGGTAGTTTTTAACCTTCTCGGCCAATTAAGGAATGAATTTTTTTTAATCTTATATGGCTGGTGTGGCTATTTTCCACTGTTATAACACCTTCAAAACTTCCCTTACAAGATTATAAGAATATTTTCAAAATAAATTTTTTCTTTTATCATTATGTGACTTATAAATGGTTTAAAAATAAAAAAAAGATATTTCTCTCAAATAGTTTTGATTTCATCGCTGTCAACATCCTTTGTTTGATTTTACACTTGTTTGAAGATGATTTATTATGATACTATATTCCATATTGTGTTGAAGGTTTTTTGATATGTTTGACTATAGATGTGCTATTTTTTTATCATTCATGGTTTATGGTTAAATTATTAAATAAATTATCATATCTTTTAATATGAATATTTATTTTATGTTTCAACCATTTCATATGAGGAATGCATTTGACTTAGTAAGTGATAGGAGGGGCCCTCTATAGACCCTTGATGCATTGATAGGTCTCATGAGAAAAACTAGTGTCTTGGCACAAGCCCTTGAAAAAATCTTTATTTTTAGTCTTGGAATGAGACCCTGAATATGTGGTTATGATGTCCGAAATTATGCATTCCATAATTATGAAGGTAACTATTTATATTACATGTTATTATTATACTAGTAAAATATACCTATAAATAAGTAAATGGAATTATTTGATTTATCTTTTCCATATTATGTTGATGTTTAAGTTTAAAAGTATTGTGTTTTAGTCTTATATATTTCCTTAAATTTTTATGCTTATTTATGATAGTTTCTGTAATATTTTTATCCTTACTGAGCATCTGAGGTCACCCCTTTCTTATGTTTTATTTTTCCCAAGATGCAAAGAAGTATATTAGGATTGACCTGTAAGGATAGGTAGTGGGATATGAATGTTTTCAAATGGGATAGAATATTATTTTTTTTTCTATTTCATGAGGTAATGTAAAACTTATTTATGTATCTAGTAATTCTAAGGATACTAATGTAATTGGTATTTCAGGACTTCATCTCTTATGATCATGCCAATGTAATGTAATAATGCTCTGACTCTTGGAAACTCGGTTCGGGGAGTTATACATTAAATACCAAATTCACAATTAAAAACCCAAGAATACCTCATTATCCATTTTTAAAAACCTTCTTTCACCTTGTGAAGTTACTTATTCACTTTAGAGGCACTTAATATGGCATCTTATTCCATGCAAATGGTTAAAACCATTTGGAAATGTTTTTACCCTCATGGATCATAAACATTAGAACATAATTAGTGAAGAAATATTTAAAAAAAATAAGCATTCATTATATTTTAATACAAATAGACATTAAAGAAACACCTACCTTGGTTCAATATTGATCATGTTATAAGTTTTCTTCCTTGATGGTGAACACTTTCATAATCCAGGACACACCCTCTACACACCTAAAATTTGAAATTCCCATGATTTAGACTAATTCTAACCAAAATATTAACCAATGTGATTATTAGGGTATATAAAAGGAGTGAAATCATGGGTGAAAGAATATATGGATGATAAATAGGTTTTTATAGAAACATTCTTTGGAATAATTCACTTTAAATCGAGGGGAGAATCCATAAAAATGGAATGAACAAGATGAGATACAATCATAGGAGTGCGCACAGTCTGTTTGAATGATAAGTGGGGGGAATGAGGGTTGGAGGATTTAATTTTAGTAGAGGAAAACCTAAAATTCCCAATTTTAATGATTTGGGAACGCTTTATAGTTTGACCACATGGTTTAAGAAACTGTGCTCCAACCATGCACATGCCACTACCAAAAGCAGAACCACTAACATGGTTTACTAGTGAATCTGTATAATTGTATAAATCATTCCAAATAGAAATATATAATTTAAAATCTAATTAAAACTCTTATCATCGTTTACCAAATTGTTCATGATCCATGTTTCAACACTCCTGGCCCCAAAGGAACCTGTATAGTTTACCACAACTGAATTATACAATATAGTCAAACCAATGTGCTTTTTATGAAACCCAATCTATTTTCATTCAAAATGAACATCGCATAAGGGTTTTCCTGGAGCCACATTATATTTTTTACATAGTTTACCCTAAATTGCGTTCCCTAACTATGCACTAGATCCAAAATCTAAAATTCCCCAAGTTTAAGGCCAAAAATACCAAGAAACTTAAAACAAACCTCAATCACATAATATAAGAAAAATGGTTACATGTTGGGTGTAATAATCTCCCTTTTTAGTATTTTACATTTTTATTTATCATTATTAATTTCAATGGAAACTATTTTCTTCAATGAAGAGGGTCCTTTTATTTTTTAATTTCATTTTCATCTAATGTATTTTTGAATATATTAAATTTATGAAATTAATGTGGTTGATCTCACAATTAAAAATTAATTGAAGAGTTTTTTCCATTGAATATAGTGAGTTCAATCAGGTTCTATTTCTTATAGGTATTTGAGATTTTTAACAACATTCCTAAATAAATTAATATGCATATCAATGTCTTGGTATAGATTCTAGGAAACTTTTTGTGTTTTGAAATTTTTTTTTTGTGATCTTTATGAAATAAAATTAAGTTCTATTTTTAGACAAGGAATTAGGGGTTTCATGAAGGGTTGAATATTGTCCTCTAATGTTGTTTTAAAATTTGATTTCACACTTCCTTTAAATCCATTTTTTTCCTTTTCTATAAAAAATAATTTTTTTCATTATTGTTTAATTTCAATTATTTAGTTTCATTTTGTTTTTCATCAAGACCATCAAATATTTTCTCTAACATTTTTTAATTAAAAAAATAAAATAAACTTGATTGATTTACTACTTATCCTGCAACCTCCTCGAGGGATAACCCTGGGATTATTTGTTACATTTATTTGGGTATAAAAATTTTATAACTGATTCCTAATAGATTTAACTTTGATAAAGGATATCCAAAATTTAAATAAGTTCGAGATATATTAGATGAAAATTCTTATAGTTAACTGAATATGTTTTTCATATAATGTTCAAAACATAATTTCTGGAAGTGAATAAGAAACATGGTCAAATGATGATTATCCAGAAGTAATTATGGAAGTTACATGATGAGTTTTGGATACAAACTTAAGTGGATCTAGAAAAAAAATCCTTGAAATTATTTTAAAAATTCCAAAAAAACATTAAAGAAGTTTAGAAATATTTTGGGAAGAATATTCATATTAATTAATTTCCCAAATAAAAAAACATTATTTTAATAAAGAAGATATTTCTCAAAATAAAACTTTAATATAGGAGATAATCTTATATCAACACTTAAAATATTTATTATCCATTTATATGTTCTAATGAAAAATAGTAACATCAAAAAACATTATGAAATATTTATGTTTTTATTATATGTAATATTTTTGAACAAGTATAATTTTTTTTAAAGATATGTATTTTTTTTGATATATGTGAGAATTTTTTAGGATGTGTAAAGTTTATATATAGGAAAATTAAACATATTACATAATTTGTAAGTGTAAAAAAAATTATGTATTTTTATAGGATATGATATCTCCATATTGTATTTAATGGTATTCCCAAGTGAGGACATCTATTTAAGAATATTATGATATTATAAAAAATAAATTTGGAAGATAAATCACACAATGAATGATATATTCATAAATTATTTAAATATCACGATTTTAGATAAAATCACAACTCAAAAAACATGTTTTAGTGTTGAATAATTGAATGGTATATTCTTTCGATAGGGAAAAGATGATCATGTTGTGAATTTATTTTAGTATAAAAAAAATGAAGTTGGTTATGTGATTTGAGATGTTTTCATTCTATTAGGAAAACTATAAGTCAAAATTATTTATAAAGAGTGATTAATGAGGGATATTCACATCAATATAGTGATATTGTATGTTATAATTCATACATGTAAGATTATGTCTATAATGATTTTGTGGAGATAGGAATCCATGATAATTCTTGATATCATGTTGAGTATAAAAAATGAAACTTATAAAGGTTTTATGTTATTGGTTTGCATTATTCTTTTGAGACTAAAATTAAAGAGAATTTAGATATCCAGATCAAAGGGTTTTCACATTTATTATGCGAAAACAAATTCCATGATAAGTGATAAATTTATATATGAATTCAAGAAGGGTAATAGTTAATTAAAGAAAAAATTAGCGGTGACCTCTTACTATTAATCGTCATTTCCATAAATACATGAAAAAAATGGATTATCATCAATGAAATAATTTATATTGAGGAAAAGTAAGACAATGTTTGTAATCATGATCTCATACACACACCGATCATTCTAAAATTCCGTAGAAGAAGGATATAATTCATGTAATGTTTCTGTTTATATCTTGAAATCTAAAAATAAGATTTAGAGGAGGAAGATCTTTTTTATGATTCATATAAATCTATAAGATCACTTAATATCTTGTTCATATAAGATAATAGATAATATAATTAAATAATATAAGGATCTAGTATAATCACAACCAAATTTCTATCAGGAGATAGCTGATGTCATGGGAGTTATGGAATTATACCACCCCTCTCCCTAATCACTTGAACTACCCTGATGGTGTAAATGATGTATTACACCCTTTATTTTTTGACATCACAAGACTCATGGATTAGTTTTAAACATATCTTGTATTTACTAATGTAATATAACAAATATCTGTATCTCAGAATTGACATGTACACTAAAGGGAGTAGTCACCCACATTAAGGGTGAACCTTGTAAGAATTTCAATGTGGCTTTCATTTATTTCATTTTAGTTTCATATAGTTGACAGTGTAATTTAATGAAATATGATCAATAATTTAACCAATCACATAGGATAATTTTATATAAGAAGTAGTAAAATGAGACTCATTTATTCATCCCCACATTCTTAGTGATACAAAACCATTAGCCTAAGGAACAACACTATTAACTAGAAATATTTGTAATCTATACAACGTAGCTTACCCCATGTTTCCACACATGTCATAAAATTCATCATTAATATAATATTTACTCATATCACTATTAAAAGTCCAAGATTTACAATTTACTTACTTCGTTACATCCATTATTCTATTCATTTATCCATATTTAATGTTAAGACAACCATAAATAACTTTTAATTTCAAGACATTCATTATTCATGATTAATACTTATTTCATCTTTAATAATTTATTAATCCCAATCATCCCAACCATCATCATTATTTATTTTATGACACATAGATTATCAGTTCATCCAATTAACCATTACCGAATTCATTATTCTCAACCATATTCCATGCCACCGGGGAACTATAACATAATATCACAACAATTATACTCATAATCATATAAATGACCAAAAAAACATGACAACAACCACCAAAATATCAATAAACCCACATCCTTTATACAAAACCATCCATACAAGTGGCACCAAAATCAGACAAAAACCATTCCACCATTACTACAATCAAACCACACCACATCACCATAACTACATATAATAACTAACCATAACCACTCTAACTATAGTGATAATTTTTTTAAATTAATCACCAAACATGGGATACATGTCATTGTCTCACTTTAGGGACCCTTTCATCAAATGTTCATTTATATTAAATTAGATTTCCATGTTCAAACAATAACACCAACATTCCATATTTCCACACAACAATTTTATTACCAAATTAAAGTGATTAAACCATATTTAATGTAAACCAAACATATAAACAATAGTTTTAAATGTATATCATAATAGTATACAAAAATATATTTCAAGAGTATAAAAACCCATCAATATATAGAAAGATCAATAAATTTTATAAATCATACGGGTATCACCCCATACCATTAAATTTTCTTCAGAAAAATTCGTTATCTTTAATAATTTAGTCCAATTAATACACCCAAATAAATAAAAGTCATGATACATACACAATTTACACAACATGAAGAATGATAAGTTTAGAATCCTATACCTCATCCAAGGATTCACAATCACTATATGGAATAATGAAGAAACTCAAATCACAGCCCACCCAACACATGAGGATCAACCACAAGACCTATTCTTGAACAATTCCCATTGAGAGAACAACATAAAATCACTGAAACTGAATTAGAAGTGAAACTACTACATCTTCTAAGAAAATGTAATATGACCAGAGTTAAGTTAAAGGGAAGATCAATGGCCTTGGATCATGATGTGGTTTATCTCTGGATGTCAAGGGTAAAAATAACTAAAGTGTGTGAAATGGTATCTAAGTATCCACTTCTAATAACATAGGGTTTAAGAAAAAATGATGGGATTTGTAATAATTTAAATGGGCTTCCGAATTAATAATAAATTTGAAATTTAAGGAACTATGACTTAATGGATCATGGTCACACAATAATCGGTATAAATCAAACCCACCCCTAAATATCATGATATGATCCCCCATTATATCTCTCTGAATCATAGTGTCAAAACCGCCATTACTCAATCGGTTTAATGAATTTCATAGTGAAAAAAACATGGCTACTCAGTAATACTCAATAATATGAAAAAAATTGTGCAACCCCCAACATTCTCACATCATCCCTGAACCAAACCATGTTGCAACAAGGGAACCATGGTAATAAATTACACAAATAAGAGGATCCAGGAAATCATCTATCTAGGACACTAAGGTGTAGTATATAAATTGACATCACAAGGGAACTGCACGTGATGTGAGCACTAAACATCACTTTATAATATCTCATGAACCACCATCATGTACAATTTATCCACACACATTAATATTGTAACTAAAACCAACCATTCCATGACTAGACACATGGAATATTAAACCGAAACTCCCCGTGATTCTTTAAACCGTCTCATATTACTCTATGTTGTAACCAAATACATATATAGTGAACTTGGAAGGCCTCTCACTACAACCAAAATCCTTCATGTTATAACAAGGCTTCCACCTCAAAACAGAGAAACACACAATGCCAAAATCTCATTCCTTGAGTCAAAACACAACTCCTTGTCACATCCTAACTCTCCAGGGAATTATTCATTTTGTAATGCATACAATCACATAACAATGAATTTTCCTAGATTAAATCTCAACTTTAACTATACCTTCCTCAAATATCACATCTTTTGATACCTCCAACACCCTAAAGACACAATGTAACTATTTAAGATTTTCTGGGTCATTATAAGGGTGGCCATGGATTAGATCACCAAAATTAATCATTTCTTATCAATTTGGGATATTTCATTGACTGAGAACCTAAAAGGTTATATGTAAATAGATGTCTAAACATTGTAATATACCTATAATGATTATACTAAACTAGATTTAATGGATTAAATAAAGGTTATGGGAGGATTTTTATTATGCTTGGGGGTGTATATGAAGCTGAACACAACCTATTATCCTCATATTGATAGTTACTCTAAGAAGACATATTCATATTCTAGAGTATTTTATATAGGTATATATTTAAGTATTTATTGATTAATGGGATCCCCACATATGAAATATGGAGTTTTATTAGAAAAATAATTATTATATATTAATATAAATGTTTTCATTCATGAATTTCAAATAGATTCCTTATTAGGGAACTCCATGTTTAACTAAGATAGTGTAAACATCACTTAAAAGGGATATCTTGGTGTAAGAGATAATATATAGGTTCTAATTGGATGATAAATATGGAACCCCAATTTTTAAAATTATATACGCTTTTTTATTTGGATATAGTAAAAATAATGAAAATTTGGATATTTTTTGGGGATGAATGAATTTAAAAATTCCATAGTAAGCTATGTCATTTCATTGACTTGAAGTAGTAGGTGTATATGTTTAACTTTAAAAATTTATGAATTATTCCCATAATTCATTAAGATTATTAAATCATGTGCATAAAAATTATTTTGGACTAATTTTTTATCCTCTTTATCATTTGGACACCATGACTTTTAGGGTATCCTTGAGTGATTCTTGGAGGTCCTCAATATTCTTTAAAATTTTCTTCTTATATTTTAGTGTGATCAACCTTTTAATGAATGATAAACACATTTATATCTCATATCTTTTTTATTTTTTCCCTTTACCACTTAATCACCACCCTACCCTTTAAAAATTTTGAGAACACTGAATAGGGTTTCTATAAGAAATAAGAGGTTTTATAATTAGGTATTGGTGGATCATTATAGACTCAATATCTTATATGATCTAGCTCATAGTCCTTTGATGTTTCAATTATGTTTTCTTAATTAATTTGTTTATCATGTATATTATAAAACATTAGTTACATAAATAACTATAGTTAATGAAAATCCAGGAGGTTTTTATTTTGATTCATATATTTTTTAAGGTTGTGAGATAACATATTTTATCGTAGAAACATCAGTAATATCTATTAGGCTTAACAGTTTACTTCCATTAGTTTATTAAATTAAATAATGGTATTTAAATTAGTCTTTTAGTTAAAATTATTCTACTAAATTTATTTTGGACTTGAATAGATTTTCATATTGAGTATAAACCATTGATGATGAGTACAGGTGTAAGATTGGGTTATATGGATAATTACCTTTAGTTATCGATGTTAACTTATAGTGTGATGGTGTTAAGATATATTTTTAAGACTATCGAGAAATGAATCAAGTTTTAGTGTTCTCTCCAAGTTCATGTATTGATAAGTTCTCTTTATTTACTACTCATTATATCATACATATTTCAAATACCTAAATAATAAATGTAAAATTGGTAATATTGAATGAATTATTTATTTTAGGGATATTATTATGATTCATGGTTTCATTAGTTGATTTACTTATTTCACATGTTTTGATAATGATTATGAATTGGTTATTTTTTATTTCTTGATATTAGAATGATATGTCTATAATTGGTTATTTATGTTAGAATCGAAAATTTATATAATGCCCTTAAAA
Organism: Viscum album; assembly: GCA_963277665.1. Taxonomy (NCBI): domain Eukaryota; kingdom Viridiplantae; phylum Streptophyta; class Magnoliopsida; order Santalales; family Viscaceae; genus Viscum; species Viscum album. The sequence goes on along the minus strand of OY728141.1, from coordinate 465,836,225 downwards.
TCTAAAGTAAGAACATTATATTCTACAGTGTGTGTGACACAAGACACCAAGCACGTAAGGTAATGTAATATCCTAATAATTTATAATATTTTTACAATTTAAAATATATTCTCTATATTTCAATGCATGAAACACTGAGTTAGCATGCATTACATGCAAGATTTATATTTCTCAGTGGCTTACATTACATGTTAGACGGAGTTTTATTGAACAATAATATATTATTAAAATATAATGTGATATAAACTAGCTACTCAATTAGTAGTTATGAATAGTGATAACTAAATTTTGAAAATTATGGTTTATATAAATATAGAATTAATTTATTAGTTAAAAATTAAATATAAATAAAAATAATAAGCAATTAAATATAAAGTTAATATTTTTATAGAAAACTTTTTTTTGCTAAAAAATATATTTTACATTAATAGAATAAATCAGTTTTAATTAGTGAGTAATATTAATTAAATATATATATTATATATTTAATAAAATATTTTTTATAATCATCCATTATATTTTATAGACATAAGATAAAAACAAACTCTCTTTTAAACATATGAACCTATATTTTTATAAAGGAAATTTTACTTCCTTTTAATGGATAACCCGATTTAAATATTAATTTGTACAATTTAATTGATTTAATATGTAAAAATAAAACTAATATTTGATATTTAAACATAATAATTAGGTTAGGGTGAACTTTTATATTTTTTTCTAAATATTTCATTTTATAATCTACAGTTAAAAATACAGAATTTTAGTTCATAACTACTTTTTCATATAATTTATTTATAGGGTTAAATTATATTTTTAATTAATTTGAATAATTAATTAGATAATATCTTTAACAATTAATACATTTTCATTCATTGTAATTATTTTCACATTCAAATTAATTATAAAAACATATCAAACCATCAGACATTTTTACTTTATAAACCTGCATTGTCATCCCGTCTAGGGATTAAATTTAAATGAATTTATTTCTACTTCTCTTATTGGAATTTGTAAAAATAGATTCCACATTCTGAATAATAATAATTTATAATATATAATAATAATAACTTTATTTTTGACTAATAATATTAGTGAATGTGATTAAAATTAATTACAATTGTTAATGTAAAATTAAGAGTAATAAAGGACAAAAACTTTAATTTAAGGGACAAAATGACCTATCCACTATTCTAACATCCATTGTCTTTCCATAATTCGTCCATTAACCTTATTTTGTTGATTTGGGATTATTGTTTTAGACTCATGTTATGTAAAAATGTGTGTACACCTAACTTCTTTTCAAAAATACAAAGTGAGTCTTTTCCCCCCTTATAAAAGGCCCCCAACTCTCCTCATTCCTCACACCTCTCAAACCACTTAGGCATATCCAATAAATACTGAATTTATTCTCCAAATAATTTTCCTCAACCTCATAACCTCCATTTTCACATATATATTTCCAAGTAACCCCTTTGGTATACATCAAAAGGAATTTAAATGATTACTTTTCATTGACTTAATTCTCCACCACCACAAATATTCTTCTTCTATGTTCATATAATAACACCAGTATCCTAAATATAATATGATGTTTTTTTGTATTATGGTTTTGATATACACTAACACACACTTCCCTCTAATGGGTAAGGAACATACAGTTTCTTGTTATAAAAAACTACCACCTCATGAAACAATGATTATTCATTTTTCCTTTACGAACACTCATAATTGGAAATTAAGATGGAAACTCCTTTTATATATGATTTATATAATATATTTTCTATTTATACTTATATAATCCTTTAATTACACATACCATTAAGACTTTCCATTTTACATTAATATTATAACATCATTTGTAGAAGTGTGTGCTACTGCCCCCATGAAGATATGTGATTCGTTCACACTATACATGAAACGTATAACAGATGGTTTCAATTAAAAATATCTTAAATAAAAATACAATATATTATATTAATTAAATAATTAGGTTTTTGGAAATTTACTTTATATATATATATATATCATTTTCATTATTACCCTTTCACACACTTAAAAAGTGATAATGTCATTCATGGATGTGTGGACTACCACATCCCCAACAGGATGTGATTCCTTTTACATTTCAAGAATTATATATATATAAAATTAAATAACATGATATTTCTAATATAATGATCATTATAGACTAATACGATGTTACTTACATTTTTTTCATAATGATCATTGAAAAATGGAAAGGTTACTCATTAGTATGTATGACCAACCGTCTCTATGATTGTAACGTTGATTAATTTTTCATAACCATATTTAATGAAGGATTTCAAAAATATAAATTATGTATAAATATAATAATTATTTCATTATTATTTTTCATTAGATGTTATTTAATGGTGCCTTCGATCAAAGTTTACCTACCAATGTTTTTTTGACACAAAATCCAAATTAGGTCAAAACACCCGATGTAAACTAAATTGTTCATGTAGTTCTATAAAACATAGTAAAATATAAATAAAAGGATTTTGAAACATGAAAAATGTTCTCAATAATGTATAAAATTAACATAAGTTTATTATATAGGAATTTAATGTACATCCCCCTCAAAGTAAACACAAGGTAAGGGATTCTTAACTCACTTTTTTACCTCCATGAGATAAATTTCATGTTCACCACATACATTTTTTAAGTGGTCTATATACTTACCATTTATATAGTATATCATGATTTATTTTATATTTATGGTATTTAATTCTTACATTTAATATTATTCCTTCATGTGGTTTATGATTTAAAATTATTTAAAGTGGTATGGGACACTTTTGAAAGTTAAAAGATTATTTTCCTCAATAATAACTTTAATGATATTTAAATGGTATTTTAGTTCGATGAAAATATATAAAAATTATCCAATAATACTTTTAATTATCCTATACTATAGTAATTCATGCCATATTTCAAGTTTTAGAACCATTTTCCAATTGTTTGGTACTCAAGGTGTTTTATAAAACTATTTTTAAGAAAACCCTACTTTATTTCTCTCTTTAGTGACTGAAACCATTTTCTTATAAAAATAATGTTTCATTAAAATGTTTTTTAAAATGTTTTTAAAATGATTTTTAAATACATTTTTACCCTTTTTTTTCTTTTTCCAATATTTTTAATGGAATATCTTTGCCGATTTCTGAAAAATAAATTTTTCTGACCTTTTATTATAAGAAAGGAATGTTCTTTTTCGAAATGTATTGCTTTACCCACTATCATTCCTACGAACCATACTTTTCATATTTAAAAGGATAAATTATTATGAATTTTTTTTAATTGTATTTTCAACGAAATGGTTTTTTTGAAGTTTTTTTCAAACAATAGGATAATTTCCACATGAATTTTTTTAAACTATATTTTATAATATTTTCATTCATAAAAAACAACAACCTTTTATTTTACTACACTTGGTGTAGGTTGTATTAATACCATCCTTAATCTTTCTCTTGTTAGTTTATCATTTATTTTTATGAGTATAGTATTCACATTCAGTTCCTTGATTCCTTTAGTCCCCATAAAATATTCAATTTCATATTATCATTAACAATGAATTTCCCTTATTTTACCAAATCATTTATCATGGATATATTCATTTCTTAAATAATATGTCCTTAATATATGGTGTTTATTTTGAATGTTATTCAATAATTTGAGTGAATATTTATAAATATATATCTCTTACTCTATAGGTATATTTGATAAGGCACATTATTAAATAGTTCATTCAATATATGAGGAATTTTTTAGACTGGTACGACACTGGTGGGTCCCAGTTATAGATATTCCCTTGACGCATCAGTAGTCTCATCAGATGATTCACATGGATATCAAAATTAGATGGGTTTTTACATGATATATTTTCAATTTTTTTGAATGGTCTTGACGGTGAAGGTATCATGGACCTAAGATACATGGCGTCCAATAATGAAGAATTTACCTTCTTTAGTTTCATTTCTTATTCATCCGTGAGACTTTGTTTCAATATATCTATGGATACGCATCATTTTGATTTCATTTATTAAATGGAATCTATTTTAGTTTCTCACTTTTCCATATTTATTTATATTTATATACTTATTTGAATGGAATGTGTTTCTAGTTATTACCTTTCCATATTTTTTATGCACTTACTTCTTAGTTTTTTATTACAGAATATGTGTGTTTAGTTATTTACCATGCCATAATTATTACTCTCTTGGATTCATTATTTCTTACATTATATTTTTCCCTTACTGAGCATCTGAGCCCACCATTATTATGTTTCATTCTCCAAGAATATATGAAGAGTACAATGAATAAAATATAGGTATTTACTAGATGGATTATAGTTATCCTAGAATTTATTTAGTTTTAAAGAAGGAAATAATTATGTTAAAATTAGTGTAGTCATTTTTAATAAAAGGATCATGTATGTATCTAGTTTACCAAGACTACTAAACTCTTTGGTCCTTTAGGATATGATTCCTTGTAATCATGCCAATGTAATTGATATAAGACATCAGTTCTAAGCTATTTCGGGTTGGGGAAGTATATTTGGCATGAAAGGAAATTTTGTATAAAACTTGGCACTAGATTAAAGAAAACATAGATTGACAAATATAAAACTAATGTATAATTTGAGGATATGTATAGAATAAAAACCAAAAGAGTCAGTCAGATATAGAATATGTAGATTTCTTAGAAATACATCCCTATCTAGATACTACAAGTGGATGTGGTTTTGGAAGAGATGTACCTTGAAGTTACAACTCTTCCAAGGTGTCTTGGTCCAAACTCAAGGGAACTTAGTATATGATAATAGGATTAATGTGCGCCTAATTTGACACTCCTGATGGATAATTCATATTTTCATTACACACAATTATAAATATTTTATTATTTAATGATAATGAATGATATAGGTTAAACCTAAGGTCTATTAGATTGAAGATAAGGTGTCTTGATTTATATATCCTATAATTGATATTATAGATAAACCATAGACCAAGGAATGAAATATGTTGAAATAAATGGGTAAAGTATTTATGTATTTGAGATGTATTGAAAACCTTTTTTAAAAGGCTATTTAGTGATTAAAGTTATTTCAAGCATTTACATCAAATTTATTTTTGGAAATTATATTTATATGGTTTTAGAAAAGAAAAACATGTAAGCTAGGTGAAACCCAATGAAATCCGAAAATGAATTGGGTCTTGAAACCATGACCAAATGATAAAAAGGTTTTCACACCAACCACTAACATACACAATGTCATGCTTAATTTTTCATTGTTTTAGTTAAAACAATTATCAAATAAATTTTAATTATTAAACAATAATATCACTTTTGTGGATCAGATATTAATCTATTATCCATATTTTTTTAAGAGATTTAAAGATAAATAGTCAAACTTCTCACACTTTTATATTCCTTACTATACTTTAAAAGTTTCTTTTATTGCTTCAAGAAAAAAATCTTTATTTGTAATTAATTCCTGGTAGTAAAGGAATGAACTAGAATATGATCTAAGCACTGCCAAAAGTTAGGATTTTTCATATGAAATTGAGTCTTATCATGTAGTAATATTTCCATATATTCTTATATAGTGAATGAATTACCCATCATTGGGAAAATTAAATAGAAATAAATTTTTTTTCTAGTACATTAATTGACATTTAACCTATGGTATTGTAAATAATCAAATATTTATTTATTTGAGGCCCTAAAATTTATATTTATCATTCACTTTTTTTTATTTATTACCTCATTCACTCCCTAGAAATATTTATGATTTTCATCCAAGTATGCATCTCTACTTGCCACTGATGATCTCTTATAGAGAGACCTAGTTACATGGTATTCCATGAGACCTTTGTACTTTCCAATCTTTATTTTATAATGGATGAATTATGGACTCTTGTCATAATGTGGGATTTGAAATAAAGGAATTATCAATCTATCTATCACCATGATTGAGTTTTAATTGCAAAGATATAATGTAAATAAGTTGGGGAGAATGTGATGCCCCGAAAATCTAAAGTAAGAACCTTTTATTTGATAGTATGTATGATATGTCATACCAAGAATGTAAGGTAATATAATATCCAGATACTTTATAATATATTTACTATTTAAATATATTATATATATTTAAATGCATGAAACACTGAGTTAGTGTGCATTACAAGCAAGAGTGACCTTCCTCGATGTCTTGTGTTACATGCAAGACTCTGTTTTATCAAACAATAACATATTATTAAAATATAATGTGATATAAAATATAAATTAAATTAGTAGTTATTAAAAATAATAACTAACTTATGAATTTTTTTTATGAAAATATTTAATAAATTAATTTGTTCAAATTAATTATAAATGAATATAAGTAACAATTGAATACAAAGTAAATATTTTTATAGAAGACTACATTTAAGCTAAAAAAGTGGGTTTACACTAATAGATTAAATTAATTACAATTACATAGTGACATTAATTGAATATATAAATTATATAATAAATAAAATATTTGTCATATTCATCCATTAGGTTTTATGGACATAAGATAAAAACAATCTCTATTTTATACATATAAACCTCTGTTTTTATATTGTAAATTTTACAGCCTTTTAATGGATAACCCATTATAAATATTAATTTTGAAACAATAATTTATTTAATATGTCAAAATAAAATTAAACTTTGATGTATATATATAATAATTAGTTAAGGGTGAATTTTTGATATTTTTCTAAAACATTTCAATTTTTAATGAATAGTTAAAAATACTGAATTGTAGTTCAAAATTGTTTTTTGATAAAATATATTAATAAGGTAAAATTATATTTTTAATTGGTTTCATAGTTTAATTATATAATAATTTTATCGATTTCCAAAATTTATGTCATTATAATCATTTTCATGTTGAAACTATCTATAAAAACATAGCAATCTTTCGAATGTTTTTAAGTTAAAAACATGCATTGTCATCCTGCTAGTGAGATTAAATTTAAAATAATTTTTGACAAATCCATAATTTTAATTATAAAAATTGATTATATATTTTAAATCATAATAATTTATATTTTATAATAACACTGACTATGTTTTTTACCAAAAATTTGAGTGAAAGTGATTAAAATTAATTACAATTGTTAAGGTAAAATAAAGCTTAATAAATGACTAATCTTTTAATCCAAGGTCCCAAATGGACTATAAAATTCTTAACAACCAATTTTATGTAATTAATTATGAAAACTTCCTTTATTGACTTTATTTTTGTTTAATACTCTTTTTAGGTGAAAATGTGGGTATGCCTAACTTCTTTTCAATAATAACTTGTGAGTCCCTTTCATCCCTTATAAACGCCCACCACCTCTCCCCATTCCTCAAAACTCTTAAACCACTTATTTTAGGCCCATATATACCAAAATATTTTTCCTACATACCTCCAGTCAACCTTAATTCCTACCTTATGGGCATAAATCTTTCCAATAATTCCCTTTGGTATACACCAAAAGGAGTTACCCGATTTTATGTTAATGATTTCCAACAATCCACCTATCTTTTATTTGATTCTAAAAAACCTAAAATATTATTCCTAAAGGATTATATAAAAACCCCAGTATCCTTAATATTATGTGAATATTTTCATCAAGGGTTTTACCTATACTAATACACAATTCCATCTAATGGGTAACAAATATAATGTTCATGTGTATAGAAAACTACCTCCTCATGAAATGATGGTTGATTATTTTTTCATTACCAACATTCATGGTTATACATTATGATAAAACTATATTTATATATTATATATATTATGTCTTTATACTTATTTAATCCTTTTGTTACACATACCCTTAATAATTTCTATTTTACATTAATATAATAACATTCTTTGCAGAAGTGTGTACTATTGCCCCCTCGAAGTGATGTGATTCATTCACACTATACATGGAACGCATAAAGGATGGTTTCAATTAAAAACATGTGAAAAAACCCATATATGAAATTAATTAAATAATTATCTTTATGTAAATATTATATATATATATATATATATATATATATATATCATTTTCATTATTACCCTTTCATGCCCTTAAAAATTTATAACGTCATTCATGGATGTGTGGACTACCACCTCCTCAACACGATATGATTCCTTTTACATCCCTTGAATTATATATATATATATTATTAAATAACATGTTATTTATGATATTATTATCATTATAGAAAGATATGGTGTTACTAACCTTCTTTCTATAATGATCATTGAAAAATGGGAATATTACTCATGTGTACATATGGTTTTTTGTCTACATGATTGTAATGTTGATTCGTTTTTCTTATACATATTAAATTATTTTTTTTAAAAGTTTAATTAATATATAAATATAATATTTATTTCATGATTATTATTCGTTATATGTTATGAAATGATTTCATCGATCAAATTTGACCTACCAAAGTTGTTTTTGACATATAAACCGAATTTGGACAAAACACTCGATGTAAAGTAAATTGTACAATTATTTGTATATGACATAGTAAAATTGAAATAAAAGTGATGATAAAATCCAAAAAATTTCTCAATAAAGTATAAAAGTAACATAATTTTATTTTATGGGATGTTAATTGACATTCCCCTGATAGGAAACACAAGGTATGAGATTCTTATTTTACTTTTTATATTCATGAGATAAATGTCATGTTCACCACTTACATTTATTATGTAGTATATCTACTTACCATTTTTATTTATTATATCATGAATTAAGTTATCATCATGGTATTGAAAAAATTTATTTAATTTTATTCCTCCATGAGGTTTATGTTTTAAAATGATTCAAAGTGGTACAGAACACTTTGGAATGTTTAAATATTATTTTCCTCAATAATCACATTAAAGATATTTCAATGGTATTTCTGTTAGAGGATATTATATAAAAAAATTTAAATAAAACAATTAATATTCCTATACTCTATTTATTAATGACATATTTCAATTGTTAGTACCATTTGCACACTCTTTGGTACTCAAGGTGTTTTAGATAAATATTTTTAAGAAAGATTTACTTTATTTATATCATTATTTGGATAACCTGTTTTATTATAAAAAAAATATTTTATAAAAAAAAATCAAAAAAATTAAATTGATTTGATAAAGACATTTTTATCCTTTTTATTTTACCTATGTTTTCAATAGAATCTTCTTGTCGGTTTCTTTACAAGGAATTTTTCTAACCTTTTACCGTACAAAATTAATGTTCTTTTCGACATGTAAGGATTTACTTTCCGTAATTCCTACAAAACTTCATTTTCATGTTTAAATGGTCAAATTTTTATATAGTTTTTTATTTTTATTTTCAAAGAATTTATTTTTCAAAAGGTTTTTCAATTAAAATGATATTTTCCTCAAGAGTGTCTTTAAAATACTATTTAAAAATACTTCTATTCATAAAAAACAAAAACCCTTTATTCTACTCCACTTTGGGTATTTTTTATTCATACCACCATTAATCTTCCTCTGGTTGGTTTATGATTGATTTGGAAAATGATAGTATTCACTTTCACTTCCTTGATTCCTTTAATCCCCTTGAAATATTCTATTTCCTATGATCATTGAACATTGAATTTCCCCTATTTTACCCTATCACTTATCATGGCTATATTCATATCCTAAATCCTAAATCATTATTATTTGGTGTTTACATTAAATGTTAATTGATTATTTGTGTAAATATTCATAAATATATATCTCTTACTCCATACAGATATTAAATAATAAACATTGTTAAATTGATTATTCAATATATGAGAAATGTTTTTTGGACTGGTAAGACATGGGTGGAGCCCAGTTATATATATCCCCTTGATGCATCGGAGAACTCCTGGGAAGAGTAATTTGGCTAATCTATTTAGATGGTTTTTTACCTGATATGTTGTAAATCGTCTTGTGAAAGGTCTTAATGGTAAAGGTACCATGTACCTTGAAAACATGGCATCCAATAATAATGAATTTCACTAATCTATTTTCAGTTATTATTCATCCTTGAGATTTTCCATCGACATATCTATGGATACATTTAATTTTTAGTTCATTGAATAAATTTAATGTGTTTTAGTTTCTTAACTTTCCATATTGATTTTTCATTATCTAGTTATTTGAATGGAAAGTGATTCCAATTAATACCTCGTTTCATTTTTTATGAACAACCATATCAGTTTTTTATTACATGGTATGTGTGTTCGGTTATTAAACATGCCATAATTATTAATCTAATCAATCCATTGTTTCTCCCTACATATTTTCCTTTACTGAGAATTTGATATCATCCTTTTTATGTTTCTTTCCCCAGTATTACAAGAAGATTAATATGAAATATATTCAGGTATTTACTAGATGGATTAGACTTATCTTCAATGTTATTTAGTAATAAAGAACAAAAAATTAATGTTGTAATTTGTGTAGTCATTTGTAATACAAGACTCATGTGTGTATATGGTTTACCAAGACTACTAATGTCTTTAGTTCTCCGGGATATGATTCCTTGTAATCATGCCAATGTAATTTATAGTATTCATTTTATATGGGTTATTTAGGGTCAGGGAACTAAAATTTATACATATAAAAAATGTATATGTTGTCATCTAATAAAAGTCTAATGAGTATTGTTTTCATTTACCCCTACATGTATTCTTAGGTTCATGAAGATATTTTTCATTTTGACTCAAGGAAAGTAAATAATTCCTTCATTATTAATGATGAGACTTAGAAACTTTTGTGGGACTATAGGGGTGAAATGTCACTTCAATTGTTATTGGAGGTGTCATTTAGGATTTTGGACACTTAGGATCGATTTTAAATATCCATTTATTTTTATGTATTATAATAACCATGAATGAATTTATTTTTGGGAGTTTTCTTCAATATATAAACTCATATGTTTTGTGGGATACTTTTTAAAGTTATGAATATGGTTTATTTACATTAATTACATGAAATTGACTATATTTATACTTATATGTTTAAGTATCCTTAAGAATATATGAAGGAATTTATATATTTTAATCCCTATGAATAGTTGGTAGAATGATTATTTATTTATATGAGTATTTAATAGATCACATATATGGACACCTCATGTAATAATTTTAAAAAATATTCATCATTAGGAACATAGATATTTTTTGGGAAAATTTACCCCTAGGGATTTTATTTAACCTTCTGAACTGGTTTTTAGACATTGAAAATTTAGTGATGCGCCCAAGACCAAGTGAAATTATAGCTCGGGTGTTGGATTATGTATTTTGGCCACACACTAAAAAATGGAATCAAATTCTATTTTTTCATCAAGATGTGAATAAAAATTGTGGGGGTGGGGGGAATTTTAGACATGATATCTATTATATTAATAGTCAGAATTAATATATTTATATTAAATCTAAATTTTCCCATACAATTAGGTTTGAAAAGAAGTTAGTAGACCCTTATAAGATGCATCATTGAGTGGTCTATTGAATGTGACTTCACCAATGTTGGGAAATTTCATTTATTCATCATATATTCTAATCTATAGGTGTTACATTACAACTTCTTGAGATAATGAGAAATATTATATATGCATATGAGAAAATTAATCAAATCCTATGTTGGTGAATTTTGATTCATTTCACTCCTTGTTTGAGTCCTCTAATCATTTATGAGACAGTATCACCATTGATCAAGATATTTGGTTTTGTATTTCTAGTATGCCCATTGTTCCATTTTCATAGTCTCATAATTAGTATGATCATCTCTGGAATTGATAGTTTCAACATCAACCCATCACTTAATTCTCCTACTAAGACTATTTTTTCATGTTTTTAGTGTGTGTATACCAACCCCACACATTATCTACCTCATGGGGTTCCTAATGTATTTATTTCCACTAATTTATTTAGTGTTAGGCCAGGGATCATTACTACTCACCCATACATTTTAAAAAACATCATAGACTTGTCAATAAAATCAATTAGTTTAGTAGTCTTATCAATGTATTTCTACTTACATTGTCAATTTGTTAGAAATATTGTTGTCACATTCATTATTCATGCCCTTGTTAAATAAAACTACACTCTAGTATGATACTGATAATATGTGTTGATTTAATGACACTGAAGTATAACTATACATGTGATGTCCTAATTTTCACTATTGGTACGCAGGCTATCGGTTATAATTGAGTTTATATTATTGTTGTAAATGAAAATGAAACTCTTAATCCACTAATGATTTATCTTATTATGAAAGGGTATAATAAAACACATGTTATTGATTAATTTAACTCATCACCTATGATATCCAAAAATAACCTATGTGTGACTCGCTATCTCTCTAGTTTCCACTCATCAGTGAAACCTATATTAGTTTGATGTGAATTTTCTAAAGTGATTATTTAAATTAGGAGTGTTTTGTGGTTAAATATCTCATTTTAATTAAGGAATGGTGTAAGTACATGTTTTTTCGTTGGTTTACTCTTATATGGGATCAATTATCCTCTAATAGTATTGTTTATTCAATTTTACACTGGTGAGAAAACATATGAATTCATAAAATTTAAATGATTAATTAGTGATTTCATGTTATCTATGTGGATGATAATGTAATTATAAGGAGTAATTATGAATAAATTGGTCATCTCAAGTCCTTTAGTAATTATTACATCAATATAAAAAATTAAGTCTCGTAGAAATATTTTTTTGGGCACTGAGGTATCTTAATGTAAAAAAAGTGATCCTCTTATAAAAAATTAAGTATAATCAAGTTTAATTATTGTATTTTGGTATATTTTACATTAAAAAAATTTATATATATCTTAATATTGGTCAGATACCTTTTCAAACTTAATATATAAATACTCTCCTCACTTAAGAAACATATCCTAGTTTAGTGCCCTTTGGATTGTAGTTATAATTTTTGTCAATAAAATTTTTAGTGGAAATTTGAAGTATGTCGATTTTGGGTAATAGATTATCCACCGAGTGAACATGAAGAGGAATCTCATATATTTTATATAAAAACATATATAAGGATATGACATAATAAATGGAAAAGAAAATGTTTCTTGAAAACCATCCCTTAAACCTAATGATTATAGATTTGATCCTTCTGTTAAATTCAAGTGTAAAATTTATATATTTTTTCCTTATAATTATTACAGTTGATTTTGGATATGAGAGCTAACAAGGAGAATATTTTGATTATCAATGGAAGTCAAAGCTAGATAAAGTTGTTAGAGAATCCATCCAAGTGCTTTCTACAATAAATGACTCTAAATTTTTTGATAAAATACACTTGGATAAAAATTGAAGAATTAGGAAATAAATATGAATTGATAATGTAGTGAGGTTTATGGAAACACTCCAACTTATATATTTATATGTTGAAAAATTTCCTTGGAGTATGCTTAAGATATTTTTAACTATTCTGTCAATTTCTAGAATTATTTGAGGTAGTTCAGATTTAATTTAATGAGGTTATCATAATCATTGAGTTTAAGTCATGATATTGGATATGTATTGGAATTATCATATGGTTGGTATATACCATATAAGGTTGAGACAACTAGAGTGTAAGGTAGAGATATGTCCTTGTGAGGTCTGTACATGTGATCATAATATTGAGGTTCTATCACTATAATGTTTGTGTCAGTTCTCCATAAGGTTAAAACAATTCATAAGGTATGACTACTAAAATTTATAATGTATAATGAACCTAATGATGTAAAATCACATGGTATAATGAATCGTATAGATTATTATGAGTGGGTTAACTAAACCCATCTTTTTTTGGTAATTTGATTAAAATAACTTATATACAATTTGATATATACTTGTATTTTTTCTATTACCATGATGGTAAAAATAATTCAATATGTATTATATCAATAGTATTGTCCTTAAATTACATGTCGTATAAAAATGTGGTTTCATTTCCCAATTATAATTATAACATTGAGATACCAAGAAAGTAGTGTTATAAATATATATATATATATATATTATCGAATAGATACATCATGATTATATAATCATATAGTAATTCAAAATCAGATATTGAGGTATTATAATAATTTATATTTTATATCATGAACTTGATACTTGGTGATATATATTTTATGATATCACTATCAATGAATTGAAAAAAGGAATACCAGAATTTACAAGTTCCATTGGTTGTTCCTATCAATAACATTGTGTATTTGTCTCTTAAAATGAGATCATTATTATTCTATAACCTTTAATTTCACACTTTTATGCCAGATAAAAACTATTATATTGATATTTTGGTGCTTTTTCTTGTGTTGGTTGCATTATTGGTGTTATGACATTTAATTATTGATCAAGACATGATTTATCACTATTGAAATGAAGAGATATCTTAGGCCAGTTTACCAGGGTGGTAGTACCTTTACGAAATTCATGTACATAATAAAATAAGGTATGTACATCCAATATGGTCATGAATAAATAATGTAGGTAAATATGGTGACCCAAGTTATCCATCAAACAATATGAGATAACACGAGGTAGAGAAAATATATTACATTGTATCTATTCATATGAGATTTTGATGTTGAATTCACTATGTAATATCTCTTTAGGGACCTTTAATATTTTCATATATCCACAACAGATCTATGTTTAGTACTAATTTTTATTTATATAAGGACTTATAGGGTCACACACTAAGGGTATTTAGGATTCCTTCTTATTCTATGTGAATATGAGTTTATCGCAAGTTCGGCCCCACTATGTGGTTTGGTTGATGTCTAAGATTAACTGATCACTAGGAAATAAATAGATTGAATCTTATTTTAATTTAGAATAATTTGTTTTGAATTTATTGACTCATTCTATTCACAAGAAATTAAGTGAATATATATTTTTTTGAATGAATAATATTATTCATGTTAGGTTATGTAATTATTGGGATAAGTGAGTAGAATTAATCAATCGTGTATTATCATGTAATATATATTTAATTTTAAAATTATGTGATAAATATAAATCACATATATCACATAGTTACTATGACTATTAGTTCCATTATGTAATTATTTATAGGGATTAATTTACTGGGGTACTAAATGAGAATTCCATGAATTTCAATCTTCTATACATGACATGGTAATACCATATTCTAGAGATTATTAATTATCTTGAAATTTATAGGCTCTTTAACTTCTCTCCAAAATTCTAGATTCAGAAAAAAGATATATGAGAACATCTATCCAACTTTGTCCTCTAAGATCTAATGAATAGTGCTCAAGTGATCCCAAGGGAATTGAAAGTGTCTTTTATTTTCTACACTAGAACCTAGAAAATAAATATTACTATACATTTAGGCTCTTGAATCATGTGTGGATGATCAAGAGGGGTCTGATGTAACTTCCATTGAGCAAAAATCACTAGAAAAGGGTTGAACATTCTTACATCAATCAAATGAAGTATCAATTTGATTTAATTTTCTTGCCTAATTCCATCCACATGATATTATTCAGTTGTAACATGAAATTAAACCTCACCCATTAAAGCATTATGATGTTGGTATGGTGATAAAATTTTAAAAACTAATTGTTTCACACTTCCATGATAGGCCTCGTACCAAATAATTGGTATTAGAGGGATCATGTTCTCTATTAAGCCGTACTAAAATTATTTTTAATAATTAGTTTGTGTAGAGTGTTTCTCAATGGTCCCAATGGCTCTGACATATATTTATTCCAAGGTTATATAGCCTTTTTATATCCATATAATGAATTAAATTAGATTGAAACCATTTTATCTTGTTTTAAAATTAAAGAATATATATATATATATTATAATTATGGGGTGATAATGGGAAATTATCCCTTGTATTCAGTATTAGAAAATGTATTTGACATAGTAAATTCTATGGGTGGATTAATTTCACTTGATTAAATCAAAATAATAAAAAAATCCTAATTGAAAATGATAAAGAGAGAAGAAAAAAATAAAAAAAAAATAAAAAATGATAATTGTGGTGGCTAATCCACTAGCCTTTTTCCACAACCCAATCATGGGGCATGTAAGATAGATAACCACTAAAATAGAAATAAAAATAATTTTAAAATGGTTTTTTTAATATAAGTGGATTAGCCTCAAGGTTTTTCCTCTCTCTAGAAATTCCCCATCCATGGCTCAAATTTATATCATCCGACCAAGCTAGACGTTAGTTCAAACTATGACTAAACCGTATGTCCAATTAGATTCAATCTTTTACCAGGATACAAATTTTCAAGACCCAGAGCACTAAGTCCCTATTGACGGATTGAAAGTTGAGCATGGAAACCCAAACCGACCTCAAATAGGTTAGGGCTAGTGATAATAATCTAGTAGACATATCACTCACATGAGAGCCCTTATCCTAAGGTACATGTACACATGAAAAAATCTTTAAAAACTAATATAATGAAAAAAGTAAAGATACAACTAATACCAAGTTTCATGGATATAACTAAATCTCTCATCAAGGTGCAATACAAGTAAGGGAATGTAATGTGCCAAATAGAATCCCACTGATACTATAAAAGAGTCTGAATTTCTTGATACAGAGAAACTATTTCCAATTTGTAACTTTGGGAACCTACTACAGTATATCTAGAACATCTATGATCCACCTACTCCTAGTCCTCCTAGAAATTTGTCAAAAGGAATTTCTACTAGATATGACATGACATGTGTGGGTAGATCCCATGCGAGTGTGATTAAAAACATACCCAGAAGAACAAACTGAAATCACCAAATATAAATCATCAAAGAGAGTCAGATAAAATATATTTGATGAATTTTATTAATAAATGATATAATATTTGAATTTCATTAAGATCATCCACAAATAGTAATTAATTTAATTACTATGATAAAATAACTTTGGTTCATAAAAATAATTTTTTTATAATTCTTTATATTTCATATGTTTTTTATTCATTTATAATTAATTGGTAAGAAACTAATTCAACCATATATTTTTTTTATTTAGTTACTCCAATTTATAATCTTCAATTTATCATTGAGGTGATAATTTTCTTTTTAAATTATAATATTAATATTAAATGGTAAAACATGGTCTTGTGTGTAATAAAATTCATATAAGAAAGTCATTTTTACATGATATATAAGCTAACTCAGTATTGTGTTAATTTAAAGCTATAGAATAGATTAAATTTATTTAAAGTTGTAAATATATAATAAGTTATTTGGGTGTTATATTCCTTTCTATTATCTGTGTTGTGTGACATCATGTTGTCGAATAAAAATCCACTATGTTATAATTATTTGGGTTTAACAAGTTATATTTATAAAACATGATCTATTTTGTGGATTTTCTTATTATTTTTTAATATAATTTCTTGTAATTAAAATAATATCAAGTGTAAAGGTATAATCTATAGATTAGAGATGGCCACTTATTTAAATGTTTTTATTTTTTATTATTTTCTAAACATTATTTTTTAACTAAGTATTTTCAAAGTGTGATCAAAAAAATAAACTCTAGTACTTTTTAATTAAAAATTGATAAATATTTATATATATTATGGTTGGTATGTGTAAAATTGTTTCAACGGATCATATTATTTCAATTATTTTAAATGGTAATTGATTGTGCCTTTGATAAAATGTTTTTAATTACCAAATTATATATAACTTATGTATTTTTAAACTGGGCCAATTTTATAATTGAAGTTATTTTAAATTTATAATTTTTTGAATAGTTTTTTATTTGATGTTTGATTCCCCCCCCCCACCTCTAGAGAATTATATTAGTTCCAATCGGTATTGGTTAGACTATAGTCCAATACACACTAGTTGTGACATTATATATATATATATATGTGCTTATTATTATTAATGGATATAGAAGGATGGAAGCATATGACATTTTTTGTTGGGGGTTTTCGAATGAACAAAAAGTGGGGAAGTCTATTTGGGGTACCCTTTTTTCTATATTATTGGTATTATTATAATACACTTGGATGACACACTAGGTTAGGGGGTCTTGGTATGGTTTCACATTAGTTTGCATGGTAAGTGCTTAGTGGTTTTTTATTTATTAACTAAAACATAAGTATGATTCTTACACAATTTTATGAGTGTTCTTAAAGAGTAACATTATATGTATACTTGTTATGATCACCTATATATATATATATAAATCTATTTTTCAAACCTTTAGGTGGGATTTGGTGAACAATTTCTATAGTGTTATCTTTGAACATGAAATTTCAGTTAGAGTTATAGCCTAGGAATTTGTTTGGGTATTTTACTTTGGAGAATTGTATATTATGATATATCATTCCTTGTGGTTTATTATATGATTTTAGATATATTTTATATTATTATGTTGATTGGTGGATTTCTTGTTATGTTACTTATATATATGGGGTAATGGTTCCCATTTACAAAATTCAAACCCTTGGTTCTAGTTCCCAACATGGAGGCTATTTGAGGAAGGTCTTGTCGGTCACTCTCATCTTTACTACTATCCAAGGAGGGGTTCCCAATGGGAGAAGGTCATAAAATATGTTCTTCACATGGACCATATAATTTATAAGGGACTAGTAGAGCCTAGTTGGATGGATTTCTTCATATATTTAGTGGGTTAGGTGGTTTCCTTTCTATTGGATATATAGGTGGGTCCTCTAGTGGTAGTTAAAGGAGATTAACTATGATTCTACAGACAGTTGATTAATATACAAGTTATGGGAGGGGTTAATTTCTATCATTTATTATAGGAGTTCCTATTTCATCTTATCAGTGTGGGAATAATAGTTATTTCTATGATTCATGTATGATAATTTCAAATTAATTTCATGCATTTGGTTGTATGTGTTTTATCTAGATATTCTATTAGATGATTCCTTAGTTAATTTTAGAAATTGATTCAAAGAAGATGAATGATTAAAGTTCTTGGTTGGGGGGGTCTGAGGATGATAGTAAGGCCTTATCTGGATGTTCATTCTTGGTAAATTTATGAGTGTATTAGGGGAAATAGAATCCTTAATTTAATAATGGGCTAGTTCCTCAAGAGATCTAGGGATTATAGGTTCAAATTTGTAGATTGTTTTTTAGGTAGGATATACACCTTGGATCAGGTTCTTCTCAGGGGAGTAAAGGGTCCTAATACTATAATAGGTCCATTTTTATTTTCCTTAATGATTTATGTTACTTTATTTGATATAACAGTTTCTCATAATTTTATTTATAGCTATTTTTTAACTGTTTTGGGGTTGTCTACGGAGTTCTCCCCTTGGATCTTTTCTCTTACTACACATATTAGCAAGAGTTTGGATTATATTAATAGGTTACCATCATGTTCCATGATGGTGGGAGGATACATATATCTATTGGATTTACTTTCTCTATATATTATGAGTTTTTATATCATCTTTTGGATAGAATGGTCAAAATGATTCTAGGATCACATCAATTGATACTAGAAGAAGGTGTCTTTTACCTCCCTTAGGGGAGATAAGTATGTTATTATTAGATAATGGGATATAGTGGAAGGTAAATCAAGACCCGAATTTATTCATATAGGGGCCATTATAGAATATGATAAGGGTATGGTTCTTGAATTGAATCATGTGGGAGTTCTAGATACTTTTCCTCCAATTGATGAATATTGTTAAGATTTTTTACTATATGATTTCTCAAAACACTCTTTTCAAAAGAATTTTGATTTATTAATCAATCTCATGTCAAGTAGATGGCTAATATAAATTCTTTTTTATCATCTAGAACCAACTACGCTCTGAATGATGAAGGTGTATCTCATGTATCTTAATTTGAAACACTCTATTCAACCATGTGCCTCTCCCTGGGGGTCTATAGTTTTATTCACCAAGAAGGGTAATGGTAGACTACAGATTTCCATAGGTTAAAAGAAGTTAAATCAGGTTATGGTGAATAATATTAATATGTTTTCCTAGATAGATTATATGTTTTATCAGTTGAGTAGATTCCAATGGTTATCCAGGATTGATCTATAGGTTGACTACCATCAGTTATGGTTCTAGACAGAGTATTTAGTAAATACAAAGTTTATGAGCATGAGTGGGTTGAACGAGTATCTTTTTCCACTATTAAGGTTGATGGATGCATCAATGGTGTTTATGTATCTCATTAAATGCATCTTGAACACCTTATTTGAATCCTTCATTAAGGTGTCTAGGGATGATATATTTGAATATTAACAAACCTAGAGATTTCATTCCATTAACATTGAGATTGTATTGTGTGAAGTTTGATCACATCTACATTGTTCTTAGTACCCAATGCATCACTTTGATTTATGATGTGAATTTCCCCAAGAATTTGATCTCTAAGGACAAGATATTAGTTTATCTAGTGAAATTTGTAGTTGTGATGACTTGAGAATGAACCAAGAAATTTTTTTATATATGATTTTTTTTGTGTTGGTTGGATATTTTATATGGTTCATCTAAGACTTCTCTTTATTGACGGTTGACAAGATACGGCTGACCAAGAGGGGAGTAATGTTTATGTAGACTTGTTGGTATGAGGAGTCCTTATAGGAGTTGAAGATAAAGTTTATGTACACTAGGATTCCGATTAATGTAGATCTATGTATTGGATATATCATTTATTATGATACCTAAAAAGTTAAATAGGGATTTGTTCTGATTTTGGGGGTATGGGATTTCTTATGAGTCCATCAACCATGAACCTGCAATGTGACTAATATAAAAATTATTTAGATACAACTATTTTGGTTCCTAACTTGAAGTGTTGGAACCATTATCTATATTATTCTAGGTTTTTCATCTACATAGACCATAATAAAATGTAGTACATTTTCTCCCAGTTATTCTTGATCCTGTAGCAGGGAATTGTATCGATTACAACTAGAACATCGATTATGAGATAGAATATGACCTAAGGAAGGGGAATTCCTTAATGAATTATATTGATAAGAATAATTAGGAGTATTTTTTTTGGATTTATGAGAAATATTTAATGTTAATGAGTTTTCTCATCAAGTGGAATATTGATGTATCATAAGACCAAGAGGTTGTGACCTCTATTCCCTTGGTTATTGCATCTTTATTAGTGTATAAGGTAAAGGTAATCTATAAGACCGATTTAGATATTATTATGATTTGAGAATGGTTCATAGGATATGATCTAGTTTGGATGATGTTAGGATGATTATAATGTGTTTTACATCATTGGTAAGGTTGTGGTCCCCACCTCCATGAGGAATAAGGTGATGAGGGTCACCTAAAACTCGTGATGGTTCGTAGTCTAGGTTTAATTAATATTTATCATAATAGTCGGAATTATTTTTTGTGGATGGGTATGAGGATGTAGATAATGGGTTTTATTACTCCCCACCTTACCATACATATGAGAAGGATGGAGCACCGGAAAAAAGGTGTGTTACTTCAACATATTCTATTGTCAGTATGAAAGTGGGATTAGGTAACCATGTAATTCATCATGGGACTACCCAGGGCCAAAAGGAATTTTGATATAGTATGGGTAGTTGTTGACCAGTTGATTAAATGTTCACACTTCATACCTATTTAGAATATTTGATTAGTGGAAGAGTTGGAGGACCTATATGTGTAGGGGATAGTACAAATTTATTAGGTACCAATAAGATTTGTATTGGATTTTAATATTCATATTATATTGTGATTTTGGAAGGGTCTCTAAAATTACCTGGGGTTAGAGCTAAAATTGATCACATCATATCACCTATATATAGATGAGTGGTTAAAGAGGATGATCTAATTATAGAAATATATTCTCAAGGTGTTCTTTCTTTATTTTAGTGAAGCTTGGAATAACCATATACCCTTTGTAGAGTTATACAATAAAAATATCATTCATTATTAAATCATGATGTATCACTTTAAATATATTTATGTTAGACCATTACACTTATGGTTGAACTAGTTGGAGGGGGTGAGTTAGGTGTAACATCCCAAATTTTCAATAATTTTTTTATAATTTTTTTCATAACTATAAAAGTAAATACTAGATGAATTTATTTATATTAATGAGAAAAAATATTTATAAAAATATTTTTCACAGAAAATATATGTGTAAATATTTTTCATTTATAATAGAAATTTGTTTATTTAAATAGTTTTAGTGAATAGGATGCTCACAAGATGAGAGACAACTTATCATGTCTAACAAGGCCATGGGGATAGAACCCATGATTGAAGGGATAAAAGGGTGTATCACCTACCACTAACCAATGTTTTTTTCTATTTACATCATCTATACATTTTATATATAGGCTTATATCATTATTAATATATTTATGATTCTTTCAATATATATATTTATTATTGATAACTACATTATTTTTAATAAAAGTCTTCTTTTTTAAAAAAAATTATGTTACCAAACCATAATGGTTAAATATTGTTTATACTCTGAAGAAATAAAATATCATTATTTTATAATTATATTTTATGTCATTCAAATTTAATTTTTTTAAATTTGGCTATATGTTTCATTAATAAAAAAATATTACTTTAAATAAGTTATATAACATGTTTCATAATAAAAAAATTATAAAATATGTATTGTTTTATTAATATATTGTTATTATTAAAAAATATTATAATTATTTTATACTATAGTTTTTATAAAATTAAAATGTTCAACGGCCTTGTATTTTAATTTTTTAATATAAATGTTGTTACACTAAAAACCATTTTCATGATTTTGAATTTAGAAAACAAATTCCACATTATTTGAAGAATAATTTCCTAAAATGAATAAAATAATTTGATACTAATAACATTGATAAAAATATCTTAATAGTAACATGGATACATGCTTATCTCAGATAAAATTTTGAATTTATAAAAGTAAAGTTTTACAATTTCATGTATTTAATGCATCATTTTGAAAAAACATAATTACATTTAAATTTTATATAGATAAGATCATTATATAAAAGAAAATAAGATAATTTTTGGATTCATAGCCTTTAAATTATCTTGTTGTGAATTTTCATGATTTTTCTAGAAAAACTGATTTTTTGGTGAAAAATTGAAAATTACAATTTTACCAGTACTGTTATTTTGTTGACATCATTATTATGTAAATATTAAATAAAATTTTATGAAATATTTTAATCAATATGAAATTAATTTAAGGATTATAATAATTAATTTGTGAACAATAATTTGAATTTATAAATTTATGCTTGAAATTTTATAACCTTAATATGATTTTTCTTATTTTTTTGGAATATTTGAATTAAATTAGGATGTTGGAAGATTACATTAGATTTTTTCCTTATTAAATGGCCAATTAACACTCAATTTATCATTAGTTTTTGTGAAAATTCACCCGAATTAATTCCACCCAAATGTGGTTTCCATAAATATTAAAGTAAACAATATCTTTGCATTTAAATAATGACCTCTTAATTTTTAGACACCCCCAATTCTCCCACAAATATCCATTTAAAAAACATGAACCATGAATCCATTCTTACTTCGTCTCTCATAAGTATCTCCGAGGTTTATCTACAGATCTAAGTCCCCCCTCTTAAGATTTAAGAAGCTCCCTATATAGGTAATGGTTTACTCAATCCTCCACTTTCCTTTTCTTGTACATTACTTTTGTTATATTGTTTTTTAAATTACATTATCATACACTAACATGTTTTTTATTACATTATATTATCGTCTATTTTATATATTTTTAATTTAATTTTATTTATTTCTTATCACTATATCCATTTATTATGTTGTTACTATAACAAAACATGGGTTCCTCACCACTTCTTTCCAATTCCATTTGCAGTACATTTTACATTCTGTTTCATTTCAATGGGAAATTTTATTTTGAATAATTGTTATAATTTTATATCTAATTTATAAATTATATAACACCATTCTATTTAACTGTACTACCTCAATAATCTATTATAAATATCAAACTTTTTTATATCCATTAAACCATATTAATTTTTTTAAATAAAAGAGTGTATTGTTTTCCTAGAGGCAACTTCCCTATCTTGATGAAAAAAAAGTTGATATGGGACCTAAAATAGATGTACCTTGTCGTAATAATTGTGAAAATGCAGGATTGGGTAATAACTTGATAATCACCTTGTGCAGAGAAAATAGGCCTAACTGCACACCTGGTTTGACACACCCAGGGGATATGCTCTGAATAATTCACATGTCATTTATATAATATATTGAAGGATTAGAATATATGGATTCATATTAATAATAAATTGATATCATTGTATCATTTAATCACCCTATACTAACATTTATTTGAAAAAATTTCTTCCTCCTTCATTGACAATAACATATAGTTCTAAATAATATTATTGGAAATTCACCTAGATAGACACATTAGTCCATTAAAAGGGGTTCTTTCCTCCTTATTTTGTAACAGATGATTATGATCTCTATAACTCTCTATATATCACATGAACTTCACTTTTATCTTACATGTTCATATTACAATATACATGTGGTATGTTAGAAATGAAATATCTATATAGAATGATCTATTAATACCTTTTTTTTACCTTACCATTACATATAAAAAAGTTTTCTTCCAATGTCTTTCTATTGTTGATACACATTTATGATTCTTATTATTGACAAGTATTCTTATAGATACTAAAAGCATCAATTGAATTGTAAAATAATTCACTAAATCATTTAACCTTTATCTATATAGTGTAAATACCCTATAATTTATTATCATGGTTACTGGGTAATTACCTAGAAATTTTCCTTATTTTAGTGATGAACCATTTAATTTCTAGGGGGTTTATCCCATTATATGTGACACATCCCTCCATAGGCTCAACAATCAACTATTTCTTGATATCATTGATTCCTAGTGTGTCCCTATTTTCCACACTTCATTGGAAAATAAAGCTACCAACACTCATGATATAGCTAAAACATAACCTGTATGATGCCTCAAAACACCAATTCCTTACACTGTAAGTCAAAGCACTAGGTTGAGAGGATTTACTTACCTAATATGAAACCATATGTTCCCATAGGTTCTGCTCTATAATTATCACCAGATTCACTATGTCAGTAAAAGTCACCAAACTAAACATGTTGACTTGAGATCAAACATCATGTCTTATACCTTACTCAAGGAGATCTACCTCATTACATCATCGGTAAGATATATCATCCCAAACACTAAAATTCATTAAAGATTATCAAATAACCCATTAATATCATTGATAAATACTCCACATGCATAAACTCACTATCCCACTCTAGTCTTATATTCTCAAGGAATAATTAATCATATAATCTAGTTTTTAAATCACTGTAAATAATATATCACAATATACTATCTAGGTTCAAAATATCCCACTAGCGGTTAGCTTTCCCCCAAAACATATATGTTGTGATCTTTATTATCATTGCATTAGGAGTCTCTAGATTCATGAATATTGATAGATAAGCCTCAATCCATATATCATCATCTTGCAGACCGCCATCTCTAGAAAATGTGGGAGGATGTTCCTACTGGAACACATGTGTTAGCTCAACCATAAAAATGGTATTCTATGGTGATCCCTAAAATTTATTCATATATCATAAAAATTACTCATGAAACTATACCTCATTTCCAGTGTTTGATACTAATAATGGTGTAATCTCTAGAATTAAAGATGGATCTACCGGTAGCCCAAGGCCTACTACCTCTAGAGCATGGTCATCACTACCCTCCTGGAGTCTGACTATAGTTCATTATGGTGGCTTATCTCGAGAACTCCAAACACATGCCTAAAAAAATATTGATAAAAAATGAACACATTTAAAAACATAGGATAGTTCACAACCATCTGATTAATAGGTCATACCCCATTATATGCTTCTAAATCTAGGATTGGGTAAAAGAACAATTTTAAATAGTCCCAAATATAATACCTACTTTGCTCTCTAAAGTCGGGTATTGTTCAATTTCTATGTTGTAACAATATCCATTTCATTTTATTTCAAATTTACAAAAAAATAATGGTTGAACCAAATGGTTCAAAACTACTAATACATAAAATCCCCTACACCTCATTAATTGAAATATTACATCCACTTAATCCAATCCATAACACATTCCATTCCATGTGACCAATGGTCCATGACTCTATATTCCATAGTTGACAACATAGGGTTTTTTGCTAAAGCATAATCAGAAAATAATTATTTAGGTGATGAAAGAAACTCTAGTTACCATCCATGTTTCCTAATCTCATGAATATACCATTTACCAAATTGTAAGTATATCACACAAGACATATTTCATAAAGTAATGTAGTGAATAAATTCATCCTATATAGATTGATATAATTCAAGGAATTTGAATACATAGGGGTGCCTAAAATGATTCATGAGAGGAATACCCACATCTCAATGTAAAAATAACAGTCCAAAAGTAGAATAAACATTAAACCAAAAGTGAATCACCCAACTATGGAATCAAATCATTAGTAATTGGAAAAATCAAGAAAATAGAAATTTTTATTTGAGGGAATTTATATTTTCTATGTATATGTGTTATCTACTCTTAGGCATGACTCATTAAAAAATTATAATTCTTCAAAATCCCCATTATAATGTATCAAAACAATAAATCCAAAAATAAAAGGCTTTGATACCTCTTTGTAACATCCCAACCCAGATGCTAGTGAATGATTCCATGATCCATTGGATCAAATGAATCAACTGCACCTCCCAAAATAGTTGAGGCTACTGACTTGCTTCAAGGTCCTATGGTGTGTCTATGTGGATACTATGTATTATTTTCAGAGTGTAACACAACATAATATCTGTCACACCTGGTTTTTCATGTCATGGTTATGGTCTTGTTCATTGGAAATCCTAATCATTTTCATGGATTTAGGGTTAAATGAATGTTGAGTTTTAAGTTACATATATGTCTAATCATCCTACCAAGGGTGACCCATAGCTTGTTTGGGGGGTTTTTGAAGAAAATGGTGGTTACATGAGGATGTGGTCCAAACTATGAGCCATTTTCCTTATTTAAAAACAAAAATTTTTTCTTTTATAACTCCTTAGTTTTTTAACATTTTCAACCCATTAAAATTCCCAATTATCCTCCCCTGAACTATTAAAACCACTGTATCCATTTTTAACCCTTAATAATTCATAATATGGAGTATCTGGGTTATTTATTCAGTTATTGGGCCAGTCCGTGAGACCATTTCCAGTTTTAAAAAAATATTTTGTTTATTTTATATCTTACACAGTTATTAATATTTTTCTTTTATTTCTCCTATAAATCTTGACCAAAAACTATAGGAGCACCTCCATGTTCCATTTTATTATTTGGACATCTTCTTCGCCATAGATGAGGGTGTACTTTCTCTAGGTTTCTCAAATCATCCATATTCGATAAGGTAATTTGATTCATTCGTAAATCATTAATTTTTAATCTTCTCCCACCAAATATTATTTCCCTAGTTTTTTCAAACATAAGTATCTTCTCCATTGAGTTCCAAGACATTACCTCGCCTCTATGTGTGTGGATATAATAGATTATGAAGAGTTTTCTAGTTATCATGGTGTGTTTCTATCCATTTTCTCCTCCTTCCTCCTCATCCTTCTAATTTTTCTAGTCTCTATATTCTTCTATGGTCATGAAATACATAGGATTATTTTGTAAAATTATTTTTTATGGGGGGTTTTCTCGTTTAGGGTGAGAATTCATATGTTTAGGACTTATAAACCCTCTGAAGTTGTTATCAGGTGTGTGTTTCCATTCTTCCTTGGTTTTGAGGTAGGTTCTCCCAAGAACTTCCTTTTTAATTAAATATTCATATGTTTCATTCTAGTTTCACTTTATATGTATGCTTTTTATTGTTTATCACCCATTGGTTTAATTTTTTAGTGTGCGGGAAAGATAGTTTATGCCTTGTTTTGTGAAAATTGTGTAGTTTTGGTTAAATTGTTCAAACTAAGTGTTTTTATAAATGATCCATTTGATATTTCACCTGAAATAGAATTTTTAGAACCTATTCTAGATATTAAAATAAATTTTTGTCTTGTAAATTTGGTTTTATAACATTTTTAGTGTTAAATAGAGTTTGTTTTATTAATTGTTGCATGCCTCGTTTTTGGTAAAGTGACTAGTTGACTTTTGTGTTTTCAAGGTGATATAAAATGATTTTTTTGGCTTATTAAAAATAATGGAATCATAAGAATAAATGTTTTGGGTTCTTTATGTAGGTCCCAATATAGTTTTGTGTTTTATAATGTAGTGAGTATCAGTTTTTAGGGTGTTTTGGCAAGTGTTCTCGGTAAATGGCTCATTTTCCACCTTTATAGAAATGGATGTGTTTTGAATGTGTAACCTATGTTTTTTAGGGGTTTATGTAAATATTATATTTTTTAAAAATGGTTTGTTTACACCTATTTATGAATATTTGAATTGGTTATTTTGATAAATGTTTTTTTTGTGAATAATGCTTAAAGGCTTGTTTGGCATTTTTCGTGTAAACATAGTTTTCCTATGTAGTTCATGTTGTATCATTTGGAGCCATTTTATTTTCCATGAAATTGATTTATTAAATAGTTTTAGGGATTTTAAATATGATTTAATTTGATAATGGTGGTGTTTGAAATTAAAATATCATTTTTAAATGAATTTTATGTTCAAATCCTCATTATACTTCTTCAAATTTTTTTATGAAAATTTTAACTGGTTTATTGATCCATGAAAGAAATGTGAAGCATGATTGAATGATGTTTTATTTTGTAAGGTTTTGGAATTAAATTTTCTTGTGTAGAGTGTTTTTGATAATATGTGTAACCTAATTGATCACTAAAGGGAAACCCGAGTATCTAGGTGGGCGGACATGTACTAGTATGCTATTGATCTGGAGTGATTTCATCCCAATTTTATGTAGCATGTTTGATAATGAAAACACTAACTAAACTGTGATGATGATTTTGGATACCACTAGGTTATGGGTATTTGTTTCCTAATAGTGGCTCATAAATGAGAAAATATATTTTTTATGGTTACTTTTACACTGACATATGAGGTACCTGGGGCCCACAATGAAGTAGTTCCTAGGGGTGTTCCCATGACTTTTTCTCATTAGATATTTTGTACTCACCATTGGAATAAAGTGTTTTTGGTTCATAAATTCATAAGTGTGTGTTTATTATTTAAATGTGTAAATTACTTAAAGAAACCCTCTTGAAAACTGTATTTATTTTGAAGTTGCATCTCTTTTAAATTTATTACAAGCATTTCGTGGTTATGAAAACTTGTAACCATTTTATTTTATAATGATTATAGCATGGAACCATGTTTAGAAAAAATAATTTTATATATTTTTTTCCAAGCATGGAATTGATGTTTTATTATTTTGAAGGTAGTGCATTTGGTATGGAATATTGGGCTAACCTACTGAGTTTTAATACTCACGCCTATAATCTTATTCTATTTTTATCCCTTATCCAGGTTTCAACTCAATCTCGATCGCCTTGGGAAATGTGTGTTATTTTTTGGAGATTGACCTGTAGGGTCACATGAAGATAGTTAGTTGTTAGGTTTGTTCATTTTAGTTTTTTTAGTTGTACTTTCACTTCCATTGGAAAATAATGTTCAGTTCAACATTAATATAAATATGTATTGGGTTGTCTATTTATTTTTTCTGGTTTTTTAATTGTTTATATATGGGAGAAATTATTATCTTTTCACTCAAATTATTCTCTCGATACTTGTCTCTATCTTAGGAGGATCCAGAACACCAATCTGGACTTATTGTGGGATGGCAAGGGTGACCGGTTTAGGGTCAAATCGGGCTGGTTCGTGGAAAAATGGTATCAAAGTTGGTCGGATCTTAGTGGACCATGATTTTAGAGTGCCCTTGTTATTTTGGTGGATGTCAATGTAGATGGAGTAGGATTTTTGGTAGTTGAAGGGTAAGTGTGGGAAGAGCATCATGAAATCTTGGTCGTTCTGATCCTTGACATTCCATGGGATGTTTGGTTTTATTAATTTATTTGGTTCTTGTTGATTGTTTGGTTTTGGGTTATGACCATGGGAGTTGGAATAATGGTTTTCATATTCAGACAGGGGCTGGAAATCCATGTAGATATGGGTCATGGTCTTGAGAACTCTATCCATGTTGGTGGTGTGTTTGGCATGTGGTCACCAACCATATGGTCAAGTCACCCACTAACACTAGTTCCCTTTTGTGGGTTTCATGGACCTTTCTTGAATTAAAAAATTATTTCAGAAATCCTCATGTGAGAATCATGGAAATTTGTTTTTAATATTTAACGTAAGAATGGTTTTTTAAAGTTGGGTTTTATAAAATAAATCGTGGGAAAATTGAAAATGATTTAACAAGATTGGATTTTCCCTAACCTAAACTTGTGGTTTTTTGAAATAATAATGTTTTTAAAGTGAGGGCCATTTTAAGGTGCTTCTGAAACATTGTTTTAAATGGGGTGTTTTGGGCTGTTTAAATTTGTTTGAATATGATGGATTAATTTTGGAAATTGGTTTCTAGTGGTTGGTGTTTTCCTTGAAAGGTTATCGGTCACTATGGCCATCAAATTATGAAAAGAGTCCCTGCTGAATTTTTTAAAATGAGAAAGGGTTTATTTGGAGTAGTTTGGTTGTTTTATAATTTGTTAAAATTAAAAGGAGTAGGTTTTTAAGAAAATGGTTCTTGATGAAGTGTGGTTTGTTTTATGAAATATGAAAAGGGTTTTTGACCAGGTGGGTAGTGTGCCTTTGGATGGTACATGCTTTGTTTTGGAATGATGTTGGTTTTTTAGCCTTTGGGATTTTCATTGGTTCTCACTTGCATAGTTTTAAGTATATCTGGATGGTTGGCCGGTATGGCATAATGGTTGGGTACCTGGGGTGGCATGAAATTGTGCATGTGATTTAGACTTGATAAAACCTCATTAGTGATTGTGGAAATCCACCAATTTAGATTATTTTTCAAAATGGTTTTAAGATAAAAAATATATGGAATTTTTTTATAAATAGATGGTTATATGGATGGTTTTTCCTATTTCTTAGAAGTGATGTTTATTCGGTATGCTTCCTTGTGATCTGGAAGTCATACTATTATTGTGTCTTGAGATGGGATCTTGTTGGTGGCTTGCTTCTAAAGTAATGTTCAGTCGGCTTCTAAAGATGTGTTGGATGTTGTGATGTGTCCATGGATGGTTCTCGGTTGGAATTATTTCTAGTTGATAAACATAAGGATACATTTCAAGGGTTAAATCCACATCTTTGAATGATTCATTGGCCTGTTTTTTGGAATAGAGAGCTGTTTGGGCATAGGTTAAAGCACCTTCTTGATATGGGGATTCTCTCAGTTGTGGTAGTTGTGCTCGGTGATAATGATAGGATTCTCCATGTTCTTTGTTCTTTATACTTCTCAGTCAGATTCATAGATAATGGTGATGTGTATCTTCCAAATCTCTTTTTGGGTAAAGATGTTTTGTTTGAGCTAGTGAGTTTATTGGGATGTTGTGATCCTTATCTATTGAATACAAGGTAGTGGATGCTTCAACCATCAGAGATCCAGCTATATGTCTAGGAGTCAACCTGTCATGTAGTTATGAATCCTTGTGGTGGGGGGAGTATGGTTATGTTTTTTCATCCACCATTGTGGTGAGGTAGTTTTGGCATTTCTATTGTGGTTTCTCATTACCGTGATTTTCCTTTTTCCGTAAAGGTAATGGTGGACATACCCCTCATGTAGTGTCTATGGTTATTCCATATGGGATTTGAGCATCCGATTAGTGTTCTTGTGTGGACCACCCATGTGAATTGGGTGCGGTCTTGGATTTTATTTGTACATAAGTGAAGAGTGGTGGGTGGTTTCAACATTGATTTTAGCAGTCCAATCATTGGGCCCCTTCCCTACCCTCCCAGTGTGGTGGTGGTTTTTGATCTGTGTGAAAAGTTTTTTCTATGTTATGGTCCCCTCCATTTGGGATTGAGTGGTTTAAATTAACGTGTTGTATTTTTCTTGGCATGGGTTGGTAGGCCGTTGTAAGGGAGTTTTGGTTGGCCTCTACGAGAGAGGCCTAATTCTAGATTATGTGTAAATCTTTTTTGGTCACTGTTGGCTGGTTCTTAATGGTGGGTAGTCTATTCTATACTCCCTTGAAATCATTGGATTTGATGATGTTCTTTGCCTTTGGATGGTCTTTGTGATCTTTGGGAGAATTCCCTACAATATATTTATGGATTGGTTGTGGATGAGTGTCTTGGTCCTTCTATTTATTCATGGGAAGTTGTTGTGAGTTATTGTTTCATATCGGACAAGTGGATTAAGTTCCATTTTGGTGGGTAAAATGTCTTTGGATTAAGAAGCTGGATTGTGTTGATGATTAATACTTAGGAATTTATCAGTCATCTAGAAAGTGTTATGTCTTTCCAAGGGCATAAAGCTTTAATGGTGGGGAGAATTTTCACACAAGGTTTTTCATGTATTGCTTTTGAACCGATTTATTGGAAATCCCAATCCTTTTTATGGGTTATGGGTGAGACAAAGGTTTATTTACTGAATATCCATCTATGTCTAATCATCCTACTAGGGGTTCCCCATAGCTTGTTTGTGGGTTTTTGGGGAAAAGGGTGGTTACTTCAAGATTTGGGCCAAACTGTGAGCCTATTTCCAGATTTAAAAACAATGCTTGTTTCTTTCATAAATCCTTTGTTATAAAATTTTTCACCCATTACACTTACCACTTGGCATCCTCTGACCTATTAAAATCACCATATCCTTTTGGACCACATCATAATTCTAATCTGGGTGGATTTGGGTTATTTATTAAGGTACTGGTCCAGCCAGTAATCCCATTACCAGTTTTAAAAAATGTTTATTTTATATATTATTCATTTTTTTAATATTTTTCAGTCATTATACCTCTCACTCGAGTCCAAAAACCGAAGATGCACCCCCTATGTTCAATTTCCCCTCTATAGACCTCATCTTCGTCGGGGATTTGGGCAAACGTCTTCATGGTTTCTCAAATCATCCAGATTTGAAAATGTAATTTGTTTCTTTCATAAATCATTCATTTTTTACAATTCCCCCCCCCCCAAATAATATTTCCCTACTTTTTAAAAACTAGGGAGCCTCCCTATTGAGTTCAACATCATTCCCTCTTCTCTATAGGGTGTGGACTTAAGGGAGGATGAAGACTTCTCTAGTTATCTAGGTTAGTTTCCTTCTCATTTCTCCTCCTTACTCCTCCTCCTTATAATTTTTCATAAATCTATCTTCTCTCCTAGTCATCAAAGAGCTAGGGCTATGTTATACCATGATTTTTTTTTGATTTGTCAATTTTTGTGATGGTATTCATTGGTTTAGGGTTTATAAACCCTCTGAAGGTGTTATCGGGTTTGTGTCTCTATTCCGCCATGGTTCTGAGGTAGGTTCTCTAAAGCACTACCTTTATAACTCCACATTCATCTATTTCATGATTTTTTAACAATATATGTATTCTAGGTATTTTTTTACTCCTTTTTGATTAATTATTTACTGTGCAAGAAATGTAGTTTATGCCTGGTTTTGTGAAAATTATGTTGTTTTGGTTAAAGTGTGCACACTAAATGTTTGTTTAAATGATCCATTGGCTTTATCACTAGAATTATAATGTTTTTAACCTCATTTATCTATTTAAAGAAATTATTTTCATTAAAATTTTGTTTATAACTTTTTTAGTGGTAAATAGATTTTGTTTTATTAGTTGTTGCATTCCTCGTTATCCGGAAAGTGCTCGATTGGATTTTGTGTGCAGAAGGTGATATAAAATGATCGTTTTGGCTAATGGAAAATATTTACAACATGTGAATCAATATTTTTGGATTTCGTAGGTGTGGTATAATATGTTTTTGGGTTTTATAATGAAGTGAGTATCAGTTTTTAGGCTGTTTTGGAATTCGTTCTCAGTAAATGGCAAGTTTGGAACATTTATAGAAATCGATGGGTTTTGAATGTGTAACCGGTTTTTTTGAGGGGTTTAATTAAATATTATATTGTTTCCAAACGTGTTTTTACACCTCTTTATATATATTGGAATTTTTTATTTTTGATAAATGTTGTTTTTGTGAAGATTACTTAAAGGCTCGTTTGGTATTTTTCTTATAAAAGTGATTTTCATGTGTACTTCATGTTGTATCATTTTGATCCATTAAATGGTACATGAAATTGGATTATTAAATTATTTTGGGGTTTAAAATTTTGGGTTGATATTTTAATGGTGTTGTTTGTCCTTAGAAATCATATTTAATGGATTTTATGTGCAAATCCTTGTTAGACTTCTTAAAATTGTTTTATGAAAATTTTAAGTGGTTTATTGATATGTGAAAGAAATGTGAATCATATTTGTGGTATATTTGTCTATGTATGACTTGGTAATGATATTTTCATGTATAAAGTATATTTGATAATATGTGGAACCTAATTGAGAACTAAAGGGAAACCAGGGTATCTAGGTGGGTTGACATTTACTAGTATGCTAGTGATTCGGAGTAGTTTTTCCTTATTTCACTTAGAAATTTTGATGATGAAAACACTATCTAAATAATGATGACGATGTTGGGAACCACTAGGTTGTGGATATTTTTTCTTACTAGTTTTTCATTCACGAGAAAAGTTGTTTTTTTGTTACTTTTATATCAAGATATGAGGTACCCGGGGCCCACAATGAACTAGTGCCTAAGGGTGTTCTCGTGACTTGTGATCATTGCCTATTTTGTTCTCACCATTTTCATATGATGTCTTTGGTTCATAAATTCAGCAGCATTTTTTTATTATTTAAAAGTTTAAATTCATTTAAATAACCCCTCTTGAAAACTGTTTTTTTAAGTTGCATCTCATTGAAATTGGTTATAAGTAATTGTTGGTGATGAAAACATGTAACCATTTTATTTTATAATGATTATATCATGGAACCATGTTTTTAAAACGTAATTTTATATATTTTATTTCAAACATGTAATTGATGTTTATTTTTTTTAAGGTAGTGCATTGAGGATAGAATGTCAGGCTAACCTACTGAGTTTTAATACTCATGACTATAGTCTTTTTCTATTTCTCCACTGTGTAGGTTTAAACTCGAGTTCAATCCTCATGGGTGATGTGTTATAATTGTGTTATAGAGTCACTAATAGGGTCACATGTATATAGTTAGTTTCCTATTTTGATCGACTGAGATGTTTTGTTCAATTGTACATTCACTTCTATGTGCAAATATTGTTCAACTAAACTTTTATATAAATTTGAACTTGGATGTCTTTTTTATTCTGCTGGTTGTTTAATTGTTTATATATGGGAGAAATAATTTCATTGTCACTCTATTGATTCCCTCGATGCTTTTCACCATCCTAGGAGGATTGAGAATGCCTCTTGGGACTTGTCGTGAGCTACCTAGGGGACCGGTTTATGGTCGACTCGGGCTGGATCGTGACAATATCATATATTTAAAATAGATAAAGAATGATAACAATAAACATGTATTATAGATATAAACTATCAAAATTGGACCAGTAACCTGTCATAGAAGAACCACAATAATAACTGAATATGAGGTCAACATCAAAAAGATAGATATATACCACAATTCCAGATGTAATATCATATACAAAATGATATTTCATTTCATGTCTCCACAAAGCATTCAAAACAGGTACACAAGCATCAATAAAATACATGTATCAAAATCCCAAAAGGAAACAAAGGAACTATCTAAGCTATAATCTTGAGCATTATCTTGGTTATGTTCTCCCATACTCTTAAGAATATCACAATTTTAAGATTTGAACTATGGTAACTTTACCCTTTCCTAACCTACGTCGATATAGTCTGTCATGGTACCCAACTATTGCTCAAAACATGGTGTGAGATAAAATCCCATTACGCCATAACCAATTGTGTCTATAATAGTCCATAAAATTCAATACAAGATAAGTACTATAAAATATATATCATAGTTATAGAAGAAATGAAAAATGTACCATGGAATATTTTAAATTGGTAAATTGAAACCATCCATCCAAATAAAGATACCTGCAAAATAAGGGCAAAGCTCCAATAACAAGGTAGCTGTAAAGAAATATTAAATAAACACAATTTCCTTGCCACTTACATAGAATATCATATCACTCAAGGAAATTTTATTTAACCTATATATATTGTCACCCACATCCATTCCAAATAATCAAGCACATCACATTTATTAAAGTTGAGCTGTATAATTAGAACTGTCATAACAACCATGGTTATGCCATGTAACCAGAAGTGTCAAACCCTTTAAGGCTATATCCAAGGTATATATGACAATGGAATCCACATCAAGTACTAGGATAATTTCAATTGGAAATCAGTTATACTTGGACTGGGGTCCAAGGTGCATGCCAATAGATCATGTCTACTACATGCCCAAGCAAGATATATCCAAGGGGTATCAAGCCCTAAGGCATCCCATGGAATCAAGACCCATGGGGAAATCTCATTCAAGACACCCACTTCTACTATTAGGATCCATGGAGGTAGCACCCATGACATCTAATGGAATTAGAATCAAAGTTATACCAACCATGGAATCCACTTCCATTTTAATTCATCACATTTTATTCACTAATTAAAAACATTCATAATCCCTTAGTTTTTCTACTCATATAACAATTCACATTTAAATACTTAAATAGTTCAAATCAGAATATCACCTGGAAATGGATAAAACCCATCTCTTAATAATATAATTCAATTCAATTCAATTCATTAAGGCTTTATCTAACTAGACAATCTCACACTCACACATTGGGTGGTTTATTATTGGGGGGAAAAATGGCACACCCCGTGGGTGTCATAGGTTAGGGGAAAAATTCCAAAAAATTATATGTGACTAGTGAAAATCCCTAACAAGGTCCAATTCATCCATTTCAAACATTACATTAATTTAAGATGTGCCGCTAGAATGTCTAGAACATGGAATAATGAATATTAGCTCTATGAAACTACAAACTGTAAGAGAAAGTTATAGAACACATATAGTAAGTCTTATATAGAGTACTCATCTAGTATCATCACCTATTTTTATCTAGATCTGAATAAAAACAAATATTGGAAGAAAATAAGAGAAATATGGCATATTATCTCACACTTAAACAGAACATCTAACACTAAGATAAATGAATAATGGCTCAATGTTAATGTGTTTCTCACTGGTATGAATCCAATGAGACCAAAAGTGTTCGATTTTGAGTTCTGATGGAAAAATGATATAAAAATATATGAAATAAGAGTAAAAGAAGATCAAACACCTAAGTTGTTGTCCAACTGAGGATGAATTAACTGTGCTTTTGGTTTCAAAATATTTTAAAGTCATTCAGGTCATTTTTCCTCAAAATAATAGGACACGTGATTTGGTCGAATGGTTTTCGAAATCGTGTGCCTACCATGTTCCCCTCACTACTCTAAGGGGAGCCTTTCATGGTTATAGCACACGGCTTGTGGAACTATGCACTAACTAAGTGTTTGGGATCAGTGGAAAATTTCATGTTCCTCACATGGGTGTGCACTGGAGGTTTCATGGTTTTCCCAAAACGTGTGACACCATTCACCCCACTACCAAGAACCTTAGGGTTAGGGGTAATTGTATGGCCTATCCCACATAGTTTCACTTAACCATAAAGACTATTTGTTTTCTCAATAGAGTGGGGATCCAGGCTTGAAAAAATCTCTAGACACCACTTTATCACCCACAATCCCATTGGTTATCCACATTAAACCGTAAAAAATCATTTAACATATTCCCTTAGGAATAAAAACTTTTATTTTGGCATTGAATAGGATAATGTATAATATCAACACATCAACTACATTAAAATATTAGTAGTAAGTTTGGTTTAACATTATTTCCCTACGTTTTATAAACTAGTATCTTCATTTTCCTTCTACTATTAGTTGTATTGTGGTCTCCATTTACACACATAAAGCATATTTTAGTTACTTTGAGACACATTCATGGTGTCTTTTACCATATTTTTTATGTATGGGAATTTAAATCTTCTTTTCTTTTTTATATTTGACACTTTAACTTCAATTATTCATCATCCTTTTCTTCATTGATTCACTTATAAATTAAATGATGTTTGAGTTTTCAATAATAATTCATGATTTTTCATTTCGCATGATCACAATAGGACTAACATATATTCCCATTAACTTAGTTATCTCATCAGGTAAATCATTACATTTCCCATCAAATTGGTTTCAATTCTTTCTTCTGTTTCCCATCATTAACTAAAATAAAAAACAAGATGATAATGAATTAACATACAAAAGGGGGAAATTATAGTTCTAAAAGTAATAAATTATAAATTATAAGTATATCTTAACTTACGAC
The DNA here is from genome assembly GCA_963277665.1 of Viscum album. NCBI lineage: Eukaryota > Viridiplantae > Streptophyta > Magnoliopsida > Santalales > Viscaceae > Viscum > Viscum album. The sequence continues at coordinate 465,797,721 of OY728141.1, read as the reverse complement.
TCATTGTGTTGTAATATTGGTTATTCATGGAAACATTTCCAATTAGGTTTTCTAACTTGAAAATTTATTTATGTCCTTTATAATGGTTCTTAAATAGTTTTTCATTTTCCAAAGCATATCCCCTAGGAGTGTCAAACCAGGTGTACAGCAATGCCCATTTTTTTGCACCAAGTGACAATCGAGTCAAATATAAATACACCATTTTTAGATTTATTACCACTATGTATAATTGTTCTTGGTCCACATCCACTTTTATTATCCATACATGGATGAAAATTTTTGGAAACGACTCAATCTAAAATTTTATAACATTCCATGATATTTTCATTTACATATAATTATCCATAGAATTATCCTTAGGGTTCTCACCAAATGCTTCTCATCCTTGTATTCAAAGTATAACTAAACATTTAATATGATAAAAACTGTATAAGTTTGGGCCTTTAAAATTTATTATTATATGTTTTTAAGCATAAATATCCAACAAGTACGACACCAGAGATCATGATGTATAGTGTCTTTTTAAGACTTGGTTCATGTTATATTAAAATTAATTTAAAAAATGGAATAATAATTCCATTCAACATAATGATATTTTAAAATACATTTGAGATCCAAAAACTACATAGAATAACCTATTTAATATATAAAGAAAGGGGTGAGAAAAAAATCCCAAAAAGGGAATAAAAATGACAATGAAACATAACATGTAATTCAAAGGTAGAATAGGATATCAAAAAATAGAAGACTCATGGGTAATCATACGTGAGATGCCCATAAATAAAATGGTATAATAAGATCATGTAGTCATAGAAAATGTGGCAGAAATGAATAATATAACATAAGCATGATTCAGGGAAAACTTCCAACATAGTATCACATGTTGGAAAAAGTGCCATAATGGATTAATTTTACTGCCTAATCCAATACAAGATGCATCATAAAACTAAAAACATAACACAATAAATTAAAGAGCTATTTGGGTTCACCCATCATAACATGTTCATGATCATGTGTTCTATAAAAATAAAATCAATCCTAATACACTAACATAAGAATTATCCATGGAAATAAATGGGTTATATAATCTTGTCTCGTATCATAATTAATTGATATTTCACAATAAAGGAATATTATATATGACCATAATGAATGAATTACCTTATCAAATTAAGAGAAAATAAGATAGGTATATGTGTGTGACACATATATACATAATTTAGAAGCAATCCATAATATCTTAGTTTATCATCATTAATGAAAATGTCATTAAAATATTATAAGGAATGATTCTTGATAAAAATTACCTTTTAAATTTTATCTAACCTTTTCAAAATACAAAATAATAAAAAAAATTATTGAAAAAAACTTATTTAAAAATAAAAATTTAAAATTATAAAATAATCTTCAAAGTATTGAGTGTTCATGATGGCAGGTAATTTAGTACATGTCTTATATATTAAAAGAAACAGTAATTTCAAGTTTTTGTAAAAAGGATAAATAGTTCCTTGGTTATAAAATTACAAGATGAATCCTTTAAAGAAAATGTGTACACAAAAAAACATGGGTAAATATTCATTTAAAAAATAGTTTGTTGAATGTTAAAAATATTATTGAATTTTAGTTTAGAAAACATGGATTTTAAAGAAATATTATTTACAAATGAAGAGAGAAATGAAGACAAAGTCTATTAAAAACATTTTCTCAATAATTTTAATTACCAAAGAGAGGAAAATAGAAATATTAATTTAAAATTTCATTAAAAACCAAATTAAGATAAAATTAATGGTTTATATGAGATAATGATAAAATAATTTTCTATAATAGAAATTCAAGCATAAACATTACTGATTAAAATGATATTGAAATATAAACTCATACATCTTTGGAAAATTTTTTATCAAAACATCAATGAATAAAGTAGATGAATTTTAACTTAAAATATCATGAGTTGTAAAAGATTAAATATCATATTAGAAAGGATTTATTATATTAACCATTTAAAATAAATTCATTATATAAAAGAATTAGTGTCTCAAAGAAGGAATTTTTGAGACGAACCCCATACCTCGAGTCAAGGTTTTTTCATTAATGTATTTAATCACATGTATAATACACTTATATAAATTAATTTTTTCTTAATAAACATTTAATGGTTTAATACCATATAATTAAACCATTTAATTCCTTTATTTTAATGGCATGTTTAATTACTTAATTAGTTATGTCCCTGTCGGGTATTTTGGGGATGCTAGGTTCATAATTTCAAATTGTTATCTGTGTTTTAAATGTGGTAAATGGGGTCATTATTCAATAAAATACATAATAATAATCATTAATTAATTATAATTTTAAAACATAAATTATAATATTAAAAAATACTCAATAATGGTTATGAAAAATGAATTATGTTACAATCATGGAGGCATTAGGTCGAATGTACACATGTGCAATGTTTCCTTTTTTCAACGATCATGATGGAAAGAAGTTAAGTGTTATTTTATATTTATATAATTATCATTATATCACAAATATCATATTATTTCATCAAATATACGTACATATAACATTTATTAGATTCACTAATATAAAATGAATCACATCACTTCGTGAGGTGACCGTCTGTTGTACACACGAACATTATTATCATTTTCAATGGATACCAAAGAAAGAAAATATATGATATATTACTTTTATATAATTATTATTATTTCATTAATATAATATAACATATTAAATCGATTATTATAAATTTTCTTGTGATGTGAGAATGGAGAAAAAATTACATCAGTCCGTGATGAGTAGTTCGTCATTCAAAAGAATAATTGTTTTTTACCATTTGATGGAAGTGTAGATGGATTTCAGTTATTCCAATAATGAAATAACTTCTTATTATATGGTGTATACTAATGTTATTATATCATAATTATTGGGGAATAATTTAAGGGGTTGGAAGAAATAATAAAATAAAAAAGCTCGGTTAAGAATAATACATCTTCTTTCAACCACCTATATCGAATTATACCCAACACCTCCATAGTTTGTATATATTACTAAAATAATGCCTCTAGGTTGCGGTAAGGGAAGTAAGAAAGTTATTTTAATTGGTATTGTCTGAACCAATTGTGTTTTAATGTGTGAAAAGGATATGCGAGAGGGTACCTTTTTATAAGGGAGGATGAGTGACGTTCTTGTAAATACCAAAAACTATTCAGTAATGGGAAGTCACTCTAATGAAAATTGTCTCAAAAATTGAAAATAAATGATTAACAGATATATAAGGCTAAGAAATACCTATGAAACTAAATGGAACCATTTTTTAATCATTTTTTCTTCTTTACCAGAAAATTTAATCACTTTACCATTTCATATTTTTTCCATGGTAACTACTTTTTAAATATTTTCCTTTAAATTATGAAAAAAATTTACTTGAAATTATTATATGATATTAATAATATGGTTCATAATATGTAATCTATTTGAAATACCACCCACAAACATATATACAACATTGTTCATCGTGAAGAAAATATTCCAAGCATAAAATGGTTTTATAATAAATATATGACAAGTAATAATAATTGAATGAATTACAATTAATATTTTTATACATAAAATATAGTAATTTAATTTAAATAATTCCCCATTAGGGGTTATTTTAATTATTTAAAATGGGGAGAAATTATCCCCATTAAAATAATTTTTAGAAAAATGGTTTTAAACCCTCAAAATATACTTATATTGGAATCCAATAAAAAGATGATTTAAATTTGATTAAAGGAATGAAATATAACTAAAGATTAATTTTTCTACTTTTAAATCATTTAAAAATAATAATTTTACTTTTAAATTACTTGGTGTATTAAAAATAAATGACATTTTTACCAAAAAATTGTTATTTTTCAATTTTTATCGAAAAATAAAACAAATTCACCATAATTTATTATCAATATTATAATTTCAAAATGATATTAATTTTATAAAATAAAATTTTTAAAATATCCAAAAATTAACTATAGTATTTTCTCAAAAAAATAAATAAAATAAATATTTGAAATAAATGTTTTTATTGAAAATTTAGTTCTTGTTTCTGAAGTATTTATAAATAAATTTATATAACCAATATATATATTTAATAAATTATTTAATACTATTTGTACACACCAATTTAATGGATAGTTTTTATCAGTGACATTTAAATAATAATATTGTAACATTATATCATGGTTTGTTTAATGTTCTTAAAGCATGTTGAATATGCTATCAAACATAGTGTTCTTTTTAAATATCTGGGTGTTACAATATTTACAATGATTCCATTATGTATAAAGTTTTTAATGAAAATTTATTTTAAATATATTTTTAGAAATGGGTAAAAGTATGCGGATAAATTTTTTAGGAGGTATAGTTTAACACCATAGATTTGAAATCCACATTATTATAAATTTTATTTCACACATATAAATGTAAGTGACAAATTAATTTCCTTTTTTATTAAACAAAATATTTTTACAAATACTTTTAAAATTATTTAACACTTAATTTATTCATTTATATATATCTCAAGTATAATATAAATTTATTTATTAAAATAATTGTAGAAAATGGGTATCTAGCATGCCAACTGACAACCTGCCACCTCTGATGAAGCCACAATGCTTGAACCTGTAACTTAAGTGTAAAAAGGGAATATCATCTACCACTAGCTTATTTTTTATCCTATTTTCATTATCCACACTTTATATATATATATATATATTATATCTTGTTTACTATATTTACAATTATATATATATATATATATTGTTTTATTTGATATCATTATTACTTTTGATAATAGTCTTATTTTCATCATAATAAATTTTTAAAAATATAATTGTTAAATAATATTTTTATACCAAAATAAAAACTTATAATATTTTTTAATTACATTTTGGGTCATTTTATTTCAAATTTGGTTTATCAAATTTGGTTAAATGTTTTTTTACTCAAAAAATATCCCTATATATATGATAAGAATGTGTTTCATAAAAAAAATATGAAATATGTAATATTTTGATAATATTCACTTCTTATCACAATAATAATATTATGTTTTTATAATATATTTTTTTAAAAAGAAAAATGGTCAGTGAATTAGCCTTGAAATTATAAAATTTAAATGTTATTACACTAGAACATTTTTTTATCAATTACTTATTTAGAAACTAAAGTCCCATTAATTAGAAGAATAATTTCATAAGATTTATAAAATAATCTCATACAAATATAATTTATAACAAAAATTCAATAGTAACCTGGATATACACTTATGTCATAATAAAATTCTATTTTCTAAAAGTATTTTTTTTGAATTTTAGGCACTAGATGCTCGACATTGAAATACACAAGTATTTTTAAATTTCACATTAATAATTATTTTTTAAGAAATATAATTTATCTTATTTACTCAATAAATAGGGTGGATTTTTGGGATTTTTGGATGAAGTTGATTTTTTGGGGTAAAAAATTAAAATTATGGGTTTTCAGGTGTCATGATGTTTATGACATCATCCTGATGAAAAAATTACCTAATAATTTTGAAAATATTTTCTTTAATAACAAATTTTTTTAAGGACTATAATAATAAATATAAAAATATTAATTTGAATTTTAAATCATATTCTTGACATTTTAAAACCCTAAATATTTTTTCCTCAATATTTTTTTTGATCTTATACATTTAATTAGGTGGAATACCAAGTATAAATTAGGATAGGGGTAAAATCCTGAGATACTGTAGAAACACAGTAAAAGTTCCGGAACTATAGTACCATTGACACTATAGTGGTGTTGGATAATATAGAAGAAACTATAGCAGTGGTGGTACTATAGTTGGTGTTGTAGTATCCTAGGTACTATAGGAGTATTAATCACTAAAGTGGCCTTTGGAAAAAAATGGACTTTTATGCTTAGTATTAAGTTTTTAGGCACTCGGGCCTTTGTTCCATACTCATGGGCCACTTTGCCTTGGGATTTCAAGATAAGTAATGGGTCTCCCCCTACCTATACATAATGTGGTCTTTTTTTAAAAAAATTGAGGCCTTAGCCCCAACATTTAAAAAAAGGAGGTGGAAGGAAGATTCTTTTTAGTTTTTCCTGATTAAATGTTAAAATAATTCTAATTTTATAATTAAATATCTATAGAAGTATTTATAATTAATCCCACCTACAATTGGTTGGCTTAAAGAAATAACTTAAATAACATATTAACCCTTAAATGCCTCTCTCCCAAGTATAATCACCCACCCATTAACCCATCACTATAAAATTCAAATCCATTGAGCATGAATCCTCACTCATTACACCTCTCATATGTTTCTCTAAAGTGGTTATATGATTTAATTTTGTTGCCTCTAAATCTTTAAGAATCACCCTAACATTGTAAGTTTCTCCTCAATCCTCATATTTCCTTTTAAAGTACATTAATTTTGTTATGTTTTATTTTAAATTCATTTTTGGATATATACCTTCCTTTTATTCCATTCTATCATATTCTACAAGATATATTATTAATCAAAAATTATTCATTCCCAATTATTTATCATTTTCCTAATGTATTAATATGTTTAAAAAGGGTTCTTCTCCCCTGATTTCTTATTAATTTTTCATGCCTTTCTAAAATCATTTTCATTTAAATGGGAAATATTATTATGCATAATTTTGATAGTTTCCTTACTATGTTATCGGTGAGATATCACCACTACCACTCCTAATACTACCTTCATAATCCATTATAATACTCAAACATTTATGAATCCATAAGACCATCATAAATTAATAAAAAAAATTTGTAATAACCCGAAAAATGGAATATTGGTTATTAACTCGGTCATCACATGTTGCATGAAAAGGAGGTCCGACTACAACATTGGATTGACACTCCACAGGGATAATATTTGGATAATTCACTTACTCTTTACAAGCCATAATTAGGGATTAGAAAATATGTATTATGATTCACCGTTCATTAAAATTATTATTGGATATTCACCAAGATACCAACATTAATCCATTGAAATGGGTTCTTCCCTTATAATCTTGCAACTGATAATTATTTTCTATAACTCACCATATTTTAGAGGGATTGTACCTTTATCTTCTATGTCCATGTTTCTATATATAAATTGTATGGTTGAAATTAAATCTATATGAAGAATGATCCATCATTTCCTTTCTATTTCTTTACTATCAGTTATAAAAAACATTTCATCCAATTATTTTACCTCAGGGATACCCTTGTATACATATTCTGATTGAAGGGTTTTCTCCAATATACCTATATATTGATTGATTTTGGAAATTATAAATAAAATTGTATACCATTTATATGTACTATGTAAATACTTTAAACTTAATTATCTTTATTGATGGGTATTTACCTAGAATGTTACCTAATTCCACTAAAATCCTATTTAACTTTCAATTGGTTTATCAGTTCAAGATTATTTATGGATTTATATATGTTTCTATCTATATGGAACAAATGAATTTATGAATATAAAGGGTGTTCCCTGATAGAACTCAAATATATTGGGTAAAAAGAAATTCTAGAGATGACATACTTATAATACTTTGGAAGAATACTTTGGTAATTTGTTATGATACCTTGTTTAACAAATATGGTAATATTTTTTAGGAAACCTTGGTGATGAAATATAATGATAAACCTTTGTGATATTTATATGAATGATTCATGTTTATGTTATAGCTACATTTCAATGTTATGCCAAATATTATTATTATGACATTATTTATATATTTTAGGCATTCTAATGATTCAAAGATACTATGATCTCTACTTATTTTTATCAAAATCCTTATCAAATTATTCATGTTATAGGATCTATATTATTCTGAGTGTGATTCTTTTACAATGTGACAACCCTGACCCCATTATATCGAATATATTGTCTTCTTTATTTCATTGGAATAAGATAATAGGAATCAGATCCCGAAATACCAAATAGTTTAGTAGTATTAGTAAATAGGATACATACATGAGTCGTTCATTACAGTCAAATATAAAAATTACAATATATGTTTTTTTGGAAATACCAATATTCCCTCTATCATATCCTTACTTACCATTCATATTACACTTCTTGTATTACATAGAAAGGAAACAAAATTAGGGTGACCTTAGATTCTAAATAAGACTTATATAAAATGTAAGCCAATAATATAGAAATATAATTTATTATTTTAATATATTTAGTGATTATACTCAAAATATTCATATCCTTTGGCCAAAGTAATAAACTAATAAAAATAATAGTTAGAAAACTCTTCTCTCCTCCACTATAAATACCACCGCTCACCACCCCTTATGTTCACACATATTATACCTTTAATCTTGTAAAATTTCTAACTAAAACTCTTCCTAATCCTCTTCCCCCCTTCCAATAGGTTTTTTTCTCAACTAAAGACCAAAAATAATTTCCTTAAGGAGGTTCTTAAGGAGAATTATTATAGAGGTAAAACAATTAATCTTTCCCTTTCATTTTATTTTTTTTTCTTTTTAGTTATTACATTTCCCTTACCCCATATGTCAAAAAATTAATTATAACTACAGTATCTACTATATAATTGAATATTATTATGTAAATGTAAAATCCACCGACATTTTTCTTCTCTTGCTCCTCTTTTTCTAAAAATGAAAAAATCTTTTGTGAGGTGCCCATTTACCCCCTTTATGGACGATGTGATTTCATTTTTCATTTTACCTTTCATGTCTGGTCATTAAAATATTTTTATGGCTAAATCAGAAGATAATATTTGTAGAAAATATTATTTAATGTCTTGGAATGAGTCTATATACATAGCACTAATTAATAAGACGAAACTAGTGTTTGATAGTCGAAAAACCCCAAAATAATATAAATTATTATCACTGATGTTTTGTTTAATGATTCATCCTCATACCATATAATTTAATGAAATTTAATAAAAATTCATATAATTGCATTTAATTTATTACATATAATTTTAATTCATGAAATTTTTTCTCATTTTACATGATTTTCGATACATGTATACAAGAAAACTGATCTTGGAAAACAAGGAAATTAATGCTCCTAATGAAAAAATTGTATCTTATAAATCATCAAAAAGATTATAAATGACCATAAAATTTATAATAAATAATATATTTGTATAAAATATTCTAAATTAATTAATTAATATATTTAATCATATTTTATTGGAAATTAAGATCAATTTCATAACATATTCAGATATAAGGAAAGGGTTTTCTCATCTTACCTATATTTTGGTAAGATATGCAATATTCACCACTATTTCTTATAAGTGGTGTATTTATACTTCTATTCTATTTATAATAGCATGAATATATTTATATCAATGGAATTAAATGTTTCATTTTTTTATATTTAATTTCATGGGGCATAAAGTTCAACAGTTTTTCAAAGTGGTAACAGATTCTTCCCAAACCACTATTTTTCATTCTGGTTACATTTTCTCTCTCATTACCCCAATGTAATTATTTATTATTATTAGGTTATTATTCTAACTTATGTTTGTATGATCTATAAATATTTACCTAGATCAATTTTTTTCTTTTGTGTAAATACATGTTTAATAAGGGTTCCGTTTTAATTTCCACCGATAACCAAGGCCGACTATAGGGAACTTCCCAATTTCATACCCACTTTCAAGTACACTCAATAATATATTTTTAAGAGACACATATTTTTCTAAAATAAATATTATAATTAATGAAAACAATAGTAGTCCATTTATTGTTTTATGTAAAAAATTAAGTTTTTTTCTATTTTAAAGACTCTTTAGTATCTTCCCTTAAACTGCGCTAAAGTGGCTCATTTCTAAATTTTATTAAATAATATTTTTACATGTTATCACTTATATTTTATATTGTTTCTTCCTAAAATATTATTTATTTTTCCCCTTTTTTTATGTTGTATTCATGTTTATAATCTAATTTATTGACAGATATAAATAGTTTCCCAAAAGAAACCTTCTTTCTAAAGTAAATAGGTATTTCTCTCAATTTGTCAATATTTTTATTAGATTATTATCATATATGATTATGATTAAAATATTTAAAATTGTTATGGGAAACTACATTTATTGATGTATTCATAAATCAATTATCCAACATATAAGGAATCCATTAGACTTAGTAAGTGATGGGTGGGGCCTACTATAGCCCCTCGATGCATCAGTATGACTCATTAGAAAAACTAAATTGGTTTTTGGTTCATACCTTACCAATTTTTTAGAACTATTGGAAGAGAACTTAATAGTAATTTTATTGTGTTTGTCATTATGAATTCCCTCATTGTGGTATTAGTAATTGATAATCCATTGATTATTTGATAGTAGATTATCCATGATTATGTTTTATAGTTATTTATATGGTTTTATTTAATCCTATTTTATTACTTCCATATTATTCTCAAGATTATGATTTAATGTCATGTGTAGTTATTCACCTTTTCCTATTGTTTTTTATTATTTGTGACAGCTTTCATTGTATTTACTACCCTTACTAAACACCTAACGTCACCCATTTCTTGTTTTTCATTTTCCCCAGGATGTGAATATATATATTATTTAAGGATTATTGGGATAATCTAGGAGATTATGGATTCTTAAAATAGAGTTTGTATGTTGCTTTTTGTTTTATTTTGTAACATAAAAAATATGTTTGTATCTATTTTTCGCTACTACTAAATTATTCAGTCCTTTAGGATGACAAATCTTGTTCTTTGTACCAATGTAATTATTTATGACACCATCTTTGAGCTACTAGGTTTGATGTATTTATAATTTAAGATTATTTCTTCATTCCAAATTCACTATTGAATATAAAGTTGTTATTTTAAAATCTCTGGGTTTTACATTCTCCCTTCCATTAATAAATTACATCTTCATAATGTTAAACTCGATCTTGGTAATGAAGGGTTTTGCATTTGGAAACACCATCTTTTACTAACCCACATCATAAATCGTTTATTAAAACTTCAAATTGATAATTGTGAATGGAAAATATAATGTTCTTCTGGAATATCACATAAATTGGTTTTTAAATGGGAAAAAATTGGTGGAAATTGAATATATGGACATGAATGAAACATGTAAATAATTATAGAGACTGATAGAGATAAATGATCACAAGAAATTAAATGGTCAATGGAATGATAATAACCTCAAACCCATAAATCTATGATGAGTTCAATTACTATTAATTCATTAAATATGAATGTAATAAGAATTTTTTTTCAAGATCATTTCCCTAGATTTTAGTAATTATTTTACTATATTTGAAAGTAAGGAAATATACTTACATGATATCTTTCTATTTTATTGGCACAATTTTATCTTTTCGTTGTTCCTTAGTTAATTTCCAATTCATCTCTTACTTTAGGAAACAAATATCAGAAAATGAGTTTTTTTTTTCATAGCACTAAAACTAGATTTTAATAGATCATAAGATCCATAAAAGAGTTACAGGTATTTTTGTATATCACTAGATATTTTGAAAAAATGGGCAACCTAAGTTTCCCAATATAATACATCAATCTATCAACCTCAATAGTAACACCAGTAGTTCATCATTTATATTTATTGACCAAAATTTGTTAGTAGAAATAATGAAATATTAACCAGAATATCATTTAGGCTAGTGGTGGGTGTTATACCCTTGTCGCCCTTCAGTTTTGGGTCCAAGCCCCATGGCCTTTCTGGATGTGAGGGGTTGTCACATGGCATAAGATTTTATCTAATTATAAAACCATGTTAATATAATTCCTATACCATCACAAAAGTATAATAAACCATAATTACCTCAACATCAAAGATAAGATAAACCCTAGAGGATACCAATACCTTTATACTTATTCCTAAAATAGTAAATTCATTATTCCTTAAATAACTTTTTAAATACAATATAAACAAAACTGATGGGTTGTATTTCCATAAATTTCTCCCAAAATATCCTTAATATTATTTTAATCCCTTCCCATAAAACATAAAAAGGTTTTTTTTAGACATTAAAATTATGATCATTATTAAACTCATAAACCCATGATATTATCCATAAGTCTTAATTTAATGAATATGTATATGATTCTAAAATATAACATAATCTTTATATGTTTCATGGGTCTTATAAATAAAATAAAATTTGTAAAAATACTTCTACCAATTAATTATTGAATACAAATTTATAAATACTTCATCTATTTTATTCCAAAATAAGTTCTTCCTTGGCCATGGGGTTAACATTAATAATAGGGAATTGACTTAAATAATTCCCAGTTTCCCCCACATTTATAATTATTAATTTAAAGAAGACATATATGATTCTAAAATTTAACAGAATCATTATATATTTCATGAGACTTATAAATAAAATATCATTGGTAAAAATACTTCTACCATCTAATTATTGAATCCAAATACATAAATAATTCATCCATTTTATTTCAAAATAATTCATTCCTTGGTCTTGGGGTTAAAACTTTTAACAGTGCATTGAATCAGATAATTCATAGGTTCCCCCAAATTTAAGACAATCGACTATAAAAGGTTCCCTATGATGAGATTTACTTCCTTCCATTAAACTCATTATTTTTCCTTGGTAATTCATCAATTTATGGCCTTCTTTTCCACACAAAAACATTGTTATATTCTTTTGATCCAATTTCATGGGTCTCTAATTCCAAATCTCTAACATGAATGAAATCTATCAACCTTACTTCCATGGTCGCCACCACTCGAGCAATTAGAAAACTCCATCGTTCTCTTCTTTGGAGAGTTTTAGAGTAGGTTAAGGTATAGGTTGTTAATCATATTCCTGGATAACTAATTAGGAATAATCCTGATATCTTTCACTTCATTTATCATTACATTTGGTATCTGATAGTTACTAAATTTTACATGACATTCAATGTTAAAATGATTCCTTCAGGCTCTTGAAATTGACTAAAACTAAAAAAACATTGTGTGGGAAACAATAATCATAGTGGTAAAACCAGATAATCATTTATTGAATGTATAAATCCTAAAATCTTATTTTTTGACATAAGAAACCTTTGGATTAACATAGGCCATTCATTCTCATCATCTATTCAAATAATTCAAAATGATTTGTAAATAAAATGTGAATTAACAAAAGCATATCCCCTAGGAGGGTAAAACCAGGTGCGTAGTAATGCTCAATTTCATGTATCAAGCAACTCCCGAGTCAATCCTGATGCACCTTCTTCAGAGTTATTACCTCTAGAAACATATATGTTATAAATAAAACCACATGTAGTATCCTAACAGAAACTTATTTCAAATATAAACCATGTAATATCTACCTTAAAAAAACATTAGGATGTTTTCCTATACTTATCCTCTTCCATTTCCTTCCATATTATTCATAGTATGCTTCATGGATTCCTCAGAAAGAAAATAAAATAAACATGGGTTTAGTTTCTCAGTAATATATATGTAAATTGTAAGCTATCATGATTAAATGAATAATAATAAATATGGAAAGGAAAATACTTAAAGTCATATTAAATTTAATAAATTACTTGAAAATCATTATTAGATAAGGAATAGTCCAAATGGAAAGGTAAATAAATAAACTCACATTCCATTTAAATAACATTACTATCATGAATAAATAAGGAATAGTAAATATGGAATTGTAAATAACTGAACACACATGACATAAAAATTAATTTATTATCAATGATAGATAATGAATAATCAACATTGAAGGTAAATAATTGAAAACTCTTTTCATTTAATCAATAATTACGAATAAAATTCATCTAGAGAATATATCATTATAAAAATAGCATGGATGATAATAATAAAATTCTTAATGAATTAAATTTTTAATTATTGAATGTCATGATCATGGGCATCATGATACCTCTAATTTCAAGACCATTTCCAAGATAGTTTAAATATACAGTTAAAACATGGTTTAATTATAGGTTATAGATTCGCCTCACGAGACTATTGATGCATCAAGGGGCCATATAATTATGAACCCCACCCATCACTACATGTCCAAATCATTACTCATATGTCGAATAATAAATTTAGCACATGAATATTGTGTCTCATCATCAAATATCTATATTTATTAAAAACATACTAATTTATCAATATTTCCCTAAATAAAAAAGTATATTTAAATATAGAACCCTATAGGTAGAAATAACATATGATTTAAGAAATAAACATATCCAAAATAAAAAATATTTATATTTATTGTAAATTTAATGTCCAATGATCATATGGAAGTGCATATTTTAATAGAAAGTTAAGGACTACAAAAATGAATCAAGAAGTTTTATATTAATACTTCCCTTGGAAAATGATCATAAACCAATCATGGAATGAATAATTATGTTATCAATATAAAATATCTCTTATGGTGTATAAGTAAAAGAAAATGGTTTTTTTGAATTGATGAATATAAATACTATAAAAATATATTGAAAAAATGTCAAATATATATATTTAACTTTGAAAATTTATATATTTTTTAAATAAATTTCACAAAAAAATTTAAATTTTTTTCTTTAAAATTAACCATTAATACTAATATATGAATATTTAAAACATTTATTGGTTAGGAAGAAATTAAATTATGTACATGTCATACATGTTAAAACAAACATTCCTTTCATATTTTTTGGTAAAATGAAAATGGTCATTGTTTGGAAAATAAAAATAATATTCTGTGGGAAAAAATTTATAAGAAGTAAAAAATGGGTTAAAATTTATTTAATAAATCATCTTTAAAAAGTTAAAAACATTTTTGAATACATTTTTTGAAATAATGGTTTGGGAAAAACGGATTTTTACTGAATATATAAATGAAGTTGTATTTTATTAAAAATGTATTCTCAATCATTTATGTATCAAAGAGTGGGAAATGGTAATATTACTTGTAAAATTCTTGAATTACCACTGGATGATAAAATTAAATTGATTGAATATCCAATTAATATATAATTACCTTCAATTTAAATTCATGAATAAATAATCATGAATAAGATGTGATTGTGAAATAAACCCTCTCAAAGATCATAAGGTTAAAGTGATAATTAATCAAGGAATAAATTTTGTGTTTCAAATGAAAATACACATAAAAAAATTTTAAATGAAAAATAAGATAATAGAAATTCATTACACCCATAATCCTATAATATCAAACACAATGAAGAAGTAATATTCACCAATGAAAGGAAACTAAGCTATGAAATTCTTTACCACCTATTAATTTTCATGTCATATTCCCTAGAATGAAATAATTAAAATTGAAACATTAAATATCATTAACTATTAAATAATCACAATATAACAATTAAAATAGGAATTATATACACCATATAAAAAAATTAGGTGTATAACATTACAATATAGAACAATGAAGGGAAATTGAGACGAAGTCCCATACTGCTTTGGTAAAATTTTGAATCGTAAGCCCTAATAAAGAATATAATTAAATGAAAATATTAATATCAATTAAATAAGGATGTTCATGATATAACAAATCATAGTTTTAGTTCATAAACTAAAAAATTAACAATTGTTGAATGTGTCATATGTCTCTCAGAAATATAAGATATACTATAAATCCCTTACCTTGTACTTCCATTTGGTTAAACATGATTTAACCTCATATATAATGGTTCCAATCATATCATTAACTTATAAAAGAACCATATTCATATTTATAATATAATATATTATCCTATTATAATATTTCACCACACTTTTTTTAATAATATTTCATTATTTTCTTGTTTGGGTGTCAATTATCATGTCTTCTCATTCGTGTGTTGTCCTGAAAATTATGGTTCTCGAACACATTATATCGTTCCATAATATCAAGAATTATATTAATGTAATAAAAGTATTTTTTCATTATAAAATTTTTTATAATAATTATTTATATTTGAACATGGATAATAGATCACATCACTTCGTGGAGATAGTAGGTTATACGAACGCCTCAACGATGTTATCATTTCCTTAATTGGTGGAAGGGTAAGTAAGTATGTGATATAGAGAATTTCTATAATAAATATAATTTAATATATATCAAATAAATTAATATTAATTATACATATTACCTTTCTTGTTAATCATAATTGAAAAATGAATTACATCGCTTTGTGAGGCGGTAGTCTGTCATACAAACGAGCAATGTTATCGTATTTTAATTATTCTAAAAATTAAGAGGGTATTTGTGATATTATAATTCAATAAGTATAATAATATTATAAATATTATATAAATATGTTAAATAAATAATTATATATATCCTTGAAATGTGGTGATGGAAACCAAATGACATCAGTTCATGAGGGGTTAGTCCACTGTACACACAATCGACAATTTCATTTAACTTTGGATGGAAGAGGATAATGATATAGGTATTTTACCATAAATTAATAATATATCAGTATATTTTAGATACTATGTTTATTATATTATAATATATTAATAATATTTTATGGAGGTAGAAGAAGAATCCAAATAAAAACCTTATTTAAGAATGTTACCTCTTCTTCGGACAACTTTTTAGATTTGCACAAAAATCCTTCCTAGGGTGGCTTTAAGATATAAAATGGGCTTTATTATATTAATAGGAAACTAAGGAAGTTATTTTTGGAGTTAATGACTAAAAAAATGGATTTTAAAGTTTGAATAAGGGAGATAGGGGGTGGCCTTTAATAAGTGGGGGATATGACACATATTGAATTTTTGAAAGGATTCTACTAAACCCACGTTTTTATAGTGCCAAAAAAATAAAAATTGATTAATATCCAACCCAATAGGTTATAAAGTAAAAATAGGGATATAAAATTGGTTTTGGACAAGTTTATGGTCAATTTATACCCTTATCTTCTTAGTTTAATCCCCCAGAAATCAGCTTTTACCTTAACTACAATAATTAATATTTACTACTTTTATTATTCATAATGGTAAAAAGGTAACATAAATTTATTAGATAATAAACATTATTTTAATTCCGAATATGAAATCCATTTTCAAAATTCAATTCATAGAAGTTTCAAAATACAATTTAAAATTATATCAGTAGATGCGATGAAAAACAAGGTTTCTATAGAGAAAATTCTCATAATTAGAGAATGTTTGCTGATCAAAATTAAACATTAAATTGATTCGAATCAACTAAATTAGTTTATTTTTAAAATTATTTAAATTAATTTAACTTTAAAACCATTTATAAATATAATTTAACCATGTAAATTATTTTAATGAAAATGTAGCTTTCAATAAAAATTAGTTGTTTCACTATTCACTGAAAATTAAAACATTTCAGAAAAATATCAAAAAATATTAATATAAAAATTTTGATATGATTATTTAAAAAATTAATTTTATTTTTTAAAATTAATTTTTTAAAATTGGTAAAATAAATAAATTATGTGTGAAAAAATTCACTAAATCATTTTAAGAAAAATAATGTTTTCGAGGAAAAATGATATTTTTATTTTATTTTTAATTTATAGATAACCAAAATTTTCATAATTTATTTATTAATCTTATTTACTTCAAAATTAACATCTAGGTTATAAATATGTACCATATTAATGTTTATTTAGGCTCGTTGTTGTGTGTTTCGAAAGCTATAGAATAGATTAAATTTAAAAGAAATATATTTCGTGGGTAGTTTAAGGTCATTGTTGCATATCATATCTACTATTGATTATGATGTTATTCTTTTAAAATGTTAGGGTGTTTTATACATTATTCCTTTTTACCTTTAATATGTTCTCATAACTATATTTTTATCTTATGCTCACTTATGATCTTTGATTTTCTTTGCTTATGTTTAACCTTACCAAGCATTTTAGTTCACCCTTTTTTATTTTCCCCCATCTTCCTAGGAATTAAAAAACGGGATACGTATAAGAGAATTAAATATGTGGGTTGTCTTTGGGAAAGTAATATGTATTATCCCATGAGTTTATATGGATGTTTACATAGTTCATGAAGACACCGAACATTTTATTTTGGATTTTTTTGTAACACTTTTGATATATGTCAAAGTATATTAGTTTCACAGTATATCCAATAGTGTGAGCATGTGGAATCTCATTAATAATGACCAGATGGACCTAGGTGATATTGATCACTAAGAAGGTGTATTTGATCTGGAATATGTTTTTTACCACTCAAATTAGGGAGTGATAATATACTGATTGAAGGTGATTACCCCTAGATTTCACCTTAGTGACTATAGGTTCTTATAGATATCTCCTTTGTTGGGGAATCATATTTTGATAAGGAAATTATATATTGCTTCATGATTTTTCATTATATTTTAGATTGTGTAGAGGATTAGTGTAGTGGATTACTGGTCATATATTCCTCCATTAAATCGAGCTATGCATGATTTATTTCATGTTTCATAACTACAGAAGTATGATTCAGGCCTTGTGCACATGATCAGTGGTGATGGTGTCGAGTAGGATATAGATGTATTGTTTTGGAAGTTCCCATTGCATATATTGGACCAAAGAGAGAAGGTTTTTTGATTTAAAAAGTGTCTCTTCTTAAAGTATTATAAAAACATAGCCTTATCCAGGAGGATACTAGGGACTAAGAGTTGGATATACAACATCAGTTGTTAGAGATCTTTTACATGCACCCAATAGACACTTCTCAGGGATGATAAGCCCTTATAGGAATACTTTTTAATACCTCAAGAATTTTAAGGCATGTTTTTTTAATATTTGTTGAATTTAAAATATAATCCTCTGTTATAGTTTTTTCAGGACTTAGTGGTGGACCAAGATTGAGATTGAGGAGTTAGGATTACCCTAGATATAAAAATTATACAATTGGTATGTCATCATGATGTGATTAAATGGATATATAGCGTAATGAGCACGTGAGTCTAAGATAACATTATGGCATATGGGTGTCATTGTGGGAAAGATGGATGAGGGTATGAGGACATAGTATGGAGTAGGGTGTCATGACATGGTATTCTAAAGTAGAGAAATAGATAATTCACATATTCAAGGGTCACCATACATAAGGTTTTACCCTTATGTATGGTAATATCATGGTGGTGGGGTGCCATGTTGTGATAGACTGGATCTAGGAAGAGTCTTGGCATGAGTAACCTATATGATATGCCATCATAGCGTGATCATCCTAGTTATATTATGATGGTTTATTTATTAGGGATTGAGCTCGATACTTGGGGGGTGGTCGAACAAAAACCCATAGGGTCCATGTCATGATGTTTCACTGCCATGGAAGTATCATGGCATGACCAAGCTTTTGGAATATTTTTTTAAAGGGAAATATATCCAATTTTACATTAGACCAGTTTATCCCCTCTTATCTTTCTCCAATATCCTCTCTTCTTATAAATTTGAATTTTCATTCATCGTACTTATCTTATCATGGAAAGTCTATCATCTTCTTTTTTATATATGTCTTCTTCATTCAATTTTTTCTTATCTCCCACTTAAAAGCTATAATTATAAGGGGTTGTCGATAATTTTATGGTTTTGGAGGATCATGATTATATTTGGAGGAGTTTCTTGTTGAGACTACTCTTTAAATCATGAGGTATGAATTATTTTCCATGTTACAAGATTTTTCGGAAGTTTTATATATTTATTTGTCTATAGGTTCAAGAGTTTTCATGGTAGAGTACTACTTTTTGAATCAAAGTTAATGGGTAGTAAAACATTGATGTAGTTGAACATTCAGAGGGTGAGTTTTTGTAAGATGGATTTTAAATGGTGGAACCTATCCTATTTATATGTTTATCGGTGGGGATATCATCTGCGGTGAATTATATCCAAACATCCCCATTAAATCTCATTTAAGGATAGGGTTACCAAGTCAATTGGTATTTCAGTATGGGAAATGAGTCTATTCACATTAAATAGTGTTGGGAGTTTGAAAATTGGTATATGTGTAAATTTGATATCTTGGTAAGGGAGGATCCATAGGGATATCATTGGCGTGCTTCTTTTGGAATGTGTTTATGGTTCAACGAGGGTCATTATGTCACATTATTTCTATTTCATACTTATTGAATTGTTATGATTGAAGGTTTTAACCCAATATTGAGTGTGAATACTTTGTATTGTTATAAGATGTTATGTTTTCAGTGATGTGGTGGCCTATACTCAAGTGAGAAATTTGAAATTTGAGATAATGATGTGGGTAAACCATGAGTGGGAATATTGATCTCCTAGATAATGATGTGTGACCAAACATAAAAAAGAATGCGAGGTTAAGATTATAATGTGTGACCAATCATCAATGATATAGTCTATTCAAGGTGATGATGTGTGACCATCCGTGAGTGAGAAGGTGTGATTGAGATCATGGTATGGTTATTAGAGTGTACCATACCTTGAGTGAGAAGGGTGATTTTTAGTTATGGATATTGTATATGGTTGAATTGGTCATATTTATGGATATATTATGGCTTTTGATAACTCTTACTTTCATCATGGAGCTGAATTATTTATGGTTAGGGTTCATTATAACATGGTTAGTTCATAATGATCCGAAAGAGTTCTATACTTGTAATATTTATTTTTGATCAATGCATACTCTTTCATAAACCTTCCACAATTATGTTAAGTATTTGTTGTTGTTTTCCTACTATTTTTTATTACTAACACCCTACACAAGCACCCTAGTGAATCTGATGACTATGTTATTATAGGATATAACAAATATTAAGGGCCCTATGATGAGCTGTTGAGCATATAGAGGTATTTTTGGATTTTGTAGATCTTGGGAAATACACTAGGATATTTTTCCTATTGTTCCTTGAATGTTCCTTTATTATTTACTTCATCGTATATGTATTGATTCACAACATCTGGGGATCCCTTGGGCATAAATTTACTGGTGGTTTTATCTCATTTTGATATTTCATGTAATGTGATTATTTGTTATAACTTTTTAATTATTTTATTTATTATTAATTTTCCATTACTATAATTGTGTTTATATCTATTGGTTACCTAATATTGATGGCATAGTCTCCCCATGGTATGATATAGGTCCTCACTACCAATTAGTATCCTCTTTGGTACATGGATGAAAATATTATGCCATTTATCAAACCGTCCTGGTCCAAGTGAATAGGGTTAGATAATTACAACATGACAATATTTCTAGTAAAATCGCTTTATGATACTATAAAAAAGAAAGCTCAGGGAAGATTTCAAGCTGAAAATATCACTTATTTATGATGTAGATCTAAAGGAAATAAAAATAAGTAAGACATGGATACCAAACAGTAGTATTTATCTTATATTACTAAGAATAAAAATTTATTTAATAACATTTAACAACATAATATACATGTACTTTCCTTTTCTAATAGATGCTTCTTGATGATTATATAAATTGGTACTGCTGATATTAAAGAGAAAAATCTGAAATCTAGAAATAATGTTTTATCAAATTAAACATAATTTATTGAGTGTCAGAAAACATTATGATAATTGGAATGAGATTACTTTTAGAATAAATCTTATCTTAATGAAAACATAAAATATAGAATAATTTTTACATAGAGATCAAGAATGAGTGGTAATATTTTCTAAATTGGAAACTCAATTAACTCTTTCTATTTTAGATAAAAAAGATGAGAAAAAACTTTGACATAAAATACATAGGCTCCTATGTTAAAATATTTTAATGGTTTTTTCAAAGGTAGATGTGGTAAGTGACTTTCCTCAAATCCAGAAAGAACTAAATGACATTATTGAAGTGTTTAAAAATGGTTAAATGGTGAATAAGTTTTCAAATAGGTAGAAATTATATCCACTAGGCCTATTGGAAATAATAATAACATAAAATAGTGTTTTACAACATTTTTTATTTATCATTAATAGAAACATGCCAAAAAAGTACTTTTCAAGCACATACATTCTTGAATAATAGTTGTTATGAAAATTAATATATTGAAACTTTAATGGATACACCCACATGAATGTAAACCTTCTTGGATCAGTCATATTAGTTTATCAAGGATATACCTACTTGAATATATAAATGAGAAAAATAGAAATTTTTTCAATAAAATATATACCAACTTAAATTTCATAAATTACTTTATCAATAACATACCTTTGTAAATATATACATAAAATAAAATAGGAATTTTATGACATTTTCTATTAAAATAAGTGGTAGAAAATGTTTTTTTTTCATCTTGATACACTTCTTCAAAATAACTCATCATATGTGACATGTGTTATAGATATTATTCAAGGATTTTTATCAAATAGTCATTTGTGAAATGGAAATATTGTTTTAGTTCCCAAAAATATTCGAATTCTTATAATATCTAGGTAATAAAAATTATATCATAATGTGGGAATGATTAAAATGTAAAAGGGAATAAATAATGTGTCAGCCACCACTATAAAGTTACTTAAATTATAAATGGAAGGATAATAATTAAAACAAAGTCATAAGGAATAAATTCCCATAATAATAACAATATCAGAGATTTTATTATAGTTAAATAAAAAAGATAAAAAACAGTTATATTTGTTGAACTTCATATCAACGGTGAATATAGAATGAATCCAACCCAAAAAACCATGAATCTACACATAAACTTATTATTTTACCACCTTTATATGTTGAAATATCATTACATTATTCTATAATAGAATGTGATTTCAAAGGATAAGTCTATAGAAAATAGATAACTAATGAAAAGAATATTAAACCTGACATAATGTTTCTCATGATAGTATCCACTATTAACACATTACAAGTTTAAAAATTATTTATAGAGTTATAAATTTAAAAAAAATATCAAAAAATGAAAATTCTTGAATGCTGAAAAAAATTATTCTTGACCACTAAAAATGATTCCATTATAATTATTCAGGAATAAAATAATGCCTCATTGTATTATAAAATCCATCTCCATATTATGAATTTTATTTCCAACTATCATGTCTCCTGGTAAATGAATAAGAAAATATAAAAAATAAATCATGATATATTGAAAATTTTAATTCCTTTCCATGGAAAATAAATACTATAATTTCATTTACTATATGAAATATATATAATAAATTTTCAAAAAACTATCAGTAATTCATGAAAAATAACATATACTATAAAATATTTAATTTATGTACTAGGTTGATAGTCTATAATGACATGAAAAAAATTAATTATACTTATTGAAAGCTTATTAAGAACATAACAAAAAAATATTGATTTTCTTATTTACTACACTAATTGAACACTGTTTATTCACTTATCACATATGATAATCAGTTTAAAAAATAATAAGTATTTATTCTATTGTCGATAATATATATAAATAAGTTGCAGAATATTGTTTCATTAATGGGAAACACTTCTAAAAGCACTTTAAATAAGTGAAAATATCTACAATAAGTTTTTGATAATTATTATCAAATAAACCTTGAGGATATAAAAATATTTCATTATTACATATAATAATTATTATACCTATAATATCTATGTAATATCAATACTACTAAAATTTGGGTATGATCATATTGGAAAAAGGGAATACATAATATGTTTTTAATTCACCACTATAAACTTCTATAAATATAAACAAGGAAGAATATAAAATATAACCATATCACACCTATAACGAAGTCTAAGCATGTATAAAGAGTGGAAAAATAACATTAGAAACAAAAATACAATTTCAAGGTAAAAATCTTGAACTTTTTTGTTCATGAAAGAAATATGGTTGATTCTATGACTAAAGAAATATTATTATAGAATAAAAATCAATTTATTGGGTTGATTATTGGAAATATAAATTCATAAATATAAATCCATTTATGGTTGTAGATTGGGGGGAATAAGACAATCATAATATGTATGTAACTTATAATCATGGCCATAAACATGTTAAGAAAAATGCACTTTAACTGAAATATTATCCTTTTATACATATGTAATCTAATAGAAGAGCAAGAGTAAGGGATTTTCATGGTAAATTTTAGAAAGGAGTATTTCTCTAGGATTTAATGAATGGGGTTATTGAGAAAACATGGGAAGAATAGGATCATAAGGGTAGGGCTTAGTTTGAGTGTGGTTTTCCCCATAAATATCATTACCCAAAAATGAACCTGAATTTTTTCCCCTATATATAGGGTAAAAACATTACAAAATAGAAATCCAAAAATTTAAACATAAGGATTCATTTAAATTTTGATTTAACTAATAATAAAACAAAAAAAATTTGATAAATTGAAATGATTTAGATAAAAACATGGGATTGATTTTAAAATTAACGTGATTATGCATTGTAGGGGGGTGGGAGATTGTGTATTTACTGAATTACATTAGTAGATTTTTGAGGTTTCTCTTAAAATTTAGTTGCAGATTCCAAATTCTAGGGTTTTTAATTGAAAATAATGTATTAGTTATTCAAAATTTTATTGAAGTGTTACAACAATAGTTTGACTAAATCCATATTTAATGGAAAAAATATCCATTTTTGAGGAGATGGGAACATGAAGACTAATATGGCAGTGACGTAAATGAAAATAAACAGACATATAATGGGAAATAGAAACCGTCCAACATTAACAAGGAACCCATAAAGAACAAGTAAGTGGGAAATATAACATTAATAAAGGGGATTATTAGTCATAGTTACATTTATCAGGAGGAAGGGGTGGGGAAGGAAGTAGAACAGGTGACGTAGGGAAATGGAATTATATTGAGGTGGCAGGGTATTGAACTATTATTCATATTATTAAATATACATAGACGGTCACTCATGATGTGAGTGGAGATGTTAAATGTGATAGTGAATGGGTAGATTATTTCCATTATCCCACTATTTTCTCTAGCACATGGGATGGATGAGATCTCTATAGGGATAAACTTGTGAGATATCGAGGAGGTGGGGTGGCCACATTGGGGGAGAAGGATCCTAGGTAGCCATGTCAAAGTGGGAGGATCGTGGGAGGTGGGGTGGCGACATTGGAGCAGATTGGAGGATAGGGATTTAGGAGAGGTGGGGTGGACATGTCAGAGGTGTGTTAGAGGAGGAGGTGGTAAGGAAACATAATATTAGTGTCTGTAGGGAGATGGGATGTTCATGATGTAGGATGATGATGTTATGAGTTTAGGGGCCATATCAGAGGAGGATTGCAGGAGGTTGGGTGGGAATTTCGGGTGAAAAGGTTCATAGGGAAGAGGAAGTATGAAATTAGGGGTGTATGCTACCATAAGAAATAATATTATTATAGCTATATGATAGGTATATCCATGGTCCTTATAATTATTGCTATAGGTTTTTCTCTATAACCTCAATTTCAAGTAGTGAAACCATTGGAAAATAAAGGAAATCATTTCTGAAAAAACAATTTTTATGCACACAAACCAGTTTCAACTCATTAAATTAAATAAAAAAACACGAATACTGATTTAAAGAATACATATATATATATATATATATTATATTTAATCAAAGTTTTAACATTCATAATATTTTTTTCTAAGTATGAGATAAGAATAAATCCAATATTACGATTAAAAATGGTATTTTTCTAAAATATAGTTTTTTCACCTTTTGCAGACTTTCTTTAAAATTATTTTCTCCAATTTCTGATTTTTTTATAATATGAACATAAATTTTAAATCATCATTTCAAATTTATCTTGGAGTGAAATTTTTATAATTTTCCGAAAACATAAATTTTTCAATTATTACTGAAATTAATGGTTTTTATTAAGAGTTGTAATTTATTTTAAAGAATTTAAAAGAATAAAATTAATTTATGATTTTTTAAAATGTATAAAAGTTAATTTATATATCTATTTTTCCATGTTATATCATTTTAATCAATTTTATTATGATTTTTTATATAATTTTTTTAAAAAAGTAAAAAATTTATCTTTGTAAAAACACTTTTTCACTACGTATGCGGCTATAATTTTAAATTCAATTATGTCACTTATGTGAATTTAACTTATATAAATTTATTACATAATTATAATATACATTATTTATATTATCTAATATGTTAAAATTACCTTTTAAAAAATATTAGAAATTAATAATTATGGTTAATGTAAAAACATTAATACAAGGGAGTTAAACTAAAATGATAAGGGGTAAAATGACATAGAAACTTGTTCATAACCCATTATTTAGCCATATATATACATATAACCTAAAATATTTGGTAATTTCCCAATTTTGAGCCTTTTGGTGTGTGAAAAATTTGGTTACTTGTTTTTATCAAATATTAAAAGTCTTACACTCACCTCACTAATAAATGAAAACCCAATATCCTCTCATATTCACACATAAAAAACCAATTGTATTATCCAATACTAATCTAAATTTATTACATAAACCCTCCCACATTTCTTATATACATTTATAATATAATAAATATATTCTAGTAATTATTTTTAGGAAACATAAAGAGGTTGTTATAAGCATATGTAATGTTTTTAAGTATGTGTTTTCGTTTTAATTATTCTTCTAAATCCTTAAAAAATTCATAATATGTTAAAATAATAAAGAATATATATAATTATACTGATATATTATTATTTTATTGTAAAAACTTATATCTATATCCAATTCTATCATATGGGATATGATATCATCATTCCTATGTACGGTAGACTACTGCATCGTAATCCAATGTTATTAATGTTCCATCACCACCTCACACAGATATATATAGTGATGGATTTAATGTTTACATGATATATTTATTATATTATTATATCTATGTAATTATAATACCATGTATTCATTCTTACCTCCCAACTCATTGTAAAACAATAATTTCACTCATGTGTACGGAAGACTATCGCCTTACGAACTCCTGAGATGTGTTTTTCTTTTTTTTTACTTTCATGGTGATAAGGACATATTAAATGAATATATATAATATTTTTTATATAATTATACTTATGAAATTATTATATCCCATATATATTATTACTTTCTGTTTCATTGTGGATTCAATAATGTAGTGCATGTTTACAGAGAATTACAACCCCGCGAAGCAATGTCATTCATTTTTCACTAACACATTTCATAGAATGTGATTATGGTGAATTTAGTTAATAAATGTGATATATATGACGTAAAAAAGATTATTTTATGGTGATATATTATTTACCTTTCTTTTTTTCCATTCATCAATAAAAAATATATAGTTTTCATGCATATATTTGGCCTACCATCACCATTAATATTGTATTTCATTTTCTATGTCTAACATTATTGGATTACTATAAGTAAATATAATGATTATAAATTATATTTATATCTTGATTAAAATTATGGAGATTATAGGACCATTATCAATTTAAAATAATCAAGAATATCAAACCAAAACATACACAAAAAACAAAGCAGTTTTTAACCGAAACATGATTTCAACTTGGAATTATTAATAATTAGGTAATAAAAGATAAATATTAAATCATATATGGTGTGATATATTTATTTATGGTTCTATAATATATTTATAACAAAATTATATTTATTATAAATTATATTATATTTTTTCAAAGAAATTCGTGGCTTAAGATAAGAGATTACCTTCTCACTTTTTACTTCCATGAGAGACAGGTCATATTCCCTACCTATTTTATTTATGTGGTTTATATAATACCAATTAGATTAATTTATAATGATTATAAGAAAAATTATGGGGATTTACATATCCATTTAAGGACCTCCTTTTCATGTTATTTATAGTTCAAAAGTTATCAAAGAGGGAAGGTATTTTTATATTGATTTTCTTTCTTTGGAATATAGGTTTTGTTATTTGCATATCTTCTTCTACGAGGTGTATATATTTCTATTTTGACCTATTATATCAAAAATATCCCTCTTTTTAAAAAAGTTAAAAGTTACAATTTATGTTATTATTTAATGGGATCTATTATTCAAAATATACTTGAGTGGATCAGGTTTGATGTTATAATCTCATTGTTTATCAGGATTTCTTATGCTTTTGCATCGGATGATGAAATTTTATGATTTATATCTCAATAAACTAAATAATTTTCATATCTTATGGTTAGGTCATGAGCATACATTTTTTCCATAATTTTCATATCTTAATATATGCGAGTGTTCAGATTATTATTTTTACGGAAAAAAGACTTTATTTCTCTATTCAGTTAAAAATACTTTTCTCCCAAAACCATGTTTTTTAAAAATGTTTTCAAATTTTTACTTAAATTATATAAATTATTTACTAAATTATGTTTTACTCATTATTTAATTTTTTTCAATTTTTTTATGTAATCTTCTTATCATTTTCTAGACAATACATGTTATCATTTTACTAAAAAATTGTAAGGAATCATTGTTTTAACATGTACGACATAATTGGAATTTTCAATATGATGAACACTAAATATTTTATATCACAAATTATATGTATCAAAGTTAATTTTCAGTAAAAACTATTTCCAAAATATTTATTGAATTTCCAATTTTAAAAATGAGATTTTATAAGAATGTATATTTTCCTCAATAAACGTTTTAATTTATTTTTAAAGATTCATTTATAAGTTTCCAGTGTCATTTTTAAAACAATGGATTTGAAAAAAATTATGTACTGAAAAACCTTTTTCATTGTGTAAAGTCTATTTTTATCAATAAATGTTCCTATTTGTCCCTAAATATCATATGATATCTACTGAGTAGTCCTTTGATGTTACTTATGCTTTACTGGGGATAATATTGAATGAGAACATACTTATTCTTTATCTAGATTATTAATTACTATATTGATTAAATTTTTAGGAAATCCATTAATTGTTTTTGGATATAAAATTGTGAATTGATGAAATTTTTTTGATAGATGTTCTATTTATATGGGTTACGATGTGATGATATGATAAATGTTTTATGATATCGTGGAATACATAAGTACAGTTTTCATTATCAGATAGGTGGTAAATATATCCCACTCTAATGAATTGATTCATACTTTATATATCATCAGTTAATTATTGGAAATAGGTAAACATGATTGAATGACTATGGGAAACATGTGTGTCCTAGTCCACTATAGGAAAGAGGTGGATCCTGATCCACTATGAGAAATAGGTTTGTCCTAATCCACAATGGGAAATAGGTGATGATTCTAGATCCATATATTGAGGTTCTTGGTAGTTAACCTTGATATATGAAATGGTTTTTATATTTATGATGGTTCCACAGGTTTATCGCATGAGGTTATGGTTCAAGATTGATTTATTAAGGTTTCTCACTCTTATAGGCCATGTTTTTGAAATGATAATGTTTTATTCTAGGACTCGTTTTTATGATCTATGAGAGGTTGGGTATGAACTTAATATTTTATATTCATGATCACATACCCTTATAATTATATTATGCTTTCATATGATCATATATTGACATATCTTATGATTCCCCTTACCAAGAATTTAATCTCATCATTTCTTCAGTTTCCTTCAACATGTTATAAAGATAGGTTTTGGTAGGTCATGACCAAGAGTAGTATTATGTGAGAATATATTGATGGGATATGTTTAATATCATTCATTAAATAATAAAATTTTCTTTATATTATACAAGAATACTAAATTATTAAATTCCATGGCCATTTGTTTGTGAAATGTATTGAATATTCATCTAAAATGATGTGAAATTTATGTATGAAAATATGGGGTCACTATAGTTGGTATCAGAGGATAGGATACCTTTGAAAACTATAGTGAGGATAATTTAGTGATATCAATAGATATATTAAAATGGATATCTCCTAGTGTATGTCTAAGGATTAGTATTAGGATGGTACAATGTATAGGAAAATGTCCTTGAATTTGGGTAAAACATTGAGTGGGTGGTTTCCAAGAAATTACATCCCTTCATGTATTATACAAGTGAATACTACTCTATAATAGAGGTATATAGGGGTAATAACTACAAAAAGTGTGCATTGAGATAAGATCAATCATAATTGGGTTCACAAAAATGGGCCTTGTTGTGCACCTGGTTTGACACTCCTTGGGGGTATGATTTGGAAATTCAAAACTCTTTATGAAAAATCATGAAGGATTTTAATAGATGATAAAAATGAATAACCTAGGATAAACCACTGATTTCATAGAATTAAAATTAGGTGTAATTATTTAGAAATAAAATAAATTATTTTTCATGTTTTTTTGGTTTCCCAGTGAGATTATTTTTTCTCACACTATGATTTTTGGTTTTATCCCATGGCGGGAACCAGAAGAAACTGTGTTAGAATTTCATGTGATAAGAAATCTATTGATGAGAAACCAAATGGTATGATTACTGTAGTGAAGGATATTATAATAAAACCTAAACTGTTATCATGATATATGATTAATAACCTGAACCTTAACCAACTCTTGGACTCACCAAACATGATTAATATAGAGTTCATCGAGAGTTCTAGTGGTGGATACCATAGTGGAAAAAAGATTAATTTTTATATATGTTGATAATGTGGGATAAAGAAACCATGAAAATTTATTTGAATAACAGGAATATGTTTTAAATTTGATAAATAATGATATAAAGTAATTCGTTTCCAAAGAAAAAAATGAAATGTTTAGTTAATGAAATGGATGAGAATAACGGTTTCCATAAGGAATCATCGGTTATTGAATGTTCTAAATAAGGAATGTATGGGCATTATAAAAATTTATTCCTTGGCGAGAAATCTAATAAAGAGAATTAGAAAGGTGGTATGAGTTATGGTTATATAGCTAATGATGAAGAGACCATGAATGAGATATTAAAGGTCTGATATTTTGTAATAATATTATTTATGTTAAACATAAGAAGTAGGATTAAATTGAGGTTTATTAATGTTATGAAATTATTCATATTTCATATTATAAGAAATAGTTATTAAGGAATAATATGTTAAACCTAGTTAATAGTCTAATAATGAAGTAGAATTATTGAATTTTTTGTGTATGAGAATTCAATAATTATGTTATATGAATAATAAAATACGCAATGATTATTTTGTATGAGTTTTTTCTTTAGTATTTGTGATAATATATTGAATAATAATGATAAGGTAAAAAATTTATTTAATGTAAAAGTGATATTTCTATTGAAAACATTATTAATGTATGGATAACCATTAATATCTTCTAAACTCTGAGATAATGATGTTTAGTTGTGATAAAGTTGTTATTGATATGGATAAAGTAAATTTGGTAGTATTAATGGTCATGTAACTAATTAGTAATTTGATGATGATTTGGTAAACATTATCTTTGATAAGATTTCATAATTTTTTTATTTCCATACTATAGTATATAGTGAGTTATTTTATTCAAGTAAATAGTTTATTTTTGAAAGTATCTTTGTTTTCATTGTTTTTTAAGGGAAATTTAGGTTATTACCATGATTTATGAGAATATATGGAAAATATAATCACATATTTGGGATTTGACCATTAAAAACTACTTAATTATATTTGGGATATTAATGATAAGTTGGTTTTGGAAAAATTAGTGACTGGATATATAAATATTATATTTTTGAAGGTGTATAAGGTTAGATATTTATAGAATAGTTTAAGTTAAATGTTAGATAACGTTTTAGATATTAATTTATTATTTATTAATATTAATATTTATTCATATTATATAACTTATTTTATCCATTTTTTAATAAATATATATATATAGAATGAATTATCATACTGTTATGGTTATTAATAACCATTAGTGCCTCAGGCATGAAAAATTATTCTTTTATGGTAATAGATGAAGTGGAAATTCATTAAGGCACAACCAAATGGTGATATTGTTCTTATGAAAGGAAATATAATCAAAAAAGTATATCTTCTAATGAAAATTCATAAACTTTATGAAATGGATCTTGAAATAATATTTTATATATTTAAAATCATTTATGATGAATGAATGGTCATTTTACCTATCACGGGTTTATGGCTTTGTCCTTGTTAACCTTCCCATGACCATGTTCTCTAACACTCTTGATTTTTATTTTGGAATTGGTTTTATCTTACATGTCCATGTTTTCATTTCCCACTAATGTTATCCTACATGTAAACATAGTTATTTTTAATTTTAGGTGACCTTTTCTCATCCATTTATCTATTTTAAAGAGTATATTTTATTAAGCCTTTTTACCTTATGGATTTCCAACAAAATCTTTTTTCAAATGTATAACCCTTGATTAGAGATAACAGGTTCAAATTGCAAGGAAATTTTTTATTTAAGGGTGAGAGAATTTAACTCCATGAGATTTTGTGAAAAATATGTTTTTCAGATAAATTTAATTGTTTCAATATCTTATGATACACACAACTAAGATTTTATTTTGTGTTACATGCAACGCCATGTTTAAAAAAAACACGATATATTATTAAAATACTATTATTTAATATGATAGTTACTACCTAGAAATTAGATTAGTGGGACTTAATGTGATTAACTAAATTATAAAAATATATTTTTTACATATGTTTATAAAATGAATTATTCCGTGAAAATTTAATTATAAATGAAAATAAAACCCATTTGAAAAATATACCTTTTTCTAAAAAACTATTTTTTTGTGAAGAAACATGTTTTATCTCAATAAATTAAATAAATAAAACATTGTGAATTATTATAAAGAAATTTATATATTATATATTCCATAAAAATCCAAACATTATTCTTATGTGTTTTCTATGTTTGAGATAAGAATAAATCCAATTTTAAACATCAAAATTGTATTATTCAAAAATTTTGTTTTGTCCCCTTTTGCACACTTATTTTAAAATAATGTTTTTTATAATTGTAGAAATTTTATTTAAAAAATAAACTTTATTGTTTAGGTCAGTATTTCAAAATTTTCTTGGTGTGTAATTTTAGGAATGTTTTAAAAATATGTTTTTTTAGTAATAATAGAAAATACTTGTTTTTTTAGAATTATAACTTATTTTAAATCATTTAGAAACATAAAAACTATTTTAAGATAGTTTTTAAAGTAAAATTTTTTCAACTATATATCTATTTTTCAAAATTAGTTCATTGAAATAAATTTCATATAGAATTTTTCAATAAAGACTTTTTAAACTTTTGAAAATTTTATCTTTTGGAAATCGGTTTTCTCCTTATGTCTATGTGTTTAATTTTAAATTATATTTTTCCTCTTATATAAAATGAATTTTGATAAATGTATTCCATATTTTTAATCAAAATAATTTCTTTTTTCAAAAAAATTAATGTTAATTTTGTACCCTAATTAATAGTAAAAATAGAAAATATTAATTACTGCGATTAAGGTAAAAGTTGATTTCCCCATGGTTAAACTAGAAAGATAATGGGTAAAATAAACCCAAAAAAACAAAAAACACATTAGATGGAAATATTAGACCTTATAACTTCTAATGATATTGAATGGACCATTTTTTATTCTTTATTCATTTGAACAATTTGGGTGCACCTTTTTCTTTTCAAAAATTAAAAGCGTGTCACTCACCTAACTTATAAAAGGACACCCCCTATCCTCTCATCTTCACACTTAAAATATCATTGGTTTGGAACTTCCCTAGAATATTTATTACTTAATTACATTCATGTGCCCAATATTCCTTGTTATTATTATAAAAAAAATCTTGGATGGATTTAGGTTAAACCTAAAGAGGTTTTCCAAAGAAGAGGTATAGTTAGTAACTATGCATTTTTGTTTTTCTAATTTTTATAAATCATTCAGATAGTTTACAAATATACAAAAATAATAAATATAATATATCCTATATAATTATATCTTATTATTTTAATGTAAAAATATATATCCATCCCCACTTTCATCAATTGGGAAACAAAATCATGATTCATGTATAGGGTGGACTACCACCTCACAGATGTTATTCATTTTCCATCACCACCTCTCACAAATGTATATCAGGATGGATTTAATGTTTAACTAATTTATGTGTGATATTGTTATACCTATGGAAGTATAATACTATTTATACTTTCTTACATCTAAACACATTGTAAAAATATAACATCACTCATGTGTATGGTGGACTATCACCTCGCGTACCGATGTGATGTGTTTTTCATTTGAATTTTACTTTGATTGTAATAAGGAGAAATATAATGAGTATATATATATATGTATATATGATATTTTTAATATAATTATACTTAATGAATTTTGATATCACATGTTCCTTCTTAAATTTCATTTAACAGGGGATATGATAATGGTGTTCGTGTGTATAAAGGATTATCGCCTCGTCATGTGATGTTATCCGTTTTTCACTAACGCATTGCTTGGAAGGTAATTAAAGTAAATTTAATGAATATATGTGATATATATGACTTAAAAATTATACATTAAATTTAATATATTACTTATCATTATCTTTTTTCATTATTCACGAAAATAGAAACAATGTTCATACGTACGTACAACCTACCTTCTCAATAAGTAGTGTATTTACTTTTCTATATCAAACATTTAAGGATGATTTTAAATAAATATATACTTAAAATATATGATATTTATATCATTTTTAACATTATTTAGATTATTTCACAATAATAAATTTAAAAATATCAAAAATACTAAACCAAAACATAGATGAAAAAGAAATAAGTTATTGACCAAAACACGACTTAACAAGGAATTGTAAATTAACTGGTAATAAAATGTCATAATTAAATCATACATTGCAACACACACACAAATATATATATATATATGGTTATTTAATAGATTTATTTGAAGATTATATTTTCTATATAGGAGGTTCCAACATGTATGACGGAATTTGAGACTTAAGGTAAGGGATTTCCGTCACACTTATTACTTTGGTGAAACGTGCTCCATATTCACTACCTATTTGTTTTATGAGGTTCATGTACAACCCATTAATTTATTTTCTTATTTTTAAAATGGAAATTATTTTTATTTAGTTGTCTAATTTAGTATCTCTCTTTCATGGGGTTTATGGTTCAAAATTTATCAAAATGGTAAGATATTTTTGTCTTAATTTATCTTTCATTGGGACATAAGGTATGTTATGCATATATATTCTTATATGAGCTGTATAAACTTCCCATTGACAATTTATATTGTAAATCTCCTTATTTTCAGGATTTTAAAAGATTCATTTGATTATATTTTTAATGGTTTATACTATTCAAAAGATACCAAAGTGGTAAAGGTTTGATGTTATAATCTTATCTCTTATTGGGATTATTTATGTTTATACATATGATGATGAAATATTACAATCCATCTCTAAATAAACTAATTAATAATATTATAATCTAGTTATTTTGTTAGAATCATGTTTTCCCTTTATTTAAATTCATTATGTACTGGATATTTCAATAGAATTGTTTTAAAGAAAATCAACTTTATATATCTCTTCTGTCGAGAATGATTTTTCTACCAAAATCATGTTCTCTAAATTTTTTTTAAAAAAATGTTTTTATAATTATCCAAATTATTTATTAAATAAATTTTTACCCATGTTTGACTTTTGAAAAAAAAATTGAATGTAAAATTTATTTATTTTTCCAAATAATGCATGTTTGGATTTTACTACCAATTTGAAAGGAATATTTTTTAATATGTATGGAAAGAATAGAATTTATTCCATAATTTCAACTAGAAGTTTTAATGATTTATTTATTTTTTTAATATTTTATTTTAAAAAAAATTCTAATTTTTTTGAACTTTATAATTTTAAGAATGCGATTTTTAATAAAAGGTTTTTTTAATAAATGTTTAAAATGATTTCTAGATAATCATTTATAAGTTTCCAAGTTTATTTTAAATGATAATAATTTAAATATTTTTTATGTTTTAAAAAGTTATTTTAAAAGTGGAAATTCTATTTTCCTCAAGAAAGGTTCCAAGTGATCTCTCAAAATCAATTTTCATCTTAAATGACATACTTTGATGTAACATACAATTTACTTAAAATAATAACGAATTATTCAATACATAATATTTCTCTATATAGTTAATGTTTTTGTAGATGAAATGTTTGTTAAACCAATTTATTTTTCATGGGTTATAAAATAGTGAATTGATGAAGTGTTTGTGAAACCTTTTCTCTTTACACAAGTTATGATGCGATGATATGATGAACGTGTTATGATATTTCTACATACATACGTATAGTTTTCATTTTGAGATGGTTTAGACTTATGTCTCCCTCAAATGTATTCAGTAAATCTTTGTATCTCCTGAGATAATTATGGGAAATAATTTAATGGTATATATCCATTTTGGGTAAAAGGTACATCCCGGTCCACTATAGGAAATTGGTGTGTCCTGATGAACAATGGGAAATTGGTGTTGATTCCTAATCTACTATGTTGATAGAGATGGTATTTCACCTTGAAATATGATTCTTTCTATATTTATGATATTTACACAATTTCATAACATGATATTATGGTTCATGATTTATTTATAATGATTTCTCAATATTATGGGCCATATTTTCTGAAATTATAATGTTTTTATGCCATGAATCATGTTTTTGATATATGATCAGTTCTGTGTAAACATTACATCTTTTTATCAAGATCCCATACCCTTAATCTTTTCTTCTAATTTCATATGGTCTTATATTGATATCTCCTATGTTTACCCTTGATGATCGTTTTATATCACAATTTCTTATATTTCTCTCCCCAGGTTATGAAGAAAGGATTATATAGGGTATGATTAAGAGGAGTACCATGTGGGAAGATATTTTAGGGAGATGTTAAATATATTTTATAAAATAATAATATTGGGTTTCTAGTCTCCAAGGAAAAAAAAATATTACATTATTTGAGTGTTTATTTATGAAATATATCGAATATTCATATAAAAAGATGTGTTATTTATGTATGAAAATCTTATGTCTCTATAAGTATCATATTTCTATCAGTAAATTTTTTCAGACTTTTAATTCTTTATTAATTTATATTAAACTATAAGACTTTATTCTTTTATGAATTTTTTCCCATAATACATCCACTTCTATCATGTAATAATTAGAGTTACATATGGCTTATGGGGAGATCTTGGAAGACTTTATCAACCTATATGACACTAATTATTTATGAATTATAAACTCTTATGAAATATAAGTCTTGTGGAATTATGTATTAATATCTAACTCAAGTTCTCACATAAGGATTTTTAATTTTTTAAATTCCATGAAATTATAGAGAAATACTCCTAATAGAAGACTTCATCTAAACTTCATATCTTCCATGTGATCTGGTTTAAAGGAAATATTAAGATTCGAGGTATATGGAAGAATAAAAAGGATAGTTTAAATCATCCTATTCATAAATATTTATTGTTATTATCTCCTAGACATGAATTGCTATAGTTACCTCCTAGAAAATGATTAGGGAAGTATGTTTATTGCATATCTATTTCCCTATGAGAGACTTATATATATTTCAATGAATTAAAATATTTTCCCTCCTTCATGGATTTATAAATAGTAAGAAACAAAACTAAAGAGTCAGTGGATAGATAGATCACATTGGATGGAGGATTTCACATAGACTACTCCAATTCTGGGTAGATATCAAAATATGAAGAGAAAGTATAAATGGGAATTTATTTAGCCTTGTGTGGATAAGATCCCAAGTAGTTATGGTAGTAGATACCCAAGGAAATTTCCCTTTTGTACACTTTTTATTTTCCTCAAATCTTATTAAATTTTTAATAAAACTATCTTGTTGAATGAATATAACCCTTTTCTTTTGTGACTTATTCTCATCTAAATTGTTTCAAATTATTGTTTGATTTAACAAAGTTAAGTAATTTATATCACTATTTAACTTATTATGTGTGGTATTATCTTTAGCATAGTTAGTTTAATTTGTTTTAACTGCCTGGCGGTCTTTAAAATTTTTAATACTTTAATAAGGAAATCAAAACACATAATTAGGTCTCGGTATGGTTTCTAAGAAAATATTGGTGTTCACCTACCGGTATTTGGGTGATCATTGAGAAATTTAATTAGGTAATATTTTAATACAAATAAAAAGAGACTTACTGAATGTTTGAAAAAATGTCCACTATAAATATTTTTCAAACATCTTTCCAGTCCATTTTTTCACTACTCTTAAATTTTTTTTTTAATTTCATTTTTACAATTTTTTTATTTTTCATAAAAACTATAAAAATACCTATTTTCATTTATTTTTTCAAAAATACAAAACAAAAATGGTAGTTTTGAAACATAATTAGTAACCAATTCAATAGACATACCTAGGATTGATGTCATATATTTCTTTGGGGGTAAAATTATTATAATAGATCCATAAAAGTTTTCCCTCCCACCAATTATCATTATTTATAAAGATGTCTCCTAATTAAATTTAATATTTTTTATATTAATATGTTAAAACCATGATTTTAAACATTTGGAACCTAAAATTGATAATACCTTTTAGTATATAGAATGATATGTCATGTTTTCTGAATAAAAAATATCATTCTTTGATCCTAAAAACTAGCCTAAAATTTATACTACATCTGGAAGAAAACTAAGAAGATAAAATTTTGAAATAGAAATCACAATCTATGGAAACATAACACATATAGTATTGACTTTATATTATAAAGAAAATTAACAAATTCTTATGGAATACAATGATGGAGTTTTTAGCTTTGAAATCAAATCTGGTTTCATTTTCCATCATACACAATTCAGTGGAAATCCAAGTGAAGAGCCACATAATAAACTTCAAGAATATTTTTATTGTTTTGTTAAAATAAAACCACAATTAATATATAGAGATCAAATTAAATTTAGGGATTTTACTTTTTCTTTAGAACTTATTTCCAAATAATTTCTTTTATTCTAAATTCACATTAATTATATATCTGAATGAATTGAAGAATCTTTTTATTTAGAAATTTCTTCCTACTTCTAGAACTATTGAAATTAGTTAACAATTGTGGAATTAAAAAAACTCAAGGTGAGACATTATATGTATATTATGAGTTATTTAATATAATACATTTAAGTATTCCCCATCATCAAATCAGTGAATAACTTTTGACATAATAATTTTATTAGGGATTTTTCCCTTACTAATAAAAATATGATAGATTCTACTACAAGAGGTTCTTTAATTTATAAAATAATAGCTGATACTTGTAATATTATAGAAAAATTTTCCTAAAATACTCAATAATTTGAAAAAAGTGACAATTTACATGAAAAATATTATCAATAAGTTCCAATATTCACTTTTAAAAATAGAATTATTTTGAGTCAAATTAGTTATCATACAACTATAGTTAGGTGATTTTTTATGTACAACACCTCCCAATCCAACCCTAGTCTAAAAAAAAGTTTCCAAATCCATGTAAACTGTGTATTATATTCTTATAGTGAAAAATATAATGATAAATTCCTACAACTGTTAGAAAACTATAAAAATTACATTGTTTTTTTCCTGTAAGAACCTCCAAAACAACCAATAAATATATTTTCAACCCTACGATAATTTCCCCCAAGGATGGATGATAGATTTAGAAAACCTAACAAAAAACGCTGATTTTTCAAAGGTGATTCAAGTAACACCCAACTAAGATACTTGAATGATAAATCCAATGATCATTATGGAAGGAAAATATATATTACACAACATATTTGAAAAAGAAAATATCCTTAAAGAAACTATTAGAAATTTAAAAATTATGATTAATACTTTGATGAAAAAATGGGAAAATGGGATAATAATTTAGGTAGCCTTTGAAATCCAATAAATGGAGTATTTCCTTTAAGACCTCTAGTTAACCACTAGGATAAAGAAGGGGATAATGTGAGTGAAATGGAACATATGAGTGACACTGAGGTAAATATCCCCCAACATGATAATTCCAAGATCGTTTTGAACATGATAAAGATAATTACATGACTTTTTAGCTTCACATGAACCATATTAAATAAATAAAAATAGTTTTTGAACTTACAGTAAACTTAAAACCTACTTTAAAAAAAATTAAAAGAATAATTTTTTCATAACAGAACTAAGAAAGATTGGATAAATATTCTTAGACCAAATATTATTGAAAACAATGCTCAAAATGATGAAGAGACCCCTAAATACTACTATCATACCGTAGGTGTACCCCACCAATGGGGAAGAGTAATGATAGTTATTTTGATAAATATGTGTTGGAAACTTTTAGGAAATTTTAAGTCAATATCCCTTTGATTCATATTGTCAAAAACAATCCAAAATATGCTAAATTTTCTATGTGAATTAATTCTAATAAAATTAAATTCAGTACATGTGAAAAAGTAAACTTATAAAGGAGTATTTCCTTTATGATTCCACATGAATCAAGAGAAAAATGGAAAGAACTAGGAAATTTTACCATAATCTACAATATATTGGAGGACTTAATTTTAGACAGAATAACCAGAAAATGTCATTCCCCGCTCTATTTTTTCAAATTTATAGGTTAGATAGATTAAAACATAGATAATATTCATTTAATTATAAAATCTAAGAATAATAAAACATTCTAGTAATATGGAGGTTGTTTTGGTTTATATAAGAGAAATTATTTTCCCAATTTATTTCTATGTTTTTAATATGGAAGATGATTGGTTTAATACACATGAACCAGTGATTCTTTGAATATTGTTTTTGAAAACTTCTATAGTAGTCATAAATGTTCACAAAGGAATACTGTCACTTGAAGTTGAGGGAGAAGTAGTTAAATATAATATTTTTCTGTCCATGAAACTCCCAATGGAAGATCATTCATCCACTCATGTAAACATTAATGACTAGTTTTCAACTAGTTTACTTCTTAATTTTTCATGTGATGAACCACCAATTAATGAA
This sequence comes from Viscum album, assembly GCA_963277665.1. NCBI lineage: Eukaryota > Viridiplantae > Streptophyta > Magnoliopsida > Santalales > Viscaceae > Viscum > Viscum album. Next base: position 465,756,778 of record OY728141.1, on the reverse strand, counting down.
CCTATAAAAAATTTAATTTCAAATTTAATATACCTGAGAATAAAAAAGATATATGAAAATTAAGATTGAATATTGAAATTTTTCACATGATTCTCTTGGAATTCTTGACATTTCTTTTGATTTCCATGAAACAGATGAACCAACTTGTTGTTTTCCTAAAAATAATGACAATTTACACGTGAAACTTGTTCTATGTGTTATCAAACATAAAATATTACTTCTTTATTTTAATCTTTCATGTTCTTAAAAATTTGTAATTTTTTTGGGAAACCACACCTATATATCGAAAGGCGAATAACCTATGATTTCCCATTGAATCTAAAATGTCTCTATTTTGGGGATGAATTAAGATATCACATAGGAATTATTATTTCATTTAAAAATTCTATAACAAGGTAAAATATACCCCCTGAGTTATAGATAAAACCACTACTTTAAAACCTCAAATATGAAATTTTAGATGAGAATGAAAAATTCCCTATCATCATTACTAATTAACTTCTAAAAACCAATAGAACCAATTTTTTAAGAGTCTATAAAATAAAAAATAAAGATTTAGGGTGGTCTTTATCTAATTTAACAAGAATATCAATAGAAAACCACTTTCATATTCCCCTTCAGTAGCTATCTATAATTTCCCATTATTATTATTTTGATATATTTTCTTATTAATTTCAAATTCAAATAACACAATAAGATCAACAGAAAACCACTTTCATATTCCCCTTTGTACTTTTCCCTATAAAATAATGGCCTTTATTTTGTGTAATTCCTTAGATAAATTTTAAATATGTGTCATGGTATTTTTTTGATTTTCTATAAACATGTAAAAGATTTTTTATGAATAACTTTATTGTTTAATGTTCATATTTTTAAATCTATTTGAAGAGTTTGGATGTTTTTATTAAAATAATAATTGGTGAAAATAATGTTCTCGAATTTTAAAATCTACATTTCCTATTAGAAATTGGAATTTTTCTTGGACATGTTGTGTATATGTTTTAATTCAAGTGGGATGATATATAGTTGAAAACATTTCTTCGCCATATTACCTAAAACCTATGAGATATGTGAGACATTTTCTTGGACATGATAGTTTTTATAAGAGATTAATAAAATATTTTACAAATAAATCTTCAAATTTATCCATATTTTTTTTAAAATAGACACATATTATATTTTATAATTATAATAAGGAAGTAATTAGATATTTGAAACAAAATTCTATATCCCTATCCATTTTCCAACCACAAAACATGGATTTTCCATATAATCTCTTGAATGATATATCTTATTTTTACTTTGTGGTATTTTTTGAGTCAAAATTTGGAAAATAAGTCTCATGTGATTACTTTTTCACTAGTAATTGATATCATTCTCAAGATAACTACACAAAAACTAAAAATAATCTTTTATCTATTTTGTATTTAGAAAAGTTTAGATGTTATGGGTAATGATTGAAAACGAATATTATTGAGATAAATATTCTTTTTACAGGTTTTTTTCTTTGGAATCAATGATAATAAGGTTTGTGAGAATCTAGTGGTAGGTAATTTAAGTAGAGTACCTTCCACTTCAGATAAAAACCCTTGGATATGTCCTTGTAATAAATATTGATTTTCTAATAAGGGATTTAATGTTTAAAATTATTAAATATCATGTTTTTTATAATATTTTAATATATATATATATTCTAATGAAGTTCCCTACTAATTTTAAAATAGAAAATCAATTATGTAATTAATAGATATATTATAAATTTTTAATTTCAATTAGTTTTTCGTTTGTTCACATTTTAAATTTAAGTGTTCATGTTGGACCCCAAAGAATGGGTAGAAAATTTTTTAATATATGTTTATATTGCCCTATTATTTTTTGTGATTTTTTTAATTTTATGGAACATGAAAAACCTTCCAATTTAAAGGTAAAATTTCCAAGAGGAATAAAATTCCTCATAACCCCTTTTAATATGTGATATATTTGATATTTATGATATTTATTTATTTTTAAAATTTAAAATTTTTTTTGTATATACTTACACTATAGGTGTTATTAATAATGTGACCATGTGGGTGGAGGTTATTCCAAGTAAATTTGATGATGAAAAATTTGTTGCTAAATTTATGAGGAAATCTATTTTCCTGATTTGGGTTACCATATTTATTACCATTTATCAACAAGCCCATTTTTTAATAGAATATAATATTCTATTTTACAGAAATATGGAGTTATTTATAGTGTTTTTATACCCTATAAATGAAAATAAATTGAATGATTGAGTTTTCAAATAGAAAAAATAAACATATTTTTAAAAAAAATCCCCCCTTTATATAAAATATTAGAGTTTAATATTGGATGAATCCCTTTGGAGTTATAATTATACCTTTAAAATAGAATTATAATTTCACCTTTGAATCATGTTTATGTAAAACCCTATAAAATACATTTAGTTTTAGAATATGATGATTTTTATGTTCTAAATAACTATTATGAGACAATTTTTTCTAATATAAATGAAATAAAATCATTCCTATAGGTGTTAGAAGATATAATAAATAATTCATATGAAAATTATAGACTGTACCAGGGATAAATAAAAGTTTCTTCATTATATACTGACCTTAAACAAATAATTTAAAGAGTTTGACAATGTGTATCTCTTTTTAGTCAAAAATAATGTTTTTTATGGGTATATTTCACTCCAAATGGTTAGAACCATTATTAATACTCATTTATTCCCATTTTTGTTGTCCAGATTAAATAACAAAGTAATTGAACACCATTATCATTAAATGGTAATAGATTAAATCCTTTTATAGATAGTTTAGAAGAGGCTCTAGAGGACAAGATTAACCTTTAAGATATTTAGTACAATAGTTCAACATATTATGTCATTCCTTTCTATATGTATTTATGATATCTATTATTTCTCTTTTTTTTCTATTATAAGTTATAATAAAATTATTATACTGAATAAAATAAATGTGTTGGTAGTAACATCCTTTGTCAGAAAAATATTTTATCATTCGGTTTTTCTATAGTTTTTTATTTTCCTTTTCTTTTCTCGATTCATTATTTGCATTCATTTTTCATTTTTTGAGTGTTTTTAAAACTTCTAATATCAAAAGTAATGAAATAGTGTTTTTTGAAACCTAGGTAAAAGGATGAAGTGATTTTCCCAATGAAACTAAAATAATATGAATTCTAAAATGAATGTTGTTTCAATTTTATATTTATGAGAAATTAATGAAATTAATTCTAAAATTTTGCATATCATGCTTCAAATAATTGTCCTAATTTTGAAATTAACTATTTAAGAGGACCCTTAAACATATTTTTATATATTATCCACATTAACATTATTTGTTGATATCACCAAAAAATGCTTCATTTGACCAAAATTTGATTTTTTTCCCTATAATAACTTTAGAGTTAAATTTACTTTAGTTAAAGATGATTGATTAAATTCTCTGATTCCAATATCCACTTTATCTAAATAATATTTTTATTCAATCCTTACCTTTATATTTAATATTTTTAATCATTTAGTATCTATGAAAAACCTATTAGGAAACCATATTTCAATAATAAAACACCAATACAACCCACTCTAAAAGTAAAATACATAATCTAGTTGATATCAAGTGTGAGGGGAATTCTTTATTGAGGTTTTACACATCAATTAAAAATAATTTTTTAGGAAATTATACTATGAAAAGATATTTTTAATGAAAATATGAAAATATTTTTGGAATTGATTTTGAAAACTGTATTTTAAGAAAATAAATCTATTATCTTGAAAGCTGTCATAAAAATCCTAAAAAAATAAACATTGGTGAATATTAAAAGAATTTTCATTATTCAAAATAAGGGATAGAAAGTAACAAAACTACTTGAAATTAAAATAAATCCTCAATAAATTAAAAATAAATCTGTGCATAATTCTAAATCATTAAAATGTGAAATTAAATTTTGTTGATGGAAGCTAAGTGGATTAAGTGTTTCTGTTAAAATTTGAAGGTGTGATCTATCCTTGATAATATTCAATATTTTTGGTTCTGATTTATTATTATGGGGTGTAAGGAGAATCCCATTATTGGATAACTAAACTAAATAATGTATTTTTTCTTCAAAATGAGATCAAACTTATTATTTTTTCCTTAGATATTTTTTACATGTAAAACATACCACCCCTTAAACTCATAACATCCCTAAAAATAATTGATTAATAAAAATATTATTGACTCCTTAATGTTGATATTTATGAGTTATCGATCCTATGGTGACACATTCATTAGTTTGGATGAATAAATATTTTTTTAAAATATATATCTATGTTAGGAGGGAAAATTATACTGAGGTGTGTATTTTTGTGCATTGAATGATTAATGAATTGGTAATGGAGTTAATGAACAAAATAGAGAATAAATGTTGATTATGATTCATGATAATTATGGGTTCCTTGGTTTTAGATGAGTCGATATAATGAGATTTAGTTTTGAAATTACTCTGGTATTTATTTTTAATTTTATTTCTTTAGGTGTTAATGTATTATGTGCAGCATACTTGATAGTGATAATATTTTCATCACATTTTACTGTAATTTCAATGATTTAATCCATGAAAATTAGATATTTTTAGAAAAAATTTATCATTTTTATATTTTATAGATATTTATAGAATTATTATGAAAATAGTTTTGATTTTGGTGTTTAATTATTTTTAATAATTTTTAGAAATAATTGAACTACCCATATTTTTATTTTAGTTTTGTTTTAAACTCCATTTTGAACATGAAATGGAAAATATTGGTTATGTGTGGAACCCCATATGACTTGTCTAAGAGCTTCAGTATGACTTTGAAAATTTTCATAAGATTATTAATAATTTTCATAAGAATTATAATGTATTATGAATGTATATGAAACTATAATACTTTATTCTCGTATGAATTTTATCTCGTAAGACATTCACTAACATCTTGAAAGACATTGCATTTTTTATGAATACTGTATATATCTTTTTAGACTCTTTTACCAGTCATGACTTCTATTTTTTAGGATTGATAAAGTATAATGAAACAGATTTAATATGGAAGGATGTCTTACATTCAAACTACACATCACACATGGGACTATTTACTTTGTGAAATTCCTGAAACCTATAGAGAACCACTATAATTTAAATATTTCAAGAAAACCACCTCTTAGATAAATGTTATAATTTAAATGGGATATGATTATTTAAGATCCATTAAATAATTAAAAATAAAATTCAAACCATGTTTTACATGGATAATTACCACTTCCATATTTTGTATGTGAGAACCAACTTTTACCACCTGGAGGATGATTAAGGTAGGATATTCCATGAATATCCAATTCCATAAGAGATACTTGTAAGATTTAATCATTTTTAGATATTTTTTCTCCCATCATGGATGAATAAATTGGTAAACCAGAACAAAAAATTGGGTAGATAGGTGGATCATTGTAGATAGATGATTTAATGTAGATAATAATATTTCTCGTCAACCATAAAGAAAGAAAGAAGCAGGGGAAATTAGAGCTTATTTATCCATCTATGGATAAAATATTAATAATCTATGGAAGTAGAGGCCCATGGAAATTTCTATAATGAACTTTCCCTCAGAAGCATTTAAACCAGTTTCTAACCCTGTTTTGTATAAGTCTAAAAGGTAATTCCTAATCCCCTAGGGCTAGTAAAAAATTCATATGACTCACAGGATGCACCTTGTGAATTATATCACCCTCAATTATAAATATAATGATATTTAGTGGAAAGAAAAGAAGTAAATCGAATAAAAATAAGATAAGGAACATGAACATATAATATAAATATCTAAAGATACTATAATAAATAGAATATTGTGTAGGTAGATAAATAAAAATATAAAAAAAACATGCTAAAGAGGCTAATACAAAACCCAGTGGTAAAATATAATCCTTGAACTGGCTCTAATGACACTCCACATGAACCACATTCACCTTCTAACCATACACCTCCTTGGGAAAATCAGAAGAGACAAAACCTAATGGAATGGACTATAACCTATAAGATATATATGTGATATAAACAACCTAGAATTTCTCTACCTGCTGAATCTAAGCATACACTTTCATATTACATCTGAATAGTTTTTTTGACATACAATTCAAAAAAATGAATTTTCACATGGATTTTAGAAAATAAACAACAACACATCAGAATTGTGTTAGAACTAATTATATAGGATTTTAATCAATTAGGAACCAACTATTTTAAAACCTAAATTTAAAAATATTTCATAAAACACACCTATTTTAAATACACCTTTCCAAACTAAAAAGTGGTCTCTCTTTTCCTCATGGTTTTCCAAAACATCATTAAAACCCAATTTTCAATTTAGATAGGCATGGAGGCCTTAAATCCTATTTTCAAAACCCATGTACACCAATGTTTCAAAAAGAAAACCAATTTTTATTTTTATTTGTAATACACTCCATGATTTTTTTAGAAAACAAATTCCCACATTTAAAGAACACATATTTCTAACTCATTTTAAAAGTAGTGTAAAGGACCTTTAAAATCAAACTTTCCCATTAATTCCTGAAAAAATTTTCAAAAAATCTTTTCAAAACGTTTCAAAATGACCATGCATAAATAAAGAAGTAAGAACGTCGGAAAGGGACACAATGTCAAGTCACAAAATGAACATAAATAAACAACACAAATATGGGTTAGAATAAATAATCCAAGAAGTATGGGATATAATCAAAACGTAATGATAAATCCTAAAAACCAACCTAAATGCGGTCTTAGTTAAATTGGATCTAAGAAATTGGAGCTATTGTGACTTTGAATAACCCAAGGTTCTCTAGTCACTAGGAATTCATTAAAAAAATTATAATCTCTCTCAGTTTACCCTAAGGTTCTCTCGATCCCATACCTAGGCTCTCTGAGTCCCATCATGAGGATCTATTTGTCCCCATATTCCATGATATCACATACTATCAATTAGAATGTTCCCTTTATGGGATCTCTCGATCTTGATACAAAATACATTAATAAATATCATCCTAAGTCTCGGAATCAACTGTTGAATCCACCAACACCATTCTAAAGGTATAACAAGACAAGTAAATGGTGGAGAGCACAAATACATCAAGATATCATTCAAATATAAAAATCATGAAATATATCATGCCTCACCTTCTACACCCTCATAACAAGCAACCCAATATGCATCAAAATAAAAGAAACATATATGAATACATCAATAATAACAATCCAATCGTGATATTACAAGCCACCACATGCGTATAAAAATCCACATGGAGGGAAATAGGGTCTCAGACATTTAATAAAATCCATTTTTCATAAAATTCCAAATGGGCCTTTTAAAACACACCTGGAATGCCATGAAAATTCAGACTATTTTCAGCACACATGTCAATACACTCTTCTTATCAATTGGATAAATCTATTCCTGAAACCATTTGGAAATACACACATCCATAAAATAAATTTTGAATTTATTAAAATATATATAAAGTTTTAAAATATCACAAACAAGGGTAAACCCACCCCTTTAAAATAAAAATCCCATGTAATTCATTTTAAAACCCTTTAAAATACTCAAAACAGTTAGTCTGAAATATTTTAATTACCAAATTCCCAATTAAAAATACTATACAACCATGAGATCCACTCATAATATCACCCACAAACTTTATAAATACACTAGGGAATTTTTAAAAACACTTAGTCTAGAATCCCATTACATGCCAAGGGTAAAACCTATTTGGGAAAAAAATTTCCCCCTCATTGTTTATAAAAAGGGAATATCATTTGAAAAGAAACATTTTAAAATCATAAAAATTCCATTGGCATGTAATAGAAATAAACAGAAAAGAAAAACCTACCTTAGTTCAGTTGTGATCTTGCTGGAAGTTGTTACCCTTGATAGAAATCACTTCCATAAGCCAATGCATTTCTTCAAAAACTACTATACAAGAAAATCCAAATGATTCAAACTAATACCAACCCTAAAGTTAAAACATAAGTTTATTAGGGTTCATGGAAGGAGTGAAATTAAGTGAGAAAGAAGAGACAGATGATAACAAGATGTTTATAGAGACATTCCATGAAAAAGTAGATGAAATCGTGGGGAGAATCCATCGAAATTGAAGGAAGAAGGTAGGAGACTCCCTTTAAAGTGTGTCTGGTCATTTAGAATAATATCGGTAGAGAAATTAGTGATGGAATGTGAAATTTGATAAATGTAAAAATTATATATTCCATATTTTAATGATCTAGGAAGGAAATAATGTTTACCCGCATGGTTTATCAAACCATGCACCAATCACGCATTGGGCATCGCCTAGACCAAAACAACCAGTATGGATTACCTAGCAATCCACACGATGGGAAAAACTATGCCCCAAAAATTCCAAATTCCACTATAAAATTTAATATTTTATTGGTATGGTAGTTTCATGTTTTACAAAACCATTCACAAGAAGTGTTCTAACATTCTAGGCCCCAAATGAACCTTCCCTATTTCACTTAATTAATCATGTGGTTTAAGCCATCTCGTTTGCAACCCATGTAATTCAAACCATCCATGTTAAAAATTATCAACATGTAAGGGTATTTCCAAATAAAAAAAATGTTTCTTTAAATTATTTACCCTAAACTGTATGCCCTAACCATGTTCCATAGAAAAATTAAAACATTCCTATGTTTTGGGCCCAAACTCCTCAGAAATTTAAAATAACCCTCAATAACATAATATAACATGAAACAAACACCATAGTGACATGGTAGGTTCCAAAATCCTCCCCAAAATGTAAATTAATCCCATAATAAATCTTATGTCCAAGTATAGGTTAATGGAAAAGATAGTATAAAAAATATATATCAGTAAAAATGATAAAACCCCAAACAAAACATAACTTCCCCAATAAAAACCGATCAAAAACTGATCAAAAGGAAGATGTAGGGTGAAAAAGATTAAGAATGTGTATCCCTGCCATTTAGAATTAATCTAAAATAGTGAAATAATTTATGAACTCCTTCCTAATGGAAAATAACATTAGTAAGAAACCGTATTCCCAAAATCTTCAAAAGGGGGTTAAGAAAACTCCACCAACTGATACCAACTTTAAAAACCAAACTAAAAAACCACTAATATAAGGCACTCAACCTCAAAAAATCATAAAGGTCCAAAAAACATGACTACAAATCCATGAAATTATAAATAAAAGAAAAAAATGAGACAAATTCTCCACTAAGAAACGACATAGCTTTAATATTAGTGAAAAAATTTGCACTTGAGGATGCATAGATCCAAATATAATGTTTTTTTGTATCACAATGATTTTGATAGAAACATCGCTGAGTAGCATCCATAGTTTAAATGGATAAAAACTACACCCTCAGTAACCCTTACATAATCCTTGGGGTTTACCCTTATGCAAATAAAAAATGAAAATCACAACCCATGGTCTACACCATACACAAGAATTAGACTAAATAGTGAGGCCAAAATTTCCCCAAATAAAACCACCTTCCATATAGGGAAACAATATAGGAACCCCAGAAACATTAAAAAGGATTTCCCCCACCCGTAACTACTCCATACTCACAAATAAAAAATCACAAAACTTGTCATCATCCCAAGGATACATATCCAAACATCAGAAGGATTACACTAAATGTTGGGCACTCATATATCTAAAATCTTTTCAATATCATTCAAACAAACCTCCCAATCATGGCCTATATAATAGTCTCCCAAAAAAACCTTCTTTGCTCTGACCATAAAGCCAATGCTCATGGGTTAAAACCATTTAACCCACATAATTCCTAAGTGAACTTTATAACCCATCAAGCCTTTTCTCTGACTTGTTTATTTTAAAATGTTTCCAAAACTGATTTCAAAGTAAACACCAATGTGTTTTAAAACTAATAAAACCTCCTAGGATTCACAAAAAAAGATGCACTTTCTTTTCTCCGACTTGTTTATTTTAAAATGTTTCCGAAAATGATTTCAATGTAAACACCAATGTGTTTTAAAAATAAAAAACCCTCCATGGTTTCATAATAAAACATGCACTTTCAGTATTAAATAATTTCAAATCATTTAACCCTTTTTCAAAAACTCAAAAAACTTGTAAAACCCTAAAAACCCCCAAAATCTAGTTTTGGAAATCACTAGTTTCTCTTATAATAATAAAACAACATTTTCAAATATCAATATCACATGATTAGAAGGTATATAATGCTTATTTTTTTCATTTTTAAAGATTAAACCAACCATTTATTAACACTCCTTGAAACCAAGATAATTTTATTAACAAGCCATAAGTCTTAGTTTCAAAACTGAAAACATTTTTATGTCTAAATCTATTTAAAATGGATAGAAACTAAATTTAACATCACACAAAATATTTTATAGAGGGATAAAATAACTCTCAATAAAAATACAAAGATTCCAACCTATCACAATACCAACTATGGCCCTTTTCCTCTTTCCCTCAGTCACATGGATGTCCAAGAAATATGGGTTCTAAGAGGTGAAATAAAATAGGATATGAGAGCATTATAAACATAGATAAAAGGTTTACAGCAATATGGAAATCTTTTTATAGTCATTAGAGAATGTCAAAAATCGAGTGTTTTGTTTTTTAATAGTTTTTTAGTCCCTGAAAACACACCTCACATCTTGAATTTTTATTATTATTACAATCCAAGAACATTACATATTACCCCCATGGAGACTCAATCAATACCAATGACATTCAAAACACTAACCCTATAGGTATAAAATCATAATATAATAATTTCATTAAATATAAAACCAGAATAAAAACATTAATTTATATTACCAATTTAAATTCAAGGATTGTTGTGATAAATAACTTAAGAAACTATACATGTGACTACATCCTAAGTACTAAAAAACATATCTCCACACTACCAACACCAAAAAAATAATAGATAAATTTAAAACCTAGGCCCCATTGTGAACCTAAATATCTGATAGTATTTTATAACAAAATGGAAAAGTGTTTCATCAAATTTAGATCCGAACACGGTATTCCATAATTCATAAATGGAACTCTCAAATCTAACAGGAAGGAAACTAGTTATTGAGAATCATAAAAATCTCTTTGAAAAAAAATCATCCACTTAAAATAATATAATGATATGAAGTTATAATAATAAAGGTAAAACAACAAAATAAGAGATAGGAAATATAAACATAATATATAATGTGGTAAAACTTGTATAATAAATAACATACAATGGAAGAAGATAATTAAAGGAATAAACATACAATAAAATAGTCCAAAGAGGAAGATACAAAATCCAAAGCTAAATTAAAACCCTGAACTTTCTCAAATATTCCTCCACATGACCCATGATAACTTTCTAACTAAACACCTCTCCTAAAAGATCAAAAAAAGATAGAATGAGTTGGAGTGGACCAAAACCTGTAAGATATTGGCATGATCTAAACAAGATAGTTGGTCTCTACCCACTGAATTTAAGAAATAATTTTCTTATTACATATTAATAGTTCTAGGTTTAAATAAAATATAAAAATACACTTTTTTTCAAAATTGTTTTAAAATTGAAAAAAGCATCAAAAGTATGTTAATATACTTTTTTCTTATTTTCATCACATGAAAAAAAACCATTTTAAAATACCCATTTAATAAAAATATATAATAAAACTATTTAAATACACATTTTCAAACTCAAAAAGAGCTTTCCAATTTCCAAATGTCCTTCCAGAACATCATTGAAACCCAATTTCCAATTTCAATAACCATGATGGAGCAAAACCCTATTATCAAAACCCATGAAAACTTCAGTTTAAAAAACAAACCAAATCCCATTTCCCTATTTTAAAACAATTCAAGATCTCTTTGGAAAAAAACGTTCCACATTTAAAGAACACATATTTCAAAATTATTTCAAAAATAGATATAAATAACTTTAAAATCACAATTTATATTTTTTCATTTAAAATATTTCACAATACCTTTCCAAAATTTTTAAAATGTAACTCACTTAAAGATTTAAGAATTCACATGTTCATGAAACACTATGTCAAGTCACATGATGAAGACTAATAAAAAACATAGACATATGTTGCAAAAATTAATCCATGAATCACAGGATAAAGATGAAGAATAAGTAAAAATTCACTAAAAGATCCTAAAAAAAACCTTATTTAAATTATCTCTGACAATTAGGATAGAAAAATGGGTGATGGGATAACCTATAATAACCCTATTTTATCTATTCACTAAGGGTACATACATAATTTTGAAGCTCTCGTGGTCCTCCCCTGGGCTCTTTCAGTCCCATACATGGGCTCTCTCGGTCCCCTCCCAAGGATCTCTTGGTACCCACATCTCATGGTCTCAGTCATTCTTTGGGGTATTTTCCCTCTATAGTCTTTATTGGTTCTTGGGGAAACATCCATTAATGGATATCAACCTAGGTCAGGGCATCAACCACCTAATCCATCTACCCCATTCCAATGGTCTATCATGAAAACACAATGGAGATGAGTAAAAATACATCAAGACATGAATCAAATATGAAAATCTTTAAATAACTCAATCCTAACCTTCTTCATGCTCACAAGAAGCAACCCCATATGAATCAAAACATAATATTTTGGTTCAATAAGGATTCCTTATTACTTTTGGATTCCCTTATTTTTTGAAAATCACAAACACATTTTCTTAAGGAAATATATATGTTTATGTGAATTATTTTCTTAAGGAAAATATTCATTCTCTAAGAAAATTTTTATCCTTACTTCTTTTCTCAATGCCTTATTTAATTTCATCTCAAAACCAAATCTAACTATTTTTTACTAATTCAAAAATTCGGATCCTTAAGAAAAACCTCAAAATCATGGATATCGAGTCTTTCATTTTTTAGACTCTGAATTCTCTGATATTCAAACTCTAAATTGTTTGAATTTCATACTCTAGATTCTCTAAAATTCAGACTCCACATTCTTTGAAATTCATACTCTGAATTCTCTGAAATTCAGTCTCCAAATTCTCTAAAATTCAGACTCTGAATTCATTGAAATTCAAACTTGGAATTCTCTGAAATTAAAACTTTCAATTATTTGAAATTCAGACTCCAAATTCCTCATAATTAAGACTCCGAATTATATAGAGGTAAAAAATTTAATTCTTTGAAAAACAGACTCCAAATATCCATGTTTCTAGAGTCTAATTGTTTATATTTTTATAATTAGAATTCTATTTGTTTCCCTAGATTCTGATTATTGAGTTTTGGTTAATCTATTTTATTTTTCATACATTTTATTAATTCTTAAGCATGGTAATGCTTCCAAAAAGTTTCCTATATAAAATTATGTATTACACTTTGTTTCTAACTGGCTGTTGGTTGAGTAACACTTTTATAGGTCCTTCCTAGATTCAATGAAAAATATGACCATTAGAGGAGGGAGATAAATGTTGATGTTTTTCCTATAAATATGAGCTCATTTTAATGATATAATTATCCATCTATTGACTAACTATACTAGATATTACATGTTGTAAAGTGATTTCTAGAGAATGAAAGACTCTGGTGGCTTGTGTGTTTTATGAACATCTTGTTCAGTTTGCTTCATGCGACTCCCAATGTTGTTGAGTACAATCACGGGCTTCCGATGATTGGAAGAAAGAGGTGCCAACAACCTTAAAGTATTAGGGCTTGCAGGGATTATAAGACAAAATCTGATATTCTTATCGAGGGATTCCCCAGATATGGATAAGATATAATTTCTTGAAAGTATAAATCAAGGGACCTTTATCCAAGTTTGATGGATACTCTGGTGTTGGGTTAAAATATTTCTGACTTGTTTACATGATTGTTGTTTCAATTTATATTTACGTTTTATTTTGATAAAGAAAGAAAGAATAAATTTATTATAATTTCTTATACTTTTACTTACTCTGAAAAATAATACTCTATATGCATTAATGTAGAATCAACTAATCTTATGTTTCTTTTCTGGATCCATTTTTCCAAACTCGAATCATGTTTATTTCTTAGTTAAGAAAAAAAGTGGGTTTGTGAATTTACCTTGTTTAACTTTGTTAAACATTGTTCTTCCTTAAGGTTAAAAATGAATGTTTTTAAACATATAATCCACCCCCCTCTTGTAATTGAGCATCTACATATACTATTTTGATCTTACAATTGGTATCGGAGGAAGGTCCGTGAAATACATATACTTTCATATAAGTTTTCTTTCTCATGTTTTTATTGTTTAACTTTTCTTATTCATGTTTTTCTTAAAATATTTTTTTTACTTTTACTATTAACATGTTTTATGGAAAATTATTTTCTTATAAAATGGAAGGTATGAATGTTGGTTTCATTGATAATATAAATCCTACCAGGCCACCATTTTTTAGGGTAATGATTATGAGTTTTGGAGAGATAGAATGAAGGATTTTTTCATTAACATAGGAGTATAAAAATTTTTAATGCTCACTGGGGGATACAAAATTTCAAACAAGGATATCAGAACCTTCACCAATCAAGATAAACTAGAATATCAACTAAAATACCTAGTATACATTACATTGTTGTGTTCTATGGAAAGAAATATATATAGTCAAATATATTCTTCTGAAACTGCCAACTGCATTAGGGATAAACATTAAGTTACACATTTTGGAACTTCTAAAGTGATAGAAACTAGAAGAGCTATGTTAAGATCTGAATATCATGGATTCTTATTTCCTTATGGAGAACCTATTTTCAAATTACAATAAATATTTATTAAAATTGTCAACAGTCTTAAATCTATGGGAGGGAAAGGTCTTGATGATTAAGTTATTGTGGATAAGATAATTGATAACATTCCTAATAAGATGGAATCTGAACAATAGCTTTTTATAAGAATAGAAAAGTATCTAACATTACTCTTGATGAGTTATTTGTCACTCTTCATCAACGTGAAACAAGAATGAAGAGAAATGTTGATTTCAAAAAAAGGGAATGGTAATGGAAGTGTATCATTCACTACTACATAAAAATATAAGACTCCGGAAGGGTAACTAGATTTAAAGATAAGAAAGTTGTTTCTATAATATAATACAGTGACAATGATCAATATGAAAATAAATTATTAAATCTTGCTTGAAGGATGAAAAAGATTGTGGGAGGGAATGATTTTCAGTATTGATATAAAAAGAAAGATCGAAAGGAAAAGAAATATTCTGAAGTAACCTATTATGAATGTAAAAGGACGGGACATATCAGACCCAATTATCCCATTATTTAGGGAAAACACAATAAGGAAAATCATTCTAAAATAAATAAAAATAATTATTACAAATCTAATTATAAAAAAGTCCTAAAAGAAAATGATACCTGGAGTGTAGTGGTGGTGACTTTTTAGATGAATCCTCAGAATTTTAATCTTTTGGTTAGAAGAATATTTGTCTTATATCCAGAATACCCATTGAAAATAATTTTCATATGGATAAGGTGTATAATGATTAACCCTTAACCAATATTTCTTGAAATGATACTTTTCTTAATGAAAAATATTATGAATCATCAGATGAAGAATCTTATTCATCAAAAGATATTACCTCACCTTCATTTGAAGAAGTTTCTAGATTTTCTAAACAAATTGAGAATGAAAATTGTAAGATAAAAAAGAAGTTAGAGAAATAAAGTTCTAGAATTTCTATTTTGACTAATGAATTATTAGATCTTTCTAAAGTTATTTATTAGAAAACATTTTATTTTGAGAGTGATTTAAAAAACATTCAGGTAGTTAATTATGAGAACAATAAACATTATAAGGATCATGAAATTGTTATTTATAAGAAAAGTATATCATAGAATCACCCAAGTTATAAAACTAATGACATTGAGGATAAGAATTTAGTTATGAGACTAAAATCCAAAAAAATTCCTTTAGATAAACTTTTTTCAAAATTTACACCAGTAAGGAAAGAATTTGATTAAATGTATTCTTCAATTCTTCTTCTAAAGAATAGTTCAAGAATTGGTTATACTTACTCAAACCCGGTTTTTAGTAACAACTATTTTATCCCTCAAATTTATCCCTTTTGCACTAAATGTCAATGTGGTGGAAATTAGGAAAGAAATTTTTCATTAAATAAATCCCAATCCTTAGGTTTTCATAGAGCCTATTATTCTCCAAAAATGTGGATTTATAAGATTTTAATTTCTGTAATTTCCAGATCTAAGAAAGTTTGGATTCTGAAATTTTAACTCTTTTATTTTCAAAAAAATTAAGAAAGTACCAAAAACAATACTTTGTATATGGGTAGTGGATGTTCCTGGAATATGACTGGTAACAAAAACTTCTTTTAAAATATTATCAAGATGAAAAGAGGAAATTTAACTTTAGAAGATAATGATTAGGGATAAATTTTTGGTATAGGTGACATAGTTATTCTTAAAAAAACTTTGATTAAAAGGTTATATTTTTTAAAAGTCTTAAGAATAACCTCATTAGCATAAGACATTTATTTGATGAAGGTTAACTTGTGAATTTTCGAAATGATAAATGCTTAGTATAGAATTCTAAGGAAGAGTTTATTCTTTCTTCCAATAGGGAAAATAATGTTTATACACTAAACATAGAAGACCTTAGGAGCCAAGATCTACCTTGACTCAGTTCAATAGAAGATCAATCTTGTTTATGGGATAGAATACTAGGACACTATAACCTCAGGAACATATGTAGACTCTCAAAGAAAAGACTTGTTAAGGATCTATCAGAGCTTAGATTTGATTCTTGAAAAGTTTACAAACCTTGTTAATATGGAAAGAAACATAAGTCAAGCTTTAAATAAATCAGTGAAGGATCAACTTCTGATTCATTACAGCTAGTGCATATGGATCTTTTTGGTCCAATACAAACTGGAAGTGTTGGAGGAAAACATTATATATTTGTTCTAGTTGAGGATTACACCAGATTTATGTGGGTCTATTTTTTTTCAATGAAATCTGAATACTTTTCTTATTTTAAAAATTTTAGACCAGTAGTTATAAATTAGAAAAACCTCCCCTTGAAAACTATTCTGAGTGATCATTGGGTAGAATTTCAAAATTCATATTTTGAAACTTTTTATAGTAAAAAGGTAATACTCATAACTTATCATCCCCAAGAACTACTCAACAAAATGGTGTTTTTGAATGAATAAATAGAATTCTTCAAGAAATAACAAAAACCATGTTGATTGAATATTCTATTGCAAAACACTTTTGGGATGAAGTTGTTAGTAATTATTGTTATACTATAAATTGAGTTTTAATTTGGAATTTTCTTAATAAAATGAATTATGAATTTTGGAATGGTATAAAACCATGAATTTTTTACTTAAAAGTATTTAGATGAAAAGTATTCATCATGAATACTGAAGATAACTTACATAAATTTTCACCTAAATCTGATGAATCAATTTTCTTAGGACATTCCACTACTTCTAAGGATTATAGAGTTTTTAACAAAAATAATTGTACTATTGAAGAAATAGTGCATGATAAATTTGATGAAATTGGTCCTTTTGTTTTTAAACAACCCCAACCTACATCCTCAACTATGTTTTAAAAAACTGACTATCAACCCTTGATATGAAATTATTCTAATAAGAAAAATTCTCTATAATGTGTTTCTGAAGTATTTACCACAGATTATTTTCTATCATATGTTGATGAATAGGTCATACAACACCCAAATCAGTTTATTCTTAAGAATCTTCCTAGTGATAGTATCATTAGGGATGTACATCAACCTGTTAGGACATGAAGATCATTATGAAATAAAGTAGAACATCTAGAATCTCATTCCCAACTATAACCAAAAAGCATTGAAAAAACTTTATGTGATGATGATTGGATTAAATCCATGTAGTATGAGTTAAATTAATTCTAAAAGAATAAATTTGGACCTTGGTTGAAAGACCTAAGGAAACTTCTGTAATTTGAGTAAAGAGGGTCTACAAAAATAAATGTGATGAAAATGGAATCATAGTAATAAATAAAGCTAGATTAGTTACTAAAGTAAAAAAATAAACGATAAGGAATTGATTATAAAGAAACCTATTCTTCAGTAGCTATAATTGAATCTATTCGTATTTTAATTGGATTTACAGCATTCTTTAATTTCAAAATTTTTCAAATGGATGTGAATTGTGCTTTCCATAACAGATATGTTCAAGAGGAATTTTATGTTGAATAACCACATTTATTTTAAGACACAAAACATCTTGAAAATGTTTTCAAACTTACCAAAACTTTATATGAAGTTAAACAAGAACTTGGAGCCTGGTATGATAGACTTATAGGGTTTTGATACAAAATAATTATGTTAAGGGAATTTTTAATCCAACTCTATTTATAAATAAATATAAGAAAATGTTTTGACTGTTCAAATATATATTGATGAAATTATATTTAGATCAACTCAACAATCATTAACTGATTCGTTTTCGAATCTCTTGAAATATGAGTTTTAAATGAGTATGGTGTGTGAGTTAACATTTGTCCTTAGTTTTCAATATTTTTAAAAACCAAAAGGAACTTATATATCTAAACATAAGTATATTAATGTTATTATTAAGAAGTATGGACATGACAACACAATAATAATAATCACTCCAATTAGTACCTCAAATACACTTGATCTTAATGAATCTGGGAAATGAGTAGATCAAACATCTTTGAGATGTATGATAGTGTAAAGAGCCGTAAAATTCAAGGGAAATTTTTTTCTTAATTTTCTTTAGAATTTTACAAGAGCGCGGTTTCTGACGGCACTTGATTCCGAGGCCCGGAGTGCCCAGAATCAATTTCCGAAGTTTGGCTTGGGTACGTTCAGTGAACGAATGAGTGGGAATTTCTAACTATTGATCCGGTGCTCGGAATTGAAATTCGAGGACACCGATGAACTCGCAGCGCTGATATTCTCTTAAGGAGACCTTTTCCGAAGTTGTGTTTATTGCGGGACGAAAGTTAGTTTTTGGGAGAATTATAAGAAGTTAAATAAAAATGTGAAACACTTTTTATTTTTCTTACTTGTTGGTTAACTCCTATCAAAGGAAGTTAGGGGTGCGACCCACACCCACTTAACCTCCCTTGAGAGGATTAAGTGTGGTGGGGCCCACAGGAACCCCAACTTTTCATCTCCTCTCAAAACTCCCTTAACTCCCCTTTTAAATGAACTTGACAACTTAGCTTATTAATTGGGTTGAGTTGTTTGATCTTTTTCAAACCTTTGAATTTAAAAAGGTTTGGTTGAGTAAATAAAATAAGCTCTTAGCTTATTTTATTTGGTTAGAATTCTCTAGCCTCTTGAGAGATTTGCAGCCTTCTCCTTCTTTTTCTTCTTCTTCTTCAAACTTGACGAAGAACGCGAAGAGCCTTCGAGCTCCGACGAAGAACGCCGCTCCTCTCTTCTTCGTAGCCGGTTGTTTCCGAAGATCGACGACGCCTTCCGTGTCAACGAAAGGGAACGCCGCTTCCTCCTCGGACATCCTTCGTCGGCTTACGAAGATTCTCCAACGACGTACCTCTTCGGATGTACCTCTTCGTCATCAGATTTGACGAACGTTTACCGCGACGCCCGACCTCCGCGACGTTGTCTTCCACAGGTCGTTGTCGAGCATCGATCTTGAAACCAAGGTAGGGGTTTGTTGTGGATTATTTCTTTACTCTCGTTCTTGGTTCTAGCATGATAATCTTGAGGTTAATATTTAAGAGTTATCATCTAACGAGAGGGTGGGGGGGTCGGACCGCATAAACACGGCCGAATTCCCCCTCCTTTGTTCTTGATATTTTTTATAATCTTGTGGATGAACGAGAAGGTGTGGTGTCGTCGCACCACGCGAGAATCGCCCAGTTTATTTGCGCGACGCCGTCATGCCGCGCTGTGGAAGGATCATCAAGAACGTGACATCGTCGCGCCATGTCGAAGGGAATCAAAGGCGCGGCGGAGGGGCACGGTGTCGTCGCACCGCGTCGGACGACGAAGGCCACGGCGGAACAAGAAGACTGGCGGCTCGCCGGGCCGCAGGTGTTGGAAACCGGAAGGGGACCGACCTTTCCGGTCCCGTTGAGGAAGGACCGGCCAGCCATGTCGGGCCGGCTGGAAGAGAGGTGCCGGGGGAATTAATTCCCCCGGATGGCCAGAAGAAGCCCCCCCACGTGAGGGGGGAACCGGTTACACAAAGGGGGGCAGCGCCCCCCCGTTTTCTCAAAAGCAGGCCCCCACATGGGGGGGGGGGGCGGTTCTCCAAAATGCGCGGATTAAGCCGCGCCGCCAGCTAAACAAAGCGGGGGCCTTGCCCCCCGCGCGCTGCACCTGTGCGGCGCCAGGCCGCACTGCCGCCGGCCGGGCCGCGACGCCGCGCCGGACCGCGCCGCCGTGCCGGGCCACGCCGCCGCGCCGGACCACGCCGCCGTGTCGGGCCGTGCCGCCGCGCCGGACCGCGCCGCCGTGCCGAGCCGCGCCGCCGTGCCGGACCGCCGCCGGCCAGGCCGGGTCAGACCTGGGTCGGGTCGACCCGGTTCGAGCCGACCCAGGGGGGGTCGGGCCGGACCCGGACCCCCCGTTTTCGAGACGATTTCGGTCTTTTTGCCATAACTTGAGCTACGGACCTCCGATTGATGAACCGTCAGCGGAAATGCGATCCTTGGATCGAGACGGTCGATTCGGTATATCGCACTCAAAGTTTCGGAAGACTTTGAGTTCGGCCGGGTTGGTTCGTAGACGAAACCAACTGGGCCCTCGGAGTGGAAACGCTCATATCTTGAGCCACGGACGTCCGATTGACGTGCCGTCAGCTTTGTTGTGTTCTTATTAGTGAGACGGATCTTTTAGCATACTCCGCCCGAGGTTTGGACGCAGGTGGAGTACGGTCGGGTTGGTTTTTCCTTAAAAACCAACCTGGCCCCTGGGACGAAAAAGCCAATAACTCTCAGACCGGGCGTCCGATCGACGCGCCGTCTGTTGCGTTGAGTTCCTGTTGACGATACGAAACTTTTGGATACATCAACACTGGACTTTGTGATAGTTGATGTATCAGCCTCTCGGCTCGTGGAGCGGACCCTCCTGAACGAGCTTGCTGTGTGCGGGAACCCTAGTGCTGGCTGCGACTGTTACTGTGACTACTACTACTGCTACTGCTACTGTGACTGCGACGACGACAGTACAGAGATCCTGTGTGGATTTTGACGACGCCTACAGCACTCAGCGATCCAACGTGGATCAGTGCTACAGGTCCTGTGTGGGCCCGATCCTGTGTGGGTTTTGCGCTCAGCGGTCCTGTGTGAACCAACGCCTACAGGTCCTGTGTGGGCCCGATCCTGTGTGGGTCTTTGCGGGGGTCAGTTACCTATTGATCCTTCGTGGGTCCAATGACTTAGATGGATCAGAGATCATCTTTATTTTCCTTTGAAGAAGTATACCTGTGTGAGCTGAATCCTGTTACTTTCCTGTGTGGATTGTATTGTGTTATCCTATGTGGATTTCGTTTTGCTTTCCTTTGTGGAATACGTATACTTTCCTGTGTGGACTGAGTTTTACTCGGGCTCGGAGGTTGGAGCGTATTGGAATTGATGACTTAGTTATATGTATGGGCATATACCTAAGCAGTGTTGGTTGTTACTTCGTGTTTGTATCTTCTTTGTGGTTTATCCTGTGTGGATTTTGGGAGACCTTCAGGGGTATCGGGGTCCCTACTGAGTATATTATACTCACCCCTGCACGGTCTATGCCCGAACTACGTTGTGTTGGTTGCAGACGACGGACAACGTTGATCTTGGCTGAGGCTTGCAGAGCAGGACGGTACCTGGAGGTGAACCACTGGGCGGGACGTGTTCGGAGCGGACGACGGGACCCGTGGAGCAGTGGAGCTATCTGTACCCACCCTTCAGGTGGGATATCCAGTGGACAACTCGGAGTAGCGGCTTTTACTTTACAGTTGTTTTTTTCCCTTTCGAGTTGTACTTTACTTTCAGTTTGGGTTTGTATACTGGCCTATTTACTTTTCTGCACTTTCAGTTGTACTCTGTTTTTACTTAGTGTTTACTTTCCGCTTGCTTACTCTATGGTGTTTTTATACTTTTCAAAGGAAATGCCTTCCCTTTTTACCGGGATTTACGCCTTGGTTCTAGTTTCCAGCCCCTGGCCTATGGAAGGCGGGCTTGGGGTAGTCACGACACTGACCCCGAGGGCGGGTCGTGACAAATTGGTATCAGAGGAGTTCGGTTCTACCGCGAACTCTCATCTTTTATATGTGAAGCAATAATGTTTAGCGTATTGAGTGTGGTTCTCAGTCCAAGGAGTCCAGTGTTGGTGCGGCGGCCGACGTATCCGTACACCAGGACCCTGACTTCTAATTTCTGTCTTAATGCACGAAAACAGTGATTGCGTGTGTGATTCAAAGTTTTATTTGTGATTACTTATATCAGCTCACCAGGTATACTGTTCTGACCGTGATGCACTTGTTTCCTTTTCAGGATGGCCCCACGACGGCAGCCAGCTTGGGTTCCGAGAGTCGAGTGTGACGACAGCCCACCGAGCGACGAGGCCTCGGTGCAGGTCCCTTTGTCAGCAGTGGCACAGGCAATAGCTCTACCCGTCGAGCCACCGATACTTCCAGCACCAGCCGCTGACGATGCACGTCGCCTCAGCGCACTGCATGAGTTTCAGCGCCAGTGACCACCTAGGTTTCGCAGGGAGACGGATCCCCAGGCAGTCGAGGACTGGCTGGAGGCAGTGGTACGTGTGTTTAGGCTAGTGAGGACACCAGCAGACCTCATGGTGATCCTCGCTGCGAGCCTACTACACGCAGCAGTAGGACGATGGTGGAGCTTGATGCTCCAGGTGCACGATGAGGCATCTCTTCTATGGACGGACTTTGAGAGCCTCTTCCACTCGGAGTTCGTCCCAGCCACCCTCCGTGCGATGCGCATTCAGGAGCTTCTTCAGCTGCGGCAGGGCAGCATGACGGTCGCTCAGTACTCGGCGAGATTTACCGATCTCTCAAGCTACTCGACCGATATGGTACGAGACCCATTATTCCGGGCCCGGACCTTTGAGCAGGGTTTGAGACACGAGATCAGGGCATCGCTGATCTCCCTCAGCATACCGACTCAGACAGGAGTACTGGAGCGGGCCCTTCTGATCGAGAGCTTCCTTGCTGAGTCTACACCAGCGCAGCGACCCACCGCAGGGCGACACGTGGCAGAGTCTTCTGCAGAAGGCAGTCGACGGATGACTCAGGGGTCCAGGCAAACCAGACCTTCGGGCAGACGACCTCAGGACACTGGCTCAGCAGTGCGGGGCACACAACGAGGAGACAGTCTTTCGAGAGGCAGACAGTGCTACTCGTGCGGCGGGCAGGGCCACATGGCTCGTGACTGCCCGACCCGCCGTGCCGAGGAGCAGCAGACAGTTGAGGGACCACCGAGGCAGAGGCAGAGGGTTGACCGTGGCGGTCCGCAGGGAGTAGGCGGATGAGGCAGAGGAGCTGGCCAAGTAGCAGGTGGTGGGCGACGCTTTGAGGCTCTGCCACCACCACCACCAGGAGGTCCACCCCGACCACAAGGAGCTGGCAGGAAGAGACAGGCACAGCTCCAGGCAGCAGAGGCCTACGACCACGGCGCACCCGAGATGATTCAAGGTACTATCTATGTCTATTCAACCCTTGCTGCAGTTCTTATAGACAAAGGAGCGAGTCACTCTTTCATAGCCGCTGCCCTTGTTCGGAGCTCGGAGATTCCGACAGAGCCGTTGGCTCGATCCTTACGGCTAGAGACTCCTACGGGAGCAGACTCGACGATTACGCACTGGTGCCGGCAGTGTGATCTTACTCTAGGAGGTGAGATCTTCGGTTGGAATCTTCTTGTAGCTGCGTCGAGGCCTTATGACGTCATCTTGGGCATGGATTGGCTATCTACGGTCCATGCACAGATTGACTGTTTTAGGCGCAAGGTGCGATGTGTACGCACCGACGGGAGCAGGTTCACCTTCACCGGCGAGAAGGGAGCCTTTGCAGCACAGGATGGACTTCCGCGGAGGAGAGGACAACCCATCACTCATTAGTTGGCTAGCCTCATCCTTGGAGCAGTTGACGTGCGGAGTCCTGGTTTTCCTGCAGTGGTGGATCAGTTTGCGGACGTTTTTCCCGACGACGTCCTAGGGCTACCTCCTCGCAGAGAGGTAGTCTTTTATATTGACCTGTACCCCGGGACAGCCCCGATATACACTCCAGCATATCGGATGGCCCCAGCCGAGCTTCGAGAGCTATAGGTACAGTTGGAGGACTTGCAGGGCAAGGGGTTCATCTGACCCAGTGTTTCACCCTGGGCTTCCCCGATATTGTTCGCCAAGAAGGCGGACGGGAGCTTGCGACTTTGTGTTGACTATTGTCGCCTGAAACAGGTGACAGTGAGGAACAAGTATCCGCTACCGAGGATTGATGACCTCTTTGATCAGCTCAAGGGAGCACGGTGGTTCTCAAAGATAGACCTCAGGTCATGCTATCATCAGCTCAGAGTCAGAGACGAGGACGTGCAGAAGACGGCCTTCAGATGTCAGTATGGCCATTATGAGTTCTTGGTTATGCCTTTCGGCGTAACCAATGCTCCAGCAGTGTTCATGGCCTTCATGAATAGGATCTTTCAACCATACCTCGATCAATTTGTCGTAGTCTTCATCAACGACATTCTGATTTACTCTACGACTGAGGAGGAGCACGCCTATCACTTGCGAGTTGTACTAGACACACTCCGAGAGCACCAGATTTACGGTAAACTCTCGAAGTGCTAGTTCTGGATACATGAGGTCGACTTCTTGGGACACGTTATCTCTGATGTGGGAGTTGCAGTGGATCCTGTGAAGATCGAGGCTGTGTTAGCATGGGAGCCACCCAGGAGCGTGACTGAGGTTCAGAGTTTCTTGGGACTAGCTGGTTACTATCGAAGATTCGTCCCAGACTTCTCTAGAGTTGCGGCACCACTCACAGCTTGGACGAAGAAGGGTAAACCCTTCGTGTGGTCAGACAGATGTCAGCAGAGCTTCCAGGAGCTGAGATAGAGATTGACTAGCGCACATATCTTGAGGTTGCCTGAGGAGGGAGTAGGGTACATAGTCTACTACGATGCATCAGGGACCGGACTCGGATGTGTTCTGATGCAGGAGCGGGTAGTGATCACCTATGGATCACGTCAGTTGAGACCGCATGAGCAGAACTACGCTACCCATGACCTGGAGTTAGTAGTAGTGGTCTTCGCTCTGAAGACATGGCGACACTATCTGATGGGCGAGTGCTTTACAGTCTTTTCCGATCATCAGAGTCTCAGGTATATCTTCTCGCAGAAGGACCTGAACCTGAGACAGCGGCGATGTCTCGAGTGCCTCCAGGACTATGACTTTGAGATAGTTTATACTCCTGGGAAGGGGAACGTAGTAGCCGATGCCCTCAGCAGGAGGATGGGCATTAGGCTACTTGAAGAGGCGACGGAGTAGCTAACCTCTTTGCAGATATCCTTCGTGGATAGAGATAGAGCAGCCTTCCTCCAGTATCTCACAGTCACCCCTCCTCTACTGCAGCGGGTCAGAGAGGCACAGCGTGAGGACGCTGACTGTGAGACACGGCGTGCACAGATATCCTCAGGACAGGCACCTGATGGTTTCTCCCTTGGAGCAGAGCACGACATCCTTTTTAGAGGATGTACCATGGTACCAGTCGCTTTGCGAGATGATGTGCTGAGAGAGTTTCACACTTCTCCTTTGGCGGTACATCCTGGAGTGGCGAAGATGTACCAGGACCTCAGACGACAGCACTGGTGGTCGGGCATGAAGAAGGCAGTAGCAGAGTTCGTTTCTCGATGCCTCACCTGCCAGCAGGTGAAGGTAGAGCATCAGGTACCAGCAGGCTTGGTACATCCCTTAGAGGTCCCGGAGTGGAAGTGGGACGGCATATCTATGGACTTCGTGATTGGACTTCCACGCACTTCCAGAGGTCACGACTCCATCTGGGTGATTGTCGACCGACTCACCAAGTCGGCACACCTCTTTCCCATCAGAGAGCAGGGCTCAGTGGAGAGCTTGGGACGTCTCTACGTTCAGGAGATTGTGCATCTCCACGGTGTTCCATCATCTATCATCTCTGATCGAGATGCTCGCTTTACTTACCAGCTTTGGAAGGGGTTACAGGAGGCGTTCGGGACGCAGCTACGTCTGAGCACAGCCTTTCACCCTCAGACGGATGGTCAGACGGAGAGCACCATTCAGACTCTCTAGGACATGCTCCGTGCATGTGTCCTCGACTTTGGTCACAGCTGGGAGGACCACCTACCCTTGGTGGAGTTTGCGTAAAACAACAGCTACCACTCCACCATCGGGATGGCACCGTACGAGGCGTTGTACGGCCGACCTTGTAGATCTCCTTTGTGATGGACAGACCCTGGGGAGTCAGCACTTGTGGGACCGGAGATGATCCAGGCCACGACAGAGAAGGTCCAGGTCATCCAGGAGCGGATGAGGACAGCACAGAGCCGGCAGAAGTCATACGCTGACAGGAGGCGGAGGCCACTGGAGTTCGAGGATAGCGACCACGTCTTCTTGCGGGTCTCACCTCGACGTGGTATACGGAGATTTGGCCATGGCGGCAAGTTATTTTTGCGCTTCATCGGACTCTTTCAGGTCCTCAGTAGGGTTGGCGAGGTGGCTTATTGCCTGGATCTACCACCTCAGTTGCACCGGGTGCATGACGTCTTCCATGTGTCTCAGCTGAAGAGATACGTGCACGACCCGACGCACATCATTGACCATGGGGAGCTTGACGTTGACGATGGGGTGACTTTTACAGAGTTCCCAGTGGAGATAGAGGATCGACGAGAGCGGGTCCTACGTGGGCGATCGATTCCTCTTGTGTGCATCAAATGGCAGCACGGGAACCACCAAGAGAGCACATGGGAGCGGGAGGCTCAGATGTGTGCTCAGTACCCTCATTTGTTTCCCTAGTTTTGATGTATCTTTACGGGGACGTAAAGCCCTGAGGTGGGAGTAATGTAAAGACCTGTAAAATTCAAGGGAAATTTTTTTCATAATTTTCTTTAGAATTTTACAAGAGCTCGGTTTCTGACGGCACCTGATTCCGAGGCCTGGAGTGCCCGGAATCAATTTCTGAAGTTTGGCTTGGGTACGTTTAGTGAACAAATGAGCGGTAATTTCTAACATTTGATCCGGTGCTCGAAATTGAAATCCAAGGACACCGATGAACTCGCAGCGCCGATATTCGCTTAAGGAGACCTTTTCCGAAGTTGCATTTATTGCGGGATGAAAGTTAGTTTTTGGGAGAATTATAAGAAGTTAAATAAAAATGTGAAACACTTTTTATTTTTCTTACTTGTTGGTTAACTCCTCTCAAAGGAAGTTAGGGGTGGGACCCACACCCACTTAACCTCCCTTGAGAGGATTAAGTGTGGTGGGGCCCACACAAACCCTAACTTTTCATCTCCTCTCAAAACTCCCTTAACTCCCCTTTTAAATGAACTTGACAACTTAGCTTATTAATTGGGTTGAGTTGTTTAATCTTTTTCAAACCTTTGAATTTCAAAAGGTTTGGTTGAGTAAATAAAATAAGCTCTTAGCTTATTTTATTTGGTTAGAATTCTCTAGCCTCTTCAGAGATTTGAAGCCTTCTCCTTATTTTTCTTCTTCTTCTTCAAGCTTGACGAAGAACACGAAGAACCTTCGAGCTCCGACGAAGAACGCCGCTCCTCTCTTCTTCGTAGCCAGTTGTTTCCGAAGATCGACGACGCCTTCCGTGTCAACGAAAGGGAACGCCGATTCCTCCTCGGACTACCTTCGTCGGCTTACGAAGATTCGCCAATGACGTACCTCTTCGGACGTACCTCTTCGTCAACAGATTTGACGAATGTTTACCGTGACGCCCGACCTCCGCGACGTTGTCTTCCGCGGGTCGTTGTCGAGCATCGATCTTGAAACCAAGGTAGGGGTTTGTTGTGGATTATTTCGTTACTCTCGTTCTTGGTTCTAGCATGATAATCTTGAGGTTAATATTTAAGATTTATCATCTAACGAGAGGGGGGGTGGACCGCACAAAAACGGCCGAATTCCCCCTCCTTTGTTCTTGATATTTTTTATAATCTTGTGGATGAACGAGAAGGCGTGGTGCCGTCACACCACGCGAGAATCTCCCGGTTTATTTGTGTGATGTCGTCGCGCCGTGCTGTGGAAGTATCATCAAGAACGCGAAGCCGTCGCGCGACGTCGAAGGGGATCAAAGGCGCGGCGGAGGGGCACGGTGCCATCGCACCGCGCCGGACGACGAAGGCCGCGGCTGGTTCCGGGCCACGGTGGAACGAGAAGACCGGCGGCTCGCCGGGCCGCCGGTGTCCGAAACCGGAAGGGGACCGCCCTTGCCGGTCCCATTGAGGAAGGACCGGTCGGCTATGTCGGGCCGGCCGGAAGAGAGGTGCTGGGGGAATTAATTCCCCCGGTTGGCCACAAGAAGGCCCCCCCACGTGAGGGGGGAACCGGTTACACAAAGGGGGGGCAGCGCCCCCCCGTTTTCTCAAAAGCAGGCCCCCACATGGGGGGGGGGGGGGTTCTCCAAAAGGTGCGGCTTAAGCCTCACCGCCAGCTAAACAAAGCGGGGGCCTTTCCCCCCGCGCGCTGCACCCGTGAGGCGCCAGGCCGCACCGCCGCCGGCCGGGCCGTGCCGCCGCGCCGGACCGCGCCCCCGTGTCGGGCCGCACCGCCGCGCCGGACTGCCGCCGGCCGGGCCGGGTCGGACCCGGGTCGGGTCGACCCAGGGGGGTCGGGCCGGGTCGGCCCGGACCCGGACCCCCCGTTTTCGAGACGATTTTGGTCTTTTGGCCATAACATGAGCTACGGACCTCCGATTGACGAACCGTTAGCGGCAGTGAGATCCTTGGATCGAGACGGTCGATTCGGTATATTGCACTCAAAGTTTCAGAATAATTTGAGTTCGTCCGGGTTGGTTCGTACACGAAACCAACCGAGCCCTCGGAGTGGAAACACTCATATCTTGAGCTACGGACGTCCGATTGACGTGTCGTCAGCTTTGTTGTGTTCTTCTTAGTGAGACGGATCTTTTAGAATACTCCGCCCGAGGTTTGGACGCAGGTGGAGTACGGTCGGGTTGGTTTTGCCTTAAAAACCAACCAGGGCCCTGGGACGAAAAAGCCAATAACTCTCAGACCGGGCGTCCGATCGACGCGCCGTCTGTTGCGTTGAGTTCCTGTTGACGATACGGAACTTTTGGATACATCAAAACTGGACTTTGTGATAGTTAATGTATCAGCCTCTCGGCTCGTGGAGCGGACCCTCCTGAACGAGCTTGCTGTGTGTGGGAACCCTAGTGCTGGCTGCGACTGTTACTGTGACTACTACTACTGCTACTGCTACTGTGACTGCGACGACGACAGTACAGAGATCCTGTGTGGATTTTGACGACGACTACAGCACTCAGCGATCCTACGTGGATCAGTGCTACAGGTCCTGTGTGGGCCCGATCCTGTGTGGGTCTTTGCGCTCAGCGGTCCTGTGTGAACCAGCGCCTACAGGTCCTGTGTGGGCCCGATCATGTGTGGGTCTTTGCGAGGGTTAGTTACCTATCGATCCTTCTTGGGTCCGACGACTTAGATGGATCAGAGATCATCTTTATCGTCCTTTAAATAAGTATACCTGTGTGAGCTGAATCCTGTTACTTTCCTGTGTGGATTGTGTTGTGCTATCCTGTGTGGATTTCGTTTTGCTTTCCTGTGTGGAATACGTATACTTTCCTGTGTGGACTGAGTTGTACTCGGGCTCAGAGGTTGGAGCATATTGGAATTGATGACTTAGGTATATGTATGGAAATATACCTAAGCAGTGTTGGTTGTTACTTCGTGTTTGTATCTTCCTTGTGGTTTATCCTTTGTGGATTTTGGGAGACCTTCAGGGGTCTCGGGGTCCCTACTGAGTAGCTTATACTCACCCCTGCACGGGCTATTCCCGCACTACGTTGTGTTGGTTGCAGACGACGGACAGCGTTGATCTTGGCTGAGGCTTGTAGAGCAGGACGGTACCTGAAGGTGAACCACTGGGTGAGACGTGTTCGGAGCGGACGACGGGACCCATGGAGCAGTGGAGCTATCTATACCCACCCTTCAGGTGGGATATCTAGTGGACAGCTCGGAGT
Source organism: Viscum album (assembly GCA_963277665.1). NCBI lineage: Eukaryota > Viridiplantae > Streptophyta > Magnoliopsida > Santalales > Viscaceae > Viscum > Viscum album. The sequence goes on along the minus strand of OY728141.1, from coordinate 465,726,494 downwards.
AGTGGCTTTTACTTTATAGTTGCTATTTTCCCTTTCGAGTTGTACTTTACTTTCAGTTTGGGTTTGTATACTGGCCCATTTACTTTTCCGCACTTTCAATTGTACTCTGTTTTTACTTAGTGTTTACTTTCCTCTTGCTTACTCTGTGGTGTTTGTTTATTTTACAAAGTCAATGCCTTCCCTTTTTACCGGGATTTACGCCTTGGTGCTAGTCTCCAGCCCCTGGCCTATGGAAGGCGGGCTTAGGGTAGTCACGGCACGGACCCCGAGGGCGGGTCGTGACAGATAGGAAGTTTATTATAATTAACACGTAGTAATCCAAAATTAATGATTTTAGTATTCTTATATGAAATATATCAATCTAATCCAAAGGAATTTAATTTAAAAGCAGTGAAAAGAATTTTTTGCTATTTTAATGGAACTGTGGATTTAGAACTTTTCTATTCATTTGGATGGGATTTTGTTTTAAATTTTTTTTCAGATGCTAATTTTGTTGGATTTAGAATGGATAAAAAAAGTACATCTGGAACTTTTCATTTCTTATGAGATTCATTGGTTTCTTAGTCATGTATGAAGAAACACTCAGTAGCACATTCCACTGCTAAAGTTGAATATGCAGCAGTTGGAAGTTTTTGTGCTCAATTGTTATGGATGCAACACACACTCACATACTATGGCATGATTTTTACCAAAACAAAGATATTGTGCGATTACACAAGTGTAATTTCTCTAAAAAAACACTACACATCACTCTTGGGCAATACACATAGATATTATGAATCACTTTCTTAGGGATCATACACTCAAAAGAGATATCATTCTTAAATTTATGAGAATGCAAGATCAACTTGTTAGTATTTTTGAAAAATCATTACCCTCTGATAGATTTTAATACACTAAACAAAAGCTTGGAATGATTACTATAATTTAATCTTCTATATTAAATTTTTTTGAAACCTATCTCCTTATATTAAGAAACTCATTTTCATAGGGAGAGTACATTTCTATATTGTTTCTCAAAAATTTTCTTTCTTAATTATATTTATCGGAACCCATTTTTTTTTCTCAATAAAAATTTTCATAACCCAAAATTTTCTTTCTTAATTCTATTTTTTTGAAATCCAAAAATTTCCAAAATCGAAAATTTCCTTTACTTAATAAAATTTTTGGAAATCTAGGTTTTTAACCTTATCAATACTGACAATTAATTCTAAAAAATCCAAAAGGTGTGTTTCTTTACTTAAATCATTGTATTTTCTTAATTGTTTGTAATTTTATCCTATTTTAAGAAAACACTATCAAATTCACTTTTCTTAAATCTAATTTTCCCTTAAAACCTCAAAAGACTAGAACTTTCTAAATCCTTCTTCAGCATTCATCATAACCCTCTAATCAGATTGTGCTTATTTAAACCATTAGATCAAATAAAGAGTTCAAATCATCGCCTTGAATCCAATATAAAGGCCTCTCAATTTCTTCTCCCATATAGGTTTTTCATGTCTTTATGCACTGAATCGCTTCTCTTCTTCAAATAGGTTATTCATTTTTCCATGTTATATTACATTCCAGATGTCTCTTGAAGCTTACCCAGAGAATCAAATGTCTTTGAATAAGGAAATCAAGGATTGGAAAATCTTTATGTAAAGGTTGGTTGACCCAAATTTATTTTCAATGTATAATTCCTTGATTAAATAATATCATGATGAATGGATGGGATAATTTTTGTGCTTCTAAGATGAAGAATTATGATTCAATTTATCCTAACCATATCATTGAGTTTTATGATACAGTCAGTTTTTATAAGGAAGGGGGAAGGGAAAAGTTCTCATTTAAGAGCCATGGAAAAACCTATTCTCATTCTTTTAGTATGGTAGAAAATATTCTTGGAATTCCTTATGTAGGTGAGGAAATATTTTTCTCTCACAAGTTTCCTGACAAGTCAAGAATCGTTGAGAAGGAAATGGAAATTTAGTGCCTTGGACTCAAGGGAATATAATCACAAAAGATCAATAATCTTTTAATGAACTTAAGGATCAAAGCCTTGTGTGGAAAAGGTTTTCTTATTCCCTGAAAGGGAGAAAACTACTCCTTAAATAAAAGTGATATATTTATATTGGACATTTGGGTTAATATTAAAAAGGTAAACCTGGAAATGTACATCCTTTTAACAATCACCAATATTAAAAATGGAACTCTCAAGTCTTAGATAATCATGTATCTGGTGATCTTGTCAAATATCATAGTGCTTTGTTTAGAATATTTTAAAATTACCTTGACTTATAAATGAAAAACCTTCAAGATCTTGTTGTTATGTGATGACACATTGAGGAGAATGAAAGTTGGCTACAATGAAAAATCAGAAGAATTTTATGATCTTTATGGAAGTGAAGTTCAAGGATTAGTCAACAAAGGGTAAGTAGGAGAAACTTCCATGAAGTCGTATAAGAAGAGAAAAGAGAAGGAACCAGAAACCAAAGAAAAATCTATAATTCCAAAAACTCAGTAATCTCCAATAAAGATGAAAATAAAAAAAACATTCTCTGATGAAGTGGTAGTGAAGTGGAGGGAGTAGAAGGTGAAGGAGGCGGTAGATCCAAGCTTTGGGATAGATCAGATTGAGGAAAATTCCTTGAAAATACAAACTACTGAAGAACATGAAAGAAAATAAAAAGTGATTATGTTGGAAAATAAAATGTCACAATCTAAAATTGTCTAAGATTTACTCAATGATAGAGAAAAGGCCTCTGAGAAAATTCAGGTACCAGAATCCTTTCTCCACGAAACAGTTCCATTAAAAACTTGGGGAAAGAAAATATCAATTCCAGAACCTGTTCTGGAAGAAGAAATGATTCAATAAGTTTAAGAAGAAGAGGATGAATAACAAGAATAGAAAGAAGTTGAAAGTGGTGATGTGATTAAGCAAGTGAAAGAATACCTTGAGAATGAAATTCCTTCAGTCAAGATTTCAATACTAACTTCCCAGGTTGAGTCAACAAAAAATGTTTCTCAAGGGAAAGAGGGTGAAGGATAGGTATAGGTTGATAAACCTACTAATGATGAGAGTAGAAACCATTATTTCATCCAACAGAATGATGTTAAATAAGATGCTGAGAAAGAATATGTTGATGAAGATAAGATAGTCCAACTCTCTCATAGTGAGCATGAGTCTCCAAGGGCTGATAAGGTTATTTCTAAAGTTTATAAAGGAAAATAGGTGGTTTTCAATACACCTAAAAAGTTTGTTGCACTTGAAGATAAGAATGATGCTGGTGGTTCATCCAAGAAGATAGTTGAAGTGCTAGAAAAAGTATTCTCTCCTGAAAGGGAATCAGATTCTGAATCTTCATCTTCGATTGGCCGGGATTTTGTTCTTCATTCTTTGAAGAAATTAGTGATCAAAATATATTTACTTCCCATTATTGATTCCAGTTACCAGTTCCATCAACATTTTAACAATCATAAGTCAGATTCTATAAGAATTCTTATGGAAAAGTTTATCAATCTTGAGGCATATTTCAACAAAAATTATATTTTTTATGATGCTCATATGAGATCATGTACGGAAATAACAAAATGGTATAAAAGAATGATTTAACACGTGAGAATCATTGATAACTTCCATGATTTAGTAAAATATTCTTTTGATAAGTTAGATGATAGAATCAAAAACCTTTCAACAATTTTTAAAAAAAATTAGAATCTTGAGCATCTAGCCTGGAAGAAAGAGGATAGATATCCGAATGGGAAGTTAAATTATGTTTCCTTAAATTTAGAGAGATAAAGTGTGCTCAGGGATCTGTAGTAAGAAATTTTTATTCAGAAAAAAGAGGAAGAAAATTCTCAGGAATAAATTATGAAGTCTCAAGAAGACAAGATCAAGGCTCTGGAAAAGAAGAATATGGATCAGGATCAGTTACTCAAGAGGTTTTAAGAATATCACAAAGAGCTCAAGAAGTTAAAGGCTACCCTGAGAAATATCATGCCAAAAGAAAATAATGATGAATTATATTTTTATCAATCAAATATTTTTTTGTATTTTTACCATGTAAAAAATATTTCCATCATAATGAAAATTTTATATCCTTAAATTTTTTTGTCTTATATGTCACTAACCTTTCAAGTATAATTTCTTTCCCCTCCATTAATTTTTTAAAATCAAAAAGGGGTAGAAATGAATGATCAAAAGAATACTAAGTATAAATAACAGAACACCCTAAGTGAGGGTGATATTAATTAAGAAGGGGTATTCTTAAAGAATATTTTCTTAAGAAAGAAAAAATCCACTTCTCTAAGAAACACAAGAATAAGATCCTTAGGAATTTCAAAACCAAAGCAGAGTCAGTCATATTCATTATGGCCATAAGTAAAGAGCGATAAGATTTTATTTTATAGTTCAAAAATAAAAATACTTTTTCTGTATATTATTTTTCAAAAGGTTGTTTGTGCTTTCCAAAAGGGGGGAGATTGTAGGGTAAATAAGGTTTCCTTATGAATTTTCCATTCCTCTATGATTTTAAGATCAGAAATATAATTTCATGAGGAAAATTATCTTTCTCTAAGAATTATTTTCTTAAGGAAAATTTTCTTTCTCTAAGAAAAGTTTTATCCTTAATTTTTTTTCAATGCCTTATTCAATGTCTTCCCAAAACCAAGTCTTGCTATTTTTAATAAGTCAAAAATTTGGATCCCTCCCTAATGCCTCGGAATCTTGGATATTGAGTCTTTCTATTTTTAGAATCCAAATTCTATAAAATTTAGACTCTGAATTCTCTGAAATTCAGACTCTATAATTCTCTGAAATTTATACTCTGAATTCAATGAAATTCATTCTTCAAATTGTCTAAGATTCAAACTTATAATTATCTAAAATTTATACTCCAAATTCTATGAAATTTAGAATGCGGATTCATTGAAATTTAGACTTTAAATTCTCTAAAATTCAGACTCCAAATTCCTCATAATTTAGACTCTGAATTCCTCAGTATTCGGACTCAAAATTCTACTAAATTTAGACTACAAATTCCATAGAATTCAGACTCCAAATACATCAAAATTTAGACTCTGAAATCTATAGAGGTCAGACTTTGAATTCTATGAAAAATAGAATCTGAATATCCATGTTTCTAGAATCCAATTGTTTATATGTTTAGACTCTGAATTATATTTATTTCTCTAGATTCCTATTATTGAGTTTTAGTTAAGATACTTTATTTTCATTATATTTTATTGATTTTTAAGTATGGAAATGCTTCCAAAGATTTTCCTACATAAAATGATGTTGAATAATTTTTTTCTAACAAACCATTGGTTGAGAAACACGTGTATAGGTTCTTCTGAGACTCAAATAAAAATATGACCATTGGAGGAGGGAGCCGACCACTGAAGTTTTTCCTATAAATATGATCTCATTAGAATAATCTAATTATCTATCAATCAACTAATAATCCTAGAGATTACATGATGTGAATTGATTTCTAGAGAGAGAAATACTCTCATGCCATGTGCATTTTATGAACATCTTGTTTAGTCGTGAACATCTTGTTTAGTTTTCTTCATGCGACTCTGATTGTTGCCGATTACAATCGAGGGCTTCTAAAGATAGGAAGATAGAGGCACCGACTACATTAAAGTTTGAGGGCTTAATGGGATATCAAGACATACTCAGATATTTTTATCGATGGATTACCCTAGTGTGGGTTTGATAGAATTTCTTGAAATTATAAATCAAGGGACCATTATACAAGGATGTTGGATACCCCACTCTTTGGGTTTAAATATTTCCTACTTGCCTACTTGATTATTGTTTCATGTTTTCATTCCATTGTATGTTGATAATGAATGAAATTATAACATTCTTATAATTTCTGGTACTTTTACTTACTCTGATAAATAAGATTACATATGTTGTAAAGTAGAATCAATGGTTCTTAAGTTTCTTTTTTGGATCCATTTTTTCAGACCCAAAGCATGTTTTTTCATATTAAAGAACAAAAGAGGGTTTGTGAATTGGCCATGTTTAACTTTGTTAAAAAATTTCTTTACTTAACATTAAAAATGAGTGTTTTTAAACATACAATTCACCCCCAACCCTCTAGTAATTGAGAATCTATATAAACCATTTTGATCCTACATAAGCATGATATATGAATGTATAAAAAATAAACATCCCCTCATGGGATTACAAGAAACCAATATCATAGAAAAAGTCCCATAGTGCTAAATAGGGTCTCACTAATTTCATGAAAGATGAAAATTCATAAAATTATTAATGTTTCTTCCAAAACATTCTTTAAATTCAATGGAAATTCAATAAATTTCTAAAACATGTCTAACTCCAATATTGAGACCAAATTGAAAAAAAATTACATCCATTTATAAATTCACCAATCTATCTAAATCACATTTGAAATCCTTCAAATATGTAGAGGGTTTTAAATATCACCCACAAGGATAAACAAACCCTTTTTAAATCCAAATCCATTGATTAAAATTTTGAACCCCTTTAAAACACTCAAAACACTTGGTTTATAAAATTTTAAATATAAAATTTGAAATTAAAAATCCAAACTATCCTTAATATCCTATTATAAAAACACTCACATTAATCTAAAAGCCTAGGATCAGGTGGAAGCTATCCCTAAAAAAATATTAAAAAATATGGAATAGAGTCAACCATAGAAGGGGATATTAGAAAAATTAGAGTGCGTAACACCAAATATTTCTTCCTCAACCATTGGGGCATAGTAATATAGGGATACGAAGAACCACAAAATGTCCATATTAGTGATCTTCTACATCACCAAAGCATCTGCAACCTGATTCGCTTCATGATATGTATGTGAAACAAAAATATTGGGTTGGGAATTCTTCTCAAGGAAATCAATCCAGTGGGGAAGCACATTCCAAGGCACATTGCGTGATCTTGTTTTCAAAGCATGAACCTCAATCTCAGAATTAGATTCCAGCCATATCATTCTCCAACTGTAATGAACAGTGTACCTGATTTCAGGAATTATTTCCCATAGTTCTACTTCATAGTAATTTCTAATACCACTATAGTGATAGAAGAATCCCTTGACGAACCCACGGTACGTGTGAAAAACCCCTCTACAACCTGAAGGACCCGGTACACTCGAAGAAGCTCCATCAACAATCACTTTAAGGAATGGTGTAATTAAAGGTATCCACCAGACATGCTTTAGCATTATGAGGTTTCAAGGTTGATTGAGAACCCCATGATATCAGAGAATATGAAGAACATAAATAGTGTTATACATAGTACCTTTTTTCACAAAAGACACATCCGAAACATCCCTATGAATGGCCATCATTCCCTAGTGTGTAGCGCTATTGGATCCATCAAATAGTGATGTGTTCCAAGCCTCCCAAAGTTATAAAAAGGTGTCAGAGATAAAAATAAGCAAACAACTTTGAATCTATTCACTACAACAAACCATGGGCAGCTATGCAAGAAGGTCAGTAACTGAGGCATATATATCCATATTTAACCCCAATATGTAGCCAACATATGACCAGAGCTTCTTGACTTAGTCACATTCTAGAAACAGATGCTATATTGTTTCCCTATATGACATATATATAGGGTAGATTGAATCCAACTGAAATTCAGTTCTTTGGAGCTGTGTGGAAATCGGGAGACGGTTTTTTTTAGATCCTCCTAAGGAGGATGAATCTGGAAGGTCGGATGAATCTAGTTCAGAACCTCATGGTCTAGGAAGGTTGGTGAGAAATACCCCCACATTCAAGCCAATAATAATCATAGGTTTTGAACTTACTAGTCTTACTATAATTCTAGACCAGTGTATCGTAGTACATGAAAGTGTAGGCTTGTATTTCATTTTCTTCATGGGGGTAAATAGTGATATCAGCAGTGTGCACATGTGAGAGAAATTCATAGATAGATATATATTCAACCTTAAGGGGAACATCTGTCTCTTAAAGAGGATACTCCATCTATGTCGTGCTCCATCGATTGAGAGTGGATCTCCTACAGACCAGCCACTTCGTAGCATAAGTGATCTTCATAAAGGATTGTTTAAGAGCTGGACAAAATGATGATGCACAATAGTACATGTATCCATTGCATAATCTCCTTGTGAGTTTATATTAAAGTAATTCATCTGAGCACTTAGTGGAAATAAAACTCTATTTGAATTTACTAATTAGTCCATATTTGAAGGTTCTGAGGTTTTTCACACCTAGACCTCCTAGTTCAACCGGCTTGATGTACTCCTTCCAAGAAACAGTGATCATCTTCCTCTCATGTGTTGACCATGTCTATATGAAGATACAGATCATTTCTTGAATCTCCTGATGAGTCCCCTAGGCCACCTATATAGGGAGAATGAATAAAAAAATTAGGATGTGATCACTGAGTTTACAAGGAAAACCAAACCAGTCATTAACATTGCCTTCCCTTTCCAACTAGAATGTTGACCAGTTATTCTAGCATTATACCCTCCAGATACTACCTCTTGACATTATTCCAAAACAAAGAGACACAAATATATTGGAAGGGAAAATATCCCCTTTTCACCCAGAGATAATTATTTATCCTACTTCTCTTACTCACTATAACTCCATTACCAAAAATAATGAAAGATTTTTTCAAGCTAATCGCATGTCCAGTCACCTCCTTAGAGTGATTGAAGAGGCCTTTAATAGAGGAAACAATTTTCTTGGGGGCTTGGACAAGAAACATGATATCATCAACATATAATAGGTGAGATAGGGTATAATCATTCATTATAGCCTTAATTTTTTCATAGCAGCCCATGTGAGAAATATCATTAATATATCTTCTTAAGTAGTCCTCCTCAATAAAAAACAAAATCCCAGATAGCGGATCAATTTATCTCACACCTCTGGTACAAGGAAAGAATCCTATGGTGGAACCATTTATCATGATGGATAGCCATGATGATCTAAGAATGATTTTTATCAGATTGATAAACGTCCTGGAGAACCCATATCATTTAAGAAACTCAAGAAAGAAACTCTATTTAATCATTTCAAAGGCCTTTGAAATGTTAATTTTAAGAAAAAAATCCCCATATTTTACATTCCTCCCCATTAAGTTAACACCTTATGAGGCCATAAATAGTCACCTTAGAATATTTCTCCCAGGAAAAAATCCCAACTAGTTTTCAGGGATCATGCCATCAACCATTCCTCCTAGTCTATTCATAATAATTTTACTTCTGAACTCAGGGATTATGTTCCCAAGTGAAACTAGCCTAAAATAGTTAATATCAATGGTGTTCTCTTTCTTAGGGATAAGATAAATAAATCTAGAGTTCATTCCATGAGGCATGTAAGAGTGGGAAAATAAATCCTTAATGCCTTGGGTGATATCATCTTGCAAGATGTCCCGGTATAAAATAAAAAATTTATTAGTAAACTCATCCGGGTTATGGGAACTATCTAGCTTAAGAGATAATATAGCAACATGGATCTATTATTTTCATTGAGAATCAATCAGAAGAAAATTTTGGTTCTCATAAATGGAAGAATTTATTTTTTCCACCATATTTTGAGTTTTTTTCTGCCCATCATCAGTGTACATCCCCTTAAAATGCTCCACAACAGCTAATGTAATCCCATCTTTAGAGGTTTCAAAAAAAATTGTTGATGCTGATAACGTTTTTACCTACTCGCTCCCTTTTCTACTTGTACAATATACTAAAAAATTTAGAGTTCCTATTCCCATAATTTAATTATCTTACATTTAGTTGGTTCTTGGATAGCCCCTCCTTCATCATTAATAGGTCGTCAAACTTATTATGATCCATAACTTCCTCTATGGAAATGGTTGACTAATGTTCATCTCTAATCCAAATGCATGAAAGCTCTTCCTTATAGATCCTGATATCATAATCAATTTAATAGAATTATCTATGGCTATACTCACTAAGCATCCCCCTAAGATTGTTAATCTTTACAGCCAATTTTTTTAGTGTGATTCCAATAGGGTTAATTTCCCAGGCCTCCAGAACAAGTTCCCTGCACCCTGGAATCACCATACATCCATTATTAAATCAAAAATGGATAGGATCTGATCTTATGTGTTTTTATTGACATAAATAACTAAAGGATTTTGATCAAAGTGATGTTTAGGTAGAGTGAACCCAGAGACCCCATGGGCAGTATAGTGGTCATCAATTTGGACAAAACATTTATCCAGTTTACTAGCCTGCTTCCCATGCCAAGTGTATCTACACCATGTGAAATCAGCTCCAGCAAGTGGTACATTAACCAAAATGAATGTGTTAATTCATTCATAGAATTCAGAAGCAGAAATCCTATTGAAACAACCTTTTGTTTCTTCCAAATTCCTCAATATAATGTTGAAATCACTAATGATTAACCATTTTAAATCCATCTAGCTAGAAGAGGCTTTAGGTTCTTCCCATAATTTCCTCCTCCTAATATATTAGGTAGAGGAATACATGAAAGATGTTGAAAAATTATGGCCAGAAAATCATCAAGAAAAGCACACACTCTGAGGCCCACTATTAGAAGAACAGGTGTGAATGGTTTCATGCCTTAAAAACCACAAGTGATCCATTGCTAATACATGAGAATTTCTAAACAATAAATTTTAACCAAGAGATCCCCTTGTAAACCCATTACAAATATCAAAAAGGTGTTTCAGTTTAGAAATACCAATAATTAATGGTTTGTAGCCCATGATGTAATGTATAAGGGCCTTGATCGTGTGGAAATTTCCCAGCCCTTGACAATTCCAATATATGATCCTCATTTTCCAGGATATTTTACTCTTATTAGAGTTCCTCCCTTTTATCTGATAAGGCTTGTATTTTTCCTTTATTACCTTGACCTCCTTGTCCCCCCTTCATATGATTGATAGTACCAGATTCAATGCGGACATGCTCTTCTTTTTTGCATCAGTTTTTCCCCGTTAACATGCTGGTCATTTTCAGAAAATTGAGAGTGCGTACGAGTTGTCTCATTGATAGTAGGTAAATCATCTATAATAATTGGTAACATTAGCACTATCCCCTAGGTTGATCAAAATTGTATAATTGTGTGAAGTTGCCTCCACCTTATCTGACCATAGCTTACCAATCAAGGACGTAAATGTGTTTCTAGATTTTAAAGGAGAGGGGTCACTGCCCACATCAATCATCCTTTGGGAAGCCTTATAGGGAGAGATCCACGTGAAGCTCCTCTATAGAATGAAATTTAAATGGTGATCAGCACACTTACAACAACAATTATCTTGAGCAGATGGATCAGGATAACCAAATTGAGTGTCACCATCGGCCTCGGAACCATTTCGGTCAGATATAACTTTCCCCAAATGGACATTAACACTACACATAGGGGGAAGCCTGCTGCAGATCCTGGTGGTCCACCACAGGAATAGTGTCATTAGTGGGGGGAAGAGCCATCACCTAGGTACCATTAGCCAGACCCCTAGAAACCAAGGCCTAATACCCATGAATTTCCATATTGGGGTTTATATCCTTCCCCACAGCCTGATTCTCAACTGTGAGGTCGTGACTAGAGGCTAGTCCCTCCAATTGAGGATGCACCCTCTTCCCAGGCCCAACCTCCTGACCATTTCCCCTATTCTCCTGATATTCCATGGGGAGTTCTTCATTTCCTTCCTTTTTCCTACAAGCGTTATCGTCATGACCCTTCACCCTGAAGAAGCTACATTCCTTGTTCTTCTTGAATTTAGAAGTCATATTCCCAAAGAACATGCATCTTAGGAAAATTTTCATCTTCCTCTCATATAAAACATCAAGATTCAAATAGTCCACCGCCATTTTAAGATTGAAATCCTCAACAAGTGTATCTTCCATGTCGAATTTTCTGGTATAGTGCCCCAGCTTAGGGTTGTTCATTTGTCAATCCATTCAAATGGGTTTTCCTACCATTGAGGTAATGTCCAATAAAATCATTGGGTGCCAATATAACCAATTTAATTTATAGATCCTAATCCATAATTGGGTGTGGTTATTGCAAACATTCAAGGGATCAATGTTTTGATCCCACTTCTCGATATTTAAGAAACCATGACTTAGTGAGACAATACCTTTTCTCCATGATTTCCTCTTGCCTTCATCTGAGGGGAAAATCACATGATAGTACCCCTTCCCATTGCAATCATTTCCTATTCCTTAAATCCCTAGACTTCTGCAATCCTCCTCATCAGGTCCTACAGTTTCCAAAGTGTCTCACCTTTTGGGACGACAACTGGTGCGATAATAGAATAGTGGTGGAGGTTGATTCATTCCTCAACCGCTTATTGATTATCCGAAACATGAGAAATCCCCCCTTCTTTATCACTCTCCCAGGAGGAGGAGAATCAAAATTAGAGAAGGAAGGTCCATCGGCATCCTTCATGACATCCAAAAAATTCTTTTGTACACCAGTAGCATCATATGGAGTGGGAACCTTGGCACCTACACCCTTTCTCATGAATGAAAACATCTCCTTGTGGCCAACATGTTCAATGAAGTGTTGCGAATAGCCAGAAACATCTATGCATTCCACCGAAATGTGCTTCGAATGATCACCGAGTTCGCTAGTTTTAGGGTTCTCACCTGGTTCCCCTTGCACCATCTTCCTCTAAAAACACTCAAATTCATTGTAAAGTCACTTAAGAATTTTTAAAAACACTTAGTCAGGATTCTGATTCCATGCCAAGTGTAAAAACCATTTAAAAAAGCAATGGACACTAATGGTTCATAAAAATAGTAATCTCATTAATAAAAAAACATTTTAAAATAAACAAGAATCCATTCACAAGTAATATAAAGTGAAATCGAAGAAACACAAACCTAATTTCAACAGCGATCTTGTTAGAAGTTGTCTTCCTCGATGAGGAACTCTTTCATAAGCTAAGATATGCCCACTACAACCACTAAAAAATAAAATCACCATGATTTAGACCAATAAATACCCTAAAATTGACCAAAGTGATTATTAGGGTTCAAATAAAGATATAAATCAAATGATAAAGAAGGGATGTATGAGAGAGATGGGTTTTGAGAAAAATTATATAGAATAAATCACTTGAAATTGATGGGATAATATATCACAATCAATGAAAAATGGAGGAGGATCTCATAAGAGTCCACCCGGTCCATTTGAATTGGAGGGAGTGGGAAATGAGGGTTGGTGAATTTAATTTGAGTAGGGGAAAATCATAAATTCCAAATTTTAATGTTTTGGGAAGGCCGTATAGTTTGACCAATCAGTTTACCAATTTGTTCTCCAACCATGAACATGCCATCACCTATATCAATACCACTTACATGGTTTCCCTAATACTCTTCATGATTATAAAAATCCTGCCAAATGGAACTATCAAATTATAGATCTAATTCAAACTCTCATCACATGGTTTACCAAATCATTCATGATTCATGCACTAGCACTATAGGTCATCAAAGAACCTATATATTTTCCCCCTACTGGATTGCATGATTTAATCCAAAATATGTAATATATATGAAAACAAAAATATGTGCATTCATAATGAACATCAAGTAAGGGTTTTTTTATGCCAATTAAGGTTCTTCACATGTTTTACCCTAAACTATGTTCCCTAAATGTGCACTAGAAAAAAATATATCTAAAGTTTCCAGCCAAAAATTCCTAGAAACAAAAAATAACCTTCATTAAAATAAAATTAACACCACAGTGACATGGTGGGTGTCATAATTTCCTTTTTGAGTCACTTACATTTCATTGTATTTAACTAAATTTCAATAGAAACTATTTTCTTGAATCAACAGGGTCTTTTATTTCTTGAATTCATATTAATCTTAATTATTTTAGAGTATTTTTCAATTTTTGAATGAAAAGTGGATTATCTTACAATTAAAAATTCAAAGGTGAGGTCTTGCCTTTGTCTATAGTGAGTTCAATCAAGTTCACTTTCTATAGTTCTTCGAGATACTAATTAACATTTATAAGGGAATTATTCTCCATATATAGGTCTCAATATAGATTCTATGAAAATTTAGGTGTTCGCCCAGAATTTTTTGGATGAGAATTAAGAAATTAAATTATATATTATTTTTAGACAAGGAATAAGGAAGTGTATGAAGGGTTAAAACATATCCACTACTACTATTTTAAAATTTTATTTCACACTTCTTTTCAATAAATTTGTTCTATTTATCCAAAAAATACATTCTTTCATTACATTTAAATTTCATTTATTTTGATTTATTTTAATTTTCATCATGTATTTCAAACCCATTATTTTGTTTAATTTTTTTTAATGTGACAATTTTTCACCATATCCTGCAACCTCCATAAAAAAACCCTTGAAAAATTTTACTATATTTATTTGGGGATAAATTTTTTGATAAGGTATCCTTGAGAGATTTACCTTTGATAATAGATATCCAAAATTTTAACATGTTATAGAAACAAAACATCGGAATAGTTATGGTGAAGTGTAGATGTTTGGAAGATAATGTTCAGAAGGTAATGTTTGGAAGCTAATAAGATCTTTGGTGAATTGTAGATTATCCATAAGTAATTTTGGATGTTACAAGTTTATTTGTGGATAAAAACTATTATGGATCTAGAAAATAATCCCTGGTAACATTTCCAAATATTCTAAACCAGAATTTTACAAATTTTGGAAGATAAATCTAGAATTATAAACATATTAATGAATTTACCAAATAAAGAAAAAACATTATGTGAATATAGAAGATATTTCTCAAAAAAATAATTGATAGAGGAAATAATATTATATCAGTACCTAATATTCTTCATATAAAAATATATGTGGTAAAGAAAAATTGTAATGTCAACAAACCATATGCAATATGCATGTTTTTTATTATATTTATGATCTTTAAACACATGTAATTTTTTTTAAATATGAATAGGTTTTCAATGATTTGTAAATTTTTTTATATGTAATAATTTTTTTGATGTGTAAAGTTTATATATCAGAAAAGGAAAAACCTTACATAATAAGTAATAGTAATAATTTCTTATGTAACAACTTATAGGATATTATATTTATAGATCAAATTAAATGATATCCCCATGAGAGATTATATATAAAATAATATGGGGATGTTCATGAAAATAAATTTGGTTGAAAAACCAGACAATGAATAATATATTCATCAATGATTTTAATATAAAAATTTTAGTCAACATCATGATTCAAGAAACTGGTTTTTGGGTTGAATAATTAAAATATATGTTTTTTTCCATGAATAATAAGATCACATTTTTAAGTAGTGTGAGTCTGAATTACCAATCAATATTGTTTCTATGATTTGATATGTTTTCGTGCTGTGAGGAAAAGGACCAGTCACAATGCATGTTAAAGAGAGATTCATGATAAGTATTTACATATCTATAGTTTTATTGAATGTTATAATTCAAAAATGGAATATTAAGTCCATAATTATTTTTTAGAGAGAGGAAGCTATGATAATTATGGATATCATATGGAGTTTAAAAAATGAGACCTATAAGGGTTTTATGTGATTGGTTTGAATCATTTTTTGATGACTTAAATTAAAGGAGAATTGAAATACCAAGAACAGATGGTTTTATAATATATTGTGTGAAAAAAATTTCATTTCGATTGTTCAATATATATAATAAAAAAAGAAGTAGAAGACTTCATTATAGAAAAAATTGGTGACCACCCATTATAATTAATCGTCATCTCCATTGATATAAGAAAACTTGTGATTGTAATCAAAAAATGCTTTCTATTGAGTAAAAGGTTTAAAATGTGTGTTTTCATGATATCAAACACTTGTCGATCATTATAAATATCTTTATAAGTAGGATCGAAATTATTCAGTGTTTTTAGTTATATTTTGGTATCCAGATATCTTATTTTGATAGGTAAGATCATATATTATGATACAAAGACATCAATATGCTCACTAAATATCTTATTCAAACAAGATAAGAAATAATATCACTATTGAATATAGGTATCCAATATGATGACAAAAAAATTTCTATCAAGTGATAACTGATTTCATAAGAGTGAATGAAGTATATTTCCCTTCTATTGTTATAACTTGAACATCCACAAAGGTTTCAAGGATGTATTCTACCATTTATTTTACATCACAAGATTCAAGGATGACTATTAACCTTATATTGTATTCACTTGTGTAATATATAAAACACATACTTCTCAAAATACACATGTACATAGAAAGGAGTAGTCACCCACATTAAGGGTGAACCATGTAAAAATTTTGATGTGCCTTTCATTTATTTCATTTTAGTTTCATAAAAGTGAGATTGTGATTTAAATAAATATCATCAAAATTTTAACTAGTCACTAAGATTAATTTTAAAGAATAAATATTAAAATGAGTCTCATTAATTCATACCAATTTTATTTATGATATATCACCACTATCATAAGGAAATATAATATTCACTAGAAATTTTTTTAATCTATACAACATTATTTTCACCACTCTTTCTCAAAAGACATCAAATTCATCATTAATTTACTATTTAATCATATCATTATTAAATATTGTTTATTTTAAATTTACATAACTCATTACATTCATTATGAAATTTATTTATCTATATTTAATGTTAATGTAATCATAAATAACTTTTAGTTTCAATCCATTCATTCTTAATCATTCATATTTATTTTATCCTTCATCATTTATTAATCCCAACAATCCCAACCATTATCATTATTCATTTTGTAACCCTTCCATTATCAATTCATCCAATTACCAATTAATGAATTCATTTTTCTCAATCATATTCCAGTCCACCATGGAACTATAACACAATATCATAGTAACTATAGTCATCTCCAAAGAAGTGACCCTGTAATTCTTTCCAAAATCCACCACAACATCAAAAAACCCACTTCCTTTTTGCAAAACCATCCATACAACTTCCACAAAAATCACAAAACACCCCTTCCACCATATCACCATACCTAGATATAATAACTATTCATAACCACTCAAACCATAGTGATAAAAGCCCAAAATTTATCACTAAATAAGGGAAACATGGTATTTTTCACTTTGAAGACCCCTACATTAGACATTATTTTATATTAAATTAGAATTCCATCTTCAAACACCAACACCAAAATTATAGATTTCAACACAACCAGTTTATTTACAAATTTAAGAATTATGTAAGATGAACCTGACATATCAAAAATCGTAAGAAATGTTTATCATAATAGCATACACAAATATATTTCAAGATCATCAAAAAACCCATCAACATATATAAATGTCAATAAATTTCATAATGAATGTGTGTATCACCCATTATCATTAAATTTTCTTTAGTAAATGTCATTATCATTATTAGGATAATCCTTTTTGACCACCCAAAGAATAAAAAATAATGATACTTCCACAATTTACTAACATGAAGAAAGAGATGTTATGGATCCTTTCCCTAAAAAAAGATTCACAATCACTGTGTGGGATGATAAAGATATTCCAATCACATCCGACACATCACATAAGGATCAACCACATGACCTCTTCTTGACCAATACCAATTAATTAAACAATAAAATAACCCCAAAACTAAATTTGAACTATAGCTACAACCTCTTCTAAGAATAAGGAATGATAAAGAGTTAAAAAGAAGAGAATACTAATCACCTTGGATCTTAAAGTGGTTGATCTCTAGAAGTTGGGGGATAAAACCAATTAAAGGGTGTGCAATGGTATCTAAGGATGAACCTATACTCACTTAGGGTATAGGGAAAATTATGGGATTAAGAAGAATTTTATTGGGATAAAAAATTAATAATAAAATTGGAAATTTAAAGAATTATGATGTAATAGGTCATGGTCACACCATAATGGGTATAAATCAAACCCACCTCTAAAAATCATTCCACAATCACACCTTATATATCTATAAATCTAAGTAACAAAACTACATTAACTCTACATATTTAATGAAGTCCACAATGAAACAAATGTGATTAAATGTAAATACTTGAAACTTTGAAAAAATACATTACAAATCCCAACATTATCACTTCATCCCTATTCCAAACCACTTTACATTAACGGAACCATGGTGTAACAATACTCAAAAAGGAGGAACCATGAAATCAACCATGTTGAACTCCATGGTGCATTACATAAATTCATATCATAAGGGGACTACACATAAGGTTTACTACTAGCCTTAATAAAAATTAACTTAAGAACAACCCTCATATATGAAATAGAAACAAAAAACTATTCCTCAACTAAAACCAACCATTCCATGACTACAATCAAAAATTAAAAAACCAAAAAACCTCAATATCCTTAACACCATCTCATAATACTGCATGTTGAAACTAAATACATATAAAGTGAACTTGGAAAGATTCTAACCTCAACCAAGACCCTTAATGTTATATCCATACTCCCACCACGAAATAGAGAAACACACATTGCTAATGTCTTATTCCCTAACTTACTACACAACTTTATGTCACACCCTAACTCTATAATCTATAATATATAGTGTAACATTTATAATCACACTATAATGAATTTATATATCTTAAATCTCAACTTTAACTCTACCTTACATCCTTCTCCCTTCATCAAACACCTACAACAACCCTAACATAAATTGACTATTGAAGAAGTTATAGGTCATTATAAAGGTGTTCAAGGATTTACTTGCCAATATTAAACATTTTCTTTCAATTTGGGATATTTTTTATTGAGAAAATGAAAATTTATTTGTAAAAGAGCTGGTGAAACATCATAATGTTGCTATAACTATTTTATTAAACCATGTTTCAATGTTTACTTCAAGGTTTTTTAAGTATTTTTAGTATGTGTGGGGGTACATGTGAAAATGATCACAACCTGTTAGCCTCATGTTTATAGTTTGTCTACGAAATACTATTTATATTCTAAAGCATATGTTCTAGGCCTATATTTTAGGATTTAGTGGTGCATGGGATCCCCAGAAACCACATAAGGTGTTTTATTATAAAAATAATTATTATGTATTGATATCAATGTTTCCATTCAATGGTTTCAAATAGATTCTTTATTGGGGCACTCAATGTTTAACTAAGATAGTGTAAACATCACTTACAAGGTCTATATTACTGCAAGAGATCACATATATGTTATAATTGACCCAAAAATATGACACTCCACTTTTTCATAATTATACACTTTTTTTTTGGATTTAATGAAAATCATAAAAATGGATATATTTGGGTGATAATGATTTTAAAACATTTAACAAAAAACAATGATGATTATCGAATTTTATGTGGTGTGTGTTCATGTTTATTTTTCAAAATTTAAAAATTATGCACATAATTTATACATAAAATTAATGTATTTGAAAAGAAATTATTTTGTACTAAATACTTTTTTTCCTTTTTCATTTGGACCCCAATATTTCTTTGGTATCCTTGAGTTATTTTTGGAGCTCCTACCTATTTTCTAAACTTCTCTTCCAATATCATAGAGTGATCAACATTTTAATGAAAGGTAATCCAATTTTTATATCCTATCCTCGTACTTTTTCCCCATTACCTCTTAATCTTCACCCAACCCTTTAATATTTTAGAGAACATCCAAAATGGTTTTGGTGAGAAATTAGATGTTTTATAATTTGGTGTTTGTGGATCATTATAGACTCAATATCTTTTATGATCTACCACATTGACCTCTCATGTGTACACTATGGTTGGTTCATTAATGAGTTATTCATGTACATTAAAAACCATCGGTTACTTGGATAAGTATAGTTAATGAAAAATCTATCAGGGTTTTATTTTGATTCATAAATTTTTTAAGGTTGTGAGATATTTTTTTAGCTTATAAAATTCAGTCACAAAAATTAGGATCTCTGGTTTATTTTTGTTAGTTTACTATATTAAATGATTTTATTTAAATGAATAATTATTTTTAAATTAGACTGCTTAATTTTTTTAGGCCTTGACTGGATTTAAAGATTGAGTATAATCCATTGATGATGATTTTAGGTGTATTCTTGGGTAATATGGATTATTACCTTTAACTATTAATGTTAACTCCTAGTATGTTGGTGGTGAAATATGTTTTTATGATTATTTGGTAATTAATCAAGGTTTGGTTCACTCTACAATGTCATGTCCTAATAGGTTCTCCTTACTTAATACTCATTATATCCTAAAAAATCAGGATCCTAGAGAAATAAATATAAAATTGAAAATGGTGAATGAATTGTTTATTTTATGGATATTATTATGAATAATGGTTTTATTTATTGGTTTATTTTTTTCACATGACTTGGTTATGATTATAAATTGATATATTTTTTTATTTAATGAGTTTATAATGATATTAATATAATTAGTCACTTATTTTAGAATATAATATTCAAACAAGCAAGAAATGCATATGTTATCATCTAGTAAATCTCTAATGAGTATTTTTTTCACTCAACCCTACATTTATTATTAGTTCATATAGGTATTTTTTATTTTGACACAAGTAAAATGAAAAATTAAATCATTATAAATAATGATACTTAGACTGATTATCAGGGATATAGTGTAAAATTTGACTTCAATAGTTAGTAGAGGTTTCATTATATAGTCTATACACTAGGGGTGGATTTTGAAAATCCATTTCTTTTTTACCTTGTTATAACCCAAAAAGGTCTTTATTTTGGGTGATTTTTTTTATATATATATTCATATGTTGTGTGGGTTTCTTTATAATGTTTTGAATATGGTTTATTTACATTAATTACATGAAATTAGCTATATTTATACTTAGATGTGTAAGTATCCTTAAGAATTAGACTAGGAATGTTTATATTTTAATATCTAAGAATAATTGTTAGAATGATTATTTATCTATAAGAGTATTGATTTGATAAGATATGTGGACCCCTCATATAAGAATTTAAAAAAACATCATAAGAAACTAAGATATTTGTGCGAAAATATACCCCTAGTAATTTTATTCAACCCTAAGAAATGGTTTTTTGAACATCGAAATTGAGTGATGTAGACAAGGACAAGTAAAATTATAACTCAACTATTAGATTACATATTTAGGGCAATCACAAATAATGGTATCAAATTCCATGATTCTTCCTCAAGATATGAATAAAAAGGTTGTGGGAGATATTTTAGGGATGAGATGTAGTATATATATAGTCATAATTAATATATTTATATTAAATATCAAGTTTCCCAAAATTTTGGGTTCGACAAGATGTTAGTAAAACATTTTAGGCTTCATCTTTTAGATGAATATGGAATGTTACTTCACCTATGTTTGAGTAATTACATTAATGAATCATGTAGAATTAATCTATAGGTGTTACATTACATTTTCGTGAAAACATGATAACAATTATAGACACATATGAGAAAATCATTCATATACTATATCAGTGAATTTTGAGTCATTTCACTCCCTATTTGAGTAGTTTATAGTCATATAAGATAGTATCACCATTGATCAAGATATAGGGTTTCACATTTCTATTATACCCATTTATAAATTTTTGTAGGATCCTTCATAGATTCATCATCTCTGACTTTGATAGTTTCACCATCAACACATCTCTTCTTTCACCTAAAAAGATTAATTTTTCCTATTTTGAGTCTACATATACCCACCACACACTTGATCTACCTTATGGGGTGACTAATTAATTCATTATCATAGAATCATTGAGTGTTAGGTTAGGTTCCATTGATGATCTCCCATTACATTATAAAAATATTCATGGGCTTGTCAATGGAATCCATTATTTTCTCACTCTTATCAGATTATTTCTACTTATATAATTACTTTTGTTAGAAATATTATTTTCACATTCATTCTTCATAGCATTTTCAAAAAAAAATCCACTCCAGTTGGATACTAATAATATGTGTTGAGTTAAAGACACTAAAGTATAAATATATATGTGATTTCATCTTTTTTACCCTTGGTAATATGGTTTTCAGTTATAAGTGAATTTATAGTATTAGTGTAAATTAAAATGAACCTCTTAATATAATAAAAGTTATTCTTATTGTGAAAGGGTATAATAAAACACATGACATTGACTACTTCAACACATTCTCTATGATAACCAAAATAAATATGCACTTCTTGGTATCTTTATAGTTTTCACTAATTAGTGAAACTTATTTTAGTATTATGTGATTTTTTTTAAAGTGATTACTTCAATAAAAAGAGTTATATGGGAAAATATCACTTGTTCATTTCTGAAGGGGATAAGAACATTTTTTTTTCTTTTTGGATTCTAATATGCGCTAAAATAGACTCCAAGAGTCTTGTTTAGTCAAATTTACACTATGGTGTACAATTTTGTTCATTCTCAAAATATATATGCTTAATTGTTGTTTTCCAGTCATCTATGTGGATGATAGTGTGATTATAAAGAGTAATTATGAATAAACTATTCATCTCAAGTTCATCATATATTATTAAATCAATATTAGAGACTTAAGTCCATAGAGATATTTTTTGGGCATTGAGGTATCTCAATGTCCATGATTTATCCTCTAATATAAAATTATGTATACTCCAGATTTATTATAGGTTACAGGTATATTAAAATCTGACTTTATTTATACAGCTCTTAATCACAGTGGGATATATTTTCAAACTAAATAGTGAAACACCCTCCTCATTTAACAAAAATATCACAGTGAAGTTCCCTATTGATTGTGGTTGTATTTTATATCAATGTATTTTTTTTAGGAAATTTGGTGTATGTTTATTTTGGGTGATAAATTGAGTATCCACCCAGTGAACATGAAGAGGTTTCCCATATAGTTTATAGTTAAGGATATTGAAGGTGATTCTATAATAAATGGAAAAAATGTTTCTATGAAATCATCCAACGAACCAAATGATTATATAGTTTATCCTAATGTAAAAATAAAGTGCTAAAGTTATACATTGTAGTAAACAATACCTTATAGTAGATTTTGGATTTATTAGATAATGGGTAGAATGAAGTAATTATCATTGAAAGTTAAAGAAAGATAAATTTTTTGGAGAATCCATATTAGTGTTATCTACCATTAACGATTTTAAAATCAATGATAAAATGAACATATAAAAAGGTTTAAGAATTATTAAATAAATTTGAACTTATAATATAATGTGGCTTATGGAAATACTCCAACTTGAGTATTTATATGTAGAAAAAAATCTTTTGGAGAAAGATTAAAATATTTTTAATTATTATGATAATTTTTAGAAATATTTCAGGTAGTTAATATTTCAATTGAAGAGGTTATTATAATCTTTGAATTTAATTCAAGATATTGGATAAGTATTTTAATTCTCATACGGTTGGAATGTACCAGATAAGGTTGGTACAACCGGAGTGTAAGGTAGTGACATGTCACAATGAGGTCTGTACATGTCATTATAAGCTTGAGGAATTGTCACTATAATGTATGAGTTAGTTCCTCATAAGTTTTAAACACTTAATAAGGCATAAACACTAAAATTTATAAGTTATAATGAACCTGATGATGGGACATCACATGGTATAATGAACACTATATATTATTGTCATTGGGTGCCCTAAACCGAACATTTTTATGTACTTTAATTACCATAACATGTATAAAATGTGATATATACTTGTATTTTTTTCTCTTAACATGATATTATTAATACTTATATATATACTATATCATTGGTAATGTCCTTAGAATACAAGGTGTATAAAAATGTTGTATCATTTCCTAGTTATAATGTGAACTTTGAGATACTAGGAATGTAGTGTTAAATATATGATATATAGACTAGATACATCATGATTATATTAAATAGATGGTATTTGATTATCAATTGTTGGTGTATTATAATAATTGAGATTTCATTTTAAAATTTTTACACTTAATGATCTTGATTTTATGATATCATGATGACTGAACTCCAAAAACGAATAGCACACATAATATGTGACATTGGTTTTTCCTATCTATAAGCACATGTAATATTATCTTGAAATGGGATCATTAATACTGTGTATCATTTAATTATGTACTTTGGTTCCAGATGAAAACAATTAAATTTATGTTGTGATGAGGTAGATTTGTTGGGTTGTATTATTGGTGTTAATTCATTTATTGAATGATTAAGACATGATTTATCACTTTTGGAAGAAAGAGTTTTCTTTGGAAAGTTGACTAGGGTGGCACTACCATAACTAAATCAATGTCCAATGTAGAAGAAAGTGATTTCGTCCAATATGGTCAGGAATAAATAATTAAGGTAAGGATGGTAACACAAGTTGTGCAACCAACTTTATGAGATATCACAATACAAAAAAAATATATAACATAATATCAATTTGTAGGAGAGTTTGGCATTTCTTTTACTATGTATTATCACTTTAGAGACCTCGAATATTTTCTAGGATCATCTCCTGGTCTATGTGTATTCCTCATTTCTATTTAGATAAGGACATAGATGGTCACACACTATGGGTATTCAAGATTATTTCTTATTTTATGTGAATAGGGGTTTATCGCATGGTGGGCCCCACTACAGGGTCTGAGTGATGTCTAAGATTTATTGGTCACGATAAAATAAATAAATTCGATATTATTTCAGTTCAGAATAATGATTTTTTAATTTATTAACTCATTTTATTTATAGGTGATTAAGTGAATACAAAATATATATTTTTCAAATGAATAATATTATTCAATGTATGTTAAATATTTAATGGGAGGAGAAATTTGAATTAATGACTCAGATTTTATCATGTAATATATATTTAATTTTACAATTATGTGATAAATATAATTCACATTTATGGCATAGTTACTATTTCATTATGTTCCATTAAGGGATTATTTAGAAGGATTAAGTTACTGGGGACCTAAGTGAAATTTCAAGGAATTTAAATCCCTTATATATGACATGAGAAGACAAAATATATGGTGTAATTCATTCCCTATAATTTGATAACATCAATCACTTATCTCCCAAATTCTAGTTTTAGAAAGAAGAGATCTAAGAAACTCTATCCAATTTATTCCTCTCAGATCAAAGGAATAATTCTCACGTGATCCCAAGGGAATTGAAAGTGTCTTTTCTTTTCTACATTAGAACCTAGAAACTAAAGAGAAATGTACTAATAAGATCTTGAATATTGTGTGAATGACCTATAGGGGTATGATGTCATTTAATTTGAGAAAAACTAATTAGAAAAGAGTGAAACACTCTTTCATCAATAAATCAAATGAAGTATCAGTTTGATATTATTTTTATGCTTAATTACTATCACATGATATCCTTAAGTTTTAATTGGGTATTGCACATCACCCATGACAACTTTATTATGTTGGTCCAGTGATAAATTTTAAAAACTCATTGTTTAACACTTCTATGATGTGCCTAACACCATCAATTGGTATTAAAGGTATCATGTTCATAATTAATTTATACTAAAATTATATCTATAATTAATTTTTGCAAAGTGTATCTGAATGGTCCCAACGTCTTTGACGAATATTCATTCCAAGGTAATATGGATGATTTATATCCATATAATGGTTGAAATAAGATCAAAATCATTGGTCTCTTTGTGACCTGGATACACCTTATCAAGACCTGGCCCACTGGGGCCCTCCTGATAGGTGGAAGGATGAGCATGATTACCCAAGACCACCTAAAACTGGTCAGCGTATGGTGTCAAACTTCATATAGACATATCAATCACATATAATTCCTCATCCTAAGGTACCCTTAAACATTCAAAAATCTTTAAACACTAATTTTATTCATAAATAAAATATAAAACTGATACCAAGATGCATTGATACAACTAAATCCCACATCAGAGTGTGACTCAAGTATAATAAAATAAGGGGGCAAATACAAGCCCACCAAAACATAAAAGATTCCACCTTTACAAAAAGGTGGGGACCATTTTCAAGATATAAATCCTAGAACTGATTGAATTCTATCTAGGGAAACTATGATCCACCTACTCCTTGTCCACCTATGACATTGTCAAAAGGCATTTCACCTACATAAAAGATGGCATATGTGGGAAGACCCCATGCAGGGGTGAGTAAAAACATACCCAGTATAACACCCTAAAAGTACCAAATATAAATCATCAAAGAGAGTGAGATTATAAGAAAGGATAATATCAAAATAGATAGTCTCAAGATATACACCAAGACTCAAGTAAATCCACTCCTTAGGTCTTTTTAACAATAATTGAGTTCATCAGATAGATACTTCCCATCCGGACTCTCCATAAAGAAGTACTTTCTAAAACTCATAATATTTCAATGCACAAATAAAGGATCATACTCAGGGCCTTTGGGTGATACAAAACACTTCATAAAGCATTTAACTGGGTTGGGGATCACATTCCCTAGAAGTTGGTAAAGGGGTAAATGAAAAAACCTCGGAAGGATTGATAGAGTATCACACCCTATGCCACACAAAGGGATACCTGACTCTATCTTCACCTAAACTATAAAGGGGATCAATCATCCTACGTTAAGGATAAGATACCTCACTGTACCCTCACAAGGATTCCCCAAGGAACGTTCTTTATTGATTCTCAATAAGGATTAAGATGATTGGGGTTCCAATGTATCTTGGTAGAAGTACATGATATTTTTAGGGAATACATAATGTTTTCTAGCTAGTCCAGACATACCTGAGTCTATTCCCATTCCCATTTCATATGGATCATTCCCTTGTACTCTGGTTCTACCCCTGTATACTAGTCATACCCTTTTACTTTGCTCGTGCTCGTGCATTATGGATATATTTTTACCTCTAGTCGAATCCATGCCCATGTACCCTAAAGGTATGCACTAGGCCACCAACTTTGGGTCACATGAAATGTGATATTTATCTTTTTAAATAACCTTAGACATCATGAAAAAATGGGTATTCAAGGCATGTGTTCTTATGAACTACATGTCATGAATGTCAGTTTTTTATAGAATTTACAGAATATCTCACATGTCTCATATTTTCTGTCGTTACCTATGGATATATTGAAAATTGAGATGTATAAATTTAATCTATTGTTTATATTTCCAAAACCATTTTCGGTGTCCAGTTTCAAGATACTCATCCATTCTTCAAACAAATCTAATCACATTACACTGGTGCAATGAAAAATCATAGAAAAAACTCTAGATCCTCTCTATGATATTCATCTATAATAATTATAGTGACCCATACATTTAATACACAAATGTTATATTTTTTATATTAACATTAAATACATAACATAATGATCCACACCAAAATATATAAGTCCAATACCATTAGAAACATGGATACACAAACAACTTGTTCGTAATCGATCTACATCATCTCAAACTTAATTATTCATAATGTGCACCCTTTTTAAAAATATCATAATTAAAAATTACCATAATATCGTGGGTATGTTAAATATAATAAATACAGATATAAGATTCCTATCAAGGATAAAAAAGGGATATATAAAATGTTCAAATAAGCATAACTTGAGTATTTGGGTATAATAACAAGATATTAACATTTGATAACCATACCTTGTATATCAAGGATTGTAATAATGATTCAAGGAATAGATTTTATAAGTTTATAAGACACGAATCATAAATGAATCAAGAACTTGTTCCATGAGATCACAATATTTGTAGAAGATAAATATATTTAGCATACACCAAAAAATAAAAAAATATTATTTACATAGAAATAAATTATCACTACAATGACAATAAAAGTGTATTGGCCTAACTCCATATTATATAGTATCAATAAAGCCTCACTCCCAAGGATATCATAGTGGACCAAGTTTCATATTGAATTGGGTTTACACCCCATTCATGTCATTTTATCTCATGAGATATTCATCTTTATGAATGCATTGGATTGATATATACTTTTCCCCACCCATAAAATAATGAAAACCATGTATATGTGTTCCCAAATATCATAAAACAATCATCATATCATAACCCATGATAAATAAATGGCTATCAAAAAAACTTTCACCATGGCATAACCTGTGGAAAATAAATGGGTTTTTATAAATATTTCATCAATGCATTAGTGCATAACCCATAGAAAAGGAATGAGTTTCATAAAGATATTACCAATATAATAATCAATATTATAGATAAATAATAAGTATAGTATCATTGCGTCAATTAATATTAAAGATCCAATACCACCACTGTATTTCTTCTTTAAGGAAAAATTCCATTAAAAGATAACTTGGAACAACTTTTGAGATAAATACAATTTTTACAATGAAATCACTTATTTAAAATATAAAAATTTCCAAAATTTTAGTGAAATTTTTTTATTTCAAATAAAAATTTGAAAATTTTAAATTAATATATATATATATATTAGTGTTCACGATGGGTGGAAAATTTCATTCATGTCATATAAGTTAATAGAAAACATTCTTTTTATACGATATCAAAAGGTACCTCATTTAGAAAATTTCAAGAATATTCACTTCAAAACATATTTAAAAATTTAAATAATGTATAAAAAAGGACTTTTAAATATAATAGTAGAATATTATATACATTCTTGGTGAAATTTATAAAACACAGATATGGAAAAATGATTTTCAACTGAAAAGAGAAATAATGTAGCTTTTCCATACAAATATTATTTCAGTATCTTGAGTACTTATAGAGATTAAAATGAAATGAAAAAATGTATTTTAAAAATTAACATAAGAAAATAAAATTCATGAGTATCTTTAGTGTTAGACCATAATATTTCATCATCAGATCTTAATCATAAACAATCCCAATAAAAAAAGTATTGTAACATAAAACACTTACCTCAAGTCTTGTCCTTTTTGTAAACGTTTTAAAATATTGTATAATAGATATATATTTATTACAAATGAATTATATGAATATAATTATTTATATAATACCAAGTATTATATTATTATAACATAATATCACCCATTTATTAATAATTATTTGTTAAAATCATGGTTTTGGAAGATAATTTCATTGTTTTTATTTCAAGTTTTGGTTCAGTATTATCGGTATTTATAATTTGATCATGGTTTCATTATATACATAATTTTAATCATGATATTAATATAATATATTAATTATATATATATATATATATATTCATCCATAATAGTTATATATATAAAATGAAATTACGCCATTTATAGAGACGGTAGGCCGTAAGTATGCATAAACATCATTTCTATTTTTTGATGGATGGAATGACAGAAAGAAAAATAATAATCCAAATTTCAAAAATATTTATAATTTCATAAATAAAATATATATTTATTAAATTCATTATTATTACCATCCATGTAAAATGGTGATGAAAAAAATTACACCGCTACGTGGATGTGGTAGGTCATTTGTACGCATAAGTTATGTTTTTTTCATTTTTATATGATGGAATGAAGGTCTATAATATTTGTTATATAATTATATTAATAATTAAGTATATTTTAGATACTTAATTAATTATTTTAGAATAGATACTATGTATTTAAAATATGTTTAAGAAAAAATAAAATTGAAAATGCTCGGCTAAGAGTTATACCTCTTCATTGATAACCCTCTTTTGGATTACACCTTAAGCCTTGAAGGGATTTTCTTTTGGCAAGAATCAAAGTACTCAAATGTGGTTAAGAAATATAAAAAGGTATTATTATATTTATTTTCTGATTTTGAAGGCTAAAAATGTATGATTAACGGAGAAGAATAGGTTCCCTTTTACAATAGAGGGGTGGGGAACTCTTGTAATTACAAAAGAGATTAAAGTATAATTGTTCCATTATTAAGAAACATAAATAAAAATGTATTGGGGTTTAAATAAAAAGAGTATAAAGTTGAAATATCATCAAAAAAATTAATTTAAAAAGGTTTTAGATTTATTTTAAATCATAAATAGACAAGGGATGAAAATTTGGACCATATATTTTACACCTTTTCCATGTTCAATATTTTTATAATTTTTAACTTATTTAAAATAATAGTATTTTCATAAAATATAATTAATTTCATTTTAACACTATTCACTTAATTTGAATTTAAAGACAAAAAGGCAGCAATGTAATTTGAATATAAAGACAACAAGGAAGCAATGTAATTTGAATATAAACATTTTTAAAAAAATAAAATATGTTTTATTAATCTATGAAATTATTATAATGCAATGATTCATCTAAATTTTATTAATTTAAATATTTTTAAAATCATCTATTTTATTTTTATGTATATTGAATAAACATCATGTCGAAATTATGTAAGAATTTAAGGTAATTTTTAAATTATAAAGAATTATGAATAAATTACGTAAAAAAATTAAATTTCAAATAAATATTTATAATTTTTTTATACAATATTTATCCTTATTTAAAAGTCTTAGAGATATTGATGTCAAAACTGTGGAATTTTTTATTTATTATTTCCTTAAATCAACATAAATTTCATAATCAAAGAAATATGAGACCAAGTGACCTTATATTAGAGAAATTTATGGAAATAGCCGAATATCACTCATGAAATTGAATAAATTCAAGTTTTATAAATTTTTTAAATACTTGTCACAAAGTTTTAACCCTATTTTCCCAATTCTACCCTTACTAGGGCAACAAAAATTTACTATGGTTACTATTCTTACTGACCAGAAATAAAAGAGAAATATTTACTATATTTTAAAATCGTTATTCTGAATTTGGAATCCATTTTTCAATAATTAATTTCTATAGGTTTCTCTAATTCAATTTTGAATAATGGTGAAAAATATAATTAAAACCATTTTTGAGTAAAAATCATTTTTAAGCATAAAAGTAAATATATATTCTTATCTCATGCCTATATAAACATTAAATGAATATTAAAATTATTTAATTAATATATAATATATAAATTGTATTAAAATAATTATCCAATAGTGATAAATTTAATTTATTAAGATAAAAACACATTTCCTACATGAAAATATTTTTTTTCATAAAAACATGTATTTTACTTAAAACGGTTTTTATTCATTTCTAATTCTAATCAATTTATAACCATTGAATTTATTTTACACATGTTTAAACCAAAAGTTTTTCATAATTTAGTTATTTTTATTCATACCTTCTAATCTAACGACTATGTGATAACTATCACATTAAATAATTATATTTCATTAGTTTATTATAGTTTATTTAAACTTTGGGCTGTTTGTAAAGAATTGTATCAAATAAATAAAATTATCTATAAGGATATATATTATAAAATCTAGGGGTGTTACTTTTTATCACAATTAAAATAAATTTATCCCTCAAAATTATTTCACCCTAATACAAATAAATGAGGATATCTCTGTTTCACCTCATCTTTGTGTTCCCAATTAGATTCTTCAAATTATGGATTTCTCTAGAGTACTTTAACTAGGTGAGTAGTGTCACGAACTATCCGGGGTACCCTGGTAAGACGATAACCAAGCTGGCCTTGACATATCCTGAAGGGAATTCCCAACTCCCATGGGCTGATGACTAGCACCTGTCATAATACAACATAAAAGTTTGAACAAATTTTCCACAAAAAATATTATATGAAAGAAAAGCAATTCCTTATGAAAAGAAAATAAACTCCATTGGTAGTAATGTATGAAAATTTATCAAGGCATTAAATCCCAAAACAATATATCCCAAGTAATGAAACAGAGAAAAACAACCCAAGTCAATAGCATCTCACCACATAATGAATAGTATATTCGAATAATAGATTAACCAAATTAATTCTTTCAATTTCAAAATAAATTGGTTTCACATTTAAAATCATATTTAAACAAATCATGTTATACAGTTCAAATGATGAAAAATATTTTAATAAAAGGATTTAAAAGTGATGGAATATTTATAAAATAATGTATTAAATAAATAATTTATATAAAAAATAATATAAATTTTGAAGGCATGTAAATCAGTTTAACAACATTGTCATACATTTATATCTCAAATATAATCAAGCGAGCAACATGGTCATCTGCCAAATAGGTATGAAAGTTCCAGGATATAGGACTCCATACTCTTTACATTATTATAGTAATATGTGTATACACACATCCCTCTAACAATACCCACAGGTTACTTATCATCATCTTATATGAATGTAACCAGCAGCATTTATGTTTTAGAACATTGTATAAGCTTAGAGTGTATCCAAATAACTCACAAACCAACTATGGATTCTATGTGATATTACAAAATAAATGATATGAAATTAATTTTTATACTTCTTAAAATAATATTAAATCTCATTCTTCCCATTTAAAAAAGCCAATTTTCCATTTAGAAACCCAAAACGGGTTTTTAATCAAAAACTGACCTCTTTAACCAGATAAAAACACTAGGTTTCTATCAAAACATTTCAAACCATTTTCATAGGTATGAAATCAATTAAAAAATAATTCCCCCAATTTCAAAATTCATTTCCACAATCAAATTCAACAATTAAATAGAAATATTTTCCATCAAATCTACAATTTAAATTAGACATTTT
Source organism: Viscum album (assembly GCA_963277665.1). Taxonomy (NCBI): domain Eukaryota; kingdom Viridiplantae; phylum Streptophyta; class Magnoliopsida; order Santalales; family Viscaceae; genus Viscum; species Viscum album. The sequence goes on along the minus strand of OY728141.1, from coordinate 465,693,955 downwards.
AAATCAACCAATTTCCACAAATGCACTCTAATTCAATGGAATTTGGGGTTTTCCCAAAATTCATGAAAAACCCATTTCAAATATACCAATTCACTAGAATTGGGTTTTATCAAATCAATTTAAATTATTTTTTAGAAATTTAATTTTAATCAACAATTTAAATAGATACAACAATTCAAGGTTAATCAATTTGTCCCAATAGAATGGAATCACCATCCTTTTTTCTGAAAACTAACACTCACAATTGAGCGCATCAATGATAATAAAGGTTTAAAAGACCATGAAACTCAAACTATAAATTAGATCCAATATTAAAAAGTGTAGATCCATCAATTTCATGTTTATATATTGAAATAACAAGGAGGAGGAATAGAGAAAGATAAAGAACCTAGAGAACACATACCTGGGAATCTACATCACACGAAAAATGATGATCAAATGTCGAATGAAGGAATATAGAAGGGTTGGATGGCTTCAAGATTGTATGGGGAAGGATTTTGTTTGAGATAAATGAAACTATAGGGGAGTGGAAAAAATTATCGCATCCATACATCCCATTTAAAAACTCAAGATGGGGTATTATACAGTGTGTAATCCCACTAGAGGTTATGAAATAGTAAAGTTTCATAACCACCAAAAAATGTGTTGGTTTAAATGAAAAATTAATTAATTAAATGACTCACAATGTGTAATTTCACATCTTGTCATGTAACCTTTCATGGTGTGAATCCTCTCACAACATGAAACATCTCACAATATGCATCCAACCACCATTACCCATCGTGTAACCTCATTACACGGTGTTTAACCCTCCAATAGTCTGTAGAAAATTCTGCTAAAGATGAGAGTCCAAAAAATATTTAACTTCACCATTATAGGTATCCTACCAATTCATTATCAACCCTACCCAGTCAATGAAAAGTGAAACCCATGAAAATGTTAAAAGGCATACCTATCAGATCTATAACGGGATGTTACAATCTCCCCACCAAAAAAACATTTGTCCATGGAAAGCCTATGTAACGCCCCGACCCTAGTTGCCTAGAGTCGGTGCATTATTACATAACATTGGCATGATCACAATAAAGATCAAATCTCGAAAGACCGATTGGTTTAGTAGCCTTGGAAACACAAGATATAATCATAAGTTTTACATTACATCATAAAATGAAAAACTACTACAACAACATAATGTTTCCACAGTCCACACTATAATCCCCTCATAATATCCCTGCAGGTCATTCATAACTTACATCTTCACATCCTGGGAAAAATAAAACATAAAAAAGGGGTGAGCTCAAATGCCCAGTAAGGATAACAATATAGCGGAACATTCAAAAATAAGCATAAACATTTAAGGAAATGAATTACTAAAACAAAAGCCTTTTAAACTTGAACTTCAACATAGTATGGCAAAAGTAAAATGAAATAATGCCATTTACTTGTTCACATGGATATTCTACTAATCGAATAATCACATGAAAAATCAATAACCACTTTCATAATGTTGGAATGCATAATGCCAGACTATCATAACCACATAGCCAAGGCCTCGTGCCAAGACTACAAATAAGATTTTTGCCAAGGCCTTGTGCCAAGACACTAGTTTGTCTCATGAGACCTATCGATGCATCGAGGAGCTATAGCGGGCTCCACCCGTCACTTATTAAGTCCAATGCATTCCCATATGAAAAGGTTTAAACATAACTAGCATACGAAATGCCAATAATTTCACCATAAACTATGAATGGTATAAAAATAGCACATCCATAGTCAAACATATCACAAAACCTTCAATACAATATAGAAGTTTTGTATCATAATAAATCAACTTCAAATAATCTTAAAATCCATCAAAGGATGTTGACATAGATGAAATCAAAATTCTTTTTAAAGAAATATCTCCTTTTATTTTGAAATTATTTAAGATCCATATAATATAAAACATTTTCTTTGAAAATATTCTTATAAGCTTGTAAGGAAAGCTCTGAAGATTTTATAACGGCGTAAAATAACCGCACCCGCCGTATAAGTTAAAAAAACATTCTTACCTCAATTCTGTCGAAAAGGTTAAAAAGGACCTTGTTTTGAAAACGACAGAAAGATTCCTTTATAAACCTCTTATAAAAAGTCAAACAAGGTTATAAATGACTTTAACCCATATTCTTGTAAATAGTAAAAATGTTTTGAAATACATTTTTAAGAAACATGGATGTGGATGATAAAGATATCCCAGTAGATTATTACGTATAAACAACCTCAGATAATGAAGAGATTGTGAAATAACCCTTACCTTGTACTTTTCCTTGGTTGGGGTCGGTTAACCTCCTGTATAATGGTGAAATAATTGTTATTAAATTATACAAGAATCATATACATTAATATGATATCATATATGATCTTTTAACATTGCTTTATTAATAATATCTTAGTATTATCGTCGTTTCAGGTGATAATCGATTCGTTCTTCTTAAATGTTTGGTTACGTAAGACATGTTTGTAATGGATAGATTAAATCTTATTCATAATCATAATGATATTAACATTATTTTTAACCCTAAAATGAGAATAAGACTTGAATGGATACGATGGAGGATGGATCTCACCGCGTTCGTGGAGACGGTAGTCCGTACGTACGCACGAACGCTACTTCCATTTAATTTTTATTTTAAAAGAATTGAATCCAAATGATACATAGGTATATTACTATTCCAGTATAATATAATATTTTATATATGTTACTTAATTTCATTAACACCATCCTTTATACATTCCATGTGTGGTATGAACGAGTCATATCATTTTAAGGGGGCGGTAGTCCGCACTTCCTCAAATGAAATTATCGTATGTATATACAACATGAAACGAATAATGGTATGAAATAAAATGGAATTACAGAAGCTTATATATAAAATATATATCATTAATATCATATTTAATTATAGTGCCATCATAATGGCCACCATGAGAGGCGGTAAGATGTATTTGAACAATCATCGTTTCGTGAGGCGTTAGTTTGCCATCCACAGAAACATTATGTTCATCATCCATTAGATGGAGTTGTGTGTATGTGTAGTTTGAATCCTTATTATAACAACATCCTAGTATATTGAGGATACTGGTGTTGTTACAAAAGAAAGGAAATAAAAAGAGTTTGGGGGTTGGAGAAGCAAAATAAAGGAAAATAATTTAAGAGAAATCGTTACCTTTAATTTAGGTAACTCACTTTGGTTGGAACCAAAGGACTTTTTGAAATGATTTCTGCCTAAGGGGAAGCTTCAAGGAGGAGGAGAGGGATGTGGGGAGCTTAGTTGGGCAGAGTTTGGACAAGCCAAGTGGCTTGAGAGGTGTGAGGAATGAGTAGAAGTGGTCTCCTTTTATAAGGGAGAGGAGGGGCTCTTTAGGAAAGAGTGAAAGTATTACTTTATAATATAATTATATTCGGTTTATAATGGTCAAAAAATCATTGAGGTCGACGATAAGATGACTCATATTCTAAATAACATCAACCAATAAGAATTGGACAGGTTTTAGATAATATTTTAATCATTATAATATTATTTATTTCAATGATTTATTAATGAGGTAAACATTGCATCATTATTGTGTCATTAATAATTTAACTTATTTGATGTCTAAAAATTATAAATAAAATATCATCATGTAGGAAATCGTTTTATCTTTCTAATGAATATTTATAATCGAAAATCCAACATGTATAACCCTATGTAAAAATTGTTCTTCTAAAAGATGTAAGCTTATGCCATTTTTATTTTTATTTTAACTTTATTAATATAATGTGTCCCTACCACATACAAGTGGCTCCAAGGGGTCCCCAAATTGACCCAAGGATGCCCATGGTCGGGTATGTGTCCACCAATAAGGTTAGGACACGTTTTAGGGTATTTTTGTATTATTATAATATTATTTTTTAACCCTTATTTACCGGATTTACCCTTTAACCATGGTAAATAAAATATTTACCACAGTAACTATTCAAAATGTCTAATAATAAAAGTTACCTATTTACACAATTTGAACATCCTGATTCCAAATATGGAATCCATTTTCTTAAATTCAAAACACAGAAGTGGCAGAAATTAATTTAAAATTAATTCCCGCTGTCAAAACAAAAAGCGTGTTTTTAAGAGGTAATAACTATCAAAAGATTGACACTTGTTTATGTTTGGTTTAATTGTAAAATTATGTCCAATGACCAACATTATATTAAATGGTAAAAATATATTCTAAATATACTTTAAAACCACTCAAATTCATAATTTATCACTATTAATTATTTTGGTTAAAAAAGTTGTTTTTAATTAAAATTTAGTAATTTTCACTATTCATCAAAATATGAAAGTTATCCGAAATGTACCAAAATTTCACCTTAGGCTAAATTCGATATTCCGAATCCAAAAATGAAGTCCATTTTTAAATATTAAATATATATAATTTCAAAAAGTAGGTGTTACTATTCATAACGGCTAGTTTGATTAGTTATGGTGTGTTAGAACTCGGTGTTGCGTACAACACACGCTATCACATTATTCAAAGAGAAGCGTACCGTAGAAGCATGGGGTGTTACATTCTCCCCTCCTTCAAATAATTGCGTCCTCGCAATTTCTAGGGTATTACTGCATAAAAAGACTCGGGTGGTTCTTCATCATAAGTTCCTCGGGTTCCCACGTTGCCTCTTCCATCTTATGGTTTCTCCACAAAACTTTTACCAGACGTGTCGTCCGGTTTCTCAGTACTTGTTCTCTTGTATCAAGAATCTTGACGGGCTCTTCACAATAAGACAAATCGGGTTACAGTTCTAATTCCTCATAGGTGAGTACATGCGTTGGGTCAGGCATGTATTTCCTCAATAGAGATACGTGGAACACATCGTGAACTTTGGAGAGACTTGGCGGCATTGCCAATCGGTAAGCTACAGCCCCAATTCGTTCTAGAATTTCGAAAGGTCCGATGTACCTGGGACTCAATTTACCTTTCTTACCAAAACGTATGACTCCCTTCCACGGAGATACCTTCAGAAAAACATGATCACCGACTTGAAATTCCAAATCCTTCCTTCGATTATCGGCATAGCTCTTCTGCCTACTTTGAGCTGCTTTGATGTGATTTTGGATTACCTTCACCTTTTCCACCGTTTCCTCCACCAGTTCTGGGCCTACAAGTTTTCTTTCACCAACGTCATCCCAACAGGTTGGTGTACGACATCTCTTTCCGTATAATGCTTCATATGGTGCCATCTGAATACTTGAATGGAAGCTATTGTTATAGGAAAATTCTACCAGTGGTAAATATTGATCCCACATACCCTGAATGTCAAGTGAGAAAGATCTCAACATGTCTTCTAAGGTTTGAATAGTCCATTCTGATTGTCCATCTGTCTGAGGGTGGTAAGAAGTGCTCAAATGAAGTTCAGTATCCAGGGATTTCTGAAGACTTTTCCAAAATCTTGAAGTAAAACGGGGATCACGATCAGAAACAATTGATAGGGGTACTCCATGAAGTCTCACAACTTCATTAATGTATAGTCTTGCTAGACGTTCCAGGGGTAGATCTTCTCTTATAGCAAGAAAATATGCTGACTTGGTAAGACGATCAACAATAACCCATATTGCATCGTTCCTTCTAGGAGTCTTCGGTAGCCCCATGACAAAGTCCATCGTAATATTGTCCCATTTCCACTCCGGTATAGGAAGAGGTTGCATGACTCCTCCAGGCTGTTGCCTTCCAGCTTTCACTTGTTGACAAACCATACATCTTGACACAAAATCAGCAATCTCCCTCTTCATATTGTCCCACCAAAAATGATCTTTCAAATCTCTATACATTTTGGTGCTCCCAGGGTGTATAGAGAAATTGGAACTATGAGCATCATCCAGCAATTCCCTTTTTAGATCAGGTATATTGGGAACACAAAGTCTCTTCCCGAATTTCAAAATTCCATCTTCATACACAAAGTCTCTCAATCTCCCATCATTCACAGCTTTAATCTTCTTTTGGAATTCTTCATCATCGGTCTGAGAACTCTTAATCCTTTCTAGTAAAGATGGTTTGGCAACCATTTGAAAAAGCATTGATGTTTCACCTTCCCTGGTTATTCCCATGTCCATCTTCACTAGATCCATGAAAATTGGATCCCTTTCAATTCTCATCATGTTCATAACTCCATGGTCTTTTCTGCTCAAAGCATCTGCTACTTTGTTTGCTTTCCCCGGGTGGTAGTGTATCGTACAATCATAATCCTTGAGTAATTCAAGCCATCTCCTTTGCCTCATGTTGAGTTCTTTTTGTGAGAAAATATACTTCAAACTCTTGTGATCAGTATAAATCTCACATTTTTCACCATAGAGGTAGTGCCTCCATATCTTCAAAGAAAAGATCACTGCTGCTAACTCGAGATCATGATTAGGATAGTTTTGTTCATGAATTTTTAACTGTCGTGATGCATAGGCAATAACTCTATCATTCTGCATAAGGACACAGCCAAGTCCTTTCTTCGATGCATCACTATAAATAACGAACCCATCATTCCCCGATGGTAAAGTAAATATAGGAGCATTGACTAATCTTCTCTTCAGTTCTTCGAAACATTCTTCACACTCTTTTGTCCAAACAAATTTAACCCCTTTACGTGTGAGCTTCGTTAATGGGTTAGCCAATCGGGCAAAATTCTGGACGAAACATCGATAATAACCTGCCAAACCAATAAAACTGCGTACCTCAGTTATACTCGTAGGTGCTGGACATTCTTGGATTTCTTTGGTCTTAGAAGGATCAACAGAGATTCCATCTTTAGAGACAATATGGCCAAGAAAAGAAATCTCCTAAAGCCAGAATTCACACTTGCTAAACTTCCCATATAATTCATGCCTCCTCAGAGTCTTCAAGATAATGCGCAAGTGATTTTCATGATCTTCGTAGGTTTTGGAGTATACCAAGATATCATCAATAAATACCACCACAAATTCATCGAGATACTCCTTGAAAACTCTATTCATCAGATCCATGAATACAGAGGGTGCATTAGTCAATCCAAACGGCATTACAGTAAACTCGTAATGCCCGTACCTGGTTCGAAATGCTGTCTTTGGAATGTCTTCCTTCTTCACACACAACTGATGGTATCCAGATCGAAGGTCAATCTTTGAAAAGTATTGAGCTCCATGAAGTTGGTCAAATAAATCATCAATACGAGGTAGGGGATACTTGTTCTTTATCGTTATAACATTGATCTCCCTGTAGTCGATACATAACCTCATAGATCCATCTTTCTTTTTAACAAAAAGAACAGGGGCTCCCCATGGAGAAACACTAGGGTGAATAAATCCCTTATTACTCAATTCCTCTAGTTGTTTCTTTAGTTCGACTAACTCTACAGTGGACATTCTATAAGGGGTCTTCGATATAGGCCTTGATCCAGGAATCAAATCAATGGAAAACTCAACTTCTCGTTCTGGAGGATGTCCAGGTAAATCTTCCGGAAATACATCTACAAATTCTTTCACAACAGGTACATCCTCTATTTGAACATTCCTTTCCTCACCGATAGTTACTTCATTCTCTTCCTCCCCAATAATTTAATTTAGTTGAGCTACTAGGGGTGGATCTAAATAATAATTAGGTGGTGACGATTCTGCTCTAAAAATAAGGTGTTCCTTATCATTATCATCAAGAATCGTAACCTCTTTCTTCTTACAATAAATCTTCGCATCATAGTCCAAAAGCCAGTCCATACCGAGGATTATATCAAACTCAATCATAGGTATGACGATGAGATCAGCAGATAAAGAAAATTTATGTGCTCTAATGGGGACTGATTCACAAAACTTTGTTGCAACGATACTTCCCTTAGGAGTTTTAACTGACAACTCCCTTATTAAATCAAATTGGAAGTATCTAATTTTCTTAGCAAACTGGGAAGATATGAAACAATGCGATGATCCAGAATCAAATAATGCATTTTCTAAACTTGAGGAAACCATTAAATTACCTGCCACCACATCTTTCGGAGCTTCTACCTCTGCAGTAGTGATAGCATAAGCCTGGCCTTGATCCCTTGGCCTTTTCTGAGGTAAGTTCTCCTGACGCTTAGGGCATGCATTTGCATAATTCCCCATCTCCCTGCAATTGTAGCACTGAACGTTGGTAGCTTCCTTCTTCCCCTTGCAATCATGAGCTTGGTGGCCTTTTTCACCACACTTGTAACAGACTCCCATTCCCTTCAAGCTAGTACCAGGATGTTTCTTCCCGCATTTACCACAAGATGGATATTCAACCTTTCCCTTCTTCCCCTTATTTCCATTCCCAGATTGATCAGCAGGTCTCTTCTTCTCTTGCTTTGCTTTAAAGTCATAAGACTTAGAGAATTCCTTTTCGGTCTTGATAGCACATGAGACAATGTCTTCGTACGATGAAAAGGATTGTGAGACTAATGCTCGACGGAGAAATGGTTTTAACCCATCAAAGAAACGATCAATCTTACTTCTTGGGTTACGAATATAATCACCAGTGTACCTCGCTAACCTTGTAAAGTTAGCCTCATACTTTGTGACATTCTCATCCTCCTTTTGTCTCAGACTCAGAAATTGCCTTTCCATATCTGCTCGATGGTCGCGAGGGAAGTATTTTTCTAAAAACAGATCTTTGAACTCCCTCCATTCCATATTTGATACTTCATCATCTTCCTTCATGTTCTGAATCAATGACCACCATTGATCAGCATCTCCAGTGAGGCAGTAAACTGCCATGATAACTTTTTCCCTTTCACTGCTCCCCAAAGCCTGAAATATTTTCTCTAGGGAAAATATCCATTGCTCAGCTACTAAGGGATTTGTATTCCCATTGAACGTTGGTGGTTGTTGCCTCATGAATCGATCTAACATTGATCCTCCACGCTGCGGATCAGGGTGCTCCATACGGGTAAGGTTATTATTCATAACCTGAGTAAGTTGTCCCAGTATGGTGATTAGCTGATCAGCACCAGTTGCATCACCAGCCCCACTATAATTATCTTGAGCAGGAGGGTAATACCTACATGGAGTGCGTGCATTGATACGGTTTCCATTTCTTCCACTAGGCGCCATTTCTAAACAATGGCATAAACTAGATCAGTTTATGAATCAAAATACATAATCCCATACTTATAAAACACTTAACATAAATTGAACTATTTATGGATATAATCCATAATCATAAAAATGTTTTCTTTGAGGAAGTATATACTCATAAACCCTTCATAATGATTTGTAAAGAAAATGAGAGTTATCCTAAGCATATCTCCCGGGAGTGTCGTAACCAAGAGCGCAGCAAGGCCCGTTGTCGTGCACCAGTTCCCGTTCGAGTCTAGCTCAAAGCGGTGTTTTCGGGTTTTACCCCTAGGTACATCTGTGCCAGAGCCGCCTCTACCTGCTCGTATCCAGACAGGGATGTATTGCTCGGAAAACTCACAAAATCTCTACAATACCAAAATTCTAGGAAGTTCTTCTATACTAATCCTCAAAGTTCATCTTAGGTCTACGTGCTCTAATCAGAGTTTATCTAAATCTAGCTTCCAAGGTTTGTACTAAACTTCCTCTGATACCAACTGTAACGCCCCGAACCTAGTTGCCTAGAGTCGGTGCATTATTACATAACATTGGCATGATCACAAGAAAGATCAAATCTCAAAAGACCGATTGGTTTAGTAGCCTTGGAAACACTAGATATAATCATAAGTTTTACATTACATAATAAAATGAAAAACTACTACAACAACATAATGTTTCCACAGTCCACACTATAATCCCCTCATAATATCCCTGCAGGTCATTCATAACTTACATCTTCACATCCTGGAAAAAATAAAACATAGAAAAGGGGTGAGCTCAAATGCCCAGTAAGGATAACAATATAGCGGAACATTCAAAAATAAGCATAAACATTTAAGGCAATGAATTACTAAAACAAAAGCCTTTTAAACTTGAACTTCAACATAGTATGGCATAAGTAAAATGAAATAATTCCATTTACTTGTTCACATGGATATTCTACTAATCGAATAATCACATGAAAAATCAATAACCACTTTCATAATGTTGGAATGCATAATGCCAGACTATCATAACCACATAGCCAAGGCCTCGTGCCAAGACTACAAATAAGATTTTTGCCAAGGCCTTGTGCCAAGACACTAGTTTGTCTCATGAGACCTACCGATGCATCGAGGAGCTATAGCGGGCTCCACCCGTCACTTATTAAGTCCAATGTATTCCCATATGAAAAGGTTTAAACATAACTAGCATACGAAATGCCAATAATTTCACCATAAACTATGAATGGTATAAAAATAGCACATCCATAGTCAAACATATCACAAAACTTTCAATACAATATAGAAGTTTTGTATCATAATAAATCAACTTCAAATAATCTTAAAATCCATCAAAGGATGTTGACATAGATGAAATCAAGATTCTTTTTAAAGAAATATCTCCTTTTATTTTGAAATTATTTAAGATCCATATAATATAAAACATTTTCTTTGAAAATATTCTTATAAAATTGTAAGGAAAGCCCTGAAGATTTTATAACGGCGTAAAATAACCGCACCCGCCGTATAAGTTAAAAAAAATTCTTACCTCAATTCTGTCGAAAAGGTTAAAAAGGACCTTGTTTTGAAAACGACGGAAAGATTCCTTTATAAACCTCTTATAAAAAGTCAAACAAGGTTATAAATGACTTTAACCCATATTCTTGTAAATAGTAAAAATGTTTTGAAATACATTTTTAAGAAACATGGATGTGGATGATAAAGATATCCCAGTAGATTATTACGTATAAACAACCTCAGATAATGAAGAGATTGTGAAATAACCCTTACCTTGTACTTTTCCTTGGTTGGGGTCGGTTAACCTCGTGTATAATGGTGAAATAATTTTTATTAAATTATACAAGAATCATATACATTAATATTATATCATATATGATCTTTTAACATTGCTTTATTAATAATATCTTAGTATTATCGTCGTTTCAGGTGATAATCGATTCGTTCTTCTTAAATGTTTGGTTACGTAAGACATGTTTGTAATGGATAGATTAAATATTATTCATAATCAGAATGATATTAACATTATTTTTAACCCTAAAATGAGAATAATACTTGAATGGATACGATGGAGGATGGATCTCACCGCGTTCGTGGAGACGGTAGTCCGTACGTACGCACGAACGCTACTTCCTTTTAATTTTTATTTTAAAAGAATTGAATCCAAATGATACATAGGTATATTACTATTCCATTATAATATAATATTTTATATATGTTACTTAATTTCATTAACACCATCCTTTATACGTTCCATGTGTGGTATGAACGAGTCATATCATTTTAAGGGGGCGGTAGTCCGCACTTCCTCAAATGAAATTATCGTATGTATATACAACATGAAACAAATAATGGTATGAAATAAAATGGAATTACAGAAGCTTATATATAAAATATATATCATTAATATCATATTTAATTATATTGCCATCATAATGGCCACCATGAGAGGCGGTAAGATGTATTTGAACAATCATCGTTTCGTGAGGCGTTAGTTTGCCATCCACAGAAACATTATGTTCATCATCCATTAGATGGAGCTGTGTGTATGTGTAGTTTGAATCCTTCTTATAACAACATCCTAGTATATTGAGGATACTGGTTTTGTTACAAAAGAAAGGAAATAAAAAGAGTTTGGGGTTGGAGAAGCAAAATAAAGGAAAATAATTTAAGAGAAATCGTTACCTTTAATTTAGGTAACTCACATTGGTTGGAACCAAAGGACTTCTTGAAATGATTTCTGCCTAAGGGGAAGCTTCAAGGAGGAGGAGAGGGATGTGGGGAGCTTAGTTGGGCAGAGTTTGGACGAGCCAAGTGGCTTGAGAGGTGTGAGGAATGAGTAGAAGTGGTCTCCTTTTATAAGGGAGAGGAGGGGATCTTTAGGAAAGAGTGAAAGTATTACTTTATAATATAATTATATTCGGTTTATAATGGTCCAAAAACCATTGCGGTCGACGATAAGATGACTCATATTCTAAATAACATCAACCAATAAGAATTGGACAGGTTTTATATAATATTTTAATCATTATAATATTATTTATTTCAATGATTTATTAATGAGGTAAACATTTCATCATTATTGTGTCATTAATAATTTAACTTATTTGATGTCTAAAAATTATAAATAAAATATCATCATGTAAGAAATCTTTTTAGCTTTCTAATGAATATTTATAATCGAAAATCCAACATGTATAACCCTATGTAAAAATTGTTCTTCTAAAAGATGTAAGCTTATGCCATTTTTATTTTTATTTTAACTTTATTAATATAATGTGTCCCTACCACATACAAGTGGCTCCAAGGGGTCCCCAAATTGACCCAAGGATGCCCATGGTCGGGTATGTGTCCACCAATAAGGTTAGGACACGTTTTAGGGTAATTTTGTATTATTATAATATTATTTTTTAACCCTTATTTACCGGATTTACCCTTTAACCATGGTAAATAAAATATTTACCACAGTAACTATTCAAAATGTCTAAAAATAAAAGTTACCTATTTACACAATTTGAACATCCTGATTCCAAATATGGAATCCATTTTCCTAAATTCAAAACACAGAAGTGGCAGAAATTAATTTAAAATTAATTCCCGCTGTCAAAACAAAAAGCGTGTTTTTAAGAGGTAATAACTATCAAAAGATTGACACTTGTTTATGTTTGGTTTAATTGTAAAATTATGTCCAATGACCAACATTATATTAAATGGTAAAAATATATTCTAAATATACTTTAAAACCACTCAAATTCATAATTTATCACTATTAATTATTTTGGTTAAAAAAGTTGTTTTTAATTAAAATTTAGTAATTTTCACTATTCATCAAAATATGAAAGTTATCCGAAATGTACCAAAATGTCACCTTAGGCTAAATTCGATATTCTGAATCCAAAAATGAAGTCCATTTTCAAATATAAAATATATATAATTTCAAAAAGTAGGTGTTACTATTCATAACGGCTAGTTTGATTAGTTATGGTGTGTTAGAACTCGGTGTTGCGTACAACACACGCTATCACATTATTCAAAGAGAAGCGTACCGTAGAAGCTTGGGGTGTTACAGCCTATGAATAAGCTTCCTCGCCAAAAGTTTGAGGCTACTACTCTCTCATAAGTGACTATCATTCCCACATCTCATAATTATCATAACCATGTTTCTATAGCACAAGTACCAAAGGTATTTTCTTCCCATAAAGTTCCTTGGTCTCATAATAGACTATCCAGAATGGTCACTCTGTCAAAGATAAATCTGTTTCAAACTCAATATAACTTCAAATCAAAATGTTAGATTGATCATAAAAATACTTTCTCAGATGCGATACAAGGATCACATTATGTATTGACCTCATCTACGGTAGAAGTGATAAATGGTATGAAACATTCCCCACCTGCTCAACCACCTCGAAAGGTCCCAGAAAATGAGGATAGTGTTTCCCTTTCATCCCAATCCATATATGACCTTGGAACATTCAATAACACCTGGTCACCAACTGATAATTACAAAGGTCTATAACGATGATTAGTATATGACTTATATCTCCTCTATGTTGAAAAAATTATTTGTAGAATTAACTGAATCCTTTTTGTTGTCTCTTACACCAAACTTGGTCCAACCGAATAACTTTCACCAATATATGACCAACATAATAGATATTTACAAGTAAATTCCTATAAGACCTAAAAAGGAGACATTGTGATCAGAGACTGGTAACTATTGTAATAATAAAACTCAACCAGTCCTAAGTGATCATCCCAAGCCCCATCAAAGTCAAGAACACAAGTGTGAAGCATATCCTCAGGGATCTGTATAGATCTCTTTGTTTTTCCATCCAACTACGGAAGGTAGGTCATGCTCAAATGGACCTGAGATCCTAGTAACTCTGGAATGCCTCTACAAAAGAGTTAAATGAACTTAGGATCCCTATCAGAAACTATAGCAGATGGGACTTTGTGCAAACAAACAATCTATTTCATGTATATATCCAAACTCCTCAACTTTGGCAGTATCAAAAATGGGTATGAAATGATCTAACTTGGTCAACCTATCAATCAAAACCCATATCGCGTTCTTCTTCCTCAAGGTATGAGTCAAATCAACTACAATGTCCATATAGATTTCATTCCACTTCTATGTTGGTACTAGAAGTGGATAGAGTAAACTCAATGGTTTCCAATGCTCGCCTTTCCCTATTAGCATGCATAATAGAAGAAAAAAAACTCATCAATTCCTTGTTTCATGCATGTACAATAAAACTACCACCACATATCATATGAAATCATAGTTTTTAATAGGTGTACCACACACTAGAAATTATGACAATCCCTCATCATAGCCTTTCTTGTTATTAACGGAACAATGAAGAAATTCTAATAGCATAGAACACCCTCTTTGCAGATTGAACATAGGGAAACTATATCCCCACTATAAATAGAGTCTCTAATGCTTCAAAATCCATCATCAAGATCTGGATCCTAAAGAATAATTATGAAAATAGTGGAAGTCAATTGAAAACTGGCTAAAAAACTTCATCCTCTTTCTCTTGAACTCCAACATGAAACTATGCAAAGAGAGCCATCACATTCCACTTTTATGATTATTCTTTCACTGCTTGGGTTAGAATTTTATTTCTAAACACATATTCAATGACATTCCCTTTCCCCAAGGTGTAGTAGAGATCATTGTTTTAATATTTCTTGTACTCCACCCAACACTTGTGGCGGAGGTTCAAATATTTTTGATAGAATATATAACTCATGATTTTGTGGTCTGAATATAAAATAAACCATTATTAAAAAAGCTAGTGATTACAACACATAAGTGTTTAAATCAGAGATACAATTTCAAGGTCATGGGTATGATAATATTTCTCATGTGGCCTAAGATGATGATTTCCATAAGTGACTACATGATCACCTGACATAATAATACAGCCCAAGCTAGAACACGATGCATCACAAAAGACCACAAATCCCTACCCAGCCTCTAGAACAATCAACAACACAGAAGTAGTCAAAAGACATTTTAACTGAACAAAATAGTCCTCACCTTTATCATTCCAAGAATACTTCACCGCTTCTAAGTTAGACTAGTCATTGGAAAATCCAACTTTGGTAAGTCCTTCATGAACTAGTGATAATATCCGACTAATACCAAAAATCTCTGAATCTCAATTATAATTAGTTATTGCTCCTAAGTCATAACAGCCTTCAACTTCTTAGGATCAACTAATATACCTTGTTCAGACATAATGTGTCCCAAGAAATTTACTTCATGAATCTAGAAATAATACTTTTAAGGCTTGTCATAAATATGATGATTTTTCAGTAGACTTAGAACTGTTCTTAGATGATGAATATGATCCTCCTCAGACTTGGAGTAAATGAGGATGTCATCTATAAAGACTACCACAAAGTTATCTAGATACTCATGTAAAATCATTTTTAACAAATCCATGAAAACATAAGGATCATTTTCTGGACCAAGGTCAAAACAAGGTACTCATAATGGTTGTACCTTCATAGAAAGGAAGTTTTTTGAACATTAGTTTCATTTATCCTACACTAATGGTCCTTTGAAATCATAAAATAGATCATCAATATATGGAAACATATATTTTTTATTTACCATACATCGATTGAGCTTTCTGTAATCAACACATAAGAAAAGAGAACCTTCATCATTCTTAGAGAAGAGAACCAGTGCTGCTCACGGTGACACACTCAGGCATATAAATCCATTCCCGAGAAGATCTTCCAAGTGTATCGTTAGGTATTTAATTTCAGTTGGATACATACAGTAATATGTAATAGATACTGGCTGAGTACTAGGCATTATGTTAATGGAAACCTCGACCTCCCATATAGGTGGAAAACCAGATAAATCCAAAGGAAAAATGTCAAGAAACTTGATGAAAAATGGAGGGAGATCATTGCTCAATGATTCCCACTCATGATCAAAAGAAAAAACTGATATTACTTTCCCTAGATTTGGATAAAAGTTTTGGAACTACTCAACCTTAGGTCTCACTCTCCTTGAAAGACAAGAGACACACCACTAGGTGTAGTAAGGTAGACACACTAAAGATAAAAATCAATTTGAGATTTATTGGGAATGATCTAATCCATTCGGAATATGGCATCAAGGGGTTTCATGTCAAGGACCAGAAAACTTTAAGTTCGATCGACATCTGATAGAGGGAAGACAGAAGTGGGACTACAAAGACCCCAGTCACTCTTTATTCAAGGTGTTTAGTAATATCCATTACATAGGATAAAATATCCATGAGAAGATTTAGAAAATTAACAATACATGTTGAAATAAATGAATTACATGAACCGGTATCAAATAGATATGTCACTAATGGAGAAGCTATTATAGTGGTGCCTCTTATTGTTGCTAGACTAGTGTTTGATTCCTCTTGAGACACTTCCGTTGTGTGAAGTATATTCATTATAGATTCTTGTGGATGGAACCCTTTTATACGTGAAGAATTTGATTACCCCATAGTTTCATAAGGATATGATGATCATGTTCTACGATTTGAAGTAGAAAATATATGGAAAAATATTTGTAAGTGATATGTATATCCACATGAGATATAGTTCTTTCACACCTTAGTGCAATCCCTCTTAGAATGTCCTGGATTTCCACACAAATATAAAATGAAAGGTCTTCCTTCTAGAACAGCAGGAGGTCTAGAATGACCTTTCCATTGAGAACTACAATGAGAATCATCACTCTTCTACTTTACCTTGAAGTAACTAGCACTGGCACTAAGTGAAAAAGGAAATCTAGTCAACCTTGACTTTTTAGCTAGGTCCATCTAAACCATCATCACCCTATCCAACACATTAGCATAAGTGTGAATATTTAGTAAGAAAAGTTGAGAATGGATATCTAAACAAAGTACCAAATCAAGCCGTTGAGCCTTCATATTCTCATTAGATACAATATTTGGTGCAAACTACATCATCTCAGAAAAGCAATTTGAATACTCATTCAGGGTTTTTTTTGGACTACTCAAGCAAGAAAAACACCATGGCTAAGGCTAACACCCTTGAATCTAGATAAAACTGGTTGGTGAAAAGAACCTTGAAACCCTTCCATGCTAATACCTCAGGTTTCTTTGTCATCTCCATCATGTCCGACCATCTCCTGCTCAGTCCTCGCAGCATGAAGGTGACACAATTTACCTTGATTTTTCCTTGTGTCTTTAAGAACTAAAACAGACATTATATCATGGACAAACATTCCTCATGATGTTGAGGATCAGTAGTGCCTTTGAAAACCGGTGGCTTCAATGGAAGGAACTCTTGAGAATGATTTCTAAGAACACACCCCTAAGGATCCATAATGGAAGCCTGAGTGGGGACTGGAGGTGCGGCCTATCATAGATCTTGGACAATGTGCAAAATCACCACAACTAGATTTGGGTCCACTATAGGATTATATCACTGCAGTTTATGAGTATCTTCCTTATAGATCTGATTTTGATATCTTCTCAGAGGCACGATGCTATATAACAGCAGCAGACAATAATGATGATATCAAATTAACACTGAAACTGAGCAAAAATGGAAAATAATCCAAATATATAGAACAAAAAATAATTTCATTTTTACTCCATCCATAACACAATAGGGAAAATACTAGAACAAATCCACAAAACATATTTCACTAACCACTCCGGGAAACTTAAGGTTCATTGCGGTGAGAGCTGGATAGAAACATAATTACAACTACCTCCTAAGTCCTTAAAATATTTCACAATGCATACTAACTTCAAGACAATAAGCATACCAACCTCCTTTGATACCACATTATCATGAACCAGCCCGAGTACCATGGTAACTCGATAACCAATCCAACCCTAACATATCCCTAAGAACGTTCTTGATCCCCATGGCTCGGAAACTAATACCTATCATTATAAAGCAGGCATGTGAGAAATAATTTTCCATAAAACATTGAAGAAGCAAGACAAGAAAGTCAATATGAATACAAAAGAACCACCATTGGGAGTAACGTACCTGAATTCAATAAGGAATTAAAGTATAAAGTACTATTACCCAACTACCAAAATAGGGAAAAATAAGCCAAGTCCCTGAGGAAATAACTCACCATGGCCAAGGTTCAACAGTTGGATCCACCTCTAAAATATCATCTTTCCCTACTCGAACCTAGAAGGAGATGAACAACAAACACACAAAGGCACAAGTAGGGTGTGATCTAAAAACCCCAGTAGGGTCTCACTATGAATTCCATAATATATTTTAATAATAGATTAACCAAATAAATGATTTCTATTTTAGAATAAATTGGTTTGGAATTTTAAATAATATTTAAAAAAATCATGTTATACAGTTCAAATGATGGAAAATAAAATAAGAAAAGTATATAAAAGTGATTTAATATTTATTAAAGAATGGGATAAATAAATAATTTTTATAAAATAGTTTATATAAATTTAAAAGTCTTGTAAATTATTTTAATAGCATTGGAATACATTTATATCTCAAATATAATCATGTGAGCAGCATGGCTATCTTCCAAATAGGTATTGAAGTTCTAGGATATATGAATCTTCACTCTCTAATTGATC
Source organism: Viscum album (assembly GCA_963277665.1). Classification (NCBI taxonomy): domain Eukaryota; kingdom Viridiplantae; phylum Streptophyta; class Magnoliopsida; order Santalales; family Viscaceae; genus Viscum; species Viscum album. Next base: position 465,675,244 of record OY728141.1, on the reverse strand, counting down.
CCATAAATATGTGTATACATAAGTCCCTCTAACACAAGCCAAAGGTAACTTTTCACCTTCCCATCGGGGGTGTGACCTACTGTATTTATGTTTTAGAATGTTTTATAGGTGGAGAGTGTGTCCAAATACCTCACAAACTACCTAATGCTTGTATGTTATCTTATAAAATAAATGATGAGAAATTTATTTTCAGACTGCTTAAAATAAAATTAAATCCCATTACTCAGACTTCAAATTCAAATTTTCTATTTAAAAACCAATAGGGGTTTTAATAAAAAAACCATGTCACTATAACTATATAAAACCATTTTGTTTATATAAAAACATTTTAATCCATTTTCCTAAGTTTAAATTAAATTAATCAATAATTCTGTCAATTTATAAATTAATTTCCACAATTAAATTCAAAAATTTAATTAAAATACTTTCCTTGAAAAATACTGTTAAAATTAAACAATTTAAATCAACCAGTTTCCAAAAACGCTCCCCAATTCAATGGAATTGATGGTTTTCCAAATCTATTGCAAAAACCAGTTTAAATGACCCAATTCTATGGAATTGGGATTAATGTAGTCAATTGAAAGTAAGTTTGAGAAATTTAATTTAAATCAACAAGTCAAATAGATAAAGCAATTCAAGTTTAATAAATTTGGCCCAAAAGAAGAAAATCACCTACATTTTCCCTAAAAACCAACACTTGTAACGGAACCTGTCAATGAGAAAATAGGTGTAGAAGACCTCAAAACTCACGCTAGAAATGATATCCAATAGTACAAATCATAGAACCATCAATTTCAAGTTGATTCATTGAAATACCAAGGAGTGGAAAGAGATTAAGATTAATAATGAAGAGAACCCTTACCCGGGACTCCACACCGCAAGCCCAACGAGGATCAAATTCTGAATGAAGTAATATGGAAGGGTTGATAGGCAGTAATGTCACCTAGGTAAGGCTTTGGTTTCAGAGAAATGACATTGGAGAGGAGGGTAAAGGAGGATCTTAACCGGGATTCCAATTTAAATTCTTCCGTCAGGGTATTATAAGATGTGTAATCCCACTACATTTAATGAAATAGTAAAGATTGATAACTACCAAAAAATGCATCACATTAAATGAATTTTTTTTCATTAAATGAATCAAAACATGAAATGTATCATCACATAATGTAACCTTTCATAGTTTTAAACCTATCACAACATTAACATTCTCACGGTATGAATCTTGTGACCATTGCATGTTGTGTTAACTAGTTACATAGCGTATAACCCTCTAGAAGCATGTAGATAAGGTCAGAAAATGCTGAGAGTCCAAAAAACATTGAATTAATCATTATAGGTATCCTCCCAATTCATTCTTAACACTTATTAGTCATATAAAAGGAAAATCCATGACAAGGTTAAAAGTCTTACCTATCATATTAATAATGAGATGTTACAAGTATCTCCTTTGGAATCAATTTATCTCAAAAATCCAATATTTTCATTATTTTTTCTTCACAGGAAGATCATTCATTATTAATATTACCTCTATGTTTAGTACATGTGATGGATCAGGTATGTTCTTATATAAGAGATATACATGGAACAAAATGTGAAACTGAGAGAGGTTTGGTGCAAGCACCAAGTGATAAGCTACCATCCCTAATCGAAAAATAATTTTAAATGGGAAAATATAAATAGGGCCCAAATTTCCCAAATTTTTTAATCTCATAACTTTTTTCCTTGGAAAAATTCACTACAATAAATTATAACCCACTTTGAATTCCAAATTTCTCTGATGATTGTCGAAAAATATTTTTTATAGAATCTATGCATCCTGATTGTGTTATTGAATGTCTTTAACCTTGCCTACAATTTCTTCTACTAGATAAGGTTCCAATAGCCTTATTTCTCCAAATCTATCACATCAGATTGGAGTTCTATACTTTTTTCATAAAGGGCCTCATAAGGATCCATTTGAATGCTAGATTGAAATCTATGGTTGTATGAAAACTCGACTAGAGGAGGGAGTATATCCCAAGAACCATTAAAATCCATGGAAAAATATCTCATCCTATATTATAAGGTTTTTATAGTTATCTCATATTGTCAATTTCTCTAATGATGATAATTAGTATTGAAACACAACTCAGAATCAGGATATTTCTGAATACTTCTCTAAAACATTGAGGTAAACCTCGAATCCTGATAGGATAAAATAAAATGTGGTACTCTAGGAATCATTTCCACTTCCATAATGTATATTCTGGAAAGATATAAATAGAGAAATATTCTAGAATAGTAATTAAGTGTGTTGAAATCATAAGTTGATTGATGATAAGACAAATAGAATTATGACCATTATTGTTTTAGGGAGTCTAATGATAATATCCATGGTGATGTTTTCTCTTTTCCATTTTGGTATGTGTAGTGGTTATAAAATACCATTATAATTATGTCTCTCATCCTTAAATTTTTGATATACCAATCATTGAGACACATACTCTTCAATATCTCTTATCATGATTTCCTATGAAAAATACTATTTTCAGATCTCTATACATCTTTAAACTTAAAATTTGAATACAGAATGATGAAGTATTAGATTCATCAAATACATCATTATTTATATATGGTTTTTAAGGTCACATTCATTGTTTAAGAATAATATTATTCCATTATAATCAAGGTTAATCTCAAGAGCATTTCTCTTCATATTTTATAGATATACATCTTGCTTCTAGGCCTCTTTAATCTTCACATGGACTGATGTTTTGTTACTCATTTGGGATAGATATGATTTATCCCATTCCATCAAGATCTCTAGATTATTCCATTGAAGATATATAAATATTGGATATTTTTATCCTCATCAAATATAATATAGCAATATATTTTTGACTCATAGCATCAACCACTATGTTCCTTTTCCTAGGGTGGTAATGTGTTCAGCAGTCAAAATCTATAATAAACACTAAACATCTTAATTAGATCATATTAAACTATTTCTGAGGGAATATATACTTTAAAATTTTATGATCAATATATATATATATATCACACCATTATCTACACATATAATTCTTGCATATCTTCAATAAAACAAGTCTATATCCAAATCCAAATCTACAGTTGCATAATTTTTATCATGTACCTTCAATTATTAGAGGCATAAGATATAACCATATCATTTTACATAAGTGTGAATCTCATTCCCTTATATGATGAATCACTATATATCACAAACCCTTCTCTACAATATGGTAATGTAAGCATGGCTGCATTGACTAACCTTCTCTTCAATCCCATGAAATTTTCTTTACATTAATCTATCCTATGGAGCGTGGATCCCATATGAGATAAATTGGTGAGTGGATTAGATAACCACGATAAATCCTTCGTAAAGTGTTGATAATACATATATAATTAATCAACATGATGGATATCATTCATAGTGGTTATTATTGTACAAAGTTCAATAACATCGGTCTTTTATGAATCCATAGATATACCCTCACATAAAATTATATGACCCAAAAATGAAGATTTTTATTTCCAAAATTATCACTTGGTTTGTTATTCATATAGTTTTATCTTTATTATGGTCTTCAGTGTAATCCTAATTTTATATTTATGATCTTATTTTATCTTTTAATATATAATAATTTTTTCTATAATTATTAACCCAAAATGATCACGGTACTCCCAAAAAACTCAATTAATTAAATCAATGAAGATAGTAGGTAAATTAGTAAAAAAATGGAATCACTATAAATTCATAATTTCCATTCCTTGTGTGTAGTGTTTTCATGGGTATATCCCCCTTTTTGACCCTCAATTGATGATATCCAAGATGAATTTTAACATTAGAAAATTATTATTCTTGGAATAGTTGAGAAAAAAATTCATTAATATGGGGTAGAGGATACTTTTTATTGATTTTTATCCTATAAAAATCATGACAATAAATATAGAGTTATATAGATCCATGTTTCTTCTTAACAAAAAGAATATGTTCACCCTAATGTGATGCACATGGAATAATGAATCCCTTGTAAATATTTTCCTAGAGTTTCTTCTTCAATTCCTGTAACTCAATTTGTGTCATTTTATATGGATTCTTTAAAATAGTTCTTTCATGACATATGACATCTATTAAAAAAATAACTTCACATTTTGGTGTCAGAATTGGAAAATCTTCTAGAAAAGCACCAAAAAATTCCCATCAAATTAGAATAAATTCTATTTTTAGATTCTCCACAACCATATGAGATAAACACAACTTCTGAATTGGAATCAAGACCCATATAATGGATTCTATTTTCATTAAAAGTTCATATTTATAATTACACTGATAGAAGATCATAGGTTCATTTGGAATATCAAAAATCAATCCCATTCCTCCTAAATTTTTATAGTTTTTATGTAAATAAATAAAATACTTTTTTAAGATGAATTCAACTTCAAGAAGAGGGATGGTAACAATATTTTTAAGAAGAAAATTCCTACAAAATTCAATTGGAGAAGAATCATAGACTTCAGATTTGATCATCATACCATTAAGTGTTTTCATTTATAATTCAACATTTAATTGTTATAATGGTACTATGATACCCTTACCAAATTATTAAAATATTAAATAGTGGGTATATTCACAATAAAATAAGAAATTATTTTTTCTAGAGTGGTTGGAAACTGTTCCTTTCACCTTTTTGTTATCATGCCCCATATCATAAATTGTAATCCCAAGAGATTACACTTTTTATATATTTGTAAGGATTATATAAAGTCATTAGTTATTATTAACATTAGAATTTTATCACTGGTTAGTATAATTCTCATACTCTTTAAATTTGAAGCACTAGAGTGTGTGTTGGGAATTCTATGGATCATTAACTATTTCGTTAGGTAACTTTCTCTTCCCATAAATTTGACATTTGATTTCCTAAGGTGATTCCTTTCCACACATGAAAATTTTAATAGTACCCTTGATGAAATTACCTCCAATTTTCCTTTTATACCCAAATCCAAAAGGAAATATCATCTTCTACACTCCATGTATTTTATAATTTAATTTGAAATCTTTTTTACATTTCTTATCAAATCTATAGAATTTATGGGTAACTACAATATTCATTTAAACCTTAATATCAAATCAAGCCATTTATTTATATCTACTGAAGTATGTTATGGATAAATCCCTGATAATTTTTTTTAATCCATTAAATAATCAATCAATTTTACTTTTTGTAAGGATGATAATACTAGAAGGTTACCTTGGAAGTCATGTAAAATTTTCCACATAAGTACTAATGGATTAACTATCCTTCAACATTATCTCAAAGATTTCCTTATCCAATTATTATGAATAATAAGAGAAAATTAATTATTGAAAAATAAACTATAAAACTCATCTCACCTCATGGAGTAAATTTATTCTTATTGCATTATGTTCTTGATAATATTACACCATTGGTCTACTTCCCCTTCTAAAAAATGAAAAGTATAAATAATTTTCTATGATGCCAACACCAGATGATGGAAAATATTTATTTAGTGGTACCAATCCTTTTATCTTAGACTAGTGGATTAACATACCCACTAAAATATTTTGGATTCTACCTCATTAAGGAATAAATGGAACATAATTCCCTCCTTCGCATTTTTGGAATATTTTCATTATTCATAGCTTAAGAAATTTGTCTAAGGATAACAATGAAGTTTTTTCATTCCTTCTCCCATAATATTTTTTCTCGTAGGAGGATAAAAATTTCATTATCTGTAACATTAAAAATTAACATGATTCTTTTAGGTTCCAGCAATTGAATAAAACCAAAACTCATAGTGTGAGCAATAATAATCATAGTGGGACACCAAATAATCATGCAAAATAATTTATGACTGTATAAATAATGAAACATTATTTTAAATATATGGAACATTAGGTTTAATCTATGACATCCATGATCATTATTTATTCAAATACTTTATAATGGTTTATAAATAAAATATGAATTAACTTAAGAATATCACCTGGGAGTGCCAAACTATGTGAGTTGTATGTTTATAGTCGACATTCACTAGAATAATTGTCAAGATATACTTGAATAACTATTTTCCAGGTTATTACCCCAATAAGCATCTATTCCAAAACCATGTCCACTTTTAGTATCAGTAAATGTATGTAATTATAGGAAAACAACATAATATCTTTATTTCCAAAATTGAGGGATGTTATCCTATACTAAGACTTATCCTTAGGGTTTTCACAAGATTTATCTAATCCTAATCTATAAAGAATAACTAAACGTAGCTATGATACTAACTATAGTGACCAATAATTTTCATACATATATATCACATATTTTTAGATGAATATTAAATACATAACCTAAAAATCCATGCTATAATCGTATAGGCCTAATAACTTGGGAAACATAGATATATAACCACTAGTCTATAAAATAACTACATTTCCCCCTGATTAATTCTTCATAACCATAAACCTTATTACACATATCATACATAAAAATGACCTGCATATCTTGAGGAAAGGAGACATGATAAAGGGTGATATTAGATGCATAGTAATGGTAAATAACGGAGATATCAATGGTACCATAAGCATAACATGAGAATAAAGGTATGAGAATATGATCTTAACATCTGATAACTATTACCTACATATCATGGATCATAATCTTGAGTAATGTCATAAATCATGGAAATTCATAAGACATTAATCGCAAAGGAATCCCGAACATGATCCGTGAGAGCATAACATTGTCATAGAACATAGATTTGTAGCATACACATAATCATAGAAAATCATTTCTTTAATAATCAAGACTCAATAGAAATACCATCATAGTAGATTGAGTTCACTCTTCATTCCATCATATTAGTCAAGGTTCACTCATAATACTATAATAGTGGGCAGATAACCTTACTGAAATGGGTTCACTCACTATCCTAGTCTTGTTTATCTCATGATATATTCAACATTACCAAATACATTAGAGGGTTATAAAATTCTTGTCCCACCCATCACATAATGAAAATCATACAGATGTGTTCCATAAGATCATAAAATATTCATCATATCACAAACCATTAAAAATATGGCTTTAAAAAACATTTCATAATAGTATAACCCATGTAAAAGGGATGGGTTTCATAAACAATTCATCATTACATAGCTTGTGGAAAAGGAATATGATTCATGAAAATCATGTCATAAAAATGATAAAATGTCCAGATATATAATAAATATAGTATCATTAGATCATATCCCCCATAACGACTATGTGATATTATAGAATTTCATCTTATATATAAAAATTCATTTAAAAGATAACTTAGATCGTTTATTAAAGAAAATACCTTTTTTAATTTGAAATCGCTTATTTGAAATATAAAAAATTCGCCAATATGAAAGATAAATATTTCATTGAAAAGAACCTTGGAATCCTTTAAATTGATATTCAAATCCTTGAGTGGTCATAGTGGTGGGAATTTTCATTCATGTTATATATGTTCAAAGAAAATATCCCTTTCATACTTTTGTAAAAAATACCACATTCGGAAAATGATAAGAAGATTCCATTTAATAAATTTTTTTAAAAATTAAATAATTTGTAAAAATGAATTCAAAAAATAATAGGATAATATTATAAACATTTATAAACCTGATTTTAGAAAACATATATGTGGATGAAATATTATTTTCGACTGAAAAGAAATATAAACTCGATTTTCTTTAAAACATTATTTTCATCTCTTGAGTACTTAAAGAGAGTAAAATGAATGAAAAAATGTAATATATAGAAATAAAAAATTATAAGACAATTCATGAGTTTATTTATATGTAGAAAATAATATTTCAACATTATAACTTAATCATAGCTAGTCTTGATAAACAAAGAGATTATTACATAAAAACTCAAATCTCATGTATCGGCTTTCTTCACACATGTTTGAAAATATTGTTTAATAAATATAAATATATTATAAATGTATTAAAAACCATAATAATTTATAACATACCCTATATTTATTTATTATAACATCTTATCTCCATGTTAATAACAATTCTTTTTTAAAATCATTATTCCCTGTGATAACTACTTTGTTTTTATTGCATGTTTTGGTTTACCCATCTTAATATTTATAATTTTTTCATGGCTCCATCATATCTAGAATGTTAAAAATTATATTAATATACTATATATTTAGTGTGTATATATATATATTCATCCATAATATATATATATATAAATTAATTACACTGTTCATGGAGATAGTAGGTCCTATGTATACTGAAGGTCGGCTCAATTTTATATGGATGGAATGAAATAAAGATAAATTAAAAATCAATTTTATAAAATTATAATCATATATAAATAAAATATAAATTTAATACCATCATTATAACCATATATTTAAAGTGGTGATGAAAAATGAATTACACTTCTACATAGAGATGGTAAGTCATAAGTATGCACGAGCAATGCTTATCTTTCCATATATTGGAAAGAAGGTGGATAATGGTTTCTCTATCATCATAATAAAAGTATATTATATTTAATATAATTAATAAATTATAGTATAATGGATACCATGGAGTTATAATAACTTAAATAATAAATAAAATTGAGAAAACTCCGTTAGGAGTTATACCTCTTCATTAAGAACCCTCATTTGGCTAACACATTAATCCTTGAAGGGATTGTATTTTAGAAAGACTAGAAGCTCTAGGATGTGTTTAATGATTTTCAAAAGGTATTATTTGATGTATTAGATGATATATAAGGCTAAATTTTTTTGATGAAGGTAGGATAATAGGATCTCTTTAATAAGTGAAGGGAGGGGTACTCTTGGAACTGTAAAAAATATTAAAATATAATTGTGTAATTATCATGAAAATTTCTTCCAAATAGATATAAATTTGAATATAAAGAGGATAAGGTAGAATTATCATCAACCAATGAAATTTATATAGTTTTTGGTTTCATTTTAAACATTATGCTTTTTATGAAACACTTAGTTAACAAATTTTAACATTAACCATGATAATAACTTTTTCAATAATAAAGGGTTATAATTTTACTAAAAAGGTGACAGTTTGATCATAAATGGATAAGGTATGAAATTTTATACCATATATTTTCCACATTTTAATCTTTCAATATTTTATTATTTTTAAATAATTTAATAAAATACAACATTCATAAAATATCATTAATGTCATTTTTTACACGATTCATTTATATGACATCAAAGACATAAATATAGCAATGGATTTCAAACCTAGACCTTTAAAATAACTACAATATGTTATATTAATTGATAAAATTTGTATAACATAATAAATCACCAAAATTATAGTACTTTTAATATTTTTAAAATCATGTATTTTCTTTTTTCAATTAATTTAAAAAATTAATCAGTGTTGCGTAAGTATTTAAGGTAATTAATCAATTAACAAAAATGAGAAATAAATTAATTTTATAAAAAATTAATTTATAAATCAAATAAATATTCATAAATTAAATTTTTATATTTTTATCATTATTTTAAAAATTTATAGATTTTAATGTCAAGATAGTGGCATTTTGTATTAATTTTTTTCTAAAATTTATACAAAGTAAAGAATCAAAGAAATAAAGAACCAAGTGACCATGTATAAAATAATTAGACAGAAATGGATGAAATGAACACATAAAATAGGATAATTAAAAGTTTTAGAGAAATTTTAAAACCTTATCCTATTGTTTTAAACAAAATTTTCCCATTTTACCTCTACTGGGGTGACAAATATTTACTATTGTTTCTATTCATGTTGACTAAAAAGTAAATATTCACCAATTTCAATTCACATGATTAAAAATATTGATTCCATTTTTCAGTTTTCAATTTATATTATTAAAATAAATTCATTTTAAGATAATTGTGTAAAACACAATGAATCTTGTTTTTTAGAAAAATACATTTTGAAGCATAAAACTGGATTTATATTCTTATCTCATTCCTAGAAAAACATTAGATAGTTTTTAAAACATTATATTAAATATATAATATATAAATTTAATTCAAATCATCATTAGCGATTAAATTTAATTATTTAGCTAAAAACAAATTTCACACATAAAAACAGTTTTCCAAAAAAACATCTCTTTTTCTTTCATATGACTTTTTTTATTTTCATTTCTAATCAAATTATAACTAATGAATTCATCTCATATATGTATAGCTCATAAATTTTTCATAATTTATTTATTCAAATTTATACCTACCAATATAATGGCTAGGATATAACTATCAAATTAAATAATAATATTTCAATAGTATATCGCACATTATTTAATCTCAGGGTTGCATGTAAATAATGTTATCAAAGAAATAAAATTTATTTATAGAGAATTTACTATAAAAACATGGGGTGTCACATTAATCACACCATGATAATTCCAACTATCTTGAATCAAAACCCATAAAGAGGATTTGTTGCAATAAATATTGGTTGTACAACGATCGATTTTATAGTATTGTCAAATCGTCAGTCAAAAAGAACACCAACGATGAACAATCGGAGAGAGAGGGGAGAAAAATCGTGAATCAAGAGTGTGAGAAAATTGGTGTGGGACATTCTTTGGGTTTTCAATGATTATTTTATTAAGATAATATATAAAATGAGGTAAATGAGGACGAATCAAAAAATAAATTCTATTTTTGAGGGAGGATTATCGACCAAAAATAAAACATCAATCCATGAATTACATTTATAAGGAATTAATTCAATTTTGGTAGCGGATAATCAAATATGGGGAATAAACCAAAAAAATAAAATAGTATTCCTTGACATTCGATCAATCACTGATGAAGAACAAATCATATGTCATTGTCATTTGAGAGATCTAATAATTTTGTTGATTAAGGAAATCTCTTTTTCCAAGAGATCATTGATCCATAATCTTATTATTTCCACTAAATCTCTCCTCCACATCCCTCTAAAATCACTAGGGATATGTTGATAACTATAGTATTTTCCTATAACTAGGTATAAATAATGTTTTATTCGGTCATGACTATTTAGAAAACATTAAGTTATTTAATGAATTTATAAAATTATTAATCTTCCCATGACTAATCTTAAATAAACCCACATTCCAAACTAAATTAAGGTCTCATATTTCCCATCTGAAAAACTATTTGTGAAATATTTCATTATTAGTGAAAAAAATTTTGTGCATGATATAACATGTTAAATATTATATTATATTGATATTGAGGCTCCCCGGGTCACATAATCCCATGCCAACATTGTCCATTACTCCAAAATTCTTCTATAAATTTTTTTAATGATATACATGAAAAAAAATTGATTCATTACACCCCTTCTGAGTTATTTTCAAATCCTATCTGCTTGAAAATATTACCAAAAAATCCAAATAAATAAGAAATGATTTGGAATTTATAAAAAATATTTTCAAAACATGTGAGTTGTAAATAATGAATAAAAATTAAAAATTACTATTTAAATTCATAATTAATTACCTTTTGTAAAATTAATTTAAATTTAATTTTATATTATAATTATATTCCATATCAACTAGTTATAAGTGAGACCAGTCATTGTTTTTATGATATTTTATTTATTTATTTATTTATTGAGATGCATGAGATATTTTTAATAATTTATTAATTTATAGATAGTATATGAATCATATATCTATATTTATATGTATAAGGCCCATCTTACTCTTGATAAATGTTATTTGTCTATATTTTACATTCACTAATTCTCATCAACTATGTGTGAGTATTTATGTATAATGATAATGATGAATTAATATGTGGACCACATCAAGATTAGATGAATTGACAGAATAGAAATAGATAATTTGTAAGGAGTGGTAAATTTGAAACAAGTCCAATTAAACTTAGATATATAACCATAGGGTCTCGGTAGATCCATTTTCTCTTAATAGATCTACTAGTAGTGATTTCTCATGATCAGTTGCTTAACTATATTTATTTACACATGGTTTATTATTATTTTATGAATGTGTTTTTACAAGATAATTTGGAATAATAGGCGAGAATGAATATATAAAATTGGATAAAACATGGTGTTTGTTTTTCAATTATACATGGTCAATACAGGAGTGGCATTACATAATACAAGCATCTTAAATAGAGAAATGTTATTACATTCAATTCGAATAATCTAAATCCCTCAAATATAATTTAAGAAACAATGTCATCCATAATTTAAATTTGGAAAAAAAAACTATATGTATGAGGTGCCCTTTATCCCGAGATTTAGGTGACTTCTAATACTATGGAGTTCTTATAATAGTATTGGGTTCAATTAACAAAAGTTGGTAGTAAAGAAACATTCATAGTAATATTGTTGATACTTTAGTGGAAAATTTTTGAGTAAATAAAGGTTGTGATTTCTAGAAATTTAAACATAAGTCATTAGTTCAAATATTTTGGAGGGAATAAGGTTTTCTAGTCAAAACCCTACCTTTAAACTCTCTGAGTAGTGGTGTAGCCATATCTTAGACTTTTAAGAGAGCCTTCAAGGATCATTTCAACTAAAATACTCAAGTAGATCGGTATTCTAAATCTAGTAGTTTAGGTATTCTAGCATTAAATAAAATAGTGGGATATATTTATTTATTAATTAAACAATAATCATTATAATGTAATAATATTCAAAAAAAATTATTATATGTATAATCGAAAATACATCCAATATTTTAATTTTATTGTGATCAATATAAGATAAATAAAATATCATAATTGAAAATAACTTCAAAGAGTGTTACATGAAATTTTTCATAGTAATACTCAAAGAGAGTAATGAAACACCCCAACAATTTTACTACATAGTATCCTAAAAAAATAATTGATAGCTTGTATTAGACATAATACATACTATAAACAAACTGTGATATTCTATTAAAATATTATTAATTAATGTGATAGTTATCTCCCAAACATTAAATTGGTTGGTATGAATATGAAAGAAAATTATAAATATATATATGTAAATAAATTTCACACTAAATGCAAATTTATTGGTTATCTTTTATAAAATAAGCATTAAATTTTTATTAATGTTATATTTTTCTTAAAAAATATATTTCCTTCAAAAACGATTATTCTTTCTTTTTGTGGGAAAATATAATATATATATATATATATATATATATTATTTTAGAAAATCTATTTTAAATAATTAAATTCATTTTTAAAATTAGCATATAAAAATTGTCCTCATGTAAAAAATTGTAATTTTTCTGAAAAGATTGATTTTCCTATTAATATTGAAAAATAATTATTTTAATTGAAAATTGATTTTATGATTCATGATTATAAGAAAGATAAATTTTATTTTAATTTGGTTTAAAATTAAATTTAGTTTTATTATATTATTAATTATCCAATTATGTTTATTATAATCTATTTTATTGAATAATTTCATATAAAAACATTTTTATAATTAAAGACATTTCTCTGAAAAAAACTATTTATCATTTTGTTTTTTTTCATCTTAAAATAATTTATTCCAAATATAGAGATTTAATCTCAATAAATGGATATGGTATTTATAATCCAGAGGTTCAATTTTTTTTAAATAGGTCACTTTAGTTTTTTGACAATAAGAATGGTAACCATAGTAAATTCTTTAATCCCCATTAAGGTTAAATTGGGTAATATAAGTTTAAAACATTGAGATAAGGCTTTAGAATTTTTATACCACTTTTGTTAATCAAAATGTTTGGGTATATTTTATAAATATACATCCAATTATCAGATATTTGGTCACTTAGTACCGTGTTTCTTTGATTATGACTATTATATCAATTTAAGAAAAGAATAAATACAAAATGTCACTCTCTTGACTTTAATATCTCTTAAATTTTTACATGGGGATAACAAGAGGATAAGTTCAGATATAAATCTCTATTTGAAATATAAATAAATTTTTCGTATCATACAAATTTATTTATCTTTTTTGTTAATTTAATAATTTCAGTAAATTCGTACTCAATGCTGATATGGTAGTTATTTAATTAGGATAAAAATAAAATAAATGATTTTAAAAATAATAAAATTAATACAATTTAATTGAAATATTGTGTTACAAAAATATTTTTGATAAATATGACATTTTAGGGATGTTTTAAAATATAATATTCTAATAAAATATTTGTATTGTTGTCTTTGGAGTCAAATTAAATGAATAGTTCCAAATTGATATTAGTTATATTTTACAATAAAACATATTTTACTATATGATTTAATATTCATAAAAATATTATATTCAGAAAATTTAATTTAATATATTTTAAACTATCAACCACGGTCCATTTATGAGTCATTTTTGTAGTTTTGGTAACATTTTTTACCATTTAAAATTGAAATATTTCTTACTGCGGTTAAGGTAAAAATGGTTAAAGAAGGGGTTAATCAAAATCATAAGGTTTATAATGACAACAAAACCTTTATAAATTTTATTGGAAGATTTTGTTTGTAAACTATAATATTTTTCAATTAATTCATTGTAATTTTAAATCATTTTTTCTTGAGAATTATTTTATTATATTTTAATATTTTAAGAAATTTCAAGTGTGTCCTCTCCCTCCCTTATAAAAGGACTCCCATCCTTTCCCTTCTTTTCAACACTTTGAGCTTTAAATATCTACAATAACCTAAAAAATTCCATTTTAAACCTTCATATAAACATTATAAAGGTATTTTTATTCCCAAAATACCAACTCTGGGATTCATAGTTGGAGATCTAGATGAGTTATTTCAAATAAGAGGAAATTTCCATAACCGATCTCTTTTTTTGTACTTCATATTTCAAATCATATAAATAAATTTTATTTATCATAAAATAATAACTTAGGTATCATAATTTTTTTAAATTATATTTTTATTAATAATCCACCATTATCCTCCCTCTATACCATCAAATGGGAAGTGAATGTATCGCTCATGTGTACGTGCAAATTTCCATCTCCATATAGTGATACAATTAATTTCTCATCGCTATCTTCTATGGATGTTTATTATGGTGGTTTTAATATTTATATATTATATTTATAATATATTTATTCTTATTTAATCATTATATCACATTTACCTTCTTACATTCTAATCTGTTGGAAAATTATAACCTCACTCTTGTGTACGTGTGTGCTACCACCTACAAAGAGTGTTATAATTAATTTTTCATTTTTATTTACCTGAATGGAAATAAGGATGGATTATATATATTTATATATATATAGTTTATATGATATAATAATTATTCTTTAAAGATTAATTTTTACTTTACCTTTATTTATTTTCATCAGTCGAAATGTGAAAACATTGTTCATGTGTATGATCAGCCTTCTGTCTCAATGAATGTTGTAATTCATTTTTATATCTCAATTTTTTTGGAAAAATATAAATATATATATATATATATATATTTAATATAAATTAAATTTATATAATTTTTACCATTTTTCAGATTATCGAACCATCAAAATACAAGGACAAAAATTACTAAACCAAAACATACATGAAAAATAAAGTAGTTTTCTCGAGAAAAACTGATTTTAATAAACAAAATTATTAATAAATAGATTATAAAAGGTTCTAAGTAAATAATATATATGTAATTATATATATTATTATTATTAAATAATATTTTTATAACAAACATATATTTATTATATATGAGTTTGAAACACGTAATAATGAACTTGGACCTGAGGTAAGGGTTTTTTGTTACTATATCATTATTTATCAGGATTATTTACGATTGATTTTTTTATGGTGAAATATTATGCAATACATATCACGAAACTCCATAATTTTATTATAGTTGGGTTATTTAATATTAATACATGTATTCCTTCCATTTTTCTCACTTGAAGTACTCAAGTGACCAAAATAATTTTTTTATTTAAAACCCACTTTATTTCTATCTTTGATCGAAAAACCATTTTCTTCCATATCCAAGTTTTTTAAAAAAAATTAAATTTTTTGTTCATATTATCTTATTATTTTTAAAATTATTTTTATCCATGATTTAGTTTTTGAAAAATGGTTTTTAAAAAATCTTTATATCATTTTCCAAATTATGTACTTCTTTTATTTGTTTTACAAAAGTATGAATGTAATGTTTTCTTTTAACTTATATGGAATTATTGGAAAGTTTCACCACCATGAATACGAAATTATTTTAATATTAATTTAAATTTTTCTATTTTTATTTTCAAATAAAATATTTTCCTTTGTATTTGGTAGTTTTTTTAGATTTCAAATAAGTGATTTCGAAGGAAAACGGGTATTTTGATTAAGAAAAGTTTTAATAAATATTTTAAAAGTAATATTTCATTTATGGTAAAAGACATTGATTTTTCTTTTTCATTAATGGGGATATGATCCTAAGATATCATCTTTATTATTTATCTAGATTTTCTATGATTGTGATGACAAGATGTTTATGAAACCCATTGTTTTATATGAGTTATGCTATGATAAAGTGTTTATAAGAACTCTTTTTTTAGCTGGAATGATATGATGCATGTTTTATGGTCTTTTGGAACACATAAGTATGGTTTTAATTATGTGAAATTTGGGGAAAAATTATATATATCTCAAATTAATTGGGTAAATATGTATATCTCATGAGATAAACAGGAATGGAATGGGGAGTGAACCCAGTTTAGCAAGGGACTACATCCATTATGATAGACGTGAGAATAAACCTTGACTACTATGATGGTTTGGGGAGTTAACCAAATCCATTATAATAGTCTTGGTAGTGATCATTTACTACTAAGGAAATGATTTTCTATGCTTATTGTTTCTACAAACTTAGGTATTATGATATATTTATTCCCTCATGTCTCATGATATTTGATTACTTTATGATTAATTTCTTATAAAATATCAATACTTATGCCATGATCTATGATTATGATCTATGATATGTGGGTTAAGGTTTTTCAAATGTTATGATCACATTCTCATACTCTCATGCTCATGTTATGCTAATATCTCTCTTATTTACCATTACTGAGCATCTGATCTCACTCTTTCTTATGTTTCTGTCCTTGTGTTATGAAGAAAGGAATTAGCTATGATATTTATAATAAAGTTTCTAGTTATTATGAAACTATTATGACATGATATAGTTCACTTATCAACCTATTTATTATATATCCATGTTTCCAAAGATACTAGACCTATACGATTCTGGTGTGGATCTTAATATTATGTATTGTATATTAATCTAATATGATGAATTATATATGTATGGACAGTATGGATGATTGTAGTTGGTATTATAGAATGGTTTAGTTAACCATAGAAACTAGGATTAAAAACATTAGTGAAGACCCTGAGGATAATATTATGCATCAGAGAAAATCCTAAGTTATGGTAAATAAAGAAGTGTGATTTTCATATAAAAACGTTGCATTCTTGATACTACAAGTGTATTTTGTTTTGAAACAGATACATATAGGGTTAATAACCCTAAAAAAGAGTTGGTCGAGTATATATCGTTCAAAATTTTAGTGCATGGTGAGAGTGTGCCAATACTGTACACCTGGTCTGACATTTTTGGAGGATATTCTTGGGTTAATTAATATTTTCATTATAGGCTATTATGATGGATTTGAATAGATTATTTCCATGAATGAACTAAGTTGATCTTACAATGTCATTTATTTAAAGAAGTTTTTATGATTTAGACATCCAATTAATGAATTTTCATGATCATATGATTGATTAATATAGTTAATGATTCTTAATGGTCATGATAACCATTTATTTAGAAAGGTATTGAAGAGAGAATGATGAATTTGTGGTGTTAATAGGCATGCTCAAATATTAAAGTACCCAATTTGATCTTACTTATATAAATTAATGTATATCAAGAAAAGTATCAATGAATGTTAATACATATCCTCAATGATTACATGTTGAATTAGTAGTGAACACTTCTAATGGTATGATAATTTCACCACAAGTTTATGATTATTCTTTTATTGATGTTTGTGGGAATACGATTTCTGAAAACACCATCATTATCCCTATTTTTTAATTCAACGATATTTCAATAATGGATTAGCTTTTTTATATAAATACCACATAAATTTCAAGGAAGGGATTACATGTTTGATATTCTAAACCAGCCTATGATCGTTTATTGGTGAGATGATAAATATGAACATACTAAAGAAATTATATGCATTCTATCGGTCTTGATTACAATTAAGAAGGTTTTTTTACCTCAAATGGTTGAGGATAAAATCAAAATATATGATATGCCTATTTTGTGGGGTTTTGTTGATTTCCTTTTGGTATAGTTTCTCAGTCTTCCACAAAATCATTAAGTTGAGTTCTCAATAGAACTCGGAGCTGTTGCTACACCTATTTCAAAGAGAACATACAGAATAGTTATAACATATTATTATTATTTTTAAGTATTACTAAACCCTTATTTTGATCATTGTTTGGTTAGGTTTCATTTTAGTTTTTCTTGGGAGGATAATTTGGAATTTTCAAGTTTCTAGTCTATGCATGGTTAGTGCACGATTTTCCCAAACCCTGCACCATGTTAGGGGAAACTGTGTAGACCAAAACTGTGGGTGTTTTTAGGGCTAGTGCATTACTTGACATACCATACACCCACATAGTAGAAACCATGCACCTTTTCAAAAATGGGAGCACGTTTAGGGTGCATGGTTTGTTTAACTGTGCAGACCTGTATAGGAAACCATGCGTATGATATTTAATTAATCAGAAAATTTGTTTCAAAATCTAAAATCCCAATTTTTATGTTCTTGGAAAGCTTTTATGACCTCTTGGAGTTTTCTTCTACCTTTGGTTCCCACAATATGTGATTTTATCCCCTCTATACCCTTCTAACGGTGGATCGAATCTAGGATAATGATGTTCGATCTCTTCCCGGTAGGTTTTCTGCATCTAGATCACTTTCTTCTACTCACTCCTCTTTCCTCCCAAATGTTTATAAGATATTCTTATTGTTGAAGGATCTAATCCCCATTATTTCATATATTGAATCTAGTTTTAATTCTAGGATCCTCATTGGTCACGTTCTTCATTGGAGTTTTCCAATTAGGCATTTGTGTTTTTTGATCTTGGGATCCCATGTAGGTGGTTGAATTTATGATGGAAAATTTTATTAACCCTTAATTACCAAGTTTAAATTAAATCATTTTCTTTAAATTTAATTGATTTATTTAAATGTAATTTCTTTAAATTTTTTTTAAACCCCATTTCTAATAAATTAGGGATTTGGAATTAATTTGACATGAAATGACCCCCCCCCCCTGTTCGACTAAATTAAGGTGTGTTGTGAAATTGGATGGAAAATTGTGAAAATTTAATTGTAAAATTTAATTGCGTAATTGGAATTATGAAATTAATTTCAAATTTTTATTTGGGAAAAAATGATTAAATTGTTTTGATAGAAACCCATTTTTTATCTTTGAAAAATGCATGTTTTGATTAAAAACCTATTGTTGTTTTAAAATGGAAATTGGAATATTAAAATGGGGAATTGGTTAAATTGTATTTTGAACAGTTTTGAAATAAATTTTCAACTATTTATTATTATTTTGTAACATATAAATCTAGGTAGTTAGTGATTTATTTGGGTAAAAAATGTAGAATGGGAATTCCCTATCAATGGATTTAAGCTTTACATCTCTAACAAAACTTTTTTTCACATTTTATTTATTATTTGGTAGTCGATGAGTCCTCTTGAACAGTGCAAACAAGACGTGTGTACACATTGTAATTATTATTATATAAGTGTGTGAGGATCCCATGACTTGGAACTATTGTACCTTTTAGTAGATGACCATGTTTCTCATTATTCATGATTGAAATATATTCCATTGTTTGTAAAAAATTACACATGGATTCTAAATTTATATAAATGGTTTTATATTAAATTTTAATTAATCTATTTGTTTAATGATTTTACATCCTTTTAAATGTAAATCATGATTTTATTGAAATATGGTTTTGAAATGCCATGCATATTTAAAAATAATTGAAAGATTTGTTTGGTTAATTAAATGTTTGAATCTTGTTAAGGAATACTTAGTGAGACCCCACTGTTATTCTAGATTACACCCAACATATTCCTTTAGGGGTTTGTAGATTATCTCTTTCCAGGTTTGATCAATGGTAAACATCCACATGGAGGTGGTTCTGGTTTTTGATCCTTGCACTTTGAGAGTGGTGTACATTGGGACTTGGGGTGTTATCCTATTTTCTAAAACATTTTAGTTTTACTTTGGCCTATTTTTACTTATTTTAATTATGGTAAACTGGTCACTATGGATTTTTTTGTATGCATAATAACTTCTTTATCTTGATTCTATTGTGTTTGAGTAAATTTTTTTCCAATTTCCTATTCTATGATGATAGGTTCTTATCAAAAACCCATGTGGATCGGGAATTCTCTTCAGGATATTTCAATACCGGCTTGGTTATTAGGGTACCAGGGTATCTGGGTCGGTTCATGATAGAGTGGTATCAAAGGTGCAGGTTTAGCATCTTTCCTTGATGTCAGTATAAAGTTTTGTAATCCTTTTCAGACTTATGAGGTAGTTTTGATTGACTGTTTGACCATCTCTAATGGTAATGATTCTTAAATCACTAGGGGTGGTTTTGGAAAAGTCATCTTGAGGATTAGTTATAATCTTTTCCATGATCTTTATTTGTATATGAGGAAATAAAAATCTTTCTTTTTTTCTATTAGGACTAATTTCCCTTGTTTCTCTATTTTAGTGTAATATGATTTCTTCAATATTGACTGATGATGTACTTTAGCATCATGCCTCCAAGAAGATGTGAAAATTGGATATATGAGTAAGCATCTAATGAACTATAGTGAGTAATTCCTATATTGGACTCAATTCTGGTTGAGGTGATTGATGTACTATCCAATCTCTAGGACAGGCGCCACCACAAATTCCTATTATGGCACCAACTATAGAACCTCATTAGTATGTTATAAGAAATTATTATCTAGATTTACTTCTCCAGAAAACACATTTATTCAAATTATCTAATGATATTCAATAGGATAATGAATTATTGAGTAGGATTGAGCATTTTTTTTAGTTTTTGGAGACACCTTATGAAATCAAGGTTAAGAGTGTCACCTTCGTACTGGAGGAAATGAGAAAGAGATGGTTGGACATGATGGTGATGGAAAAAAATCATGAGGTATTAGAGTGAAAAGAAATAAAATATATTTTCACTGAGCATTTATATCTAGATTCTATGGTGTTGGAAAATGATATTGAGTTTTTCAAACATGAGAAGGTTGAAAAGACTATGAACAAGTATGAAAATCTCTTTGTTGAGCTTGTGTAGTTTTCACCTAAGATAGTATCAAATGAGAATATGAAGAATTGATGTTTTGATATAGGAATTCGATCTATTATTTATTATTCGGTTTTATTGTTGAATATTATTTCTTATTATAATGAGATGGATATAACGTTGATGGTCAAAATGGACTTGTCTGCAAATTAGGGTTGAAGGGAGTTTATTTTTCTCCCATTAGCAGTTCTGTGAGTTCCATCAAAGGAAATAGGACGTGTGATGATTTTCATGATGGTTCTCGATAGAATGATTTTTCTAGACCTACTGTAATGCCTATAAGATACCCTTTTATGTTCTACCTGTGTGGAATTCTCAGAAACAAAAATAGGGTTTTCACTAAGTAATCCAATTTATGTGGTTTTTACTGATGCTTAGGTCACTTGAAAAAGTTATTCCATATCTACTCCACTTTTTTTAGTGGCATGCAGTCATCTTTATCTTCTAAAACTATGGTGCAATCACATTCTTCACTAAAAAAGTGGTTCTAGCCATTTTCATCAATAATGAAGCTTCAGCATAGTGTAAGAGTCTCTAGAAGAACTATATATGGGTTCGGTGATCGTGAGAAGAACCATCACTATACCTTCATCATTAGTGAATGATTTATTTCATACTAGTTAATCTCATTCATTTCCATTGACTCATATTTTCAATCTGCTAATTCTTCTTATTGAACTTTTATCTTATGTGATTGATATTACCACACCCCTTGAAATGATGAGAGAGTAGTGTCTCTATAGTAACGCATAGGCTTTCTCTTTATCAGATGATGAGATTTCTTGGTATTTTATATTTCTTAACATGAAATTTATTGATTTCATATTTATAATGGATTGGATCATTCCTAATAAAGACCGAATTGATTTTTATCTTCGGCGGGTATCCTTTACTACACTCTTTGGGGTTTCTTGAATATTTAAGGATAATGGGACATAAAGTCAAGTAGAGTCGAACCCACTTATTCAGTTTTGGAGAAAGTGATATCTATGTTTTCTTTTTATCTGGAGTGATAATCCTTGATTGGTGACCTCCCTCCATTTTTCATCAAGTTTCCTGATGTTTTTTCTTCTGACTTTTCTTGTTTTCCCCTAGTAAGAGAGGTAGAGTTTTCTATCAATTTGGTTCCTAATACTCAACTACAGTATATTCCTTCTTACCACTTGGAACCATCCAATATGAAATAACTGAATACTCTGTTTGATGCTATTTTAGAGAAAGGATTTATTTTATCTAGTGTGTCACATTGGGTGGTACCTATTCTCTTTTCATAAAAAGATGATGGGACACATCACCTTTTTGTAGATTAAAGAAAACTCAATCAAGTTATGGTCAATAAAATGTATTCATTTTCATGAATTTATTGTATTTTTTATCATTTTAAGGACTAAAATTGGTTCTTGAAGATTGATCTTCGATCTAGTAACCATCAGTTGAGAATAAGAGAATTTGATATTCAAAAAATTGCCTTTATAAGTACATATTACCACTATAAGTAACAAGTTATTCCATTTGGTATAAATAACTGTAACATCCTATTGTTGTTTTTAGGTATTCTTAAAACCTCCTTTTTATTTATATTTGGTTCGGTTTCATTTGGTTTTTCTTCAAGTTAAATTTTAAAAGTTTGTAATTTTCTAGTCTAGTGCATGGTTGGTACATGGTTATCCCAAATAGTGTTTCCTACCAGAACAAACCATGAAACCTAAGGCAGTGGGATTTTTCATGCTTGGTGCATTTTTATTCAGGTTTTGAACACTCTTAGTATAAATCATGTGGCTCATTTAAAATATTAAGATGGATAGGATGCACGGTTTGGTCTAACTGTGCAGGTCTTCCCATGAAACCATGTGTACAAGATTTTAAGAGATCCTAAATTTTATAAAAAAATTATTGAACCCATACCATAAATCCTTGATGCACCTCCATCGACCCAAATAATTTTCTCCAAAACATAGAGCTCCAAATAATGATTATTGGCCCCTCAGACCCCTCTCGGAAGTGATCTAAATCTTGGGTAACATTGATCGATCCGCTTCTAGTTAGTTTCATACTCCCATTCTTGATCACATGTGATCTCTTTATTTATCCTTAGGGTTACATGGATACCTGTGTTGATTTATGGATATAATAACCTTTATTTTGTGTCAATAAAACTAGGTTTGATCCTTGATTCCCATATTACATGATCATTATTCTTCATTGATGAATCATGGATTGGGTTTGGTGATTCATGATCTGTTGATCCTTAGGTTGGTGGTTTCTTTATGATGCAAAATTTATATTAAGACTAATTGAGTTGATTAAAATTCAATTGTTTAAAGTTAAGTGTAATTATTTTTATTTGATTATATGTTTTTTAATTGGTTTTTCGAAAAAACAATTTCAGTGAATTGGGGTTTTTAATAAAAATGAATTTTTTGAATGGAATTGGAAATGGGTGAGATTTAAATTGTTAAATTTAAAAAAAATAATAGAAATCTAATCAATTAAATTGTTAAATTTCTTTGTAGAAATTTTTTTGATGGAATTTTTTTTTGAAAAATCCCAATTCCCATGAATTGGGGTTTTTGAGGATGCTGATTGAATGGTTTCAAAATTAAATTGTTGGATTTAATTATGAAATTTATTGTGAAATTTAATGACTTTTAATACATCCTTATTCATTAAAAATGGCTAAGAAATATTTTGATGGAAACATTAGGGTTTCATATTGGTGAAAAGGAATGTTTTTTAATAAATCCCCATTTGGGGTTTTAAAGATAAAATTAGCATATTTGAAATAGAGAATGGGATTAAATTTATTTTAAGTAGTCTTGAATTAAATTTTACATTAGTGTTTTTAGTTAATAACATTAAATATTTAGGTGGTTAGTTAGTTATTTTGGGGGAACTTTATGACTTACAATGTTCTAAAACATCATATCACCACATCACCATTCCTTAGGCGATGCTGATGAGTCCCCTTTGCCTTAGTCCCATTATGGTGTATGTACATACTTTCCATTCCATAGTTTTGGATCCCTATAACCTGGAACTACCATACCTATTTAGAACATGACCATGTTTCTCTCTTATTTTTTTTAAATGTATATATATTCCATTATTGTAGAATAGTTTACATTTCTTGAGAATTTATATAAACTCTTTTATATAAATGTGTATATTTAATCCATTTTTTAAAAATTTCCATTTCTGTAATTAACCCTTTTATTAATGTTAAATTCAATTGTTTGGAAATTATTTCAATCATTTGAAATGTGAATCATGAATTTATAAAGTATTTTCTTCTTTTGAAATGTAAAGTAAGATTTTTTTAAATATGTTTTGGAATTACAAAACCAATTTATTTAAAAATTGAAAGCATGTTCTTATTTAATTGGATATTAGAATATTTTTATTGAACCTTTGGTTGTAATCCTATTGGTCTTTATATCACAGCCTACCTGTGTCTTTGAGTTGTTTTATATTACCTCCGTCAAGTTTCAATCAAGGGAAAGGGGTGTCTTAAAGGTGAATTCAGCTATTCAATTATGAATATGGTGAGTTGTGTCCTTTGGTACATGGTCTGTTTTACCTATTCTGGCACTTTGGTTGTAGTACTTTGGAGATTAATGCTTTATTGACTTCTACTGTATTTCTCCTAGTGTAGTTTATTTTGAAATTCTTATAGTATTATCTATTTTACTTCTAAAATGTTTGGGGAAAATTGTTCTTGAGTTTTGTTTTTATAATGGAAGGTATTATTCATTGACCTATGGGGATTGGGAATGACCTTCGAGCTATGTAAGGACAAGCATGGTTATTGGGTTACCAGGGTATCTGGGTTGGTTCATGACAAAGTGGTATCATAGGTCCAGGTTGACCTTTTTTCTTGATGTGAGTATGATTTTTTGAAAAAATTTTGGGACATAGAAGAGAGTTTTGATTGAGTGTCTTCCAGCTCTCAGTGAAATGATCCTTAAGAAGGGGTGGTTAGGGAAATATTTCTTGTGTATTAGCTCTAGTCATTTCACTGTTTTTATTTGGATAGATTGAAATCCAAATCAATGTTCTCCTATTTGATGGGATAAATTTTCCATGTTTCTCTGTTTGAGTGTTAATATAATATCTTCCTTGTTGTTTTGTGATTTTGGGTAGAATCATCCTCCAATAATATGTTTAAATCATATCCAGGAGGAATCTACTGTTGAACCTTAGTTATAAAATCCTCTTGTGGATCCAAACCCGAATGATGTGATTACACATACTGTACAATCTCTGAGATAGTAACCACATCCAATTCCCATTCAAGCTCCAAGTGTAAAATATTAGTATGAAATTCTCAATATTTTTTTCAATAGTTCCTTCTCTAAAAACCGTAATTATTCTGGGGCTCAAATTATACTCAAGAGAATGAGTAATTGTTGATAAAAATGAATCATTTTTTGGGTTTTTGGAAAAACCCTACAAAATAAAAGTGAAATGTACCACATTCATGATGGATGGTCTGAGAATGACATAATTGGACATGATGGTGACATAGAAGAAGAATTAGGTCTTAGAGTTGAAATAATCCAAGCTTCTTTTCATTGAAAAGATATATCTATAGTCGATGATGTTAGCCAAGTCCAATGATTACTTCAAACTCAATTAAACTGAAAAAACTGTGATAGAGTATGTAAATCGTTTTGCTGATATCATGTATTTTTCACCTGAGATAGTATCAAATGATGGTATTAAGGATTGAATGTTAGATTTGTGAATTAAAATAGAGAATTATTATCATTTTTTATGATGCTTTTTCCTTCCTATGTTTATGTGATGGATAGAGCACTAATGGTCGAGATAGACCTGACTCAAAAGTCAATGTTATCAGGAGTTTTTTCCCATGGTATTGTGTGTTACTTCATGGGAAAATGGAAGAATGATATTTCTAAAAGTGTTTCTCAATATTAGAGTCATCCTAGAACTTATGTAGTGCCTGGAAGAGGGCCTTTTGTTTTTCAACAGTGTGGAAAGACAAGACATTCAAAGAGGGTTTTCACTCAGGAACTTAAGAATTATGGATCCTACAAATGTTCAGAGTACTTATAGAGATTCATAAATATATATTTTACTCCACATAGTGTAATGGGATCCCCATATCCTCCTAAAAATGAGGTAAAATCAAATTCTTCATATGCAAAATGGTTCCATCCACAAGTATCTAGAGTAAAGATTCTTCACGCACTGGAAGAGCCTCTAGAGAAAGCAAATGTGGGCACAATGACTGTGATTGGTACCATTGTTGTAGCTTCATCATTACTGACTAAACTATTTGATACTATTGAATCTCATTCATTTATTTCAACTCGTATTTTCAATCTTATAAATCTTTATATGGATCTTTTATCGTGTGTAAAGAATATTACTACATCCCTTATTGTGAAGAGAGAGAAGGGTCTCCATAGTTTTACATGTACTTTATCTCTGTCAGATGTTGAGCATGATTTTAATTTTCTAATTATTATCATGAAATATTTTGACATCCTATTCAGGATGGATTGGATGACTGAAAATAATTCCCAGATTTATTTTTATCTTTGACGAGTCTCTTTCACTACACCCAATGGTATGTGTCATTTCATCCCAGGAGAATGGGATCTAAGGTCGAGCAGAGCTGGACAATATTATTCATAGTTACGGAAAGTGATATCTATTTTTTTCTTTGATCTAGGTCGAAAATCTTTTAGTTGTAATCTCCCTCTAATTGTCACTGATTTTCCTAACATATTTCCTTCTAATCTATCTGGTTTTCCATCATTAATGGAGGTTGAGTATTCTATTGACTAGATTCATGGAACTCAACTAGGTTCTATTCCATCTTACCACATGGAACCAGCTAAAATGAAAGAGATGAAGTCCCAAATTGAAGATCATTTTAATAAAGGATTTATATGCCTGAGCATGTCACATTGGGCAGTACTGGTTCTTTTTGGTAAAAAAGCTGATGGTTCACTTCGCCTATGTGTTGATTACCAAAATGTCAATCGATTGATTGTAAATAACATGTATCTGATTCCATGGATTGATGATCTGTTTGATCATTTGAATGGATAAAATTGGTTCAAGAAGATTTATATTCACTCTGGTTACCTTCAGTTGAGGATAAAATAATCTTACATTCCGAAAACTTTCTTTTGGAGCAGGTATGACCATTATGCGTACCCTTTCTTTCCCTCTAATATAACCAATTCTCCATAATATT
This sequence comes from Viscum album, assembly GCA_963277665.1. Taxonomy (NCBI): domain Eukaryota; kingdom Viridiplantae; phylum Streptophyta; class Magnoliopsida; order Santalales; family Viscaceae; genus Viscum; species Viscum album. The sequence continues at coordinate 465,647,586 of OY728141.1, read as the reverse complement.
TCATAGAATCAGTGTATAGTATTTTCCAAGAGTATCTGGATACCTTTGTGGTATTATTTTGGGATAAAATATTCATTTACTCTAAGGGTGAGGAGGATCATCAGAATCATCTTATAATAGTTATATGTTTTCTGACTAATAATCTACTCTATGATAATCTTTAAAAAGTGAAATTTTTGGATTATAGAAGTGATATTCTTGGTACTATGGTGTGGGAACATTGTATTTTAGTTTATCCTAAAAAGGTGAAAGTTTTTATGATAATGGAATAACCATGAAATGTTTTTTATGTTTGGAGCTTCTTGGGTCAAGCTAGGTATTATCGCTGATTCATTACGTACATCTCAAAGTTGGATTCTCTGATGACTTCCTTAACTAGTAGGGATTAAGGATTCTATGCAATGAAATTTGTAAGATATCTTTTATTAAGATAAAATGTATTTTGATAACTACTATAGTGTTGACTCTTCTAGAGGCCGGGCAAGGCTATGTGGTCTTTTAGGATGAATTGTGTTCAGGTTTCGGATGTGTTCTTATACAGGGCAATCATTTTTTTCTTATGGATCTCTTCAGCTTATGCCACATGTGAAGAATTGTTTGACCCATGACCTTGAACATGTAGCTATGATGCACAATCTTAAGAGTTGGCAGAATTACATTTATGTGGAAAGGTTAACCATGTATTCTGACCATATGAGATTCAGTTATATGTACTCTCAAAAATATTTTAATCTCCACTAGAGGAATTGGTTGGAATACCTACAATTGTCTTACTTTTTCATCACCTATAACAAGGAAAAGGGAATTTCATTGAAAGTTATTTGAGAAATAATCTTCTGACCCAAGAAGTGATATAATATTTTGACGATTGGAATTTGATGGATCTCTTTTCCCAGATTCAAATTGGATTTTAGGAGAAACAGTCTTGAGTTTCGTTGGCCAGATTTTACGGGAAATACACTCTTCTAGAAACTATTCTTCAAGATCATCATCTTGATGGAAATTACAGATCATCAGAGGATCTATTTTTTGTGGGGATACAGTTTCCCAATGGTCATTCTCAAAATATTCTATTATATGTTATTGGAATCTCTATGTTGTGTCATTAGTGGCATGGTAAGCTGTTATGGTAAAATTTCATAATTCCCAGTGGGTAGTGCACCCATGAACCACTAAGATGTTTAATGATATATGGAAGCAGATATGGTGTCCTTGTATGGGAGGGGAATTACTGAGTTTGTCTCTCATTTCAATACAAGCTAGCAGGTGAAGTCCAAGCAACAAAAGCCTTTAGGTTATTTTCAACAACTTCCATTCCCTACATGGAAGTGGGATGAGATGTCTACAGACATTATGGTTGGGTTTTCTCATACACAAATAAAGAAAAATGTGATATGGGTTGTGATCAATAGGCCAAAAAAATCGGCTCACTTTATACCAATTCTTGATATATCCAAAGATGAGGAGTTGGGAAATATTTATGTGAAAGATATTGTTCAATTTTACAGAGTTCTATCTTATATAAACTCTTATAGGGATCCTCAATTTACTTCTCATTTTTGGAGAGGCCTTACGGAGGCACTGGGATCTCATGTGTGTTTCTGTACTACATACCATCCACAGTCGGATGGATAGTCAGAAAGAACTATACATATTCTTGAGGATATGTTTTACATTTGTGTTCTTGACTTTGGTGGGGATCGGGATGATAATTTGGGGATGGTTGAGTTTTCTTATAACAATAGTTTTCAGTCTATGATCAGGATGGATCCTTTTAATGCCTTGTATAGTCGGCCTTGTAAATATCCATCTTATTGGTTAGATATTGGTGAAAGCTCCTAGTTTGGACCAAGTTCGGTGCAAGAGACAATAGAAAAGATTAATCTAATTTATTATAGAATGTTGATCTCCCAAAAATTGTATAAATCTTATGTTTATCTTCCTCATAGGCCGTTGGATTTTTCAGTTGGTGATAAGGTGTTCTAGAAAGTTTCACCCTGGTTGGGTAGTCGATGGAATGGGAGGAAAGGGAAACATGATCTTAATTTTTTGGTACCTTTCAAGGTCATTAAGTAGGAGGGTAATGTTTCGTTCCATTTATCACTACCACCACAGATGAAATTTATACATAATTTTTTCCTTGTATCTCAGCTACAAAAGTATCTATCTAATCCATATAATGTTCTAAGTTGGAGATATCTTAACGTCAAGCATGATTTATCCATGACTTAATGGCCAGTCAGGATAGTTGATTCTAAAACCATGGTTCCTTATTGGAAGATGATACATTTAGTTCAAGTTCTATGGTAGCACATATCTGATTTTAATGATATATGGGAGAGAGAATCATTGATGGGAGAGTAGTGACCTCTTTTTTTTTGCATGGAAGCTTCTTCATAATATTTCTGGGGAAAAACGTTTCTATGGTGGGAGGTTGTAACATCTTGTTACTATTTTTAGATATTCTTAAGAACTCCTTTTTATTGAGATTTTTTAGGTAAAATTTGGGGTTTATTTGGGTAAAATTTTAAAAGTTTTAAATTTTTTGGGCCAGTGCATGGTTGGAGTTTGATTTTCCCAAACTTTGCACCATATCAAAGCAAACCATGCAACCCAAGGAACTGAGATTTTTCATGGTTCATGCATGGTTAGTTAATAAATATTCCCTTTTAGTATAAATAGAGTGACTCATTTAAAAGGAAAACAAGACCAGGACACACGGTTTGGTCTAACCATGTGGGTCTACCCAGGAAACTGTGCATACAGGATTTTTAGATTTCCAAAATTTTATAAATAATTCCAGAACCCCTTTTATAGGTCCCTAAAGGATCCCTTTCGACCCAAATTTTTCTATCCCAACCTTATAGTTCCCAATGATTCTTTTCCCCTCATACCCCTCCCAACAACAATCTAAATTTAGGTGAACGTCGGTCAACACACTTCTGGTTATTTTCCTTCCCTAGTTATTGATCACCCATGATATATCTCTTTCTATTTAGGGTTCCATGGATCCTTTTGTTTATTTATGGATCTAATACCATCTGTTTTGGGTCAATAAACATATATCTTATCCTTGTTTCCAATATTACTTGATCATCATTCTTCATTGATAAATCCCAGCTAGGGTTTGGTGGTTCTAGATCCATAGATCCAGAGGTAGGTGGTTCCGTTATGATGCCCAATTTATATTAACCCTAATTTCTTTATTTAAATTTAAATTTCTTGAATTAATGTGCAATTAATTGTATTTATATTATATTTCTTTCAATTTTTTGTTGGAAGAACTCAATACTATTGAATTGGGTTTTTTGAGAAAAATGAATTTTTAGCATGGAATTAGTAATTAGTGAAATTAAAATTGTTAAATTTAAATTTTTTTTTGATTTAAATTAACTCAACAAAAATTTTGAATTTAATTGTAGAAATTTAATTGATAAAAAAAATTGAAAAAACCCCAACTCCGGTGAATTAGGGGATTGTGGTGAAATTGATGGAATTGTTTGAAAATTAAATTTTTTCATTTAATTGAGGAATGGATTGTAAAATTGACTGAATTGGTTTCCAATCCTTATTTATGAAAATTGGATTTAAATTTTTTTTATGGAAACCTTAGGGTTTAATTTTTGTAAAAAGGTATGTTTCTGATTAAAAACTCATTATGATTTATTAAGGGAAATCGGTATATTTGAAATGGAGAATGGTATTAATTGTATCTTAAACAATCTTGAATTAAATTTCCCATAATTGTTTTTTCTCACACACATGAAAGCCTCAGGTAGTTAGTGAGTTATTTTGGGTGTAAATTTATAACTTATGATTATCTAAAACATTATATCAACACATTGTCATTCCTTAGGTGATGGTGATGAGTCCCCTTTGCCGAAGTCCCAAAGGGGCATGTGTATATAATTGTTGCTTCAAAGTTTTGGATCCCTATAACCTGAAACTATCATACCTATTTGTAACATCACTATGTTTCTCACTTATTATTGTTTTAAATGTATATATATTCCATTATTGAAACTATTTTACATGCCTTTAGAATTTACATAAACTAATTTACACAAATGTGTTTATTTAATACATTTCACGAAAAGTTTCATTTGGGTATATCACCCTTTGATTAAAGGTAAATTCTATCATTTGAAAATTATTTCCATAATTTGAAATTTAAAACATGAATTTCTAAAGTATTTCCTTATTTTGAATTGTAAATCATGATTTGTTTAAATATGAATTTGAAAGCCCAAACTTCTTTATTTGAAAATTGAAATCACATTCTTGGTTAATTTGATATTGTAATCTTGTTATGGAACCTTCGGCTATAATTTTACTAGGCTTTGGATCACACACTCCTTTTTCCTTCATGTATTTTTAGATTACCTCCTTCTAAGTTTGATTAAGGAAAAATGATCTATTGGAGGTGGATCCAACTATTGAACCTTTGAATTGGTGAGTTGTGTCCTTTGGGACTTGGGATGTGTTCCCTATTTTGGTACTTTGGTTGTAGTACTTAGGCCTTTAATTCATGTTTGACTTCTAGTACATTACTCCCAGTATATTTTCATTTTAAATTAATATTATCTTGTCCCTTTTACATCCAAAATTTGTGAGGAAAAAACGTCTTCACATTCAGTTTATATGATTTGAGGTTCTAGTCACCAACTCATGGGGATCATGAATGCCCTTCAATCTATGTCAAGATAGGCTTAGTTATCAGGTTACTTGGTTAACCAAGTTGGTGTATGAAAAAAATTATAATGTAGTCTTTATGGATTTTATGAATAGAATTTTCCATGAGTATATAGATACCTTAATAGTAGTCTTTGTGGATGAAATCATTGTTTACTCTATGTCCAAGGAGGATCTGGTGCATCATCTAAGAGCAGTTCTGATTTATTTGAGAAATCACTAACATTATTAGAAGATTTTGAAATGTTATTTTTGGATTCGAGAAGTGATGTTCTGGGGGCATGTGGTGTCAGAACATGGTATATCAGTTGATCCTAATAAGGTGAAAGCTGTTACGATAAGGGATAAATCGCGTAATGTTTTTGAGATTCATAGTTTCATGGGTTTAGCTAGGTATTAACATGGGTTCGTAAAGGAATTATCAAATTAAGATTCTCAAATTATTACTCTCACTTGGAAGGGAGTAAAGTTCTTTTAGGATGAGAAATTTTAGAATTCTATTGTTGATTTTAAATGTACTTTGACTACTACATCAGTTTTGAATCTCCCAGAGGCCGGTAGGGCCACATGGACTTTTGTGATACATATAGTTCTGGTTTGGGATTCATTCTTATGCAGGGGATCTTTTCAATTATTATGTATCTCATCAACTTAGGCCACACGAGAATAATTATCCGACTCATGGCCTTGAATATGCAGTTGTGATGCACGCACTTAAGATTTGGCAGCATTACCTTTTCTAAGAATGTTTTACCATGTAGTCTTCCCACAAGACCTTAAGTTGTATCTTCTCTCAAAAATAATTGAACCTTTACTATATGTGTTTGGTGGAGTACCTAAACTCTTTATACTTTGAGATCACATATACCCCAAGGAAAGGTAATGTCATAACAGATGCTTTTATTAGGAAACTTCAAACCCAATTCATGAAGCAATATTCAAAACAATTGAACATGATGGTTCTATTTTATACAATTTCATATTCAAGTCTGGGAATCAAGGGAAAAGGTTTCTCTGGACATTGTTCATTTGACCTTCACTCTTCTCGATATGATCCTTCAGTAATTGCAACTTCATGATGAGTTCTACAGCATTGTAGATTCTCTTAATGGTGGGGATATTGTGGTTTAGTTTTTTTTCTCCACAGAGGTGATTCTATGTTATCATAATCACTTTGTGGTAAAAAAATTTATTATGAAATTTTTTATGGGGGATTTCCATAACTCCCAATGGGGAGTTCCCCCTAGAACCATGAATATGTTCATTTAAAATTGGTGACAATTTTGGTATCCATGTATGAGACAATACATTGTTGAGTATTTGTAACACCCCAAGCTTCCATGGTACATTTCCCTTCTAATAATGCGATAGCGTGTGTTGTACGCAACCTCGAGTTCTAACACACACCACAACTAATTAAACTAGCCGTTGTGAATAGTAATACCTACTTTTTGAAATCATATATATTTTATATTTCAAAATAGACTTCATTTTTGGATTCGGAATATCTAATTTAGCCTAAGGTGAAATTTTGGTACTTTTCGGATAACTTTCATATTTTGATGAATAGTGAAAATTACTAAATTTTAATTAAAAACAACTTTTTTAATCAAAATAATTAATAGTGATAAATTGTGAATTTGAGTGGTTTTAAAGTATATTTAGAATATATTTTTACCATTTAATATAATGTTGGTCGTTGGACATAACTTTACAATTAAACCGAACATAAACAAGTGTCAATCTTTTGATAGCTATTACCTCTTAAAAACACGTTTTTTGTTTTGACAGCGGGAATTAATTTTAAATTAATTTCTGCCACTTCTGTGTTTTGAATTTAGAAAAATGTATTCCATATTTGGAATTAGGATGTCCAAATTGTGTAAATAGGTAACTTTTATTTTTAGACATTTTGAATAATTACTGTGGTAAATATTTTATTTACCATGGTTAAGGGTAAATCCGGTAAATAAGGGTTAAAAAATAATATTATAATAATACAAAATTAACCTAAAACGTGTCCTAACCTTATTGGTGGACACATACCCGACCATGAGCATCCTTGGGTCAATTTGGGGACCCCTTGGAGCCACTTGTATGTGGTAGGGACACTTTATATTAATAAAGTTAAAATAAAAATAAAAATGGAATAAGCTTACATCTTTTAGAAGAACAATTTTTACATAGGGTTATACATGTTGGATTTTCGATTATAAATATTCATTAGAAATCTAAAAAGATTTCCTACATAATGATATTTTATTTATAATTTTTAGACATCAAATAATTTAAATTATTAATGACACAATAATGATGCAATGTTTACCTCATTAATAAATCATTTAAATAAATAAGATTATAATGATTAAAATATTATCTAAAACCTGTCCAATTCTTATTGGTTGATGTTATTTAGAATATGAGTCATCTTATATTAGACCTCAATGATTTTTGGACCATTATAAACCGAATATAATTATATTATAAAGTAATACTTTCACTCTTTCCTAAAGATCCCCTCTTCTCCCTTATAAAAGGAGACCACTTCTACTCATTCCTCACACCTCTCAAGCCACTTGGCTCGTCCAAACTCTGCCCAACTAATCTCCCCACATCCCTCTCCTCCTCCTTGAAGCTTCCCCTTAAGCAGAAAGAATTTCAAGAATTCCTTTGGTTCCAACCAAAGTGAGTTACCTAAATTAAAGGAAACGTTTTCTCTTAAATTATTTTCATTTATTTTGCTTCTCCAACACCCAAACTCTTTTTATTTCCTTTATTTTGTAACAACACCAGTATCCTAAATATACTAGGATGTTGTTATAATAAGTATTCAAACTACACATACACACAACTCCATCTAATGGATGATGAACATAATGTTTCTGTGGATGGAAAACTAACGCCTCACGAAACGATGATTGTTCAAATACATCTTACCGCCTCTCATGGTGGCCATTATGATGGAACTGTAATTAAATATGATATTAATGATATATATTTTATATATAATCTTCTGTAATTCCATTTTATTTCATACCATTATTCGTTTCATGTTGTATATACATACGATAATTTCATTTGAGGAAGTGCGGACTACCGCCCCCTTAAAATGATATGACTCGTTCATACCACACATGGAACGTATAAAGGATGGTGTTAATGAACTTAAGTAACATATATAAAATATTATATTATACTGGAATAGTAATATACCTATGTATCATTTGGATTCAATTCTTTTAAAATAAAAATTAAATGGAAGTAGCGTTCGTGCGTACGTACGGACTACCGTCTCCACGAACGCGGTGAGATCCATCCTCCATCGTATCCATTCAAGTATTATTCTCATTTTAGGGTTAAAAATAATGTTAATATCATTCTGATTATGAATAAGATTTAATCTATCCATTACAAACATGTCTTACGTAACCAAACATTTAAGAAGAACGAATCGATTATCACCTGAAACGACGATAATACTAAGATATTATTAATAAAGCAATGTTAAAAGATCATATATTATATCATATTAATGTATATGATTCTTGTATAATTTAATAACAATTATTTCACCATTATACAGGAGGTTAACCGACCCCAACCATGGAAAAGTACAAGGTAAGGGTTATTTCACAATCTCTTCATTATCCGAGGTTGTTTATACGTAATAATCTACTGGGATCTCGTTATCATCCACATCCATGTTTCTTCAAAATGTATTTCAAAACATTTTTACAAGAATATGGGTTAAATTCATTTATACCTTTTTTTGACTTTTTATAAGAGGAATCTTTCCGTCGTTTTCCAAACAAGGTTCTTTTTAACCTTTTCGACAGAATTAAGATAAGAATGTTTTTTTAACTTATACGGCGGGTGCGGTTATTTTCCGCCGTTATAAAATCGTCAAAGCTTCCCTTACAAGCTTATAAGAATATTTTCAAAGAAAATGTTTTATTTTATAAATATATGTCTCTTAAATTATTTCAAAATAGAAAGAGATATTTCTTTAAAAAGAGTTTTGATTTCATCTATGTCAACATCCTTTAATGGATTTTATGCTTATTTGAGGATGATATAATATGATACAAAACTTATATATTGTATTAAAGGTTTTGTGATATGTTTGACTGTGGATGTGCTATTTTTTGATATATCATTCATGGTTTATGGTGAAAGTATTGACATTTCGTATGCTAGTTTAATACGAATGTTTATGTTATGTTTAAACCTTTTCATATGGGAATGCATTGGACTTAATATGTGACGGGTGGAGCCCGCTATAGCTCCTCGATGCATCGGTAGGTCTCATGAGACAAACTAGTGTCTTGGCACAAGGCCTTGACAAAATCTTATTTGTAGTCTTGGCACGAGGCCTTGGCTATGTGGTTATGATAGTCTGGCATTATGCATTCCAACATTATGAAAGTGTTTATTGATTTTTGCATGTGATTATTCGATTAGTAGAATATCCATGTGAATAAGTAAATGGCATTATTTCATTTTACTTTTGCCATACTATGTTGAAGTTAAAGTTTAAAAGGCTTTTGTTTTAGTAATGCATTGCCTTAAATGTTTATTCTTATTTATGAAAGTTTCCGCTATATTGTTATCCTTACTGGGCATTTGAGCTCACCCCTTTTATATGTTTTATTTTTCCCAGGAAGTGAAGAAGTAAATTATGAATGACCTGCATGGATTTTATGAGGGGTTAATAGTGTGGATTGTGGAAAAATTATGTTGTTGTAGTAGTTTTTCATTTTATGATGCAATGTAAAACTTATGAATATATCTAGTGTTTCCAAGGCTACTAAACCAATCAGTCTGTCGAGATTTGATCTTTCTTGTGATCATGCCAATTTTATGTAATAATGCACCGACTCTGGGTAACTGGGGTCGGGGCGTTACAGTTGATATCAGAGGAAGTTTAGTACAAACCTTGGAAGCTAGATTTAGATAAACTCTGATTAGAGCACGTATACCTAAGATGAACTTTGAGGATTAGTATAGAAGAACTTCCTAGAATTTTGGTATTGTAGAGATTTTTTGAGTTTTCCGAGCAATACATCCCTGTCTGGATACGAGCAGGTAGAGGCGGCTCTGGCACAGATGTACCTAGGGGTAAAACCCGAAAACACCGCTTTGAGCTAGACTCGAACGGGAACTGGTGCACGACAACGGGCCTTGCTGCACTCTTGGTTACGACACTCCCGGGGGATATGCTTAGGATAACTCTCATTTTCTTTAAAAAATAATTATGAAGGGTTTATGAGTATATACTTCCTCAAAGAAAACATTTTTATGATTATGGATTATATCCATAAATAGTTCAATTTATGTTAAGTGTTTTATAAGTATGGGATTATGTATTTTGATTCATAAACTGATCTAGTTTATGCCATTGTTTAGAAATGGCGCCTAGTGGAAGAAATGGAAACCGTATCAATGCACGCACTCCATGTAGGGATTTCCCTCCTGCTCAAGATAATTATAGTGGGGCTGGTGATGCAACTGGTGCTGATCAGCTAATCACCATACTGGGACAACTTACTCAGGTTATGAATAATAACCTTACCTGTATGGAGCACCCTGATCCGCAGTGTGGAGGATCAATGTTAGATCGATTCATGAGGCAACAACCACCAACGTTCAATGGGAATACAAATCCCTTAGTAGCTGAGCAATGGATATTTTCCCTAGAGAAAATATTTCAGGCTTTGGGGAGCAGTGAAAGGGAAAAAGTTATCATGGCAGTTTACCGCCTCACTGGAGATGCTGATCAATGGTGGTCATTGATTCAGAACATGAAGGAAGATGATGAAGTATCAAATATGGAATGGAGGGAGTTCAAAGATCTGTTTTTAGAAAAATACTTCCCTCGCGACCATCGAGCAGATATGGAAAGGCAATTTCTGAGTCTGAGACAGAAGGAGGATGAGAATGTCACAAAGTATGAGGCTAAATTTACAAGGTTAGCGAGGTATGCTGGAGATTATATTCGCAACCCAAGAAGTAAGATTGATCGATTCTTTGATGGGTTAAAACCATTTCTCCGTCGAGCATTAGTCTCACAATCCTTTTCATCGTACGAAGACATTGTCTCATGTGCTATCAAGACCGAAAAGGAATTCTCTAAGTCTTATGACATTAAAGCAAAGCAAGAGAAGAAGAGACCTGCTGATCAATCTGGGAATGGAAATAAGGGGAAGAAGGGAAAGGTTGAATATCCATCTTGTGGTAAATGCGGGAAGAAACATCCTAGTACTTGCTTGAAGGGAATGGGAGTCTGTTACAAGTGTGGTGAAAAAGGCCACCAAGCTCATGATTGCAAGAGGAAGAAGGAAGCTACCAACGTTCAGTGCTACAATTTCAGGGAGATGGGGCATTATTCAAATGCATGCCCTAAGCGTCAGGAGAACTTACCTCAGAAAAGGCCGAGGGATCAAGGCCAGGCTTATGCTATCACTACTGCTGAGGTAGAAGCTCCGAAAGACGTGGTGGCAAGTAATTTAATGGTTTCCTCAAGTTTAGAAAATGCATTATTTGATTCTGGATCATCGCATTGTTTCATATCTTCCCAGTTTGCTAAGAAAATTAGATATTTCCAATTTGATTTAATAAGGGAGTTGTCAGTTAAAACTCCTAAGGGAAGTATCGTTGCAACAAAGTTTTGTGAATCAGTCCCCATTAGAGAACATAAATTTTCTTTATCTGTTGATCTCATCGTCATACCTATGATTGAGTTTGATATAATCCTCGGTATGGACTGGCTTTTGGACTATGATGCGAAGATTTATTGTAAGAAGAAAGAGGTTACGATTCTTGATGATAATGATAAGGAACACCTTATTTTTAGAGCAGAATCGTCACCACCTAATTCTTATTTAGATCCACCCCCAGTAGCTCAACTAAATTCAATTATTAGGGAGGAAGAGAATGAAATAACTACGGGTGAGGAAAGGAATGTTCAAATAGAGGATGTACCTGTTGTGAAAGAATTTGTAGATGTATTTCTGGAAGATTTACCTGGACATCCTCCAGAACGAGAAGTTGAGTTTTCCATTGATTTGATTCCTGGATCAAGGCCTATATCAAAGACCCCTTATAGAATGGCCACTGTAGAGTTAGTCGAACTAAAGAAACAACTAGAGGAATTGAGTAATAAGGGATTTATTCGCCCTAGTGTTTCTCCATGGGGAGCCCCTGTTCTTTTTGTTAAAAAGAAAGATGGATCTATGAGGTTATGTATCGACTACAGGGAGATCAATGCTATAACGATAAAGAACAAGTATCCCCTACCTCGTATTGATGATTTATTTGACCAACTGCATGGAGCTCAATACTTTTCAAAGATTGACCTTCGATCTGGATACCATCAGTTGTGTGTGAATAAGGAAGACATTCCGAAGACAGCATTTCGAACCAGGTACGGGCATTACGAGTTTACTGTAATTCCGTTTGGATTGACTAATTCACCCTCTGTATTCATGGATCTGATGAATAGAGTTTTCAAGGAGTATCTCGATGAATTTGTGGTGGTATTTATTGATGATATTCTGGTATACTCCAAAACCTACAAAGATCATGAAAATTACTTGCGTATTATCTTGAAGACTCTGAGGAGGCATGAATTATATGGGAAGTTTAGCAAGTGTGAATTCTGGCTTCATGAGATTTCTTTTCTTGGCCATATTGTCTCCAAAGATGGAATCTCTGTTGATCCTTCTAAGACCAAAGCAATCCAAGAATGGCCAGCACCTACGAGTATAACTGAGGTATGCAGTTTTATTGGTTTGGCCGGTTATTATCGACGTTTCGTCCAAAATTTTGCCCGATTGGCTAACCCATTAACGAAGCTCACACGTAAAGGGGTTAAATTTGTTTGGACAAAAGAGTGTGAAGAATGTTTCGAAGAACTGAAGAGAAGATTAGTCAATGCTCCTATATTGACTCTACCATCGGGGAATGATGGGTTCGTTATTTATAGTGATGCATCGAAGAAAGGACTTGGCTGTGTCCTTATGCAGAATGATAGAGTTATTGCCTATGCATCACGACAGTTGAAAATTCATGAACAAAACTATCCTACTCATGATCTCCAGTTAGCAGCAGTGATCTTTGCTTTGAAGATATGGAGGCACTACCTCTATGGTGAAAAATGTGAGATTTATACTGATCACAAGAGTTTGAAGTATATTTTCTCACAAAAAGAACTCAACATGAGGCAAAGGAGATGGCTTGAATTACTCAAGGATTATGATTGTACGATACACTACCACCCAGGGAAGGCAAACAAGGTGGCAGATGCTTTGAGTAGAAAAGACCATGGAGTTTTGAACAATATGAGAATTGAAAGGGATCCAATTTTTATGGATCTAGTGAAGATGGACATGGGAATAACCAGGGAAGGTGAAACATCAATGCTTTTTCAAATGGTTGCCAAACCATCTTTACTAGAAAGGACTAAGAGTTCTCAGACCGATGATGACGAATTCCAAAAGAAGATTAAAGCTGTGAATGATGGGAGATTGAGAGACTTTGTGTATGAAGATGGAATTTTGAAATTCGGGAAGAGACTTTGTGTTCCCAATATACCTGATCTAAAAAGTGAATTGCTGGATGATGCTCATAGTTCCAATTTCTCTATACACCCTGGGAGCACCAAAATGTATAGAGATTTGAAAGAACATTTTTGGTGGGACAATATAAAGAGGGAGATTGCTGATTTTGTGTCAAGATGTATGGTTTGTCAACAAGTGAAGGCTGGAAGGCAACAGCCTGGAGGAGTCATGCAACCTCTTCCTATACCGGAGTGGAAATGGGACAATATTACGATGGACTTTGTCATGGGGCTACCAAAGACTCCTAGAAGGAACGATGCAATATGGGTTATTGTTGATCGTCTTACCAAGTCAGCACATTTTCTTGCTATAAGAGAAGATCTACCCCTGGAACGTCTAGCAAGACTATACATTAATGAAGTTGTGAGACTTCATGGAGTACCCCTATCGATTGTTTCTGATCGTGATCCCCGTTTTACTTCAAGATTTTGGAAAAGTCTTCAGAAATCCCTGGATACTGAACTTCATTTGAGCACTGCTTACCACCCTCAGACAGATGGACAATCCGAACGGACTATTCAAACCTTAGAAGACATGTTGAGATCTTTCTCACTTGACTTTCAGGGTATGTGGGATCAATATTTACCACTGGTAGAATTTTCCTATAACAATAGCTTCCATTCGAGTATTCAGATGGCACCATATGAAGCGTTATACGGAAATAGATGTCGTACACCAGCCTGTTGGGATGACATTGGTGAAAGAAAACTTGTAGGCCCAAAACTGGTGGAGGAAACGGTGGAAAAGGTGAATGTAATCCAAAATCACATCAAAGCAGCTCAAAGTAGGCAGAAGAGCTATGCCGATAATCGAAGGAAGGATTTGGAATTTCAAGTCGATGATCATGTTTTCCTGAAGGTATCTCCGTGGAAGGGAGTCATACATTTTGGTAAGAAAGGTAAATTGAGTCCCAGGTACATCGGACCTTTCGAAATTCTAGAACGAATTGGGGCTGTAGTTTACCGATTGGCAATGCCGCCAAGTCTCTCCAAAGTTCACGATGTGTTCCACGTATCTATGTTGAGAAAATACATGCCTGACCCAACGCATGTACTCACCTATGAGGAATTAGAACTGGAACCCGATCTGTCTTATTGTGAAGAGCCCGTCAAGATTCTTGATACAAGAGAACAAGTACTGAGAAACCGGACGACGCGTCTGGTAAAAGTTTTGTGGAGAAATCATAAGATGGAAGAGGCAACGTGGGAACCCGAGGAACTTATGATGAAGAACCACCCGAGTCTTTTTATGCAGTAATACCCTAGAAATTGCGAGGCCGCAATTATTTGAAGGAGGGGAGAATGTAACACCCCAAGCTTCCATGGTACGTTTCCCTTCGAATAATGCGATAGCGTGTGTTGTACGCAACCTCGAGTTCTAACACACACCACAACTAATTAAACTAGCCGTTGTGAATAGTAATACCTACTTTTTGAAATCATATATATTTTATATTTCAAAATAGACTTCATTTTTGGATTTGGAATATCTAATTTAGACTAAGGTGAAATTTTGGTACTTTTCGGATAACTTTCATATTTTGATGGATAGTGAAAATTACTAAATTTTAATTAAAAACAACTTTTTTAATTAAAATAATTAATAGTGATAAATTGTGAATTTGAGTGGTTTTAAAGTATATCTAGAATATATTTTTACCATTTAATATAATGTTGGTCGTTGGACATAACTTTACAATTAAACCGAACATAAACAAGTGTCAATCTTTTGATAGCTATTACCTCTTAAAAACACGTTTTTTGTTTTGACAGCGGGAATTAATTTTAAATTAATTTCTGCCACTTCTGTGTTTTGAATTTAGAAAAATGGATTCCATATTTGGAATCAGGATGTCCAAATTGTGTAAATAGGTAACTTTTATTTTTAGACATTTTGAATAATTACTGTGGTAAATATTTTATTTACCATGGTTAAGGGTAAATCCGGTAAATAAGGGTTAAAAATAATATTATAATAATACAAAATTAACCTAAAACGTGTCCTAACCTTATTGGTGGACACATACCCGACCATGAGAATCCTTTGGTCAATTTGGGGACCCCTTGGAGCCACTTGTATGTGGTAGGGACACTTTATATTAATAAAGTTAAAATAAAAATAAAAATGGCATAAGCTTACATCTTTTAGAAGAACAATTTTTACATAGGGTTATACATGTTGGATTTTTGATTATAAATATTCATTAGAAATCTAAAAAGATTTCCTACATAATGATATTTTATTTGTAATTTTTAGACATCAAATAATTTAAATTATTAATGACACAATAATGATGCAATGTTTACCTCATTAATAAATCATTTAAATAAATAAGATTATAATGATTAAAATATTATCTAAAACCTGTCCAATTCTTATTGGTTGATGTTATTTAGAATATGAGTCATCTTATCTTCGACCTAAATGATTTTTGGACCATTATAAACCGAATATAATTATATTATAAAGTAATACTTTCACTCTTTCCTAAAGAGCCTCTCTTCTCCCTTATAAAAGGAGACCACTTCTACTCATTCCTCACACCTCTCAAGCCACTTGGCTAGTCCAAACTCTGCCCAACTAAGCTCCCCACATCGCTCTCCTCCTCTTTGAAGCTTCCCCTTAGGCAGAAAGCATTTCAAGAAGTCCTTTGGTTCCAACCAAAGTGAGTTACCTAAATTAAAGGTAACGTTTTCTCTTAAATTATTTTCATTTATTTTGCTTCTCCAACCCCCAAACTCTTTTTATTTCCTTTCTTTTGTAACAACACCAGTATCCTAAATATACTAGGATTTTGTTATAAGAAGGATTCAAACTACACATACACACAACTCCATCTAATGGATGATGAACATAATGTTTCTGTGGATGGAAAACTAACGCCTCACGAAACGATGATTGTTCAAATACATCTTACCGCCTCTCATGGTGGCCATTATGATGGCACTGTAATTAAATATGATATTAATGATATATATTTTATATATAAGCTTCTGTAATTCCATTTTATTTCATACCATTATTCGTTTCATGTTGTATATACATACGATAATTTCATTTGAGGAAGTGCGGACTACCGCCCCCTTAAAATGATATGACTCGTTCATACCACACATGGAACGTATAAAGGATGGTGTTAATGAACTTAAGTAACATATATAAAATATTATATTATACTGGAATAGTAATATACCTATGTATCATTTGGATTCAATTCTTTTAAAATAAAAATTAAATGGAAGTAGCGTTCGTGCGTACGTACGGACTACCGTCTCCACGAACGCGGTGAGATCCATCCTCCATCGTATCCATTTAAGTCTTATTCTCATTTTAGGGTTAAAAATAATGTTAATATCATTCTGATTATGAATAAGAATTAATCTATCCATTACAAACATGTCTTACGTAACCAAACATTTAAGAAGAACGAATCGATTATCACCTGAAACGACGATAATACTAAGATATTATTAATAAAGCAATGTTAAAAGATCATATATGATATCATATTAATGTATATGATTCTTGTATAATTTAATAACAATTATTTCACCATTATACAGGAGGTTAACCGACCCCAACCAAGGAAAAGTACAAGGTAAGGGTTATTTCACAATCTCTTCATTATCCGAGGTTGTTTATACGTAATAATGTACTGGGATCTCGTTATCATCCACATCCATGTTTCTTAAAAATGTATTTCAAAACATTTTTACAAGAATATGGGTTAAAGTCATTTATACCTTTTTTGACTTTTTATAAGAGGAATCTTTCCGTCGTTTTCCAAACAAGGTGCTTTTTAACCTTTTCGACAGAATTAAGATAAGAATGTTTTTTTAATTTATACGGCGGGTGCGGTTATTTTCCGCCGTTATAAAATCGTCAAAGCTTCCCTTACAAGTTTATAAGAATATTTTCAAAGAAAATGTTTTATTTTATAAATATATGTCTCTTAAATTATTTCAAAATAGAAGGAGATATTTCTTTAAAAAGAGTTTTGATTTCATCTATGTCAACATCCTTTAATGGATTTTATGCTTATTTGAGGATGATATAATATGATACAAAACTTTTATATTGTATTGAAGGTTTTGTGATATGTTTGACTGTGGATGTGCTATTTTTTTATATACCATTCATGGTTTATGGTGAAAGTATTGACATTTCGTATGCTAGTTTAATACGAATGTTTATGTTATGTTTAAACCTTTTCATATGGGAATGCATTGGACTTAATATGTGATGGGTGGATCCCGCTATAGCTCCTCGATGCATCGGTAGGTCTCATGAGACAAACTAGTGTCTTGGCACAAGGCCTTGACAAAATCTTATTTGTAGTCTTGGCACGAGGCCTTGGCTATGTGGTTATAATAGTCTGGCATTATGCATTCCAACATTATGAAAGTGGTTATTGATTTTTGCATGTGATTATTCGATTAGTAGAATATCCATGTGAATAAGTAAATGGCATTATTTCATTTTACTTTTTCCATACTATGTTGAAGTTAAAGTTTAAAAGGCTTTTGTTTTAGTAAGGCATTGCCTTAAATGTTTATTCTTATTTATGAAAGTTTCCGCTATATTGTTATCCTTACTGTGCATTTGAGCTCACCCCTTTTATATGTTTTATTTTTCCCAGGAAGTGAAGAAGTAAATTATGAATGACCTGCAGGGATTTTATGAGGGGTTAATAGTGCGAATTGTGGAAACATTATGTTGTTGTAGTAGTTTTTCATTTTATGATGCAATGTAAAACTTATGAATATATCTAGTGTTTCCAAGGCTACTAAACCAATCGGTCTTTCGAGATTTGATCTTTCTTGTGATCATGCCAATGTTATGTAATAATGCACCGACTCTGGGTAACTGGGGTCGGGGCGTTACAGTATTTCTATCATTGTATATATTCCAACATGTTATGACTGAGAATAATAAAAATTCAGGTTTTCATTATCCACTTATACTACCTACATGTATGTGGTATTAGATATATATAGAAATTGTGTTTGGTTTTCCATCTACCAAGAGAAATAAGAATTTGATATGAGTTGTGATCGATATGATGAACAAATCATCTCAATTTATACCCATTCATGATTCAACCAAAGTTGAGGAGTTAGGAAATATCTAAGTGAAATAGATTTTTTATTTTCAAGGAGTTAAATTTTCTATAGTCTTTGATAGGGATCCTAGGTTCACTTATTTCTTTTGGAGAGGCCTTCAAGAGGCACTGGGATCTCAATTCCATTTGAGCATGGAATACCATCTACAGTCTGATGGCCAGAAAAAAAGAGTTATATAGTTATTAAGTATATGCTTCATGCTTGTTTTCATAACTTTAGTGGGTATTGGGATGACCATCAGGGTTTGGTTGAGTTTTCCTATAACAATAGTTACCATTCCATGATCATAATGACTCCTTTTGAGGCCTTGTATGATCGGGCTTGTAGATCTCTGTTGTGTTGGTCTGAGATTAATGAAAGTTCCTTGGTTGGATAGGTGGTTCAAGAGAAGACTATAGAGATCCAATTGATTCATCATATAATGTTGATGACATAGATCCAATATAAATCTTATGCTAATCTTCATCTCAGACTATTGGAATTCTCGGTTAGTGATCATGTATTGTTGAATGTTTCACCATGTTTAGGTCATCAATGGTTTGGGAGACAAGAGAAACATTCTCATAAATTCATGGTATATATTATGTATGTTGAGAAAGTGGGAATATTTATTGAAATTTAGCACTCCCACCATAGCTTACATCTATAGATAACATGTTTCACGTATCTCATCTACGAATGTATTTATCTGATTCATCTCATGTTCAGAGATGGAGTGATCTTGAGGTCGATCCAAATTTATCTATGACTGAGAATCTAGTGAGGATAGTTTATTTTGATACCAAGGTACTTTTTGGGAGGATAATACCTTTCATTTGAGAGCTATGGAAGCAAGGTCTTGATTCCCTTGAGATGCATGAGAGGGAGGCACTAATTAGAGGGAAGTGGCCCTATCTTTTAGACACGGAAACATCCTAACATGCTTTCGGGGGATAGAAATTTTCTATGGTGGGTATATTGTAACATAATGTTACAATTTTAGGTATTCCTAAACATTTATTTTGATCATGGTTTGGTTGGGGTTTGTTTAGAGTTGTTTTGGGTGTAAATTTTTTAATTTTTGAAAGTTTTTTGGTTGTGCATGATTAGCGTACGGTTTTCCCAAACCATACACATCTCATTAAAAACCATGTAAACCAAAATAGTGGGGGTTTTCATAGCTAGAACATGGTTTGAAAAACTACATGCCCACCTAGTATAAATCTTGAACCTTGGAAAAATGGGGTACACGGTTTGGGCGCACGATTTTTCTAACCATGCATACTTTTCTAGGAAACTATGCATAGGATTTTAAATTGGTTTGAAAATTTGTTTTAAAATACCCAAACCCTCTTTTTTGGTTCATGATGGGCATGTATGATCCCATATCATATTATTATTACTTAGAGGCTCTCCATAGGTGATTTTATCCCCTATACAACCTTTTATAGGTGAATCAAGACTAGCCGAATGACATTTGGTCTCTTCTCAGTAGGTTTCCTCTTCTTGTTCTCTTTCTTCCGCTCACTCATCTTTCCTCCCAATGGTTTTATACAACTCCATGTTTTTTTAGGATATAATCCATGTTGTTTAATATATTGAATCTATGTTTGATGCTCATATCCTTATTTCATATGTTCTTTATTGGTGTTTCCTTATTAGGTCTTTGTGATTTGAGATCCCATGATCCTGAGGTTGGTGGTTCCATTTATGACGGACAATATGATTAACCCTAAATTACTCGATTTAAATTCAATTGTTTCATTTAAATTTAATTTCTTTAATTGAATATAATTTCTTTATATTGGTTTATTGAAAAACCCCAATTCTTGTGGAATGGGGATTTTGAATTTATTTGGTATGATATGGGGAAAAACTCCCAATTCAATTGAATTAGAGTATTTTGTGAAATTGGATGGAAAATTATAAAAATTATCTAATGTAATTTAATAGTTTAATTGCAATTTTGAAATTTATATGTGAAATTGTTATCAAATTTTTATTTGAGAAACATGTATTTAATTGTTTTCATAGAAACCTATTGGTTTTATCTGAGAAAAAAGTCACTTTTTTATTACAACCCTACTTTTGGTTTTTAAATAGAAATTATCATAATAAATGGTGAATTGGTTTGATTATATTTTGAAAAAAAATTGAATAAATTTCCCATTATTTATTATTGTTATATCTCAAGAAATCCTAGGTAGTTATTGAGGTATTTTGAAAAAAAACATGCTAGGATGGGAATTCTTTAGCAATAGATTGACACTTTATAACTCTAATATAAAACTATTTGGCACATTTTACTCATTTGAAGGATGTAGATGATCCCACTTTTAATAGTTACAAAGGGATGTGTGTACACATTTTCATTATTATTATATAAGTGTGCGAGGATCCCATAACCTAGAACTATCAAACCTCTTCGTAGAAGACCATGTTCTCAAAGTTTATATTTCAAATATATTCCATTTTTTGTAAAACAATTACACATGCCTTCTGAATTTTTAAAAACTATTTTATATAAAATGTTTATTAATAAATTAGTTTAAAGTGTTTTCATACTTTTAAATGTATAGTATGATTTGTTTTAAATATACATTTTCAATTTCATGCATTCTTAAAAAGAATTGAAAGCTTTATATGGTAAATTATGTGTTTATATCTTCTTATGAAATTTTTGGTGAAACCCTACTAGAATTTTAGCTCACACTCTACCAGTGTCGTAGGGTGGTTGTAGATTATCTCTTTCTAGGTTTGACCATGAGTAAAGCACCACTTGAAGGTATTTCTGTTTATTGATCCTTAGGCGTAGAGAGTTGTGACCATTGGGACATGGGTTCTTATCTTATTTTATGGTACTTTTAGGTTTCACATTAGGCTATTTTTCCCTGGTTTACTTCTATTACACTTCTTCATATAGATTTTTTCTAATTAAAGATGAATTTTTTATATTTCTTTCATTTTATTTGTGGAAAATTTCATTCCCACTTTCATATTTTATAATATCATGTCCTGTTTTCTAACCCCTGGGGTTCAGTAATGACCTTCAGGCTATGTCCGGGTCAGCCTGGTTATTAGTGTACTAGGGTATCTTGGTTGGTTCAAGACAATATCCCCGATAGAGTTATAGAAATTGAAGAAAAAAATCCATGAGAAACTTGAAAAGGGATTTATTTTTTCTATTTCATTACCTTGGGGTTAACCTATTATTTTTGTTAAGAGGAATGTTGGTTCGATGTGACACTTTATTGATTATTATAAGAACAAAAATACCAAAATGAATAATGAGTATCTTATACCACATATTGAGGACTCGTTTGACTAATTACAATGAGAGCAATACTTTCCCAAGATTGATATTCATTTTGTATGTCATCAATTGAGGGTTAGGAAGGAATATATACCCAAGAATACATTCGTTACAAGGTATGGACACTATGAATACATAGGGATTCCATTTTTTCTTAATAATTCTTCTTATATATTCTTAAATTTAATTAATAGATTATTTTTATATTACCTTTATTAGTTTTTGGAAGTCTTTATAGATAATATTCTTCAATATTAAAAGTTTATGGAAAATCAATAAGATCACTTGAGGATTGTACTATAAACCATAATAAAGGATAACATGTATGAAAAATTTACAAAGTGTTACTTTTCTATACAAAAAGTTTTATTTTTTGGGTCATATAATATCAAGAGAGGGTATATATGTTGATCAATCAAAGACCGAAGTTATTGAATATTCGGCCAGACTAACCACTATGAGTGAGATGTTTTATTTTATTATTTTGGATATACATTATCGATTATTTTTGGAGAATTTTTCATGATATTATAATTAACTCACCTAGTGAACTCAAAATTTATCCAAGTTACTTTGGGATGATTGTTATGAACCAACCTCGGTCGACCTTGAACCAGTCACCCGAGCCAGCCAGCTGCAAGTCCCGATGGGTGTTCTCGGTCCCCCCAAGATGATAACTAGTGTTAGAAATCAAATCATACAAGTAGGGGGAATGATTTCCGCCTAAAAATAAAGGCATTTCTAGAAAAATAAACCAAACAAATTAAAAATGCAAGAATCCTACAACTGAATCCCAAAAAACAATATAACTAGATGTAGTTATAATATACAACTCAAGAACTGAAAATTATAAATACAAAACTGAAACTGAAAGAATAAATTGAACCACTACCACATGATCTCCATGTGACCTCTTGGCCACATCCATCAATAAGACCATCCATGCTTCAATAGTGATCGCCTACTAAGAAACTTGAATAAAACATGAACCTACAAAATAGCTCAGGTCTACCGACACAGAGTGGTATAGATAGGGTGTGATTTAATTTCTCAATGGGCCACCACCAAAGAATTCAAGTCACTTCATCCCAAAATCATTCTATTAATACTTGTTTTGTAATAAATTTATAAAAATTGATTTAAAAAATAAATAGTATTCTAAAATTAACAACATTCACCATTTCCCTCATCATTTAAAACTAGGCACAAGAAGGGAAAAAGGGAAATCTTATTTCTTTTCACACTATCAACTTAAAAATACCTATTTAAATAACCAATCATTATCCATTATTCCAAAAAAAATTCAAAAAAAATTTAAAAATAATAAAATTCTATATAATGAGAGAAATGAAACCAGTAATGCTTGTAATGGGGAAACACGGGAAATCCTAGGAATTTAGAGGATGGCCAAAACATACAATACACGTGACTCATCCTGAAGGCATTCCCTACTCAATGAAATTATAATTCCCTAATTCCTGACTATTTCCCTACCAGACCTAGTTGAGGGGCCCAATACCATATTAATAAACCCAACTCCCACCTACTATAGGCCGCAGGCTTGTACAATAACCTAGAATAGTATAGAAATAATTCTTAGTATACCTCTTTGTTATACTAGGTTCCCATGTATAGTTCTCAAGGGGGTGTGTCATACAATCAAACGACAATCCACACACACATATATATATATATCTAAACAAGTCACCAAATATGGCACTACCTTGGTCACCTTAAGGGTTACCCCTTGCCTCAAAATAATTACCATACAAATAAGTCTCATACCAAGGACCCTTCCATCTCACAATCAACCGATGATGAAAAAGACCTAACTCAATAGGGGTTTTACAAAAGCGATTTTGAAATTCCAAACAAGCCTTTGGTTCTATCCGAACTAGGTACATTTAACAAAAGGAAAGGAATGCCTTAAAAACATTTTCAACCATAAGAAATTATATTTTTTTCTATTCCATTTCTATTTGGCCTTTAAGTTTCAAACACACAACCAAACTTGTCACATTTTCCAAATGGGACCTTATCTAAAATCTACCTTAACGTCAAAATGAATTTGAAACATGAAAAATGCACACAGATGTGGAAAATGGGCTTTCAATCATTTTTAGAAACAATTTAATTTTTAACAGACACCAGAAGTTTCATAACCTTCCACACAATTTTGAAACAAGCCAATACATTTTGGAAACCATGGAATCACATATAAAATGAGATGGAAAGATAATATAGGAGTTATTTTTAGAAAAACCAAGGTTCGAGAAAAGTTCCACTATAAATGTCATCATCATTTTTAGGCCCATCCATCAATGCACTTCATGCATCCATGGATGTGCCCACATCCAATGGTATAGCACAAGTGGTCCTCTCCCGACCATTTTTAATGAAACCACACACACAATTTATTTTCATAATAACCCATTCACATGAAAACACCGTGATTCATAAAGCCATCCAACCCAACCCACCAAATTTTCACAAAAAAAATAAAGTTTCTATTGGAAAAAACTACCCAAAAAATACAACACAACCATTTTAAAAGAAAATGACAATTATTCAAACCCAAAGGCAAGTATACGCATGGGAATAAATAGGAAATCAATTTAAACAATATTTTTAATCAAACCTTCCAATAAGAAAATGATACCAATAATAAACTATGAATATAATATTGGTTTGAAACATGATTTAATAATTAATCAAGAAGACCCAAGCATCCAATGGATTGAAAATGGAAGAAAGTGCCTGGAAACACCTACTCGTCAATTGTGACAGTGATGAAACCCTTGGAAACGGAAGATTGTGCCACTAGGAACAAACTCCCAACCCTAGAATCCAAGAAATAGAATATAACACACCAACCCTAGAATTATGGTTTTTCCAAAAGAGGGAAAACCAAAAGAGAACCAAGAAATAGAAGAGTGGAAGGGAGAAAGGAGGAAAATCTACCAAAAAACCATAAAACATACCTTGAAATCAAATAAGAGAAATCCATGGGTGAAGAGAGACAAGGGAGAAGGGGTATTGGGACCCCTTGGTGGGACAAAAATAAAGGGGTGGGTGGAGACCCAATTTAGGGTAAAAAGGGGATAGGGTAAAAAATTAGTTTTAAGTATTAATTATTCTAGGCTGATGGCAAGGTTTGGATAAACAGTTTTCCAAACCATGTGGTAACCGTGCAACCCCTCTTCCCATGGATTTAAAACTACATGCTTACCTTTGATTGACTGCATTCCCATGTACAGGTTGTGTTGTTGGTTATATCCAACATGCACCTATCGCATGACCTCTCTACATGGTTATTACTAACAATGTGAAAACCATGCGACACCATGAAGATCCTCCTGAAATTGTCAAAGGATTGAAAATTTTAACTGGGTCTCAACCCAAACATCGACCAAAAGACTCAATACTATAAATATAACAAAATAAAGGATTATCTAAGGTCAGGGTGTGACAATTCTCCAGACCACAAACATTTTCTTCCTTGAGTAAGTCACAAATCCAACATGTAACACAACTCAAGTCCATGCCAAGGTAAAACCAAGGAAACCCAAAAGACTTAGGGTGACCATTCCCAACACACGTCACACCCGACCAATTCATGAAAAACCAAAAAATGAGATTGAGGGGAGAACATGGTAGGGTTCTACCAACCACGATAATTTCACTAACACAGAGGTCTTGAAATCAAAACACCCCTGGAGGAAACATGGTAACTCCCCAAACCAAACATACCTAATTTCCTCCACAAGGACCAATCAAATACCCTATGACATAAATGGAAATCTCACTACAAGAAGACCCATCCACCTAAGTCCATAAACACTAACCACACCAACGATTAGAACCCTTAATGCAACTGAGAACTACAGAATATATTGCCTAAGCTCATCCCACATTCTCAATGATAACGGAACAACTCTAACACAAAGAATGAACAGGAAACATACTTTAGAGAAACCTAGAATACTAGGACACTGGAGAAGAGAATTATTTTATTACAACTGAAACATGCTAGAGGAAAATTCACTGAAGGAAGCTTGAATTAAGAAATGGGCTAGAAACACCACCCATCAATCTCAAAATTCCAAAACATTCCCTAATAAACATGTCTGAAACCGAAATCAAAACTATAATGAGTCCATTCATTCACATCCCCAATACCCCTTAAGGAACAAGATTGTTTTAAAATCACCAATTGAAGTATAAAAATCTTGCTAGATTTTGGTAGAATGATTTCATTACACCACCACCCAAGGATTAACTTTCAATGATGACAAGAATGTAACAACAAATCATGGGATATTTCTATCCCAAAGAGGATATCATGAACCTTGGCCAAGGTTCCACACATGCTCAGAAACTCCTGAATATGCGTGAGATTCACCCCGAGACCTTTTGGTGGGGCTCTAATGGCTGAAGCATATCATGCCTCATTGTCAAGCCCCATCATCCCCAAATTCCAACTCCTTCTTCTTATCGATGATTGAAATGACCACAATGGTGGTATGTTTTCAAAGGGATGAAAAACTACCGATTTGAATGTCTGAACTGTCCATAGTGATGGAACATTAGAAAGTGATCAGATGAACTGGATGTCAAAGCCAACTATGATAGAATTTCACAAATAGGTTCCTCTGGAATACATTCTTTTCCAGATGGGGAACCCTAAAAAAAATGGACCACCACCAACTACACCCCAAATTCATACAATGGTGGGACATTCAACATCCAATAGTCCAAATTGAACCCTCAAACAGACCCAAGACATGACAAACCTTAACAACCATGGTAGTTCCCAAAAACCCAAAGAAAATTCCCTTCTGGAACCCCACAACAGCTTCTAACAAACCCTGTTTACCTCGAAAGACATTAAACACTCAAAAGAATTTGATACTAGGCATGAGTATTTAGAAACCATGGGGACCTTTCTGGGTGTCACATTCTGAAAAATATGAGAAATACAAACCAAAACTAACATTAAGACAAAACACAATTAAAAGAAAAACCTATATCTCAAAACAAATTTCTCTTAGGCCGAACAAACTCAAGAACAACTAAAAACACCATTTTCAAAAATCTCATTTCATATTAATTTTAAAAATCAACACATTTCCAAGACACTTTCAAAATTTTGAAAACCAATATTTAGGAAGAAACAAATTCTGAAATCATAGTCTTAATTAAATCCATTTTCAAAAAATTAGCCCAAGCCTTAAATTCAAAAATCCCTCCCTTGGCATCTTATGGACTGTCATATGTGCACTAATCCAATCCTGAAAACATCATCAATGGACACGTTCCCACATGAACTCTTCGTACATACCCATACACATATAACCCTCCATAATTTGTACCAAGGTTCAAATAGATCTTTTCCCTATCAAATCCAAAAATATACCCAATTTTCCAAATCAAAACACTTCCACTTTAAAAACTGACTTCATCAATTCCAAAAAAATTATAAAGAAATTCTTTTTCCATTTCAAAACCACTTTAATTTTTTAATTGAAACTCAAATCAAATGATATATAAACGAAACATGACCCACAAAAAACCACCAGAATGAGGAACTAGTGCCAAGGTCCAACTGGGAAACATGGTGGTGAGCCATGCCCCAAGAAAGGCATCACACTAAGAGGACCTTGAACCATGAACATGGAATCCACATGGATCACCACCCCATGTGAGGTCACAAAATAACTATATTATTCCCCATATCCATCCCGCATTCAAAAACAACCCAAGAAAAAAAGACTCAAACATCAGATAACCCATCGTAACTCTAGGGCCAGTGCAAGAAAGGGTTTGTGATTCTCTTCCCTCACCTACCTATCAAGTCCCGACAGTACAAATCTCTTTCTATTGGACACCCCCAAATATCAAGGCTCTTGCTCTGACACCATTTTTTTATGAACTAACTAGGATCGACCATGAACCAGTCACCCGAGATGGTCTGTGGCATGTCCATATGGGCATTCCCAATCACCCCTAGATGGAAACTAGTGTCGGGCATCAAAACATACAAGAAAGGGGAACGATTTCTGCCCAAAAAGGAAATCCATGAACAAAAAACTAAACCAAACTAACTAAAAACACAAGAACCCAACAACTAAATCCCAAAGAACAATATAACCAGATTTAGTTATAAGATACAACTCATTAGCTAAAAACTAAAAATATAAAATTGCAACTGAATGAACAAACTCAACAACCACCACATGATTTCCATGTGACCTCTTGGTCAACTCAAACCACAAGACCATCCATGCTCCAACAGCGAGCCCCTACTAAGAATCCTGAATAAAAGATGAACCTGCGAAACAGCTCATGTCTACCAACACTTAGTGGTATAAGAATGGTGTGAGCTAACAATTTAGTAGGCCACCACCAAATAATCCATGTTACTTCATCCTAAGAAAAATCCATTAATACTAGTTTTAAATACATTTATAAAAATTGATTTCAAACTTACTTAGTATTTTAAAACAAAAAACATGAACTATTTCCAACATAATTTAAAATAAGGCACAAGAAGGGAAAAAGGGAAATGTTCTTTATTTTTAAAATATCAACTTAAAAATACCTTTTAAACCGAACAAGATTTCATAATTTTTCCCAAAAAAATCCAATACCAGGTATAAAGAATAATATTCAACACAATGAGGGAAACAGTTCTAGTAATTCTTGTAGTGGGAAATACGGAAAATCCAAGGAACTTTGAGGAAGACTAGAACGTACTATACATGTGGCTCATTCTAAAGGCATTCCCTACTCAATGAAATCAAAATTACCTGATTCCCAACCGTATCCCTTCATGGCCTGGTTGTGGGGCCTAATCCCATAGCAATAAACCAAATTTCCACCTTCTATGGTCCGCTATCTAGTACAATAACCTAGACTTGTGGAGCTATTGTTCTTAGTAAATCTCTTTTCTATGCTAGGTTCCTCTGTATAGTTCTCATGGGGGGTGTTTCATACAATCAAACAAGCCACATATATATATATATATCAAAAGACATCACTCAATCCAGAACCACCACGACCACCTCAAGAATTAGCCCTTTTCCTAAAAATAATTACCAGATAAGGAAATCCCATACTGAGGACCATTCCTTCTCATGATCAATCGATGAGGTAAAAGACCTAACTCAAGAGGGGTTTTAAAAAAGGCATTTCAAAACACTAAATGTTCCTTTAGTAATACTCATCCCATGTACGTTTACCCAAAAGAAAGAAACACCTTAAATCCATTTCCAACCAAAAGAAATTCCATTTTTCTATGCCCTTCCTATTCAGCCATTATGTTTTAAACGCACACCCAAACATGTCACATACACCAAATAGTCCCTTATATCAAATCTACCTTACTATTAAAACGAGTTTGAAACATGCACTCCGCACACAAAGGTTCAAAATGGGCTTTCAACCATTTTAAGAAACAATTTCCTTTTTAACATACACCAGATGTTTCATAACCTTCCACACAATTTTGAAACCACCAAAGCCATTTTGGAAATCATGGAATCACTTATCAAATGATATGGAAGGAGAATATAAGAGTTATTTTTAGAAAAACCAAGATTTAAGAAATAGTCCACTTCGAATTACTTCATAATTTTTAGTCTCATCCATGGGTGCACTCTGTGCATCCATGGAAGTGACCTCATCCAATAGAATATCACAAGTGACCATCTCCTATCCATTTTTAAAGAAACCACACACACACCAATTATTATAATAATAACTTATTTACATTACAACACCATTTTTCTTTAATCCAGCTAACACAATCCAATCAATTTCCATAGAAAAATTTTTCTCTAAGAAAATACCACCCAAAAAATCCAACATACCCATTTTAAAAGAAACTAGAAATTATCCAAACTCAAAGGAAAGGATACACGTGGGAATAAATATAAAAAAAATGAAAACATATTTTTAATCAAACCTTCCATCAAAAAAATGCTACCAATAATCAACTATGAATATAATAAAGGTGAGAAACATGATATATGAATTAATCTATAAAATCCAAGTATCCAATGGATTTAAAATGGAAGAGAATACATGGAAACACCTACCGGTCATGTGAGAAAGCTACGAAACCTTTGTAAATGGAATATTATGCTACTAGGAACAAAACTCCAACCCTAGAATCCAATAAAAACAAGATAACACATGGCCCCTAGAATTAGGATTTATCAAAAATAGGGATGACCAAAAGGGAACCAAGAAATGGAGGAGGGGAAGAGATAAAGGAGGAAAATCTACCCAAAACTCAACAACATACATTGGAATCAAAGAGGAGACATCCATGGGGGATTAGAGACAAGGTAGAATGGGTCTTGGGACCCCTTAGTGCGGAAAAAAATGAAGGGGAGGGTGGAGGGACGATTTAGGGTAAAAAGGAGAAGAGGGTAAAAAATGAATTTTAAGTTTTAATTATTCTAGGTCGACTGCATGAATTATCCACATGATTTGTAACCATGTAGATCCCTCTTCCAATGGAGGTAAAACCACACACTTACTAGGGATCGATCACATGTTTGTGCCCAATCCATGTGGTCTGTTCTCTCTATCCATCACTTGTCACACGACCTCTCTGCCCAGTTACTACTAACTGTGTGGAAACCATGAAACACCAAGAATATGCTCCCAAAATTTTTGAAACTTAAAGAATTTTTATTGGTTCTCAACCCAAACCTCTACCAAATGACCCAATACTAGAAATATAACAAAATAAATGAGTATTTGGGGATCGGGTGTGTCATTGATGGGTGTGAAGAAAATTTCAAGAACTAAACTGAAAGTTAGTCAGCGTACATGTGCTTCCATTACCCTAATTGCTGAAGGGTTTGTAATATACAGTGAATCATTAAAAAAGGTACCATGGTTCATTCCCATGTAGAGTTATATGATTATATCTTATACCTAATTACAATTGAAGTTTCATGAGAAAAATTATCCAAATCATGATTTAGAGTCACCTGTGGTAATTTCTCCATCAATGATATGGAAGCATTATCTTTATGGAGAAAAGTGTTATATATATACTAATCATAAAGGTTAAAATATATATTCACTCAAACGAATTTGAATATGAACCATAGAATTTGGTTAGAGATAATTGAATATTATGAATTCTTAATACATTACCACCCAGGGAAAGAGAACAAGGTGTTTGATGCTCTATGTTAAAAGGATTGTGAAAGATTGTCTATGATTATGATCAAGAATGATCCATTATTACTATATTTTCAATGGATGGATCCATAAATCCTAAAGGAATGGGAAAAATATTATCTTTCTCAAATTAGTGTTCAACTATATATCCATGTGAGGATTGAAGAGGCGTAGAATAAAGATGTTGAACTATGGAAAATGTTTTGAAATGTTCTTGAGTTAAACCTTGATTATGATGGACTAATAAGGTTTTGGAACTGTGTAGGTGTTCTGTCTATAAAAGATTTGATGAAAGAGCTATTGGATGAGTTTCATTGTTCATCATTATCTAGTCACCCTGGAAGTCTAAAGATGTAAAGAGATTTGAATGGCTGTTTCTGATGGGACAACATAAATATAGATATTGAAAAGTATGTATCATGGTCCTTAATATGTCAGGATGTTAAGGATGGTAGATATAGTTATAAGGAGATGTTACAACTAGTACCCATACCAAAATGAAAATGGTAAATCATAACCATGTATCTTTTCATTAGACTCCCACAAACATCTGAAGGCCATAATGTTATTTGGTTTGAATTCAACCACCTCACAACGTTCACACACTTCATTGTTATCGAATAATATTTCCTTCTTTATCATCTTTCCAGAATTTATATTAAGGAAGTAATATGGTTTCAGGGAATACCAGATTATATTATATCTTATTGGGATCTAAGGTTTACCTCAATGTTCTAGTGAATCTTTTAGTAAGCTCTAGATACAATATTAATTGTCAGTATATCTTGTCATCCTAAAAAATTCTAAGTTTGAGCTAACCATTCAAACTCTATAGGATATTCTATGATCCAGTTATATGGATTATAAAGGTATTTATAATCAACACCCCCCCTATTGATGAGATTTATTACACTAATATCTTTCACTTGAGCATCTATATAGTTCCTTTTGAATCCCTCTATGCAAAGAAGTGTATAACTCAATGTAATGGGATAACTTTAAAGAAAGAAAGTTATTGGAACCTAAGATTGATGAAGAAATGGAAGAGAAATCTAGATCCATTCAAAAGACCATAAAAACACTTTAGATTCAATATAAATATTACGCTGATAATTTTCAATGAGATATAGAGTTCACGGTTGGAGAGAAGGTGTTTCTAAAAACTTTCTCTATGGAAGAAGGTAATGAAATTTAAAAATAAATGAAGATAATCCTTAGGTATATTTTCCCCTTAGGTATTCATGATCAAGTTGGGATATTATCGTATCTATTCACCCTTCCAACAAACCTCTCTTAAGTTCATAATGTTGTCCATGTATCTCTCCGGGGGAAGAATATAACTGCTCCTTCACATATACTAAACATAGAGGTCATACTGATAGATAATGATATTTTCTACGAAGAAAAACCTGTAGAAATATTTATTTTCAGAAATAAAGATCTTCAAAACAAGAT
Source organism: Viscum album (assembly GCA_963277665.1). NCBI lineage: Eukaryota > Viridiplantae > Streptophyta > Magnoliopsida > Santalales > Viscaceae > Viscum > Viscum album. The sequence goes on along the minus strand of OY728141.1, from coordinate 465,615,205 downwards.
TACTCACCTAGTAAAAGTTCTCTATAGGAATCAAAAATTCAAAGAAGTTATTTGGGAGCCTGTGTATGTGATGAAACAAATATATCCTCTTTTCTGTATCAGAGTGAATGGATTTCAAGGGAAAATTTATTTTTAATGGGGGTAAAATTTAAAACCTTGAGATTATATGATATGTTTCTCTAACTTTAATCTTTTATAGCTTGTGTTACAAATAACACTGAGTTTAAACGAACTGCGATATAATATTAAAATATTATTTTTTAAATGTGACAGTTATCACCTATCTATTAAATTGGTGGGTATGAATAATAATAACCACATTATGAAATATGTATATAAATTCTCTAATAAACAAAAATATATATCATAATTTATATGAATTTAGTAAACAATTTTTAGTAATGTAATATTATTCTAAAAAAATACATTTCCTTCAAAAATGTTTTTTATTTAATTTTCTAAGAAAATATTATATTTAATATTTTTTCACTTTGATAATATATATTTGATAAAATGATATTTTAAAAAAAACATCACACCAAAATTATATTAGGGTGAAAATTTTGTATTTTTCTAAAAATATTATTTTTCATATGAATATTGAAAAATAATAATTGTTATTGAAAAATGTATTTTTTTTCAAGCATGTAAAATGATAAGTTTTTTTAAAAAATTGTCTCAAATAAAAATTAGATATTTTTTATTTTTATAAATATAATTAATTTTATTGTAATTAATTTTATTGTTGAATTTGGTATAAAATCATTTTTAAACTTAAAAGGCATTTTTTAAAAAAAATAATATTTTATCGTAGTGTTTTGTGTTTTTATCTTAAATTAATTTCTTAAAATTCTTTAGATTGAGTCTTGAAATATAGATTCCATATTTGAAATTAGTAGGTTTAAATTTTTTAAATGATACACTTTTATTTTTAGTCAATATAAATAGTAACCATAATAAATTTTTACCACACTGGTTAGGGTAAAACGGTTAAAATAGGGTTAAAACATTGGGATAATCCTTCAAAAGTTATCTAACAGTTTCTTTTATCCTTTTTGTGAATTTATTTAGAATATTTCCATCCAATTATTTAATATATGGTAACCTAGTGCATATTTATTTGATTATGACCATTGTATTAATTTTAGAAAAGAATAAATTCCAAATTCCACTCTCTAAAGATTAATATCAAAAAATTACATAAGGATAAAATGAGGATAAGTTTGGTTCACAATTTTTATTTTAAGTAAAAATAATTTTTTTATAATATTACTTTATTTTGAATTCTTATAAAATGAATAGTTATCTTAAATGCCTACTCAACTTTGACACAACATATATTCAATTAATATAAAAATAAAATAAATTATTTTAAAAATATTACATAATGAAATTTATTTATATTATTCTGTTTCAGAAATATTTTATAAAAATATTGCATCTTAGGGATTTATAAAAATATTATATTTTAATTCAATATTTTTCTTCATGTATTTAATGTCAAATTAAATGAATAGTTCCAAAATTAACAATCGTGATATTTTATAAAAGATTATATTTTATTAAATGATTTAAAATTCAGAAAAAAAATATCTTTAGAAAAGTGAATGGAATATGGTTAAAAATATCAATAATTTTCCATTTATGTGTCACTTGTCTATTTATAGAAACATTCTTATCCCTTTAGGATTGAAATAGTTGTTAGCGCGGTTAAGGTCAAAAATGGGTAACAAAGGGCTTAATAAAAATTATAAGGTTTATAATGACACAAAAACTAGTATAAATTTTATTTTATGGTATTATATAAATACTCTTCTATTTTTATTATAATTAATTTCCATTTGGAATAATTTTTCTTATTAATGTTTTCATTATATTTTAATCTTTTATGAAATTCCAAGTATGTCTTCTCCATAACTTATAAATGAATACCCCAACTTTATCTTATTTACACCACTTTTATCCTTCTATATTGATCAAACCCTACCGAAATTACTTCTCAACTTCACTATAAAAATTCTATATGTTTTAGTATTTCCAAAATACCAACCTTGGGATCCTAATGAGGAGGTATAACAGAGTTCTTTCAAGGAAGAGGTTATCGCCTTATCTAGTCACTTTCATTTTATATGTTATTTTTACTCTTAAAAATTCATTGTATTTATAATAAAATAACAACTTAAATACCCAAAATATATTTAAATTTTATTATTATTGGGAAACAACCATTATCTATGTGATGACCCACACTCTCTTGGTCCTTCCCTTTTCCAAAATTCGGGTTCTAAAGGAGTGGCGTCTTGGCGAGACCGATCGGCGAGACCGATCGGTGAGACCGATAGGTGAGACTGATCGGTGAGAGCCATCGGTGAGACTGATCGGTGAGACCGATCGGTTAGATCAATCGGTGAGACCGATCGGTGAGACAGATCGGTGAGATCCATCGGTGAGATCAATCGGTGAGACCAATCGGTGAGGTCAATCGGTGAGACTGATCGGCGAGACCGATTGGCACGACCGATCAGTGAGACCGATCGACGTCACCCAACCTTGTCAAGTTGTTTCCAGTAACGCTCCTTTGCATAAATAGGGTTTTAAGCCCTATTCTGACTCGTTTAACTGTGTTTTTAAGACCCGTAACGCCCATAAGAGTTTTAATTAAATGCTTCATCAATTCATGAGTCAACTTAAACCACCCGACCCCCTTTTGTGACGAGTGGAGCCGCGTGGTCAACCCAAGACCCCCGCGCCTTAAGCGGTTTCGCGTTTTCACCTCAACCGTCCCCGGCTCTTATAAACTAAGGGTTATTCATGGTTTCTCCTTTCCTCGATCGTGGATTTTCACAAACAGCTTCTGGTGCATCGGTACAGCCGCATCGTTATCCATAAAGTTCCGCGCCCTTGGCCTAAACGTCAATCATCTATCAACAAGTAGGGAATTTCTCCTTCGTCTCTCTCTTTTGTGTATCATGCGGGGTGGGCGTGCTTTTGATCCTGTAGAATTGGGTAAACCAGACCTAATTAAAGATAAAGAACGGATTCTATAAAGAAAGAAGAGGGGGGGGGGTGTGATCGTCGATGGTGTTTTATATTTTGATGATGTTTCTTCTATGACCATCTTGTTGAGTTGTGCTGGCTTATACCTCTTGAAAATCGAGGTCGTTGGTGGTTGTTGCTTGTGCACTAATAAACCCTGCTGATGTTTTAAATGGCTTTTTGTGGTTGTAAAATCCTGCTGTGAAGAGTGAATCGGTTAATCACGTATATCCAGCTGAATAATTGAAAGCACTGGGATCAACCCTTCTGTGATAACTCCCGGTTATAAAACACAGAATTTGAAATCATGAAGTGTGTTAAGTCGTTTAAATCTGAAAATCTCTGACTTGTGTTGGTGGTGGTAGTTGGTTGTTTTCCATTCGGGCCGATTGCTGGAAATGTGGGAGGGGATGGGATCCCCTGTTCTTTTATACTCCCGGTGGTCGTGTGAATTTGGGGAATGGGATCTCCTATTGGTATGGATTCGGTGGTTGTGAGTTTTAAATCCGGGTGGTTACTTGTCTATTACAAATTGGGGTGGAATCCTCTGTTGTTGAGAACCAGGTGTGGACGTTTTGGTTGTTGTTTGACTGTTTACTTTCCTGGACTTATGCATATGCCTACTAGCTGCCCAGTAGTGCTTAAACGTAAACATTGTTACTGAATGTGAAACAAGAAAGGAGACACATGGGTTGTTGGCGTGAGTCGTGACTCGGACTTGATTGTTGTTGTGATCTGTAGGTTGTCTGAAGAAAAACCTAGCTTTGGGTGAGTGCTTGTTACATATATATATATCTGTAGCTTTGTGTTTCTTATTCGCGCCCCACCCAAGTTGAGAACTTAGTGCCGAACACCCCCATTTCATGGGGGAGGGTGTTTTTCCCAACACTATCCTTAGTGGCTGGTTATTAGGTCCTTTTCTGCTCCCTTTCCCGATTAGACCAAGTATCTTCGGGCAGGCTGCGATGGCCTGAACTCCATTATTAGCCCAAGAACCTTCGGGCGGGGTTGTGTGGTGGTTGTCCAGGTGGGTGCGGCAGGTGGTTTCCCAAGTGTCTTCGGGATGAGGCCCAGGTGTCCTCGGGCATGGCAGTGGATCCTTTCGCCCAGGTGTCTTCGGGCGTGGTGGTGGTTGTTCTGGCCTAGGTGTTTGCATGCATGGTTACATGTGATAGATGTGGCCCATGTGTGTGCGGGTAGGATTCAACAGTGGGACTGCGTACGGTTGAGGCCCAGGTGTGTGCGGGCGGGATTTCGACAATGGGACTGCGTGTGGTTGTGGCCTAGGTGTGTGCGGGCGGGTGTGGCAGTGGGACTGCGGTGAGAATGGCGGGATTGGTCCGATGCGTAGGATGTCTCAATAACCAGTGGGAATGTGGCGCAGGGTACACAAATATCGATGTGCTCTTATTATATATATTACTTGACTTGCGTTATTTGGGGAGTGAGCCTTGGTGAGGCCTGGGATGGATAGTTTGCCTTGTTAGGTGGTTGGTTTACTCTTTTCTCACGGGACCTTAGTACATTCCCCCACTTGTGCACGAGAGTCTTGGTTTTCCCTACTGAGTGTACTTGTATTCTCACCCTATGTATATGAAACTGCTTTTAGTTTTCCAGGAGGACTTCGGGGATCATGAAGGACCTTACTAGCTCGGACCTTTGGAGCAGTTGCAGTTGTTTTTTTTCTTTTTCCTTTGGTACTTACCTTGTAGTCACCTCTTATACTTTGTGGCTTTTACTTTTGAAACATGCATGTTGAAATGGTTTACTTTTGGCTTTAATTTTCTTTCTACCTTGGTGTTGTTGGGTTTATTTTTCCTTATCTCTCGATCCTATAAAATAAAAAGGGTAATGCCTTCCATTCAAAAGACCATAAAAACACTTTAGATTCAATATAAATGTTACGTTGATAATTTTCAATGAGATATAGAGTTCACGGTTGGAGAGAAGGTTTTTCTATAAACTTTCTCTATGGAATAAGGTAATGAAATTTAAAAATAAATGAAGATAATGCTTAGGTATATTTTCCCCTTAGGTATTCATGATCAAGTTGGGATAGTATCGTATCTCTGGACCCTTCCAACAAACCTCTCTTAAGTTCATAATGTTGTCCATGTATCTCTCCGGGGGAAGAATATTACTGCTCCTTCACATATACTAAACTTAGAGGTCATAATGATAGATAATGATCTTTTCTACGATGAAAAACAAGTAGAAATATTTAATTTCAGAAATAAAGATCTTCAAAACAAGAGTACTCACCTAGTAAAAGTTCTCTATAGGAATCAAAAATTCAAAGAATCTATTTGGGAGCATGTGTATGTGATGAAACAAATTTATCCTCTTTTTTGTATCAGAGTGATTGGATTTCAAGGGAAAATTTATTTTTAATGGGGGTAAAATTTAAAACCTTGCGATTATATGATATGTTTCTCTAACTTTTTTCTTTTATAGCTTGTGTTACACATTACACTGAGTTTAAACGAACTGCGATATACTATTAAAATATTATTTTTTAAATGTGACAGTTATCACCTATCTATTAAATTGGTGGGTATGAATAGTAATAACCACATTATGAAATATGTATATAAATTCTCTAATAAACAAAAATATATATCATAATTTATAGGAATTTATTAAACAATTTTTAGTAATGTAATATTATTCTAAAAAAATACATTTCCTTCAAAAATGTTTTTTATTTAATTTTCTAAGAAAATATTATATTTAATATTTTTTCACTTTGATAAAATATATTTGATAAAATGATATTTTAAAAAAAAATCACACCAAAATTATATTAGGGTGAAATTTTTTTATTTTTCTAAAAATATTATTTTTCATATGAATATTGAATATTAATAATTGTTATTGAAAAATGTATTTTTTTTCAAGCATGTAAAATGATAAGTTTTTTTAAAAAATTGTTTCAAATTAGAATGTGATATTTTTTATTTTTAGAAATATAATTAATTTTATTATAATTAATTTTATTGTTGAATTTGGTATAAATTCATTTTTAAACATAAAAGGCATTTTTTTTTAAAAAAAATTGTTTATCGTAGTGTTTTGTGTTTTTATCTTAAATTAATTTCTTAAAATTCTTTAGATTGAGTCTTGAAATATAGATTCCATATTTGAAATTAGTAGGTTTAAATTTTTTAAATGATTCACTTTTATTTTTAGTCAATATAAATAGTAACCATAATAAATTGTTACCACACTGGTAAGGGTAAAACGGTCAAAATAGGGTTAAAACATTGGGATAATCCTTTAAAAGTTATCTAACACTTTCTTTTATCCTTTTTGTGACTTTATTTAGAATATTTCCATCCAATTATTTAATATATGGTAACCTAGTGCATATTTATTTTATTATGACCATTGTATTAATTTTAGAAAAGAATAAATTCCAAATTCCACTCTCTAAACATTAATATCAAAAAATTACATAAGGATAAAATGAGGATAAGTTTGGTTCACAATTTTTATTTTAAATACAAATAATTTTTTTATAATATTAATTTATTTTGAATTATTATAAAATGAATAGTTATCTTAAATGCCTACGCAACTTTGACACAACATATATTCAATTAATATAAAAATAAAATAAATTATTTTAAAAATATTAAATAATGAAATTTATTTATATTTTTCTATTTCAGAAATATTTTATAAAAATATTACATATTAGGGATTTATAAAAATATTATATTTTAATTCAATATTTGTCTTCAAGTCTTTATTGTCAAATTAAATGAATAGTTCCAAAATTAACAATCATGATATTTTATAATAGATAATATTTTATTAAATGATTTAAAATTCAGAAAAACAAATATCTTTAGAAAAGTGAATGGAATATGGTTAAAAATATCAACCATGTTCCATTTATGTGTCACTTGTCTATTTATAGAAACATTCTTATCCCTTTAAGATTGAAATAGTTGTTAGCGCGGTTAAGGTCGAAAATGGGTAACAAAGGGCTTAATAAAAATTATAAGGTTTATAATGACACAAAAACTAGTATAAATTTTATTTTATGGTATTATATAAATGATATTCTATTTTTATTATAATTAATTGCCATTTGGAATAATTTTTCTTATTAATGTTTTCATTATATTTTAATCTTTTATGAAATTCCAAGTATGTCTTCTCCCTAACTTATAAATGAATACCCCAACTTTATTTTATTTACACCACTTTTATCCTTCTATATTGATCAAACCCTACCAAAATTACATCTCAACTTCACTATAAAAATTCTATATTTTTTAGTATTTCCAAAATACCATCCTTGGGATCCTAATGAGGAGGTATAACAGAGTTCTTTCAGAGAAGAGGTTATCGCCTTATCTAGTCACTTTCATTTTATATGTTATTTTTACTCTTAAAAATTCATTGTATTTATAATAAAATAACAACTTAAATACCCAATATATATTTAAATTTTATTATTATTGGGAAACAACCATTATCTATGTGATGACTCACACTCTCTTGGTCCTTCCCTTTGTCAAAATCTGGGTTCTAAAGGAGTGGCATCTCGGTGAGACCGATCGGCGAGACCGATCGGTGAGACCGATTGGTGAGAGGAATCGGTGAGACCGATTGGTGAGACTGATGGGTGAGACCGATCAGTGAGACCGATCGGTGAGAGCAATCGGTGAGACCGATCGGTGAGACCGATCGGTGAGACCGATCGGTGAGACCGATCGGTGAGACCGATCGGTGAGACCGATCGGTGAGATCGATCGGTGAGACCGATCGGTGAGGTCAATCGGTGAGACCGATCGACGTCACCCAGCCTTGTCAAGTTGTTTCCAGTAATGCTCCTTTGCGTAAATAGGGTTTTAAGCCATATTCTGACTCGTTTAACCGTGTTTTTAAGACCCGTAACGCCCATAAGAGTTTTAATTAAATGCTTCATCAATTTGTGAGTCAACTTAAACCACATGATCCCCTTTTGTGATGATTGGAGCCGTGTGGTCAACCCACGACCCCCGCGCCTTAAGCGGTTTCGGGTTTTCAACTCAACCATCCCCGGCTCTTATAAACTAAGGGTTAGTCATGGTTTCTTCTTTCCTCGATCGTGGCTTTTCACAAACAGCTTCTGGTGCATCGGTACCGCCGCATCGTTATCCGTAAAGTTCCGCGGGCCTGGCCTAAACGTCGATCATCTATCAACAAGTAGGGAATTTCTCCTTCGTCTCTCTCTCTTGTGTATCATGCGGGGTGGGCGTGCTTTTGATCCTGTAGAATTGGGTAAACCAGACCAAATTAAAGATAATGAACGAATTCTATAAAGAAAGAAGAGGGGGGGGGGCTATGATCGTCGATGGTGTTTTATATTTTGATGTTGTTTCTTCTATGACCATCTTGTTGAGTTGTGCTGGCTTATACCTCCTGAAAATTGAGGCTGTTGGTGGTCGTTTCTTGTGCACTAATAAACCTTGCTGATGTTTTAAATGGCTTGTTTGTGGTTGTAAACACCTGCTTTGAAGAGTGAATCGGTTAATCACGTACATCCGGCTGAATAATTGAAAGCACCAGGATCAACCCTTCTGTGATAACTCCCGGTTATAAAACAAAGAATTTGAAATCATGAAGTGTGTTAAGTCGTTTAAATCTAAAAATACTTGACTTGTGTTGGTGGTGGTAGTTGGTTGTTTTCCTTTCGGGCCGATTGCTGGAAATGTGGGAGGGGATGGGATCCCCTGTTCTTTTATACTCTCGGTGGTCGTGTGAATTTGGGGGATGGGTCCTTTTATTGGTATGGATTCGGTGGTTGTGAGTTTTAAATCCGGGTGGTTACTTGTGTATCACAAATTGGGGTGGAATCCTCTGTTATTGAGAACCAGGTGTGGACGTTTTGGTTGTTGTTTGACTGTTTACTTTCCTGGACTTATGCCTATGCCTACTAGTTTCCCAGTAGTGCTTAAACGTAAACATTGTTACTGAATGTGAAACAAGAAAGGGGACACATGGGTTGTTGGCGTGAGTCGTGACTCGTACTTCAGTGTTGTTGTGATCTGTAGGTTGTCTGAAGAAAAACCTAGCTTTGGGTGAGTGCTTGTTACATATATATATATATATATATATATATATATATATATATATATCTGTAGCTTTGTGTTTCTTATTTGCACCCCACCCAAGTTGAGCACTTAGTGCCTAACACCCCCATTTCATGGGGGAGGGTGTTTTTCCCAACACTATCCTTAGTGGCTGGTTATTAGCTCATTTTCTGCTCCCTTTCCCGATTATCCCAAGTATCTTCGGGCAGGCTGTGATGGCCTGAAGTCCATTATTAGCCCACAAACCTTCAGGCGGGGTTGTGTAGTGGTTGGCCAGGTGGGTGCGGCAGGTGGTTTCCCAAGTGTCTTCCGGATGAGGCCCAGGTGTCTTTGGGCGTGGCAGTGGATCCTTTAGCCCAGGTGTCTTCGGGCGTGGTAGTGGTTGTTCTGGCCTGGGTGTTTGCAGGCATGGTTACATGTGACAGTTGTGGCCTAGGTGTGTGCGGGTGGGATTCAGCAGTGGGATTGCATGCGGTTGAGGCCCAGGTGTGTGCAGGCGGGATTTCGGCAATGGGACTGCGTGTGATTGTGGCCCAGGTGTGTGTGGGCGGGTGTGGCAGTGGGACTGTAGTGAGAATGGCGGGATTGGTCTGATGTGTAGGATGTCTCAATAACCAGTGGGAAAGTGGCGCGGGGTACCCAAACATCGATGTGCTCTTATTATATATATTACTTGACTTGCATTATTTGGGGAGTGAGCCTTGGTGAGGCCTGGGATGGATAGTTTTCCTTGTTAGGTGTTTGGTTTACTCTTTTCTCACGGGACTTTAGTACATTCCCCCACTTGTGCATGAGAGTCTTGGTTTTCCCTACTGATTGTACTTGTATGCTCACCCTATGTATATGAAACTGCTTTTAGGTTTCCAGGAGGACTTCGGGGATCACAAAGGACCTTACTAGCTCGGACCTTTGTAGAAGTTACAGTTGTTGTTTTTCTTTTTCCTTTGGTACTTACCTTGCAGTCACCTCTTATACTTTGTGGCTTTTACTTTTGAAACATGCATGTGGAAATGGTTTACTTTTGGCTTTACTTTTCTTTCTACCTTGGTGTTGTTTGGGTTTCATTTTCCTTATCTCTCGATCCTATAAAATAAAAAGGGTAATGCCTTCCATTTGAGAGAAATTTCTATACCCTTGGTGCTATTCGCCACACTAGGACCTATTGAAGGCGGGTTTCGGGGGGTCATTATCTATCCTTCAACTTAAAGAAAGAAGGGTCTGGTAGTCTGCTGACCCTTCCCTCCTTTTGGTGAAGGCGGGTCGTGACAGAATGGTATCAGATCAGGTTGAGAGATAGGACGAAGTCTGGAGTTAGGCACAGTGAGGATTTCATGGGATGGTAAGGCAATGGTGTTGGGTGACCATGGAGCGTGAATTAGGCCAGGGAAGACTGGCTATGACACGGGATTTTAGGGCCCCCCATGATCTGATGCAAGGACTCTGGACCTACCGAACGACCAAGTGAGGCCACACTGACTTCAGGGTAGAGCCCCTAAGAAAGGTACATGCATCATAATGACTTCTGTTCTTGTGTTTATGGGATGTCTTGTGAATTAAGAATAAGTTAAATCTTAAGGAGTTTTAAGAACAATATTCTTCACTACTTGGGATTAGGCATTCCTTGTTTACCTTGCAGTTATGGCACCTGGAAGACGACCATGTGTGGTACAGGCGATCGAGGCCCCCGAGACTACTTTGGCCAATTGGCAGAGAACTGATCGAGAGGAAGAGGATGACCAGTGGAAGAAGACTCTTCGAGCCTTCTAGCGACAGGCCCTCGAGAAGTATGAGGGAAACACCTCCGATATGAAGACGGAAGGCTGGCTAGAAGAGCTAGTTATAGCCTTCGTCCTGATTTGGGCCCCGACCGAGTAGTGGGTTCCCTTGGCCGTTAGCCAGATGCGGGGAGTGGCACGTCAGTGGTGGATGCTTTACCTGGGGGAGAGGAGAGAGTCTAAGGTGGCTTGGGTGGATTTCGAGAAGGTGTTTTGGGCGGAATTCCTCTCCTCGACGATGAAGGCGGAAAAGAGGCAGGAACTACTCTCCCTCTAACATGGGGATTATGTATGTGAGGGAGCTAGGGATCACGTTAAAGGACCTCCTACGTTTTTCTCCGGACCTCTTTCCCGATGAGGAGTCTCGGGGAAGATGTTTGGAGGAGGCACTCTGACCCTCCCTCCAGTATGATGTTACCCCCTTTACCCTGCCGACGTACATGGAGGTCCAGAAGAAGGCTGAAGTGGTGGAGCGGATGCATGCTCTAGGGGGAGTGTCACGAGAGGGGATCCAGCTGGGACCACCAAAGGGGAAAGTCATCAGCACCAGGCCTCTAGCGTCAGGACCCTCTAGGTTCCGACCTGCAGGGAGCAGGCCGCAGCAGTTTCAGTTTTGGTCCCCCAGTCCTCGCCCTTTTCCTACGGGCCCGGGACCACAGTGCTTCATCTATGGGAGCCCTGGGCATCTCCGGAGTCGGTGCCCAGACCAGGTGCAGTACAGTAGTGGCAGTCAGCCCCAGCACCCTCCCCAGTAGCAGCTTCTAGCCAGACCTTTCCAGCAGCAGCAGGGACAGCGAGCTCCCGCTCCTCCGAGGGCAGACGTAGGAGTAGGCCGACCTCAGGGTGCTCCACAGGGACCTCGACCAGGGCGTGGTCGGGGGGGTGGCTGACAGCCGAGGGGCAGGGGAGCTGGGTGTGGACAGTTGCTCGCTGTAGAGGCAGCAGTACGAGCAGAGCCAGAGGTTGTTCAAGGTACGATCAGTCTGTTTAGCACTCTTGCTTATGCTTTGTTCGATACCAGAGCTTCACACTCCTTCATTGCACCCAGTCTAGCCCGTGCCTTGGGCCTAGATGCCGAGAGACTTCCAGGACCAGTTGGAGGTCAGACCAACTTGCTGTTCGTTTTTTGAGGATGTAGACTGATGATAGGGCCACATCAGTCAGTTCGGGATCTTCTTCCGCTACAGATTCAACCATACGATGTCATCCTAGGCATCGACTGGCTATTTTCTATGTGCGCCATCAACGACTATTTTCGAAGAAGGGTGGTGTTCTCAGACTTGGACAGCCGGCGTGTTACCTTCACCGACGAGCGGAGCAGTCCGAAGGGAAACAGGAGAGAGGAACCTCTCCTCTCCTTGTTGACCTAGCTGATGGTAGAATCAGTAGATGCGGAAATGGTGGAAGTGACAGAGATCGCCCGTGAGTTTATGGACATCTTTCCTGAGGAGGTGATGACTCTACCCCCTCGACGTGATATCGAGTTCGGGATAGACCTCCATCCCAGCACTCGTCCAATCTCGATGGCTCCTTACCGGATGGCACCTTCGGTGCTACGGGAGTTGTGGATACAGATTGATGATCTGATGAAGAGGGGTTATGTTTGTCCGAGTGCATCATCGTGGGGTTCTCCGGTCTTGTTTGCAAAGAAGGAAGATGGAGGTCTTAGGCTGTGCATAGACTACAGGAGGCTGAATCAGGTGATGATCAAGAATCGCTACCCTCTCCCAAGGATAGATGATGTTTTCGACCAGCTGAAAGGGGCAGGATGGTTCTCGAAGATTGACCTGCGGTCTGGGTACCACCAGCTGAGGGTGAAAGAGAGCGAAATCCCGAAGACAGCGTTCAGGTGCAGGTATGGACACTTCAAGTTCGTAGTCATGCCTTTTGGTGTTACGAACGCCCCGGCTATGTTCATGGGACTTATGAACTCCATCTTCCGAGAGTACCTAGATCGGTTCGTTGTTGTGTTCATCGACGACATCCTGGTCTACTCTAGATCAGAGGAGGACCATGCAGAGCACATGAGAATAGTTTTGGAGGTCCTCCGACAGCACCAGATTTATGGGAAGTTGTCAAAATTCAAGTTCTGGACGCGAGAAGTGCACTTCCTTGGGCACGTGGTGTCGGAGCAGGGGGTAGCGGTCGACCCATCAAATGTTGAGGTAGTTGTTTCTTGGGCAACACCCAAGAATGTGGAAGAAGTCCGAAGTTTCCTCGGGCTGGCAGGTTACTACTGGAGATTCGTAACTAACTTGTCCCGGGTAGTAGCCCCTTTTATGGCCCTGACCAAGAAGGACCAGGATTTCGTATGGAGTGAGAAGTGCCAGTCATCCTTCAGCTATCTGAAGGAGAAGTTGGTCAGTTCCCCAATGCTGAGATTACCAGAAGAAGGGGTGGCCTATGAGGTATTCTGCGATGCATCGGGACAGGGCCTGGGATGCGTGTTGATGCAGCGATGAGGGGTGATCTCTTATGGGTCCAGGCAGTTGCGTTCCCATGAGCGTAATTATGCCACCCACGACCTAGATCTTGCAGCGGTCGTTTTTGTGCAAAATTTATAGCGGCACTACCTCATCGGGGAATGCTTTGTAGTCTTCACGGATCACAAAATCTTCAAGTATATCTTCTCCCAACGGGACTTAAACTTGTGACAACGGAGATGGGTGGAGTTCCTCCAGGATTATGACTTCGAGATCTCTTATACTGAGGGAAAGGGAAATGTGGTGGTCGATGCTTTGAGTAGGAGGACGTAGAAGGATGTGGTCCGAGAGTCGGCGGATGCCTGGAAGGCAATGGAAGAGTTGGCTGCCTTACACTTAGATGCGATGATGGATAGCGGCAGAGGCTGCCTATATCAGATGACGGTGCAGTCATCCCTATTTCAGAAGGTGGAAGAGTCTCAGTGGGGAGACCTAGAGTGCGAAGTGATGAGTTACCAAGTTGACCAGGGCAATGCTCCAGAAGGATGGACCAAGGATGGTCAGAACCAGATGCTTTTTCAGGGAAGGTTGTTTGTCCCAGAGGCAATGCACGGCAGGGTTCTCAGTGAGTTCCACAACTCACCCCTGGCGGTACACCCTGGAGTTTCCAAGATGCACCAGGGTTTGAAGAGGCAGTTTTGGTGGCCCGGAGTTAAGCGAGTGGTGGCAGAGTTTGTGGCCAAGTGCCTAGTGTGTCAGCAGGTGAAGGCTGAACACCGAGTTCCAGGCGGCCTACTACAACCCCTAGGTGTCCCCGAGTGGAAGTGGGAAGACATCTCAATGGATTTCGTCACGGGACTACCCAAGGCCCAAGGAGGGTACGACGCCATCTGGGTGGTAGTGGACAGGTTGACGAAATCGGCTCACTTTCTGGTGATCAGGGAGTCGAGTGTTGTGTGTTCCTTGGCACGAAGGTACGTGGATGAGGTAGGGCGGTTCCATGGAGTCCCGAGGTCTATAGTCTCGGATAGGGATGCATGGTTTACCTCGCGGGTCTGGAGAGGATTGCAGCATGCGTTTGGCACCCAGTTACGCCTTAGCACTGCTTTCCATCCCCAGACAGATGGAAAAACGGAGTGCACCATCCAGACCTTGGAGGATATGCTGTGAGCATGTGTTCTGGACTCAGGAGGGTCATGGGTGCAATACTTTCTTCTGGTAGAGTTTCCTACAATAATAGCTACCACTCTACCATTGGCATGGCCCCGTTTGAGGATTTATATGGAGGCCATGTCGTTCGCCTGTGTGTTGGACCGAAGTAGGAGAGGCAGGCATCCTTGGTCCGGAGGTGGTGCAGAACATGACAGAGAAGGTTCAACTCATACGGGAAAGGATTAAGGCAGCCCAGGACCGACAGAAATCATGTGCTGATACTAGGAGGAGGCCCTTGGAGTTTGAGGTTGGGGAACACATGTTCTTGAAGGTCTCCCCTCGGCGTGGGTAGCGGAGGTTCGGCAAGGGGATTACGCTTTCCCCTAGGTTCATCGGGCCCTTCCAAGTGTTTCGGCGGGTCGGCGAAGTGGCTTACCAGCTAGCATTTCCACCACCGCTACTAAGGATACATGATGTATTTCATGTGTCCCAGCTCCGTTGGTATCTTCACGACGATTCACACGTCCTTGATTGGGGCGAGCTGGACATCGAGGACGACGTGACCTTTTTGGAGAGACTAGTGATGATCGAGGATCGCAAGCAGAAGGTGCTTCGTGGGCAAACCATTCCCTTGGTCTGCGTGCTGTGGAGACATGTTGGGCTTGAGGAGAGTACGTGGGAGAGGGTAGCATAGATGCGTACCCAGTACCCAGAGTTGTTTTGAGTTTTGTTCCTTGTTGTACCCATTGTGATAGAACGTTTTGTCTTTTGGCTATGAAATGTACTGGTTTCTTCCCTCTGCTTGTGTGTGAAAACCCTCGGCTATAGGGAAGGAGAGAACCCGACCCCAAATCAAGACACATTAAGGTGGATGCGATTAAACCCATGCAGGCGAGTCAGTGCCTCCCAAAGAGGATAATATCTTGACATGGTAGAGGAGACTCCCCAACCCACGTGCCCAGGCAGTTTGGCATGGTATGTTTCTTGGTTCGTGATAGGAAGATGTTCTTAGTTAGCGATGAGGTTCACTCTTGAGAGGTATCTTTTGGGGTGGTTGTTCGGACCCGCCCTTTCATTCTGGGTTGTCTAAATTCTTGGGGACGAGAATAGTTTGATAGGTATCTGATGTGATGACACAGACTCTCTTGGTCCTTCCCTTTTCCAAAATCCAGGTTCTAAATGAGTGGCGTCTTGGCGAGACTGATCGGTGAGACCGATCGGTGAGAGAAATCGGTGAGACTGATCAGTGAGACCGATCGGTGAGATCAATCGGTGAGATCAATCGGTGAGACCGATCGGTGTGGTCAATCGATGATACGGATCGGTGAGACCGATAGGTGAGACCGATCGGCGTCACCCGGCCTTGTCAAGTTGTTTCCAGTAACGCTCCTTTGCGTAAATAGGGTTTTAAGACCTATTCTGACTCGTTTAACCGTGTTTTTAAGACTCGTAATGCCCATAAGATTTTTAATTAAATGCTTCATCAATTCATGAGTCAGCTTAAACCACCCGACCCCCTTTTGTGACGAGTGGAGCTGCGTGGTCAACCCACTACCCCCGCGCCTTAAGCGGTTTCACGTTTTCACCTCAACCATCCCCGACTCTTATAAACTAAGGGTTAGCCGTGGTTTCTCCTTTCCTCGATTGTGGCTTTTCACAAACAGCTTCTGGTGCATCGGGAACGCCGCATCGTTATCCGTAAAGTTCCGATCCCCCGGCCTAAACGTCGATCATCTATCAACAAGTATGGAATTTCTCCTTCGTCTCTCTATTTTGTGTATCATGCGTGGTGGGAGTGCTTTTGATCCTATATAATTGGTTAAACCAGACCTAATTAAAGATAAATAATGAATTCTATAAATAAAGAAAGGGGGGTGCTGTGATCGTCGATGGTGTTTTATATTTTGATGTTGTTTCTTATATGACCATCTTGTTGAGTTGTGCTGGCTTATACCTCCTGGAAATCGAGGCAGTTGGTGGTCGTTGCTTGTGCACTAATAAACCCTACTGATGTTTTAAATGGCTTGTTCGTGGTTGTAAACTCCTGCTGTGAAGAGTGAATCGGTTAATCACGTATATCCGGCTGAATAATTGAAAGCACCAGGATCAACCCTTCTGTGATAAATCCTGGTTATAAAACACGGAATTTGAAATCATGAAGTGTGTTAAGTCGTTTAAATCTGAAAATCTCTGACTTGTGTTGGTGGTGGTAGTTGGTTGTTTTCCTTTCGGGCCGATTGCTGGAAATGTGGGAGGGGATGGGATCCCCTGTTCTTTTATACTCTCGGTGGTTGTGTGAATTTGGGGGATGGGATCTCATGTTGGTATGGATTCGGTTGTTGTGAGTTTTAAATTCGGGTGGTTACTTGTCTATCACAAATTGGGGTGGAATCCTCTGTTGTTGAGACCCAGGTGTGGATGTTTTGGTTGTTGTTTTACTGTTTACTTTCCTAGAATTATGAATATGCCTACTAGTTGCCCAGTAGTTCTTAAACGTAAACATTGTTACTGAATGTGAAACAAGAAAGGGGACACATGGGTTGTTGGCGTGATTCGTGACTCGGACTTGAGTGTTGTTGTGATCTGTAGGTTGTCTGAAGAAAAACCTAGCTTTGGGTGAGTGCTTGTTACATATATATATATATATGTAGCTTTGTGTTTCTTATTCGCACCCCACCCAAGTTGAGAACTTAGTGCCGAACACCCCCATTTCATGGGGGAGGGTGTTTTCCCAACACTATCCTTAGTGGCTGGTTATTAGCTCCTTTTCTGGTCCCTTTCCCGATTATCCCAAGTATCTTCAGGCAGGCTGTGATGGCCTGAAGTCCATTATTAGCCCAAGAACCTTCGGGCGGGGTTGTGTGGTGGTTGGCTAGGTGGGTGCGGCAGGTGGTTTCCAAAGTTTCTTCAAGATGAGGCCCAGGTGTCTTCGGGCGTGGCAGTGGATCCTTTAGCCCATGTGTCTTCGGGCGTGGTGGTGGTTGTTCTGGCCTAGGTGTTTGTAGGCATTGTTACATGTGACAGTTGTGGCCCAGGTGTGTGCGGGCGGGATTCAGCAGTGGGACTACGTGCGGTTGAGGCCCAGGTGTGTGCGGGCAGGATATCGGTAGTGGGACTACGTGTGGTTGTGGCCCAGGTGTGTGCGGGCGGGTGTGGTAGTGGGACTGCAGTGAGAAAGGCGGGATTGGTCCGATGCGTAGGATGTCTCAATAACCAGTGGGAAGGTTGCGCGGGGTACCCAAACATCGATGTTCTCTTATTATATATATTACTTTACTTGCATTATTTGGGGAGTGAGCCTTGGTGAGGTCTGGGATGGATAGTTTTCCTTGTTAGGTGTTTGGTTTACTCTTTTCTCACGGAACTTTAGTACATTCCCCCACTTGTGCATGAGAGTCTTGGTTTTCCCTATTGAGTGTACCTGTATGCTCACCCTATGTATATGAAACTGCTTTTAGGTTTCCAGGAGGACTTCAGGGATCACGCAGGACCTTACTAGCTCGGACCTTTGGAGCAGTTGCAGTTGTTGTTTTTCTTTTTCCTTTGGTACTTACCTTGTAGTCACCTCTTATACTTTGTGGCTTTTACTTTTGAAACATGCATGTGGAAATGGTTTACTTTTGGCTTTACTTTTCTTTCTACCTTGGTGTTGTTGGGTTTCTTTTTCCTTATCTCTCGATCCTATAAAATAAAAAGGGTAATGCCTTCCATTTGAGAGAAATTTTTATACCCTTGGTGCTAGTCGCCACTCCTGGACCTATTGAAGGCAGGTTTCGGGGGGTCATTATCTCTCCTTAAAGTTAAAGAAGGAAAGGCCTGGCAGTCTCCTGAACCTTCCCTCCTTTTGGTGAAGGCGGGTCGTGACAATCTACCCTCTTTACCATCAAATGGAAAGTGAAAATATCGCTAATGCGTGCATACGACTTACTATCCCTGTGTAGTGTCACCATATTTTATGGATGGTTATTATGATAGGTTTAATTTTTATATATTATATTTTTAACATAGTTATTATTTTATAATTTTAATATCATATCCAACTTTTTACCTTACAATCCTTTTGAAAATGATAACCTTGCTCGTGTGTATGTGTGGACTACCACCTCCACGAAGGGATGTGATTTGTTTTTCATTTCTGCTTTAAATGGATGGTAATAACAATTGATTATAGATATATATATGATTTATATTAAATAATAAATATTATTTAAGTTTTAATTATTATTTAACATTCTTCCATTCCATCTATCTAAAATAGAAACCATCTTTCAAGCATACATACGACCCACTGTTTCCATGAACGGTTTAATTCATTTTTCTATCTCTACTTTTATGGGTGAATCTAAATATATATTTATATATATATATGTATATGTATGTTGAATAAATATGAAATTTAAATCCTGATTTATGTTTGGTATACGATGGATCCATGATCAAAGTACAAGAACCATAACTACTTAAACAAAAGATACTAGAAAAATGAAGCAGTTATCACCCATAATAGTGATTTTATAAATGAATTATTAATAAGAGGGTGATAAAAGGTTTAAGTAAATATAATATGGTATTATATATATGATTATGGTCATATATTAAATTTATAATAATCAAATATTTATTATTTAGGAGATTTGAACATGTACGAAGGATGTCAAATCTGAGGTACGAGTTTTATGTGAAAATGTTATTGTTTATCAGGATTATTTAGGATTATGTTTATGATGATGAATTATTATGTTATTACTCTCAATAAACTCATTAATTTTATACTATTATGGTTATTTCCTGACAATACATGTTTTCCTTTAGTTTCCCTTATATTAACTACTGAATATACTAAAATTAAAAAAATTAGGATAACTAACTTTATTTCTCTCTTTGGTCAAAAACCCATTTTCTTCCATATCCATTTTGTAAAAATGTTTTGAAGAATGTTTTTAATATTTTAATAATATTTTTTACATCATTTTTACAAATCATTTACTTTATAAAAAATGGTTTAAATAGATTCTAGATTTCTTTTTCCAAATAGGCTATTTTTTTACTCTTTTATATATCTTTGAAAGGAATGATTTCTTTTAGCTTATTCGGAATGAACAAAGTTTCACAGCGTAATGATAAATGAATTAAATTAATATTCCTTTAAAATAATACAATTATATTTTAAATAAAAAAAATTCTTTACATTTAGGGAATTTTGAGATTTTAAATATGTGATTTGAAAGGAAATAATATTTTCCTCCAAAAATGTTCCAAGTAATTTTTTAACATAAATATTTCATTTATGATAGAATCCTTTAATGTTACTTATTATGTAATATGGATAAGATCCAAGAATACCATCCTTATTATTTTTCCAAATGGTTTATGATTATGATGGTAAGATGTTTATGAAACCAAATCTTTTTCACAGGTTATGCTAGGATGAAATATTTAGGATAATTTTTTGTTTTTCACAAGTTATGATATGATGAATGTTTTATAATTATATAGAACACATATATATAGTTTTCAATATGTTATTTCTGCACCTATAATTATATATCCCTCCAATTCATTGAGTAAATATGAATATCTTATTAGATAAATAACACTTGAATGGGGAGTGGACCCAGTTCAGTATGTGACTCTGTCCACTGTGATAGCCTTGGGAGTGAACCCACACTACTATGATGGCTTTTAGAGTCAACCCAATCCACTATGGTAGTCTTGTTAGTGATAATTTAATACTAAGGAAATTATTTTATATGATTATATGTATTTAAAAAACTTATTTCTTATGCTAATGTCATTCCCTCATGGATTATGTTCTTTTATTCCTTTTTAATTGATGTATTATAAACTTCCTAGGTTTATTCCATGATTCAAGATTTTGTTATATGATATTTAGGGTATGTATTTTTTAATATTATTCTTCTATTATCATACCCTCATTCTCGTGTTATGTTAATATCTCTTTTTTTTCAATACTGAGAATCTAAGATCACCCTTTCTTATGTTTGCTTTCCCCAGGTTACAAAAAAGGTATTAAATATGATATATCTAAGAAAAGTGCTAGTTATGATGAACCTAATTGTAGGGGATGTATTTTACTAATAATTCTATTATTCATGTATCTAGGTTTCCGATGATTATGGGCCTATATGATTCTAGAGTGGATTGTTTTGTTATCTAATTAATTTTCATCTAATAAGATATAATATCTATGTATAGAAAATATGGGATGCTATAAATAATCTCTATGTGCTAGAATCTGAACTTCCTATTAATCCCCATGTGATAATAAGTAATGAATATAACGAAAAGTGTATGAATAATTTATATTATGCACAATATATACAATTCATCATGTTGACATCTATGTCGAATGAACTTTAAAAATTCATGAACATGAAGATGGTGATAAAACAATTTCTCATATTCAAGAGATTTATCAGGAGATATCCTGGAAATAACTATATGTGATATCCATTTCATTGTATAAGTTTAGGCAAGTATAAGGTAATTTTGAAGGATCTCATGTACTCAAGATTATTGGGTACATTGAAAGACTCAAGTCCCTTAGGTTCATGATTAACCAATAGTTAGTAAATGCTAACATTATTGCCTCTTTACTAACAAGATTATATACTTTTATTATTAATTATTACATGAATAACTTGAAAAAAGTCACAGCTATATCTATTGGATTTATATTCCCAAGCTAAGAAGGATATAAATAATATCAACTATTCAGTCCTTATAGTGAACAAAATGAGGAAGGTCAAGGGTTTGGAATCAAAGTTTAAACCTTAGACAAAGCCACTGATTCAGCACCCCTCTAAGAAACCAAATATTCATAGGGAGAGTAATTGTAATAAGATAATATAATTTTTATATAGTAAGAAATGACAATATAAAAATAATTTCAATGCTTAAAAAAAGAAGTTAGGTTATGCTTCTACTTCCTATATATATGTCATGAAATGAAATATTTCTACTTCTAAAAGTTGGGTATTGGATACATCATGTGGTTCACACATTTTTATTCAAATATAGTAACCAATTATAATCAATAATATTATAAAGGATGAGGTGAATATCTAATTAGAAAATATTGTAAGAATGGTAATTTTAGGGGTATAATATTACCATCACACTTTTCCTTGTGTTTTGGTTCTTATATTTATGTACCAACCATAACCAAAAACATAATGACAATATATATCTTAGAATCTATGGATTTTTATTTCATATTATAAAATAAATGTTTTCAATTTTAATAGTATAACATATGTTATGTTGTGAAACAAGTCAAAAATGTATTGTATATACATAAACATGAAAACCCTATTTTTGAAATAAATATCAAAACCAACACGAATCACTGATATTCTACCCATTAATGGTACATTAGTCTAGGTCATTTAAATAAAAAGTTTTAAATAAAATTACATCAATAAGTGTATATGGAATCAATTGAGTTATAAATCATAGTTGTGTTTCATGTTTTTTAAAACAAAAAATGACCATATGATCTTTCAGTGGGAAAGGAGAAATGGATACAGGGCCATTGGAATTGATTCATACTAATGTATGTGATCTATTTCCAGTTGAGGAAAGGGGAGGATTTACATTCTTGATATCATTTACTGATGTCTATAGTATGTATGGATATATATTCTTTATTATGTATAAGTTATATTCCTTTAATAAATTTTTGTAATATAAAAATAAATAGAGAATCAACTTGATAAAAATATTAAGAACCTCAACTCAGACCAAAAAATAGAATATCTAAACCAAGAATTCATTGATCAATTAAATAATTGTAGGATAATAACTCAATTTAATCCTCTTTATGCACATTGGTGGAATGGTGTAAGTTAAAGGTGGAATCGTACCTTTCTTAACATATTAAGATTGAGAATGATTCATGAAACTCTACCATTAGAAGTTTGTGTATATGAACTATAGACAGTGGCTTATACACGATACCAAGTACCAAATATGGTAGAAAATAGTATTCTATATGATTCATGGTATGGAATGAAACCAACTATGTCTTATATATGTGTGTGGAGATGTGAGGCATTTTTCAAGACAATACCAAATGAATATATATCATCCTAAAGCATAAAGTGCATATTTATATGATATCATAAAGAAAAAAATATATATTACCTATATAATTATTCATATAGAAAATATATTATAGTGATACATTCCATATTTCGAAAAAGGGAACACATTTTTATTGAAAATAGAGTGAATAAGATCAGCTTAAATGAAGTTGATGCTAAAGATAAACAAGATTTGGTATATGAACCATATCTATAAGAGACATTTGGAGATTAATATATTCTTAAGACACAACTATTTCGTAAGTCTACAAGAGAGGTTATATAACCAAAGAGATGTGGTTTTCTAATGACTGAGTTAGGTGAAATGTTACTTCAATGTAATGATGAAACTCTTAACTATAATAAGGAATTAGATGGAAATGATGTTGCTAATTGAAAATAATCCATGCATTCTAAAATGGAGACCATACACAAAAATCATGTTTCAATTTTTGTATAAATTATAAATTATTTAAAACCTATTATATATAAATGTGTAATCAAGGAAAATATGGACATAGATTTTAAATTAAATACCTAAAATTCATTTATTGTTGTAAAGGGTTCTCAAAAATATTAAGGCATTAACTATGATGAAAACATATCACTAGTCGTGATAATGAAATATATCAGAATATTACATGTACTAAAAACCATACATGATTATGAAATTTGGAAAATGTTATTCAAAATTGATTTTCTTAATGGGATGTTGGTTAAACATTTCTATATGACACATCCTAATGGTTTTATCATGTCAAATAATTTCCATAAACTGTACGAGATACGTAGATCATTTTATGTATTGAAGTGGTAATCGTGATCCTGGAATGTCCATTTTTATTTATCTATAAGGGAGTTTTGTTTCATTAAAAATAAGAGTGAGACATGTGTTTATAATAATGTTATTGGGAATTCAATAATTTTCCTAGTTTTATATTTTTAAGACTATTTATTATGGTAAACAAAGTACATGACTTATAGTTAGTTAATACTTGGTTAAATAATTGATTTTTCCATGAAATACATAGGTGATACAGCCTATATTATATGGATAAAGATATTTTAAAATTTCTCTTGAAGGCTATTGGGGTTAAGTCAAAGAACATATATTGAAAAGGTACTCAAAAGATATAATGTGGAACAATTTGATAGATATTTTTTTTCAATTTCACGTGGTATCAATCTATCTAAGAAAATATATCCAAAAATATAAGAGAATATAAATAGGATGATTGGAATCTCTTATTCTTTGGTAGTTATATATATCATGTTTTTTAATCTATATACAAGTTTTAATGATACCTTTTCTTTGATCATGGTTAGAAGATAACAACCTAATCCAGGAGAGATTCATTAGGATATGATGAAAACTATCGTGAAGTACATGAAATGTATAGAGGATGTGTTTCTAGTGTATAGAGGATATGACAAACTAGTAACAAGGGGATATACAGATTCTAGTTTCTAGGTAGATCATGAAAATATGAAATCACATATAGTCTATGTTTATTCTAGATTGGTGGTGTGATCATCTAGATAATCTTGAATAAACCTATAAGGCCCCAGCCTTAAACCTTACTTAATCTTGAGTTATTACAAGATTACACATTGAGGATATTTTCAGGTTTAGAGTTTTAGAGAATTAGATCATAAAACATGCATTACATTCCACATTTAAACAAAGTGGTTACATAAAAGACAATATTCATTTTTTCCCATCAACAGAAACATATTTAAAAATAAAGCATGGATTCTTTCTTGACACTTCCTTGACACTATCGTCATATCATGTACCTTTTCCTTGAACTGTGAAAAACATTTCAAAATAAACTTGGGATGAGCATAAAAAGCTCAGTAAGGGTTATAAAAATATGGAAAGGAAACATGAGTTCATATATACATAAGAATGAAATCATACTTTACCCATAAAACATAGGCATATCAAATCCTGAATAAATCATAGAAATCATAAGAAATAAAAGGTAACTTGAGGCATTCATAACATTCTTACGTAGGGAGTAACCCTCTTGGTTACGTTTGGAATACCCACCAGAGTATATTCCCTAAATCTCTTCGGAGAAACCATAACGTTTCACTCCTTCGCGTTACCCAATGCATTGGAGAGCTATATCGGGCTCACCCTCCCTTAGTTTATCACGGAACCACCCATCTTCATAACAATGCCCAAGAACCATAACATAATCTTATCACATAAAACATGCATAAAGGAAACATAACATTTCCACCTTTCAATAACAAGATATCAATACAACACATTGATATAAAAAAATTATGAAAACCATTTTAAATACCAAAATAAAAGAAAGTAAAACATGGTATTTATTTTTCTTTTAAAAAGAAGGTATGTCTTGTAGAGGAAGACGAAACTCAAATAATGGTCACGGCGGCGGAGAAGTCATTGTCGCCGCATACGTACGACAAAAACATTCCCTTTTGTCGTTTAGTAAAACACTTCGTATAAAGAAGATTCCTTTTGGATAAATGTAAAAGTCAAAGGTGTTTATACACCGTATAAATGAAGGTTGTTTATAAAACAAAATATGCCTCAATGAATGGATATTGAGACGAAGTCCCATAAAAAGACGGTATCCATGGATTAAGGATAAATCAATTACATAATTATATGTGACAAACGAATAAACCAAATATAAGTGGATGTTAAGTGTAAAACAATCATAGGAAATTCACACATATTCATAGTATGAAATATTCATGTAGTACAAGTTTATCCCAAAAAATCAAAATTGGGTTAATAAGTTCCCTTGCAAAAATTCGACAGCCTAACGGTGTCACTTCAAAATTCAGAAAAAGAGTTGATGAGAGATAAAAAGGGTATCTCATCACTTGGACATAAAATTTACATCAATAAGGATATAGAAAAACATATCCCAACATAATAGTATGTGAATTAAAAGACATAACAAAATAAGTCTTTTAAAAAGAGGAGGGTGAAAGGTTCCCTTACCGACTTGGGTTACTTTCGAAACATACACCCCGTGAAAGAAAGACAATACAAAATTGATGTAAATACTAATAAATGAAATTATATTACACAATGAGTAAAATAATGGGAAGTACATACACCACTCAAAGAAAATTGTGGCAAATGTAGCATAAATCCCATGGGAATAAAAGTGAGATGAAAAATCCCTTACGAAAACTCGGCAGCCTAACGGCGCCAATTAAAACTTCGAAAAATGGATTGATGAGATCAAATATGGTCTCTCAACATATTAAAATAAAATTTACAGAAAGAGGAATATAAAATAACATCCCCCATCATAACAAATAAAAGCTTAAAAAATTAACATAAAGGAGAGTACTTAAAAAGAAAGAGAGAGTTTAGATCTCTTACGAAAATTCGGCAGCCTAACGGTGCCACTCAAAACTTCCAAAATGGATTGATGAGAGAAAATAGGGTCTCTCATCATATTAAAATTAGTATTACAGTAGGATTAATATAAAAGAACATCCCAATCATAATAAAGATGAGCTTAAAAGGAATGACATAAAAGAGTGTACTTAAAATGAAAGAGAGGAGTAGGATCCCTTACCTCGGGTCCGACTTGACTCAATCGTTCTTTAATCTCCTGAATAATAAACTTGAGTTAATTTCTACTTCCTTAAGAACCTTTTTCAAGTTCATTATTCCTTTTATATCACTTATTACCATGTCATGAACACTATGTTATTATTTAAGTTAATAATGGTCATTTTAACGATCATTGGTACTTGAGTCAAAAAAATAAACTCTTTATAATTACAGGCTGTTCATGTGGTAAAATATCCATTATATCCATAATTTTCTTAATTATTTAGATATCATATATATCATATATATCTAGTATATTCATGGATTTATAATATTACATAATATTTAGAGTTAATAAATGAAATGCACCGTTCATGGAGATGGTAAGCCGTACGTATGCAAGAACACTACTTTCATTTCTATTTCATATTTTATAGAATGGAATCATAATAATATAAAGGTATATTATAATTACAGTATAATATAATATATAATACCATTAATTGCATCCTTTATACGCCCCACATATGGCATTAACGAATGAAATCACTTTGAGGGGGCGGTAGTCCGCACTTCCTTAAATGAAGATATCGTGTTTACCCATAATGGAAACCATAAAGGTATGCCCAAAATGAAAAATACAGAAGCTTAAGGAAAACATAAACATATTATATATCATATATAAATATAGTGTCATCTTAATGGCCACCTTTGAAGGTGTTAAATGAATGTTGAACAATCATCGTTTCGGGAGGCATAAATTCGCCATCCACAGAAACAGTACGTTCTTTAACAATTAGATGTCGATGTGTGTAACTGTAGCTCGAAATATTTCTTATAAAAACATCCTATTATATTTAATATACTGGATTTTTTACAAAAGAAATGGATAAAAAGAGTTTAGGGGGTTGGAGAAGTAAAATAAAACAAAAGGACTCAAAAGAAGACATTACCTTAAAATCGGGGAACTCCCTTTGGTTTGAGCTCAAAGGCTTCCTTGGGAAGACTTCTGCCCAAAGTGAGGCTTCAAGGAGTAATAGAGGGAAGTGGAGAGACAAAATGGGTAGGGTTTGGGCGAGCCAATGTCTTTGTAAGTGTGGGTAAAGAGATAGAGGTGGGGGCCTTTTATAAGAGGAGAGGAGGGGCACTCTTGGAAAGTAAAGAAATGTTACTTTATTTTAGAATGAGTATCAGATTTTAATGGTCCCACATTGATGTGTTTCAAGGATAAGGTGATAAGGGTTCTAAATCCACCCATACAATAGGTTTGGGACATGTGTAGGTCTTATATTTTACATTATCAATCCATTTTATTTAAATCGTTTAATAATGAGGTCATCGCTGCATCATCATGATGTCATAAATAATTCAATTTATTTAATGTCTAAAAATTATAAAAAAATACTATGATGTAGTAAATAATTTTATATTTCCAATTAATATTTATAGTCAAAAATCTGACTTGAATCACCCCATTTAAAAATTGTTTTAGTAAAACAACTCATGTTTGTGTCATTTTAATTTTAACATTAAATAAAAAGGTATTTATGTCATTTTCCAACCAAAGTGGATCCATGGGGTCCCCAAGTTGACCCATGTATTTTCTTGGTCGGCCATAACTCATCCAATGAGGTTAGGATATGTTTCTAGGTCATTCCATATTATTAAAACATTATTTTTACCATAAACTACACAAATTGCCTCTAATAGCGATTAAAAACTTAATAAGTTACTATTCACCAAAAAATTATTTAAATCTCATTGAACCACAATTTACTTCTTAATGACAACCATGTATGTCGGATTTTTGAAATTCAAAACACAAAGGTGGCAAAATTTCATTTAAACGGAAAATCAGTTTTTATAAGTACCACTTAGTGGTTTCACTATTCATCAAAAATTGAAGTTTTTCAGAAAATTATCAAAAATTTAACCTAGGCTATATTTGATATTACGAATTAAAAAATGATGTCTATTATACAAAATTAAAAACATATAAGTTGAATTAATTAATTTAATAATTAATTCCTGCTGTCAAAACAAATAGCGTGTTTTTAAGAAACAATATCTATTAAACGATTGACACTAGTTTAAGTCCAATTTCAAAGTGAAATTAATTCCAATGACCACCATTGAATTTAATGGTAAAAATATATTCTAATTTAACTTTAAAACAAATTTAAAATATAATCAAATCATATAAATAAATTATATTAAAAAGATGTTTTGAATTAAAATACAACATTTTTCACTATTCATTAAAAATGTACTTTATCGGAAAAATACCAAAAAATTACACAAAGTAAATTTTGATGTCCCTATTTATTTTTTGAAATATAACACATAAAATTATCAAAAAGTGGATTTAAAAGAGGTCTGCCATCAAAAGGTGGTTAATCGACCTTTTAAAGAATTTTAAAATGTTTACGCTTAAAACTGGATCCATTCGCATTTTTAATCCTCTAACATTTATTGTAAAAAGTAAAAATATTTGACAAACATATATAATCATTTTGTAGTTAGTTCTATTCATTCCCGCCAACACAACATCAAGGCGTTAACTACCATTTAAAATAATATTATTTTATTATTAGAGTGCAACGTAAGATTCCCAAGAAACTTGTTGTTGCGTGTTGGGTACGCCATCGAGCATAGTGCCCCCTTTAAATTTATATTAATATTTTATTAAAAAATATGGATAAATGTGAAAATTTCATACTCTTTATTTACCTGGGGTGTTACATCCTTCCCGCCTTTTGTAAATTGCTTCTTCGCAATTTTAAAATTGGGCTTGGAAACTTTATTGAAAATCTCACATTAGAACAAGAGGCTGTAAAACAATCACTTTAAAATAATGAAACATAAGTACAAAGGTCACCCTATTTAACCCATACTAGGATTCCAAGTATGAAAATATGGACATGGAGGAAAAAACAAAGGGTCATGTTCTGATGGAGAGTGATAGTAAACATGTCTAAGAGAAAGTTAACCATAAGAAAATCACAAACTTGTGATGGGTTAAACGGTATTCGATTCCCCAGTAGGAAAAGTTAACAGATAACACTTTTGTTTTAACTTACTCTTCATTGAGGAATTTATTTTTTATCTTAAGGAAACATACTTACTTGTCATGTTGACTTTCAACTTTTACTAGATTTCTTACATAGACTCATACTTTCCCCAAAAGACTAGTATTTAGGAAGAGTTGTTCACATTAAGAGTACTATAATCAACTTCTAGAGAATCACCTAATCCACAAAAGAGAACTATATACTTCCCATATCTTTAGACCTTAACCAAAACCAAAACCAAAAAGGTTAGTACAAGATCAGATAATCCAGAAAA
The DNA here is from genome assembly GCA_963277665.1 of Viscum album. Classification (NCBI taxonomy): domain Eukaryota; kingdom Viridiplantae; phylum Streptophyta; class Magnoliopsida; order Santalales; family Viscaceae; genus Viscum; species Viscum album. The sequence goes on along the minus strand of OY728141.1, from coordinate 465,585,727 downwards.
GGATAACCCTTTATAAAAAGAAAATCTATTCTTAATCTCCAAAAATTTTCCAAAAAACCCCAGAGTTCTACGTGGACCATTCGATAAACAATTTTTCCATAAAATTCTTCAAAGTAAACCATACTAAGATTTAAACCCAAATATTTGAAGGATTTAGTCACATATTCTTCCAAGTTAAATCGTAACATTTATCTCAAAACAACATCAGTTGCTCCTAAAGTCTCGTATTGAAAATTAATTAACCTAATCAAATATCTTCCATGATAGGTTAATTAGTTTCATAAATAACCCAAAATCAACTTACTATTAATTCATAAAGTCACCTAACTAAAAATAATAATTCATACTAACCAGGGACTTCACGTAGTCCAGTGGTAGGTGATAAATACCAGTTTCACTTTGGTTGTGGGTTCGATTCCCACAGCTTTGTCTGGTGCGATGGGTTGTCACACGGTCTACGTGTTGTCCTTTTTCCAAAAATATATAATTCTCAAATCATTCCCCAAAAAGAGATAAATTCATCAAAAATAACCATAACATAATTTTACCTCAATTTTATCTCATTCCTTTCACTTCCATCATAACATATAGTAACCCATAATTACCTCAAAAGTAAGGATCATATAAACCCAAATGGTTCTTTATAACTACGTCCACAAAAGAACAGATAACTATTCCTTGAATAAAATTTTCTTATATTAAACATCATGGTTACACATACTATAAAAAGTCTTCTAATGTAACCCAATCATCAAAAGAGACTTAATACTTTTAAGAATTCCACCATAACTCTTGAAGCCCTTATATGTTGACTTCTTACTCATTAAACATTCTTCATGATCCATTACCCATTACTTTCCAACTTATTCTGAAATACTTCTTTCCTACAAACAAAATCATGAATCATATCCTAAGATTCCAAAATAGGAAAACAAAAGTTATGAAATAATCTATACCTTTGATTGGTCATTTTCAGTTTCTTTATCCTCAATCGAAATGGCATTAGGTATTGGTAAACGAATATTTGTACGATCTTGGTGATCCCATTCATGAAACTTCTTCATAGGACATGTGTTTGCATAATGACCATGCACACCACATTTAAAACATTCAATTAATACCTCAGAAAGAACTTATTTCCCTTTCCCTGAGTCAACTGGATGCTTCCTTTTTCCATGGAAGGTTCTTGCTTTATGACCTTAATTTCCACATCTATAGAATATTTCTGTCCCTTTGAAACATTTTCCTAGGTATTTCTTTCCACATCTTTGACACATATGTTATTGAACACACTTACCTTTATGATTATTATCTATAGTTCCGTAAGGATTTGTTTCTCTCATATATGATTCCTTAGAGAAATCACCAAGGTTTAGGTGGTCAATCATGACTCTAGATAGTTGGTTGAGGATAAACACAATAGTTCTCATTGTAGTTCCCATATCATTCAGTTACTTGCTCAAAAAACTGTCACAGTTTCCTTCACATCCACTGTTCCTTTAGTGCCTGCTAGATCCATCCATTTACTAAAACCAAAAAGGTCAGTGTGAGTATATCAACAAAACCATCATGTACTAATGAGGAAGATAAACACTAAGATATACTTACTCATTCACTTTATCTAAAACTAGGACTCTTTCTGAAATTCTAACCATTATGGTAATGTCACTTATGCTTAAAGAATACGCTAACCTCTAATGTTATCTAAACCGACCTCTGATACCAACTATAAGGCTCCAGCCTTAAACCTTACTTAATCTTGAGTTATTACAAGATTACACATTCAGGATCCTTTCAGGTTTAGAGTTTTAGAGAATTAGATCATAAAACTTGCATTACATTCCACATTTAAACAAAGTGGTTACATAAAAGATAGTATTCATTTTTTTCCCATCAACGGAAACATATTTAAGAATAAATCATGGATTATTTCTTGACACTTCCTTGACACTATCATCATATCATGTACCTTTCCCTTGACCTTTGAAAAACATTTCAAAAAAACTTGGGATGAGCATAAAAAGCTCAGTAAGGGTTATAAAAATATGGAAAGCAAACATGAGTTCATATATACATAAGAATGAAATCATACTTTACCCATAAAACATAAGCATATCAAATACTGAATAAATCATAGAAATAATAAGACATAAAAGGTAACTTGAGGCATTCATAACATTCTTACGTAGGGAGTAACCCTCTTGGTTACATTTGGAATACCCACCACAGTATATTCCATAAATATAATTGGAGAAACCTTAACTTTTCACTCCTTCACATTACCCAATGCATTGGAGAGCTATATCGGGTTCAACCGCCCTTAGTTTATCATGGAACCACCCGTCTTCATAACAATTCCCAAGAACCATAACATAATCTTATCACATAAAACATGCATAAAGGAAACATAACATTTCCACCTTTCAATAACAAGATATCAATACAACACACTGATATAAAAACATTATGAAAACCATTTTAAATACCAAAATAAAAGAAAAGTAAAACATGGTATTTATTTTTCTTTTAAAAAGAAGGTATGGCTTGTAGAGGAAGCCGAAACTCAAATAATGGTCACAGCGGCGGAGAATTCATTGTCGCCGCATACGTATGACAAAAACATTCCCTTTTGTTATTTAGTAAAACGCTTCGTATAAAAAAGATCCCTTTTGGATAAACGTAAAATTCAAAGGGGTTTATACACCGTATAAAAGAAGGTTGTGTATAAAAAAAAATATGCCTCAATGAATGGAGATTGAGACGAAGTCCCATACAAAGATGGTAACCTTGGATTAAGGATAAATCAATTACATAATTATGTGTGACAAATTAATACAAAAAATATAAGTGGATGTTAAGTGTAAAAACATCATAGAAAATTCACACATATTCATAGTATGAAATATTCAAGGAGTACATGTTTATCCCAAAGAATCAAAATTGGGTTAAGAAGTTCCCTTGCAAAAATTAGACAGCCTAACGGCGTCACTTCAAAATTTAGAAAAAGAGTTGATGAGAGATAAAAAGGGTATCTCATCACTTGGTCATAAAATTTACATAAATAAGGATATAGAATAACATATACCAACATAATAGTATGTGAATTAAAAGACATAACAAAAGAAGTCTTTTCAAAAGAGGAGGGTGAAAGGTTCCCTTACCGACTTGGGTTACTTTCGAAACATACACCTCGTGAAAGAAAGACAATAAAACATTGATATAAATACTCATAAATGAAATTATATTACACAATGAGCAAAATAATGGGCATTACATACACCACTAAATAGAAATTGTGGCAAATGTAGCATAAATCCCACGGGAATAAAAGTGAGATGAAAAATCCCTTACAAAAACTCGGCAGCCTAACGGCGCCACTTAAAACTTCCAAAAATGGATTGATGAGATATAATAGGGTCTCTCATCATATTAAAATAAAATTTACAGAAAGAGTAATATAAAATAACATCCACCATCATAATAAAGAGGATCTTAAAAAATTAACATAAAGGAGAGTACTTAAAATGAAAGAGAGAGGTTAGATCTCTTACAAAAATTCGGCAGCCTAACGATGCCACTCAAAACTTCCAAAATTGATTGATGAGAGAAAATAGGGTCTCTCATCATATGAACATAAGAAGTACAGTAGGATTAATATAATAGAACATCCCAATCATAAGAAAGATGATCTTAAAATGAATGACATCAAAGAGTGTACTTAAAAAGAAAGAGAGGAGTAGGATCCCTTACCTCGGGTCCGACTTGACTCGATCGTTCTTTAATATCATGAATAATAAACTTGAGTTAATTTATAATTTCTTAAGAACCTTTTTCAAGTTCATTATTCCTTTTATATCACTTATTACCATGTCATGAACACTATGTTATTATTTAAGTTAATAATGGTCGTTTTAACGATCATTGGTACTTGAGTCAAAAAAATAAACTCTTTATAATTACAAGTTGTTCATGTGGTAAAATATCCATTATATCCAGAATTGTATTCATGATTTAGATATCCTATATATCATATATATCTCGTATATTCATGCATTTATAATATTATAAAACATTTAGAGTTAAGAAATGAAATGCACCGTTCATGGAGACGGTAAGTCGTACGTACGCATGAACGCAACTTTCATTTCTATTTCATATTTTATAGAATGGAATCATAATGATATAAAGTTATATTATAATTCCAGTATAATATCATATATAATACCATTAATTACATCCTTTATATGTCCCACATATGTCATTAACAAATCAAATCACTTTGAGGGGGCGGTAGTCCGCACTTCCTTAAATGAAGATATCGCGTTTACCCATAATGGAAACCATAAAGGTATGTCCAAAATGATAAATACAGAAGCTTAAGGAAAAAATAAACATATTATATATCATATATAAATATAGTTTCATCTTAATGGCCACCTTTTAAGGTGTTAAAAGAATTTTGAACAATCATCATTTCGGGAGGCAGAAATTCGCCATCCACGGAAACAGTATGTTCTTTAACCATTAAATGTAGGATTGTGTAAGTGTAGCTCAAATATTTCTTATAAAAATATCCTAGTATATTTAAAATACTGTATTTCTTACAAAATAAATGTATAAAAAGAGTTTAGGGTGTTATAGAAGAAAAATAAAACAAAAGGTCTCAAAAGAAGACATTACCTTAAAATCGGGTAACTCCCTTTAGTTTGAGCTCAAAGGCTTCCTTGGGAAGACTTATGCCCAAAGTGAGGCTTTAAGGAGTAATAGAGGAAAGTGGAGAGACCAAATGGGTAGGTGTTGGCTGAGCCAAGGGCTTTGGAAGTGTGGGTAAAAAGGTAGAGGTGGGGGCCTTTTATAAGAGGAGAGGAGGGGCACTCTTGGAAAGTAAAGAAATGTTACTTTATTTTAGAATGAGTTTTGGATTTTAATGGTCCCACATTAATGTGTTTCGAGGATAAGGTGATTAGGGTTGAAACTAAACCCATCCAATAGGTTTTGGAAATGTGTAGGTCTTAGATTTTACATTATCTTTCAATTTTATTTAAATCGTTAAATAATGAGGTCATCGCTGCATCATCATGATGTCATAAATAATTTAATTTATTTAAGGTCTAAAAATTATAAAAAAAATACAATGATGTAGTAAAACTTTGTATATTTCCAATTACTCTTTATAGTAAAAAATATTACTTGTAGAACCCCATTTAAAAATTTTTTTAGTAAAACAACTCATGTTTGTGTCATTTTAATTTTAACATTAAATAAAAAGGTATTTATGTCATTTTCCAACCAAAGTGGCTACATGGGGTCCCCAAGTTGACCCATGGATTGTATTGGTCGTCCATGACTCATAAAATATGGGGTAGGACATGTGTCTAGGTCATTTCATATTATTAAAACAATATTTTTACCTTAAACTACACTAACTACCTCTAATCACGATTAAAAACTTAATAAGTTACTATTCACCAAAAAATTATTTTAATCCCATTGAACCACATTTTACATCTTAATGACAACCATGTATTTCGAATTTTTGAAATTCAAAACACAAAGGTGGAAAAATTTCATTTAAACGGAAAATCAGTTTTTATAAGTACCACTTAGTGGTTTCACTATTCATCAAATATTTGAAGTTTTTCAGAAAATTACCAAAAATTCAACCTAGGATATATTTGATATTCCGAATTCCAAAATGATGTCTATTTTAAAAAATTAAAAACATATAAGTTGCATTAATTAATTTAATAATTAATTCTCGCTGTCAAAAAAAATAGCATGTTTTTAAGAAACAATATCTTTTAAAAGATTGACACTAGTTTAAGTCCAATTTCAAAGTGAAATTAATTCCAATGACCACAATTGAATTTAATAGTAAAAATATATTCTAATTTCACTTTAAAACCAAGTTAAAAGATAATAAAATCATATAAATAAATTATATTAAAAAGTGGTTTTGAATTAAAATACAACATTTTTCACTATTCATTAAAAAATGTACTTTATCGGAAAAATACCAAAAAATTACACAAAATAAATTTTGATGTCCCGATTCTAAAGAAGAATTTTATTTTGTCAAATATACCACATAAAATTATCAAAAAGTTGATTTAAAAGAGGTTTTCCATCAAAAGGTGGTTAATCGACCTTTTAAAGAATATTAGAATGTTTACGCTTAAAACTGGATTCATTCGCATTTTTAATCCTCTAACATTTATTGTAAAAATTGAAAATATTTGACAAACATATATAATCATTTTGTAGTTAGTTATATTCATTCCTGCCATCACAACATCTAGGTGTTAACTACCATTTAAAATAATATTATTTTATTATTAGAGTGCAACGTAAGATTCCCAAGAAACTTATTGTTTCATGTTGGGTACTCCATTGAGCATAGCATCCCCTTTAAAGTTATATTAATATTTATTCACAAATATAGATAAATGTGAAATTGTCATACTCTTTATTTACCTGGGGTGTTACAAAACCCATGTTTACTAATTCTATATCCGAATTTGAGTATATAGAATCTCCTTCTATAACTAAGGAGGTATTTTGGATATACAACATTGTCTTCAATATTGGTGTTGTTCCAAGTAATAAATACCATGTTTTAGATTATTTTTATAATACTACTGTAGTATTAATTTCTAAGGAGATCAGGTCACATCATTGGACTAAGTATAAGTTTCATCTTTTTAGTTATTTTACTACAATAGGTTAAGTTAAAATTAATAGAGTTTCCACAAAGGATAAAGTCAACGTCCCCATGAATAAATACATATCTCAACATATGCATGAATCTCCTGTGAGAAATAGTGGGTTGAGAGTTTTTATAAGTTGGATATAGTGTATGTGGGAGTGTTGTGAGTGGGTTCCCTAAACCCAACGCTTTTATGTACTCTAATTATTATAACATGTATATAGTTATATATATATATATATATGTTTGTGTGTGTTTTATACTTCCATTATAGTAATAATAATTCTTCTTGTACTATAACATTGGTAATGTACTTAGATTACATTTCATATAAAAAATTATATTAGTTCCCATATATAATCAGAATGTCGAGATACCATGATAGTAATATTGAATATATGTCTGTTGTTCTAGTTATATCATTCAAATAATACATGGATAATTTTTGACCATTAGGTGTTGGGGGATCATAAGCACTGAGACTTCATCTCAGGGAGTTTTCACTTTGTGATCTCATGTTTATGAGATCATGAGAACTGATCCACCAATAGAAACACCTCATGTTATTGGTGACATTGGTTGTTTCAATATACAAGAACATGTATTGGTCTCTTGATTTGAGACAATAATCAATGTTTACTATTTAATTATATACTTCGATAGTATATAAAAACCATTACATTTATCATAAAGATCATCCCCCCAGTAGCGAAGATTTGGTGCCATGCTTTATTTCATTGGTATAATAAACAAGGAAGTCACACCCCAAAGGACTAAATAGTTTAGTAGATTTGGAAAAAAATATTTACAAACATAAGTTTTAAATTACAACATGGAAGTACAAAAACATAGTAACTACATTGGAAACATCCTTATACTCCTATATTGTCCCTATAAGTCATTCATAATATACATCTTCACATCCTGGGGAAAAATAAAATATTATGAAAGGGTGAGTTCAGATGCTCATTAAGGGTAAGAAATACAGTGGAAGCTATCATAAACATAAACAATAAGGCTAGGTGAATATATTACAACACATGTCATTAAAACATAAACTTGCACATAATATGGTAGGAAAAAAATCTGATCAAAATAATTCCCAATAAATAATAAAATTATAATAAAACTTAACCATGGATATTCTACTTGTTGGATAATGACATGGATTACAAATTAATAATATCATGATGATGGAATTCATAATGTTGGACATCCGAACATATTGTTGGGGCCTCATTGAGGACATATAAAAATAAATGGGTAAGGCCTCATCCAAATCTATATCTGAAAAAAATGGGCAAGGCCTCATCCAAGTCCATATCTGGTTTCCCTCATGATACCTACCAATGCTTTGTATGGCTATATTGGAACCCACCCATCACTTTCTAATTCCAATGCATTCATATCTTAATGGGGTGAAACATAAAAAGCATATACAAACCAAATGTAAATAACTTTCCTCAATTAGTAAACACAATCATGAATAATTCTAATTAATACAGTGAATCATATCAATATAGCACATCCACAGTCAAAATGATCAAAAACCATTAAATAAAATATTATATATGATATCATAAAATATATATATAAATTAAGAATTGGATTTAATATAGGGTGTTGATATATATTAAAATAGCCTAATAAAATTATTAAGGAATTCTTGAGAGGAATACACTCTTTTGCTTTCCAAATAATACTTATTTTGGAAAAATCATTTTTTCCATAAAATCAGATTGAAAACAATCATATCCCAAAAAAAAGATAAGTACAATGAAATTTTGTAGGAATAAATTACATCCAACTTAAGTGAAAACATGTAAAATAGTTTTTAAGAAACATTAAAAATGGTCCACTTTAGTGAAGTTTAAGAGAAAACATAGGAGTCTTTAAAATGAAAAAAAGTCATAATTGTTTGTATAAAAGAACAAATGAACTAAGAATTGTTTTCATGATAAAAATAGTGATTTTAAAAAAAATGTCTTACAATATATTATGTATGTTACATGAAAATGGTTAAAAAATTGGGAAGTTCCCCTTAATCTGTCTTGCTTGTCTAGAAGAATTAATAAGGGAACCTTATAAAATATGTATTTCCCCATAAAATAAAGAATAATTTAGCTAGGTATATATTTTTTAAAATAAAAACATGATATATTCATAGTACAAAATAATAGTTAATAATTAAATTTGGGTAAAGATGTAAGAATCATATCGCAAATGAAAAAAAGAGAGGTTCGGGAAGAAACCCTTACCTTATATATGAATGTGTTCTACACTTGAAAAAAATTCATGTATAATGAAATTAAAATTTTTAATTATTTAATTAATAACTTATTATTTATTTATTTTATTTATTTTTATTCTATTAAGTTCATTTATGGATTTTTTTTATGAGTTATAATATTCAATTTCCTCATTCATGAGTGTTTGTTTCTTTGGTTTTTAGGATTGGTTCACTTGTAAACATGTACAAAAGATCATGTAAAATGAACGTATTTATCTAGAATTGAAATTATATTAAATTAATGTACTTAAAATATATTTAATGGTTTTATATATATCATTTTTTACTAAATATGAGAAGTATTCATTGGATAAAACGTTAATGATAACTATTTTGATTATTTTGGCGTTTTTTCAACCTTCACGAACTATTTTTGTCTTATGAGTTAATATTATGTATATATAATGGTTCCATAAATTTAATAACTTTTATTACATATATTAAAGCATTTTCTAACCCTAAAAATGGTTTCATGGCTACCCTTGAAGTCGGAAATGGAAAACAAAAACTCATCATCCACAAAGACGGTAAATCAGCACCGCACGGATGATGTTTTCATTTTTAGAATAAAAATGGGAAGAGAAGAGAATTGGTGGTTGATATACCATAGGCATAATAAAATTAAATTATATGAAATATAATTTAGTTATAATTCACTTTTGATAGGGGAGTTTTAGGGAAGGATGAGAATATAAATGGAATTGAAAGAGAGGGAGAGAGATAGAGAGAAGGTTTTACCTCTTGAGTGTCTCCTACTTGAGAACCTTCATAAGGGGATTATAAATCGTATTTTGGTAAGACCAAAAAATTCCATAATGTGGGGGAGATGTTTGGGATATGAAATGGGATGAATATAACAAGTATTCAAGGATTTTGGGGTGTGAAGAGAATTGAGGGTGAGGGTGGTATTTATAGTGGGGGAGAGGGGTATTTTTTATTATTTTAATCATTAGTTTATTATTTTATCTCAATATTACAAATTATTTTGATTCCCATGACTAAATATATTAAATATATAATGATATTTATATATTATGGTTATTAAGTGATAAATATCTCAAAAAATAGTGGATTTAACTAATAATGTATATATACAGTAAATTACCATTTTCCACTAACCAAAAATTCAAATATTTTAGAAAAATCCGAAAAATTCACCCAAACCATTTCTCAATGCGGAGAATTCGAAAATGGACTCCATTTTATAAAAATAAAATTCTAAATATGATAAACTTAATTTCTAATTAAAATCATCATTTATTCAAAAAATATCAATTTTAATATCCTAACTTTTTTTATAACACGTTGAAATATTAATTAAGGTCTCATAAAATCATCTTATTATCACAAGACAACAAAATATTAATTAATGAATCAATTTTATGAAAATAAATTATATTTTAATTAATTATATTAATTAAAATTTTAAAATAAGCATTTTCGTTTTAGGAAAATACCAACACTAAATTTACTTATTCCATGATATAAATTATTAAATTTTCATTAATTAGATGCCTAAATTTTATATATACTTTCATAGGTTAAGTAATTATTCTATTATTCATATTACTATTAATAATGGTCACATTACTATTCAAATAGTAATATTTAATAGTATTTTATGGTTTTAAACTCATTGTTGTATAAAGCATAAACTATAGAAGATGTTAAATTTTAAATGAAGCATATGATAAAATCTAGGGGTGTTACATTTCCCTCCCCTTCAAAAAATTTCTTCTTTGAAATTTCCATAATTTCACCTCATAAAACTATTTGGGTTATTCTTTATCATAAATTCATCTAGTTTCCATGTCAACTCTTCAATTTTATGATTTTCACAAAGTACATTTACCAGTCAAGTAATCTGATTCCTCGACGCATGTTCTTTAGCATCCAGAATCTTGATACTCTCTACACAATAAGATAAATCATATTCCAATTATATCCCTTCAGAAGTAAAAATAGGAATTATGTCTAGAATATACTTCATTAATAAAGAGATGTAGAATAAATTGTGTAATTTATAAATTCTAGGTGGCATCACCAAATGATGAGTTATAGCTGTCATTATCTCCATAATTTCAGAATTTCTAATGTACTTGGGTCCCAATTTCCCTTTATTTCTAAATATTATAACATACATCCATGAATATTCCTTCAAGAATACGTAATATTCAACTTGAAACTCCAAATAATTCCTCTAGTTATCAACATATCTTTTTTTACTACTTTATACTGCTTTGATATGTGTTTAAATAGTTTTTACCTTTGTTGTTGTTTCCTCCACATGTTCTGGGCCTACAAGCTTTCTTTCACTAAATTCATCCCAACAAGATGTTGTATGATATCTCATTACATATAAAACAACATTAGATGATATTTGAATACATAAATGGAAACTATTATTATGGATGAATTCTACAAAAGTAAATACTGAAACCACATACCTTGTAATTCAAGTGAGAAGGACCTCAATAGGTCTTCTAAAGATTTAATCGTCGTTTTTGACTACCAATCAATTTTAGGGTTATAAGTATATCTCAAATAAATATCATAATCAAGATCATTTTATATAATTTTCAATAACTTCAATGTAAATCATGGGTCTAAATTATTCACAATAAAAATAGTTTCACCATGAAGTCTTACAAATTCATTAATATAGAGTCATAAAAGCCGATACAGTGAAAAATTCTCCCTTATAGAGAGGAACTGCACATATTTGGTAAGTCAATCAACAATTACACATATTTTATCATTCTTTATTGGATTATTTGGTAATCTAGTGTCATAATCCATAGTAATGTCATCCCATTTTCATGTACGAATAGAAATAGGTTTCATGACTCCTATAGGACGTTGTCTTTTAGCCTTAACCTGTTGAAAAACTAAAAACCTCAACACATAATCAGAAATTTCCCACTTCATACTATCCCACCAGAAATTTTCCTTCAAGTCATTGTACATCATAGTGCTACCATGTTATATATAGAAATTAAATCTATTTGAATCATCCAATAATTATTTTCTTAGATCGTTTATATGGGGAACACAAAGCATTTTCCCAAATTTCATAATTCCATCCTCATTAATGAAGTATTACAACTTCCCATCGTTCATAGATTTAAATTTATTTGGGAAATTATCATCATCAGACTGAGAACTCTTTATCTTTTCCATTATGGATGTTTTTTAAACCATTTGTAAAAATAGCGACATTACACCTTTCTTTATAATTCTCATATTCATATTTATTAGATCCATATACATAAGATTCTTATCAATATTCATTTTGTTTATAACTCTGTGATATTTACTACTCAATGCATCTACAACATTATTTTCCTTCCTTATATGGTAGTGTATTGAACAATCATAATCCTTTAGTAGCTTAATACATCGCCTTTTCCGCATGTTTATCTTTTTCTATGAGAAGATATATTTCAAAATCTTATGAAATTTTTATATCTCACATCATTCACTATAGGGATAGTTTCTCTGTATCTTCAAATAAAATAGTACATATACTAACTCAATATCATGAGTTGGATAGTTTTGTTCATGAATTTTTAACTACCTTGATGCATACGAAATAACTTTATATCTATACATAAGTATACAACCACGTCCATTCTTTGATGAATCGCTATAAATCACAAATCCACTATTTATAATGGTAGATTCATGATAAAAGAATTCACTAATATCCTCTTAAATTCTTAAAAACATTCTTCACATTAATTTTTCCAAACAAACATAAACCATTATGAGTAATCTTGGTTAATGGGTTATTTCATCAGCCAAAATTCTGAACAAAACCCAATATTAACATACCGAACCAATGAAACTACATACCTTAGTTACATTCATTAGTGTAGTTCATTCCTGGACTACCTTTGTCTTTGCAGGATCAATTAAGATTCTATCCTTAGAGATAATATGGATAATAAAAGAAACTATTTGAAGCCAGAATTCACACTTTCTAAACTTCCCATGTTACACTTTTCATCAAGGAGCCTCTAGAACAATATATAACTGGTTCTCATGGTCCTTATATCTTCTATAGTACACCAAATATCATATATAAATACTAAAAAAATTATCAAGATATTCCTTGAATACTTGTTCATTAGAGCCATAAAATAGAGGGTTCATTAGTTAGTCTAAATGGAATTACTATAAATTAATAATGTTCATACCTTATTCGAAATGATTTCTTTAGAATATATTCCTACATTGTAAGCAATTAATGATATCCAGAATGAAGTTAAATAATTAAAAAGTATTAATATCCATGAAGTGGATCAAATAAATCATCAATGTGAGGTAGAGGATACTTGTTCTTTATTATAGTATCATTAATTTCTCTATAGTCAATGAACATCATCATGGATCCAACCTTCTTCTTAACAAATAAAACCGGGGTTCCACAAGGTGAAACGATAGGGAGTATAGATCCCTTATCACTCAATTCCTCTAGTTGTTTCTTTAAATATATTAACACTATCATGGTCATTCTATAGGGATACACTAATATAGGTATTGATTCCTAGATTAAATCAATAGAAAACATGAATTCCCATCCTGAAGGATGCCAAGGTAAATCCTTGAGAAATACATCCATGTATTAATGTATAATAGGTACATCCTAAATTTGAATAGTTATTTCACCACTCATAGATGATTTTTTTCTATTCCTCTCTAAGAATTTCATTTAAAAGAGCTACAATATTTTGATCCAGATGTGACTCAGATGATGAAGTCTCCCCTCTAAAAAAATTCTATATCTTCATCATGAATGAAAATTTCCTACTCAATGTAATAATGTTTTTCTTGAAATTTTCAAATCAAATCCATAACAAGCGTTATACCAAAATCAACCATTTTTATGATGAAAAAATCAGCAATTATAGCACATTTAAGTGTCATAATAAGAACTTATCGATGAATCTTGGTTTCCATAAGGTTTCCACTAAGAGTCTTTACTAAAAACTCCCTTATTAAGGTGAATTGAAAATATCTAATTTTTAAAGAAAATTAGGATGATATAAATGAATATGATGACCAAGAATAAAATAAATCTCTATCTAAACTTGAGGAGATGATTAAAGTTCATACCACCATATCATTAGGAACTTCAACCCCAACTATTGTGACTACATAAGCATGGTTGTGTTCCCTTGGAATTTTATGGGGAATTTTTCCTTAATTCTTTATATAATAATTTGCATAGTGTACCATATCCTTAAAATTATTGGATTTAACATTAGAAGCTTCTTTTGTTCCCTCGAAATCATGGGCATGATGGCCTTTCTCACTAAACTTAAAGAATTTTTTTTTTCCTTTTAAGAATACACCCGGGTGTTTCCTTCCACAAGTATTTCACGTTGGAAAATTATCTTTTTAATTCTTCCATTTATCCATTCTTTTCTCTGACACCCTCTTCTTCTCTTATTTTTCCTTAAATTCATACAAATTAGAGAATTATTTCTCTATCTTGATAGAATATGAGACTATATCATCGTATGATGAGAAATTTTGGGAGACTAGTTCCCTTCAAATGAATGGTTTTAACCCATCAAAGAATCGATCAATGTTTCTCTTTGGATTATGTACATAATCCATAGCATTCCTTGATAACCTTGTTAGGTTGGATTCATACTTGGAAACGTTTTCATCATCTTTTTCTCTCAGACTCAATAATTGTATCTCTATATTTTCTTGCTGTTCTCAAGGGGAAAACATTTCCAAGAAAATTTACTTAAAATACTTCCATTCTATATTCACAATTTCTTCCTCCTAATTTGTGATTTGAATCAATGACCACCATTGAACATCATTGTTAGACCCCTCTAGTTTTAATGCTCATAAATCATGTTTAATCTTTTTCCATTATGATTTTCTATGTTTATGTATAGTATTAATCTATTCTGTTAAGTGTTACTTTATGAGACATGTTACAAATATTTTACTAAGTATGAGTCATTGTTAAGGTGAACACATAGTCACCAATTAGAGAAATCATAGTCATCGTTAAATATGTAAATTGTTAAAGTTTGGGTCACTATTACAGTAACCCACTGGTCTAGAATTTCTAAAAAAGTACTAGACATCGTTGATATGCACCATCCACAATTGCAGTGATCTCCTGGTTTAGATGTTTCACAAAGGACCAGACATTGTTGTATCAACCAACTAGACTATAATTTTTACAAACTCAAAGACACTGTTCGGAGACAATGGACAAGTTACCGCTCTTGTTTCACTGTTCTGAAGACACTGTTCAGATACAAAGTACAAGTCACTACTCCTGTGTCACCGTTCTTGTGGAAACGTTCCAAACATAGTTATTTCTTACTTTTCTATTTAAATTCAAAATTATTTATAATGGTCATATTTGAGTTATTTATTGATACTGATATTATTAGTTGTTTTTTTAGACAATATTAATGACCTGATCTGTAGATAGTATGAGGTATGAGTTACCTACACATTATAGAGTTCATACACCTTTTTTGACCTTGTAGAATAAAAGGAAAAAAACACTACTGAATAGGAATGACGCGCGAACAAATTGTAATACACAAGACCAAGCACAAAATATACATACAAAATTAAGAACACTCATCCTGGTAGGTTTGAATAAGTAAGAACATGTTGTGAACTAGAGTGATAACATCCTTACAGCAACAAACCCATGTCAAATTCTGAAGAGCTTCCCACCTCACTAGAAATTAGAACACAGAGCATCCACAAAACTCTGTTTTTAGTGTCTATTTCCAGAAGTGGACTCGACATTCACATCTACTACATCTAAGAAGTCCAATATCATAAAGCACATCACACAGAGCATTCTAAACCCTTTCTCATTATTTCTTCTCTATTGTGTATATTTTTATTATTCTTTTGAGAAGTGTGTGTATATATATCACCAAAACACACCATCTCCTGAGATAAGCTAGACGATACAAGATATCCTCACTCACTCATCTTTAGAAACCATTTTTCTACAACATATAACTATTGAAGAGGTCCCAGTGTATCCCAGTTTTATGTTGTTTCCCCCGAATAACTGTGGTAGAGGTCTAGTTTACTTGGATAGCCTTATGTGTTCTTGTGAACCCTGATAGAGGGTGTGGATGAAGTTTATTAATATAAACTTCTTGGTGACAAGTGATCACCAAGTAGAGAGGATTAAGTATCCACTTGAGACTACACATCTTGTGTTTAAATCCATTGTATTATTTCAAGTTTAGTTTTTCTTATCTGGTTTTCATTACTCAAACAAGAAAACTTAACTTCACTCTAATACTTAATCTTATATAGTTTTTGTATTTGAATTTGATTTAGTAGACTGAATTAAAGAGTTAAGATAACTATTCAAATAATTTTATCAGAGACCTAATCACTCTTTGAGAATTCTTTCAAATAATTAAATGTTTTATAAATTTTCTACATAGGTTAATTGGACATAATTTGTTTTTATTGGGGGATTCTTAAGTAATGTTTTAAGGAAGAAATTTTTATCGGAAGTCAATTCACCCTCTCCCCCCCCCCCACCCCTTTAGTGTCCTACTCCGACCAACATTTGATATCAAAGGGTGTTTAAAATCTTTTTCAAATAACTTTTTCAACAGTGATTTTAGTTGTAATTTTAAAGATCTCTAAATTTATGTTAGTTATAAGTTTTTTATTCTACAAAACTTTAGTTAATTTTTTAATATGGATAATAGATAAAAACGTGTTGATATCAATAGACCTCTCTATTTCAATGGTACCAATTATGCCCGGTGGAAAATAAAAATGAAAATGTAGTTAGAAAGTATGCAGTTTGTTATTTGGACTTTAATAGAAGACAAATATGAAATACAAGAAACTCCAAGAACAACATGGAGTGAATATAAAAAATATTCTTATAATAATAATTATAAAGATATGAATGCCTTGTTTTGTGATTTAGGTGATGAAGAATTTAATAGAATATTTTCTTGTAAATTTGATTGTGAAATTTGGGATACTTTAGCTATTTGGCATGAAGGAACCACTAATGTTATGAAAATGAGACTCAACACATATACTATTAGATATTATAACTTCAAAATGAAGCCTGATTAACCTATCTCTAACATTTATCTTAGGTTCAATGAGATTTTAAACGCAATAATATCTTTTGGAATGATTGTTACAATCAAGGAACAAATAATAAAAATCCTTATATGTTTACTTGATAGATAGAGATAAACCTTAGTGTCAATTAGATAATCCTATGATATCAGTATGTTTCTAGTAAAGGAGATGATAGGTAAGATGATGATGTATAAGGACGAATTAAAGATCAACAAAGAAGAGGATGAATAACCAAAGATAAAGTAAGTGGATTTAAAATCCACTACTTCTAAACACAAAGAAAATTAGAAGGAACAAACTCATTCTGATAGTTCAAGAAATAATGAATCCCCATATGACATTGATGAAGAAATTACTCATATAGCCATGAGATTCATAAAATTCTATAAAAATAAGACATTTTCCATAAATCCAAGACAGAAAATAAAATATGACAACAAAGGAAATATTAAAAAGGAGTTGAAAAGAAGTGAAAATACTAATGAAAGAGTTTGTTATGAGTGCAAGAGGAATAGAAATGTAAAGTCTTATTGTCCAAAATTAATTTACAAAAAGAAATATGTGGAAAAGGACAGAAGATAAAAAAAGCAAATGAAGGAAACATAGAGTTATTTAGAATATTTCTCTAGTGAGTCAAAATATTCACATGATGAAAATTTTAATAAATCTAATATGTTTTTTATTACAAACAAATCTGAGGTAATAGTAGATTCTTTTATACATAATTCTTACTATTCTAGAGATGAGTGAGATTTTAAGAATATTACTAATGAAGAAATTTTTGAATAATTTAGAATGCTTCAAGATACAAGTAATGAGTTAAGAGATAAATATAATGCTCTCACATCTACTGTTAAATCTGATCATACTGTAGAAAAATAAAAAAATTCTTAATTTCTTAAAGAAAAAAATGAACTCAAATTGTCTAATGAGAAATTGAAAAAGGACATAGAATGGTTTACCAAAGGAATGAATACTCACACAAATTCTTGGTGAAAATGTTTAAAAAAATATACTACATGTATTTGATACCAACTTAGATAGATGAATTTTGCAAAAAAAAATTATATAATCAATTTTTGGGCATAAAATTGATAAATTTTGTGCTAGTTCCAAAAATGGATAATTTTTCACTACTTTTATGATTTCTAGACCAAATAAAGTTTATTTTTCAAAATCCTTACAAACTGCTTATAGGAAATCCATGAAAAAATTGTTGGTTCCTTAAGATTTTATCACTAAGGTTACTATACCAAAGAAAATCTGGGTACCAAAGTATCTTCTTGTTTAAATTATTGTTGTAGGTATGCTTCTTAAAGAGATCCTATAATATCTTATGGTACTTGGATAGTGGATGTTCAAGACATATGATAGGGTACTATTCTATCTTCAAAGATCACTTCAATGTTGATGGTGGGCATGTCACCTTTGGTGAAAATTCAAAAGAACAAATAATTGGAATTGGCCAAATTGGTAACACTAATTCAATTTTAGTTTCTCAAGTTATTTTTTTATGGTTTAAAATAATAATTGTTATAATTTTATATTTATTTTATGATTTATTTCATGTTAAATTTATAAATTATTCTTGAAATGTATTCAATTCTAAAAATGGTCTAGTTTTTTCTACTTTTAGAAATGAAAATGTTTATACTATTAATTTATATTTCATTATTTTCTCAAAATGTTTCATTATTAAGTGTCATTTATAAAGAATAATTGATTTGGAATAGAATAATAGGAAATTATAACATACACTCCCTTATAAATCATACTATAGAAGGTTTAGTCAAGGATCTACCCAAAATAAAATTTCCAAACAACAAAGTTTTCAATCCTTGTCAAAGGGAAAACAACACAAAATATCCTTCCAAAAAATGAAAGAAGTTTCAACCTATCAACCTCTAGAGTTAGTTCACATGGATTTATTTGTACCTTCTTGAGTTTCATGTCTTAATGGGAAGCACTATTTATATGTTCTTGTAGATTAATTGTCTAGTTATACTTGGACCTTATTTTTAACTTAGAAGAGTGAATCTTGTTCTTACTACATCAAGTATACTAGAATAGTAAAAAACCTAAGTGGTCTTATAAGTAAATACATAATAATTGACCATGTTTATGAGTTTGAAAATAAATATTTTGAATCTTTTTTCTCACATAATGTCTATTTTCATAACTTATATGCTTTGAGGACACCCCAACATAATGGAGTTGTAGAAAGGAGAAAATAACCTTAAAAGAAATAGCTTGGACTATGCTTAATGAACATGATCTACCTATTTATTTTTGGTCTAAAGCTATCATTACATATTGTTATATTATTAATAGAGTATTAATTAGACTTATCCTTAAGAAAACCCCTTGTGAGTTTTGGAATAATAAGAAACTGAAATTTGGATACTTCAAAGTTTTTGGTTTCAATGTTTATATTATCAATAAAAAAGATAATCTTGACAAATTCACCTCTACAAGTGATTAAGGGATTTTCTTAGGTCACTCAACCTCTAGAAAATAAAATTGAGTTTTTAATAAAAGCACCAAATTTGTGGAAGAATCGGTATATATCAAATTTAATGAGATAAATCCACATGATCCCAAAACCTCCTTATAAAATCTTGAGGAAAATCTACCCAGACTAGAATTAAATCCTAAAACTTTTGATTCTATTGTGAGACAATCTTTTAGTTATGGAAAATCTAAAAACTATAATCATAGTGAACCTAAACATGTAGAATAACCTGAAGTTACTAGTCCTTCCTTTTCTAGATCGTTTAGTACCCTTAAGAACCATCCCATATATGTTGTAATCAGAGACTTAGATAAAGGGATATATACTAGAGATTATCTTTGGAACCGAGTTAAACATAAATCCGTATTGCCACATATTAAACCAAACCACATTAATGATGCAATAAATGATAAATTTTGGGTAATGTATATGCGATAAGAGTTAAATCAATTTGTAAGAAATATAGTTTTGAAACTATTGGATTGAACCAAAGACATCTTGACCATGGGCACTAATTGTGTGTTTAGAAATAAAGTGGATAAATCTGGCACCGTATTAAGAAATAATTCAAGATTGGTTTCATAATGATATAGTCAACATGAAGGCAATGACTAAAAAAACCTTTTCACCTATAGCCAGACTTGAAGCCATTCGAATCCTTCTTGAAAATGTAGCTCATCTCAATTTGAAACTATTTAAAATGGATGTTAAGAGTTCGTTCCTAAATTGTTACATAATTGAGTATATTTTTGTTGAACAACCCAGAGGTTTTACAAACCTTCATTTTCCAAATCATATTTTTAATTTATCAAAAGATTTGTATGGTTTAAAATTGTCTCCAACAGTTTGGTATGATAGGACCAACAATTTTCTCATTTCAAAAGGTTTTAAAAAAGGTGTATTTGATCCTACTATTTTTATAAAAATAATTTCTAAATATTTTTTAGTTATTCAAATCTATGTTGAAGATATTATTTTCGGATCTTCTAAAAATTATTTATGTATTGGTTTTCAAAAATGGTTCCAAATGAGTTTGAAATGAGTTTAATGGGAGAACTCAAATTCATTATTGGATTTCAAATATTTCATAATAAAGAAGGTTTTATTTTAAATCAAAGTAAATATAATAAATATCTTACAAAATATTTTAATTTGGATAGAACTAAAGGTAGTGATACCCCTATGAGTACAACATGTAAATTGGATCTTGATGAAAATAGAAAATTTGATGATCAAACCAATTACATAGGTATGATTGGAAGTATTCTCTACTTGAATATTTTCCATCCTGATATTATGTTTAGTGTATGTATGTGTGATCATTTTCAATAAAATCCTAAATAGTAACATATTCTTTCTATAAAAATAATATTTAAATACTTCAAGCACACTACTAAAATAGGAATGTTCTATCCTAATGAACAACCATTTGACTTAGTTAGCTATTCTGAAACTTATTTTGGTGGTTTCAAGATAGATATAAAATGAACCTCCGGAACATGTCATTATTTTTACAATTCAATGGTATCATGGTGTATTAAAAATAATTTTTTTTTCATTATCTACGGTTGAAGATGAATACATAGCTACAATTAATTTTTTGGTCTGAGATTTTTTGGATAAAACACTCTTTTCCAGATTATGGATATCAATTTATACATGTCCCTATAAACTGTGTTAAAAAAAGTGCTATTACCATCTCTAAGAATCCATTTTCTCACTCAAGAACAAAACATATTGATGTAAGACATCACTTTTTGAGAGATCAATATCAAAAAGGTGATATTGCTTTAGAATTCATTAAAACGAAACATTATCTTGCTGAATAGAGTATTGGAAGAACATGGGTGGGTAGATTGGTTTACCAATAAAAAGGGACCCTCATATCCCAACTTTTTTTTTGAGTTTTATCAATATGTTAGAATTTATTTCAATGATAATGATGATTTTATGATCAGAATTTGGGTAAATTTACCATGATTTTCTTTTTTTCGAGGCTTTTGGATGCTTGTTTAAAAGTACCTTATGAAGGTATCTTTTAGGATCATCAATGTGGTCATCCACCGCCAAGTGATATATTTATCCTAGAAGAGTCTTTGGGTGATTTGTTAAGGAATTTAATAATGATAAGACCTATTACTGTTGAGTTGGATAGAGAAACTAGATTATTATTTATGTTTATTCAAAATCTTATCTATCTAAGGAAAGGTGATTTTGATACCTTGAAGTATCAAGATGTGTTTTTGATTAATATTTGGAGAAATGGTCATAAGATAAATTTTTGAACCTATTTTTTACTTTATATGTGTGATATGATCAAAACCACCTCAAAATCCACATCCTTGTTCTATTCATGGTTCATCTCTACAATTTTTCATGCCAAAATATTGGTAAGCGATAATGTAGAAACTATTGTGGATTATGATATTTGTTTATATAAGGATATATGAAAATGGATGAAGATTAGTTGGAATCCTTGGAATAAGACATGGGTTGTAGATAATGAAGATCTTTATAAGGATTTTAATACTATTGATCATCCCTTGAGACCCAAGGAAATCACTGACCCTGATTTGGAACCATATGAGATAGTAGAATATTCATTGGAGGAAATGGAAGTTGATGTTTCTATAGTTGAAGTATAGAATGTGTTTAATGGAGAAGGAAGCGATCCAAATATTCCAAAAAGGAATGAATAACCTCCCCAGGAATTTCATGAACCCTCTCCAACTCTTCCCTCAAGAAAATATCTTCTCAGTAAAGGTGATGATGATTAAATTGAATAAAATGCAGATAAGGGTGAAGTTATTATGGAGGAAGAAGCTGATGTGGAAGAAAATATTGATAATGGGAAATAGGGGGAGAAGTCTCTTTACCTTCTGGAAAGAGTATTGAATAGGATGAGAAATTAGAAGGAAATTTGGTTGAGACTGAAGTGCATAAAGAGATAGCAGAATCTATGGAAAGTGTTCAAGAAATGGATTCATTTAATTCTCAAAGGGAAATATCTATTGAGGGGGGAAAATCCCCCATTCTGGAGAGGATTGAAGTACCAAATCCACTTGATCCAAGTTTAGTAGATTCCTGGTGTAAGATTCCATGTTATTTATATGTTGATGACACTTAGAGCTCTTCAGTTAAGAAAATAGAACTTTCAATAGTGTTTCAACTCAAACCCATAATAGAAAAATAAGTGGTATTTGTTTAGGATCTAATACCTATCTCTGTACCTATCCCTACACCTTCACAAAAAACTCGAAACTACCTGAGTCATGAGGATTTAAAGGATTTTCATGAAAATTTGTTATTTGGTATTACCAATCTTATGAAGTCACAACCTAATTCTATGACTAACCATAGAAAAAGGGATACTGGAATGCTTTTATAAAAGTTAATATAGAAAACTCAACCCAAAATGCTTTATAGAATACAAAAGGCAAGGCATGAAAATAGACAACTCGGTGATGACTTGAAATCCATGAAATCACTGGTTGTGGAAATGAAGAGGTACTTGTAAGCTACTGCTACTCCAGCTCCAGTTTCTAATCTTTGTGATGCTGATGTTTTTAGGCTCTTAGACAAGGTTTTATCTCATATTCAACCATAATTGATTTCAGAGTTTGAATAAGTGATCAAGGAAAACATAAAATTAGCCAATAAAATGTGTGGGATTGTGTCTGTTATAAATCGACTAACCAATGAATATAAAGGGACTTTGTAAATGGTTCTTAAAAATATTAATACCTTCACTTCATCTAATCCATCTAAATTTATTTCTACTCAGACCTCTCAGCCCTCAGATAGAGAAATAAACATATCTATGAACAGATAAGATTTTCAAGATTTTATCGGTAGCCCTGATCAGGAAAAGCTTGGTAAAATTCAAAATCATAATGAGTATGTGCATGACATGGTAAGAGTTTTCTCAAAAGATGAAATTTTTGCTCCAATATAGATTTCACAGATTGTGGATTACTATTTTAAGAGGATCTATACCAAGCACTAGATAAAAAATCATTTCAAATAGTTAGTGTACAATTTGAAGCTACCTCTAGTTACTCAATCATTCAAGGATTAAGTCAAATAGTTGAAAGAAATTACCCATACCCTTGAAAAGTTTACAAAAAACAAGGATGATTTTGAAAAAGATATGGAGTATAGTAGTGAGGTCATCAATGACATCATCAATCTGTTGAATCCTTACTTGAATCATCACAAAGCAGAAATTATTGCTCAAGAAGCTGCTCCTTTGAGACCTGGATGGACTCCTTCTACCTCTATTTCACATGCCCCAATGACCATAACCCCTTCTCTAGCTCTGAGATAGATCAAATTAGTCATAAGGGAGCAGCCACTTCATCATTCCTCCACTAGATCAAGCCTTTATCCTTCTAATCTTAAAGACATTCCCCATCCTTCACTCTCTATTGGCTCTATCCCTTCCACCACTACCACTTTTTAACCTCCTACTCCTCCTTCCTCTACTTTTAATAAGGGAATGGAAGTGATGGTCTCAGATGTAACCAAGTAGTAGCTGGATCACTTCTTGATAGGGATATATTTTTTGTTCTTTTATCCCCTGTACTTTCCTTTTGAAAATTAATTCAATATCTCTCTTCTTTCATATTTTGATCTATATAATTTTATCCTTATTTGTTATCTTTTGATAATCCCAAAAGGGTGAGAACTTAGCTATGGCATCTAAACAATCCTTATGGACCCCTTATGTAGCTTTGATTCTAATATATAATCTCTAATGCTAACATATGAATATGAGATCTAATATTTTATATATATTTTCTGATACTATAATATATTAATTTAATATTCTTAATTCTATGCTAATGAAAATTGATTTATTGTTATGTCTTAATTACACATAATTTGTCTTAATTTCACACAATTTTACATTATTTATCATTATGTATAGCTTGTAAATTCCATGGTTTTTTATCCTTAAAAATGAGGAGATTATTGGAATCCTCTAGTTTTAATTCTCACAAATCATGTTTAATCTTGTTTCATTATGTTTCATTATGTTTATGTATAATATTAATCTATTCTATTAAGTGTTACTTTATAAGACATGTTGAAAATATTTTACTATGCACGATTCACTGTGATGGTGAACTCACAGTCACCAGTCACCAGTCACTAGACACACAGTCAACGTTCAGTCTGTAAATCAGTAAAGTATGAGTCATAGTTGTAGTAACCCACCGGTCCAAAATTTTCAAAAATGACCAGACACCGTTGATATGGACCAGTCACTATTTTAGTGATCAACTTGTTCAGAATTATCACAAAGGTGAAGACACTGTTTCATCGACCAACCAAAACATAATTTTCTCAAAGACTAGACACCATTCTTAAGACACCATTTGGAGACAAAGGACAAGTCACAGCTCTTGTGTCACTGTTCCTAAGACACCATTTAGAGATAAAGGGTAAGTCACTGATCCTATGTCACTTCTCCTCTGGCACTATTCTAGACTCATTAATTTCTTCCATTACCATTTAAATTCAAAATTATTTCTAATGGTCATATTTTATTTATTTATTGATACAAATTTTGATAATTATTTTTTGTAGAGAATATTATTGACCTTGTCTATAGATATAATGAGGTATGAGGTACTTGCACGTGATAGATTTCATACTCCTTGTCAGACCCTGCAACATAAAAACAAAACCACCCTAGTGAAAAGGAATAACAAATGAACAGATTGTAATACATAAGGCCAAACATAAATTCTACATAAAAAAAAAAGAAGAACACCCAACCTTATAGGTGAGAAAAAGAAATAACTTATTGTGAACCAGAATTAGAACATCCTTACATAAAAAATCCAAGTGAAGAGGACTTCTAAATAGATTCTCACCTCAATGGAAACCAGAACACAGAGCATCCACGCCACTATATTTTTTGTGTCGGTTTCCATAGATGGACTCAAGCTTCACATAATCTACATCCAAGAATTCTAGTGTCATCATGAACATCACACAGAACATTCTAAACCCTTTCTAATTACTTCTTCTTTGTTGTGTGAATTTTTAGTATTCTTTCGATTAGTGTGTACATCTGTATCACAAACACACATAGTCTCCTGAGCTAAGTTGGAGGATACAAAATATACTCATTCACTAATCTTTCTACACCATTTTTCTCCCACGTATAACTTTGGAAGAGGTCCTAGGGTGGCTTGGTTGTATTTTGTTTCCCAAGAATAAATTTCTTAGAGGTATAGTTGACCTAGACAACCTTGTGTGATGTTGTGAACCCCCATCCTGGGTGTGGATCATGTTTATTAATATAAACTACTTGGTGTTAGGTTATCACCATTGGATAGGATTAAGCCTCTTCTTGAGACTATACCTCTTCTTTCTAAATCCACTATATTATTTCAATTTTAGTCTTTCTTATCTATTTTTCATTACTCAAACTAGAAAAATTCACTTCACTCTGATAGATATTCTTAGAAAGTATTTTTATTTAAATTTGATTTATTAGACTTAATTAAAAAATTAATATAATTATTCGAAGTATTTTGACTGAGAACTAATCACTCTTTGAGAATTCTTTCGAACAATTAAATCTTCTATAAATCGTCTACTTTATGTAATTGGCCAGATTTTTCTTAATTGGGGTATTCTTTAATAATTTTGTAAGAAAAAAAAATTAATAGGAACTAAATTCACCCCCCTCTTGAGTTTCCTACTCCGACCAACAAGCATATTTGGAGAGATGATAAAATTCCATGATAACCTTCTCCCTTTCATTGCTTTCCAAAGAGAGAAATATCTTCTCTAAGTGACCTATCCTTTTTTCATCTAAAAATGGATCTGTATTCCCATTTAATGATGGACATTATTTTTATATTAATTTTCTTAGCATTGTTACACTGCATTGGGGATCAGTCTGCTCTATATGGGTAAGGTTATTTTTCAAACCCTGAGTTAGTTGTCCCTGTGTAGTTATATGTTTCTCATCTCTAGTTGTGGCTCCCACTCTGTCATCATTATCATTCCTAGGAATGTAATACCTACATGGAATCTGTGTGTTGATAAGGTTTTCATTCCTTCCACTAGGTTCAATTTATAAACAATGGAATACACTAAATTGGGATGTAAATCATAATTCATAATTTCTAAACCAGAAAAACACTTATAATAAATTGGAAATTTCTACATAGATAATCTCATAGCCATAAACATGGTTTCTTTGGGGACATGTTTAATATTTAATCCTTCAAAATGGTTTGTAATGAAAATGTAAATTATATTAATAATATCCCCCAGGAGTGTCAAAATAGGTTCACAGTAAGGCTCATTGTCATGTACGAGGTTATGATGAGTTAGGGCTGACACGCCTTCTTGGAGTTGTTACCCCTAGTTACATATGTTCCAGAACCACATCCACTTTTAGTATCCAAGTATACATGTATTTCTAGGAATACCCACATAATCTCTACCTTTCCAAAATTATAATATGTTCTTATATTCTAACCCTCAAAGTATATCTTAGGATTATGTTCCCTAATATATGTTTTCTAATTCCAGTTTCTATGGTTTTTATTAAACTACCTTTGATACCAAATGTAAGTACCCCATTTCCAATAGCCCGAAGTCGGTTCCTTAATTTATTATATTGGTTTAATAAATAAACAATTATCATCCCAAATGACTATATAGTTTAGTAGCACTGTAAAAAACCAGATACAAACACAAAGTTTTACATTACATCTTGAAAGGAAAAAAAGAACATAGTAACTCCATTGGAAAGATCCTTAAACACCCTTCAATTATCCCTTCATGTAATTTATAATATAAATATTTACATCCTATAGAAAAATAAAACATAAGAAATGGGTGATCTGAGATGCCCAGTAATGTTTTGAAATACAACAGAGGCTATCATAAACATAAACAATATTTCAAGGTGAATTTCTAACAACACATGTCATAAAAACATAAACTTGAACATAATATGTTAGGAATAAAATCTGATTAAAATAATTCCATATAAATAATCCCATAAGAATAAAAATTAACCATGGATATGTTACTAGTCGAATAATCACATGGATTGTCAATTATTAATATCATCATGATTGAATGCATAATGCTATAAATCTAAACATACCATTGTGGCCTCAGCCAAGACCTCTTTAAATAAATGGTTAAGGCCTAATCCAAATACATATCTAAAAATAAATGGGAAAGGCCTCAGCCAAGTCCATATCTAGTTTGTTTAATGAGACCTATCGATGCATCGAGGGGCTATAGTGGGAAATTCCAGTCACATACTATGTCCAATTAATTAATCATATAAATGGGTTGAAACATAAACAACATATACATATGAAATATAAATATATTTCACTAACTAATAAACATAATCACTAACCACTCTGAGTAATATGGTGAATGGTATCAATATAGCACATTTACAATCTAACTGATCATAAACCATTTAATAAAATATGGTAGATGAAGTCATAAAATATCAATACCAATTAATAATTAGATTCAATAGAGTTTGTTGATATTTATGATAATACTCTAATAAAATCATCGAGGAATTATTGTGAGGAATACCCTTTTTACTTTTCAAAGAAAAGTTGTTTTGAAAAAATATTTTGATTTTGTCAAAAAATAAGATTATAAACATGTATATACAAGAAAATAAAAGTTAAGGATAATGTAATTTTGTTTTAGGAATAAATTATTTCCATCTAATTTCAAAACATGTAAAATAGTTTTTAATAAACATTAGAAATGGGTCACTTCAGTGAGGTTTAAAAGACAATATAAAAGAGTTTTTAAAATGGAAAAAGACATAATTATTTGTATAAATCTAGAAATGAACAAAGATATTTTTTATGATAAAAATTTTTATTTATAAAAAATATTGGATACTTAAAACATATTATGTATTTTACTTGAAAATGGGTAAGAAATTGGGAAATTCCCTTTAATCATTATTGTGTATCACGATGAATTAAGTAGGGAACCTTATAAAATATGTATTTACCCATCAAAGAAAGAAGAATTGAGCTAGGTAAATATGTTTGGAACATACACATAAAATATAGAATTATTACATAATAATAATTAAGAATTGCATTGTGGTAAAGAGAGAGGAAGTATATCCCAAAGAAAAAATGGAGGTTTGGTATGAAACACTTACCTTATGTATGAAAGTGATCTTAAAATCAACTTAATATCCTTGATAATGAAATAAAATTTATTACTTATTTAATTTGTGACACATTAAACATTTATTTTAATTATTATAATTTTATTCTGTCATTTATTGTCTTTTTGATGAGTTATAATATTCAATTTCATTGTTCGGCAGTGTTCATTTCCTTGGTTTTCATGATTGGTTCACTTGTATACATGTAAAAAAGATCATATAAAATGTAAATAGTTATCAAAAATTGAAATTATATGTTATTAATGAACTTATAGCTGATTTAATAGTCTTATATACATCATTTGGTTTCATATTTTAGGATGATTCATTAAATAAAATGTTAATGACAACCATTTAGATTATTTTGGCATTTTTGCGATCATCATGAACTAGTTTGGACTTATGAATTAATATTATGAATATATAATGGTTTCAGAACATTAAATAAGTTGTATAAATTATATTAAAGTATTTTTTTAACCATAAAAATGTTTTTATTACCATCCTGTAATTCTTAATTGAAAAATGAAAACTTGTCATCCATAAAGGCTATAAATCGGCACCTCGCAAATGATGATTTCATTTTTATAACAAAAATGGGAAGATATGAGAATTAATTATAAATATACCATAAACATAATAAAATAATAATATATAAACTATACTGGATTTATCATGTAATTTTGGATAGGGAAGGTTATGGAAGGATAATGAATGAAATAAAATTGAAAGATAGAGAGAGAGAGAGAGGGTTTAACCTCCTGAGTGTCACCTCCTTGAGAACCTCCCTAAGGGTATTTGAAATGGTATTTTGGTAAGACCAGCATGAAAAAAACGTGGGGTAGATATTTCAGAGATTAAATGGGTAGAATCTAATAAATCTTGAATTCTTTGAAGGTGTGAGGAGAAGGGGTGGTCAGGGGTTGAATTTATAGTGGAGGAGAGGGGTGTTTTTTAATTATTTTAATCATTAGTTCGTTAAATTGGATCAAGACTATGAATAGTTTTTATTTCCATGACTAAATATAGTAAATAGATAATTATATTTCAATATTATGGTTCTTACATCATAAATGAGTCAATAAATAGTGTATTTGACTTATAATGTATATATGTCATAAATTAATGTATTTCATAATTCACTAAAAAATTAACGTTTTTAGAAAAATCCCAAAAAATCACACTAATTTTTTTTGTGTTCTATTCAAAAATAGAGTCCATTTTATGAAAAGAATTTTATAAATATGATAAATTTTATTTTTAATTAAAATCATCATTTATTTGAAAAAAATTATCTATTTTAAAATTATAACTTATTTTATAACACTTTGAAAAAATAATAAAGGTATCATAAAATTATCTTATAATCATAAGAAAAAAATATTAATTCATGAATCTATTTTATTAAAATAAATTCTCTTTTAAATCATTGTATTAATTATAAAATTGTAAATGCACCTTTTTATTTCACAAAAATACAAACACTTAATTTACTTATTCCATGATATAAATATATTATGTTTTCATTCATATGATAACTAAATTTAATTTATACTTTAATCTGAAAAGTTAATATTCTCTTGGTCAGATTAGTATTCCAATGGTCATATATAACAGTGTAATATAGTTTTAAACTCGATTTTGTTTGAAGCATAAACTATTGAATATGTTAAATTTTAAAATAGATATACCATAAAATCTTAGGGTGTTACATTTATGTTGTGGTGATTTTTCATTCATTAGAAATTTTATTGGTGGTATAGAATTGATTGAATGATCAAGACTAAAAATTTTACTTCTGAAATGAATAAATATTTTGATCTAGTTGACTAGGGTGGTAGTACTTAAAAGAAGTTAAGTCCATCTTCCATGGTTAATAATAAATAAAGAAGTTAATGACTGTGAAACAAGTTGTTCATCCACATTTACGAGATATAATGAGATAAAAATATTATAATACATGGGATATATTTGTAAGCGATATTTTCATTTCTATCATTATGATTCATCTACATAGGGGAATTCATGAGATACTAGACACAATTCAAGGTATGTGAAGAGTACTCATAATTATCAAGAAAAGGACCTAGAGGTTCACACACTAAGAATATTCAGAAGTCTATCCTATTCTATGTAAATAAGAGTTTAAGGTAGTGAGGGCCCAAAAATGGGGTTCTAATGATGTCCATGATAGACCGATATCTTAGAAATTAATAAATTTTATATTATTATAGTTTTTAATAATGTATTTTTGAATTTATTTACTCAATGTATTCACAATTAATTAAGTGGATACAAAATATATAATTTTCAAATGAATATTATTATTTATGGTTTATTAAGTATTTAATGTGAGAATAAACTCAAGTTAATGAATTTAATTTTATTATTTAATATATTTTGGATGTTATATGTATGTGATAAAATATAAATGGAATTTATGTTATAGTTAATAAGTTATTTAGTGCCATTAATGGATTATTTAGAAGGTTAAAGTTACCTGGGGACTAAGTGTAATTTCTAGAACATTAAACATACATATATATGACTTGGGAAGCCCAAATTCAAGGGTTTATCCATTACCTCAAATTTTAGATCCTATCTCAATTCTATCCCAAATTATAGAGTGAGAAAGATGATATTTGAGAACCTCAATCGATGTTCTTCCTCCCAGATCGAATAAAAGGTCCTTAAGAAATATCAAGGGCATAGTAAGCATCTTCTATTTTCTATGCTAGCACCAAGAAATAAAATATCAACATACCAAAAGTCTCTTGAAAAATGTGTGGAAAATACAATGGCTCCCAATGTCGATTCCTTTTAGAAATGATCACTGGTCATGAGTGAAATACACTTCCATCAATAAATCAAACAAGATATCAATTAAATTTTATTTTCATGCTTAATTACTTCAACATGAGATTAAAAATCTATAATCAGACATTTAACATAATTGATGATGATTTCATGATGTAATGTACTAATTTCTAAAAATAAATACTATTATTGATAGCGTATAATGTACAAAACACCTAGCTTAAAACGAACCTCGAAATATTATTATTTAAATATGACCATTATAAACTTGCAATTAAATTAGAAAGTATGAATTAGATTAATTTTATTTTTAAATATATATATATAGATTCAAATCAATAAAAATTTATTTATTAATAATTTTTAAATTTTCACACAAGTTTTAGTATAACCATTTTATTCTTCAAAGTTATGTTTTAGTCAAAATGTTTTTTGTTTGCTTCTTATGAAAGAATATTATAATAAATTTCTATAAATTTTGGAAATTTAAATTCATAAAATAAATATCATATTTGAAATAAACATATAAAAATTAGTTTATGGTGAAATTTTTTGTATAAACAAAAAAAAAATATTTTACAGAGAATATTAAAAATTCTAATTTTTAATGAATACTGTATTTTATTTTAAAGTATTTACAAAGTTAAATTTGGTTTTGTTTTATTTTTAAAATATAATTATTTAATATTCAATTAAAATAATCTAATTATTGTTTTTTAAATTTATTTTATCCTTTAATTTATTATAAAAATATTTTATACCTAAAAGATATATTTTTCTAAAAAATTATTTATCGTTGCATTATTTCAGTTTAATTTTAAATTAAATTCTACCACTTCTATGTTTTGATTTTATAAAATTGATTAAATATTTTTAATTATTGGGTCCAAATTTGGTAAATATTAACCTTTTATTTTTGGTCAATTTTAATAGTAACCTTTGAAATTTTTGTTACCACGATAATGGCTATATTGAGTAATTAAAGTTAAAAATTAAATGATAAGGACAATAAAATAGACATAAAACTTGAATTAATTTTATTATATTCTCAAAAAAATTCTATATTCATCCATGATAATTTTATATGTATCTTTTTGTTTATTTGGGTGAGATTATTACTTTTATAATATTTTATTTAAAGAAAATTCTAAATGTCACACTCTTGTTTTTATTAACTATGATATTTTTAAAATTAGGATAAAAAGAAGATATATTATTTTATAAATAGTAATTTGAAATAGAAAATATTTATCTTTATCATGGTAAATTATATTTAATTTTTAGTAGATAAATAATTAGATTAATTTCTTACACAACACCAATGTGGTAATTATTCAATTAATAGAAAATTCAAAAAAACGATATTAAAGATATTAAAAATATTATAATTTTGGATAACTAATGTGATCCATGAATTTTATAAATTATCGTGATATTTAGGGGATTTATTAATAGATTTGTTTCTAATTTAAATTATTTTTGTATGTTACTAAGTCAAAGTAATGAATAGTTCTAAAAATTGACATTAATGATATTTTATGATAAATAATATTTCATTAAATGATATAAAATTAATAAAAATACTTCATTCAGTCCAATTATTATTATATGGTTTATATTATTAAACATGGTCTATTAATGGTCTGTTTTCCATAGAATCTATTTTCACCCTCAAACAATAAAAAACATTGTTTCCACAGTAAGTTTAAAAAGGGTTAACTAATGGTTAAAACCAAAAGATAAGGATAAAAAATAGTAAAAACTTGTTGAATTTTTATTTTATGATATTATTCTAAAAAATAATCCCAGCATTGCAATATATCTATTTTGATCCATTGGTATTAGAAAATTAATTTATATTTTGAGAATCTCCAATAATTCCCCTCTCATTACTTATAAAAGAGAATATATTCTTCTCTTTAATTCAGACTTCAAGAACCATTTAGTTAATCCAATACGTACCCAAATCTTTTTTTATAATCTCTCCCCTTATTCTATATGCCTTGGTTTAGGAATAATACCAACATTATAGGGATTAAGATGTTAATCAAATTATACTTTCCAAAGAATATGTATAGTTTTTTACTGAATTTTTTAGTTTTATTTCTTCTTTTTCTATATCAAATATTTTCTAACTATGATAAAATAATAAAACTATTATCTTAAATATAGTTATATTTTATTATGTTAATTTAATAACCTATATTCATATCCAACCGCCATCAAATTAGAGAGAAATTCATAGTTTGTGTGTGTGGAGGACTACCACCTCGTGAAAGGATGTAATTCATTTTCTAGCACCGTCTCTCAAGACTGGTTATAATGATGGAATTAATATCTATATATAATATTAATGAAGTATTTATTATTATAAAAATATAATACATGATTTACCTTCTTAAATTTCCATTCATATAAAAATGATAACTTCGTTTGTGCATACTTGTTGACTACAAACTCCACTATGTGATGTGATTCATTTTTCATCACAACATCACATGAATTATATGTGTAAGTATATTTAAAGAAGAAATGGGATATTTATGATATTATTATTATTCTGGAAATTAAGAAAATACTTACCATATTTCTATAATTATTATTGAAAAATTAAAATGATATTAATGCATATGTATGTCATATTACCTCCATGATTGTAACATAGACCATTTTTCATATACATATATAATAGTTGGATTAAAAATTAATATTGATGTAAAAATGTATAATTATGTAATGATTATAAATATTTATATGGTAGATTAATTACCATTTTGACCATACTCAACTTATCAAATTCATTTTTCACTTAATTACAGAATATCATCAAAAAATATCACATGAACATAAATGATTAAGTAATTGTATATATCGTGGTATTAATTAAAAGAAAAAGGAATAATAAAATTAAAAAAGGTTTCAAATGAATTAAATAATTAACTTAATATTATTATTCGTAAATATAAAAACATTACATGTTGACTTGGACTTAAGGTAAAGGAGTTTCTTTTTTAAAAACCACATTAAATGTTTCTATTAAAACACTTTTTTTCTTCCATATCCATATTTTATAAAAATGTTTTATAGAATTTTTTACCAT
Source organism: Viscum album (assembly GCA_963277665.1). Taxonomy (NCBI): domain Eukaryota; kingdom Viridiplantae; phylum Streptophyta; class Magnoliopsida; order Santalales; family Viscaceae; genus Viscum; species Viscum album. Next base: position 465,550,976 of record OY728141.1, on the reverse strand, counting down.
TAAAATTTTATTTTATAAATTAATTTTTACCCATGTATGAATTTTTACAAAATGGTTTGAAAGGGATCTTAATCTCTTTTTCTAAGTGATGTATTTTATGACTTTTTGAATAAAAATATATAATGAATGCTTTTTTAAATTATAAGGCCTGAAAGAATTTTCCCACCATCATGATTAAATTTTTTCTTTTAAGAATCCTTTATATGATTACATGGTTCTTTTTAATGAAAATTATTTCCATTATAATTGCATAGTTTTTTTATTAATTGATTTTAAAATTGAAATTTTATTTTCCTCAAGAATATTTTAATGATCTTTTAATTTTATTTCTATTCACCAAAGAAAAAAATACTTTATTTTAATTATTCTCCATTAGGTATATTTTGTAATGATATAATATTTATTATTTATCTAGAAATATTATTATTTTTTAAAATATATTATCGTGGAACCCATTTCATTTCCACATGTTAATCAAGTTAAGAAAATAATACTCTATTTTAACATCTATGTTGACAATGATTTTTTTGCCACCATAACCATTATTTTATGTATTTATAAAATTATAATCATTCATGTTTTATTCAAATAAAAAACCCTCTTTCTATTTAGGGGTTACTTTGGAATGGAAAATGATTTTTTAAATAAAAAGGGTATTTTGATATCTAAATGTCTTTTTCATATGGGTTTAAAAGATTTTTTAAAAGTTTTTATGATGAAAACGCATAATAATAAAAATTTTAATATGGTACTTGAGAATTACATGTGAAACAGGAGAGCCTGATATGAATTATATGAAGGGTTGAGTCCCACTGTACCATAAGTGTAATTTGAATACAGTTTATACACTGGGTGCACCCAAATAGCATCGGGTGAGCTTGTTATAGATTATACAATGGATGAACCCATGTAGAAATCAAATGAATTGGGTAATTTATAATTTCATATTAGGAAAGAATCAGTGGTTTACCAAAGGGTTTCTACTATGGATTTAGCTCATCTCAAATTATTTTGTACATGAGTTTAAAACGAGTTACGAATGTGATGCATTAAGTTTCCCAAAAGGGTATTTTTTCTTGTTATGGATTTTAATGATTTTATTTGAGAAAAAAAGTGTGTGTTCTCATGTAGAGATCATTTTTTTATTATCTCAATGAAAATTGAGATAAAGGAAAATATTTAATGGGTTTTCATGTTTTTCACTAGACTAATAGTTTTCTTCTTTTTATGTCCCTTACTGAGATTTTTGTGCTCATCCCACATTATTAAAATATTTTTCATGTAATAAAAATATGCGTAAGAAAAAAAATATATAAAGTTTAAATTCATCAAGTTTTTTTTTAAAATAATTCATGTTTTTATATTATATGTTTTACTTTCTGAAAAAAAAGGATACTGAGTATAAGTGCCCACTTGTAATATATGGGTTTGTTATGTATGAGTTATGGAATAATTCAATGATACACTAAACCAAAAATATATTTAGTAAAAGAAGTTAAAATATATTCTTAAGTCACTATAATATGTAATTCTTTATACAGGTCCTTACACATGATTTCAAGCTAGTGATAAAATTTTAAATAACCATTATTCATTGATTCTATAAAATTTTCAACAATTATCCATATTTTGAGAGATTTTTTAGGAGATTATAAAATTTAAGAATATGAAATGAAAATAATATGTGATAATAGAAAAGTTATTCTTTCATATTAAAAATATCATGAGTCTATGTTAATCCATAATATAATATTGTTTTAAGAAATATTATTCGTGATGAGAGAGATGATCATTGTTCTTTATATTGTGAATCTAAAATGAGAATATTTAAAATTGATCAATATTGGTGATAAAAATGGGAAAAAATTAGATGATTCTAGTTTTGGTTTTTTTTTAATATAAAAAAAATTACTTATGATCCAATATTATTTATGTTATATGGATATGGAACATAAATGGAAGGATGGGTATTTAATTTTTCTAGAAATAAGAAAAGTCTAGATTTCATAACTTTGTAAATCAAGTGTGAAGTTGAATGTGTTGAGCTTAAATTTCCAAATATCAATTGATATTTTTATAACATTTCAGATAAATTAAAAATTATATTATGTGTATGATATGAGCATAAAGACTCAATATGAATTTTTTCCACCATTTGAAATTCTCTACTACCACAATCAGAGAAAGGCACACACCACAATTTGTATGGATGTGTGGTTTTAATACAGATTTGAAGAATGATTTAAATACGTATATGTGTTAAGAATTTTTTGAGAAGAAATCTTGAGCCTAATTCAAAATCAAATTGGAGTTTTATTTGGTTTGATAAAAATATAAAAAAAATGTGTAGAAAATGAAAAGTGCATTTTTGTAATATTGTTGAAGGTATTAATAGATCATGGATATTGTGGGAGAATAAAAAGGTGAATGCATAAAGTTATTCGTGGGAAATATACCTATGATATATTTCTGTTTATGGAAATAAAAAACCCCAAAATAAGATGATTCTACCTATAAAATTATTTATCAAATATATAAAATTAAATAAATAAGATAAAGAGTTGTATGTAATGAATTTTTGTTTTTTTGTGAGTGATCCAATATGAATAAGAAGACATCTTAAAAAAGAAGAAATTGTTTCCAATAATTTAATGGTTCTATAAAACATCAAGTTATTGATGAAGAATATAAGAAGTAGAAGAGAAGGCTAATTTGTATACCAGTTTATGCTACATTCATTACTACATAAGGTTGAGAATATTAAGGATGAATAACTATTAGAACTTAAAGATTATTCGTATGGTGATAAAGAACATAATAGATACTTTTATTATTTAATCTCTTATAAAATTTATGGGGTTGTATTTTTAGAAGATCATTGAGATGATGTGTATAAGTTCATTTTAAATATTTTATGGCTATCAAATTCCTTAGAGATTGAGTTGATATAATCATAAAAATAGTTACTAAAGAAGAATTGTAAGCTGTGTAGAAAATAGATACTGAGATATAAGAAGTATTCTTGATTAATTATAGGAATTAAAATAATCTTTTTATGTAATTAGATCAGTTTTTTAGATTCAGTAACATCACTAGATTTATTATTGATCAAATTAAAAGAGGTTGGAATTTATCGATAACTTTTGATATTCCAATATAAAGAACCTGTGGGAGAATCTTGTATTAACATGTGTAATATTTTAAATGAATCTTTATTTAATATGGTGAACTTGGTGTGGGATAATAACTTCTCACAACCCACTATAATTTTATAAGAATATTTATAATGGAAAATCTCTCAGTGAAAATTGATCCTAACAAAGAGTTGATTCCCCACATCAAGACCAAATCTTGTGAAAATTAATGTGTCTTACTATACTACTTTACTTGAATTTCATGTGGTGTCTATGATTAGGATATTAAAATAATATCCACTTACATCCTACTAGGTGATAGAGGTTAAAAACCAAATGGGTTTAAAGAAAAAAAAATAGAAAATAAAATTTGGTAATATATTTTGAAATTTATGACCCCACCCCCTCCCCCCATCTTAGGTTCTTTCACCTCAAGTGGGGAACCTACACATAGATTGGTTAATAAACTGAAATACATGATAAGGAACTGACATGATATTTTTAATATGGTGAGTAAGTTTAATTATTCCTTATAACATCTGACAACACTCAAGTATGATGAAATATTATGTCTCTTTAGATGCATCAAAAGAGATCTAGATAAGTGTTTTCCATATTATGAGCATGGAAATACCAATATTGGCCCATTTTGTGAAATTTATTATAAAAAAATATTATCCTTTAATAAATGAACATCCTTATATGTTTTTTATAAGTATTATGATATATATGTAAATAAAGAAATAAATTAGTTTATATCTCTCAAGTTACAAATAATAATATTGAGACATGTTTTATGTAGCCACAGAGATTGTGTTAAAACAATAAATTTTTTGAGAGATTTACTAACTAGTTAAAAACTTTATCATTTTTAATAAAATATTACTAATTTATCAATATCACAATAAGAAAATCACAAAAAGAGGAAACACATTGAGGTATATTTCCCATTTATAAATGATAATTATATGAGGTCCACTATCAATTTTAAGAGTGTATAGGAGGAAGAATTTAGATGGAATGGAGTGTTTCATTGATCTAAAAAAAACATGGTGTAACAGGAATGAAATTTTTAAATGGTGGATAAACCACCCACTCCACACATAAAATCATCATATTTTTTCTCCTCAGTTTGATATTATTTTATTCTCTTATATATTGAAATTTTTGAATCCTTTGATAAAAATTTATATTGGATTAGTACTTTTTTACTTGTGGATGACGTTATACAGCTTAAACATGTGGATCTTATTAATTATTTAATTTTAAATCTATTCGGGTGTGTTTTTTATTTCCCCATAATTGGTATCAGAGATGGTATAGTGATAAAATGATGAGATAAACTATTAAGGACATAAATCAACATGATTGAATTTTAAATTTTAGAATACCATCATATAGATTAGGGAGAAAAAGTCCAACAGTATAAATAACATCAAAAATGGATCTAAACAATTTCAATAAATTTGGTCAATGTTTTGGGTCAACTCATCTACTACAGTACCCCACCCCCTTAGAGAAGAGGGTATTGTTTATGCCTCCAATGTCTTTCCAATACGTTTTCCATAAAAATCATCATCATGCCACGTCATTACTATTTCATTACTATATCATCTCTAAATAATTGAGAAATATCAACCTTTGGTGATATTTTAATCATAACATTCCCATTTGGAGTCGAATTTGGATAATATAAAAGTCAATTCCCATAAATTAGTCATATCATGCACATATGCAAAGTTAGTTTTTTGTTGTTTACACTACATAAATGGAGGAAAATATATGTAACATTATAAAATTTATTACATTTCATTATGAAATCTAGAAGATATAATAGAATATCTATGGTTTATTGAAGATGTATGAATTTCATCATAGTACTATTAGAGATAAATGAGCTCATTATTACATCATCAGAGAAACCTGAGATAAATGAACAATCCGATGAGAGGATGTCATAAACCATCACCCAAGAAATTGGTATAGAGTGTGTAGTACTCAATAGAAAGTGTGTTTTAAAATAAAACCAAGGGTCTAAAAATTATCTTCCAAAATTTTACCAATGAACATGATAAAAATGTTCTATAGAGTGAATTAAATTGTATGTATAAAATTATAACCACAAAAAAAGTAAAATCAAAATGGATAAAATTTCATTCTATGATATATGCAAAATAGAAAGGAATCAGATAATATAATAATGTTCCAATGTGTTTTTGATTAGTTTAATTATACAAAAATAATGGTCGATGATTAGTTATATGAATTGATAATGTTAAGTTCCTTACTAAATAGTTGGGATACACTTTTCATGTCAATCAAAAAAAATCTCTTGATTAAAGGATCTCCTTGAAAATGATAAAGGATTGAATATTGAATAAAGAATCTTAGAGGAAGGATATGTGATTTACTATTTAATCAAAAGAACTTATCACATAAATACAAGGGAATAAAAAAAAGTAATAATGAAAGAAAAAATTAATCAATTAAAGAAAAAATCAATAAAACTAAATGTAATCAAAATCTAGAAAATTATAAGTAATCGAGTGGAACTATCAAGGAAATACTGATTTATCCATCTATGTGTATCATAATTTACAGGTGGATAAAAATTACTAGTACGGTAAATACCAAAACAATTATGTCATTATTATTAATGATGATTTCATTATAGTTCAAAAGATAATTATGTCAATATTGTAATCCATGATTTAACTTGAGTAATTGTTTCAAGTTAATCATATTATGAATCCACATTAAGATATTTATTCCCATATTACACTCCAAGAATTATTGGACATATAAAGATTATAAATAATGATTTATCCATTAACATTAGTATTTATAAGATTTGTTTGTAAAATAATAATATATTTTGGTTATTATTGAAAAATCTAAGGTAAGTTCTTAATATTCACCCAAATATAATAATTACAAAAATTCTCAATGATAATGGATACATAAGTTCCTTCAATGGTGGGAAATAGAATCAAATCGTAGCATGATAATATCCAATTGAAATAAGGATGCATCTATCTGCCTTAAAAAACTCAAACCATGTGGTAGAGAAATAAATTTAATGAGAAATAATATTCTCATAAGTGTTTGGAATAACTGGATTTGGTATATGAGTGATAAAGGATTCAGATTAATTTCCATAAATGATATCTTACCAAGAATCAAAGGTATACATTTTGATAACTGTATTGATTGTATCATGTTAATACCCCACAATGTATTACTCAATGGTTATTTTTCAACCAAAATATAAAATATTTGACTTTTGATTCACACATTGGTTAGTATGATGAGAACCAATTAATTGGTATGTGTTATTTATTATGTGAATTTTAATAGATTTAACTCTAAAAAAATATGTGAATTTTATTTTAAAATGAAAAAATAAATGTTGAAACAATTCCAATTAATTTCATATTATGGTTGAAAGATAAGCATTAAAACAACTAAAGTGTGTGTGTTAACAATGTAGGAAACTATCATAATCAATTTAAATAATAATATATAAGTTTTAATATCATTCTAGAAAATTTAATACCAAATACATAATGGTGAATTAAATATAGGACAAAGAAAACCATTTACGAGAGATTCAGATGTGTACTCTCAAATACAAAGTGACTAAACACCTTTTAGGGGTTAAATGAGTATTTTACTTGATATTATCATTATTTCTCCATTGGTTACACTGAAATATTACATAAAAAAGAATTTATATAGTTAATGATATTTCATATGATAACTTGAGAGTTATTCATTACAAGAAATTTGTGTAGTCCCATAACATAAGAAGAAAGTGTTAAATAATAAGGGAAAAAATATATCTTTATAGGATATACTCATAAAGAGTTTGGATATATATTTTAGTATACTATAAATAAAAATATAATTATAATTAGAGATGTGTTATTTGTTTAAGACTAAGAAATTAATGATTTTAAGAATCCATAAAATCCAAAATCTAAGAAACTTTTGGTAAATAATAAACTTTTTTCTCTACTAAAAATTCTTAGTATTATGGGATAGATTCTTAACACTGATGATTTGATACTACCAAGTAATTTTCTTTCATCTATTGATATTTCTTCATCATTTTAAATTTTATATTAAATATCACTATAAGAACAATAGAGAAGATCCACTTTTGAATGAAAATAAAGACATAGATACTCATTGCATGATTTTGTGATGCTCACTGAGGGAACATGATAATTATAATGATGAAAATGATAGTCCTTGTGTTTGAGGTCTATGTTTCATTTTCATCAGAAGTGGGAAATGTTAGTTCACTATAATTATAAGATATTGTGACCTTATTACTGACGACCATATGGGGATAGAGTGGTAGAAACTGAGTGTCAATGCACCAGAAGATGATTGTTGGTGAGAAAGTGTCATTCCATTAAAAATTCACTCACCATAAGATATATTGAATTTCATATTTTTGATATATTTCTAAGGGGAATATTTAACCAACTAAAAAAGTTGATGTGGTGAAAACATTTAACTAGGTGAAGTTTTCCTTCATAAATCTCAAAGGTGGTGGACTTCAACTTGCACAGATAGGATTGCGGTGGAAACTAGAAGTGATAGAAGGGAGATAAAATATATGGAAATGTAGATCACTTATAGTGGAGGTAGAGAAAAAAATACCTATGCATGAGAGAGTGGTATTATCATTCATTGTAATTATCTTTCTATTGATTATTTGACTAGAGTGAAGTAGTATTCCCCTATGGATTAGTGCACAATCTTGGCCTACATAATCTATTTGTGTTTTTATTTACCATAAATTTTTTTCATATAAAAATTGTTTTTTATTTTCTTATTTTTGATATTATGGTGGTTTGACATTATAGTTTGGTGAGTTGTGTTCTTGTTCTTCCATGTTCTGGGAGTCTTGTGTCAGTTTTGTCCTGAAGTTTTTTCTTCTTCAAGGGAAGTTTTGGTAGACTTTATTCAGATTATTTAATCAAAAAATTTCCCAGATCCCAACAAGTAGTATCAAATCTCATGGGTATAGTGATTCTAGAGGATTGTTATTTGGTGATGTTTTTTTAGAGGTTGGTTTAGTAGAAATATTCTACCCTTTTTCTTATAGGATATTATTGGTAAATAGTTATTAATATCTTGTTTTTCATTGACCATAAGTAGTGTGACTTCATAGTTTTTGGTGAGATAGTTTTATAAGAAAGAAATACTTTTGATGGAGAAGTTTGACGAAATGTGTTTTGGTTTTTTAAAAATATAGATATATTATTATATACTATAAAAATACCTTAATAATTTATTTCATGGAGCTATGATTAAAGTGATGAAAATGAGGAATGGGATTGGGTGGTGAAGAAATCACTTGGGATGATGAGTATGTCCCTTTCTCAAAACAAAGAGTTCAATATTAAGAAAATGAATTACACACCATAACTCATGAAGACCTTAGATGATATGTATGAGAATCACATAGTGATGAACAATATATTATTTCTAAGTAAAATTTTTGGAATGGTAATGTCAAAAGGAAGGTCTACAACTGATCATATGAATGAACTAAATTTAATTCAATGTTAAATGTAATTAGTAATGGTAAAATTCAAAGAAATTGTTTGGGAACTATTGTTCCTTTCATCAATTTTGGAGTCATGAGAAGCAATGGTGATGAGTGTCAGTAATTCTATTGTAAAGGTATATTTGAATTCCAATGATGTATATAGATTTATCTTGAACAAAGAAATTCAATGGAAGTATATTCAAGTATCTTATGGAAACACTTATATTTATAAAGTAATTGGGAATATTACTGGATGAAAAATTAAATGGAGAGTATGAAGTGTTAAATTTTCAAAAAAAATAGAAAAATTCATCTATTGTATGGGAAATATCTTTAGATTTATTGACTTGGGAGATGTATCTATCTAGACAATGAATAGAATATTTCTGAACTAGAAAATTGTTTATAACATCCCTAGATTATGGAAGAACTTAATTTCCAGAGGAAAACTCAATGACTTAAGCTTATGAAACATATTTGTGGTTAGAATTTAAAGATTTATGGTTTTAAAAAGGGTATAAATGATTGGACCCTATATTTCATTGGTTCATTAATCAGAGTGATGCATATTGGAGAAGTTACATCCTTAGAACATTTCTTGATCATTTATACCACCTCAATGAAAAATAAATGGAGAATATCACTATAAATGGATTAATAAATACTGGAATCATGGAGTATGTAATTAATGAGGATTTTATCCTTGTTAATAAGAATAAGTATTCCTTCTAAATAAAATAGAAAATTACAAATCACTTGAATCTTGAGCTGATTTACATGGTTGTTTTGGGGTGATCTATCATGAATTCTCATAGGTTTTGTCTATAATATGTTATTTTCATCTATGAATCCACATAGAATGTGTGGGTGTACCTCATTAAGAAAAAGTGTGATGTGTTTGATACATTTTTTATATGGAGGCCCATGGTGAAAAAGAATTGTGGAAGTAATCATAACTTTATATAGCCACAAAAAAATTTATTTTAGAATAGATGGGTTTTGGAGATCCAACTTGTAGAAGGGTATTCATTTTCAAAATATTGCACCAGGGACTCTATATAATAATAAAAATTCAATAAGGATGAATATAAAATTATTGGATAAGGGTAAGAGTATTAGGATTCCCTCCAGGTTACCAAAAGTGTTTTAGGTGTAGTTAGTGATCTTTATAGCACAATAATTCAATTAGAGTCCATCCTTACCCATTAAAAAGTATATTTTAGAGAACAATTAGTTTAGAAGAATGTTTAATTTAAACTATAATGAATCCTTTCATTACGAGTAGTAAGGTTTTTTGGAAATTTAAATTTTTGATTTGGTGAGGGGTTCACATTGAGAACTGTAACTCAGATTGGGATTTTATGTGTTTGGACATCCTTAAAAGTTTTTTATGAGTTTTGAGTCATTGTGGATGCTTTGGAAGTTATATCAGAAGGCCATTCACAACATGATAGTTAGAGGTCATGTCTTTAATAGCCCTTTAATGAGGCCTTTAGGCAGTGAATAGGTGGTTGGAGGGTCATTCCTTCTACCCAAAAGCATTGTTGATGTGAGTATAAGGGAAAAATAATGAAAGTGATAAGGAAAATAGGATTCACTCTATATGGAGGAGGTTTAACAGAATGACACCAATGGCTATTCAATGAACCAGTGTTAGCTGCTCTATTTTTAGAGGCATTTTGGTAATTTCCTGTGGGGTCCTATTTAGAACCCTATCAAGATAACATCTGATTTAGTGATTCAAATGAAGGGAGAGATACATATTTTTCTCTAATCATCCCTATATTGTATCTAATTTAATATATATTTTTTAATCATGATTCATCGCATGGATTTGTGGTACAATCTCCTTTTTCATTACCATATTACACACTTTTATTTCCCTTAATTTTTATCTGGTTATCTATGTTTTTAGGAAATAATTTCACCAAATTATGATAAAATAATCATAATCCTTAGTAATTTCATTAGTTTATTATAAATTATATCCATGTATGAGTTATTCAAGTCTTTGTTCATAATCTACCTTAACTTATGTTTCTTAATGGAATCTTTTAGGGTTTTGGATGATTCTGGTGAAATTTGATGTTAGTTCTGACAATTAATGTAGAGATGTTGTATAACTTAGGTTCCAATTTATGTTGAGAATATACCACACCTCCTTGTTCATAGTTTAGGTGTCGTCTGGTCACCTGGTGTGTTTCTCATCGATTATTCCAATTTGGGATTTTTATTTTAAATGTTTAATTTATTAATTTATCAGAATTTATTGAACATATAAGTGATTGTGGACTTGATAGAGTTTTCTATGATCTTAGTATTCAATTACATAACATAAATTGAGTTAGGTGTCCTTGACTTTATTTGTGTAACTTTCTCATTTAGTAGTTTTTTGTGTGTGTTCCTTCATTACTATTATTTCCTACATGTTGCATGACATGTATGATTTTTCAATTGATTGGAAAAATCATATGTCATCATAATATTCAACATGGACCATATATCTTAATAAATGTTTGGATGTTGTAAGCTTGGTTAAATTAGTATTGGTGGTTCTATTTATGGTTTCCATGGTGGAGTGAGTTGTATTTTATAAAGGGGATTTACTTTTAAAATTTGTTTTTAAAAATGGTGTTGACTTGACTGAAAATTTTAAGGAAAATTTTCAATTTTATAATTGGGTTTTGAAATAGTGTTTAAAACATGGGAAGTATATTTTCTAAGGATTTTTTTTGAAGGGATTTAGTTTAAAGTTATATCATGAGTAAGATGGAACATGGTGTTTTTTTAAATTATTTCTAAAACGATTTTATCTTGGTTTCCAAATAACATCTAGAAGGGTTTGACTGATCTGGTTTTGGTCTATTAGTTATTGTGGCGGTGATTTCCTATTTCTAAAGCTTATGTGTTTATTTTTATTCATGGTTTTCCATTCATGGTGTGTGACTTGGTAACTTCATGTTTCTGCATACCACTAATTGGTTCCCAGACTGGAATTTACCACTATACCTCAAGAATGCCTACCCATTTTCCATAGGCTACCGATTAGCAGTGGGGATCTAAGAAGATATTTTTGGTAGGTAATACCCCTTGTATAAAATTGATAAATGTTACATAAATAAAACAAGAATTATACCTCATTAATAAACATCTATCATGGTGTTCATAATAAAGAAATAAAAATAATAATAACATATCTATTAAAATCAAACATACAGTTGAATGTTCATGCTCACATATAAAACTAATTTTCCACTTGTCAGATCACATATATAGAAATAACAAAAAGGAATATAATAAGGACTGAAATATAAAATATATGAGTATTTAATACAATACATTTTCATCACGTCATACCAGTCTCTAAATCCCATCTGAGGTGATCCAGATCAATCATGAAATCCAATGCCTCTTCCCAACCTGGACCTATAAAAGTGAGGGTTAATCAGGTACCCATGTCTAATAGTGGCCTGATAAGGGTGTGAGTATATAATTTAGTAGGGAACTACAAACATACTCTTATACAATTTCACCAATACTATGATATGTTCATGTTACATGATCATAATAATAAATAGATTATTGAATAAGAAATAAAATAAACAGCCAACAATACATGTTTCGACTAGTGATAGAATATCTCTGCGAATGTCAAATATACCCTTAAAACCAATAAATCATGTGCTATATCATTATCGATTCGTAGTCTCATAACCCTAATTGACTGTACTCATTTTGGCCAATGTTGGGGTGTCTATGAGCATGTCAGGGTGACCGTGCCTCCCTGATATACAGAATAAGTAATAAAAACCTATGTTATGTGTTTGTTCTGAACCAATCCATAATACCATATATAACCAAGATCTCCCCTTCAGAATTTCTTGGTCCAAAAGTTACACATACCTTCAATATGGAAAATTTCTCAGCTAATAGTAACACAAACCTACCCTATGTGAGTTTCCAAAACTAGTTATTACATACCTCCCCTACATGAGATTTATCAATTATATATAATTTACCACCCCTGTGGGAGTTTACACTATAATTAAAATTACCACAACCCCATTATCATTATCTATTTCATAAAAAAACCTCCCCCAACGTTTTTTACATAAATAAAGGAAAGGTCACGCCAATGGAACTTTCCATTCAATTAACATAATAATATCCCATAAAATAATCGAAAATATAGTCCCATGGGAATGAAAATCTCTAATATAATACAATAATAATAAACACCCTATAATTAGAGTCAACACATCACCAGGGCACCAACTAGGGTCCCTAAGAATCATCATGTCCAAACACATCAAAAGAGTCCCCCAATCCCAACTCATCTCTCGATTTAACACTCTTCACAAAGGTGATATCCTCAAGCCCATCCCATATCCAAGACACTCTAAGTCATTCCAAACACATAATCTGTCAATTAATATCATTAGTATCCACCCCTCATAGGTCACTAAGACTTCGTGGGTAAATAACACCCCATGGTCATATCACTTTCCTAATGGTGTAAGGGAATCTATCGGGTTTTATAGGGCCATCCCCTAAGACACTCATCCTAGATCACCATAAACATTAACATGGAGGTCTCTAAGGGATCTTACTACTAGGTCCATTACAACATGTTCATCAACTATTAAAAAACACCCCTCATGGTGTCCTAGAATTCAAGGATACAAGGTCATAGCCAAGGCCTCCACCTTTAGAATATGAGTGAATTAAACATCTGAGAATGAGCCTTTCTGTCTTTCGACTCATGCATTCTAACCAAGAATTTCATTTCAAATGAAAAAAATTGTTTACATATTGTCAACATCCATAGTAGTGATACCTCATAACCCATGCAACGTAAAATCATTCATAATACCATAGTGAATTTATAGAAGACCATCTACCTTTTTTAGAATCCATTTTTACCTTATTTTCCAAAGGATGGAAGCACTATCAAGGCCCAGCCAATCCCGTCTAACATTCTGTATGTTTTTCTCTTACCAAAACCAAAAATGATTAATTATAATTTAATTACTATTTATTGATCAATAAATTTTAAAAAAATATCTATTAAATTTAATTTATATAATTTAACTCAAAATTGGATTTATTCTCATTTGGTCCTTGCAAATCCTCAGCATGCAGGAATAGTGATCAACCACTTATGGGAGACCTGAAACAAAATCCTTGGATTAACCTAGGATAAAGAAAAATCAATCAAATCTTAAACCGTAATAAATTTCATTTAATTTATCTCGAACCCTTGAAAATTCATATAGTGGAAGTCCACCATAGAAATGATAGGAAAAGACATATAGATATTATCTTAAGATATCCTCTACTAGGACTCAGTGGAAGCCCCAAAAAACTCACCAAATTTTACCTTGTTACTATACAATCAAAAACAAAACTCTAAACTAAAAAACTCAAGATTTAATAGGAATAGAGGGTAAGATCTATATATTCTAATGAAGGGTTCATATTACCATAAACACTAAATAAATGAATAGAAAATCATCACAAATAGTGGGGAAACCATGGATAAAGTGGTGATGGGGTCATTTATTCATTATATGCATGAGGGGGGAGAAACGGGGCTCCCCATTTGAAATTTTCACTAGGGTCAAGAGGTATACATACACTCTTCGTGAGCTATATAGTTTGTTTGCATGGTCCTCAAAACCATGTGCCAATCATGGGGTAGGAACCTTTCAATTAAACCTCTCTTAAATGATTATTCTACATGGTTTTATAACCCATGAGATAGCCATGGGAATTGGATTTGTCTTAGTATGAAACATTATACATGGTTTTACTACAACCATTCAACAACCATGAAAAAATTCCCAAGTCCCAATAATATCACACTTCTTGTCTAAACTTTTTCATGGTTATCCCTCAATCATGTGCCGACCATGAATAGAAACCATGATCTTTAGAAATTAAAGATAAAATCATCCAATATAAGGGTTTGTTGTATGGTTTGATCTAAATTTTGCAACCCACACCATGTACCCTAGTCATAGTTCTCCAAAAACATTTGAAATTAAACATGGAGCTCTTGAGATTTTTGTGATCACCCAAACCACCTCCCAAGCTGGAAACTATATAAAAAACATCATCTTGATATGATATAACTCCAATATAATCAATATTAATCTTGGTTCTTCAAACTAATAATCCTAAAACTTGAAAAAATAATCAAACTTCTCGTGAAAATTAAAACTGTTCATACACTCTAGATAATAAAAAGTCCCCACCATGACACTTCTAATCCTTGATAAGTCCTATTGGTTACCCAAAAATACCACTAGATCGATGTTGGTAATTAATTCCTTCTCAAATGGTTTTTTTCTACCCCTAAACACGAAAATTTCCCTCATAGTGAAACTTCAATGATAAGGCACTCAAACTATTGAAACATGTACCATCACTCATGCTCATTACTAAAACCCAAGATATTGATCTCTCGTGACCATCTATTCTAAGACACCTGAGGTATTCTCATCTAATTAATCATCCATATCATGGTTCTCCCCACCACAACCCATTAAACAAAGTAGTCAATTTCATGTCACAGTGCTCCCCAATTTTAGAATCACCTACTAAAATCGATCCTCAGTGATCCTTCAGCCCATTCAGTGTGGCTTTCAGCTCGCTACACCCCAGAACCTGTACAAGTCTAATAAAAAATCGGTACTAATTCTCATTTTAAAACCCCAATAAAAATATATGCACACTTGTTTTCTAGGAAAAATTCCCCAAAGCACTAGATTATTCTCAAAAATCTCAGACCTACACTTATAACATGGACTTTATTTACAAAACAACATACCCAACATGGTTCATAGACCACTACATATAATAAAACATGAGTACACAATTAAAAGCTTTCTTATATTATTTTTCCTAAAAAATAATCTATCTCACCTAATGATGTGTTATTCATCCACCTGATCATGATTCCTTTATCCCTAGAGGCATCCCTTTATTATTCAGATACACTTAGAAAATTCCATATATAATTTCCAATAAAACCCCCATTACTCGATCCTCATATGGCCAAAATTTTCTTTCATGCTCATCCATATCATGAGCACTAACGCACCTTCAACCCTATCACAGATGGATCACATTAATTTATCTAAATATCGATACTGATGCTCAAACTCTATCTTGTATCATATCTAAATTTATACTAGAACTCACCAAGGAATCCAAATGTACTCTAATCCAATTATCCACTGGCATCAAAATTCCATATGATCATATAATAATAGATTCCCAACATCCATGACCTTCCCTACATGAGGGTCAACGCCTATGACTACTATCACACTCCTCGTTATAAGTGTGTCATTTTCATCACATGACTAGACTAATTTCCTAACCATTATATCTTATTCTCCATCCATCACTAAACATAGCTACTAGTGTGTACAAGATCACTCATAATAGATCACTATTAAGAAACACCAAATCCCTTTTAATTCCTAACTCATGGAAATTCTACCCATGGAATTCACTAAAATTATTTCCATGACATGGGTCACCACCCTCAACCTGACACTGGTGAAATCCACAACACTTGGATTTAAATATGTCACCCCTTAAGCCCAATTGTCACCAAGTCAAATCAACATCACACACATGCTTCCCCTCTTGATCCATGCTCATCGGGTTCCCATGCTACTTGGCCCACAACCAACTCACCAAAATCCATCGGTCCTTAACCCTCTCACGGGAATAACTATTTTAAAATTCAATATTATATATGTGTAAATAGTTTTATTTGCATAAATATAAAATAAGAATAATAATAATACATTCCATTAACACCCCATCACTGAAACCAAAATCACAATCCCATAAGTCCCAAATCATTGTAACTTGGATAACATTACGAAATCAAGGATCTTTCTCCATGGTAAGTCATTTTTTCAAGCCAACCTCACACTTATCCACTATATAGCATCATTACAAGTCACAATCATCTATTCATGCTATCACCATGTACTAAAATGAATTCAAGGACTTCATGTTCAGGCATCCTAATAGTCCTTCCCTTCAAAACCTACTTCGATGATAAGTGTTTACTCTTAAGTTTCTTCTTTATAACCTCAGGGTATCATCGTTCCTATGCCAAAAATATAGTGTGTTGAAATTAAGAATTACATAATCTTGAGTTTTAATTCAAGAACTAAATGTCTTATATTTTTTGGATCTTTATGGTTTAATGTTATAGAGAATTAGGTCATCTCCCTTAAATAAATAAATATTACATCACAAGGTGGAAACTTCCACTAAGTACCCATTATTTCTAAAGTATAAACTTTTAAGATTTAACAATTTTTCTTTTTAGGACCTTTATTCACAATTTTCATCTTGAAATAATCTTTTACCTAATCATAATTAATACCATGTCAAAACATTTGAAAATATGGGATGAGAACAAAAATCTCATAAATTTATATATTAAAAGAAATATAGAAACTCATTAATCCATGAAAAATGAACATAAACATTTTATTACCAAAAAAAATATAATTCTCAACCCAAATATATTCTTAAAAAAATTTATAAAAAATATTAAACGAAAAATAAAAAACATTACATTTTATCTTAAATCATAAAAAACTTATGAAATATTTCTCACAAAGTTATAAATTTCACCCTTAAGAAGTTTAACATACTTTAATTCAAACAAAAGATTATTAACATACCTTATAAATAATAATATTTATATAAAAAAATATATAAATTATATATAAATGTAGTAGGTAAATTTGTAAATCATTTTCATAACACTATTTAAATCACTATTACAAATTGAATAACATACTTGGTAAATTTGAATAATCTATTAAGAGAAACCTAACTTGTAAACTCTATCCCTTTACTCAATGAATTGGAGATATATATTGAGCTCATTTATCATTGTGATCTATATAAATATATCTCATAATAATGATCTATATTAAGATCACCATTCATCATATACAATGACCAGTAATTATAACATTATCATAAAAAAAGAAATCTTTCATTTTTATCATTACACTCATAAAAATACTCTTTACACCCATAATAAAAACGTTTCTAGATATTAAAATATATCTTCCATTTAAAACACTTTTGAAATTACCTATAAAAATGGTAAGGGGTTATTATTTAAAGAAAACATGGAATATTATAGAGGAATCCAAACATAAAATTACAATAATTATGGTGGAAAAACCATTTAATTTATATATGTTAAAATAGAACATTTATTTTTTCCTTCCGTAAATAAAGTGAAATAGTTCTGTATAGAATACATAAAAATCTTCATTTTGAAAACCATTTAAATATTAGACATAAAATGTCCTTAGTAACTCATTTATATCCATATAAATACATTCATAAAATAATTTTAAGAATATTTTCATGGATGAAAATAATTTACAAAATAAATCTTGAAAATATTTAAAACATGGTTTTTAAAGTAAATTGTCCCTTACCTCGAGTCCAACTTGTCTGGTATGTTCTTTGTATTCTTGAGTAATAAACTTATGTTAATTATTTATATTATTTATAGCCATTTTAAAATTAATTATTCATTTTATTTTATTTATTACCATGTTATATAAAATTACATAATCAATTAATTTCACATCATATGGTTTGATGATATTGATTTCATAATCCCAAATTGAATTTGGTAAGTTGATAGTGGTCAAATAGGTAATTATTCCACCATATGTTTTCATTTTACAAAAAGTGTGAGGGAAAGAAGGTAAGTATAATTTTATCTATATATAATTATGATTATAACATAAATATAATATTATATAAATAAGTAAACTTATATATAGCATCCATGTTATGTGGTCGTGAAAAATAAATCACATCACTTTGTGGAGGTGGTTATCCACTCATACACCTGAATGATGTTATCATTTTTTAATGGATGTAATGTTAAGAAAATATATAATATATTATATATAAAAAATAAAAAAAATATATAAATAATAAAATATATATATTTACATTAAATAAATCATTATATCCATCCCTGAGAAGTGGTTATGGAAAACGAATTACATTAGTTTGTGTAGTGGTACTCCACTATATACACAATGATAGTTTTGTTTCCCATTTGTTAAAAAAACATTGATGTATGTTATGAAATTATCATTAAAAAATATCATTATATGTAATATACTGTTTTTATTGTTTCATAATGGTTGAATAAGACTTTCTGAAGTTTTAAAAATAAATAAATAAACATTCAATTAAGAACGATACCTCCTCTTCAGACAAAATCTTTAGGTTTATACTGAAATCCTTCCTAGAATGGTTTTCTGAAGAAAAAAATGGGAATGTAGGACATGGAGATGGATATAAATAAGTTATTTGATCATGTATTGGCTGAACCAAATATCACTTTAAGTGTGGAGAGGAGTGGATAGGGGTGTCCTTTTATAAGTGGGGGGATCTTGGAATTTTCAAAAAGATTAAAATATATTAATGTATTACTCATGAAAAATGGATCTGAAAATGAATATTGTTTTAATATTATATGATATAGTTTCAAAATATTTCTACAAAATATTATTTATAAAAATATTTATGTCATTTTAACCCTTATAAATTAAGTTTAACCTCCTAGTACATCGGTTGTAACCTTAACTGTGGTAATAGATTTTTACGATTATAACAATTCATTATGAAAACTAATTAAGTAAACCTTGTTACTTAATATTAATTATTATAAATAAAAATATAGAATCTATTTTATAAAATTAAATTTAAAAAAATTTATATTTTAATTTAAAATTAAACCCACAAAATGAGACAAAAAAATTAGAAAAATTCCTTTTTAAGTATAAAAATGTTTTTATACTCAATTAAAGTTCAGTATTTATTACAATAAAATTTATTGAATTGTTTTTATCTAAAATAAATAATTAAATCTAAAAAATAATCAAAAATATAATGTTACTTTTTAAATACTTGAAAATAAAATAGAGTTTTCAATAATAATCAGTATTTTTTACTATTCATTAAGAAATCAAAATTTTCCCAAAATTATAAAAAAATTCATCCTAAAATAATTTTAAAATTACGAATTAAACAATTAAATATAATTTTATCAAAATAAAATTCTATAATATTGAAAAAAATATTTTAAATAACAAAATAAAATTCTTGAAAACCAAATTTTGATGGAAATAATGCTTTTTCTATTTAACTGAAAAATTACCTAAAACATTTATAGTAAATATAACTCTATAATATATAAGTAAATAATCTTAATAAGATATGAAAATGATTTATCTTAACATTTCCTAGGTGTTTATGTTGTAACCCTGACCCTGGTAGCCTGGAGTTAGTGCCTACTACTATTACCTTGGCATAAGATACAAGAAAATTTCATCCCAAAGGACCGAACAATTTAATAGACTTGTAAAACTAGATACATAAATTAGTCATGTATTACAAATGAATACAAAATTGACAACATAATTTTTTTGAGAATAAAGTTATTCCATCTCATATATCCTTACATATCTTTCTTAGTACACTTTATTGAATCATGGGGAAAGTAAACCAAACAAGGGTGGTCTTAGATGCTTAGTAAGGGTTAAGTACAATGGAAGCTATCATGAATCAATAATGAATAATCAATATATAAAGGTAAATAACTAAACACACATTCCATTTAAATAATTTGATAAGTCATAATCAATGTGGAAAGGTAAATAAATGAACACACATGCCATTTAAATAAATGGATAAGGAATAATCAATAGAGAAAGGTCAATAACTAAACACACATTTCATTTAATCAATAATATGAGAATTAAATACATCCATATATTTTTTTCATAGTGAAAATACCATGGATAATTATAATTTAATTATGTATACAAAAAATTCTTAATTATTGGAATTCATGTTTCCAAGTCACATGATACATTTACCATGAATAACAACCCTCAGGATGGTTTAAAACATACTGGGTAAAACCCATATGTTTTATGTCAAGACCATTCAAAAGAAACTAATTTATATATCTATCCTATAAATAGTTTAAATTGATTGGTTACAAACATGAAGGGTCTGTTTCTAGTTGATTTCATCTCATGAGATTGCCGATGCATCAAGGGGCTTACTTTAAACAGTCCCCATCCCATGTTTTACTAGTCCAAAGCATTCCTTATATATTGAATAATCCATTTAATTCATACAAAATGTTCCTTTTAAAATATTCTTATTGTGTAAAGAATATATATTCATAAATATTTCCCCAGATAATAAATTAACTATCAAATTAAACATCATATGTATAAATCGTATACTGTTTAAGAAATAATCATATCCAAGATAAATAATGTGACTTTTAGGGGAAATTTATTTTTCAATGGTCACTAGAGAGTGATTAACTCAAGGGGAGGTTAATGAATACAAAAATGATTCAAGGGAATGAATTTTAATAGTATCCTTTGTCAAAATAATCTTAATCCATCTATTATAAGAATAATGATGGTATCAATACAATGTATACCCATTGAAGAAAGAATAAGGTTTGGTGTTATTGATGAATAGAAATACAATAAAACATCCTTAAAACCATTCTTGATGAAAATATCCATTTCATTTTGATTTTTTTAAAAATCTTTTTCTTTTCAATTTCATTAAAAAAATTTCTTTAAAAATACCTTTGTAAAATTACAATAGAACATTCAATTAAATAATGGTGGATAATTTATTACAAGGTAAAAATAAAATTCCTTTTTTTGTTTTAAAATGGTTAGGAAAGTTCCATGTTCATAAATTAATAAGAAGATTCATTTCAAAAATAATTATAAAATTTAAAATTGGTAAAAATTTCTTTTAATAAATAATTTTGAAAAGGATAAAGAAAAAATTTTGAAAAAAAAATTAGAAAACATTTATTTTTAAGAAAACAAATTTCTAACTAAAGAGGGAAATGAAGCCATATTTTATTGAAATATTTCATCAATAATATTAAGTACCAAATTGTGGGAAAATGGTAATATCACTTGAAAAAGATCATAAACATCCATATGATAATAAAATGAATAGGTTCACTAAATAATGATTATATAAATTCATTCAACTAAAATTCAAGGATAAAAAATATCGATTAGATTGAGATTGTGAAATAAATAGTTAAAATGATTATAATGTTGAAGTGAGAATCAACCAATGAATCAATTATGTGTATAAATTATAAATTGTGATGTCCTAGACTCAGATTCCATTATTTTGTTCCTCGATCCTAGTTGCCACATAGCCTCAAGAACATATCCCTAAACACTATAGGCTTCTGTCTAGTAGAAATGTCTTAGGGTGTGTTTGTGGGGAGAATATTCCCTCATTACCATAGTGTAGCATGGTGGATAAATAATATAATAAGAAAATAGTGGAATATGTATAAAAATATGGAACAATAGAAGTAGACCGGACAATAATAAATAGGAAAAACTAATAATATTCTCAAAATATGACGATGATTTATTTCATGTATCTATAAATATGGAAAACATGGATACAAAGTTGTAGACAATACATGCTACACAAAAGTATTAAAAATGAATCAAAAAATGATTCATTCATCCCAAGCTCTAGCTTAGTCATCTTCTACCCATCTCCATCCTAAAGCATTCAATCAATCATGTGTCTAAAGCAAAACACATTCCATTTTCAATACCTATATAAATGAAATCTTCCTAGATACCAATGGTGTCCAGGATAAGGTGAGAGATAAATCTCAGTAGGCCACTTTAAATGGTGTCTATAACATCTTTTCTGTGTAATATAATCTAAAACAATGTGAAAGAATGAATATATAAAACTAAAGTACTAAAGGAACATAAATACTCAAATACCTTCTTCAACATTAGCTGGTGTCTGAACATGTTACCATTTCATTATTTAACAATTTTCTAGTTTATATATTAAGTCATGTGAGGTATAACTAGCATTGACATCTTGACATGATAGTAATAGTAAAGAATCCAAGGTATAACAAGGCATCCCTAAATGATATTAATAAGGAAGAGGTTACAAGGTGATAACCAAGGAATCCTTGAGCTCAGGGGTCGATCCAACTCAGGTAGTAAATGTTTACTAGATATAAGGTAAGAGTGTAATCCAAGGGCAATCACCCAAGTCATTCTATAATAATGATTCTAACTGGGTCCAAGAGTTCATCCAAGGTAAAATCGGATAATACAAGACTAGGTCCAAGGGTCTATCCAAGGCAACTCATGTCTATAAAAGGCACATTGGATCTAATGAGTGTATCCAAGTAATCCTATAATAATAATAATAGATAGATAATATGGTTTTATACTTGGAATCCACACATAGTCAAATATTGGGTTCCAAAGTGGGTATCAACAAAGGAAACCGGCATGCCTAAATTAGAATGGTGTACACGAGTGATCAAGGCATTACCTAGGGAATCTAAGGAGAGATTGAGTCTGAACACTCTTATAATAATGTCAAGTTCCATATACATTAGGCTCCTTATAATCAATTCATTACATTAATTATTCCATGATTTACTCAAGACGTTGATTAAATCATTTGGTCCATGTCATTTAATTTCTTTTGTGTGATAAGGTTAATAAGGGATGAAACCATTTAATTTCATTTAAGAAGTAACTAATTCATTAGGTTCATTTCACTTCCTTCCATCATATCTATAAAGGGGTTCTATAGACATGAAACCAAACATTCATTTATACTTGTTAAGACTAAGTTGTATACTTAGTATACTTTCCAAATTGACTATTTAAACATTCATTGATTAAGTGGAACACTTACCTAAGAAGGTTCAAGTGAAACTAACAGAGTAAGAGGATATTAAATTCCCAATTCAATAGTCATTCAGTAAAGGGAGGATTTCTATTAGAAAGCTCATGCCAAAGCACACCTAAACGGTGGCACAGACACACATACAACCCTCAAAAGTAAAAATTAAGGGAGGTACCCTAATTGGGGTGGTCAACATTGAGGATTTAACCTCCAAAAATGGATATCATTTGAAATAGGAGTCTTAGAATATGTTTTTAATGGATATAATAAATTCACATGAATTAAATAGGAAACACCTAATGAAATCGGCACATGCACACTGAATTTTATAAAATGAAGAAACATGACGGATGAATTATAGACCACCTACCTCGTACTCGTAAAACTCTCCATATCTAGTGTTGGCCTCTAGTTCTTCCATGATTGGATGATATCCCAAGAAATGATAAATGACCTGAAAATAGAGCATATGATCTTTCATCTAAATAGTTTTTTCATTAGAAATAATAATGACATATGGATGAAAATGAATTGATCTCTTACCAGAAAATATCCAACAAGATAAATGGTGCAATGATTGGACTCCTGATAGACGAACAGAATCAATTAAAACAAAAGACCACAAAGCGGAGAAAAAATAGGAAAGTTATTTCTGCTAGAGAGGAAAAGAGTGTATATTATTTAAGTTATAACATTTTAACGTAATTTTAGTAAAATGACCCCAAAAATAGGAATCGCATGGTTTGGTCGCGTGGTTTGGAAAACCATGTAACATTTTCTATACCAAGGGTCACTTTCCATGGTTAGTATTCTTAGTGTAAGAAACTATAAACATACTATGTGAAATGGAATGCTAAAAACTACAGACCATTCACATAGTCATGCAGTCTATTCTGCTCAATTTCCTCAATCTATGCAGCCTCCTTATTTTCACTGTCTAGCCCCACATGATTAATAGTAACAGAGCACCCTTTATTGTACAGTTTCAACTTACCATATGGCCAATCTATTTCCTCCACTGCTTGTGGTTCCAAGCTTTGAACAATCCTCGTACACCCAAAAAACCTTCATGAACTCATTAGAAATACATATTTTGTCCAAAATAAAGAATTAGATAAAAGTTACAAGGATGTGTACATTAGTGAAAAATCATGTTCTTACAGTCTTCCCCCTTAAAGGAACACATACCTCACTTCACCTCCCAAGGGTGTAGAAACATTTTTTGAGAAAAACTATGGCCACTAGGCACGTATGTCGGCCTCCCGTTCCAAAGTCTCTTCTTGTACATTATCGTGCTACCATAGAACCCATGCCAAAGGGACATACCTGCCTCAAAGAGCCTTTAGGATCCGGTCAATGCTGCATATAGGATACTATTAAAATGAATAATTGGAATCTAGTTCAACTTTCTTAGGATCAAATGTGTGATACGGATCGACATGATACCAGGGAAGCTATGAAACATGAAATACATCGTTCATGGAATGATACCTCTAATGTAGTAGCAATAGATTGGAAATCAGTCTGACTCTATATAGAATCTCTAACAACCATACATAATTATATGATATCATCCCTTGCCTTTATATCCATGTAAGCCTAATCTTGGGTGATACCCATAAGAAGACATGATCCTCGACCTCAAAATCTGGAGATCATTGATGGTGATCATGATAATATTTATGCCTAGACTAATTAGTAGACATATTAATCATGATCAGCTAAACCTAATCTAAATTCTCTTGCATGAGAAGAGGACCTATTATGGCTACCGCTCCTGCCTCTAGACACTATAGGGATTAACAGAATAGCCTACCATATAAGGCCTCAAAATGATCCATCTGTATTTTCTCCAAAAATATATTATTGTAGTATAACTCAATGAGAGGGAAATTCTTCTCCTAAAAAACACTAAAATCAATGACAAATTCTTGGAGAATGTCTGTCAGAACATGTAACATCCATTCTGACTAACCATTAGTCTAAGGGTAAAAAGATATGATCAGAAGCACCTATGTACCCATAGCCTCCTATAACCCCTACCAGAACCATGAAATGAATCAAGAATCCCTATTTTAAATGATAGTATGAGGTACCCCATGTAGTTGGATGATCTCACTAACATTAAATATTCTGATTTCATTAACTTAGAAAGTCTCCCAGATTTGAAGGAAGTGGGCTAATTTCTTTAGTCAGTCAATGACTATCCATACAACATCTCTACCACAAGGCGACCTTGATAATCCAATAACAAAGTCAATGGAAATATACTCTAATTTATATTCTGAGATAGGAAGTAGTTTTAACAATCCTTCAAATCTCTAGTAATACTCATTCACCTACTGACAGGTGGAAAACCTAGTAATAAAGTATGCTATACAGAGATTAATCTCAGGCCACCAATACTGGAATTGCATATCTTGATACATTTTGAAGATTCCTAGATGAACTACCCACTAAGAAGCATGGGAATCATACATAATTTCCTCTATTATATCTGTAGGAACCCAGACATTTCCATTTATATTTAAAATTTCATCTTTATCCATAGACCAATCTAGAGGTGGTTCATCTCCAACAATTCTCTCTCAAAGAAATAAGCCTTCAGGATCTGAAAATTTTCCTATATTCACCTTATCAAGGAGGGAAGAGTTAACTATTAAGGTTGAGAAATAAGACTACATGTGACTATCATGAAACACTATATGTAACTCAAAAAAGAGAGACATCAATTTCCATTCATCACTGGCTTCTTGTTTGTCATGTTCCTATCTTTTCTAACTCAGCACATCAGATACTGCATTTCCCTTTCAAAGCATATAGGCAAGCTCAAAATTCATAGACTAAAATTATCCAATGCATATCCACTGTCTAATATTTAAGTAACTCTATGTAAATATATATTTGAGGCTTTTGTGGTCTATAGAAACCATAATGTGCTCACCCATTAGATGGTGTCTCTAGCAATGTAAGGCATAGAAAACTAATACTAGATCAATATTGTGAATTGGGTAGTTTCTCTCATGAGGCCTCAACTAAAAAGATACAAATGCAAAAAAACAATATCCTCATGCATTAGAACTTCTCCTAGATCAATTCCAGAGGCATTATAGAACATCGTATGGCCTCTACCAGGCTCTAGAAAAATCATAAAAAGTGTTGAAACATGCCTCCCTTTCATCTCCTGAAAGAATTTCTCACACTCTTTTAAAAACAATAACTTAACACCCTTCTTTGTAATACTATTAATAGGTGAAACATGGCATGATAATTCCTATATGAAATACCTGTAATATCCATCTATCCCCAAGAAACTCCATATATCAAACACATTTTTGGGATCATCCCAGGAATCCATAACACTAACCATATCTAGGTCAATATAGGCCCATGATTCTGAGATTATATGACCCAAGAAGTGAACATTTTTTATCAAAAAGTCTCACTTAGAAATTTTGAAAGAAATATGATTCCTTATAAGTGAATTTAGAATAACATCATGGTTCTTAGCATGGTCGTTATGAGTGTGATAATACACTATGATGTCATTCTCAAAGACTGTGAAAAAAATCTAGATAGGGGTGGAACACCCTATTCATCAGATCTAGGAAAATAGTGGGTGTATTCATGAGATCAAATAGACTATCAAGATACTAAAAATGATTATACCTAATAAGGATAGTTGTATGAGGTATGTCTAGTGGTCTGACTCGCACCTGATGATAGCCCAATCTCATGTAGATCTTTGAAAACACCCTAGATCCATAGATATAGGTAAAGATATCATTTATTTGAGGTATTTGATACCATTTATTGAATTTAATATGGTTCAACCATTTATAATTCATTCATAGATGAAGGTTCCCATC
This sequence comes from Viscum album, assembly GCA_963277665.1. Lineage (NCBI taxonomy): Eukaryota > Viridiplantae > Streptophyta > Magnoliopsida > Santalales > Viscaceae > Viscum > Viscum album. Next base: position 465,523,578 of record OY728141.1, on the reverse strand, counting down.
TTCCTTCTTGAAAAAAACACATGGGTGAACCCCAATAGGAAGTGTAAGTCTATATAAAACCTTTGGCCTCTATATCCTCTAACTAACACTTGAGCTCTTGGAGCTTAGTATGTGCCATCTTATATGGCGGAATGGACACTGGAGCTGCTCCTAGAACGAGCTAATTTGTAAACACTACCTCTCTATCTAGAGGTAGTCTAGGAAAATAGTCATGAAAGATATCCCCAAAATGATCTACTATCGAAGGTAATCCATCCTGATGTAAACCCTTATCCTCTATGAAGATATTAGTAATCTGGGCGGTCACTCTTCCTAGCCCAATATTCTCTAGTACAGCTCTACTTGCATGAACATCCCACCCACCCATATATAGATAACTGCAACCCTATAGTGATTTAAATGATTCCTTGGGGTGATAGAAGTATATAAAGTCCTGATATAGCACCAGTCAATCCATCCCAAGAATGAAATCACAGACAAACAGTTGTAGTATGAAGAGGTCCCTTGAGAAATTCTAATTTCCTACATCAGGGGGATAGTCACTACATTGGTGTATTCCCTCTATCTATACTACCAATGGTATATCGAGGTTCATTTCACCATAGTAATACTTTATTTATAGCTTGATAATTTCCATGATATATAAAGTGATGAAGGGGTGTTAAGAAACTATGTAAAATAAGGAAGATACTATAGTAGAGGATACTAGAATAGTACCTCATACATTAGATGGTCTTGCACTCTAATACATGGTTATCAGATATAAATCATGCATCAAGCCTAATCCATTGACCTGTGTTATAGCTAGACTACCCTATCTATGACCACTCTACTGGAACTATGATATAAAGTCTTGCTATCATGACCATGACCTCCTCCTCGTCCAATCCTGCTGATGCTAATCCAACTCCTCTCCTAACACAAAGTAAAATAACCTACCCCTAATGGAAGAGTTGGTGTGGATCCTCTTCCACTATAAGAAGATGGAAAGGTCCAACCGAATCCTTGAATATTCCCCATGCAGCTGCAAGCACGACACTCCATGAGGTCTCTATCACACTAAGGCTCTATATTTCCCTGCCATCAACACTAATGGCATACAACTGAGTGGTGAGTGTGGTTACTTTGATGACCACTACTCTAACGTCAAACCTTGAAGGGTCTATTTCTACTACTAGAATAACTACTAGCCTTCCCTAGCATTAATCCTCTATAAATGGAACTGTCACATTCCCTTAGGTTGTGCTCAGTAATAAGAGCCTAATAGATGATCTCAGAGATGGTAGGTAGGAAAAATACATTCACCTGAGTATAGATGGAATATTGAAACCCATCCTCAATGTTTCTAGCACACCAAATCTCATCACCAGCTAGAAGTAGTGAAAAGTATTATAATTCAGTTAAATGTGAAAAATACTCTATAACTGACATAGAAACTTGTTCTAGATGCATGAACTATCTCACTAGGTTAGCTCTCAATATATATGGAAACAATTATTCCTAGAAGGTAGTCTGGAAGTCATCCCATACCATGCCCTGATGGTAACCAACTTGGGTAATCACATCCCACCAGTGATTGTCTGAATCTCGTAGCATGTAAGTAGAAAGTTTGACCCACCACTATGGATGCAACCCTAGGTTCTCAAATATAAATAATATTTCCTCCATCCATGAACCAGCAGCATGTGGAATTCCATCCCTTAAGAATCTCGTAGGATTATATTGTTATAACTCTTAGGTCAAGTCAACCATTACAGATGTAGGTCATGGATTACATTGAATATAATTCATCAAGCATAGAAAACTGTCATGAAGATGAGAGTCAGTGCCAAAATCAGGTATAATATGTGGTACCTAAAGTGGCACTCCTAGTGGTAAAATAATCATCTCATGGCCCAACACATATAGATCATGGTCATCACCACCAACATGGCACAAGACATGAGGACATCGTGGAGGAATTGGTCTAAAAAAGCCAAGAACATGCCTTAGAACAATCTTTAAGTACATATATAGAAATAAAGAAAACTAAAAGAAATTAAATGGATCACTACCTATGGTATACTACCCCAAATACCCACTTTGAAGGGCTAGTATTAGTATGTTTTCATGTTTATATTATATGGGTTCTAGTAAATGAAGGGTTAAATATAATTTTCCTCATCATTTACTGGAAACTATTCCATTTAATAAGTCAATGATTACTTTTTAAATTTTTCACTTTCTTATGAAATTATAACAATGTTTGATTAAATTAGGTTTTCAGTTCCAGTGAATTAGGACCCATACACCTTTTCACTAAAATTGAAACCCATTTAATTTCATTCTAATGGAATGAATTGGTAAATTACTCATTCCAACCCATGAGGACTTATAAGCCTCAGGTGTTGAAACTAAAAATCAATCAATTGAAGTCATGGAAATACATAATAATAATATAAATACCATAACATCAATCAAAAATCATAGGAAAACAAGAAATTAAGGGAATGAAATTCACCTATACTGAATGTAAATATGAATAGACTTCCAATTATATGTTCCTAAGATGATGCATGTAACAATGTTACTTTCTAAAATATCATGAGGACAAGGATGAAATGAATCACACAATCAGAATAATAATAATAACTATCACATAGCTTGTTCATCACCCAATGGTAAAATGATATCAACTGTAGTAGGAAAAAGTAAAACAAAAATAATAATATAGGCAACTCGTCATTTACCCTGAACATGGGCCAGCTACTCCCAAGCACGGCTTTTAACCAAGTCCCAAAACATTTCTAATCTCACGTCTATTAGATCCAAATAGTAAATAATGAAAGGAACTTCTCTGATACCACTTTTTGACATCTCAAACCCAGATACCACTTAGAGGTTCCCCGAGCCTGATGGGCCACATGGACCCAAGCACATATCCTCAAACACCAAAGGCTTCCGACTAGCAATGAGGACCTTTAGTGTGTCCATGGGGATACTATTACCTCATTACCAGAGTGTAGCATAGTGGTTATATAAGATAACTTATAAATTGCATAAGTAGTATAAACATATGGAACAACAGAAGCATACAGAATAATAATGAACAGGAACAACTGATAATGATACTCAAAAGATGATGATGATATATGTCATGTATCTATATATTTGTAAAACATGGACACAAAGTAGCAGACAATAAACGATATAAAAAAGTAGAAAAAATGAATCCAAAAACAATCCAAGCATCCTGACCTTAGCTAGGTCATATGTTACCCAACTCTATCCTAAATTATTCAAGCAATAAATTTTCCAATAGAAAACACTTCCCTATTACAACACCTACATATATATAATCTACTCGGGTACCACTAGTGACCTAGATAGAAAGTGAGATAAATCTTAGTAAGTCACCACCAATTGAGTCTTTAGCATCTAGTACATGTAATTTAATCTAAAACGGTGTCAAATAATTCATATATTAATGTAAAATAGTACAATAATATAAATACTCAAGTACCTTCTTTAACCTCAGTTGGTGTATGAACATGTAACCATTTCCTTAATTAATTATGTTTTATTTTATATAATAAGTTATGTGAGGCATAACGAGCACTAAAATCTTGACATGAAATTAATAAAAAAGTATATAAGGTATAACAAGGCATCTATAAATGATATTAATAATGAAGAGGCTCCAAGGTGGTAACCATGGAACCCTTAACCTTAGGGGTTGATCCAAATCAGGTAGTAACTATATCCTGGCTATAGGGTAAGAGTACAATCCAAAGGGAATCACCCAAGGTATTCCACAATAATGATTCTAACTAAGTCCAAGTAATCCATCAAAGGTAAAAGAGGATAAGAAATGAATAGTCCTAAGGGTGTTTCCAAGATGCTTCATGTCTATAGGAATTACGCAGGATCCAAGGATTTCATCCAAGGAATCCTATAAAATTAATAATGGAGGGATACTAGGGTGTCATACTGATCATCCAAACATAACAAGGATCAGGTTCCAAGGTGGGTATCAACCAAGGAAACTGTCATCCGTAAATCAGAATCGCATCCATGAGTCCTCAAGGAATTCCATCGGGAATCCATGGTGAGCTCGAGTCAAACCACTTGCATAATAATTTCAATGTTCATATGCATTATGTACCTTACAATCAATTCATTTAATTAATTATGCCATGTATTACTCACGTCATTGATTAAATCACTGGTCTATGTTGTTGCCTTTAATTAGTATAAAAAGGATAATAAGGGATGAAACCATTTCATTTCATCTATTTCTTAAAAAATTCATAAGGTCCATTCTGCTACCTTCCATCATGAATATAAAGGGGTGTTATAGGTATGAAACCAAACATGCATTTACACTTAAGAAGGCCAGGTCATATACTTAGTATACATTCCAAATTTACCATTTAAACATTTATTGATTAAGGGGAAAACACATTATAAGGGTAAAGTGAAACTAACATAGTAAATGTCTAGTCAATTCCCAATTAAATAGTCATTTAATTATGGGAGGCTTACCATTATTAGGTTTAATCCAATCTGAAAGGTGGCTCAGACACACATAACAAACCTCAAAATGAATAATTAGGGAGACCCTATATTTGGGGTTGTCGATGTTGAGGACATGACCTATACAAGTGGATATCATTTATAACAAGAGTCTTATAATACAGTTTTAATTACTATAAACAAGGAACATGAATTAAACAAGAAACTCCCAATTAAATCGGTGTGCACAAAAAGTAATTTATAAAATGATGAAGCTTGAGTGATGAATTAAAGACCACCTACCTCATACTCATAAGGCTCTCTTAATCCATTATCAGCCTCTAGTTTGGGTTATATTGGAAGAGATCTAAAGAATGGATCAACACCTGGAAAATAGTTCATATGATCCTGCATCTAAATATTTTCGTCTATAGAAAGAATAATGATTAATGGATAAAAAGTAGTTGAGATCTTACTTACATAGATCCAATGATATGAATAGTGATTCGATCAGACTATGGATGGATGAACAAGATAAATTACTAAAAAATATCTGAAAAGGGAGGAAAATGGGAGATATATATCCACAAGAGAGAAAATATAGGATAGGGTTTAATTTATAACATTATATGGGAATTTGGGTTAAATAACCCAAAAAAATAGGGAATTCAAGGTTTCGTTGCACGGTTGGCCAAACCTTGAAAAAACTATGTTCCATTTTCTACACCAAGGGTAACTTTTCATGGTTAGGTCAAATGGTCTAAGAAACTATTCACCAACCATACAAAATGTCTCTGCTAATAATTTCAGACTATCCTCACAGACATGTGGTAAATTCTTCAAGGTTTCCTCAAACTAATCAGCCTCCTAGTGCTGATTATCCAGCCCTGCATTGTTAGTATTAACCATGTGTTCTGGCTCTCATAGTTTCTACTAACCATGTGTCAAATATATTTCCTCCACTGAATGAGTTTATGAGCTCCGAACAATCCCCATACACCTATGAAACCTTTTTGAACTCATTGGGCATCCATATTAGTTTCAAAATAATGAATTAAATGAAATTTTAAAATGTTCCTTAATTGATAGAAAAATTGAGTTATTAAATAACTCTACATAAAATATGTGTAAATAAAACATAATATAATCAAAATAAATTATACACATAATCTTATGATGTTAACATCAATGAGGATGTGATATAAGCCAATGAAGAGAAACTAAGTTATGCAATTTTTTACCACTTGGTAACTTCTAATTCAAATCCCCATAAATGAAATAATTCAAATTGAAACCTAAAATAACATGAATATTTAATTATTCATGATATTACATTTAAAGGGTCATTATATACATCATATAAAATTAATTAGGTTCATATCATTAAAATATGCCTCAATGAAATGAAATTGAGATGAAATCCCTCACCTTGCACTTTCCTTTTGGTTGTACTTGGTTTAACCACCTGTATAGTGGTTTTAAATATGTTATAAACTTATTAAAAATTATATTAATGTTTATTATATCATATATTATACTTTTATAATATATTATTACCCTTTCATTAATAATCCTTTATTATTTTAATCATTTCAGTTGTTAACTTCCTTGTTTTTCAAATATGTTTTTACTTTTTATTTTTGTTCCTCTTACTTAAATCATAGTTTAATCATCCCCAGAAATTAAACAAATATTAAAAAATCCTATATATTAACTATATATTTATTTAGATTAATCTATAAAATTTATTTATAATAAATGGAATGCACTATTCATGGAGACGGAAGGTCCTACGTCCGCATGAACACTGCTTCCATTTTCATGTCATATTAAAAAAATGATAAATATGTAAATTATTAATATTGTTTCATTTTTATTTAATATATATCACATATTTTTATTAAAACCATCGTTGATACATTAAATGTATATCTTGAATGAATCGCATCACTTCGCAAGGCAGTAGTCCATCGTACACACGAGAGACGTTATCGTATTCACACAAAAGGGAAATCATGAACGTATGTTTTATATACTAATTCAAGAATCATAATAATATCATAAATATAATATATATCCTATAAAAGCAATAAATTCATCATTATTCCCAGCCATAAAAGGTTGTAATGGAAGGGCGAACGAGATCTGTTCGTGAGGCGCTAATCTGCCACACACATGAACGATGATTCTATATCACATTTCATGGAACCATGTAAACTTTTAGGTCATACTATTTACATAAAAACACCTTAGTATATTTAATATAATTTGTTAATTATATAATCATTATATTAAAATAATTTAATGGGAGGAGAAAGAAATAAAACAAAAGTGATTATTGATGAACATTGCATCTTCTTTGGGTAACGCCTCTTGGTTTATACCAACATCCATATTGTTTTCTTTATTTCAGAAATAAATATTCAAGGATGAGTATGTAGATTTTGGGAGTTTATTTTTTCTGGTTTTTATGATCCAATTATTTCAATATGCAAGAATAAGTGATGGGGTGAGAGCTTTTTTACTGTAGAGGAGTGATAATCTTGTAAACACCAAAAGGTAAACACTATTAGAAGGTATCCCTTATATAACATACCTCCAATAATATACCATTTTCAATAATATTTGTTATATGTTCTAAATATGTCAATAAAATGAGTTTTGGATAAGTTTTTAGGTCATTTCCCCCTTAAGATTAAAGTTTAGTCCCTTCGTAAACCCATTTTTCTCTTAATAATTGTGATTAATTTCAACTGTTTTCACTAATAGTTTTCATAAAAAAATAATTTTTACTTATTATAAATTTTAAATTATTCTGATTCAAAATAATTAATCCATTTTTTCAAATTAAAATCACATAATTGGTAGAAATTAATTTAAAATTAATCCCGCATATGGGATGAGAAATCAAGATTTTAATGTGAAAATGTTTAAAACATTACTAAGTTTTTATATATAAATTCATCATAAAAATGATTCAAATAACCTAAATTGAATTAATATATTTATAATTTACGTATTTAAACTTTAAATAAATTAAAAATATAATATAACATTATAAATTATTTAGATGAAAATTTAGTTTTCAATTAAAATTCAGTATTTTTCAATATTCATCAAAAAATTAAACTAGTTTAACAAAATGCCAAAAATTTACCCTAAGATAATTTTGAAATTACTATTTAAAAATTTAAGTTTATTTTTTCAATTAAAATTTATTAAAGTTTCAAAATTTAGTTTCAAAATAAGTGCACCATTGAAAGGCGACAAAACTGCCTTTAGAAAAATACAACTTTTATGGGTAAAATTGGATTGGTTTTTATCTTATGTCTATAAAATATATTGGATGAATTTAAAAACATTTAATTGAATATATAATATATAAATTTAATTAATATCATTCAATGATATTAATTAATTTAATTTATTATTATAATAAACCTTCGATGTATAATAATATTTATTTATTAAAAAAATTACTTTATATTTCATTATTTCTCATTTAATTTAAAATTAATTGGTAACCATTGAATTCAACCATATATATTAATAATTTAGTTATTAATGTTTATGAAAACCAAATTTATTGCTAGGAAATAATTTCCATTTTAAATAATAATATTAATGGTATTCGATAAAACTCAGTATTGTGTGTAACACAATCTATTGAAGAAACTCATTGTTGCGTGCAACACAATCTAACTCGATGTTGCATGCATTAAAATATATTGCATAGATTGAATTTATTTAAAATATTAAATATATTTTAAATTATTATGATGTTATATTATTTTATATGATTTTATTTGCATGTCATATACGCTATTGAATAAAAAGTTAGTCTTTTAGAGTTTCAGGGTATTACATTCTCTCTGCCTTAAAAAAATGTTTCCTTGAAATTTAATCTTGATCTCAGTAATCTAGGGTTTGATATTTTCAAATTTATTTCTTTAAAAATCCACATAATAAAATATTTAATACAATATCCTCTTAATAATAAGGAAAGGGAAGTATAATGGTTATATGGAATAACATATAACTAGGTTTCTACATAGGAAAACATTAGTGGAAAGTAAAAAATGTAAACTTAGAGGGAAAGAGTAAATAATTATAAATATTAATTAAGGTAATTGATCACAAACAAGTGAATGGTTAATGGAAAGTTTAGGGGGGCAAATATATAAATCTTGGATGATCTGAAAGACCATCAGTTCAACACAAATGAAGTTATTATGATAAAATTTTTGTTTCAAGATCATTTTTCTAGTGTTGATGAATTCTTGTAGTGTCTTAGAATATAAGGAAATATAATTACACTAAATATTTTTTATATTATAAACATAATTTTATCCTTTGTTTGTTCTTTGATCCATTACTCCAAGAAATAAATTTCCATAACTGAATCTTTTATACGCAAATAACTAAAATATACTTTTAGCGGATCATATGATCCATAAATAAAGTGAATTTTTTTCATCTATCTATAACTATTTTTCAATACCGCTATGTCTAAAAAATTAATCTATAAACCTAAAAAATATCATTACTGGCTCATAATTAATATTTATTCATTAAATTGTTAAACTAAAATAATGACATATTAACATGGATATTACGTATGTCAGTCATTGGCGTTAATCCCTTATCAACCTTTTATTGTGGTTTCAAGACCCTCCACCTCATCAGATACAATGGGTTGTCACCCTACATGTGGGTTTCCCTTTTTCTAAACTACATTAATATAATTTTTATAATGTTTCCAAAAGTTATGATAGATATCCTTGAAATAAAATTAAGACTTAAATAACCTATTTACTAAGGTATTAAATAAAACATTTTTTTACAAATTATAATAAATTTAATGATTATATTGACCCTAAATGTTATTAATAACATTAAACTTGTGTAAAATATTTATTCCTCAAATAAAATTTCCACTAAAACATATACATTCGATAAGTTTCTCCAAAATGTCCTTAATCTTGGTATACTCACATCATATAAAACCTAAAAAGAGGTGTTCAATACTATGAAAATATTATCAATATTAAAATCATATACTCATGATGGTATTTATAACTCTTAATTAATTAAATACATATATTATTCTAAAATTTAATAGAATCCTTATATGTTTTGTGATTCTTATAAAAAATATACTATTGATAAAACACTTTGACCATTTATTTCTTGAATCAAAATTCATAAGTACTTCATATGTTTTATTTCCACTTAGGACCATCCTTGGTATAATGTTTAACTAAGGTAATTAATAGTCAATATCTATTAAAATCTTTTATAATGGTTTTTAAGGAAAAATTTGAATTATTCAAAGCATATCCCCTAGGAGTGTCAAACCAGGATAGTAGCAAGGTCCATTGTCATTTACCATATTTCTCTCAAGTGAAGCCCAACATTCCCTTTTCGATGTTATTACCCCTAGGTATATTTGTACCCAAAACACATCCACTTATAATATCTATGTAATGATTTATTTCTAGGATGACCCACATAATCTCTACCTTAGAAAAAATTTAGCAAGTTCTTCTATAATTATCCTCAATTTTATCTTATGGTTATTTTTCCAAATCTATTTTTTATTAAATCAAGTTCCCTAGGTTTCTAATAAACTTTTTATAATACCAACGGTAGTTACCCTCACCCTATAAGCCCATATCTAATTCCCAATACCATTACATTGGCATAAGATACAAGGAAATTGTGTCCCAATAGACTAAACAGTTTAGTATTCTTGGTAAACTATATACGTACATGATTCTTTTATTAAAAATGAATATAAAAATTACAATGTATTTTTTTATAGAGAATAACTTTATTACATATTTCATATAATTGTATACATTTCTTAGTACACTTCATGGGATCATGGGGAAAGGATCCAAAATAAGTGTGAGCACAAATTCTCAGTAATGTTTAAGTATAGTAGAAGTTTTCAGGAACCAAGATGGGGTTCCATCTAACCCGAAACCCGACCTGGAATGTGATATGGCCCAAAGGGAATTCCAAATCCCCATGGGCAAGAAACCAATGCATGGGTATCAACGATACACATTTGGGAAAAATTCCACCCATGATGAATAACCAAGAACAATTCTCAAAATGAAACATCATCATAAGATAAATAACTATAACCAAAAGAGATAAAAATTAAAGTTAAAATTTTTAAAACTTTAACCAAAACCAGAATACCAAACATTGAGTGGGACCAAATACACCACTCATACTCTATGAAATAAGAGGGCCAACACCATCATTCCCCCTTCTCTGAATCCTATAAGAAGAGGTATGCAAGAAATCTGATCCACCATCACCACCTCAATACATCTTGCCTTTACCTGGGTCAAGCATAACAAGATATACATACACCGAAGGTTTTATGTAGGGTGTGGTCCAAATCCCAATAGGATACCACCGAAATAAATATTTCATGCCAAAACATTATAATACAAATCACCATGCTAGTTTTTAACAAAGCAGGGAAAACATTTTTAATAAAACCTTTTAAAGAAAACATTTTCAAGAGAATCATGCTTTGAAAATTAAAATTAAACCAAGGTTCAACATTTTCTAAATCTGAGTACCATATCAAAATACAGCACCATGTGTAATCCCTAAAGTCTTTAGCTCTAGTGGTACCCAAGGAACCTCATATCTTAGTAATAATAATTTAACAACCATGACCCACAGTGGCCTCATGAAAAAGTCCTTAGAGAGGAATCTATCCAAAGTTATGGTGGTATAAAAACATCATTTTAGTTAAGTTACTATTGTATCATCAATCCTACTAGAATAAACTAACCTTTGGCCATGCCGATCCAACTAGCTTACTAGTTCTAGTCCATCCACCTAGATACCAAGTATTTCCTTTGTGCTCAACTTCCCATTTCACTTTTCACAAAGATCACCACATTCACATTCACACAACAAGCATTATGAAAACACATAAAAACCACCATTTTTTCATAGTAAATCCTTATTTCAAATCTATAAACACACCAAATCCATTTAAAAACACACTTCTCTCCACATACATAATTCATATCATGTATTTGGAAAGAAACATAAGAAATCATACAAGAAACACAACTATTTCCATTTTAAAAAACATATTCCAAACCATACACATCTTTAAACATTTTGAAGACAAATTTTTAACCACACACATGATCCATATAACAAATTTAAGAAATCAAGAAAGCATACAAAAATAATTTAATAATGGTAAAACATGGAATCACCTAACTCACACTTGGAAAATTTTGTAACCTGGTGGAAAACCAAAACTACACCTCAAGAGGAAACTATAAAAGAAAAAAATCAAACCATAAATAACAATATTAAACCCATGAATCTTGTTTCAACCCATCATAGGGAAACCAATCCACTAGATAGAGAATAATTTAAAGAAAATGGAATAAGAAACCAAAAAATGAAGGAAGAAATGAAAAAGGATGGGACTTACTGGATGATTTTTGGAAGATCCACACTAAATCCACTCAAAATTTAAATGTAAAAGGGAGAAAGGGTTAAGGAGAAGGTACCTAGGTCTAAAAATAATGAATGGGGGAGAAATTGGTGGAATTTTGGTTAAATTGGGGGAGGGTAGAAAGGTAGGTTTTCAAATTTTTAATGACCTTGACAGGATGTACGATTAGCCCACATGGTTTTCCAAACCGTGCAGAAACTGTTTGTCCCTCTCTATATAAGAGGAATGAGATTTTATTGTTTCTTGGGGTAGTGATAACCCCCATGTGGTGGGTCATGTGTCCTAGATAGTTCCATTGTCCAAGGTGAACGATTTCACTTGTGCTAGCGCATGGTTTCCCTAACCGTGTTACAATCATGCGCCACCTTCTATCAAGTCCAAAAACATAAAATTTTACCAAAAAATCCATGGAAATACACTTAATGAGTATAATACAAGAATAAATTAGAAAAGTGACTCAAAATAGAAACACATATGTGAAAATTCTCCCCGCCATGAAAACTTTCTCCCCTCAAAAATTCATTTTAGAGTCTGATTAGAGAACAAAAATGGATAATGGTCCAAAAACCAAGACTTCTGATATGATGTCTCATACTCATCATTACCATGATTCCAAACAAATTAGACCAGTAGTATAGAATTCCCCCAAATCACTTTCTCTTCAAAATACACAATTCGCACTAGTCTCTCAAACATATACAAATTGGACCCCAAATCCAGATCTTCCCAATACAACACTTGAGAAGGATCTGGATTATAAACTTTTAGCTAAGAGACATGGAACATGTCATAAAGTTATGTCAACTAGGAAAAAAAGGATACCTGACATGCCAACTTACCAATTATCTTAGTAATATCAATATTTATGAAATTCATCAATGTTAGTCTCCCCTTCTTAACCAAACAAAGATGACCTAATGGAGGTGAAACTTTCAGAAACACACATTCACCCACAAATAATTCCATGTCTTGGGTACTTTGATTGGCCAAAGGATTATATCAGCTCTTTTCAGTTAACAAATTCTACTAAATCAAATTGAAATTTTAATATTTCTAATTCATGATATTTGGTCCTAATAAGGAGGTATCTCCCATCTCCTTCCAATATAATGGATATTGACATAGCTGACCATAGAACACCTAAAAGAGTTCCATTTTTATCCAGGATTGGTAACTATTATTTTAGGATAATTATACCAATCCTAAATGGTTATCCCATGAACCTAAAAAATCTAACACACAATCCTAAAGCATATCTTCCTATATCTGATTTTTCTGCTCTGTTTTACCATCCATTTGAGGATGGTATGCCATAATCAACTTTACTTGTGACCCTATTACCTTTTAAAGGCCTTACTAAAACTGTGAGGTAAAATAGGGGTCCCTATCTAGATTGATTGCCTATGGAACACCATGATCCCTCACTATCTCTTGCACATACAATCATCCCAATTCATCCACCTTGGATGAATCTATAATTGAAATGAAATGGGATGATTTTTTCAAATGTTCAATCACTATCAAAATGAAGTTAAATACCTGGGGTGTATAAGGAATAATGATAATGAAATCCATGGAAACCTCATCCCACTTCTAAGTATTAATGGGTAATAAATGAATCATTATAGATGGCCTTTGGTTACCTTCTTTAGCATATTGATAGGTATACCACTAAGATACAATGTAATATATATTTTGTCTCATATCCAGACACCATAATTGACGATGAACATCGTAAAATAGAATGGTGGTCTCATAATGAATAACCCACTGAGAATGGTCTTTATCCCAAATAACTACCTTCTAAAATGATAATTAACCCATGAAGTATCCCTAAAAATAAATAACTCACTTAGGATATAATTACTATTCATAAGAAGCCTCCCCACTATATAAGAATTTCATATAACGCTGAAAAAAATCATCACTCGGCTGCTCCTATCGAATCAAATCCAAGAGGGAGGGTATCAGCTGAAAACTTTCCAAGAACACACCTCTACTGTACTCTCTAGTCTCTAGATAAAAATGGGAAAAAAGACCCATCGAGGTCCAATCATCACTAGACTCCTTCAATTCTTGGATTGGTACTTTCCGAGTTAAGGAATATACAACTACATTACCCTTACCTGGGGTATACATGGTAATAAAATAAAACACCTGAAGGTAATTGACCCAAATATGTTTCCTCAAATTTAGATCCTTCTGTGATAAAATTTAGGTTAAGCTCTTATGATCTGAGAATACCAAAAAAATATCCCCGAAGAGATAATGACACCACGTCTTCAACGCATACATCACCACCACAAATTCCAAGTCATGGGTTGTATAATTATTTTTGCATGGTCAGTGTTAGTGAGGAACCTACGTCACTATATACTCATCCTGAATCAACACACATCCAAGACCCATACCAGAAGCATCATAGTAGACCACATACCCTTTCCCAGATTCGAGAAAGATCAAAATATAGGCTATGTTCAACTACCACTTAATCTCCTCAAAGGACACCTTACTTTCTTGGATCCACTCAAACATCACCCCATTCTAGGAGAGAACATCCATGGGAAAATCCATCCAAGATAAATCTCTAACAAACCTCATGTAATACCCTTATAATACCAAAAATATCATGATATTGAAAAAAAATCACCTACCCCCATGAAATCATAACATTGATCTTCTCAGGGTCCATTGAAACCCCTCGTTCTGGGATCACATGACCCAAAACATCACCTCCCTGATCTAAATAGTTCACTTGGAGAAATTCAAATAGAGATTATGATCTCGAAGGGTACCTAAAATTATCCTAAAATTTCACCCATGTTTCTCCGTGGTCCAAACATAGACAAGGATGTCATCCAAGAATACCATGAGGAAAGAGTCAAGGTACTAATGAAACACCCTATTTGTAAGTTTTGTAAAGACTATTGGAGCATTGTTTAACCCAAATGTCACGACCAGATACTCAAAATGGTTATACCTACTTTTTAATGCTATTTTTAGAACATTTGTCTCTCTAAATCTGACATAGTGATACCCTAAACGCAAGTTGATATTGGATAACCACCTCCCCCCTTAAGCTAATCAAATAAATCATCAACACAGTGAAAAGGGTATTTTTTTTATCATCACCTTATTCAAATTATTGTAATCAATATACCACCAGATAGATCCATTGGCCTTCTTATAAAATAGGATAGGGGAAGCCCAGTGATAGATGTTTGAGTGAATGAATCCTTTGTATTACAATTTTTCCAGTTTTACCTTTAATTCTCTCAACTATGTGGGGGACATATGATGTGAGGGAATTGATATCGGTAGTGTTCCTGATGCCAAATCAATTGTGAACTCCACATCGTGCTCTAGAGGAAAACTTGGAAATTCATCTTGGAATAACTCTGGGAACTCATCCACCCTAGGAGGTAATCCATTATTAGGAACACTTTCATCATCCTCTAACACGAGTGATGAGATTTAAAAAATGATATTTCCCAACTTCGGAAGTGAAGGCCCTGCATGTCTTGACTGAGGATCCCATTCACCTTGAAAAACCAAGGTACTCCCATACGGTTCTACAAAACTGACTCATCACTGATAAAAATTTATTTTCACCTAAATATTTATCAGTAGATCAATACTATTAATCACTTCAATGATTTCTATTTCCAAAAATAGTAAATCTGATTCTAACTCAACCCCTATCGTGGTGAGTACACAATACAGACACATGAAACCATGCTCTCACTTATTACCTAGAGGTGTAACTAACTCAATAATGTATGGAATAAGATCATATGATATTTTCAAAACATCTAGAATATGGAAATAAATAAAAGATTCAGAGGCTTTATATTCTAATTAGAAACTACCTCAAGTGAAAACCAAACGAACTCTACAAAATCGGTTGACATACTCTATCATGGTTTGATCCCCCTGTTGGAGATCTATAAACACTCAGGTTTTTGCGAAGGACATGGTCTTTGGGAAATACTTCTCATTGAATAAAAACTAAAATTCCTTCCAACCCATCTTCTCATGCTTCCCAAATTAAACAACTAAGTCCCACCACCTATGATTGGGACCTTCCAATAGGAACAATTCACATTTCACCTTCACTGTCTGAGGAGTGTCAAGAAACTGAAACAACATATCTATTTTCTCAATCCACTCATCTACCTCCTGGGGATATGTACTAACCTAGAATAAAAGAAGTTTTTTCTTAACTAACTACCAATATTTGTCCTCTTTATGAACTAGTTAGGCATACCCATCGTGAGAAGGAGAAAAGCCAACTCCCTAACCCAAATCTTGGTTAGCTTGAACCACTATTTCCATTGGTATCTGATCAATTGGTCATGGAGAACTCTCTATAGCCTATTCTCATTGTCAGAAAAGAATTCAATAGGGAGGAATTTTTCTAAATAAAGAAAAAAACACAAGTAAAAACCATAAATACACCATTATATAAAAATCAGCAACAAAAACAAATTTTAAACACTTCTATAGACAAATAAAAATAAAACCCATCACAAAAACAAGTCAACCACTTCACCCCCACCTAGTGTCTAAGCACAGTCTTTAGCCTGTATGTCTCACTTGGAAGAGAACTCAAACTAAATTTCCAGCATCCCATGGCGACTTGAGGTCCTTTATGAGGTTTGTTGTCCAGACACCCCACTCGCAACCAAAACCTCAATCCTTGGAAATCTTAGATCATGTCTATCTAGACACTCCCAAATAACATGACCTAAAGAAAGGGTGAAAACCTTCCCTGATACCATTTTGTCATGAAACAAGATGGGGTTCCATTTGACCCAAAACCCAACCCAACCCATGACATGGCTTGAAGAAATTTCACATTACCCATAGGCTAGTGACCGGTACCTTGGTATCAATGATACACATTTGGGGAAGATTTCACCAATGATAAATAACTAAGATCAATACTCAAAATAAAACATCATCCAAATATCAATAACCATACCCAAAAGAGATACAAAAATTTCAAGTTAAATATCTTACAAATTTAACAAAAAACAATAATACCAAATAGGGAGGGGAACCAACTACA
Organism: Viscum album; assembly: GCA_963277665.1. Lineage (NCBI taxonomy): Eukaryota > Viridiplantae > Streptophyta > Magnoliopsida > Santalales > Viscaceae > Viscum > Viscum album. Next base: position 465,506,506 of record OY728141.1, on the reverse strand, counting down.
TAATTCAACCTCTATGCAACAAGAGGAAAAACACCCTCATTCCACCTCCACCAACACCTACAAGAAGAGGGATACTAGAAATTGGATCCACCATCACCACCTCAATACAACTTTATATTACCTAGGTCAAACATAACAACATATACATACACCCAAGTGTGTATCTAGGGTGCGAGAGATATCACAGTATAATCCCACCAAAAGAAATATTCCATGACAAAAAATTATAAGACAAATCACAATGATAGTTTTTAAAATGAAGGGAAAATTTTTTAATAAAACATTTTAAAGAAAAAAAAATAAAAATAATCATGATTTAAAATTAAATTTATAGAAAGGTACGCCATATAATGATGGTGAGAACTGCATCACAAGAGAGCACGATGGGTAATCCCTAAACGTTCTAGCTCTAGTGGGACGCCAAGACCCTTGTATCTTGGTGATAATGGTATAACAACCATGACCCACAGCTTCCTCTTTCATGAGCCACTATAGTTAAATCTATCCAAAGTTATAGTGGTCTCCAAACATCATCATAGTTTAGTTAGTGTTTTATCTTCAATCCTACTAGAAGAAAATAGGGTGCATCAAAACTGATTGAACAGGTATGCTACTTCTAGTCTACTCACATATATAACTAGTATTCCCTTTATGCTTAGTTTTCCATTTCACTTGTCACATAGATAACCATTTTTACATTCAAACATCATGAAGTATGAATACACATTAAAAATCATCATTTTTCATAGGAAAACCCTCTTTCAAATACATATGCACACCAAATACATTTGAAAACACACTTATCACCCCTTATATATTTCACAGCACACATTTGGAAAGCACAACAAGCAAGAACATGAGAAACAAAAGTATTTCCATTGGAAACAATATATTTCAAACCAAACACATCTTGAAACCTTTTGAAAACACATTTCTCACCACACAGATGATTCATAGAACAAATTTAAAAAAAAAATAAGAAAGCCTAACAAAATCATAAAATAATGCTAAAACATGGAACCAACTACCTCACCCTTGGAAACTTTTCTTATCTAGTGGAAAATCGTAGATTCACCTCAATAGGACCCTATAAAGGAAATATTAAAGAATAAACACCAATATTAAACCAAAGAAACATGGTTTAACCCATATTAGGGAAACCAACCCACTAGGGAGAGAAGAACCCAAAGAATAGGGAATAATTAATTGAAAAGGGAAGAAAATAGAAATTAATGGACTTACTTGATTATTTCATAAATATCCACACCAAATCCACCCTAAAAAAGAAGGTATGAGGGATAAAGGAGTAGAGGGGTAGGCACCTAGGGATAAAAATCCTGAATGGGGGGGGGGGGTAAATGGGTGGAATTGAGATTATATTAGGGGGAGTAATAAAGATAATTTTTTAAATTTTTTATAACCTAGAAATGCCTCATGGTTAGCCCGCACAGTTTTCCAAACTTTGAAAGAATTGTGTGTCCCTCTCTATCTAAGAGGAATGAGGTCGTATGGTTTCCTGGGAGAGGCTTCACATTTGTAGAGTAGGTTGTATGGACTGGAATATTTCATTTTCTAGGGTAGATGGTTTCTCCTAGGTTGGTGCATGGTTTCCCATTACTATGAACCAAACGTGTTTGACCTACTGTCAAGTCCAAAAAAAATTGATTGTCACCAAAAACGCCCAAGAAATATACTAAATAAGGATAAGATCAAAATAAACCATAAAAGTACCCCAAAAATAAAAACAAATATGTGACAAAATATATCATGAATAAATAATGAATAATCCATATGGCAAGGTAAATAAATGAACAGATGTTCCATTTAAATAACAGGATACGGAATTATTGATATGGGATGGTAAATAAAAAAACACACCTTACATTTAAATAACTATATAAGAAATAATCAATGTAGAAAGGTAAACAACTAAATACACACACCATTTAATCAATAATATTATAATGAAATGAAACCGTATATTTTTTCATATTGAAAATCTCATGGATAATAAAAACTAAATTATGAATGTAGGAAATGCTTAATTATTGGATGTCATGTTTCCTAAGAACATGAAACCTTTACAACTAATATCTATCCTCAAGACAATTTAAAACATTCTAGGTAAAACCCATATAATTTTTGTAAAGTCCTTTCGCAAGAAATTGTTTTTAGTATTTTTCCTCCCTAAATTTTAAACTTCTTGGTTACATATTCCAAGGGTTTGTTTCTAAAAGACTTTATCTCGTGAGACTACAGATGCATCGAGGGGTTTACTTTATATTTTCCCCAACCCATGTTTTGTAAATCCAAATCATTCTATATATATCGAATAATGTATTTAATTAATAAACAATGTACCTTATCAATTATTTGTATTAAGTAAATAATAGAGATTTATTATTATTTCCCCATATAATCAAATAATTATCAAAGAAAAACCCATATTTAAAAATGTTATACAATTTAGGAAATAATAAAATCCATGATAAATAATGTAGATATTTAGGGTAAATTTAATAATCAATGTCCACTAGAAATTTAATAACTCAAGGGGGAGTTAATAACTGAAACAATGATTCAAGGAAGTGAATGTCAATATTATCCTTGGTCAAAATAATCATAATCCATCCAGAATAAGAATAAGGATGGTATTAATGCAATTTATATCCATTTGATTAATAATAAGGGTTTTTCTCATTGATGAATAGAAATTCAATAAAAAGATCCTTAGAACCCTTCTTGCAAAAAATTAACTATTCATTTTGAAAAACTTTTGGAAAAATACTTTACATTGAAAATCACTTTAAAAAAATTATTTAAAAATCTATTTGAAAATTTTGAAAGGAATATTCAAAGAAAATTCTATGGGAAATTATATAAAATGTAAAAAACTATATTCCATTTTCATTGTAAAAAGGTTATAAAAGTTCATTTTATGGAAAGTGACAAAAAGATTCCATTTATAAAATTTGTAAAAAACTATTGGTAAAAATTACATTTATAAAATTATTTTTAAAAGGAAACAAATTTGAAAAAACTTTTAAAAAACATATTTTAAAAGAAAACAGATTTCTAAAAAACTACAACAAAAAACATTTAGAAAACATATTTTAGTAGCCTTGGAAATACTAGATACATTCCTAAATTTTACATTAAATTATAAAATGACAAACTACAACAAAATTATTTCCATAGGCCTCACACATATCCCCTCATACTATTTCTATAGGTCAGTCATAAAATACTTCTTCACATACTTGGAAAAATAAAACATAGAAAGGGGTTATCTTAGATGCTCAGTAAGGATAACAATATAGCGGAAACTTTCATAAATAAGCATAAATATTTAAGGCAATTTATAAGACTAAAAAAATACATTTAAACATGAACTTCAAAATAATATGGAAAAGATAAAATCAAATAATTCCATTTAATTATTCACATGGATATTCTACTAGTCTAATAATCACATTCAATATCAATATCCACTTTCATAATGATGGAATGCATAATGTCAGACTTCATAACCATATAGTCAATGCCTTATGCCATAACTACAAATAAGTTTTTTTCAAGGCCTTGTTCCAAGACACTAGTTTTTCTCATGAGATGTACTGATACATCGAGGAGATATAGTGTGATCCACCCATCACATACTAAGTCCAATGCATTCCTCATATGAAAAGGTTTAAACATAACATAAACATTCCTATTAAAACTAGAATAAGAAATATCATTAATTTATCCATAAACCATGAATGGTGTAAAAATAACACATCCACAGTCAAACATATCACAAAACCTTCAATACAATATGTAATTTTTTTTATCATAATAAATCAACTTCAAATAAACATAAAATCCATCAAATGATGTTGACATAGATGAAATCAAACCCTTTTTAGAGAAATATCTATTTCTATTTTTAAATAATTTAAATTTAATATAATTATAGAAGAAAACATTTACTTTGGAAATATTCTTTTAAGCTTTTAAGGGAAGCTTTGATGATGTTATAATGGTAGAAAATAGCTGCACCCACCGTATAAGTTAAAAAAGACATTCTTACCTTAATTTTGTCGAAAAGGTTATAAAGGACCTTGTTTGGAAAACGATGAAAAGATTCCGTTATAAAAATCTTATAAAAATTCAAATAAGGGTATAAATTAATTTAACCCATATTCTATAAAATAGTAAGAATGTTTTCAAATACACTGTTAAGAAACACGGATGTGGATGATAAAGAGGTCTTAGTAGATACTCACGTACAAAACAACTTCGGATGATAAAGAGATTGTGAAATTAACCCTTACCTTATTCTTTTCCTTGTTCGAGGGTATTTTAACCTTTTTTATAATGGTGAAATTATTTTTATTAAATTATACAAGAACTATATACATTAATATGATATCATATATTGTATTTTAATATTGCTTTGTTAATGATATTTCAGTAGTATCATCGTTTTGGGTGTTAACTGATTCGTTTTCATTTATATAAATTGTTACGTAAGTAATGTTTGTTGTGGTTATAATGTATCTTATTTAAATTCATAATGATATTAAGTATTTAAAAATTATTTTTAATCATCAAATAAAAATTAGTCTTGAAAGGATACGATGAGGAATTAATCTCATCTCATTCGTGGAGACGGTAATCTGTACGTACGTACGAGTGACAATATCATTATTTCTATATTAAAATAATATATAATTGGATGTTATATATTATATAAAAAATCACTATCATGTTATATTTATTATTTAAATCAATTATAAATCATTATTATACCCATACAAATAATAATGTATTGAATAACAACTACACCACGACGTGGAGACGGTAATTTGTACGTACGCACGTATAGTGACATGTCATTAAAATGATAGATAGAATAATGAATATGGTTGTACCATATTTATAATAACACCATAGTATATATAATATACTGGAGTTATTATTTTAGAATAGAAACAACAAAGAAAGAGTAAGTGTAAGAATAAAGGAACTTGAAAGAGGTGATGAAATATTTACCTCTTCTTCGGGTTCTTCCTTTTGATTTGATAAAAGGGATTCTTAGGTTGGCTTTATGAATAAATGAAGGCCTATAGGATGAATATAGGATAGGTGAGAGGATATTTTGGTAGATTTTGGCCAAGCCAAATGGCTTTGAAGGTGTGAATTTGAGAGAAGGGGAAGTGCCCTTTTATAAGAGGGGTGTGTGGCACCTTAGGAAAAGATTAAAATATTATTTTATAATAGAATAATTTTAGGTTTATATTGGATACAAATGATTTATTTCAAATATAAGGTTGTTATGGGTAGAAAACCACACAACCAATAGGTCTTAGACAGGTTTGGGTCACTATATTAACCTTATCTTCTAGATTTAAATCTTAGTTAATTAGTTTAACATTTACCATGTCTCTTTTTATTTTTATATTATATGGTAAATAAACTAAATATAAACTTCCAATTGAACCTAAAGTGGTTTTTTAAGGACATATATAATATTATTTAATACCTTTGGATGAACCTTAGATATTTAGGAATATAATATCAATTAATAATAAAATATTTGTTTTAAAAACTCTTTTATGTCAATTTTGACACTATTTTCTATTTTGTTTTTGTTAAATTCATAACAGTATTATTAATTCAAAAAAAATTATTTAATAAATCCTAAAATTTTACATTTAACTTTAAAATTCGTTTATGTCATCAAAACTTTCAAATTATATTTATTTTAACATCTATAATACCATTTATTGGATTCTTTCTTTAATAAGGAAAATACAACATCATCATTGTGTCATAAATAAATTTAATTATTCGATGTCTAAAAATTATAAATAAAATACCATTTCCTAGGAAATCATTTAGATTTATAATTAATATTTATAGTCAAATAGATAACATATATAACCCTATGTAAAAATTGTTTTACTAAAAGATACATGCTTTTGTCATTTTTGTATTTACTTTAATTTAATTAATATAAAGTGTCATTATCACATACAAGTGGCTCCATGGGGTCCCAAAATCGACCCAAGGATGGCCATGGTAGTTCATGTATCATCCAATAGGCTTAGAACACATTTTAGGGTAATTTAATATTATTATAATATTATTTTGTGTACCCTTATTTACCCGATTTACCCTTTAACCATGGTAAATAAAATATTTACCGAAGTAATTATTCAAAATGTCTAAAAATAAATGTTACCTTTTTACAAAATTTGTACCTCTTGATTATAAATATGGAATCCATCTTTCTAAATTCAAAACATAGAAATGGCAGAAATTAATTTAAAATTAATTACAGTTGTCAAAACAAAAAGCATGTTTTTAAGAAATAATAACTATCAAAAGATTGACACTTTCTTATGTCCAGTTTAAATGTGGAATTACTTCCAATGACCAAAATTGGATTAAATTATAAAAATATAATCTAATTATTCTTAAAAATCACTCAATAGTATAATTTATCACTATAAATTATTTTGATTAAAAAAGTTGTTTTTAATTAAAATTTAGTATTTTTCACTATTCATCCAAAACTGAATGTTTTCAGAAAAATACCAAAAATTCAGCCAAAGATAATTTCGATATTATGAACATAAAAATGAAATCCATTTTGAAATATAAAATTGATAAAATTTCAAAAAGTGGGTATTACTATTCATAACGGCTAGTTTGATTGGTCTGGAAGTGTTAAAATCATGAAGTTGCATACAACGCAAGTTATTGCATTATTCAAAGTGAAACGTAGCATGAAAGATTGGGGTGTTAAATTCTCCCCTCATTAAAATAATTTCATCCTCAAAATTTCAAGAATATTTCTACATAAAAAGATTTAGGTGGTTCTTCATCATAAGTTCCTCAGCTTCCCACGTTGCATCTTCCATCTTATGGTTTCTCCATAGAACTTTTACCAGACGAGTCGTATCATTTCTCCACACTTGTTCTCTTCTATCAAGAACCTTGATAGGCTCTTCAAAATAAGACAGATCGGGTTCCAGTTCTAATTCTCTCATAGGTAAGTACATGCGTTGGGTCAGGCATGTATTTTCTCAACAGTGATACGTGGAACACATTATGAACTTTGGAGAGACATGGTGGAATTTCCAAACGGTAAGCTACAGCCCAAATTCATTCTAGTGTTTCAAAAGTTTCGATGTACCAGGGTCTCAATTTACCCTTCTTACCAAATCATATAATTCCCTTCCATGGAGATACCTTCAAGAAAACATGGTCTCTTACCTAAAATTTCAAATCCTTCCTTCGGTTATCATCATAGCTCTTCTTCCTACTTTGAGCTCTTTGATGTGGGTTTGGATTACCTTCACCTTTTCCATAATTTACTCGACAAGTTTTGGGCCTACGAGTTTTCATTCACCAACAGCATCCCAACAAGTTTGTGTGCGACATTTCATTCCGTATAATGCTTCATATGGTGCCATTTGAATACTTTAATGGAAGCTATTATAATAGGAAAATTCTACTAGAGGTAAATATTGATCCCACGTACCTTGAAAGTCAAGTGATAAAGATATCAACATATCTTCTAAGGTTTTAATAGTTTGTTCTGATTTTACATCAGTTTGAGGGTGGTAAGAAATGCTCAAATGAAGTTCAGTATTTAGGGATTTTTGAAGACTTTTCCAGAATCATGATGTAAAATGGAGATCAAGATCAGAAAAAAATGATAGGGGTACTCCATGAAGTCTTACAAATCCATTAATATATATTCTTGCTAAAATTTCAAGTGGTAAATCTTCTCTTATATAAAGAAAATGTGATGAATTAGTAAGATGGTCAACAATGACCCATATTGCATCGTTCCATCTAGGGGTCCTCGGTAGTCCCATGACAAAGTCCATCATAATATTATCCCATTTCCACTCAGGTATGGGAAGAGGTTGCAAGACTCCTCTAGACTGGTGCCTTCCAGCTTTCACATGTTGACAAACCATACATCTTGACACAAAATCAGAAATCTCCCTCTTCATGTTGTTCCACGAAAATTTTTCCTTCAAATCTCTATACATTTTGGTGCTCCCATGGTATATAGAGAAATTTGAGCTATGAGCATCATCCAATAATTTTCTTTTTAGATTATGTATATCGAGAACACCAAGTATCTTCCCAAATTTCAAAATTCCATCTTCATATATGAAGTCACTCAATCTCCCGTTATTCACAGCTTTAATCTTCTTTTGAAACTCCTCATCATCAGCCTGAGAACTTTTTATCCTTTCTAGTAAAGATGTTTTGGCACCCATTTGAAAAATCATTTATGTTTCACCTTCCATGGTTATTCCCATATCCATCTTTACTATATCCATGTATATAGGATCTTTTTCAACTCTTATATTGTTCAAAACTCTATGATCCTTTCTACTCAAAGTATCTTCCACCTTATTTTCCTTCCCCGTATGGTAGTGTATAGTGGAATCATAATCCTTCAGTAGTTAAAGCCATCGACTTTGCCTCATGTTGAGTTCTTTTTGTGAGAAAATATACTTAAAACTCTTGTAATCAGTATAAATCTCACATTTTTCACCATATAGATAGTGACTATATATCTTCAAAGAAAATATTACAACTACTAACTCAAGATCACGAGTAAGATATTTTTGTTCATGATTTTTTAGCTATCGTGATGCATAGGAAATAACCCTATCATTCTGTATAAGGACACAACCAATTACTTTTTTTGAAGCATCACTATAAATAAAAAACCCACCATTCCCTGATGGTAGAGTCAATATAGGATCATTGACTAATCTTCTGTTCAATTCTTCAAAACATTCCTCACACTAATTTTTCAAAACAAATTTAACCCCCTTTACATGTGATCTTGGTTAATGGGTTTTCCAATCAGGAAAAATTCTGAATGAAACGTCGATAATAACCTACTAAACCAATAAAACTACATATCTCAGTTATACTCATCGGTGCTAGCCGTTCTTGGATTGCCTTGGTATTTGAAGGATAAAAAGATATTCCATCCTTAGAGATGGTATGGCCAAGAAAATAAATATCTTGAAGCCATAATTCACACTTGAAAAACTTCACATATAATTTATTTCCTCTAAGAGTCATCAGGATAATGTGCAAGTTATTTTCATAATCTTTGTAGCTTTTGGAGTATACCAAGATATAATCAATAAATACCATTAGGAAGTCATCAAGATATTTCTTGAAAACCCTATTCATTAGATCTATGAAGATAGAGGGTGCATTATTCAATCCAAAAGGCATTACTGTAAACTCGTAATGCCCGTACCTGGTTCAAAATGTTGTCTTCAGAATGTCTTCCTTCTTCACTCACAACTGATGGTTTCCAGATCGAAGGTCAATCTTTGAAAAATATTGAGCTCCATGAAGTTGGTAAAATAATTCATCAATGCGAGGTAGGGGATACTTGTTCTTAATTTTTATGGCATTGATCTCCCTGTAGTCAATTCACAACCTCATAGATCCATCTTTCTTCTTAACAAAAAGGACAGGGGCTCCCGATAGAGAAACTCTAGGGTGAATAAATCCCTTGTTACTCAATTCTTCTAGTTGTTTCTATAGTTCCACTAATTACACAGTGGCCATTCTATAAGGGGTAATTTATATGGTCCTTGAACCATGAATTAAATCAATAGAAAACTTAATTTCTCATTTTGGAGGATTTCCAAGTAAATATTTTGGAAATACATCAACATGTTCTTGCACAATAGGTACGTCTTCTATTTGAACATTCTTTTCCTCACCCATAATTATTTCATTCTCTTCCTCTACAATAATTGAATTTAGTTGAGCTACTGGGGGTGGATCTAGATAAGAATCAAGTGGTGACGATTGTGCTCGAAAGATAAGGTGTTCTTTATCACCTTCATCAAAAATAGTAACCTCCTTCTTCTGAAAATAAATTTTTGCATCATGGTCCGAAAGCCAATCCATACCGAGGATTATATCAAATTCAATCATGGGTATGAAAATGAGATCAGCATATAAAGAACATTTATATGACCTAATGGGGACTAATTCACAAAACATTGTTGCAATGATAGTTCCCTTAAGAGTTTTTACTAACAACTCCCTTATTAAATCAAATTGGAAATATCTAATTTTATTAGCTAACTAAGAAGATACGAAACAATCAAATAAAGCATTTTCTAAACTTGAAGAAACAATTGAATTACCTGCCACTACTTCTTTCAGATCTTGAACCTTAGCAGTAGTGATAGCATAATCTTGGCCTTGATACCTTGGCCTTTTCTAAGGTAAGTTTCCTTGGAGCTTAAGACATTCATTTTCATAATGCCCCCTTTCTCTATAATTGTAGCATTCAACATTGACACCCTCTTTCTTCCCCTTTAAATCATGAGCTTGGTGTACTTTTTCACCACACTTGTAACAGACTCACATTCCCTTCAGGAAAGTACCAGGGTGTTTCTTCCCACATTTACTTCAGGATGGATATTCAACTTTTCCCTTCTTACCCTTATTTCCATTTCCAGAGTGTTCAACGGATCTCTTCTTCTCTTGCTTTGCTTTAAAGTCGTAAGACTTAGAGAATTCATTTTCTATCTTGATAGAACATGAGACAATGTCTTCATATGACGAGAAGGATTGTGAGACTAATTATCGATGGAGAAAAGGGTTTAACCCATCAAAGAAATGATCAATATTACTTCCTGGGATGCGTATATAATCTACAGCATGCCTTGCTAACCTTGTAAAGTTAGCTTCATACTTTGTGACATTCTCATCCTCTTTTTTCCTCAGACTCAGAAATTTCCTTTCTATATCTTCTCGATGGTCACGAGGAAAATATTTTTCTAATAAAATCTCTTTAAAATACCTCCATTCCATATTTGATACTTCATCATCTTCCTTTTTGTTTTGAATCAATGACCACTATTGATCAGTATCTCTAGTGCGGCGGTAAACTACCATGACAACCTTTTCCCTTTCACTACTCCCCAAGCTATGGAATATTTTCTCTAAGGAATTTATCCATTTATCAGCTACTAATGGATTTGTACTCCCATTTAATGTTGGTGGTTGTTGCCTCATGAAGCGATATAACATTGATCCTCTATGGTGTGGATTAGGGTGCTCCATACGGGTAAGGTTATTATTCATAACCTGAGTGAGTTGTCCCAGTAAGGTGATAGGATGATCAGCACCAGTTATTTTACCATATCCACTATTATTATCTTGAGTAGGAGGAAAATACCTACATGGATTACGTGCGTTGATAAGGTTTCCATTCATTCCACTAGGATCCATTTCTAAACAATAGCATAAACTACATTAGTTTATGAATCGAAATACATAATTCCAAACTGGTAAAACACTTAACATAAATTGAACAGTTTATGGATATAATCCATAATCATAAAAATATTTTATTTGAGGAAGTATATACTCATAAACCCTTTATAATTATTTGTAAAGAAAATGAGAATTTTCATAACCATATACCCGAAGAGTGTTGTAAAAAAGAGTGCAGCAAGGCCCATTGTTGTGCACTAGTTCCTGTTCGAGTCTAGCTCAAAGCGGTGTTTTCGGGTTTTTCCCTTAGTTACATCTGTTCCAGAACCGCCTCTACCTGCTCATATCCGGACAGGGAAGTATTTCATGGAAAACTCATAAAATCTCTACAATACCCAAATTCTAGGAAATTCTTCTATACTAATCCTCAAATTCTATCTTAGGGTAATGTGCCCTAATCAGAGTTTATCTAAATCTAGATTCCAAGGTTTTTACTAAACTTCCTCTAATACCAATTATAATGCCTCGACCCTAGTTACCCCGAGTCGGTGTATTATTGCATAACATTGGCATGATACAAGGAAATCATGTCCTGAAAGATCTATCAGTTTAGTAGCCTTGGAAATACTAGATACATTCATAAGTTTTACATTACATTATGAAATGAAAAACTACAACAACATTATTTCCATAGACCACACTCATATCCCATTATACTATCCATACAGGTTATTCATAAAATACATCTTCACATCTTTGAAAAAATAAAACATAGAAAGGGGTGAGCTCAGATGCTCAGTAAGGATAACAATACAGCGGAAACTTTTATAAATAAGCATAAACATTTAAGGCAATGTATAAGAATAAAACAAAAGCCTTTTAAACTTTAACTTTAGAATAATATGGAAAATATAAAATCAAATAATTCCATTTAAATATTCACATGGATATTCTACTATTCGAATAATCACATGCAATATCAATAGCCACTTTCATAATGATGGAATGCATAATTCCAGACTTCATAACCACATAGTCAAGGCCTTGTGCCAAGACTAAAAATAAGATTCTTTTCATGGCCTTATGCCAAGACACTAGTTTGTCTCATGAGACCTACCGATGCATAAAGAAGCTATAGCAGGCTCCACCCATCTCATACTAAGTCCAATGCATTCCTCATAAGAAAAGGTTTAAACATAACATAAACATTCATATTAAAAATAGCATATGAAATGTCAATACTTTATCCATAAACCATGAATGGTGTAAAAATAACACATCCATAGTCAAACATATCACAAAACCATAAATACAATATGTAAGTTTGTATCATAATAAATCAACTTCAAATAAGATTAAAATCCATCAAAGGATGTTGACATAGATGAAATCAAAACCTTTTTTAGAGAAATATCGATTTCTATTTTGAAATCATTTAAAATTTATATAATTATAAAAGAAATCATTTACTTTGGAAATATTATTATAATATTTTAAGGGAAGCTTTGATGATGTTATAATGGTGGAAAATATCTGCACCCGCCGTATAAGTTAAAAATACACATTCTTACATTAATTTTGTCAAAAAGGTTATAAAGGACCTTGTTTGGAAAATGACGGAAAGATTCCATTATAAACATCTTATAAAAATTCAAAAAAGGGTATAAACTACTTTAACCCATAGTCTATAAAATAGTAATAATTTTTTGAAATAACCTTTTATGAAACAGAGATGTGGATGATATAGAGGTCCAAGTAGATACTCACTTATAAAACAACCTCGAATGATAAAGAGATTGTGAAATTAACCCTTACCTTGTTCTTTTACTTGGTTGAGGTTAGGTTAACCTTCTTTATAATTGTGAAATAATTGTTATTAAATTATAAAAGAACCATGTACATTAATATGATATCATATATGATCTTCTAATATTTCATTGTTAATGATATTTCAGTAATATCATCGTTTCGGGTGTTAACTGATTCGTTTTCCTTAATATGATTTTTTACCTAAGTAATGTTTGTTGGGTATATGATATATATTATTCATATTAAGAATGATATTAAGTCTTTAAAAATTATTTTTAATAATCAAAGAAAAATTATTCTTGAATGGATACGATGAGGAATGAATCTCATCATGTTCTTGGAGACAATAATCCGTATGTATGCACGAGCGAAAATATCATTCATTTGATATTAAAATAATATATAATTGTATTTTATATCATATATAAAGAATAATTATTATGTTATATTTATTATTTAAATCAATTACATGTCATTATTATATCCATCCAAATAATAATGTATTGAATAACAACTACACCGCGACGTGGAGACGATAAGCCATACGTACGCAGGTATGGTGACATGTCATTAAAAGGATTGATAGAATAATGAATATGGTTGTACCATATTTATAATAACATCACAGTATATAGAAGATAATGGTGTTATTATTTTATAATGGAAAAAAAATAAAGAAGTAGAAGATGAAAGGAACTTGAAAGAGGTGATGAAATATTTACCTCTTCTTCGGGTTCTTCCTTTTGATTTGATCAAAATGGCTCTTTAGGTTGGATTTCTGACTAAAGTAAGGCATCTAAGATGAAGGTAGGATAGTTTCTAGGATATTTGGTCAGGTTTTTTCCGAGCCAAATGGCTTTTAAGGTGTGAATTTGAGATAAGGGGGGGTTCCCTTTTATAAGAGGGGTGAGGGACACCTTAGGAAAAGATTGAAATGTAATTTTATAATAAAATAATTTTCGGTTTCTAATGGCTCAAAAATGATTTATTTAGAGGTTAAGATGGGTATGGGTCTAAAACCACTAAACTAAAAGGTTTTAGATAGGTTCAGGTCACTATATTACCCTTATCTTCTAGATTTAACTCTTAGTTAATTAGTTTGATATTTACCATGTCTCTTTGTATTTTTATATTATATGGTTAATAAACTTACTATAAACTTACAAGAGAACATAAAGTGGTTCTTTAATGACATATAAAATATTATCTAAGTCCTTTGGCCGAACCTTAGATTTTTTAGGAATAGAATATCAATTAATAATACAATATTTGTTTTAAGAACTATTTTATGTCAATTTTGACACTATTTTCTATTTTGTTTTTTTAATTCCTAAAAGCATTATTACTTCAAAAAAATTATTTAATTAATTCTAACATGTCAAATTAACCTAGAAAATTCTGGGATGGCATCAAAACTTTCAAATTATATTTATTTTAACATCTATAATACCATTTATTTTATTCTTTCATTAATAAGGAAAATACTGCATCATCATTGTGTCATAAATAAATTTAATTATTAAATGTATAAAAATTATAAATGAAATATCATTATTTAGGAAATATTTCTAGATTTCTAATGAATTTTTATTGTCAAAGAGATAACATATATAAACCTATGTAAAAATTTTGCTACTAAAAGAAATATGCTTATGTCATTTTCTTATTTACTTTAACTTAACTAATATAAAGTGTCATTATCACTTACAAGTGGCTCCATCGGGTCCCAAAATCAACCCAAGAATTCCCATGGTCGGACATGTATAATCCAATAGGGTTACAAAACATGTTTTGGGTAATTTAATATTATTATAATATTATTTTTTTACCCTTATTTACCGGATTTACCCTTTAACCATGGTAAATAAAATATTTACCGGAGTAATCATTCAGTATATTTAAAAATAAAATTTACCTCTTTACACAATTTGGACCACCTGATTATAAATTTGGAATCCATTTATCTAAATTCAAAACACATAAGTGGCAGAAATTAATTTAAAATTAATTCTCGTTGTCAAAACAAAAAGCTTGTTTTTAAGAAATAATAAGCATCAAAAGATTGAAACTTTATTATGTTCAGTTTAAATGTGAAATTGCATCCAATGACCAACATTGGATTAAATGGTAAAAATATAATATAATTATACTTAAAAATCACTCAATAGTATAATTTATTATTATAAATTGTTTTGATTAAAAAAGCTGTTTTAATTAAAATCTATTATTTTTTACTATTCATCAAAAACAGAATGTTTTTAGAAAAATACCAAAAATTCACCCTAATCTAATTTAGAAATTATGAACCCAAAAATGAAGTCCATTTTAAAAGATAAAATTGATAAAATTTCAAAAAGTGGGTATTATTATTCATAACGGGTAGTTTGATTGGTCGTGATGTGTTAGAATCTCAAAGTTGCGTACAACGCAAGCTATTGCATTATTTAAAGGGAAACATATCATGGAAGCTTGGGGTGTTACATAAGTGATAAGAAATTTAATTCACTGTTCATGTTGATGGTATGTAATATATACGCATGAACGCTATATCTATTTTCTGGTCATATTAAAAGAAATAAAATTAAATGATATATATTTAAATTATTATTATAGTATCAATTTTATTTCATATATATCAGATATATTTATTAAAACCATCCTTTATACATTCCATGTAAATTGTGAACGAATCACATCCTCTCACGAGGCGTTAGTCCCACGTACACATGAGCGACATTATCGTATTCCTGCAAAATGTAAAATATGAAGCTATTACTTATATACTAACTATAGAAAAATATTAACAAATTAAATTTCATATATATCATATAAAAACTATAAATACATCATTATTACCAACCTTGAAGGTGGAAATAGAATAATGAAGGACATTGGTTTGTAAGGCGGTAGTTCGTCGTACACATGAACTATGATTTTGTATCCCATTTCATGGAAGTGTGTGAAGGTATTGTACATACTATTATAATAAAAATATATAAGTATATTTAATATAAATATCTTATTATGTAATCATTATATAAAAATAACTGAATTTGGTGGAGAATGAAATAAAACAAAAAATTTCTCGTTGATGAACATTACCTTTTCTTTATGTAACTCCTTTTGGATTATACAAAATTACTTACTTATTTTTCATTATATCAAATAAAATATTCTATAATGAGTTAAGGGATGTTTTTAGTGTATTGGGGAAGTTTTTTTGATCAAAATGTCTTGAGATGTGTGAATAGGTGAGAGGTTGAGTTCCCTTTTATAGTAGAGGTGGAGTGACATTCTTATAAATACCAAAAGGTAAACACTATTGGGAGGCATAACTTACATCATGTTCCTCTAATAATAAATAATATTTTATAAAATATGGTATAAGGTCATTATATTTCCAACTAATGGGTTTTGGGCATGTTTCCAGGTCATCTTTTCCCTTAAGTTCAAAGTTTAGTCCCTCAATAAACTCATTTTTCTCTTAATCATCACGCTTAATTTTAACTGTTTTCACTAATAATTTTAGTAAAAAAATATTAAAATATTATATATTATAAACAATTACAATTAATAATAATTAATATAATTTTTTAATTTCAAATCAAATAAGTATCAAAAATTTATTTAAAATTAATCCCGCAGACATGATGAGAAAGTGGGTTTTTAAAGTGAAAATATTTAGAAGTTTATTAAGTTTTTATATCAAAATTAAATTTAAAAAATATTTAAAATTAACTAAATTTGATTATTAAATTTATATTTGAACTATTTTTACTTTAAAAACAATTAAAAATATTACTTAACAATATAAATTATTTATATGAAAAGTCATTTTTCGATTAAAATTCAGTATTTTTCATTATTCATCAAAAAATGAAACTACATAAAAAATAACCCTAAGATAATTTTGAAAATAAAATTTAAAAAAATTAAATATAATCTTTCAAATAAAATTTTTGAAAGTTTCAAAATTAGTTTTGAAAACAAATTCACCATTAAAAGGTAGCAAAACTGCCTTTAGAAAAATATAACTTTTTATGAGTAAAATTGGATTTGTTCTTATTTTACACCTATAATATATATTGTATGAATGTAAAAATATTTTATTGAATATTTAACATATAAATTTAATTAATATCATTAACTAATAATAATTAATTTAATTAATTAGGATAAAACACCTTCTATTCATAAAAATAGTTTTTTATAAAAACATTTCCTTTATAATCAATTAGTTTTTATATTCATTTCTAATTAATTGGTAACAAATGAATTAAATCATATAATATCATAATATGTTTATTAATATTTGTAACCAATAAGTTAATTAATTATAGATAATTATCATTTTAAATAATATCATTTATAGTATTCAGTAAAACTTGGTCTTATGTGTAACCCGAGCTATTGAAGAAAGTCGTTATTATGTGTATCGAAAGCTAACTTAGTGTTGCATTCATTATAATCTATATCATAGATTGAATTTATTAAAAATATTAAAAATATTTTAAAATATCTAGATGTGATATTCTCTTATATTCTTTATGTTGTGTGTCATACACGCTATTGAATAAAACGTTATACTTTTAGAATTTTTGGGTGTTACATGTTGCATTTTTCCCCCATTTTAAAATTGCATCCAAAAATTTTTATTAATTACTTAGAAAATTGGGGATATTTTTTGATTATATAATTTTATAATACCCTTGTTTATTATTCAACCATATGGTTTTTACACAAAACCCAGACATGGTAATTCATTTTATTCTACAACACTTTCTCTCTTTAATCCAAAATATTTAATATATATTCCTAATAAAAATTTATTTCTTTCAACAAAACAACTTTAGGGATGAGAACATGACATTCATCTGGAACATGTTTTCATAACAATGAAACAATAAATATTCCACGTACCTAATAAAAACTTTTACGCAAGGCTACAGAGTAAAGAAACAAACCAATATTCCTCATAATTTCATATGGTCCAATAAACCATTGGATCAAATTTCCCTTTTTACCAAAATTCATAATAATTTTACATTTAGATAATTTAATAAATACATTATCACATACCTTAAAAGAAATATATGTCATCTAGTTATCTGTGTATCTTTTATTCCTCCTCTAAGCCATCCTCATGTGATGTTGAATCAGCTTCACCTTATCAACCAATTCTTCTACCAATTCTAGTCCAAACAATATTATTTCCCTAACTTTATCCCAATAAGCTATAGTCTGGCATCCCTTTCCATATAATTCTTTAAAATGATCCATATGTATATTGGAATTAATTATATTATTATAATAAAACTCAACCAACGTCATATGTTGATCCCAACTTCCCTAATAATTCATTGAACAACCTCAAAGCATATCATCCAGGTTCTGAATCATTCAATGTGACTTTTCTTCAAATTTATGATGAAAGGTTGCACTAAAATTTAATTATATACCCAATAACATATTAATTAAATTCTATAAATTAAATATAAATCTATTATAATGACTATTTACAACAGAAAGAGTGAATAAATGTAATTTAATTATCTCTTTAACATAAATTCAAGAAACTTTATCCAAATACATGTTGTCTGGAATGGGAATAAAATGAGATTATTTGGTTAATTGATTTTAAATTTCCAAAAAACAAATTATTAATTTGAGATTCATTTTTTAATCCCACCACAAAATCCATGGATATAATCTTTCATTTCCATTATAGCACAGTAAATGTCTGAAGCATCCCCTTTTGTAATTTTTATTCAGCTTTAACATTTTGATAATTAAAATAGTTCATAGTAAAATCAGTAATTTATTTCTTTATTCCATCCCACCATAAATTTTCTTTAAAGTATATATATATTTTTGGTATTACCATGATAAAAAGGAAAACGAAGAACTATGAGTCTCGTATGATATTTATTTATGAACCAGGTGCTACATGAAACACATAGCCTTTTTATAAATATCAAAATACCTTATTTGTAAATATTAAATTCATGAAACATAAATTTATTAACTAATTATATCTTTTATTATAACTCAAGAACCTCCTTATGATATTTCTTAGCAAAAACGATTTATTTGACACCTAAAACAATATAGAGGAAGATCCTATATGCAAAATTTCTAATTAAACATTAATCAAATCATTAACTAAATAATCATTTTCTAGAAAAATAATAGTTAATAATGAATTATATTTCCTACCTAAAGCATCATCTACTCTGATTACCTTTCCTGGATGGTAAATAATTATGTAGTTATAATTATATATCAATTCAATCCATCTACTTTATCTTATATTCAATAGTTTTTTAGACAATATATTCATCAAACTTTTATGATCAGTATATATTTCACACTTTACTACATATAAATGATGTCTCCAAATTTTTAAAGAAAACACTGTATATGACAATTCATGTTCATGTGTAAGATAATTTTTCTCCTAAGGATTTAATTGAATTGAAGAATAATAAATTACCTGATAATGCTTTATTAAAACACAACACATTCCCTTCAAATGAGAATAATTATAGATAAAAAAGTCACCATTTCTGAATGGCACGGCCAAAACTATATCATTCACTAATATACTTTTTAATTCCTGGAAACATTCATCTTATTCCTTTATCCATATAAACTTAACTCCTTTTCATGTTATTTTGGTTAGTGTCCTAGATAACCAAGTAAATATTTCAACAAAACACTATATGTAAACTTCTCATACAAGAAAAATATGAATCATATTAAAATTTATAGGAATTTTCCATTCATCAACCACTAGTTTTATAAGAATCGATAGTTATACAATCTTAATTTATGATACGAATAATTAATTAAATCTCTTTTATCAAAAAATAACATTTACTAAATTTTTCATATAAATTATTTTATTTAATGGATTGTAGAAAAATCCTTATATGTTTCTGATGATATTCATAACTCTTTAAATAAACCAAAATATAATCAATAAACGAAACCAAAAATCCATCAAAATATTCATAGAAAACTATATTCATAAGAGCCATGAATATAACAATAGAATTTATCAACCTAATGGGAATAACAAAAAACTAATTATTATCATTCCCAGTATAATGCATTGTATTAGGTATTCCAAATTTCATAACCTTCAACTGATGGTATCTAGACCTGAGGTCAACCTTTGAAAAATACAGATATCCCTGGAACTAATCAAATAAGTCAGTGATGTGAAGAAAGGGATACTTATTAATCAAACTTATGTTATTCAATGCTCTGTAATCAATGTAAATCCTAATGTAATAATATTTATTTTAACAAATAAAATAGTTTCACCCTATAGTAAAGTTATAGGTTGCATGAAACCTTTATCAAGAAACTCCTAAAACATATGTTTCGACTCCATAAGTTCTACCTGAGACATTAAATAAGGGTTTTTAAAATTTTATTTATATTAGAAACTAATTAAACAATAAATTATACTTCCCAATAATGTATAATACTAGTAAACTCATTCTAAAAACATTAAATATTCTTTTACTATCGGTGAATCATTAATCTGAACAGCTTCTTTATTTTCAATAGTATGAGCAAGATAACTTTCTTTTCCATCACTTAATAATTTCTTGGATTATTAATATGTTATAAATTGTATTAATTAATAGGTATTTAAAAAATTAAAATCATTTCTGAAATACAATAAGTTTTTTAGATAAAACCCTTCCATAGATGATAATAGAATGATCTTTTTAAATTCATGTTACCTTAACACTACATAATTTTTTTACCAAAATATTGACTTCATTTTTTGAGGTGAAATTTGAAATTTACTATAAAATTTATTAGAAATAAAATAATGCGTATAACCCAAATAAAATAAAACAATAGTTTAGTCTGAATAAACAATTAATGTACCTATTACCAATTTATTTGATGGACCAAAAACTATCGCAGTAGATGCAAAGGATTTCACCACACCCTTCTGGTCATTGTTTTGTTGTCTTCCATCATTCATACTTTCCTTCAAATACACATCCACATAATGACCCATATCATTACATTAAAAACACTTTACTCAATACTTATCCAAATTTGTCGTACCACAACCAACTTAATTTTATTTTCAATCGCAAGTCATATGCCCAAACTTTCCAAACCACAATCACTTTTCAGATTTCATAAGACATTCCCCGAGGTTATTTTTACCCAAACTATCACAAACTAAAAAATTTATTCTCTGAAATTTAGATTTATTTAATGGATTATTCCAATTTTAATGCCACCTTGAATTCTTTTTATACTTGTTTTCATAGGAAATATTATCATCATCAAACTTTATTTCCACCTTCTCAGCATAGTGAACAAGTTTTCTCGTAATTTTTAAATCCACAAGAGGAAAAAGCTCTTATGAATCTTAACATTAATACTAAATAAAATTGATTAATTTTAAAATAAATATCCCAGATATAATTGGTATCTACCTTAACAATTGGGAGAATTTTTCTTTATACCCGACCCTTGAACCTTGTTTATTTTTCATTAAATCCATGAATTTCATTTCTATACAAATTCAAATAAGATTTGGATAATATTTATCAAAGAAAAAATTCTCAAATGAATCCCATTATATGGATTTAATTTCTTATATTTCCTTATTATTATTAAGAATTGACCACCATTGACTGGCCTCTCCTTTAAAATGGTAAATACCAAGAGTTTCTATATAAGGATCCAAAAAACCCATGACTTTGAATATATTTTCTAAAGCTTCAATCCATCCCTCTTCTGTCATCGAGTCATAAGATCCACTAAACATTATAGGGTTATTACTCATAAAATTATCCACTTTTGACATATTACTCAATGGTAGATCAGGTTACTATCTAGCATGGATATAACCACAATTTATAGCCAGTTTCAATTGATCCATCATAACAAAAAACTGCTCAGTTCCAATTCCACTCATTTTAGGTTACTAATTTGAAAGGTTATTATCCTCTTAATGACTTCCTACTTTGACTACCATATTTCTTATGTGGAAAACCAATCTGAATAGACATATTTTAGATGAATGAACATGTTAATCAACAAATAATTTATCATGATAACAATAAATTATAATCTCTTAAAAGAATTTAATTACATTATCCTAACCTCTGAAATTATCTAAGCCTTTCCTCTAATAACAAATACATTGACCGGACCATAAACCTTACATAATATTGATTTTTATGTTCAGAATTCACTCTTCTAAATTTCTAGGATCTTTATGGTTTAAATTTTTGGATAATTAGGTATTCTCCCTTATATAAATTAATATTACATCACAGGGTGGACACTTCTTTTTAGTATATATTTTCCCTAAAATAGAATTCTTTTAATATATAATATGACATCCCATATTTTAATACACTTAAATTAATGATTTATTACATAAAGTTACTAATGATACAATCAAAGAATAACATCAAGCCTAATGTATTTAGAAAATTAATTATATATAATAACAACTTGCATTAGGACTACAATGAAATTATTGAAAATTTCCTTAACATGCTCCTAAAATTCCATAGTTCATCTAAAACTACAAGAATTAACATGGGGATGTACATAAGAAATGTGTGAGATATTAAAACCAGTAAGGGAGTAAACAAATCAAATCATTAGTTAAAGTAGTACAATTGATCCATGATGCATATCAAGATAACATGGGGGGATGAGAATCATAATCTCTAACAATGAGGCATGATATAACATGATAACACAAATGAAACATAGGAATGTGGAAACATCTTAAAACATGGTTTCATAAGAATAAGTAAAGGATAAACTCCAAGAAAACATAACGTAGTGTTCTTAGTATAACCCTGTGTGAACCATACCAATAATATTATGACATTGAAATATTACCCAATGCATTTGAGGGCTATATAATTTTGTGCTCACCTGTTACTTTCATATCATGTTCATGCACTAGTGTTCCACATAGTTCCAACAACATAAGGATGTATATTATAAATTTTAACCTAATTATTATGGATTAAAGGTTACATTAAAATAAATCACCAACCAATTAAGGATAGGTAGAACTAGGTGAATACCCGTGAGTGGAAATATAGATGAGTATTCATAATAAGGATATTTGTCATGGAAAATCATAAGATAATTTCTACAACATAACAGGTGTATATAAAGGTTTATAAAATGAGTGAATGAGAGATAAATGTGTCTATAATTGCATTGGATTCATAAGAATAGCAAAATTTATGTATAAAAAACATATCCTAACATTAATAAGTGGAAAAAAAGAAATAATATAAATGAGGTGCTTGAATAAAAAGGATGAGAGGATCCCATACCTCAAGAGGGTGCTTATAAAAGCTTGAGAGGAGCCTCTAAAGATATTGGGGGAACATTGGGAGGAAAATGGATATGTATTGGTAGAGTAATGTAATGATACATGGGTTTTGAGTGAATAATAAATGTATTTTGGGTGGGTTTATATAGAAAAGGAAATTATAATTATTTATTAATTTCCAAACATTGGTTTTAAACTCTATATGATAAAGTAATCAAAACCAAAAACCGTACCATGGTTTTATCCCATGTTTTATACCAAATTGAAGTAGTTTTCATTAGTTTAATTTTTTAATAATAAATATCATTAAATTATTACCCTTATTGATGTGGAAGTGGGTCATGTTTTCAATGAATTGATATTAAAACCTTAAAACATTGTAAAGGTTTTGAAGGATTCATTAAGGTTTATGAGATATATAAAATTACCTCAAAAACACAATATTTTAAATGGATAAAATACACTTAATCATGGTTAAATTTTATGGAATATACTATGTCACTTTTGCATCATTATGGTGTTATAATACCCAACGTATATTTATATTGTATTTAATTTTGACCTAAAATTTCAATGGTCTCTAAAATTTATGAAAATAAACCCATTGGATAATTTCAATGTGATAATTTCAAAAATAATATTTATTTTATCCAAATAATTCTATAAGTTCAACCATTTAGGATTTAAATAAAAAATTAACACTTATTGAAAAATACTTGTTTTTTGGACAATAACAGTTTTCTATCCTTTATAAAAATTATATATGACTTCATAAAAATTATATTCTCATTTATATATAATAATTTTTATATAATAATAATTTTTTTAAAATAAATTTTTTTAAAAAAGTTATTTAATTCATTAAAATTGTTTCTCTTCATTGAAACTATACATTCACCTAAAAACAATTTGTGTTCCATTGTATCAAAACCTATTTTTTATCAAACTCATTATATAATAATTTAAAAAATACTAATAATAATAAATGATAAATATTATAGTCATTTTAATAAAAATAAAAAATATAAAAAACATATTATTAGGGTCTAGATACATATCTCTTTATTACACCCAAAAATTCCCTAAGGTTATGGTGTCAGATTGTGAAAAATTCATGGGTTGGTTCGTTGAACATGGTTTGGTTTGTGATCTCAAAGATTTTTAAATTATATTGTAAATGGTTTTATTAATGATTCAATTGTTCACTCTTGGTTTGGTCTTGGTCAAGGGAAAGTACAAGTGATTTTAACTCCCTCAAAAGCTCTGTTGAACGGGCTTCGTAGGGTATAATCTTACTATACTAGGTCATCGCTTCCTTTTTTTGTGTCTAGAGGACTTTATTATAACCCTTGATATAATAATATTAATGGTAATTATACAATGGTTATGATTTTTAACATTATTTTAAATTTTGAAGACCATATAATGGTCTAAAATAACCAATGTAGTTCATGTGTTTTATATAACTTCATTACATGATGAGGTATTTAATCATTTATAAAGGGAATTTTATTTATAAAAGTTTAGATCATTACATTAATCCCACCTTAATAAATTTTCCATCAAAATTTTCATTTTATACACTAAAATGGGTAATGACACTTATGTTTCATCACCTCTTTTGGATCTCATGTTGTGTCTTAAAACTTTTGGTCCTGCCATAACACTTTGACCAAGTAAGTTTTCTTATTTTGTAGAACCTTGTATCTATTATCTAAAATATTCATCAAATTATCCTCATATAAAATATCATTATTCAATGGTACCACCACTAAATTCATTACATATGAGGGGTGTGGTATGTACTTCCTCAAGTGGGATACCTGGAACACATTATGTACTTAAGATAGGTTATGTGGGAATTCTAGTCGATAGGTCACCACCCTTATTCAAACAAGGATCCTAAAATGGATAATGTATCTAGGTATAATCTTTCTCTTCTTCCCAAACCTCATGAATTTATTATATAGTGATATATGAAGTAACACTTTATCTATAATCTCAAATTCTAAGACTCGTCATAAATTGTATGCATATATTTTAAGTTAACTTTTTGTGGATATTATATAATAATTAGTAGTTCAAAACTTCTCTGTCATATCTTGGATATGATTAGGTCCCATTAATTTCCATATTCCAACTTCATCCAATCATGTTGTAGTCTAACTCCTCTTCTAATACAGAGCCTTATAATGTTATCTTTAAATTCTAGAATAGAAACAGTTATTATATGAGAACTCCACTAAGGGAAGTTTCTAGTACCCTCATCCTTTGAAATCCATTGAAAATGATCTCATAATATCCTCTAGATATTTATTGGTCCTTTCAAACTGACTAGATAAGGGTAATAAGCACAACTAAATCTTGGTTTTGTATCCAATTCTTGATAAATTCTTCTCCAAAACCTCAAGGTAAAACATGGAACTCAAACAGATATGATAAAAACCGGAAATAAATGCATTATTACCAATTACATAATATATATCTTTTGAGTTTTTCAAGAGGGAAATATTCATTAATAGTAATTAAATGTATTGACTTTGTAAGGAAATTGATTACTACTTAAAGGAAATTATTTTCTATAGGTGTTCTAGGGAGTCCTATGGAAAAATCCATGGTTATGTTTTCCTATTTTCATACTAGTATGCAAAATGGTTTCATCACACTCATAGACTTATATTATTCTACCACGACTCATTATAATACAATACATTGAGATACCAACTTAACAATCTCTGAATCATCAAGAATATCCCTATTCAGTTTTTCTTTTTTTGGGACACATAATTGGGCTCCAAACCTTAAAACTCCATTGTCAAAAAAGTTAAATTATGAAATATTCACCACCTTCTTATGTACTAACTCATCATATTTTGAGGCCTCCTTGATCATGTAAAAAATATGATGTTGATAAGTTATTTGAAAGAGGTAAGATGAAGATCCTTTTATTATTCCCAATTCTATCCTTTTCATTGCCATTAATATTAGATCCCTTAAAATCCTCATCATGGATTGGGTTGTAGGATCCTTTCAACTTAGGGCATCTACCACATTGTTTTACTTCCCATTATGGTAATGGATTGAACAATTATAATCCTTGATCATCTATAACCACCTTAATTTTCACATATTTATCTTCTTTTGTATGCATATATACTTGGGGATTTTATGATTTGTATATATATAACACTTCAACCCATAGATATAATTTCTCCATCTTCAATGAAAAGATCACTTCTACTAATTCTAGATCAATTGTTGGGTAGTTATACTCATGGATTATTAATTGGATAGAGTCATATGCTATCACTTTGTCATATTTCATGAGTATATAACTTCAGACATTTTATTACTTATCATTTTATGTCAAAAATACTTCCCCAATGGTGGGTAATGTGATAACATGTGCATTTATTAGCCTCTTATTCATCACTTTAAAATATTCTTTACATTCATTAGTCCTGAAATAATTGACTCTATTTCAAGTAATCTTGGTTAGTGGGCTTGAAAATCCTGAGAAGTTTTTCAAAAATAAATAATAGTACCCAGCTAATCCAATGAAACTTTTTATTTACACCAAATATATTTTCCTTGTCCATCCTTTAATTACATTGGTTTTTTAAGGATCTAAAAATATCTATTTATTGGTGATAACATGTCCGATGAAATTTAATTTCTCCAACCAAAACATAAATTTACTATAATTTATAAATAACATTTACTTTCATGAATTTGTTAGTGTATAATTCTAATAATCCACACGTTCCTCCTTGATTTTGGGGGAGATAAGAATATCATCTGTAAATACTACTGCATATTTGTCAAGTTAATCCCTAAATACTATATTCATTAAGTCCATGAATATTGTCGAAGCATTAGTGAGTCCAAATGGCATTATTATGAACTCAGAGTTCAGGTACCTTATATGAAAACTAGTTTAGGGATATCCTCCTTTATCTATATATGATGATATCCAGATCAAAGATCCAACTTAGGGAAATATTGGCATCTGTGTAGTTGATTAAACAAGTTATCAATCTATGGTAGACTATAATTATTCTCTATCATGGTCTTGTTGATCTCACAATAATAAATTCGAAGGAACATAAACCAATCCCTATTCTTTATTAAGAGGATCAATGCAACCCTTGGTGAAGAACTTGTATGTATAAACCTTTTATATATATTCTCCTCTAATTGTTTCTTCTGATCCTCAAGTTTAACAATGTCAATTATATATAGATTCTTGGATATTGGAAGAGATATGTATATGAGCTATATTAAGAACTCAACCTCATACCTAAGAAGAAGGCCATGAAATTATTTAGGAAATAGATCATTAAATTCCCTTACAATTGGAATGTCACTAAGGATTGTATTTTCTTTCATCTCAATAATTTGATCTAGATACGCTTTCTCACAGGGTAATAATATCCATGTTTGATATGTTGGTACCAAATAAAATTCATCCACCGCTTTATAATTGTATAGAATTAGAGGTTTATTTTTGATAGAGAGAGTGATTTCCTTATCTCATAAATTTTTGTTTTCTCCATATAAAGAAAGTCAATCCATACCTAGATTTTTATTGAATCCCACTAAAGGGTGAATCACAATGATTTTTGGGATTTTTCTAATATATATAGATAGAAGATGATTTATATACTTGGGGTGAAATTATTACCCCATTTACCATCTTCACTGATAACATGGAATTATTTTTTTTAGGTGGTGTTTGAATAGTTTTACTAAACTTCTGTGATATGAAAGAATACATAGTACTGGAATAAAATACTACATTCTCAATTCTTTAATGAATAACTAGTGTACCTATCACCACTTCTTTGATGGGATCCCCCTCATTTGTTGTGATTATATTAAATCTCCCTTTATCTCTAGGCCTTGGGGGTTTTTTCATCAGTTAATATCAACAACCCTTACCTTATGACATTTATTCTCATAGTGATCTTGTTCCTTGAAGATGAAACATTAAAAAATAGGCTAAGGGGTGACCAAAGCATTTCTTTATTCCATCACATTGGTGGGTTTGTATTTTCAACAATATCTATCTGGGTTCCCTTCCTTCCCACCTCTAAATAATTTCCTTGTCCACTTTGAGAAATTTCTAGTATTCTTATTCTAACACTTTTAGAAAGTGGGTTGATGGAATTTCTTACACCCATGAGTTTTTTCCATCACACCACCTGAATTAAATTGATTTGCCACTTATTATCTTTTAACCCATGAGACCCTTGATATGAGTTGATCTCAATTTCAAATTTGAGGGAACATCATAAACTTTTCTCATAGATTTTGAAGTCTCAAATGGATAATTATCTTCATATATTCTCTTTTAACCCTCTAATAAGTGGCCATCTTTACTTTTGGTGGAAATGAAAACGTTGGAGGCATATTGCAAAAGTCTTGTGAAGTTTTCCTCTTACACCCTGATGGATTCATTATAATTTATACCGAGTATAAGTAAATCGCTCTCTATTTTAATATGAAGAGTGTGAGAAAAATATTTTTTGAAAAAACCCCAATATTCCTTCCACTCCATCGATTTGATCTCCAACTCAAGCTTTGTATTTTTTTACCAATGTTCACCATTGTTCATCTTTAACTCCATATAACAAAAAACCAACATGACCTTCTATTTATAAAATAATTCATGGATTGAGAATATCTTTTCAATAGATTTGAAACATTTCTACATTATTAAGGTATTAGAAGATCCATTAAAATTTTAAGGCCTACGTCACAAAAAGGTGTTAATTGGAACATGATATTACATTAGGGGATTCGATTGTTCCTCCATATTCAAGATTTGATTCAAAATATGAGAAAATTAAGAAGGTATTTTCATTAAATTTTTTATTCCTTCTCCCATATGGTTAGTCATTTAATTTGGGTATTAATTATATTGTTCTTCACATTGGTTGTTGACTCAGGTCCTCTTATTTCCAATCATTGACTAAAAAAAGGGAAAATTGGGGATAAGTATTTTTTAAAATATTAAACACATGAATAGAAAACCATGTTCATTAAAGGGATAAATAATAAATGACATATATTCTTTAACTTATATATATTTAGGTTTTAATATAACTTATTCCTGATCTATTTTCTGACATAAAATATTATGGTAGTTTTTGTTCCCATAAAATGCTTCATAGTGAAATTTAAAATTTACCAAATCATATCTTATGAGAGTTTCCAACCATGTGTACAGAAAGTCCCATTGACATGTTCTAGGTAATTATTTATTTTGGCTCAATGTTCTTATTTTGGGGTTACTACTCTGATGTACATCTAGGGTAGATCCACATCCACTTCTTGTATCCACACAAGGATAAATTTTCTTAGAAACTACTTACACTATACTTTACCAAAATTTAAGAATGTTTTGATATGACTTATCTTATCCTTAAGGATTTAACTATAGTTTTATAATCCTAATCTCAAAACATAACTAGACTTTTCTCTAATTCCAACAATGACAACCCATATTTTAATAGAATTTAATTCATGGTTTATTATATAAAGGTACACATGATACAATACCAAAAGAATTTAAATCTTAGTTTCATTGGGAAATAAGGTATATAGAATAACAAATTGAAACATGAATATAATAACATTACTAAAAACATCCTTAACAAGCTTCTAAAATTCCATCATTCTTCTAAAATTACATTGGAAAACCTGGGGAGGTAAACAAAAAGGGGTGAGCTATAAAACCTAGTAAGGTAAAATTATAGAATAAGGTAAATAAATATATGTGATCCAAGATGAATATGAAGGTTAAATAATATGGCTAAGAATCATAATATTTTAATTGTGATGCATGAAATAACATGATAATATAAAGGAAACATAGTAATGTGGAAACAAATTAAAACATGGAATCATAAACATAATTCAAGGATAACTGCCAATTCAAAATAACATAGTGTTTATAGGATAACCTCCATAACACATTACATGTAATATTAAGAGATTAAAACATTACCCAATTCATTGGAGGTTAGTATAATTATGGGCCCATCTATCACTTCTATAGCATGTGCATACATAAGTGTGTTCATAGATTATACAACATAATGATGTGTTTCATAAACTTTAACCCCAAGATTAAGTAATGAAGGTTATAAGAATATAAATACCCTATAAATTAATAATATGTAAAACTATTGGAATACCCTTGGGTAGAAATAGAGATGATTATTCACAAAAAAAATGTTTTTCATGGGAAATCACAAGATAATTTGGGCAGCATAATGGGTGCACATAAATGTTTTAGAAGGGGTGAATGAGAGGGAAAGAGGTATATAATTACTTATGAATAATAATTACAACAATAGGGATGTATAAAAAAAACATATATCAACCTGAAAAAGTGGGGAAAAACATAATATAAAGGGGGTTCATGAATAAAGAGGAGAAAGAGAGGATCCCTTACCTAGATACAGTGCTTCTAAAAGTTTAGGAGGAGCTTAATAAGAGCTCTATGAAACTTTTTAGGACCCTAGAGAGGGAAGGTAAGAGTAATTACATGATCCAAGGTTTCTTAGAGATTATTAAAGGGAGTTTTGGAGGGTTTATATAGCAAAATAGAGTATAATTATTTATTAATTTCTAAACTTAGGTCATGGTCTCTATATATTAAAGTAGTCAAACCATAAAACTTTCCATGGTTTTATCCCATTGTTTCTAAAAGATTGAATTTTTTTTTTATAATTTTAATAACCAATATCATTAAAATAATACCCATGGTCATGTGGAAGTGAGTCATGTTTTAAAATAATTGATTTTAAAACCATAAAATATAATAGAGTTATGAGAGTATTAATTAAGGGTTGATAAAATTAATAAAATAAACTAAAAACATATTACTTTAAAGGTTGAAAATATATTTGGTCTTGGATACATATTATTTCATATGTTACATCACTTTTGAATCATTATGATCTCATAATGAAAACCATATATTTATACCATATTTAATTTTGACCTAAAAATTTGACTATCTCCAAAAATTATGAAAAGACACTATTGGATAATTTAAATTTTAAGATTTAAAAAATAATATTTATTATATCCAAATAATTCCCTATGTATGAGAATTTACTCTTTTAAATCAACAATACACACTTATTGAAAAATATGTGTTTGTTTACAGTAATAGTTTTCAGACCCTTATAAAAATTATTTTTGAATTCATAAAATTATATTAGCATTTATATATAATAAAAATTATTTATTAATAACATTTTATTAAAATATAATTTATTTCATGAAATCATTAAAATATATTTTATTGATTGAAACAACACATTTAATAAAAATACAATTTGTGTTTTATAGTACCAAAATTTAATTACTATCAAACTCATTATATAATCATTTAAAAATTAATAATAATAATAATAAAGGATAAATATAGTAATTATTTTATTAAAAATATAAAATATAAAAATTACTACTGTTTGGGTCTAGATACATATCCCATATTACACCAGAAAATTCACTAAGGGTAAGGTGTGTGATGGTGATATTTTCTTAGGCTAGTTTGGTAACATGGTTTGGGTCGTGATCTTGAAAATTTTGAACCTCTCCCATAAATGGTTTCGTACATGATTTATTTGTTGAATATGGACATTATATTTATCAATGGAAAATATCAGTGATGATAGCACCCTAGAAATATCTAATAAAGGGGATTCATAGGTAAATATCCTATTAGTCAAGGTCATCGCTTCCTTTGTCCTTATCAAAAGTACTTTATCATATCCCTTAATATATTAATTTTAATGGTCATTATAAAATTTTTATATTATTAGTGATTATGATGCTTAATGGCCTTTTGAAATTTATAGACCTTATAATGGTAAAAAATAACCAAAGTAGTGCATGTTTTTTCTTTAAATTCATTATTTGATGAGATATTTAATCCCTGAAAGTGGAATTTAATTTATAAAATTTTAGGCTATTACATATAAGAAGTTTAATTTTCATGATATATTTTCATAATTTTCATCTTAAACTATACCATGTCCCTAATAGTCCTTAAAAACCTTTGATGTTTTTTAAAGATGTGGAATGAGCATAAAATCACATTAAAATACATATAAAAAGAAATAAATAAACCTGTTAGTCCATGAAAACTCAAAAAAAGTATTTTTTCAAAATAAACATTGAGCACAAAATATAAAATTTCTTACCCAAATATCAACTAATATACCCAAATATCTTTATAAAAAATTTCATAATAAATATTAAAGGTAAAATAAAACTCATAATTATTTCTTTGAAATTATACAAAAACTTATGGATTTTTTTCACAAAGTTATAAATTACACCCTTAATAAGTCGTATAAACATTCCTTTAAACATAAACTTATTATCTTACCTTATTAAATAATAACATGTTTGTAAATTCCGATTGAAAGAATACATAAATAATTTAGGTAATTTGGTAAATCATTTTCATATAAAACTTATAAGTGGAATAACCTACCCAGAAAATTCTGATAATCTATTAAGAGAATCCTAACTAATTAACTCCAACCCTTAACCTAATGCATTTGAAATCTATATCAGGTTCAACCATCATTACGAACTATATTGGGATCACTCATCATCATGAGTTTTATCAGGATCACCTATCATCATAAAAAACTTACATGAACTATAACATAATCAAAAAACATGAAATTATTCATTTTAATAATTACACTCATAAAAATATTCTTTTCACCCAATATAAAAACATTTTTTATGCTAAAATATATATTTTATTTAAAATAATTTTTGAAATTACTTAGAACCAAGGAAATGTGGGTTTTAATTTAAGAAAATATATAATATTTCAATGGAATAAAAATATAAATTAATGGTTATAGTGGAGGGAAAAAACATTGACACTGTATGCATTAAAATAAAACATTCCTCTTGTTATTTGTAAAGAATGTTAGAATGTTCTATATAAAATATATAAAAATATTTCTTTTGAAAACCATTAATAATGAGACATAAAATTTCATTTATAATTTTTTTATTTACAAATAAATATATCAATGTAATAATTTTAATAATATGTAAATGAAAGAAAAATATTTATAAAATAAATCATTAGAAACATTTAAAATGTGGATTTTAAGTTAAGGGTCCCTTACCGCGACTCTGAATTTCCATGTATGTTCTTTATATTTATGAGAAATAAACTTATGTTAATTAGTTTCATTATTAATAACCTTTTTCAAGTATATTATTCCTCTTATTTTATTTATTACCATGTTATATACAAGTACATAATCAACTAAATTCATGTTAGATGTTTTGATGATATTCGACTCATATGTACAAAATGGATTTGGTAAGTTGATAATGGTCAAAGAGATCATTATTCAATAATCACTTGAATAATAATCCTGATATAATTATAATTTTTAAAAATTAAATATACTTATAAAATAAACCATGAAACATGGTTTTGAAAAATGAATTATGTTACAATCATTAAGACAATAGGTCATATATACCCATGAGTAACGTTTTCATATTTCAAGAAGCATGAGGGAATGAAGAAAGAAATAATTTTATCTTTAAAAATTATTATTATATCATAAATTTCATATTATATCTTTAATAAACTTATATATAGCATTCCTATGATGTTCTTAGGAAAAACAAATTGCATCGTTTCGTATAGGTGGTAACCCACACATATGCATGAACAACGTTATCATTTTTCATTGGATGAAATGGTAAGAAAATAGATTATATATTATCTTTAAATAATGAGAAATATGTTGTGAATATAACCGGTATACATTAAATCTGTCATTATAACTATTTTTGAGAGGTGGTGATGAAAAAAATTAAATTGGTTCATGAGGCAGTAGTCCACCATACACACGAACGGTGGTTTCATTTCCCATTTGATGGTAGAAGGATATGGATATAAGTTATTTCGTTAATATAAAAACATATAAGTATATTTAATATACAATTTCAATTATTTTATCATTGTTTAATAATATTAAAGTAGGTAGGAAATTAAATAAAATAGAAATACTTAGTTTGGAACGTTACCTCTTCTTCAGAAAACCTATTTAGGTTTCAACAAAATGCCTTCCTAGGTTAGTTTTATGATCAAACTAGGACCTCTAGAACTTGATGAGTGATGTAAGGAAGGTATTTTTTTAGGTATTGTTTAAACAAAAAGTCTCTTTAAGTGTGCATAAGAGTGGATCTATGGGTGACCTTCTATTAGTGGGAAAGAGGACACACTTTGAATGTATAATAAGATTAAAATATATTAATTCCTTCCAGAATCCAAATAGATCCAAAATGGAAAATTTCTAAATATAATATGATAAAGGGTCTAAATATTTCCATAAAATCTGATTCAGAAAAAAATGTGGTCATTTTAACCTTTATCACTTTATTTTAACCCCTAGGTAAACCGGTTTTAACCTTAACGGTGGTAATTTATTTTTACTATTTTTACTATTCATTACGACCAAAAATTAAGTTAGCCATATTAACTAATATTAATTATGAATATTACCATTATTCAACACATTTTTTAAAATTTAATTCATTTAAGTGGAATAATTTTATTTAAAATTAATCACACAAAATGCAAAGAAATATGTTTTTCATAAAAATGCCTTTAAGTACAGAAATTCATTATTCACAATTTAAGTATAATATTGATTCTAATAAAATTCATTGTATTATGTTTAATAAAAAGAACTAATAAAATTTTAAAACTAATCCAAAATAGAATGTGACTATTCAAATACATTAAATGAAAAGATATTTATCAATAAATATCAGTATTTTTTATTATTAATTGAAAAAAAAATTAGAAAATTCTCAAAACTTAATAATAAAATAATTTTTACATGATAAATTAAAAAATAAAATTAATTTTATCAAATTTTAATGTTATAATTTGGAAATAAATCTTTTAAATAAAATCATATAATTTATGAAAACCCAATTTCATTAGAAATCATGATTTTCATTTTATCTGCTAAATTACCTAATATTATTATAATGAATATAAATATATGATATAATTAATGAATATTAATAATAAATGAAAATTATTTATCTTACCATTACCATGGTTTTCAAAAAAAACCTATGTACATCTAGTGCATCAGTCTCAAACTAAATCACTTATTTATTCTTTCCACCTCTATGGCACTTACCAACTAGGGATAACACTTAACAGGTCACACCAATGCAACTAAGAACCAACTCACTCAAATTCACATGTAACATCTCCATGAAACTAGGACCTATCTCTAAACATATAGGTAAATTCCAAAATATGGTCACATCTCACAGGACTTTCTCCATTTTCCCATCTTAGAATCCCACAACAACACACACACCAAAGAACCCATCCCCGAGGTCATAGATATATAATGGGAATTGTGTGTCCATAATAACCACACAACTCTGGGGAATCTATATATTTTATCTAACAGCATCACCTATGAACCCCCCCCCCCAAGAAATGATTCTTAAAAACCATCAACCTAAAATATTTCCCATCAAGAATCATGATCTCTTTGACCATCACTATTATAACAAACGTTATCATCCCATAGAATATGTATCAAGGAAAACGCAATTTTAGATTGGTTAAGAGGAATTTCAATCAAAGATATATAAAACTTTAAATAACTTAAATTAAATTATAACCAGCCACAAGGGGTCTAGTACAATGGCATCATGTGCCTATACTACCTAGTAGGGTCAATATGTGTCCCTTGCACTAGGTAACTACAACATCACCATATCCATTGGTCATACATTCATGTAATTCACCTGACCCACCATCAGAATGAAATATAGATATGCATTTCGGTCCAAATAATCATTATTTTTCTAATAACTTATATAGTAGAACAATGTATGAGTTTTTTTTTGACATGTTATATAGCCAAACCTCTCATTAGTGACAAAAATCAGACTGGTCGACCCCTACATATCATGTGAATACTATATGTCTAGTGTGATGCATGAGGTACCACTTTACTCTATGGTCCATGATCCAAAATGCAATATTAATCACATGATAATCAAATATCCATGTGAATTATCCAAGGTAAAATCATATATTCAATACATTGAATACATGTAACATTAATCTTGAGCCCCTGGTAACCTGGATATCCTACAATAACACGTGTTTATAATGAACCAACCTGTAATCCATAACCAACTCTAACACATCCCTATCTCACCCACCTAATATACCCAAAATAGTAAGAAAAAAAACAATCCCTTGATTCCACTTTCTAAAATCCTAGAGCCTCATACCATAAATCAGTTCTCACAATAGTGGTGACCATTATACGCCAGGAATGCCTTCCAATATGGTAGATACTTCTGACTAGTAGTGGGGGTCTGAGAGGGTATTATGTGGAAGATATAACCTCTATATCATAGTGCACAATAATAAGTAAATAAACGCATTCCCTATAAACATCCATCAGAGTGTGCATAATAAATAAATAAAAGTAAGGATGTTATAATTATCAAAATGTTGTATACACTCGAATGGTCATGATCATATACAAGAATGGTTTCCCACTAGACTGGTCACATATAAAGAAATAACCGAAACATAAATAATAAAGACCAAAATAAAAATATAGGAGGCTCTACTATAATCCCTAAGATTCTCCCCATCTTGATATCGTAATTCCATCTAAACGACTCTAGCTTAATCATGAAATTATGGGCATCCGCCCAACCCAAACCTACATCAAGTGAGGACTTCTTGGGTATGAAAGTGAAATTGTAGCCCGAGTAAGGTGTGATTGCATAAATTAATAGGACACCACCAATGTGGTACCATAATACACTGAAAATACAATGATATTCACATTTGATGTGATCATAATAAAAAATTGATTATTTAACAAAAAATAAAATAAAAACCAACAATAACTATTTTAGCAAGTGATAGAATATCTATGAGCATGTTGCGTGGACCTTGATAACCCTTGTAACATGTCTCATACTATTTTCAGTCCTTAGGTATGTGGCTCAAATCAGTAGTACCTACTTCTTCCACTATCAGGGTGTCTTTGATCATGTTTCAATGATTGTTCCTCCTAGTATAATTGACACTGGTTTCCCTAGTATATAGAATAGGTAACATGGACCTTCCCTGTGGGGGATTTATTATCTTAAGAATAATCCCATAAGTAATAAAAACCATTCATATGGGAGTTTTCTCATCCAATAGTGACACAGACATCCCCATTAGAAGTTTTATAATCCAATAGTAACACATACCTCCCCTATGGTAGTTTTCTTATCCAAGTATCATAGACCTACCCTATGGGAGTTCTCTCATATTTGTATCACAGAACCCCCTTATGAGAGTTTACATTTTAATTAAAAAAAACCACTTCCCCATGGGTATTTTCTATTCATATCAAATCCTCTCCCAAGGGTGTTTACATATATAAAGAAAAGATCACTTTCAAGGGGATTTTCCATTCTATTAACATAAAAATAACCTATAAAATAGTGAAAAATCAAGATCCTTGGGGATTTAACATCCAATATATACTAAAATAAATATTAGCACCCCCTCACCAGGGTTTACACATCAATAGGGAACCCACTGGGTTCCCCTGTGTCTCATCACACCCCATACACCTCATAAGGGTCACTTAATCCAAACTCATCTCTTAGTTCATCACCCATAACAATGGTGATTGACTCAACCCATCCCATATCAAATACACTCTAGGAAAAATTGAACACACAACTTTTCAATGATTCTCTTCAGAGTTTACCCCTCCCAGGTTTCCATGTCTACGTTTGGAAAGGACACCCCATGGTCATCTCACTTTCCCAAAGGCATAAGGGTGTCACTTTGGTCTCATAGGGATATCTAGTAGGCCACTCAACACATATTGCCACATAACTCTACCTAAAGGTCAATAAATGATCCTACTATTTGGTTCATTATATCATGTTGATCATATTTTAATAATCACCCCTCATGGGGTCCCAGAATTCAAGCATAAAAGGTCATTTCCATGACCTCGGCAATTAGTAGCTGAGTAAATTAAACCAAATCCAATCACCCTTATGGTCTTTACAGTCGTGTAGTCTAACAAAGAATTTAATTTTAAATCAAAAATTTTATTAAAATAAGTTCAACTCCCTTAGTGGTGAGACCCTATAAACCATGCCTCATAAAGACTTTCATAATAGTAGAGGGAATGTTTTAAATACTATCTAACTTTTTAGATTCCAAATCACCCTTATTTTACAAAGTTCTGCAGCACTACTAAGGCCAAACCAATCTTCCCCAACATCTGTCACCAACCAGAAAAAAAATTAATTATATTTGAATTATAATTAGTTAATTAACCATTTTTACAACATTCCCCAATTTAATTTGATTTAAATAATTTAACTTAAAACAGGTATAAATCTCATTAACCCATTGAAAATCCTCTTCATATAGGAACCATGATCAATGACTTACAAGAATTCCATAACACACTCCTGGCATTAAATAGGTCCAAATCACTATCACCTGAAACCAAAACCATAAAAACATTATTTATTTTATCCTAAAACCCTTGAATGCTCATAAAATCACATACCTCCATCAAAAATAGTGGGAAATATGGTACATAAACTGTATTGGTATGTTCTCTACGAGGGATGAGTATAATCCTAGGACAACTCATCTGATTCCACGATACTCTAGAGGAATCATGATCAAATCCCCAAACTGAGAAACATAAAATTTAGAAATAATGAAGGGGAATATGAATAGAGGTTAGGGAAGGGTGGATCTTACCTCAAACACTAAATGATCACACTTAAAATCATCCCAAAGAGAGTAGGAACCATGGACATAAAGGGGAATGGGTCAGTATGGATTTTCACATGAAAGAGGATGAGAAAGGGGCCTCCCTTTTTTTCATTTTTGTAGGTTTAAAATTGTTAAAAGATAATTTTAATGATTCACACAGTTTGACCACACTATTTTCCAAACCATGTACCAACCATGTGATAGGTACTATCCAATTACAGCACTCTCTCATGGTTATATAGTATAGTTCTCCAAAATGTGCACTATCAGTGTGAATTGGAACTACCTCATCCTACAAAATTTTTCAAAGTATCAATGAAAACATATACCAATCCAAATGTCCCACAATAGTGTTATTTTATGGGAAACTGTCAAAGTTTTATGTTTTTGGGGTGTTTTGAACTTAATTGAAAAAATGTCTTAGTTTTTCATTTTAAATTGTATTTATTTATTTTATATTTCATCCATAAGTTATTTTACACTAAATGAAATTATGAAATATTTTTTTAGGTTCCCAGAAATCTTGGGATAAATTTCATTTTTATAGACCCTAAGCTTAATCCACTATTTGGAGGCCCAAAACTAGCTCATGATCTGGGCCTTAAAAATTGTGCATAGATCTGGACACATTTGAATATGAGATTATATCTCAAAGTCTATTAGTCCAATAAATGTAAAAATATACATGTATCTAGATAATGAATTAATTAATAACATTTATTAAGGATTAAATTCCATAATATTTCATTTGAAATGTCATTATAGCATTAAAATATGTAATTTTGGAATATGAAGAGTCTGAATGTCGAGATTAAATGCTCGGAGTAAATCAGAAATAAATCTCTAAAAACGTGGAAAATAATGCTGAATTTTTTTGTGTAGATATAGGAGACTTATGGGAAAGAATTTCTAGAAAAACACAGTCTCCAATTCGGTAATTTATTTGGTATAACATTCTTAAACTTTATAAGGATGATATTGGAGCGAATTCTTTCTCACACACTCCCTATAAAAATGTATCCCTTCTACATTTAAAGGTGTTGGAAACTAGGGGTAAGAATTTGTTGGCCATTTATAGTATATTTTTAGTTTTTTACTTACTTTTATATTAGTTTTCTTTTAATATATCAATATTATCCTTTATGACTCCTTTCATTAATTTTTATTTTTATGTGTTTCTCCCACTATGTTCCCTTCTAAAATCCAATAAAAATGGAGAACTAACCACAGTGCTTATTCGAGGGAGGGAATAGTGAATTGATTTAGTTTAATTATGATTAATTTTTAATATATTTATTCAATTCTAGGAGATTTTAATATGTTTAAAATTATTATTGTGATCAGTCACCCTATTTTCTCAATCGTCTGAATTCTTCTTCTTATTTATCATTTACATCCCTTCACTATTCATGTTATGCATACAGTGGAGCATGGCATTACTAGTGATGGTTATAGAATAAGTCTCCTAGATGAATTTTTAAAGATAATTTTACTATATTCCAAGGTATCTATATGGGTTAATTACATTTCAAACAAGAAGGTGTAGCATGACAGGTCTTGATCACTACATTAAATTGAATATTGAGATTCATTTCCAACAATGATATCAATCACCAAAACCTCCTGAGAACAATTGCATTCATTCATTATGTATAACTTAATTTTGTGTTTACATTTAATTATTAGATTATAATTTTATATTTCAATTATTTTTATAATCATACCCCGCATTTATATTAGTATATAAGTTAGTTATATATTAGATAGTTTATAATAGTGACAATAGGAAAACAATGTGTGTGAGCAGCCTCCTTGTGATTGACCCTGGGGTGAGAACTCTATATTTCACTCTTAGGTAATAAAAATTTAATAATTATGGATCTAATAATAATCCCTATCATCAAATTGGCACAGTTTTTAGGGATTCCAAGCACTTACACATGTTGTTTTTCATAAAAAACCAAAAAAAACTATTTTACAACAAAATTAAAAAAAGAAATTTATTGTGTATGATTATTTCTTTAGGTTAGGGATTAATTTAGTTATTTTTCATATTCATGTATTAGTACCGAAATTTTAAGAAGGTAAGATACATTTAAGATCAAAAATCAAAAAAAATAATTATGCTTCCAGAAAACTTCAAAGTTCTCAAAAAAAACTAGCAAGTTGTTTGCATCACTAGCCGCTGAAGATGAAGAAGTTAAATTCCTATGGATGGAAAGGAAACAATGAAAAGACTAAGATAATATAATTCCAATTACACCTACATTTCAAGAAAAAATTTGTGATGTTTAAGAAATACTTCAAGATCTACCTGCCTCTCCAAAATTTAGTTCCCAACTACCTTTATTAAAGAAAAAATAATTTGAAGCTGAAAGATTTGAGGAAGATATAATTTTTTAGGCTTATTTTTATTCAAACATTATTGATTTTAAATTGAAAACCCATATCACTTATTCTGATTTGGTTGATTCATCACCACTAAAGTAGGCCCTAGATGGAGAAGGTCAAGTGGTTGTTTGCATTGAGGAAAGAATGGAGGGTTAGGTTGAGTTGGGCATTGGTCCATTTAAGGATGATAGAAAAAAACAATAAATAATTTAAGAAACATTTACTAAACCAAAACTAGAAGAGAATAAACTTCCTATTATATTATATCCACCACTAGTGGAAACCAATTCTTAAGATGAAAAAAATAGGGAGCACTCATTTATTCTTTTCTATCCCCCTCTCGATCTCAAATTTTCTTATTCATATATTCTAGGGTATGGGACTATTTTTATTTTATTTTCGGGTACTCACTCCTTGAATCTACTGAGGGATGTTGGAAAAAATAAAATGTGGTATTCTCTAAGAAAAAAACCCCATCCAAATTTTTATTGGGGTTAAACCACTACAACTTCCTAACTATGGGTAGGAATATATTAGCTTCAACATGGGGGCTCTAGACCATGTTGTATCATGTTTTCCCTTTCTCTTTATTTTTTCTTTATTTTTCTTATGATTTGATTTATTTAATACTTTATAAGTTTAGTGGAAGTATCTAATATATTAATTCATTGATTTATGTACATAATAAATTCAGGTTATATCTTTCCTTCACATTATTCTTTCTTCCCTTATATTTATTTTTTGTTGAGATGAAATGAGGGGTAGTAAATTATAAGTGTGGGGGGAGTTTCAACCCTCCTTGTTACTATGTTCTTTTTTTTTATAATTCATTGGGAATCAATGAATATTCTTATCATTTTTCAGATGTCAATTTATTTTGAAGTAATTGAAAAGTTTTTTCAAAAAATTGATTTTAAATTACTGTTGATGCGAAAGCTTTTTCCTAGAATTGGATTTTCCAGTATTTTTATGAGTATGACTGATTTTTGAAATCCATGCTCATGAAACATTTAATTAAAATATATTTCCAGTGTTGTGATATATTTTGAACCATTTTGACGTATTCTTATTAATACCCACATTTTCTTAATAGAATCTTGTATTTTATGTGAGAAACAGAACGTGTGATTTTTCTCTTTCAAAGAATCAAAATTCATGGAATGTTTTTTATCTGATTGAGGAACATATTTGGCTAGAAAAGTATTTATATTGATACCTAACCTTACATCTACCCATAATTAGACATTATATTCCATGAATTTAATTATAGTTTTAATCCACATTACAAGTGGATTTTTTCTTACTTACCCGCACTCTTAGTATTTTTACCTGGATATTTCAAGTTTGAGTGTGGGGGATGGGACTTTTCTTAATATTCATTGAAATGTGTTTCATATGTGGGTGGTTTGAGGTATTTTTCAACATTTTTTATAGTGTAAAATGAGGTAATTGTTCTGGAGTCATAATTTCATTATTCTGTGTTTCATTCATCCGGTTATACTTCAAAAATATTGAAAAACTAAAAGAAAGAAATAGAAAAAAATGGAGATGATCGTGAATTTTTTATTTTACATTATTTTGTGTCTCATTTAACTCTCTAAGATCGGGGTCATGGATTTTAATTCATTCATTATATTTAATTGTTAGGTCATCCTCCATGAAAAAAATGAAAATAAAGAAAATAAAGTTATGCCTTTCATAAGATTTAAAAAAATTAAAAACAAAAGGAAAAAATGGGGAGAACTTGGATAATATTATTCATTTTAATAATTTCTTGACTCATGTAATGTGTCATAAAAATATTGTGGTGTTGTGTTTCACATTTTAAAGGGGATTGAGTGCGGAATTTTCTATGTTGTAACTTCATTATTCATGTGATTGTACTTGAGAGTACAACATCATCTTTTTGGACTTAAGGTTTTTCAAACATTTTCCCACAAACCCTAAGCCACCGAATTCACTTGAAAAAATACCTCATGATAAAAAATATTTTCATATTTTATGATCTTGATAAAAGATAATTAAAATAATCCTATAGTGATACATTCAATTTCCAAGTATGATCATAACTCCAAATTCAATTTATCTTGAGTGAAGAGTGACAATAAAATTCAAGGTGAGGTATGTAGATATTAGTCCATGGATGGATTTACAGTGATACATGTAATTTATAAGTATGAGCATAACTCAAAATTCAATTTACCTTGAGTGAAGAGTGATAATAAAATTAAAGGTGATTTATGTTGCAATTGGGCCATGGATGGATTTATGAGGTTTACAAAATAAAAATTTGTGGAATTAAAATAATAATGAAATATTTTTTATATAAAATACATGATAGAATATTGTTTTGAAAAGATCATGGATATTTTCTAATTTTTGATTGTTGTGTGGATTTTTATTGGGATATATGATGATTTCTCGAGAGTGTAATGGTTAAGTGTGGGGGAATAAAATTTATGAGAGGGATTTGTCTTGGATCCCTCAATAATAAATATTTAGTACATAAGAGTTAAATATAGAGCTCACTCCATAAGTATGATCATAAGGAGGTTGATCACACACACAGTTTTTCTATTGTAACTATTATAAAAAAACTAATATAAAACTAAATTATATACTAATATTAATGGAAGGGTTGATTCTGAAAATACATGAAATATAAAATAATAATATAATAATTCAATTCCAAAACAAAATTAATTAGACATAATGCATGAATGAAATTTTTCTTAGGAGGTTTTGGTGATTAATATCATTCTTCAAAATGAATCTCAATATTCAATTTAAT
This sequence comes from Viscum album, assembly GCA_963277665.1. NCBI lineage: Eukaryota > Viridiplantae > Streptophyta > Magnoliopsida > Santalales > Viscaceae > Viscum > Viscum album. Next base: position 465,462,007 of record OY728141.1, on the reverse strand, counting down.
GTACTAATCAATAATAGTCTCAGTACACCTTCTTATTTAAAATTTCATTAGCCCATACCAAGACCTCTTCATATAGGGAAATTATCTTCCAAATTTCATCTAGGATACCTCTTCATTGACTATCACTATGCATACCATGCTCCATCGTATGAACAACATAAATAGTAAAGGGAAGGAAAATGGTAAACGGGAAGAAGAATTCAGATGATATAGAAAATGGGAAGACTGCTCACCGTAATCATTTTAACAATCACAAAAAATAAAAAAATTGAATAAATAGATTTAAAATTAAGAAAAATACAATGTAATCAAAGAACCATTACCTCTCTCAAACAAGAGTCGAGGTTAGTTTTCTATTTTTATTGGAGTTGAGAATGGAACATGGTCGGAGAAACACATAAAAATAAAAGTGAATAAAAGGAGGTATGAAGGATAAGACTAATATATTGAAAGAAAAATAATGTAAAATTATTTAAAACAATAAAAATATAGTTTAAATGTCCAAAACATTCTTCCCCCTAGTTTCCAACCCCTAAAAATGAAGAAGGGATACATTTTTATATGGGGTGAAAGAATTCACTCTAAAGGTATCCTAAGAATGTTTTAGTATATTATCCCTTATAAATTGATGAATTAGGACCTTTTATTCTTGAAATTTGTTCCCCTAAATCACCTTTTTTACCTATAAAATTTCAACATAATTTTCCAAGTGTGGAGAAATTTATTTTCTGTTTACTCTGGATATTTAATCTGTCCAGGCAGACTCTTCGTATTCCAAAATTTCAACTTCCCATGCCTTGATAACCTTGTAACCAGAAGATTCTAGAATGGAATACATAATAAAAGTTATTTATTAAATCTTCTCAATCTACATGGTGATTTTTATCTTTATTTGACTAGTACAAGTTGAGATATAATCTCATATTCAAATGTGTCTAGATCTGTGCAAATTTTTCAAGGCCTGGATCATGAGCAAGTTTTGGGCCTCCAAATGGTGGTTTTAGCTTGGGGTCCATAAGGATAAAATGTATTCAAAGATTTCTGGAAGCCTAAAAATAATAATATTAAAATTTCATTCAATGTATAAAATTTTATGGAAGAAATAAAAAAATAGTTTAAATTAAAAATTAGACCATTTTTGAAATTAAGCTCAAAATACCATAAAAACCTAAAAAATTTGACAATTTCTCATAAAGTAAAACTATGGTGGGATTTAAAAAAATTAATTATTGAATAAAATATTTGAAAATGTTAGCTTTATCACTCCCCCACACTTAACCATTGTACTCCCAGGTAATCAGTCGGGTGTTATGGTGGCCTAGTTAGCACGCTATAACATGTCATGTATGCTTGTATATGCATTGTCTATTATATTTATAGTTGGGTGTGTTCCATGGGAACAAAATCACTTATTATATATATATTATATGTATATCCACTTGATCGTAGTAGATATCAGTCTGGTTTAGGTACTTGGGATTCCTATGGGGTCATTAGGCTCACACTCTACCCGTATACACGGCATGGGTTTTGATATACTCAGATAGACCATCTTGTTTTCTCTCATGACAAAGATACTACTTGGATCTATACATGTGGCAAAGGTCTAGTAGGTTCCATAGGGTATATATAAAATAGAAAAATTATGTGAGGTGGGTCATAGGCCATGTATTTTACCTTTTGTTTTGTTCAATATGTATTGAATAGTGTGTTGTTTATTATATATGATTCATGTTATACTTTGTCATTTTTTCATTAATTTGTTTGATTAGATGCAACATATAGATATATTTATTGATATTCATTCTAGACTATGGGATCCTATGGAGCTCCCAATTTTATGTCTATATGTTTTTGGAATGTTCTATGTATGAATGGGTTATACAGAATTTTAAATAGATTTGAGCGTGACCCAAATACCTTTTATTAGAGGGAATAGTCTCCCCATGACTAGTTTAAACCCTCGCCACAAGTTGGGGGCCTGTAGCATATTGGGTGGATTTCTTAAGGTCCTATGATGACCCCCATTTATATGTCATTCAGGTGATCTATTCAAAGGTATTATAAATGGTATTAGGGTATATTTTGGGTTAGGGTAGTGTGGTTATATGTATAGTTAGTTTTTTGTGACTTGAGAGGTAGATCGAGTGCATGTTGAGCTAGTTTGACATTGGTTGAAACCCATGTTTCCAATGGATGTCTAGTTTTGGGAATAGTCACTCTAGGATGAGTGAGGTATTGGATTAGACTGAGGATCCAAATGTGAGATTGATGAGACTTAGGATGAGTCATTGGGCTTAGTCATGTTCTAGTGTGATGTTCATGCATCATGATAGTGGCATGCTTTGGGAATGATATATGTGCTTATGGGTGATGTTTTTTGATATGTTGTGCTGTCAGAATCCATTATTAACTGAATAAAATTATAATATCATCTATATTTTCAAGAACATATTATAAAGAGTGATTATATTGATATGTATTCAAGGGGTTTTGTTTGATTGTGATTTTTTTGTGGGCCACCAAAGGGAAATTATTTTTGGGATGGTTGGATTTTGAGAAAAATAATATTTAAACAATAAAAATAATGTGGTTGCATGAGGTGTGTGTAAAATGGTTTTGGTATATGGTTTTATTTGAAATGGCTCATGGAGTCAGTGAATTCAAAATGGATTGGGATTTCTAATTTTTGTAAAGAATAATATTTTTTTTAATTGGATGTCAATATGGATTTTGGAAATGTAATTGGTTTTGGGAAAAGGGATGAAAAGGCTGGATATTTTTGTAAAAAAAATCAGGTGCCAATGGATGTTTTAGACACTACGAGGAAAATGGATTTTTGCGACGGGTTACTTGCGACGGAGGCATCGACCTGTCGCAAATAATTAGTTATTTGCAATGGGACTTGAGGTCTCGTCGCAAAAAGTTATGTGCAATTTGGCATGGTTTGCACGCCAAACCGCGGGAAGGGTATTTGCGATGGGTAGGCACCCCCCGTCGCAAATACCCAGAGGCAGTAAATACTATTTGCGAAGGGAGGTTGCCTCGTCGCAAATAGTGTGTCCGCAGGCCACTATTTGTGAAAGGTCCCATCGCAAGTATCCTTTTAACCACCGACAAAAATTAATACGGCCGAGGGTATTTGTGATGGGATACCCATCACAAATAGTACGGTCGCAACTAATCTACCCTATATATACCCCCATCCATTTTTTTCATCCTTCCCCTCGATTCCTACTTTCTGTCTCTCTATAAACTCTAATTTTAGAGTGAAAATTTCTCTGAGTTAGTTTTTTTTACGAAGAAGTTTTGAAGTTGTCTACACCTATAAGCGATCAAGGTTTAAAGTATTTATGTTTTATCTAATTTAGTATTGATTTCAATTTTTTATATCAGTTTTAATTACTATGGATTAGTTGTAATTAAATTAGATTTAGATTGTTTTGTCATCGGTATTTATTTGTAATAATAAATGGAAATTATAAATACTAATTTTTAGTAATTTGTAGTAATTAATAGTAAATAATGCTAATTAGTAATAATTAGGGGTAATTAGTAATAATTTGCTGTAAATATAAATAATTAGGAAAAAATAGTAATAATTAGAAATAATTAGTAATAATTTGGAAAAATTAGTAACAATTAGTAATAACTAGTAATAACTAGTAATAACTAGTAATAATTAGTTATAATTAGTAATAATTAGTAATAATTAGTATTAATTAGTAATATTTAGTAATAATTAGTAATAATTAGAAATAATTAGTAATAATTAGTAATAATTAGTATTAATTAGAAATAATTAGTAATAAATAGTAATAATTAGTAATAAATAGTAATAATTAGTAATAATTAGTAATAATTAGTAGTAATTAGTAGTAATTAGTAATAATTAGTACTATTTAGTAGTAATTTGTAATAATTAGTAATAATTAGAAATATTTAGTAGTTATTAGTAATAAATAGTAATAAATAGTAATAAATAGTAAAAAATTGTAATAAATAGTAATGAACAATAATAATGAGTAATAATTAGTAATAATTAGTAATAATTTGTAATAATTAGTAATAATTTGTAATAATTAGTAATAATTAGTAATAATTAGTAATAATTAGTAATAATTAGTAATAAATAGTAATAAATAGTAATAAATTTTAATAAATAGTAATAATGAGTAATAATTAGTAATAATTAGTTATAATTAGAAATAATTAGTAATAATTAGTAATAATTAGTAATAATTAGAAATAATTAGTAATAATTAGTAATAATTAGTAATAATTAGTACAAATTAGTAATAACTAGTAATAATTAGTAATAACTAGTAATAATTAGTAATAATTAGTATTAATTAGTAATAATTTGTTATAATTTGTAATAATTAGTAATAAATAGTTCTAATTAGTAATAAATATTAATTAATATTAATAAATAGTAATAAATAGTAATAAACAGTAATAAATAGTAATAATTAGTAATAATTACTAATAAATAGTAATTATTAGTAATAATTAGTAAGACTTAGTAATAATTTCTAATAATTAGTAATAAATATTAATAATTATTAATAATTAATAATAATTATTAATAATTAGTAATAATTAGAAATAATTAATAATAATTATCTATAATTATGAATAATTAGTAATTATTAGTAATAATTAGTAATAATTAGTAATAATTAGTAATAATTAGTAATAATTAGGAATAAAAAGAAATAATTATGAATAATTATGAATAAAATCAGTTATAATAAATTGTAATAAATTTTAATAAATTGTGATAACTTGACACAATTTTCCATAGATTGGCGGCACTCCTTTTGCATGATGACTCTTCTCATTTCAACTCCCACTGACTCAAAACATTGTGAAAAATATTCTTCTATGTATGCATATCCAATCTCATATGCATGATTTTTGATATACATTCGTAGTACCACATTTTTTATAATTTTTTAGGCGGTGACAGCTGCAAGAAGACAATTCATCGACGAAAAGGGGGCTCTTTTGATCGAAGGCTCATTTACTTGCATCTTTCTCCCACTGAAAATGACGAATATACTTGGGGGTACACTTACACATTCTTGTATGCATGAGAATGGAGATGCATACCTATGAGCAGATTCTTCATTGTGATTTGAGTGTGATAAATTTGCAAGTAAATGAGGTGTCAGACAAAAGAGTAGTCATCAATCCACTAGAAATTATGTCGCCTATAATTAATGGTAATTATTAAGAAGTGGTTGTAATTATTTATCTTCTTTTTTGGGATAGTGTATTTATAATTTCAAATTATTCAAAAGCATCAAGGATTTTATATTTTGTAGAAAAATTTAGAACAAGGAAGTAGACAATAGTCATTATTAGATGATCGTTCTTGGATAAATCAGAGAAAAAAATCCAAACGGTTCTGGTTTAAATCCTTCATATATTGACGGTGTTGAAGTTTTCTTATCATTTTCATCATCAAAAACAAAATTTGTTTCAGAAGGCACAATTAAGTGTCCTTGTAAAAAATGTGTACTGAGAACGTTTAACACATTTGACAATGTTAGGGGACATCTCTTGAGTTTTGGTTTTCAACCAGATTATGTTTTTTGGTATCAACAGGGTGAACACATTTCCAGAGAAGATACTAATAATTTGATTCCAGATCCATCACAATTTCAAAATTTAGTACCTGATGTTTCTAATCCATCTGTTCAACAAACTGAAACTCAGGATGATATTGATTTAACTCATGAGTTGGCACCATCCAAATTTTATAAGTTGTTAAGGTCTGATAGGATGAATTATATCCTAGTTGTAACATAAGAAAATTAGAAGCAGTTGCAAAATTTATGTCTATTAAATTAGATAATGAAATTTCAAATAACTGTTTTGATCAGATATTTTTTTTGGTTTAAACACTATTACCTAAAGGAAATATATTTCCTATAAATTAATATGAGATCAAGAGGTTGGTTCGTAATCTATGCCTTAGTTTTCATAAGATTCATGCGTGTACAAATGACTGTATCTTATATTCTGGTGAAAATGAGTCATTGGATTTTTGTCCCACATATGGACAATCGAGGTATAAATAATCTCAACCAGGGAAGTCTGGATCAATTCCTGTAAAATTATTGAGATATTTCTCGCTTACACACAGGTTGCAACATTTATTTATGTCTCATAACATAGCGTCAATGATGTCATGGAACAAAACAAAGATTTCTACCGGTAAAAGCTTGAATCATCCATCTGATGGTGATTCATGTATACATTTTGACCAAGTGCACCTATCTTTTTCTTTTGATGCCTAGAACGTGCGATTGGGTCTTTTTACTAACGATTTCGGTCTGTTTAGTTCTTATGGTAGTCAGTACTCATGTTGGTCTATCTTTATAACTCTGCATGATTTGCCTCTAAGGATGTTGATGAAGGAGCCCTATATCTTTTTGACCTTTTTAATCCCAAGACATCCAAAAAAGAATATTGATGTTTATTTGAAACCATTGATTGATGAGTTAAATTAATTGCGGAGTAATTGTTTTAGTACATATAATGTTGCTGTGAAATAAAATTTTATATTAAAAGATGCATTGATGTGGAAAATTAGTAACTTCTCAGAATATGGCATGTTATCTTGTTGGATATTACATGGTCTAATGTCATCTTCTTTCTGTATGAAAGAAAACAAAGTATTAATGCTTGTCAATGTAAAAAACCATACTATTTTGATTGTCATCGCAGATTTCTTCCAACCAATCATCACTTTCGGAGGAATAAATCTCATTTCAGGAAAGGCATAATTGAAAGGGATGAACATCCATAAATGATCTTAGGTATAGAGTTAAAATCAATTTTATTGTCATTACCTCTTATCACATTTGGACCAACAATAAACCAATAGAAAATTCATGGCTCTGGGAAAGAACATAATTGGATAAAACAAAGAATTTTTTAGGATCTTCTATATTAGTCTGATTTGTTGGTTTGCCACATGTTGGATGTCTTTCATATTGAGAAGAACTGCTTTGATAATTTATTTCATACAGTTTTTGATACACCAAGTAAGACCAAAGATAATGTAAAGACACGTTTAGATCTTGACCAAATTTGCATGCGACCAAAACTTGAACGGTTTCAAAATGTCAGATCATAGATGTTAATAAATCCAAAAGCTTCTTATACATTTTCCAAAGAGAGTCGCTTGTTATTTTTTTAATGGATTGCAGATTTGAGACTTCCAGATTATTATGCTTCTAATTTGGGTAGATGTGTTAAGAATGGTCATATTGCTAGATTTAAAAAGTCATGATTGTTATATTATAATGGAAATACTTATGCCGATCGGATTCAAAGGTTTGTTGAATTCAATGATTTCAGATTCAATAACAGACATATCATATTTTTTTCAAGACATTTTTGCGAAGATAATAGACTATGATGCACTAAGAAAACTGGAAGTAGATTTTTTTTAATTATATGTAAACTGGAAAAAAAATATTCCCTGCCTTCTTTCTTTAACTCAATGGAACATCTGATATTACATTTTCTACATGAAGCTAAATGTGGAGGTCTGGTACAGTTTTGATGGATGTACCCATTTGAGAGATGCATGCAGAAATTGAATAAAAAAGTATGTAACAAAGCATCATTTGAAGGATCAATTTCTGAAGCTTGTTTGCAAGAGGGGATTTTTTTTCTGCTCTCATTAGTTTGAATTTGAATATCTCTCAATACACAACCACATGGGATAGAATGAGGGGAATGTTGATGATGAAATGGAAAGTCAATTACTAGTTTATAATCAGCTAGAGCTTGGCTTCGGTGGAGTTCATAAACGATGTATTTCAGATGATGAACATCACAGATCTCATACATATGTTATGCTCAACTGTAAAGAAATGAAATCATTTGTACTGTGAGTGCTTCTATCACTTATCCTATAATTTATGTTACATAAAGTAAAATTATTTTATTTGTAGGTTGTATGATAATCATATTAAGAAATAGCTTCCACAAATTACAGCAGCTGCTCTTGAAGAACGCCGACAAGAAAAATTCTCAGTGGTTTTAAAAACTGGTCACATAAATTAATGATGGTTTAACTTATCAATTCAGTTTATTATTTAATATATTGATAATTTTTTTTACAAATTTTAAGGTGTCTCAACATGCTGATAAAATGCATAAGAGACTATATATATTGAGTAACCCATCATCCAAAATGGTTAAATCCTATAATTAATATGTGGTTAATGGTTTTTGATTTCATACAGGTGCATATAGGGAATAAAAAACAATAAAAATGGATTTTTCTTGAGAAGATTGTATCATAGAAAAACTAAAGTTTACTTTTATGGCACGATGGATAAAATTATTGAACTATGTTATCTTGGAAAAAATTACATAATGATGTTTAAATGTCAGTGGTTGGATACTGAGAGAGGCTTTCATGTTCATCTGACTCATGGAATCAACGATATTAAATATAAAAGTCTTGTTTTAGTAAATAGACCATTTTTACTGGCTCAACAGGAACATAAAATTTATTACACAAAGTATTATTCTACTTCAAGAGACCTGAGTGATTGGTGGATTATAGTAAAAATGAAATCTTGGGAAAGTCAGTTTACTCAAACTGAATGTGGTTCTAGTGAAGTGCAAGGAATTGAAATTTTTCAAGAGACTACTCAAAATCCTTATTTTTCTCTAATAGACATGAGTATTGATGATGACACCCCAAAATTAAGGGTAGATGGTGATGATGATGTTAATGATGTTACAAATTAATTTAAAATGGAAAGAGATGATGAAACTGAAACTCTTATGGATATTGATGATGCTGAGGAGGAATATGAAGACATTGACATCGTCATATATGAAGATGATAATGAAGGTGAACATTGACACAGTTAAATTTTGGTTATAATCATAACAAATATATATCTATATATAATAGTTATTTTCAACTATCTTCTAATAGAAATCATTTTGTGTTTCAGATGGAACCTGATCTACTTTGTGAGTTGCAGGAGGCTGAGCTACCTTCGGATGAAGAGGATTTGGGATCATCTGACCAACAGCTTACTAGTGGTTCAGGAGGTACATGGAGGGGGTGAAATCTTTCATGATTGATAATTCTTGACCCTATCCCCAAGCGATGTCCAAGTCGTGTCTTTGATCCATGCACGTGGAGGTATGGTATCCTGTGTATTTTAATTAGATTTCATTAATTTATTTATATATTAATTGTTTGATTATTTATTCTTTTTTCACAGTTTTGTGCATGTAGTTGTTGGATAGGGGAGCGCTATCTTATGCAATTATTTTTCTCAGCCATGGATCACATGGGAACAGATTCCCATTGATGTGCAGCTTGGAACGTTCAATCATTGGATAGTACATAAATAAATAATATTTATTTTAAAATTTCATTCATTAATAACTTGTTATTATAAATTATTTATAGGGTTTATGGTGTCCCATCGATGATAGAATGTATGATGATATCCACATGACATAAGAGGTGTTTATGTGTGATAGTTTCCGTCTGTTTTTACACAATTTGAGAAGGGCGGCCCTAAAGAATTCAGGAGTGATAGTATTTGATGAGTAGTGTAGAGCCCACCTACTAGAGTACATTTCACCTCACATTTGGGATGGATTATGTTCACACTATTTGGGTGGTGGATTTCAGAGGAAATCTTCATTAGGCCAGCAAAACTGGATGAGATAGGAGGTGACACAACGAGCTAGTAGTCGTACATTCAATATTCATAGAGATCATTTGGTAAGTATCTTTTTTAAATATTTTATATAACTTTAAATATAAACAGTTTATTTTATATTCATATAGGCGGTTGAGTAGCATGATATTATGGAGTACGATGTTTATCAGAGCATGTATAGTGATCCAGCATCTTGAGAGATTAGAGTTGATCACCAGTATCAGATTGTGGTCAGTATTATTTGTTTTTCAATTTGAATATTAACTACATATAATATTTTCACTATTTTATTTTCTAATTGGAATTGAAGGAGTCATATGAGGCCACGACCTCTCAGACACAGGCTGAGAGTCAGGCTGAGATGACTGAACATACCATTTCCCACCATTTTGATGAGGCGGCATAGATGCAGGAAACCTAGTATGCCTTCAAGAGGGGCTGATTAGTTGGGATCAACTCTCATTTGACTCTTGGGACTTATTATGATACTATCGTGATGTCGGCATCCAGCTCGAGAGAAACTCATGGAGAGGCATCATCTTCTAGCTCACTATATCATGAGTAGCTGTAAGCTCATAGTGAGCTTGTAGAGAGTTTGCAGAAGTAGTAGGAAGAGATGCGTCAACAACAGTAGTAGTAGTACAAGGAGGATATGCGTCAATGGAAGTAGCAACAGCAGCAACAACACGTTGCGGAGATGCGTCAATGGCAGCAGCAACAGTACGAGTAGATGGAATACATGCATTATTTGACTCGTAGTTTAGGGATGGAGTTTCCTCCAACATCTCCTCCAGCTCCTCCACCTCCCCCAGAAGACTATCCCCCCACTAATATTTGTGTTATGTTAAAAAATTGAATTCAAGATTTTTTGTAACATGAACTATTTACAGTTTCTATCTTTTATATTGGTTTGAATATTTTATTACTTAATTTTTTTTATTTTTAATTATTTATTATATTTATTATATTTTATTATTTTATTTTTTAATATTATTATTATATTTTTTAATGTTGTTTTATTTTACTAATAATAATAATATTTTTTGATTTTTTTATATTTTTTTGCAAATATTAAGAATTTTAATTTTTTTTATTTTTTTTATTTTAATAATATTAATATTATTTTTTTCATTAATCATTATTTTATTAAATATATTTTTTTTTTAATTTTTTTTGTATTTACGACATGATGCTGTCGTAAATAATTTATAAATATTTTTTAAAAAAGTATTTACGATGGGCAAAAGGGTCCATCACAAATACTTTTTCTGATGTGCCTCTCGCAACATATTGTTATATATATAATTTATATAATTGGAGATCTATTTTGGACGTGATGGTTTCCTTTCACAAATAGTAATTTTATAACGGGCATGTCGCAAAAAATACTATTTGTGACGCCGCTTTCTACAACGAGCTATTTCCGACGGGACCCCTCACAAAAGCTCATTTACGATGGGATCCCATCGCAAATAACCCATCGAAAATATCTCAAATTCTATAAGTGAGAAACTTGGAAGGGTTTTTTGTGTAAAATGAATTCATTGAACCTTTTTAATAAGAAACTAATGCTTATGTAAACAGAATTTTTCTGATTTTGTGCATAATTTGGTGTAACTAAAATATTTGAGTTATGTGGTTAAATTATGGGCCATGTTTGATTTGGAATATCCAAATGAGGCTAGAAGGAGTGATATTATTTGTGTGGTTTTATAAAAACAAAATTTTGTCTATGTAAATAGGGTTACTTGGTTTTTAGTGATTGGTAGGGTGTGTGTAATGATGTGAAATTTCACTAAGAATTTTCCTTAAATAAATATTATTTTAATATATTAATCTACATCTAACAATTAACCAAAATGATTACTGAAATATTAGATTATAAAATTCTAACAATAATGAAAATTATGATAGATAAAAATATAATCATATTTTAAAAATGCTTACAGAATAGTACTAAGAACATATATAGTTTTAAAAGGTCTTTTTTCCAATAAATACCGTTTTTCTTTTTATATTGTATTTTCATTTAAAAGATAAATTTATAAATTTTAGAATTTTAATTGGAAAAAAAATAAAATTCAATTTTTTATTAATGATGTTAATATTAATTTAATGTATGTTTTTGGGATTTTTCTAAAATAATTGATTTTTAACTGAATAGTAAAAATACATATTTTACTAAAAATTGCCCCTTTTAGGACGTTTCCTTAACACAATAATGAATTAAAATTTTATGAATTTTTTTCACATATAATATATATATTTAATAATTAATATAAATCATTTAAAAACATTGTGATAAATATGTAAAAAAAATCAACATTTTTGAAACTCATGTAATATTTCACCCAAAAAACTATTTTTATGTACTTACATTAAAAAATAGAATTTATCACTTGTAGAAACAAAATCTAAAAAAATGAGTTTAATATTTTAAATAAAAATATAAATATTAGTTAAAAATTTAAATTTAATTTTTATTCATTGAAATTAGATTATTAAGATTAATGTTAATTACCACTGTATTGGTGAAATTTTAATTTGAAAATATTTGTTTTATTAACATTGTCTTTTTATTTAATGAATTAAATTAATATATATTAGATAATAAATCTAATATGACTTTTCAATAAATATATGAATATATTATCACATATTGACATGTTAATCAATAATTAATAATATTAGAAACACTGAATGAAGAAGAAATATTTTTTATACAAAAAGTTGTTTTTGTACATTATTTATTTGAATTTAAAAAATAATTTTATAGTATTTAAAAATTGAATTTTATTAAATAGAGGTTAAATTTAGTTTTATAATACCCAATTTTGGTATTTTTTTTTTTATAATTTTATTAAAATAAAAATTACTTAGTTAAAAGCTTGTAACCAAAGTGAAAACGAAAAAGGTAAAAGTAAAAATATAAGAATAAATGACTTTAAAAATGATAAAAAAACATTTTTGAAAATTTATAGATAAGGATTTGTTGAAAATATATCACCCCAAAATAAATTATTTCCCACTTATAAAATCATGGACCCTTGGATAGTGTTATTCCATTATTGAAAAATAATGGATGTTTACAAAAGTTCAATTTTCTTCCTTTAAAAAAGGGGATCACTTGAATATTCTAAAATTACACATAACCTTTGAAATTTTCTAGAAAACCTACCCAATTTTCCTATAATATAATTTCACTACCTAACATAAATCCCATTTTGAACATAATTTATTCTAAGACCTTCATTTATAAGGATAATTTCAAGAGAAAGTTCAAGGTCTAAAAGTGAGTATTACTTAATCCTTATACTTTCTCTTCATAATATTTAATTTCCAAACAAATTATAACTTTAATAATATAATTAAATAATTTCTATTAGTATACTAAGTTTTTATTATATTAATGTAACATCTATTATTTATTCATTTTCAGTTTCTTGTAAAAATAAAATCGTGTCAATCGTGCATTTGTGTGGACTACCACCTCCACGAAGCGATGTCTTTCCTTTTTCATCATTTCCTCTCTTATATAGTTATTAGGATAGAATTGAAAAATTAATGTGAAACATATAATATAAATATTACTATTAAAACAAAAAGTATAATACACCTTTATTCCTTCTCATTCATTGGGTAATGAAAATGTTAATCGTGTGTCGTGTGGACTACTGCCTCCACAAAGTAGTATTTTTTATTTTTTGTCTTGATTTTAATTCTTTATCCTAACCACATAAAATAATATTCAAAAAATTAATATATATATATATATATATTAATTATTATTCATTAATAATGATATTATTATATAATAAACCAATTTCGTAACCATAATCATCCATTAATTATGTTGTGTTCATGTTTAGGTTGGTCAAACCACCTACTTGAGCAATGCTATAAAAATATATTATGGATCAATATGGGAACATAAATACTTATATTATTATAATTTAATTACAAAATAATGATTTTTTATAGTCCTATAAATTTTACATTAAGTATTTAACTTATTAATAAAATGTCACCCTCAGTTGTTAAAATTGCCAAAATAGTCCGACACCGATTCAATTTTTAGGAAAAATAGAAAAACCACATATAGAATGATATAATAGATTTATAAATTAATATTCTTTATCTATTATATTACCTTAAATTATATAGGAATTATAAAATTGGTATCAAATTATGGTTACCGAAATTGGCATAAAAATCATGTGTGGAACAATTAAAGTTACTAACACCCAATAATAAAAATAAGCAATAACTAACTAATATATTAATAAAAGTTTAACATAACTAATTTTTAAAAAGGTTAATGTAGATGAATAAGGTTGTGAAATATAATATTAATATATGTATGGTTTTTATAGTCTAGAGTGTATTTGAGTAAGTGGGAATACAAGGTAAGGGTACTTTGTCTGAAATTTGAATTATGTGTGACATGTTTATAGTATACACAGTGTTTCCTTTTGTATGGTGAAATTATTATCCCATTTTCATTTTTTATCATGATTATAATATATAAATAAATATAATTTATCTATTATAGTACATTATATGATCTGGTATTGATAAACATGGTATGATATAATGGGTACTTATATTTACATCATAAAGCATGTGTGAAACAATTAACGATACTATCACCTGATTGTAAAAATAAGCAATAACTAACTAATATATACATAAGAAATGATCAAAAATTAATTATATAAAAAATAATTTATATGAATAAGGTTATTAAATATAATATTGATATATTTATGTCTTTGATATGGGAGTTTAGATTACGTTAAAGTAAGCGAGAATATAAGGTAAGGGTTCTTTCTCTCAAATTTGTATTCTTTGACACATTATTATTGTATAAACCATGTTTTATTCTGAATGGTTAACTTAATATACCATTATAATTTTATATATTTATTCTTTTATATTTCATAATATTAAATGTTCTATTCCATTTCTTTTATCTCATGGTGTTTTGACTCAAATATTACAAAATTTGTAAGGGTTTATGCTAACTCAATTTTCTTCAATTGAGTTACAAACATCCTTATTGAACTATATTATATTATGTCTAATTTATTCTACCAAATTGATAGTTTTTATTTTATTTCCTATTAATATTTGTAGTTATGCAATTCTTCTTTAGGGTCATTTTTTCAAATGATTCTTAGCTCAAATATTATCTTACTTTAAAGGGTTTCTTGATCTAAATTTCTATTTATTGATACATAATTCTGGTTATATACCAATTTAATTTTTTATATAGAATATAATACCTATTTATCATATTATATCATTAATTATATTTCATTTAAGATATTTTTAGTTCAATTTAAATCTCTATCACTCTCATATTCAAGGGGTTTCTATTTAAATATTACTCAATCCATAACAAATTTCCCAAATCAAATTATTTCTCCTAGAGTTATAAATTATCTAATTATTTATGATATTCTAGGACCATTTTATCCTTATATTTCCTTTTTCCAAAGTTAATTTATCTTTCTATTAGGGGAATTTAATTCATTTTATTAGTATCATCTTATTTGATGAAATACCTTATCAAATAGAAGATTAATATGGGTTAGAATAACTCCCATTATTTCCAACAGATCTTTCCTATCCATGTCTATGTTTTCATTTCAACCAATATTTTATTATCTTTTTGGGAACTAAAATATGGATTTATTAATGTGATCCACTTAGTTTCCATCACCAATTTTAAAATGGATATTTTATTTCCATATTTGTGATGTGGGTTTTCAATAAAGTTGTTCCAGATTATTAAAAGGTTTTATATATCATGGAATTTTTTATATGTTCCACACTATTATTTCTATATAAAACCATTATGAATTTTTCAATTATTTTTTATTATAGATTTTTTTAAAATTAATTTTTTAATATTTGTCAAAAAAATTTATTTCCAACCATTTTGAAAAATGTATTTTCATACGAAACTGGTGACTTTTTCACTTATAATTTCTTTATAAAACTAAGAAATGAAACCTATTTTTATAAATATTTAATAAGAATGGTTTTTATATCATTTTTAATATTCATTCCCATTTTTCACAGTTTTACAAAGTAAATTATTTTTACATTATCATTTGAGTTTTATTTAAATAGGTTTTATTGGAAAAGGGGTCATTTTCATCATGATTATAAAATAAAAATTCTACTAATATTTTAAAATTATTATCCATCTACCAGTTAACTATTTACTTATGTTTTCACAAATGAGTAATGTTAAATATCTATAAGAAAAATTATTCATCGTTGTCTTTTCCTTTCTTAATCATCTTTGGTATATAACCACAATTATTATTCCAACACCTTTCCTCTGTGAATGCTCTATTTTTTATTCCATTGATCGAAGGGTGTTCACCTAGATACCTATAAATTGATAGCTTTGGGAAATTATTGACTTAAATATACACCATTTATTTATATGATGTAAATACTATATGCCTTATTTTCTTTATTTAAGGGTATTTATCTACAAATTTACCTAATATCATTGAATTCCCATTTATTTTCCATGGTTTTATCATGTTACGGTTATTTAGGGAATTATAACTGATTGCTTTATCTGATTCCATTTGAAAAAGAAATGAAAATCATTTTACTTTTATTGGATCGTTATGATATCATCAATGATTTATTTAAATTGGAATATATATATATATATGAATGATGGGTGGGGTCTCATACCCCCCTCTAATTCATTGGTTAAAAGTTTAAATCTAATGAAATATGTAAATTTGAGTATAATTATGTTGTCTCACAAGGTCCGTAGGGGCTAGGTGAGTTGGTTCAAGGCGGTGGTGACCCATCGCTGAGGTTCCGGGTTCGAGTCCTCAGAAAGGCAACGCGCACCATTTTTCAGCGAACCTCTCGTCCCCTCGACTCCGTGGGAACTGGCCCAAGCCCAAGGGTTGGCCACCTTGGGCCTAGCTGGGGGCGTGCAGCGCGCAGGTGGGCAGGCCAGCCCTATACCTCGTTACCCATACAACACGTTTGCCGCTTCGGCGGTGGCGTAGTGGTGCAGGGTCGAGGGCCATAAAAACGGTGTTCGGTGAGGTCTGGGGTTCGATTCCTGGGAGCCCGCTCTTGGGGGAATTTCCGCCTCCCATGTACCACTCGTCTTGTCGGGTCACCCGGTGTCTCACCGGGTGGGCAGAATGGGCGCACTTCACCTAGCTGACGGATTGTTGTGACAAACCATCGCTGATCGAGGTGTTACCCCATGGGACGCAATGTCATCTCGGCTGGCAACGGCTCCTCCCCGGCTGGGGCATCCCCAGATGATCTCTTCATGGGGAGGGGGGTTCCTGAGTGTGGAGGGTTCGAAAAGGCCACTCTCGGGAATTCCCTTTTTTAAAATATAGAATATATACTGTATCACAAGAATTGGTGAAAGTGTGTAACTCACAATGGTGATGTATACATAGGTATAATTATGTTTTCTTATAATAATGAGTTAAATTTTGTGATTCATAAAGATAATTTTTCCATATGAAAATTGTTGTGACATATTTCTAAGGTATCCTGATATTATACCCTCATGGATCATGTTTATTGAATTTTGTTTCTACATTCTATTTTATTCATTTATTATGGTATTTCATTAATTATTCTATGATTTATAAACAATTATTTATTGGGTATATATTTCTTATGTATCATGTTTATACTCATATTCCAATATGATACTCACTTATGATATTTTATTTTTATTCCTTCTATTTACCCTTATCGTACATCTGATCTCACCACTTATATTTTTATTTCCTTAAGTTATGAAGAAAATTAATACATAATATTTATCAAGAAGAGTACCTTATATGAATAATTTTTTAGAGATATAAAATATATTTTATGGATTAATAAATTGTTTATATGGTGGGAAAATGTCTAAAGAATATTTATTTTATTAGTTAAATTTTTGTTTTAATTCTCTAAAAATATAAACCTAAAAGTTTTTTGGAATGTATTATGATGAAATATGTGCTTTAAGTCATGAAATTGATATGGTAAACTCTATGTGGATTCATAGATGGTAATATAATAGGTTTTAGATAAATTTAGAAGTTATGATGTTAGTTGGGGATAATTTAAACATTGGTAAGTTAAGGTTAGTCATAATTTCAAAGGTATATATAACCCTTTTAGTTTATCTGAGGTAATATTAATTATTATAGGGATTTTGATAAGATAAATTTTTTAAAAACACTAGGGATAAGTATAAGTGATAAATATAAGTATAGGATAACATCCTGAAATTTTGGTAGTTTAGAGATTTTGTGGTTTTTTATGAATTACATCCCTTTCTAGAAAGTGGAAAGTGGATATAGATATGCAACATATGCACCTAGGGGTAATCACCCTAAAACATTATGGTGGAGTATCAACTCAATATTCACTCTGGTACATAATGAGTGGTATTAAGACCACACACATGGCTAGACACACCCTATAATGACCCAAGATTTTGGACCCCTTAAATTAATATTATCTTTAATAGCTTCTATCACATGGAACACCAAAATAACTTAATTAAAAACTAAGAAAAATATGAAATATTAAAATTTTAGGAATAATATAATCATTAATATATATAAAAGATAATAATCAATTGAAATAATTATATAATATTATTTATTTTATGTCTTTCAAAGAATCATTTAAAATGGGGGGTATTGTATTTTTCCTTAATAAATTAAATTGATCATAGTTAAAATTTTATTATAGTATTTATTAATTTTATTTATAAGTTAATATATAAATATTTAATTATTTATAAATCTATATGAAATATGATTAAAAACACATAAATTTTAAAAAGGTAGTTATCTAATAAAATACTTTTTTATTTATATTTTTCATTTTCATTTAAAATTAATTTATAAGTTTTAGTATATTAATTTGAAAAAAAAATAATGTTTTATTAAAGATGATAATATTTTATTAGAATTTATTTTTTATATTTTTCTATAAAAATTTATTTCTAAGTGAATAGTGAAATATATTATTTTCTCAAAATATCATGCCTTTTATGGAATTATTAGTCTATAAGAATGATTTAGAAATTTATTAAAAGTGTTTCTATAAAAAATATTCATTTTATGAATTTTATTATAATTTTAAAAATATTTATTCTTATTTACAAACCTACATTTAATGTTTTAGAACTTAATTAATACTTTTCTAAATAAAAAGTTTTTAATACATTATATAATTATTATAATAAAATTAATCATTATCACTATTAGTAATTGAATTAAATTAAATTAAATTAAAATTTTGAATCATTGTGTCCAAATTATATAAAAAGTACCATTTTATTTTTAAGCATAAAGGATAGTTTATTTAGGTAAAAAAAAGTTATTGTAGAAAAATCTAAACTGATAAAAGTAAAAAACTAATAGTAAATGAATTCAAACATATTTTAAACATATTTGGGTGTAAATAACCCAAAACTAGTAGCTTGGATCTGGTGGTTACTTAATTACATTAGTAATAGATACAATTAATCACATCCTAAAGGCATGAATAGTTTATTAGCCCTGGTAAACTATATACATACTTGAAATCTCATATAAATTTGAACACATAAAATATAACAATGTATTTTCATTGAGAAAATCATTATTAACTTTTGAATATACCTGAATTTAAATCATAATACTCTTCCTAGATTCTTATGTAAAGGAAGCATTAGAAAGGGGTGAGCTTAAATTCTCTATAAGGGTATGTGTACAACATAATATAAGCATGAATAATATGATAAGAATAAATGATAGTAAAATAATTCCATAAAAATAATTACATGTACTTAAAACTTATCCATAGATATCATAACTATTTAAATAATCACATGGATATAAATAACTAATTTTATAATGATGGAATGCATGATTTCAGATATATGAAACTTATTATTGAGTCTTTGTTCCAAAACATATTAAAATACCTTCACGACCTTGTTCCAATAAATCTACATAAAAGGGTAAGTCATTCACATAATACCCAATATATTTTGTATTTAAATACCTACCAATGCTATTATGGGATATCTAATTTTGAGCCCCACCCATCACTTAATAATTATAATTCTTTCATCATATGAATAAGCAATTAAACTTAATCAACATGCCTTAAAAATAAATAATTTTCCATTTTAGAATAACTAGAATATGGAATATCAGTACTTTCCCTAAAAAATGATCATAAACCATCCAAATAAATATAGACGATGGTATCTCTAGATTATATCCTCTATAAAGAATAATATTTAACAAATTAGATTTATATAGATGAAAATATTTTAAAAATATCTTTGGAAAATTTCTTGATGAAAATACACCTTTTAAATTTGAAATCACTTATTTAAAATCTAAAAATTTGAAAAATATTGAGGAAATTTATTCTTTGAAAGTAAACTTTCAAAATTTTAAATGAAGCTTCAAATCATTGAGAGGTCATAATGGTGGAAATTTCCATTCATGTTGTATAAGTTAAAAACATTCTTTTCAAACCTTTTTTAAAATATACCTCATTTGAAAAACGACACAATGATTTTTATTAATCAATTTTATAAAATTTGAAACATGGGTGAAATGTATTTAATAAATAATTGGATAATATTAAAAACTTTATTTTTTAATTTTAAGTAAAATATGGAAATGGAAGAGAAATATTATCGACTTTGTAGAAAAACAACGTCGATTTTCCTTAAAAAATTATTTCAGTATATTGAGTAATTAAAGAGATAAAAATGAAACTAAAACTAATAATTTCCAGAAATATCCATAGTAGGATCAAATATATTAGTTTTAATATGGAAAGGTCAAACAATATCCTCAGTGGAGTCTTAAACATAAACAATCTTGAATAATGATGAGAGTGTGAAATGGATTATTACCTCATGTTTGACTTCCTTCATATGTGGTCAAAATCGTGTATAATAAATATATATTTATTATAAATATATTATATAACAATAATAATATATATAATATCATATATTATTTACTTATAAACATTTATCGCCTATTTATTAGCAATTCTTTATTAAAATCACGATTTTATGTGATAATATCTTCTTTTTTCATGTATGTTTTGATTCGATAGTTGCGGTCCTTATAATTTTATCATGGTTCCATTATCTATAGAATTTAAATTATTATATAAATATCATATATATTCATTATATATTTAAATAGAGTTATCCATAAAATATAAATATGGAAAGATGAATTGCAATGTTCTTGGAAGTGGTAAGTTGTACGTATATATAAACGCTATTTTCACTTTTTGACAGATGGATTTTGTAATGACTCTTATTTTTACATGGATATATTTATAATATTATATGTATTATTTTTGAATCCATACATTGATACAGCAATATAATTTGAGCTATATTCTGTCCGAAAATAATATTTAAAAAATAATAAAGATATTAATATCACGTGCAGGAAGTTTTCCTAAAAAAGTGGTATAACTCATGAATGGTGTCTTGGATTAGAAATATAATGGCACCATTTATTTAAAAATTTGTTTTTTACCATATAAATGACATAATAATTTTCAACATCGGAAATTTTTCAAAAAGTTGTCACAGACATGAAATTAATAAAATAAATTAATTGATCGATTTATTATATTTTATGTTGACGTAGTGACCTGATTTATTCTGTTTAATCATGGTTATGAATAAACCCTAGGTTTAAATTCATAACCTAGGTATTGATAGGGATTTTTGGGGAGGATCCATTGGAGAATCATTAGCAGACAACGTCAGATCGTATTAGTTCAAGGATCGTGCCCAAACGGATTTCATGGCTCTCACCAATGACAGAAACTCAGAAATGTTCTTCATTAGTGATCGATCCAAACTCAAGGAAGTTTTTTTTTGATTTCCCTCAAATTTTTTATCCTGTTTTTGAACACATATCAATTCCATTAAAAATAATTTATACATGCATCGGTGGTTGATTTGTTTACGGTGGATTTTTTTGTTGTTTAAATCCCTCTTTATTCATCCAAATATATAATAATGGATTTTGGATGCATGAAAAAATAATGAGGTTCATTCCTCACATTTTGTAGTTCATGGATATCTCCATCATTTCTTCATATGTTCATTGTGGGTATTTTCTTTGGCCCATGGTTCGATGATTTCCTGGTACTTGATTGCTGTGTAATCTTATTCAGTGCAACAAATCAATATCACATGTTTGGTTCATGATAAAGGGTGATATAAAGTTATAACAATGAAATTGAATGATCATAGGTGGATAAAAATTTATTTGCAGCTCCTATTCATCCAAGATTCAAGGATGTGGCTACAGATGACACTTGTGGGCATTTCGCGAGCAGATTCAAAGCCTAAAATATCGATCTATGATTATGGTAAGGTCGAATGATCCTAGTTATATGATTTTTTATGAGTTAGGAAGTGAAGGTGATGTATAGGATAATGTAGAAGAGGAACTGGTGGAATCTGGAAATCCCATGTCACATGCCGTATCATTTGGGATTACACACTGTGTGGGGCCCCCAAGTTGTGGTGCTAGGGTTTCATCCAGAGTTAAATATCACATGTCATTTGACCCTATCACACATCATGAGACTATATAACACATTTTGTGACTCGTTCTGGGTGGATTGACATATAACTTTGAGGTTACATAGGCACAGGTAGGCCAAAGTACATGGACACGACCAGAGTACACATACCTGGTATAGAGTACACAATTATGGGTAGATTTCTAAACAATATCTACACATCATGTACTATTCTTTAATTCTTTGTATGTATATATTTAGATATATTATTAGGTATAACCACACATGCATATTGGGGG
This sequence comes from Viscum album, assembly GCA_963277665.1. Taxonomy (NCBI): domain Eukaryota; kingdom Viridiplantae; phylum Streptophyta; class Magnoliopsida; order Santalales; family Viscaceae; genus Viscum; species Viscum album. The sequence continues at coordinate 465,439,401 of OY728141.1, read as the reverse complement.
TAGATTAGAAATGTCTTGTACACCCAATACATGTCGTGTTCCCCTTTTAAGGGTGTTTGGATCCCTTCGTTTTCTTCAATTTTGGACCAGTATCAATTGAGTGTGTTCCCTTGCTCTATCCCCTTGATAGTATAGTACAAAATTGCATCCACATCCATAGATTGTGATCCCTTCTAGATGATTAGTCTCATATAGATTTTTTCATCTCCCTTCATGGGACCAGAGTGTGATCCTCTATTATTTTATACCCTTGGTGGGGTTTGTGGAATCGGTGTGACCTTCTTGAGCAGGTAGTTGATCCTCTATCTAGTTGGACATTTTTTGGGTTTTTGAATCATAGTATTATGATCCCCTTCATAGAGTGTTGATATGGATTGGGTTTTTTGTGTCCCACAGTGGTCATGGGTGTGATCCCCTATTTGAGTATTGGGGTCTTCAAAGACCAGTGAGTTTTCAAGGGTGGGGCCCAATGATCATGGCCTCTTACATGAGTGTCTTTGGTTAAAGCATATCTCTTGGAGTGGGTTATCCTAGAACAATCATTATTTCAAGATGAATAATATGACTATTACAGATACTATGTGTTTAGTTTTTTTTTGTGTCCTATTAGTTATTGTTTTACTCACCCCTTCATGGGATCTTTCAACATGTGTTGAATCTTATATAGATGAATTCCAATTGAACGATGTCCTGGGTGGACGGGAAGCTGGTAGAGAATAGCTTGATCTAGATAGACCGACATGTATTACAGGTGATTGCATTTTATACTAGTCCTCACCCTTTGAGTAGTATGGACTCTCCATAGTTTTTTTTGTGCTGGTATTTTTTTTCCCTTTATCACTTTCAATACTTTAATATCATACTTTGATTGTTGGATCATAGATGTATGGATTCATTGGTTTAGTTGTTTTAAATTTCAACATTGTATGGGCTTGGAGATGTATGAATGTGTATAGGTAAATTAGGATAATACCTCTCATGTGTGTTATATATGAGGGCTAAGTGCACTATATGAATTCCAATGGTAGTTAACTCTTAGGTTTGGGGGTGATCCAAACCCCTAGGTGGCTGAGGACAGGCTAGAGGCATTAGCTTGATTTTTCCTCCTTGTAAGGACACCTACAGATCAGATGGTGGTCCTCACTGTGAGTCATCTTCAGGGATCTATTTGGAATTGGTGAATTTTTTTTACTCAGTCACATGAAGAGATAGAACTCTCCTAGTCCTACTTTAAACATATCTTCGGGAAGGAATTTTATCTAGACATTTTTCAATTAGTGCTCATACAAGATCTTCTGCATTTGTAGTAGGGTTGTTTGACTATGGTGTAGTATTTAGTGAGGCTTACTAATCTCTCCTAATACTCCATGGATATAGTGTTGGATATATTCTTCTAGGAATAAACCATTGTGTAGGTATTTCACTGAGATATCAGGGCTTTATTGATATCTCTCTGAATCCCCATCTATATTGGGGTACATGAGTTGGCCTTGTTATAAGAGAGCTTTTTGGAAGAGCAGGCACTGATAGTGGATGCTGGAAGTGGGAACCCAGGACATGAGACCTTAGCGGTAGGTAAATGAAGGAAGTCACAGAGACCTGAGCACGCCAGAAACTTTAAGAGATGATCCCATAACAAAGGATCAGTGGTGTAGATCTCTTAGGATGGCTCGAGTTAGTTTAGGGAGAGGCCTTGATTCTCATGCAACGGTCAAAGACAAACTGCATGGGATTGTATGACCCATCATATAGTTGATTAGTAGACATTCAGGGGACCACTGAGGAAGAGACAAAGGTAGGATAAAGGTTTTCTTCAAGGAAATGAATGTTATATAGGTGTTGGTAGATTAGCAGGAGGTGTTCAGAGGTTTTACCTATTACCACCACCACCCTCAGGTGGTCGATACCTCGCTTAAGAAGCTAGTGGTTAGGGATGAGGATAGATGTATAATATAGAGGCATATTCCCCAAGTCTTTAGGGATAATACTAGTTATAATTAGTATCTTTTCTATGTTACCTATTGTATTTATATACATTGGTTTAATTCATTAATTTCTTTACACTTCTTTGGTTTGAGAAATATAAATTCCAACTTAGCCTTTAGCACAACCCTTGTGATTAGAGACTCCAAAAATTGTTGAATCAATGATTGAATACTTATTCATACATTGTCATCTGATGGTTAGAGATGAGATCATTTCATGGGATCTATTTTTATCACAATTATTCTTTACGATGTCATCTTAGGTATAGACTAGTTATCTATGGTTCAAGCCTATATTGACTATTTTAGAAGGAGGATGTGGTTTTTCCAGTGTTCGGATGACGTTTTCATTTTTTTTGTGAAAAGGAAACCTTGGTATAGTAGGATGGGCTCAGGCATTGGAGAGTGTTGTTGATTAATCACCATTTGGATAGCACAATTCATGGAGTAGTGGATATTATGGGCTACTAGTTCCCTATGGTAGTGGTGGAGTATGAAGAAATATTTCCAGATGACATTCCAAGTTTACCTTCCAACTGAGAGATATACTTATGCATTGTCATACACACTCGAATGACACTAATATCTGCACCAACATATCGGATGTCTCCAATAGTTCTCTATGATCTAAGGTTTCTATTAGATTATTTTCATGAGAATGGATTTGTGAGACCCAGTGTTTCCCCCTATGCATCCCCAGTGTTGTTCGACAAGAAGGAACAAAGGTTATTGGGGTTATGTGGGGATTAACAGTGCTTGAATTAGGTTACCATGAAGAATAAGTACCCACTGCAGAGGATTGAATACCTCTTCAATCAGGTGAGAGGGGTGTTATGGTTATCAAATATTGAAATCAGGTCAGGCTATCACAAGCTGTGAGTATGGGATGTGGATATAATGAATATGGCATTAATATATCACTATGGTCATAATGAGTACTTGGTTATTCCCTTCAGCATGATGAATGCACCAGTAGTGTTCATGGGACTCATAAAATGGATCTCTCAACCTTTCTTAGATTTTTTTGGGGTGGTATTCATCAATAATATCCTAGTGTACTCAGCATCCAAGGAGGAGCACGTGAGACCCTTGATCATGGTTATGGACACACTATGAGTTTACCATCTCAATATGAATCTCTTGAAGTGTTAGTTTTGGATTTGAGAGGTCTATTTTATAGGACATGTCATCTCCTAGGCAGGAGTGGTAGTGGACCTGGTGAAGGTTGAGGGAGTCCTAGCTTGGGAGCCACCCAAAAGTGTTATCTAGGTGTGAAGGATCCTTGGGTTGGTAGGGTACTATCAAAGGTTTGCACATGATTTCTTCATAGTGTAAAAACCCTTGACATATTTGACTCAAAAGGGGAAGCCTTTAATGTGGGTGGAAAGGTGACAATAGTGTTTTCAAGAGTTGAGCCATAGGTTGATGAGAGATACCATATTGAGATTACTGGAGGAGGGTTCCAAGTACATATTGTTCTATGATGTCTCAAGGACTGGACTTTTTGTGTCCTAATTTAGAGGTAGGAAGTGATTTCTTATGGGTAGAGGTAGTTGAGAATGCATGAGAATAATTACATGACCCATGATCTTGAGCTAGTAGTGGTATTCTTCACCAAGAAGGTATAGTGACACTACCTATAAGAACCCTACTCTTTATTACACACTTAAACATGATTTATTACAAAAACATTCACTTAATACAACTTCGAGGATTGAGAGGTTTAGTGTCTTGGGAAATTAGGAACATTGCGTAACAACTTAAAACATGAAATAAAACATCTTTGTTTCAAACTTCTTTTACATGACCAACTCATTTCTTCATACTTACACTACAAGAGAAACGTCGTTTAGCGGCGGTTATTTTGGCGTGTCATGGCGGTTTAAACCGCCGCTACATGGTTTGGAGGCGGTTTCTATAAACCTCCACCTAATACGGCGTTTCCAATCTATCAGCGGTGGTTATTTCCATTTCGTGGCGGTTTAAGTAAAGCGTCTTAGCTACTTCATTTTGCGGTGGTTTTACTGAGTTTAGCGGTGGTTTTTTACGATCCCTTGATATCAGTTTTTTCACGGCGGTTATAACTTCCGTGAATAAACTCAAATCCAGCAGTGGTAAAACTTCCATTAATGTTAGGAGAACCACCGCGGAATGAGGCAGCTACGATGCGACTATGTAGCGGCAGTTTTCACCATTTAGAGGCGGTTTAAACTGCCACCAATATACATTTCGCGGCGGTTAAAACCGCTGCTAAAATCTGACCAGAAAAAAAATACATTTTTTGCTTCCGCTGCACCACTGCCCTGAAAAACAAATCAAACCAAAAATACCATATAGTACATACCAACAGACAACAAGAAACATCAACCTAGGAAATCAGTATAGAATAAATTGAAAAAAAATAAGTAAACATTGACATGCTATATAAGAATGAACCATATTGTACATACCAACATACAACAAGAAACATCAACCTAGGAAATTAGTATAGAATAAATTGAAAAAAGATATATGATAGAATCAACTATAAAACATAGGTCCACTATTTGACTACTCTCCAAACATACATCTAGCTGATCCTTCTTGATCCCCCATAATATATATCACTTGAAAATGAAACATTAGATCTACATGTGTGTCAGTGTTCCCATATAGGGAGCGAGCGTAAAACACAGTTAGATTTACCATGTGTTGGCCTCCTACTTAGTTTAATACCCCAAATATACCATCACCACACACATCTATTATACCAGGTGTCTTAGAGAAGATCGTGTGTTAGCCTCACTCAATATCTTATTGTGCACTCTTATGTAACACAACTAATCTTCTATAACTTATTTCTTAAAAAAATCATGACAGGAAAAAAACATTATGTTCTATTTGATCATAGTTTAAAAATATTATTGAGATACATTATATTAATCACCTTCTAAACCTGGTAGGATGACTCTAAAATTCATTACACATGTACTTTCAACACAATTTTAATCTACGATGAATCATTTCACATTACCTTAAAATGCATGCCTTCAATTATATTGTATTTTATTCCTCTTAACTAGGATACAATATATTCCCCTCTTAGGTTCAATCCCAACATCAATAAATAAGCTATTATTCTTATGCGATAAGAATAATAAGAATCACTTTTACAAAATACCATAGTTGAAGACTCTAGTATTAGATTCTTTATATAGTCCTTAATTTTAGATACCCATCCTAGTATCACAATATCATATCCACCTTCAAGTTGTATTCCCCAGCCTCTTAATCATTCATCCATTATCATCATACCAACATATATGATATTGAAAACAATATATGGGCCCTCTAATAGGTGTAATCCACAACCATACCTTCTCTAAATTAGTCATTGAAGACCAAGATGAAACTGAAATGGAAACTCATGATAAATTCAAACACTATCTATTTCTAGGTACCTTTCACAAAGTGTTCCCCTTCAAAAAAAGTGAAGATTCTTGAAATATTTATATTTAAATTAAACATAAATGGTATGATGTATCCCACTAATAATTAATAAACTGTGTGTGTTATGATTCTATTTATAAAGATTCATATGATTCTCATCACATGGGCCTGATCCAAACAATGTAAACACCTACGACCTCTTTGTATGGTAAAAATGAATAATTTCCTAACTATGTCGACTTAAACAAATGAATCATAAACATGTATTATATGTATGATTAACCTAAAAATCATATATTTTCATATCTACACAGATTCAGAGAGATCATAGGAATAAGGGTAACTTGTTAAACACTAGTATTTTGATATTATTCATTAAAAAATCATAAATCCATAAGGGAATAGAAAAATTCAAATGATTCCACCTAAAGAATATTTGATGATCCCAAAATCTCACACCTTTTACCAATACCTATTTTGAAGAATCTATAGTATGAATCACTAGTGAACACATTTCATTGTAATTTAGTTCTAAAAGGACATCCATACCAAATATTCATATACATGGAATCCCATTGGAGGTTCTCACCAAAAAATAGATAACCTAATGTGAATCCATTAACATGTAATTGGATTGATAAACTATGAACTCTTAAATTTGATGATGTATTGATGAGTTTCGTCATGGTGTTTCCTTTTCAATACCTTCATCACATCCTTCAATTAAAATTGAATCACCAAATGCACCAATTATGTTCAAGACCAAAAACAAGCTGATAGTACCCATAAGGAACACAATGGTGAGGCATGAAAACAATTTTTATGTAATACATAGGACTCAATTTCTATGAATATATGTTCCCCATACCTTGACATAAATTGTATCCTACCTTTGTAAAATGATTGCATGATGGTTTACACCTTATTTTAGGAATACCATCTAAATGGATCTATCCTGACATTATATGACACTCATGGTAATCTATAGGGAATAATTCCCCACAGGTTGTCCAACTAAAAATATTCTATGGAAAAACCATTGGTCAATAATTTCACATCCAACCTTTTTTTTATCCTTTCAATAGATCATGATAACATGTTCGTCACTTATCATACTGATTTGGATAAATATGTCCACCATAAATTAGAAATCACCTTAGAACTTCATTATGAGTATCATGTTCACTATAGTCATTTTCATTAACATGTGACCTTTAGTACTCAAGAAAATATATAGGGTGTTTTTGACTATTGTCTATACTCAAGCATCTAAAATTTGATCCCACTGGGGATATCCAACCACTGACACTCAAGAGTATATTTATACCCATACTAGTTTAAACACCCATGAGGCCCGTTAGAATATCTAGATAATATACTAGGGATGGTTAAAATTGTTGAGTCAATAAGGTTTTCCTTATGAATTTTCTATTCCTTCTTGGTTTGAAAATCACAAACAACTTATCTTTAAGGAAAATTTCTTTTATAATGAAAATTGCTTTTATAATGAAAATTGCTTTTATAAGGAAAATTTCTTTTATAATAAAAATCGCTTTTATAAGGAAAATTATCCTTATCATATTTTCATTATCTATATCCATATATTTCTTAAGTATAAAAATCGGATTCATTTCTATATTCTCGGAATCGCTTAAAACTTTGATTTGAAGCATTCCGTTTTAGGCTCTGAATTCTGGATGAGAACTGTAATGAAGTTCCACTCTGAATTCTAGATTCAAACTTTAATAAGGTTCCACTCCAAATTCTGGATACGAACTCTCATGAAGTTCGACACTGAATTCTAATGACGAATTCTGATTATGAATTCCCATTATGAATTCTGATTACAAATTCTCATTACGAATTATTATTCTGAATTCTCATTCCGAATTCTCATTTTGAATTCACCTATTTAACAGAATCTGGTCATCTTTGCTTTATACACTCCGAATTTATTTTAGACTCCCAATATTATTTTTGGTTAGACTCTGAACTTTCATTTTGCTTACACTTTTATAATTTGTCTACTCTTTGATTTTCTGCTTACACTCCGAACCTTCACTCCGAATCTTCACTCCGAACATTCACTCCGAACTTTTGTGTTAGAATTGAAACGATGGCGTACATTATGTTACACTTGTTTTGATATAGAATGATGTCATCTATTCTTTTATAAACTAACCGTTGGTTAAGTTACACATGTACAGGTCCCTCTGATTTTTAAGGAAAATATGACCGTTGGAAAGGAGGCCGACCGAACCTATAAATAGGAGCTCATTTGAAAGAGCTCGGGACTTATCTTCGAGACTGATCTTTGGATCATGTGATTTCATGCTTGAAGTGATTTATAGAGAGAGAGAGGCTCTTATTAACTCTCAATGCTTCGTATGACTCCGAATGTTGGTGATTACATTCGAGGACTTCTGGGGATAGAAATACAGAGGTGTTGACTACCTTGAAGTTCGAGGGCTTCCTTGCTAAGGAAGATAGAGGTTGAAAACTACCTTGAAGTCGAGGTCTTGTGGGGATATCAAGACAGAGATTCCGATCTTTGTATCGAGGGCTTACCCTGATGTGGGTAAGACAGACTTTCTTGAAAGTATAAATTAAGGGACCTTTATCCAAGGTTGTTGGATACCCTTCTCTTTGGGTTAAAAGACTTATATCTTGTTACTTGTAGTTTTAATACTTGTTTGTTTCCACTATATATTGTATTGGAAGGAAAGTATAACTTTCTTATACTTCCTTACTTGTACTCTGTTTCATTTAGATTCTATATTCTTTAAGGTAGAATCTCATATTATAATCTTTAGTTAAGTTTCAATTTCCGGATCCATATTTCTCGAACCAACTTTTGGAATCTCTTTCTAGTTTTTAGCAAGTACATAGAACTTGATGTTTATAACTTCATTCCTTATTCCAATTTTTCAATTGGTGTTAGAGGTGTTGTGAATTTTCTTAGTTTAACTTTTTTAAACTTAGCTCTTTCCTTTGTTTAAGGAATTTTTAAAGTATACAATTCACCCCCCCCCCCGCTTGTATATTGAACATCTACATTATTATTTCGATCCTAAAATTGGTATCAGAGGAGGTCTCTGAAATACTTATACTCACGTATAAGTTTTCCTTGCTCACTTTTCCATTCCGAACTTTGAACTTTCTCATTCTGAACTTTGTAATTCCAAACTTTGTGATTACGAACTTTTTCTACTAACAAGTTTGTGTGCCGAAAGTTGTTTTTAGTATGGCAGGAATCAATGTTGGTTCTATTGATAATCTAAATCCTACAAGACCACCAATATTTGATGGTAATGACTATGATTACTGGAGAGATCGAATGAAGACTTTTGTTATCAATAATGGAGTGGAAAACTTTGTTATGCTTACTGGTGATTATAAAATTCCTGATAAGGAAGTTAGAACTTTCACTAACCAGGAAAAGCAAGAGTATCAACTTAATTATAAGGTACGCAATAACTTACTTTGTTCAATGACTAGAAATATATATAGCCAAATTTCTTCTTGTGAAGCAGCTAATTGTATCTGGAAGAAGTTAGAGGTTACACACTTTGGAACTTCTAAAGTGATCGAAACTAGGAGAGCTATGCTTAGAGCTGAATACCATGGCTTCAATTTTCATTATGGTGAACCTATTTGTAAAGTTCAACAGAGATTTATGACTATTGTCAATAGTTTACAGTCTATTGGAGAGAAAGTTTTAGATGATGAATCACTTGTGGACAAGATAAATGATATTATGACCAATGAGTGGGAATCCAAAAGAACAGATATAGATGAGAACAGGAAGGTCACTCAAATTTCTCTTAATGAGCTATTTGGAACTCTTCTCCAACATGAAACAAGAATGAAGAGAGATTCTGCAAACATCAAAAAGAAAAATAGAAATGGTACTGTTGCTTTTACAACAACATCAAATCAGATGGAAGCTAAGACTTCTAAGAGAGTAACCATATCCAAGTCTAAGAAAGTTATTTTCCAATCCGAATCTAGTGAGAGTGAAGTCTCTGAAAATGAGTTAGCAAATCTTTCTCAAAGTATGAACAAGATATCTGGCCAAAGAAGTTTCCAATCCAAGTATAATAACAAGTAAAGGAAAGATAGGAAAGATGGAGAAGTCACTTGTTATTAATGCAAGAGAGATGGACATATTAGACCAGATTTCCCTTTCCTAAAAAAGAATGAAAGGAAAGAAAGGAATTCAGACAGGAACAAAAATAAGTATTATAAAGCCAAAGCTAAGAAAGTGTTGAAATCTAATGACACCTGGAGTGCTAGTGGTGGTTACTCTTCAGATGAAACTTCTGATTATGAATCTTCAGGACATAAAAATCTTAGTCTTATAGTCAGATTACCTATTGACAATCATTTTTTTATGTCTAAGGTACGAAATGCTGAATAATTGACCAATGTATCTTTAAATTCTAATGATAGTAAGTATTATAACTCCTCAGATGAAAAATCCTCTTCTGATGAAGAAAATACTTTACCTACTTATAAAGAAGTTTCTAGGTTTGATGAACTTCTTGAAATTGAGAATTCCAAACTCAATAAGAAACTTGATAAGGCAAACTCTAGGAATAATATTCTTACAAAAGAGATATCAGATCTTTCTAAAGATCTTGATAGGAAAAATGCTTATTTTGAAAGTATTTCAAAAAACATTAAGGAAGTAAGTTCTGAGAAGAACAAACTTTATAAAGAGTTAGAAAAAGTAATTTCTATGAAAATTGTTTTCGAGCCTAGCTCTAGTTCTAAATCTAATGATTTTGAGGATAAAAACTTGGTTATAAAACTGAAGTTCGAAATTTTTTCCTTAAAGAAGTGTTTATCAAACTTTACCCATGGTAAAGAAAATTTTGATAAAATGTATTCTCAAATACGACCTTTAAGAAATAAATACGGATTTGGTTATACCCATGCAAAACCAACTTTTAGTAACCATTACTTTGTTCCTCAAAGTGCCCCATTTTTTACCAAGTGTCAATGTGGTGGTCACTGGGAAAATAATTGCTACTTAAACAAAACCCAATCTCTAGGATTTCACAAAGCTTATTTCTCTAAGAAGATGTGGGTACCTAAAATTTTGTTATCTAGAAATCTCGGATCCAAACAAGTTTGGATTCTGAAAGTCTAATTATATTCTTGATTTCAGGAAAATAAAGAGAGTACAAGCAGCAACACATGGTACATGGATAGTGGATGTTTCCGGCACATGACTGGTAACAAAAGCTATTTTGAAAAGATTATCAAAATGAAAGGAGGAAAGGTAACTTTCGGAGATAATTCTAAGGGAGAGATTGTTGGTATTGGTAATATTGTTCTTCTAGGTAAAACTTTGATTTCAAATGCTTTATTTGTTAAGGGTCTTAAGCACAACCTCATTAGCAGAAGTTAATTATGTGATGAAGGTTACCTTGTAAATTTTAGGAATGATATGTTCTCAGTTCACAATTCCAAGGAAGAATTTATTCTCTCAGCCAATAGGCAATAGAATGTTTACACCTTAAATCTAGAATAACTTAGGCGCCAAGATTTACCTTGCCTAAGTGCAATGGAAGATCATTCCTGGTTATGGCATAGAACACTAGGACACTGTAACCTTAGGAACTTATGTAAACTCTATAAGAAAAAACTAGTTAAGGATCTATCGGAGCTTAGATTTGATTCTTCTAAAGTTTGTGATCCTTGTCAATATGGAAAGTAACATAAATATAGTTTTAAAACAATCGGTGAAGTCTCAACAACTGATGCATTACAGTTAGTGCACATGGATCTTTTTGGTCCAAAACAAACTGGAAGTATTGGAGGCAAATACTATGTGTTTGTTCTAGTTGATGATTACACTAGATTTAGTTGGGTTTATTTTCTAGAAAAGAAATCTGAAGCTTTTTCTTATTTCAAAAGTTTTAGATCTCAAGTTAAAAATAGGAAAAACCTTCCATTGAAAACTATTCATAGTGATCATGGAGGAGAATTTCAAAATTCTGATTTTGAAACTTTGTGTAGTAGGAAAGGTATTACTCACAATTTTTCAGCACCTAGAACTCCTCAACAAAATGGTGTAGTTGAGAGAAGAAATAGAATTCTTCAAGAGATAACTAGAACCATGTTGAGTGAATATTATATTGCTAGACATTTCTGGGCTGAAGCTGTAAGTACTGCTTGTTATACTATCAATCGAGTTTTGATTAGACATTTTCTTAATAAAACTCCTTATGAGTTATGGAATGGTAGAAAACCAAGACTATCTTACTTCAAGGTTTTTGGTTGTAAGGTATTCATTCTGAATACTAAAGATAACTTACATAAATTCGCACCAAAATCTGATGAAGGAATTTTCTTAGGTTACTCTACAACTTCTAAGGCTTATAGAGTTTTTAATAAAAATACTTGTACTATTGAAGAAACAGTGCATGTAAAATTTGATGAGTCTGATCCATTTGTTTTTAAACTATCTCAACCTACATACTCAGATGTTTTTTCAAAAACTGATTGTCAACCCTTGATAGAAGATACTTCTGATAAGGAAAATGTTCAAGAATATACTTCTGAATTATTTACCCAAGAAGACTTTCTACCCTATGTTGATGAACAGGTTTTTCAATACCCAAATCAGGTGTTTCTTAAGAATCATACCAGTGATAGTATCATTGGTGATGTAAATCAACCTGTAAGGACTATAAGTTCCTTAAGAAATGAAGTAGAACATCTAGAATTTCTTTCCCAATTAGAACCAAAAAAGCACTGATGAAGCTTTAGGTGATGATGATTGGATCAAAGCTATGAAAGATGAATTAAATGAATTTGAAAGGAATAAAGTCTGGATCTTGGCTGAAAGACCTAAGGAAACTTCTGTTATTGGAGTAAAGTGGGTTTTCAGGAATAAATGTGATGAAAATGGAGTCATAGTAAGAAATAAAGCTAGACTTGTTGCTAAAGGCTATAATCTGTAAGAGGGAATAGAATATGAAGAAACCTATGCTCCAGTATCTAGACTTGAATCTATCTGTATTCTACTTGCCTTTGCAGCATTATTTAATTTTAAAATTTTTTAATTGGATGTGAAATGTTCTTTTCTTAATGGTTATGTTAAAGAGGAAGTTTTTGTTAAACAACCTCTTGGTTTTGAAGATACAGAACATCCTGATCATGTTTTTAGACTTACCAAAGCTCTGTATGGTCTTAAACAAGCCCCACGAGCATGGTATGATAGACTCACCGGATTTTTGCTTCAAAATAACTATGTTAAGGTAAATGCATATCCAACCATTTTTATAAAGAAAGATAAGAAAAATGTTTTGATTAATCAAATTTATGTTGATGACATCATCTTTGGTTCAACTCAGCAATCCTTAACTGACTCTTTTGCAAGTCTAATAAAATCTGAGTTTGAAATGAGTATGATGGGTGAGTTAACTTTTTTCCTTGGTTTTCAAATTTCTCAAAAACCAGAAGGAACCTAAATATCTCAACATAAGTATATTAAAGATCTTCTCAAAAATTAGGGTTATGACAATACTATGAGTATAAGTACTCCCATTGGTACATCAAATTCATTGGATCTTGATGAAGATGGGAAACCAGTATATCAAATATCTTTTAGAGGTATGATATGAAGTTTACTTTACTTAACATCTAGTCGACCAGACTTAATGTTCTCAGTATGCTTATGTGAAAGATATTAATCCAATCCTAAGGAATCTCACTTAAATGCAGTAAAAAGAATTTTACGCTACCTTAAGGGAACCACGGATCTAGGATTATTTTATACTTCTGGAAATGATTTTGTTTTCAAAAGCTTTTCTGATGCTGACTTTGGTGGATGTAGAATGGATAGAAAAAGTACATCCAGAACTTGTCATTTCTTAAGAGATTCATTAGTTTCTTTGTCTTGTAAGAAGCAACATTCTGTATCACTTTCCGCAGTAGAAGCCGAATATGTAGTAGATGGAAGTTGTTGTGCTCATTTTTTGTGGATGAAAGACACACTCACAGACTATGGCTTGAGTTTTACTAAAACTCAAATTTTGTGTGATAACACAAGTGTCATTTCCCTAAGTAAGAACCATGCACATCACTTTCGTGCAAAGCACATAGATATTAGGCATCACTTTCTTAGGGATCACACACAAAAAGGAGATATTATTCTTCAGTTTATCGGAATGCAAGATCAACTTGCTGATATTTTCACAAAATATTTGCCTTTTGATAGATTTGAATACATTAAACAGAAGTTAGGAATGATAACCGTAAGGTAATCTTTCTTAATTAAATTTCTGTTGAAAAAGTTTCCTTACAATAATAAACTCCTTTTCATAGGGGGAGTACATTTTATTATTAGAGTAACTAAGTTTTTCAAAGTTTGTTTTCAAACTTTTCGGAACTAAAATTCCAGAATGGGAATTTTTGGAATTAAAATTTTCCAGAATGGATATTTTCATATAGAAAACTTCTGGAATGGAAATTTTCATATTGAAAACTTCTGGAATGGAAAATTTCGTACTGGTATTTCCATAATGATATTTTCGTACCGAGACTTTCATAATGAGATTTTCGTTTTTCAATTTTTTGTAATGAAATTTTCGTACTGAAATCCTTATAATGTTTTTTCGTTTTTATTGTCCTATTAATACTGATTTTTCCGTACTGAGTTTTTTTCGTAGTGAGTTTTTCAAACTATGTATTTTTTTAGTAAAGATTTTTTATTGTTTTTTTTAAAATGGTACCCATTATGAATAATCCTCCTAGGACAATCCGAAAGGTATGATTTCCTTACTCAAGTTTTCATAATCATACTTTACTTGCTGGTATTTTATTATATTTTGTTTTCAGTTTATAAGTTTTCTTAAATCCTTGTTTTAATAAAAACTTCCAAAGATCAGATCCAAGTTTTCTTGAGAATTGGTTTTCAACCGTCAGATCTGATCTCAGTTTTTTTTACAACCATTCGATCAACCAAGGAATATGAACGGTCATATCGTTCCCTATATAAAGGGGACCCCAAATGGTCATCCCACATCTATTTTTCAATCTCCATCATCCCGAAGATTTTCCTCTTCGTTTTAAGGTCATTCTGATCCTCAACATTCTCCATTCCGAACTTCTCAGAAATCTTCAGATCTGAATGTCTGTGGAATCATCCTCTCAAGACATGTCTTCCTCTAAGAAGATTTCCAAGTGGTTAGTATATATAGAAAGGTTGGTTCATCCTGATTTCTTCAACAAGTATGATTCTCTTATATCCAAGAACATAAAGCTTAACAAATTGGAATATGTTGCTGTGTCTAAGCCTGGGAATCAAGATGATGTTTTTTCAGAGTTGCTTGTAGAGTTCTATGAGACAGTTTCCTTCTTTAAAGAATATGGTAGGGAGAAATTTTCATTCAACTCTTATGAAAAGACTTATAAGCTTTCTTATGTCAAGGCAGCTAGCTTGGTAGGGCTGACCTATGAAGGAGAAGTCGAGTTCATTTCTCATGTTTTACCAGATTCAAAAGGAAGCTTCAACAAGGAAAAATCTTTGGAGACTCTCAGACTGTCAGATGATAAGGCTCCGAAGATTGCTACTCTGTCTACAAATTTTTGGATTCTAGAATTATGGGTACAAGGTTTTATCGTACCGAGAAAAGGTGACAAAGATAGTTTGAAGAAGAGAGAGATCTATATTATATATTTTCTAATAAATATAAAGAAGTTTAATCTCATGAAACACATTCTTATTACCATTGAGAATATTAAGAAAGGGAATTTGAGAGCTCAGATCATAATGTATCCATCAATCATCTCAAATTTAATAGTTTGGTGCCTTGAATCTTTCAAGGAGGCTTGCAAGTCTAAGCCAATAGTTTGAAAAATTATGTTGGTGAGTGATGGTACTCTCAAAAGGATGGATGTTGCTTTTGACAAAAATACTAGTGAGTTCTTTAATCTACCAATTCAAGAAGAAACGGTTCCAAAAGTTGTTGAACATGAATCTTCTAAGCCAGTGAAGAAGAGAAAGTTGAAAGAAGTTGAGGTTGAAGTAGAGAATCCCAAATCTAAGGAATTTCATTCTGCACCTCCAAAACTGATGAAGAAGAAATCTTATCCTGATGAGGTAGTTTCTAAGTTGAGGGAAATCAAAGAGAAGAGAGTACAAGGGGAGCCTCAGTTTTGCTTGGATCCTGCGGAGGCTAAGTCCTTGAAAGAAAAAACAGTAGATGATCTAGAAAAACAAATGAAAGAAAAAAAGCTTAAGAAGAAGATGTCTGAAGCTGAGGTAGTTTAGACTTTATTAAAGTTTAATGAGATGACCTCCAGAAACATTCCAGTTCCAAGATCTTTCTCTTTGGAATCTCTACCTGAGACTCCAGGAAGAAACTATGTCACTCCGGAAGAGGCAGTTGCTAAGCCTATTGAGGTAGTTGAGCAGATTGAGCAAGTGGAAGAGGAAGAAGAAGTTGCTAAAGGTAGTGGTGAGACCGGAGATGTTTTGAAGCAAGTAGATGATTATAAGGGGACACCTTCGGAACATTTTTCACTCCAAACTTCAGATTCTGAGTCCTCTAAGTTAGTCACTCCAGGAAAGGATAAGGAGAAATGAGAACAAGAAGTAGCTTATCATGTAGAGGAAAAACAAATTCTACATGATGTTTCTCAAATGAATAATGTAGAGGATGGTGATCAAAAAGTTGCTGATGATGAAGACAATGTTTTTCAAGTTTCTGATACTGAACAGAAAACTCCATGACATCAATCCATTCCGAAAAGGGACAAGGGAAAGCAACTTGTTGTCGATACCCCGAGCTCAGTGGTTGTAAAGAGAAGGGAAGCTGGTGATTCTTCTAAGAAGAAGGATGAGAAATTTAAAGAATAAATTTCTCCAAGTAGAGTCTCGGATTTGGAGTCATCTTTGTTGGGGAATGACTTTGTTGTTCAGTCATTAAAGAAGTTGGTAGGTTCTATTCCGACATTCTCAAGTATTGATTCAAGATTCCAGATGCACCAACATACTTTGAATCAGAAAACAGACTATGTATCCATGGTTATGGATAAATGTGTAGAGATGGAGGCTCAGTTCAAAACTTTTTTTGTCGGCTATGAAGCACATAAAAGGTCTTGTAAGAAAATGACTAGTTGGTCGAAGAAAACTGTAGAAGAGATGAGGCTCTTGGATGATTTTCAAGATAATGTTAAAGATTCTTTTGAGACAGAATACAGGAAGATAAATGAACTAACTTCATCCGTTGAAGAAAAGTTTACAACTGAGAAGAATTCCTGGATTCAAGAAGACAGAGATCTGAATGGGAATTTGAATTCTGTTGCTCAAAACTGGACGTATGAAAGGGATCATCAAATTGAGTTTGAAGAAAATTTGTTAAAGCAAGAACAAATCTTAAAGGCTCAGGAAGAAAAGCTTTAAGCCCATGAAGAAAAGATTGAAGCTCAAAGTTCAAGAATAGTTGTGTTAGAGAAGCAATCCGAGGAATACCATAAAGACTTGAAGAAGATAAAGACTATTCTTAAGGGTCTCATGTCGAAGGAAAAAGATCCAAAACAGACAAATCTGATCTTTTGTTGTATCTTAGCTTTCTTGCTTTTGAACTTTTAAACTTAATGAAAATCTTTCTTGCTCGTTTATTTTCTTGTTGTAACTAATTTTTTAGGTAATTTTTTATATTTTCCATTCCCTCAAATTCTTTTTGAAAATCACAATGTGGGAGAAGGAAAAATAACCCAAACAAAAAGGGGAAAATGAAAAAGAACCTTAACAAGGGGGGGGGGGAAGAAAAAGAACTCTAAAAGAGTTTATATAAGGGGGAGTTTTTCATTAAAGAATACCTTCTTATTTTTAATGAAATACCATTCTGGAAATCTAGAATATGATCCTTAGAGTTTCAAAGCCTAAGGGGGAGTTAGTCGTATTCATCAACTTCCATAAGCAAAGGGAGATAAGCTTTAATGTTCTTATTTTTTCTTTCTTTCTACTTAGACTTTCTTTTTCGTAAGGATGTTTTTGCTTTCCAAAAAGGGGGAGATTGTTGAGTCAATAAGTTTTTCCTTATGAATTTTCTATTCCTTCTTGTTTTGAAAATCACAAACACCTTATCTTTAAGGAAAATTGCTTTTATAAGGAAAATTGTTTTTATAAGAAAAATCACTTTTATAAGGAAAATTATCCTTATCGTATTTTCATTATCTATATCCATATATTTCTTAAGTATAAAAAATGGATTCATTTCTATATTCTCGGAATTGCTTAAAACTTTGATCTGAAGCATTCTGTTTTAGGCTCTGAATTCTGGATGGGAACGGTAATGAAGTTCCACTCCGAATTTTGGATACGAACTTTAATAAAGTTCCACTCTAAATTCTGGATATGAACTCTCATGAAGTTCGACACCGAATTCTAATGACGAATTCTGATTACGAATTCCCATTACGAATTCTAATTACAAATTCTCATTATGAATTATTATTCCGAATTCTCATTCCGAATTCACCTATTAAACAGAATCGGATCATCTTTGCTTTATACACTCCAAATTTATTTTAGACTCCGAATATTATTTTTGGTTAGACTCTGAACTTTCATTTTGCTTACACTTTTATAATTTGTCTACTCTTTGATATTCTGCTTACACTCTGAACCTTCACTCTGAATCTTCACTCCGAAGCTTCACTCCGAACTTTTGTGTTAGAACTAAAACGATGCCATACATTCTGTTACACTTGTTTTGTTATAAAAATATGCCATCTATTCTATTATAAACTAACCGTTGGTTAATTTACACGTGTACAGGTCCCTCTGATTTTTAAGGAAAATATGACAGTTGGAAAGGAGGCCCACCGAACCTATAAATAGGAGCTCATTTGAAATAGTTTGGGACTGATCTTCGAGACTGATCTTTGGTTCATGTGATTTCATGCTTGAAGTTTTTTCTAGAGAGAGGCTCTTATTAACTCTCAAAGCTTCGTGTGACTCTGAATGTTGGTGATTACATTCGAGGACTTCCGGGGATAGGAAGACAAAGGTGTCGACTACCTTGAAGTTCGAGGGCTTCCTTGCTGAGGAAGACAGAGGTTGTCAACTACCTTGAAGTTGAGGGCTTGCGGGGATAGCAAGACAGAGATTCTGATCTTCGTATCGAGGGCTTACCCTGGTGTGGGTAAGACAGACTTGCTTGAAAGTATAAATCAAGGGACCTTTATCCAAGGTTGCTGGATACCCTTCTCTTTGGGTTAAAAGACTTATATCTTGTTACTTGTAGTTTTACTACTTGTTTGTTTCCACTGCATATTATATTGAAAGTAAATATAACTTTCTTATACTTCCTTTCTTACACTCTATTTCATTTAGATTCTATATGCTTTAAGGTAGAATCTCATATTATAATCTTTAGTTAAGCTTCAATTTCCAGATCCATATTTCTGGAACCTACTTTCGGAATCTCTTTCCAGTTTTTAGCAAGTATATAGAACATGAAGTTTATAACTTCATTCCTTATTCCAATTTTTCAATTGGCGTTAGAGGTGTTGTGAATTTTCTTAGTTTAACTTTGTTAAACTTAGCTCTTTCCTTTGTTTAAGGAATTTTTAAAGTATACAATTCACCCCCCCCCCCTCTTGTATTTTGAGCATCTATATTATTATTTCGATCCTACAACAATGCTCTAAAATCTAAAAGCATAAGAATCTATCCTAAGTGTCCTTTGTGACTATAAAATTACAATGGAAAACATAACCCACATGGGTGGGGGGAATTTTTATCATTTTTTCCTCATGGTCATCTTCAGTATCATTCATCTTATGGGATCACACCCAAATTAATGATATCCCTCTTACAATGTAAATATGTGTTTCTTATTAGTGGTAACACATTAGTATATTTCTTCAATGTTAACCCAATTGATGTTGGGAAACATGATTCTATTGAGTATGAAACAGGTGTGGATGAATCCACTACCCCCTCACCACTAAAAAATTGTAAAACCATCTCAACATAAGAGAATATTACTTAGTTCAAATTCAAAATAGTATAACATGTGAAAATCAATATTAAATTTCTATAGGGAAAAAACCCATTATGTATGGTGATTTGGTTGATGTTATCATACCTCATTTATCTAATATTATATAATAATAGTAGATTAATCAATCAATAAAGGTCTATCTGAGATGTACAACTTTATTAGGATCAAATAAATTGATGCAAATTACCAAAACATTAATGTTTTATCTATAGTTACCTTCATGGGGTATATATATCAATCAATATAAGGAAATTACCACTCATAAGGGCCTCCCAGTAAGACAAATTACAAGGGCCTCACCAAATTGTCCACAACACTTTCCCCTTGATCACTATGAAATGACCCAATTTTTTCAACACATCAACAATGGGTTTAACCCCTAGACATCCAGAATCTCGACTACCAATTCAATCACAGGATTAAATGGAATGTTGTATACCACACTCAAGAAATCACGACATAAAAAGAAACATCAGAAATCAATAAAATGCATAAAAGGAAACATGAGAAATTAAGGAAATTTTAGGACATGAAAATGTTTGGTGGAAACTATGTGCCAAAAATGTTACATATACAGACCAACTGTTCCTATATTTGTTCAATGTAACGCCCCAACCCCAGTTACCCAGAGTCGGTGCATTATTACATAACATTGGCATGATCACAAGAAAGATCAAATCTCGAAAGACCGATTGGTTTAGTAGCCTTGGAAACACTAGATATATTCATAAGTTTTACATTGCATCATAAAATGAAAAACTACTACAACAACATAATGTTTCCACAATCCACACTATTAACCCCTCATAAAATCCCTGCAGGTCATTCATAATTTACTTCTTCACTTCCTGGGAAAAATAAAACATATAAAAGGGGTGAGCTCAAATGCCCAGTAAGGATAACAATATAGCCGAAACTTTTATAAATAAGAATAAACATTTAAGGCAATGCATTACTAAAACAAAAGCCTTTTAAACTTTAACTTCAACATAGTATGGCAAAAGTAAAATGAAATAATTTCATTTAATTATTCACATGGATATTCTACTAATCGAATAATCACATGCAAAAATCAATAACCACTTTCATAATGTTGGAATGCATAATGCCAGACTATCATAACCACATAGCCAAGGCCTCGTGCCAAGACTACAAATAAGATTTTGTCAAGGCCTTGTGCCAAGACACTAGTTTGTCTCATGAGACCTACCGATGCATCGAGGAGCTATAGCGGGCTCCACCTGTCACATATTAAGTCCAATGCATTCCCATATGAAAAGGTTTAAACATAACATAATCATTCGTATTAAACTAGCATACGAAATGTCAATACTTTCACCATAAACCATGAATGGTATATATAAAAAATAGCACATCCACAGTCAAACATATCACAAAACCTTCAATACAATATAAAAGTTTTGTATCATATTATATCATCCTCAAATAAGCATAAAATCCATTAAAGGATGTTGACATAGATGAAATCAAAACTCTTTTTAAAGAAATATCTCTTTCTATTTTGAAATAATTTAAGAGACATATATTTATAAAATAAAACATTTTCTTTGAAAATATTCTTATAAGCTTGTAAGGGAAGCTTTGACGATTTTATAACGGCGGAAAATAACCGCACCCGCCGTATAAGTTAAAAAAACATTCTTATCTTAATTCTGTCGAAAAGGTTAAAAAGCACCTTGTTTGGAAAACGACGGAAAGATTCCTCTTATAAAAAGTCAAAAAAAGGTATAAATGACTTTAACCCATATTCTTGTAAAAATGTTTTGAAATACATTTTGAAGAAACATGAATGTGGATGATAACGAGATCCCAGTAGATTATTACGTATAAACAACCTCGGATAATGAAGAGATTGTGAAATAACCCTTACCTTGTACTTTTCCTTGGTTGGGGTCGGTTAACCTCCTGTATAATGGTGAAATAATTGTTATTAAATTATACAAGAATCATATACATTAATATGATATCATATATGATCTTTTAACATTGCTTTATTAATAATATCTTAGTATTATCGTCGTTTCAGGTGATAATCGATTCGTTCTTCTTAAATGTTTGGTTACGTAAGACATGTTTGTAATGGATAGATTAAATATTATTCATAATCAGAATGATATTAACATTATTTTTAACCCTAAAATGAGAATAATACTTGAATGGATACGATGGAGGATGGATCTCACCGCGTTCGTGGAGACGGTAGTCCGTACGTACGCACGAACGCTACTTCCATTTAATTTTTATTTTAAAAGAATTGAACCCAAATGATACATAGGTATATTACTATTCCAGTATAATATAATATTTTATATATGTTACTTAAGTTCATTAACACCATCCTTTATATGTTCCATGTGTGGTATGAACGAGTCATATCATTTTAAGGGGGCGGTAGTCCGCACTTCCTCAAATGAAATTATCGTATGTATATACAACATGAAACGAATAATGGTATGAAATAAAATGGAATTACAGAAGCTTATATATAAAATATATATCATTAATATCATATTTAATTACAGTGCCATCATAATGGCCACCATGAGAGGCGGTAAGATGTATTTGAACAATCATCGTTTCGTGAGGCGTTAGTTTTCCATCCACAGAAACATTATGTTCATCATCCATTAGATGGAGTTGTGTGTATGTGTAGTTTGAATCCTTCTTATAACAACATCCTAGTATATTGAGGATACTGGTGTTGTTACAAAAGAAAGGAAATAAAAAGAGTTTGGGGGTTGGAGAAGCAAAATAAATGAAAATAATTTAAGAGAAAACGTTACCTTTAATTTAGGTAACTCACTTTGGTTGGAACCAAAGGACTTCTTGAAATGCTTTCTGCCTAAGGGGAAGCTTCAAGGATGCGTAGAGGGATGTGGGGAGCTTAGTTGGGCAGAGTTTGGACGAGCCAAGTGGCTTGAGAGGTGTGAGGAATGAGTAGAAGTGGTCTCCTTTTATAAGGGAGAAGAGGGGCTCTTTAGGAAAGAGTGAAAGTATTACTTTATAATATAATTATATTCGGTTTATAATGGTCCAAAAATCATTGAGGTCGAAGATAAGATGACTCATATTCTAAATAACATCAACCAATAAGAATTGGACAGGTTTTAGATAATATTTTAATCATTATAATCTTATTTATTTAAATGATTTATTAATGAGGTAAACATTGCATCATTATTGTGTCATTAATAATTTAAATTATTTGATGTCTAAAAATTATAAATAAAATATCATTATGTAGGAAATCTTTTTATATTTCTAATGAATATTTATAATCGAAAATCCAACATGTATAACCCTATGTAAAAATTGTTCTTCTAAAAGATGTAAGCTTATGCCATTTTTATTTTTATTTTAACTTTATTAACATAAAGTGTCCCTACCACATACAATTGGCTCCAAGGGGTCCCCAAATTGACTCAAGGATTCTCATGGTCGGGTATGTGTCCACCAATAAGGTTAGGACACGTTTTAGGTTAATTTTGTATTATTATAATATTATTTTTTAACCCTTATTTACCGGATTTACCCTTAACCATGGTAAATAAAATATTTACCACAGTAATTATTCAAAATGTCTAAAAATAAAAGTTACCTATTTACACAATTTGGACATCCTGATTCCAAATATGGAATCCATTTTTCTAAATTCAAAATACAGAAGTGGCAGAAATTAATTTAAAATTAATTCCCGCTGTCAAAACAAAAAACGTGTTTTTAAGAGGTAATAGCTATCAAAAGATTGACACTTGTTTATGTTCGGTTTAATTGTAAAGTTATGTCCAATGGCCAACATTATATTAAATGGTAAAAATATATTCTAAATATACTTTAAAACCACTCAAATTCACAATTTATCACTATTAATTATTTTGATTAAAAAAGTTGTTTTTAATTAAAATTTAGTAATTTTCACTATTCATCAAAATATGAAAGTTATCCGAAAAGTACCAAAATTTCACCTTAGGATAAATTAGATATTCCGAATCCAAAAATGAAGTCTATTTTGAAATATAAAATATATATGATTTCAAAAAGTAGGTATTACTATTCACAACGGCTAGTTTAATTAGTTGTGGTGTGTGTTAGAACTCGAGGTTGCGTACAACACACGCTATCACATTATTCGAAGGGAAACGTACCATGGAAGCTTCGGGTGTTACATTCTCCCCTCCTTCAAATAATTGCGTCCTAGCAATTTCTAGGGTATTACTGCATAAAAAGACTCGGGTGGTTCTTCATCATAAGTTCCTCGGGTTCCCACGTTGCCTCTTCCATCTTATGATTTCTCCACAAAACTTTTACGAGACGCGTCGTCCGGTTTCTCAGTACTTGTTCTCTTGTATCAAGAATCTTGACGGGCTCTTCACAATAAGATAGATCGGGTTCCAGTTCTAATTCCTCATAGGTGAGTACATGCGTTGGGTCAGGCATGTATTTTCTCAACAGAGATACGTGGAACACATCATGAACTTTGGAGAGACTTGGCGGCATTGCCAATCGGTAAGCTACAGCCCCAATTCGTTCTAGAATTTCGAAAGGTCCGATGTACCTGGGACTCAATTTACCTTTGTTACCAAAACGTATGACTCCCTTCCACGGAGATACCTTCAGGAAAATATGATCACCGACTTGAAATTCCAAATCCTTCCTTCAATTATCGGCATAGCTCTTCTGCCTACTTTGAGCTGCTTTGATGTGATTTTGGATTACATTCACATTTTCCACTGTTTCCTCCACCAGTTCTGGGCCTACAAGTTTTCTTTCACCAACGTCATCCCAACAGGTTGGTGTACGACATCTCTTTCCGTATAATGCTTCATATGGTTCCATCTGAATACTCGAATGGATGCTATTATTATAGGAAAATTCTACCAGTGGTAAATATTGATCCCACATACCCTGAAAGTCAAGTGAGAAAGATCTCAACATGTCTTATAAGGTTTGAATAGTCCGTTCTGATTGTACATCTGCCTGAGGGTGGTAAGCAGTTCTCAAATGAAGTTCAGTATCCAGGGATTTCTGAAGACTTTTCCAAAATCTTGAAGTAAAACGGGGATCACGATCAGAAACAATCGATAGGGGTACTCCATGAAGTCTCACAACTTCATTAATGTATAGTCTTGCTAGACGTTCCAGGGGTAGATCTTCTCTTATAGCAAGAAAATGTGCTGACTTGGTAAGACGATCAACAATAACCCATATTGCATCGTTCCTTCTAGGATTCTTTGGTAGCCCCATGACAAAGTCCATCGTAATATTGTCCCATTTCCACTCCGGTATAGGAAGAGGTTGCATGACTCCTCCAGGCTGTTGCCTTCCAGCTTTCACTTGTTGACAAACCATACATCTTGACACAAAATCAGCAATCTCCCTCTTCATATTGTCCCACCAAAAATGTTCTTTCAAATATCTATACATTTTGGTGCTCCCAGGGTGTATAGAGAAATTGGAACTATGAGCATCATCCAGCAATTCCCTTTTTAGATCAGGTATATTGGGAACACAAAGTCTCTTCCCGGATTTCAAAATTCCATCTTCATACACAAAGTCTCTCAATCTCCCATCATTCACAGCTTTAATCTTCTTTTGGAATTCTTCATCATCGGTCTGAGAACTCTTAATCCTTTCTAGTAAAGATGGTTTGGCAACCATTTGAAAAAGCATTGATGTTTCACCTTCCCTGGTTATTCCCATGTCCATCTTCACTAGATCCATAAAAATTGGATCCCTTTCAATTCTCATATTGTTCAAAACTCCATGGTATTTTCTACTCAAAGCATCTTCCACCTTGTTTGCCTTCCCTGGGTGGTAGTGTATCGTACAATCATAATCCTTGAGTAATTCAAGCCATATCCTTTGCCTCATGTTGAGTTATTTTTGTGAGAAAATATACTTCAAACTCTTGTGATCAGTATAAATCTCACATTTTTCACCATAGAGGTAGTGTCTCCATATCTTCAAAGCAAAGATCACTGCTGCTAACTCGAGATCATGAGTAGGATAGTTTTGTTCATGAATTTTCAACTGTCGTGATGCATAGGCAATAACTCTATCATTCTGCATAAGGACACAGCCAAGTCCTTTCTTCGATGCATCACTATAAATAAAGAACCCATCATTCCCCGATGGTAGAGTCAATATAGGAGCATTGACTAATCTTCTCTTCAGTTCTTCGAAACATTCTTCACACTCTTTTGTCCAAACAAATTTAACCCCTTTACGTGTGAGCTTCGTTAATGGGTTAGCCAATCGGGCAAAATTTTGGACGAAACGTCGATAATAACCTGCCAAACAAATAAAACTGCGTACCTCAGTTATACTCGTAGGTGCTGGCCATTCTTGGATTGCTTTGGTCTTAGAAGGATCAACAGAGATTCCATCTTTGGAGACAATATGGCCAAGAAAAGAAATCTCATGAAGCCAGAATTCACACTTGCTAAACTTCCCATATAATTCATGCCTCCTCGGAGTCTTCAAGATAATACGCAAGTGATTTTCATGATCTTCGTAGGTTTTGGAGTATACCAGAATATCATCAATAAATACCACCACAAATTCATCGAGATACTCCTTGAAAACTCTATTCATCAGATCCATGAATACAGAGGGTGCATTAGTCAATCCAAACGGCATTACAGTAAACTCGTAATGCCCGTACCTGGTTCGAAATGCTGTCTTCGGAATGTCTTCCTTCTTCACACACAACTGATGGTATCCAGATCGAAGGTCAATCTTTGAAAAGTATTGAGCTACATGCAGTTGGTCAAATAAATCATCAATACGAGGTAGGGGATACTTGTTCTTTATCGTTATAGCATTGATCTCCCTGTAGTCGATACATAACCTCATAGATCCATCTTTCTTTTTAACAAAAAGAACAGGGGCTCCCCATGGAGAAACACTAGGGAGAATAAATCCCTTATTACTCAATTCCTCTAGTTGTTTCTTTAGTTCGACTAACTCTACAGTGGCCATTCTATAAGGGGTCTTCGATATAGGCCTTGATCCAGGAATCAAATCAATGGAAAACTCAACTTCTCGTTCTGGAGGATGTCCAGGTAAATCTTCCGGAAATACATCTACAAATTCTTTCACAACAGGTACATCCTCTATTTGAACATTCCTTTCCTCACCCGCAGTTATTTCATTCTCTTCCTCCCTAATAATTGAATTTAGTTGAGCTACTGGGGGTGGATCTAAATAAGAATTAGGTGGTGACGATTCTTCTCTAAAAATAAGGTGTTCCTTATCATTATCATCAAGAATCGTAACCTCTTTCTTCTTACAATAAATCTTCGCATCATAGTCCGAAAGCCAGTCCATACCGAGGATTATATCAAACTCAATCATAGGTATGACGATGAGATCAGCAGATAAAGAAAATTTATGTGCTCTAATGGGGACTGATTCACAAAACTTTGTTGCAACGATACTTCCCTTAGGAGTTTTAACTGACAACTCCCTTATTAAATCAAATTGGAAATATCTAATTTTCTTAGCAAACTAGGAAGATATGAAACAATGCGATGATCCAGAATCAAATAATGCATTTGCTAAACTTGAGGAAACCATTAAATTACCTGCCACCACGTCTTTCGGAGCTTCTACCTCAGCAGTAGTGATAGCATAAGCCTGGCCTTGATCCCTCGGCCTTTTCTGAGGTAAGTTCTCCTGACGCTTAGGGCATGCATTTTCATAATGCCCCATCTCCCTGCAATTGTAGCACTGAACGTTGGTAGCTTCCTTCTTCCCCTTGCAATCATGAGCTTGGTGGCCTTTTTCACCACACTTGTAACAGACTCCCATTCCCTTCAAGCAAGTACCAGGATGTTTCTTCCCGCATTTACCACAAGATGGATATTCAACCTTTCCCTTCTTCCCCTTATTTCCATTCCCAGATTGATCAGCAGGTCTCTTCTTCTCTTGCTTTGCTTTAAAGTCATAAGACTTAGAGAATTCCTTTTTGGTCTTGATAGCACATGAGACAATGTCTTCGTACGATGAAAAGGATTGTGAGACTAATGCTCGACGGAGAAATGGTTTTAACCCATCAAAGAAACGATCAATCTTACTTCTTGGGTTGCGAATATAATCTCCAGCATACCTTGCTAACCTTGTAAAGTTAGCCTCATACTTTGTGACATTCTCATCCTCCTTCTGTCTCAGACTCAGAAATTGCCTTTCCATATCTGCTCGATGGTCGCGAGGGAAGTATTTTTCTAAAAATAGATCTTTGAACTCCCTCCATTCCATATTTGATACTTCATCATATTCCTTCATGTTCTGAATCAATGACCACCATTGATCAGCATCTCCAGTGAGGCGGTAAACTACCATGATAACTTTTTCCCTTTCACTGCTCCCCAAAGCCTGAAATATTTTCTCTAGGGAAAATATCCATTGCTCAGCTACTAAGGGATTTGTATTCCCATTGAGCGTTGGTGGTTGTTGCCTCATGAATCGATCTAACATTGATCCTCCACACTGCGGATCAGGGTGCTCCATATGGGTAAGGTTATTATTCATAACCTGAGTAAGTTGTCCCAGTATGGTGATTAGCTGATCAGCACCAGTTGCATCACCAGCCCCACTATAATTATCTTGAGCAGGAGGGCAATCCCTACATGGAGTGCGTACATTGATACGGTTTCCATTTCTTCCACTAGGCGCCATTTCTAAACAATGGCATAAACTAGATCAGTTTATGAATCAAAATACATAATCCCATACTTATAAAACACTTAACATAAATTGAACTATTTATGGATATAATCCATAATCATAAAAATGTTTTCTTTGAGGAAGCATATACTCATAAACCCTTCATAATGATTTGTAAAGAAAATGAGAGTTATCCTAAGCATATCCCCCGGGAGTGTCGTAACCAAGAGTGCAGCAAGGCCCGTTGTCGTGCACCAGTTCCCGTTCGAGTCTAGCTCAAAGCGGTGTTTTTGGGTTTTACCCCTAGGTACATCTGTGCCAGAGCCGCCTCTACCTGCTCGTATCTAGATAGGGATGTATTGCTCGGAAAACTCACAAAATCTCTACAATACCAAAATTCTAGGAAGTTCTTCTATACTAATACTCAAAGTTCATCTTAGGTATACGTGCTCTAATCAGAGTTTATCTAAATCTAGCTTCCAAGGTTTGTACTAAACTTCCTCTGATACCAACTGTAACGCCCCGACCCCAGTTACCCAGAGTCGGTGCATTATTACATAACATTGGCATGATCACAAGAAAGATAAAATCTCGAAAGACCGATTGGTTTAGTAGCCTTGGAAACACTAGATATATTCATAAGTTTTACATTGCATCATAAAATGAAAAACTACTACAACAACATAATGTTTCCACAATACACACTATTAACCCCTCATAAAATCCCTGCAGGTCATTCATAATTTACTTCTTCACTTCCTGGGAAAAATAAAACATATAAAAGGGGTGAGCTCAAATGCCCAGTAAGGATAACAATATAGCGGAAACTTTCATAAATAAGAATAAACATTTAAGGCAATTCATTACTAAAACAAAAGCCTTTTAAACTTTAACTTCAACATAGTATGGAAAAAGTAAAATGAAATAATTCCATTTACTTATTCACATGGATATTCTACTAATCGAATAATCACATGCAAAAATCAATAACCACTTTCATAATGTTGGAATGCATAATGCCAGACTATCATAACCACATAGCCAAGGCCTCGTGCCAAGACTACAAATAAGATTTTGTCAAGGCCTTGTGCCAAGACACTAGTTTGTCTCATGAGACCTACCGATGCATCGAGGAGCTATAGCAGGCTCCACCCGTCACATATTAAGTCCAATGCATTCCCATATGAAAAGGTTTAAACATAACATAAACATTCGTATTAAACTAGCATATGAAATGTCAATACTTTCACCATAAACCATGAATGGTATATAAAAAAAATAGCACATCCATAGTCAAACATATCACAAAACCTTCAATACAATATAAAAGTTTTGTATCATATTATATCATCCTCAAATAAGCATAAAATCCATTAAAGTATGTTGACATAGATGAAATCAAAACTCTTTTTAAAGAAATATCTCTTTCTATTTTGAAATAATTTAAGAGACATATATTTATAAAATAAAACATTTTCTTTGAAAATATTCTTATAAGCTTGTAAGGGAAGCTTTGACGATTTTATAACGGCGGAAAATAACCGCACCCGCCGTATAAGTTAAAAAAACATTCTTATCTTAATTCTGTCGAAAAGGTTAAAAAGCACCTTGTTTGGAAAACGACAGAAAGATTCCTCTTATAAAAAGTCAAAAAAAGGTATAAATGACTTTAACCCATATTCTTGTAAAAATGTTTTGAAATACATTTTGAAGAAACATGGATGTGGATGATAACGAGATCCCAGTAGATTATTACGTATAAACAACCTCGGATAATGAAGAGATTGTGAAATAACCCTTACCTTGTACTTTTCCTTGGTTGGGGTCGGTTAACCTCCTGTATAATGGTGAAATAATTGTTATTAAATTATACAAGAATCATATACATTAATATGATATCATATATGATCTTTTAACATTGCTTTATTAATAATATCTTAGTATTATCGTCGTTTCAGGTGATAATCGATTCGTTCTTCTTAAATGTTTGGTTACGTAAGACATGTTTGTAATGGATAGATTAAATCTTATTCATAATCAGAATGATATTAACATTATTTTTAACCCTAAAATGAGAATAAGACTTGAATGGATATGATGGAGGATGGATCTCACCGTGTTCGTGGAGACGGTAGTCCGTACGTACGCACGAACGCTACTTCCATTTAATTTTTATTTTAAAATAATTGAATCCAAATGATACATAGGTATATTACTATTCCAGTATAATATAATATTTTATATATGTTACTTAAGTTCATTAACACCATCCTTTATACGTTCCATGTGTGGTATGAACGAGTCATATCATTTTAAGGGGGCGGTAGTTCGCACTTCCTCAAATGAAATTATCGTATGTATATACAACATGAAACGAATAATGGTATGAAATAAAATGGAATTACAGAAGCTTATATATAAAATATATATCATTAATATCATATTTAATTACAGTGCCATCATAATGGCCACCATGAGAGGCGGTAAGATGTATTTGAACAATCATCGTTTCGTGAGGCGTTAGTTTGCCATCCACAGAAACATTATGTTCATCATCCATTAGATGGAGTTGTGTGTATGTGTAGTTTGAATCCTTCTTATAAAAACATCCTAGTATATTGAGGATACTGGTGTTGTTACAAAAGAAAGGAAATAAAAAGATTTTGGGGGTTGGAGAAGCAAAATAAATGAAAATAATTTAAGAGAAAACGTTACCTTTAATTTAGGTAACTCACTTTGGTTGGAACCAAAGGACTTCTTGAAATGCTTTCTGCCTAAGGGGAAGCTTCAAGGAGGAGGAGAGGGATGTGGGGAGCTTAGTTGGGCAGAGTTTGGACGAGCCAAGTGGCTTGAGAGGTGTGAGGAATGAGTAGAAGTGGTCTCCTTTTATAAGAGAGAAGAGGGGCTCTTTAGGAAAGAGTGAAAGTATTACTTTATAATATAATTATATTCGGTTTATAATGGTCCAAAAATCATTGAGGTCGAAGATAAGATGACTCATATTCTAAATAAAATCAACCAATAAGAATTGGACAGGTTTTAGATAATATTTTAATCATTATAATCTTATTTATTTAAATGATTTATTAATGAGGTAAACATTGCATTATTATTGTGTCATTAATAATTTAAATTATTTGATGTCTAAAAATTATAAAGAAAATATCATTATGTAGGAAATATTTTTAGCTTTCTAATGAATATTTATAATCGAAAATCCAACATGTATAACCCTATGTAAAAATTGTTCTTCTAAAAGATGTAAGCTTATGCCATTTTTATTTTTATTTTAACTTTATTAATATAAAGTGTCCCTACCACATACAAGTGGATCCAAGGGGTCCCCAAATTGACCCAAGGATGCTCATGGTCGGGTATGTGTCCACCAATAAGTTTAGGACACGTTTTAGGTTAATTTTGTATTATTATAATATTATTTTTTAACCCTTATTTACCGGATTTACCCTTAACCATGGTAAATAAAATATTTACCACAGTAATTATTCAAAATGTCTAAAAATAAAAGTTACCTATTTACACAATTTGGACATCCTGATTCCAAATATGGAATCCATTTTTCTAAATTCAAAA
Organism: Viscum album; assembly: GCA_963277665.1. NCBI lineage: Eukaryota > Viridiplantae > Streptophyta > Magnoliopsida > Santalales > Viscaceae > Viscum > Viscum album. Next base: position 465,407,675 of record OY728141.1, on the reverse strand, counting down.
CACAGAAGTGGCAGAAATTAATTTAAAATTAATTCCCGCTGTCAAAACAAAAAACGTGTTTTTAAGAGGTAATAGCTATCAAAAGATTGACACTTGTTTATGTTCGGTTTAATTGTAAAGTTATGTCCAAAGACCAACATAATATTAAATGGTAAAAATATATTCTAAATATACTTTAAAACCACTCAAATTCACAATTTATCACTATTAATTATTTTGATTAAAAAAGTTGTTTTTAATTAAAATTTAGTAATTTTCACTATTCATCAAAATATGAAAGTTATCCGAAAAGTACCAAAATTTCACCTTAGGCTAAATTAGATATTCCGAATCCAAAAATGAAGTCTATTTTGAAATATAAAATATATATGATTTCAAAAAGTAGGTATTACTATTCACAACGGCTAGTTTAATTAGTTGTGGTGTGTGTTAGAACTCGAGGTTGCGTACAACACACGCTATCGCATTATTCGAAGGGAAACGTACCATGGAAGATTGGGGTGTTACATTCAACACATCTACAATACAACTAATCACGGTCCGATGATGCATCATCACCCTCTCCACCTTCTTCTCCACTTTCTATTGTCACCTGTAAGAACATTATATTGAAAATTAAATACGGTTGAATATTTATATTAAAACTTAAAACTAATGAAAGTTGGAAAACTAAATGATTTTGATTTTTTTTATTTACCTGCATACAACCAGTTGATGCACTACCACCGGGGGCATATCTGCTCATATGCTGACGTATTTCAGTCAACTCTTTCTGCAAAGCAAATATATGATCTCCCTATTGGTGAACTGTGTTTTGTAGATAAACAATATCTTTTTGAGAATCTCCAGCTATGGGCTGACTAAAGCCAGGAGTAGATGCAGCTACCATCCCCGGTGGCCTGATAAAAACCACAGATGGTACGGGTCCCAAACCCATCCTGCGCACTCTACCAGGATGCTCTTTCCCCAGGACTTTAGCAACTGGGTCATCCTGGGATACTGAGTAGGACTGCGCGGTATTGGCATCCCATAGTTCATTAATTTTTACCTATAAATAAAAGATCAATATATATTAACACAGTAAAAACTGATAATAAGTTATTATAATAAAAAATTGACTTCATACCCCAACTTCTTTAGCAGACTCATTAAAAAAACTTCCATTTAGTTTCTTGTGAACATCCAACCACAGTTCAGTTCGGGATGCTTCCTGCCCTAAACTCTATGACTGCATTAAGAAAAGATAAATCAATAATTCAATATATTAAACAGATAATATTGTATTATAAATATTTAAACTAATTAAAATATTACCAATTTCATTCGGCTTCTAGAAAATATTCTTGAGCCTGCAGTGTGAGGGATGACTTGCTTATCCCGGTTTGATGCATTCTATCTTGAGAGATCCTGAAATAAATAAAATGGAATTTAATAGTAATGTATTCAATGTTATGTCCTCTTCATATACATGTAGAAATGTAAAATGAGGATAATATAATAATATATATTTCAATATCATTCGCTTCTCATCACGATGTCTTTCAACAAAAACATTCCACTATTCTTTCGGTATCCAACTAGGTAGCTTCTCATACATTTGTTGCACAGTCAATGAAGTATCGTTGACATCACACCACAATCTCCATTTAAAATCTTTCCATTTCTTACCTAGATTTTTCAACGTCCACTTCCATGCTATCATATCAGCAACTGTAAAGTATAAGAACATCTATATACAGAAATTTATTTTGAACATATTAGTAACATGACATTAAATTAAACCATAATGTAATAAATTTACCTTTATTTGAGAATCAAAAACTTCATTTTTTCAGATTGGAGGCGTATGTCTCCAATCATAATATGAAATAGGAAGGGAAATGGGATCCGCTACCAGCTGACCTATAATCTGGCCAAGTAACCCCTCAACATCATCCGCAGGGACCCCATAAGAATCAAATAGCAAAACTATCTTTTCACTAGTCATATTCCAAACATCTGAACTTTTTATGTTTTTATCCACGGTTTCATTTTTTTATCTTCAATGAGAAAACAATTAGTATAAAAAAATTCAATAAATTTATTTAATTAAATTATGTACCTATGACAGTGACACTCCAGTATGCATGTGATGAACTACAAGGGTCGTGTCGCTGCCCCACTATTGAGGATCCTGAAGGGGGAGTTGATGAATCAACCTCTAATGGGACATCCACAGATGGTGTGAGAGATGGTGCAGGGGTGTAGGCAGCTGGTACCTCAGATGTCATGGGGAGGGATCCAGATGGATCATCATCTATCGCAGAACTAGATGAAATAGTGTACCACTTCATCTTTGTAATTACTGTCATTTAATCAAATAAAATTAAGTTCATAATATATATTTCAAAAAAATTATGCGGAAAAAAAATTATGCGGAAAAAAAATTAAAAATGATAATAGATGCCCAGTAATAACAGACAAAAAATATATAAAAATGATAATGAATGACTATAGAAATGAAACAAGAGGTTGATGAATAAATAAATAATTTTACATACAATCATTTTCCCTTTAAATCATGTCAGTTTCCTGATCCATTGCTTCATCCACTTCATTCATCCTTTCTAGACTAATATTTTTAATATCATGATGGAAAAATAATTCTGCTTCCTATTGTTGATTAAATTCAACTTCAGATGTCAAATTTTCCACTTCATCGCCCATATCATACAAATCTCCTTATATTACATGAGAAACTACACTCTACCCTTCATCGACAACACCATTCACATAATATACCATTTTTTCTTGTGATGCTAAGATATATGGATCATGCAGTTCACGATCACCAACATCCATCAAGTAATAGAAGTTCATATAAGTAAATTGCAAGGAATCTATTTTAATACATCTGATAATATCGACCCATTTGAATTTGAATAAAACAACATAAAAATGTTTGTGGTAGTTTAATTCAATAATATCATGCAACTTTTCATAGTATTCCACTTCAGAAAATGTAAATATACCACTATTATATGTTTTCAATCTAAATCCATTCACATTATAAGTGTCGAACTTTATAACTTGTTTTAGAGGACCTCTAGAAAGAAACTTCAAATCTTCTGACACCTCTGCTTGAGTATCAATATTCATGATCTGAAAAAATAAATATACTTTATTAGATTTACAAAATGTATCTGTCAAACTAATATTCGTATTTATTACAATATTTATGAACTTACATGTCGTGCAAACCATTCTACAATCTCTTTATTAACATCTTCCGTTATATCTTTCTCATTTCGTGTTCGACCTCTCATTCGTATCTTTGTTTGTTCCCTCAAATCTTCAATAAATGGATCTGCAATTTCTCTATTCAGCATCACATATCTATGTGCCTTTAATAATTCCAATTTAGTCAGTGTCACATTTGAGGTCCTCCCAACTGATCAGCCAATAGTAGGAAATATTTTGGATTTCTGATGTATTTGAGATTGAGTCGATGTGTCGTCAACATGTCCAACTCAATTAAATCTTGTCTCAATATCATCCAAGTATCGAGAACAAATGGTAAGACACTCCTCATCCAAATAGCCTTCAGTAATAGAGCCTTCTGGTTGATCTTTATTTCTCACATATGATTTCAAATTCCAAAGATATCTGTGAAATAAAATAAAGATAATTATGCATTTAATTAAGTACCAAAAATTGTTTACTTAACTAAAAAACATATAAATAAAGTACCTCTCAATTGGATACATCCATCGATAATGAACAGGGCCTCCTAATTTAGCTTCTTCAACCAAATGCACAGTTAAATGCATCATTACAGTAAAAAATGACCGAGGAAATATCATCTCCATTGCACAAAGGGTCAATACAAATATCTCCTAGAGGTTTTCAAGCTGAGATGGATATAGATATTTCTCACATAGTTGTCTGAAAAATTTGTAGAATTGGAGTACAACAGTAGTAATTTTTTCATGTAATAATGTACGTAATTCCAATGGTAGTAACTGTTGTAACAAAATATGTGAATCCTGACTTTTCAATCCATGTAACTTATGATTCATCAAGTCAAAACACCTCAAGATGTTACTTGAATACCCATCAGATACCATAACATTATTTAAAATTCGAAGGAATGTATTTGTATCCCTATTTTTCATTGCAAAAATTGTCGGAGGATACTTTTCATTCTCATCTGGACAGAGATCATGTTTTATGTTCATTTCTTGTAAGTCCTTATGAGAATTAAGATGATCCTTCGACTTTCCATGCTCATTAAGAACTGTGAAAATCAAATTGTCACAGACATTCTTTTCAATACGCATCACATCAATATTATGCCGCAACAAATTAAATTCTTAATACGGAAGTTTGAAGAATATACTTTTTTTCTTCCATTGTTGTGTTCCGATTTTGCTTGATGGTGCACTTCAAACCCATTTTCCTCTATCATTCAAATTATGAGCCTTACCAAATTCTGTTTCAACATTTTCAATCTATTTCAATATTTCAGAACCAGTTAACAACTTTAGAGGTGGTCTACGATCAATGGAACCATTAAATTTTGATTTTTTCAGCCCAAATCTATGAGATGCATTGAGAAATCTTTGATGACACAAGAAGAACCATTTTCTATTGTGAGGTAGCCATTTGGGCTCAAAATCAAACTTACAAATGGGATAAGACAAACCCGTGTACGTGTTCCAACCAGATAAATTCCCAAGCCCAGGGAAGTCACTAATGGTCCACATTAAAGCAGCATGCATTTTGAATATTGTTTTAGAATAAGCATCAAATGTCTCAACACTGTTGCTCCATAACGCTTGCAATTTTTCAATCAAAGGCTGCAAGTATACATCAATATCATTTCTAGGAATTTTTTTTCAGGAATAATCATCGAAAAGATAAAAGATTTTTGTTGCATAAACATCCATGGAGGTAGATTATAAGGGATCAAAACAACTGGCTAAATGCTATAACTGGTACTCAAAGTCCCAAATGGGTTGACTCCATCAGCAGCCAATCCCAATCGAACAATCCTAGGATCAGAAAAGAAATCTAGATGTATTGAATCAAATGTCTTCCATGTTTGTAAATCTCTTGGATGTCTCATTAACCCATCATTCTTATTATCTACAGAATGCCACTTCATGTATTCAGCGGTTTTCAATGACATGAATAATCTTTGTAATCGAGGCTTCAAAGGAAAGTAACGCAAAACCTTTGTAGGTGTGTTCCTTTTCTTCTTCTCCATGAAATTATGTTCATTTAGACTTCCAACATCACCATTTTTTAGCCATCTAGAAGAAGAACATTTCTTACAATTCTGCCTACTTGAATCCTCTCCCCAATAAAGCATACAATCATTAGGACATGCATGTATTTTTGTATAATTCATAACAATCTTGTTAACAACTTTTTTCATATCATAAAAAGATTCTTGGATTTTTGCTTCAGGAAATGCATCAATAATCAATTCCAATATCATGTACATTGACTTATTTGTAATTCCACATAGACATTTTATATGGTACAACTTCAGCATAAATGAAAGCTTTGAATATTTCAAACACCAACTATACAACTCTTGATTTCCATTATCAACTGAATCATGAAATGCATTTTCGTCAATGAATTTTTCTCTTATATTTGGCTCCACAGAATCAATAGGAGGATCTAGTGGTATGTTACAATCTTGATTGGCATGTGTTACAGTCTCAAAAACATCACTTTTCACGTTGCAATTTGTAGCACCCTCTTCTGGTTGTTATGATATGTTTTGATGCTGATAGTGGTGTCTTGCAGTGCCGAATGCATCATTTATGAGGTTTTGAATTTCATTTTCCATTGTCAACAAACTTGGGACATCATTCTGTGGATTAACATCAGTGCTCAATCTTTCTGTAACGTTCGATTCTCCATGCCAAATCCAACACAAATATTGACCAGGGAATTGCTTCAGTATTAAATGTTCATAAACTTCATCTCTCTTCAACTATGTTCTAAATTTACATTTAGGACATGAACATTTTATTCTCCCTTCAACAGATCGATTAGAAATTGAAAAATCTAAAAACTCATTCAATCCCTTAACATACTGAGGTGTGTTCCTCAGTAATGTGATCCAGCTTTTATCCATGTATATCACAATGTGCCTACACAATAATAAAAAAATTAAAACACATAGTTACTACTAAAAAGAGAAAGACGTTAATATATAAGATAGTATAAGATTACAGAAATATAATATAATAAAGATGAGCCCCTGAGTTAGATATGAACCCTCTAGTGTTTTGGGATAGGGGAAGTTTCTTTGGTAAAGAGAAACAGTGTGCTAACAACGTGGTAGCTACTTTACCATGAAAACCGAATCACATTGTTAATTTGGAATAACCCCAACATAAGTTCTCTATAGAGTCTTCATATAAAACTATAATATCGAATAAATCTATTATAAATAATGTTTAGGAAAACCTTATGATGCTTAAAAACTCAACACATTGTTAATTTGAAGTGAAAAGTACCTCGTGAGGGATGGTAGTCTTGAGACATGATAAGTGGTGGTGTTCATGGAAATGTGTGATGAAATAACGTGGGAGATTAGGTTTTGAGGTTCTACGAACCTTGTGTGGATTTAATTTCTAGACCTCTCTTTGGTGTATTCACATAGAAAAGAGTGGTGGTGTGACTTGAGGGTGATTTGGATCATATATGAGTTAGTGCTCATGAGTGGAGAATTATGGTTAAATGGGATCATCGAGGACCTGACCATGGAGTTGAACTAAGAGTCAGATTCAGACTTCGATGTGGGCATTGAACATTTTTGTTATTACTTGAGTTTTAAGGCATCATGGTCGGGATATGATAGCGCATTGGTGGGTGGGATTGAGCGCATTTGGTATAATTCATCTAGAGATGGACTTACTAGTGGTGTTTCATAAAAATTGATGTGGTAACGTGGAGACCACATAAGAAATGGCATTCAAGATGCGACTGATGGAGTTTGGGGATCAAACTAGGGTATTTGAAGAATAGTTGATGTGTCTGGGCTTGGTGTTTGGAGTTTTATAGTAGAATCATGTTGGGAATTTGGAGATTAAATGTGGGGTGTTGGTACTATCATCCAGGACAATATAATAATATAATCGGAATCCCATAGGTGGAAATAGATCCCAGAAGGAATTCTCTCTAAACATTATATTCGGGAACTTGGAAGAATTATATTCATCCAAACCACTACAATAAGTTCCATGATCGAGTATCAAAAATATAAGGAACTCCATACCTAAGTGTCATAATTCATTAAAGTCATGTAGGCCTTATAAATAAAGAGGTTATCCATTTCAAAAAATAATGATAAATACAAAGATACATATTCAATGAAAGTGATTACTTTCATCCAAGACTATACATATTAATGAAAAATCATCTAGTTTGGATAACATATAGAGAAAGAAAATACAAATAAAATTTGAATACAAAATAAACCTAGTTGAACTATCTCACAATAAAATTTCCCAAAAAAATTCACAACCATATTCACAACTCAAAACATCTCCATGTGATCCTTGAAAAGTCACAAAATTCCAATATAATATTGAAACACTTTTTCAATATAACATTTATTTATCATTAAGGAATCACTTAAAATCTTTATCCTATAATGAGTAAGAAAATAAATATCCTTCTAGTAAAATTGATGAATATAGATCGATAGGAAATTAGGTAGTGTGATTTAACAAACCTACACTTATATAAAGAAATGTTTTAGAATACATGAATTTATTATGGAGATGTGTAAAAAAATAATCTTAAATTATCATCTAAGTCTTAGAAATTGAATCTACATAGAGATAAATTCCTAACATGGAAATAAGTAGAGGCCCCTCATACTCATTTACCTAGAAAAAATTCTTATCATCTTCGTGATGAATCCTGAGTGGCACTTATATAGGTGTAAACCTAGTCGTTTTTAGGTCATAAATTCACATAGAAGTTTTCTACAAGATAAAATATCAAATATAAAAAAAGAAAAAAATATCAATAGGTTCAAAATAGAATAATGAAAATCATTTAGAATATATCACTGGAATTCCAAGACTATCCATCCTGTGGTAGTTCATTTATCACATGAAAAAAAGCACATAAATCAAATCATGATCACTATATAATGCTTTCACTGATCCAATAGAATTATATAATTAATGATACAAGTACTAATGTTAGACAATATATAATTAGTGTCCTTACATAGGAATGAATCAACTATCATAACATATACTTGATTATCTAGCCTATAAGGCTAAACTCTAATACCTCTAAAACCACTACCCTAGTTTTAATAAAACAACCAAAATATCATTAGTAATTAACTCTAATACCTCTATCATGACTTGATTATTCAAGAACCCAACCATCATTGGCAATGAAATTGAGTTTAAATAAGATTCAAAAAAACTTATTTCAGACCTAGGGTTCGTATAGGTCTTCGGGGTCGTGGGGGGTCGGGGGAAGCGGGGTCGCCGGGGTCGCGAGGTCGCTGGGGTCGCGGGGTCACCGGGGTCGTGGGTGGCTGGGGTCACAGGGGGAAGCAGGGTGGCCGGGGTCGTGGGGTCGCCGGGGTCGCAGGGGGGGGGGGGTCGCAGGAGAAGCGGGGTCACGGGGTGTGGTCGGGGTGGGGGGGAAGGGTCAGAGTTGTAAAAAAACATGTTTTGTGGTGGTTTATTATAAACTGTCGGGAAACCATTTTTTAAAAAGGTTTAGCGGCAGTTCTGGGAACCACCGCTAGACTCAATTTTTGTTGTAGTGTTAACACTGCATGGGATAACCTGAGGACATACATAATAAAGGGGTGAGCTATGAAACCAAGTACGGGATTAAAAAATGAAAAGCATGGAGAATATAATACATGTTAGTCAATAGGACTATCAATGGATCATAAGAGAAAAATGAACATAAAAAAATGATATATCATGGTTATCATAACCTGGAAATGTGGAAACAACATACAACATGATATTAAAATGATCCAAGGATCAGTGCACATGGATTAGCATGATTAAACCCTCATTGTACATGAATTATCTTGAGTAAAACCTCATTGCACATGTCATATCATGGAACTAAACATTACAAAATACGTTGGAGCGCAATCAGGGTGCACCGTTCATAAACATTTCAATATCATGCTTAAGTGTGTCACATAGATCATATAACATAGTTTTATTCAAAATCAAAATGTATTCCATGATAAAGGAATGTGGAATACATAAATGAATGTATATAATAAATAATTATATGTTCATAAAGGTGAATATACTTGATAGAGAAATGGTCATGGTATTCATTACACAATGATTTTGGCATGGAAAACCGCGGTGCAATTTTGCCAGCCTAACGGCGTGACATAAAAATTCATAATAATGGTTGATGAGAGAGAAATGGGTACCCCATAATATATAAATGAAATGGATAGTAAGGTGTCATATAAATACAATTCCTAATATAATAAATTTGTAAATAGAAGGCATAACATAATAAATAAACTTGAAGTAAGAGGATAAATGGAATAACTCTTATGAAATTTTGTCATTGTAACGGGTGTACATGGGAGGGATTAATTAAAGAGAAAGAGGTCTCCCATCATAAAAACATAATAATGGAACTATTTTTTAGGTTATAAAACATACCTAATCATTTTTAATATAAAATAAAAGGTTGTAACAATATAAATAAACATGGATAAAAATGAGAAAGGAAGGAAAGTGAGGATCCTTTACAAAAAGTCGGCATACTAACGGCTTAGGTAAGGGTAAAATGGTGGAGGATAATGATATATAATTGAAATAAAATAAATTGGTCATTAATTTAATGATTAAAAACTAATTTCAATACACATAATTGAAATTAAAATAACTACTATCAAATAAGGTGCTTAATTCAAAGGGGAGGAGAGGAATCCATCACTTAAGTGTGTGGCATCAAAAGCTTAAAGAGGAGCTTCTGGAGAGATTGGGGCACCATGGGAGGATTATAGAGAGGTGATGGAAGAGTAGGGACATTATCCAAGGATTTTTAGTGAAGCTAAGTGGGATCTTGGGTGGGTTTATATAGGAAATGAGAGTGGAATTCTTTAATATTTTACAAATGTGGGTTTTGGAATCTATATAATAAGATGTTCAAAACTACAAAATTTATCATGTTTTTTGACCATGGTATTTGCCAAATAGGGGTGGAAAAAATTATTTTATAAGGAAAAGGATAGAAGATATTAAAATATTTCTCTTGTTTATGTGGAGGTGAGTCACACATTCAAGGAAATGATTTTAAAATATTAAAATATTGTATGTGTTTTGGAGGATTCACTAAGGCTTTACAAAATAAGTAAAATAAAATACAAAATCACATTATTTTAATGGAAAAAAATATTATTGGTCTTAGAATATCCATTATAGTATTTATTACATCATCTTGTGGTCATTATGATGTCATAAAAGACATATTTTATTTATACGGTATTTAATTTTTACCCAAAAAATCAACTATCTCAAAAAATTATAAAAAATTCACCATTGTATAATTTAGAAATATTGATTAAAAAAATAATATTAATTTTATCTAAATAATTTTATAAATATTTTAATTTTCACTTTTAAAATTAAAATCAACATTTATTGAAAATTCATGGGTTTTGAAAAAAATAGTTTTCAAACAATAATAAAAATTATATTTGACTTCATAAATATTTTGTACTAATTTATTATTCATAAAAGTAATTTGATAATAATATTTTATTAAAATAATAATTATTTCTAAAATTCATTAATTCCTTAAAACAAATTCTTTAGAAGTACACTTTCTATTTTATCAAATAAAAAATATAACTCTTATCAAACTGGTTACCTAATCATTTATAGATAAGAAATTCATATAATATTTATTTATAAGATTTTTTTAAATTATTTTTAATAAAAACATTAGTTTAATATAATAATGTATATATTTCTCAAAAGAACCATTTTTACCTAAAGAATCAATTTATCAAATTCATCATTTTTTTAAAGAAAGACTACTCTCATAAAGTAATTGATGGAATAAGACTTTTATTTATAAAAAATGGATTAAAAAATAAGTAACTAATACCTTATTACATAAACCTTTATAAAACCCACATAATACCTAAGGGTAAGGTGTGAAATGGTGACAAACTCTTGGGGAAACTCAGATAACATCGCTCGGGTGGTAATCCCTATCAACTTGAACTCCTCCCATAGGTGATTATGTTCAAGCTTGAAGTGTTGAAGATCATCTTGGGGTTGGTCAAGAACAATGCCTAGGGATGCTACCTCCTTTATAAGCTCTAACAAATTATCTTTGTACAGCCTGAGTCTACCGGATGAGTCCATCCTCTCATTTTTTGTGTTGAATGGATTTTTTTTAAAAACAATATATTTATATTAGTCATGAAATCACAATTAAACATCTATATTATCAATGGTAATGATACTTAATGGTTATTTAAACCTAATAAAAAAAGATTGCATGTGTTTTCCATATCCATAAGTCATTAAAAGAAAGGTAATTTTATTCATAAAAGATAGGGTCATTAAAACATTCCACCCTTAAGAAATTTCACCCTTAATATTTCTTTTTCCCACACTTAAACAGATGAGGGTAACTCCTCATAATCACTTCCTTAGGTTCCCATGTTGCTTCTTCAAACTTGTGGTTTTTCTACAACACCTTGATATCGATCATCGTCTTATTTTGTAAAACTTTTTCTCTAAGATCTAATATCTTCACTAGATTCTATTCATAGGATAGGTCATTATCAAATGGTACCACATCTAGATTGAGTACATGTGATGGTTCAGGTATGTACTTCCTCAAGAGTGATACATGGAATACATCATGTACTTGAGACAATTTTGGTGGGAGTGTTAGTCGATAGGCCACTACTCTAATCTGATCAAGGACCTCAAAACAGATGATGTACCTTGGAATAATATTTCCTTTTTTCCCAAATCTCATCACTCTATTCCATGGAGATATTCAGAGGAAAACTACATCTCAAACATAAAACTCCAAGTCTCATCAATGGTTGTCAGTATAGCTCTTTTTTCATCTGTGAGCGTCTTTGATGTGCTTCTAGATGGTCTTAACCTTCTCCACCATTTCTTCGACCATTTATAAACATAGAAGTTTTTTCTCCCCAACCTTATCCCAACATGTAGGTGTTCTGCACCTCTTACCGTAAAGGGATTCATAAGGATACATTTGGATACTTTAGTGGACACTGTTGTTGTAAGAGAACTCCCCCAAAGAAATATGTTTTTTCCAGCCACATTTTTAAGTATATTTATAAATATATCACCATGTCCTCAAGTTTCTGGATAGTCTATTCAGATTGTCCATCAGTTTAAGGATGATAATCCGTAATGAAGTTCAGCTTAGTATTCAGATCTTGTTGGAGACTCTTCAAGAATATAGAGGTGAATCTTGGATCTCAATCAGATACAATCGATAGTGGTACTCTATGTAGCCTTACCACTTCTCTGATGTATATCCCTCCCAGTTGATCTAATAAAAAATCCTCTCAAATCTCAATGATGTGTGCAGTCTTTGTAAGATGATCCAAAAAACCCATATAGCATTGTTTCCTTTGGATGTATTTGGAAGTCCAATGAAAAAGTCCATGGTGATGTTCTCCCATTTCCTTATTAGTATGGGTAATGGTTACATCATCCCCTTAGACTTCTGCCTCTCAGCCTTCACATTCTAATATACTAGGCACTTTGATGTATACTCAATGATCTCCTTATTCATTTTATCCCACCAATAATGCTATCATAGATCTTAATACATATTTATGTTTCCTAGTTGAATGGAGAAATTTGAACTATGTGCATCATCCAGAATTTATTTCTTTAACTCCATATTTTATGGAACACATAGTCTTGACCAAAATCTCACAATTCCTTCTTCATTAACATTGAACTCCGAGGATTTCCCTTTTCTGATAGTTTCCATTTTTTTCTGAATTCCCACAACATCCTTTTGAGAATCCTTTAACCTTTACAAAAGAGATGTCTGAGCAATCATTCGTGAAAGGATTAATGATATTCCTTCTTTATGATTCCCATAACCATCTTTATCAAATCTAAGAATATTGGATCCTTTTCAATTATCATCAATGAAAGATTTGTTGGATCCTTTCTACTAATAGCATTTTATACTTTATTTTCATTTAGTGGGTGGTAATGGATTTAGAAGTCATAGTATTTGATCAACTCTAACTATATTCATTGGTGCATATTCAACTCTTTATTTGTGAATATATACTTGAGGCTTTTTTGATCTATATATATTTCACACTTCTCCCCAAAAAAATTAATGTTGCCAAATTTTCAAAGAGATGATTACTATAGGAAACTCCAGATCATGTGTTGGATAGTTATACTCATGAAAATTCAATTTCATTGAATAATATTCAATTAATTTGTCATTTTTCATAAACACACATCCTAATCCCTTCATTGAAGCATCACTGAATACCAAAAAATGTTCTCCACTTGTGGGTAGTGTGAGCATTGGCATAGTGATAAGAATCTTTTTCAACTCCTTGCATCTCTCTTCTCATTCATATTTTTATAGAAAATTGACTCCCTTTCTAGTTATCTTGGTAAGAGGGTTTCACAATCATGAGAAATTTCTAACAAATCGGCAATAATATCTAGCTAACCCAAGGAAAATACATATATCAATCGCAGATGTTGGGCTCGTCCATCCCATAATTGCATTTTTCTTGGAGGGATCCACAGATATCCCATTTCTTGTGATGATATTCCCCAAAAATGAGCCTTCATTCAACCAGAACTCACACTTGTTGTACTTTTCATATAGCTTATCCATTCACAAGGTCTCTAGTACAGTGCATAAATACTCCTCATGATCCTCCTTTGTTTTGGAGTATATTATAATATCATCTATAAACACTACCAAATTTTTTTTAAGGTAATCTATAAAGACTATATTCATCGCTTTTATGATTATTTTTGGATAATTAGTGAGTCTGAAAATAGTTACTATGAATTCATAGTGCTCGTACCTTGTACAAAAAGCAGTCTTTCTGATATCTTCCTTATTTACCCTTACATGGTAATATCTTGACCATAGATCCGCCTTGGAGAAGTATTGTGCTCCATGTAGCTAATCGAACAAGTCATCAATTCATGGAATAGGATACTTGTTCTTTATCATGATTTTTTTGAGCTCTTGATAATCAATGAAAAGGTTCATTGAACCATATTTCTTCTTCACGAAGAGGACTGGTGTACCCCATGGTGAAGCACTTGGGTGTATAAACCCTTTATCTAGATTCTTCTGTAGTTGTTTCTTTAGCTCCTCAAGCTCCAAAACATCCATTCTATATTGAATATTGGATATTGGTAATTCCCCTGGTATGAGATCAATAAAAAATTCAACATCTTCTCTAGGAGGAAGACCAGACAATTCATGGGGAAACACATCAGTGAATTCCCCCACAATAGGAATGTCTTCGAGGATGGTTCCTTATATAGACTCAATCATCTGAATAAGATAAATGTGCTCATAGGGCAGTAATATTCACGCTTGTGATGATGGTGATAAAGAATATTCTTCCTCCTCCTTCCACTTCTACATAATTGGGGGTCTATATTTCATATGGAGAGTGATTTCCCTCTCATGATAATTTATGTTGTCTCTATATAGGGAAAGCCAATCCATGAAAATTATTGCATCAAATTTCACTAGAGGTAGTATGATGAGGTTTTCCGAGAAGTTTAATCCACAAATTGTGACAAGGGAGGAGTTATATTCAAGGGATGCAATAATTTCCACATTTTTCATTCTCACCATCATCCCTACGTCCATGATTTGTGGTGGTGTTTGGATTGTTTTACTAAAATTTTGGGATATAAAAGAATGATAAGAACCAAAATAAAAAAGTACATTCATTATTCATTAATGAATACTTATCATAACTATCACAACTTCATTGTCGGGATTCGCTTCAGCGGTAGTGATGGAAAAATATCACCCTTGCTACCTTAGAGGTTTTTGGTTGCCTCTGAAAACCCTTGGATTGGGTACTGGTTTTCAAAGTGCCCTGGTTCTTTTTAGTTTTAGTAATGAACAATGCTTTGAGGGTCAAACAGAGTGTTCCTCTCCTCCATCACAGCAATAGGTTTTTCTTTTCGGTAATCATTGGCTAGGTTCCCTTCTCTTCCACACCTAAATAATTTCCTAATCCCTTTTAGAAAATTTTTTGGGTACTTCTTTCCACACCTTTAGTAAGAAGGATGGTGGAATTTTTTAGCACCATTGGATTTATCCATGAGACTGCCATAATTAGATTTAATTTTCCACTTCTTATACCCATGATACCCCTGAGATTTTCTGATCTTTATTTCAACTTTTAGGGCACATTAGACAATTTCCTCATAGATATCAAAGTCATGAATCATTAGGGTTTTCCATAGGCTAGGTTTTATCCCCCCAAAATATGCGGCCAAACGTGCATTCTGGGGTAATGAAAAAGCCCAAGGAATATTGTACAAGCCTTGTGATGTTTTTATCATACGCTCTGATTGATTCGTCCTCTTTTTGCTTGAGCTCAAGGAATTCCCTTTCAATTTTAAGTTGGAGGTTGTGAGGAATGTATTTTTTGAAAAACATTTTCTAGAAATCCTTCCATTCCAATTCCTTGATCCCTTCCCCAAAATTCGTATTTTTTATCAATGTCCATAATTGATCATATTCACCCTCCATATTATAATAATCCAGAATAACCTTCTCTTGTTCATAACATTAAAGGATGGAGAATATCTTATTAATGGAGTTGACCCATTGTTCGGCGATTGAGGGATTATATGATCCACTAAAAGTTGGAGTCATTTGTCTCATGAAACTCTTTATTCTGTCTTGTTCTTTCTTATGGGGGTTGGACGTTCATATTGACCCATGATTCTATTAAAAACATTCTTTAACTTAGATATTATTGTGACAAATTTATGATTCTCTCTCCCATCAGATTGTCTCATTGGAACAATCATCACATTGATCTGTGCATCGATTGTTAGCCAGATTCATCCTATTATCGACCATTGGCTATAATAAAAGGAAAATTAGGGGTAATTATTTTAAACTATTAAACACATAAAGGGGAATCCATTTATAAAAAAGGATAACTTATAAATTACATTTAATTCCTTAACTTATGAATTTATAGGCTTCAATATAAGTTATCCGTGATCTATTTCATAATGTATATTCTTATGGTATTTTTCTTATTACTCCATTAATAATGGTTCATACTAGGCTTATGAATTTACCAAGGAATGTCCCCTAGGAGTGTCTAACCTAGTGTATAACAAGGCCTGTTGTTGTGCACCAGTTCATGTTCAAGTCTAGCTCAAAGAGGTGTTTTCGAGGTTTACCCCTAGATACATCTGTGTTAGAGCCACCTCTACTTGTTCATATCCAGACAGGGATGTATTTTCTTGATAAACCACTTACTCTATACTCACCAAAATTTTAGGATTATTTTCTTATACACAGTCTTATCTCTAAGGCTTTCACTGGAGTTTTATACTGTAATCCCAAAAATAAATAAATATATCCCCTGATACCAACTATAAAAACCCTACTCTTTATTACAAACTTAAAAATGATTTATTAAATAAACTTTCACTTAAGACAACTTCAAGGATCAAGAGGTATAGTGTCTTCGGAAATTAGGAACATTACATAACAACTTAAAACCTGAAATACAATATCTTAATTTCAAACATCTTTTACATGACCAACTCATTCCTTTATTCTTAACATTACATGGGATAACTTGAGGACATACATAAGAAAGGGGTGAGCTACAAAGCCTAGTAAGGGAGTAAACAAGGAAAAACATGAATAATAAAATACATGTTAAAAAATAGGCATATCAATGGAGAACAAGAGAAACATGAACATAAATGCAAGATATAGCATGGTTATCATAACATGGAAATGTGGAAACAACATTCAACATAATATTAGCATGATCCAAGGATCATTGCACATGGATTATCTTGATTAAACCCTCATTGAACATGAATTATCATAATTAAACCCTCATTTAACATGTAGTATCATGATATTAAACATTACCCAATGCATTAGAGTGCTATCAGGGTGTACCCTTCATAAACATTTCAATCTCATGCTTAAGTGTACCACATAGATCATATAACATAGATTCATTAAATGTCATAATTTATTCCAAAATAAATGAATGTGTAATAAATACATGAAAGTATATAATCAAAAGGTATATGTTCATAAAGTTTAATACCCTTGATATAGAAATGGTCATGGTATTCACTATATGATGATTTAGAATGGAAAATTGTTATGTGATTTCGGCAGCCTAACGGCGTGACATAAAAATTCATAAAAATGGTTGGTGAGAAAGAAAGTTATATCCTATAATATATAAATAAAATTGATAGTAATGGGTTGATATAAATACATGTCCCAACATAAGTAATTTGGAAAAATAATGCGTATCATAACAAAGAAACATGAAGAAAGAGGAGGAATGGTATAACTCTTACGAAATTTCAGATGGTAACACGTGTACATGGGAGAGATTAATGATAGAGAAAAAGGTATCCCATCATAAAAACATAATAAAATTAGTCTGTGGGAGGTGTTAAAACATACCCCATATTTTTTAATTGAAAATAAAATGTTGTAAAAAATAAAAAAACTTGGATAAAAATGAGAAAGGAAGGAAAGTGGGGATCCCTTACAAATTTCAGCATAGTAATGGCTTAGGTAAGGGTCAAAATGTGGGAATATAAATAATAAATCATTGAAATAACATAAATTTTGCAGTAATTTAATGATTATAAACGAATTTAAATATAGTTAATTGAAATTAAAATAACTACTCTCATAGAAGGTGCTTGAATTCAAAGGGGATGAGAGGAATCCCTTAATTGAGTGTGTGACATCAAAAGCTTGAATATGGGATCATTGAGAGTTTTGGGAACCTTTGGAGGATTATAGATAAGGGAGGAAAGATTATGGATGTGATTAGAGTTTTTTTAGTGATGATAAGTGGGAACTTGGGTGGGTTTATATAGGAAATGATAGAGGAATTCTTAAATATTTCACAAACTTAAATTTTGGAATCTATATAAATAAATATTCAAAACCAAAAAATTTACCATGGTTTTTTCCCATGTTATTTTCCAAAGAGGAGTGTAAAAATTTATTTTATAAGGAAAAATGACTAATATATTAAAATATTTTCCTTGCGTATGTGGAGGTGAGTCACACTTAAAAAGGAAATTATTTTAAAATCTTAAAATATTATATATATGTATTGGAGGATTCACTAAGGCTTTATAAAATAAGTAAAATAAATCTAAAACAAAATTATTTTAATGGGGAGGCATATATTGGGCCGATAATACCCATTATACTATTTATTAAATCATTTTGGGGTCATTTTGATGTCATAAAACACATATTTTATTTTTACGATATTTAATTTTTACCCAAAAATTTGATTATCTTAGAAAATTATGAAAAAGTAACCATTGGATAATTTCTACGTCCTGATTAAAAAAATAAAATTAATTTTATCTAAATAATTTTCTGAATATGTGAATTTTAAATTTTAAAATGAAAACTGATATGTATTGAAAATTCACAGGTTTTGACAAAAACAGTTTTCAAACCTTAATAAAAATTACATTTGACCACATAAAACATTTATACTCATTTATTATTCATAAATGTAATTTGATAATAATAATTTATTAAAATATTAATTATTTCAAAAATTCCTTAATTCCTTAAAATAAATTCTGTAAAAATACAGTTTTTGTTTTATCATAAAAAAATATAACTCTTATCAAACTGATTACCTAATCATTTATAGATAAAGAATTGATATATTCATAATTTATAAGAATTTTTTTATAGTATTATTAATAAAACCCATAGTTTGATATAATAATGTATATATTTATCAAAAGTTCCATTTTTACCTGAATAATCATTTTATCAAATTCCTCATTTTTTAAGAAATACTATTCCCATAAAGGAATTGATAGAATAAGACATTTATTTGTAAAAATAGGATTACACATTAAGTAACTAATAAATTATTGCATAACCCCTTATAACACCTGCATAAGACCTAAGGGTAAGGTGTGCGATGGTGACAGACTCTTGGGGTGGTTCGGATAACATCACCCTTGAACTTCTCTTATAGGTGATTCCATTCAATCTTAACGTGTTGAAGATCAGCTTGGGCTTGGTCAAGAGAGAATCCCAGTGATACTACCTCATTTTTTGAGCTCCAATAAATGATCTTTGTACAGACTGAGTCTAATAGATGAGTTCATCCTCTCCTTTTTCTATGTTGAAAGGATTTTTTAAAAACCTTATATTTATATCAATTGTGTGATCACTGTTCAACAGTTATATTATCAATGGTAATATTACTTAAAGGTTATTTAAACCTAGTAAAAAAGAGTGCATGTGTTTTATATAAGCATAATTTATTATAAGAAAGGGAACTTTATTCATAAAAGACTGGGTCGTTACGCTACCTGATGGACGAGTAGTTTATCAACTACTCTGACCACAAGAGTCTCAAGTATATCTTCTCTCATAAAGATTTTAACTTGAGGAAAAATAAATGGATAAAGTTTCTCTTGGACTATAACTTTTAGATTTTATATAGTCCTAGGAAGGGGAATGTGAAGGCAGACACTCTGTATGAGATCATGTTCTCAATTTTTGGATGAGGCATTAGAGTAGTTAGCCTTGTTATAGTTGTCCTTAGTGGACAAGGATAGTGCTTCATATCTTCATCCTATGGTTCTTATCCCCCCCCCAATTTTACATCTTTTTAGGGATTATTATCATAGAGATATCTAATTTTAGACCTTACATACTCAAATATCCATTTGACATGCTCTTGATGGATATTATGAAGGTGGGGAGAAGGATATCCTTTTCAGAGGATGGGTGGTGGTACTATTTGAGTTATAGGAGGAGGTGATGAGGGAGTTTCATACACCCCCTTTTCAGTTCATCCAGTTGTGGAAAATTTGTACCAAGACCTTTAACATCAATATTTCTGGCCAAGAATATGTATTTGTTTTTAAAAGTTTTTCTCTTGATGCCTCACTTATCATCAAGTGAAGTATGTGCAATGGGTTCCATCGAGTTTAACTCAACTCCTTGAGGGTCAAAACTAGAAGTGGTATAGGATATCCATGGAATTTGTTATGGGGTGAACATGTACATATATGGGACACAGTTTCATCTGGGTGATCATAGAATGACTCCCCAAGTTAGCCCACTTTTGAGTTATTCGAGAGCAGAGTTCAGCAGAAAGCTTGGGATGCTTGTACATATAAGAGATTATCCAAATCCATGGAGTTCCCATAATGATTATTTCAGATAATTATTCTCACTTCATGTTGTAATTATGTAGGGGATTACTAGAGGCCTTTGGTACTCAATTTAATTTGAGAACAACATTTCACTCTGAGAATAATAGACAGAATGAGCAGACCATTAAGGTCTTGGAGGACATGATACAGGCTTACATGTTAGATTTGGACCATAATTCGGAGGATCACATATCATTGGTAGAGTTTCCATACAATAATAGTTACCATTACAACATTGGTATGGAACCATTTGAGGCCTTATAAGGGTGACCCTATAAGTCATCACTTTGTTGGGATAATCCATGCAAGTCAATACTCATGGGACCAGAGCTGGTGTAAGCTATGACATAGAAGGTTAAAATCATCCAGGAGTAGATGATGACTGCACATATCCATCATAAATCATATTTTAACCCAATAAAAAGGCCTCTAGAATTCTATGAGAGAAACCATGTGTTCCTGATAGTCTCAACTCGACATGGATTATAAATACTTTTCCATTAGAAGAAGCTATCTTTGATATTATTTGGCCCTGTCTAGATATTATGTATATTTTATGAGGTGGTGTACTACTTATCTCTACCACCAAAGTTGGACCAGGTGCATGAATTATTCTATGTGTCATAGCTAAGGAGGTACATGCATGACTCGTCACATTTTATCAACTAGGGAAAGCTAGACATAGAGGATAGAGCTACCTTTACTGAGTACCTAGTGGATATTAAAGATCAATAGGAGAGGATCTTTCATGGGTTATTGATTACCCACCTGTATTTCTATTGGTAGTACATGAATCTTCAAGAGAGCACCTGGGAGTGTGATACTCAGATGCGAGCTGAGTACCCTCATCATTCTGAGTAGGTTTTTCTATTTTTGGCACAAAAAGTTCAAAGGTGGGGAGAATGTAACGGATTTTATTTTTTCTATGTATTTATTTATAATATTATCTCATTTATTTTTTGAGATAGGCACTAAGAAGGCATGAGAATCTGAGGCCTGTTGATCCCAGAATTAGTATTTGAAAAATAATAAAGATATTAATATCACACTCATGTAGTTTTCATTAAAAATTGGAATAACTCCTAAACAGGGGAGAATAAATCATAAATATTAGAGCACCAAAGAGTTAAAAACATGGGTTTTACCCAAGGTGTGACATAAACTTTGTCAGAATCATATATTTTTGAAACATTTGTTGCGGTTGTGGAATTAATAAGATAAATTTATTAATTTATTTTATTTATTTATTTTATTTTTTATTGACATAGTGGCATACTTCCTCTATTTAAACATGGTTGTGCCTCAATATTAGTGTTAGATTTATAACTCGGTGATTTAGGGGAACTGTTGGAGAGTTTCCAATATATGATCATTGGAAGACGATGTCAGATATTATCAAATCGAGGATTGTGAACCAATTGATTTTGTGGATCTCTCCAACAATAGTAAAACAGAACCATTCTTCACTTTTGATTGATCCAAAATCATGGTAGGAAATTTTATTTGTGATTTACATCCTTTTTTATCCCATTTTGAATGTGGATAAATTCCATGAATAATAATTGATTCTCTCGTCAATGGTTTATTTGTTTATAGTGGATATTTTTATTCATTGCTTAAATCCATCTTCGTCTATCCAAATCTAAGAAAATTGATTCATGATGGAAAAAATTTAGAGGTGCATTCCTCAAATTTTATATTTTATGGATTTCTCCCCCTGTTTCTTCGCACGTTCACCTAGGGCATTTTCTTTGGCCCGTGCTTCGATAATTTAAGGGTATTTGATCTTTTCTTGACCATTATTCAGTTAAGTGGATAAATATCATGGGTGTGGTTTTTGATTGATGGTGTGATTGAGGTGTGATGATGAAAAAGGATGATCATAGGTGGGTCAGAATGGATTAGAAGTTCCCATTCATTCTAAATTATATGGAATAGCTATGGAAAACATGTGTGGGAATTTAACAAGTGTATGTGAAGCCTAAAATCCTAATATCTTACAACTAGAAGGTAATATGAACCTATATCTATGATTTTGTAGTGAGTTAGGTAGCAACGTTGATATAGTGGATGATATGGAATAGGAAATAGTGGGTTTTTGAAATTTCGGGTTACACGACATGTAATATAGGATCACATTCCATGTGGGACCCCATGGTTGTGGCACTAGGGTATCCTCCTATGTTAAATATCACACACCATGTGACCCTGTCAAATTCCATGTAACTTTTTCTAGGTGGATCAGTATGTAAATTAGAGGTTACATGGGAATGAGAAAGCTGAAGTATACAGACACAACTAGATTACACGGACACAGTTCAGTATATATGGCCATGTCCATGTGATAAGGTTATAGTGTCACATGATTTCTAAATTCCATTTAATAATCCAACACATTTTGTATATTAATATTTTCATTTCTTTTTAGGTATCCCCATATGGGTTGATAATGGGTTGGCTAGAAATTTTGTGTACCCCCAATACACACCATGTGCCCCTTTTAAGGGTGTATGGAGACCTTTATTTTCATCAAGTTTAGAAGAGTATAATTAGAGTGTGTTACCTTGGTCCATAATATCTAGGTTGTAGTGAGTCATTACATAAACATGTCTAGATTATGATACCCTCTCGAGGATGAGTCTCAGATAGAGTTTGTTGTGTCCCTCCAAAAGACTGGAGTGTTCTCCTCTATAATTTTTTACCCTAGGTGGGGTATGTAAAATCAGCATGAATTCTTTGAGCAGGGTGTTGATCTTTTATCTAGTAGAAAATTTCAGTATATTTCATGATATTATTGGAGTGTGATCCCCTACAAAGCATGTTTATCCAAATTGGGTTTGTGGTGTCCACCAGCGGTCCAGGGTGTGATACCCTATCTAAGTATTAGGGTCTTTAGAGACTAGTGATTTTTCTTAGGTATGTACCAATTATAATGACCTCTTAGATGAGGTTATCTAGTGATATCATGGTTCATGGAGTGGGTTATCCCATAACAAGCATTGTTTTGAGCAAAATATTCTGGCTGGAAATTTGGTTGTGACTGCTTGGTGGCACAGTGTCCTTTGTGAGTATATATGGTTTTTTATGAATTTATTGATATATATTTGTT
This sequence comes from Viscum album, assembly GCA_963277665.1. Classification (NCBI taxonomy): domain Eukaryota; kingdom Viridiplantae; phylum Streptophyta; class Magnoliopsida; order Santalales; family Viscaceae; genus Viscum; species Viscum album. The sequence continues at coordinate 465,384,074 of OY728141.1, read as the reverse complement.
ATGATCTGAATATTATAAATGCTACATGTTTAGTGTTTTTGGGGTTTCCTATGTGGTATTGTTATACTCACCCATACAGGGGCTCTGCTCGCACATGTCATGTCTTATACAGACGATAACCCATTTCATTGTGTCATGGGTGGGCTGGGAGCTGGAGGATCATAGCCTGAGCTAGACATACTGAGGTGTTTTTTGGGTGGTTTAATTTAATATTATTATTTTCCATTGGAGAAAGTTTTATTATCTATAGTTTTTGGTAGGGCATGTATATGTCCCTCTTTAACACTTTTAGTACTAAACTATGATTGTGGGATCATAGATGTATGCATGCATTGGTTTTAGTTGTTTTAAATTCCATTATTTTATGGACTTGGATATGTGTGCATGTGTGTAGGTACATTTTTCTAATTTCTCCCATGTCTGGGATATGTCTACTCAGTGTTAGTCTTCAGTTCCTGGCCTATTAGAGGTGGGCTTGAGATAGTCATGGTTCTGGCCTTGTTGGGTCGGGTCGTGACTGAAAAAAATAATGATAAATAATAATTCATCATTAAAAAAAATTATATCATATATATTAATTTAATCTATCCTTATTACAAACTATGTAAATAGTAAATGAAAAACGAATCGCATCACTTCGTAGAGGGGGTAGTCTACATGTACGTACGAGCGACGTTATTGTTTTCTAATGGATTAGAATGTAAGAATTTATATGTGATATTATAATTACATAGGAATAATTATTTAATAAATATCATATATAAATATTAAAACTATCATAATACCCATCCATAAAATATGGTGATGAAACATGAATTATGTCACTGTGTAGAGATTGTAAGTCATACGTATGCACGAGTGATACTTTAACATTACATTTAATGGAAAATAGGGTGGATGATTGTGATTTCATAATAATAATAACATTTAACACTATTTGGGATACTTAATATATTATTTTATGATAAATACCACATATTTCTAGGAGGTAAAATAAGAAATAAATTGAAATAGGCTAGGTAATATGATTACCTCTTCTTCAAGAGACCGCCTATAGATCCTTTCAAATAGAACCAAGGGTTAGTATTTTATTAATAAAACCACCTCTAGAATTTTTATAAGTATGTTAATAAGTGAAATGGGAATGTATTGGTCTATTTGAGTTTCTCAAAGTGGTTTAAATAATAGAGGGAAGGGGGTTCTTTTTGTAAGGGAAAGAAAGCAAACACTTGTAATTATAAAAAATATTAAAATATAACTAAGTAATTATCAAGAAAAACACTTCCTAATGGATATATATTTTATTATAAGGTTGGATGTAGTTAAAATATTATCAATAAATAAAATTTGGACATGTTTATTGGGAATTTTAAACCTTATCTTTTGGTTTAACCCCTTAGTTAACTAATTTTAACCTTAATCGTATTAAAATCTTTTTCATGTTTAAAGGGTTATAATTTTACTTATAAGGTAAAAATTAGCTAATAAATTGATAAGGGAAGATATGTTTTAATATATTTTATCCCAATTGTACTCTTTCAATTTTTTAGGGTTTTTAAATATGTTAATAGAATATTATTATAAAAAAGTATCATTAATTTCATTTTTGATACTTTTCATTTAATTAAACTTCAAATGAATCAAGAAAAATATGTAATTAGAATATAATACTTTAAGAAATCATTAATAAGTTATTTTCATCTATAGAATTATTGTAACATTATAACTCACTCTAATTTTATTAATTTTAATATTTTTAAAATCATTTATTTTGTTTTTATATTAGTTGAATAAATTCTATATTGGCATTTTGTAATATTTCGAGTTAATTATATAATCAATAAAAAATTAAAATAAATTATCATAATAAAAATAATTTCATTATTCTAAAAATAACACTTAATATTCATTCAAAACATGATTTTATCCCTATGTGAACACAAAATATAAATTTAAAAGTAAGAGAGTGACATTTTGTATTTTTCTTTGCTTTAAATATTATATAGGTAATATTCATAGAATATGACCATTAAACAATTATATTTCAATTATAAGGTGATAATGGTAATATTTACTTCATCCAATAATAATTATGTTGAAAAATGATGACTTTAACACTTATTTTTTACCTAGGTTAATCTGATTTATCCTTTACCAAGGTAATATATTTTAACATAGATACTATTCATAATTAGAAAAAATAAAAGTATACTATTTATCAAATTTAAACCTCCCAATTATAGAAATTATATAAATTCCTAAATTTTAAATATTTATAGCTGTTATAAATTAATTTTAAAATAATTTCACAAAATGCGATGAAAACTTCTTTTTAGGAAAATGCATTTTTTAAGCATAAAACTATAGAAATTATTATCCAAATGTTAGTAAAAACACTAGATGAATGTTAAAAAAATTGATTTAATTTATATATATTTCATTAAAATCATTCACCAATAGTGATAAATTTAATTTATTAATATAAAAACACATTGTGGGAATAAAAATAGATTTTCAGACAAACATCTCTTTTTCCTTCAAATGATATTTATTTTTATTTCTAATCAATTAATAACTAATGGATTCATTTTAGACATTTATAAACCATATATGTTTTATAATTTAGTTTTTCCTATTTATACCCATCAATTTTAATGCCTAGGTTATAACTATCACATTTAAATTATATTTTAATAGTAAAATATGGTTTGTTTAAGCTCAATATTGCATGTAACGAAAGATATAGAAGAAATTATATTTACTAAAAAATAAATTTATCCTAAAATATCAAGGTTTTACATTCTACCCCCCTTAAAATTAATTTATTCCTTGAAATTTTATTACTCTGATACTAAAAATGAGGATATATTTGTTAAAGCACATCCTTGGGTTCCCAAGTAGCTTCTTTGAATTTTTGATTTCTCTATAGAACTTTAATCAGTTGAGTAGTATTATTTCATAATAATTTACTTCTAGGATCCTATATTTATACCAGTTTATCATTACAAGAAATATCATAATATTGTGGTATATCCATTGATTTAAATATATATGAAGGATCATGTATATACTTCCTTATGAGAGATACATGGAACACATCATGAATTGTGGTATATCCTCATTTTTTAATCTCAAAACCTTTTCCATGTAGAAATTTGAAGAAACACCTTATCACTAACTTCTAACTCCAGATCTCACCGATTATTATCATTAGAACTTTTCTATCCACTCTAAGCTACATTTATGTGTTGTTGAATAGCTCTAACTTTATATTTTATTTCCTTAGTTGTCTCAGGTCCCAATAGATTTGTTCCTCTAACTTCAACCCATAACACTAGTTTTCTACATTTTTTCCATAGAGTTATTCATAAGGATCCATCTAAATGTTCAAAAAAAATATTATTCTATGAAAACTCAACTATAGGAATTCATTGATCCCAAATACCTTTAAAATCATAGAATAGTATCTTAGAATATCCTCTATTTTTTAAATGGTTCTATCAGTATAACATTATTTCTGATGATGGTAAGTAGTTCTGAAACTCAATTTTGTATCCAGAGCTTGATAAAGACTTCACCAGAACATAGAGGCAAACCTTGGATCCCAAAAAAAATATAATAAAATATGGTATTTTATGAAACCTTGAAACCTCATTAATATATATTATAGAAATATTATCCAGATAGAAATCGTCTCTGGTATAAATTAAGTTTGTTAAATTTTTAAGGTGATTTAATAAAACCTAAATGGAATCATGGACTTTATACTTTTTGGGGGGTTCGATGACAAAATACATGGTGATGTTTTATCATTTCTATTTCTTAGTAATAATGATTATTACATCACCTTATGATTATTTATTCAGTCATAACTTAATGACATACCAATCACTGAAATACATACTGATCAATATCTCCCTCCATGTTATCCTAAAATAAATACTATTTAGGATCACTATACATCTCACTACTACAAAAAATGTCTTTATCAACGCTCAAAATGGGCTTTATCAGCGCTAAAAAAGCGTTGTAAATCTTGGAGATGATAAAGGGGGGGTCCCCTTTATCAGCTCTTATAGAGCGCTGATAAAGGGGTACTTTATTAGCACTGATAAAAGGGGGACTTTATTAGCGCTAAAAAGCCGCTGATAAAAAACCCTTTTTCAACGCCCAAAAAGCGGTGATAAATGTGTGTTTTATCAGCGCTCTTTTATCGCAGATAAACTGATCCTTTATCAGTGCTTTTTTAGCATTGATAAAGGTGTAGTTTTTCAGCACTTTTTTAGCGCTGATAAAAGATCCCTTTATCAGCACTAAAAAAGCGCTAATAAATGCCCTGTCTGCTGCTACAAAAAAATCTACAACAGCACACCCAAACACCTACAAAAAATTCAGCATCTCAATAAGCTAATTAGACAGAGTATACCCGTACGAAATTAACACATAAATCATAAGCTAATTAGAAAAAGTATACCCATACGACAAGTATACTCGTACACCATTAACAAATAATTCATAAGTTAATTAAGTACATAAAGAAGTCAATTCAGAATTTAGGGGGTTGGGGCTGTTTAGGGGTTTGGGGTGGTTGTCCAAGGGGGGTAGGGGGTGTCCGGGGGAAAAGGGGTGTCCAGGGGGTGGGGGCGGTCTAGGAGGTTGGGGGGCTATCCAAGGATGGTGGAGGTGTCTAGGGGGTGGGGGTGTTTAGGTGGGGGGGTGTACATGGGGGTGTCTAGGGGGGTGGGCTGGTGTCCAGGGTGTCAGGGGGGCTTTCCAGGGGGTGGGGGTTTCCGGGGGGTTGAGGGTGGTATGGGGGTTGGTGGGTCTGTCCAAGGGGGTGAGGTGGTATCTAAGAGGTTGGGATGGGGGTGTCTGGGGGGGTAGGGGTGTCCAGGGGGTGGGGGTGTCCGGGGGGTGGGGGTGTCCGGGGGGTGGGGGCAGTCCAGGAGGTTGGGGGCTATACAAGGGGGGTGGGGTGGTGTCCAAAGAGGGGGGTGTCCGGGTGGGGAGGATATGAATGGGGTGTCTAGGGGGTGGTCTGGTGTCCAGTGTGTCGGGGGGGCTTTCTAGGGGGTTGGTGGGGCTGTCCAAGAGGGGTGGTATGGTGTCTGGGAGGGTGGGGGTGGTCGTCCAAGGGTGGGGGTGTCTAGGGGGTGGTGGTTGTCCAGGGGTGGGGGTGTCCGGGGCAAATTTCCATGGGTGTGTCCATGGGGTGGGGGTGTCCAGGGGGTTAAGGGGGCTTTCCATGGGGTGGGGGTGTCCAGAGGGGTGGGGGTTATCCAGGTCGTACGTCAGTTGTTGTTTTCACTTAAAATTGTGTCCATTTTAAATGAAAAAGAGACACTTTGAGTGATACCAGCCACATCACGCCTCGGATTGAGGTGGGGTTGACTCGTACATGTCAAAAAGGACCCATGGATCATTCTCCTATAGGATCAACACAATCCTAATGCATTTGGTCGGATTTCCGTACGCCAGTTGTTGTTTTCACTTAAAATTATGTCCATTTTAAACAAACGAGAGACCATTTGAGTGATACCAGCCACACCGTGCCTCGTATTGAGGTCGGGTTGACACATACACATCACAAAGGACCCATGGATTATTCTAAAAAAGTATCAATACAATCCTAATGCGTTTGGTAAGATTTCTGTAGGTCAGTTATTGTTTTCACTTAAAATTGTGTCCATTTTAAACAAAAGAGAGACACTTTGAGTGATATCGACCACACCATGCCTCATATTGAGGTGGGGTTGACTCGTACACGTCAAAAACGACCCATGTATCGTTCTCCTATAGGATAAAGATAATCTGGATGCGTTTGGTCAGATTTTCGTAGGTCAGTTTTTGTTTTCATTTAAAATTGTGTCCATTTTAAACAAAACAGAGACACTTTGAGTGATATCGACCACAACATACCTCAGATTGAGGCGGGGTTGACTCTTACATGTCCAAAAGGACTCATGGATCGTTCTACTATAGTATTAATACAATCCAATTGCATTGGATCATATTTTCATAGGTCATTTGCTGTTTTCACTTAAAATTGTGTCCATTTTAAACAAAAGAGAGGCACTTTGATTGATACCCGCCAAACCGTGCCTCATATTGAGTAGTGGTTGACTCTTACACATCGAAAAGTACCCATGGATCATTATCCTATAGGATCAAGACAATCCGAATGCTTTTGTTTGTATTTTCATAGGTGAGTTGTTGTTTTCACTTAAAATTGTGTCCATTTTAAACAAAAGAGAGACACTTTGAGTGATACCGGATAAACCGTGCTTCGGATTGAGGTGGGGATAACTCGTACACATTTCAAAGGGCCCATGGATCATTCTCCTATAGTATCAACACAATCCAAATGTGTTTGGTCTGATTTTTGTAGGCCAGTTGTTGTTTTCACTTAAAATTGTGTTCATTTTAAACAAAAGAGAGACACTTTGAGTGATACTGGCTAAACTGTGCCTCGTATTGAGGAAGAGTTGACTCTTACATGTCCCCAACGCACCCATGGATCGTTATCTTAAAGGATAAACACAATACGAATGTGTTTGGTCAGATTTTTGTACATCAGTTGTTGTTTTCACTTAAAATTGTGTCTATTTTAAAAAAATGAGAGACACTTTGAGTTATACTGGCCCCATAGGGCCTCTTATTGTGGAGACTTTGACTCGTATTGGTCACAAAGGACCCATGGATCATTATAATAAAGGAAAAAGACAATCTGAATGCATTTGGTTAGATTTTCGTAGGTCAGTTGTTGTTTTCACTTAAAATTATGTCCATTTTAAACAAAAGATAGACACTTTGAGTGATACCGGCTACACTGTGCCTCGGATTTAGGCGGGGTTGACTCGTACATGTCCCCAATGCACCCATGGATCGTTATCTTAAAGTATCAACACAATTATAATGTGTTTGGTTGGATTTCCATAGGTCATTTGTTATTTTCACTTAAAATTGTGTCCATTTTAAAAAAATGAAAGACACTTTGAGTGATATCGGCCACAGCGGGCTTCGGATTGATGCAGTGTTGACTCTTACATGTATCAAAATACCCATGGATCATTATCTTATAGGATAAACACAATACAAATCCTTTTGGTCGGATTTTAGTAGGTCAGTTGTTGTTTTCACTTAAAATTGTGTCCATTTTAAAAAAATGAGAGACACTTTGAGTGATACCGGCCACAACGGGCCTCGGATTGAGGAGGCATTGACTCTTACATGTCGCAAAGGACCCATGGATCATTCTCCTATATTATCAACACAATAAAAAAATTTTTGGTCAGATTTTCATAGGTCACTTGTTGTTTTTACTTAAAATTGTGTCCATTTTAAACAAACGATAGACCCTTTGAGTGATATAGGTCACATCGTGCCTCATATTGGGGTGAGGATGAGTTGACTTTTACATGTCACAAAGGACCCATTTATCATTATTGTAAAGGATCAAGACAATCCGAATGCGTTTGGTCAGATTTTCATAGGTCAGTTGCTGTTTTCACTTAAAATTGTGTCCATTTTAAACAAAAGAGAGACACTTTGAGTGATACCGGCTATACCGTGCCTCGGATTGAGGCAGGGCTAACTCGTACATGTCCACAACGTACCCATGGATCGTTCTCATAAATTATCAACACAGTAAAAATGTTTTTGGTCGGATTTACGTAGGTCAGTTGTTGATTTCACTTAAAATTGTGTCCATTTTAAAAAATGAGAGACACTTTGAGTGATACTGGCCACAACAGGCCTCAGATTGAGACACAGTTGACTTGTAAAAATTTAAAAGGACCCATGGATCATTATACTATAGGATCAACACAATCCGAATGTGTTTGGTCAGATTTCCATTGGTCAGTTGTTGTTTTCACTTAAAATTGTGTCAATTTTAAACTAAAGAGAGACCCTTTTAGTGATACTGGCCACACCGTTCCTCAGATTGAGGTGGTGTTGACTTTTACACATCCCCAACACACCCATGTATCGTTCTCCCATAGGATCAAGAAAATCCTAACGCGTTTGGTTGTATTTTCTTAGGTCAGTTGTTGTTTTCACTTAAAATTGTGTCTATTTTAAAAAAAAAGAGAGACAGTTTGAGTGATACCGGCCACATCGTGCCTCGAATTCAGGTGGGGTTGACTCTTACACATCACAAAGGACCCATGGATAATTCTACTAAAGGATAAATACAATATGAATGCGTTTGGTTGGATTTCCATAGGTCAGTTGTTGTTTTCACTTAAAATTGTGTCCATTTTAAACAAAAGAGAGACACTTGGAGTGATACCGGCCACACCGTGCCTTATATTGAGGTGGGGTTGACTCATACACATCAAAAAGGACCCATGGATCATTCTACTATAGGATCAAGAAAATATGAATGCATTCCATCAGATTTCAGTAGGTCAGTTGTTGTTTTCACTTAAATTTGTGTCCATTTTAAACAAAAGAGAGTCACTTTGAGTGATATCGGCCAAACCGTGCCTCGGATTGAGGCAGGGATTACTCGTACACATCCCCAATGCACCCATGGATTGTTCTCCTATAGTATCAAGACAATATAATTACATTTAGTTGGATTTTATTTGGTAAGTTGTTTTTTTCACTTAAAATTGTGTCCATTTTAAACAAAAGAGAGACACTTTGAGTGATACCAGCCAAACCGTGCCTCGGATTGAGGCAGGGTTGACTCGTACACATCTCTAAGGAACCATGGAGAGTTCTAATATAGTATCAAGACAATCCAATTTTTTTTGCTTGGATTTTCGTAGGTCAGTTATTGTTTTCACTTAAAATTGTGTCTATTTTAAACAGAAGAGAGACACTTTGAGTGATATCTTCTAAACCGTGCCTCGAATTGAGGTGGGGTTGACTTTTACATGTCTAAAAGGACTCATGTATCGTTCTCCTATAGGATCAACACAATAAAAATTCTTTTGGTCAGATTTCTGTAGGTCAGTTTTAGTTTTCACTTAAAATTGTGTCCATTTTAAACAAAAGAGAGACACTTTGAGTGATATCGGCTAAACCGTGCCTCGGATTGAGATGGGGTTGACTCATACACATCCCCAATGAAACCATGGATCGTTCAACTAAAGGATCAACACAATACATATTTTTTTGGTCATATTTTTTTACGATAGTTGTTGTTTTCACTTAAAATTGTGTCCATTTTAAAAAAATGTGAGACACTTTGAGTTATACCGGCCACAGAGGGCCTCGGATTGAGGTGGGGTTGACTCTTACATGCCAAAAAGCACCCATGGGTTGTTCTCCTATAGTATCAACACAATCTGAATGCGTTTGGTCATATTTCCGTAGGTCTGTTGTTGTTTTCACTTAAAAATGTGTCCATTTTAAACAAACGAGAGACCCTTTGAGTGATACCGGTCACACTGTGCCTTGGATTGAGGCCAGGTTGACTCGTACACATTAAAAAGGACCCATGGATCATTCTCCTAATGTATCAAGACAATATGAATGAGTTTGGTCGGATTTTCCTTGGTCAGTTGTTGTTTTCACTTAAAATTGTGTCCATTTTAAACAAAAGAGAGACACTTTGAGTGATACCGGACACACCGTGCCTCACATTGAGGCGAGGTTGACTCGTACACATCCTCAACACACCCATGGATTTTTATCCTATAAATTCAAGACAATAAATATGCTTTTGGTCATATTTTCATAGGTTATTTTCTATTTTCACTTAAAATTGTGTCCATTTTAAACAAAAGAGATTCCCTTTGAGTGATATAGGCCACACCGTGCCTCAGATTGAGGCCAGGTTGACTCGTGCACATCCCAAAGGACCCATGGATCCCTTTTAGTGGAGATGGTGCTACATGTTGTTCTGAACTTCCATTAAATGATGTCATCCAATATTGGTACTTATGTCGATGAGGTAGAAATCCATGATGTCCTAGAAACATAGATTTTGATGAATGTTTCAACTTAATTGATTATGTATCTTCTGAACACACTGGACACCCTTGAGTTCCATTAATGCTATATCCTGAAAAAAAATTATAAGTATGGAAATCATTTATTGTCCCATGCAATATCGCTCTCAACGTGAAGTATTCACTTTTATAAGAATCATACAACATAACACCTGAATCCCATAATAACTTCAAATCCTAGATCAAAGGAGCTAGATAAACATCAATAATTTTACCTAGTTGTTTTGGTCCTGATATAATCATAGAAAACATGATGAATTTATACTTAATGAGTAATCAGGGTGGAAAGTTATAATTTACCAACATAACAGACCATGTACTATGAGTGCTGGTTTGAAAACCAAAAGGATTCACTCTATCTGTAGATAACTCAAGACGAAGGTTTCTCATCTCTTTTCCAAATTTTGGATACTCATGATCAATTTTCTTCCATTGAGGAGAGTCGATCAGATGATGTAATTTCCCATATTTATTTCTTTTATCTACATGACATGATAATTTTCTTGCAGTTTCTTCACTTCATATAGACGCCTAAACCTTGGAATGATTGGAAATTACCATAAAACTTTCATAGGATTGGATTCATCTTTCTTGTATCGAGAAGCTCCACACTTTGAGCATTCGGTAAGTGATTTTTTATCCTTGCGAAACAATATACATTCTTTCGGTCAATCATATATTCTTTCAGAAATCATACCCATCAAGAGTAGCATTCGTTTAGCTTCATATATCTGGCTTGGGAGCTCATTATCTTCCGGGGACATGTCATTCAAGAGAACAAGTAGTTCCGTAAAACTGACATCACTCCATCCATTACCTGATTTCAATTTATACAACTTCAATACAGCTGACAATGCTGTATATTTAGTGCAACCAGCACACAATGGCATCTTTGCACAACTCTTTAACTTCTCAAACAATTTTGGGCAATCACAGAGTTCATATTCAATTGTCTTTGTCATTTACTCTATAAAATCTTTATCATCATTAAAATCTATATTCACATCCTTCATACGGTCTTCTTCATTATCCATATTTGTATTCATATCTGATGATCCGTAAAATGCTGTTTAATTCTAGCCAGTAGCTACATTTTCTTTTTCTCCATGTTTATTCCAACATTTATAACTCTGATCTATTCTATTACATATAAAATGTTCTTCCAACTCCTATGGAGTAAGTAGTATATAATAAAAACAACGTAAACATGGACATAGGATTTGAAAAGGATCCTTTTCATGATTCGTTGCAAACTTTATGAACTCTTTCACTCTATTCTCATACTCTATTGTCAAACGATTAGCATCCATCCAATATTTATTCATCTCCATCCTATTTGAATCTAAGATTTAGTATTTACGGTTCAAGTACACAAAACAATACTTCCAAATATAGTAGAAGAGAACCACTTCCTTATAAAAATAGATATTAATAGAGCTTAACCATTTCCAATAAATATTTGGAAATCAACAGAACCAGGATAGACCACCAATCAAAATCAACACGGTTTCCAAGCACAAAGGGGTTCGTGGGGATAATCACTTGTGTCATAGACGGTAAAACTCACACGACATCATCCTTCATGGCTCATCCTCATCTATCGGGTCAACCCTTCTATGGTTAACTAGTCCATCCTTTTATACCACACCAACCTAAAATACATATGGATGAAAACCAGTAGCCAACTCTATAAGTAAAGAAAAAATTCTCATAATCTCTATAATATAGAATTCATTAAATATAATTACTTTAGATTCATTATAGTTTCCTCAAATCACCCCAGTCAAAACACAAGAATAATCAAGAATGATACATCAACCCCTCCTAGGTCTCTTCCATACATTCAATATCATCATGCATAAATACCCATATATCCACCCATACACGTCACAAACACATAAAAAACCATATCCACATCAGAACCAAAGTACCCATATGTATTTCAATCAGGTTACTCAACTCAAGTGGTGGTGTGTAAGAAATAATAAGAAAATATAATAAGTATATAGTCACACATAAATCTCAAACTCCTTGATCCTGAGCTGGTGTTAACCAAACTAAAGACCGATATTAGAGAACCACTCCCCCCCTTTAGAATATCTAATAAATCATAAATATAGGTCAAAAGATACTTTTTATTGATCATGGCCTGATTGATATTCTGGTAATCAACACACAAGCGAAGGGTTCCAATGAACTTCTTGGTCAAAAGCACCAGTTCTTCCCAAGGCAACACACTATGATAAATAAAGAATTTGGAAACCAATTCATCCCACTGATTATTTAGTTCCTTCAATTGAACTAGTTCTATATGGTAAGATAGAATATATATTGTTTTTTTACCCATCACCAAGTTGATAGAGAACTCCACCTCCCTCTCTAGTGGTAGACCAAAAATGACTAAAGGAAACACTTTTGGAAATTCAATAGCTACTAGTGGAAGTTCACTATAATAGGCTTCCTACTCTAGTTCAATAGCATAAAAGGATATCATCCCACTCAACTATGAAAGAATAGGTCTAGCTCGACTCGACCTCAGGTCTGATTCTCTATGGAAAACATAGAATTACTCATCGGGGGCAGTGAAGGTCACCCATCGATGATAATAGTAAATACAAGATTTATTAGAAACTAATCAGTCTATTCTGAGAATAACATATAGGGGAATCATTTTAAGAACCAAAAAATATCATATTATCTAAATCTCTGAAAACGAGAAATCATAAGAGTGGAATCAGAGACCTTACTCTCTCTTTATCCAGAGAGATGTTAGAATCTCTATCACATAAGCCATGAGATCTATTATAAGTTTCAGTAGTTCTATATTGAGTTTTGATATGAAATAATGATGGGAACTAATATCAAATAAAACATACACTAAATAAAAAGAAATGGAAATGGTTCCTCTCACTATCGCATGACCCACATCTGTTCCTGCTGGAGATTAATCCACGGCATGAAGTTTTTTTGTTCCTAATACATGTTTCTAGGATCCCATTATTATGGAATAATATTACTTAGATTTGGTACCTCTCAATATTTATGATTCCATTCCACTACACAGGGTAGTAAAAACATGTAAAACCCTCTTCAAGTGGGTTTAATGTCTGTATGAGATGTAAATCTTCAATGCTTCCATGCAATAATGCTTTGGAATCCAACAATTTCCATGTAAAAATCCCCTTTCAAATTCATACTCACATAAAATCCATTTTATAACATGTTTCAAATCACATTCACAATTAAAAGACACATATCATGTTCAAAATAAAATACAACATGCAACAAAAATGAATTTCTCTTATAAAATCCACATTCTACACATTCAAACCATTAATTCTCTTTGAAAACTCATTTCATTTCACACCTTTCACACATGTGGATCTCAAAACCTTTACAAAACATATTTCTCACAAAAAAAGTAATCCATATAACACATTCATGAAACTAGGAAATCATATCAAAATCATCTAATAATGTAAAAGCATTGAATCGCTTACCACACACTTGGAAACTTCTAGAGGTGGAGGTGCACGGGACGATGTGCACGGGAGGACCCGCCAACCGAAGAGAAATGGAGGAGTAGGGTTCGTAGGGAGTAGGGTCGAGCGAAGAGGAGTAGAATTAGGTTTTGCGGGGAGGAGGATCCACTGAAGGGGTTCGAGGGGGAGGATTAGGATAAGGGAAAGCGGCGGAGGTCTGGCAATGCGATGATCGAGGGCGGAGGAGGTCTGGAAACGTGAAGATCGGGGGTGGTGGAGGTCCAGCAACATGAAGATCGGGGGCAGTGGAGGGGATCCGCAGGGTTACAGTACCGCGAGAGCTTTAGGTCCCGATAATCTGAGGACACTGTGCGACCGATTTTATAAAATATGGGACTACGGTTTTATCAGCGCTTTTTTAGCACTGAAAAATGTTTCATGTATGAGCGCTAACATTTTAGTGCTGATACAGGAATTTTTATTAGAGCTTTTCTAGCACTGATAAAGGTTCTCTTTATCAGCACTTTTTTAGTGATGATATAGGGTTTCTTAATAGTAGTTTTTGCTTAGCACTGATATAAGGCGGTGCTTCCCTTACCCGTTTTTGTAGTACTGTCTTCATACTTCATAGATGAATAGAGAATAATGAACTATGAGACTTATCTAATAGATCTTTCTTAAAATATATTATGGATGGAACACATACATAGTGTAACATCCCTACCTAGGGGCCACTGAATGGTGCCCCATGCTAGTGGGTCATATGGCCTAGAGTGTGTCTCCATGTATGGCAGAGGCTCCTGACTAGCATTGAGGGTCCAAGGTGGTGTAGTGGAAAGACTATACCCTTATAATCAGAGTCACATGGTTGTGAAATAAATGAATGTATAAACAATGAAAGCATAATAAATGATAAGTAGATCAAAAGAATTAAAACATTATGATGATAATAATAAACAATTCATCATAAATAATATCTAGTGCCATATACAACATGATGTAATATTAGGTCTCCAAACTAAAAAAGAAATAGGAAGACATGCCAGCTAGCACACATACATACATGCATATCAAAATAATCAAAAGGACAAAATTATATCTCTTGATAGTCTCACGAGCCATAGATTGGTCCTATTCTCTCCCTCTCCAATGATATAACCAATAAATCATCATCAACAATTGGTAACTTTACCCTATCCATACCTACATCCATATAATCTGTCTGGGTGCCATTGATGGCCTAGATAGGGTGCAGTATAAACTCATTAGTCCACCACCGATGGGATCTATAACAAATCCATCCTATGAAAATAAACTATATTTGTGTGTAGGTATAATATGTTAGATATAAAAAGGATAATAGATAAGGAATATCCCCAATAACAAGCTATATTAAGAGAAGGTTGTAACATATGAGAATCAAAATATAAAGTCCCAATAGTAGGTAGTACCTAGATCGATGTAAGCCACGTGTGATAAGAGTAACAGACCAACAAGGTATAGGTATCAAGGAGTATAACCAGGGTGAAATATATTCATACATGTAAATATACATAGAAGTCACATGTACAATACCTCAACCCTATATAATAGCGTTATATCATAATAATAATAGGTTACATACATTAATTATCATAGGTTGCATACCTTAAGTAATAGTCAGCTTTATACCATCAATAAATAGTTTCCTTACCTCTAATAATAATAGGTACCATACCATTACTAATTAAAGGTTCCATACCTTTATTAATACTAGGTTCTATACCTAAACAATGATTGGTTCAATATCTAAGTAATCATAGGTTCCATAACATAAATAATAATAATTTATATACCTTTAATAGTAATAGGTGTCATACCTTTATTAATAATAGGTTCCATGCCTAAATAATCATCAAATCACCAATTAATTCAATTTAACAGCATTTAATATCATGATAAGGGAAGCATGATTCTCTCCCAGAAACTCATATAATTTAATAAGGCTCCCACTAAAATAAGGGGATCTCAAACACCCAAAGGGGTGGTTTTATCAATGGAATATATAAGTACACACCTAAAGGGTGGTTCGAGTTGAGGTTGAAAACCTCCAACCATGAATATGTTCTCTAAAGGAAAATTACCAAGGTACCCAAAAAAAATTAGGGATTATCTTTTAATTTAGGAGAAAAGTTTTGAAGGTATGGAATGAAACACAACAATGAATAATAAATAAATCAAAAAAACTTTAGGAAAAGGTATATACCACCTATATTATGCCTTTGGTAGAACACTCATCTAGTATCAGCCCTCATTTTGGCTTGGATTAATAGAAAATGTATAAAAATATGAACTCTTTAAAAATAGGGCATAAGATCTTGTACTAAAATAAATCCATTAGGAATAATGTAAATGATGAAAGGTGAAACGAGAAAGGAGAGCTTACCAGTGGCTATCCAAACAATAGAAAGTAGTAGAATTGGAGTATGTACATAGAAACAACTTCAAATCCATAGTGTAATCCAAATAGTGGACTCATATGGTGGAGTCTCTACATAAGAGAAAAAATATAAATAACAGTGAGGAAAAATAAAAAGGGTTCTTACCCTTTAAAAAACACCCCACAATATTTACATAGAATGTATATTTGTAAACGTTGTTTAATTCTTGGGTCAGGGTTCTTGGCTAGAACGATTCACAATGTGAATAGAAAAAATAGATTCACAAATTAAATACATGATGTGTATTTTCTTCATGACATATATATTTCCTACAAGCAGATTTAGGTCACTATCCACCCTTATTCACCAAAAAAAAACCAACTTTCTTATGGGATCAGATTCAGTGTATAAGCTAGAAAGATAACTTATACAAGGTTTTACCCAATATTTAAAAGGATTAATACCTTATAAGAAAAACTGGGATTTTATAGTCTTATCCCCTTAAAAAACTCTTCCCTAAGAACCATGTCGAATGGTTGGTCTTATGAATATGACATGACACTTGCGGGAAGAATCCATTCATGGGTGAGAATGACAATACCCAGAAGGACACCCCAAAGTTAGTAAGCATAAAGCATCGAGAGTAGTCATCTTATCATAGTATATTTTAGTAATAATATGAGACATGTAATAAAACATCTATATATACTTATGGTAGACACTAAGCCTCATGGTAAGGTCACAACAACATTGACAGCCTAAGATTTTACCCAAGAGTCTATAGCAACACGCGCCTGGGAGAAATCGCTCTGTGAGTCAGATTAAAGTGATAGCTTCCATCTGATATGTTGATCTCATTAGGTATATAGATAAGAAAGTACATAATGGAAGTCAAGATATTTTAATACATATATGGGGATTACATCTAGGTCTATGGGGTATACTAACAACCCGATATAGATTAACCTGCTAAGTAGGGGATCGACGCCTCAGCAATGTTGATCATGTCAATTCCAAGAACCCCGCTCAAGATAGAAGATGAAAGAGGATTCCTCCTAGAGACATAAGGGATTCCAGCAACTCTATTCAAGACTAATTTCCTTAGATGGGATCACAATCCTATACTCGAGACGTAATATCATATTATACCCTCAAGGAATTGATTGAGGGAATGAACCCCAAGGAAGCTGATCAATGCTAAATATAACAAAGGAATCATACCTCCTAAGGAGAAATAATTAGCATGTACTAGTATTAAACAGTGTTTCATGCTAGTCTCAAGACTTCTTGTATGCTTCATCCCATGGACATGAACTTTAGGTCGTACCCATGTACACCTAGTCATGTCTCTGTACCTTAGTTTATTCTCATGTACTTGTTCATGTCCAAGTACATGGAATATCCCATGTGATTTGGTTGGGTTTGAGTACATGGATTATTCCATTTATTAGGATTGTTCATGTATACATGAGGCAACATGGTGAGCATCTTGGTTAAGACACATGATATGTGATATGTTTCACATAGCTTATGATACTTTCTTCTCTATGGAAACTCTAGCACCATCTATAGGGCCCCACATGGCATATATCTATGGATTACACACCATGTAGTGAAACATTTTCCAGAAAATGTGGATACTTTACATGTATTTTTCCATGCCTCTATCCTTTGATCCAACCGTAAGTCTCACCATTGATCCTGGATTTGGTCAATTCAAGACTTACTATCACCACTTATTAGAATTTGGCCATCTAATTTTCAGGGAAAATCATCTCATTACACCATACCATTGCCATAAGATTAACCTCTCATAAAGAGTTACTATCTAGTCTAAATGTATTATTGTGTCATTGCACCTTGATCTATCATCAAAACCAAACTCAGATCTACGTTATCAATCATTTTCAATGAATAATGGTTATCTAATGATTTATTACCAATTATTTATTGAACCATCGTCCAAAAGGAATGTTAGTGTTGAACGCATGAGGAAAAGTGGGAGAGAACCATAAAAACATTAAATAGAGGAATTAACCTTGGTCATGTTTACATTGGCCTCATATATTTCCATTAGAATGATTAATGAAGATCTAAATATTCAAAAAAAATAATTTCTCCCAAATCCCGAAAATAAACCTAAACCAGCGATATGATTGATCTATAAGTCAACATGTTGGTTGATTGGTTTTTTGTTCATCATGGAATAAATAAATGGGGAATAAATACACACACAAAAATGTTGTACATTGATTTTGGATCATTTTTTGATGAATAATGATCATGCATCAGAGTCGTTGGTGATATCCACAAGCTACATTATCATTAGTGATCCTTTCGGTACTCCGATCAAAGATCCTTGATCTCATTATTGTCAATTATCCTCTAAGATCTCCTATAAATTTTTAAGGTTATGCAGAAAACCCTAGGAATTATATATAAAAAGTATTAAATAGGATAGGTTTAGGTCACTACATCAATAAAAATACATAAATTAATTCAATTATTTTATTTTATTTTTTGCGCCCACAATAAATTTTTAGAAAATGCCTGGTGTCGACAAATATTATGTCATGTGTAGTGTAAAACCCACATTATAGACTCAATGATGGTCTCAAATTTTTTATTTGAGACTAAAATAATGTTTGATTCCAATTTCTCATTATAACTACACATTATTAATATTAATATTTTTAATATTTTTAAAATATCAATTCTGAGCTCATCGGGCCTCAGAATCTCAAACGTCTTATCATCTGTATTTCGAAATATTACTAGATATATTTCAAAGATTAACATGGAAGAAAATTAGACATTAAAATAATTATCTTTTTAAAATATTGATGATCAATATAAAGGTTCATTGGACCATATTTATTCTTAATAAAAATAAAGAGGTGCACTCCATCAAGAAGAACTAGGACGAATGAATCAATTATCTAGATTCTCCTAGAGTTTCTTCTTCAATTCATGAAACTCAATCGAGGGTATTGTATGTGGAGTGTTTGGGATATGTATAACACCATGTATGAGTTATATTGAAAACTCAACTACATTATTTGGGGGAAGAATATGAAATTCCTTAAGAAATACATCAGTATATTCCTGAGCAACAGGCACATTTTCAATGTTGAGTTTCTCCCCAACTATTTGAGATAAATTCCCCCCATGAATGGGTAGAAAACCAATATGATGGAATTAATTTACATTGTATATTAAGGTTCATCCTCACAGTGATAGATGATCTAAGGTTGAATTAGAGTATCAAATGTAACTTCCCTTCCACAATAATTTATATGGCCTCTATACTAATAGATCCAATCCATGCCAAAAATTATCTCAAACTAAACTAGAGGAATAATAACAAGATTAGTAGGTTGATAATTTCCAAAAAATTATATCAAATAAGAGTTATAAACCTGAGATACATTAATCCTACCTTTAATAATTTTCACTACCAACTCAATATATAATCGTTAATGTGTTGATACAATACCCTTAGAAAATTATTTAGATATAAAAGAGTGGGTAGAACCGGAATGAAATGAAAAATGTGTACTCCTATAGTGGATTATAAGTGTACCTTTCACCAAGTTTCTAGGAACTTCCACATATACTGTAGTAATTTCATAATCTTGGACTTCTACCTTTGGATTATTTTTCAGTAAGTTCCCTTGATTTTTGGGGTATTGGTTGGAATAGTTCCCCATCTTCTTACAGTTAAATAATTGTAATTTGATAGTTTCTCCCTCACCCTTACATTCATGGGAATTATTTACTTTTTCTCCACACTTGAATCAAACTCATTTTCCTTTCAAGAATGTACTAAGGTGATTACTTCCACAAGTATCACATGTTAGTAAATTTATCTTTCTCTTCTTACCCTTATACATTTTTTTCTATTTTATCTTATTCTTCTCTTTCTTTATTTTAAATTACTAAGACTTAAAGAACTATTTATCTATTTTGATAGCACATGATAATATGTCATTATATGATGAGAATGTTTAGAATACTATTTCCCTTTGAATTATTCACTTAATCCCATAAAATAAATTGGCAATCATACTCTTGGGATTACATACGTAGTCTAAAGCATCCATTTCTAACCATATAAAGTTTTCTTCGTATTTATCAATATTTTAATTTTCCTTTTTTCCTAGACTTGGGAATTGTCTCTCTATATCTACTTGTTGTTCATACGGAATATATTTTTATAAGAAAATTAACTTAAATTCCTTTTATTCCATGTTTGTTATTTCCTCCCAATCCTTTGTGTTTCGAATCAATGACCAGTATTAATTAGCATCCCCTAAGAGACAATAAACTACCATGAAAATTTTCTCCCTTTCATTACTTCCCAAATAGAGAAATATATTTTCTATGAAACTTGTCCAATTCTCAACCACAAATGGATTTATAGTCCCATTGAATAATAGAGGTTTCTAACACATGAATTAGTCCAACATTATTAAATCATGGTGTAGATAAAAAGGTTTCTCCAGATATGAAATATTATTGGTTATATCCGGAATCGACTTCCTCAATATAGTTATAATTTTTTTAGCTCCTGTTATAGCTCCAGTTCTAACTTCATTATCTTTTCTTGGAGGGAAATACCTACATGGATTACGTGAATTGATACGGTTCACATTCATTTCTCTATGAACCATTTCTAAATAATTTCATACACTGTATTATATCATATCATTATAAATCATAATATAAAATTAAAAACTGTTAAAACACTTAACATAAATTAATAAATTTGTTAATACATAATATTAGAATAATAAAATTGGTTTCTTTGGGAATATCCTATAATCATAAAAATATTTTAAAATATTCCATAATAATTTTTAAATAAAACATGAATTCACCTAAGAATATTCCCTAGGGTGTCGCGGTTAGGGAACACTAACTGTGCACCAAAATAATATTTAAAATGTACTCAACCAATTATTTTTAGGGTTATTACCCCAAGATGTATCTATTCCAAAACCAAGCCTACTTTTAGTATCCATAAAGGGATACATTGCTAGAAAATCCACATAATCTCTATATAACAAAAATATAGGATGTTGTCTTATACTTAGACTTATCCTTAAAGTCGGTTATAGGGTAATGTTACCTAATCCATGTTTTCATAAATCTAGTTCCTAAGGATTATACTAAACTTAATTTGATACCAAATGTAAAGACCCTAACCATAGTAGCTCAGAGCTGGTGGATACTTTATTACATTGGTACTTGATACAAGTGATCACATCCTGAAGGACCGAATAGTTTATTAGTCTTGATAAATTGGATTAATACTTTACATCCCCCAAATATTTTATAACATAAACAAATTGATAACATAATTATTCCCTTTATATTTTAATCATAATACTCTTCCTAATATCATAGGTAAAGGAAACATAATAATGGGGTTATCTTAGATTCTTGTTAAAGGTATGCATATAGTGGAAGCTAAATAAGGCATGAATAATATATAAGGAATAAATAATAGTTAAATAATTCCAAATAAAATAATCACATGAGTTTAAACCTTATAAAAAGATATCATAACCATTAAAATAATCCCAAATATTTCAATAACTAATTTAATAATGATATAATGCATAATTTTAGAAATATGAAACCCATCTTCGAGGTCTTGTGACAAGACATCTAAAAATACCATCATGGCCTTGTTCCAATACATCTAAATAAATGGATGAGGCCTCAGATAAATTACCAATCTAGTTTTTCCATGATACCTATCTATTAATCTAGGGGCCAATTTAATTATAGGACCCACCCATCACTTAATAATTCCAATTCATTTATCACATAAATATCCAATACAACTTAATCAACATGCCTTAAAAATCAATAATTGTCTGTATTGGAAGAACTTTCATATAGAATATCAATAAATTACATAATAAAACTAATAATAAAACATCCAAATAAATGTGTATTATTTTATCCTTGGATCATATCTTCATTAAAACATAATATTCAATAATGTATTTTAACATAGATGAAAATAATTTAAAAATATCCCTGGAACTTTTCTTCATGAAAATATCCCTTTTAAATTTCAACTTTAAAATATAAAAATCTTCAAAATATTTAGGAAAACATTTTATTTGAAAATAACCATGTAAAATTTTAAATTAAGTGTTAAATAATTGTTCATTCATGATAGTGTAATTTTCAATTCATGCCATATAAATTTAAAAACATTCTGTTTACACATTTTTCAAAAAGAACATTATTTAGAAAATGATAATAAGATTCATTTTAAATCATTTTTAAAATTTGAAAATGCATAAAATTTATTTAATAAATAAATTTAATAATATTAAAAACATTATTTTATACAATTTAATAAAAATATGGAAATGTAAGTGAAATATTTTTTAACAATAAAAATAGGTTAATTTTCAATAAAAAATATTATTTTAGTATATTGAGTAATAAAATAAAAGAATGTGAATGAAAAAAATTGTAATTTAAATAAATAAATATAGTAGAATAAAATTTGTTGGGTTTAAGATATATAGATTAAATAATATCTCTATCTGAGACTTAAACATAAACAATCCTGAATAGTGATGAGATTGTGAAATAAACCTTTACCACAGGTCCGACTTCCATTGTATGTGTTAAAACCTAAAGTATAATATATATAAACTTATTATACATATATTATAGAACTATAATAATATATATAATAACATATATTATTTACTTATGATCGTTTATTAGTAATTATTTATTAAAATCACTATTAATGGTGATAACATCATTATTTTTCATGCACGTCTTCGTTTAATAGTTTTGTCCCTTGTAATTTGATCATGGTTTCATCAAATACATAATTTTAATAATGATATAAATATCATATATATATTAAAATTATATTTATATATATTCATTAATAAAAATAGATATGAACAAATTAATTACACCGTTCATGGAGACAGTAAGTCGTACGTAGGCATGAATGTTGTTTTCACTTTTCGACGGATGGAATGAAAGAATGGAAAATAATAATTCACCTTTACAAAATAATTATTATATAATATATATCATATATATCATATATATCATATATATTCATTAAATTATTCCTTATTACAATCCATGTAAATTGGAAATGAAAAATGAATTACATCACATCGTGGAGGTGGTTATCCACATGTATGCACGAGTGATGTTATCATTTTCCTACAGATTGGAAGGAAAATGGTATATATGATATTATAATTATATAAGCATAATAATTTAATAAATATAATATATAAACATTAAACCCATTATAATACCAATCCATACAAGATGGTGATGAAAAATGAATTATATTGCTACGTGGATACGATAAGTTGTATAAACTCACAAGTGATAATTTCTCATTACATTTGATATAAAATAAGGTGGATTATTGTGGTTTAATAATAGTAATAAAATTTTATTATATTTTTTATATTTAAGTTTTTATTTTATTATAAATACCATATATTTATAGGACATAAAAAATAAATAAATTGAAAGAGGTCAGGTAAAAATATTACATCTTCTTCTGGAGTCCACCATTATATCCCTTCTTATAGAACCTAGGGTTGGTATTTTGAGAATACTAGTTCCTATATAATGTGTCTAAGTATTTTTATAACATGTATTTTTAGGTCTTGGCCAAACTATGTCACTCAAAGTGGGGTAAAAAGAGAGTGAAGAGGTGTGATTTTATAAGGGAGAGAAAGGACACATTAGTAATTACAAAAAAAAGATTGAAATATAAATAAGTAATTACCAAGTAAAATGATTAAAAATATATATATTTGAATATAAGGTCGGATATGGATTAAATATAACAATACAATAATGATTTGATAGGTTTAATTGGTATTTTAATTATTATCTTTTGGTTTAACCCCTTAATTAACCAATTTTAACCTTAACAACAATAACATATTCTTCACCCTTAAAGGGTTATAATTATACTTATAAGGTGGAAATTATATCATAAATTGACATTTAATTGATTTTTTGATCACATATTATCCCTATTAAACCATTTAAAGTTTTTTATAATTTTTTATGAATTTAATAAAATTTTATTTCCATAAAAGATCATTAATGTCATTTTTGACACTATTCATTTAATTTAAAATTAAACACATAAAGAAAATTATGTAATTCAAATATAATAATTTATAACATACCTAAAATGTTATATTAATCTATAAAATTCATGTAATAATAGAACTCACTCAAACTATATTACATTTAATATTTTTAAAATCATTTATTTTATTCTTTTATTCATTTAATGGATTCTATATCAACATTGTTTAAGCATTTTAATTAATTATATAATCACTAAAAATTATAAATAAATTAATTTTATGTAATAAATTTCATTATTATCCAAATAAAAATTATGATTCATTCAAAACATTCTTTTATACCTATGTGAACTCATAAGATAAATTTAAAAGTAAGAGGGTGACATTTTGTATTTTTAATTGATTTAAATATTATATTGGTTATTTTCATGGAAAAGTATCCCTTCAACAATTAAATTTTGAAAATAAGGTCATAAACATAAAATTAAATTTATAAAATGATAATTATTATGAAAAATGGTGACATTAACACTTACTTGTAAACTATGTTAACCTGATTTATCCTTTATAAATGTGATAAATTTTACCACAGATAATATTCATATTTAACAAAAATAAAAGGGTCCTATTTACTAAATTTTAACCTTCTAATTCCAAATTGTAACATAACTGCACAAAACATGATGGAAATCAGTTTTTAGAAAAATATAGTTTTAAGCATAAAACAAGATTTATTCTTATCCCAAGACTAGTAAAAAATATAGATGAATGTTAAAATATTTTATGGAATATATAATATATAAATTTAATTAAAGGTATTCACTAATAGTTATCAATTTTATTTATTAAGATAAAAACATATTTCACACATAAAAATAGTTTTTAAGAAAATGATCAATTTTTCCATCAAATTATAATAATTTTTATTTCTAATGAATTGATAACTAATTAATTAATTTTATTAATGTATAAACCATGATTTTTTCATAATTTATTTATTCTTATTAATTAAACACCAATTTTAATATCTATGTTATAATAATAAAAATTAAATAATATTTTAATAGTAGATCATTGTTCATTTAAACTCAATTTTTCATGTAAAGCAAGTTATCAAAGAAATTAAATCTATTAAAAATATATCATAAAATCTCAAGTTTTAATTTTAGTAATGTGTGGTTTAGTACTTTCTCAACCTTATCTCTTATACACTTCATTATTTCTCAATTTTGGATCCACTTTTCTTGAGAGTGACTTCCCATTATTAAAAATTTATTGTATTTACAAAAATAACATCTCTTTTCACTTACAAAAGTGGATCTATTTTTCTCACTTCCCCTCACTCCACAACCACCTTATTTTTTGAAAATAATATTCCTAACACTCCCCTAAACACTTCTAGAAACCTTAAATAGTTTTTTATCTTCTCAAAATGCCATCATTTAAAAGTTAAGCCCCCTCAAAAAAGGAGATAATTTAAGAAGTGAGGTATAAATTTATAACTGCTCCTTTCTCATTTTTATTTCATTATATGCACTTATTTTTTCTCAAATTATATTTAACCATATTAAAATTATAACATAATTATACTTAGTATACTGATATTTTATTATAATAATGGTTCAAGCATCAACAACCTTTTTCCTTTTCCATTAAGAAAAATGAAAATGTGATATGTGCATATGTGCAGAATACCGCCTCCAAGAAGAAACATATTCATTTTCCTTCACCTCCTAACATAAATAGATTAAATGATATTTATTTTTATTTATAATCAATTTATTACTAATTAATTCACTTTTTACATGTATAAACCATGAATTTTTCATAATTTAGTTAGTCATATCCATACACAACAATTTTAATGGATAGGTTATAATGGTCACATTTAAATAATATTTTGATAGTAGAACATGGTTTAATTAAACTCAGTGTTATATATAACACAAACTATCAAAGAAAGTAAATTTATTAAAAAATTAAAATATCATAAAATCTTCTGGTGTTACTTTTAATTCCCCTTGAAATTAATTTTTACCTTAAAATTATGTTACTCTGATATAGAAAAATAATGATATCTTTGTTAAATCACATCCTTGGGTTCCCAAGTAGCTTCTTCAGATTTTTTGATTTCTCCAGATAACTTTCACATTGTAAGTATTCTTATTCTATAGTATTTTATCTCTATGATAAAATATTTCTACCAGTTTTTATTTGTAAAGAAGATCATTCTCCAACGGTAACCTTTGAGTTCAACATATGTGAGGTATCAAGTATGTACTTACTTAAGAGAGATATGTGGAACGCATCATTAACTTAAGAGATGTTCAGTGGGTGCACCAAGAGATAAGATACCATCCATAATTGATCAAAAATCTTGAAGGGGAAAATATACCTAGGAATCAACATTCCCTTCTTTCTGAATCTCATAACCTTTTTCCATAGATAAATTTGTAGAAATACCTTCTCACCAACTTCAAACTCTAGAACTCATAGATGATTATCAGCAAAAAATTT
The DNA here is from genome assembly GCA_963277665.1 of Viscum album. Lineage (NCBI taxonomy): Eukaryota > Viridiplantae > Streptophyta > Magnoliopsida > Santalales > Viscaceae > Viscum > Viscum album. The sequence goes on along the minus strand of OY728141.1, from coordinate 465,357,570 downwards.
AAATCAACTTTGAGCTAATCTGATATGTTGTTGAATGGATATGACTTTATCTACCATTTCCTTAGCTATCTCAGGACGCAATATCTTTCCTTATCCAACTTCATCCCAACATTTTTGTGTTCTACACTTATTTATATAAAGGGATTCATAATTATCCATCTAAATACTTGAGTGAAATCTATTGTTGTAAGAATAATATATTATAGGAAGGTGTTGAACCCAAATAACATTATAATTCATAGAAAAAAAAATACCAACATATCCTATAGGGTTTAAATGGTTCTCTTATACTGACCATATTTTTTAGGATGAAAGTCAATACTAAAACTAAACATTGTTCCCAAATATTACTATGGACTTTAGAAAGACATCAAGGTAAACCTCAGATCCTGATCAAATAAAATATAATTTTATTCTCCATTAAACCTAACTACTTCCTTAATGTATATTATAGGAATATTATCAAGATATAAATATTTTCTAATATGAATGAAGTGTGTTGACTTTGTAAGGTTATTGACTATATCCCAAATGGAATTATGTCCTTTGGATGTTTTGGGGTGTCTGATGAAAAAATACATGGTGATGTGTTCTAATTTCCCTTCAAGTATCTATAATGGTTGTAACATCCCCTTATACTATTGTCTCTTAGCCTAAAATTTATGATATACTATGCATTAAGATACATACTCAATAGTATCTCTCTTGATGTTGTCCGACCATAAATACTCTTTCATATCTCTATACATCTTTATAATTCTAGGATGAATAGAAAATGATGAACAATGAGCCTCATATAACTACTCCTTATTCAAATATGGTGTGGATGGAACATATACAAGGTTTCTAAACCTTATTATTATTGTATGGTCATGGTTGAACTTAGTAACACTACTCACGTTCTTCTATAATTCCACATCTTCCTTTTGTGCCTTACTAATCTTCTTGTGGATGGGTGGTTGAAGATTCACTTAATAAAGATAATATCTTTCTACTTTTTCTCTTGATTTCAGGATATATATTCTACAAATCCATAAATATTGGATATCTTTCAATTCTTATCATGTAAAAACTATCATGGTCTATCTAATTCAGAGCATCGGATACCTTGTTCACCTTAACAGGGAGGTAATGTATTGAAAAATAACAATCTTTGATCAAATAAAACCATATTATCTAGAGAATAATCAACTATTTTTATGTAAATATATACTTCAATATTTTATGATCAGAATATATATCACACCTTTCACCATGCATAAAAATCATCTTTATCTTTAATACAAAAAACATCTACCAACTCCAAATCATGAGTTGGGAAATTTTTCTCATTAATTTTTAATTGGAAATATGCATACGATTTCTTTATTTCATTCTACATGATCAAACATTCTAGTCCATTATTTTATGTATAAATATTGATTAAAAATCCTTCTCCACTATAGGGTAGTGTAATCAAAGAATCACTAACCATCCTTCTTTTCGGTTCTTTGAAAATATCTTCACATTCATTTGTCCATAAGAGATTAACCCCCTTCTGAGTTATCATGGTGATTAGATTATATATTCATGATAAATATCTCTCAAATATTCATTAATTTCAATACAACCCAAGAAAACTTTGGATTTTGGTTACTTTGGTTAGTTTAGACCATTCATCAATAAAGTTTTTCTTAGAAGGATCCACTGATATACCCTTTCTTGAGATTATATGGCCCAAGAATAAAACTTTATAAATCCAAAATTCATATTTAGTAAATTAATTATATAACTTATCCTTCCTTAGGATCTTTATTAAATATTCTTTATTCTCTTACTTTATATTTTAATATATAATAATATCATCTATAAATACTACCACAAACTAATCAAGGTAGTATTTAAAGATATTATTCATTAAATCCATGAATATTATAGATTCATTGGTGATACCAAATAGAATCAAAATGAATTCATAGTTACCATCTTGTATATTGAGGGTTGTCTTGGGTATATCATCCTTCTTAATCCCTAGTTGATTATATTCAAATCAAATATCAGTCTTCAAAAAAATACATATCCTCTCATAATTGATCAAACGATCATAGATATGGGGTAGAGGATACTTTTTCTTAATATTGATCTTGTTATGTTCTTAATAATAAATATAAATATGAATTGGACCATATTTCTTATTAAAAAAACAAGTGAAATCAATGTTGAAGAACTAGGATGAATGAATCACTTATCCATATTCTCCTGGAGTTTATTCTTCAATTCCTACAACTAAATAGCATATATTCTATATGGAGTCTTTAAAATTGGTGTAGCACCAGGTATAAGTATATTGAAAACTCAACTTCACGATTCAAGGGGAAGAGTGGGAAAGAAATTAGGAAATACATCAGTATATTACAAAACAATAGGAACATTTTCATTTTTGAGTTTCTTTCTATCCATTTGAGATAAATATACCCCATGAATATATAGAGAACCCATATGATTGAATTAATTTTTATTTGGTGTTCCGGTAAATCCTCTCACTAATAGGTGTTTAAAGGTTGATTTATAATATCAAATATAACTTCCCTTCCTCAATAATATATATGGTATTTATACTAATAGATCCAATCCATACCCAAAAATAAATCAAATTAAACTATAGGAATAATAACAATATTCTCAAGAAGAAAATTTCCAAAAAGTTCTATGGGAGAGGAGTTATAGAATTGAGATGCAGTCATCCTACCATTAGGATATTTCACTACCAACTAAATATCTAATCATTTATGTGGTGATAAAATAACCTCATAAAATTATATAGATATTAAAGAGTGGTTAGAACTAGAATAAAATATGATATTTTCAATCCTAGAGTAGATGATAAGTGTATCTTTAACCACATCTCTAGGAACATCAATATCACCTGTATTAATTTCATAATCTTGGGATTCTCCCTTTGTTTTATTTTTCGTAACTTCCCTTGACATTTGGGGCATTGGTTGGAATATTACCCCATATTCTTACAGTTAAATCACTATCATTTGATGGATTCTCCCTTACCATTGCATTCATGAGCCTGGTGGATTTTTTCTCCACACCTAAATCAACTCATTTTCCTTTTAATCATTTATCAAACTGTTTCCTTCCAAAAGTATCACATGTTGGAAAATTTCTATTTCTATTCATCCCCTTATCCATTTTTTCTCTATCATCATATTCTTCTGTTTATTTCCTTTGAAACAATAAGACTTTGAAAATTATTTCTCTATCTTGATACACATGATATTATGTCCACATTTGATGATAATTTTTATGATAATAGTTCCCTTCAATGAATTTGATTAATACCATCAAATAAACAGAAAATCTTACTCTTTAGACTCTATATACAGTCCACAGTATGCCTTACTATCCTTTTAAAGTTAGATTAATATTTGGAAATATTTTCCTCTTTCTTTTTTCTTATACTCCGTAATTTTCTCCCCATATCTGCTTATTATTGTCAGGAAAAATATTTTTCCTATAAAAGTACCTTAAAATATTTTCATTAGAATTTTTTTATTTCCTCCTAAAAATTCTTATTTTTAATCAATGAACATCATTGATCTACATACCCTAAGAGATGGAAAAAAAATTGACAACATTATCCCTTTAATTACTTTATAAAGTAAGAAATATCTTCTCTAAGTAACTTATTCATTACATAACAACAAATGGATTTAGATTCCCACTAAATGATGAAGGTTTCTGAAGCATGAAGTGGTATAACAAAATTACACCATGTTGTGGATCAGTATAATTGTCCCTATGGGAAAGGTTATTAGACATATCTTGAGTCATATTCCCCAATATAGTTATAATTTTCTTATCTCTAGATCCAACTTCATTATCCATACTATGAAGGAAATACCTACATGAATTACATTAATTGATACAGTTACCATTCTTTCTGATAGGAACCTTTTCAAAATAATTTCATACACTATATTAGATCATATCATTATAAATCATAATGTATAATTTCAAAACTAATGAAGAACTTAACATGAATTGAAAATTTTATGAATATATAATCATAGAATCATAAACATGGTTTCTTTGAGAATATTATTAAATCGTAAAACTATTTTCAGATATTCCATAATAATTTTTAACGAAAATGTGAATTAACCTAATAATATCCCTTTGTATTTTCACTAATAGAAAAATACCCTATACCAACAGTTTGGAACTGCTAGAATAGGTCTCCAAACTGTTGGTATAGCTTATACCAACAGTTTGGAGGACCGTTGGCTGGTTTGGCATTAGGTTAGGTCTATACCAACGGTTCCGATAAAACATTTTGTATAAACCTGTACCAACGATTTGAAAAACCATTGGTATAGGTCATATGAAAAACCTATACCAATAGTTTCATAAAACCGTTGGTATAGGTAATTCAAAAAAAATCCCCTCTTGGTTTTGATCCCAGCACCTCCCGTTTATAATCCAACGACCTAACCACTAACCTAACATGAATTTTGTAAACATAATTTCATAAATATATATATATATGTGTGTATATTAATAATTATTTTAACTTTTTATTCATTTAATGTTATTTGAAAAAATATATTCCATAAAAATATGTGTACATATACCAACAGTTCTCAAAATCATTGGTATAGGTTATTTGTTTTTTTTGAATATGGTAGACCTATACCAACGGTTTGGCCAAAACCGTTGGAATAGGGTCACTATAATGGACCTATACCAACGGTTTTGTCCAAAAACATTTGTATAGGTCCAAATTAGTGACCTACACGAATGTTTTTGGCCAAAATGTTGGTATAGGTCCAAATAAGTGACCTATACCAATGGTTTTGCCCAAACCGTTGGTATAGGTCCAGATTAGTGACATAAACCAACGGTTTGGCCAAAACCATTGTTATAGATCCTATTTCTAGTAGTGTTTCAATCTATTTGTGTAGTAATAGAACAATCACCAAGAACCAAAATAATTGTTGAGATGTCCTCAACCAACTCTTTTTGGGGCAATTACCCCAAGATGCATCTATTCCAAAACCACATATTATTTTAGTATCCATAGAGGTATGTATTTATAGAAAAATCATATAATATCTACCTTTCCAAAACTATAGAATTTTATCATATACATAGACTTATACTAAAATTAATTTATAGGGTAATTTTCCCAGATATATGTTTTCCTAAATCTAGTTACCAATTTTTCTACTAAACTTCTCTGATACCAACTATAAAGACCCTAACCCTAGTAGCCCAAAACCAGTGATTTCATTATTATTTTGGTACTAGATACAATTTATCGTATCCCAAATGACTTAATAGAATTTTATTCTTTGAAAATTATATATTTACTTGAAATCTCACATATATTTGAAAACATAAAATAAAAAAATTATTTTATTTGTGAACATCATTATTATCTTTAGAATATCCCTACATTTCAATCATAATAATCTTTATGGAATCCTAGGAAAAGTAAACATAAGAAAAGGGTGATCCTAAATGCTCTGCAAGGGAATATGTACAATGTAATCTAAATATAGCATGAATAGTATGACAAAAATAATTTTTTTCTAAATAATGATATATAAAATAATCACATAATCTTGATACTTATCCAAAAATATCATAATGATTCAAATAATCATAGGTACATTAATAAATAATTTTATAATGATGTAATTCATAATGTCAAAATCTGAAACTTATTATTTAGGCCTTGTAACAAGATATATAACAGTATCATCCAGGAATCATGCTAATGCATCTACATAAAAGGATAAGTACTCAACCAAATACCCAATCTAGATTTTCTCATGAATTATACAAATGTTTCAAGGGGATATGTAATTTTGGTACCCACCAATCACTTAATAAGTTCAATTCATTCATCAAATGAATAGGAAATACAACTTAATCAACATGCCTTAAAAATCAATAGTTTTCCGTATTGGAAGAACTTTAATACAGAATATCAATACTTTCTCCAATAAAACCAATCAAAAACTATAAAAATAAATATATAGGATGTTTTTTTGGATAATATAATTATTAAAACATAATATTCAAAAAATTATGTTAACATAGAAAACAAATACATTAAAAATATCACTGGAAAATTTCTAGATAAAAATACCCATTTTCACTTCGAGATTTAAAAACTAATTTTTTTTAAAATATTTAATAAATAATTTACATTGAAAATAACCATATAAAATATTAAATTAAGTGTTAAATAATTTTTCATCCATGATGGTGGAAAATTCCATTCATGTTTCATAATTTATAAAAAACATTCATTTCAGACATTTTTTAAAATGTACCTTGTTTGGTAAATAATAAGAAGATTAATTTTAATATATTTTTAAAAAATTAAAGCATGGGAAAAATGTCTTTAATAAATCATTTAATAATATCAAAAACATTATTTTTTACATTTTAAGGAAAATATGGTCATGGAAGAGAAATTTTCTTAGCCGAGTGGAAAAAACAAGGTTAGTTTTCCTTAAAAACATTATTTTGGTATACTGGATAATTAAATAGAAGAAAATGAAAGAAAAAAATTTAATTGAAATAAATAAAAATATTAGAAATTAATATATTAGTTTTAATATATAAATATCAAATAATATCCCTATTAGATACTTAAACATAAACAATCATAAATAATGATGAGATTGTGAAATAAACCCTTACCTCATGTTCGAATTACTTAATATTTTTTTGACCCTCCCATATAATAAATATATATTTATTATAAATATATTCCATAATAATACTCATATATATAATACCATATATTATTTATTTATAACATTTTATCACCTATTTATTAGTAATTATTTATTAAAATCATTATTTTGGGTAATAAATGTTCTATTTTTCATTTATGTTTTAGTTTGGTAGTTTTGATCCATTTTAATTTGATCGTGGTTATATGATATCCAAGATTTTAATAATAATATAAATATCATATATATTCATTATATATTTATTTAGAGTCATTCATAAAATATAGATATGGAAAAATGAATTACATCGTTCATGAATATGGTAAGATGTATGTATGTGTGAACATTGTTTTCACTTTTTGATAGAAGGAATGAAATAAAGGTAAATAATAATTAAACTTTTAATAATAATTTAAATATAATATATATCATATATTTATTTATTAAATCCACCCTTATTTATATCCATGTAAATAAAAAATGAAAAATGAATCACATCACTTCGTGGAGGTGGTTGTCCACACGTACACACAAGTGATGTTATCATTTTTCAAAAACTTGTAAGGTAAGAAGTTAGATATGATGTTATAATTATAGAAGCATAATTATTTCATAAATAAAATATATAAACATTATAACCATCATAACACCCATCAATGAAATATGGTTATGAAAAATTAATTCCATGGCTACATAGAGACGGTAAGTTATACATAAGTACGAGCGATACTTTTACATTCCATTTTATGTAAAAGATGGTGGATGATTGTGGTTTAATAATAATAATTAAATTATAATATATATTATATACTTAATTTATTATTTTTTCATAAATTCTATATATTTAAATTATTTAATTCAAAAAGTAAATTGAAAGATGTTAGGTAAGACGATTATCTCTTCTTCAGAAAACTACCATTAGATCCTTTCTTATGGAACCTAGATTTGGTATTTTGATAATAAAAGTGCCTCCATAATGTGTATAAGTATGTTTAAAATATAAATTGGTAGGTATAGATTTATCGAGGTTACTCAAAGTTTTGTAAAGAATATATGGAAGGGGGTTCCTTTTATAAGGTTGGGAAAGGACACACTTTGAATTACAAATAAGATTAAAATATAACTACGCCATTTTCAAGTAAAATGCTTATAAATGGAAATATATTTGAATATAAGGTAGTATATATTTTAAATATCATCATAAAATAAAATTTTGAGATCTATAATTTTTATTTTAAACCTTATTTTTTGTTTTAACCACTGAGTTAACCTATTTTAACCTTAACTACAGTAACATCTTTTTCAATATTAAAGGGTTATAACTTTACTTATAAGGTAAAAATTGGTTAATAAATGTCTAAATAATGAATTTTTAGAATATATATTATCCCCCTTGTCCTATTTAAATATTTTTATGATTTTTAAAAAATTAATAAAATATTATTTTCATAAAATATCATTAATGTCATTTTTGACACTATTCATTTAATCAGACTTTAAGTACATAAATAAAAATATTTAACTAAAAATTATTACCTAAACAAATAAATTATATTTTATTTTCATCTATAAAAAATTAATACTATAAATCAATCAAATTATATTACTATTAATATTTTAAAAACAATTTATTTTAAGTTCCTTTTAATTGAATAAATTATATATCGGTATTGTGTAAGCATTTAAGTTATTTATATAATCACTAAAAATTAAAAAAAATTGAAAATAATTTAGTTATTCTAAAAATAAAAAATAATATTAATTAAAAATAATCTTTTTTCCCTATGTGAATGCATAATAATAATTTAAAAGTAAGAGAGTTACATTTTGTATTATTCTATACGTTAGATACTATATAGGTTATTTTAATGAAAAAATGTCCACTAAACAATTCAATTTTTATCCCAATGTGATAAGGGAATAATTTAATTAATCTAATAATTATTATTATGAAAAATGGTGTATTAACACTTAGTTTTAACCTAGGATAACCCGATTTATTCTTTACTGAGGTGATAAATTTTACCATAGACACAATTCATAATGACCAAAAATAAAAGGGATTATTTACCAAATTTTAACCTTAAAATTAAAAATATAGTATCAATTTTTTAATATTATATCTCTAGAAGTGGTAGAAATTAATTTTAAAATAATTTGGAAAAACATGATGGAAATTGCTCTTTAGAAAAATATAGTTTTAAGCATAAAATTGTATTTATTATTATCCAAAGAGTAGTAAAAATTATAGATGAATGTTAAAACATTTGATTAAATATATATATATATATATATTATTAAAATAATTCAACAATAGTGATCAATTTAATTTATTAAGATAAAAACATATTGCATGCATAAAAACGGTTTTTAAAAAAACATCTATTTCGCCGTTAAATGATATTTATTTTTATTTATAATCAATTGATAACTAATGAATTAATTTTATACATGTTTAAACCATAAATATTTAATAATTTATTTATTCTTATTCATACCCACAAAGTTTAATAACTAATTTATAATGGTCACATTTAAAAAATATTTTAATAGTAGATTGTGGTTTGTTTAAACTCAGTGTTGTATGTAACACAAGCTATCAATGAAATTAAATTTACTAAAAATATATATATCATAAAATATCATGAATTTATAGTGGGGATAAAAGTTTTAATTCTTTATCAAACTTTTAATTCTCATATTCGTTATTTATTAATTTTGGTTCCACTTTCATTTAGAGTGACTTCCCATTATTTTAAAGTTATATGTATTTACAAAAAATGTATCTCTTTTCACTTATAAAAGGGGATCTAATATTTTCACTTCCCCTCACTATGAAACCCCATTATTTTAGAAAAAATTTATCCAAAAACTCTCATATACACTTAAATACACCTTAAAGAGGGTTTATTGTTCTCAATAGACCGTCCTATAAAAGTTTATTCCCCCTTACAAAGGAGATAATCCAAGAAGCGGGGTATAAATTTATAACTTCTATTTTATCATATATATTTCTTTATTTGAACTTATTCTTTATAAAATTATAATACACCATATTAAATGATAAAATAAGTATCCTTATTATACTTATATGTTATTATAATGATGTTATAAGCATCAAACACTTTTTTACATTTTCACTAAGAAAAACAAAAAGGTGAAATTTGTGTATGTGTGTCTGTGTGGACTACCACCTCCAAGAAGTAACGTATTAATTTTACTTCACCACATAAAATGGCTTGTTAAAAAAGTGAATTTAATGTGTATTTATTTAATTTATGACTTAATCAATATTCTTAAATGATAAATCATGTTACTCTTCTCTCCAATTTTATGAAAATGAAATCATTATCCATGTGGATGTGCATACTACCACCTCCATGGATCTATGTATTCTATTTTTCATTACTGCCTTTCATTGATGGTTATAATAATTATTTTAAAGTTTAAATATTATTTTTATGATATTAATAAGGTTTTGGTAATTCATATTTAATAATCTATTAAAGATATGAATAGTAAAAAAATCATTACAAAATTAATTGTCTTAAACAACCGAACTTGATGGAAAAAAATATCTATTCTATGTAATTATTTCATATCCATAAAGTATTCTCCTACTTATTTATAATTATGATATATCACATTAATAAACACTATATTATATCATTATACTACTATTTTAATGATCCTTAAACTAAACCACATCATAATCATCCATCAATCATGGTATTTTCAAGTTTGGTTTGGTTTGACCACCTTTATGAACAATGCTACAAAATTATATCAAGTATGAATATTAAAACATAATTAATGGTATAATATGATATAAATAAATAAAATAATTATTAGGTTTTTTCTTTAAATAATACATTTATATTTAACTACATAATTAAGAAATCATCTTTCATTGGTTAATAAAATTCCAGAAGTGTGCTTATTATCGATCTCATCTTCATGTATAAAGAGTGAAATAATCATAAAATTAAATTGAAACATAAAAATTCAGTATAATTCATCAATTATAGTAACATTAATGATCTTTTAATCATAAACTTTGGAAGAATAATGAATACTGACACTACTTCTAGGAGACTATTTCAAACGGTCAAAACTATACAAACCCGGTGTTATAAAATAAGTAAAAACTAATTAGTATACCTATATATAGTGATTATAAATAAAAATTATAAATAGTTTTAGGTATGAATATGTTTATTATATAAATCATTAATATTCTTAAGTTTTTTATATAGGATGTCAAAGTGAATTTGTGGAAGGCAAGATCAAGGTAAAGGTTTTTTATCTTAAATTTGACTTCCTTGAGACATGGTTATGTTATGCACCATGTTTTATTTTGAATGGTGAAAATAATACCCAATTATAATTTTATAAAATTATTCCCTTATAATTTTTGATATTCAGTTCTATATTCAAAATTCATTATCTCATGGGGTTTTGACTCAAAATTTAAAAAAGGTATGAGGGTTTCTTGTCTCCAATTTTCACTCTTGAGACAAATTTTTTATAATAAACCATGTATTATGTGGAATGGTGTATCTATTACCCATTTAATATTTTGTAACATTTTCCTCTAATTATTCATGTTATTTAATATTTAATTTTAAATAATATCCTTTAATGGGTCTTGATTCGAAAATTTTGAATGATGTAAGGGGTTCATTGTCTCGAATTAATTTCCTTTATACATTTTTCTTAATTTCCACCATGATATCTTTATTATGGGGTGAATATTACCTAATAATGTATTTTACCATATTCATGAGTTTTTTATGGGTAATATTATGTTCTATTCTAACTGTATTTTGATTCAAAATATACCCCAGTTGTAAGGGTTATTGTTAACTCAACTCACTCTATTGGGTTATAATGCATACTCTTGAGATTATTTATTTAAATTATTAGTTTATTCCATATGAATAGTTTATTTATTATAAATATATATTCCTCTATAATTTAAAATTTTATTTTAATGATAATGTTTTACCTTGATAAAATTTATTTCTCAAAATATATCATTATTGAGAATAATTATCCTCCTCTTTAATGACGGTATCCCCCCCCTTATCAATATTTTACTTTACCAAAAAAATTATCAGTTATTATTTGAAATATAATTATGATTTATCTCATGTGACCTCCATATTTTACATCTCATATATCAAAAAAATATTAATCTTTTTATAATTTGGGTTTTCAATGAGGATATTTCAAAATATTTAAAAAGGTTACCATCCTTTAAAATATAATGTTTTATCTTTAACACTAAATTTATTTTGATAAAATTCATGTCATTAGAAATTATTTTATTGAATTTTCTTTTTCAAAGGTAAGTATTATCCAAAGTTTTCACTTCACCTTTTTGAAAATAACTTTTAAAAGTAGATGTAACTTTTTATTTTTTGATAATTCTAAAAATTAGTTCGCAAATATATTAATTTTTACTTCCATGTAAAAACATATTTTCACTACATTTTTTATTTTATATGAAAATATCCCACTATGATTTCGTGGATTCTAAAAGAAATTATTTCTCCATTAATTTTATAACATATATATATGAAAATTATTTCAAAATATCAATTACATTTCTTATTTCCAAAGTGTATTTTTTAAAACTTATAAAATTGTATTTTATTTATATCTAATTTATTTTCATTTTATATATCTTATTATTGATCAAGTATATTATTCAAATGATACAATCTACTTTATTTTTATGGATGGATTATGTAATTCCCTTCTCTTTTGGTGGAAAGACCCATCACTACCTATATCATTACTCATAAGCTTCAGTGTATAACCTTAAATTTTCTTCTAATGTCATTACTATGCGAATAACCTATTTTTAATACATTTGATTAGTGGGTGTTAACCTAGATTCCATACATCAATTTATTGGGTAAATTATTGACTTAACTCTATAAACTTTATTAATATGGTGTAAATTATATCTCATTAGATAAAGGAAAATGAGTTTTTATGACTCAATCCACTAAGTAAAATAGGTGAGTGATGCTTGATCCACAAAGGGAAATAGGTGAGTGAATCCTAATTCACCAAGGAAAATAGGAGAGTGAAGCCTGATCCATTAAGGTAAATAAGTTTTGATACCTGATCTAATGTGTTATGATTTATATTATTATGGTTTTACCATATATCCAAGTTGGTTTATATGATATGCCATAATTATTTTCTTATTATTATGCATATATAACTCTCTCATGTATTATGATTATTGGTATATGTTTTCAAACTATTTAGATTCCTGAATTATATTATGACAATATTTATTCCATGAATCATGACTTTTGATTTATACTTTATTATGAATGATATTCTTATGTGTCCTGATTATACCAGTATTCTCATCTTATACTCACTTATGATCTTTTATTGTTATCACTTTTTTTTACCTTTAGTAAACATCTGATCTCACCCATTTATTATGATTCCATTTCTCTAGGTTATGATTATAATAAAAGTTTGTAATATATTAAAGAGTTTCTTATGTGTATAATTTATGGTAGATCCTCAAGACTTGTTATGGATTATGTTTTTACTCATATAGTGTTAAAAGAAATGTCCAATAGTTAAAAATACATGATTTTTTAGTGAAATTTTTTTCTTAATTCTCTAAATCTCTAAACATAAAAGATCGTGGGAATGTATTATAGTGATATATTTGATTTAATTCAAGTAATTATATGGACACATATTTAGGTCTTCACACTCTGGAGGGATATGTTTTGGTTAATCACATTCACTTTACAAGACATTATAAAGGATTTATTATGTTAAGAATTATGGTTTAGGAATATGAGAGGACCCAAACTAAAGAATATAGAACTGAGAGTGATTTAGGTTAAACTGAAAGATAATGTCCAAAATTTAAAATAGTAAGACATTTTGAGGTTTAATTTATCATGTAATTGTCTTATAATAATTCTCTTATATTGTTCATCACTCATGTTAACTAGTATTTTTTATTAATGTCTAAATCCAAAAATGAACCAAGTAAATAATAGATAACATGGACAATGTTGATATTATCTGAAGAAAAAACCAAATAGGATAAGTGAAAAAGTGATTAACCATTTGATTATGTCAAACCAACTATCCATAATTATTATTAACAACATGAAATTATTTGAGTTCTAAAACTCATTAGAAAAAAAGAGAACAATGCTGCCTCGTGGAAGTTTAGATGATGAACATGATAAAGGAAATAGGATTAAATTTTCTTCATGTAAAAAATGTGGGAAGAATCACCAAGGAAAATGTTTCAAAATAACTAAGAGATATTTTATATATGGAAGAGTAGGGCATGGAGAAACTAATTTGCAAGGAAAGGTTAATGGCTTAAGGTACATGGTTAATAGAAATAAATTTTATATAAATGATCCAATAATAGTTAAATTTCATAAATTTGGTGAACTTGGTCATTATCCAAGTCAATTCCCTAATACAAAGGATAACAAGGATGATAGATAGCATAAATTTCCAAGAAAAGGGGAAGCCTATGTAACCACAAAAATAGAACTAGGATTGTAAAATAATATAAAATGAGGTTCATTGATCATACACTCAAGAAATATGTGTGTTGTATTCATATCTTTTTTAACCTACTCCTTTGTACCTAAAAACATAAAATCACCACCTCAATGACTAGATGTTTAATTATTAATTTTCATAATAAAATTATTATATCCCAAGTATATAACTCCTCACTAATAGATGTTTATAGGAATTTTATTCCTGTAAAATCTTATTATTCTTTCTTTAGTCAAATTTTATTTAATATCAGGAATGGATTGGATATATTTACATTAACGCCATGATAATTTCTAATATAGGAAAATCACATCTAAAAAACAACTCATGACCACCTATTGAGGCTAACTATAAACTCCCTATAAAAAATTACTCCCATTATATTGGGGTATTTAGTACAAATGGTAAAACAAAAACTCAAAATTATTTATATTTTTATTATGAGGAAAAATATGAATTTGTGGGTCATACTAATGATAGTGAGGATGAAATCCCATTTGAAATTAAATATAAAGTCATGTTTATCTTTTAGTAACCCTTACCTATTTCATTGGTTAGAAATAATTAAAATTATGAAGATAAAATTTATTTAAGGGGGGGAGAATGTAACTGAGATTCCCATTGGATCATGTAGGTACACTAAGAGGGGTTAAATCAGTGTACATTGGCCTTACTGATTTCTATACTTTCAATTTTTACCCATTTTAAAATCCAAACCTCAACACCTATTATAATAAATGGATATTACCTATAAATAAACACAATTATTCCACATGTTAGACAAAAATAAAATGAAGTGAAACACACATTTTTTTACAAGGTTCACCCTCAGTGTGGGTGACAATGTCCTTTTTTCAGGGTGATCCAAGACACAAATTCTCTACTAGAAAATTAACCAACAATTACATGTGGGTTTGTCAGAAATCATCCTAAAATCGCGATGGATATGTATAAAATACTTCCAAAATTATAATATAATCCCACAAATTTTCTTTATACTAGAGTCTCAATAGTTTTATTTATAACAAAATCCCACCAGTGTAAAAAAACACAACACAAAAAAAATGATAAGGATCGCATAAACTTCAAGCATCCATTTCCATAAAAAGCTGATCATTCTCTTCGATCCATTGTGATAAGTCGATTTTGTACTTTCTCACTTCCATTAAAAGTCTTCAATTACAACTGCATATAATCAATAATATTTTATCCAATTCATCCCAATTTCTGAATGAGTATAGTATTTCACTTCTACTATACCTTATTGAATTATTTGAATGATCAACTGAAAGGATTTCAAGATATTACAACTTGTATTATTTCTCAATTTACTAAAATATATCACTTAAGCCCAAAAAAATATTTCTAATAGTATTTTTAAAGGTTATTCATGCATGAATTCGTATGATTACATTTTCATGAAAATTATATTTCATTGATGGGGTTCTCATTATCATGAATTTATTAAACTCACATAACACATTTTTCATGCAACAACACAAGTTCATGCAACTCACTTTTTTATTTACCAATTAGTTCACATGTTAATAATTAATGCATGCAATTATCCATACTATTTTTATTAATTATACATGAAATAAAAAATTCACAACTCGTTATACTTATCATTTATTTTTCATGAAGCCTCAATTCTACAAAATGTCTTTTTCAAAAATCCTCATGCTCATAGTACAGTTTCACTAATCCTTCACGGAGATTCAATCTCACAAGACTATATCACTTGCTTAAAAATTTTATATTATCACTTTCATGGAATACTCAAAGATATTCAAGTAACTATAATTAAATGGTGTCTCTTATTCTTCTTTTTTTAACACTAAAAATATTAATGCAATACAATAGTTAGTGATATTGTCTAACTTAACACAACACTTCCACTGAACACACTCAAACTCCATGGACTTTATATGAAGATCATGTAATGTAGAATTAGGAATGTATTTATCCTTCATGGAATTCATGGTGAGGAAACCATGATCCTTCAAACAAATAATAGTCATGGTTAACTTTTTCTTTTCAAAAGGTTTTATATGTGGGTACTATGTTCTTTATTAAAATGACTATATATGTGGCTTATTATAATATTGTGTAATAGTCACATGCACAAAATCATTATAGAACAAGTGATTTTTATTTAAATATTCATTAGTTAATGTAACATCACATTCATTATGTGGATTTTGGGAATCCTTATAGGAATCAGGGATCGAGCATCACACGACATCCTCTCATGATTACAAAGTATCTATGAGTCTCTGTTTTATCTTATCACTTATCTAACTTAAATGGTGGTATAGGGGGTATTTATTGATGAATACCACTGAAATAATCAACCATATAAAATTCTATTTTCACCACCATAGTCTTCCTATGTACACCACCATATGTTATCTACATGAAAAAACTCAACCAGTTGTATTCAAACTCGTGTGTATGCATGCCTCTATTTCATAGTGTCATCGTAACAGTGGATTATATTTGATCAAAAAATTTCAAATATCACCACCTCATATACTTATATATCATCTTTTATTTTTAATAACTTTCATTCATGAAAATGAACTTTCCTGCATGTACTAATCATGCTCGTATCTCTAAGTCAATATCATGGAAATCAAAAACTCATCTCGATCATCATACATCGTGACATGAAGAAATTCTAAAATGTAAATATCCCTTAGAAGGATAAAGGTTGAATAATAATTATCATCTTGATTTAATGGCACAAATATATCATATTAAACTACCCTAATTCTATGAATATATTTTAAGGGTGTGTGAAAATTTCCTACATCTAATGATATCACATCATAGATAACTCCATCATACCTCCACTTAATAAAAAAAGGAAAGAAATTATATTTACATATGTGAGTAACAAGGTCCACTCTTGATTCCCTTCTTATGATGTTGACCCATGGTGCAATCTATGCCTCCTCTAGGAACCTCTTTGTGTGCACTAATCATATATATTCTCAATCTTCATGTGAGATCTGTGAACTATCTATCCTGTGTGGTAGTGGTCTCCTCCCACATGTGTGCGATTGAGCTGGTTCCACAACATTATTAGTTGGAATATTATTTTAAAAAACTCAAAAAAAATACACTATAAATATACATATTCCATTATTATCATAAAATACCAAATCACAATATCAACATGAAATTTAACATTTTAAATTCCAAAACTACTCATTTTTAATTTCTCTCAAAGAAACTCTTTAATCTTCTTAAATCATGGATTTTACATATTTAAATTTAAAATTAATCCATCTTATTTACATGTTATTCCAATATGAAATCTCAAAACTCCTATTTTTCTTATTTAGGAAATTATTAGAACAACTCCAAAATCATTACAGTTAAATTTTTATTCTTACTAATAAGAATTTCATTATCTAAAACTTATTTTACAACATATAAATAATTCAAAAGGCATCTTCAAATTCCAATGACTCCACACTTTAATCGCTTTCACATTTTCTTTCTCTCATACAAACCCATTGAAAATAAATACAACTTCAATGCATATATCCATGAATACTTCAATCCACTGCGGTACTTTTATATCCCCCTTTGAATTTGTTTTCAATTCCTAGATCAATAATAAATTCAATGTTTTATTCTCCCCCTTATTGAAAATAAATGAAAAGGTATAATAATAAGGTAATTATACTCATCACATTCATTAACAGTTGATCTTTTCATCTTCTCTCCTTCAGTCTATTAATTTCATAAGAGAGATCATTTGAGAGAAATATGAATTTATATTTTTTAAAGAAGAATGAAATCACATTTCAAAAATCAATTAGTCATAAATTAATTAACTCAATGTCTACATAGTCTAACCAAATTTAGAAAACAAAAGTGATCAATCTATACAAAAAATCTGTCAATAAATTTTTAGAATGTGATAAAAACATAGAAACCTTATTTAAAGGTATTTTCAATGTATTTTCAAATAAATTTCTCTGTTCTTCTCAAAAAACATATTTAAAAAAACAATTATAAGAATGTATTTCACCTTTTTCAAACCATTTCACTTTTTTTATCAAATAATCAGTTCCTCCCCTTATAAATTAGAATTATTTTTCATATAAAGAGTGGATAACATATAAATTTAATGAAAACATTGAATTTAAAAAATTTCAACATTTGAAATCATCAAATACAACCCTTCGTAGAATATTAAATATTCATTTGATACCAATTGAGGTATTGAAATTCAAATTGAGATATAGTCATCTAGTTAATGTTCATTAAAATTAATTTCCCTGTAGGGATAAACTTCATCCATCGTATTCATCATTGTTGGTTTTCATCAATGATAACTCCAAACAAAATTTTAGAAGAAAATTAATTATTTTCAAAATACAACATGACACAATTTAAATAAATTACTCCATGATGTATATCTTCCTCAATGTTTTATAATTTTTTAAAATATTTATTTATTCTTGACTCACCCTAAATATATGCCTAACCTTCAATTCCCTATATTGACAAAAACAAAATATATATATATATATATATCAATTATGAGGTTCTTAAGTTATTTTCAATTATAGAAATAGGTATGGTATTTAATTTTTAACCTAGAAAATACTTTCAATTCAACTCCAAATTTATTAAAAAATTGTTCATTATTTCACCTTCTTTAAATTTTGTGATTTTATAATTTACAAATAGAATTGACTTCTTGAATTATATATCTTTCAACTTAGATGGAATAGTATTATTCACATAATAAATCAATAAACTTTCATTCTTATATACTTACTCTAAATTCTTATCTATTTCCAAATTTTTAGTCCATATAACTTAACATTCATTAGGTTTTTTTTCAGTCTTATTCTAGTGTGTATACTATTTATTTATAACATACTTTTTATAAGAAATAATTTTGGATTTACCTCTAATTTAAAAAAAATTCTTCTGACCAGGTAGTCATATCATGAAAATTCTAGAAGTATCTCTAGATATTTAACACCTTCCACATATATTTTCAAAAAAAAAATTTCATTCACTTTATATAACCTCTAATGAAATTAAAATTTTTCATCTTTAATTCCATACAACAAATAAAAACTTCTATTTATTTTTGAGATTGATTTGTTTTTGTACTTTTTAATTCTTCCATTAAGATTGGTGTTTATGGACTATCTGAAAAGTTCCATGACATAGCCTCTTATACCATAGAAGAAGCACCTTTTCTTTGGTGTGACACCCATTATATCATTATTGTTAGGTATATCATGTCCAAAAGGATTTTTTGGTGGTGTTATTTAACTTATACCCTAAGGAAGACTTTTCTTTTTTTTCTTTTTATATTCTTTGTTTTTTGTGGAGTTTTCATCATATCAATATACTCATAGTACATGTTTGGTACATATTAGCACTCATCATAATTTTGAAAACTTTTATTTAAATAATCACAAAAGTATTAAAGATACCCAATATATTCTTGATAGAAATATTCTTCTACTTATATTAATTAAGATTTAGTTATATTGGATTTCTATTCACAAAAAAAAATTATCCTTCCCCTTAATACTATATTATATAATCATCATGCATTGAAAAATTATGATAATATTTAATAACCTGATTCCCAAACATATAATAATACAAATTATATCCAACAAATCTTGATTTATTCTTTTCTGATACAATTTTGTTGGATTTTACTTATTTTTATTTTTGGAAAACATAGTTATTAATTTGAACTTTATATGGGGAACAAGAATTTTTTCCCTTCTTCAAATTCACCTTTGATGATATAGTGGGTTTTCATCATCCTTATTCACCCATACATGTCTAGTATTTACATTATATCTCTAATTAGTAGATGAAACTACATTATTACAAATATATTTATCATAAAAAAGGGTGACCTTATTAAATGGTCATGTAGTAAAATTATCTTTACAAATTCTCAAGATCTTATTTCCAATAGAATAAATCATCTTTAGAAATAAAACTCTTTTTAGAATTAATCTTCAAAGCCTTTCTGGTCTTAGAAGTTAAAGAAGTTTTAGCTTGTTTTGATTAATGATTTTTCAATTTGACTTCTAATTCAAGACACCTCAATTTGATAGTAATCTTATCATCTTTAACTAATTTCAATTATTCATCCCATTGACTCTTTATTTACTGAATTTTTTCTTCATATATTTTATTTTCATATAGTAAAGAATTATCCAAATCTTTAATTCACTTAGAATTAACCTCTATTTGGGATTATTTAACATAAATAGAGGATCTGTGTAGTTTCTCCAATGCATGGATCACTTATATAAAAACATTATAAATCACATAATTCTCACAAATATACCATTATAATTTATCTTTAATGAGTGTCAATCATTAATTTAAAAGTGATGTAGTCTGTTATTTTGATTCTTCAACCAGAGTGAATCTTTCCTTATATGACATTAAAGTAAATTCCTTATCATTGATTTCTAACTAATAATTATTTACATTCATGGTAGATTTATAAAGATCTTTAAGTTTATGTATCATCTTAGTAAGGAACTTTTCAGTCAATATTTTCACACACATTTCTTTATAACTCTTATTAAACTTGGTAAAGATGTTCATTTCAAAGTAATATTGTTTCTTATTTGGATTCAACAAGTTGTGTGAGAAGATTTCATTTTTGAAACTTATTTTCCAAAGCTTTATCCATATCCTCAGTGTCCTCTTCATTCTGGGAGTTTTCATCATATATTTTCTTGATGAATGTAAATATGTCAGTGACAACCTTGATGAGAACTTTCTTTAGATAATATTTGACTTTTGGATAAAAACACAAGGTCAATAAATCAATTATTTATCATCACTTCTTGAACCTAAATCATCAAAATTATTATTATCAACTGATTTAATAGATATTATTGATAGATAGATACTGTGACTACATTCAGTCTATGCTGTATCCTTTTTCTTCTTTAAAATATTTCTCAACTTCCTTTATTCCTTTTTCTATATGTTATTAAAGGTATTATAGAAACCTTCTTATTATAAATAGTAGAGATGAAAACTAAATTTTCCATCTAAGTAAACACTAATACTTCTTAAAATTCAAATTTGAACGTAATATATATCTGATACAAAAAACTATGGTATTAAGGTGGATTAAGAAAAGGTGGAAACCTTACTTTGATACAAATTAAGATACAATATGGATCATGTAGGTACACTAGGAGGGGTGAATCATTGTATACAAGTTTTATTGGTTTATTTTCTTTCACTTTTTACCCCCTTTTAAATTTGAACCTCTACACCTGTTAATATGAATGGATCTTTATTGTTAACAAACACAATCATAACACATGTAAGAAAGAAAGTAAATAAACCACATCACATGTAATTTTTATATAGTTCACCCCAAATTTGGGTGACTACATCCTCGTTGTATTTGAAATTATTTGATAAATAAATTCTCCACTAGAAAATCAATCATCAATTACAAGTGGGTTGGTTGGGTATCATCCTAAAACTATGATGGGAAGGTATAAACCACTTCCCAAATTATATTGGCATCCTTCCAGTGTTCTTTATACTATAATCGTATTGATATTATTTATAATCGAATCCCATTAGTGAACAAAAACACAACACCAAAACAATGAGAAATACCACACAAACTTCAATTTACCACTATAATAAAGAAACTAATCTTCTTCTCATATAAACTATGATAAACTAATTCTATACTTTATCACTTCAACTAAAAGTATCTGACTTCAAATAAATTTAATAAATAATATTGTATGAAAGTAGGTTCAGTACTCTTCCAAATGAGTAGAATATATCACTTATATTATAACTCATTAAATTATTATAATGATAAACTAAAATTTTTTCATGATATTGTAAGTTTTCTTATTCCTTGGTTTACTGAAAGATATTACTTCAACATAAACAAATAATGATAGAAGTATTTTTAAACGTTATTTATGTATGAAATAATATGATTATATTTTCATGAAAATTATATTTCATGCATGGTATTATCATCACATGAAAGTATTAAACTCACATAACACTTTCTTCATACAATAAAACAACTATGTGAAACTCACAGTATTCTTCAAAAAATAGTTCATATGATAATAATAATTTCATATAATTATCCCCACTATTTTTATGTCTACTTCATGCAATAAAAAATTCACAACTTGCTATACTTATCACTAATTCTTCATGAACCCTCAATGCTACCTTATTTGTTTTTTACAAAGCCTCAAGTTCATAGAATTTTTTCACTTCCCCTTCATGGATCTTTAATCTCATAATACTATCTCACTTCATTCATGAATATATATATCATCACATTCTTGGAATACTCAAATATATTATTATCGCTATAATTAAATAGTGTCTTTGATTTTTTGGTTTTAAAATACTCACAATATTCATACAATACAATAGTTTGTTATACTATATACCTCTACACAACATTGTCACTAAACACACACAAACTCCGTGAACTGCATGTGAAGATCATGTAATGTAGTAAAAAATGTATTTATCCTTCTTATAAGTCAAAGTGCTCCAACATTCCTTCGTAATGCTAACAGTCATGGTTAAATTCTTCTTCGTATAAGGTTATATACACAAGTATTATGTTCTTTATTCCCACAACTATATATATAGTAAAGTATAATCTTGGGTAATAGTCACATGTGTAGAATCATTGTGGAAATCAGGAGTGTTCTTGAAATATCCCTGAATTTTTAGAAAATCACATTCATCAAGAGGATTTTGTGAAGTGTTAGAGGAAGCATAGATCAAACATCACATGAAATTATCTCATGAATACGGAGCTTCCTCAAGTATCTATTTAAATTTCTCAATTATCTAACTCAAATAGAAATATCTTGAGGTATTTATAGAATAATACCATTAACATAATCAAACACCATAAATGGTGTGTGCACCGCTATACTCTTTCTATGTGAACCACAATACATCATCTACGCACACCAACTTAGCCTACTGTATTTGAACTCACACATACACACACCTATGTTTCAAATCATCATCATAATAGTGGGTTCTCTTTAGTAAAACTTATTCAAATATCACTAATTCCTAGACTTATATATCATCATGGATTGAAAACAACTCCCATGCATGGAAACAAAGTTTCATTCATCCATTGATCATGTTTTTATCTCTAAGTAAGTCTCATGGAATTCAAATACTCATCTCGATCATCAAACATCGCAGTGTGAAGAAATATCGATGCATTTAGATCCCTTCGAAAACCAAAGGTTGAAGATAAAAGATCAGATTGATCAAATAGTAAATATAGATAATATCATAATTCTTTACTTTTATGCATATATTTTAAAGGTGGGAAAACAATTCACATATCTCATTATATCATAATAGAGATAAAACCATCTTTCATGTGCTTAATAGATAAATGAAAACCCTTTAATTACTAGATTTGAGTACTGGGGTATTCTAATAATTCCTTCATGCACCCACTTGAGCTACTGCCCAGGGCATCAGCTTTTCCTCTTCTATGAAACTATGTGTGCACACCTACCATAGCAATGATCTACCTCCATTTGAGCTCTATAACCTGATTCTCCTACATGGTATAGGTCTCCTCTCACATGTATGGGATTGATCTAGTTCCTTGGATTGATTGGTTGGCATATTTTTTCAAAAATCCACAAAAAAACAATAAATTTATATTCCATTCATAACATGAAATTCCAAATCATAATCTCAATATGGAATTTTAAATTCCAAAACTAATCATTTTTAATTTCTCTAAAAGAAACTCCTCAATATTATTAAATCATGAAATTTACTTATATAAAATCATAATAAATCCAACTTATTTATATGTTTTTCCAATATTAAATAAAAAATACCTATTTTATATATTTAGAATATTATAAGAACATCTCTATAATCCAAAAAATTAAAATTTTCTTTTTACTAAGTAGCGTTTATTTATCTCAAAACTTCTTTTCCAACATCTAAATAATTAAATAAGAGTCTTCCAATGATAGTAACTTTATAATTAAATCTATTTAAAATTTAATTTCCATAATAAAAATTCATTGAAAATAAATAAAACATCACTAAATATAGCCACATCCACTTCAATCAAATATGGTTCTTCAGTAATGACTAGAAATTTAATAGTGTTTCCCTTAAATAAATATAATTTTAATAGATTATTATACATGAGAAACTAAACTAAAATGATCCATGATATTTTAGATAATAAAATTATAACAATAATAAAACATATAGTAGATAAAAAATAGTAATCAATTAGAAATTCTTACAAAAGAGTATTAAGAACACTTAGAGATTTAAAATGGTTTTTTATTAAATATAGTTTTTCTTAATATATTGTATTCTAATTTTAAGATAAATTTTATAATTTGAAATTGAAAAAAAAAATTAACTTTGTTTTTTAATTAATCATGTCAATATTATCCTAGGTTGAATGTTTTTGATATTTTTCTAAAATAATTTATTTTTAGAGGACCATTAAAAATACCAATTTTACTAAAAAAATCACTTTTATGAAAATATAACAACACAATAATGACTTAAAATATTATGAAAAAATTTTATATACAAGATATATATTTAATAAGTAATATAAATCATTTCAAAATAATATATTTAATTTATAAAACACATGTTTAACATTTTTGGAAACTCAAGTAATATTTCACACTAAAAACTTTTTTTATGCACTTACATTAAAAATTAGTTATTATTACTTATTGAAACTAATTATAAAAAATAGATTTAATATTTGAGTTAATAATTTAAATATTATTTAACAAGTTCAATTTAATTTTTAACAATAAAAATTAGATTATTATGATTAAATTTTATTACCATAGTAATGGTGAAATTATTATTTTTAAATATTTGTTTTATTAACATTATATATTTATATTTAATAAATTAAATTAATATATCATAAATAAGGAATATAATATTATTTTTCAACATATATATAAATATATTAACAGATATTTATTTGTAATTAATACTAAATAATGGTAGGAATGCTTAATGAGAAAGAAATATTTTTTCTACAAAAAACTATTTTTCTATACACTATATATTTGAATTTAAAAGTTAATTTTATTATATTTAGAAATTTGATTTTTTTTAATAGAGGTTAAATTTAGTTTTATAACACCCAAAATTTTTAACAGTTTTTATTTAATAATTTTAGAAAAATATAAATTACTTAGTTAGAAACATGTTACCTAGGTAAAAATGAAAAAGATGAAAGTATAAATCTAAGTATAAATGATTTCAAACATGTTTAAAACATGGATGGAAATTAATGGTTGAGAATTTATAAAAATTATCTTATAAAAAACTTCATTATTTCTCACTTTTTAAAATATTTACCCTTGAATAGTTTTATTATATTATTGAAAAAAGGGTGTTCAAAAAAGTTCACTTTTCGTTACTTATAAAAAGGGATCACTTATACCCTCTCAAAGTTACACATACCCTTATAAAATTTCATGAAACCATGAAAAATTTTAGTATCATAGAATTAAATTACATTAAATAAATCCTTTTATCACTATAATTTAGCATAATCCCTTCATTTCTAATGATAATTTCAAGAAAAAGTTCAAGGTCCGAAAGTGAGTATTACTTAATCCTTATCCTTTTCCTTATTTATAATTACTTTACAAAACTATCACAAACATATTAATATAATTACATAATGTAACACCTTGAGATTTAATGATATATTTCTCTTTGAATAAGTTTTATTTCTTTGATATATTTCTTTACACACAACACTGAGTTCGAACGAACTGTGATATACTACTGAAATGTTTTTATTTATCACCTAGACATTGGATTAGAGGGTATCAATAGGGATAAATAAATTATGAAAAAAATATTTTTTGCGTATTTAAAAAATAAATTCATTAGTTATAATTTGTTTATAAATGAAAATAAAAGTGTTTCAAGGAAAAATAGAGTTTTTTATGAAAAATAGTATTTATGCTCACAATATATTTTTATTTAAATAAAATATATTAATATCTATTGATGAATTATTTTAATGAAATTAAAATATAATATATTCAATAAAAAAAGTATATTCATCTAATTTTTTTATAGTTATTGGATAAAAAGAAATTCAATTTTATCCTTTAAAAATGAATTGTTCTCCAAAATAGTTTTCATTATGTTATACGCAGTTATTTTAAAATGGATTTCTAAAACTTTTAGACATTTAATCTTAAAAAATGGATCTAATATTTGGAATCAATTTTTTGACATTTGTTAAATATTTCCCTTTAATTTTTTTCTATGTTGAATAGTAACCTTGTTAAATATTTTCCACCTCGATAAGTGTAAAATGGGTAAAACAGGGTTAAAACTTTCGGATAAGGAATTAAAATTTATATAAAATGTGCATTTAACCAATTTTATGAGTTTAATAAAACCATTATCATCCATGTTTCAAAAATATGGTAACTTTATGTTGTTTTTCGTAGATTATGACCTTTAAATTATTTTAAGAAAAGAATAAATACAAAATGCCACTCTCTTGACTTTAATATCTTTAAAATTTTTACATAAGGATAAAAAAGAAGATAAGTTATGATATAATTGTTTATTTAAAATATTAATTAATTATTTTATCATTATATTTTTTTGTGATTGAATATTTACCTTAAATTTTTATGCAACGCAGATAAAGAATTTATTCAAATAATAGGAAAATAAAATTAATGATTTTGAAAATATTAAAAGTAATAAAATTTATGTGAATTATTTAGTTTCATTAATTTTATAGATAAATATAAAATATAAGGGGTATTTTAAATGTTTCTATTTTAATTCTATTTCTTTCATGTTATTTTCAAATTCAATGTAAATGAATCATTCCAAAAATTATATGAATGATATTTTATAATAAAAAAATATTTTATTAAATGATTTAAAATTCATAAAAATTATATATTTGGACAGGTTAATGGGATATGGTAGAAAATATAAAACATGGTCCATTTATTGGTCACTTTTTCTTTTATGGGGTCATTTTTAACCCTTAAATATTGTAAAACATTGATGTTGTAGTAATTGTTAAAAAGCGTTCATAAAGGTTAAAACTATGAAATAAGTGTCAAAAAATATCTAAAACTTTTCTAAATTTTATTATGTGTGATTATTTAGACTCATGATCATATTAAGTTCTATATATATCAATTTGGAAACATTTTTTCATGAAAATTAATTTATATTAATTTAATACTTTAAGTAATTCCAAGAGTGCCCCTCCCCTCACTTATAAAAGTAACCTCCTTTGTTTCATTATTGACAATGTTTAAACCTTATATCTCAATAAATACCTATGCTAATATCATCATAGAATCCTTCTACTCATCCTATAGCTTATTCTCTTGCTAAAAAAAATATTTCAATGCTTAAGTTGTATGACAAAATAGGTTTCTCTATGAGGAGATATAAATCTTAACCAAGAATTTTCAATTTTATTTATAATTATACCTACTATAAATATTTATTACTCATCATAAAATAATAAATATTGTACACTAAATATAATTAAATTTTATTATAATTAATTAAATTCCATTATCCACCCTCTATTCTATCAAATAGGAAGTGAAAGTATCACTTGTGTGTACATGTTGACGACTACCTCCAAGTAGTGATACAATTCATCTTCCATCACCATCTATCATAGATAGTTATTTTTATGGGGTTAGTTTTTATACATTATATTTATGACATTATTATTTTTCTGTAATTATAATATCATATCTAAATTCTTACGTTTCAATACGTTGGAAAACTATAATGTTTCTCATGCATACGTATGGATTACCAAATATACAAAGAGATGTTGTTTATTTTTCATTTCTACTTTACATTGATGGTAATAAGGATAATTTTAATGAATACATAAGATATATATGATAAAATAATGATTCTATAAAGGTGAATTATTATTTTCCTTCCTTTCATTGGATCCGTTGAAAAATAGAAACAGCGTTCATACATATGTACGACCTAACAACACCTAGAATGGTGTAATTCATTTTTATGTCTCTAAATTTTATAGATAAATCTATATATATATATATATAATGAATATATATTATATTTATATCATAGATAATATTTTGGATATTATGGAACCATGATGAATATACAATGATCGGCACTGCAAAACCAAAACATCCATGAAAAACAAATCAGTTAACACGTAGAAATAATTATTTTAATAAATAATTATTAATTAATGGGTGATTAAATTTTATAAGTAAATCTCATGGTTTTGATAATAAAATATAGATATAATTCAAAGGAATTTATAAAAATCATGGAGAAAAGAATATGACCATTCCTTTATACTCAATGTGTGGAAGAAAATGTTAAGTAAATTGTCTTAAAGGGACTATTAAATGTTTAAAGGGTGGAAATAAAGGTCATCAGGAAATAAAATACTTTAGTTATAAGAAGAATAAGTTAGATAATGATTGATAAAAATCACCACAAAATACACCACTCGCACTCCATGGTTTTAATGGAAAGGAGTATGGGAATTATGCTAACCAGTGCTCAAATATGAAGGTTAATGATACTGATTGACATTAGTAACATCTTAAGCCCAGATTCAAAGGGAATATCATGCAATCTCTATTACTAAAGATAATAAAAATGTTCTGAAAGGTAAACTTACCGTGAACTCTAGAACTTATAATGTATTATTTTATTATGTATTTACCCACTCTTTTATATCTGAATAATTTTCTAAGGGTATCACAATACCCCCTTAATAATTAGACGTTGAATTATCAGTGAAAGATCATAATTTTATGATGATTTTATCTTAATTCAATTATTCTTATTCAATTTATGTTTGTGATAATATGTTTCTTACAAATATCCACATTCTTCCTCTAGCTGAATTTGGTGTTATTTTAGTCATGGATCAGATTTATTTACATAAATCTAACATTAATTGTCAAGGAAGGGAAGTCATGTTTGATATTCTAAACTAACATATGATCCTCTATTAGTGAAATGATACTAACGAACATTACATAGAATTTACATCCATTTTATGGGTCTTGATTCCAAATAAAATTGTGTGTTTATATTAGATGGTTGGGGAGAAACTCAACATTGAATATTTTCTTATTGTATGGGAATTTTTTGATGTCTTTCTAGGATAGTTTACTAGTCTTCATCTAAATAATGAATTTGATTTTTTAATAGAAATCGTACTTGGTTATATCTATATTTCAAAGAATACATATATAACATACTCGATTGAGTTTCAAGAATTGAAAAACAAACTCTAGGAGAATCTTGATAAATGATTCATTCATCTAAGTGTGTCACCATGGGGTGCACTTTTTGTTTTTGTTAAGAAGAAATATGGATCAATATGAATCTACATTGATTATCAGGAACTGAAAAATATCACAATGAATAATAACTATCCTCTACCTCATATTGATGATTTCTTTGATCAATTATATGGATCTCAATATTTTTCCAATATTGATCCTCTTTCTCGATACTATCGGTTGAGGGTAAAAAGTGAAGATATAAACAAGATAGCCTTTCATACGAGGTATGGACACTATGAATTTATAGTGATTCCATTTGGTATTACTAATTCCCTTGTTATCTTAATTGATTTAATGAATGGAGACTTTATATATTACATTGATTAGTTTGTGATTGTCTTTATAGATGATATTATTATATATTTAAAGAGATAATAATAACATGAATATCACTTAAGGATTATCCTGAAGACATTAGGAAAGGATAATTTTTATGAAAAATTTACAAAGTGTGATGTTTGGATATAAATATGTTTCATTTTTGGGTTATATAATCTCAATTGAGGGTATATTGGTAGATCCATAAAAGATAAAAGTTATTTAACATTGTCCCAGACCAACCATTGTAACTTAAATCTATAGTTTTTATAGTTTGTTTGAATATTATCAATGATTTTTTGAGATTTTATCATGACTTTATAATCCACTCACTAAGTTAACTCTGAAGGGAGCCAAGTTCCTTTGGATAAATGAATGTGAATAAAATTTCAAGGAACTAAAGACAAGGTCAGTTAGCACACCTATGCTCACACTACCCTATAGTAGAGAAGGATTTTTGATATATAGTGATGCACAAATAAGGGACTGTGATACATCCTCATGAAGGGTGATAAGGATATATCCTATTTCTAATGCTAATTAAAGGTTCATGATGAAAATTACTAAACTCATTATTTAGAGTTATCTATAGTTATTTTTTAATTAAATATATGGAGGAATTATCCTTATGAAAAAGGTGAGATATGTATACTAATAATAAAAGTTTAAAGTATTTATTCACATAGAAATAATTTAATATATTCTATAGAAGGTGTTTAATGTCCCAGCCCAGGATCCACTAAACGGTGCCCTGAGTCGATGGGTCGCATGGCCTCAAGAGTGCCTCCCCATACACTAGAGGTTTCTAACTAGTAATGAGGTTTTGAGGTAGTAAAATGGTGATACTATACCCTCGTGATCATAGTATCACAGTGGTGAAATAAATTGATAAATAGTGGAAGCATAATAAATGGAAACTAAATAGTAGAAGGAAAACATCCAGATAACATAGTAAACAAGCCATCAAAAATAACATCCAGTATCATATACAAAATGATGTAATGTCATGTATCCATAAAAAAGTTATAAGAAGACATGGACTCTAGTATCTAGTATAATAAATGTGTCAAAAGGACAAAAAACCCAAAAATACTATCTTCAATAGTATCATGATCCATATCTCGTTCCTGTGCTTCCCCACTCCCATGCAATAATAAAATTATGAATTAATAACTAGGTGTTTTCTCTTGTCCCTAGATCCATTCACATAATCTACTTGGGTACCATATGTGGCCCAAATAGGGTATGAGATAAACTCAATAGGCCACCACCAATGGTGTCTATAAATATCCAGTCAGTTCATATAGTATAAGTAGTGTGCAAATTTAATGGTAAGTAGTAATAAATTATTATAAAGGGTCGACTCTGGTTTCTAAAGGACACCAGGCAGACACTACCTACTCTGGCCTATGCTGGATGATCTATGTGAAATTAACCATATGTATATGTATATATGGTCTATGTACATAGTGACGTCTATATCCATATATATGGAAACTACTACTATTCTGGACCAAAGGCTTAACTTAGGCACCCATGGGTACTAACATGAGCCTCTCAAGTGTCTAGGCAAACCATGTATAGTATAAAAAGTAAGTGGGACATCATTCCCAATTCATAAAGTTAAGGACTCCATGCCCAAATCATAACAGTGGGGATACCATTTCCAAATCATAAAAGTAGGGTTTCTATGCCTGAATCCTAATACTAGGGTCACCATACTCAAATCATAATAGTGGGTACATCATGCTCGAACCATAATAGTATAGATTGCATGACCGAATCATAATAGTAAGGTCATAGTGCATGAATCATAATAGTAGGTACATTATTCTCAAATCATAATAGTGGGGTCTCCATGCCTGAGTTATAACAGTAGGGTTTTCATGCCTGAATAATAATATTATGGTATCTATTCCCAAATCATAACAGTAGGTTCACCATTCCCAAATAATAATAATAGGTTTTCCATGCCTGAATCATAAAATTAGGGTCTCCATGCCCAAATCATAACATAAATCATATGTAGTCAATAGACTTTAGTAAGATCCAATAGATGGTTCATAGATCATTAACATTTTTCTTTAACAAGGGTGTGACCACTCACATTCCATTTAATTTTTTATAGTCCAATAAGTGTGTTAGTCATTCTTCACCATTAAATTTAACTAGTATCAATTATGTTATCTCATTCTAGGAGTATAACCAAAAACACCAATGGTTGTTTTGGTTATATAACCATGGAATTGAAAAGGAGTATAAAGGAAACACCCAAAGGGGTGGCTTGTATTGAGGTTGTCAACCTCCAACATCTTATAGGATCTAAAAGAGTCATTAGGTTTCATAATAGAGTAACCAATTAAAGGAATATTCATTTTAGGGTCAATGCTCAGTGATAACAACATGTTGAACACAATTCCTAATATAAAGCATCATGACTTTGAGGTATAATTACAAGAACACATACCTTAAGCTTGTACTAGATGCCTCCTACATTATCATCCCTTAGTTTGGCATGGATTGGAAAAAAAATATAAGAATAGATGAATGGCCTAAAAATTGGGTATATGATATGACACAAAAATAGCATTGTTAATAGAAAGAATAATGAAAAAAGGATCCTAAGGATTTAAGATCTTTCTTGTGGCTATCCAATGTGAAAAACGGTGCTCGAATCAGAGTTTGAACAGAGAGATGGAATCAAAACCTAGATTTATACTCAAAACTTAGCTTCTTTGGAGGAGATCATGTGTGTAAGTGAAAAGGAAATTTGAGGGGTGATGAAAAATAAATTGG
This sequence comes from Viscum album, assembly GCA_963277665.1. Taxonomy (NCBI): domain Eukaryota; kingdom Viridiplantae; phylum Streptophyta; class Magnoliopsida; order Santalales; family Viscaceae; genus Viscum; species Viscum album. The sequence continues at coordinate 465,324,701 of OY728141.1, read as the reverse complement.
GTCTGGTCCCTTTAAAAACACCACATAGCATTTACACGACATGTATATTTTTACACGTCCTGTAATGCTTAGGTCAGGGCACCTATCCAAAACAATTCCTGAAATGATTAGAAAATGCATGACATGAATTGAATATATGATGGGTATTTCCTTCATCTTGTGTATATTTCTAGCAGCTAACTATAGACCACCATCCACCCTTCTTCCCCAAAAAAACCTACCATCCTATGGGCTCAACTTCAGTGTCTAATCCAAAAAGAGAACTTATACAAGGGTTTACCCAAGATTTAAAATAATCCATAATCGAAGGAAAACCTTGATATTACAGTCTTCCCCCTTAAAGGAACTATTCTCCATGTTTCCCATCTGGGGGTGTTAATACATTTTCAGAGAAAAACTCTGGTCACTGACTATGTATTTTGGCCTTCCACTCCCAAGTCTCATCATGTACACAACTCTAATACAATAGAATCAATGCTAAAGGGAAATAATTTCCTCAAAGATCCTTTGTGCTATGTTCAATGATGTTAATAAGATACCCCTAAAAAGAATCATTGGAATATAACTCGGAATTCATAGGATCAAAGGTATGAGACAGTTCATCATGGTAACAGTAAAGCTATGATACGTGGAAGAAGGAATGCATGACACGGTACCTCTGAGGTAATATTAATTATATTCTATAATCTAGATTCTAGAAAATATCTCATAAATCCCAAAAAAGTGATTCTATATCTTTACTTGACTCTATATCCATCTATTCTCAATTCTAGGTGATAGCTGCAAGAAAACATGGTCCCCGCCCATGAACTCTAGAGGTTATCGATGGTTATCAGCATATGATTTCTATCTAGAGTGAGTAGTATCCATATGTGTTGAGCATGATGTTTCATTTTTTGTTAATAAGGTTTCAAAAAGGTATCAATTGCCAATATGTGTATGGAAAGGTAGTGATCGAAGTTGTGATGATGATTGAAGTAGTGATTCTTAAAGTAATGTTGTTAACTCAGTGAAGAACCCACTTTGATCATGAAGATGTACCACAACCAATGGAACTTGGAGAATTACTATTTAACATTGGAATACATGTTTGTACATTCTCTATAATAATTCAGATGATTGCAGAACTGATCTTAAGTTCTAAGACATGTGTCACTGGATGACACTTTGTTACACCATTTTAAGAAGGCCATGCAATACTTGAATGCATGTTGACTATAGAAGATCCATCCAATATATTCTAATTGGATGAATTTGGTGAACAAAATTAGACAATTATTTGTGCCAATACTCAAAGTCCAAGACATGTTCTTGAAGAGAACACATCACAAATTACAACATTGAAGACCATGTATTAAGATTTAATGCATGGGGAATGAAGAAATATTCCATGAATCATATATTATGGAGTCAAAGGAGGAATATTAAAGGTCTTGGATTTGTTATTTCAAAAAGAAAAGAAGGATGATGTTTGAAGATGAAGAAGGATAAAGGAAGAAATCATGGTATTTGAATGAAGAAGGGTGGTTTGGGATATTAAGGATGAATTAAAACTTAGATTTTATATTAAGTACTTAGTATATTCTTTTTCCAAAAAAAAGGTCCAATGATGTCGGTCGGCTGAAGCCCTCACCGAAAGTATATGTGAGACCCAGGGGTCTATTGTTCTCAAAGGGTAGGCCTAGAAACATTCCTATAAGAGGTGCATGGGGGCCGTGTATAAGCCATTGGGTTTGCCAGCCACACGACTAAGTCCACACGGTCTGTCCTCAGACAAGACTACACAGTGTGTCCCATAGGTATACGACGTGTTTAAAAGGAGGTGACACCGGCCCGTGTTTTTAGTTACACGGTCGAGTCCCCAGGTCACACTACAAGGTGTGTGCATCATTAACACGGCGTGTTCTGTGAAGGAGTTCACCAACCCATGTTGTTAGTTACACGGTCAGACTCCGGGTTAACACTACACGGCATGCACATACCTACACAGCGTGTTTTACCCAACCTCTTCCCTACCCCGTGTCGCCGCCCACACGGTTTGTGACACGGGAAGATACTACATGGCGTGTACTCAGGGTACACGGCGTGTACTCAAAAAGTTCATTTTTCTTCCCGAACAGAAGAACATACATGGCATGTATAAAAATACTACATGGCGTGTATACTAGGTTTCCGGACAATATGCCTCAGAAACTTCTCCGGAACCCAGAAAACACTGAAAAACAACACCTAAGTGTCAAATTCCGACCTGTGCGGGCCCATACTCCCCACGAATCAAATTTTGACAACTTATATGTGTTATAACCAACAAACAGTCAATGATCCACTAAATTTCAGTCAATGGGGGCCCATACTCCCCAAAAACCAAAGTTTTTCATCCATTCTATAAACAGGAACAAACAAAAATACCATATCACAAGGCAGGTATTTATCAAGCAGCTATCATAATAGAATGCTTTTCTTGCACAACAACTATCACAACAACATGAAAATTCTAATGCACCTACATGGCATGGAAACTATGCATGTCATGTGATATCTAGCATGTTCCTATATGATGCATGAGACGGCATACCCTCATCTCATCGGGTTGAAACTAAATAGAACCCACAGATAAAATATAAACAGCACAATCCAAGTGCGTCACCCAATGGTGAAAACATATAAACCGTAAAATTGCAAATCAAATAATGAAAAATATGAGGTAGACTAGATTTTCCCTATACACGGGTTAGCTACGCCTGGGCACAGCTTATTACCAACTACTGTTCTGTCATATCCCTGACTACGGCTCCAAATAGTAAGTCAAAGAAAAGAAACTCCTCTGATACCACTTTGTAACGTCCCGGCCTGAACCCGGTTCACCACGTGACCTCAAGCGCATTTCCCCAAATTCCAGAGGTTACCGACTAGCAGCAAGGGCCCAGGTCTGATAGTGGGGAAACTATGCCCTCATTTGTCAAAGTGTAGCGCAACGGAATACCAAAATAAACATACAACAACAGAGGAAGAAGTAAACATACACAACTGAAATAACTACAGTAGTGGATATAACCAACAGTATATAATTGATGATGCTACATGTTCAAATTCTAAGAAAACATCCAGAACATGTTATACATCAATACAGTACAGCAGAAAACAAAGTATAGCAAAGCAAGAAAAACAGCTAGCAGCGGCATCGCGAGCCTTGGCTCGGTCCCATGCCCTCCTACTCCTCAGCAACAGTCAAGTACCTGTATAGGGACTCTTGACCCTATCTACACCTGAAGCAATGTAATCTGTTTGGGCCGAAAAGCATGACCCAAATAGGGTGTCAGAAATATATCTCAGTAGGCACCCACCAAAGGCCCGTGCTCAACTGTGTGTAAAACATGCAACAAGTGTGCATTAGTAAAATGCAATAACTAAGCAGTACTCAAAAGTAAATAACTTAACAGTTAAATTTCCATTTTATTATTCATTTAATTCCTTTAATTTAGTACCATTTTTGTGCTCAACAGCACCAAGCCCTTAGGCTAACTAGAACTGTGCCCTCAGGCTAAAATAGTAACCACGCCCTCAGGCTTGCCCTCAGGCCATACAGAATCTAACCCGTAGATATTTCCCTTAGGAGTAACATAATTCTCGCCCTCAGGCATAGGAAGTGTCGCCCTCAGGCACAGAAGTCAAGCCCTCGGGCACGAAAGGTTTCCCTCAGGCGGAATAACGATAGCCCTCGGGCTAAAACAGCCACGCCCTCAGGCTAATCACAACAACGCCCTCAGGCTAAATAGGTAACTGGGCCATACCCAACATATCAAAATGCAGTAAACAAGCAATTCCTCTCAAGGCAATTCTACAGTTACTACATTTAAGGCATACCCTCGGGTATCCTGGCCAAATGGCTAAACAGAGGAACACACCCCTTGGGATAGTCCTGGATCCAAGCAACGATCCCAAACATCATTTTATTATCACAATTTAATCACCTATGCAATTCTAGGCATTAAATATAGCAACGGACTCAGCCACATGACACCCTAACATGGGTTCGTGGCATGAAAACGCACAAAAACGCATGACAGTTGGAAAATAAACACCAATCCACCAACCTTATATGCCAACGAACGCTATACCCGAACGCCGGCTCCAAAAACTCCCAAGAACAGCGTAGATCTGACGAATAACAAAACCCATTCAAACGTAAATAACTTACGTTGGGAGAATAATTGGCAAGAACGGTACTAGGAGAGGAGAGGTCTTACCCGTGCGGTTCCAACGAAATTGTCCGAAGCCGAAACGGATTCCAGACGAACGCCCGGTGGATCTTCAAAGATCCTACCTCCTCCTTTGGCTCCAAAACGGCTCAAGTGCCTCCTCTGTCAAATGAGGAGGCTACTGCCTATTTTAAACTCAAAAAACAAAGTACACGGCATGTACTTCAAAGTAAACGGCGTGTACTCCCATCATTTAACTATTCACTTGGCGGCACCGCCACACTGTTCATCAGTCGACATGAGTACACGGCATGTACTCTCGAGTACACGGCGTGTACTGTCACCCAGCTGGCGGCGACGCCACCGCCTTACTGTTTAAGCCTGCCGACTAACTACACTGCGTGTAAGGTACCACTGTACGGTGTGTAGTCGGTTTCTACACCCTTCGTCGCTGGCATGGCTACACGCCCCGTGTACTCATCCCAACACGGCCAAAAGTACACGGCGTGTGGATAAAGTACACGGCGTGTAGTTCCAAAATTTAGGATTTTTCCCCTTTTTCCATATTTTCTCAAAATCACTTAAGGAAAAGGAAAAGAAGAAGCTCGTACCTCTAAAACAAGAACCGAGTTCTTATAATACACACACCAAATGCCTTCTATAACATGATTCACATCACCTTCACAGTCAATAAATCACATTTAAAGTGCACAAATAAAATCCCATAGGAAAAATATCTATTTATTTTGTAAAAATAATGTTCAACACATTCTAACCTCATGTTCCTTTGAAAACAAATTTCCCACCTTTCACACAAGGCATAGAAAACTTTCAAGAATCACCAAAATGAGTTGCACATGAAACATAACCAATTTCCTTCCAAAAACCCATCTTTAATCATATATGAATCTCAAAACCTTTTCAAAACATATTTTTTACCACAAAAAAACTCTATATAACACATTTATATAAGAAATAAGGAAAGGTGAAATCATCTAATAATGTAAAATCATGGAACCACCTACCTCACACATGGAAACTTCTAGAAATTGGTGTGAAACCACAACCACACCTCCACAAGACCGTATAAAGTAAATATAGAACAACAAACATAATAATTTCCCCCAAAAACACAAGATCAACCCATAATTAGTTCAATAACCCACTGTAAAATGTAAAACCCAAGAAAGAGGGAATTGAAACCCTAGATTAATGGACAAACCAAAGGAAACAAGACTTACTTGATGATTTCTTAAAGAACTAGGGCCAAAACCACCAAAATATTGATGCACAAAGGTTCCAATATGTTTTGGTGGAATCTCCCATATGAATGAAAATACCATAGGGTATAGATTAGAGGTATTTTAGAGTTAAATATGAAGAGGTAAGTAAGGTAAGTTCCCACGTTTTAATGACCTATATAGGTCACCCGTTTAGCCCTCATGGTTTTCTAAACAATGAAGAAATCGTGCAGTCTCCTTTGTCTAAGAGAAAACCTGCTACAAGGTTTCCTGGGTAATGGTGAATGCCCATGTGGTGAGTCATGTGACCTAGAGAGTTCCACATTCCTAGGAACACAGTTTTCTCTAGGTTGGTGTACGGTTTACCAAACTGTGTGCCAACTGTGCACCACCTTCTGTGGAGCCCAAAATTTCCACTTTTCACAAAAAAAAACCCTAGGTAAAACCAAGAGACCATTTTAATACTGAAATAGAACAGATAAATACCTCAAAATAAAATCAAGTATGTGAAAATTCTCCCCACCATGAAAACATTCCATCCCTATAAAGTCACTCTAATGTTTGACCAGAATACAAAAATGGGTACTCATCCTCAATCCAAGACTTCTTCTCCCATGTCTCATGATCATCAAAACCATGATAATAAAGAACTCAGACCAATGGTATGGACTTCCTAGAAATCACTTTCTCCTAAGAATCCACAATCTGCACTGGCCACTCAAGAATAGATAAATTAGGTTCTAATTTCAACTCTTCCTAATTCAGCACATGAGACAGATATAGAATATACTTTTTCAACTGATATACATGGAACACATCATGAATTGACATCAACTGGGAAGGAAAATATAATCAGTATTCCACCTTACCAATCTTATTGGTAATTCAAAATGGTCTGAAATCCCTCAACTTTAGATTTGATTTCTTACACAAATTAGAGGTCACATTTAAAAACACCTGGTCACCCACATCGAATTAAAAAACCCAATGCCTATGATTTTCAAAATAATTATTACATCTCTGATCTGTCAATAAACACTACCTAGTCAACTTAACCTTATCATAATTTTCTTGCACAAGGCTTAGTCCCAACAATGAGGTCTCACCCACCTTAGACCAACACAAAGGAGACCAACATGGATGACCATAAAGTGCCTAAAAGGGATCCATTTGAATAGATTATTGGTAACTATTATTATATTAAAACTCCACCAACCCCAAATGGTTATACCATGAGCCTCTAAAATCCAACACACATTCCTAGATCATGTCTTCTAAGATCTGATTATCCCTCCCTATCTGACCATCCCTTTATGGATGGTATGTTTTTCTCAACTTAATCTACAACCCTGTTGCCTTCTAAAGACCTTACCAAAACTACGAGGTAAAACAAGGGTCTCTAAAAAAACAATAAATTATGGAACACCCTGAAACCTCACTATATCTTGAACATACTACTGGACCAACTCATCCACTTTGGTTGAATCCTTAATCATAATGAAATGTGGTGTTTTTTCAGACATTCAATCACTACCCAAATAGCATTCTATCCTTAAGGTGTATGATGTAGACCCAAAATAAAATCCATGGTGATCTCATGCCACATCCAGGTAGGAATGGGTAATGGATAAAGTAAACTAAAGGGCCTTTGGTGATCTAATTTATCCTAATGACATGTATAACACAGCGATACAAAGTAAACTACATCTTGCCTCTTACTTCTCCACCAGAACTACCGATGGACATCATAGTACATCTTAATGTCACCAGGATGAATAGAACATAGAGACTTATGGATATCCTACATCAAAACCTTCCATAAATACAATGTCACCACAAAGAGACCTCTAAATCCAAAATCTTCCTAAGAAGATAATGAACACTCAAAGGGAACCTCCTGACTTTATAGAAACTACATAGAACGATGGAACAGCTCATCACTTGGCCTCTCTTGCTGAATCAACTCCAAAAGGGAATTTGTTAGCTGAAAACTGGCCAAGAACACACCTACACTATGATCCTTGGTCTTGAGATGCAATGGAAAAAATACCCATCAAATTCCATTCATCACTGGACTCCTTTAATTATTGCACAAGGACTTTCCTACTCAAAGCATCTGCCACAACATTTCCCTTGCATGTGGTGTGGATTATATTGAAATAAAAACCCTGAAGGTACTCAACCCAATGAAACTGCATCAAATTCATATCTTTATGGGATAAAATATAGTTTAATCTATTATGATCTGAATAAACTACACCAAAAATCTAATGGTGTGACATCTTTAAGGCATTCATTACCGACGCTAACTCTGGGTCATGGGTTGGGTAATTATTTTCATGTGGTTGGAGTTAGCATGAACTATATGACACCTCATGGTCTTCCTTCATTATAACACACCGAATAATCATATTTAAAGCATTATAAAATACCATATATCCCTTCCCATATTCAGATAAGATCAAAATAGTGGTTGTGTTCAACTGTTCCTTAGGCTCCTAAAAGGATTCTTGACATTATGGGATTCATTCAAACTTCACCCCTTTTTGGGTAAGCACTATCATGGAAGAAGAAATCTAAGGGAAATCCCAAATAAACTGTCAATAATACCCTTAAAGGCCAAAAAATGTTATTATTTCAAAAACATTATTTTTTGGTTCCCATGAAATCACTGCACTGATCTTCTCAGGGTCCACCAAAACCCCTTGTTCTGAGATCACATTACCCAGAAATCTCACATCCCTGATCTAGAAGGTGCACTTAGAAAAATTTTCATAGAAATTATGATCCTGAAGGGTTCCCAACATAATCATCAAATTCCAATCATGCTCCTCCCTGGTCCCTGAGTAGACCAGTATGTCGTCTATAAATACCATTACAAATTAATCAAGATATTGGAGGAACACCATATTCCTAAGTTCCATAAAGACCGTTGGAGCATTTTTCAACTCAAATGGCATGAATAAGTACCCAAAATTGTTGTACTTACATTAAAAATCTATTTTTGAAACATTTTTCTCTCTACCTCTAACTTTATGGCACTTGAAATGAAAATGAATCTTGGAAAACAACTTTTCACCCTTAAGATAATAAAAAAGGCCATCAATACAGAAAAAATGGTACATGTTCTTGATATTTACCTTATTCATCTTCCGGTAATCATTACACAACAAGATAGATCCATCGACTATTTTCTCAAACTAAACTGGGGTGGCCCAAGGTGAAATTCTTGGTAGAATGAATCCTTTGGATTCCAAGTTGTCCAGTTGTACCTTTAATTCTCTCAACTCAGTGGGGAATATATAGTATGAGGGAATAGATATCATTTGTTTTCCTAGTTTCAAATCAATGGTGAAATCCAAATCCCACTCTAGGGGGAAACCTGAGAAGTCCCCTAGAAATAACTCTAGGAACTCATCCACCACAGGAGGTAATACACCCTTGGGAGAACCATCTTCTTCCTCCAATAAAAGTGAAGAGATCTGAAAAAATGAGGTTTCCCAACTCTAAAAGTAGAGTTCTAACACATTCTAACTACGGATCCCATTCTCCCTGGAAAACCTGGGTACTTCCATCAGTTTCCTTGAAACTCGCCTTCTGACAATAAAAATCAATATGTTCATGTAATCATGCCATCTAATACATACCAAGAATCACATCAAAATGTTCCTTTTCTAAAATCATAAAATCCCATTCCAACTCAAACCCTAACATAGAGAGTATGCAAGAAGGACACATGAAACCCTACTCTCGCTTCTTACTAATAAGCATCAACAAATATATTACATAAGGAATTAGAGAGGTTGGAAACTTTAACACAACCTCAAGATGGTCAAAAATAAAATAAACATAGGCTCTAGTATCAAACAGAACAATTTCTAATGATGATGCAATAACAACAGTACCCCGAACTATCATTATCCCTGCATCCAATTCTACTGGTTCTCATTTCATGACATGAAGTTTCCTCATCTCTACCTGAGCCTAAGAACAACCACTACCCTATAGCTGTGCCCTGAACTGACTCTACCCAGAAGAAGATCAAGCCCTACTGCCACAACCTTTGAGACAATAACTCCCTCTTCTAGATGGTTATGACCGGGTTTATACCCCTTTGAAGGATACATATCCTACACTAATCTAATAGGGGTTTTACACCTTGAAAAAACGTTTTAAGTACCCAATAGTTCAACAATGGTTAAAAGGTTTGGATGGGGATGAACATAGAGATCGCATGTGCCCTACCTTCCTACACTGATGACACACAACAGACCCAGTACATGAGGTCGTGGATGAAGTCATATCAGAAGGATGGGTTGAACTAAAACCTCCCCTCCTCTCCTAGTCATCCATCTTCCTTTTCTTTTGAGATGAAATTATACTTTCCACTACTGATACTGCTCCATAGAAACCATAATTTCCTTTATGATCGATTTCCACTATCATGGAACAATCAACCACCTTGATATACATAATAAACTTGAACAAGAAGTCCTAGGATCTGATTTCTGGCCACAACCCCATCCCAAAATTTTGAGCCTTTAGCTTCTCATTGGAAACAACCTCAGGTGGAAAACCGAACTACCTATATAAAGTGGTTGTAAAACCCCATCATGGTTTTTTCTCCCTGTCAAAGCTCCAAAAACTCCATGGACCTGGCGAAATCCAAAATCTCAGGAAAATATTTCTCATTCAAGATGACCTTGAAATCCTCCCATCCCATATACTCATGCTTTCCAACTTCAAACACAGAATCCCACCACTTTTGAATGGGGCCTTACAATATTAATGAATAAAATTTTACCGTGATTAACATAGGAGTATCGAGAAACTCAAATATCCTATAAATTTTCTCAATCCACTACTCTACTTCTTAGGTTTTTGTGCTTCCTTGGTGGGGAGGCTTGTTCATAATTAACTCCTGAGCATTTTCATTTCTATAACTTGGAATAACTTCTCTAACCTGAAAAGGACCAGAGCCCACTCCTTGACCAAAATCTTGGACATCCCAAACCACTACTTCCACTAGTCTCTAATAAATTTGTGACAGAGAGATCTCTCTCCCCTCTTTCTATGGTTTCATAGGATGTCTATGGGGAGGAATTTTTTGATAACAAGACACAATAACAAAGGAGAATAATCAATAAAACTACCAACACATCCTTTTGAAATTTTTCAAAAACAACAAAAATTACCAAAAAATTATATAAATCAATAAAAATTCATATCCAACATAATAAAAACCATACCAAACCACTCCACCTCCATCTAGTGTCCATATATAGTCTGTTGTCTATATGTATCACCTGGAGGACAAGTCAAAACAAATATCTCAACATCCCATAGTGACTCAAGATCTATCATGAGGTGTGTTGGTCAAACACTCCACTCATAACCAGAACCACAAGCCTTGACAATCCAAAATATGGTCTATCCATACTCTCCCAAATATCTTATCCCGAAGAAAGAGTGAATCCTCCTCTAATACCATGTTGTCACAAACCAAACTAGAGTGTCATAAAATCTAATACCTGACCCGATATGTGGCATGGCATGAAGGGGATTATTGATCCCCAAGGGTTGGTGACTAGTGTCTGGGTATCAAAAATACACATTGGTAATGATTTCACCAATTTATATAACCATAAAAAACAACAATATTAAACATCACATAGCTAATAAACACAACCAAATGAGGAATAACAATTTTTAGATTCAAAGTTTTACAAATTTAACTAATACTAAGAGTACCAAAATGGAAGGGGAACCATGAAAACATCCCAAAAACCTCCACGTAACAAGCGGGACATCACCCTCAAGACACCACCACCAACACCTACAAGAAGTGGAACACTAGAAACTGGATCTACCATCACCACCATAGAATATATTGCCTTTACCTAGGTCGTACATAAAAAAGTCTACATACACTCAAAGTTTTATGTAGGGTGTGATCCAAATCCCAGTAGGAAGCCACCCAAAAGAAGTATTTCATGATATAATATTATAAGATAAACCAATATTCTCATTTATATAAAAAACACTTGAAAATTTCCTTGATAATAATTTTATGAAAACATTTCTAAGGAAAACATTTATTCACGTTTTAAAGAAAACCATTTTTCTCAAAAGAAGATTTCTTTGAAAACAATATGTATAAAAGGTCTATCATATACCCACAGTTTGAACCTCATCTCATAAGAATCATATCACAAGAGAGAACCAAAATAAATCCCTATAGGTAACTAGAACAAATGGGACACTATGAACCTTGTACCTCAGTAATTAGAAATCCTCTAACTAAATCTAATAGTGTCCTCATGCATGAGCCAATAGAGGGGAATGTATCCCAAGTTCTAGAATTCTCCCTATCATAATCCAAAACCAACAATGTTCCCATGCATGAGTCGCTAGAGGAGATCCCATTCCATGGTCTAGTGGTCTCTGATTATATCACATGTTTAGTTAGTGTTGTAATCATCAATCCTATTAGAATAAATCGGGCCTTGTCCCTACCGAATAAACTAGAATAATTGTTCTAGTCCACCTTCTTATATACTCAGGATTCCCATTATGATCATTTCTTATTTCAAATATCACATAAATCATCACTTTTACATTGACATTCCAAGAATCATGAACACAAAAGAAAATCCCCATTTTCACATTTCACATTGATCTAATGATCAAGTTCACATGGAAACTACTATTTTCTATAAAAAACCACTTCTCATTTCACACGCACACCAAAACTATTTAGAAATACATGTTTTGCCACTTGACAAATTCATAAAACCCATCTAGAAACAGAAAAATAAGAGAACATGTGAAATCTAGCCATTTACATGGGAAAATACCCTTTCAAAATACATGCACACACAAAATCCAATTTATAACATGCTTCACGTCGTTTTTTCACAGTCAATAAATCACATTTAAAGTGAACAACAAAAATACCCACATGAAGAAAACTCCATTTATTTTGGAAAAAACATTTAACACATTCTCACCTCTAGTTCCTTTGAAAACACTTTTCATAAATTTCACACAAGGAATAGAACACTTTTGAGAAGCAATAAAATGATTCACACAAGAAACATAACCAATTTTATTTCCAAAAAACACAATTTCATCTTAGATGCATCTCAAAAACTTTGAAAAACGTATTTCTCACCATGAAAACAATCCAAAGAACACATTTATGGAAGCAATAAAGAAAGACAGAATAATCTAATAATGTAAAGGCATGGAACCACCTACCCCACACTTGAAAACTTCTAGAAACTAGTTCGAAACCACAACCAAAACTCCACAATACCCTATAAAAATAATATTGAACTAAAAACATCAACACTTCCCCAAAAAATAAAATATCGACCCCTCATTAGTTCAAAAACCCACTATAAAATGGAAAACCTAAGAAAGACGGAATAGAAACCCTATAAGAATGGAAAAAGTGAAGGAAACGAAACTTACTTGATAATTTATTGAAGAACTGGGGACAAAACCACCCAAATATTGATGATCAGAAGCTCCAAAATGGTTTTTAGGAGGCTCCCATGGATGAAAATCCCATAGGCTTCATATTAGAGGTGTTTTAGGGTCAAATATAAACATTGAAAGAAATTAATTTCCCACTTTTTAATGAACTTGAAAGGTATCATAGTTAGACCACACAGTTTTCCAAATTATACAGAAACTGTGCAGTCCCATCTATCCAAGAGGAAACCCACCGCATGGTTTCTTAGGGAAGGGAACATACTCGTGTGTCTGGTCGTGTGACTTAGACAATGCCACTATCCCAAGAACATATTTTTCTCTAGGCTGGTGTATAGTTCACCAAATTTTGTACCAACTGTGTATCACCTTCTATTGAGCCCAAAATTTCCTCTTTTCACCCAAAAAATCATAGGAAAACCAAGGGACTAAGTTATGATTGAAATAAAATAGAGAAATGCCTCAAAATAAAATCACAGATGTGACGACAAGGTTTTTCAACTAAGAACATCAGCTCAATATTAATTATTGTTAGTCCAAAAAAGAAATAAAATAGAAAGCATGGTATCATTAGAATAAAGGAAAATTTTATCAATTTTTTGGCTTGTTGTAGATAGTTGAAAGAAATATACGACTTCCCAAAAGATTTATGAAAAAAACTAAATAAGTATTATATAAAAATGATAATGATATTAACATAAAAATAATAGATAAAATGATGATAAAATTATTTAAATAAGTAGTATGAATTCACCTTTTCATTATGGTTGTATGCATTATTAGATCATTTCCAAATTTAGGATATAATCAATTTTATTTCACTGAGGAGAATCTACTAGATGACATAGGTTCTCATCTTTAATTATTGTATCTTCAAGCCATGTCAATTGTCTCATGGTTTAATGACATCCATATGGTCTTATAAACCAAGTAATGGTATGAAAGTAAAATAAAAAATTTGAAGGACTTGATTCATTTTTATTGTATCGATCCATGCCACACTTAGGTCCTTTTATGAGTGATTCATGGTCCTTGAAAAAAAATATGAAATCATTTGGACAAGCATGTGTTTTTTAGTGATCATTCCCATTGAATGTAACATTATTTTAGAACCATATGTTTTACATGGTAGTTCATTTTCTTCTGGTATCATATCATTTAGGAGACCAAGTAGTTCTGTAATGCTAGTGTCACTCCATCCACTACCAGCTTTCAAATAATATAACTTCAATACAACTGAAAATGTTGTGTATTAATTATAACTAGTATGTAGTGGTCTCTTAGAACAGCTATATATCTTATCAAAAAGCTTTTTATAATCATGAAGGTCATCTTAAATTCCCATTTTCATTTATTTCTTGTGATATCCATCATTATTTACACTTGTATTCATATCAAATGATCCATAAACCACAGTATCATCCCAATTAGTGTCCATGTTTAGTTTTTTCCCTTGTTTATTCCAAAATTTATAGCTAAAATCTATTCCATGACAAATCAAATGTTCTTTCAACTATTTCATACTAATTTTTCTTGAATAAAAACAACATAAACACAGAAAAAAGGATTTGATAAAGGTGTTATGCAGGCTCTATTACAAACATGAAGAACTCTTTAACTTCATTTTCATACACTTTTGTGAAATGATTAGCGTGTATCCATTTTTGATTCATATAAATCTTATTAAGTTCATTAAATATTATTTTTTTCACAATAAATAAGTAAATACACATAATATATTCATTATAAAAAGTGAAAGTTATATATAATTATAATAAGGGAAACCCAACATTTTATTATTTCAAATAATTTCAGTATGATTTAAAGAAAATGGGTAGTTGAATTTAAGATAATAATTACTCCATTATGGTATGTTTTATCTTCTTAATTAATTAAAAGGTGAATGTTATAAAAAAATTACATCGTCATCATCTCATCTCCCTAACATTTATCATTACATTTTGTTGTTTGAAACACATCCTCCATATCTTGTTTATATTCACCTATGTTTCTTGAAATACTCTAACCAGTAGTCATCCATGGGATAACTAATACTCAAAGTATTACAAGAAACATAAAATATATGGTGGATGGGTCTTAAGAAAAATTTGAAATAATAACTATTCAGGAGATGAAGATGATGGGGATGACAGTTGTACTGCATTGTGTTCCCTAAAAGGGGAAATGCCTCCCATTTGTGAGAATTACACCATTGGCACTAGTTATTAACTCTTATCCTATTGAATGTGAGATTTTTGGGGTATAAACATTCTTTTATATGATTCATGGGGTCTTTGCAGGGACATGTGATGATATATGAATCTTTGGGGACTTTATGAATTCTATATTTCTAGGAGAAATCACACTTTTAATACTTTAAATCCTATAACTAAGACTATTCTTACATCAATTAAAATGAGTCATCAAGACTTTCTTAAATACCCTAAACAAATGAAAATATAATATAGGAAATTAAGGAGTAATAAGAAACACAAATATGATAAAAAAATTATAAACTATCATTAGATCAACTAGAAGATATAAATATGTATTGATAAAACATTTTAATTAATGAAGATTTATTTCATATACATGGATGTTAATAAAAGATTACTAGGGGTGGGACCAATACATATAGACCTAAAATTATGAATACCTAAAAATATTTTCTAATAATTAGTCCAAAATATATATAATTTGATAACCTCCATTATATTTTTTAAAACAAGTGATGCAAAAAACCTAATGAATTATTACATTTAATATTACTGTTATATCAAATATTTAAAAACATATCAAAATTATAATTTCAATTAAAATTCAATAAGGAATGTAAAAAAATTAGGCAAAAAAAGATATATTTAAATGAAACAACCCTTGGGCTCCCCCTAGTGATACTTCCTCTTGTATATGCTCTATTAGGTGGTTGTGTACATTTTATGAAACTAGTGATCTTAAAATGTGAGTTCTCTCTCAATTAGTTGCAAGTGTTAATTGGAATATTTGGATGATATATTGTAAGGTTTTAAGGAATATGAGCCTTCTAAAAAGTGGTCCTTATATTTTATATTTTCATTTCATTTAGCTTGGACCATCATCTCACATAAAATTTGGATGGGACATTCAATCATAAAGGAAGCATATTCCACCTTAATGGATGGTGGAATTGTGAGGGTGTCAAAGATCCTCTCAATTTTTTCCACCCAATCCTATATCTCTTTAGGATCATATTACCATGAAAATATGGAGGATTATACTGAAGAAACTCTTGATCAGGATCTATATCTCAATCATATGATTTATTAAATCAAAATAAAATGCATATAAAAATTCATGACACTATAAAATGTAGTGAATGTGAATGCTTCATGGTCCAGCTTAAATGTAAGGATAAAATAATCTTCAATTAAAATATTTTTTCCAACATCACTTGGAAACTCAAGGGAGGAGGCTAAGAGCTTTGGATAGACACTCCTTCACACCTATTACTCAATCTTCGTCAGCCCTATCTCATTTCAACCAAACATCCCAAATAAAAATTGTTGACATTAGGGATATGCTGATAGTGAATAAATAATGGTGATAGAAAAAGGCAGATAGATATCTCCAAATAAGAAATCAATGAGTGAGGAGGAGGAGAAAATAAGATTCCATGGGTTGAATCTATGAATCGTCTGAGATAAAGTAGAGATATCAACACTTGGAAAATGTTAGAGCCTTGGATTTTTTAGACCCTTGAATTGTTTGATCCTTGGATTTGATCCTTGGAATTGTTCAAACCTTAATTTTAGCCTTGATTTAAGCTTTAATTCATCAAGGAGGAGCACTGGAAGAGGGTGGATTTTGTTGAAAGCTTCGAATATCATGAGAAGTTCATGAATAGTTAGGGATATTTAAATAGATCGAGAAACTTTTATCAGCAGTTCCAAAAAAGTACTAATAAATCTTGATTTTATCAGCACTTGTTACTTAAGCGTTGATAAAAGATTTATAATTATAATTATAATTAAAAAAATTGTAGTTATATTTATGTAATTATATATATTTTTAATAAATATATTCTTTATTTAAATATATTTATTATAATTATTTAATTATTTAAATATTTATTTATTTATTTGTATTTATTTAAATAATTTTAAAAAAATATTAATTTTATAATTATATATATATAATAAATATATATAAATATATATGTAGTAAATATATTCATTATTTAAATAAATTTATTATAATTTTATAATTATTTAAACATATTTAGTTATTTATTTATAATTATATAAATAATTTTTAAAAAGTTAATATTTATTTATTAAAAATTATAAATATATAAATGTATAAATGTGTAAATATACATTTATAAATATTTTGTCTATAAATATTTTTTTAAAAATATATTTTTAACATTATTAATGAATATTTAATCTTAAATGTAGGCATGATAAAAATGAGTGAAATTGAATAATTAAAAATGAGTACACTTTGACAATACTAAAAAAATGGATAAGTACTATTAATTGAATATAAATTATTTAGAAATATGGATATATATTGAAATAAAGATTAATACATATTGAAAATATTAAAACATAGTAAATAAATATATAAAAAATAAATAATAGAAATTGATTAAATTCCTAAAAAATTAAAAAATAGAACATATAACATTTTAAAAATGTATTACTACCTAATTGTAATAAAATTTAAAATAAATAAATAAAATTTACCATGATTAAATAAATGATATATTAAATGTATCATGTTATAATGAAATTCTAAAATTAATACTGAAATTTGAAAAAATTACATAAATATTTGGTGTATGTGTTTCTATATAATATTTCAATAATTACATAAATATTTGTATGTGTGAGTTGTATATAAAAATGCATTAACTATATATATTTCAAATCAAGATAACACGTTTTTGATCTATGTTAAATTGAAAATCAAGTGACATTCAATTATGTCCATTACTCGATGCAATTAGTCATTATTTTTAATTCATAATAAATTTTAATTATAAACCATTATTCACTAAATATATTACTATTTAATGTAAATCATAAATATTTTGTATTATATAAATCATATTTATATACATTCATATATGTCGATATGTTTAATATATATTATTTATTAACATTATCAATAATTATTTAATTAATAAAATGTTTAATATTTTTCTCAATTTAATTATTTTTAATTTTTATTTGTTTAATTTTTATTTAAGGTATAACTATATATTTAATATATACTATTTATTAGTATTTATAATTTATATATACTATAATCAATTTATTCATTTTTATCAGTAATTATTTAATTAATAAAAAATTTAATATTTTTTTAATAAACTCATTTTTATTTTTTATTTATTTCACTATTTCATTTTATTTGGACCTTTATCAATGTTAAAAAAGTGTTGATAAAGGATCCATTCATGGGTGCTAAAAATAAATCACTGATAAAGGGTACCTTTTATTTGTGATAAAAATAAAGCACAGATAAAGGGTACCATTTATTCGTCCTAAAAATAAAACACTACTAAAGGGACCCTTTATCGGTGCAAAAAAAATCGTTGATAAAGGGTACCTTTTATCAATGCTAAAAAAGCACTGATAAAAGGTACCCTTTATCATTTCTTGTTTTAGCACTGATAAACGTCAATGTTGTTAAAGGCCTATTTTGTAGTAGTTATTTCTCTTTAGCAAGGGTGTAACCATAGTTCTATTAAAACACGTGAGGTGGTCGTACCATTCACTTTCCATTTAATTTTGTATAGTATAATAAGTGATTTAGTCATGCTACAATACTACATTTATCCATTATTCATTATGTTATCACATTCTAGAAGTCGAACCAAACACAACAATAGTTTTTTTGGTTATATAACCATGTAAGTTGAAAGGCATATAAAGGTCACACCCAAAGGGGTGTCTCATGTTGAGGTTATTTACATCCAACATATTTTGGTATCTAAAAGATACATTAGGTTCTAGAATAGGGAAACTGATTAAAGGAAAATTAATTTTCGAGGCAACGCTCGGTGAAACTGGCATGCAGAACATGATGTATAATATAAAGAATCATGACTTTGATGGATAATTACTAAAACACCAACCTTATGATTTTAGTAGATTCCTCATCAAATATAATCCCTTATTTTTTCCAATATCATAATAAAATGGAATAATAGACGAACACCATAAAAATAGGGCATATGATCTCACAAAAAATAGCATTTTAGATAGAAATAATATTGATGAAAGGATCCTAAGGACTAAATAACATACCATTGGTTTTCCAATGTGATTGATGGCACATAAATTAGAGGCCGGATGGATAGATGACATCAAATCCTAGCTTTTGGATCAAAAGGGTGCTTCTTTGGTAGAGCTCCTACATGAAAGGTAAAAGAAAAAATGAGGGGCGAGGAAAAAGAAAATGGGTTATTTCCCTTTAAAAATACCCCACAAAATTTACACGGCATATATATTCTTACACATCATGTAATTATCAGTCCGGGTCTCATATCTAGAAACATTCATGACGTGAATGGTAAATACATTTCTTGAATTGAATATATGACATGTATTTCCTTCACGTCGTGTATATTTCCTATAGCTAGTTACAGGCCACCACCCATCCTTCTTTCCCAAAATAAACCAACCAGCCAACAGGCTCAGCTTCAGTTTCTAATCCAAAAAGAGAACATATAGAAGGGTTTAACCAATCTTTAAAAGGATCCATACCAAAAGAAAAAAACCCAAGATCTTATAATAGGGTTATATATGATTAAAAGTTATGATTGGTCAATACATTACCACCCTGGGAAGGTGAACAAGGTGGGAGATGCTTCAAGTCAAAATGCTCATTCTAGCTTATCTATGGTGAGGATCACAAAATATCCAATATTTCTAGATTTTTAAAATATGGAACTGTAAATATTTAATTAAGGGTATAAATATTATCTTTCTCGAATAAATATTCAACAATCTATCCATGTTAGGATTAAAGAGGTATAAAAGAAATATTAAGAACAATAAAAGAATGTGAGAAATGTTCTTGAGTTAAACCTTGATTGTGATAGAATGATAATTTTCATGAACCATTTATGTGTTCCATCCATACTATATTTAAAGAAGTATCTATTTGGTGAATCTCATAGTTAAATATTCTTTATTTATCCTAGATGTAAGGACCCATGTTTTTTCGGAATGCAATTTTGATAAAAAAATGAATTCTTTCTTTCATATGGTTATAAGGGGTAAAATGGTAATTTTACCTATAATATGATCTTGTATAATTTTTATAACCACTCTGTTGGTCCCATGATAGGGTTTTTACCCCAGGACAGAATTTTGGTAGAAATATGAGCTGTTCAAATTTTAGCATGATAATTAATATTTAATATTTAATAAATTAAATATTAGATTATTTGTGTAGTTTGGTTTGTCCATATATATTGAACAATGTGTTTGATTGAGATTATTTCTCTCTCATTAAGTTTGTAATTTGAATTTTTTCTAGGATGTTCATAAACTCAATTTGGGCACTGGGGCCCCCTTTTCTTTTCTTTTCTTTTCTTTTTATTCTTTTTCTTTTCTTTTCTTCCTTCTTCTCTGGACTATCACGCATTCTCAGGGGGATCCTCCTACACCAATTGAATAATAGAGAAAATAGGAATATAGCGAAATAGAAAGATATATGGAGATAAAGAGGCACTATCGTGGAGCTATTGATACTCTAGATCAATGTGCGGTAATGATGGACCACAAATTTGAGCGAAGCTTCTGTGATTTCCACCCAAAGGTGTGAATTTTAAATATTTACAAAAATTCCCCTAAAATTCATATTTCTCATGTTTTTAAATCCCTATTATTATTGATTAGGTCCCCGTGCATCCTGATCTATTTATTTGGGGGTGAAAAGGGGGTTTCAAGCGTTTTGAAGGTTTTTCGTTTGGGAAAACCATGCTAAATAGCGGGTGGTTCAGGGTGACACGTTGTGTGTTATTTACATTTGGGGAAGACAGTGTTTTTGAAGTACATTCCATGTATTGGGGTGTAAAATCAATTTATTGGGTCTTGGTCATGTATCTGGGTATCTGGTCGTGTTACCCCTTTAAGGGTACGTGGCCACGTAGAGTATATAGCCAAACATTGTGTGGGTAGCACCCCATGTAAAAGTACACAACCTGGCCAAGTACATGGATAGGTTAGTTGAGGGACATGAGAAGGTACCCCATGTTGGGTACACGCTATGTACCCATTTTATACATCATGTACCTGGGGAGTTTACATGCCCAGACTGGTGGGAGTACACCCCCATGTGGGGCCTTGAGGGTACACATCGTGTACCAAGGTAACACATTGTGAACTCCTCCCTTGTAACCCTTTGAGGGTTTTTTCATATCTTTTTTCCCATGAATTGCAATTATACCCCAATATTAGTCCATTCAGATTATATTTTCGTGTAGATATCAATGGTAATACCTATGAGGTGTTTTGAAGAATCTTGAGTGGCATTTGAGGCCTTTCATGAATAGAAAGGTTCTTCCTCCAGTCGTTGTATTTAGTGTCTCCTGATAGTGAGAACTATTCTGAGATGATCCATGATTTATCTCTCTTGACCTATGTTGTGTATAATTTCCTTAATGATATCTCCCTTTTTATATGTTCCCTTAATAAATAAGAGGTTATGAGACCAGCTATTATCAAGGATCCCCTATAGGATTCCTATGTTTACATTTCGAACTTTAGGATCTCGTGAAGGATGCCTCTACCTTGTCTTTGTTTACTGGAGATCCCCTGAGGGATGTATTTGATTATGAGTTGACTTAGGGAGTCCCTTTTTGGATCCCTTTATCTATATATTGTTCTAAGTATCCCGTTTAGGATTCCTCTACATTCTTATACAATTATAGAGGGTCCCCTGTGGCCTTTACCTTTATGTTGTTCTAAGGATCCCATGTAGGATTCCTTTATCTTTCTTACCATTTAAAGATCCTATAAAGGATTCCTCACTTACCTTTATAGCTAAGGATCCCAAGTATGATGCCTTTACTATGCTTGGACCTTGGGGATCTTGTGTATAATTCATTCTATACCTTTTCTACTGAGGATCATGAGTATGATGCCTCTTATGTGTTTGAATTGAGGGACCCAAAGGGTGCCCGTTGGTTGACCGACCTTGAGTAGTATGTCGATTTTGGGTATATATGATAGAGGATATCAGCTTAGAACTCATTCTGAAATTTTAATCTCATGGGGCTTCTGTAGAATTAATGGGTTAGGAGTTCGGATACCCTAAATATTTTTTTGTTCTTTCACATGTTTATTGTTGATGCAGCGATGCTCATGAGAGGTGATTCCTGGTTGGTGGATGTTGAGACTAAAGTTGGGCATCTTTATTTCATTTTGGGATGCTCTAAAATTCCTCCTGGGATCCTTCTTGGTTTTGGAGATACACACACATGATTTCCTAGGATCTGGATTCTAAGTCATGTTATTTATTATGTTTACTTCTATACCTAGAAGAACTACCAAGGGTTTGGATTTTGAGCCTATATATTTGATTATTATTTTATTTTGATTCCCATAGTTGTTTTCTAGAATCTGGATGTTGAGCATACTACTATGATATATAGGTATGTAATCCCTAAAATGATACTCATGGATGATTACTCTCTCCTAAATGATGTGGATTATTATGGTCTCCTTGATCTATTTATAATCATGGATGATTATTCTCACCTGAGGGATAGGGATGATCACGCTCTCTCTTTCTGGTTACTTGATCATGGTGTGCTGCATGGAATCTCACATCATTGGATTCATGGAATTATTATGCTCTTTCAGGTGATAGGGATTATTACACTCTCCCTTATTAAAGACTCTATGGGTGAGTATGGCATATCACTGGTGATTTCTACTTACATATATTTTAAGGGTCAGACCCTTAGGGATTATCCGAATTCTAAATGTTGTGACTGCCTATAGACTGAGACCTATGGCTCAAACATTGGACTGGATTTACATGTCTTGGGTAGCATGGCATCTAGCTCAGTGACCATTTATAGTATGTCCAAATTTAATTTTCTAAAATCAACTATTTCAGTGATTGGAGGTAAGAACATGTGAACCCAGGTGTAAGAAAAGTATCCCCCTATGGTGACATAGCTTGCACAGAGATACTTTCAACATTGGATGAAGCAAGTGTATGTAGGTTGGGATTATGGACCTATAAATTGACATAATGATACATGTATTGAGTGGTAAGATATCCATATTAATTCCCTTGTACAGTATTTACATGCGATCGGGATTACACACTCAAGGATCAGCTACTGATTGGTTTTATGTTATATTATTCACATACTCATGAATATTCATATCTATGCATATATGTATAAGTATGGGACTATATATGTATATGTATATAGTTATGGACATCCAAGGTGGAACTTGATCATTTGTCTAAGATTACAGACTTGAGGTTCGACTGTGTTTTCATGTTTATAGGCTTTACTTATCTTTTTAGTTGTATCTCATCTAGGCTGAGCACTTTGAATTTGTATAAACTTATAGCAATGTATTTTATAGGTTTCTTATTGAGGTTTCCTACTGAGATTATTTCTCACCCCTTCACATACACCTTGGTGTATGTGTATAATTTTTTTTCTTTTTAGTGTGATCATAGTTGCATGGTGGATAGGGATGAGGCTCTGAGTTTCATGTTCAGGTGGAGCTACTTGTTTGGTTCTTTTGATCAGGTTGGTGTAGTTCGACAGCGTCCCTAGATCAGTCATGTGGTCTGGCTTGGTTTTATTAGTAGAGCAATATAATTTTATTTCAATTTCTTTTATACTCCTCTATATGTATGGTCAGCCCAGCAGGTGAACAATGTTGTATTATATGAAATATTTGTTCAAAAGTTTATAGCATTTTCATTTATTATTACATAATTTTCTATTTTAGTCTATTTAATGCTTATGCACTCTTTTTACTTTCTAATGTGTATGGAACATATCTATTTCCACTGTTTTCTTACTCTTATATGAGGGCATAGTCTTCCCACTATCATACCATATCCCCTCGCTAGTAGTCGGCAGCCTCCCATGTATAGGGAGGCACGTTTAAGGCCTAGTAACCCACCGAATTAGGGAATCATTTTAGTTTCATATGGGATAGGATTTTACAAAGTGGTATTAGAGCTGTTCTTTTCCTGGTCTTTATTATTTGGGATACGGTATTCAGGATTATTAGAAATGTTTTAGAACCTATGATGGATATCGGACTGGTGCGTCAAGAACACTTGTTCTGGTAAGAATTCTTGGTTTCCAGAGTATGGGATTATTGTTCTGATCTATGATTTTATAGTTGTATATGATATTATCCATGAGTGATTCATATGTTGTGTGGATGTTATGATCTATTTTTTATTTTTATATCATGGCCATTGTTAAGAGTCTAATGATGGATTTGGACTCTAGGCTGGAAAAGGCAAGACGTGTCTCATGCATTATACTAGGCACATAGGATTCACATTATATAGTCCTTCTAGTGTGTAATTTTTTCTAATGATTGAGGCCTATTCAATTGGGTATTCTTAATTATATATATATCCTTTTTATGTAAGGTTATTTGGATCTATGTCAAGGTGTTTTTTGTGAGGTTGATGACTCGGTCCTCATGCACAAGAGGTGCAGTGACCATAGTTGGTCGATATGGAATGTAATACCCTTATATTTTATTCCTTGTAGGATGTTGTTTCTTAGGTCATGTTTATCTAGTTGGATCACTAAGTATAATTCTGATGGATACCCAAAAATTTCTTATATATGTGACCTCCATGGGGTATTACTATTTACAGATTCTCAGTGAGTGTCGGTTTATCCTCTTTTCCTGCATTTTATCATGACCTCTAGGGAGAAGTTACTTACAAGGATGATCGGTGAAGATCAGGCCCTTATAGGTAGTGTTTTTAATTTTGACCCTTGTAGTTCATTGTGATATTTACCTTCTTTAGAGAATTATGAAATTTTGGGATAGGTTTTTTGACCTTATGACCCAGTTGTGAGACTTTTTCTGTAGGGGTAGGAGGGAAACCTAGAGACCCTTAGTTTGACTTAGAGCATTTTTTTTCAATGTTCCTTTCATTCGAGGGAAACCTACATGAGAAAGGTTACACCATGTTTTCATATGCCCATGTTGGTATTGAACTTGGTTTTAATCTCGTTTTACGATCAAGGCATAGTAGGTGCTTGAATTTTGCTTTATAGGCATGTTGATGCCTTCGGTTTTTTGACGAAGCACCTATGGTGCTTGTTTTTCAAAACTAGATTCAAAGGGTAGTACTGTTCAGGTGCCTAGTCTGGTCAAACAGTGTTTCTTTTGATGCTAATGTAGTCATATCCCAAGTATATGATCTTGAATGGAATGATGTTGAGTGAAAAGTGGTCATGGAGTAAATCGTGGCATGGGTGAGGTGATCATTTTTTAAGATGGTTTCAAAGGGAGATTTTAGATTAATGAGACTGACATGTTGTGAAACATCGTTATCTTAGCCTTGTAATGGATGACTCAAGAAAGTATGAGTCGGGTTGTAAATTTACACGTCAGTTAGCATGGTATTGTTTGAATCATAATCGGTGAGTGGTTGGGTGTGAGCTAAGGACTGAGGGTTTCAAGACTTATTATGATAGGGTTTCACATGATTTATGGTTAAATTAAGAATTTCCCTCCATGGTAGAGCTGAAATCATGAGTAAATCATATAAAGTGAGATTCTTGACCCATGGATGAATCTTGGTCAGGTTTTGATTGGATGGTGAGCATAGCTTAGAGGGTGCAGTACATGCCCTTTTTTAGAATCTTAGTGTGATTCTATTAGAGATGATCATGCTCTATCTTGACTTCATTTTGAGTTCACTGGGTGATTATTTCCTCTACACCAAGATTCTTTTATTTTAAATTTCCTCCATGGTTAGGAAGAGGATACCTATTGAGGTTGTGCTCAAGGAGAGGTATAAGGTAATCTATATGATGGGGAGTGCACCATTTTCCATTTGAGGGTGGTGACCCTCATTTTTAGTTTTAATTCCTCATTTTTCTATGGGAAGTTGATCTCGGATCTTGGTTTTGAGATGATGATAAGGGTATTCCTATGGTGGGGAGTACCAGATCGGTCGTAATTATATGACTTCCATGTAGGAGATAGTTGTTGATGTTATGAGACTAGTCATTGGATAGACCAAATAGCTTGTTGTTTATATGCTCGGGTTGAGATCATGACTTCTATTATTTTAACCAGGCTTCTCAGGGATGAGAAGCTTTATGGTGGTTATAATGTAAGGTCTCGTGTTTTTTCAGAAAATAGTTTTGAGCATAAATTTGATTTTTTTTACTTTCAGATAATTGTAAGGGATAAAATTGAAATTTTCTCCTAGTATATGATCTCGAATCATTTTTTTGACCACTCTATTATTCTCGGGATAGTTTTTTTACCCTAGGACAGTAGTTTGGTAGAAATATGAGCCATTCTAATTTTTGAAGAATAATTAATATTTAATATTTAATATATTAAATATTAAATTATTTGTGCATGTTCATTAAGTTGTATCAATTGAATAGAGTGTTGTATTGATATTCAATCTCCTCTATTGATTATGGAATGGTGAGTTCTTTCTAGTCAAGGCATAAACTCAAGTTGGGAATTATACCCATCTATGCCCCCCATTTCTTTTCTTTTCTTTTTCTTTTCTTTTTCATCTTTTTATTTTATTTCTTTTATTCTTCATTCTATGAATTGTTTTGCATGCACAAGTATATCCTTCTATAATTCTAAACTGAGAGAGAAAATAGGTGGAGGGATAAATATAAATAAAGAGTGATAGAAAGAGGTATCATCATAGAGCTCTTGGTGCATGGGATCGATGTTCGGCAACCATGGATGACAAATTTAAGAGAAGATTCTGTTATTTCCTCCCAAAGGTAGACCTTTTTAATATTTACCAAAAATCCCATAAAATTTTAAGTTTTCAATTTTAAATCCCTATTTTTCTTACTTTTGGCCCCTTGTGGCCCGATCTATTTATTTGGGAGTGAATGGGGGGTTTTGGGCATTTTGATGGTTTTCCCTTTATGGAAACTAAGTTAAACTGCATGTGGTTCAGGGTGAAACACTATGTGTACTTCCCATTTGGGGAATAAATTTTTTTTGAAGTACACACCATGTACTAGTGTGTACATGCAGTGCACTGGGTCTAGGCCGTGTAGTTGGTTATCCGGCCAGGCTACTCGTGTAAGGGTACATGGTCGTGTAGAGTACACAGTTAGACCCCGTGTGGGTAACACACCATGTAAAAGTACACAGATTGGCCAAGTACATGGCCAAGATAGTTGAGGGATACGAAAAGATACACTGTGTCAAGTACACACCATGTACCTATTTCACACACCATGTACCTGGGGTGTTTACATGCCTAGGCTGGTGGGAGTACACGCCCATGTGGGGCCTTGAGGGTACAAGTTGTGTACCATGGTAACATTCTGTGTACTCCTCCCTTGTACCCCTTCGGGGTTTTTTTCATCTTTTTTTCCAGGAGTCAGAATTGGACCCCCATAGTAGTCCACTCTTAGTATATTTTTACATAGATCGTAATGGTAAGACCTAAGAGGTGTTTTGAGGACTTCTGAGTGGTGTTTCAGGCCTTTCATGAACAAAGTGGTTCTTTCTCCGATCATTGTATTCAGTGGATCCTGAGAGTGAGAACTCTTTTGAGATGATCCATGAGCTATCTCTCTTGACCAATGAAGTATAGATTTTCCTTGAGTACATCTCCCATATAAGATGTTCCCTTGTAGCTTAAGAGGTCATGACACTAGTTTTTATCGAGGATCCCATGTAGGATTCCTCTATTTATGTTTCTTCCTAGAGGATCATGTGTAGGATTCCTTTACATTCTTTCTATTTACCAAGGATCTCCTTAGGTATGTCTTTGCTTATGAGATGACTTAGGGAGTCTGTTATAGGATCCCTTTACTTGCATAATGTTCCAAGGATCCCTTTTAGGATACCTATACCTTCTTATAGAATTATTGATGGTCCCCTATAGGATTCCTTCACCTTTGTGTTGTTTTTAGGATCCCATGTAGGATGTCTCTGTCTTGATTACCATTCAAGGATCTTGTGTAGGATTCCTATATTGCCTTTACCAATAAGGATCCTAATTATGATGTCATCACTATCCTTGGACCTTGAGGATCTCATGTAGGATTCCTCCACTGCCTTTTATACTTAGGATCTTGAGTAGGATGCCTCTTCTATATTTAACTTGAGGGAACCAACAATTGCCCATTGTTTGACCGACCCTGAGTAGTGTGTCGGGTTTCGGTATAGATGGTGGTGGATGTCACCTTAGAACATGTGCCAAACATTCAAGCCCATGGGTCTATAGAAGTACTGTTGGTTTAGGTGTTCATCTACCCCCACTCTTTTTCTGTGCTTTCACATGTTTATTACTTATGAAATGACGTTCACTAGATTTAATTCCTAGTTGGTGTTTGTTGAGCCTAACGCAAGACATCTATTTTTCTTTTGGGATACTCAAACGTTCTTCGTATGATTCATCTTGCTTTTTGGGATGACCAGACATTCTTTCCTAGAATCTAGATTTTGAGACATGTTATTTCTTATGTTAATTTGTTTACATAGATGAAATACCTAAGGTTTTGCTTTTGAGCCTGTATATTTGATTATTATTTTATTGGTATGTTCATAAATGTTTCTTAGAATCTAGTTATTGATCCTACTACTATGATATATGGGTATGGTATCCCTAAAATGATACTTGTGGATGATTATGCTATCCTAAGTGATGATGATGATTACTCTCTCCTCAATATTTTTATATTCATGGAATAATATGCTCTCCCAAGGGATAGGGATGATTACGCTCTCCCTAGATGGTTACTTGACCACAGTGTGATGCATGGTGTCTCACGTCATTGGATTCCCGAAGGATTATTCTCTTCAGGATGATATATATTACTATTCTCTACCTTATTAGAGACTCGAGGGGTGAGTGTGGAATCTCACCAGTGAGTTCTCCTTAGATATGGCCTAAGGGTTAGACCCTTAGGGATTATCTAAGTTTTGGATATTATGACTGCCTATAAACCAAGACTTAGGGCTCATACATTGGATTGAATATACATGGCCTAGGTATTATAAAGTCTAGATTAGTGACCATTTACAGGATGTCTAGATGTGTTTCCCCAAAATCCACTATTCGAGTGATTGGAGGCAAGTACGGGTGAACCCAGGTGTAGGAAGAGTATCCCCCTATGATAACATAGCTTTATCATAGATATTGTTGGCATTGGACAAAGAAAGTATATGTTGATTGGGATTATAGACCTAGAGATTTACTTAATGATACATGGGTTGAGTGGTATAAAATCAAACGCAATTCCCTTACATAGGATGTCCAGGCGATTGGGATTACAGACCCAAGATCAAATTTTTTTGGTTTTATGTTATTTTATTCACATAATCATGAATATTTATATCTATGTATATATGTATAGGTATTGAACTATATATGTATATTTATATAGTTATGGACATCCATGGTAGAACTTTCCCATTTGACCAGGATTACGAACCCAAGGTTCGACTGTGGTATCATGTTTATTGGATTTACTTATCTTTTCATTTATTTCTCAACTGGGCTAGGAACTTTTCTTTTTCATACACTTATAGTAGCTTATTTTATAGGTTCCTCATTGGGTTGGCCTAGTGAGATTATTTCCCACCAATTCACATGCACCTCGGTGTATGTGTAGATCTTATGTATGATTTTCAATTCAAGTATAGTTGCATGGTGGATAGGGCTAAGGCCTAGAGTTTCATGTTCAAGAAGAGATACTCAGGTGGTTCTTCTAATTGGGATGGTGCAGTTTAACAGTGTCCAGAGACCGGGTATGTGGTCTTTCTTGGTGTTAGTAGTAGATCCCTATACTTTTATTTTAGTTTCTTTTATACTCCTATATCTGTATAGTCGGAATAGTGGGTGACCAATGTTGTGTTATATAAAATAGATGTTTTGGATTTTATAGCATTTTCATTTATTATTATATAATTTTCTATTTCAGTATATTTATTTCTTTTTCAATCTATTTACTTTTAACTATGTATGATAATTATATATTTATGGTTTTTTCTTACTCTAATATGAGGGAATATTCTCTCCAATATCACACCCTATGCCCTCACTACTATTCGGTAGCCTCTCATGTATAGGGAGGCATACTTGAGGCCTAGTAACCCACCAGCTCAAGGTACTATTTTAGTGACATCCATGCTAGGACGTTACACTAAAAGTGTGAAGATATATAGAGTTATAAAATATTGTTTTTTGTGGGTCAATATGAAAGGTGATATTACAAATTATATATCTCAATTCTTGGTTTGTCCTCAAGTTAATTTTGATTGAAATAAGTATAAGGGGATATTACAATCATTACCCATATCAGGATGGAAATGGTAAAACATCACCATAAATTTTTTGATTAGACTCCCAAAAAAATATTAAGTCCATAATATTATGTGGGTTGTGTTCGATCACCTTATAAAGTCATGACACTTAATTATAATCATATATTATTTCTCTCTCAATAAAATTGAAAAGAATTTATATTAAGGAAGTGGTAAGGTTACATGGATTACCACATTCTATTATATCTTATTAAGATCTAAGGTTTACCTTGAAGTTCTGCTAAAGTTTTCAGCAAGATCTAGATTCAAAGTTTTGTTTTAGTATTGTTGGTCATTCTTATAAAGATATTCAGTCTGAGAGGACCATTCAAACACTAAAGGATATGATGATATATTTTTATATGTATTTCAAAGTTGTTTAGTATTGATACCTTTATCTAGTCAAGTTTTCTTTCAATAATATATTTCACTCTAGCATTTGTGTGGTTCCTTATGAATCCATCTATGGAAGGAAGTTCATAACTCCAACATGATGGAATGAAGTTGTAGAAAGAAAGATACCGGGACCTTTTATTTCTAAGGAGATGCATGACAAGGTTAGAGACATTTTTAATCACATAAGAGTAGTGTAGAGTCAATATAAAAGTTATTCTAACAATCGTTGATGAGATCTAGAGTTTAAAGTTGGTGAAAAGGTATCCATATGAATATCTCATTGGAATAAGGTTATGAGATTTGGAAAGAAAGGAAAGTTGATCTCTATAAATATTAGTCCTTTTTTTATTCTTGGTCGAGTAGGGGCGGTAGCTTATCACTTAGCACTTCCACTAAACCTCTCTCAAGTTCACTATGTGTTACACATATCTCCCTTAAGGAATTACATACTTGATTCTTCATATGTACAAAATGTAGAGGTTATACCGCTGGAACATATTCCTTTCTACAAAGAACAATTGGTACAAATCTTAAAGCGTAGAGATAAAATACTACTAAACAATACTACTAACCTAGTTAAAGTTCTTTGTAGGAATCATAAATTCAAAGAAGCTACTTGGGAACCCAATGATGTGATGAAAATAGATATACTCATTTTTTGTATTGAAGTGATGGAATTTAAAGTGGAAAATTCATTTTAAGGTGGATGAAATGTGACACCCCAAGATTTTATGATACATTTCTCTTTGAATAACTTTTATTTCTTTGACATATTTCTTTACATGTAACACTGAGTTTAAACAAACCATGATATACTATTGAAATATTATTATTTATTATAATAGTTATCACTTATCTATTGGATTAGTGGGTATTGATAGGGCTACCTAAATTATGAAAATATATTTTTTACTTATAAAATAAATTCATTTTTCATCAAATGGTTTGAAATAAAAATAAAATCATTTGAAGGTAAATAGATATATTTTTCAGAAAAAATTTTCTTATTCGCATAATGATTTTTTATTTAAATACATTTGATTAATATATATTGATGAATTATTTTAATGAAATTAAAAATATAATATATTTTATAAAATTATTTAATATTCATCAATTGTTTTTTCTAGGCATGGGATAAGAATAAATCTTATTTTATTCTTAAAAAATCATTTTCTAAAAAATGGTTTTCATTGAATTTTACTTGTTTATTTTCAAATGGATTTATCCTAATTATTGGAATTTAATATTGAAAATTCAATCCTATATTTTTAATCAATAGTTTTAAATTTGAAAAATTTGTCCCTTTATTCTTAGTCATTATGAATAGTAACCTTGGTAAATATTTGTTATCTTGGTAAGGGTAAAATGTGTTAAATAAGGTTAAAA
The DNA here is from genome assembly GCA_963277665.1 of Viscum album. Taxonomy (NCBI): domain Eukaryota; kingdom Viridiplantae; phylum Streptophyta; class Magnoliopsida; order Santalales; family Viscaceae; genus Viscum; species Viscum album. The sequence goes on along the minus strand of OY728141.1, from coordinate 465,292,436 downwards.
CTTTGGAATATGGATTTAAAATTTCTAAAAAACTTCACTTTATCTTATTCGATGAGTTCAGTTTGACCATTATTATCTATGTCTCAAAATATGTCCACTTTGTACCATTTTTTTTAGATTATGACAATTATAATATTTTTTTAAAATAATAAATAAAAATTTCATTCTCTTGAATTTAATATATATAAAATTTTTACATAAGGATAAAAATAAGATAAGTTTTGATCTAAATTTTAATTTTAAATATGAAATTATTTTTTTTCAAGGTAATTTATTTTTAATTTTTAGTGATTTAATAATTACTTTAAATGCTTATGCAACACCAACACCATATTTATTCAATTAATAGAATAATAATAATATTAATGATACTAAAAATATTAAAAGTAATAAACTTTGGGTAAATTATTATATAACATGAAATTTATTTATAAATATAACATATTAGGATTATGTGAAAGGTTATTATTCAAATTACTTTGATTTATTATTTTTTTCAAAGTCAAAGAAAATGAATTGTTCCAAAATGACATTAATTATATTTTATAATAAACAATATTTTATTAAATGATTAAAAATTCATAAAAAATATATACTTGGTTGGGTGAATGATATATGGTTGAACATATCATTAATTTTCCATATATTGGTCACTTTTTCTTTTATGGTAATATTCTTAACCCTTAAAGAGTAGAAAAATTTGATGTCATGGTAATTATCAAAAATGGTTAATTAGGGTTAAACTAATAGATAAGGGTGAAAACATAAAAAAAATGTCAAAATTTTATTTTAGGAGATTATTTTGAATCATAATCATCTTATATTTAAATTATATAAATTTAGATCCTTTTTTCAATGAAAATTAATTTATAATATTTTAATACTTTAAGAAATTACAAGAGTGCCCCTCCCCTCACTTAAAAAAGGGAACCTCTTTTCCTTCATTATTCATAATGTTTGAGCCATATAGATCAGATAATACCTACCCGAATATCATATTATATTAATTACCAATAATCCTATAGATTATTGTCTTTACAATAAACCATTCATTCAACGTTTAATGTTTAAGTCAAAATAGGTTTCTCAATAAAGAGGTATAACTCTTAACCGAGCATTTCTCAAATTTATTTCTAATTCTGACTCCCATAAATATTTATTATTTATCATAAAATAATAAATTCATCATCCTAAATATAAAAAAAATTATTATTATTATTTAACCACCATTTTCACCCTTTATTCTATCAAATGGGAAGTGAAACTATCACTTGTGCGTACGTGTGGACTACCGCTTCCACATAGTGATACAATTCGTTTTCCATAACCATCTATCATGGATAGATATTTTTATGGTTTTAATATTTATATATTTTATTGATGAAATAATTTTGTTTTTGTAATTATAATATCATACATAACATCTTACATTCTAATTTTTTGTAAAATGATAGCATCGTTTGTGTGTACATTCGAATTGCCACCTCTAATAAGCCATGTGATTCATTTTTCTTTTCCGGTTTACATGGATGGTAATAAGGATAGATCTAATTAATATATATGATATATATTATATAATAATGATTCTATAAACTGGAATTATTATTTACCCTTCTTTCATTCCATCCGTTGAAAAATGGATACAACATTCATGTGTACATACGGCATATCATCTCTATGAATGATGTGATTCAATTTTATATATCTACATTTTATGGATGAATCTATATATATATATAATGAATTTTTATTATATTTATATCATGGTTAAAATTATATAGATTATGGAACCATGATCAAAGTATTGGGACCCAAACTTCAAAACCAAAACTTTTATGAAAAACGAAACAGTTAACACCAAGAAATGATTATTTTAATTATGATTTATTAATTAATAGGTTTTGAAATGTTATAAGTATATAGTACATGATATTATACGTATGTATATGATTATGGTATAAAATTATAATAAATTTAAATTTATTATGAATGATTTTAGAACATTTTTTATGTAAGTGGAACTTAAGGTAAGGGTTGTATGTTACAATCTCATTATTTCCTATGATTGTTTATGATTAAGTTTCCTATGGTAAATTTCATGATCTACCTTTCATAATAAAATTAATTTTAATATACTAAGTTTATTTATTGAGATTACATTTTTTTCCTTTAATTTTCCTCTCTTTAAGTAGTCAAGAGAGTGAACGAATATTTTTAATGAAATCTGACTTTATTTCTCTCTTCGGTTGAAAATATTTTTTCTTCTATGTACATGTTTTATAAAAAAATTACTAATATTTGATGATTGTTTAGATTAATTTTTACCTATGTTTTTATTTTTAAAAAATTATTTAAAAGGATAATCCTTGTATTTTTTTGAAAGATTTGATTTTTACTAAAGGTGTAGATGGAATATTTTCTTTGATAATTATGGCATGAAAATAATTTACCACTATCATGACTGATAGATGTTTTGAATATTTATTTACATGTTTCCAAGGTTTTTTTCAAATAAAATTGTTTACTTAATATTTTAAAAAAATTATTTTAAAGAAGTTATTTAAAAATGAAAATGGTATTTTCCTTAAGAAATATTCCAAATATATTTTAAATGAGTTTTTATATAAGATGAAATATTATGATGTTACTTATGATTTACTGAGGATATGATCCAATTATACAATCCAATTTTATTCTTTGATGGCTTATATTGATGTTTATTAAGGATGATTATATAAAACAAGCTTCTTTCCCATGGGTTAATTATATTATAATGAAACCTTTATGAAACTTTTTTCTTTTCCATGGTTTATAATATGATGAAATGATGAAATGTTTCTAAATCCTATTCCTTTCCATAGGTTATGTTATGAATATTTTTTTATGATCTTTTGGCACACATATGTATATTTTTTCATTATGTGATGGGTTGGCTGAGAATTATATATTCATCAAATTAATTGAGTAAAGATTGATATCTCGTGAGATAATAGGGACTGTAATGGGGATTAAACCCAATTCAATAAGGGACTTTATCCACTATGATAGTCTTGAGAGTGAACCTTAACTAACTAAATGATGGAATAGGGGGTGAACTCAATCCACTATAGTAGACATGGTAATAAACCTTGACTAAGGATATGATGAAATGAGTAGTTAACCTAATTCGCTATATTAGTCTTGGAACTGATCATTGTTTAAGGAAATGATTTTATATACTTATGTTTATTCCAAAAACATATATCTTGTTCCAATTTTATACTCTCATCACTCATGTTATTTGATTCCTTTATGATTCATGTCTTATGAACTACTAAGATTTATTCCAAGAATCAATATTATGATATTTGATATAAAAGGTATGGTTTCTAGTTATTAATCTCATATTCTCATACCCTTTATGCGCAAGTTATATCTAAGTAATCATTTAAATATCCCTTGTTTACTCTTATTGGGAATCTGAGCTCACCCTTTCTTATGTTTCCTTTCCCCAAGTTATGAAGAAAGGTTTTAAGTATGATATGTATAATAAGGGTTATATTTTTAAAGAAGTCAGTGGTAGATGATGTATATCTATTATAACTAGTTGTTTATGTATCCAATTTTCCAAATAAACTAAACCTATATGATTATGGAATGGATCGTAAGGTCATGTAATAAATATTCATCAATTAAGATTTAATATATATGTATGAAAAGTATGGGTTATTATACTTAAGTATCAATAGATTATAATAAATTGTTATTATATTAATTGAGAAACCATTATTTATTCCTTCCCATCCACTAAGAAAAAGAAAATAGCATTGATTGTGTGTTTTTGCAGACTACCGCCTCTATGAAGCGACGTCTTTTTTTTCACTATCACCTATATTCATAAGTTATAAGAATTTAATTAATGAATACTTATGAAATATATAATATAATTATTATTATCATAAAATTTATAATCTACCTTCATGCCTTCTCATTTTTTAGGAAATTAAAATGTTAATTTTTCATAGTGTAGACTACTGCTTTCAGGAAGTAACATTTTTTGTTTTTCACCTTGATTTTAATTATTTATCCAAACCACTTAAAATATGATTCACCACTTTAAAAATATATAAATAATTTCATTATGATTTTATGATAATTATATTATGTCAAAATAAACTATTTTCATAACCATAAACATCCATTAATTATGGTATGTAAATGTTTGGGTCGATCTAACCACGTACTTGAACAATGCTATAAAACTATATTATGGATGAATATGGGAACTCAAATAATTATATTATTATAATTTAATAATAAAATAATTATTTTTTATAGTTTTATAAATGTTAAATCAATTATTTAACTTATTATTAAAATATCACCCTCGATCGCTAAAATAATGTAAATAAGATGATATTGATTCCATTTTCGTGAAAAATATCTAAAAAACTTATGTAATGAGATAATATATTTATAAATAATTAAATTTTATCTATAAAAATAACTTATAATATCTAATAATGATAAAATTATTATCAAATAATGGGTACTGAAATTGGAATCATAATACATGCGTGAACTAATTAAAGCTAATAACACCTGGTGGGAAAAATAAGTGATAACTAATATATTTACAATAGATTATCATAAATTAAGTATATAAAAGATAATTTATTTGAATAAGGTTATAAAATATAATATTAATATATTTATGTTTTTTATACAGGATTTTACATTGTGTTTGGGTAAGCGTGAATACAAGGTAAGGGGTCTTTCTCTCGTATTTGAATTCCTTAAGAAATATTTATGCTATACACTGTGTTTTATTTTATATGGTTCACGTAATACCCCTATTTTAATTTTATATTCTTATTATATTATATTTAATTTCATTAAATTTTTTATTCCATTTCCTTTCTCTCATTGGTTTTTGACTCAAAAGTTACAAAAGTTGTAAGGGTTTATGCTAGCTCAATTTGCATCCATTGAGTAAAAAACCTTCCTATTGAACTTTATTGTTTTATATTTGATTTATTTTAACTAATTAATACATTAAATTTTATTTCCTTATTATTTTATTAGGTTCTAAGATTATTCCTTATGAACACATTATCAAATTATTTTTACCTCATAAATTATGTTACTTGAAAGGGTCTCTTGGTCTCAATTATTATTTCTTAATATATACTTCTTATGCACAAAGTTAATTTTATATGATATATATACAGCCTATTTTTTATATTATATCATCAAATATCTTTTATTCATGAAATTTTTTTTTTACTTTAGATCTCTATCTCTCATTCAAGTGGTTTCTATTTAAATGTTACTCAAGACATAACAAATTTCCTGAATCAATTTTTTCTCCTTGAGTCATAAATTCTCAACTTGGTTAGGATATTATAAGGGATTTTTATCCTTAAATTTATTCTTTACAATGAAAATTTATCTTATTCTTAAGGGAAGTTACTTCATTTCATCAGTATCATATTCTTGGATGAAATACATTCTCAAATAAAAGTTTTTTGTTGGTAAGAATAACTATCATTCTTTCCAAAAGATCTTTCTCCTCCATGTCTATATTTTATTTCACACCAATGTTTTCCACCCTTTTTGGGAACATAAATATTGATAATTCATATGATCCTATTACTTTCCAACACCACTTTTCAAATGGAAATTTTATTTCTCTATTTATGATATGGGATTTTAATAATGGTGTCATCAAATATTAAATAGTTTTATATATCATGTAAATAATTCATATCTCCCAATCCTTCATTTATCTATAAAATATTTTCATATTTTTCAAGACTCTATTATTATATATTTCTTAAAAATTAATTTTTAATATATATCAAAAAAATTTCTTTTTTACCTTTTTGAAAATTATTTTTTAAAAGATTCCAGTGACTTTTTCACTTAGACTTTATTTCTAAAAATATGAAAAAGGAAATTCTTTTTTTTAATTACAAGAATTTATTTCACATAATTTTGAATCTTTATTCCCATATTTCATGGTTTTAAATGGTAAATTTTTTTCCATTATTATATGAGTTTTATTTTAAAGTTATTTCATGGAAAAGGGTTATTTTAATCATGATTTTTGAAGAAAAATTCTACCAATGTTTTAAAATTATTATTCATCTATTTGTGGATTATTTAAAAAAATTCATAAATGATTAATTATAAATCCTTATAGAGAAATTATCTATTACTTATTTTATCTAACCTAACCATATTTTGTATAAAGCCATAATTTTTCTTATTGTGATTTTCCTCTCTAAATACCTTATTTTTTATTCCTTTGATTAAATTGTGTTCACATAGATACCTATAAATTTATTTCTTGGGGAAATTATTAACCTAAATGTATACCATTTATTTATACTGTGTAAATAATAAATTCTTTATTATATTGATTGGAGTTTATTTACCTATAATTATATTTAATAACATTGGATACCCAATTATTTTCTATAATTTTATTATGTTATGATTATTTATGGAATTATGAATGATATATTTAGGTTATTACATTTGAATATGATAAGAAACCCATTTTCCTTCTATTTTTTCTTTATGATAGGATGAATGATTGATTTCATATGGAACACATATGTATGGATGAATGATAAGTGGGATCATATATCACCATTGAATTCATTGGTTAAAATTTTAAATCTCATGAGATGTGTATATGAAAATAAAATTATGTTTTATCACAAACATGGGTGAAAGTTTGTAACTCATGAAGGTGATGTATATGTTAGTATAATTATGTTGTCTCACAAGTTTTTTTGAAAGTGATTGACTCATAAAGATGATGTTTCCCTTTGGTATTGTATGTGCTATATTTCTAATGTATCCTAATGTTATGCTCTCATGGCCCATGTGTGATAACCAATATTTCCATACTCTTGATTCATTTCTTATGTTACTTCATGCCTTATACCAAGATTTATTATATATGGTTTATTTGGTATAACATTCTTATGTATCCTAATTATAATCATATGCTCATCTTATGGTTAATTATTTTCTTTGATTTTTTTTGCTTATATTTACCCTTACCGAGTATCTGAGCTCAACTCTTTCATATGTTTCCATTTCCCCATGTTATAAAGAAAATTAATAAATAATATGTATATAGAATAAATATTTTATGGAGATTTATTGGCAGATTTTAAAGACTTATTATGGATTATGAAGTTCCTTATATCATGGAAAAATTTCCAATATTTGAAAAAGATATGAATTTAATTAGTTAATGTTTTATCTTAATTATCTAAAACTCTAAAACTATACAATTGTGGGAATTTATTATAATAAAATATTTTCTTTAAGTTGTTTAATTGAGAAGTTCAAATATATAAAGAACCATATTTAGTATTAGAGTCAATTTTTGATAACTTTATAGGTTATGATGTTGGTTGAGGATAATTTAGCGGTTGGTAAGTTAAGATTGATCATAATTTCAAAGTTATAGAAAAATATATAATTTACTTGAGGTAATATTGAATATTTTAGGATTTGGGATAAAAAAACATTAGTGAAAACTCTAGGGATAAGTCTAATTATAGGATAACATCCTGAAATTTTGGTAGAGTAGAGATTTTTTATTTTCCCTAGTAATTTCATCCTTTTTTTCAGATACTAGAAAGTATATGTATCTATGTAATAGATTAAGAAAGGGTTAATCACCCAAAAAAAGATGGGTTGAGTATCAAATCAACATTCACTCTGGTGTATGATGATTGGACATAAAATTTCACACCTAACTATAAAATCCTAGGGGATATGCTTCAGTTGATCACATTCTATATGCAAGCCATTATAAAGGATTTATTATGTTAAGGAATTAGGTTAATAAATATGAGAGAACCCAACCTACCAAAACCTAGATAGAACTAATAATTATTTAAGTTTAACTGAAATATAATGTAATAATTTTAAAGATTAATAATTTTGTAGTTGAATTTATTATGTAATTATGTTACAATGATTCTATAATAGTGTCCATCACTCTCATTAATTCCTTTTGCTTTTAGTGAGGGATATAGCCCAAAGGAACCATGTAAACTATAGATTCCATGAACAATATAGCTCAATGATAAACCTAATGGGATAAGAGATGAAGTGAGAAAAATTGTGATTATATATCAATAATTATGATTAACAACATAGACTTAGTTAAGTTCTCAAACTTACTAAAGAAGATAAGTATGTAGTCTCATAGATGTTCTTGTGATGAAGATGATAAAGGGAAGAAGATTAAATTTCCTTCGAGTTTGGAATTTTGCAATAATCACAAAGTAAAATGTCTCAAAGTAATTAGGAGATTTTTATGTATGGTAAAGGAGGTAATAGAGAAAAAATCAAAGGAAGTGTAAAGATTTTATTGGACATAGTGAAAGAAAATAAAGTTCATCCAAATATACTACTAATAGTTCAATGTCTTAGATGTGGGGAAGTTGGACATTATCCTAATCAATTTACTAATCCAATGGCTAACAATGTTGATAAACACCATAAATTTCCAAGACAAATGAAATACTATGAAATTGAAACTACAAAATTAGGTTTCAAAAATGATATGTAATGAGTAATATTAATCACCCACTAAAGAACTATGAGTTTTGAATTTGTATCTCTCTCATCCTACTCCCATATACTAAAAAACATAAAATAACCACCCTGATGACTATATGCATAATTATTAACTTCTAATAATATGATTATTGTATCCCATGTATATAAATCTTCTTTTATAGATGTTTATAGGAATGTGCTTTCTATAAAATCTTATTATTCTTCCTTTTGTCAATTTTTAAGTGATATTAGGCATGGATTGGTTCTCTTAACATACAGGACTTGATAATTACCAAGATATTAAAATAAAATATACAAATCAATCCATGACCACCTATTAAGTATGAGTATAAACTACCAATTAAAAATTACTCTCATTATATTAGAGTATTTAGTATAAATAGTTAATTAAAAACTCAACATTAGTTATATTCTTATTATGAGGGAAAATATATGTTCACTAGTCATACCAAGTATAGTAAGGATGAAACCTCATTATAAATTAAATATAGGGTCATGTATATATTATGTACACCCTTAAATATTTCGTTATTTAGGAATAATAAAAAATTTGAGAATGTAATTTATTTAAGGGATAGAATGTAACAACCCAAAATTTCACTAAGCATTTTCCTTAAATAAATATTATTCCAATAGCTTTTTATACATGAAACACTAAACTAAAATGGTCTAAGACAAACTAGATAATAAAATTATAAAAAAAATAAAATCGATGGAAGATAAAAAATATTAATCAATTATAAATACATAAAAAAATATTACTAAGAACACTTAGAGTTTTAAATGGATTTTTTATAATAAATAGAATTTTTTATATATATTGTATTTCCATATAAAAGGTAAATTTACAAATTTTTTAATTTTAAGTTTAAAAAGTTAACTTCAGTTTTTTATTAATCATTTAAATATTATGTTAAGGTGATTTTTTAAAAAAAATTGATTTTTAGATAAATAGTGAAATTATTGATTTTGCTAAAAAATGTCACTTTTATGAAATTATATTAACACAAGAATGACTTAAAAGTTTATGAAATTTTTTTTATATAGAAGATATATATTAATTAAGTAATATAAATCATTTAAAAATACTATATTGAATTTATAAAACACATGTTTAGCATTTCGAAAACTTAAGTAATATTTTACACTAAAATAGTTTTCATGCGCTTATATTAAAAATTAGATTTTATCACTGTTAGAAATTAAATATAAGTAAATGGATTATATATTTGAGATAAATATGTTAATTTAATTTTACAAGTTCAATTTCATTTTTAACCATAAAAATTAGATCACTATGAATAAAGTTAATTGTCATTATAATGGTCAAATTGTTATTTTTAAATATTTATTTTATTAGTATTGTGTAATTTTAATTTAATAAATTAAATTAATATATAGTAAAAATAATGACTCTGATATGATTCTAAACACATATATAATTATATTAACACATATTTAATTGTTAATCAATACTAAATAAGTTTAGAAACACTTAATGAAAAACAAATCTTTTTTCAACAAAAATTCGTTTACATTATCTATTTTAATTAAAGATTTAATTATTTGATATTTAGTAATTTAATTATATTAAATAGAGTTTAAATTTGATATAACACCAAAATTTTATTATATTGGATATTTTATATTTTTAGTAAAACATAAATTACTAAGTTAAATATTTCTTACCCAGGTAAAAATGAAAAATGTAAAAGTAAAAATATAAGAAAAATCAATTTCAAACATGTTTAAAAAAGTGTGGAAATTTATGGTTGAGTATTGATCAAACTTATCTTGCCCCAAAACCCATTATTTATCACTTTTAAAACTATTGATCCTTTAATATACATTATGGAAAAATAATGGGTGTTCATAAAAGTTCCATTTTCTTCACTTATAAAATGGAATCACTTTCATCCTCTCAAACTTACACATCCACTTAGAAATTCCCTTGAAAACCTGAAAATTTTTATTCTCCTATAAGTTACTTGAAAAACCTAAATTCACTGGGCAACATTTTTTATCATAATCCCTTCATTTCTAAGTATACTTTCTAGATGAAGTTCAAGGTCCCAAAGTGGGTATTACTTAATACTTATTTTTTTCTTATTAATATTTACCTTAAAGACCTATATTAAACATAGTAATATAATTACCATAGTATAGATAGTATATTTAAGTGTTATTATATTAATTTTATAACCATTATTTATTACTTCTCATCCACTTATAAAAAAAAGAATGTTGATCATGTGTTTGAGCGGATTGCCACCTCCATGAAGTAACATCTTCAATTCTTCAGCATTACCACTCTTCACCAGACATAAGGATTGAATTTAAGAATAAATGTTACATATATAATATGTTTATTATGTTGAAGTTAAAATTAATAATTAATCCTCATTCCTTCTTCTTTATTGGGAAATTATAACTTTAATCGTGTATTGTGTGGACTACCACCTCCATGTAGTAAAGTTATTCATTTTTTATATTGATTTTAATTATTTATCCAAATATATTAAAATATATAAATAATATCATTATTATTATTTAATAATGATATTATTTTAAAAATAACCTCTTTAATGACCATAATCATCCATTAATTATGGTATGTTCATGTTTTGGTCGATCAAACCACCAACTTGAACAATGTTATAAAACTCTGTTATGGATGAATATAGGAAGTTAAATACTGATATTATTATAAATTAATAATAAAATAATGATTTTTTTTATAGTTATGGAAATTGTTTATTAATTATTTAACTTATTATTTCAATATCACCCTCGATCGATAAAATTACCAAAATAAAGTGAAACTAATTCAATTTTCATGAAAAATAACTAAAAAATTAGAATGAGAAAAAATATTTTTAAATTAACATAAATTATATATTCTATTACCTTATATGATCTAGTAATTAGAAAAATTTTATCAAATAATGAGGATCAAAATCAACATCATAAATCATGCGTGAAACAGTTAAAGTCAACAACGCCTGATGTTAAAAATAAGTGATAACAAAGTAATATATTCGTAATTTATTATGATAAACAAATTATATAAAAAATAATGTATATGAATAAGTTTTTTAAATATAATTTTAAGATGTTTATTTTTTTGTATGATTTTAGATTATGTTTGAGTAAATGGGAATACAATGTAAGGGTTCTTTGTCTCTAATTTGAATTCCTTCTGACATGTTTATATTACACACCATGTTTTATTTTGTAGTGTTCACCTACTAATCAATTTTAATTTTATATAATGATTATTTTATATTTTATGATATTCAATTTTCTATTTAATTTCTTTTATCTCACATGTTTTTGACTCAAAATTTACAAAAGCTATAAGTATTTGTGCTAAATCAATTTTCTTCCATTGAGTTACAATCTTTCTTATTGAAATTTATTGTTCTATGTTTGATTTATTCTACCTAATGGATACTTTTTATTATATTACCTACTTATTCTATAGTTTTATACAATTATTTCTTAAGACCTTGTTATCAAATGATTCTCACCACAAATATTTTATTACTTTAAAGGGTTTCTTACTCTCAATTTCTATTTCTTGAGACAAACTTTTTGTTATGCATCAATTTAATTTTATATGGTGTATATACTGACTATTTTTATATTATATAATCAATTATCCTTCATTAATGATATTTTTAGTTCAATTTAAATTTATATCTATCATCAAAGGGGTTTTATTTAAATCTTACTCGAGATATAACAGATTTCCTGACTCCATTTTTTTCTTCTTATGTCATAAATTCTCTAATTAGTTATGATTTTATAAGGACCTTTTATCTTTATTATTACTTTTTTCCAATGGTAATTTATCTTATTATAATATAAATTTACTTTTATCAATGGAATCAAATTTTTGATGAAATACCTGGTGAAATAAAAGTTTGGTGTTGGTAAGAATAAATCCTATTCTTTCTGATGGATCTTTCACCACTATGTCCATATTTTCCTTCCCAATAATGTTTTACTATATTTTTGAAACTCAAATATGGATTAATTAATGGTATCATATTAATTTATAGCACCATTTTTCAAATGAAAATTTTATTACACTATTTACGATATGAGTTTTCATTAAATTTATTCAAAAATATTAAAAGGTTTTAGGTATTATGAAAATATTTCTTATCTTATACTTCATGATTTCTATATATAACCATTATATATTTTCCAATAATCTATTATTATATATTTATTAATAATTAATGTTTTAATATATCTTAAAATTTTTCTTTCCAACCTTTTTGAAAATGTCTTTTTAACAGAAACTAGTGACTTTGTCACTTATAAATTATTTATAAAAATAAGAAAATAAATTTTTTTAAAAAAAATATAATAAAATATTTATTATCATTTTGAATCTTATTTACCATGTTTCATGGTTTTAAAAAGTAATTTTTTACATTATTATATGAGTATTATTTAAAATGGGATTCATAGAAAAAGGGTTGTTTTTTATCATGATTTTAAAAGAAAATTTTTAATAATATTCTAAAAATATTATTTATATACTAGTTGATTCTTTACATATGGTTTCACAAATGAGAAATATTAAATCTCTATAATATAAATTATACACCATTTTCTTTTTCTTTCATAGCCATCTTCTATGTATGACCATATTTTTTCATCAAATTAATTTCCTCTTTGAAAACCCTATTTTTGATTCCTTTGATTGAAGTGTGTTCACCTAGATACTTATAAATCGATTGTTGAGGGAAAATATTGAATTAATTGTCTACCCTTTATTTATATAGTGTAAATACCATATTATTTATTATCTTGATATATGGTTATTTACCTATAAAGTTATTTAATATCATTGGATACCAATTTATTTTTCATGGGTTTAGCATGTTATTATTATTGATCGAATTATAAATTATTTCCTTATGTGATTCCATTTGAAAAGTATATGAAACCCATTTTATTTTCATACTATCTTTATGATATATGAATGATTTATTTCATGTGGTGCACAAATGTATGGATAAATGATGTGTGGGGTCATATATCACCCTCTAATGCATTGGTTAAAATATTCAATCTCATGAAATATGTATAAATGGTTGGAATTATATTATCTCAAAATAATGGGTGAAACTATTTGACTCATGAAGGTGATGTTTATGTGGGTACAATTATATTGTCTTGCAATAATGGGTGTAAGTGTGGGACTCATAAAAGTTATGTTTCCCATTTTTAATTTTTATGCCACATTTCTAAGGTATACTGATGTTACTCTCTAATGAATCATGTTTATTTAATAATATTTCCAAACTCTTTTGATTCATTTCTTATGTTATTTCATTCCTTATTCCAGGATTTATGATCTATGGTTTTTTGGAATAACTTTTTTATGTATCCCAATTATACCCATGTGCTCATCTTATACTCACTTATTATATTTTATTTTTATCACTTATATTTACCATTATTGAGAATTCGATCTTAACCATTTATTATGTATCCATTTCCCTAATATATGAATAAAATTAATACATATTATGTGTCTAGAATAGTATATTTTGTGAATAATTTGTGGAATATTTTTAAGACTTATTATGGATTACTAAGTTGCTTATATAGTGGTAAAATTTTACATTAGTTGAGAAAGATATAAGTTTTATTAGTTAATTTTTTTTTATTCTCTAAAAATATAAACCTAAAATATTTTGGGAATGTATTGAAATGAAATATTTTCTTTAAGTCATGTAATTGAGACAGTTCGATCTATGGGGGTGGAATAGTGTGACATGGGTGGTTTTTGTGCATTTAGTGGTTATGTCATGGATGTTTTGTGAGTTACACTTGTGGTGGGAGCATGAGGTGGGTCGTTGTTATTAGGACTGAGTAACTGGATTTTATTTTGGTAGGTTCAAGGATTAAACACTAAATATTATTTTTATGGTTTTTTGGGTCAGACAATTTAGTGTGTGTTTTGATGATTTCATAAGTTGGAAAACTTTGTTTATTTTTTCTATAGGTGGTTCCTATAGTGCAGAAAACCATTAGGTATAATTTTCCATTGTTAGTGTGGTCTTTTGGTAGAGATAACCATAATTATTGGGATGAATTAATTTTTGACACTTTAGTGTTTGGGATTCATGGGTGTAGTTGAAAATCATATTGGTGGTGATTATTATTTCTTTTTTGGGCACTCCGGTGTGATTGAAATGGTCACATACAAAAGTTGTTTACAAAAAAAATGGGACATTGGTAGTGGAGATTTAGTTTTTAGTTTATTAGGGAGAAGGAAAGGATACTCCTCTGGAGGGTATCATCAAATTGGTCATGGGTGTATAACCCTTATGTTGGAAGGGTTGTGGTAATAGTGGAACTAGTCAATAAATGATTGAGACAGTATTGAAATACTAGTGAGTGGTTATACCTAGTTTATATATTTGTTTGTACTATTATATGGAGTCCTTTAATTGATAATGGGCTCGAGATGATGGTAGTATGATCCGGAAGTGAACTGAATTGGTGATGTGTCGGTGATCATGGGTTGAGAATGAATGTTATATAGGTATGATGAGGATTCAAACATTTAATCACACTGAGTGTCATATTCAGTCCTTAGTGTTGGAATTTTGATGATTTAGGGATGCCTCTAAATGTTAAATCATCATGATCGAGAACTACGATGAAGTGGTAGTGTGTTGGTGAGTGTGACAAAGTGATTTTGGGTAAACTCATCCAGATAAGGACCTACTGGTGTTGTTGCATAGAATTGGATGTCTTAGAGTGGAAACCATATCAATAACATCATTTGGGATGTGATTGAGGTATATCAAGGATCAAATTGGTCCTTTTAGAGAAAAATGGGTGTGTTTGGGATTAATTCTTGGAGTTGTGACTGCCCATTGGGCGTCATTAATTCCTCTAGGGATACATAAATTTAATAATTTTTAAAACTTATAAAAACTAACTAAAAATGTAGTATCTATAAATTCCTAGTATCGAACCCATAGGGATGGATCTTATATTCTAAATTAAATAATAAAATATAAATTTCAATTTATTGATTTTTTTGAAGAAAAGAAATAAAGTGAATCAAATATTGGGTTTTGATATTAAGAGAGAGGCATGCCAAGTTTAGTGATTTTCATTTTCATGTTATAAGGATTCAATTGATAGGGGTTTATTCAGGTTTGGTGTCAGAATTGGGTCAATAGGGATCCTTGGTATGGGTACCCTACACTAATCCTATGATTGTACCGTTGGAATAGTCATCTACTTGGTGCAAATGAAAAACTAGGTAGCCCAAAATCATTTTTAAACATAACTATACTAAATTTCATAATGTTCATACACAAAAAAGGGAAATCAATTGATGAAATGGAATGATAATCCCCAAAATGCAGAAATGGTCATGCAATACAAATAAAAAGAAATTTGGAATTGATAAATAGTGTTGCAAGAATCCAAAACAAGAATAAAAAATATCTAAATCCCTAGAAAAAAATCATCCTAAAATAATATAACCTAACACAAAATAAACTACTCTTTCATTCGAAGCATGATGAAAATGGGAAGTATGGGTATCTTAGAAAGAATGGAAGTGAAGAACAGTGGTGAAGCATGTCCCTGTGGTGTCACTCTGATCGTGTGTTTTTCTACAGTGGAATCACTCCACCTCTTCTATCCCAGAATCCCTTCATGGTTCGACTAAGGGGATCCTTTTATATTAAACCATTTCAACCCCTCAACTACATTGCATTTATTTTTATGTCTGCAGAAAAATTCATGACATTTAATTGTGTTACACTACATGTAATCCTTCAATCCTCAGGCGTCGTGAATCACAATGTAATTTATCTTAAAACTCATCTCAAAGAAAGTCATATCATTTAATTGGAATAAATGATATGTAAGTGTATTTTAAAGTGTAAAATTGTGTCGCATAATTTCCTATGCAGTAACTTTGAAAACTCATGATTTGAAATTGCTTTACACAGAGTGAAACTGTCCTGCTTTAGTTTTCCAACTCCACTTATTTCTCAAAAAACTGTTGTCCCTTTTCATTCATTTTTTAAAAATTCATTGTTTCCTTCCATAAAACATAAAATGTTTCATATTTTCCAAATATTAACAATATTATGCAATTAAATATAATATAAATACATTAAAATAGTCTAAAATGTATGCATGAAATACACTTATCAAGTTTTGCAGCGAAAGCGTGTTTGGATCTCATGGATGAGACATTGTGGTTTAGTCATGAATTGATGACTGAGGTTAGATAGAGTTCATTTTTATATTGATACCATAGATTATAAAGGATGATAAGCATTATGGTGGGGATTTTCTAAGTACATTCATCAATATGGGTTGTGAGTTTTGGATAAAATTTTAATTTTTGATTTGGTGAGTGGATCGTTTTGAGAACCAAGACTTGGATTGGGATTTCAAGTATTTATAAATTCGTAAAAGGTGTTTTTAGATGTTTTTTTAAGATTTATTGATTACTTTGGAGTTCATATTAATGCTATAGAAGTTTCTTACTGACTAAGATACTGAAAATTGTAGTAACATGACATTCCTGGTGTGATAGGTAGTGGTCATACTGTGAATGACCCTTCTGTAAGGGATTTGGGTTATGAATAGGTTACTTTAGGGAAAAGTATTCTAACTAATAGAATTTATTTAATGATCGTAAGGTTTACACAATTAAAGTTTCAAGTCTTAGGGGCTTCCCTCCACTTGGAGGAGGTGTCACGGTGTAACACTTGTGGTCGCATCATGAACCTGTGATGGTTATCCAATTTTTTGAAGGGTCTTTTGGTAACTATATATGGGATACAATTTGAAACCCCCTTATGGTACCCTATAATTTTTTTCATTTGAATGAATGGGGAGATCCCTATTTTCCTCTCCTCATCCCTCTCTTGTCTCTTGTTTGATCTAGGTGGTTTAGGGGGGGCTTCTTCACATGGATTTGAGCTAAGATATCCTCATTTATTTAGTATTTTACTATCCTTCATTTTACCAAATTTTCAATTCAATAGGATGGTTTTTTTTTTTGAATATTTCACTAGATCATGGTGAAATAATACAATTCATTGGGTATTTCATGTGTGGATCATATAGGATATCCTAAGAATAGGTATTCAAGACATCATTCAACATTTACCTTCTGGTATGTTGACTGGTGGATCACTTTAGGGTTTTAGATGAATCTAGGTGAAATTGGTCATTGGTTAGAGGAATTAATTTTTGAATTTTGTGTGTCTCAGGTTCGGTTGCATGTTGGAAGTGGATTATACCTCTTTTCTTTTGGTTTTGGCACTGTGAGGTTACTCGGTGGGTTGGAAGCAATTATGTAAATTAGTGTTTTTTATTTTAAATGTTTAATTTTTTAATTTTTTTGGTGTTTATTGATGAGATAAGTGATCATGGACTCAGTGAAGGTTTTTATGATATTGGGATGGATTTAATAAAATCCATTTAAGGTAGTTAGCCTTGACATTATTTTGTTCTATTGTTCATTTCGTGATTTTATGTCTATGTGCCTTAATTAATATTATTTTCTACATTACACATAACTTTTTTGACTCTTTCATATATTGGGACGGATTATCATTGGCCTAATAGTCAACATGGATAGCATAGATTTCAAAATGGTTTAATGGTGGCACCTTGGTCAAATGAGTGTTATTGGTCCTATTTATGGTCTTCATGGTGGCATGAGTTTTATTTCAAAGAGAAATGAACATTCCTTTTTTAAAATGTATTTTAAAAATGGGTTTGACTAGAGTGATAATTTTAAGAAAAATGGGTTATTTATTAAATGGGTTTTGAAATGGAGTTTTAAAATTAGAATGAGTTTTTATATGGAATTTTTTTATGGGATTTTATCCAAGTTTTTGGAATGAGAAAGGTGTCATATTATGTTTTTTTAAATTATTTGTAAAAATTATTTTGACTTGATTTTCAAAGAAAATATAGAAGGTCTTGATTGAACTAGTTTTTTTGTGTTTGTATTTGTGTAGGTGATGACCTATTTTCTAAATCTTATAAGGTTATTATCCTTATTTGTTGTGCTTTCCTAGTATATTCCATGTTTCGTGATGATATATGTTATGTGCGTATCCCTATGAGATATATTCCTTCAATATCAAAGTGATGGGTTCATCTAGATGGATGTGATTGAACCCTTATAGGGTATAGATGGGATAGAAGGATCCTAGTGGATTCCCTTATGTGAGGGACTATATCTTGAAGGACTAGTGTATTGGTGATGATTTGGTGAGC
Organism: Viscum album; assembly: GCA_963277665.1. Classification (NCBI taxonomy): domain Eukaryota; kingdom Viridiplantae; phylum Streptophyta; class Magnoliopsida; order Santalales; family Viscaceae; genus Viscum; species Viscum album. The sequence goes on along the minus strand of OY728141.1, from coordinate 465,273,542 downwards.
TATGAGACAAGTTGTGTGCCCTGTTTACTGATGCCTGAGTGTTTTCAATATGTGCTTAGATGATGGATATAATGGGGGTGGGGGATCATGAGGTCTGACATTTCCTTGAGTGAGAATGTTAGGGTCAAGATAGTAGACCTTATTGTGGGTGATCAAGCTTGTTTCTAATATTTCCTCGAGGTAGAGGGTGGAGTTATGATGTGATACAATATATGGACCATGGACCATACATTGAGTGATAAGGTATTGGGTTGGGATTTGGACATTGGGTCATATCCTATTCCTTTAGGTAGAGAGTCAATCTTATGGATGAAGCCTACCCTTAGTCTTTGGATATAGATGGGGATGAATGAGATGCTTCATGTTTGACATCCCTTGAGTTACTAGGAATGGGTTAGGACTTGAGGAATCCTAGACATGAACCTTCAAATGGTGGTTGATACGTGGCAAGAAACCATACCCTATATCTTCGGGTATTGTTTGAGGTGTGGTATAACACCCTAACCAGAGCCTTCATGTGTTGGTCAAGTTATTGTTTGAAGGGACTTATTCCTTCCAAAATAAATCCAAAGCAGTTAGGGTCTGATGTTGTGGTGGCCTAGTTAGAACATGATTACCTGACTTGTATGCCTGTATGTGAATTTTTTGTTATGTTTACGGGTGGGTGTGTTTCTTAGGCATGAATCCACTTATTATATATGTATACATATATATATATATATTAAATGAATATCCACTTTATTATAGTAGTTATCAGTATAGTTGAGGAATTGTATATTCTTATTGGTTCATTAAACTCACCCCCTACCCATGTACATGGAATGGGTTTTGATGTACAAGGATAAACCTTATTGTTTAATCTCATGAAATAGGTACTACTTTAATTTTGACTTGTGTTATTGTTCTAATAGGTTTTAGAGATCGTGGATATAGTAAGATGATTATGTTAGATGGGTCAGAGGCTTCATATTTTACTTTTAGTTTTTTCTAGTTTGTAATGAACATATTCTAATTTATTATATAAAATACTTATTATTTCATTTCATATATTGTTTTTTATCTATTTTTTGATTCATTATATAGATAGATATTATTCCAAAATAAAACAATTTCATAACCATAATCTGCTATTAATTATGGTATGTTCATGTTTGGGTCGGTCTACCCAACTCCTTAAACAATGTTATAAAACTCTATTATGGATGACTATGGGAAAATAAATATCGATATCGTTATAATTTAATATGAAATAATTATTTTTGAAATTTATTTAAAGGTTACATTAATTATTTAACTTATTATTAAAATATCATCATTTATTGTTAAAATTACCAAAATAGGCCGACACCGATTCCATTTTCAAACAAAATAACTAAAAAGATTATGTAATAATATAAGATACTTATAAATAAATATAAGTTATACATTATAGTACCTTATATTATCTAGATATTATAATCTTGGTATAAAATTATGGGTATTGAAATCGAAATAATAAATTTTGTGCGGAACAATTAATGTTAATAACCCCTAATGGTAAAAATAAGTGACATATAAATAATATATTTATAATATATGATCATAAATAAACTATATAAAATGTAATTTATATGAATAAGGTTATAAAATATAATATTAATATATTTATTTTTTATATAGTATGTTAGATTGTGTTTGAGTAAGCAGGAATATAGGGTAAGGGTTTTTTGTCTCAAATTTAATTTCAGTGAGACATGTTTATGGTATACGATAAGTTTAATTTTATATGATTCACTTACTACCTCATTATAATTTTATTTCATGATTATAATATATTTAATTATATTAAATTTTCTATTACATTTCCTTTCTCTCATGGTATTTTTAATCAAAAGTTTCAAAAGTTGTAAGGGTTTGTGCTAACTCAATTTTATTACATTGAGTTATAAACTTTCTTATTGAACTATATTTCTATATATTTGATTTATTATACCTAATGAATGATTTTTATTTAATTTAATCCTTCTTTTTTGGGATTCTGAAATTCATCCTTAATACCTCATTGTAAAATGATTCTTACCTCAATTATTATGCTACTTGAAGTGGTTTCTTGTTCTCAATTCCTATTTCTAGAGTCATACTTATTTTTATATAAAAATTAAATTTTATATGTTGTATATACATCCTATGTTTTATATTATATCATGAATTATTTTAAATTTATGATATTTTGAGTTCAATTTCAGGATACCTATCTCATTTAATGGGTTTTTATTTAAATTCTACTCGAGTAATAATAGATTTCCCAACTCAAATTATTTCTCCTTCAGACATAAATTCTCTACTTGGTTATTATCTTATAAGCCCCTTTTATACTTCTATTTTCTTTTTTCCAAAAAAAATCTCTTATAATCATGTGAATTTTCTTTGTTTAATTGTTATCATCTTCTTCAATGAAATACCTTCTCAAATAAAATTTTGACATTGGTAAGAATTACTTTCATTCTTTCCAACAAATCTTTTACCTACATGTCCATGTTTTCCTTACCCTCAATGTGTTCTGGACTTTTTGAGAACTTAAAATGGATTAATTAATGTGATCCTATTACTTCCCATAACCAATTTTCCAATGGAAATTTTATTTCCCTATTTATGATTTGATTTCTCAATTAAGGTGTTCCAAAATATTAAAAGGTTTTACATATCATGGAAATATTTCTTATCATCTACTACATGATTTCTCTATAAAACCTTTATGTATTATTTCCATGAATCCATTATTAGAGATTTTATAAAAATTAATTTTTTAATATATCTTAAAATTTTTCTTTCTAATCTTTTTGAAAATGACTTTTCAAAATAAAATTGTAAATTTTTTACTTATAATTTCATTATAAAAATAATAAAAGAAACTTATTTTTAAAAATTTTACACAAGAACAGATTTCCCATAATTTTGAATCTTCTTTCCCATGTTTCATGGTTTTACAAAATAAATTATTTTTACATTATTATATGAGTTTTAATGAAAAAAAAATCAAGGAAAAAAGTTATTTTTCATCATGATTTTCAAAGAAAAATTATACTAATATTTTAAAAGTATTATTCATCTACCATTTGATTCTTTTCCTATGTTTTCATAAATAGACAATTTTAAATATTTAATTAATAAATAATTCATCACTAACTTTGTCTTTCCTAATCATCTTTGGTGTATAAAAATTATATTTCTTACAATATATTTCCTCTATGAATACCCTATTTTTTGAATCATTTGATTGAAGGGTGTTCACCTAGATACCTATAAATCAATTACTTAAGGAAATGATTGTCTTTATATACCCTTTTTTTATACTGTGTAAATACCATATGATTTATTATCTTGATTAAAAGGTATTCACCTTGAAATATAATTAATATAATTATATTACCATTTATTTTTCATGTGTTTATCATGTTTTTATTATTGATATAATTATGAATGATTTATTTATTTGATTCCATTTGAAAAAGATATAAAAACCATTTTCTTTATTTTGGATTTTTATGATATGATTAATTATTTATATCAAGTGTCACACATATGTATAGATTAATGAAGAGTAGGGGCCTATATCTACCTTAATTGCATTGGTTAAAAGTTTAAATCTCATTAGAAATGTATACACGAGTATAATTATATTGTATTGAAATCATGGGTGAAAGTATGTGATGTTATAGTTGGTGTCCTAGAACCAATTGTTTATACTTTGATTACATGGATATTTAATGTATTTAAATATTAAACATATTTTTACATATTTTTCATTTTTATTATCTGCGAGAGTGTGTAATGATCCTTACACTTTAATATTATCATTAACACATTTCATGACTCACGCACTTTTATTTACTGACGAAAACTGTCATGCAGAAAGTTAGTGGGAAGTAGGGTATGTTGGGTGTGTCACGAGTGACATGTTATTAATGGATAAGTCAAGGAAGGATTTTTCCCTTCAATTTATGGAAGTTGATATCTCAACCCTTTGATTGAAATAGAACTCTCACACAAAATTCCATGGGCATGGTGTAACGAAAATTTTATTTTAGGTAGTCAAAGAATGACATATCAAGCATAAAGGTTAATGACACTATCATAAAACTAGCTTGATGAGATATTGAGAAAAAGGGATTATATTACATAGCGATCATTCGTTTTTGGATGTTGTTGTTGCAAATTTAAGTTCTTTCTCTTAGGTGCCTTGACCCATTTCTAGATAGTACTCTTGGATTTTAGGCATGCTCACCTAAGCCAATGAGAAAGAATCCTAGAGGGTCACACACTAAGTATTTCTGGTGGTCTTAGTTAAACTCTATTTGAATTTAATTAATGGATTAAATTTTATTCTCAAGATATTGGAGTAATTTTATTCAAGTTAAAATGATTTCATAAATTAAATAAATATTTTTTTACTGGATTTTAGGTAAAATATATTTATTTATTTTATTGAACAATTAATAATATTTATTTACTAGTTTGTAAATAATAAATTTATTTAATAAAATAAATTATTTATTTATTTATTCGGGTGTTCAATAAATGGAAGTGGAGTTTGAGCGGACAAAGGCCGGTATCGTAGTGAAATAACTATTTACATAAAGGTAAATAACTATTTAACTAGTTGGAAAAAGTTTAAATAATAATAATGCTGCTATTATTTTGTGACGTAGAATTTTATTTATAATTCTGTTTTGTGTAAGTTGGCACACCATAAATATTGACATAGTATTATTATTAAAATAATGTGTTTTTTTTAAGGTTATGAATGTATTTAATTGTTGTTATGCAATTAAACATTGTAACTGAATCCCCATTTTAATAAATAGACTTGTACGTCTATTGTTCCATGTAACGAACTACATGCCCGGTGAATTGAGAATTATTGATCTAAACAATTTCTATCTTGAATCCTCTTCCCGCACCTCTCAAGAAACAGAGGCGTTATTCAAGTCCAAAGAACAAGTGATCAAGAACGACTGACACAAGACACTCACTTCCCCATGATAGCACTCCGAGAACGGGTGGTGTCGATCAGAGGCCATCAGAGCATGTGTGGATCACCACTAGAGGGATTCTAGTTTTTATCTTCACAAGAAAAAAGAGATAATTTGGAAGGTTCATTCCAGATGATCAAAATCATCAATGAAGAAAATACAAAAGATCCATGTATTCTTTTCTTTATGAAATTGATTAAATTAATTATAAACAAGATGTGTAAGATCCTGTCTATAGGTTTTGGGTCTCTTTCTTCTTTATCTAAATCATTGATTCTATTACATGGAGACTGGTATTAATCGTCATATTGATACAAGAATAATCATTAATCATGGTAAAAATTAAAGTTAGGTGTTGTTCTAACCACGCTTCTGTTGTGCTCGTAACCTACAAGTGACTCACAAAGGTGATTTATATGTAGGTACAATTATGTTGTCTCAAAAGAGTGGGTGAAAGTGTGAGACTCCCAAAAGTGGCATTTCCTTATGAAAATTTGTGTGATGCATTTATAAGGTATCCTCATGTTACATTGTCATGTATTAATTTTTTTTACTTATTTTTTCACACTCTATTGATTCATTTATTATGTTATTCAATGCCTTATTTCAGGATTTATGATCTATTATTTTTTGGGTTTGACTTTCTTATATATCATGATTATAATCATATTCCCATCTTATACTCACTTATTATCTTGGATTGTTATCACTTATATTAACCCTTACTGATCATCTGAGATCACCACTTTATTATGTTTTCATTTCCCTGGGTTATGAAGAAAATTAATATGTAGGATGTGTCTATAAGAGTAACTTGTGTAGAGAATTTTTGAAATATGTTGAATAAATATAATGTATTAATAAATTATTTATATAGTAGTAAAATGTATATTAGTTGAAAAATACATAAGTTTTATTAGTTAAAGTTTTTTTTATAATTATCTAAAAATATAAACCTAAAAGATCATGGTAATGTATTATGATGAAATATTTTCTTTAATACATGTAATTGAGATGGTCACATCTATGGGGTGTCATAGTTGGTATCATAATAGGGTTTAGATAACTTTAGAGGTTAAGATGTTATTTGATAGTAATTTGAGGGTTGATAAGTTAAGCTTGATCATAATTTAAAAGATATAGAGAACCCTATGGGTTAAATAAGGTAATATAGAATATTTTAGGGATTATGATAAGATAATTTTATTGAAAATCATAGGAATAATTCTAAGTATAGAATAAAATACTGAAATTTTGGTAAAGAAGAGTTTTTTTGGTTTCCCTAGAAATTACATCCTTGTCTAGATATTAGAAACTGGATGTAGCTATGGCACAGATGCACCTAGGGGTAGTCACCCTAAAAATATGATTGTTGAGTTTCAACTCAATATCTACCCTGGTGTATGATGAGTGGGTTGGATACTACATGCCTATTTAGAAACTCCCTATAACGATTCCATATTTTGGACCCTTTAAATTAAAATTATCTTCAATATCTGGAGTCACGTGTAACACCAAACTAAACCAAAACTTAACTAAAATAAACTGTAACATATAAAATTTCATAAATAATATAATCATTTGTAGATAAAAAGATAATAATAAATTAAAATAATTATATATTACTATTTTCTCTGATGTCATTAAAAGAACCATTTAAAAAAGAGTATTGTATTTTACCTTAATATATTAAATTGATTATAGTTAAAATTTTATTATTATAGGTAATATCTATATTTATAAACTAATATATCAATACCCAATTATTTATAAATATTTATTAAATGATATTAAAAATGCATGAAGTTTAAAAATTTGTTTTTTAATAAAAGAAGTGTTTCTTTATATATTGTATTTTCATTTAAAAAATAATTTATAAATTTTAGTATTTTAATTTTACGAAAAGAAAATTATTTTTGGATTAAACATGTCAATATTAGCTAAGAATTAATTTTGGAGTTTTTTCTTAAAAAACCTATTTTTTTGGTGAATAGTAAAATATATTGTTTTTTCAAATGTCATTCCTTGTATATAATTATTAGGTTATAAGAATGACTTTTAAATTAATGAAACCCTTTTCTAGAAAAAAAAATATGCATTTTAAGAGTTATATTAAAAAATATTTCTAATATTTTACAAACCTATATTTAATGCTGTATAACTTAAGTAATATTTTTCTAAAGAAATTTTTTTTATACGTTATATAATTATTATTTTAAAATTAATAATTATCACTTTTAGAAATTAAAATAAATTAAAATTTTGAATCATTGGGTACAAATTATTTAAAAAAGATCATTTTATTTTTAATCATAAAGGATAATTTATTTAGGTAAAAACTTTTTACCACGGTAAATCTAAAATAGTAAAAATAAAAAATCTAAGAGTAAATGACTTAAAACATATTTTAAACATGTTTTTTAATGTTATTTTGAGGCATTTATAGAAATTATTACTACTGATCTCCATTATTTTTCAATTTTTGAGTCACTTTTCTTGATATTTCCTTCTTATTATTAAAAAGTTATGGGTATTGACAAAAATATCATCCCTTTTTACTTATAAAAGGGGATCATCTCTTCTCACTTCACCTCACACCAAAACCCCCATGTTTTGGACCAAAATATATTAAAAACTATCCTAAACAATCCTAGAAACCTTAAATAGGTTCTTATATTCTACAAGACCATCCCTGAAAGTTTTAACACCCTTTGCAAATGAGATAATCCAAGAAGTGAAGTATAAATTTCCAAACTCTCTTTTCTCATTTCTATTTCTTTATGTGTGCTTTTTCTTACTCAAATTACATTAAAAATATTAAAATTATAACATAAGTTTCCTTATTATACTATTAGGTTATTATAATAACGTTACAATCATTAACCACCTTTTCCTTTCCCATTAAGAAAAATGAAGTGTGAAATGTGCGTATGTGCGAACTACCGCCTCTATGTAGTAATGTGTTCATTTTCCTTAACCGCATAACATGGACAATTAAAAATGGAATATAATGTAAAATTATTATATTTATGACATATTTAGGATTCTGAACTGATCAACCGTATTACTCATCTCTCTTAATCTATGAAAACAAAATCAACATCCATGTGTATATGGGGACTACCACCACTATAGTTCGATGTATTCTATTTTTCATTGCCTACTTTAATGGATAGTTATAAGAATAGTTTAAAATATAAATATTATTTTTTTATATGAATATGGTTCTATTAATACAAATTAAATAACCTATTAATTCTATGAATGATAAAAAATGTTATAAAATTAATCGTCATAAACAAGCGAACTAATAAGGAAAAAAAGTATTCATACAATGTAATTGTTTCATATCCATCACTTATTCTACTAATTATTTATAATTATAATATATTACTCTAATAAACACTAAATTATATCATTATTCTACATGTATAATGATATTTTCAATAAATCACCTCATAATCATCCATCAATCCTGGTATGTTCATATTTGGGTCAGTTTGACCACTTACTTAAATTATGCAATGAAATTATATCATGGATGGAAATGAAAACAAAATTAATGGTATAATTTGATATAAATATTTAAATAATTAATTATTTTGGTATTGTAAAGGATACATCAATATTTAACTTGATAATTAAGAAAACTCATTTTGTTGGTTGAGAAAAATATTAAAGTGTTATTAATTTCATCTTCAAGGATAAAGTGTAAAACACTCATAAAAATTTAAAATTCAAAAATCATTATAATTATCCATTATTATAACTTTAATTGCCTTTTAATGATGAACTTTGGAAGAATAATTAATACTGAAATTGCTTCTATGCAACTAGTATAAATGGTAAAAACTATAAACCCTCAATGTTGGAAAATAGGTAAAAACTAATTAATATACATGTAGATAATGGTTACAAATGAAAATTATAAAAATTATTAGGTATTAATATGTTTCTAAAATAATTCATTAATATAGTTATTTTTTTATATAATGTAGCACCCCAATATTTCTTGGTACGTTTCTTTTTTAAATAAATTAAAGAGCGTGCGTTGTATGCAACATCGAGTTCGAGCACACTATGATATATTATACTAGCTATTTAAAAAGAGGTTATGAATAGTATTAACCACATTATTCCATATATAAATTTTATTTTTCAAAATAGAATACATTTTTGAATTCTTAATATCAAAATTATCCTAGGGTAAATTATTTGGTATTTTTCTGAAAGGTTTCAATTTTTTATGGAAGGTGAAAAATACTGAATTATTGTTAAAACTGATTTTTTTCATAATTATTTTACTTTAAATTGATTTTAAAGTTACAATAGATAAATAATGCATATATTAATTCAATTTAGTTCATTAGAATCAGTTTACAATATAATTAGAAATAAATATTTTGAATGTCTCTTTAACCCACCTTATTGCCACATTTGTGGGATTAGCATTAAACATAATTTTACCACTTATGTGAATAAAATTTTGAGTAACATACATACTGGTTGTAATTATTCTGAAATTTTGATCTAAAAGGATAATAAAAATTGAATAGTAACTTTAGTAAATTTTTATTTATTGACCACGATTAAGGGTAAATCGGATAATTAAAGGTAAAAAACTAAAATAGTATTATTATAAAATTTCTCTAAAACATGTCCTAATTTTATTGGATAAGTGTTTTTAGAAAAAAAATAAACCTCAGGTAAAAAATATGATCCTTTTTAATCCACTTTTGTTAGATTATGACATTTATTATATTTTATTTAGAGAAGAGTTAAAAATGTAAAATTCAAATTTTAATTACTATATCATTTTTAATGTGAGGTTATATAAGTGATATAGTCAACAATAAATATTATTTATAAATTTAAAATTTTAATATACATAATGGTAATTTATTTAGAATTTTAGGAAATAAATAATTAAATTAAATGGTGACATGATGATATCATTGAAATATTTGATGCCATAGAAAAAAAATTGGATGTATATGACATGATAGGGATGAGTTAATTTAGTTTTTTTTAAGTAATCGAGTTGTTATGATTTTATAAAAATAAAAATAAGAAATAGTGTTAAAAGTGACATAAATGAGATTTTAAAATAAATAATATTTTATTAAATGATACAAATTTCATAAAAATCTATATTTTGGGAAAATAAATACTATAATGTTAATATTTAATAAATTATACAATTTTGGTTCATTTTTAATTTTATAGTAACTATATTAACCCTATAGTGTGAAAAGATAAGTAGACATGGTAAGAGTTAAACTGTTTAACTAAGGGTTAAATCAAAAAGATAATGTTAATTTAGTGACCTAAACTTGTCAAAAAAACATTGGTTGAGAGTATTTCAACCCGTCCTCATATTATCCTATAAATAACTCACTTTTGATCTATTTTAAATCAAAAATAAATTTATATTAAATTAATATTTTTGGAGTTTCCAAAAGTTCCCATCCCCTATCTAATAAAAGGGAACTTTTCATTATCTATTATTCACACCTCTAAATCCCTTTTACTCGAAAAAAACCTTCCCATTTATCCTCAAAAATTCTCTTAATTCATCCTTGAATCTGTACTTTGGGAATAAATCCAACCTAAGGAGTTATTTTCTATAAATTAAAAGGAGACACTTGAGGAAGTGGTAATTATTTTACCAACTCTTTCAAAGTTCTTTTCTTCTTCTACTGACTTTTCCTAAGTTGTTTCCAAACTAAAGTGATAAATCCAGAATCTACTATATTATTATATGTTGTTATAATTATGGTAAATACACATTAAGCCGTTTACCCATCCTACAAAAAACAATATCACTATATGTGCGTATATATGGATTACCGTCTCCACGTCATGGTGTAAATTGTTTTTCATCTATAATTTATTTTGATAGGTATAATGATGAATATAAAGGATTTAAATAATAAATATGAAATTATTATTATTATTTATAATTAATATACCATCTGATTTCATACCAATTAACCATTAAGGGAATGATATTGTTGCTCGTGCATGCATACGGCCTACCGTCTCCACGATGTGATGAGATTCATTCTCCACATTAAACATTCAATGATGATTATAAAAATATATATAATAAATAAGTAAGAAATATATGACATAATAATGATACTGGAATAATATATATATATATATATATATACATATATATCATTTACTTGCTTCTATTCAATATGATAAGAAAATAGAAACATCGTTCATGCGTACATACAGCCTACTGTCTCTATTAATGGTGTATTTCATTCCATATATTTTATATATTTATATATTTATATATTTATATATTTATATACTTAATATATATGATATATAATCCATTTTTTACATTTTTTAAGTAATTAAATCATGATCTAAGTAATATTATCAAGAATAAAAAGTCAAAACACATACGATAAACAAAGTGATTATTACCTGAAATGTTTCTTTAAAATGGAAATTATTAATAAATGGGTAATATAAAGTCATAAATGAATCATATATGATATCATAAATATTATTATGAATCTATTATAAGTTAATAATATGTTTAAAACCATTATATAGTAGTTCCAGGCATGTACAGAGAGTATCGGACCTAAGGTAAGGGAAATTATGTCCAAGTTTTAATTTTCATAAGATATAATCCATGTTCACCACCAATTTCTTGTGTGTGGTGTATGTACTACCCTTATTATATTTCATATAATGAATACATTTATCTTCTTGGTATTTAAATATTCATTTTAAGATATCAATCTTATGAGTTAAATTTTTAAAGTGGAATGGCATGCTTTGAATGTTTAAAGAATTAATCCTTTCTCCATTTCAGTATTCTTGATATTATCATAAATTTTTATTTATATTTATATAAAGGATTATAAAGAAAATTTTATGTATATTTTTTAATTTCATTAAAATGTTTTCAAAATGAATTTTTTTAAGGTTTTATGTTAGGGTTAATTTTTCAATATCATTTTTACCTAAGATTGTTTATAATTATTTATTGGGACATATTTGTCATCTATGTCCATGCTTCTTAAAAATGTTTTCAAAAAAATATTTTTAAAGTTTTATTTAAGGTAATATTTAACTAATATGCCATTTAAAATGTTTCTAATATTTATTCCTCAAAAAGTTTTCTCATTCATGTCTATGTTTTCAAAATGGGTTTTATGGATTTATTTATAAGGACATGAATATTTTTAATTTTTAATTTTTTAATTTATCTTAAATGTTTTAAAGTGGTATGGAACACTTTGATTAAAAAAAATTAAATGTCTTCTTTTATAAGTGTGTGGATTTTGAATAGATGATTTCAAATAAAAATGGTATTTTTCTTAAGAAATTTTTAATGATTTTATTAGATCATTTTCATCTATGTCAATATCATTTATTGGATTTTATTATTAATTGAGGTTGATTGTTTATGATACAAGGTATCATATTTTATTAAAGGTTTTATGATATGTTTGATTGTGGATGTGTTATTTTGATACCATTCATCATTTATATTTAATGTATTAACATTTCATATGCTAGTTTTAATATGAATGTTTATGTTGTTTATGTTTTACCCTTTTTTTATGAGGATTGTATTGGACTTAGTAAGTGATGGGTGGGGCCCTCTATATCCCCTCAATGCATCGGTATGTCTTATGAGACAAACTAGTTTAGATTTTTACCAATTTATGTATGGTCTTAGCATGAGGCCTTGACGGTGTGGTTATGATGTCTAACATTATGAATTCCCCCATTATGAGATTAGTTATTGATATTACATGTGATTATTTAACTAGTAGAATATCCATGTGAATTTTTAAATGGAATTATTATATTTATTCTTGCCATATTATGTTGAATATTAGGTTTAAAATTATTGTTTTTCAATTTTATTTATTACCATAAAAGTTTATTCTTACTTATGATAGATTTTTCTATATTGTTTACCCTTACTGATCATATGAGATCAAACTTTTCTTATGTTTTATTTTACAAGGATTCTAGTAAGTTTTTTATGTTTGATATGAAAGGTTAGTCTCTGAAAAAAATGGTGTTCTCAAAGGATTATCTATGTTGTATTTTATATTTTGAATTGTAATATAAGGTTCATGTATGTAATCTATTTTTTGAGAGTACTAAATTTATTGGTCCTTCGGTATTTGATTCCTTGTAATAATGTCAATGTATTAAAATAATGCACTTGCTTTGGGCTTTTGGGGTTGATGCATTATAGTTGGTATCAAAGTAATTTTAGTACAAACATGGGAAACTAGATTTTGAAAAACATTGATCAGGGAACATTACCCTAAGATAGATTTGAGAATAAGTATAGAAGAACATCCTAAAATTTTATTAATGTATAGATTATGTGGGTATTCCTAGAAAATACATTCTTGATAGGATACTACAAGTAGACGTGATTCTAGCACAGATGTACCTTGGTGTGAAAACTCTAACAAGGCATATTGGGCCTGAATCGGGGTAACCTGGTATATGAAAATGGGAATTACAATGCACTTATTTTGAAAACCCATGGGGATAGGATTATGATAATTCAAATTTTCTTTACAAACCATTGTGAAAGATTTATGAGTAAATATGTCCCCAAAAAACCATGTTTATGATTATGAGATTAAATATGCCTAAATTTTTTAATTTATGTTAGGTATTTTACTAGTTTGGAATTATTCATTATTATTTAGAACCAAATTTACTATATGTCGTCATTTAGAAATGTAACCTAGTAGAAGGAATGTGAACCTCTCTAATGTTCACAATACAAAGATTAAGAATTATCATGTCTTTCACAGTCTTAAGTCAATATTTTAATGGTAAATAGTCTCCCAAACATTCACATCATATGAGGACATAATATTAGGTGATAATAGGACAGGCAAAGAGTACTCTAAGTATTATGTATTTAGAGGGAATCTTTAGAATAAGAGTACAGTGGGGGAAAATATGGACAAAGGGAAGAAGGTAAAGAAGGATTTTCCCATATGTGATAATTGTGGGAAGAAACACCCTTATTCTTATCTTAATGGAATGGTAGTTTGCTAAAAGTGTGGAGAGAAAGCTCATATGGATTGTGATTATAATGGATATAAAGAAGTTATAAATGTGCAATGCTATAATTGTAGAGAGATGGGACAATATGAAAATAAATTTCTCATGCATCAAAGTAATATACACCAAATAAGGATAATGGATCATGGTAAAGATTATATTACTACCACGGATGAAGAATATTGATTAATGTCATTATGTTTGGATTCAAATATTATGTCATTTTATTATTTTATCATCGATGTCCTGGTTGTAATAATTATGTCATATATAAAGATTGTAATTCAATGTGTAAAGACCTGGAATTTTCATGTAAATTATTTTTTAATTATATGGGAATTGTACGGGTCTGAGAAAATTGATGGCGCGTGATTCTGAGGCCCGGTGTGCCGGGAATGAATTTCTGAACTTTTTTTCAGGTACGTTTAGTAAATGTGTGAACGGGTTTTTGTAAATTTTGATCCGGTGCTCGGAATTGAAATCTGAGGACACCATTGAACTCGCAGGGCCGGTATTCGTTTAAGGAGACCTTCACCTCATCCACAGTGGGTCGAGGGTGATAGTTAGTTTTTGTTTTTTTCATGAAAGAATAAAATAAAATAAAAATGTTTAACATTTTTATTTTTTTGAAACCCCTCAACATGGGTTATGGTGGTGGGGCCACCTGAGACTAACCCCCCCCCCCAATTTGAATTCCTAAAGGTGGGGACCACCCAAACCCTCATAATGGTAGAAACCCTTAAACTCCCTCTTTAATATGGAGAAGTCTCTTGAACTTCCTCTACATTAATTGTGCCACACCCTTTAATTAATTATGCCAATTAAATGTGTCAAAAAATTAAATTGGTAAACTTAATTTAATTGGTGTTGGATCCTCACTGGTTTTTGGTTGGGAGAAATTTTTGGTGAAAGGGAAGACTTTGGAGGAACTCATCTCCAACAAAGAACACACCATCTCCAACGAAGAACGAGGATGACGCTTGAGCCCGGATCAGAGGCATCTTACAGAAGCGACAAACGCCGACGCTACCATCCCCAACGACTTCATCTCCTTCCTCGCGACCTACTCTAATGAACTTGAGGTAGTGATTGTTGTTTTGATTTTCCCATTTCCCATTCTTGATGACTCTTCATAATTCAAGAAGGAATCATAGCCACTTGCTACCGATCTAATGTAGAGAGTGTGGGAAAAATGAATATGGCCCGACCGCCCTGTAATTATTGTGATTATTTGTTGTGTTCTTTTTAAGGAAGGAGATGGCGCGATCGTGCCGCCCAACGGAAGAGAAAAGCGGCTTATGCTGCAGCAGTGAAGGAAGGACGGTCAGCCAAGCCAGCAGTCGACGAAGGCATGGTGCATGACCCCACCGCACTGAGAGGATGGTTGGACATCCAGCCAGCCATGGCGGACTGCCGCACCGTGGCCGCCCCGCCGCTCCATGGCCACCCCGCCGCACCGTAGCTGCCCTGCCCCTCCGTGGCTGCCTCACCGCACCACGGCTGCCCCACCACACCACGGCCACCCCGCCGCACTGCAGGCCACGAGGACGAACCTCCCAACATGGTTTGGGCCGGCCAGCATGGGTTGGGCCATACCCAGTGAGGGTTGGGCTGGCCAGCACAGGTCAGGCCCGCCGCGGGCCGGTCCGCACCGCGAGCGGGGGCGCGCTGCGGGCCGGGCCGCACCGTGGGCTGGGTCGCACCGCGGGCCAGGCCGCAATGAGGGCTAGGTCCGGCTGCAGGCCGAGCCAGACCCAGCTGGTCAAGCTGGGTCGACCCGAACCGGGTCGGTCCGACCGAGTCAGACCAAACCCGGTCGAACCGAACCCTGACCAATATTGACCCATTTCTACTCTTTTGGACATAAATTTGGCACCGGACGTCCGTTTGATGAACCGTCCATGGTACCGGAACTCTTGGAGCAAGACGGTACTTTTGGTATACCCCACTTGAGATTTGGATAAATTTGGGGTACGGTCAGGTTGGATCGAGCATGAATCCAACCGGGCCCTCAGGACTAAAAGGCTAATAACTTATAAACCGGGCATCCAATTGACGCATCATCCATTTCATTGAGATCCCTTTTACATGGAGGTACTTTGAGATACTTCTTTGTGGGACTTCATAGAAATTGTATTATCGACCAGTGGCTTGAGGAGCGAACCCTCCCAGAGACAAACGAGCTGAGTGCAGGAACCCTATAGATGGTTGTGACGATGTACTATGATCATGTGTGGGTCTGACGACGTACTGACAATATACTAGGATCTTGTGTGGTTCTGATGATGTACTGACGATTTACTAGGAGCCTATGTGGGTCTGACGATGTACTGACTATGTACTAGGATCCTGTGTGGGTCTGACGACGTACTAACGATGTACTAGGATCCTTTGAGGGTTTGACAATGTACTGATGATGTAATAGGTTCCTGTGTGGGTCTGATGATGTATTGATGATTTACTAGGATCATGTGTGGGTCTAATGATGTGCTGACTATGTACTAGGATCCTGTGTGGGTTTGATGACGTACTGATGATGTACTAGGATCCTGTGTGGGTCTGACGACGTAATGACGATGTAATGGGATCATGTGTGGGTCTGACGACGTACTGACTATGTAATAGGATCTTGTGTGAGTCTGATAACGTACTGATAATGTACTAGGATCCTATGTGGGTCTGACGATGTACAAGGATCCTATGTGGGTCTTCCGATGTACTGACAAGGTACTAGGATCCTGTGTGGGTCTGACGATGTACTAGGATCATGTGTGGGTCTGATGAGGTACTAGGATCCTGTGTGGGTCTTACGATGTACTACGATCCTCTATGGGTTTGATGATGATTTGGGATCCTTTGTGGGTCTTCCTCTTAACAGAGTAAGATGATTCAGTAGTTACATCTAATTATCTCTACTACTGTACCTAAGTTATACCTTTTGTGATCTGAGTTCGTACCTATGTGGTACTTTCCTTTGTGGTATTACCTTTGTGGTTTTCCTTCCTTTGTGGAAGAGTTGAGCTTTAGGATTTTGGGTTGGACCCTGTTTTTCCTCATGATTGAGATGGCTATACTTGATAACTTATTTATATGTATAGTCATATACCTAAGCAGGGTTGACAGTTGATTTCATACTTTTTGGTTTATCCTTTGTGGATTTTGTGAGACCTTGAGGGTCTCGGGGTCCCTACTGAGTATCGTTATACTCACCCCTGCATGGGCTATTCCCACACCTTGTTGTGTTTGGTGTAGAAAATGGACAGTTCTAATCAAGGTTGAGGGTACCAGGACTGGACGGTGCCTAGAGGTGGACCATACGGCGTATCGGTACATAGAGGAGATGGGTAAACGTGGAGTTATGAGGAGGCGATCTATACCTTCCCATCAGGTAGGAACCTCAGAGGACTACACAGTAGCTATATTTCTCTTTATTCAGTTGTATTTTATTTCAGTTGTACATGTACCTTTACTGTTGGTCTTGTATTCCGACCCCTTTCATAGCACTCTTTTTTCTATACAATTTACTTGTGTTCATATCTTTTTGTGTCCTTGGTTGGGTGTGTTTATAGGATATTAAAGAAATGTCTTCCCAGTTTTAGGGGATACACCTTTCAGTTCTAGTCACCAGCCCCTGGCCTATGGAAGGTGGGATTGGGGTAGTCACGGCACGGGCCCCGGGGGATGGGTCGTGACAAATTGGTATCAGAGGAGTCAATTCTACCATATAACATTGGACTCTAATCTTATTTTTAACGAAAATAGTGTTAAGTGTGGTGAGTGTGGTTATCAGTTTAGGGAATCTAGTGTTGGTGAGGCGGCCAATATATCCATACACCAGGACCCTGACTTCTGATTTCCGACTCAGTGCATGAAAACACTAATTGTGTGTGTGTTTTCAAGAGTTTTCTTTGTGATCTCTTTGAGTCAGCTCACTAATATATAACTTATTGATGGTGGCGCACCTTTTTCTTTTCAGGATGCCTCCACGCAGACATCCAGCTAGGGTTCCAAGTATAGTACGCACTGATAGCCCACCGAGCGATGAGGCCTCGGTGCAGGGCCCTCTTCCAGTAGAGGCACTAGTGGTACCATTACCCGTTGGTCCACTGATTCCACCAGCTCCAATAGCATAGGGTGCATGCCACTTGAGCACGTTGCACGAGTTCCAACGCCAGGGGCCACCCAAGTTCAGGGGAGAGATAGACCTACAGGTGGATGAGGATTAGCTGGAGGTCGTGGTGAGAGTCTTCCGACTAGTAGGGACACCAGCTGATCTCATGGTGATCCTTGTCCCCAGTCTTCTACAAGCAGTAGCACGCAGATGTTGGAGCTTGATGCTCCAGGTTCATGATGAGGTGACGCCTCTCTGGGCAGACTTCAAGAACCTATTTCGGGTAGAGTTTGTCCCAGCGACTCTTCGCGCAGTGTGTATACAGGATCTTCTTTATCTGCAGAAGGGAGGCATGACTATGGCTCAGTACTCAGTGAGGTTCACTAACCTCTCATTCTACTCCACTAATATGGTACAAGACTCATTCTTCAAGGCCCGGACCTTTGAGCAGGGACTTAGGAGAGATATCAGGGCTTCGATGATTTCTCTCGGCATCCAAACACAAGTGGGAGTGTTAGAGTGATCCCTCATAGTGGAGAGTTTTCTTAATGAGCAGTCACTAGCAACGAGACCCACCACCAGACGTCACATAGCGGAGTCTTCTGAAACTGGCAGCAGACAGATGTCACAGTGGTCCAAGAAGACTAGACCTATAGGTGGATGACCGCATGACTCAGGATGGGTTGTGCAGGGGACCAGAGACAGAGTCAGTCATGCGAGGAACAGGTTGTGTTTTACATGAGGCGGGCAGGGTCACATGGCATGTGACTGCCCGACCTGCCGTACAGATGATCAGCAGATGGTCAAAGGACCACCCAGGTAGAGACAGAGGTTTGACCAAGGAGGTCTGTAGGGAGCAGGCGGATGTGGCAGAGGATAAGGTCGTGCAGCTGGCGATGGGAGAAAATACGAGATTTTACTTCCACCACCACTAGGAGGTCCACCCCGACCATAGGGAGCAGGTGTACAAGGGCGAGCTCAACTCCAGGTAGCTGAGGCCTATGACCATGGCGCTCGAGAGATGAGACGAGGTATGATCTGTGTGTACTTCACCTTAGTTTTAGAAATTATAGACACAGGTTCCAGTCATTATTTTATTTCCATGACCCTCGTTTGGAGCTCGGATATTCCATCAGAGTTGTTGGCTCATCCTTACGGCTAGAGACTCCTACGGTAGCGGATTTGATGATTATGCACTGGTGTCAGTAGTGTGAACTTATTCTAGGAGGTGAGAGCTTCAGTTGGGATCTCCTATTAGCAGCGTCGAGGCCTTAGGACGTCATCTTGGGTATGGAATGGTTATCTACAGTCCATACCTAGATCAATTGTATTAGGCACAAATTTCGGTGTGTCCGCACGGATGGGACCAGTTTTACCTTCACCGGTGAGAAGGGAGCCTTTGCATCATAGGATAGACTTACTCGGAGGAGACTGCAGCCGATCACTCATCGGTTGGCTAGCCTTACCCTCGGAGCAGTTGATGTGGAGAGTCCGAGCTATCCTGTAGTGGTGGACCAGTACGCGGATGTTTTCCTTGATGATGTTTCGGGTCTACCTCCTCACTGATAGGTGGACTTCTACATTGAATTGTACCTTATTACAGAACTGATATCTACACCAGCATATCATATGGCTCCCACAGAGCTTCTTGAGTTGCGGGTACAGTTGGAGGACTTATAGGGGAAGGGATTCATTTGGCCCAGTGTTTCTCCTAGGGTAGCCCCGATTTTGTTCACCAATAAAAAAATGGAAGCTTGAGGTTTTGTGTTGATTATTGGCGCCTAAACTAGGTGACCGTGAAAAACATGTACCCACTTCTGATGATTTACAACCTCTTTGATCAGCTGAAGGAAGCATTGTGGTTCTCGAATATAGACCCCGGGTCAGGTTATCACCAGCTCATAGTATGAGACGAGGATGTACATAATACAGATTTTAGATGTTGTTACAGCCATTACAAGTTCTTGGTTATGCTATTCGGTGTAACCAACGCCCTAGCAGTGCTCATGGGACACATGAATAGGATCTTTTAGCCATACCTTGATCGCTTTGTGGTGGTCTTCATTGATGACATTTTGATCTACTGAGTGACTGAGGAGGAGCATGCCTATCACTTGCAGGTAGTACTGGACACAATCCGAGAGCACCAACTTTATGGTAATCTCTCGAAGTGCCAGTTATGGATCGGAGAGGTTCAATTTCTGGGAAACTTCATCACGGAGGCTGGTGTTGTGGTGGATCCAGCGAATATTGAGTTTGTACTTGCTTGGGATCCACCTAGGAGTGTGACAGAGGTACGGAGTTTCCTGGGTTTGGATGGATACTACTGGAGGTTTGTTCCAAATTTCACCAGAGTTGCATCACCTTTATTAGTGTTGAAAAAGAATGGGAAACCCTTCGTTTGGTCGGATAGATGCTAGTGGAGTTCTTAGGAGCTGAGGCAGAGGCTGACTAGTGCCCCCATATTGAGGCTACCGGAGGAGGGCATAGGGTACGTAGTCTACTATGACGCATCAGGGACCGAGCTCAGATGTGTCCTGACGTATGAGAGAGCAGTGATCGCATATGGTTCACAACAGCTGAGACAGCATGAGCAGAACTATGCTACCCAGGACCTGGAGTTAGCAGTAATGGTCTTCTCCTTGAAGATGTGGTGACATTACTTGATGGGCGAGCGTTTTACAGTCTACTCGGATCACAATAGTCTCAGGTATATCTTCTCCCAGAAGGACCTGAACCTGAGACAACGATTTTGGCTTGAGTTCCTCTAGGACTATAACTTTGAGATAGTTTATACTCCTAGGAAGGGGAACGTTGTAGCAGATGCACTCAGCAGAAGATCTGGTATACATTTTCAAAGTGAGGCGATGGAGCAGCTGGCCGCTTTGCAGATATCCTTTGTGGATCAAGATGAAGCATCTTTTCTTCAGTCTCTTACAGTCACTTCCCCACTTCTTTAGTGAGTTGGGGAGTCGCAGTGTGGGGACACTGACTACAAGGCTCGACATGTTCAGATATCCATAGTATAGGCACCTAATGGATTTTCTGAAGGTTGGTTGCACGTCATCATTTTTAGAGGACGTAACATGGTACTAGTGTCACTTTGGGAGGAAGTGTTGAGGGAGTTCCACACATCCCCACTAGAAGTACATCTAGGAGTGGAAAAGATGTACCAGGATCTCTGACGATAGTACTGGTGTCCGGGAATGAATAAATCAGTAGCAAAGTTTGTCTCTCAGTGCCTCACTTGTCAGCAAGTGAAGGCAGAGCATCAGGTACCAGTAGTCTTAGTTCAGCCTTTAGAGGTTCCAGAGTGAAAGTGGGATGGGATATCCATGGACTTTGTGACAGTACTTCCACATACATCTAGGGGTCATGATTCTATCTGAGTGATCATCGACCGACTCACCAAGTCGGCCCACTTCCTACCGATTAGAGAGCAGGGTTCAGTGGAGAGCTTGGGACGCCTCTATTTGCAAGAGATTGTGCGGCTACATGGAGTACCCTCAACGATTGTCTCCGATCGAGATGTAGGTTTCACTTCCCGACTATGGAAGGGGTTGCATGAGGCTTTCGGGACACAACTTCATTTGAGCACTACCTTCCATCCTTATAGGGATGTCCAGACTAAGCAGACCATTCAGACCCTCGAGGACATGCTATGTGCTTGTGTCCTCAACTTCAGTTGCATCTGGGAGGATCACTTGCCATTGGTATATTTTTCATACAACAGTAGCTATCACTCCACCATTGGGATGAAACCTTTTGAGGCATTGTACGGGCGACCTTGTAGATCACCTCTGTGTTGGACTGACCCTGGGGAGACAACACTCATGGGACCAGATATGGTACGGGCTACCACAGAGAAAGTGCATATCATCCAAGAGCGGATGAAGACTACACATAGTAGGTAGAAGTCTTATACTGATAGGAGACGGAGACCTATGGAGTTCAAGGATGGAGACCATGTCTTTCTACGGGTCTCACCTCGATGAGGTTTGAGGAGATTTGGTCGGGGTCGCAAGTTATCTTCAAGATTCATTGGACCCTTCCAGGTCCTCAGAAGAGTTTTCAACGTGGCTTACCACCTAATTCTACCACCTCAGTTACACATGGTGCACGACGTCTTACACGTATCCCAGTTGAGGAGATATGTGCATGACCCTTATCACATCATCGACCACGGTGAGCTGGACGTCGATGATGGGAAGACATTTACAGTGGTTCTAGTTGAGATTGAGGATCAATAGGAGCAGGTCCTTCATGGATAGTCGATACCTCTAGTACGCGTTCACTGGCAGATTGGGAACCTTCAGGAGAGCACATGGGAGTGGGTGGCTCAGATTTGTGCTCAGTACCCCCCACTTGTTTTCCTAGTTTTGTGACATGTATTTCGGGGATGAAAAGCCCTGAGGTGGGGAGAATGTAAAGACCCATAATTTCTATGTAATTGTTTTTAATTATATGGGAATTTTACGAGTCCGTAAAAATTGACGGTGCGTGATTCTGAGGCCCGGTGTGCCCAGAATGAATTTCTGAACTTTTTTTGGGTACGTTCAGTAAACGTGTGAGCGGGTTTTTGTAACTTTTGAACCGGTGCTCGAAATTAAAATCTGAGGACACCATTGAACTCACAGCGCCAGTATTCACTTAAGGAGACATTCACCTCATCCGCAGTGGGTCGAGGGTGAAAGTTAGTTTTTGTGTTTTTTCATGAAAGAATAAAATAAAATAAAAATGTTTATCATTTTTATTTTTTTGAAACCCCTCAACATGGGTTATATTGGTGGGGCCACTAGAGCCTAAACCCCCCAATTTGAATTCCTGAATGTGGGGACCACCCAAACCCTCATAATGGGAGAAACCCTTAAACACCCTCTTTAATGTGGAGAAGTCTCTTGAACTTCCTCCACATTAATTGTGCCACACCCTTTAATTAATTATGCCAATTAAATGTGCCAACAAATTAAATTGGTAAACTTAATTTAATTGGTTTTGGCTCCTCGCTGGTTTTTGGTTGGGAGAAATCGTTTTCAAAAGGAAAGACTTTGGAGTAACTCATCTCCATCAAAGAAATCACCATCTCCAACGAAGAATGAGGAAGACAATTGATCCCGGATCGGAGGCATCTTGTGAAAGCAACGAATGTCGATGCCACCATCCCCAATGACTTTGTCTCCTTCATCGCGACCTACTCCAAGGAACTTAAGGTAGGGATTGTTGTTTTGATTTTCCCCTTTTCCATTCTTGATGACTCTTCCAAATTCAAGAAGGTATCATACCCACTAGCTACCGCTCTAATGCGGAGAGTACAGGACAAATGAACATGGACTGACCTCTCCGCAATTCTTGTGATTGTTTTTTGTGTTCTTCGCGACGAAGGCGACGGCGCGACCGCGCCGCCCAATGTAAGAGAACTGCGGCTTGTGCCGCAACGGCGAAGGAAGGATGGCCAGCCGATCCGGCCGCCAGTGAAGGCATGGCGCGTGACCGCGCCACGCAGAGAGGACAGCTGGACATCCGGACAGCCAAGGAGAACCGCCGCACCGCGGCCGCCCCATCGCACCGTGGCGCCCCGATGCACCGCAAGACACTAGGCCGGACCGCCCAGCGCGGGTCAGGCCGCCCAGCACGGGTCAGGCCGCCCAACACGGGCTGGGCAAGACCCAACGAGTCGGGCTGCACCGCAGACCAAGTCACACCGCAGGCCGGTCCGGACCCAATGGTTTGGGCTGGGTCAACTCGAACAGGGTTGGCCCAGGCCAGGTCAGACCAGACCCAGACCAATATCGACCCATTTCCGCTCTTTTGGCCATAACTTTGGCACCGGACATCCATTTGATGAACCTCCCACAATGCCGGAACCCTTGTAGAGAGAAGGTCCTTTTGGTATACCCCACTTGATATTTGGATAAAGTTGGGGTAAGGTCGGGTTGGGTCGAGAACGAATCCAACCGAGCCCTCGGGGCTAAAAGGCTAATAACTTACAAACTGGGCATCCTATTTATGCGAAGTCTATTGCATTGAGACCCCTTTTACATTATGTTCCATTGGGGTACGTCTTTGTGGGACTTCGTAGTAGTTGGAGTATCAAATAGTGGATTGAGGAGCGAACCCTCCTGGAGACAAGCGAGCTTAGTGTGGAAACCCTGTAGCTGGCTGTGACGACGTACTAAAATCTTGTGTGGGTATAACGATGTACTGACAATGTACTAGGATACTGTGTGGGTTTGACGACATAATGAAAATGTACAAGAATTTTGTGTGGGTCTGACGACGTATTAACAATGTACTAGGATCCTGTGAGGGTCTGACGATGTACTAGGATCATGTGTGGGTCTCACAACGTACTAACGATGTACTAGGATCTTGTGTGGTTATGACGATGTATTGACGATGTACTAGGATATTTTGTGGGTTTCAAAATGTACTAATGATGTACTAGGATCATGTGTAGGTTTGATGATGTACTGACGATGTACTAGGATTCTGTGTGGCTCTGACGACGTATTAACAATTTACTAGGATCCTGTGTGGGTCTGACGACGTACTGACAATGGACTAGGATCATGTGTGGGTCTAATGACGTAATGATGATGCAATAGGATCCTATGTGGGTATAACGACGTACTTACAGTTTACTAGGATCTTGTGTGGGTTTGACGATGTACTGACGATGTACTATGATCATGTGTGGGTCTGACAATGTACTGATGAGGTACTAGGATCCTATGTGGGTCTGACATTGTACTACGATCCTTTATGGGTCTGATGATGATTTGTGATCCTTCGTGGGTCTTCCTCTTAATAGAGTAAGATGATTCAGTAGTTGCATCTAATCATCTCTACTATTGTACCTAAGTTATACCTGGTGTGAGCTGAGTTCGTACATGTGTGGTACTTTCCTTTGTGGTACTACCTTTGTGGTTTTCCTTACATTGTGGAACAGTTGATCTTTGGGATTTTTGGTTGGACCCTGTGTTTCCTCATGATTGAGATGGGTATACTTGATAACTTAGGTATATGTAAGGGCATATACCTAAGTAGGGTTTAGAGTTGATTTCATACATTGTGGTTTATCCTTTGTGGATTTTGTGAGACCTTGAGGGTCTCGGGGTCCCTACTGAGTATCGTTATACTCACCCCTACACGGGTTATGCCTACACCATGTTGGGTTTGGTGAAGACGAAAGACAGCATTGATCGAGGATGAGGTACCAAGACTAGACGGTGCCCGACGGTGGACCATAGGGCATGTCGATACGCAGAGGAGACGGACGAACGTGGAGTGCTGAGGAGGCGATTTGTACATACCCTTTAGGTAGGAACCTTGGAGGATGACCTAGTATATGTCTTTATCTTTCTTCAGTTATATTGAATTTCATTTGTACTTGTACCTTTATTGTTGGGCTTGTATTCCGGCCCCTTTCACTTTCAGCACTCTTTTTTCTATATAGTTTACTTGTGTTCGTATCTTGTTGTGTGCTTGGTTGGGTGTGTTTAAATGATATTAAGGAAATTCCTTCCTGGTTTTAGGGGATACGCCTTTCAGTGCTAGTCACCAGCCCCTGGCCTATAGAATGCGGGCTTGGGGTAGTCACGGCACGAGCCCCGGGGGACGGGTCGTGACACAATACTTATTCTTTAAGGATTTTATAGCATGAAAATTTTCATTGTGGTTTTAATATGATCAAATTATTCATATGTTTAGTATGTGACAATGAGATAAAAATTATGTCATTTTAGGAAAATCTAATGTTAATATTGAATTTGGAAATTTGGATACATTTTGGATTGTTAATTTTTAGAGAAGTATTTTGAATAAGTCTAAAGGTTGGAATAGATTATGTTGAAGACTGTATATTGTTGTTTAAGGTTAAAAAAATTCTTAAGGTTATATTTTTAATTTTATAATAATATATTTTTAGAAAAAGTAAAACCCACAGGTTGGGCAACAACCTGTCACATCTAGCAAGGTCACAAGACTTGAACCCTCAATTGGAAGGTGACAAGGGTGCATCACCTACCATTGGCCTATATGATGTCCTAGATATTATAACATAGTTTTATTATTTAAATAGTATGATAGATGAATAATAAGTTCATTTTTTGAACCCATGACGATTAAGATAAATAGAATATTTTTGGATTTTATTATCTTTTGAAGAGAAAGATTAGTTTATGGTAGGAACTAGTTAAAGGATGAAAATATACTCGTTAAGTAAGTTAGTATATTTAATTATGTTCTTAGTCTATGAATTAAATTAATTATTCCACTTTAGGGAAAATATCATAAAACCAAAAATGTTTTCCTAGTATTTTCTTTTGCGATGAATCAAATAGTCCCTTGGATCATCACAGATTTATAGCTTTCTGACTGTTAACTTTCTCCTAATCATGCACTCTATCACTCTCCATCATAACATGGTGGTTATATTTTTAATTCATTTCCATGTTTTCCTACATGTAACCCTTGTATGTGTTATCTCTATTAACTTTTGTACTTACCATTATTTATTTTAAATTAGACCTTTTATCTACTCATGTTTGGATGTGGAATTTCAATAAAGGAATTTTTAATAGACAAACCCCTATTACCGAACTAGGATTTGAAAATTATGAGGATGCAATTTATTTAAGTATGGGAGAATGTAACACCCTAATATTTCATGATACATTTTTTTAAAATAAATTCAACAGCTTGCGTTATACAAAACACCGAGTTCGAGCACACTATGATCTATCAAACTAGCCATTTAAAAAAGTGTTCATGAATGGTATTAACAACATTATTCAATTTATAAATTTTATTTTTCAAAATATAATTAATTTTTTAATTCTTAATATAAAAATTATCTTAGGGTGAATTTTTGGTATTTTTTTGAAAGCTTTTGATTTTTTATGAATAGTGAAAAATACTGCATTGTTGTTAAAAACTAACTTTTTCATAATTATTTTACTTTAAATTGATTTTAAAGTTAAAATAGATAAATAATAAATATATTATTCTAATTTAGGTCATTAGAATCATTTTTATAATATAATTGGACATGAAAATTTTGGACGTCTCTTTTACCCGCCTTCTAGCCACATTTGCAGGATTAGCATTAAATGTAATTTTACCACTTCTGTGAATGTAATTTTGAAAAAAATACATACATGTTTGTAATTATCATGAAATTTTTTATCTAATAGGATCATTTTTTTAATAGTAACTTTAGTAAATTTTTATTTATTTACCACGGTTAAGGGTAAATTGGATAATCAAAGGTAAAAAAATAATATAATATTATAATAAAATTAGCTGAACACTTGTCCTAATTTTATTGTATATGTGTTTTTATACCAAAATAAACCTTATTTCGAAAATATGATCTTTTTTAATCCACTTGTATTATATTAGGACATTTATTATATTTTATTTAAAGAAGAGTTTGAAATGTCATATTCAAATTTCAATAACTATATGATTTTTAACATAAGGTTATATAAGTGATATGGGAAACTAAAAATAGTATTTAAAAATTTAAAAAAATTATCTAAATAATTTTAATTTATTTATAATTTTATGAAATAAATAATTAAATTAAATGGTGACACAATATTAATGCATTAATTGATTTATTAAAGGAAAAATCAATTAAATGATATTAATAATATTAAAATAAATATCATTTGAAATATTTTATGTAATACATGGATTCTTTGGATTAATATGACAATTTATGGATGATTTAAAGTAGTTTTTTCAAATTAATAAAAAAAATTCATTATATAAATAGTCAAATAATAAGTAGTGTCAAAATTGACATAAATGATATTTTAAAATTAATAATATTTTGTTAAATGATAAAAAATTCATAAAAATATATATTTCGTCCAAATAACTATTATAATGTTAAATATGTTACAAATGATCCAATTCAGGTTTTTTTGGCATTTTATAGTAACTATATTAACTATATAGTGTATAAATACAAGTAGATATGGTAAGAGTTAAATTGTTTAACTTAGGGTTAAATCCAAATGATAAGGTTAATTTTCTGACCTAAACTGGTCTAAAAAATATTTTTTGGGAGGATTTAGACCCATCCTCATATTATCCTCTAAATAACTCACTTTTTAGCTATTTTAAATCGAAAATAAATTTATATTAAATTAATAGTTTTGGAGTTTCCAAAAGTGCCCCTCCCCTCTCTTATAAAAGGGAACATATTCGTATCTATTATTCACACCTCTAAATACCTTTGTCTCATAAAACCCTACCAATTTATCCTCTTAAAATCCCTCACTTCATCCTAGAGTCCATAATTTGGGCAGAAATCTAACCTAAGGAGTCATTTTCTCCAAATTAAAAGGAGACACTTGAAGAAGAGGTAATTGTTTTACCAACTCTATCAAAGTTCTTTTCTTCTTCTACTTCCTTCTTCAAATTTGTTTCCATACTAAAGTAATAACTCAAACATCTACTATATGTTGATATTTTTTAATGATTATGGTACCAAATTCCTCTTTTTACTTATCCAATGAAAAAAAAAATGACCATGTGTGCGTACATATGGCTTACCGTCTCCACACTATGGTGTAGACTATTTTTCATTTATACTTTATTTAGATGGTATAAAGATAAATATAAAGTATTTAAATATTAAATATTAAATTATTATGAATATTTATAATTAATTTACCACCCAATTCTAAACCAATTAACCATTAATCGAATGATATCATCGCTCGTGCGTACGTACGACATACCGTCTCCACGACGCGATGAGATTCATTCTCCACATTTACCATTCAAGAATGATTATAAAAATATATATAACTAATAATTATGAAACATATGACATAATAATTCTACTTCATTAATATATGTATATCTATATATATATACATATATTTCATTTACTTTCTTCCATTCAATGTGATAAGAAAATGGAAACATCGTTCATGTGTACGTACGTCCTACCATCTCCATGAATGGCGTATTCCATTCCATATATTTTATATATTAATATATTTATATGCTGAATATTTAAAATATATAAATCGTTTGTTACATTCTGGAAGTAATTAAATCATTATCTATGTAATAGTATCAAGAATAACAAGTCAAAACACATACGATATACAAATCAAGTATTACCCAAAATGTTGCTTTAACTTGGAAATTATTAATAAATGGGTAATATAAAGTCAAAAAATAATTTAATATCATATCATAAATATTATTATGTTTTTTTTAGAAGTTAATAATATGTTTAAAACCATTATACAGGATTCTCGGACATGTATGGAGAGTATCAGACCTAATGTAAGGGAAATTTTGTCACACTTTTAATTTCCATGAGATATAATCCATGTTGACCTCCAATTTCTTATGTGTGGTGTATGTAATTCCCCAATAATATTTCATATCAGGAATAAATTTATCTTCATGGTATTTAAAAATTCATTTTAAGATATTAGGCTTATTATTTAAATGTTCAAAGTGGTATGGGATTCTTTGAATGTTTAAAAAATTAATCATTTCTCCATTTCAATATTCTTGGTATTATTATACATATTTATTTATTTGTATATAAAGGATTATAAAGATAATTTTATTTCCTTTTTTTATTTCATTCAAAAAAAATCAAAAGGAATGTTTTTAAGTTTTTATGTAAGGGTTAATTTTTCAATCTCATTATTATCTGAGATTATTTTTAAGTATGTATTTATTAGGACATATTTATCATCCATGTCCATATTTCTTTAAAAAGCTTTCAAAAGGAATATTGTTAAGGTTTTATATAAGTTACTCTTTAACTAATACATTGTTTAAAATGTTTCTAATATTTATTCCTCTAAAATCATTCTCATTCATTTCCATGTTTTAAAAATAAGTTTTAGGGATTTATCTATAAGGATATAAATATTTTTAAATGTTAATTTTTTTAATTTTTTTTCAAATGTTTCAAAGTTTTATGGGATACTTTGATTCAAAAATCTATTTTTAAATGTCTACTTTTATAAATTCATGTATTTTGAATAAATTATTTCAAATAAAAAAATGGTATTCTTCTCAAGAAATTTTTAATGATTTTATTAGATCATTCTCATCTATGTCAACATCCTTTGTTGTATTTTATGATTAATTTAGGTTGATTATTTATGATACGACCTATCATGTTTTATTGAAAGTTTTATAGTATGTTTAACTGTGGATGTGCTATTTTTATACCATTCATGGTTTATGGTTAATGTATTAACATTTCATATGTTCATTTTAAAATAAATGTTTATGTCGTTTATGTTTTACCCTTTTCTTATGAGGAATGTATTGGAATCAGTAAGTGATGGGTGGGGCCTGTTATAGCCCCTCGATGCATCAGTAGCTCTCACAAGACAAACTAGCTTGGGTTGTTACCCATTTATGTATGGTCTTGGAACAAGTCCTTGATAGTGTGGTTATGATGTCCAACATTATGAATTCCCTCATTATGAGATTAGTTATTGATATTACATGTGATTATTCGACTAGTAGAATATCCATATGAATATTTGAATAGAATTTTTTAATTTATTCTTTCTTTATTATGTTATATATTATGTTTAAAAGGCTTTTGTTTCAGTTTTATACCTTTCTTAAAAAAAATTCTTATTTATGATAGCATCTACTATATTTCTTTCCCTTACTAAACATCAGATATCACCCCTTTCATATATTTTATTTTCCTAGGATTCCAAGAAGAGTTTTATGTTTGATATGAAGGGTTAATCTAGGATAATATTAGTGTTCTCAAATGATTATATATGTTTTATTTTATTTTTTGAATTATAATGTAAGGTTCATATATAGAATATATTTTCCAAGAATGTTAAACTAATCGGAACTTCAGGATTTTATTCCTTTTAATCATTCCAATGTATTAAAATAATGCACTGGCTCTAATATTTTTGGGTTAGGGAATTACATATAGGGTATTATAGTTCATTTTTGGAAGATAAGATAAAGGTAATGGTTCTTTATCTCAAATTATAATTTCGTGTGATGTGTTTATGTTATACACTATGTTTTATTTTTCATGGTGAAAATAATTACCCATTATAATTTTATATCATTATTACCTTATATTTCATGATTTTCAATGTTCTATTTTATTGTTATTCTCTCATGGGGTTTTGAATCAAAAATTTAAAATTCTATGAGGGCTTCTTACCTCAAATTTTCACCCTTGAGATGTATTTTTTATAATACACTATTTTTTATTTAGAATGTTTTATCTGCTTACCCACTGTTATTTTGTATCGTGGTCTTATCATTATTCATGTTATTAAATGTTTCATTCGAATCTGTATCTTTTAAGGGGTTTTGACATCAAAATTTCTAAAGATGTTAGGGGTTCTTTGTCTTGAATTTAATTTATTGAGACATATTCCTTAATGTGCACTATTATATCTTTAATTTACGGTGAATATTTCCTAATGAATATATTTTACCATATTAAATAGGTGTTGAAGAGACATATCATGTTCTATTTTAAATGGATTTTGATTCAAAAGATACTCAATTTGTATGGCATGTTGTTAATATAATTCCCTATATTGGGTTATAATGCTTCCTCTTAAGCTTATATCTTCTAGTATTTGTTTATTCCATATTAAGATTTTATTTATTGGTAATTTATATACCTATATGGTGGAAAATTTTATTTTAATGTAAATATTTTACCTTGATAAAATTTATTTATCATATTATTGTTGAGAATAATTCTCATCCTCTTTAATGATTGTTTCCCCTCTTTATACATATTTTAATTTCCCGCCAATGTTCTCATTTATAATTGGAAACCTAATTATTTTTTATCTCGTGTGACCTCCATATTTCCCTTCTCCACTTTCAAAAAAAATATTCTTTTTATGATGTGAGTTTTTAATAAGGGTATTTCAAAATATTTAAAAAGGGTTTCCATACTTTCAAATAAAATGTCTTATATTCCACCCCAAATTTATTTCGATAAACTCCATATCATTCAAGGATCTTTTATTTCAGTTTATTTTTCAAAATTAAACATTTTTTAAAGTGTTCTCTTCACCTTTTTGAAAATAATTCTTGAAAGGACTTGTAACTTCATCTTTTTGTGATAATGTTAAAAATGCCTTCTAAAATCTGTTATGTTTTACTTCCATGTGAACACATCTTTCCACCACCTTTTTCATTTTATATGAAACTTTCCCTATCTGTCTTCATGGTTTCAAAAAGAAATGATTTCCCACCTATTTTTTTAAAATATATGTTTGAAATTATTTCAAAAGATCAAGTATATTTCTTACTTCCAAAGTATACTTTTATAAATATCTTAAAAAGTATTTGTTTTTTATCTAATTCATTTTCCATTGAAATATCTTATAATTTATTGGGGATACTGTTCAAATTTTACCGTCCAAATTCTTTCCCTAGATAGATTAGGCAATTCTCTTCTATTTTGGAGGAATTATTTATCACTTCCTTTGTCTTGATTAATCATCTTTAGTGTATAATCATAATTTTTTACAAATGTATCTCCTATATGAATAATATATTTTTTATTCCTTTGATTGTGGGTTGTTAAAATAGTTTCCATACATCAATTCATTAGTGAAATTATTGACTTAATCATATATCCTTTATCTATATGGTGTAAATATAATTTTATTTATTATTATAATTGAATGGTATTTACCTAGAAAGTTATTTAATATCTTTGGATACCTCTTTATTTTCCATGGTTATATAATGTTATGATTATTTATGGAATTATAAATGTTTTAATTATATGATTCCATTTTAAATGGATATGAATCCCATTTTATTTACATGAATTCTTTATGAAATGATTTTATGTGGCATTCATATGTATGGATGATAATGGGTGGGGTCAAATATCACTCTACAATTCATTAGTTAAGGTTTAATATCTCATTAGATAAAGGGAAACAAGTTGTGATGACTCAATCCACCAAGGGGAACATGTGAGTGATTCCTAATCAACTGAGGGAAACAAGTGAGTGAAGCATAATTCTCTAGGGGAAATAGGTGATTGAAGCCTTATAAACTAAGGTAAATAGGTTGTGATACTTGATCCACTATATTATTATTTATATTCATATGGTTGTGTCATGTATCTAAGTTTTTTACATGATATTACATACTTTTTTTCTTATTCTTATGCCTATATTACTCTCTTATTTCTTAAGATTATTGGAATATGTTTTCATACACTTTTGATTAATGTTCTATATTATTCCAAGATTCATGATGTGACTCATGAATATTGATCTAAGACTTATTGGGTATGATATTATTTTGTATCCTGATTATATCCATATTCTCATCTTATGCTCACTTGTGATCATTTATTATTATTTCTTTCGTTTACCCTTACTGAGAATCTAAGCTCACCCATTTCTTATGTTTCTATTTCTCCAAATTTTGAATATAAGAAAAGTTTATAATATCTATAAGAGTTTATTATGTGGATAATTTGTGGGAGAATTTGAATAATTATTATTGATTAAGTAGTTTCTTATATAGTGATAAAAAAATATCCAGATATTAAAAATACATGAGTTTTGATGGTTAATGTTTTTTCCTAATTCTATAAAATTCTAACCCTAAAAGATCATGGGAATATATTGTAATGAAATATTTTTCATTAATTCACATAATTAGATAGTCACATCTAGGGGTATTCACAGTCATGAGGGTATACTTTGGTTAATGGTATTCACTTTACAATCTGTTATGAAGGATTAATTTTTTTAAGGAATCGGGTTATGGAATATGAGAGAACTAAACCTAAAGAAAACTACATAGAACTGAGAGTGATTTAGATTGAACTGAATGTTAATGTAAAAAAATAAAATATTAATACGTTTTGAGGATGAATTTATCATTTGATTATACCTATAATAATTCTATTATGGTACTCATTACTCACATTAACTCATGTTGGTTTTAGTAATGGTTGAATCCCAAAGGAAACAAGTTAATAATTGATTTAATGGAAAATGAATAAATTATCCCAAAAATAA
This sequence comes from Viscum album, assembly GCA_963277665.1. NCBI lineage: Eukaryota > Viridiplantae > Streptophyta > Magnoliopsida > Santalales > Viscaceae > Viscum > Viscum album. Next base: position 465,239,286 of record OY728141.1, on the reverse strand, counting down.
ACTGAATAGGATAAGAGATAAAGTAATAAACCTTGTTATTATTTTGAACCAGTTATCAAGAATTGTGATTAACAACATGGGCTAAGTTGATTTCTCAAACTCACCAAAAACTAAGGATATGGTCTTATAGAAGTTTAGGTGACAAATATTATAAAGTAATGAAGATTAAATTTCCTTAATGTCAAAAATATGGGAATAAACACCAATTAAAATGTCTCAAGGAAACTAGAATATGTTTTATGTGTGGAAGAGGAGGAAATAGAGTAACTAATTATCATGTAAATTTGAATAAATTAAGGGGAACTATGAAAAGAAATAAATTTTAAATAGATATAACAATAATATTTCAATGTCTTTGATGTGGGTAACTTGGACATTATCCAAGTCAATGCCCTAATCCAAGGGCTAACATGGATGACAGGCACCAAAAATTTCCAAGAAAAGGTAAATATTATTCTACCACAACTACAAAATTAGGTTTGTAAAATGATATGGAATGAGGAACAATGATCGCCCACTCATGAACTATAAGTGTTGTATTTGTATCTTTCTTAACCTACTATGATGTACCTAAGGATATAAAATCACCACCACGATGACTATATGTTGAATTATTAACTTCTAGTAATTCTATTATTATATCCTAATTATATAAATCTTCTCTAATATATGATTATAAGGATTTTCTTCCTATAATATCCAATTATTCTTCCTTTAGTCAAATTTGATGTGATATTAGGCATGGATTTGATCTATTGACATAGAGGCTACAATAATTGCTAAGATAGGAAAATCAAATATAAAAATAAACTTATGACCACCTATTAAATATTTCTATAAAATTCCTTTTAAAATCACTCCCATTATATTGGGGTTTCTAGCATAAATTTTTAAATAAAAATAAACATTACTTATATTATTATTATGAGGGAAAATATGAGTTCACTAGTCATACCAATGACAGTTAGGATGAAACCTCGTTATAAATTAAATTATAATTCATGGATATCATATGGAAAATCTTAAATATCTCATTAGTGTGGACAAATTAAAATTGTGAAGTCACGATTTCTTTAAAGGGGAGAATGTAAATGAGATGTCTGGTGGATCATACATGTACATTGAGAGGGGGTGAGTTAGTGTACACAAGTTTTACTATTTTCTTTTCTTTTAATTTTTACCCCTTTTTAAATTTAATCATCTACACCTATTAGGATGAATGGATCTTCCCTATTAACAAACACAATCATACCCCATGAAATTGAAAATTTAAATGAATCACATAACACATAATTTTTACAAGGTTTTTCCCTAATGTAGGTGACTATGTCATTGTAGTGTTTGGGGTAATCTGAGATATATATTCACTACTAGAAAATAAATCAGTATTTACAAGTGGTTTAGTCAGGAATCATCCTAAAACAATGATGGGAAGGTATCAACCACTTCCCAAATTATACTAGAATACCACCAATATTCATTATACTAGAATCCACAAGTGTTTTGTATACTAGTATCCCACCAGTTTAAAAAACACAAAACTAACATAATGAGAAGGATAAAATAGGATTCAAGATTCTAAAATAATAAAAAATTGATCTTCTTCTTCAATCCATTGTGATAATCTGATTCTACACTTTCTCACTTCCACCTAAAGTCTCTATCTTCCACGGAATATATTAAAAACATTGTATGAAATTTGGATCAGTACTCTTCTGAATAAGTTAAAGATATCACTTCTACTACAACTCACTGAATTATAATAATGATCTACTGAAAAGTTTTCAAAATATTCCAAGTTGTCTTCTTCGTCAGTTTACTAAAATAAATCACTAAATATCAATAAAATGTTATTAATAGTACTTTTAAAGGTTCTTAATTCATGAAATCTCATGATTATATTTTCATGTGAATGATATTTCATGCATGGTGTTTTCATCATCATGAATGTATTAAAATCACATAACACTTTCTTCATGAAATAACACAAGTGTGTGCAACTCGCTTTCTTATTCAAAAAATAGTTCACATATTAATACTAGATGCATGAAACTATCTACACTATTTTTCACACTAGGATTTTTTGTTTTCATCTTTTATACTGGATTATATTTTGGATCTTATTTTTTCTTCCAAGTTATGATTTTTCCAGATATAACTTTTATGTTTTGGAGGTTTTGGATGATTTTTTTATAACTATTCTTGGTTAGCGTGAAATGTATGAGGAGGAGGTGGCTTGGAAAATGAGTTTGTAACACTCATAGTGGAACCTTTTCATGAGGCATGTTTGTTATATGGTTTACCCCTTGAGTTAGATGAGTTTTAGGGTGAAAAGGGTAATTTTTTGGGACTTCTTCCAGGTTGCACGATTAGGGTGCATAGTTTGTTTAACCCTAAAGTAAGTGTGAAGGGGGTATCATGGTTTTCATACGGTTTAACAAACCATTCATACTAATTTTACAGCCCATCGAACACTAGATTGTGGCAGATTTCACAGTTTGTGCACGGTTTGTCAAACTGTGCAAGCTAACCATTCAACCTGCTTGAGAAATGGTATTTTGGGGTATTTTCCTTCTTTTTAATTGGGTTTTATCCCCTTATACCCCCCATTCAAACTCCTCCACCCTATATTCCTTTCATGGGGGTTTTAGGAACCTCCAATCCCCCTTTAAGTGGGATTCAAGGTGTTTTCTTGGTGATTCTTCCCCCGGATCAAAAGATTATGGCTTTCTTCTTATCCTCTCTTGATTTCCTTATATTTTCCTATTCTTCCCTAACCCTAGGGTTCATGTTGGCTGATTTTCATGGCTAGGGTTTCTCGGTTTTTCAGTTTTTTCCATTATTAGGGCTCCTTGAGGTTACACCTAGACTCCCTTATGGTACAGTTGCGGTTTCACAATGTTTTAAGAAGGTTATTCATGTGAGGTGGGTGGTTATATCTATCAACATTATTTTATGAATTAGTTTTCTTTATAAATTTCTTTATCATGTTATTTGATTCATATATTGGGTGAAAAAGTTGTTTTTGAAAGATATTAACATGTTTTTTATTTCTTAATGGAATGTTTGTGTGAATTGGGGTGTGTTTTTGGTATAACCACTTTTTTGTATCAATTGGTAGAATTTTATAATTTTTGAAAAAAAATAGAAAATGTGGAAAGGGATGAAAATATTGTTGGAAAACTGTTTTGGTAGGTGTATGTTTTTAAAATGGTTCTTTTTGAAGTGCAAGGGATGGTTGTGATTTGAAACACTTTTTAAATGTCTTATAAAATTGTTTAAATGATTTATTGAATTGTGAAATAGGTGAGAAACATGTTTGTAGGCTGTTTGGTGTGTGTTTGATGTTTAAATGAAATTTGAATGTGAGAATGGTATTTTATAACATGTGAAACACGATTGAGCACAAAAGGGAAGCCCAAGTATCTAGGTGGGAAGACTATGACTAATATACTAGTGATCCGGTAGTGTCTTCATCCTTATTTCACTTAGAAAAATTGACAAAGACAACACTAAATAAACTATGATGATGTTTGGGGACCACTAGGTCATTGGGGTTTCCCCTCCTAGTGGCTCGTGCATGAGAAATTTATTGTTTATGGTTACTTTTACACTGAAATTCAATGTATCTAGGGACCCAAAGCTAGCTAGTTCCAAGGGGTGTTCCTGTGACTAGTTCTCATTGGGTATATTTTTTTTACTATTGGAATATGGTGTGTTTGGTTGGAAGATTCAGTATCATGTGTGTTTTATTTAAAAGTGTTCATTATTTAAATTTTCTTTCTTAAAAATTATTTTCATTTAAAGTTTTATCTTTTAAAGATTGTTGCTAGCATTTTTTGTTTATTAAAACTTGAAAGATTTGTGTCTTATAATTTTTATCACATGGAATATTTTTGGGTGGAATCCTATTGGGATTAGGCTCACACCCAACTTACACATTTGGGTGTTAGTAGACTTGGAAATGTTTGACATGGGTAAGGGAAAGGTCTTTAGAGACGGCAGTTTAGGTTTTTAGCTTCCTTCCTTGGAGTGGTGTTGTCGAGATGTCTTAAGGGAGATGTCCCCATGTCATGTGGTGGTTTTTAATTCATAATTTATTCTCCTTCTTAGTTTTGGCCCTCTTGGGTTTTTTTTAAAGTGTAAAATTCAATTCTGAAAATTGTTAAGGGCTTGTATGGTTGTGTAATTTCAATTTTGGTATATTTAAAAAAAAAATTGTGTATATGTATGCAATTGGGTTAAATTGTTCCCAAAGAATATTATTGATACCTAGGAACTTTTTTCTAGCACATGGGGATTGGTAACTCCCCTTGGGTCATGCCACAGATCGGGTCGGTCAATGGGTAGGATGGTAACCCAGCTTGGTTCATGAAAAAATGGTATTAGAGGAGGTCGGATCTTTAATGGAGCTTGCTTTTTAGAGTGCCCATTGTTACTTGGGTATTTCAATGTAGAAGGATTAAGATTTTCGGGGCTCATGATGTAGGAACGAGAATAAATTCATAAACCTTTTCTTATTCCGAACCTCGAGTTACCATGGGATGTCTGGGTATGTTGGTGTCTTTTGTTCTTATAGATTTTTTGGTGTTGGGAAATGAAAAGGGAGTTGGACAAGTGGTCTCTGTGAGTTCCCAGGTCCTAGAATACCATGTAAAACTGGGGTTATTGTCCTAAATAACTCATCATTATGGTGGTGTGATTTGAATATGGCCTCCAACCATATGGCCAAGCCACCCATCGACACTAGTTTCTCCTTTTGTGTTGTTTTGGTTCTTTCTTGATTTTGAAAATTGTTTTCAAAAATCTTGTTTTGGAATTGTTAAAAGCTAAGTTTAAAGTGTTTAAGACATTGTTTTGGAAAGTAGAAAATGTATTTTCATAACTCACTTTAAGAGAGTATTGGAAAGGTGGGTTTTTGTAAAATGGGTTTTGGGGTGAAATGAAAATGGTTTAATGGGACTAGATTTTTATAATTGAAATCAGAAGTTTATTGAAATCATTTGTTTGGAAATCAGAAATTTATTTTGAAAAGAGTGTTGGAATTCATTCTAGATAAAAAGAAATGAAGTTTTAGTCAAACGATTCTCGAATGAAATGAAGTTTATGGAATTAGTGGAAATGTTTTGAATGATATGTATTGGTTTTATGGTGATTCAGTCTTGTATTATCAGTTTTTATTTTGAGTTTGGTGTGATTCAGATTTAAATTTTGAGTTTTTGGATGTTTTCTCTTGGCACACAGTCATCATACGGTTTTAGAAAACCATGAGTCTTCCTCCAGTTAACTGTGAAATCTTCGTTTTACTACTAGTTGAGGGTGCATGGACTAAACACGGTTAGTAAAACCATGTCTAAATCATTAAAAAAGCCACTACCTCGAGGTAGAACCAAATTGCATGGTTGGTGTACAGTTTTCTAAATCGTGCAACCAAACTGTACAGGTGTCTAGGTTTTCCAGTAAGGGGAACATAGTTGGTGCACGGTTTGGTAAACCATGTGGCCTAACCATGCACAGTTCCCATGTGTTTTAAAAATGTGAAAACATGGGATTTATCAAAAAAGTTTGTTTTAAAGTGGCTATTTGTTTTGGAAATTTTTTTAAATGAAAAAGAGTTGGATTTATTAAAATGATTTTTGATGAAATGGAATTTGATGAGTTGCTGAAAAATATTTTGAAGGAGATGAAAAATAATTTTAGATGGAAATTCATGAGATTTTTTTTAGTATGATGTAATAGTTTTTAATATGGGATTTTAAAATGGTTCTTGACTTGTTAGTTAAAATTTTTTTTGGAAAGTTTTATAAATATTGAGATGTGAAGTGTATTGGGGTTGTGAAAACGTAGGTGGAATGTTTTGATTTGAAAATAAGAAATATTTATTTCGACCATTGGTACTTACTTGAGTACTCACATGTATAGATATGTGTGGAAAGTGGTTGGATGATGTTATGGTATGATGAGTTCCTAGTGAGTCATGGTTGATGGGTGCTCGGTGTGGAAAGGGAATGTGCCTATTAGTGAGACTCTACGGAATACCATTGGTGAGTATGAAAATCCACCAAGTTTTATTTGTTTTTCAAAAGTTTTTTTAAGTTGGAAATTGTGGTGTTTTTGTAATCTAATTATCATGTGTCTTATTTTTATACTCTTTATAAGTGTTTTTTATTTGGTGTGTTTCCTCGTGATTTGGAGGTGATGTTTATGTCATTTTTTTAGATTGAAATTTTTTTGTAGTTTGGTCTTGAAGTAGTGTTTACTAGGTCTCAAGAAAGATTTTGGGAATCTTTAAGCTGGTTTCCCTTTGTGTTGGTGTTTGTTTTATTTGAGTTTTGGTTCATGAGATGGTTTTGATAGGGCTCTTGGTTTTCTCTTTGCCAATTGTTTTCCTATGGGTGGTCCCCCATTAGCAATATTTCCAGTTTATCAACCTAAGGATTTCATTCATGAGTTTCAGAATTTAAATCAACCTCTTCACAGAATACCCCAGCCCATTTTTTTAGTAGAGAGATGTCTGGGCTAAATTTAAGTGAAATCATGTTGTATTGTTCCTATTGGTTATAGAAGTTGTTCTCAATGGTTTTTTGTGTGTTTCGCCGGGTTCCTTGATTATTATGTTCCTTGTTCGGAGTGAGAAAGAGTGGTGTGTTCATCTTCCAAGTCCCCATTTGGGTAAAGGTGTATTGTTTTAGGAAGTGGGTTTCTTGGTATGTCTTGATCTTCTATTTTTTCTTGGAGTTCCATGTGGCCGCTTGTAACACTGAAATAAGGAGTTATGATTAGGTATAAGAAGCTCCTAACTATGAGTTAGTGGATGCTTCAAACATCAGGGCTCCATCCAAAGGCCTGAGAGTGAAGCTGGCGCATAGTCAGGAATCCTGCAGATGTGGGGAGTTTGGATAAGCTCGTGTTTCTACCATTTTAGTGAAGCAATTTCTATGTTTCTATTATAGTCTCTTTATCTCTAAAAACTCCCTCTTATTGAAAAATGTGTGATGGACTTATCCCTCATTCAATTTATGTCATTTTACCTTCTTGGATGAAAATTTATGATCAGTGTCCTTGCGTGGACTTCCCATGTGAATCGATTGCAGATTTTTTTAAAGCCATCCAGAGGTGATAATTTTTGGGTATTTTTCAGTTGTGGTTTTAGTGTTCCAATAATTGGGCCCTCCCCTCCCCTTATAGTGGGGGGTTGTGTTTGTGTAAAGATGTTTTCAAGTTCATTTAGTCTCTTTAGTTCTTAATGGTGGGAAGAACCATCGTGGGTCTCATTGAAAAAAATTATTCTTTGAGAAATCAGTACTAGGTTGCTTAAAATAGTGGGGAGTCTGTTTGGGCCTCCCCTATTAGTAATCTATTTTGGTTTGGTTTTGGTGTTAGTCCGATTGAAGTGGCTTTCTTTTCAAGTATTTTGATTCTGAATTTCCTTTTTGGTTTGTGTAAATGTTGGAATTTTTTAGAGTGTGCCCAATGGTTCTATTAGAAGTATAGCTGTAATGGTTGTGGATCTAATTTCTTGTTGATTCTCAAGATGTGGTTCAAGATTGTTGGTCTATTTCAGGAAAGAGGAATAAGTCATGTTTGACTTTCTTGGAATGTTTTTAGATCAAGGGGTTGGATCTTTTGGTTTTGATAATCCTTATTCATTGATCAATCAACTGGAAAATGTTGTGGATTTCTGGGGGAGGAAAGCATTAATGGTGGGGAGAATTGTCACACCCATATTTTTTGTTTTCTTCCTTTGTATTAGATTATCTTTTTTATATTCATTTTTATTCCAAGTTTCGGGTGTTCCAAATTTAAATTTTATATTTTGGAGGTTGTGGGTGCTTTTGTTTAGACCTATTCTTTGTTAGTGTGAAAGGTCTGAGGAGGAGGTGGATTGGAAAATGAGTTTGTAACACTCCTAGTGGAACCTTTTCATGGGGTATGTTTGTTAGATGGTTTACTCTTTTGAGTTAAATGAGTTTTGGGGTGAAAAGGGTAATTTTTGGGGACTTCTTCTAGTTCTCACAGTTAGGGTGCACGGTTTGTCTAAAACTATAGTAATTATGTAGGGGGTCACATAGTTTTTTCATGGTTTAACAAACCATGCAGCCTAAGTGTGTAGCCCATCTATCACTAGATAGTGGAGGATTTCACAGTTTGCACACGATTTTTCAGACCGTGCGAGCTAATCGTGCAACCTGCTCAAGAAAGTGTATTTTGGGGTATTTTACTTCTTTTTAAATTGGGTTTCTCCCCTTGGACCCCCATTCAAACTCCTCCACCCTAGACACATTCAATATGGGTTTTTGGAACCTTCAATCTCATCCAAGTGGGATTCAAGATGTTCTCTTAATGATTATTCACCCGAATAAAAAGGTTAGGGCTTTATTCTTCTCCTATCTTGATTTCCTACCATTTTCCTCTTCTTCACTAACAATAGGGTCCATACTTGATGATTTTAATGGCTATGTTTGCTCGGTTTTGGGGGGTTTTTCCTTTTAGGGATCCTTGAGATTAGACCTAGACTTCCTTATGGTGTATTTGTAGTTTCACAATGTTTTCCAGATGGTTATTCATGTGAGGTGGGAGGCTCCATCTATAAACATTATTTGATGAGTTGGTTTTCTTGAAAAATTTCTTTAGCATGTTCTTTGATTCATATATTGGGTGATAAAGTTGGTTTTGAAAGATATTAACATGTGTTTGATTTCTAAATGGTATGTTTGTGTGAAATGGGGTGTGTTTTTGGTGTCACCCCTTTTTTGTATCACTTTGTATTATTTTATAATTTTTGAAAATTGTTTATTAAATGTATAAAGATATGAAAATATTGTTGTAAAACTATTTCGGTAGGTGTATGTTTTTAAAATGGTTCTTTTTTAAGTGAAATGGTTGGTTGTGATGTGTACCACTTTGGAAATGTCTTATAAAATTGTCAAAATGTTTGATTGGATTGTGAAAGAGGTTAGAAACATATTTGTGGGAAGTTTGGAGTTTGTGTGATATTTAAATAAAATTTTAATGTGAAAATGGTATTTTATAACATGTGAAACATGACTGAACACAAAAGGGAAACTCGGGTATCTAGGTGGGCGGACTAGGACTAGTATTATAGTGATCTATAGTGGCCTCATCCCTACTTCACCTAGATAGATTGACAATCACAATACTAACTAAACTATGATAATTTTTGGGGACCACTAAACCATTGGGGTCCCCTCCTAGTGGCTCTTTTACATGAAGGTTATTGGTTATGGTTACTTTTACATCGAGATACAATGTACCTAAGGCCCCACATCTAGCTAGTTCCTAGGGGTGTTCCTATGACTAGTGATCATTGGTTGTATTGTGCTTACCATCGGTATATGGTGTGTTTGGTTGGTAGATTTAGAAGCATGTGTGTGTTATTTAAAAAATTGTTTATTCTTTAAATTTTATTTCTTAAAAATGGTTTTCATTTAAAATTGCATCCTATAAAGATTTTTTCTAGCATTTCTTGTTTAGTAAAGCTTGAAAGATTTTTGTATTATAATGTTTATCACATGTAATATTTTGGGGTGGAATTCTATTAGGATTAGTCTCACACCTTAATTACACCTTTGGGTGTAAGTAGACTTTTTTTTGTTTGACACAGGTAAGGGAAAGGTCTTTGGAGAAGGTGGTTCGGGTTGTTAGCTTCATTCTTTGGTGTGGTGTTGTGGAGATGGCTTGAGGGTGATGTCCCCTTGCCATGTGGTATATTTTGAGTTAGACTTGATTCTCCTTTTTATTTTTTTCCCTCTTGGGTTTTTTTAAATTGTAAAATTCAATTCTGAAAATTATTAAGGGATTTTTTTGGTTGTGTAATTTCAGTTTTGGCATATTTAAAATTTTTTGTTGTTTATATGTATGCAATTGGGTAAAATCATTCCCAAAGCATTTTATTGATACCCAACCACTTGTTTCTAGCTTGTGGGGATCAGGAATGCCCCTTAGGTCATGCCATGGACCAGGTCAGGTGCCAGCTCAGATAGTGACCACGCTAGGTTCGTGACACTATTTTTATATCTTTTACATGAAATAAAAAATGAACAACTCACTTCACTTATCATTGACTTTTCATGAAGCCTCAATGTCATCTTATTTGTTTTTCATAATTTCTAAATATCCCTATACAGCTTCACTTCTTCTTCACAAATATAACAAGAATATCTCACTTCATTCATGTATATAATCACATACATAGAATACTCAATGATATTTTTGTAACGAGAATCAAATGGTATCTTTGATTCTTCTATTTTAAAATACTCACAATATTTGTTCAATAATATTATTCATTGTACTATCTCACTTGATGCAACACTACCACTAAACACAGAAAAACTCAATGCACTACATGTGAATCTCTCAAAATACAGTATGCAGAATGTCTCTATCCTTCACACAATTTGTAGCATGGAAACCATGCTATTTCTTACTACTAAAAGTCATGGTTAACTTTTTCTTCACATAATATTTTATACATGGGTACTCTATTATTTGATCACAAAACTATATACATAGTGAATTATAATCTCAAATAATAGTCACGTGCACAAAATCATTGCAGAAATCATGAGTGTTCTTTAAATAGTCATGAGTTCATGAAACATAACATTCATCATGCACATGTCGGGAAGGCTTGGAGGAAGCATATATCAAACATCACATGACATCTTATTGCGAATGAAATTCTTCCTTGAGTATCAATTTTTGATTATTAGTTTTCTAACTTTTTTGAAAGTAGAGAGGTGAATTTATAGATGAATACCGCTGACATAATCCACTTCCTAAAACATTGCATACACTTTTATACTCTTCCAGTGTGCACCGATCTACATCATATACGTGTAGCGACTCAATCTATTATATTGAAACTCATGTGTACACATGAGTCTACTTTAAAGTGTAATTATAAATTTGGGTTATATTTGATCAAACTTCTTATAATATCACCACAATATATACTTCTATATCATCTTGGATTGGAAACAACTCCCGTGCATGAAAACAAAGTTGTGTGCATGCATAAATCCAATTCGGATCTCCAAGTCAATCTCATGGAAATTAAATAATCGTCTTGATCATTGAGTGTCATAGAATAAATAAATCCTAATGTGTGATGTAATAACATGGACCCAAATGCCACTAAATAGTGCCTCGAGCCCAATTGGCCATATGGCCTCAAGCGCATCTCCCCAAATGCAAGAGGTTGATGACTTGCAGTGAGGGCCCAGGGTGTGTCTTTGGGGAGATAATTCCCTATTATCAGAGTGTAAAATTGAAGTAGAAATCATAAAAATCAATATCATAACAATTAAATAAATTATTCAACAGATAAACATCCCAAAGACTAAAACAAATAAGCAGACACTGACCAGTAATCCACCGTAGCCGAAGCATGAGAATAATAGGAATATAATCAAAAGTAGCAACTAAATCATATACAATATGATGATAATTTCATTTCTCTATAAAGAATAAAAAATAGATATAAATGGAATATTTACAATACATATATCAAAATTTATAAAAAGTCCAAAAACCACTATCTCTAGGTAGCATCACGAGCCTCATCTTGGTCCTATGTTCCCCTTCTCCTAAGCAGAAAAAAGTCAAGAATCGAACAATTGGTGCTTGACCTGGCCCCTACCTGCATCCATGTAGTCTATTTGAGTACCCAACAGTGGTCTGAAAAAGTTTTTAGATACAATCCCAGTAGGTCACCACCTAAGGTGTCTATAACAAGTCCTGGTTGTACAATACAAGCTAAAGCAAAGTGAAAGGTATATCACATATATGATAGTAATACAAGTAAATACACATGGAAAAAATAAATCAAACAAGTGATATTGTACATCCATACAAGTCTCCCTACAAAACAAGTATCAATCTTCTATAATATAGTAGTATTAAATTAAATAGAAGTAAACACCATGACCATGCCGTATACACAATATCTCATATCACCCATGGCCACTCTGTTTAACCTAAATTATCATATCAACCAAAACCAGGTTGTATAATCAAGCATGTAACATTCACCATAGTTTAGCCATATAATTAGAATTTTCAGACCCCACATGGTTGGATCCAAGGTATAGTAGATCAGGGCATACTCGTTGAGACCCAGGAGTATCTCGATGGAAAATCATCTAGACTTCGAATGGGGACCAAAGAGCATGTCAACAGAACATGTCCACTGTGAGCCCAGACAAGTTAGATTCAAGGGGTATCAAGTCCCAAGGCATACCATGAAATCAATACCCAAAGAGAAATCCCATCCAAGTTATTCACTACCACTATCAAGATCTTTAATGGCCCAGACCTCTCCGTCCCATTCCTTTGTCAAAAAGAAGGTCAAGAAGTTTTCTGGAGGGTAAAATGGACTTTTCCCACGCTTTCCAGAATTTTGAAACTACACGCCGTGTAGTTTGAGTACACGTCATATACCCCCTTTCCGGGTATACCCCGTGTTGCAGGTTGTGTCCTCATCGTGTGAAGTAAATGAGTACATGTCATTTAGTGTAACTACACACCATGTACCACCTTACCGGGTATACCCCATGTTGAAGGTCGTGTCCTTGCTGGGTGAAATAATGGGTGCACGCCGTGTGTCCAGTACTACAAGTTGTGTAGTCCTTCTCTGCGTACGTGTTACCATTCAATGGTTGTGTGCTGTGTTGGAGCTGTTTCCTTGTCGTGTGTAATAAATGGGTACACGCTGTGTGTCCAAACTACACGCCGTGTAGTCCCTCCCCGCGTATGTGTTACCCTCAAACCGTGTGTTGACCAGTCAATGGTCGCGGAGCCATGTTGGAAGTCGTGTGGAGACCATGTGAAATAACTGAGTACATGTTGTGTACCATAAAATACACGCTGTGTACTTTTGCTTTTCTCGACTATAAAAGGATGGGTCCCCTCCTCCTTTTCAACTCACTCCTCTCCTCCCCTTTCCTCTGAGCAGAGTTCTCCCAAGAGACTCGAAGGCTCTTTCTTCCATAACTTCTTCGTCCGAGCTCCGATTTACGATCCGTCAGTGGCCACAGGATCGTAACAATGAGGAAGAACTTCCGATCTTGGATCTGTTGTATTTCCTTTGGCCTTTCCTTTCTGACTTCCACCCGAGTAGGTTTTTCCGGGACTCGACGGAAGTGACGGACGTCGACGGACGTATTCTAAAGTTGATCTGGGGGAGCGTTGTGATCAGAACCTGTTGAAGTAGGGATCTTACCTTCGTCTCTCTAATTTGTGCATCATGCGGGGTGTGTATCCTCTTGTTTTCTTGAGAAACAGTTGAACCATTAAATAAAGATAATAACTGGTTAAGGAACGGGGATGGGGAAGTTGTTATGTTTATCTTTGTTTATCCTTTTGATATGTTATGAATTGAATAGGCTTATGCCTACTGAAAATCACGGTCTTTGGGGGCCTTTGCTTGCGCAATTAAATGTTGCCCTATCTTTCTAGACCGTTTTTGTGTATGGAAACTTCGTGGAATGTGGAAATTGGTAAATCACATAAAGATGGCTATTAAAAATATGGAACCCTTGTGTGATCACCCCGGTTGAACAAAATGGAATAATGAACATGTGGGTGTTGTCTTGGATACATGGTTGTGAGGCCCAGGTGTGTGAGGGCGGGATACGTGGTTGTGAGGCCCAGGTGTGTGCAGGCGGGATACGTGGTTGTGAGGCCCAGGTGTGTGCGGGCGGGATACGTGGTTGTGAGGCCCAGGTGTGTGCGGGCGGGGAGAGTGTGGCAGCGTCAGGACATTCGTCGTTAGTAAGAGAAGATAACTGAAGGGAAATGGTGCAGGGTACCCAATACTTTTGTTCTTATATACTACTACCTATTGTGATTGTGTTTTTGTTGAGTGTGGCTGGTGAGGTTGGGTGGATAGAATTCCTTGCTAGGTTCCTTCTGTTGTTCTCACAGGACATTAAGATGTCTCCCCACTTGTGCACGAGAGCTTTAGGTTTCCCTACTGAGTATACTTTTATGCTCACCCTACATTTACTTTCAGGTTTCCATGAGGACTACCAGGGCCGTGCGGGACCCTACTAGTCGTACAGTTGGAGTTGTTGCAGTTGGTGTACTCTTGTTTTCTTTTGGTATTGTACTTTGAGATTTCTTGTACTTGTACCTTGTTATAAAATTGTTTAAACATGCATGTGGGGTTGTTTTGGGTTTATTTCTATACACTTTTTCTTTTCCTTTTTGGGTGGTTGACTTGTCCTATTTCCCGATCCTAAATAATAAAAAGGGTAATGCCTCCCATATTTGTGAAAACTCATACCCTTGGTGCTAGTCACCGCCCTGGGGCCTACTGGAGGAGGGACTCGGGGGGTCATTATCTCCCTTTCACCATTGCCATCTCAGGAGGGGCATCTTTGGTGGGAGGGGGTCATGACAGAATGGTATCAGAGGACAGCCGACATCAGATGCTTTTCCATGGAAGGTTGTTTGTCCCGGAGACAATGCATGAGGGAGTTCTCCATGAGTTCCATAGATCAGCCTTGGCGGTACATCCAGGAGTTTAGAAAATGTACTGAGGCCTGAGGGAACAGTTTTGGTGGCCCGGGGTGAAACGGGCAGTGGCAGAGTTTGTGGATAAATGCCTAGTGTGTCAGCAAGTGAAGGTTGAACACCGTGTTCCCAGTGGTTTGTTGCATCCTTTAGATGTCCCCGAGTGGAAGTGGGATGACATCTCAATGGACTTTGTCAGAGGACTACGCAGAGATTAGGGTGGTTATGATGCTATCTGGGTAGTGGTGGATCGACTGACGAAATCAGCTCACTTCTTAGCAATTAAGGAGTCAGGCCCGGTGAGTACCTTAGCACAGAGGTACGTAGATGAGGTTGTGCGGTTTCATGGAGTCCCAAAGACTATCGTCTTAGATCGGGATACTCGGTTTACCTCACGAGTCTGGAGGGGTTTACAGTATGCTTTTGGCACCCAGCTACGCCTTAGCACTACTTTATACCCCCAGACTAATGGGAAAACGGAGCAGACTATCCAGACGTTGGAGGACATGCTGTGAGCATACGTTCTGGATTTTGGAGGATCATGGGTACGACACTTTCCTTTAGTAGAGTTCTCCTACAACAACAGCTTCCACTCTGCTATTGGCATGGAATCGTTTGAGGCTTTGTATGGAAGACCATGTCGTTCACCCATTTTCTGGGTAGAGGTTGGTGAGACAGGTGCTCTTGGGCCAGAGGTAGTGCAGAACACAACGGAGAAAGTCCAGCTTGTACGTGAGAGGATGAAAGCGGCTCAAGACCGATAGAAGTCTTATGCTGATCGTCGAAGGAGGCCCTTGGAGTTTGAGGTGGGAGATCATGTGTTCTTCAAGGTTTCCCCTCGATGGGGGCAGCGTAGGTTTGGGAAAGGTAGCAAGCTCTCCCCTAGGTTCATCAGACCTTTTGAGGTGCTGAGGCGAGTCGGCGAGGTGGCATATCAGCTGGCCCTGCCACCTCAGTTGGAGATGGTTCATGACGTCTTCCATGTCTCCCATCTTTGTCGGTACTTACACGACGACTCCCACGTTATCGACTGGGGATAGTTAGATATGGGAGACGACGCGACCTTCGAGGAACGACCAGTCAAGATCAAGGATCGTAAAGAGAATGTGCTCTGTGGACGAACCATTCTGTTGGTTCATTTGCTGTGGAGGCATGGCGGCCTCGAGGAGAGCACTTGGGAGTGGGATACCCAGATGCACGCTCTGTACCCGGAGTTGTTTTGACTTGTGTTTTCCCTTGTTCTTCTGAGCTTTGTATTGATGTTGTACTTTGTACCTTTGATATATGGAATGCTTGGCTTGTCGGTTGTGAGACCTTTTGTTTCCTTGTTCCCTAGTAATGTGTAACATGTCCAGATGTCTGGGGAAAGGGAAAAACCTAACCCTTAATCGAGACGCATTAATTCGGATGTGATTGAACCCATGAAGGTGAGTCAGTTCCACTTAAAGCAGATAATATCTCGACATAGGAGAAGGAATTTCCCAAAACCACGTGTTCGGGCAGTGTGTTGGTTGTGTGGTGTTGGGGGTAGTACAAGTTGAAAAATCCTAATGTATGAAAGTGGGAAGACCCAATTCTTAATCGAGACGCATTAATGAGGATGTGATTGAACCTGTGCAGGCGAGTCAGTTCCACCTAAAGCAGATAATATCTCTACATAGGAGAATGAATTCCTAACACATATGATTAGGGTTGTTGGTTGGTTTCCTGTTATAATGAGAACCCTAAGAGGTATCTCGTTGGGTTTCCTCTGGGTTGGTTTTTGAATTCTCGGGGATGAGAATGTTTTAAGAGGTATCTGATGTAATGGCCCGGACCTCTCCGGCCCATTCCTTTGTCAAAATGAAGGTTAAGAAGTGTTCTGGAGGGTAAAATGGACTTTTCCCACACTTTCCAGAATTTTGAAACTACACGCCGTGTAGTTTGAGTACACACCGTGTACCCCCTTTCCGGGTATACCCCGTGTTGCAGGCCGTGTCCTCGCCATGTGAAGTAAATGAGTACATGCCGTGTAGTGTAACTACATGTCGTGTACCACCTTACCGGGTATACCTCGTGTTGAAGGTCGTGTCCTTGCTGGTTGAAATAATGGGTGCACGCCGTGTGTCCAGTACTACACGCCGTGTAGTCCTTCTCCACGTACGCGTTACCAGTCAACGGTCATGTGCCATGTTGGAGCCGTGTCCTTGCCATGTGCAATAAATGGGTACACACCGTGGGTCCAAACTACATGCTGTGTAGTCCCTCCCTGCATATGTGTTACCCTCAAACCGTGTGTTGGCCAGTCAATGGCCGCGGATCCATGTTGGAAGCCGCATGGAGACCGTGTGAAATAACTGAGTACATGCCGTGTACCATAAAATACACGTCGTGTAATTTTTCTTTTCTCACCTATAAAAGGAGGGGTCCCCTCCTCCTTTTCAACTCACTCCTCTCCTCCCCTTTCCTCTGAGCAGAGTTCTCCCAAGAGACTCGATGGCTCTTTCTTCCATAACTTCTTCATCCGAGCTCTGATTTACGATCTGTCAATGGCCACGGGATCGTAACAATGAGGCAGAACTTCTGAGCTTGGATCTGTTGTATTTCCTTCAGCCTTTCCTTTCCAACTTCCACCCAAGGAGGTTTTTCTAGGACTCGACGGAAGTGACGGGTGCCGATGGACGTCTTCTAAAGTTGATCTGGGGGAGCGTTGTGATCAGAACCTGTTGAAGTAGGGATCTTACCTTTGTCTCTCTAATTTGTGCATCATGCGGGGTGGGTATCCTCTTGTTTTCATGAGAAACAATTGAACCATTAAATAAAGATAATAACTGGTTAAAGAACGGGGATGGGGAAGTTGTTATGTTTATCTTTGTTTATCCTTTTGATATGTTATGAATTGAATAGGCTTATGCCTACTGAAAATCACGGTCGTTGGGGGCCTTTGCTTGCGCAATTAAATGTTGACCTATCTTTCTAGACCATTTTTGTGGATGGAAACTTCATGGAATGTGGAAATTGGTAAATCACGTAAAGATGGCTATTAAAAATATGGAACCCTTGTGTGATCACCCCGGTTGAACAAAATGGAATAATGAACATGTGGGTGTTGTCTTGGATATGTGGTTGTGAGGCCCAGGTGTGTGCGGGTGGGATACGTGGTTGTGAGGCTCAGGTGTGTGTGGGCGTGATGCGTGGTTGTGAGGCCCAAGTGTATGTGGGCGGGATAAGTGGTTGTGATGCCCAAGTGTGTGCGGGCGGGATACGTGGTTGTGAGGCCCAAGTGTGTGAGGGTGGGATATGTGGTTGTGAGGCCCAGGTGTGTGTGGGCGGGATACGTGGTTGTGAGGCCTAGGTGTGTGCGGGCGGGGAGAGTGTGGCAGCGTCAGGACGTTCTCCATTAGGAAGAGCATCTAACTAAAGGGAAATGGTGCGGGGTACCCAATACTCTTGTTCTTATATACTACTACCTGTTGTGATTGTGTTTTTGGTGAGTGTGGTTGGTGAGGTTGGGTGGATAGAATTCCTTGCTAGGTTCCTTCTGTTGTTCTCACGGGACATTAGGATGTCTCTCCACTTCTACACGATAGATTTAGGTTTCCCTACTGAGTATACTTGTATTCTCACCCTATGTTTACTTTCAAGTTTCTAAGGGGACTACCAGGGTTGTGCGGGACCATACTAGTCAGACAGTTGGAGTTGTTGCAGTTTTTGTACTCTTCTTTTCTTTTAGTATTGTACTTTGAGATTTCTTGTACTTGTACCTTGTTATAAAATTGTTTAAACATGCATGTGGGATTGTTTTGGGTTTATTTCTATACACTTTTTCTTTTCCTTTTTGGGTGGTTGACTTGTCCTATTTCCCGATCCTAAATAATAAAAAGGGTAATGACTCCCATATTTGTGAAAACTCATACCCTTGGTGCTAGTCGCCACCCCGGGGCCTACTGGAGGCGGGACTCAGGGGGTCATTATCTCCCTTTCACCATTTCCAGCTCAGGAGGGGCATCTTTGGTGGGAGGGGGTCGTGACAAGATCCATGGAAGTGTCTACCATGGCATCCGATGGAATTAGGATCCGAGGTATACCCACCAAGGCATCCTCTACCATCTCAATTTATCACATTCATTCATCAATTTCAAATTTCATAACATTTCATAATCCATGAGTTTACCAAATCATATATTAATTCTATATAAACCCTTTAATCAAAAGCATCAACTTGCAAAGGATCCAATATCCATCTCCTAATAATCAATTCAATTCAATTCAGTTCATTATGGGCTTCCTCTGACTAGGAAATCATAACACTCGCCCCATGGGTGGTATAATAAAGGGAAAATATCAAAGTTACACCCCATTGGTGATCTTGGTTGGGGAATAAACCTCTAAAAAGTCTCAAGGAATCAGTGGGAATCCCTAACAGGTTCCATCACATTCAATTTAATTATTCAATTCATTTTTGGCATCATGTTGGAAAGTCTGGTGGGTGGCATAATGGAAATTAGCTCTATAAATCATCAAACCACTTGATTAAAGTATATACCACCTACCATAGGTCCTTACTAAATTTTTCATCCAGTTTTACCATATGATTTGACTCAGATTGGAAGAAAAACAAAGAACGGGTGAAGAACATGGAAATAGGGCATATTAGCTTGCACATAAATAGCATAGTCAATTCAAAGACAAAAAAAATAATGGAAAAAGGGATGGATTACTCACTGGAATGAATCAAACGAGACCTATGGTTCTTAAGTCTGAGTTTATATAGAGAATTGGGTGTAAATCCTAAGATTTGGCTTTAAAGGAGCTCTCCTCTGTAGGTGATGTCCGCTGGAAACAAAAGAGAAGAGGGTTTTGTGTTTAAATATATTTTAAGAGAAAAACAATAATTTTGCCTCAAAATACTAGGACTCATGGTTTTTATTCATGGTTGGACAAACTTTGAACCCTCTGTTTTGTTAAGGGGGAACTATCATGGTCACTACGCATAGTTTGACTAACTATGCGAAAACTATGTGATTAGGATCTGCTAAAAACTATAGGTGCCTCACATTGTCATGTTCCTCCAACCACATGTTTTCACAAACTACGTGGGGTCCTATTTACCTCTTCCTAGGTCTCTTATGGTTATTCATACCATGTGTCATGTCCTGCATGGTTTCTACTAACCATGCAGCCTGTCATATTTTTCCAAAAAATCGGGCTCTGGGATCCGAAAAATCCCCATCGCCCCTGATACCCCCATGAACACAAAGGGTATTCACATTATGTTGTAATTAATCATTTAAACTAAAATTAAATATATCTTTACCTCATAGAAAAACCTAGTATATTACAATCTTCTCCCTTAAATCAATTCTTACCTAGATTTCCCTCTTAAGGGTGGTAAATATTCATTTGAGAATTAATATGACCACTGAGCATGTACATAGGACTCCCACTATCAAGTTTCATCATATAAATATTTATTCTACCATAGAACCCATACTAGAGGAATTTAATATCCTTAGAGAACCTTCATTCTCCTATCAATGATACGAATTGGATGCTCCTGAAATGAGGCATCTGCCTATAGATCCACCTCCTCAGGGTGCAGAATGTGAGATGGTTCTGTGTGATAGTGGAATATCTAGGATACATGGAAGATGTTGTGTATAACCCAGTACATCTAATGTAACTATAACCAATAGGTGACCAGACTGAATCTCTATGGAATCTCAAATAGACTGATATATCATGGTGAATGTTTACCATGTCTTCTAATATATATGTGTCCCATCCTCAATGAGATATGTAAAAAGACTGGATCCCCGAACTCAAACTCTAGATGTCATATGCAGTAATTGGTGTAATATTTCTACCAATCTTGTGTAGTATCCATCCACTTCTTGATCAATTGAACCTTCAAATAAGTCTTCTTCATGAGACACAGTCCCAGTAAAGCTACCTCACCTACCTCTAACCATCACAAGGTTGATTAGAATGGTTTATCATACAAAACCTCATAATGCGTCTTCTGTATAGTCATCTAATATTTATTGTTGTAGGTGAACTCGACGAGGGGTATATTCCTCTCATAAGAGACCCCAAAATTCAATACACATGCTCATAGAATGTCCTAAAACACCTATATCATATGCTCTAAATGGCCATCAATATGAGGGAAGTATTTTGTGCTCAAAAGTATATGTATACCCAAGGCTCTATACAAAATCTTCTCGAAACAAGATGTAAACCAAGTGTCCAAATCTAAAATTATAGTACAAGGGACCCCATTAAGTTGTACTATCTCATGTATATACAACCTCCTAAGCTCATCCACACTGAAGGTATCCTTTATTTGAAGGAAATGAGAAACCTTTTTGAGTTTATCAATAATAATCCATATAGCATCATTGCCTTGAGACGACCTTGGAAAATTGGTCACAAAATCTATCATGAAATCATCCCATTTCCACTCAGAAATAGGTAACTACTATAAAATTATATATGGTCACTGATGTTTCACCTTTACTTGTCGGCATGTGGAACACCTTGTAAAAAACCAGGTACCTCATGTTTTATCCCCAACCACCAATAATGGCTACATAAATCATGATACATCTTGGTAACGGCAGGATGTACTGCCCAAACTAAGGCATGAAACTCCTACATCATCTCCTTGTGTATGTATTCTAGAAAAAAAACAATGTATACATAGGATCTCATCCATTTCCACATTCCAACTAGGAGGAGGGTCCTCACCTGCCACACTCTCTTGTAGGACTAGGTTCTCAAAATATGATATTTGACTCATCCTCACTCCATCCAGTAGGGTAGATGTCATAGATAAGGATGAAAGTAAAGGTTGTCTCTGACTATCTTGCACCTCAAAGTGCATCTCAGAGAACAATTCCATAATATGTCACTCACTATTGGCCTACTGAACTGCACGTATATGAGTCCTTCTTCTCAATGAATTGACCACTACATTGCCTTTTCTGGGTGTATAGGAAAGCTCTAAGTCAAAATACTATAGGTACTCAACCCACCTTCTCTGACTTGAATCCAAATCACACTACATAAATATATACTTGAGTATTTTGTGTTCTGTGTATAACCAAAAATACTCTCCCAGTAAATAATGTATCCAACAACATAAAGCATGAACAACTACAGCCAACTTGAGATCATGCATTGTGTAATTACTCTCATGTGGCCTCAACTTCTGAGACCCATACACCATGAATCTATCTCCCTACATCAAAACGGATCCTAGCCTGATACCTGATGATTTACAATATATAGTGTAGCATATACACTACTCTGGTAGGATTAGGACCAGTGCTAAATTCAGTCTCCCTTTTAGCTCCTGAAATGTTTTCTTGTAGGTGTCTGACCACACAAACATCAAACCCTTCTGATTAAAACCCATAAGAGGATATTATAAGAATGATAAGTCCTCTATGTAATTCCTTTAATATCTATTTATCCCCAATAAACTCTATATTTCAAAGAATTTCTTGGGATTATCATAGGTAACTACATCTCTCGCCTTCTCTGGGTCAAATGATACTCATGTCTCTGAGATAAAATTAACTAGTAAGTGAATCTTATCCATCTAGAAGTGGTACTTTGTGATATTATAATATAACTAATTCTCTCTCATTTTATCCAAAATTATCTAAAGATGTTTGGAATGGTCATGTCAATTGTGAGAATACACCAAGATATCATCCATAAAAAATTCCACAAATAGATCTAGATAAGGATGGAAAACTCGGTTCATTAGAACCATGAAAATTGAAGGTGTGTTTGTGAGATTGAATTTAATAACCAAATAATTGTATAGACCATACATAATACAAAAAATATATGAGGTATATCTGCAGGTTGAACACATACCTAGTGATATTCTAACCTCAAATTAATTTTTAAGAATACCTGATACCCTAAGAGCAGATCAAACAGGCCATCTATCCATGGAGAAGGATACCGATTTCTAACCATAAACTGGTTCAAATTTCATTAATCCACACATATACTAAGATTACCATCCACCTTTTTCCCAAAAATGATCAGTAAACCCCAAAGATAAGTATTGGGTCGTATGAACCCCTTTGCATCCAAATCCTTTAGTTGCCTTTTGTTCTCTTTCAACTCTATAGTAGTCATCCTATGAGGAGTAATAGATATCTTCATAGCTTCTATAACTATCTTGATAGAGAAATCCACATATCTATTAGGCGGTAAACCAAAAAAAATCTTCTGGGAAAACATCCCTGATATGATCAACCACTAGAGGAAAATCCATCTAACATTATCCCTGGTCATCCAGATAAAAACCAGTAATCTAGACTGTCCTCTTGACTATCCCAAGATTCTCTAGTCCATCTTGGATCACCTATACATCTTATTCACCCTTGTGAATATAAACTCCACCCTCTGGTGATGTGAAATTCACCCTCCAATGAGAGAAATAAACGAAGTCTCAATAATAAACTAGCCATTATATACCAATTATGACATAAAATATGGTCATCTTGAGTACAAGAAGATCCAAAATTAAGTGACACCCATCAATCTCAAGGGGTAACTCCCTTCACTAAAATACATCCTCTATTATGATCCCCAACAGAGTGTCAAGCATCAAACATCCTCATAAAACTGAACCACAAGACCAAGTATTTCTACCACAAGTATAGATATGAAACTATTTGATGCACCTATATCAAAAATATAAGATGAAAGAGTAGAGGATACAAATATCATACCTATAACTATAGATGGTCAGGTTCCCTACTCCTTGGGGTAGACTACACAAAATATATCTATCCTGAACTGAGGCTCTTTGACACAACCTCACTACTTAGAGTAGGCCCACTCTACTATCTTGGTACAACTTGTGTTTGGATACCTCGTCCATGATCACCACCACCTCGGTATGAATGACTGGTACCACTCCATCTCCCAGCCCAACTTAGAGTTATAAAACCCTCTCTTGAACCTGATGTTAGAGATGAACCTCTTCGACTAACTACTAGAGGTAAGTTCCTACATAACCATTGCATAAGGCCCATCCCGATGCATGCTCGGCACTCAAATAAGTCATGATCATGCCGATTATTCATGTGTTCACATCCTCCACACTAATAACATAAAACTAAACAGCCATCACTAGTGGTCTGGATGGTAATCATCTCATGGTAATCCTTAAAACCTCACTTCCTACCACTAGAAGTCGAACTACTAGGTCAATAGACTATACTTTTCTACTATGTTCCCACATCTTCCCTTAGGTTATACTTTGTAATCAGAACCTGATTTACTATTTAAGTAACAGAGATCAATTTGAATACATTGACCTGAGATTGAACAGCATGTCTGAGACCTTCCTCAAAACATCTCTCCCTTGATGTCTCATCAGCATGATATATCAGTGAAAAATGCTTCATCTCTGTAAAGCATGTCGAATATTCCATAACTGTCATCAGGCCTTGCTCTGGATTCATGAAATTGCTAGTTTTATCTACTCTTAGAGTCTCGGGGGAAAATTAGTCATAAAATCTAGTTTGGAAATCCCACCAAAACATGTCACATAGTGCATCAACCTAGTTTAAAACATCCCACTAACACTTTTCTACTCCCCAAACCATGTAAGTTTATATCTTAAAGATCCTCTTAAGAGGTGTCTCTAGATTATCAAATATTAATAGAGTAGAATCAAGATACATCTTTGTAGCTTGTGGACCACCATCCCCTGAAAACATGGGAGGATGCTGCCACTAGAACACACACGTCAACTCAGTCATAGATAAGACAGGTTTTAGTGCTTCCTGAAAAGTCTACATAAATCCCGTAAAACACACACAGAACTGTGCCTCATCACTTTTGTATGGTAAAATTGTTGTTTTCATAACTACAATTATAGGAGGATCCACTAGTATCCCATGTACCACCTCCTCCAAAGCATATTCAAATCCACCCTCCTGGCATATGATTAGAGGTCTCTATGGTGGCATGCCTCTACAATTCCAAACTCACACCTCAAAAAATATTGATAGAAAAATTTGTAATTAATATCTTAGTACAAGTCAAAACCTTCCTATAAAAATATTATACCATATATCCTTCTCTGAAATCCAGTACTAGGTAAAATAAATTTCCATAAAATTCACTAGAGACACTGCCTATTGCCCACTCAAAAGTCAGGTCTAAGTTAAGTAATCAATTTCACCAAGTTCAATTTCCATTTATATTCATATTAATTTCACATTTCATTTTAAATTTTTGAACCAAATGGTTCACCACTTCTGATTCATAAGGGATCATACACCTCATTAACTGAAATATGGCATCCACCTAATTTACACCATAACATGTTTCAGTCCATGGGACTAATGTTCCATGACTCAATGTGCCATAATTATATTCTTAGGTTTTTTTGTAGCCTAATCCATACAACTGTATTTTGGTTACAAAAGTGTAACACCCCAATATTTTATGGCATTTATATTTTTAAATTTAATCTCTTAAATAGCTTACGTTGCACACAATATTGAGCTTAAAAGAATCATGATATACTATTAATATTATTATTTAAAATGAAATTATCTCAAAAATGTTAAATTGGTGGTTATTAATAAGATTAAATAACTTATGAAAATATATTATTGAATTCATTGTCTAAGGCCCCAGCCTTAAAAAATACTTAATCTTGAGTTATTTCAAGAATACACGTTGAGGATCTTTTCAGGTTTAGAGTTTTAGAGAATTAGATCATAAATCATGCATTACATTCCACATTTAAACAAAGTGGTTACATAAAAGATAGTATTCATTTTTCCCATCAACGGAAACATATTTAAATAAAAACATGGATTCTTTCATGACACTTCCTTGATACTATCATCACATCATGAACCTTTCCCTTGACCTGTGAAAAACATTTCAAAAACTTGGGATGAGCATAAAAATCTCAGTAAGGGATATAAAAATACGGAAACGAAAAATTTCTACATGTATACATAAGAATAAATGAAATCATACGTTACTCATAAAACATAATCACATTAACATACCTCATGAAATCATAAGATTTATGAATAACTCATAGAAATCATAAGACATAAAGGTAACTTGAGGCATTCATAACATTCTTACATAGGGAGTAACCCTCATGGTTACGTTTGGAATACCCATCCCAGTATATTCCCTAAATATCTTCGTATAAACCTTAATGTTTAACCCCTTCATATTACCCAATGCATTGGAGATCTATATCGCGCTCACCAACCCTTAGTTTATCACGGAACCACCTGTCTTCATAAACAATTCTCAAGAACCATAACATAATCATATCACATAAAACATACATAAAGGAAACATAACATTTCCACATTTCAATCACAAGATATCAATAACAAGTTGATATAATAAAAACATTTTCAAAACCATTTTCAATACCAAAATAAAAGAAAATTAAAACATGGTATTTATTTTTCAAAAAAAAAAGATTTTGGCTTGTAGAGGAAGCCAAAACTCCAATAATAGTCACGACGGCGGATAAGTCGTTGCCGCCGCATACGTACGACAAAAAAACATTCCCTTTTTTCATTTAGTAAACGCTTCGTATAAAAAAGATTCCTTTTGAGTAAATGTAAAATTCAAAGGGGTTTATACACCGTATAAAATAAAGTTGTGTATAAAACAAAATAAGCCTCAATGAAAGGAGATTGAGACGAAGTCCCTTACCTCGGGTCCGACTTGACTCGACCATTCTTTAATCTCCTGAATAATAAACTTGAGTTAATTTCTACTTGCTTAAGAAACTTTTTCAAGTTCATTATTCCTTTTATATCACTTATTACCATGTTATTAATTCTATGTAATTATTTAAGTTAATAATGGTCGTTTTGTCGATCATTGGTACTTGAGTCAAAAATAAACTCTTTATAATTACAAGTTGTTCATGTGGTAAAATATCCATTATATACAGAATTATATTCATGATTTAAATATCATATATATCATATATATCCAGTATATACATGAATTTATAATATTAAATAACATTTAGAGGTAAGAAATGAAATGCACCGTTCATGGAGACGGTAAGTCGTACGTACGCATTAACGCTACTTTCATTTATATTTCGTATTTTATGGAATGGAATCATAATGATATAAAGGTATATTATAATTCTAGTATAATATAATATATAATATCATTAACTCTATCCTTTATACATCCCACATATGGCATTAACGAATCAAATCACTTTGAGGGGGCGGTAGTCCGCACTTCCTAAAATGAAGATATCGCGTTTACCCATAATGGAAACCATAAAGGTATGGAATAAATGAAAAATACAGAATCTTAAGGAAACAATTAACATATTATATATCATATATAAAAATAGTTACATATTAATGGCCACCTTTGAATGTGTTAGAAGAATATTAAACAATCATCATTTCGTGAGACAGAAATTCACCATCCACGGAAACAGTATGTTCTTTAACCATTAGATGTAGGTGTGTGTAAGTGTAGCTCAAATAATTCTTATAAAAACATCCTAGTATATTGAAGATACTGGTGTTTTTACAAAAGAAATGAATAAAAAGAGTTTAGTGGGTTGTAGAAGCAAAATAAAACAAAAGAACATTAGAGAAGTCTTTACCTTTAAATCGGGTAACTCCCTTTGGTTTGAACCAAAAGGGTTCATTGAAGAGCTTCCTGCCTAAGGTAAGGCTTCTAGGATGAAGATAGTGATTTGGAGAGATAAAATGAGCAGATCTTGGCTGATCCAATGGCTTGATAAGTGTGGGTAAGGAGGTAGAGGTGGGGGCCTTTTATAAGAGGAGAGGAGGGGCACTCTTGGAATGTTATAAAACGTTACTTTATATTGAAATGTGTTTCAGATTTTAAAGGTCCCACATTGATATATTTCGAGTTTAAGGTGATAGGGGTTCTAAATATACTCATCCAATAGGTATTTGACAAGTGTAAGTCTTAGATTTTACATTATCTATTCATTTTATTTAAATCGTTAATTAATGAGGTAAACGTTGCATCATCATGGTGTCATAATTAATTTAATTTATTTAATGTCTAAAAATTATAAAAAAAATACTATGATGTAGGAAATATTTTTAGATTTACAATGACTATTTATAGTCCAATAGATCATTTATGTATACAAAATTAAAAAAAATTTACTCAGGTGACACATTCTTTGTTATATTTACTTTCTTTAAAAATAAAAAGATAAAAAGTCATTATCACACAAAAGTGATTCCATGGGGTCCCCAAGATTTGCACATGGCATCCCATGGTTTGAAATGACACAACCACTAGCATTAGTACACATGTTGGGGTCATTTATTATTATTATGATATCATTTTATTATCCTTAACAACCCGATTACTAATTAATCACGATAATTAAAGATAATTATCGTCGTTACTATTCATGATGTCCAAAAACAAAAGAGTATTAATTACATAATTTGGTCCTTATGATTCCAAATATGGAATCCATTTTACCAAATTCCAAACATAGAAATTTCAATAGTTAATTTAAAAAATAATTCCCGTTGTCAAAACAAATAGCGGGTTTTTTTGAAACAATATCTATGAAAAGTTTGGCACTTGTTTATGCCCAATTCCAAAGTTAAATTAATCCCAATGACCACCATTGGATTAAATGTAAAAATATATTCTATTTACACTTTAAAACCAATTAAAAAGATAATCTAACCATATAATTAAATTGATGAAAAAGCAGTTTTGATGTAAAATGCAGTATTTTTCACTATTCATTAAAAAATGAACATTGTCAGAAAAATACCAAAAAATTATCCAAAGTAAATTTCAATGTCCCAATCACAAATAATAATTTTATTTTGACAAATAGATCTTATAAAATTTTCAAAAGATAGATTTAAAAATGGTTCTCCATCAAAAGTCAGTAAAATAATCATTTAAAAATATTAGTGTATTTCATGCTTAAGATTGGATTTATTCTCATTTTAAGCCTCTAAAACACTATCTAATTCATAAATAGACATAGATAAGAATATATATTATTCATTACTTACTTGGAATGTTACATCCTTTCCCCCTTTAGAAAATTGAGTCCCTGCAATTTATTTACTTATCGAATAAGTGGGGATATTTATCCCTCATTGCATTTTCATATTCTCATGTTGCCTCTTCAATCATGTGGTTTTTTCACAAAACCTTTACTTGATGAATCACCTTATTCCGCAACACTTGCTCCCTGTGGTCAAGAATCTGGACCGGTTGTTCCTCATAGGATAGATTCTCTTCCAACTGAACTACCTCTGGACTCAAAACATGAGATGGATCTGGAATGTACTTCCATAACATTGAAACATGAAAAACATTGTGTACCAGAGATAAACTCAATGGTAAAGCCACTCGGTATGCAACTGATCCAACTCTCTCCAGAATTTCATATGGTCCAATGAATCTTGGACTCAGCTTTCCTTTCTTACCAAATCGCATCACACTTTTCCATGGTGATACTTTGAGAAAAACATGATCACCTACCTCAAAAGAGAGATCCTTCCTCCTTTTTTCCGCATAACTCTTCTTCCTGCTCTGAGCTGTTCTCATGTGTCTCTGTATCAGCTGAACTTTTTCTGCCAACTCTTCTACCAATTCCGGTCCCATCAACTTCATTTCACCTACTTCATCCCAAAAAGATGGAGTTTGACATTGCTTCCCATATAATGCCTCAAATGGTGCCATCTGTATACTGAATGAAAACTGTTATTATAAGAAAACTCAACCAAAGAAAGATGTTGGTCCCAACTTCCCTGATAATCCATCGAAGAAGCACGTAGAATATCCTCCAAATTATGAATTATTCGTTCTGACTGCCCATCTAATTGAGGATGAAAAGTTGTAATAAAATTTAATTCAGTACCCAACGACTTCTGAAGGCCTTTACAAAAGTTAGAAGTGAACCTGGGATCATGATCAAATACAATGGAGAGAGGAACTCCATGTAACCTGACTATCTATTTAAGATACAAACGGGAAAGTTGATCTAGGGAAAAAGTATCTCTTATAGCAAGGAAATGAGCAGATTTAGTCAAACGATCAACAATAACCCAGATTGCATTATTACCTTGAGGTGTCTTCCGCAATCCCACAACAAAGTCCAGGGATATATTCTCCCATTTCCACTATGGTACTGGTAAATTTTGAAGCATCCCCTTCGGTAACTGCCACTCTGCTTTAACCTGTTGACAAGTCAAACACTTCATAGTAAAATCAGCAATATCTCTTTTCATTTCGTCCCATCAGTAATACTCCCGAAGATCTTTATACATCTTAGTACTGTCTGGATGAACTGAAAACGGAGAACTATGAGCTTCACATAACAACTCTCTCTTCAACTGTGAATCACAAGGAACACACAATATCTTCCCAAATCTCAAAACACAATCATTATCAATGTGGAATTCAGGCAACTTACACTTCTGAACCAGCTCTACCTTTTTCTGCAACTCATTGTCTTGCTTCTGTGATTTCTTAATTCTGTCTGATAGAGAAGATTTCACTGATACCTGAAAAAAACAGGAGGACATCCTGCACCAACAACTTATATGAAAAAGTTCATCAAATCCTTAACCAAAGGATCACATTCCAAAAGCAACATTGTTAATAAAGCATTACTTTTTCAACTCAAAGCATCATCCACTTTATTTTCTTTTCCCGGATGGTAATGAATTGTACAATAATAATCCTTGATTAATTCTATCCATATCCTCTATCTCATGTTCAATTCTTTCTGAGTGAATATATACTTTAAACTTTTGTGATCAGTATATATTTCACACTTTACTCCATACAAATGATGCATCAAAATTTTTAAAGCGAAAACAACAACAGCTAATTCCAAATCACGTGTAGGGTAATTTACCTCATGAATTTTCAACTGACGTGAAGCATAAGTAATTACCTGATCATTCTGCATTAGGATGCAACCAAGTCCTTTCAATGAGGCATCAATGTAGATAACAAACTCCCCATTCCTAGAAGGTAGTGCCAAAACTGGAGCATTCACCAATCTTCTTTTCAGTTCCTAAAAACAATCATCACATTCTTTTGTCCAGATAAACTTAACACCCTTCCGAGTTAGCTTAATCATTGGACTAGATAACCGGGAAAAAATTCTAACAAACCTTCGGTAATAGCCTACAAAACCAAGGAAGCTACAAATCTCAGTTACATTTGTGGGTCTTGTCCATTCTTCCACAACCTCTGTTTTTGCAGGATCAATAGTTATCTCATATTTAGAAACAATGTGACCAAGGAAAGAAATTTTTTGTAACCAAAAATCACACTTGCTGAATTTCCCATACAATTTCTTTTCTTTTAAGGTTTGAAAAATAACCCTTAAATGTCTTTTATGCTCCTCTTTACTTTTAGAGAACACCAAAATATCATCAATGAAAATAACCACAAACTTATCCAAGAACTCATGGAAAATTCTATTCATAAGGTCCATGAATACAGCAGGTGCATTGGTTAGCCCAAAAAGGCATACCTACAAATTAATAATGTCCATATCTTGTTCGAAACACGGTCTTCGGAATATCTTCTTCCTTTACCTTCAACTGATGGTACCCCGATCTCAGGTCAATCTTTGAAAAATACTGAGCTCACTAGAGCTGATCAAACAAATCATCGATATGAGGAAAAGGATATTTGTTCTTAACAGTGATGTTATTCAGGGCTCTATAATCAATGAAAAGTCTCATTGAACCATCTTTATTCTTAACAAATAAAACAGGGGCACCCCATGGTGATGTGATAGATCAAAAAAACCTTTCTCTAATAAATCTTGCAATTGCTTCTTCAACTCTAAAAGTTCAATTTGAGCCATTCGATAAGGGGGTTTTGAAATTGGCTTAGCATCAGGAACTAAGTCAACAGTAAATTCAACTTCTCGATCTGGTATTATTCCAGGAAACTCATCAAAAAAACATCAGGATACTCATTTACCACTGGCATATCATTAATCTGAACAGTTCCTTTTTTTCAACAATATGTGCAAGGCAACATTCATTTCCATCTTTTACAAGTTTCTCAGCCTCTTGATATGTTATCAACAGTAAGGGTTCATTCTTGTACACAAACTGAAAGTATTTCTAAAAATAAACTTCTTTATCTCTACAATCAATCTTAGTATGGTAAACAGAGAGCCAATCCATACCCAGGATAACATCAAACTCTACTAGAGGTAAAAAAATAAGGTTAGCAAGTAGTTTCTTACCACGGATAAGGATAGGAAGATTCTTATAATTTTTTTTTGCCTCAACATTTCCCCCAGGTGTTTTTACCACAAGTTCAGGATTCATTTCTTGAGATGGAATTCCCAATTTACTAGAAAATTTTTCAGAGATGAAGGAATGTGTAGACCCCGAATCAAACAAAACACTGGCATAATCTGAAAAAACAACAAATTACCTGATACCACTTCATTTGATGGCCCAACATCTTCTGAAGTAGTTGCAAAGGATTTCACCACCCCTTTCTGCTTGTATTCTAACTGCTTCCCATCACTCGAGCTCTTTGTCAGACATTCGTTTGCATAATGACCCATCTCATTGCACTTGAAACATTTCACTAACTATAAATAAAATTTGGTCTTACCGTCACCTTGATCTTTTTCAGTGTGATCACGAGCCTTATGTCCCATCTTACCACATCGATAGCACTTTCCAGAATTCAAAAGACATTCCCCAGCATGCTTTTGACCACATTTATCACAAAATGGAAACCTAGTTTTCTTACCATCAAACCTTTTTGAAGAATTTTTTCCTTTCTCCTGCCACCTCGGTTTCTTCTTCTGTTGGTTTTTATAGAACACTTGATCATTTCCAAACTCCATTTCCACCTTCTCAGCACATCTAACAAGATTTTCATAACTCTTGAACTCAAGAGAAGCTAAATCCCTTCAATATTTTGTCTTTAATCCTGAGTAAAAATGATTGATTTTACTATCAAGGTCTCGGATAAAATTTGGAGCATACCTTTCCAATCGAGTGAACCTTTCTTCATAAGCATCCACTGAGTCTTCCTATTGCCTCAATTCCAAGAATTGTTTTTACATCCTAAGTCGAACAGCCTTAGGAAAATACTTCTCAAGAAACATACCTTTGAATTCATCCCAGTCGATAGCATCAATCTCATCAGCATCCCTGATATTTTTAACCATCGACCACAACTGATCTGCTTCACCCTCCAAATGGTAAATAGAAAGACTAACCTTTTGATTGCCTGAACACCCCATGGCATCAAAAATCTTTTCTAGTGCTTTAATACACCCTTCAGCTAGCACAGGGTCAGATGATCCTCTGAATGATGGGGGATGTTGCCTCATGAAATGTTCCACCACTATCATGTTCCTCTACGGTTGATCTGGCTGATCTCGTGCATGGATACCACCACCATTTATCACTTGAGTCAACTTTTTAATTATGGCAACAAACTGTTCAGTTCCAATTCCGACCATCTCAGTATGTTGATTCGAAAGGTCATTTCCTTCTGTATGCCTTCCTAGCACTACTTCCCTGTTTCCTCTGCGGAAAACCATTCTGAACAAACATGTCTTAGATGAAGCAACATGGTAATCTTCAAATGCTATATCATTTCAATTTTACCATAAAAAAATATTTTTGGATAATCATTTAATAGAATTATAACTCCTAAAGTTATCTAAACTGACCTTTGATACCAACTATAAGGCCCCATCCTTAAACATTACTTAATCTTGAGTTATTTCAAGAATACACGTTGGGAATCTTTTCAGGTTTAGAGTTTTAGAGAATTAGATCATAAATCATGCATTACATTCCACATTTAAACAAATTGCTTACATAAAAGATAGTATTCATTTTTTCCCATCAACAGAAACATATTTAAAACAAAACATGGATTCTTTCATGACACTTCCTCGACAATATCATCACATCATGTACCTTTCCCTTGACCTGTGAAAAACATTTCAAAAACTTGGGATGAGCATAAAAATCTCAGTAAGGTATATAAAAATACGGAAAGGAAAAATTAGTACATGTATACATAAGAATCAATGAAACCATACTTTACTCATAAAACATAAGCACATTAACATACCTCATGAAATCATAAGATTTATGAATAACTCATAGAAATCATAAGACATAAAGGTAACTTGAGGCATTTATAACATTCTTACGTAGGGAGTAACCCTCATGGTTACGTTTGGAATACCCATCATAGTATATTCCCTAAATCTCTTCGAAAAAACCTTAACGTTTAACCTCTTCATGTTACCCAATGCATTGGAGAGCTATATCAGGCTCACCCTCCCTTAATTTATCACGAAACCACCCGTCCTCATAAACAATTCCCAAGAACCATAATATAATCGTATCACATAAAACATACATAAAGGAAACATAACATTTCCACATTTCAATCACAAGATATCAATAACACATTGATATAATAAAAACATTATCAAAACCATTTTCAATACCAAAATAAAAGAAAAGTAAAACATGGTATTTATTTTTCAAAAAAAATTATGGCTTGTAGAGGATGCCGAAACTCAAATAATAGTCACGGCGGCGGAGAAGTCGTTGTCACCACATACGTATGACAAAAAAACATTCCCTTTTGTCGTTTAGTAAACACTTCGTATAAAAAATATTACTTTTCAGTAAACTTAAAATTCCAAGGGGTTTATACACCGTATAAAAGAAAGTTGTGTATAAAACAAAATAAGCCTCAATGAAAGGATATTGAGACGAAGTCCCTTACCTCGGGTCCGACCTGACTCGACCATTCTTTAATCTTATGAATAATAAACTTGAGTTAATTTCTACTTGCTTAAGAACCTTTTTCAAGTTCATTATTCCTTTTATATCACTTATTACCATGTTATGAATGCTATGTAATTATTTAAGTTAATAATGGTTGTTTTTTCGATCATTGGTACTTGAGTCAAAAATAAACTCTTTATAATTAAAATTTGTTCATGTGGTAAAATATCCATTATATCCATAATTATATTCATGATTTAAATATCATATATATCATATATATCCAGTATATACATACATTTATAATATTACATAACATTTAGAGGTAAGAAATGAAATGCACCGTTCATGGAGACGGTAAGTCGTACGTACGCATGAACGCTACTTTCATTTCTATTTCGTATTTTATGGAATAGAATAATAATGATATAAAGGTATATTATAATTCCAATATAATATAATATATAATATCATTAACTCCATCCTTTATATGTCCCACATATGGCATTAACGAATCAAATCACTTTGAGGGGGCGGTAGTCCGCACTTCCAAAAATGAAGATATCACGTTTACCCATAATGGAAACCATAAAGGTATGGCATAAATGAAAAATACAGAAGATTAAGGAAAACATATACATATTATATATCATATATAAAAATAGTGACATCTTAATGGCCACCTTTGAAGGTGTTAGAAGAATATTGAACAATCATCGTTTCGTGAGGCAGAAATTTTCCATCCACGGAAATAGTATGTTCTTTAACCATTAGATGTAGGTGTGTGTAATTATAGCTCAAATAATTCTAATAAAAACATCCTAGTATATTTAAGATACTGGTGTTGTTACAAAAGAAATGAATAAAAAGATTTTAGGGGGTTGGAGAATCAAAATAAAACAAAAGAACATTAGAGAAGTCTTTACCTTTAAATCGGGTAACTTCCTTTGGTTTGAACCAAAAGGGCTTCTTGAAGATCTTCCTGCTTAAAGTAAGGCTTCTAGGATGAATATAAGGATTTGGAGAGATAAAATGAGAATATATTGGCTGAGCCAATGGCTTGAGAAGTGTGGGTAAGGAGGTAGAGGTGGGGTCCTTTTATAAGAGGAGAGGAGGGGAACTCTTGGAATGTTATAAAATGTTACTTTATATTGAAATGTGTTTCGGATTTTAAAGGTCCCACATTGATATATTTAGAGGATAAGGTGATAAGGGTTCTAAATATACTCATCCAATAGGTCTTTGATAAGTGTAAGTCTTATATTTTACATTATCTTTCTATTTTATTTAAATCGTTAATTAATGAGGTAATCGTTGCATCATCATGGTGTCATAATTAATTTAATTTATTTAATGTCTAAAAATTATAAAAAAAATACTATGATGTAGGAAATAATTTTAGATTTCCAATTACTATTTATAGTCCAAGAGATAATTTATGTATACAAAATTAAAAATTTTTTACTCAGGTGATACATTCTTTGTTATATTTACTTTCTTTAAAAATAAAAAGATAAAAAGTCATTATCACACAAAATTGATTCCATGGAGTCCCCATGTTTGGAAAAAGGAATCCCATGGTCAGCCATGACACAACCAGTAGCATTAGGACACATTTTGGGGTCATTTTTTATTATTATGATATCATTTTATTATCCTTAACTACCCGATTACAAATTAATCATGATAATTAAAGATAATTACCGTTGTTACTATTCATAATGTCCAAAAACAAAAGCATATTAATTACATAATTTGGTCCTTCTGATTCCAAATATGGAATCCATTTTACCAAATTCCAAACATAGAAATTTCAATAGTTAATTTAAAAAATAATTCCCGTTGTCAAAACAAATAGCAGGTTTTTTTTGAAACAATATCTATGAAAAGTTTGGCACTTATTTATGCCCAATTCTAAAGTGAAATAAATCCCAATGACCACAATTGGATTAAATGGTAAAAATATATTCTATTTAAACTTTAAAACTAATTAAAAAGATAATCTAACCATATAATTAAATTAGATTAAAAGTCAGTTTTGATGTAAAATGCAGTTTCTTTCACTATTCATTAAAAAATGAACATTGTCAGAAAAATACCAAAAATTTATCCAAAGTAAATTTCAATGTCCCAATCATAAATAATAAGTTTATTTTGACAAATATAGCTTATAAAATTGTCAAAATATAGATTTAAAAATGGTTCTCCATCAAAAGTCAATAAAACAATCATTTAAAAATATTAGTGTATTTCATGCTTAAGATTGGATTTATTCTCATTTTAAGCCTCCAAAACACTATCTAATTCATAAATAGACATAGATAGGAATATATATTATTCATTAATTACTTGGTATGTTACAAATTGGTTACCAATTAATTATAAATAAATATAAAATCTAATTTAATATAAAGAAAATGTTATTATAAAAACTATTTAAATGCGCACAAGTGTATTTTATACCAATAAAAGAAAAAAATAACTATTTTTGGATTATATGAATGCAATATATAAATATAATATATTAAATCTAATGTTTAAAATTAATACTTTGTTTTTATAGACAAGATATAACAATAAATCCAATTTTACGCATAAAAGATGTATTTTTATAAAAAGACACTTTTACCGCCTTTTGAGGGAATGTTTTTTTCATCTAGTTTTTGACGCTTTTATGAATTATATTTTAAAAATAAAATTTTTATTTTAAAGAAAAATAAAAAATTACTTTGGTTTAATTTTTGATATTTTTCTAACAAATTTCATGTTATGATGAATAGTGAAAAAATATTACATTTTAATTGAAAACGGTTTTTCACCTAAATAATTTATGGTGTTAAGTAATATTTTTGATTGGTTTTAATGTATAATTAGATAAATGTTTTATAATTTTGTCTAATATAGTTCATTGTAATAAATTTTATATTGAATTTTGATATTAAAAACGTTTCAATCTTTTAAACATTTTTACTTTTAAAACTAGTTTTCTCGTTTTGTCAATAGGGTTAATTTTAAATTAATTTTAACTAATTATTTTTTTTTTGTATTTTGAAAAATAGATTCAATATTTGGAATCATAAGGTCCAGATTTATTAAATATTTCCCTTTCATTTTTGTAAAATATGAATAGTAACTTTATTTTTTTTAATTACCACAGTTAAGCTTAAATAAGATAATTAAGGTTAAAAATAATATTATACGTATTATAAAATTACTCTAAGACTTGTACTAATTTTATTGGATGAGTTATTGTTGACCCAAATAATATTTGGGTCTATTTTATGGTCTCTTGGATCCACTTGGATGACTTTATGCCATTTATAGTATTTTGTTCTATGGAAAGTCAAATATGTCATACTCATGTTTTTAGTAACTGTTACATTTTTCATATATGTGTATTCAGAAGATAAATTTGACTATAAATATTAATTTCAAATATAAATTTTTTATCTTCATTATTATAATTTATTTTTAATTTTTAGGGAATAAATAATTAAATTAAAGGCTTGCACAATGATGATGCGGTAATTTTTAATTAATGGACATATCAAATAAATGTTATTAAAAATACTAAAATAAATTTAATTTGATATAATTAATGTCATAAAATAGTTCTAGATTAACTATACATATTATGTATGTATTAAAGGTTTTTTCTAAGTTATCGTTTTTTATGATATTTTTAAAAAGTCAAGTAATGAATTCTGTCAAAATTGACATTAATGGTATTTTAAAATAAATAATATTTTATTAAATGATATAAAATTTGTAAAAATATAAAATTAAGTGAAATTATATTTATAAGGTTTAAATTTTTATATATGACTCATTTATGGTTTTTTTTCATTTTATGTTTACTATATTAACCCTTAAAGAGTAAAGGGCCAAGTTGTCACGGTAAGAGTTAAAGGGTTTAACTCAGGGTTAAAGAAAAAATATAAGGATAGAATGTGACCTGAAATTGTCTAAAAATTATTGTTTGATATTATTTATACCTATACTAATCTTATATTCAAATTAACTCACTCTGAATCCATTTTTAATTGAAAATTAATTTTTATTAATTTAATATTTTGAAAGTTTCTAAAAGTGCCCCTCACCTCAATTATAAAAGGGCACCTCCTTCCTCATTTACTCACACCACTTTGATCATTATATCTTGACTAAAAACTAACAATTTATACTACCAATATCCATATACAATTTTTTGAGGTTCTAGTATTCCAAAAATACTAAATCTAAATCCATTAAGAAGAGATCTAAAGGAAGTCCACTGAAGAAGAGGTAATTATTTTACAAACCCATTCAAGTTCATTTATTATTCTACTTATTATTCATGTGTTGTTTCCATAATAAAGTAGTAAATATAGTATAATATATATTATGAGATGTTATTATGATTAATGTACAACCATATTCAATGATTTATCCATCCTATGAAAAATGAAAACATCGTGTGTGCGTACGTACAACTTACCATCTCTACATCGTGGTGTAGTCTTTTTTTCATCACCAATTTACTTGGATGGGTATAATGATAGAAATAATGGATATATATGATAATTATTACATATAATTATTATTAAAAAATTAATATACCATCTACTTCCTTACTCTTTCACCATTAAAGGAATGATATCGTCGCTCGTGCGTACGTACGGCATACCATCTCCACAACACGATGGGATTCATTTTCCATGTTAACCATTGAATAATGATTATAAAAATGTATTTAATGATTAAATATGATATTTATTACATTAATATTATTATGGATATTTTGGATATATATCTTATTCAATAGAATTGATACGTTCAATACATAACAAGCATGAGAAAACATG
Organism: Viscum album; assembly: GCA_963277665.1. Taxonomy (NCBI): domain Eukaryota; kingdom Viridiplantae; phylum Streptophyta; class Magnoliopsida; order Santalales; family Viscaceae; genus Viscum; species Viscum album. The sequence goes on along the minus strand of OY728141.1, from coordinate 465,200,087 downwards.
GCAATTAACACGTGAAACAGTAAAATGAATAAAATATTAATAATAAATAAGTGGTAAAATATTATAAGGGGATCATTTATAATATTATAAATATTATTTTTTTATAATTTAATAATATGTTTAAACCCACTATAAAGTAGTTTTGGACACGTACAGAGAAAATCAAACCTAAGGTAAGGTATTTTTGTCTCACTTTTATTTATATGGGACACATACCATATACACTAATAGTTTATTTTGTGTGGTGTATATAAACTACATGAATGCCTTTTATGAGTATTATTATGAATATTATGTTATTTTCATATCCATATAATTTTATTTCTTTCATGGGTCATATGATTCTACTGATTATAAAGTGGTAAGGGTTATTTCACAATCCCATTATTATTCGAGATTGTTTAAGTTTAAGTCACTACTCGAGAAAATTTTTCTTTCATGTCCATGTTTTCTAAAAAAATTAAAAATGTTTTTACTATTATAATTAAAAAATTTAAGTTATTTTTACCCATGTTTTAATTTTTATAAAATGGTTTGTAGGGAATATTTTTGTCATTTTCTAAATAAGGTAATTTATGACTTTTTTGACAAAAATATAGAAGGAATGTTTTTTTAAATTATGCGGGATGAGAGGATTTTTCCACCATTATTATACCTTAATGTTTTGAAGTTTACTTTATAATTTTAAAATGTTATTTTCAAATAAAATATTTTATTTTATAAATTAATGGATTTTAAATAAATGATTTCAAAGTAAAGAGGGTATATCTCTCAAGAAATTTATAATGATTTTCTTAGAGTACTTTCATATATGTTAATATCCTTTGTTGGATCTTATTATTGATTGAGGTTGATATATTTCAATATCTTTTGTTGGGTATTGGATGAAGCTTTGATGGTATGTTTATGATTTTTGGTATTATGCATTCCCTCATTATGAGATTAGTTATTGATATTATATTTTATTATTCAACTAGTAGAATATCCATGGTTAAGGTTCATTCTCATGTGATTATTTATATAAAATTATTTGATCATCTTTGATTCCTACCATATTATGCTCAGGTTATTGATTAAATTGAATGTGTTTTAGTTAATCACCTTTCTATGATAATTTATAGTTGTTTATAATATTTTCCGTTGTATGTAAACCCCTACTGATCATCTGAGCTCACCCCTTTTATATGATTCATTTTTACCCAAGATTCCAAGAAGTACACTATGATTGATATTTAGGGTTACACAAAGGGGGAATAATGGAAATCTCAATGAAACTCTTTTTGTATATTATTTTTTAAAATGTAATGTTGATTTAAAGTATGTATCTATTTTACCAAGATTACTAAACTATTTGGTATTTTAGGATGTGATTTCTTGTATCTTATGCCAATGTAATAATGTAAGGAACTAACTCCTGGATACTATGGTCTGGTTCGTTATAGTTTGTATTAGATTATGTTTATTAGAAACCTTTGGAACTAGATTTAGGAAATCATGGATTACAAAACATAACCCTATGAATGAGTTTGAGGATATGTCTAAATATAGTATATTATCCTATAGATTTTGTAATACCATGGATAAACTAGGTTAAACCTATAGACTCATAGATTAAGAAGAATATTTCATGATTTAGAGATCCTATAAATGATTCTTCATGACTATATCAATATGATTAGTGTTTCTCACATTGTTCTTTGGGTTTTGTTCAATGGTTATAATCATCAAGGTTATACAAGTAATGGTTATACTACTGATGAAAAAGAGACTACAAAAGGAAAATGAAAGGAAGGGTGTATTAAGGAATAATATGATAAAGAATAGTTAATGGTTTTAGAATTAAGTAGAGTTATTAAAGTTATTATGTATTTGGATTCAATAATTATTTCATCAATGGTTCTATGGTTATAAGAATCATGTGATATATAAGGATTTTACTATAGTACTTATTCTTTAAATATTTAGAAGCATGAAAGTTTACATTAAGGTATATAAGGTGATCAAGGTATTCATATATGTGGTATGTGACAATAAGAGATATATTATGTTGTTTGGGGAATTTGATGTTAATATTGATTTTGGAAATTTAGATACCTTTTTGGACTGTGAATTTAGATAAAAGTATTTTGGATGAGTCCTAAGTTTGGAATGTATTAAGTTGAAATTTGGATATTATTGTTTGAGGTTAAAGTATTATTCATTGGATACTATGTGCTAACAATTTTGTTTTCAGTAAATATTTAAAGGTTAAAGGAATGACTGGTAGATCTTATGATTCATTAAAGTGCTTCAGATATGAAAAATTAAACTTGAATATCTATTTCCTATTATAAGAGATGAATTGAAAAAAGATCAAAGCATAACCAAATTATAATATTATGCTTATGACATGGAAAGAAATCAAATAAGTTTATTTTCTAAAGTTATTATCTAGAGAGTAAAATAATCCCTCAACTTTAGGAAAGGATTTTGGAATGAAAAGTGTTATTTATTTAATTTTATTACCAATAAATCAATGTCCACCTTAACCTATCATAAATTTATGGTTTTGTGATGGTATACTTTCTGATGAAAAAGTTCTTTATTACTCTTCATCAGAAATGGATAGTTTTATTTATCTTCTATATCCCAGTTTTCACTTTTTTCTAATGTTCTCCTATTAGAAATCCTATTTCTGTAGTAAAGTTCACATTTCCATTTCTCTCTTATTAAGAGGATGTTTTATTAATCCTATTTCCATTGTGGGTTTCCCATACAGAAATTTTAAAGTATCAACCTTTGATTATCAAAGTGAAATTTTAAATTGTGAGGACATAATTAATTGAAGTAGGATATAATGTAACACCCTATGATTTTATGGTATGAATATTTTTAAATTTAATCTATTCAATAGCTTACATTGCATGTAACACTAAGCTTAAACAAACCATGATATATTATTAATATTATTATTAAAAATGAAATTATCTTCTATCTGTTTAATTGGTGGTTATGAATGGGATTAACTAAATTTTGAAAATATATTATTGAATTAATTGGTTACCAATTAACTATAAATAAAAATAAAATCTAATTTAATATAAATAAAATTATTTTATTAAAACTATTTAAATGCGCACAAGTGTATTTTATACCAATAAAATAAACAAATCACACTTTTTGTATTATATTAATGAAATATATATATATATATAATATTAGATATAATTTTTAAAATTCATACTATATGTTTTCTAGACAATATATAAGAAAAAATTCAATTTTATGCATAAAATATGTATTTTTATAAAAATACATTTTTCCACCTTTTGATGGCACACTTGTTTTAAATCTATATTTTGAAAATTTTATGAATTCTATTTTATAAAATAATATTATTATTTTAAATATTAATATAAAAATTTACTTTGTTTTAATTTTTGATATTTTTATGAAAAGTTTCATGATTTGTTGAATAGTAAAACAATATTGCGTTTTAATTGAAAATAGATTTGTCATATAAATAATATATGGTTTTAAGTTAAATTTTTGATTGATTTTAAAGTATAATTAAATTAATTATTTATCAATTAATCTAATTTAGTTCATTAGAATCAAATTTACATTGAATTTGGATATAAAAACATTTCAACCTTTTGAACGTTTTACTTAAAAACCTTGTTTTATGGCTCTGTCAATAGGATTAATTTTAAATTAATTTTATCCAATTATGGAATTTAAATTTTAAAAAATGGATTCCATATTTTGAATCATAAGGTTCAAATTTATTAAACAGGTCCCTTTTATTTTTAGATAATATGAATAGTAACTTTAGTATTTTTTTAATTACCACAGTTAAGGGTAAATCAGGTAATTAAGGGTAAAAATAATATTATAAGTATTATAAAATTACCCTAACACTTGTCATAATTTTATTGGATGAGTTTTTTTAAACAAAAATCATCATTGGGATTATTTTATGGTTTCTTGGATCCACTTGTATGACTTTATTACTTTTATAGTATTTTATTCTAAGGAAAGTCAAATATGTAATACTCATGTTTTTAATAAGTGTTACATTTTTAATATATGGTTATTCAGAATATAACTTTGGATATAAATATTCATTTTAAATATAAAATTTTTATATTCATCATGATAATTTTTTTAAATTTTTAGGGAAGAAATGATTAAATTGAAGGCTTTCACAATAATGATGCAATAATTGTTTAATTAATTGACATGTCAAATAAATATTATTAAAAATATGAAAATAAATTTAATTTTATATAATTAATTTAATCCAATAATTTTATATATGACTTAGAAATATTAGGGTTGTACTAAAGTTTTTTGGTCAAAGTTAACTTCTTTTTATGATATTTTTAAAAAGTCATGTAATGAATAGTGTCAAAATTGAAATTGATGATATTTTAAAATAAATAATTTTTTATTAAATTATATAATATTCGTAAAAACATAAAATTTGTACAAATAATTTTAATAAGGTTAAAACCCTCATCTATGACTCAAATATGGTTCATTTTTCATTTTATAATAACTATATTAACCCTTAAAGAGTAAAAAGTCAAGTTGTCACAGTAAGAGTTAAAGGGTTTAACTAAGGGTTAAATCTAAAAGATAACAGCATAATGTGATCTAAAATTGTCTAAAAAATATTTTTTGAGATTATTTCTACCCATAAACATCTTATCTTAGAAATAACTTATGTTGGTTCCATTTGAAACAGAAAATTAATTTATATTAATTAAATATTTTGAGAGTTTCCAAAAGTTCCCCTCTCCTTAATTATAAAAGTTAAACTCTTCCCTCACTCCCTCACATCAATTTTATCCTTCTAGATCAACCCACCCCTGCCCATTTCTCCTCCCAACATCCTTATCCAAGTTTTAGAGGAGTTGTTCATCCAAAAAGACCAACTCTATAACCCTTAAGAGGATATCTAAAGGAAGTCCACCGAAGAAGAGGTAATTGTTTTACCAACTCATTCATGTTCATCTCTTCTTATACATCCTATTGATGTGTTTTTTCATAATAAAGTAATAACTCAAGTGTAATTTATATATTGATATGTTATTATGATTATGTAACAGTTATATTCCATGATTTATCCATCCTATGAAAAATTAAAACATTATGTGTGTATACGTATGGCTTATCAGAGTGTAACATAGTGGTAGAAATCATAAAAATCAATAGTAGAAGTAGTAAATCAATTAGAAAATAGATAAACATCTAGGGTACTAAACACTAACCAGTAACCTGGCATAGTAGAAGCATGATAAAAATAGGAATATATTAAAAGCAAAAACTGAATCATATACAATATTATGTTCATGTTAGGTATCTACAAAGCATCTGAAATAGGTATACAAGTCATGTGTACAATACATATATCAAAATGTATAAAAATTACAAAAAAAATCCTTTCTATATATAGCATCACGAGCCTCAAGTCGGTCATTTTCTCCCCTACTTTTAAGCAGTAACAATTTAAGTATTGAACTATTGGAGCTTGCTCTAGTCCCTACATTCATCCATATAGTCTTTCCAGGTACCCAACAGTAACCCAAATAGGGTGTGAGATAAAATCCCAGTATGTCACCACCCAAGGTGTCTATAGCAATTCCAGGTTATGAAATACATGCTAAAGAAAAGTGTAAGGTATATAACAGATATGAAAATAAAACAAGTAAACTATTATGGCATAAGTAATCAAACAAGTGATATTATACACCCATATAAAGCTCCCTGCAAAACAAGTGTCAAGTTCTAGTAATAAGGAAGCAATAAATTAAACATATGTAAACACCACGACCATGTCGTATAAGCAATATCTCATATCACCCACAGCCACTCCATTTAACTAGTAATGTCATATCAACCACGGAAACACCATATAATCAAGTATTTCACATTCACCATGGCCAATCAATACAATCAGAAGTGTCGAAACCCATGGGGCCAGATCCAAGGTATAATGGACCAATGAATCCTCATCAAGTCCAAGGAGAATCTTAATGGAAACTTAGTTATACTTGTAATGGGGTCTAAGGATCATGTCAATGGACCATGTCCACAATGAGCACAGATTAGCTTGATCCAAGGGGTATCAAGGCCCAAGAAATCCTACAGAATCAATACCCAAGGAGAAATCACATCCAAGGAATCTACTATCACTATTAAGATCCATGGAAGTGTCATCCATGTAATCTGATGGAGTCAGAATCCAAGTTATACCCACCAATGTGTCATATACCATCTCAATTTATCACATTCATTCATCAATTTCACATTTATTTACATTTCAAAATCCATGAGTTTACCCACTCATATAAAAATTCCAAATAAACCATTTAATCAAAAGCATCGACATGAAAAGGAGACAATATCCATCTCCTAACTATCAATTCAATTCATTACAGGCTTCCTATAACTAGGAAAGCACAACACTCACCCAATAGGTCATATAAAAAATGTAAAATATCAAAGGCACACCCCATGGTTGACCTTGGTAGGGGAAACAACCTCCAATAAGTCTCAAGGAAATAGTGGGAATACTTAATAGGTTCTATTGCGTTCAATTTAATTTTTAAATTCATTTTCATGGCCATTCTAGAAATTCCAGCAGCTATAATAATAAAAATTATATCTATAAAGCATTAAAACACTCATTAAAATTATACACCACCTATCATAGGTCCATAGTAGAGTGCTTGTCCAGTATCATCTTCTAATTTGACTCAGATCAGAAGAAAAATGAAGAACGGAAGAAGAACCTGGAAATGGAGAATATTAGCTTTCACCTAAATAACATATTCAAAATCAAAAAAAATAAAGGAAAAAAAAGAATTTATTACTCACTAGAAAAAATAAAACAAGACCCACGGCAGTTGATTCTGAGTTCGGATGGAGAATCGGGATAAAATCCTAAGATTTGGATTCAAATGAGCTATCCTTCGTAGGTGTTGTCTGTTGGAAACAAAATAGAAGAGGTTTTTAGGTTTAAATAAATTTTAAGGTCAAAATGGTCATTTTGACTCAAAATATTGGGTCACGTAGTTTAGTCTCATAGTTGGACAAACCATGCGCCAACCGTGCACTCTATGTTGTGTTAAGGTGAACCCACACGGTCATGTTCACGGTTTGAATAACCATGTGATTAGGCTCTACGAAAAACTATAGGTTCCTCGCATGGGCATGAGACTTCATCCACACGGTTTGATAAATTTTGAAGGTTCCTCTTTACCTATGTCTAGGTATTTCATGGTTAGTTATACTGTGTGTCTTATCCAGCACAATTTCTACTAACTGTATGGCCTATCTGATTTTTCCAAAAATTCAGGCTTTGGGATCTGAACAAGCCTCGAACACCCGTCATACCCCTATGACTTCAAAGGGTATTCACATTATTATGTAATTAATCATTTAAAACGAAATTAAATGGATCTTTGCCTCATAGTAAAACCTAGTATCTTACACATTCAAATACCTTCAAAGACAAAAGGTTGAATATGAATGCATACCTTGATCAAATGGTGTAGACAGATTTGACCGGACAGCCAAAAAAACTACTATATGAATATTTTAAAGGTGGTAGAATAGTTCTCACATCTCCTAATCCTAAATTAGATATAACACCATCCTATTATCTCTTAATAAACAAAGGAAAATCTTTTGATCTTCATATGTGAGTATCAAGGTCTACTCTCGATTCCCTTATGCACCATCTTGCACTGTTAACCCATGGAATGATCTCTACCTCCTCCATACACCTGTGTGTGCATACCTATCATAATTATTCTCCACCTTTATGTGAGTTATGTGAGCTAGCTCTCCCATATGGTAGAGTTATACTTCCACATGTACAGGATTAAGTTGGTTACATAGCTTGATTGGTTGGTATATTTTTAAATAAACTCCACAAAAAAATACTAGAAATATATATTCCATTATCAACCTCAAATACCAAATAATAATCTCAAAATATAATTTTAAATTTTAAATTACAAAACTTATCATTTTAAATTTCTCTCAAAGTGACTCCTAAATATTTTTAAATAATATAATTTATTTATTTAAATTCCAAATTAATCTAACATATTTACATGTTGTGCCAATATGAAATCTATAAATACCTCTTTCACCTATCTAGGACATTATGATAACATCTTTGAAATCATTACAATTAAAAGTTTCTTTTTACTAAGAATCATTTCTTTATCTCAAAATTTTCCAACTTCTAAATAATATATCAAGTATCTTCCAATGTTAGTAACTCCAAAATTCAATATCTTTCACATTGAATTTCCATCATACAAACCCATTGATAAAAAATATTTCCACAACTACTTTAATTCACTTGTGTATTTCAATCTACCCCTTTGGATTTGTTTTCAATTCCAAATTCAATACTAAAGTCAATGTTTTCTATCCCCTTATTGAAAATAAATGAAAAGTTATAAGAATAAAGTAATTATAATCGTATGATTCTTTAATGATTGTTATTTTCATCTTCTCTCATTTAATATCCTCATTTCATAAGAAACATCACTTGAGAGAAATTTAGATTTCTCTCATTAAGAGAAGAATAACATCACTTTTCAAAAAGAAATGAGTTATCAATTAATAAAATCAAATTATACATGGTCTAACCTGATATAGAAAATAAAAGTGATCAATATAGATAAAAAATCTATTAAAAAATGTTTATAATGTTATAAAAACATTGTAACTATATATTAGGTGATTTTCAAAAGATTTTTGACTATTTTATTGTATCCGTCTCAACAATAAGATTAAAAACATTAAAGTACAATAATTTATTTCCCATTTTTCAATAAATTTTACTTTTTTCATCAAATAATAAGTTTCTCCCCTTAAAATTCATAATTATTTTTCACATAAATGTAGGAGAACATACCACTTCAATGACATGCTTCAATTTCCAAAATTTCAATATTTGAAATCATCATATACAGACCTTCCCAGAACATTAAAAATTCATGTGATACTAATTGATATATTAAAATTCCAATTGAGATATAGTCATCTAGTGATTTTTATTAAATAATTAATTTTCCTATGGGGATAAACTTCATCCATATTCTTCATCGTGGTTAGTTTTCTTAAGGAATGAAATCCAAACAAAATTTTGAAAAAAATTAAAGTATTGTTAGAAGAAAATATGACACAAATTGAAATAAAGTACTCCATATTAAATATATTCTTTAATGTTATATACTTTTTCACAATATTCATTTCTTCAGGTATCCCCCTAAATATATGGATCACCTTTAATTCCCTACACAGAAAAACAATCATAAAATATACATGGGGATAAGGTGGTTATTCAATGATTTTCAATTAGAGAAATAGGGATGGGATTTATTTATTAACCTAGAAAACCCTTCTAATTCAACTCTATATATATGAAAACTATTCATGCTTTGTCCTTCTTTGACTTTATGGATTTTATCATTTACGATCAACATGGACTTATTGATCTCCCTAGCATTCAGCTTATATTGAATAGGCTTATTCTCATTAGTAATAAATGTATTTTCATTTTTATATTCCTAATCCAACTTCTTATAAATTACTAACCATTTTTTTCATATAACTAAACATTATTTAGGTTCATACTCAGTATTCTTCTTGTGTGTAGACTCTTTCATCCCAACAATATTTTTATCATAATAAATAATTAGTGATTTCCTTTTAATTTCTAAAAATTTATTCTGATCATGTATTTTTTTCATGAAACTAAGTGTGTCCATAAATTTACACCTTCCACACAAATTTTCAATAACATTTGGGTCATCCTTTTTATACAACCTCTCATGAAATTTAAATTTTCATCTTAAATTTCATGCTCCAAATCAACCCATTTATTTATTTCTGAGATTTATTCTTTTTTATGATTTAGCTTGCTTCCACTAACACTGGTGTTTATGAAATATTTTTAATGGTTCTTTATATGGACTCTTATATAATAATATAATCACTTTTTCTTTGGTGTGACGCCTGTTTTATCATTATTATTAGGTTTATCATGTTCAAAATATTTCTTGATAGTGTTCTTATGATTATACCCTAAGGAATACTTAACTACTTTTCTTAATTTATTCTTTATTTATTGTGAAATTTTATTTATATTATCATATTCATAGGGAATGTTTTGTACATATAACCACTATTAATAATTTTTTACACTTCTATTGTAATAATCATATAAGTATTCAAGAGACCAAAATTTGTTCTCAATGGAATGATTCTACTTATTCTACTCATTATCCTTTAGTTATGTAATATTTCTCTTCACAAAATATCTTATTCCCCTTAATATTGGCCTTTTATAATAGTAACTCATTGAAAATTATGCCAAGAGTTAATGGAATAATCCCTAAACTTCCAACAATAACAATAATAGAAAAAAAATTGATACCTGCTTTTGTGATTCAATTTGGAAAGATTTTACATCATTCTATTTTTGGAAAACATGGTTCTTCATTTGATCATTATGTGGGGAACAAGAATACTTTCCCTTCTTCACATTCACCTTTGATGATATTTTGGGTTTTTCAACATTATTATTCACCCATATTTTTCTAGTATTTAATTTTTATCTTACATTAGTAGATAAAACTACATTATTAAAAATATATTTATTAAGAAAAATGGTTACCTTCTTCAATATTCCTGGTAGATTTATATTCAAGTAATATCAATCCCTTATTTCCATTAGAATGAGTCTTCTAAAAAGTAAGACTCTTTTTAGTATTAATATTATAATCCTTTCTGATCTTAGTAGTTTGTGAAGTCTCAACCTATGAAAATTCCTGATTTTTCAGTTTGACTTCCATTTCAAGACACTTTAGGTTGAGATTAATATTTCCATATTTCAATTATTTCAATTCTTCATACCATTGAATCTTTATTTTATGAATTTTATCTTCATGAATTTGATTTTCCTCTATTAAAGTATTTTCCAACTATTTAATTCTCTTTTCCTTAATCTCTAGATGAGTTTATTTAACATTTATAGAGGTTATGTATAGTTTCTTCAAGGTATGGATCACTTCTATAAAAACTTTATTAGTCAACTAATTATCACAAATAGCTCATTGTAATTCATCTTCAATAAGAGTGAATATTTCATTGAAAATTGATACATACTGTTCTTTTGATTATTTATCTAGGGTGAATATTTTTTGTATAACATTAAATTCACTTACTTGGATTTTATTTCCAACTAATAATTATGAAAACACATATTTCAATACACCTTTAGTCATTATTTTCTATATAAAGGTGCTCATAATAAAATCCTGAAAGATCAAAAGGACTAGTGTCATTGGTAAATTAGGTACATAGCATAATATCTTAAAACATGGGTACAACAAAATTATTTAAAAACTCCACAACATTACTTTAAAATTCTATTTCTATTCTAAAACTAAATGGGATAACCTAGGGATGTACATAAGAAATGGGTGATCTATAAAGCTAGATAATGGAATAATATAGGCATAGAATAATGTAAAATAGTAAAATTTAGTCAATAGTCATATCAAGGTAACATAAGAGGGGTGAGAATGATAAAATTGAACATTGAAGCATGATTTAATATGATAAAATAAATTCAACATGGGAATGTGGAAACAACATAAAAAATGAAATCATAAACATAATTCAAGGATAACCATTAATAAATCATATAATTGTGTGCTTAAGATAACCTCCCATGAACTATAAATGGTATATCATGAGATAAACATATTACCCAATTCATTGGATGAAAATATAATCCTAATCCCACCCATCACATTCATATCATGTACATATATAAGTGTGCCACATATATCATACAACATAAGGAAGTATTTCATCAATTTTAATCTCTCGATTAAGGAGCATGGGTTAAATACATATAATTCCCTAACAAATTCAGTATAGTTATATCTAGTTAATTTCCATTGAGTGAAAATGGGGATGGTTATTCACTATACAAATGTTTGGCATGGAAAATCATAGGATAATTTCAGCAGCATAACGGGGGTACATAAAGATTCATTGAAGGGTTTAATGAGAGTTAAATGGGTCTCTCGTCACTTAAAATTCATAATTATAGTAATAGGTATGTGTAAAAACATATCCAAACTTTAAAAATTGGAAATAAAGAAGCATGATATAAAGAAGGTGATTGAATAAAGAGGGGAAGGTGAGGATCCCTTACCTTGAGAGGGCACTTATCAAAGATCAGTAGGATCTTATTAATAGATTTATAATACCTTGTGAGGGATATAGAGAGTAAAATTTAGAGTAACTTCATTCTCAAAGGGTTTTTAGTGAATAAGAATGTTATTTTGGGTGGTTTATAGCAAAAGAGAGGGGAATTTTTTATTAATTTCTAAACTTCTGTTTTTGACACTATATGAAAAAATAATCAAAACCAAAAACCTTCCCATTATTTTTTCCCATTGATTCTACCATAAAGGATTATTTTTAAATATTTTGTAAGGCTAAAAACTGAAATCAATAAAACAATACCCTTAGTTACATAGAAGTGAGTCATGTTCATAAAAAAATATTTTAAAACCTTAAAATATAATGTAGATTTTGGAGGATTCATTAAGGGTTTATAAAAATAATAAAATATATTCAAAAAAAAATATTTTAAAGTTGAAACATGATTTTTTTTAATAATCATTATAGTATTTATTACATCACTTTTATGAATTTGGATGTCATAATATATACCATATTTAATTTTTACCCAAAAAGTTTAATGTTTTAGAAAATTATTAAAAAATAATTGTTGTATAATTTTAAATATGATGATTTCATGAATAATATTTATTTTATCAAAATAGTTCTTTAAATATAAAAATTTACACCTTTAAATCAAAAATCTATATTTATTGAAAAATACAGTTTTTATGACGATAATAGTTTCTAACCCTTATAAAAATTACATTTGACTTCAAAAATTTATATTAACATTTATATTTAAATAAATGTTATTTTATAAGAATATTTTTATTAAAATAACATTTATTTAAAAATTGTTTAATTCATCAAAAATAGTGTCTTGATTAAAACTATATATTTCTTAAAAATACAATTTGTGTTTCATTGTATCAAAATCTAATTTTTATCAAACTCGATATTTAATAATTTATAAAGTAAATAAAATGGATAAATAAAATAATTATTTTATTAAAAATAAAAATATAAAAATTCATACTGTTAGGGTTTAGATGCATAAACCCTTATTACACCAGCATATGCCTAAAGAGTAAGGTGTGAAATGGTGACACTTTCTTGGGGTGGTTCGATGAACATGGTTTGGGTCATGATCATGATAATCTTGAACCTCTCCCATAAAAAATTTCTCTCATGCTTTATTTGTTCAATATCAGATTGGTCTTGGTCAAGGGAAAGGCCGAGTGATTCCATCTCCCATAGAAGCTCCAATAAATGGGCTTCATAGGGTATGATCCTGCTGGTTGATTTCATCGCTTCTTTTATTTGTGTCGGTTAAATTTTATCATTACACTTAATATATACTAATAAAAATAATAATTATACAATGTCTATATTATCAAATATTATGATGCTTAATGGTATTTTAAATCTAAAAAGATATAAATTATAATGATTCAAAATAACCAATGTTACAAACCAACTTGGGTCAACCCTAAACCGGTCACTTGATCCGGTTTGTGGTAGGGCCTGAGAAGCATCCCCAATCCTCCAAGGATAGTGAAAAGTGCCAAGGGAATCATAAGGGACAATGGGTATGGTTTCTCCAAATGAAATAAAAAATTTCAACAAAAATAATAAAATAGAAACCCAAAATAAATAAAACTAACAGAACTATTAAGCAAGAACTAAAGAAAAAAACTGACTGAACCTGACGACCACTAAAACTCCACATAACCCCATGGGTCACACTCCAATTCCAAGACTCAACATTCTCCCAAGGTGATCAAACTAGATCCAAAACCTATAGAAGAAACTAAAAACACAAAAACACTATAGGCATGAGTATTAAAACTCAGTAGGATAGCCCGATAATCTACTTCCCAATGCACTTCTTTTAAAATAAAAGAAACATCAATTTATAAGTTTGAACTACAATATATAAAAGTATGATTTTATACACATTTTACTTAAAAACAAAGTGTAACCCATTTCCCTCATTCATTTCTAAAGCCAGGATCATTTCTTAAGTTAGATTTTAGCATTTTCAAGGGGATAGTGATGTTTATATTTTCAACTTGCAGAAAGAGTAAAAAACACGTTTCTTAGGAAAAATATTCATACACATTTTTAAAACCAACACATTACTTTAAAAGAAAATAATTATACAACAAGGAACTATAATAATCATACAACAAGGGAAATGTAAAAAATCACATAAGTGTCACATTCATCACTGTAATCCACTTAAGAGCTAATATACATAGGTAAACCTAAGAGATAAAAAACAATCCAAAACATACTAATACATGAGACCCCATCCCCAGTAGCATGCCACACAAGATGAAATAAAAATGCCCAAATGCATGGCCACACTAACTCAGTTCAGACTGAGGGGCCCAATCCCATAGTAATAAACCCAAATATATCCACCTACTATAGGCCACTGGTCAGTACGTCAACTACTAGTGCAGCAATCGTTCTCAAAAAATTCTCTCAATATGCTAGGTTTCCTTGTCTCATGTATATAATTGGGTTGATCCAACCTATGTCATCTGAGAATCCAGTCACATGTATATATAATAATAAATCAACAACTGGTTTCACCCCGAGCCACCCCAAGGACCAATATCATGCCTTAGAACAAATAAATCACAAAGAGTTCCCACTGAGGAACCCTAATAATGGATCACGATGATTCCACAACAAGGAAATACCATCCATTATATGTAGATAAGGCATGAGAAACATCCAATGGAGATTTTCATAATAAATATTTTATCAATTTCACAAAGTTTCTAAATGGGCCTTTAAGCATTTCACAAAACCAACATTTATCAAACATACAATCCATCTATCAAAAATAGGTGTAAACGCACCATTTTCTATTTCAAAACCATTTACACAATTTCCTTAAACAATTCCTTTACACTTTGAAAACAAACCATTTCATACAAAAGCACCAAACATTCCCTTCATCAACAACGCATATCAAAACACCTTAAAACCCGATACACATTCCTTGACAAAACCCAAAATCACTTGGAAAACCCATACAAGTCACCAAATAAATCATTTCATATAATACTAACACATTTAAAAATCCAAACCAAACACTTTATATCACAAGTTACTCACAAGATCTAACCGGGCATTTAATCGAACACATGGTTTGCATTATCTAACACAATAATTCTATTTATCATAAATCAAGGAATAAAATAAAAATTTCCACACAAAATAAGTAAACCAAGGATCATGCATAAATATTTATAAATTAAATAATGTGCGAAAATCCTGAAACTAATGGTTTTTAAATTAAAAATGGAAAGTGAATGGGAAAACCTACCTCAAAGGATGGCCAAGACAAAGCTTTCTAACTCAAGAAGTAGCCCACTCGCATGCACGAACTTCCATATGTGTGTGTGTGTGTTTGTCCTTAAACTGATGCACATGTTTCCCACACCATGAGGGAATACACACACATAAGATATATATATTTATACATATCCATACATGGAAATAAGAATGTGTGCCTTTTGAAATTGATTACAATATCATACAATAATTCCTCATAACTTATAAACACCACAAGATCCTAAAATAGAGGGTGTGAAAACAACAATGGGTTTAGAATCTTACCCTAAAATGATGGCAGTGGAGAAAATCCACCTAAACCACCTCTCCTTTGCTGGCAGTTTCCGAAACACAGACCAATGGGTCCCAAGATACCCCTTGCATACCCTAAAATCATAAGAATCAAGAAAAACCAAATCAAACCCCCACCTAGGGTTCCAACCGAACCAAAAACCGAAGAGAATACCTACTAGAGCAGGCATCGGTAAGGTCACGCATCGGAGAGAAGGGTGGCGCTGTAGAGTAATGCAGTACTGGCTGGGTCGCAAGCTGGAGATAAAGGTGGCACTGAAGAGGAGGGTCGGCTGGGTCACATGCCAGAATGAAATGCAGCTCCAGAGAGGAGGCAACTGGAGGGGTCGCGTGAGGGAGAGGAGGCCACTAGATGGGGGAAGAGAGGCCTCCTAAAGGGTTGGTATGCACCGAAAGGGGGTGCTCGCGCCGGAAAGGGGTGCGTCAGTTGGAGGTTAGCTGACATGGGGTGCGCCGATTAAAGGTCACCAGAGAGGAGGCTGGTGTGTTGGAGGGAGGCACGCTCGATAGGAGGGTTGCATACAGGAGAGGTAAGGGGGAGAGAGGGAGGGGCGATGCAAGGGTGTGGAACCCTAATGAAAAGAAAGAAAAAAATAAAATAAAAACAAAAACTAATAACCAAATAATAATAATAATAATAATCAAAACAATAATAATAAAAATATTCTTAGTTAGAATAATAATTAATATTCATAATAACTATAATATTTATATTTACAATAATAATAATAATAATTTTAATAACAATAACATAATGATACAAATAATAATAATAATAACAATAATTTTAATAATACTAATGGTAATTATAATTTTAATAATAATAATTATTATTATTATATTATTATTATTATTGTGGTTAAAACATTTGATTCTCTTTATTTTGATTTGTTTATCTCATTCCACTTCATTTTATTTTATTTATTGGGATACTAAGCCACTGTGAAGCTTGTGCATGACTCAAGTGAACGAGTACGGATCGTACGATAGCTTCTGTCTATTCCAGAAGTGGTCACACAGGTATCTGGGATGACCGCATAGTTTCTACTAATCGTACAGTGCCCGCGCACCGGCCTAAAACCCAAGCTTTGACAAAAGATATCCCAAAACCTCAAACTTGTCACACCTGATTCCCACAAGAATAAAACGAGAACCCAGTCTGAACCAGAAGCAAGGAAAAAATTAAAACCCGGGTGTGATAATTCTCCCCACCATGATGCTTTCCGCCCCTAGAAATCCATAATAAGGTCGAACCCCAAAACAGAAATCGATACTACTTTACAGTTTAAGGAGATTCCCAAATAACGATAAATGAATAGATCCCAAAAAAACACCACTAATGAGAGAAAATCTAAAATTATGAACTCCAGAGACCGAAACGGACTCCCCACTAAGTGCCACCTACCCCCAAAATATTAGACACCTCTAGTTGATCGATCCAAAAAAACACCAAACTTTCAGGATACTAAAACAAGCCTTAAAATATGTATGACTTAAACATCGTCAAACAGAACTCAACCATTCATCCAAAACAACCAAAAAAATTCAAACCATATCCGATGAAACCCTACGTAACCTTACTTCAATAAAAATGCTGAGAGTACACCCATCCCAATATTTACTCAAATAATAACTTAGAATTAGGTGGTTCTGAACGAGACCACCCATCACAAAAATGATACCAGGAATAAAACTATGATACTGAAACAGGGAGTACTGAGAAGACTCCCTAACTTTAGAAAAAAATCAACATCTGATATGAAACCAGACTACCAACATGGGGAGGCCTGAATGGACTCCCCGCCATAAGAAACAATCTAACATGGAATTCAGTGAGACCCATGATGGGCCTCCCCATTATAAGAACTAATGAAATTAAATGAACTCGAAAACTTCCTAGAACTAACCAAAAACTCCTAGCACAAAGGGGAGTGGAGAGAAGTTACCAACTAAAGAATCATCAAAACCACTACTGACAACATGCCAACAACTTCACACCCCTGGAAGAACACAAATAGAACCCTCAATTCACACCAACAGGCCACACAAGGTCCCTTTAAATATAGGCCTATATCTGGTGAGATACAACCATCGGGATTTTAAGAAAATAAGACAATTATATCTCATCATAACCAAGGTAAATATCTTACACCCAAATGGTTCATAACATGGAAATTAGGTCCCCACGTCTCTTTCCACTGAACAGAACCAATTGGAATAGAACAACTACACCAAAGGATTGAACTGCCCCCATCATCCACACTAATGATAGAAATTAAACTAAGGACTTTTTACACTAATGAGGTTCTCCTGACTACGTGACAGCTTCACTCTAGGACTTATGGCTAGAGCTCTGATGTTTGAATCATATCATACCTCAAAATGAGGCATTAGAAACCCCCAAACTGACACACTTATCAAAATTTTACAAAACACACTTCCATTAAAATAAAAGTTCTAAAGGGTTCGACAACAACCACACTTATAATTGAAAAATAAATAAACACCAAAAAAATTACACTAGATATAACTATTACATCCAAGGAACATTATAGAGAGAAAACCCCAAACTGATCCCAAACATCACCCTAATCCTGCAAATGGGCTGGGGTGACCTTTGAAGAGTTGGGTCTAGTGTCACAACGCTTCTTGGAAACACCCTGATAGAACTATTTCAAGTGACCCAAGCATCAACAGGTGTGGTGGATTCTTGAATAATTTAGGAATGACAGCCTCTTATGACCCTTCTCACCACACTGATGATATATCACAATATTTTTCTCTAAAGAAGTTGATTGGAGGTCTAAAGGACTCTTAATTCCCTTACCAGTATCACCAGCACTTCCCATTATTCTTACCAGCATCCTTTTCACCACATCAAAAGACCAGAGGAGGATTCACTATCCCAAGTCCTCCTGCTAATTCAACTTCAGCACAAATTTCTTGTCTCACCACATCATATAAGGTGGTTAAGTTGAGCTCTACCACCTTCAACAGCAATTATAGATGGAGCTCAAACCCAAATATTGAACCTTCACGGGGTTGTTTACAATATACCCTAGTTCGTATGGAACTAGATCCAAAAATCATTGATAAAATTATCACACTAGTCCAACACCCTACTAAAGACCACAGAACTCCATCCTCATTCTCACATTCATCATCTTAGAAAATTACTGTTGGATGAACCAAGATGTGAATAACTCCCAAGTAAGATCTTCCCAAGGATTTCATTGAGACATAGACTTCCACCACTTACAGGTTGGACCTTCAAGAATAAAGGTATCTAACATTAACTTTAATGACTCAGGAAACATAAGGAAACTGAAGTCACTCTCAATCCTCCTCATCCACTCCTCTACTTTGAGAGGATTCACTTGACCATAAAATAGAGGAGGGTTCAACTTTTGAAACTCGAGGATGTAGTATATAGGTTGATCAACTGGACTATTTTCTAAAGATGCACCACCTAAAGCTGCACCTTGGGGATCCCTAGAATCTTTTTGAGGGTGGAAACTAAGAAACAAGGAAACAAGGAACTTGATCAAAACAAATTCATTACCATTTTAAATTAAAATTTTCACAATTCCAAAATAAGACTTTACAAAGAAATTTTTAGAATTAAGGAAGACCCAAAATGGTTCACAAGGGGAAACTATTATTTATCGGTGACTTGGCCATATGGTTAGCATCCATATAACAATCATTCCACCACCATGAAGAGTATTCTTGGGCAATTTCCCCAGCTTCAAATGGATTTATAGGCCCTATGAGATCATGGAGGCCACTTCCTAACTCCCTTTTTATTTCTAAACACCAAAAAAACCAAAAGACTCAAAGGACACTGACAAACCCGAACATTCCATGGTGACCTGGGGTTTGAAACGAGAAAGGGTTCATGAAGTACTTTCTATTACTACACCTCAAACCCCAATGATCCTACTCCTTCTACCTTAAAATCCCTAAATAATTATGGGTGATATGAAAATAAAGATCCACTAAAGAGGTGACCTAATCTGATACCATTTTGTCACAAACCAACCCGGTTTGACCCAGAACCAGTCACCCAAGTTGATCCGTGGAAAGTCTTGAGAGGTGTCCTGGATCCTCCTAGTCTGGCAAGAAGCACCAAGGGAATCATAAGGGAAAATGGGAATGGTTTATCCTAATTAAATAAACAAAGGCAACAAAAATAATAAAAGATCATCCCAAAATAAATAAAATGAATAGAATGATTAAGAAAGAATTGAAATATAAAACTAATCAAACATGATGACCACTAAAACTCCAAGTGACCTTGTAGTTCACACTCTGATCCCAAGACTCAACATTTTCCCAAGGCAATCGAACCTGAGCCAAAACCTATAGCAAAAACTAAAAACAATAAAACACTATAGGCATATGTATTAAAACTAAGTAAGATAGCCTGATAATATGCTTCCCAATGCACTTCCTTTAAAATAAAAGAAACATCAATTTCCCAGTTTGAACTAAAATATATCAAATTATTCTTTTCTACACATTATAATTAAAAAAAAAGTACACCCCATTTACCTCATTCATTTCTAAAACCAATCTCATTTATTTAGTGATATTTTATCATTTTTAAGGGGAAAGTGATATTAACATTTTCAATTTTCATAGAGGACAAAACACTTTTCTTTGGAAAAAATTTTCATAAATCTTTTTAAAACAAACACATCACTTTCTAAGAAAATCATTACATAAGAAGGCACTATAATAATCATATAACAAGGGAAATTCAAATAATCACACAAGTGTCACATTCATTACTGAAATCAACTTAAGAGCTAATAGACAAAGGTGAACCTAGGATATCAAGAACAATCCCGAACATACTAATACATGAGACCCCATCCCCAGTAGAATGACACACATGATGAAATCAAAATTCCCAAATTCATGGCCACCCTAAGTCAAGATAGACTGAGGGGGACAATCCCATAGTAATAAATCCAAATATATCCACCTATTATGGGCCATTGGTCAGTACGTCAACTACCAGTGCAGCAATCATTCTCAGAAAATTATCTCAATATTCCAAGTTCCCATGTCTCATGTATATAACAATGGTGAGCCAACTAATTATAGTCAAGAATCTAATCACAATCATATATAATAATAAATCAACGACATGCTTCACCCCAAGCCACCCCAAGGACCGATCTCATGCCTTAGAACAAATAGAACACAGAGTTCACACCGAGGAACCCAGATAATGGATCACAAGGATTCCACAGAGAGGAAATACCATCCATTATAAATAGAAAGGGCATGATAAACATCCAATGGAGGTTCTCATAAAAAATACTTTTATCAATTTCACAAAGTTTCCAAACGAGATTTTAAGCATTTCACAAAACCAACTTTTATCAAACATACAATCCATATTTCTAAAATAGGTGTAAACACACCATTCTCTATTTCAAAAACATTTACACCATTTCCTTAAAAAATTTCCATTACACTTTGAAAATAAACCATTTCTTAAAAGAGCTCAAAATGTGACATTCATCAGTAATTCATATCAAAACTCTTTAAAATTCAATACACATTCTTTGATAAAACCCAAAATCACTTGGAAACCCCATACAAGGAACCCAAGACATTATTTTATATAATACTAAAACATATAAAAATTCAAACCAAACACTTTATATCACAATTTACTCACAAAATCCACATGGTCATTTAATAGAACACATGGTGTGTGTTATCTAACACAACAATTCTATTTATCATAAATCAAGGCATAAAATACCACTTTTCACACTAAATAATTAAACCAAGGATCATAAATAAATATTTATAAATTAATGAAGGTTTGAAAAGTATGAAACTAATGGTTCTTAAATTAAAAGGTGAAAGTTCATGGGAAAATCTACCTCAAAGGATGGATAAAAAAAATTTCTAACTCAAGCAGCAGCTCGCTCGTACGCACACACTTCCATATATATATATATATATCTTTAAACTGATGCACATGTTCCCCACGCTATGAGGGAACATGCACATAGAAGATATATTTATTTTTACATATCCATACCTAGTAATAAGCATGTGCGCCCTTGGAAATTGATTACAATATCCTACAACAATTTCCTAGGACTCCTAAACACCACAAGATCCTAAAATAGAGGGTGTGAAACAAACAACAGGTTTAGAATATCACCCCAAAATGATGGTGGTGGAGAAAATTCACCTAAACCTCCTCTATTTCAGCATAGGTTGACAAAACATGGACCAATAGGTCCTGAGATACCCCTTGCATACCCTAAAATCATAAGAATCAAGAAAAAACAAGTCAAACCCTCGCCTAGGGTTCTGGTCAAACCAAAAACTAAAGAGAATACCTGCCGAAGGATGAGTTAGTGAGGTCACGTGCCGGAGAGGATGGTGGTGCTAGAGAGGAAGGTGGTGTCGGTTGGGTCATGCACTGAAGATGGAGGTGGCACTGGGAGTAGGGTTGGCTTGTTCGTGCATCGGAAAGAAGTTTGGCCCTAGAGAGGAGGCGGCTGGAGGGGGTTTATGTGATGGAGGGGAGAACACTAGAGGAAGGTAGGTCAATGGAAGGGTTGGTGCATGCTGGAAGGGGGTGCTCATGTCGGTAGGGGTGAACAGGTAGGGGGTATGCCGGTAGAAGGGTGCACCGGCCGGAGGTCGCCGGAGAGGAGGCTAGTGCGCAGGAGGGAGGAAAGCTCAGTAGGAGGGCTGTGTATATGAGAGGTAAGGGGAGAGAGGGATCAGCGATGCAAGGAGTATGGAAGCCTAATCAAAAGAAAGAAAGAAAGAAACTAATGACCTAATAATAATAATAATCAAAACAATAATAATAAAAATATACTTAATCATAATAATAATTAATATTCCTAATAACTATAATATTTATAATAATAATAATGATAATAATAATTTTAATAATAATAACATAATGATAAAAATAATAATAATAATAACAATTTTAATAATACTAATGGTAATAATAATATCAATAATAATAATAACAAAACCAATTTTAATAATATTATTATTATCTACAACAATAATATTATTATTATTATGGTTAAAACATTTTTTCTCTTTATTTTGATTTTTTATCTCATTCCATCTCATTTTATTTTATTTATTTGGATACTGAGCAACTGTGCAGCCTACGCATGGCTCAAACGACCAAGTGCGGACCATGCAATAGCTTCTTCCCATTCTAAAAGTAGATGCACGAGTACCCATGCTAACTACATGGTTTCTGTTAACCATCAGGTGCACGTGCACTAGCATAACACCTGAGCTTTAACCAAAGATATCCCAAAACTTCAAACATGTCACACCTAGTTCCCACGAGAAGTAACCGAGAACCTAGCCCGATCTGGAACCAAGGAAAAATTTAAAACCTAGGTGTGAAAACCAAATTAGTTCTTGTGTTTTCTATAACATCATTACTTAATATTTCATTTATTCATTTATTCATTTGAAAAGGGAATTTTATTTTAAAATATTTTGCTTCTTATAAGAATTCATGAAATTTATAGTAGTATTATGAGATTATTAAAGTGTATGGATCATCTCAATAAGGACCTTTTTTGTCACTAATTTCTCACACACATATCTTTTAAACTCTTCTTCAAATTGGGAAATATGTTTATTCCAAAGTAATACAGTTTATTTTTTGGATTCAAAAAGTTGTGTGAGAAGTTTTCATCTTTGAAACTTATTTTCCAAATCTTTCTCTAAATCCCTATATTCATCTTCAAAATATGATTTTTCATCATATAATCCCTTGATAAATGTAAATATATAAGTTAAAACCTCGATAAGAACTTTATTCAGATAATATTTTAATTCTAAATAAAAAACTTTTGAGTGATTAAATTACCTCTTCTTCATTACTTCTTGAACCAAAACCATCAAATGGATTATAATCAACTAAGTTAATAGATATTGTCAATAGATAACCACTATGAATGCATTTATTTTGTGGTGTATCCCATTTTTTCTTTAAACTCTTTTTCATCTTCCTTGCCAATTTTTTTATCTGCTCTTCAATATTTTCGTATAAACCTCCATGTTTACACTAACAGAGGTGATAATTGAATTGTCCATCATAAACAATGCTGATACTTATTCAAATTCAAATATGTACATCATATGTATCTGTTATAAACAAATGGGATGGTAAGGTAGATCTAACAAATAGTGTAACCTTTTCTCTAATACTAATTAATATTTTCAGTGGATCGTGAAGGTATACTGAGAGGCAGTTGAATCAGTGTATACAAGTTTTACCGATTTATTTTCTTTCTCTTTAGACCCCTTTTAAATTTAAACCTCTAGACCAGTTAGGATAAATGGATCTTCCCTTTTAAAAGACACATTCATACCACATGTGAGAAATAAATTAAATAAAACACAATACACAAAATATTTAGAAGGTCCATCCCTAATTTGTGTGAATACATACTTATTATGTTCATGATGATCCAAGATATAGATTATTTACTAGAAAATCAATCATCAATTACAAATGGGTTAGTCAATCATTATCCTGAAACTATGATGGGTAGGTATCAACTACTTCCCAAATTATGTTGGCATCCCACCAGTGCTCTTTTACTAGAATCCCACCATTGTTATTTACACTTTTATCCTACTAGTGTACACAAACACAACACCAACACAATGAGAAAGATCACACAATCATCAAGTTACCATTGTAGTACAAAACTGATCTTCCTCTTCTGGCCATTATGATAAGTTTATTCTACACTTTCTTTCTTCCACTAAAAGTCTCTAACTTCCACTAAATATAATAAATAACACTTTATGTAAGTCAAACTAGAACTCTTCTGAATGAGTAGAAGATATCACTTCTTATACAACTCACCGAATATTTAGAATCATGAACTGAAATTTTTTTCAAGATATTCCAAGTTTTTTTCTTTCTCAATTTACTGAAAGATGTCACTTCATCTCAAAAAAATACTTCTAACAATATTTTTAAAGGTTCATCATTCATGAAATCATATGATTATATTTTCATGAAAATTATATTTCTTGCATGGTGTTATCATCATCATTCAAGTATTAAACTTGTATAACACTATCTTCATGTAGTGACATAAGTGTATACAACTCACTTTCTTATTCAAAAAATAGTTCACATGCTAATAATTAATGCATATAATTCTCTGCACTATTTTTATGTCTTATTCATGAAATAGAAATTGTACAACTCAATGTAATTCTTACTAATTCTCTTTGAATCCTCAATTCTTCCTAATATGTTTTTTACAAAGCCTCAATATCAGAGTAAAGTTTCTCTTCTACTTCATGAATCTTCAATCTCACAAGACTATCTCACTTTACACATGCATGTATATCATCTCATACATAGAATACTAAAATCTCTTAACCTGACTAGAATTACATGGAGTCTCTAATTATTTTATTTTCAAATACTCACAATCTTCATTCCATAGAATATCTTGTGTTACTATCTCACTTCACGCAACATATTCATTGAACACACACAAACTCCATGAACTATATGTCAAGATCACAAAATTCAGTATGAAAAATTTATCTACCCTTTATGAAAGTTGGATCATAACAACCATATTCCTTCATACTAATAATAATCACAATTAACTTCTTCTTAATGTAAGGTTTTATATGTGGTAACTATATTCTTTGTTCACAAAACTATATACCTAATGCAATATAACCTCACATCAAAGTCACATGCATAAAATCATTGATAAACTCATCAGTTTCCTTTAAATAGTCATGAGTTTGCATAACATCACATTAATCATACAAATGTTAGGAAGGATTAAATGAAGCACAACTCAAAAATCACATGGAATCCTCTCATGAATATAGATATTCCTCAAGTATCTTTTCCAACTTCTCTATTATCTAACTCTAATGGCAGTAGTGAGGGTGTTTATATATGAATACCACTAACATAATCCCCTACCTCAAATTCTACATGCACTGTCATACTCTTCCTATGTGCACCATCATACATCATTTTCATGAACTGAATCAACCTACTTTATTTTAAATCACATGTATGGTTTCCTCTATTTCATGGAATCATCATAATAGTGGGTTATATTTGATTAAAATTATTCAAATATCACCACCTCATAGACTTCTATATCATATTGGATTGGAAAAAACTTTCATGCTTGCAAATAAAGTTTCATTCATGCACCAATTATGTTTAGATATTAAAGTCAATCTCATAGAAATTGAATACTCATTTGGTCATCAAATGTCATGGAATTAAGAAATAATTATGCATTTGGATCCCTTTGAAGATCAAAGGTTGAAGATGAATGGTCAACTTGATCAAACAATGCAAATAGATCAAATTAGATGGCCCTACATCTATGAATATATTTTAAATATGGATGAACAGTTCTCATATCTCATGATCCCATATCAGAGATAACTCTAACATGGATTATCTTAATAAATAAATACAAACCCCTTGATCACTATATATGAGTACCAGGGTTCGATCCTGATTCCTTTCTACATCCTCTTGTGCAGCCAACTCATAGTGTGAGTTCTGCCTCCTCCATGAACCTTTGTGTGTGCACCTACCATATCTATGATCCATCATCATGTGAGCTCTACAATATGGCTCTAGTGTAAGGTAGAGTTCTCCTCCCACACATGAATTATTGAACCGGTTACTCAAATTGATTGGTTGGAATATTTTTTAAATAAACTCCACAAAAAGCACTAGTTTTATATATTATATTTTCAACATGAAATACCAAATCATAATCTCAATAGGGAATTGAAACTTTTAAATTCCTAAACTACTCATTTTTAATTTCTCTCAAAGTAACTCCTCAATCTTCTTAAATCATGGAATTTACTTATTTGAATTCCAAATAAATATAACTTATTTATATTTTATGCCAATATGAAAACTCCAAACACCTATTTCCCATGTTTATGAAATTATGATAATTACTCTTCAATCATCATAATTAAAAGTTACTTCTTACTAAGTAGCATTTCTTTATCTAAAAACTTATTTTATAACTTATAAATAATTCAATAATCATCTTCCAATGCTAGAAACTCTATACTTAAATCTTCTTCACATTGAATTTCTATCATAAAAAACCATTGAAAAAATTAAAACTTCAATGAATACATCCACAAATACTTCAATCCACTAGGGTAATTCAAAAACAGCCCAAAATTTCACTAATTATTTTCCTTAAACAAATATCATTTTAATAGATAATTCTAGATGAAACACTGAACTAAAATGATCTGTGATATATTAGATAATAAAATTATAAAAATAATAAAATCTATGGAAGATAAAAATATAACAATCATTTATAAATCATTAACAAATATTATTAAGAACTCTTAGAGTTTTAAAATGGATTTTTTCATTAAATACAGTTTTTCTTCATATATTGTATTTTCATTTAAAATATAAATTTATAAATATTATAAATTTAATTTTAAAAAAATAAATTCATTTTTTGGATTAATGTTGTAAATATTAACTTAGGTTGAGTTTTTTATATTTTTATAAAATAATTAGTTTTTAGATGAGTAGTGAAAATACCAATTTTACTAAAAACTATCACTTTTATGACATTATCTTAATGAAATAATGAATAAAAATTTTATGAAACCTTTTTTATATAAAATATATCTATAATAATAATTAATATAAATCATTTAAAAATACTAGGTTTAATTTATAAAACATGTGTTTAACATTTTGGAAACTCAAGTAATATTTCACAATAAAAACATTTGTTATGTGCTTACATTAAAAATTAGATTTTATAACTTGTAGAAATAAAATATAAAAAAGGATTTAATATTTGATATTAACATGTAAATATTATTTAATAAGGTCTATTTCATTTTAAACCATAAAAATTGGATTACCAATATTAAAATTAATTAGTGTGATAATGGTAAAACTATTATTTTTAAAGATTAGTTTTATTAACATTGTGTAGTTTTTATTTAATAAATTAAATTAATATATCACAAATAATTATTCTAATATGATGTTTCAACACATATATATAAATATATTAACACATATTTAATTTTTAATCAATTTTAATTAAGGTCAGTAACACTTGATAAATAAGAAATATTTTTTCTATAAAAAGGGTTTTTCTATACACTATCTATTTTAATTTAATAGTTAATTTTATAATACTTATAAATTGAATTGAATTAAATAGGGGTTAAATTTCAGATCAAAATATACAAATTTGGTGAGGATCATTTTATAATTTTAGTAAAACATAAATTACATAGTTAAAAACTTATTACCTTGGTAAAAAAAGGGTAAAAGTAAAAAATCTAAGAGTAAATGATTCAAACATGTTTATAAATCTATGTTTGAGGTTTTATTGGACTTATATCATTCAAAATCCATTATTTCTCAATTTTAAATCCATTTAACCATGAATAGTGTTATTCCTTTATTGAAAATAATTTGTGTTCATAATAGTTTCTTTTTATTCACTTATAAAAGGGGATCACTTCCACCCTCTCAAAGTTACGCATAACCTTAGAAATTTCCTCAAAAACCTACCTAATTTTTCTCTCATATAATTCCCTTGAATGAAAAAAATTTCCTCATCTCCTTAAGTTATCCTAATCCCTTCATTTCCAAATATAATTTCAAGAGAAATTTCAAAGTCCCAAAGTGAGTATTAATTAATCCTTATCCCTTTTCTTCTTAATATTTACTTTCCAAATATATCCCAAAAAATATTAATATAATGACCTCATTTCCATTATTATACTGAATTTTCATTATATAAATTGAACAACACTTATTTATTCCTTCTCATCCACTTAGAAAAATAAAAGAACGTTGATTGTGTGCTTTGTGCGGACTACCGCCCCCATGAAGGGATATATTTCATTTTTTACCACAACCTATATTCACAAGTTATAATTATTTAATTGGAGAATAAATTTGAAATATATTATATAATTATTAATATAAAGATAAAATTTATAATCCACCTTAGTCTTTCTCATTTTTTGGGAAATAAAAACATTAATTATGTGTTGTTTGGACTAAAAACTCCACAAAATAATATATTCTTTTTACATCATGATTTTAATTATTTATAAAAACCTATTAAAATATGATTTAAAAAATTAAAAAATCTAAATAATATAATTATTCTTATGTAATAATGATACTATTCCAAAAGAAACTACATTCATAACCATAGTCATCCATTAATTATGGTGTTCATGTTTGGGTCGATCTAACCACCTACACGAAAAATGATATAAAATTATATTATTTATTAATATGGGAACTTAAATAATGATATTATTATAATTTAATAATAATATCATGATTTTTTTATAGTTCTTGAAAGGTTACATTAATTATTTAACATATTATTAAAATATTTCCCTCGATGGCTAAAATTACCAAAATAAGCCGACATCAATTCCATTTTCACACAAAATAATTAAAAAATTATGGAACAAGATAATAGATTTATAAATAAATATAATATATATATTCCATAACCTTATATTATATATTAATTATAAAATTGATATCAAATAATGGTTACCTAAATTGATGTTATTAATCATGTGTGAAAAAATTAAAGTTACTGACACCTGATGGTAATAATCAGTGATAGATAATATACTCACAATATATGGTCATAAATGAAGTATATGAAATTTAGTGTATATTAATAAGGTTTTTAAATAGAATATTATAATATTTATAGTTTTTATACAGGATGTTAGAGTGCGTTTGAGTAAGCAGAAATACAAGGTGTAATGATTTTTTGTCTCAATTTGAATTCCTTTAGACATGTTCATGTTATACACCATGTTTTATTTTTAATAGTGAAATTACTAAAAAATTGTAATTTTATATCATGATTATATTATATTTAATGAAATTAAATTTTATATTCCATTTTCTTTCTCTCATTGGGTTTTGAATCAAGAGTTAAAAAATATGTAAGGGTTTTGTGCTAACTCAATTTTCATCTATTGAGTAAAAAACATTCTTATTGAACTCTATTTTTATATATTTTATTTATTATACCTAATTAATACTTTGTATTTTATTTCATTATTATTTTCTAGGGTTATAAAATTATTCCTTGTGACCTCATTATCAAATGATTCTTACCTCAATGATTATGTTACTTGAAGGGTTTCTTGGTCTCAATTCCTATTTCTTAAGACATACTTCTTATTATGCGCCAATTTAATTTTATATGGTGTATATACATCTAATTTTTTATATTATATCATGAATTATATTTAATTCATGATTTTTTTAGTTCACTTTCGATCTCTCTCTCTCTCATTCAAGGGGTTTTTATTTAAATGTTACTCGAGCCATAACAAATTTCTCGGCTCAATTTTTTTCTCCTTGAGTCATAAATTCTCTACATGGTTATGATCTTATAATCCCTATATATCCTTCGATTTTCATTTTACAATGGTAATTTATATTCTTATTAATTTAATTTACTTTGTTTCATAGGTTTCATGCTATTTTATGAAATTCCTTCTCAAATAAAAGATTGATGTTGGTAAGAATAAAACTCATTCTTTCCAACAATTATTTCTTATCCATGTACATATTTTTCTTCTCACCAATATTTTCATCTATTTTTAAAAACTAAAATATGGATTAATTCATGTGATCCTATTACATCCAAGTACCAATTTTCAATTAGAAGTTTTATTTCCCTATTTATGATGTGGGTTTTCAATAAAGGTGTTTCGAAATATTAAAAGGTTTTACATATCATGGAAATATTTCTTATATTCCCCTACATGATTTCTCTATAAAACCTTTATGCATTTTTAAGACTATATTGTTATATATTTATTAAAAATTAATATTTTAATATATATTAAATTTTTTCTTTCCAATATTTTTAAAAATTACTTTTTTAAAAAAAACTGGTGACTTTAAGACTTTCTTTATAAAAATTAGAAAAGAAACTTATATTTAAACAAATTTGAATATTATTTCCAATGTTTCATGGTTTTAAAAATTAAATTATTTTTTATTATTATTTTTTGAGTTTTATTTAAAATGGCTTCCATGGAAAGAGGGTCATTTTCATCATGATTTTCGAAGAAAAAATATACTTTTATTTTAAAATTATTTTTCATATACCTGTTGATTCATTACCTATGTTTTCACAAATGATTAATGTTAAATATCTATAAGAGAAATGATTCATAACTACCATTGTTTTTTCTAATCATCTTTAATGTATAGCCATAAATTTTATTTTAATGGTTTTCCTCTAAAAATACCCTATGTTTGATTTATTTAATTAAAGTGTGTTCACCTAGATACCTATAAATAGGTTGTTTGGGGTAATTATTGACTTAAATATATACCCTTTATTTATATGGTGTTAATACCATATGATTTATTATCATGATTGAAGGGTATTTACATATAAATTTACTTAATATTATTGGATAGCCATTTATTTTCCATGGGTTTATCATATTATGATTATTGATGGAATTATAAATGATTTCTTTATGTGATTATATTTGAAAAGGATATGAATACTGTTTTATTTCCTTGGGTTATTTATGATATGATTAATGATTTATTTTATGTGGCACACATATGTATGGATGAATAATGGGTGGGGTCTTATATCTACCTTAATGCTTCAGTTAAAAGTTTAAATCTCATGAGATATGTACACATGAGTAAAATTATGATTTCTCAAAAGTGTGGGTGAAAGTGTGTGACTCACAAAGGTGATGTATATATGGGTAGGATTATGTTTTCTTGTAATCATGGGTGAAATAATGTGACTCATAAAGGTTATGTTTCCCATTGCTAATATTATACCATATTTCTAAGGTATACTGATGTTATGCTCTCATGGATCATGTTTATAGACTAATGTTTCCAAACTATTTTGATTCATTTCTTATGTTATCTCATTCCTTATTATATTATTTATAATCTATTATTTATTAGGTATAACTTTCTTATATATCCTGATTATTCCTATATTCTCATATTATGCTCACTTATGATATTTGATTGTTATCACTTATTTTTTCCCTTACCAATCATATGATATAAGCCCTTTATTGTGTTTTCATTTCCCCCAGTTATGAAGAAAATTAAAATATTAGATGTGTCTAGAAGATTATATTTTGTGGGAATTTTTGGGAGATTTTGAAGACTTATTGTGGATTAATCATTTGCTTATATAGTGGTAAAAATTACATTGGTTGAAAAGGACATGAGTTTTTTAGTTAATTTTTATCCAAATTATCTAAAACTCAAAACCTAAAATATCATGGTAATGTATTTTAATTAAATATTTTATTTAATTTATTAAATTTATATGTTCACATCTATAGGTTGTCATAGTTGTATCAGAGTGGTGTTTAGATGACTTTAGAGGTTAGGATGATATCTAAGGATAATTGAAGGTTTGATAAGTTAAGGTTGATCATAATTTTTAAGGTATAAATAACCCTTTAGGTTAGTTGAGGTAATATTTAATATTTTAGGTATTTAGATAAGATAACTTTAGTGAAAACCCTATGAATAAGTTTAAGTATAGGATAACATCCTAAAATTATTGTAGAGTGTAGATTTTGTGGTTTTCCTAAAAAAAATTATCTTTATGGATACTAGAAATTGGATGTAGCTATGACATAGACACACCTAGCAGTAAGCACCCTGAAAAATACTATTTTAGTATCAACTCAATCTTACTCTTATGCACAATGAGTAGGCCTGAAGCTATACACCTGGCTAGACACTCCTGAGGGATATCCTTTGATCAATCATATTATATTTATGATCCATTATAAATGATTTATTATGTTAAGTAATTGGGTTATGGAATCTGAGATAACCAAACCAAAAGAAACCTACATGGAATCAAGAATTATTTAGGATAAACTGAAAGATAATATAATAATTTTAAAGAGTAAGAAATATTTTGGTTGAATTTATCATGTAATTATATTATAATAATTCTCGTATGGTGTCCATCACTCACATTAACTAATTTTTGGTTTTAGTAATAACTGAATCCCAAAGGAATCAAGATAATAATTTATTTCATGGACAATGCATCCCAATGAGAGACCTAATAGGATAAGAGCTGAAGTGAGAAACCTTTTGATTAAGTTGAACCAGCTATAAAAAATTAAAATTAACAACATAGACTTAGATGAGTTCCCAAAATCACCAAAGAATAAAATGATGGATTTTCATGGATTTTTAGGTGATGAATATGATGAAAAAAATAAGATTAAATTTCCTTTGTGTCAAAATTTGGAAAGAAGAACCAAAGAAAATGTCTCAAAGGAACTGGGAGATATTTTATATGTGGAAAAGGAGGGAATATATAAACAATTTCTGAGGAAAATTGAAGAGATTAGTGGACATGATGAAAGGAAATAATGTTTTTAAAAATGTACCACTAATAGTTCAATGTATTAGATGTGGGTAAATTGGAAATATTCTAAGTTATTTCCTTAATCCAAGTGATAATAAGGATGATAGACACCAAAAATTTCCAAGACAAGTGAAATCCTATAAAATAGAAACTACAGAAGTAGGTTTTGAAAATGATATGGAATGAGGAACACTGGTAACCCACTCAAGAAATATGAGAGTTTTATTTATCTCTTTCTCAAACTTATCCTCTATAATTTATAAAATTAAATATCTACCATGATGATTAGATGTTGAATTATTAGCTTCTAATAAATTGATTATTGTATCCAAAGTATATAACTCATATTTAATACATGTTTATAGGAATTTGTTTCCTATAAAATCATATTATTCTTCCTTTAGTAAAATTTGATGTGATATTAATCATGAATTGGATATATTGACATAGAGGCCATGATAATTTCCAAGATAATAAAATCACATTTAAAAATCAATCCATGCCCACCTATTAAGGTTGATTATAAACTCAAAATGAAAAATTACTCTCATTATATTAGGGTGTTTATCACAAAGTTAAATAAAAACTCAACATTATTTATATTTCTATTATGATGTAAAATATTAGTTCACTATAAATACTAAGGATATTAAGGTATTGGGGTGCACAATGAATGTATATGGGCTTAGGATTTAAAAATTTGCATCACTGATTGATTTGACTACATCATACCAATGATGAAAAGCCTAGTACAAAAGATGAGGATCGTGTTTGAGAAAATTAAACATGAAAATTTAAATTCAAAATTACCTCATTAGTTTGAAAGATGCATTCGAAAACCACTCAGCGTTGGTGATTATTTCTCAAAGTAACTAAAGTCAGGTCCCTCTAAATCATCCAAATGCATTTCAAAAGTCTTTGGAAATTTTGATAATCAAGTTTTGGGTGATTGCTTAAAGATCCAATAATTCCTTCAACATCATGATGATCACCTCAACTCTATTCCTTCGATCCAAGAAGAATAAGTTTCACTAAACACTTGGATCATATTCTCTCTATAGAAAGATGGAGAGAGGAGAGATTTGATCTCAAAATCATGCAGTGAATAGTACCTTATATGACAGCCTCCTCTCTCTTATATAGTTTAGTGAAAAACACCAAGAAATGGATCCCTAGGCCGTGGATACGCATTACCCACTAAATAAGTTATAAAAAACTTCTTATGACTGACTTACTAAGTCATAAATATCATTTATATTTTTATAACTTATGTGTAATATAATAAATATATTACATGATAAAAATGAGTCATTAAATCAACTTGATATTCCTTCAAATATTAATCAATCATTGAATATTAAAATAATATCCATTCATTAAATATTTTCCCATGTATTCACTTAATATATTGTGAATAATTTAAATAAATAAATTCAATACCAATTATTCTAAACTGTAATAATATTAATTAATTTATTCTTGGTGATCGTATATTCTCATACATTAAACCGGACCTCGTGGTGGGTCCCACCATGTCCTAATATCCTATTCATAAGAATAGTCCACACTTTCAGATACACTAAATGTGTAATCCTCTAGTGCCTTGTCTCGATAGTAGTGAATATTATTCATATACTGGGAGTATATTCTAGAAAATCATTAAGGCCCTTAAGTAGATATGTAAAATTCATAGTAGCAACAACCTTTCCTACGAACACACGCCATGTAATATAATCTCTTTATCTCACAATATCTCATAAATTAGGATGTACACTTCTTTTCATAATATTTTCTTGATTTATTATTCATTGACCTTACTAGATGTACTTTCTTTCTTCTACCATGTCCATGGATTTAGTGAAGGTACTTCCATCCAAATCAACTCGGCTCAAGATATCACATCCTTTCATAAAAAAACAATTTTTTATTGATTATTCAATCAATACCATACCACCAATGATGCACCCAATTCAAGATATCTCGACGCAATATAAATGTCATGGTTTTTACCTTGAATAAAAGTATGTGATCAAATATTATACACTAATAATAATCTCAATTCAGGATACCATTACATGTGTTCACATATTGGAACAACCAATGACCCATGAAACATGTGGTGATCCTATTTATATGCTAGCCCTCATGATCTCATATACTCTAGATCACCCGATGAAAACTTCATGAGAATAAGTTTCAATTATTATAATACCCCAGCACCTGATAGTTAGCCATCATCTTTTTCCATTCATTATGATTTACCTATACTATAGGAAATATGTTTAATATTACGTTCATAGTATCTCAAGGTTCTCATTATAGCCTAGTAACTACTATAAAATTCTGATATTATAAATAATATATAGAGAATACTAAGTAAATAGTGAACACAGAAACATCAACATTGTTATGGTAAGTATGCACTATTCATAACTCATTATATACATGATATGGTAATCTAAAAGTACTATTAAATTTGGGTCCATGGAATCCACTTTTACAACACTCCCATTTGCACTAGAGCCAGCTTTCTAATTATCCTTGTTACCACTCACATGATAATATCATGATTTTTCTGAGTTTTGGATTTAATCTTTGGGCCTGCTACATCTCCATTGTGTGGATACTCTACTAATTGGGACTTCACCTCCTTGAGAAAGACTCCTCAAGAAATGATATCATCAAGTGTATTCATTTTTTTCCACTATCAAAACGTGAAATCTTTTCTAGTACCATTAGTGGGATTTTCATAATTTATATTATGATAAAACGTTACATACTAGGTGTGATTCCACGAAATGGAACAAATCATTGTGTATTTTATACTACTTCTTCAACTGCATCATAAGCCCCAATACACTCGGTATTTGTAGATATGGATACCACTATCTTGAATGAGCTTCTCTTTCTCATTACATTATCTTGATTGTGATATTGTATCATATTGATCTAAGGAAATAATAGTTTGTGTCCCCTAAAAACTAGTGTCCCTTCCTCTCTAAGTACCAATAATATATCTCGTGTGCCCTCTCAAGTAGAATTGGATAGTTCTAACTCCTTCTCATGTGGTTCTCATAAATATAATTTATATTTTCATACCATAAATTATATATTGGAAATATCATATCTAGTACATAGCATGCTATATTTGATTAATCCATTTAAAAAGAATAAGGAATTCAACTCACTTAATTAATATCCTTATATGTATCATGCATGTCTTCTTAGAGATATTTATTCCATGTGACATTGGTAACAATTCTCTCTTGAATTGTTCTAACTTATATTTTTTCAATACCTTGTTAACATACGTACTTGGATTAGGTCTAAGAAACCCATCACATATACCTCGGTATATCTCATTCCCTATAACTTTAGTTTCTACTTTAAGTCAATATCTAGAGAGATAATTTCATTCTGGTCTTAACTAACTGTAAGAGAAATAGTTGATTTATATATGTTATAAAACATACTTTCCTTGGAAAACTATTATTTTCCTACTAACCTCTTATAGACACTTAGAGAAAATTCATTCTAGATGAATATACTATGATCTTGTTTCTTACTTCAATCCAAAATTGGGATTTTAGTAAATTTCACCCCTTTTTATCATTTTATAGTGTCACCAAATATTTTTGGTTGTATTGTATAGATACTCTCCAAGAAAAAATTAGTCTTTACATCCAATGTTAAATAAAATGATCAAAGAATGTATTTATGACAAGTAAAATTCTAATGGATTTAGGCGTGATGACTTGGTATAACTAATCGATCCTTATTGGTACCACTCTTGTACCAACCATGTAATGTTTCTCTTGAATACCAATACAATATCAATATTTGAAACATTCAAAACACTAATCATATATACTTTGATACATGGAATCCATTATTAAATTTTAATTGAACTTTTTAATCATAATTGATTTCCATTTATTGCTTCCTTGTAGGATTCATTATTCTTGATGAATAATGTATCACCATCCATGGTGAATGTAAAATCACCACTATGGTTTTAACCTTCCAATATAGTATGTGTCTTAGGAATATTCCTTTTCTAAAAACTCTTGTGGAACGTATTTCTATCACTTGTATATCTTTAGCATTGACTAGATCCAATACAATATTGTTATCACTGTATCAAATAGATATTTTTCACCCTTATATAGAAAATATAGTCTATTACTTGACTATAACTTTTCTGTCATGGGTAAATCTTTAATATCCTTAAAACCCTTTAGGATAATTACTTTAGATGCACATTTTTCTTTTCTTGATGAAAGTTTGTTTATATCCTTAATAAACACTTTGCATCTAAACACATGTTATTATAACATGATGGATTTATATCATATTATAACTCATATGATATCAATGTTTCATTATAATTGGCATATAATTATGGGATAATGATACTATTATTGAAACATGTCTCAAAAAGATAATGGAATATTTTTTAATTCAAATGAATCACAACATTGATTCTCCTTTTACTTACATCATGTATCTAATGTGTATAAGAAAATTTGTGTTTAATAATTTCTCTATACTATATTTTATTGACCAATGTTTTAATGTAAGACTCATCATCGATCCTCCTAGAATGTATAAGGAAATGTGAATTTAGGAATTACTACATTCTATATTATAATGATTTATGAATAATTGTTCAAGATATTCTTCGACACATGGTTTTGAAGCAACACATATATTATAACTATGAATATTCTATACTTCACATTTACATTCCTTAAAACTATTAAAGGAAAATTATAAAGTATAATTACCACTCGCTT
Organism: Viscum album; assembly: GCA_963277665.1. Classification (NCBI taxonomy): domain Eukaryota; kingdom Viridiplantae; phylum Streptophyta; class Magnoliopsida; order Santalales; family Viscaceae; genus Viscum; species Viscum album. The sequence goes on along the minus strand of OY728141.1, from coordinate 465,161,920 downwards.
AACCTTTTAATAGTTCACACTCTCTAGCTAAACAAACTCTAAAATATTTATGTATTAACTTTATTTTTAAAGGTTTCTTTGTCCAAAACTAGATAATTCAAAGTGTTGATAATACCTAAGGTATTTATCTCCAAGGAATCTAAATACCATACTGGGTGTATCCTTGACATCCACTTTTAGTTTTACTTGAAAAATAATTATATTTCCACATCTAAGTATAACTGAGACTTACATTCCATATTCATAATGTATTGTTAATGATTCATGTATAACTAAACTATTGGTTTTATTTGAAATGTCATAAACAACATTCATTCCTAAATGTTCTGGTAGCATTCATTACACAATTATAGTTTTACAAAAACTAATCACTTGGAAATAATATCATGTTATTCTATCAAATGATGTCAGTATCGTCCTTTCTTAGCCACTTGGCGAACACACCTTGACTTTTAGTAATGTTTCTTGATTTTTTTTGTTTCTATTTTAAGAAAAAAAAGGTATTTAAGGACATATTTTATCTAATACTCAATGAGTATAAATTAAATATTATATGTAATGTTGAATATACCTAAAGTGGAACCTCATGATTTCATCTTCATCATCTCATGTTAGTTTCTCTTCCAGTGACCTATATTTCCACATACCAATAAAATATCCTCTTGTTCAATGATCTCCCACTTTATCTTTGGTTCTATATAAATTCATTATAAAGGTTCCTTTGGAAGTGTACTTTCAATTTTCATTTTTGAATTTTCTTTATTATTATTCTCCATAATAATTGAAGATTTATCTTTCTTTAAATTCTCATATTTTTTGTGAACTTTTTTAAAATGATACCGATGTGGTTTATCCATACTATTCATTTGATAAATCTCAATTAAATAGTAGAAACAAGGTGGTAAGGATGTGAAAATGAGATAAACTAAAAGTTATTTATTTGACTTGAATCCCAATTATTATCATCATTAAATTTTATTTATCATATTGAATACAATAGGACCATCTTGAGTTTAATATTTTAATCTATATGTTATCATTTTTATCATTATCTCATTTATTTATAGCTTCACTTTCTACTTACATACTTCTAGGAGATGAGACAACATGGTATATTCCTTCATGTCCTTATGTTTCATTTTAAGATATTTGTAAATTTATGTTATCATTATGATAAAAACATCAAATTTTTCATTCATGATTCTCTTGTAAGAATATTTCTCATCCTCACTAGCTTCCTGAGAAAGTTGATCATGTAGTAGTTAATCCAACACAAATAATTTCCTTTCATATTATAGTATTATGTGCAAGCATCTATACCACTATTATAAATTTATACAGATCAGGTCATGTTCTTTATAAAATACGGATTGTAGTGTATTTGTAGTATTACTTTCCATTTTACTACAAAAATACACATAAGCATATAAATACTTTTATCTTGATTAATGATTATGCATTTCTAATTTATTAAATCATTATATATCTCCCACTATTTTATTGAACCCTAGAATCCCTCACTACTAGATTTGGGATACCCAGTCGCTTGAGTATTATAGTGGAAAGGATCCCTAAAACCTCTCCTAATAGTCAAATCTATGGCTACACGACTACTCATATAGTTTCAATTTAGGTTTTTTATTGTCCAGTTGCATTAACTTGCAACTCCTTGAACTGTTGAGTGAAGTCCAACTTCTAGAAATCGTAAATTTTCTTTACTCAATGCTTTGACTATAAATATTCAACAAGATAAATATAGATAATTATTTATTTCTATATTTAGTTAATTATAACCATTTATTTCTTAATAACTCTCCAATATTAGTAGGCCCCCTCAGCTAGGGCTGACGATCACCTCATACACCCAGTTTTGTTTAAATTCAAATGATGGAAGGAATTACGAATTAATATTTAATTGAGGGTTTTTAATTATTTCTCAATGAATGAAATCATTTTGTATTAGATATGAACATACTTAGTGATAAAACTCACATCTTGATAATGAATTAAATATAGAACATTCATCCTATATAAATTTGTTTTAATCTATGCATTATTTGATAATTATTTTATGTGATTGCGTAAACCTGAAAATCACAAAACAATAATAATTGATTAATGAAATTGGTCTTGAGAGTGTGATATTGAGCTATCTATTTATTCTGAATGGATCAACCATGACCCTAAGGGTAAAAATACCTAATTCATGTCTAACTTGTATCGTAACTTGCACCATGGTCCAATGTATCCACGTCTCTTTTGGAATACCAACTCATATCAGTGTGGTCCAGGTCATCTTTCATCTTCATCATAATACATAAATACTGATACATATGAAAAAGGGTCTCAGGAATGTGTAATACACATGAAATATAGCTCTCATGGACACACAGGCTCTTATACATATAATGAGGAAGACAGATGATGTTCGGACTATCTGAAATAAATTAATTATTACATACCGCATATAATCATAATAATTAATTAAATAAATAAATTTATTACATACATAATTCGATCAATGCTTAAGATCATTTGGAACACAAATTAAATGTCAAATAAAAATTAAATATGCGATAAAGTTATGTTGAGGTCATTAAATGAATTAAAATAATTAATTTTAATTTTAATTTAAATAAAAATATTTCTCGAATCTAATTAATTTTTATTCAAAAAAATTATTTCTTATTTTTTAAAATATATATAATTTTTTTTAAATTTTTTTAAATTTTTTTCCACAGACCCCGAATAGCCCAAAAATCCCCTAAAATGGGTTTCGGGCATACACTTGACTCGAAATTGTCAGGGCAAGTCAATAAGTGCCCAACCAATATTTAAAATAAGTCAAACGATAGGGGGTAGTTGGGAGGGGGATTGGAGGGGAGCAGCTAGTCTGGTTAGCAGTGATTCTGAGCATGACAGTGTCAGTGATAGGGGGTTGATGACAAGTGTAAAATGGTGGGTTAAGTCATTGGGGCGATGCGCAGAAATGTAGGCCAATGGAAGGTGGTAGGTTGATCTATTCAAAGGCCAACAATGGGGGTGTAGCATTAGTGGGAGGCCACCAAGGTCACAAAAAGGGGTGGTCATTAGTGACATTTCACTATAGAGGATGATCATAAGGGGCGGCTTTCCTAGCTAGCTGAGGACCATAGGTTGTGGGGTGTTGATGGGAGGTGGATCTAGCGAGGATGACTCGACAACAATGGTGTGGATATGAGATTGGTCGCAGCGGTTGGTTGATCTACCTCCATTTTTATTTTTTTATTTTTTCATTTTTTTTTGTATATAGTGTCTCCCATTCATGTGGTTTATTTAAAAAATGTCCCTTCCCACTTGGGGGCAGCAATTAAATGGGGTTTTAGTGGGCCACCCCACTTTCAAACCTTTTTTTAAAGACAGGTGTGCCCCTACTCATTTGATTATTTTATTTTTATTTTTTCTTTTTTTGTATCTACCACCTATCTAGAGCCTCCACCAAACCCCCTTTAGTTTTTTTTAATATTTTTCAAGCCTACTTTTAGGATTTTTAAAGTTTCAAAAAGGGTGTTTTTTAAACTTCCACATTTGTGTGAAAAATTGTCTAGTTAAAAAGGATTTTTTTGATCATAGGAATTCCAATTGGAGTTCAAGTTCATTGAAAAATTCTTACGCCATCACAACTCGGGCTAATTTTTATTTAGGTTCTTCAAATATAAACCCACAAAATATGGTGACGATCTAATTTTTGGTCATCAAATGGTCATATCTTGGTCATACAATATTAGATTGGATCATAGTCTATGGCATTATGACCATTTAAATTTACTCTACATGAAATTAAATCAAACATTATTTTTCTTATATTTAAATTTCACACACTCACTCTAATGAAAATTGAATGTATCAGGGCATGAAGCAGAAGAATATGGGCCAGTAATTTAAAAAAATTCATCGTCGGTCAATATAACTATGTTTCATCTTATGTTGTGTATCCCAGTATAGAAGTTGGGGATCCCACTTGAAGAAATTAATCATGAAAATTTAAAGTGAAAATTACCTCATTTGATTTGATGATGTTTTCGACAACTGCTCGTCACTTGTGACTATTTTTCAAAGTAACCAAATCCAGATCCCTCTAGGTCAACCACATGCAATTAAAAAGTTTGTGGAAATGTAGATCTTCAAATTTCAGGTGTTATCATAGAGATATGATGATTCCTTCAATGTCCTGATGATTTTTGTAACGCCGCTCCTTTGATCCTAAAAGAATAAGTTTGATCAAACACTTGGATTAGCTTTTTATCTCTCTAGGAAGTGGGATATAGAAGATAGAGGATCTCAAAATCATGGAGTAAATAGTAACCTATATAATATTATCTTCTCTCTTATTTATTGAAGTGAGAAAAACCCCAAAATGGACCCCCCCCCCCCCCCCCCCAGCCCCCATATATGAATTACCCACTAAATAAGCTCTAAATAACTTCTTATGACTGACTTATTGATTCATAAATATCATTTATATTTTTATCACTTACTTGTAATATACTAAATATATTACATGATCAAAATGATCTATTAACTCAAAATTCTATTCTTATAAATATTAAATGATCCTTGAATATTAAAATAGTAATGTTTTGTACCTTCCTTATCTGTTACTTTCCCAGTTTTGGTGGTTGGATTTGTTTTGGAGGAGGCTCAAGGAGGTTCAATGGGTGATAGAGCTTCATTTGAACTACAAGAGGATTTTTACACAATAAAATAATGATTTGTGGTGTAATTTGGTGTCTTATGGATTGGGTGGTTGGCGGTTTATGGCTTATGTTTAGTTGAAGTGAAGAGCATAAAATGGGTTTTTGTCATAAAAGTGGAATTTATAACGTAAGTTAATTATATCCCTAAGTGCCATGTTTTTTTATGTAAAAGGGGTTTATGACCAAAAAAGTAGTTTTACGGCATAAGTTATATGGTCCCATGGAAGTTACAGTGTAAACTTTTAATTTACACTAATATCATATGAGTGAAAGCCTTTTTATATCTCTTGTTTGGCCAAATTCTATTCTCATTTGGCCTCATATCCCTCTCATTTTGGAGGAACCCTAATGAATTTGGGAGATCTTTTATCCCCTTCCTCCTTCTTTGATCTATGGGTTCTTGTGGTGGTTTTTTAGCATTCCATGGTAGTCCCTCCTACCTTCTCTATTGTTTCATGTGTTCTTCTTTTGGTGATCCATTGCAGCTATGTTGTTTTGATCAGGGTGTGCTTTGGGAATAATTTTTTTTATTATACTTGGGTGTGATTTAGGGTGATCTAGGGCTTCTATATGCGTTTTTGGTTTACAGGTTGTTTCTTCTTTTCCTAATGTTGAACAGTGAGATCAAAAAGATTATTTGAGGTATAAAATTCTTCTCCTCACCTATTTACATGATATTTGTGGGGATTTAATTCTTTTTCCCATTGTTTGGATAGTAAGGGTCAGTTTAAACAAATATAATAAATTGGTATGATGTAAATTAATGGGTATGGGGGAGATATCATGTGATTATTTGTTTTGATATATGTTGTTGTTATGATTATATTGTTATGTTACCTTGAGGAAAATAACTTTTTTTGGGATCCTTGTTTACATAATAGGTTATATGAGTTGAGACCCTACTGTATTGTTTTTTATCACACCCTGGATAAAAGGATAAAGAATGTATATATGGATAATGAATTGGTTTCCCATTTAATTTGGTTTTTATGATAATACAGAATGTATATATGGATAATGGTGGTTGGTTTTCATGGATGTGATGAAGAAAATTGTGTGAGATGTGCAGTTGTGTGATGAAAATAGGTTTTGTTATGCCTTATGGGAAATTTCATGGTGTTTGTGGTGCAGAGGTGAAATGTAAATGATATGTGGTAATATTATTCCTTGTGGTAGAATTGTGTGATGAGGATGTGGTATGTGATGTGGTGTGCAGTGGTTGTGGTGTGTAGTGGTTGTGGTTCATAGTGGTTGTAGTGAAAAGTGGTTGTAGTGCATGGTGGTTTTGGTTGTCCAGTGGATGATATGCATGGTTATTATCGTGAGATGGTTTTGATGGTATGACATGGTGGTGAGAATTGATGTGATATGGGAAGGACATTGTATTGTTATGTTTTTTTAGTTTCCCAGTTAGCTATGGAATAAATTTTGATGATAAATCCAAATGAAATAGGCTAGTAAATAAATGAGATAGGCTAGAAATGGATGCGGTAAATGGATTAAATGAATTGAATGTTAAATGAATGAGTTGTGTAAATTATAATGAAATATCCTAATAAATAAAAGTTAGTGGAAATTTATTATAATATTGAAAGTGTAAAAAATATAATTGAAGGTGGAAACATGTGTCTTTATTTGGAGGTTGTGTGGTGTGTTACATATAGTGGTGTAAGTGGTTGCAATAGTTGATGTGTGGTGAAGTGGTGGTGGTGGTGTGCATGAGCGAAGTTGTTGTGAACCCATCAATTGGGTATTGTGTACTATATATATATCATTTATTTTATGGTATTTTTATATTCTTCCCACCCAAGTTGGATAACCTTTCCAACACTTATAGGTTATGGGTTGTGGTTTTTTTCAACATCTAGAATGGTGGTGATACAAATGGTTGGATACTCCCCTTTTCCCCACTCTTTCTTCGATAGTGATGGCCCAGGTATCTTTAGGTGAGAAGTTATTTGATGGACTATGTGTATCCAGGAAATATGACATGTGATGAGGTAGTGATGTGATTTGATATATTGTGGGGATCATTCATGTTAGGAGGAGCGAACAAGGTTGATGTCCTTCGCATTCACGATACCCAACTACACTAGTTATATAATGAGATGAGGTGTGATGTCCCAGGAGTCTCCGAGCGAGGTGTGATGTGATGGTTTTTGATACTAGCACTATATTCTAGACAATTCAAGGTTTGGGTTGGTAGTGATGTGCCCCTAACCGCATTAAAGATGGTTTGTTATGATGTGAAGTGATATGATTCATACAGAAGGGATGGGAGCACAGGATTTTCAATATTGGGTCATGAGAGGGGAAAATCAGTGAGGAAGTAGATGTGGGGTGCCTTTCTTTTTTCTGATCTTGATTATATGTTATTATATTGTATTTATGGTTTGGTGAGTGATCTATGGTGATTTTGGGTTGGTTAGTTGACCTGTTTATGTGCTTGTTGGTTTTGTTGTTTGTTCACTGGTGTATTTCCATGATCTTTTCACATGTGTACTTGAGACCTTAGTTTTTCCTTATTTAGTATACATGTTATGCTCACCCTATATATATAAAAAAAAAATTAGGTTTCCAGGAGGACTTTGGGGTCTGAGTTGGTAATTGATAACTTGGGTTGGAGCTGTTGTTGAGTCGCTTCCATGGGACTTATCTTTTAGTGTGTGTGTGTCTTGGAAACTTTTATTTGTATCTTTTGACATTATTCCAAAAGTGTGAGATGAATTTAGTTTTAATTTATTTATATATATGTTGAAGTTTTTTGGTGTTAATTTATCCTATCTAGCAATATTATTTTATTTATAGAGGGTAATGCATCTCATATGTGATATTTTTACACCCTCGGTTCTAGTCGCCAACCCGAGGCCTACTAGAGTAGAGAATATGAGGTCATTATCTCTCTTTATTCATTGTGGTATCTTTAGAGGGTGGGGTTATGAAAAAATGGTATTATAAGTGATGTTTGAGAGATATTATAGAGTAAAAAGTTAGGTGTGGTGAGGATTTCATGATTCTGTTGGGAAATGGTGTTAGTTGATCTTGGTGTATGATATAGGCTAGGGAGATTGATTAAGACATGGGATTTTAGGGCCCACTGTGATCTATTGCACAGAATCTAAGTTTTTAGAGTAACCAAGTGAGGTGGAATTGTTTGTGGGGAAGAGACATAGGATAGGTATATGCATCATGATTGTTTTCTTCATGTCTAAATTGGTTTATTTTAGGGAAAATAAAATGAATTAAATAAATAATATTTGTTTAAATTCCATGCCATAGAGTTTAGAATATTATCCATTCTTTTTATGAAGGAATCCTTTTTTTCGTACATGAGTATATCAGATAGTTTATGTTCAGTAGGATGATCTGGTTAATCTTTGAAGGATTGACCTGACATAGGAGGATGAGGTTTGGAAAAGGGATTTGTGTTCCTTTTAGAAATAGAGTTTGGGAAAGAATGAAGGGAGTGTCTCTGATCTAGATATGGAGTGCTAATTAGAGTATCTTGAAATCAATTTTGATTTGATCTGAGCATGGGATGAGTTATGGGTGCTATTATTAGTTAGTAAGTTTTGGGGAGCTATACGCCTATAGTGGATGTTATATCTTGGTGACCAAAAGGAGGGATATGTGTTATGACCAAAATTTCAAAAGGAGTTCTGAGCATAGAACCTTTCATTGATGATAGAGGAAGTGAAGTGGTAGGAATTTATATATATTAAGTATGGGAGCATGAGTGTGTGGGATATTCGGATCAAATTCAATGAACTCTTGTGCTTTGTTCCAAATATTTTTCCATATGTCGAGTTTAGAGTGTCACATTTGAAGAAGCATTTTCACCTAGTGATCAAGTATGTGCCACCCCCATTTATGCTCCCTACATATATGAAGGTATATAAAAAGGTGTAGGTTATAGATATAATGATTTCCTTAGGGGTTTATCCATAAGATAGTGGCCAGTAGGGTGTCTCAATGAGAATAGTTTCAGGAAATAGGTCATGAGCATTTAGGTAGTTAGGATTCTAAATAGTGGGCAGTTAATCGTGGAATACCTCTTTCCATCCTTATGGGGTATGATGCTTTATATAACCTTATATAGGCCTTAATTTTCCTCATTATATGTGTAGGGGACATGGTAAATACTAGGCTCATTGTCTGAATGATCAAGGAGGCCAATATGAGGTGGGAATTCAATCCCTTTTTCGACAGTAGGAGTAGTTTCCTCTGAGGTAGTTTCAGTGATAGGGACCACCGGTGTTTGTTAAAATTCCAAGAGCAGGTGTAGTTGGCAGAGGTAAGCCTCATGATGGTCCTCTTCCATAGAGAACCAAGCCAGATTATGGTTAGTGAGGTTATTAGAAGAGAGAAAGAGGAGTTGGGCATGGTCAGATGCATGCATTAGAGGCAGCAGTTCCAGCAGATCCATTATTTGTTTGAGGTATGATTAGTTTATCATATACTCTTATTTGTGATTTGTTTGATTAATGATTGTTGCACTCCTTTGTTTATATTACTTTGGTCAAATCCTTGGGACTGAATGTGGAGAGACTTCCAATGCCCCTGGTGTTATCTGTGCCAGTTGAAGGTCATACTTTTTTGTTTGATGTATGTCGGGGATGTAGGCTGGTGATAGGGAAGCACTAATCTATGGGATATTTCCTATTACTATAGATATATCCATAAAATGTTATCTTTAGAATGTATTTTCTATATTCCATGCAAGTAATCATTGACTAATTTTGGAGGAGAGTTTCATTTTCTGATTTGGAGGGTCAATGAGTGGCGTTTATTTGCAAGCGAGGTTTTTGGATGGGTGGTACACAAATGGAGCCTCTTTTGTCTCAGTTGGGGGATATTTCAGTGGAATACCAGAGAGATAGTATTCCTAGAGTTTTGGAAAAGTTCCTAGATGATTTTTCAGGTGATTTATTTGTGCTACCCCTGTGAAGCAATGTCAGGTTTGGGATAGAGGTGCAACCATGTGCATCTTCAATTTTAATGGCTCGTTATCAAATAATGCATATAGAGCTATACGGGTTGAGGTTGTAGGTGGATGATCTAATGCAATAGGGTTCCATATGACCTAGTGTGTCTCTATTGGGTGCTTTGGTGTTATACTATAATAAGGAAGACTGTGGTATGATGTTTTTATAGACTACTCGAGTTTGAATCAGGTAATGATCAAGAACCATTAACCTCTTCCTAGGATTGATGATCTAATCAACCAGTTGGGAGGGGATATTTGGTTTTTGAATATCAACTTGAGGTCAAGATATCAGCAAATGAGGGTTAAAGATTAGGATATCTCAAAGGCTTCCTTCAGGTATAGGTATGGGAACTTTGAGTTCATGGTCATATTTTTTGGTGTTACAAATGCACCATCCATGCTCATGGGACTCATGAAATCCATATTAAATAAATTCATAGAATAGTTTTTCATCATTTTCATTGATGATATATTGATTTAATTAAATCCATGGGAGGATCACATCGTGAATCTCATAGATTTTTCTAGGTCCTTAGACACCATCAAATCTATCTTAAGTTGTTTGAGTGTGAGTTCTCGAGAGGTGCATATCTTTGAGCATGTGTTGCCCTATCAGAGTGTGGTAGTGGAGCCATTAAAGTTTGAGGCAGTTTTTCCTTAAGAAAAACCCAAGAACATTGTATAGGTTTACAATTTCCTTGGTCTCATGGGTTATTATTATAGGTTTATTCCTAGTTTCTCTCAATTTGTATCCCTACTAATAGATTTAACCAGTAAGGACCAAACTTTTTTGTGGACAGATTAGTGCCAAGCAGCATTTGGTTATCTAAAGGAGAAGTTGGTCAATTCTTGAGTGCTTTTTTCGTAGTAGGATGTGTTTTTTGTGGTTTTTTATGACATGTCTCGTCAAGTATTTGGATGCATGTTGATGTAGTATAGGGTATCGATATCATATGGTTTTAGGCAATTACTTCCCCACATGGGTAACTATGACACCCATGATCTAGAGTTGGCGTCATTTTTTTACACTGAAGTTGTGGTGGTATTATCTCATCAGTAAGCACTTTTTAGTTTTCATTGGCTAGAAACATTCACACTATTGTGATAAGTATACATTCTGCATTACTCACTATATGCATGATATGGTAATAAAAAAGTATTATTCATATTGGGTCTAGGGAACCCACTTTTAAAATAGGATAGTGGGGATGAAATATATTTATAAATTAAATATAGGGTCATGTTTATCTTATGAAAACTCTTAACAATTTCATTATTTAGGAATAATTAAAATTTTGAGGACATAATTTATTTAGGGTGGGAATGTAATAACCCCAAATTTCACTAAGTATTTTCCTTAAATAAATAATATTTTAATAACTTATTCTACAAGAATAATTGAACTAAAATTATCAGTGAAATATTAGATAAGAAAAATATAACAATAATAAAACCTATAGTAGATAAAAATATTTTAATCAATTATAAATGCTTATAAAATAGTATTAAGAACATTTAGTGTTTTAAAAGGGATTTTTTTACAATAGATATAGTTTTTCTTTATATATTATATTTTCATTTAAAAGATAAATTTATAAATGTTTGAATTTTAATTTGAAAAAATTAACATAATTTTTGGATTAATCATCAAAAAAATTTTAGGTTGTGTTTTTTAGATTTTTCTAAAATAATTGATTTTTGGGTAAATAGTGAAAATACTGATTTTGCTAAAAACTGTAACCTTTATGAAATTATCTTAACATAAGAATGAATTAAAATTTTATGAAAACTTTTTTATATAAAATATATATAATTAAAAATTAATATAAATCATTTGAACATATTATATTGAATTTATAAAACACATTTTTAACATTTTTGAAACTCAAGTAATATTTCACATTAAAAAATGTTTCAATGTGCTTACATTAAAGGTTGGATTTAATCACTTGTAGAAATTAAAAATAAAAAAATGGATTTAATATTTTTGATAAACATTTAAATGTTATTTAACAATTTTAATTTCATTTTTAACCATAAAAATTAGATTACTAAGATTAAAGTTAATTACCATGATAATAGAGAAACTATTATTTTTTAATATTTTTTATTAACATTGTATAATTTTTATTTAATAAATTAAATTAATATATATTAAATAATTAATATAATATGATGTTTCAAAACATATATAAATATATTAAAAAATATTTAATTACTAATCAATACTAGATAAGGTTAGAAACACTTAATGAACAATAAATATTTTTTTTACAAAAAATTATTTACATTATCTATTTTAATTTAAAAGTTAATTTTTTAATATTTAGTAATTTAATTGTGTTAAATAGATATTAAATTTAAGTTCCAAACACCAAAATTTTGTCTGATTGGTTATTTTATACTTTTATTAAAACATAAATTACTTAGTTAAAAACTTATAACCTAGGTATAAACAAGAAAGGTAAAAGTAAAAAATATAAGAATAAATGACTCCAAAATGTTTAAAACATGTTTTGAAACTTATTTTTGAGGATTTATCAACATTATATCACCCCAAAATCCATTATTTATCACTTTTAAAACTATTTACCCCTGAATAATGTTATTACTTTTTTGAAAAATGATGGGTGTTTAAAAAAGTTCCCTTTTCTTCACTTGTAAAAGGTGATCATTTAAAACCTATAAATATTATACATACCCTTCAAAATTCCATTTAAAACCTACCCAAGTTTACTCTCCTATAATTCTCTTGCATGACCTAAATCTCCTGGTCACAATATGTTATCCTAATCCATTCATTTCCAAGGATACTTTCTAGAGAAATTTCAAGGTCCCAAAGTGAGTATTACTTAATCCTATTCTTTTTTCTTATTAATCTTTTTTTCAAAATATATCCAAAATATAGTAATATAATGATATCAATGTATTTATTATAATTAATTTTTATTATATTAATTTAACAACCATTATTTATTCCTTCCCATTGACATAGAAAAATAATGGAACATTGATTGTATGTTTGTGTGGACTATTGTCTCCACGAAGTGTCGTCTTCTATTTTTCACGGTCACCTATATTAACTGGTAATAAGGATGAAATTTAATAATTCATGTTACATATATAATATAATTATGATTATGAAGGGAAAATTTATAACTTTCCTTCATTATTTATCATTCATTAGGAAATGAAAACGTTAACTGTACATTGTGTGGACTACCACCTCCAAGAAGTATCATTTTTGTTTTTCATATTGATTTTAATTATTTATCCAAACATCTTAAAATATGATTCAAAACCTTAAAAATATCTAAATAATATCATTATTCTTTTGTAATAATGATATTATTGTAAAAGAAACCTCTTTCATAACCATAATTATCCATTAATTATGGTATGTTCATGTTTGGGTCGATCCAACCACCTACTTGAGTAATGTTATAAATATATATAATGGATGAATATGGGAACTTAAATACTGATTATTTTATAAATTAATAATAAAATATTTATTTTTTATATTTATTGTAATTTTTCAATATGTATTTAACTTTATATTTAAATATCACCCTTGATCACCAAAATTTCCAAAATAAACTAAAATTGATTCAATTTTAACAAAAAATAACTAAAATAATTATAGAATGAGATAATATATTTATAAATAAATATAAATTATATATTATAGTGCCTTATATGATCTATTAATGATAAAATTATTATCGATGAATGGGTTTCGAAATCAACATCATAAAGCATGCACAAAACAATTAAAGTTATTAACACTCGATGGTAAAAATAAGTGATAATTAACTAATATATTCATAATAGATGATTATAAATTAAGTATATAAAAGATAATTTATATTAATAATTTTATTAAATAGGATATTCTTTTATTTATTTTATTTATATATGAGGTTATATTTCATACGAGTAAGCAGGAATACAAGGTAAGGGTTTTTTGTCTCAAATTTGAATTTCTTGAGACATGTTTATATTATGCACCATGTTTTATATTATATGGTGCACTTGCTTACCCATTTTAATTTTCTATCATGATTATATTATATTTTATGATATTAAATGTACTATTTCATGTCCTTTATTTCATGGGGTTTTGACTCAAAATTTACAAAAGTTTTAAGGGTTTGTGCTAACTCAATTTTATTTCATTGAGTTAAAAACTTCCTTATTGAACTCTATTATTATATGTTTTATTTATACTACATAATAGATACTTTTTATTATATTTAATCCTTATTTTATAGGGTTTTAAAATTATTCATTATGACTTCATTATAAAAAATTTCTTACATCAAATATTATATTACTTGAAAGTGTTTCTTGGTCTTAATTCATATTTCCTGAGATATACTTCTTATTATGAAACAATTTAATTTTATATGGTGTATATACTACCTATTTTATATATTATATCACTAATTATATTTAATTAATTATATTTTGAGTTAATTTTCAATTTATCTCTCTCATTCAAGGGGTTTTGATTTAAATGTTACTCAAGCTGTAATAGATTTCCCAAATAAAATTCTTTCTCATTGAGTCATAAATTCTATATTGTGTTATGATATTCTAATTCCCTTTTATCCTTAAATTTTATTTTTTACAATTTTAATTTATCTTCTTCTGAAGGGGAGTTACTTTGTTTCATCAGTACCATCTTCTTTGATGAAATACCTTCTCAAATAAAAGTTTGACGTTGGTAAGATTAAATCTTATTCTTTCCAATGGATCATTCTCTACCATGTCCATATTTTCCTTCTCACTAATTTTTAAAATATTTTTAGGAATTAAAATATGGATTAATTCATGTGATCCTATTAATTCTCACCACTTCTTGTCAAATGGATATTTTTCTCCCTATTTATAATGTGGTTTTTCAATAAATGTGTTCCAAAATATTAAAATGTTTTAAGTATCATGGAAATATTTCTTATCTTCTAATCCATTATTTTTATATAAAACCTTTATGTCTTTTCCAAGACTCTATTATTGGATATTTATTAAAAATTAATTTTTTAATATATCTTAAAACTTTTCTTTCCAAACTTTTTGAAAATTACTTTTCAAAATAAACTGGTGAATTTTTCGCCCATACTTTCTTTATAAAAATAAGAAAAGAAACTTATTTTTAAAATGTTTTCACAAGAATGGATTTCCCATAATTTTGAATCTTCTTTATCACTTTTCATGGTTTTATAAATAAAGTTATTTTTCAATTATTCTATGGGTTTTATTTAAAAGGGTTTTCATAAAAAAGGATCATTTTCATCATGATTTCCAAATAAAAATTCTAGTAATCTTTTAAAATTACTCTTCAAATACTGGTTGATTATTTACCTATGTATTCACAAATGATAAACATTAAATCTCTATAATATAAATGATCCATCAATCTCTTTTTATTTCTTATTCATCATTGATGTATAACCATAATTTTTCTTCCAATTCCTTTCATCTATGAATTCCATATTTTTTATTCCTTTGATTGAAGTGTGTTCACCTAGGTACCTATAAATTGGTTGCTTAGTGAAATTATTGACTTAAATGTCTATATATTATTTAGGTGGTGTAAATACCATATGATTTATTATCATGATAAATGGGTATTTACCTATAAAATTAATTTATAAAATTTTAAATCCATTTATTTTCCATGGTTTTATCATGTTATGAGTATTTATTGAATTGTGAATGATTTCTTTATGTGATTCCATTTGAAAAGGATATGAACCCCATTTTATTTCCATGGGTTCTTTATGCTATGATGAATGATTGATTTCATGTGTCACACATATGTATGGATGAATGAAAAGTGGGGTCATATATCTCTCTCTAATACATTGGTTAAAAGTTTAAATATCCTGAGATATATATACATAAGTATCATTATTTTGTCTTGTAAGAATGGTTGAAAGTGTGTGACTTGTGAAGGTGATGTATATTTTGGTACAACTATATTCTATCTCAATCATGGTTTTAAGTGTTTGAATCAAAAAATTTATGTTTCCCTTTTCTAATATTAGTGCCACATTTTAAAGATACCCTGATATTACACTCTCATGGATCATTTTTATTTACTAATGTTTTCATACTCTTTTTATTAATTTATTATGTTATGTCATGAATTATTCCATAATCTATTATCTATTATTTATTGGGTAAAATTTTCTTATGTATCCTGATTATACCCATATTCTCATTATATTTTAACTTATGATTTTTATTTTTATCACTTATTTTTTCCCTTACTGAGCATCTAAGTTCAAACCTTTCTTATGTTTTTGTTTTCCCAAGTTGTGAATAAAAGTAATATATAATATTTTTCTAGAAGAGTATATTGTGTAAATAATTTTTGGTATATTTTGAAGACTTATTATGGATTAAGCAGTTTATTATATAGTGGGGAAAATGTCTATTAGTTGAAAAATACTTGATTTTTGTTAGTTAATGTTTTATACTAATTCATGAAAACTCTAAACCTAAAAGATCATGTGAATGTATTGTAATGAAATATTTGATTTAGTTCATGTAATTGAGAAGATCATGTCTATGGTGTTCCATAGTTTGACCTAGGTGGTTATTTTTATTTTGGTGGGTATGTCATGGACGTTTTAGGGGAGCCTCTTACAGTAAAATCATGAAGTGAGTGTTTTTTTTTTGAATTTATTAGATGAATATTATTTTGGTGGATTAAAGGATTGGACCCCTGATTAATTTTTTATAGTTTTGTGGTTTGGACTGTTTAGTGTGCATTTTGATGATTCTGTGAGCTGGACCACTTAGTGAGTGTTTTTGTACAAGATTGTTATGGTGGGGAGCATTATTAGCTGAAATCGATCATTATTGGTGGGGTCTTATGGTATAAAGAACCATAAGTCTTAGGATGATTTGATTACTTACACTTAAATTTTTGGGATCAATGGGTATAGTTGAACACTATCTTGGTGTTTAGTAATCAATGTTTTGTGTTAGGAACTCAGGAGTGAGTGAAGTACTCACATAAAATCATTAAACACAGTAATTAATGGTACATGGTTAGTGGATATCAAGTGTTTATTTTATCAAGGTGATGATATGGATACTCCTATAGAGGGGAGCATCAAATTGTTCATGGGTGTATGAACCTCATGTTGGAAGGGTTTTGGGGGTAGTGGAATCGATCAATAGACGATTAAGATGGTAGTGGGATGTTGGTGAGTGGTTAGACCCAGTTTGGAGATTAGGTTATGATTTCGAATGGATTTTATAAATTGATAATGGGATCGAGATGATGGTAGTGCAATCTATAAGTGAACTGGATTGGTGATGTCTTGGTGATCATGGGTAGATCATGATGATTGGATGGGTTAGTTGAGGATTCAACCATAGTATCACACTAATTTTTAGAATCAGACTTCAATGTGGATGTTTTGGTGATTTGGTTATGCCTTCAAATGTTAATTAATTATGATCAAGTGGTGAGATAGAGGGTGGTGCGTCGGTGGGTGTAGTTAAGAGTTTCCAGGGAAATTAATCTAGAGAAGGGTTGAATGGTGTTGTTCTATGGAATTGAATGTGGTGAAGTGTAAAATAAATCAAGATATTTTTTTATCATGTGATTGAGTTGGTTTAAGGATCATATTGATATTTTTTGAGAAAAATAGGTGTATTTGGATTTAGTTCTTGGAGTTTCATAGCTGAATCATGTTCAGCACTTGTAGATTAGACACAGTGGGTTAGTCATGAATTGATGATCGAGGTAGGTTCAAGTTCATGGAAAGATTTATTCCATGGATTATTTAGGATGTGAAGCATTATGGTGGTGATATTTTAACTACCCTTATAGTTATGGTTTGTGATTTTTGAAGAAAATTTGAATTTTTAATTTGGTGAGGGGTTAGTTTTGAGAACTGAAACTCATATTGGGGTTCCAAGTTCTTAGGAATCTATAAAAGGTGTTTTTATATGTGGGTTAGAGATTGTTTCATGCCTTGAGAGTTAGGGTGGATTCCAAGGAAGTGTTTGGATGGTCTAACTACTGAAAATTATAATAACAGGCCATTCCCAACATGATAGGTGGTGTTCATGCCATGAATGACCCTTCCATGAGAGATTCGAGTTCTGAATGATTTTTACAAGGTCCAAGACTTCTACCTAGGAGAATTCATGGCATGACCCTAAGGGTCAAATAGTGAAATTTTTGAGGAAGACGGGTTTCCCTCTTCTTAGAGGAGGTGTCACAGCATGACACATGTAGTCACATCATGAACCTATACTAGGAAACTATATTTTTTAAAGGGTATTTTGGTAATTTATTATGGGATCCTATTTAGAACCCCCTTATATTCCCCTCTGATTTGGTCATTTGAATGAAAGGGGAGATCCCTCTTTTTTCATCCTACCTCCCTTGTTTCTTATTTTATACAAGTGATTTGGGGGTGATTAATAATGTGGATTTTAGGTAAGATATCCTCCTTTCCTTCATGTATTCCTCTACTTCATTTTCCCCTAATTTTTAGTTTGATAGGCTTAGTTTTTTAGAAATTATTTCACTGGATCATGATGAAATTGTCTTAATCATTGGGTATTTTGTGTGTATCTTGTATAGGATGTCCTGAGAGGATGTATTCAAGAAATTATTCATTTTTTACCATAAGGTATATTTCCTGATGGATATCTTTAGTATTTTGGATGATTCTAGGTGAAATTTTTCATCGATTTGGGGGATTTATTTAGGTATTTTGTGTATCTTAGGTCTAGGTGCGTGTTAAGAGTGGATCGTATCTCGTTACTCTTGGTTTTGGTGTTGTTAGGTCACTCAATGAGTTTAGCATTGATTAATCTAATCGGTGTTTTTTTTAATTTTTTATTTATTAATTTGATGGTTTTTATTAATAATATAGGTTCTTATGGACTCATAAAAGATCAGTATGATCTTATACTTGAGTTATGAACCACAATTTTAGGTAGGTGGCCTTGAATTTATTTGATTCTCTTGCTTATTTGGTGATTTTTTTTCATGTTTCTTCATTGATATTATTTTCTGTATGCCACATGACTTTTGTGACTCCACCATAGATTGGTACAGACTCTCATCAGCCTAATAGTCAACATGGAGTACATATTTTAATAAAAAAAATTATGGTGGAACCATGGTAAAACAAGATGGCCCTCTTTATGGTTTTATTGGTGGCATGAGTTTCATTTCAAAGAGCAAGGAACATTCCTTTTAAAATTTTATTTTAAAAAGGGTTTGACTAGAGTGATAATTTTAAGGAAAATATGTGATTTTATAAATAGATTTTGAAATGGTGTTTCAAAATGAGAATAAGATTTTATAAGGAATGTTTTGATGGGATTTTAGCCAAATTCCTATAATGACTAAGGTTCCACATGGTTTTTTTTAAATATTTTTTAAAAATTAATTTGACTTGACTTCCAAAGAAAATCTAGAAGGGATTTATTGATCTGGTTTTGGTCTATTTTGCCTTTTCTATTTTATTGCATGTTTTCTAAATCTTATGTGATTATTTTTATTCCTAGTTGTTCTTGCCTAGTGTGTACCTTATTGCAAGATGATTCATGTTGTGTGTTTATCCCCCTGAGAACTTTTCTTTCAATATCAAAGTTGCAGGTTTATCTGGATAAATGTGATTGAAACCTTAGAGGGTAGGGGAATTTTAGGACCCTAGTGGTTACTCTTATGTGAGGGACTAGATATCAAAGGACTAGTTCCTTGGTGATGAGTTAGTGAGATACGATATGAGTTTCATACCTTTTTTACTAATTCATGTGTGTGTTAACTGTGTGCTTATGATAGGTGACAAACTGAGTGGGGGATAGGAATAATGAGGTCTAAACTTTCCTTGAGTGAGAAGTTTTTGTCAATATAGTTGACCTAATTGTGGGTGATCAAGCTTGGGTCATGGACTACCCTGGGGAAAGGGTGGTGTTGTCATGTGATGTGAGATATGGAACAAAGATAGTACCTTGAGTGATAAGGTAGTGGGTTGGGATTTAGATATTGGACCATACATTATTCCTTCAGGTAGTGGGTTGAGTTCATGGGAGATTCCTACCCTGAGTCTTCATATACAAGTAGGGACTGTTGGGATACTTGGTGTGTGACATCCCTTGAGTGACTAGGGATAGGTCAGTACTTGAGGAATCATGACCCTACACCTTTGGGTAGTGATTGGTATATGGAATAACATCCTAACCTATATATTTGGGTATGGGTTGAGGTATGGTATGACACCCTACCCAGAGCCTTTGGGTGTAGGTTAAGTTTTGGTGTGATATTAATTCTTACTTCTGGCATAGATCCGAAGGAATTAGGGTTGTGTGTTGTGGTATCCTTCTTATCACATGATTACCTAACTTTTATGCCTATATATGTATTGTTTGTTATGTTTCCAGGT
This sequence comes from Viscum album, assembly GCA_963277665.1. Classification (NCBI taxonomy): domain Eukaryota; kingdom Viridiplantae; phylum Streptophyta; class Magnoliopsida; order Santalales; family Viscaceae; genus Viscum; species Viscum album. The sequence continues at coordinate 465,141,767 of OY728141.1, read as the reverse complement.
GGTTTTGTTACATAGGGATAGATCCAATTTTTATATATTTATTTCATTCACATCTACTTGATTACATTAGCACTTTGTATGGTTGGGGAATTGGGGATTCCTATCGGTTAATTGGACTCACACCCTACCCATGTTCATGGAGTGGGATTCGATGAACATAGTTAGACCTTCATTTTTTCTCTTAGGGAAAAGGTACTACTTGAATTTGGACATGAATTATTATTTTAGTGGGTTACAGAGACTATGTATATGGAAATATTATTATGTTAATTGGCATATAGGTCATGTGTATTACTTTTATTTTTTGTCAGTATATATTGTCTAGTGTGTCATTTATTATATATTATGTCTCTTATAACATATCATCTACTACTTATTCTCTATTATTTTGGTGTGTCATATACATAGATTTACCCCTTTCTATTCAAGATTGTGGGGGGCTATGGGGATCTATTATTTATGTCTATAGGTTTTTGGGAAGTCTTTTATATGAACAGATCATGCTAAATTTTCAATAGATTTAGGCATGACCCTTAAGAATTTATTTAGATATCATAGTCTCCACATGTAACATCTCATGTTTTTAAAAAAATAAATACTATGTTTGATATTGTACATGATACACCACATCGAGCTTAAGTGAACAACTAAATATTATTATTTAAATGTTACAGTAATAACCTAGTAGTTAGATTAGAAAAGATGAATAGGATTAAATAAATTATAAAAATATGGTTTACACATATATATATATAATTAATTATTTGGATAAAAATTAATTATAAATTAATATAAAACCCTTTTTAAAATAAAAGGAAATGTTTTTATGAAAAAAAACTATTTAAATGTGCACAAGTGTGTTTTATGCCAACAAATTAATAAATCATTATTTTGGGATTCTAATAATGAAATATATATATATATATATATATATATTAATTAATTTAATGTTTAAAATTAATCTTATTTTTTTCTATACATGATATAAGAACAAATCCAATTTGGCAAATAAAAGAAGTATTTTTTCAAAAATGCAGATTTACTGCCTTTTATGGTGTTCTAGTTTTAAACCTAGTTTTGACACTTTTATATGTTATATTTGAAAAAATAAACTTCTTTATTTTAAATTTGAGTATTAAAATCTAGTTTTTTAAAAAAAAATATTTTTTTGATAAGTTTCATGTTTTGATGAATAGTGAAAAAATAATGTATTTTAATTGAAAACTAATTTTTCATCAAATTTATTTAGAGTGTTAAATTATGTTTTTGAATGGTTTTCAAGTATAATTAGATCAATTTTTATCATTTAATCCAATTAAGGTTATTTTAATAAATTTCAGATTTAAATTGGATATAAAAACTTTGTGAACTTTTGAACATTTTACTTTAAAAACTCATTTTCTCATTTCGTCAATGGGATTAATTTTTAATTAATTTCTTCCAATTATGTCTTTTTAATTTGAAAAAATGGATTCAATATTTGGAATCATAAGTTCTAAATTATTTAAATAGTTTTCTTTTATATTTTTACATTATGAATATTAACTTTAGTACTTTTTTATTAACATGATTAAAGGTAAATTGGGTAATTAAGTGTAAAAAATATTATAAATATTATAAAATTACCCTAACACTTATCCTAATATTATTTGATGAGTTTGTTTCAAAAAAAATCATCATTTTTTTGAAATTATTACCTTTATAATATACTTAGATGAGAGTAATACATTTATAATATTATATTCCAAAGAAAAATTAATTTTGTCACACTTTTGTTTTTAATAAGTGAAAAAAATTTAACATCGAGTTATACAGGGGATCACTTAGACTATAAATAGTATTTTTAAATATAAAATATTTATCTTTTTCATGATAATTTTTTTTAATTTTTAGGAAATAAATAATTAAATTAAAGGCTTATACAATAATGATGCAATAATTTTTTAATTAAAGGAAATATCAAATAAATGATATTAAAAATACTAAAATAAATATATTTTAGATGATTAATGTAATCCACTATTTTTTTGGATGACTTTGGCATGTTATTTATGTTTTAGAAGTATTGGTTTGAATTTATATTTCTGTTATGATATTTTTAAAAAGTCGAGTAATGAATAGTGTCAGAATTGACATTATTGATATTTTAATATAAATAATATTTTATTAAATGATATAAAATTTATAAAAATATAAATTTTAGAAAAATAATTGGTATAAGTCTCAATATGTCATTAATGACCCATTTATTGGTCGTTTTTCATTTTATAGTAATTATATTAACCCTCAAAGTGTAAATTGAATGATATCATGGTGAGAGTTAAAGGTGTTAAAACAAAAAGATAAGGATTTAAAAAATAAGTAAAACATTTATAATTTTCATTAGAAGAATGGGTTTTGAAAAAAAATCATTCTATCTTATAAATAAATAACTTTGGATCCATTTGGAATAGAAAATTAATTTATATTAATTTAATATTTTGAAGAATTCCAAGAGTTCCCATCCCCTCTCCTATAAAAGGGAACCCATTATTCTATATTCCTTTCACTTAAAAACCATTTTAGTTCAGCCAATATCAGCCCAAATTCCTTCCTAGAATCCCTATCAATATTCTATAGGCCATGTTTTAAGCATAACACCCTCCTTAGAGGTGTTAAGGTGTAAATAAAAGGAGATTGTTTGAATATTTTATTATGTTAATATCATAACCTAATTCCATCTCCACTTCTATAAAATGGTAAAATAATTATCGTTCGTGTGTACAGATAACTACCACCTCGTGAACCGATATAATTAATTTCCCATTACCATCTCTCAAGACTGGTTATAATTATAGAATTAATGTTTAAATATGATATTAATGAAATATTTATAATTATTAAAGAATAATATATCATTTAATTTCTTACCTTTCTATGCACATAAAAATGATAACGTTGTTCGTGCGTACGTGTGAACTATCACCTCTATGAAGTGATGTGATTCGTTTTTCATCACCACATCACATGGATGATATATATATATATAAGTAAATTTAAATTATTAATATGATATTTATGATATTATTATCATTCTATAAATATAAAATGATAATTACCTTCTTTCCATAATGATCATTGAAATATAGAAACGTTACTCATGCGTACGTATGGTTTACCATCTCCATGATTGTAATGTGGTTCATTTTTCATATCCATATTTAATTAATGGACTTAAAATTATAATTGATATATAAAATTGATTATTATTTCATTAATATTATTTTGGATATGATTTACTAATACCATTTTGACTATATACATCAAACCAAAGTCATTTTCGACACATGTACCAAATATCATAAAAACTCCCAACGTGAAATTATATGATTAAGTAATTATTATAACATTATATTAAGTGATATAAAAGGAATAATAAAATTGAAAAAGGTTATCAATAAAATAAATAATTAATATAAGATTATTATTTAGGAAGATAAAGAACATACGTGATGAATCAGACTCAAGGTAAGGGACTTCATCTCAATCTCCTTTAATTGAGGCATATCTTGATGTTGTACAAATGTTGACGCCCACCAAATAGGCATCAAAAAACCCACAAAGGAATAAACATCTGAATGTGGATATTATTATCCCCATTAGAGTAAGGAAGAAGATGACAGTTAAAAACTCATGATTGTGTGACCACTACAAGGTCACATAAAGTCTCCACTCAAGGCACCTAACCCATGTAAAGTACCACAGAGCCCTCATCAATGAGCACCCTTGTTCACAAGTGGATGAATAGTGATATTTAGATGATAATCCCCCAAGCCATGTAGTTTTTCATTGTCAAGTGCCTGAAAAACCATTTGGAATCCTTTGAAAACAAAGGGAAGTGACATTTAAAATAAGATACCCTTGGTGGTCACAAATATCATGCATCAAATCATAATTGGGAAGAATAAAATCCCTAGATGATATCCAAGCCAACTCACATGACCCCCGAGCCTTTATCACAAAAAATGAAGAAGATAACTAGGAGGAGGTGAGAGGGTATCATGGTCACTGAATGACATGTAGTGCACCCCTGAAAACATGTGATGCACCATGACCTATCCGGTGTGCCTCGTGAAACCCATTTGGCTCTTTAGTCGCACCACATGGAAACCTCCAGACAATTCTATGACGCTCTAAGGATAGATGCATGGTTTTTTCTACAATACCCACGCACTCTCATATGATCCACATTGGTCATGCGAGACACCACTAGAAAATCGAGTAAAAATCACAAATATTACTTGAGAAAACTTGCATACCTCCCAACCCTTATCACAAAAAACAAAGGGGGTCAAAAGGGAGGAGGTGAGTGGTGTCCATGTTCACTAAAGGACATGTGATGCATGCCTTTAGCAATCTTCAAGACACTGTGAGACCTCGGAATCATGATTGTCTCACCTTGTGAAGTCTCTTTGTCTTGTCAACCTCACCACTCCTAAGCCCGAACGTGTGTCCAGAAAACTCTACAGAGCTCTAAACACAAATGGACAGACTTTTCCCCTAAAAGTTTGCAGGATCTCCATATTCCCCATATTGGTCAAGAGAAACATCACCCAAAAATTGAGCATAAAACCTAGACCTTGGTCATGAAATCCCGCATGACCCCAGACCTTTTTGAAATAAAACAAATAAGATGGGAAATGAGAAGGAAATCATGGTTTGCAGTTGCTGAAGAGTATGTTATATGCCCAGTGCACCCTCAGCGTGGTCCCATGAGACCCCTAGACAAGCCATTCATGGACTCATGGATTCCTTCCAACAGTCATTTGGATTTCACAAAGACCCTTAGACATGTAAAAATGATGACATGTAAGTCCTATGAAGATAAATTCCTCAATAGTTATCAATAATTCAATAAAGGATGGATGGAATTATAGCCATTGAAAATCAGGCGGCACCCTTAATGTGGTCCACTGTAGAGACTCATGAAACCGCATAACGCCAGACCCCGTGTTGACTCCAACCTGGACTTGTACCAGATTCCTTACACAAACTAGTGAGTACACAGATGGATATGCCTATAAATTATATACTTCAACTCAAAAAAAAGGGTTTGGTTGGTTGGTTTATTGGTTGGTGGATCGAACACCGGAAGTTTGGACCTGGACCATCGTTACACACATTGGTGCTCAGACTTTGGGATTTTTCACACATCTGATCATGTGACCGATCGACTTTCTGCCAGGTAATACACCAGTGGAACACCAGAACAGTGATGTTCTAGGAATAAAGACCTCCACGTGATCAATAAAAGATCACATGAAATACTTCTAGTGAGACATGCGAAAACTATATCGCATGTCCTCCAGACCACATGAGATCCAAAAAAAACTAACACTGAAATGAATCAAGGCACTTGCAACATAAGGGTAAAAAAATAGGATTCAAGGTGGAAAACCCTAGCAAAAGACATGATGGAAGAACTCTGTGTACTTCACATGTGTCAATAAAGAATATGTGATGGTACTAAGTCATGCCACCTAGACCTCGTGGCATCCCTTTGACATGTCATCTAGGATATGCAGAACACCACAGACATGTCAGTACAAGTCTTTCAAACCCTTCACAAACGTCACTTGGATCCTGTGAACCCTATGGGTTTGTCACCTTGGACTTTCAATGCCCTTAGGACACACTAATTGACTTATATAATGGTTCCTACTCATCTCATCTGAGTCTCATCGACACATCTAGACATGACAATCCATATCTCGCATCATACCCCCTAGATGTGTCGGCCTAGTCTCGCGATGTCTCCCCGAGGTGTCAGCAAAGACATGTGACACCCCCCCAGATGTGTCAGCCAGGTCTTTTGATGTTCCCCAAGATGTCATCCAAGACTTGAGGCAACCCCCAGATGTGTCGTATGGGTCTCACGATTCCCCTTGATGTGTCAAGAAAGACACGCAATGTCCCTCATACCACGCCACCATGGATCTCACGACACCCTCCACATGTGTCGAGCCAGGTCATGCGATGACCTCCAAGGTATTCCAACAGGATCATGTGACACCTTATAAATAAGAAGGCTTATTCATCAGGTCATACTATGTGTGTAATCCCCAACATCTCTAAGAGAACTACGAGGACTCTGATTCCCACCATAACTAGGATACATAGGATGCCTCCTTAAAGGCCCAAGCTCCATATAAAATACTCCAAGGACTTACCCAATATGAATATCCCATATCCATATGCCATGAGGTTGATCATGCAGTCCCCATTATTTCTCACAATGACCATGGCTCATGTGGGATTAGGGGATGCAATGAACACCTCATTAGGCATCAAATACCCATTCACCAAGGCAGCCTCAGTGTGTAAGCCCCAACATCTACCGAACTACGATGAATCTGATTCCTACCATAACCAGGATATATAGGACATCTCTTCCAGACTCGAGCTCAAATATTTTGTGTTTTGACACCCCCCCCCCCAAATTAGTCCTTAACACATGATTTTAAACTATACGTATCAACTGAACTATGTGGGTTTTGATTCCTGCAATAATCAGGATATGTAGACGCCTCATAATGGATTAATCTCATCCTCAGAACATCATCATCCTCAATAAAAGGGAGTATGGCCCAAAGCACTTGGTCATGTGGTTTCACCATATAAGCAACCACTCATTTATGGAAAATTATGAAGAACCTCGGATACATACAGATAGATTCACAAAAGAGATCCACGTTTATCACACTTAAAAGAGAGTTAACCCATAACTGTTTTGTTAGGGTAACCACTCCCATATTGGGATTAGGAAGAGATTCATGAACATGTTTTAAATATATAAGAGAGTCCCAAAGTAGGCAAAAATTACCCCCAAAAGGGTGTGATGAGTCCAACCTCCCATCCTCTCAACCAATGTGAGTCCCCAAGAGTCATTGGGCCTGAAATCCCAGATGATCGTTGGCCTTTGGAAAGCAGGTCCGTACCCAGATACGGATAGGGGAACCATTGGGAGTTTCAGAGAAAAGTGAAAATTTTAATGCAATGAGTGGAAACCATTCCATGCCATGAAATCCTGACAAAACAAAAATGGTGAACCCAACATGAATCTCTGAAATAACAAAATGATTGGGTTATAATCCATCAAACCATTTCATTTGTCCCCATACGCAAAAAAAATTATGAATCCATCGTGAATCCCTCTAATAATAGACAATTGGGTTATAGTATGTCAATCCATGTTGTTTTCCCCTTATACACAAACAATATTGATAATCTTGACATGAACCTCTTAAGACACTTTTCTTTGTAAACCATATACAAATAAAGCAATAAGACCATCATAAACCAGGATTCTTGTACCTCATGCTGACAATACCATGTGAGAAAAATGGCCGGAAAGGGAATACAAGATAATTAGGTTGACCATGCATATCTAACTAAGAATTATTATGGCTATGATATAGCACTAATTGGTGGCGTTGTTCCTTATTTTCTTCATGATTTTAGACTCCCAATCCGAGAGAATGTATTCATCTTCCAGCACTCGTTTTGGTACTCCATCTGCCGTTGTGACCCCTACGAGTCGTAAAACAGTCTCACCTACCAAACGGATCCATAAGTAGATAGAAAACATGATGATTCAGGTGTACCATAGATATGGTACAATCTTGACTATGAAATCTTCTTGTGAGATTCTGTAAGTGCATTAGCCAGTAAGTCCATGTCACTCGACGAAGGTTACAGCTGAACTAGTGGGCCCCATCGCCTCCACTAATCACTTCGAGATCTTATCCCTAGAGAATGACAACCACCACCATATGTACCTGATGAAGGTAGATCAGGGGGCCAGATATAGATTCCCCAAGGTTCAGGTACCACCAAGGAGGGTGCCTGCTAATCGTTGTCACCAGCATCATCATATTGGTACCTATCAGCCACCTGCTGAGGGTACCTCCAAATAGACAACCACCTCAGACAACCATGCACGGGCTCCGCTGAGGAAGACTCATCGAATGAAGAAAACACTGGATACCCAAGAAAGGGATAATACCCCCACTCCTACTGAAAACACACACCAACATACTCTGGTAGGGACCAACTGGAAGGCTCATATCCCTACTCGCTTAGAACAAGTCTGTGGGCATATTCCCACAGCAAACATGGAGGAGGCTCAAACTCCTACCCCTGTGCGTGAATCCCATCAGCATATCCTGATGGTACCTAGAGGAAAGAAGTGGGAGCACATCCCCACTTTAATATAAGATATCTTTCAATGGGTCGTGGAGACAGAAAATGTGCAGACTTATATCCCCACACACACTTTGATAAAATTCCAATACATTCTAGCAACAACTGAAGAAATTTGTTGTCATATTCCAGCACTGTTAAAGATCAAGGGATGGGAACATACTATTATCTATATATCTAGGACAACTCAACACTCTTATCATCATGATCAAGTGGTTATACCAAAGAAAGTGCACATTCTTTCCCCCGCTCTGAAGGATTATCAGAAAATCTTGATTAAGGGTGAGGCATTAGACCAGTCTCATAATCCTATTCCAACTAAGGCCAACTAGGTGAGAGTAGCACACACCTCAAGATAGGGGCACATGCCTATTGAAGAAGTCCTGCAACATAATTCGGAGGCCCAAGATCGGGCCCATATCCATGTTCTGGTTGAGGCTAACCAGGTGAGAGTGGCATAGGCCTCATGGCAAACTCATATTCTTGTCAATGAATCTACTCGGCATACTCCAGTAGATCACATAAGAAAGGCACATATTCCAAATTCTTCCAATGAACAACTACACCAGCATCATTCCAAGTCAATACAGGATGAGTCTCATATTTCTTCTCCCATTCTGTAGGTTTATCGACATATTCCAGCAAGGAATTCATATTCAGACCAAGCGTATACTCTTGATCCAAATGGGTCCAACCAGGTGAGAGCTACACATGCCTCGGGGAAGGCTCATACTCCTTCCAATAAAGACCATTGGCATATCCCAAAGGCTCAAGATTGGGCCCATGCCCCCATCTTGACTAAGGCTCACTAAGTAAGAGTGGAACACGCCTTAGTACGGGCTCATATCCCTATCGACAATGAGGAAACTTATTAACATATTTTGATATCTCCTTAGTAGTGGGATCATATACTCACAAAACTAGGCGGTTATATAAAAATTCTAGAAACCTTTGTACAATAGGCCCATATCCTTGTACAACCACAAAAAAAAAGATCAGCATACTCTGACCATGACACAGAACATAACTCGTATTTCTAATATGGTCAATGACAGTGTCCTTAAGGTTTTTCGAGACACACTCTCAACACCAAAAGGGTTTGTTGACTCTTCTATCAAATTGGAAGTAGGAGATGTTCATTTAAATGATATTTCTCATCATGGTAATGTGGAGATGGATTCTAGGGACTCTAATCCTAACATCCATTGTGGTCAACCTCCCCACAGAGATATCTCCCATGGGCAAGACAGTTATCCCTTTGTCCAAACACCTCTGTATAGAGAGGTGAATCAAAAATTGACACCTTTTTATAGAGAGGTGCTTAAAATAATAGGGTCAACTGTATATAGTTCCCCATCAGTATCCATCAGTACTCCACTCCTGTCAGTAGGCGGCCATCAGAGTCATCTTCTATGGTCTAACTAGATGGAGGCATGTAATTCTGACTAAGAAGAGGATGACATTGAAATATGGAGAGATTTATCCTCAAACAAACTTCCCATCATGTTCTAGCCCCTCACAACTTCTAGTTATGAGATCCCTGATGATCTAGAAAAGGAGTGTATTCCTTATCTACATCATAATATGTGGGCTACTCATCAGTGACTGAAGGATCGACATCTCCCTTATCCAAGATATGATTGTCACCTTCAGACTATCAGGATACTTTGTTTCCAGCTCAACCTAGATACTATCTCCATGGATCAGGATTCAAATACAGAAAATCACTGCACAAATTTGCAACACGCTTTCCTCCATTACATCATGACACTTCGGCAGGTGATCTCTAAAGCCACATCAGGCATCCGAATTTGAGGATGGGGATAGTATAGAGCATTACACTTTTTCACTCCCCTAGAACATTTTATCCCCTCAGACATGGAATCTTTCAATGTTATAGCCTTCAGTGAGGTCAGGGGACTAGGAAATGTTTAGGCTAGTTGGTCGCTGCAACAGAAAACCCCCCTCTAACAATGCCTATACATCATAGATAGGGAGAGAGGATATCCAAAAAAACTTTAAAGTGGTCACCTAAAGATAATAGAAGGATGTTCTAAACATGGAGATAGATTTTGTGATCACATGGACAACTACCCATAAGTAACGATCATCATCATGGGCTTTCATCACACACATCTCGCACACAAGGACAACTACACCATATCACAGAGACCACAGTATCATTTTCCATTGTGGTCATCCAATAACGGACTTGACCCCCTAGAATAGGAGAATATTTTCCACTACCTCCACCCCTCAGGTAATCATTTTCTAAGAAAATTCATGATGTGTGTGCAGTAGTCCTAGATAAGCCCCATCCCATAGTTCTAGGGGAATTTATATATCAATCGCCATCTCCAAATTCATTATCCCCTGGAAAGGGATGGGAGAAATCAGTGGTGATTCTAGATCACCTCAACCCCAATAGAATAGGGATAACTACATCTTCATGTCTAATTAAATCCCTAAATAAACCCCATCCCATAAGTCTGGGGGAATTTTTATCATCATCAGCACCATAGAGAGAATCAGTATTCTCTAGGTTGGGAGAAAGAGATCAATGGTCAGCGTCCCACCAGTTCTTCCTACTGCAATACAAATCACTATTGGTTAGAACTCATTCATAAACCCCAACCAGAAATTAAATCAAGGTCACAATTCATAAAACAATAGTAGAGGAATGTATGATGAAACCAATCAGTCCCCACTAGGGTCGCAAGCCAAAACGGACCAATAAGGCCAAGGGTTTGAATAACGACCCTAATGAAAGCCCTGTAGAATTGGCTTTCCATGTGGAAAGCAATGTCACAACCATCATTTCTTGATATGCCTCTGTTAACGTCATCACTGTTAACATGGAAGAAATGGATCAAGATCTGAATGTAGAGGGTCGCAATAGGGAAGACATACCCCTGGAGGAGGGTGATTTGGACACACTAAACGAGGTTGTGTGAACTTGGAATTAAAGAAGGATCTAGAATTTGGCACCGCCAAATAATGAGTTTCTACCTCCTCGGAAAAATATCTCTAAAGATAAAGGTAAAGAAGTGACTGTACCTAGTTTTCCATCTTCAGAAGAGAAATTTTTGCAACATGAGAGTGAAATATGAGCTCTCTGGCAGCTCAATAAGGATCTAGTCAGGTGTAATATTCTCTTTCGGTATCATCTCCAGACGATGGAGAATATTCTTCCTCCTATGGTTGATCCTCCAACCAGAGAAGCATTTGAATATCAGATTGGCTCTAGGTCTAGATAACCCATCCATATAAATGAGGAAGCTGGGAACGATCAAGAATTCCCCCCACCGCAAAGATATCCTCTCCCTTACCAGGGTAACTCCTCAGTCATAGGACAAATAGAGGATCAGTGAGAGATGAAAGTTGGACAACCTTATTGACCCCCACCCGCTCCCTACATATAGGAGGCATCTCAAACAATAGTGCCTCTAGAATTTCTCACTACCATTGAATCCATGGATATTCAGATGGAATCCATGGAAGGGATACACAATCTAGTGCATCCTGAGAAGAATATATATCCCTAATGGGTAGATGATTCCCCACCTCCACCCAACTTCAGAAATCCTACCTTTTCCACCTTTAATAGTGCAGGTAATCTGAAGAAACATCTCACACACTTCGTTTCTGGATGTAGACCAATGATGGTCCCTCGAAATCAGTAGGAGGTGACCAAGATGAGGTGTTTCATATATACATTGATAGTTCCAACCTTTATATAGTATAGAAATATTCATGCAAGATCTATCATGGGATGGGAAGACCTTAATCATCATTTCCTTTACCAATTCATTTCAATGCTGAGGAAGATGATGATCATCAACCTGAAAAATTGTAAGCAGTATGAGAATGAAAGGGCATCTGACTTCATAACAAGGTGGAAGGGTCTGAACTATTAAATAAACATCCCTCTCTCATGGGAACAACTAATGGAAATCTATGATGAAAATATCATGGATGAGCTGCAGACACCCCTAATCTCCATGAAATATCTAGGTGGATTCAGAGAGTTCTCTAAAATAGAACAGTGTCTTGAAGAGTCTATTAAACAAACTCGATCCAAGTATCGGCCCACACCCACAGCATAATGAAAAAATCTAGAAAGAGTGGAAGCTGTAACTTTTACCTTCAATCCCACAATAGTCCAAGAACCCAGGAAAGCTTCAAACCACCCATCACCTCATGATGACCGATAGCAACCGCAAAATCACCCTCGGCTAGAATCACAAAGAAACTAGGACCACCTAGGATTTCATGAATGAATGAACAAGGTGTACTCCTTCTAAAAAGATAAAGTCTCGAGCTACTTATTGGAATCCATGGAAAAAAACTTTCTCATGCCTCCTCATCCTAGGAATACTAAGGAATTAAAACACACAAATCATCCTGATTACTACCCTTTCCACATAATGTTGGGTCATAATATCTAGAACTTTTTCATCTTTAAGGACAAAATTCAAGGAATGGTCGACTCCAGATAAGTGAAATTAGATGATACTCCATAAAAAGTGGCTTTCATAACCATTTCTTGGTCAGAGGAAAATCAAAGATGGCAGAAAGTTCCTACCAGGAAAGTACAGAAGTTTGATAGCTAGATGACTTGTAAAACAGTTGACCGAGATCACGGCGCCCTGAGGACACAGTTGTGAAAACTCAAAAAATCTCCACCACCCAAAATGAGAAGTCTGATGTACCTACCAAGGGTGGGTGTGACCACCAGAAATAGGAAGAAACAGAAGATGAAGATTCATATTCTTCTCCAAAGCAAACTCTAACTCTTGTATATTTCTTCCCTACAACTTCTACGGCATGGGAACCGCCCTACCAAATATAATCTTTATCAAGTGAAGAGCTCAAATCCAGTTTTATCAACATGATAAAATTGATGAAACCCTTATCCAATTATGAGTATGCCCCTGAATATATTTTTCCCACATATAATATGGGAATGGGAGGCCGCATGCACCGAAGTCTAGGACAAAGGGTACAGTGCGGATATGGACAGAGTCATTATACTAGTTGTATCCCCATTGATTAAACATATATAGTTGAGACCCATGGGAAAGAAATCCAGTGGGTTAAAAGGAAGCAGGGAGGTTCCTCAAATCCCTCTAGTAGTTTCCCACACCCGGTTGTCTTGCATGACCGCTTAACGGGGGTTTAACCTGATCAACCCAAGTAATGGGGAAGGCCAGCGCAACCTATTCCATTAGAAGAGGACACTCTCTCAAACTCTACATAGGCCCCGGGTCCATCGAACTTAGCTACTCTAGCTTATAAGTTGTACACCCCAGAGCATCCCCATGTTAGGAAGCATTGAACTTTGGCACAAAATTATGATTTTTTAAAATGTCTAGTTGAAATCCCATCCAAGATCTTAATCCTTGATGCATTTCTTCTTTTGAGAGAAATCAGGGAGGCACTTGTTGAATCCCTCTGAATCCCACAAGAATTTGAGACATAAGTCACTACGACTGAGTTCTATTGAGTGGAGACCATGTCCTTAGGATGTTATGTCTCCATATCATTTACTAATCAAGATTAGGAGGAGTCCATCCAGGGACACATCAAACCCTTTCATGTCTCAGGAAAATTCAATAACATCAACGTCCAAAGGGTGTTGATCGAAAATGGATCCAGAATCAATATTATCCCAATCTAGACCCTCCTATGATTAGGGTATAGTGAAGGAGACTTATCCACTATAAAGATGACCATCCAGAGATATGATAAGTGTGAGAAAAGGCCCCTCGTAAAGATTAAGCTAGAGACCCAATTTGGGGAGATCATGTCTGATGTTGAGCTCATGGTCATTTAGAAAGACACCATATATAATGTCTTGATTGGAAGGACCTGGCTCCATAGCCACTCGTTGATACCATAAATATTCCATAAATGTATAAAGTACCCCATAAATGGAAAGGTCATCATACTTCAAAGTGAAAATTCACCCTTCAAGACTTGTAGAGCCATATATGCTGAATAATACTTCTACAAGAAGGGAGGAAAAAAGATGATGCCAGATGATGTTATACAGGTCGTTGCCCCCAATGGTTTAGGGACCTCTCCTATAAATCCCTAGAGAATGCTTGATAAGGATTATGTGCTCCCCATAAATATGGTTGAAATATTAGACCCATACCCAGAGGTCCAGACCTCTCTACCCTCAGTGATAATCATCTTGAGCATCTCTCTAGTGTAACTAAGATGGCAAGACATGACTTAGAAATAGAATAAGATGATGATGATCTTATGAATTCCCCTTTAGTATTTGAGGAAGGTGTTTCCACCACCATAGATGAGCTCCAGCAGATAAACCTGGGGACAGAGGATGACCCACGACCTACCTTGATTAGCATCTCCATGCCTCTCGAAGAGTAGGAGATATATATTTCATTCCTGAAGAAACACTGATATGTGTTTGCCTAGAACTATATAGAAATTCCCGGATTAAATCTAGATGTGGCTACTCACCATCTCAGACTACCCAAAGAGAATTGGTTCTTCAAGTAAGAATCCAAGAGAATGAAACCCTCTCATGCTACAAACCTGTAGGTGGAAGTCAAAATATTAATCAAATCCAACTTTGTTCGAGAAGTGAAATACCTGAAATGTCTTTCCAACACTATCCCTGTTAAGAAAAAGAATGGGAATATTAGGGTGTACATTGATTTTAGATACCTTAATAAAAATTTCCCAAAGGATTATTTCCTATTTTTGATCACAGAACTCTTGATCGACAACACTGCTGGCTTCCAATACCTTTCCTTCATGGATGGGTACTCGGGGTATAATCATATCAAAATGGCCCCTAAGGATAAATAATCCACCACCTTCAGTGTTCCCTAGGGAATATTCTGATACCAATTCATTCCCTTCATATTAAATAATGTTGGTGCCAAATATTAGATCACCATGCATCGCATATTTAATCCGTTATTGGGAAGGATAGTTGAGTGTTATATTGATGACCTGGTCATCAAATCCTGACAGTGATGTGATCACTTAACGGATCTCCAATAAATCTTCAACAAGCTACGATAGAATAGTATAAAGGTGAATCCTCTAAAGTGTGCTTTTGGGGTAACATCAGGTAAATTCCTTGGTTTTATGGTACGTCACCATAGTATCGAGGAAGACTAAGATAAGACCAGTGCTATCCTAGCAATGTTTCCCCCCAAGAATCTGAAATAGCTAAGGGGGATCCAAGGGAACCTCACCTACATTCAGAGATTCATATCTAACCTGGCCAGCAAATCCCCCCCCCCCCTCCCGAGGCTCATGAATAAGGGGATCTCCAACCAATTGGATTATGAGTGTCAAAAAGATTTTGAAAATATCAAGTAATATCTTCTTCACCCACCAGTTTTGATGCCTCTGGTGGAAAGTAGGTCGCTCATCTTATATGTGGCCACCATGGAATTATCACTAGGTTCCCTCCTTGCACAAAACAATGACATAGGGAGCGAGAATAATAATTACTAACTCAGTCAGACTATGCTGGGTGTTAAGACCAGATATTCTGATGTCGAAAAGAACTTCCTTGTTCTCATATTCACAGTGCAAAAGCTGAGGCATTACCTATAACACCATGAGGTCTAGCTGGTATCTCGTATTGACCTGTTCAAGTATATACTTGTCTTCCTTATGTTGACCGGGAACTTGGCTCTATGGGTGATCATTCTCCAGCAATGTAACATCCAATTCATATCCCATAATTCAATAAAAGGTCAATCTATAGATGAATTCCTAGCGGTACATCTTGCTCTAGAAAATAAATCGGAGGACACCGAGCTCCTAGAAGAAGCGGTCTTTTATGCCCACGACACTCCCTATAAATGGGATATGTATTTTTATGGTGCCTCTTGGAGTCATATCTTCATAATAATGGAAAACCCAAAGCTCAATAGGGTTGTCCTAGGGGTTATATTTGTCTCTCCAGACAAAGCAGTTCTTCCCTACACTTGCTCACTATCCAAAGGTTTCACAAACAATGAGGCTGAATACAAAGACCTTGTCATTGGGTTGGAACTATCTTTACAGCTACACATAGCCTACTTGAACATCAAATGGAATTCATAACTAGTGATAAATAATATCAACATTGAATATTCCATCAATAAGGAAGAAGTACCCCATCTTAATGGCTATGTTAGGGGACTCATGGAAGAATTCCCCTTTGATCCCACATTTCATTATATCCCCAGATCATAGAATGCTTATGTCGACACACTAGATAATGCAATGGACATCTTAGAGGACCCTGATCAGAAAGAGGCAACCTTCCTTGTAATGCTTCGAAGAATGGTATCATCGATTTTTATATGTGATATGAAAGAGATCAATCAGATCGGCACCACCCCATATTATAATGAACTAGTGACCTCCTCTGGGTGGATGGAGCCTATAATCTTCTATATTCATGATGGAACTCTCCCAATGTATCACACTAGAAAGGAATAGATTCGGTGACAGGAAGCAAACTTCACCTTACAGGATGGCCCAAATGATCATAAAATACTATACAAGAATGGTTTTGATGGATTTCTCCTCAGGTTCATAGCAGAAGGATAAATCCTTTTCATCGTGGAAGAGGTCCATGTAGGCTCCTATGATTCCCACCAATCTAGAACTAGGATCCCCCACCATATCAGAAGGTTGGGGTATTACTGGAAGACCATGATACAAGATTACATGGAATTCACTATAAAATTTCATGCATTCCAAATTCATGAAAGCTTTATCCATAAACCCTCATAATTACTGCATACAGCCAAATATTCATGGCTATTCTCTATTTGGGGTATGGATGTTGTGGGAATATATCCCCCAGCAACTGTAAAGTAGTTTAAGTAAATCCTTATTGATACTGACTTATTATCTAAATGGGGTGAGGTGATACCCCTCAAGTAATTCAGAACGAAGAATATCATCAACTTTTTGAAGTCCCATATCATCACCAGGTTCAGAGTCCCTCACACGATATTGATGGACAACGGCACCAACTTTTGTTCTGCAGAGTTGAAGAAGCTATACCAAGAGTATAAAATTGAATCAAATCACTCATCTCACTATCATGTGGTAGAAAATAGCTAGATAGAGGCCTTCAATAAGACCCTATCAAACATACTCTATAATATAGTGAATAAGGATAAGAGGTCTTCTCCAGAAAAACTCCTTCGTGCTTTATGGGCCTACCGTACCACCACATATACTGCTATACAAGTGACACCATACTCGTTGGTGTACGAGACCAAGGAATTGATACCCATATAGGTTCAGCTGCCCTCACTCCAAATAGCCATTTTTGAGTAACTCTAAGATGATGAATAGGCACAGAAATGGTTGGATTAGTTGGAGAATCTAGATGAGAAGAGGTTGTACACACTGCACAACCTTGAGATCCACCAAAACCAAATAGCATGAGCCTTTAATAAAAAGGTTTTCCTTTGTTCATTCCTCTAGGGAGAATTAGTTCTAGCTCTCATAACCCTAATGATGCTAGGAAAGAATACCCCAAAGTTGAAACCTAAGTGGGAGGGACCTTACATCATACATAAAGTCTATCTAATGGATCTTATTCTCTAGAGTGTATCACACCACCCACCAATGCGAGATTTCACAAGAAATAATTTTCATAATCGCTAGAAAGAGGGAATCCATGATGGTTTAAGTCCCATAATTGTCCATGCCACATAATGTTAAACTGTACGGAATGTCTTGCATGCGACAATAAACTGTGCTGGCATGTCCTCACCACATGATGATAAACTTCACACCCCCCTAGAACTACGTACGCATTGATTTCCATTTACAATGGTATATTTAGGGACACCATGATACAATATCTTGGATAATCCACCACACAACATAAAATACTCCTATCCTATCCTCCATGACTCTGAATAGTGGAAGGTACCTTTTTCAGTCCTTGTTTCTTGCACCAAGAATAGCTCACACGAGCTTAGGAATTCTGGTAAGGGTTTTCCCCTATACAAAACAGGGCATGAAGGCTTGGTATGAAAATGATTCCTCACCACATGACATTAAATTTCATGTTCAATGTCCCCTACATGTCATGAAATTTTACGCCCCTGTGGACCTCACCCGAGAGGGACACCATTGTTGATTTTGGTCTCCTACCACACTAGCACTTCCAGAACTATGTACAACTTGATTCCCATCCTTATGGGATACGTAGTGACATCTTGACACTTTGTCTCTAGACCCAACCACATGCCTTCCTTGGGAATGTATGACATAGCATGGGCCTTCATGGATCTCATTCACATTGGGTTATAGTAGGTTGTGTCATACATACCCCTCTAAAGGTGATCCCCCCTCACATATTTACTACAGGATATTAAAATGCATAGTTCTCCAAGAAATATGTATGGATTGATTCCTATCATCACAGGATACATAGTGATGCCTGCACCCCTATTTATGGGCCCAAACATAGGATTTTCTTCCTTTCACATTGGGTGATCCAATTTTCTTATCGTAAGACATTAAACTACATGGCCAATGTCCTCACCGCATGATATAAAACTGAACGGACTCATGACATCCATCTCTACTCACATCAGATGACCCATTTCCTTATCGCATTATATTAAACTACATGAAAATTCATCCTTTATTCATGACGTTAAAATACACGGTGCTTCTAGAACTATGTGTGGCTTGATTCCCACCCTTACGGGATACATAGAAATGCCTGGTAATTTAATCCTCGAGTCCTACCCCAGGTACTGCAAAACCTAACTTATTTTCAGCCTCTTGGACAGATCCCCTTTCAGGTGTGTATGGAGTGGTGTAGATCCCTTTGGTCTTCATTAATTTCAGGTTTTCTTTATCATGCCATGCACAACCCCTTTATGACCTCACCCCCCCAACTTCATCCTTACCACGTGACGTTAAACTGTATGGAATTCTAAGAACTATGTGTAGCTTTATTCTCACTCCCATGAGATACATAGTGATTCCTAGATATCCAATCCTAAGACCAACTACAACTATCAATAGGATATAATACCCACCTCTATGTATGGGCCAGACCTACATAAAGTACCTCCTTTTCCAAGAACTATATGGACTTTGATTCCCAACCAACTGGGATACATAGGAAACCTCCATGGGGTTCAAGCCTGATGTTTCATGGAACTTATCTATTCCATCATCTTTATGCCAGTTCACCTTCATCCTCACCGCATGACATTAAACTGCATGGAATATCTTCATCCTTATCGTATGATGTTAAACTGCACAGAATTATAAGAACTATATATGGCTTGATTCCTATCATCACAGGATACGTAGTGATGCCCAGACCCCTACTTCTAGTCTTAACCATAGGATTATCTTCCTTTCACGACGGGTGATCCTTTGTCCTTGCCAAACAATATTAAACTGCATGGGAATGCATCCTGACTGCATGATGTTAAACTAAATATAGCTCTCAGAACTATGTATAACTTGATTTTAATCCTCATGAGATATTTAGTGATGCCCAAAAATTTTGTCTTCGGGCCCAGCCATGGTTATAACCTCCTTTGTCCCCATTGTCTTGAGTTATCTCGAAAATATGCGTGTTGTGGCTGAGACCTCTTCAGTCTTCATTCATGTCGGGTCACTTCATGGAACTACATTGTGCGTCTTTATTAGGGACTTTATCCTACATTTCAAATCACATGAGCCTAAACTATCCACATATGACCCTACAGCATGACATTAAACTTTGTTGCATTGTCCTTACCGCATGACATTAAACTGCATGGAAGTAAGTGCTTTCTACATTATATTAAACTGCACGGTCCTTCAAGAACTATGTGTGGCTTTATTCTCACTCTCATGGGATACGTAGTGACACCCAAGTTCTCATCCTTGGTCCCAGATACAGAATTACTTTCTTTCACATTGGTTCTCACATCCTTACCACATAATGTTAAACTACACGGAGATGAATGTCCCCATAAATTCATGATGGGTCACCTTCGTCCTTACCACATGAAGTTAAACTACATGAAATCTTCCAAGAACTATGTGTGCCTTGATTCTCATTCTTATGGGATATATAGTGATTACCAATTCTTCACCCCATGTCCCATCTTCAAAATTACCACCTTTCACATTATTTCCCACATACTTATCGTATGATGTTAAACTTCATGGAAGAGTCATCACCGCAAGACGCTAAACTGCATGGAATTTCTTCCTTACCACATGATGTTAAACTGCATAAAAGCACGTCCCCACTATATGATGATAAACTGTGTAGGTTATCATCCATCACCCCTTTTTATCAAAGAAAAAAAAGAGTCTTACCCTGGAAAACCAAAGAACAGAGTGATTCCATCATATTTTTAAGCACCTCAATCCATGTTCCACACTCCATTTCTCAAGTGTCTCAAGTTTTCACAAACCTTTCACTGTCCTTGAAGAAGAAAAGAGGTATATTTTCCTATCCATGGTATTGATACAAGGGCTTAGACCAACCAACCAAAGACATCTTGGACAGGTGTAAATGGATTTTTGATTCTTGTAAGCCTGACGTCACAAAGGAGGAACCCATCACCCCATTGTGTTATAGGTCATCCCCAGACTGATTTTCCCATATCATCACTCATGACCTGAGAATATTGATCCATGATTTACGATATGTCCATCGCCTGCTAAAATGGATTTCAGATTACTCTTGACCCTAGGTATCCTAATGAGCCTCTTGTGTAACATCCCCATACCAGGTTCAAGTAGCATGACCTTAAACTGCTTACACCATGGTCAAAGATGTACTTCCTTAAACTCTAGCACATAATGGTCCAAATCTCAAGACCTTAAACTACCAATGAAAGAGACACAAAAACTTTTCAGGATGAAAACCCTAAAAGGGAATTTTGAGAAAAATTCAAGTCTCTGCCTGCTAAGCTCGTCATCTCTAGGGTTTAGGCAAAAATTAGGGCACAAGTAAATAAGGCATAAACCTCATAGGGTCTACTCAGTATCCCTAGTAAAATCCAATATATGCTCATTGTACCCCCTAGTCCAGGAAAAAATTAGAGTAATGATTTTCCACATCTCCTCACCATGAGAATGTGTTCATTAGGTGGTGGAACAACTTTTAGGGTACTCAAACCCTCCTTGGATTTTACACTGGCCACTAACCACACTTCGTGGATCAGGGTGTCTTGAATCACCATAGACTTCCATATCCATTAGAAATGATATCTAGCTTCAATGGCCCTTTTATTAACTATGCATACATGCCCATGGATCTTGCATATGTGCCTATGGTTTTCAAAAAAATGTGTCGCTCTGAAAAGGGGCATTCTGATCCTCATGAGCATTGGCATCATCACAGTAGAACTCAACATATCAGTATGTCTGAACTAATCCTTGTATGATTGTCCCATATCATTCTCCTGACTCGAACACCCTGGGTCAAGATTTTTAGTATCCATATTAGACTATCCAAGAAGATCTGATATCCTCAACATTGCATCACCATGTTTTTTACCCATTCTCAAAGCTGGAATGAGACCCTACATTCTTGAACCTTTTTTTGGCCCATAACTCGTGATTCAAAACCTCAAGGAATGGGAATCAAGCTATTAAATTAAGAGATAAGTTAACCTAGGGTTCCAATACCCTTCATATATAACCTTCCTTCTATACCCAACTTCATCATCTTGATGTTTGATCCTTCATAAATATTTCATAGGCCCTGTAAAGGAAAAGAGATCTCTCTGTTTGGACATGCTATTGATGCAAGGGCTCTGACCCACCAACCAGAAACATATTGGTCGGGTATAAACATCCTCCTAATCCTTGTGAGCCTCAAAGATACAATGGAAGAAATTGATACCCCTTAGTGTTAAGGACATACCCGGCATGTCTACCCTATTCCATATCACCCGAATTAGACTTTTGGATTGTGACCTACATCACCCACATTCCAACCATCTAGGAAGGCCTAGCTTCCCTAGTATTTCACCATCAACCATATTCACCCCATGAATCTATCATATCCCTTAGAGAATAGTGGAGATTAGCTTTTCCTAGCCATGATACCAACGCACAAGGGACTTAACCCTCCAGCTAAAAGTATCTTTATCTTTACATAAAAGGAACTCATATCCTCATGAGCCCTGTCAGTACCATGGAAGAACTCAGCACCCCATAGTGTTTTGAGTCATTTTTGGCCTTCCTACCCCATATACCATGAAGGACTGAGCTAAAAGACCCTAAACTAAAGCAATAGAAGTTCCAAGCTAAAAGAACCTAAAATAAAGAAACAGAAGGCCCGAGTTAAAAGACCCTAAACTAAAGCAACAAAAGGTTTGAGTTAAAAGACCCTAAAGTAAAGCAATAGATGGTCCAAGATAAAATACCCTAAACTAAATAAACATAAGGTTTGAGCTAAAAGACCTTAAAATAAAACAACATAAGGTCTGAGTTAAAGACCCTAAACTAAATCAATAGGTGGTACGAGATAATGACCCTAAACTGAATCATGTGACAGTTTTTGTGAAGCTCTCTATATGACCCTATAGTGCCTGATCTTCTTTCCATAGATATGAAAAACACTCATCCTTGAGGAAATATCTCCTGCTCCGATGATTTCCCTACACATAAAACATTCAAAATCATATGTCGCAATGTAATAGATGGTCCCTTACAGAAATTCCTAATGAAACAAAATTGTAAAGTATCATAAGGAGAAGAAGGTTGGATAGTAAAATAAACTCATCCATTCATAGTATGGAAAGGAGGGAGGAATCTCTACATTTTGGATTCTCTCCAAAAACTTCAACAAAAATGGGGTGTAGTATAAAAGTATGATTTTTGGTGTAAGAAAACTGAATTACAACAAAAAAATGAATAGTGGAACTAGTGATATCGGTAAGGTTTTAGTAGGATATGTCAATCGAGCATTGAAGCATCGCCCTCCCTGATTCCTCCACCTCTGCCACAGGATGAAGAACTTTGACTATAGTAGTCAGATCTTCAACCCTCCTTCAAGCAGTGGCCAAGGAATCCAATGATGTTGAAATATTAGACTTCAACTACCACCATATCTTTGTCTTCTAAGCATCCATCTAGGATTGAAATCGAGATGACAGCTGATGACCCTTCTCCAATGCCTCCGTCATCTCTTTCAATTATTGGGCGAGGGGGGCCTCATTCAAAAAATCATGTAAACTCTTCCCTTGTGTATCCAAGTCTCTCTAGGTTAGAATGATATGTTTCATAATTTTTAATAGAGCCTTAAAATAAAAACCATATACCCCCAAATCATGGAATAGTTGGAGAAGCTGCTCCCCTTGATGATAGAACATCTCCAGAGGGGTCTTAGTAATCAAGGCCTGGATACGCTCCCAGACCAGCCTATGGCATGACCGAGCCTCAGCAGCTGGCGAAGTAGATATGGAGGAAGGATCACCAACTAGTCAAATAAATGGTGAAATAGGAGAGGAGTCCACATACACCCCCCATTAAATAGGATAATCATCTTTAGATTGTATGGGAGATCCAATTTCCTCAATAGAATTTGGTTCGTTGTCTAAACAGTTGTCATCAGAGCAAGGTCATTTTTGGGACACCTTTCACAAATCCGCAATTATAGCCATAAATTCCACGAATAGAGTAATAAATAATACAAGAGACATGTCCATATGATGGACTGGTTGTCACAATACACTATTGGGATAAGTTGTCATCCAAGACTGAGTATAATCCTAGGTGAGGCAAGAAATATCATCAGAAAGAATAAGTATAATTATATCCCCGGTTTCTTCATGAGATAGTATCTTCCAAAACTAGTAGATGATGCCAGGATTTCATTCCCCACAAACACTGGACAAGGGAATGGGAGAAACCCTTTGCACACAGCCAATTTTTTTATCAAACCAATGTGATGAGTATGGTTTACAGATAATAAGCTCATCTACCCTAGCTATAAGGAACCCATCCTGAAGGGAAACCATATAAGATATCTCATTGAGAGATCCACTACCTTCATCAATGATTGAACCAGTTGGTATACATAGGGTAGATAAGTCAAAATTTCCAGACCGGCACAGAGTGCCTTTGACCTCTGTAAGGGTTAGGGACATAGGCACAATTCTAGAGACATACAATAGTCTGGGGTAGGATACGGGGTCCAGAATCCGATAATTGTTGTAGTACTCATAGTAGCAAAAGTTTTCCCCTATCCAACTAAATAGGAACTGAAGGGGGACACCAATTCTATAGGGAGTGTTGCCTTGCTAGATATGACCCAACATCTAGTAAAGGCACGCAAGGACCGGTACCTCCAAGTTGAGATGTCGCCCCTCTATGAGTCGTGTCATCATCATCAATGTGTTAACATGGATTTTAAAGCACGCATCTATAGTTGAGAATAGATACCAATTTAGAAACATAACTAGAAAACCTACTAGCCTAAGGTTTAGAGAAACCTCCATGTTCACTTGATAACCCCATAAAGTATGATCCCTAGCTTCTATAATGGACCAATATGAGCCATCATCATCATGAAATTTCTTCTAGGGACACCGATGAGGGAAAACGACACTTGTATTGACCCCACTACTACACTGAAAAAAATTTATCCAGTCAGTGAAGGAAACAAGCGTGTGCACTATTAGATCTCTCCACATTCTCTTCCTCCCAAGCACAAGCATCTCTTTTTATAAATTCAGAGTCTGTATAGGATTTTCCCAAACATTTATAGTAGGGAGGAATTTTTCATACATATCTTCAAGAGGAGGTATTCTTCCCAACTGATGAATATCCCATAGACTGATACCCACCTTGCTATGGGGAAGGTGGAATGTGTTACTCCCAGGGCACCAAGGGCTGATCATTTCTCAAAGGAGGTTAGGCTGGTGGTAGATGATGAATTGATATATCCACATGAATTTATAAATATGAAACCTATATAGATCATTGGAAAATTATATACAACTTTTTCGTACCCATGATGGTCATTCCCATTCATCAGAGAAGTTGCCACCAGGGTGAAGGTCCAACTTTGAGTACCACCCACCACTAAGAACATTTAGGGAAGATTAAAATATTCTTGAATATCTCTAATTGATAGGTTTTTGGGAAATATCATGGTCATATGGGCCCGGGGGGGAGCTGTCTAGTAGGTAGGATAATCCCTAAGGTTGGGAAGTTACCAGCTGATCATCCTTGGTAATCATCATTTGAATGCAATCAGAGGAACTAAACACCCAACGAGATGGAAGATTGAAGTTTGGGGAGGTAATATCCAAATTTCCACCAAACCAAACTCATAAAATGGAATTCGGTTAGATAGGGGGTAATCTTAGATGTTGGGAGAAAGGAACATCCACAAAATCTCGATATCAGTATGCACATGATAACAGGGGTTGGCATTACGATTCCTAGAAAGCATGGCCCTTTGATTATCCACATCCAAGGAAACTTTATGGGATCTAAAAGCCATCTAAAAATAAGTAAGTGTCACATTTCAGATGAAAGGATAAAAAATTATTGATGAAGATAAAGGCATGAGAATTCCCCAATGGCATCATGTGCATCGCATGACTCATCCAAGTGTTCATGAGCCACATCAAGAAGTTTTTGAACCACCTAGTCTCCAGAAAAACTCGTAGGGTGCATAACCCCTGAGAGGCCCCAAGCGCATCACATGACCAACTTTGTAGGCTTACTGTCACGTGACCTAGACATGGTCATGAAAAATTGATCAAGAGACTAAGCTATTGGAGCTCAAAATCCATTATGACAACCACCTAATTTTAAGGAATTACTGAAGCTTAGTCCACAATCGAGATAGATGAGTGTCTAAACAGAAATTAGTATTGCTCAAGAGAAGGGTTCATGATCGGGACTTGTGGCATAGACTCATGGATAGGACTTGCGATCAGGGTTTGAAGAGAGTTATTATGATAAGGCAGCAGTGGGAGCACTCTAAAGAAGGAGGAAGTTGGTGAAAATGAAATGTCCTCCACAACCCCCCCCCCCTATATATATAGGTGGTTCATGGAATAGAAAAGGTCACCTAATAGACCGAATGTCTCCCGAGATAATGGGTTTGCAACACCACCAAGGACTCTGGTCGGCATTTAGTTGTCCTTAAGACTGAGTCCTTGTCCCCTCGAACGTCACTCCTGAGGGGGGAATTTGTTGATGCCCTCTAAATAGGCATTAGAAAAACCACAAAGTAATAATCATCTAAACATGGTTATTATTTTCCCCATAGGGTCAAGGAATAATATGACAGCTAAAATACTCACAATCGCATAACCACTTCAAGGTCATGTGAAGTCTCCATGAAAGGCACATAACCTGCGGAAAGTCCCACAGATCCCTCCTCAACGAGAACCCTTTTTCACAAATGGTTGAATGGTGACAACAGGATGAGCATCCCCCAGTCCGCATGGTTTGTCATTGGAAATTACCTAAAAATCATTTGGAATCCTTCAAAAATAAAGGGAAGAAAAATTTAAAAAAAGAGACCCCGGTGGTCACACGGATTATGCACCAAATCATCATTGGGAAGAATAAAATTCCTAGATGATATCCAAACCATCTCACAAGATCCCCGAGCCTTCATCACAAAGAAAAAAAGGAGATAACTAGGAGGAGGTGAGAGAGGATCGTGGTCACTGAAGGACATGTAGTGCACCCTAGAAAACATGCAATACACCATGACCTATCTGGTGCGCCTTGTGAAAACTCTTCAGCCCATCAGTCGTGCCACATGAAAACCTCTGGAAAATTCCATGGAGCTCTAAGGACAGACACATGGTTTTGTCCAAAATAATTGTGCACTCTCATATGATCCACATTGGTCACGCAATAAACCACTAGAAAATCGAGTAAAAATCACAGATATTACTTGAGAAAACTCACATAACTCTCAACCCTTGTCACATAAAACAAAGGGGGTCAAAAGGGAGGAGGTGAGTGGTGTCTACAGTCACTGAAGGACATGAAATGCGCACCTTGAGAAATCTGTGAGACACCGTGAGACCTAAGTGTCATGACTGCCTCACCTCACGAAGTTCCTTTGGCTTGTCAACCTCACTGCTCGGAATCCTTCATGTGCATCCAGAAAACTCTGAGGTGCTCTAAATACAAACGGACAAACTTTTCCCCCACATGATCACATGATCACCATATGCCCAATATTTTTCAAGTGAAACATCACCCAAAAATCGATAAAAAATTCAGACATTGATCATGAAATCCCGCATGAATCTAGACCTTTGTGAAATAAAACAAAGGAGATATGAAAGGAGAATGTGACTAGGGTTCCCAGTCGCCAAAGGGCATGCCATGTGCCCAGTACACCCTCAGTGTGGTCCTACAATAACCCGAAACAAGTCATCCAGGGACTCACGGATGCCTTCCAATAGTGATTTGGATTCCTCAAAGACCCTTGTACATGTTAACATGACGACATGGAAGTCCTTTGATGCACAAGTCCTAAAAATTTGTAAATAATCTGATAAAGGGTTGATGGACTTGTGACTACTGAAAATCATGTGGCACCCTTGATGTTGTCCACCGCAAAGACTCATGAAACCACATAACTCCAGACCCTGTGTCGACTTCATCCTATACTCATTCCAAATGTCCCACATAAATCGAAGATTACATGGATGGATATGCCTATAAATTCCCTACTCCAACTCATAAAAGGGGTCTGGTTGGTTGGTTTTTTGTTGGAAGATCTAACACTAGAATTTTGGACCTGGACCGCCGCTACACAAGTTGGTGCTTAGACTCTGGGCTTTTTCACACATCTGATCATGAAACCGGTCAACTTTCCTCCAGGTAATACACTAGTATACCTCTAGAAAAGTCATGCTCCAGGTATAAAGACCTCCGTATGATCAATAAAATATCATGCAAAGTACTTCTAGCGATACATGTGAAAACTATATCACATTTCCTCCAGACCATGTGAGACCGAAACAAACTGACACTGAACCAAACCAAGACACTCGCAACACAAGGGTAAAAAAACAAGATTCAAGGTGGGAAACCCAAGCGAAATACATGATCATCGACCTCCAGGTGCTTCGCATGTGTCAATCAAGATTATGCGATGGTACCAAGTTATGCCACTCAGACCTCATGACATCCCTTTGACATGTCATTTGGGATATGCAGAATGCCCCAAACATGTCAGGAAAAGCCTTGTAGACACTTTTTGGACATCACTTGGATCCTGCGAACCCTCTGGGTTCATCACCCCAAACTTATGACGCCCTTAAGACACACCACATGACTCATATAATGGTTCCCACTAATGTCATCTAAGTCTCGTCAACACATATGTACATGACAATCCAAATCTCATGGCATACCCCTTGGACGCGTCAGCCTGGTCCCGTAATGTCTCCCTGAGGTGTCATCCAAGAAATGTGACACCCCCCCCCCCAAATGTGTTAGTTGGGTCTTGCGATGTTCCCTGAGGTGTCATTCAAGATAAGAAACATCCCCCAAACATGTCGGATGGGTCTCACGATGTCCCCCAAGGTGTCATCCAAGACACGCAACACCCCTCAGACCACGCCACCATGGATCTCGTGAAACCCTCTACATGTTTCGATCCAGTTCACACAATGACCTTCAAGGTATGACAATAGGATAATGCGACACCTTCCAAATAAGAAGTCATATTCACTAGGGTATCCTCAGTGTGTAATCCCCAACATCTCTAAGAGAACTATAAGGACTCTAATTACCATCATAACTAGGATACGTAGGATGCCTCCTTAAATGCCTGAGATCCATATCAAACACTCCAAGGACTGCCCCAATATGCAAATCCCATATCCATATGCCATGAGGTTGATCATGCACTCCCCCTTGTTTCTCACAATGAGCATGGATCATGTGGGATTAGGGGGATGCAACAAATGCCTCATTAGGCATCAAATACCCATTCACCAGGGTAGCCTCATTATGTAAGCCCCAACATCAATCGAACTATAATGACTTTGATTCCTAGCATAACCAGGATATATAGGATGTCTCTTCCATAATTTAGCTCAAATATTTGGTGTTTCAACACCCCCCATGTTAGTCCTTACCGCATGACATTAAGCTGCACAGATCAACTAAACTATGTGGGTTTTGATTCCTGCAATAACCAGGATACGTAGGAAACCTCATAATGGATCAATCCCATCATCAAAACATCAACTACCTCCATAAAAGGGAGTATGTACCGAAGCACTTGGTCATATGGTTTCAGTATATAAGAAACCACTCATTACTGGAAAATGATGAAGAACCTCATATACATATAGATGGATTCGCAAAAGATATCATGGTCTATCACACATAAAAGAGAGTTAACCCATAGCCATTTTGTTAGGGTAACTAGTCCGACATCGAGATTAGGAATATATTCATGAACATGTCTTAAATCTATAAGAGAGTCCCAGAGTAGGCAACAATTCCCCCCAAAATGGTGTGATGAGTCCGACCTACCATCCTGTCACACCCCGACCGCAGATGTCATTATTTTACTTCTTTCTTGGTCCCGATTTAAAATTTTTGAGGTTTGATTGTGTTGGCGGTTTCGCGCCGGTACGAGGTCATCGCATCGCTAGCGGTGACCGTGCGTTCGGCCCGGGTGACTATGTGTTCACCCGGCGTTTTAAATATTGAAATTTTTATGTTAACATTTATTATTATTACCATTTAAATTGTGTTATCATTATTGTGGTATTCTTATATATGTTTATATATGTGTATAGTAATGTATATATATATATATGTCTATATATGTATATATATATGCTTATATAAGTTTATGTCTATATATGTTTATATATAAATGTTTATTGTATTTACTTTTATATATATATATATATATCTATATATGTATAAATATATATGTGTGTGTTATTTTTAAATGATTTTATTATTTTAAATATTTGATGAGAATAATTATTATTATAATTAACTAATTTTTACTTATTATTATATTTTATTATTATTATTATTATAAAGTTTTATTATTATTATTTTTATAAATTTTTACTATTATTATTATTATTATTATTATTATTATTTGTTTAGATATATATATATATTAACTTAACCCTAACCCTGACCCCTCTCTTCTCTCCCACAGCTGCCACCCCCCTCTCTCTCTCCCCTTTCTCCTCTTTCTTCTTCCCCGCACCAGCACTCTCCCGCTCACCCCATCTCTGCGCGGCTCTCTACAGTGCCCGCAACCCCTACACCCTGCTGCTCCCCGGCCTCCGAGCAGCACCCAGCTCCGCCCCGCTCCACCCTGACGTCTGGCGCTCCGCCTGCCGACCTCCCATCCCCGTCCGGCGACCTCCCTGACCGCCGATCCTTCCGACCTCCCCCGGCCTGCCTGCGCTCATCCCGGCCCCTCCTGCGCGCTCCTTTCCCAGTCTCCTCCGCCAGCCCGACCGCCGGCCTCCTCCCCCTCCAGCTGATGCGGCTCCCTCCGCCACCCCCCTACTCCGCCCGACCGGACTTCGGCAAGCCCCCCCCCCCATTTTTCTTCCCCCCTTGCCAGTTTGGCCGGCCAGCGCTGCCTCCTGCGCGCTCCCCTCCACCTCCGGCCGTCATCCCGCCTCTCCCAAGGCGGCACCCCCGCGCACCCCTGTACCAGCGCCTGCTGCCCGCACCCCCCTCTCCGGCGGGCCGCACCGCCGGCCTCCGCCCCTGCTTCCCATCGCCGGCACACCCCCTGTCCGGCGACTCCCCTCCCTCCGGCGCCTTTCCCTCGCGCGGCACCCTCCCCCCCGGACCCCCGCTGAACCCGGCCTCCAGCCCCCCTGTCCCGGCCTCACTCTCGCAACCCGGCCTCCCGAACTCCGGCGCTCCGCCTCGCCACTCTGCTCCGGCCAGCACCTTCCGGCCAGCCGCCCTCGATCACGCCGCACCCGACCTACCCTGCTCGGCTGCCCCCTCACTTTCCCCCTCCGCTCCTTCTCTGTGAGTTTTATTTTCTTATGTTAATCTTATTTACGTTTTATTTTTGTAACATTTTAATATTATTATCATGTTAATAATATTATTATTATATTGTTATTATTGTAATTATATTATTGTTGTCATTATTATTATGTTAATATTATTCTATTATTATTATTATTATATTATTATTATTGTTGTTGTTATATTATTATTATGATTATTATATTATTATTATTATTATTATTACATTATGTTATTATTATTATATTATTATTATTATTATTATATTATTAATAATAATAATATTATTATTATTATTATTATGTTGTTATTATTATTACTACATTATTATTATTATTATTATTATTATCATTATTAAGTTATTATTTTTTATTATTGTTATGTTATTATCATTATTATATTATGGGTATGCTATTATTATTATTATATTATATTATTATTGCTATTATGATTATGTTAATAATATAATTATGCCATATTATGATTGTTATTATTATTATATCATTATTATTATTATTATATTATGTTATTATTATTATTATTTTATTGTTATCACTATTATTATTATTTTTACATTATTGTTATTACTGTTATTACTATTAAGTTATTATTATTGTTGAACCTGTTTAACGACCTTTTGTTTTAGGACCTGTTTGACGGCGCAATACAGTGTGACCATTACGCAATGTGAGTTTTGCGCCATGTCGTTTTTCTTTCCGATTCGAGGTAGGTCTCCCATTGCACTCGCCTTTAAATTTAGAATTTATTTATTCCTTGTCTTTTCATTGAGTTTCAGTAAATTTAAAAGTATTATTAAGTAGTTATTTATAGTGTGGTGATCTGCTGATAAAAGCTGTTTAAATTCTAGCGTTTCATTGAAAGTGCTTTCTTGGTTTCAATTGTGTGCTTCCATGGTAATATTGCTAAATCGTTCTTTATGAAATATGAAATTTTGTTTTGAAATGTTTTTGGTGTGTATAAATTAGTAGGTGTATTGTTTATGGAAAATGGTGTTTTTCTTAGAACCTTGATTAGAGGAAACGTCGTATGACATTTAAACTTGTTTTTGGAAACTTTATGTGTGGTTCTTGGTTGATGAAAAATGTTTTCCTTTGTCGCGTGAACAAAAGTTTGGATTTCATTTGAGAAATGGTGTTCCATCAAAAAGTGATTAAAGGCCCGTTTGGCTCTTGATAAAAGTGGGGTGCGTTTGGAAATTGGAAAATGATTTTTTACTTGTGATACCAACGTCTTTCAGGTTTAATATGTTGATTTGAGTGTCTTAAATGAAGTTCTAAGTGTGTTTCTAGTTTTTAACGAAATGACGTGTGTCATATACTTTAGAAATGCTTTGATATTAAATGGTTTAAATGTAAATTATGTGGCGGCCCGGTTGGCACTTTGTTAATTGTGAACTGACTACTTATATATATACGTACTTATGGGGCATCTCTATAGAGGGACTTCCCTTCGAGGGTTGTCGTGTAGCGGTGTCCGTGTAAGGGGTTGGAAAGTGTGGTGAGATGAGTCACGCATGCGAGGGCCTCCCAGTTACACAGTATCATTAAAACTACCGTGGGTTCCTGGGCATCTTTTAGATAATCGAGTGACGGTTGCTGACTAACCCCGATTAGACGGGTTAGTCCCCCCTTGGTAGGTAAGGCCTTGTGGGGCGTGCCACTGGTTGGCTGTTAGGGCGGCCAGTTGGTTATTGACTATAGAGTACCATGCCGGCAGGTAGTCTGAACCCGACTACATCTAGGGGTTTTCTAGGGATGTTTAGGATCGCCCATGGTTATTGCTGATAACTTCTGGTTTATTTTTACTTGCACTTGTTTTCCCTGCTTGTTTACTTTTAGTCATCCTTCACAGCCTATACTGTTAGACTTTGGGAAAATGGTTTTCAAATGAAAATACTTTATTCTCTTTGTGTAATATTTGAAAATGTAACACTTTTCTTTTTAGAATGAGCTTAAAACTAATGAAAGGGAACCAACTTTCGAAAAAGAATAAGAGAAATATCTCGTATTTTGATGTTCAAGTGAAACATTATGAAATATTACTTTTATACATTGTAGTTCAAACCTGGAATATGTAGATTCTTTATTTACTGGCAGTTTTTTGGGATTTGTTGTGGGGCTCACCTACTGAGTACTTTTTTGCTCACGCCTATCTTTTACCATTTCAGTTGTAGGTTCCTTGTGTTCAGGTTTTCCTGGCTTGAGTCGCTCAGTGTGGGGGCGACATTGGTTGTAGTTGGGTGGTGACCCGCGAGGTCACGTGGAGGTATGTCGTGGAGTAGTTTGGTTTATGTCTTTAGTGTTTGTCTATTTGTTTAGTTTATATTCATTCTTTTGATCCTGTTTTCAGTTTGGGCTGAAATCGTTCCCTATGATTGATTTTTTTTAATGCCCGGCACTTGTTGCCATCCCGGGGGGATCGGGAACGCTCCTCGGGACTTGTCGCGGACCAACTCGGGTGACCGGTTCAGGGTCGACCCGGGCTGGTTCATGATAAAATGGTATCAGAGGTGGTTCTTGTTATTTGGGTTGTCTAGTAGGTGGAGATTAGGACTTTCGAGACTCAAGAGGTAGGTACGGGAAGGACGTCATGATCCCTCGCCCGTCCCACATCTCAAGTCGCCAGGGGTAATCCGGGAATTGTATCTTTATCTCTTTCTGGTTTGTTTTGGATTGAGAGATGACAACGGAGGTAAGCCGACGTTACGTCGTGATTTCACATGGAGTAGTGACCCATGTGGAGTCTGAGTACACGGTTTGAATTCCTCCTAGTGGTCGACGCTGGCTTGGAACATGGCCCACTACCATGTCGCCAGGTTGAGCGTAACTACTAGTCCCTCACCCCAGTGGTTGATGCAAATTTGGACGCTGCTTTTGTTTTGGTCTGTGTAAGTATGTTGTTGTAAAATGAAATTGGTTTTTGAAAAATTGGACTGGTATCTTTTAAAAGACTTTAAATGTACGAAATGGGTTTTAAAACTGAAATCTCTTGAATTTCAAATTCGTTGTTGCTTTAAGTTGGTCGAGAATGGTTCGGGATGAAACCTCAGGTCCTCTTTATGAATGTTTGCACATGTGTGAGAATGCATGGAAAAAAATTGCGGGTTGGTGCAAGAATTATTGGATAGTGGATGAAGACATGTGCAACGGTTCATGAGATTACCTGGGTGTGTATTTGAAATTAAAGGCTTGACCTTGTTTTCTAAATTGGTTTTAAAGGGGAAACGGTTTTGGAAAGTTTTTTGTTTGAAAGTGGATTGGTTTTGGAAAGTAGTCTTGAAAGAGGGTGGTTTTAAAGTCTAAAATAAAAAGGGGATTTAAAAGAAGAGATTTTATTTTGGGTTGTGTTTGTGTTTGTTTGATCTTTGTGCTGACTGTTTTTAATAAAGGAACTTTTATTGATGTTTCTTTGGTTTGATACTGGTTTTGGCTTTGTGTTTTATATGTCGCTCAGGAAATGCCGCCCAGAAAGGTCTCTAAGGATTCAGATAAGTCATGCCCAGTTTTTGGTCCTTCTCAGACTTTGCCTATTCTCCATGGTGATCAAGGTCCGTTATAGGCAGTGGAATGGCTCGAGGAAGTGGAGCGTGTCTTTAGAACGTTGGGAACTCTCGATAATGTTAAGGTTCGTGCACTTATGGGGTTGTTTGAGGGTCCAGCTCTGGACCAGTGGAAGTTGGTTACCCCACCTTCAACGCAAGGTGAAATGACGTGGGATGCCTTTAAAACAGTTTTCATCCAATGGTTTTTACCTGAGGAAGTGAAGCTGGAGAAAAAGAGAGAGCTTGCGCATATTCAACAAGGCCAGTGGGTGGTGAAGGCATATGTTTACCATTTCAAGGAACTGATTCCCTTTTCTCCATAGGTAGCGTCTCATGAACTCATGAAGGCCTCTCTTTTCACTGGGGGTCTTCGTTGAGAGATCAAGGAGTGTGTCCTCCCTTATAAAGACCAACGTTTCGAGAAGTTGGTGGAGGAAGCATTTTTGGCTGAGTTGGTTTCCGGAACACAGTTGGTTAGTACTCCAGCACCCCCGGTTGTTCGTAAGAGTTACCCCTCTGGTGAGGAAAAGGCGCTAGAGATACCTATTCCTAAGGAGTTATCCCCTTTGGTCCCAGCTTCCAGTTCAACAGATCGTTCGATGGTATGATTTCAGTGTGGTCGTTTCGGGCATTTAAAGCCGTCTTGTTGCAACCCTCCAAAGACATGTCATCGATGCGGTTGTCTGGGTCATCTGGAGAAGTTTTGTAGGAAGCGTCGCTTGAACAGGATGCTGTGATGGGAGAATGTCAGTACCTGACTGTGAGGCAGAAGATGCTTCAGCCATCAGAGCCCCAACCACAGGTCTTGGGGTGAAGCTCGCGCACAGTCAGGAGTTCCCAAGGCTGTGAAGCTCTGGTCTAGGTTTTGTGTTCCGTGTTGGCGGTGGAATAATTAGAAATCCTTTCATGTTTGTCTATCTGCTACTAAATTTTCAAAGTCGTTGTAAGTACGTTGTTTTTCTATGAAGTAATGATGAACTTGTTCAATTATAGTCCAAGCAATTTTGTCTGTGTGGATGTGATCTTGTAAATCGTGTGTCTTTCGTAAAGTGTGTTAGAACTTGTGTGGGTTTACCTCGGTTGAGTTATTCTTGCCGGATGTTGTTATGATTCGTGGACTTCAATGGATCATGCCTCCAGTTGGATGTCTGGTTAAGTTTTTTTTTCTGTGGGTTATCCCTGGTGTTGAAGTTTGTTGACTATAGTCGAGGATTCAATGTTTTGACGAAGGGGTTGTTTTTTTTTACTCGTAGTATAAGAGTTGGTTTCAACCGGTTGGGAGTTCCCACATCGACCCCCCCTTTCCTAGGACTTTCTATTTAGATGGTCAACTTTTCTGCACAAGTTGAGCTCTTGTGGTGGGGAGAACCCCTTTGTGTTCTCCCATCAACCTTGGATCTCAGTTTTCTCTTGAATGGGTCGGGTGTGACCTGTGTGGATTAAGGTCATCCTGAGAATCTCAGTTCTCTTCAGTTCCTTTAGTTCTGTTTGGGCATAGACTTGAATTTTGGCTGACTTTTGGCTTGGTGACTTTCTGGGGGCAGAAAGTGTCTGTGGTGGGGAGAATTGTCACACCCCGACCGCAGATGTCATTATTTTACTTCTTTCTTGGTCCCGATTTAAAATTTTCTAGGTTTGATTGTGTTGGCGGTTTCGCGCCGGTGCGCGGTCATCGCATCACTAGCAGTGATCGTGCGTTCGGCCCGGGTGACTATGTGTTCACCCGGTGTTTTAAATATTGAAATTTTTATGTTAACATTTATTATTATTACCATTTAAATTGTGTTATCATTATTGTGGTATTCTTATATATGTTTATATATGTGTATAGTAATGTATATATATATATATGTCTATATATGTATATATATTTTCTTATATAAGTTTATGTCTATATATGTTTATATATAAATGTTTATTGTATTTACTTTTATATATACATATATATCTATATATGTATAAATATATATATATGTGTGTTATTTTTAAATGATTTTATTATTTTAAATATTTGATCAGAATAATTATTATTATAATTAACTAATTTTTACTTATTATTATATTTTATTATTATTATTATTATAAAGTTTTATTATTATTATTTTTATAAAGTTTTACTATTATTATTATTATTATTATTATTATTTGTTTAGATATATATATATATATATTAACTTAACCCTAACCCTAACCCCTCTCTTCTCTCCCGCAGCCGCCACCCCCCTCTCTCTCTCCCCTTTCTCCTCTTTCTTCTTCCCCGCACCAGCACTCTCCCGCTCACCCCATCTCCGCGCGGCTCTCGGCAGCGCCCACAACCCCTGCACCCTGCTGCTCCCGGCCTCCGAGTAGCACCCGGCTCCGCCCTGCTCCGCCCTGACGTCCGGCTCTCCGCCTGCCGACCTCCCGTCCCCGTCCGGCGACCTCCCTGGCCGCCGATCCTGTCGACCTCCCCCGGCCTGCCTGCGCTCATCTCGGCCCCTCCTACGCGCTCCTTTCCCAGTCTCCTCTGCCAGCCCGACCGCCGGCCTCCTCCCCCTCCGGCTGCTGCGGCTCCCTCTGGCACCCCCCTACTCCGCCCGACCAGCCTTCGGCAAGCCCCCCCCCCCCCCCCGTTTTTCTTCCCCCCTTGTCGGTTTGGCCGGCCCGCGCTGCCTCCTGCGCGCTCCCCTCCACCTCCGGCTGTCGTCCCGCCTTGCCCAAGGTGGCACCCCCGTGCCCCCCTGTACCGGCGCCTGCTGCCCGCACCCCCCTCTCTGGCAGGCCGCACCGCCGGCCTCCGCCCCTGCTTCCCATCACCGGCACACCCCTTGTCCGGCGACTCCCCTCCCTCCGGTGCCTTTCCCCCACGTGGCACCCTCCCCCCCCCCCCCCTGGACCCCTGCTGAACCCGGCCTCCGGCCCCCCTGTCCCGGCCTCACTCCCGCAACCCGGCCTCCCGAACTCCGGTGCTCCGCCTCGCCGCTCCGGCCAGCCCCTTCCAGCCAGGCGCCCTCGGCCGCGCCGCACCCGACCTACCATGCTCGACCGCCCCCTCACTTTCCCCCTCCGCTCCTTCTCTGTGAGTTTTATTTTCTTATGTTAATCTTATTTACGTTTTATTTTTATAACATTTTAATATTATTATCATGTTAATAATATTATTATTATATTATTATTATTGTGATTATATTATTGTTGTCATTATTATTATGTTAATATTATTCTATTATTATTATTATTATATTATTATTGTTATTGTTATTGTTAT
This sequence comes from Viscum album, assembly GCA_963277665.1. NCBI lineage: Eukaryota > Viridiplantae > Streptophyta > Magnoliopsida > Santalales > Viscaceae > Viscum > Viscum album. The sequence continues at coordinate 465,103,707 of OY728141.1, read as the reverse complement.
ATTATTATTATGCTTATTATATTATTATTGTTATTATTATTATTACATTATGTTATTATTATTATATTATTATTATTATTATATTATTAATATTATTATTATTATTATTATTATATTGTTGTTATTATTACTACATTATTATTATTATTATTATTTTTATCATTATTAAGTTATTATTTTTTTATTATTGTTATGTTATTATCATTATTATATTATGGGTATGCTATTATTATTATTATATTATATTATTATTGTTATTATGATTATGTTAATATTATAATTATGCCATATTATGATTGTTATTATTATATCATTATTATTATTATATTATGTTATTATTATTATTATTATGTTATTGTTATCACTATTATTATTATTTTTACATTATTGTTATTACTGTTATTACTATTAAGTTATTATTATTGTTGAACCTGTTTAACGGCCTTTTGTTTTAGGACCTGTTTGACGGCGCAATACGGTGTGACCATTACGCAACGGGAGTTTTGCGCCGTGTCGTTTTTCGTTCCGATTCGAGGTAGGTATCCCATTGCACTCGCCTTTAAATTTAGGATTTATTTATTCCGTGTCTTTTCATTGAGTTTCAGTAAATTTAAAAGTATTATTAAGTAGTTATTTATAGTGTGGTGATCTGCTGATAAAAGCTGTTTAAATTCTAGCGTTTCATTGAAAGTGCTTTCTTGGTTTCAATTGTGTGCTTCCATGGTAATATTGCTAAATGGTTCTTTATGAAATGTGAAATTGTGTTTTGAAATGTTTTTGGTGTGTATAAATTAGTAGGTGTATTGTTTATGGAAATTGGTGTTTTTCTTAGAACCTTGATTAGAGGAAACGTCGTATGACCTTTAAACTTGTTTTTGGAAACTTTATGTGTGGTTCTTGGTTGATGAAAAATGTTTTCCTTTGTCGCGTGAACAAAAGTTTGGATTTCATTTGAGAAATGGTGTTCCTTCAAAAAGTGATTAAAGGCTCGTTTGGCTCTTGATAAAAGTGGGGTGTATTTGGAAATTGGAAAATGATTTTTTACTTGTGATGCCAACGTCTTTCAGGTTTAATATGCTGATTTGAGTGTCTTAAATGAAGTTCTAAGTGTGTTCCTAGTTTTTAACGAAATGACGTGTGTCATATACTTTAGAAATGCTTTGATATTAAATGGTTTAAATGTAAATGATGTGGCGTCCCGGTTGGCACTTTGTTAATTGTGAACTGACTACTTATATATATACGTACTTATGGGGCATCTCTATAGAGGGACTTCCCTTCAAGGGTTGTCGTGTAGCGGTGTCCATGTAAGGGGTTGGCAAGTGCGGTGAGATGAGTCACGCGTGTGAGGGCCTCCCACTTACATAGTATCATTAAAACTACTGTGGGTTCCTAGGCGTCTTTTAGAGAATCGAGTGACGGTTGCTGACTAACCCCGATTAGACGAGTTAGTCCACCCTTGGTAGGTAAGGCCTTGTGGGGCGTGCCACTGGTTGGCTGTTAGGGCGGCCAGTTGGTTATTGACTATAGAGTACCATGCCGGCAGGTAGTCTGAACCCGAGTACGTCCAGGGGTTTTCTAGGGATGTTTAGGATCGCCCATGGTTATTGCTGATAACTTCTGGTTTATTTTTACTTGCACTTGTTTTCCCTGCTTGTTTACTTTCAGTCATCCTTCACAGCCTATACTGTTAGACTTTGGGAAAATGGTTTTCAAATGAAAATACTTTATTCTCTTTGTGTAAGATTTGAAAGTGTAACACTTTTCTTTTTAGAATGAGATTAAAACTAATGAAAGAGAACCAACTTTCGAAAAAGAATAAGAGAAATGTCTCATGTTTTTATTTTCAAGTGAAACATTATGAAATCTTACTTTTATACATTGTAGTTCAAACCTGGAATATGTAGATTCTTTATTTACTGGCAGTGTTTTGGGATTTGTTGTGGGGCTCACCTACTGAGTACTTTTGTGCTCACACCTATCTTTTACCATTTCAATTGCAGGTTCCTTGTGTTCAGGTTTTCCTGGCTTGAGTCGCTCAGTGTGGGAGCGACGTTGGTTGTAGTTGGGTGGTGACCCGCGAGGTCACGTGGAGGTATGTCGTGGAGTAGTTTGGTTTATGTCTTTAGTTTTTTTCTGTTTGTTTAGTTTATATTCGTTCTTTTGATCCTGTTTTTAGTTTGGGCTGAAATCGTTCCCAACGATTGATTTTTTTTAATTCCCGACACTTTTTTCCATCCCGGGGGGATCGGGAACGCTCCTCGGGACTTTCTGCGGACCAACTCGGGTGACCAGTTCAGGGTCGACCCGGGCTGGTTCGTGACACATCCTCTCAACCAATGCAAGTCCCCAAGATTCATTAGTCCTGAAAGCCCAGATGACCACCAGACTTTTGGAAAACAGGTCCATAATTGTCTACAGATGGGGGAACCATTGGGAGTTTTAGGGAAAATTGGCAATGGTAATGCAACGAGTAGAATCTATTCCATGCCAAGAAATCTCGATGAAACAACACCCACCTTCTTTTATGAGTTGTATATACAGACATGTTGAAATATCATATCATGAATTTATTTATTCTCATGTTATTTAATTTTTTGTTAAATTTTATTCCTTCATGGGTCTTATGATTTAAATGTTCAAATTGTTAAGGGATACCTTGAATGTTTAAAGATTGAATTATAAAAATTTTTCTCCATGTTAATATTCTTGATATTATTTTATATTTTTATTTAATAAAAGGATTATAAAAGAAATTTTATATTTTTAATTTCATTAAAAGGTTTTTAAAAAGGAATATTTTTATGTTTTCTGTATGGAATGTTTGACTTCCTTTACAAACAAAAAAAGGAATGTGTTTTTAACATATACAGCAACAAAAACCTCTCCATCACTATGAACATTATTTGATATTTAGATTCCTCTAGAAGCCTTCATGTTTTTTTAAAAGAAACCCCTCTTTTACTTTTCTATGTATTTTATTATTGAAAATATGTTATGGAAATGGATTGATTATTTCTATAACATGAAATTTTTTCTTACGAGTGAAAATGAAATTTAAGAATGACATATTGAAAATTGAAATATTTTATATGTTATGATTATATAATGTTACTTAGAAATTTGACTGGTGGTTACATGATAAACCAAGGATGAGTGGTTCCATGATAGACCAAGTATGGGTGGTTATGTTATAACCTCTAATGCATTAGGTGTGGAATTCAGTTTTATGGATATTATATTTATAAGAGTAACATGTATAAAAGTTGACCGCATGGTTATTCCATTTATAAGAGTAATAAGTATAATTATATCCCAAGGTACCTTTATGTATTTTATATTCTTTCTATGGTTTATATGGTAATATTGTGATTAAAAAAAGTATTAAATGAAATTATTTTCAAATGAAAATATTTACTACTTATTAAGTGTGAAAGGTATTACTTTATGATAAAGTTTTCATGGGGTTTAATTTTTATCAATGGACTAACAGTTTCCTTATTTTTATATCCCTTAATGAGATTTTTATGCTCATCCCATGTTTTTTAATGTTTTTTATAGTACTTAAGGATGATTAAGGATTTTAAGATGTTATGTTGAATGTCATGAAGAGTTTTCATAAAATTGATCATGCTTTATTTTAAATGTTTTAGATTATGGGAAAAATTGATACTATTCAGAAGTTTCCACTTTGTATGGTTATGGTTTTATTATGTATTATTTATGGCCCAATTCTCTAAATTTATAAACCAAAAAAGATCCTTGATGTAAAAGAAAGTAAAATTCTTAACATAACTCAATATTTTGTAATGTTTTAAGTTTGGGCCCTTACACCACTTGACTATTTTAGGCCTTCAACACTATTCAGTAGCCTCTATTGTATGGGAAAGTGCATCTGAGGTCCAGTAATAACCCCTGCTTGGATGTAATTTTTTAGATCTAGGTCAGGGTGTTACATGAACCACCTAAAACTCTTTGTCACACTCACCCATTCCTAAATTAATGATAATAATCAAACAAGTTGGTGGATAAATATCAAGAGTATTACTTTGTTGTCTATGGAGATGAAGAATTTTTATTTTCTCTCAAGGATAATGATTCTCAGAAATTCATCAAATGTAGAATTTTAATATTCAATGAATAAATCCTATGGAAGTATCAGAACCTTGTGAGAAATTTTTATGAAAGAAAAATATCATTATATTCTAATTTTCACCTAGATAGTCTATTGGAATATGTAAATCTTCAAATAAATTTAGGAAGCATGATAGTTTAATAAAAAACAAGTTTATTTACTAAAATAAAGTGGTCATGTTCCAATGGTACTTCCTGGTCCTGATGTGCTAGAGAGTTCAAGGATTGTTAAATCTCAAGCAAGGAAACTTCACACTCTAAAAGTTGTAGCACTGAAAGGATATCAGTCATAGAGAAAACCAAGGATATCTATAATAGATTGACTTAAAGTGTAAAGTTATGGGAGTATTTTTCATTTTCTACTTCTAACATATTGTTGGGAGCCTATGTTCTTGGATAAGAAAAGGATTTTAAAGAATTCAAAACAGTGGGAGTAGGAAATGAGTGATAAACTTGAGTCCCTCATGTGTCCATAACATGGTATTTAATAGAAATACCTTCTAGGAAGATTATTATTCAAAAAAATGGGTTTATCTCCTGAATTAGGAGGAAGATAGTGGGAATAAGTACAAGGAAAAGTTAGTTGTAAAGGTCTTTCGATAGAAAGGAGTGGATTTCACTAAAATGTCTTCTTTGTTAGTTAAGCACATAACTATTTGAACAATGTTAAGTATGGTTACATAGGATGATCTTCATATAGAGTAGACAGACATGAAGATGTTATTCCTTCATGGAGATTTATATTAGGAGATATATATGGAGAATCTAGTTGGTGTTGAAGATCAATGGAACCTGGGAATTGTGTATATGCTCAAAAAATTCCTTTATAGTTTGAAGCAAGCACTGAGGTGTTAGAATCATAAGTTTAATGATTTAATGATGTAATGGAAGTTCCTTTTGGAGAAATTTTTTCCATTGCTATTATTGGAAGGTTTTTTATGATGGGAGTCATTCCATCCTTATTCTTTATATGGATTACATTTTGATTGCAGATCTGATGAAATAAAGGATTGATGAGATAAAGGCAGAGTTGTCTAGAATCTTTGAGATGAAGGATCTCAATCTAGAAAAGGGAATTTTAGGGATGAGGATTATGTGTGACTAAAGTTCTTGTACATTTTATATGACCTAGGTTGATTACGTCTAAAAGGTGGTATAATGCTTCATTATTTTAGAAGTGAAACCAATGACTATACTCTTAGATGGGCAGTTCAATCTAAGGAGAAGTCACCATAAATGGAGGCTGAGTTCGATTACCTGGAGAAGGTTCCATATGAATCATTTTTTGGAAGTTTGATGTACACTATGGTGTATACACGTCTTGAAAATACATAGGCAGTGGTAGTTGTCAGAAAGTTTATGTAAAACCACAAAAGGGGGAACTAGGAGATTGTGAAGTGGATCATTTAGTAATTTAAGGGTAATAAAGACTTTGCACTTTTATTTGGAATGTATGAGTATTTGCAAGGTTTTTTAGGCTCTGACTTTAGTATAGATTCATATTAATGGAAGATAACTATAGTGTATGTGTTTAATTTTAGAAGAATGGTGGTTAGTTGGATATATAAACTTTAATTGGTGGTCACACTTTTAATAATGGAAACTGAGTACATTGTTTTGATGGAATTGGGGAAGGAGTTGGTATGGATAAAGGGGTTACTAGAGGATCTCAGAAAAGCATAGGAAGTTGGGAAACAATTCTGTAACTCATTGAGCATGACTCCCTAAGTCAAAAATATGATGTTTCATTATCATAAAAAGAATATTTAGCTAACATATCATTTCATTTATACATTGTTTTAGGAGGATATATTGGACATATAGAAGATTGAAATGACAATGAATCTATCCAACATATTAATAAAGATCGTAACTCAGAACCCTGACTTCAGTAACCCAAAGTTGATGGTTACTTTACTACATTGGTACAACATAAAATAGATCACATATAATGGGATCAAATAGTTTAGTAGTATTAGGATACTACATACATACATGATTCTCATATTACATTTGAATACAAGAAATAAAACTTAAAATCCCAATGAAAAATTTATTATTTCTTCTAGTATATCCCTAACATCATTCAAAGTTATCTTCTTGGTACCCTTGGGAAAGTAAAACATAATAAAGGGTGAGCTCAGATGCTCGGTAAGGGAAAGTGTGTAGTGAAAGATATCATAGTAAAAATAGGGCATTAATAATATGGAAAATATAAATAATAATAAAATATTCTATACAAATAATATCATAAAAGGGGATTATATAATTGGATGAAATAGAAAATAAATAATCACATGGATAGAAATAATTGGTTTTATAATTATAAAATGAATAGTTTTGGACATCATAATCTTATTTTCAAGTCTCCATACCAAGACATCATACATAAATAGGTAAGGCATATGCCAAATACCCAAGATATTTTTTCTTATTTGACATACTAATATATTAAAGGGATATCTAATATTGGGCCTCACCCATCACTTATTAATTCAAATGCATTCATCATATAAAAAGAGTGAATAAAAAATACAATACATAATCAACATAAATATTCATATTTGAAAACAGGCATACATAATGTCAATATTTTTCCCAACCAATAAATATAACAACATCATTATAAGACATATAGGGAAATAAGGTGGATGGTATCAATATTGTTGGATCAGGTTATACCAAATATACACAAGAGGGGGGTGAATTATGTATTTTATAATTTCTTCGCAAGATCGTGATCTGTCCTTTTAACTTTATCAGAAAGTTTAAGCAGTAGAAAATAAATATCAAAGGATTCATGATGTATAGTGGTTAGGAGAACAGAAGGCCCCTAGTCCACACCACCAATGCTCTACTACACGAGCTTGGTGATTTTCACTATCTGGTCCTCTTATCAATAAATTGTTCCCGCAACTGAGTGCAGTCAGTTGAAACCTTTACAACTTTAAGGGAAAATAGAATATTATGGTTCATATATAGAACCAACCACACAACTTAGTATGAGAATCCAGTCACTCAAAGTAAAATATTATTTGATCTTTGAAATACTTTCTAGTTGTTCTTCACAATTGAAACAACAAGCAATTGAAAGTTTATGGATCGTTGATTTTAGAAATGATGTTCTTCAGGTAAAGAGTAGTTCTAATTCAATCCGGTTGCAGTAGATCTTGAAATATAATTTGAAACTTTAAAAGTAATAAATTCACAAAATATATTTGATGTAGAATCAATGAATCTTTAATCGATTTTCTTCTTCTTCAGAAAATACAGCTTTATCTCTCTTCGTAACAGAAGATCTGTAAGTATCGATTGTCTCTGTAAACTGTAGCAGTGAAAAAACTAAAGAGCTTGATATATTTTTTTTTCTTTTCAATGATTCGCCTCTATATATGTAATAAAAAATAATATAGGTATATAAATAATAAATACGAGCGTTATCCTTTTAAATTTATATCCACAAAAGTCGCCTTTAGAAACGCGATACTCAAATATTTGAATAACTAGAGCAGTCGTAACTCCCGTTTAAATTATCCATGAAAAGATCCTCTTAAATCGATCCTTTGAATCATAAATAAATAGTTTTGAATCAGTAAAAGATGCACTTTATATTTGGGATTTTAATCTGGCTTTAAATCATCCTAATAATCAGCATAAAGACCGTTTCTTTAATAAAGTAGTAATTTAAATCTTCGACGCCAAACGTAGGGTTGAACTACATGGAATACATTCTATGAATGTAAGGTTCACAATGTAATATTGATCAAAAACGTAAGGTTGATCACAAATGTAAGGTTGATCTCAAACTTAAGGTTGATCATCCATACTTTTCTCTTCAACTCTCAAACGAACAATATATAATCCATACTTTTATCAGCTTCAAAACGAAAGGTAAATGATCCAACGTAAGGTTGTTTACAAAATTAAGGTTGATGAACCATACTTTTTAGAAACAAACATGATGTTCCATATTAACGTAGGATTCTTCTTCCATACTTTTCTGACATTCTAAATGTAAGGTTCCTTCTAAACGTAGGGTTCTTTCTTTCATACTTTTCTGACAACGTATGGTTGCTTAACCATACTATACTGATAACTCGTAAGTGACAGATTTCATCCTTATGTTATGCTCCTCAATGTAGGGTATGAACAGTGTTTCCATAACACACTAAAGTGATTTTCGAACACATTGAGTATGAACAGTGTTTCCAGAACATGATAAAGTGATTTCCAAACACATTGAAAAATATTCTAGTCAGATTAAAACGCTTAAATATTATTTCAAAATAGAGAAATAAATAATATTCATTTCCTAAAATATACTCAAGTAAAATCATTAGAATAAAAAATAAGGGTATTTTTGAACATCAAAATCATCATAAAAATATAGAGTATTGTTGAAAACAACACTTTCTAAACAATCTCCCCCTTTTTGATGATCACAAAACCCATGAAATAACCAATAAAATTATCTTACAAAATTAATTGCATATAAATTAGAATTTTGAAAAGGTAAAAAAAAATATTTTATTTTATCAAAATTATTTCCTAATTTTTACATTTTCTCCCTCTTTATAAAGTAAAATTTTATAAAGTAAAATAATATCTCCTCCTTTATAAACAAAGAATTCTCCCAAAAGAATATGTTGTGTTTATCCATATTTCTCTCCCTTTTTGTGATATCAAAAATAATGATATAAGAAGGAATATAACACATTTTAATGTAGCACTGAACTTAAGTAGATGATATAGTAAACTAGCTAACAATATTTGAATCTGGATTACTGGAATTCGAACAGAGACAGTATAGTAAAACAAATTAATGACACATAAATATGTGAATCAAATATATATTATTTAAATCATAATTACAAGTATATTAATGACAATGAGAATCAAGGTTGGGCTATAAAGGTTTGGAAAACGGGTTTTAGTGCCTCTGAATGATTTCCTTGAGCTCTAACAGTTGTAGTCTCAACCTTTTCATCAGTCCATCGCCTAACTAGACTATGAGATCTCTTCTTTCCTGATTCAGATGAATGTATTCAATCAAATTAACTCTGAAAAACTCATGTAACCTCTCTTCATTTTCCATAAAAAGATTCAACTTATCAGTGAAATTATTCAGAAAAACGCTAATTTTAGGGTCATTCGAAGTCAACTGGTCAATAAGAAATTTCTGATTGTCCAACAACACAGATAAAGGAGAATTATTGCATTGAAGATCCTGCAATTTTTCATTCATATTGCTCATAGTTGTTGTAATGGCCTGAAATCTTCTGATCAAATTAGGTAAAGTACCTGATGTACTGGATTCGCGATTTCTGAAATCTATGAATTTTTTCTCCATGAAATATTTAAACTCTAGTAAAAATAACTTCATCACCATTTCATATTTAATATTTTCAACTTTAGCCAACATTTCCTTCTTGAAATTTTCAACTTCTTTCTTAGAAACAGAACTGGATTTCAGTCTCTGAAATTTTAGATTCTCTTTTTCTAATTCTCTTCTTAAAGAAGCATTTTTAGCTTGAAATTTATTAAATTTGCAGATCAATTACTCCACATAATCATTATCATAATCAGAGGCACCTTGGGATTGATTCTCGGTCTAAGATTCCATTAGATTTATCAGTGCTAGAGGTAGGGATTCAGCATCTAACTTTTCCTCATCGTTATTCTGTACTGGCTTCTCCACTAATTTTTCCTTCGAGTCCTTTCCTGACTCATCCACATAAAAATATTCACCAATAATTTCAGTGTGAATTTCAGAAGGGTTCTCTAATAGGTTAGATTCTTGCACATCCTGAGCATCTTCCTCATTGATTTCCTCCAAGACAGGTTCCTCTAATATAGGTTCCTCATGAGCAAATTCTTCTTAGACAATTTCAGTAGGTTGTACATTTTCAGATCTTTCCACTTAAACTTCTCTAGTATTTTCAACACTTGGATGCACAATTGATTTTTCTACTTGAGGAGTCACTTAAATCTGAGAAACTATTGGTTGATCAAATTTCTATACTGCAGATTCTCTAATAAAGATGTAGCTTAGAAGAGGTTCAGTTGTTCCAATATTTTCTTGAACAGGTTCCCTGTTATCTTAAGTTACTCTTTACCTTTTCCTTTGAAGTCCTTCTTGACTTTCCTCATCAGTAGGTGTATCAACTATCTCAAACCATATCCTTCTTGATACTCCACTAGTTATTGATTCACATACTCCTTCCTTTGACTTTGTAGTTAGTTCTTGAGCACTCTCTTGTTCTTATTCTTCTCCAACAGGCATGAGTTTTCCTTTTATTGTGCTTCAAAAGAAACCAATTTTCCTCAGTGTTCCAGCATTGAAAATGTTGCTATGGTGACATTTCACTCAGGCATCCAGCAGATTTATCATATTTATCTTAAATAATATCTTTGAAATGGACCTTCTAAAGGTATAGAAGGTCATCCTCGCTTCTGGTTGGCAGCAGTAGTTAAGATATCTGATCATAAATCTTGGAAAATTCAACTTTATATCACTCATAAATAGAAACATTATGTACATATTAGGGTATAATATTTTCTCCATCTCTGACATTCTTGGTGCAATACCTGTTTGCACAAATTTAACTAAAATCTTCTAGTCAGGCTCTAAATCTTTCACTAACATCTTTCTTATATTTGTAGAGAAAAATAGAAAAGACATAATATCCTTAAAATTATGGACATTATCACCAATATTCTTCAAATCAAGTTGAAATACTCCCACATGAGGGTAGTGAAGAATTTTGGCTATCTCTACAGAAATCTTTGTCCTCGATCTTAGCTATTATTGAATCTTCATCTTCTCCTAGACTGAAATTAACTGATTTAAAAAAGTGATGAAGTTCTACCTCATATAGAAACTCTTTATAGTCCCCATTGAAGGTTTTATCGAATTTTTGAAATGTTAGGGCTTGCCTCAGCATCATATCTATTTGGTACAACCATTCCAAATCGATCACCTTTCCTTGCAAAATCTTTCATCCTGCCGAGCGTTGCCTCTTGGCGTTGCTAGTTTCTGGCTCATCAGTCCTTTTGATTTTGGTCATTGCTATCACATATTTCTGAAGGTTCGAAAATCTAGGGTTTCAAAGGTTCGTGTGCAGATAGAGAAGAGTGATAGAAGTTCTCAGGGTTTCGAATGGTTTTGAGAAAATGAATGGTTTTGGAATAGGAAATGGTTTCTGACATTCTTGATTCCCATGTCATTATGCACATCGTAATTATTACATTATTTAAAAGTAAAAACTTATGCGGAAAAAGTTTAAAATAGAACTGACGAAATTTTTTAAATTAATAAAGACAAGAAAAAAATTAAAAATAAAAATAAATTCATTTAAAAATAAATAAACCTCGCTCCCCCTTAATAAAATAAAACCTTTCTGTGGGAAGTGGTTTAGTAAAAATATCAGCTAATTTAATTTCAGTGCTTACAAATTATAAGAATATATCCTTTTTAAGAACATGATATCTTAGAATTTGATGTCTGATATCAATATGCTTAGTTATTGAATGATTAATAGGGTTTTTATAAATATTTATAGCACTAGTATTATCACATAAAATAGGTGTATTATTAAAATTTAGTCCAAAATCCATAAGAGTGTTTTTTATCCACAAAAATTATGCACATCAACTACCATAAGATATATATTTTGCTTCAGCTATTGACAGAGAAACTGAGTGTTGTTTCTTAATAGACCATGACACTAAGGATTTTCCTAAAAAGTGACAAGTCCCTGAGGTGATTTTCCTATCTAATCTACAACTTCCAATGTCTGCATCTGAATATGAAATTAAATTAAAATCAGAAGTTTTTGGATAGAGAAGAGATTGAAAAACAGTTCCTTTTAATTATTTAAAGATTCTTTTGACAACACTTAAATGAGATTCTTTTGGATTGGATTGAAATATAGCACAAAGACATACTGAGTACATTATATCTGGCCTGCTAGCAGTAAGATATAATAAACTGCCAATCATACCTCTATATAACTTATTTTCAACTGATTTTCTAGTTTCATCCAAGTCAACTTTTATATTAGTACACATAGGAGTTGCATATGTCTTTTTTTTCAAGTCCAAATTTCTTAAGTAAATAAGTAATGTATTTTCTTTGATTCAAAACATTTCCAAAATATTTTTGATAAATTTGAAGTCCTAAAAAGAAATTTAATTCTCCCATCATACTCATTTCAAATTATTTTTGCATTAAATTTGAAAAATCATGACAAAGATTTTTGTTTGTTGAACCAAAAATTACATCATCAACATAAATTTGAACCAGTAAAACATTAGAATATACAGTTTTCTTAAAATCACATGAGCCTTAGCCCGGTTGGTAAGGACTCCGTAAGTGCATCCAAGCGACCAGGGATCAAATCCAGGCAGAGGCAGAATTTCTGGGGACTATAGTAGGATTGTAGTGGGACTGTGCACTACTGTAGCGGGAACTTTACAATATTGTAGCAGGAATTGTGCAGTACTGTAGCAGTCACTGTTTGGCACTATAGCAGCCAGGAATATGCCCCCGTTTGGGCCTTCGGGCCACCGATTTGGTCCATGTGTCCTTTAAGGCCTTCGGTCCACCTAGGCCTTCAAGTCAGTAAGGCCTTAGGGCCACCTCATAGCCTTCGGTCCACCTTTAAGTGCAGATTCAAACCAGAAAACCTACAAGGAACAATCTCTACAAGGAGGATGAGAAAGGAGATTTCACCATAGAAAAAGCTAAACGGATTACAAGAATGAGAGGGTATGTCACCTGCCATCGGAACAATCTTGTGCATGCACGGGAATGCCTAGATGAACAGTCATGCGAAGGTGGAGAGTTGATTTTACGATGAAGATGCTGGGGAGGAGAAGTTTCAAGTAGTTAGTCTGGGTTGTATGTAATGTTTTAAGCCTATGGGCAATGAATTCATGTAAGGCCAATGGGCCATGTAATACTTACGCCTACGGGTCTTGCAAGGGTTCCAACTCACCCCTTGAAAGGTGGATTATCAAAAATCAATAAAAAATGAAGGCCTTCGGGCCATTAGAGGTACAGTTTTCTTAAAAAGTGTTGGAACAACCATTCCAATAGTAAAATTGTTTTCTAATAGAAAATAACTTAATCTTTCATAACAATCTCTTGGTGCTTATTTATGGCCATAAAGATATTTAGTAAGTTTAAAAACAGAAACTGGTTTTTTAAATTTTCAAAACCAGGAGGTTTCTCAACATAAAATTCCTCCATTAAATAACCATTTAAAAAGGTAGACTTAACATTCATCTGAAATAATTTAAAGTTCATTTGAGATGCATAGGATAAAAGGATTCTAATAGATTCTAATCTAGCTACAGGTGCAAAGGTCTCATCATAATCTATACCTTCTTCCTGATTATAACCTTTAGCTACAAGTCTTTCTTTATTTATAGTTATTATTCCTTGATCATATTGTTTATTTCTAAAGATCCATTTGGTTCCTATAACTGGATAGTTTTTATGTCTTTTAACTAAATTCCAAACTTCATTTCTCTTGAACTGGTTTAGTTCTTCTTGAATTTATATCATCCATCTTTCATCAACTAAGGCTTATTCTAATGTATTAGGTTCTAATTGGGATAGAAAGGCATAGAATTCAATAAGATTTCCTATATTTCTTCTAGTTTTTATTCCAGTGTCTAGGTCTCCTATAACAGTTTCTAAAGGTTGATTCTTTAGGGTTCTAGATTGTCCAGGTAGTACACTGTTAGGTTCGTCACTATCATGTTCTTCTAAACTGGACTGAATTTCATTTATATCTTTTTCAAAATCATCTTTTAAGTTCTCAAGTCTCATGTTATCATTAGAGTCAGATTCATCAATTTGGTCTTTCCTTTTTTCAAAGGGATCAGATTCATCAAATTTCACATGAACTGATTCCTCAACAATCCTTAACTTTTTATTAAAAACTCTATAAGCTTTGGAAGTAGTAGAATATCCTAAGAAAATTCCTTCATCATATTTTGGATCAAACTCACCAAGATTTTCCTTGGTGTTTCAAGTGTAAACCTTGCATCCAAAAACTTTAATGTAATTTACTTTAGGTTTTCTGTTATTCGAGAGTTCATAGGGTGTATTTTTAAAAATAGGTCTAATTAAAACTCTATTCATTATATAACAGGTTGTTCTTACAACTTCTTCCCAGAAATAGGTAGGAAGACTGTATTCATTTAGCATAGTCCTAGACATTTCTTGAATAGTAATATTTCTTCTTTCAACAATTCCATTTTGTTGAGGTGTTCTTGGTGCAGAGAAGGTGTATTTAATACCCATATTTGAGTAGAAGGAATTAAATTCTAGATTCTCAAACTCTCCACCATGATCACTTCTTAATGAAATTATTTTAGAATCTTTTTCATTTTGAACAGCTTTGCAAAAACTTTCAAATATAGTAAAAGCTTCATTTTTATATTTTAGAAAATAAATCCAAGTAAATATAGAGTAGTCATCAACTAAAACATATACATATAATTTACCAGCCAAGCTTTCTATTATTGAAGGTCCAAACAAATCCATATAGATAAGTTCTAGAGGTTTAGATGTAGAAATTTTGTTAACAGATTTTAAGGATGATTTGTGCTGCTTTCCAAGTTGGCATTCATCACAGAATCTATCACTTTCAAATTTGAGACTAAGCAAACCAGAAACTAATTGTTTCTAAGATAACTTATGTAAATCATATATATTTCAATGTCCAAGTCTTCTATGCTAGATTCAAGATTCATTTATCTTATCAGTTAAGCATTTTACTTTTTGTTTAGACAAGAAATTTAAGTCCAGTGTGTAAACACTATCAGTTCTTTGTGCTCTAAATTTAATCAATTTATCTTTAAAAATAGAACAATAGTTATTAGAAAAATTAACAAAATAACCATCATCATAGAGTTGAGAGATACTTATAATTTTGTGTTTCAATCCTTTTACATAGATTACTCTATTGATTCAGACTTCTTCTGGATCTCCAACTGTTCTGATGCCAATAATCTTACCTTTGGAATTGTCACCAAATGTGACTAGACCACCATCTTTTTGAGTTAGAGTTTTGAAATTTGATGAGTTTCCACTCATATTCCTGGAGTAGCCAATGTCCATATACCGTATTTAAGTTTGGCTTTTGTGACCTGCTTCCTTCGATGGCATTTAAACAAGGATTGGTTTTGGTACCCATATTTTGTTGGGTCCAATAGTGTTAGTTAGCATAGATCTGAGAATCTAGACTTGCTTTGTTTTTCTATAATCAATAGAATCATATAAATTTCTTGCAACAAAGGATTTCTTAATCCCACTTATTTGCAGTTGCCTTAAATAACAATTTTTAGATATGTGTCCTCTTGTTGCACAATAATTACATATTATTTTTCTAGTACTTAGAACAAAGTAATTTTTATATAGTTTAGGTTTTTCACTTTTACTACCAATTCCATATCTTTCCTTTTTAATGGAATTTTTTCCAAGTATTTCATTTAGTGTATTTTCTATTTTGTAAAAATAAGAGTTTCACGTTTATATGTTTCTACTTCTATTTGTAGTGTTTTTATTTTAATTTCATTATCTATAAAGTTATTGTTAATTAAGTTATATTTTTTCAGTAATTCCTTATGTTGCTTTAGCAGAGTATCTCCCTCTCCTAAAATAGCATTATGAATATTATTTAAGGACCTGTGTTTCTTAAATAAAGATTCATATTTTTCTTCAAGTGTATTGTTGTAGGCTGAAAGTTTTTCATTTGAATAGCTTGAATCAGAATTAGAGTCTAAATTTGAGTTAGATGAGTGATATGATTGTACCTCATCAGTTTCTATCATAAAGAACATATTGTATTTCAGGTTTGATTCCTCTTTTTCTGAATCAGATTCTGATGAGATACTGGAGTCTTCAGAAACACTCCATGTAGATTTTATTGCCTTATTTTTTTTCTACTCATAGTCATTTATCTTGAAGAATTTCTTTTTATTTTCTTCCTTTAATTGTGGATATTCAGGTCAGATATGACCAAGTTTCTTGCACTCATAACATCTAACCTCCTTCTCATCCTTTTTAAAAGACTTTCTAAAACCCTTTTTCTTTCGATAAAACTTACTGAATTTTCTAGCTATTTGAGCCAGTTCCACATCTGAATTGGATGTATCAGAACTTTTTGATTTCACCTTTATTTCCTTTTTCCTCATATTTTTTCTTTTTCTTTGAGACAAAACCTTTAAGGCAGTGTCTTCTCTCTTGATCAGAACCTTATGCTCGTTTGCTTCATCCTGCATCTCAGTCTCATAAATCATTAGAGTTTCAATTAACTCTATCATTGTTAAATCTTTTACAAGTGAAGATTGTCTGATAGGATCAGAAATGTCATTCCATCTTAGTGGTAGTACTCTTAGTACTTTCAGGGCTTGATCAGCTTGTTTGATCGGATCTCCCAAGGCAGTGATATTTTTGGAAATCTCTGTCAACCTTCCATTCATCTGGGTGATGATTTCTCCTTTAAACATCCTCAATGTATCAAATTTTATTTTAGCAGTAGCATACCTCATCTGTCTGACATTGTCAATTCCTTCATAAGCAACTGTAATTGTCTGCCACTTTTCATAAGCCATCGGGCACTGGGATACTCTATTGAATTCATTTGGTCCAAGACCATAGATGATAACACTCATATCTTTCGATTTTATGTCGTAATCTTCTTTTGTATCAGCACTCCATGTTTCAGGTTTCTCTGGAATCACATAGGGAGTTAAAATTTTCGAGTAGAATCTGTATCCAAGGTTCTTTAAATAAATGATCATCCTTGATTTTCAGCATCCATAATTTTCACCATTGAAGCATGGAGCTCTAACCATTGACATACCCTCTCGTGTATCATCCATTGTGCTCTATATAATCCAAAAACTTTCAGCTTGTTATATCTTTGACAAAATCTCCTCCTCTGATACCAATTGTTGGATCAGGTTATACCAAATATACACAAGATGGGGTTGAATTGTGTCTTTTACAATTTCTTCGTAAGATCATGATCTGTCCTTTTAACTTTATCAAAAAGTTTAAGTAGTGGAAAATATATTTTAAAGGATGCACGATGTATAGTGGTTTGGGGAACAGAAGTCCCCTAGTCCACTCCACCAATGCTCTACTCCACGAGCTTGGTGATTTTCAATATCTGTTTCTCTTATTAATAGACCATTCCACAAATGAGTGAAGGTAGTTGACACCTTTACAACTTTAAGGCAAAACAGAACCTTCGGGTTCATACATAGAACCAACCACATAGCTTAGTATGAGAATCCGGTCACTCAAAGTAAAATATTATTTGATCTTTGAAATACTTTTTAGTTGTTCTTCACAATTGCAACAACACGTAATTAACAGTCGATGGATTGTTGATTTAAGAAATGATGTTCTTCAGGTAAATAGTAGTTCTGAGTCGATTTGGTTGTAGTAGATCTTGAAATATAATTTTAAACTTTAACAGTATTCGATTTACAAAAGATATTTGATGTAGAATTGGTGAATCTTTAATCGATTTTCTTCTTCTTTAGAAAATAGATCTTTGTCTCTCTTCGTAACAGAAGATTTTTAAGTCTTGATTGTCTTTGTAAACTGTAGTAGTGAAAAAACTCAAGAGCTTGATATATATTTTTTTTCAATGATTCACCTATGTATATGTAATACAAAATAATAAAGGTATATAAAGAATAAAGACGAGTGTTCTCCTTTTAAATTTATATCCACAAAACTTTCCTTTAGAAATGCGATATTCAAATATTTGAATAACCAGAGTAGTCGTAACTCCCCTTAAAATTCTCCATGAAAAGATCCTCTTAAATCAATCCTTCGAATAATAAATAAACATCTTTGAATCAGTCAAAGATGCACTTTAAATTTGGGCTTTTAATCTGGATTTAAATCAGCCTAATAATCAGCATAAAGACTATTGCTTTAATAAAGTCGTAATTTAAATCTCCAACGCCAAACGTAGGGTTGAACTGCATGGCATACATTCTCTGAACGTAAGGTTCACAACGTAAGATTGATCACAAATTTAAGGTTGATCACAAACGTAAGGTTGATCACAAATGTAAGTTTGATCGCAAACTTAAGGTTGATCATCCATACTTTTCTCTTCAACTCTCAAATGAACAATATATAATCCATACTTTTATCAGCTTCAAAACGAAAGGTAAATGATCCAACATAAGGTTGTTTACAAAATTAAGGTTGATGAACCATACTTTTGAGAAACAAACATGGCGTTCTATATTAACGTAGGATTCTTCTTCCATACTTTTCTGACATTCCAAACGTAAGGTTCCTTCCAAACATAGGGTTCTTTCTTTCATACTTTTCTGAAAACATATGGTTGCTTAACCATACTTTACTGATAACCCGTAAGTGATAGTTTTCATCCTTACGCTACGCTCCTTAACATAGGGTATGAATAGTGTTTCTAGAACACGCTAAAGTAATTTCCGAACACATTGAGTATGAACAGTGTTTCTAGAACACGCTAAAGTGATTTTCGAACACATTGAGAAATATTCCACACAGATTAAAATGCTTAAATATTATTTCAAAATAGAGAAATAAATAATATTAATTTCCTGAAATATACTCAAGTAAAATCATTAGAATAACAAATAAGGGTATTTGTGAACATCAAAATCATCATAAAAAGATAGATTATTGTTGAAAACAACACTTTCTCAACAAATATAATATATCCCTATTTAAGTATAAGAAAATTTAAAGGGTGTTGACATAGATGAAAAAAATTATAAATAAATTAGAATATATCTTTGAAAAAAAATAAGAAATATCCTTCTATTTTAAAAAAAATAAAACTAAAAAATACTAGAATAATGGGAATAGGGTTTTCTTTGAAAACTCATGAGAACTTGTAGATAAATATTGATAATTAATAATGACTATAAAAGAGGGAAAAGGTTTTCATGTGAGAAGTGCTAAAAATATTATTTTCCCACTTTCATAAAAAAATCAAAAATGACTTGTACGTAAAATGTTAAAAGGGTTCTTTTAAAAATTTTGAATAGAAATTCAAAGTAATTTAAATTGAACTTAATAAATAATTGAAATATATAATATAACATACTTGAAGTAGAATAAATAATATAGAAATGGAAGAGAAATATTTCTAACCAAAAAGGTTAAATAAGGTCGATTTTCCTTTTAAAATTTCTTTTAGTGATTTTTAGCAACAAAAAGAGGTAAAATGGAAAGTAAAGTACCTTCTATTTTATTTAAGAAGTTATATTTGTCATAAAATATATATGAGATATACCTGTGATGGTCTTTGAACTATTATTAATATTCAAAGAATGTTATAATGATTAGTGGAGAAGGAACATTCTTTACAACAAGTGAGAAGTGATGATGAACTATCCTATTATGTTTTTGAATTAATTATCATCAAATTTGATGAATTTTAATAATTTTTTAGAAGAAATTTAAAAGGAAGAATATGTTGAGGAGTAAATATATTATGGTGTTAAGACTATTTATATGGTATTTATAATTGTTGAACTTAGTTTGTAACACCCCAATATTTTCAAAAAATCTCTTTAATTAATTTTATTTCTTAGATATCTTGTGTTACATGCAACACTGAGTTTAAATAAACCACAATATGTTATTAAAATATTATTATATGACCACTATAAACTAGTTGCTAAATTGGTAGGTATGAATAGTATTAACTAATTTATGAGATATATAAAAATATCATACTCAATATAAATTTATTTATTAATTATTCTGAAATAAGCATTCAATTTTTATCAAAGTTATATTATACAAAAATATTTTTCCTTCAAAATGATTTTTATTACTTTTTGTGAGAAAATTTTATATTTAATTTTTAAAACTTTTAAAAAAAATATTTCATAAAACTAACTATGTTTTTGAAATCATCATATCAAAATTATCTTAGGTTCAATTTTTTAGATTTTTCTAAAAAGATTGATTTTTTAGTGAATAGTGAAAAATATTGATTTTTTTATTGAAAATAATATTTTTGTTTCAAGCATGTAAAATTTTCAATTTTTTAATAAATTTTTTAAAAGTAATATTATATATATTATATATTAAATAATCCAATTAATTCCATTAGAATCAATTTTATTTTTTAATTTAGTATAAAAATATTTTTATAGGAAAAAATGTATTTTCCTGAAAAACTATTTTATGTGCATAATATATTTATAACTTAATAAATTAAATTTATAAATATTTTTGAATTATTTTAATGAAATTTATACATTATATACTCAATAAAATGTTTTAACATTCATCTAATATTTTTTTAGGCATGGTATAAGAATAAATCATGTTTTATGCTTAAAATGTATTTTTTCTAAAAAACAATTTTTGTTGCATTTCACACACTTAATTTAAAATTAATTTCTCAAATTTATTGTTATTCAATTATATGAAATTAATTACATATTTATAATTATGAGATTCAAATTTTATAAGTATGCCCCTTTTATTTTTAGTTAATATGAATAGTAACCGTGTTAAAATTTATCACCACGGTAAAGGGTAAATCGGGTTAATCTAGAGAAAAAATATGTGATAAGTCCATAATTTTTCATCATGAATATTTTTTTATGAAGGTAATTATATCATTATCACATTGGAATATAAATTTATTAGTTTAATGTACACGTTTCCATGAAAATGACTTAAATATTATTTAAAATCAAAGAAAGTTATAAAATGTCACTCTCTGAGTTTTAAATATCCTTTATGTGTTCACATAGAAAAAATAGTTATGAATGAATATTAATAGTAATTTTTTTCATAATAAAATTATATTCATGATGTTAATTTATTTATAATATTTAGATAGTATATAATTACATAAAATTCTTACACAGCACCAAAACAATATTTATTTGATTAATGTAAAAATAAAATAAATGAATTTGAAAATATTAAAAGTGATATAATTTGAGTAATTTATAGTTTTCCATAAATTTTATATTTTTATATGACATATTATTATTATGTTAAGATATTATATTCAAATTTAAACTTTTTCTTTATGTCCATTAAGTCAAATTAAATGAATATTGTCAAAATTGATAATAATGATATTTTATCAAAATAAAATTTTATTAAATTATTTGAAATTTATAAAAATATTTAAATTAGAAAAGGAGGATATTATATGTTCTAATATTTCAAAAAATTTCTATTTATCATCCAATTTTCACCTTATAATTAAAAAAATTACAACCTTTAATATTAAAAATATTGTTATCGTAGTAAAATAAAAATTGGTTAACTAAGGGTTAATTAAAATGATAACATTTAAAATGACACCAAAAGTTGTATAAATTATATTTTTTAATGGTATTAAACCCCTATCCTAACTTATATTCAAATCCCTGTCCATTTTGATACATTTTTCTTGAGAATTAATTTATTATAATTTAATATTTTGAGAAATTTCAAAAGTACCCCTCACTTAAATTATAAAAGGGAACCTCTTACCTTACTTATTTACACCACATTGAGCCTTATAGCTTGAAAAAACTCTTCCAATTAATCTTATAAACTTCCCTATCCAAATTATATTTTTTTTATTCCCAAAAAACCAACCTTGGATCCCTTTAGAGGAGATCTAAATGATTCGTTCTAAATAAGAGGTAAACACCTTAACTGATCACTTTTGTTTCTAATCTTATTTAATTAATCTGAATCTATGGTATTTATAATAAAATAATAAATTCAGTATAAAAAATATTTTTAAATTTTATTGTGATTATTAAAACACCATTATGCACCCTCTTTCCCATCAAACGAGAAGTGAAAGTATCGCTCGTGCATACGTACAGCTTATCGTCTTCGTGTAGTGATAAAATTTATTTTTCATCACCAAATTTTATGGATTGGTATTTTTATGTGTTTAATATTTATATATTATATCTATGAAATAATTATAATTATGTGATTATAATATCACATATACCTATTTACCTTCCAAACTGTTGGAAAATGATAGCGTTAATCATGTGTATGTGTGGACTACCACCTCCACGAAGCGATGTGATTAATTTTTCATTTATATTTTAATTAGATTGTAATGAGGAATGATTTTATGAATATATATTATATATATTATATAATAATGATTTTATAAATTTTAATGAATATTTACCTTTCTTTCATTTCATCCGTCAAAAAATGAAAATAGTGTTCATGCATACATACGGCCTATTGTCACCATGAACGGTGTAATTCTTTTTTCAATCTCTAATTTTATGAATGAATATAAAAATTTAAATAATTGATATGTATGATATTTATATAATTATTAAAATTATTTTTCTAATGTAACCATGATCAAAATACAAGGATCAAAACTATCAAACCATAACATACGTGAAAACGAAGCATATATCACCCAAAATAGTGATTTTAATAAATAATTGTTAATAAATGGGTGATAAAAGGTTATAAGTAAATCATATATGGTATGATATAAATGATTATGGTTCCACAATAGATATATAATAAATCTATATTTATTATACATGGGATTTCAATATGTATTAAGGAATTCGGACCTAAGCTAAGGGATTTTTTTCTCACTTTTATTTCCATGGGATGCATGACATATTAACCACTTGTTTCTTTTGTGTGGTGTATATACTACCCATTAATATATTTTATGATTATTATCATGAAATTATGTGTTCTAAAAATCCATATAATTTTCTTTCTTTCATGGGGATTATGATTCAAATCTTACCAAAGTGGTAAGGGTTTTATGTTATGATCTCATTATTTATCGGGATTATTTATGATTAAGTTTATAATGATGAAATATTATACTATATCACTAAGGAAACTTATGATTTTTATTTTCCAATGGTTATTTCTTAAAAATACATGTTTTCATTTCATTTTCCAAACCTTTTATACTCAATGGAGAGAAAATATGTTTTTAAGGAAAATCAATTTCATTTATCTCTTCGGTCAAAAAAACCCTTTTTTCCATATCCATGTTTTATAAAAATGTTTTAAGGTTTTTAATATTACCCTATGATTGTTTAATGTTATTTTTAACCATGTTTGACTTTTTATAAAATTGTTTTAATGGAATATTCTTACCATTTCAACCCATGATTGATGTGGGACTACATTTTAAAATGGGGTAATATTCCTCCACTTAAGGGTTATTAAAATAGTGTGGTACACTCAAACATGTCATATTCAACCTTAAACTCATAGGGTTACAATTATGATTAACTAGATCCATGCTAAGAAACCCACATGATCAACCATGATCTGTCATAGTAGATAGACTGAACGTAGACACTTATCAACTGTGAGCTCTTGATTAACCACACGATGTCCAACCAACCATAGAATGATCAAATAACCACATGGATGAATTGATATTTTTTATGAATCTACCATGAGGTAACCTACCGTGATCTATGATATGGATTGACCATATGATACCAATTTATCATGCAGTGTGTTGAATTGACCATGTGTATTATATTGACTATAAGGTTTGCATCCAATGGATCGACCGTGAGTTTCACATGGGAGGATGAATGAACTCAAGATTCAAATGGTATGATAACCTACTGTATGAAGTAATTTTCATTGACTGTGGCCATTACATATACCACCAAGTATTTCTACAATTGAGATTATAACGATTTCATGACATGCCTCCCACAATCAACTTGATCCTCTTGTAAACATATCGGTCATTTATAAAGACTCATCCCAAACCATTTGATAATGACTATAAAAGAAAATATAGTTTATAAGGTGAATCTTAAAAATTATGTAAAGGTGGATACGGGATAAATAGGGGTAAAATCTGAAAGTATCATGTTGTGTAACAGTAATTACCTTGCTACATAAGGCTAGGTACGAGTTTCATAAAGGTGAATTCAAGATTCATAAGGGTAAATATTAGTTTGATAATGGTTATGATTTTAAGTGAACAAAGGAACTATCATGAATGAAATATGAATATTACATGTAGAATTGATTCCATGGAAAAAATAGATTAGTCACATGATGAAAATAATTATGGAAGTGTGATAATAATGAATGCATGGATTAAATACAAAAGTAGTATGATTCAAGGATGTGATGATTTATATATCACATGGAAGTTATTTTGTGTCTTCATGAGGATAAAAGGGGATAATATCATGTGAATATTTAAGATGTATTATTTTTAAATATGGTGTGAAAGAATACCCAAGTATCCTAGATTTAAATAAAGATTAAAATTGAGTTTTTGAATTAGGAGTCACTCAAATTGAGATCAAACCTTTTAAAAAGTTTTATATGATTATCTTATTTATTATTTGTGAATATGGGTGAGGAAGTGAATCAAGAGTACGAATCATGAATTTAACCTATCATAGGGATTTAATTACATAAGAACAATTTGTAAAATACTAGTACCACTGATTCACACCCCCAGTGGTTTCCTATTAGATATGTGATCTTCAAGTGGTATCAAAGAAAACCAGGTTCCCTTGAGAATCTACTCATATAAGGTGAATCATATAGAATCAAAACTCTATGAATATCATGTATGTTCCCTTATTCTATGAGAATAAATTTCATGGGTGTAAGAATAGAATTCTATCATTTATGAAATCATAAGGGCTTGAGGTGAGTGGTGTTATCATTGTGGGTTGTCCACCAATATGAATAGATGGTGTTATGACATTTTTATATGAGATTAATATTGATATATATTGAAAATAATGAGATGAAATATAAACATCTGTATCTAAAAATGTGTATAGTAAGATGATGGGGCTATAGAAAGATAAGAAAATAGGGATAATTTTGAGAATATATATGACGAAAATATCAAGATAAAATGTGAAGAATTGAAAATATGGATGGAAAATTATGAATATATCAGGATGGATGAATATGAGAATATTGATAGTTATTTAATTAGGGTGAGTGAGATATTTAATCATATCGTAGGATTCAAAGACAAATTATATTATTCATCTATGGTCAAAAAATTAATGAACAACTTCCCAAATAGATTTGACCCTAAGATATTATCTTTGGAATAGAGTCATGAAATATCTATTGATGAGCTAAATAACACCATTCTAAATTATGAGATGGTAAAATCACTATTTTTAAAGAAAAAATGAAAAAGAATAAATAGATTTCAAAGATTTAAATAAGATAAAGATCAATAAATAAGAACTATTTAATCCCAGAATTGATTTAGATTAATATGATGAGAGTGAATTGGAGGACGAATGTGATAGAAAATATACTAACTTTAAGGAACATATTAAAATTAAATAATATTGTTCTAGTAGTAGTAAAAATAAATATATGAAGATTACATGATACATATGTTGAAAATATAACTCGAAGTCTATCTTTAAAGGAGTACTAGATTCAAGAAATAAGGTAAAAATTTCAAAAATGAAACTGATGGGCCAAATAAATTTGAGTTTGAGTTTTATAGAAAGTATAATGATTACATTGAGGATATCAAACTTCTCAAATTTAAATTTTTTGAGTATGAAATAATTATAAAAGGATAAAAGAAGAATTTTATTGACCAATAAGAATAAATCACTTGGTTCAAATAAAGGTGTCTTAAATCTAAAAATACCCTTGGAAAAATAAAGTTTGGATTTTAAAAATCTACTAAAGTTGAGAATTATTTATCATAAAACATTGATAAGACTTTCATTAGCTTGGGTAAAATATGCACCTATTAAATGTGAAAAAATTAAATATGTACAGTCTAATAGTACAGGTCCCATAATCAATTCTGGAAAAACTTAGGTTAATAGAAACCCCTAGATAAAGTGTTATATAGTTAATTAGGTGGATAGAAATCAGAATAATCAAGAATATTCAAAATATATGCAAAATAATTCTGATTTTATACCAAAATAGCAAGTAGGTTTTCCATGAAAGACACAAAAATTTTATGGAAGATCCATCTTCAGGGGTTATTTTTAGTGGTATAGATCCTATGGAAATAAATCCTATATTTTCTAATAAAATATGTCTCTTAATTGTAATCAAATAGGGAAAAAGTTTGGGGGGATACTTTGAAAATAGGAGTAATTGATCAGGTTTAAAGAAATCAGAATATGGAAGACAAGCAAGTGTACCTACTCAAAATATATTTGAGTATCCTGAATAAATCTATGAAAGATGTGTCCAACAAGGTCACTGTGTAGAAGAGTATATAACTATGCTTTATGGTAAATAGTAATATATTTATAAAGGAAGGATGGAATCAGATATAAGTAAGATAAAAAAGTATTTGATTGTTAATGTATCTCTAAAAACTAGAAATAGGGGTAGTCCTTGGATCCTTGATAGTGGTTTCTCATCACAAATGATAGGAGATACTAATCTATTTAAATGATTTAAATAATGTGGTCATAAAATAGTAAATTTTGGAAATGAAATTTATTCAAAAATCAAGGGAGTTGGTTTAGTTGTGATTGAACCTAATAGACTAAATTCAAAAGAGGTATTATTTGTTAATGGGGTCAAGCACAACCTATTGAGTGTGAGTCAATTATGTGATGATGGTAATGATAATATATTCAAAAGGAACAATTTTCTCACAAAAAGAGTTAAATATGGGATAATTATTACAATAGTAGAAAGAACTAGTATAAATGTATTTCAGATTAAAGATCTTAGTAATTCTTGTTATCTTAGTGCTAGGGAATAAAATCATCTTTGGAATGGAATAATTGGAAAAATTGGTCAAAATAATCTAAGTAAAATCTCTAAATAAAATTTTTTGAGAGATTTTCCTCAATTGAGTCAAGATAGAGATTAGGTTTTCACAACCTGTCAAAAAGTGAAAATGGTTTAAGGAAGATAAAAAAGAGTTAAGACACAATCAATAAGACCTTTGGAATTAGTTTATTCAAATTTGTGTGGACCCATGGGAAACATATCTAAAAAATGATACTTACACTTTATTACATTCTTTGATGATAATAAAATAATGAAAAAGGTTTTATTTATGAATCTAAATTCATGGGTAGTGGATATGTTCAAGATTTATAAAAGGGAATTTGAAAGAGAACTTCGAATTAAAATCAATAAGTTAATAACTAATAATAGAAAGGATTACACTTGTCATACTTTTGAATATTATGTCAGTAATCATAGGATTAAACATCAATATATCACCCACTACACACCTAAACATAATGTGGTTTTTGAGATAATAAATAAAACCATAATGGATATGGGGAGAACTATGCTAGCAGAGTTTGAGAAGTCAGAATTATTTTAGAGAGAATTTATGTGCACTATTGTTCACATTAAAAATCAATTATTTCTAGGACCTACCTTAAATAAAACCTCATATAATATTTTTTATAATAAGAATCCAATAGTGAGTTATTTCAGAGTCTTTATTAGTCCTTGATTCATCAAAATTAAAGGCAAAATTATTGTAAAATTCAATGATAAAGTAGAGGAAGGTATCTTTCTTAGGTGATTATATAATGGGAAAGGCTATATATGTTGGAATAAGAGACTTAACAAGTTTTTTTATTATTATTCTATCAATATCATTGAAAAAAACACATAATTAGTGTCTTATATGCAGTTGTTTTTTAATAAAGTGATGGATCCAATGATCATATTTCTAGATAGAATAGTGAAAAAGAATGTTTGGGTAAAACCAATTTTAGTATATGATGAATCAAATCAAAATATTTATGATGAAACAACTATTTATAATAAAAAATAGAATTTATAGAAGCTAGATATACATGTGGAGATAGAAAATATCATTGGAAAATAGTCTCCACCTATGCAGACTAAAATAAGTCTTAGATATAATGAGCCTATAGTAGGATCAATTAGAAGAGGACTGATGTTTGGGAATAAATTTCCTCTTATTTATTAGGTTAAACATAGATCAGTGACATATGAATTTAATCATAAGGAATGGATTTATTTGATGGATAACGAGCTAAATCAGATTGAGAAGAATGCCACTTGGGACCTTGTTCCAAGACCTATTGACCAAAATGTCATTCGGGTTAAGTGGGTGTTCTGAAACAAGTTAAATGATATTGTATAAGTAATAAGAAAAAAATATACTTGTTTTCAAGGGTTATTCCCAAGTTGAGAGAATAAATTTTGAATATTATTTTACACTTGTTGTATGTTGGAAGTAATCAGGATTTTCCTTGTTGTGGTAACTTACATAAATTATAAAATCTATTAGATAGATTTAAAGTATTCCTTTTTGAATGGTGTTATGGAAGAGGAATTTTACATTGAGTAGCCATACATTTTTGTACTTGATAAATATGGAATAAGAGTGTGAAAACTGAATAAGGATATATGTGGATTAAAATAGGCCCCATGGGCCTGGTACTCAACATTGTACAACTAATTAAAGGAATTAAAATAGTCAAGGCTAGACAGCTACTTAAAGGAATTAAAATTCATCAAAGGAAAAGTGGAAAACAACTTATACATCAAAGATATGAAGACAGGTGATCTTATTATTACTGTATATGTTGATGATATCATTTTTTTCTAGTGATCATGAGAATGTATATCAAGAGTTTTCCAACCAAATGAAGCAAAAATTTGAGATGTATATACTGGTTGATCTAAGATAATTTTTAGTGTTATAATTCATGGAAGGGGAAAATTTCATTTTCTTATCCAAAGAAAAGTATTCTAGAGATTTGTTGAAGAAGTTTAAAATGGAGGAATCTATGCCAATGTATACACCCATTCAATTGAGACTAGAGTTTTCTAAAGATTATAATAGTGATGGTGTTAATTGAAGATAATTTAGAATATTGGTTAGGAATCTACTTTATCTCATAGATTCCAAACTATATATTATTTATTATGTTAGTATGTGTGCAAGATATCAGAGTGAAATGAAGGAGTCACATATTATGTTTTCTTTATAATAAGGGAAACAACTTAAATATATTAGGGTTTATGAATGCTTATTGGGTTTGTGATTTTGATGATATAAGGTCTACCTCAGGTGGAATTTTCCTCTTGGGTGATATCTTTATGAGTATTATAGAGGATGAATATATTTTTGCTATAATTGATTTCACTCAAATAATATGGATGAAGGAGATTATGAATGATTTTAGGGTTATTATTTAGAAACACCTCAAATTTCATTATTATAGTAAAAGCTCTATTGACCTATCTAAAAATATTGTGCAACACTCAAGCTCTAAGAATATTGATATTAGATTTCACTTCATCATGAAAGGTGAACAATGTAGACACTAACCTATATTTTGTTCTTACTTATGAATTTTTTAGTTGATATATTCACTAAGGTTGTCCATATGGACATATTTTAGTTCTTGAGGTTGAACATGAGTGTTCATCCCCTCCGACATCATTACGAATCTTTGTAAGGTTAACCTCTATAAATATATGGATCCTGTTGTTAAATGGGGAGATAAGATGAACAACTATTTACTTAAAAAGTACCTTTATTTCCTTATATATTCTCAATAAGTTTGTGTGTTTATTATTAATAGGTGGAGTTTTTTTAAGAGGTGAGATGCATTGTTGAGGGGGATAGAACTTTTTTCACTTTGCTAAAATGTTTCTTATCATCCAGAGATGGAGTTCTCTCAAAAACACTACTCTAAATTGTGGTTTGGTGAAAATATGTTTTTATTTTGACAAATTTTGTGATTTGGTGTCTCTTGAATGATAATTAATGTTGAGAAATAGTTTCGTGGCTTTAAAAAGAGTCTAAAGGGAGAGATTTAAGTGCCCTCTATTTTGTTGCAGAAGTTGTCTTTGTTGTTAACCATATATGAGATGTTCTTGTAATGATTTTTGAATTGTTATTAATGTTTAAAACATTTAGTAATTATTCTTGGATAAGGTGAACTATTTATAAAAAGTGTGATGATGAACCATCCTATAATGTTTTTAAATTAATTATCATCAAATTGGATAAAGTCAAAGAATTTGTTGAAAGAAATTTAAAAGGAAGATAATATTGAGGAAGAAGTTTATTGTGGTGTGAAGAATATTTATATGGTATTTATATTGATGGAACTTGGTTGAATTATTCTAAGTTTTTATCAAAAAAAAATATCTAACCACTGCCAGCCAAGGGAACTAGCTCAACTACTAAGGTAGAATCGGGCTCAACCTCGTCCATCTATGGTAGCATAGGTATATATTGAGGTAACGGAGCTTGTGTAGGGAAGGAATGAGTGATCATAGGTAACACATAGAATTTATGGATTAAAGAGAATTAGGGAGAGGGTATTTAGCCTCACACGTGTGGGGTGGCACGTGAGGCCTATGGAGAGCAGCAGCTCTATGAGGGCTTAATCGATCCAATGAGAGGATCAGGTTGTATTATTAAGAATAATATTTACACTTGTAAGGTTGATGTGGGAATCCATTTTAAAATGAGGTATTTTTCCTCCACTCAAGAGTTATAGAAATAACATGGACTTACTGATCACGTCTTCTTCAACCTTTAGTCTAAAGGATTATAGTGATGATAGAACATCTCCATACCAAGTGACCCATGTGATCTACTATGAGCCATCACGGTGGATGGACTGCCAAAGGACATTGATTAACTACAAGATCTTGATCAGCCACATAATTTCGAACCAATCACACGATGATCAACTAATTTCATGAGTTAATTGATCATGTGTATGAATCTACCAGTATATAACCTATCATGAGCTATAGGATAGATCGAACATATGATTCTAAGAGACCATGTAGTATGTTGAATCGATTGTGTGTATTGTATTGGTCATAAGTTTTATATCCAAAAGATCGACCATGATTTTCATACAATAAGATGATTAACCGTAAGGTTTACATGATATGATAACCTTTCATATGAAGTAAGTTTCATTGACTATGATCATTGCATCAACCGCAAAGCAATTATGTTATGAAAAATGTGAGGAGTTTGTAAAATGCCTCCCAAAATCAATTCAACCCTCCTATAAACATATCGAGGATTTAAAAATACACATCAAGAAATATGTGATAATTCCAATAGAAGAAAATTTAATTTTTAATGGGAATATTTTGAACTATGTAAAGGTGAATATGATATACATAAGGGTAAAATCTAGAAGTATCATGTTGTATAAAGGTAATTTTCTTACTGCGTAAGGGTAGGTGTAATATTTTTACAGGTGAATGAAAGCTTTATAATGGTAAAGATTGGTTCCATAAGTCCTATCACTAAAAGTGCATGATGGAACTATAATGATTGAAATATTCATGTTTTGTACATACTTGATTCCATGGAATAAAAAAATGGAGTGGTCACATGATGAAAATAATTAAGGCAGTATGATAATAATGCACACATGGATCAAACGCATAAGAAGTGTTATTTGAGGATAAAATAATTCATATATCGTATAAAAATTATTCCAAGTATTTAGGAGGATAAAAGGAGGTAATATCATGTGATATTTGAACTAAAGTATTTTTAAATTTCATGTGAAAAAAATACCTAAGTCTCGTGTATTTAAATGGAGATTAAAATTGGGTTTTCGAATGAGTAGGATCTTACATCAAGTTCAAATGTTGTAAAAGTTCCTATGTGGTGTGCTTATTTATTATTTTTGTATATCGTTGATGAATTGATTCAATATTGTAAATCGTGACATTAACATATCACATGGGTTTAATTTTATAAGAAGAATTTATAAAATACTAATACCATTGATTCACCTCCAATGGTTTCCTATTAGATCTGGGATCTTCAAAAAGAATAATTTAAAAACCTAAAAATAACCAAATGATAAGAAAATATATGTGGTTTAGGAGATAAATAACATATAATTTCACCAATGGAAATTTAAACATAAACAATCCTGAATAATAATGAGATTTTAGAATAAACCCTTACCATGAATTTTCGATTGGTCAGATGTGTTCCAACCTCTTGTGTAATAAATTTATATTTATAATTGATGTATATCATATCCATATTTATATCTATATTTATGAATATCATTTATTCATATATTCCTTTTTACCCATTTACTCATAATTCTTTGTTAAAATCAATTATTTAGGTGTTAATTATGTTGTTTCTTATGCATGGATTGATTTAGAGGTTTTGTTCCTTGCAAATTGATCATGGTTTCATCATATAAGAATATTAAATATGTTATAATTATTATATTTATATATTCAATATAATTTTAGAACCATCCATGTAAGGTAGTTATAAAAAATGAAATCGTTATTTCATGGAGACGGTAGTCCGTACATACACATGAATGACGTTTTCATTTTTCTAACAGATGAAAAGGAAATAAAGTAGATAAATTTTTACCTTTACATAAATAATATTATAAATATAATTTTTATTAATTAAATTTATCCTTATTAAAATCTATGTAAGTTGATAGTGAAAAAAAAATCACATTTCTTTATGGAGGTGGTATCCCACAAGTACATATGAATGACGTTACCATTTTCCAACAGATTACAGGGTAGGAAGGTAGATAATATATTATCATTAAATAATAATAATAATGTAATAAATATCATATATATCCATTAAACCCATTGACATAACCATCCATGAAAGGTGGTGATGAAAAATAAATACATCGCATCACGGGGACGGTCATCCGTACATACGCATGAGCGATCTTTTAATTTTCCATTGGATGGAAATGAAGTAAAAATTAATTATTCCATAAAAATTATAAAATTTGAATATTTCAAACGTACTTATGTCATTATTTTAGGATGTTTATAATAGATTTTATGGAGGTAGAATGAGAAGAAATAAACTTTAAATAATATGGTTAAGACTTATACCTCTTTCTTAGATATCTTCCTTTGGCTTACACCTTAATCCTTCTAGGATTGGTCTTTTGGTGAGAAAAATACATCTAGGATTTGGGGAGGAAATTTTTTAAGTAATTTGAGTAGATTTTGTTTGATCTAAAGTGATCAATCGGTGTGGAAAAGTGTGGAGAGGATATTCTATTTTATAAGTGAGAGGAGTGGCACTCTTGTAATTATTAAAAACATTTAAATATAATAAATGTCATTCTAGTAAAGTGGCTAAATTTTAGTCTAATTTCAAATATGGGATATTTTAAGGTCTGGATCAATTAAATAAATAAAATTTATATAAATTTTAGAGATATTTTAAGGTTTATCTCTTAGTTTAACTCCCTCATCAACCCTTTTAACTCTTACCATGATGATAGTAATTTTACCTTGGTAACTATTCATTATGAGAAAAAAAAAGTTAAAATTAATACCTAATATTAATTATTATAATTAAAAATATAGAATCCATTTTAAAATATCCAATTTCTATATGTGGTAAAAAATAATTTTAATATAAGTACATAAAATGAAAGAAAAACCATTTTTTTAATTATATTTTAAGTATAAGTTCCAACTATATACCCTCATAGGTGAGTACATGTTTTGGATAAATTATGTATTTCATCAGTAATAAAATATGCAATCCATTGTTTACTTCAGATAGGTTGACTGTCATATCCAATTGGTAAACCCCAACTCCAATTCTCCCTAATATATCTAAAGGCGCAATGTACCTAGGGCTTAAATTCCATTTTTTAATAGATCTTATAACTCATTTAAATGGATACACATTTATGAATACATGATCCCCCTATTGGAATTCCAAATATTTAATTCGATTATAAACATAACTCTTTTTTTTTATTCTTTGTTATTATTCTGAATAGCATATACTTTCATAGTTATATCCACAAAAAGATTTGGGACCATTGGACTCCTTACTCTAACTTCTTCCCAAAAAGTTGGAGTATAACATACCTTCCCATATAATGCTTCAAGTGGTTCCATATGGATGATTTAATAAAAGTTATTATTGTATGAAAATTTCATCAGAGCTAGATACCAATCCCACATGCCTTTAAAATCAATAGATCATGATCCCAACATGTATTTTAATGTATAAATAGTCTTTTTAGATTACCCATTGGTTTGGGGATAGAAGCGGTGCTCAAATGTATCTTAGTGTTGAGAGACTCCTAAAGAATCCACTAAAAATTATATGTGAATCGAGGGTCACGATCATATACAATTGGTATAGGAACACCATGAAGTCTCACAAATTCATTAATATAGAATCAGGAAAGGATCTCAAGGGGTATATCTTCCCTTACTACTAATAAATGTGAAAACTTGGTAAGGAGATAAAAAATGAACCATATAGAATTCTTCCTAGGAGTGTTTATAATTCTAGTGATAAATTTCATTGTAACATTGTCCCATTTATATATTAGTATAGGAAGAGGTTTCATGACTCCATTAGGATGTTTTATTTCACCCTTTACCCACTAGGACACTAAGATATGGACACATAATCTACAATTTCCCACTTTATTCCTTCCCACTAGAAATTTTCTCTTAAATCCTTGTAAATATTTATACTAACAATGTATATTGAGAAATTTGATCTATATGATTCATCTAGTAACTCCCTATTAAGCACTGGTATAGATGAAATACATAACCTCTTTCCAAACTTTAACACTCTATCTTTATAGATAAAGTATCACAATTTCCAATTACTCGTAGATTTTACATTACCTTGTAAATCCTCATAATCTTATTGGTGCTTCTCTATATTTTCTAGTAAATATAGTTTACCAATTTCTTGGAAAAGGAATGATGTTTCCCCTTTCTTAATAATTATGATATCCAACTATACTAAATTCTTAACTATAGTATCTTTTTTAATCATCATCATGGTCATAACATCATGGTCCCTCCTACTCAATGCATCATCCACCTTATTTGTTTCTATATGGTGGTAGTGTATCATGAAATCATGGTCCTTGAGTAGTTATAACCATTTTAGTTTCCTTATTTTATATTTTTATGAGAGAATATATACTTGAAACTTTTATGGTTCATATATATATATATCACATCATTCTCCATAGAGATGGTGACTCCATATTTTCAAGGAAAATATTATAGCTTTAAAATCAAGATCATGATTTATATAATTTTGTTCATATATTTTCAATTGAATTGATGCATAATCAACCACTCTATCATTCTAGATAAGGACACAACCCAATCCTTTCTTCGATGAATCATTATAAATTACAAATCCTTATTTTCCTAGTGATAAATTAAATACTGGTGCATTAACCAATATCTTATTTATATCCTAAAAAATCCTTTACATTACCTTTAACATATTAATTTAACCCCTTTACATGTCAACTTAGTTAATGGTTTAACCAATCTGGAAAAAATTTGAACAAATTGCCAATATTAACCTGCTAAACCAAGGAAACAGTGTATCTCAATAATATTTTTCAGTGTGGGTCATTCTTTTATTACCTTTTTATTTGAAGGATCAATATATATTCAATCCTTTGAGACAATATGACTAAGAAAAGAAATTTCCTGGATCAAAAATTCACACTTACTAAATTTCTCATATAATTTATTTTCACTGAGATTCATAAGAATTATTTGCAAATGATTCTCATACTCTTCATAAATTTTATAGTACATAAGATATCATTAATGAATACCACTACAAATTTATCAAGATAATATTTGAATAATATATTCATCATATCCATAAAATAAAAAGGTTTGTTAGTCAATCTAAATGGTGTTACCATAAAATCATTATGTCATAACTCTTACGAAATTTCATTTTCATTGTATCATCCTTATTCAACCTTAGTTGATGATAACCAGAGCGAAGATAGATCTTTGAAAAATATTAATATCCTTAAATTTGATAAAATATTTAGAGACTCTATTTTTTCCCTTATAAGGCTTTTAAATATATCAAGGAATAGTTCTGGAGCCAGATGCTGAGACGGTGCATGATTTTGAGGCCCAATGTGCCCAGAATTAATTTTATAAAAATATTAAATATATTTTATATTACACACACACAGTTTTACAATAAAAAATGGGATAAATCTTAAATAGAGTCTCAAATAAAAAATATGAGATCACTTTTTAATCCATAGTATAGGTCTTACCATAGGAATGACCTAAAGTTGTTTAGTACAGGGCGTTCGGATAAAGCGGTCGATGGCAGGAGCGTTCAGTGGATTAATTAATAAATTATTTAATTAATTCATTAAATGACCCAAAACCTAAATCCATCTATAAATATGATATTATATAAAATCTTTAGGGTTAGACACATAACCCTGGGATCTTTTATAGGATAATTCCACATTCTTCATTGGTGTATTGAGATCAGATGACAACAAGATTCCAAATCTAGGAAAATTGAGGCTCAGTGAATGAAATGAATTCTCTCTGTCATTGGAAGCTATGTCCTTCATTATCAAGTGATAAAATCTCAAGGTAAGACTCTTAATTTTTGGATCTTTTCCCTTATGATTAAAGTACTATCAAAAAAACAAATCAATTTCTTTGATATGTGTTTATTTTGATCCTTTTCATGCGCCCACGTATCGGATTTAATAATTTATTTGATTTACCCTATTTTGTTATGTTTTCACACCCTATCTATCCCTGATTTAATTTATTGTCCAAGAAAAATTTTCTGATGAATGTTTCACCCTTTTTTTCTTGTTCATTTCCCCAATCATTCTTCTCAATATTCACCATTGTACTATGGGGACCACGGTTCTACATTGATGGGTGGGATCAATCACGATCGGATCCCTGTATCCACAGAAGATTCATGTGCAATGAATGGATCAGTTATTAGATGATAGATTGGGATGATTTATGGGATGAAGGTGATTATACTATGTATTTGGAGATCCAGTTACACAGCTAGAGGTTCCATGAGTGACGGTGGTGCGTATAGGCTTCGATTGATAGATCAGAATCCAATTTTCAGCCACCGGAGGGTCAAAATCAATGGTTGGGGGAGGTTTCCACCATTTTCAGGTGGTCAAACAGTAAGATTCATAATGGAGGATCCATATCTGGAATGTGAAGAGTAGATATAAAGTTTATATGAAAAACCATAATAAACACCAAGTAATCTGAAGAACACACGGTATGTCGGTCCCTAATTATGGAAACTAGGGTTTCCAAGTGAGTTAAATATCACATGATATGTGGGAGACTTGAATTCCATGTGACCTAGTGTTGGAAACCTGATGTATATTTTGAGATTAAATAGACACGGGCACATCCAGGCACACAACCAATGTATACAGACACAACCTAAAGGACATGAGAAGGACCCCGTACGGGAGGATGCACCATGTATTAGAGTACACGAGCATGGACAACATTTCACAGCATGGCCAGGAGCACAAGGGCAGGCCCCTGGTGTCCAAGACACGCCATGTGATACTTTTACACACTTTTTATGTCTACATGGATAGAAATACATATTGGTAGGGACACATCTAGGTAGAGGAGTGGATCCACACACCGTGTGGACCCATTACACATCATGTATCTTCTTTTTGTTGAGAAAATTCTACATCTATTATATCCTTCATTTGGACATGGATTTTGGCCCATGAGTAGACTATCTTAAGTGTTTTTATTTATATAACATGATGGTTACCTTAGTATAATCTTTAGAGATATGATGTGAGATGTTTTGAGCATGATACTACTTTAGGTGGTGTTCAGTGATGACGGTGATCAGGCAGGATCATGGAGTGGAACCCTCCTCTTAGGTCAGGGTATGGTCCTATATCTATCCCTAGAGTAGAACTCTTATGTTGGGTTAGGGTGTGTATCCTCTATCTATCCATAGAGTGGAACCCTCTTGCTGGGAAAATGCATGGGTCATCTACCCATATAGTGGAACCCCCTAATGGAATAGGTCATGGGTCCTCTACCTATCCACATAGTGGAACCCTCCTGTTAGGACAGGGCATGGGTCCTCTACCCATAGAGTGGAACCCTTGATGGAATAGGGCATGGGTACTCTATCTATCTATAGAGTGTAACCCTTCTGCTGGGACAGGGCATGGGTCCTCTATCTGTCTACTGAGTGAAACCCTCCTGATGTATCAGGGAATGGGTCATCTACTTATAGTTTGAGTCCCCTAGACTATGTGACATAGTAGAGTGGAATGGATCCATGTGGATTCTTCTTATGTATAGATGCGCGAGATTATGGTAATTGTTGATAGACCTCCAGAACTGATGGAAACTCTTTTCCTAGGATGTATGTGAGATGGAGATCACCTTTATCTCTTGTCTAGTTTTCTTTTATGGGCATATATATATATATGATTTTGTTTTCATTCCTTTTTTACTATGGGTTGAGTTTTCTACTTCTTTCATGTCTCTTAATTCTCCCCCTTTAAATTTAAAGGAATCCTACTAGGTATGTAAATACTCATCCATGCATGGTATTTTCTTGCACATGTTGTGTCTTATGTAGAAGATGGAAAGGTCGACGATGATTGCAAATGAGAATAGGGATACCCTGGTGCATTAGACCATGTATGGTGATCAGGTCTTGGATATATGGAGTCGGTCTCTCTCGGTATTTAATTTTCCATTTTTATTCAAGTTGGAACATATTTTTGGTTGGGCATGTATTATTTCCCTTTACTTTTCACATTATGTTTTTGTGCTCTTGTATTACCTAAAGGTTTTATATGCATGGTTTACTCTCTAGATATTAAATCTTTTATTATTATTCCTATAAACTTCTTCATAGAGATATTTGGGTGTGTGCATACAGGTACACTTATCCAAGGCCTCCCATATTAGTTATTCCTTTTGGCGCTTATCACCAGCCCCGAGCATGTAAAGGAGGGCTTGGGGTAGTTATGGATCAAGCCCCATTTTGTTGGGTCATGAAAGATTGGTATCAGAGTAATTCAATCCTTGGGATAGAGTTTGTATTTTTTCCCTTTTGAGGATATGGTTGGGACTTAGGTAAATATTGTCAAAGTGTCTCGATTACATCTTTTAGACTAGGGAACCTAGTGTTAGTGTGGCAGCCGACATATCCACACACTAGGACTCTAATAACCTGCTTATTGACATGGAATACCAAGACATTGGTTGTAGGGAATATTGGTATATACATCATTTAGGATTGATTATTTTACTTTCCTTCTTGATTCAGATACCCATATATATATTCTCATCTGGCCATAGTACTCCTAAATTAAATTTTGAGGATTACTCCACAAAGACAGCCATTCAAGTTACTGATTCAGGATCTTAACAATGATCTAATGATTGATGAGGCCTTAGTTCAGGGTCTATCTCATGAGATTCTTCCTCTAGGTTTATAGGTAGAATCACCCCCACCTATCAAGCAATATATAGTACAAGTAGAGTAGGATTAGGATGTGTACAGTCTTAGCTCACTCCATGAGTTTCAGCACCAGAGGCTATTGAGGTTCCTCAGTGAGCCATATCCCTAGGTGGTGGAGGATTCAATAGAGTCGGTGATCCAAGTTTTTAGGATTTTCTAAACACCAATTAATCAGTTGGTTATTCTAGAATCTAGACTTTTCCAAGGAGTTGTTGGGAACTGGTGGAGTCTGGTCACATGGATGCATAATGATTCAACACTCTTAGGGATTGACTTCCAGTAGCTATTTCATGAAGAGTACTACCCCTCATACTTGTGATAAATTTAGATTCAATAGATTCTGCTACTATAATAGGGAGGTATGATAGTTTCTAATTATTCCATGGGTTTTAGTAACCTTACTTGATACTCCCTTGATATAATTCGAGCTGGGTACTCTCAGGTACGAAAGTTTTAGCAGGGTCTCTGTAGATAAATTTGTGTTATTTTGGTACCTCTATGAATTCCCACGTATATTGAAGTGTTAGATAGGGAAATAGTGATATAGATATTACAATCTAAGGGACACCATACAACTAGATATGGAAGTGGGCATCATGGGTCTATGTCATCCGCACTGAAAGAAGACACTAGTTGGTAGGATCTCAGTGCAGGAGGTCTTGTCATGACCAGGCTCAAACACATGGTCATGTAGCACAAGGACTGTGTAGAGGCCCAAGTAATCCCAAAGAGGGTATATTCTATGCATGTGATGGGTGAGGTCACATGGCACATGATTTCCTAAACCAAATTTCTAAGGAGGGTAGACATATAGTAGATAGACCATCACGACAGAGACAACATCATGATTGTGGATCTACCAGGTGAGGGTAGGGTGGACTCTAGTGAGGCAGGGCTAGTAGAGGAGTATTTGAGGCTCCAAGATTAGGATCTATGGGTGGTAGAAAATTTTATGAGCTCCCACTATCACTACCACCGGGCAGCCCGTGACAGGCTCTGGGAGCTAACAGTTGGGGCTGTGGGCAGCTACAGGCTATGGAGTCTTGAGATGATTAAAGGTATGATCTATGTTTATTCTAATATTTATTTAGTACTGTTAAACATGGGTGTGATTTATTCCTTAATCTCTTCACTCATGGTGTGAGAGATGGGGATCCCAATAGAGATGTTATCCCAGCATCTTTGCCTTGAGGTTCCTACGGGGAACACTTATTCAATCTCTTTTATTTGTTAGTGGTGCAAGCTATCACTTAGTGGAGAGAGTTTCTCATGGGACATTTTGGTCATCAAGATGATACCTTACGACATCATCTTGAGTATGGAATGGTTTTCCACAGTCTGATACCAGATTGGATTTCATCACAGACAATTCAAATGCCTTTACAATGATGGGATGAGATTAACTTTTATGGGAAAGAGATATCTCATGGTAGGATGAGTGGGTTTGATGGTCAGGAGTGAAACCCATCACCCATTAGTTTGTGAGTGTATCCCTTGGTGCATCAGGCTCTTCAAGAATATGTATTTCTTTAATCATGAATGATTTTATAGACATATTTCCCAAGGATGTTATGGGGCTACCTTTAAGATGGGATGTGTATTTTTTTTCATTGACTTTCACCCAGGGAACACTCTGATATCTTTTATAGCATATTGGATGGACCCTACCAAGCTCTGGGGGCTACGGTTGAAGTTGGATGACCTTTGAGATAAGGTTTTTATCATGCCTAGTGTGTCCCCCTAGGAAGATCTGGTGTTATGCATGAAAAATGAAAACAAGATATTGCATATTTGTGTAGATTATAATCACCTAAACCATACTATGATAAATAAAAAGTACCCCTTTTTGAGTATTGATGACCCCT
Organism: Viscum album; assembly: GCA_963277665.1. Lineage (NCBI taxonomy): Eukaryota > Viridiplantae > Streptophyta > Magnoliopsida > Santalales > Viscaceae > Viscum > Viscum album. The sequence continues at coordinate 465,062,357 of OY728141.1, read as the reverse complement.
TTTATTAGTTGTGAGGTATGAGATGGTTCCTGAAGGTTGGTCTCAAGTCAGGCTACCACCAGTTGAGGGTTATTGGGGATGATGTTCTGAAGTTGGAAATCTAATATCACTATATACACTATAAGTTCTTGGTGATGCCTTTTGATGTGATGAATTCCCCTATTGTGTTTATGGATTTAACGAACTAGATATTCCAGCCATATTTAGACCAATTTTTTGTTGTCTTTATTGATGACATACTCTTATACTCTACATTAGAAGAGGATCATGTAGAACACTTGAGTATGGACTTATACTTTCTTCAGGAGAACCAGCTTTATTGTAATCTCTCAAAGTACTAGTTCTAGATCCATGAAGTTTACTTTCTAGGGCATGTCATTTTCAAGCATGGATTATCTGTAGACCTGGTGAAGATTGATTTAGTTCTTTCTTGGGATCCACCCAAGTACATGTAAAAGGTGTGGAGTTTTCTTGGCTTAAAGGGGTACTATAGGAGGTTTGTGGAAAAATTCATAATATTGCAGCCCTTTTAGTCACCCTGATGTGGAAAGGGTATCCATTTACTTATAATGATTAGTGCTAGAGATCCTTTGAGGAGTTAAGGCTGAGGATGATGAGTGCTCCTATTTTTTGACTACTGGAGGAGGGTGTAGAGTATGTAGTATATTATGATTCTTATAGAGTTGGGATTGGCTATGTGTTGATGTGGAGGTAGGTGGTGATCGCATATGGGTAGAGGTAGTTGAGACCCTATGAGCAGAACTACATGACTCATGACCTATAATTGGTAGTGTTAGTCTTTTCTCTAAGGATATGGTGGTGTTATCTTTTGGGAGAGTGATTTTTTATTTACTAAAATCATAGAAGTCTCAGGTATTTCTTCACATAGAGATACTTGAACCTGAGACAAAGGAATTGGTTAAAGTTCCTATATTACTATGACTTTGAGATATTCTATACTCCAAGGAAGGGAAATTTAGTGGTAGATTCCCTTAGTAGTAAGTAATATTCTCACTTGGTAGAGGAGGTTTTCGAGTAGTTAGCTTTCTTACATATGACCTTGGTTGAGGAGGAGGGTGCAACTTTTCTTCACTCGGTAGTGTTGACTCCTCCACTCCTATAGCATGTGATTGAGTCCCATTTGGGATACATTGAATTTGAGGTATTATGTGACCATTTATCTTCAAAATATTCACTATATGGATTTTTTGAAGGATGGAATCAGGTCATCTTTTTTCAGGGAAGGACGTTGGTCTCGTTCATGATGCGGGATGAGGTGATGAGAGAATTTCATACATATCCTTTGGTTGTACATCTTGGTGTAGTTAAGTTGTATAGAGACCTTTATCTATAGTTTTGGTTTTCTAGCATGAGGTAGAGTTTGGCTAATTTCATCTCTTGGTGTCTCACATGCTAGCAGGTGAAGGCTGAGCACCAGGTTTCAACAAGTTTTTTAAAACCTCTTGAGATTAAATAGTGGAAAAGGGATGGAATATAGACTTTTTGATAGGTATTCCATGGATAGTGAGAGTCCATGACACCATATAGGTGATATTTTACTAAATTACAAAGTCGACGCACTTCCTTTCTATCAAGTAGTGGAGTTTGGTGGAGATTTTGGGGCGGATGTACGTATGGGAGATCATTATATTTTATGGGGTACCTTTGACTATTTTCTCCAACCTTGATGTGTGTTTTATATCATAGTTTTAAAGATGCTTGTAGAAGAAATTTGGGACCTAGATGAGGATGAGTATAGGCTTTCACCCCCAGATAGATGTCCAGACCAAGCACACTATCCAGGTGATTGAGGATATACTGATGGATTGCATGTCAGACTTTTTCTAGAGTTGGTAAGATCACTTATCCTTAGTAGAGTTTTATTATAATAATAGATAACACTATAATATTGGCATGGAACCTTTATAGGTCCTGTATGGGAGACCCTGTAGGTCACCCTTATATTGGACTAAGATCAGTGAGGCATCTCTTTTCTAGTTGGAGATGGTGTAGGTGGTGATGGAGAAGGTCTAGGTGATCTGTGAGTGGATAAGGATAGATCAGAGTAGGAATAAATCTTATGTAGACCAACTTCATAGGACCTTGGAGTTAAATTAGGGAGACCACATTTTCCTAATAGTCTCCCCATGACAAGGATTGTGGAGATTTTTTTGAGGAGGAATGTTATCCCTAAGGTTCATTGGGCCATTCAAGATCTTATAGGGGGTTAGCGAGGTTACTTACCACATATCCCTATCCTCATAGTTAGAGTGGGTGAATGATGTCTTCCATGTGACACATCTAAGGAGATGCATGCATGATCCCATGTATGTTATTTATTAGGGTGAGCTAGACATTGAGGATGGATCCACCTTAACGGATCACCTGGTGGAGATCGAAGATCAGTATGAGAGGATCCTATATGGACAGACCATTCCCTTGGTTCATGTGTTGTGGAAGCATGGGAGCATGAAGGAGAGATCCTAGTATAGGGAGATCCATATGTGGGCTCAGTATCCCAACCACTTTATTTAGTTTCTCTTTTTGAGGAAAAAAATATTAAAGGATGGAATAATGTAAAACCTATTTTTTCCTTTTAAGGCTTTTAAATACATCAAGGAATATTTTTGGATCCATGCGCTAAGTCAATGCTTGATTCCATAGAAGCATAGGGATAACCTAGTGCATTAGACCATGTGGTGGTCAAGGATTAGAGATATGGATTCAAGCTCTCTCGGTATTTACTTTTATAGTTTTTTTAGTTTGGGACATCTTTTTGGTTGGGCGTGTAATTTTTCCCATTTCTTTTTAGATTACACGATCATACTCTTGTATTTCCTAGAGGTTTTACATGCATGGTTTACACTCTAGATGTTTTATATTTTATTATTATTTATTTTCACCTTTTCATGGATATGGTTTGGAGAATTCATACAGGCACACTGGGAAAAGGCCTCACATATTAGTTATGCCTTTTGATGCTTGTCGCCAGCCCCTAGCCTATAGAGGCAGGCTTGGGGAAGTTGTGACTTGAGACTTGTTGGGTTGTTTTGTGAAAAAATAAGTACCTGGTGTATGGAAATGGATAATTATTATTTATATTAATGGAATTGATCTCCCTATAATTGATGCACAACCTCATAGTTTCATCCTTCGTTTTCACAAATAGGAAAGGGGATCCTCGAGTTAAAACACTAAGGCATATAAATCCCTTATCACATAACTCCTATAGTTGTTTCTTCAACTATACCAATTCCATTGGTGTCATTATATAGGGATTCTTGGATATAGGTTTTGCATCAGGGATGAGTTCAATGGAAAAATCAACTTCACACTCAGGTGGATGTCTCGGTAATTCTTATAGAAATACATCAATGTATTCTTGAATGATAGGTACATCTTATTTACATAATATGTCATTATTATCCATATATAGTGTTTTCACTTCCTATTATCCCAAAATTTTATTAAGATGGACAACTGGGGTGGATCAATAAATGATTCTAATAATCAATTATCTCCCTTGAAAACAAGGGATTCTCCACCCCTTCATAAATAATAATCTCATTCTCTCATTAATAAATTCTGGAATTATACTTGGAAATCCAATCTATAATGTAGATTATATCAAATTTAATCATGGGTGTGATGGTGAATTATATAACTAGGGATTATCTATTCATCAGATTGGATATTTCTTGATATATCCTTATTGTAATAAGATTACCACTAGGTGTCTTGATTGATAACTCTTTCCTCATAGTATTAGGGGATGATTTAATGTTATTATAAAATATAAAATATATAAAATAGTGTGTAGATCCAAAATAAAATAAATTATAAACTAACTTTGAGTTTATGATCAAAGCACCTACTATTACACTATTTGGGACTTCAAGCTCAGCTGTAGTGATCACATAAGTTTGGCCTTACTCCTTTGTAATTTTTTGAGGTAAATTCTCTTGATGCTTGAGACATTTATTAAAATAGTTCCCCATATATTTACAATTGAAACATAGGAAATTAGAGGCTTCTTTATTTCCCATTCATTCATGATCCTGATAACCTTTCTATCTACACTTTAAGAAAACTATCATTCCCTTTAAGTATATTCCATGGTGTTTTTTACACAACTATTAAGTGTTGGAAAATTCAATCCTACCTTATTCCCTTTTTTGTATTTATTTTTACAAAGTGCTCATCTTCCCACTTATTTTATTGATTTCCATAGAAAACAAAAGCCTTGGATAATTCCTTATCTATCTTGATGGCACTTTGTATACTGAAAATTTTTGAGATATTAATGCCCTTATAAGGATAGAATTTAGTCCATTAAATAAGTTATAAATATTAATTCTTAGATTATATACATAATCCTCAACATGAGTTGTTATTATTGTAAAATTAACTTCATCCTCAACTACATTTTCCTCTTCCTTTTTCCTTAGATTGAGGAATTGTCTTTATATATAAGCTCATTGATCATGAGGAAATTATTTTTCAAAGAATACAAACTTAAAAGTCTTTCATTCCATACTCTTTATCACATTCAACTCCCTAATATTATAGATCAATGACCATGATTAATCAATATATTACTTTATATGATAAACTATCATGATAAATTTTTCCCTTTCACTATTTACCAAAGAAAAAAATATCTTCTTCAGAGACTTGATCCATCAATCAGCTACTAATAGATTAGTATTCTCATTGAATAATAGAGGTTTTTGTTGTAGGAAGTAGTCCAACATTGTTACACCATGTTGGGTATCAGTAGGTTACTCCATAAAAGAAATATTATGTGTTATTACCTAAGTCAAATGACTTGATATAGTTATATTCTGCTCATCTATAGCACCAATCTCATCGGCTTCATTGACTTTATTAGTAGGGAAATACTGACATAGATTACAAGTGTTTATATAGTTTTTGTTCCTTATATTAGTTGTCTTTTATAAAAAATGGAATATACTTGATTAGCTTATAAAATTATGAATATTGAATCATAGAATATGATTCCTATGTAAGTAAAATATTATAGAATAGTTTCTTAAATATATTAAGGCATAATTTTTTCACTGAGTTCTTCTAAATCTAGTTATCAAGGTTTTTTCTAAACTTGAACTGATAAAAACTATAATAACCATGACTCTAGTAACCCTAATATGATGTTTTCTTTACTACATCAGCACAATATACAATAGATCACATATGATATGATCTAATAGTTTAGTGGACTTGAAAGACTAGATGCAGGTATGGTTCTCACATTACATTTGAAAACGTGAGATAAAACTTAATATTCCAGTGATAAATTTATTATTTCTTCTAGTATATCACTAAAATCATTCAAAGTTCACTTATTAGTACTCTAGGTAAAGTAAAACATAATAAAGGGTGATCTTAGATTCTCGGTATGGGAAATTAGAGAAAGTTGTCATAAAATAAATAAGGGGTGAATAATATGGTATATATAAACAATAATAAAATATTCCATATAACTAATATCACAAAAGGTGAATATGTCCATGGATGAAATAACAATATAAATAATCACATGGATAGAAATAATTGGTTTCAGAATTATATAATGCATAATGTCGGGCATAATAATATTACTTTCAAAGCCTCATGCTAAGAAATCATATATAAATAGCTAAGTCATGTTCCAAATACCCAAAATATTTTATCTCTTTAGACCTACTTATGCATCAAGGATATATCTAATATTAGACCCCACTGTCACTTAATAAGTCCAATGCATTAATCATATTAAAATAGTGAATAAAAAATACAATTCATAATCAATATATATGTCTATATTTGAAAACTAGCATAAGGAATATCAATATTTTCCCTAGTAAATAAATAGAACAATATGATTATAATATATATAGAGAAATATTATGGATGGTATCATTAGATTATATCCCTAATGAGTCATAAAAATATTTAAAGGATGTTAAAATAGATGAAAAAACCTTTATAAAGACATTAGAAAGTCACTTTGAAAATAAAAAATATATATATCCTTTTCTTTTAAAAAAAATAAAACTAAAAATTCCTAGAATAATGGGAATAGTATTTTCTTTAAAAAATAATGCAAAATTTTAAAGGAAACTTGATAACGAATAACTACTATGAAAGTGGGAAAAGGAAATCATGCGGTAAATGTTAAAAAAACATATTTTCCCCACTATTTTAAAAAAGACAAAATGAATTGTGAAGAAAATGTTAAAAATGTTATTTTTAAAAATTTGGATAGAAATTTTGGTTGGAAATGTTCCATTATAATTCCCCAACCCAAATCACCAAGTCTAAGTCAGAGTGCCACATGACCTCTTGTATGCCTCTCAATATGCAGCAGACCATATATTAGCAATGAGGGTCTGAGAGGCATTGTGGGGATACTATGCCTTCAGTAAAAGACAAACAATATCATATACAATAGAAGAAACAAAAATAATAATAAAAATAGTAAGGGAAATCAATAATCAATCAAATAGTGGTATAAAGGATAAAATTATCAAAACATTTCTATAAAAATATGGCATGTTAGCCCTAAGATCCAAATCAAAATAAAGGATCCTCATATATAATAGATAAATGTACTAATAAGGTAAAAACAACTAAGTAACATGTGGTAAAACATATAAGACTCAAAGTACATCCCAGTATCACCACACACTATCATGAAACTCTTACTCAACTTCCCACTATAGGGACCTTTCCCTTTACTAGATCCCTTATCATAAAATATATAGGCTCGCCAAGATTCCCATGTATGGTGTGAGTATAAAACCAAGACACAACCAATGGTCCTTAACATAATTTTACAATATATATAAGTTTATACCTATACAATAATCAATTCTCAAGTAAACAACAAGTAATCATACATGTGCACAAATATGTTAGGTCCTTGAAGACCGACTTTACCATCTTCGGAACCATGTCAGAGGGAAATTCATATATTGGACCGACATACTCATCCAACCAATCATCTATCCATATCCCCCATAAAAGGGATAACCACACCCTTCTTTAAGGGCAGTACTCATGTAGACATAATTTAAAGCTTTGAGTCAAGCCACACATTGTGCATAAATCCAATCTCATGGATCTGGGGAAATCCATCACACCACATATCAACCCAAAATCATGGATCTGGGGAAAACCATCACATAATCCATGATCCTCCTATAAGGGAGTGTCTAGCCTGCACAGATCAACCCATACAATCAATTTCAAGGACATAGAAACTACACATGTAACACACAAGCTACAATAATATAGTTCATAATAATGTAGTGTCAAGTAAGTTTCATAAATCCAACACACATCCACATATGAATAATATCAATGATGGGTCTCACGAGGATACACACATGTCACATGTAAATCATATCAAGAATAGGTCTCACAAGGCTACACGCACACACCAAAAAATCCTACCAAATTTCCATACATATACTCCCTATATGGTAAGGGCTACTTAGCTCAAGCACCTTTATGCCAAACATTAATAACCACCAAGATTTGGAATCCAAATTAATTCCACCCACTAAGGTTTCATAGAACCAATCCCAATTCCTCATAAGAGGGATTAAAGAATATGATTCAATAATAATGACATGATAAGGGATTCAATTTTACTAGGATTACCCAATGAGATCCATTATCAATAATAAATCTAGATCTATTCAAGAGAGAGGAATAAATTTTCAATAGATTTGGGATTTGATCCTTTAATTTTCTAATAATTATCTATTAGATTTCAAAGTAATACATAGATATATCCATAGTATCCTAGATATATGATTCATTATAAGAGAAATAGAAATATCTAGTGATATTGAGAAGAATAAAGAACAATGGTCATGTACCTTTAATTATCATTAACCAAAACCTTTAGATCCACCCAAATTGGATTTTTAAGGGAGAATATTCACCAAAAACTACCACTAGAGTCTCAAGGTTAGAGGACCCTAGTAATAATAGGTATAATGAGGGGTTTTAGGGGTTTTTTAGGTATAAAACTCAGTTTTTTTATTAATGAAATCTCCACACATGGTTTGGTCTCACAGTTTACTAAACTGTGTGTTAATCGTGCAAGGATTACTACCTCTTATGGAAACCCACATGGTTTGGCTGAACAGTTTTTGGTGAATTTTTCACTAGCTATACTTTTTCCCTCTATCGTAAGTCACATGGTTTTCTAGGTAATGTCACATGGTTACCTCTAACTATTTTCCAATCATGCTCCAACCAATTTACCTCTCCAATAAGCTACATTGTTTCCTAAGGAGGGCCACATAGTTTCCACTAATATTTCATAGACCGTGCACCCCCTTAAAGACCTCTAAAACCATACAAAACCATCCATGAGCTACTATATAATTCACCCAAGTAAATAATAACACAAAAATACTCAAATAAGGGATGGAAATAAGGTATGAGGTACCTAAAATGTTCGGTTCATTATAATCTCCCCCTATAAGGACTTCTCATCCTTGAGAAGTGAATCTAGAGTTCTTACTCAAATAACTCAATCCATTGAGATTATACATTAGATTCCCTCTCCCAAGTATCCTATTGGATTCTTCTATACTACCACAGAACTTGAACAAGTGGTATCATATTCCCCCTCAAAACCTTATTGCTTCGGTCCACAATCTACATCGGTCACCCCACAAATGATGCATCTAGTTTCATATTAGCATCCTTATTGTTGATGAAATACACAAGATTAGGCTCATGCCTCTAAATGTAAGAAACATGGAACATGTTCTTCATACCTTGGTATAATGGAGGAAGGTCCGGTCAGTAATTCACAAATCCAATATGCTCTGTAATCTCAAATGGTCCCAAAACCCATGTTGAAAGTTTCCCCTGCCTCCATAATCATTGATGTCCTAATTGAGGAGACACCCACAAAAAGATCTATCCATCCACAAAGAACTCTAAATTTCATATCCTATAGTGGGGATATGATCGATTTATTTTCTAAGAAGTAACCATCCTATTTCAAATCAACTACACTCTTTTTGAGGTCTCCTACACCATACTTGTCCCAGCAACTGAGGACTCGCCCACCTCATGCCAACATAGTGTTGAATGACATGGATAGACATATAGAGACTCAAATGAATCCATCTAAATAAAAGACTAGAAAATAGTATTGTAGGTGAATTATGTTAAGGATAAATGATCTTCCTATGCTCCACAAAACTCTAGAACACATGCCTAGAGCATATCCTCTAAGGTCTGTATTATTATCTCCAACTACCCATTGTCCTGATAATGAAATTTTTACTCAACTTTAACTAAGTAACAATCACCATCTATATTCCTTGAGAAAATAATGAATTAAAATGAGTGTCTCAATAAAAAAAATATTCTCAAAGGCACTCCATGAAGATACACAATGTCTCAAACATAGATCTTGACTATCTAATCCTTGAATGAGTCTCCTGAATTGGTAAGAAATGATCCAATTTGGTCATCCAGTCAATGATAACCCATATGGATTCTCACCCTCTTATGGTATTGGTAAATCTCATGATAAAGTCCACTATCACTTCATCCCACTTCTGTACAGGCACTAGGAGTGGATGAAGCAACCCACCAGGTCACTGATTCATGACTTGGATCCTCTAATAGGTCATACAGTAAGAGAAAAAGCCTAAAATATCCCTCCTCTTGTCGATTCACTAGAATCATCATCTTATATCTTGATACATCTTGGTTTACCTTGGGTGCATTTTCCACTATGAAATATGAGAGTCCCTCATCAACTCCCCACTCATAAAACAAGGAACCACTACTCTTCCATGAATATATTGAACATCACATCTATCTAAGGTCTATCCTAAAATGGATTTATCTTATAACAACATTTCACACATCATGAGGAAATATGGGTCACAATATTGATTGTAATTTACTCACTCCACTAAAGAGGATGTAATTACTAAGGGTACATAATACACTGCTCATTAATCCCTAGTTATTACCACATGTCAATCTTCCAACAAGGTTATCAACTTCAACTCTTATTCTGATGTTCTCTATATATATTCATGTGTCTTCCTGCTAAGATCATCTATGAAAACATTCCCTTTTTTAGGAGAATACACCATCTTGAAGTTGAATTTCTTGAGGTAATCTACCCAATGCCTAAGATGAAGATTCAAGTCCAACTGAAAGAAGATGTATCGTAAGATCTTGTAGTCCATATATATGAAAAAAACTCATGAAAGAGGTAGTGTCACAAACACTTCAGTGCATGAACCATAGTAGCTAACTCTAGTTCAGGGGTAGGGTAGTTTTTCTCATAAGGTCACAATTTGATAGACTCATAAGAAAATACTTTATCATTTTTCATCAAGACAACTCCCAATCCAACCCCAGAAGCATCACAATACACTTCGTACCCAATTCTAGGTTCCTTCAAATTCATAATCAGAGATTATATCAATATTCTCTTTATATCTAGGAAGGATTTTTCTCACTAATCTATCAATTCAAAATTTACCCCCCTTCTTAGTAAGTGTGGTCATGGGTGCTACCAAATGGAAAATTACTAAATTAATTTCCTATAGTACCCATCCTATCCAAGAAAAATCTGAATCTAGAACACATTCTTAGGTCATTCCCAATACATTAATTCCTCTAAATTTTCTCAGCCAAATGAAATTCCCACCTTAAAAATCCCATGCCTAAGGAAACATATCTCCTAGATCAAAAAGGTACATTTTGAGATGTTAGCATAAAGTCTATGCGCTCTAAGAATAGTCAATAAAATCTCAAGATTTCTAGCATGTTATTTCGTGGCCTTTGAATATATTAGGATTTTATCAATGAACACAATGATGAACAAGTCTAAGTATGGGTGATAGATCCTATTCATGAGGTAAATTAACATTACTAAAGCATTAAATATCCCAAAAGTCATAACAAGATACTCATACAAACCATATCTTATCCTAAACATTTTCTTCAATATGTCATCCTACCTGACCTGAAGATGATGGTAGCAAGACCACGGATCAATATTTTAGAACCACTAGGATCCTATTAACTAATCAAACAAGTTATAAATCCTTGGAAATAGGTACCTATTCTTCATAGTAATTTTATTAAACTTCCTATAGTTTTCACATGGTTGAAATCTATTATCTTCCTTCTTAGTGAACAACATTGGGGTACCCTAAGGAGAAGTGTTTGGTATGATAAATCCCTTAACTTCTAAATCCTCAAGTTTCACCTTAATCTCTTTTAACTTGGTAAGAACCATATGATAAGGTGTAAGAGATATAGTTTTCACACCAAGCATGAGTTCAATTCCAAACACAGTTCCCCTATCTGGAGGTAACTGAAGATCCTTTGTGTTGTTTTCCTAACAAAGTTTTTTATTTTTTAAAAAATTTATTTTTTTAATAATGTTTTTATTAACAGTTGAAAGAAAGATACAAAAAGTTTTTTAATAAATTTTTGTTATAAAGTTTCTATAGGAATTTGGAAGTTTTTTAAGAAATTTTTTTAAGAAATTTTGGTGAGAAAGTTTTGTTATGAAGATTCGAGAGGAAGTGAGGAAGTTAGAAAGTTTCCTTAACTTTTTTAAGAAACCTTCCTTGATAATTCAGATGGTGCTAATTTGATGCAAAATTTTCCAACATCATAAAGAATCACATGATATAATATAACTTTTTTATAAGGGGAGAGAAATATAACTAAATTCAGGATGAAATTTACTGAATATACAAAATACATTTTACCTAATGAAATTTTTGTAATAAATTATGAGGCTAAAAATTTCTGGGTTTATACAAGGGGAAGCTTGCACTAGAAAAACCAAATATAGAATCATCATACAAACCTGATTATATGTAATTAAATAGTTTTATTTGGTGAGTTTTTGAAGTTTCATAAAATGATAAAGAAAATAAAGTGTCATAAGAAATCATATTTTAATACTTGTGATAATTCAAAGGGAGAAATCAAAATAATAAATCTGAGTAATGCACTGTATAAATAAATTTTCATGTGAAAAAAGTATTTAGAAGTTGAAAAAATATAGTCAATCATATTCATAAGTAGCTAAAGTTTTTTGGAAAAAAAATCTTCAATAGACATGGGTAGATGAGTTTTCAGGGAAAATAATTTTTATCAAGTTTAAAGAGTAGATCTTTGTTACAAGTTGAGTGATGTTAAAAGTTGTAAATTTAGGAAGTGTGATGATGAAGGAAATTCCATTAGAAAAACATCAATTATATGGATGACCATCAGAAAAAAAAATTTGATGTCACCGAATGAACTTTTATGAGAAGGATGAACCAAGTGGTGTCTAGTTTGAGTTGATCCAGATTGACTATATAGAGAAACATCAATCTATCAGAAAGAAATTTTTTATTTCCATCGAACAAAGAAGAAATGGATAAATAGAAGCTATGAGAGAGAAATTGGATAAATCATACCCATATTTTCTTATGAAGTCATTAGACAAAAAATTCAGCTAAACAAAGTAAAGTGGAGAAGTGGAGTTTTGAAATTGAATGAAATATTCTTAAAAGGCTTCCAGATAGACATTTTTCATATTGAGATCTTTTAGATGCTTTACATAACTTTATAAATTCAATAATTTTAATGATGTTGAACTAGGTTTATAAAGTGTTTATTTTCTATAAAAATTCAAGGAAGTTTAAAGAGTTATTCAACTCTGAAGTTAAGTAAATTTGAGGAAAGTTGGAAATGATAGAGAATTCATGAATATTTCTGAATATTCTAGAAAATTGGTGAAGAGTGCAATGAATTTATAGTGAAATGGTTTTGATAATCATATAGAGTTCAAGATTAATATCAGGCATAGTTTTAGTGAGGATATTGGATGTAAATTCATCAGATGGAGAAATGGAACATCAAATAGATATTATCGAATGGAGGAAATCAGATGAACTTTCCAGAAAAAATTTTGTGGAGCAGTTTTTTTAAAGTTACATATTTTATGGTGTATCAGTTCTTTAATAAAAACTTTATAAATTAATGGGAGTTGGTATAATAATACCTATAAAAATATTGAATTCCAATAGTATTTGGCTCAAAGTTATATTTACTTCTTTCTAATAGTTAATTTCCATAGACCCATGGGAGTTTCCATGGAAAGGATGTTGGTTATCACATTAAGGTCAGACCTTATAATTCTTGCATGACTTATTTACTTTATCATATCTTTATACTTGTGAGTTTTTTATAAAATTTTATAGGTAAAGTAACTCTAACAATTTTCAGGGGTTAATTTTCAAAAAGTTAGAAATTTATAAAAAGTAAACCACCAATTCAACCCCCCCCCCCCCCTCAGTGGTTCAAAGATACTAAGGAACTTCAATTAGTATCAAAGGAAGGTTCTATTGTTGAATCCTTATCATGGGAAATTTCAATTCAGGAAATAATATAGGTATTCCTTCATTTTATAGAAAAAATATCATGGTTGGAAAAATAGAATGATGCCATATCTTATGTCTCTTATCTTTTAAGTTATTAATACAGACGAATTTGGGTTTCCACCAATTGAGAAAAATGATCCTGTAACTTTTATTAACAAGAGAAATATTGAGATTGATGGGAGAGATATAAATTTTATTATTATATCTTTATCAAAAAAATGTTTTCATTAAGGTGATGGGTCACAAAATAGCTAAGGAAACTTAGGACAATATCAAAATTATTTTCAAGGGAAACACTAAAGTGAAAGAGTAAAAGTTGAAAATTTGGTGAAGCAAGTTTGAAGATACCAGAATGAGAGATGAAGAAATTATTGATGAGTAATTTACCAAAATTAATGAAGTTTTTTGAAGCATTATAAGGTTTGGATATGTCTTGAAAAATTCTACTATTTTCAAGAAGCTTATAAGAGACTTCTATAATAGTTTTGATTCTAAAATCTCATCTTTAAAAGATAAATATGATTTATCACTTGATTGATTTCATAAATTTATTATTTCTTATGAGATAAAGAAAGATCCACAATTAAAAAATAATATCAAGGATTAAATAGATTTTGAATATATGATAAATATGAAAATCCAAGATAATTAAAGTATTGACCTCAGTGATTTAGAAGATAAGGAAGATTATGAAATGAATAAAAATATCATGTCTCTTATCTCTAAAAATTATTAGAGAGGTAAAGGAAATTATGGAGGAAAAATTTCACTCAAATATTTTGAGTGTGGAGAAATTGGAAAAAAATTATGAATTTTTCTAAGAATAAATTTTTTTGTAAGAAGGGGGAAACACTTCTAAGTAAGATAAAAAAATACACTAGTGATAAGAAAAAGTTCACTGGAAATAGAATAATTAAGTTGAGTAATAAAGTTGAATCTGATTCTACTGAAAAAAATATTTATAAGATAAAAATACAAAAAAAATAGAACCTTATTTGAAAATATTGATAAAAATGAATATTTCTCAAATAGTGAACAAGGAGGAGGTAAAGAAGCTTATAGAGAATATCAGCTGAGATTAGAACTTATTGCATGTATTGAGAAAAACAGTAAACTCAAGAAAGATATCATAATGATAAATAATGAAATTAGGAATAATAATGAAGGAATTAAATATGTCCTCAAATAAGAATATGAGTATATCCAAGAGATCATAAACCTCAAACTAAGAGTTGTTGAACAAGGAAAGATGGTGGAAGATATTGGTAAGAAACTTTCTACAAAGGAAGATAAGGTTTTTAAAGCATAGTTAAAACTTCTTGAGGTTGAAAATTCCTTAAGAAATATGAATGAAATTTTCAAAAAAAAATTAGAGGTAAAATCCAAAACATTTCAAGATGCTGAGAAATTACATTCCAAGAATCAGGTGAAATTTGTACCCACCAAATGTAAAAGTTCATCAGATTTTACTAACCATGCATGTGTTGTGAAATATATTAGGAAATCTTGGGTTTAGAAAGGATGTGAAAAATATATCACATCAAAAAAGTTAAAAATTACCTTTAGAAGAAATTTTCCCCATGCTATGAGGAAACAAAAGTATAAAGATTTTATGAACCTCTAAAACATTTCTATAGGGAAATATCTTACTTCTAAAGAAAACTAGTATTTGATGGTTTTTGTTATTGATATGGAATTTATGAGGAAAAATATTATAACTTTTGGCAAAACATGACTCTTCCCGTAAATAGGCATAAACAAAGGGGGGGAATTATGGAAGAAAAGTGAGTAACTTTCTTAAGCCACATGAAGCTGGAAAATAAAAATCTAAAGATGTTAAAACATTTAAAATATAAAACCAATTTGATTAATTTGAGTAAGTATGTGGAATATTTGACCAAGATGGACTCTTTGTTTAAGAATGTATGATAACTCTTCCTGGATAAGTTTCTTATGCCAGGAAAGGAAAAGAGGTTGGAAAGAAGAAAGATTAAGAAAGAGCCTAAGTTGTTGAGATAACTATAAAAGTAAGCAAAAAAGAAAAAACCATGGATTCTAAATAGTGGTTTTTCCTCACACATGATTGGTGATATAAAAATATTTAAAGATATTGAAAATCATGGAGTAGTAGAAGTTACTTTTGGAAATGATAGTTCCTTAAAAATCAGAGTAATAAATGTTACTGAGATTGAAGCTCAAAAATTGAAACCCAATGAAGTTTTGTATGTTTATGGGCTCAAACATAATTTACTGAGTGTTAGTTAACTTTGTGATGATGGTGAGGAATTTATATTTATAAAATATTCTTGTTTAATTATAATTTTGGAAGATAAAGAAATTATTACAAGGGAGAAATAACCAATTGAAATCTTTTTCCAAATTTGGAGAACTTTGTAGCTCATGTTATTTGAGTGTTGGGTATGAAAATAAGTTGTGGAATTGAAGAATTAGACACCTTGTCTAGAATAGTATGAGTAAAGTTTGTGAAGTTTATATTATAATAAATTTTTCACCACTAAATAATAAAGATGATGTTGTTTGTACAACACGACATAAAGGGACGAAGTTTAGTGGAAAACATAATAAAGTTGAAATCTAATCCACTAGACATCTTTATCTTATTCACTTTGATCTTTGTGGACTGATGAGATATCAATTAGAAATAGGGGATTTATACTTTATCACTTTTATTGATTAATTCACTCAGATGACTAACTCTATGTTTATGAAGAATAAATCAGAGGCTACAGAGATGTTTAGATATTTTGGAAGGGGTGTGGAGAGAGAAATTGGTTTATATATATTAAAGTTGATAATTGATAATAGAAAAAAGTACACAAGTCATTTCAATTCATATCTGAAGAATTATGGAATCAAACATCAATTTAGTGCTTCATATAGTCCTTAATAAAATGGATTAATAGAGAGGAAAAATACAAGTGTAGTAGAAATAGGAAGAAATATGTTGGCTGATTATAAAATTTATAAGTTTTTTCTAGAGAGAAGTTGTTAGTATAGTTGTACATGTACAAAATAGATTTTTATTATGTCCAGAATCCAACATGACTTCTTGTGAAATGTGTTATAAAAAAACCTTCAGTGAAATATTTTAAGGTTTTTGGAAGTCCATGTTTACTAAAGATCAAAAATCTGGATATGGTAAATTTTGATGAAAAAGATGAAGAAGGAATTTTAATTTGATATTTATCCTACAAAATAAGTTAAAAATGTTGGAATAATTGTTTACAAAAGTTTGTGAATTATTATGATGAAAACTTTGTTGAAAATCCAACCTCCTTAAGAAAATTTATTTAGAATAATGAGGAAGAAAAATTAATGACTTCCAATAAGAATAAAAAAAAGTAAAAATAGATGTGATCCAAAACAAGCAACT
This sequence comes from Viscum album, assembly GCA_963277665.1. Taxonomy (NCBI): domain Eukaryota; kingdom Viridiplantae; phylum Streptophyta; class Magnoliopsida; order Santalales; family Viscaceae; genus Viscum; species Viscum album. Next base: position 465,045,515 of record OY728141.1, on the reverse strand, counting down.
AAAGATTCAGAAGAATCATGTGGTGAGTAAAGTGAGACAAGAAAAAAAAATTGAAATTTCATACTCTATAAAAATATTTTGGATCTGAGATCGTTATTATAAATCAGATAGCTCTAGTTCAAACTAGAATAATGTTGAGATTAGAAAATTAGACATCAATTATCTCATAGATTGAACTAGAATCAGTTTCAAAAGTTGTTGAACATAAATAATGGGTATATGCTATGAATGAAGATTTATATCTGAATGAGAAAAATTGTATTAGGGATATTGTTCCATGTCCATTATGAAATAATATTATTGATAAAAATGGGTGTTTAGAAACAAGATAAATGAACATGGAGAAGTATCAAAAAATAAAGTATAAATTGTTTATAAAGGCTATTCATAGTTATAAAGTGTGGATTTTGAAGAAATTTTTTCCCATGTTGTGAGATTATTGGGATGTTCTTTTCAGTGGTTTCACATCATTGTTATAAAGTTTAATTAGATGGAGGTAAAGTCAACTTTCTAAAATAGATAAATTGAATAAGAATTTTACATTGAGAAAACTTGTGGGTTTTTACTTAATAAATATGAAACTAAGGTGTGTAATTTGAAGAAATCTATGTGCGGGTTAAAAAAATATTCATGATCCAAGTACTCAAAACATGATAGTTTCTTGAAAAAATCAAATTTTTCTAAAGGTAAAGTTGAAATCAACTTATATATAAAGTAGATGAACTCAAGTGCCCTGATTTTTATTGTTTATATTGATGAAATAATTTTTGTATGGGATAGATAAAATTATTGTAAAGAGTTTATTGAAAAAATAAAGAAAAAAATTGAACTATAAATGCATGGAGAATTAACTTTCTTCTTGGGTTTACAAGTGTAATAGAAGGAGAGATTCATTTTCTTATCTCTAGAAAATTACACCAGGGATTTGTTACAAAATTTTGGTATGGAAGAATCCAAATAAGTATATACTCCCATTTTAGTTGGAATGAATATGAATGAAGATAGGGATAGGAAAAGTGTCAATCAGAAATATTTTCAAAATTTGATAAGAATTTTTCTCTATCTTATAGCTTCATGGCTGGACATTGTTTATGTTTTTACTTTCTATTCAAGATATCATAGTGACCCAAAACAATATCACATGTTGGAAATAAATAAATTCTAAAATATGTTAAATAAACACCTTTTTATGAATTCTTATATAAAATAAGTTGTGCCTACAAATCATTTTTTCCACATTTTAAGAAGCCGGTTTAAGGGGTTGTCGGTACCCATACACCATTTCACCACATCCAGATGAAATACACATTTCAAATTTTAAATACAAATCCACCGCCAGCCGCCTTGAGCTTCGAACCAGCATCATCATCACGCGCCCACGATCTCTTCAAACCTGCCAACGAATCCCGCGACAGCGCTGACATGCCTCACGTCGTGCACCGCACGTCAATACCTCACTATGCAACAGCCCGCATGCAAATCGAAATCCACGCGACAACCCTAAACCACAGTCACATGCCACACATTCACCGGAACACCGGCAAGGTACACCGGCTCTGGTCGTCGTCTTCACTGGCGACCATCGTCGTCGTCCCTGGCGAGCTTCACCAATATCAAAAATATCATTGTCGGAGAAACATCCTGACACCAGATCATCAACATCTTCACCCAAATCACCAAGAGAACAGAGCAAAGGCCTAAAACCTTCACCCCTATCTCGCAAAAAGGAATCAATCGCAAAAACCCCGCGATATACAGCAAAACCTCCGCTCTAGCAACCATCACGAACAACAAAAATCAAAGAGATCAAAAGAAATTCCACCAAAAACCAAATCAAGCCGCTCCCGAAATGGCACCACAGCATCACCCTGACTCGGAAAATCCCACCGCCACCCGAACAACCGACCACATCATACACAACAGTACCCCAACAAATTCAGAGGATGATAGAAAATCAATATCAAGAGGAATTTTTTTCTTGGGAGATTGTTGTGTGAGATGGCATAGTAAGAAATAAAGTTCATTTACCTTGAGAACAGCTGAAGTAGAATATATTACTTCCACCCATGCTTGTACACAAATTATTTGGATAAAATTTTAGTTGGAATATTTGAGGGTGAATTTTTTTATACCATTGAATATTTTTTGTGATAATCAAAGTGTTATTTATATTTCCAAAAATCATGTACAACACTCAAGATCAAAACACATTGATGTCAAGTATAAATTCATAAAAGAGAAATTTTTTGGTGGAGATATCTTTCTTGAGTACATTTCCTCAAAATATAAAATTTTTGATGTTTTCACCAAAGATATTCAAAAACTATGTTTGTGGAATTGAGGTTATAACTTCATGTTTATCCTCCACTAAATACTTCCTAAATTTTTTAAGTAATTCCTCCACTATGCTTTGGATTATATTGAAAAGGGATAGAATATGTATAACTTTTTCTTGAAAGGGGGGAGTAAAATTTTCTCTGAAAAGGGTGAGAGTAAGTGAAATTCTTTCAAAAATGAATCTAAAGTTGTGGTTATCATAAATGGGGAATAAAACTGAGATAATAAAAGTCATGGGGTTTTATCTTAACATGGAAATAAATTTTATTTTCATTGAGGGGTGGAATTTCTTTAAAAACATTACTCTATCTGGTAGTGTGGTGTCAGTACCCTCTCTATAAGAAAGGTTGTGTTTTGGAAAAAGTTGAGAAAAAAGAGATTTTTTATAAAAATAAGTTGTAAAAAATTTTGAGTGATGAAAAATGATGAGTTTTAAAAGTTTTTAATGAATATTGTCAAAAAATCTGAATGTCTAGATTGAAAATGCTTTGTGATTTTTTTCCTAACAAAGTTTTGTAACGACTCTGACCCCAATAGCCTAAATCCAATGCTAGATTTATTACATTATAACTAGATAAAAATAAATCCATCTCAAAGGACTGGAAATTTTAGTAGTATTGGTAAACTAGATACATACTTGATTCTCATATTACATTTAAATACACAAATTTTAACATTGTTTTTTTTAAATATCATTATTCCCTCTAGCATATCCTTGCATACCATTTTTAGTACGCTTCCTGGATTCCTAGGAAAGGAAACAAAATAAGGGTGAGATAAGATTCTCAATAAGAGTTATATATAATGGAATCTATCATGAATTAATAATCATAATAAACATGGAAAGGTAAATAACTAAATTAAAATTACATGTAATCAATAAACATAGAATGGAATGCATTCATAGATGATATAAATGTGAAAATATCATGGAAAATAATCAATATTGAAAGGTAAATAACTAAAACACGTTTCATTTAATCAAAAACTTTACAATCATGATTATATAATTAATGATCAATATATAAATATAACTGAACACGCATTCAATTTAAATAACTTGACTATCATGAATAAATAAGGCAAAATCAATATGGAAAGGTAAATAATCGAAAACATGTGCCATTTAATCGATAACATAGAATGAAATGAATCCAGAGATAATATCATTTAGAAAATATCATGGATAATAATAATTGAATTCTTAATGAATAAAATTATTAATTATTGGATGTTATGATCTCAAGCATCATTATACCTCTACTATCAATACCTTTCACAAGACGGTTTAAAACTACAAGTAGAACCCCATTTAATGTTTTCTTACTAATTCACCTTATGAGACTACTGATGCATTGAGAGTTTATATAATTCTGGGGGCCACCCATCATTTCATGTCCAAATCATTCCTCATATATTGTTTAATCAATTTAATTCATGAACAATGTGTCATATCATCAAATATTCATATTGAGTAAAGAATACAAATTTATCAATATTCCCCCATATAATCAAATAACTTTAAAAGTAAACATTATATATACAAATGATATACAGTTTAAGAAATAATAATATTTATGATTTAAATAATATGGTTATTTAAGATAAATGTAATGTCCAATAAAAAATGATCATAAGAAAGGGATTTTCTCAAGTGAAATCTAACAATCGAAAAATTAAACAAGAAATGAGAGTCGACCATCGATTCATTGAGAATATAGGTTTTTGAAATAAAATAATGAATAAATATTTATTCATGATAAATATACCAAATGGGAAGTATATACACCACATAAAAGTGAATAGGTCCATATTAACAAATATGTCTCAATTAGATGGAAATTGAGACAAAATTCATTACAATGATCATAACATTGAAGTGAGAATTAATCAATGGATTGATTATGTGTATAAAATTTAAATCTACATAAAACAATTTAATATAAAACATAATATAGTAAAAATTCAATACACACATAATCATATAATATCAAAGACAATGAAAAGTAATATAACCCAATGAAAAGAAATTGAGTTATGAAATTCTTTTCCACTTGGTCATTTTCAAGTCAAATACCCTTGGATGAAATAATTAAAATTGAAACTTAAAATACCATGAATTATTAATTAATCATGATATTACATGTCAAATGGGAAATATAAAAACCATATAAAATAAATTAGGTTCATAACATTACAATAAGCCATAATGAATGGAAATTGAGTCAAAGTCCCTTACCTTGTGCTTTCTTTTGGTTGAACATGCATTAACCTCATGTATAATGGTTTTAATCATGTTATTAATTTATATCAGAACCATATTAATATGTATAATATCATATATGATCACCTTATAATATTTTACCACCTTTTTTTAATAATATTTCATTATTTTCATTGTTTCGGGTGTTAATTGTCTTGTTTTCTCATGCGTGTTTTGTTATAAAAGTTCTAGTTATTGAACATAATATATAGTTAAATAATATATATAATTTTATTTATGTTATAAATATAATTTTTTTCATTATATACATTTTTATAATCATTATTGAAATTTGAACATGGAGAATGGATCACATCGCTTCATGGAGACAGTAGGGCGTACGTAAACACGAGCGACATTATCATTTCCCTAATGGGTTAAAGAGTAAGAAATTGTGTGATAATTAATTTTATAGAATAAATATCATGTCTTATATATCATATATTCTCATTAAATTTATCCTTATTATATTCTATGTAAATCATAAGTGAAAAACCAATCACATCGCTTCGCGAGGTGGTAGTCTGCCATACACACGAGCGATGTTATCATAATTTAAATGACATGGAAAGTAAAAAGGTACATGTTATATTATTATTAAATAAGAATAATAATATCATAAATATAATATAAATTAGTTAAATCCATCATTATATTCATCATTGAAAGGTGGTGATGGAAAACGAGTTACATCGGTTAGTGATGCGGTAATCCGTCGTACACACGATCGATGGTTTCATTTCCCATTTGATGGAAGAGGAGATCGATGTTGGTCAAGACCTTAACATAATAACATATCAGTATATGAAATATAATTATTATATTATATGATCATAGTTTAATAATATTTTACGTAGGTGTAAGAAGAAACAAAATAAAAACGCTCATTTAAGAACATTACCTCTTCTTCAAACAACTTCTTTATGTTTGCACCAAAAACCTTCCTATGTTATATTTATTATCAAAACAAGGGATATAAGATTTTTTTAGGGGATTAAGGAATTTATTTGGTCAGGTATTGGATGAAACAAATGGATTTGTAACTATTAATAGAGGAGGAGAGTGGGTTGCCTTTTATAAGTGAGGGAGAGGAAACACATGGAATTTTTTAAAAGATTCAATTACACCCACATTTTTATCATTTAATAAGCCTAAAAATGAGTTATTATCAAACCTTATATGTGATAATTTTTAAATATTTACATAAAATTGGTGTTGGAGAATTTTTAGGTCATTTTTAACCCTTATCTTCTTAGTTTAACCCTTGATAAACCCATTTTTACCTTAACTACAATAATTAATTTTTACTGCTTTTACTGTTTATAATGGTAAAAAACTAATTTGAACTTATTAGATAATATAAATTATTATGATTCAAAAAATAGAATCCATTTTTACAAATTAAATTCACATAAGTGATAGAATCTAATTTAAAATTATACCCATAGACGTGACGAAAAAGCGGGTTTCTAAAGAGAAAATTCTCATAAGTATAGAAAGTTTTAATATCAAAATTCAACATAAAGTTGATTAAAATTACATAAATTAGTTAAATTTTAATATAATTGAACTAATTTTACTTTAAAACTAATTTAAAATATAATTTAACCATGTAAATTATTTAAATGAAAAAGGAAACTTTCAATAAAAACAGTATTTTTCACTATTCATTAAAAACTGAAACTTTTCAGAAAAATCCAAAAAAATCACCCTAAGATATTTTGAAATAATTGTTTAAAATTTGAAGTTCGTATTATCAAATAAAATTTCTAAAAGTGTTAAAAATTAATTTTAAATTATGTACACAAAGCGCGGCTAAACCATTTTTTTAGAAAAATACAGTTTTTCAGAAAACATTTTTTTCTTTTAAATGATTATTATTTTATTTTTAATCAATTGATAGCCATAATTTTAATAATTTAGTTATTAATATTCATACCTACCAATTTAACAGCTAGTTTTTAATAGTATACTATATTACGGTTCATTTAGGCTTGGGGTTACGTGTTCTACAAGCTATCAAAGAGATTAAATTTAAATAAATATATTACATGGGTTGTTTAATATTAGTGTTGCATATTGCATATTCTATTGAATACAATTTTATTATTTTATAATTTTAGAGTGTTTCATTCTCCCCGCCTTTAATAAATTTTATCCTCATAATTTAAACTTGATCTCGGTAATCAAGGGTTTGACATTTGGAAATATCATTATTGAAATACCCACATCATAAAAGGGTTAATAAAACTTACTCTAGATAAGAGAGAAATGGAAATATGAAGTTTATATAGAATAACACCGAACTAGGTTTCCAAGTAGGAGGACTTTGGTGGAAAGTGAAGATATGGACATAGAAGAAAAGTGTAAATTATTATAGAGAATGATAAAGGTTATTGGTCACAAGAAAGTGAATGATAAATGGAAAGTTAATGACCTCAAAACCATAAATATATTAAGATTTAAAATACCACTAATTCATTTTATATAAAGTTAATAGGATAAAAAAAATTTCAAGATCTTATTCCTAAAGTTAAGGCATTATTTTACTATCTAAGAATATAATGAAATGTTCTTACTTGATAAGTTTCTATTTCATAAGCATAATTTCATCCTTTGGTTGTGCTTAAATCAATTTACACTTTATATATTACACCAAGAAATGAACATCCAAAAATGAAATTTTTATTCTTGGAGCACTAAAATTCACATTTAATAGATTTTAAGATCCATAAAAGAGTGACAAGTCTTTTTTTCCATCTCTAACTATTTTCCAAAACCAATATGGTTAGCATAAGTTATCTAATATAATACATTAATATTTAAACCTAAATAGTAACACCATTGGTTAATCATTAATATTTATTCATTAAATCATTTAAGTAAAAATTGGAACATATTAAATATAATATTATGTAGGCCAATGTTAGGAATTAAACCCTTATCACCCTTTGGTTATGGGTTCAAGCCCTACGGCCTTGCTGGATACGACGGGTTGTCACCCGACATATGGGTTGCCCTTTTTCTAAAACCATATTAATATAATTACTATAACATTACCAAAGTGTAATAACCCATAATTACCTCAACATAAAATATAAGATAAAGCCTAAAGGTTATCAATACCTTTAAACTTAATTCCAAAAAAAATTAAAGGCAGTCTTCCGCAGATTACTTTTTTACTAAAACATATACTAAACTAATGGGTTGTATTGCCATAAATGTCTCCCGATATATCCTTAATCTTGGTAAAATCCAATCATATAAAATCTAAAAGGGGGTGTTTAAGACTTTAAAATTATAATCAATATTAAATACATAAACCCATGGTGGTATCCATAAGTCCTAATTTAATAAATACATATATGGTTCTAATGTTTAACACAATCCTAAGACATTTCATGAAAAATACCATTGGTAAAAATACTTATACAATATAATTCTGGAATCCCAATACATAAATACTTCAACCATTTTATTTCAACATATATCCTTCCTTGGTCTAGGATTTAACCTTTAAAAGTGAGCATTGACTCAAATAATGTTTAGGTTTCCCACATTTAAGAAAATTAACTATAAATAGACCCCAATGATGGAATTTATTTCCTTCCATCGTAATCTTTATTTTTCCTTGGAAATTCATTGATTAATTCCCTTATTTTCCATATGTAAAACATTTTACCATTCCTTTGAGTCACTTTCCTGAGAGTCTCTTTCCATATTTCTAACATGAAGGAAATCGAGCCTTTTTTCCTACATAGTCTCCATCACTCAAGCTCTTAGGAAACCCAATCCTTATCTTCTTTAGTGAATCTAAGAGTTAGTTAAGGTATAGGTTGTTAATCATGCTTCAGAATAAATGATTAGGAATAATCATGATATCTTTCACTTCAGTCATCATTCTATTTGGTTTCTCATAGTCACCACATTTTCTTTTATATTCAATGTTAATATGATTCCTTTGGGTTCCGAAATTGACTAAAACTAAAAATAATATGTGAGAAACAATAATCATAGTGGTAAAACCATATAATAATGTATTTGATGTCTAAATCATGAAACCTTCTTTTAAATCTAAGACACCCTAGGTTTAACCTAGGTCATTCATTCTCTTCATCTATTCAAATCATTTATAATGGTTTGTAAAGAAAATGTAAATTTTACAAAGGATATCCTTCAAGATTATCAAACCAAATGTGAATTAAGGCTTGTTATTGTATACCAGGTAATTCTCAATTCAATCCCTACATGCCTTTTTCAGTGTTATTACCCCTAGGTACATCTGTGTCGGAACCACATCCACTTGTAGTATCCAGATGGGGATATATTACTAGGAAAAAAACATATAATATCTAGCTTAACAAAACTTTAGGATATTATTATATACTTATCCTTAAATTCAATCATATGGATATGTTCCCTAATCTATATTTTCCTAAATCTAGTTCTCAAAGTTTCTATTAAACTTCCTCGGATACCAACTGTAACGACCCTAACACCAGTAACCCGGAGTCGGTGTCTTCTTTATTATATTGGCATAAGATATGAGGAATATCATCCCAAATGACAGAATAGTTTAGTATTCTTGGTAAAATAGATATATAATTGATTCCCATACTACATTTGAATACAAAAATTACAACATAATTTTTTTTCAAGAATATCATTATTCCCTCTAGCATATCATTGCATATCATTTTTAGTACACTCCTTGAATTCTTGGGAAAATAAAAAAAATAAGGGTGAGCTCAGATGCTTAGTAATAGTTACATACAATGGAATTTATCATAAATCAATAAGCATAATCAACATGGAAATGTAAAAAATAGAACACATATGCTATGTAATTAATAAACTGATAATGAAATGCATCCATAGATATATCAATACAAAAAATATCATGGATAATAATCAATATGGAAAGGTAAATAAATGAAACACGTGTCATTTAATCAATAACTTGAATATCATGATTTGATAAGGAATAATAAATGTGGAAAGTAAAATAACTGAACACGCATGCCATTTAAATAAATTGACTATCATGAATAGATAAGGAATAATCAATATGGAAAGGTAAATAACTGAAAACACGTTACATTTAATCAATAATTGAGAATTAAATGAATCCAGAGATAATATAATTGCGAAAATATCATAAATAATAACTAAATTCTTAATGAAGAAAATTCTTAATTATTGGATGTCATGATCTCAGGCATCATGATGCCTCTACCATCAAGACCTTTTATGAGATAGTTTAAAACTACAGGTAGAAACTTGTTTAATTATAGCTTACTAATTAACCTCATGAGACTACTAATGCATAGAGGGGATATATAATTCTAGGCCCCTCCTTTCATTGCATTTCCAAATCATTCCTCATATATAAAATAATCTATTTAATTCATGAACAATGTGTCTTATCATCAAATATCTGTATTGGGTAAAGAATACGGATTTACCAATATTTCCATAGATAATCAAATAAATTATAAATTAAAAACCATATGTATAAATGGTATATGGTTTAATAAATAATCATATCCATGGTATAAATAATATGTATGTTTAATATAAATCTAATGTCTAATGAAAAATGATCATAAGAAAGTGATTATCTCAAGAGAAAGTTAACAATCCAAAAACTACACAAGAAATGAGAGGTGGCCATCGATTCATCAGGAATATAGGTTTTTGAAATGAAATCATGAATAAATAGTTATTCATTTTAAATACTTCAAAGGGGTATTATATACACCACATAATAGTGAGTAGGTTCATATTAACAAATATGAATCAATGAAATGGAAATTGAGATGAAATCCATTACAATGATCATAACGTTCAAGTGAGAATTAATCAATGAATCAATTATGTGTATCAAATGTAAATCTGTATAAAAAAGTGTATGTTCAATATAATATAGGCAAAATTCAATACACACATAATCAAGGAATATCAAAGACAGTGAAGAAGTAATATAACCCAATGAAAAGAAATTGAGTTATGAAATTCTTTACCACTTGGTAATTCTCAAGTCAAATCCTCTTTGATGAAGTAATTAAAATTTAAATTTTAAATAAATATATTATTAATTAATTACGATATTAAATGTCAAATGGGTAGTATATATTCCATATAAAATAAATTAGGTGCATAACATTACAATAATCCTCAATGAAGGGAAACTGAGACGAAGCCCTTTACCTCATGCTTCCTTTTAGTTGATCATGATTTAACCTATGGTATAATGGTTTTAATCACATTATTAATTTATACTAGAACCATATCTATATTTATAATATCATATATGATCCACTTATAACATTTTACCACCCTTTTTTAATAATATTTCATTGTTTTCATTGTTTCGAGTGTTAATTGCCTTGTTTTTTCCATATGTGTTTTGTCATGAAAGTTATAGTTCTTGAACATATTATACAATTAAATAATCTACAGAATTATATTAATGTTATAAATATCATTTTTTTCATTATATTCATATTTATAATCATTATTTAAATTTGAACATAGAGAATGGATCACATCGCTTCGTGGAGACGATAGGTTGTACGTATGCACGAGCGACGTTATCATTTCCATAATGGGTGAAAGGGTAAGGAAGTGTATGATATATTAATTTTATAGAATAAATATAATGTATTATATATCTCATATGTTCATTAAATTTATCCTTATTACATTCCACATAAATCATAAGTGAAAAACGAATCACATCACTTCGCGAGACGGTAGTCCGCCATACACACGAGTGATGTTATAGTAAAGGCATGGAAAGTAAGAAGGTATATATGATATTATAATTATAAAAGTATAATAGTATAATAAATATAATATAAATTAGTTAAATTCATCATTATATCTAGCCTTGAAAGGTGGTGATAGAAAATAAGTTGCATCGGTTCGTGAGGCGGCAGCCCGTAGTACACACAATCGACAGTTTTGTTTCCCATTTGATGGAAGAGAAGATGGATATCAATCATTAAATTAACATAATAACATCTAAGTATATGTAATATAATTAAGATATTATATTATCATGGTTTAATAATATCTAAAGTAGGCGGAAGAAGAAAAAAAATAAAAATGCTCATTTAAGAACATTACCACTTCTTCAAGCAACTTCTTTAGGTTTGAACCAAAATCCTTCCTAGGTTAGATTTATGACAAGGGGGATATAGGATGTTGGGAGGGGATTAAGTAATTTATTTGGGTATGGCTTGGAAAAACCAAATGGATTTGGAACTGTGAATAGGGGTGGAGAGTGGGTAGCCTTTTATAAGTGGGGGAGAGGATACACATGGAATTTTTGAAAAGATTCAATTGCACCCATATTTTTATCATGACATAAGCCTCCAAAATAGTTCATTATCAAAACTTAGAGGTTATAAGGTCTAAATATTTCCATAAAATGGGTTTTGGATAAGTTTTAGTCCATTTTTAACCCTTATCTTCTTAGTTTAACCCCCCGGTAAACCCATTTTTACCTTAACTGTGGTAATTAATTTTTATAAATTTTACTATTCATAATGGTCAAAAATTAAGTTAACCTTATTAGATAATATAAATTATTATGATTCCAAATATTGAATCCATTTTTACAAATTCAATTCACAGAAGTGGTGGAATCCAATTTAAAAGTAAACTCGTAGACGCGACGAAAAAGCGGGTTTCTAAATAGAAAATACTCGTAAGTATAGAAGGTTTTAATATCAAAATTCAATATAAAATAAATTAAAATGAACTAAATTAGTTAAATTATAATAAAATTGAACTAATTTTACTTTAAAACCAATTTAAAATATAATTTATTTTTGTAAATTATTTAAATGAAAAGGCAAATTTTAATAAAAATCAGTATTTTTCACTATTCATGGAAAAATGAAACTTTTTAGAAAAAACACAAAAACTAACCATAAGATAATTTTTATATTATGATTTCAAAAATTCATTCCATTTTATCAAATACAATTCCTAAAATTAATAAAAATTAATTTTAAATTATGTGCACAAAGCGCGATTAAACCGTTTTTTTAGAAAAATGTATTTTTTCAGAAAACATTTCAGTTTCTTTAAAATGGTTCTTATTTTATTTATAGTCAATATATAAACATAATTTTCAGAATTTAGTTATTACTATTCATGCCCACCAATTTAACGGCTAGGTTATAATGGTATAATATATTATAGTTCATTTAGGCTCAGGGTTGCGTGTTCTGCAAGCTATCAAAGAGATTAAATTTAAAGAAATATATTTCATGAGTTGTTTAAGATAAGTGTTACACATTGCATAAAATATCAAATACAATGTTATTCTTTTAAAATTTTGGGGTGTTACAAGTTTTTTATTTATTAACAAATTACTTTTGTTAAGAATGTTTTTGTTGACAGGTGAAAGGAAGATGCTAAAAGTTTGTTAAGAAAGTTTTGTTATGATGTTTCTAGATGAAGATAGAAGTTTGTTAAGAAAGTTTGGTAAGAAATTTTTGTTATGAAGATTTTGGAGGAAGTGAGTAAGTTAGAAAGTTTCTATAAATTTTTTAAGAAACTTTCCTTGCAAAGTCAAATGATGTTAAGTTGATCCAAAAAAATTCAACATCATGAAGAAACTCATGATACAAGATGGATTTTGTAGAAGGGAAGTGAAGTAAAATTGAATTATGGTTTAACTTTACCGGATGCACAAAATATAGGTTATTGGATGAAGTTTTTTAAGAAATTATAAAGTTAAAAGTTTCTAAGTTTCCACAAAGAGAATATTGCATCGGATGAAATAGATATAAAATCATTGAAAAACCTAATCGAATGAAAGGAAATAAGTGTTAGTTGATAGGTTTGTGAAGTTTCATAAAATGAGAAATAAATATAAAGTGGTATAAGAAGTCAAATTTCAATATCTATGCAAATTCAAAGGGATAAATAAAAATTAGAAATCTGAGAAGTGAACCATATGAAGAAATTTGTGTGTGAAAAAGTATTTAGAAGTTGCAACAATGTAGTCAACCATATTTATAAGCAACAAAAGTTTTCTAGAAAAACATTTCTTCAGTGGGTCAAGATCAACAAACAAAGGCAGATAAGTTTCTAGACAAAAAGTTTGTATAAATCTTGAATAGAAGAGTTTTGTTACAAGATGAGTGAAGTAAGAAGTTGTAAAGTTAAGAAGTTTACTACTAAATGAAAGTCCATCAGTCAAACATCAATCAGACGAACAAGTATCGGATGAACATTCCCAATGTCACTGAATTAACTTTTAAAAGAAGAATTAACCAAGTGGTTTCTAGTTTAATCTGAGGAAAATTGATCATATAAATAAATTTCAATCCATCATACAGAAATTTTTTATATCCATTAGACAAATAATAATCAGAAAAATAAAAAGTTATGTGATAAAAATAAAACAAATAAAATTCAGATGAAGATTTACTTATAGAGTCATCAGACAAACAATTCAGTCGAATGAAGCAAAGTGGAGACGTGGAGTTTTGTGATTAGATGAAATATTCTTAAAAGGTTTCCAAAAAAATCAGATAGATATTTTTTATATGCTTTACTGTATAGCTAATAAGTTTGATGGTGTTGAACTGAGTTTCTCAAGTGTTTTTTATCAAGATTAATTCAAGGAAATTTAAAGAGTTCCTTAACATTTAAAGTTAAGTAAATTCTAGGAAAGTTGGAAACATTGTAGAATTAATGAATATTCTTAAATATTTTAGAAGAGTTGATAAGATTCTAGTGAATTTAATTTGAGCAGGAAAGTGAAATTGGTTTCCCGCCTTTTACATTATGGGAGTGCCTATAAATATGGGGTGAAAATTACAGTCATACTTAACGTTGTTCATCCATATGAAAAAGCTGAAATGCTACAAATTTTTTTTCAGTATGAGTTTCCAACCAAAGTTTTATTTTGAGTTAAAGATAAGTTCTAGCTAGATTTTTTTAGTATAGAATCATAAAAAGGTTTCATTTCATAGAAACCGAATAGAGTTTACATACATAATTTGAGGTGTGGTGGTTTTGATAATCAGACAGATTTCAGGATTAATATCAAGTGTAGTTTTAGTGAGGTGCACCAGATAGAAATTCATTAGATGGAGAAAGGGAACATTGTACATACATTACTGGATTGAGGAAATTGGATGGACTTTTTGAATAAAATTTTGTGGAGTAGTTTTTTCAAAGTTGCATATTTTATGGTGGCTCATTTTTTGTAAGAAAAAAATTTATAAATTGATGGGAGTTAGCATAATCATACCTATCAAGTGATAAAAGGTGACTAACAGTAGTTGGATCAAAGTTTTATTCAATTATTACTGATAGTGAATTTTCATGGACCCATGGGAGTGACCATGGAAAGGATGTAGGTTCTCGCAATGAGGTAGAACCTTGTAAATCTTGTGTGCCTTGTTTACTTTCTCATATTTTCATTCTTGTGATTTTGTTATAAAAGTTGATAAGTAAAGTAACTCTAACAAGTTTCAAGGGTTAAATTTCATAAATTTGAAAATTTTAAAAAAGGAATCCACTAATTCACCCCCCCCCCCCTCAATGGGTTCAATGATCCTAAGGAACTTTAGTAACCCCAAGAAATATTTGGGGAATACATCTTTGTACAGGTCTACCATAGGATTAAAAGATGAATAAGTCATTGTATAATATATATTAAGGATCAATTCATCCACCTGTATTGTAATGTATCTAATCTAACTAAGTTTTAGTCATATCATGTCTGCTTAAACATCCCATTCACCAGTCAATAGAAACTTCTCTCCCTTAGGTGTAGTAAAGGATACTCATCATTGATAACATTCGATGTGTGCATGGTAACTAATCAATCAATCCATGTCAAGGATCACATCGAAGCCAAAAATCTATAGAATGGTAAAATCATACACATACTCATAATTGGAAATCGCTATGGAGAATTTTGGAAAAATATAGAGATAATCCACCTTTTTTTCAAAGGTGTATCAATAGAAAGAAATTCATAAGATAATTTAACTAAAAAGTCTAACCCAACAACAATTTGAGAAGATATAAATGAATGGGAATCACCTATATCAAACAAAGTGATAGAGAGAACAGATATAATCAGGATCATACCTCGAATAATCAAAGGTCCCTCTACACCATTGGTTGGAACCTAGTTATCTGCATAAACTTTGTTTGTGTTAGCTCTGCAACCTCTTTGCTAAGGCTCATGAGTCACCTGATTCACTAACCCCTACAAATTTTGCACATGCTGCTGAAATTATCTACCCACATATTAGACTAACCTCATTGATCCCATATAGTAATCCTTCATACAAAACCTCTTAATATGTTTGTCTGTCCACATAGGTGAAAATTCCTAGGAGGGTTAGGACAGTATTTAAGATGGTTTCTCTTTCATCCAAAATTGTAGCACTGGGCACATACATATCCCAAAGAGGGAGAATAAAAACTATTTCTCTACTCTAACTGTTGTATTCCACCCTGGAACATGTCCTCTAATTTCCACTTCCTTTCCATAGAAGGTAGTTAGGGTAGCATGAAAAATCCACAAGTCGATCCACTGAAAGCTGAAATAATATTTTAAGATTTATCTTCCTCTAGTCCCTTCTCAATAGTCAAAGCTTTATGAAGCACCTCATCATAAACCATCAAAACAAAATTCATGACCTCACATTTCAACTCAATTCAAAGACCAATCTCAAACTTTCTGGCCTTTTGCACCTCATTCTCAACCAGTAGAGGAGAAAAATGAAGTAACTTGGTGAATCATGCAAAATTAGAAAATACTGACATCAACCCCTATTGGAGTTCCATAAACTCCTGAGTGTGATATATATTTAGTGTATCAGGGAATAATTCCTAGAATAATAGGTCCTTGAAGGTTTCCCATTTCAATACATCACGTCAAACTACCTGATTCATAATTACCCACCACCTCCCAGATGGACCTTGAAGCATAAAAGCAATAAGTTTCGCCTTTTAATCCTCCAGATTCTCCACTAAGTCAAATATTCTCTCAATAATTTATATCTATTATTCTATATATTAGGGGCCTTCAGTTCCTTATAAGGATAGGGGATGTTAGAGCTGAAAGTTGTGAGTGTGGTTGATTATTGACCTTTGATTTCCTTCGCCCTAAGTAGGAACTAGCCGAAAGAGTTTAGGTTAGATTGGTTCCATGGCCTAAGTTTTTTGGGAAGCTATGGGATAATACACAACTTAACTCTCTTTTATATTAGGTGGTACAATAGGGGTATCCCCCCTTGCAGGAGCATTCTAGTCAACTTCCCTTGGTGGTTCCATAAGATGTCTTTGGGGTGACAATTTTTGAAATACCAAAACAAACTCTTAGAAAAGCTTGAGTATCTAGTCTAAGAAGACCATTCAATAGTCTACAAGTACGCTCAAGGAAAATAAAATAAGGGACTCATCCTAAGAGGCTACCCACAAACATAAGGTATATCCCCCTTAGCACTACCCAAGGCCCAAATCCAAGTCTCTAGTACCTTTATGTTGGTCACAACCATGTATACGCAGCAAGCATGGTATTCTCAAGTTCAGTTAATTAAATGTAAGTAATAATATACCAATAAGGCACAAATTACAATTACAATATGCATTTAATTAATTGAACCCTAACTAATTCAAACAAAAGTAATGTGACATGTAACCCTACGTGCTTAATCATAATGCATGAACGAGCCCCAAATCCAATAAATCAAGACACCAACATCAAGTGCATCACCCAAGTTGAAATAAATCAACAATAGCAATAAACAACAAGAATATCAATCCCACTTTCCTGAAAACTCAGAGGTCCATTGTACAGTGTTGGATAGGCATTGACATAGTTATCATGCCCGAGTCCCAACCATTATATCTTCTGTCTACCACATCCCAAATCAAGGAAAAATAAAGGAAATAGGTCATATGATACCATTTTTTAATTCCCTGACCCGAATCACCAGGTTTGGGTCAGGGTTCCACATGACCTGATATGCACCTCCTTGTATGAAAATTTTGTCAACTATCAGTGAGGGACTGAGAGGAATCATGGGGATACTATTCCATCAGTATCATAAAATCAAAATATGATATAATAGAAGAAAAATAATAATAACAACAATAATAAGGGAAATTAATAACCCATCATATAACAGTATGAAGGATAAGAATATTAAACCCATGTTATAACAATATGTAATCTCATTCATATGATCCAAAGAAAAATAAACAAACCCCGCAAGTGGTGGATCAATGTACTAAGCAGGGTAAACCAACTAACATGTGGAAAAAATCTCAGACCTAGAATCCATCCAAGCATCACCTCACTTTGTAGGGACCTTGCCCTTAAATGGATCCTAGATCATAAAATCCCCACACACACTGAGATTCTCATGTAGGATGTTGTTTTAAAACCCAATAGAACTCCACCAGTGGTCCTTAAAATAAGTTCACAATATACACAAGTGTATTCCATGACAATAATCAATGTGTAAGTAAACAACAAGTAATCATGCATGTGCACACATATGTTGGGTCCTTGAAGATCGGATCTACCTTCTTTGGCTCAATGTTGGAGGGAAAGTCATATGTTAGCCCTATATACTCTTCCATACAAACACCCATACATATATGCCCTATATGGTAAGGACCCTCTACCTCGAGCACATTTATGCCGAATCTTAATAGCCACCAAGAGTCGTCACCTGAATCAAACCTGCCTACTAAGAACCCCCAAAACCAATCCTAATTCATCACAAAATGGATACTAGAAAAAGATTCAAGAAGAATAAAATGATAAGGTCTTGAATTCTATTAGGCTTACCCAACGAGATCTGACATCAATGGTAGATCTATATCCGTTCAAGAGAGAGGAATAAATTCTCAATATATCTGGGATTGGATACTTCGATGATCTAAGAATTATCCATTATATCACAAAGTAATCCATAGATATGGCCATAACATCCTAGATCTATGATTCATTCCAATATAAAGAGGAAATAACTATTGAGATAAATAAGAAAGAAGAAAAATGGTCACGTACCTTGAATTCTCCTAGCCCAAAGCCACTAGATCCACCAGAATTGGGGTTTTAAGGGAGAGGAGTGGTCAAAAACCACCACTAGATTCCCTAGGATCATGAACCTTGGGTATAAGAGGAATAATGAGGGGTTTTGGGGAGGTTTTGGGTTTAAAAATCCGTTTAATAATTAATTAAAACCCTGTGCATGGTTTGGTCTCACGGTTTACTAAACTGTGCACTAATTGTGTGAGGCTTACTGCCTATTCTGGGAACCTACATGGTTTGGATGCATGGTTTGGGAAACCATGTTCCAACCATGATTTTTTCATTTATCCTAAGTCACATGGTTTTCTAGGGAGTTTTGTATGTTTATCTCTAACCATACACCAACCATGCACCACTCATTGTACCTCTCCAACAAGCCACACAGTTTCCTAGGGAGGACTGCACAGTTTACCCTAACTGTGTGAAAGCCATGCACCCACTTAAAAGCCTCTAAAACCCTCTAAAACCATCCAGAAGCTTCCTGAGACTTCAACTAAGTAAAGCATGACTCAAAAACACTCAAAGAAGGGATGAAAGTAAGGTGTGAGTACATGAAAAGTCTGGAACATTATATCCATCCTCCTGTGTGATAAATTTATATTTATTATTCATATATATCATATACATATTTATATATATTTTCTATATATCATTTATTCATAACTTCCTTTTTATCCATTTACCAATAATTATTTGTTAAAATTAATTATTTAGGTGTTAACTATTTTGTTTCTTATACATGGTTTGATTTGGCAGTCCCGGACCTTTCACCTTGGTCATGGTTTCATAATATCCAAAATCTTAAACATATTATAATTATCATGTCTATATATTCAATATAATTTTAGAACCATTCATGTAAGGTGGTTATAAAAAATGAAATGCATAGTTTCATGTAGACGGTAGTCCATATGTATACATGAGCGACATTTTCATTTTTCTAATGAATGAAATGGAAATAAAGTAGATAAATTTTTACCTTTATAGAATAATAATTATATTATAAATATCATATTTATTCATTAAATATATCCTTATGACCATCCATGTGAGGCGGAAATGATGAGTGATGCTGTTGTTCCCCAACGGATGGGAGGGTAAGAATGTAGATAATATATTATCATTATAGAATTATTATTTTTTCCTAAATATCATATATATATATATATTAAATTCATCTATATAACCATCCATGAAAGGTGATGATGAAAAAATAAAATACATCGCTTCATGGATACGGTAGTCCATACGTATGCATGAGCGGTATTTTCATTCATTGGATGGAAAGGATGTATAAATTATTTCTTCCATCAACATAAAAACACTTAATTATAGTAAAGGTGTTTATTTCATTATTTTAGGGTGGTTATGATAGATTTTAAATAGGTGGAATAAGAAATAAACTTTAAATAATTTGAATAAGACTTATAGCTTCTTCTTGGATATCTTCCTTTAGCTTACACCTTAAGCCTTCTAGGATTAGTCTTTTGCTGAGACTGGGACCTCTAGGATGTGAGGAATAAATTTTGAAAGGTATTTGGGTATATCTTGTTTGATATAAATTTCTCAATTGGTGTGAAGAAGTGATGATATGATGTTCCCTTTTATAAGTGAGAGGAGTGTCACTCTTATAAATATTAAGAACTTTTAAATATAATAAATTTCATCCTCATGGAAAGTGGATCCAATTTAGTCCAATTTAAAATATGGTATAATTTAAATTCTAAATCCATTAAACCAATTAAATTTAGACAATTTTTAAAGATATTTGGAGGCTTATCTCTTAGTTTAACCCTCTCGTTAACTCTTTTAACCCCTACCATTGTAACAAATTTTTTACCTTGGTAATTATTCATTATACCAAAAATTAAGTTGACCTTATTACTTAATATTAATTATTATAATAAAAAATATGATATCTATTTTACAAGATTCAATTTATAGAGGCGGTAAAAATTAATTTTAATATAAGTATGCAAAACGCAATGAAAGCAGTTTTTTGAATGCCTTTTTAAGTATAAAAATGGTTTTACCCCAACATCATGTATAAAATTTATTTTTATGACAATTATTGGTTTATGAATAAATAAATGAGTTTTATATGACTTTAAAACAGATCCAAAACTTAATGTAACCTTTCAATTTCTTAATTAAAGAAAAGAATCAAAAATCGTTCTTTTATTAGAATAAAACTTCAGTTAGGTTTTAAAATATCAAATATAGGTTTCTAAATCCAACATAATATTTTTAAATACTTTATTTTTTTTCTTAAACATATATTTTTTCTATAGAAAAGGTTTTAAAAACTTTAAAGTCATTTTTATATCATAATGATGTCATAAAAGTGATAGTATTTTTAAAAGCGGTATTTTTTACAATTCACCCAAGGATCAATTATTTCATAAAAACCCCAAAAATTCACCCTAATATAAATTCAACCTTATGAACTCAATAATGATATCCATTTTATCAAATTCTAATTCTAAAATTTATAAATTACATTTTTAAATATAACCATGAACTTTTCTATTATAATGATAAAATAATAGGATGTGCATTGGTCAATAGTTTATGGATGTTGTGTTTACCTTTTATAGTAGGATATCAGGTATTACAATGGTGTTGTGCCTCAGTAATTTTGAGTTAATATGAAGGAATTCATGGTGGGGAACCATATAGTTATTTTTTAAAAAATAAAAGGAAGTTTTTTTGGATAATGGTAGAGGACTATGTCACAAAACTGAAATGAATCTCAAGTGAGAGATTTCTAAGGTGTGAGTTTCATTTTCACCGATAGTAGGAAATGTCAGGTCACTAGAAGGAGAAGATATGTTGACCTTATTTTTGATGACCGCATGGGGATGGAGTGGCAGCAGCAGAGTATCAGTGCACCGAAATATGAAGGTTAGTGGGTAGGAATCAAGCCATTGGAAGTTCACTCACTGGAAGATATGCAGGATTTCATATCTTTGATATCTTCGGAAAGGGAATGGTCGACCGGATGGGAAATTTGAGGCGATGGAAAGCTTTGACCAGGTGTAGGGTACCTCTATGGTTCTCGTAGGAGGTGGACTTCAGCCCACATAGATCGGATAGTGGGGGAAACTGGAAGCATCGAAAGGACACTACTATATATGGCAGGGTGGATCACTTGTGGTGGAGATGGAAATACATTTTCTCACTATGCATGAGAGAGTGATGTGCTCATTCATTGTAATCATCTTCCTCTTGACTCTTTTAGTAAATCAAAGCACCACTCCCACGTGTATTAGGGCGCAAGCCTGAACCATGTAATCTTTTTGTGTTGCTCTTTTTATTTCATGTTTTTTCTTTCAATCTTTGTTTCTGATAGTATTATATGTGTTCTTTCGATGGTTGATGTTACGGTGTGGTGACGTGGGTTCTCGTTCTTCCAAGCTTCAGGTATCATGTGTGGGATTCATCCCGGAGTTGCTTCTTCTGCAAGTGAGTTTCTAGTAGAGTTGCTTCTGGTGGTTTAATGAGAAGTTATCCATGAGCCCAGCAATTATAAGATACAGTGGATATAAACTAAGATGAGATAAAATATTTATATAATAATTTCACATTCAACCTGGTAAAATTACCACATGGAATAAAAGCACTAAAAAAACAAGTGGGCATACAAAATCAAAGGAGAAAATGATCGTTAAAAAATATACTACAAAGTTAGGATGGTTTTGAAGGGATTCAGACAAAAAAAGGCATTGACTTCGATGAATTTTTTTCTTTTTTGAAAAAAAAAAATAACTTATATTTGAGTTTCTCTCCTCCAATGGCCCGAAGACCTTCATTTTTTATTGATTTTTGATAATCCACCTTTCAAGGGGTGAGGTGGAACCCTTACATGGCCCGTAGGTGTAAGTATTACATGGCCCATAGGCCTTAGAGGAATTCATTGCTCGTAGGCTTCAAACATTACATACAACCCAGACTAACTACTTGGAACTACTCCTCCCCAGCATCTTCATCGTGAAATCAGCTCTCCACCTTCGCATGGCTGTTCGGATAGGCTTTCCCGTGCATGCACAGGCTTGTCCCAATGGCAGGTGTCATACCCTCTCATTCTTGAAATCTGTTTAGCTTCTACTATGGTGAAAGCTCTTCGCTCCTCCTCCTTCTGAAGCTTGTTCCTTGTAGGTTGTCTGGTTTGCATCTTCACTTAAGGTGGCCCGAAGGCCTTGAGGTGGCCCGAAGGCCTTACTAACCTGAAGTCCTGGGTGGCCCGAAGGCCTTAAAGGACTCAGGGACCAAATTGGTGGCCCGAAGGCCCAAACAGGGGCATATTCCTGACTGCTACAGTGCCAAACAGTGCCTGCTATAGTTCCCGCTACAGTACCTCCTACAGTTCTGCACAGTCCCTGCTATAGTACATGCTACAGTACTGCTAGCCTTAACCTTGAGGTACAACAACTTGGTGTAAAGACCACATTTTTACATGATGATCGTGAAGAGTATATACATTTAACAGCTTGAAGGTTTCCATGTGAAAGGTAAAAAAATATGGTATGTAAACTTCATAAAAGTTTATATGATTTAAAACAAGCATTGAGACAATGGTATGAGAAATTTGAATCATTCATGGAGAAATATAAGTATAATAGAATAACCAATGATCATTATGTTTTCATCAAAAAAATATTGATGTTGATTTCGTTATTTTGTTTTTTTATGTTGACGACATGTTGATTATAGGGTAAAATATCACTAGGATCAACATATAAAAAATGAGTTAATCAAGTCATTTGAAATGAAAGACTTAAGAGAAGCCACACTCTGATTATTTACATAAAGATCACTTGTGGTGGGAGGAATCATAAGATTTGGTTATCTCAAGAATGAGATATTGAGAAAGTTCTCAAAAGATTCAACATGAGTAAGTCTGAATCAGTTATCTCTCCACTTGTGAGTCACTTCAGACTCACAACATGGCACGGTACAACAACTGAGGAAGTGAAATAAAAGTTGAGAAAAAATCATTACTAATTAGTGGTCGGCAGTCTAATGTATGTCATGGTATGCACTAGACCTAACATTGCTCATGTTGTTGGTGTTGTGAGCAGGTTCTTATTAAATCCTGTAAAGGAATAATTGATAGCAGTTAAATGGATATTAAGGTATATTCAAGGAACTTCTAGTCATTGATTATGTTTTTTAAATGATAAGTATGTTTTGGATGCAAGCATGGCATGAGATATAGATAAAAGAAAATAAATATCAATATATTTGATAACATTTATAGGGGAACTGTCTCGTGGCAATTACGATTATAGAAGTGTATTGCTTTATCAACCATTGAAGTTGAGTATATCACAATCACTTAAGATTTTATAGATATTTTATGGATGAAAAAATTTCTACAAGAGTTGGGACATTGCTAAGAGAATTATATTCTATTATTATTACAGTCAGTAGGAACCCAACATTTCCCTCAAGGTACAAACATATCGACGTTCGATGTCATTGGATTCCTAATGTATCGTAAGATAACTTGTTGAAATTTGGGAGTCTATACCAATGATAATGAGGTGGATATTATGACAAAATTTGTATCAAAAGAGAAGCTGAAAATACACAGTGTTAGGTCGTGAAAAATGTTTTTTTAGCTAAGTTGAACATAACTTCTGGAAGGCATGTTTCCAAAAGTATGATGGCAAAACTGTATGGAGGCATGGGTGGCGAAACCAGGGAAATCCGAAAACAAAAGTTATAGCGGATGAAAAAGCTAGAGCAAGCAGTAATGATAGCCGATTTAGAATGACGAAGTGTAGAGGTGGCTTGGGACTTGCGTAGAAGTAACTTTGTTGGACTTGCGTAAGAGTCATCAGAGGTCTACATAAGAATAGTGTGCATTGTTCAACCGGAGATCGAGGAGTTAATGTGATGCATCAACCGGTGGCCTTGACTGAATAGAGGGTCACCCACATAGATCGAAAGGTGATGAGAATTGGTCGTATAGATCGGATGGCGATGGCATCGTATCTACCGGTGGTACTCTTTTATAAATAGGAGGGTGAGATCACTTGTTCTAATTTGGCAATTTTGTGATCATTCTCTATTGTAATTAACAAAAAAACAGTGGTGTTTCTTTCATGAAGTAGGATTAAACCCTAAACCACGTAAATCCTTTGTGTTGTTTCGGGTCGTGTGTGAGTGTTTTCATTCTTCCATTTGTGTTTGTTCCATAAGGTCTACAAGTGATCAAGGTGATTTTGTGTGAAATATTGGAGCTTAGTTCGCTCATTTAAACGTTGCAATCAGGTTTTCCAGTTCTAGATCTTCCAACCTTGTTTCGCAAGTGAGGTTCGAGAAAGGGTTCCAAAATTTGGTCTAATATTTGTGGGGGTCATCTTCAATTTCTAGAGTGTTGTGTGAGGAAGTTTGTTGTTGACACGACAAGGGTAGATGAACCACCCTTTACATTGTCATATTTTACATCCTCTATTGAGATTAGTTTATTGCCATCTATATTGTAATGAGTGAATCCTTCAACAAATAATTGGAGAGGGGTGGTGATTTTGGCCACTCATTGATGGCAATCTAGTTTGTAATTTTTAATCATTTGAAAACAAACTAATACTTTTTTGCTTTTCAAAAAATAATATTTTTAAAAAATGCAACTACCAATAATTTTTTATGTTTACAAAAAAGTCATTTATGACTTAGAAAATTAATATATGATTTTAAAAAAATTAATCATTAGAAATAAAGTAGAAAAGATTGATTCTTCAGAAACTACTAATATTTTTAAACGTATAAAAATTGATTTTGAGTCAAATTTTCAACGAAATATTCAAAGAATTTTTTCACTTTTCAATGGAAATTTCTATTGTAGTTTTCCAAGAAATCTTTTGCTAATATTTTGTTGTCGAAATCTTCCAAAGTAATTTTCCCCGAGGACCCTAAAATCTCAAGTCCTAACCGGTCTCTCTGGTCCGTGTCACGCACCAAGGTCAATTGTTATCATACCAACTCATGCAATCATCATTATGCCTAACTCCAAACTTTATCATACCTCTCAACCATCAGCTATGATATCATTTGATATGATAGATTGTACGGGTTTGACACCTCGCTGAAAATCATGGCTATTAAGAACCTTTGTTTGCATTGATTGATATATGTTGTGGAACCTTGTTGTTGTGATTGTTTGGCATCATCTTAAATAAATAGAAATTTGCTAACCTCTTATATTTAACTAATAAAATAGTAGCCTCTAGATTATGGCTTGTGTTAGAGTGCCTTAAATAAAGAAGTGGAATGTGGTAAAAAAACTCCTTGCTAAATTTGTAAAAATGGTTTGTGATGTGTTGAGATGTGTTGTAATGTGTGTTCGTGTCGTGGGACGGTGATGTGTGGTTGTGATGCGATGTGAGGTGATGTGTGGTTTGTTTGGTTGTGTTTTTGGGCGACAAGGTGGTTGTTTTGTTGGTCGGGCTTTTGGGACGACAAGGTGATGGTTAGTTTGGTCGTGCTTGTGAGGCAGCAAGACGATGGTTCAATGGGAATGATGAGTTGATTGTGATATATGGTTGTGTTGTGCTAGATGTTTGGATAGTGATGGATTAACTGGTTAATAGTGTTTTAAATGGGTTGGGTTAGTTTGGTTAATGGGATGGAAATGGTTAATGGACAAATAAATGATGGGTTGTGTGGTTAAATGTGATTGATGATTAATAACGAAACTAATGGACCGGATAATGGAATTAGTTGGAAATGTGAAATGTGACTTGTGCCTTGTGTGGTGTTAGGCATTTAGATGTGGCAGCGAAAGTGGGGATGTTGTGAGTTGGTTAGTGTCAGCACCTGTATATTCACAGGGGTGTTTTTCCGAACATCTCGATGATGGGGATGGATGATTGGCTACCCGTTTTTCTTGCTCTCTTCCAGACAAGTAAATATGCACGGGTTGTGATGGCTGGAGGTCTAATAGTGCACTAGGCGATGACCCAGTTGACTTCGGTCGAGATGTGATATGACTGTGTTGTTGAGCGGTTTATGGTGGGGGGTCATGCATGGTAGGAGGTAGGCACGAAATTGATGTTCTTCATGTTCGTGATACCCTACTACTTTGGTTATGACAGTGGATGCGGCGTGATGTGATGTGACCATGTTGTGGGGTGACATTATGTTATTTGAGAGACGTATGATATTGGGGTGTGAGAGTAGCAAATTAGTGGGAAAGCAGTACTGGGTGCCCTTTATCGATATGCTTTTTATTATATTATTATAGTTGGTTTGCGTTACTTGGTGAGTGTATGTCTTGGTGAGGTAGGGATGAATAGTTGGCTTGTTTAGATGTTCGTTTTGGTGTATGATCACAGATACATTAGTATGTTTATTTCACATGTGCATGAGAAACTTTGGCTTGTTTAGTATTTACATTTGTTGTTGTTGTCTCTGTTTTAGTTTTAATTTTAATTATTTATATTTGAAGATTTTTATCTCAGTTTTAGACATCATTGTGAAATGGTTGACTTTATTTTATATTATATCATGAAGTCAATTGCGATTGATTCATCATATTTTTTAATCTTGTTTTTATACAAAAAATAATGTCTTTCACTTATGAGATTTTTATACTCTCAAGTGGTAATCCCCAACCTAAAACCTACTGAAGGCGCCAACCTAAAGCCTACTGAAGGTTGGACCCCGGAAAATTTTACAGTAATATTTTCTGAAATGGATTTTAGATGAAAATTTTAAACTTTTGTACTAAAGGAAATTCAAAAAATAATAATAAGTTAAAAAGTTTGTTTTCAAAACGTTTAAGAAATTTCCTTTTTTTTGACATTAAATTTCCATTTCTGTTTTTCTTGATGGGTGAAGTCATGAGTACACCGTTAACAAGGCAGAAGGAAGAAATTAATTTTTTTGTGAAAATATTCGGATACGGTTTTAAATTATTTTCAATTTTTTTCACACGTGGCAAGATATGAAAGTTACAGGACCATCTAATTATATAGGACTCTAATCCCCCCATGGATGTAGAACCACGTAAATCTTGTTTGCCCTACAAATTACAACAGGAATAACGTCACACCGAACTACATTGAGACAATTACAGGATCAACATAAAAGTTTCATGCAACTAGACAGAGGAAATGTCAGTGCATCAAAACTCGTTTTGCTTGAACAAATCTATCCCACGCCTTATTCACAAAACAATTAAAGATATAAAATATTAATATTACTTATTTTTTCAACGCCATAAATTTTCTTCAAAAAAAGATGCTTCAAGGTGCACATTCTTTTATTAAAAAAAAAAACAAAAAGCAGGCAACACACAATTTGTTCCTGGGCGAATTCCACGACTTCCCTCAACTGCCATCAGACTAATTTAATGGGCCAACTACAACAAAATGGAAGAACGCTGACCCTCAAACGTGGGCCTTTAATTTGGACGGGATGACATACACGCATGCAGACTGGTAAAAACGACCATTTATCCACATATTAGATTAAAAATACATTTATACATTTTGTTTTTAAACGCTAAATCATGCAAAAAATGAACAACGTTTTAAAGAAAACGTAAATATAAGACTTGGCAAAATTCAGATGAGCCGGGGAAGCTACCTTCTGATTTGGGTAAAGAGCTCAGCAGAGGGCGTCCCTGAGCCGCCGCCGCCGCCGCCAAATGCAGAGAAGCCACCGCCTCCCCGATTGCCAAAACCCCCAAATCCACCACCTGCAACAACTTGGCAGTCAGCCTCTCCATCATATTAAACTAAAAACACCCTATTTGAATACCTGCAGAAGGACCACCAGCAGCCGAAGCTGCGCCGCCACTGAATCCACTACCCGCAGATGCCAGACCAGAAAACCCGCTTCCCGTGGAAGCCATCTGAGCAAAACCAACACAAGGAGAGTTACCAAAACCAGAGGCAGATGCAAAATTTGGAGGCGCAGTAGAGCCTCCGATCTGCCTCGACTGTCCAAAAGCACCAAGAACTGATCCAAGCGCTTGCTGTGCCGGCCCGATCTGTGACGGCTGCCCAAATGCATTTCCGGATGGAGTGAAATTCGTAGTTTGAGATGAGTGGGGTATCTGCGGGGACTGGATGCTAAAAGAAGCAGCCCTCAGCACTTGCCCCTCAGGAACAGACATTTGGAATGGACTCGGATTACTGAACGACGCACCAAACGGATTTGATTTTGCTGCATTCGTGCTAGGAGTGGATCCAATACCAAACCCACCGAGGCTCCCGAGGCTCAGAACATTGGCCTCGGGAGCTTCTTCCTCCATCTCATCCTCCTGAGAATTTTCAGCATCAAGGTCCTCGTTCTTCCCACTCATGACACTGCCAGGAAGCTGAAATGCTGGAAACATAACCTGGGTAGATGGTGGCTGCTCCGCTTGAGCATTAACAGTCAAGTTGAATGCAGGACTCGATACACTGTTGATACTTGCTGTTTCTGTTGACGCTCCACTGGTTGTCTGAGACAGTGTCGATGGCTGAGATGGCTTTCGAGAATTCAAATTGATATCATCAGGGGGAAGCTCGGGGTCTGACAGCGGTGCATGTGCAGGGGAGCACACATCACCAACTTCGTCCTCTGGATTTTCTAATTCAGGTTTATTTGATTCTGATATTGAAGGCGAGGGAATGGGGGGGACTGAAACAGATTCTGCCTCGGAAACCTTCAAGAAGGATGCTTCTGATAATGGAGATGTTTGTGCAGAAGATCCCAGGGGGGGTGACGAGATCTCATCGACAGAAGCGAGCTTCTTAATATCAGGGGCCTCACTAACAAAAATTTCAGCAGTCAAAGGTTGAGCAACCATGGGACTTTTAGGATTAAGATTAAGTGATGACTGTGCATTGGGCATGGGTTGGCTTGCTGAAAAACTATTCCCTGGTGACAGTTTTTCAGCTGGAAAGGATGACACCGGAACATCGTCAGCTGACTTGAATGAAGATGAACTTTCAGGTAATTGTTCGGAGGCAGTGCCGTCCGTACCTGCAGAAAAATAAAAATAATTTAAGGTGCAGTGATGAATAGCGAAAGTGAAAACTGAGTTCCACGATGAATATGACAAACCTGTGTTCATTGATGTGTCAAAGAAGGTTGAAGACTTTGTCTGTTCATCTAAAAGAGCAGCTGACAATCCTTTGAGTACATGAGGTTTATAATCAAGCTTGTCGGCTAAAAAGGATGATCTGGTTCTGTTCACCTTTTCATGGTGCAAAAGCATCCTTTTCACAGTTGTTTTTGGAGGCTCAAAATTTTCCCAGCTCTGCATTAGTATGATGCCCATCCAGAATTAATTAGGCCAATTGAAAGCTAAGCAGAATTGACTTGCAAGAATTAGTTTCAACTGTAAAAGCATTCTTTTCAAATTTGCTTCAGAAGGCACAAAGCCTGCTCAACAATGCATTACGAATCCTAAGAAAATGTTCACGCGAGAAGTTTTAATTGGGGCTTAGAAGGATCAACCAACAGAAGTTTTAACTGGGGCTTCCAAAATCAGAGATTTGTGATTCGGGAGGTCATGGCCCAGGCAGTTACACACAACAGTTTCCTGTTGAAGCTAAAGAAAGAGCATGCACAAGAAAATAGCAGATTGGTAGGCTATGTAGAGGAAGATGGGCCTCTTGGGCTGTGAAGGGGAAGATAGGCCGAGAAGAGGAGTGATGGGCCAAGCATCACAGAAAGTTGGCCGAGAGATAGAGTGCTTTATATGCATAGTCAAGGAAAAAGAAGAAGAAATAGAGAAAGGTGTGACATTCGTTTCATATCCAAGGGCTCCAGTGAGGGAGCATATCCGTGAGGCTGTGGAGAGCCAAGTGTTGGAACTTGTACTTTTCAGCTGCCTTGGTAGGTGGCTGGTGCATCCACTCCACCCACCATGGTAGGTGGCAGCCATAAGAGAAGTCCATAGTGGGTGGGGGGATTGGTGGAAGGTTGGTGGGAGAGGTGTGTCAAACTTGACACCTCCCACCATGGCTGTATAAGGAGACCTTGGGGAGCTTCCATCAATAGATTAGAGCGAGCCAAGAGAGAGCTCATTTTAGAGAGCCTTGAGAGCTCCATGTGAGAGAAGAAAGGAAGGTGTGGGAGGGGACTTTTTGTAACCTTTGTTCTAGTGAAATAAAGTCCGTTTTTCTCCTCCGTTTATCTCCCTTCGTGGTCAGTGAACCACAACAAGTGGTATCAAAGGCGGTTCCGGTGAAACGGCGGCGGGCGGTGAAAATTTTTCCGGTTGCCGGAAAATTCAAGTTGCCAGGAATCGTGTTTTGAAGGCATATTCTGAAAGCCTGTGTCAAGACGATTCCAACGGCGCAAACGGCATCGAAAACGGAGCTAAAACGAGCTTTCTAGACCCGGTCAATGTTTGGTCAAATTTCGGGTGAACAGTACCCCCTTGCCGGAGAAGAAGGTACTGTTCCGGCAACGGCGACTTTTCCGGCGGGCTTCCGGCAGGTGCTCCGGCGTGCCACGTCATCGGACGATCTCGACCGTTGATACTGTTTTGATCATAACTTGATCAATCGGTATCCGATTTCAACGATCCAGAAGTCGATTCCACCATTTTCGACCGTTCCGGACGCAACGGTGAGCTCCTTTTTTCCAGATTCTGCACCAATTTTTAACTGAATTGAAATCTAATGGAGGGATCATCCACGGGAGGGATGATCATGTTGACTTCTTCGAACTACTCCATTTGGAAGTCTCGAATGGAAGATCTTCTCAATGCTAAGGATCTTTTTGACCCCATTGAGAATGAGGGAGTCAACCCCGATGCCACAAAGGAAGCGGAGTGGAAGAAGCTAAACAAGAAGACGATCGGCCAAATCCGCCAATGGATCGATCACAGCGTTTACCACCATGTTGCTCAAGAGACTGGTGCGTATGAACTTTGGACAAATTGGAAAATACGTACCAGTCAAAGACCGCTCGAAACAAGATCCTCTTATTGAAGCGGTTGATGAATCTTCGACTACAAAGTGGAAACTCAATAGCCGAACACACCAGCGAGTTCCAAAGCCTGGTGAACCAGTTGGTGGCTGCCGGTAAGACTCTAAATGATGAAGATCAGGCGAACCACTTACTCTGCACACTTCCCGATAGCTGGGATACGCTTGTCGTCTCACTCAGCAACTCGGCACCTGGAGGCAAACTTACCATGACGATGGTAAAGGATGCACTGTTCAGCGAGGAGGCCCGAAGGAAGGACGCAAGTTACAACCAGACACAAGCACTCGTCCTGGAAAAGCGAGGGAGACAACAAGGAGGAAGTCGAGGGGCGGGAACCAAAGGTCGAAGCAAAAATAGAGGAAGATCCACAGATGGCAGGAGGCCAACATACAAATGCTACCATTGTGGCATGGAGGGACACATGAAGAAGAACTGTCGAAAGTTGCTACAAGAAAAGGGACAAAGTAGCAACCAACAAAGAAGAAATGAAGACGCGCATGTGAGCGTCACCGGAGAAGTTGTACTTTGTGTTGTACCTCTCGTACCCCTCGTGGTTTAATTTTCATGATCACAATCACCCTCCTTTTTATCTAATCTTGTTTTCAAGTGTTTTTGTTACTAGGCATGATTTCAGGAGCAGGAAGTGGCAAAGGAAGAACAATGGACTGAAATTCAGTCCACCGGCCAACCGGTGGCTTCACCACCGGCCAGTCGATGGACCCTGGACAGAAGGCTGAGCCACTGCCTCAGCACCGGCCAACCGGTGGCCTCAGCACCGGCCAGCCGGTGGCACCCAGACAGAAGGGGTAGCTACTGCCTCCTCACCGGCCAACCGGTGGCCTGCTCACCGGCCAGCCGGTGGCGCCTGGGCAGAACAAGTCTCCACTTTCCAAAGCAGCGGCCAACCGGTGGCCTAGCACCGGTCAGCCGGTGGAGGCAGTCAAACTAGCCGTTGGGCTTTTGACCAGCCTGTCCACTTGGCCTCCAACGGCTCCGAAAGCCTTTCCAACGGCTCCAAAGGCCTCTAACGGCCATATGAGGGTTCCCCCTCTATAAATAAAGGACTAGGAACCCCCGGAAGCCTAAGGAACATAGTCGGAACTATACGGAAGCCCACGGGAACATTTTCCATCATTTGGCGAACCTCCGGCGGATTCCTCCAAGGGAACCCCACTTGCTCCAACACACTTCCACATCCAAGGAGCACCTCCAAAGAAGCTTGGGAGCGCCCTTCATCAGCTCCATCAATCCATTGGCGCCCAAGACTTCCCCATTACGGTTTTTATTGCTTTATTTATTTTGAGCATCAAATTGGGTTTGTGCCTACAAACCCCCAACTCTTTCTCTCATCCTCTCTCTTGGGTTTTCACACCACCTTCAAGGTGTGAAGAGGTTAGTCAAGTCTTTCCTTTTAAAAGGCTTGAATCAAAGGTGAGCTAGCCTTCACCTGTAAGAAGGCTAGTGGGTTCTTGCTCAACCATTGAAAGCAAGTGGGTTCTTGCATAACCATTAAAAAGCAAGTTGTAATAGGTGAGCTAGCCTTCACCTGTAAAAAGGCTAGTGGGTTTCTTGCTACAACCATTGAAAAGCAAGCGGTAGTAAATCTCTCAACGGTTGAGTTGGGAGCGGAGACGTAGGCCGGTTTTTAGGCCGAACTCCGTTATAAAGTTTTGTGTTTTGCCTCCTTTATTTCCGCTGCACTTTCACTTTGATTTTAATTTGTTAATCATTTTTTAAAAGGCAATTCACCCCCCCTCTTGCCATCACTCCTTTCTTTCTCCGCCCTACAATTGGTATCAAAGGTAACGGCAATCCAAGAAGCCAAAGATATCAAGAACATGCCGGTAGAAGAGCTCATCGGATCCCTCATGACTTATGAAATCACCATGAGGAGGCAAGCTGAAAAGGAAGGCAAACCAATCAAAGTTCCAAAGAACATCGCCTTCAAAGTTCAACAAGAAGAAAGCTCCTCCTCCTCATCATCTTCCTCTTCAAGCGGCGATTCCGAAATGGAGAATCTTGCCCGCAAGATGCACAACTTCATGAAGAAGCACAAAAAGAAGAAATCCCGCAAGGCCCGCAAGGCTCAACCCAACGAAAAATCCGAGCCCAAGGTAACATGTTACGGGTGTGGCGAGAAAGGCCATTACAAGCCCGATTGCCCACTCAACAAGAAAAAGGTCAAGCAAAAGGAGAAGAAGAAGGCTTTCAAGGCCACATGGAGTGATAGCTCCACATCCTCCTCCTCCTCCTCGAGCGACAACGGTAACAAATGCCTAATGGCATTTCATGAGGTAACCTCTTCCGACTCCTCCTCCTCTTGTTCTTCAAATTCAAATTCTTTCAATCACATGTCTTATGAGGATCTCCAACATGCGAGAGATCAATTGGAGGAAGGTTTTCACGAACTTTCTTCCAAATTTGTTTCTTTAAAAAAGAATTTCAAAAAACTCTCTTCCGAAAAAGAACAACTTCTCAAAGAGAAGGAAGAGTTGACCCTCAAAATCCAAAATCTTCCCGATGTTGATTCCATGGAATCAACTATCAAAGATCTAAGGGAGACTCTAGCCAAGTTCACCCAAGGGGAACAAAATTTGAACAATTTGCTTGGTTCCCAACGTTTATCTAGAACCACCCAAGGGCTTGGCTATTCCAAGCAAGCTTCCTCTTCCCATGCACCTACTATTTTTGTAAGGGGGAGCTCTCAATTTAAATTTTGCAATTATTGTAAAAAACCCGGGCACTTAATTTATGAGTGCAATTGCAAAAATGCCCGGTATGGTAGGCCCAAAACCATTTTCCTTAATGATGAATTTTATAGAAGAAGACCCGCAACTAGACAAGTATGGATTGAAAAATCCCTCTTAGCGAGTCTCTCCGGGCCAAAATTTGTCTCGGTTTCAAAAACCTCTCCCCGGTGATCTGTTGTTTTTATTTAGGGGGAGTTAGGATCGTTTAAGCCCTTTTGATTTCAATTTCAAAATTTTCGATTCAAACTTTCAATTTCAACACTTGGTTTCAAATTTTTTAATTTCAAATTGTTATTCAATTTTTCGATTCAAAACTTTCAATTCAAAGTGTTATTCAATTTTCTTTTCAAAACTTTCAATTCAAACTGTTATTCAATTTTTCATTCAAAACTTTCATTTCAAATTTTTGATTCAAAACTTTCAATTCAAATTTCAAAAATTTCAATTGGTTTAAAATCTTTTTATCCCTCAATCAAGTTTTATGCCCCGTGCTATTTTGATAATCACAAAGGGGGAGAAATTCTTGGTTGATTGGGGGAGAAATCCTTAAAGCCTGCTTTTCATTTCATTTTCTACATTACTTGTTTTGGTGATTGTGATCATCAAAATAGAGGGAGATTGTTGTACCTCTCGTACCCCTCGTGGTTTAATTTTCATGATCACAATCACCCTCCTTTTTATCTAATCTTGTTTTCAAGTGTTTTTGTTAATAGGCATGATTTCAGGAGCAGGAAGTGGCAAAGGAAGAACAATGGACTGAAATTCAGTCCACCGGCCAACCGGTGGCTTCACCACCGGCCAGCCGATGGACCCTGGACAGAAGGCTGAGCCACTGCCTCAGCACCGGCCAACCGGTGGCCTCAGCACCGGCCAACCGGTGGCACCCAGACAGAAGGGGTAGCTACTGCCTCCTCACCGGCCAACCGGTGGCCTGCTCACCGGCCAGCCGGTGGCGCCTGGGCAGAACAAGTCTCCACTTTCCAAAGCAGCGGCCAACCGGTGGCCTAGCACCGGTCAGCCGGTGGAGGCAGTCAAACTAGCCGTTGGGCTTTTGACCAGCCTGTCCACTTGGCCTCCAACGGCTCCGAAAGCCTTTCCAACGGCTCCAAAGGCCTCTAACGGGCATATGAGGGTTCCCCCTCTATAAATAAAGGACTAGGAACCCCCGGAAGCCTAAGGAACATAGTCGGAACTATACGGAAGCCCACAGGAACATTTTCCATCATTTGGCGAACCTCCGGCGGATTCCTCCAAGGGAACCCCACTTGCTCCAACACACTTCCACATCCAAGGAGCACCTCCAAAGAAGCTTGGGAGCGCCCTTCATCAGCTCCATCAATCCATTGGCGCCCAAGACTTCCCCATTACGGTTTTTATTGCTTTATTTATTTTGAGCATCAAATTGGGTTTGTGCCTACAAACCCCCAACTCTTTCTCTCATCCTCTCTCTTGGGTTTTCACACCACCTTCAAGGTGTGAAGAGGTTAGTCAAGTCTTTCCTTTTAAAAGGCTTGAATCAAAGGTGAGCTAGCCTTCACCTGTAAGAAGGCTAGTGGGTTCTTGCTCAACCATTGAAAGCAAGTGGGTTCTTGCATAACCATTAAAAAGCAAGCTGTAATAGGTGAGCTAGCCTTCACCTGTAAAAAGGCTAGTGGGTTTCTTGCTACAACCATTGAAAAGCAAGCGGTAGTAAATCTCTCAACGGTTGAATTGGGAGCGGAGACGTAGGCCGGTTTTTAGGCCGAACTCCGTTATCAAGTTTTGTGTTTTGCCTCCTTTATTTCCGCTGCACTTTCACTTTGATTTTAATTTGTTAATCATTTTTTAAAAGGCAATTCACCCCCCCTCTTGCCATCACTCCTTTCTTTCTCCGCCCTACACTTTGCTCCAAAGATGAAGAAGAGACATGCTTTCATACATCAGGCCAGGACACAGAATGGGTGGTCGATACTGCAGCATCGTACCACGTCACTCTGCATCGTGAATATTTCTTGACTTATCAAGCTGGTGACTTTGGTGCAGTTAAGATGGGGAATACCAGTTCGGCGGAGATTGTTGGCATGGGTAATATCCAAGTCAAGACGAATGTTGGATACACAATCACCCTGAAGGATGTTCAACATGTTCCAAGCCTTCGGCTCAACCTGTTATCAGGTATAGTCTTTGATCGACAAGGCTATGACAACATCTTCAGCAACGGAGCATGGAAGATGAAAAAAGGAGCCATTATCATCACTCGAGAACACATATGTGGTACGTTGTACAAAACTCATGTGAAGATATGTGCAAACAACCTCAACACGGTGGAAAGAGAGACGTCATCTAATATGTGGCATAGAAGGCTCGGCCACATGAGTGAAAAAGGGTTATCTACCCTAACAAAGAAGAAGTACATCAGTATTGACAAGGATGCATCACTTGATCCTTGTAAATACTGCTTGTATGGGAAGCAACATAGAGTTTCATTCAATACTGCTTCATCACGGAGATCAGAGTTACTAGATCTGGTGCACTCTGATGTATGCGGACCCATGGAGGTGGATTCTCTGGGAGGTAACAAATATTTCTTATCTTTTATTGATGATGCATCTCGAAGGGTGTGGGTGTTTTTCTTGCGGGCGAAGGACCAAGTACTGGAATACTTCAAGATGTTCCACGCCATGGTGGAGCGTGAAACTGGAAGGAAGCTGAAGTGTCTTCATTCAGACAATGGAGGAGAGTACACATCCAGGGATTTCAATGCCTATTTCAGGAGTCATGGCATTCGACATGAGAGGACGGTCCCACGCACCCCACAACACAACGGAGTTGCAGAAAGGATGAACAGAACCATCATGGAGAAGGTTAGAAGCATGATGAGTTTGTCTAAGCTGCTTAAGCCATTCTGGGGAGAAGCCGTACAGGTTGCATGCTACCTCATCAACAGATCACCATCGGTCCCGCTGAATTTTGATATTCCACAAAAGAGATGGTCTGGTAAACATCCCTCTTACTCTCATTTACGAGTATTTGGATGTTTGGCATTTGCACGTGTATCCAAGGAGCTCAGGCAGAAGCTAGACGAGAGATCTACTCCATGCATCTTCATTGGCTATGGAGATGAGGAGTTCGGATACAAGCTTTGGGACCCGAAGGAGAAGAAGGTGATCAGAAACAGAGATGTCGTGTTCCATGAGAACCAGACGATCGAGGACATTCAAAATCCTAGAATGACTCGAAGGGAAGGTGTTGAGAAATCAATTCATGATCCAACACCGGTACCAGCACCACCTATCATTGAAGAGGTGCAAGAAGACTCATCGGCGGCGGACCAGGAGGCAGTGGAAGAGGATACTGAGCAGGGGGAGACTCAATCCTCTCCACAAGAAGTTGCAGAACCATCACAGGAACTAGGTGATGTTGTGCCTCCCGAACCTAACATTTCACAGGTTCGAAGATCTTCACGAGGAAGGATTCCGTCAACAAAATATTCGGAGTCAGATTACCTGTTGCTGACTGATGAGGGGGAGCCAGAAGGGTATCAAGAAGCATATCGACATTCGCTATCATTGGATACGCGAAGTGATGGATCAAAAGATGGTGCGACTTGTGAAGATCCACACGAAGGAGATCCTGACAGATATGTTGACAAAGGTGGTTGCTCGGGAGAAGCAGGACCTTTGCAGATGCTCCAGCGGATTGCAGCTGGAAGGGGAGAATTGTTGGAACTTGTACTTTTCCAGCTGCCTTGGTAGGTGGCTGGTGCATCCACTCCACCCACCATGGTAGGTGGCAGCCATGAGAGAAGTCCATGGTGGGTGGGGGGATTGGTGGAAGGTTGGTGGGAGAGGTGTGTCAAACTTGACACCTCCCACCATGGCTATATAAGGAGACCTTGGGGAGCTTCCATCAGTAGATTAGAGCGAGCCAAGAGAGAGCTCATTTTAGAGAGCCTTGAGAGCTCCATGTGAGAGAAGAAAAAAAGGTGTGGGAGGGGTCTTTTTGTAACCTTTGTTCTAGTGAAATAAAGTCCGTTTTTCTCCTCCATTTATCTCCCTTCGTGGTCAGTGAACCACAACACCAAGGAGGGGCGTCATCCTGTATATCAGCATGCTAGAGTAGGGGAAGAAGAAGAAGACAGAGAATGAACCCATATAGTGGAGGAACATACATTGTATATCTAAGCAGGAAGAGCAAGGGAGGCTACGGAGAGTGAGCCCAGTGAGTGGAGCAATACTGACATATTTGAGTCTCATGAAGGAGACTCTCATTGAAGATCTAAGAAGAAGAAAGTGGACAGTGCATTGAGCAGCATTGCCACACCCATTTGGGAAGGGTGATATCTATACTTACTCTACTAGGTTAATGAATATGTGTGTGGAAGTGAGTCGTATGTTTGTGAGTGGGAGTGCCCTGCGTAGGTGGTAACCAACAAACTGTAACCCTAAGAGTGCCTTGCCCTAAACCTTGTAACAGTGGATCTGCTGTTATTGGTGAGAGTAGGTGAACCTGGGACATAACCCACATTGGGTGAACCAAGTAAAACTTTTGTGTGCATCATTTATATATTTGCTTGTAGTGTTGTTGGCGAATTCCCCTTACCTCAATGTGAGGCGGAGACATTCTTTTATAGATGAGTAAAAATAATTATGAGGGAAAGACCGATGTGGGACTCAGAAATACCCATTATACTTAAATGAGGTCCAACACTCCCCCTCAAGCTGGACATGCCCAGCTTGGACTGAGAGTCCCACAAAGAAAAAAGACGACATCGAACAAGACCATCTCATACTCCCCCTCAAGCTGAGCTATGGAGGCTGTGAATACCCAGCTTGGTAGTGAGAGAGTCAAGGCGAGCTCCTGAGAGGCAATCTTCACGGCTGCCTGATTGTCACACCAGATATGAGCAGAGGTCTGCGCCGGGAAGCCGAGCTCATGGAGGAGATGACGAAGTCAGAGGATCTCAGTGGTGACCGTGGCCATGGCGCGGTATTATGCCTCTGCACTAGATCTGGAGACGACAGTCTGCTTCTTGCTGCGCCATGAGATGAGGTTACCGGCCAAGAACACGGCAAATCTAGAAGTAGACTTGCAGGTAGCAAGCAACCTACATAGTCCGCATTACAGAAGGGCTCAATATCCGAATGAGCATGATGGGAGTACCGAAAGCCACATGCATGGTCTTTCTTTATGTATTTGGCAATGCGGATGACAGCATCCCACTGAGATCTAGTTGGATTCTCCATGAACTGACTCACTTTGCCAACAGCGCAGACAATGTCTGGTCATGTCATGGTGAGGTGGTTGAGTTTACCCACCAGACGTCGATAGCTCTCTAGATGAGGAAATGGCGTCGAGTCGGTATGGAGAGAGCGTTCCCCCGACTCAAGAGGAGTGTCCACTACAGACGCCTGGCTCAACCCTGCATCCTGTAAGATATCAAGGGCATATTTTCGTTGGCAGGGAGAGATAGTGTCCTCAGAACGGGAGACCTCGATGTCAAGGAAGTAGGTGAGAGGACCAAGATCTTTGGTGTATAAGTGGTGGTGAAGGTGCGCCTTGAGTTGGGCGATTCCAATGGAGTCGCTTCCTGTGATGATGATATCATCAACATATACCACCAGCAAAATACATTTGTTTGACGTCGTATGGAAGAAGATGGTGTGATCCTTCATACTGCGAGAGAGGCCAAAGGCCGTGACGACAGTGCTGAAGCGGCCAAACCAAGCACGAGGAGACTGCTTGAGGCCATAGAGGGATCGACGGAGGCGGCAGACATGGGAGTCCGCGCCAGAGGCACGAAATCCAGGGGGCTGCTGCAGGTAGACTTCTTCGTCAAGAAATCCATGGAGAAATGCATTCTTGACATCCAGTTGATGAAGCGGCCAGTGATGATGAGCAGCCAGGGATATGGATAGGCGGACAGAGACCATCTTGGCTACCGGAGAGAAGGTCACAAAGTAGTTGATGTCATATGTCTGAGCAAATTCCTTCGCTACAAGTTGGGCTTTGAGGCGATGAAGAGTGTCATCGACATTGAGAGGAATCGTATAAATCCATTTGCAGCCAACCACCTGTTTGCCTGCAGGGAGGGGGACCAAATCCCATGTATGGTTGTCATCCAGAGCCTGCAATTCCTCCCGCATAGCCTGTAGCCACCTCGGGTGTGATTTGGCATCACCAACCATGCGAGGAATAGATATCACCTCCAGTGCTGACAAACCTTTGTATGAAGATGTAAAGAGAGGAGTAGTCTGACAAGAGAGAGTACTTTTCCGTAGTACAATCAGCAAGTCCTCGGGTGCTGTGACAGGAGCATCGGACGAAGTGGGAACGATGTTGTCCTCGGCCTGGACGGGGTACAATCGATGGGCGACGAGAGTAGACTGTCCCAAAGCGATGACCAGTAGGGGGAGACACCAGAGGGTGAATAATGAGAGGAAAGCACTCATCGATGGTAGTGTCTGGATGAGGAGAGGGCGGAGTGAAAGGAGAGCTCTCAACAAACGACACATCGGCAGAGATGATATAGCGTTGTAAGTCTGGAGAGAAGCATCGGTATCCACGCTGAGTGCGGTATCCACGCTGAGTGCGGGAATATCTGAGAAAAATACATCGGAGGGATTTGGGAGAAAGTTTAGAGAGATTGGGGCGAGTGTCCCGGGCATAGCAGAGACATCTGAAGACTCGGAGTGGAAGTGAGTGAGGAGGAAGAGAGGGGAACAGAGTTTGAAAATGAGTCTCCCCCTGAAGGATGGAAGAAGGAAGGCGATTGAGGAGGTAAGTTGCAGTGAGGATGGCATCCCCCCAGAAGAGAAGAGGCACCTTGCGGTGGAAGAGGAGGGCACGAGCAGTCTCCAGAATATGTCGGTGTTTTCGCTCGGCCACTCCATTTTGTTGAGGGATATCAGGACAGGAGGTCTGATGAATGATGTCGTGTGCCTGCAGAAACTGCTGAAAGAGAGTGGACAAGCACTCTCGCCCATTGTCGGAGCGTAGACATTTTACAGAGATAGAAAACCGTGTCTGGATCTCATGGTAAAATGTCTGAAATGTGGAAAATACTTATGTCCAATCACGAATAAGGTAAAGCCACATCATACGTGAAAAATCATCAATGAAAGAGATAATATTTATACCCTGATTGACTCAAGGTGGCACAGGGACCCCATACATCATAATGAACCAAATCAAAGGGATTGGCAACCCGTGTGTCAACTCGAGGAAAATATGAAGTGCGGTGGTGTTTCGCAAAGGTACAAGACTCACAATGAAAAGATAAATGCTGACTAATATCTGGATAGAGCTGATAAAGGGCAGAGGTGGAGGGGTGACCCAACCGAGAATGGAGGTTCAAGGCACGAGCAGAGACAGACGTGCAGGCGACGAATGTCGGTCCATCGAACATGTACACCCCATCTCGAAGCTGGCCTCTACCAAGTTCCCGGTTCGTCGTCCACTCCTGAAACATAACAAAAGACGAGGTAAAGATAGCATTACAATTGAAATCATTGGTAGCTTACTAATGGAGAGAAGGTTAAACGGACTGCATGGTACATGGGCCACCGATGATAGGTAAAGGGATGAGGTCAGAGGGCATGTACCAAAGCCGACAATGGGGAGAGTAGAACCATCAGCAACAGTGATGGCTGAGGAACCAGTATAGGGACTGTAGTTGGAGAGCATACCTGCATCATTGGTAAGATGGTCGGACGCACCTGAGTCAAGCATCCAGGCAGGGGAGCGATGACTAAGAAATGCAGGGGGACCACCGGAGTGGGCAAGAGATGCTGATAAAGAGCCCGGTAGGGAGGTGGTCCTATGATCGTGAATCATCTGGATCTCAGCCATGGAGAGATCCAAAGATGAAGGACGAGTGGCAACAGGCGGGGATGCATCTCGGACCGCAGTCTGGCCCCGTCGTGGGTGCTGAGCAGGACGGTCATGAAGGACCCAGCAACGGTCAACCAGGTGGCCGAGCTTGCCACAATGCTGACAGAGTGGACGAGGTCAGCTTTCTCCACGGTCGCGTCCATGAGGTCCGGTAGGGCGGCTACCGCCACGGCCCAGGAGAGCAGTGTGATCAAGGCTAGGGATGGGTGGGGCAAGGGCCCGATGAGCCTTCCCAAGACGATGATAGACCTGCGGAATCTCTTGGGACGAGGGGCTGGCTAGCATCCCTGTAGTCGTCGTCGCATATTCCGGGTCGAGACCATGGAGGAGGCTGAAAAGACAGAGCTGGTCCCGCTGGGCTAATGCTTCCGCAGGTGTTTGTGGAATAGGCCAAAGCTCAAGAAGTTCATCCCGTAGAGCCTTTCATTCCTTGAAGACAGAAATGGACGGGCTTGCTGGCGGAGGAGGGACAACCGTTGAAGAAGATCGGATACCCGAGCCAAATTATAGGTCTCGGAGTACATGAGTCAAGGAATCCCAGAGTTCCTTGACTGTGTTGGCTGTCCGGGTGACGTCTTTGACAGAGCGGTCCATAGAATTGACCAGCAAGGCAAAGATTTTACTGTCCGCAAGCTTCCACGGACGATATTTTGGGTCGGTAGGTAGAGATGGTGGATCCTCGAGATGGGAATCGAGGTCCATACCGGTGAGAGACATTAGCACGGTCTTCCGCCAAATAGAGAAATTTGTGGAGTCGAGCCGCTCATCGACCAAGCGGGTGGAGGCGATGATAAGAGGAGGCAGGACCGAGGCGGCCATCGGTGGGAGGTCTTCGGGAGTTGCGGATGAACTCGGCATTCAGCGCCGGAAGGACGCCCTGTGAGCGGGTGCCGGCAGAATGGAAGAGGCCGGGAGAGGCCGGGAGACCGCTGGAAGGGCGTCGGGCTGGTGGGGGATGGTCCGCCTAGACTGAACCGGGAGGGCAGGCGTCGGGCAATGCCTGGACAAGGCCGTCAGGGACCACCGTGAAGATGCGGGCCGTCAAGCAGATCGCGCCTGGACGAGGGGCCGCCGGGGGACGACGCGGGCTCTGGCGATGGCGCTGCAGGAGCCGTCACGCAGGGACAGATAGCGACGGAACAGGAGGGTCGCCGGGAACTGGAGCCGCAGCGGGGGATGCGGGAGCCGAGAGTCGCATGAGAGGTCGGGAGTCGCAGCGTGTGATGCGGGAGCCGGCGTCGGGAGTCTCGCGCAGAAGGAGCGCAGCCGTCGGGGTGGAGCTAGCCGCCGAAGGTCGCGAGCCTTCGTCGCGACGGAGGGTCGCGTAGGGAGCGCACCCGTTGGGAGAGAGGGTCGTCGCGCCGAGAGGAGGTCGAGATCGGGACGCCGGGAAGACGACGCAGTGGAGGAGGCGAGGCGTAGGGTAGAGCCAGGGTGGTCGCGTATGGCAGAGCTGTAGGAGGGGGGGTGGCTGCGTAGGGCAGACCCGAAAGGGGAGAGGAAAAAAAATAATGGGATTTTCCCTCTGATACCATGTTGGCGAATTCCCCTTACCTCAATGTGAGGCGGAGACATTCTTTTATAGATGAGTAAAAATAATTACGAGGGAAAGACCGATGTGGGATTCGAAAATACCCATTATACTTAAATGGGGTCCAACATGTAGAAAAGTTGTTTTGCGAATGCATGAGGTTGAGTGAGCATAAGCAATCCATGAGTGAGCCTTAAAAGTGACCCTGAACACTAAGAGGTCAAGATTCGAACGGGCAGTGGGGACTCAGCAACTTGAGTGATAAAATAGAACAAAAGTTG
The DNA here is from genome assembly GCA_963277665.1 of Viscum album. Classification (NCBI taxonomy): domain Eukaryota; kingdom Viridiplantae; phylum Streptophyta; class Magnoliopsida; order Santalales; family Viscaceae; genus Viscum; species Viscum album. Next base: position 465,001,447 of record OY728141.1, on the reverse strand, counting down.
ACAAGTAGGTCACCCCTACCCCCACCGATAGGATTGTGGGTGCTTGTGTGAGGAAAACAGAGGATTTCAAGAAAAATATAGAAGAATTCAGTGGATTTCTATTAGTAGCTGCATATCAGAAGCAGCAGAAATACAAAACATTCCAGAAGAAGAGGTAGAAGAAGAAGAAACTCCCCGGGAAATGCTCCCTGACGCCAAGGACGGAACCTCCTAACAGCAAAGCTGGACCCACCAACAGCAGTGTCGGCCCACGCAAAATCAATGCCCAAGACCGGCAATGAAAATTTTTCCCTTTAAGGTAGTTAAGCGACAAAAAAACAATAATCATATTGAATTAACAAATCTTTAAAAAAGACAATCATAATAATGATAAATATAAAATATACTAACCTGATTGTATCCAGAATGTCGGTGGATTGCAACCCGACTTCGAGGAATCACCCTTGGGACGCTTTGAATACGTCCTACCAGCCAAACATCTGCAGCTGCTTCGGGAGGGAACTGTTGCGGAATCGTCAGGAGACGCAATGACAGAAACAAGAAACGAAAGTAGAATGCAGAAAGAAAATAGACACGGGACACACAGATTTACGTGGTTCGGGAATAACCCTACGTCCACGGAGAGGCAGAACTTCACTGCTTCGGGAGCACAAGATTACAAAGGATTTTCAGTAGAAACCCTAGCCCGAAAATGGGCTATAAAATGAAGAAAAGACGATCAATGTTCCGAAAAGTAAGTCCGCGTTGCTACAGTGAACGACAATCACTTTTGTCAAAAGTGTTACAGTACTGTTGACTCCGAAGTCTGCACTGCTACAGTGCATGTCGGTGTCAGTCAGTCAGCTCCGCTACAGTGGTCAGAGATGCTACATTGCCGAAAAAATTGGGTCGAGGGCCTTCGGCCCACGAACCCCCGGAGCAGGGGCGCGTTGCCCCTGCAACCCCCAACGAGCTCACCGCAGAGCTCAACCCGCGACAGTTGCGGGCCACAAACATTCGGCCCAACCGGATCGGGTTACACCAATCCAACAATCTCCCACTTGAAGTTCGATCCTCTACACTACTATGCTTCGATACAACTGATGAAGACAACTTACTTAATCTGAGTTCTTTCTCTTCTTCACTCACCAGTGGCGTGTTTTCCATTCACAGATTCATGAAATACAAATTGTTTTCCTCTTGTGCTCCCATCAGGTCATCCATCGTTCTGCCTCTCATCCTCTGTTCATCAGTGGAGACCAACAGAGGCACAGCAGTGCCTCAACTTCTGTATCACCATAGGCTTTGTCAACATGTCTGTCGGATTGTTGGTTCCACAGATCTTCTACAAAGTCAGCAACCCATCCTGTATCAAACCTCTGATGAAATGGTACTTCAACTGAATGTGCTTCGTCCGGGCATGAAACACTGGGTTCTTTGCAAGATGTATAGCACTCTGACTGTCAATACATTCTCCTCTCGCTTTCTTCCCAATTCATCCAAGAAATTCTTCAGCCAAACCATCTTTTTCCCAGCTTCTGTTACAGCAATGTATTCTGCCTCTATGGTGGATAAAGCCACCACCTTCTGCAATTGTGATATCCAACTTACCGCAGTTCCTCCACAGGTGAAAACATAACCCGTGGGGTACTCCTGCTGTCGACATCGCCTCCAAGGTCAGCATCCACATACCCCTGTAATGAATTTCCTTTCCCAAAGCACAGAGATACCTCCTTGCTGCCCTTTAAATACCTCAGTATCCACTTCACCGCTTCCCAATGTTGCTTTCCAGGGTTAGCCATATACCTGCTCACAACTCCCACTGCATGAGCGATGTCAGGTCGAGTACACACCATGGCATACATTAGGCTTCCAACAGCTGATGCATATGGAACTTTTGTCATGTACTCCACCTCTTCTGCCGTCTTCGGTGATTGCTCCTTTGATAGTTTGAAATGGCTCGCCAGGGGAATAGAGAGTGCATTTGCTTCCATCATACTGAATCTTCTCAAGACCTTCCCAATGTAATCAGCCTGTGACAACATTAATGTTCCAGCTGTGCGCTATCTCTTGATCTTCATCCCCGGAATTTTTCCAGCTTCTCCAAGATCTTTCATTTCAAACTCCTCAGCCAACTGTCCTTTCAGCTCATTAATCCTCTGCATACATGGTCCTGCAATAAGCATGTCATCCACATATAGAAGCAATATTGTTGGAGTCATCCCACATCGGACTTGAGGTCCGGTGTGGTCTTTATTATTTGTTATAAAAGCACCCCAAGGGCTCCTTTAGAGAGGACACCTTAGGGGTTCGGTCTCTCCTATTTTCCCATTCTACATGGTATCAGAGGGTTTTCGAAACCCGATCCCTCCCTCCCTTTTTTTTTCTCTCCCATCAGCCTTTAGGGTTTTCCTCGTCCAGGGGGCGGTGGCTCCCATCCAAATAGTCGCCCCCCCCCCCTCCGTTGCTCCTCCCGGTCGCGCAGGACCTCCCTCGCGGCGGATCTCAACTCCTTCCCCGCCGGCTTGGCCTCTACGCACCGCCTCCTCCGGCGTCGTTCTCCCCTCCCGCGCGACGGACCATCCTCCGACCGTCCCGTCCGGCGGGCTTCCTTCCCCGGCGTCTCCTCCCTGTTGCGCGCGCCGGCCCCGATATCTCGCGCGGCTCCCGTCGGCTCGGCCCCGTCTTCCCGCAGCACCTCCAGCGGCTTCCCGATCCGGCCCCGCCTCCTCTGCGGGTTCCCAGCCGACCTCCAAGACGCGTCCTGTCCCACTTCCGACGTGGCTCCCGGCCTCCGCCCACGCAGCCCCTCCCCGTTACAACTCCCATCGCGGCCCTCTCCAGCGGCGCTCTCGCCTACGACGCCCAGCCCGGACTCCCGCCTACAGTTCCCGGCGCCCTACTCCTCAACGGCACCCGACTTCCCCGGCGGCCGTTCCGGCTATCGCAAACAACGCCGGCCCCCCTCCTTTCCCGGGCTCCCCTCCTGTCTGCCGGCATCCCTCCTTCCCGGCGGATCTCTCCAGCAGTCGGTCTCCCTCCGCTGCGCGTCGGCCTCCCGTGCAACGGTCCTCCTGCACCGCTCCCACGCAACAGCCCTCCTGTGCCGATTCCGGCCAGTTGATCCTCCCCCGTCCGCTGCTCCTTCCATGCTGGCCACCTCCTGCGGAATCCCCGCCTCGCCGGCATCTCCCTACCTCGCCGGCATCTCCTGTGACAGCGCTGCGCTCCTCTTCCGGCAGCCAGCTCCAATTTCTCCTAGCGGCTGCCCTGCTTCCAGTTTCGGATCTCCAGCACCTCCGGCGGCATCCCCGCCTCGCCGGCATCTCCCGACGACTCCCGGCAGCCGCATCTCTGTCCACCGGCACGCCCATGCGCTGGCGCAGCAGCTCGACCACCTAAGATTTGGGCCCGTTGGCGCCGCCAGATCCCGCAACACTTCTGCGGAATCCCCGCCTCCCGTCGCCGACCCCGCAAGTGCGGTTTTCCCGGTGCTAGTTTGGATTTCCCGGCGTTTCATCGACCGGCCCCACTAGTGCGGCATTCCTAGCGCTCCGTCCATCGGCCCAGTCTGAGTGGTTCATCTGCTGCATCCGCAACATCATCCATCCATCATCCTGTGGGGGAGCTTCGATCGTGAGGGGGAGCAGCAGCCTTTGCAGCTTTCTTTTTATTTCGTCTGGTTTTGTAATCAACTTGGGTCTGTCCAGCTTGAGGGGGAGTGTTTGCAGTCTGTTGATTGCCTTGTTTTCATTGGTCTGCTTTGTTTTTTCTTTATGTGTCCAAGCTAGGTACACCTAGCTTGAGGGGGAGTGTTGGAGTCATCCCACATCGGACTTGAGGTCCGGTGTGGTCTTTATTATTTGTTATAAAAGCACCCCAAGGGCTCCTTTAGAGAGGACACCTTGGAGGTTCGGTCTCTCCTATTTTCTCATTCTACAAATATAATGTATTCATCACCAAAGGACTTGATGTAGCAACATTGATCCATGCTACATCGTTTATATTCATTTTTAGACATAAATGAATCAAACTTCTTGTTTCACTGCCTTGGTGCCTGCTTCAATCCATATAAGCTCTTCTGGAGTTTGCACACCAGGTCTTCCTTCCCAGATTCTACATATCCCCCGGGCTGCTGCATGTAGATATCCTGCTCCAAATCTCCATGAAGGAAAGTAGTCTTGACATCAAGCTGCTCAAGGTGCAAGTCCTCTGACGCCACAATGCTGAGAACCACCCGGATGGTGGTAAGCTTCACTACTGGTGAGAATATTTCAGTGAAATTCACTCCCTCCTTCTGTTGGAAGCCTTTCACCACAAGTCTTGCCTTGAACCTCTTCTTGTCATCGTGTTCTTCCTTGACCCGGTAGACCCACTTGTTCTACAATGCCTTCTTTCCTGTTGGCAAGGGTGTCAGCTCCTAAGTGTTGTTATCATGCAATGAGGAAATCTCCTCCTTCATAGCCAACTCCCACTTGTTCGACTCCTTCAGCTGTATTGCCTCTTCAAATCATTCTGGTTCTCCACCGTCAGTCAATAATAGATAATGTAAGGATGGTGAATACCTCTGCACAGGCCTTTTCACCCTCATTGATCTCCTCAACTCTACTGGAGTAGTAGGTTCCACCGGTTCGGATCTCTCATGCTCAGATACACCTTCAAGCTCCACTTGCTCTTTGCACTCTAATTCAATGTTCCCATTTTCATCTTCAGCTACATGACGATCTTTGTACATGACACTTTCATTAAATACCACATTCAGGCTCCTAATGACCATCTTCTTGAGATCATCCCAAAAGCGGTAACCAAACTCGTCAGCACCATAGCCAATAAAGAAACATGGCTTGGACTTAGCATCAAGTTTGTCCCTTGCATTAGCATCAAGTTTGTCCCTTGCATTAGCATCAATATGAACACATGCCAAACTGCCAAAGACTCGTAAATGTGAGTCTTACCTCCTTCCCAGACCAGAGCTCATCAGGTAAACGTTCTCTCATTGGCACAGATGGGCTCCTGTTGACCAGATAAGCTTCCATATTCACTGCATCAGCCCAGAAGGTTTTGGGCAACCCCGAATGTAACCTCATGCTTCTGGCACGTTCATTCAACGTCATGTTCATCCTTTCAGCTACACCATTCTGCTGTGGTGTTCCTGGGATAGTTTTCTCCCACCGAATTCCATTATCAGAACAGAATTCTATGAACTCCTGGCTGCCATACTCTCCACCGTTGTCAGACCTCAAGCATTTCAGCTTAGCTCCAGACTCATTTTCCACCATGGCCTTCCACTTCTGAAACATTTTAAACACATCAAATTTACTTTTCAGAAAGTAAACTCATACCTTCCTTGTTGGTCTTGATTCGTGCATCGCCTTTTCCCACAATCTGCAAGGGCTCATCATCACCAAGATGTACCTTCCAAAATTTCCAGAAATGTAATTTTCCAGAAATCCTTTCTCCGGTGTAGAATGGAAAGACGCCCCCGAGTCTAAAATCCAAGACTCCATTGGGCTGTCCACGCTCAACAGCAGCACATCATCAGTTCCTTCAACCGCCGTGTTTGCTCCACTAGTTTCAGGTCCCTTCCGTTTTTCTCTGCACTCCTTTTTGACATGCCCTTTCTTCCTGCATGTCCAGCAGGTAGGACCAGTCCCCTTTGCCTTGTCTCGGCTTTTTCCTTTTGACCTTGATCGCCCTCTACAAATGTCACGTTGTGGGTTTCCTCTTCTTTCGACGTTCAGAGCAGAACCAGAGAATCTGCCTGATTCTCTTCTTTGAACATCCTCACTAAGGATTAGGTCCCGTATATCTTTCAGAACCAGTTTGGTATTCCCCGAGGTACTGCTCACAGCTGTTACAGTTGCTTCCCAACTGTCAGGTAAAGAGGACAGTAAGACCAGTGCACATACCTCGTCACCAAGATCAATCTTCACCGATGTCAGTTGACTGATGATAGTGTTGAATTCGTTGATGTGGTCTGCAACGATTCTCCCTTCTTCCATTTTCAGGTTGAACAATCGGCGCATCAAGCGTACCTTGTTTGCCGCAGAAGGCTTCTCGTACATATTCGCGAGAGCTTTCATCAGGTCCACCGTCGTTTTCTCCTCTCTGATGTTGAACGCCACGTTTTTGGTTAACGTCGGGCGCACAACACCCAGAACCTGTCGATCCAGCAGCTCCCACTCCGACTGCTCAATGTCCGTTGGCTTCAGTCCCAGAAGCGACAAATGCATCTTTTTTTAATAAAGATAGTCCTCGATTTGCATCCTCCAGAAACTGAAATCAGTTTCATCGAAGCGATCGATCTTCACTTTGCCTTCATCCAAAGTCATCGTTGGAGAAATCCGAACTCACCCTCTGATACCAGTTGTTGCGGAATCGTCGGGAGACGCAACGACAGAAACGAGAAACGAAAGTAGAATGCAGAAAGAAAATAGACACGGGACACACAGATTTACGTGGATCGGGAATAACCTTACGTCCACGAAGAGGCAGAACTTCACTACTTCGGGAGCACAAGATTACAAAGGATTTTCAGTAGTAACTCTAGCCCGAAAATGGGCTATAAAATGAAGAGAAGACGATCACAACAATGCTAGGAACAAGTGCATCCATCGTCGGCAAACAACGAAGTGGGGTGGCACCGCGAGAGACGACCGCGAGGAAATGGACCCAAGCCGGTGATTGTGGCTGCAGTATCAAAGGGGTCACCCCGACATCGACGCCCGCCGATGTGAGGATGAAGAGTGCAGCAGTGAAAGTGGTGGGGGGGAAGTGCGGCAGATAGGCGAAAAATGCGACGAATCATGCGAAGATCAAGATGAAGATCAAGATGAAGCGCAAGGAAAGGAGCGATGAAAAGAGAAATGGGTGGTGCTGGAGTGTGGCGAAGAGGAAAAGCTAATGCCAACGGATAAAGGTTGGAGAGATAAGATGGCAAATTGCCCCCTCCCACGGGTTGCCCTAGCCCAGGGGCTCGCGGGGCTCGCCCTCGGGCCGGCCCTGACCAACAGTACGGCTCTTCCTCTGAAATAACAATGAGAATTGTCCTCTGAAATTTCATAGTTATTTTACGAGCACACGTCGTAAATATTCTTAGGATCTTAGGGTATTTTCTTGAAGTTTCTTTTAAGGTGGAATGGAATGGAATGATCGACCCAAATGATATTGATCACTGTTAAGAAGAGTGAATGGAATGAAATGAATGACTTAAACTTTACCATCCATTGTTTGGAAGAATTTTTTTACGATAGAATGGATTGAGTAGAATGGCCTCTTCCTATTCAAAATCTTACAAAACCTCCCAAATTGGGAGATCCATGATAGAATAAAATGGAACGGAATGGACATGGACTAGTCTATTACATTCCATTCCGCTACATTCAGTTCTATTTTATTAATGACCGTTTCATTCCATCCCTCCCAAAACTCCCAAACATGATCTTGGGAACCCTCTTTGTAAAGGATCCAAAAAAGCTGCAGAAAGTAATTTGAATGTTGAATGCAAGTCAAGATTATAAAAGGTAAAACCATTTGAAGAATACAGAGTTACCTGGTCCAAGGAGTCCCTCCTCCTCCTTGCAGTTCCTGATTCATTACCCCTCAAAATACTTGACTGATTTCTTCCACGTTGACTGTTTATGGCAACAAAACTTGAAGAAGGTGAAAACCTTTTAATTGACATGGTATCAGCAGCATTTGTTGCTTCCGGGGAGCTGAAAGAGGCACCATCATAGAGGATTCCAATACTTTCAAACAGCTCTTTTTTCACCGGAAATTGCTTCTCAGGAGATTGTATACTCAACACAGCCATCTGTTTCGACAGGGAAGCAGAAAGTTGCTCGGCAGCTGATAATTGTGAACTCAGTGTGTTGTGTAAACTATGCAAGGACTGCATGTGTCTGCAAAAAGAATATGCAACAACTTAAAAATTTCCCCAAATATAAGCATGAAATAAATTCAAGTTTGAGAAAAGGTGTGATCAGCAGAATATTTAAATCAAAAACCATGGCAAAATTAATGCTTGAAAACACAAATAATGAAGAATGCAGATCTTTCATGCCTGGAAGGACCAAATTTACTTTGTAAAGCTCTCCGACTAACATTATCTTTGCCAGCTGCACCAAAATTATGAAGCTCAAGGGTATTGAAGTGCCTTTCTAGGTCAATCAGCTGACTGTTCAAATCCTGAAAGGGATAGTTGTAGATGTCAGCATCTTCAGGTGGAGTTGAACAAACTCATGACCAGTGGGGACATAAGATGTTTTACCTTATTAACTTCCAATATATGCCGCCTCTTCTGTTCAAGTTCAGAGCTCAACTTTTGGCGATTCCAAAGGTCCCAATATTGGTTATCAGTAGCTTGCTTAATGATGCCTTCCATGTAAACTTTCCCAGCGAAAACTGGAAAATGAAAAACGTTCAACTGGTAAATAAATGTTAGCTGACAAAAACCATGCTATGTACAGGTACAAGGGTATTGAGCCATGAGATGATGTAGCCGTGTAGCAATGTTGGCATTGCAGCAAAGAGCGAGTCAGCATCGAAACCAAAGATATGTTCACAAGCAAGTGTAAAAAAGTGGCTACCATGATTCAGTTATGTAACATTTCATTAGGGGTGTAAACAAACAGAGCTGCTTATGAACAGCTTGAGCTCAACTCGCAAAAAATTCAGTCCGAGTTTGAACTTAAATGAACAAATCCAGTTTGAGCTTGACTGAGTTCGACTCGAATAATAAATGAACAGTGCATGAACATTATTATATTCAGCTCGAATTGTTCATGAACAGCTCAATTAAAAAATTAACATAATTTGACATTCATATTATTTAACTTAAAAATATTCAACATTGTAGTAATTGCGGTAATAATAATAATAATTTCTATTTACATTTTATATGTATTGTAATATAAAACATTAAGTTATCACAACCAGACGAGACAAGCAGTCCCACCTGTGAACTGTCAGGGTGACCAGCCCAGTTACCCCTACTGGACCAGTTCTGCATCTGGACCAGCAAGAACCAGCCAAAACCTGAACCGGCCTGAACCAGGTTTCAAAAAAAATAATATATATATATATATATATATATATAATTTTTAAAATTTAATGAACAAAAAAATGATATAAAAATGGTTAATTCTTTTTTTTAAATCGTATTTATATTACTAATAATATATTTTTTTAAATAAAATCCTATATTTTGAATATTTAAATATTTTTAAGACGCTATATTGAGATTCCCCGCAACCTATGTCAAAAGATACCCACTAATCTAGATCAAAGCAAGATCATACCCACTAATCTATAACAGCAAAGCATTGGCAATTCTCATTTCTTTGGATCTTATAAATCAGTCCAGTGGCACATAACCGTGTTCTAATTAATTCACTAGTCTCCACCAGCTCAGTTTTCAATATGGTAAATCCATCCATTATAATGAATGTGTTAAAGTGTAAGTATCTAGTATGTGGGTGCGTCTAGATTCGTTCTGTTTGGCTAGGTCTATCCTATCCCCTTATCTCATGAGTTTGAATTTTGTATCCCGTATTAGATATTTTTGTTTTTTGAGTCCCACATCGGAAAAGTTTATCTAATGTACTCTTCATTTCATCTATAAATAAAGAACTCTGCCTCTTTATGACGTACGGGATTTTACCCCTCTGCGCGGTACCCCCCCCCCCTCACGTTAGCCCTCTTATGATGCTCGTCTTCACCGCCACCTTCCACCTGCGTGCTCGCCTCCACCATCAGATTCCACCTGAGCACTCGTCCAAGGTTCGCACCCGACGACTCACCCGCTCCTAATCCTCCATTGCCCCTACACAAAGGTACATGCTCGTGTCAGCACCATCTCATTTCCCCTCATTCTTATCAAGGGTTAACTGTGGCTACCTCTCAGGCTATTGGGACGTGGGTTGCTCACTTGACACCACGCACTGTCGGTGAGCAAAAATCTCATCCCGGCTGGTTAAAAGCTATGCATGATGAACTTTAGGCTTTGGACGCCAACCATATTTGGGATCTTGTCTCTCTCCCTTCGGGTAAACAAATTGTCAATTTCAAGTACATCATACAGTGCGCGTTAACACCGATGACTCTCTTAATCGTCTCAAAGCGCGACCTGTTGCCAAGGGTTATGCGCAGACGTATGACATTGATTACTTTGACACCTTTTCTCCAATGGAAAAAATGGCATTGCTTATCTCTCGCCACCTCCTATCCCTAATCACTTCATCAGTTGGATGTTCAGAATGTTTTTCTTCATGGTTTTCTTGGTGAAAAAGTTTATATGGAGCAACCATCGGGGTTTGTTGCTCGAGGGGAATCCTCTATGGTTTGTCTCCTTCGTCGGCCGTTGTATGGACTCATGCAGTTACCTCGTGTTTGGTTCAGCCGCTTATGCATCATTGTGTTTGGCTTTGGCATGTGTCAAACCATAAATGTCTCTTCTGTTTTCTATCATCAATTTGCAGCAGACAACATTCTTTTGGTAGTCTATGTGGATGACATTGTCATTACTGGCAGTAATGATGTTGACGTTAGTCGACTCAAATCTTTCCTTCATCAAAACTTTCACACAAAGGATTTTGGTCTACTACGATATTTCTTGGGGATTGAAGTTGACTACCACTTCGTTCAAGAGAATTTTGGTCTACTACGATATTTATAGATGAAATGAAGAGTACATCATATAGCCTTTATCGATGTGGGTCTCAAAGAGGTTCCTGGACCACGTATCCAATTTTTGAGTACCAAGCTGGGCATGATAAATATAAATGTCCCAACTTGAGAGGGAGTGTTAGAGTATTAGATATTTTCATTATTTGAGACCCACATCGATAAAGGTTATCTGATGTACTCTTCATTTCATCTATAAATAAAGAACCCTACCTCTTTATGAGGTACAGGATTTTATCCCAACATCCATTATATAATATATAGTTGAAAATACGGTCATAAATATGACTTCCTCCATTATAAAAGTTACAGACCGCTGTAGAAGTAACTGTGCTCTCCAGGCAACAGAAAAGAATTACCTTGCACAGTCTTATCAAGCAGATGTTGAACTTCACAAAGACGTTCATCTATTATGCCCTGCAAAAATAAAAATGTTGAAGTTTGCAGTGTGATAGCACGATGTAAAAAATTGGCGATGTGAGAAGCTTTCAATACATCTAAGGTGTATGCAAACAGTAAAATAGAGAGCATCCCAGAAGCTTAAAGAACCCCCCCAAAAAAAAGCTAAAGTATCTCCTTAAATTCAAAAATCCAGATTAGGATTACAGCCTCTTCTTTCATGTACTAATGGTTAATCAAACTGTATCCACTCCAAAATAGAAAGGCCAAGATTCCAGAGCTCAAGATCGACTCAGCCGATCCAAATTAAAAAGGCCTGAGGACTTTCTGGACAGAACTTCATAATGAATCCCCTCCAAGTAAATTTTGACTATCTTTACACTAATGCTACAGTTTGTTATCCAAATCTATGACGAATGTCAATTTTGCAGTGTGCACTGAAGGAAGATCAATGCCTAAGTGTGGTTTGTTTAAATGGTCTATTCTCAACTCTCACTCTCTCTATCTCTACTTTTATCTGCTTTCTCCCTTCACGGTGCCACACTGTTAAGAATTGTAGCTCTGCCATCCAACAAGTTGCCATGTTTTTTATTCTCTTCCCTCGGGTAGTCTGCAAGCGTTTTGAATGTCTTAGATATTGCAACGGACTTCATGTCAGCGGCTAGAACAGATTTAGGGGCGCGTGCTGCATATTCCTTGGTCCCTTCAAATAAACATAACATTCGAGGAGAAATCAAAGTTTAGGGACTGAGTTGACGACAGAAAAAAAAGTTCAAGCTATGGGAGACCTTAGTCAAAAATATATTCTAGCAGCCACATCAGATACAACCAACCATATAAGGAAAAAAGATTAGGATTTAATCTTTGGATATTGCACCAAGCTGCTGACCATCTCATTATGTGATATCTCCTTTCCCATTTTTCTCCTTGTGGAAAAAACCTCCTAAAGGTCCAAAAAAAGTCCTTGTTGGCTTCATTTAAAATAGAAGTATTAAGAATTAGCATATAGAACCAGATGCATAATCAAAATATCAGCATCTTGTGGAAAATTCAGCAATCCGCAGAACAGTTTCTAGCATCAACGGTACAGATCACAAAACAAAGCATTACAGCCAGGATATGACATGAATTATTCATGTTTAAACAGGTTTATCTCATTGTCCCCACGGACGCAGCCCAGTGGTTGCATCCTATGTTGGTCTTTAGGGAGGTTTCGGTTTTGAGCCTCCCCGGGTGCAATTAGATAGGTTTTTCTTTGTTTATCCCCTCCCCTAACCGATGTAATAAACAGGTTTATCTCATTCTACATATTAAAAAGAGGTGATGAACCTTAGAAAAATTATAATAATAATAATAATAAAAGCAAACAGAAAAACATATAGATAGAATTCCTAGAAAAAAGTATCAAATATTACCCTCCACATACAGCATTTTTCTGAAACAGAAGTAATGCCTTGCTCCAGAGTTGCAACTGAACCTCTCTGCAGAACAGAGCAGGCATCCTTGAACCCCCCCGGTCCTTCTATGCATCTCAAAAGTTTATCTAATTCTTTGATCACATCTTTCATCTGAAATAATAAATCAGAGCCTGAGGAACATAGAAATCAACTGATAACATTATCAGAAAACAACCTGCAGATATGCACATCCATAAAACCTATAAGAAAGACAGGCAAAGAATATGCATTCATAGGTAGACAGAAATTAAGCTCCCTTTGGTATGTTGGGAATGTGGCCAAGAGAAGTGGAAAAGTAGAAAAAGAAAATGAAGAGAATCAGAAAATCAGAATTCGAAGCATATTAGGTGTGTTGAGAAATTTAAAGACAAAAAATAAGATAAAAATAGTAAAAGAAAAAAATACCCCCCCCCCCCGGGTTAGGGGCTGAGGAGGGGTATGGGGGTCATTTTCATGGAAGTCTCACACTCCATGGGATGGAAGCCACGTTAACCTTTTTTGATGGAAATGGATTAAGTTGATTGCATGCTGCCAAACAAACAGTTTCCTAAGTTCCACTTCCACTTCCACTTCTTCCAATTCCGCAGTACCAAATGCGGCATTATAAGAAGCACATGCAGAAAATATTACTAATTTCGACTAGCTTATAAACTGGCAAAAATAGACATGAAACAATTTGGAGCTGAAAATGTAGGATACACCATAAATAAAAAGGGAACAAGCAAACACCTCATGACCACATCCCAGACGGCTTGGTCACCTGTTCGCTGAGGCATTAGTTGATCTGAACTGTGTTTACAAAGTGATTTCAGTAACCAAATTTGCTTCATTCCATATTCAACATATCTTATTAACTAATCATAAAGGACACTGAAAGATGATTACCAGTACTGATCATGAAACATCAATCGCATCAATCTATAACAAAAAGAAACAAATGCTGGTCTAAAAAATTGCAAAAACAGATTAAAAAAAGCAGTTACATTGCCAAATTGCTTTGATATGTTCGATTCAGAATTTAGCGTCTCAAACAAAGGAGTTCTGAAAGCTTCCTTGACAGGGCGAGATTGAAAGCTGGAAGGCTTCCCCAATGCAGAACTTTCCTGCAATGACACTGAAATGCTCTTTTCTCCAATTGGAGTCATTTTGCCAGTAGAATCAGCAATACTTTGCTCACCAGTAATAAGCACTGAATTGGAAGCATATTTAACAAGCTCTTGAGGGGCATGCCCAGTGTTAGCAGAGATACTGAAATTTTTTATCACGTTTCTTCGATTATCATTTGGATGGTTAATTGAAGGTCCTCCACCAGCATCTTTAGTCAATAAGCGATTACCACTCAATGGTGATTGGGTAGAACCACTCTGCAAGGCAATTGGGGCAGCAACTTCCATGCCAAATTTGAAACGCTCTTGTGTTTGTTTCCCGCTTGACAGGCTTGGAATGCCAGTTCGAAATTTTCCCTTAGAAAATTCATGGTTAAATTCAACTCCAGGATTTTTTTCAGCTTCATTGCCAAAAGCCCCCACAAAACTAGATGAATCACGGTTAGATTCAATTCCAGTGATTTTTTGAGTTCCTTTTCTGAGATCCCCAAACAAAGCACCAGATTGATCCACAAGAGAATTTTTAAAAGCTGAACTCTCCGAAATTGTACTTCCCCGGCCAGAATTCAATGAGTTGAGTTTCCGGGCAGTATCCGCTGCATGTGAATTCATCACTCCTTTAGATTCATGATTTTTAGTGACAGTTTCTTTATCGAACTTTTGATCTCGCGTGAGTACAAGAATGGGAGGCTTGTTCACTATAGAATGCTTGGGGTCTGTTTCTTTAGTATCTGTTTCACCTAAGTTTTTTTCACCGTTATGCTCAGTGCTAATCATGTCCTGGGATGGGAAACCTGGAACCACCTTACCCAAACACTGATCATCTGAAAATGATAGAACATCCCCGTCATCATCATCAGGATGGTCACGGATGGCCTGACATGCAGCAGGGGCTCCTTTCACACTATAGAGAAAAAACAATTCAGCATCTAAAATTAAAAATACTGCTAGCTTTGAAAAAAAAATCCTTCAACACAGCCAGAAATAGTCATCATGGCCCAAATGAAAAAAAGAGGATTGTCTGCAATATAACCTTGCAATGTGGAACAAAATAAGTTTCCCCTCAAGTGTGAGACACAACATAATGCAGAAAGGTGAAAGTTCTTGCTGCTCCTCAACCCCAAGCTGGACCTTCACTTTCCCATAGATGGAAACTTTATCAATGCATAGCCCCAATATCAGATTATCATCACCATTTTCTGAAACACAAAGCTTGTTGGTGAACAACAATTCCATACAACAGGGTGAACTTATCAAAAATCGTTCACCATTTTCGGAAACACAAAGCTTGTTGGTAAACAAAAATTCTGTACGACAGGGTGAAATTATCATAAATCATTTAACAGCAAGACCTCGAGACCAATTTGGGAAAAAGTGGGTATCAAGGCCTTGCCAACATTCAGATTACATTTGAACAACATTATGCAAAATAATTTATTGCATCTTTTCACAAAGTGACATTTAAAATTTAGGCCAAAAACATATATCTCACAAAGTAGATGAGCCTAAATTTTCAGGCATGTATTGTAAGGTTCAGTACCAAACTAAATGTTAAATATGCTATGGATTTATGAGTCGGATGACTCCAAAATCCAAAACAATGAATGGATACATAAAATTGAAATAATTTGGTTGATGGCACTGTACAGGCTAAATAAACTACTACAAAAATGATAAATTTATAATTACATAGTAAAAAACATGAACATGAACTGGATATTTTATGCAGCCATCCCCAAACATATGACGACTGGACCTATTTATATTCAAAAAAAAGGTGAAGCTCAGCACCTTGAAGCTCAATCCTAGGAAGCAATGTATCTCGCCTAATATCAATAACAGCAGATTCATTGCTATCATCAAATACTGACCAACCAATCAATACAATATGCTGATCAGCATTCCTCTGGTTTGCAGTAATTGCAAGCTCACTGCAAAAATTACAAAAACAAAGGTAATGGTGATTGATGGGAGATCAAACTGATAGGCTGAAAGATCAATTAAAACTCTTCAAAGAAATAAAGACAACAACTAGGTGCAATTCATAATCAAATTACCAAGAAAAAAAAGTAAAAAAACACCATTCATACATCTATAATACCTACGAAGCCAATATAGAAGTCAATAACCACACAAATAAATTCAAATAATCAAAACCCAAAGAAAGAAATTTGGTAACTGTATTAAAACAAAACACAAGTGGAACTCAGCAAAATGTTGGATTGGTGTAGCCCGATCCGGTTGGACCGAATGCTTGTGGCCTACAATTGTCGCGGGTCGAGCTCCACGATGAGCTCGTTGGGGGTTGCAGGAGGCAACGCGCCCCTGCTCCGGAGGCAGAAGGCTCCCAGCCCAAATTTTCTGGGACTGTAGCATCTCTGACCACCGTAGCAAAACTGACCGACCGACACCGATAGAGTACTGTAGCAGTGCAAACTTTTGGAGTCAACTTTACTGTAGCGTTTTAGACTTCCAGCAGCAGCCATTGTAGCACTTCTGACTTGGGTAGCCGCCTTTCACTGTGGCGACGCGGACTTCCTATGCAACAGTGGATCGTCTTCTCCATTTGTAGCCCATTTCGAGCTAGGATTTCTCACTGAAAACACTCTGTAATTGTGCTCCTGAATAAAGTGATTTTCTGCCTCTCCGTGGACGTAGGGATTATTCCCGAACCACGTAAATCCTTGTGTCCTTGTTCTTTTTCTTTTCCCTTTTACTCTTCTGTGTTTCGCTGTTTCTGTCGTACAACTCTCGACGTTTTCGCAACACAAAATTCTCAAATATTTATTAACATGACTATTGAAATGACTTATTGACATAGCTTAGATCCTTTGATATTGGTAAGACTGTGTCACTATAGTTACAAAAGTAAAATAGTTGAGATACTCCTTTTGTAACTTGTCCAAGCAGAATTCTTCTGTTTACCCCTTTATCTTCTTGTATTCATTATATTATTTGTATTTTTTTGTATGCTTGGTTCAAGGGCTATGTGCCTTCATCACAGTATTGCTCATCTTTAGAGCAGTGTGCCTCCGTCACAGTGTGTTACTTGCATTATAAAAACTCTATTTTGAAAAATAATGAAATCATCAGTTGTCGTACTTTCTTGGCATCAGAATCTCCAATGGCTGATCACAGAAATGGCCTCCAATTTTCTCCTTTTTACTCCCAAAACAATGGCTCAACTTACATACCACTATGGAGCCAAGATCTAGCCTCCCTACAAATAACAATTCATTTTTCAAGAGAGCTTCAATGACTATTGTTCAGGCAAGTTGTTTGTAACATCTCAAGTAATTATAGAATAATACTTCTTCATATTTATTAATATTTATGAATTAGATAGTGATTTTACCTTAAAGGGACGTTATGCCCTATAGAATACTCGACACGCAACAATGGGTTTCTCTGAAATTTTATGTTTCACACAAAACTGAGTTATACCGGAAAAAAATAATATATTGTAATATTATTTTAAGTGGTAGTTATTGTCTAACCGTTAAAAAGGAGGGAATGAACAATGTTAACTGAATTATGAAAATATTGTTTACCCGTGTTTATATAATAATTCATTGGTTAGCAAATTAATTAGAAATGAAAATAAAAACCAATTGAATATAAAAGATGTGTTTTTATAAAAAAACTATTTAAGTGCGAATAATTGTGTTTGTAGAATAATCAAATCAATCTTGTTGGATTATATTAATGAAATATAAATTCAATCTGATGCTTAAAATTCATCTTATATATTTTCTAGACATGATATAAGAACAAATTCAATTTTATGCATAAAAGAAGTTTTTTTCAAAAAAAAACATTTTTACCGCCTTTTGATAGCGCACCTATTTTAAATCTAGTTTTTGACACTTATAAGTTCAATATGACAACATAAACTTCTTCTTTGGAAACGGGACATCAAAATTTACTTGAGTTGAATTTTTTGTATTTTTCTAAAAACATTCATTTTTTAATGAATAGTGAAAAATACTGCATTTTAATTCAAAACTGTTTTTTCGTCTAAATTATTTATATAGTTAGATTATTTTTTTAATTGGTTTTAAAGTATAATTAGAGTAAGTTTTTATCAGTTGATCCAATGTAGGTCATTGGAATCAATTTCACATTGAAATTGGATATAAAAACTTTGTGAACTTTTGAATTTTTTTACTTCAAAAACTCGTTTTCTTGATCCGTCAACGCGATTAACTTTAAATCTAATTTAACCACATCTGTGAATTGAATTTTCAAAAACGGACATACATGGTTGTAATCAATATAAAAAATATGATCTAATAGGATCAAAATAATTTTTGATGAATAGTAACTTTTGAATTTTATTTACCACGGTTAAGGGTAAATCGGGTAATTAAAGGTAAAAATAATATTATAATATTATAAAATTACTCTAACACTTGTCCTAATTTCATTGGATGAGTGGGTTTCGACCAAAATCAACCTTAGGCCGAAATTATAACCTTTTTAAACCACTTGGGTAAGAAAATTGCATTTATTATATTTTATTTAAAGATATTTTTAAAATGTCATACTCATATTTTTAATAAGTAAAACAATTTTAATATAGGGTTATATAAGTGATATCTTCGATTATAAATAGTTCTTAGAAAGCTAAAAAGATTACCTACATCATGATAATTTATTTATAATTTATAGAAAATAAATAATTAAATTTAATTGTGACACAATGATGATGCGGTAATAGATTTATTAAAGGAAGAATCAAATAAATGATATTAATAATATTAAAATAAATATAATTTGAAATTTGTTATGTCATCCACGAATTTTCTGGATGACTTTGACATGTTAAGAATGAGTTAAAGTAGTTTGTTCGAAGGAATCAAGTTGTTATGAGTTTTTAAAAAAGTCAAATAATGAAGTGTCAAAATTGACATAATTCATATTTTAAAATATAAAATAGTTAATTAAATGATATAAAATTTCTAAAAATATAAGATTCGGCCAACAAGTTGAGATAACTCTAAAAATGTCATTAATAACTCATCCATTGCTCGTTTGGCATGATTTGGAAATTATTTTAACTATCAAAGTGTAAATTACTTGATAAAATGGTAAGAGTTAAAAGGGGTTAAAACAAAAAATAAGGATTAAAAAATATTCAAAACTTGTCTAATTTTCATTGGATGATTAGATTTCGACCCAAAATCATCATATCTTCGAAATAAATCAGTTTGGGACCATTTGGAATAGAAAATAAATTTATATTAATTTAAAAAAAATAAATAATTCCAAGAGTGTCCCTCCCCTCTCCTATAAAAGGGCACTTATTCCTCTCTATTACTCACACTTCAAAAAACTTTTTGGTTAGGTCAAGCTTGCCCAAACCCCTTCCTAGAATACCTCACCACATTCTTGAAATCTTAGTTTAGGCAAAACACCATCCTTAGAGGTGTTAAGGTGTTAAGAAAGGTGATCATTCGAAGGAAAGGTAATGTTTTTATTTAGGTGTTTCTATTTTATTTCTTCTTCATTTTCTTTCAAATCTTCTTCAACCATGATGAAATAATAATTACAGTATCCTCAACGTACTGAGATATTATGTTAATATCATCACCTAAATCCATCTCCACTTCCATCAAATGAGAAAGAAATTAATCGTTTGTGCGTACATGTGAACTATCACATCCACAAACTGATATAATCCGTTTTCTATAACCGTCTCTCGTGACTGGTTATAATGATGGAATTAATGTTCATATGTGATATTCATGACATGTTAATCATTATAAGATAATAATATATTGTTAATATGAGAAAACCCCCTCGCCTCCTTACCTCAAAGTGAGGCGGAGGCGTTCTTTTATAATGAATGAGAAACTCCACATCGGACCACAAGTTCGATGTGGGATACAGACTCTAACACTCCCCCTCAAGCTAGGTGTACCTAGCTTGGACACATAATGAAAAGAAAACAATAAAACAGACGCTAACACTCCCCCTCAAGCTGGACATACCCAGTTTGATTACAAAACATGACGAAAACAGAAGAAACGGAAATAAGAAAAATGATGTTGATGCTGCTCCCCCGCAAGATGGTAATGTGATGCCGCTGAAAAAGGATGGGTCGTCGCCGGAAAAGTGCGGGGCCGGACATCAGAGCGCCGGGAAATCCACACTGGCGGGTCGGTCGTCAGAGCGTCGGGAAAATCCGCACTACGGGCCGGTCGTCAAAGCGCCGGGAAAACCGTAATGTGGGGCCGATCGTCAAAGCGCCGAGGAATCCGCTCGGGAGGGCCGGTCGTCAAAGTGTCGAGGAAGCCGCAATGGCGGTGCCGGTCGGCGAAGCGCCGAGAAATCCACTGAAGGAGGCCGGCACGGAGGGAGCAGATGAGCAGAGGTGGTACGGGAGGCCGGCAGGGCTGGAAACCGGCCGCTGGAGGAGTCGGCAGGGATGGAGGTCGGGTGTCGAAGGGAGGCCGCCGGGCAGAGAGGCGCGCGGGAGGGCGGAAGGAGCCGCCGGACAGCAGCAGACCGCCGAGGAAGGGAGGCCGCTGGGAAGGGAGGCTGCCGGCGCAGGGAGTCCGCCGGAACATCCGCAGGAGACGTGGAGGCCGGCTGCTGGAAGCGCTGGCAGAGGGAGAGGCCGGCAGCAGGAGGAGGGGAGTCGCGCGCATGGAGCCGCGTAGGGCAGGCCGTCGGGGCAGGGCGGGGCCGCTGGATGAGGGAGGGTCGCGCGCAGGGATGGAGGCCGCTGGATGAGGGAGGGCCGTCGGGATCGCGACGGGATGAAGGGGGCCGACGCGTGCGCAGCGGGGAAGCAGGCGCCGGGAGCAGCGGGAGGCGCGGGAGGCCGTGGAGCAGCGGGAGGCGCCGGAGGCGCTGGAGCAGCGGGAGGCGCCGGGAGCAGCGGGAGCCGGGAGCCGCGTCGCGCCGAGGGCGAGCCGCCGGGGAAGAGGCGCCGGGGCGCGGGTGAGGGCGCACCGCGGGAGGACGGCGGACGTCGGGAGGGAGGGCCGCTCGACCAAGGGCGACGCGCAGGAGGCCGCCGGGATGCGCAGAGGGAGGGCCCGGGATGGAGGGAGGGAGGGCCGCTCGACCAAGGGCGCGCGCAGGAGGAGGACCGGCGGGGCGGGGACGTCGCGCAGGGAGCCGCTGGCAGGCACGATGGCCGCCGGGGAGGAGAGCCAGGCCGAGGCCTCGGGAGGGAGGGGAGAGCCGCCGGGAAATCGCGCATGGCAGAGGCGGAGGGGCGGCGGCGGTAACCCTACGGGGCTTTGAGGCCGCCGCCCCCTCAGACGGGGAAACCCTAAAGGGAAAAAAAAAATAGGGAGGGTGGGATTGGGGGTTCAAAAAACCTCCTCTGATACCATGTTAATATGAGAAAACCCCCTCGCCTCCTTACCTCAAAGTGAGGCGGAGGCGTTCTTTTATAATGAATGAGAAACTCCACATCGGACCACAAGTCCGATGTGGGATACAGACTCTAACATATATCAATTACGTTCTTACTTTCCATGCACATAAAAATGATAACGTCGTTCGTGCGTACGTGTAAACTATCACCTCCACGAAGCGATGTGATTCATTTTTATTCACTGCGTCACTTGTATGACTTATATTAGTATATTTAAATGATTAATATAATGTTAATAATATTATGATCATTCTGGAAAAATCAAATAATAATTACCTTATTTTCATAATGATCAGTGAAAAATAGAAACGTTACTCATGTGTACGTATGGTCTATCGTCTTCATGATTATAACGTTGTTCATTTTTCATAACCATACATCATGGTTGGATTTAAAAGTATAATTGATGTATACGAATGATAATAATGTCATGAATATTATTCTGGAGATGATGGACTTATGACCACATATACTATTGACATCATACCAAGTTCTTTTTCAACTCAAGTTCCGAATATCGACAAAACGTCCAATGTGAACTTAAATAATTATGTAATTGTTATAACATGGTAGTAAGTGATATAAAATGAATAATAAACATGAAAAAGGTTCTGAAGCAAGTAAAAATTAACCCAAGTTTATTATTCAGAAATATAAAGAACACACAAGACGAATTGGACTCGATGTAAGAGACTTCGTCTCAATCTCCTTTCATTGAGTCATATTTTGATGTTATACACCTTTTATAGGGTATATAATCAACCTCTTTGACTTTTAATTTCATTCAAATGTTTTCAACAGAAATCTTTTTATACAAAATATTTTACTAAACGACAAAATGAATGTTTTTTAAACGTATACGGTGACAACGACTTTTCCGCCGTCGTGACCATTACTTGGTATTTAGCTTCCTCTACAAGCCGTAATGTTTTTAAACGAAAAATAAATACCATTTCCCTTTTTAGGTATTTTGGTATTGAAAATGATTTTAAGAATGGATTGATTATATCAATATCTTGAAATGATATTTTGTGATTGCAAAGTGGAAATTTTATTTTTCTTTTATGTTTGTTTTATGTGTTCTGATTATGTTATGTTTCTTGGGCATCGTTTTTGTATACGGGTGGTTCCGTGATAAACCGAGGGCGGGTGAGTCCGTAATAGCTCTCTGATGCATTGGGTAATGAGACGGAGTTAAGCGATAAGGTTTCTCCTAAGAGGTTTAGGGAATATACTGTGATGAGTATTCCAAACGTAATCATAAAGATTACTCCCTATGTAGCTGTGAAAGCTACAATGTAAGTATGTTATGGAAGCCACAAGTTACCTTTATGATTTATGATTGCTAAGAAGTTTTTCAGGAATCTTATGATTTCATGACGTATGTTAAAGAGCTTATGTTTTATGGGTGAAAAGTATGATTTTTTTAAAATGTTTTCGTGAGTTTAAAATATTCATGGACTAACGGTTTCATTCCTTATTTTATATCCCTTACTGAGTTTTTGGTGTTCATCCCAAGTTTTTGAAATGTTTTCCACAGGGTATAAGAATGGGTAAGAGAAAGGAAGTCAAAAAGATTTTTATCAAGAAAAAAAATCATATTTTATTTTAAAATGTTTTAAATTATGAAAAAATGGATAGTGAATTAGAGTGTCTACTTTGTAATATTTGAGATGTTATGAAATAGTTATGGCCTAATTCTCTAAAACTCTAAACTGAAAAGATCCTTGAATGTGAATTCTAGGTCAAAAACACTAGAATAGGTTATGGTCGGGTCCTCATATTGTTGTTGTCAAGTTTGATTGGTCGAACTTCAGGGATTGGTAGTCCCGCGTCTTGCCTTGCGTGGAAGGAAACAACTCAAAAGCTCACATCATTGAAGAAACCCCGTGTATATCAGCATTAATCACTGATAGACAAGTTGTTGTCAAGTTTGATTTTTCGAACTTCAAGGTTTGCAACCCCCCCCCCCCATCTTGTGTCGTGTGAAAGGTAACAACTCAAAAGGTCACATCATTAAAGAAACCTCGTGTCTGTCAGCAATAATAACTGAAGATCCAATGAAGAAGTCAAACTCTGCATGCCTTGAATGGCAGATCGCTGATTGATTTTTGATGAGCTGCCTCTCAAACATCATGAGCCTAAGTCTTTCAGATCACTCATAACAAGTTGGTGATGGAAGTTAAGAAATCTATTAAGGAGCTCACCGGTATTCATAACAAGGCTCATATAAATCTACAAAAGAGAGAGATGCTGAGGATTAAAAGGGTGGTATGAGGATGGAGGGGTATCCTAACAAGTTAAGGAATTGGCTCACAATTTTGCCTTAGCAAGGAGTCTTGCATCCCTGAATGATCAAATTATCATTGTTATAATAAGACTAAATTCTAATTAGAAGGTTGTGGTGATACATTTATATTTGCAGAATCTGTTTTGGGTAGAGCTACAAGCTCACTTGTTGACTATCAAAGTAATTATGTAGTGCAAATAGGTTCACTCGGTTTGACTGAGTCTACCCTACTCCCATATCCTTCCTGTTTGAATTTTTGTATTCCCCGCCTATCTCGTATCTTCAATATCTCCTTTTACTCTATAAAGGGTTTCAGACTCATTCAAGAGGCACAAGCACCCAGCCGAACAAACCTCAATGGTCGCGCCTCCACGCCCAGACATTTCACTGCACGCCCCACACCTAGGTGCTCTGGCACTTGCACGACCACCACGCCCCTGCAACCCCAAGCACCCCACGCTCCTCCCCTCGCACAGCCCCAAGTGCCCCACACTCCTACACTGCGCTGCTCCGCTCACGCGCTCGCGCTCCCCGCATCTCACGCTCCTGCTCCGCGCACCACCCAAGCTCAGCGGGCAAACTGCCCAGGCCCCGCACCCCTGCTCC
Organism: Viscum album; assembly: GCA_963277665.1. Classification (NCBI taxonomy): domain Eukaryota; kingdom Viridiplantae; phylum Streptophyta; class Magnoliopsida; order Santalales; family Viscaceae; genus Viscum; species Viscum album. Next base: position 464,977,534 of record OY728141.1, on the reverse strand, counting down.
ACGCGGCTCTCCTTGCCCTGCTCCAGCATCGCACCCAAACAGGTGCACCACCCAGACTCAGACAAGCAAACCACCCAAGCCTGCCCAAATCTGCTTCCCATGTCTGCTTTTTTTCAGGCATCTTGTCCAGGCACCAGCACCTGACACCCTGACATCTACTTCACTATGTGGATTGTTCTCTAGATCTGTTCCAATGATCGCTTTGACTAACTGCAAACCTCTTTTTTATGTTAGTCTGTCCTTGGTGAGTTCTCTGCTTTCTGTTCAGATTTTTCCTTCATGTTATGGTCGCCGCTTCATCTTTTGTACCCAAATCAGCACCCACCTCGCTACCCAAGATGGTAACAGCATCAACACGCCTTTTTTATGAGTGCCTCGATTCCGCAAATTTCACTATGTGGTGGAAGATGGTGATCATTTCCTTGAAAGGGATGGGTCGTAATTCTCATCTTGTTGGTTCTCCAGAGGATCCAAAGGATCCCTCATTCGATGCTTGGGATCCACGAAAATATTTGCACTTCTCCACAATTCAATGGATAAGTCCATCAAACACATCGCCAAGAAAGCCACTACAATCAAGGAACTCTGGAATTCTTTGCTTCTTATATTCTTCAAGACAAACAATTTGTCTCATGTGTGGTCTTTTTTAGCAGCTCTTTTCTCTTTGGCAGGGTTCATGTTTGATCCCACTGTATTACAATGATTGGAAGACAATTGTGGAAGAGACCCGTGATTTATCGATCATTCCTCAAACTCCCAATGAGATGTAGATCCAACATGACAGCTCTTCCTATTTTCTTTTCTACAGAGCTTAAATCCAGAGTTTGTTACTACCGTGACTGAGATGTTTTGTCGGCCCCACTAAGTTGCATTCATCCTTGGACTACAATCGTCTTATACGTGTTAGTCGTTCTACTGCTTCCGCTGACTTTCCAGATCCTAGAGCTCGTCTCCCACAATATTGGTCGTAGTAGGCAGTCATGGTGGAGGTCGATATAGAGGACAAGGTTGTGGTTGTCCGCATTCACAATGTACTAATTGCAGTAGGATAAATCTCACGATTGACACCTGTCGGAAACTTCATGTTCGGTTCGATCATCCTCTAACTTCAGCCGGTCTCATCCTCTTTAGGCTATTGTTGTTGATCCTGCAGCTCCGCCTTATGGTATTCACTTCACAATGGAACTTTCTAACGAGAAGTACCATTATATGTGGTATCCTCAAGCTGGGTCTACCTCCTTCAGTTCCTATGTGGCTCAGACTGACATCCATGTTCCATGTTTAGCACAGCATCCAGCCACATGGTTGCTTGGTTATGGTGCTTTTGATCACATTACCGAAACTATGGGTATTTCTCCGCTCTTACAACAGGATCTCCAACGAGGTTCCATCACTGTGGTCGATGACTACTCCATCACAATTATGGGATTTGGTACTTGTTCAGACACTAATGAGACCACACTTGCCATATGATCTCTCATTCAGTTGCAGTCCATTAGTATGTTTACTCGAGATTTTGGGTGCTCGGCTATATTTTCGGCTATATTCTCACCCACAGATGTTGCCTTTCAAGAGCTGCCAACAAATCAAGTGCTTGGTGGGGAGGTGTTTATGTGCCGGAGTTGACCATTTCCTTGACACGGTCGTCGCTTTTTGCTCGCACCTTAAATATCCATTTTCAGCATGGTCATCCACCAACTTCAATTCTTCAGCGCCTACATCCGAAGTTAGGTTCTCTTCCATCTATTGACTATGAGTTGTGCCATCGCATCAATCATTACCAAATCACATATGTCCCCCAATAGCAAAAGCGAGTGACGAATCCTTCTAAGTTAGTCAATTCTGATGCATGGCGCCCCAACCCAATCCCTAGATAATTGGGCTACCACTATAACATCTACCAACTTCAATTCTTCAGCGCCTTCATCCGAAGTTAGGTTCTCTTCCATCTATTGACTATGAGTTGTGTCATCGCATCAATCATTACCAAATCACATATGTCCCCCAGTAGAAAAAGCGAGTGACGAATCCTTCTGAGTTGGTCAATTCTGATGCATGGCGCCCCAACCCAATCCCTAGTAAATTGGGCTGCCACTATAACGTCACATTCATTGATGATTTCTCCTGTATGTCATAAGTTTATCTCCTAAAAAGTCGAGATAGTGTTTTTCATGTGTTTCGTTCATTTTATAGTGAAATAAAAACTCAATTCTCCATTTCCATGAACTGTCAACATTCTGATTATGGTCATGAATATGTGTCCATGTCTTTCGCACATTTCTTGATGAGCATGGTATTATCCACTAGACATCTTCCCCAAATACAGCTCAACAAAATGGTGTCAAAGAGTGCAAGAATCGTCATCTTTTAGATATTGCTCGGACACTTCTCTTCATATATAGGTACCTACTGTGTTCTGAAATGATGTCATGCTGAACGTTGCTTACAAATCTTCTTATCTCGTCCATCCTTGAGCGGGAGACGTCATATAATATCCTTTATCCATCATATTCACCTCACCCCCTACCACTCCAAGCCTTAGTGTCTTTGTTATGTTTGTGATATACGCCCTACCCAAACCAAGTTTGATGCTCGTTCCCTTTAATGCATCATTCTTGGTTATTCTCATACGCAAAGGGGCTATCGTTATTACTCTCCAAACTTGGGACGTTATGTTTGTTGCGGAAAAAACATCAGGAGCAACGAAGCGCAAAACGGATCACAGAAGAGTAAAAGGGAAAAAAAGAACGAGAACACAGAGATTTACGTGGTTCGGGAATAATCTCTACGTCCACGAAGAGGCAAAATTTCACTATGATTCAGGAGCACAATTTTTACAGGGAGTCTCAGGGTTCTAAATCACTAACTAAACCCTAGCCCGAAATGGGCTAAAAAGAGAGAAAGACGATCCACTGTTTCACCAACTGCAAAGGAAGTCTACATCGCTACAGTGAAAGATGGTCACCCAAGTCAAAAGTACTACCACCAAATGTGTGTCATCGTTAGTTCAATTCTGCTGTCGCCAGGCGTGCCACCGTCAGAGTTGTGTCACCGTTAGTTCAATTGTGTCACCGTCGGACTTGAATCACCGCCAGGCTTGAGCTACCGCCAGAAATGAGCTACCACCAGAGTCCTGCTACCGCCAGGCATGTGTAAGACCCCAGAGCACCCTAAGAGGGGAGGGGTGAATCAGGGTGTCAACTTTTTCTTCTAAAGTGATGAATCTTGTTCCCACGTTGGTAGGAACTTATTAAACCTATCTGTTGGAGTAGTGCAGTAATAAAACATTCACATGCAAAAAGAGACAATACAACAATTTTACTTGGTTCACCACAAAGGGTTAGTCTAAGGAGCATACGCCGATAGTGTGTCGGTCGTACCTAAATCCACTAATCATCACTAGATATGGAATACAAAAGTTTCAACACGGTCACTTTGTGTCAGGCGCATTGCCTTTACAATGTTTTAGGGATACCACACTACGTCCCTCGGATCACTTCCGTCGACTCCTCATAACTCTGCTTTGAGAGAAGTCAAACTCAATTTATCAACTTGAAGGTCGCTTCAATGAATTGGCATCAAAGTCTTTGTCTCTGTCTTAGCACGAGACTTTGTTTGCATCGAATACCTGAGTTGATGCTATTGGAAAGCCCTATCCACTTAAAACTGATGTTCAATACTACCTTTCGCAAAGCTCACTGCCTTCGCGAAGCTCACTGCCTTCGCGGAACAAACTAAACCTTATATTCAATGTTGTCTTTCACGAGCTCCTTCACGAAGCACCCTTGTCTTCGCAGAACAAACTCCTTCGCGAGCTTGCAAAGTCAACGCAGAATACCCCGTCATCGTGAAGCTCCCTTTAATCAAAAGCATTGACATCAGTCAAGACTCATAAAGTCTTTTTGCGATGCTCAAGCTCGCATAGAATGTCCGTTTCGCGAAGCTCCCCTGGCTTCGCGAAATGTGAGGAAATTTTTCTTGGAAAAATTCATTAAAAATGAAGAGGGGTATCCTCTTATTTATAGGTTTGGTCGTTCGTGAAGCTCCGCCACCTCCAGCGCGTTTTCCAAATCCGTCAAAAACATCTTCACGGCGCACCTCCTTTCGCGAAGCACCATTAAGATTTGACGTTGTTGCGAAGCTCTCCGTCAAACCCTTCGCGCCGCCACGATGCAACAATTCTCATAATCGTAGAGATCGTCGTCACCGATCACGATGCTCCAATTCTCCATCGTTCGCAATGCTTGTCGTAATCGCAGAGCACACCGGCAGAATTCTTTAATCCTTCGCAAAATACCACTCAGGTAGCCCATCTTCGTGAAACTCATACCTCTGTCATATTTTCATAAGTTCTTCAAGAGAACCACTTTTCACAATGTTTGTCATTCTCCAAATTTTAAACCCCAAAAATTAGGCAAACACTAGGAAACGACGTCACCTTCAATACTGTTGTCTGCTTGAACAGTAAGATTTCTTCCCTTGTAAATTGTCTGATCTTCCATTGAGGAATGACAACAAATACAAACCATACTCCATTTACATCAAATATCAGTCTTGGTTCCAACAATCTCCCCCTTTGGGTTTGTTGGCAATCTGCTAATAAATTCAATAGAGCATCAGCCACTATCAAAACCTGATATACAAAAATCAACTCAGTCATCACTCTAAGTCTACGTGAGCAATGCTCGGTGTAGAAAACAAGAGGGGAAGCATGAATTGGGTTCTCAGGTTTTGGAATTCTTTACTGTTTCCTCATAACACCGAATTGTTTTCCCCATGATCATTTTCTCCCTTCGAAACTTATCATTCTCCCCCATTGTAACATTTTTTAATTTCTCTATTCTCCTTATTTCCTTCTTACCACTGAATTTATCTATTTGTAGCATTTTTTAATTTTTTTATTCTCCACCTCGGTGTTCAACCACCTCCCAGTGAATCACGATCAGTTGTTTCACTTCATCACCAATAGTCGTCAATTGTTGTTTCATCCACAATAGTTGAGTGCAAACCTTTGTTGCAAAGATATACTCAGCTTCATCAGTATTGAGAGAAGGGATTTCTTGTTTCTTACTCAACCATCCCACACACTTCTTGCCAATAAAGAATGTTTCACCACTTGTGGACTTTCTATCAACATCTCCAGCCCAGTCAGCATCAAAAAATGTTGATAGTTCACTATCTCTTCCTGCAGCAAAGAATAAGCCATAATTGTGAGTACCTTGAATGTACCTCATGATTCTTTTCACAGTCGTCATATGTTCTTCCTTCGGATTACTTTGAGAGTGGGCCGCTAAGCATATTGCAAAGATAATATCTAACCATGTTGTAGTTAAGTACAGTAAGCTTTCAATGATTCTCCTGTACATTGTGGGATCAACAAATGTCTCATCCTCATGCATTCCCAGTTTTGTTCCAACCGCAATTGGAGTCGGCATTGGTTTGGAATCATGCATGTTGATTTTCTTCAGCAGCTCTCTTGCATACTTTTCCTGAGAAAAGAAAGTGTAATCCCTCTTCTATATCACCTGCAGCCACATGAAGTATGTGAGTTCACCAATCATAGACATTTCAAATTCTTATTTCATGTGATCGGCAAATTCTCCCACTGATCCCTGCCTGTTGCTGCCAATAATGATATCGTCCACATACACCAACACCATAAATTGATCTTCCTATCAATTCTTCACATGGAGATTATGATCAACACAACCTTTTTGAATTGGGGCTTCTTCATATAAGCTTCCAGTCGAGGATACCATGTATGTGGTGCCTGCTTTATACCTCGGAGAGACGTTTGTGAGGTTTTGATGAAGTTTCTTCAGTAATGGTTTCTTTTTCTAATTCTTCATCTGAACCATATTCTTTTTGTCACCACATAATGTTTTACAAGCCTTCCAATATGTGTGCATCTGAATCTGTCTCTTGACCACTGATCATGATACCAAAAACTTCTTTTCCAATGACATGATCTTCAAGCAATTTCCAGAATAATCATGTTAGATAACAATTGAAATAATGATTTTGGCAGCTTCTTCGTCATTCTTCATAATGGTGGATCTCATCAAGAATGGATTTCAAGAAATTTTTGTATGGAGAAAAACGCCAGAACGGTTCTTCAGCTTGTGACTGTCCGCATTGGACAACTTTCACATCATCACCAAGGATAATCTTCTTGAACACTTGTTCTCCAGGATACCATTAATAAGATCAATCAATGATAGTACCATCTTTATCTTAATTGTCAAGAATAAAACATCTTTATCTTCATCGAAAAATGATCCTTCATCATATCTGTATTTGAATATCAAATTGAGGAATCATTCAAAAATGGTGACTTCTTCAGCTTGGATATCAAGAATTGACACCCGTATCTTCTTCTCAGGGTCCACCCCTGAGATCTTACTTCACCTTCAATTCCCTCCATTATAAGCACAAATACAATGCACAAAATATTAAGGGAATAAGGAGGTTCCTTCTTTCTTCATCAATATGAACTGCACGGTTGAGATGATCTTCTCAACCATGTTGCTCCACTTATTCCAGTCTTCATGCTTGCACATCTGAATATATGTTCTAATTTATGTTGAGGTAGCATGGATCTCCTCACATACTTTTCTACTTTGTGTGGATAATTTTTCTTATCGACGGCCTTCATAGATGACAAATTCTTACTCCCCTTAGGGAATGCTTCTTGTTATGGTATTAAGGTTAAACAACCTTTTGCAACGTGACCCGATTTCTTGCACCTCCCACACAGGACTTCTTTAACATGAGATTTTCATTTTGTTAGCAAACACTCGTGACCTTTTTCCTCATCATGTGGGGCATTTTGTTTTATATTTTCAGTGGCCTTAGGCTGTGAATCTTTCACATTTCCTCATTCTTTCCAAATCCTCTGACCAGATAACTAACATGTCATTGAGAACCGTCAAAGCACAATTGGATCTTTTACATGGCTTCTTCTGAGTGTCATCCATCTTAGTAGTTCTCTTGGATGCACTACCTATCAACTTCATGGATTTAGAATCCAAAGTCTTCTCACAATACTTCTTTGATACCTTCTTGGAAGGATTTATGTTCACAACATTCTTCTGCTTCATTCCCAAGGTTTCTTCTTCATTCTTAGCAAGATTTTGTGATCTTTTCTTATCAGATTTGGGCACCAGTTGAGATGAGCATGTACCAACCTTGTGACCACTGTCATTGCATACATCATAGATGTTATCAAGCATTCCAAATCTGTTTGCAGTAAACAAATGCTTCTGGACCTGTGGATGTTGTTTCTTCATCTCTGGCTTGCTCCCCCGTGAGATGGGATTCCTTTTTGCTTTTACATTTTCAAGATTGTACCAACAATTTAATGCATGATGCCCAAATCTGTTGCAGCACCAACATTGACCCACAAATCTTGATTTTTGTGTATCTCTTATATAAGGTTGTTGGTTCTTCTTCATGACTTGTTAAGCTCTCTGCGAGCAACCGGCATCCATACTCTTTTTCCTATCCACCCTAATCATGGTGGTAGGTTTATTATCTCCTTTCTTCATCCATACTTTTCTCATATTTTCCTTACAACCTACACTCTTCATGATAATAGGCTTAGAGGCATTTACACAAGTTGATTTGGATGGTACCTGTTTCTTCTCAGCTGCTTGAGATAGATCATCATAAGATGTCATGATCTTCTTATCACATGTTGGAGGTCTTTCGGCTTTAGAATCCTCCATTGAGCATTGAGTAGAGACAGCAGTTGTTTCCTTCTTTTGTGAAGTCTCAATATATGTCTTCTCAAAATTGACCAATTGGGCATCCAAATCTAGACATTTCATATCGAGGATGATTTTATGATCTTCAATCATAATCATCTTTTCTTCACAAGCCTTCTTCATTGTAACAACTTTTTCTTCATGTAGCGTCACTTCGTTCTGAATCGAAGAGTCAAGTTCCTTGATCTTCTCGGATATTCCATCCAATTGTAGACCTTTGACATCAGTGACGTTTTTCAATTGGTCTTCAAGCACATGGATCTTTTCTTCATGAGCCTTTTTGAATCCCTCTTTCTCTTCAACTTCTTTGAGGTATTTCAAAATTATTTCATGTTCCCTCTTTGTTTCTTCAATGGATTCAACCTGTCTAGAGAGCTTTAAACATTCAAGAACTTTTCCTTCTAAGCCTTTTTCCATAGAATCTGCTTCTCCTTCCAGCTGGGTGATTTCCTCCTGCATACATCGAAATATTCTACAAACAACGACGACTCTTTCTTTGGGAATATCATGAAGATATATTCGTAGTCTTTCAATTTCATCTGAGGTTGTAGATTTATCAACATTGGTACTTGTGTTGGGATCTTTGTTTTGAGGACAGTTTCCAAAGGTGGTGACACATACCTCCCGGTCATTTGAAAATTTTGATTTACATGAGGTGAAAAGGTTGTCCTCCTCTTTGGTAAAAACCGGAGCTACCTGCTCTTTACTTTCCAAACCTGATATATCTTCATTTTCAGAAAGGCATGGAGAACCAGATATTTCATCTTCTTTAGGTAAGAGGGACTTCTTCAACTGTCTCTTCTCTTTCTTTTTCCTGTTCATCATGGTCTTGCTGGATAAGGACTTCTGCTCAAAGATAACTGAATCTTCATCAAAACTGCACTTCATTGTTGACTCAAGAAAGAAACTCAAATCTTCAACAGAGAATGGTTTTATTGTATAGTATCCAACATACGTGAACCTCCCTCTGATACCACTTGTAGGACCCCAGAGCACCCTGAGAGGGGAGAGATGAATCAGGGTGTCAACTTTTTCTTCTAAAGTAATGGATCTCGTTCCCACATTGTTAGGAACTTGTTAAACTTATCTGTTGGAGTAGTGCAGTAATAAAACATTCACATACAAAGAGAGAGAACACAACAATTTTACTTGGCTCACCACAAAGGGTTAGTCCAAAGAGCATACGTCGACAATGTGTCAGTCGTACCTAAATCCATTAATCTTCACTAGACGTGGAATACAAAAGTTTCAACACAGTCACTTTGTGTCGAGCGCACTGCCTTTACAATGTTTTAGGGATAGCACACTACGTCCCTCGGATCACTTCCGTCGACTCCCCCTAGCTCACTGTTTTGAGCGAATGAATTGGCATCAAAGTCTTTGTCCCTGTCTCAACACGAGACTTTGCTTGCATCGAATACCTAAGTTGATACTATTGGAAAGCCATGTCCACTTAAAACTGATGTTCAATACTATCTTTTGCGAAGCTCACTGCAATCGCGAAGCTCCCTACCTTCGCGGAACAAACTAAACCTTCTGTTCAATGCTGTCTTTCGCGAAACTCCTTCACGAAGCTCACTGCCTTCGTGAAGCACCCTTGTCTTCGTGGAACAAACTCCTTCACGAAGCTCACAAAGTCAACGCGGAATACCCCATCATCGTGAAGCACCCTTTAATCAAAAGCATTGGCATCAGTCAAGACTCAGAAAGTCTTTTCGCGATGCTCAAGCTCGCATAGAATGTCTGTTTCGCGGAGCTTCCCTGGCTTCGTGAAATGAGAGCGATTCTGGATTTTCCTTGGAAAAAATCGTTAAAAGTGAAGAGGGGTATCCTTTTATTTATAGGCTCAGCCGTTCGCGAAGCTCCACCGCCTCCAACGCGTTTTTCGGATCCGTCAAAAACATCTACCGCTAGGTGTGCTACCGCCAGAGTGGTGTTACCGTTAATTCAACCTTGCTATCGTCAGACGTGCTACCGCTGACTTGTGCTACCGTTGGACCGTGCTACCGTTGCTCTATGCCACCGTCAGTTGACCGACCGTCAGTTGACCCACCATCAGTCATGCTACCGTTGTTTTGTCCTTCATTCGAATTGAATGCTTCCAACGACTAGTTTATGGGAGTTAATGCAGACAGTCGCACGTGGATTTTATTAATGATTATTCATTAACCACTCCACTGATGCATTGAAGATTGGGTCAGAGATTTCTGATTTGTTGCTCAGTACGAGGATTTAGGATATATTTATTATTTTTCTTCAACGGATAATTGATCCTGTGGAGCTATATATTTCAGAGATCTCCCTCGTGCACGGAGGTGTAGCTTACAAGCTAGAATACATGCGAATGTGAAAGTGTGGAACATACAGAAGAACCCGAACCTTTCATACACTATGCCAGGAGATATGTGCAGACAGAAAAGAGAACCCTACAACACTCTGTTTTCCTTCAATTTCAGAGAGACTGGTTCAAGCTCCTCACCAAGCCAAATACGAGGACCCTCGAGCATCTGAAGCATCACAGACCGAGCAGCACTACATCTCTCTATCTTTACTTATTTTCTCTCTTTGTTTTATGCTTTACTTTTGAGCAGTGTGTTGTTTTGCTCTGTATATCTCCACACACTGACTCATGTGCTTGAACTGGAGAATACCCGATATCCTCTTAAACCCTTTTTATCTGTATACGCACGGCAACTGTGGAAGAGGTCTTACGTGGCCTGTGTCGTTTTTCTTCCCATGTATAACTGGGGAAGAGATTTTGAGCCTGGACAGCCTGTGTGTTGTTGTTTGCATACTCAATCCAGGTTGTGGATCAGATTATTGATATAATAATCTGTTTGGCAGCGAGTGATTGTTAAGTGGAGGGAATTAAGTCTCGACTTGAGACTAAACCCTTTGTTTATTCCGTTGTGTGTTCTTTAAGTTTGGTTTCCGCATTTCAAAGTTAAAATTGTTTTTGGTTTTTTAAATTTGTAAACAAAACTTATACTTTGATAGTTAATCTTAACCTGTGTTTATATAAAGGATTTGATTAAGTAAATTGGTTTCAAAATTTAAAGTAATTTCAAATATTATTTTAACCGAGCCCTAATCCCGCTTTGAGAAATCTTTTGAAAGATCAAACTTATATTATACTACTGTTTTGATTAACTGGGTTGTGTTTATTTAACTTGGGGGATTTCGTTTTAAAGTGTTTTTAACATAAATTTTTATTGGAACTCAATTCATCACTCTTGAGTTACTTTGACCAACACTGATTTTGATGATTTCCATGAACAGGAAATTTCTTCCGTAGGCATCTTAACTCACTGGTTTGTTGCACCAAATTGTTTCGGGCAGCAGAAAATTTCTTCATGCTGGCCAAGACATACCATTCTAAAATCCTTTCGTTCCAGCAATGCTGAATATCAGCACCCTTTTCTCCAGGCAGGCCTCCCTGGACAGATTTGGCCCGCTCCGCCCTGGTCCAGCCTTTAAAGCACCCTTAGAACCGAGTGCTTGGTAGAGGAAGTTCATTTTCACTGATTCCCCAATGCCTTTATCTTGGATTAGAGTTTTTTTTCATCCTTTTGAATTTAGTGTAGCAAGCTGGAATATACTACACTTAAGAGGAAGCATTGGAGTGATTATGTATCTAGGATATTGGTGTGTCAGGATTCATTCTATTTGAAATAGGTCCATCCTATCCCCTTATCCCTCTAGTTTGACTTTTTTATCTCTCATCTACCTCAAGTCCTGGATCTCTTTATCTTCCTCTATAAATAAAGAGTTTAGGCCTCGTTCAAGAGGTGCAGCTTTTTGGGATCTTGAATTCAACAATAGTGATATGTCTTAGTTGCTGGAAAATCTAATTTATGTGGCTAACAGGATCATTTGGTTTCACTTAATTGTCTTTAATATACTCTTAAAATGTCATACAATTCATTGAGTGTTTCTCAGCTCGCTCCAGAGAAAGATGCTCGCAATAATTTTTAGTAGCATAGCTCAGACTAGCAGTAATGTTGGCAGTCTGTCTATTAAGATGAAGTGGCCTCGTAGGCTTAGACAAACCTCTCATGGGGTTTTTGCATCAACTTTTGTAGGCCTGCAAAGAGAAGCCCAATAGAAATGTGTTACGGTAAGGTTTAGATTAGTGGGCTAAGCCTGTATCATTATTGTTATTAGTACTTGAGTCCCACATCAGTGGATGTTCCCATTGTAACTCTTTCATTCATCTATAAATAAAAGACTCAGTCTCTTTACGAGGTACAGGATTTCATCAGCATGGTATCAAAGGGGGTTTCCCAACCCTAGCCCCGTTCTCTCCTTTCTTTCTCTCTCCCTTGAGCCCCCCCCCCCCCCCACACACACACACAAATTCCAGCAGCCTGTCGTGCGCCCAGAGGAGGCTACCCCGGCCCTAGGGTTTCCCCTGACACGAACCCCACCCCCCCCGCCCCCAGCCCTGTCGCCCCTACTCCGCTCCCTTGCCACACCCTCCTGCCGCAGTAGATCACGGTGTCATGACAAATTGGCTGAAACGTGGTGGAGATTGCTCTTCCAATTCGTGTGGCTTTAGACCTGGCAGTGGGTGAGGACGCATCATTTTCCAACATTGTGGCAAGCAGGCCATCACATCAGCATCTGTTAGTCCCTCAATGGACATCCAGAGGCCCCTCCTCACACTGCCCAGGCTGCCTTCGGCGAATCCCACGATCCGTCAATTGTCACCCATCATAAACTCGAGATCTCGTCCGAAGAACTCGAGCTTTTGCATTCTCACTCATATGTTGCACTATCAACCTCATACAAGTCATGATGCAAACAAACATGATAATCCTTTTCCAGAAAATAAAATTACTAGCAGCAATAAAAAATAGTCAAGCCAAATGTCCCCAAGTCACTAGATTTTATTGAAGTGAGAGAAAAAACACAAGTCTTCAAAGCAATATAGGCAGTTTTTTAAACACATCTTGACAAGAAATGTTATCATTCAATGACATTCATAAATCAGCACCAACAAAACTAAACAATTTGCAGATACCAAATCCACCACACAAAGCTACAAGAGTACACAATAAATATGGTCAATACCATTGTTCTAGGTAGCTCAGGAATAAAGTTGGTCCGCTAACAGTTGGCCGGACATCGTCGGCTAAACCCAAGAATAAATCTGAGAAGGACACCACAACTGGCTCTGAAGAAGCCTACAAATAAATATCTAAAACTGAAATTCAAGATGAGAAATATTACTCATATACTACATCTGAGCTTCTTTCAAAGGCTCAAAAAATTAAAAAATCAAGCACAAGTTTTGCACAAATTTTTCCCGTTCATCCAAATAGAACTTGAATTACTGCATACCAGGTTGAAGTTGGTTGCCTGTTGGGTTGCTGTCAGATTTGCAGTTTGCAGATGATATACATTGTTTTCTCTCTGATTATTTTAATGCATTTTACGGAGTGTTTTTATCCGGTGTTTTAGAAGATGCCAAAGGTGAAGAAAATCGTATAAATAATCCAAAGAACTAATTGAAAGATGACAAATAGTTGATTGCATATTTATTTACCAAGATTTCATCCAACTAAAGCTTCTACTCCTCCACTGGTTGATACGAGTATAGAAACATTGTACATTGAGTTTGAAATGTGTCATTTGTGAGGATTAGGTTAAGCCTTCATTAGGGAAAAAAAGTGTTCAACTTGTCACTTACCAAAAGTGCTTTAAAAAAAACATTTCACTCTTAAAACAAAGTCCACTCACTCGTTTAATTGAGCTGCAAAATCCTCTCCAAAATACAATTAAGTCATCTCTCCGTGATTCTCTGTCAAACACTTCGTATTTTATCCATACCTCAAAGCCTAACATCAAGATACAACTGATGAATAAAAACAGAGGACAGCAGTCTTTATATTCAACTAGAGATAAAAACAGCAGAAATACAGGTGGGAGGGAGGAGAAGAATAGAGAATGGAGAAGAAACTCAAGAGTTGCCCAGGAAGCTCTTGCCCAAGCCCAGCTGGTCGATTCCCTCAACCGAATCCTCACTGCCCTCAACTCTCTCCAGCCTCTACTATTTATAAGGAACCCCTTCTAGGAACCCCTCAAGGTGGGCAATGTAATAGGAAGTTGAATATCACCTCAATATATCCTGAGTGCGCGTCAAATCTCTTTCCAAAAACAGCTTGGTTTGTGGTAGTGGGTGCCTTTTCTTTTGACTGATCCATGTCCAGCAACACAGACCCAACATGCCAAACAATTTCTCAGACCAGCCCTGCTCCATGGAACTGAGGATGAAGATATTGTGCACTGCCCAAATAGTCATGCCAAGCAATCTTCCATAAACTCCTCCTGACTCGTTGGATTGGAGTAGCCCGATCCGTTCCGAATGATGTTTGGGCCGAATGCTTCTGGCCCATACTGCGCACCAGGCCGCGCAACTTCCGTGGATCGAGTTCCATGGTGAGCTCGTTGGGGGTTGCAGGGGGCAATGCGCCCCTGCTCCAGGGATCCGGAGGACAAAAGCCCCCGGCACAAATTTTTCGGGCACTGTAGCAGCTCTGATCATTGTAGAAGAGCTGACTGACCGACACCGAAAAGGCACTGTAACAGTGCGGACTTTGGAGTCAACGGTATTGTAGCTCCTTGGACTTCCAGTCGTCGGCCACTGTAGCACTTTTGACTTGGGTGGCCACCTTTCACTCTAGTGATGCGGACCTCTTGTGTGGTTGGTGGAACAGTAGATCGTCTTCCTTCTTTTTTAGCCCATTTCAGACTAGGATTTAATTAGTGATTTAGAACTCTAAAACTCCTTGTAAAAATTGTGCTCCCGAATCATAGTGAAATTCTACCCCTTCGTGGACGTAGGGATTATTCCCGAACCACGTAAATCTCTGTGTCCTCGTTCTTTTTTTTTCCTTTTTACTCTTCTATGATCCGTCTTTCGCTTCATTGCTCCCAAAGTTTTCCGCAACATGGCTTGCTTAGCATTTATCGTTGTCAGTTCGTCTCCATGCTGCACCATAGTTGAGGATGAAGCATTCCCCTAATTAGCATGCAATTTTAGTGGTGAGCATTTCCCATGCTGAGCATGAGGAACTCCCGCAAGCAAATAAACAATAGGGGATATGTCCTAATAATCACAACTGGATATGATATAATTTTTGTTGTCTCCTTTGCCTGGTTTGGCGCCAACAATTCTGGGTGGAGAAACTGCAGGGAAATGCACGAGTGGAAAGGTCGAAAGGCTTACAATTGTGCCCAAGCGGTGCTCATACTTCCAGGAATTTAGTTCCATGTGAGTATATATTGTCGGTGAGCTCCATTCAACGGCACGCACGCCAACTATAGTAATAAGGGGAGAAGTGACCCTACTTGTGCCTTACTGTCCCATGTTCGTAGGTACCGAAGGACCCCGGGGCCCTAGTTGAATATCAACAGTTTCCAAAATTGTTGTAACAGACCGAATGCTGAGTACCTGCTTCTCCCTCCCTGTGTTTCCAAATAGCATTGTACATCGTCCGTCCTTCTGTAACGACATATATCTCCCCTCGAATAGAGGTATGTCGATTTGTTGGGTTGTTATACACTAATTGGAATCAGTTGTGACGGGATGTTCGACCAGCCAATTGTTTCGGCATTGAGTCCCAGGTTCAGCAGGCTCCAGCAAATGTGATGCTGGAAAACTCATCACAATCGACGGGTGCACCTCGTCCTGCTGAGGCGTCATCTCCGTCGGGCAAAGCATAGTCCGGAACAAAGCTGCCCTGGGCCAATCCAAGAAACACAACACCGGCCGACCTGGGACTACGTCTTGCATCGTTTGAGTCGTATCTATGAATCCAGCTGGAGGTGTTTCGGACTCCTCAGTGACCTCCGATGGGCATGCCACCCACTGCAGCAGTTGATTCTCCAATCAGCGCACCAGACCGGAAATGTAGTTGTGGAATTCGGCGAAATCATTCATCTGTTCTTGGTGTGCGCATTCAGCCTGTTCAAGGCACACCTGTTCCCAAGAATGTTGTTGTGCGATTAGAACATCCATGACCGAGGTCAGAGTTGAAAGCATTGAATTGAATTTGAGTTTGAGCATCCCGAGGCATTGTTCGACACCCTTCAAGCGAGACTGATATCGAGCCTCCATCTACAGTGCGGTACGAGAGGAGAGGTGGAGAAGGCAAGGCACGGCAGGTCGGACCAATTGATGAAAAAAAACGGAGGATAGCCTTTTTTATATTCAACTAGAGATAAAAACACAGCAGAAATACATGTGGGAGAGAGAAGAATGGAGAAGAAACTCAAGAGTTCCCCAAAAAGCTCTTGCCCAAGCCCAGCCCAGCTAGCTAATTGATTCTCTCAACTGAATCTTCACTGCCCTTAGCTTTATCCAGCCTCTCCTATTAATAAGAAACCTCTTCTAACAACTTGTGGGGCCCCCAACATATTCCTTAACGATATTAAGGCTGTTAGCCCAACTTTGTTTGTTAGGGAGGGAGGACAACTGGAGGAATATCGTTAAGGAATATGTTGGGGGCCCCACAAGTTGTTAGAAGAGGTTTCTTATTAATAGGAGAGGCTGGATAAAGCTAAGGGCAGTGAAGATTCAGTTGAGAGGTGAGGCGCACAAATATCATGATTATTTGAGAAATTCTAAACTTATTTGCAAATCGTCATTTCAGCGCCCCAAGCGTGTGTGCGGCCAAGGCATCGCTCCTACCCAGGTGTATGCTCACTGCTATCGCATGACACACCCAACACAACCCACCACCTCCCCTATCACAGTCCCAAAACCGCACCTCCAATGTTGTCACGTGGCCCACCCCCTATAGCCCTCCCAAAGTCACATGAGTCTCCCTCTTATAGTGCCCCTTCCATGAGACTCTTCCCAATGGCCCTGTTAGAGTCGCCTGGCACCCTCCCTAGCGTCGATCTACCCCTGGAACAGTAATAAAGCCCGAGATAACCCAGAGATGTGGCAGGTGTATACACACAGGGGGAGGAGGGGTCCACAAGGGGGTGCACCAAGTGGTTAGTTTGTTAAGAGGGGAGGTGGGGAGAGGCGCAGCAAAGAATCTTTCTGTTTTGGATCGGTCGTACGCTTGGGCGGGAGAGCAGGGAAGTCCTCTGCTCATGTACTTGTTTCCTTTCAGTTTTCTCTTTCTCCCTCTTGAGGTTTATACTAGAACTCTCACACGAACAGGATTAATTGATACATAGAAGCCCTTCGATTTGAATGCATTGACTATTTTCTAATCACCTGGTGATTTATCACTTCTGGTCCGACCTACAGATTCGAACCAGAAATTAGTTGCACGTTGCTATGGACCATTTCTGATTCTCAAGCAGGTTGGTTCAGTCGTTAATCACCTTGATCTTCCAGCAGCATCTAGAATTCACCCAATTTTTCATGTCTCCCAATTAAAACGTGTTGGGGGCTCCAACACTGTGATGCCAACCCTGTCGGTGGGAATGGAATCTGATCCATCTGACGTCCCAACCCCCCCCCATGTAGTTTTGTCCCGCCGCCTTTAATTACAGGATGGCACAGTGGACGAGTTGTCCAGCAGGAGGCCACCTAGGGAGATGAATTCGTCCTCAACAATCAATTTCCTTCTTTTAGTCTTGCAGACAAGACTGATATTCAAGGTGGAGAGAGTAATTAAGCCCGGGATAACCCAGGCGCGTGTGGCGGGTGTATACATGCAGGGGGAGGAGGGGTCCACGAGGGGATGCCCCAGGTGGTTAGTTTGTTAAGAGAGGGAAGTGAGGGAGAGGCACAGCAGGGAATCTTTCTGTTTTGGATCGGTCGTGCGCTTGGGCAGGAGAGCAGGGAAGTCCTCTCATGTACTTATTTCCTTTCAGTTTTCTCTCTCCCTCTTGTGGTTTATACTAGAACTCTCACACTAACTAGATTAATTGATACATAGAAGCCCTTCGATTTGAATGCATTGATTATTTGTTTTCTAATAGCCTGGTGATTTATCAAACAGCACCCAGATATTGTCTCTTTGTCCACATGCACCATCTATCATGTGCAGCCATCCCAACTCACCAAATCTGGCATATGCATGCCGAATTCAGCATACCGTCACGTGTTGTTCAAACACGCCTTGATGTTGCCCAAGTGTTCCAACAAAAACTCCACATCTAATTCATATTCGGTTATTCCTACTGATATTTTCTCCTTGCCAACTCTTCCTACCGATTTGACGATGTTTCTTTGCCTATTCTCAACATCTTCATTCATCATGATTCATAACAAATTCTTAGGCAAACCTTTTTCACCCTTTGGAGTTTTTGACAGCTGAGTTGGAGCTTCTATACTCTAATCAGGTTGCCACGATACCAGCTCCCCCGTTTACTTCCCTGGCCCGAGCCTGTGGTCTCATGGCATGTGTTTCCCAAAGCTCAATTGCTTGGATGTTGAATTCTGGTACTTCTGATCATATCACAGGTGATGCAAATTTGCTTACAACCTATCTTCCTTACAGAGGGACTGTTGCTATCACCTTTGTTGGCAGATCTACAATTCCTATTTGCGGGGCCTGACACTTGCTCCTTGAACCCTCACATTACACTGACATCAACCCATGTTCCTCGCAACCCCTTCAACCTCTTGTCTATCAGTAAACTTACACATGAGTTCAATTCCCATCCTATGTTATTGTTTTTCAAGAGCGTTCGACGAATCAAGAGTTTGGTAAAGGTCGCCAGGCAGTGACGAATAAGTCTTGACGGTGATCGAGACAGCTCAACGGTGATCTGAGCATTGATGGAGAAGCCAACAGTGATCTGAGTAGCCACAAAGGGGTCTGACATAGGTATGGTATGCTCGACGGAAATCCGAGCATTAGCAGAGGGGCCCGATAGAGATTCGAGCAGAAAGCGGCAAGGGTTGCGGGGACGACGGGGGGGGGGGGGGGGGGGGGGGGTCAGAAAACTAACGTGTGCCTGTTGGAGCAATGGTATGAGGGCAGCCTAGAGAAGCAGCGCCAGCTTGGGTCGTCTAGTGTCAAAACACGTCTTGCACGGGAGAAACTGGAGGAACGCAGCAAGGGAGGGCGCGCCATCGAAGGTCACACCTGGGAAGAAGTGTTGCGGAATCACCGGGAGACAGAACGACAGAAAACGAGAAAACGAAAGAAAGAAAAGCAACAATGAACACGGCGATTTACGTGGTTCGGAAAAAAAATCCCTACGTCCACGGGAGAGGCAGAATTTCACTATGATTCGGGAGCACAGAAATTACAGAGGATTTCCAACATAAAACCCTAGCCCGAAATGGGCTATAAAACAAATGGAGAAGACGATCACTATTCGAAAAAGTGGTCCGCGTCGCTACAGTGAACGGCGGCTGGCTTTGTCAAAAGCGCTACAGTAAAGTTGACCCCGAAGTCCGCACCGCTACAGTGTCTGTCGGTGTCGGTCGGTCAGCTCCGCTACAGTGGTCAGCATTGCTACAGTTCCGAAAATTTGGGCCGGGGACCTTCGGCCCCCGGACCCCCGGAGCAGGGGCGCGTTGCCCCCTGCAACCCCCAACGACGGGCCACAAGCATTCAGCCCAACCGGATCGGGCAACACCAATCCAACAAGAAGTTGCGCCTCGTGCGGCAACTAGGTCGCCTGGTGGTGGTGGCGGGCTTCACAGGAGGAGGCGGGGTTGTGGGGGATGCGTTGGGCACAGAGATGTGGTAGGGGACGGCGACACAAAAGGGGAGGGGCAAGCACCTGGCGCGGCTTCGTCGGGTGAAGGGGCGACATTAGGAGGGGGGCATCGGGGGTTGTCGTAGCCACTAGAGAAGGGGAGAGCAGCAGCTAGGTGGGGGGGGCGCAGGGAGTCGCCACGGCTACTGGGGGGTAGCGACGGAGGGGCAGCGACAAATAATTAGGGCTCACTGGCCATGGGGTCGCCGCCCCCCCCCCCCCGTTGGGGAAAAGCTGTATGGTGTGAAGATTGGGAAAGGAGGGTTAGGGTTTGACCTCCTTTGATACCATGTTAGAAAGTGTGCTCAATACCCAAGATGCCTCCTAGAGGAGGTCTTGGTGTTTATTTATAGTGAATGATAAAGATGACATGATGCCTAAAGTCCGATGTGGGACTCAACTCAACTTAACCTCTAACAATATGAACTAAAAAATTTATTTATTTGTATGAATTATTATAAATTTTTTCCAACTCAAACCGACCCTTTAAACCGCCTCAACCAGTCATGTTGAATTTTTTGGAAAACCATATGTTGGGTTGTTAAATGTGAGTTGAAATTTTTTTCACCCACCTAAGATGGGTAGGGTGAGATTTATCTTTAAACTGGACCCAACCCACCCCTTTAATCACACTTAGATTAGATGTTTCCTTCGATGAGAGCCTTTCATTCTCCTTGTTTTCAACACCTTCTTATTGGATATTGATCTTGATGATCGTCTACCTCTTCCCATTCACCCATCCCTAGCACTTCTTCTCATATATGATAATCGTCGCTTTGGTTGTGTATATTCTCATTGTTCATCGACCATGCCCTCTGCGTTGACCGGGGATGTCATTGCCCCGACTCCGCATATCGCTCATGAGACACCCACGAATGACTTGCCCATTACTCTGAGAAAGGGTACACATTCATGTAAATCTCATTGTATCAATATGCATACCTACAAAGGCTTATTGGCGGCCACCAACAATCTGATCTCAACTTTGGAAACTAAATTTGTTACTTGCTGGGACATCAAGGCAAAATCTCATCTCAAATGGCTCCAAGCAATGCGGTATTAATTCCAGGCTTTGGAAGATAATCACAAATGGGACCTTGCACCTCTTTTGGCAGGCAAATAGGATGTTGGATGCAAAAAGATTCAATGTCTTAAAACTCGTCTTGCTGACAAAGGTTATGCTCAAACGTATGGTGTTGACTATTTCAACATTTTCCCACCAATTGTAAAGATGGCCTCTATTCGATTATTTATCCCTATGGTTATTGGCTCCAATTGGACTCTTCATTAGCACAATGCCAAGAATACATTCCTACATGGTTTTCATAATCAATAGGTCTATATGCAGCAATCTCCTGACTTCATTGTCTTTGGGGCCAAGTCTTAGGTCCGTCGACTTCATCGCTCTCTATATGACCATTAACAATCCGCTCATGACTAGTTTGGCAGATTTTGTAATGTGGACACTAAATTTGGGCTTTCTCGGAGTATGAAAGACCATTATGTCTTTTATCAACAAACATCCTCTAGTAGTATCATCTTGGTTGTCTATGTTGATGATATCATAATCACAGACAGTGACTCGTGCGGAATCACTCGTCTCAAGTCCTAACTACATCAACAGTTTCATACCAAGGACTTGGGCTCCTTGAAATATTTTCCTAGCATCAACGCAAATATACGTTGGATCTCTTACAAGAGGCTAGTTTGTCTCAAACTGCTGACATCGACAATCCGCTTAAGCCTGGGGAAAGTCATTTCATGATGATAGGGCGTCTCGCCCTTTCTGAACAATATTGTCACTTCAAAAAAAACTCTACCTCACAATGATTCATCCAGATATTGCTTGCACCATCACCAAAATTAGTCAATCTATGACGTCGCGGTGAGACGTTCTTCGCATCATCAAATATTAAGGACTTTGAGCGCGGTTTTCCATATCCCAATCACGACCATATGGATGTTGAGGCATTTTGTGATAATGACTACACAAATTGTTTATCAACCCGAAAGTCTACTTCTAGGTACGCGGGCTTTCACAATAGCGACTTGATCCCATGGTGCAAAAGAAACATACCGTTTTCTCCCGATCCAATGTCAAGTCCGAATACCGTGTCCTGATCGTTGTCACTACTGAGATTTTTGGCTCCGCCAACTCTCTGAAGTTGGTTTTCCACTAATGAATCATGTTTATCTCTAGCCGCCACGTAAATCGAAACAAATTCAGTTTTCCATGAATGCACCAAACACATTGAGATGGATTGTTACTTTATTTCGCATCACTATGAGAAAAAACATTGCAATTTCGACTACAATCCTACTGAAAATCAGCATGTCGACATCGTCAC
This sequence comes from Viscum album, assembly GCA_963277665.1. Lineage (NCBI taxonomy): Eukaryota > Viridiplantae > Streptophyta > Magnoliopsida > Santalales > Viscaceae > Viscum > Viscum album. The sequence goes on along the minus strand of OY728141.1, from coordinate 464,955,738 downwards.
AGAAGACATTCCTGAACCTCAAGTGAATTTTTTTACAAAAAGTTGGGTAAGTAATTCTAATTTTGTTTTCGGTTGCAATAATGTCTGAGCTTGCGGGGGAGTGTTGAACCTAAACAGGTTGGGTCTTGGCCTAAAGTCATGTATTAAGAGTCTAATATCGGATTTCTTCTATGATGTATCTCTTTGATCTATCTATAAATAAATTGGCTCACCTCTCTTCAAGGTACGGGATTTCATCCTAAAGGAAAAGCTAGTGGAAAATTGTAGGACCATTGAAATGTGCAAGAAAAGGTGGAATAAGTTGATGTTTTACCATGAAGACTGGCAGCATAGTAACAAACCAGCATTGAAGAAGAGTTTTAACTTATCCCAATCAACTTATATTAGCAACAAGGCAAAATATTCTCCCTCCATCTCTCAAGAAGACAACTCTTTCTATTTGTAAAATGGAAAACAAAACTTCTAAACTCGTTCACATCCCAGAAAACCAACATCAATCACTCCATAAACCTCTTTCCTTCAAACTCATCAACGCATAAGTCATTGAGAATTTAACTTAAGGAATGTGTAGCCAATTCTTAGTAATTGGCACTACCATTTTGGATCATGTTTAATACTTGCAGCTAGGGTTGATTCAGGCACACACATAGTTGATAACATAAGACATTGGTGATAGTTTCAATTAGTTGGCCTTTCTCAGCACTAATCACAAAATTTCAAAGATAGAACACGGAAAGACATATAAAATCAGAAACCATGAATTTATAAATAGAAATCAATTCAAAAGGGTATGACGGATTTACTGACATCAGCAATTTTGCCGCTTTTGCTTGTGATCACTTGAACAAGGTAATCATTCACCTCGCCACTGCTAGATAGCAGGTTGCATCCCAAAATGATGCAATCATGACGAATCCACCTAATTGAATCCACTGATACAATAATTAAAAAACAGATTCAAAAATTAATGCAAATTTTTTTAAAATATAATCAGAGAGACTATATATTGTAAATAAAATGAACATGTTATCATTTCTCACTTGTAATATTTAAGTACTCCATAAACTAGTTTTACAGAACAACCAGAAATTGTTTACATTCATATGTGCTTTGCGCATGAGAATTGGTAAGATAAACAGTCACTTAATATCAATCAAGAACCTTCAAGAAGAGTTTGAAAATCATCATATGTTTGCATAAATCAGGTGTAAATGTCCAAAAAACCACTGGATGTAGAAGAAACCACATGTCATTTTTATAATATACAAAAAGTCTCCACTTGCGATGTTGCATTGATGATACACAATGCCTGTCAAATTGAAGTCATCAGAGAAGCTGTTCTTAAAATTTATCTCTGGACGTCAAAGTAATCATGTCAGTGGCACATGCTTGTTAGCATTCCAGAAGCTGGTCCGGATATCCTGCCCCGTCCCCCGGTTATACACACCTACCAAAGGAGGGGGGGTAAAACTGGGAATTAGGAAATCTGTTTGTTAGTCGATTGCAAGTGCAACCGACTAGGCTCTGGGAGGGGGATCTTTCAAAATCGCTCTCAGCTGGGCGTCTGCTTGAAAGCGGCCGTAGGAGAGGTGGTCTCTTTCCATTTTTTACTTTCTTCCCGGCAGTAGGTAGCGGCGCCCGAAGGTGGTCACTTCCTCGCCGCGCCTGTTGTAATCACTTCTCTTCGCCCTACTGCTGTAAAGATTCCACCATATTGAAATAAAGAATAGTAGTTTGGTCTGTTTTTCCTGCTTCTTGAGTTCAATGTCCTAACAACTTGGCAACTCTGCTGGGGAACCTAAAGGGGAAGAGAGGACCATGTTCTCTGGAGATTCTTGGACGAATCTTGGACCGCATACGCAGAAGAGAAATACTATCGCTAGAGAAAGTCTTGTCTGTGGAAATCTTGGACGATTACTTGGGAAGATTCTTGATAGACAAGCGCGAGTGGTGTCGAAAGAAGGGAAGTGTGAACATCTGGTTAGATTTTCCATTCCTGCATGCAGACAAAGATGAAGGGACGTATGGCTACTATCGAATCAGTACTGGAAGGTATACAGCGATCGTTGTTGTTGGACCCCATTTCATTTAGTTGGGTATTTCTGAGTCCCACATCGGACTTACCCTCTCTGTATTTAGTTTTACTCATCTATAAAAGGACAACCTCACCTCACATTGAGGTAAGGGGATTCACCCATCTACATGGTATCAGAGGGATTTTTATCCCGAACCCTCCCTCCTCTGCGGATTCCCGGCGTCCTCCCGGCCCCGCCTCTCTCCCTGCTGCCCTAGCCTTTCCCGGCAGGCCCCCCCCTCCTCTCCGGCCTGGCCATTCCCGGCGGCCCTCCCTACCAGCGGCGCTCCCGGCCAGCCCCGCCGTACGCGCGCCCAGCCCCTGCGGCTCACCTCCCGGCGGCCCTCCATTCTCCTGGCGGCTCTCCTGCTGCACCCGGCGCCTCCCGCAGCTCCGGCACCTCCCGCTGCTCCCGGCTCCCCGGCGTCCCCGGCTCGCCCCGACGTCCCGGCGACCCGGCTCCCGGCTCCCCGGCTCCCGGCTCCTCGGCTTCGCCCCGCCACCCTCGCCCCGGCGCCTCGCCCTCGGCGACTCGCCCCGGCGCCCCGCCCTCGGCGCCCCGCCCTCGGCGCCCCGCCCAGGCGCCCCTTCTCCGGCGCTCCCCTCACGGAGGCCCTCTCATCCCGGCAACCCTCATCCCGGCGGCCCTCTTCCCCGGCGGCCCTCTCATCCCGGCGGCCCTCTCTTCCCTGGCGGATCGCCCTCGGCGCCGCCTCTCGGCCACCCTCGCCTGGCGCGCTCCCGGCAACCCTCGCTCGGCGCCTCCCGCTGCCCCGCGCCTCCCGAGGGCCCCCGCTGCTCTCGCCCTGCGCCCCCCCCACTTTCCGCCGCCTTCACCCTAGCAGGCGCCCTCGGCCTCTGTCCCGGCGAACCCTCCCGGCAGAGCGCCCTTGTCCCGGCAGCCCACCCTCATCCCGGCAGAGCGCCCTCGTTCCGGCGGCCCTTCCAGCACGCGCACGTCCTGCGCACGATCATCCCGCCGGCCCGCTGCATCAGCTACCCGACGCTTCCATGGCGGACTCCTCCGGACGTGGCCGTGCTTCACGTCGTCCACGTCCCTTCTATCCCCATTGTGGCAAGTTTGGTCACCGGATCGCCTGATGTTGGGTCCTGCATGGCCGACCATCTCAGCACCCACGGCAGGGACAGCCTGCGGTCCGGGACGTGTCCTCGGCTGTCGCCTCTCTTTTCCCGTCTCTGGCCCTTTCTATGGCCGACCTCAGACGGCCTCATAATCTACCGCGTCATGGTCACCGTCACCACTGAGATCCTCTGGCTTCGTCATCTCCTACATGAGCTCGGCTTCCCGGCACACACCCATGCTCATATCTGGTGTGACAATCAGGGCGCCACGAAGATTGCCTCGAATCCCGTCTTTCATGAACGGACTAAGCATATCGAGGTGGACTGCCACTTCCTCCGCCACCATCTGGAGCAGCACCATATCAGCTTTGGCCATGTACCGACGGCAGATCAGCTTGCCGATCTCTTCACCAAAGGTCTCCCAGGGGCTCGCCTTGACTCTCTCACTTCTAGGCTGGGGATTCACCGCCTCCATAGCCCAGCTTGAGGGGGAGTATGAGTTTGTCTTGTCATCTTTTCTTTGTGGGACTCAATCCAATCTGGGCATGTCCAGCTTGAGGGGAAGTGTTGGACCCCATTTCATTTAGTTGGGTATTTCTGAGTCCCACATCGGACTTACCCTCTCTGTATTTAGTTTTACTCATCTATAAAAGGACAACCTCACCTCACATTGAGGTAAGGGGATTCACCCATCTACAGTTGTCAACAATTCAGGAGAGCTTGGACAGGCTTTCCCGAGGACAGTCCAGGAGCCAACACGCTGCGCACGTCATGGAGGAGCCATCAAATGCATGACATGAAAGAGCAAACGTTGGAGAAAATCAAGGGGTTAGAACTTCTGGCGGAAATAGGTTCAGAAAATGGAAAACCGGGTCAAGCAGTTTCGAATATGCCTGGAGATAGCAATCTTCCCAATAACGAGATTGGTCGAGGATCGGGAAACAATGTTATTCATATCGATGTCATACTTGTGGACGGGCTTTGGAGCTTTTCATGTAGAGTGGCGCATCCTATGTTTACTAGAGATGATCCGTTTGGATGGATTACAAAGGTTGATACGTACTTCTTGGTTAATCGGACTTCCAAGGACATGAAGCTTCACCTGGCGCAGCTTTGTATGGAGAATCTGACGCTGTATTGGTTTCTGTCATAGCAAAGTGCTTTTCTGAATTCGACTTGGGAACAATTCAAGCCTGCTCTTATGGATGGGTTTGGGAAGTCCACCGAGGGAGACCCATTGAGGCATTTGAAAACACTCTGATAGACAGGCTTGGTAAAGGAATATATAGAAGAAATCAAGCCCAAACCCACCGAGGGAGACCCATTGAGGCATTTGAAAACACTCTGATAGACAGGCTTGGTAAAGGAGTATATAGAAGAAATCAAGCAAGTGGCTTTGCCAAAAACATACTTTCCTGAGCCTTGGTTTATGAGTCTCTTTATCGGTGGGTTGCGACCTAAGATAGGGTGGGTTGCGACCTAAAGATAGAGAATCGAGTGTCAACTCACGAACCTGCTAACAAATTTAAAATGCAGACTCTGGCCAAAAAAATCGAGAGGGAGTTAATCGGAGAAGGCGCTCTAAGGAATGTGTGAGGGAGAACGTTTGCACTTCCTGCCCTACGTGGGAACGGTTCCCTGGTGACCCAGATTCATCCCAGCAGCCTGGTGATGAATTTCTGAGATTCCAGTCAAGCCGTCGTAAGAGTTTGCTCCGCTTGCACAGGGTGCCGGAGTGAAGTAGACGAGCCACCTTTCTCCTCCAGCACTGTTTGTTGTGCAGTGGCTGGTAAAGTGGGAGTAGGTATGGTATTGTGGCCAATAATAGTTGCTGCCAGAACCGTGTTCAGTCCCTGCACCTATCCGGCCGCAGCTGCTGTGTCACGCCTCTGAGTGACAGCGTCCTCAACCTCCCCTGTCAATGAGTCAGAGATCTCCGTCATGCAAGAAAGTCGCTCCTCCCGTCGAGGTTGCACCGCCGTAGTATCCATGTCCAGGCCGGATGCTGGAACAGCAGAGCAGAATTGACTCTACGCCAGCTGGAACAGTCAAGCAGGATGGGCAGAACTTCTGGTCACCCAATCAACCCTTCAACAAAAGAAAGGGGTCACACCCGCCCACGGATGATCTGGAAAATCACGTGGCATGATTGGTCTGTGTTGTTGACGCAGGCGATGAGGAAGCTGCGTCGGGCAAGGAAGCAGTCCGAGACAGAGCGACCTTATTTCCCCTCACTCAGTCTTGAGGACAAGACTGAATTTCAAGGTGGGGAGAGTGTTAGGTGCCTGGGATTATATGGGCCAATTGGGTGGTTAGGAGAAATATTTCAGGGAATAAAATGGAATATGCTGGGGGGCCATGTTCTGTTGGGGAAGCTGCTATAAAGGGGGGGTTGGGGTTGGAGTGAAAGGGGAGAGGATTCTATTCAGGAAGTGTGGCGTTAGGCTTGGGCGGGAGGATCCTGGGGATCCACCGAGACTCTCTCTCCCTCTTCTTCTTCATCCTTATCCATCCCTTCTTCCTCTGTAATTTATGGTTTCGTCTACAATATACAAGTAGTCTGTCCGCAGGACCTATCAGAGCATGTGGAGGAACACTTTTGTACAATCATGCTGAGAAACTCTTCAGTAACATTGTCATTTTTACAGTGCCCACCATTAATTTTCACTTCGCACTTGGAAGAAATGAAAATAAGGGAATAAGAAAACAATAAAACAACACAGAACTATTGGTCAGAAAAGATGAAAAAAGGGATTTCCAAAAAAGAAAACCGTAAAACAGCACAGAAATATCAATCACGGGCTTTAACCACAAGTTCAATGTACCGGCGTGGAGCACATATGCTGGGACCTATAGATTGGACAACTCCTGCCTTTTCCAAGTATGTTTTAAGAGGTTTGTCTCCGCTGTTAAATGAAGAAAGATGATCTGAAATTTATTTTTCATTTTTTTAACATTTTTCCTAAATTTTTGGAGTCCTTTAATTAGGATGCACCACAAGTTCAATGCACCAGCAGTATGTAGCTCATATGCTGGGACCAATAGATCGCACAGCTGCTACTACCACTTTCATATAAGTTTTCAGGGGTTTGCCTCCACCATTAAATGAAGAAAAATACACCGGTGCTTCATCATGTTTTCTAATTTTTTTAAGTCCATTATTGATTATTTGTTTTATTATGATGCAGGGGTGGAGAGGGAACGGGTGTATCCTACTTGACAGCAACAATTAGCTGTCCTGATTAAAAAAAAAGCCATCAGATTAAAGACTGGAGGAAAGGACTGAAGGAAGCAATGCATGAGGGGGAACGACAGGACAAGAACAAGCAATGATCAACAAGGAAAATTTCAATCACATATTACATGTCAGCATATGCCAATGCATGCATAATCACACCAAAAAAAATTACCTTTAACTGTGCTATCAAAATCGGAATCACCAATCAATGAATCAAATGACAGTGAAATGGACAACATTTCCTTAAATTTGGATGACAGGATGCTGAGCACATTTCTTCTTGCAGCAGAAATATATTTTCCTCCTACACTCCAGTCAACTATGACACAGAGAAGAAGAAGAGCATTACTTCGAGAAGTATGGAAAAGGTCGAAAAACTCACTCTCATGAAACAACATATGTATAAGAATTATTCAGTTCATAATACAAGCAATCCATCAAATAAAAGCAAGATGATAGCAAGTGAGAATAAAAGTAATCCATAAAAGATGAGAATGGAAAGATGTTAGCAAGTAAAATCATTATCATCCAGCATAAGTTTGGCAGCAGAAAAAATAGAAACATCGTAGATGGTTTTGCATATACTTAAGAATTGTTGCATGATCAAAAGCAGAGAACACGTTGCCGTGCAATGCACTTAAAGCCACTCCCCTTAGCGCCTAAGGTGCTGAGGCAAGGCACCATTGGGCTCAACGCCCATCTAGTGAAAAGGGGCATCGAGTTCACTGAGCCCACCCATCTAGTGAAAAGGGGCATCGAGTTCACTGAGGCACTCACCTTTTGAACTTTTAGCCAAAAAATGGCATCTTTGGATGCTTGATTGAAGCTGTTTCTAAACATAAAAAAAGTACAAACCAGTTGCTTAAAATCTAATGGCTACTTGGCTTCATTTCTTTTAGAAAAATTATAAATCCCACCCCAGTTAGTTTAAAATATAATATCTTCTTTAAGTTCAGAAAGTTTATAAAGCCCAGCCCAATTAGTTATTTAGTATTAAATTATAAGTACAAAAGATAGATTAGTTGTTTAGAACTTTGTCAAACAAATGAGAAGAACCATGTGTCAATGAAGTTGTTAAAGATGAATGTGTATTTCATAATGAGAATGGAGAATTAAGTTGGGGAGCTATTACATGGGGCAATAAGTGCATGAGAAGCAAGTAAACAAACTAAAAGTCAAACAAAAAATGTCAGCCCATCAAAATCATGAGTCAAGGCAACAAAGGGGAAGGGTGCAACTTTACTTGAAATGGAAAGTGTAGAAGCTAATTCGTGATAGATAGAAGATGTTGAAGGATGTGAAGCTGATGAAGGAAAGCATGAAATTGATGATATTCATAAATTTGAATTTGACAGTTCAAAATCAGATGGGCTTTCAGGTTTCTTTTTTTTCTTTTTTTTTTGTGATTTTTGGGAACATGGCTATTCATCTTCTTTATATATTTTGTCAACGGCTTAGCTTTTATGGTTGAATTTTAGTATTATACATAAATCTTTCTTTTAACTTGAATTTTTATAAATTTAATTACACGCCTTTTGTATGTTTGCATATATTTTAACCTATTGTTGTGATTTGTTTCACTCAAGTATCTTCCACTTAGGGCATTTTAGGTACTGGGCGCCTTTCTCCTTTGACTACCTAGTTACCATAGTGTTTAATGACCCCAGAGTTTGTAGTAACAATGCTCCAGATAAAAAAAATTACCACAAAAAGAAACGCCATTACTGTTTAAACTCCTACAAAATGCATAACGAAAATGGAGAAGAAATTATCAAGACAGGACAAAGTATAATTAAAAAATCAAATTCGCAGTTGAATGCCAGGGTAGTTATAACTTCATGCCACAACATAAGACCTCCGCCATGAATACAGTATATGCCATATTTTGTGTCACAGCATGCGCCATCAAATGAAAAGCAACATAAATCATACCATGGTGAAAATAAAATTAGCGAGACCAAAGACGATCAAAAATTGATGCTTGTAAGCATTTGGTTAGCATCAGAGCCGCCATAGAAAAATGCTAGCAAAAATCATACATATAAATCGAAAAAATATGTGCATGGTACATGCCCTCGGGTGAACAAAAATTCACCCATCATTGTGCAACATACCGGCGTCAACATTATCCATAACATGTACAAGAGAGTCATTAACAGAACCATGATATAGCCGTCCATGCTTTGACAGAACAATGAATAAAGTTCCCAATTTTGTGTTCCAATGCATGGCCTTGACAGAGCTTGATTCACTGAATGAAAAGGTTTGAGACGGTCTTTGTCCCTGCACGATCATCATTTGATCAAATGAGATCGCTATAAAGGTTTAAATGTAAAACTGACTAATTTGAATAACAAAAAAAAACGTGGCGAGTTCTCGATTAGAACTTACATGTATTAAAAATGAATAAACAGATGGATAGAGGCAAAACTAAGGAATTTGTTGATGAGGGGGAGACTTATTCTGTTTTATATACCATTAGGATCAGCTATGCAAAAAATGTGTCCAAGCAATTATATAAATCATATTTGACTTACAACTGTCTCAAAAGAAAAAAATTGACATGGAGGATGGTTGTCGTTGATAATAGCTGGTAAAATGTCTAATGGTGGAAAATCTAGAGGAATCCAGAAACATTAAAGTGCTCCTGGCTACATGTTTATCAAAAAAGCCCAGCAATGGGATCATGTCAAGGTGTGGAGTAAAAACGGGATGATGCCAGAGGTAAAGATATCGCTCGCAAGGATAGGCAGAAAAAGGTGTTGCCCGTGGTAGAGACAGACTGAACTTGAAACTGTTCAGCGTTATGTTGAACTGAGCGAGATAGATTTAATTTAATAAATAATTTTATTAACAAAAATGCAGAGAATTTAAAATGGCATACCTTGTTGAGGAGCAAGGCGACCGAGAAAACACGTATATCTCCAGCAACACAAACTGCAAGGTAGGAAGAGTCCGAAGACAAAGCCAGGATATTAACACTGTCCATGCTAACGTCTAGGATACTCAACTTTTGAATAGAAGAAACAGGCCCTTTGTCTCTGATTTCATTGGCTAAATCGATGACATCCTTGGTCCTCGCAACAAAAAACCCTGCAACGCCCGCCCAAAAAAGCTCTTCGAAAAAATTTCAAACGAGAAAACGGCTGGAAATGGAATGTCATCAGGGGAGCGTAACGTAAATACGCATACGAAACTAGCTAACCACTTGAATGGGCCACGAATATGAGTTGAAAGCGCTCGGAGACTGCTAGAGGCTGTGCCGGGAGGTGTTGAGGATCGAACTGGTGATGGGAAGACTTTATAGGAACGGCTTCACCGATCTTACAGAAGAAGAAGTCGTCCGTCCCCAGACGCTCCCCCTCCTTCGCCTCCTTCAGTTGAATCATACCGTGTGTATCGAACCTCTTCTTCCCGGCTCTGTTTCCTGGTTTCTATTTGTATGGATGCATCATTCCTCGTTGTGAGGATTATTTATATTCCAATATTTCCCGATAATGAAATATGACTTGTCTCCCTACACTCGTTCCTCGTATGTAGGTGATTGCGTTATACACTTGTTCGCGATCATTCAGATACATTCAATGTTACATTTTCATCTTAGATACGTTAATTCATTTGCAATCAATAATGAAGTTCTGATTTTAAAATATTTTGGGGTTTCAATTGGTACCACGATCCGTTTCAATTGAGGTCCAACATCCAATGATTTGTGTCTTTTTCTTTTTGAATGGATGCATCATTTCTCGTATATGGGGACTCTTAATTCTCAACTTCAACCTTTGATTTCTAACTCTTTATATTATGATCTTTTGCATTCTTATATCAATTAAAAGATAAATCTAATTGTTGGATTTAACATGAAATATGAGGATTAATTTGAATCAATGATCGCAATTTCATGTCACTACTATAAAACAGACTTTTAACAACGCTAGAAATAGCATTTATCAGTGCTATAAAAACGCTGACAACGTGAGCGACATTAAAAACTCATAACTTTTATCAGCGGCGCTGATAAAGTATACATTTCTCACTGTGGATAAAGTACACCTTTATCACCGCTAATAAATGTGTTCTTTATCAACACTGATAAAAGGTCACAATGTAGTATGATGTAACAACACACTGCACACCACTGCAGTGTGTTGTTACAACACACCGCAGCACCAGAATCAACAAAAACACACCATGCAATGTCTCGGAATTTCCGTGTAAAATTTTTTTATATAGAGAATTATTTCGAGACTAAACGCTCTGACGACACGTGATTCCGAGGCACGGGGTGCTCATAATGTAATTTTGAACTTATTTTAAAGTACATTCAATAAACTTGCGAATGAGTTTTTCTAACTTTTGAATTAGTGCTCAGATAAAAAATCTGAGAGCACCGTTGAACTCGAAACGCCAGGATTCGCCTAGAAAGGACTTAACTTCGACCAATAAGGGGCGAACGAAAAAGTTAATTTTCAAACTTTTCGGAAAATAATAAAATAACTTAAAAAGTTGTTTTATTTTTATTCCACGCCGTTGAGCGGCGGACAACGGCGCTGCGGTGCGACGACGAGGCGCATTAAAGGAAACTCATAATGGCTTGTTTTGTGTAAGCGTAACAACGCGATGTCGCAACATAACAGAAACGCTGCGACATGTTTTCTTTTAATAACACATTGGGGGGAATCATTTCGGGGGAATTTCTCTGACGAACGTGGAACTTCTCTCTCCGACGATGAATGCTACCGACGAATGCTGGTGGGACGGATTCGAGAGGCGACGAACAACGACGAACACTAACAAAGCCGGGAAGCGACGATCGTCGACGAAGCTTGAACCCCCCACGAACGGAACGCTTCGGCAGCGAACATCAAATCGAGGTAGGGGTTTATTTTATTACAAGTCTTCATCGTTCTTCATTCTAAACAATGAACGTAGATCAACCCACGAACAGGTTGATCCGCGGATTGCTAGTTCTTGCGAGAGGGTACTTTTTGGGAGTTTTGCCTCGGGATTGAATTATCATGGATTGAATATCATCCCCGAACCTCCCCCCTACTTTGAAATTCTAACGCGGAGGGTGCGGGCCGACACGAACAAGGCCTGAGCCCCTCCGCATGTGCGTTCTTTGTGACCGAATTTTCCAAGATGGTGGCAAGGCGCATCTGAGGTCATCGCGGTGAAGAGGGAGTTCCCTGGAGGCCGTAGGCACAAGCGGCGCGAAGAACGGACCACCGGAGCGCCTCCGGTGGTCCGTCGAAGTTCCTACTGACGCGTCGAGCGACGGAGACCGCGACCACCGCGGTCGCGACGCTGGAGACCTGCAATGCCACGCTGGTGCCACGTTGACGAGTCAACCCATGGACTTAGTTCACGGGCGACGTGGAGGGGGCAGCCTGCGTTCGGGCAACTCGAACGTGTTGGAGGCACGCGGTTCGTCGACCGCGTGTGGGAGGAACCGACCAGGCTGGATGGAAACAGACGAGGTTGTGTCACGTTCGGCTGGATAGAATCAGGCCGCTGCGCAGGCCGGGTTGTGCGGACGGAGGTGGGCCGAACTTGCAGCGTAGCGGGTCAGACCCGCGACCAAACGGGCCGGTCCCAGGCCCAGTGGGACCCCGAATCAGAAATTGAGCGGCCCGCCAGTGCGGGCGGGGCCAGATAATTTCGGGTCATTGGGTGACCCCACGGGCTGGACCCACGACCAACCTAGGATGGCCCTAGTGAGGCCCAATGGACGAAGTGGACACGATGGGTCATGTGGGCCCCCAGGCCGGGATTGGTCGGATCGGGTTGGACGCAACCGACCCCTGTTTACAAAAACGACAATATCTCTCAAACCGAGCATTCGATTGACGCGCCGTCTATGACACAAGAACCCTTGCGACGAGATAGTTCTTCTGAGATTCTCTACGTGAGTTTTGGCGGAGGTTGACATACGACCGGGTTAGATCGGACTCGAATCTAATCAGGTCCTTTTTACAAAAATGCTCATATCTTACAGACCAGGCGTCCGTTCGACGCACCGTTTGTTGCGTTGGGACCCTTACAATGAGATGGTACTTTGGGTTACTCTATATTGGACTTCCTGATAGTTGAGGTAGGACCTATGGCTTGAGGAGGAGATCCTCCCGGAATCAAGCGTTCTAAGTGCGGGAATCCAGTGGTTGGTTGTGACGTGAACAATGAAGAGTGACCCTTCATGGATCAACATAAGAGAAACCCTTTTTGGATCAGCATAAGAGCGACCCTTCGTGGATCAGCATGAGAGCGACCCTTCATGGATCAACAGTAGCGCGACCTGTCGTGGATCAGCCGTAGAGCGACCCGTCGTGGATCAACAGCAGAGCAACCCTTCGTAGATCAGCAGCAGAGCGACCCTTCGTGCATCAGAAGTAAAACTTCTCAACATAATAAGATGATCTAGTTTTATGACTAATCATCTTTACTTTTGTACTTAAGTTATACCTGGTGTGAGCTGTGTCTTTTTGCTTTGTGCTTTACTTTGAGATCTTGTTTTGTGGTATTCTTCCTTTGTGGATTTCTGTGAGACCTGAGTTGGTCTCGGGGTCCCTACTGAGTATTGTTATGATCACCCTTGCATAGGCTTCACCCACACCTGTTGTGTCTTGTGAAGACAATAGACAACTTTGACTAGGACTTTAGGGAGTCATGGCTAGACGGTGCTTGAAGGTGGATCGATAGACGTGGCATGCTGTGGTGACACCCGACAGTGAGTTGTACCTACCCTTCAGGTTGATCCCTAACGAACGACCTCTGGATCTTGTACTTCTTTTGTTGTACTTTCCTTTTAGTTGATCTTGTATTCTAGTTCCTTTACTTTCAGTTTACACCTTTTACCCTCAGTGGTGGTACTTTGTGGTGGTTGTACTACTTTCTTTCCTTCGTGGTTTGTTTTGTGCATTATGCCCTGTCTGTGTGTGTACAAGTTTGAAGGAAATGCCTTCCCTTTTGGGGATATGCCTTTCCAGTGCTAATCGCCAGTTCATGGCCTATAGAAGGTGGGCTCAGGGTAGTCATGGTATGGGCCTTGGGGGATAGGTCATGACAAAGTGGTAACGAAGGGAGATCGGTTCAACTAGAAGAACTAAGAGTCTGTATTTTCAATGAGGGTAATGTTGTTAAGTGTCTTGAGTACGACTTTTAGTCTGGGGAGTCTAATGTTGGTGCAGCAGTCGACGTATCCATACATCAGGACCTCTGAATTCTTTTTTTCGACTCAGTACATGAAAACACTGATTGCATGTGTTTTGGAAATGTTTTTCTCTTGATCTCTTTTGATTTAGCTCACTAGGTATAATTTACTGACTGTGGCGCATTTGTTTCCCTATAGGATGTCTCCACAAAGACAACCATCCAGGATTACAGTGAGGGATCATGACGATGGCTCACCGAGCGATGAGGCATTGGTGTATAGACCATTTACAACGATAACACCTTCAGGTGGTGCACCAGCACCACCACCACCCGTAGAGCAGCAGTTGCCACCATCCCCACCAGCGGACAGTGCACACCAACTAAGCGCGCTGCAAGAGTTTTAGAGACAGAGGCCTCCGAGGTTTCAAGGTGAGACAAATCCTCAGGTTGCTAAGGATTGTATGGAGGCAGTTATGCGAGTTTTTCACCTGGTAGAGACACCTACAAACCAGATGGTGGTCCTAGTCACTAGCCTTTTCAGGGCATGGTAGGGAGATGGTGGAGCTTGACACTCCATACACACGAAGAAGTGACCCTTTCCTGGTTGGACTTCGAGAGCCTCTTTAGGGAAGAGTTCGTACCAGCGACACTACGCTCAGTGCGTATTCAGGAGATACTACACCTACAACAGGGCAACCAAACTGTGGCCCAGTACTCGGCGAGGTTTACCAACCTCTACCACTACTCCACCAACATGGTACGAGACCCTTTCTTCAGGGTCTATACCTTTGAGCAGGGACTTCGATGGGAGATCGGGGCGTCGATGATTTTTCTCAGCATCCCAACATAGGCACTGATGGTGAGATCCACCACCGGACGACAGGTGGCTGAGTCATCTACAACATGCAGTAGGCAGGCGATGCAGAGGCCCAAACAGTCCAGACCTTCGAGAGGATAAACCTAGGACGTAGGGTCAGAGGTGCAGAGCTCGCGTGACAAAGGAGGTCAATTGAGGGCTAGAGTTTGTTACTCCTACGGTGGGCAGGGACACATGGTTCGTGACTGCCCAACCCTCCGCATAGATGATCAACAAATAGTTGAGGGACCACCAAGTTAGAGGTAGAGGTTTGAGTGAGGAGGTTCGCAGGGAGGTGGATGTGGTAGGGGAACAGGTCGAGCAGCAAGCGGTGGATGACGGTTCGAGGTACCACCTCCACCACCCCTAGGTGATCCACCATGGGCTCAGGGAGCTGGCAAAAAGGGGCGAGTGCAACTTTAGGCAGTGGAGGCCTATAACCATGACACTCTAGAAATGATTAAAGATATGATCTGTGTCATCTACACCTTAGTTGCAGTTCTTATAAACACATGTTCTAGTCACTCTTTCTTTGCCACGAACCACGTTCGAGGCTCGGAGATTCTGGTGGATTCATTGACTTGATCCTTATCATTAGAGACTTCTACGAGAGGGAATTTGATGATTAAACACTGGTGCCAGCAGTGTGAGCTTACTCTAGGAGGTGAGAGATTCGACTGGGATCTCCTAGTAGTAGCGTCGAGTCCTTACGACATCATCTTGGGTATGGACTAGTTATCTACAGTCCATGCTCAGATCGACTGTTTTAGGTGCAAAGTGTAGTGTGTCTATGAGGATGAGACCAGGTTTTCTTCACTGGTGAGAAGGGAACCTTTACGATACAAGATGAACTTTTTTGGAGGAGGGTGCAACTGATCACTCACCAGTTGGATAGCCTCACCCTTGGTGCGGTGGACAAGAGGAGTATAAGCTTTCCTGTAGTGGTGGATGAGTATGAGGATGTCTTTCCAGAAGATGTCCCAGGACTACCTCCTTGCAGAGAGGTAGACTTATGATTTGACTTGTACCCAGGGAAGACACCGATATCTACACCTGAATATTGGATGACTCCCATAGAGCTTCGGGAGTTAAGAGTACAGTTGGAGGACTTGTAGAGGAAGGGGTTCGTAAAACCCAATGTTTCTTCACGGGCAACCCCGATGTTGTTTACCAAGAAGGAAGATGGGAACTTGAGGCTATGCATGGACTTACGGTGCCTGAACCAGGTGACCATGAAGAACAAGTATCCACTTCTGAGAATTGATGACCTCTTTGATCAGCTAAAGGGAGCAAGGTGGTTCTCGAAGATCGACCTCAGATCAGGCTATCATCAGCATCGGGTACGGGATGAGGATGTATCGAAGACAACCTTTAGATTTCAATATGACCACTATGAGTTTTTGGTGATGCCCTTTGTCATGAACAATGACCCAACAGTGTTCATGGGACTCATGAACATGATCTTCCAGCCTGACCTCGATCGTTTCATGGTAGTCTTCATTGATGAAATCTTGGTGTACTCGATATCAGAAGGGGAGCATGCTACACTCCTACAAATAGTCCTGGATACACTCTGAGAGCACCAACTTTATGGTAAGCTCTCGAAGTTCCAGTTCTGGATTCAAGAGGTCCACTTTTTGGGACACGTCATCTCGGAGGCTGAAGTTGCAGTGGATCTGGCGAAGATAGAGGCAATGCTCACTTGGGAGCCACCCAGAAGCGTGATTGAGGTGCAGAGTTTCTTGGGGTTAGTCGGATACTATCAGAGGTTCTTTTCCAACTTATCCAGAGTATCACCACCCTTTCTAACTTTGATAAAGAAGGGACAACTCTTTGTATGGAAGGAGAGGTTCTAGTAGAGTTTCCAGGAGCTGAGGCAGAGACTGACGAGTGCCACCATCCTGAGACTACCAAAAGAGGGAGTTGGGTATGTAGTCTTCTGCAATGAATCATGGACCAGACTGGGTTGTTTCCTGATGTAGGAGCGAGCAGTGATCATCTACAACTCACGGTAGTTGAGGCAACATGAGCAGAACTACGCGACCCATGACCTAGAGCTAGCAGTAGTGGTCTTTGCCTTGAAGATGTGGTGACACTACCTGATGGGTGAACGATTTACCATCTACTCTAACCACAAGAGTCTCAGGTATATCTTATCATAGAAGTACCTAAACTTGAGACAGTGGTGATGGATGAAGTTCCTCTAGGACTATGACTTTGAGATAGTCTGTACTCCTGGGAAGGGGAACATGGTGACTGACATGCTCAGCAGAAGGTCTGGTTTGCAGCTGCTGAGTGAGGTGATGAAGCAGCTAGCTGTGGTGTAGATATCATTCATGGATGATGAAGAAGAATCTCACCTCCATTATATGACTATCAATCCCCCACTCCTTCAGTGAGTTAGGGAGGCACAACTTGTGGATGTTGACTGTGAGGCCCGACGTGCTCATATATCCTCAAGACAGACTCTTGATGGATTTTTGATAGGTGGGGAGCACACCATCCTTTTCAGAGGACACGCCACAGTACCAATGATGTTATGAAAGGAGGTGTTGAGGGAATTCCATACATCCCATTTGGCAGCACATCCTGGTGTGGCGAAGATGTATCAGGACCTCTAACATCAGTACTGGTGGCCATGGATGAAGAAAGAAGTGGCAGAGTTCGTTTCACGATGCCTCACTTGTCAGCAAGTGAAGGCCGAGTATCAGGTCCCAACAATCTTGAAATAGACACTTGAGGTGCCTAAGTGGAATTGGGATGGTATCTCTATAGACTTTGTGATGGGGTTACTATGTACGTCTAGGGGCCACAACTCTATCTGGGTGATTGTTGTTCGACTCACCAAGTCAGCTCACTTCCTACCCATCCAGGATTAGGGATCAGTAGAGGGCTTAGAGAGCCTCTACATCTAGGAGATAGTACGACTTCACGGGGTGCCTTCGACGATCGTCTCAGACCGTGATGCACGCTTTACATCCCGGTTGTGGAAGGGGTTACAGGAGGCATTCAGGACTCAACTGCTCTTGAGCACAACTTTTCACCCCCAAACAGGTGGTCAGACGGAGCAGACCATACAGACCTTGGAGGACACACTTTGTGCTTGTGTCCTTTGATTTTGGTCATAGTTGGGAGGACCACCTACCACTGATGGAGTTTTCATACAACAATAGCTATCACTCCACCATTGACATGACATCGTTTGAGGTCTTGTACGGGTGGCCATGCAGATCACCTCTATGTTGGAAAAACCTAGGGGAGTCAACACTCATGGGTCTAGAGTTGGTATGGACTACCGCAGAGAAGGTGGAAATAATCTAGGAGCAGATGAGGACTGCACATAGTAGGCAGAAATCATATGTTAATAGAAGATGGAGACCCTTGGAGTTTGAGGAGGGAGACCATGTGTTCCTTTGGGTCTCACCCCAATAAGGATTGTGGAGATTTGGCTAGGGCGACAAGCTATCTTCGAGGTTCATCAGACCTTTCTAGATTCTCAACAAAGTTGGAGAGGTGATGTACCGCCTAACACTTCCCCCACAGATGCACCAAATGCATGATATTTTTCACGTGCCACAACTGAGGAGGTACGTGCATGATCCATCACACGTCATCGACTAGGGTGAGATGGACATTGACGATGGAGTGACATTTGCAGAGTTCTCAGTGGAGATAGAGGATCAACAGGAGTGGGTCCTAAGTGGATAGTTGATTCCTCTGGTGTGCATTCGGTGGCAACACAAGAATCTCCAAGAGAGCACATGTGAGTGGGAGGCTCATATTCGTGCTCAGTACCCCCCACTTATTTGATTAGCCTTTGTTTTGGCTTTTGGGGACAAAAATCCCTAAGTTAAGAAGAATTTAATGTACTAGAATTTCCATGTATTTTTTTATATAGAGAATTATTTCAAGACCACATGTTTTGACGACACGTTATTCTGAGACCCGGGGTGCCTGAAATATAATTTTAAACTTATTTTAAAGTATGTTTAGTAAACGTGCGATCATGTTTTTATAACTTTTGAACCAGTGCTCGAATCAAAAATATGAGGGCACCGTTGAACTCAGAACATCAAGATTCACTTAGAAAGGAATTAAATTTGACCGAAAAGGGTCAGACGAAAAAGTTAATTTTCAGACTTTTTGGAAAATAATAAAATAACTCAAAAAGTCATTTTATTTTTCTTTCACACCGTTGAGCAGCAGGCGACATCGCTGTGGTGCGGTGATGAGGTGTATTAAAGGAAACTCATAATGACCCGTTTTTGTGCAAGCATAACAACAATGATATTTCATAAATGAAATGACATATCGATGCGACGTCACAGTGTAATAGAAACACCGCGATATGTTTTCTTTTAATAACACTTTGAGGGAAACCATTTCGGGGGAATTTCTTTGACGAACATGGAACCTCTCTCTACCTATCTCTCTGACAACAAAGACTATCAACAAATGCCGGTGGGATGGATTCAAGAGGTGAAAAATGACGATGAATGCTAATGAAGTCAAGAAGCGACGATCGCCGATGAATCTTGAACCCCCCATGAACGGAACGCTTCGGCAATGAACATCAAATCGAGGTAGGGGTTTATATTATTACAAGTATTCCCCGCTCTTCATTCTAAATGAAAAACACATATTAACCCAGGAATAGGTTGATCTGGGGATCACTCGTTCTTACGGGAGGGTACTTTTTGGGGGGTTGCCTCGGGATTGAATTATCATGGATTGAACATCATCTCCGAACCTCCCCCCCGCTTTGAAATTCTAACGCGGAGGGCACGAGCCAACATGAACAAGGCTCAAGCCCCTTCGCATGTGCATTCTTTGTGACTGAATTTTCCAAGATGGCGACAAGGTGCATCTGAGGTCATAAAAGTGAAGAAGACATTCCCCGTAGGCTATAGGAACAAGTGGCGTGAAGAACGGGCCACCGAAGCACGTCTGATGGTTCGCCGAAGTTTCTGCTGACGCGCCGGCGACGACACACAGTGGTGTTGGCCGCATACCGGATGATGGGGCAGTAAGGTCATCGGCTGACGGAGATGGCACGCCCCGACATCGCATTGTGCAACGAAGACCGTGACCAATGCGGTCGCGACGCTGGAGACTCATGGCGCCACGTTGGCGCCGTGTTGACGAGTCAACCCGCGAACTTAGTCCGCGAGTGATGTGGAGGGGGCGGCCCACATCTGGGCTGCTTGGACGCGCTAGAGGCACGTGGTCCGTCGACCGCATGCGGGAGGAATCGGTCGGCCACCTGCTGACCGAGCTAGATGGAAACAGATGCGACTGTGATGCGTCCGACTGGACAGAACCAGCCCGTCGTGCGGGCCGGGCTGAGGGTGAAGGGACTGGGCTACTAGGGCGGCCCGGGTTGGAGGAAACCAGCCCACTGGGCGGGCTGGAGGAAACCGACCCGTTAGGCGGGCCGGGTCATGAGGACGGAGGTAGGCCAGACCCGCATCGCAGTGGGCCAGACCCACAACCAAATGGGTCGGGTCCAGTCCAACGGGCTGGGCCTAGGACCAGCGGGACCCTGGGTTGGAAATTGACTAGCCCGCCAGTGCGGGTCGGGCCAAATAATTTCGGGTCACCGGGTGACCTGGCGAGCTGGACCCACAACCAAATTGGGCTGGGCTCAGTGAGGCCCGATGGGCCAAGTAGATAAGATGGGTCATGCGGGACCCCGGGCCGAGATTGTTCGGGTCGGTCCGACCGAGTCGGATCGGGCCTGGATGCAACCGAACCATGTTTACAAAAATGATGATATCCCTCAAAATGAGTGTCTGATTGACACACCATCTACCACACAAGGACCCTTGTGATGAGGCGATCCTTATGAGATATTCTACGCGAGTTTTGGCGAAGGTTGGTATACGACCGAGTTGGATTAGAATCAAATTCAACCAGGACCTTTTTACAAAAATGCCCATATCTTACAGATCGAGCGTCTGTTCGACACGCCGTCTATTGCATTGGGACCCTTACAAAGAGACGGTTCTTTGGTCTACTCTATGTGGGACTTCCTAGAGGTTGAGGTATGAACTATGGATTGTGTAACACCCCGACCCCTCTAGACTGGAGCTGGTGCACTACTTGTTATATTAGCATAGTTAGAAGGAATGAAAACCCCAAAGGAACGACTAGTTTAGTAGTATTGAAGAAACTAGATACATAGATATAACTCAAATTACATTGGAAAATGTTACAAAATAAAATACATAATAAAAACTAAAAACTGCAACCACAGGAACTCAATAAATGATCGCCTCTTCATCACCTGTTGATGGAAAACAATGAAACGGGTGAGCTCAAATGCTCAGTAAGGGTTAAAAATAGTGGAAGCATGAATACAATAATAATTGAATCATAATTAATCTAATATAATCAATATGGAATGGTGAATAAATGAAAAACTCATGCCATTAATAAACTAAGAATGAAACTACATCCATAGATTTTATCATAGTGAAAACCTCATGGATGGTAATAATTGATAATGAATAAAGAAAATGATTATTATTTGGATGTCATGTATCTGTAACATGAAACCATAATACCGTTAAAATGGTTTAGTTCTATGGGTAGAAACCCGTTTGATTTTTTGGAAACAAACTCGAAGGGTTTTTCACCAACTGATTTGTCTCATGAGACCTACCGATGCATCGAGGGGCTATAGTAGGCCCCAACCACCACTACATGTCCAAATAATTATTTATACATTGATTAAATACAATATCAATATGCATTTTCAATATCCGTATAGAGTAGAGTATACGGATTCATCAATATTAAAATAACTTTCCAAATAAACATTGTATGTAAAATGATATACGGTTTAGACAACAAACATATCCATGATATGAGATTATGAATATTTAATATAAATATAATTTCAAAAGAAAAGTGATCTCAAACAGGTAGTAGGTACACCACATAAGGATTATTAGGTGCAAAATACAAAGTTAGTCACAACAAAATAGTAGTTGAGATAAAGTCTCTTACCACAATGTAATTGGTCGAATCATATGACCATAACTTAATAACCCTAAAATGAATCATTTAATAACATGAATATAAAGAGAATAATATTATTATATATCAAATGGTAGTACACATATACCACATACAAGAAATAAGTGGCGAACAATGAAAATCTCACAGAAATGAAAGTGAGATGAGAAACCCCTTACAAACATTTCGGCATGGTAACGAGTGTTATTGCGAGGGCTTAATGAGAGGTAACAGGGTATTAAATTATTTATATTTAATAAGGTAATAATGGGAGAGGTGAGAAAGCATACCCCATAATTAGGAATTAAAAATAAAAGAGCACAACACAGGGGAGATTCTTGAACAAAAGTGAGAGAGAGGATCCCTTACCTTACGCTCGAAGGTGTTCTTGTTTGTTCTTGACGACCTGAATAATCAAATTTAGCTTCATTAATTAATAAGTACAGAACCTCATAAACATGTAATTGATATGGTATAACCTTATTAAGTTAATTAATGGCCTTCTTTATGGTTTTAAGAGATTCAATTTTATTGTTTTGGAAGCATTTTCTTACTTTGTTTAATGATTTGTTTACTTGTATTCATGAATGGAAGTTCATTTTAAATGTGGTTAAACATACAAAATTGTTAATATACATTATTAGTGAAATTAAATATATATAAATGATCTTATAATGATTCTGGTTATATACCATGAGGATGACTCATTCTATGAGTTAAAAATAAACGCTTGGATTTGGCTTGGCGGTTTTGTGCACAATAAACTTGTTTTGTATTATTATTCCATATTATGAATGTGTAAATATTATAGAACATTAATCAATATAAGATACATATATTATGACCTGGTTCAACCATTGAAAAGGTTTCATGACTATTATTGAAGATATTAATTCAAATTGAAAACATGTCTTCCTTGAGTGTGATAAATTTACACATCTCGAACGGTGTTTGCATTTATTGTATAAAAGGAGGGGAAAAAGAGAGTTTATGATGAAATATTCTATTAGAAAAATGAAAATACAGTACATGTAAGGTACTGGAATTATCATGGAATTTGTATGAGGGGAGGTGAGAAGGGATAATCAAAGAATGGAACTTTGTAAAAGAAGTTGAAAGAAAAGAGAAGGAAGGTTCACCTCTTGAGTACTCCTCCTTGAGAATCTCCTTAAGGACTTTGTTTTTGGCCTTTGGGTGAGACCAGAAGGTCTTAGACGCGGGGAGAGGGATTGGAGAGAGTATTTGGCAGAATTTAGGCTAGACTTGAAGCTTGAGTGGTGTGGGAGGAAGAGGGGGTGAGGGGTGGTTTATATAGTGGAGGGGAGAGGAGTTTTCTTAATATTATAATCATTAATTTATTATTTCCACTAAATACAACCAATAGTGAGTATTCCATGATCAAGAACAGTAATATATGCATGTGACTTCAAACCAATTGGACTTACATCAGCAGATCATCATCAATGACTCAATAAATTCCTTATTTAACATTTATCGTAAATTATCGCATTTTACTATTCATAAAAAATTTAAGTATTTCAGAAAAATCTCAAAAATTCACCCAAACCATTTTTCGACGTGTAGAATCCAAAAATGAAGTCCATTTTTCAAAAATAATTTTCTAAATATGATTAATTAAATATTTAATTAAAATCATTATTTAATTAAAAATATAAACACTTAAAATATTCATCTTCATTTTTAAGGTGCCTAAATTCACTTATACACTCAAGGGTATGGATACCATTCATAAAAGTCATATTACTATTCATAAGGGTAAGTTATTATTCATAAGGGTAGGGTACTATTCATAAGGGTAGGTTAATATTCACTGAAAATTAAGTTAATTCTATCATACTCTAAATACCATCTTGAACACAACCGTGTATGTCAGATTTTTAAAATTCAAATTGTAGAGTTGGAAAATTTAAGTTTAATGGCTAGGTTATGGATATCTTCTATAAGTAACCGTGTTTTGTTCTATATAGGCTCAGTGATTCATGAAATATAGGCTATAACTAGAATGTATTTAAGAGAAACATACCATAAAGTGTTTGGGGTGCTACATTATTCCCTCCTTCGGAAATTTCGTCCTCAAAATTTTATTTATGAAACTCACCAAAAAGATGTTGGTGATTCTTTTTCATAACATCCTTAGGTTCCCATGTTACTTCCTCCATATTATGGTTTCTCCAAAGAACCTTTACTAGATGAGTTGTCTGATTTCTCAATACCTTCTCCCTTGAGTCAAGAATCCCGATAGGCTTTTCACAGTATGATAAATCAGGTTCTAGTTCAATTTATTCATATGTGAGTACATGAATTGGGTCTGACATGTATTTCTTTAACAATAACACGTGGAACACATCATGAACTCTAGAGAGATTTGGTGGCATCGCTAAACGGTAAGCTTCAGCTCCGATTCTTTCCAGAATTTCAAATGGTCCAATATACCTGGGGCTCAGTTTCCCTTTCTTACCAAACCTTAAGACACCCTTCCATGGAGATACTTTCAGAAATACATGATCTCCCACTTGGAATTCCAAATCCTTTCTCCGGTTGTCAGCATAACTCTTCTGCCTACTTTGGGATGATTTAATATGGGCTTGTATTTTATTCACCTTTGCCATGGACTCTTCAATAAGTTCTGGGCCTATAAGTTTTCTCTCACCAAATTCATCCCAACAAGTTGGAGTTCGACATCTCTTTCCATATAATGCTTCATATGGATCCATTTTAATACTATAATGGAAACTATTGTTGTTTTCAAATTTTACCAAAGGCAATTATTGATCCCATATACCTTGAAAATCAAGAGATCGTGATCTCATCATGTCTTCTAGAGTTTGAACAGTCCTTTTAGACTGTCCGTCAGTTTGAGGGTGATAAGTAGTACTCATACAAAGCTCAGTATTCAAAGCCTTTTGGAGACTTTTCCAGAATTTTGATGTAAAATGGCGATCTCGATCAGACACAATCGATAGAGGTGCACCATGAATTCTTACAAATTCATTAATATAAAGTCTTTTCAGGCGCTCAAGTGGTAAATCCTCTATTATTGGAAGGAAATGTGCTGATTTTGTGAGACGATCAACAATTACCCATATTGCATCATTCCTTCTCGGTGTCCTCGGTAGTCTGGTGACAAAATCCATCATAATGTTATCCCACTTCCACATAGGAATAGGTATAGGTTTCATCACTCCTTTGGGACGTTGTCACTCTGCCTTCACTTATTGACAAACTAGACACCTTGACACGTAGTCAACAATTTCTTGATTCATATCATCCCACCAAAAATGTTCCTTCAGATCTCTATACATCTTTGTGCTACCCGGGTGTATAGAGAAATTTGAGCTATGAGCATCGTTTAATAGTTCCCTTTTTAGCTCAGGTATTGATGGAACATATAACCTCTTCCCAAATTTCATAACTCCTTCCCCATATACGAAGTCTGCCAATCTTCCATCATTGACAACATTAATTTTCTTCTGTAGATTCTCATCATTAGATTGAGATATTTTTATCTTCTCTAGAAAAGATGGTTTAGTAATCATTTGAAAGAGGAAAGATGTTTCCCCTTCCTTAACAATTCCCATATCCATCTTAAGTAGATCCATGAATATAGGATCTATCTCAATCCTCATTTGAGTTAGAAGTCCATGATCTTTCCTGCTTAATGCATCTGCCACCTTATTTGCCTTTCCTGGGTGGTAGTGTATTGAATAATCGCAATCTTTGAGTAACTCGAGCCATCTCCTTTGCCTCATGTTGAGTTCTTTTTGTGTGAAAATGTATTTCAAACTCTTGTGGTCTGTATAAATCTCACATCTCTCTTCGTAGAGATAATGTCTCCATATTTTCAGAGGAAAGATTACGACTGCTAACTCAAGATCATGAGTTGGATATTTTTTCTCATGATTCTTCAACTGTCTTGATGCATAAGTAATATCTTTATCATTTTTCATAAGGATGCAACCCAGTCCATTCTTTAATGCATCGATATATATTACAAATCCACCACTTCCAGATGGAAGATTCAAAATTGGAGCATTGACTAATCTTCTTTTCAATTCTTCGAATCATTCTGTACATTCTTTGTCCATACAAACTTAAATCATTTACGTGTGATCTTGGTTAGCGGGTTAGCCAGTCAGGAAAAATTCTAAACAAAATTCCGATAGTAACCTGCTAAGCCAATAAAACTGTGTACCTCAGTTATGTTTTTTGGTGTGGGACATTCTTGTATTTCCTTTGTCTTTGCAGGATCAACTAGGATTCCATCCTTAGAGACAATATGGCCTAGAAAATAAACTGATTGAATCCAGAATTCGCACTTGCCAAACTTCCCATATAATTTATTTCTTCTAAGAGTTATTATAATAATCCGTAAGTGATTCTCATGGTCTTCATAGCTTTTTGATTATACGGGGACATCATCGATGAATAACACAACAAAGTTATCAAGATATTCCTTGAAAACTCTATTCATTAAATCCATGAAAACATAGGGTGCATTTTTCAGTCCAAAAGGCATCACTGTAAACTCATAATGCCCATACCTAGTCTAAAATGCTGTCTTAGGAATATCTTCCTTCCTCACAGACAACTGATGATATCTAGATCGAAGGTCAATCTTCGAAAAGTATTGATCTACATGAATTTGATCAAATAAATCATCAATTCGGGAAAGAGGATACTTATTCTTTATTATAATAACATTAATTTCCCTGTAATCAATGAAAAGCCTCATGTATCCATCTTTCTTTTTGACAAAGAGGACAAGGGATCCCCATGGAGAAACACTAGGTCGAATAAATCATTTTTCACTCAAATCCTCTAGTTTTTTCTTTATCTCTACTAATTTCATAGTGGCCATTCTATATGGAGTCTTTGATATAGGTTTTTCACTAGGAATTAAATCAATAGAGAACTCAACTTCCCACTGGATGTCCAGGTAAATCCTCTGGAAATACATCAATGTACTCTTGCACTATGTTCACATATTCAATTTGAATATTTCTTTCCTCGCCCATAGATATTGGTTTATCTTCCTCTCCAAGTATTTCATTCAGTAGATCTACTAGGGGTGGTTCTAGATAAGAATCTGGTGGTGAAGTTTCTACCCTGAAGACAAGGGACTCTACACCATTTTCAAAAATTGTAACTTCCTTCTTCTTACAATAAATCTTCGCATCATAATTTTATAACCAATTCATACCAAGAATTATATCAAAGTCAGTCATTAGTATGATGACAAGGTTAGCAACTAAAGCACATTTTGGTGTCTGGAGGGGGACTAGTCGACATGCCTTTGTTGCAATGATACATCCCCTGAGATTTTTGACTGAAAACTCCTTTATTAAATCAAATTGGACATATCTAATTTTCTTGGAAAACTGAGAAGATATTAATGAATGTGATGATCCAGAATCAAATAAAGTGTTGGATAAGTTTGAGGAAACAATTAAAGTACCTACCACCATATCATTAGAAACTTTAATGTCCATAGTTGTAATCACATAAGCTCTCCCTTGCTCTCTTGGCCTTTTCTGAGTCAAGTTTCCTTGGAGATTAGGACAATTATTTGCATAGTGTCCCATCTCTCTACAATTGTAGCATTGAATATCATTGAATTTTTTCTTTCCCTTGCATTCATCAGATCGATGGCCCTTTTCTCCACAGTTATAACAGACTCCTATGCCTTTCAAGCATTTCCTAAGATGATTCTTTCCACAGTTCTCACATAATGGGAATAACTTTGTTCCCTTTCTCTTCTTTGGTGCTTCTCATTTTCCTTTGTTATCAGAGTACCGCTTCTTATCTTGGTTTCCTTTGAAAAGATTTGATCTAGAAAATTCTTTCTCTGTTTTGATGGAACTTGATATAATTTCATCATATGATGAAAATGATTGAGAAGCAAGTGCCCTTCAAAGACTTGGATTAAGACCTTCAAAGAAATGATCAATCTTGTCTGCCGAGTCACGTACGTAATCTATGGAATACCTGGCCAGCCTTATGGAGGTATCCTCATACTCTGCAACATTGTCTTCTTCCCTTTGTTTTAAGCTAAGGAATTTACTCTTCATTTCAGTTTGTTGCTCATGAGGGAAATATTTTTCGAAGAATATTTCCTTAAAATTCCTCCATTCCATATCTTATATTTATTCTTCCTCCGTGGTATTCTGGATCAAAGACCACCATTGATCTACGTCACCCTTGAGACAATATACTACCAGCACTACCTTCTCATTTTCATCGCATCTTAATGCCATGAATATCTTTTCAAGTGACTCGATCCACTGCTCATCTACTATTGGATTAGTAGTCCCACTAAAATATGGGGTCTTATGCCACATGAAATGATCCAACACAGGTATAACATGGTTATTCATCACAACCTGGGTAATTTGTCCCAATATGGTCATAATATGATCTGCTCTGACATTGACCGTGTTGACTTGCTCAGTGGGGAAATCCCTACATTGTCCATAAGTATTAATTCCCCTTCTCCCATTAGGCACCATTTTTAAATAATGTCATACACTAGATTAGTTTATGAATCTAAAATAGAAAGAACTTAATATAGATTGAAATTCTATGAATAACTAATCTCATAAACATGGTTTCTCTGAGGAAAAATTTACATTTCAATCCTTAATAATGACTTGTAAAGAAAATATTAATTATCCTAAGAATATCCCCTGGGAGTGTTGTAACCAAGAGTGCAACAAGGCTCATTATCGTGAGTTTTCACTCCTAGGTACATCTGTGCCAGAGCCACCTCTACATGATCGTATCCAGACGGGGATGTACTTGCTAGAAATATTCACATAATCTACTCCTTACAAAAATACCAGGACTATAATTTCCCCGACCCTAAAGCCACTAAACCGGTGCTTCGAGCCGGGTGGTTACATGACCTTAAGCGCGCCTCCTCGTACGCCAAAGGCTGCCGACTAGCAGCGAGGGTCTATAGAGTCAAGTGAGGAGACTATACCCCCTATTTTTTATCAGATTAAGCCACAACAAAAATAAACCAAATAGCAGAAACAATAACCAATAAACAAGGAACATGTATAACAAACATTTACAACAGTTTACATGCCAAGTCATACTACAAGTGCAAGAGTGAAAAAAACCCCAAAATAAGGACAACGACCAAAATCCCCAAAATGGTCCTGACTCCAAGTCCGGATCCTTCACCAAGTGATACCCATGTCCACTCACTATCTAGCAAGGACCTTTGCCCTTCTCCTGACCTGCAAACATGAAGTCTACTCGGGTACCCAACGGTGGTCCGAGCAGGGTGTGAGTACAACTCAGTAGGACACCACCAACGGTGTCTACAAAACATACAGTATAAACAGGTAGTTCATGCAAGAGGAATATGAATGATAATTTCCAAGTAATTAATTAAGGTTCCATTAACCAGTTCAGAGCCAAGGCCATTTCCACTTCCATTACCATTCATTTCACACCTTTTATCATCATTTACCATTTCATCACATTTCCATGGGTTAATTACATACATTATGTTACATGGGTCTAAGGCCAACAATCACATGAAATAGGGTGAACACATCATTATACTATCTCACTAGGACTAACTCCCTCATAGTAACCATAACCTCACCTCGAAGCCTCAGTTCGGGTGGATGCAACCGTTAGGAGAATAGATCATCAGTCCCCATTCCTAACCCATGCATTTAGGGTGGAGTTCAGAGCATCAGTCTTCACTCGACCCGTGGGTGTAGATCCTCAAGTCATACCCCACTCTACGAAGCCATGTGCACATGCTTATATATATATAAGTAACCATCAACCATCCAAACCATTTCCCTTCGACAAACACTATTCACAACAACCCACATGGGAAACCACATCATGCCTTAACCCATTTACACATTACCATTTCACATCATTTAACCATTCACCCAACTCCCATGTGTTATGCCTATCTCAATAAGCATTCAAAACTAGACCCATAACCCATTCCATTATGGTCTTTAATCATTTTACACATTAACCCATTTAACCCATTCATCATTTTCATGAATCAACCATTCAACCTATTCCAACAACCCCTTGGGTTGTTACCAAGTCTAGGTGCATCACCTAACTTCTATTCCAAGTTCAACCAATCATGCCAACACATTATTCATGGGATCTACCATTC
Organism: Viscum album; assembly: GCA_963277665.1. Lineage (NCBI taxonomy): Eukaryota > Viridiplantae > Streptophyta > Magnoliopsida > Santalales > Viscaceae > Viscum > Viscum album. Next base: position 464,926,136 of record OY728141.1, on the reverse strand, counting down.
ATTACAACAAGATCACTTGTTTAATATCAATCTCTAAACTCGAGAAAAGTCAGCACATCCCATGGATGGCCCCCAATTAGGTCAAGTTCATCCCAACACATCCCACGGGGATCGTGAGGGTTCCCATTTTCCATTTTAAACATCATTTTTTCCAAACATTCCAAGGTTATTCAAAACACAACCAAGGAGAAACAAGAATCATAACTCAACATGCAAAAATACCCAAATAACCATGGGATATCATTTGTAGACCACCTACCTCGAAACCGTGGTTGAACACAATCTCAATCGAGTCCTTAGACCTCGATCCGACCAACCTTTGGAGCTTCAAACTAAAACTCACCCAAAAGATAGGGTTTTAGGGTTTCGGAACAAGAGGGAGAGAAGATGCAAACCCTAACCCAAAAAGAGAAGCAAGGATGTGATTAGCCTTACCTGGAGCTTCGATCTGCAACCAACGGAACCAAAAACACATTAGAATTGAAGGAGAACCACCCTTGGGAAGCTTGGGTCGGCCATGTTCATCGCTAGGGCTGAGAGGGGAGGAAAGGAGGAAAATCTCGAGTGGGGTTTAAAATCCCGGATTGGCAAACTTGTAATTTTTCCCAACTTTAAGTGGCCGCACAGTTTGTCCGCACGGTTTGGAAAATTGTGCACAAACTGTGCGCATGCCACTGCCCGGAGGAGGATGAGTCACATGATTTATCTGCACGGTTTGGAAAAACATGTGCAAACTGTGCCCATGCTTCTATCTGAAGGAGGAAGGGTCACACGGTCCAGCTTGGGCAGGCCGCACGCTTTACCTGGCCATGCGCAGGCCGTGCACCCCGGATCGGCTTGCCCAGATTTCCTTTCTTCCGTGCCCCGAGCCCCTGGAACACCCCTAAGGCCTCTCACACTTTCAGGAAACATTTTAAAGCCCCAAAAACAAAGGGTTCAACCCAAAACACAACAAAACATACCTTTCAACAAACCGGGATCTTATAACCTCCCCATATTATAATGGCTCGTCCTCGAGCCGAGTTTCCGAGACTCGTTGATCCACCGAAGAGAAGAGTTCGGGCCACTGAGCCCGCATATCCGATTCCCACTCCCAAGTTTCTTCTTGAACTTTCCCATGCTGCCATAGTACTCGCACTAATAACACAACCTTGCCTCGCAAGACCTTTTCACCATGATCCACCACACAAACTGGATGCTCCTCAAAGGACGCATCAGCCTCAAGCTCCACATCCTCAACATCACTCACATGAGATGGGTCAGGGTGTTACCGTCGAAGCTGCGACACATGAAACACATCATGCATCCCACCATACCATTGTGGAAGAGCCAATCGATAAGCCACTGGTCCGATCCTCTCCATAATCTCAAAATGTCCCACTTACCTGGGCGCCAACTTACCCTGCTTTTGAACCCGATGGTGACCCAACCTTGGCGACACCCGAAGGAACACTTTATCACCCACCCCAAACTCAAGAGGTCTACGCCGCCGGTCTGCATACGACTTCTGCCTACTCTGAGCCGTAGCCATTCACTTCCTGATCAACTTAACTCTCTCTGAAGTCTCCTGTACGAGACTTGGTCCCAACAACTCAGATTCACCGGCCTCTAGCCAACACAACAGAGATCTACATGGCCTCCCATAAAGTACTTCAAACATTTCCATATGAATCATAGCCTGAAAATTGTTGTTGTAGGCAAACTCAACTAACGATAGGTGCCTCTCCCAAGAACCACCAAATTCAAAGACACAAGCTCTTAACAAGTCTTCCAACACTTGGATCGTACGCTCTGACTGCCCGTCCGTCTGAGGGTGGAAAGACGTACTCAAAAACACTTGATTACCAAGCACCTTCTGCAACCCTTGCCAGAAATGCGATGTGAAACGCGGATCTTGGTCCGAAACTATGGTTCGTGACACACCATGCAACCACACTATTTTCTGAACATACAACTCATCCAACTGGTCGACTGTATGGGTCTCCTGAATCGGTAAGAAATGAGACACTTTTGTTAACCGATCCACAACCACCCATATTGCATCATTCTTCCGTGGTGTCCTCAGAATGTCCACGGCAAAATCCATTGTCACATCATCCCACTTCCATTCCGGAATGGGAAATGGATGCAACAAACCACATGGGAATTGATGCTCGGCCTTCACCTACTGACAAGTAAGACACCGCGCCACAAAGCCCACAACTTCTTTCTTCATTATAGGCCACCAAAACTACCTTTGGTGATCACGGTACATCTTGGTCAAACCAGGATGCACTTCCCACTTTGATGCATGGAGCTCACACATTAACTCTTCCTACACACACTTTGGCACAACCACACGATCACGGACACGAACAAAATCATCCACACTGATGGCCCAACCAGAAGGTAGCTCCCCACCTTTAAGCTTTTCCTTCATGATCAAATATTCAGGATCATCAAGCTGAACTTCCTTAACTCGACTCAAAAGTGTTGACTCCATCGCTAAGGAAGCAATAGTGACCTGACCACTCTTCTCCTGCACCTCCAGGTACATTTCTAAGAACAAAGCCATCACCTTCCACTCGGTGCTGGACTTCTGAACCATCTGATTCTGAACCTTCCTGCTCAGAGCATCAACAACACTGTTTCCCTTTCCCAGTGTATACACCAACTCAAAGTCAAAAGACTGGAGATATTTAACCCATCTTCACTGCTGAAGATTTAGATCCCGCTATAAGAAGATGAACTTTAAAATCTTATGGTCGATAAACACAGTAAACCGTTCTCCCAACAGATAGTGCCTTCAACACTTCAAGGCGTACACCACTGTAGCCAAATCAAGGTCATGAGTGGGATAATTCCGCTCATGGGGTCTCAAATGCCTTGACCCGTAAGCCACCACCCGCTCATCTTGAATCAACATAGCCCCAAGTCTGATTCCGAATGCATCACAAAACACAATGCACTTCTTACCCGGCTCAGGTAAGATCATGATAGGTACAGTCGTCAACCGCTTCTTCAACTCTTGGAAGGAATTCTCACAAGCCTCAGACCACTCAAACCTGAATCCTTTCTTGGTCAAGCCCGAGCGTGGTGCTTACAAGCGAGAGAAATCCTGAATGAACCTTCGTTAATACCCGGCCAAACCCAGAAAACTCCGAACATCAGAAACACTCTTGGGCTGCTCCCAAGATACAACTGCCTGCACTTTCTATGGATCCACTGACACACCTACCTCTAAGATGATGTGACCCAAAAAATGTACCTCACCTATCCAGAATTAACACTTTGATAGTTTGGCGTATAATCGGTGCTCTCTTAGCGTACCCAAAATGATGTCAAGATGTTGGGCATGATCGTCGTGAGTTTTCGAGTACACTAAGATATTGTCAAAAAAGACAACCACAAACTGATCTAGATAGGGATGAAAGATTTAGTTCATCAAATCCATAAACACCACCAGTGCATTAGTAAATCCGAAAGGCATTACCACAAACTCAAACAACCCGTACCGACTCCGGAAAGCTGTTTGCAGTACGTTAGAAGACCTCAATCTCAACTGGTGATAACCTGACCTCAGATAAATCTTAGAAAACACCGATTCACCCCTCAAATGATCAAACAGTTCATCAATTCTAGGAAGAGGGTACCGATTTTTCACCGTCATCTGATTCAACTTCAGATAGTCAACACACAGCCTCAACGGCCCATCGACCTTCTTTGCAAAAAGCACAGGAGATCCCCAAGGAGACGTACTAGGATGGATAAACCCCTTACACTCCAACTCCTCAAGATGAACCTTTAGTTCCTAGAGTTCTGCCGGCGCCATTCGGTATGGCGGAATAGAAACTGGCTCTGCTCCTGGTAGCAACTCGATCATGAACTCAACATCCCTCTCAGGTGGCATCCCCGAGAAATACTCAGGAAACACATCCTGAAACCAATCCACCACAAGAGGAAAATTAGATTGTTCCCCTCCCTCATCATCATCAAGCACGAGACATGCCACTTGAGCCGTGAGTCCACTCATCTGTTGGAAAAATGGCCCGCACGCCCTGCTCGAACATCCCATTCGCCACGGTGGACATAAGTGTCACCCTCAAGCAACCTAAACGATACTCTGCGACAGTAACATTCTATGTGTGCCCGATACAACACCAACCAATCCATTCCCAAGATTAGGTCAAACCCTAACATCTCAAGAATGAACAAATCCCATAGAAAACAATACCCACCAACACACAAGGCACATCCCTTGCACTTCTTGATATCTTCAACCCGCACCCCCAATGGAGTGTCAACTGACATAACTCCACACACCCTCTCCATAGGTAATCCCAACGCTACCACAAGTTGAGTAGAGACAAAAGAGTGTGTGGAACCAGTGTCAAACAACACACTGGTAAAATTAGAAGCTACAAGGATCATACCTCGAACAGTTGATGGTCCGAACTCGCCATCACCAGGCACAAACTAAACTACCTAAAGCTGACTTGCCCCTCTACCCTAGGCTCTAGCCTGAACACCCTGCACCGCACTTGCCTGATGGCATGAGCGATCTTGCCCTGGAGTTCTACATCCACTGCCCCTACCAGTACAACCTGTGGAGCTTCAACTACCTGCCTGATATGGGGCAACTGATCCCCTTCCCGTATCCGGTACCTTCCTTCCATCATCATACTCACCCACCTACCGAGGGTTCCTGCAGAACCTCTGCACATGCCCCATCCTGCCGCACGAACGACACTCAACTGGAGGTCGAGGGCACTGACCACACATATGCCCCGACCTACAGCACTGATAGCAGAACACCTGATTCCCAATCTGAGAGGCTGACCCTCTCTTCTGACCACTTTGCTGGAAACTTTCCAAACGACACTTCCGACCCTCAGAAGATGCACCACCTATCCGTCCAGATGGCATGACAATCCCACCACCCAAAGCTCCCTTCAGGTTCCCTTCAGAGATGAGTGCCTGGTCCATCACCTCTGCAAACCTCTTCAAGCGAAAGATATTTACTTGAGACCTGATCTCATGTCTCAACCCATCCTGGAAGCGTCTTGACACCACTGCCTCATCCCCTGCTAACACTGGAACAAAGCGCCTCAAATCAGTGAAGCGACTAACATAGTCCATCACTGATAACGATCCCTGAGTCGGGCTCATAAACTCTACAGCCCGCTCCTGCCTCAAAGTCTATGAGTAGAAATGCTCCAGAAACTTATCCTGGAAAACCTCCCAAGACATCCCCTCAGCCTGCTCGGTCTGAGCCTGAATGTCCCACCAATGCCTTGCCTGGCCCCGCAACATATAAACGACCAGCTTTACTCGCTTTTCAACAGGGGTCTCTAGATGATCCAGTATCATCTGGACAGACTCTAACCAAAACTCCGCTGCCTCTGACCCACCCTCTCTGGTGAAAGTCAGAGGGTGCTGCAGCTGGAACTCCCTGTTCAACTCAAACATACTCGGTGCAAACCGCCCTGGGTCCCGATCCATCATCTGCATAAGGCGAGCCAAGTTCTCTCAGAATTGGTCTTCTCTACCTTCATTGATCACCACATTTTCGTGCTCTTATACCGGAGGAGTGTTCTCAGCAAAATCCTCCCATTTCCCGACTGAAAACTGACATCGTGGTGGCATCTCTCTACAATGCCAAGCACGAGATTTATAACGCACACCATAAAACTTTCACGACTTCATCAAAAAGATCTTACCAGCTATAACAACCCATTTTTTCATGCTAATTTCAATAACATTATCACCTCAACTTTACCACCCCGACCATACCTACCGCGGGCCATGGTCCACATGGGGTAAACAACCATGCACTACCACCAAACTCACACAACATTTTACAAAACATTTTCCACTTCTTTTCAAACCCTTATGTTTCATTAAACATCAGTTACCCACTTGTTTTGTTTCATTCTTCTCATTATTTCTTGGTTTCATGAAATGCATGATGCACCCTACTTTCCTGCCTCACACACCCACCCCGTGCATGTGTCTAATACAATGCATTCCACCTATCTCCCTAGGTGCCTATAATGGTGCATGAATGCAAATCCTCATACCGTTAAGGCCATGAGCCAAATATCATAAAACAGCCACATCAAACCACATGTGCATCACCCAACGGTGAAATATCATCAACTGTAACAACACACAACCAAGAACAACATTTCCCACCTAGGGTGACTTGGGTTTTCCCTCGTACATGGGTTAGCTACTCCCAAGCACGAGCTCATTACCAAGGCCCGACACATCTTAACCCTTGGCTACCAATCCCAAATAACAAGACCTCAGAGAAGGAGAAGAAATACCTCCTATGATACCACTTTGTAACGTCCCCGACCTGGAAGCCACTAAACCCGTGCTCCGAGCCGGGTGGTTACATGACCTTAAGCGCCCCCCCTCGTATGCCAAAGGCTGCTGACTAGCAACAGGGGTCTATAGAGTTAAGTGAGGAGACTATACCCCCTTTTTTTTATCAGAGTAAGCCAAAAAAGAAATAAACCAAATAACGGAAACAATAACCAATAAAAAAGGAACATGTATAACAAACATTTCCAAAAGTAAACATGCCAAGTCATACTACAAGTGCAAGAGTGAACGAAACCCCAAAATAAGGACAATGACCAAAATCCCCAAAATGGTCCTGACTCCAAGTTCGAATCCTCCACCAAGTGCTACCCATGTCCACTCACTATCTAGCAAGGACCTTTTCCCTTCTCCTGACCTACAAACATGAAGTCTTCTCGGGTACCCAACGGCGGCCCGAGCAGGGTGTGAGTACGACTCAGTAGGCCACCACCAATGGTGTCTACAAAACATCCAGTATAAACAGGTAGTGCATGTAAGAGGAATATGAATGATAATTTCCAAGTAATTAATTAAGGTGCCATTAACCAATTCAGATCCAAGGCCATTGCCACTTCCATTACCATTCATTTCACACCTTTTATCATCATTTACCATTTCATAACATTTCCATGGGTTAATTACATACATTATGTTACATGGGTCTAAGGCCAACAATCACATGCAAGAGGGTGAACACATCGTTATCCTATCTCACTAGAAATAACTCCCTCATAGCAACCATAAAATCACCTCAAAGCCTCAGTATAGGTGTATGCAAACGTTAGGAGAATAAATCATCAGTCCCCATTCCTAACCCGTGCATTTAGGGTGGAGTTCAGAGCATCAATCTTCACTCAACCCGTGGGAGTAGATCCTCAAGTCATACCCCACTCTACGAAGCCATGTGCACATGCTTATATATATATATATATAAGTAACCATCAACCATCCAAACCATTTCCCTTTGGAAAACACTATTCACAACAACCCACATGGGAAACCACATCATGCCTTAACCCATTAACACATTACCATTTCACATCATTTAACCATTCACCCAACTCCCATGTGTTATGCCTATCTCACTAAGCATTCAAAACTAGACCCATAATCCATTACATTATGGTCTTTAATCATTTTACACATTAACCCATTTAACCCGTTCATCATTTCCATGAATCAACCATTCAACCTATTCCAACAACCCCTTGGGTTGTTACCAAGTCTAGGTGCATCACCTAACTTCTATTCCAAGTTCAACCAATCATGCCAACACATTCTTCATGGTCTATACCATTCATTACAACAAGATCACTTGTTTAATATCAATACCTAAACCCAGGAAAATCCGGCACATCCCATGGATGGCCCCAATTAGGTCAAGTCCATCCCAACACATCCCACAGGGATCGTGAGGGTTCCCATTTGCCATTTTAAACATCATTTTTTCCAAACATGCCAAGGTTATTCAAAACACAACCAAGGAGAAACAAGAATCATAACTCAACATGCAAAAATACCCAAATAACCATGGGATATCATTTGTAGACCACCTACCTCAAAACCGCGATTGAACCCACTCTCAATCGAGTCCTTAGACCTCGATCCAACCAACCTTTAGAGCTTCAACCTAAAACTCACCCAAAAGATAGGGTTTTAGGGTTTCGGAACAAGATAGAGAGAAGATGCAAACCCTAAACCAAAAAGAGAAGCAAGGATGGGATTAGCCTTACCTGGAGCTTCGATCCGCAACCAATGACACCAAAAATTCCTTAGAATTGAAGGAGAACCACCCTTGGGAAGCTTGAGTCGGCCAAGTTCGTCGCTAGGGCTGAGAGGGGAGGAAAGGAGGAAAATCCCGAGTGGGGTTTAAAAGCCCAGAGTGGAAAACTTGTAATTTTTCCCAACTTTAAGTGGCCGCACTGTTTGTCCGCACAGTTTGGAAAACCGTGCGCATGCCACTGCCCAGAGGAGGAGGGGAGATTCTTGAACAAAAGTGTGAGAGAGGATCTCGTACCTTATGCTCGAAGGTGTTCTTGTTTGTTCTTAACGACCTGAATAATCAAATTTAGCTTCATTAATTAATAATTATATAACCTCATAAACATGTAATTGATATGGTATAACCTTATTAAGTTCATTAATGGCCTTTTTTATGGGTTTAATAGATTCAATTTTATTGTTTTGGAAGCATTTTCTTACTTGGTTTCATGATTTGTTTACTTGTATTCATGAATGGAAGTTCATTTGAAATGTGGTTAAACATAAAAAATTGTTAATATACATTATTAGTGACATTAAAGAGATATAAATGATATTATAATGATTCTGGTTATATACCATGAGGATGACTCATTCGATGAGTTAAAAATAAACGCTTGGATTTGGCTTGGCGGTTTTGTGCACAATAAACTTGTTTTGTATTATTATTCCATATTATGAATGTGTAAAGATTATAGAACATTAATCAAGGTAAGATACATATATTATTACCTGGTTCAACAATTTAAAAGGTTTCATGACTAGTATTGAAGATAGTAATGCAAATTGAAAACCTGTCTTCCTTAAGTGTGATAAATTTACACATCTCGGACAGTGTTTGCATTTATTGTATAAAAGGAGGGGAAAAAGAGAGATTATGATGAAATATTCCATTAGAAGAATAAAAATCCAGTACATGTAAGGTACTATAATTATCATGGAATTTGGATGAGGGGAGGTGAGAAGGGAGAACAAAAGAATGGAACTTTGTAAAAGAAATTGAAAGAAAAGAGAAGGAAGGTTCACCTCTTGAGTACTTCTCCTTGAGAATCTCTTTAAGGCCTTTGTTTTTGGCCTTTGGGTGATACCAGAAGGTCTTGGACGTGGGTAGAGGGCTTGGGGAGAGTATTTGGAAGAATTTAGGTCAGGATTGAAACTTGAGTGGTGTGGAAGGAAGAGGGAGTGAGGGGTGATTTATAAAGTGGAGGGGAGAGGAGTTTTCTTAATATTATAATCATTAATTTATTATTTCATCTAAAGACATCCAATAGTGAGTATTCCATGACCAAGAACAGTAATATATGCATGTGACTTAGAACCAATTGGACTTACATCAGCAGATCATCATCAATGACTCAATAAATTCCTTATTTAGCATTTATCGTAAATTATCGCATTTTACTATTCATAAAAAATTTAAGTATTTCAGAAAAATCCAAAAAATTAACCCTAAACATTTTTTGACATGTAGAATCCAAAAATGAAGTCCATTTTTCAAAAATAATTTTCTAAATATGATTAATTAAATATTTAATTAAAATCATTATTTAATCGAAAAATATAAACACTTAAAATATTCATCTTCATTTTTAAGGTGCCTAAATTCACTTATACACTCAAGGGTATGGATAAAATTCATGAAAGTCATATTAATATTCATAATGGTAAGTTATTATTCATAAGGGTAGGTTACTATTCATAAGGGCAGGTTACTATTCATCGAAAATCAAGTTAATTATATCATACTCTAAATATCATCTCGACCACAACCGTGTATGTCATATTTTTAAAATTCAAATCACAGAGTTGGAAAATTTAAGTTTAATGGCTAGGTTATGGATATCTCTTATAAGTAACCATGTTTTGTTCCATATAGGCTCAGTGATTCATGAAATATAGGCTATAACTAGAATGTATTTAAGAGAAACATACCATGAAGTGTTTGGGGTGCTACAGCTTGAGGAGAAGATCCTCCCGGAATCAAGCATGCTAAGTGTGGGAATCGAGTGGATGGCTATGACGTGAAGAATGAATAGCGACCCTTCTTGAATCAACATAATAGTGACCCTTCGTAGATCAGCATAAGAGTGACCCTTCGTGGATCAACATAAAAGTGACCCTTCGTGGATCAACATGAGAGCGACCCTTCATGGATCAACAGTAGCGTGACCCATCATGGGTCAGTCATAGAGAGACTCATCGTGGATCAGTAGTAGAGAGACCCTTTGTGGATCAACGACATATCCTCTCAATAGAATAAGATAATTTATCTTTACCACTAATCATATTTACTTATGTACTTAAGTTATACCTGGTGCGAGCTATGTCTTTTGCTTTGTAATTTACTTTGAGATCTTGCTTTGTGATATTCTTCCTTTGTGGATTTCTATGAGACCCAAGTTGGTCTCGGGGTCCCTACTGAGTATTGTTATGCTCACCCCTACATGGGCTTTGCCTGAACCTATTGTGTCTTGTGCAGACAACAAACAACTTTGACTGGGACTTTGGGGATCCAGAGCTAGACGGTTCTTGGAGGTGGATCTATAAACATGGTGTGCTATAGTGACATCCGAGAGTGAGTTGTACCTACCCTTCAAGTAGGATCCTTGGCGGATTACCTTTAGATCTTGTACTTCTTTTGTTGTACTTTTCTTTCAGTTGGGCTTGTATTCTTTCCCCTTTACTTTCAATTTACACCTTTTACTCTCAGTGGTGGTGCTTTGTGGTGGTTGTACTACTTTCTTTCCTTTGTGGATTATTTTGTGCAGTAAGCCCAGTCTATGTGTGTACAGGTTTGAAGCCAATGCCTTCCCTTTTTGGGATATGTATTTTCGGTGCTAGTCACCAACCCATGGACTATGGAAGACGGGCTTGGGGTAGTCACGGTATGGGCCCCGAGGGATGGTTCACGACACACCAGATATATCAACAAAAACAAATCCAAATACATAATTTAAATGAAATGAAATTTACAACACAAATATCAGAAAAACACCATATTATAGACATTTTAAATGTTACTTTATACAATTATATAAATACAAATTATTAAATACATTAAAAAAAATCCTAACTGTCAATGTTACCATGATTTCCATTGACTTTCATTGTCGAACTACCAACACTGCATGGGCAGTTTCGAACAAACCACATCAACTTGAACAAAAGAATCCACCTGTATAAGAAAACAATTATTATGTGAGTAATACTAAGAATAAATAAATTAAAAATAAATATGAAACAATATATTAATTATATGGACAATAATTTTACTATGTAAACATTAATATTACCTCTATGATTGAGTAGATACAATGTCATTACTCTTCCTGCAAAGGCAATGTAGGTAACTTGAAAGAAAGTGATAAATGCACCACTGTAGGGGTGAAAAGGTTTTAAGGGATAAGAAGCATGAAAGTTGGATAGAACACCCCAAATCGAACAAAAGAATCCACCTATATAAGAAAAAAATTATTATGTGAGTAAAACTAAAAATAAATAAATAAAACATAAATATGAAACAATGCATTAATTCTACAAACAGTGATTTTACTGTGTAAACATCAAGATTACCTCTGTGACTGAGCAGTTGCAGTGTCATTTCTCTTCATGAAAATATAGTGGAGGTAATCTAAAAGAAAGTGATAAATTCACCACTACATGGGTGAAAAGATTTTAAGGGAGAAGAATCATGAAAGTTGGACAAAGAACCCCAACTCGAACAAAAGAATCCACCTATATAAGAAAAAAATTATTATGTAAGTAATTATAAAATTAAATTAATTAAAAATAAATATGAAACAATACATTAATTCTATAGACAATGATTTTACTGTGCAAACATCAAGATTACCCCTGTGATTGAGTAGAGACAACGTCATTGCTCTTCCTGCAAAGGAAGTGGAAGTGTCACACCCTGACCTTTAAATTTATTTTATTTTATTATTTCATGGATTTGGTTAACCTCTTCTAGGTGAGGATTGAACATGGGACTAAATTTTTTTTGTTTAATAATTTTACTTGGTTTCAGACCCGTGTATGGTCAGCGTACAATTGGCGGTAGCTGCGCAGTCGGATCAGGTGTCGTGCAATTGCCTAACATTTAAAACAAATAAAATTTTATGTAAATATATTTTTTGAAATGTTTAAATTAATGTTATTCTTTAAAAGGAAATGAGTAAGATCATGATCATGATTATTTTTATTTTTATTATCATCATCATCATCATTATTATTATTATTAAAAAAAGAGAAGGTGAAACCCTAGGGGGCATCACCCCCTTCTCCTACTCTTGTGTGAGGCGCACTCAGCACCCCCTTTCCTTCTCCCCATGACATGAGGATCCCTACTCCTTCACAGTGGCATGATGAGCCTCCCCCTGGCTCCTCCTGTGCGCGCGACCCGCCTCCCAACTGCCGCCCCTCCGACCGTCGCCCTTGCCCTCTGTGCTCGCCCCTCTGGTCCATCCAACAACACACCCTCTCGCATCTCCTCCAACTTGAACCCCTTGCACCATCGCGTGACAACCTTGTTCGGAGAACCTTCGGTGTGCAACCCGACAATGACCTCCTTACCCCGCTCCGGTTAGCCTCAATCTTCTCCAGTGAACTCGACCCCAACGACTCGCTTCCCCGCCCCATTCGACAACCCTACCTTCGGTAAATTTCTTCCTCAGTTTTGGGGGTTTTCTTTAATCTATCGAAACCCTAACACCTCAGTTGTGTTTCACATGTTTTCTCATTATTTTAGGGTGTGTGGTTAGTCTGTGGGGCATCGTTCTTCCTTTTGTTGAAGTTTCATTCCAATCGTGCAAGGTTTTGGTAGGTGTTTACAAGTTTTTATTTCCTAATGCTCTTCCTTTGATGCTTAAAATTTTAAATAAGGTTATAAACTAGTTTTTCACCTCTTTGGAACTATTGATGATCTTATTATAGCATTTTGAAATTGTTTTGGTTTGTGAAAAATAGATTTTCAAGGTTACTTATGGCAATGCCTAGAGTCTTAACACTTAGGGTGTTTATTTTAAATACTATTATTTCACTAAATGGAATTAGGGGTTTTCATTAAATGTTTTGCATTAATTATAGTGTGATGGAGGTTGTCTATTTGTGAACTTGGTTTGGTGTATTTGTTTTAGTAATGCTACGAATTGTTTAATGTGTAAAAATGTTTTGGAAAGGGGTTCTATGGTTTCAAGGGGCTTGTTTTATGTTCTATAAATAATGTGAGTAGTTGGTTGTGGTTTTAAAGCAAGTGGTAGTTTTGTGAAAATAGTTTTGTGTGTCCTTTTGGTGGCTGGGTGTTCCATTGGAAGTTATCACATCCATGGGTGCACTAGGTGCACATATGGATGTGCCCTCGAATGAAAGTGGCACCTTTAAAATAGTGTTTTATTAAAACCATGGTTTTCTAAATGGTTTTTGTTTCCTAAATAAGGTTTGGTCCTTTGTGTGGATTTTATGAAATTTTTGAAATGTAAACTCAAAATATATGCCCAGTTGGATCTTAGTGTGAGTTATGGTCAATGCTTCGTATTAAGGCCCATTTGGCATGACTTTCAAGTTGCATGTTTTTATTAAAATATGGATTTGGAAATAATTTTTGGTAAATGTGTTTGGGTGTGTAAAGTTAGGGGACCGTTTGGAATTTTTAGCGCACTGTTATTTTTTGTCTTAGTTTTGAAATAAATACAAGACTTAGTTTCTTGAATGGCCTGTTTTTTCTAAATGATATTGGTCCTTATAGGTTAATTAATTAAAGATTTGGCGGCTCCTTGGTGATGTGCACTCACACATACATAGGTACATATGTGTATATGTATATATATTTTCCTTGAACATATTCCCTCAGGGCATGTGGAATATGTACATTGGATTAAGGGTATATATATATGTATGAGAATGTATGTGAGTGATGGTGTGAGCGATTTTTGTCAGAAGCTTCAAGAGCCGAAGTGTCTCGACTTGATTCACTTCCTTTTGAGGTAGGTCCTCCATGCCCATGCCTTTAATTTGAATTCCATGATTTTATTAGCATTTTTTTTAAAAAGTTTGTTTACATATTCATGTGGCATTTATATATGTAGATATGTCTATGTGTTTGGTGAAATGGATTTCACCTCCTAGAGATTGGTTTCCCATTAATTTTCATAACTTGTCTAAGTCTGTTTACAAATTGCTTTTAATTATGAAGGTGTACTAAGTATTTTAAAATAGTTTACTAAAAGTTCCCTAGTTGTGTAGTGTATCTTGTGAAACAAAAAGGATTTGGTTAAAAGTGTTGTTTAAAACTTGACTTGTTTGACACCTTGAATCATGGTTTGACAAATCAATGACATGAAGGCTCATTTGGAACTTTTTAAGTATGGTGAGTGTTTTTAACTCATAATTGGAAATGGATTTGTGAAATGAATCTGGTTTGGAATATTTTTATGGAATATTGGAATGATGGTATTAAAGGCCCAGTTGGAACCTTATGTTACTTTGAAAGTGTGAATTCCCAGTTGGAAACTTAATGTGATTTACACTACTACAAAAACAGGCAAGATAAGCGCCACCTTTCATCAGTGTTAAGAAAAAAGTGCTGATAAAGGTAATTCTTTATCAGCGCTAATTAAAAGCGCGGATAAAGGATCCCTTTATCAACACTTTTATAGCACTGATAAAGAAGCCCTTTATCAGCGCTTTTTAGCGCTGATAAAACCATTATCTCATTTTATAATATGGGGTGCATAATGCCCTCTATTTATCGCGCCCTCAAGCTCTTGTGGTACTGTACCCCTGCGACAACTCCCCTCCTCCCTGATCTTCTCTTTGTCGGACCTCCGCTGCTAGCCCTACTCCTCCACGAACCCTACTCCTTATCCTCCCCCTAGATCCCTTCCATGAATCCTCCTCTCCATGAACCCTACTTCTACTCCTCCCTGCTGAACACTACTCCCCGCGAACCCTACTCCTCCATTTCTCAACAGTTGGTGGCTCCTCCCGTTCACCTCCCCCTCCGGTGGTTGCGCCTTCCCCTCCCGACGTAGCACAGAAGGCTCCCTGACCTGCTCGACGCTTCTTCTCTCCCTCTATTGTGGGTATGATCTACTCTAGGTAAGTCTCCCACTTCTCCTTTTAGGTTTATCTTTTCCAGAGGGTAGGGTTACATTGATAGGATCTAATCTTGTGAGTTAGGGTTTAATCTTATTGTTTTTGGGTAAATATTTCCTTTCTAGGTTTTCTTTGTGGTGCGGTTGAGGTGCAATCAGGGTTCCACATTAGATTTTAGAAATTTCTTCACCCAATGTCAGTGGTTCCATGCCCTAAAATTTCTAGATGTTTTTAATATGATTTTTTGTGCATTTATTCTTGTTCTATAAATTAATTTTGTGGTGCGAATTGTGTTTTTGAAGCATTTTGCATGCCTATGTGTTTGAAATGAATTTTAATAAAGGAAATGGTTATATTTTGTGTGTGTTGTAATTTAATACTTATTAGAAAGGGTATTATGGGTTGTTTGAAAGGTGTGAAATATGTTTTCAAAGGAACTAGAGGTGCGAATGGGTTTGGGTGTATGTTTTAAAAAGGAAACATAATAATTTAGCATGTTTGGATTGTTGTGAATTTTTAAATATGAGTTGTAAGTTGCTCAAATTATGAAAGGCATGTTTTGAAATTATTCTTGGTTTATGTTTGATTTTTCAAGGGGGATCGACCCATGTAGTTGGTTTATTAACTGTATGCTCTTCTTGTGTTTCATAAAAATGGAATTTTCCAAATGTGTGGGTAATGGAAAATGTATTTTAAAGGGGTTTTGGTGTGAGTAAAAATAGAAAATGGTTTGTTTTATGGAAAATGGATATTTCCTTGAAATTATAGGCATTGAGTTGTGGAGGAGTAGGGTTCATGGAGCCTTATTTGGATTTTTTTCATATTTTAATGAGAAAGTAAAATTATTTAAATGATGTCTTGAAAATGTTTTTATGGTGTGATTATGATTCTAATAAATTTTTAATTTATATTAAGTGAGTATTTATGAAGTGTGAACTGGATTGGAATTCTATTATATTGTTTATGGTAAATGTCTAGATTACACTTTATATAGTGTATCTTTTAAATCTTGTTTGACCCTCTTTATTTACCCTTGAACAATTCACCCCTTTGTGAAAGATGTTTTATCACTATTTGATACTTTTATCCCCTCATGTGTGATTTTTTTAACACTAAGGGATTGTTTTTTATCCCTTTGTATGAGAATGTGTTTTTTTATAGAATAGATGTAAGATGTGTATGCGAATATTGCTTACAAGTTTGGGTAAGGTGAGGGAGAGTTATTTTATATCCTTTAAATATTCATGATAGAATTTATGTTCACTAACCTAATTTCTATTTCTTATGTTAATTTGGGTAACAAAACCTATGATATTCCATAGTAATTTTGGAAAAACCTAGGTTATTTTTCTCCCTCGTTAACCCCTTTGTGTTTGGAAATTTATCTACTATATTAGTTTTCTCATCAAAATTGTATCCTTGTTTTCATTTTATTTGAGTTTGGTCACTAGTTTTGGGTTGTTTAATGTGATTATTTTATTATGAATGAGGTGGATAGTAGGGGTGGTTAAAAGGATGTTTAATGTTTTTCTATAAGGGTGGTGGGTGTTAGAACTATTAGTAAGGGGGCTGGAAAGTGTGTCGTTTTTGATGGGGGTCTATTTTGGTTCTGTTGATTTCCAAATCTTTATTGGAAATGGTTAAGCTCTATTAATATCTATTTTTATAAGGAAGTGGTTCTCTTATACTGTATTTGGAAGTCTTGTTTTGTGTATTTGAATCATAAATAATAGTATTTGAGATTCAAATAGAATGGAGATGAATATAGATTGGATGGATGCTAATCATTTGACAATAGAGTATGAGAACAGAGTGAAAGAGTTCATCAAGTTTGCATAGGATCATGCAAAGGATCCTTCTCAAATCATTTTTCTATGTTTGCATTGTTTTTATTCTAGAATAATTACTCTAGAGGGGTTGGAAGAATATTTGATATGTCACGGAATATATCGGGGTTATAAATGTTGGAATAAACACGGAGAAAAAGTGAATGTAGCTACCGGATGGGATAAAACTGCGTTTTATGGATCATTAAATATGATTAAAAATATGGATAATGAAGAAGACCGTATGGAGGATGTGATTACAGATGTCAATGATGATGAAGATCGTATTGAGGAAATGACAAGGACAGTTGAAGATAAACTCTGTGATTTCCCAAAATTGTTTGAGAAGTTAAAGAGTTGTGCAAAGACGCTATTGTATGCTGGTTGCACTAAATATACAGCATTTTCAGCTATAATAAAGTTGCATAAATTGAAAGAAGACAATGGATAGAGTGATGTTAGTTTTATGGAACTACTTTCTCTCTTGAATGACATGCTTCAAAAAGATAATGAGCTCCCAAGCTGGACATATGAAGCTAAATGAATGCTACACTCAATGGGTATGATTTCTAAAAGAATACATGCCTTCCCAAAAGACCATATATTGTTTCACAAGGAGAAAAAATCACTTATAGAATGCCCAAAGTGTGGTGCTTCTCGATATAATAAAGATGAACCGTGTCCTACGAAAGTTGTATGGTACTTTCCAATCATTCCAAGGTTTAGGCGTCTATATGGAAGTGAAGAAACTACAAGACAATTGTCGTGGCGTGCAGATAAAAGAAATAAAGATGGGAAATTACATCACTCAGACGACTCTCCTTAATGGAATAGAATTGATCATGAGTATCCTGAATTTGGAAATAAGCTGAGAAACCTTCGTCTTGAGTTATCTACAGATGGAGTGAATCCTTTTGGTTTTCAAACCATCACTCATAGTACATGGCCTATTATGTTGGTAAATTATAACTTGCCACCCTGATTATGCATGAAACAGAAATTCATCATGTTATCTATGCTTATATCAGGTCCAAAACAACCAGGTAATGATATTTATGTTTATTTGGATAATTTGATCAAGGATTTGAAGTTATTATGGGATTCAGGTGTTATGTTTTATAATTCTTATAAAAGTGAATACTTCATGTTGAGAGCTATGTTGTATGGGATGATAAATTATTTACCCACTTATGGAAATTTTTCAGGCTATAGCATTAAAGGAACTCAAGGGTTTCCCATGTGCGAAGAAGATATGGAATCAATTAGGTTGAAAAATTCATTGAAATCTGTGTTTCTAGGACATCGTAGATTTCTATCCCGTCGGCATAAGTACTGATCTTGGACGACATCATTCAATGGAAGTTCAAAACAATGCACAACACTGTCTCCACTAAAAAGTGATCAACTTTTTGAGAAAGTAAAATATGTGAACACTATTTTTGGTAAACCATTTTCGAAAAACCTTACGAAAATTGGTTGGAAAAAGAGATCAGTTTTTTTTGAATTACCATACTAGAATTGTCTGTACGTCAGACATTTTCTTGATATAATGCATGTGGAAAAAATGTATGTGACAGTGTTATCGGAACATTTATAAATTCCCCTGTCAAAATAAAGGATGGAATTAAGGCAAGTTTGGACATGGTTGACATGGGAATACGAGAAGAGTTGGTTCCCGTAAAGAGTGAAAATCAAATGTTTCTTCCTCCAGTTGCTTACACTCTTTCTAGGGAGGAGAGATATCAGTTTTGCAACTTATTCAATGATGTAAAGGTTCTGGAGGGGTATTCATAAAATATCAAGAACATTGTGTCAATGAATGATTTGAAGTTAAAAGGTTTGAAATCACACGACTGCCATGTTTTGATGTAAGATTTAATTCCTATATCTTTACATTGCATTTTTCCCAAGAATGTTCATCATACATTAACCAAACTTTGTTTCTTTTTCAAAGATTTTTGCAGCAAAGTTTTAGACCCGAAGAAATTTTCAGCTATGGAAAGAGAAATTTTCATCATATTATATGAATTAGAAATTTTCTTCCTGCCAAAATACTTTGATATGATGGTTCACTTGGTGAGAGAGATTAGACTTTGTGGTCTTGTGCACTATAGATGGATGCACCCCATTGAATGGTATATGAAGATTTTGAAAGGGTATGTCAAAAATCAAAGTTGTCCAGAGAGTTGTATTGTGGAGAGATATATTTTTGAGGAAGCCATTGAATTCTGTACCGAATACCTATCTGATGTGGACAACATTGGTCTCCCAAAATCTCGTCACACTGGAAACATTGAGGGTGAGGGAATTTCTAGAAGAGATGTTGTGACAATCAATATTACAGATTTAGAGCAGACCCACCTTTATGTTTTTCATAATAGTTGGGAGGTTGCTCTATATATTGAAACCCACAAATAAATTCTCAGGCAGTTGAATCCATCAAGGGCTGAAAAATGGATATCAAATACACATAATCACTAGTTTATAGGATGGTTTCAAGACCATATTTTTAAGGAGTTGGATGAAAATCCAAATTCAATTTCAGAATGACTTCGATGGCTAGCCACTAGACCAATTGTGTATATACTATCTTATAATGGTTATGTAATTAATGGTTATACATTCTATATAGATGAACATGATAAAGATAGTACCATGAAAAATAGTGGAGTTACACTTGTGACTGAAGCAATGCATGTTTTTGGTAGTAAGGACAGAAATCCAATTTATGTGAATATGTCATACTTTGGAATTATCAAATAAATATGGGAGTTTGATTATATGAAATTCCAATTGCCATTTTTTCAATTCAAATGGGTTGATAACAACAGTGATGTTAAAATAGATGAATTGGGATTTTTGAAACTTGATTTTAGTAAATAAGGGTACAAAGACGAACAGTTTATAATGGCATCAAAAGCGGTACAAGTATTTTATGTTCCATATCTCGCAAATCAAAAGTGGTCAATTGTTCTATTATTGTCTAAAACTACTGAAGGGTCTGATGAAAATTCAATTGAGGATGATCATTTCAGTGGTACATCACAATCATTTCACAGCGGTCCCAATGCAGATGATGTTTTGTATGTTAGAGGAGACCACAATGAAGGGATTTGGATAATCGATAGAGGTGTCAAATCCCTTCAGCCTTTGAAAAAAGAAATAGAGTTCAATAAATAGGTTATATTTTGTTTGTAATATAGATCTTGTTATCTCATGTTATTATCTTATCATTACCGAATTTATGTAATCTAAATTAATTGTTCAACCACTTTTGCAGATAATGACTTCTACACGTTCTGGTGCTCCTAACCTCAAGGATGAACAAGTCTCTCAAGTTGCTGCTGTTGCTACACATAGTGCATAGCAACAACAAGTTTTTGAACCTGTTTTTGCTCCTAGTGTTGAGGTCCAACAACCATCAGTACATGTCATTTCTATCATTTCAGATGAACATATTGATGATGTTGATATCGATGAAATGGTCAGGGATGAAGGACTGATGTCACAGAAAACACAGGTGTGTCGTAGTTTGACGGTGTTAGCCAAAGTTCTTAAGGTGAAAAGAAAAGGCATCAAATTTTATGTCGGATGGAATGCACAAGGACAACATGTGAATCCCAATAAGGCTATTTTTAGTAGTTACATTGGAATTGTCACTCAACAATGCATGCTGATTGAAATAGATTCGTGACACCATGTTGTGTCCAGGATGAAGGCTGTGATCTGGGAAGAAATTACGGTAACATTATGATATTATTTCTTTAATTTACTAGCAAATAAAATAATGAAACCGTTTCTTAATCTTCTCAATCCCTTGCAGAGTACATTTATAGTAGATGATTCACACAAGAATTATGTACTAAGGATTTCAAGAAGGATTGATCACGGTTTTTGTACTATTATAACAAAATTTCACCTGAAAGATTCCAAAGGTAAAATAAACCCAGACCCACCCTTTGTCTATGCTCACCTGATATCCCAAGAAGCATGAGATTTATTTATTGGCTGCCATGGGGATGAGAAGTTTCAGGTACATTGTGGCTGATAATACATTTTTTGGAGGATACATATATTTATCACTTTGATTGTCAATATTTCATTTATGAAACAACAACTCAGTACTGAAAATAAGGAAGGTACATAAAAACCAATATACCCCTATCATAAAGCAAGGATTGGGTACGCTTCACTAGAAAATAAAATAGTGCGTATTTTAAATTTATAGTAATATTTTTATGTTCCAAGAAACAACATCATAATTATCTTTCTATATTTATATGTAGATTGATGAGTCTAAAGCCAAAGACACTTACATCCCATGTCATGTGCTATAGAAGGAGGCATGTGTGAATAAGGAAGGGAAGATAGTAGATAAAAACACACAAAAAGTGTGGGAAATATGTGTAAGTATGACATGATAAAAATTTTTGTTTTAAATTGATGTTACATAATAATAATTACTTATTTTCCCATATCCAAAAGTCACAAGAATCAGCTACTCCTGTAGCGGATATAGACCTATTATCGATGGCTTTGAAACGGCCAGAACAATACAGTCGTGTCAGAGGTGCGGGGTTTGGGGTGACACCCTGAGTATATTTTGAGAAAAAAAAACAAACGGATGATAGAAATGAAGAAACGAAACAAATGAGAGAAAGACTAGAAACTCTTGAAGAATTATTTCAATGGCAGGGAGAGTTGCTAGCAAATTTTATGGGTGAGAATCAAGGAGAATACACAACTTAGGAACAACATCGCATGAAGATCCCGCCCCACCCCACCAGCTTTGAGGTGAGCCATTCCCCTCAAAGAGTTATCTTAGCCGTAGTAGTCAATATTCTAATAATTGTTCCCATGAAATGTGAATTAGACAAACACTGATACTTTTCCTGTACTGATTTTCTATAGGGTGATAATGACTGTGATTTATATCTGTCAACACCCACCTATCACCTTGTAGCGAGGGGTACGATGTTCAACATCCCAGAGGACAAGCTGAATAATAGACCATTTCTAATAGATCATTTGAAAGTGATGATTACTGTAGCTCATGATCCAAATTAAGAGATAACTATTCAACTTGATGAAGATGATATTCATATGGTCAAAAAGGATATTGGGACATTCATTGCATGGCCGTCACAACTTGTAAGAGTACATGTGGACAAAGAGGTATTTATTTCCATTTTTTTCAAGCTAAACCTTTAACAATTAATGAAAAAAAGGTCTGAACCAACGAATGTTATTATAGACATAGAAAGGGAAGGGGGTGACAAGAAACGTGGGCTCAAAAGCATATAAAGGATCAACCAACCGATCCAAAAGATTTACTGAAAGCACAATTACACCGCCTATTCTCTATCCACATTTACTAGCATTAAAGAATCATGTGGATACAAAGCTAAAAAGTGGTAGTAGTCATATAATTTTTTTTTAAAAGAATATATACAGAGACGAAATTAAAGATTTCATTGCTTTTGAAAATGTAAATGACATCCTTGAATATGATTGGATAGGCATCACAGTTTTAAATTTATATATTAGATATGTTTTCATGAATTGATTTTCTAAAAACTGATATAATGTGCTAATTATGACTAAATGCATTTTATATTATTGGCAGGCGTATATATGAAAAACAATTGAAGGGATTTTTACATGAGCCAAAATTTGGACTCGTTAGTCCTCATACCACATATACACAACTAACAAAATTAGAGCCATCAATAAGGGATAAAATAGTGAAAGGCTTGCTGAAAAAATTTGAAAGCAAGATTACGGATGACCGACTCTTCCTAATACCAACCGTGTAGGGGTAAAACTCTACAATTAAATCATATAAATTATATTTTCACTTCTTTCATTACTTATTCCTTTTTGTATTTTTAGGCAACATTGGCTACTAATTGCAGTGAACTTGGACACTCTAAATATTTATTTTTTGGATTCAATGCAAGGATATCCAACAAACCGACCACACATGATAGAGTTTGTGAATCTGTAAGACACCACATCCTACGTTTTAGGTATAAACATAAATTTATATAATTTATATTATCTTTTAATAAGTATTCTATTATGATAGGGTGATGTATCAATATCATCTAAAAAAGGACAGGAGCTAAGCATAAGGAGGCAAGCAAATACTAAGTCTGGACAAGTATCACAGTATATATAATAAAATTTCACTATCCAAACACATATCAAAACAAGTTACTTATTCTCACAATGATTAAAGTTTTTGTAGTGTCCAAAACAAACAAATGAAAAATATTTTGGTTATTATGTTTTTAAATTTACGAGAGAGATCATTTTCCATCAACAAACTAGCATCCCTAAAGAGGTATTTTAAAAAACAAATACTATTTCATTTAAATTATTTATTAATTATTTATTTATATATTTTGCAGTACTACTTTGACTGTTGAAAATCATCATATTCACAAGAAGATATATATTTGTTCATAAATGAGTGGGCCGCATACCTTATGGAAGATTGTACACAAATAGCATGAAGATCTGACTTGGGGATGTGTACAATTGGCAGACATTTTTGAGAGGGGTTCACGAAGATCAAAAGATGAAACATTGTTGTATGTAAATGTTCGTAGGAAAATTGTAATTTTTATTAAATAAAACATCCTTTCTCAAATGAGTCATTTGTACATTTTAATAGATGAAATTCACCAACAACATGCAAGAATGATGGACCACTTTTCTTTGGGCTTTGGATAAGAAAAACCAGTAAAATCTCTAAAATACCATTATATCACGCATGCCCACTCACATTCAAAGAAAATATGAGTAAAATTATCTACCATAAATTGATTTCAGTATGAGAATCGATATTCCAAATGGATTACCATGTATTTAACATTTTCATTGGTAGAAATTGTATGTTTTCTAATTATCCATAATAAGAAAATGAACATTGTTGGAACCTCCTTCCTCCATAGGGTCTCCCCCCACAAATCCATGTTTTCAATTTAAGACTATGATACATGGGTCATTTGTGATGTGTATGAGTCAACCCCACCTAAATCCGAGGCATGGTGTGACCGGTATCACTCAAAGTGTCTCTCTTTTGTTTAAAATGGACAAAATTTTAAGTGAAAACAACAACTGAAATACGGAAAACTGGCCAAATGCATTCGGATTATGTTGATAATTTAGGATAACAATACATGGGTCATTTGTGACATGTACGAGTCAACCTTGACTCAATCCGAGGCATGTTTTGACCAGTATCACTCAAAGTGTCTCTCTTTTGATTAAAATAGACATAATTTTAAGTGAAAACAACAACTGAAATACGAAAAACCGACCGAATGCATTCAGATTGTGTTGATACTTTATGAGAATTATCCATGGGTTATTTATTACATGTAAAAGTAAACCCCGCCTCAATCCAAGTTACAGTGTGACTTTTATCACTCAAAGTGTCTCTCTTTTGTTTAAAATGTACCAAATTTTAAGTGAAAACAACAACTGACGTACAGAAAACTGACCAAACACATTCAGGTTGTGTTGATACTTTATTAGAATGATCCATGGGTCGTTTTTGATGTGTAAGAGTCAACACAACCTCAATCCAAGGCATGGGGTGACCGGTATCACTCAAAGTGTCTCTCTTTTGTTTAAAATGGACAGAATTTTAAGTGAAAACAACAATCGATGTACGTAAAACTGACCAAACACATTATTATTGTGTTGATACTTTAAGAGAACAATATATGGATCATTTATGACATGTATGAGTCAACCCCTCCTCAATAAAATGTATGGTGTGATCGGTATCACTCAAAGTATCTCTCTTTTGTTTAAAATGGACAGAATTTTAAGTGAAAACAACAACTGACGTATGGAAAACCGATAAAATGCATTAGAATTGTGTTTATAATTTAGTATAAATATCCATGGGTCATTTTTTATGTGAATTAGTCAACTACACCTCAATACGAGTCATAGTGTGACCGGTATCACTCATAGTGTCTCTCTTTTGTTTAAAATGGACAGAATTTTAAGTGAAAACAACAACCGACTTACAGAAAACTGACCAAACACATTCAAATTGTATTGATAATTTAGAAGAATGATCCATGAGTCATTTTTGACATGTAAAAGTCATCCCCACTTCAATATAAGGCACTGTGTGATCGTTATCACTCAAATTGTCTCTCTTTTGTTTAAAATGGACAAAATTTTAAGTGAAAACAACAACTAATGTACGAAAAACTAACCAAACACATTCGGATTGTGTTGATACTTTAGGAAAACGATACATGGGTCATGTGTGATGTGTACGAGTTAACCCCACCTAAATATAAGGTACTATGTAATTGGTATCACTCAAAGTGTCTCTCTTTTGTTTAAAATGGACAAAATTTTAAGTGAAAACAACAACTGACATAAGGAAAACTAACCAAATGCATTAAGATTGTGTTGATACTTTATTACAATGATCCATGGGTCATTATTAACATGTAAGAGTCAACCTCGCCTCAATATGAGGAATGGTGTTGCTAATATCACTCAAAGTGTCTTTCTTTTGTTTAAAATGGATAGAATTTTAAGTGAAAACAACAACTGACATACGGAAAACCAACCAAACACATTAAGATTGTGTTGATACTTTAGGAGAATGATCCATGGGTCATTTTTGAAATATAAGAGTCAACCCCGCCTCAATATGAGGCACAGTGTGACCGGTATCACTCAAATTGTCTCTTTTTTGTTTAAAATGGACAGAATTTTAATTGAAAACAACAACTGACGTACGGAAAACCGACCAAACACATTCTTATTATGTTGATACTTTAGAAAAATGATACATGTGTCATATATGATGTGTACGAGTCAACCCCGCCTCAGTACAAGGCATGGTGTGGCCGGTATCACTCAAAGTGTCTCTCTTTTGTTTAAAATGGATATAATTTTAAGTGAAAATAACAACTGACTTACAGAAAACTGACCAAACACATTTGGATTGTGTTGATACTTTAGGATAACGATCCATGGGTCATTTTTGACATTTAAGAGTCAAACCCACATTAATATGAGGCATAGGGTAACCGGTATAACTCAAAGTGTCTCTCTTTTGTTTAAAATGGACAGAATTTTAAGTGAAAACAACAAATGACGTATGGAAAATCAACCAAATGCATTCGGATTGTGTTGATACTTTAGTACAACGATCCATGGGTAATATGTGACATGTAAGAGTCAACCCCACCTCAATCCGAGGCACAGTGTGGCCGGTATCACTCAAAGTGTCTCTCTTTTGTTTAAAATGGACAAAATTTTACGTGAAAACAACAAATGACGTACGGAAAACAAACCAAAAACATTAGGATTGCATTTATACTTTAGTAGAACAATCCATGGGTCATTTTTGATGTGTACGAGTCAACCCCACCTCAATCTGAGGCACGATTTTTCCAGTATCACTCAAAGTTATCTTTTTTGTTTAAAATGGACATAATTTTAAGTGAAAACAACAACCGACATACATAAAACTGACCAAACACATTTTTATTGTGTTTATAATTTAGGGAAATTATTCATGGGTCATGTGTGATGTGTAAAAGTCAAACCCACCTCAATCCGAGGTATTATGTGACCGGTATCACTCAAAGTGTCTCTCTTTTGTTTAAAATGGACAAAATTTTAAGTGAAAACAACAATTGACATACGAAAAAACTGACCAAATGCATTTGGATTGTGTTGATACTTTATTACAATGATCCATGGGTCATGTGTGATGTGTAAGAGTCAACTTTTCCTCAATCTAAGGCACAGTGTTTCCGGTATCACTCAAAGTGTCTCTCTTTTGTTTAAAATGGACAAAATTTTAAGTGAAAACAACAACCGACATATGAAAAACCAACTAAATACATTTGGATTGTATTGATACTTTAGGAAAACGATCCATGGGTCATTTTTTACATGTAAGATTCAACCCTGACTCTATATGAGGCACAATGTGACCGATATCACTCAAAGTGTGTCTATTTTGTTTAAAATGGACATAATTTTTAAGTGAAAACAACAACTGATGTAGGGAAACCAATCCAAAAGTCATTACTTATAACATAAGACACTTAGACAAGCCTCATAGAGTCATAAGTAGTCCCTATACAATAAACCCCCATTAATAATTCATCACACACACTAAATATAAACCTTTAGCCCTAGAGTTCATGGTGAGGGATGAAAACAAAGAGGAAAGGGAGAGGGAGAAGAATGAAAGGGAAAGAAAAAAGAATATAGGATTTACATTGGATAAATGTTCAAGATAAAGGGATCTTATAATAAGTTTCGGGAAGGGGATGGGAGGAAATAGGTTGAAATCCCTTAAATTACGCCATATCATCAGTAACTTTTATGGTCTGGTTGGGCAGTTTTCCAAACTGTTCACCAACTTTTTGGGAGCCATTGGATAAGAAACCCTCTTCTGCACAATTTGGAAAAAAATTTAACTAACCATGTTCCAATCGTTAAAAAAGACTTAGTTAAACTATAGATCCATACTACATGGTTTCTCCTAACCGTGAACAACCCATGTTCCTAACAACTCCCTCAAAAAGGTAAGTTGCATGGTTTTTACTTGGAGTCATACAACCCATCCTTTTCCTATGTATGTAAAACAATAAAAGTTCAAAATTAATAGGAAAATTCCCCATGAAAGTGTACCCACATGGGTTCTTCTAAATTGTGTCCCCCAATAAAAGAACTACATGACTACTAATCAAGAGTCTAGGATGGACAAAGAATAAGCATATATCTACCCACCATTTATAAATTCTATAAATGGCATGAAAAGAAGACAACACACCATAAGATAAATGCATCAACCATAAGAACACATTTCCTTAAGTGTCCCAAGAATCACCCAAATCCATCTACCATAAGGAATCAACAGGGGAAACTCTCTAAGTCCTAAGGCAACATATCCCAAAAGGAACTCAAAATCTATAAACAAATTCCATATCCAAGCTTGACATGAATCTTAACCACAAAAAACATGAAGAATAACTCGCATGCATGCCTTAATCAAATTTTTCTTAAGGTTCTGACATTGAACTTTCTCTATATATTTTATCTGAGGCAATGTAAGATATCATTTGGAGGAGATAGTATTTAATGGTACCTTTTGATAATCACAATGAATAATTAGTACATCACATTAGGTATGAATTTTTTCCCATTGTTTGATCCCAAATTGACTACCACTGCATATTTTATCTGCATGAACTGCTTGTTTGATATGCTGATTTTTTTGCAGGTCTTGTTTGGGTGTACTTCTGCAAAATTTCATGTTATAGCAGGCAGGGCATTTATCAACACTAAAAAAAGTGCTGATAAATGGAGCCTTTATTAGCACTAAAAAAGCACTGATAAAGGAGCCCTTTATCAGCGCTAAAAAAGCACTGATAAAAGATCCCTTTATCAGCATTGAGCTTTACAACACTTTTTTAGCACTGTTAAAACCCGTTTTGAGCACTGATAAATCCCGTTTTTGTAGTAGTGTTCGTGTGATGTGATGACCCGTGTTTAGGGTAGTCAAGTGCGGTAACAGAAGGTAAGATGATTCACATGTGTGGGGGCCTCCTACTTACACAACATTACTATTACCACCATGGGTTCCTGGGTGTCTTTTAGAGGGTCGAATGATAGTTGCTGATCAAGCCTGATTAGACGGGTCGGTACCCCCGGGATTTACTGTTTGGCTAGGTGGGCTATTCCACTAGTGAGGCCAGGTTAGGGTAGCTAAATGGTTATTGACTCAGGGGCTTCACCACATGCTGGCATGTGGTTCTGAACCGAGTACGTCCAGTGATTGCTCTAAGGATGTTTAGAAAATTTCCATGGTTGCATAATTGTATGTTCCTTCTTTCTTTTATGGCACTTTTAACTATTTGATCTCATGACACTTTTAATTTGCTTTTTATAATATAGAACCTGTTTTGGTACTAGTTGTCTTTAAAAAGAATTCATTGCAATGAATTATATGCTTTGGTAATTAATTTTGAAAAATGAAATGGAAAAAGGGTTTTTTTCTTAAAAGTAAAAGCATGTTACCTATTTTGTTAAAGGAGTGGAAAACCCATATTTTTATATATATCCTTTTTTAAAATTGACAAGAATGGATTTCATTTTAGAGGTGGGGGCATCAGGCGTTGTTTATTTTGGCATTCCTACTGAGCATATTAGTGATCACGCCTACTTTATCTTTTCAGTTTTAGGTTCTCCAAGTTTCACATCGCTCTTGGAGCGAGCTTAGTTCTGAGTTGGGTGGTGACATAGTAGGTCATGTGGAGGTACGTGCAGTTTATTATTTTTCTCTTTTAGTTTCTAGTTTCCATTTTATTGTTAGTTTTTATTTATTTACTTGTGTTTTATTTATGGGACAAATCATTCCCACATGTTTTTTTGATGCCCAACACTAGTTGTCAGCCTATGGGGATCGGAAAATCCCTTTGGGCCTTGCTGTAGACTGGCTCAGGTGACCAGTTTAGGGTCAACCTAGGCTGGTTCATGACAAAATGGTATCAGAGGGAGGTTCTTGTTATTTGGTGTGTTCGGTAGATGAAGATTAGGACTGTCAGGACTCGATAGGTAGGTACGGGAATGAAGTCATGAATCCTCACTCATTCCAAACCTCGAGTCTCTAGGGGTAGTCTAGGAATCGAGTCCTTTTCTTGTTCTAGTTTGTTTTAGATTGAGGGATGAGAATGGAGGCGATTCAGTGTCATGTTGTGATTTTTCCTGGAGTAGTGACCCATGTGATATCCAAGTGTCCAGTTAAAGTTCCCCTTAGTGTTATTGCCTAGCATGGCTCACTACCATGTCACCGAGTTGGGCATATCCAGTAGTCCATCTCTCCGGTAGTTTGGTGTAAGTGGTGTTTTGTCTTGGTTCTAGTTGGTGTAAGTGTGTTTTTGAAAATGAAAAGGATTTTGGAAATGATGATGATTCCTTTTAAATGGTTTTGGGATTGGTAAAATTGGTTTTAAAGGGAGATGTTTTGGCTTGAAAATTTGGTAATTGTTTAAAATTGGAGAAGAAATGAAATGGATGGGTGCATAGGTGACAGTTCCTAGGATTCCAAGGGTGTTTATTTGAAATTAAATGCTTGATCTTGTTTTCTAAGGGTGATTTTTTGAAAGGGATTCTTTTGGATATGTTTATATCTGTTTGGTTTTTTATCTAGTTGTTTTTTGATGAAGGCGCTTTCATTGATTTTGTTTTGGGTTGATATTGGTTTTGGTTTTGTGTTTTATATGTTATTCAGAAAATAATGCCCAGAAAGGTTGTAATGACCCACTCATTCTCATTGTCTTGAGAGCACAATGAGACATTATTTGGCCTTAAGCGACACCCCCAAGACGCCAAAGGCTGGCAATAAATTCCGAAGGGTTTCAAATAAAACTGGGGGACGATTTAACCTTTAACAAATAATCCAATAAACTAACAAACCATAACCAAACCTTCTACTAAATGATGCATGAACGAAAGAAAGACAACTAAACAAATTCATGTATCTCAAAACCATATCAAAGTGTGAAATAATGGAAGACCAAACCAGTGTCAAACTACACAAAGGATAAAAAACTAAAGACTCTCAATAACCACAAGACTCCATGATCCACAATCTACAATCTCCAAAATCACCGATCAGCCCAAGTATTATGAGGTAGTGCTAAAAATGTGGGAAACGTTACCTTTTCCCCTGTCCTAGAAGATAGAATCTGCAAAATAACCAAAGTGAAAAAGTAGGGGTGAGTAATAAAATCAGTAGGTTTTCCCTAATGACTTCCCTACTCATGCTACTAGGATAGAAAAGTTAGACATGTTTATATAAAATAGTTTATATAAAACAATTACCAAAATAGTTTATAACCAAATATAAATAAGTTCAAAAAACCGTTTACAACCAAGTGAAAACAAAACTAAATGAAACCAATTTCCAAAAAGTTATTTTTCAAGAAAAATAACTAAATCAAGATTAAAACCAATTCTTCTTATCATTTGGCATAACCATTCCATAGTTTACAACACACCCACACATGCATGCTTCGTTTGACAGTTCCATACTCATGAGAGGTCTCTCGTCCAATTACCTTATGTCCCAATGACACATGCCCCCGATCTAGGGTCACATTCCTTGTACCCCAATGGTACTCTTCCCTTATTAAGGGACTATTAATCATGAACTCACACCAACACCATTTATGCCAAATCTTTCCATTACCAAAATAAACCACTTCAATAAAACTGAACTTTTATTGAAAACCAAAGAACAAACAATTTCAACAAACATTTACTTTCAATAAAACCTTACCTTTTATTGAAAACATCAAATCAAATTTATGTTCCAACAATCTAGAAAAATCCTTTTTTTAAAAAATCCACATTTTAAAACCAAGAACCAAAACACTCATTCAAAATCCACAATTTTACAGATTTCACAACCATCACTCAAGAAGGTTTCCAACGAGTATTCAACAACCAAATCACAATCAATTCAACACCAAAAATTAAATTTTAAAGCATGATAATCAGTTATACTAAGTAGATTTAAGAAAGAAGCCTCCTACCTCAAAGGTTTTGATGAAAACCCCAACGAACGAAGAACACACAAGAAAATCAGGTTGATTCTCCAAGAACCCACCTTAGATATCTTCTCCTAGAAATATCAAAACAAAATCTCGTTATATATTGGAATCCAAACACCTAGATCTACCAATAATGTGTGTCGATCTAAGAAACCAAGAGAAGAGGAGAAGTAGATCTAAGTAGATCTAAGAAACCGAACAAGAATGATGAAGAACGATCACATACCTCAAGAATCCGAATTTGATTCACCAAGGGAAGCCTTCAGATCATCTTCAGATCAATGGGAGAATCTTCTTTGGCCTAAGGAGAAGTAAAATCCAGAGTTAGGGCCTGTTAGGAGTAAAAATGAGCCACTTAGAGGCAAAAACGTGTGATATCCACTTTTTTAGGATCTCACTTAAACCATCTGCACAGTTAGTTTGCATGGTTAGACAAACTGTGCGCTAACTGTGCATTAGCTACTACCTAGGAAGACCCTCACATGACTTCCTAGCATGGTCTCCCTAACTATGCATCAACCGTTCTAGAGATACTACCTCTAGAGGACCATTGCGCATGGTTTGGCCGCATGGTTAGGCAAACAGTGCACCGCCCGTGTGATTTCCATTTTTCCTCAAAACCACTTCTAAAGTTCTCACAACTCTCTCATCCATCAATATTAAACTTTATAAACATAAAAATAATCAATTAAGGGTTACATAC
The DNA here is from genome assembly GCA_963277665.1 of Viscum album. Classification (NCBI taxonomy): domain Eukaryota; kingdom Viridiplantae; phylum Streptophyta; class Magnoliopsida; order Santalales; family Viscaceae; genus Viscum; species Viscum album. Next base: position 464,893,782 of record OY728141.1, on the reverse strand, counting down.
CATAAAATAGGGGTACTAAATTCTCCCCACCATTGGTATTTCCGTCCTCGAAAAGTAGAGAACCCTCACTGATCTGAAAGAGTTCCGGCCATTTCTCTTTCATCTCCTTCTCGCATTCCCAAGTCTCTTTCTGAATCTGACCATATTTCCATAAAACCCACAACAGAATGATGCTTTTTCCACGTAATATTTTCTTTTACTTATCCACAATCCTTATTAGGATATGTACCAATGAAGCATCTGACTCTAGGTCGACGTGATCCCATCTGATCACATGGTTAGGATCAGGATGAAACTTTTTCAACTGAGATACATGGAACACATTATGCACTGAACTGAACCGTGGTGGTAATGACAACTGATATTCCACCTCTCCAACCCATTCTAGTATCACTAAAGGGACAATGTATCCAGGATATAACTTGAACTATTTTCCGAAACGACGATGTCCAAGCCTCAGAGATATTTGAAAAAAGACATAATCACCCATAGTGAACGACAATGGTCTTCGAAGGTGATCTGCATAAAATTTCTGATGACTCTGAGCCATCTCCATCCTCTTTCTAAGCAACTGGATCTTCTATATTATTTCTTGGATAAGGCTCAGCCCAACTAGTGAAGTTTCACCTGTTTCCACCCAGTATAGTGGAGAACGACAAGGATACCCATATAATGCTTCAAAGGGAGACATATGTATCGAGGCATGATAGCTGTTATTATATGAGAACTCCAATAAGGGTATATTCTCCTCCCATGATCCACTAAAATCCATTACACAAGCCCGAAACATTTCTTCCAACATCTGTATCGTCCTCTTAGACTGGCCGTCTATCTGAGGATGATACGTCGTGATCATAGTCAAATGAGTCCTAAGGGCTTTCTGTAAGGATTTCCAGAAACAATATGTGAACCTCGAATCTCTATCGGAGACGATTGAAACTGGTATTCCATGCCTCTTTACTGCTTCCCAGATATATATTTTTGACCGATCCTCCACTATATGAGTTTCATGAATAGGGATGAAATGGGACAACTTGGTAAGCTGATCCACTATCACCCATATGACATCATGTTTCCGAACCATTCTTGGAAGACCTATAACAAAATCCATCATTATCTTCTCTCATTTCCACACTGGGATAGGTAAACAATGCAACATACCTGAAGGTCTCTGATGTTTTTCTTTAACCTACTGACAAGTTAAGCACCATGAGACAAACTTAACCACTTTTATTTTCATGCCTCTCCACCAAAACCATTCCTTCAATGCCTTATACATCTTCTATGTACCCAGATGTACATCTCATCTCAAATGGTGGTAATCATGAAGAAGTTTTTCCTGACAAGCCATAGGTACAACCATTCGATTTCTAAAGCACAAAACTGAACTCCCATCAAGTTTCCAGCATTCAATGGTCTCCCCACCATTGAGTTTTGAACTCATAACCAGACATTCTACATTAGATTATTGTTCCTCTTTGACCATTTTTACCAAATCAGAAACAAGCATAGTTGAAAAGAAAACTGCAAAATCACCTCAATATTTACATTCCACATGCATGTTGGCTAGGACTGACATCAACTGCCATTAATCTAAAAATTCTTTCACCAACTGAGCATATGAATTTCTGCTCAATGCATCTGCCACGAAATTCTCTTTTCTTGGTGTATGCATCAAGTCAAAGTCAAACATCTGTAGATACTCCATCCATCTCTTTTTCCTTAGATTCAAATCTCATTGTGCTAAAATGTGTTTCAAGCTTTTGTGGTCTGTGAACGCAGTGAATTTCTCACCAAAGAGATAGTGTCTCCATGTTCTCAGGGCATGGACGACTGTAGCTAGCTCCAAATCATGTGTTGGGTAATTATTCTCATGCCTCCTCAATTGCCTTGAACCATAAACAACCACATGGTCTCCTTGCATGAGAACTCAACCCAACCCTAATACTGAAGCATCACAACACACCACATACCTCTGTCCTAATTTTGAAAAAATCAAGATAAGTGCTGATGTCAGATGAACTTTTAGTTCCTGGAAATATTTCTAGCATTCCTTTGTCCATTAGAATGGATAATTATTTTTTTTTCAGAGCTGTCATTGGCGAAACTAGTCATGAGAAATCATGCACAAAGTGTCAGTAGTAACCAGATAGACCAAGAAAACTTATTATCTTGAAGAAATTCTTTGGTGGTTTCCACAAGATAACAACTTCTATCTTTTTCGGATCAACAAAAATGCCTTTTTTGGAAATCACATGGCTAAGAAAGCATACCTCTTGTATCCAAAAATCACACTTTGATAATTTGGAATACAAACGGTGATCTCTTAAGATTTATAACACTTTTTTTCAGGTGCTCCTCATGGTCATCCCTTGTCTTTGAATACACCAATATGTCATCCAAAAACACCACAACAAAAGAATCTAGATATCACTAAAATATCTGATTCATAAAATCCATGAAGACCATTGGTGCATTTGTTAGACTGAAAGGAATGACTGCATATTCATAGTGGTCATATCTAATTTTAAAAGTTGTCTTTGGAATATCCTTCTTCCAAACTCATAATTGATGATATCCTGATCTTAAGTCAATCTTAGAGAACCACTGAGCTCCACTTAATTGATCAAACAAATCATCAATGCATGGAAGTGGATATCTGTTCTTTATCGTAACTTGGTTAAGCTTATAATAATCAACACATAGCTAAAGAGTTCCTTATGCCTTCTTCATGAACAAAACTGGTGCTTCCCACAAAGACATACTCGGTCGAATGAAACCCTTGATTTCCAGCTCCTCCAACTGTACTTTCAATTACCATAACTCTGTTGGTTCTATCATATAATATAGAAGGGAAGTAGGACTGGTCCTTGGAAGGAGATCAACCATAAACTCTACTTCCCTTATAGGTGGTAACCTTGGGAAGTTTTTGGGAAATACATCTAAAAAGTGATCCAAAACTACTGGAAAACTATTTCCCTCGATCTTGTATATTGATGCCAAATTCAACGCCGCCAACTGGTAAGATATCATTCCCACCATTGGTGCCAAAAATCTCTTTTCACCCTTCTTTACCATCCTCTCTCCTCTGAAGAGATGCTCGATGCCATCCTCAGTCATGAAACTAAATGTTCTCCTATAATAGTCGATGTGAGCCTTGAATGTTGTCAACCAATCCATACCCAAGATTACATCATAGAAATCCATGTCCAACATTGAGAAGTCCCATTTTAGCTCAACTTCATCAACAGTTATAACACATGCTCTACACGCAAAGGCTTGACATTCTCTTTCACCGAGAGGAGTTTGCAGTTTTAAAATAGAAGGCATCATTTCCAAATTTAAACATAGAAAATCAACAACATGATATTAAATTAAAGAATGTGATGCACCAGTATCAAATATCACTTTCACAAGGGTAGAATTCAAAAGAATCGTATCTCTCACCGTAGATGGTCTAGGCTGATCATCGAAAATCATCTGCTCAGCTCTATTCAATTGCTTCATTGCTGCATTGTTCTCATTGTTTCCATGATGAGATTTCCCTCGTTGAGGAGTCCTGGTATTTCAAGAATCACCATGTATAGCTCTATTCTGCTGATGAGATTGATTTTTTTCCTTGCCTTGTCGAAGCACACAATGATTGCGAAGCTTGAGAAGTGTCTCGAGCACCTGACCTGGCTAAATATGTACCATCTTGTTGCAATTATGACATGATCTAGGTTGTTTCTTACACTCTCACTTTATGTGGTTAAGCGAACCACATTGAAAGCAACCTGATTTACTCTGGGGTCATGGAGGATGGTTCACTGATCCAGCCATCTGGTTTTGATTTCCACTTCTACCTTGGAAATAGGTGTCCCTTTTTCGCTTTCTCCCAGCATTTGAGTTCCCACCATTCCCTATGGGTATCATCATACCTCATCCCATAGATCCTGAGATATCACATTCATCCACAGTCACTTTGTTCACCATCTCTGTATAATCTATAATACAAAGCATCACAATCTTCAATCGAATCTTCCGCCTTAGTCTCGATTCTAAGATACGTGCCTTCAAGGATACACTTACTACAAATTATGGTGAAAAGTGCACTAAATTCATGAATTTAGCTACATACTCTGTGATAAGGAGACTATCTTGTTTCAGGCTGAAAAATTATGTCATTTTATGGATCTTGAACGTGTGAGGATAGAATTGTTTGTTAAACAATTCCTCAAAATCCTCCCATGTAAGGCCTTTGTCCAATTTATCCTGCACCGCTAAATCCCACCATTGGAATGCAAGATCCTCAAGTATATATGTCGCAATATTGACCTTTAGCTCTACTAGTGTGCTGATAAAGTTGAAGATACGGTTCATCCTACTCAACCACACCTCCACATTATCAAGTTCAAAATCACCTTGGAAGTTAGGTGGATTCTGCTTCATGAACTGAATGGTATGATCCACATGTCATGAACCATTCCTCTAGTTCCCTGTATCCACATCTTGAAAATATTGGACAATACTCTGAACCAGCTCTTGGTTCACCCGTGGTTCAGGTTGAACCACATTCTCCGCAGCTTCTTCAGGTTGGTTTCGATGATGCCTACCAGGTGCCATTTTCTAAACCAACAATAGACTCTGTCAATCTCACTCTCTAGAAAATGATGGCTTAGAATTTAAAATTATATCACATCAAATATCACAATATTTTTTTTCCAAAACAACCTTTTTCCATGTTCAACCATTTTTGAAAACATTCAACATGCTTTTTGAAAATTAAACCATTTTCAAAATACACCAAATATCCCCCTTTCAAAATCTTTCCTTTGAAAACAATTTATGTATTTTTCCAAAATTTACACTTTTGCATATAATCATAAATCATTACTACAAATAAAATATGAAATCCTAGTGAGAATTTATTCCTCTACAATACATGTAATTCTTGTCTCATTGGATAAACCCATGACAATGAGATTCTAAGGTCCTAGAAGTGTCTCTAAACACTTTTTTACCCAACTCCTTAGTAACTTGAAGTTCAACATAAAAGGGTTAGCTAAGTCCTTTTATGTTATACATTGAAAGTTCTGACAATCCTACTCCTGCCTAAGATTTCATCCCAAAGAATAGACAAGAATGAATTTCAACTCCAAGACCAAGAACACTGATGAACACTTATTAGGAAAGGACCGAACAAGCTGATACCATTTTTACCACAAAGGACCATATTGATACCATTTGTACCACAAAGGAAGGACCAGACTGATACCATTTGTAATGAACCACTAATTCTCATTGTCTTGAGAGAAAAACGAGACATTACTTGGCCTTAAGAGACATCCCCAAGACGCCAAAGGCTGGAAATAAATTCCTAAGGGTTTCAAATACAAGTGGGGAACGATTTAACCTTAAAAAAAATAAGCCAATAATCCAATAAACCACAACAAAAACATTTACTAAATGATGCATGAACGAAAGAAAGATAACTAAACAAATTCACGTATCTCAAAACCATATCAAAGTGTGCAAAAATCGAAAACCAAAACAGTGTCAAAGTACACAATGGATAAATAACTAAAGACTCTCAAGAACCACAAGACTCCATTTTGCACAAGCTCTAATCTCCACAATCACTGATCAACCCAAGTATTATGAGGTAGTGCTAAAAATGCAGGAAATGTTACCTTTTCCCCAGTCTTGGAAGATAGAATATGCAAAAGCACCAAAGTGAAAAAGCATGGGTGAGTAATAAACTCATTAGGTTTTCTCCAATGACCTCCCTACTCATGCCAGTAGGACAGAAAAGTTAGCCACATTTTTATAAAATAGTTTATATAAAACAATTACCAAAATAGTTTATAACAAAATATAAACAAGATCCAAAAACCATTTGCAAACCAAGTGAAAACAAAACTAAATTAAACCAATTTCCAGCAAGTTATTTTTTCAAAAAAATAACTAAATAAATCTTAAAAACAATTCTTCTTATCATTTGGAATAACCATTCTATAGTTCACAACACACCCACACATGCGTTCTTTGTTTGACAGTTCCATACTCATGAGCAGTCTCTCATTCAATTACCTTGTGTCCCAATGAAACACACCCCCGATCTAGGGTCACGTTCTTTGTACCACAATGGTACTCATCCTTTATTAAGGCCCTATTAAGCATGAACTCACACCAACACCATTTATGACAAATATTTCCATTACCAAAATAAACCACTTCAATAAAACCAAACTTTTATTGAAAACCAAAGCACAAAAAATTTCAAGCAACATTTCATTTCAATAAAAACATCCCTTTTATTTAAAAACATCAAATCCCATTTATGTTCCAACAATACAAAAAAATCCCTTTTTTTTTAAAATCCACATTTTAAAACCAAGAACCGAAGCACTCATTCAAAATCCCCAATTTTACAGATTTCATAACCATCACTCAAGAAGGTTTCCAACAAGTGTTCAATAACCAAATAAAAATAAATTCGACACCATACATTCAATTTGAAAGTATGACAATCAATTATACTAAGTGGAGTCAAGAAAGAAGCCTCTTACCTCGAAGGTTTTGAAAAAAACCACAACGAATGAAGAACACACAAGAAAACCAGATAGATTCTCCAAGAACCCACCTTATATCTCTTCTCCTAGTAAGATCAAGACTAAATCTCATCATATTTGGCATCTATACACCTATATATACTCATAAAAGGCATATATCTAAGAAACCAAGAGAATAGGAGAAGTAGATCTAAGTAAATCTAAGAAACCGAACAAGAACGATGAAGAATGATCACATACCTCAAGAATCCGACTTTGATTCACTAAGGGAATCCTTAATATCTACTTCAGATCAATGAGAGAACCTTCTTTGGCCTTATGAGAAGCAAAATCCCGAGTTAGGGTCAGTTCAGAGCAAAAATGAGCCACTTAGAGGCAAAAACGTGTGAGATCCACTTTTTTAAGATCTCACTTAAACCATCCACACAGTTAGACAAACTATGCACTAACCATGCATTAGATACTGCCTAGGCAGACCCTCACATGGATTCCTTGCATGGTATCCCTAACTGTGATTCAACCATGTTGGAGCTACTGCCTTAAGAGGACCATTACGCATGGTTTGGCCGCACGGTTAAGAAAACCGTGCACCACCCGTGCAACTTCCATTTTTCCCCAAAACCACTTCCAAAGTTCTCCCAACTCTCCCATCCATCACCCTTAAACTTTATAACCATAAAAAGCATCAAGAAAGGGTTACATACCAAAAAACAGAGGTATTAAATTCTCCCTACCATTGGTCTTTCTGTCCTCATAAAGTAGAGAACCCTCACTGATCTGAAAGAGTTCCAGCCATTTCTCTTTCATCTCCTTTTTGTGTTCCCAAGTCTCTTCTTGAATATGACCATGCTTCCATAAAACCCACACCAGACCGATGATTTTTCCACACAAGAATTTTTATTGCTTATCCAAAATCCTCATCGGGATATTTACCAATGAAGCATCTGTCTCCAGGTCAACGTGATCCCATATGATCACATGGTCAGGATCAGGCTGATACTTTTTCAACTGAGATACACAGAACACATTATGAACCAAAATAAACCATGTTGGTAATTCCAACCAATATGCCACCTCTCTGGCCCATTCTAGTATCTCTAAAGGGCTAATGTATCTAGGATGAAACTTTACCTGTTTCCCGAAACGATGATGTCCAAGCCTCAGAGATATCCACAAAAAGACTTGATCACTCACAGCAATTGACAATGGTCTTCAACAGTGATCTCCATAAGATTTATGATGAATCCGAGCTATCTCTATCCTCTTTCTAATCAACTGGATCTTCTATGTTGTTTCTTAGATAAGGCTTATCCCAAATAGTAAAGTTTCACTTGTTTCCACCCAGCATAGTGGAGAACAACAAGGACGACCATATAATGCTTCACAGGGAGCCATATATATCGAGGTATGATAGGTGTTATTATATGAGAACTCCACTAAGGGTAGATACTCCTCCCATGATCCACCAAAATCCATTACACAAGCCTGCAACATGTCTTCCAACGTCTTTATCATCCTCTCAGACTGGTCTTCTGTCTAAGGATGATATGCCATGCTCATAGTCAACTGAGTCCCAAGGGATTTCTATAAGTATTTCTAGAAATGATATATGAACCTAGAATCTATGTTGGAGATGATTGAAACTGGTATGTCATTCCTCTTTACTACTTACCATATATAGATTTTTGACAGATCCTCCACCATATGAGTTTCACGAATAGGGATGAAATGGGTCAACTTGGTAAGACGATCCACTATCACCCATATGGAATCATGTTTCTGAATTGTTCTTGGAAGAATTTTAAAAAAATACATTACTATCTGCTCCCATTTCCACATTGGGATAGGTAAATACTATAACATACCTACAGGTCTCTGATGCTCTACTTTAACCTGGTGACAAGTTAAGCATCGCAAGATGAACTCGACCACTTTTCTATTCATGCATCTCCACCAAAACTATGCCTTCAATGCCTTATACATCTTATATGTACCCAAATGTACAGACCATCTTGAATGGTGGTAAGCACGAAGGAGTTGTTCCTGAAAAGACATAGGTACAACCATTCAATTTCTAAAGCACAAAACTGAAATCCCATCAAGTTTCTAACGTTCAATGGTCTCCCCAACATTGATTTTTGAACTCATAACTAGACATTATGCATCAGATGATTGTGCCTCTTTGACCATTTTTACCAAATTAGAAACAAGTGTAGTTGAAAAGAAAACTGCAACATCACCTTGGTATTCACATTCCACATGCATGTCGGCTAAGACCGACATCAACTGCCATTCATCTGAAGCTTTTTTTCCAACTGAGCATATGAATTTATACTCAATGCATCTGTCACAAAATTACCTTTTCCTGGTGCATACATAAAGTCAAAGTCAAATATTTGGAGATTCTCCATCCATATCCTTTTCCCTAGATTTAAATCTCACTATGAGAAAATGTGTTTCAAGATTTTTTGGTCCGTGAACACAGTGACTTTCTCACTAAAGAGATGGTGTCTCCATGTTTTCAAAGCATGGATGACCGCAACTAAATCCAAATCATGTGTTGGGTAATTCTTCTCATGCATCCTCAATTTTCTTGAACCATAAGCAACCACATGGTCTCCTTGCATGAGAATGAATCCCAACCCTAATCACGAAGCATCATAGTACACCACATACCCCTATCCTAATTTTGGAAAAATCAAGATAGGTTCTGATGTAAGACAAACTTTTAGTTCCTGAAAAGATTTCTGGCATTCCTATGTCTATTGGAATGGAGCATTATTCTTTGTCAGAGCTATTATTGGTGAAGCTAGTCATGATAAATCATGCAAAAAGCATCTATAGTAACCATCTAGACCAAGAAAACTTCATATCTTGAAGATATTATTCAGTGGTTTCCACGAGATAACAACTTCTATCTTTTTAAGATCAATAGAAACACCTTTTTTAGAAATCACATGGCCAAGAAAGCGTACCTCTTGTCTCCAAAAATCACACTTTGATAATTTTTCATACAAATGATGATCTCTCAAGATTTGTAACACTATTTTCAGGTTCTCCTCATGGTAATCCCTTGTCTTTTAATACACCAAGATGTCATCCAAAAACACCACAACAAAAGAATACAGATATCACTGAAATATCTGATTCATTGAAGCCATGAATATTTCTGGTGCATTCGTTAGACCTAAAGGCACGACTACATATTCATAGTGGCCATATCTACTTCTAAAAGGTATCTTTGGAATATTCTCATTCTAAACTCGCAATTGATGATACCCTGATAACAATTCAATCTTGTAGAACCACTGATCTCCTCTTAATTGATCAAACAAATCATCAATGCGTGGAAGTGGATATCTGTTCTTTATCATAACTTGGTTAAGCTTACGATAATTAACACACAACCAAATAGTTCCATCTTCCTTCTTCATGAAAAAAACCATTACTGCCCATGGATACGTACTTGGTGGAATGAAACACTTTATTTCCAGATCCTCCAACTATACTTTCAATTCCTGTAACTCTATTGGTGCCATCCTATAATACATAAGGGAAATACGACTGGTCCCTAGAAAGAGATCAATCGTAAACTCCACTTCCCTTATAGGTGGTAACCCTGAGAAGTTCTTAGGAAATACATCTAGAAAGTGATCCACAACTATTGTAAAACTATTTCCCTAAATCTCATACATTGATGAAAAAGTCAACACCGAAAAATGGTAAGATATATTTCCCACCATTGGTGCCAAAAATCTCTTTTCACCCTTCTTTACCATCCTCTCTCCTCTAAAGAGATGCTTGATGCCATCCTCAGTCATGAAACTAATTATTCTCTTATAACAGTCGATGTGAGACTTGAACATTGTCAACCAATCCATACCCAGGATTACATCATAGACATCCATGTACAACATTAATAAGTCCTATTTCAACTCAGCTCCATCAACATTTATAACACATGATATACACGCAAAGGCTTGACATTCTCTTTCACTGAGTGTTATTCTTAGTTTTAAAATAGAATACATCATTTCCAACTTTAAACATTGAAAATAAATAGCACAAGAAGCAATGAAAGAATGTGATGCACCAGTATCTAAGAGAACTTGTACAAAGGTATAATTCAAAAGAATCATAACTCTCACCATAGATGGTCCATGATGATCATCGAAAATCATCTGATTAGCTCCATAAAATTGCTTCATCGCTGCACTGTTCTCCTTATTTACATGATGAGATCACCCTGGTTGAGGAGTCATGATATTTCTAAAATCACCATGGCTAGATATATTCTGCCAACAAGACTGATTCTACTGTCCTCGCCCTGTCTAAGCATATGATACTTACGATGCCTGAGAACTGTCTCGAGCACATGATCTTGGAGCACTATGATAATAGTGCTAAATATGTCCCATCTTGTTGCAATTATGACATGCTCTAGGTTGTGTCATACACTCTCTCTTTATGTGGTCAAGCAAACCACATTGAAAGTAATCTGCTTTGCTCTGGGGTCGTGGAGGAAGGTTTACTGATCCAGTCATCTGGTTCTGATTTCCACTTCCACCTTAGAAATAGGTGTCCCTTTTCTACTTGCTCCCAGCATTTGAGTTCCCACCATTACTTGTGGGTATCATCATACCTCTTCCCATAGATATCAAGATATCACGTTCATCCATAGTCGCTCTATTCACCATCTCTGTATAATTCATAATACAGAGCACCACAATCTTCGAGCACCACAATTTGAAGATGCACGCCTTCAAGGATGCACTTACTACAACTTTGGGGGGCCAGTTCAAGGTCGACCCTGATTGGTTTGTGAAAAAATGGCATCAGAGGGAGGTTCTTGTTATTTGGGGTGTCTGGTGGATAGAGATTAAGACCGTCAGGACTCAGGAGGTAGGTACGTGAAGGACGTCATGAACCCTCACTTGTTCCAAACCTCGAGTCGCTGAGGGTAGTCCAAGAATCGAGTCCTTGTCTTGTTCTAGTTTGTTTTAGATTGAGGGATGGAAATGGAGGTGATCTGGTGTCATGTTGTTATTTCACCTGGAGTAGTGACCCATGTGATATCCAAGTGCCTGATTCAAGTTAATCTTAGTGTTATTGCATACCTGGGGCATGAATCACTACCATGTCACCGATTTGGGAATAGACACCAATTCCTCTCTCCGGTAGTTTCGTGCATATGGTGTTTTTTCTTGGTTATGGCTGGTGTAAGTGTGTTTTTGAAAATTAAAAGGATTTTTGAAATGATGATGCTTTCTTTTAAATGGTTTTGGGATTAGTAAAATTGGGTTTAAAGGGCGATGTTTTGGCTTGAAAATTTGGTAATTGTTTGAAATTGGTGAAGAAATTAAATGGATGGGTGCATAGGTGATAGTTCATGGGATTCCATGTGTGTTTATTTGAAATTAAAGGCGTGAGATTATTTTCTAAGGGTGGTTTTTTGAAAGGGATTTTTTTGGCTATGTTTATATTTGTTTGGTTTTTGAGCTGGTTGTTTTTTGATGAAGGCGCTTTCATTGATGTTGTTTCGGGTTGATATTGGTTTTGGTTCTGTGTTTTATATATTGTTCATAAAATGCCACCTAGAAAGGTCCCCAAGGTTTCTGATAATTCATGCCTAGTTTTTGTTCCTTATCAAACATTTCCTATCCTTCATGGTGATCAGGGTCCGTTAGAGGCAACATGGTGGCTTGAAGAGGTCGAGCACGTCTTCAGGGTATTGGGAACTCCCAAATTTGTTAGAGTGCATGTTGTTTTGGGTATGTTTGAAGGTCCAACACTGGACGAATGAGAGTTGTTCGTCCAACCATCAATGTAAGTTAGGATGACGTGCGATGTCTTTAAATCCGTCTTCATCTAATAGTTTATACCCGAAGAGGTGAAGACAAAGAAAAGGGAAGAGCTAATGTGTATTCAACAAGTCCAATGGATGGTGAAAGAATATGTTGACCATTTCAAGGAACTTGTGTCCTTTTCTATAGAGGTAACATCACAGGATTTGATGAAGACTTCTATCTTCATCGGGGGTCTTCATACAGAGATCAAGGAGCGGTTCCTCCCTTATAGGGACCATCATTTTGAGAAGTTGGTGGATGGGGCATTCTTAGCTGAGTTGGTCTCCAGAGTGTAGATGGATGGAAATCTAGAGTATCCAGTTGCTCATGAAGGTTCCCCATCTGGCGAGAAGGGTGTGCCAGAGGGACCTATTTATAAAGATTCCTCTGCAGTGGTTTTGGCGTTTAGTTCTCTAGACCGTTCAATGGCATGCCATCAGTGTGGATGTTTAGGTCACACGAATCCATCATGTTGCATCCCTTAGAAGATGTGTCATCATTGCACATGTCTGGGTCATCTAGAGAATTTTTTCAGGAAGCGTTGACTGAAGAAGATATTGTGATCAGAGGATTACAGTGCCTGACTATGAGGCAAGAGATTCTTTAGCCATCAGAGCCCCATCTACAGGTCTTGGGGTGCAGCTCACGCGTAGTCATGAATCGCCGGGGGGGTGAAGCCTTGGTCCGGGTTTTGTGTTCTATGTTGGCAGTGAAACATTTAAAGTCTTTTCATTCTTGTTTTTATGTTGTTAAAGTTTTTATGTTTTTGTTAGTTCATTATTTCATCGTGAAGTTACGATGGACTTGTTCTATTGTAATCCAATAGTTCCGTTTTTCAGATTATGGTTTTCTGAATCGTGCTTTTTCTTAAAGTGTGTTTGGACCTTGTATGTGATGATCTCGATTTAGCCGTTTTCGTTTGGAGATGTAAGTTTCTATGGAATAATTGATTTTTTTGGTTATGCTTGGTTTCATTGATCAGATTAATTTCCACTCGAAAGTGTTGTTTCGCTCATGCTATAGAAGTTGTTTGGATTGGTTGGGAGTTCCTGTGTCGCCCCCATTCCCGGGGTGGTATGTTTGGGTGTTAAATTTCCATGCTAGTTGAGTTATTATGGTGGGGAGAACCCTCTCATGTTCTCCCATTCTCTTGTGTTGTGATTTATTTCAGTTTCAATTGGGCATGGATTCAATTTCTGTCTATCGCTCGGCTGTGTGACTTTCTAGGGGCAGAAAGTGTCTATGGTGGGGAGAATTGTCACACACCGACCGTTAAATTTATTTTATTTTATTATTTCATGGATTTGGTTAACCTTGTAAAGGTGAGGGTGGAACACGAGACTAAATTTTTTGTTGTTTAATAATTTTACTGGGTTTCAGACCCGTGCATGGTCATCGCACGGTTTTCAGTAGCCGCGTAGTCGGCTCAGGTGTCGTGCAATTTCCTAACGTTTAAAACAAATAAAATTTTATGTAAATAATTTTTTTGAAACATTTAAATCAATTTTATTATTTAAAAGTAAATGAGTAAAATTATGATTATGATTATTTTTATTTTTATTATCATTATTATTATTATTATTATTATTATTAAAAAAGAGAAGAGGAGGTTAAACCCTAGGGGGCGTCTCCCCCTTCCCTTGCTCCTGTGCGCGACACACCTAGTGCCCCCTTTCCTTCTCCCCATGGTGTGAGGCACCCTAATCCTTCCCAGCAGTGCGATGAGCCCCCCTGGCTCCTCCTGTGCACATGGCTAGCCTCCCGGCCGGCACCCCTCTGACCGCCACCCTTATAACAACCCGACTCTTTATTACATATTTAAACATGATTTATTACATAAACTTGCACTTAAGAAAACTATGAGGATCGATAGGTCTAGTGTCTTGGGAAAATTAGGAACATTACATGAAAACTTAAGACATAAATACAAAATCTTTATTGAAAACTTCTTTTACATGACCACAACATTCCTTTGTACTTATCATTGCATGGGATAACCTAAAGATATACATAAGAAATAGGTGAGCTGTAAAGCCCAGTAAGGAGGTAAAAAAGGAAAAACATAAAGAATATAGTACATTTTAGGCAATAGTAATATCAATAGAACACAAGATAAAAATGAACATAAAGGCATTATATAGCATGATTATCATAACATGGAAATGTGGCAACAAGATACAACATGATATTAGCATGAACTAAGGCTCATTGCACATGGATTAGCATGAGTAAACCCTCATTTCACATGAATTATCATGAGTAAACCCTCATTTCACATGAATTAGAATTATTAAACCCTCATTTCACATTGAGTATCATTAAAATAAAAATTACCCAATGCATTGGATTGCTATCATGACACACCCTTTATAAACATTTAATTCCACGCATAAGTGTTCCACATGGATCATATAACATGGAATCATTCAACATCACCATTTATTCCATGATAAAGGAATGTAGAATACATAAATAAAACTATATAATCAATAATTATATATTCATAAAGGCGAATACCATTAATAGAGAAATGGGCATGGTATTCACTATATGATGATTTTGGCATGGAAAATTGCGATGCAATTTTGGCAGCCTAACGACATGACATAAAAATTCATAAAAAATGGTTGATGAGAGAGAAAGGGATCTATAATAATATGTAAATGAAATGGATTGTAAGGGGGTAATATATATACATGTCCCAACACATATAATATGGAAATATAAGGTGTAACATAATAAGGAAACTTGAAAAATAGGAGAAATGGAATAACTCTTACGAAATTCTGGCATGGTAACGAGTGTACATGTGAGGGATTAATGAGAGATAAAGAGGTCTATTATCATTAAAACTTAAGTAGGGAAGTATGGTGGAGGTTTGAAATCATACCCCAACATTTTTAATTGAAAATAAAAGGGTATAACAACATAAAGAAACTTGGACAAAAAAAGAGAAAGGAATGAATCCTTTATGAAAATTCAGCATGGTAATGAGTGTACATAAGGGTTAATAAGAGGGATAAATGAGAGTGAAAGGGGATATCATCATTTATAAATAAAATTTTAAGTAAGGAGGATATTTAGTAACATATGATAACATAGTAATAAAAGAAATTAAAAGACATAAAATGAAAATAAAGCTTGATAAAAGAGGAGGGTGGAAGATCCCTTACTGAATTTTGACATAGTAACGAGTAAACTTAAAGGATAATAGGGGGTATTGATGAGAGTGAAAGTAAGATATAATCATATATAAATAAAATGGGAATTATGGGGGTCATGTAACATCATAACCCAACATATAAATGTGGAACTTAAGAAGCATAATGTAAAAGAGTAGCTTGAATGGAAATGAGAAGAGTGAAATCCCTTACTTGAGTGTGTGACTTCAAGAGATTGAGTAGGGGATTATTGAGAGCTTGGGGAACATTGGGAGGATTATATAGATATTAGGGAAGATTAGGGACATTCTACAAGTATTTTTAGTGAAGATAAGTAGGATCTTGGGTGGGTTTATATAGGAAATGAGAGGGGAATTCTTTAATATTTCAAAAACTTTGGTTTTAACATCTATATAATTAAATATTAAAAACCACAAACCTTACTATGGTTTTTGCCCATGGTTTTTTCCAAAAGGTAGTGAAAAAAATATTTTATAAATTCAAAGGCCTAAATTATTAAAATATTAGGCTTGCTTATGTGGAGGTGACTCACACTCTCAAGGAAATCATTTTAAAATGTTAAAATATTTTATAAGTCTTGGAGGGTCCACTAAGGCATTATAAAATTAATAAAAAATATAAAATCACGTTATTTTAAAATTAAAACATACATTGGCTGAATATATCTTTTATAGTATTTTATTACATCACTATTGGGTCATTGTGATGTCATAAAACACATTATATATTTATACGATATTTAATTTTTTAACCAAAAATTTGAATGTCTCAGAAAATTATGAAAAATTAACCGTTGGATAATTTTGACATCCTAATTCCAAAAATAATATTCATTTTATATAAATAATTTTCTATATATTTGAATTTTTACTTTTAAAATAAAAACCTTCATTTATTAAAAATTGACAGGTTTTGACAAAAACAGTTTCCAAACCTTAATAAAAGTTACATTTGACTTCATAAAAATTATATGATCATTTATATTTAATAAAAATTATATAATAATAATATTTTTTAAAATTTTATTTATTACAAGAATTCATTAATTCATCAAAATAAATTCTTTAATTAAAAACACAATTTCATTTTTATCATATAAAAATATAATTCTTATCAAAGTGAATACATTATTCATTTATAGAGTAAAAACAATAAGGAATAAATATAAAAATAAATTATAATTAAAATGATTGTTCTTATAACACTATTATAATAAAAATATTAATAAAACCTCAATTTAACATAATAATTTATATATTTCAAAAAAGTACCATTTTACCTGAAAAATCAATTTATCTAATTCATTATATTTTTAAGAAAAACTATTCTCATAAAGGAATTGATGGAATAAGAATTTTATTTATAAAATGGATTAAACAATAAGTAACTAATTCCTTATTATGTAACCCTTTATAACACTCACATAAGACCTAAGGGTAAGGTGTGCGATGATGACACTCTTGGGGCAACTCAGATAACATCACCCATGTGGTAATCTCTATTAATTTGAACTTCTCTTGTAGGAGATTCCGTTCAAGCTTAACGTGTTGAAGCTAAGCTTGGGCTTGGTCAAGAGTGAAGCCTAGTGACACTACCTCCTTTCTGAGCTCTAAAAAATGAGCTTCGTATGACCTGAGTCTACTGGATGAGGTCATCCTCTCCTTTGTCAGTGTCGAAAGGATTCTTTTTAAAAACCTTAAATTTATATCAGTCGTGTGATCATTGTTAAATGACTATATTATCAATGATAATGATACTTAATGGTCATTTAAACCTAATAATAATAATAATAATAAAGAGTTCATTTGTTTTCTATATCTATAATACATTTAATTAAATAAAAGAAATGGAATTTTATTCATGAATGTTCTGGCCGTTACAACATTCCCCCCTTCAGAAATTTCTCCCACAAAATTTCCTTTTTCCACACTAAAACATATGTGGGTAACTATACCTCATTACTTCCGCTGGTTCCCATATTTATTCTTCAAAATTGTGGTTTCTCCACAATACTTTGACGAGGGAATTATCTTATTTTGTAGAACTTTTTTCCTATGTTTCTAAGATGTTCACCTTCTTCTCTTCACAGGAGAGGTCATTCTCTAATGGTACCACCTCTGGATTGAGTACATGCGATGGTTCAGGTATGTACTTCCTCAAGAGTGATACATGGAATACATCATGTACTTGAGACAAGTTTTGTGGGAGTGCTAGTCGATAGGACACTGCTCCAATGCGATCAAGGATCTCAAAAGGGCCGATATACCTTGGACTAAGATTTCCCTTATTCTAAAATGTCATAACTCTATTCCACAGTGATATTCAGAGGAATACCATGTCTCCAACATCAAAATATAGGTGTCGTTGATGATTATCAGCATAGCTCTTTTGTTGACTCTGAGCAACTTTAATGTGCTACTGGATGGTCCAAACCTTCTCCACCATTTCTTCAACCATTTTTGGACCTAGAAGTTTTTTCTCCCCAACTTCATTCGAACATGCTGGTGTTCTGAACATCTTACCATAAAGGGATTCATAGGGAGCCATTTAGATGCTTGAGTGGAAACTATTGTTGTAAGAGAACTCAACCAGAGGAAGATGTTGATCCCATCCTCCTTTGAATCCATTGAGCATGATCTCAAAATGTCCTCAAGTGTTTGGATAGTCCACTTAGATTGGCCATAAATTTGAGGATGATAAGCCATACTGAAGTTCAGATCAATATTCAGAGCGTGTTGGAGACTCTTCCAGAACTTAGAGGTGAATCTTGTATCTCGATCAGATACAATTGATAGTGGTACTCCATGTAGCCTTAACACTTCTCTGATGTATATTCATGCCGATTGATCTAATGAGAAATCCTCTCTAATTGCAATGAAGTGTACAGTATTTGTAAGATGATCCACAAAAACCCAAATAACATTGTTTCCTTTGGATGTATTTAGAGGTCTGGTGACAAAGTTTATGGTGATGTTCTCCCATTTCCATGTTGGTATGGGTAATGATTTCATTATCCCCTTAGACTTCTTCCTTTCAGCCTTTACTTGCTGACATACTAGGCACTTTGATGTATACTCATTGATCTTATTCTTCATGTTATCCCACCAATAATTCCCTCAGAGATCTCAATACATCTTTTTGTTTCCTAGGTTAATAGAGAAATTTGAACTATGTACATCATCCAAAAGTTCTTTATTTAACTCTAGATTTTATGGAACACATAGTCTTGACCCAAATCTCACAATTCCTTCTTCATTAACATTAAAATACGATGATTTCCCTTTTCTGATAGTTTCTAATTTCTTCTGAATTCCCACATCATCCTTTTGAGCATCCTTTAAACTTTCCAAAAGAGATGGTTAAGCAATCATTTGTAAAAGGATTGATGATATTCTATTATTTATGATTCCCATGTACATCTTCATAAAATCCAAGAAGATTGGATCCTTTCAATTATCATCAATGATAGAATCACTGGGTCATTTCTACTTAGAGCATCCGCCACCTTGTTTTCTTTCCCAGGGTGGTAATGGATTGAGAAGTTATAGTCTCTGATCAGATCTAACCATCTTCGTTGGCACATATTCAACTCTTTCTGTGTGAATATATACTTAAGGATTTTGTGATCCATATATATTTCACACTTCTCCCCAAATAGGTAATGTCAGCAAATTTTTAAAGCGAAGATTACCGCAACTAACTCCAGATCATGTGTTGGATAGTTTTTCTCATGAACTTTTCAATTTCCTTGAAGCATAGGCAATGAATTTTTCATTTTTCATCAACACACGACCCATTACCTTCTTTGAAGCATCGCTAAATACCATGAAAATTTCTCCACTTGTGGTTAGTGTGAGCATGAGTGTAGTGATAAGCCTCCTTTTCAACTCCTTGAAGCTATCTTCACATTCATCACTCCAAGAAAACTTGACTCCCTTCAGAGTTATCTTGGTAAGAGGGTTTGACAATCATGAGAAATTTCTCACAAATCGGTGATAATATCCAGCTAACCCAAGGAATACATGGATATTCGTCACAGATGTTGGCCTCAACCATCCCTCAATTTCATTTGTCTTGGATGTATCCACAGATATCTCATTTATTGTGATGATATGACCTAAGAATGAGACTTCCTTCAACCAAAACTCAAAATTTCTATACTTTTCATAAAGCTTCTCCTTTCACAAGGTCTCTATACAGTGCTTAGATGCTCCTCATGCTCCTCCTTGGTTTTGGAGTATATTAGAATATCATATATAAATACTACCACAAATTTGTTGAGGTGATCTCTAAAGAATCTATTCATCAAGTCCATGAATATTTCTAGAGCATTAGTGAGTTTAAAGGCATTACTATGAATTCATAGTGCCCGTACCTTGTACGAAAAGAAATCTTGGGGATATCCTCCTTCTTCACCCTTACTTGGTAATATCCCAACCACAGATCCACCTTAGAGAAGTATTATGCTCTATGCAGCTGATCGAACAAGTCATCAATTCATGAAAGAGGATACTTTTTCTTTATCGTGATTTTTTTGAGCTCACGATAATCAATGTAAAGGCGCATTGACCCATCCTTATTCTTGATGAAGAGGACTAGTGCACCCTATGGTGAAGCACTTGAGCGTATAAACCCTTTATCTAGATTCTCCTATAGTATTTTCTTTAGCTCTTAAAGCTCCAAAAAAACCATTCTATATGGATTCTTGGATATTGTAAATTCTCTAGGTATAAGATCATTTGAGAATCCAGCATCTCTTCTAGGAGGAAGACCATGCAATTCCTCGGGAAATACTTCAGCAAATCCCCTCACAATATGCATGTCTTCAAGGATGGTTCCTTCCTTATACTCAATCATCTGAGCAAGATACACTTTCTCATAGGGAAATAATATCCACACTTTTAGATAGTGGTTCTAAATAAGATTCATCCTCCTCCTTGCACTTTTACAAAATCAGGGGTCGATTTTCCATATGGAGAGTGATTTCCCTCTCACGACAATTTATGTTGGCTATATATAAGTAAATCCAATCCATGCCAAGAATTGCATCAAATTCCACCAGAGGAAGTATGACGAGGTTCGCTGGGAAGTTCAATCCACAAATTGTGATAGGGTAGGAGTTATATTCATGGGATGCAATAATTGCCCCATTTTTCATTCTCACTAACATCTATACTTCCATGATTTTCAATGGTGTTGGGATTATTCTACTAAACTTTCAGGATATAAAAGAATTCATAGAACCAGAATCAAAAATCAGGTTCGCTATTCTTGAATGAATAACTAGTGTTCTTATCACCACTTCATTGTCGAGATTTTCTTCAGTGGTAGCAATGGAAAAATCTCACCCTTTATGCCTTGGAGGTTGTTGGTTTCATCTAAAAACCCTTGTCTTAGGGCACTATTTTGAAAAGTGCCCTGTTTCTTTGAAGTTGTAGTAATGAAAAATGTGTTAAGGGTAAAATGGAGCATTTCTATCCTCTGTCACAGCAGCAGGTTTTTCTTGTCGGCAATTAATGGCTAGGTGCCCTTATCTTCCACACCTAAAGCATTTCCTTATCCCCTTAAGGCAATTTTTGGGGTGCTTCTTTCCGCACCTTTGTAAAGTGGGGTGCCAAAATTTCCTAGAACCATCAGATTTATCCATCAGACCGCTAGAATTAAAGTCTACTTTCCACTTCTTATCCCCATGATACCCCTGAGATTCTCTGATCTCCATTTCGACTTTGAGGGTACATCGGAAAATTTTCTTACAACTATCTAAGTCATGGATTTCTAGGGCTTTCCATAGGCTACGTTTTAGCCCACCAAAGAATCATTAAACCTTGTATTCAGGGGTAACGACAAAGATGAAGGTGTATCATACAATCCTTATGAATTTTTCCTCATACACTCCAATGGATTTGTCTTATTTTTTCTTGAGGTAATGGAAGTCCCTTTCCATCTTAAGTAATAGGGTGCAATGAAAATATTTATCGAAAAACATTTTCTATAAATCCCTCCATTCCAACGCCTCAATCTCTTCCTTAGGCTTCATATTTTTTTATCAATGTCCACCATTGTTCAGCTTCACCCTCTATACGATAAGAATCAAGAAGAACCTTCTCTTGTTTAGAACATTGAAGGATGTAGAATATATTCTCAATGGAGTTGATCCATTGTTCAACGATTGAGGGATCAGATGATCCATTGAAAGGAGGAGGCCTTTGTCTCAAGAATCTCTCAATTGCGGCTTATTATTTATTCAGGGGGGGTGGACATTCCTCTTGACCCATGTTTCTATTAAAAATTTGAGTTAACTGAGATATTATCATGACAAAGTTTGCGATTATCTCTCCCATCATATTGGGAATCTCATTAGAACAATCATCACATTGATCTTCACATCGGTTGTTAGCTCGAGTCCTCCTATTATTGTCCATTGGATGAAATAAAAGGAAAGTTAGGGGTAACAAATAAATGGGAATCCAATGAAAAAAGGGACAACTTATAAATTACATTTATTTCCTCGACTTATGAATTTATAGGCTTCCATATATGTTATCCATGATCTAATTCCCAACATATATTCTTAGGGGAATTTTTTATTCCCTTAATAATGTTTCATACTAAGATTATGAATTTACCAAAGCATATCCCCCAGAAGTGTCGAACCAAGAGTGCAGCAATGCCCATTTTCATGCACTAGTTCCCATTCGAGTCTAGCTCAAAGTGGTGTTTTTGGGTTTTAACCCTAGATACATCTATGTTAGAGCCAACTCTAATTGTTCATATCTAGATAGAGATATATTTTCTTGATAAACCACTTACTATATACTTACCAAAATTTAAGGATTATTTTCTTATACTTAGTCTTATCCCTAAGTCTTTCACTAGTGTTTTATAACCCTAATCCGAAAAATAACTAAACATATCATTTGATACCAACTATAACAACTCTACTGTTTATTTCATATTTAAACATGATTTATTACATAAACTTGCACTTAAGAAAACTATGAGGATCAAGAGGTCTAGTGTCTTGGGAAAATTAGGAACATTACATGACAACTTAAGACATAAAATACAATATATTTATTAAAAACTTCTTTTACACGACCACAACATTCCTCCATACTTAGAATTGCATGGGATAACCTGAGGATATACATAAGAAAAGGGTGAGCTATAAAGCTCAGTAAGGAAGTAAACAAGGAATAACATGAAGAATATATTACATGTTAGACAATAGGCATATCAATGGAGCACAAAATAAATATGAACATAAAGGCATGATATAACATGATTATCATAACATGGAAATGTGGCAACAACATAGAACATGATATTAGCATGAGCCAAGGCTCATTGCACATGGATCAACATGAGTAAACACTCATTGCACATGAATTAGAATGAGTAAAACCTCATTACAAATGAATTATCATAAGTAAACCCTCATTTCACATGGTTTATCATGATACTAAACATTACCCAATACATTGGAGCGCTATCATGGTGCACCCTTTATAAACATTTCATTTCATGCATAAGTGTGTGACATGGATCATATAACATGGAATCATTCAAAATCATCATTTATTCCATGATAAAGGAATGCAGAATACACACATGAAATTATATAATCAATAAGTATATGTGAATAAAGTTTAATAGACTTGATATAGAAATGGGAATGGTATTCACTACATGATGATTTTGGCATGGAAAATTGCGGTGCAATTTCGGCAGCCTAACAACATAACATAAAAATTCATAAAAAATGGTTGATGAGAGAGAAAAGGGGTCTCTCATTATATTTAAATGAAATGAAAAGTAAGGGGGTCATATAGATACATGCCCCAACACATAGAATTTGGAAATAGAATGCGTAACATAATAAGGAAACTTGAAGGAAGAGGATAAATGGAATAACTCTTACAAAATTTTGGCATGGTAACGGGTGTACATGTGAGGGATTAATGAGAGAGAAATAGGTATATCATCATTAAAACTTAAGAAGGGAATTATGGGGGAGGTAAGAAATCATACCCCAACATTTGTGATTGAAAAAAAAATGGTATAACAACATAAAGAAACTTGGCCAAAAAAAAGAGAAAGGAAATAATCCTTTACGAAAATCCGGCATGGTAACGAGTGTAATAAGGGTTTATAAGAGGGATAAATGAGAGTGAAAGAGGATCTCATCATCTATACATAAAATTTTTAGTAATAAGGATATTTAGTAACATATCCCAACATAGTAATAAAATAAATTAAAAAACATGACATGAAAAAAATGTTTGATAAAAGAGGAGGGTGAAAGATCCCTTACATAATTTTGGCATAGTAACAGGTATGCTTAAAGGATCATAGGAAGGATTGACGAGAGTGAAAAGAAAATAAAATCATATATACATAAAATTTACAGTATGGGGGTCGTAGAACATCATAACCCAATATATAAATGTGGAACTTAAGAAGCATAATGTAAAAGAGTAACTTGAATGGAAATGAGAAGAGTGAAATCCCTTACTTGAGTGTGTGACTTCAAGAATTTAAGGAGGGGATTCTTGAGAGATTGGGGAATCTTGGGAGGATTATATAGAGAGGACTAAGTAGGGACCTAATCCAAGTATTTTTAGTGAAGATAAGTGGGAGCTTGGGTGGGTTTATATAGGAAATGAGGGGGGAATTCTTTAATATTTCACAAACTTAGGTTTTGGAATCTATATAATTAAATATTCAAAACCAAAAACCTTCCCATGGTTTTTGAAAAATATTTTTTTACAAAGGGGATTAGAAAAAAATATTTTATAAATTAAAAGTCCTAACTTATTAAAATATTAGTCTTTCTTATGTGGAGGTGAGTCACACTGTCAAGGAAATCATTTTAAAATATTAAAATATTTTATAAGTCTTGGAGGGTCCACTAAGGTATTATAAAATTAATCAAACAAATATAAAATCACATTATTTTAATTTTAAACATATATTGGCCGAATATACATTTTATAGTATTTTGTTACATCACTATTGGGTCATTATGATGTCATAAAACACATTATATATTTATACGGTATTTAGTTTTTTACTCGAAAATTTGATTGTCCCAGAAAATTATGAAAAATTAACAATTGTATAATTTAAATGTCCTAATTCCAAAAATAATATTAATTTTATCTAAATAATTTTATAAATATATGAATTTTTACTTTTAAAATAAAAAACATCATTTATTGAAAATTGACGGGTTTTGACAAAAACAGTTTCCAAACCTTAATAAAAGTTACATTTGACTTCATAAAAATTATATGATCATTTATATTTAATAAAAATTATATAATAATAATATTTTTTTAAAATATTATTTATTCCAAAAATTCATTAATTCATTAAAATAAATTCTTTAATTAAAAACACAATTTTAGTTTTATCGTATGAAAATATAATTCTTATCAAACTGAATACTTAATCATTTATAGAGTAAAAACAATAAGGAATAAATATAATAACCACTTATAATTAAAAGGAGTGTTTTTATAACACTATTATAATAACAATATTAATAAAACCTTAGTTTAATATAATAATTTATATATTTCTAAAAAGTACCATTTTACCTAAAAAATCAATTTAGCTAATTAATTATATTTTTAAGAAAAACTATTCTCATAAAGGAATTGATGGAATAAGAATTTTATTTATAAAAAGGGATTACAAAACAAGTAACTAATGAATTATTACATAACTCTTTATAACACCCACATAAGACCTAAGGGTAAGGTATGCGATGATGACAGACTCTTGGGGCGGCTTGGATAACATTGTATGAGTGGTAATATCTATTAACTTGAACTTCTCTTGTAGGTGATTGAATTCGAGCTTAACATATTGAAGCTAGGATTGGGATTGGTCAGGAGAAAAGCCCAGTGTCACTACCTCCTTTCTGAGCTCTGACAAATGAGCTTCGTACGCCCCGAGTCTACTGGATGAGGTCATCCTCTCCTTTGTCTGTGTCGAAAGGATTATTTTTAAAACCCTTAAATTTATATCATTCATGTTATCACCATTAAACGAATATATTATCAACGGTAATGATACTTAACGGTCATTTAAACACAATAATAATAATAAAAGAGTTCCTATGTTTTCTATATTCGTAAGAAATTTAATTAAATAAAATAAAGGGAATTTTATTAATGAATGTTAGGGTCATTACAACATTCCCCCCTTTAGAAATTTCACCCTCTAAATCTCCTTTTCCCACACTAAAACAGATGTGGATAACTCTGCCTCATTACTTCCTCTAGTTCCCACATTGCTTCTTCAAACTTGTGGTTTCTCCACAATACTTTGACGAGGGGAATTATCTTATTTCGTAGAAATTTTTCCCTATGATCTAAGATCTTCATCATATTCTCTTCATAGGAGAGGTCATTATCTAATGGTACCACCTATGTATTGAGTACATACGATGGGTCAGGTATGTATTTCCTAGAGAGTGATACATAGAATACATCATGTACTTGAGACATGTTTAGTGGGAGTGCTAGTCAATAGGCCACTGCTCCAATGTGATCAAGGATCTCAAAAGGGCCGATGTACCTTGGACTAAGCTTTCCCGTCTTCCCAAATCTCATAAATCTCTTCCACAATGTTATACTGAGGAATACCATGTCTCCAACATTAAACTCTTGGTCTCATCGAGGATTATCGACACAACTCTTTTGTTGACTCTGAGTAGCTTTAATGTGTTATTGGATAGTCCTAACCTTCTCCACCATTTCTTCAAACATTTCTGGACCTAGGAGTTTTTTATCCCCAAATTCATCTAAACATATTGGTGTTCTTCACCTCTTCCCATAAAAGGGCTTCATAAGAATCCATTTGGATGTTTGAGTGGAAACTATTATTGTAAGAGAACTCAACCAGAGGAAGATGTTGATCCCATCCTCCTTTTAAGTCCATTGAGAATACTCTCAACATTTCCTCAAGTGTTTGGATAGTCTGATCAGATTGGCCATCAGTTTGAGGATGATAATCCGTACCAAAGTTCAGCTCAGTATTCATAGCATGTTGGAGACTCTTCCAGAACTTAGAGGTGAATCTTGGATCTTGATCAGATATAATCGATAGTGGTAATCCATGCAGCCTTACCACTTATCTGATGTATATCCATGCCAGTTGATCCAATGAGAAATCCTATAGAATTGCAATAAAGTGTGCAATCTTTGTAAGATTATTCACAATAACCTAGATAGAATTGTTTCCTTTGGATGTCTTTAGAATTCTAGTGAAAAAATACATGGTGATGTTCTCCCATTTACATATTGGTATGGGTAATGGTTGTATCATCCCCTTAGACTTTTTCCTTTCATCCTTCACTTTCTGACATACCAGGTACTTTCATGTATACTCATTGATCTCCTTATTCATGTTATACCACTAATAATTCTCTTAGAGATCTCGATACATCTTTGTGTTTCCTGGTGAATATAGAAATTCGAACTATGTGAATTATCCAAAAGTTCTTTCTTTAACTCCAGATTTGATGGAACACATAGTCTTGAACCAAATATCATAATTCCTTCTTCATTAAAATTGAACTCCTAGGATTTCACTTTTTTAATAGTTTCCAATTTCTTCTGAATTCCCACATCATCCTTTTGATCATCCTTTAAACTTTACAAAAGATATGGTTGAGCAATCATTTGTGAAAGGATTGATGATGTTCCCTTCTTTATGATTCCCATGCCCATATTAATCAAATATAATAAGATCAGATCCTTTTAAATTCTCATCAATGATAGAATCTCTAGGTCCTTTCTACTTAGAGCATCCTCCACCTTGTTCTCTTTCCCAGGGTGGTAATGGATTGAGAAATCATAGTTTTTAATCAACTATAACCATCTTTGTTGGAGCATATTCAAATATTTATATGTGAATATATAATCGAGGCTTTTGTAATTTGTATATATTTCATAATTCTCCCCAAATAGGTAATTTTTCCAAATTTTTAAAGTGAAGATCACTGTAGCCAACTCCAGATCATGTTTTGGATAGTTTTTCTCATGAACTTTCAATTGAATTGAAGCATAGGCAATGACTTTTTCATTTTTCATCAACACATATCCCAAGACCTTCTTCAAAGCATCACTGAATAACATAGAAATTTCTCCGCTTGTGGGTAGTGTGAGCACATGCGCAATGATAAGACTAATTTTCAACTCCTTAAATCTATCTTCGCATTCATCACTCCAAGAAAATTTGACTCCCTTTCGAGTTATCTTGGTAAGATGGTTTGAAAATCATGAGAAATTTCTCATAAATTGGCGATAATATCCATCTAACCCAGGGAAGCTATGGATATCCATCACAGATATTGGCCTAGACCATCCCCAATTACATTTGTCTTGGAGGGATCCACATATTTCCCACTACTTGTGATGATATGACCCAAGAATGAAACTTCCTTCAACCAGAACTCACAATTACTGTACTTTTCATAGAGCTTATCCTTTTTCAAGGTCTCTAGTACAATGCTTAGATATTCCTCATGCTCCTCCTTGGTTTTGGAGTATATTAGAATATCATCTATAAAGGCTACCACAAATTTGTCAAGGTAATATCTAAAGAATCTATTCATCAAGTCCATAAATATTTCTAGAGCATTAGTGAGTCTGAAAGGCATTATCATGAATTCATAGCGCCCGTACCTTGTACAAAAAGCAGTCTTGGGGATATCCTCATTCTTCACCCTTACTTGGTAATATCTCGATCGTAGATCCACCTTGGAGAATTATTGTGCTCCACATAGCTGATAAAAAAAGTCATCAATTCATGGTAGAGGATACTTGTTCTTTATCATGATTTTTTTTGAGCTCGTGATAATCAATGAAAAGGTGCATTGACCCATCCTTCTTCTTGACAAAGAGAACTGGTGTACCCCATAGTGAAGCACTTGGGCGTATAAAACCTTTATCTAGATTATCCTATAGTTATTTACTTATCTCCTCAAGCTCCAAAAACAACCATTCTATATGGAGTCTTGGATATTCGCAATGCCCCAGTTATAAGATCAATTGATAATTCAACATCTCTTCTAGGAGGAAGACTAGACAATTACTCAGGAAACACTTCAGCGAATTCCCTCACAATAGGCATGTATTCAAGGATGGTTCCTTCCTTAGACTAAATTATCTGAGAAATATATATGTGCTCATAGGTAAGTAATATCTATGCTTGAGATGATGGTTCTAAAGAAGATTCATCCTACTCCTTGCACTTGTACAGAATCGGGGGTCGATTCGCCATATGAAGAGTGATTTACCTCTCATGGAAATTTATGTTGGATCTATATAGAGAAAGTCAATCCATGCCAGGAATTTCATCAAATTACACCAAAGGAATTATGAAGAGGTCATTCGGAAAGTTAAATCCACAAATTGTGACAGGGGAGGAGTTATATTCATGGGATGCAATAATTTCCCCATTTTTAGTTCTCACCGACATCTCTACTTCCATGATTTTTGGTGGTGTTGGGATTGTTCTAATAAACTTTAGGGATATAAAAGAATGTGTAAAAATAGAATCAAAAAGTACATTCACTATTCTTGAATGAATAACTAGAATACTTGTCACTACTTCGTTGTCAGGATTTTCTTTAGCGATATTGATGGAAAAATCTCACCCTTGATGCCTTGAAGGTTATTGGTTGTCTCTAAAAACCCTTGGCTTAGGGAACTGGTTTGAAAAGTGCCCTAGTTCTTTGTAGTTTTAGTAATGAATAGTGCGTTGAGGGTCAAATAGAGTGTTCCTCTCCTCTATCGCAACATTGAGTTTTTCTTGTGGGCAATTAATAGCCAGGTTCCCTTCTCTTCCACACCTAAAGCATTTCCTCATCCTCTTCAGGAAATTTCCAGGGTTATTCTTTATGCACCTTTGGAAAGTGGGGTGTTGTAATTTCTTAGCACCATTGGATTTATCCATCATACCACTAGAATTAAAGTCCACTTTTTGCTTCTTATCCCCATGATACCCCTGAGATTCACCGATCTCCATTTCAACTTTGAGGTCACATCAAACAATTTTCTCATATCTATCAAAGTCACGGATCACTAGGGTTTTTGTAGGCTAGGTTTTATCCTACCAAAGAAGCGGTCAACCATGAATTCAGGGGTAATGAAAAAGTCGAAGGAATATCATGCAAGACTTTTGAAGTTTTCTTCATATGCTATGATGGATTCGTCATCTTTTTTCTTGAGGGAAAGGAAGTACCTTTCCATCTTAAGTCGGAGGGTACGAGGAAAATATTTATCAATTTTTTTTTTCAGAAATCCCTCTATTACAATGCCTCAATATCTTCCTCAGGCTTCATATTTTTTTATCAATGTCCACCATTGATCAGATTCACCCTCCATAGGATAAACATCCAGAAGAACCTTCTCTTGTTCAATACATTTAAGGATGGAGAAGATATTTTCAATGGAGTTGATCCATTGTTCGGTGATTGAGGGATCAAATGATCCATTGAAATTAGGAGACCTTTATCTCATGAAGCTCTCTATTGCGGATTTTTATTTCTTGGGGAGGGGGTGTGGAAGTTACTCTTGAACCATTTTTCTATTCAAAACTTGAGTTAACTTAGAGATTATCGTGAAAAAGTTTGTGATTCCCGCTCTCATCAGATTGGGCATCTCATTAGAACAATAATCACATTGATCTTCACATCAATTGTTAGCCTGAGTCCTCCTATTACTAGACATTAGCTGGAATAAAAGTAAAGTTAGAGGTAACACATAAATGGGAATCCAATGAAAAAAGGGATAACTTATAAATTACATTTATTTCCTCAACTTATGAATTTTTAGGCTTCAATCTATGCTATCCAAGATCTACTTCCCAACATATATTCTTAGGGGATTTTTTTACTCCCTTAATAATGGTTCATACTAAGCTTATGAATTTACCAAATAATATCCCCCAAGAGTGTCTAAACAAGAGTACAACAAGGCCCATTGTTATGCACCAGTTCCTATTCGAGTCTAGCTCAAAGCGGCATTTTCGGATTTTACCCTTAGATACATCTGTGCCTGATCCACCTCTACTTGTTTATATCGATATAGGGATGTATTTTCTTGATAAAATACTTACTATATACTTACCAAAATTTAGGGATTATTTTATTATACTTGGTCTTATCCCTAAGTATTTCACTAGAGTTTTATAACCCTAATCCCAAAAATAACTAAACCTATCCTTTAATACCAACTATATCAACCCTGATCTTTATTACATATTTAAACATGATTTATTACATAAACTTGCACTTAAGACAACTCTGAGGATTGAGAGGTCTAGTGTCTTGGGAAAATTCGGAACATTACATGACAAATTAATACAAAAAATACAATATATTTATTGAAAACTTCTTTTATATGACCACAAAATTCCTTCGTACTTAGTATTGCATGGGATAACCTAAGGACGTACATAAGAAAAGGGTGAGCTATAAAGCCCAATAAGGGAGTAAACAAGGCATAACATGAATAATATAGTACATGTTATACAATAGGAATATCAATGGTTCATAAGATAAATATGAACATAAAGGCATTATATAGCATAATTATCATAACATGGAAATGTGGCAATAATATACAGCATGATATTAGCATGAGCCAAGAATCATTGCACATGTATTACCATGAGTAAACCCTCATTGAACATGAATTAGCATGATTAAACCCTAATTGAACATAAATTATCATGAGTAAACCCTAATTACACATGTCTTATCATGATACTAAACATTACCCAATGCATTGGAGTGCTATCAGAGCACACCCTTTATAAACATTTCATTTCATGCATAAGTGTGCCACATAGATCATATAACATGGAATCATTCAACATCATCATTTATTCCATGATAAAGGAATGTGGAATACATACATGAAATTATAAAATCAATAAGTATATATATATAAAGGTGAATACCCTTGATAGAGAAATGGGCATGATATTCACTACATGATGATTTTGGCGTGGAAAATTGAGGTGCAATTTCGGCAGCCTAACGACGTGACATAAAAATTCATAAAAAATGGTTGATAAGAGAGAAAGGGGTATCTAATAATATTTATATGAAATGTAAATTAATAGGTTCATATAGATACATTTACTAACACATATAATTTGGAAATAAAAGTCGTAACATAATAAGGAAACTCGAAGAAAGGGGAGAAATGGAATAACTCCTACTAAATTTCGGTATGGTAACGAGTGTAATGGGAGGGATTATTGAGAGAGAAAGAGGTATATAATCATTAAAACATAAGGAAGGAAGTATGGAGGAGGTTATAAATCATACCCCAAATTTTTTAATTTAAAATAAAAGGGTATAACAACATAAAGAAACTTGGACAAAAAAAAGAGAAAGGAAGGAATCCCTTACGAAAATTCAGCATGGTAACGAGTGTACATAAGGGTTCATAAGAGGGATAAATGATAGTGAAATGGGATATAATAATTTATAAATAAAATTGTTAGTAAGTAGGATATTTATTAACATATAAAAACATAGTAATAAAGGAAATTAAAAGACATAACATGAAAAGAATGCTTGATAAAAGAGGAGGGTAGAAGATCCCTTACGGAATTTCAGCACAGTAACGAGTATGATTAAAGGATCATAGGGGGAATTGATGAGAGTAAAATGAAATTATAATAATGTATACATAAAATGGAAATTATTGGGGTGTGTAACATCATAACCCAACATATAAATGTGGAACTTAAGAAGCATGATGTAAAAGAGTAGCTTGAATGGAAATGAGAAGAGTGAAATACCTTACTTGAGTGCGTGACTTCAAGAGATTGAGGAGGGGCTTATTGAGAGATTTGGGACACTTGTGAGGATTATAGAGATATTAGGTCAGATTATTGATGTGATCCAAGTATATTTAGTGAATATAAGTGGGAGTTTGGGTGGGTTTATATAGGAAATGAGAGGGGAATTATTTAATATTTCACAAACTTAGGTTTTGGAATCTATATAATTAAATATTCAAAACCACAAACCTTACCATGGTTTTTACCTAAGGTTTTTTCCAAAGGGGATTATATAAAATTATTTTATAAATCCAAAGGCTGAACTTATTAAAATATTAGGCTTGCTTATGTGGAGGTGTGTCACACTCTTAAGAAAATCATTTTAAAATGTTAAAATATTTTATAAGTCTTGGAGGGTCCACTAAGGCATTATAAAATTAATAAAAAAAATCTAAAATCACATTATTTTAAAGGTAAAACATATATTTGCCGAATAAAACTTTTATAGTATTTTATTACATCACTATTGGGTCATTATGATGTCATAAAACACATTATATATTTATATGGTATTTAATTTTTTACCTAAAAATTCGATTGTCTCAGAAAATTATGAAAAAATCACCATTGGATAAATTAGACACCCAGATTCAAAAAATAGTATTAATTTTATCTAAATAATTTTCTAAATATTCTAATTTTATCTTTTAAAATAAATATCGTCATTTATTGAAAATTGACGGGTTTTGACAAAAACAGTTTCCAGACCTTAATAAAAGTTACATTTGACTTCATAAAAATTATATGATCATTTATATTTAATAAAAATTATATAATAATAATATTTTATTAAAATGTTATTTATTAAAAAAATCCATTAATTCATCAAAATAAATTCTTTAATTAAAAACACAATTTCAGTTTTATCGCATGAAAGTATAATTCTTATCAAACTGAATACTTAATCATTTATAAAGTAAAAAAAATAAGGAATAAATATAATCATCACTTATAATTAAAAGGAGTGTTATTATAATACTATTATAATAACAATATTAATAAAACCTCAGTTTAATATAATAATTTATATATTTCTAAAAAGTACCATTTTACCCAAAAAATCAATTTATCTAATTCATCATATTTTTAATAAAAAATATTCTCATAAAGGAATTGATGGAATAAGAATTTTATTTATAAAAGTTATTACACAATAATTAACTAATGCCTTATTACATAACCCCTTATAACACCCGCATAAGACCTAAGGATATGGTGTGCGATGGTGACAGACTACTGGGGCGGCTCAGATAACATCACCTAGGTGGTAATCTCTATTAACTTGAACTTCTCTCATAGGCAATTTCATTCAAGATTAACGTGTTGAAGATCGACTTGGGTTTGGTCAAGAGTGAAGCCTAATGACGCTACTTCCTTTCTGAGCTCTGATAAATGAGCTTTGTATGGCCTGAGTCTACTGGATGAGGCCATCCTATCCTTTATCTGTGTCGAAAGTATTCTTTTTAAAAACCTTAAATTTATATCAGTCGTGTGATCACTGTTAAACATATATATTATCAATGTTAATGATACTTAATGGTCATTTAAACCCAATACTAATAATAATAATAATAAAAAGAGTGCATGAGTTTTCTGTATCCATAAGACATTTAATTAAATAAAAGAAATGGAATTTTATTCATAAATGTTCAGGTCATTACAACCCTCACCCTCCGTGCTCACCCCTCAACGCTCGCCCCTCCACTTCAGCTAGCAGCGCACCCTCCCACACCTTCTCCAACCTGAACTCCTTTCACCGACACATGATGGCCTAGTTCGGCCAGCCTCTGACGTGCAGCCCGATGACAGACTCCCTCTCCTGCTCCGGTCAACCGCGGTCTTCTCCGGTGAACTTGACTCCGACGACCCACTACTCTGTCCCATACAAAAACCATCCCTTCAATAAATTTCTTCCCCAGTTTTGGGGTTTTTCTTTAATTTATTGAGACCTTAACACCTTAGTTGTGTTTCACATGTTTTTATCATTGTTTTAGGGTGTGCGGTTTTTCTACAGGGTGTCGTTCTTCCTTTTGTTGAAGTTTCATTCCAATCGCGTGAGGTTTCAATAGGTGTTTCCAAGTTTTTCTTCCCTAATTATATTCCTTTGATGCTTGAAATTTTAAATAAGGTTATAAACTAGTTTCTCACCTCTTTGGTACCTTTTATGATCTTATTATTGCATTTTGAAATTGTTTTGGTTTGTGAAAAATAGATTTTCAAGGTTACTTATGTGCAATGCCTAGAGTGTTAGCACTTAGGGTGTTTATTTTAAATTCTATTATTTCAATAAATGGAATTTGGGGTTTTCATTAAATGTTTAGCATTAATTATGGTGTGATGGAAGTTTTCTATTTGTGAACTTGGTTTGGTGTGTTTGGTTTAGTAATGAAATGAATTGTTTAATGTGTAAAAATGTTTTGGAAAGGGGTTCTATGGTTTTAAGGGGATTGTTTTATGTTCTCTAAATAATGTGAGTAGTTGTTTTTGGTTTTAAATAAAGTGGTGGATTTGTGAAAATAGTTTTGGGTGTCCTTTTGGTGGTTGGGTTTTCCATTGGAAGTTGGCACATCTGTGGGTGCACTAGGTGCGCACATGGATGTGCCCTCGAATGAAAGTGGAATATTTAAAATAGTATTTTCTTAAAAGCTTGGTTTTATAAATGGTTTTTTTTCCTAAATATGGTTTGGTCCTTTATATGGATATTATGAAATGTTTGAAATGTAAACTCAAAATATATTCCCGGTTGTCTCTTGGTGTGAGTTATGGTCAATGCTTGGTATTAAGGCCCATTTGACATGACTTACAAGTTGCATGTTTTTCTTGAAATATGCATTTGGAAATAATTTTGGTAAATGTGTTTGGGTGTGTAACGTTTGGGGCCCATTTGGCATTTTGAGTGCATTGTGCATTTTTTTCTTAGTTTTTATGTAAAGATAAGACTTGTTTTCTTGAATGGTCCGTTGTTTCTAAATGATTTTGGTCCTTATAGGATAATTAATTAAAGCTTTGGTGGATCCTTTGTGGTACGCATGCACACATACATAGGTACATATGTTTATATGTATATATATATCTTCCTTGCACATATTCCATCAGGGCGCGGGGAATATCTACATTGGATTAAAGGTATATATATATGTATGATAATGTATGTGTGTGTTGGTGTGAGTAGTTGTTGTCAGAAGCTTCAATAGACAAAGTGTCTTGGCTTGATCCACTTCCTTTTGAGGTAGGTCTTCCATGCCCACGCTTTAATTTGAATTCCATGATTGATTATCATTTTTTTAAAAGTGTGTTTAAATATTCATGTGGCATTTATATATGTAGATATGTATATATGTTTGTTGAAATGGATTGCACCTCTTGGAGATTGGTTTCCCATTAATTTGCATAACTTATCTAAGTCTGTTTACAAATTGTTTTTAATTATGAAGGTGTCCTAAGTATTTTAAAAATAGTTTACTAAAATTTCCCTAGTTGTGAAGTGTATCTTGTGAAACAAAAAGGATTTGGTTAAATGTGTTGTTCAAAACCTAACTTGTTTGACAACATGAATAATGTTTTGAAAATTCAATGACATGAAGGCCTATTTGGCACTTTTTAAGTATGTTGTGTGTTTTTACCCAAAATTGGAAATGGATTTGTGAAATGAATCTGGTTTGGAATATTTTTATGGTATATTGGAATGATGGTATTAAATTCCCGATTGGCACCTTATGTCACTTTGAAAGCATGAACGCCCGGTTGGAAACTTAAAGTGATTTGTAAAATGGTTAAAAAGTTCATGTGACATGACGGCCAGTTGGCATCTTGGTTGATATGACATGTACATGTTTATACATATACATATACATATACACACACACACACACACACACACACACACAGATATATATATATATATATATATATATATATATATATATATATATATAGTGGGAACCCCTATAGGAGGGATATCCCTTTATGGGTTATCGTATAGGGTGTCCGTGTTTGGGGTAGGCAAGTGCGGTGACGGTAGGTAAGATGAGTCAGGCGTGCGAGGACCTCCTAATTACACAAAATTACTATTACCACCATGGGTTCCTGAGAGTCTTTTAGGGGGTCTAGTGACAGTTGCTAATCAACCCTGATTAGATGGGTTGGTACCCCTGGATTTTCTATTAGGCCAGGCGGGTTGTGCCACTAGTGAGGCCGGGTTAGGCAGCTAGTTGGTTATTGACTTAGGGGATTCACCATATGCCGACAGGTGGTTCTGAACCGAGTACATCTAGGGATCACTCTAGGGATTTTTAAGAAATTCCCATGGTTGCATACTTGTATGTTCCTACTTTATTTTATGGCACTTTTGGTTATTTGATCTCATAACACTTTTACTTTTCTTTTTATAATATAGAACCAGTTTTAGTACTAGTTGGATTTAAAAATAATTCATTGTAACGAATTATATGATTTGGTAATTAATTTATAAAAATTAAATGGAAAATGGGTTTTTTTTATTAAAAGTAAAAGCTTGTTACTTGTTTTGTTAAAGGAGTGGAAAAACCACATTTTTATATATCCGAATTTCAAATTGGAAAGAATGGTTTTCATTTTAGAGGTGGGGTATCAGGTGTGGTTTATTTTGGAATTCCTACCGAGCATCTCGGTGCTCACGCCTACTCTATATTTTCAGTTTTAGGTTCTCCAAGTTTCACATCGCTCTTGGAGCGAGCTTGGTTCTGAGTTGGGTGGTGACCTAGTAGGTCATATGGAGGTATGTGAAGTTTATTATTTTTCTCTTTTCGCTACTAGTTTCTATTTTATTGTTAATTTTTGTTTATTTACTTGTGTTTTATTTATGGTCCAAATCATTCCCACATTTTATTTTTGATGCTTGACACTAGTTTCTAGCTTGTGGGGATTGGGAATGCCCTTCGGGCCTTACCGCAAACCTGCTCGGGTGACCAGTTTAGGGTTGACTTGAGTTGGTTCATGACAGGAGGTAAATTGAAAGAGTGATAAATGCACCATTGCATGAGTGAAAATATTTTAAGGGAGAAGAAGCATGAATGTTGGGCACAACACCCTAACTCGAACAAAATAATCCACCTGTATAAGAAAACAATTATTACGTGAGTAATACTAGAAGGAAATGAATTAAACATAAACATGAAATAATACACTAATTCTATAGACCATGATTTTACTGTACCAACATCAAGATTCCCTATCACATCACAATCAAGTTACCTAGTCACCTAAGATTCCCTTTTATTTGTGCTCAATCAAGTTTTGGATTCACATGTCATTAACACAACACATTTACACACACAAGTCAGGCCAAACAAACCACACATAGTGGGCCACTACTTGCACACCCAAACCCCATTTGAAAACATATGAACACCAAATCATTTCACAAACATTTCACACACCTATTATGTATGTTAATAATTTATTTAAAAAGTTTTCTAAAATAACCCCCGGAGGCACCGCATGACTTTACATCAAAAACACACCCAAGTTCACATGAAAAATGTTACTTTTAAAATCAAATGCACCACATAACTACATCGAACATAATTTTAAACACTTATATAATTTAATAAATCCATTAAATAATTTATATAACACTTATAATTAACAAAACCAAAGTTTACACCAATTTGAAACCAATTCCATAACAAGTCCCTTTTTTTACAAATTCGTACACAACCCGAAATCATTTTCAAAACATGTCTTCCATCCTTTAAAAAAATTTACAATTCACATTAAAAAAAGGTACAACATGTTCAACATGGAAATGTATGCCAATTTCCTTCAAGAACTTACTTCCAAACCTATACGCATTTATGCGCCTTTGAAAACATGATTTTCACCTTTCAAACAACCCAAAAAACCCTTCAACGAAACACCACACTAAAACACACACACACAACATAGCCATTTTCCATTACAAAACCCAAACCCAACAAAAATCACACCAAACCCTTCGAAAACACATTTCACATCACTCACACCATTTAATAAACCATTTACACATCCCAAACTTCATTTATAAAACAAATTATTCATTATTTAAACACTTCACAACTGATACTCAAAAGCACACAACAAGGATAACATGCCCGAAATGATTCATTTCCCATCAAAAATCCCTTTTCAACACATGCACACCTTAAGTACCCACAAAAACACATTTTACAGTACTCAAACAATTAATTGAACACTTCCACTGATTTTTCACAATAAGGACTATATACAAACATAACAATTTCTCTTAAGAAAATTTATTTTCTAACGCAAATTCATGTCAAAGCATTTTCAAAACATGTTCGCACCACCAAAATAAACTATAGAGCATGAAAAAATAAACCAAGCAAGAAAATTAAATTATCTACAATTATTAGGGCATGAAACCACCTACCTCGGGTGGAGAAATTGACAGAAAGTGATGCGAAACCCCATTTTCATCATAACTACAATCGAAAATCAGATGTCAGATGAGATGTTCATGCAATTGGAGCACCGAAAATAGTTGAGTGGTGTGATTCAATCTTTGATTCACTGAGGAGGAGTGCCAATAACAGGTGGCTCTCACAGAAATCTCCAGATATCACGACGAGTTCACAAATGGTTAGAGTTTTTAAAATAGACTGGGACACTTTTATCAGTGCTTACAAATAAGCACTAATAAAGATCCATTTTTTCAGTGCTTATTACTTAAGTGCTGATAAAATGACTCTTTATTGGTGCTTTCTTAGTGCTGATAAAGGGAGGTATTTATAAGTGCTAAAAACATGTTGATAAATCAATATTTATCAGTACTAAAACTTTAGCACTGGTAAATGTTAATTTTATCAGCATGTTGGTTAGTGCTGATAAATCCTCATCTTTATCAGCGTTGATAAAGATGATTTTATCAGCACTTATTACTTAAGCGCAGATAAAGGATTTATAATTATAATTATAAATAAAAAATTATAAATATTTATATATAATTAATAAATAAATATAAATATAAATATAGTAAATATATTTCTTTTTAAATGTAATTATTATAATTTTATAATTATTTATTTATAATTATAGAAATATTTTTAAAAAATTATATTTATAACATTATATATATTTATATAATTATACATATATATATTTAGTATATATATATAAATATAAATATAGTAAATATATTTATTATTTAAGTAATTTTATTATAAATTTAATAATTATATATATATATATATATTTATAATTATATAAATACTTTTAAAAAAATATTTATTTATTTATAATTATAAATATATAATTGTATAAATATAGTAAATGTACATTTATAAATATATTTATTTATAAATATTTTTTTACAAATATATTTTTAACATTATTAATGAATATCTCCTTTTAAGTGCCTACATCTATGTTAAAATTGAGTGAAATTGTATAAATTAAGAATAAGTACACTTTAACAATATTGAAAAATACATAAGTTTGGTGTCTATGTATTGTATCTAAAAATGCATTAATTACGTAAATTTGAAATCAATATAACACACATTTGATCTATGTTAAATTGAAAAATCAAACGACATTTAATTATATGTCGAGTACTATGCAATTATAGTCAATATTTTTAATTCATATTATTTTTTAATTATAAACCATTATTCAATAAACATATAACTATTTAATGTAAAGCGCATAAATATTTTGTAATATATAAATCATATTTATATACATTAATATATATCTATATATTTAATATATACAATTTAATAATATTAATTATCATAATTTTCTTATTAATAAAATGTTTAATAATTAATAATATATAATCAATCTATTCATTTTTATCAATAATTATTTAATTAATAAATTTTTTAATATTTTTTTAATAAACACATTTTTTATTTTTTATT
This sequence comes from Viscum album, assembly GCA_963277665.1. Classification (NCBI taxonomy): domain Eukaryota; kingdom Viridiplantae; phylum Streptophyta; class Magnoliopsida; order Santalales; family Viscaceae; genus Viscum; species Viscum album. Next base: position 464,853,424 of record OY728141.1, on the reverse strand, counting down.
TATTTAATTATTTCATTTCATTTATATAAATATTAATCAGTACTAAAAATAAAGTGTTGAAAAAGTATACTCTTTATCAGCGCTGATAAAGGATACTCTATATCAGTGCTAAAATTAAAGTGTTGATGAAGGATAACCTTTATTAGCGCTAAAAATAAAACGCTGATAAAGAATACATTTATCAATGCTAAAAATAAAGTTTTGATAAAGGTTTCCCTTATCAACATTAAAAAAGTCACACTGATAAAATGTTAAATTTATCAGTGCTTTATTTAGCGCTGATAAATATGCCATTTATTAGCATTTTGTTATAGTGCTGATAAATACCAGTACTGTTAAAGGCGCATTTTGTAGTAGTGTGTGACTTATGGATACATGTGAGATTGTGATAATGAGATATGACTTTTAGTGAGTATATTTTCTCCTTGTATCTTACCAGATTATTTAACTTTGTAATTACATTATATACTCATTCACAATCATTCATCCACATTCAACATTATATTTTTTCTTTGATCAATATCGCAATTTGTTTACAATCAACAATGAGGCTCCAATTTTGAAATACCTCATGGTTTCAATTGGTGTCACGATCCATTTCATAAAATGTTATCAGCAGGATCGTCTTCTTTGCAATGTGCATTGTGACGACGCTAACTTTATTACCATTGTTGTCATAAGATAATTTATAAATGAAAACGGCATTGATCGTGTTTTTTTTACATTATTTTTTTGACATGTTCTTTCATGTGCGCATCAACTCCCCACATTTGAATTTGGATAAACTCTCACATAAAATTATTTGTTTCCTAGTTTCTATGGGATGAAATCAATAAAAATGAACTTAAATTGGATCGTTTACACTTACATAATTGAATGGAATTTCCAAAACAAATATTTTTTAATAAAATGAATACATTTATAGATTAATATCTTTGTATGGATATCACTATTCCCCATAAATGAGAACTATTAATTCCCGACTCTGGCCTTTCATATCGCAACTGTTTATATTCCATCCTTTCATTGTCATCTATTAATCAGGAGATAAATATAATCGTTTAATTTAGAATGAAATATGGGGATTAATCTAGATCACTGATTTTAATATCATACAGCCTATATATACATGATAATGTGATGATAAAATATGACGTCTGGCCAGTATACTTTATCCTTGTATCTTGTTCACTTCTTTTACTTTGTAGTTACTTGTTACACTTGTTCGCAATCATTCACCTACATTCAACACTACATTTCATCTTCAATCAATGATACGTCTCTTGCATCCAATGACCTATTACTCGATTTCCCTATGATGGAATGAATGAAAATGAACTAAATTTGGATCATTTACAATTACATAATCGAATGGAATTTCCAAATTCTATAATTTCTTTTTATAAAATGAATACATTTATAGATTAATATTTTTGTATGGATTTCATCATTCTCCATAAATGATAATTATTAATTCCCAACTCCAACCTTTCATATCTCAAAATTTTATATTATAACCTTTCATTTTCACAAACCGTCCCCTGGGGCCCTTACCATGACATACCCCAAGCCTGCCTTCTGAAGGACATGGGTTGGAGACTAGAACTGAAGGCATCAACCTACAAGTGGGAGGCATTTGACTGAGTACCTGTACGCACGCACACACAACCACATCCCAAATATGGAAAAGAAAACATGCATGCGACTAAACAAACACTGATTAAAAGTAAAACTGAAAGTCAAATTGGCCATAATATAAACCCAACAAAAGACTAACTGGAAAATAGGAAAGTACTAAAGAAACTCTGGATATCCATCCGCTGAAAACCCCACCTGATGGGTAAGTACAGAGTAGCTGCTAGAATCCGTATAAGTATGCCCCGCCCGCCTGGTCTCACTAGGCACTACCCAGTCCTGGGCCACCAAGTCCTCCATCAAGGCATCAGTCGTCTACACCAGACACAACACATGTAGGCGAAGCCCGTGAAGAGGTGAGTAACAATATACTAAGTAGGGACTCTAAAAAAACAAATAAATACCACAAATAAATCCACAAACAAACCATGAAGTATGATCACAAAGCATAATAACAAATCAAGACAACTCACACTAGGTATATTCTATGGTAGGAAAGTAGGACCATTAGTCACATCATCAAACACTATGGGATGCTGGAGAAATAATCCTCAATGAGTATAGTGGGCCTGCTGGGTCACACAGAAGCTGCTTCCCAATAACCTTGGGACTGCTGTGGCACTCATCCCTAATGATTACCATGTATATGATGGGTCACACAGAAGTCGCTCCCCACCGTGGGAATACTGGGTCACCGGGCCCGTGTTATGACATACCCCAAGCTTGCCTCCTAAAGGCTAGCGGTTGGTGACTAGTACTGAAGACGTCAACCTAAAATTAGGAGGCATTTTTCTAAGTACCTGTATGCACACACACCCACCCACATCCCAAAACTGGAAAAGTAAAAAAGCATGCCACTAAACAACCAATGAGTACAAGTATAACTGAAAGTCAAATGGGTCATAATTCAAACCCAACAAAAGACCAACTGGAAAACAGGAAAGTACAAAAGGAACTCTGGATAGCCATCCACTGAAAACCCCACTTGATGGGTAAGTACAGAGTACCTATCGGAAGCCGTAGAAGTATGCCCCGTCTGCCTAGTCTCACTGGGTACCATCGGGTCTTGGGCCACCAAGTCCTCTGTCAAGGCGGCGATCGTCTGCACCAGACACAACATGTACGGGCAAAGCCCGTGCAAGGGTGAGTAACAAAATACTTAGTAGGGACCCCAAACAAATAAGGAAAGACCACAAAGCAATCCAGAACCAAACCACAAATCATGATCACCAAGCATGATCATGAAGCGAGACAAATCACACCAGGTATATTCTAGAGTAGGAAAGTAAGATCATTAGTCACATCATCGAACACCATTTGCTGCTGGAGAACTCCCCATCAATGAGTACAGTGGGCCTGCCAGGTCACACATAATCCACTTACCACTAACTTTAGACTGTGGTGGTACTCACCCCTGATGAGTATTATGAGTATGTTGGGTCACACAGAAGTCACTCCCCACTGTGGGCATGCCAGGTCACACAGAAGCCGCTTCCCACTAGCCTTACTAAGGTACTCCTCCTGTTGAGTACCATGGTTCTATTGGGTCACACAAAATCTGCTCCCCACCATGGGCCTGTCGGGTCACACATAAGATACTTCCCACTAGGCCATAGTATCTAATCCACATAGGGTCACTCGTCAGCAGTCTTTAGGTCTCAGCCAACTGTAGGGTTTTCGCACGTAGCACGATTGATCTCGGAAGAACCGATCCTCAAGCCATTCATAAAATTTAAAATTCCATGAAATCCTCCATAAATTATTCCAAAATATCCGCCTCATAGCGAGGGTTCAAAAACTGCAAACGGATCGTCAATTGGATTCCTGATTTGAAAGATATTGGCATTTTTCCAAAAAAGGGGCCGGTGGGGTCCGGGTCCGTTGACCCGACCCAGACCCAGTCCGACCTAGGTACGACCTGTTGGGCCTCAGGACCATTGGGCTACGGGTTCAGCCCACTCCTTGTTGGGACACGGTTGGACGTCGTGTCTGGATCCCCATCACCCCGTGAGTTATCCACGGGGCTACCTTCTCTACCGCGGTCAAGTGACCACAACCAGTTGGACTTCCTGCATGTGGTCTGGAGACTGCGTGCCCTTGAGAATCGTGGCCTGTGGCTACGAGCCACTCCACTAACGCGGCCGAAGGGCCACGTACTTGATGCCAGCTGCCGGCCCAACTGAAGGCTCTTCCCAGGGTGCCTTCATGGAACGCCGCCTCCAGCCCGCGGCTGCCGCCACCACCGGTGTGCCGGAGGGCTCTTCTGCGGACCACCAGGTCCACACCGGTGGTCCGCTCTTCGTGTCGCCTGTGCCTCCGGCCTTGGTGATCATGTCTCCTTCCTTATGAAGGCCTTGAAATTTCCTTTCCGTCATTTCAAATGTTCGTCTACCAAGAACGCACAAGGAAGAGCAGGGTTGGGCCTTGTTCATGTCGGCCTGCACCCTCCGTGTTAGAAGTTTAAAAAAGGGGAGGCTTGGGATCATGGTTATATCAACAAATAATTAAATCCTGGATAAAAAACCCAAGAAAGACACCCTCCCACAAGAGTTCATGATCTGCAGATCAACCTATTTGTGGGTTGATCCACGTTCGTTATTTTAGAATAAGAACGGGGGAAAATGTAAATCAAATAAACCCTACCTTGATCGATGTTCATCATTGAAGCACTCCTCCCTCAAGGATTCAAGCTCTGCTGGCATTCATCGTTTACCAGTACCATTATTTGTAAATCATCGATGTTTCTAGTGATCCTGTTGGTGTTCTTAATTCATCATTGGAGGGAATTATTTCCATAGGTTTATCAGATAATTTCCACGGTTTAATTCTTGTATCTCCAACGCGTTATCTTATTAAAAGAAAACAGGTCGCAATGTTTTTGTTAAGCTACGACATTGCATCATTACGCTCCATTTACAAGACACTAAGGAGCTTCCATTAATGCGCCTCATCACCGCATTACAGTTCCACCGTCAATCGCTCAATGGTGAGGGAAGAAAAAATAAAATAACTACTTAAGTTATTTTATTATTTTCTGAAAAGTCTTAAAAATAAATTTTCCTTCAAACCCTTATCGGTCAAAGTTAAGTCTTTTCTAGGTGAATCCCAGTGTTATGAGTTCAACGATGCCATTGTATTTTTTATTCAAGCATCGATTCAAAAGCTAGAAAAACCCACTCGCACATTTACTTAAGTGAACTTAAAAAAAGTTCAAAATTCCGTTCTGGGATCACCGAGCCTCAAAATCCTGTGCCGTCAAAGCGTGTGGTCTCAAAATAATTCCATAAATTTTTTTAAAAAATATATGGATATTATAGGACATTACATTCTCCCCACCTTAGGTCTTTTATGACATGTGATTCTGAGACCCGATGAGCCCAGAATGGAATTTTAAACTTTTTTTAAGTTCACTTAAGTAAACATGCGAGCGGGTTTTCCTAACTTTTGAACTGGTGCTCAGATAAAAAATATTAGAGTACAGTTGAACTTGGAATGCCGAGATTCATCTAGAAAGGACTTAACATCAACTGACAAGGGTCGGATAGAAAAGTTAGTTTTCTGAATTCTCGAAAAATAATAAAATAAATTAAGTAGTTATTTTATTTTTTCTTTCCCTCACTGTTGAGAGATGGATGTTGGAACTGCGGTGTAATGAAGAGGCACGTGAAATTATTTAGAGACCACATGCTTTAACAACATGTGATTCCAAGGCCAGGTGATCCCGAAACATAATTTTGAACTTTTTTTAAGTTCACTTAAGTAAACATGTGAGCGAGTTTTCCTAACTTTTGAACCGGTGATCGAATTGAAAATCCGACGGCACCGTTGAAATCAGAACATCAAGATTCACCTAGAAAATACTTAACTTCCACCGACAAGGTTCATACAGAAAAGTTAGTTTTCCAAATTTTTGGAAAATAATAAAATAACTTAAGTAGTTATTTTATTTTTACTTCCCTCACCATTGAGAAACGGACGGTGGATTTGTGGTGTGGTGACAAGGAGAATTAATGGAAGCTCCTTAGTGGCTTGTAAATAGAACATAATAGATAAGCTATTTCATAAATGAAATAGTGTAACAACGTGACATCGCAGCACAACAGAAACACAATGATGTGTTTTCTTTTAATAAGATAATTTGTTAAAGAGATAAGAATTAAGCTGTTGAAATTCTCTGACGAACCAATGCCAAGGATTCCCTCTAACGATGAATCAAAAATGTCGGAGGATTGCTAGAAACATCGACACTTTATGAAGAATGGGACTAGGAAGAGACGAATGCCAACATAGCTTTAATTCTTGAGGGTGGAGTGCATCAACGACGAACGTTGATCAAGGTAGGGGTTTATTTATTTTATGTTTTCCCTCATTCTTATTCTAAAATGACGAACGTGGACCAACCCATGAACAAGTTGATCCTTGGATTGTGAGTTCTTTCTGGAGGGGGTCGTTCTTGGGTTTTCTATCTGGGATTTAATTATTTGTTGATAGAACTATGATTCCAAGCCTCCCCTGTTTTAAAGTTCTAACGTAGAGGGTGCGGGCTGGCACAAACAAGGCTCGACCCCCCTCCACCTTGTGCGTTCTTGGTGGAAGAACATTCGAAATAATGACAAGGAAATTTCAAGGCCTTTGTAGGGAAGGTGATGCCACACAAAGGATGGAGGCACAAGTGACGCGAATAACATAACATTGGTGCGGACCTAGTGGTCAGCGAAAGAGCCCGTCGGTGCATCAAGAAGAGCCGCCGGTTGGCGGAAGAGATGTGGCCCGCAACTGCGGGCCATTTATCTTGGGGGAACACGATCGTTTGACCATGTGCATGGAGTCCGGTGGGGCAGATTGGTCGGCCGCATAGCGGTAGGCCGCTCTCGCTTGACCACAGTGGAGAAGGTGGCCCCACCGACGACCCGTGGGGCGATGGAGAGCTGGACGCAGCTTTCAACAACGTCTTGGCCAGGCAGAACCGGTCTATCTATGGTGGACTGGGCAGGGTGCAGGCCGCCCCAGTGGGACAGACTCACCCCATTGGGCAATCTGCGGGTTTAGGTCAGTTTGACGGACCTATGTCGGGTCATACTAGATACAGACCCAACCGACCCCTTTTTGGAAGAACGCCAATATATTTCAAACCGGGCATCTGATTGATGATCTGTTTCAGAATTGGAATCCTTAAGACGAGGAAAATCTTTTGGAATACTCTATGGAGTATTTAATGGAGTTTGAAATTTGATGAATGGCTTGGGGAGAGGTTCTCCTGAGATCAAGCGTGTTACGTATGAAAACCCTACGGTTGGATGAGACCTAAAGACTGCTGACAAGTGACCTTGTGTTGATCATACACTATGGCCTAGTGGGAAGCAAATTTTTTGTGAACTGGTAGAACCATGGTGGGGAGTAGCTTCTGTGTGACTTGGAAGACCCACGGTACTTGACAGGAGGAGTACCTCAGTATGGCCAGTGGGAAGCGGCTTCTGTGTGACCCGACATTCCCACTGTGGGGAGCAGCTTCTGTGTGACCCAACATACCCATGGTACTCATCAGGGATGAGTACCCCAATAGTCTAAGGTTAGTGGGAAGCGACTTCTATGTGACCCAACAGGCCCACTGTACTCATTGAGGAGGAGTTATCCAACAGCCCATGGTGTTCGATGATGTGACTAATGATCCTACTTTTCTACTCTAGAATATACCTGGTGTGAGATGTCTTACATCATGATCATGCTTAATGATCATGCTTTGTGTTTTTTTTGTGGATTTTTTTGTGGTCTTTATTTTATGTTTTGGGGTCCATACTGAGTATATTGTTACTCAACCCTGCACGGGCTTCGCCTGCACGTGTTATGTCTGGTGGAGACGAATGCCGTCTTGACATAGGACTTGGTGGCCCAGGACCTGGTGGTGCCTAGTGAGACCAGGTAGGCGGGGCATACTTCTACGACTTCTAGTAGCTACTCTATACTTACCCATCCAGTGGGGTTTCCATTAGACTGCTTCCAGAGTTTCTTTTGTACTTTCCTATTTTCCAGTTAGTCTTTTTTTGGGTTTGTATTCTATCCCATTTTACTTTCAGTTGTACTTGTACTCAGGGGTTTTTTAGTGTCATGCTTGTTTACTTTTCTAAATTTGGGATGTGGTTGTGTGTGCGTGCATATAGGTACTCAGGAAAATTACTCCCACTTGTAGGTTTAATCTTTCGGTGCTAGTTGCCAAACCCTAGCCTTCAGAAGGCATGCTTGGGGTATGTCATAGCACGGGCCCCGAGGGACGGGTCATGACAAAGATAATCTGATCTAGTGCATTAATGCTAGTTTGACTACACCAGATCCCATTATCTTTGTCACGACCAAATCCCATTAGCTTTTTCACTACCCGTCCCTCAGTATGGATACTACGAGTTTTTGGTGATGTCCTTCAGCACGACCAATGCCCCAGTAGTGTTCATGGGACTCATGAACATGATCTTCCGGCCTTACCTCGATTGTTTTGTGGTGGTATTCATTGATGAAATCTTGGTGTACTCAGCATTAGAGGAGGAGTATGCTACACATCTGTGGATAGTCCTGGATACACTATGAGAGCACCAACTTTATGATAAGCTCTCGAAGTGCCAGTTCTGGATTCGGGAGGTCCACTTTCTAGGACACGCCATCTCGAAAGTTGGAGTTGTAGTGGATCCAGTGAAGATAGAGGTAGTGATTTCATGGGATCCACCCAAGAGCATGACTGAGGTGCAGAGTTTCTTAGGGTTGGCTGGACACTACCGGAGGTTCATGCCCGACTTTTCCAGAGTAGTAGAACCCTTTTCAGCTTTGACAAAGAAGGGACAACCCTTCATGTGGACAGAGAAGTACCAACAGAGTTTCCAGAAGATAAGACGGAGACTGATGAGTGCCCCCGTCTTAAGACTACCAAATGAGGGTGTTGAGTATATAGTCTTATGTGACACATCAGGGACCAAATTGGGTTGTTTCATGATGCATGAGTGAGCAGTGATTACCTACGGATCATGGAAGTTGAGGCAACTTGATCACAACTACACGAACCATGACCTGGAGTTAGCAACAGTGGTCTTTGTCTTGAATATTTGGTGACACTACTTGATGGTTGAACAATTTACCATTTACTACAACCACAAGAGTCTCAGGTATATCTTCACACAAAAGGACCTAAACTCGAGACATCAGATATGGATGGAGTTCCTCTAGGACTATGACTTTGAGATAGTCTATACTCCTAGGAATGGGAATGTGTTGACAGACACGCTCAGTAGGAGGTCTAGTTTGCAGATACTGAGTGAGGTGACAGAGAAACTATCCACGATGTAGATATCCTTTTTGGATGGTGATGGAGCAACTTACCTTCAGTCAATGACTGTCACTCTCCCACTCTTACAGTGAGTCAGAGAGGCATAGATTGGGGATATTGATTGCAAGGCCTGACGTGCTCATTTATCCTCAGGGTAGGCTCCTAATGGATTTTTGATAGGTGGGGAGCACATCATCCTTTTCAGAGGATGCACAGTAGTACCGATGACGTTGTGGAAGGAAGTGTTTAGGGAGTTCCATAAACCCTCTTTATAGGTACATCCTGGTGTGGATAAGATGTATCAGGACCTTTAACATTAGTACTGGTGGCCAGGGATGAAGAAAGTGGTGGAAGAGTTCGTTTCACAGTGCCTCACTTGTTAGAAAGTGAAGGATAAGCATCAGGTCCCAGCAAGCTTGTCATAGCCACTTGAGGTACCAGAATGGAAGTGGTACGATATCTCCATGGACTTCATGACGAGGTTACCACGCACGTCCAGAGGCCACAATTTTATCTGGGTGATCATTGGCCGACTGACCAAGTCAGATCACTTTCTAGCCATTCCAGAGTATGGATTAGTAGAGGGATTGGGGTGCCTATACATCCAGGAGGTAGTGTGGATTCATGGGGTTCCTTTGACGATCGTCTCAGACCATGATTCACGCTTTACATCCAGGTTGTGGAAGGGATTGCAGGAGGTGTTTGGGGCTCAATTTAACTTGAGAACCGCCTTTCACCCTCAGATATATGGTCAGACGGAGCAGACCATACAGACCTTGGGGGACATGCTTTGTGCTTGCATCCTTGATTTTGGTTTCACTTGGGAGGACCACCTTCCACTGGTGGAGTTTTCATACAACAAAATATATCACTCCACCATTGGAATGGCACCATTTGAGGCCTTATACGGGTGGCCCTGTAGATCACCTATATGCTGGAAAGACCCAGGGAAATCATCACTCATGGGTCCATAGTTGGTACAGGCTACCACTGAGAAGGTGAAAATAATCCAGGAGCAGATGAGAACTGCACAAAGCAGACAAAAATTGTATGCTGATAGGAGACAGAGACCCTTGGAGTTCAAGGAGGGAGACCATGTGATCTTTCGGGTCTCACCCCGTCAGGGTTTGCAGAGATTTGACTGGGGCGCCAAGTTATCTCCAAGGTTCATCAGACCTTTTAAGATTCTCATTAGAGGTGGTGTACTGCCTAGCTCTTCCCCCATATATTCATCAGGTGCATGATGTTTTTCACATGTCGTAGCTGAGGAGGTACATGCATGATCCATCGCATGTCATCGACTGGGGAAAGATGGACATTAACAATGGGGAGATGTTTGCAGAGTTCCTGATGGAGATAGAGGATCGATAGGTGAAGATCCTTCATGGACATTTGATTCCTCTAGTGTGCATTCAGTGGCAGTACATGAATCTCCAGGGGAGCACATGGGAGCGGGATGCTCAGATTCATACTCAGTACCCCTATTTTTTTATTTAGCCTTTGTTTTGGATTTCAGGGATATAAAGTACTAAGGTGGGTAGAATGTATTGTCTCGGAATTTTAATATATATTTTTTAATTATATGGAATTATTTTGAGACCACACGCTTTGACGACACGTGATTCCGAGGCCTGGTGAGCCCGGAATAGAATTTTGAACTTTTTTTAAGTTTGTTTAAGTAAATGTGAAAGCGGGTTTTTATAACTTTTAAACCATTGCTCGGATAAAAAATATGAGGGCACCGTTGAACTTAGAATTCCGAGATTCACCTAGAAAGGACTTAACTTTGACCAACAAGGGTTGAATGGAAAAGTTAGTTTTCAGAATTTTCAGAAAATAATAAAATAACATAAAAAGTTATTTTATTTTTCTTCCCTCACCATTGAGAGACGAACGACAGTGCTATGGTGCTACGATGAGGCACATTAATGAAAACTCCTTAGTGGCTCATAAATGAAGTGTAACAGATATTCTGTTTCATAAATGAAACAACGTAATGACGTGACGTCGCAGTGTAATAGAAATGCTCCGACGTGTTTTCTTTTAATAATCTAATGTGTTGAAGAAATGAGAATTAAACCCTAGAAATTCTCTGAAGAACCTATGGAAAGAATTCCCTCCAATGAAGAATGATGAAATCCAACAGGATTACAAGCAACGTCGAAGCTTTATGAATAACATGATCGGGAAGCAACAAACTACAATAGAGCTTGAATCCTCGAGGGTGGAGCGCTTCAATGACGAACATCGATCAGGGTAGGGGTTTATTTGTTTTAAATTTCATCCCATTATTATTCTAAAATGATGAATGTAGATCAATCCATGAATATTTTGATCCACAGATCGTGCATTCTTGTGGCAGGGTGTCCTTCTTGGGTTTTTCTATTCAGGATTTAATAAATTGTTGATAGAACTGTTATCCCAATCCTCCCCTATTTTAAACTTCTAACACAGAGGGTGTGGACCAACACAAACAAGGCCCGACCCCCCTCCTCCTTGTGAGTTATTGGTGGATGAACATTTGAAATGGCAGCCACTTGGATGACTTTAAGGCTTTTATAGTATTTTATTCTAATGAAAGTACAATATGTCTTACTCATATTTCTAATAAGTATTACATTTTTTATATATGATTATTAAGATAAAATCTTCAACTATAAATATTAATTGGAAATATAAAATGTTTACATTCATCATTATAATTTATTTTTAATTTTCAGGTAAGAAATATTTAAATTAAAGGATAGCATAATGATGATACAATAATTGTTTAATTAATGGAGATATCAAATAAATGTTATTAAAAAAATTTAAAAAAATATAATTTGATATAATTGATGTCATAAATGAATTTTATAGATTACCTAGACATATTAGGGGTTTATTAAAGGTTTTTTGAGGTTATCTTGTGTATTGATATTTTTTAAAAAGTCAAGAAATGAATAGTGTCAAAATTGACATTAATTATATTTTAAAATAAATAATATTTTATTAAATGATATAAAATTCATAAAAATATAAAATTTATCCAAATTATTGTTTTAAATTTTAAAATTTAACCCATGAATCATTTATGGTTCTTTTTTCATTTTATATTAATTATATTAACTTTTAATGAGTAAAAATCATAGTTGTCACGGTAAGAGTTTAAGGGTTTAACAAAGGGTTAATGCCAAAGGATAAGGGTAATAATGTGGCATAAAATTGTCTAAAAATTATTGGTTGAGATTATTTCAACAAATAATCATCTTATATTCTAAATAAGTCACTTTTATCCATTTTTAATATAAAATGAATTTATATTAATTTAATAGTTTGAAAGTTTTCAAAAGTACCCATCACCTCAATTATAAAAGGGAACCTCATCCATTACTTACTCACCCCATTTTGAGAATTATATATCAAAAAAAACCTAACCAAATAATCTCCCAAATTCCCTCCCATCATCCTATAATCCTCACTTTGGTAATAAAAAAAACCAAGGAAGAATTTCGGTATAAACCAAAAGAAGTTACCCAAATAAGAGGTAACATTCTTCAATGATCACATTAGTTTTATTTATTTCCCCACTCCATCATTTATAATTATTAAATTATTATATAATAACATCAATATCTAAAATATACTGAGATATTATTATGTTAAGGTTTTTACCTACACTTACACACACTTCTATCTAATGGGTAACAAACTTATCGTTCTTATGTAAGACGAACTACTGCCTCGGGAAACGAAGTTGTTCGTTTTTCCTTTACCACCTTTCATGGTTAAGAATTATGATGGAAAAGATATTTATATATGATATATATGATACTTATTATTTATTTATTCTTCTTTAATTATTTTATAACACATACCTTTATACTTTCCATTTTGTGTAAACACGATAACATCGTTTGTGGAAGTGTGGACTACCGCATCCCCAACGCGATTTGATTCTTTTTACATCACAAGAATTCCATATATAAGTATATATGATTAAATAAAATTTTATTTATGATATAATTATAATTATATAAATCTATAATTTTATCCTTATTTCCATAATGATCATTGAAAAATGGGAACATTACTCATGCGTACGTATAGTCTACCGTCTCCATGATTGTAACGTTTGTTCATTTTTCATTACCATATTTCATGATTGGTTTTAAAATTATAATTGATGTATAAATATTATAATTATGTCATGATTAATATTCTGTATATGTTTATATAATGACCCCTTTGACCATAGTTGTCTTACCAAAGTCTTTTTTAACACATGAACTGAATTTGGTCAAAACACCCGATGTAAAATTAATTGTTTAAGTAGTTGTTTACAACATTGTAATAAGTGAAATAAAAGTAATGATAAAAATGAAAAAGGTTATGAAGTAATTAAAAAATAAACATAAGTTTATTATTTAGGAATATAAAGACACACATGACAAGTCAGACTCAAGGTAAGGGATTTCATCTCAATTTCATTTCATTGAAGCATATTGTAATGTTATGCACCTAGTTTCCTTTATATAATGTATATACTATTCGTTGACACATTATATCATGAATATAATTATTCTCATGATATTATAACTTCATTTAATTTTATTCCTTCTTAGGTATTATGATTAAAATGTTTTAAAGTGGTATGAGACACTTTGGAATGTTTAAATATTATTTTCCTCAAGAATATTTTTAATGATATTTAAATGGTATTTCCATTCATAAACATCAAAAAACCTTGTTGTTACTTATATTACACTAGGGAATTATTTATAAATCCATATCTTCTATTAAATATGAATATTTTTATTGATTAATTAAATCAATTATTTGACGTATGAGGAATGCACTGAATTTCGTATGTGACGGGTGGGGACCGCTATATCCCCTCGATGCATCAATAGGTTTAATGGGATAAACAGATATGGTTTTGTCCAAGGAATTACCCATTTATTATATTATTGTAATGAATCCTTGATAGTATTATATTCTTGGCATGAAGCCTTGAAAGTATTAGATTCTTGTCATGAAGTCTCAACAATATGTTTTAGATATCCATCATAATACATTCCATCATTATGTATTCAGTTATTGTTATTCCATGTGATTATTTAATTATTTATAATATCCAGGGTTAAGTTTTATTCTTATATTATTGATTAAATGACATTTGTTTCAGTTATATGCCTTTCAATATTTATTATTCCTTATCTATTTATTTTAATGGAATGTGTTATGAGTTATTTAACTTTCTATTTTGATTTATTCTCATTGATTTATTATTTTTTACACTTTACTTACCCTTACTGATCATTTGAAATCACCCTTATTATGCTTCCTTTCCCTAGATTCTAAAGAATAACTCTTTGAATTAGATTTCAAGGAGGCTGTTCATTTCATTTTATTATATATCATGTTTTATTCTCTATCTACCAATGTAAAATGGTATCATGTATGTAATATGGATTTATAAAACTTCTAAACTGACCAGTCCTTCATGATTTGATTCCTTATAATCATTCCAATGTAATAAAATAATGCACCGACTCTGGGTTCTGGGTGTTACATTTCATACCATTCTCCAAGGAACCTTTGGCTGAATAAAAACATAGCTATCCATAAAATGAAAAATATGGGATGTCAATAAATAATCAACCTATGTTAGTAGTCAATAATAATCAAGAATATCAATAATTTTCCTCATGTTAATAAAATGAATAACATGGTCATAACCCATCCATATAAACAATGTGGATGGTAAAACAATACATAGTCAACTTGACAATAATCATCCATATTGGAAAAACAACATAGGGAATTTCAATAATTTCCCCATATCAATAGAATAACATTATTTATAGGTGAACATTATCCAATATGAGTTATGTAAAAACTAGAGTTCACACTATATAGGGAAATGTGTATATGGTTAAGTCAATAATGGAATAATATAATCATAATCCATTTAGAGAAATAAAATGGATGGTTTTAGATGAAAATATCCCAGGAAGTGAGAAATATTTATCAAAATGTTTATATGGTTGGAATGTATATATGCAAAAATAATGAGATAATAATGAATAATACCACAAAAGGGTAGAATGTACCTATAACATCCTAGGTATTTATAGAATAATACATTTTCATATCTATTAATATTTTTTAATTTAATATTAATTTTAGTTTAAATCAGAAACTATGTATGATATCATACCCGACACGAAACAATGGGTTTCTTCGAAATCTTACATTTCATACAACACTGAGTTATATCGAAAAATAATACAACAATAATAATATTATTTTAAATGGTAGTTAAAGCCTAGCCATTGTTTTGGTGGGAATTTTTAAAATTAACTATATTGTGATTATACATATTTTTTAAACTTTTATACATTTATCCAATGAATTTTTGATCCTTAAAATGAGAATGAATCCAATTTTAAGCATAAAATACTCTAATATTTTTAAAAGTCCGTTTTACTGCCTTTTGATGGTGAACCCTTTTTTAAAAATAATTTTTGTCACTTTTATATGTTATATTTGATAACTTCTTCTTTAGAATAGGGACATCAAAATTTACTCTTGGTATTTTTCTGATAAAATTCAATTTTTAATAAATAGTGAAAAATACTGGATTTTAATTCACAAGTGCCTTTTCATCAAATTTATTTATATAGTTAGATTGTCCTTTTAATTGGTTTTAAATTTTAATTGGATTATGTTTTTATCATTTAATACAATTATGTTCATTGGAAGTGATTTCACATTTTGATTGGACATAAACACATGTCAATCTTTTGGTAGTTTTTACTTCTTAAAAACTCGTTTTCAAGTTTTGAAATGAGAATTAATTTTTAATTAATTTCTACCAATTCTGTGTTTTTAATTTCGAAAAGTGGATCCCATATTTGGAATCATAAGGTTAAAATTATGTAAATAGGCACCTTTTATTTTTGGACATTATGAATAGTAACTTTGGTAATTATTTTTATTTACCATGGTTAATGGGTAAATCAGGTAAACAAGGGTAAAAAACTAATATTATAATAATATAAAACTACCCTAAAACATGTCCTAATTTTATTGGATGAGATATTTATGACCATGATCATACTTAGGCCAAACATTTGGCATTTGATATCCACTTGGGTGTGAAAATGACATTTTATAATATTTCATTTAAAGAAAAGGGAAATATAACATAAACATGAATATTTTACTAAATAAATTTTAATATAGGGTTATAAAAATTATATATATGACTATAAATATCCATTCTAAATCCAAAAATATTTCCTACATCATGGTATTTTATTTATAATTTTTATACATTAAATAAATAAATTTATTTGTGACACAATGATGATGCAATGTTTACCTTATTAATGAAAGATTCAAATAAATGAATTTATAAATATTAAAATAAATGTAAGTAGACAATTTTTATTCCATCCAAAAATTTTATAGATTACATTTAAATGTGAGGTATGAGTTAATGCCTTTTTTTAAGGAATCAAGTTTTTATGACTAACAAAAATTAGTTACTAAAATTGACATAAATTAGTTTAAAAAAATAATATTTTATCAAATGATATAATAGTCCTAAAAATCTAAGATTCATTAAAATGACTTTTATAATTTTAAAAATGTAATTAATTATCCACTTTTGGTTCTATTGGAATTTTATAGT
Organism: Viscum album; assembly: GCA_963277665.1. Taxonomy (NCBI): domain Eukaryota; kingdom Viridiplantae; phylum Streptophyta; class Magnoliopsida; order Santalales; family Viscaceae; genus Viscum; species Viscum album. The sequence continues at coordinate 464,836,799 of OY728141.1, read as the reverse complement.
AACTATAGTAACCATATATTATGAAAATACAAGAAGACATGGTAAGAGTTAATGTTTCTAACTAAGGGTTAAAGCTAAAAGATAAGGTTAATTTTTTGACCTAAACTTATCTAAAACCTATTTTTTGAGAGTATTTATACCCATTAGAATCTTATCCTAGAAATATATCACTTTTGAACTATTATAATTCGAAAATAAATTTATAATAAAATAGTATTTCAAGGCTTTTCTAACGTTCCCCTCCTCCCTATTATAAAAGGCCACCAACTATACCCACTTACTCACAACTCTCAAGCCCCTTGTCTCATACAACTTCTGATAAAATAATCTTCCAACATCCCTACCTTACTCCTGAATCCTTACCTTGGGAATAAGGCAATTCAAGAGATCCTTTTGTCTTTAATAAAAATAAGTTACCCGATTTACAGGTAACGTCTTCTCTCAAGTTCCTTTCCTTTATTTTCCTTCTCCACTCCGTATGATCTTATTATTCTATGATTACATAAAAAAATAGTATCCTAAATATACTAGGATGTTTTTATGAGAATTATTAGAACTACACTTACAAACACCTTCATCTAATGGATACTAACATACTGTTTCTGTGTACGACGAACTATTGCCTCACGAAACGATGTTTGTTCAATTTTCTCCCACCACCTCTCATGGTGGACATTATTATGGAACTATACTTATATATTATATATATTATAATTATATTGTCTCTATTCTTATATAATTTTTATTTACAATATACCTTTATTCTTTCCATAATGTGTAAATACGATAATTTCATTTGAGGAAGTGCGGACTACCGCCCCCTCAAAGTGATATGACTCGTTCATGCTATACATGGAACACATAAAGGATGGTTTTATTAAAATTATGATACATAAATGAAATAAATATAATAATGGTATTATAATATACATTTATACCATTTATTATTATTCTTTTAATATGACAAAGAAATGAAAGCAGCGTTCATGCGTACGTACGACCTATCGTCTCCATAAACGATGAATTTCATTTCTTATCTAAAAATATTATGAAAATTATAAATAAATATATAATGGATATATATAATATTTAAATAATGAATAATATTCTGGAGATGATGGAATTTTACCACGTAGACAATTTACATCAAAATGAGTTCATTTTCGACTCAAGCACTGAATATCAACAAAACGACCGATATGATCTTAAACAATTATGTAATTTTTATAGCATGATAATAAGTAATATAAAATGAATAATAAACTTGAAAAATGTTATTAAGAAAGTATAAATTAACCTAATTTTATTATTTAGTAATATAAATAATGAACAAGACAATTCAGACTCAAGGTAAGGGAAATCTTAACTCAATCTCCATTCATTGAGTTAAATATATATGTCATTGGTTATGTTATTCAATGAATATGTGTGAATGAACCATGATTTTTTTATACCAAATATCCAATTATATTGGGTGTATTTATAATTTTCACACATAATTATGTCATTGATTTATCCTTAATCTAATGATACGATCTTTGTAAGGGGCTTCATCTCAACCTCTTTTCATTGCGGCATATCTTGATGTTATGAACCTTTATTATCCTATAAGGTGTATATAAAACCATTTTGATGAATTATATCATGAATTAGTATATTCTCATGATATTTAAAGTTTTTTTTAATGATTATTCCTTAATTATTTTTATTCAAGTGTTTCTCAAGTGGAAAATGACTCTTTAACTAAAACATCATTTTAAATATTTTACAAATTTATTCTTCTAAAAACTTCTATTTCAAGTTCATGTTTTAAAAATGGTTTTTATGAATTTATGTATATGGTCATGAATGTTTTAAAATGTTAAAATTTTCAAAGTGACATGGGACGCTTTGATTCAAAAGTCTTTTTATTAATTTTTTTAAATGTTTTTGAAATGGATTTAATATTTCAATATCTTGAAATGATTTATTGTGATTGTAAATGAAATGTTATTAGTTAAATGTTGATATTTGAAATATTTTATGTGTTATGATTATATAATGGTACTTGGACATTTGATGGGTGGTTACATGATAGACCAATGATGGGTGGTTACGTAATAAACCAAATATGGGTGGTTCCGTGATAAACCGTGGATGGGTGGTTACGTTATAACCTCCAATGCATTGGATATGGAAGTCATTCGTATGGATATTCCATTTAGTGATATGTGTGGAAGTAGAACATATGGTTATTCCATTTAAGTATGTTTATGTCCCAAGTTACCTTTATATGTTATATATTTCTTTCTATGGGATTTATGGTAATCTTTTGGTTACAAAAAGTGTAAGCAATGAGCTTATATTCAGTGAAGTTTTTTTCCTACTTCTTAAAGGTGAAAATTATTAATTTATGATAAAGTATTCATGGTTTACATGTTTTCAAAAGACTAAAATTTTTCATTATTTATGTATCCCTTAATGAACTTTTTATGCTCATCCCAAGTTTTGAAATGCTTTTTACATAACTTAAGGAATAATAGAGTCAAGGATGGGATCAAGGAAAAGTTATGCTGTTAAAACATGAAATGATACAATGTTTCTTTTTAAGAAGTTTATATTTTATGAAAAAATGGATAGTGAGTAGAAGTGTCTACTTGTAATATTTAAGTTGTTATGTATGAGTTATGACCTAATTATCTAAAGAGATAAACCTGAAAAGATCCTCAATGTGATTAAAAGTCAAATTAATGAATTATCTTAAGATTAAGTAATTTTTAAGGCTAGGGACTTATAGTACCCAACTTATGAAATAATTTTAAGAGAACTTTCATGAATCAATGAATAAAAGTTGAGTTACTAAAAATCTTTACTACTGGGGAAACAATTAAATCAGTAGACACTTGAATAAGGGGACATGATTTGGATATTAAATTCCATGGAATAAAAATATTATGATAAAAATATATCCATGGATAGTGAGTACAACATATCAATAAAACATGGTGCATAAAATGTATTATGTCTCAAAGGACTAAGATTGAGACCAAGAAAACCCTTACAACTTTAGAAACTTTCTAATCAAAACCCATTGAAGTAGAGGGATTTTAATTGAATTTAAAATACCATGATTAAATATAATTCATAATATGATATATCAAATAGGTAGTATATAAACCACATAAATTAAATTTGATGCAGAATACTAAACATGCCTCAAAGAGAGGAATTTGAGATGAAAACCCTTACCTCAATCCCGATTCATTCTGAACTTATGCCAAATGTCCTAAATAATTAAATTAAGCACATTAAATACCCATCCAAGATCCTTATTCACAACCATAACCATCCATACTCATAATTTAACATCATTATATATATATAAGGTAGTTTTTACCTATTTCCAACATCGGGTGTAAGTAATCTTTATCGCTTTGAACTAGTTTTGAAAAAATGGAATTGGTATTTATTATTTTTCTAAATTAAATAATTATTATATTATCTAAAATATAATAATTTATGTTCCAATATAGTTTATAAAGCTATAATTTTATTTCTTGGAAATTTTATCAACGATCCATGAGGATGGAATTGACGACGAGCATGCTTTTGTGATTCTTAATGAATGAAGGGTGATTTCTTAATTAATGAGTTAAATAATGATATAACCTTATAATAAAAAACATAATTTAAATATTTATATCATATTATAACAATAAATAATTTATCATAGTCATTTGTGATATAAATTCATAGAATTGTTCAAGTAGGTGGTTAAACCGACCAAAACATGAACCTACCATGATTAATAGATAATTATGAGGTGGTTTAGTTGTAATATAATTATACCAAAAGCATAATGATCTTATTTAGTATTTATTAGTGTTATATATCATATTTTTAAAGGATTAGTAAGATAATATAATTTATATAAAGTTATTACATAGAAATTAGAAATCATTTTTCACTTAGTTCACTCATTTTAAATGATTGAATTAATGGTAATCATTTTTTGATCATAACATTAATAGGATGTACAATTTGTTATACCATAACCTTAATTATATCATAAAATTCATATTTATTCTTTAATACCATCCTCATGACCATCCATGTAAGGTTTTAATGAAAATTAAAATGGGAATCAATTTTTCTATAAAGGCAGTAGTCCACATGTACACATGGTTGATGATTTAATTCTTTATAGAATTAGAGAAAGAAGTTTTTTCCTAGATAATAGCTATATGAAAAATAAATAGGAGGTGAATTGAGTTCATAAAAATTTTATTTATACAAAACCTCCCTCTTCAGGTATGACTGTTCAAATATTTTCCATTAATAAAGATGGGCAGTAGAAATAAAAATTCAATGGAAAGAGATTAAACATATAATATTTATAGTGGTTTAGGGAAAAAAATACTCTAGTCCACTCCACCAACACTCTACTACATGTATTTGGTGATTTTCACTATAACATCCCTTTTATCAGGGGATCCCTACTGAATACAAGCATCTGTCACTTAATACAAATGTCCAAGAGCTTCCAACCAGGCTCTCCCATTACAAGACCTATCCATGGTATCAAAAAACACAATTGAACTGATTGTAAACAAAATAGAATGAATAAAATTTGAAAGAAATAGTTGTAGAACACATTTGGAAGAAGCAACTGACAATAGTCAAATATTTTTCCTAAGAATATGATAGTCTTCAAAGAATAACTCAGGATGATATTTATTGTAACTGATAAAACTATTAAGCATAACATGAGCATTTATGTTTGATCTTTTCTATGTAAATTTATTCAAGGAATAAACATTCTAATCATTCTTCACATTCATCTGTCTCATATTCATTGTCTCTTGTCATGTAGCGACTAACTCTTTCTTTTATATCTCATTTTGAACTTAAGAACGATATAATCCTAATGGTTGATCGAGCCATGAAATAACAACTTGAAAAGATATGATATAAAGGATTTGAATCCATTACTTCTAAATATAGAAATTAATTTTATGACAATGATTTCATAAATCTTCATGTTCTTCAGATCTTTCCATTCATGGAAAATATTGAACTAATTAATCTTTAATTAAATGGATAATCCCTTTTATGATATACTCTAAAAGAATGAAATTAATTATTGAGATATTATAAAATTAATCATGAAATTATTCATAACAAATAAATATTTTTAAGATATTCTACCATTAGTATTGTTCTCTGTAAGATAACTTCTTGAGAGACTTCGTAAGATAAAACAACTCTTCATTTTCTTCCTAGGATAAAATGACTTCAATACCGCATTAGATAATTATTCAGAATAAGATGAATATGTTATGTAGGTGTGATACTTAGCTTTCATAACTTATATGAATCTCATAAGATAATATTTTATGAATATAATTTTCATAAGATAACATCTTTTGATTCCAACTAAATCATCTGACTTGAGCATTCAACAAATCAACTGGTCTCTTCGTAAGATAAAGTATTTGTTAAAATTACAACACAAAGTTTTTATAATTATAAGTAGATAGAAGATAATATTTTATTCTAATAATATAAAACACTTTTTGCATAGATCTAATACTTTAGTCAATGCATGATAAACTTCTCAATACTATTATCTGAAACACTTAAAATAAAATTGTCAGAATAAAAGTTGGGATTTTGTGAATCATCAAAACACATGAAAATTGAGATATGTTGGAACAACATAATCTCTCCAACAATCTCCTCATTTTTTATGTTCACAAAAACTATGAAATATAAAGAAAAAGTTTCATAAAATAAGCTTTTATCGTTTAAAATTTTCACGTAAGATACAAATTTTAGAATTTTAGACACTTCATTTTATTCTCCCACTTTAAAGAAATTCTCCTTTAGAAAATAATTTTCTTCTACCAAGAATAAACTGTTTAACACTTCATAATTTTTTTTCATTAAATTTCTATATTCTCCTTATCTTATCTCCTTTTTAAATAAAGAAGATGGATTTTTCATAGTCTTATAAATTAAAAAATTTAACAGTTTAAATTTTAAACTACCCCAACCCCAGTATCCCAGAATCAGTGGTTATTTTATTACAATGGAATAGATGCAAGAGATCACATCACCAAGTATCGATTAGTTTAGTATTATTGAATAATTATATACATTCATGGTTCCCTTATTACATTGGTAATTAAACATTGAACATAAAAATGGAAAATAAACTGATTCTTTGAAACTTATTCAAAGATTTCATATTTATAACCTGGGGAAGGAAAAAAATAAAAGGGTGAGATAAAATGATCAGTAAGGGTTAATTATAATAGAAGATAACTTGTATCAATAATAATAATCAATATGTAAAATTAAATAATTGAGAAAACAATCCAATCAATAAACTGAGAATGAAAATGCTTCCATATATTTTTTCATAGTAAAAATACTATGGATAATAATAACTGAATTATAAATGCAGGAAATTATAAATTATTATACATCATGTATCTAGAACATGAACCACTAATATTAAGACCTTTCACAAGATGGTTTAAATCTATGGGTATAAACCCATCTGATTCTTCTTGGAAATAAATGCAAAGGGTTTTTCTCCAACTGATTTGTCTCATGAGACCTGTCAATGCATTGAGGGGATATATAATATTGGGCCCCAACCATCACTACAAGACCAAATAATTTCTCATATATATAATAGTTGATTTAATTCATGGATAATGTGCCTTATCATAAAATATCAATTTCAAATAAAAGATATGTATTTATCAAAATTTTCCCAATTAATATAATAACTTTCAAAGTAAACACCATATATAAAAATGGTATACAAATTAGAAAATGATCATATAAATGATATAAGAAATATGGATATTTATTGAAATCTTAAATGATTTATGATCATAAATAAAAATGGGTAGTACATACATCACACAAAATAAATAAGTGATGAATATGGCATATGTGCCATAGAAATTAAAGTGAGATGAAAAATCCTTACCATTAATAATCAGTCAAATCGTATACCCCATAAAAGTAGTAGTTATCAAATTAAAAATTTAATACCATGAAGATAATGATATTCATGATATGATATATCAAATTTTAGTATATACACCACACATAAGAGATAAGTGGTGGATGGGGCATGTATCTCATAGAAGTAAAAGAGAGATAAGAAATCCTTACCTAACACTTCCCTTTAGTTAAACATGAATTAAAATAATGTATAATGGTTTAAATAATGTTATTAATTTATAAAAAAACCATATTTATATTTATTATATCATATATGATTCTCTTATATCATTTTATTATTTGTTTGTTAATAATATTTCGTTATTACCCCTGTTTCGGGTGTTAACTGCTTTTTTTATGCATGTTTTGTCATGTAGGTACCGATTATTGTGAATAGGATATAGTTACATCACATATAGAATGATATTAAGGTCATATATATTTTATTTATTTATTATATATATTTTTAGAATCATTATTGAATAGTGTACATGGAAAATGAATTGCATCACGTCGTGGAGACAGTAGGCCGTACGTACGCACGAACGATGATATCATTCCCTTAATAGTGAAAGGGTAAGGAAGGGTATAGTATATTAATTTTTAAAGAATCAATATCATGTAATAATTATCATATATATCTATTATTTCCATCATTATACCCATACAATTATGGTGGTGATGAAAAACAAATTACACCACGACATGGAGACGGTAAGCTGTACGTACGCACACGCGATGTTTTCATTTTTCATAGGATGGATAAAAGGTAGAATATGGTTTTACCATAATCATAATAAAATATAAGTATATATATGATACAGTATTTATTACTTTTTCATGGAAACGACTCATGAATAATACGTAGAAGAAGAAATAATATTGAAAGAGTGAGTAAGGATGATTACCACTTCTTCAGCAAACTTCCTTTAGATATCTTCTTAAGGGATCTAGGGTTGGTATTTTGGAAGGAACGAAATCACCATAACTTTCATAAGGATGTTGGGAAGAGAAATGGACAGATTTTGGTCAATATAAAAGGCTCATGGTGGTGAAATTAAATGAAGGAAGGTGTAACCTTTTATAATTGAGGCGAGGGACACCCTTGGAAATCCTCAAAATATTAAATTATAATAAATTCATTTTATATCAAAATACAACCAAATGTCCAAATATTAGAATATAATATGAGATAATTTTGTAATATCATAATAAAATAAAAATTCTACATGTTTTGATTTTATTTTAAACCTTATCACTTTGATTGAATTTATTTAACATATTATAATTTTAATTATTTTAACAATTTATTTAATATTAAAAGGTAATAATTTTTACTTATAAAATGTAAATTGAACCATAAATGAAAAATTTATAACATTTTATACCAAATAATAATCATTTTTTAATATTTTTTATGATTTTTAAATAATTTAATAAAATATTATTTTGATAAAACATCCTTAGTGTCAATTTTGACACTATTAATTATTTTGGCCTTAAGGAAAATAAGAAAGAAATATAAAAAAAATTAATATAGTGCTGGATGACACATAGTAGTGGCGGGTATTGTAGCAGTGTCGCTACTGTAGTGGGTAATGTAGCAGATGAGGTACTGTAGCAGTACTATTCACAGAATTAGCCTTGGGCCAAAATTTTGGGCCTATGGGCCATGTAATGGGATCCATGACCATTGGGATTTCGGTCCATATATATATATATAATTTAATAAATCAGCTTCTTGGATGGGTTATCCCTTGGGGGGCTATGACCTGCCTTTCGGGCTTGTGTGTGTGCGGTGTGTGTGTGTGTTTAATGTAATTGTACCCCCACACACCTAATATAATAATTATTTAAGGTAATCATTTATTCACTAAAATTTAAAAATAAAATACCATGATGTATATAAATCTTTTATATTTAAAAATAATATCTATAGTTGAAGATAAATTTTTAATAAAACCATGTTAAAACAAATATAGTTATTAAAATATGAATGTGGCATCTTTGTATTTTCTTTAACTAAAATATTATAAATATCATAACATCATCCAAATGGTCCCCAAAAATCATAAATAAATTTATTTCATGAATATAAGTTTATTAAGTTCATAATGGAAACTTATATTTGTTAATAACCCACCTTTTTCCACATGTGGACATATAAGAGATGTTTAAGACAAGGAAAATGACATTTTATGATTTTCTTTAATTTTAAAAATATCAAATTCATTTTCATAGAAAAGTGTCCATTAAATAAATAAAATTATAACCTTAGGTTTTAAGGGTTGAATATAAATCATCCAATAAAATTTGGGAAAATTTTAGTGTAATTTTATAATCCTTATCATTTTATTTTTAACCTAAATTTCCAAACTTACCCTTTACCGTGGTATTTTTTTACCAAGGTTACTATTCATATTGACTAAAAAAAGGGATGTATTTACTAAATTTGGACCTTATGAATACAAATATAGAATCCATTTTTCAATATCTAAAACATAGAAGGTTTTGAATTTAATTTAAAATTAATCTCGCAAAACACAATGAAAACTAGTTTTATCAAAAAATGTATTTTTAAGCCCAAAAATGAACTTATACAAAAATAAGATATATGGATTATTAAAATGAAATGGATTAGATTTTTTGAAACTAAATATTTATTAATTTCCATTGAGATAAAATTCAAATAATAAAGAGTCTTTAATATAATGAAATTGACAATTTTATAAAAATAGATATTTTTTTCACTATTCACTAGAAAATAAATATTTTATTAAAAATAAAAAAATTCACCCTAATATAATTTTGAAAATAATTTTTAAAAATGAATTTTATTTTTTCTAATAGAATTTATGAAAGTGTAAAAATGTATATTTAAAATAAGCGTGCCATTAAAAGGCAATAAAATTGCCTTTTAAAAAATATGTCTTTTTATGCTTAAAATTGAATTTATTCTTATCTTAAGCCTATCAAAATTATTGGTTGAATTTAAAAACATTTTATTGAATATTTAACATATAAATTTCATTAATATATTTCACTATTAGTGATTAATTTAATTTATTAAGATAAAATTCCAACGTGGTCATAAAAATAGTTTTTTATAAAAACATATCCTTTATGTTTAGTTGGTTTTTATTTTCATTTATAATTAATTGGTAACCAATGAACATATTTTATAAACATGTGTAAAATATATTTTCATAATTTAATTAATCTCAATCATTCCCTCCATTCCAACAGTTAGGTGATAACTATCATAATTAAATAATAATATTTAATCATTTGTTTAAGCTTGGTGTTTTGTTTAACATAAGATATCTAAGAAGTTAAATTTAAAAAGATACATAACATAAAATCTTGGGGTGTTACAAATTTTTTGTATTCTCTTTTTCTTATACACCTTTTTGTGATATCAAAAGAAAATAGAGTAAGGAATACAATTAATATTGCACATGAACAATAGTAAATTGTTAATGCTACTGATTGTGAATAGAATTTGGCACTAGGTTTTATCAATAAGTAATAGATATCATTAAGAAAATAAGGAAAATAAAATATGAATAGTAAAAAAATATGATAATATATCAATCATATGATTAAACAGTTAAAACAATATAGATTAAAAAGATAGAGAAGTCATAAGACAAGGATAATGAATAACTCCTAAAGAGATAGAAGCATATAAAAAATAAACATCCTAAAAAGAACATTAAAATAATTAAAGAATTAAAATTTTATCTTAAAAATAGATTTAAATGTTTAAAAATTCCATTAAACCATGCATTATTTAATTTTTTTTAAAGATTCCATAAAATGAGGCATAATTCAAATGTTTTTAAAGATGCCATAAAATGAGGCATAATGTTTTAAAAGTTCCCATCCACCAGAAAACCAACTTTGTAAACTGAAGAGAGTAGATGTTTCAATCGTTGAATGTGAAATGGTTCTTTAGGGGTGGTTTCTTGTAGGATAAAGGTTTTCCAGATGGTAAAGATTGTAACGACCCGAAATTTTGAATAAATCTTGTTTCCTAATTTCATGTGTTATTTTTTATACTCAAAAAAAAAAATATTTTATTTGATAAAAATGATTATAAATAAAATGAGACCATTGGTTTTTGAGTGTTATATGACCATCGGTCAATATGACCACCGTGAACAAAATGTTTTTATTATTGTCTCTAAATTTAAGTAATCCTGGTTAATTATTATAGAAAGAAGATTTGATGGCCACACCTAGTAGCCTTGGGCCGATCGAAGCCCATCTAACAGAGATTGGGAAGGAGGTAGCACCATTGGGCTTTGCTCTGGACCAAATCCAATCCGAACTTCATCATGTGAAGCTAGAACGGAATCGCCTTCGCGAGAAGTTCAAGCTGATAGAAATTACTACTCGGGCAATGTTGACTGAGCCGCCCCAAAATTCTATCACCCTAGCACACCTTACTCTTAGGTCCTATGCTGGTATTATAAGGGGTTATGTAACGAGACCGTAATTGCCTTGTGTAATCTTTTTTTTAAATAAAAATTTGGATTTCTTCTTATGATGATGTTTATGAATTTTCAAATGACCGGATAAATATTGTATGCATATTTTTGATGAATTTTAGAAAAAGGATATTTTAAAAATGGTTGTGTAAACCTTAAATAATTAAAAATGTGTAATGATTTTCGAAAAATGGTCTTCTACAATTATGTTCAGTACGAAATTTAGAGTCTAATAAGATCAACTTGATTTTTGATGAATAGTAAATTATGAATAGTGATTTTATGATTAGGATTAGTAATATGACCAAATGGATTAATAATCTCACTTAAAGAAAGTTTTAAAATAATCTAGGCACCTTGATTAAGTAATGTGATTCAATAAAATAGTTAAATAACGGTTTCATTAATTATTATTCAAGTATTAGTTTTTTTCGGGGTGAATAGTGTTTTTTAATTAAAAATTTAATTAAAAATAATTAGAAAATTATTTTTATAAAAATGACTTCATTTTTGAACTCAGAGCATCGATATTATGTTATGGTAATTTTTTGGGGATTTTTCTGAAAAATGTGAATTTTCGATGAATAGTGTTTTTATTTAAAAATTAAATTAAAAATATTTAGAAAATTATTTTTATAAAATGGATTTCATTTTTGAAATCAGAGCATTGATATTTGGTTAAGGTGAAATTTTGGGGTTATTCTGAGAAGGTTGAATTTTTAGTGAATAGTAAAAATACAGTTTTAGGGTTTCGGTATGTTTAATGACATCATAATGGTGTCATGATGATGTCATGAGATCTTTTGAGGTTTGGCCGGCCAAGGGTGATGAATTATTGTTTTGGGGGCCCCATGTGGCCTAACTCCATGATAAATGCCAAGGGAGAGCACATGGGTTTGAGAAAAGCACATGTGAGGTGTCCCTTGGCCATTAATGTCTTGTCCCCTCACTTTCCCTATAAATACCAAGCCCTCCTCTCATCAATTAGACTCCCCACTCTTCCCCAACGAAGTTCTGGTCTCATTACCTCCCAAGGAGTCCTCCCAAGGTGCCCCCAAGCCCTCAAGTTCCCAACCTTTGAGGTTGAAGAGTTACATTTTAAGGTAAGGGATCCGACCCCTCTCTTTCTTTTCAAGTGATCTCTTTTATGTCATTCCTTTTATGATCCATGTTCTTATTTTGGAGGATGTTCTTTTATACTCCTATTACTGCCCTTTTTATGTTCATATGATGAAAGACCCCCTCTTACTCTCATCATTTCGTTTTAAGAATGTTTAATTGGCGCCGTTAGGCTGCCGGATTTTCAAGGGATTCATTCACCTTTCTCTTTTTCAAAGTTCTACTTTCATGTCAAGTCTTTCAAGCTCATTTTAATTATGTTGGGGTATGATCTCTATATTTATCATACTGATCTTTTATGATCTTATGATTAGAGACCCCATTTGATCTCTTCAATTCAGTATTTTGAAGTTTTAAGTGGCGCCGTTAGGCTGCCGAATTTTTAAGTGGTTCTTCACCCTTCTCGTTTTGAAGTTCTACTTTCATGTCAATTCTTTCAAGTTCCTTTCTATTATGTTGGGGTATGATCTCTATATCTATCATACTGGACTCTTATGTTCATATGATGAGAGACCCTATTTGACCTTGTCAATTAAATTTTGTTGAAGTTTAAGTGACGCCGTTAGGCTGCCGAATTTTCACAAGAGAAATCTTGTTTTTTTTTTCTTCCTTTCATGTTCTTCATTTCATATGGTACATTTTCAAATTTCAGTACCATGTTCTTAAATCCCTTATATTTTGTCCCTCTACTGTTTTATGGGTCATTTATGAATGTTTGACCCATGTCCCCTCTCTTCTCAATGTTTTCTAAAACCTTGTAACATAGTCGTTATGCTGCAGAATTTTCGTCGCAAAGTGTCTCTCTCTCTTTTCTAAAAATTATTTTATGTTATAAAGTGAATACTCAAGGATCTTATTTATACAGGGGTATTCACATGTATATCAAAATGTTCTATTTTAAATTCTGGGATTTACATACATGAAACCCTCTTTCCCTTTTCGTGGGTTTAAAGTGACGTAAAGATCACGTATTTAAAGCAGTTTTTAAAACGTTGTGATTATGAAATGAAACCCATTTATTTTATGCTATGTGGGTTTTTTATGAAATGTTTGATGATGATATATGTGGCTCACATGATAATAAAGGCAAATTTAAGGGTGCGCCCTGATAGCGCTCCAATGCATTGGGTAATGATGTAACCACTAGAGATTACAATTTTCACGATACCTTGGTGAATAACCTTGGTAATTTTCAAATGACACCTTGGGGATGGACCTTGGTGATATGTTCATGATTGTCTATGTTAAATGATGTAGCCACATATTCAAGTTATGAAAAATGTTGTTTTTATTATGAAATGCCTCATGATTTCTTTCTCATGCCTTAAAGTTCTTTTCATGTCATTATTGAAGTATATCAAGCTCACATGTAAAATGTTCCTCTTGTTTCCCTTACTGGGCCTTCTGCTCACCCTTTATTTTGATGTGTGTTCCCAGGTTATGAGATGCAGTAATGAACCTAGGATGAACTTGAGGAGAAGCCTTTCAAGTGTTTAAGAAGAATGTTTTTTTTTCTTTCATTTATTATGTTCCTGGTTTCCAAGACACTAAACCTTAAAGATCCTCGGTTTTGTAAAATGTAATGAAAGTTTATGTGATGAAAAGGTGGGATGCTATAGTTGGTATCAAAGGATGGTTTAGTTATTTGTGGAAATTAGGATATGAAAACTCTAGGAGGAACCCTATAGAAAAGTTTAATATAGGAAATCTTCCTGGTATTTTGGTGAGTATTGAGTAAGGGGTTTCCAAGCAAATACATCCCTGTCTGGATACGAGCAGGTAGAGGTGGCTCTGGCACAGATGTACATAGGGGTAAAACCCGAAAACACCGCTTTGAGCTAGACTCGAACGGGAACTGGTACACGACAACGGGCCTTGCTGCACTCTTGGTTACGACACTCCCGGGGGATATGCTTTGGTAAATTCATAAGCTTAGTATGAACCATTGTTAAAGGAACAAAGATAAAATAAAATAAAGGTTTACATAAGAATATATGATCATGGATAACCTAGAAGGGAACCTAGGGGATCACAATTTAGGGTATACTTTACTTCTACATGTTATCCTTAGATGCTTTAAGTTTCTTTGCATGATTATTGGCTATGTATTTAAGCCCCTAATTATAGCTTCTTTTCTTAGTTAATGGCGGGAAATGGAAGAACATGTCCCAACAACCAATGTGATAGGAAATGCTATGATTGCCGTATTAATACGACCGAGATGATTAGGGGATTAAAAGATGATTATTATTTTGGAAGACGTTCACTATTTTGAGGACCATATATGATCAAGGTAAATAGATTACTACGGTATTTTCATTGAGGAGTAAGGTTGATTTATATTTTGATTTATCAATGAATTTAAGTTGGACTTATAGTAATTTAGGTTACTTACGGGAATGATTAAACTATCTTGGGTAAAATATGTTTAGGTTAGCTATTTTTGTTATAAGATGTTAGGAGTGGTTGATGTTGTTTGGAGATGAACAATGAAGTTTATTTTGGAAGACTATGTTATCAAGTCCTTCTTGTATTTGGGTTTCAATCTTAGTTTGGTTTATTTCGAGGAATTTTAAGGACTGTTATTTATGGAATGGTCTATGATGAACTTTGGGTATTACCATGGAACATTGAAGATTTAAAATTAGTTTCCATTCCTATGGGATTCTTCCTTTTTGAAGAGTTGTTTAACCTTACCCTTTCTGTTTTGGGATAATGTTTAAAGATAGAAGAAATAGATAGTTAATCTTTTATGGATTATGTGATTCTCTAGAAGATGATTCTTGTGTTTTGATGAGACCAAGTAGTTTTGAATGCTCATAGTTTGGGGGAAAGGATTAGTTTTGGTAAAAACTTATTAAAGGGTGAAACTCTACATGAAGGTAGATATATTTTCTTATGTTTTTGTTCTATGTAGTAAATGAAATCCTCAAAATTATGAAAAGAAACGTAAAACAAAAATGTTGTTGGTTTACGTTTCCTACTAGGTAATCAAAGACCGTTTACACACATCATAAGTTTGAGATTTTCTCATGGTTAAATTTCTCCTAATCATGTTCTCTATCACTCTCTCTCAGAACTGACCCTTTGTTTTTTTCCTCCATGTCCATGTTTTCCTACATGGAACCCGAGTGTGGGTTAACTCGGGTGGCCTTTGTACTTCCTTTTCTTTCTTTTAAAGTAATGGTGTTACTGACTCTTTTTCCGATGTGGGACTTTCAATGAAATTTCAAAACCCAATTTAAAAAAATTGCGAGGACGCAATTTCTTAAGGGGGGAAGATTGTAACGACCCGAAATTTTGAATAAATCTTGTTTCCTAATTTCATGTGTTATTTTTTATACTCAAAAAAAAAATATTTTATTTGATAAAAATGATTATAAATAAAATGAGACCATTGGTTTTTGAGTGTTATATGACCATCGGTCAATATGACCACCGTGAACAAAATGTTTTTATTATTGTCTCTAAATTTAAGTAATCCTGGTTAATTATTATAGAAAGAAGATTTGATGGCCACACCTAGTAGCCTTGGGCCGATCGAAGCCCATCTAACAGAGATTGGGAAGGAGGTAGCACCATTGGGCTTTGCTCTGGACCAAATCCAATCCGAACTTCATCATGTGAAGCTAGAACGGAATCGCCTTCGCGAGAAGTTCAAGCTGATAGAAATTACTACTCGGGCAATGTTGACTGAGCCGCCCCAAAATTCTATCACCCTAGCACACCTTACTCTTAGGTCCTATGCTGGTATTATAAGGGGTTATGTAACGAGACCGTAATTGCCTTGTGTAATCTTTTTTTTAAATAAAAATTTGGATTTCTTCTTATGATGATGTTTATGAATTTTCAAATGACCGGATAAATATTGTATGCATATTTTTGATGAATTTTAGAAAAAGGATATTTTAAAAATGGTTGTGTAAACCTTAAATAATTAAAAATGTGTAATGATTTTCGAAAAATGGTCTTCTACAATTATGTTCAGTACGAAATTTAGAGTCTAATAAGATCAACTTGATTTTTGATGAATAGTAAATTATGAATAGTGATTTTATGATTAGGATTAGTAATATGACCAAATGGATTAATAATCTCACTTAAAGAAAGTTTTAAAATAATCTAGGCACCTTGATTAAGTAATGTGATTCAATAAAATAGTTAAATAACGGTTTCATTAATTATTATTCAAGTATTAGTTTTTTTCGGGGTGAATAGTGTTTTTTAATTAAAAATTTAATTAAAAATAATTAGAAAATTATTTTTATAAAAATGACTTCATTTTTGAACTCAGAGCATCGATATTATGTTATGGTAATTTTTTGGGGATTTTTCTGAAAAATGTGAATTTTCGATGAATAGTGTTTTTATTTAAAAATTAAATTAAAAATATTTAGAAAATTATTTTTATAAAATGGATTTCATTTTTGAAATCAGAGCATTGATATTTGGTTAAGGTGAAATTTTGGGGTTATTCTGAGAAGGTTGAATTTTTAGTGAATAGTAAAAATACAGTTTTAGGGTTTCGGTATGTTTAATGACATCATAATGGTGTCATGATGATGTCATGAGATCTTTTGAGGTTTGGCCGGCCAAGGGTGATGAATTATTGTTTTGGGGGCCCCATGTGGCCTAACTCCATGATAAATGCCAAGGGAGAGCACATGGGTTTGAGAAAAGCACATGTGAGGTGTCCCTTGGCCATTAATGTCTTGTCCCCTCACTTTCCCTATAAATACCAAGCCCTCCTCTCATCAATTAGACTCCCCACTCTTCCCCAACGAAGTTCTGGTCTCATTACCTCCCAAGGAGTCCTCCCAAGGTGCCCCCAAGCCCTCAAGTTCCCAACCTTTGAGGTTGAAGAGTTACATTTTAAGGTAAGGGATCCGACCCCTCTCTTTCTTTTCAAGTGATCTCTTTTATGTCATTCCTTTTATGATCCATGTTCTTATTTTGGAGGATGTTCTTTTATACTCCTATTACTGCCCTTTTTATGTTCATATGATGAAAGACCCCCTCTTACTCTCATCATTTCGTTTTAAGAATGTTTAATTGGCGCCGTTAGGCTGCCGGATTTTCAAGGGATTCATTCACCTTTCTCTTTTTCAAAGTTCTACTTTCATGTCAAGTCTTTCAAGCTCATTTTAATTATGTTGGGGTATGATCTCTATATTTATCATACTGATCTTTTATGATCTTATGATTAGAGACCCCATTTGATCTCTTCAATTCAGTATTTTGAAGTTTTAAGTGGCGCCGTTAGGCTGCCGAATTTTTAAGTGGTTCTTCACCCTTCTCGTTTTGAAGTTCTACTTTCATGTCAATTCTTTCAAGTTCCTTTCTATTATGTTGGGGTATGATCTCTATATCTATCATACTGGACTCTTATGTTCATATGATGAGAGACCCTATTTGACCTTGTCAATTAAATTTTGTTGAAGTTTAAGTGACGCCGTTAGGCTGCCGAATTTTCACAAGAGAAATCTTGTTTTTTTTTTCTTCCTTTCATGTTCTTCATTTCATATGGTACATTTTCAAATTTCAGTACCATGTTCTTAAATCCCTTATATTTTGTCCCTCTACTGTTTTATGGGTCATTTATGAATGTTTGACCCATGTCCCCTCTCTTCTCAATGTTTTCTAAAACCTTGTAACATAGTCGTTATGCTGCAGAATTTTCGTCGCAAAGTGTCTCTCTCTCTTTTCTAAAAATTATTTTATGTTATAAAGTGAATACTCAAGGATCTTATTTATACAGGGGTATTCACATGTATATCAAAATGTTCTATTTTAAATTCTGGGATTTACATACATGAAACCCTCTTTCCCTTTTCGTGGGTTTAAAGTGACGTAAAGATCACGTATTTAAAGCAGTTTTTAAAACGTTGTGATTATGAAATGAAACCCATTTATTTTATGCTATGTGGGTTTTTTATGAAATGTTTGATGATGATATATGTGGCTCACATGATAATAAAGGCAAATTTAAGGGTGCGCCCTGATAGCGCTCCAATGCATTGGGTAATGATGTAACCACTAGAGATTACAATTTTCACGATACCTTGGTGAATAACCTTGGTAATTTTCAAATGACACCTTGGGGATGGACCTTGGTGATATGTTCATGATTGTCTATGTTAAATGATGTAGCCACATATTCAAGTTATGAAAAATGTTGTTTTTATTATGAAATGCCTCATGATTTCTTTCTCATGCCTTAAAGTTCTTTTCATGTCATTATTGAAGTATATCAAGCTCACATGTAAAATGTTCCTCTTGTTTCCCTTACTGGGCCTTCTGCTCACCCTTTATTTTGATGTGTGTTCCCAGGTTATGAGATGCAGTAATGAACCTAGGATGAACTTGAGGAGAAGCCTTTCAAGTGTTTAAGAAGAATGTTTTTTTTTCTTTCATTTATTATGTTCCTGGTTTCCAAGACACTAAACCTTAAAGATCCTCGGTTTTGTAAAATGTAATGAAAGTTTATGTGATGAAAAGGTGGGATGCTATAAAGATGATTTAGGAAGAGGGGCATTAGGTGTTTTTCCAACAACATTACCCAAAGTCAGTAGAGATGCTCCAAGACCTACTTGATCTCCTTGAGAAATATTTATTGGTGTGGAATGAATGTTAATATTATCTCACTGATCTCTCACTAAATTAAATTTATCTATAGGTAAAAATTACAATTTAGATGGTGGTTCAGGTGAAGGTAAAAAACTTGTTGTTCAAACCTGAGATTCTCCCTTAGATACTCATTTGTTCGGTAAAAAATATACCTTAATATTTATGAAGTAGATCCAAGTTGATAAAATATATGAGGTACTGGAAGATTTCTTCCTCACATATAAAACAAGGCATCAACATAGGTGTCTACCCTTTTCACCATGTTTTTTTGTAGTAGTCTAGGATAGTCGTGAATCTATTCCAAACTTATTGAGAAAAATTTTCTATGAAATTTATATATCTCCTTTCATTGCAATTCCAATAACCAACTTATTTAATTATTCAAAATAATTATCTAACATGTTCACTATTTGACTAAAAGAAATGATATCCTTACCCTTTGTAGAGGTCTAAAATTCTCATTGATCAAAAAAAGCATCCACTTCTTCTTCATCATTCTCCTCAGACAATTATTTCTTTAAATTGCCTATAACTATCTGATATAGGTCTTCAACCTTTTTTGTCACGACCCGCCCTCGGGGTCCGTGCCGTGACTACCCCAAGCCCGCCTTCCATAGGCCAGGGGCTGGCGACTAGCACCAAGGCGTAAATCCCGGTAAAAAGGGAAGGCATTTCCTTTGTAAATTAAACAAATACCACAGAGTAAGCAAGCAGAAAGTAAATACTAAGCAAAAGCAGAGTACAACTGAAAGTGCGGAAAAGTAAATGGGCCAGTATACAAACCCAAACTGAAAGTAAAGTACAACTCGAAAGGGAAAACAACAACTGAAAAGTAAAAGCCGCTACACCGAGCTGTCCACTGGAAATCCCACCTGAAGGGTGGGTACAGATAGCTCCACTGCTCCACGGGTCCCGCCGTCCGCTCCGAGCACGTCTCGCCCAGTGATCCTCCTCCAGGTACCGTCCTGCTCTGCAAGCCTCAGCTAAGATCAACGCTGTCCGTCGTCTGCAACCAACACAACGTAGTGCGGGCAAAGCCCGTGCAGGGGTGAGTATAAGCTACTCAGTAGGGACCCCGAGACCCCTGAAGGTCTCCCAAAATCCACAAAGGATAAACCACAAAGAAAGGTACAATCACGAAGTAACAACCGACACTGCTTAGGTATATGCCCATACATATACCTAAGTCACCAATTTCAAATACGCTCCAACCTCCGAGCCCAAGTACAACTCAGTACACACAGGAAAGTAAACGTATTCCACACAGGAAAGCAAAAAGTAATCCACACAGGATTGCACAACACAATCCACACAGGAAAGAAATAGGTTTCAGCTCACACAGGATTTTCATTATCAAAAACGTAACTACTGAAGAGCCCCATCTCTGAAGTGTACAGTGTCCTGTCACGACTCTGAGATACTGCTCACTAACCTAAGACTGCTGAGGTACTCCTCCTGTCGAGTACCGCGGGTCTGTCGCCAACTACCGGGCGCTCCGTCCGCTGAGGGTCTGCTGCCAAATACCGGGCGCTCACCCAAATAGCCTACAGAGGTACTCCTCCAGTCGAGTACCGCGGGTCTGCTGCCAACTACCAGGCGCTCTGTCCGCCGTGGGTCTGCCGCCAAATACCGGGCGCTCCGTCCACTGGGCTAGTCGACTCACTCCAAGTCGAGTCGGTCGAGCAGTCTTCAGGTCTCAGCCGGCTACACGGTCTCCGTACTCCGTACGCTCGTCTCCAGTATCGCGGGTCTGCCGCTACAACCAAGCGCACCACCTCTATCGAGTAAAACAGAAGATTCAGCTCACACAGGTATACTTCTTCGGATGACGATAAAGATGATCACTGAACCATATAAGTCGTCGGACCCACGAAGGATCGATAGGTACTAACCCCCGCAGTGACCTACACAGGATCAGACCCACACAGGATCGGGCCCACGCAGGACCTGTAGCACTGATCCACGTAGGATCACTGAGTGCAGTAGTCGTCACAGTCCACTGCGGATCTCTGCACAGTCGTCGCCTCAGTCCACTGAGGATTTCTGCATGGTCGTCGTCGGAGTCCACGGAGGATCTCTGCACAATCGTCGGTGTCGGAGAAGCAGTCGCAGCCAGCACTAGGGTTCCCGCACACAGCAAACTCGTTCGGAGGGTCCGCTCCACGAGCCGAGAGGCTGATACATCAACTGTCACAAAGTCCAGAGTTGATGTATCCAAAAGTTCCGTATTGTCAACAGGAACTCAACGCAACAGACGGCGCGTCGATCGGACGCCCGGTCTGAGAGTTATTGGCATTTTCGTCCCCGGGGCCCGGTTGGTTTTTAAGGAAAAACCAACCCGACCGTACTCCACCTGCGTTCAAACCTCGGGCGGAGCATTCCAAAAGAACCGTCTCAATAAGAGGAACACAACAAAACTGACGGTACGTCAATCGGACGTCCGTAGCTCAAGATATGAGCGTTTCCGCTCCGAAGGCCCGATTGGTTTCGTGAACGAACCAACCCGGCCGAACTCAAAGTGTTCCGAAACCTTGAGTGTGATAAAGAGAAATGACCGTCTCGATCCAAGGATCGCATTGCCGCAGACGGTTCGTCGATCGGAGGTCCGTGGCTCAAGTTATGGCCAAAAGACCGAAACTGATTCGAAACGGGGGGGGGGGGGGGGTTGGGCCGGGTCGGCCCGGACCCGGACCCCCCGTTTCGAATCAGTTTCGGTCTTTTGGCCATAACTTGAGCCACGGACCTCCGATCGACGAACCGTCTGCGGCAACGCGATCCTTGGATCGAGACGGTCGTTTCGGTATATCGCACTCAAGGTTTCAGAACACTTTGAGTTCCGCCGGGTTGGTTCGTTCACGAAACCAACCGGGCCTTCGGAGCGGAAACACTCATATCTTGAGCTACGGACGTCCGATTGACGTACCGTCAGCTTTGTTGTGTTCCTCTTACTGAGACGGTTCTTTTGGCATGCTCCGCCCGAGGTTTGGACGCAGGTGGAGTACGGTCGGGTTGGTTTTGTCTTAAAAACCAACCGGGCCCCGGGGACGAAAATGCCAATAACTCTCAGACCGGGCGTCCGATCGACGCGCCGTCTGTTGCGTTGAGTTCCTGTTGACGATACGGAACTTTTGGATACATCAACTCTGGACTTTGTGACAGTTGATGTATCAGCCTCTCGGCTCGTGGAGCGGACCCTCCGAACGAGCTTGCTGTGTGCGGGAACCCTAGTGCTGGCTGCGACTGCTTCTCCGACACCGACGATTGTGCAGAGATCCTCCGTGGACTCCGACGACGACCATGCAGAGATCCTCAGTGGACTGCGGCGACGACTGTGCAGAGATCCGCAGTGGACTGCGACGACTACTGCACTCAGCGATCCTACGTGGATCAGTGCTACAGGTCCTGCGTGGGCCCGATCCTGTGTGGGTCCGATCCTGTGTAGGTCACTGCGGGGGTTAGTACCTATCGATCCTTCGTGGGTCCGACGACTTAGATGGTTCAGTGATCATCTTTATCGTCATCCGAAGAAGTATACCTATGTGAGCTGAATCTTCTGTTTTACTCGATAGAGGTGGTGCGCTTGGTTGTAGCGGCAGACCCGCGATACTGGAGACGAGCGTACGGAGTACGGAGACCGTGTAGCCGGCTGAGACCTGAAGACTGCTCGACCGACTCGACTTGGAGTGAGTCGACTAGCCCAGTGGACGGAGCGCCCGGTATTTGGCGGCAGACCCACGGCGGACGGAGCGCCTGGTAGTTGGCAGCAGACCCGCGGTACTCGACTGGAGGAGTACCTCTGTAGGCTATTTGGGTGAGCGCCCGGTATTTGGCAGCAGACCCTCAGCGGAAGGAGCGCCCGGTAGTTGGCGGCAGACCCGCGGTACTCGACAGGAGGAGTACCTCAGCAGTCTTAGGTTAGTGAGCAGTATCTCAGAGTCGTGACAGGACACTGTACACTTCAGAGATGGGGCTCTTCAGTAGTTACGTTTTTGATAATGAAAATCCTGTGTGAGCTGAAACCTATTGCTTTCCTGTGTGGATTGTGTTGTGCAATCCTGTGTGGATTACGTTTTGCTTTCCTGTGTGGATTGTGTTGTGCAATCCTGTGTGGATTACGTTTTGCTTTCCTGTGTGGAATACGTTTACTTTCCTGTGTGGACTGAGTTGTACTTGGGCTCAGAGGTTGGAGCGTATTTGAAATTGGTGACTTAGGTATATGTATGGGCATATACCTAAGTAGTGTCGGTTGTTACTTCGTGATTGTACCTTTCTTTGTGGTTTATCCTTTGTGGATTTTGGGAGACC
Source organism: Viscum album (assembly GCA_963277665.1). Classification (NCBI taxonomy): domain Eukaryota; kingdom Viridiplantae; phylum Streptophyta; class Magnoliopsida; order Santalales; family Viscaceae; genus Viscum; species Viscum album. The sequence goes on along the minus strand of OY728141.1, from coordinate 464,813,253 downwards.
TTCAGGGGTCTCGGGGTCCCTACTGAGTAGCTTATACTCACCCCTGCACGGGCTTTGCCCGCACTACGTTGTGTTGGTTGCAGACGACGGACAGCGTTGATCTTAGCTGAGGCTTGCAGAGCAGGACGGTACCTGGAGGAGGATCACTGGGCGAGACGTGCTCGGAGCGGACGGCGGGACCCGTGGAGCAGTGGAGCTATCTGTACCCACCCTTCAGGTGGGATTTCCAGTGGACAGCTCGGTGTAGCGGCTTTTACTTTTCAGTTGCTGTTTTCCCTTTTGATTTGTACTTTACTTTCAGTTTGGGTTTGTATACTGGCCCATTTACTTTTCCGCACTTTCAGTTGTACTCTGCTTTTGCTTAGTATTTACTTTCTGCTTGCTTACTCTGTGGTATTTGTTTACTTTACAAAGGCAATGCCTTCCCTTTTTACCGGGATTTACGCCTTGGTGCTAGTCACCAGCCCCTGGCCTATGGAAGGCGGGCTTGGGGTAGTCACGGCACGGACCCCGAGGGCGGGTCGTGACAAATAAAATTGATTCTGGGCACTCCGGGCCTCGGAATCAGGTGCCGTCAGAAACCGCGCTCTTGTAAAATTCCAAAGAAAATTAAGAAAAAATTTCCCTTGAATTTTACGGGTCTTTACATTTTTCTCTATAACCTTAAAATTATTTTCCAAATAACCAACCATATTTTTTAATCCAGTTATGATAAAACTCACATTCTTCTTCACTTAATATGACACACTCTGAACTTCAAGAACATTTTCTTTCAATAGAAATGATATCTCTTTTCTAGATTGACCAATTGATGGAAGATATTCCTATGGAATAACTTGGATTCTTCTTACTTCACTAACTAAGTCTTGTTGAATATATTTAATGATTTACTTGGAGATCGGATTTTACTACATTGAAGCAATGGAAGATTTTATTGCATCTATTACCTAAGACACACTTTCTTGATTTGAAAGTATATCACTTTGATCCGTGATTTATCAAAAGGACTACAATAGGAATTTCTCTAGAATTGATCAAACCAACAACTTCATTTAATTTAATTATTCTTAAGAAAAAAAATTTCATGAAGATTCGCGATTTCATTTCTAGAGTCAACCAATTGGGTCTTCAGAGACTCTATTTTTAGTACCAACTTAGAATAGATATCTTGAGCTTTCTCAGAAACACTTATAATAACTTTAGAAGCTTCAAAATTTATTATGTCTTCATGAATATAAGAATATCTATCCTCTTGGAATTTCATACTATCACCACCAACTAGTTGATTTTTTTTAGCATAGGGTACTTCTTCTACATGATGTGATTCTTGAGATTCAAAATCTGATTATTATAATAGCTAACTTTTCAAATTCCTTGGAATGAGAATCAATGATGAATGTAGAAGTTATCAAACTTATTAAGATGTTCTTGTCGTGACCAACAGAAACAAATGGGTGATGACAAAGTTTATACTTTCTCTATTGTATAGAGTAAAAACAGGAATCGGAGGGGAACTATCTTGATGAACAATTTGTTCTCCATATTCAACAATAACTCTAACTCTTCTTCACCTTTAGGAAAGAGTCACTTCATCATCAGGACTTTATATTATATAAGCACTCAGAGATGGTCTATCCACTAATATTGGTATTTCCTATAGCTAGGATCACTCCCTCTAAGTTGAAGCGGGATTACCTTTAACATTTGAGTTTAAGATCACCAACTTGTTCAAAGAGGGATTCCAATAGAAACCACTTTTTCTCAACACACTTGCGCTTAACATTATCAACCCATGAGAATGAGTGGTTGTAGTCTCATCCAAACAAACACCCACTTGATGAAAGATTAAAGTTAACATTCTACTAAAATGAAAGAAATTTATAGACTTGTTCTCTATATGTCACATATACTTCATAACACACCATGATAGATTAATATGTTTTTCAATCATAAACAAATATATCAGAGCAATGTCTTAAAATAAAACTTTTTTGAAATCACCATTACACTGACCGATGGAAGATTGGATAAACTTGATAAGTAATTTCTTTTCTGGTTATAGATCCTTTACTATCTTCTTCTTAATAACAACATATCCAAAAAAATATTTCATAATCTCAAAAGGACTAACTTAATATATGGTGAGCAATGAGGTACTGAAATTAGTATAGCCTTCATACTGGCATTTGAGAACTTCATCCATTTCCAATAAAGTTAAAGAAAAACTCTTTTGGTTCACTATTTTCATGAACTAATCATCATTGTCATCAAAATAAAACACTCCATTATCAAAGAACTAGAGAACTTCCATTTCAAATACAAACCAGGTTTGTATTTCATCAAAGAAAAATTCACATCCTTGACAATTTATAACTTTCTTGAGAAAGATATACGTTACATCAATCCAATAAAAATATATCACTCATCCACTTAGTAATCTTCTAAACATTTGTTGATGATTGATTATACTTGATGAGTCACCATCCATTCTATTTGTTTTCTCCATTGATGGTAGATTCATAAGATTGAAAGGTTAAGGTAAAAAAGGTTTGCAAGGCATTTTGTACATAGAGTTGATACAAAATTCTTTTCATTTTCAGTAATTAAGGGGTTGCACAATAATGTGCAAAGTAATTATTACTAAAACTAGGTGAATTAAACTATTTGATATGAACAATACTCAAAACGATGGAACAATAAATAAATAAAATAAGGTAAATAACATATTTAATTCAAATAAGAAATTATTCTATATTCAAAAATAGCATTAAGTAAAATTAAACAAACCTAATTATGATTTAATGAAATCAAATATTCCATTAGAAAAAGGTTTAGTAAAAATTTCCACCAATTCATTTTTTGTGAAAAAAATTCTAAAAAGATATAATTATTTTGTGCATGATATCTTAATAAATGATGTCTCAAGTCAATTTTATTTGTTATTGAATGGTTTATCAGATTATTTGAAATATTTATAGCACTTTTTTTATCACATTTGATTGGTACACAATTAAAATTAAATCCAAAATCCATTAAGGTGTGTTTCATCCATAGAACTTGTGCATAAAAAATTCCTGCTACAATATATCAGACTTCAGTAGCTTATAATGATAAAAAGTGTTGATTATTACTCAAATAAGATACTAGGAATTTTATGAGAAAATTAAAGGTTTCTAAGGTTATATTCCTAACTAATTTACATCCAAAAAAATTAGCATCTAAATATGAAGTTAAATTAAAGACATAAGTTTTTGGAAAAAGAAGAGAAAGAGAAAAAATTCCTTTTGAATATCTTAAAATCCTTTTGGAAACATTTAAATGAGATTATTTTGGATTAGATTGAAATATTTCACAAATACATACTAAAAACATAATATCTGGCCTACTTGTAGTAAGATATAATAAACTTCCAATGATTCCTCTATACAACTTGTTGTCAATTGGTTTTCCAATTTCATCCATATAAAGTTTAATATTGGAGCTTATAGGATTTTAGTAAGTCTTACTATTTTTAAGTCCAAACTTCTTAAGTAAATAAAGTATGTATTTTCTTTGGTTTAAAATATTTCCAAAATCATTTCAATAGATTTTAAATCCTAGAAAATAGTTTAACTCTTCCATCACGCTCATTTCAAATTATTTTTACATAATATTTAAGAAACTATTGCATATTTTTTTATTTTTTATCAAAAAATTACATCATCAATGTATATTTATACTAACAAAATATATAAGGATGAAGTTTTATTAAATAATGTAGGGTCTTCCATTCCTACTATAAAACCATTTGATAAAAGATACTTAATATTACATAAGATGATCTTGGAGCTTATTTAAGTCTATATAGAGCTTTGGTAAGTTTAAAAAAAGAATTTTGTAAGTGAGGATATTCAAAACTAGGAGGTTGTTTTACATAAATTTCCTCCATTAAAAATACATTCAGAAAAGTAGATTTAACATCTATATGATATAATTTAAAATTCATATAAGATGCATATTCTAGTAGGATTCTAATAGATTCTAACATAGATACCGGAGGAAATGTTTCTTCATAATATATTCCTTCTTATTGATTGTATCATTAAGAAACTAATCTATCTTTATTTCTAGTTATTACACTATGATCATATTAATTGTTTGTAAAAAACACATTTTGTTCTAATTATAATATAGTCATGGGATCTTTCAACTAATTTCAAAACTTTTTTTCTTTTAAACTGATTTAATTCTTCTCACATGGCCAAGAACCAAATTTCATCTGATAAATCTTCTTCTATAGATTTAGGTTCTAGTTGGGACAAAAAAGTTAGATAATTCTACTATGTTTCCTACATTTCTTATAGTTCTTAATCCTTTATCCAAGCTTCCTATAACTGTTTCTATAGGACGTCCTTTAATATTTCTTGGTATTCTAGGAAACATGGTTTTTGGTTCACTAGTATCAACCCTTGTTGGATTTGGTTTAATGAAACAAAGTTTTAAATAATCATCCTTGTTGTTGTTAAAGATGGGTTCATGTCTCATATCCTTGAGTAAATCACTTTATTCATTAGTTTGAATAATTTTTTAATCAAAAGGACCATTTTCATCAAACTTTACATGAGTTTATTCTTCAACAATCCTTGAATTTTTATTGAAAACTTTATAGGATTTGGAAGTAGTAGAGTAACCTAGGAAGATACCTTTATCAGCCTTTGTATTGAACTTGACAAGATTATACTTGGTGTTCAATATATAAACCTTATATCCAAATGCTTTGAAGTATCCTGCATTGGGTTTTGTATTATTATATAAATCCTGATGTGTTTTCTTTAATATAGGTTTTATTAGAACTCTGTTAATGACATAAAATCCTATGTTATAGACTCAACCCAGAAATGAGTGGGCAAGTTATATTCAAATAATATAGTCATAAAAATTTCTTGCAAAGTCGTATTCCTCCTTTCAACAACACCATTCTGTTGAGGTGTCCTGGGTGTAAATAATGTATGTTTAATTAATTTATTTAAGCAATATGAATTACATTCATGATTATAAAATTCACCTCCATGACCGCTTCTTAAATTCATGATTTTATTATCCTTTTAATTTTGAACAAGATTACAGAAATTAATAAAAAAAAAACACACTTCACTCTTAAGTTCTAAAAATTAAACCCATATAAATATAAAAAAATAATCAACTAACACATAAAAATATGATTCTACAGTAAGAATTGAAGTTATATTTGGTACAAACATATCAATATAGATAAGGTATAGAGGTCTAGATATAACAACCTCTTTAATTGGCTTAAAAGACGACTTTTTTCTTTCCCATTTGACATGCATCACATAGTTTATTTTTATCTAATTTAAGGTTAGGAAAATTAGATGTCAAATATTTTTTAGATTTTTTTTTCATAGAATTAACATTGTAATGTCCAAGCCTTCTGTTCTAAATCTATGATTCATCAATTTTATCCTTTAAATAATTTACATTTTGTCTAAAAAGATAATTATGATCTAATGTGTAAAAATTATCTATTCTAGGTGCTTTAAACTTGATAAACTTGTATTTGAAAACTAAATAGACATTGTTAGAAAAATAAATAGAATATCCATCATAAAAAATCTAAGATATACTTATCATTTTGTGCTTCAAACCTTCAATGTAAAGAACTTTATTGATGATATAGACTAAGGATTTCCAAAAGATCCAATACCAACTATTTTTTCTTTTGAATTATCACCAAATGTGACATATCCTCGATCAATATTGTATAGTGAGAGAAAATTTGAAAAATAACCACTCATATTTCATGAAAAACCACCATCCATAAACCATTTTTCATTACTATACATGTGGTTTATTCCCTATAATGACTAATCAGAAAAGAAAATTTTTTGGTATCCAAACTCTTTCAGGTCTAGAAATGTTAGCTATAAGAGACTTAGGTATCCAAATTTGTTTTTATTTTTCATAAAACTTAGAAACTTGTTTTGGAAAATATTCTGTATGAAAGAAATTTTTTATTCCACAAAATTGAGGATTTTTAAAATTAAAAATGTCAGCATAATGACTTATTTCTCCATAATGAAAATAGGTAACTTTAGAATGTTTTTTGTTTTCGAAACCATGGTCAAAATAGTTTTTTTAAACATTGGGATTTCACCCTGACCACCTATTCAAAAAATTCATTTCTTAAGTTGATTTTGACCAATAATTTTATTGATATAATTTTCTACTTTAGTAAAGATAATTACAACATCATTAAAGTTTTTAACTTCCTTATATAAGTTATCTATTGATTTAGCTTGTTCAGTATTAAAGGCATTAGTTTTTTATAATTGATTATTTAATTATAAAATATATTTATTTAGGTTCTCATTTTCATTAAAAAATTTATTATAAGAATTTCCAAGGGCCTTATTCTTCTTTTTTAATATTTCATAATTTGTTTTTAATATGGTGAAATATTCATTTAATTCTTGATATGAGATATTTTCATTTTCTAATTCAACTTCATACTTATAATAATAGTAAGAATGTACCTCATTTTAATGTGCCATAATGAATATGTTTTCCTTTTTATTAATAGCTTTAGCTTCTGATTCTGATGATGTGCATTTTCTAGAATCTTTAGAATCACTCCAAGTGGATTTTATAGATTTCCTATATTTATTATAACCAACCTTCTTGAAGTATTTATTTTCTATATTCTTATCATCCTTAATTTTTGGACAATCATGCTTGATATATCTTAGTTTCTTGCACTTGTAGAATCTCAACTTTTTAGAACTATCACTATGCCTTTTGTACTTTTTGAAAGGTCTCCTAAAGCCTTTTCACTTATTATAGAACCTTTTTAACATTCAATAAAGCTATGAAATCTCATCATTTGATCCAGAATTAATTGATAAGTATTCTTCTTTAGATGTTTTATAGATTTGTATACTTTTGTTTTTTCTGTCATCTTCAAGGTAAAATTTTCCTTTTTGATAATTTTATTCTCTACAGCTTAAGATTCCATTTTGGATTCATACATCATAAGGGTTCTAATGAGATCTTTTATCTTGAAACTTTTAAATTATGTAGATTGTCTGATGGAAGCTGAGATTCCACTTCACTTTGGTGGTAATACTCTTAGAAATTTCAATGCTTGTTTGGGTTCAGTGATAAGTTCTCCAAGAGAATAAATGTTAATAAAAATATTAGTGATCCTTCCATTCAGTTGAGTAATACTCTCCCCTTTATCCATTTTGAATGTATCAAACTTAATTTTGGATGTATTATATCTAATAGCTTTCACATTGTCAGTACCTTTATATGAAAATACTACAGTGGTCCACATTTCATGAACTATTTGAAATTGAGAAACTCTATTGAATTCATCTAATCCCAATCCACATATTATAGCTTTCATAGCTTTAGAATTCAGATCATATTTTTCTTCAGCTATTGAATCCCATATATGAGGGTCTATCTTAGTAATTTCATATGGATTTACTATTTTGAGATTAAATTTCAAGCCAATACTCTTCAGATTAATGGTCATGTGAGATTTATATCAACCATAATTCTCACCATTGAAGTATAAAGATCTAACCGTTGACATAACTTCTTTTTTATCATCCATAATAACCATTTGAAAATATATATTTGGACTTAAACTTTTTATATCTATGAAATCAAGAGTGACAATCTTTGATACCACTTTTTTTCCTAGATAATGGCTAGCTGAACACTCAAGAGGGGGGGGGGGGGTGAGTTGATTTCCTAAAAAAATTATTTATAGAAAACCTACTTCTTTAAGTATGAGAATTCAAATATTTTCCCTTAATAAATATGGGCATCATAAATAAAAATTCAAAGGAAAGATATCAGACATAGAATATTTATAGTGTTTTAGGGAACATAAATCCCCTAGTCCATTCCACCAACACTCTACTCCATGAATTTAATGATTTTCACTATAACAACCCTTTTACCGGGGGTTCCCAGCTGAGTACAAGCAACCATCACTTAATAAAAAGGTAAAATAGATTTCAACTAGGTTATCCCTTTACAATACATATCCACAATCTCAAAACACACTCTTACATAAAGTTTAAAAAAATTATAATGAATACACTTTGAAATAAATGGTTACAGTACACAGTTGCAAGCGCAAACTGACAATAGTAAAATATTTGTCCTGAGAATATGATGGCCTTAAAAGTATATCTCAGGATGATCTTTAGTGCAACTAATAGAACTTGTAATCACACCATGAGTGTTGATGTTTGATCTTTTCCATGTACATACATTCAAGTAATGAGTTTTATAATAATTATTCAAATTCATCTGTCTCGTATTTGTCATCTCTTCCATGTAGTGAGTGACTAACTCTTTCTTTTATATCTCATTCTAAACTTAATCATGAGATAATCCTAATGGTTGGTAAATCCATGAAATTAGAACTTGATAAGATAGTCTATAAAATATATTCATCCATTCCTTCCAAATATAGAAAATAATTTTATGGTAGGGATGACATGAATTTTCTTGTTATTCAGATCTTTCCATTCATGGAAAAGCTTGTACATATCAATCTTTCCTTAAATAGATAATCCATTTTTTGATATTCTCCAAAAGCCTGAAATGAATTATCGAGATATTATAAAAGTAATCCTGACATTATTCATAACATGTAAATCTTCATAAGATATTCAATTGGTGTTACTGTCTTTGTAAGATAACTTCTCAAGAGACTTCATAAGATAAAAAATATCTTTGTTTTCTTTATAAGATAAACTGAATTTAATACTATGTAGAATAATTCTTAAATGTAAGATGAATATGTTACGTAGGTGTGATAATTAAATTTCATAACTTCTTTAACTATCATAAGACAATATTTTATGAATATACTTTTCATAATATAATTCCTTTTCATTCTAACTAAAGCATCTATCTTGAGAATTCAACAACTTAACCATTCTCTTCGTAAGATAAAGTCTTAGATAAACTTTCAAAATATAGTTTTTCTAATTCTAAGTAGATGAAAGATATTATTTGATTCTCATAAGATAAAATACTTTTGCATAGATCAAATACTTTACTGAACCCAAGATAAACTTCTCAAGACTACTATTTAAAACACTTGAGATAAACTTGTTAGAATAAAAATAGGGATTTTGTGAATCATAAAAACACATAAAAACTAAGATATGTTGAAACAAAATAATATGTACAATAAGGATTAATATGGTTTATTATTTTATAATAATAAAAATTATATAAATATAAAAATTATTTATTAAATTCCCATTTTATACTATCCTTATAAGTTGGTGAAGTAAAATGAAACACGTTGTACTGTGGAGGCGGCGGTCCGCACAATGCATGAGTGACAATTTTGTTTTTCTTAATAGAAAATGGTAAGGTGGTTAATGATTGTACCATAATTTTAATAACATAAAGAATAATAATTATATTTATTTTATTAATTTAATATGAGGTTTTTTGATGAATATGAAAAGAACATAAAGAAATATGATAGGGAAAGAGTGGTTAAGAACTTATACCTCACTTCTTGGATTATCTTCTTTACAAAGGGGGTTAATCCCTTGAGGTAAGGTCTTTTGAGAAGACTATAACATCATTAAGGTGGATATGAGTTTTTAGGAGAGGTTTGGGTAGAGTTTGGGCTAAACTTAGGGGGTTTTGGTGTGAGGTGAATTGAGGAGAGGAGTGTCCCTTTTAAAATTTAAAAGAGATTACATTTTTGTAAATACCCAATTTTTTTCAATAATGGGAAGTCATTCTCAAGGAAAGTGGATCCAAAATTGATAAATAATGGATTAAATAATGGATAAGGTTGATAAATTTCTCCACCGCCCATTTAAACACACGTTTTAAACATGTTTGTGGTCTTTTACTATTAGATTCTTTACTTTTACCATTTTAGTTTTTATCATGTTAATTTGTTTTAACCTAAGATAACTTGTCCTTTATTCTGAAAAATAAAGTGGTAATTATTAGGTAATTTGTACCCAAATATTAAAAATTCGAAATCCATTTCATTTGATTGATTATAAAAGTGATAAAAATTAATTTTAAAATAAAAATATATAATGTATTAATATTTTTTTGAGAAAATATTACTTATGTTATAAAATATCAAACATGGGTTTGTAAATTAATTTTTTTAAATTATTAAATTGAATATAAACTACATATTTTTACTTATAAAAATGTTTCATGAATTTTAAATTCAAACTTATATACTAATGATTTTATAAAATTCATTTTATTTGTAAAAACAATATTTTGCACCGTTCATCAAAAAAATCATTCCTTTTAGAAAAAAACCAAAAAAATCATCTTAAGATTATATTATTATTCTTAATAAAAAATTATGATCATTTTTAACAATTAAATTTATAAAATTTTATAATTCAATATTTAAATAAAATCCTAAAATATAGTTGAAAAATTTTCATATTGAAAATTAGCTTTTTAAAATGTTAAATATTATTTATTCTCATTTCTTACAATTACGAATGATTTTTTTCATAATATATTTTATTATTATCTAATAATAATATACTTAGTTTCTTAAAATAAAACATCAATTTTATAAAAATATATTTTTAAGAATAAAATTATTTTATTATTTTTTTAGTTATACTAATTGAATTTCATTTATATTAAAAGTGGATGTTATTTTATTTTTATAAATATTTTATAAAGAGGTTACTCCTATTCATTATTTCCAATTCAATAACTAGGTTTTAATTGTAATACTTAATATTTATATTTATATTAAAATATATCACAGTTAAGTTTTAGTTATGTGTTGAGTTCGAAGAAAGCTATCGAACACATTAACTTATTTAATGGTAATCATATATTAAAATTTTGGGATGTTAAACTAAAAATATCATATAGAGTTTGAATTATCCTCTCAGATTGAGCATCTACCTGAGGATGATAAATAGTGCTAAATCTTAGTTTATCTTTAATACTTTCTTAAGATTTCTCCGGAATCTTGAGGTAAACCTCAGATCACAATCAGATATAGTTGAGAGTGGTACTACATGCAATATTACCACTTCCCTTATGTATATATTAGTGAGTTTTTCAAGGGAGAAATCTTATTTGATAGTAATAAAATATTCTAACTTTGTAAGGTGATCAACTATAAACCAAATATCATTATGGAATTTAGACATTTTGGGGTAACCTACAATGAAATCCATGGTGATTTTTCCCATTTATATACTTGTATGGGTATGGTTGAAACAAACCATTATAAATTTGTTCTTTAACCTTAACTTCCTATAATACCAAACATCAAGATATGTATTCTACAATTTCTCGCTTCATATTATCCCACCATAAGTTTTTTTTATATCTATATACATCACTATGATTCTTGGATTAATAGATTAGGATGATCTATGAGCATAATTTAAAATTTCCCTCTTAAGTTATGGTTTTTTTGGGACACATATTCAGGTTTTAATCCTTATAACTCTATATTTATCAAAGTTTAACTCTATAATATTAACTACCTTTTTCTATAGATCTACATAATCTTTTTGGGATTCTTTGATCTACAAGTGAATAGATGGTTGAGTAGTCACTTGTACAAGATTGGATTTCCCACCTCTCATCATGAATTCAAGATTAATCCTCTACAAATCCATGAATATTGGTTCTCTTTAAACCATCATCATAGATAAGGTAACACAATCTTTTATTCTTAAAGCATCGACTAACTTATTTTCCTTCCCAGGGTGGTAATGTATTGAGCATTCATAGTCTTTGATCAGTTCTAACCATCTCCTTTGATGATTATTTGTCTCATTATATGTGAATATATATTTCAAACTCTTATGGTTGGTATAAATATCACACTTATCACTATATAGAAAATTGTTCCAAATTTTTAATGTAAAGATCACCCCCGCCAGCTTCAAATCACGCATCAAGTAATTTTTCTCATGAGTTTTTAATTGTCATGAGGAATAAACAATTACCTTTTCATTTTTCATGAGGACACATACCAATCCATTCTTTGAGGAATTAATGTATATTAAAAACCCTTACCCACTATAGGGAAATGTAGGTATAGGTGTTGTGACCAATATATTCTTTATTTAATTAAAACATTCTTCACATTCCTTCATCCAAAGAAACATAACACCCTTATGTGTTAACTTAGTTAGTGGTTTTGATAACTGGGATAAATTTATCACAAAGCATCAATAATATCCAACTAACCTAAGAAAACTATGGATCTTGATAATCATGGTTAGTCTGGGAAATTTTTCAACTTCTATTTTTAAGGATTTATAAATATTCCCTTTATGGTGATTATATAACCCAATACTGAGACATTTTTTAGACATAATTCACATTTGGTAAATTTGGCATACAACTTATCCTTTCTTAAGGTCATCAAAACAATCCAAAAAAGATCTTTATTCTATTCCTTACTCTTTGGGTATATAATAATATCATCTATAAAGACAACCACAAACTGTTCTAGGTAGTATCTAAGCCATTCTTACCACAATACTTTCTCACCACTATAATCATCACATTACATGATTTAAGAAGAAATGATAGAAGTATCAATTCCCCCACTTCCCTAGTAAAATTCACTCCAATAGACTATAATTGACTATTAATAATGTTAAAGTCATTGACATGATCCTCCACCAAACTTCATTATAACATATTTATATAAAAAATTGACCACATCCTACAACTTTAGTCCCATCAAAGAAAGATAAAGATATTTTTAGAATAGATAATTATCTACTAAAATACTCTAGAATAAAAAATCTAATTCATCAAACTTGTCTTGTTAAATATTTACCTCTTACAAAAACATCCTACCAAATCAGAAACTCCCAATAAAATGGAAAAGTGTAAAGGATAGGAAACACCACTTTCTAGAAGTCTCCAAACTGAATCTTATAAGATTCACTAAATTATACAACCGTGATATGATACCACTTATTGCATCATTAACCATGATCCGGAACCATATTATGAAACCTAAAATGCGTAATAAGGTTATGTAAGTTCTAAAACCAAAAAAATCCTTTGAACCAATGTTTCCGAACTAAGAATCATCACACCCTAACCACACACAAAATTTTCATAGGAAAACCCTCAACTCACTCCCAAAGTGAAACCAAACAAAAATAAAAGGTAAATAATTAACACATAACACTAAGAATTTATATGGTTTAGAACGAGTCTTAATCTATAAGAAATACTACCACTTCAATTAAAGAATAATAGAAAGTATCAATGATCTTCAAGTGCTTAATCTAGAACACTACCCAGTAGAAACAAAAAATCAAATTTACATACAACCCAAAGTACAATGAAAACTATAAATACAAGTTCCCCATCCATTTATTTATAGATGAGATTCAAAATAGTCCTTAAATTTACATCGATTACATCACCTTATAATTTTCATAATCATTAATTTATTGATCAAAGAAACTTATAACTTCCTACTAAATGCACCAACTACACCCATGACTTCTGGTGAGCAGTTCCTATGTATGGAACTCACCCATATGATCCTTTAACACTTCCATATAGAATTAAGTTTTGTTTATATATTTGCCTATAAACTCTTTGTTTTTAATTTCCACCGCCTCTATCTAGTTTTTTTACCTAATTTTAGATTCATTCCTATAATATAAAGTTATAAAGCTAAAAAATAATCTTCACACCAAGACTAATATTGTGTTAGGTAGTATAGAATTAGGTTGGATATGTGTTATATTATTATATCTATTATAGTTCATGATATTTATTATGCACCACCACCTAAGTCGGGTAACATGACCAACAACCATATAAGGCCTTGGGTTCTAGGTGTACCCCATAACATCCTAGTTATAGAGGATCCAGATGGCTGCCTACCCCCTTTACTTGCTCTCTCTTCCAAGTTTAGTATAGGATGTGATGTCCTGAGGTTGTAGTGGTTATCATGAGAGTGAACAATGGAGATGTAAATGGTAGGAGGAGGGAATGAGGTTGATTTACTTTATGATTATATACTCTCTCATGATGAGTTTATGATATGTGGATATGTGGTGATGATGTTGTGGAGTGTGGTTATGTGGTTTTGGTTGTGATGTGGATATTGGTTATGTAGATATGGAGGGAATGAGAGAACTAGGGCGTATGTAGTTGAGGTGTAAGGGTGACTAGTTTAGTAGAGAAGTGGGTGTGGGGTACCATTATATATGTATATATATATATTTTATTGATATTATGTTACCATACCTATATATAGATTTGGGTGAGTGTTCCTTGGTGAGGATGTGGAATTAGTTGAATAGATTTGGTAATGAGTTGGTTTCCCTTTGTTTATTCACTCAGACATTAGTATGCTTCTTCTACATTTTCACAAGAGGTTTTAGGGAGGATCCCACTGAGTATACTTGTATACTCACCACTATATATATATATATATTACTTTTTTATATATTTTTAGGAGGTATTTGGTAATTTGGATGGACGTTACTAGCTCATAGTGATTGCTGGTGTTAACAAGTATTCATGGAGTCTCTTCCATAGAAGTTTCATTTTGGGTATTTATTTTAGAGACCATGATTTATATATGACATGAAATGAATTATGGCTTGGTTTATTTTATTATAACACAGTGTTTATTGGCAGTTAATTCCTTTATTCTTAGGATTTATGAGGGTAATTCATCCTATAAGCGTGTTTTCATTCCCTTACTATTAGTCTCCAACCTATGGCCTATTGGAGGTGAACTTTGAGGGTCACACTTGGCCTCAATACCAACCCAGGCGGGGTTCTAGAATACATAGGTCATGGAAGAGTAGTATTAAAATTATGGATAAGAGTTAGGATGTAGTTTCTAGTTAGGCACATGTAAGGACTATATAGATTTTGTAGGGAAACAATGTTAATCAAACTTGGAACGTGATATAGGTAAGAGAGACTGATTATGAAATAATAATTTAAGGCCCATATGATCTGATACAAAAGGCCTTAAGATTATTGAACATACTAAGTGATATGATGATGATTACAGGGTTGAGACCTAGGTGTGGTATATGTATCATTCCTGATTACACTTTCATTTGAATTGGGAAGATGTTAGGGAAATTAAAATAAATTTAATTAAGTTATCTTAGTAAATTATATATTCCCAGGATTGTGAGTTATTTTATTTATTATATATATGGATGTTAGGAGTATTACATGTGTGGTTTAGGAGGGGGAAGTGGAACAGGATGCTCTGGTGGACAAAAGGACTATCAAACCTCAGGAGTATGATTTTTAGAGGATGAAACTGCTTGAGTTTCAACATCAGAGCTTGCCAAAGTATGATTGGTTTATATCTAATTAAGATATAGAGAGGTGGATAGAGAATCTAGAGATCCATTTTAGTCTAATCCATGATAATAAAGATCATTGGATTCTATTTATTGTTAGTTTTTTTATGGGAAAATGATCATCAATGTCTATTCTTATTTCTTGGAGGCCACGAGGAGTCAAAGGTATCATGGGAGATGTTCTACGATAGGTTTCTAGCTGTGTTTATTTATTTTATGTTGGAGGTGTCATGCCAAAAAAAGTTTATTTCTATCTAGAAATGACCATAGTGTACAAGAGTTTTTAATTTTATTTAAAGATATTATTCATCATGATTCCAACTTTCTTCCTTATGAGTAGGCTGTGGAGTGACATTTTGAGGAGGATTTGAATCCATAGATCCAATGCCATGTCACCACATGTATATTATCAATGTATCATTAGGTGATGAAAAATATTAAGGTAATAAAGAATATATTAAAAAGGACTAGATTATCTCAAGAGGGAGGTCATAAGAACTTCCAAAATAATAGAGTTCTAGATGAAGGTTCTAAATTTTATAGATAATCAAATTTTTGGTCAACATGGAGTCGTTCTCAGCTCACATATTTTTGTTTCTCTAGATATGGTTGTTCTTAGACCTCTACCAAGAGTTCTTGAATGGTTTTTTATTTCATAGGTTAGGGTAGTGTGGGGATAACAACTTGCATTAGGTCTATACCTTGTAGTATTTTTCTTTGAGGCCTTATTAGAAGTAGAAGGGTTAGAAAGATTTTGAGTAGTAGAGTAGTGATGGAGTAGGAAGAGGGTAGACCCATGATATTCCCTATCCTATGGGGAATAGGTCTGAGTGAGGTCATGATGGTGGTCATCATCAAGGTCTGTGAGGTAGAGGAGTGAGATGTGGTTAGATGCATGTCATGGAGTTGTCAGCTCCAGGACAACCGAATGATGTTCAAGGTACCATTTTCCTATCTTATACCTAAGTACATGACTTATTTGATTTAGGAGCTTCAAACTCATTCATTCACTACTATAATTTTGATATATATCCATTCTTCTATACACACAATTTACTATAATCATGGGTATAGCATAGGATATACTAATATTTTTTATAAACCATTAGTATAACATCAAAACCATTATACTATACCAATAGTTTTTTAATGGTTTTAAAAAACAATTAGTATATATTAGGTTATACCAATGATTTTTAAAAACCATTGGTATAACATTTTTCTAAATACTAACCACACAACCTTAGCTCCCCTAGATCCCTAAATCCTTCCCCTCTCCAGCTATATTGGATCCCCTATCCCTCCTTAAATGACCCATGAAATCATCCCTATTAATTATTTTTCATTCGATTCCCCTTTATCATCAAATTAGAGAGTTCTAAATCCTTCATTAATTCATTCAGGCATTAGTTTCATTTTTTATAAGTATAAAATAGAAACTGAGATCTCATTAGTTCATGATTATTCTTAATTCATCAAATAAATATTCATTTAGATTATATTGGTTGTAGTAACAAATCATAAATGTGACTATATTCCATGTTTTTTTAATCATAATTACTCACTGCCTCAAACTAAATCTAATGTAAAATAATTTCTATGTGATATACTTAGGGGGTTATGGAATTATTCATGTAATATATTTATTTTAACAAATGAATGATAAATTTTTTTTTATAGTTTATTTCAATATAATGTGGCGTGGAATTATTTAATAAGCATGTTGATAAATGAAAAGATATTATATAAAAGTAAGTTAAATTCAAAACGATGATATTTATAGATTGTTTCGATACTGACGGACCATAATTTTATTTTATTAAGAATGATGATACGTGTTTTATGTATTGAATGATAATTTTTAGTAAGTATTGTTAAATTGAAACCCAATCACGAGGAAGAGGTATAATGAAATATTATAAAATTTGTTAAAAGTTTAACTTGCATAGATACTTTTTCAATTGTTTTTATGATCATGATGATGTATGAGTAAGTTTTTTTTTATTTAAAATCATGGTATAGGTGAATATTGTGTTTATTGTGTTTATAAATATCAATTTTTGAATGGAATGATAACATGATGGTTTGAATATTTTGTATCTTGACATATATATTTGTTTTTTTAGTTTGTTGTTAGGATTTTTGTAACCATGGTGTGAATATCTTGTTTAAAGGAATGCTTAGATAATTATGAAATATGAACTAAACATATTATTAGAATTTTTTTATTCTTCTTATGGGAATTTTGGAATATTAATGATGTTGACTATGGGTAAAATTTTTACAGCTTTAAATGGATATATTAAACAAGTTATGTTATTTTTTATGCATGTTGGGTGTTAATTGAGTTACTTATAGAAAATTAATTGTTAGATAATCATGTTTTGAAATAGATTTTATTATTTTTCAATGTAATTTGGGTTTTAATTCTATTTAAAAATGATGTTATTGTTTTGAAATCATGTTGAAGTGAATGGTTTTTTCATGGAATAAAAACAATATTTTAAAATTTTAGACTCATTTAGCCCACCCTTGAATATTTTTGATAAATATAAAATATTTTTATTATCATTTTAGATATAAAGTGAATTCTATTCATGATATTTTGGTTGTTTTAATGAGATAGATAATGGGGTGGAGTCACATGAGTGTTTTATAAAATATGCTGGAATGTCTTCAAATTATTACAGTTACAATTTTTCCTCTTTCAAAGTAATGGGAAAAAATATTAACAATCAAATATACTAAACCCCTTACCATATTATCAATGAAATACTTTTAATATCACATTATATTTTTTTTATGATTTTCAATAATTTTTCATATTAAAAAAATAGCAGACTTGGTAGTTTCTCCAATGCATAAAGTGAAATAAAAATATATAAACATTGTTATAAACCAAATATATATACACATTAAATTATTGAAATATTTTTTCCCTCAATTTATTTCAAAATATTTATTATTTTTATTAAATATATAATTATAGTTTTTTCTGTTTATTTTAATAATAAATTAGTTTTTTATATCATAATGAATAAAAGTTGGATGCATGGTAATGATCAGATCTCAACTAAGTTTCATAATGAGTTGGATTTATTTTTAGATATTTCATTTAATAATGATTCATATGGAGGGTTTATTTACTGCTCTTGTTAAAATTGTATTTAAATACCATGGTTAAGTTATAAATAAGTGAGTTATTTTATAACAAAATTTGGTTTTTAAATTAACTGTTATGTTTGGTATCGCAATGGAGAGAAAAATCAAAAGTGAATTCTTGATGATATAAATAAAAGGAGTGTAATAGAGAATTTTATATTTGATTGGTTTCAATTTTTTTATCAACATGATAATGAAAGTAGGAAAATATATTAATGAATCATTATGAGTAAAAATTATACAATTACTAAGAATTATGATGTCAAGAGAGTGAAAAAATTAATAGAAAATGGAAGGAATCATTTATAACTGGTCTATGGTAAAATGAAAAAGCTAAAAATTTTATTTCGATTGTATCATAGAAAAACCATGTATGTGACTTCTAAAAATGAGAATGATTATATTCTTACATATTTTAAGAATTTACTTCCTGATTATATAGATATTCCTATAAATCATTATATATAATTAAAGTTAATTAATCATCTTGGATTTTCAACTACTAAAATCCACGTTTTCTTGAAAGATTGTAGATTATTTTAGGAGGAAAGTGTGGGCCTAAATGAGTGAAATAAATTTGGTATAACATGATTGGTTTCCAATGTATATATAACACCATATATAATACAAAATAATAATAATAATGTGTTACTTTCCATTGATTCCTTTCATGTTTGATGAAATGTTAAAAAATATGTGATGGCATGATGCTAATAGAAATAAGGATAATAATGAATTGGTTCATCCTAATAATGGATTATTATACCATAATTTGATACACTACATCTTTATTTTTTAGTTAAATTACATAATTTCATGTTGGGTTTATCATGTGATGGTTTTAATCTGTATGGTCATATTCTTAATTCACATAATACATGGCCTATTTTCATTCACATTTATAACTTCCCCCTATGGAAGCATATGAAAAAACTATTTAATTTTTTGAATAAACTTATATATATACCTTTTTATCTCGATAATTATATATATGTATACTTTCAACCTTTAATAAAAGAGTTGAGGCAACTTTGGTGTAACGTCCCTATTCCGGGAGCCGCCTAGAGGTGCCCCGTACCCGGTTGGTCACATGGCCTCAAGCGCATTTCCCCAAACTCCAGAGGCTACCGATTAGAAGCGAGGGCCTTGGGTGTGATAGTGGGGAAACTATTCCCTCATTGGTAGAGTAACACAGTGGAAGTAAAATAGATAGAAATAGCGGAAGTAGTAAAACATGTAATAAGTAAACAGTGAAAGCAATACACAACTAGAGCACACATATATAAATGATGCATGAAACATATGTCTAGGAAAGTATCCAAACAAATCACAATGCTGGAATACAGTACTAAACCAAAGTACAAAATAAAATAAAGTAAATAGGTCCACAACATCGCAAGTCTTAGCTTGGTCCCATGATCCCCAGCTCCACAATAATCAAGTACCTGAAGTAGAAGGGTGCTTGCCCTTATCTATACATGCAGTAATATAATATATTTGGGCCCAAAAGCATGACCCAAACAGGGTGTGAGACTAATCCTAGTAGAAAACCACCCAAATATCTATGCCTAATAGTCAGTGAATATATATATGTCAGACAATAAACAAAATGAAGCAGTAAGTAAGGAATTACACATAGTAAAAATCCTACAAATTCAATTGAATTCATTTTCATACATCAAGTAAGTAGTTAATAAAAAGTAGGTAACCCTATGGGAAGTAATCACAGCCTAAACCCTCTGGTTCAACCAAACAAACACAAGCAACCCTATGGGTAGTACTCACAGTCTAACCCCTCTGGTTCAGCTTAAGCAAAGACTCTCTAAGGGATTACTCACCGTCAATTCCCCCTGTGGTCTCGTATTAGTAACTAATAGGCACTCTGAGTAAGAACTCAACATAAAATTCCCCCTGTGTCCTATATTTAGGAACTACAAACACTCTGAGGGAGCACTTACATCCATCCCCTTTATGGTATCGCAACATAAAAGTAAACAGACACTCTAGAGAAGCCCTCAACGTCAATTATCCCTATAGTCTACTACACCAAGTTCCCATAGACCTATGTAAGTCAATCATGAACAAAAAATACATGGAATCCAAATTAAACCTCAAGAACTACTTGGAAAAACAATGTACAACATATCATATCATGTCAGATAACAATCACTCCATCTTAATAATACTAGGTATGGAAGGTAAACAACCAAACATGAAAAGACCAAATGGTCAAAATCACACAAACATGGGAAAACACATCATTTTCAAGGTAAATAACCCTATTTACAATCATAAATCCTCTACTCAAGCACACAAGGCATAATAGGCAATAATAGGGCTAATAACCATAAACACGCAATACCCCGAACAAGGGTATTGGGCACTTTTGCACATATAACTCAAATAAAACTATAGAAATCCACAAACCACCTACCTCAACATCATGAGATTGATATACATGAACCTCAAGCCTTTAATCGCACTATAATGTCGTATATCTACAAAAACATTAAAAACGTTCAACCGGGGATAACTCACGAGAGAGGAGAAATCAGGAGATGCTATTCAAGAAGAAGGGAGAACTCACCGATGCGATTCCAACGCAATTGATAGAGGTTAATTTAGAGAATGAATGGAGAGTTGGGGTCTCAGAGAAGATCCATATCCATACATATGATCTTGGATGAGATTTGTGAAGAATAATAATGTTCTTTCAATTATACGTGACCCCAGTCCATTTAATGAAAAAAAGAAAGTACACGACATGTTCTTTAAAAGTACACAGTATGTACTAGCCTTTTCCGGTCTCCACTTTAGGCAGTCTCCAGGTCACGACACATGGCCATGTACTCAGCCGTTACTCAGCCAGTACACGGTCACCCATGGAAACCCAGTACATGACGTGTACTTAAAAGTACATGGCGTGTACTCATGAAATTTCCAAAAACTCCTATTTTTCTCAAAAAAACCAGAAAAGAAAACATACCTGAAAGAAAGATTCAGGTTTTTACAAACTTCCCCCCTTAAAGAAATTTGTCCTCGAATTTACCTTGCAAGGAGGCGTAGAAGAAGAATCCTTGAAAATCTCTAGCCACTTCGATTGTACATCGACCTCCATCTCCCAAGTCTCGTCCTATAATCGCCCGTGCTACCATATAACTCGTACTAGAGGAGAAAACCGGCCACGGAGAACCTTTGCACTTCAAGCAACAATCTGGATAGGATGCTCCTCGAAAGATGCATCCACATTGAGCTCAACCTCCTCGGTTTAGAAAACATGATATGAGTCTGAGAAGTAACATCAAAGCTGAGAAATGTGGAAGGCATCATGCATAGCCCGATACCTCTAAGGTAGCTGCAGCCGATAGGCAACCGGTCCAACTCCCTCCAAAATCTCAAATGGCCTGATGTACCTTGGTGAAATCTTACCCTGTTTCCTAATCCTCCTATGTCCCAACCTCGGTGTGACATGCAAGAAAACCTGATCTCCGATCTTGAACTCCAGAGGCCGTCTCCGTCGATCAACATAAGACTTCTGTTGTGACTGTGTAGTAGCCATCCTCTTCCAAATCAACTCTATTTGCTCCGTGGTCTCTTGGACAAGATTAGGTCCCAGCATAGCTGCCTCTCCTTCCTCCAGACAACATAAGGGAAATTGGCATGGCCTACCATACAAGGCCTCATAAGGTGCCATCTGAATAGTTGCTTGAAAACTATTATTGTAGGAAAAATTCACAAGAGGTATATGCTTCTCCCAAGAACCTCCAAAATCTAGGATGCATGCTCGAAGCATGTCCTCAAGCACTTGAATCGTACACTTAGACTGGCCATCTGTCTAGGGATGGTAAGCTGTACTCAAAATTACCTATGTACCCAAAACCTTATGTAATCCCTGCCAGAACTGATAAGTAAAACATGTGTCTCTGTCTGACACAATGGAGTGTGGAAATCCATGTAAATTTACAATCTCTCGGATGTACAACCTCCCAAGATCATCAACACCAAAGGTATACTTGATCAACAAGAAGTGATCAACCTTCGTGAGTCTGTCAATGACAACCCATACTAAATCATTCCCTTGAGGTGACCTCGGAAAACCTGTCACGAAATCCATCGTGACATCATTCCACTTTCACTCGTGAATGGGTAATTTCTATAAAATCCCTGTTGGTCCCTGATGCTCCGCCTTCACCTGCTGACAGGTAGAACACCTCATGACAAAACAAGAAACATCTCCCTTCATACCTGGCCACCAATACTGATGGTGCAGATCTCGATACATCTTAGTGACACCAAGATGAACTACCCAAACAAAGGAATGAAAGTATCGCATCAGCTCCTCACGTTTGTCTGCTGGCACCCACATGCGTCTATGAAAACGAAATATCTCATCCTCGCCTACTTTCCATCCAGGAATAGGGTCCTCCCCTGACACACTCTCCCATAGAACTATGCCTTATTAATCTGATAGCTGCCTCATTCTCACTTGATCAAGAAGAGTAGGGGTAATAGTTACAGAAGATAGAAAATTCTTCCCCTGTCTGTTGTGCACCTCCAAATGCATTTCAGAGAATAGAACCATAAGCTTCCACTCACTGTTGGCCTCATGAACTTTCTATATCTGATTCCTCTTTCTCAACACATCAGCCACTGCATTACCCTTCCTAGGCATGTATGAAAGCTCAAAGTCAAAAGACTGAAGGTACTCAACCCACCTTCGCTGTCTCAAATTTAGATCGTGCTGAGTAAAGATATACTTGAGACTTTTATGGTTGGTGAAAACCAAAAAATTCTCTCCTAGAAGATAATGTCTACAACAACGTAAAACATGAATAGATGCAGCTAGCTTGAGATCATGAGTTGGGTAGTTCCTCTCATGTGGCCTCAACTGCTGAGACCCGTACGCAACGACTCCTTCTCCCTATATAAGCACTGCTTCCATCCCGATACCTAATGCATCACAGTATAGAGTATATCTATTTCCTGGATCTGGAAATACTAGTATCGGTGCTAAATTCAACCTCCCTTTCAGCTTCTGAAAGGCTGACTCAGAAGAATCTGACCACAAGTACTTTGCACCCTTCTTTGTTAGGCCCTTCAGTGGCACTGCTAAGCGTTAAAAGTACTATATAAAATTCCTATAGTAACCAGCCATCCCTAGAAAACTACGCACCTCAAAGATGTTCTTTATATGTTCCCAAGAAACTACTAATATTACTTTCTCTGGGTATACTGATACTCCTATCTCAGAGATAACATGACCCAAGAAGTGGATTTGGTCCATCCAAAAGTGGCATTTTGAGATCTTATCATATAACTGATTCTCTATTAGTGTACTCAAAACGATCTCAAGATGTGTGGAATGGTCATGTTGAGTGTGAGAGTACACCAAGATATCATCCACGAAGACTACTAGGAAAGAATCCAAATATGGATAGAACACTTGGTTCATCAGTTCCATAAAGACTGCAGGCGTGTTTGTGAGACCGAACGACATAACCACATACTTGTATAGACCATACCTACTCCATAAGGCTGTAAGAGGTACATCTGATGGTCTAATGCACAACTGATGGTAACTGGACCTCAATTCAATCTTCGATAATACCTAGTCTCCTTGAAGCTGATCAAATAGAGCATAAATCCTTGGTAAGGGATATCGATTATTGACCATCATCTGGTTCAACTTCCGATTATCCACACAAAGTCTAAGGGTACTGTCCACCTTCTTCGCAAACAAGACAGGCGAACCCCAAGGAGAAGTACTGGGTCAGATGAAACCCTTTGTTTGAAACTCCTTCAACTGCTTATTGAGCTCCTGCAACTTAGGTGTAGCCATCCTATAAGGAGGAATGGAAATCGGTGCCACTCCTGGAACAATCTCAATAGAAAATTCCACCTCTCGCTCCGGAGGCAAACCTAAAAAGTCCTCTAGAAAGACATCCCTGAAATGATCCACCACTGGAGGAGAATCCTTCTGTGAAGTCCCCTGGTCATCTAGATATAGACTAGAAATCTAGGATGTAACTCATCCCAACCCATGATGCTCGGGTCTTGCTCTGCTCGCCTAAACATCCCACTCGCCCTTATGAAGAAACGATCTACCCTCTGGTGACGTGAAACTCACCCTACGGTGATTGAAATCAACAACTTCCTAGAAGGGAACTAACTAGTCCATTCCAAGAATGACATCATATCCTATCATATCTAGGACATAAAGGTCCCATAGGAAGTAACACCAACCAACTTTGAGAGGTCACTCCTTGCACTGACGTATACTACCCATTCTTATCCACAATGGTGTGTCTAACGTCAAGATATCAGTAGAAGAAAAGATACAGATCCTAAGGCTCTCCACAACAACAAAATATATAAAGATATGGGAAAACCCTGTATCAAAAATAGAAAAAGATAAAACTAAGGCAATTAGGATCGTACCTTGAACTGTAGAGGGTCCTGGACTCTGCTCCTGCTGGGTCTGCTCCACTAAAAAAGTATGACCTACACCGTGGCCCTGTGACCCTGTCTGACCACCCTGAGCTGATCCACCCTATTGTAGTTAAAGGCCTAGTGACTGGCTACCACGACCGCGACCTCCACCTCAAACTTAACAGCCTAAAGAGCTCCAATTCCCTAACTGATGAGAAACTGGTGGTGATGCTCTTGAACAAGGAATCATAGAAGAACCCCTATCACCAGCTACTGGTGAGAAAAACTGACAAAAACACTGAAGATGAACCATCTTGCTACAAGATAATCACTCCACTGTGTCTCTCAGGAAATGTGGCCTCGTATTCTCAACCTTCCTACACTAGTAGCATACCACTTGGCTGCCTGAAGGTGCTTCCCACCTACTCGAATATCCATGCATAGACTCCCTGTGGCACTTCCTGCTGTCATTATAAGGGATACTAAATCCAGATGTCGAGACGCCCTGGCTCACAACTCTAGAATCCCTCAGATTTCACCCTGTGGTTAGCACCTGGTTGACTATATAATTGATGGAAGTCATCCTGAAGATGTTCACCTGAGATTGGATGTCATTCCTAAGACCATCCTCAAACTTCCTTGCCAGAAATAACTCATCACCTCCTGGAATAGGCGTGAAGCGCTATAACTTTGTGAAGCGAGAAGAATACTCCATAACAGAAATAGTACCCTACTCCAGACTCATGAACTCTCGGGCTCGATCGACCCACAAAGTATCCAGGTAGAAATAGTCATAAAAGGCATGCTGGAACTCATCTAAATCCATAACCTACTGGCATCCCGCCTGTGAGATCACATCCCACCATATCTTGGAGGAATCCCGAAGCATATACGTAGCGAGTTTCACCCTCCTATCTGGAGGAATCTTCAGATGCTCAAAGATATAAAGCATGGATTCTAACCATGACTCTATAGCCTGAGGTCATCCTTCCCCTGTGAAGGTGGGAGGATGCTGTTGCTGGAAAACCCGCATCAACTCTGCCATAGAAGGGGCATGATGTGGTACTCCTCAGAAGGTCTGTATAAACCTCATAAAGCCGTCTCGAAACTGTGTGTCAGCACCTATTTCCGGAATGATGGCTGGTGCCAAGACTGACACAACTGGAGGATCTACTGGCAGTTCCTAATCTTCCATGTCCAGTGTCTGATCACTTCCCTGTAACTGGTGGAAAACCAGAGGAAATCTCGGTGACATGACTCTGTAAGGTCAAGCGCACACATTATATCAAGATTATCAAAGACCAAAACTTAGAAGTGTAATAAGGGAACAAGAGAAATAAAGCATTCAAGTTTTTCAAAACATGGGTACACAACGTGTATAATTCTTACATGGTGTGTTCTCTTAAGCCTTAACATGGGCGTGTACTTATGCCAAACCAGGTCGTGTAACACCCCAACCACATGGAGTATTGTCCTAACACATGAAGTGTACTTGAATCCTCTTCCCCTACCCGAGTTCCCTTATATGGATAAGCCACACAATTTCCCTAGAATAAGACTACATGACATGTTAGTGCCAGACATGGTGGGTAATAGACAAACTTCACTGACCTGTGTTGTTAGTTACATGGTCGGTTACATGGCTGACGCTACACAACGTGTTTGTTACAGACACGACATGTACTAGACGAACTTCACTAACTCATGTTGTTAGTTACACAGTCGGTTACACAACTGACTATACATGGTGTGTTTGTGCCAGACATGGTGTGTACTAAAAATATTTCACTGACCCGTGTTGTTTGCTACATGGCCGAATACATGGGTTACACTACACAACGTGTTCAATTTTGACATGGCGTGCATAACTTAAGTTTTATCCATCCGTGTCGTTAGTCACACAGGTGGACACATGGTCTTCACAACACAGTGTGTACATTAGGAACACGTCATGTTCCACCAAAGATTTCTCAACCCCATGTCTCTGCCCACACAACCAGTGACATGATCAAAGACTATATGGTGTGTACATACATTAAATGGCGTGTAATTAAGAAAAACAGTTCCTTCCTGAATAGAAGGACACATGGCGTGTATTTATCATTACACATCGCGTATTCTGGGTTCTTCTGGCTAGTAAGCCTCAAAAAATACCCCAGAACCCAAAAAAACACTGAAATGAACATTAAAGTGCCACATTACGATCTGTGAGGGCCCATACTCCCCACGGATCATATCTTGGAATCCTATACATGTTATATGTAAACATAACAAAGCAATGATCCACCAAATTCCGGTCCATGAGGGCCCATAACACCTCAAGAACCAAAGTTTGTTATTCATTCAAACTAAATCTTTACACAATTCAACACCCTATCATATAGCAGGTATTCTTATTAAATCATCTATCACAACAACATGAATATCTAACACAACTTCTATCACAACAACATGAAATTGATAATGCACCCTAAATGGCATGGCAAGAATGCATGACATGTGATATCTAGCAAGTTCATATATGATGCATGAGATAGAATACCCTCATCTCATCGGGTTGCAACAGAATTAAAACCTCAATAATATCAACAATAATAGCACAAAACATGTGAATCAGCCAATGGTGAAATCAAATCAACTGAAAAATTGCAAAACCATAAAAATTGCAATAACCGAGGTAAATTGGATTTTCCCTGTACACGGGTTAGCTACTCCTAGGCACGACTTATTACCAAGTACCTATTTTCTTCCTATCCTTGGATATTGGCTCCAAATAGTAAGTCAAGAAGAAAATAATTCCTCTGATACCACTTTGTAACATCTCGGTTCTAGGAGCCTCCCAGAGGTTCCCCATACCTGGTTAGTCACATGGACTCAAACGCATTTCCCCGAATGCCAGAGGCTGCAAACTAGCAGCGAGGGATTTGGGTGTGATAGTGGGGAAACTATGACCTCATTGGTAGAGTAACACAGCGGAAGTAAAACAGATAGTAGTAATAGAAGCAGTAAAACATGCAATAAGTAAATAGTGGAAGTAATAAAAAACTAGAGCACACATATATAAATGATGCATGATACATATGTCTAAGAAAGCAACCAAACAAATCACAATTCTAGAATACAGTAATAAACCAAAGTACAAAAGAAAAATAAATTAAACACCTCCATAGTATCGCAAGCCTCAGCTTGGTCCCATGCTCCCCAACTCTACAGTAATCAAGTATCTGAAGTAGAATGGCGCTTACCCTTATCTATACCTGCAACAATATAATCTGTTTGGGCCCAAAAGCATGACCCAAAAAGGGTGT
The DNA here is from genome assembly GCA_963277665.1 of Viscum album. Classification (NCBI taxonomy): domain Eukaryota; kingdom Viridiplantae; phylum Streptophyta; class Magnoliopsida; order Santalales; family Viscaceae; genus Viscum; species Viscum album. The sequence goes on along the minus strand of OY728141.1, from coordinate 464,784,980 downwards.
GAGACTAATCCCAGTAGGAAACCACCCAAATATCTATGCCTAACAGTTAGTGAATATATATATGGTAGACAATAAGCAAAATGAATCAGTAAGCAAGGAAGTATACATAGTAACAATCCTACAAATTCAATTGCATTAATTTTCATACATTAAGTAAGTAACTAATAAAAATCAGGTAAACCTCTGGGAAGTAATCACAGCCTAACCCCTCTATTTTAACCAAACAAACACAAGCAACCCTCTGGGTAGTACTCACAGTCTAACCCCTCTAGTTTAGCTTAAGCAAAGACTCTCTGAGGAAGCACTCATCATCAATTCCTCCTGTGGTCTCGTATCGGTAAATAATAGGCACTATGAGGAAGCACTAAACATCAAATTCCCCATGTGGCCTGTATCTAGGAAATATAGACACTCTGAGGGAGCACTTATGTCCATCCACCCTATGGTCTCATAACGTTAAAGTAAACAGACACTCTGGAGAAGCCCTCAACATCAATTCTCCCTATGGTCTACTACACCTAGTTCCCATAGCCCTGTGTAAGTCAATCTTGCACAAACGATACATGGAAACCAAAGTAAACCTCAAGAACTACTTGGGTTAACAATCTACAACATATCATAGCATGTCAGATAACAATCACTCCATCCTAACAATACTAGGCATGAAAGGTAAACATCCAAACAGGAAAAGCTAGACCAAACGATCAAAATCAAAAAAACATGGGAAAACAAATCCTTTTCAAGGTAAATAAACCTATTTAAATTCATAAATCCTCTACTAAATCACACAAGGCATAACAGACAACAACATGGCTAATAACCATAAATACGCAATACCTCGAACAAGGGTATTGGGAAATTTTGAACATATAACTCAAAGACTAACTACGGAAAGGCACAAACCACTTAACTCAGCATCATGAGATCAATATACATGAACCTCAGGCCTTGAATTGACCTAGAACGCTGTATATCTACAAAAAATTAAAAACATTCAACCGAGGATAACTCGTGAGAGAGAATAAATCAGGAGATGCTGTTCAAGAAGAAGGGATAACTCACCGATTTGATTCCAACATAATCGAAGGAGGTCGATTTGAAGAACGGATGATGATTCGAGGGCTCTGAGAAGATTCACGGCCATATGGATGCTCTTGTATGAGACGGGCGAAGAAGAAGAATGTTCTATAAATTAGACACAACCTCAACCTGTTTAATGAAAACAATAAATTAAACGACGTGTTCTTTAAAATTACACAACATGTAATTTCCTTTTTGGTCTCCGCTTTAGGCGGTCTCTAGGTTACCACACACAACCATGTACTCGGCCATTACCCAGACAATACACGGTCACCCGTAGCAATCGAGCACACAAAATGTACTTAAAAGTACACGGCGTGTACTCCTAAAATTTCCAGAAACTCCTCTTTTTCTCACAAACAACTAGAAAAGAAAAACATACATGAAATGAAGATCCAGGTTCTTACATTTAGAGTGTGGGTGTGTTCAATTATGATGATTCTATGAAACATTCGTTTCATATGTGTGTTCCACTTATGTATATGATAATTTTTTCCTACTTATGGAATAATGTTTAGTTGAGTACAAAGGGTAAAATATATTTTCCTAGTTGTATGAATAATATAAAATCTAGAAGGATTAAATTTCATCAGAGTTTCATTTTCATTGGAAATTGACAATTCTTTACAACGAATCATCCATATAGGAAAAATCATAAAAAGTTTGAAAATACCATTGATATTGAGAGGCCACCTCAATATATGTTAGGAATTGATACACAAAATGAATTGAAAGATATCAGGTTTGTGTCTGGGAAGGGTAAGTTGAAATCTAGATAGAGGAAGGATGTTTCTAATGAATCTAATTAAAATTGCAAGGGAAAAATTATCTTCTTTTATTTTCCTTATTGTTCAACTAATTTGCTATATCATTACTTAAATGTAATGTACATTGAAAAAATATATATGTAAAATGTTTCTATCAACATTTCTAAATGTTAGGGGAAATACCATAGATGATTTATGATCTCAATGTGACTTGTTGGATTGGTGTATCAAATACGAACTACATCCTAAGTTTATTGATAATAATAACTAGAAAGTTTCTCATTATTATTATGTGATGATAAATTAAAATAAGAAAAAATTTATGAAATTACTATAGACTATAAATTTTCTAGAATGGTTATTCAAGAAATATATCAAAATAAGACAATATAAGAGAGGTGAAACTAAAATATCTAAAAAATTATGAATATCACTTAATTATATATGAATTGATTCCAATAAAAATATGAAATTTACTATCAAATAATGTAAGGGTGACAATGATTCGATCATTCCACCTTTATAGAGATATTTATGTTTAAAGTTTGAGCAATATTTTCTTGAAAAATATATAGAAAGAGGCATCAATAATTATTTTCATGTTAGAGAAAATCCCACCATGTTTTTTCTACTTGTATATTATTATAACATCCCTGAACAAGGTACACTCATAATTTTCTACACCAGTGATACTACTGGGGCCTCAGGTACACCTCCTTGTATGCCATAGGCTTCTAACCAGCAGCGAGTGTCTAGGGTGTTACTATGGGGAGACTATACCCTTGTATCAGAATGTGTAATAAAAAATGAAAAATAAGCAAGAATCATCAATAATAATAAACATCCATTATAGTAAACATAATTAATAAAAACAAGAATCAATAATAATGAATACATAAACATATAGTCATAAAATCTCATGGTCATTCTATTACACAACAATGATCACCCACTTGGCCAATCACATATACAAATAAATAAAAGAATATAATACACTAAGTATATACTTCTATCCATGAGAATCACCTAATCCTAGTCTCTAATCCCATCTAAGTTATCCTTCTCGATAAATCTACTTTAGGACTCAACCCAACCTAAACCTACAAACAGTGATGTATGCTTGGGTAACCAAGTGCCATGGATTCCTGAGTAGAGTGTGAGTGCAACTGAGTAGATTTCTACCAATGCAGTCCCATACATAACTAGTAATGCAGTGTACACATGTGATATGCTCAAAGAATAAATAAAAAGTGCGGAAAAGATAATAAATAATCACCATTAATCCTTAGGTTCTAACATAACACCCAAGATCAACTATACCTACTTCGACCAGTGTCAAAGTGTCTCTAAGCATGTCACAAAAATTTTACAACTAGTACCAAGCCCAAATACCATATAGTAGCAGACGCAATTACCAATTCCAATAGGGATGAACCTAGGAAATCCAATATTATACCACCCATGGTTGATTCATGGGAGAAATTCATAGTAAATCTAGTGTCAGACATATAACCAATTCTAAGGAGAAAGTCCAAGGTAATCACAATGAACTGACTGAAAATTATTATTTTTATTTTATTATCAAATCAATTTTAAAGGAGAAGTGGGAAACCCCAATTCCATAAAAACAACCAAATAAAATAGTACAGAAGAACCCCAAGTAAAATACTTATCCTGCCTCTACCCAAAAACTTCATTATTTAAAGGTCCTCCACCAAAGCATAGGTACTTGGAAAATAGTTTCGTGAAAAGATGCATAGGAACATAACTAATGGCCAAGACATAACATCTCATTCTTCTACTCCAAGTACCATGCAGAAGTGATGACCTCATGCTTTAAACCCCATCTGAAGCAGAACCAGGTAAAATTCTAGAATCAGAACACCCAAATTCACCTTGAGTCACACAAACTAAAGAATGAATCCCAACATCCTAAGAATTCATGTGGACCTGAAGGTCGAATACAAGGGTATTTTCCATGGAATTTTAAATTCATAAGGGCTAAAAATAGGATATTAGGATCATTTCTTGGGTATCTAATAACATCATGCTCAAAAAACATATCCTAAGGTCATTTTCTATGAATCTCATGTATCTCAATACATCTTGATGAGTAGCGTGTCTCACCCAAACCATATCATTAGTAGTAGGAATAAAATCTAGATCTAATGATAATATCCACAACATCCCATCTATTTTTATACATATTGGTGGTTAGTGTGTCCCACCCGAATCATCTCATCATTCCTTTTCGATTCAAGTTCTAAGATGACACCCACAATATTCTCTAACCATATTTTCATACACCCTCTTAGGGGTTAATATATTGATAGGGAACCCACTAGGGTCCCTTAGTTTACATAATATCCAAGAAACCCTATTTGGGTTCATTTATCCCAACCAATCTCTCTCAGTTCATCACCCACCACTTAATGGGAATATAATCCTTCAACATAGTCATCGCCATCTGAAGGCCTCATTATCCACACAAAATTTTCTATATAGAGGTCATATAAGGGAGATGGACTTAAGTCCATCTTACTTTCATTCCACCCTAGGTCAGTCCACACACACCCAACCTATCTATAATACACCTAGGGAATACCCACTCATGTATTAACATATTATAGGGTAACACTCACCTCTTTCTTTTTTAACTACCCTAAGGTTCCAAAGCAGCTCATAGGTCCATCATGGCCTACTAGGGCCAATCACCCAAACCCATCACATTCCTATACTCATAGGTCACCAAGGCATCTATATTAAGTCCATTATGTCACTTAATAAAATTAAACCTCACCCCTTTGGGTACATATATAATAAGAAGTGCATTTAATATCAAGTCCTCTACCATTGGTGACTAATACAATCATGCCAGTGCACAAGGGTCCATTGTGGCCCTTAGCACTTTGTTCAGTCCTTATACATTTTAATTTAATTAAAACAATTTATTTAAATAAAATGGGTTGTTAAATATTGGCTCTTCCAAGTCCAACTGGACATCACCCAAGCTTTTCCAAGCCTCACGTAACCTACCAAAGTCATAACTCAAGAAAAAAAATTCCCAATTTAATTAATTATAATCATTTATAATTAAATAAACAATTTATAATTAAAATTATAATTTAATTCAATTAGGTATAAATGCATACTAACTCACCAGGCCACCCCATCACACCAAAACCAAAAAAAACCACCCATAGAATATTTATGGAATATTTTAGACACTATCCCAAGAAAAATACCCATCATATGACACCTATTCAATAGCTAATTTGGTTTAATTTAGGATAAAACCCTTGAAAAACTCTTACGTCAACACACCTCAACCAAAACGATGTGCAAAAGTGTGCAGATACTATCTTGGGATTTCATCTAGTGAAGCCACATAAATTCCATATTGCATCAGGATGATTACACCATACTCTAATGGAATCGTCAATAAAACCCTAAGTCGAAGAGACAAAATCAATAGGAAATAAAGATAAACTAAGTATAGAGACAAACATAAGGAGTGACTCACCTTAAACAATAAGAAATCATACCAAGAATGCCTCAAATTTGAGGGAAATGGAAGGTGAAGTAGGGGAGGAACCATATTGATGTGGATGTTCATAAGAGGGAGATGATAGGGGGTTGTCAGTTAAAATCCCATTTGGAAAAATGAGAATTTCCAAAATTTTAACAAAAATTGATAAGCTGCACTATTTTTCCATGTGATATTCCAAACCATGAACCAACCATGCAAAACACCACTGAACTAAAATGGAAGGTTTTTATGTTTACTTTATAACCATGAACCAACTATGTGATAAGTCCCTAAACTAATCCAAGTCATGAAGTTTCTTCTGAAATCCGTATGGTTAACCCTTAACTATGTACTAACTTTGAAAAATAACCATGTATGAAAAAAATAATTGAAAAACTATCTACATAAGGGTAACCACATGATTTACCCTAAACTTCAAGACCCAAACCATGAACTAAGAAAACAACTCTCCAAAACTTCTAGAATTTAACCTAAATATCCCAAGACTCACTCAAGAACCCGAGGCAACTCTAGGTCCTGAAACCATATCAAAAAACATCAAACTATAATTCACTAACTCTCAAATTATAAATATAAATATAGTTTCTCAAAACAAACCCTCTCCAAACTCAAAAATTCTAACACCTTTAGGAATTCACAAATCAAAAAGGAAAAGGGTTTTATAGTTATATCTAACTATCCGAATTCCTTGTAAAGTAGTTATTCTTGGGGGTCCTGTTGATTCTCATTGGATGTATCCAACCAAAATAAATATTCCCACAATGAAAACTTATTTTAGGGATAGGAAGCATTCTAAAGGTTCCATTGTGAAATGTTATTTATCTCAAGAATGTATTAATTTCCATTAAATATATTTTTGTGATCTGATCATGAGATGTAGTCGAAAAATAAGAAATGAATATTAGAAATATGAGCACATTGAGGCCAATTTTCCAACACTTCTCTAAATAGAGAGAATTTCCATATCATATACATTGGGTGCTTTAATCCTTGAGGATTGAGAGAAAACACATCACACAATTTTTTTCAACTATGATTTTTTTGATGACTACATTAATTATGTAATTTTATTATCTATATGTAATATCTTATGTAGTTATATATATTTATATATTAATTTTTTACCATAATATTATATAGGAAACATAAACAAGTTATAAGTAGAATTCATCATCCATTTCCTTTGAGAATGAGAGATACTTTATATAGTAAAGAGTTTCCTGCTTGGTTTAAATCAAATTCATGACCATTAATTTTATATAATAAATAGTTTATAGTCATTCTTAATTTTAAAATTTTTATAAATTTTAGGTATATAATTGATCCATCAATAATATCTATCTAGAAATAAGATTATTGGAATTTAGTCTAAATAATGTGGTGTATGAATGTAAATCACACACCATCAATGGGTATAAATATGTTATAACTAGTTGAGTAGTGAACATGAGACCACAACATGACAATGTTATGTTAATTACAATCACTACTACAAAAAAGTACTATAGACATGGACCTGTAGCCATAGACAGGCTTGTTCATGATTATAGGTCAATTACAACCCTGATAAAATATTTCCCATGGTCATAAGTTACCCTATATCCATGGGCATCCCTACCTATGGATATAGAGTGTAGTGAGAATGATAAAATACATGATAATTCACATAGAAATATAAAAAAAATATATGAGAAGAGACCCTATATCCATGGGAATAAAATTCCCATGGATATAGGGTATGGGTTTAGAGGGTATAGCCACAGGCATGGAGTGCCCATGGGTATAAGGTATGGGTTTTAAGGCTATAATAATGGGAATAAAATTCTTGTGGCTATAAGGAATGTATTCAGAGGCTATATCCACATGCCTCTAATGATTTTGGCTATAAGTTATGGGTATAGAGGCTATAACCACATACATTAGTGGTTTTCAACTATAGGATAATAATTATAATTTCTTACATATGTATATATAAATATATTTGTACATTTCTAAGCTAAATTCCACCATTTTTGTAGTGGAATAGTTGTTGTAACATTATTTGGAAGTCTTGTGTTCAAATCACGATATCACTTTAGTTTTTTATACCATACCACATATAAATAAATAAATAAATAAATATATATATATATAATACATTATATAGATAATAACATAAATTTTTTCATAGGATAGTGGTTCTGATCCTCTGTTATCATATCTCAAGCATGAGTAAGATATTATATATATAAAGTGTTATATGCACATATTACAGAAATTATATACAATAGAGTGGAAGGGGGAGCAGGATGGTCTGGATTTTAGTGTGGGTTAAATTCTTAGGGAAAAATATTTTGAAAAATATTTATCCTTATTTTCATGGTCATATGACCATGAAAATAGGTTTCCCATGTGGACCACCTATTTCCATGGTCATATGATCAGGGAAATAGGTGTCTCATGTAAACTAGCTATTATCATGGGCACTTACCCATGGTTATAGGTCCATTGTGGACGAGGTTCTACATTGTACCAACTATAGCCACAAAGTTTATATCCATGGATGGATTCTATGCTAGTGGTAACACCCTATTGCCATAAATAGTTGGGTTATATCCAAGGACATGTCCCATGACTAGAACCCATTTTTATACTTGTGAATGATATACTATTATGTCAGTGCAACAAATAGTAGAACTTGATATAAAAATGTATCTTATTATGAAGTTGTAGAGAAAATACACATATTATATTATTACTATTGTGGTTGAGTCTATATGATGAAATTAAATTGGTTTGATTCAATGAAATGATAGATAATATATATAAATAATTGTGGATTTAGAGTTATTTATATCAATCATTTCTTTCCTATCGACGAGCTTTATATTATTGAATCAATGGAGAAACAAATATTTTATATAAAAGATCCTCTAAAACCTTAGTTCTATGTCATTATTAAAGTAATAAAAAGAAATATTTTTTATCATGGTGTAGATTAAATTGAAACTATTAATACCCCCACTGGACTTGACCAAAATATTGTATATGATGATTCAAATACTTAAATTGTTAGAGTTGATTGTAAACTAGAAATAGTGGTGAAAAATTTATAGAAGCAATAATATCTGGTTTCAACCCTCATTCTCTTTTTAGCAGGGTTATTCTCAGATGGAGTCTAACATTATTTTATTCCACTTTAATAAATAATAAAAAATATATTTTAGAAAAATATAAAGAGATTTTTTCATCGATTAATTTCATTACTTAAAGAAATATTTTTTTCCATGGAATATAACATGAAATTTCCTAAATTGTTTTAATTAATTAATTGGTACTATACCAATTATGATGTTTTTCTATAGATTTTTAACTATTTACAAAACCCAAGTTATCCTTAGATGATTTATTTAATTAGTTGTTTTATTCTTTAGTTACATAAATGTCATGAATTATGGAAAATTGTTTATTTTCCATTTTTACATAATATATAAGATATTTACATATAACCCTTTAGTTTACTGATAAAATTTAAATGACATGATATATTCTTAAACTTGTAATAAACTGTCCAACTGGATATGTTAAATAAAAATGGAGGTTGATTATTTATGGTTATCCCTCTTTGTTTCCTTAAATAAAGTATTAAAGACAATATTTTGATCATGGTTTGAGTTAAGAAAGGAGATTATCAACTGAAATTGATATCACACCATCATGAATACATATGTATTAAGAATTCAATTAGTTTTAGTCCAAACTATAATTTTATAAATACTTTCTCAATTTTTTTATAATTTTTTTATTAAAAAAATAAATTTAAACTAAATTATGTTTTTTAAAATATTAGTAGTATTTGTATAATAAAGTGAGGAGTATGGAATTTGTTTTAAAAATAAAAATTTAATTTCATCAATAATCTATTTGTTTACCTTTATAGGTTTTTGGGTATGAACTAGGTTTCAAACTAAAATTTTAATTTTATAAATACTATATATGTTGTGACCCTGACCTGAATACCTATATGACACCTGATCCAAGATTCCACTAACCCCAATAGTGTTCCCTAATCCTTGGGGAATATAGAATAGTGTCTCGGGTTAAGATATATAGTTGTGAAATTATTTAAACACTACATTTTTAAGAATAAGTGTCAACTGGATCCTCTTGGAAATCCGACGTGACACATTCATATGTCAGACATTCCTAAATATAAGATATATAAATTGTGAAACTGAAAAATTATTATATGAAGTGTTGAAAACATCTATATATGAATGAAACCAAAACATTAGAAGTTTATATCTACACATACACATCAAACTATAAATAAGACCAAGACAAACTAGTCCTTAAAATATAAAAACTAGAAATGAATTGACAATGTGCTAAACATGTCCTTTAACCAATCAAACATTTACTCCAACACCATTATGGAGGCCAAACCCTCTCGTAAGTTAAGAAAAACCAAGATATAAACATTTTATGACTACCAAAGTAACTTTTATTACTTTAAATACAACAAAGTAGAGACACCATGTCCACTGGGGTATCCATATAATGTGAGAGTAAAAATACTCAGTAGGGAACAACCAATAGTGTATCAACTCACTCAGTGATATAATAGGTGTATGCATGAACATGAATACACATTTATATAAATATAAAAATAGTTCTATAGAAAATAAAAAAGCTTCAAATAAAATATCATTTAAATAAGGAAACCCAAAAATAATTAATAGGAAAATAAAGTAGGCATATTTTTCTATTAATCAAGTGAATGTATATCATATCATAACATGACACAAATAATTCATCCGTATAAGCCAAACTTGATTCGATCCATAGCTCAGAATCCAAGTAGCATACCTATACACCATAAATAACCTATCTATTAAATATTTATTTCAGAACCCATACTCTATAGTAGGTAGCATACATACATACATACATATATATATATGTATGTATGTATCTATAATCTGCCTCCTTGAGAAACCATGCTCTCTTTATAGAGAGAAAATGTTCAAGTATCATTTTCCCTTAGGATTCCAATAATATCCTCGTATGGATTAACTTTATTTATATCATCCTCACTTAGGATATATCATCTTCCATAAGAAGGAAAATGTATATTGGGAGTCCTAGTGGACCTATGTAGAGACACCTAAGAGGGGTAGTGAATCAAGTGTGTTTTATTTTTTACCAAATTTTAATTTATTCTTTAACCCTTTCAACCTATTTGGACTTTGAACTACTAATTATAGTTAATACTATTGGATCTTTTTTTTAACATAGCATACACCTATATTTTTTTTTGGATGGTTGTGTTTTAGTCAACGACCAGGACACTAAAATTTATTAAAAAAAGTAATGAGTACAAGGAGAAATTACATGAGACGAAAAGCAGGAAATTTTTTGGTGTCTCTAATATAATAAGGAAGAAAATATGAAGGAAGTTCATTCCTCCAAATAAATTAATGATGAAATCCCATGTTAGAAATACCATCGGCAATCCTGTTTGCTTCATGGTAGGTCTGAGTGACAATAAAATTGAGATTCCAGAGTGAGTTAAGACAATCAATCCATCGGGAGGTGAGAGTCCAATAAAGATGAGCAACACCATTCCAAATGGCTTGCACTATAGTTGTATATTCTCTCTCAATCCAAATGTTGTTCCAGTTGTACTTTTTGGAAAAGGAAATGGCATGAATAACACCCATCATTTCAGCCTCCAATGTAGAAGAGAGACTGAAACTTCCATAGAAACATACTAGGATCTGATCAAGATGGTCTCTAAAGATGCCACCATAACCCAAGGGTCCCGAGTTTCCCTTTGAAGCTCTGTCCAAATTTAATTTGATCCATCCAGTAGGATGAGCATTATAGAAAACTACAATAGTTTATTTGGGCTTCGGGTAGTTTCCATGAACTCTGATGCGGCGAAGGACCTCGAAATCCTTAACGGAGTTGTTGCAGTGGTCCTTTTGAATTGAGGCAGCCTCTCTAATAGAAATAAGAATCCTCATTTTACCTGTATTTAATCTGAATGAGTTTTTGTTAAAGATAAAATCATTTATAATACACCAAAGGATGTGAAGGAGCTCTAAAATAGTTGTGAGAAATAGGTTTCTTATTTGTAGGGACCCTGGGAAATCAACCATCCTTTTTAGCTGAGAGAAAATAAAGTTATCCAAAATCCATCTGCACTCAAAAAGATAAAAAATGTAATTCCAAAGAGAAAAAGTAGTGTCAAAAGATAGAAAAAGATGATTGATGTCCTCACGATGTTGATTGCACATTCTACATTTAGAACAAAGATTAATACCATAAGATTGTAAAGAAATATCAGTAGGAACTTTTTGATGCACAATCCGCCAAATAAGAGTAAAAAAAGATGGTTTTAACCATGATTTGCTGAAGTTTTTAACCTAGCTTAGATTATTATCAGAGTTGGAAAAGAAGTGGTTATAAAAGTTTTTTGAATCAAGCATGCCATTTTGAGCCGGCTCCCAAATCAAAAGATCATCATCAGTTGTGAAAGAGTAATTCTGGACAATCTCTTTAACATTATCATTCAAATTTAATCTTTGAGAATTAAACATATCCCTAATGGTGATATTAATGGATATAGGGGTAAAAGCATTAGGCACCTTATAAATGAGGGGGGATCCAATACAGTTTTCAAACCAAAAATTTAGAGTAGAGTCCTTACTAACAATCCATCTGGAATTTTCCATGATGGAGGAAAAATAAGTTATGATAGAGGGACAAATAGAAGAAGTCATATAATGAAGATTGCCTATCTTAAGCTTATCAAAGAATCAATCCCTAAGAAAATTCATGGAGTGAGAGTTTTTATTTATAAGAGACCACGTGAGTCTGGCTTGGAGAGCATCATTTAAAGTTTTAATATTTTTTATGCCAATGCCTCCTTTCTCTATGGGTTTACAATAGGTAGACCAGGGGACAATTACCAGTTTTCTCTCAAGAGTACTTCTGCTCCAAATAAAGTTCTTTATAGAAATATTAAGACATTTTAAAAGTCCTTACAACCATTTATAGACCATCATGGAGTAAAACAATTTAGAGACTATAGTGGATTTGATAAGGCAAACTCTTCCTGCCATTGAAAGGGTTTTACCTTTCCAAGAGGAAAGTTGCCGATGAATTTGATCAACAATGTGATAGAAATAGATGGATTTGGGTCGACCCTAGAAAATGGGGACACCGAGATAGGTAAAAGGGAGGGAACCCTCCTTGACCCCCAGAGCATCAATAGTATGACCTTTTCTATTGGGGGGAATCTTTTTCCAAAGTAGATAAAAGATTTGTGCTAATTGACACATTGACCAGACACTTACTCATAGTAAAAAATGGTGGTTTTGCAGTTATTAATATTTATTTTGTCTCCTTGGAGGAATAAAATGATATCATCAACATAGAGAAGATGGGATGGTGCTTTTAGGTTTCTAGAGGCAAGAATCAGTTTGATCCTTCCTTGATCTACAACTTGAGTGAGTAATCTACTCAGGTAATCTTCCACAATAGATAAAAGAATGGAAGAGGGAGGATCAACTTGTCTGACCCCCTTAGAACATTTAAAGTATCCTCTAGGAGATCCATTAACAAGAATCGAGATATGGGTTGAGTTGAAAATAGTTTTGATTCTATTGATAAAAATGTCATTGAAACCAAAATTAGCTATCACTTTAAATATAAAGCTCCAATCAATAGTATTAAAAGCTTTAGTGATATATAATTTTATGGCAACATTCCCACCTCTAGAGTTTGTATTTAAAAGATTGGTGGATTCAGAGGCGAGACAGATATAGTCTTGTATAGATCTGCCTTTGATGAAGCCAAATTGATTCCAGGATACAATTATATTACTAATGTTAGAGATTCTGTTAGCAATGATCTTGGGAATCCCACTCCTTATGGTTCTTTGGATGTCCAAGTCATAGATTATCCACTATAAAATCTTTTTATAAATATAGTAGGAGTGTTTAGGGATTACCCTAAAACCATGAACACTATATTAAATAGGTGTGTGTTCATAATATTACACATTTGAACAATAAACTGTATCCCAAGACTCCTCTTTGAACTTACATCCCACTATCTATTCTTTTATTTCCTCCTCCTCTTTGAAGTTGATCACCAAGTCTATATAGGGATATCACTTCATCTAAAAATTATCTCCTTTCTCAAAAAGCGTGATTATTTTACTTTATTCAAGTCTTCAAGAACAACACTTGCAACCAAGCCTCTATTTTTATTCCTAGATTATAGGTTCTTTCATAAACTAATTATTATCCTATTTCTTAACTCAAACTTAAAGAATACAACTCCAAAAAATATTACCTAGAAAATAACCTGGAAATAAAATAATAATAGTTTTGAGTCTTCTCTTGGTCACTGCATATAGATCCTAGAAGGACTACTACTACTACTTCTTATTCTTTATCAAGATTAATTGACACACCTTTTCTACACAATTAATAGTTTGATTATTTATCCTCTTATCATTTTATTATTCTTATTCTTTGAACCCAAATTGGTTTTCTATTAAATACTGGTTATACACCTTTTTATCTTTTTCCTTGAGAAAGATTCTCTCTTGGAACCTCCTCCTAATCCTTTTTCCTACAAGAGTTCTCTCTTGGATCATCAACTACTACTACACAAACAATAATTCTTATCTTATTTTTATTTTTCTCTCCACTTTCCCCAGTTGTATCAGTAGATCACATTATTTTCGCATGATCTTCTCAAATTTCTATAAATATATTTATTTAGTAGATTATTTGTAAGTCAAAATAGAGAACCATATATGAAAAAATTATCCCCCATAATTTACATATATCAATGTCTTCATTTTAAAATAAAAAGGTATTAAAAAACAACCTTTTATTTATTTATATCCTTATTTTATTTGGTTGAATACATATTCCTTTAGAATCTACAAAAAGTCCGAGTCTTTATACATATCAATATCACTTCCACAATTGCCTCATAAAAACATTCTTCATAGGATATATAAAAATACACAACAACACTATTGTGGCTTAAAACCTTCTTCTTGTGGTTTGAGAGCTTTCCATTTAAACTATACATATTCAAATTGAATCTTTACACTCCAACAGTAACTTTATGTCATATTATTATGCATGAATCAAAAAGTATATTGTGATATTTTTATTAGTGAATAATATCTCAAGAAACAACATATTTTCTTCTGAATTACTTTTACATTTCCAAATTTAATGAAATATAGAATTCCCTTATGCTAAATAATATTCTCTAAAGTATATAATGACTTTATCTCCTTCTCATTATCTTAGAGATATTCTTATCAATAATTCAACTCACATCACAATGATTTAAACTATGATGAATAACTAAAACATCAACTCAACTTTATATTCATTATTTCTAAAAACTCATGAAGTTTTTTCCTTCATCAAGAAGTTCATGCAGTTTATCTTCTTCAAACTCAAGATTGAATCATGGATGTAAATAAAATCATGACACTAATAACTCCATGGTACAAATTTATCATCTTTAAATTTCATTTTCATCAGAATTATCAATTATAGAGACTCTATTTTCAAACATCAACGTATCTAAAACTTATCTTACTGTGATCTTTTTCTCCATTACTTGAAACTTAACTCAATTTCCTTGCTTGAATCACACAATATTTTAGGTGTTTGTGATATTTATAATAATAAAAAATAACTTTTGTATAATCCAAAATAACCTTCTCTTATGAATAAATAATTCTTGAAATATGAATATTTTTTCCTAGGATGGAACCTTATAAGGTGTATATACTTTATGAGGTACTGGCACCAACCTTATTGTGATAGTGTCTTAACCTTATGATGAAATTTCCTAACCTCATGGGGAAATGTCTAAAGATTATTCTCTAGTTATCCCAACCTTATGAAATTAATTTACAAACCTTATAGTATCCAATTTTCCCAACCTTACAAAGTACTCTTCTAAACCTTATGGTAGGCTTGTCCCAACCTTACGCATGGTCTGTCTAAACCTTAAATGAATCCAGAATTCTCCATTTTTTCACATTTCCTTAAAATTGGTTTAATGTCTCTTTAAATAAAAAAAATAGTTCTCCATCATTCATCCAAGAGTTTTTAAACACTGAATATAATATCTTATATTCTAGGTACTTTATATATGACTTCTCCAATAACTAGGCTAGATTCATCAACAACTTTAATCCTGATTTACACTTATTAATAACACTTGTACATGTTTTCTAGTATAAATTAAGTATATATATTCTTATACACCTCTTAAACTTCATAAACATGTTTCATATAGTGTTCCAAACTTTATCACTTGTATTTGACTTGATATACACTCTTTGACTGTCATATGTTAGGGATTCCCTCAGAATCTACCCAACCAGGAATTCAAGGGAAGAAATTTAATTACCCAATAAAGTATGGGTATCTTCTTAACTTAATTTGGGTGCTTTTTTCCTCTATAACTCAAGAATCCATGATATACATATTGAATCATATTAACAACAAATAAAACCAACACCATTGGGTGTTTTAATCTCCCCCTTTGGGTTTGTTGTCAATACTAATAAACTTATTCCAACATAAATGTATGTCAATATATATTATCCCCATTGTTGATAATAAATGTAAATGGTAATAATGTTATTATACCCTTTATTAATTATATATATAACACCCCAAGATTTTATGGTATGCATCTTTTAAAATTTAATATCTTCGATAGTTTATGCTTCACGCAAAACTGAGTTTAAAACTGTAATATACAATTAAGTATGGCCGTTTGAATAGTAATGTGACTATTAAGAATAGTAATATGACCAATAGAATAGTAAAATCACCTATAAAAGTATAAATATTTTTTTTATCTTATAAATATAAATATGGTATATTTATATCATAGAATATGTCAATAAATGTTTTAAAAACAATAAATTAAGTGCTGATATTTTTGCGAAATATAAATGTTTATTAACAATTTTATAATTAAAATATTAATTTAAATTAATATTCATTTTTATAAAATATATTCATGAATTAATATTTTTTTGTCTTATGATTATAAGACAATTTTATGAAATCTTAATTAATTTTTTAAAGTGTCATAAAATTAGTTATAATTTTAAAATTGGTATTTTTTCAAATAAATGATGATTTTAATTAAAAATTAAAATTATTATATTTATAAAATTATTTTCATAAAATCGAGTCCAATTTTTAATTTTTCACATAAAAAATGGTTAGGGTGATTCTTTGTAAAATACTTGAATTTTTGGTGAATAGTAAAATACAGTAATTTATGGTATATATACATTATAAGTTAAATAAAAAATTCCTTGATTCATTGATGATTTAATCAACATAATATTTAACTAACCTTAATTATTTTAATATATTTAGTGATAATTATAAAACTATTCATAGTCTTGATCCAAAAATAATAAACAAATGAATTAGATAATCAAAAAACACCCCTCTCCTCCGCTATAAATACCACCTCTTCTCCTCACACCTTTAAAGCCTTGAATATTATACAATTTATATATAGTCCCTCTATAAAACCTCTTCCACACATTATGTTCCTTCTGGTATCACCCAAAAGAGAATTTTAAAGTTCTTTAAGGTGGTTTTCAAGGGGAGGAATTCAAGAGGAAAAATCCTCCTTCGTTCTTTTAATTTTCTTTCAATTTCTTTTCTTATCATTTCCTTAAATCCTATATAAAAAAATGAATGATAAATCCAGTATCTTATATATACTATAATTATATAATGATTATGGGATATGCACCATCAATTCTTTCCTCTCTCCCTTTTTGTTCTAAAAATGAAAATGTCATTTGTGAGGTGTCAATTCACCACCTTCACGGACGATGATTCTTTCTTTTTCTAATACTGATTTGAAGGATGGTCATAAAACCATTTTTATTGTTAAAATAGATTATAATATGTATATTAAAATTTATTTAGTGTTATGGAACCAGTATATATACATAATATTAATTAATAAAACAAAACTAATATGCGATGATCGAAAAAATGACAAAATAATCCAAACAATTATCATTAATGTTTTATATAATGAATCATCCTCATATCTGAAAAATGATATATAAGAACATTAAATATTCTAGAAGTTCATTAATAACATATAATTTTAATTCTGTAAAACTATTCCTATTTCACATGACTTTTTGTACATGTATACAAGTGAACCAATCATGAAAACCAATGAAATAAACACTTTCGAATGATGAAATTGAATATTATAACTCATAAAAGACCATAAATGGACTTAATAAAATTATAATAAATAAAATATATGTTTAATATTTTCTGAAATTAAATTATTAATGAATCTAATTTCATTATTCAGGATGTTAAATACAATTGAAGAACACTTTCGGACATAAGGCAAGAGATTCTCCCTGAACCTCCATTTTTTTTATTTGAGTTATGATTTATCTCTCTTTACACTAATTTAATTCTTTATTATTTTTATATAATTATTATAAATTATGTTTATATGTTCCAAACTCATGCATCTAGATCATTTCATCTTTCTTTAATGGGGAAATACATGTTTTATAAGTTTTCCTTTTCAATTCCTCCTCATAAGTAAACCCGATTAAAGGGTACTTTCCAATTTCTTACCCATTTTTAAGTACAATTAATAATCTTTTATAAGGAAAAAATATTTTTCTAAAATAAATTTTTATCATGAAAAACTATTTTATTAATTTTCTATATTTATTCAAACTATTAATCCTTGTCCTCTTTAAAGACTCTTATATTTTCTCTTAAACTGCACTAAAGTGACTCATTTCAAAAGACCCTTTTTACATATTTTCACTTCAGTTGGACATCATTTATGAATTATATATAATTTATTTTTCATTACATTTTATTTTATGGGATAAAAATTATTACAATCTAATTTTATAAAAATTATTTTTCCAAAAGAACTCTTCTTTCCAAGGTAAACGGGTATTTTTATCAAGAATTTCTTAATGGTTTTATTAGAGTATTTTAATATAATTTAACTCCCTTAATTTTATTTTATACTTGATATATATTGATATCTTATTATACCATATACCATATTTTATTAAAGTATTTTTGATCAGTTTGAATGTGGATGTGCTATTCATTGTTTATGGTTGAAGTATTCACATTTTGTAAGCTAGTTTTTCAATACAAATGTTTATGTTATGTTTCGACCATTTCATATGTGTAATTAATTGGACTTAGTAAGTGATGACAGGGGACCGATATATTCACTTTATTAATAAGTATGTCTAATGAGACGAAATATTTTGGGTATTGGTTGACGTCTTACCCATTTATGGTGTCTTGACTGAAGCCTTGATGGTATGTTATGATGTTCAACATTATGTATTCCCTAATTATGATATTCGTAATTGAGAATACATGTTATTATTAGACTAGTATAATATCCATGGTTAAGTTTATTTCTCGTGTGATTATTTATGGTATTATTTAATCATCTTTTATCCTTGTCATTTTATGCTCAAGATTATGTTTTAATGGCACATGTTTTTAGTTATTCACCATGCCTTATTATTTATGTTTATTTATGACAGCTTCTGTTGTATCACTTACCCTTACTGATCATATAATCTCACCCCTTTATTATGTTTTATTTTTCCCTAGGATGCAAAGATGTATATTATGAATTAATTTCAGGGATAATCTAGGATTTTATGGGTGTTGAAAATGGAATTTCAATGTTAATTCTTCTTTCAAGTTGTAATGTAAAACATATGTTTGTATCTAGTTTTCCAAAGATACTAAACTATCCGGTCCTTTTGGATGTGACTTCCTTGTTTATTATACCAATGTAATAAAGTAAGGTACCAGATTTGGGCTATTGGGGTTAGGGTCTTTACAGTTGGTATTAGAGGAATTTTAGTAGAAACCATGAAAAATAGATTTAGAAAACATAGATTTGGGAATATAACCCTTAGATTTACTTTGAGGATAAGCATAAAAGAACATCCTAGAATTTTGGCAAGGTAGTGATTATGTGGGTATTCCTAGAAATATATCACTATCTAGATACTTCAAGTGGATTTGGTTCTAGAAAAAATGTACCTAGGGGTAACAACTTTGACAAGGTGCATCAGGCCTGAATCAATGTAACCTGGTATAGGACAATGAGCCTTACTATGCACCTAGTTTGACACTCCTGGGGGATATGCTTAAGACAATTCACATTTTCTTTAAAAACCATTATTAAGGATTTAAAAGTAAATATGTCCACATAGAAACCATGTTTATGATTATGATATTAGCTATGTATAAATTTTCAATTTATGTTAAGTTTTTTTCTAGTTCAAAATTATGCATTATAACAAAATTTAGTGTATTCCATTATTTTGAAATAATGCTTAGTAGAAGGAATGGAAAATGAATCCACATAGATATCCCATGTAGGGATTTCCCTCCCATACAAGATAATGATATTGGATTTGGATCTAAAATTGGAGTTGAACAACTTATAATTATATTGGGACAAATAAATTAGGTTATGAGCAATAACCTTACTCGCATATAGTAGCCTGATAAACAATGTGGTGTAACAATGTTATACCACTTTATGCAATAAAAACTTCCATCATTAAATGGGACTACAAACCCATTTATATCTAAGTAGTGGATAAGTTCCTTAGAGAATATATTTCTAGATTTGGGAAGTAACTAAAGGTATAATTTTATCATGGTTTTTTATCATCTATCGAGAGATATAAATCAATAATGTTCATTAATTCAAAACACAAAGGAGGAGGAAGAAAATTAAAATATGGAATGAAAGGATTTTAAGGAAATTTTATTAGAAAAATACTTCCCTCATGAACAACGAGCTGATATGGAGAGGAAAATTTTGAATCTAAGATAGAAAGAGGATGAAAACATTGACAAGTATGAAGCCAACTTTAGAAGGTTAGCAAGACATGCTGTGTATTATGTAAACAATCCAAAAAGAAAAATTTATTGATTATTTGATGGGTTAAAACCATTCCTATGAAGGGAACTGGTCTCCCAAACTTTCTCATCATACAAATATACAGTCTTGTGTGCTATTGGGACAAAGAAATAATTCTCTAGGTATTATGACTTTAAATTGAATCAAGATAAGAAGAGATATGATGAAAACTTTGGAAAAGGAAATAAGGAAAAGGGGAAGAAGGGAATAGTTGACTTTCCATCCTATAATAAATGTGGAAAGATACATCATGAAACATGTCTATTGGGGAGGGAAGTTTGTTAAAAGTGTGAAGAAAAATGCCACCAAGATTGTGATTATAAGGGAAAGAAATAATATAACAGTTTTCAATGATAAAATTGTAAAAATATGAGACATTATAAAAATGATTATTCTAAGGGTCAAGGAAACTTTCCCTAGAAAAGTCCAAGGGAACGAGGATATGATTATGAAATCACAACAGCTGAGTTTTAAGTTTCTAATTATGTGGTGGTAGGTACTTTAATCAACTCCTCAAATTTAGATAAATCTTTAGTTTATTCTAGATCATCAAATTCCTTTATATCTTCTCAGGTTTCTTTAAAAATTAGATATTTCCAATTCACCTTAAGAAGGTTTTTTTAGTAAAGACTCCTAGTAGAAACCTATTTCCACAAAGATGTGTCGATAAGTTACTATTATGATACATAAAAGTGCTCTAATAAATGATTTTATTATCATACCTATGGTTAATTTTGACATAATCTTTGATATAGATTTCATTTCAAAGTATAATTAAAAAATTTATTTCAAAGAGAATAAAATTATGATTCGTGATGAAGGTATGAAATTTATCATCTTTGGAGGGGAGACTTCATCATCTGAGTTATATCTAGATCCACCTCCATTAGCTGTTATAAATGAAATTCTTGGGGAAGAATATAAAACATCATCTATGGATGAGGAAAGAAATATTCAAATTTATAATTTACCTATTGTGCAAGAATACATTGATGCATTTCTATAGGATTTACCTGGAAATCCTCTAGAGTAGGAATTTTAGTTCTATATTGATATAATCCATGATGCAAGACCTATATCAAAGACTCCCTATATAATGGCCATGGTGGAGTTAATAGAGTTAAAGAAACAACTAGAGTAATTGAGTGATAAGAGATTTATATGACCCAGTGTTTCACCTTGGAGAGCTCATATTCTTTTTGTTAAGAAGAAATATAGATCTATGAGACTATTCATTGTCTAGAAGGAGATCAATGCTATTATGATAAAGAACAAGTATATAATTACTCACATTGATGACTTATTTGATAAACTCCACGAATCTTAATATATTTAAAATATTGATCTTTGATTTAGATATCATCAATTACATGTGAAAAAGAAAGATATTATAAAGACAACATTCCTAACTAGGTAAGGACATTACAAGTTTACATTAATTCCATTTGGACTGACTAATAAACCCTCCATTTTTATGAATCTAATGAACAAAGTGATCAAAGAATATCTTGATGATTTTGTTTTGGTATTTATTAATGATGTATTAATATATTCCAAAAGTTATGAGGACCATGATAACCACTTATAGATTGTTATGGAGACTCTTAAAAGAAAATATTTATATGGAAAGTTTAGAAAGTGTGAATTATAGCTTAATTTTTTTTCTTCTTTTGGCCATATTTTCATTAAGGATGGAATATCATTTGATCATGTGAAGAAAAAGTGTAACGAACCAAAATTTTATTAATGAAAATTACTCTTGATCTAATTAAATGTCTTATTATATAAAATGGTTATATAAAATATACACTTCCTTGGTTTTATGTTTTTTGATTTCAAAATACCGTTAAGAATTATTGAACAGTGATCACATGGTTAGTATAAATATAGGGCTTTAACAAATCTAATTTACCCAGACAAAGGAAGCGATGAACTTATCCAGTAGAATTTCTCCATATGAAGCCCATTTGTTAGTGCTCA
Organism: Viscum album; assembly: GCA_963277665.1. Lineage (NCBI taxonomy): Eukaryota > Viridiplantae > Streptophyta > Magnoliopsida > Santalales > Viscaceae > Viscum > Viscum album. Next base: position 464,762,564 of record OY728141.1, on the reverse strand, counting down.
GAAAGGATGTGGCTTCACTGGGCTTTACTCTTGACCAAGCCCAAGCTGAGCTTCAACACATTAAGCTTGAACAAAACCGCCTACATGAGAAGTAGAAGTTAATAGAGATTACCACCTGAGCGATGTTATCCGAGCCACCCCAAGAGTCTGTCACCATCGCACACCTTAACCTTAGGTATTATGAGGGTTTTATAAGGAGTTATGTAATGAGACCCTAGAACTATTATTATGTGCATTATTTTTTGTACAGAATAAAGAATATACATTCATTTTATTATTTTACTTTGAGCAAAAATAATATTTTCTCTAGCTAATATTTAAATTCAATTAAAAAATCTATTTTGATGAATTAATGTATTTTTGAATTAAAATAATATTTTAATAAAATATTATTACTAAATTAATTTTTATTAAATATAAATGATCATGTAATTTTTATGAATACAATTGTAATTTTTATTAAGGTTTGAAAGCTGTTTTTATCAAAACCCATGAATTATCGATAAATATCGGTTTTTATTTTAAAAGTAAAAATTTAAATATTTAAAAAATTATTTAGATAAAATTAATATTATTTTTGGAATTAGGATGTCTAAATTATCCAATGGTTATTTTTTCATAATTTTCCAAGACAGTTGAATTTTTGGGTAAAAAATAAATACCATTTAAATATATAATGTGTTTTATGACATCATAATGACCAAATAATGATGTAATAAAATACTATAAATCGGATGTTCCACCAATATATGTTTTAAATTTAAAATAATGTGATTTTAGGTTTGTTTTATTTATTTTACAAAGCCTTAGTGGACCCTCCAAGACTTATAAAACATTTTAACATTTTAAAATGATTTCCTTGAGAGTATGACTCACCTCCACATAAGCAAGCCTAATATTTTAATAAGTTCTACCATTGGACTTATAAAATAATGTTTTAGACTCCACTTTGGCAAAAACCATGGGCAAAAACCATGCAATGGTTTGTGGTTTTGATTAGTTTAACGTGTAGTGTCAAAAACCTAAATAATAAAGAATTCCCTCTTATTTCCTATATAAATCCACTAAATCCACTATTAATCTTATCACAAAACATTTTGAGCTCGAACAACCCCTGGAATCCTCTCTTTATAATCCTACCAATGTGCCCCAAGCTCCCAATAAGCCTCCCTCAAGCCCCTCCCAAGCCTTTGAGATCACACTTCCAAGTAAAGGATTTCTTCCTTTCTATTTGTTGTCTAAATTTATTTATATTGTTATAAAAATTTTTTCAATTAAAAATATTGGGGTATGATTTATCACCTCCACCATACTTCCCTCCTTATGTTTTAATGATGATATACCTCTTTATCTATCATTAATGCCTCCCATGCACACCTGTTACCATGATGAAATTCCATAAGGGATTTCTCTCTCCTCGTTTACATTTAATAAATTATTTTATAATTCATCTAAATTCCATTAAATATGTTGGGATATTATGTTCCATGACCCCATTATTGTATATTTGATGTATAAACGATGATATACCCCTTTCTCTATCATTAATCTATTTTTATGGTTTCCATTTGACGTCGTTATGCTGTCAAAATTACACCAAAATTTCTCATGCCAAAATAATCATGTAAGTGAATACCATACCCATTTCTCTATCAAGGGTATTCACCTTTATTCACATGTACTTGTTGATTTAGGACTTAAATTTATGTATTCCACATCTCTTATTCATGAAATAATTTATGATGTTTAATGAATCCATGTTGTATGATCCATGTGACACACTTATGCATGAAATGAAATGTTTATAAAGGGTGTACCCTAATAGCACTATAATGAATTGGATATAGATTAGTATCATGATACATCAAGTTCAATGAGGGTTTAATCATGCTAATTAAATTACAATGAGGGTTTACTACTGTTCCATGTGTAATGATCCTTGGATCATGCTAATATCATATTAAATGTTGATGAAACATTTCCATGTTATGATAATCATGCTATATCATGCCTTTATGTTCATGTTTCTCTTATTCTCTATTGATATGACTATTTCATAACATGTACTGTATTCTTCATGTATGAACTTTTTAATTTCTTACTGAGCTTTATAGCTCACCTTGTTCTTATGCATGTGTCATGACCCGTCCTCGGGGCCCGTGCCATAACTACCCCAAGCCCGCATTCCATAGGCCAGGGGCTGGTGACTAGCACCAATGCGTAATTCTCGGTAAAGAGGGAAGGAATTGCCTTTGTAAAGTAAACAAACACCACAGAGCAAGCAAGTAGTATAAGTAAACACTAAGTAAAACTGGGAACAATTGTAAGTGCGAAAAAGTAAGTGGGCCAGTATACAAACCCAAACTGAAAGAAAAGTACAAATAGAAAGGGAAAATAGCAACTGAAAGTAAAGACGAAGCCTCAAGGCATCCACTGGAAGTCCCACCTGAAGGGTGAGTACAGATAGCCTCCACAGCTCCTCAGGTCCAGCCGTCCACTCCGAGTACGTCCCGCCCAGTGGTCCACCTCCGAGTATCGACCTGATCCGCAAGCCTCAACCGCGATCAGCGCTCTCCGTAGTCTGCAACCAACACAACGTAGTGCAGACATAGCCCATGCAGGGGTGAGTATAAGCTACTCAGTAGGGACCCCGAGACCCCCGAAGGTCTCCCAGAACCCACAAAGGATAAACCACAAAGGAAAGATTCAATCACGAAGTAACATCCGACACTACTTAAGTATATGCCCATACATATACCTAAGTCATCAATTCTCATTCGACTCCAATATCCGAGCTCAAGTACAACCCAGTCCACACAGGAAATCACAATCCAATCCACACAGGAAAGCATAACGTAATCCACACAGGATATCAAGTCAATCTTACCGAAGATAAGGATTGAAAGTCAAGATTCATCTCACACATGTATACTTCTTCGTAAGACGATAGAGATGATCAGATATTTCCACTGATTCATCTAAGCCGTCGGAACCACACAAGATCGATAGGTACTAACCCCCGACATGACCCACAAAGGATCTGACCCACACAGGGTCGATAGGTAACTAACCCCCGCAATGACCCACACAGGATCGAACCCACACAGGATCTATAGGCGCTGGCCCACACAGGACTGCTGAGCGCTGACCCACACAGGATCTAACCCACACAGGATCAGTAGCAATGATCCACGTAGGACCGCTAAGTGCTGTAGTCGTCGCTGTCGAATCCACGAAGGATTTATGTACAGTCGTCATCATCGTCGTAGTCGCAGCCATCTCTAGGGTTCCCGCACACAACAAGATCGTTCGGGAGGGTCCGCTCCACGATCCGAAGGTATGATACATCAACTGACACATAGTCCGGAGTTGATGTATCCAAAAGTTCCGTATCGTCAACAGGAACTCAACGTCACAGACGACGCGTCAATCAGACGCCCGGTCTGAGAGTTATTGGCTTTTTCGTCCCAGGACCCCGGTTGGTTTTTAAGTCAAAACCAACCCTACCTTACTCCAACTACTTCTATACCATTAGCGGAGTAATCCAAAAGGTCCATCACACTATGAGGAAACCAACAAAGTCGACGGCACGTCAATCGGACGTCCGAAGCTCAAGTTAAAAGTGTTTCTGCTCCGAGGGCCCAGTTGGTTTCGTGTACGAACCAACCCGGCGGAACCCAAAGTACTCCGAAACCTTGAGTGTAAAATACTGAAACGACCGTCTCGATCCAAGGATCACATCACAGCTGACGGTGCGTTGATCGGAGGTCCGCAACACAAGATATGGGCAGAAGACCAATGGAGGTTCGGTAATAGGGGTTCGGGCCCGGTCCGACCCGGCCCGATACCCTCTGGGTCAGCCCGAACCGGGTCGACCGGTCCTGGGTCCAGGTCCGGCCCACTTGGGAACGGCCCGGCGCGCTGGCCAGGTGGCTCGGCCGAACGGCCGAGCCGTTCGGGATGCGGGGGGGGGGGGGGCTTCCCCCCGCTTGTTGTAACCGCGACCCCATAATGGGGGCCTCTCACGTACGGCCAGCCGGGGGTTTTGAACCCCCGGTTCTTCCACTGTCCAGCCATCCAGCTACTGCCGACTCGGGACCGGCAAGGGCCAGTCCCCATGCTCCAACATCGGCGGCCTGGAATCGGCCGCCGGTTCCCCTGCTCCGCCACGGCCTTGGACCGTCCGGCGCCGCACGATGGTGCCGCGTCCCTCCGCCGCGGCCCCGCTCCGGCCATAGTGTTTTTCGGGGTTCTCCGGAACGGCATGAAGGCGCTGCGTCTTTGGTTCGTCTTCAACGGTGCGGCACGACGGTGCTACGCTTCTCCCCCTTTCCTTAATAATTCCCGCGCGGTGCTTCGGCACCACATTGCTTTGTTCGTGCCGCATCAATATCAAACAACCAAAAAGGGGAGGAGAGTCAGCCGTGTTTGTGAGGTCCGACCTCCTCCCGTTATTGCAATAACAGGTGGCCCCAAATAGACGATAAACCAACGATGAAGTTATCAAGAACAAACAAAATAATAATTAAACCCCTACCTCGTAGAATCGTTGAGCGAGGGTTCATCGCGGAAATAATCATCGCAGAAGAAGACGTCACGGAAGAAGAGACTCGCGTCGCGGGGACAGCGTCACGTCGTCGATCTCCGAGGAAATTCGGCGTTCTTCGCGTTCTTCATATTCTTCGTCGAAGAGGAATAAGTTATTCAAGCTCCTTAGCTTTTCTCCCAAAAACTCTCAAAGCAACAAGACCCCAACCAAAATAAAATAAGTCCCTTACTTATTTTATTAACATAACTTAAGCATTTGAATTTTAAACATTCAAATTAAACTCACCTATTTAATTAACTTAAGTTATCAAAATTAATGGTGAGTTGAAGGAGTTAGGGAATATGAAGGGGTGGGGTTTGTGTGGGCCCCACCACTCTCATAACCTCCCATGGGAAGTTGGGTGGTTACGCCAACTTCCACTCAAAGCTTAAACCACTTAGAAATAAAAATTGTAGCTAAATTTTTATTTTAACTTCCACAATTTTTATCAACTTCTCTCATGAAAATGCAACTCCGTAAAAGGTGTTCCTAAGCAAATACCGGCGCTGCGAATTCATCGGTGCCCTCAGAATTCGATTCCGAGAACCGGTTCAAAATTTAGAAAAACCCGCTCATTCGTTCACTGAACGTATCCGAGCTAAACTTCGGATAGAAATTCCGGGCACACCAGGCCTCGGAATCAAGTGCTGTCAGAAACCGCGTTCTTGTAAAATTCCAAAGAAAATTAAGAAAAAATTTCCCTTGAATTTTACGGGTCTTTAAATTACTCCCACCTCAGGGCTTTATGTCCCCCTAAAGATACATCAAAAACTAGGGGAACAAAAGTGGGTACTGGGCACGCATCTGAGCCTCCCGCTCCCAAGTGCTCTCCTGGAGGTTCCCGTGCTGCCATCTGATGCGCACTAGAGGAATCGACCGTCCACGTAGGACCCGCTCCTGTCGATCCTCGATCTCCACTGGGACCTCTGCAAAAGTCACCCAATCATCAATGTCTAGCTCCCCATGGTCAAATATATGCGTCGGGTCGTGCACGTATCTCCTCAGTTGAGATACGTGGAAGACATCATGCACTCGGTGCAACTGAGGTGGTAGAGCCAGGCGATAAGCCTCCTCGCCTATTATTCTGAGGACCTGAAATGGTCCGATGAAGCATGGAGACAACTTTCCACCTCAACCAAATCTCTGTAATCCCCATCGAGGTGAGACCCACAAGAAAATGTGGTCTCCATCCTCGAACTCCAGTGGCCTCCGCCTCCTGTCAGTATAAGACTCCTGCTAGCTCTGAGCTATCCTCATCTGCTCCTGGATGACCTAGAACTTCTCTGTCGTGTCCTGGACCATCTCTGGTCCCACAATTGCTGACTCCCCAGGGTCTGTCCAGCACAGAGGTGACCTACAACGTCGGCCGTACAACGCCTCGTATGGTGCCATCCCGATGGTGGAGTGGTAACTGTTGTTGTACGCGAACTCCACCAAGGTTAGGTGGTCCTCCTAGCTACGCCCAAATTCGAGGACACATGCATGGAGCATGTCCTCAAGAGTCTGAATGGTCTTCTCCATCTGACCATCTGTCTAAGGGTGAAAGGCGGTACTCAGACCCAACTGCGTCCCGAATGCCTCCTACAACCCCTTCCAAAGACGGGAAGTAAAGTGAGCATCTCGATCAGAAACGATGGATGATGGCACACCATGAAGCCATACAATCTCCTGAACGTAGAGACGTCCCGAGCTCTCCACTGAGCCCTACTCTCTGATGGGTAAGAAGTGAGCTGACTTGGTGAGTCGGTCAACAATCACCCAAATAGAGTCGTGACCTCTAGAAGTGCGTGGAATCCCAGTCACGAAGTCCATAGATATCCCATCCCACTTCCACTCCAGGACCTCCAAGGGCTGTACCAAGCCTGCTGGTACCTGGTTCTCTTCCTTCACCTGCTGGCAGGTGAGGCATCGAGAAACGAACTCTGCCACAACCTTCTTCATGCCCGTCCACCAGTGCTGTCGTCTGAGGCCCTGGTACATCTTTTTCACTCTAGGATATACCACTAAAGGGGAAGTGTGAAACTCTCTTGGCACCTCCTCTCGTAAAGCAACTGGTACCAAGGTACGTCCTCTAAAAAAGACATTATGCTCTCCTCCCCTGGAGAATCCATCAGGTGCCTATCCTGAGGATATCTATGCATGCCGCGTCTCACAGTCGGTGTCCCCAAGCTGTGCCTCTCTGACCTGCTGCAGTAGTGGAGGAGTGACTGTGAGTGACTGAAGGAAGGATGCTCCATCTCTATCCATGAAGGATATCTGAAAAGCAGCTAGCTGCTCTGTCGCCTCTCCAAGTAGCTGAATGCCCGTCCTCCTACTGAGAGCATCGACTACCACGTTCCCCTTTCCAGGAGTATAGAATACCTCAAAGTCATAATCCTGGAGGAACTCGAGCCATCAACACTGTCTCAGGTTCAAGTCCTTCTGTGAGAAGATATACCTGAGACTCTTATGGTCAGAATAGACTATAAAGCGCTCTCCCATCAGATAGTGTCACCACATCTTCAGAGCGAAGACCACTACTGCTAACTCCAGGTCATGGGTAGCGTAGTTCTGCTCATACTGCCTCAACTGTCATGATCCATAGGTGATCACAGCCCTTTCCTGCATCAGGACACATCTGAGTCCGGTCCCTGATGCATCGCAGTAAACTACGTACCCAAATCCCTCCTCCGGTAGCTTCAAGATAGGCGCGCTGGTCAATCTCTGTCTTAGCTCCTGGAAGCTCTGCTGACATCTATATGACCACACGAAGGGTTGCCCCTTCCTCCTTAACGTTCTGCAAAGCTGCAAAGATTTCTCCTTTGCCGAAAAGGGAAATCTGGTCCCATCCCCTAGATGAACCACATTCCTTTCCTAATACAGTTAGTCCCGTAATGATTAGTTAAATCATGCCATGGATGACGTTGTAAGGCCTCGACGCTACTACCAAGAGATCCAACCGTTACTCTCGCCTCCAAGGGTTGAGTCACACTATCGGCATCAGTGTGTGGTCACTGGGTCTCTTCCAGTAAGAATATCATAAGTGAGGGTCAAGTCAACAGTTTTTAACCGGAACCTCTTAGTATTAACATACAAAAGAAAAGAAAGAAAACGTCACTATTTCAAGTGTCTTTTATTACTTCAACTCAAAGTACAAGGACACAAGGAAACACAAACAATTAAGCCAGAGGCATTACGGGAAAAGGCCTCTATGCCTGGAGCTAGTCCCATACTTGTCCACCCGCTTCTGGAGCTCCATGATCGTAAGCTTCAGCTGCATGAAGCTGTGCTCTCCCCTGAGGTCAGGGTGGACCTCCTGGTGGTGGTGGTGGTAGAGCCTCAAAACGTCATCCACCACCTGCCGCTCGACTAGCTCCTCAGCCTCGTCCACCTGCTCCCTGCGGACTGCCACGGTCGAACCTCTGCCTCTGCCTGGGTGGTTCCTCAACCATCTGCTTCTCCTCTGCATGGCGGGTCGGGCAATCACGAGCCATGTGGCCCTACCCGCCGCATGCATAGCACTGTCTTCCACTCGTAAGACTGGTTCTGCTGCGTGTGCCCCAAACCTCCGAGCCAATATCCTGAGGTTGTCTGCCAGATGGCCTGATCCGCTTGGACCTCTGCAACATCTGTCTACTGCCTGATGCAGAAGACTCTGCTATGTGCCGCCCTGCGGTAGGTCTCGCTGTTGATGAAGGATCATCAAGGAAGCTCTCGATTATAAGGGCTCGCTCCAGTACCCCTGCCTGTGTCAGAATACTGAGGGAGATCAGCTACGCCCTGATCTCCTGCCTCAATCCCTGCTCAAAGGTCCGAGCCCGGAAGAATGGGTCCCGTACCATGTTTGTCGAGTAGCACGAGAGATCGGTAAATCTCACCGAGTACTGGGCGACCGTTAAGCTACCCTACCGCAGTTGAAGAAGCTCCTGGATGCGCACCGCACGGAGGGTGGCTAGGAAGAACTCCGAGCGAAATAGGCTCTCAAAGTCCATCCAGAGGAGAGATGTATCATTGTGCACCTGGAGCATCAAGCTCCACCATCTGTCTGCTTCCGCGTGCAGTAGGCTCACTGTGAGGATCACCATGAGGTCTGCTGGTGTCCTAACTAACTTGAAAACCCATACAACTGCCTCCAGCCAATCCTCGGCTGCCTAAGGGTCCATCTCCCCACGAAACCTGGGTGGTCGCTGATGCTGAAACTCGTGCAGTGCACTAAGGCGACGTGCATCATCAGCGGCTGGGGATGGTATCATCGGTGGCTCGACGGGTAGATGTACCGCCGGTGCCTCTGCTATCAAAGGGCCCTGTACCGAAGCCTCGTCTCTCGGTGGGCTGTCATCACGCACAACTCTCAGAACTCTAGTTTGATACCGTCGTGGGGCCATCCTGAAAAGAAACAGGTGCGCCATGGTCAAACAATATACCTGGTGAGCTGAAACAAAGTAATCACAAAGAAAACTTGAGACACATATGCAATCAATTTTTTCGTGCATTAAGTCGTAAATCAGAAGTCAGGGTCCTAGTGTACAGATATATCAGCCGCCGCACCAACACTGGACTCCCTGGACTAATAACCACACCCAATACGCTTAACACTATTGATTCACATAGAAGAAAGTTCAGAGTCCAAAGTTCTGCGGTAGAACCGAACTCCTCTGATACCAATTGTCACGACCCGTCCTCGGGGCCTGTGCCGTAACTACCCCAAGCCCGCTTTCCATAGGCCTGGGGCTGACGACTAGCACCAAGGCGTAATTCCCAGTAAAAAGGGAAGGCATTTCCTTTGTAAGGTAAACAAACACCACATAGCAAACAAGCAGTAGAAGTAAACAATAAGTAAAACTGGGAGCAACTGTAAGTGCAGAAAAGTAAGTGGGCCAGTATACAAACCCAAACTGAAAGTAAAGTACAACTAGAAAGGGAAAACAACAACTGAAAGTAAAGCCACAGCCTCAAGCCATCCACTAGAAGTCCCACCTGAAGGGTGAGTATAGATAGCCTCCACAGCTCCTCGGGTCCAGCCGTCTGCTCCAAGTACGTCCCGCCCAGTGGTCCAACTCTGGGTACCGACCTGCTCCGCAAGCCTTAACCGCGATCAGTGCTATCCGTCGTCTGCAACCAACACAACGTAGTGCGGGCATAGCCTATGCAGGGGTGAGTATAAGCTACTCAGTAGGGACCCTGAGACCCCCGAAGGTCTCCCAGAATCCACAAAGGATAAACCACAAAGGAAAGATTCAATCACAAAGTAACATCCGACACTACTTAGGTATATGCCCATACATATACCTAAGTCATCAATTCTCGTTCGGCTCAAACATCCGAGCTCAAGTAAAACCCAGTCCACACAGGAAATCACAATCCAATCCACACAGGAAAGAATAATGTAATCCACACAGGATATCAAGTCAATCTTATCGAAGATAAGGATTGAAAGTCAAGATTCAGCTCACATTGGTATACTTCTACGTAAGACAATAGAGATGATCAGATATTTCCACTGATTCATCTAAGCCGTCGGACCCACACAGGATCGATAGGTACTTACCCCCGCAATGCCCCATAAAGGATCTGACCCACACAGGGTCGATAGGTAACTAACCCTCGCAATGAACCACACAGGATCGGACCCACATAGGATCTGTAGGCGCTGGCCCACACAGGACCGCTGAGCACTGACCCACATAGGATCTAACCCACACAGGATCGGTAGCACTGATCCACGTAGGATCGCTGAGTGCTGTAGTCATCGCCGTCGAATCCACGGAGGTTTTCTGTACATTCGTCATCATCGTCGTAGTCAAAGCCAGCTCTAGGGTTCCCGCACACAGCAAGATCGTTCGGGAGGGTCCGCCCCATGATCCTAAGGGCTGATACATCAACTGACACATAATCCGGAGTTGATGTATCCAAAAGTTCTGTATCGTCAACAGGAACTCAACGTCATAGACGGCGCGTCAATCGGACACCCGGTCTGAGACTTATTGGCTTTTTCGTATCAGGGGCCCGGTTGGTTTTTAAGTCAAAACCAACCTGACCGTACTCCAACTGCGTCCAAACCACGAGCGGAGTAAGCCAAAAGGTCCGTCACACTATGAGGAAACCAACAAAGTCGATGACATGTCAATCGGACGTCTGGAGCTCAAGTTATAAGCGTTTCCGCTCCGAGGGCCCAGTTGGTTTCGTGTACGAACCAACCTGGATGAACCCAAAGTACTAAGAAACCTTGAGTGTAAAATACTGAAATGACCGTCTCGATCCAAGGATCACATCGCAGCTGACGGTGCATCGATCGGAGGTCCGCAGCCCAAGATATGGGCAGAAGACCAATGGAGGTTCGGTAATAGGGGGTTCGGGCCCAGTCCGACCCGGCCCGATACCCTCTGGGTCGGCCCGAACCGGGTCGACCCGTTCCGAGTCCGGGTCCGGCCCGCTTGGGCGCGGCGCGGCGTGGCCCGGCGTGCTGGCGGCCCGACGCGCTGGCCAGGTGGCTCGGCTGAACGGCCGAGCCGTTCGGGATGTGGGGGGGGGGGGGGGGGGGCACTTCCCCCCGCTTGTTGTAACCGCGACCCCATAATGGGGGCCGCTCACGTCCGGCTAGCCGGGGGTTTCGAACCCCCAGTTCTTCCACTGTCTGGTCGGCCCACTCCAGCCGGCCGGCTGCTGCCAACTCGGGATCGGCAAGGGCCGGTCCCCCTGCTCCGACACCGGCGGCCCGGAACCGGCCGCTGGTTCCCCTGCTCCGCCGCAGCCTATGCCACAGCCTTGGACCGTCCGACGCGACGCGATGGCACAGCGTCCCTCCACCGCGGTCCCGCTCCAGCCGCGGTGTTTTTTGGGGTTCTCCGGCGAGGCGCGATGGCGCAGCGTCTTTGGTTCGTCTTCAACGGCACGGCGCGACGACGTTACGCTTCTCACCCTTTCCTTAATAATCCCTGCGCGGTGCTTCAGCACCGCGTTGCTTTGTTCGTGCCGCATCAATATCTAACAACCAAAAAGGGGAGGAGAGTCGGCCATGTTCATGCGGTCCGACCTCCTCTCGTTATTGCGATAACAGGTGGCCCCAAATAGACGATAAACCAACGATGAAGTTATCAGGAACAAACAAAATAATAATTAAACCCCTACCTCGTCGAATATTTGAGCGAGGGTTCGTCGTAGAAATAACCGTCGCGGAAGAAGACATCACGGAAAAAGAGAGTCGCGTCGCGGGGACGGCGTCGCGTCGTCGATCTCCGATGAAATCCGGCGTTCTTTGCATTCTTCGCGTTCTTCATCGAAGAGGAAGAAGTTCTTTAAGTTCCTTAGCTTTTCTCCCAAAAACTCTCAAAGCAACAAGACCCCAACGAAAATAAAATAAGTCCCTTACTTATTTTATTAACATAACTTAAGCATTTGAATTTTAAACATTCAAATTAAACTCACCTATTTAATTAACTTAAGTTATCAAAATTAATGGTGAGTTAAAGGAGTTAGGGAATATGAAGGGGTGGGGTTCTTGTGGGCCCCACCACTCTCATAACCTCCCATGGGAAGTTGGGTGGTTACCCCAACTTCCACTCAAAGCTTAAACCACTTAGAAATAAAAATTGTAGCTAAATTTTTATTTTAACTTCCACAATTTTTATCAACTTATCTTGTGAAAACGCAACTCTGGAAAAGGTGTTCCTAAGCAAATACTAGCGCTACGAATTCATCGGTGCCCTCAGAATTCAATTCCGAGCACCGGTTCAAAAGTTAGAAAAACCCGCTTGTTCGTTCACTAAACGCACCCGAGCTAAACTTCGGATAGAAATTCCGGGCACACCGGGCCTCAGAATCAAGTTCCGTCAGAAATGGCATTCTTGTAAAATTCCAAAGAAAATTAAGAAAAAAATTTCCTTGAATTTTACGGGTCTTTACAGTATGTCCTCAGGTTATCCCATGCAATGCTAAGTATGAAGGAATGTGTGTGTTCATGTAAACGAAGTTTTCAATAAAGATGTGTATTTCATGTTTTAAGCTGCTATGTAATGTTCCTAATCCCCAAAGACACTAGAACTATCGATCTTTTTTGTTGTATCAACTAAAGATTTTATGTAATAAACTATTTTTAAGTGTGAAATAAAGAAAAGGGTTGTTATAGTTGGTATCAGAGGACATGTTTAGTTATTTTTGGGATTAGGATTATCAAACCCTAGTGAAAGCCTTAGGGACAAGACTAAGTATAATAAAAACATCCCTAAATTTTGGTGATTATTGAGTTAGTGGTTTATCAAGAAAAAACATCCCTATCTTGATACGAGCAGGTATAGGTGGCTTTGGTAATGATGTATCTAGTGGTAAAACCCGAAAATACCGATTGAGATAGACTCAAACGGGAACTGGTGCATGACAACGGGCCTTGATGCACTCTTGGTTGCAAAACTCATGGAGGATATGCTTTGGTAAATTCATAAGCTTAGTATAAACCATTATTAAGGTAATTAAAAATAAAATTCCCTTGATAATATATATTGGGAAGTAGATCATGGATAACATAGATAAGTTAAGGAAATAAATGTAATTTATAAGTTATAACTTTTTTTTCATTGGATTCCAATTTATGTGTTACCCATATTTTTTTATTCCAACCAATGGCCGGTAATAAGAGGAATCAGGCTAATAACCAATGTGGAGATCAATGTGATGACTATTCTAATGAGATTCCCAATCCGATGGGAGCAGGAATCACAAACTTTGTCATGAGACTCTCTCAGTTAACTCAAGTTTTGAATAGAAACATGGGTTAAGAGGAACGTTCAACTCCCCCTAAGAAAGAACAAGTCAAAATCGATAGCTTCATGATACAAAGGCCTCATACTTTTAATGGATCAGTCGATCCCTCAATTTCTGAACAATGGGTCAACTTCATTGAAATGATCATCTACATCCTTCAATGTTTAGAACAAGAGAAGGTTCTTTTAGATGCTTATCATATGAAGGGTGAAGCTGATCAATGGTGGACATTGATAAAAAATACGAATCTAAGGAAGAGATTGAGATATTAGAATGAAAGGATTTCCAGAAAATGTTTTTTGATAAATATTTTCCTCACACCCTCTGACTTAAGATGGAAAGGGACTTCCTTACCCTCAGGAAAAAAGTTGACGAATCCGTTGGAGAATACGAGGGAAAATTTACAAGTCTTGCACAATATTCCTTCAGCTTTGTCTTTACCCCTTAATACAAGGTTGACTACTTCTTTAGTGGGCTAAAACCTAGCCTACAGAAATCCCTAGAAATTTGTAACTTCGAGAGCTATGAGGAAATTGTCCAATGTGCCCTCAAAGTCTAAATGGAGATCGGTGAATCATAGGGGTATCATGGGGATAAGAAGCGTAAGGTGGACTTTAATTCTGGTGGTTTGATGGATAAAACCAATGGTGCTAAGAATGTCCATCACCCCACTTTCCAAAGGTGTGGAAAGAAGCACCTTGGGAATTTCCTGAAGGGGGAGAGGAAATGCTTTAGATGTGGAAGAGAAGGGAACCTGGCTATTAACTACCAACAAGAAAAACCCATGGCTGAGATAGAGTAGAGGAAAACTCCATTTGACCCTTAATGTGTTGTTCATTGCTTCAACAACAAAGAACTAGGGAACTTTGCAAAATATTTCCCTAAGATAAGGGTTTTTGGAGGCAACCAACAACCTCCAAGGAAGCAAGGGCAAGATTTTTCTATCACTACCACCGAAGTGAACCTCAAAAACAAAGTGGTGATAGGTATTCTAGTTATTCATTCAAGAATATAGAACTTACTATTTGATTCTGGTTCTACATATTCTTTTATATCCCAAAAGTTTAGTAGAGCAATCCCAACACCACTAAAAATCATGGAAGTAAAGATGTAGGTGAGAACGACAAATGGGGAAATCATTTCATCCCATGAATATAACTCCTCCCATGTCATAATTTGTGGATTGAACTTCCCAGAGAACCTTTTCATACTCCCTTTGGTGTAATTTGATGCAATTATTGGCATGTATTTTCTTTCCTTATATAGATCCAACATAAATTTCCGTGATAGAGAAATCACTCTCCATATGGAGAATCGACCCCCAATTCTGTACAAGTGCAAGGAGGAGGATGAATCTTATTTAGAACCATCATCTCAAGTGTGGATATTACAGACCTATGAGCATGAGTATCTTTCTCAGATGATTGATTCTAAGGAAGCAACCATCCTTGAATACATGCCTATTGTGAGGGAATTCTCCGAAGTTTTTCCTAAGGAATTTTCTGGTCTTACTCCTAGAAGAGATGTGAAATTCCCAATCGATCTTATACCTGGGGAATTGTCAATATCCGAAAATCTGTATAGAATGGATGTTGTGGAGCTTGAGGAGATGAGGAAATAACTATAGGAGAATCTGGATAAAGTGTTTATATGCCCAAGTGATTTACCATGGGGTGCACCAATCCTATTCGTCAAGAAGAAGGATAGGCCAATGCACCTTTTCATTGATTATCACGAGCTCAAAAAAATCACAATAAAGAACAAGTATCCTATGCCATGAATTGATGACTTGTTCGATCAGCTATGTGGATCACAATACTTCTCCAAGGTGGATTTGCAGTCAGGATATTATCAAGTAAGGTTGAAGAAGGAGGATATCCCCAAGACTGCTTTTCATACAATATACGAGCACTATGAATTCATAGAAATTCATTTAAGACTCACTAATTCTACAGAAATATTCATGTACTTGATGAATATAGTCTTTATAGATTACCTTGAAAAATTTGTGGTAGTCTTTATAGATGATATTCTAATATACTCCAAAACCAAGGAGGAGCATGAGGAGAATCTAAGCACTGTACTAGAGACCTTGTGAAAGGATAATCTCTATGAAAAGTATAAAAAGTGTAAGTTATGGTTAAAGGAGGTATCATTATTGGGTCATATCATCATAAACAATGGAATATCTATGGATCCCTCCATGACAACTGCAATTGAGGGATGACCGAGTCCAACATCGATAACGGATATTCGTAGCTTGCTGGGGTTAGCTGGATATTATTGCCGATTTATGAGAAATTTCTCACAATTGTCCAACCCTCTTACCAAGCTAACTTGGAAGGAAGTAAAGTTTTCTTGGAGTGATGAATGCAAAGACAAATTCAAGGAGTTGAAAAGGAGGCTTATCATTGCACCCGTGATCACACTACCCACAAGTGAATAAATTTTTGTGGTATTCAATGATTATTTGAATAAGGGCATGGGATTTGTGTTGATGCAAAATGAAAAAGTCATTTCCTATGCTTCAAGGAAATTGAAATTTCATGAAAAAAACTATCCAACACACGATCAGGAGTTGGCTATAGTAATATTCGCTTTAAAAATTTGGTGACATTACCTCTTTGGGGAGAAGTGTGAAATATATACAGATCAAAAAAGCCTCAATTATATATTCACATAGAAATATTTGAACATGTGCCAATGAAGATGGTTAGATATGATCAAACACTATGACTACTCAATCCATTACCACCCTGGGAAAGAGAACAAGGTAGAAGATGCTCTAAGTAGAAAGGTCCCAACAATTCTATCATTGATGATAATTGAAAAGGATCCAATCTTCTTAGATTTTATGAAGATGGAAATGAGAATAATAAAGAAGGGAACATCATAAATCCTTTCACAAATGATTAATCAACCGTATCTTTTGTAAAGGTTAAAGGATGCTTAAAAGGATGATGTGGGAATTCAGAAGAAAGTGGAAACTTTTAGAAAAGGGAAATCCTTAGAGTTCAATGTTAATGAATAAGGAATTGTGAGATTTGTAAAAATACTATGTGTTCCATAAAATACATAGTTAAAGAATGAACTTTTGGATGATGTACATAGTTCAAATTTCTCCATTCACCCATGAAACAAAAAGATGTATCAAGATCTCTGAGAGCATTATTAGTGGGATAACATGAAGAAGAAGATCACTGAGTATAAATCAAAGTGACTAGTATGTCAGCAAGTGAAGGTTTAGAGGTAGAAGTTTAAGGGGATGATAAAACCATTACCCATACCGGAATGGAAATGGGAGAAAATCCCCATGGACTTTGTCACCAGACTTCTGAAGACATCCAATGAAAACAATGCTATCTGGGTTGTTGTGGATCGTCTCACAAAGACTGCACACTTAATTTCAATTTGAGAGGATTTCTCATTGGATCAATTGGCACAGATATACATCAGAAAAGTGGTAAGGCTGCATGGAGTACCTCTATCGATTGTATCCAATCGAGATCCAAGATTCACCTATAAGTTCTGGAAGAGTCTGCAACACACTATGAATACTGAGCTGAACTTCAGTATGGCTTATCATCCTCAAACTGATGGCCAATCAGAGTGAACTATCCAAACACTTGAGGAAATGTTTAGAGAATGCTCAATGAACTTCAAAAGTGGATGGGATCAACATCTTCATATGATTGATTTCTCTTACAACAATAGTTACCACTCAAGCATCCAAATGACTCGTTATGAAGCCTTTTATGGGAAGAGGTGTAGAACACCAACATGTTGGGATGAAGTTAGGGAGAAAAAAATCCTAGGTCTAGAAATGGTGGAGAAGGTTAAAACAATCCAACAACACATTAAAGCTTCTCAGAGTCAACAAAAGAGTTATGATGATACCTAAAGTTTGATGTTGAAGACATGGTATTCCTATTCATATCGCCATAGAAGAGAGTTATGAGATTTAGGAAGAAGGGAAAGATTAGTCCAAGGTACATCGCCCCTTTTGAGATCCTTGATCACATTGGAGTAGTGGCATATCAACTAGCACTCCCACCAAACCTATCTCAACTACATTATGTATTCCATGTATCACTATTGAGGAAGTACATACCTGACCCATCGCATGTACTCAATCCATAGGTGGCACCATTGGAGAATTAAATAAGACAATGCCCATTTTAAAGGTGTTATGGCACAACCAAAAGTTTGAATAAGAAATTTGGGAATTAGAGGAAGTGATGAATCAGAGTTACCCTCTTCTTTTTTAGTGCGGGAAAAGGAAATTTAAAGGGAAAAATTTCTTAAGGGGGGAAGATTTTAACGACCCAAAATTTTATTAATGAAAATTCCTATTGATCTAATTAAATGTATTATCATGTAAAATGGTTATATAAAATATGAAATTCCTTGGTTTTATGTTTTTTGATTTCAAAATACTATTAAGAATTGTTGAACAATGATCACATGATTAATATAAACATAGGGATTTAACAAATCCAATTTACTCAGAAAAAGGAAGCGATGAACTCATCCAATAGAATTTCTCTGTACGAAACCCATTTGTTGGAGCTCGTGAAGAAGGTGGCATCACTGGGCTTCACTCTTGACCAATCCCAAGCCAAGAATCAATATGTTAAGCTTGAACGGAACCACCTACAAGAGAAGTGGAAGTTAATATAGATTACCACCCGAGTGATGTTATCTGAGCTACCCCAAGAGTCTGTCACCATAGCACACCTTACCCTTAGGTCTTATGTGGATGTTATAAGAGGTTATGTAATGATACCCTAGCACTATGATTATGTGAATTATTTTTTGTATATAATAAATAATATATATCCATTTTATTATTATACTTTGAGCACAAATTGTATTTTCCTTAGATAATATTTTAATTAAATTAAGAAATATATTTTGAGGAATTAATGTATTTTTGAATTAAAATAATATTTTATTAAAATATTATTACTAAATTAATTTTTATTAAATATAAATGATCTTGTAATTTTTATGAATACAATTATAATTTTTATTAAGTTTTGAAAGCTGTTTTTATCAAAACCCATGAACTTTCGATAAATGTCGGTTTTTATTTTAAAAGTAAAAATTCACATATTTATAAAATTATTTAGATAAAATGAATATTATTTTTGGAATCATGACATCAAAATTATCCAACGGTGAATTTTTCATAATTTTCTGAGACAGTCGAATTTTTGGGTAAAAATTAAATACCATTTAAATATATAATGTGTTTTATGACATCATAATGAACCAATAGTGATGTAATAAAATACTATAAATGGTATTTTCGGCCAATATATGTTTTAAATTTAGAATAATATGATTTTAGGTTTTTTTGATTTATTTTACAAAGCCTTAGTGGACCCTCCAAAACTTATAAAACATTTTAACATTTTAAAATGATTTCCTTGAGTATGACTCACATCCACATAATAAGCCTAATATTTTAATAAGTTCGGAAATTTTTCTTATAAAATAATGTTTTCCAATCCAATTTAGAAAAAACCATGGGCAAAAAACATGGTATTGTTTGTGGTTTTGATTAGTTTAATGTGTAGTGTCCAAAACCTAAATAATAAAGAATTCTGTCTCCTTTCCTATATAAACCCACTCAATCTCCCATTAATCTTCACTAAAACCATTTGGATATCGACCAACCACTTAACTCTTCTCTCTATAATCTTATCAAGGTTCCCCAAACTCCCAATGATCCTCCCTTAAGCCCCTCCCAAGCCTTTGGGATTACACTTCCAAGTAAGAAATCTCTTCCTTTCTATTTTTGTTTAAATTTATTTATATTGTTATAACAATTTGTTTTCAATTAAAAATGTTGGGGTATGATTTTACACCTCCCCCATACTTTAGTATTTATTTTTGAATGATGATAGACCTCTTTATCTCTCATTAATTCCTCCCATGCACACCCATTACCATGCCAAAATTCCGTAAGGGATTTCTCTCTCCTCATTTACATTCAATAAATTCTTTTATAATGCAACTAAATTACATTAAATATGTTGGGATATTATATTACGTGAGCCCATTACTATATATTTCATGTATAAATTATGATATACACCTTTCTCTCTCATCAACCCATTTTTACAGTTTCCATTTGACGTCGTTATGTTGTCAAAATTACACCAAAATTTCTCATTCCAAAATCCACATGTAAGTGAATACCATACCTATTTCTCTATCAAGGGTATTCACCTTTATGAACATGTACCTTTTTTATTAAGGAATTAAATTCATTTATTCCACATCTCTTATTCATGGAATAATTTTTTATGTTTAATGAATCCATGTTGTATGATCCATGTGGCACACTTATGCATTAAATTAAGTGTTTATAAAGGGTGCGCCCTGATAGAGCTTCAATGCATTGGGTAAAGATTATTATCATGACACGTCAAGTGAAATGAGAGTTTACTAATGCTAATTTAAGTGCAATGATGGTTTACAACTTCTCCATGTGCAATGAGCCTTGGATCATGCTAATATCATGTTAAATGTTGATGCCACATTTCCATGTTATGAAAATAATGCTATATCATGCCTTTATGTTCATGTTTCTCTTATGCTCCATTGATATGCCTATTTCCTAACATTTATTGTATTATTTATGTTATTACTTTTTTACTACCTTATTGGTATTTATATCTCACCCTTTTCTTATGAATTTCCTCAGGTTATACCATGGAATTCTAAGTATGAAGGAATTTGTGTGGTCATGTAAAAGAAGTTTTCAATAAAGATGTGTATTTCATGTTTTAAGTTTTTATGTAATGTTACTAAGACCCAAATAAACTAGACCTATCGATATTCATTTTTTTATAAAGTGAATATTTTATGTAATAAATTATGTTTAAGTGTGAAATAAAGATCATGGTTTTTATAAAAAGGTAGTTTAGAAATGGCTTACACCAATGAACCTAACCAAGGTGCATGGTTTCATTGGTTTAGCAGGTTACTATCAGTATTTCATTAATAATTTTTCCCGATTAGATAACCCATTAACCAATATTACTCATAAAGAGTTTAAGTTCATATAGACAATATAATGTGAAGAATGTTTTGAAGAATTGAAGAGAATATTAGTGAATGATCTGATCGTGACTCTACCATTGGGAAATGGTGGATTTGTGATTTATAGTGACACATCAAAGAAAGGAATTGGTTGTGTCATTATGTAGAATGATTGAGTTATTTACTATGCATAAATATAGTTAAAAACTCATGAATATAACTATCTAAATCACGGTCTTGAGTTAGTAGCCATAATATTTTCCTTAAAGATATGAAGAAACTATCTTTATGTAGAAATATGCGAGATATATACAGATCACAAGAGCTTGAAATATATTTTCTCATAGAAATAAATCAACATGAGGTAAATGTGATGGATCTAGATACTCAAGGATTATGATTGTTCAATACACTAACACCCAGGGAAGGTGAATAAGGTAGTATCTACATTGAGAAAGAAAGATCATGGAGTTCTGAACAAAATGATGATTGACAAGGATCCTGTGTACATGGATCTAGAAAATATGGATATAGAAATTATCAAGGAAGGTGAAACATCATTACTTTTTCAATTGGTTTCCCAGCCATCATTATTGTAAATGATTAAAAGTTCTTAGTATATTGATGAGAATTTTCAAAGGAAAATTAAAGCTGTGAATGATGGGAAGTTGACAGAATTTGTTTATGAGGATAGAATTCTGAAATTTGGGAATAGGATTCGTGTTCCCTCTATACCCAAGCTAAAAAGGAAGTTATTAGATGATAACCATAGCTATAATTTCTCTACAAACCTTGGTATCACTAAGATGTATAGATATTTGAAGGAACATTTCTCATGGTATAATATGAAGTAGGAAATTGCTTATTATGTATCAAGTTTTTTAGTCTGTCAACAGGTGAAGGATTAAAGACAACATACTAGAGGATTCATTTAGCCTATACCTATTACTACATGGAAATGGGATTAAATTAATATGTATTGTTTCACTAGATTACTAAATACTATAATAAATAATGATGCAATATGGGTAATTATTGATCAACTTACCAAATATGCACATTTCCTTGCTATAATGGAGGATTTGCCACTAGAGCACTTTTCACGATATATTAATGAAGTTGTAAGAATTCATGGAGCACCTATTTCAATTGTTTATGATCATGATCCATGACTTACATTTAAATTCTAGAAAAATCTTCAAAAATATTTAGACACTGAGCTTCATTTGAGTACATCTTATCACCCTCAAATTGATGGGCAGTCTGAAAGGACCATTAAAATATTAGAAGACATGTTGAGATAATGATCACTTGAATTTCAAGGTATTTGGGATCAGTATTTACCTTTGGTATAGTTTTATTATAATAATAGTTTCCATTCAAGTATTCAAATGTAACCATATGAAGCATTGTATGGAAAGAGATTTTGTACACCAACTTTTTGGGATGAAGTTGGTGAAAGGAATCTTTTAGGCTCAGAGCTTATGGAGGAAACAATAGAAAAGGTAAATATTATTCAAAATAATATCAAAGAATATTAAATTATGTAAAATAGTTATGTTTATAATTAAAGGAATGATTTGTAATTTCAAGTGGGAGATCATTTTTTTTGAAAGTGTCTCCATGGAAGGGTGTCATAAGGTTTGGTAAGAAAGGGAAACTGAGACCCAGGTACATCATAAATTTTGAAATTCAGGATAGAATTGGATCTTTGGATTATATTTTGGAAATACCACCTAGAATTTCTAAAGTACATGACATATTACACATATCTTTTTTAATAAAGTACATGTCAGAACCAACACATGTTCTCACTTACAAAGGAATATAATTAGAACCTGATTTATATTACTGTGAAGAGCCTATCCAGATTATGGACACTAGAGAATAGGTTTTGAGGAATTAGACGACTGGATGGAAAATGTACTTTGGAAAAATCACAAAATTGAAGAGGTGATGTGGGAACTAGATGAATTTATGATGAAGAAATACCCAAATATTTTTATGAGGTGACATTCTAGAAATTTATAGGATGATATTTTTTTGAAGGAGGGTATAATGTGACACCCAAAGATTTTATGGTATACCTATTTTAAAATATAATATCTTTAATAGTTTATGCTTCATGCAACACTAAGTTTAAAACTATAGTATACTATTAAGTATGACCATTAGGAATAATAATATGACCAATATAATAGTAAATTCACCTATGAAATTATAAATAAAATTTGGGTATCTTATAAATGAAAATATAGTGTATTTATGTCATAGAATATGTAAATAAATGTTTTAAAAATAATAAATTAAATGTTGATATTTTTGTGAAACATAAATGTTTATTTAAAATTTTATAATTAAAAAAATAATTTAAAAGAATATTTATTTCATAAAATAGATTCATATATTAATATTTTTTTCTTATGATTATAAGATAATTTTATGGAAGCTTAATTAATTTTTTTAAGTGTTATAAAATCACTTATAATTTCAGAATCAATATTTTTCAAATAAATAATGATTTTAATTAATTTTTTTCTTATTTTTATAAAATTATCTTCATAAAATGGATTCAATTTTTTAATTTTACACATCTAAAAATGGTTAGGGTTATTTTTTGGGATTTTTCTAAAATACTTGAATTTTTGGTGAATAGTAAAATATGGTAATTTACGGTATATATACATTATAAGTTAAATACACTATTAATTGAGTCATTTATGATGTAATAACCATAATATAGAAATGAACTTAATTATTTTAATATATTTAGTGATAATTCTAAAACTATTTATAGTCTTGATCTAAAATAATAAACAATTTAATTAAATAATAAAAAAACACACCTCTCCTTCATTATAAATACCACCCCTCACCACCTCTTCTCCTTACACATCAAAAGCCTTGAAACTCGACCAATTTCTACCCAATACCTCTACCAAATCTATACCCCATGTTCTGGTCCTGTTGGTCTCACCCAAAAGACCATTTTAAAGTTCTTTAAGGGGGTTCTCAAGGAGAGGAATTCAAGAGGTAAAATCCCCTTTTGTTCTTTTAATTTTTTTCTATTTATTTTATTTTCATATCATTTAATTACCTAATATATATCCAAGAATGAATGATAAACTCTAGTATATTATATATACTATAATGTTATTATTATTATGATATATCCACCATCAATTCTTTTCTCTCCTTGTTTTATTCTGAAAATGAAAACATCGACCGTGAGGTGTCGATTCACCACATTCATGAATGATGATTATTTTGTTTTCTAATACCACCTTCAAGTATGGTCATAAAACCATTTTTATGGATAAAAAATATTATAATATTTATATTAGAACTTATTTAGTGTTCTGGAACTAGTATATATATACATAATATTAATTAATAAAACAAAACTAGTGCGTGATGACCAGAAAAATGCCAAAATAATCCAAACGGTTATCATCAATATTTTATCTAATGAATAATTCTCATATTTGGAAATAAAATGATATATAAGACCATTAAATATTATGTAAGTTCATTAATAATATATAATTTTAATTCTGGATAACTATTCCAATTTCACATGATCTTTTATACATGTATACAAGTGAACCAATCATGAAAACCAAGGAAACAAACACTTTCGAACGACAAAATTGAATATTATAACTCATAAAAAAGACCATAAATGAACTTAATAAAATTATAATAAACCAAATATATGTTTAATATGTTCTTAATTAAATTATTAACGAATATAATTTCATTATTCAGGATGTTAAGTACAAGTGCAAAATGATTTTGGACATATGGTAATGGATTCTCCCAGAACCTCTATTTTTCATTTGGGCTATGATTTCTCTCTATTTAAAACAATTTAATTATTATTTATTTTTATATAATCCTTATATATTATTTTTATATGTTCCAAACTAATGTATCCATATCAATTCATCTTTCTTTAATGGGGAAATACATGTTTTATAAGTTTACCTTTTCAATTCCTCCCGATAAGCAAACCCGATTAAAGGGTACTTCCCAATTTATTACCAATTTTCAAGTATACTCCATAATCTGTTATAAGGAACAAATATTTTTATAAAATCAATATTTTTATCATAAAAAACTATTTCAGTTCTTTTTTGGTTTTATGCAAACAATTAATCCTTTTCCGCTTTAAAGACTCTTTTATATTTTCTCTTAAACAGAACTAAAGTGGCTCATTTCTAAAGACTATTTTAACATGTTTTCACTTAATTTGGACTTTATTTATGAGTTAAAATATAATTTTTTACTTACCTTTTCTTTTATGGGATAAACATGATTACAATCTGATTTTATACAAATTATGTTTTCAAAATAACTCTTTTTTTCAAAGTAAAAGGACATTTCTCTCAAGAATTTATTAATGATTTTATTAGAGTATTTTCATCTAATTAAAATCCCTTTTTCAGATTTTATTATTGATATATTTTGATCTCTTATTATACCATATAATATATTTTATTAAAGGGTTTATTATTAGTTTTAATTTGGATGTGCTATTCATGGTTTATGATTGAAGTATTCACATTTCGTATGCTAGTTTTTCAATACAAATGTTTATGTTATGATTCAACCTTTTCATATAAGGAATTAATTAGACTTAGTAAGTGATGTGTGGAGCTCTTTATATCCCCTCGATGCATCGGTAGGTATCATGATAAAAACTAGATTGAGTGTTGGATGACTTCTTACCTATTTATGGTGTATTGACCGAAGCCTTGATGGTATGTTATGATATCCGACATTTTTAATTCCCTCATTATGATATTGGTAATTGATAATTTATGTGATTATTATACTAGTAGAATATCCATGGTTAAGTTTATTTCTCATGTGATTAATTATGGAATTATCTAATTAGATTTTATCTCTACCATTTTATGCTCAAGATTATGTTTTAATGGCATGTGTTTTTAGTTATTCACCCCACCTCATTGTTTATTTTTATTTGTGATAGCTTATACTGTATTGCTTACCCTTACTAAGAATTTTATATCACCCCTTTATTATGTTTTATTTTCCCCAAGATACAAAGATATATATTATGAATGAATTTTAGGGATAATCTAATAGTTTATGGGTGTTTCTAATGGAGTTTTTATGTTTCTTCTCCTTTAAAGTTGTAATGTAAAACTTATGTTTGTATCTAGTTTTCCAAAGAAACTAAATATTTGGTCCTTTGGTATGTGACTTCCTTATTTATTATATAAATGTAATAAAGTAAGGTACTGACTTTGGGCTACCAGGGTCAAGGTATTTACACTATAGGGAAAATAGATGACTTTCTCATATCCAACCATCTCTTCTAAATTTAAGAAAGACATATTCACCCTTTTTATTACTCATTCACATTCAAAGTTCCCTATTTATTCCATGAGAGAAGGTTGAAATCACTTTTTCTAAGAAATATTCCATAAACTAATAAAATCTATGTATAATTGTGCTAAACCAATGTATAAAATAAGAGTATTAAATTTATATAACAAAGATTTCCATTAATAGTCCAAAATATGATACTAACACTAAAATAAATTTCTCTAGTGGTTGTTCAAATAGATTTTCAATAATGTTCCTGAACCCACACTCACATGAACACACATATCAAAAAAATTCAAGTGAAAGTATATTTTTCTTCCCCCATTTGGCTAGATAATTACCCCATTGATAAATGTATTCATTATGAATCAAAATAGAAGTGTGAAAGTGAAAATAATTCCTCAATATCCAATATTTTTCAATGTTGTCCAAAATTATAGATTTAACAAAATTGAATTTTTTTACAACTTAAAATCTTTTGAAATATCCCTATCAAAGGGTGTTATCCAATCTTATTCACATCAAATTCCTAGCATTTGAGCATAAATATATGGATATGGGAATAAGGTGGTCTAACATTAACACTTAAATGTGAGAAATATGGCTAATAAATATTTCCCAACCCAGATACTATCTTCCTAGATTCTCTATAATGTATGGTCTTCTTAATTCTTACATCCTTATTGATTTTCTAAATCTGTTCCTGTTTGGGAAACATATGATTCTTATTTATTTTATATTTCTTCTTAGATGGAATGTGCTTCTTTATTTTAAAAAATACATCAACTTTTTTCTTTTCCTCATACTCTATATTCCTTGACCTTTCAACTAATCTGTCTATATGATAATTCATTCCTTTTTCTCATGCCCATTATTTATTTTGTGTAGATACTCCTTCTTCATAGAAGCTTTGATAACACTTGGAGTCATTGTTACTTTGAGTTTTTTCTTTATTTTCCTAATAAAAATAGTCATACATCTAATTAACATGTGTAGTAACTAGTTTCACCTTCCACACACACTTATGATAGCCTTTTGTGTTCTCTTTTTGGAAAAAATTTCAACCAATTCACTAGGAGTGTCAACCACAATTCCAATCCTATTATCCCTTTATTATATTGACCATTTACTTTTAAATTCTAGATTTCGACCATTTATTCTGAGATTCATGTCCATCTTGGAATGGTCTATATTATATATAATCTTACCACAATAGAAGAACCTTCTCCCTATAGGTTTGATATCATGGTTATCTTCCTTCACCGATTTATTAGAAGTTCCAAATGACTTCTTATTTGGTTTTCTCCTCAAAGTGAATTTTCTCATTTTATTATTATTATTTATCAAATATCTTGGACTTTTATTTTCATTAGATTAAGAATTATAATGGGATAGTAGATACCATAACTCATTATAATAGGGTCCAATTCCCTTGTAATATTCATAAATATTATTCAAATAACCAAATATGTTCTTCAAGGATAGATTTCTCCCATTTTGTGAGGTTTTTATTTGTCTAGAAGGTTTATTACTTTTCACATCTTTACTCCCCTTTAATTCAGGGATTCTTGAAGTTTTGAATATTAATATATTATGTCAACAATCAATTTCCCTATGCTCAAACATCTAGAAACACCGACATTTTCTAATTAATATTATTATTTTTATTATGTATGTAGTCTTTCTCGATTTATATGCTTGATATTTTTGGGTTGGAATGAAAATTTTTAAGCATCATTTTAGGAACAAATATCCATGTACTTGATCAATTCCACCCTTGACTTGTTGGTTTTTTAATTTTTTTCCCTTCTATATTTGTACAGTTTTTTATTTGAAATCTGTACATGTAATTGTTATAGATTCAGTACATGAAGATTCAAATGTGGATACCTTTTTACATGTCCATAAGGTATAATCCTCTAAAAATTATCCTGATACCATTTTACTACAATTTTTAATCTTCTCAAAATAAATACTCTCTTTATAAACACATGTGTTAACCTTTTTTCTTTCATTAATAGATTGTGAAGATTTTGCATGGGTACTTTCCAAGTTTCTCAATTTAACAGCCAGTTCTAAATATTTCATATTGAGAGAGTATTTTTGATCTTCAATATCTTTCACCCTATATTCAAATTATTTATTCAAATTCTTTGTTTTATCTTTACACATTTAGTATCTCTAAAATAAAGAGTTTTCAAGATCTTTTATTTTCTTAGTCTTTACTTCTAGTTGATCATCCTTAACATCCAGGGATACTTTATACTATTTTTATAATACATGGAATAACTATTTGACAACCTTATTAAATAATTGTTTCTCACATTAAACTATTTGAAATTATTTATCAATTAAATAAACACTTTCATTGAAAAGTAGGAAAAAATATTCCTTAACATTCACTATAATTTTGAGAGTATTGTAGTAACTCATCTTATTTATGAATGCTTCTTCCATGGAATCAAATTTTCCCTTGACTTGTGTCTTATCATCATGAAGTCCCTTGATGTATGCAAATATATACGAGACAACTTCAATGGTAAATTTCTTCAAGTGATCCTTATCTTCATAATATAATTCACTAAGTTACTCATTAAATTCAACTTTAACACATCTTAATCTTGTTTCATTAGATGAGTCATAATCAATAGATTCATAAGAAAATTTTCTACTCTGGATACCTTTAATTATTGGTTTCTCCTCTTCCTTATTTAATTTTTTTCTTAGCTTCTTAGCCTAAATTTTCTTCCTTTTTTATAGTGTCTTCGCAGTAACTTTTAAATATTTCTTAATAGGTATGGAGATATATTTCTCCAACGAAGGCTCTTCAATTTTAAATAACTTCATGTAATTTCAATAAAAAATCAAGGGAAAAACATTTAGAATAAATCATATATAAAATTCTTATTCTCTAATATGAGTTGTAATAGAAAACTAGATCTAAATAAAGGTAAAATTATCTCTGATACCAATTGAAAGTCCTAGTAGATTGATTCAGACACACCAAGGTGGGGGGTGGGGGATCAAGCGTGGTCTAATTTTTACTAAATTCTTATTTATCCTTTACCCCTTTCATCCCATTTGGACTATGAATAATTGATTATAGTTAAGACTATTGGATATTTTTTTGTTTAACCTATCATATTCATATATGAAATATAGATAAAGTATCAAATTAACATAGGTGTTTTTTCAAGGTTTGACCCCTCACAAGAATCCTACTACTTGCTATGATTTGGATGTATAAGACCCATATTCTCCACTAAAATATTTTTATAAATATAATTGGAGTGTACATGGATAATTCTAAAACCATGCACACCATATTACATCTATGTGTGTTCACAATATTACACATGTAAACAACGAATTTCATTCCATAACTCCTCTTTAAAATAACATCCCACCAACTATTAATTTCTTTCCTCCTCCTCTTTAAATTAGATCACAAAGTCTATCTAGGGACATCACTACATCCAAAATTGATTTCCTTCCTCAAAACCAAAGAGTATTTGACTACCATCAAGCAACACCCCTAGATTTCATAGTACGTTATCTCATTAAAGTAATTCAATAGCTTGCGCTACATGAAACACCGAGTTCGAGCGCACCACAACCTACCACACTAGCAGTTCAAAAAGCGATTATGAATAGTATTAACTGAATTTTGAATCTTATATACTCTATATAATTTTAACATCCATATTATGTGTTTTTTATACATAATATAATAACAAATTCATTTTTTCAGATAAAAGAAGTATTTTTCAAAAAATGCAATTTTACTACCTTTTAATGGAGAACCCTTTTTAAAACCAATATTTAACAATTTTATATATTAAATTTAATGAAATTAAATTCTTATTTAGAAGTGGGACATAAAAATTTAATTTGGATAATTTTTTGTACTTTTCTGATAACTTTCATATTTTGACGAATAGTGAAAAATACTATGTTTTAATTGAAAACAACTTTTTTAATCGAAATAATTTATAGTGTTAAATTATGAATTTGAATGGGTTTTAAGTATAATTAGATTATATTTTTTATCATTTAACATAATGTAGGTCATTATAAGTAATTTCACATTTAAATTTGACATAAACACATGTCAATCTTTTAATAGTTTTTACTTTTTAAAAACCCTCTTTTTGGTTTTGAGAACATGAATTTATTTTAAATTAATAAATGATACTTATATGTTTTTAATTTGATAAAATAGACTTTATTTTATAATTATTAATATCAAAATTATCTTACGGTGAATTTTTGGTATTTTTCTAAAAAACTTTCCATTTTGATGAATAGTGAAAACACTGCGTTATTATTTAAAACATACTTTTTATTTAAATAATTATTTATTTTATTTAAATTTATTTTAAGTAAAAATAGATATAAAATACCTATATAAGTTCAATTTAATTCATTGGAGTTATTTTATAATAAAATTAGATGTATCAAATTTTATTGAGCTTTTTAACATTTTTTTACTCACCGTCTAGGGGCATTTGCAAATTTGCATAAAACTTAATTTTACTGCTTCTGTGAATTGAATTTAAAAAATCTGAGACACATGGTTGACATCATCAAGTAAAACGTGGTTCAATAAGATGAAAATAATTTTTGGTGAATAGTAACTTATGATTTTTATTTACCACTGTTAAAAGTAAATATGGTAATTAAGGGTAAAAATGATATTATAATTACCCTAACACATATCCTAATTCTATTAGATAAGTGTAATTCGACCAAAAACAACTTTAGTAATAAAATATGATCCTCTTTGGTCCACTTGGATTAGATTAGTACATTTATTATTATTTTATTTAAAGAAGAGTTAAAAGTGTTAAATTCAATGTTTAATAATTAAATCATTTTTTATATAGGGATACACAAAATATAAATTCAACTATAAATATTCATTAAAAATATAAAAAGATTTCCTACATAATTATATTTTATTTATAAATTTTATACATTAAAAATTTTAATTTATTTATGACACAATGATGATGCAGTAATTACCTTATTAATGAAATATTAAAATAATCGGTATTATAAATATCCAAATAAATGTAAATTAAGACTTATGATTAATTAAACTAATTTTATAGGTTAATATGACATGTTAGGGTTGAATAGATAAATTGTTTTAGAAGTTATAAGGTTTTTATGACTTTCACAAAAACAAAATACCAAATAGTGTGAAAATTGACATAAATTAATTTTTAAAACAAATACTATATTATTGGTTGATATAATATTCCTAAAAATATAAGGTTTATAAAAAGGGATTAAATAATATTATATATGTAATTAATGAACCACTTTAGGTTATCTTGTAAGTTTAGAGTAATTTTATTAACCATATAGTGTAATAATACATGAAGAAACGGTAAAAGTTAAACTATTTAACTAAGAGTTAAATCTAAAATATAAGGTTAAAATGGTAGCCTAACTTGCCTAAAACCTATTGGTTGATAGTATTTCGACCCATAACCACCTAAGTATCAAAATAAATTATTTTTTATCTATTAGAAACCGAAAATGATTTTATTATAAAATAATATTTCAAACTTTTCCTAAAGTGACCCTCACCTCTCTTATAAAATGGTACTTCCCCTTCTCTTAATTTAACACCTACAAAGCCATTTGAATCAGACAACACCAGCCAAAATATTATCTCAAATATCCTAACTTCAACTTAGAGGCCTTAATTTGATCATAAATCCAACATAAATATCCCTTTTGATCAACTCAAAAGGAAACACCCGAAGAAGAGGTAATAATTTCACCACCCTCTTTCAATTTCTTTTCTTCTTCCACTTCCTCTTTATTTGTTGTTTCCATACCAAAATAATAACCCCTTAACCTTCTACATAATGTTATGTTATTATAAATATGGTACAACCATATTCTTTATTCTATCCATCCTATAAATGACAAAGTTACCATACGTGCGTACGTACGGCTTACCGTCTCCACGTCGTGGTATAGTTTGTTATTCAAACACTTAATTATTTGGATGGATATAATAATGAGTATAACTGATATAAATAATAAATAAAACATTTTAATTATTTTTTATATATAATTTACCATCCAATTATATACTATTTCACCATCAATATAATGATATTGTCGCTCGTGCGTACGTACAGATGACCGTCTCCACGACGTGATGAGATTCATTTCCACATTCACTATTAAACGATGATTAAAAATATATATATTATTAATAAGTATGTAATATATTAAATAATAATTCTACTTAATATATATATATATATGTGTATGTACATACATATATCTTTTTCACTTACTTCCATTCAATACGATATGAAAACGGAAACAATGTTTATGCTTACATACGACCTACCATCTCCATAAATAGTGTTTTCCATTTCATATATCAATCTATTATAAATATTTATATTATAAATATATATGATATATAAATTATGTTTTATATTCTGGAAGTATGTAAATAATGATCTAAATGATATGATCAAGAATTACAAGTTAAAACACGTACGATAAAGAAATCAATTATTACCCAAAATGTTAATTTAACATGGAAATCATTATTAAATGGGTAGTATAAAGTCATAAATGAATCATGTATGATATAATAAATATTAATATGGTTTTGGTATAATTTAATAACATACTATGGTCTTTATACAGGAGGTTAAACGTACCCTTGACCAAAGGAAAGTTCAAGGTATGGGTTAATTTCACAATCTATTTATTATCCGAGGTTGTTTTTATGTAAGTATCTAATGGGACATATTTATTATCCATGTACATGTTTCATAAAAGAGTTTTCAAAGGGATTCTTTTTAAGGTAATTTTTACTTAAACATCATTTTAAATTTTTTAAAGATTTATTCTTCTAAACCTTTCTCATCAATGTCCATGTTTTCAAAATGATTTTAAGGATTTATTTATATGGACATGAATGTTTTAAAATGTTAATTCCTTTCAAAAGTTTCAAAGTTGTATGGTACACTTTTATTAAAAAGTATATTTTAAATTACCTCCTTTATAAATTATTTTACTTCTAAATGATTTCATGAAAAAGGGATATTTATCTCAAAGATTTTTACTGATCATTTTCAACTATGTCAACATCCTTTACAGGATATTATTATTAATCGAGGTTGATTTATTCTGATAAAAATATTCCATATTGTATTGAAGGTTTTTTGATATATTTTACTATATATGTGTTATTTTTATACCATTCATAGTTTAGGGTTAAAGTATTTATATTTCATATGCTAGTTTTAATAAAAATGTTTATGTTATATTTCAACCTTTTCATATGAGGAATGTATTGGAATTAATAAGTGATGGGTGGAGCTCGCTATAGCTACTCGGTGCATTGTTAGGTCTCATGAGAGAATTATATGTGGAATTGGCTGAGGTCTTTCCCAATATGATATATGGTTTTGTTCGAGGCCTAAATCATTTTTAGACGTCTTGGACAAGGCCTTGAAAAGATGTTTCAGAATGTCCGACATTATACATTCCCTCACTATGAAAATATTATTGATGGTTCATGTGGTTATTCATCTAGTAGAATACCCATGACTATGTTTTTTTATGGAATTATTTACTCATCTCATATTCCTTCCATAAAGTGTTCATGTTTATTATTTGTAAAGGCATGTGTTTTAAATTATTCACCATGCCTAATGTTTATGCTATCATCCACTGTATTGCTTACCCTTATTGAGCATTTGAGATCACCCCTTTATTATGTTTTATTTTCCTAGGATTCCAAGAAGTGTGTTATGATTGATAAGTAGGGTTAATATAGGGGATTAATGGTGTTCTCAAAGGATCATTTATGTTGTGTTTTATTTTCTAAGGTGTAATGTAATGTTCATATATGTAATCTATTTTCCAAGACTACTAAACTGATCAGTATTTCGGGACTTGATTCCTTGTAATAATTCTAATGTATTAAAATAATGCACCGACTCTGGGAAACTGGGGTCAAGGCATTACAGTTGGTATCAGAGGAAGTTTAGTACATACCTTGTAAACTAGATTTAGAAAAACTCTGATTAGAGAACATTACCCTAAGATAGAATTTGAGGATTAGTATAGAAGAACTTCCTAGAATTATTTTAATATAGAGATTTTGTGTTTTTTCCAAGAAATACATCCCTATTTGGATACGAGCAGGTAGAGAAAGCTCTGGAACATATGTACCTAGGAGTAAAAAATCTAACCCGAAGTTTCAGGCTTGATCCAGGGTATCCTGGTACACAAAAATGGGCCTTGCTGCACTCTTATTTATGACACTCCTGAGGGATATGCTTAGGATAATTCACATTTTCTTTACAAACCATTATGAAGGATTTATGAGTATATACCTCCTCAAAGAAAACATTTTTATGATTATGGATTATATCCATAAACTATTCAATTTATGTTAAGTGTTTTATAAGTTTGGAATTATGTATTGTGATTTATAAACTAACCTAATGTATTCCATTGTTTATAAATGGTGCCTAGTGGAAGGAATGAGAACTCCAGCAATACGCTTGATTGAAAGATTAAGAAATATCATATCTTTTATGGTATTAAAACAACATTTAAAAGGGAAATAGTCTCCCACGTATTCTCATCATATGAAGAAATAGTATCATGTGTTAATAAGATAAGTATGGAATTATTTGAGTCCTATGGCTTTGAAGGGAAGCAAGAGAAGAAAAGGATGGTAGAGAGAAATATGGATAAAGGGAAGAGGTGAAAGAAGGATTTTTCCATATGTGATAACTGTGGAAATAATCACCTTAGTAAATAATTTAAGGGAATGAGAGTTTTTTATAAGTGTGGAGAAAAAGGACACCAAGTACGTGATTGCAAGGGTAAGAAAAAGGTTTCAAATGTACAATTCTTCATCAGCAAGGAGTTGTGACACTACGCAAATCAATTTCCAAATCATCAGAGTATGCCCCAAATGATGCTATTGGATAATAATCAAGTTATGATACTACCACAAATGAAGAGGAATGACTAGTGTTATTATGTTGTTATTAAAGAATTATTTCATTTGAGTGTTGTATCAATGATGTACTGGTTATATGAAATATGGAAATAAATAATGATTGTACTACAGTACTATTTCATTAAGGATTTGATATTGTATGCTACCAAGTAAAGTGACACAGTTTCAGGTTAATTTTTTTGAAAAATACATGGTTTAAGGAAAGGTAAACCATAATATGGTCCTGATACTAAGGTAGTGATTTTGGAATAAGAGATGGTTGATTTGGATAAATTATATTGGATACTCTTGACTACCTTAGAACTGATTAATGGTTTGTTTATTCCATCATTGTTGGAATATTCAAAATTTTTGGATATAAGGAATATATCTAGTATTCTATAAGGAATAAGGGAGAATGAATGTAATAAATAAGGTTTTATGGTAATTCAAGGTGTTACCTTATTTTAAAATAATACATGATGAAGGTATTCATATGTTATTATGTGGAAAAAGAGATCTTCATTTTGTTTACCTTCCTTATAAATTTTGGATTGTGAGTTTGGATAGAAGTATTTTGGATAAGTATAAAGGTTGGAATGGATTAATTTTGACGTTGGATACTATTATTAAGGTTAAATAATTTATTAAGATTATTTTTGGATTATTATAAAAAGGACAAGCTGGAGGTCGAGCGATAACCCGTTGCGTCCGGCAAGGGCGCAAGACTTGAACCTACAACCGAAGAGCGAAAAGGGTGCATCACCTACCACTGGAATACGTGATGTATTTGTTTTTATAATGTAGTTTTTGAAATGGTATAATAGATAAATTATAAATTCATTTTTGGAACCCTATACTATTAGGATAAATAGAATATTTTTGAATTCTATTATCTTTTGTAGTGAAAGATGAGTTTGTGGTAGGAATTAGTTGAAGGATGAAACTCTACTTGTCAAGTATATATATATATATATATATATATTTCCTCTTATTATATGAATAAATTAATTCTTAAACTTTAGGGAAGGGATCTTAAAACCAAAAATGTGTTACCCTAATACCATATGTTTTGGTGAACCGATGATATTTTACACCATCTTAGATTGATGGCTTTGAGGCCCTCAATTTTACACTTTTTTATGATTGATGACCTCAATAAATCCCTATAAATATTTAAGTTTTTCCTCCAATTATGTGTCTCTAATTTCCACCAATGTTCTCCTAATAAAGATCTTGATTTGGTGGTGACTTTTTAATTTCCCTTCCCCTCTTATTAAGACTAAATTTTATTAACTCAATTTCCGATGTGGCTTTTTCCACAAAGGTATTTTTCAATTTTTAACCATTTATTTTAGAAGAACAATTTCAAATTGCGAGGAAACTATTTATTTAAGGATGGGATAATGTAACAACCCAATATTTCATAGTATGCTATCTCATTAAAGTAATTCAATAGCTTGCAATACACGCAACACTGAGTTCGAGCGCACCAAAACTTACCACACTAGCCATTAAAAAAGCAGTTATGAATAGTATTAACTGCATTTTGAATATTATATATTCTATATAATTTTAACATCTATATTATGTGTTTCTTAGACATAATATAATAACAAATTCATTTTTTCAGATAAAAGAAGTATTTTTCAAAAAATGCAATTTTACTGCCTTTTAATGGAGAACCCTTTTTAAAACCAATATTTGACACTTTTATATATTAAATTTAATGAAATTAAATTATTATTTATAAGAAGGACATAAAAATTTAGTTTGGATAAATTTTTTGGTACTTTTCTGATAACTTTCATATTTTGAGGAACAGTGAAAAATACTATGTTTTAATTGAAAACACCTTTTTTAATCGAAATAATTTATAGTGTTAAATTATGAATTTGAATGGTTTTGAAGTATAATTAGATTATATTTTTATCATTTAATATAATTTAGGTCATTATAAGTAATTTCACATTTAAATTTGACATAAACACATGTCAATCTTTTGATAATTTCTACTTTTTAAAAACCCGCTTTTTGATTTTGAGAACGAGAATTAATTTTAAATTAATGAATGATACTTATATGTTTTGAATTTTATAAAATAGACTTCATTTTTGAATTATTAATATCAAAATTAGATTACAGTGAATTTTTGGTATTTTTCTGAAAACTTTCAATTTTTGATGAATAGTAAAAAACACTGCGTTATTATTTAAAATGGACTTTTTATTTAAATAATTATTTATTTTATTTAAATTTATTTTAAGTCAAAAAATATATATAATACCTATATAAGTTCAATGTAATTCATTGGAGTCATTTTATAATAAAATTAGATGTATAAAATTTTATTGAACTTTTTAACGTTTTTACCCACATTCTAGGGACATTTGCAAATTTGCATAAAACTTAATTTTACCACTTATGTGATTTGAATTTAAAAAATATAATAGACACTATTGACATCGGTAATTAAAA
The DNA here is from genome assembly GCA_963277665.1 of Viscum album. NCBI lineage: Eukaryota > Viridiplantae > Streptophyta > Magnoliopsida > Santalales > Viscaceae > Viscum > Viscum album. The sequence continues at coordinate 464,725,350 of OY728141.1, read as the reverse complement.
TTTGGTTCAATAAGATGAAAATAATTTTTTTGAATAGCATCTTTTGACTTTTATTTACCACGGTTAAAAGTAAATAGGGCAATTAAGGGTAAAAATGATATTATAATTACCCTAACACAAGTCTTAATTTTATTGGATAAGTGTAATTCGAAAAAAAACAACCTTAGGAATAAAATATGATCCTATTTGGTCCACTTGTATTAGATTATGACATTTATTATTATTTTATTTAAAGAAGAGTTAAAAGTGTTAAATTTAATGTTTAATAACTAAACCATTTTTTATATAGGGTCACACACAATATAAATTCTACTATAAATATTAATTAGAAAGATAAAAATATTTCCTACATGATTATTTATAATTTTTAAACCTTAAATAATTTAATTTATTTATGACACAATGATGATGCAGTAATTACCTTATTAATGAAATATTAAAATAATTTGTATTATAAATATCCAAATAAATATAAATTGAGACTTATGATTAATTACAATAATTTTATAGGTTAATATGAAATTTTAGGGTTGATTAGATAATTTTTTTTCGAAGTGATATGGTTTTTATGGCTTTCACAAAAACAAAATACCAAATAGTGTCAAAATTGACATAAATTAATTTTTAAAACAAATACTATATTATTGGTTGATATAATATTACTAAAAATATAAGGTTCAGAAAAAGGGCTTAAATAATATTATATATATTATTAATTAACCACTTTATATTCTCTTGGAAGTTTAGAGTAAGTTTATTAACCATATAGTGAAAGAATACAAGAAGAATCGGTAAAAGTTAAACTATTTAACTAAGAGTTAAATCTAAAAGATATGGTTAAAATGGTAACCTAAACTTGTATAAAACCTATTAGTTGATATATTTTGACCCATAAACACATAATTATCTAAATAAATCATTTTTGAGCCATTAGAAACTGAAAATAATTTTATTATAAAATAATATTTCAAGCTTTTCCTAAAGTGACCCTCACCTCTCTTATAAAAGGGTACTTCCCTTTCTCTTAATTTCACACCTCCAAAGCCATTTGGATCGGAAAAACCTTGAAAAAATATCCTCTCATCTATCATACCTTCAATCTAGAGGCATTACTTTGATCATAAAGCCAACATAAGGATCCCTTTTGATCAACTCAAAAGGAAACACCTGAAGAAGAGGTAATAATTTCACCACCCTCTTTCAAGTTATTTTCTTCTTCCACTTCCTATTTATTTGTTGTTTCCATACCAAAATAATAAATCCAGCACCATATACATACTGTGATGTTATTATAATTATGGTACAACCATATTATTTATTCTATCCATCCTATAAATGACAAAGTCACCATACGTGCGTACGTACAGATTACCGTCTCCACATCGTGGTGTAGTTTGTTATTCAAACACTTCATTATTTGGATGAGTATAATAATGAGTATAACTGATGTAAATAATAAATATAACATGTTAATTATTCTGTATATATGATATATCATCCAATTACATACGATTTCACCATCAATATAATGATATTGTCACTCGTGCGTACGTACAGATTACCGTCTCCACAACACGATGAGATTCATTTCCACATTCACCATTCAACGATGATTATAAAAATATATATTATTAATAAGTATTTAATATATTACATAATAATTCTACTTAATATATATATATATATTTATGTACTTACATATATATTTTTCACTTACTTCCATTCAATACGATATGAAAATGGAAACAACGTTTATGCGTACGTACTACCTACCGTCTCCATAAACGATGTTTTCCATTTAATATATATATCTATTATACATATTTATATTCTAAATATATATTATATATAAATCTTGTTTTATATTCTGTAAGTATTTAAATCATGATCTAAATGATACGATCAAGAATAACAAGTTAAAACACGTATGATAAAGAAAGCAATTATTACCCGAAATGTTAATTTAACATGGAAATCATTATTAAATGGGTAGTATAAAGTCATAAATGAATCATGTATGATATAATAAATATTAATACGGTTCTGTTATAATTTAATAACATACTATGGTCATGATATAGGAGGTTAAACGTACCCTCGACCAAAGGAAAGTGCAAGGTAAGGGTTAATTTCACAATCTTTTTATTATCCGAGGTTATTTTTATGTAAGTATCTAATGAGAAATATTTATTATCCATGTATATGTTTCATAAAAGAGTTTTCAAAGGGATTATTTTTAAGGTACTTTTTACTAAAACATCATTTTAAATGTTTTAAATATTTATTCTTCTAAACCTTTCTCATTAATGTCTACATTTTCAAAATGGTTTTAAGGATTTATTTATATGGACATGAATTTTTTAAAATGTTAATTCCTTTCAAAAGTTTCAAAGTGGTATGGGAAACTTTGATTTAAAACTATCTTTTAAATGAATTCCTTTATAAATTATTTGACTTTTAAATGATTTCAGGAAAAAGGGATATTTCTCTCAAATATTTTTACTGATCATATCAACTATATCAACATCCTTTAGGGGATATTATTCTTGATCGAGGTTGATTTTTTATGATACAAATATTCCATATTGTATTGAAGTTTTTGTGATATATTTGACTATGTATGTGTTATTTTTACACCATTCATGGTTTAGGGTTAAAGTATTGACATTTCATATGCTAGTTTTAATACGAATGTTTATGTTATGTTTCAACCTTTTCAAATGAGGAATGTATTGGACTTAGTAAGTGATGAGTGGAGCCCACTATATCTTCTCAGTGTGTTAGTAGGTCTCATGAGACAATTATACATGGAATTGTCCAAGGCCTTTCCCAATTTGATATATGGATTTGTCCAAGGCCTAAATCATTTTTAGACATCTTGGACGAGGCCCTGACAAGATGTTTCGGAATGTATGGCATTATACATTGCCTCATTATGAAAATATTATTGATGGTTCATGTGGTTATTCGACTAGTTGAATAAACATGACTCTGTTTTATTATGGCATTATTTACTCATCTCATATTCCTTCCATAAAGTGTTCATGTTTATTATTTGTAAAGGCATGTGTTTTAAATTATTCACGATGCCTAATGTTTTTGTTATCATCCACCGTATTGCTTACCCTTACTGAGCATTTGAGGTCACCCCTTATATTTTATTTTCCCAAGATTCCAAGAAGTGTGTTATGATTGATAAACAAGGTTAATCTAGGGGATTAATGGTGTTATCAAAGGATCATTTATGTTGTATTTTATTTTCTAAGGTGTAATGTAACGTTCATATATGTAATCTATTTTCCATGACTATTAAACTAATCAGTCTTTTTGGACTTGATTACTTGTAATAATTCCAATGTATTAAAATAATGCACCGACTCTGGGTAACTGGGGTCGGGGTGTTATATTTCAAGTATTCAAGAACTACATATGTAACTTGACCTCTATTTTTATAACTAGATTCTAGGTTCTTTTAGAAAATAATTTATTTCCCATATCTTAACCTTGATTTTAATAATACAACCCCAAAAAATAATACCTAGTGAATAAACTGGAAATAAAATAATGATATATTTTGGTCTACTCTTTCTCACAACATTTATATCCCAGAAGGCCTACTACTTCTATTTCTTCTTCTTTCTCTTTCTATATTGACACACTGGTTTTACAGTTAGTGATTGGCTTATTTTTCCTCTTATTATTTTATTATTCTTCTTCAAAACAAAAATAGTTCTCTATTTATCACTGTTTAGACACCTTCTTCTCTTACTCATTGAGAAATATTATCTCTCAGATCCTAATACTCTTTCTTCCTTAGAGATTTCTATCCCAACTCATTAACTGATACTACACACACATCACTTCGTATTCTATTCTAATTTCTCTCTCTAAACTACCCATTTGTATAGGTGTCTCACTTTCTTTTTGTGGTGTGTTTTAAAATTTAAATAAACTAAAATATTTAGGAGATTACATGTAAGTCAAAATTGACAATTGAATGTGCACAAATCACACCCCATGATTTTTATATCTCCATATATCCTTTTTCAACTCAAAGGGTATTATAAAAATTAATTTTTATTTATTTTTCTCCTCATTTTGTCTAGATGAATATATATTCCTTTTAAAACTATAGTAATCCCAAGTCTTTATTCTTCTCAAAATTACTTCTATAATAGATACACCAAAGCATTATTCATAGTCTATATAAATGTACACAGTAGCACTAGTATAGTTTGACACAATCTTCTCATGGATTCAGAGATTCCCATTTAAACTATAAAGATTCATATTGAATATATACACTCTAGTAATAACCCAACCTTATCTTCCCATTTATGAATTCTAAATAATTTTGTGATATATTTATCAGTGAAGAAAAACTTAATCATTGACATATTTTCATTTGATTTATTTTTGTATTTCTATTTTTAATGAAATATAGAATTTCCTCATTTGAGGCTAAATAATATTATTTAAAGTACAAAATGCTTTGATATCCTTCTAAAAATCTTAGAGATATTATTCTCACTCATTTATATTAGATCACAATCACTTAAACTTTTATTAAGAACTCAAGAAATGACTCAACCTCATCTGCATTATTCTTGAGTACTCATGAATTTTCTTTTCCTTTATCAAGAAGTTCATGTAGTTGATATTATTAAAACTAAATATTAAATTGAGGATATAAATTTCATCATGATATTTAGAAATCCAATTCATATATTTAATATGTTAATATTTAATTTTCATTAGAATTATCAAATCAGTAGACTATATTTTCAAACTTAAAATTTTCTTAATCTTCACTTGCTTTGATCTTATTCTTCATTACTTGATGATAATATTATCACAATTTTATTGCTTTAATCACACATTATTTTATGTGTTTTTGATATTTAGAACATTAAATAATGTAACTTTCATCATCCCAAATAATACTCTATTCAGAATAAATAATTCTAAAAGTTTTTAGTTTTTTTCTAGTAAGGAACTTTATGAGGAGTTTGTACCTTATAAGTTACTAGCACTAACCTTATGGTGATAGTGTCTCAACCTTACAATGAAATTTATGAAACTCATCAGTACATGTATCAACCATACACTTTGGTTGTCCCAAACTTATGGGATGACTATATGAACCTTATGGTGACTGATTATCCCAACCTTATGAAGTTTCTATTTGAACCATATGACAGATTTTTCCCAACCTTACGTGTGGTTTGTTTGAACTTTATGAAAATATAGACTTATAATTTTTTCTAGATTACATTCAAATTGGTATAGTGATTCTTCAAATAAAATTAAAAATTATATAAAATTAATCCAAGAGTGTGTATACGTTGAATATATTGGACTATATGCTTGGTACTCCAAGGATGTTTTCTCCAACAACTGGGATTTATTCCTCCATAACTTTGAACCTGATTTACACATAGTTGTAAAAGTTTTCCAACATAATTTCAACAAACACCTTATTCTACATCTCTAATTATTCAAAAAAATATTATGGATAATGCTCTAACATATAGTACTTTTCTCTAACTTTAGATAACACTCTACAATCATTAGATGTTAGGGTTTCCCTCTAAATCTATCTAGCTAGGTATTCATAGGAAATAAGTTCATTACCAAATATAGTATGGACAACCTATTCACTTCCTTTGGGTGGTTTATTTCTCCACTACCCAAGACTCCATGACATACATATTGATAAATATTAACAACAGATATAATAAACACCAATGGTAACTTCATTACATTATAGATAGTGCATCCAAGGATCATCCTATAGCCACAACATGTGCAACCACCCACTAGCACTGCACAACCATAGTACTATCCACTTTGTTTTTGAAACAACATAGTTTTGTTCCTAAGGTATTATCCCCATACATAAAAATGCCTCATGAAAGTGGGGTTGTACACACCCTGTTATAAGGTTCACCATAAGACCTTTTGCATCCCAGTGGGACTTATGACCTATAGGCGACACACATCCTAAAGAGTATACTGGAGGCCAATTAAGGCCATGTCACCAATCAATTAGGGAAGACACTTCAAATGGAATTTTCAATACCCCCATAAATTCATGTCCTAAATCAATCAAATACCATTCCCTTATATAATAAAACATAGAGGGCGGTGCAACCAAGGATCATCCTGTAGCCATAGAAGGTGAAACCTCCCACCAACACTACACAAATATGATACTATCTGCTTTAGTTTTCAAACTATATGGTTTTATCCTAGGATATAATCCTAATATAGGAGAATTTATTATTATAATGGGGAGGTACACACCAAATTATAAGGTGTTTCACAAGACCTTCAACACTACATGTGGGACTTGTGACTTATAAGAAGCACACACTCCAAGGAGTGCACAAAAGGACGATTAATTCCATGTCACCAATCAATTAGGAAAAATTATGAAAATGGAAATTATATATATATATTATCATATATATATATATATATACACACACACACATAATACTTCCTCTATTGAAGGATCCTATCCTTATATAGAGGAATTGTATATACATATACATATAACTTTGTGTGTAGCCAATACACAAGACTCAAGATTGAACTTTCAAGACACACTCTACATACCGCATATAACATAAATAAAAAAATCAATGTTATACATATACAAAAAAAATTAAAGGATTTATCTAAGAATGATTACCATAACAATGTCAAATGATATAATCATCAAATAAAGTCCCAGTATCAAACAATAGATATGCCTTAAATCAATAATATACTTTATTTATATCACAATAATAAACATGTTTTTTAATTATACTATACATTATAATAATCAAAGAATAGACATTACCTTCATAAATACACAATCATGTTAGTTTAAATTCAAAACTACCATAAGATTAGATAGGTTCAGCATCTAAACATGACAACATGAAGCTAAACATGGAAATAAAAAAGAATAAACAACTATTTAGACATAATGTGAGAAATCCAAACAAGTAAATATACCTAGAATGAAAATTAAAATGAATGAAAAATCTAAAGGAAGTTATAAATGAAAACATAGAAGACATGTCATTACGATAATTACTTTATTCGATTAGATTTCAATCCAAGACCCTCTTTGTTCTTACAATTTACTTGAATAAGCATCATTCATATTTTGAATAACTAAAAGTTTTTTAACCACTATTTGGAAAATATACACTTGTTAAAACACATTATGACTCATTTTATTTGGAAAAAAATTAAGACTCACTCTACAATCACCATTTCATTAAAAGTAAACACAACTGATATTCTAATAATAAAACTTTTAAAATATTGGTGGATGCTTCCAAGTCATGTTATTACCAAAACATATTAGTAAAAGAATAATATTATCTCACTTTATCACTTGAGTAAAAAATATCTAAGAAACATTATTTAAAAAATAGATTTGTGTGGGTAAATGTGTTATTCTATAAAAATTTGAATGGGGAATAAAATACCAAGGAGTAAATTTAAAGGTTGGAAGGAATCTCACAAATGGGGTGTTTTTAAAATAATAAAATCTATAATTTGATCCTTTACACAAAACAAAATATAATTCAACTCTTTTTTAAAACAACACTAATTGGCGTATATAGATCTTTATGTTGGGTTTGAAAATGATATAATTTTAAGTTTCAAATCACTTATTTCCTCTCAATTAATCCCACCATTATCTCATCACTGAAGAAATAACGTAAATGGTGGATAAGTATAGTTATTTGACTTATAATTAATTTAGGTTAAAGTAAAAAAGTTAATTCTATTATGAAACACTTGATTAAGGACCTAGGGGTTACAATTTATCCAAGAACAACACATACTTAAGGTTTTAACCCAAGAAAAATTCCCAAATTCATTATAAATCCTCAAGTATTCATAGTGTGAGATATAATCATTTGTAATAATAAATATGGATGCTTAAACATACCCAATCAAGATGAAATTTAATATAATTAGCATGGAAATTACAAAGGGCCAACTATACCCAAATTTATTATATCAAGGTCCTTTGAAGTATTAAGAACAAATTAGTTTCCAATATATTTTAATTTGAAAACTCATTTAGGATACTTCACTTGTTATATAAAAATGACATTAGAAGACATATAATCATATTTATGAAAAATATGAGTTAAGATTTATTAATAATTTGTAAAACATTGGGTAGACATGTCACATGTATAACCCAAGAATCACCTAGAGCGTCAAGACCAACAACCAATACCATTAGAGATCTTTACCAATTATCATCAATTACTAGGGAAACACATCAATTTCCCTTTTTCAAAACAATTATGCATGATGATTGGAAAACCCGTAAAGGATTCCATAACCCAAGGGGATAAAACTCCTTAGTAAAATAGGCTATTTCAAAATGACTTGGTGAAATTAAAAAATCAAATACCTAATTAGGGTAAGGTAAAAAAATAATAATAATAAGGGAGAAGAGAAGAGAGGAGAAGCTTTACTTTAGTTTGACATGGAAATCACCCCTAAAACAACCTTTAGTCATATATAAAGAAGTGGGGAAGAAGATAATAAAGAAGAGATATTAAGATAATGGGATGAGTGGGGTTCATAGAATAAGATCAAAGAGGTAAAAAGGTTCTTCGAAGGAAACAAACAAAATTCCACACTAAAAAAACCCAATATAGGCTTATTAGACACTTGGTAAAACCCCTAGGCACCCCCCTTATTTTTCTAGAACACCAGGTACCTATTACTCTCCAATTGGTACCCAATATCACCTATAGTCTTATAATTACAAGTTCCACCACCCCATGCCTAACCTGAACCCCTAAAATTTCTCTCAAACCTTAAACCATATCCAAAATCACCTAATAATTTAACCTTAACCTCTAGAATTCAATATCAAATACTAAAAAAAACTGAATCTCTCTCTAGATCTAAAAATATAAATATGATTTTATTTAAATTATTTTTAATATCCAAAATAAACAAAAAATTCAAATTATTGGAACATGAGTCATTCAAAAATCCATGCCATATGAATTTTCATCCTTGAGAATTATAAGGAGATTATTATAGAAGACTCACCATCCTATTAAATCCTCAAGTCCCATATAATTATCTAATACTTTTACCAAAACATATTTCACATGATATATGCACAACTTTAAAATATATCCCACATAATACCACAGGGTTATAACATCTATAAAGAACACCGATAACTAGTACCTTAGGTTGTATCCCAAATATCATCACGCATCTAATGACCAACTCCAAAAACCAATAAAAATCACCAATAATTAATATATTCTAACACCTAAGGACACATGAACATCCTTATGATTCCACATATAACATAAACCAATTGGTTTAACCCTGATCTAAGGTGATCCCCACTATATGATTCTCCTAGGGTTTCCTATGCCTATTTTTCCACTATGTTTTATAGTTTATTAAAACAATCACTAACATAAGGTTTTTTAAAATCCAATCTTTATTTCATATTCCAAATGATTTTTTTTGAAAACACTAAAATTCATAAAATATAATTGTTTCTCAATTAAACCTTTAAAAAACATCTCTTAGTTTTATTTTGAAAAAAATACATTACAAGTTAACTATCCCCTTTCAAAATTACTTTCCACCATACTTTTTAAAATAAAAAATTTATAGTTAATCACTATATTTCAAAACCACTCAAATTTTAAAATATAAGGCAATGAAATGGTATTACCCCTAATTTCTATTTATTTTAAAAATTTAAATGTGAAATAAAACTTTTAAAATAACAAGATTTTCATGAAATCAATTGGTATAAAAATATGGTTTCAAAATAATATACCCCTTATCAATTTATAACCTAAGGTCATAGAATAGTTTCAAACCAAGATTAAATTAATTTAAAAAACAAAACTAAGTTTCAAATGAAATAATAACATTTCTCTCTAAAACATTAAACTATCAATATCATGAATAAAATATTTCTTATTTCGATCCCTTATTACTTGAGAACATTAACATGTTCTCCTTAACTAGTTATATATGGAAACACCTCACAAATCATTTCTCAGGTATGATGACACCTAAAACATATATTAATGTCAAGGAAGAAACATATAACATGCTTAACATGATACATCATACATAAAACAAGTATAATGCTCAAAATCAAGATATAAAAGAAAACATTAACATTCTCAAAAGACATTACGAAATGAAAACTAGTATTATGTTCATCAGTTAATATTAAAGGAAAAATAAATGACATGATCAATGGTGGAATATTTAAGCTGGTATCTAAGGATATTTTAAATAATAAATTTTAAATAGATTATAGAAAGCATACACTATAGAATAATAATAAATAAGGGAGAATAGCTATAAATAGAAATAAACAGTACAAAAAAAATACAAGTAATTAGTTATTAACTTATATTGGCCTAGTCCTCACCAATAAATAAATATGAAATCACTATTTATGTATTGATGATTTTTTTACTAATATAAATCTTCAACCAATTCCAACTATAATGTAATAACCATGGGTAATAACACATTATGTCAATTAATTCTACCAGTACTTACCTATTAGCGATTAATCATGATGTATTAATCCTCAAGAAACTTGGATCCTGACTGAGCCCTATAAAAATCTTGAGTTTCACCATACCCTACTTAAGACATCCTAATAAAATCCTCACACTAGCCTATAGTTCCTAAAACAAACACACAAATATCCCCTAATAACTTGAACTTCCACTATAAATAAGTTGACCATGCCTGTTTATAGGTTACTTCTCAAGTCCTCACAGTATTAGCTCATTTTTAAGAAAAGATAAAAATCCCAAAAATCCCAAAACACCACTCAGATAGCACTTGTAGATACCCTATCCTAGATACCCGTATGACATCCAAGACAAGATTCCACTAACCCCAAGAGTGTTCCTTGATCCCCAAGTGCTAGAGACTATCACTATAGATCATAATATATAGTTAAGAAATGGTTTACCCGCTTTTTTAAGAATAAGTCCCAAATAGATCTTATTAGTATTTGTTTTGAAACATTCACATGCTAGACATTCCCAAACCCTAGGTATAAAACTTTCATAACTAAAAAATTACTATATGAAGTTCATAAAAAATCTCTATATAAATGCCACTGAAACATGTGATGCATAAATATACACATACAGAATAGAGTAAAAATAACACAAAGATAAAATAGGACCTAAATGTATAAATACTAGAAATGAATTAGTAATTTCCAAAACAAATACTTTGAATAACTAACCATAAACTCTAGCACTATTATGAAGGCCAAACCAACTCTTATGAAAATAAAAACCAATCTAGAAACATCTAGGTGGCTACCAGAGTGTTGATTAGTACCTGAAATACATCAAAGGAGAGGTTTTATGTCCACTAATGTGTCTATGAATGGTGTGGGAATAAATACTCAGTAGGGAACCGCTAATGGTATCTAAACTCACATAGCTATATAATAGGTGAAAGCATGAACATTTATACACATTTACATAATCATAAAAATGTTTTACACACAGTGGAAAAAACATGAAATTAAATATCGGTTAAACAAGGCAATACAAAATAGAGAGTGGAAAAAGAAAGCAGGCATGATTTTTTATTAATTAGGTAAACATATATCATATCATAACATGGTATAAATAATTTTTAAACACATAATACAAACCTAATTTGATCCATATCTCATAAGCCAAGTAACTTACTAGTCCACCATAAGGGACCTACCCATTGAGAATGTCTATCAGAATCTATCCTCGATAGGAGGAAACATACATACATACATAAATACATTAATATATGTATGTATATATGTATTTATGTATGTATCTATAATTTTACTCCCTAGGAAGCCACTCTCCACTCATAGGGAGGAATAGTTCATGTATCATCCATCCCTGGGAGGCCACTCATCTCCTCATAGAGAGGAACGATATACATATCATCCTCACTTAGGTGACCTCATCTTCTCATAGGAAGGCATTTTTATATGTGTGTATATATATCCATAATTATATAATTATATATATATATATGTAATCATTCCTCTATAGAAGGTATCTCTCCTCATAGGGAGGAACTATATATACAAATATATATAAATCTATACGTATTTAATGCAAAATTCTTAATCTGGATCTTATAAGTAAACGTACACATACCATAAATACAATAAAAAGAAAAACCAAGGCTATATATATACAATATAATGAAATTAAACCTATAATATTTTTTGTCATATCAACATCAAATAACAAAAATATATCAAAAGGTCCCCATATCAAATAATAGACATGCCTTATATGAAAAATAGACATGATTTATATTATAACAATAATTTTTTTAATAATAGTATATAGTGTTGATATTAAAATATAAACATGCCCTTAATCAAGTAACAATCATTCATTTAAATTAAAATATTTCACAAGATAAGATAAGTTGAACATCTAAACATGACAACATACAACCAAAAAATGGAAATAGGTAAGGCACAAAAAACTATTTAGACATAATGTAAGCAATCCAAAAAAGTAACTCTCCCTAAAATGAAAATAAAAATGCATGAAAAATCTAAATCAAGGAATAAATGAAAATTCACCACTACAAAACTGGCCTTTAGTAGTGCTATAAATATCCTTTATCAACACTAGACAAGTGTAGACTACTTGAGCGATGTTAAAAGCCTGATACTTTTATCAGCGCTCAAATAACACTGATACAGGATACATTTATCAGTGCTAACAAAAGCGATGATAAATAGAAAATTTATCCACACTTTTAGAAGCTTTAATAAAGGTCCAATTTATCAGAACTTTTTTTAGCGCTGATAAATCAGACCTTTATCCGCGCTTTCAAAAGTGCTGATAAAGGTCCCATTTATCAGGATTTTTTAGCGCGACTAAAGGTATCCTTTATCATTGCTTTTAAAAGTTCTAAAAAATGTATTCTTTATTAGTGATTTTAAAAGTGCTGATACAATATACTGTTACAACACACTATAGTGCAGCACCAGAAACACACTAACAATACACCAAAAGACACAAAAAAGACACAAAACACACACCAGATATCAATAAAAACAACTCACAATACAGAATTAAAATGAAATGAAATTTACAATAGAAATACCAGAAAAAAAATATTATAATCATTTTAAACATTTGTTTATAAAATTACCTAAATATATATTTTTATATACATTCAAAAACAATCCTAATTGTAGGACAAAGCACCCAACAAAGGAGACAACAATTGAGCTAATGCGTTTATTCTTCTTTCATAACAACTCAGCCAAAAACGTTTCCTACAAAAAATTCTCAAAATGGAGATCTGTGGAGAAGAGGAGTCACTTCTTGATCTCTAGATTAAGACCTCAATGAAAATAAAATATTTCAACAGATCCTTTGACACCATCTCCAGACAAAAGGAAACTAGGTCTTTCAAGTGTTCAATATAATCCTTCATCGACCACTAACCTCGATGGACACTCATGAGATCTTACCTTTTCTTCGTCTTCACCTCCTCAGGTATAAACCATCAGATAAAGAGGGACTTAAAATCTTCCCACGTTATCCCAACTTGCATCATTGGTGGGGAAATTAACTTCCATTCTTCCAAATATGGATCCCAAGAAGACCTAGAACAACACTAAATCTAATAGCTTTGGGAGTTCCAAACACTATGAAGTCATTCTAAACTCCCTAAAGATACCTCATTGCCTCTAACGAACCTTTATTTCCATGAAAGATAGTAAAAAACCAAGGAGAAGTAGAAATAGGGCAAGAACCACTAGAAAATTCAGGGACCTTTCTAGGTGGCATATTCTGAATAGTACAAAATCATAAAATTAGGTTCATAATCAATCTAAAACACAACCGAAAGGAAAATATCAGGCCAAAACAACTAGATAACAATCCAAAAAACAAATTTAAACCAAGTATGAGGAGCACATATGAGGCTACTGGACCCAATTTTTTTTTATCTGAGTCATAAAGCTCTATGAACATCCTAAGAATTAGTTTTAAAACTCTAGATTTATGGTTTTATTTCATTCTATCTATGTTATTTGTTCTTAATTATGGTTTATGGTTTTTCTATAAAAATCAAGAATAATATTTATTCTTAATATTAAATTTAAAATATTTTTTTTGAGATTGGGGATAGAGTTATTGGGTGACCTTATAGGAAAATTTCTTAGTTCGATGAGTAGAAATTACCTAAATTCTATGATTGAAATATAGAAATACATTAAGACACTCATAGAAAAATAAGATAATGTCACAATGATAACCAGATCATATGAAAGATTACTATTCAATGAAATCCCTTTATAATTATATCTCGTAATAAATGTTTCATACTTTTTTATTAACCTACATTATTAATTTATATTTATTTGAATTTCTAATATGAACTCATCAATGAACTATGAGGATTATAAATTTAATTAGAAAATTCAATTTTAAACAAAAGGATATAGATTTAATCTTCTATAACATTAAATGAAAAAAATTATTTCTCTAATTAGTCAATTAATGTCATATAACTTATGACAAACCCAATATATCTTAACAAACCATGAAATACGTTTCCACTATTTACATGAAAATGTCAATTTATGTTGATTATAATATAAATCATTAATAAAATCCTATATATATTTAAACACACACATATACAGTTAGAAATATCCAATGACACATATAATAAGGGGAATTCTTATTTCAGGGTCAATCCTCATAACCCCCTTCTTGAGGATTATAAGGTTTAAAATTTATGGGAATAACTGTCTTGTACCTATAATCATACAAAACCTAATATTCAAACATCATTTTTTTCTGATCATAAAAATGAAATCTAGATCACCATACATATATTTATGAATATTTCCATTACATTTCATGGATCACATTATATTGGGTAACTCATATAATGTTTTGATGTGATAGATATTCTAAATACATTATAACATTAATGTTAAAAAGAAGAACACTCATAATGTTATAAAATATTTATTAATATTCATGTGATCAAATGTAAAATGTTAGTTGGTTCTTGGGAACTAAGTACTACCCATCCAAGTAAAGTTTCTTCATAGGAGGCCTTAATAAAATATGCTTATAGGGGTTTTAACCAAGTAAATAAAGTGTCTGAAAGGTATTTTGATCAATAAATACATAGGAATTAAGATCATATAAGGTGGGAGACCCCAGCAGATAAATTATTTATCTATAATTTATAAATATTTGTATAACTCTATTTATAAGAGACTAGAGTGATATTTTTGTAGACCACATAAAGGATAATTTATGAAGGGGTCATCCTTGATCAAATATTATAAAGAGGTGGTTTAAATAATATAGGGAAACACATTATTTAGAAATCTAATAGACTATATAAAATTTAATTACTTATGTAAATGAGTGGAGTCTATGAAAGATAAATGAGTTTAAGGATAGTGTCTATAATAAAAAATTTATAGATTTCCCTCCGCAAAGAAATTAATTGAGGTAAACAAAAGGGGACTTCTTCAAGTCCATTAAGAAACCAATAAAAAATATTATTTGAGTCAGTCATGGCCATGAAGAATATACATGGGACTCCATCATATTTTTTATACACAATATAAATGACTATGTATGGTAATTCATCTCAAAATACATTATTGTTAATGATTATATCTCAATAAAGTAATTTGGTTGGTCCTCTAGAGGAGTCACAACGGAAGAAATGAATAGAAGAGATGTAGGGTTAATAATAGCACAAAAATGAAAAACATGGAACCTAGAAAGATCAAACAAAAATATTCGAAAAGTAGAAAATAACATACCTTGGATTCAATTCTTGATTTTTCGATTGAATTGTAGTGTAGTTACGTTAGCATCAAAGGAGTTCTGCGAGAGCTTCAGAATCATGATGACTGAGTGTGGGTTATGAGTTTTTAAAATAGATCGTTGAAATTTTTAATAATACTTTTAGAAAAGAGCAGAAAAATATCCATTTTATCAGCATCAAATTGATAATAATTGATAAAAATTGATGTTTATCAGTGCTAAAAAAGCGCTGATAAATCTCAATATTTATCAGTGCTCCAAAAGCCCTGATAAAAAACATCTTTATCAGCGGTAAAAAAAGCACTGATAAAGGATAACCTTTATTAGTGCTAAAATAAAGTGATGATATAGTATAATTTTTATCAGTTTTAAATAAAAAGTTCTGATAAAGGGTATCTTTTATCAGCACTTTCATTTATCACTAATAAAGGTTACCCTTTATCAGTGCTTATTTTAGCGATGATTGTCATGAATATAATCTGGTCACCACTAATACCTGCACCAAATCCAACCCATGATAAGGCCCAAAGGGCGTTAACTATACCCATGGGATGGAACAAGTTCCTGAGTATCAATAAATTAGGTTTGGGAATGATTTACCTGAGTATGGAAGCATAAAACATTAAAAACAATAAATAATATGAATCTAAAATTTTCATTCCAAACAAGAATTAACAGAAATCAGATCTGAATACATGGTTTTAAATAGAGTATAATAGGTCCAAACATAAATAAAAACATCATAAAATCATCCAAAAATAATCCGCACAACAAGGGGTCATCACCCCTGAGCTGTCTCCACAACCCCACACCATAGGGGGGGACTAACAACCCGAACCGTCTCCACCTGAGGATTTGCCTTTACCTGTGTCAAATGTAATCAAGTATAATTACACCCAATGTGTGTAAGTAGGGTGTGAGACTAAAACCAATAAGATACCACCCAAATATTCCAAAGAGTATGCAATACAAGGTGAAAACATGCAATTTTAATATGCAAGGAAAATCAGCGATAAATTCCAAGAAATGAAACTTTCAATTGTAAACAATTTTCAAAATAAAACTTTCAAAATGTTAACAAATATAAATAATATAATTTATCTACTGTTATGTATATCCAAACACACCCTAAGACAAGGGTAAATACCAAAAATTCAATGAGCACCAAAACCGGGAACACCCCTAGGCACTTGATAGTCTCAGGCCCTATGTACCTCGTACCTCGGTGTAAAATATCAAAGTCACAATCCTTTACCCTAAAAAATACCCTAGTAGGGAACATACACATAACCTAGTGGTACCCAAATATCATCCATATAGTTTAGTTAGAGTTTTCATTATCCAAATTCTATGTGAAATTGGGACAAAACCCATTCAGATCACCAATGTACTAGTACATATCCGCCCACCTAGGTACCCAGGCTTCCCCCTTTGGGATCAAAAAATTTCAGCATGATACATACATCTATTTTCATATAAAAACACCACTATTGGTCACATACAAATAATATAGTATCTATACACACTTTATACCACTTAGGACACACAACGAAACATTTTGATTTTCAATAAAACAACTTCTCAAAATCTAACATTGTTTTTCACCCAAAACTCCTTGAAATAGCCACTTTTCACACTATTTGCACACTTATAATTCACAAAAATAGAAATGGAATCCCAATAATTTTTCAATGAAACTAAAAAATCTATTATGGGGCAGCCTAATATGAACCAAGAAGTGATATCTTTGTAAAACCTTCATTTTCACACAAACATGGCACTTAAAGTTCATATGCTTCACAAACACCATTAATTTTTTTTTCAGCAGCAACCAAATGAGATAAACACTAAAAAAATGATTTTAAGACCTAATAAATTTCAATAAAATCAACTAATTAGCTATAGGGCATCCCCAAATGAACCAATAAAATATTTCTATGAAAAATCCCCAATTTCACATAAAAATGGAACTTAAACTTCATTTGATTTAAAAATACCACTAAAACCAATTTTTGCACGAATTATCAAATTAGATAAACATGAAAATATAATAAACATAACAAGATAAATCACAAGTATTGAATACACATGGAATCACCTACCACAATAATGAAAACCTTTGAATCTTTGTGCGAAAATCTTACCGCACCACCGCCGCACCACTAGGGACTTAGATCAAGCCTAAAACCAAAATAATAGACCAAGAAACTCAAAATAAAACCCTAAATTCGAATCCATACATGATTTACATTAGTAAATTCAAGATTAAATAGAAGAAACCCTAATCAAATTGAATTAAACCCTAATAAAATTGAAAGAAGAAGGAAGGAGACTCACTTACTTGAGGGATATTGAAGAAATAGACCCAAATAAACTAGTAGATAAATTTTAAAATAGCCAAAAATGTAATTGAGGTTTTAATAAGGAATATAAGGTCAATTGAGAATTGAAATGTGGGAAAAAGAGTAAAAATTAAGGGAGTTATGAAGGAAAAAAATTACCTTTTTTAAATTAGAATTAATTGAGAAAGATTGGGAAGTTTCGACTTAATTTGCAAAGAAAATGAGCTCCAAAGAGGGAAACACGAATATGGGGGCACTCCTAGGGCTATTGGATTCAAGTGGGAGGTGGAATCACTAAAAAATCATAAAAATTGAATAATATATTATTTTTTTAAACAGGAAATGGGATTCTAGTCTGGACCAATTACTTATAAAAATACCCAAATCCACCATTATTATGGATTCCTAAAGGGTACAAATCGATATGGTGGTGTTAATAGGTCAGGGGGACATGTTGGAAGTGGAATTAGTGAAAAATGTTGAAAAATGAAAGATTTATAAAAGAAAAAATATTTATTTTTAAATCTGGAAATGAGATCACAGTTTGGTCCAAATTTTGAAAACCCAACATTTCAACCAAAATGCATGGGAAACCCCCAACAGTGAGGTCTTACCTACCTCATCCCAACACAGGGGGGACCGAAAATGCCGACCATAGAGCACCTCAAAAGGATCCATTCGAATAAATTATTGGTAATTGTTATTATAAGAAAACTCAACCAATCCCAAATGGCTATCCTAGGAACCTCCAAAGTCCAGGACACATGCATGAAGCATGTCCTCCAAAATCTGATTTTCCCGCTATGTCTAACCATCGTTTTGAGGATGGTATTCCGTGCTCATCTTAACCTAAAACCACACGACCTTCTGAAGTCCTTCCCAAAACCGAGAAGTGAAGCGGGGGTCTCTATCTGATACAACTACTAAAGGAACACCATGGAGACTTACCACCTTCTTAAGATACAAACGGCCCAACTCATCCACTTTAGCTGAATCTTTTATCAGAATGAAGTGGGATGATTTGGTTATATGATCAATCACTACCCAAATGACATAATTACCCCAAGGAGTATGAGTAAATCCAATAATGAAGTCTATGGAGACCTCATCCCACTTCCAGGGAGTAATGGGTAATGACTGGGGAAAACGGGAGGGCCTTTTATGCTCTTCTTTCACCTGCTGGCAAGTGTAGCATCTTGGAATGAAGTCCATGATGTCTTGTCTCATACCAGGCCACTAGAACTACCGATGAACATCATAATACATCTTGGTGGCACCTATATGGATATCCCACTGAGACTGGTGGCTATCCTGCATCACCACCTTCAGTAGAGATAACGACACTACTGAACGACCCTTGAAGCACATGATGCTCTCGAGAGACAATGACCAATCATAAGACATCACCCCACCATTAAAAAACTTCCTCAACTGCTAAAAAATCTCATCACTAGGTTGTTCCCACTGAATCAACTCCAAGAGAGAATGAGTCAACTAAATTCTCACCAAGAACACACCTCCACTGTGCTCCTTAGTCTCCACATGCATCTAAGAAAAGATCCCCATAAACATCCACTCATCACTGGACTTCCTCAAATCCTGCACTATAACTCATATGATCAAGGCATCGACCACCAAATTACCCTTTCCTGGGGTATAAACTATGTCAAAGTCGAACCCTTACAAGTAATCGATCCAATGATGCTGCCTCAAGTTGAGGTCCTTCTGCGAGAAGATATAGGCCAATATTTTGTGATAAGAGTAGACCACAAACTTCTCCCCAAAGAGACAGTGATGCCATGTATTCAAAGAATTCATCACACGTTCTAAATCCAAGTCATGGTTCGGGTAATTCTTTTCATGTGGTTGGAGTTGGCAAGATCCATACGCCACCACATGATCATCCTGTATAAGCATGCACCCAAGACCCATACCCAAAGCGTTAAAATACACCAAATACCCCTTTCCAGCCTCTGGAAAAATAAGAATGGGGGAGGTAGTCAACCACCCCTTCATCTCCTCGAAGGATACCTAACATTCTGGACCCCATACAAACTTCACCCCTTTCTGGGTGAGTGCGGTCATCGGTGAAGCAAGCTGAGATAAATCTTGAACAAACTACCTATAATAACCGGCCAGGCCAAGGAAACTCCTGATCTCGAACACATTCTTCGGCTTCTCCCATGACATGACCACACTAATCTTCTCGGGGTCCACTGAAACCCCCTTCTCTGATATCACATGCCCCATAAATTTCACCTCCCTGATCCAGAAAGTGCACTTTGACAACTTTTCATAGAGGCGGTGATCCCTCAAAGTGCCCAAGATGATCCTCAAGTGATGTTTGTGTTCCTCCTCAGAGCTATAGTATACTATAATGTCATACATGAACACCACAACAAAGGAATAGAGATATCGGTTGAACACCCTATTCATGAGTGCCATAAAGACCATTGGAGCATTAGTCAATCTGAAGGGCATGACCAAATACTCAAAGTGGCCATACCTGCTTCAAAATGCTGTCTTCGGGATATCTGCCTCTTTCACCCTGAGTTGATGGTATATCGAACACAATTCTATTTATGAGAACCAATTTTCCCCATTAAAATGATCCAAAAATAATCTATTCTAGGAAAATGGTATTTGTTCTTAATTGTTACCTTATTCAGCTTCTGGTAGTCAATGCACAATCAGAGGGATCCGTTAGCCTTTTTAGCGAACAACACAGGAGCGTCCTAAAGAGAGACACTTGGGCGAATGAATCCTTTGTATTCTAAGTCATCCATATGAATATTTAATTCCCTCAATTCAGTGGGGGGCATATGATATGAGGGAAGATATATCGGGTGTGTTCCCAGTGCCAGATCAATCAAGCACTCCACATTTCACTCCAGGGGGAAACCTAAAAAATCATCCAGGAATACCTCTGGAAAATCATTCACTACAAGAGTTAGTTCACCTTTAGGGGAAATTACATCGTCCTCTATTGTGAGTAACGATAATTGGAAGATAAGACTTCCCAACTCAGGGAGTGGAAGTCCTGCGCGACCTGATCGAGGATCCAATTCTCCATGAAAAACCTGACGACTCCCATCAGGTGCCGTGAAACTCACTTGCCGCCTGTAGCAATTGATGTGTTCCTAGAAGTGTACTAGACAATACATTCAAAGAATCACATAAAAATATCCATATCTAATACCAATATGTCCCACTCCATCTCAATCCTTGACACGGAGAGCGCACACGACGGGTACCTAAGACCCTGCTCCTCTTCTTTCCCAACGACGTCACCAACTCCATCACAAAAGACAAAAAATAAGTTATAAAATTCAGGATGTACAAAAAACAAGAATAAATGAATGAAATAGAGGCACTGGTATCAAAAAGATAAGTATCTATAGAATATGCGATCAGAACGGTACCTCAAACTGTTGACGGTCCCACCTCTAACCCAGCTGGTGCCTGATCCACTACATGGAGATGTCCGGTCTCTACCTAAGGACGAACACTTGTCTATGGTTGTTACCTAAATCGAATATGTCCATAAGATGACCCAGCTCTACCACCATGACCACCAAATTGAGATCCCTCCATCCTCGATGGCTCTGATTGTTCTGGAACTCCTCTTGAAGCTACTGACCCTGCCCTACTCTCAAGTGGGCGTTCCACCCCGCAAAAGTGCTGCATGTGACCCATACCTCCACATTGGTAATAGGGATTCAGAGGAAGTGGGCATGCTGGTAGAATTTTCCCCAAACTCCCACACTAGTGGAACATGACTGATATCGCATCTGAATCCACAGATGAAAACTACCTGGAAGAGTGGCTTGAACTACCACCTCCCTTCTTCACATGTTCTTCCCACTTTCTTTTATTCTTTGAAGAGCTTCCACTGACCATTGCTGATACAGTTCCAGAAAAATCAGCCCTGCCTTTATGATCAATATCCACCATACACGCTTGGTCAATGACCTTAGCATAGGTCCTCAGCTTGAACAAGAAGACCAGAGAGTATATCTCTAGTCGTAAGCCTTTCTCAAACCTCTAGGCCTTTGATTGTTCATTCGAGACAATTTAAAGTGAACACCGAACCAACTCAGTGAAATGATTGATGTACTCCATGAAATAAATATTCCCCTAAACAAGTTCCATGAACTCTCGGGACCTGGCATATGCCAATACCTTAGGGCCGTACTGTTCATTGAAGACTGCCTTGAAGTCTCCCCAACACATATTCTCATTCTTCCTAGTTTGAAGTACCGATTCACACCACCTGTGGCTGGGACCCTCCAACAAAAAAGAGGAAAATTTCACCCTGATCTCCTCAGGTGTATCCAGGAACTCAAAAATGCACTTGATCTTTTCAATCTATTCTTCTACTTCTTGGGGTTCTATGCTGCCTCGAAAAGTAAGAGGCTTGTTTTTCAGAAACTCCTAAGCTTTATATTTTCTAGGATCTGTATCTTTTATCCTAACAGGAATGAGAATAGGAGCTGGTCCCTATCCCAGAGCTTGGATAGCCTGGACCACATCCTCGACTAGCCTCTGATCAATTGGTGTGGGATAACTCTCTCCAGCTTCCTCCTGTGGGCGCTTGGGAGCTTTCCAGGGAGGCATGTTACTACAAAATAAAACAGTAACAAAAACAATAGTCAATAAAACAATTATGAAAATTTTAATCAAATATATCAAATATAAATAATCTAAACACATTACAGTAATAAAAGAAACAACTACTCCACCCCCGCCCGATGTCCAGGTGTGGTCTGCATCCCACATGTCTCACCTGGAAGTGAAGTCAATCAGAAAATTCCAACTTCCCTTGTTGACTCAAGGTGTTACAAGAGAGGTGAGGTCCATAAACCCTACTCACAACCAAAACACTGATCCTCAATAGTTCTAGCTCTTGTCTATCCCGACTCATCCCAAAATAGTAATATAACCCCAAAACATTGGCCTGCTCTAATACCATTTTGTCACAAACTGAATCTGGTCACCACTAATACCGGCACCAAATCAATCCCATGACAAGGACCTAAGGTATTTACCTATCCCCACGGTCTGGAACAAGAGCCTGGGTATCAATAAATTATGTTTGGGAACAATTTACCCAAGTATGGAAGCATAAAACATTAAAAACAATCAATAATATGAATATGAAAATTTCATTCCAAAAAAGCCTTAACAGAAAACAGATCTGAATAAATGGTTTTAAATAGAGTCTAAGAGGTCCAAAAATAAATAAAAATAGAATAAAATCATCCACAAAGACTCCACATGACAAGGGGTCATCACCCCCGAGCCGTCTCCACAACACCACACCACAAGGGGGGACTAACAACCTGAACCGCCTCCACCAGAGGCTTTGCCTTTACCTGTGTCAAACATAATAAAGTCTACTTAAAACCAAGGGGTGTAAGTAGGATGTGACCCTAATCCTAGTATTACACCACCCAAATATTCCAAATAGTATGCAATACAAGGTGAAACGCATGCAGTTTTAATATGTAAGGAAAATCAACGATAAATTCCAAGAAACACAAGTTTCAATTGTAAACAGTTTTCAAAATAAAACTTTCAGAATGTTAACAGATTTAAATAATACATGTTAGATAATATCATTTACATCCCAACACACCCTAATACAAGGGTAAATACCAAAAATCTAATGAGCACCAAAACCGGGAACACCCCTAGGCACTAGATAGTCTCGGGCCCTATGTACCTCGTACCTTGATGTAAAATATACAAGTCACAATCCTTTCCCATGAATGATCCACTAGTAGGGAACATACCCATAACCTAGTGGTACCAAAACATCATCCATATAGTTTAGTTAGAGTTGTCATTATCCAAATTCTAAGTGAAATAGGGACAAAACCCATCTGGATCACTAGCGTACTTGTACATATCCGCCCACCTAGGTATCCAGGATTCCCCCTTTGTGATAAAACAATTTCAGCATGATACATACATATATTTGCATATAAAAACACCAATACTTGTCACATAAAAATAATACAGTATCTATAAACACTTTATACCACTTAAGACACACAAAAAACATTTTTATTTTCAATAAAACAACTTCACAAAATCCTGCATTGTATCGCAACCAAAAGTCCTTGAAATCCCCACTTTGAACATTATTCTCACACTTATAAGTAACTAAAAAATAAATTTAAGTCCAAAAAATTTTCAATGAAACCAACAAATTAGTTACAGGGAAGCCCCATTTAAACCAAGACGTGATATCTTTGTTAAACCTCTAGTTTCACACAAACATGGAACTTAAAGTTCATATGCTTCACAAACACTATTAAAACAAATTTTGTAGCAGAAAAAAATGAGATAAACATTAAAAAAATGATTTTCATCCCTAATAAATTTAAATAAAATCAACTAAGTAGCTATAGGGAATCTCCAAATGAACCAATAAAATATTTCTCTGAAAAACCCCCAATTTCACATAAAAATGGAACTTAAACTTCATTTTCTTTACAAATACCACTAAAACCATTTTTGAACCAATAATAAAATAAGATAAAAATTAAAATATATTAAACATAGAAAGATAAATCACAAGTATTTCATACACATGGAATTACCTACCACAATAATGAAAACCCTTGAATCTTTGTGCGAAAATCCTATCGCACCACCGCCGCACCACTAGGAACTTAGATCAAGCCTAAAACCAAAATAATAGACCAATAAACTCAAAATAAAACCCTATTTTTGAATCCTTAAATTCGGTACATTAGTAACTTCAAGAGTAAATGGAAGAAACCCTATTCAAATTGAATGAAACCCTAAGAAAATTGAAAGAAGAAGGAAGAAGACCCACTTACTTGAGGTATCTTTAATAAATCGCCCCAAATACACTAGTATCTGAATTTTAAAACATCCAAAAATGTAATTTATGTTTTAATAAGTCATATAAGGTCAATTGAGAACTGAAATGGGGGAAAAAGAGTAAAAATTAAGGGAGTTATGAAGGAAACAAGTTACCTTTATTAAATCTGGACGAATTGAGAAAGGTTGAGAAGTTTCGAACTAATTTGCGAACAAAATGTGCTCAAAATATGGAGACACAAACATGGGTGAGAGCCTACGGATTCTGGATTCATGTGGGAGTTGGAATAACCAAAAAATCATAAAACCTTAATAAGATATTAAATAAACATTTTTTTAAAACTTGAAATGGGATTCTGGGCTGGCCCAATCCCTTAAAAAAAACCCAAATCCACCATTATTATGGATTCCTAATGGGTTAAAATTTATATGGTTGTGTTAATAGGCCAGGTTAGGCCATGTTGGAAGTGTAATGGGTGAAAAATGTTGAAGAATGAAAGAGTTATAAAAGAAACCAAATTTATTTTTAAATCCGGAAATGGGATCACGGTTTGACCCAAATTTTGAAAACCCACTATTTCCACCAAAATGCTTGGGAAACCCCCAAAACAAAGAAATAATAAAAATTAAATGAAAAATACCTTTAAAATAAGTCATGTATGTGATAATTATAGAGTTGGAATTTCTTAGTGTATTTTTCTAGTGCTGCTATATTTTAGTGCTATTAAAGTCTAGTTTTGTAGTAGTGATTAGTGTTCATTCGAAGACACTTTTTATTCTTATACTTTACTTGAATAAAAATTATTCATATTTTTACTAAATTGGAGTTTTTGACCACTATTTAGAAAATATAAACTCATAAAAACACTTTACAACCCATTTTGTTAACATTTGGAAAATGTTTAAGAGTAACTATATTCTTACCATTTCATTCAAATTAAATGAAACCAACATTCTTAAAATAAAATTTTTAAAAGGTAGGTGAATGTTTCTAAATCATGTTCTTACTAAAACATATCAGTGAAGGAATAAGATTCCATCACTTTATAAATGGATTAAAAATTATATAAGAAACATTATTTATTTTTTTTATTGGGAAAAGGAGTTATGTCACAACACTTTAAAGGGGGAAGAAAAGACAAAGAAGTAAATTTAAAAGTTAGGAGGAATATCACAAATCATTTATTTTGCAAATAAGATTTTTTAATTTTATTCTTTACACAACCCAAAATGAAATTCAACTCTTGTTTTAAAACAAATATAATTGGTGTACATATAAATTAATTTTGAGTTTGAAAACCAAGTAAGTTTAAGTTGCAAATAAATTATTTATACTCAATTAAACTAGCCATTATCTGTTCATTGAAGTAATCAATTAATTTGTGGTTAATTATGATTCTTTGACTTATAGTCCATTCAGGTTAAAGTGAAAAAAATTTATTTTGTTACATAACAGTTTATTAAGGCCCTTAGAGATATGATTTATCCAATAAAAACACTTCCATAAGGGTTTAACCCAATAAAAGTTCTAAATTCACTATAAATCCTCAAGTGTTTGGTGTATAAGAGATGATCATTCCCAAAAAAATAGGGATGATTAACCATAACCGATCAATATAAAATTTAATACAATTAGTATAAAAATTACAAAAGGTCAAATTTACCCAAAATTAATATATCAAGGTCCTTTTAAGCATAAATAATTAATTAATTTCCACACATAGTTTTATTTAGAAACTCATTGAGCATACTTAACTTTTTATAAAAAAATAACATTGGAAACCATCCATTAATATTTATGAAATATGTGAGTTAATATTTATTAATATTTATGAAAACATAGGGTGAGTATTCCATAAAAATATATTGGTAATCACCTAGAGGATTAGGACTAGTTAGAAACACAATTGGAGAGCTTTACCAATTATTAGAGGTCACTAAGGAATCACCTCAATCATCTTTCATATAAATAGTAATGAATATAAAGATGACAACTCTTAGACCATTCCTTAACTGAATAGGATAATAAACCCCGTAAAAATATGTGATTTAATCTCAAATTAGTGAATTTAGAGAATCAAATACCTATTAAGGGTAAGGGAATTAAAGAAGAAGAAGAATAAGAAGAGGGGAGAGGAGAATAGAGGACAATCCTTACCTTGGGTTTGTAAGGAAAATAACCCCTAAAAAAACCTTGAATAAAATGTAAATAATAGAGGAGGAATATGGTGAATAAGATCCAAAAGAGGAGGTCCTAAGTAGTTAGGATGAATGGGGTTTTAAGGAGAAGGCAAAGTGGTTAAAGAGGCTTCAATGGAAAATACCAAAATTATCCACTAAACACCCCCAATCTAGGATTATGACTTCATTATCGTGACATGTCAAATTGATTATGAATTAAAGATGATTTTATAGTCTAGTACATACCCTAGTTCATATCTCAAGAATAATTTATAGGTTTAGAGTTTGTATTTATTATAATAAGTACTAAAAGAGGGGGGTGATTTTGAAAACAGTTTTACGAAAATAACTTAATATAAAGAGTTTAATAGTTGAGAAACCAAGTGGATTTTGAAAATATGAGATAAAAATTTCATTGTTATTTCACTAAAATCATTTCAATTTCATTTTTCTTAGATATTACTTCAGGTTTTGAGTAATTCTTTGGTTGAAATTAATTGGAATCCTGATTAATTCCTAATATTTTATTTCGATGCTTAAAGAACCAAACCTTGATGTAACAATCATATTGTCAAGGTCCATAACTTATGCATGGAATAAGAGATTCCAAATCAGATTGAAATATCAATAAAGTGGTTAAGAAAATAATTCTTGTGTTGTCTAATCAGAACAACAAAATTCACGTACCCAAAACCTCACACCGATCAATTTGAAATTAAGAACAAATCATTCACATGCAATAAAAAAATCATTAAAATATGAAATAATTTAAGATAAATTGAATGAAATGTTTTAACACCAAAATTAATCCAAAAAAGTATCTAATAAAATCATATAAAGTCTCCTTACATGTGTGTATCTCCCTCACAACAAACACCCACTATTTATTCCAACATCGAGAGGAGGAGTAAAGTCGTGTGTGATCACACCCCCAACCAAAACATTTACACTCCTAGGAAAATTCACATTTCAAAAAAGTTTTCATGAAGATATTACCAAATTCATGAATATTTAACATTGAATGAAACTTTAATCCATGATATAAATTATATCAAAGAAAAAATCACTCTAAGGTGTTATTCTCAATGATCAAGGAAAAATATGTCGCATAAATCATATCAGCATGAAATTATAAAAAATTCATGATACCAAAATGATAAAGTAATTTAGAAGTTAACCACATCACTAATTCTCCACTTGTGTGTATAACAATTATTTCATGCTATTCTTTCCACTTTCTATCTAATTAATATAGGATATTTTAAATTAAATCTTCTTAAATGATTATTTCCATTGAATCTATCCTATATCCTTTGCAATAAAATTTCAAGACCCACTCACTTAAGAATTCCCAAAAGTCAAACCTTAATCTCCTAACCCAGATATCCTCATATGTTGTAAATTTCATTACTCCCCTAATTTATTATTATTATTTTGTTATTTTTTTTTTCAAAAGTTGATCTTGGGAAAAATCTCACAATCATCACTCAAACCTTGTTTGATCCCCTCACGACACTAATTATAATAGTTATAACAAGATCAAAGGTTGAGGAAGAGTGGTTTTTGACCTACCCAAGACACGACCCTTATTTTTGTGTGTTTTTTTTATTTTTTTGAGGGCGTACAACCATCAGATAACAAGTACACATTCATATTTCAATCTAGTAAAACAATGAAAAAGATTGGATAAGGAATGAATGTATGAAAAAAATAATTTTGGAAAGAAGATAAATATTAAACTAACTTATATTTACCTTCTATTAAGTAATAAATATTCACACTTCATGGTTTGATGAAAAAATGTGTGGAGAAATTAAGTGGCACAATTTTCCCATAAACAACTCACACAAATGGTACCATTCTTTTCAAAGGTTTCAAAGTGATACATTCATTCATAGCATCAAAAAAAATTTCTCAAGAAAATTTCACACCTCAATGTTTAATTCATGATAAAACCCAAATTTCATTATTGAAATAATTTTTTGAAATGTTAAAACAACATGAAATAGTGAAATTCCTTATGCATTTTCAATAACTTCCATGATTTGGTGGGAATTATTTTACATGATAAATTGGGAATCAAAAATTAAAATTTTTGAACCAAAGTAAGGGGGAGAAACATGAGATAAGTAACAATAAAATACAGTAATCCAAAAAGAGTAAAAAAAAGAAAGATGATGAAAATGCCTAACTAACCCAGGAATGTGCCCATCGCCCCACACCTAGAGCATGCAGTTTCATCACTAAAATAAAATATAATGTGGGAAAGAAGGATACAACCTATTGGGTGTCATTTGTAGAATTATTCTTGATCTTGGAGTTACTCTATTGGGTAATCCATAATGGATTCATGAAAGTGTTTTAGCAGCTTCCCATTGATAGTGATGGTTTGTTTTGTTTCTTCATTTTAAACCTGAACAACACCAAATGGATAAACATTAGTAATAGTGTATGGTCCAAACCAATGGGAATAAATATTAGTTGGATGAAACTTTAGCCTTGCATTGTAAAGGAGGACCTTATGTACAATGTTGAATTGACGATGAAGGATGAGACGGTCATGGGAAGCCTTGGTTTTCTCTTTATAAATTCAGGATTTCTCATAAGAATCTCTAGGCATTTCCTTCAACTCATAAATCTGCAGCTTCCTTTAAGAACCTACACTAGAATTAATTTAATTGAATTGTTTAGTGGACTATTAGTCTAGGTGATCTATCTTAATAGAGAGGTGAAAAATCTTCCCAAACACAAGCTGATAGGGTGACATTCCAATGGGAGTTTTAAATGTAGTATAGTAAGACCATAATGAATCATTGAGTCTAAGACTCCAATCTTTTCTATTGGTTTGAACCATTTTTTCAATAATATATTTTAGCTATCTATTAGACACCTCATATTTACCATTGGTTTATGGGTGATATGTAGTAGACACTCGATGACCAACCCCATACTAACACAAAAGTGATTGCATTGTTTGGTTACAGAAATGAGAACCCTAGTCACTGATGATGAGCCTAGGTAATCGAAACCTATAGAAAATTTGGGTTATCAAAAATTTCACAATTGTATTGGAATCATCTATCCTCATGGATGGTGCCTCTACCCATTTTTACACATAATCAACTGCCATAAGAATGTACAAGTTTTCAAAGGAATTAAGAAATGACCCCATAAAGTCAATGCCCCAAACATAAAAAAAATTCATGGAAGATAAAGGTTTGTTGTGGAATTTTATTTCTTTTAGATAAATTACCCATTCATTAAAAACTTGGAAAATATTTAAATAAATCATGGGAATCTTGAAACAGTGTTGGCCAAAATAGACCAGAATCGAGGAACTTGCAATTAGTCCATTGGGGACTAAAGTGGCCCCCACAATAAGAGTGTGGAAGAACCTTAGGATAGACTAGAACTCGCTATTAGTAACACAACGATTGAGGAATTGATAAATAAATGTGTGCTAAAGGTAGGGGTCATCCCAAATGTACCAACGAGACTCATGTTTTAGATGGTCAACTTATTTTTTTTGAAATTAGCAGGAATGTAAGATGCTACCAAATAATTTACAATTTTGGCATACCAAGGAATAAAATCTTACACTCAGTACAATTTCTCATCAGGAAAAATGTAATTTATGGGAATAAAGGGGGATGGGTCAATGTTTGAGGATAAAAGTATCCTGATAATATGGTTAGCCACCACATTCTTTGTTCCTTTTTACCTCTAATTTCTATATTGAATTCTTGAAGGAGGAGCATCCAGCAAATGAGATGTGGTTTGGAATTTGGTTTCTTAAGGAGATACCAGAGGGCTACATGATTTGAGAATACAATGAATTTGGAACCTAAAAGGTATGAAATAAATTTATCCAAGGAAAACATAATAGAAAGGAATTATTTTCTAGTTGTGGTGTAGTTTTGTTGGGTAGGGTCCAGTGTACGCGAGACATAGGCAATAATATGTGGAGCTTGATCAACATTTAGTGGTAAGAGATCCCCAACTTCATAGTTAGAGTCATCACACATGATATAAAATTGTATATCCCACTAATGTGGTTGTATTATCAAAGGTGATTTGAGACTATATTTAAATTTTTTAAAAGATTCCTCACATTATTTATTAAAAAAAATCCCTTTCTTTTTGGAGAAATCGGAAGAGGGGGAGTACAATTTTACTAAAGTCACAAATTAAATGAGGGTAAAATCCATAATGACCTAAGAAATAATGCACATCCCATAATTTTTTTTGTGGAATAGAAGGGAAGAAATGAAATCCACTTTTGATTTATCTACTTGGATACCATCCCAAGAAATGACATGTCCTAAAACTATACATTATCACACCATGAAATGAAATTTCTCATAATTTAATATGAGATTCTTTTAAATATAGAGATTTAGGACTAGAAAAATACTACTCAAAAATTTATCAAAAGAGGATCCATACATAGTGAAATCATCTATGAATACTTCCATTAAATTCTCTAGGTAATCAGAAAAAATACTAACCATGCATCGCTAGAAATACCTAGAGCATTGCACTAACCAAATGGAATACTTATATATGAAAATTTTCTAAAGAGGAAAGTAAAGTTTGTCTTTTCCTAATCCTCAAGGGGAATATGGATCTAAAAGTATCTAGAATACCCATCAAAGAAATAGTAATGGGAATACTCTTCTAGCCTCTCTAGAATTTGGTCAATGAACGGTAATGGAAAATGGTCCTTCCTAGTGTATTGGTTTAGTTGATGATAATATATAAAGACACTCTAAATATTCTACACATGAGTTGGAACTAATTCATTATTATTTTTTTAATTACCATAAGACTAGTTTTTTAGGAACTATTTGAACTGGACTAACCCATTGGCTGTTAGAGATGGGGTAAATGATTCCAGTATCCAATAATTTTGTTACCTCCTTTTTAACAACATCTAATAGGTTTGGGTTCAGTCGATGTTGTGATTTACTCATTGGGTTATCCTCATTATTTAACAATATATGATGTGTAAAAAATGATGGGATAATACTAGGAATGTACACAAGTGTCCATACCAAAGATTTTTTATACTCCCTAAAAAGTTCAAGTAGTATAAATTCATGCTCAGGAGGGATTTAACTAGCAATGATGATAGGAATCTTGTTTCCATTATCAAGATATGGATATTTTAAATCTTGAGGCAATTATTTTAGTTAAAATTCAGGTGGATTTTAGATTTATGGCAGTGAATATGATAGTGGTAGGTAAATGATCTCATCTAACTGCTCAATGGTAACATCCTCAGATGATGAATGATCCTTTTAAAGCTTAGAAGTATCATCTATGGTCATGGGATCCTCAGTGTTCAAGAAATTATCAATTAATAAACATGCATGACATTTTCTGGACTGGTACAAAATTCAATTCATGAATTATTACCTAGCATGTATATCAATGATGAAAACTCAGAAATGGGATCAGGGGAATGAAAATAAGTGTTTCCATGGGAAGGGAGTACAACAATATAATTAACTAAAAGTGAGGAATGTTCTTTTGATGGGTTCTTCATGGAATCAAGGATGTTGAAATGGAAAATTTCACCACCAAACTCCATAGATAATATACCATTGTAGACATTAATTATGGGTTTTATGGTTTCCAATAAATGCCTTACCAATATAATTGGGGCATGTCCATTAATCCTATCATTTTCCATTTTTAACACATAAAAATGAGCAGGAAAAATTAAAATTCCATCCCTCATAAGAACATCATCTAACACACCAGTGGGGTGTGTTATACTCTGGTTTGCGAGTTGATCAAAAATATCTGTGAGATTAAGTTCTCCGACCTGAAATGAATATTAAATAGAGTGAGCCATCACATTTATAGAAGCACCCAAATCAAGAATAACATTGGAAAAGTAATACTCACCTATGGTGCACAGAATCGAGAATGTTCTAGGATCGTTGAATTTGGTAGGAAGTGATGGCTCTATCAATGTTGATATGTTCCTCCCCAAGCTCACCTTTTCATCACCTCAAAGTATACTTAATGTGTACACATATACTTGAGAAACTTTGTGTATCTTGGAATTTTCTTCACGACATCAATCAAGGGAATGTTAGCCTGCACTTTTTTGAAAGTTTTCCAGATTTATTTATCAAGTTCACTTTATTTTTGTTTCCTTGGTTGGGTGTAACTTTGGGGAAATAGAAGAGGAATGGTTGGGTTTGGTGGTTCATCAAATGAAACATGTTTTACCTTGGGAGGGATTATCTCATGACAATGTTTGTCCATATTTGGACCATTTTTAGTGGTTGGGATGGTGGTTTCTTTAGAAGGAGATGGATCTAATAGAGGGGTAATTTGGATTTTATGTTTTTTTCCACTCCAAAGGATGATGAAATTAACATTTCTATTATCCTCAGGGTTTACTAGGGGTTGATATGGTAGTTTACCTGACCCATGACTTTGGTTTTCCCCCACCAAGTTGGTGAGTTATCCTAATTGGATTTTTAGGTCTTTTATGGATTCTTGAGTGGTTTTTTGGAATCATAGGTTATTTGTAGGAATTTTTTTTCATCATGTATTATAAGATATGCTTGGATTTTGGAGGGTGTTGTTGGAAAGGCCTTTGTGGTGGTT
The DNA here is from genome assembly GCA_963277665.1 of Viscum album. Classification (NCBI taxonomy): domain Eukaryota; kingdom Viridiplantae; phylum Streptophyta; class Magnoliopsida; order Santalales; family Viscaceae; genus Viscum; species Viscum album. The sequence goes on along the minus strand of OY728141.1, from coordinate 464,691,461 downwards.
GAGGATTTCTAGGTGGTGGTGGTTGAATACTCTACCCCAGTTGGTTTCATGGTTGTTGAGGTTAGTTTGAATACCCACTCACCTATAGGATTGGTTTTATTTCCACCCAAGGTTGGATGGATAGTAAGGTTCTTTCCTAAAGGGTTGGTTGTAGGGGCGACCTGGAAATATTGTCTCAAAAATCTCAGGTGTTTCTCTCAATTGAGGGAATTGTTCAGAATAGTGGGTTTCGGAAGAACAAATACCATAATATATGGGAGGATAATATTGGGATTTCCCTTGGGAAATAGAAAGTTGTCAAAGAAGGTTACTTACCTCCTCAAACTTTATTCCCACCTTATTCTCAAATTCAGTACTTTTCACCTCATAGATACCTAGAATGGGAATAATGGACCTCAAACTGAATTTTTGAGTGTTCTGCACTGTGTTATCAATGAGGTTCCTTGTAGAAATTGGGGTTTTTTCAACTAGTTCACCACCTACAATAACATCAATCATGTTACAATCAATAATAATTAAAGCTTCATAAAAGTATTTTATTAAAACTTGATCACTTATTTGGTGGTGTGGGAAACTTGAACAAATCCTTTTAAATATTTCCCAATATTCATGTAGTGTCTCCCCTTGAGATTTTATTGTCCCAAAAATTTCTTTCCTTATTGTTGCAGTTTGAGAGGCTAGGAAATATTTTTCAGGAAAAAGGCATTTCATGTCCACCCATCCTCTAATAGGGGAATTAACACAATACAACCAATATTTTATAGTGTCTTCTAATGAAAAGGCTACTCCCTAATATTTACTTATTCTTCATCCAAATTAATAGTTTTTAATGTATAACACATATTATGAAATTATTTTAAATGTTTATGTGGGTCTTCTCTATAAATACCATGAAATCTTGGAAATTAGTGAATTATATTGGATTTTAGTTCAATGTTTTGTGCTTTTCCTTGCATTTGAATATAAATGGGTTGGATATCAACATCAGGAAAGGTTAATTATTTTAGTGTTCAATTATTTTAAATAATGTTATACATGTTAATTTTTGTTTCTAATTTGGTTCTAGAAGAAGAGGGGTTTAGAAAAGTCTCAAGTTGTGGTGTGTCCTCCTTTAAAGGGTTGTCTTGTGCGTCTCAGTGTCGCTAACATAGGATCCTCTCTAGTTAAAGTTTGAAAGAAGGTAAATTTCTTGGAGTAGAACAAGTAATGCATGGAACCTACCCAATAAGTAAATCTGAACACAAAAATATATACAATGGTAAAAGATAAGACAAATAAATATTCAAAAAAATTTCAAATATCTTATCAATAACACACACTAAAAATCAAAGCGCTCCCTGACAAAGGTGAAAAAATTTGACTATTTTTTCCTGAAACATCAAATTTATTATGGTTAAAAGATGATTTTATAGTCTAGGGAAGACTCTTGGTTGTCTCTCAAGGAGAGTTGATAGGTTTATAGTGTGTATTTTTAATAATAAGTACTAAAAGAGGGGGTGGTTTTGAAAATAGTTTTAAGAAAATAACTTAATTTAAAGAGTTTAATAGTTGAGAAACCAAGTGGATTTTAAAAAATATGAGACACAGTTGTATTTTTGATTTCACTACACACATTTAAAGTTTATTTTTATTAGAGATTCAATCAGGTTTCGAGTAATTATTAGATTGAAATTAATTAGAATCTCGATTAATTCCTAAGATTTTATTTCAATGCTTAAAGAACCAAACCTTGACATAATAATCATATTGTAAAGGTATAGAAATTATGCATGGAATAATAGATTCCAAATTATATTGAAATCTCATGAAAGTGGGTAAGAAAAGGATTCTTATGTTTTCCAATCAGAACAACACAAGTCACACACTCAAAACCTCACACCGATCTGTTATAAATTAAGAGAAAATCAATCACATGCAACAAAACAAGAATTAAAATATAAAATAATGTAATATAAATGGAATTAAATATTTTAAAACCTAAATTTAATACAAAACAATATCCAATAAATGCATTTTAATTCTCTTTACATGTGTGTATCTCCCTCATAATGAACACCCACCATTTAGCCCAACATCGAGAGGAGGAAAGTCGGGTGGATCTAATTATTCATACTTGATCCCAATATGAGGATAGGGGCCTCTATAACATATAGGATGAATAGAGTACTCCTATAGAACTCCAAATTGGCATAAATTAACTCCTTAGTCGAACTTATAAATGGGTTTCCCAAGGTATCATTTTATAGGAAAAATGGAAGGTGGGTTTGAGCCCCCAGATTTCTAGAAACCACTTGGTCCATGGTTTTTGACCTCCATATAGTCTTATGTCACTTTGGAGAAAATTAAAAAGTTTTATACACACATATTTAATATCTAAACCAAAAATTTGGAACCATTTTAATAACTAAATCTCAATATATCAACAGAATACAAAACACCACTTTTGACTTTGTGCAGATTTGATTCACTAGACATATCGGTTCAGATGGGACTTTTAGTCTATGAATTGGGGTTGGGTTCCTTGAGAAGAGATGTATCCCACAAAGTTTGGGATAGTTTAAAAAAAATTTAATATCATTTAGAGACACATATTTCACACAATGTGAAAAATAGTCAACATGTGTCCGTGGGATTCCATACAGTTTGGCCCATTTTTCTTCCACTTTATCCTGTGACCTCTAAATCACCTCCACCTACAATGTAATTATCAAAAAAAGAAACACTTCCCATTTTAACAGTGATAAATAAAAAATAAATCAATCAATCATGAAGTACATTTTTTTTATTAAATTTTGAATTTATGATACAAAATCAGTTTAACACAATGGTAAAAGGGTGAAAATGAAATAGCAAATCACTATGTGATCAGCTTACAGAGTACTCAATATGGCACCCCAAGGTGCCCCTTATTTTCCTAGAACACTGGGTACCCAATACCCTCTACCAAGTACCTGATGTCACCTATAGTCTTAGGACTGTATGTGCCACCAACCTAGGCCTGAGTTGAACCTCAAACTATCTCTTAAACCTTAAACCATATCCAAAATCACCCAATAATTCATTCTTAACCTCCACAATTCAAGAAAAAAAATTATAAAATAAAAAACCAAACCCCTTTATCTAGATCCAAAAATTCAAACATGCTCACATTTACTTTTTTTAATCTCTAAAATTAACCAAAAATTCAAATTAATGAAAAAATGATCATTATAATATATATTTGTTTCGATAAAGTGTTTCGTATAATGCTAATTAGTATGAATTTATTTTGTTATACCCCTTCTTATGCCTTGTTTTCTTTTCCAATCAATATTACATTATTATTTTATGTCACCACTTATTCCTTATTTGTATTGGAAATTAGTATTCCCTTATTATTTATGTTACCCCTTATTTTTTTTGGATTTTACATTAGTATTGGATTTTAATAAAATGTAAATTTTATTTTCCTATGTAGAATATAAAAAATATTGAAGATTTGTGCAATAAAGTATTGTCTGATAATGATCTTTGAATATGAGATTTGGGACCACATCTTCTGGTGCCTATTGTGAGTATAGTATTTCAAAATTTTATATCAATTATATAACATAAAATTTCATTTTATTAATCATTTTGTAATTTCAATTAGGAGACACCATCTAGGATATAATTTTTCTTCAGTCGTACTAGTGACAATGGTGATCAACATGACTTATTAAGGGGAGTGATAATAGAGGTACTCCGATCATCCACCATACCTAATCACACCTAATCCCTTCACTACACATAACTTCTTCCATATTTTCTCATCTCATAGTTTTTCTTGAGGTAATAGGGATATTTATACCAATTATATTATTTACACCATATCAGAAAGTCCTTACTTCTCATATACCTTTTCCATATCTGATGATGCCCCTATAACTAGTACCATATTCCACCCACTTCTATGTTACCTATATTTCCTAGTTCTCCTACCTCTCAGGGATTTTATGATCATGATCATTCAAATTTTTTTATTTAGATAATTTTGATCATCCCAAGCATATATTGGAGCCTAGTGACCCTTCAATGGCTAGTGATCCTTAAAAAATTCTTGATCCATTAAGGCCCACTTATTGTTCCACATTAGGTATATGTTTACAACTTTATTAAAATTTTTCACAATATTTTTATTTAACTTGTAATTTGTATTAATTTTAAAATTTTATTTTATCTTTTATAGCTGGAACTACCACTAGGATAAATGGGTGTATTCGCATACATGATTTATGGAACCTCTATACACAAGTAATGGTTGAGTACAACAAAGACAACTGAATGATTAGTAAATATGTTATAGAATGTAAAAGTTTTATAAAAATTCTTGTTAAATATCATGATATCATTATTGTGAAACCAATCTCCTAGAGACACATCGATGATCAAATCAACGATAATGCATGGTCTGATATATGGGTGATAAAATTTGTTCCATTAAAATAAAATTATTATTATAGTATATAAATTAATATCTTGGTTGCAACTTCACTTTAATTTTATCGATGGTCAAGCCATGAGGGATATATAGTCGATGGAATTTGGGTTACTATAGAGAGTATATATGCAATAGTTATACATCATTTAGTCTAGTATAGTTGATGTAGTTCCCTATCCAATGCTTGAAAAAACTATGACTGATCTAAGGGCGATACCTAACCTTAGGCTTACATATTTGTATTCCATTGAATGCTAACTAGTGTAAAGAGTCTATAACCAATACAGAGAGACTATACTCTTGGTATCAACACATGGAAAAATAGGAAAATAATAGAAACAATATGAAACATCAGAGTAAATTCAAGGAATTAAAACTAATAGACAATTATTAATATCAAATAAGCATTAACATGCTATATAAAAACATGACCATGCCAACATGAATACATACATACAACTAGGATATCCCATCATGCTGATAAAGTACATAATAAATAAAATACAAAATATAAGATAGAAATAACTAAAAACACCCCATGTCCCTCCATGGACCTGTATCCTAACCATCTATCCAACTACTCTAGTTAGATCCCTTATAAAACCTACGATCTAAAGGTCAAACATAAGGGTCTGTATATGCACCAAAGATCTTGTTTTTGTCATGTTTATATATATATTAGTAGGGAACCACCAATGCATCCCTTATATACCCTATTATATACCATGTATGTAAGTATAATAAAATAATACAAAAAATAATATATAACATGTAATAAATCACATCAAGTCATCATGTGTTAACTATACCACTATGACACTTAACTCCAATTTCTTTGGACATTGCCGATATTGTGTCTGTTGTACCCATCAAAAATAAGAAGATTACTAGTTAATGGAGAAAAATTACTATATTTGGATGTATATAGTGGGTTAAGTCCCTCTCTTAATGACCCTATAGTGTAAAAGTGGCTATAAATCCTCTTAAAATGATCCCATAATATACAATATGTATGGTGATACTATCACACTAATACCCAATTATATAGAGTGATCAAGGATCCACTCATAGTGACCCCTAAGAATATAGTGTGACTAGGGATCTTGGTGATATTTCTAGAACTCGGGAATAATAACAACATGGGTGGTGTAATATACACTTCTTGAACCTAAGAACCCTATGCTAATCATTATCCCAAACTACCTTATCATCATTAATACGATGTATTAGAAATGCATCCGAGAAAGGTGAGACACAACCAAACCCAAGTAGCATAAAAACTCAGGATTATCTCACTCTGCCCATGTTCCTTCTAGAACTTAAAAGGAATAATCATCTAGGTAGTGTAATTATACACCCCAATCCATGGCTCCCCATCCTATATCCTTATCAAATATAGCTACAAAACATGTTCATGATATGAACAAAAGAAATACATGTTCAACACAAGCTACACTTTATCCATTATCTAGTTATGAATACATACCTAACACTCTACTAGATGATAACACATAAAAAATAAAAATAAACTTCCCTGACTAGTCTTAGTATATACAAATATCTCAAACATATCATTATCTATGTAACACCCCTGATGATATCAATAACTTAGGCCAAAATCCAAAATATATAACCTTAGGTCATACCTGGACACACCAGATAACTATAACCATATTAGGACATGCACTAGACCATATGGCCACAAGGAAGCACACATTAAATCTTTACCCCCATCACCACTACTTAATAATACCCTAAGGAGCCTCACATAGTGCTTAGAGTTCATTTCCAAGACCTTCCCATACACCAAGTCCACACATGGAATGAGGAATATCGACCCACCCCTAGGAATTATGCCCCAAAGATGAAACCTACCACTTGAATACATCACCTTTTCTACACTATACAAGCCTCACAAGGCTTCTTGCTAATAGTCTATTCCCATACCATTCTCCAATATCACTTACAAGTAGATCCATGATCTAGAGAGACCATGACCCCACTTTACTATTGCTAAGTTTCACTAGGTATCCTATAATAGAGTAATTACTCTCTTCTATGACCCAAAATCACATATAACTCAAACCTAACTACTTACCATGATTTACTATGTCTATTCCCAACATTACACTCCTATCACTCAAGGAGTCTCAAGGTTTAAATCCATTTCCATAACTCTTCCCAAAAAAATATCAAGTCTCTACACTAACTAATTCATTCCTGGTGGGCCAACCACTTTCCCAATATGGTAAATACTATGAAAATAAAATCATACCATGATCCAATACCATGTATAGGTATGTCAATAAATAATATACTTTTCGCACCTTGGTGGAATAACCTATGGGAATATTTAAAATATCCAAACCAAGCACAACATACCCAAAACACTCTAAGAAGGATTCACCCAAGCCCACTACACAATCCAAGACTCACCGAACCCCTTTGTGAAAATCTCAAACCCAGACCCACAGGGCACACAAATTTAGTGCACGTACATTAACATGTTTATATTTAACTATTAAAGTAACAAACTACCTCAATCTCATTAGAGTTAACTCATCTGATATCATAGCTTGATTCAACCTCATTCACTTGGAATCAAGAAATTAGATAAATAGTCCCTAAAACAATATTTAAAACAAAATAGTAGTGTAATGAGAGAAAAATAGAGGGTAACCCTTGGGATTAACTTTGCATTATTAATAAGAACCTCCTATTTTAGATGATATATTGACCCAACAAGAGATGAACCTCCGAGATCTTATAGAGTGAGAGTGGGTCTGGGGCCTATGGTCATGAGTCCAAATTGGGAAAAGGAAGATCCTTTTATAAGATTAATTAAAATATTACAAAAACCATCCATGGGTCCACTGTGGCACGAAATAGGGTGTCATGATGTAACGAACCACTCAAGGGAAACATTATGGTGTGACCTAGTGGGTCATAATGTAAAGAATCCTCTCTAAAGAAATACTAAGAAATCATTAACACTCATTACAATGTGATCAGGTGCTTTATGGAACAACACACCCATTGCAATTTGGTACCTCCCCCATAAAACATAATGTATCTTACATAACCTCTATAACATGCCACAAAACCCCTTATTTCAACATGATCTATTACCTACACCAAAAGTTTCCTCTTTCATTGAGAAAAACTCATCTAATCTTATCTTAACGCTTCCAAACACCACAAAACACCACAAAACCCACTTAAAAAACCTTATAGAGATGTCACAACTCCAAGGATTCAAATAAAAATTTTAATTATCAAAATACCCCCTTATCCAAAACTCAAAATTCAAAAATCATTTGAATTTAGTATCCCATAATGATATGGGTCATTAAAAAATCTCTATCAGAGGTATTATTTCCCCTAATAAGCATCCAATACTAATTATAACAACTTATTTCAACTGTCATAATCTAATACCACAACCCACTCCCAATCCTGACTAGATATGGCTCTACCACTCATACACCTGATTTGTCCAAAATAGATTTTCACTAAAGAATCCTAGTTCGATACTCTTCATGGATCAATCATCATTCAAATTAAGTACCTGATGCCAAAAATTATTTTATTAATAAATAAAAATATTTTATGGCCTTTGGTCCATTGGATGAAAAAAAATTACATGAAAAATTTACATTCAACTTTCTATGCACTGACTTCTTCAAAAAAATCCCTGATCCTACCACAATATCAACTCCAGACCTAGAGCATGATGTCTTCACCCAAAGAAAACCATGAAATGCTCAATATTTTCCTAGAATATTTAAAAACATAGACCCATATTTAGCTACCCAACATACTTAAAGTAAAAACCATGAAAAACAAATAATTAATCTATTATGGTCCTAAAACTATAAATGAATCATTATCACTTTCCCAAAATAAAACCAAATTCATTATCCTATTAGCTATGCTCGCCATACACAAACCTAATGTAAACCACCACTTACCTGACATGATGTCCACTTTCCAAAAGATCAATATGATACTCTCTACTATAGGACTATCCATACCATAGTCCCAATAATACCACCTCTCTTATACACTAAAATCCCATAAAAAACAACCACACATGGGCCCTGCTCATCAAAATCCAATCAACCTTGGTCCATGAGTTGTGCTCTTGGGTATTACGATCTTAAGATTCTTTAAATGACCCTTGCTTGATCTGGACGACCATCATTCATCACCACAAACAATAGACATGATTCAACCCATAGGGGTTCATCAAACATACTTTACAGAACCAAATGGACTCATATCAGCGGTCTCTAATCATTGTCTCATGCCTTCCTAAGAACACCTAGAAGAACACCCCATTTTTCCTATAAATATCCCAAAAATCTCTACCAATGTACCAACTCACTACAATTTAAACATTACCTTTATCTATGAAATATTCTCCTCAATGTATTCTCATAAAAATTTATCAAGAACATCCTACAATCCTCCAAGGACCTGACATGATTTCCAAGAGGACTAAAACAATACTCTACCATCTCTCTCTTATACAACCCATCAGTGGGATTTCATAAGATTCAAAACACACCCAATTCTAGGGTAGTTTCATTGGGGAACTACCCATTTGAGTCACTTCGAGAAACAACCATGTTACCCAAGAGACATGCCATTAGAATTCACATATCAATACTAATCCACTTACTAGATAGTTATTATCTAATAACCTTTATTTTATCCCAAAAACCAAATCGGATACTAGTTTCTGAACTTAAAATATGATAAAACCACAAATTTACCCATTCATATGAATTCTACATACCCATATCAAGGTATCAATAATGATTTTGATCATAATACCACCAAGTAAAAGTCTTAACAAAACTGAGCACCCAATACCACACTGCTCGATCATTGCTTCAACATCTGAAGCACCTATATATGCTCTACTCAAACTGCATCACATATTCTTATTAACCTAGAAACATGCATAATATACACATTATTTTATCCATGGAAAGTATAAACAACCAATTCAATTTTCCATAAGGCATGTGAGATCCAAATATCCCACTTACCAATGACCTACAACCAACCGTCTAACTATTAAGGCACTACACAACCTCCTCCATCATCCTAAATCAATTCACATGAGTCACATATCATATCTCTAAGAAACATTATAAACCATATTGAACCAACTGAGGGTATATAACCAACCAAAATATTTCATACCAACAATACTTTATACTAAGGCTCTCAATCCTGGAGCCCAACACAAGGCATCTCATCCCCAAACCTACTCACCAGAAGGCTGTCATCTACCATGAGCATGACTGCAATCATATAACAAAAAAAGAATATGAAATCAACAATATAATTTCAATTAATTAAGGTATAAAAAATGATTTATTTGGGAAAACACAAAATAACTTATTGTGGATTCTTTAATTAATTGAAACCAATTTCCTAACACATTTTCAAAAAATATTTATTTCATAAAAATCATTTTTCAAAGCAATTTTCCCCTTTAAAAACCATTTTTCATCCACAAATAATCATGCACCTGTCTTGAATACCTATGTGCCTGATATGATTCATGAAAACACTCCATATTTCCACCTCGGGCTAAGATTAAATAAATAAATAACAAAGCCACATCAAATCATTATGCTTAAATAAACACCTCAATCATAACAATGAAAAGGAAGAAAAAAAATCTCAACCCCGGTAATTTGGGCTTTCCTTATATAGGGGTTAGCTATGCCCAAACATCTGGTTTATCCAAATTTATGAAAACATACTACCTCCAAATGCTATAAACAAATATTTAATCATAAAAAAAATTCCCTGATACCATTTTTTAACACCTAATCATAGGATCATCCAAACCGTTGTCGAGATAGGGGTAATACGTGATCCCAGGCTCACCTCCCTATATAGAAGAGGTTACCGAATAGTAGTGGGTGTCTATAACCAATGTGGGGAGACCACATTATTCATATCACCAAATAAAATAATAAGGAAATAAAATAATCAGCATAAAAAATTAGATTAATCATAATAAATCATAATCAATGGCCAACCATAAATATTAAATAAAAATTAACATGCTATATAAAAATATGACCATGCCAAAATGCATGCATATAATCAGGATCTCCCCCAAAGAAGATGAAGTTCAAAATAAAAAAAAAATACAAGAGAGACATAACTAGAAACACCAATTTCTATCTATAGGCTTGTCTCCCAACCATCCATCTACTTACTATGACCCGATCCCCTATACAACCCACTACTTGAAAGTGAAACATAAGTTTCCACATGCACAACAAAGTTCCCATGAATGGTGTGAGTATATAAATTAGTACTGAATCACCAATGTGTCCCTTATATATGACCACTACTACAAATGGGTCCTTTAAAATTGCTATAATAGGCCTTTTTCATCCTAAAAAAAGCACTGATAACTAAAGCGGGATTAAAATCCCTAGTCCTTTATCAATGCTAGAATAACATTGATAAAGGCAACCTTTATCATTTCTTATTTAAGAACTGATAAATAAAACCTTTAAAAGTGCTTATTTAAGTGATGATAAAGGACCCACTTTATCAGTGATTTTATTTAGCACTGATAAAGGGGTATACTACTATAGTGAGTTATTATAATTAAAACACACTACAACATAAAAAACATAAAAAATAGTAAATACGTGAGAAAATATAGAAGGAAATATAGAATTTAATTTCAATAAAACTTACAACACAAATAAAATAAAAAAACACTATATTATAAACATTTCAAAAATTGGTTTGTACAATTACATGAGTAAGTAAAAATTATCATAGACATTCAAAAATAATAATGTTCCTTTGTCTTTGGCCCTTAACCCTTGATCATGTTATTAGTTTCCAAAAAAACTCCATCTTGAGCAAAATAATTCACCTATATAAGAAACCAATTCTTATATTAGTAATACTATAAAGAAATAAATTAAACACAAAATGTAAATTTAAAACTGAAAACATATACTTTGAGTCATACTAGACACACCATCTTTCATATTGAGTTGCAGTTCATTATTACATGTCACACAATTTATTTTTGTTCTTAAAAGAAGGAGATCTTTAATTGGCTTTCATCTATGGTGATAAAAAACTCACTAATGATGAGATCTAATTCAAGAGGAATTTATTTTTTAGAATAAGCCTTAAATTGGCACACCATTTTCTATTTTTCTTAAAGCACTATCTATATAAAAATTAACTAAAAAAGTATCAAATAAAAATGATAAGGAAATTAATTAAGTAATAGAATATAATTTGATGAGAAAAAAATTCTATCTTATTTTCTTAGTTTTGGCGATGTGATGTTCTTTTTAAACTAAAATGTCACTTATATATTGAAAACACACACTTCAAGTCATAATGACCGCATCATGTGTCATATTGACATGAAATCAATTTATATATGTAAAATTTGAATTATGGACCATTATCTTAAAGTTTGAAAACAATCCAAGCTCGTTTTCTCAGTTTTAACTAGTAACATGTGTTTTAAACTAAATGACACCATTATATTGAAAACACATACTTTGTGTCATACCAACCACATCAGGAGTTAAATTGATGTGCACTTAATTATTGTACATTAAAAATGAATTATAGACTATTTTCATAAATTTTTAAAACATTTTGAGCCCATTTTCCTGATTTTGTCTAGTTGATGTGTGTTTTAAACTAAAATGGAACTTTTGTATTGAAAAAACGCACTTTGATTCATATTGTTCACATTTTGTGTCAGATTAACATGTGTTTGATTTGTACAAATCAAAAATAAATTATGGACCATTTTTCTAAATTTTAAAAATAATCCGAGCTCGTTTTCTCTATTTTGGCTATTTGATGTGTGTGTTAAACTAAAATAACATTTTTGTATTGAAACATGCACTTTGAGTCATATGTAATACATCGTATGTTGAATTGATGTGAATTAAATTAATACACATGAAAATTAATTATGGTTCATTTTACTAAATTTTAAAACAATCTGATATTGTTTACTCAGTTTTGGTGACATGACATGCGTTTTAAACTAAAATAAAACCTTTTTATTGAAAGTATAGACTTTGAGCCATATTAGTCACATAATGTGTCAGATTGATGTGTGGTAAATTTGTACATATAAAAAAACTAAATTATGGACCATTTTCCTAAATTTTGAAAACAATTCAAACTCATTTTCTTAGTTTTTTCTATTTGATGTGTGTTTTAAACTAAAATTACATGTTTGTATTGAAAACATGAACTTTGAGTCATACCGATCACATCAGGTGTCATATTGATGTCTTCTCAATTCCTACAGGTCAAAAATAAATTATGGACCATTTTTATAATGTTAAAAAACAATACAATATCATTTTCTTAGTTTTGTATATGCGATATTCTTTAAACTAAAATAATAATTTTATATTGAAAATACTTACTTTGATCCATATCGAGCATATCATGTGTCAAATTGGTGTGTGGTAAATTCCTACACGTGAAAAATGATTTATTGATCATTTTATTAAAGTTTGAAAATAATATGAGCCTGTTTGGTTGGTTTTGGTGATGTGACATGCGTTTTAAACTAAAATGGAACATTTCTTTTGAAAACATGCACTTTGAGTCATATCGGTCATATTGTATGTCATATTGATGTACAATCAATTCATACACCTAAAAATGAATTATGGACCATTTCCAAAAAGTTTTAAAACAATCCTATATCGTTTACTCAATTATGGATATTTTTGCATGTTTTAAACAAAAATGGTGCTTTTCTATTGAAAACACACACTTCGAGTCATATTGACCACATCGTGTGTCATATTTATGTGTGATCAATTAATACATATGAAAAATTAATTATGGATCATTTTCCTAAAGTTTGAAAACAATATAATCTTTTTTTCTTGATTTTGGTGATGTGACATGAATTTCAAACTAAAATGTCACATTTCTATTGAAAATAATAACTTTGATACACATCGGTCACATAATGTGTCAGATTGATGTAAAGTCAATTCTTACACATCAAAAATAAATTATGGTCCATTTTACTAAAATTTGAAAATAATATGAGCTCGTTTTCTTGGTTTTGGATATTTTATGGATGTTTTAAACTAAAATGACATGTTTGCATTGATATCACATACTTAGAGTCATGATGACCACATCAGGTGTCATATTGACATGTGGTTGATTCTTATAGGTAAAAAATAAATTATGGACCGCTGTCCTAAATTTTAAAAACAATATGAGTAAGTTTTCTTTGTTCTGGATATGTAACACATTTTAAAATAAAATGATAGTATCATATTAAAAACATGTATTTTGAGTCATATCGACCACATAGTGTGTCAGATTGGAGTGTATTTAATTACTACACATAAAAAGGAATTATGGACTATTTTCCTAAAGTTTGAAAACAATATAAGGTCATTTGGTTAATTTTGGTGATGCGACATGCATTTTAAACTAAAATGGAACCTTTCTATTAAAAACATGAACTTTGAGTCATATTAGACACATCATGTGTCAGATTAATGTGAAGTCAATTTGTATACATCACAAATGAATTATGAACTATTTTCCTCAAGTTTAAAAATAATATGAGATTTTTTCTTGATTTTTTCTATTTGATGTGTGTTTTAAACTACAATGAAATTTTTTATTGAAAACACACACTTCAAGTCATATCAACCACATCATGTATCAAATTGATGTGCTATCATATTTATGTGCTATCAATTCCTATATGTGTTAAAATAATGTGTAAATTTAATAAAATAATTATCAGATAAAAATGATAAGGAAATTAACTAAAAAAGTTAGATAAAATGATAAGAAAATTAACTAAATAAGTATTATGAAGTCATCTATTTATAATGTCTGTATACATTCTAAAAAAATTTATTATACCCATTCATTTATAAACAAATAGATTTACTCTATTATATTTCTTTTTGAGAAATAGATCAAAAATAATATATAATAATTTTAATAATAACGATTCACATCCCAAGTGTATCTCTAAGGTCATAAACTACAATAAATTACAAACATAGTAGAAAATAATTTAAATTTGATGTTAGAAAACATTATAACACTATGTACACTGTCCAATCATCTCTAAAAAAATTAACTTATTCTTTTGAGTACATTGATTTTTGGAAATATTTGAAGTACTGAGAAAATATATACAAACAAATGATTAAGAAATATTTTTAATTAAATTGTAATTACCATTATAAATTACATATTCTAGGATGCTAGTCTTTTAATGGTATATTATATCTTTCATAAATTTGAAGGATAGTATCTATAATCGTTGCTATTATATTGCTTCAGAAACTACAAAAACATTGAAAACATAATAATTTTTTTTGAAATATGTTTTGATTGTTAAATATTTATATATATAACTTAATTTAATTCCATTTTAAGTAATGCACAGGATTCTTATTTTTAGTCAATAACCATATACCTTGATTTATCCTAATTTAAATATCACCCTATCATAACAAAATTCTTGTTAAAACACAAACTAAAACATATAATTCTAATTTTATCTATAAAATGTAGATTGAAGTGCATTAGAAATTCACAATAAACATCATGTGTGGTCTGTTTGATGGAAATACATGCATTTGATCCAAAAAATAAATATTTAGGGTATCTAAATTGATTGCAATCATCATCCAGTGCATCCTAAAAAAACAAATAAGTAATGAAAAAAAATAAAAAATAAATTTTATATGATTAGATTACATAGTTTTACCCCTGTATTATAGGCATAAAAAGACTCCATCGTCTGTTATTTTCTTCTCAAACACCTCATTTAGCACATATTTTTTCTTATGAATTTATTTTAACTCTAAATAAATTTTATCCATAGAAATGATACAAGGATTAATGAATCCAAATCAATCTTTGCATGGTTTTCACTTTATATAATAGTAATATAAACTCCTATAAAAAATATGAATAGTTATTAACTTTAAAGACCATATTAGATCATTTTTTGGACAAACATATTATAAAAATGTACCTTATGTATTTATTCACAACTGAGACTCCCAACCATTAAAACATGAGAATCTAATTTATACTCTAGATACTAACCATGTTTGCAATGATAGTTCCAAATATTTCTTCTTCATATGAAATATAGAACACATCTCCAATTTTGAATGTGGTGTCTATATGAAGTTGTAATTCTAATATATGATACATTGGAACTAGTGGGGAGAAGGTACTCCTGAAAGGTCCTTTTATTTTATTGGTCATTTCACTAGATTTTCTTGATCCGACATTCCATTTCCCCATCATTTTATCCATATATAATACCATACCTCACTTTAGAATTTTTTATAAATAGTTATACTTTTTTAATTTGAAATTTTTTTGGATATAACTCATGTATCTTTATAAGATTAGACAACCATTTTATAAATGTTCTAATAGAACCATTGAACATAGTATTACCTAGATCCTAAAGTGGAATAGGCAACTCAGTGCTTGAATCTTGAGTTACTTAAATCTAGACTCTCATGTGATCTTTTGGGAGTTATTTGTTGTGTACTTTTTCACCCAAGATATTATACACCATACCCATCGTAACAAGGTATTTCATGGGTGTTGATAGATATAAATCAAATACCACATTACCCTACATAATTATAGTAATATAAAGTTATTTGATTCACATTTAGGAGAAATATTAATGAAAAAATTGATTACCTTGGGTAAGGTATACAATTGAGGGGAATGACTAGACTCAAAGGTAGTGGGGTCATTTGGTTGTTCATATATTGATATTTATTCCACTACCAGTTCACTTTGACCCTTTCACATATAATGATCTTCCAAACCAAAAAAGACAATAATATCTTTAAAAGAACATATTTTTTCTTAAAATCCTTTCATCATCTAATATGTATCTTCTTGTGGTTTTGTATTCTTGAAATATGTTATAGGAGACACTTCTAAACCTACACCTTTAATACAAAAATATTTTTCTAGCTGCTTCAAAGTTACTAAAATTATTTTTTCTTCCGGTATGATCACTAATAATTCTTGTGTATAAACTATATAAAAATCATATGAACATAAATAAATATTTTATGTAATACCATTATAAATCATAAATAATTAATATTATGTCATACTCGCACATGTTTCCCATAACGACTTTGTGTTTTAATCCACTAGTTTACCATCCTTATTTACACGAGCCTCCTTATAGAGCACATTATGTGAGATGAAAGTGGATTTAGGTTTTGATTTATCAATATGAATAAAAAAATAACATATGTTTTTTCATATCATTTTTTTTATTATTGATTTAAAATACATAACAATATATTCTCTAGTGAAGCATACCCCATCCTTACTTTGTGATAGGGGTACATTGGTTTTTATGCATGTTTTTTATTTTCACTAATCCATTTTTGTTTCATAAATTAACAATTTTGAATTAAATTTAATAAAATAAATAATGTAGAATAATATATTATCGACTATAATACACCATAAATGATTTCTCATCGTGATGAATGATGAAATCATTCAATTTTTCTTCTTTTATAATGTTTGCATAAGAAACTGGTGGGTGGGGATTTAGTTTCCCCTCAACATCCCTAAGATGAAACATATTAAGAAGATTACATAAGACTATATGGGTTTTCTATTGACCATTAATAAATATTTCTTTTTAAAATAATATAAAATAAATGAACTCTACAATGAATAATGAAAATTAAATCAATATTTCATTATATAAATTTTTAGTAAAATAGAGAAAGTATATCATAATTTAGTATCTTCCCAAAGGGTTTCATTCATTATAGGATAGACATGGTTCCATGAATCTATATCAATCAGAACATTCATTATTGTTGTGAACCTAAGATAACTAGTGAACATTGACTTTTTTGGGTCAAAAGGTTTTCCATGTTGATTCTAGAAAACCTCAAATTTTATACCCTTGATTATTACCTTGATAATTTTAGTCAACACAATGATGCTACACAATTCCTATTTTTTTCATCAACATGTTGTTAATCCCCTAATAATTATGTAGTTTAAACATCAACCATATGGTCTTTCCTAAGATTGGAAACATCATCATATGTAGAATACATTATCTGTATGAGTAGTTAGACATTTAATTTAGATTATGTTATTATAGTAGAGAACACTTAATATTATGAGGAAACACATAGTATTTTTTTTTTAAAAATTAACCTACTCATTGACCTCTCTTTATTTTTATAATGGTTAAAGGGATTTGGATGCTCTGTATAGAATCCAAATACCCTCTTTATGGACCCCTCTAATGTACAAGACATTCTCTATATTAGGACCTATATTAAATTATTATGATCTACCAAGAAAAGGTCCATCCTTAATTGAATTTTTGTATAACCCTACAGTTTTTTTAGTCACCAATAAGACAATCAACCAATTATTTTTTGTTGGACCTGGGACATAAAACACTTGCACTGCTTGTGATGCCATTATGAATGACTCATCATTCTCCATTTCCACATTAAAATTAACATTTATGAAGCCCATTTCAATAACTTTAACTACTCTCCTATTGTCTACCCATTTATAAAGGAAAACCTACACTTTAAATGTTCTATAATCCAACTTATATATCTATTCTATAATTCCAAAATATGACATATTCACATAAATTGTATTTCTATCCCTAGGAAAAAGGTATGTCCATCACTTCCACTATAAGTATAACTCCAATATTTTTCATTGTATTATGGTCATCGTGTTATTTTATATAGAACATAAAACCATTAATTACAAAACAAATGTAAGAAATAACATTTTCATTTTTCCCCCGACTATCCATAAAATTCATTGGAAATTGAATTCAAATTTTTAGATAACTCCTTATAAATATGATATCAGAACCATCCAATAAATTGTTGATTATGTGTATTTGATTTCCATCCTTAATCCCTTTATGGATTAAAATATCTAATAATTTATTTGTGGGATTCAAAATAAGGATCAACATCTTAACTATTATGTAAAATATAAAGGTGAACTTGTTACCACTCTGTGATAGTAATTGTAACAACATCTCTTCTGAAAATCCCTTCTCACATAAGGAATATGATGTAATGAGATTTTTGGAGAATGATGATATCAACATATAATAGGTAATTGGTAAATAATTCAACAATTTATTCAAAAATATATCATTCTACAATACAACCTTCTGCACAACTTCAATTCTGGATGTACCCTTTCAAAATATTCATATATCTTTCAATGGGGTATATCCATCTATAATGGATAGGAACACATAGTTGAAACTCTCTAACTAAGTGAAATATAAAGTGGAACATTATATTATAGAATTATAGTGGGAATAACATATATAATTCACATAATATAACTTCAAACTCTTTATTTATGATTGTAAACTTCATTGGGTATATAACATTACTGCATATGAATTTGAAAATGAAGTAGAGTCTGGTTAATGTATATCGTACATTTTTAGGAAGAATGAAATGAAAATTTATGGATATCAAATATTTCATAAAAACATGAAATTAATTCATTTTTAGTCCATGTAACTTCAAATTATTAATTAACATGAAATTATTGATATTTTATGAATACACCTCTGGAACTTTTACACCATTAAGGAAAATGAAAAATTGTAATTTTTAATGTCAGGATAGAGTGTAAGTTTCTGGAGGAAGAAAAGTCCTCCCTTTACCCTTCACTGGTGACAACTCTTCCCTTATCCCCATATAAATAAAGTTCAACTTAGATTTTATTCCATATTTTTTTTCCAATAATATTTAGTAACATTATAATAACACCATCAAATACATTTTTTTACATGCATGACATCAAGAAAAATTATGACATACAAAAAAATTTAGTATGATAATTCGAATAAAATTGATCTCTTTTTCCAATATTATTTCATATGGTTTTTTGAAAACAGTTTACCAAAAACAGTGTTAATATCTTTTACTTTATCAAACATTTGATCATCCGTTAGTATAGATGATGTTGTACCTTATTAAGTATCCCCGTAGAATAATGTCATCCACGATTGGTATTTATGTCATCGAGGTAAAAATTACTAATGTCCTAAAAACACAATCTTCAAGGGACGTTTCAATTGAAATGAGTGTGTGCATTATTCACAAATAGGAAACCCCAACATTCATTTAATGTTCTATCCTAGAAAAAATATCTATGTAGGAAAGTCATTTATCATCCCATACAACATGGCCCTAAATGTGAATTATTCACTTCTATGAGAATCATACATTGTAAATCCTATATCCCACATCAATTTCATATATTTTATCAAGGGATCTAAATAGACATCAATATCATTATTGGTTTGTTTTGGTCCAGCTATAAATAGAGACAACATAATGTATTTGTGCTTCATGAATAACCATGGAAGAAAGTTATAATTTACCAACATGACTATCCATGTATTGTGAGTACTAATTTTTACACCAAAAGGATTTATTTTATCTATAGATAATACAAACCAGAATTTTATCAAGTCATTTCCAATTCCAGGATACTCATAATCAATTTTCTTCCATTGAGAAGAGTCCGTTGGATGATGTAGTTTCCCATATTTAATTATTGTATATGTATTCCATGTCAATTTCATCAGGGTTTCTAGATATACATAAATCCATCTAAATCTTTGAATTATAGGAAAGTACCATAAAACTTTCGAATGAATTGATTCAACTTTATTGTATAAATCCACCCCACACTTAGGGAATTTTATGAGTGATTCATGGTCGTTAAAAAATAATATGAAAAAATTCGGACAAGCATGTATTTTTTATAGATCATTCCCATTGAACATAACATTCATTTAGCATCATATATTCAAAAATGAAGTTTATTTTATTCTAGTATCATGTCATTTAGAAGACCAAGTAATTTGTAAATTGGGTGTCAGTAAATCCATTTCCAGCTTTCAAATTATATAAATTCAATACAACTAACAATGTTGTGTATTTAGTATAACCAATATACCATGGGCTCTTAACACAACTATTTAAATTATCAAAAAAAATTATACAATCACTAAGGTCATCTTAAATTTCTATTTTTATTTCTTCTCTATGATATCCACCATCATTTACACTAGTATTCATATCAAATGATCCACAAATCACAATATCATCCCAATCAATGTGAATATTCCATTTTCACCATGTTTAGTACAAAATTTATAGCTATGATCTATTACATGATGAATCAAATGTTCTTCCAACTCTTTTGGACTAATTTTTCTTGAATAGAAACAAAATAAACACAGAAAAAGGTTTTGAGAAAGTCTATATGAATGATATATTGAAAAATTGATGAAATATTTAACTCCATATTAAAAATCTTTAGTTATATCATTAGTGTGAATCCATTTTGATTCATATTAATCCTATTACATTCATAAAATATTCATTTTTTATAATAAATAAATAAATAAAAATAAGATATTAATAATCAAAGGATAAAGTTATGGATAATTATAATAAGAGGAACCCAACATTTTAATGTTATCGACTATGATTCTCAACAAGTTAACATTTTACACAAGGGTGATATGAAAAGAAACAACCTGGGGTAAATATGTGGCTATTGGTCCAGGTTCTCAATTTTATGTTGTGCGGGGAAAAAATGTGGTAATAAATATATTGGTAAACAAAATTTATTTATTATTGGATGGTTGAATTCCCTTGGAAATTATTTTTCTTGATTATTATTTAATTATAAAATGTCTTTCTAAATTTGTGTAAAAATATATTTCCTTAAAACATAAAAGGTCATGCAATCACTAGATTTTGACACAGGGTCAAAGAGCTTGGAATTTCCTGAAACGAATGGATGAAACTATTTTTAATAACAGAAGTGAAGTTGGATTCCATTTTACTCTCTTTTTCTATAGATTATTCTAGATCATGTATTATAGGAAAACCAACAAATATATTTTTACTATAACCCACTAATTAACCCCTATTTCAAAAATATTAGAGTTAAAAATATTAGGTGCATTTCGAATATCATATAATATCCAAAGCCTCTATTCAATTTCCTTTAAAACACCAAAAATGATTTCCATTAAAAAACATTTCAAAAAAAATTTGTTATCAAGTATTTCACTTAACTAACATCCCAAACCTTCTTATTCCACCTTTAAAAATGACACAGATCACTATAATCTATCCCCTACATCTAGTAGTCAAAAAATTTATAGGTATATCCAAAATATTATACTCATTATTAATAAAATACATACCACATGTATGGATAAGTGAGACTATAGTAAACTTTATAAAATTATTCCAATATCTTCTAATCATGTATGTGTTTGAGATAAATGTGTTTTAAAATGGAAATTTTTATGGGTGATAGTTAAACCATTACTAATGATACATAATAGATCAAAGTAAAAATAATTTTATGTACATGGATTCTATGTTAAAAATAATTATATTTTATATACAAAACACACATATTATATTTTAGTTAAAATTAAAGGAATGTGAATTCAAAATATATAATTCCACAAAATATAATAATTCATAACATATTAATATAAAATTAATTCACAGAATATTGATAATGATATTAAACAATTGATAAAATCACTAAAAAAATAAGAATACCCCATTTATTAATGAATCTTGAAATAAACATTAAACCAATATCCAAAGAAAATTGAACATGTAATGAAACCATATTTCATTATATTTGGGTTTCTTGAAAAGAAAACAATATTGAAATATTATACTCTAATGGCCACTAAAAAAACACACTAGGTAATGTCATGTTTTAAAAATTCATTGTGGTTTTAATCTATTGGATTAGGAGGATAATTGGAAGAAAATGGGTAGAATTTTTTGATTTTAATCCATGTGAGTAAGAGGGATACTTGAAACTTATAGAAAATTACTATCTATGCACCGTAAAAACATTGCCTACTTATCATTTGCAGTCACCACTTTACATGATAAGTGGGAAGTGTTTTTATGGTGAAAAACGAGGATCTTTGTGCAATTAGAGTTATAAATAATGATGTAGGAGTGAAAATTAATCTAAAGGTGAGGGAGAGGGAGAAATAACAATGGATCAAGGATATAGATATTGGGTAGAGAGTCAACGAGGTAGATCAAGGAAAAATAAGATTTCTTGCGTGCATGTTGTTCAAACCATTTGGGAAAATTTAAAAAAACAAAGATGTTTGAGGGGGAGAAATGGATCAAAAGTGATCACATACCTTGATTTTATTATATCTTTATAATTTCAAGATAAAAAATAGATAAAATTTAAACTAAGAAAAATATAAGGAAACTCATTTATTTATAATAAAACCTTTGAAACCAAATAAACAAAGAAATTTTCAACTTCAGAAGCCTTAATTTTTTTATTCTAAATAAAACTTACCAAACAAGAAATGAAGCCATAAATTTAATTTATAAACACTTAATTTTTTTTTCAAATATCCCATTTTGATAAAAATTTATGTATTTATGAAAATAATAATCAGTTTAATATATGAAAATGAGACTTTATTCAATAATAATTACTTTGAATCACTTAAAAAAACCAATTTATAATTTAACTCAAGCAACAACTAACTGTAACTCTTTCTTTAAAACACTTTATTGTATAATAAAAATCATTTAATAAAGAATTTAAGTATCCTTTATACTAAAAAGTAACAGTTTTTAAAATCACTATACATGGAAATAATAAAATTTAGATATATACATGAAAACTATAAATATAAATTAATCAAACACTTACAAACATTTAAAAGAAAAAAACATTAGAATCACATAAAGTTTCTTGAATCCATTTTAACATATAATATTCTAAAAATAATATCCACTAAAACAAAGATATATTTTAAATACATTAATTTAAATAATTCTCATGAAATGATAACAAGATATATTTTCCCATTTACACATAAAATGACAGGATTTAAACTTATCAACTTGAATTTGGAAATAAAAATATCTTTAAAACTAGATCCCCAAATAAGAGGGTTTTGGAAATTTAGAATGATAATTTTGAAAAAAAAATTCTTTTGAATGAAATAAATATTTTAAAATAAAAATATTATATAAATAAAATTTTAATTTTTAAATGAGAGTCCAATAAAAATATTTTTCTCTATTACCCTATACTGCTAACTGTCCCTTTCTATTCCATTTACCAATATAGTCTTGAAGGTAGTCTCCCATGAAATTCACTCTCTTACTCACTCTATATATGACTAAAAACATGTGTTACACTAGAGAATAAACATAATTATAATGTCCAAGACTTAGGAGCCACTAAATAGTTCCCTGAGCAGATTCACCACATGACCTCAAGTGTACCTCCCCATATGCCAGAGGTTGCTGACTAGAACCAAGGGTATAATAAATAATGTGGGGAGACTATAACATCTTTAACAGAGTAATCCACAATAAATAATATATGAAATAAAGAAAATAATAAGCAATAACCATAAACATGCATCACCAAACATATCCCAAATAGGGTATAAGCCACAACCAAACAATAAATATGTCATGTCCTGATAACAGTTCCAAAGTGAATAAAACCCAAAATAAAAACAACAGCCAAATCCCTAATATAGGTCATGACTATAAGGCCAGATCCTTATCATGTACATCCCAAGCCCAACTCAACTCCCTAGCATAGGGCCCTTTCTAGTGTCCTGACGTACAATAATGAAGTCTACTTAGGTACCCAATGGAAGCTTGATCAGGGTGTGATTACAACTCAGTAGGACGTCACCAATGGTGTCTAAAAAATATCAAGTCTAAGAAGATAGTGAATGGAAGAATAAATAAATGAAAAGGTAAACCCAAAAAAAAGAGGGTGGTATTAGTTAATGATATTCACTTTAACCATTTTCATTATTATTTCAATTTTCATCACTATACCATATTCATTAATAATTCATTTCCTTCACATGTTTCATGGGTTAGGAATTTACATCATTTACACAATGGCCTAAGCCGAATAATTATCATGCATAAGGGAATGAGTAAAATATTCTATCTCACTAGGAATAAACATTTCATAAAAAAATACATCTCACTTAACTTAGATCCTCAGTCCAAGTAGTTTCATCAAATGTAACTGTTAGAGGTAGAGAGCCTCAGTCCCCTTCCCTAAATTGTGCATTATGGGATGAGATTTAGATCCTTAGTCTAACCCGACCCATGGTCATAGATCCTCAAGTCCAATACCCTATAACAACCAAGCCATTGGAACATACTTATTTTATCCATTTACCACATATACCATATCACAAACCAAAAATAATAATACACTTAACATTACCAATTCAAATTCCATTTAACACATAAATCATCCTTATTCTTTAACCCATTAACACATTTACCATTTACTTAGCGTAGCCCATATAACCCATATCCCATTTCATACTTTAAACCATTTAGTATAATTAACAATTCCCATACCTGAACCCATTTAAAATATTTATAAATACCCATGAATTAATCCATTTACACAATTATAAATTCATATGCCTCAACCCACTTACACATTTCCATTCCAATTTCATTATCCATTTGACACATTCACATTAATCCATTTAACCCCCTTTTCTCATTATGCCAAAAAATACCTTATGCTATTAACAATAACTAGAAACAACCACTATTAGTTCCATTTATAATTCAAACTAACATATCAACACATTTATCATGGGATCTATTTCAATATAAGGAAACTATATTCTTAACATTATAATTTACCATGTTAAGGAATATTGGTGCACCCCGTGGGTGGTCCTAAACTGGTCAAATAAATCTCAACGCATCCCACAGGGAGAACAAGGGGTTTAAATCTTCATTTATAAAACCATTTTACCAAATCATACTAAAGGAATCAAATAAACATTAAGAGGGAATAAATATCACAACCACACATGTAAAAATCTATAACAAAACTATGGGATATAAATTTTAGACCACCTACCTCGAATCTGAAGATGGACACACCCTTAAACTTATCCTTATATTTGGATTCAAATACCCCTTGAATCCCTAACCTAAGATCCACTGAAAAAATAGGGTTTTATGGTTTTAGAATAATAAGAACAAAACCACAATCCCTAATCCAGAAAAGAGAAGAAATATGAAGATTAGACTCACCCAAAGCTTCAATTCACAAGGAATGATGATCCAAACATCCTAAAATCGAAGGAGAATGATCCCTTGGAATCTTGGGAGAGTTTGGTTCATCACTAGGATTGAGAGGAGAATAAATGGGGAAGAAATTAGGAGATTAACTTTAAAGTAAAGAGGGGTAGTTTGGTAAAATTTCCCTTTTTAATGGGGCTCACAATTTGGTTGCATGGTTTTCCAAACCGTGCACAAACTGTGTGCCTGCCACTATCCAAGATGTGTTGAGTCACACAGTTATGTAGGTAGGCGCACATAGTTTGGAAAACCATGTTCCAACCATGCATAATTCCTCCATACAAGACCACATAGTTTGGCCTCCCCCCTTTCACAGTTTTACTTAACTATGAACCCATCCTCTTGGATAGCATGGTTTGGGTGCATGATTATCTCTAATCACATTCCAATGTGAACCATGCATTGGATGGAAAAAATCATTTTTCTTTATTTTCCTGAACCCCCAGAACACCCTCAAACCTCCTCATAAACCTATTAAACATTATATTAGCTAAAATTACAAGATTTAAAACAAAATTTAAAACAAGAACATACCTCTTTGAAATTCAGGATCTTACAACCTCCCCACCTTATAACGGCTCATCCTCGAGTTTCACTCCCAAGAATAACTAATTTTACAAAGAAAATAGATTGGGCCAATGAGCCTACATATCTTAATCCCTTTCCCATGTTTCTTCCTTAACATTACCATGATGCCATAAAAATTAAACTAGGGGTACATTCTTTCCTCGTAAGACTTTCTCACTACGGTCCACAATACAGAATAGATTCTCCTTAAAGGATGCAACAACCTCAAGCTCAACACCCTCAACATAGATCATGTGAGATGGGTTAGGGTGATACTTCTAAATCTATGAAACATGAAAAACATCATGCATACAACTATGACATTGTAGAAGATCTAATCAGTACTCCACTAGTCTGACCATCTCCGCAATATCAAATGGCCCCATGTACCTAGGAACCAACTTACCCTATTTCTAAATTCGAAGGTGACCCAACCTTGGAGACACCCAAAGAAACATAAGATCACCCACCAAAAACTCAAGAGGTCTAAAAAACTGATTCACATATGACTTCTTCCTACCCTAATCCATTTCCATACATTTCTGAATCAATTGAACTCGTTCCAACATCTTCTACATGAGACTTAGTCCCAACAATTTATGATTCTCCAGCTTCCATCCAATAAAATGGAGATCTACATGGTCTACCATAGAATGCCTCATACAATTCCATCTAAATAGCATCCTGGTAACTATTATTATAGGAAAACTAAACAAGATCTAGGTTCTTTTCCCATGATCCACCAAAATACAGGACACAAGCCCTGAACATGTCCTCTAGCACTTAGATAACATGCTTAGACTACTGTTCCACCTCTGAGGTGGAACGTTTCAGGGCGGTGTGGAAATGGCACAATAAGGATCATCATATATCCCTTTTTCTATAGAGATGGGTTCTCGTCAAATTTACCATTCCTTTTTTTCTACCCATTCAATGTCATTATACTTTAAAGAAGGTTGAATTAACCTTGTGTAAACTATTTGTTCTAGAAAACGATTGCGTGGAGTTCAAGCACTCATGCATTCAGTCTTTCTCATATATAAATTCCTTGGATGGTCTCAAAAGGGTTCATTCTTGGTGCCAAGAATGCCCAACATCTCTACTATTCATGATTCATGGACCTACTTTCCAAAAGAAGGTTCTCATTGGATGAAGATTTGGCCAACGACACTTAAGGACTCCATAGGTCGAGAGGATGGGAGTTCGATCTCACTGCACCCTTCAGAGGGAGGATTGTTTTCTATTTCGGGACTCTCTTATAGATTTAAGTCATGTTCATATGTTCATGAATCCTTGGTTCATTCCTGAAGAGTGTTTCCATGGGCTACCCCTAGTTTTCAAGATCATCATAGGCATGCATATATTTGAAGCTATGAAGGTGATTCTGACTTGATCCATATTATAAGGAACTCTGGAGTTTATCGTCATCCAGGGGGATGGAAGGTGACTTGATGTTGAGTTTGGGACTTCTGGAAGGCATCCTACGTATCCTAGTTTGATCAAGAATCAGAACCCACATAGTTTGGATGGTGTGGGGCTTATGGGTGGGAGCTTCCCATTTGAGGGGACATGGTTGTGTGGACCCTTTTGGAAGGGCACCATTTGGAGCTTGGGCCTTATGGAAGGTGTCCTGCATATCTTGGTTTGATTAGGAATAATATTTCTCGTAGTTTAGAATCATGTGGGGATTACACGTAGAAGCTGCCCATTTGAGGAGACATAACTCAGTGGACCCTTTTGGATGGGCACCCTTTTGAGCTCAGGCCTTCTAGAAGGAATTCTACTTATCCTAGTTTGAGTCATGTTTAGTGTGAGAAACAATAGGATGTGAAGGATTCAATAATTCACATGCCTCCTCCCCTGTTGGTGGGGGAGGGAGAACCCGCGATGGAAGAGGCTGGGGAAACCGTGGGCGAGGGTGAAGAGCAAAAAACCCTTTAATGTGAGATGACATTAAAGATCATGTGGCCCAACCTTAGAAAATTGGGGAATTACCTCAGTGGGAGGGACCCAAAATGTCATGTGAGGTATACTATAATTTAAATTCATATAGCTTGGATGTTTATTAACTAGAGGATAATCATGTTCGGATATTCCAACGTGCCTCGAACATGAGAGGGAAAAAATGTATAAACAATGATTATGGAGGATCCTAGATCATGAGAAATAATATGAGGCATGGAAGCCATTGAGTCATAAAGAGGTAGGAAATTACTCTCTTGAGTATGACTTTGTCTCTTGTTGACATGCCATTTTGTGGGCAACATATGCAGAGCCATCAGGGCGTGATGTGCATAGTCAAACCGAGGTGTCTTCAGGACACTGAACTTACTTTTCTAATGGTCGGGTATGTTTATGAAGATCCAAAATTGGCCAGTATTCTATAGTTTAAAGTCATATATATTGGAATAATATCATACAGTTTAATTTCATGTGGTTTGGACTAGTACCATACAGTTTAATATCATGTGGTTAGGATGATAACTCATAGTTTAAGGTCATAGAATTTGGACCATTTGTTATCAAATCCATGATCAACTATAGGATAATTGGGCTGGGTTGTTCTAACATGCCTCAAACATGAGAGGGAAGGAAAGTGTAAACTGTGACTTTAGGGAATCTCGGATCAGGAGAAATGATATGGGGCATGGAAGCCATTGAGGCATACAGAGGTAGGAAAGGACTCTCCCGAGGAGGAATTTAATTTTGATTGATGATCGTCTTGTAGGCTTCATATGCAGAGCCACCAGGGCATGATGTGAATAGTCAAACAAAGGTGTTTTTAGGACACTGTCCTTCCACATCTGATGGCCATGGAGGTTTATGAGGATATGGAATCACCAGAGACACAAAGTTTGATGGATGTAAAGGATGTGTTAGGGCATTTAAAAAACACTCAGGCTGTGATTTTCCATGGAGTTCTGGGTCAACATGGAATAGGAGGCTGGTGATAGGGCTTTTTGGGAGGTGCATGAGGAATGTCTATTCTCATGGTATTTAAGGTATGGATGTTTGGGCAGCATTAGGGTGCAACAGAAAATTTCATAGACCCAGTACAAAAAGTTCGCGGTGTGGCTCTCCATTTTTCATGGGGGTTAGTGAAGGAAGTGAAGGGACTGGCCTAGAGGGCTGGGATTGCAACCTGAAACTGATCCTGAGTAGGGGTGTAGGGTATATCCCCCGTGGTATAGATCAGTGGGTGCGAAAATTTTTCTACATAGGGCGTCCGCGTAAGAGTTAGCCACATAGGAGCTGGCCTCTTAGGATGGTACGTGGAGGAGTTGGCCACATATGATGGTATGTAGAGGAGCTTGTCACAAAATTTCTTCCACATAGGGGGGAATCCGCATAATTTCTTCCCCATATGGTCATCCACGAACCATTTTATGTATATGGGCACCTGTGTACTGTCTTCCACATACGGGAATCCATGAACCACTTTTATTATATTTTTTTATTGGTTCACTGGTTGGTTGTGGAGGGTCTTCTGAATACGGTTTGCGGGGAGGACCTTTATGAACTGGATTCTGCATATGGTTCATGGGATGAATTCCGTTAACTATTTATTATTTGTAGGATGGAATCCGACGAACTGCTTTGGGTGCAGGAGAAATTTCTCCCGCATCATCTACATTCTTCGTCCACTTTTCACCCGTCTTAAAGCTCTCTTCCCCACTTTTTTCTCCACCCCACCACTTTTTTTTTCAGTTCCCTAGTGGTCCTTTTATAGAGTGTTAGGGAATATTTATCTTCAGTTCACATGACACCTTCTGTGAAAGCCCATGGAGATATATATTTACCCATAGAAGACTCAGTCAACCAGGGTTTGTGGAGGTTGTGGTAAGCCATCGACTTCTCCTTATCCGCGAATCACATTGTTCGTGGGGATGGTGTGTAGGGCGTATCTCTTCTAGATTCTTGCCAGTGAAAACAGTATGCAGAGACTTCAGTTTGTGGGTGAAAATTCACTATGAAATGATTCATTTTATAGCCAATGCCTCGCAAGCTAGCGCGTCATAGGCCTTATGCATACTGGTGGTTCACGTTTTATGCCTTCCATGAACCTTTCTCGGTAATCGGTATGCAGACATGATTGGGTCCTTTTTCAAACCAAATTTCTTCACTTTTCTCAGCAATTTTTCAATCCAAAAATTATATATTTTCTTCTCCCAACTTTCAAGAGTATTTTCCTTTCCTTTGCTGAATTTTTGGGACCCTACAATTGACCATCTGTCTATGGGTGAAAATCAGTACTCAAAATCACCTGGATACCAAACGATCACTATAATCCATACTATAAGTGTTAGGTGAAATGTAGATCATGATCCAAAACTATAGTTTGAGGTACCCCATGCAACCACACTATCTTCTGAACATAAAACTTACCCAACTAATCCACAGTGAAAGTATCTCGGATCGGTGAGAAATGAGCCACCTTAGTCAACCAATCCACTACCACTCATATCAAATCATTCTTCTAAGGAGTCTTTGGAAGAACTACCACAAAATCCTTCATCACATCATCCCATTTCCATTATGGAATGGGAAAATGCTATAAAAAACCTCCTGACCATTGATTCTCATCTTTCACCTACAAGAAGATAAGGGATCAAGCCACGGAATCTGTAACCTCCTTCTTTATCCCTATCCACCGATACTACCTATGAAGATCACAATACATTTTGGTAAAACCAGGATGAACTACCCACTTTGATTCATGAAACTCATGCATCAACTCTTCTAGCATACTTGTTGGTACAACCACATGACCATAAATATAAACGATCCCATCATCTCCAATGATCCAACTAGAAGGTGAATCCCCACCTTTAAGACTCTCCCTCAAGGAAACACATTCAGGATCTTCATACTGCCATTCCTTAACCTGTCTCATAAGTGAGGACTCAACTTCCAAGGATGTAAGGGTCATATTACCTTGAAAATCCTACACCTCAAGATGCATCTCAGTAAAAAATTCCATCATCTTCTATTCTGAACATGATTCCTAAACAACCTAATTTTGAGTCTTCTAACTCAAAGTATCTGCAACATTGTTTCCTTTTCCCTGTGTATAAACCAAATCAAAGTTAAAGGATTGAATGTATTTAACCCATCTTTGCTAACGAAGATTCAAATCACCCAGAGAGAATATTTACTTTAGGATTTTATGATCAGTATACACCATAAACTGCTCTCCCAAAAAGTAATGCCACCAAAATTTTAAGTCATTAGCCACTGATGCTAACTCGAGATCATGAATAGGGTATTTTATTTCATGCGGTATCAACTATCGTTACTTATATGACACAAATTGACCATCCTGCATCTACAATGCTCCAATAAAAACACCAAACGCATCACAAAACAAGGTATATTTCATACATATATTAGGTAAGATCAGAATAAGTGTGGTTGTCAACTGCCTATTCAATTCCTAAAAGAAATCCTCACAAGCCCGAGACCACTCAAAATTGATACCCTTCTTGGTCAAACCTAAAAGTAGAACTAACAAATAGGAAAAGTACTTAATGAACCTTTGGTAATAACTATTCAAACCAAAAAAAACTTTGAACATCAGAAACATCCTTGAGAGGATCCCAATACACAACTACCTACACCTTCTTCGAATTCATAGCTATACCTTCCTCTAAGATGATTTTCCCTAAGAAATGAACCTTGTCAATCCAGAAATGATATTTGGATAGATTGGTGTATAGCCTATGCTCTCTTAGTATAATTAGGAAAATTTCAATATGTATGGAATGATCGACATGAGTTTTAGAGTATACCAAGATTTCATCAACAAATATAACTACAAACTGATCTAGATATGGGTGAATGATTTTATTCATGAGATCTATAAACACTTCTTGCACATTGGTCTACCCAAATGGAATCATAAAAAAATTATACAACATGTACCTTCTTATGAAGGTAGTGAAAAATATATCAGAAGGTATCACCCTCAACTAGTGATATCCCAACCTCTAATCAATTTTTGAAAACACTGAATCACCTATCAGCTGGTAAAAAATATTATCGATATGAGGAAGAGGGTATCCGTTCTTAACCGTCATCTGATTCAACTTTCTATAATAAAAAAATAGTTATAAATATCTCTCATATTTATTAGAAACCAACACAGGAGATCCCCAAGGTGATGTACTAGGGTGGATAAAACCTTTATTCTATAACTCCTACAACCAAGTTTTGAGCTTCTAGAGTTCTTCTGGTTCCATTCTATATGGTGGAATGGCAACTGGTTCTGCTCCCAGCAACAACTCCATCATGAAATAAACATCCCTATCAAGTGGTAGTCCCAAGAAATATTTGGGGAATACATCATGAAACTAATCCACCACAGGAGTAAATACATACTTCTCTACTCTCCCATCATCTAGAATAAGACAAGCCACTCGGGCTATGATTTCACCCAACTGTTGACAAAATGGCACTACACAGCCTGTCCAAACATCCCATTTTCCATGATGGGCATACGTGGCTCCCTCAAGAGACATGAACATTACCATACAACAGTAAAAGTAAATATGGTATTGGTATAAAACTAGCCAATCCATACCAAAAATTATATCAAAACCCAAAATCTTAAGCATAAAAAAGTTCCATAGGATATGGTACCCACCAACCTCGAGCGCACACCCCTTACACTACCTACTATTTTCTGCTCGCACCCCTAATGGTGTATCAATCAATATGACTCCACACATATGTTCCACCTCTAGACCCAACACAACCATAAACTGAGTATAAATAAAAGAATATGAGGAACCTATGTCAAATAAAGAACTAGTGAGCATTGAAGCTATAAGGATCGTACCAAAAACTATTGATGAACTAGCCTCTCCACCCCCAAGTATAGAATGAACCACATGAATCTGACCTTCCCCTATTCACTAGGCCCTAGTATGTGCCCCTGATGCTACACTGCCCTGCTGGTATGGATGCTCTCACCTTGTAATACCATGCCTGCCACCTCTATTAGTAAGACCATTCAAACTCCAATTGCTTGCTTGATAAAGGGAAACCAATACCCTACCTACACTCGAAACCGACCTTGATCCTCCACCTATTACAAAGTATTGATGGTTCCTAAATAACCATTTTATATTCCCTATATTTAAACAAACTCGACACTAAATTGGTGGTTAGGTTCATTGACCACGCATGAGCCTCGACCTGCCACACTGATAGAAAAAACACTTGGTCACCACTTTGAGAGTCTGGTTCTCTCTTCAGACCACTCTACCCACTTCCATCCTGATGAAGATTTCCTAAATGATGCTTCTTTACCTTAGAAGTCACACCACGGGTTCGTGTGATTGGAACTAAAAATCCACTACCTGAAGCCTCTTCAAGTTCCCTTCTAAGATAAGGGCCTGATCCACCACTTCTAAAAACCTCTTTAAATGGAATATGTTTACCTAAGACTTGATATCATGTCTAATCCCATATTGGAAACATCTCACCGTCGCAACCTCGTCTCCTCCCAATGCTGGAACAAAGTATTTCAAGTTTGTTTAATGACCTACATAATCTATCACTGACATTGTTCCATGGTTCAACCTCATAAATTCTGTAACCCGCTATTTCCTCAGGGTCTCTAGATAAATATTTTCTAGAAAATTTTCCTAGAAATCCTTCAATATCATACCATCTACCTGATAGTTCTAAACCAAAATATCCCACCAGCGCTTCTCCATTCCCCACATCATATACACTCTCAACTTGACTCTTTTCTCCGAAGGAGTCTCTAAGTGATCCAAAATCATCTGAGTTGACTCTATTAAGAACTCTACTACCTCAGTTTCACCCTCTTCGACAAACTTTGGAGGGTTTTGCAATTGAAACTCTCTAGTTATATCAAATATACTTGGAATTTCCTACCTTGGGTACCATTCCTTCATCTGAATAAAATAAGTGAAGTTATCACAGAATTGATCCTCTCTTTGATTACCCTAAACTACTGAAATTTACTACCCCACTTCTAGAGGATCATGATAAGAAACATCCTTTTGTCTCCCAACTGACATTTTTCAATGTGGTTTAATCTTCCTATAAATCCAAGTACGATTCCTAGAACATATAATCTAAAGCTTCCACAATTTACATAAAATAATTCTCATCACTAGCCCTGACAACTCATCTTTCATGAAATATTCCAATGCACATTGTCACACCTAGAACACTACCCTCAACCAACCCTAATGTAGGTCATGGATAACATGGGTAAACCAACATATATAGACACACATATTTCATTATACACCTTTTTAAAATCATTTCCTCACTCACAATGCATATCTTTCCTCTTAAGCAGATTACCCATTTATTATAACCATTATGTTAACTCATTTATAACCCTTAATTAAGTACAAATATCTAACCATTTTTTATAATTCTAACTTTTACCCATTTTCATTATCTTTATTAGACAAAATTTTCTTGTGATTTTTAATAAGGTAAAATGAATCCTACCCTCCTGTTTCACACACCCATTCCATGTGTTCCTATCCTGATGCATGCTGCCTATAACCCAAGGTTCCTAAAATGACGCATGAATGCACATCCTCCTGCCTTTACGACCATGAGAAAAATATCATAAAATAGTCACATCACACAACAAGTGAATAAACCGATAGTGAAATATCATTAAACTGTAACAACACACATCAAGAACAATAATCCCCACCCTGGACACTTGGGTTTTCCTTTATACATGGGTTAGATACTCCCATACACGAGATCATTTACAAGTCCCAACACTTCCTAAGATCATTCCTACCATCCCAAATATTAAGACCACAGAATAGAAACTCTCTGATACTACTTTGTAACATCGCCGACCCAGGATCCACTAACTGGTGCTTCGAGCCGAGTTGCCACATGACCTCAAGGGTGCCTCCCTATATTGAAGAGGTTACCAACTAGTATCAAGGGTCTAATAAATCATGTGGTAAGACTATACCCTCTTCACCAAAGTAAGAAAGAATAAATAACATATGAAATAAAGAAAAATAATAATCAATAACCATAAACATGAATTACCAACCATCTCCTAAATAGGGTACAATCCACAACCAAAAAATAACTATGTCATGTCATGCTAATAGTGACAAAGTGAATAAAAACCAAAATAAAGAAAATAACTGAATTCAAAAAATGCTTTCGGCCTCCATGTCTAGATCCTCATCTATGAACATACCAATCTCAATTCAACTCTCTAGAATATGGTCCTTTACCTTGTCTTGAAATGAAATAATGAAGTCTGCTTGAGTACCCAATGGTGGCCTAATGAGGGTGTAAGTACAAATCAGTAGGCCACCACCGATGGTGTCTAAAAAATATATAGTCTAAGTAGATAGTTCATATAAGAATAAATAAATTATAAGGTAAACCAAAGACAACTCGGGTGCCATTAGTTTACAATATTCACATTAACCATTTTCATCATTATTTATATTTTCATCACTTATACCATCTTTATTACTAAATTTATTTCTATCGTATGTTTCATGGGCTAGGAATTTACATCATTTACACAATTTCCTAAGATGAATAATTATCATGCATAAGGGAATAAGTCAAATTTTCTATCTCACTAGGAATAAAAATTTCAAAAACAAATACATCATACTTACCTTGGAGCCTTGGTCCAGCTAGTTTCATCAAATGAAACTATTAGAGGTATAGATCCCTAGTACCCTTCCCTAACCCATGCATTATGGGTTGGGTTTTAGATCCCCAGTCTAACAATACTAGAAATTTAAGCTATAGATATGAATCTATGGACATAGTTTTATAAACATGTGTCTATAACATGTTTATAGACACAGTTTAATTAACAAACTATGGAAACTATTTTTTTCCCCATAGGGATCAGGATACTCCTCCCCTGATATGCGACCCCTCCTCTCTCAACCTCTCTGTGCCCTCCTCCTCCCTTGAGCTCTCCGCAACCTCCTCCCTGTCGAACGTCGCTGCTCCTCCCCCAATCTGTGACCCTCTTCCTCCCTCTACCTCTCTGCACCCTCCTCCTCCCTCGACTTCTCCATGCCCTCCTCCCCACAAAACACTGTCGCTCCTCCCCCGATCTGCGACCCCCTGAACCCTCGACCTCTCTCAAGGCAGCACAAATCATCTCCCACCTGGAAACCCTTCTCCCTTGTCACTGACCGATCGATTCTCCCTCAGCTGATCCTCACCATATTCTCCATTCGGTCCCACCCCCTTCATCATGCAATCCCTCCCACCCCCTTGATCGCACGTTCCTCTCCTCCTCCACCCCTTTGTCTCACGTTCCTCCGCCAATCGGTGTTTTTGCCAAACCATGACCTTCCATGAGTGGGATCCATGCGAGTCGACCCCTACACTTTATGTGAAGATCGTTGCAGTTAATCCTTCATGACAGCTTCTCTCCCAATCAATTCATACCTATCTCAAGTGATTGTTTGGCCATAACTCTTCAATCAAAGAGTATTTTCAAGGTTACCCTACTAAAAATATGTCAATTTCAAAAAAAATATTACTCTTGAAAAGTTTAGTTGGAAGTGTTATGAGGTTGTGTCAATTTAGTTAAAGGAAATGTTTTTTTCTAATAATGTTTACATTTAGACTGTTTAGCAGTATTTGATAATTTTTTATTGTAGTTGGTGTTATGGTATATTCTTTATAATTTGTTATTGCAGTTGTTTGATGTTAAGGTATGTTCTAATTTGTTATCATTCTTGATTTTGTTGAATGATTTTATAGTTTTGATTTTGTATGATGATTGTAGAATCATGTGATCTAACTTTCTCCATAAGATTAAAAGATTAGGATTTCTAGACAACCATGAATTTTTCATATTACTGATACTATATAGAACTTTAAAAAGCATTCCTTTTTATATTTTCAAGACATCACAATTATAGAATTAGTTGTTCAAGTTCCACTTTATTTTCTTTCTAAATTTGATAGCGAACCACACATCGTTCAGTTGTCCATCTACTAAGAAAGTATCGATTCCCAATAAAGAATTATAATTCTTATGCTATTAATTCTACACATATTTCCTTCAAATATCAAGAGAGATTGAAATGGGGATCATTGATAATATTTAAAATAAGTTATACATGATAAATATTCAAATTGTAAAAGTATTTCTTTACTTGGGGCATTAGTTACTGAAAACATTGAATGAGCTGTTCCTTGGTTTCATTATTTTATGTTAATCTCTCATTTCACCCATGCGTTCGTGTGACACTATGTTGACTTATACAAGATATTGTTTTCCCAATGTCTTAATCTTGCTGATAATGTTGCATGTTGATGCTATTATCATCATCACCTATTCTATTATTACCTTTCTCACTAATCATGTTCCTCTGACTTCAATTTTTAGGTTCAATTAATGATGATTCATCAGATCATTGACATTTTGTTGAAGTATCCCAGTACCCATTCGTGTGTGTTGCGACAAACAGAGTCCAAGGATACTCACCACATATGAATAGGTAAGAATATATATAATAAGTTATCCCATTATATGTATATCTTCCCATGGTAGTGTGATTACATATAAGGGGCTAGGTGTGATTATGTATATATATGGAAAATGCATACGTGTGTGGGTCATAACGGGCTTATGCATGTGAGAATATATATAAGGATCCTCTCATGTGTGTTCAAGGACATGAAAACACACACATAGGGGTTAGGCTATCCTTATGTATATGAAAAGGTGAATATGCCCAGAGGATGGATGAAGTAGCTTAGATTTTTCGCTGATAAAAGTGTCAAGTGTCGAGTGTGGCTTAGATCATTGGAGGTAGGGTCCCTCTCCTAGCCTATTTAATTCAATAATGTTTTAAATTTCATTTAGTTTCCTTCTTAATTCTTCTTTTTCATATTAAATTTCAATTATTGAATAAGTGTTAGTTAAGATATTTTTTTTTGATAAACAAGTTATTGTTTTGTAATAAAAACCCTCCAATGGAGGTGCACTGACTGTGAAAACTCACAGTGGTATACCTTGCTTGACATTATTTCATTGATGTTTTCCTTATACTTGATGTCATTGTTACTTTTAAAGCACACATCATACTTGACCCTTTTTATATCCCTGTAGGGGGTTTCTCTCTTTTTATTAAAACTATTGTTTGAACCAAGACACCATTTAAGTTCCATTGGACTTTTAAGATGGAATTTCCCAAGTAGGAAAGTGCTGTAATGACCAAGTCACCACTTAGTGATTCCCTTTGATATTATAAATGGAATTTCCATGTTTTAATGAATTGAATGAGTTAAATGGAACCGAACATGGTTAAATTGGCACATGAGTGGTAATTCCTCATGTAGTGAATTGTGTAATGGTTATACCTCCTTTCTAAAGTTTAATTGGATGTCATGAAATAAATAGAGTGGCTTATTCATAGTGACTTGCACTCCACTTTTGAAATGTCTTTAGGGAAAGTGGTAAATATACATTTATAACCAAACACCTCTTAAGTGTTTGACTTGCTTTGTATAAGGGATTACTCAAGTAGGTAATTTTTCTCTTGACCGTTTCACATTCTAGGTGTTTTATTTCCACTTTAAATATAGTTGCTTTATTTTGATAAAGTAAATATCATGATTTGGATGGAATGGATTTTCTTGGTGGAAATAATTTCCATGAGTGTTTAAATTTAGAGTACCTTGTTAGAATAAAATGAATAGTTATGCTTAATTGAATTAAATGATATGTATTTGATTTTTTTCTATTCTTTGCCTTGAATTAAGTGGTTTAAGTGGAATGAAATGTGGAGGGTGGCATGGGGGGTGCATTGGTGGGTAGGTGTGTGTGTTGGGGGGGGGGGGGGTAGGGGGTGTGTGCAGGGGAGGGGAAAGGGGGAAGGGGGTGTGCATGGGATGCATGGGGTGGGTGGGGGGGGGGGTGCAGAGGGTGCATGGGGTGGGCAGGGGGTGTGTGAAGGGGGTGGGTAGGGGGTGTGCAGGGGAGGGGGTAGGGGGTGTGGTGGGGGTAGGTGGGGTGTGATGGGTTATGTTGCAAGGGGTGGGGGGAGGGTGAAAGGGGTGTGCAAGGGTGTATGGGGTGTGTAGGGGGTAGTGTTAATCCCACATATGAGACTATATTGTCATATATTCTTTGATCACATAGTCAAACAACATTATATTTTAGATATTTTAATACTTTTAGAAAAGGCTTATTCACAACATTTTCATATGACATTATAAGTCATATGATCATCAATGCTATACAATATAACCAAAATTTCCATACCATTTCGAGTGCTTCTTAGGACTTCACTCCCAATGAAATACCCTTCTTCTTAACACCATAGAATTGAGTAGTTAATCATCAGTCAAAATGACCATCTTCATGGCCAAATCACTATTTAGTCACCCACATTCTAAACATATATTCTCATCTTTAACAAATCTAATATATCCACCAAAATTCCTGTAGAGGGCTTCCCATTTATCATAATTTTGGTACAATTTTTTCACCCAATGTTTGAGTGTGTTTATATGAAGATCATATCCAAAATACATAGTATCATTTCAAAATGATTTTCAATGATTTTAATAAAACCTATGATGAATACATGAAAGTACAAGATTATTTTAAATATGCACCAAAGTATACATCATGATGTAGTAAAATCCATCATGTTGTTGTTTGTGTTATCTGTTGATTCATGATACCACTCTGTGGTGTATGTGTTGAAGGAAATTGGATATCATTTGAACAAAAAGACTTTATTAATGATCATTTTATTTAGTATTGGGATGTACATATCAATATGAACCTAAAATAAAATAATAAGGCATGCATGTACACCTAGGCCACTATGAATCCCTACACCTGGGGTCTCCATGTGTTAACCAGGATACCACGGCACCCGATCATTCATACTTTAGTTCCATTCCAAAATTACACCAACAAGGGGTGTGCGGGGGGGGGGGGGGGTTGCAGCAGGGCTGTGCATTGTGCAGGGGTGGTGCAGGGGTGGTGTAGGGGTGGTGTAAGGGGTGTGTAGGGGGTGCAATGGGGGTGTGAAGGGGGGGGGGTGTGCAAGGGGGTGAGTGCAATCGGACATGGGGTGTGTGTGTGTGTGTATGGGGGGGGGGGTGCAAGGGGTGTGTGGGGGGTGGTGATGCAATGGGGGATATGCAGGGGGGTGCAAGGGGCATGTGTGTTCAAGGGGGTGCAAGGTGGGGGGGGGGTGTCCAGGAGGATCTGTAAGGGGTGTCCAAGAGAGAGGAGGGGGGGGGGTGTCTAAGAGGGTATGTAGGGGGAGAGTGGGCGGGGGGTGTCCAGGAGGGTCTGCAGGGAGAGAGAGTGGGGGGTGTCTAGGAGGGTCTGCAGGGGGTGTCCAGGAGGGACGAGGGAGGGGGTGTCCAAGAGGGTTTGCAGGGGGAGAGTGGGGGGGGGGGGGTGTCCAGGAGGGTCTACAAGGGGGTGTCCTGGAGGGAGGAGGGATGGGTGTCCAGGAGAGTCTGTAGGGGGGTGTCTAGGAGGGGGGGGGGGGTCCAGGAGGGAGTGGGGGGGGGTGTCCAGGAGGGTCTTCTTTTTAACATGTTCCATTAAATCACATACATCACTTATTGAATTGTTTATTGTTCTCAAGATTTCATATTCGGTTGGTGAAATTTTCAAGAAACTATTTGAGTTTTGACTAGCCTGCTTGAACCTACTAAAAAACATTTCATGAGTTCTAGGATTGTTACCTTTTGATAAACCATCACGAGGGTTGTATTTTCCATCTTGATATGGAATGGGATATTTTCCTTTAGCACTTTATTTATCCTTTTCTTCTTCCATTTTTTCCATTTCCAAATCAGTCGGTGATATAACTAAATAATCTATAGGTATATTGATAGCTTCTTTTTATTATTCATATGGATTCTTGAGATTGATTTTTTTTCAGGGGGGGTCTGTCTAGGGGGGTGTCTGTCCAAGGGGTGGGGGGGGGGGGTGCTACTATCCAGGGGGGGGTGGGGTCTGTCCAGGGGGTGTCCAAGAGAGAGGTGGGGTCTGTTTAGGGGGGGTGCTGTCCATGGGGGGTCCAGGAGGAGGGGAAGGGAGGGGGTCTGTCCGGGAGGGGGGGGGGGTCTATCCAGGGGGGTGGTGTCCAGGGGGTATAGGAGGGAGGGGGTTTGTATGGGGGGGGGGGGTATCCAAGGTGGGTCTAGGAGGGAGTTGGTCTGTCCAGGGGGTGTCTGCCTAGAGGGCCCGAGGGGGGGGGGGTGTCTAGGAGGGGGGGTGTTGTCCAGGTGTGGGGGGGGGGTGGGGTCTATCCAGGGGTGGGGTTCTATCCATGGGGTGTCTAAGAGGGAGGGGGTGTCTGGGGGGTGTCTAGGAGGGGGAGGGTGTCTGTTTGGGGGGTGTTGTCTAGGGGGTGTCTAGGAGGGAGTGTGTTTGTATGGGGGGGGGGGTGAATTTGCAAGGGGGTGATGTCCAGGGAGGGGGGGGGGGCTTCCAGGGGGAGTGAAGGGGGGATTTGTAGGTGGAAGGGGGGATATAGGGAGAGTGGTGGGGGTGGGTGGGTGGGGGGGTTTCATGGGGTGGGTGGGGGGGGGGTGTAAGGGGCAGAGGGAGGGTGCAGCTGGGGTGCATGGGGGAGGGTGGGGGGATTTGTAGGGGGTGGTGGGGAGGATGTAAGGGGCCATCACTAGTTGAATGGTGATGAATTTTTTAGTGAATGTGAAGGCCTATAGCCACAGTTTTCAACCATGGCTATAGACTATGAGTGATTTTAACCTATGCCACAGTTTTCAAATTGTGTTTATATAGTCGTTGCCATGGTTTGAAATTGTGGATATAGGCTTTACCCTATAGCCACTCTAATACCAGCCACAGTTGAATGAACCATGGCTATAACCTATATCCAAGGTTTTAAACCGTGGCTATAGCCTTATTTTGTAGTAGTGTAACCTGACACATATGCATAGATCCTCAAGTCCAATACCCCACAACAAACAATCCATGTGCACATTATTATTTTATACATTTACCACATATACCATATCACAAACCATACACAAAAAATTACATTTAACATTCCCAATTCAAATTTCATTTAATACATAAATCATCCTTATGCTTTAACCCATTAACACATTTACCTTTTACTTATAATAGCCCATCTAACCTACTTCCCATTTCATACTTTAAACCATTTAGCAAAATTAACAGTTCCCATACCTTATCCAATTTAATGTATTCATTAATACCCATTCATTAATCCATTTACACAATAATAAATTCTTATGCCTCAATCCACTTATGTATTTCTATTCCAATTTCATAATCCATTTGACACATTCACGTTAATCCATTTAACCCCATTTTCGCATTATGCCAAACAATACCTTATTCTATTACCAAAAACTAGACACAACCATTATTAGTTACATTTATAATTTAAACTAACATATCAACACATTTATCATGGGATCTATTTCAACATAAGGAAACTCTTTGCTTAACATTATAATTTACTATGTTCGAGAATATTGGCGCACCCCATGGGTGTCCCTAAATAGGTCAAATAAATCTCGATGCATCACATGGGGAGCATGAAGGGTATAAATATTCATTAATACAAAAATTTTACTAAATAATACAAAAGGAATAAAATACACATTAATAGGGAAGCAATATCACAACCACACATGAACAAATCTATAACAAAACTATTAGATATAATTTATATACCACCTACCTCAAATATAAATTTGAATGCACCCTTAACCATAGACTTATATCCATATTCAAACACCCCATGAAGCTCAAACCCAAGGTCCACCAGAAAAAGAGGATTGTTAGGGTTTAGGAATAAGAAGAACAAAACTACAATCCCTAATCTAGAAAAGAGAAGCAATAGGAAGATTTGACTCACCTGAAGATTCGATTCACAACCAATAGTGCTATGAACAACCTAGAATCAAAATAGAATGATCCCTTAGAATCTTGAGAGAGTTTAGTTCATCACTAGGGATGAGAAGAAAATAAATAAAGAAAAAATAGGGCAGGAAACTTAAAAATCATGAGGTGCCATTTTATTCAATTCTCACTTTTTAATGGGGTGCACAGTTTTCCAAACCGTGCGCAAATTGTGTGGATACCACTGTCCAAGAGGAGTTGAGTCGCGCAGTTACCTGAGGTGGATCACACAGTTTGAAAAACTGTGTTCCAACCATATGGAATGCCTCTGTCCAGGTCTTCATGGTTTGGCCTTCCCTCTTGCATGGTTTTACTTAACCGTGTACCTGTCCTCCTAGTTAGCATGGTTTGGGTGCACGATTATCTCTAACTATGTGTTAATCATGAAACATGCACTAGATGGACAAAATCATTTTTATTTCATGTCTTGAACCCTCTAAACACCCTAAAACCTCCTTATACACCTGATAATCATTTCATTAACCAAAATTAAGAGATTTAAACCAAAATTTAAAATAAGAACATACCTTCATGAAATAATGGATATTCTAATGATAGTTCTCTTCTTCATAAACACCACTTTATATAATTCCGATGCCACATGAGCCCCTAAAACCATCCTAAATGGTCCTTGAAGCTAAAGAACATGATTAAAATGGGGAAACATGTGATGGGGATAGAACAATGAGGCATAGGAGGTTCATGAGTAACTATAACAAAAAACTAGGGAAACAAAAAACCAAAACACAACAATGTGAAATGGATGTCATCGGAGTAGGACCTATGCGAGTCGTAGTATGGTAAAATCAGGAATGTAGAGACCCAAAAATAAGAAACCATCAGAGGGGGATGAACGATGGTGGGGACTTCATCAACAGAACTCCTAAACATGGAACCACGAGACCATCAAACAAAGATAACACCACACTATAACACACCGTTGAACACAAACAAGCAAGAAGTGAGAGAGGAGGAAAAAAACAACACACCTTAAATTTGATAGTTGATTCGTCTGAATGATGTTCGAGGGGGAGAGATGACAGAGATGAACTTCCATGAAACCTTGAATGGTGTGGCAAAAATTGGTTCTTTGAGGGTACTTTTTAAAAGAGCGGGCATAGTTTTATCAGCACTTTCAAAAAAGTACTCATAAAGAAGGGTTTTATCAACACTAAAATAATAAGCACGGATAAAAGACATCTTTATAAATGCTTTTTTTATCATAGATAAAGATAAATCTTTATCAGCGCTAAACAAGCGGTGATAAAGATTTACAATTATAATTATAAATAAACATTTTTATAAATATTTGTATATAATTGTAAATATATATATATATATAATTATATATATATATATATAATAAGTAAATATAAATATATTAAATATATTCATTATTTAAATAATTTTTTTTATAATTTTATAATTATTTAAATATATAATTATTTTCTTACAATTATATAAATATTTTTAAAAAAATTA
This sequence comes from Viscum album, assembly GCA_963277665.1. Lineage (NCBI taxonomy): Eukaryota > Viridiplantae > Streptophyta > Magnoliopsida > Santalales > Viscaceae > Viscum > Viscum album. The sequence goes on along the minus strand of OY728141.1, from coordinate 464,646,703 downwards.
TATTTAATTATTTATAATTATAATATATAACTTTATAAATTTAATAAATATAAATTTATAAATGTATTTATAAATAAATATATTTGTAAATATATTTATAAAGAAATATATTTGTAAATATATTTATAAATAAATATATTTGTAAATATATTTATAAATAAATATATTTGTAAATATATTTATAAATAAATATATTTGTAAATATATTTGTAATTATTTATTTATAATTATAAATAGATTTATATCATTCTATTTATTTATATAATTATATGTATTTAATAAATATAAATAAAAATATAAATATAAATATAAATATAAATATAAATATAAATATAAATATAAATATAAATATAGTAAATATATTCATAATTTGAATATATTTATTATAATTTTATAATTATTTAAATATATAATTATTATTTTATAATTATATAAATACTTAAAAAATATATTTATTTATTTATATTTATAAATATATAATTTTATAAATATATTAAATATATATTTAAAAATATTAATGAATATAATATTAAATGCATGAATGTTAAAAATTATTGAAATTGAATAATTAAAAAATAGTAGTCTTTAAATATATTGAAAAAATGGATAAGTTTTATTAATTATAAAAATTATTAAAAAAATAAAAAAAGGATATATATTGAAATGATGATGAATACATATTGAAAATATTAAAACATAGTAAATAAATATGTATAAATAAATATTAGAAAATGAATAAATTAAAAAAAAATAAAAATAAAAATAAAAATAATAATATTAAAAATAAATAAATAAAATGTATTGATTAAAAAATAATATATTAAATATATTATGTTACTAAATGAAATTCAAAAATAAATATTAAGATTTGAATAAATTACATAAATATCAGGTGCATGTGTTTACATATAGGATTTCATTAATTATGTAAATATTTGTGCATGTGAAATTAATGTGTGTGTGTATATATATATATAAGTTTGATATATGTTAAATTAAACAATTAAATTATATAATATTAAGTGTTTATTAATGAAATAAATAATAAGAAGAAAGAATAAATTTTAAAAAATGAATAAGTGTCATTAATTATATAGATAATTTAAAAAAATTAAAAATAAATATTTATATATGTTTAAATGGAAATGAATAAATATTAATTATATAAATTACAACCATATTACAAACATTAAATTTTAATGAATAAACATGTATAAATAAATATTGACAATGTATAAAATTATAAACATATTGAACAATTAAAAATTAAAAATGAATAAATTACAAAAAATATTAAAAAATAATTAATATTATTAATGAATAAATAATATTAAAAATGAATAAATTAAAAAAATATTAAAAAGTATTAAATAGTATATATTGAAAAAAATATAAAAAATGATAAAATTTTCTAATTAAAAACACAATCTATATTAAATAAACTATGTTAATAAATATAATTCTAAAATGAATATTAAAAACTGAATAAATTACTGAAATATTATGTGTGCATTGTATATAAAAATGTATTGATTACGTATATGTATGTGTAAAATCAATGTAACACACTTTTGATATATGTTTAATTGAAAAATCAAACGATATTTAATTAAATGTCCATTACTCGATAAAATTAGTATATATATTTAATTAATATTAATTTTTAATTATATACCATTTTTCACTAAATATATGACTTATTTAATATAATAATAAATATTTTTTATTGTATAAATCCTATTTTAGGAAATATTATTGTGACACCACAACCCGGGTGCCACTTGAGGGTTCCCTAAAGCTAGTTGGCCACATGGCCTCAAGAGCGTCTCCCTGTATGCTAGAGGATATCGACTAGCAACAATGGCCTAGTGTGTGTCTATGGGAATACTATGCCCTCATGTTAGAGTGAAGCATAATAGATATATATATATATATAATAACAAGTAAATAGAGGAATCAATAAGATAATAAATAAGTAGTGGAAATAAAGATAAACATCCAAATTGAATATAGCAACCAAAAGCTGGAAACTAAATCATATAAAAAATTATGATAATGTATGTCATGTCTCTATAAAGCGGTAAAATATAGATACAATGTAGTAGGAGATACATTCTATACAAAGGAATACAAAATATTCCAAAAACTATCCAATATCCCAAGCGGTGGCCCGATCATCTGCTACCAAGCTCTATCCTAAAGCAAGAAAGCAAGATCAGATGCCCATAGTGGGACAATTCCCCTTATCAACACCTGCAAACATATAATATACCTAGGTACCAATGGAGGCCCAGAATAGGTGTGAGATAAATCTTAGAAGGACACCACCAATGAAATCTATACAATCCAGTTTGTGAATATAAACTGAAATGATGTACATGTATATTTATGAACGTAAATACAGTATGTTAATATAAATATCCCAATACTTGCTTCAGCCTTAGTTGGTTTCTGAACATGAATCAATTAATTATTAATATTCCAGTTTATGATAAGCATAAACCACACAATATATGATTGAGACAATGTAAGAGGATCTAAGGTGTTACCAAGGAATCCTATAATGATGATAATAGTAAAGAGGATCCAATGTAACAATCAAGGAATCCTAAGATGATGATAATAGTAAAAGAGGATCTATGGTAAAAAAAAAGGCATCCATGACCTCAGGGGTTAAACCAACTTAGTAATAACATGCATCTTGGATATAAGGGGTTTGAGTGTAATCTAAGGGGCATCACCCATGGAATTCCACTATAAATGATTCTAACAGAGTCTAAGGATCACATCCAAGGTAAAATGGGATAAGCATGATTGTTCATAATGGGGTGAATTCATGGATCCATGTGTCTGAAGACATCAAGATGGATCCAAGGAGTGTATCCAAGGAATCCTAATATCTAGAATATAATGAAGGTATCCCACAACATCATGTCAGCTATCTGTAAGTATAAAAGGACCATGTTCCAAGGTGAGTATCTCCCTTGGAAACTAGATACTTGAATCAGAATGGAATCCAGTAAGTGCTCAAGGAATTCCCTTGGGAATCCAAGGTTGGCTCAAGTCTGATCACTCCTATAAAGAATAAAAGGTCCATATGAAATATTCACCTTATACATGATTCATTATTTAATCTAGGCCATTTAATACTCATGCCTTTTAATAATTCAGAAGGATCATTCCATTTCCTTTCATACTAGGTGACAAGGATAAATTGGAAATACAACCATTTATTACTTTCATTCTGTATTTAATTATTAGGTTCATTCCTTTACCTTTCATAAGAATAAAAAGGTGGGCTAAGGACATGAAACCATATGCAATTCAATTATAATAAACTAGTCCATGTGATATCTAAAGTATACTTTTCAATTAACATTTTAAATATTCATTGACTAATTTGAAACACTTACTTTAGAAGGGTAAAGTGATACTATACATGTAATATCCATTAACAATTAATTTTTTTTATTAAAACACTTAACATTAATGAGGCCAAGTATATATCACTGAAATGGTGGCATATATAGTCATAACAAACCTCTAAAGGCATAAAAAAGGGAAAAACCTACATGGGGTGGTTGGCGTTGAGGTTATAACCTCCAAAGAGGTAAGAAAAAATTATGAAAAGGGCTCTAAAATATGATCATGATGATTATAAGCATGAAATATGAATTAAATAGGAAACTCCTGGTGAAACTGGGATCCGCACAATAACAAAAGTTTATAAAATGGAGAGACTTGAGGGAGAGTCATAAACCACCTACCATATACCCATAGTAATATCCTCATCCAGTATCATCCTTTAGTTTATCCTAGATTAGAAGAAAATTTAATAATGGATAAACACCTTGAAAATAGGTCATATGATCCTGCACAAAGATAACTCCATCGAGGATAAGAGAAACAATGAAAGATTTAAGATGAAAAAATATCTTACCGGTGCACATATGACTAGATAGACAGATCTAGAATATGATTTCGAATTGCGAAATGGTATTATAACCTATCTTAGGGATCTATGGGGGGATCTTGTCCAAGAGATAATGGAGGGGTGAGTTTCTATCCAAAAAATAGAGGCCCTACCTCTATTTTAAAAAAATTGACTTGGGCATTTACACGGTGTGTAAATTCTTTACAGTTGGTGTAAAGATCAATGTCTTCCTCCATGGGAAAAACACATTACATGATGTGAAAGGTTTTGGATATACCATCACATGTCTTGTAATTGATACATGATGTACATTCCAATTACACAACGTGTAGTTTTCCTACATCCAACTTATAGCCCTCTTGCCTCTTCCTTTCAAAAAACCACCCAACCGGACCACATCTCGACTTAGGGTATAATATAAAAGAGAACCTTACATGATCATAAGGTGGTAATTAAAAGGATCCATACCTAAAAAAACTCGATTTCCTATAGTCTTCCCCCCTTAAAGGAACTCACCCTTGATTTCACCTTACAATGGTGGAAAAACACTATCTAAGAACAACTTTGGCCACTAAGCACATACATCGGCCTCTCACTCCCAAGTATCATTTTGTATATGGATGTTCTACCACAACACCCATACTAATGGGATCGACCAATCTTAGAGAGACTTAGTGCTCTAATCAATGATTCATATAGGATACTCCTCAAAATAAGCATCATCATCTTACTCAACCTCCTTAGGATCAAAAGTATGAGAGGTGTTCAGCATGAAACCAAAAAAGATATGAAACATGGAAGACATCATTCATGGAATGGTACCTCTGAGGTAAAAACAACTTGTAGGATGTTGTCCTGACTCTATCCAAGATCTCAAATGGCCTGACATAATGAGGTGAAAACTTACCTTGCATCCGTATCAATCTACGCCCAAGCTTGGGTGATACCTATAGAAAAACACAATCCCTAAACTTGAACTCTAGAGGTCATTGATATCAATAAAAATATGATTTCTATATAGAATGAGAAGTAGACATAAGATTCCTGATTAGCTGTACTGGCTCCAAAGTCTATTGAACTAGATGAAGACCTAGTGGTGCTGCCTCTCCTTCCCCTAACCAGCACATGAGTGAACAAAATTACCTACCATATAAGGACTCATAAGGATCCAATTTAATTTTCCCCTGAAAAATATTTTTGTAGGTGAACTTGATGATATGGATATGCTTCTCCCAAAAATCACTGAAATCAAGGTCGCATGATTGAAGCATTTCCTCCAAAACCTGTATCCCCTGTTCCGACTGTCCATCGGTCTGAGGGTGAAAATATATGCTCAGAATCATTTGTGTACCCATAACATTCTATAACCCCTACTAGAACATCATTTTCAAATGAGCATCCCTATCTGAAATGATATTACAAGGGACCTTGTGTAGATGTATGATATCATAGATATATAATCTTCCCAACTCATCAACTAAAAAATTCTTCTAGATAGGAAGGAAGTGGGATAATTTCTTCAGTAGATCAAAAATTACCCAAACTGTGTCTCTACCTCAAAGTGATCTCAATAATCCAATGAAAAAATCCATGGAAACATATTACCATTTCCATTTTGGGTCCAACAGCTGTTATAAAAATCTAGTAGGACACTGGTTCTCTGCCTTCACCTATTGAAAGGCGGAACACCTATTGATGAAACTTTATATCTAAAGTTTCATCCTAGGCCACCAATATTGGTATTGCATATCATGATACAACTTCTAGATTCTAAATGAATTTCTCATTGATAATCATGGAAATATCGCATCAATTCCGCTCTCATATCTATGGAAAACCAAACATTCCCATCTATATGTAGGATGCCATCTCTATCAACATGACAATCTGGATGCGGGTCCTCATTGGAGATACTCTCCTAGAGAACCAAGACTTTTGGATCTGGAAATTACCTACTCTTTACCCTATCAAGGAGGGAATAGGTAACTGTCAAGGATGTAAGATAAGACTACTCATTACTATCATGAAACTCCAAATGTAGCTTAGAAAAGATGGCCATAAATTTCCATTCATCACTGGCTTCCTGTACAGCCTATGCCCAAGTTTTCCGACTTAGCGCATCTACTGCCGCATTACCCTTTTCAAGCATATAGGAAAGCTAAAAGTCAAATTAATTAAGGTATTTGACCCATATTCACTATTTTAGATTTAATTCACACTATGATAAGATATATTTTATGCTCTTGTGGTTCATATACAACAAAAAATCACTCACCCATCAGATAGTGTCTCTAACAACGTAAGGCATGAATAACAACTACTAGATAAAGGTTGTGCGTTGGGTAATTATTCTCATGAGGTCTCAATTGGGGAGACCTATACATAATGAATCTATCCTCCTGCATCAGCACTTCACCAAGTTTGATGCCCGATGCATCAAAAAACACTATATATCCTCGTCCAAGATCTGGAAGAATCCGAATCTATGCCAAGGTAAGCCTTTCTTTCAGCTCCTGAAAGGATTTCTCACACACTTTAGACCATAGGAACATCAAAACCTTCTTTGTAAGACCGGTAAGAGGTATAGAAAGGTGTGAGAAGGACTGTATGAAATGTATATAATATCCATCCATCCCTAAGAAACTCCGTATATAAAACACGTTCTTTGGATTCTCCTAGGAAACCACAACACTCACCTTCTCTAGTTCAATGAATACTCCTAATTCTGAGATAATATGACCCAATAAGTAAACTTCTTCAATCTAGAAGTGGAAATTAGAAAGATTAGAATATATATAATTCCCTCCCAGTTTATTCAAAATGATCTCAAGATGTTTATCATGGTTGCTCTGAGTATGAGAATACACCAAGATGTCATCCATGAAGACCATGAAAAAGGAATCCAGATAGGTAAGGAAAAACCTATTAATGGAGGCCACATTCATAATATTGAATGACATAATAATACACTCATATAAACAATACCAACTTCTGAAAGCCATACATGATATATCTAAAGGCCCAAATCACACATGATGATATCCTAATATCATTTTGATCTTTGAGAACACTCTAGCTCCTCAGAGCTGGTCAAAAAGATCATCTATCCAAGAAAATGGATACCAGTTCTTAACCATAATCTAGTTAAACTATTGATAATTCATTCATAGCCTAAGAGTACTATCCAACTTCATGGAAAAAATAACGGGTGAAACCTAAGAGGAAGTACAAAGTCAGATAAAACCCTTGGCCTCTAAATCCTCCAACTATCATTTGATCTCATTGATCTCAATAGGTGCCATCCTATATGGAGTAATGGAAACTCGTGATACTCTTGGAATATGCTCAATCATAAAATATACCTCTATCTCAAGAGGTAATATAGAAAAATAATTGGAAAACAGGTCCCTAAAATGATCTATCACCAGAAGATAATCAATTTTAGGAAATCTTTTCTCTTCCCTAAAAATACTAGAAATATAGGAGGTCACTCTACCTAGACCATGATGATCTGGTCTATCTATACTAGTATGGACATCCCACTAACCATTTTAGAGATAGATTCCACCCTATGGTAATATAAACGACACCCTATGGTGATATCAGTGCACAAAGAAATGATATAGAACCAACCAACCCATTACTAGAATGGAATTAAACCCAATCATATTGAGTACAAGTAGAACCCATAATTAGGGATAAACACCTACCTTAAGGGGGCAGTCTCTGCATTGGTGTATTCTCTATGATCACAATCCCAATGATGTGTCTAGGTCCATTACACCATAGTAATACTGAATTTTCATCCAAAGAATTTTCATAATCGATAAGAAGATAAATGAATGAGAACCACCTATATAGAATAAGGTAAATATAATAGGGGAAGATACTATAATAATACCTCATACTATAGACAATCATGCACTCTGATACTTAGGTATGGGATGTAAGGCATGCATCTGGCCTGATCTGCAGCTCTGTAATATAGCTATACTACCCTGAGAAGCTCCACTATACTGGCACTGATAATTATAAGTCTGGATACCACAACCAAGACCTCCTCCTATGCTAGTCCTTCTAGTGCTACTCCAACCCCCCCATCTGAAGCTGCACAACTGATCTTGCCCCTAGAGGTGGAGTTGGTTTAGATCCTCTTCCAATGGAAGCTGATGGAAATTTCCAACAGAATCTCTAAATATTCCTAATATATCCACAATAATGGCACTCAAGAGGGTCTCTATCACACTAAGGCTTCATATTCCCCTTCCATTTACACTGATGTCATATTATAGAGGTGCTAGTGTGTATAATCTTCCCACCACTGCTTTGATGAGAAACCTCAACGGTATGCTTCCTACTATCAGAAAAAATATTTCCTTGCCTTGGAACTAAACCTCTGTGCCTAGAACTATCTCCTTCCCTCAGTTTGTACTTAGTGATAAGGTCTTGGTTCATGATCTCAGAAAAGGTTTGTAGGATAAATGCATTTACCAGAGTATGGATAAAATACTTAATCGCATCCTCGAAGCATTTAAGACATGATATATCATCACCAGCTAGAAGTAGTAAAAGGAACTACAAATCAGTAAAATTCCCTAGATAGTCCATAATAGACATAACACCCTACTCTAGGTGTATATAATCTCTGGATCAGTTATCTCTCAACATCTGAGGAATGAAGTAATCATAGAAGGCAGTCTGAAAATTAGCCCAGACCATGCCTTGATGATGACCAGCTTGGGTAATCACATCCCACCAGTGCTTGTCCTAATCACATATCATATAGGTAGAAATATTGAACCTTCTCTATGGAGGTGTCTCCAGATGATCAAAGATAGATAGATTTTACTCTTTCAAATACTCAGTAGCCTGTGGGATACCATCCCCTGAAAAGTTAGGAGGATACTGCTGCTGAAAATCATGAGTTAGATTATCCATAGTAGGTAAAGGTCATGGAGAACCATTCAAGGACTACATCATATGTTGTAAAATCTCTCAAATTTGAGAACCAATTTCTATATTAGGTATAACAGGTGGTGCCTCAAGAAGCACTCAGAGCGTTAATACTGACAGCTCAGGGCCCACTATATCTAGAGTATAGTCGTCTCAATCCTCTTAGAACATGACACATTGACATCATGGTTCCATAAATATAAAAATTCCTATCACACACCTTAGATCAAGATTGATAGAAGATAGAAGCACTAACAGAAGAAGATCTTAAGAGTAAGGGCTCTCTACCCAAGGTATAACCCCAACTACCTACTTAGAAGGCCACAATATTGGTAAGTGTTAGAATTTAATTTACATGGGTTTTAGTAGGTAAATGATCAATCATAATTTCACTATTTATTTATTGGAAGCTATTTAATTTTTATAAGTCATGTTTTACTTTTTAAATTTGGATTTTCTTATATACATATATCAAGGTTAAATTAAAATGGATTTTCATTCCCAACAAATAAGGGATCATACCCCTTATCACTGAAATCAACACCCATTTAATTTCTATTTTACCCCATCTATATTAACCCAATTTATTTTTTATTATTTTGAAAAGAACCTTTTTTGTTAAGTAGGAACCATCAAAAACATATCCAACCACACATTCATCCACAAGAAACCAGATTCAAAAATAAAACTTCAAATTTCAAAATTAAAACTACATCACCACTTCGGGCCACATCCTGCTTCATGTCACGTACTCGGATAGAAAGTGAACACATCATCATACCATATCTCTAGTGAGGAAACTTCCAGAATCCAATGAAATCATCAAAAAATCACTATCATCACTGAGAAAAAAAAACATCAAAGCCATGAATTGAATCCCCTCTAAAATCCATCCCAAAGAACAAACCCTTTGGGAGGGTTGAGATAGAGTAAAATCCACCATAGAGAAGTTCCCATAAAACACCATCAAATGTGTGAAATTCACATCCTAAAACTTACTAATAACCATTTTGAAAATATGATTGGGATAATATTAGTGGAAAATAAGAGCCAGAGTAGATTATTGAGTAGAAAATTTTTCAACAACAAGATACGACCACTGCCATGAACACCGAACACTAGGAGAAGAACACCAAGAATTGTCAACATCACAGAAGAACACCAAAAATAACCATCCAAAACCAAGAAGAAACCAGGAAACATCATCAGCACCACCATCCATCAATCTAATTCATTCACTAAAGAAGTCTTCAACAAAAAAACATTCAAGAAAATATAAAAATTAAACACACTAAAAAACAAAATAGAAAAACACTGTCATCAAAGAAGAGGAACACCATAGGTAAAAAAACACCATCGTATGTAATGACTCATGTACCAACCTCAAATGCTCAATCAACACATCCCAAGACACCCTGAGATCCCCCACACTAGACCAATATGGTGTATGAAATAAAGGTTCAGGAAGAAAGAGTAGAGAGTAAGTGACCTAAGGACTCTGAAGATTTAGTACCGTAGGAATAAGAATAGAAAAAAAACAAAAGGAAATGTTTGGTGAGAAGGGAGAAAAACCTAGATATAGATGTTGGGGGATAAAAAGATGTTAGTAGAATAGGAATATATAAAACAACCGTATCCCACTCAATAATCACAGGATACACAAGAAATAAAATTAAAAAATGCACATAAATGGCATAAAATATGAATAAAATTTGATTTATAGGTGCATAATATGATTCATGAAACAATTATACTCACCCTCTAATTGGTCCAAGGATAAAATGAAATCCTCAGTCATAGTAACAATAATAACCATCACATAGCATGTGCCACACCCAAAAGTGGAAGTATGTCAAATGAAATAAGTGAAATACAAAATGAAAAATCTTATTTTAGGAAACTTAGTATTTACCCTGAACGTGGGTCAATTACTACCAAGAAAAGATTATGACCAAGTTTCAAAGCATTTCTAATCTTCTATCTATTATCTCAAAATAGTCAGGCAAGAAAAGAAATATCCAATAACAGTTTCTAACATCCTGACCCAAGTTCCACTTGAGGGTGCCCTGAAGTTGGTTATCCACATGGCCTCAAGCATGCCTCCCCATATGCCAAAGGTTGCCGACTAGCAGTGAGGGCCTATGGTGTGTCTATGGGGAGACTATTCCCTCATGTTAGAGTGGAGAACAGTTGATATATATAATAAATGATAAATAGATAAAGAAATAAGATAGTGAATAAGTAGTGGAAATAGAGGTAAACATCCAAAAAAATAGTAACCAAAAGTTGGAAACTGAACCATATAAAAAATGATGATAATGTATATCATGTCTCTATAAAGTGTGAAAGTATGGATGAAAAGAAACAAGAAATACATGCTATATAAAATAATAAAAAAAATCCAAAAAAATATCTAGAATCCCAAGCGTTGGCTCGATCATCTGCTATCAAGATCTATCCTAAAGAAAGAAAGTAAGATCATGTGTCCAAAGTGGGATGCCTCCCATTGTCAACACCTACATACATATAATCTCCCTAGGTATGAAATGCCATCCCAAATATAGTGTGAGATAAATCTCAGTAGTCCACCACCAACGTTGTCTATACAATTCAATATGTGAATATAAACTAAAATAGTGTGAATGTATATTTATAAAAGTAAAGATAGTATGGTAATAAAAATATCCCAATACCTTCTTCAACCTCAACTAGTGTATGAACATGTAATCATTTAATTATTTTTGTCCCATTTTATAATAAGTGTCAACCTCACTGTATATGATATAGATAATGTAATAGGATCCAAGGTGTTACCAAGGCATCCTATAATGATGATAATAGTAAATAGTATCCAAGATAACAACCATGGAACCCTAAGATGATTATAATAGTAAAAGAGGATCCAAGGTAAAAACCAAGGCATCCCAAACCTCACGGGTCAAGCCAACTCAGTAATAACATGCAACTTGGCTATAAGGTATTTGAGTGTAGTGCACATGGAATTTTCCAAGGCATTCCACTATAAATGATTATAATCGAGTCCATGGTAAAACAATCTAAACATGACTCTTCTCAATGGGGTGAATCCATGGTGTCACATGTACAAAGACATAAATATGGATATAAGGTCTATATCCAAGGAATCCTAATATTCAGAATATAGTGAAGGTATCCAACAATATTATGTCAGATACACACTAGTAGACAAGGACCATGTTCCAAGGTGAGTATCTCTCTTTCCAACCAGCTCATTGAATTATAATGGAATACTCTGAGTGCTCAAAGAATTACCTCAAGAATACAAGGATGGATCAAGTAAGATGAATCCTATAAATAATAAATGACCCATATGAAATAGGCACCTTATACATGATTCATTTTTTAATCCAGGCCATGTAATACTTATTCCTTTTAATAATTCATAAAGTTCATTTCCTTATCTTTAATACTAGGTGACACAACTAAATAAGACATGAAATCATTTATTACTTTCATTCCATATTTATTTATTAGGTTCATTCCTTTACCTTTGAAAATCATGACAAGGTAGGCTAATTATATGAAACTATATACAATTAAATTATAATTAACTAGGACAAGTGATATACAATAGTATACTTTCCAATTAATATTTTAAATATTCATCGATAAATTTGAAACACTTACCTTAAACGGTTCAAGTGATAATATATAAGTACTAGCCATTAACATTTAATTTATTTGATTAAAAAACTTACCTTTAATGTGGCCAAGTATAGCTCACCCGATTGGTGGCACAGATAGTCATATCAAACCACTAAAGACATAAAAATGAAACCCCCTAATTGTAGTGGTTGGAATTGAGGTTATAACCTTCAATGAGGAAATGAAAAATTATGAATAAGGATCTAGAATATGATAAGGATGATTATAAGCATAAAATATGAATTAAATAGGCAAATCTTAGTGAATCTGGTATGTGCACACCAACATTAGTTTATAAAACAGTGAGACTTGAGGGATGAGTCATATACCACCTACCATATAATTGTAGTACTCTCATAGTCTAGTACCAGCCTTTAGTTTGTTCTAGATAAAAAAGAAATGGAATAATGGATCAAAATCATGAAAATAGAGCATATGAGAATACACTAATATAACTCCATCGAGGATAAGAGAAATGATGAAAGGAACAAAGTGAAAGAAGATATTATCAACACACATCGAATGAGACAAGCATATATAGAATTAAATTCTGGATGATGAAACAATAGTAGAACCTAGATTAGGTCTCTATGGGGGGATCATGCATGAGAGAGAATGGAGGGGTGTGGTTCTGTCCAAAAATATAGGCCATGTCTCTATTTTAAAAAAATTGACTCGGCTATTTACACGTCGTGTAAATTCTTTACACATCGTGTAAAGATCAGGGTCTTCCTCCCTAGAAAAAACACCTTACATGACGTGAAAGGTTCTGGAAAGACCATTACATGTCCTGTATTCCAATTACATGGCGTTTAATTGGCCTGAAACCAAACTAAAACCCTCTAACCTCTTTCTCTACAAAAACTACCCAACTGACCCACGATTCGGCTTAGGGTCTAAGCTAAAAGAGAACCTTATAAAGAGATTAAAGAAAAAATTAAAAGGATCCATACCTAAAAGAAAAAATGGGTTCTTTCAATTATATATATTGATATATATATATATAGAAATATATATGAATATATTTCTATATTAAAACTATTAAATATATTAATAAATAATTATGTATAAAAAACCATTAAAAATGAATAAGAATTGAATATGTTTTTAATTATTACAATTTATTCATTTTCTATATTTATATTTAATATATATTATTTATTATTATTTATAATTATATATATATATATATATATTAAATTTATTTATTTTTATTAATAATTGTTCCATAAATAAATTTTATAACAATTTTGTAACATATTCATTATTATTTTTTGTTTAATTATTAAACTTTATTCATTTTATATATCTATTTTATTATATAATATTTATTAATACTTATAATATATATATATGTATATTAAATCTATTAATTTTTATTAATAATTATTTAATTAATAAAATTTTTAATAATTTTTTAATTTACTCATTTTTTAATTTTATTTTTTTAATTATTTAAATTTATTAATTTTACATATCTATATTTATTATATACTATTTATTAATATTTAAAATATATAAACAATAAATATATTAATAATTATTTAATTAATAAAAATTTTATTATTTTTTTACTTTATTCATTTTATGTTTTTATTTATTTAATTATTTCAAGTTTTTTAATATTTTTAATACTTGTATATTTTATTTTTATTTTTATTGGTTTATATAAAAAATAGGTGTCATGGCCTGCATGGGAAAGTGGGAAGGGATGTGTATAGGCCCAGATGGGACAATAGATTGGCCGAGTCGTGTAGGACCTGACCATGTTCATGTGGGTGGGCTAAAGCCTACAGGAAGCATAGGGTGTGCCAAGGCCTGTATGGGCCCACATGGGTAATCCTAGGTCCATATGGGTGTGTGTGGGGAGTGTATACAAGAGCTCATCCCCACAATAGGCTTCTAACCATAGGATGCAATGGAATCATATACAAAGAAGTGATCAAATGTGCACTATTTTGACGTGGGACTCACACATGTGATTGTGACCTTTATCAATGCTAGAAAATGCGTTGATAAAGGTTAAAATTTATCAGTGCTAAAAATAAAGTACTGATAAAGGAACACTTTATCAGTATTAGAAAAAGCACTGATAAAGGGTACCTTTTTTCCAAACTTTTTTTTGCATTGATAAAATGTACCCTTTATCAGCTCTTTTTTTACTACTGAAAAAGGAAGCCTTTATCAGCACTTTTCTCTAGCACTGATAAAGGATAATTCTATATATTTCATGTTTTGTAGTGGTGTACATTATATACAATGTATGTATGTATAGTAAAATAAGCTAAGAAATAAGATAAATAATCCAAGAAATCATGTGAAATCTTCATGTACTAACCAGGCCACTACAACACATGACCCCTCCTTCTTTGGCCAATGTCGGTATGGTGTCTATCATAGATACTAAAAATATGAATCCCATCAAGGAAAGGTGAAACATAACTATACCCAGATATACATAGTGACTATTGATTCAATATTATTGATCCTCGAGCATACAAGTGTCTTGGGATCCCCTCATGATGATCCCCTGGAAAACATAATGACTAGGGACCCTCTCATGGTGATCCACAAGTGTACTGAGTGATTGGGGATCCCCTCATTGTGACCCATCTAGCACTTGGGAATGAAGTTAACTTGAGTGTTGTAATCTTCACACCATGATCTCAAGGGTCCCATGCCAATTTCCATCCCAAAATACCTCATCATTGTCAACAAGAGGTATTGGAAATGCATCTAGGAAAGGTGAGTCACATCCATACCCATATAGAAGAGTAACTACAGATTATCTCACTCAACCCATGATTCTCTTAGAATCTGAAAGGAATGTTCATCTAGGTTGTATAACTCTATACCATGATCCCTGAGTCACTAGTCCATATCCTCATCAACTATAGCTACACAACAAGGCCATTATATTCCCACAAGAAATACATGGTGGAAATAGCCCACACCCTAGATTTCAGCTAGCGATAAATCCATACATAACACTATACTAGAGGATAAAACCTAAAAAATCAACATAAACTACCATAACCAGTCTCAGTATTCACAACCATATCAAACATAACAATATCTATATAACACCCCTAATGATACCAAAACCTTAGGCCATACTCAAACCCCAACACCAACCCTTAGGATATACATGGCCACACCGAATCACCATACCCCTCTCTTGTCATACACTACCTTATAGGGCCTTAAGGAAACAACCACCAAATATCTACCCCGTTACTAACACATTAATAGTATACAGAAATACCCTAAATATCCACACACCATGATCTAAGTCACTTTTTAATACTTTACCATGCATCAAGTCCATACATGGTCTAAGAGATATTCCACTATAGCCTACCCTTAGGCATCATACCCCAAATAATAAACCAACCACTCAAAGGCAT
This sequence comes from Viscum album, assembly GCA_963277665.1. Taxonomy (NCBI): domain Eukaryota; kingdom Viridiplantae; phylum Streptophyta; class Magnoliopsida; order Santalales; family Viscaceae; genus Viscum; species Viscum album. The sequence continues at coordinate 464,630,725 of OY728141.1, read as the reverse complement.
CACCTTTCCTACACTATCAATCCTTAAAAGGCATTACTTTACTAGTATATACTCATCTCATACTCCAATATCACTTAAAAGGATCTCTATGCTCTATAAATTCCATTCCATCACTTTATTATCACCAAGTTTCATTAGGAACCCTCTAAGAGAGTGATTACTCTCTCACATGACCTAAAGACATAGATGACTATAGTTTAACAATTTACTATGGTTCACTAGGTCCATTCCCAATATTCCAATCCTCTCACTCAAGAAGTTTCAAAGTTTAAATCCATTTCCATAACTCTTCCCACACAATTCCCAAGAATTGACACCAACTAATCTATTCCTAAAGGCATAACCACTTGGATTCCCTCCCATTAGCTCCCATTGGCTCATATTATGCAAAACACAACTCGTCACACAAGATAAGATCCTGTAAAAATCTATCAATAAATACCCGACTCCACACCCCTTGATATTATAGTAACTGAGCATTTCTAAAATTTTAAAACTAAGCATAAAATTCCTAACTCAATCCTATAAGGCTTCACCCAAGATATTTACAAAATTTAGAACTCACTTGACCCCTTCATGAAATTTGTGAACCCAAACCCCCAAGGAACACACATGTAATGTTTATACATTCACATATATATAGTTATGTATTAAAGGTATTACCTACATTGATCTCATAAAAGTTATCACGTATGATATCCCAACTTGATTCGATCTCATTCACATGGAATCCAGAAATAAATCAAATAGATCCTAAAATATTTTTTATGATAAAAAATTGGTTAAATGGGATAAATAGTGAGAAGAACCCTGGGTATTACCTTATCCTTATTGAGAGGAACCTCTTTATTTAGATGAAGAATTGATAAAACAAGATATGACCCTATGTAATCTTGGATAGTGAAGGAGGATAGGGAGAAAATGATGGGAAGAGAGGGCTTGGGGACTATATTCATTCTCCCAAAAGGGGAAGAGGGGGAATTGTTTTATAATATTTATTAATATTTTTAAATAACCTTCTAGTAGTCCATTGAGGCATGACCTAGGGGGTCATGGAACAATTCCAGACTTTGGGTAAACATTATGGTGTGACCTAATGGGTTATAGTGTAATTATACCTCTCTAGAGAAGCACCAAGAAATCATAGCTTCACATTGTGAAGTTCTTGGGTGTTTGATGATAAAACGCACCCACTGTGGCATGGAACCTACTTCATCATCCCAAAATTTATCTTACATAGCCTATTTTCCATTCCATAATTCTCATTTGTTGTAGTGTGATATACCAAATACACTTGAATTTTCATCACATACCAAGAAAAACTTCTTCAAACTTCATCCAACACCAAAAAATACCACCAAAACAACTAAACACATGTTAAAAAACCTTCTAGAGATCTCCAAACTCTCATGATTCTAATATAAATCCAAATTATCAAAACACCCCTACTATATAACTCAAAATTCAAATTTTATCTATACTTACCAAATTGTAATTATGTAGGTCATTAAAGTTAGAACAATGTTAAAGGGTATAAAAAAACTTAGTCATTATATAGTTATAGAGTACTAAAAGACGTTTTCATACTAGAAGAGTGATGTGTTTAAGGTATTATTTAAATTTAATGATTTTTTTGGATTTTTTTAAAATTATTCTAATTCACTTATAATTATAATGACCCATAACTAATTAAAATAGTCTAGGAAAAATTCCATGACATTAGAACCACACCAACACAAAAATGAAACAAAATATACATACACCCAAACTATATAAAAACCAATTAGAAATGGTAGGAATAAATCATAATATATTATGGAAGAGATATCTCTTAAGACCCAAAGTTGGTTAAGTGAAAAATGAGTGGGAAAATCCATAAAATGAGTCTTTCTAGAGGACCAAATCCCAAACAGACAAAGAATTAGGTCTTTCCAAGGGCCAACCCCACACCAAAACTACCCATCTGAAAACACACAAATGATATAACAACCAAGATACATTCCTATCAGATTTTTATAGTAACATAAAGTTTTTTAACCATCATAAAAATATCACCGGGGAGTCTCAAGGTCCACATTAACCATAATTAATGCCATTGGAACCACGCTAAGACTGCACACCATCACATCATTGATGTTGGCCTCAACCACTGGCCAATAAATCCACTATGCCAGAAAATTCTAGTTAGAACACTAGAGATGAAATATATGAAGACACAAACAATCCCAAAAGAACCAAGAAGCTTAGACCCAAAGTATATCATCAATGAATGACTTCCCTATATAAGATCCCTGAGACCCAAAACACACATCTCTATTTGAATCAGACATGTACAGGGATCCCAATACAACTATTTTATCTCTAAAATGACTGCTCCATATGAGAAGGGTTTCAATAAACCTTTATCAAGGATCCACCATAATGAAAAATCTAAACATAAACTAAAATAAAAACAAAACTTCAATGAAAGAAAATAGAAAAACCAATTAAAAACACCAACTGCAACACTAGAAAAAAAGACCATTGAGGAATTAAACTACAGAATCTAGAGTGATTTACTTTACCTTTTCAAAGAGAAGGAGTAATCTTGATAACTTAGTAATGATTAGGGTTGATAGCCACACCATCTCTAAAACACCAACTTAACATAAAAAAGTTATTAAGGAAGAACAAATTCACATAAATAAGGCATTAAAGAAGAATACCATTATGAATAACTGAAATAGAATTCTATGACCATAGTGAGCTAGGATTCAATTTCTGGATACCCATAGGTACTGAACCATGCTATATATTAACAATAATCCAACCTGAGGAATTATAAAAGAAATTCCTAGTACTTTATTCACTTCAAACCTTTCTGTAATCCAAAATCTGATATCATTTCCCAGAGGAAAGATGATAAATTCTTGAACCATAGGCTTATAGAAACCAAAAACATGTTCTCTAAATTTCATCCTCTACCATAGTGAAGAACCATATAGAAAAAACTAGATTTATCTTAGGGGAACTAGGTCAAGGTAAATAGGGAACACAACAACTTGAAGAAGGAAACGATAACATCTTCAGTAAAAATACCATTGAAGCCATAAAAAATAGTGAACATCCAAAAAACAATGCACTATAGAAAACAAAAACACATGAAGATGATAACATTGAAATAACCAAAAACTTATGGTTTCAAACACAATGTAAGCATGTAGTGGTGGGCGGTATATTAAAATTTCTTTCAACAATCATTGCCCAAAAATGTGAGATATGATCTTTCACATCAAATTTATAATTAATTTATCTAATATACAAGGAAATAAATAGTTGGGCTTAGTAAATTTCTTCATCTACGAATTTTGATCATCCAAAAATACCCCTTTGGATTTCCTTTTTTTACCATGAGGATCCAAAGATATAATTCCTCTAGCGGTGATCGACATGTGCTCCAATGATCTCTAAGAAACAATAATCAATCTCCAGGTGATAGAATGAAGAATCCAATGTCTTGCATTATTAATTATTGATCTCTTGTTCTTTGTATTTTAATAAATATCTCTTAAATTTATGATTATTTAGAGAGAGAGAAAAGTAGGAGTTGAGAGAGATTTTTTTGTGCACAAAAATTATATATTCTCAATTTTGGATGCAAGACACTGTAGACATAACCCTCTATTTATAGTTCTAGTGTTTAGGTAAATTTTTTATTTAATTGTATGCTAGATATTAAATAACATTTAAAACCTTTAATAAATCCCATGCCGCATAATAATAATATTATAATTTTGTTTCATGCCAACTTGCGTGAACTGATAAATAATATTTACCGAATTATAAATAATTATTTTATTATCATTCATGGTCTTAGTACGTTTTAACTCTTTGATATTTATTGAATAAACAAATAAATATTTAATTCATAAATAAATATTTAATTCAAATACCAAAGCATAAATATTTATTAAATATTCAATAAAATAAAAAAATATATTTTTATTCACATTTCGATGAATAAATATTAATTTAATATATGTGATCAATATAGCTTGAATAAAATTATTCCTCAGTCTTGATAATAATATTTATTCCATTAATTAAATTCAAATAAAATTTAATTGATATCAATGGAAACAATTAGCGTGTGACTCTATTAGATTCTTTCTTGTTGGAATTAGGTGGGCTTTCCTAAAGTCCAAGATTACTGTCTAGCAATGGGTTAAGGAACCCAAGAGAAATAAATTTATGTCATAAAGATGAAAACCACATATGAACACTCACTATGTAATGTAATCCCTTTATCATAATATCTCATCTATAAGTTTCAGGATGGTGTCATCAACCTATTTTCTCGATACATTTTTCTTTGACTATCTAAAATAAACACATCGATACACCATGACCATGGAATTTAGGCAATGGTTACATTCCAATAAAAGGGCTGAGATATTAACTCAAATAAATATATAAGGGAAAAATCCTTCCTCGAATTATCCATTAATGACATGTCAATCATGATGCACCCAACATATCCTACTTCCCACCAACATATCGTGTGATGGTTTTTATCAGTAAATTTAAGTGGGCGAGTCATGAAATTTATCAATGATAATTTTGAAGTCTAAGGACCATTACACACACTCATAGATAATAATATATACTGACACTAAAACATGTGGAATTCCTACCAGCAGGTCTGTTCTCATAATCTCCCATATTAGAGATTACCAAGTGTGAACATCATGAGAAGAAGACTCATCCATTTATGAGTACTCAAACTTGAAATTCTAAATAATATGTGTCCCATCATAGTATTCCATCCAACCACTGAACTATATTAAGAATATTGTCATATCACTTCAAGGTTTTCATCATAGTGGAGAACTGCTATGTACTTATGAATTTAATAAATAGTCCAGTACATTATTACATTAAATACATGAAGAAAAATTAACAATATTTAATAATATGTTAAATTAATATTCACTACATTGAATATATATGTTATAAATGCACAATCAGTTGGTCCTAGGACACCAACTCTAAAAAACTCCCAATTGGACTAGAGAAAACTTTCTATGACTTTTAGTCTGCTAGACCTCACATGATAATCATGTTTCTAATGATTCAAGTATTTACTCATGGGGTTATCCATGTTGTATTATGTGAAAATACTACTCATTGAAACCTCACCTCTATGAGAAAAATCCCTTAAGAGATGAAACTTCCAAATAATGTGCTTCGTCTGCTGATGTGACCTTGGATCTTTTATGAGAGCCACTATTGTAGTATTATCACAATAGAGCGTGATAGGATCTTCAATATTAGATACCGTGTCAAGCTCTTGGATAAATTTACACATCTATACTACTTTCTTAGCTACATCATAAGCCACAATATACTTGGAATCCACTGTATAATCTTTCACCATAACCTGATTTGAGCTCTTCCAGATCAAAACACCTCTATTCAAAGTAAAGATGTATCCCATTTGTAACTTCCTGTCATCTTGATAAGTTTGGAAACTAGTATATGCATACCCTTGGATGAATAGTTCCTTATCTCCTCTATAGACCAATAAAATATCCTTACTACACCTCTAAAAACTTAAGGATAGTCTTGAATACAATACAATGGTGGTCTCCTAGATCAGATTAGTATCTTCTTACCACACACAATGCGCAAGCAACATCTAGCCTAGTACATAACATAAGATACATGACTGGCCTAATCATTGACGCATATGAAATACTTTCCATTATATTTCTTTCCTTATGTACATGAGGACACATTTTCATGGAAAGATGAATTATATGTGACAATGGAAACAATCCCCTCCTAGATTGTTCCATACTAAATCTCCCTATTAAATTGTCAATGTATGTACTTTGAATTAGTCCTAGAAACCTATTTGATCTATCACAATGGATCTTCATCCCAAGAATATCTGATACCTCACCCAAGTCTTTCATAGATAATAATTTATTCAACCATGCCTTAACAGACTGTAAGGTTGGTATTTCAATTCCTATGAGTAATATGTCATTAACATATACAATTAATAAAATAACCACAATCCCACTAAACTGTTTATAGACACACAAATTAAATTCATAATTTATGAAATTAATTCCATTATGGCCTCATAAAAATGAATGTTCTATGACCTGGATGTTTTCTTTAATCTATAAATGGTTTTTTATAATTTACATACCTTGTTGGCATCCTTTGGAGTCACAAACCCTTCAGGTTGTGTCATATAGACACCTTCCCGAAGGTTCCTATTAAGTAATGATGTTTTGACATCCATTTTAAAAATCTCATAATCATGGAAGGCCACAATGATAAGTAGAATTATTATGTATTTCAACATTGAAATTGGAAAAAGTGTTTCATCATAATCAATGCATTGATGCTGTTTAAACCCCTTTTCAACTAGTCATGCCTTATAGGTATTGAATTGTCCTTCCATGTCCATTTTATTCTAGAATACCCATTTGAAACCAATGTTATATACATATACTATAGGGTATACCAAAATCTATACTTAGTTTTGCTACATGGAATTCATTTCAGAATTCATGGCTTCTTTCCACTTGGAAACATCTATACCACTCACTAATTACTTGTAGGTTAGAGGATCATTATTATCAATTAATAATGAGTCACCATATTTATTAACCTGAAAACCATAATTATATGGTTCTATAACCTATATTGTACTCCTAAGTTGAACTTGTGTCTCTGGAACAATTTCTTCTTCCATGGGGCTTTGTGAAATATGTTTTTGTACCGACTCTTTTTTTCCTCAAGCCTCAACTTCATTGAAGTATACTTGTTCCCACTATTTATTTTATATATTTTATCCCTCTAAAGGAATATGGAGTTTATTTTCACTATAACCATTTTTTATGGGTCATATAAGTAATATCCCCTTGTTTCCTTGGAGTATCATATAATGGAACACTTTTTGCCTCGAGGTGAAATTTTGTTACCTGAAGAGCCCTTAAAAAATGATCTGCTTCCCCACACATGTAAATTCGATAACATGGTTTTATTTACACTCAAAATTTTGTATAGAATTATGTTTATCCATTTATTTGGTACTTGGTTTAGTATATGTGCTTCTGTTTGTAACGCATATCCCCGAAAGGATAATGGAAAACTAAGATGACTTATCATTTATCTCACCATGTCCAATAAGGTGTGGTTCCTCCTTTTGTTTACATAATTCCACTGAGGTGTGTAAGGAGGAGTGAGTTGGGATATGAACCCAAACTCCCATAAGTAATTAATGAATTATTTATTAAGATATTCTCCACCATGATCTGAGTGGAGTTTCTTAATCTTCTAACCAAGATGGTTCTCAACTTCATTGTTGTATTCCTTAAATTTATCAAAATAATTTGACTTGTAACTCATTAATTAGAAATATCCATATCTATTAAAATTATAACTAAAAGTTATGAAGTATGAATACCCTCCCCTTGTTTCAATAGGAAATGGTCCACACACATTAGTATGAACTAATTCAAGAATCCCTTTAGCCCTTTCACCTTTCCCATTAAATGGATATTTGGTTATTTTTCATTATAAACATGCGTGACATATACTAAGTGGTTTTGGTTTGAAATAATATAAATATTCATCTTGATTTAATTTAGTCAAGCACTTTTCATTTACATGGCCTATCCGGTGATTCCAAATTTGTGTGTGGTACGAGTCATGTCAAGTAACATTGTTATCGATTTCCATTACTTGGTTCATGTAATACAAAACATAAAAACCATTATTTAATAGTACATTACCATAAAAAATTTCATCTTTATAAAATAAGCAACATTCATTCCCAAATTTGAAAATAAATCCATCAGTATCAAGTCTGTATACAAAAATAAAGTTTTTGGTAAAAAATGTCACATAATAACAACCTTTCAAATTGAAGTTCATTCTAGTAAGCAACGTGACTTAGTAGTCCCCGATAGCTACAAAATCTAGTTTAGCTATATTGTCTTCTCATAAATCTACCTCCCTTTATTCAATCTTTCTAAATATACTTGGTTCCTATATTTGAATACATATATGAGAACCATAATCTATATCCAACACCAAATTTTTAGAAATAGATAAATTGAAATCTATAACAAATTCACTTGAAGCTTTCCCTTGCTTATTTGGATGGGTGTAGTTTTTCTTCTAGTGGCCCTTATTAACACATGAGAAACAAATAACATCCTATTCCTTTGATTTACCCTAGATCTTCTTCTTCTTGGAAGGGAATAAAGAAGATTTGGGCTTAATTATATTCGCTTTAACTTTCCATTTTTTCACCATAATGATTGAAGGGTTTTCACACTTAATGTCCTTATCTACTTGGAAAAGAAGGGTAATAAGATCTGGTAGAGACTTCTCAATGTTTTTCATATTAAATTTAAGAACAAATCTGGAGAATCTCTGAAAGAGTGATTCTATAATGAGATCAATTCCTAGTTCTTTAGGGAGTTTAAACCCTAGAAACTCTAAGAGCTCAATGAATCCAATAATCTTGACTATGTGAGGCCCAACTAGGGAACCCTCTATAATATTTCTCTGAAATATCACTTTGGAAATATCAAACCGTTCTTATCATGTCTCTACTGGTAAAGACCAGAAAGGTGCTCAAGCATACTATACACATCCATGTTCTCATGAGACTTCATGAGTTCACTAGACATAGACAAAATCATAAAAAAATGAATTTCAACTACACCATTCATATGTTTCTCATAGACTAGGAAATCGTTATCACTCACCTCCTTAGAAGGTGGATTAAGAAATAAGGATTATAGAATGTAAGATCTCCATTCATGGTGTAGCACAACCTGAAGGTGTCTGTACCATTCATAGAAGTTACTATCAGTTTGTTGGTTGTCTTTATACAATATTAATCACAGGGATAATGTGAATGATGAGCTTTACATTTTATTCTAAAATTAAAATATCAGATTATTAGTAATTTTCTTGATTATAAATTGGGTGATATATAATAAATTAATTGATTTTATTAAATCTCCCACGATTTTATCAAGTTACAATAACCCTCACTATTGAACTTAGAATGTCTAGTTGCTCTAACATTTTATTTTCAAGGATCCATATTCATTTTTTCATAACCCCAATAAGGGTTGGTCAAGCTACATGAATGTATTTAGGTAGGAAGGTCTTTTCCAACTATAGGTTTGCAGCTCCTTGATCCGTTGAGTGGAGTCCCCTATCCTGAAATCATGATTTGGATTTCCTCAACAATTATCACTAAATTACACTATATCAATAAAGTATGAATAATATTGATGTAAAATAGTTAAGACTACCCAAAAACTTTAGAATAAATTCCCTTATAAAAGTAAGTGTCCAAACAAGGGTTGATCAAACACTTAGTTCTACTGAGTTTCATTCCTAATCAAGTAATGGAAGGCCAATCCATACTTAATATTTAATTGATGGATTTTTTTTAAATTTTTTTATTCATAAATTTTATCATGTTTTATCCTTTACATGTATTGTTAATATTAAATGTGTGTTACTTAATTAATTAACCATGTTTGATAAAAAAAATTATGCACAATTCATTTATTTAATTTTTTCATTTTCATATTAATTCATTTATTTATGTATTCACGACCTCACATACCTAAAATAAACAATCTCGTAGACAAATATAAATAAATAAATAAATGACCCATTCATTAGCTTTATCTAATGGTTGATTTAATTAGAGGACATTAAATCAACCTTTGACCTAGGGAAAATAACTCTTATTGCTGATCTTGGCATGAGTTGTATCATTCCACTTGTCCACTTATGTATCACTTGAGTTGTCATCATAATGGTTCAATATTGAACCACCTCCACATATCTTGGGATACTCCATTAATTACATATATTTATGACTCACACATATGTGAAGGGATCCAAAGGATTGGTTAAAAGGGGACTATATAAATATCCTTGGACACATTGGTCCTACATAATAATGGAGGGAGGGATGACTGGTAGACCATTATTTAATTTAATATTAAATAATATAATACCCATGGAATAAATTAATTTAAAACATACAATACATACACAAGTCTTGGTCAAGCTCTTGAACAATCATATATGCAATGAATACAAAAAAGTAACTGTTAAGAATTCATTTCTTTATTTGTTTATTATTATTAAGATGAACACACTTACATAAATTTATTAATGATTTATTTAATTCTATTTCATCTTAATGATCATCTGAACATAATTGAATATATCCATCAGTTATTAAATTCATGGAAAATAAATGATAGAACCAATAATTTCATATTTATTATAATAAATTAATTGAAAATTTAAAATTATTTAAAACCATTATTAATTTTGTAGACACATAATGGTGTTCCAATCAATAAAATAAGGTTTTAATGATATAATTTTCCAATTAAATTTATTTTAAAAAATTTTCCAATAATGGGAGTGTACATGACATGTATATCTAGCTACATGCCATGTATCTCGGTTGCCATGTGTCTGGGTCACACACCCGGGTCTGCGATTAGTACCTCGGTCAGACTACACAATGTGTACAGACCAACTACATGCTATGTGTTCCAATTTTTGTGTGTCTATGATATAAACTTGGTTCTTTGGCATGTGTCTTGGCAGACTACATGACATGTACAAGCCAACTACACTCCACATATCTCTTTGATCCATGTGTCCTTTTTTCTCAACAAGTCACTTGATGTATTCTTCATACGTGATAATTGATGAACTACACGCTATGTAAACTGCATAAATTTCATGTATATCATAAATTCTTCAGGTCACCAGTATCATGTGGCTTTGACCATGTATAATGACCACATAGATTGCATGATTTACGCTGCTAACTCATGCAGAATATATAGTGTGTACACTAATACACATCATGTAATATGACAACCTGCATGCCACACTAGTCAGTCAACACACAACATACACCAAATTTAATTACCGTGTGGTTCAAAATGTATCCCTCGACTCATTAATATGTAGTGAACTAGGGTACACAACATGTAATTATGAGTATACACCATGTAACCTTGTCTTACCAACCAATAATCTGGTAGTTTCTTATGGTATCTATGATTGTTCTTCATTTTTCCTTAAAACTTTTAGAAAATGAAAATACTTGAATGAACAAAATTAATATTTCAAAGAATATTAATTGAAATTATATTAAAAAAATAATAACATGAAATTAAAATCTAACCACAATTATGCATAGATCAAAAATTAAATAAATAATTATAAATATAAATGTGATAGCTATGATACCACTTGTTGGTTCTGGGTGTAGTGGATGCGTGTAGTGGTATGTGATATATTAAAATATATTTTAATAATCATTTCCTGAATTTATGAGCGAGGATCTTTCATATAAAATTTATAATTAATTTATTTAATATCTAAAATACTAAATACCTGGGCATAGAAAATTTATTCGTTTATGAATTTTGATTATATGAAAATACCCTTTTATATTTCCTTTATTACACTATTAGGATCCAAGGATAAAATCTCTCTAGCGGTGATCCACACATGATCTAATGATCTTCGAGCTGTATCACTTGATCTCTGGGTGCTATCACGGGGAATCAAATTTCTTGCGTTGTTAGTTCTTGATCACTCATTCTTCGATCATGAAGAAATATATTTTGAATTTCTTATTATTGAGAGGGATCTAAAATGAGGAATTGATAGAGAATTTTTTGTGCACAACATTTCTCTATTTTCAATTTTGGATGTAGTACACAATAAACATAACCATCTATTTATAGAGTTAGGGTTTTGTAAAAATATTATTTAATTGAATGCTATCTATTAAATAACATTTTAAACCTTTAATAAACTCCATACCACATAATAATAATAATAATATTTTATGGTGTGCCAACTTGTTAAAATTGATAAATAATATTTACTAGATTTTAAATAATTCTTTTATCACTGGATGCGGTCTTGGTTCATTCAAACTTATTGGTATTTATTGAATATCCAAATAAATATTTTATTCATAAATAAATATTTCATTAAGATACTGAATTTGTTTTTTAAATATTCAATAAAATAAATAAATATATTTTTATTCACATGTTAGAGAATAAATATTTATTTAATATATTTGATCAATATAACTTGAATAAAATTATTCATTGATCTCGAGAATAATTGTTATTCCATTAATTAAATTAAAATATAATTTAATTGAGATAAAAAAAGGATTAGTGTGTGACCCTCTAGGATTATTTCTTATTGCAATAGGAGGGCTTTCCTAAAGTCCACGATTAATTTCTAACAATGGGTAAAGGAACCCAAAAGAAATAACATAATAGCACAACAATGATAACTATATATGAACGCTCACTATGTAATATAATCCATTTGTCACAATATCTCATCGATTAGGCTACATAATGATGTCATCAACCTATTTTCTTGACACATATTTCTTTTAATATTTGAAATACACACATCAATTCACCTTGGACATGGAATTTAGGTGAAAATTATTTTTCAATCAAAGGGAAGATATATCAACTCCCAGAAATATAGAATTGAAAAATCCTTCATCAAATTATATATTAATTACATGTCAATCATGAAGCACCCAACATACCCTACATTATTCCAACATATGGTGTAAAGGTTTTTATTATTAAATCTAAGTGCATGAGTAATGACATGAATAAATGATAATATTAAAGTATAAGGACCATTACACATGCTCACAGATAGGAATAATTGATATCCCCAAAACATACATAATTTCTATAGATGGGTCTATTATCATAATCTCATGGCTTGAAGATTAGCAAGTGTAAATTCATGAGAATAAGCCTCATCCTCTTATGAGTACTCGCACCTAACGATATAAATACTATGTGTCCCATCATAGTACGTTATCCAACCATAAATCTATATTAATAATATTATCATTACAATTCTAGGTTATGATCATAGTGGGGAACTTCTATGACCTTATCAATGTGACAACAACTCTAGGACATTATTACATTAAACCTATGCATAACAATGAACAATATATAATAAAAGTTTAAATTAATATTCTATATATTGAATATACATCTAATAAAAGTACAATCAGTTGGTCCTAAGACACCAACTCTAATAAAAAAGATCTTTGAACCATTCCATTAGACAACTATGAATTAATCTCCTCTTCATGGTTCATACATGAACCAAGAGAGATATAAAACCCTATATCATGAATATTTTGAAATTTAATTATTCTCGTTGAGAATGATTATGATTTTTATGAATACTATGATGATTATTATTTATTTTTTATATAACTCTTCACAAAGAAATATTTTTAGAGTTATATATTGTATGTATACACTCTAGGATAAAAAACTATGTGAGAATATAGTAAAATCCATGTATTTTCAGGTACAATTGTGATTGGTTACATTATTCAACACTTTTGTTGTAAATATTAAGAAACATCATGTTTCATCTATAATTATGTTTGATTAGTTTATTTCATTAATATAATATGAATGAATTCTGTTTTTTACATTCATTCTTATAATTATTTACAATGATTGGTGTTGATAATTTAATGTAAGTACCTCAATAAAAACTATTTTTCTCAAGAAGAATAAATAAATATGAAAGTGGTGTTAATACTAAGATGAAATAGATTATTATAATAATTTTTAAAATTATTTAAAATTTTATTATATCTTTCTTAAATTTATATCTAATTTATATTGTGAAAAACATGACCTATAGGCTCTTTATGAGAATTAAGATGATAAATTTGGCCTAAAAATCATTTATGATAGTTATTAGGTGAAGATCACTAAGGGAGGGTCCATTGTTGACCTGAAAATAATTTCATGCTCAGTAGGTATTGGTTTACTTTAACCAATTCAAACACCTTTTCTAGTACTGAGGAACAATTGTAAGAGGCCCATTTAGAAGAAGTAGAGGGGAAATAATTTATATTATAAGATAATGATAGAAATAAAAATATCATTAAGTAGTTCATGAAATATATGTTGGCCATGTGTCCATCACTTCCATTAGACAACACTTTGGTTGTTGATACATGTATGTCAATAATTCATTCATTATATAACCCTTCATGTAATGATGGTCTTAATGGTGATTAAGGGGAGGGATTTACTGGCGATGATGGTAATTAAATTAATATATATAATGACCATTGTGATGATGTTTATGATGAAGATAATGTTAGTGGTGACCATGATGATGATTTTTTGGAGAGAGAAAGTGATATGTTCCATTGTTGAATTTATTTTTATGACATTATGGGTCTTTTTGATGATGAATTTTAGATTATTATAACTTAATATATACGTGTATTATCATATTATTATCAATTTATTAACTATTTAAATATAAAACACATGTTAATTATACTATTTTGAATATGTGTTGTGATTGATACTGATATACTAGTTAGTTTGTGCTTCGACTCTTACAAGTGTGTTTGTAGAGGGTGTTAGTGTAAGTTGGCATGGATTATTTACTTTTTTGGGGTCTAATACCATATTTCACTTGAACCATGGATATAAATCTATAATAATGGTTTTCCGATCATTGGTATATATAATTATACCAACGTTTAAAGTAAACCATTGGTATAAACCATTTCTAATGGGTATATTTCCCATGGTTCATAAAACCATTAGTATAGGCTATGCCAATAGTTTTATGGACTATAAAAATTCTTCTAAACCCTAGGTATAGGGATCCTTTACCATAATGGTTTCACCTGCATTGGTCTATGATATGGTAATCAAGGTGGAGTGACTTTAAATGACCTTGGTGTTGACTATACTAGTTGGAGGCTAGTATAACTTATTTAAAGTGTGTTGATGTTGTGAGATGATGATGGAAAAACATCAATCGATCGATGAGTTACTTTTTTTGTAGGCATAAACATACAATGTCATCCTTATCATATATTAATTATATTTAGTACAATATGTTATTTATTGATTCTATAGGAGAGTTATTTTCATTGATGTGGAAGGTGATTAGACTTTGTTTTTCAGTAAGATGAGGCATCTTATGGATCATAAACATTGGGAAAATATTTCTCATCACTTGAAAGATATGATGTTGGGATCAATGGAGGTCTAGGTGGTATAGTTTTTGGGAGTTGTATAAGAGTTCCTTGACATCTTTCCTAAAGATTCTATGATACTTACCCATTGGTCTGAGATCATGTTTAGGATAGAGTTATCACCCAGTACATCTCTAATCTCTATGTATTTATATAGGATGAAACCTTCTAATTTTTAGAAGTTTTAAATTCAAATTGATGATATATTACATAATGTTTTCATCTAAACTAGCGCATTTCTGTTTTTTTCTTAAACATTATTTTCAAAGAAGGCGAATGGAAGTCTATAACTATGCATAGATTACTATTAGATAAATAAGGTTATAGTAAAGAAACCCCATCCCCTTTCAAATATTGATGATATTATAAATTAATTTAAGGGATTCAATTGGTTTTTAAATATTGATTTGTAGTCAGGATATCATCATATGAGGTTAAAGTAAGAATACATCTATAATAATTCATTTAGATGTTGTTATGGACACTTTTATGTCTTGAAAATGCCTTTAAATACCACAAAAACCCAAAATATTTTCATGGGATTGACAAAATCAGTGTTTTTTGAGTTCCTTGACCCGTTTTTGGTAGTGTTCATTGATGAAATACTCATGAATTAAAATTTAGAGGAGGATGATGCTAAGAATTTGAGTGAAATTATGATAATTCTTCGGTGACATAAACACTATGGGTAGTTTTACAAGTTCAATTTTTAGATTCAAGTGGTGTGTTTTCTTAGGCATATTATTTCTTATCAAGGCATGGTAGTGGATCCTTTGAAGATTGAAGTGGTTGTTTCTTATGAATCTCTCAAGAATTTTGTAGAGGTTTGAAACTTTCTTGGACTTTGATGCTAAAACAGGAGGATTTTTTATCATTTATCTTGGATTATGACCCCTATGATTTATTTAAACTAAAAGTATTAGGCCTTCACATAGACATATCTGTGTTAGATTGTGTTTGAATATTTTAAGGAGAAGCTAATAGGTCCTCATGTTCTCCAATTTTCAGAAGGAGTTATGTTTTAGTTATTTTTTAATTCTTATCATCTTGTTATAGATTGTTTTTTTATATAATAAATATAGGTGATATCCTATGGGTCTTGGAACTTATATCCTTATGAGTGTAACCATGATACCCATGACCTCAATTTAATTGTGGATGTGTTTTTCTTGAATCTGTGGTTACACTATCTTATTAGATAATTTTTTTAATCTTCACAGATCAAAAGATACCATGATATATTTTCTGTCATTAGGATTTTATTATATTTAAATGGAGGGGTATGAAGTTATTATAGGACTATGACTTAAAGATCTAATATACACAAGGTGAGAGAAATATAGTAGCTAATGTGTCAAGAAGAAAATCATGTGGTGATATTTCTTGATAGTATGAAGATACATAGAGTATGATGGAGGAGAATACAACCATGTATATTGATTTAGAATAAGTTAGTAGTAGAATATTCCTATATTAGATGATATTGAAATAATCCTTGGTGTAACAGGTGGAGGAGTCTCTATTTGGAGATCCTAAGGCAATGATGTGTAAATATCATGTTGTTTATAGAGATTCTCCTTAGGGATGGTTATAAGATGATTGAAATTAGGTTCTCTTTCATGGAAATCTCTTTGTTTTGTTAGTAGTGTGCAAGGTGGTTGTTTATGAATTTTATATCTCACCTTTGACTATACATCCAACTATATTCAAGATGTATCATTATTTGTGGAGTTTATTTTGGTGGTTGGGTGTTAGGAGGTTAGTGGTTGAGTTTGTATCTCGGTGTTTGGTCTAGTAGAAGGTGAAATTTGGGAATCATATTCCAATAGGTTTATTGAAACCATTAGATATTACTAAGTGGGAGTGGGAGGAAATTTTGATGGATTTAGTTACTGGATTACCTTGATCTTAGGGATTATGTGATTCCATCTAGATGATTTTTTATTGGTTAACGAAGTTGACCCATTTATTTGTGATTAAGGAGTAGAGTGTAGTGGATTATTTGGAGAGGATGTATATGGATGAGGTGGTTTGACTTCATGTGGTATCAAGGACTATAATTTATGATTGTGATCCTAATTTTATCTCAATGGTGTAGAAGATTATTCAGTATACTTTTAGCACTCAACTATTCCTCAATAATGTTTTTTATCAACAAAAAGATGATCAGACGAAGTGGACTATCCAAATGTTAGAGGACATGTTATGTGCATGTATTTTTTCTTTTAGAGGTTTATGTTCAAATTTTTTTCCTTTATGTGATTTTTACAATAATAATAGTTATCACTCTTCTATTGATATAATTTTTTTGATGGGTTATATTGGAAACCTCACCGATCTATATTGTTTTAGGTTGAGGTTAGAGAGTTAGATATTCTTGAAACGAATTTAGTGCATAACATAATAAAGAAATTGTTAGTGATTCATGTGTGAATGAAGGCTTATCAAGACCATAAAAAGTGATATGTTGATCATAGGATGAGAACTCTAGTGTTCAAGGTCAGTGATCATATGTTCTCAATGGTTTCTCTAAATCATGGGAAGTAGAGATTAAATCAAGGAAGTAATATTTCCCCCAATTTATCAGTTCTTTCATGGTATTGAATAAAATCAATGAGATGGTATATTGATTGACAATTAATTTGTAGATGAATAGAATTCATGATGTCTTCAATGTACCATGACTTGGTTGGTATCACCATGATGACTATCATTTCATTAATTGGGGTGAATTGGATGTTGAGGATGGTTCAATGTTTATAGAGTGTCCTGATGAGATTCATGATATTTAGAAGATGATATTGTGTAGGCATGTTATTCATTTGGTTCATGTCTTATGAAGGTGGGATTCAGGGCTCAAATTACACTGTATAACTAGGATAGGAGGGGTTCGAGTAGAGATGGGTCATGAACACCAGATCCAACCAAATTTAAATTTTGAAAGAATGAATTTTTCATTCCTAAATGAACAAGTGTATCCTTATTTATTCAAAGAAAAATAGAAATTGAATTCCATTTGAAATACAGTATAATGAAATTCTTATTAAAATATAAATAAATTATAGTCCCAATTAAAAATATAAAATACCTTATTGTGTCTACTTGTACTGTGTTTCCATCTCCATCATATATGTGTCTACACCATAATTAGGATTTTTGAAGCTGATGAAAGCTTATATGGATACAATAATGTGAGTTATTACACTAGAATCTATCCACCATTTGTGTCTAAGTACTGAACTAAAATTAACCTTAGATTAAAAAAAATCAATAAGAATCCATTTCTTAGCACTCAAAACATGATAGTTACTACATTGATTCTTTATATGACTTGGATATCTATAGAAGTAACAACAACCCTAATTTTATTCATTTTATTATTTATTCAATAGTGATTTTTCCACAGTTACCATATCCATATCCATCTTCATTTTTTTTACTTTTAATTTTTTTCTTTATATGTATTGGAAAAATAAAACTCTCTGTATTATCTTACTTCAATATTTATTATTCCTGAACACAATGTTATCTATGCTTATTTAAGGACCATGAGTTCCTTAGATAGTTTAATATCACCTTAAACTAGCTAAAATGTGCTAGAAGATAAATCAAAACTAAATTCACTATCAATTATTTAGAGAAACCAAACTTGTGTGATTTGAGATTTTAAGAAAGATAAGATATTTCTATGAAGTATTCCCTTATTTTCCCATTACCATTATACCTAATAGTGAAAATATTTTCCTAGAGTGTACTATTTTGTGCCCTTTCATTTTTAGAAAAAAATTTCTCATGGATCTATAAGGACAATTTTGTTGTACCAACCTTTTTAAACATAGTGCCTCATAATTCTTTTAGAATGGAATGATTTATAACCATTAAATTGATATAATTTGAATTCTACCACTTTTATATCTTCCTATTATCAATATAGGTACTCTCATTAGTGAGATTAGTGGGTTTGGGAACCCTTAACATAAGGTATAGGTCCATGACTCTGGGAGTGATCAATAAACTATATTTCCATGATTTAATTTTCATTCCATTAAATATTGTAATGGATTTGAGTCTAGTAGTGATATTATTAATCAAACTTTAAATAGAAAAAAGAACTCAACAAATAAACCAAATAAAATCACCTAAGTACAAAAATAAAAACCTTATAATAAAATCAAATAAAGAAAATCCCATAACAAGACACCATGTAAAACATTAATATTTAGTCTTTGGATAATAATCTTAACTTGTAATCGTTATACTTGGGATAACGATCAAATATTTATGATAAAATAACATGTTAAATAATAAATCTTCCTTATAGATAAATCATTATTCCCATGTAAATTTAAAAATTGATACATATTTATCACCACAAATGTGCATATAACCAATTCAGGAAATGACCTTACTTTAGGCCAATCAAGTACTCTCTTTAATTACATACACAAAAACTTTTAATAATTTAAATCACATTTACATAAGATATTTTACTTTGGTGGAATATTATTTCAATTAACCAATTTATAATGTTATATATTAAACCAATATTTGGTTATTAAGTTGTCATAAAATATAGTGCAAAATAACTACAATTCAAATAAACTGAACAAATATATACTATAATATAATCTGTAAATATCAATTATTTTATTAAAAAAAACAATAATAATTTTTTTATATTGAATGAAAATTACATGGATGAAAAAGGATTAGGCTGACAAAGATTCTGAATATTCATCTCTTCACGATCATTAGGTTTAACTTAAATTAAATAAAGAGTCCCATAATTAAACTAAAATAATTTAAACTTAATGGAATCCATCATACTATCATCAGGAATGAACCGAAGTAAATTAATGAAAACTTTTACAAATTTATATTTATAGAATTGAAATCATTGACTTATATTATAAGAATAGAACAACAAATGACAATTTGGTATCGATTAAATCACATATATTCATATAAAATTTAATAAATATCAACCAAAATATAAACCCTAACATGTTATTTAATCTTATACCATCACATCTAAAATAATTAAATTCAATAATCTCATAATTTCATCAAGAAATGGAAAAAAATAATTATTAATGATTAATCATGAGACAGTCTAATACTAATTGTTACAACTTGAAATTTACTAGTGAAATTCCGACTAAACATTGTAACATTCACGTTGAACCAATAATAATTGATTAATGAAAGTGTAAGTGTACCTAAATCATCAATGTCTTATTGATTTTTAGGTCTGGGTGGTTGGTATTTCAAATATATACACAGTCCCTTGAGTTTCTCTAAGAGTCTCTTTTCTTTTTAAATATGGAACTAGTGTTAAGAAGGGTCTTCTACATTGGTTAATTTTAATTTTTAATGTTGTTTAATTAGGGACATCGTTGTAAGTAACATTCTAAATAATATTTTTTTACATCGGTTATTTTAACCAACATAAAAAATATTTTCCACGTTAGATATTATAAAAAATATCATAAAAAACCCTTAGTAATTATAAAATATATGGAGTTTTTATATTTATTGTTAAATAAAAATAATAAAAAATAGGTTTTAAAAAAATTATTTTCAAAATGAAATACACCTAACTTGTTAATAGGAGAAAAATAAATGAAACAGAGTAGAAAATCAATAGAAAAAACAACACCAATACAATTTTATAAAATATATTTACATCAAAACATTTTTTAAATTACAACAAGTTTACAATTTAAAATTTAAACTTAAAAATATATATTAAAAATAGAGATAAACGAAATCTAAATAAAAATTTTAAGATAATCCACATGTTCTCTTTTTATATCATTTAAATCACTTCTAGTATAAGGCTGAAAGTAAAAAAAAATATAAATTTAAAATATATTATTCAACATATATATTCAATATAGTGATAAGTTAAATAAAAATAAATGTTATAATAAAATCTAACCTTGTATAATTTTGTGACTTTATCAGTAAAAATTATTTCACCCATAAATATATAAACATAATATCCACATTCTATTACTACTTCTTAATGATGAAAATTATATTTGAAAATTATTTATCAACTGAAAATAACATTTCTAGTATCTAAAAAATTGTAGAAATTATAAATGTAGTTATATTTGTGCAAAAATATTTGATTTTAAATTCCTATTTACTATTTAATCTCTCTAGTAATCCCATGTCCCATTTCAAAATGATATGTATGAAATAAATTAAAATTTATTATAATATATAATAATTTAAATAATCAAACTTACATCTCCAATACTTTAAATTTTTCTCACACATCACCAAGTATTGAATATTACCTATAAAATATCTTTTCTTTAAAAAACACAAAACATACAATGAACACTAATATAAAAATATATAATGTGGGTGGTTATTTAATTAAGATGAAAAACACTTTATGAAATATTTATTTCATACCTATCAAGATAAGGAAGCATCCATCATTGAATTTCATCATTCTAAAATCTTTTAGAGAAATATATTGTTCTTTAATTATCCTTCAATACCTTCATTACTGGAGAAATAAATTTTGGGTCCAATAATACATACATAGATGTCATATAGTATTGAATACAAAGTGTATCAAGATTCCTAATAAAAAATATAATTATCAAGTTAGATCAATCAAATAAATATAAATTAAATTCATATAATAATTAACTTATATTGAAAATATTTGTATCACTATGATGCCCAACATTTCTAAAGTTACAAGATCTATGATATCACTCCTAAAAATTATTACAATCATTTTATATGAATAAAATTCATCATCCATTGGAATCTTTTAAACACATGAAAATATATATGCATATGTTGATAATTTATAAATACATTTATAAAAAATAGTATCTGAAGTCGAAGGGGCCTCAAAATGTTTTTACTTTCTATACAACATTTCTTTACCTTTAATGTAATCTTAATATATATATATATTAACATATTAAAAAAAATTTAATACAAATATTAAATAATTTTTATAATCTATGCATACCTCGATGGTATGTTGTAGAAAAATTCTAGATGGAAAAAGTAAAAAATTAATGAAACTTTGTCCAACTATAGAAACCAAATCTACAGGGAATGAAACTCTTGATAATGCATTTATAATATCCTATACCATTACCCTACACTGATCCATATCCATTTACATATTATGTAGGGTATCCCCAATATAATATGTCAACCCATATAATATAATATGATAATGGGGATCCTAAACATATAACTCATAATAGATGGTAAGATGTGGAGGAGGAGGTGTAAGAGTAAGATATTCGAATGAAGGTTTAGGATTGAAATATGCAGCTGGAGGTGGAGGAGTGAGATATACAACCTGAAAATATCTTTTACTATCACTAAACATCAACTATACTGAAGATTTAGTCCTATCCCCCATCCTCTCACCCATATCTGAAACTTTAACCTCCAAAGCATCTAATTTTCCTCAATATACACCCCCTTGATGAATCCCCAGAATGAAAAAATAATTTTTTAATTGATACAATATCTTTGTATCTGTCACGACCCACCTTCACCAAGATGAGGGAAGGGACAATAGGTTTCCAGACCCTTCCTTATTCAAGTTGAAGGAGAGATAATGACCCCCGAGACCCGCCTTCTATAGGTCCCGGAGTGGTGAGTAGCACCAAGGATATAGAATCAAACACAAGATGGAAGGCTTTACCCTTTTTATTTAATAGGATCGGGAGATAAGATAGTAAATCCCAAAAATACCAAAAGTGTAAGTACATGTAAATCCATAACAAACCATTCTCATATGCATGTTCCAAAAGTAAAAGATACAAAAGTAAAAGAAAACCCCCAAAAAAGTACCAAAAGAAAGAAAAAAAGCAACAACAACTGTCCCAATGCCAGAACAAGTACGACCCTGCACCATCCCTGAAGTCCTCCTGGAAACCTGAAAACAGTTTTATATACGTAGGGTGAGAATACAAGTATACTCAGTAAGGAAAACCAAAATATCTCGTGCACAAGTGGAGATGCATTCTAATTCCCCATGAGAAAAGAGATAACCGAAACACCTAACAAGGGAAACTACCCACCCAAGCCTCACTAAGGAATGCTCCCCAAATAATGAAAGTCAATAAATATAATAGTAATAACACATCTATGTTTGGGTACCCCGCGCCACTTCCCCACTGGTTATTGAAGACATCCTACGCATCGAACCTCTCCCGCCATTCTCACTGCAGTCCCACTGCCACACCCTGCTCGCACACACCTGGGCCACAACCACACATCCCGCCTGCAAACACCTAGGCCACAACAACCACGCGTAACCATGCCCGCAAAAACCTGGGCCATAACAACTACTACCATGCCCGAAGACACTTGGGCCTCATCCCGAAGACACTTGGGAAACAACCTGCGCGTACTCACCTGGGAAACCACCATAACTACCCTACCCGAAGAGTCTTGGGATAAAATGAACCTCAAGACATCATAGCTTTCCCGATGAGTCTTGGGATATTCGGGAAAGGGAGCAGAAAAGGAGCTAATAACCAACCACTCATAGGAGTGTTGGAAAAACACCCTCCCCCATGAAATGGGGGTGTTCAGAACTAGGTGCTCAACTTGGGTGGGGCGCGAATAAGAAACATAAGAACTAAAATTATATAATATATATAAAAAGAACTCATCCCAACCTAGTAGTTCCAAAACCAAATTAAGCAAAAACACTCTCATTACTATTCATTCACAAGAAACACCGAACCCATGACCATGTCACCACTCATCCCGGAAAGCAATTCCCCATTAAGCCCATTCTTGTTTTCATGTTCAAGTGATTCCATTTAAGTAAATTCTTCACTACTGGGAAACTAACAGGCATAACCACAAGCCATAGAAATAGAAACACCCAAAAAAATTTAAGCATTCACACCCAGTTATCTTGTAAATTCACAACAACAAAGGGGATCCGTGAGATCCCTCAAAGTACTGGAACCAAACCAAGCCTCGAGATACAGACCCACACAGCTTCAGATTCACAATCAAAAACCGTTCCACAACAGAGGATCCCATCCCCATCCACATCACCCCATAAACATCAAGAAAAACAACACACCTACTACCAAAACAGAGTAGGGAAACTTCCAGGTTCAAGCACATCATTCATTAGGTTATTCTTTCTGTTGGTTAACCGGAGTGACCACACAAGGATTGATGTTCTGTAACGTCCTGGTTTAGGGTGCCACACAACGAGTGCCCCAAACCCGGTTCGCCACAAGACCTCAAGTGCATTTCCCCAAATGCCAGAGGCTACCGACTAGCAGCTAGGGCCTAGGTCTGATAGTGGGGAAACTATACCCTCATTTGTCAAAGTGTAGAATAGCGAAATACGAAATTAAACATCCAAAAATAGCAGAAGAAATAACCATTCATATATAACTAAAAGGGATAACTGAAAAAAAGGGAACCAACAGTTATATATATATGAGAAGATGCAGCATGTCACTATTCTATAAAACATCCAGAACATGTTACACAACAATACAGTACAACAAAATACAGAGTACACCAAAACAAATCAAAACAACTGGCAGAAAAATCGTGAGCCTAGGATTGGTACCATGCCCTCCTACTACTCAGCAACAGTCAATTACCTGTATATGGACTCTTTCCCCTATCCACACCTGCAGAAACGTAATCTGTTTGGGCCGAAAAACATTACCGGAATAGGGTGTGAGAAATATATCTCAGTAGGCACCCACCAAAGGCCCGTGCCCAACTACGTGCAAACATGCAACAATAGTGTGTAGTAGTAAAATGCAATAAAGTGAGAAGTACTGAAAAGTAACTAACTTAACCAGTTATGTTTCCATTTTAATATTATTTTTAATAATTTAATTTAAATTATCACCACAATGAATATTCTAAGTAACCAGCTAATGTCCTTAGACACGTAAACCCCTACCCTCAGGTAAAGAGTATCCAACACAAGAATCTGCCCTCAGGCATAACATATTTTACCCTCAGGCGTAGGTAGTGTCACCTAGAGGCACATAATCAGCTGCCCACAGGCACAGAAGAAGTTTCCCTCAGGCTGTGATAACAACTGCCCTCAGGATAAATAGTGGAGTGCCCACAGGCTAATCACAACAATGCCCTCAGGCTAAATAGGTAACCAGGACATTCCCAACATGTAAATATGTAGTAAAAAAGAAATTCCTCTCGAGGCAATTCTATAATTACTAATTTAAAGGAATAACCTCGGGTATCTTGGCCAAATGACTAAATAGTAGAACACACCCCCAGGGTGGTTTCGGATCCAAGAAACAATCCCAAATAGCATTTTGATATCACATTTAAATCACCTATTCAAATATAGGTATTTAAAATAACTATGGCCTCAGCCACACGACACCCCCAACATGGGTTCATGGAACGAAAATGCACAAAACACACGACAGTTAGAAAAACAAAGACCAATCCACCTACCTTATATTCCAATGAGCGCTATACACGAACGTCGCTTCCAGAAACGCCCAATTACGATGTATATCTGACGAAGAAGAAAAGATTCTTAGCCTCAAATAACTCTCGTTAGGAGAAGAATTGGTAAACAACACGCAAGGAGAAGAGAGGGCTTACCCGCGTGGTTCCAACGAGATCGTCCGAGGCGGAATCAGATTCCAGACGCCTGATCGGTGGATCTCTCAAGGTTCGGCCTACCTCTTCCACTCCTCTCGTCCGGTTCTAAGCCTTCCCTATGAAAAGGGGAGGCTACTTCCCATTTAAGCGAAAAAAAAGTACATGGCATGTACTTCCAATTACACGACGTGTACTTTCATCATTTAACTATTCATCTGGCAGCACCACCAAACTATTCATCCATCGACATGAGTACACAACATGTACTCCTGAGTACACGACGTATACTGTCGCCCAGCGGGCGGATTCTCCATCGCCTTACTATTTTGGCCTACCGACTGACTACACGACGTGTAAAGGACCACTACACGGTGGGTAATTGGTTCCTACACCCTTTGTTGCCGACATGGCTACACGCCCCGTGTACCCATCCCACACGACCAAAATTACACGGCATGTCGAAAAGTACATGGTGTGTAGTTCCAAAATTTAATATTTTTCACCATTTTCCATATTTTCTCAAAAACACTTAAGGAAAAGAGAAAATAAGAAGCCCGTACCTCAAAAATAAGAACTGGGTTCTTACAAACTTCACCCCTTATAACAATTCATCCCTGAATTTCCCTTCCAAGGGTGGAGAAGATATAGTCGTGAACAACTATGGCCACCAATCACGTACATCGGTTTCCCTCTCCCAGGTTTCGTCCTGCACTCATCCATGCTGCCATAGCACCCATACGAGAGGAACTGACTGGCCTTGGAGAACCTTCGTGCTCCTGTCAACGATACGAATTAGATGCTGCTCAAAGGATGCATCCATCTAAAGCTCAACCTATTCAGACTGAAAGATGTAAGATGGGTCTGAATGATAGTAGTGCAATTGAGATACGTGGAAGAATTCGTGCATGGCTCGGTACCGCTGCGGTAAATGCAACCGATAGGTAACCAACCCGACTCTCTCCAGAATCTCAAATGGACCCACATACCTCGTTGAAAGCTTACCCTGTCTCCTGATCCGCTTGTGTCCCAACCTCAGCAAAACACGCAAGAACAACTGATCCCTGACCACAAAATCCAAAGGACATCTACGGCGATTAACATATGACTTTTGACGAGACTATACGGTAGCCATCCGCTTCTGAATCAACTGGACCTGCTCAATAGTCTCCTGTATGAGACATGGTCCTATTAAAGCTGCCTCACCTGCCTCTGACTAGCACAACGATGATCGTTATGGCCTACTATATAAAGCCTCGTATGGTTCCATCTCAATAGTTGCCTGAAAACTATTGTTATAGGAAAACTCGACTAGGGGTATATGCTTCTCCCAAGAGCCCCCAAAGTCCAGGATGCATGCACGCAACATGTCCTCAAGCACCTGTATCGTACGCTCTGACTGGCCATCGGTCTGAGGGTGGTAAGCTGTGCTCAGAATCACCTGTGTACCTAGTGCCCTCTAAAAACACTACCATAAATGAGACATAAAGAGGGTGTCCCTATCTGAAATGATAGAATGGGGGACCCCATGAAGATGTACGATCTCTCGGATATACAGCCTTCCGATCTCGTCAACACCGAAGGTCTCCTTGACCAGAAAAAATTGAGCTACCTTCGTGAGTCTGTCCACAACAACCCATACGACATCATTGCCTCGAGGTGACCTCGACAAACCAGTCACGAAATCCATTGCGACATCATCCCATTTATACTCCGGAATGGGTAACTGTTGTAACAGTCCAGTTGGTCTCTGATGCTCTGCCTTCACCTGTTGATAGGTGGAACACCTCGTAATAAAACCATCCACATATCTCTTCATACCCGAACACCAGTACTGACGTCTCAAGTCTCAGCACATCTTGGTAACCCCGGGATGAACTGCCCAAGCTAAAGCATGAAAATCCCACATCAGCTCCTCACGTATATCCCTCGGAACCCATACTCATCCACGGAAACGCAGAACCTCATCACCGCCTATCATCCAACCAGGAGGAGGTTCCTCACTTGCCACCAATTCCCCTAGAACTAGGAATTCAGAAACAGATAGCTACCTCATACTCACTCTGTCCAGGAGGGTAGATGTCATAGCTAATGATGAAAGATAAGTCTGCCCCTGACTATCGTGCACCTCCAGATGCATCTCATAGAACAAGGCCATAAGCTTCCACTCACCACTGGCCTCCAGCACTGCCTGTATCTGATTCTTCCTACTTAGTGCATCAGCTACTGCATTACCTTTACCAGGTGTATATGCAAGATCAAAATTGAAGGACTGTAGGTATTCGACCCACCTCCTCTGTCTCAGATTCAAGTCACGCTGAGTAAATATATACTTGAGGCTTTTGTGGTCAGTGAAAACCACAAAATTCTCTCCCAATAGATAATGTCTTTAACAGATCAACGCATGAACAAATGCAGCCAACTCGAGATCATGCGTCGGGTAATTCCTCTCATGTGACCTCAACGGCCGAGACCCGTACGAAACAACTCGATCACCCTGCATCAACACTGCTCTCAGCCCAATACCTAATGCATCACAGTAAACTGTATAGATCTTCTCCTGCTCTAGGAGTATCAGGATTGGTGCTGATGTCAACCTTCCTTTCAGGTCCTGAAAGGCTACCTCGCATGCTTCTGACCAAATGAACTTCACACCCTTCTTAGTCAGACCCATCAACGGTGCTTCTAAGCGGGAGAAGTCCTGTATGAAGCATCTGTAGTAACCAACCAGCCATAAGAAACTCTGTATCTCAAAAACGTTCTTAGGATGCTCCCCGGAAACTACTCCCCTCACCTTCTCTGGGTCCATGACAACTCCTTCCTCAGAGATTATATGACCCAGGAAGTGAATATGGTCCATCCAAAAGTGGCACTTTGAGAGCTTAGCATATAGCTGATGCTCTCTCAGTGTACTCAATACAATCTCAAGATGGGTGGCATTGTCGTGTCGAGTGTGAGAGTACACGAAGATGTCTTCCACAAATACTACCACAAAAGAATCAAGATACGGATGGAACACACGATTCCTCAGAGCCATGAAAACTGCTGGCGTGTTCGTGAGTCCGAACGGCATAACCAAGTACTCGTACAGACCATATCTACTACGAAAAGCAGTAAGTGGTATATTCGATGGTCTCACGCACAACTGATGATATCCTAACCTCAGGTCAATCTTCGAGAACACTCGTGCTCCACGAAGATAATAAAAAATATCATCAATCCTCGGCAAGGGATATCGGTTCTTAATCGTCAACTGGTTCAGCTTACGATAATCCATAAAAAGTCTGAGGGTACCATCCGCCTTATTCACACAAAGGACCGGAGAACCCCATAGAGAAGTATTGGGTCGGATAAAATTCTTCGCCTGTAACTCCTCTAACTACCTCTTGAGCTCCTGCAACTCAGGTGTGGCCATCCTATAAGGAGGGATGGACACCGATGCTGCTCCTGGCATGATCTCAATAGAGAAATCCACCTCTCGCTCCAGAGGTAGACTTGAAAAATCATCTAGGAAGACATCCCTGAAACGATCAACCACTGAAGGGAAATCTGTCTGACAAGTCCCCTGATCATCCAGATATAAGCTCAAAATCTGGGCTATGACTCCACCTCACCCATGATGCTCTGGTCCAGCTCGACTCGCCTGAACATCCCATTCACCCTTGTATAGAAGCACTCCACCCTCTGGTGACGTAAAACGCACCCCGCGATGATAACAGTCTATAAAGGCTTGAAAGGGCGCCAACAAGTCCATTCCAAGAATGACGTCATAACTTATCATCTCCATGACATAAATGTCCCAAAGAAAGTGACACCCTCCAACCTCAAGGGGGAACTCCTTGCACTGACGCACACCGGCCGTTCTAGTCCCAAAGAGAGTGTCTAGCGTCATGATATCTGAAGAAGTAGAAACACATAGCCTAAGGCTCTCGACAACGGGTATAGATATGAAACTATGTGTAGAACCCGTATCGAAAATCACTAAAGATAAAACAAAAGCTACTAGAATAGTACCTCTGACTGTAGAAGGTCCGGGATCCTGCTCCTGCTGGGTCTATTGCACTACATATGCCTGCCCAGTGTCGCGGCCCTGCGACACAGCCTAGCTACCCTGAGCTGTCCTGCCTTGCTGCCTATGAGATCCTGGTGTCTGGATACCATGACCACGACCACCATCTCTGCCTTCACGCCCTGACGTATTCTAGTTACCTGACTGGTAAGAAGCCACTGGTCCTGCTCCCGCACACAGAGTCTGCACCGAACCCCTCTCACTAGCCACTGGTGGAAACGCTCTTCAAAAGTGCTGCAGATGACCCATCTTTCCACAAGCTCAGCACTCCACTAGGTCTCATGAACACTGTGACCTCTTGTTCCCCTCTCTACCACACTGGTAGCACATGACCTGGCCACTTGAAACATTCTTCTGACTGGTACTCCCACCCTGAGAGAAGTCCATCTGTCTCTTCCTCTTGCCAGCAGAAATAGTACCAATAACTGTTGCTGAACCACCCTGGACCACACCACTAGATTCCCGTAGGTTCCTCTCTTTAATCAGTGCCTGGTTCACAATAGCGTGTACTGAAGGCAACCTGAAAACATTCACCAGCGCTCGGATTCCATAATGAAGACCTTCCTCAAAATGTCTAGCTCTCAACGTCTCATCACCCACCAGCACGGGTGCAAAACGCTGAAGCTCGGTGAAACGAGCAGAATAGTCCATCACTGACATATCGCCCTGCTGCAGATTCATGAACTCTCAAGCTCTATCTGCCCTCAGCATCTCTGGAAAGAAGAAGTCATAAAATACTGCCTGAAAATCCTCCCATGCCATGTCTATGTGATGCTCTGACTGGGTGGTAACATCTCACCACCTCTTGGTGGAATCACACAACATATAAGTCTCGAGATTGAACCTCCACCCTGGAGGCGTCTCAAGATGCTTGAAAATAGTCTGCATCGATCCTTGCCAAGACTCCGCAGCCTGTGGTCCGCCATCCCCTGAAAACGTAGGCGGATGCTGCTTTTGGAAGATACGAGTCAGCTTGGCCATAGATGTAGCAGCCTGCGGTGCTCCCTAAAAGGTCTGTATGAACCGCATAAAGCCTTCACTAAACTACGCCTCCGCACCTGTGTCCGGTATAACAGCAGTTGCCGCATCTGGCTCTGCTGGAGGATCTACTGGTAGCCCATGGCCCACCATCTCTGGAGTATACTCGTTGCCGCTCTCCTGGAAAACAACGCGCGGTCGTCTAGGAGGCATGAAACTACAAGGTCAAAACACGCCTTATATAAAGATTATCAAAGACTGAAAGTGAAGGAACCACAAAGGGAACAAGAGGAAGAAGGCCTTTCAAGATTTTCAAAATAAGAATACATGGCGTGTACAATGACTACACGGCGTGTACTTGAATTCCATTTCCCCTGCCCGGGCCCTTCTACACAGCTATGCCACACGACTCTCATTGAACAAAAACTACATGGCGTGTATTATATCTACACAGCGTGTATGGTGTTTATTTTCCAACTGCCCGTGTCTTTTATAACAC
This sequence comes from Viscum album, assembly GCA_963277665.1. NCBI lineage: Eukaryota > Viridiplantae > Streptophyta > Magnoliopsida > Santalales > Viscaceae > Viscum > Viscum album. The sequence goes on along the minus strand of OY728141.1, from coordinate 464,599,396 downwards.
GGCCGACTCCTCAGCTTGCAACTACACAACGTGTTACACCCACACACGACGTGTACACCACCTCGTTTCTCAGCCCCACGGTTAAGTCCACACGGTCTGTCCTCGAAAAAGACTACACAGCATGTCCCATAGGTACACGGTGTGTTCAAGGAGAGGTGACACCGACCCGTGTTGTTAGTTACACGACCGAGTCCCCCAGCAACACTACACGACGTGTAAATAATTGACACGACATGTATGTCTTATGGTCTACTCCGTCCGTGTTGTTAGTTACATGGGAGGACTCCGGGTCAACACTACACGACGTTTATATTAAGCACACAACGTGTTTTACCCAAGCTCTTCCCTTCCTCGTGTCGCCACCTACACGGTTTGTGACACGGGAAGAGACTACACGACGTGTACTCTGGGTACACGGCGTGTACTTAAAAAGTTTATTTTTCTTCTCGAACAGAAGGACATACACATCATGTATGAGATACTACACAAAGTTTATACTAGGTTTCCGGATAGTATGCCTTAGAAACTTCTCCAAAACCCATAAAATACTGAAAAAACAACACCTAAGTGTCAAATTCTGACCCGTGAGGGCCCATACTCCCCACGAATCAAAGTTTGACATCTTATCCGTGTTATAACAAAGCAAACAGTCAATGAGAGACCAAATTCTGGTCAATGAGGGCCCATACTCCCCAAAGACCAAAGTTTGGCATTCATTCTATAGATCGGCTCAAATAAAATTACCCTATCACGCAACAGGTATTTTATCAGAGCAGCTATCACAACAGCATGATCTACTAGCACAAAAACTATCACAACAACATTCGAAATTCTAATGCACCTACATGGCATGGAACTATGCATGACATGTGATTTCTAGCATGTGCCTATGAGATGTAATACCCTCATCTCATTGGGTTGCAACTAAATAGAACCCATATATAACATATAACATCACAATTCCAAGTGCATCACCCAACGATGAAAAAAAATCAACTGTAAATTGAAAAATCAGTAAAATTGCAACATGAGGTAAATTGGATTTTCCCTATACACGGGTTAGCTATGCCCGGGCACAACTTATTACCAAATACCATTCATCCTATCCCTGAATATGGCTCCAAATAGTAAGTCAAAGAAAAGAACTCCTCTGATACCACTTTGTAACGTCCCGGTTCCGAGTTCCACGCAACGGGTGCCCCGAACCCGATTCACCACAAGACCTCAAGCGCATTTCCCCAAACTCCAGAGGCTACCGACTAGCAGTGAGGTCCCATGTCTGATATGGGGGAAACTATTCCCTCATTTTTTAAAGTGTAGCATAGCGGAATACGAAATTAAACATACAACAATAGCGGAAGCAATAACCATTCATATATAACTGAAAGGGATAACTGATAAAAAGGGAACCGACAGTCATATATATATGATAATATACAACATGTCACTATTCTATAAAACATCCAAAACATGTTACACAATAGTACAGTACAACAAAATACAGAGTACAACAAAACAAATCAAAACAGCTGGCAGCGGCATCGCGAGCCTAGGCTCGGTCCCATGCCCTGCTACTCCTCAGCAACAGTCAAGTACCTCTATAGGGACTCTTGCCCCTATCCACACCTGCAGAAATGTAATCTGTTTGGGCCGAAAAGCATGACCCAAACAGGGTGTGAGAAATATATCTCAGTAGGCACCCACCAAAGGCCCGTGCCCAACTGCATGCAAACATGAAATAATAGTGTGCAGTAGTAAAATGCAATAAAGTGAGCAGTAATGAAAAGTAACTAACTTAACCAGTTATATTGCCATTTTAATATTCTTTTTAATCATTTAATTTAAAATATCACCACAGTGAATAATCTAAGTAACCAGCTAATGTCCTCAGACACGTAAACCCCTACTCTCAGGTAAAGAGTATCCAACACAAGAATCTACCCTCAGGCATAACAAATTTTTCCCTCAGGCGTAGGTAGTGTCACCCACAAACACAGAATCAGCTGCCCATAGGCACAGTAGAAGTTTCCCTCAGGCTATGATAACAACTGCCCTCAGGCTAAATAGTGCAGTGCCTACAGGCTAATCACAACAATGCCCTCAGGCTAAATAGGTAATCAGGCCATGACCAACATGTAAATATGCAGTAAACAAGAAATTCCTCTCGAGGAAATTCTATAATTACTACTTTAAAGTCATACCCTCGGGTATCCTGGCCAAACGGCTAAACAGTGGAACACACCCCCGGGTTGGTTCCAGATCCAAGAAATGATCCCAACCATCATTTTAATATCACATTTAAATCACCTATTAAAATCTATGTATTTAAAATAGCTATGGCCTCAGCCACACGACACCCCCAACATGGGTTCGTGGCACGAAAACGCACAAAACACAAGACAGTTGGAAAAAGAAAACACCAAGCCATCAACCTTATATGCCAACGAGCGCTATACATGAACGTTGCTTCCAGAAACTCCCAATTACGATGTAGATCTGACGAAGAATAAAATCCACTTAACCTCAAATAACTCCCGTTAGGAGAAGAATTGGTAAGCAACACGCAAGGATAAGAGAGGTCTTACCCACGTGGTTCCAACGAGATTGTCCGAGGTGGAATCAGATTACAGACGCCTGATTGGTGGATCTCCCATGGTTCGGCCTCCCTCTTCCGCTCCTCTCGTCCGGTTATAAGCCTTCCCTATGAACAGGGGAGGCTACTACCCATTTAAGCAAAAAAACAAAGTACACGGTGTGTACTTTCATCATTTAACTGTTCCTCTAGCGGCACCGACAAACTGTTCATCTGTCGATATGAGTACACGACATGTACTCTTGAGTACACAGCTTTTACTGTCGCCCAGCTGGAGGCTGCTCCACCACCTTACTGTTTTGGCCTGCCGATTGACTACACGGCGTGTAAAGGACCACTACACGGCGTTTAATCAGTTCCTACACCCTTCATCGCTGACATGGAAACATGCCCCATGTACCCATCCCACATGGCCAAAAGTACACGACGTGTGGAAAAGTACAGGGCATGTAGTTCCAAAATTTATGATTTTTCCCCATTTTCCATATTTTCTCAAAAACACTTAAGGAAAAGAGAAAATAAGAAGCCCGTACCTCAAAAATAAGAACCAGGTTCTTACATGTTCACTGGGAATCCATTTAACCAACTGAGTTTAGGTGACCAATTTCCATGTTACAGTCATTCAATATTCACAGAAGACAAGGGTTCATTAGTGCGCAAGGAAAGACCACCAACGACCATGATTTTCAGTGAGCATAATCCCTACAACAGAATTTTCAAACACACCCCATCATTCTTTAAGAGTCTATTTATTATCTTTGTTAAGGTTTGGTTTCATCCATTCCCACAGAAACAGTAGTGTACCAACCCCGCATTATACACAGTAAGGAGAGACGAAGGAAAAAAATCCCTACATGGTTGATCAAGTATCTAAGTTCTTCTCAATGCGCCAAGAATTGGGGAAGCGTGACTTGCAGGGGAGGAACGTTGGGGACTCCAAGTGTGAGAAGAAAGGCTCCAGCACAAGCGCACCACTTGCCTCGGGAAGGGGAACTCCAAACACACAAAGAAGAAAAAGAGACTATCCAAGAGGAAGAAGAAAGAATTTCTAGCGTGATATAAAGATGTGATCCTGTTGTTACGTGATATGGAATTTTGAATGGATATAAAGTCATATCGTGGTTTCACCACATGGTTGGGTGGTTACACACGATGGAATTAATTGTCATTTAATAATTCTCCTCAGAGAGGTGGTCATAATGGCTATGCATTAAATAGTTTTCTTTAACCATAAGGAAACGTGTAATAGGGGCAGATCTGGAAGGTACAAGAAATGGCATGATACCAAGGAAAAACCACATGTTTTGGTAAGTTAAGGTTTCCCGAATCTTTGGGGATTTTAGATATTATTTATGGGATTTAAATGGTTTTGAAAGGGGGAATTAAATCATCTTTATGTCAAAAGATATGTTGCGGGAGCAGAAAAGTTGGGAACTGGGAAAGTACGAAGACTACTCGGTGAGGACATGGTGCCACCATCACGGTGCCACCGTCACAGTGCCACCGTCACGGTGCCACACTCAAGGTGCCACCCTCACGGTGCCATCGTCACAGTGGAGCTGTGTTTTGGAAAAGTAATGGACCAGGTGGGTCTGGGCCATTACATCAGATACCTCTCAAACTATTCTCTCCCTCGAGAATCAAAACTAGACCCAAAGAAAAGAGGGGTTCCGAACAACCACCTCGAAAGATACCTCTCCAGAGTGAACCTCATCGACATCTAGGAACACCTCTCCCTAAAGTAACTAGGAAAAACTCGAGGGTCAAACAGTCCAATCATATGGGTTAGGGAGTTTCTTCCTCCAAGTAAAGATACTATCCACTTTGGGTGGCACTGACTCGCCCGCACGGGTTTAATCGCATCCAAGTTAATGTGTCTTGATTACGGATCAGGTCCTCCCATACCCACAGTCAGGACTCCTCACACACATCCAAATAATAAGGAAAACCTCATGTTCCATAGTTAACAAGGTAAATCATTCCATTAAAACAAGTACAAACAAAACAGAACAAAACTCAAAACAGCTCTGGGTACTAGGCGCACATCTGCGTCTCCCATTCTCAGGTACCTTCCTCGAGCCCGCCATGCCTCCACAACAAACGAACCAAAGGAATGGTCCATCCACAGAGCACATTCTCCTCACGATCCTCGATCCTCACTAGTATTTTCACAAAAGTCACATCATCCTTGATATCCAGCTTTCCCCAGTCGAGGATGTGTGAATCGTTGTGTAGATATCGTCGAAGCTGAGACACATGGAAGACATCGTGTAGTCTCAGTAGCGGCGGTGGTAGCGCTAGCTGATAATCCACTTCACCGACCTGCCACAACACTTCAAACGGTCCGACGAACCTGGGAGAAAGCTCACTCCCCCTACGGAACCTCCGTTTCCCATGCTGAGGGGAGAACTTCAAGAACACATGGTCCCTGACCACAAACTCCAAGGATCTCCTCCTATTATCGGCATATGAATTTTTCCAGTCCTGGGTCGCCTTCATCCTCTCCCGTATAAGCTAAAACTTCTCTGTCGTGCTCTGCACCACCTTCGAGCCAAGAACACCTACCTCCCCGACCTCTATCCAGCACACGGGTGAGTGACATGGCCTCCCATACAAATATTCGAACGGAGCCATGCCAATGGTAGAGTGATAGCTATTGTTGTCGGCAAACTCTACCAGAGGAAAGTGTCGTTCCCACGATCCCCCAGAGTCTAGAATACATGATCGTAGAATATCCTCCAATGTCTGGATGGTGTGCTCTGTCTGTCAATCTGTATGGGGATGGAAAGCAGTGGTAAGACGTAGTTGGGTTCCAAAAGCATGCTGCAATCCTCTCCAGACTCGTGAGGTAAACCGTGCATCCCTATCTGAGACTATGGATGTCGGGACTCCGTGCAACCGCACCACCTCATCCACATACCTATGTGCTAGGGCATCCACCGTACTTGACTCCTTGATTTCCAGGAAGTGGGCTGATTTCATCAGTCGGTCCACCACTACCCAGATAGCATCACAACCCCCTTGAACTCTGGGCTGTCCCGTGATGAAATCCATTGAGATGTCATCCCACTTCCAATCAGGTACATCTAAAGGTTGTAATAGGCCCCCTGGGATGCAGTTTTCAGTCTTCACCTGCTGACACATGAGGCACTTTCCTACGAACTCTGCCACCGCCTGCTTCAACCCAAGCCACCAGAACTAACCTCTCAATCCCCGATACATTTGGGAAGTTCCCGGGTGTACTTCCAGGGGTGAGTTGTGGAACTCACCAAGAAATCTCTCGCGCATCGCCTCCAAAACAAAGAACTTCCCTCTGAAAAGCATCTGATTCTGACCATCCTTCTTCCACCCTTCCGGAGCATCACCATGGTTAACCTAGTCACACATTACTTCACTCTCTATGTCTCCCCGATGAGGTAATTCCGCCACAACTTTAGTGAGAACATGACCACCACAAGCTCCAGATCGTGGGTGGCATAATTATACTCATGGGGACATAACTGTCTAGACCCATAAGAGATCACCCCTTGTCATTGCATCAGCACACACCTGAGGCCTTGTCCTGAAGCATCATAGAAAACCTTATACGCCGCCCCTTCTTCTGGAAACCACAACACTGGGGCACTTACCAACTTCTCCTTCAGATAACTAAAGGCTGCCTCACACTGCCCATCCCATACAAAAGCCTAGCCCTTCTTGGTCAAAGCTTTCAAAGGTGATGCAACTCGAGAGAAGTTGGGTACGAACCTCCGGTAGTAACCTTCTAGTCCAAGGAAACTACGAACCTCTGCCACGTTATTGGGTGATAGCCAAGAAACAACCTCCTCGGCCTTCGATGGGTCCACCTCTATTCTCTACTCGGACACCACGTGCCCAAGGAAGTGGACTTATCGCGTACAGAACTTGCACTTGGACAATTTACCATAGAGTTGGTGCTGTTGGAGGACCTCTAAAACCATTATTAGGTGCTGATCATGATCCTACTATGACCCTGAGTAGATCAGGATTTCGTCAATAAACACGACTATGAACCGATCCAGGTATTCCCGGAAGACTGAGTTCATGAGTCCCATGAACACAGCTGGTGCATTCGTAACACCAAACGACATAACTAAAAACTCAAAGTGTCTATACCTACATCTGAAGGTAGTCTTTGAGATATCGACCTATTTTACCCTCAACTGGTGATATCCAGACTGCAGATCGATCTTAGAGAACCAACCTGCTCCCCTCAGCTAGTCAAAGAGATCGTCTATCCTCGAAAGAGGGTAGCGATTCTTGAACATCACCTGATTCAGTCTCCTATAGTCTATGCACAGCCTCAGACCACCATATGCCTTCCTTGAAAATAAGATAGGAGCACCCCATGGTGACACACTTGGTCGAACAAAACCCTTCTTCATCAGATCGTGAATCTGAATCCGCAACTCCCACCACTCAGAAGGTGCCATCCAGTAGGGAGCCATCGAAATCGGACGTTCACCAGCTGGTAAGTCTATTCCGAACTCAAAATCACGTCAAGGGGGTAGAGTCGCCACCTCTTCAGGGAAGACGTCCATAAACTCACCGACGATCCCTGAGACTTCCACCATTTCTGTATCTGCTGACTCCACTAACAGTTCAGCTAACAAGGAAAGGAGGGGCTCCACTTGCCAATTACCTTTCTGGTAACCCCGCTTGCTGATGAAAGTCACACGTCGGCCGCCCATGTCTGAAAACATAATCCTTCCTCCGAGGAAGTCAATAACGACACATATAGAGAAAATCCAGTCAATGACTAGGATGACATCGTATGGATGTATCTGCAACAATAGAAGATCCCTGATTGACTGATGTGGCCTTATCATCAGTCTACACCCTTGAAAAACATAAAACAAGTCGGTCTAACCTCTGACTGGTGTACTCAAAACCAAGGGAACTGGAAGTCTCTCAGCATCTAGACCCATAACACGGTCCAGACTGGGCACAACAAAGGAGTGCAAGGCTCTTGTATTGAACAAGGCATATGCAAGTGTACTAAACAAGATGATCGTACCTCAAACGAATCCCGGCCCTGCTGCCTTCGCGGCGTGTAACCGCCCATGCCCAGCTCCCCTACCTCTAGGCTATCGGTCGCCTCCCCTACCGTACCCTTGTCAAGTTCCCGAAGAAGCGCCCTGAGGTCAGCCTCCTCCTGTGACGCCTACCCTTGGAGGAGCGGGATCTTGCTATCCCTGCTGCTGCTGCTGAAAGGGACTGATTGGAAACTGCTGCGGCTGGGGCGGGTACTGCACTGGACCACCCCCATTGTACTGTACTCGGTCTGGGCACTGATTCCAAAGGTGCTCATGGCTACCACAGATGAAGCATCTCAGTCCTGGGCCCGAAGGGAAAGGGCAAGGACCGGGAGATCGGAACTGGTACTGCTGGGGCCTGCTTCCTACTGGTCGAAACCTAGAGGGCCCTGATACTAGAGGCCTGCTGCTGATGTCCTTCCCCTTCGACGATCCCAAATGGATTCCCTCTCACGATACACCTCCCATCACGTTCATCCTCTCCACCACTTCATCTTTTTTATGGACCTCCAAGTATGTCTGTAAGGTGAAGGGAGTAACAACATACTGAAGAGAAGGTCAAAGTGCCTCCTCCAAACGTCTCGCCCGAGAATCCTCATCTGGAAAGAGGTCTGGAGAAAAGCGGAGGAGATCCTTGAACTTGATCCCCAACTCTCTCACTGACATGATCCCCTGATGGAGGGAGAGTAGCTTTTGCCTCTTCTCATCCTTCATCGTGGAAGAGAGGAATTCTACCCGGAACTCCCTCTAGAAGTCAGCCCATGTAACCTCAACCTCCATATTCTCCCCAAGGTAGAGTGTCCACCACTGAAACGCTGCTCCCCGCATCTGGCTTACATCTAGAGGAACCCAGTACTCCATCGGAGCTTGGATCAATCTGAAAGCTATCACCAGCTCCTCTAGCCAGCTTTCTGTCTCCATGTCTGAGGTGTTACCCTCATACTTCCCAAGGGTTTGGTGCTGAAAGGCATAAAGCATCCTCTGCCACTGATCATACTCCTCCTCTCGACCAGTCCTCTGCTAATCGGCCAAGTCAACCTCTTAGGCTTCGATCGCCCGTACTACTTGTGGTCGTCTCCCAGGTGCCATAGCTGTGAGGTAAACAAGGAATGATTAAGCCCGAGTAGTGTAGAATATTTTTCTTAAATTTTCTTAGACTTATTATTCATTTTAAATCCACAAAATACCCATGAAACACGTGAAAACAAGTCATTATGACGCATGTAGCCTATAACCTACAATCAGTGTAGCCTCACTTGGACGTTCGGTAGTCCTAGAGTCCTTGCATTGGATCATGGGGGGCACTAAAATCCAGTGTCCTAGCCGGTCTTACCTAGACTATTTCATGCACCAAGATTTTCCAACACTGTTGCTCTACCATCCCATGAAATTCTCACTGTGCCTAACTCCGAACTCCATCCTATCTACCAACCTTCTCCTCTGATACCATTCTGTCACAACCCGCGTTCACCAAGATGAGGGAAGGGACAACAGGTTGCCGAACCCTTCCTTCTTCAAGTTGAAGGAGATATAATGACCCCTGAGACCCACCTCCAATAGGTCATGGAGTGGTGACTAGCACCAAGGATATAGAATCACACACAAAATGGAAGGCATTACCCTTTTTATTTAATAGGATCGGGAGATAAGATAGTAAATCCCAACAATACCAAAAGTGGAAGTACAGGTAAATCCAAAATAAACCATTCTCATATGGATGTTCCAAAAGCAAAAGATACAAAAGTAATAGAAAACCCCAAAAAGAAGTACCAAAAGAAAGAAAAATAGCAACAACAATTGTCCCAACGCTTGAACTAGTACAACCCCGCACAATCCCTGAAGTCCATTTGGAAACCTGAAAATAGTTTTATATATGTAGGGTGAGTATACAAGTATACTTAGTAGGGAAAACCAAAATCTCTCATGCACAAGTGGGAAGGCATTCTAATGCCCCGTGAGAAAAGAGATAACCGAAACACCTAGCAAGGAAAACTACCCACCCAAGCCTCACTAAGGAACGCTCCCCAAATAACGCAAGTCAAGAAATATAATAGTAATAACACATTGATGTTTGGTTACCCCCTGCCACCACCCCACTGGTTATTTAAGACATCCTACGCATCGAACCTCTCCTGCCATTCTCACCGCAGTCCCACTGCCACACCCCACCCGCACACACCTATCCCAGAACCACACATCCCACCCACAAACACATGGGTCACAACAACCACGCGTAACCACGCTCATAAAAACCTGGGCTAGAACAACTACTGCCACAACCGAAGAAACCTGGGCCTCATCCCGAAGACACTTGGGAAACAACCTGCCCACACACACTTGGGAAACCTCCACAACTACCCTGCCCGATGAGTCTTAGGCTAAAATGGACCTCAGGCCATCACAACCTACCCGATGAGTCTTAGGCTATTTTTGAAAGGGATAAGAAAATGAAGCTAATAACCAGCCACTCATAGGAGTGTTGGAAAAACACCCTCTCCCATGAAATGGGGGTTTTCGACACTAGGTGCTCAACTTGGGTGGGGCGCAAATAATAAACATAATAACTATAATTATATAATATATATAACAAGCACTCATCCCAACCTAGGAATTCCAAAACCAAATTAAGAAAAAACACCCTCATTACCATTCATTCACAAGAAACACTGAACCCACGACCATGTCACCACTCATCCCAGAAAGCAATTCCCCATTGAGCCCATTCTCATTTTCATGTTCAAGTGATTCCATTTAAGTAAATTCTTTACTACATGGAAAATAATAGGAATAACCACAAGCCCGAGAAAGAGAAACACCCAAACAACAATTTAAGTATTCACACCTAGTTCTCTTGTAATGTCACAACAACAAAGGGGATCTGTGAGATCCCTAAAAGTATTGGTACCAAACCAAGCCTCAAGATACAGCCCCACACATCTTCAGATTCATAACCAACAACTGTACCACAATAGAGGATCCCATCCCCATCCACATTACCCCATAAGCATCAAGCAGAGAAACACACCAACTACCAAAACAGAGTAGGGAAGCTTCCAGGTTCAAGAACATCATTCATTAGTTTCTTCTTTCTGTTGTTTAACCGGGGTGACCAAAAAAGGATTTATGTTCACTGGGCATCCATTTAACCAACCGAGTTTAGGTGATTAACCAATTTCAATGCTACAATCATTAAATCTTCCCAGAAGACAAGGGTTCAATAGTGCGTAAGGAAAGACCCCCAACGACCATGATTTTCAATGAGCATAAGCCCATACAATTCACAACATATATCAATTATAAAAGAGTACAACATAATTGTCAAACACACCCCATCATTCTTTAACCGTCTGTTTATTATCTTTGTTAAGTTTTGGTTTCATCCATTCCCACAGAAACAGTAGCATACCCACCCTGCATGATACATAGTAAGGAGAGAGGAATGGAAAAAAATCCCTTCCTGGTTGATCAAGGATCGAAGTTCTTCTCCATGCACCAAGAACTGGGGATTCTTGACTTACAGGGAAGGAAAGTCGGGGACTCCAAGGGTGAGCAGAAAGGCTCCTGTATAGGCGCACCACTTTCCTCAGGAAGGGGAACACCAAACGCCCAAAGAAGAAATGAAGACTAGCCAAGAGGAAGAAGAAATAATTTCTAGCGTGATATAAAGACGAGATCCCATTGTTATAGGATATGGAATTTTGAACAGATATAAAGTCGGATCGTGGTTTCACCACGCGGTTGGGTGGTTACACACGATTGAATTAATTGTCATTTAACAATTCTCCTCAGAGATGTGGTCATCAAGACTATGCATTAAATAGTTTTCTTTAACCATAAAGAAACGTGTAACAAGGGCGGATCTAGAAGGTACGGGGAAGGGCGTGACACTGAGGAAAAACCACACGTTTTGGTAAGTTAAGGGTTGCCCGACTCTTGGGGGATTTTAGATATTATTTATGGGATTTAAATGGTTTTGAAAGGGGACATTAAATCATCTTTACGTCAAAATATATGTTGCATGAGCGGAAAAGTTGGGAACTGGGAAAGAACAAAGACCGCTCGGTGAGGACACGGTGCCACCGTCACGGTGCCACTACCACGATGTCGCCCTTATGGTGCCACCGTCACGGTGTCCCCCTCATGGTGCCACCCTCATGGTTGCACCATCACAGTGCCACCCTCACGGTGCCACCGTCATGGTGCCACCCTCACGGTGCCACCATCATGGTGCCACCCTCACGGTGCCAGCATCACTGTGCCACCCTCACGGAGCCACCGTCACAGTGGAGCCATGTTTTGGAAAAGTAATGGACCAGGTGGGTCCGGGAAATTACATTATCCATGTACACAAACTTGGTGTTTAGGTTTTATAATATAATATCTAAAATATCATGCCTAACTTCAGGTATAAAGTTCCCATGTAAACTCTCCTCCTCAAGGGATTCTTGTATAAACGATTTGAAAATTTTATTCAAGAATTAAAAAATATAAAGAGTTCAAAAAACATCAATAGATTAAATAATTCCTTTAAATATTCTCATATATCTATTTAATTTTTGGTCACTCGATCCCTATACCATTTTTCATTACTATCTAGGGAGGGAAAGGGGTTCAATCTCTATTGAGCCTAAAGACTTATCTCTCATTTTTTTGAAAATTTTCAGCCAAACTTTTCTCTTCTAATAAAGAATTCCCACCATGAGATACCTTATAAGGGTATAATTTTTTTTATTGTATATCTTGATTAGATATCTAGAGTTTATATTAATTAAGGACAAACAAATCATCAATTTGATCATTTTTAGTGATTATATAAAAAACATCAAAATTATGAAATTTCACTTACTAAAAATTATTCTTCCCATTTAATTAAATTTTTTTCCCTGTATATTCATATATAAAAAGATATATATCACATGGTTTTTTATTTTTTCCTTCACTAAAAATGAAATTAGAATTTAGGATAGATTTATAATCTCTTTATCTCAAAGTGACAAAAGATAAACATTCCCTCCCAACTTCTTTAGTGTTTGGTATATCATATGTCATTTTATGATAAGGAAAACAGTAACATATATAAGTAAATTCATGTTAATAAAATTAAAATAATAATAAATTATCTTAACAAAATTTTCTCTAATTTCTGAAGTAGTATCATCTTGTCGACACTTCTCTAATCAGAAATCAGAATATTTACTTTTTTTCAAGCTTTGATTTCCGCAAAACTGTTATATTTTTTCAAATTTGTACCCCTAATATTAACATTATCATAAAAATCAATAGATATCATTTGGTCCTGACTATGAGTAAGTGGTAATATAGATAAACCTATGATACCACATTTACTAACCCTAGAATCATTCTCTATCCTTATGAAAGTAAAAGGCTCATGTGAAAAAGGATGAGGAGGCTCCTCAACAGAAGTATGTGTCGGTTCCAACCTAAAATATCAAGGCAAATCATATTTTTTATTTGAAATTATCCAAAAAATAAAATTAATAAACAATTATTAAAATATTATAAAAATCCAACCATTACATATAAAATTAAAAAAATTGAGAAATGATCCAATAAATCTTAACTAAACTATTTTTTTAATAATATTTGTTAAATTAGTTAACTAAAACTATAAAAAAATATTGGAAACATTTATGGGACATTAAATGGTTCAAATATAATAAAAAAAAAATTGGAAGATTATATAAATTCAATTTTTACATATAAATTTTAACAATTGGAAAATGATACAAAAAAAGAAAAAAAAATCATCATCATATTCATTAGATTAGTTAAAAAAATGATAAAAAAACTATGAAAATATTTATTAAACATGATATGATATCAACAAAAGAAAATGAATATTATGTAAAAATTTATAAAAACCCAAAAGTTACATATAAAATTGAATAATTGGAAAATGATACAAAAAAAATAATGTATCATATTTTTTAAAATATACGACTTAAGTAAAAAAGAAAATAAAATTAGAAATAGTATATCTACCATTTTAAAAAAATTGAAATGTTTAACAAGAAATAAATATATGTTACCTATAATATTAGTAGATTGATGTAGGATTTTTTCCCATATTCCTTCCACATGATCACTCTATATGAAAAAAACCATGTTTACAATGTGATCAGCAATATCCTCTGATAATATTTCCATAGAATTAGGAATATTATATAATTCATCACCATCTTAAAGTTTTTCATCACTAAAATTATATTTTACTTACAAAATGGTAGACCACTACACATTTGATTAATCGAGGACATAAAAAATCTATTTTTGGTGTGTTTCCATGATAAAAGGGTCATATGTATATTCCAATCTATTCAAATTTACTAGTGTCATACCAAATCCATCATGTTTAACACTATTTCTATCGAAAACCCATTTTCAATTGAACACATTAACTTGAAATTTAGTGTAATAAATCTCCTATGTTTCTTAAACAACTTCATAATATGAACTTGATGTGGAGATTGAGTTTTTTGATTTTCCAATAAAAAATGTGTTTCTTTAGAATACACCAATACACTGCTATTCTGAACTAAACTTCTATTGTCTTGATATTTGGTATAAAATATAGCCATTAATGTCATACTTAGACCATGATATCACATTTAAAATTAAGACCCTCACTAACCATCTCAATGTTTTTGATACATTTGTTCTACCATGCATAATCTCTTTAAACCATGATAAATTTTTCATTATGATCATTCAATACCCAAATATATTTATTTTTCAGATAATATTGTTTTAAAACATTAATATGTGGTGTTATATATGGTTGAGAATCATCCATGTTATTTAAGATGTTTAAATGTTCATAATTTATTTTTTTCATTTATTAATGATTTTATTTTCAAGCCATGAATCAACTTTCCCACAAAACTAACTCATTAAGGGCGTGATGTTGGAAATCCACCTTCATCCACTATATACAAGTATTCTATACAAAAATATTTAACCACCTTATAAATACACTTAATAATAGAGAATTCTGGTTGATATGGATTCTTAAATTAAACCTTTAATATATTAATTTAAATTTAAAAATTATACATCAAACATTGATATATGAGACCACAAGGATTTATTTATCACACCAAATAAACCATTAAATGCACCATGATATCAAAAAATATAGTAAAAATTACATTTTTTGTTGAAAAATTATATAACCTACATCATTATCCAACTTATTTAATGAATTCATACATATCACTTTATTTAAAATAAAATTGAAAAAAATAAAATTCCTTCGTGATAGTAATTCTAATACAGATGGTTAGTATTCCATGCAATGTAATTGGTAGTAACTATTGTGTTATAACATAATAACCATGATATTTCATGCCTATTAACTTCAAATATTTTAGTGATAGAATATTTTTTATATTTTAAGAATAACCCTGAGGCACTTTCATACCATGGAGGCACTAAAAAGAACTGATTTTATACCTCTTTGATAATGTATGAAAGTCTAGTGGAAATTATGTTCATTTTCCTTTAGGAATAAGAGATAAATCTAAATTTGTTCCCATTGACTATAAATTCAATCTTAAATTCAAACCATCCTTCATAATTCATTTATAATGTTCCAATCAAACAGTCAAAGATATTTTTTTCAACACGCATCACATAAATGTTATGTTTTATCTCATTATATATTCAATATGGAAGATCAAAAAATATTGATAGTTTATTCCATATATTTCTATCATTATCATATTTTTGTGTCTTTGAAAATAATATATCAATGTTTTTCATACTCTAAAAATATTGATCAGTTGAAAAAAGATTTTGAGAAATATAAAATTCTTGTGAGCCATTAAATACCTTTTTTAATCTTAAATAAGAGTGATGCATAGAAAAAAACCTTATACGATCCTTGTAAATTTATTTCCCCCCATGTTTTAATTGAAAAAATGAATCCACTTCTTCACAAATTGGACAAACTTTATGCCCTTTAACATAGTATTTGTAAAAAGTTCCATATACCAGGAAGTCATTTATAACAAACATAATTATTTCATGACATTGAAAATATTGCTTTTTATAAGAATCATAAACTCTGAAACCTCTTCCCATAAGTGTTTAAAATCATCAATTAATGGTAATAAGTAAACATGAATATTGTTTCTAGGCCGTTTTGGTCTATAAATCATTAAACTCAACATGTAGCACCCCTAATTTGAGGTATGTATCCTTTTTTATGCCTTTTTATGTGTTTAAAGTGCATGGTATGAGTTGGGAATATGTTGGGAGAGTTTGGAATGGTTTTGTATGAGTTTTAAGGCTTCACATAGGGAGCACGGTTTGAGAACGGTTTGGGGAAACTGTGTGGGTGCTCCAGGAAACTGTGTAGGGGGAGGCAGTAGGCTTCGCACGGCCTGCACACGGTTTGACAAACCGTGCGAGGAAACCATGAAGAACCTTTCTCTCGAGGCAGTAGCATGCGCACGGTTTTCCAAGCCGTGTGGGATAACCATGCGGCCACTTAAAAATAGGGTTTTAAAACCTGGGCTCACTCGGGCTTGCCTCATTCCTCTCCAAACTTCCTCCCACTTGAGCCTCACTTGGGTTCTTCAGTTTTAAAGGGTTGGAGGGGCTCTCCCACTCATTTTGGAAGCATTTTGAAGAGTTTTCTTGGAGGATTGAAGGTGGTTTCTCCCGGGTAAGTCTCCCCTATTGGTTTTCTTATGGTTTCCCCTAGATCCACATCTCCATCTTTCTTGGTTTTCTAGATCTACACTTTTTTTTGTGTAGATCTAGGGTTGTGGGTGCCTTGGATTATGATTTTAAGTCTTGTTATGGTTAGGGAAGGGGATATAGAGAGGTTTTGGTGGTGCGTTCTCCGGATTTGAGGTGCGGGTGCTTGTGGGTAGATTTCTTGAGAACCCTATAGGTAGGTGGCTTCTCTCTCAACTCCACTTGGTTAGAACTAGTGGTTCTTTGTTTACAATTAATTTGTTGTGCTCAAAAATTAATTGTGATTTGTTGTGAGAAATTGGTTTGAAATACCTTTAGTGATGTTTTGGGGATTTTTGGGGAGAAATGGGGTTTTATGGTGAAATACTATTGTTGTGGATTTTAAAATAGATATTTTAAAATGGGTTGTTGAGATTGATTTTGGAAAATGGTTGATGGAAAATGGGTTTAAATAAATATTTTGTTTTTATTTAAATGTGGTTTGGCATAGAAAATGGTTTTCAATAAATGGAAAATTTATTGAAGTGGATTTGTAGGCGATGTAATTGGTTGATTTCATGTTGTTGTGACCTCGGTGGGTCATATGCTGGTTTATGGCTTGATGGGAATGTTGTGTGGAAGTGGAAAGAAGTACCACTATAAAATGGGGATGGATAGTGGACGGAAGGGCCACCATCAAAGGATAAGTGGACGAAAAGAGCCACTACTTGTGAATGGGTGAATGGGTTGCATGGAAGCTCCACCATTTGGTTGTGGTCGGGAAGTACCACTAGGTGTGAATGGGTGAACGGGGTGGACAGAAGCTCCACCGTTTGGTTGTTTTGGTTATTTTTTGTGCATTGCTTTGCAAGTTGGAAATTGTTGTGCTAGTGTGTGAATGATGAAATAGCATATGGAATGTTTGGTTGGCTTTCCCTTTGTTACTTGGTTTGGGTGTGATGGCTTGGTAAAGGAATGTTTGACCTATAGAAATGGTTGTACTTGTGATTATTTTATATAAATTATTTTATATAAATGTGCTAACAGTTTTAACCTAGTGGCGTGTGTAGGGAAGTCATTTGGGGAAAACCTACTGAGTTTTAGTACTCACCCCCTGCTTTGGCACATTGGTGTCTTTGCAGATGTTGTGTACTATGACGTGGGCAAAGGTAATGCATCACCCTTCTTTAGTGGTGCATCGTGATGTCTGGGTGGATCTTGGAGCTTGGAGCTTGGTGTATAGATGTGGTGGTATCATGGCACGTGGTGCTTTGTTGTTTGGTCTTCCACGTAGTACTCTGATATTGTGTTGTTTGTTTTGGTTTTGGGATGTATTGTGGAACATTTTGTTTTCTTTTGGGAATTCATGTTGGAATGTTTTATTGACATGCATCATATAATGGTGGTTAATGGATGGTTTGGTTGGTTTTGTATTAAGGGAAAATCGTTCCCCAATTTGATCTTTAAGCCCTCGACATTTATTGCCAGCCTTTGGCGTCTTGGGAACGTCACTTAAGGCCAAGTATCCCTCATCGCCTCCTCAAGCCGATGAGGTAGGGGTGGGGTGTTACTCAATATGATATAGTTCCTCTTCATACAAATTTCAAAGGATAAGTTGTAAATTACCAATAAAACTAGATATAAACTATATTTTATACTAAGGTTCTGGTATAGATTCATTCCATTTATGAACAACCCAAGTCTAATATTTCTAACTTCATTTCCAAATTTAAGAATTTTTTGATAAATTTTCTTCCATTGTGGACAATCAGCTGGATGGAATGATTTTCCATGAGATATTCTATCATCTACACACCATCATAACCTATTTACATCACTTTTATTTTAAAATAATCATTTTATATGAGTAATTATAGGTTGATACCGAATTACCTTAGTAGGAGTATTAGTAATAGCTAATTCAACTAATGAATTTTCTTTCAACTTATACTATGATGTCCCACACTTAAGAAACTCTAAAAAATCTATGCATTCCTTCTAAAATAGCACATAATAATTGGTAAAGCACATATCTTCTTGTAACCCAAACACATCGAGCATAATTGTTTCTCCACATTATAATGTGAATCTATCTAATCATTATCTTCATTAAGTATGACTTTCAACATATGTAATAACTCAATAAAACTCTTGTCACTCCATCTATTTTTAAACTTCATGTTAATAAATATTAACGTTGTTTATAAATACATTAATTTTTTATAACTTAAATACAATGGTTTTTTATCATCACTATATATGAACTCAATTAATCATTGAATCTTTCTCAGTATCCTTTACTTCAATATCAAAAACCATTTCTTCAATTTGACCAGATTTATCATTTTGAAAATATTCATCATAAATAGATCTTAAATTCATCCCAATTTCACCATGAAAAATCAAAATACTATGATTCATATTGAAAACATTAAAAATTAAATATCTTTTAGTTCCCTGCTTTTTAACATTTCCATATTTAAATATTTCAAGCATGGATATAAAATAGGTCTTTGTTTGGAACATTTCATTTAGAAAATTTGAAAAATGAATAAACCCCTTCCACATATTCATCACTTGTTCATAATGTTGTAATTAAACTATGATTCATTATCACCTATAACAAATTTCCAGTATTGGATTAAATACCCCAATTTAATTTTTAGAAAGTAGTATGAATAGTTAAATCATACTATTTGTGGCCACTGAATTTCACCTTCCAATGAGTTTTTCAAACAATCAGTTCCTATATTTAAATTTAAAATAAATAAAAGATATTTTAAAAACATTTAAATAATTAATATATAAAGTAAGAGTACCCACCAATATTTCTTATATTTATAAGAAACAAAATTTTTATATCAAACATATTTGTAATGAAATGACATATATAAAAAAATGAAAATTTTCAACGAATAGTAAAACAATGATAAATTCAAAAAATGGAGAATAGTATAAGATATATAAATTTAGTAAATATTAAAATATATTGAAAAAGACACCACAATTTACCAAAGAAATATTAATAATTTTTAAATGTGTCAACTTAAGTAATAAAATGAGTAACCTATAAATTTACAGAATTTTTAATTCTAATAATGATAACAAAAAAATAACTAGTCCTGAAATTTTAACTACTATACACATATATTAAAAATAAAAAAACAAAGAAAAATATCCAAGAGGTGTAGAATGATAGAAAAAAAGCATTAGAAGAAGTCACAAAGAACCTGAAGGTAGAGTCTGATGGTGTTTGATGGAGGATGATAGTGGTTGAGTCCAACTGAGTGTGGATATAAGATATTTGTGGCCTATGAATTGAAGAAAAAAGTGTTTAAGGGTTTTCTTTGTAAGAGAAAACTAACTTATATCATAATAATGAAACAAAACATTATGATGGGTCACAATATTTCATTTTTAATGGTTTTCGACATTAATTATTTAATAACTAATGTGAAAATATGTTTTTGATGTTGGTTATTTAATAATTGACATTGAAAACATTTTTGTTTAGTTTTTTACATTTAAAAAAAAACTGACCTAAAAAACTATTTATAACATCGATTATATATTAATGATTTTATAAATGTCCCATTTGAAATGGTTTTTGTACTAGTGTTAAAGTCAAAAGAATAGAACGATGTGTATGATTTAAGGGTCATAAACATTTATAAGATAACCCTAATTTTTTCATTATTTCTAGTTTTTCCCATCATAAAAGTGAAAATAATATATTGGTTTCTAAAATTAAAATCCTATAATTGTTTAAATTACATTAAAGGATAATATAACTATATATCTTATTTGATCACATAATTAGGATAAATTTACGATGACCTTTATTATACATTATTCACTTATGGAAAACACATTGGGTTAAAATACAACAACAATGACTCAAGAATGTCAAATTACACTCTATTACCTAAGGTGAATATACAGATTATTATCGAAATTATTTTAATAATCAACATGGTTAATGTTGAGACAAACTTCATTAGTCATATGAAAATTTGAAACAATGCCACTATCAGTGGTTAAATGATGAACATCACATACTTTTCATATATTAAAGTGAACTTAAATGATAATTTCATGAACTAGAATGATTACATAATTAAATTTGACATCAATTATTTTTTTATATAACCTGGAAGTGTTGAGATTGATTATGATGTATAAATACTCATGTGAGAGATAATTTTTTTAATAAATATATTGTTTTTTATTTTTTTTGTCATTTATTTTATTTGTTATATGTAAAATTTATGAATGAAACTAAGAATTCATGATGAAAAATATAAATATATTTTATTGATATTTATCACCTAAGGTGGATAAAAATATTGAATTGAATATTTAGTCTATTTTCTTTAAGACATAATAAAACTTGACCAAATAATTTTATTTTGTTCCCTAAAGTGAATGAGATTTTTATTTAAATCCGGATTATGGTGAACATGATATTTTAAAATGATCACTACTGATTATTTTTTTATATAGAAAATAAATAAATAATAATAATATAACCACCTAAAGTGATTTCATGAAAATAAATATGTAAATATCACAAAGATTTTTATTAATATTTGTAAAATATTAAGACCAAGAAGAATGATATGAAAATAGTGATTTTTGAAATTATTTTGAAAAATATTTTGTGTTTACAAATTTTTTCTTTTGTGGTAGAAGTATCAAGAAAAAGTTATTCTTTATCCTGTTCTAATGGGTTATAAATTTTATCTCATGTATTTTATTTTATATTATACACTGAAGTAAATATTATTATTTCTATTGTTTATATATGAGAAGTTATATTTATATAAATATAATCTAATAAATTCCATAAAGAATATTTTTCCATCTAATGTGGTTAAACAATGATTATCATGATAAATAAAATCAGTATTTTTGCACAAGATGATAATTTTTTTATAAATAATGAATTATTATTCATGAATCCTAAAATCCACTCAATGAATTCATTCTTAGAAGTGAATGTAATATTTATTTATTTATTTTATTCCTTGAATAGAATGAAAATATTTTGGATAAATCTAATATAATTTATGTTACTTGAACTTGGTTTTTTATTATGAATATTTGAGAAGTTATAAAATTTGATCAAATAATTTATATTTCATTTACTAAAGTGATTTTTTTATAAAAATTATTCTATGAATTATAATTATAGCTATGATGAGGTGTGTGTTCTGAATCTTGAAGATTATTTCATATTGCTTTTTTTCTTTCTCATTCACAAACATGAAAATAGTGGTCGATCCTCTCCATAATATCTACTTTTTTATATTTTTTGGGTAATATGTTCCAAAATGAAAAATATATTCTTGATTGTGGGATAAGTATGTTTTAAGTTTATTATGAGTTTATTAATTCATTGATGATCAACCAGAAAAAGTAGAAATTATAATGATAAATACGAGTATTTTAGTTTTTCATCACATTGGAATAATGTGTTAAATGTTCACAACAGAACATCCAGAAGATATAATATATGTTTTTTAAAGCATGTGTTTAATAAATATTATTTTAACTAAATGATTCAAAACTAGTCATATATGTTTATTGTGAATCAAATATATTGAATAGTTAGTGCATTCACATTTAGCTACACTAACTAATAGTCCAAAATTAATCAAAGTCTCCCAAAGAGTTAGTACATGCACTTTTCTAGTGCTTTCTTTGATGTTTTCTTCCTTTGGACTTGTAGGAACATTTTTACCTTTGTTTATTTTGTTTATTTATAGAATTTTCCCTTGTTTTTAATGTGTTACCTCTTTCCTAGTTATAAATAGGTTCTCTCTTTTTTAATTTCAACAAAGTGGGATCGAACCTTAACCTTTAATATATATATATATACAGACAACTAAATCATCCTGATATATTCATTGTATGATATAATCATTTCATTAATTCATGATTAGTTTGATTGGTTATATATACATGAGCATCAATTTATTGATAAAATAATATACATTCATCAATAGGAAAATATTGAATTTAATTGAAGTATACATTTATGTCCACTAAAATTTATTTGTAAGATATTTTTTCATTTTATTTATGATACTATAGAGTTTTTCAATATGATTAAATATAATAAATTTATATGGGGTACTCATCTTGGGTTTTCTATTAAGTTTAATTATTTATATCATCACCAACTATATTAAAAGTAAATTTCCAATATTTACATGAAGCATTAATCATGATATATATATGGGCACACCAAAATATTATGTAAACCATTTAAATATTTTATAAAAGATGCATATATTAAATGGTCACATTATTATTATTTTCTAGTGAGTATGTATCACATGCTATTCCTATTGATTAAAATAAATATTGATCATCACATAACATATATAAAATGGTCCCGTAGAATAATTTATCAGATGAACACAACACTCACATGAATAATTCAACATAAAAGTGTTGAAAATAAATATATTAATATGTTTATGCACACTGTAAACATAGTTTAAATGATTATATAAAATCATTGTTCATCATGAATATAAATTAATAAATATATTTTTTCCATTAAATAAGAAAATGAATATATTGACAACTATATGTCTCTTAAGATATTTTCCTTAAGGTGACACTAGATCCTCCTGGAAATTTGATGTGATATGATCATATGTTGGATGTTCCTAAATTCAAGATATATAAATTTTACAACTAAAAAATCACTATATGAAATGTAGAAAGCATCTATATTTGAATGAAACCAAAATATGCAAAGTATCAATCCACACTTTCACAAAAGACTATAATTAAGACTATGTCAAATACGGCCTAAATATATAAAAACTAAAAATGAATTAGCAATGTACCAAACATGTCCTCTAACCAACCAACTACTATATCCAACCCCACTATAGCGGCCAAAACTTCTTTTAAGTCAAGAAAAACTATTCCACAAACACCTGAACACTACCAAAGTACATGTTAGTACCTAAAATTCAACAAAGTAGAGACTTCATGTCCACCAAGGTGTCTATAAATGGTGTGAGCATAAATAATCAACATGGCACAACCTATGGTGTCTCAACTCACAGAGTGATATAATAGGTGTATTCACGAACATTTCTATAGATTTACATAAATACCAAAAAGTTTTTTTTACAAAAAATCACAAAGTATCATAGTAAATATCAGTTAAACAAGGAAACCCAAAAATAATGAATAATAAAATAA